>CM075659.1:22174983-27174983 GCA_037954105.1 Canavalia gladiata | reverse complement strand
TTACTGAGGTGGGTTATGGTTGGTGTTTTGGCTCCACGGTCTTGGAGGTTGTGGTTGAGGGAACGTTTGAGGGGGTGGAATCGTGATAGTGTTTGGTTGGTATTGGGTAGGTGGGTTGTAGGTTGGTTGATAGGCAGGTTGGGCGGAGGCTATCATGTGCGGGTGCGTAGGGAACTGTGGTTGATAGGATGTTTGGTAGTTAGGCTGTGTGGCAGTTGGCTGATATATGAGTTGTGCAGCAGTTGGGCGGTTTAGGTCGGTAGAGACATAATGGGTCTCAGCCTCCTTTTTCTTCCATGTATTATTTGTCAGCTTTTTCGTGCTCACATGGCATTATGCATAATCTTTCCTCGACACAAATCGCTCTCCACACGTTTTCCTACTAGTACCATATCTGAGAAATTAGCAGAGACACTGCCTACCATCTTGTCATAGTAGGGCGCAGGGAGTGTCTCCATAAATGTGCTGATCATTTCTCGGTCCAACAGGGGTGGCTGGACTTGAGCGGCTAGCTCCCTTCACCGCTGAGCATATTCTTTGAAAGACTTATTTTCCCTTTTGACCATATTTTGCAATTGAGTCCTATCTGGTGCCATCTCGATGTTGTACTTGTATTGCCTTAGGAAGGCGTCTGCCAGATCCTTCCATGAGTGGATATAAGACCTCTCAAGCTGGGTATACCAGCTGGCTGCTGCTCCGGTTAGACTGTCTTGAAAACAGTGAATAAGCAGCTTGTCATTGTGCGAGTGTGAGGCCATTTTTCTACACTACATTGTTAAGTGGCTTCTTGGACAGCCAACCCCTCAGTATTTTTCAAATTCCGGAGTTTTGAACTTCGGAGGTATGATAACTTCTGGTACGAGGCAGAGCTCAGAAGCCTCGACTATGACGTGTCCACTCCCCTCAATAGCTCTGACCCTCTCTTCTAGATGTAGCCATCTTCCTCCAAGAAGGGCTTCTTGGTTAGCCATCTTTGGCCATGGCTCATTTAAAGGCTGCCTGGCGTGATGAGATAAAGCACAAGGTCCCCCGGGTCTTGTAACATGACCGTAGGGATGTGGTTGATGGGGGTTTGCTGGATGAACGGCAACTGGGACAGAATATGTAGGGTCTTCTGTGACAGTCGTGTTCATGTGGGTATAGTCAGGGTGGCCATTGTATGGGTATGTAGTTGATGGATTAATGTGAGGAGGGAAAGATGGGTTCATATGTGTAGGGAAGGTAGAGGAAGTGTTTGTATTGTAAGGGTAGGGAGGCAGGTTCGTGTAGGCCGAGTGTGAGTGTGGTGGATAGGCCAGTTGTATTAGTGGGAGGCATGTAAGTTGGTGGGTTGGTATGAGGGTTGTAAATGGTAAGGTTTGAGTGTGGAGGTCCAGCAGGAAGGTTTGGATGATGCTGCTGGGAGGTAAGGTTTATGTGGAGCGGTAATGCATTGGGGTTTTCGCCAACCAAGATCCCTTGAGAACCCGACCCATGAGGAGGTTCATAGTCGGGTGGCAGTCCATATGGCCACTCTTGTTCAGTGACAGTCTGAAGAGGCATAGATGTAGCGGCTGCCCCAGGTGCCTCAGTGCCTGCGGGTCCCTCTGTGCTTTTTTCAAGTAGCTTCATGAGCTTAGCGACTTGATCTTTTAACTCAGCAACCTCACTACGGAGCTCCTCATTCTGTGTCTCCAGCTCCCTCATGATTTTGGTTCTCGATCTAGTACTATAGGAATGCCGGGGGAGACGTGAGTCCGCTATTTTGTTACCTATTTAAAAAGTTAAATTCATTAATTAATTAATAATAATAAAAAGGTTTGACTATGCGAAAAATACGGAGGGACCAGAATCCGATTGAGTGCTAATCGTGTGCATCTTTTGTGCTTTGAGTATGAAATGGAAATTAATATGGAATTGCAGAGAAGAGCCCGTTTTATTCAAAACAGATGATGTCTACTTTACATTTCGTTCTTCTTGCTTGGCCAGTACAATGTATTTTTTCATTCTCAAAACTAAGTCTTTACAAGTTTGAATGAAAATTTCTACTTCAGGCAGGGTATGGAGTGGATGCAGAGATGCTTCCGCCTTCTTAAGTGATTGCGGTATTTCTTCTATGGCCGTATTTGCTAGGCAGGCCAATCTTTGAAACCATTTGATCCAGTGCTCAGTCGTACCCTTATACCATCTGATTTCTTTTTGTATGTCATTTATGCCCTTTTGCTGCATCCTTATGATCTCCAGGACCTTCCATTTTTCCTCATTTACCTCATCCTGCCAGGCTATGAGTAGGCCTTCGATTTGTTGTTTCATGTTCTTTACTTGTTGCAGCAATTCATTCCTCTCCTCAGTTACTCGATCCGCCTCTGCTTGGACTCTTCTTTTTGTGGCCAGGATTTGATTTTTCTCTTCTTGGGTAGTGTGAACTTTGGCCTTCATTTGTTCCAAGGCCCTCCTCAGCTGGCGATTTTCTTGGAGTGTGGCGTCCCTTTCTTGTGCTCTCATGCCAAGCTCCTTGTTGGCCACTTGCAAGTTCATGTGCACCCGAGAAGCACACTCTCGCTCCCCTTTTTGCTGATCTCTGATAGATGCTAAGAGAGCTTTGTTCACTTCATCTTCCCTTCTCCATGCAGCGCTCTCTTGTCGGTCTTTCAGAAGTTCCTCTTCCAGCTGAGCGTTCCTCTTGGTCATAGCCTCTAACTTCTCTTTCAGGCTTTTAACAATCTCATCCTCAAACACCGCGGATGCTGATCGACCTTTAGACGGAAGGGTAAGAGGCTTGAATGGCAGTTTAATGTGTTGCACCCTGTCTCTAACCCACTGCTTATATTCCTCTATAGCAGCGCAGCTTCGTACTCCCAATTCCTTTCCTTTACGAGTGACACCCTCCCATGCTTCTCGAACCTTACAGAGGTTCTCAGCAAAGTCTCCTTCGTATCTTAGGTAGAAAGGAGTCAGCAACTCATCCGATGGGGGTGCTTTGATAGGGTAAGCTAGCTGTCTCTGCCCCAGTATCGGGTTGTAAATGATACAACCTCTAACTCCCATGAGGGGTACATTCGGGAACTCCTTGCAGTGATAAATGACCTCCGTTCTTTGTTGCCATGAAGGTTGCCATCTAACTCGATCTTCCTTCAGGCCAGCAAAATGGGAGGACCACTCGGTGTTGCTCATTGGTCTCAGCTGGAGGCTCAGAAAATCTGATATGGGATGTTGTGCCTCCGTATCCCTTTTTAAGGTGTGAGCGGTTATCCACACGAACAGTACTGGTAGACAACAGATCAACCTTGTTCTCTTTTTCTCATGATAGAAGTTCAACGTACAATAAACATCTGCCAACAAGGTTGTTACAGGATTTTCTGCCCTATCTCTCTTGGCCAAGAAGATATCGATTGCGTTCATATCAACGAAGTCGTCCATATAAGGAAAGAGTACTAACCCATAAATGGTAAGGGCTAGCACGTCCATGTATATGGCCCACTGGTTGCTGTCGGCCAAGTGTTGCATATACTCCTCCAAAAATTCTCTGGTGAACCCCTTGACTTGGCCCTTCGTTTGATAACCTGTCAAACGGTCCCCAGACTACAACCCCAAAGCTTGCGCGGCGGCCCGGAAGGAGGAATGGTGTTTTAGGTACTGATATGGCTTAGTCCTTTCTAACGGCAGATCCAGAATCTGCTCGAACTCTTCTAAAGTGGGGGCCAGCTGGAAATCCGTGAATGTGAAGCACCAGAGAGGCGGATCATAGTATTGCACCATGGCAGTGAGGGCCCCCTCCTGCACTTGGACCTTCAAAAGCCTTAGTATGTTGTCGTACCTTTTGACGAATGCCATTTGTTGGATACTTGACAACTTATTTGCAAGCACTTCTAAACTGGCCAAGTCTACCAATTTGATGCCGACACGTCTCTTTTTCCTTAACTGCTCGGATTCCATATTAATTTCCATTTCACCCCTCTTACGATAGTCACTAAGAATCTGGTCCCTCGAAAAAAAGAAAGAAAAGGAGAAAAAGAAAATATGTTAAACTTAGAATGAAGTGGACCAATGTATGGCATATGCATGAAGATTTAAAAACGATAAATATGGTTACTCCTATTATCCTTCCTCCCCCTTTCTTCTTTAGTTATTTTTTGCATTTTTCTTCTCTCACCTTTCTTTTTGCTTGCTCTTTCTCTCTCTTTTTTCCTCTTTTTTTTTTGATTTTCCTCTTTTTCAAAATTTTTTTCTCTTACCTCTCTTATTTGGCCTACTCTTTCTCTCTCTTTTTTCCTCATTTTTTTTTATTTTCCTCTTTTTCAATTTCTTCCCCTTTTCTAGAATTCTACAATCACAGTTAAATAAAGTCTTACAGAACTGATGCCGTGTAAATAGGGCGTGCCCTCCTCGTGTCCCAGAGAGGTGACCTGTCCTATGGATCTAAGGCTTTTAATGCATGAACCTTTCCAAGGTAGGTTGTAATCCTAGGGGTATAAAGGTCACTAGAGCCAAGTTCCAGTTCATAATGCTTGCCACAACAGTAGAAGTAGCCACTAGTTGCGGGCATTATGAATAGGACGCACTGTAGCTGGGATTTTCATGATAGCCACACAGGACATAAGCCCCAGCGTGACACCATTAGATCCCTCTAATCCTAGGCAGCACTCAGACCCGGGTATAGGGCCCCACTCATAATAAAATGCGTATACAATGCATGGAGGACACTTTATTTTGGGATACCTGCAATTGGGGAACCTGTACAGATATATAGCAATTTATTGTTTGTCTATCCTAGGGTGTAGAGAGGGTAAACAAACAATAAAACAAGAATAAATCAACAAATAATAACATGCAATAATTAAATCATGCACATAATCAGCGAAGGGATCAAGTATAAAACATACTCAAATAAAGGGGCTAGACTCTCTAAATGTCCCCAGTGGAGTCTCCATCTGTCGCAACCGTAATTCCGATGAGACGACGAACTCGCTAAAATTTTTTAAATGAATTTCGTTTATGATGTGTGGACCCGCCACCAAATTTTTATCTGAGGGAAAAATATTTGGAAAAACCCTAACTTGAGGATAAGACTCTAAGTTTGAGAGTCGGTTACGAATGGGGAAGGTGTTAGGCACCCCACTCGCCCGTTCTGAAGAACGGCACCCTTAAACTGAGTGTAATTTTGGAAACTGTTTTGATCCCTTTAATTAATGTAAAAAAAAAGACGGAGGTTAGCCTCACAGGACTTGATCCTGTTCCTACGTATTCCCCGGTGCAATGGGAAACTCAAGGCTTACGTAGTTCTAGTTTGTTTTGAAGGTTATACCTTCGAAGATGCTTGAAAAGAGTATTTGAAGATTTTGTATTGAGAAAGTTTTATCTTTGGCGGGTTTTTGGTTCACTCATGCATAAGACCCGAGGCGGCTAAGGCAGCACAGGGACCTATACAAACTGCTAAATGTTGAACAGCAGGTGAACCGTTAGTTCCCCATTTAGAGCCCATTGCGTGAGACCTAGAATCCCAAAATGTTAGGAAAAGAGATTTTTAAAGTTTTCAAGGGGACCTCAAGTCCACTCATGCACAAGGTCCGAGGCAGCTATGGCACGATTTAACTGCGCTCGACATGAGTTGACTCGACTTTTCCCAAATCGACTCAACTTCACTCAACTCATCGCAGTTGGACACCACTCTGCTCAGCTCGACTTTCATCTTGACTACATTCCGGAAGACTCCGCTCGACTTTCCTTGACGTCAGTCGTCACCGTTGGAGTCGACTCGACATAACTTTTCTCAACACGACGCTTCATCGCTTGACTCTGCTCGACTCCACCCGACTCGGCTGCATTTGACTCGACTCATCCCAACTCCATTCGCCTCGACTCCACTCGACTTCACTTGATTTGCCACAACATGATTTAACTACGTTCGACCTGAGTCGACTCACCTTTCCCGAATCGACTCAACTTCCCTCAACCTCGGCTCGACTCTACTCATCGCAGTTCGACCCATCTCTGCTCAGCTCGACTTTCAACTTGACTACACTCCGGCAGACTCCGCTGGACTTTCCTCGACGTGACTCGTGCCCGTTGGAGTCGACTGGACCCAACTTTTCTCGACACGACGCTTCATCGCTTGGCTCTGCTCGACTCCACCTGACTCGGTTGCACTCGACCCGACTCGATGCATCCCAACTCGACTCGCCTCGACTCCCCTCGCCTTCGCTTGATTCGCCACGAGACGATTCAACTGCGCTCGTCCTGAGTCGACTCACCTTTCCCGAATCGACTCAACTTCCCTCAACCTCGACTCGACTCGACTCATCGCAATTGGACGCAACTCTGCTCAGCTCGTCATTCAACTTGACTACACTTCAGCAGACTCCGCTCGACTTTCCTCGACGTGACTCATCACCGATGGAGTCGACTAGACACAACTTTTCTCAACACGATGCTTCATCGCTTGACTCTGCTCGACTCGACCCGACTTGGCTGCGCTCGATTTGACTAGACTAAGACCAATGCGACTCGGGTCGACTCCACTCGACTTCGCTTGATTCGCCATGGGACGATTCAACTGCGATCGACCTGAGTCGACTCGACTTTTGCCGAATCGACTCAACTTCCCTCAACTCGGCTGGACTCAACTCATCGCTGTTGGACACCACTCTCCTCAGCTCGACTTTCATCTTGACTACATTCCGGAAGACTCCGCTCGACTTTCCTCGACGTCAGTCGTCACCGTTGGAGACGACTCGACATAACTTTTCTCAGCACGACGCTTCATCACTTGACTCTGCTCGACTCCACTCACCTCGGCTGCACTCGACTCCACTCAGCCCAGCTCGACTTGCCTCGAGTCCACTCAACCTCGCTTGATTCGCCACAACACGATTCAACTGTGCTCGACCTGAGTCGACTCACCTTTCCCGAATCGACTCCACTTCCCTCAACCTCGGCTCGACTCGACTCATCGCAGTTCGACGCAACCAAGCTCAGCTCGACTTTCAACTTGACTACACTCCGGCAGACTCCGCTCAACTTTCCTCGACGTGACTCGTGCCCGTTGGAGTCGACTGGACACAACTTTTCTCATCACGACGCTTCATCGCTTGACTATGCTCGACTCAACCCGACTCGGCTGCACTCGACCCGACTCGACTTATCCCAACTCGACCCACCTCGACTCCACTCGACTTCACTTGATTCGCCTCGGCACGCTTCAAATGCCCTCGACCTGAGTCGACTCGACATTTCCCAAATCAACTAAACTTCCCTCAACTCGGCTGGACTCGACTCATCGCAGTTCGACGCAACTCTGCTCAGCTCGACTTCCAACTTGACTACACTTCAGCAGATTCCGCATGACTTTCCTCGACGTAACTCGTTCCCGTTGGAGTCGCCTGGACATAACTTTTCTCGACACGACGCTTCATCGCTTGACTCTGCCCGACTGGACCCGACTCGGCTGCACTCGACCCGACTCATCCCAACTCGACTTGCCTCGACTCCACTCGACCTCGCTTGATTCGCCACGACACAATTCAACTGCGCTCGACTCACCTTTCCCGAATCAACTCAACTTCCCTCAACCTCGGCTCGACTCGACTCATCGCAGTTCGACGCAACTCTGCTCAGCTCGACTTTCAACTTGACTGCACTCTGGCAGACTCCGCTCGACTTTCCTCGACGTGACTGGTGCCCGTTGGAGTCGACTGGACACAACTTTTCTCGACATGACGCTTCATCGCTTGACTCTGCTCGACTCCACCTGACTCAGCTGCACTCGACCTGACTCGACTCATCCCAACTCGACTCGCCTTCACTCCACTCGACTTCGCTTGATTCGCCACGACACGATTCAACCGCGCTCGACCTGAGTCGACTCACCTTTTTCGAATTGACTCAACTTCCCTCAACGTCGGCTCGACTCGACTCATCGCAGTTGGACATAACTTCCCTCAACTCAACTTTCAAGTTGACTACACTCCGGCAGACTCTGCTCGACTTTCCTCGATGTGACTCATCACCGTTGGAGTCGACCATACACACCTTTTCTCGACACGATGCTTCAACGCTTGACTCTGCTCGACTTGCCCCGACTTGGCTGTGTCTGACTCGACTAGACTCAGACCAATTCGACTCGCGTCGACCCCACTCGACTTTGATGAGTCAAATTTGAGTCAAGTCGAGCACAGTTGACTCAAGTCGAGGGCATGGTATAGTCGAGCACAGTTGACTCACGACGATTCAATCTAAGGCACAAGGCTACTGTTAAACGTCCATCAAAGATGTAATGTAGCAATATGTGAACCTACGCTGTGAGGACACACTAAAAGATCCAAAATGGGAGAATGCAATGAAGGAGGAAATGGTTCTGATACAAAAAAAATAAAATAAGACATGGAAGCTGGTTGATAGGCCTAAAGGTATAAAAGTCATTGGAGTTAAATGGGTTTTCAATACAAAGCTTAATGCAGATTCCTCAATCAACAAGTACAAGGCAAAACTCATAATTAAAGGGTATGCACAAATTTTTGGTGTTGATTTTTCTGATGCTTTTTATCCCATCTCCAGATTAGATACAATTAAATTGGTGCTAACAGTATCTGCACAAAAGGGTTGGAAAATATTCTAACTAGATGTTAAATAAGCCTTTTTAAATGAATTTCTACAAGAAGAAATATATGTGGAGCAGCCCAAGGGATTTTTGAAGTAAGGTGAAGGATATAAATTTTATCTTCTCAAAAAGGAACTTTATGGCTTAAAATAAGCATTAAGAGCATGGTATAGTTGGATAAATGATCACCTATTGACCATAGGCTTAGCAAAAATCTTATCTAAGTCCACTCTTTATGTGAAACATAAGGGAAATAACTTTGTTATAGTTTCTCTCAATCTTGATGATCTTTTAGTGACCAAAGATGATACAAGCTTGGTCGAGGAGTCTAAACAAGAAATGATGCGGACTTCTATGATGACAAATCTTGGTCTTATAACCTATTTCCTTAGGATTGAAGTCAAACAAAATAAAAATGAAATGTTTATTTATTAAAGGAAGTATGCAAAGAAAATACTAAAAAATTCCAAATAGAGGAGTGCAAAGGAGTTAGCACACCAATGAATCAAAAGGAGAAGTTAACCAAGCAAGATGGTGCTGATAAAGTTGATAAAGGATGTTATAGGAGCTTGATTGGATATCTAATGTATCTCATTGCAACAAGGCCACACATTCTATTTTCCATAAGTCTCCTATCTTGATTTATGCATTATGCTAATGAGAAACACTTAAGAGTAGTAAAAATAATATTGAGGTACATCAAAAACACTATTGATTATAGTGTCAAATTTGAGAAGTGTTAAGAACTTAAATTGTATGAATTTTTTTATAGTGATTGGGAGGGATCCATTGATGACATGAAGAGTACTTCATATTATTATTTTAGTCTGGGCTTAGGAGTTTTTTCATGGTGCACAAAGAAGTAAGAGATTATGGCTCAATCTACTATAGAAACAGAATTTATAGCAACGATATCAATTGAAAATCAAGCATTATGGTTGAAGAAAGTCTTATATGATTTACATATGCAGCAAAAGAACGAAATTGATATTTCTGTTGACAACCATGCAACAATTGCAATTGAAAATGATCCAGTGTGTCATGGGAAGACTAATCATTTCAACATCAAGCTTTATTTTTTGAGAGAAATGTAGCAAAGAGAAGAAGTAAACTTAGTTTAATACAAGTCTGAAGATCAATTACTTGACTTATATACAAAACCACTTCCTGTTAGAAGATTTGAACTTTTAAGGAAAAAAAATTAGAGTTTGCAATTCCAAAAGTAAGAAGGAGTGTTAAACATATGCTTTTGTAACTAACTTTAGTTTATTTAAATCAGTTTAATCAATAAATAACTTATACTTTAGGAGCAAGTAAGTACTTCCTTTGAGAAAGTAAGTAGTTCCTAAACTTTATGAACAAGTAAGTAGTTTCTAGAATTTAGGAGCAAGTCAATTTTTGTTTTTTTTTTTTTGTTATTCTAGGTTTGCTATAAATATAATATTTCTCTCATTGAATGAAATAAGCAAACAATTCATATTTTTTTTTTCTTCTCACAATTTCAATATTCTATTTCTTTGCTTTTCTATTTTATTTTTCCACTATAAACTTACAATGAGGAGGAAGAGGAAGAAGAGGAAGAGGTGATTACGGATGATTATATGTTCCTACATATTTTGCAAGGTTTGGAGGAGGATGAGCAGTCACGAAATTGCAGACTTTGATCAGAAGGAATTACCCAATAATTCACTACCAAGTCAACCTGTGACTGATAATGAGTTAGTCTCGTTGGCTCCTCTAACATAATCATTTGCACCAACATCCTTTTTATTGTGTGAGCCACCAACGATAAATACTAGTAAGCAAGGAAATTTTTTTTCAAACATACTAAAGTTTAACTTTCTCATTTAAAAAAGGAGAAAGAAGAAATTGATGCATTAATCATAAAGGAGTGATGGTTAGTGACATATGGCCAAATCATGCATCAATTAAGTGAGGTTCACCTTCAACATGAGTCTATTTTAAACCAAAAATCTAGAGTGGAGTTGAATCGTGCCGTGGCAAATCAATCGAGGTCGAGTGGAGTCGAGGCAAGTCGAGTGGGGATAAATCGAGTCGAGTGCAGCCGAGTTGAGTGGAGTCGAGCAAAGTCAAGCGATCAAGCGTCGAGCACTTGACTCGTTATGACTCAGGTCGGGCTTGACTCGACTTTCCTCGACGGCAGTCGTCACCGTTGGAGTCGACTCAATAACTTTTCTCAGCACGACGCTTCATCGCTTGACTCTGCTCAACTCCACTCGACTCGGCTGCACTCGACTCGACTCATCCTAACTCGACTTGCCTCGACTCCACTCAACCTCGCTTGATTCGCCACAACACGATTCAACTGCGCTCGACTTGAGTCGACTCACCTTTCCCAAATCGACTCCACTTCCCTCAACCTCGGCTCGACTCGACTTATCGCAGTTCGACGCAACTCTACTCTGCTCGACTTTCAACTTGGCTACACTCCGGCAGACTCCGCTCGACATTCCTCGGCGTGACTCGTGCCCGTTGGAGTCGACTGGACACAACTTTTCTCGATACGACGCTTCATCGCTTGACTCTGCTCGACTCCACCTGACTCGGCTGCACTCGACCCGACTCGACTCAACCCAACACGACTCGCCTCGACTCCACTCACCTTCGCTTGATTCGCCACGGCACGATTCAACTGCGCTCGACCTGAGTCGACTCACCTTTCCCAAATCAACTCAACTTCCCTCAACCTCGGCTGGACTCGACTCATCGCAGTTGGACGCAACTCTTCTCAGCTCAACTTTCAACTTGACTACACTCTGGAAGACTTCGCTCGACTTTCCTCGACGTGACTCGTCACCGTTGGAGTCGACTAGACACAACTTTTCTCGACACAATGCTTCAACGCTTGACTCTGCTCGACTCGACCCGACTTAGCTGTGCTCGACTCGACTAGACTCAGACCAATGTGACTCGCGTCGACTCCACTCGACTTCGCTCGATTCGCCTTGGCACGATTGAACTGCGCTCGACCTTAGTCGACTCAACTTTTCCCGAATCGACTCAACTTCCCGCAACTCGGCTGGACTCAACTCATCGCAGTTGGACGCAACTCTGCTCAGCTCGACTTTCAACTTAACTACATTCCGGAAGACTCCGCTCGACTTTCCTCGACATCACTCGTCACCGTTGGAGTCGACTGGTCATAACTTTTCTCAACACGACGCTTCATCAGTTGACTATCCTCGACCCCACTCAACTCGGCTGCACTCGACTCGATTCATCCCCACTCGACTTGCCTCGACTCCACTCGACCTCGCTTGATTCGCCACGGCACGATTCAACAGCGCTCGACCTGAGTCGACTCACCTTTCCCCGAATCGACTCAACTTCCCTCAACTCGGCTCGACTTGACTCATCGTAGTTCGACGCAACTCTGCTCAAATCAACTTTTAACTTGACTAGACTCCGGCAGACTCCGCTCACCTTTCCTAGACGTTACACATCACCGTTGGAGTCGACTGGACATAAATTTTCTCAACACGACGCTTCATCGCTTGACTCTGCTCGACACCACCCGACTCGGCTGCACTCGACTCGAATCGACTCCACTCGACCTCGTTTGATTCGCCACGACACGATTCAACTACGCTCGACCTGAGTCGTCTCAACTTTCCCGAATCGATTCAACTTCCCTCAACCTCGACTCGACTCGACTCATCGCAGTTCGATGCAACTCTGCTCAGCTCGACTTTCAAGTTGCTATACTCCGGCAGACTCCACTCGACTTTCCTCGACGTGACTCGTGCCCGTTGGAGTCGACTGGACAAAACTTTTCTCAACATGGCGCTTCATCGCTTGACTCTGCTCGACTCCACCCGACTCGGCTGCACTCAACCCGACTCGACTCATCCCAACTCGACTCGCCTCGACTCAACTCGACATCGCTTGATTCGCCACAACACGATTCAATTGCACTCGACTTGAGTCGACTCACCTTTCCCGAATCGACTCAACTTCCCTGAACAAGGCTCGACTTAACTGATCCCAGTTGGACGCAACTCTGCTCAGCTCGACTTTCACCTTGACTACTCTCCGGCAGACTCCGCTTGACTTTCCTAGACGTGAGTCGTGCCCGTTGGAGTCGACTGGACACAACTTCTCCCGACACGACGCTTTATCGTTTGACTCTGCTCGACTGGACCCGACTCGGCTGCACTCGACTCGACTCGACAAAGACTAATACGACTCGCCTCGACTCCACTCGACTTCACTTGATTCGCCACACCACGATTCAACTATACTCGACGTGAGTCGACTCACCTTTCCCGAATCGACTGAACTTCCCTCAACCTTGGCTCGACTCGACTCATCGCAATTCGACCCAACTCTGCCCAGCTCGACTTTCAACTTGACTATAGTCCGGCAGACTCCGCTCGACTTTCCTCGACAAGAGTCGTGCTCGTTGGAGTCGATTGGACATAACATTTCTCGGCACGATGCTTCATCGCTTGACTCTGCTTGTCTCGAACCGACTCGGCTGCACTCAACCCGACTCGACTCATCCCAACTCGACTCGCCTCGACTCAACTCGACTTCGCTTGATTTGCCACGTCATGATTCAACTGCGCTCGACCTGAGTCCACTCACCTTTCCCGAATCGACTCAACATCCCTGAACAAGGCTCGACTTAACTGATCCGAGTTGGACGCAACTCTGCTCAGCTCGACTTTCACCTTGACTACACTCCGGCAGACTCCGCTCGACTTTCCTCGACGTGACACGTCACCGTTGGAGTCGACTGGACACAACTATTCTCGACACGACACTTCATCGCTTGACTCTCCTAGACTCCACCCGACTCAGCTGCACTTGACTCGACTCATCCCCACTCGACTCGCCTCGACTCCACTCGAATTCGCTTGATTCGCCAGCACACGATTCAACTGCGCTCGACCTGAGTCGACTCACCTTTCCCGAATCGACTCAACTTCCCTCAACCTCGGCTCGGCTCGACTCATCGCAGTTCGATGCAACTCTGCTCAGCTCGACTTTCAACTTGACTACACTCCGGCATACTCCGCTCGACTTTCCTCGACGTGACTCGTGCCCGTTGGAGTCGACTGGACAAAACTTTTCTCGACACGACGCTTCATCGCTTGACTCTGCTCGACTCCACCCGACTCGGCTGCACTCGACCCGACTCGACTCATCCTAACTCGACTCGCCTCGACTCCACTTGACTTCGCTTGATTCGCCACGGCACGATTCAACTGCGCTCGACCTGAGTAGACTCACCTTTCCTGAATCGACTCAACTTCCCTCAACCTCGGCTAGACTCGACTCATCGCAGTTCGACGCAACTCTACTCAGCTCAACTTTCAACTTGACTACAATCCAGCAGACTCCGCTCGACTCTCCTCGACGTGACTCGTCACCGTTGGAGTCGACTCGACACAACTTTTCTTGGCATGACGCTTCATCGCTTGACTCTACTCGACTCGACCCGACTTGGCTGCCCTCGACTCGACTGGACTCAGACCAATGCCACTCGCGTCGACTCTACTTGACTTTGCTTGATTCGCCATGACACGATTCAACTGCGCTTGACCCTAGTCGACTCGACTTTTCCTGAATCGACTCAACTTCCCTCAACTCGGCTCGACTACACTCATCGCAGTTGGACGCAACTTTGCTCATCCCGACTTTCAACTTGACTACATTCCGGAAGACTCCGCTTGACTTTCCTCGACGTCACTCGTCACCGTTGGAGTCACCTGGACATAAATTTTCTCAACACGACGCTTCGTCGCATGACTCTGCTCGACTCCACCAGCCTCGGCTGCACTCGACTCGACTCATCCCAACTCGACTCACCTCCCCTCCACTCGACCTCGTTTGATTCGCCACGGCACGATTAACCTGCGCTCGACCTGAGTCGTCTCACCCTTCTCGAATCGACTCAACTTCCCTTAACCTCGACCCGACTCGACTCATCGTAGTTCTACGTAACTCTGCTCAGCTCGACTTTCAACTTGACTACACTCCGGCAGACTCCGCTCGACTTTCCTCGACGTGACTCGTGCCCGTTGGAGTCGAGGGGACACAAGTTTTCTCGACACGACGCTTCATCGCTTGACTGTGCTCGACTCCACCCGACTCGGCTGCACTCGACCCGACTCGACTCATCCCAACTCGACTCGCCTCGACTCCACTCGACTTCGCTTGATTCACCAAAACACGATTCAACTGCGCTCGACCTGAGTCGACTCACCTTTCCCGAATCGACTCAACTTCCCTTAAACTCGGCTCGACTCGACGTAACTTTGCTCAGCTCGACTTTCAACTTGACTACACTCCGGCAGACTCGCTGGATTGTCCTCGACATGACTCGTCATGGTTGCAGTCGACTGGACACAACTTTTCTCGACACGACGCTTCATCGCTTGACTCTGCTCGACTCGACCAGACTCGGCTGCATTCCACCCGACTCAACTCATCCTAACTCGACTCGCCTCGACTTCGTTTATTCGCCACGCGACGATTCAACTGCGCTCGACCTGAGTCGACTCAACTTCCGTCAACAAGGCTCGACTTAACTGATCCCAGTTCGACGCAACTCTGCTCAGCTCGACTTTCACGTTGACTACACTCCGGCAGACTCCGCTCGACTTTCCTAGACGTGAGTCATGCCCGTTGGAGTCGAGTGGACACAACTTCTACCGACACGACGCTTTATCGCTTGACTCTGCTCGACAAAGACTAATACGACTCACCTCGACTCCACTCGACTTCGCTTGATTCGCCACACCACGATTCAACTGCACTCGACATGAGTCGACTCACCTTTCCCGAATCGACTCAACTTCCCTCAACCTCGGGTCGACTTGACTCATCGCAGTTCGACCCAACTCTGCCCAGCTCGACTTTCAACTTGACTACAGTCCGGCAGACTCCGCTCGACATTCCTCGACAAGACTCGTGCTCGTTGGAGTCGACTGGACACAACTTTTCTCGGCACGACGCTTCATCGCTTGACTCTACTCGACTCGACCCGACTCGGCTGCACTCAACCCGACTCGACTAGCCTCGACTCAACTCGGCTGCACTTCATCGCTTGATTCGCTCGATAAGAAGGTTCATCCTCGGGAGTTCCAGGAAGGAGATTTGGTGATCAGAAGACTGCTGCCTATGGAGAAAGCGCTACAAGGGAAGTGGTCTCCAAATTACCACGGACCTTATGTAATTAAGAAGGGTTTCTCCGGAGGCGCCTTGATCCTGGCTGACATGGACAGAAAAGACTTGCCTAACCCTGTCAATTCGGATGCCGTGAAGAAGTATTATGCCTAAAGCATAAAAGCCCACTAGGTCAAAAATCCGCAAGGGCGGCCTAGGCAAAAGTTAGGGCAATTCAAGCCGAAAAAAGCCCGCTAGGTCGAAAATTCGCAAGGGCGACCTAGGCAAAAGTTAGGGCAATTCAAGCCGAAAAAAGCCCGCTAGGTCGAAAACCCGCAAGGGCGGCCTAGGCAAAAATTAGGGCAATTCAAGCAGAAAAGAAAGAAAAAAGAAAGCCTGCTAGGTCGAAAACCCGCAAGGGCGGCCTAGGCAAAAATTAGGGCAATTCAAGCAGAAAAGAAAAAAGAAGGCCCGCTAGGTCGAAAACCTGTAAGGGCGGCCTAAGCAAAATTAGGGCCAAACAGCACCAACAAGAAGAGCGAGGGAGGTGTTGTTCCCTCCAGTTAAGAAAACTAAAAAGAGTGGCAGACATCCTCTGTCCATACTGGGGCAATGTTGGCAAGTGTCCGAGGTTCCAAAAAGCGACGAGCAGAACCAAGTTCAATTATGGTTAAAACGGAAGGTTCAAGATCGGTTTGGGACAAATCGATCAAGCCAGGGCAAACCGATTAAACTGGGGCAAAATCTTGTTTTCTTTCAGAAGCAAGGTTGACGAGATAGCAGTTGTTGCCGAAGTACAATACTAGCACGGACCATCTCAAAGGCATCCAACCAACCTAAATCAAACCACCAAATGCCCATCTCAGCATGGCCTTTGTCCTACACCTCAAAGCAACTGTATTTTATTTTGTCAAGATGTATATGTAAAATGCAATCCATCATTGAATTTTGAATGACAATTACTATTGCTAATGCTATTCTGATGGTCAGGGTGAGTTCAAAATTTTCTTGATCACAAATTCTCACTAGATCAAAACACCTTACCCCTCAAAAGAGTAACAAACGCAATAGACGCTTCAGCAAAACAAGAAGAGTAAACAAACAGGTCAGAGGATCTAGCTTATTTCGAAAATCATGACCAGTGCTAAAGAAAGCCAGGAAGTCGAAATCTGCAAACAAAAACAGAAAATATTCACTCTCAGGCCTACTAGTAGGCCATGTTTACATTCCATGTTTAATTTTCTGTACCCTCGGCCTATGATGTCAGGCCTCTGCATGTTTAATTTTCTGTACCCTTGGCCAATGATGTTAGGCCTCGACATGTTTAATTTTCTGTACCCTCGGCCTATGATGTCAGGCCTCTGCATGTTTAATTTTCTGTACCCTCGGCCTATGTTGTCAGGCCTCTGCATGTTAAATTTTTTGTACCCTCGGCCTATGTTGTCAGGCCTCTACATGTTTAATTTTCTACACCCTTGGCCTATGTTGTCAGGCCTCTGCGTATTTAATTTTCTGCACCCTTGGCCTATGTTTTCAGGCCTCTGCATCTTTAATTTTCTGTACCCTCGGCCTATGATGTTAGGCCCCTACATGTTTAATTTTCTGTACCCTCGGCCAATGTTGTCAAGCCTCTGCATGTTTAATTTTCTGTACCCTCGGCCTATGTTATCAGGCCTCTGCATGTTTAAGTTTCTGTACCCTCGGCCTATGTTGTCAGGCCTCTGCATGTTTAATTTTCTGTACCCTCGGCCTATGTTGTCAGGCCTCTGCATGTTTAATTTTCTGTACCCTCGGCCTATAATGTCAGGCCCCTCCATGTATAATTTCCTGTACACTCGGCCTATGTTATCAGGCCTCTGCATGTTTAATTTTCTGTACCCTCGGCCTATGTTTTCAGGCCTCTGCATGTTTAATTTCTTGTACCCTCGGCCTATGATGTCAGGCCTCTGCATGTTTAATTTCCTGTACCCTCGGCCTATGTTGTCAGGCCTCTGCATGTTTAAGTTTCTGTACCCTCGGCCTATGTTGTCTGGCCTCTACATGTTTAATTTTCTGTACCCTCGGCCTATGTTGTCAGACCTCTGCATGTTAAATTTTTTGTACCCTCGGCCTATGTTGTCAGGCCTCTACATGTTTAATTTTCTACACCCTTGGCCTATGTTGTCAGGCCTCTGCGTATGTAATTTTCTGCACCCTTGGCCTATGTTTTCAGGCCTTTGGATGTTTAATTTTCTGTACCCTCGGCCTATGATGTTAGGCCCCTACATGTTTCATTTTCTGTACCCTCGGCCTATGTTATCAGGCCTCTGCATGTTTAAGTTTCTGTACCCTCGGCCTATGTTGTCAGGCCTCTGCATGTTTAATTTTCTGTACCCTCGGCCTATGTTGTCAGGCCTCTGCATGTTTAATTTTCTGTACCCTCGGCCTATAATGTCAGGCCCCTCCATGTATAATTTCCTGTACACTCGGCCTATGTTATCAGGCCTCTGCATGTTTGATTTTCTGTACCCTCGGCCTATGTTTTCAGGCCTCTGCATGTTTAATTTCTTGTACCCTCGGCCTATGATGTCAGGCCTCTGCATGTTTAATTTCCTGTACCCTCGGCCTATGTTGTCAGGCCTCTGCATGTTTAAGTTTCTGTACCCTCGGCCTATGTTGTCTGGCCTCTACATGTTTAATTTTCTGTACCCTCGGCCTATGTTGTCAGACCTCTGCATGTTAAATTTTTTGTACCCTCGGCCTATGTTGTCAGGCCTCTACATGTTTAATTTTCTACACCCTTGGCCTATGTTGTCAGGCCTCTGCGTATGTAATTTTCTGCACCCTTGGCCTATGTTTTCAGGCCTTTGGATGTTTAATTTTCTGTACCCTCGGCCTATGATGTTAGGCCCCTACATGTTTCATTTTCTGTACCCTCGGCCTATGTTGTCAGGCCTCTGCATGTTTAATTTTCTGTACCCTCGGTCTATTTTGTCAGGCCTCTGCATGTTTAATTTTCTGTACCCTCGGCCTATGATGTTAGGCCCCTACATGTTTAAATTTCTGTACCCTCGGCCTATGTTGTCAGGCCTCTGCATGTTTAATTTTCTGTACCCTCGACCTATGTTGTCAGGCCTCTGCATGTTTAATTTTCTGTACCCTCGGCCTATGATGTCAGGCTTCTGCATGTTTAATTTCCTGTACCCTCGGCCTATGTTGTCAGGCCTCTGCATGTTTAATTTTCTGTACCCTCGGCCTATGTTGTTAGGCCTCTGCATGTTTAATTTTCTGTACCCTCGGCCTATGATGTCGGGCCTCTGCATGTTTAATTTTCTGTACCCTCGGCCTATGATGTCAAGCCCTTGCATGTTTAATTTTCTGTACCCTCGGCCTATGTTGTCAGGCCTCTGCATGTTTAATTTTCTGTACCCTCGGCCTATGTTGTCAGGCCTCTGCATGTTTAATTTTCTGTACCCTCGGCCTATGTTGTCAGGCCTCTGTATGTTTAATTTTCTGTACCCTCGGCCTATAATGTCAGGCCCCTGCATGTTTAATTTTCTGTACCCTCGGCCTATGTTGTCAGGCCTCTGCATGTTTAATTTTCTGTAACCTTGGCCTATGTTGTCAGGCCTCTACATGTTTAATTTTCTACACCCTTGGCCTACTTTGTCAGGCCTCTGCGTATTTAATTTTCTGCACCCTTGGCATATGTTTTCAGGCCTCTGCATGTCTAATTTTCTGTACCCTCGGCCTATGATGTTAGGCCCCTACATGTTTAATTTTCTGTACCCTCGGCCTATGTTGTCAGGCCTCTGCATGTTTAATTTTCTGTACCCTCGGCCTATGTTGTCAGGCCTCTGCATGTTTAATTTTCTGTACCCTCGGCCTATAATGTCAGGCCCCTCCATGTTTAATTTTCTGTACACTCGGCCTATGTTATCAGGCCTCTGTATGTTTAATTTTCTGTACCCTCGGCCTATGTTGTCAGGCCTCTGCATGTTTAATTTTCTGTACCCTCGGCCTATGATATCGGGCCTCTGCATATTTAATTTTCTGTACCCTCGGCCTATGTTGTCAGGCCTCTGCATGTTTAATTTTCTGTACCCTCGGCCTATGTTGTCAGGCCTCTGCATGTTTAATTTTCTGTACCCTCGGCCTATAATGTCAGGCCCCTGCATGTTTAATTTTCTGTACCCTCGGCCTATGTTGTCAGGCCTCTGCATGTTTAATTTTTTGTACCCTCGGCCTATGTTGTCAGGCCTCTGCATGTTTAATTTTCTGTACCCTCGGCCTATGATGTCAGGCCTCTGCATGTTTAATTTCCTGTACCCTCGGCCTATGTTGTCAGGCCTCTGCATGTTTAGTTTTCTGTACCCTCGGCCTATGTTGTCAGGCCTCTGCATGTTTAATTTTCTGTACCCTCGGCCTATGTTGTCAGGCCTCTGCATGTTTAATTTTCTTTACACTCGGCCTATGATGTCAGGCCTCTGCATGTTTAATTTCTTGTACCCTCGGCCTATGTTGTCAGGCCTCTGCATGTTTAATTTTCTGTACCCTCAACCTATGTTGTCAGGCCTCTGCCTGTTTAATTTTCTGTACCCTCGGCCTATGATGTCGGGCCTCAGCATGTTTAATTTTCTGTACCCTCGGTCTATGATGTCAGGCCCCTGCATGTTTAATTTACTGTACCCTCGGCCTATGTTGTCAGGCCTCTGCATGTGTAATTTTCTGTACCCTCGGCCTATGTTGTCAGGCCTCTGCATGTTTATTTTTCTGTACCCTCGGCCTATAATGTCAGGCCCCTCCATGTATAATTTCCTGTACACTCGGCCTATGTTATCAGGCCTCTGCATGTTTAATTTTCTGTACCCTCGACCTATGTTTTCAGGCCTCTGCATGTTTAATTTTCTGTACCCTCGGCCTATGATGTCGGGCCTCTGCATGTTTAATTTTCTCTACCCTCGGCCTATAATGTCAGGCCCCTGCATGTTTAATTTTCTGTACGCTCGGCCTATGTTGTCAGGCCTCTGCATGTTTAATTTTTTGTACCCTCGGCCTATGTTGTCAGGCCTCTGCATGTTTAATTTTCTGTACCCTCGGCCTATGATGTCAGGCCTCTGCATGTTTAATTTCCTGTACCCTCGGCCTATGTTGTCAGGCCTCTGCATGTTTAATTTTCTGTACCCTCGGCCTATGTTGTCAGGCCTCTGCATGTTTAATTTTCTGTACCCTCGGCCTATGTTGTCAGGCCTCTGCATGTTAAATTTTTTGTACCCTCGGCCTATGTTGTCAGGCCTCTACATGTTTAATTTTCTACACCCTTGCCCTATGTTGTCAGGCCTCTGCGTATTTAATTTTATGCACCCTTGGCCTATGTTTTCAGGTCTCTGGATGTTTAATTTTCTGTACCCTCGGCCTATGATGTTAGGCCCCTACATGTTTAATTTTCTGTACCCTCGGCCTATGTTGTCAGGCCTCTGTATGTTTAATTTTCTGTACCCTCGGTCTATTTTGGAAGGCCTCTGCATGTTTAATTTTCTGTACCCTCGGCCTGTGATGTTAGGCCCCTACATGTTTAATTTTCTGTACCCTCGGCCTATGTTGTCAGGCCTCTGCATGTTTAATTTTCTGTACCCTCGGCCTATGTTGTCAGGCCTCTGCATGTTTAATTTTCTGTACCCTGGGCCTATGATGTCAGGCTTCTGCATGTTTAATTTCCTGTACCCTCGGCCTATGTTGTCAGGCCTCTGCATGTTTAATTTTCTGTACCCTCGGCCTATGTTGTTAGGCCTCGGCATGTTTAATTTTCTGTACCCTCGGCCTATGATGTCGGGCCTCTGCATGTTTAATTTTCTGTACCCTCGGCCTATGATGTCAGGCCCTTGCATGTTTAATTTTCTGTACCCTCGGCCTATGTTGTCAGGCCTCTGCATGTTTAATTTTCTGTACCCTCGGCCTATGTTGTCAGGCCTCTGCATGTTAAATTTTTTGTACCCTCGGCCTATGTTGTCAGGCCTCTACATGTTTAATTTTCTACACCCTTGGCCTACTTTGTCAGGCCTCTGCGTATTTAATTTTCTGCACCCTTGGCATATGTTTTCAGGCCTCTGCATGTCTAAATTTAAGTACCCTCGGCCTATGATGTTAGGCCCCTACATGTTTAATTTTCGGTACCCTCGGCCTATGTTGTCAGGCCGCTGCATGTTTAATTTTCTGTACCCTCGGCCTATGATGTCAGGCCTCTGCATGTTTAATTTTCTGTACCCTCGGCCTATGTTGTCAGGCCTCTGCATGTTAAATTTTTTGTACCCTCGGCCTATGTTGTCAGGCCTCTACATGTTTAATTTTCTACACCCTTGGCCTACTTTGTCAGGCCTCTGCGTATTTAATTTTCTGCACCCTTGGCATATGTTTTCAGGCCTCTGCATGTCTAAATTTAAGTACCCTCGGCCTATGATGTTAGGCCCCTACATGTTTAATTTTCGGTACCCTCGGCCTATGTTGTCAGGCCGCTGCATGTTTAATTTCCTGTACCCTCGGCCTATGTTGTCAGGCCTCTGCATGTTTAATTTTCTGTACCCTCGGCCTATGTTGTTAGGCCTCTGCATGTTTAATTTTCTGTACCCTCGGCCTATGATGTCGGGCCTCTGCATGTTTAATTTTCTGTACCCTCGGCCTATGATGTCAAGCCCTTGCATGTTTAATTTTCTGTACCCTCGGCCTATGTTGTCAGGCCTCTGCATGTTTAATTTTCTGTACCCTCGGCCTATGTTGTCAGGCCTCTGCATGTTTAATTTTCTGTACCCTCGGCCTATGTTGTCAGGCCTCTGTATGTTTAATTTTCTGTACCCTCGGCCTATAATGTCAGGCCCCTGCATGTTTAATTTTCTGTACCCTCGGCCTATGTTGTCAGGCCTCTGCATGTTTAATTTTCTGTAACCTTGGCCTATGTTGTCAGGCCTCTACATGTTTAATTTTCTACACCCTTGGCCTACTTTGTCAGGCCTCTGCGTATTTAATTTTCTGCACCCTTGGCATATGTTTTCAGGCCTCTGCATGTCTAATTTTCTGTACCCTCGGCCTATGATGTTAGGCCCCTACATGTTTAATTTTCTGTACCCTCGGCCTATGTTGTCAGGCCTCTGCATGTTTAATTTTCTGTACCCTCGGCCTATGTTGTCAGGCCTCTGCATGTTTAATTTTCTGTACCCTCGGCCTATAATGTCAGGCCCCTCCATGTTTAATTTTCTGTACACTCGGCCTATGTTATCAGGCCTCTGTATGTTTAATTTTCTGTACCCTCGGCCTATGTTGTCAGGCCTCTGCATGTTTAATTTTCTGTACCCTCGGCCTATGATATCGGGCCTCTGCATATTTAATTTTCTGTACCCTCAGCCTATGTTGTCAGGCCTCTGCATGTTTAATTTTCTGTACCCTCGGCCTATGTTGTCAGGCCTCTGCATGTTTAATTTTCTGTACCCTCGGCCTATAATGTCAGGCCCCTGCATGTTTAATTTTCTGTACCCTCGGCCTATGTTGTCAGGCCTCTGCATGTTTAATTTTTTGTACCCTCGGCCTATGTTGTCAGGCCTCTGCATGTTTAATTTTCTGTACCCTCGGCCTATGATGTCAGGCCTCTGCATGTTTAATTTCCTGTACCCTCGGCCTATGTTGTCAGGCCTCTGCATGTTTAGTTTTCTGTACCCTCGGCCTATGTTGTCAGGCCTCTGCATGTTTAATTTTCTGTACCCTCGGCCTATGTTGTCAGGCCTCTGCATGTTTAATTTTCTTTACACTCGGCCTATGATGTCAGGCCTCTGCATGTTTAATTTCTTGTACCCTCGGCCTATGTTGTCAGGCCTCTGCATGTTTAATTTTCTGTACCCTCAACCTATGTTGTCAGGCCTCTGCCTGTTTAATTTTCTGTACCCTCGGCCTATGATGTCGGGCCTCAGCATGTTTAATTTTCTGTACCCTCGGTCTATGATGTCAGGCCCCTGCATGTTTAATTTACTGTACCCTCGGCCTATGTTGTCAGGCCTCTGCATGTGTAATTTTCTGTACCCTCGGCCTATGTTGTCAGGCCTCTGCATGTTTATTTTTCTGTACCCTCGGCCTATAATGTCAGGCCCCTCCATGTATAATTTCCTGTACACTCGGCCTATGTTATCAGGCCTCTGCATGTTTAATTTTCTGTACCCTCGACCTATGTTTTCAGGCCTCTGCATGTTTAATTTTCTGTACCCTCGGCCTATGATGTCGGGCCTCTGCATGTTTAATTTTCTCTACCCTCGGCCTATAATGTCAGGCCCCTGCATGTTTAATTTTCTGTACGCTCGGCCTATGTTGTCAGGCCTCTGCATGTTTAATTTTTTGTACCCTCGGCCTATGTTGTCAGGCCTCTGCATGTTTAATTTTCTGTACCCTCGGCCTATGATGTCAGGCCTCTGCATGTTTAATTTCCTGTACCCTCGGCCTATGTTGTCAGGCCTCTGCATGTTTAATTTTCTGTACCCTCGGCCTATGTTGTCAGGCCTCTGCATGTTTAATTTTCTGTACCCTCGGCCTATGTTGTCAGGCCTCTGCATGTTAAATTTTTTGTACCCTCGGCCTATGTTGTCAGGCCTCTACATGTTTAATTTTCTACACCCTTGCCCTATGTTGTCAGGCCTCTGCGTATTTAATTTTATGCACCCTTGGCCTATGTTTTCAGGTCTCTGGATGTTTAATTTTCTGTACCCTCGGCCTATGATGTTAGGCCCCTACATGTTTAATTTTCTGTACCCTCGGCCTATGTTGTCAGGCCTCTGTATGTTTAATTTTCTGTACCCTCGGTCTATTTTGGAAGGCCTCTGCATGTTTAATTTTCTGTACCCTCGGCCTGTGATGTTAGGCCCCTACATGTTTAATTTTCTGTACCCTCGGCCTATGTTGTCAGGCCTCTGCATGTTTAATTTTCTGTACCCTCGGCCTATGTTGTCAGGCCTCTGCATGTTTAATTTTCTGTACCCTGGGCCTATGATGTCAGGCTTCTGCATGTTTAATTTCCTGTACCCTCGGCCTATGTTGTCAGGCCTCTGCATGTTTAATTTTCTGTACCCTCGGCCTATGTTGTTAGGCCTCGGCATGTTTAATTTTCTGTACCCTCGGCCTATGATGTCGGGCCTCTGCATGTTTAATTTTCTGTACCCTCGGCCTATGATGTCAGGCCCTTGCATGTTTAATTTTCTGTACCCTCGGCCTATGTTGTCAGGCCTCTGCATGTTTAATTTTCTGTACCCTCGGCCTATGTTGTCAGGCCTCTGCATGTTAAATTTTTTGTACCCTCGGCCTATGTTGTCAGGCCTCTACATGTTTAATTTTCTACACCCTTGGCCTACTTTGTCAGGCCTCTGCGTATTTAATTTTCTGCACCCTTGGCATATGTTTTCAGGCCTCTGCATGTCTAAATTTAAGTACCCTCGGCCTATGATGTTAGGCCCCTACATGTTTAATTTTCGGTACCCTCGGCCTATGTTGTCAGGCCGCTGCATGTTTAATTTTCTGTACCCTCGGCCTATGATGTCAGGCCTCTGCATGTTTAATTTCTTGTACCCTCGGCCTATGTTGTCAGGCCTCTGCATGTTTAATTTTCTGTACCCTCAGCCTATGTTGTTAGGCGTCTGCATGTTTAATTTTCTGTACCCTCGGCCTATGATGTCGGGCCACAACATGTTTAATTTTCTGTACCCTCGGCCTATGATGTCAGGCCCCTGCATGTTTAATTTTCTGTACCCTCGGCCTATCTTGTCAGGTCTCTGCATGTTTTATTTTCTGTACCCTCGGCCTATAATGTCAGGCCCCTCCATGTTTAATTTTCTGTACACTCGGCCTATGTTATCAGGCCTCTGCATGCTTAATTTTCTGCACCCTCGGCCTATGTTGTCAGGCCTCTGCATGTTTAATTTTCTGTACCCTCGGCCTATGATGTCGGGCTACTGCATGTTTAATTTTCTGTACCCTCGGCCTATGTTGTCAGGCCTCTGCATGTTTAATTTTCTGTACCCTCGGCCAATGTTGCCAAGCCTCTGCATGTTTAATTTTCTGTACCCTCGGCCAATGTTGTCAGGCCTCTGCATGTTTAATTTTCTGTACCCTCGGCCTATTATGTCAGGCCCCTGCATGTTTAATTTTCTGTACCCTCGGCCTATGTTGTCAGGCCTCTGCATGTTTAATTTTTTGTACCCTCGGCCTATGTTGTCAGGCCTCTGCATGTTTAATTTTCTGTACCCTCAGCCTATGATGTCAGGCCTCTGCATGTTTAATTTCCTGTACCCTCGGGCTATGTTGTAAGGCCTCTGCATGTTTAATTTTCTGTACCCTCGGCCTATGTTGTCAGGCCTCTACATGTTTAATTTTCTGTACCCTCGACCTATGTTGTCAGGCCTCTGCATGTTAAATTTTTTTTACCCTCGGCCTATGTTGTCAGGCCTCTACATGTTTAATTTTCTACACCCTTGGCCTATGTTGTCAGGCCTCTGCGTATTTAATTTTCTGCACCCTTGGCCTATGTTTTCAGGCCTCTGGATGTTTAATTTTCTGTACCCTCGGCCTATGATGTTAGGCCCCTACATGTTTAGTTTTCTGTACCCTCGGCCTATGTTGTCAGGCCTCTGCATGTTTAATTTTCTGTACCCTTGGCCTATGTTGTTAGGCCTCTGCATGTTTAATTTTCTGTACCCTCGGCCTATGATGTCGGGCCTCTGCATGTTTAATTTTCTGTACCCTCGGCCTATGATGTCAGGCCCTTGCATGTTTAATTTTCTGTACCCTCGGCCTATGTTGTTAGGCCTATGCATGCTTAATTTTCTGTACCCTCGGCCTATGTTGTCAGGCCTCTGCATGTTTAATTTTCTGTACCCTCGGCCTATAATGTTAGGCCCCTCCATGTTTAATTTTTTGTACACTCGGCCTATGTTATCAGGCCTCTGCATGTTTAATTTTCTGTACCCTCGGGCTATGTTGTCAGGCCTCTGCATGTTTAATTTTCTGTACCCTTGGCCTATGATGTCGGGCCTCTGCATGTTTAATTTTCTGTACCCTCGGCCTATGTTGTCAGGCCTCTGCAAGTTGAATTTTCTGTACCCTCGGCCTATGTTATCAGGCCTCTCCATGTTTAATTTTCTGTACCCTCGGCCTATGTTGTCAGGCCTCTACATGTTTAATTTTCTACACCCTTGGCCTATGTTGTCAGGCCTCTGCGTATTTAATTGTCTGCACCCTTGGCCTATGTTTTCAGGCCTCTGGATGTTTACTTTTCTGTACCCTCGGCCTATGATGTTAGGCCCCTGCATGTTTAATTTTCTGTACCCTCGGCCTATGTTGTCAGGCCTCTGCATGTTTAATTTTCTGTACCCTCGGCCTATAATGTCAGGCCCCTGCATGTTTAATTTTCTGTACCCTCGGCCTATTTTGTCAGGCTTCTGCATGTTTAATTTTCTGTACCCTCGGCCTATGATGTCGGGCCTCAGCATGTTTAATTTTCTGTACCCTCGGCCTATGATGTCAGGCCCCTGCATGTTTAATTTTCTGTACCCTCGGCCTATATTGTCAGGCCTATACATGTTTAATTTTCTGTACCCTCGGCCTATGTTGTCAGGCCTCTGCATGTTTAATTTTCTGTACCCTCGGCCTATAATGTCACGCCCCTCCATGTTTAATTTTCTGTACACTCGGCCTATGTTATCAGGCCTCTGCATGTTTAATTTTCTGCACCCTCGGCCTATGTTGTCAGGCCTCTGCATGTTTAATTTTCTGTACCCTCGGCCTATGATGTCGGGCCTCTGCATGTTTAATTTTCTGTACCCTCGGCTTATGTTGTCAGGCCTCTGCATCTTTAATTTTCTGTACCCTCGGCCTATGTTGTCAGGCCTCTGCATGTTTAATTTTTTGTACCCTCGGCCTATCATGTCAGGCCCCTGCATGTTTAATTTTCTGTACCCTCGGCCTATGTTGTCAGGCCTCTGCATGTTTAATTTTTTGTACCCTCGGCCTATGTTGTCAAGCCTCTGCATGTTTAATTTTCTGTACCCTCAGCCTATGATGTCAGGCCTCTGCATGTTTAATTTCCTGTACCCTCAGCCTATGTTGTAAGGCCTCTGCTTGTTTAATTTTCTGTACCCTCGGCCTATGTTGTCAGGCCTCTGCATGTTTAATTTTCTGTACCCTCGGCCTATGTTGTCAGGCGTCTGCATGTTAAATTTTTTGTACCCTCGGCCTATGTTGTCAGGCCTCTCCATGTTTAATTTTCTACACCCTTGGCCTATGTTGTCAGGCCTCTGCGTATTTAATTTTCTACACCCTTGGCCTATGTTTTCAGTCCTCTGGATGTTTAATTTTCCGTACCCTCGGCCTATGATGTTAGGCCCCTACATGTTTAATTTTCTGTACCCTCGGCCTATGTTGTCAGGCCTCTGCATGTTTAATTTTCTGTACCCTCGGCCTATGCTGTCAGGCCTTTGCATGTTTTATTTTCTGTACCCTCGGCCTATAATGTCAGGCCCTTCCATGTTTAATTTTCTGTACACTCGGCCTATGTTATCAGGCCTCTGCATGTTTAATTTTCTGTACCCTCGGCCTATGTTGTCAGGCCTCTGCATGTTTAATTTTCTGTACCCTCGGCCTATGATGTCGGGCCTCTGCATGTTTAATTTTCTGTACCCTCGGCCTATGTTGTCAGGCCTCTGCATGTTAAATATTTTGTACCCTCGGCCTATGTTGTCAGGCCTCTACATGTTTAATTTTCTACACCCTTGGCCTATGTTGTCAGGCCTCTGCGTATTTAATTTTCTGCACCCTTGGCCTATGTTTTCAGGCCTCTGCATGTTAAATTTTCTGTACCCTCGGCCTATGATGTTAGGCCCCTACATGTTTAATTTTCTGTACCCTCGGCCTATGATGTCAGGCCTCTGCATGTTTAATTTTCTGTACCCTTGGCCTATGTTGTTAGGCCTCTGCATGTTTAATTTTCTGTACCCTCGGCCTATGATGTCGGGCCTCTGCATGTTTAATTTTCTGTACCCTCGGCCTATGATGGCAGGCCCTTGCATGTTTAATTTTCTGTACCCTCGGCCTATGTTGTCAGGCCTCTGCATGTTTATTTTTCTGTACCCTCGGCCTATGTTGTCAGGCCCCTGCATGTTTAATTGTTTGTACCCTCGGCCTATGTTGTCAGGCCTCTGCATGTTTAATTTTCAGTAACCTCGGCCTATGTTGTCAGGCCTCTACATGTTTAATTTTCTACACCCTTGGCCTACTTTGTCAGGCCTCTGCGTATTTAATTTTCTGCACCCTTGGCATATGTTTTCAGGCCTCCGCATGTCTAATTTTCTGTACCCTCGGCCTATGATTTTAGGCCCCTACGTGTTTAATTTTCTGTATCCTCGGCCTATGTTCTCAGGCCTCTGCATGTTTAATTTTCTGTACCCTCGGCCTATGTTGTCAGGCCTCTGCATGTTGAATTTTCTGTACCCTCGGCCTATGATGTCAGGCCCTTGCATGTTTAATTTTCTGTACCCTCGGCCTATGTTGTCAGGCCTCTGCATGTTTAATTTTCTGTACCCTCGGCCTATGTTGTCAGGACTCTGTATGTGTAATTTTCTGTACCCTCGGCCTATAATGTCAGGCCCCTGCATGTTTAATTTTCTGTACCCTCGGCCTATGTTGTCAGGCCTCTGCATGTTTAATTTTCTGTAACCTTGGCCTATGTTGTCAGGCCTCTACATGTTTAATTTTCTACACCCTTGGCCTACTTTGTCAGGCCTCTGCGTATTTAATTTTCTGCACCCTTGGCATATGTTTTCAGGCCTCTGCATGTCTAAATTTAAGTACCCTCGGCCTATGATGTTAGGCCCCTACATGTTTAATTTTCGGTACCCTCGGCCTATGTTGTCAGGCCGCTGCATGTTTAATTTTCTGTACCCTCGGCCTATGATGTCAGGCCTCTGCATGTTTAATTTCTTGTACCCTCGGCCTATGTTGTCAGGCCTCTGCATGTTTAATTTTCTGTACCCTCAGCCTATGTTGTTAGGCCTCTGCAAGTTTAATTTTCTGTACCCTCGGCCTATGATGTCGGGCCTCAACATGTTTAATTTTCTGTACCCTCGGCCTATGATGTCAGGCCCCTGCATGTTTAATTTTCTGTACCCACGGCCTATCTTGTCAGGTCTCTGCATGTTTAATTTTCTGTACCCTCGGCCTATAATGTCAGGCCCCTCCATGTTTAATTTTCTGTACACTCGGCCTATGTTATCAGACCTCTGCATGCTTAATTTTCTGCACCCTCGGCCTATGTTGTCAGGCCTCTGCATGTTTAATTTTCTGTACCCTCGGCCTTTGATGTCAGGCTACTGCATGTTTAATTTTCTGTACCCTCGGCCTATGTTGTCAGGCCTCTGCATGTTTAATTTTCTGTACCCTCGGCCAATGTTGCCAGGCCTCTGCATGTTTAATTTTCTGTACCCTCGGCCAATGTTGTCAGGCCTCTGCATGTTTAATTTTCTGTACCCTCGGCCTATCATGTCAGGCCCCTGCATGTTTAATTTTCTGTACCCTCGGCCTATGTTGTCAGGCCTCTGCATGTTTAATTTTTTGTACCCTCGGCCTATGTTGTCAGGCCTCTGCATGTTTAATTTTCTGTACCCTCAGCCTATGATGTCAGGCCTCTGCATGTTTAATTTCCTGTACCCTCGGGCTATGTTGTAAGGCCTCTGCATGTTTAATTTTCTGTACCCTCGGCCTATGTTGTCAGGCCTCTACATGTTTAATTTTCTGTACCCTCGACCTATGTTGTCAGGCCTCTGCATGTTAAATTTTTTGTACCCTCGGCCTATGTTGTCAGGCCTCTACATGTTTAATTTTCTACACCCTTGGCCTATGTTGTCAGGCCTCTGCGTATTTAATTTTCTGCACCCTTGGCCTATGTTTTCAGGCCTCTGGATGTTTAATTTTCTGTACCCTCGGCCTATGATGTTAGGCCCCTACATGTTTAGTTTTCTGTACCCTCGGCCTATGTTGTCAGGCCTCTGCATGTTTAATTTTCTGTACCCTTGGCCTATGTTGTTAGGCCTCTGCATGTTTAATTTTCTGTACCCTCGGCCTATGATGTCGGGCCTCTGCATGTTTAATTTTCTGTACCCTCGGCCTATGATGTCAGGCCCTTGCATGTTTAATTTTCTGTACCCTCGGCCTATGTTGTTAGGCCTATGCATGCTTAATTTTCTGTACCCTCGGCCTATGTTGTCAGGCCTCTGCATGTTTAATTTTCTGTACCCTCGGCCTATAATGTTAGGCCCCTCCATGTTTAATTTTTTGTACACTCGGCCTATGTTATCAGGCCTCTGCATGTTTAATTTTCTGTACCCTCGGGCTATGTTGTCAGGCCTCTGCATGTTTAATTTTCTGTACCCTTGGCCTATGATGTCGGGCCTCTGCATGTTTAATTTTCTGTACCCTCGGCCTATGTTGTCAGGCCTCTGCAAGTTGAATTTTCTGTACCCTCGGCCTATGTTATCAGGCCTCTCCATGTTTAACTTTCTGTACCCTCGGCCTATGTTGTCAGGCCTCTACATGTTTAATTTTCTACACCCTTGGCCTATGTTGTCAGGCCTCTGCGTATTTAATTGTCTGCACCCTTGGCCTATGTTTTCAGGCCTCTGGATGTTTACTTTTCTGTACCCTCGGCCTATGATGTTAGGCCCCTGCATGTTTAATTTTCTGTACCCTCGGCCTATGTTGTCAGGCCTCTGCATGTTTAATTTTCTGTACCCTCGGCCTATTTTGTCAGGCTTCTGCATGTTTAATTTTCTGTACCCTCGGCCTATGATGTCGGGCCTCAGCATGTTTAATTTTCTGTACCCTCGGCCTATGATGTCAGGCCCCTGCATGTTTAATTTTCTGTACCCTCGGCCTATATTGTCAGGCCTATGCATGTTTAATTTTCTGTACCCTCGGCCTATGTTGTCAGGCCTCTGCATGTTTAATTTTCTGTACCCTCGGCCTATAATGTCACGCCCCTCCATGATTAATTTTCTGTACACTCGGCCTATGTTATCAGGCCTCTGCATGTTTAATTTTCTGCACCCTCGGCCTATGTTGTCAGGCCTCTGCATGTTTAATTTTCTGTACCCTCGGCCTATGATGTCGGGCCTCTGCATGTTTAATTTTCTGTACCCTCGGCTTATGTTGTCAGGCCTCTGCATCTTTAATTTTCTGTACCCTCGGCCTATGTTGTCAGGCCTCTGCATGTTTAATTTTTTGTCCCCTCGGCCTATCATGTCAGGCCCCTGCATGTTTAATTTTCTGTACCCTCGGCCTATGTTGTCAGGCCTCTGCATGTTTAATTTTTTGTACCCTCGGGCTATGTTGTCAGGCCTCTGCATGTTTAATTTTCTGTACCCTCAGCCTATGATGTCAGGCCTCTGCATGTTTAATTTCCTGTACCCTCAGCCTATGTTGTAAGGCCTCTGCATGTTTAATTTTCTGTACCCTCGGCCTATGTTGTCAGGCCTCTGCATGTTTAATTTTCTGTACCCTCGGCCTATGTTGTCAGGCGTCTGCATGTTAAATTTTTTGTACCCTCGGCCTATGTTGTCAGGCCTCTCCATGTTTAATTTTCTACACCCTTGGCCTATGTTGTCAGGCCTCTGCGTATTTAATTTTCTACACCCTTGGCCTATGTTTTCAGTCCTCTGGATGTTTAATTTTCCGTACCCTCGGCCTATGATGTTAGGCCCCTACATGTTTAATTTTCTGTACCCTCGGCCTATGTTGTCAGGCCTCTGCATGTTTAATTTTCTGTACCCTCGGCCTATGCTGTCAGGCCTTTGCATGTTTTATTTTCTGTACCCTCGGCCTATAATGTCAGGCCCTTCCATGTTTAATTTTCTGTACACTCGGCCTATGTTATCAGGCCTCTGCATGTTTAATTTTCTGTACCCTCGACCTATGTTGTCAGGCCTCTGCATGTTTAATTTTCTGTACCCTCGGCCTACGATGTCGGGCCTCTCCATTTTTAATTTTCTGTACCCTCGGCCTATGTTTTCAGGCCTCTGCATGTTTAATTTTCTGTACCCTCGGCCTATGTTGTCAGGCCTCTGCATGTTTAATTTTCTGTACCCTCGGCCTATGTTGTCAGGCCTCTGCATGTTAAATATTTTGTACCCTCGGCCTATGTTGTCAGGCCTCTACATGTTTAATTTTCTACACCCTTGGCCTATGTTGTCAGGCCTCTGCGTATTTAATTTTCTGCACCCTTGGCCTATGTTTTCAGGCCTCTGCATGTTAAATTTTCTGTACCCTCGGCCTATGATGTTAGGCCCCTACATGTTTAATTTTCTGTACCCTCGGCCTATGATGTCAGGCCTCTGCATGTTTAATTTTCTGTACCCTCGGCCTATAATGTCAGGCCCTTCCATGTTTAATTTTCTGTACACTCGGCCTATGTTATCAGGCCTCTGCATGTTTAATTTTCTGTACCCTCGGCCTATGTTGTCAGGCCTCTGCATGTTTAATTTTCTGTACCCTCGGCCTATGATGTCGGGCCTCTCCATTTTTAATTTTCTGTACCCTCGGCCTATGTTTTCAGGCCTCTGCATGTTTAATTTTCTGTACCCTCGGCCTATGTTGTCAGGCCTCTGCATGTTTAATTTTCTGTACCCTCGGCCTATGTTGTCAGGCCTCTGCATGTTAAATATTTTGTACCCTCGGCCTATGTTGTCAGGCCTCTACATGTTTAATTTTCTACACCCTTGGCCTATGTTGTCAGGCCTCTGCGTATTTAATTTTCTGCACCCTTGGCCTATGTTTTCAGGCCTCTGCATGTTAAATTTTCTGTACCCTCGGCCTATGATGTTAGGCCCCTACATGTTTAATTTTCTGTACCCTCGGCCTATGATGTCAGGCCTCTGCATGTTTAATTTTCTGTACCCTCGGCCTATGATGTCGGGCCTCTGCATGTTTAATTTTCTGTACCCTCGGCCTATGATGTCAGGCCCTTGCATGTTTAATTTTCTGTACCCTCGGCCTATGTTGTCAGGCCTCTGCATGTTTATTTTTCTGTACCCTCGGCCTATGTTGTCAGGCCCCTGCATGTTTAATTGTTTGTACCCTCGGCCTATGTTGTCAGGCCTCTGCATGTTTAATTTTCAGTAACCTCGGCCTATGTTGTCAGGCCTCTACATGTTTAATTTTCTACACCCTTGGCCTACTTTGTCAGGCCTCTGCGTATTTAATTTTCTGCACCCTTGGCATATGTTTTCAGGCCTCCGCATGTCTAATTTTCTGTACCCTCGGCCTATGATTTTAGGCCCCTACGTGTTTAATTTTCTGTATCCTCGGCCTATGTTCTCAGGCCTCTGCATGTTTAATTTTCTGTACCCTCGGCCTATGTTGTCAGGCCTCTGCATGTTTAATTTTCTGTACCCTCGGCCTATGATGTCAGGCCCCTGCATGTTTAATTTTCTGTACCCTCGGCCTATGTTGTCAGGCCTCTGCATGTTTAATTTTCTGTACCCTCGGCCTATAATGTCAGGCCCCTCCATGTTTAATTTTCTGTACCCTCGGCCTATGTTATCAGGCCTCTGCATGTTTAATTTTCTGTACCCTCGGCCTATGTTGTCAGGCCTCTGCATGTTTAATTTTCTGTACCCTCGGCCTATGTTGTCAGGCCTCTGCATGTTTAATTTTCTGTACCCTCGGCCTATAATGTCAGGCCCCTGCATGTTTAATTTTCTGTACCCTCGGCCTATGTTGTCAGGCCTCTGCATGTTTAATTTTGTGTAACCTCGGCCTATGTTGCAGGCCTCTACATGTTTAATTTTCTACACCCTTGGCCTACTTTGTCAGGCCTCTGCGTATTTAATTTTCTGCACCCTTGGCATATGTTTTCAGGCCTCTGCATGTCTAATTTTCTGTACCCTCGGCCTATGATGTTAGGCCCCTACATGTTTAATTTTCTGTACCCTCGGCCTATGTTGTGAGGCCTCTGCATGTTTCATTTTCTGTACCCTCGGCCTATGTTGTCAGGCCTCTGCATGTTTAATTTTCTGTACCCTCGGCCTATGATGTCAGGCCTCTGCATGTTTAATTTCCTTTACCCTCGGCCTATGTTTTCAGGCCTCTGCATGTTTAATTTTCTGTACCCTCAGCCTATGTTGTCAGGCCTCTGCATGTTTAATTTTCTGTACCCTCGGGTTATGATGTCGGGCCTCAGCATGTTTAATTTTCTGTACCCTCGGCCTATGTTGTCAGGCCTCTGCATGTTTAATTTTCTGTACCCTCGGCCTATGTTGTCAGGCCTCTGCATGTTTAATTTTCTGTACCCTCGGTCTATAATGTCAGGCCCCTCCATGTTTAATTTTCTGTACCCTCGGCCTATGTTATCAGGCCTCTGCATGTTTAATTTTCTGTACCCTCGGCCTATGTTGTCAGGCCTCTGCATGTTTAATTTTCTGTACCCTCGGCGTATGTTGTCAGGCCTCTGCATGTTTAATTCTCTGTACCCTCGGCCTATGTTGTCAGGCCTCTGCATGTTTAATTTTCTGTACCCTCGGCCTATGATGTCGGGCCTCAGCATGTTTAATTTTCTGTACCCTCGGCCTATGATGTCAGGCCCGTGCATGTTTAATTTTCTGTACCCTCGGCGTATGTTGTCAGGCCTCTGCATGTTTAATTTTCTGTACCCTCGGCCTATGTTATCAGGCCTCTTCATGTTTAATTTTCTGTACCCTCGGCCTATGTTGTCAGGCCTCTGCATGTTTAATTTTCTGTACCCTCGGCCTATGATTTCGGGCCTCTACATATTTAATTTTCTGTACCCTCGGCCTATGTTGTCAGGCCTCTGCATGTTTAATTTTCTGTACCCTCGGCCTATAATGTCAGGCCCCTGGATGTTTAATTTTCTGTACCCTCAGCTTATGATGTCGGGCCTCAGCATGTTTAATTTTCTGTACCCTCGGCGTATGTTGTCAGGCCTCTGCATGTTTAATTTTCTGTACCCTCGGCCTATGATGTCAGGCCCCTGCATGTTTAATTTTCTGTACCCTCGGCCTATGTTGTCAAGCCTCTGCATGTTTAATTTTTTGTACCCTCGACCTATGTTGCCAGGCCTCCGCATGTTTAATTTTCTGTACCCTCGGCCTATGTTGTCAGGCCTCTGAATGTTTAATTTTCTGTACCATTGGCCTATGATGTCGGGCCTCAGCATGTTTAATTTTCTGTACCCTCGGCCTATGTTGTCAGGCCTCTGCATGTTTAATTTTCTGTACCCTCGGCCTATGTTGTCAGGCCTCTGCATGTTTAATTTTCTGTACCCTCGGCCTATAATGTCAGGCCCCTCCATGTTTAACTTTCTGTACCCTCGGCCTATGTTATCAGGCCTCTGCATGTTTAATTTTCTGTACCCTCGGCCTATGTTGTCAGGCCTCTGCATGTTTAATTTTCTGTTCCCTCGGCCTATGTTGTCAGGCCTCTGCATGTTTAATTTTCTGTACCCTCGGCCTATGTTGTCAGGCCTCTGCATGTTTAATTTTCTGTACCCTCGGCCTATGTTGTCAGGCCTCTGCATGTTTAATTTTCTGTACCCTCGGCCTATGTTGTCAGGCCTCTGCATGATTAATTTTCTGTACCCTCGGCCTATAATGTAAGGCCCCTGCATGTTTAATTTTCTGTTCCCTCGGCCTATGTTGTCAGGCCTCTGCATGTTTAATTTTCTGTACCCTAGGCCTATGATGTCGGGCCTCAGCATGTTTAAATTTCTGTACCCTCGGCCTATGATGTCAGGCCTCTGCATGTTTAATTTTCTGTACCCTCGGGCTATGATGTCAGGCCCCTGCATGTTTAATTTTCTGTACCCTCGGCCTATGTTGTCAAGCCTCTGCATGTTTAATTTTCTGTACCCTCGACCTATGTTGTCAGGCCTCCGCATGTTTAATTTTCTGTACCCTCGGCCTATGTTGTCAGGCCTCTGAATGTTTAATTTTCTGTACCATCGGCCTATGATGTCGGGCCTCAGCATGTTTAATTTTCTGTACCCTCGGCGTATGTTGTCAGGCCTCTGCATGTTTAATTTTCTGTACCCTCGGCCTATGTTGTCAGGCCTCTGCATGTTTAATTTTCTGTACCCTCGGCCTATAATGTCAGGCCCCTCCGTGTTTAATTTTCTGTACCCTCGGCCTATGTTATCAGGCCTCTTCATTTTTAATTTTCTGTACCCTCGTCCTATGTTGTCAGGACTCTGCATGTTTAATTTTCTGTACCCTCGGCCTATGATTTCGGGCCTCTGCATGTTTAATTTTCTGTACCCTCGGCCTATGATGTCAGGCCTCTGCATGTTTAATTTTCTGTACCCTCGGCCTATTTTGTCAGGCATCTGCATGTTTAATTTTCTGTACCCTCGGCCTATAATGTCAGGCCCCTGCATGTTTAATTTTCTGTTCCCTCGGCCTATGTTTTCAGGCCTCTGCATGTTTAATTTTCTGTACACTAGGCCTATGATGTCGGGCCTCAGCATGTTTAATTTTATGTACCCTCGGCCTATGATGTCAGGCCTCTGAATGTTTAATTTTCTGTACCATCGGCCTATGATGTCGGGCCTCAGCATGTTTAATTTTCTGTGACCTCTGCCTATGTTGTCAGGCCTCTGCATGTTTAATTTTCTGTACCCTCGGCCTATGTTGTCAGGCCTCTGCATTTTTAATTTTCTGTACCCTCGGCCTATGTTGTCACGCCTCTGCATGTTTAATTTTCTGTACCCTCGACCTATGATTTCGGGCCTCTGCATGTTTAATTTTCTGTACCCTCGGCCTATGTTGTCAGGCCTCTGCATGTTTAATTTTTTGTACCCTCGGCCTATGTTGTCAGGCCTCTGCATGTTTAATTTTCTGTACCCTCGGCCTATAATGTCAGGCCCCTGCATGTTTAATTTTCTGTTCCCTCGGCCTATGTTGTCAGGCCTCTGCATGTTTAATTTTCTGTACCCTAGGCCTATGATGTCGGGCCTCAGCATGTTTAATTTTCTGTACCCTCGGCCTATGATGTCAGGCCTCTGCATGTTTAATTTTCTGTACCCTCGGCCTATGATGTCAGGCCCCTGCATCTTTAATTTTCTGTACCCTCGGCCTATGTTGTCAAGCCTCTGCATGTTTAATTTTCTGTACCCTCGACCTATGTTGTCAGGCCTCCGCATGTTTAATTTTCTGTACCCTCGGCCTATGTTGTCAGGCCTCTGAATGTTTAATTTTCTGTACCATCGGCCTATGATGTCGGGCCTCAGCATGTTTAATTTTCTGTACCCTCGGCCTATGTTGTCAGGCCTCTGCATGTTTAATTTTCTGTACCCTCGGCCTATGTTGTCAGGCCTCTGCATGTTTAATTTTCTGTACCCTCGGCCTATAATGTCAGGCCCCTCCGTGTTTAATTTTCTGTACCCTCGGCCTATGTTATCAGGCCTCTTCATTTTTAATTTTCTGTACCCTCGGCCTATGTTGTCAGGACTCTGCATGTTTAATTTTCTGTACCCTCGGCCTATGATTTCGGGCCTCTGCATGTTTAATTTTCTGTACCCTCGGCCTATGATGTGAGGCCTCTGCATGTTTAATTTTCTGTACCCTCGGCCTATTTTGTCAGGCATCTGCATGTTTAATTTTCTGTACCCTCGGCCTATAATGTCAGGCCCCTGCATGTTTAATTTTCTGTTCCCTCGGCCTATGTTTTCAGGCCTCTGCATGTTTAATTTTCTGTACACTAGGCCTATGATGTCGGGCCTCAGCATGTTTAATTTTCTGTACCCTCGGCCTATGATGTCAGGCCTCTGAATGTTTAATTTTCTGTACCATCGGCCTATGATGTCGGGCCTCAGCATGTTTAATTTTCTGTGACCTCTGCCTATGTTGTCAGGCCTCTGCATGTTTAATTTTCTGTACCCTCGGCCTATGTTGTCAGGCCTCTGCATTTTTAATTTTCTGTACCCTCGGCCTATGTTGTCACGCCTCTGCATGTTTAATTTTCTGTACCCTCGACCTATGATTTCGGGCCTCTGCATGTTTAATTTTCTGTACCCTCGGCCTATGTTGTCAGGCCTCTGCATGTTTAATTTTTTGTACCCTCGGCCTATGTTGTCAGGCCTCTGCATGTTTAATTTTCTGTACCCTCGGCCTATAATGTCAGGCCCCTGCATGTTTAATTTTCTGTTCCCTCGGCCTATGTTGTCAGGCCTCTGCATGTTTAATTTTTTGTACCCTAGGCCTATGATGTCGGGCCTCAGCATGTTTAATTTTCTGTACCCTCGGCCTATGATGTCAGGCCTCTGCATGTTTAATTTTCTGTACCCTCGGCCTATGATGTCAGGCCCCTGCATCTTTAATTTTCTGTACCCTCGGCCTATGTTGTCAAGCCTCTGCATGTTTAATTTTCTGTACCCTCGACCTATGTTGTCAGGCCTCCGCATGTTTAATTTTCTGTACCCTCGGCCTATGTTGTCAGGCCTCTGAATGTTTAATTTTCTGTACCATCGGCCTATGATGTCGGGCCTCAGCATGTTTAATTTTCTGTACCCTCGGCCTATGTTGTCAGGCCTCTGCATGTTTAATTTTCTGTACCCGCGGCCTATGTTGTCAGGCCTCTGCATGTTTAATTTTCTGTACCCTCGGCCTATAATGTCAGGCCCGTCCATGTTTAATTTTCTGTACCCTCGGCCTATGTTATCAGGCCTCTTCATGTTTAATTTTCTGTACCCTCGGCCTATGTTGTCAGGCCTCTGCATGTTTAATTTTCTGTACCCTCGGCCTATGATTTCGGGCCTCTGCATGTTTAATTTTCTGTACCCTCGGCCTATGTTGTCAGGCCTCTGCATGTTTAATTTTCTGTACCCTCGGCCTATGTTGTCAGGCCTCTGCATGATTAATTTTCTGTACCCTCGGCCTATAATGTAAGGCCCCTGCATGTTTAATTTTCTGTTCCCTCGGCCTATGTTGTCAGGCCTCTGCATGTTTAATTTTCTGTACCCTAGGCCTATGATGTCGGGCCTCAGCATGTTTAAATTTCTGTACCCTCGGCCTATGATGTCAGGCCTCTGCATGTTTAATTTTCTGTACCCTCGGGCTATGATGTCAGGCCCCTGCATGTTTAATTTTCTGTACCCTCGGCCTATGTTGTCAAGCCTCTGCATGTTTAATTTTCTGTACCCTCGACCTATGTTGTCAGGCCTCCGCATGTTTAATTTTCTGTACCCTCGGCCTATGTTGTCAGGCCTCTGAATGTTTAATTTTCTGTACCATCGGCCTATGATGTCGGGCCTCAGCATGTTTAATTTTCTGTACCCTCGGCGTATGTTGTCAGGCCTCTGCATGTTTAATTTTCTGTACCCTCGGCCTATGTTGTCAGGCCTCTGCATGTTTAATTTTCTGTACCCTCGGCCTATAATGTCAGGCCCCTCCGTGTTTAATTTTCTGTACCCTCGGCCTATGTTATCAGGCCTCTTCATTTTTAATTTTCTGTACCCTCGGCCTATGTTGTCAGGACTCTGCATGTTTAATTTTCTGTACCCTCGGCCTATGATTTCGGGCCTCTGCATGTTTAATTTTCTGTACCCTCGGCCTATGATGTCAGGCCTCAGCATGTTTAATTTTCTGTACCCTCGGCCTATGTTGTCAGGCATCTGCATGTTTAATTTTCTGTACCCTCGGCCTATAATGTCAGGCCCCTGCATGTTTAATTTTCTGTTCCCTCGGCCTATGTTTTCAGGCCTCTGCATGTTTAATTTTCTGTACACTAGGCCTATGATGTCGGGCCTCAGCATGTTTAATTTTCTGTACCCTCGGCCTATGATGTCAGGCCTCTGAATGTTTAATTTTCTGTACCATCGGCCTATGATGTCGGGCCTCAGCATGTTTAATTTTCTGTGACCTCTGCCTATGTTGTCAGGCCTCTGCATGTTTAATTTTCTGTACCCTCGGCCTATGTTGTCAGGCCTCTGCATTTTTAATTTTCTGTACCCTCGGCCTATGTTGTCAGGCCTCTGCATGTTTAATTTTCTGTACCCTCGACCTATGATTTCGGGCCTCTGCATGTTTAATTTTCTGTACCCTCGGCCTATGTTGTCAGGCCTCTGCATGTTTAATTTTTTGTACCCTCGGCCTATGTTGTCAGGCCTCTGCATGTTTAATTTTCTGTACCCTCGGCCTATAATGTCAGGCCCCTGCATGTTTAATTTTCTGTTCCCTCGGCCTATGTTGTCAGGCCTCTGCATGTTTAATTTTCTGTACCCTAGGCCTATGATGTCGGGCCTCAGCATGTTTAATTTTCTGTACCCTCGGCCTATGATGTCAGGCCTCTGCATGTTTAATTTTCTGTACCCTCGGCCTATGATGTCAGGCCCCTGCATCTTTAATTTTCTGTACCCTCGGCCTATGTTGTCAAGCCTCTGCATGTTTAATTTTCTGTACCCTCGACCTATGTTGTCAGGCCTCCGCATGTTTAATTTTCTGTACCCTCGGCCTATGTTGTCAGGCCTCTGAATGTTTAATTTTCTGTACCATCGGCCTATGATGTCGGGCCTCAGCATGTTTAATTTTCTGTACCCTCGGCCTATGTTGTCAGGCCTCTGCATGTTTAATTTTCTGTACCCTCGGCCTATGTTGTCAGGCCTCTGCATGTTTAATTTTCTGTACCCTCGGCCTATAATGTCAGGCCCGTCCATGTTTAATTTTCTGTACCCTCGGCCTATGTTATCAGGCCTCTTCATGTTTAATTTTCTGTACCCTCGGCCTATGTTGTCAGGCCTCTGCATGTTTAATTTTCTGTACCCTCGGCCTATGATTTCGGGCCTCTGCATGTTTAATTTTCTGTACCCTCGGCCTATGTTGTCAGGCCTCTGCATGTTTAATTTTCTGTACCCTCGGCCTATGTTGTCAGGCCTCTGCATGTTTAATTTTCTGTTCCCTCAGCGTATAATGTCAGGGCCCTGCATGTTTAATTTTCTGTTCCCTCGGCCTATGTTGTCAGGCCTCTGCATGTTTAATTTTCTGTACCCTAGGCCTATGATGTCGGGCCTCAGCATGTTTAATTTTCTGTACCCTCGGCCTATGATGTCAGGCCCCTGCATGTTTAATTTTCTGTACCCTAGGCCTATGTGTGAGCGCTCTACATGTTTAATTTTCTGTACCCTCGGCCTATGTTGTCAGACCTCTGCATGTTTAATTTTCTGTACCCTCGGCCTATAATGTCAGGCCCCTGCATGTTAAATTTTCTGTTCCCTCGGCCGATGTTGTCAGGCCTCTGCATGTTTAATTTTCTATACCCTCGGCCTATGTTGTGAGGCCTCTGCATGTTTAATTTTTTGTACCCTCGGCCTATAATGTCAGGCCCTTGCATGTTTAATTTTCTGTACCCTCAGCCTATGATGTTGGGCCTCAGCATGTTTAATTTTCTGTACCCTCGGCCTATGATGTCAGGCCCCTGCATGTTTAATTTTCTGTACCCTCGGCCTATGTTGTCAGGCCTCTGCATGTTTAATTTTCTGTACCCTCGACCTATGTTGTCAGGCCCCCGCATGTTTAATTTTCTGTACCCTCGGCCTATGTTGTCAGGCCTCTGCATGTTTAATTTTCTGTATCATCGGCCTATGATGTCGGGCCTCAGCATGTTTAATTTTTTGTACCCTCGGCCTATGTTGTCAGGCCTCTGCATGTTTAATTTTCTGTACCCTCGGCCTATGTTGTCAGGCCTCTGCATGTTTAATTTTCTGTACCCTCGGCCTATAATATCAGGCCCCTCCATGTTTAATTTTCTGTACCCTCGACCTATGTTATCAGGCCTCTTCATGTTTAATTTTCTGTACCCTCGGCCTATGTTGTCAGGCCCCTGCATGTTTATTTTTCTGTACCCTCGGCCTATGATTTCGGGCCTCTTCATGTTTAATTTTCTGTACCCTCGGCCTATGTTGTCAGGCCTCTGCATGTTTAATTTTCTGTACCCTCGGCCTATGTTGTCAGGCATCTGCATGTTTAATTTTCTGTACCCTCGGCCTATAATGTCAGGCCCCTGCATGTTTAATTTTCTGTTCCCTCGGCCTATGTTGTCAGGCCTCTTCATGTTTAATTTTCTGTACACTAGGCCTATGATGTCGGGCCTCAGCATGTTTAATTTTCTGTACCCTCGGCCTATGATGTCAGGCCCCTGCATGTTTAATTTTCGGTACCCTAGGCCTATGTTGTGAGCGCTCTACATGTTTAATTTTCTGTACCCTCGGCCTATGTTGTCAGACCTCTGCATGTTTAATTTTCTGTACCCTCGGCCTATAATGTCAGGCCCCTGCATGTTGAATTTTCTGTTCCCTCGGCCTATGTTGTCAGGCCTCTGCATGTTTAATTTTCTGTTCCCTCGGCCTATGTTGTCAGGCCTCTGCATATTTAATTTTCTGTACCCTCGGCCTATGTTGTCAGGCCTCTGCATGTTTAATTTTCTGTACCCTCGGCCTATGTTGTCAGGCCTCTGCATGTTTTATTTTCTGTACCCTCGGCCTATGTTATCAGGCCTCTGCATGTTTAATTTTCTGGACCCTCGGGCTATGTTGTCAGGCCTCTGCATGTTTAATTTTCTATACCCTCGGCCTATGATGTCGGGCCTCAGCATGTTTAATTTTCTGTACCCTCGGCCTATGATGTCAGGCCCCTGCATGTTTAATTTTCTGTACCCTCGGCCTATGTTGTCAGGCCTCTGCATGTTTAATTTTCTGTACCCTCGGCCTATGTTGTCAGGCCTCTGCATGTTTAATTTTCTGTACCCTCGGCCTATGATGTCAGGTCCCTGCATGTTTAATTTTCTGTACCCTCGGCCTGTGTTGTCAGGCCTCTGCATGGTTAATTTTCTGTACCCTCGGCCTATGTTGTCAGGCCTCTGCATGTTTAATTTTCTGTACCCTCGGCGTATGTTGTCAGGCCTCTGCATGTTTAATTCTCTGTACCCTCGGCCTATGTTGTCAGGCCTCTGCATGTTTAATTTTCTGTACCCTCGGCCTATGATGTCGGGCCTCAGCATGTTTAATTTTCTGTACCCTCGGCCTATGATGTCAGGCCCCTGCATGTTTAATTTTCTGTACCCTCGGCGTATGTTCTCAGGCCTCTGCATGTTTAATTTTCTGTACCCTCGGCCTATGTTATCAGGCCTCTTCATGTTTAGTTTTCTGTACCCTCGGCCTATGTTGTCAGGCCTCTGCATGTTTAATTTTCTGTACCCTCGGCCTATGATTTCGGGCCTCTGCATATTTAATTTTCTGTAGCCTCGGCCTATGTTGTCAGGCCTCTGCATGTTTAATTTTCTGTACCCTCGGCCTATGTTGTCAGGCCTCTGCATGTTTAATTTTCTGTACCCTCGGCCTATAATGTCAGCCCCTGCATGTTTAATTTTCTGTTCCCTCGGCCTATGTTGTCAGGCCTCTGCATGTTTAATTTTCTGTACACTAGGCCTATGATGTCGGGCCTCAGCATGTTTAATTTTCTGTACCCTCGGCCTATGATGTCAGGCCCCTGCATGTTTAATTTTCTGTACCCTCGGCCTATGTTGTCAGGCCTCTGCATGTTTAATTTTCTGTACCCTCGGGCTATGTTGTCAGGCCTCTGCATGCTTAATTTTCTATACCCTCGGCCTATGATGTCGGGCCTCAGCACGTTTAATTTTCTGTGCCCTCGGCCTATGATGTCAGGCCCCTGCATGTTTAATTTTCTGTACCCTCGGCCTATGTTGTCAGGCCTCTGCATGTTTAATTTTCTGTACCCTCGGCCTATGTTGTCAGGCCTCTGCATGTTTAATTTTCTGTACCCTCGGCCTATGATGTCAGGCCCCTGCATGTTTAATTTTCTGTACCCTCGGCCTATGTTGTCAGGCCTCTGCATGTTTAATTTTCCGTACCCTCGACCTATGATTTCGGGCCTCTGCATGTTTAATTTTCTGTACCCACGGCCTATGTTGTCAGGCCTCTGCATGTTTAATTTTCTGTACCCTCGGCCTATGTTGTCAGGCCTCTGCATGTTTAATATTCTGTACCCTCGGCCTATAATGTCAGGCCCCTGCATGTTTAATTTTCTGTTCCCTCGGCCTATGTTGTCAGGCCTCTGCATGTTTAATTTTCTGTACCCTAGGCCTATGATGTCGGGCCTCAGCATGTTTAATTTTCTGTACCCTCGGCCTATGATGTCAGGCCTCTGCATGTTTAATTTTCTGTACCCTCGGCCTATGATGTCAGGCCCCTGCATGTTTAATTTTCTGTACCCTCGGCCTATGTTATCAAGCCTCTGCATGTTTAATTTTCTGTAACCTCGACCTATGTTGTCAGGCCTCCGCATGTTTAATTTTCTGTACCCTCGGCCTATGTTGTCGGGCCTCTGAATGTTTAATTTTCTGTACCATCGGCCTATGATGTCGGGCCTCAGCATGTTTAATTTTCTGTACCCTCTGCCTATGTTGTCAGGCCTCTACATGTTTAATTTTCTGTACCCTCGGCCTATGTTGTCAGGCCTCTGCATGTTTAATTTTCTGTACCCTCGGCCTATGTTGTCAGGCCTCTGCATGTTTAATTTTCTGTACCCTCGACCTATGATTTCGGGCCTCTGCATGTTTAATTTTCTGTACCCTCGGCCTATGTTGTCAGGCCTCTGCATGTTTAATTTTCTGCACCCTCGGCCTATGTTGTCAGGCCTCTGCATGTTTAATTTTCTGTACCCTCGGCCTATAATGTCAGGCCCCTGCATGTTTAATTTTCTGTTCCCTCGGCCTATGTTGTCAGGCCTCTGCATGTTTAATTTTCTGTACCCTAGGCCTATGATGTCGGGCCTCAGCATGTTTAAATTTCTGTACCCTCGGCCTATGATGTCAGGCCTCTGCATGTTTAATTTTCTGTACCCTCGGCCTATGATGTCAGGCCCCTGCATGTTTAATTTTCTGTACCCTCGGCCTATGTTGTCAAGCCTCTGCATGTTTAATTTTCTGTACCCTCGACCTATGTTGTCAGGCCTCCGCATGTTTAATTTTCTGTACCCTCGGCCTATGTTGTCAGGCCTCTGAATGTTTAATTTTCTGTACCATCGGCCTATGATGTCGGGCCTCAGCATGTTTAATTTTCTGTACCCTCGGCCTATGTTGTCAGGCCTCTGCATGTTTAATTTTCTGTACCCTCGGCCTATGTTGTCAGGCCTCTGCATGATTAATTTTCTGTACCCTCGGCCTATAATGTCAGGCCCCTCCGTGTTTAATTTTCTGTACCCTCGGCCTATGTTATCAGGCCTCTTCATGTTTAATTTTCTGTACCCTCGGCCTATGTTGTCAGGCCTCTGCATGTTTAATTTTCTGTACCCTCGGCCTATGATTTCGGGCCTCTGCATGTTTAATTTTCTGTACCCTCGGCCTATGATGTCAGGCCTCTGCATGTTTAATTTTCTGTACCCTCGGCCTATGTTGTCAGGCATCTGCAAGTTTAATTTTCTGTACCCTCGGCCTATAATGTCAGGGCCCTGCATGTTTAATTTTCTGTTCCCTCGGCCTATGTTTTCAGGCCTCTGCATGTTTAATTTTCTGTAGACTAGGCCTATGATGTCGGGCCTCAGCATGTTTAATTTTCTGTACCCTCGGCCTATGATGTCAGGCCTCTGAATGTTTAATTTTCTGTACCATCGGCATATGATGTCGGGCCTCAGCATGTTTAATTTTCTGTACCCTCTGCCTATGTTGTCAGGCCTCTGCATGTTTAATTTTCTGTACCCTCGGCCTATGTTGTCAGGCCTCTGCATGTTTAATTTTCTGTACCCTCGGCCTATGTTGTCAGGCCTCTGCATGTTTAATTTTCTGTACCCTCGACCTATGATTTCGGGCCTCTGCATGTTTAATTTTCTGTACCCTCGGCCTATGTTGTCAGGCCTCTGCATGTTTAATTTTTTGTACCCTCGGCCTATGTTGTCAGGCCTCTGCATGTTTAATTTTCTGTACCCTCGGCCTATAATGTCAGGCCCCTGCATGTTTAATTTTCTGTTCCCTCGGCCTATGTTGTCAGGCCTCTGCATGTTTAATTTTCTGTACCCTAGGCCTATGATGTCGGGCCTCAGCATGTTTAATTTTCTGTACCCTCGGCCTATGATGTCAGGCCTCTGCATGTTTAATTTTCTGTACCCTCGGCCTATGATGTCAGGCCCCTGCATCTTTAATTTTCTGTACCCTCGGCCTATGTTGTCAAGCCTCTGCATGTTTAATTTTCTGTACCCTCGACCTATGTTGTCAGGCCTCCGCATGTTTAATTTTCTGTACCCTCGGCCTATGTTGTCAGGCCTCTGCATGTTTAATTTTCTGTACCCTCGACCTATGATTTCGGGCCTCTGCATGTTTAATTTTCTGTACCCTCGGCCTATGTTGTCAGGCCTCTGCATGTTTAATTTTTTGTACCCTCGGCCTATGTTGTCAGGCCTCTGCATGTTTAATTTTCTGTACCCTCGGCCTATAATGTCAGGCCCCTGCATGTTTAATTTTCTGTTCCCTCGGCCTATGTTGTCAGGCCTCTGCATGTTTAATTTTCTGTACCCTAGGCCTATGATGTCGGGCCTCAGCATGTTTAATTTTCTGTACCCTCGGCCTATGATGTCAGGCCTCTGCATGTTTAATTTTCTGTACCCTCGGCCTATGATGTCAGGCCCCTGCATCTTTAATTTTCTGTACCCTCGGCCTATGTTGTCAAGCCTCTGCATGTTTAATTTTCTGTACCCTCGACCTATGTTGTCAGGCCTCCGCATGTTTAATTTTCTGTACCCTCGGCCTATGTTGTCAGGCCTCTGAATGTTTAATTTTCTGTACCATCGGCCTATGATGTCGGGCCTCAGCATGTTTAATTTTCTGTACCCTCGGCCTATGTTGTCAGGCCTCTGCATGTTTAATTTTCTGTACCCTCGGCCTATGTTGTCAGGCCTTTGCATGTTTAATTTTCTGTACCCTCGGCCTATAATGTCAGGCCCCTCCATGTTTAGTTTTCTGTACCCTCGGCCTATGTTATCAGGCCTCTTCATGTTTAATTTTCTGTGCCCTCGGCCTATGTTGTCAGGCCTCTGCATGTTTAATTTTCTGTACCCTCGGCCTATGATTTCGGGCCTCTGCATGTTTAATTTTCTGTACCCTCGGCCTATGTTGTCAGGCCTCTGCATGTTTAATTTTCTGTACCCTCGGCCTATGTTGTCAGGCCTCTGCATGTTTAATTTTCTGTTCCCTCGGCCTATAATGTCAGGGCCCTGCATGTTTAATTTTCTGTTCCCTCGGCCTATGTTGTCAGGCCTCTGCATGTTTAATTTTCTGTACCCTAGGCCTATGATGTCGGGCCTCAGCATGTTTAATTTTCTGTACCCTCGGCCTATGATGTCAGGCCCCTGCATGTTTAATTTTCTGTACCCTAGGCCTATGTTGTGAGCGCTCTACATGTTTAATTTTCTGTACCCTCGGCCTATGTTGTCAGACCTCTGCATGTTTAATTTTCTGTACCCTCGGCCTATAATGTCAGGCCCCTGCATGTTAAATTTTCTGTTCCCTCGGCCTATGTTGTCAGGCCTCTGCATGTTTAATTTTCTGTACCCTCGGCCTATGTTGTCAGGCCTCTGCATGTTTAATTTTCTGTACCCTCGGCCTATGTTGTCAGGCCTCTGCATGTTTAATTTTCTGTACCCTCGGCGTATGTTGTCAGGCCTCTGCATGTTTAATTCTCTGTACCCTCGGCCTATGTTGTCAGGCCTCTGCATGTTTAATTTTCTGTACCCTCGGCCTATGATGTCGGGCCTCAGCATGTTTAATTTTCTGTACCCTCGGCCTATGATGTCAGGCCCGTGCATGTTTAATTTTCTGTACCCTCGGCGTATGTTGTCAGGCCTCTGCATGTTTAATTTTCTGTACCCTCGGCCTATGTTATCAGGCCTCTTCATGTTTAATTTTCTGTACCCTCGGCCTATGTTGTCAGGCCTCTGCATGTTTAATTTTCTGTACCCTCGGCCTATGATTTCGGGCCTCTACATATTTAATTTTCTGTACCCTCGGCCTATGTTGTCAGGCCTCTGCATGTTTAATTTTCTGTACCCTCGGCCTATGTTGTCAGGCCTCTGCATGTTTAATTTTCTGTACCCTCGGCCTATAATGTATGGCCCCTGCATGTTTAATTTTCTGTTCCCTCGGCCTATGTTGTCAGGCCTCTGCATGTTTAATTTTCTGTACACTAGGCCTATGATGTCGGGCCTCAGCATGTTTAATTTTCTGTACCCTCGGCCTATGATGTCAGGCCCCTGCATGTTTAATTTTCTGTACCCTCGGCCTATGTTGTCAGGCCTCTGCATGTTTAATTTTCTGTACCCTCGGCCTATGTAGTCAGGCCTCTGCATGTTTAATTTTCTGTACCCTCGGCCTATGTTGTCAGGCCTCTGCATGTTTAATTTTCTGTACCCTCGGCCTATGATGTCAGGCCCCTGCATGTTTAATTTTCTGTACCCTCGGCCTATGTTGTCAGGCCTCTGCATGGTTAATTTTCTGTACCCTCGGCCTATGTTGTCAGGCCTCTGCATGTTTAATTTTCTGTACCCTCGGCGTATGTTGTCAGGCCTCTGCATGTTTAATTTTCTGTACCCTCGGCCTATGTTGTCAGGCCTCTGAATGTTTAATTTTCTGTACCCTCGGCCTATGATGTCGGGCCTCAGCATGTTTAATTTTCTGTACCCTCGGCCTATGATGTCTGGCCCCTGCATGTTTAATTTTCTGTACCCTCGGCGTATGTTGTCAGGCCTCTGCATGTTTAATTTTCTGTACCCTCGGCCTATGTTATCAGGCCTCTTCATGTTTAATTTTCTGTACCCTCGGCCTATGTTGTCAGGCCTCTGCATGTTTAATTTTCTGTACCCTCGGCCTATGATTTCGGGCCTCTGCATATTTAATTTTCTGTACCCTCGCCTATGTTGTCAGGCCTCTGCATGTTTAATTTTCTGTACCCTCGGCCTATGTTGTCAGGCCTCTGCATGTTTAATTTTCTGTACCCTCGGCCTATAATGTCAGGCCCCTGCATGTTTAATTTTCTGTTCCCTCGGCCTATGTTGTCAGGCCTCTGCATGTTTAATTTTCTGTACACTAGGCCTATGATGTCGGGCCTCAGCATGTTTAATTTTCTGTACCCTCGGCCTATGATGTCAGGCCCCTGCATGTTTAATTTTCTATACCCTAGGCCTATGTTGTGAGCGCTCTACATGTTTAATTTTCTGTACCCTCGGCCTATGTTGTCAGACCTCTGCATGTTTAATTTTCTGTACCCTCGGCCTATAATGTCAGGCCCCTGCATGTTGAATTTTCTGTTCCCTCAGCCTATGTTGTCAGGCCTCTGCATGTTTAATTTTCTGTACGCTCGGCCTATGTTGTCAGGCCTCTCCATGTTTAATTTTCTGTACCCTCGGCCTATGTTGTCAGGCCTCTGCATGTTTAATTTTCTGTACCCTCGGCCTATGTTGTCAGGCCTCTGCATGTTTAATTTTCTTTACCCTCGGCCTATGTTGTCAGGCCTCTGCATGTTTAATTTTCTATACCCTCGGCCTATGATGTCGGGCCTCAGCATGTTTAATTTTCTGTACCCTCGGCCTATGATGTCAGGCCCCTGCATGTTTAATTTTCTGTACCCTCGGCCTATGTTGTCAGGCCTCTGCATGTTTAATTTTCTGTACCCTCGCCCTATGTTGTCAGGCCTCTGCATGTTTAATTTTCTGTACCCTCGGCCTATGATGTCAGGCCCCTGCATGTTTAATTTTCTGTACCCTCGGCCTATGTTGTCAGGCCTCTGCATGGTGAATTTTCTGTACCCTCGGCCTATGTTGTCAGGCCTCTGCATGTTAAATTTTCTTTACCCTCGGCCTATGATGTAGGGCCTCAGCATATTTAATTTTCTGTACCCTCGGCCTATGATGTCAGGCCCCTGCATGTTTAATTTTCTGTACCCTCGGCCTATGTTGTCAGGGCTCTGCATGTTTAATTTTCTGTACCCTCGGCCTATGTTGTCAGGCCTCTGCATGTTTAATTTCTGTACCCTCGGCCTATAATGTCAGGCCCCTGCATGTTTAATTTTCTGTTCCCTCGGCCTATGTTGTTAGGCCTCTGCATGTTTAATTTTCGGTACCCTCGGCCTATGATGTCGGGCCTCAGCATGTTTACTTTTCTGTACCCTCGGCCTATGATGTCAGGCCCCTGCATGTTTAATGTTCTGTACCCTCGGCCTATGTTGTCAGGCCTATGCATGTTTAATTTTCTGTACCCTCGGCCTATGTTGTCAGGCCTCTGCATGTTTAATTTTCTGTACCCTCGGCCTATGTTGTCAGGCCTCTGCATGGTTAATTTTCTGTACCCTCGGCCTATGATGTCAGGCCTCTCCATGTTTAATTTCCTGTACCCTCGGCCTATGTTGTCAGGCCTCTGCATGTTTAATTTTCTGTACCCTCGGCCTATGTTGTCAGGCCTCTGCATGTTTAATTTTCTGTACCCTCGGCCTATAATATCAGGCCCCTCTATGTTTAATTTTCTGTACCCTCGGCCTATGTTATCAGGCCTCTTCATGTTTAATTTTCTGTACCCTCGGCCTATGATGTCAGGGCCCTGCATGTTTAATTTTCTGTACCCTCGGCCTATGTTGTCAGGGCTCTGCATGTTTAATTTTCTGTACCCTCGGCCTATGTTGTCAGGCCTCTGCATGTTTAATTTCTGTACCCTCGGCCTATGATGTCAGGCCCCTGCATGTTTAATTTTCTGTTCCCTCGGCCTATGTTGTTAGGCCTCTGCATGTTTAATTTTCGGTACCCTTGGCCTATGATGTCGGGCCTCAGCATGTTTACTTTTCTGTACCCTCGGCCTATGATGTCAGGCCCCTGCATGTTTAATTTTCTGTACCCTCGGCCTATGTTGTCAGGCCTATGCATGTTTAATTTTCTGTACCCTCGGCCTATGTTGTCAGGCCTCTGCATGTTTAATTTTCTGTACCCTCGGCCTATGTTGTCAGGCCTCTGCATGGTTAATTTTCTGTACCCTCGGCCTATGATGTCAGGCCTCTGCATGTTTAATTTCCTGTACCCTCAGCCTATGTTGTCAGGCCTCTGCATGTTTAATTTTCTGTACCCTCGGCCTATGTTGTCAGGCCTCTGCATGTTTAATATTCTGTACCCTCGGCCTATAATATCAGGCCCCTCTATGTTTAATTTTTTGTACCCTCGGCCTATGTTATCAGGCCTCTTCATGTTTAATTTTCTTTACCCTCGGCCTATGTTGTCAGGCCCCTGCATGTTTATTTTTCTGTACCCTCGGCCTATGATTTCGGGCCTCTTCATGTTTAATTTTCTGTACCCTCGGCCTATGTTGTCAGGCCTCTGCATGTTTAATTTTCTGTACCCTCGGCGTATGTTGTCAGGCCTCTGCATGTTTAATTTTCTGTACCCTCGGCCTATGTTGTCAGGCCTATGCATATTTAATTTTCTGTACCCTCGGCCTATGTTGTCAGGCCTCTGCATGTTTAATTTTCTGTACCCTCGGCCTATGTTGTCAGGCCTCTGCATGGTTAATTTTCTGTACCCTCGGCCTATGATGTCAGGCCTCTGCATGTTTAATTTCCTGTACCCTCGGCCTATGTTGTCAGGCCTCTGCATGTTTAATTTTCTGTACCCTCGGCCTATGTTGTCAGGCCTCTGCATGTTTAATTTTCTGTACCCTCGGCCTATAATATCAGGCCCCTCTATGTTTAATTTTCTGTACCCTCGGCCTATGTTATCAGGCCTCTTCATGTTTAATTTTCTGTACCCTCGGCCTATGTTGTCAGGCCCCTGCATGTTTATTTTTCTGTACCCTCGGCCTATGATTTCGGGCCTCTTCATGTTTAATTTTCTGTACCCTCGGCCTATGTTGTCAGGCCTCTGCATGTTTAATTTTCTGTACCCTCGGCCTATGTTGTCAGGCATCTGCATGTTTAATTTTCTGTACCCTCGGCCTATAATGTCAGGCCCCTGCATGTTTAATTTTCTGTTCCCTCGGCCTATGTTGTCAGGCCTCTGCATGTTTAATTTTCTGTACACTAGGCCTATGATGTCGGGCCTCAGCATGTTTAATTTTCTGTACCCTTGGCCTATGATGTCAGGCCCCTGCATGTTTAATTTTCTGTACCCTAGGCCTATGTTGTGAGCGCTCTACATGTTTAATTTTCTGTACCCTCGGCCTATGTTGTCAGACCTCTGCATGTTTAATTTTCTGTACCCTCGGCCTATAATGTCAGGCCCCTGCATGTTGAATTTTCTGTTCCCTCGGCCTATGTTGTCAGGCCTCTGCATGTTTAATTTTCTGTACCCTCGGCCTATGTTGTCAGGCCTCTGAATATTTAATTTTCTGTACCCTCGGCCTATGTTGTCAGGCCTCTGCATGTTTAATTTTCTGTACCCTCGGCCTATGTTGTCAGGCCTCTGCATGTTTAATTTTCTGTACCCTCGGCCTATGTTGTCAGGCCTCTGCATGTTTAATTTTCTGTACCCTCGGGCTATGTTGTCAGGCCTCTGCATGTTTAATTTTCTATACCCTCGGCCTATGATGTCGGGCCTCAGCATGTTTAATTTTCTGTACCCTCGGCCTATGATGTCAGGGCCCTGCATGTTTAATTTTCTGTACCCTCGGCCTATGTTGTCAGGCCTCTGCATGTTTAATTTTCTGTACCCTCGGCCTATGTTGTCAGGCCTCTGCATGTTTAATTTTCTGTACCCTCGGCCTATGATGTCAGGCCCCTGCATGTTTAATTTTCTGTACCCTCGGCCTATGTTGTCAGGCCTCTGCATGGTTAATTTTCTGTACCCTCGGCCTATGTTGTCAGGCCTCTGCATGTTTAATTTTCTGTACCCTCGGCGTATGTTGTCAGGCCTCTGCATGTTTAATTCTCTGTACCCTCGGCCTATGTTGTCAGGCCTCTGCATGTTTAATTTTCTGTACCCTCGGCCTATGATGTCGGGCCTCAGCATGTTTAATTTTCTGTACCCTCGGCCTATGATGTCAGGCCCCTGCATGTTTAATTTTCTGTACCCTCGGCGTATGTTGTCAGGCCTCTGCATGTTTAATTTTCTGTACCCTCGGCCTATGTTATCAGGCCTCTTCATGTTTAATTTTCTGTACCCTCGGCCTATGTTGTAAGGCCTCTGCATGTTTAATTTTCTGTACCCTCGGCCTATGATGTCAGGCCCCTGGATGTTTAATTTTCTGTACCCTCGGCCTATGTTGTCAGGCCTCTGCATGTTTAATTTTCTGTACCCTCGGGCTATGTTGTCAGGCCTCTGCATGTTTAATTTTCTATACCCTCGGCCTATGATGTCGGGCCTCAGCATGTTTAATTTTCTGTACCCTCGGCCAATGATGTCAGGCCCCTGCATGTTTAATTTTCTGTACCCTCGGCCTATGTTGTCAGGCCTCTGCATGTTTAATTTTCTGTACCCTCGGCCTATGTTGTCAGGCCTCTGCATGTTTAATTTTCTGTACCCTCGGCCTATGATGTCAGGCCCCTGCATGTTTAATTTTCTGTACCCTCGGCCTATGTTGTCAGGCCTCTGCATGGTTAATTTTCTGTACCCTCGGCCTATGTTGTCAGGCCTCTGCATGTTTAATTTTCTGTACCCTCGGCGTATGTTGTCAGGCCTCTGCATGTTTAATTTTCTGTACCCTCGGCCTATGTTGTCAGGCCTCTGAATGTTTAATTTTCTGTACCCTCGGCCTATGATGTCGGGCCTCAGCATGTTTAATTTTCTGTACCCTCGGCCTATGATGTCTGGCCCCTGCATGTTTAATTTTCTGTACCCTCGGCGTATGTTGTCAGGCCTCTGCATGTTTAATTTTCTGTACCCTCGGCCTATGTTATCAGGCCTCTTCATGTTTAATTTTCTGTACCCTCGGCCTATGTTGTCAGGCCTCTGCATGTTTAATTTTCTGTACCCTCGGCCTATGATTTCGGGCCTCTGCATATTTAATTTTCTGTACCCTCGCCTATGTTGTCAGGCCTCTGCATGTTTAATTTTCTGTACCCTCGGCCTATGTTGTCAGGCCTCTGCATGTTTAATTTTCTGTACCCTCGGCCTATAATGTCAGGCCCCTGCATGTTTAATTTTCTGTTCCCTCGGCCTATGTTGTCAGGCCTCTGCATGTTTAATTTTCTGTACACTAGGCCTATGATGTCGGGCCTCAGCATGTTTAATTTTCTGTACCCTCGGCCTATGATGTCAGGCCCCTGCATGTTTAATTTTCTATACCCTAGGCCTATGTTGTGAGCGCTCTACATGTTTAATTTTCTGTACCCTCGGCCTATGTTGTCAGACCTCTGCATGTTTAATTTTCTGTACCCTCGGCCTATAATGTCAGGCCCCTGCATGTTGAATTTTCTGTTCCCTCAGCCTATGTTGTCAGGCCTCTGCATGTTTAATTTTCTGTACGCTCGGCCTATGTTGTCAGGCCTCTCCATGTTTAATTTTCTGTACCCTCGGCCTATGTTGTCAGGCCTCTGCATGTTTAATTTTCTGTACCCTCGGCCTATGTTGTCAGGCCTCTGCATGTTTAATTTTCTTTACCCTCGGCCTATGTTGTCAGGCCTCTGCATGTTTAATTTTCTATACCCTCGGCCTATGATGTCGGGCCTCAGCATGTTTAATTTTCTGTACCCTCGGCCTATGATGTCAGGCCCCTGCATGTTTAATTTTCTGTACCCTCGGCCTATGTTGTCAGGCCTCTGCATGTTTAATTTTCTGTACCCTCGCCCTATGTTGTCAGGCCTCTGCATGTTTAATTTTCTGTACCCTCGGCCTATGATGTCAGGCCCCTGCATGTTTAATTTTCTGTACCCTCGGCCTATGTTGTCAGGCCTCTGCATGGTGAATTTTCTGTACCCTCGGCCTATGTTGTCAGGCCTCTGCAGGTTAAATTTTCTTTACCCTCGGCCTATGATGTAGGGCCTCAGCATATTTAATTTTCTGTACCCTCGGCCTATGATGTCAGGCCCCTGCATGTTTAATTTTCTGTACCCTCGGCCTATGTTGTCAGGGCTCTGCATGTTTAATTTTCTGTACCCTCAGCCTATGTTGTCAGGCCTCTGCATGTTTAATTTCTGTACCCTCGGCCTATAATGTCAGGCCCCTGCATGTTTAATTTTCTGTTCCCTCGGCCTATGTTGTTAGGCCTCTGCATGTTTAATTTTCGGTACCCTCGGCCTATGATGTCGGGCCTCAGCATGTTTACTTTTCTGTACCCTCGGCCTATGATGTCAGGCCCCTGCATGTTTAATGTTCTGTACCCTCGGCCTATGTTGTCAGGCCTATGCATGTTTAATTTTCTGTACCCTCGGCCTATGTTGTCAGGCCTCTGCATGTTTAATTTTCTGTACCCTCGGCCTATGTTGTCAGGCCTCTGCATGGTTAATTTTCTGTACCCTCGGCCTATGATGTCAGGCCTCTCCATGTTTAATTTCCTGTACCCTCGGCCTATGTTGTCAGGCCTCTGCATGTTTAATTTTCTGTACCCTCGGCCTATGTTGTCAGGCCTCTGCATGTTTAATTTTCTGTACCCTCGGCCTATAATATCAGGCCCCTCTATGTTTAATTTTCTGTACCCTCGGCCTATGTTATCAGGCCTCTTCATGTTTAATTTTCTGTACCCTCGGCCTATGATGTCAGGGCCCTGCATGTTTAATTTTCTGTACCCTCGGCCTATGTTGTCAGGGCTCTGCATGTTTAATTTTCTGTACCCTCGGCCTATGTTGTCAGGCCTCTGCATGTTTAATTTCTGTACCCTCGGCCTATGATGTCAGGCCCCTGCATGTTTAATTTTCTGTTCCCTCGGCCTATGTTGTTAGGCCTCTGCATGTTTAATTTTCGGTACCCTTGGCCTATGATGTCGGGCCTCAGCATGTTTACTTTTCTGTACCCTCGGCCTATGATGTCAGGCCCCTGCATGTTTAATTTTCTGTACCCTCGGCCTATGTTGTCAGGCCTATGCATGTTTAATTTTCTGTACCCTCGGCCTATGTTGTCAGGCCTCTGCATGTTTAATTTTCTGTACCCTCGGCCTATGTTGTCAGGCCTCTGCATGGTTAATTTTCTGTACCCTCGGCCTATGATGTCAGGCCTCTGCATGTTTAATTTCCTGTACCCTCAGCCTATGTTGTCAGGCCTCTGCATGTTTAATTTTCTGTACCCTCGGCCTATGTTGTCAGGCCTCTGCATGTTTAATATTCTGTACCCTCGGCCTATAATATCAGGCCCCTCTATGTTTAATTTTTTGTACCCTCGGCCTATGTTATCAGGCCTCTTCATGTTTAATTTTCTTTACCCTCGGCCTATGTTGTCAGGCCCCTGCATGTTTATTTTTCTGTACCCTCGGCCTATGATTTCGGGCCTCTTCATGTTTAATTTTCTGTACCCTCGGCCTATGTTGTCAGGCCTCTGCATGTTTAATTTTCTGTACCCTCGGCGTATGTTGTCAGGCCTCTGCATGTTTAATTTTCTGTACCCTCGGCCTATGTTGTCAGGCCTATGCATATTTAATTTTCTGTACCCTCGGCCTATGTTGTCAGGCCTCTGCATGTTTAATTTTCTGTACCCTCGGCCTATGTTGTCAGGCCTCTGCATGGTTAATTTTCTGTACCCTCGGCCTATGATGTCAGGCCTCTGCATGTTTAATTTCCTGTACCCTCGGCCTATGTTGTCAGGCCTCTGCATGTTTAATTTTCTGTACCCTCGGCCTATGTTGTCAGGCCTCTGCATGTTTAATTTTCTGTACCCTCGGCCTATAATATCAGGCCCCTCTATGTTTAATTTTCTGTACCCTCGGCCTATGTTATCAGGCCTCTTCATGTTTAATTTTCTGTACCCTCGGCCTATGTTGTCAGGCCCCTGCATGTTTATTTTTCTGTACCCTCGGCCTATGATTTCGGGCCTCTTCATGTTTAATTTTCTGTACCCTCGGCCTATGTTGTCAGGCCTCTGCATGTTTAATTTTCTGTACCCTCGGCCTATGTTGTCAGGCATCTGCATGTTTAATTTTCTGTACCCTCGGCCTATAATGTCAGGCCCCTGCATGTTTAATTTTCTGTTCCCTCGGCCTATGTTGTCAGGCCTCTGCATGTTTAATTTTCTGTACACTAGGCCTATGATGTCGGGCCTCAGCATGTTTAATTTTCTGTACCCTTGGCCTATGATGTCAGGCCCCTGCATGTTTAATTTTCTGTACCCTAGGCCTATGTTGTGAGCGCTCTACATGTTTAATTTTCTGTACCCTCGGCCTATGTTGTCAGACCTCTGCATGTTTAATTTTCTGTACCCTCGGCCTATAATGTCAGGCCCCTGCATGTTGAATTTTCTGTTCCCTCGGCCTATGTTGTCAGGCCTCTGCATGTTTAATTTTCTGTACCCTCGGCCTATGTTGTCAGGCCTCTGAATATTTAATTTTCTGTACCCTCGGCCTATGTTGTCAGGCCTCTGCATGTTTAATTTTCTGTACCCTCGGCCTATGTTGTCAGGCCTCTGCATGTTTAATTTTCTGTACCCTCGGCCTATGTTGTCAGGCCTCTGCATGTTTAATTTTCTGTACCCTCGGGCTATGTTGTCAGGCCTCTGCATGTTTAATTTTCTATACCCTCGGCCTATGATGTCGGGCCTCAGCATGTTTAATTTTCTGTACCCTCGGCCTATGATGTCAGGGCCCTGCATGTTTAATTTTCTGTACCCTCGGCCTATGTTGTCAGGCCTCTGCATGTTTAATTTTCTGTACCCTCGGCCTATGTTGTCAGGCCTCTGCATGTTTAATTTTCTGTACCCTCGGCCTATGATGTCAGGCCCCTGCATGTTTAATTTTCTGTACCCTCGGCCTATGTTGTCAGGCCTCTGCATGGTTAATTTTCTGTACCCTCGGCCTATGTTGTCAGGCCTCTGCATGTTTAATTTTCTGTACCCTCGGCGTATGTTGTCAGGCCTCTGCATGTTTAATTCTCTGTACCCTCGGCCTATGTTGTCAGGCCTCTGCATGTTTAATTTTCTGTACCCTCGGCCTATGATGTCGGGCCTCAGCATGTTTAATTTTCTGTACCCTCGGCCTATGATGTCAGGCCCCTGCATGTTTAATTTTCTGTACCCTCGGCGTATGTTGTCAGGCCTCTGCATGTTTAATTTTCTGTACCCTCGGCCTATGTTATCAGGCCTCTTCATGTTTAATTTTCTGTACCCTCGGCCTATGTTGTAAGGCCTCTGCATGTTTAATTTTCTGTACCCTCGGCCTATGATGTCAGGCCCCTGGATGTTTAATTTTCTGTACCCTCGGCCTATGTTGTCAGGCCTCTGCATGTTTAATTTTCTGTACCCTCGGGCTATGTTGTCAGGCCTCTGCATGTTTAATTTTCTATACCCTCGGCCTATGATGTCGGGCCTCAGCATGTTTAATTTTCTGTACCCTCGGCCAATGATGTCAGGCCCCTGCATGTTTAATTTTCTGTACCCTCGGCCTATGTTGTCAGGCCTCTGCATGTTTAATTTTCTGTACCCTCGGCCTATGTTGTCAGGCCTCTGCATGTTTAATTTTCTGTACCCTCGGCCTATGATGTCAGGCCCCTGCATGTTTAATTTTCTGTACCCTCGGCCTATGTTGTCAGGCCTCTGCATGGTTAATTTTCTGTACCCTCGGCCTATGTTGTCAGGCCTCTGCATGTTTAATTTTCTGTACCCTCGGCGTATGTTGTCAGGCCTCTGCATGTTTAATTTTCTGTACCCTCGGCCTATGTTGTCAGGCCTCTGAATGTTTAATTTTCTGTACCCTCGGCCTATGATGTCGGGCCTCAGCATGTTTAATTTTCTGTACCCTCGGCCTATGATGTCTGGCCCCTGCATGTTTAATTTTCTGTACCCTCGGCGTATGTTGTCAGGCCTCTGCATGTTTAATTTTCTGTACCCTCGGCCTATGTTATCAGGCCTCTTCATGTTTAATTTTCTGTACCCTCGGCCTATGTTGTCAGGCCTCTGCATGTTTAATTTTCTGTACCCTCGGCCTATGATTTCGGGCCTCTGCATATTTAATTTTCTGTACCCTCGCCTATGTTGTCAGGCCTCTGCATGTTTAATTTTCTGTACCCTCGGCCTATGTTGTCAGGCCTCTGCATGTTTAATTTTCTGTACCCTCGGCCTATAATGTCAGGCCCCTGCATGTTTAATTTTCTGTTCCCTCGGCCTATGTTGTCAGGCCTCTGCATGTTTAATTTTCTGTACACTAGGCCTATGATGTCGGGCCTCAGCATGTTTAATTTTCTGTACCCTCGGCCTATGATGTCAGGCCCCTGCATGTTTAATTTTCTATACCCTAGGCCTATGTTGTGAGCGCTCTACATGTTTAATTTTCTGTACCCTCGGCCTATGTTGTCAGACCTCTGCATGTTTAATTTTCTGTACCCTCGGCCTATAATGTCAGGCCCCTGCATGTTGAATTTTCTGTTCCCTCAGCCTATGTTGTCAGGCCTCTGCATGTTTAATTTTCTGTACGCTCGGCCTATGTTGTCAGGCCTCTCCATGTTTAATTTTCTGTACCCTCGGCCTATGTTGTCAGGCCTCTGCATGTTTAATTTTCTGTACCCTCGGCCTATGTTGTCAGACCTCTGCATGTTTAATTTTCTTTACCCTCGGCCTATGTTGTCAGGCCTCTGCATGTTTAATTTTCTATACCCTCGGCCTATGATGTCGGGCCTCAGCATGTTTAATTTTCTGTACCCTCGGCCTATGATGTCAGGCCCCTGCATGTTTAATTTTCTGTACCCTCGGCCTATGTTGTCAGGCCTCTGCATGTTTAATTTTCTGTACCCTCGCCCTATGTTGTCAGGCCTCTGCATGTTTAATTTTCTGTACCCTCGGCCTATGATGTCAGGCCCCTGCATGTTTAATTTTCTGTACCCTCGGCCTATGTTGTCAGGCCTCTGCATGGTGAATTTTCTGTACCCTCGGCCTATGTTGTCAGGCCTCTGCATGTTAAATTTTCTTTACCCTCGGCCTATGATGTAGGGCCTCAGCATATTTAATTTTCTGTACCCTCGGCCTATGATGTCAGGCCCCTGCATGTTTAATTTTCTGTACCCTCGGCCTATGTTGTCAGGGCTCTGCATGTTTAATTTTCTGTACCCTCGGCCTATGTTGTCAGGCCTCTGCATGTTTAATTTCTGTACCCTCGGCCTATAATGTCAGGCCCCTGCATGTTTAATTTTCTGTTCCCTCGGCCTATGTTGTTAGGCCTCTGCATGTTTAATTTTCGGTACCCTCGGCCTATGATGTCGGGCCTCAGCATGTTTACTTTTCTGTACCCTCGGCCTATGATGTCAGGCCCCTGCATGTTTAATGTTCTGTACCCTCGGCCTATGTTGTCAGGCCTATGCATGTTTAATTTTCTGTACCCTCGGCCTATGTTGTCAGGCCTCTGCATGTTTAATTTTCTGTACCCTCGGCCTATGTTGTCAGGCCTCTGCATGGTTAATTTTCTGTACCCTCGGCCTATGATGTCAGGCCTCTCCATGTTTAATTTCCTGTACCCTCGGCCTATGTTGTCAGGCCTCTGCATGTTTAATTTTCTGTACCCTCGGCCTATGTTGTCAGGCCTCTGCATGTTTAATTTTCTGTACCCTCAGCCTATAATATCAGGCCCCTCTATGTTTAATTTTCTGTACCCTCGGCCTATGTTATCAGGCCTCTTCATGTTTAATTTTCTGTACCCTCGGCCTATGATGTCAGGGCCCTGCATGTTTAATTTTCTGTACCCTCGGCCTATGTTGTCAGGGCTCTGCATGTTTAATTTTCTGTACCCTCGGCCTATGTTGTCAGGCCTCTGCATGTTTAATTTCTGTACCCTCGGCCTATAATGTCAGGCCCCTGCATGTTTAATTTTCTGTTCCCTCGGCCTATGTTGTTAGGCCTCTGCATGTTTAATTTTCGGTACCCTTGGCCTATGATGTCGGGCCTCAGCATGTTTACTTTTCTGTACCCTCGGCCTATGATGTCAGGCCCCTGCATGTTTAATTTTCTGTACCCTCGGCCTATGTTGTCAGGCCTATGCATGTTTAATTTTCTGTACCCTCGGCCTATGTTGTCAGGCCTCTGCATGTTTAATTTTCTGTACCCTCGGCCTATGTTGTCAGGCCTATGCATGTTTAATTTTCTGTACCCTCGGCCTATGTTGTCAGACCTCTGCATGTTTAATTTTCTTTACCCTCGGCCTATGTTGTCAGGCCTCTGCATGTTTAATTTTCTATACCCTCGGCCTATGATGTCGGGCCTCAGCATGTTTAATTTTCTGTACCCTCGGCCTATGATGTCAGGCCCCTGCATGTTTAATTTTCTGTACCCTCGGCCTATGTTGTCAGGCCTCTGCATGTTTAATTTTCTGTACCCTCGCCCTATGTTGTCAGGCCTCTGCATGTTTAATTTTCTGTACCCTCGGCCTATGATGTCAGGCCCCTGCATGTTTAATTTTCTGTACCCTCGGCCTATGTTGTCAGGCCTCTGCATGGTGAATTTTCTGTACCCTCGGCCTATGTTGTCAGGCCTCTGCATGTTAAATTTTCTTTACCCTCGGCCTATGATGTAGGGCCTCAGCATATTTAATTTTCTGTACCCTCGGCCTATGATGTCAGGCCCCTGCATGTTTAATTTTCTGTACCCTCGGCCTATGTTGTCAGGGCTCTGCATGTTTAATTTTCTGTACCCTCGGCCTATGTTGTCAGGCCTCTGCATGTTTAATTTCTGTACCCTCGGCCTATAATGTCAGGCCCCTGCATGTTTAATTTTCTGTTCCCTCGGCCTATGTTGTTAGGCCTCTGCATGTTTAATTTTCGGTACCCTCGGCCTATGATGTCGGGCCTCAGCATGTTTACTTTTCTGTACCCTCGGCCTATGATGTCAGGCCCCTGCATGTTTAATGTTCTGTACCCTCGGCCTATGTTGTCAGGCCTATGCATGTTTAATTTTCTGTACCCTCGGCCTATGTTGTCAGGCCTCTGCATGTTTAATTTTCTGTACCCTCGGCCTATGTTGTCAGGCCTCTGCATGGTTAATTTTCTGTACCCTCGGCCTATGATGTCAGGCCTCTCCATGTTTAATTTCCTGTACCCTCGGCCTATGTTGTCAGGCCTCTGCATGTTTAATTTTCTGTACCCTCGGCCTATGTTGTCAGGCCTCTGCATGTTTAATTTTCTGTACCCTCAGCCTATAATATCAGGCCCCTCTATGTTTAATTTTCTGTACCCTCGGCCTATGTTATCAGGCCTCTTCATGTTTAATTTTCTGTACCCTCGGCCTATGATGTCAGGGCCCTGCATGTTTAATTTTCTGTACCCTCGGCCTATGTTGTCAGGGCTCTGCATGTTTAATTTTCTGTACCCTCGGCCTATGTTGTCAGGCCTCTGCATGTTTAATTTCTGTACCCTCGGCCTATAATGTCAGGCCCCTGCATGTTTAATTTTCTGTTCCCTCGGCCTATGTTGTTAGGCCTCTGCATGTTTAATTTTCGGTACCCTTGGCCTATGATGTCGGGCCTCAGCATGTTTACTTTTCTGTACCCTCGGCCTATGATGTCAGGCCCCTGCATGTTTAATTTTCTGTACCCTCGGCCTATGTTGTCAGGCCTATGCATGTTTAATTTTCTGTACCCTCGGCCTATGTTGTCAGGCCTCTGCATGTTTAATTTTCTGTACCCTCGGCCTATGTTGTCAGGCCGCTGCATGGTTAATTTTCTGTACCCTCGGCCTATGATGTCAGGCCTCTGCATGTTTAATTTCCTGTACCCTCAGCCTATGTTGTCAGGCCTCTGCATGTTTAATTTTCTGTACCCTCGGCCTATGTTGTCAGGCCTCTGCATGTTTAATATTCTGTACCCTCGGCCTATAATATCAGGCCCCTCTATGTTTAATTTTCTGTACCCTCGGCCTATGTTATCAGGCCTCTTCATGTTTAATTTTCTTTACCCTCGGCCTATGTTGTCAGGCCCCTGCATGTTTATTTTTCTGTACCCTCGGCCTATGATTTCGGGCCTCTTCATGTTTAATTTTCTGTACCCTCGGCCTATGTTGTCAGGCCTCTGCATGTTTAATTTTCTGTACCCTCGGCGTATGTTGTCAGGCCTCTGCATGTTTAATTTTCTGTACCCTCGGCCTATGTTGTCAGGCCTATGCATATTTAATTTTCTGTACCCTCGGCCTATGTTGTCAGGCCTCTGCATGTTTAATTTTCTGTACCCTCGGCCTATGTTGTCAGGCCTCTGCATGGTTAATTTTCTGTACCCTCGGCCTATGATGTCAGGCCTCTGCATGTTTAATTTCCTGTACCCTCGGCCTATGTTGTCAGGCCTCTGCATGTTTAATTTTCTGTACCCTCGGCCTATGTTGTCAGGCCTCTGCATGTTTAATTTTCTGTACCCTCGGCCTATAATATCAGGCCCCTCTATGTTTAATTTTCTGTACCCTCGGCCTATGTTATCAGGCCTCTTCATGTTTAATTTTCTGTACCCTCGGCCTATGTTGTCAGGCCCCTGCATGTTTATTTTTCTGTACCCTCGGCCTATGATTTCGGGCCTCTTCATGTTTAATTTTCTGTACCCTCGGCCTATGTTGTCAGGCCTCTGCATGTTTAATTTTCTGTACCCTCGGCCTATGTTGTCAGGCATCTGCATGTTTAATTTTCTGTACCCTCGGCCTATAATGTCAGGCCCCTGCATGTTTAATTTTCTGTTCCCTCGGCCTATGTTGTCAGGCCTCTGCATGTTTAATTTTCTGTACACTAGGCCTATGATGTCGGGCCTCAGCATGTTTAATTTTCTGTACCCTTGGCCTATGATGTCAGGCCCCTACATGTTTAATTTTCTGTACCCTAGGCCTATGTTGTGAGCGCTCTACATGTTTAATTTTCTGTACCCTCGGCCTATGTTGTCAGACCTCTGCATGTTTAATTTTCTGTACCCTCGGCCTATAATGTCAGGCCCCTGCATGTTGAATTTTCTGTTCCCTCGGCCTATGTTGTCAGGCCTCTGCATGTTTAATTTTCTGTACCCTCGGCCTATGTTGTCAGGCCTCTGAATATTTAATTTTCTGTACCCTCGGCCTATGTTGTCAGGCCTCTGCATGTTTAATTTTCTGTACCCTCGGCCTATGTTGTCAGGCCTCTGCATGTTTAATTTTCTGTACCCTCGGCCTATGTTGTCAGGCCTCTGCATGTTTAATTTTCTGTACCCTCGGGCTATGTTGTCAGGCCTCTGCATGTTTAATTTTCTATACCCTCGGCCTATGATGTCGGGCCTCAGCATGTTTAATTTTCTGTACCCTCGGCCTATGATGTCAGGGCCCTGCATGTTTAATTTTCTGTACCCTCGGCCTATGTTGTCAGGCCTCTGCATGTTTAATTTTCTGTACCCTCGGCCTATGTTGTCAGGCCTCTGCATGTTTAATTTTCTGTACCCTCGGCCTATGATGTCAGGCCCCTGCATGTTTAATTTTCTGTACCCTCGGCCTATGTTGTCAGGCCTCTGCATGGTTAATTTTCTGTACCCTCGGCCTATGTTGTCAGGCCTCTGCATGTTTAATTTTCTGTACCCTCGGCGTATGTTGTCAGGCCTCTGCATGTTTAATTCTCTGTACCCTCGGCCTATGTTGTCAGGCCTCTGCATGTTTAATTTTCTGTACCCTCGGCCTATGATGTCGGGCCTCAGCATGTTTAATTTTCTGTACCCTCGGCCTATGATGTCAGGCCCCTGCATGTTTAATTTTCTGTACCCTCGGCGTATGTTGTCAGGCCTCTGCATGTTTAATTTTCTGTACCCTCGGCCTATGTTATCAGGCCTCTTCATGTTTAATTTTCTGTACCCTCGGCCTATGTTGTAAGGCCTCTGCATGTTTAATTTTCTGTACCCTCGGCCTATGATGTCAGGCCCCTGGATGTTTAATTTTCTGTACCCTCGGCCTATGTTGTCAGGCCTCTGCATGTTTAATTTTCTGTACCCTCGGGCTATGTTGTCAGGCCTCTGCATGTTTAATTTTCTATACCCTCGGCCTATGATGTCGGGCCTCAGCATGTTTAATTTTCTGTACCCTCGGCCAATGATGTCAGGCCCCTGCATGTTTAATTTTCTGTACCCTCGGCCTATGTTGTCAGGCCTCTGCATGTTTAATTTTCTGTACCCTCGGCCTATGTTGTCAGGCCTCTGCATGTTTAATTTTCTGTACCCTCGGCCTATGATGTCAGGCCCCTGCATGTTTAATTTTCTGTACCCTCGGCCTATGTTGTCAGGCCTCTGCATGGTTAATTTTCTGTACCCTCGGCCTATGTTGTCAGGCCTCTGCATGTTTAATTTTCTGTACCCTCAGCGTATGTTGTCAGGCCTCTGCATGTTTAATTTTCTGTACCCTCGGCCTATGTTGTCAGGCCTCTGAATGTTTAATTTTCTGTACCCTCGGCCTATGATGTCGGGCCTCAGCATGTTTAATTTTCTGTACCCTCGGCCTATGATGTCAGGCCCCTGCATGTTTAATTTTCTGTACCCTCGGCGTATGTTGTCAGGCCTCTGCATGTTTAATTTTCTGTACCCTCGGCCTATGTTATCAGGCCTCTTCATGTTTAATTTTCTCTACCCTCGGCCTATGTTGTCAGGCCTCTGCATGTTTAATTTTCTGTACCCTCGGCCTATGATTTCGGGCCTCTGCATATTTAATTTTCTGTACCCTCGGCCTATGTTGTCAGGCCTCTGCATGTTTAATTTTCTGTACCCTCGGCCTATGTTGTCAGGCCTCTGCATGTTTAATTTTCTGTACCCTCGGCCTATAATGTCAGGCCCCTGCATGTTTAATTTTCTGTTCCCTCGGCCTATGTTGTCAGGCCTCTGCATGTTTAATTTTCTGTACACTAGGCCTATGATGTCGGGCCTCAGCATGTTTAATTTTCTGTACCCTCGGCCTATGATGTCAAGCCCCTGCATGTTTAATTTTCTGTACCCTAGGCCTATGTTGTGAGCGCTCTACATGTTTAATTTTCTGTACCCTCGGCCTATGTTGTCACGGCCTATGTTGTCAGACCTCTGCATGTTTAATTTTCTGTACCCTCGGCCTATAATGTCAGGCCCCTGCATGTTGAATTTTCTGTTCCCTCAGCCTATGTTGTCAGGCCTCTGCATGTTTAATTTTCTGTACCCTCGGCCTATGTTGTCAGGCCTCTCCATGTTTAATTTTCTGTACCCTCGGCCTATGTTGTCAGGCCTCTGCATGTTTAATTTTCTGTACCCTCGGCCTATGTTGTCAGGCCTCTGCATGTTTAATTTTCTGTACCCTCGGCCTATGTTGTCAGGCCTCTGCATGTTTAATTTTCTGTACCCTCGGCCTATGTTGTCAGGCCTCTGCATGTTTAATTTTCTATACCCTCGGCCTATGATGTCGGGCCTCAGCATGTTTAATTTTCTGTACCCTCGGCCTATGATGTCAGGCCCCTGCATGTTTAATATTCTGTACCCTCGGCCTATGTTGTCAGGCCTCTGCATGTTTAATTTTCTGTACCCTCGGCCTATGTTGTCAGGCCTCTGCATGTTTAATTTTCTGTACCCTCGGCCTATGTTGTCAGGCCTCTGCATGTTTAATTTTCTGTACCCTCGGCCTATGTTGTCAGGCCTCTGCATGTTTAATTTTCTATACCCTCGGCCTATGATGTCGGGCCTCAGCATGTTTAATTTTCTGTACCCTCGGCCTATGATGTCAGGCCCCTGCATGTTTAATTTTCTGTACCCTCGGCCTATGTTGTCAGGCCTCTGCATGTTTAATTTTCTGTACCCTCGGCCTATGTTGTCAGGCCTCTGCATGTTTAATTTTCTGTACCCTCGGCCTATGATGTCGGGCCTCAGCATGTTTAATTTTCTGTACCCTCGGCCTATGATGTCAGGCCCCTGCATGTTTAATTTTCTGTACCCTCGGCGTATGTTGTCAGGCCTCTGCATGTTTAATTTTCTGTACCCTCGGCCTATGTTATCAGGCCTCTTCATGTTTAATTTTCTGTACCCTCGGCCTATGTTGTCAGGCCTCTGCATGTTTAATTTTCTGTACCCTCGGCCTATGTTGTCAGGCCTCTGCATGTTTAATTTTCTGTACCCTCGGCCTATGTTGTCAGGCCTCTGCATGTTTAATTTTCTGTACCCTCGGCCTATGATGTCAGGCCCCTGCATGTTTAATTTTCTGTACCCTCGGCCTATGTTGTCAGGCCTCTGCATGGTGAATTTTCTGTACCCTCGGCCTATGTTGTCAGGCCTCTGCATGTTAAATTTTCTTTACCCTCGGCCTATGATGTCGGCCTCAGCATGTTTAATTTTCTGTACCCTCGGCCTATGATGTCAGGCCCCTGCATGTTTAATTTTCTGTACCCTCGACCTATGTTGTCAGGGCTCTGCATGTTTAATTTTCTGTACCCTCGGCCTATGTTGTCAGGCCTCTACATGTTTAATTTCTGTACCCTCGGCCTATAATGTCAGGCCCCTGCATGTTTAATTTTCTGTTCCCTCGGCCTATGTTGTCAGGCCTCTGCATGTTTAATTTTCGGTACCCTCGGCCTATGATGTCGGGCCTCAGCATGTTTACTTTTCTGTACCCTCGGCCTATGATGTCAGGCCCCTGCATGTTTAATTTTCTGTACCCTCGGCCTATGTTGTCAGGCCTATGCATGTTTAATTTTCTGTACCCTCGGCCTATGTTGTCAGGCCTCTGCATGTTTAATTTTCTGTACCCTCGGCCTATGTTGTCAGGCCTCTGCATGGTTAATTTTCTGTACCCTCGGCCTATGATGTCAGGCCTCTGCATGTTTAATTTCCTGTACCCTCGGCCTATGTTGTCAGGCCTCTGCATGTTTAAATTTCTGTACCCTCGGCCTATTGTCTCAAGCCTCTGCATGTTTAATTTTCTGTACCCTCGGCCTATGTTGTCCGGCCTCTGCATGTTTAATTTTCTGTACCCTCGGCCTATGTTGTCAGGCCTCTGCATGTTTAATTTTCTGTACCCTCGGCCTATGTTGTCAGGCGTCTGCATGTTTAATTTTCTGTACCCTCGGCGTATCATGTCAGGCCTCTGCATGTTTAATTTTCTGTACCCTCGGCCTATGTTGTCAGGCCTCTGCATGTTTAATTTTCTGTACCCTCGGCCTATAATGTCAGGCCCCTGCATGTTTAATTTTCTGTTCCCTCGGCCTATGTTGTCAGGCCTCTGCATGTTAAATTTTCTGTACCCTCGGCCTATGATGTCGGGCCTCAGCATGTTTAATTTTCTGTACCCTCGGCCTATGATGTCAGGCCCTTGCATGTTTAATTTTCTGTACCCTCGGCCTATGTTGTCAGGGCTCTGCATGTTTAATTTTCTGTACCCTCGGCCTATGTTCTCAGGCCTCTGCATGTTTAATTTTCGGTACCCTCGGCCTATGATGTCGGGCCTCAGCATGTTTACTTTTCTGTACCCTCGGCCTATGATGTCAGGCCCCTGCATGTTTAATTTTTTGTACCCTCGGCCTATGTTGTCAGGGCTCTGCATGTTTAATTTTCTGTACCCTCGGCCTACGTTGTCAGGCCTCTGCATGTTTAATTTTCTGTACCCTCGGCCTATGATGTCAGGCCTCTGCATGTTTAATTTCCTGTACCCTCGGCCTATGTTGTCAGGCCTCTGCATGTTTAATTTTCTGTACCCTCGACCTATGTTGTCAGGCCTCTGCATGTTTAATTTTCTGGACCCTCGGCCTATGATGTCGGGCCTCAGTATGTTTAATTTTCTGTACCCTCGGCCTATGATGTCAGGCCCCTGCATGTTTAATTTTCTGTACCCTCGGCCTATGTTGTCACGCCTCTGCATGTGTAATTTTCTGTACCCTCTGCCTATGTTGTCAGGCCTCTGCATGTTTAATTTTCTGTACCCTCGGCCTATAATGTCAGGCCCCTCCATGTTTAATTTTCTGTACCCTCGGCCTATGTTATCAGGCCTCTGCATGTTCAATTTTCTGTACCCTCGGCCTATGTTATCAGGCCTCTGCATGTTTAATTTTCTGTACCCTCGGCCTATGATGTCGGGCCTCTGCATGTTTAATTTTATGTACCCTCGGCCTATGTGGTCAGGCCTCTGCATGTTTAATTTTCTGTACCCTCGGCCTATGTTTTCAGGCCTCTGCATGTTTAATTTTCTATACCCTCGGCCTATAATGTCAGGCCCCTGCATGTTTAATTTTCTGTACCCTCGGCCTATGTTGTCAGGCCTCTGCATGTTTAATTTTCTGTACCCTCGGCCTATAATGTCAGGCCCCTCCATGTTTAATTTTCTGTAGCCTCGGCATATGTTATCAGGAACTTCATGTTTAATTTTCTGTACCCTCGCCCTATGTTGTGAGGCCTCTGCATGTTTAATTTTCTGTACCCTCAGCCTATGATGTCGGGCCTCTACATGTTTAATTTTCTGTACCCTCGGCCTATGTTGTCAGGCCTCTGCATGTTTAATATTATTTACCCTCGGCCTATGTTGTCAGGCCCCTGCATGTTGAATTTTCTGTTCCCTCGGCCTATGTTGTCAGGCCTCTGCATGCTTAATTTTCTGTACCCTCGGCCTACGATGTCGGGCCTCAGCATTGTTACTTTTCTGTACCCTCGGCCTAGGATGTCAGGCCCCTGCATGTTTAATTTTCTGTACGCTCGGCCTATGTTGTCAGGCCTCTGCATGTTTAATTTTCTGTACCCTCGGCCTATGTTGTCAGGCCTCTGCATGTTTAATTTTCTGTACCCTCGGCCTATGTTGTCAGGCCTCTGCATGTTTAATTTTCTGTACCCTCGGCCTATGATGTCAGGCCTCTGCATGTTTAATTTCCTGTACCCTCGGCCTATGTTGTCAGGCCTCTGCATGTTTAATATTCTGTACCCTCGGCCTATGTTGTCAGGCCTCTGCATGTTTAATTTTCTGTACCCTCGGCCTATGATGTCGGGCCTCAGCATGTTTAATTTTCTGTACCCTCGGCCTATGATGTCAGGCCCCTGCATGTTTAATTTCCTGTACCCTCGGCCTATGTTGTCAGGCCTCTGCATGTTTAATTTTCTGTACCCTCGGCCTATCATGTCGGGCCTCAGCATGTTTACTTTTCTGTACCCTCGGCCTATGATGTCAGGCCTCTGCATGTTTAATTTTCTGTACCCTCGACCTATGTTGTCAGGCCTCTGCATGTTTAATTTTCTGTACCCTCGGCCTATGTTGTCAGGCCTCTGCATTTTTAATTTTCTGTACCCTCGGCCTATGATGTCAGGCCTCTGCATGTTTAATTTCCTGTACCCTCGGCCTATGTTGTCAGGCCTCTGCATGTTTAATTTTCTGTACCCTCGGCCTATGTTGTCAGGCCTCTGCATGTTTAATTTTCTGTACCCTCGGCCTATGATGTCGAGCCTCAGCATGTTTAATTTCCCGTACCCTCGGCCTATGATGTCGGGCCCCTGCATGTTTAATTTCCTGTACCCTCGGCCTATGTTGTCAGGCCTCTGCATGTTTAATTTTCTGTACCCTCGGCCTATGATGTCGGGCCTCAGCATGTTTACTTTTCTGTACCCTCGGCCTATGTTGTCAGGCCTCTGCATGTTTAATTTTCTGTACCCTCGGCCTATGATGTCGGGCCTCAGCATGTTTAATTTTCTGTACCCTCGGCCTATGATGTCCGGCCCCTGCATGTTTCATTTTATGCACCCTCGGCCTATGTTGTCAGGGCTCTGCATGTTTAATTTTCTGTACCCTCGGCCTATGTTGTCAGGCCTCTGCATGTTTAATTTTCTGTACCCTCGGCCTATAATGTCAGGCCCCTGCATGTTTAATTTTCTGTTTCCTCGGCCTATGTTGTCAGGCCTCTGCATGTTTAATTTTCGGTACCCTCGGCCTATGATGTCGGGCCTCAGCATGTTTACTTTTCTGTACCCTCGGCCTATGATGTCAGGCCCCTGCATGTTTAATTTCCTGTAACCTCGGCCTCTGATGTCGGGCCTCTGCATGTTTACTTTTCTGTACCCTCGGCCTATGATGTTAGGCCCTTGCATGTTTAATTTTCTGTACCCTCGGCCTATGTTGTCAGGCCTCTGCATGTTTAATTTTCTGTACCCTCGGCCTATGTTGTCAGGCCTCTGCATGTGTAATTTTTTGTACCCTCGGCCTATGTTGTCAGGCCTCTGCATGTTTAATTTTCTGTACCCTCGGCCTATGATGTCAGGCCTCTGCATGTTAAATTTCCTGTACCCTCGGCATATGTTGTCAGGCATCTGCATGTTTAATTTTCTGTACCCTCGGCCTATGTTGTCAGGCCTCTGCATGTGTAATTTTCTGTACCCTCGGCCTATGATGTCGGGCCTCAGCATGTTTAATTTTCTGTACCCTCGGCCTATGATGTCAGGCCCTGCATGTTTAATTTTCTGTACCCTTGGCCTATGTTGTCAGGCCTCTGCATGTTTAATTTTCTGTACGCTCGGCCTATGATGTCAGGCCTCTGCATGTTTAATTTTCTGTACCCTCGGCCTATAATGTCAGGCCTCTGCATGTTTAATTTTCTGTACCATCGGCCTATGTTGTCAGGCCTCTGCATGTTTAATTTTCTGTACCCTCGGCCTATAATGTCAGGCCCCTGCATGTTTAATTTTCTGTTCCCTCGGCCTATGTTGTCAGGCCTCTGCATGTTTAATTTTCTGTACCCTCGGCCTATAATGTCAGGCCCCTGCATGTTTAATTTTCTGTTCCCTCGGCCTATGTTGTCAGGCCTCTGCATGTTTAATTTTCTGCACCCTCGGCCTATGTTGTCAGGCCTCTGCATGTTTAATTTTCTGTACCATCGGCCTATGTTGTCAGGCCTCTGCATGTTTAATTTTCTGTACCCTCGGCCTATGATGTCAGGCCTCTGCATGTTTAATTTTCTGTACCCTCGGCCTATAATGTTAGGCCCCTGCATGTTTAATTTTCTGTTTCCTCGGCCTATGTTGTCAGGCCTCTGCATGTTTAATTTTCGGTACCCTCGGCCTATGATGTCGGGCCTCAGCATGTTTACTTTTCTGTACCCTCGGCCTATGATGTCAGGCCCCTGCATGTTTAATTTTCTGTACCCTCGGCCTATGTTGTCAGGCCCCTGCATGTTTAATTTTCTGTACCCTCGGCCTATGTTGTCAGGCCTCTGCATGTTTAATTTTTTGTACCCTCGGCCTATGTTGTCAGGCCTCTGCATGTTTAATTTTCTGTACCCTCGGCCTATGATGTCAGGCCCCTGCATGTTTAATTTTCTGTACCCTCGGCCTATGTTGTCAGGCCTCTGCATGTTTAATTTTCTGTACCCTCGGCCTATGTTGTCAGGCCTCTGCATGTTTAATTTTCTGTACGCTCGGCCTATGATGTCCGGCCTCTGCATGTTTAATTTTCTATACCCTCGGCCTATAATGTCAGGCCCCTGCATGTTTAATTTTCTGTACCCTCGGCCTATGTTGTCAGGGCTCTGCATGTTTAATTTTCGGTACCCTCGGCCTATGATTTCGGGCCTCTGCATGTTTACTTTTCTGTACCCTCGGCCTATGATGTCAGGCCTCTGCATGTTTAATTTTCTGTACCCTCGGCCTATAATGTCAGGCCCCTGCATGTTTAATTTTCTGTTCCCTCGGCCTATGTTGTCAGGCCTCTGCATGTTTAATTTTCTGTACCCTCGGCCTATGTTGTCAGGCCTCTGCATGTTTAATTTTCTGCACCCTCGGCCTATGTTGTCAGGCCTCTGCATGTTTAATTTTCTGTACCATCGGCCTATGTTGTCAGGCCTCTGCATGTTTAATTTTCTGTACCCTCGGCCTATGATGTCAGGCCTCTGCATGTTTAATTTTCTGTACCCTCGGCCTATAATGTTAGGCCCCTGCATGTTTAATTTTCTGTTTCCTCGGCCTATGTTGTCAGGCCTCTGCATGTTTAATTTTCGGTACCCTCGGCCTATGATGTCGGGCCTCAGCATGTTTACTTTTCTGTACCCTCGGCCTATGATGTCAGGCCCCTGCATGTTTAATTTTCTGTACCCTCGGCCTATGTTGTCAGGCCCCTGCATGTTTAATTTTCTGTACCCTCGGCCTATGTTGTCAGGCCTCTGCATGTTTAATTTTTTGTACCCTCGGCCTATGTTGTCAGGCCTCTGCATGTTTAATTTTCTGTACCCTCGGCCTATGATGTCAGGCCCCTGCATGTTTAATTTTCTGTACCCTCGGCCTATGTTGTCAGGCCTCTGCATGTTTAATTTTCTGTACCCTCGGCCTATGTTGTCAGGCCTCTGCATGTTTAATTTTCTGTACGCTCGGCCTATGATGTCCGGCCTCTGCATGTTTAATTTTCTATACCCTCGGCCTATAATGTCAGGCCCCTGCATGTTTAATTTTCTGTACCCTCGGCCTATGTTGTCAGGGCTCTGCATGTTTAATTTTCGGTACCCTCGGCCTATGATTTCGGGCCTCTGCATGTTTACTTTTCTGTACCCTCGGCCTATGATGTCAGGCCTCTGCATGTTTAATTTTCTGTACCCTCGGCCTATAATGTCAGGCCCCTGCATGTTTAATTTTCTGTACCCTCGGCTTATGTTGTCAGGCCTCTGCATGTTTAATTTTCTGTACCCTCGGCCTATAATGTCAGGCCCCTGCATGTTTAATTTTCTTTTCCCTCGGCCTATTTTGTCAGGCCTCTGCATGTATAATTTTCTGTACCCTCGGCCTATGATGTCGGGCCTCAGCATGTTTAATTTTCTGTACCCTCGGCCTATGATGTCAGGCCCCTGCCTGTTTAATTTTCTGTACCCTCGGCCTATGTTGTCAGGGCTCTGCATGTTTAATTTTCTGTACCCTCGGCCTATGTTGTCAGGCCTCTGCATGTTTAATTTTCTGTACCCTCGGCCTATAATGTCAGGCCCCTGCATGTTTAATTTTCGGTACCCTCGGCCTATGATGTTGGGCCTCAGCATGTTTACTTTTCTGTACCCTCGGCCTATGATGTCAGGCCCCTGCATGTTTAGTTTTCTGTACCCTCGGCCTATGTTGTCAGGCCTCTGCATGTTTAATTTTCTGTACCCTCGGCCTATGTTGTCAGGCCTCTGCATGTTTAATTTTCTGTACCCTCAGCCTATAATGTCAGGCCCCTGCATCTTTAATTTTCTGTACCCTCGGCCTATGTTATCAGGCCTCTGCATGTTTAATTTTCTGTACCCTCGGCCTATGTTGTCAGGCCTCTGCATGTTTAATTTTCTGTACCCTCGGCCTATGATGTCAGGTCCTTGCATGTTGAATTTCCTGTACCCTCGGCCAATGTTGTCAGGCCTCTGCATGTTTAATTTTCTGTACCCTCAGCCTATGTTGTCAGGCCTCTGCATGTTTAATTTTCTGTACGCTCGGCCTATGATGTCAGGCCTCTGCATGTTTAATTTTCTGTACCCTCGGCCTATAATGTCAGGCCCCTGCATGTTTAATTTTCTGTACCCTCGGCCTATGTTGTCAGGCCTCTGCATGTTTAATTTTCTGTACCCTCGGCCTATAATGTCAGGCCCCTGCATGTTTAATTTTCTGTTCCCTCGGCCTATGTTGTCAGGCCTCTGCATGTTTAATTTTCTGTACCCTCGGCCTATGATGTCGGGCCTCAGCATGTTTAATTTTCTGTACCCTCGGCCTATGATGTCAGGCCCCTGCCTGTTTAATTTTCTGTACCCTCGGCCTATGTTGTCAGGGCTCTGCATGTTTAATTTTCTGTACCCTCGGCCTATGTTGTCAGGCCTCTGCATGTTTAATTTTCTGTACCCTCGGCCTATAATGTCAGGCCCCTGCATGTTTAATTTTCTGTTTCCTCGGCCTATGTTGTCAGGCCTCTGCATGTTTAATTTTCGGTACCCTCGGCCTATGATGTTGGGCCTCAGCATGTTTACTTTTCTGTACCCTCGGCCTATGATGTCAGGCCCCTGCATGTTTAGTTTTCTGTACCCTCGGCCTATGTTGTCAGGCCTCTGCATGTTTAATTTTCTGTACCCTCGGCCTATGTTGTCAGGCCTCTACATGTTTAATTTTCTGTACCCTCGGCCTATAATGTCAGGCCCCTGCATGTTTAATTTTCTGTTCCCTCGGCCTATGTTGTCAGGCCTCTACATGTTTAATTTTCTGTACCCTCGGCCTATGATGTCGGGCCTCAGCATGTTTACTTTTCTGTACCCTCGGCCTATTATGTCAGGCCCCTGCATGTTTAATTTTCTGTACCCTCGGCCTATGTTGTCAGGCCTCTGCATGTTTAATTTTCTGTACCCTCGGCCTATGATGTCGGGCCTCAGCATGTTTACTTTTCTGTACCCTCGGCCTATGATGTTAGGCCCCTGCATGTTTAGTTTTCTGTACCCTCGGCCTATGTTGTCAGGCCTCTGCATGTTTAATTTTCTGTACCATCGGCCTCTGTTGTCAGGCCTCTGCATGTTTAATTTTCTGTACCCTCGGCCTATGATGTCAGGCCTCTGCATGTTTAATTTCCTGTAACCTCAGCCTATGTTGTCAGGCCTCTGCATGTTTAATTTTCTGTACCATCGGCCTCTGTTGTCAGGCCTCTGCATGTTTACTTTTCGGTAGCCTCGGCCTCTGATGTCGGGCCTCAGCATGTTTACTTTTCTGTACCCTCGGCCTATGATGTCAGGCCCCTGCATGTTTAATTTTCTGTACCCTCGGCTTATGTTGTCAGGCCTCTGCATGTTTAATTTTCTGTACCCTCGGCCTATAATGTCAGGCCCCTGCATGTTTAATTTTCTTTTCCCTCGGCCTATTTTGTCAGGCCTCTGCATGTATAATTTTCTGTACCCTCGGCCTATGATGTCGGGCCTCAGCATGTTTAATTTTCTGTACCCTCGGCCTATGATGTCAGGCCCCTGCCTGTTTAATTTTCTGTACCCTCGGCCTATGTTGTCAGGGCTCTGCATGTTTAATTTTCTGTACCCTCGGCCTATGTTGTCAGGCCTCTGCATGTTTAATTTTCTGTACCCTCGGCCTATAATGTCAGGCCCCTGCATGTTTAATTTTCGGTACCCTCGGCCTATGATGTTGGGCCTCAGCATGTTTACTTTTCTGTACCCTCGGCCTATGATGTCAGGCCCCTGCATGTTTAGTTTTCTGTACCCTCGGCCTATGTTGTCAGGCCTCTGCATGTTTAATTTTCTGTACCCTCGGCCTATGTTGTCAGGCCTCTGCATGTTTAATTTTCTGTACCCTCAGCCTATAATGTCAGGCCCCTGCATCTTTAATTTTCTGTACCCTCGGCCTATGTTATCAGGCCTCTGCATGTTTAATTTTCTGTACCCTCGGCCTATGTTGTCAGGCCTCTGCATGTTTAATTTTCTGTACCCTCGGCCTATGATGTCAGGTCCTTGCATGTTGAATTTCCTGTACCCTCGGCCAATGTTGTCAGGCCTCTGCATGTTTAATTTTCTGTACCCTCAGCCTATGTTGTCAGGCCTCTGCATGTTTAATTTTCTGTACGCTCGGCCTATGATGTCAGGCCTCTGCATGTTTAATTTTCTGTACCCTCGGCCTATAATGTCAGGCCCCTGCATGTTTAATTTTCTGTACCCTCGGCCTATGTTGTCAGGCCTCTGCATGTTTAATTTTCTGTACCCTCGGCCTATAATGTCAGGCCCCTGCATGTTTAATTTTCTGTTCCCTCGGCCTATGTTGTCAGGCCTCTGCATGTTTAATTTTCTGTACCCTCGGCCTATGATGTCGGGCCTCAGCATGTTTAATTTTCTGTACCCTCGGCCTATGATGTCAGGCCCCTGCCTGTTTAATTTTCTGTACCCTCGGCCTATGTTGTCAGGGCTCTGCATGTTTAATTTTCTGTACCCTCGGCCTATGTTGTCAGGCCTCTGCATGTTTAATTTTCTGTACCCTCGGCCTATAATGTCAGGCCCCTGCATGTTTAATTTTCTGTTTCCTCGGCCTATGTTGTCAGGCCTCTGCATGTTTAATTTTCGGTACCCTCGGCCTATGATGTTGGGCCTCAGCATGTTTACTTTTCTGTACCCTCGGCCTATGATGTCAGGCCCCTGCATGTTTAGTTTTCTGTACCCTCGGCCTATGTTGTCAGGCCTCTGCATGTTTAATTTTCTGTACCCTCGGCCTATGTTGTCAGGCCTCTACATGTTTAATTTTCTGTACCCTCGGCCTATAATGTCAGGCCCCTGCATGTTTAATTTTCTGTTCCCTCGGCCTATGTTGTCAGGCCTCTACATGTTTAATTTTCTGTACCCTCGGCCTATGATGTCGGGCCTCAGCATGTTTACTTTTCTGTACCCTCGGCCTATTATGTCAGGCCCCTGCATGTTTAATTTTCTGTACCCTCGGCCTATGTTGTCAGGCCTCTGCATGTTTAATTTTCTGTACCCTCGGCCTATGATGTCGGGCCTCAGCATGTTTACTTTTCTGTACCCTCGGCCTATGATGTTAGGCCCCTGCATGTTTAGTTTTCTGTACCCTCGGCCTATGTTGTCAGGCCTCTGCATGTTTAATTTTCTGTACCATCGGCCTCTGTTGTCAGGCCTCTGCATGTTTAATTTTCTGTACCCTCGGCCTATGATGTCAGGCCTCTGCATGTTTAATTTCCTGTAACCTCAGCCTATGTTGTCAGGCCTCTGCATGTTTAATTTTCTGTACCATCGGCCTCTGTTGTCAGGCCTCTGCATGTTTAATTTTCGGTAGCCTCGGCCTCTGATGTCGGGCCTCAGCATGTTTACTTTTCTGTACCCTCGGCCTATGATGTCAGGCCCCTGCATGTTTAAATTTTTGTACCCTTGGCCTATGTTGTCAGGCCTCTGCATGTTCAATTTTCTGTACCTTCGGCCTCTGTTGTCAGGCCTCTGCATGTTTAATTTTCTGTACCCTCGGCCTATGATGTCAGGCCTCTGCATGTTTAATTTCCTGTAACCTCAGCCTATGTTGTCAGGCCTCTGCATGTTTAATTTTCTGTACCCTCGGCCTATGTTGTCAGGCCTCTGCATGTTTAATTTTCTGTACCCTCGGCCTATGATGTCGGGACTCAGCATGTTTAATTTTCTGTACCCTCGGCCAATGATGTCAGGCCCCTGCATGTTTAATTTTCTGTACCCTCGGCCTATGTTGTCAGGCCTCTGCATGTTTAATTTTCTGTACCCTCGGCCTATAATGTCAGGCCCCTGCATGTTTACTTTTCTGTACCCTCGGCCTATGTTATCAGGCCTCTGCATGTTTAGTTTTCTGTACCCTCGGCCTATGTTGTCAGGCCTCTGCATGTTTAATTTTTTGTACCCTCGGCCTATGATGTCGGGCCTCTGCATGTTTAATTTTCTGTACCCTCGGCCTATGTTGTCAGGCCTCTGCATGTTTAATTTTCTGTACCCTCGGCCTATGTTGTCAGGCCTCTACATGTTTAATTTTCTGTACCCTTGGCCTATAATGTCAGGCCCCTGCATGTTTAATTTTCTGTTTCCTCGGCCTATGTTGTCAGGCCTCTACATGTTTAATTTTCTGTACCCTCGGCCTATGATGTCGGGCCTCAGCATGTTTTACTTTTCTGTACCCTCGGCCTATGATGTCAGGCCCCTGCATGTTTAGTTTTCTGTACCCTCGGCCTATGTTGTCAGGCCTCTGCATGTTTCATTTTCTGCACCCTCGGCCTATGTTGTCAGGGCTCTGCATGTTTAATTTTCTGTACCATCGGCCTCTGTTGTCAGGCCTCTGCATGTTTAATTTTCTGTACCCTCGGCCTATGATGTCAGGCCTCTGTATGTTTAATTTCCTGTACCCTCAGCCTATGTTGTCAGGCCTCTGCATGTTTAATTTTCTGTACCCTCGGCCTATGTTGTCAGGCCTCTGCATGTTTAATTTTCTGTACCCTCGGCCTATGATGTCGGGACTCAGCATGTTTAATTTACTGTACCCTCGGCCAATGATGTCAGGCCCCTGCATGTTTACTTTTCTGTACCCTAAGCCTATGATGTCAGGCCTCTGCATGTTTCATTTTCTGTACCCTCGGCCTATGTTGTCAGGCCTCTGCATGTTTAATTTTCTGTACCCTCGGCCTATAATGTCAGGCCCCTACATGTTTAATTTTCTGTACCCTCGGCCTATGTTATCAGGCCTCTGCATGTTTAATTTTCTGTACCCTCGGCCTATGTTGTCAGGCCTCTGCATGTTTAATTTTCTGTACCCTCGGCCTATGATGTCGGGCCTCTGCATGTTTAATTATCTGTACCCTCGGCCTATGTTGTCAGGCCACTGCATGTTTAATTTTATGTACCCTCGGCCTATGTTGTCAGGCCTCTGCATGTTTAATTTTCTGTACCCTCGGCCTATAATGTCAGGTCCCTGCATGTTTAATTTTCTGTACCCTTGGCCTATGTTGTCAGGGCTCTGCATGTTTATTTTTCTGTACCCTCGGCCTATGATGTCAGGCCTGTGCATGTTTAATTTTCTGTACCCTCGGCCTATGTTGTCAGGCCTCTGCATGTTTAATTTTCTGTACCCTCGGCCTATGATGTCGGGCCTCAGCATGTTTAATTTTCTGTACCCTCGGCCTATGATGTCAGGCCCCTGCATGTTTAATTTTCCGTACCCTCAGCCTATGTTGTCAGGCCTCTGCATGTTTAATTTTCTAAACCCTCGGCCTATGTTGTCAGGCCTCTGCATGTTTAATTTTCTGTACCCTCGGCCTATAATGTCAGGCCCCTACATGTTTAATTTTCTGTACCCTCGGGCTATGTTATCAGGCCTGTGCATGTTTAATTTTCTGTACCCTCGGCCTATGTTGTCAGGCCTCTGCATGTTTAATTTTCTGTACCCTCGGCCTATGATGTCGGGCCTCTGCATGTTTAATTTTCTGTACCCTCGGCCTATGTTTTCAGGCCACTGCATGTTTAATTTTATGTACCCTCGGCCAATGATGTCAGGCCCCTGCATGTTTAATTTTCTGTACCCTCGGCCTATGTTGTCAGGCCTCTGCATGTTTAATTTTCTGTACCCTCTGTCTAGGATGTCAGGCCTCTCCATGTTTAATTTCCTGTACCCTCGGCCTATGCTGTTAGGCCCCTGCATGTTTAATTTTTTGTACCCTCGGCCTATGTTGTCAGGCCTCTGCATGTTTAATTTTCTGTACCCTCGGCCTATGTTGTCAGGCCTCTGCATGTTTAATTTTCTGTACCCTCGGCCTATGTTGTCAGGCCTCTGCATGTTTAATTTTCTGTACCCTCGGCCTATAATGTCAGGCCCCTACATGTTTAATTTTCTGTACCCTCGGCCTATGTTATCAGGCCTCTGCATGTTTAATTTTCTGTACCCTCGGCCTATGTTGTCAGGCCTCTGCATGTTTAATTTTCTGTACCCTCGGCCTATGATGTCGGGCCTCTGCATGTTTAATTTTCTGTACCCTCGGCCTATGTTGTCAGGCCACTGCATGTTTAATTTTATGTACCCTCGGCCTATGTTGTCAGGCCTCTGCATGTTTAATTTTCTGTACCCTCGGCCTATAATGTCAGGTCCCTGCATGTTTAATTTTCTGTACCCTCGGCCTTTGTTGTCAGGCCTCTGCATGTTTAATTTTCTGTACCCTCGGCCTATGTTGTCAGGCCTCTGCGTGTTTAATTTTTTGTACCCTCGGCCTATAATGTCAGGCCCCTCCATGTTTAATTTGCTGTACCCTCGGCCTATGTTATCAGGCCTCATCATGTTTAATTTTCTGTACCCTCGGCCTATGTTGTCAGGCCTCTGCATGTTTAATTTTCTGTACCCTCGGCCTATGATGTCGGGCCTCTGCATGTTTAATTTTCTGTACCCTCGGCCTATGTTGTCAGGCCTCTGCATGTTTAATTTTCTGTACCCTCGGCCTATGTTGTCAGGCCTCTGCATGTTTAATTTTCTGTACCCCCGGCCTATAATGTCAGGCCCCTGCATGTTTAATTTTCTGTACCCTTGGCCTATGTTGTCAGGCCTCTGCATGTTTAATTTTTTGTACCCTCGGCCTATGTTGTCAGGCCTCTGCATGTTTAATTTTTTGTACCCTCGGTCTAGGATGTCAGGCCTCTCCATGTTTAATTTCCTGTACCCTCGGCCTATGTTGTCAGGCCTCTGCATGTTTAATTTTCTGTACCCTCGGCCTATGTTGTCAAGCCTCTGCATGTTTAATTTTCTGTCCCCTCGGCCTATGATTTCAGGCCCCTGCATGTTTAATTTTCTGTACCCTCGGCCTATGTTGTCAGGCCTTTGCATGTTTAATTTTTTGTACGCTCGGCCTATGTTGTCCAGCCTCTGCATGTTTAATTTTCTGTACCCTCGGCCTATAATGTCAGGCCCCTGCATGTTTAATTTTCTGTTCCCTCGGCCTATGTTGTCATGTCTCTGCATGTTTAACTTTCTGTACCCTCGGCCTATGATGTCACGCCTCTACATGTTTAATTTCCTGTACCCTCGGCCTATGTTGTCAGGCCTCTGCATGTTTAATTTTCTGTACCCTAGGCCTATGTTGTCAGGCCTCTGCATGTTTAATTTTCTGTACCCTCGGCCTATGATGTCGGGCCTCAGCATGTTTAATTTTCTGTACCCTCGGCCTATGATGTCAGGCCCCATGCATGTTTAATTTTCTGTACCCTCGGGCTATGTTGTCAGGCCTCTGCATGTTTAATTTTCTGTACCCTCGGCCTATGTTGTCAGGCCTCTGCATGTTTAATTTTCTGTACCCTCGGCCTATAATGTCAGGCCCCTACATGTTTAATTTTCTGTACCCTCGGCCTATGTTATCAGGCCTCTGCATGTTTAATTTTCTGTACCCTCGGCCTATGTTGTCAGGCCTCTGCATGTTTAATTTTCTGTACCCTCGGCCTATGATGTCGGGCCTCTGCATGTTTAATTATCTGTACCCTCGGCCTATGTTGTCAGGCCACTGCATGTTTAATTTTATGTACCCTCGGCCTATGTTGTCAGGCCTCTGCGTGTTTAATTTTCTGTACCCTCGGCCTATAATGTCAGGTCCCTGCATGTTTAATTTTCTGTACCCTCGGCCTATGTTGTCAGGCCTCTGCATGTTTAATTTTCGGTACCCTCGGCCTATGTTGTCAGGCCTCTGCGTGTTTAATTTTTTGTACCCGCGGCCTATAATGTCAGGCCCCTCCATGTTTAATTTGCTGTACCCTCGGCCTATGTTATCAGGCCTCATCATGTTTAATTTTCTGTACCCTCGGCCTATGTTGTCAGGCCTCTACATGTTTAATTTTCTGTACCCTCGGCCTATGATGTCGGGCCTCTGCATGTTTAATTTTCTGTACCCTCGTCCTATGTTGTCAGGCCTCTGCATGTTTAATTTTCTGTACCCTCGGCCTATGTTGTCAGGCCTCTGCATGTTTAATTTTCTGTACCCCCGGCCTATAATGTCAGGCCCCTGCATGTTTAATTTTCTGTACCCTCGGCCTATGTTGTCAGGCCTCTGCATGTTTAATTTTTTGTACCCTCGGCCTATGTTGTCAGGCCTCTGCATGTTTAATTTTCTGTACCCTCGGTCTAGGATGTCAGGCCTCTCCATGTTTAATTTCCTGTACCCTCGGCCTATGTTGTCAGGCCTCTGCATGTTTAATTTTCTGTACCCTCGGCCTATGTTGTCAGGCCTCTGCATGTTTAATTTTCTGTACCCTCGGCCTATGTTGTCAGGCCTCTGCATGTTTAATTTTCTGTACCCCCGGCCTATAATGTCAGGCCCCTGCATGTTTAATTTTCTGTACCCTCGGCCTATGTTGTCAGGCCTCTGCATGTTTAATTTTTTGTACCCTCGGCCTATGTTGTCAGGCCTCTGCATGTTTAATTTTCTGTACCCTCGGCCTATGTTGTCAGGCCACTGCATGTTTAATTTTCTGTACCCCCGACCTATAATGTCAGGCCCCTGCATGTTTAATTTTCTGTACCCTCGGCCTATGTTGTCAGGCCTCTGCATGTTTAATTTTTTGTACCCTCGGCCTATGTTGTCAGGCCTCTGCATGTTTAATTTTCTGTACCCTCGGTCTAGGATGTCAGGCCTCTCCATGTTTAATTTCCTGTACCCTCGCCCTATTTTGTCAGGCCTCTGCATGTTTAATTTTCTGTACCCTCGGCCTATGTTGTCAAGCCTCTGCATGTTTAATTTTCTGTACCCTCGGCCTATGATGTCAGGCCTCAGCATGTTTAATTTTCTGTACCCTCTGTCTAGGATGTCAGGCCTCTCCATGTTTAATTTCCAGTACCCTCGGCCTATGTTGTCAGGCCTCTGCATGTTTAATTTTCTGTACCCTCGGCCTATGTTGTCAAGCCTCTGCATGTTTAATTTTCTGTACCCTCGGCCTATGATGTCGGGCCTCAGCATGTTTAATTTTCTGTACCCTCGGCCTATGATGTCAGGCCCCTGCATGTTTAATTTTCTGTACCCTCGGCCTATGTTGTCAGGCCTTTGCATGTTTAATTTTCTGTACGCTCGGCCTATGTTGTCAGGCCTCTCCATGTTTAATTTTCTGTACCCTCGGCCTATGATGTCAGGCCCCTGCATGTTTAATTTTCTGTACCCTCGGCCTATGTTGTCAGGCCTCTGCAGGTTTAATTTTCTGTACCCTCGGCCTATTTTGTCAGGCCTCTGCATGTTTAATTTTCTGTACCCTCGGCCTATGTTGTCAGGCCTCTGCATGTTTAATTTTCTGTACCCTCGGCCTATGATGTCATGCCCCTGCATGTTTAATTTTCTGTACCCTCGGCCTATGTTATCAGGCCTGTGCATGTTTAATTTTCTGTACGCTCGGCCTATGATGTCAGGCCTCTGCATGTTTAATTTTCTGTACCCTCGGCCTATGATGTCAGGCCTCTGCATGTTTAATTTCCTGTACCCTCGGCCTATGTTGTCAGGCCTCTGCATGTTTAATTTTCTGTACCCTCGGCCTATGTTGTCAGGCCTCTGCATGTTTTATTTTCTGTACCCTCGGCCTATGTTGTCAAGCCTCTGCATGTTTAATTTTCTGTACCCTCGGCCTATGATGTCGGGCCTCAGCATGTTTAATTTTCTGTACCCTCTGTCTAGGATGTCAGGCCTCTCCATGTTTAATTTCCTGTACCCTCGGCCTATGTTGTCAGGCCTCTGCATGTTTAATTTTCTGTACCCTCGGCCTATGTTGTCAAGCCTCTGCATGTTTAATTTTCTGTACCCTCGGCCTATGATGTCGGGCCTCAGCATGTTTAATTTTCTGTACCCTCGGCCTATGATGTCAGGCCCCTGCATGTTTAATTTTCTGTACCCTCGGCCTATGTTGTCAGGCCTTTGCATGTTTAATTTTCTGTACGCTCGGCCTATGTTGTCAAGCCTCTCCATGTTTAATTTTCTGTACCCTCGGCCTATGATGTCAGGCCCCTGCATGTTTAATTTTCTGTACCCTCGGCCTATGTTGTCAGGCCTCTGCAGGTTTAATTTTCTGTACCCTCGGCCTATGTTGTCCGGCCTCTGCATGTTTAATTTTCTGTACCCTCGGCCTATGTTGTCAGGCCTCTGCATGTTTATTTTTCTGTACCCTCGGCCTATCATGTCAGGCCCCTACATGTTTAATTTTCTGTACCCTCGGCCTATGTTATCAGGCCTCTGCATGTTTAATTTTCTGTACCCTCGGCCTATGTTGTCAGGCCTCTGCATGTCTAATTTTCTGTACGCTCGGCCTATGTTGTCAGGCCTCTGCATGTTTAATTTTCTGTACCCTCGGCCTATGTTGTCAGGCCTCTGCATGTTTAATTTTCTGTACCCCCGGCCTATAATGTCAGGCCCCTGCATGTTTAATTTTCTGTACCCTCGGCCTATGTTGTCAGGCCTCTGCATGTTTAATTTTTTGTACCCTCGGCCTATGTTGTCAGGCCTCTGCATGTTTAATTTTCTGTACCCTCGGCCTATGTTGTCAGGCCACTGCATGTTTAATTTTCTGTACCCCCGACCTATAATGTCAGGCCCCTGCATGTTTAATTTTCTGTACCCTCGGCCTATGTTGTCAGGCCTCTGCATGTTTAATTTTTTGTACCCTCGGCCTATGTTGTCAGGCCTCTGCATGTTTAATTTTCTGTACCCTCGGTCTAGGATGTCAGGCCTCTCCATGTTTAATTTCCTGTACCCTCGCCCTATTTTGTCAGGCCTCTGCATGTTTAATTTTCTGTACCCTCGGCCTATGTTGTCAGGCCTTTGCATGTTTAATTTTCTGTACGCTCGGCCTATGTTGTCAAGCCTCTCCATGTTTAATTTTCTGTACCCTCGGCCTATGATGTCAGGCCCCTGCATGTTTAATTTTCTGTACCCTCGGCCTATGTTGTCAGGCCTCTGCAGGTTTAATTTTCTGTACCCTCGGCCTATGTTGTCAGGCCTCTGCATGTTTAATTTTCTGTACCCTCGGCCTATGATGTCAGGCCTCTGCATGTTTAATTTTCTGTTCCCTCGGCCTATGATGTCAGGCCTCTGCATGTTTAATTTCCTGTACCCTCGGCCTATGTTGTCAGGCCTCTGCATGTTTAATTTTCTGTACCCTCGGCCTATGTTGTCAGGCCTCTGCATGTTTAATTTTCTGTACCCTCGGCCTATGATGTCGGGCCTCAGCATGTTTAATTTTCTGTACCCTCGGCCTATGATGTCAGGCCCCCGCATGTTTAATTTTCTGTACCCTCGGCCTATGTTGTCAGGCCTCTGCATGTTTAATTTTCTGTACCCTCGGCCTATGTTGTCAGGCCTCTGCATGTTTAATTTTCTGTACCCTCGGCCTATAATGTCAGGCCCCTACATGTTTAATTTTCTGTACCCTCGGCCTATGTTATCAGGCCTCTGCATGTTTAATTTTCTGTACCCTCGGCCTATGTTGTCAGGCCTCTGCATGTCTAATTTTCTGTACCCTCAGCCTATGATGTCGGGCCTCTGCATGTTTAATTTTCTGTACCCTCGGCCTATGTTGTCTGGCCACTGCATGTTTAATTTTATGTACCCTCGGCCTATGTTGTCAGGCCTCTGCATGTTTAATTTTCTGTACCCTCGGCCTATAATGTCAGGTCCCTGCATGTTTAATTTTCTGTACCCTCGGCCTTTGTTGTCAGGCCTCTGCATGTTTAATTTTCTGTACCCTCGGCCTATGTTGTCAGGCCTCTGCGTGTTTAATTTTTTGTACCCTCGGCCTATGATGTCAGGCCCCTCCATGTTTAATTTGCTGTACCCTCGGCCTATGTTATCAGGCCTCATCATGTTTAATTTTCTGTACCCTCGGCCTATGTTGTCAGGCCTCTGCATGTTTAATTTCCTGTACCCTCGGCCTATGTTGTCAGGCCTCTGCATGTTTAATTTTCTGTACCCTCGGCCTATGTTGTCAGGCCTCTGCATGTTTAATTTTCTGTACCCTCGGCCTATGATGTCGGGCCTCAGCATGTTTAATTTTCTGTACCCTCGGCCTATGATGTCAGGCCCCCGCATGTTTAATTTTCTGTACCCTCGGCCTATGTTGTCAGGCCTCTGCATGTTTAATTTTCTGTACCCTCGGCCTATGTTGTCAGGCCTCTGCATGTTTAATTTTCTGTACCCTCGGCCTATAATGTCAGGCCCCTACATGTTTAATTTTCTGTACCCTCGGCCTATGTTATCAGGCCTCTGCATGTTTAATTTTCTGTACCCTCGGCCTATGTTGTCAGGCCTCTGCATGTCTAATTTTCTGTACCCTCAGCCTATGATGTCGGGCCTCTGCATGTTTAATTTTCTGTACCCTCGGCCTATGTTGTCTGGCCACTGCATGTTTAATTTTATGTACCCTCGGCCTATGTTGTCAGGCCTCTGCATGTTTAATTTTCTGTACCCTCGGCCTATAATGTCAGGTCCCTGCATGTTTAATTTTCTGTACCCTCGGCCTTTGTTGTCAGGCCTCTGCATGTTTAATTTTCTGTACCCTCGGCCTATGTTGTCAGGCCTCTGCGTGTTTAATTTTTTGTACCCTCGGCCTATGATGTCAGGCCCCTCCATGTTTAATTTGCTGTACCCTCGGCCTATGTTATCAGGCCTCATCATGTTTAATTTTCTGTACCCTCGGCCTATGTTGTCAGGCCTCTGCATGTTTAATTTTCTGTACCCTCGGCCTATGTTGTCAGGCCTCTGCATGTTTAATTTTCTGTACCCTCGGCCTATGATGTCAGGCCTCTGCATGTTTAATTTTCTGTACCCTCGGCCTATGATGTCAGGCCCCTGCATGTTTAATTTTCTGTACCCTCGGCCTATGTTGTCAGGCCTTTGCATGTTTAATTTTCTGTACGCTCGGCCTATGTTGTCAGGCCTCTCCATGTTTAATTTTCTGTACCCTCGGCCTATGATGTCAGGCCCCTGCATGTTTAATTTTCTGTACCCTCGGCCTATGTTGTCAGGCCTCTGCAGGTTTAATTTTCTGTACCCTCGGCCTATGTTGTCAGGCCTCTGCATGTTTAATTTTCTGTACCCTCGGCCGATGATGTCAGGCCCCTGCATGTTTAATTTCCTGTACCCTCGGCCTATGTTGTCAGGCCTCTGCATGTTTAATTTTCTGTACCCTCGGCCTAGGTTGTCAGGCCTCTGCATGTTTAATTTTCTGTACCCTCGGCCTATGATGTCGGACCTCAGCATGTTTAATTTTCTGTACCCTCGGCCTATGATGTCAGGCCCCCGCATGTTTAATTTTCTGTACCCTCGGCCTATGTTGTCAGGCCTCTGCATGTTTAATTTTCTGTACCCTCGGCCTATGTTGTCAGGCCTCTGCATGTTTATTTTTCTGTACCCTCGGCCTATCATGTCAGGCCCCTACATGTTTAATTTTCTGTACCCTCGGCCTATGTTATCAGGCCTCTGCATGTTTAATTTTCTGTACCCTCGGCCTATGTTGTCAGGCCTCTGCATGTCTAATTTTCTGTACCCTCGGCCTATGATGTCGGGCCTCTGCATGTTTAATTTTCTGTACCCTCGGCCTATGTTGTCTGGCCACTGCATGTTTAATTTTATGTACCCTCGGCCTATGTTGTCAGGCCTCTGCATGTTTAATTTTCTGTACCCTCAGCCTATAATGTCAGGTCCCTGCATGTTTAATTTTCTGTACCCTCGGCCTTTGTTGTCAGGCCTCTGCATGTTTAATTTTCTGTACCCTCGGCCTATGTTGTCAGGCCTCTGCGTGTTTAATTTTTTGTACCCTCGGCCTATGATGTCAGGCCCCTCCATGTTTAATTTGCTGTACCCTCGGCCTATGTTATCAGGCCTCATCATGTTTAATTTTCTGTACCCTCGGCCTATGTTGTCAGGCCTCTGCATGTTTAATTTTCTGTACCCTCGGCCTATGTTGTCAGGCCTCTGCATGTTTAATTTTCTGTACCCTCGGCCTATGTTGTCAGGCCTCTGCATGTTTAATTTTCTGTACCCCCGGCCTATAATGTCAGGCCCCTGCATGTTTAATTTTCTGTACCCTCGGCCTATGTTGTCAGGCCACTGCATGTTTAATTTTATGTACCCTCGGCCTATGTTGTCAGGCCTCTGCATGTTTAATTTTCTGTACCCTCGGCCTATAATGTCAGGTCCCTGCATGTTTAATTTTCTGTACCCTCGGCCTTTGTTGTCAGGCCTCTGCATGTTTAATTTTCTGTACCCTCGGCCTATGTTGTCAGGCCTCTGCGTGTTTAATTTTTTGTACCCTCGGCCTATGATGTCAGGCCCCTCCATGTTTAATTTGCTGTACCCTCGGCCTATGTTATCAGGCCTCATCATGTTTAATTTTCTGTACCCTCGGCCTATGTTGTCAGGCCTCTGCATGTTTAATTTTCTGTACCCTCGGCCTATGATGTCGGGCCTCTGCATGTTTAATTTTCTGTACCCTCGGCCTATGTTGTCAGGCCTCTGCATGTTTAATTTTCTGTACCCTCGGCCTATGTTGTCAGGCCTCTGCATGTTTAATTTTCTGTACCCCCGGCCTATAATGTCAGGCCCCTGCATGTTTAATTTTCTGTACCCTCGGCCTAAGTTGTCAGGCCTCTGCATGTTTAATTTTTTGTACCCTCGGCCTATGTTGTCAGGCCTCTGCATGTTTAATTTTCTGTACCCTCGGCCTATGATGTCAGGCCCCTGCATGTTTAATTTTCTGTACCCTCGGCCTATGTTATCAGGCCTCTGCATGTTTAATTTTCTGTACGCTCGGCCTATGATGTCAGGCCTCTGCATGTTTAATTTTCTGTACCCTCGGCCTATGATGTCAGGCCTCTGCATGTTTAATTTTCTGTACCCTCGGCCTATGTTGTCAGGCCTCTCCATGTTAAATTTCCTGTACCCTCGGCCTATGTTGTCAGGCCTCTGCATGTTTAACTTTCTGTACCCTCGGCCTATGTTGTCAAGCCTCTGCATGATTAACTTTCTGTACCCTCGGCCTATGTTGTCAAGCCTCTGCATGATTAATTTTCTGTACCCTCGGCCTATGATGTCAGGCCCCTGCATGTTTAATTTTCTGTACCCTCGGCCTATGTTGTCAGGCCTTTGCATGTTTAATTTTCTGTACCCTCGGCCTATGTTGTCAAGCCTCTGCATGTTTAACTTTCTGTACCCTCGGCCTATGATGTCAGGCCTCTACATGTTTAATTTCCTGTACCCTCGGCCTATGTTGTCAGGCCTCTGCATGTTTAATTTTCTGTACCCTAGGCCTATGTTGTCAGGCCTCTGCATGTTTAATTTTCTGTACCCTCGGCCTATGATGTCGGGCCTCAGCATGTTTAATTTTCTGTACCCTCGGCCTATGATGTCAGGCCCCTGCATGTTTAATTTTCTGTACCCTCGGCCTATGTTGTCAGGCCTTTGCATGTTTAATTTTCTGTACGCTCGGCCTATGTCGTCAGGCCTCTCCATGTTTAATTTTCTGTACCCTCGGCCTATGATGTCAGGCCCCCTGCATGTTTAATTTTCTTTACCCTCGGCCTATGTTGTCAGGCCTCTGCAGGTTTAATTTTCTGTACCCTCGACCTATGTTGTCAGGCCTCTGCATGTTTAATTTTCTGTACCCTCGGCCTATGTTGTCAGGCCTCTGCATGTTTAATTTTCTGTACCCTCGGCCTATGATGTCAGGCCCCTGCATGTTTAATTTTCTGTACCCTCGGCCTATGTTATCAGGCCTCTGCATGTTTAATTTTCTGTACGCTCGGCCTATGATGTCAGGCCTCTTCATGTTTAATTTTCTGTACCCTCGGCCTATGATGTCAGGCCTCTGCATGTTTAATTTCCTGTACCCTCGGCCTATGTTGTCAGGCCTCTGCATGTTTAATTTTGTGTACCCTCGGCCTATGTTGTCAGGCCTCTGCATGTTTTATTTTCTGTACCCTCGGCCTATGTTGTCAAGCCTCTGCATGTTTAATTTTTTGTACCCTCGGCCTATGATGTCGGGCCTCAGCATGTTTAATTTTCTGTACCCTCTGTCTAGGATGTCAGGCCTCTCCATGTTTAATTTCCTGTACCCTCGGCCTATGTTATCAGGCCTCTGCATGTTTAATTTTCTGTACCCTCGGCCTATGTTGTCAAGCCTCTGCATGTTTAATTTTCTGTACCCTCGGCCTATGATGTCGGGCCTCAGCATGTTTAATTTTCTGTACCCTCGGCCTATGATGTCAGGCCCCTCCATGTTTAATTTTCTGTACCCTCGGCCTATGTTGTCAGGCCTTTGCATGTTTAATTTTCTGTACGCTAGGCCTATGTTGTCAGGCCTCTCCATGTTTAATTTTCTATACCCTCGGCCTATGATGTCAGGCCCCTGCATGTTTAATTTTCTGTACCCTCGGCCTATGTTGTCAGGCCTCTGCAGGTTTAATTTTCTGTACCCTCGGCCTATGTTGTCAAGCCTCTGCATGTTTAATTTTCATTACCCTCGGCCTATGTTGTCAGGCCTCTGCATGTTTAATTTTCTGTACCCTCGGCCTATGATGTCAGGCCCCTGCATGTTTAATTTTCTGTACCCTCGGCCTATGTTATCAGGCCTCTGCATGTTTAATTTTCTGTACGCTCGGCCTATGATGTCAGGCCTCTGCATGTTTAATTTTCTGTACCCTCGGCCTATGATGTCAGGCCTCTGCATGTTTAATTTCCTGTACCCTCGGCCTATGTTGTCAGGCCTCTGCATGTTTAATTTTCTGTACCCTCGGCTATGTTGTCAGGCCTCTGCATGTTTAATTTTCTATACCCTCGGCCTATGTTGTCAAGCCTCTGCATGTTTAATTTTCTGTACCCTCGGCCTATGATGTCGGGCCTCAGCATGTTTAATTTTCTGTACCCTCTGTCTAGGATGTCAGGCCTCTCCATGTTTAATTTCCTGTACCCTCGGCCTATGTTGTCAGGCCTCTGCATGTTTAATTTTCTGTACCCTCGGCCTATGTTGTCAAGCCTCTGCATGTTTAATTTTCTGTACCCTCGGCCTATGATGTCGGGCCTCAGCATGTTTAATTTTCTGTACCCTCGGCCTATGATGTCAGGCCCCTGCATGTTTAATTTTCTGTACCCTCGGCCTATGTTGTCAGGCCTTTGCATGTTTAATTTTCTGTACGCTCGGCCTATGTTGTCAGGCCTCTCCATGTTTAATTTTCTGTACCCTCGGCCTATGATGTCAGGCCCCTGCATGTTTAATTTTCTGTACCCTCGGCCTATGTTGTCAGGCCTCTGCAGGTTTAATTTTCTGTACCCTCGGCCTATGTTGTCAGGCCTCTGCATGTTTAATTTTCTGTACCCTCGGCCTATGTTGTCAGGCCTCTGCATGTTTAATTTTCTGTACCCTCGGCCTATGATGTCTAGCCCCTGCATGTTTAATTTTCTGTACCCTCGGCCTATGTTATCAGGCCTCTGCATGTTTAATTTTCTGTACGCTCGGCCTATGATGTCAGGCCTCTGCATGTTTAATTTTCTGTTCCCTCGGCCTATGATGTCAGGCCTCTGCATGTTTAATTTCCTGTACCCTCGGCCTATGTTGTCAGGCCTCTGCATGTTTAATTTTCTGTACCCTCGGCCTATGTTGTCAGGCCTCTGCATGTTTAATTTTCTATACCCTCGGCCTATGATGTCGGGCCTCAGCATGTTTAATTTTCTGTACCCTCGGCCTATGATGTCAGGCCCCCGCATGTTTAATTTTCTGTACCCTCGGCCTATGTTGTCAGGCCTCTGCATGTTTAATTTTCTGTACCCTCGGCCTATGTTGTCAGGCCTCTGCATGTTTAATTTTCTGTACCCTCGGCCTATAATGTCAGGCCCCTACATGTTTAATTTTCTGTACCCTCGGCCTATGTTATCAGGCCTCTGCATGTTTAATTTTCTGTACCCTCGGCCTATGTTGTCAGGCCTCTGCATGTTTAATTTTCTGTACCCTCGGCCTATGATGTCGGGCCACTGCATGTTTAATTTTCTGTACCCTCGGCCTATGTTGTCAGGCCCCTGCATGTTTAATTTTCTGTACCCTCGGCCTATGTTATCAGGCCTCTGCATGTTTAATTTTCTGTACTCTCGGCCTGTGATGTCAGGCCTCTGCATGTTTAATTTTCTGTACCCTCGGCCTATGTTGTCAGGCCTCTGCATGTTTAATTTTCTATACGCTCGGCCTATGATGTCAGGCCTGTGCATGTTTAATTTTCTGTACCCTCGGCCTATGTTGTCAGGCCTCTGCATGTTTAATTTTCTGTACCCTCGGCCTATGATGTCAGGCCCCTGCATGTTTAATTTCCTGTACCCTCGGCCTATGTTATCAGGCCTCTGCATGTTTAAAATTCTGTACGCTCGGCCTATGATGTCAGGCCTCTGCATGTTTAATTTTCTGTACCCTCGGCCTATGTTGTCAGGCCTCTGCATGTTTAATTTTCTGTACCCTCGGCCTATAATGTCAGGCCCCTGCATGTTTAATTTTCTGTACCCTCGGCCTATGATGTCGGGCCTCAGCATGTTTAATTTTCTGTACCCTCGGCCTATGATATCAGGCCCCTGCATGTTTAATTTTCTGTACCCTCGGCCTATGTTGTCAGGCCTCTACATGTTTAATTTTCTGTACCCTCAACCTATGTTGTTAGGCCTCCGCATGTTTAATTTTCTGTACCCTCGGCCTATGTTGTCAGGCCTCTGCATGTTTAATTTTCTGTACCCTCGGCCTATGTTGTCAGGCCTCTGCATGTTTAATTTTCTGTACCCCCGGCCTATAATGTCAGGCCCCTGCATGTTTAATTTTCTGTACCCTCGGCCTGTGTTGTCAGGCCACTGCATGTTTAATTTTATGTACCCTCGGCCTATGTTGTCAGGCCTCTGCATGTTTAATTTTCTGTACCCTCGGCCTATAATGTCAGGTCCCTGCATGTTTAATTTTCTGTACCCTCGGCCTTTGTTGTCAGGCCTCTGCATGTTTAATTTTCTGTACCCTCGGCCTATGTTGTCAGGTCTCTGCATGTTTAATTTTTTGTACCCTCGGCCTATGATGTCAGGCCCCTCCATGTTTAATTTGCTGTACCCTCGGCCTATGTTATCAGGCCTCATCATGTTTAATTTTCTGTACCCTCGGCCTATGTTGTCAGGCCTCTGCATGTTTAATTTTCTGTACCCTCGGCCTATGATGTCGGGCCTCTGCATGTTTAATTTTCTGTACCCTCGGCCTATGTTGTGAGGCCTCTGCATGTTTAATTTTCTGTACCCTCGGCCTATGTTGTCAGGCCTCTGCATGTTTAATTTTTTGTACCCTCGGCCTATGTGTTCAGGCCTCTGCATGTTTAATTTTCTGTACCCTCGGTCTAGGATGTCAGGCCTCTCCATGTTAAATTTCCTGTACCCTCGGCCTATGTTGTCAGGCCTCTGCATGTTTAACTTTCTGTACCCTCGGCCTATGTTGTCAAGCCTCTGCATGTTTAATTTTCTGTACCCTCGGCCTATGATGTCAGGCCCCTGCATGTTTAATTTTCTGTACCCTCGGCCTATGTTGTCAGGCCTTTGCATGTTTAATTTTCTGTACCCTCGGCCTATGTTGTCAAGCCTCTGCATGTTTAATTTTCTGTACCCTCGGCCTATAATGTCAGGCCCCTGCATGTTTAATTTTCTGTTCCCTCGGCCTATGTTGTCATGTCTCTGCATGTTTAACTTTCTGTACCCTCGGCCTATGATGTCAGGCCTCTACATGTTTAATTTCCTGTACCCTCGGCCTATGTTGTCAGGCCTCTGCATGTTTAATTTTCTGTACCCTAGGCCTATGTTGTCTGGCCTCTGCATGTTTAATTTTCTGTACCCTCGGCCTATGATGTCGGGCCTCAGCATGTTTAATTTTCTGTACCCTCGGCCTATGATGTCAGGCCCCTGCATGTTTAATTTTCTGTACCCTCGGCCTATGTTGTCAGGCCTCTGCATGTTTAATTTTCTGTACCCTCGGCCTATGTTGTCAGGCCTCTGCATGTTTAATTTTCTGTACCCTCGGCCTATAATGTCAGGCCCCTACATGTTTAATTTTCTGTACCCTCGGCCTATGTTATCAGGCCTCTGCATGTTTAACTTTCTGTACCCTCGGCCTATGTTGTCAGGCCTCTGCATGTTTAATTTTCTGTACCCTCGGCCTATGATGTCGGGCCTCTGCATGTTTAATTTTCTGTACCCTCGGCCTATGTTGTCAGGCCACTGCATGTTTAATTTTATGTACCCTCGGCCTATGTTGTCAGGCCTCTTCATGTTTAATTTTCTGTACCCTCGGCCTATAATGTCAGGTCCCTGCATGTTTAATTTTCTGTACCCTCGGCCTATGTTGTCAAGCCTCTGCATGTTTAATTTTCTGTACCCTCGGCCTATGTTGTCAGGTCTGCGTGTTTAATTTTTTGTACCCGCGGCCTATAATGTCAGGCCCCTCCATGTTTAATTTGCTGAACCCTCGGCCTATGTTATCAGGCCTCATCATGTTTAATTTTCTGTACCCTCGGCCTATGTTGTCAGGCCTCTACATGTTTAATTTTCTGTACCCTCGGCCTATGATGTCGGGCCTCTGCATGTTTAATTTTCTGTACCCTCGTCCTATGTTGTCAGGCCTCTGCATGTTTAATTTTCTGTACCCTCGGCCTATGTTGTCAGGCCTCTGCATGTTTAATTTTCTGTACCCCCGGCCTATAATGTCAGGCCCCTGCATGTTTAATTTTCTGTACCCTCGGCCTATGTTGTCAGGCCTCTGCATGTTTAATTTTTTGTACCCTCGGCCTATGTTGTCAGGCCTCTGCATGTTTAATTTTCTGTACCCTCGGTCTAGGATGTCAGGCCTCTCCATGTTTAATTTCCTGTACCCTCGGCCTATGTTGTCAGGCCTCTGCATGTTTAATTTTCTGTACCCTCGGCCTATGTTGTCAGGCCTCTGCATGTTTAATTTTCTGTACCCTCGGCCTATGTTGTCAGGCCTCTGCATATTTAATTTTCTATACCCCCGGCCTATAATGTCAGGCCCCTGCATGTTTAATTTTCTTTACCCTCGGCCTATGTTGTCAGGCCTCTGCATGTTTAATTTTCTGTACCCTCGGCCTATGATGTCAGGCCCCTGCATGTTTAATTTTCTGTACCCTCGGCCTATGTTATCAGGCCTCTGCATGTTTAATTTTCTGTACTCTCTGCCTGTGATGTCAGGCCTCTGCATGTTTAATTTTCTGTACCCTCGGCCTATGTTGTCAGGCCTCTGCATGTTTAATTTTCTATACGCTCGGCCTATGATGTCAGGCCTCTGCATGTTTAATTTTCTGTACCCTCGGCCTATGTTGTCAGGCCTCTGCATGTTTAATTTTCTGTACCCTCGGCCTATGATGTCAGGCCCCTGCATGTTTAATTTCCTGTACCCTCGGCCTATGTTATCAGGCCTCTGCATGTTTAAAATTCTGTACGCTCGGCCTATGATGTCAGGCCTCTGCATGTTTAATTTTCTGTACCCTCGGCCTATGTTGTCAGGCCTCTGCATGTTTAATTTTCTGTACCCTCGGCCTATAATGTCAGGCCCCTGCATGTTTAATTTTCTGTACCCTCGGCCTATGATGTCGGGCCTCAGCATGTTTAATTTTCTGTACCCTCGGCCTATGATATCAGGCCCCTGCATGTTTAATTTTCTGTACCCTCGGCCTATGTTGTCAGGCCTCTACATGTTTAATTTTCTGTACCCTCGACCTATGTTGTTAGGCCTCCGCATGTTTAATTTTCTGTACCCTCGGCCTATGTTGTCAGGCCTCTGCATGTTTAATTTTCTGTACCCTCGGCCTATGTTGTCAGGCCTCTGCATGTTTAATTTTCTGTACCCTCGGCCTATAATGTCCGGCCCCTCCATGTTTAATTTTCTGTACCCTCGGCCTATGTTATCAGGCCTCTTCATGTTTAATTTTTTGTACCCTCGGCCTATGTTGTCAGGCCTCTGCATGTTTAATTTTCTGTACCCTCGGCCTATGATGTGGGCCTCTGCACGTTTAATTTTCTCTACCCTCGGCCTATGTTGTCAGGCCTCTGCATGTTTAATTTTCTGTACCCTCGGCCTATGTAGTCAGGCCTCTGCATGTTTAATTTTCTGTACCCTCGGCCTATAATGTCAGGCCCCTGCATGTTTAATTTTCTGTTCCCTCGGCCTATGTTGTCAGGCCTCTGCATGTTTAATTTTTTGTACCCTCGGCCTATGATGTCGGGCCTCAGCATGTTTAATTTTCTGTACCCTCGGGCTATGATGTCAGGCCCCTGCATGTTTAATTTTCTGTACCCTAGGCCTATTTTGTCAGGGCTCTGCATGTTTAATTTTCTGTACCCTCGGCCTATGTTGTCAGGCCTCTGCATGTTTATTTTTCTGTACCCTCGGCCTATAATGTCAGGCCTCTGCATGTTTAATGTTCGGTACCCTCGGCCTATGATGTCGGGCCTCAGCATGTTTACTTTTCTATACCCTCGGCCTATGATGTCAGGCCCCTACATGTTTATTTTTCTGTACCCTCGGCCTATGTGGTCAGGCCTCTGCATGTTTAATTTTCTGTACCCTCGGCCAATGATGTCAGGCCTCTGCATGTTTAATTTCCTGTACCCTCGGCCTATGTTGTCAGGCCTCTGCATGGTTAATTTTCTGTACCCTCGGCCTATGTTGTCAGGCCTCTGCATGTTTATTTTTCTGTACCCTCGGCCTATAATGTCAGGCCTCTGCATCGGCCTATGTGGTCAGGCCTCTGCATGTTTAATTTTCGGTACCCTCGGCCTATGATGTCAGGCCTCTGCATGTTTAATTTCCTGTACCCTCGGCCGATGTTGTCAGGCCTCTGCATGTTTAATTTTCTGTACCCTCGGCCTATGTTGTCAGGCCTCTGCATGTTTAATTTTCTGTACCCTCGGCCTATGATGTCAGGCCCCTGCATGTTTAATTTTCTGTACCCTCGGCCTATGTTGTCACGCCTTTGCATGTTTAATTTTCTGTACCCTCGGCCTATGTTGTCAAGCCTCTGCATGTTTAATTTTCTGTACCCTCGGCCTATAATGTCAGGCCTCTGCATGTTTAATTTTCTGTACCCTCGGCCTATGTTGTCAGGCCTCTGCATGTTTAATTTTCTGTATCCTCGGCCTATGTAGTCAGGCCTCTGCATGTTTAATTTTCTGTACCCTCGGCCTATAATGTCAGGCACCTGCATGTTTAATTTTCTGTTCCCTCGGCCTATGTTGTCAGGCCTCTGCATGTTTAATTTTTTGTACCCTCGGCCTATGATGTCGGGCCTCAGCATGTTTAATTTTCTGTACCCTCGGCCTATGATGTCAGGCCCCTGCATGTTTAATTTTCTGTACCCTAGGCCTATGTTGTCAGGGCTCTGCATGTTTAATTTTCTGTACCCTCGGCCTATGTTGTCAGACCTCTGCATGTTTTATTTTCTGTACCCTCGGCCTATAATTTCAGGCCCCTGCTTGTTTAATTTTCTGTTCCCTCGGCCTATGTTGTCAGGCCTCTGCATGTTTAATTTCTGTACCCTCGGCCTATGATGTCGGGCCTCAGCATGTTTACTTTTCTGTACCCTCGGCCTATGATGTTAGGCCCCTGCATGTTTAATTTTCTGTACCCTCGGCCTATGTTGTCAGGCCTCTGCATGGTTAATTTTCTGTACCCTCGGCCTATGTTGTCAGGCCTCTGCATGTTTATTTTTCTGTACCCTCGGCCTATAATGTCAGGCCTCTGCATGTTTAATGTTCGGTACCCTCGGCCTATGATGTCGGGCCTCAGCATGTTTACTTTTCTGTACCCTCGGCCTGTGATGTCAGGCCCCTACATGTTTATTTTTCTGTACCCTCGGCCTATGTGGTCAGGCCTCTGCATGTTTAATTTTCTGTACCCTCGGCCTATGATGTCAGGCCTCTGCATGTTTAATTTCCTGTACCCTCGGCCTATGTTGTCAGGCCTCTGCATGTTTAATTTTCTGTACCCTCGGCCTATGTTGTCAGGCCTCTGCATGTTTAATTTTCTGTACCCTCGGCCTATGATGTCGGGACACAGCATGTTTAATTTTCTGTACCCTCGGCCAATGATGTCAGACCCCTGCATGTTTAATTTTCTGTACCCTCGGCCTATGTTGTCTGGCCTCTGCATGTTTAATTTTCTGTACCCTCGGCCTATGTTTTCAGGCCTCTGCATGTTTAATTTTCTGTACCCTCGGCCTATAATGTCAGGCCTCTGCATGTTTATTTTTCTGTACCCTCGGCCTATAATGTCAGGCCTCTGCATGTTTAATGTTCGGTACCCTCGGCCTATGATGTCGGGCCTCAGCATGTTTACTTTTCTGTACCCTCGGCCTATGATGTCAGGCCCCTACATGTTTATTTTTCTGTACCCTCGGCCTATGTGGTCAGGCCTCTGCATGTTTAATTTTCTGTACCCTCGGCCTATGATGTCAGGCCCCTGCATGTTTAATTTCCTGTACCCTCGGCCTATGTTGTGAGGCCTCTGCATGTTTAATTTTCTGTACCCTCGGCCTATGTTGTCAGGCCTCTGCATGTTTAATTTTCTGTACCCTCGGCCTATGATGTCGGGACTCAGCATGTTTAATTTTCTGTACCCTCGGCCAATGATGTCAGACCCCTGCATGTTTAATTTTCTGTACCCTCGGCCTATGTTGTCTGGCCTCTGCATGTTTAATTTTCTGTACCCTCGGCCTATGTTTTCAGGCCTCTGCATGTTTAATTTTCTGTACCCTCGGCCTATAATGTCAGGCCCCTGCATGTTTAATTTTCTGTACCCTCGGCCTATGTTATCAGGCCTCTGCATGTTTAATTTTCTGTACCCTCGGCCTATGTTGTCAGGCCTCTGCATGTTTAATTTTCTGTACCCTCGGCCTATGATGTCGGGCCTCTGCATGTTTAATTTTCTGTACCCTCGGCCTATGTTGTCAGGCCTCTGCATGTTTAATTTTCTGTACCCTCGGCCTATAATGTCAGGCCCCTCCATGTTTAATTTTCTGTTCCCTCGGCCTATGTTGTCAGGCCTCTGCATGTCTAATTTTCTGTACCCTCGACCTATGATGTCGGGCCTCAGCATGTTTAATTTTCTGTACCCTCGGCCTATGATGTCAGGCCCCTGCATATTTAATTTTCTGTACCCTCGGCCTATGTTGTCAGGCCTCTGCAGGTTTAATTTTCTGTACCCTCGGCCTATGTTGTCAGGCCTCTGCATGTTTAATTTCCTGTACCCTCGGCCTATGTTGTCAGGCCTCTGCATGTTTATTTTTCTGTACCCTCGGCCTATGTTGTCAGGCCTCTGCATGTTTACTTTTCTGTACCCTCGGCCTATGATGTCAGGCCCCTGCATGTTTAATTTTCTGTACCCTCGGCCTATGTTGTCAGGCCTCTGTATGTTTAATTTTCTGTATCCTCGGCCTATGTTGTAAGGCCTCTACATGTTTAATTCTCTGTACCCTCGGCCTATGTTGTCAGGCCTCTGCATGTTTAATTTTCTGTACCCTCGGCCTATGATGTCAGGCCTCTGCATGTTTAATTTCCTGTACCCTCGGCCTATGTTGTCAGGCCTCTGCATGTTTAATTTTCTGTACCCTCGGCCTATGTTGTCAGGCCTCTGCATGTTTAATTTTCTGTACCCTCGGCCTATGATGTCGGGCCTCAGCATGTTTAATTTTCTGTACCCTCAACCTATGATGTCAGGCCCCTGCATGTTTAATTTTCTGTACCCTCGGCCTATTTTGTCAGGCCTCTGCATGTTTAATTTTGTGTACCCTCGACGTATGTTGTCAGGCCTCTGCATGTTTAATTTTCTGTACCCTCGGCCTATGATGTCGGGCCTCAGCATGTTTAATTTTTTGTACCCTCGGCCTATGATGTCAGGCCCCTCCATGTTTAATTTTCTGTACCCTCGGCCTATGTTGTCAGGCCTCTGCATGTTCAATTTTCTGTACCCTCGGCCTATGTTGTCAGGCCTCTGCATGTTTAATTTTCTGTACCCTCGGCCTAGGTTGTCAGGCCGCTGCATGTTTAATTTTCTATACCCTCGGCCTATAATGTCAGGCCCCTGCATATTTAATTTTCTGTACCCTCGGCCTATGTTGTCAGGCCTCTGCACGTTTAATTTTCTGTACCCTCGGCCTATAATGTCAGGCCCCTGCATGTTTAATTTTCTGTACCCTCGGCCTATGTTGTCAGGCCTCTGCATGTTTAATTTTCTGTACCCTCGGCCTATGATGTCAAGCCTCTGCATGTTTAGTTTCCTGTACCCTCGGCCTATGATGTCGGGCCTCAGCATGTTTAATTTTCTGTACCCTCGGCCTATGATGTCAGGCCCCTGCATGTTTAATTTTCTGTACCCTCGGCCTATGTTTTCAGGCCTCTGCATGTTTGATTTTTTGTACCCTCGGCCTATGTTGTCAGGCCTCTGCATGTTTAATTTTCTGTACCCTCGGCCTATGTTGTCAGGCCTCTGCATGTTTAATTTTCTGTACCCTCGGCCTATGTTGTCAGGCCTCTGCATGTTTAATTTTCTGTACCCTCAGCCTATGTTGTCAGGCCTCTGCATGTTTAATATTCTGTACCCTCAGCCTATGATGTCGGGCCTCAGCATGTTTAATTTTCTGTACCCTCGGCCTATGATGTCAGGCCCCTGCATGTTTAATTTTCTGTACCCTCGGCCTATGTTGTCAGGCCTCTGCAGGTTTAATTTTCTGTACCCTCGGCCTATGTTGTCAGGCCTCTGCATGTTTAATTTCCTGTACCCTCGGCCTATGTTGTCAGGCCTCTGCATGTTTAATTTTCTGTACCCTCGGCCTATGATGTCAGGCCCCTGCATGTTTAATTTTCTGTACCCTCGGCCTATGATGTCGGGCCTCTGCATGTTTAATTTTCTGTACCCTCGGCCTATGTTGTCAGGCCTCTGCATGTTTAATTTTCTGTACCCTCGGCCTATGTTGTCAGGCCTCTGCATGTTTAATTTTCTGTACCCTCGGCCTATAATGTCAGGCCCCTGCATGTTTAATTTTCTGTACCCTCGGCCTATGTTGTCAGGCCTCTGCATGTTTAATTTTCTGTACCCTCGGCCTATGATGTCGGGCCTCTGCATGTTTAATTTTCTGTACCCTCGGCCTATGTTGTCAGGCCTCTGCATGTTTAATTTTCTGTACCCTCGGCCTATGTTGTCAGGCCTCTGCATGTTTAATTTTCTGTACCCTCGGCCTATAATGTCAGGCCCCTGCATGTTTAATTTTCTGTACCCTCGGCCTATGTTGTCAGGCCTCTGCATGTTTAATTTTCTGTACCCTCGGCCTATGTTGTCAGGCCTCTGCGTGTCTAATTTTCTGTACCCTCGGCCTATAATGTCAGGCCCCTCCATGTTTAATTTTCTGTACCCTCGGCCTATGTTATCAGGCCTCTTCATGTTTAATTTTCTGTACCCTCGGCCTATGTTGTCAGGCCTCTGCATGTTTAATTTTCTGTACCCTCGGCCTATGATGTCGGGCCTCTGCATGTTTAATTTTCTGTACACTCGGCCTATGTTGTCAAGCCTCTGCATGTTTAATTTTCTGTACCCTCGGCCTATGTTGTCAGGCCTCTGCATGTTTAATTTTCTGTACCCTCTGCCTATAATGTCAGGCCCCTGCATGTTTAATTTTCTGTACCCTCGGCCTATGTTGTCACGCCTCTGCATGTTTAATTTTTTGTACCCTCGGCCTATGTAGTCAGGCCTCTGCATGTTTAATTTTCTGTACCCTCGGCCTAGGATATCAGGCCTCTGCCTGTTTAATGTCCTGTACCCTCTGCCTATGTTGTCAGGCCTCTGCATGTTTAATTTTTTGTACCCTCGGCCTATGTTGTCAAGCCTCTGCATGTTTAGTTTTCTGTACCCTCGGCCTATGATGTCGGGCCTCAGCATGTTTAATTTTCTGTACCCTCGGCCTATGATGTCAGGCCCCTACATGTTTAATTTTCTGTACCCTCGGCCTATGTTGTTAGGCCTCTGCATGTTTAATTTTCTGTACCCTCGGCCTATGTTGTCAAGCCTGTGCATGTTTAATTTTCTGTACCCTCGGCCTATAATGTCAGGCCCCTGCATGTTTAATTTTCTGTTCCCTCGGCCTATGTTGTCAGGTCTCTACATGTTTAATTTTCTGTACCCTCGGCCTATGATGTCAGGCCTCTGCATGTTTAATTTCCTGTACCCTCGGCCTATGTTGTCAGGCCTCTGCATGTTTAATTTTCTGTACCCTAGGCCTATGTTGTCAAGCCTCTGCATGTTTAATTTTCTGTACCCTCGGCCTATGATGTCGGGCCTCAGCATGTTTAATTTTCAGTACCCTCGGCCTATGATGTCAGGCCCCTGCATGTTTAATTTTCTGGACCCTCGGCCTATGTTGTCAGGCCTCTGCATGTTTAATTTTCTGTACCCTCGGCCTAAGTTGTCAGGCCTCTGCATGTTTAATTTTCTGTACCCTCAGCCTATAATGTCAGGCCCCTGAATGTTTAATTTTCTGTACCCTCGAACTATGTTGTCAAGCCTCTGCATGTTTAATTTTCTATACCCTCGAACTATGTTGTCAAGCCTCTGCATGTTTAATTTTCTGTACCCTCGGCCTATAATGTCAGGCCCCTGCATGTTTAATTTTCTGTACCCTCGGCCTATGTTGTCAGGCCTCTGCATGTTTAATTTTCTGTACCCTCGGCCTATGATGTCAGGCCTCTGCATGTTTAATTTTCTGTACCCTCGGCCTATGTTGTCAAGCCTCTTCATGTTTAATTTTCTGTACCCTCGGCCTATGTTGTCAGGCCTCTGCATGTTTAATTTCCTGTACCCTCGGCCTATAATGTCAGGCCCCTGCATGTTTAATTTTCTGTACCCTCGGCCTATGATGTCAGGCCCCTACATGTTTAATTTTCTGTACCCTCGGCCTATGTTGTTAGGCCTCTGCATGTTTAATTTTCTGTACCCTCGGCCTATGTTGTCAAGCCTGTGCATGTTTAATTTTCTGTACCCTCGGCCTATAATGTCAGGCCCCTGTATGTTTAATTTTCTGTTCCCTCGGCCTATGTTGTCAGGTCTCTACATGTTTAATTTTCTGTACCCTCAGCCTATGATGTCAGGCCTCTGCATGTTTAATTTCCTGTAACCTCGGCCTATGTTGTCAGGCCTCTGCATGTTTAATTTTCTGTACCCTAGGCCTATGTTGTCAGGCCTCTGCATGTTTAATTTTCTGTACCCTCGGCCTATGATGTCGGGCCTCAGCATGTTTAATTTTCAGTACCCTCGGCCTATGATGTCAGGCCCCTGCATGTTTAATTTTCTGGACCCTCGGCCTATGTTGTCAGGCCTCTGCATGTTTAATTTTCTGTACCCTCGGCCTAAGTTGTCAGGCCTCTGCATGTTTAATTTTCTGTACCCTCAGCCTATAATGTCAGGCCCCTGAATGTTTAATTTTCTGTACCCTCGGCCTATGTTGTCAGGCCTCTGCATGTTTAATTTTCTATACCCTCGAACTATGTTGTCAAGCCTCTGCATGTTTAATTTTCTGTACCCTCGGCCTATAAAGTCAGGCCCCTGCATGTTTAATTTTCTGTACCCTCGGCCTATGTTGTCAGGCCTCTGCATGTTTAATTTTCTGTACCCTCGGCCTATGATGTCGGGCCTCTGCATGTTTAATTTTCTGTACCCTCGGCCTATGTTGTCAAGCCTCTTCATGTTTAATTTTCTGTACCCTCGGCCTATGTTGTCAGGCCTCTGCATGTTTAATTTCCTGTACCCTCGGCCTATAATGTCAGGCCCCTGCATGTTTAATTTTCTGTACCCTCGGCCTATGTTGTTAGCCCTCTGCATGTTTAATTTTCTGTACCCTCGGCCTATGTTGTCAGGCCTCTTCATGTTTAATTTTCTGTACCCTCGGCTTATGATGTCAGGCCTCTGCATGTTTAATTTCCTGTACCCTCGGCCTCTTTTGTCAGGCCTCTGCATGTTTAATTTTCTGTACCCTCGGCCTATGTTGTCAGGCCTCTGCATGTTTAATTTTCTGTACCCTCGGCCTATGATGTCGGGCCTCAGCATGTTTCATTTTCTGTACCCTCGGCCCATGATGTCAGGCCTCTGCATGTTTAATTTTCTGTACCCTCGGCTTATGTTGTCAGGCCTCTGCATGTTTAATTTTCTGTACCCTCGGCCTATGTTGTCAAGCCTCTGCATGTTTAATTTTTTGTACCCTCGGCCTATAATGTATGGCCGCTGCATGTTTAATTTTCTGTTCCCTCGGCCTATATTGTCAGGCCTCTGCATGTTTAATTTTCTGTACCCTCGGCCTATGATGTCAGGCCTCTGCATGTTTAATTTCCTGTACCCTCGGCCTATGTTGTCAGGCCTCTGCATGTTTAATTTTCTGTACCCTCGGCCTATGTTGTCAGGCCTCTGCATGTTTAATTTTCTGTACCCTCGACCTATGATGTCGGGCCTCAGCATGTTTAATTTTCTGTACCCTCGGCTTATGATGTCAAGCCCCTGCATGTTTAATTTTCTGTACCCTCGGCCTATGTTGTCAGGCCTCTGCATGTTTAATTTTCTGTACCCTCGTCCTATGTTGTCAGGCCTCTGCATGTTTAATTTTCTGTTCCCTCGGCCTATGTTTTGAGGCCTCTGCATGTTTAATTTTCTGTACCCTCGGCCTATGATGTCGGGCCTAAGCATGTTTACTTTTTTGTACCCTCGGCCTATGTTGTCAGGCCTCTGCATGTTTAATTTTCTGTACCCTAGGCCTATGTTGTCAGGCCTCTGCATGTTTAATTTTCTGTACCCTCGGCCTATGATGTCGGGCCTCAGCATGTTTAATTTTCAGTACCCTCGGCCTATGATGTCAGGCCCCTGCATGTTTAATTTTCTGGACCCTCGGCCTATGTTGTCAGGCCTCTGCATGTTTAATTTTCTGTACCCTCGGCCTAAGTTGTCAGGCCTCTGCATGTTTAATTTTCTGTACCCTCAGCCTATAATGTCAGGCCCCTGAATGTTTAATTTTCTGTACCCTCGGCCTATGTTGTCAGGCCTCTGCATGTTTAATTTTCTATACCCTCGAACTATGTTGTCAAGCCTCTGCATGTTTAATTTTCTGTACCCTCGGCCTATAAAGTCAGGCCCCTGCATGTTTAATTTTCTGTACCCTCGGCCTATGTTGTCAGGCCTCTGCATGTTTAATTTTCTGTACCCTCGGCCTATGATGTCGGGCCTCTGCATGTTTAATTTTCTGTACCCTCGGCCTATGTTGTCAAGCCTCTTCATGTTTAATTTTCTGTACCCTCGGCCTATGTTGTCAGGCCTCTGCATGTTTAATTTCCTGTACCCTCGGCCTATAATGTCAGGCCCCTGCATGTTTAATTTTCTGTACCCTCGGCCTATAATGTATGGCCGCTGCATGTTTAATTTTCTGTTCCCTCGGCCTATATTGTCAGGCCTCTGCATGTTTAATTTTCTGTACCCTCGGCCTATGATGTCAGGCCTCTGCATGTTTAATTTCCTGTACCCTCGGCCTATGTTGTCAGGCCTCTGCATGTTTAATTTTCTGTACCCTCGGCCTATGATGTCGGGCCTCTGCATGTTTAATTTTCTGTACCCTCGGCCTATGTTGTCAAGCCTCTTCATGTTTAATTTTCTGTACCCTCGGCCTATGTTGTCAGGCCTCTGCATGTTTAATTTCCTGTACCCTCGGCCTATAATGTCAGGCCTCTGCATGTTTAATTTCCTGTACCCTCGGCCTCTTTTGTCAGGCCTCTGCATGTTTAATTTTCTGTACCCTCGGCCTATGTTGTCAGGCCTCTGCATGTTTAATTTTCTGTACCCTCGGCCTATGATGTCGGGCCTCAGCATGTTTCATTTTCTGTACCCTCGGCCCATGATGTCAGGCCTCTGCATGTTTAATTTTCTGTACCCTCGGCTTATGTTGTCAGGCCTCTGCATGTTTAATTTTCTGTACCCTCGGCCTATGTTGTCAAGCCTCTGCATGTTTAATTTTTTGTACCCTCGGCCTATAATGTATGGCCGCTGCATGTTTAATTTTCTGTTCCCTCGGCCTATATTGTCAGGCCTCTGCATGTTTAATTTTCTGTACCCTCGGCCTATGATGTCAGGCCTCTGCATGTTTAATTTCCTGTACCCTCGGCCTATGTTGTCAGGCCTCTGCATGTTTAATTTTCTGTACCCTCGGCCTATGTTGTCAGGCCTCTGCATGTTTAATTTTCTGTACCCTCGACCTATGATGTCGGGCCTCAGCATGTTTAATTTTCTGTACCCTCGGCTTATGATGTCAAGCCCCTGCATGTTTAATTTTCTGTACCCTCGGCCTATGTTGTCAGGCCTCTGCATGTTTAATTTTCTGTACCCTCGTCCTATGTTGTCAGGCCTCTGCATGTTTAATTTTCTGTACCCTCGGCCTATGTTGTCGGGCCACAGCATGTTTAATTTTCTGTACCCTCGGCCTATGTTGTCAGGCCTCTGCATGTTTAATTTTCTGTTCCCTCGGCCTATGTTTTGAGGCCTCTGCATGTTTAATTTTCTGTACCCTCGGCCTATGATGTCGGGCCTCAGCATGTTTACTTTTTTGTACCCTCGGCCTATGTTGTCAGGCCTCTGCATGTTTAATTTTCTGTACCCTCGGCGTATGTTGTCAGGCCTCTGCATGTTTAATTTTCTGTACCCTCGGCCTATGTTATCAGGCCCCTCCATGTTTAATTTTCTGTACCCTCGGCCTATAATGTCAGGCCTCTCCATGTTTAATTTTCTGTACCCTCGGCCTATGATGTCGGGCCTCTGCATGTTTAATTTTCTGTACCCTCGGCCTATGTTGTCAGGCCTCTGCATGTTTAATTTTCTGTACCCTCGGCCTATGTTGTCAGGCCTCTGCATGTTTAATTTTCTGTACCCTCGGCGTATGTTGTCAGGCCTCTGCATGTTTAATTTTCTGTACCCTCGGCCTATGTTATCAGGCCCCTCCATGTTTAATTTTCTGTACCCTCGGCCTATAATGTCAGGCCTCTCCATGTTTAATTTTCTGTACCCTCGGCCTATGATGTCGGGCCTCTGCATGTTTAATTTTCTGTACCCTCGGCCTATGTTGTCAGGCCTCTGCATGTTTAATTTTCTGTACCCTCGGCCTATGTTGTCAGGCCTCTGCATGTTTAATTTTCTGTACCCTCGGCCTATAATGTCAGGCCCCTGCATGTTTAATTTTCTCTACCCTCTGCCTATGTTGTCAGGCCTCTGCATGTTTAATTTTCTATACCCTCGGCCTATGTTGTCAGGCCTCTGCATGTTTAATTTTCTGTACCCTCGGCCTATGATGTCAGGCCTCTGCATGTTTAATTTCCTGTACCCTCGGCCTATGTTGTCAGGCCTCTGCATTTTTAATTTTCTGTACCCTTGGGCTGTGTTGTCAGGCCTCTGCATGTTTAATTTTCTGTACCCTCGGCCTATGATGTCGGGCCTCAGCATGTTTAATTTTCTGTACCCTCGGCCTATGTTGTCAGGCCTCTGCATGTTTAATTTTCTATACCCTTGGGCTATGTTGTCAGGCCTCTGCATGTTTAATTTTCTGTACCCTCGGCCTATGATGTCGGGCCTCAGCATGTTTAATTTTCTGTACCCTCGGCCTATGTTGTCAGGCCTCTGCATGTTTAATTTTCTGTACCCTCGGCCTATAATGTGAGGCCCCTGCATGTTTAATTTTCTGTTCCCTCGGCCTATGTTGTCAGGCCTCTGCATGTTAAATTTTCTGTACCCTCGGCCTATGATGTCGGGCCTCAGCATGTTTACTTTTCTGTAGCCTCGGCCTATGATGTCAGGCCCCTGCATGTTTAATTTTCTGTACCCTCGGCCTGTGTTGTCAGGCCTCTGCATGTTTAATTTTCTGTACCCTCGGCCTATGTTTTCAGGCCTCTGCATGTTTAAATTTTTGTACCCTCGGCCTATAATGTCAGGCCCCTGCATGTTTAATTTTCTGTACCCTCGGCCTATGTTGTCGGGCCTCTGCATGTTTAATTTTCTGTACCCTCGGCCTATGTTGTCAGGCCTCTGCATGTTTAATTTTCTGTACCCTCGGCCTATGATGTCGGGCCTCTGCATGTTTAATTTTCTGTACCCTCGGCCTATGATGTCAGGCCCCTACATGTTTAATTTTCTGTACCCTCGGCCTATAATGTCAGGCCCCTGCATGTTTAATTTTCTATACCCTCGGGCTATAATGTCAGGCCCCTGCATGTTTAAGTATGTCACCTCACCCCCCCGCCAAGCATCCCTCTGCAAGCCTAGAGTTTCTGAAGCTCGCGTCGGACCTAAAGTGTTCACGTCTTTCCTCGCCTCCCCACCATGATAATTTGGAGAATCGCCTCTCACATTATCTAGTGGGAAAGCAAGGAAAGAGGAGCAAACTGTAAACACCCAATTATGCCCGAGGCCCCCATTCTTCATTTTATTTATGTGAACAATCAAGAAAAGCAGAGAAAACAGCGAAACATGAAAAAAGTAGAAAACAGAAAACGAAAGGTACATGGAAAAAGAAAATGGAAAATAATAATAATAATAATAATAATAGTCAACAAAAAGCCAAAAATATACAAGGTAAAGTTAAAAGGAAAAGCCACCAAAAATAAGTAAATAATAAATAATAAATCAAATAAACAAATAAAAAATAATAATAAATTTAAAAAGAATTAAAATAAATAAAAATCTGAAAAATAATTAAAAAATTAAAAATCTGAAAAATAATTAAAATTTAAAAATCTGGAAAAATAAAATAATTAAAAATCTGAAAAAGAATTAAAAATTTAAAATCTGCATAAAAACAAAACCAAAATCTGAGAAAAGAATTAAAACAAAAATTGAAAAATAATAAAAATGAAAAGGGAATAAATAAAATGAAACGAAAGCAAAAGAAAAGAGATTAACAAAAAAAAGTAAACGAAAGCAAAGAAAGGAGAAGGGAAAAGAAAATTTAAAGCCAAAAGATGAAAATGAATTAAATAATAAGCGAAAGGTAAAGAATGAAGAAACGGGCCTATAAAAAGGGCCAGGGTTCTGGCAGGATGGGGGCCTTCCTCTTCTATTTTGGAAAAGTTCCCTTGGGAAAAAGATAAAAAAGTTTCTCTCCATTACTCGGGGGTTCCCTAGCGCCAACACCATTTTTCCGAAACTCTTCAAAGCTCCTCCACGCAGCGTCATCGATTTAGCCCTCTGGTAGCTCCCTCAGCCTTTCCCCGGACGATCGGCCTTCACCATTCCCTGCAGCACTTTGAAACGGCCCCTGGTCGTGTTAGCTGCACCACACCACACTTGAAACACCCGGGAGCACGTCGGTAGCACTACCCAGTGAGGTCAGTATTTGATTCCTTCTAGCTCATTCGTTCTCTGTTGCTAAAGTTGACGCAATCCTTTGGTTTGTATGCTGAAAGTGTGACTAAGCATGAACCCCGGGGTCATAGGGTAGATCTAATCTTTGCCTAGTCTTTAGGTGGAAGAATGCGTAGATAAATAGATGTAAGGATTAATAGGGTCCCTAGTGAGACATTGGCGTTTTGATCCATAATCGGATGACTCTAGACTGAAGAACAGAGGCGGGGAATGGGTAAAGAATAAGCCGGTTCAGATGTTAGCCTCCGATCACATTTTAAGAATTGGCAGAAATGTCCTCTAGGTTCTGCATTATAGCTCTGTTTCAGTCATGGGGCATTTGTAGTACAGAGAGAGCAGACAAGGCGAGGACGGTTGAGACGATCGGGTACACTCACCATTTCACCATGTCGCACTCACCGTATTGCTGCGTCGAGGGCCCTTGAGCTCAAGGCATAGCCGTGAATCCTGTGCTCGGGCATTTGAGGATGGGCAGAACTGGCGGCTCGGATCAGTGAGGAGCCTTAACAAGAGTTCCCATCCCAAGCTCAAACCAGAGGAACGTCGACCTAACAAGGAGTCGAACAAGGTCTGGTCACAAGGAACCGAACGACGTACCTAACAGACCACGCTTCTCGGACCAGCCACCACAACGAGCAACTCGTCGGAATTTCCTGGGCAAAAAAGGGGGCGGAAATCCGGCGCGGATGAATGGCAGAGTGAAGGGGCCAGGGAAGAAGAAACCCTCCTTGCAATTATCACAAGTTTCCAAACTTCTTAAAAATTGCTAACAGGTCCCTCAAATTTTCTCTATTTGCAAATCAGTCCCTCAAATTTTCCATAATTGCTAAACAGTCCCTATAACTTTCCATAATTGCAAAACAGTTTTTAAAATTACCATATTTGCTAATAAGCCGCTAAACTTATCATATTTACAAATCAGCCCCAACCCTTTTTTTTTTGGTACAAAAATAGGGTACAGTGGATCAAGTTGCCATTCCAACCTCCGGCCACCACATCCGGGGGTCAACCGTCCACAGCGGTATTTGAGGACGAGGCTGTTAAGAGCCTAAGAGAAAAATTAGAAGCGATGACTAGAAAAAACAGCCAATTGGAGGAAGAGCTACTGAAATTGCGGCAAGAATGTGCCACGCTGAAAAGAGAAAAGCAAGAAGGCGAGGCCGCGATGGAAAGCATTCGAGAGCAGCAAAAAGACGAACGTGAGCGCGCCTCCCGAGTCATCTTAGTTTACAAGCAGCCAACAAAGAACTTGGGATAAGGGCACAAGAAAGAGACGTTGCTCTTGAAGAGAACCACCAACTAAGAAATGCCCTAGAACAGGTAAGAGCCAAAGTCTGTGCGATCAGAGAAGAGAAAAATAAACTCCTCGCCTTGAAGAATAGGATTCAGATGAAGGCAGACAGTGTTATAGAAGAAAGGAATGACATGTTGCAACGAATGGAGGACATGAAGAAGCAGATTGACAGGATACTAGTGGCATGGCAGAATGAGGTCAACGAGGAAAAGTGGAACGTCATAGAGGTCATTCGGATGCAACAGAGAGGTATCAGCGATATACAGGATGAGAACAAGTGGTACAAGGACACTGCCGATCACTGGACTAGGTGCTTCGAGAGACTGGCCAATCTAGCAAACACGACTATCGAAGAAGTACCACAACTACTCAAGAAGGCAGAAGCCTCATTGCACCCGCTCCATACTCCTCCGGAAGTGGAAGATTTCATTCAATTTTGTAAAAACTTGATTTTAAGAATGAACAAATACATTGTGTTGGCCAAACAGGAAGGCCAAGATATAAACTGAATTTGATTTGTTTGAATGAAGTTAATTTCGCTCCGCATATGATTCTGCATTAATTTCCATTTCACGCTCAAAACGTCGAAAACGCACCAAATCGATAATAACAGTCAACAAGGAACTGATCCCTCCAAATTTTCTTTAGTAATAATTAACCACTAATTAATTTGATTTTAATGAGCAGTTAACAAAATAGCGGACTCACGACTTCCTCGGCATTCATATAGCACTAGATCACGAGAAAAAATCATGAGCGAGCTAGAAACTCAAAACGAGGAGCTGAGAAATGAGGTGGCCGAGTTGAAAGACCAGGTCGCCAAGCTGATGAAACTGCTAGAGAAAGGCACAGAGGGACCCTCGGGGACAGAGGCATCGGGGGCTACTGCCGCATCAATGCCGCTTCAAGCGGTTGCTGAACCAGAGTGGCCATATGGGCTGCCATCAGGCTATGAGCCTCATCATGTGCAAGGCTCCCAAGGGATCCCAACGGGTGAAAATCCTACTCCACATCCACTCCACATCAACCCCACCACTCATCAGTACCACCCAAATCCTCCTGTTGGGCCACCACACACCAACCCAACCACTCACCCTCACCATATCAACCCACCAACCTACCTTCCTCCCACCTCAGGCTATCCGCCTCAGATTCATCCTACATACACGAATCCACCGACCTACCCTTACCACACAAACATATCCTCTGCCATCCCGGCACACACCAACCCATCTCTCCCTCCTCATATCAACCCTCCAACCACATACCCGCACAACGCCAACCCCGACTACACCCACATGAACACAACCATCACCGACGACCCTACATATTCCATCCCCGTCGCAACCCATCCAACAAACCCAAACCAACCACATCCCTATGGTCATGCTGCTAGACCCGAGGGACAATATACATCACCCCATCATGCTGGCCAACCCTTGATCAGACCTTGGCCGAGGCCGGCCGAGCAAGAACCCCATCTCAGTGGGAGATGGCAACACTTGGAAGAGAGGGTTCGTGCAATAGAAGGAAGCGGTTACGGGACAGTTGAGGCATCTGATCTTTGCCTCGTTCCAGACGTCGTCATACCGCCTAAATTCAAGACCCCCGAGTTTGAGAAGCACAGAGGCGTTGGCTGGCCGAAGAGCCATCTTACGATGTACTGCAGGAAAATGGCCTCTTACGCCCACAATGATAAGCTACTCATTCACTGCTTCCAGGATAGCCTGATGGGAGCAGTAGCCACCTGGTATACCCAGCTGGAGAGGGTGCACATCCACACATGGAAGGATTTGGTGGATTCCTTCCTAAGACAGTACAGGTACAATATGGAGATGGCTCCTGACCGCACCCAGCTTCAGAACATGGTGAAGAAGGAGAGTGAATCCTTCAAAGAGTATGCGCAAAGGTGGCGGGAGCTGGCCGCCCAAGTTCAACCCCCATTACTGGAACGGGAGATGATAAGCACATTTGTGGAGACTCTCCCTGCGACGTTCTATGACAAAATGGTGGGCAGCGTATCCGCCAACTTCTCCGATATGGTGTTGATTGGAGAACGCGTGGAAAATGGCCTCCGCCAAGGCAAGATCATGCATAACACCGTCGGCAGCGTTAACGTGAAGAAGCCGACGAACAATTCGTGGAAAAAGAAAGAGGCAGAAGCTCACTATGTCTCCGTTGGTCCGAGCCATGCTCCCGCCGCACCTTCACCCGCCTACCAAACACCTTATCACCCACAATACCAGGCACACCCACACATGGTGGCCGCGACCCAACCCTCCTATCGGCCAACCTACAACTCACCTGCACCATTCCAACCAAACCCTCCATACACGACTCCACCCCCACAAACATTTCCACAACAATCGACTTTTCCTCCACAACATACATTCCCTCAACAACCTCCTACACCATGGACACCAAACACCAACTCTAACACATCTCCACAGAAAACAAACAACCAACGCAAGATAGTGCAATTTGACCCCATTCCCATGAGTTATTCGGAGTTGTTACCCCGTTTAATTCAAAACTCCTTAATAGCACTATGTCCCATGAAACCGCTGGAACCCCCATACCCCAAATGGTACAACCCGGAGGCTAAATGTGAATACCACGCTGGGGTACTAGGACACTCCACTGAGAACTGCTTGGCTTTGGAGCACCAGGTTCAAAAATTGATCAACGCCAAGTGGCTCAATTTTGAAAAAGACGCGCCAAGCATAGGAAATAACCCCTTGCCCAACCACGGAGGAGCAGGGCCCTTGATAAACTGTATCGAGGTAGAAGAAGAAGTGAATATGGCTGGCGAATCCTTCCCCGGCCAGCCTAGGCCCTTGGTCATCCGGTACACTGAGGCACCGGCTCTACCAACGCCAACGGGGATGAGGCCTGTTACAATCAAGGTTCCTGGGCGCTTTCCATACCAGGGTAACAAGGAGGTGCCTTGGAAGTACGACATAGAGGTGTCCAGTGGCAAGATAGAGGAAGGACAGGAAAAGGAAGCCTCGGAGGACTTGATGCCGAATATCGTGAATATAGCTGGGATTGGAGGCATGACTAGGAGTGGTCGCATCAACTCCCCCGCGGAAGAAAAGAGAAAACTTCCTTGCGGTGAGGCAATATTAGCGGGCCCAACACCCGAGAGCAGCCGGCGGCAAGAGGAAAAGGAGCTAAAAAGGCCGGTTTCTGAAGAAGATGCATGCGAGTTCCTCAAGATGATTAGACAAAGCGAATATACGGTGCTGGAGCAGTTAAACCGTATACCGGCGATATCGCTGCTGACCCTGATGATGAATTCAGAGCCCCACCGAAAAATACTACTGAAGGTACTAAATGAGGCTCACGTGGTCCACAACATCTCGGTGGACAAATTCGAAGGCATTGCCAGCAATATCACTGCCAACAACTTCCTCACTTTTGCTGATAAGGAGATTCCGGATGAGGGAGCCGAACACAACAAGGAATTACACATATCTGTAAAGTGCTTGGACCATATTCTAGCCAGAGTTCTGATAGATAATGGTTCCTCATTGAATGTAATGCCTCAACTGACACTGTCAAAACTGCCGCACGAGGGGGTCCTCATAAGGCCGAGTTCAACGGTAGTTAGGGCCTTCGATGGATCACGAAGAGAAGTCATGGGCGAGGTGGATTTGCCAGTCCAAATTGGGCCGGTGGTCTTTAATGTCACCTTCCAAATTATGGATATCTAACCTGCCTACAGCTGCCTTCCGGGAAGGCCCTGGATCCACTCTGCCAAAGCGGTACCGTCGACTCTGCATCAAAAGATGAAATTCATTAGAGACGATAAGCTGATCATCGTCTCTGCAAAGGAAGATTATCTGGTCAGTAAGCCCACCAACCCTCCATACATTGAGGCGGCCGAAGAGGCCTTGGAAACCCACTTCCAAGCCTTAGAGGTCGCTAATGTCACCACCATTAAAGAGGGAGACGTGGTTGACCAAAGGCGCCCCCCCAAAGCCCTCATGATGATGGCCCGAGTGATGCTGAGAAATGGGATTAGGCCCGGTGATAAACTGGGGCAAAACAGTGGCGGCTTGTCTCAACCATTGTCACTAAACAAGAATAAGAAGCGATATGGGCTAGGATATGAGCCCACCGAAGAAGACAGAGCGTTGAGGCCCCAGGCAAGGAGGGTCCCTCTGTGCCATATTTCTCAAAGCTTCCGAAGCGCCGGATTCGAAAGCCCGGATTTGATCGCGGCCGTGGAGGGGGAAGAGACATGGAGCATCGAAGATCTAGTGACAACCTATCCTCCTGGGCATGAACTAAACAACTGGGAAACTATTGAACTACCTTTGACTTTTGATTCAGTTCAAATGTAATTGTGTAATTGTCATAGTGAAATTCTTTTCAAATACTTTGTATACAATTTTGATGAATGAAATACAGTTACAATTACCCTAAAACCTCCACTCGTCCTTCCCTACTATATCTCTCTCTGTGCAATATACACGAATCTTATTCTTCCTTTTACGACACAATATGCAGATTCGACCAAAACTCGCCTTGCGATGACAGTGCTAGTATTATATCAGGAGATTTCAGCTGTATTCTCAATAAGGCCGATGAAGAGGCAGAATTCGAATGCGAACCCACCGAAGAGATGTTGAGACTGGTGGAGCGCGAATCCAAGATAATTGAACCTCATCAGGAGCCCACTGATTTGATCAATTTGGGGACCGAGGAGGACAAGAAAGAAGTCAAGATAGGCATGCTGATCACAGGAGACAATCGTGAGCGGTTGATCTCACTCTTACAGAACTATAGTGATATCTTCGCCTGGTCTTATCAAGACATGCCGGGCTTGGATACCTCTATAGTAGAGCACAAGCTGCCTATGAAAGCCGGATGTGTGCCGGTCAAACAGAAGCTGAGGAGAATGAAACCGGATATGTCCCTAAAGATCCGGGAGGAGGTGAGGAAACAATTTGACGCCAGCTTCTTGGTTGTCGCGAATTACCCTAAGTGGGTCGCTAACATAGTGCCGGTCCCCAAGAAGGACAGAAAGGTCTGGATGTGTGTAGACTACAGAGATCTCAATCGAGCCAGCCCAAAAGATGATTTTCCGCTCCCTCACATCGATGTACTGGTCGATAACACTGCGCATTTCTCCTATTTTTCATTCATGGATGGCTTCTCAGGCTATAATCAGATTAAGATGGCCGAAGATAGAGAAAAGACCACCTTCATTACAGCCTGGGGAACCTTTTGCTACAAAGTCATGCCCTTTGGACTGAAAAATGCTGGAGCAACCTACCAAAGAGCCATGGTAACACTATTCCATGATATGATTCACAAAGAGATAGAAGTCTACGTGGACGACATGATTGCCAAATCCTAGACAGAGGAGGATCACATCACGGATCTTCAGAAGTTATTCGAGAGACTCCGGAAATTCAAGCTGCGGTTGAACCCAGCTAAGTGTACTTTCGGAGTGAAATCAGGAAAACTGTTGGGATTCATTGTCAGCGAGAAGGGTATCGAAGTCGACCCTGACAAAGCTCGGGCAATCATAGATATGCCAGCTCCATGCCAGCCCCAGCCTTAACAAGAGTTCCCAGCCCAAGCTCAAACGAGAGGAACGTCGACCTAACAAGGAGTCGAACAAGGTCTGGTCACAAGGAATCGAACGACGTACCTAACAGACCACGCTTCTCGGACCAGCCACCACGACGAGCAACTCGTCGGAATTTCCTGGGCAAAAAGGGGGAGGCGGAAATCCGGCGCGGATGAATGGCAGAGTGAAGGGGCCAGGGAAGAAGAACCCCTCCTTGCAATTATCACAAGTTTCCAAACTTCTTAAAAATTGCTAACAGGTCCCTCAAATTTTCTATATTTGCAAATCAGTCCCTCAAATTTTCCATAATTGCTAATCAGTCCCTATAACTTTCCATAATTGCAAAACAATCTTTAAAATTACCATATTTGCTAATAAGCCCCTAAACTTATCATATTTACAAATCAGCCCCAACCTTTTTTTTTGGTAAAAATTATTATTTAAAAAAAACAATTCTAATCCTCTTCCCAAACCAAGCCCATTTTCTTTTAGATCCTCCTTCTCTAACCAAATCAAGATTATTTTTACACAAAATATCAAATCAACCATTTCTTTTCAACCAGTTCAGTTCCCTAAAAACGTCCGATTAAGCCCACGCACGTTCGATATTTATAAATCAGGAAAACGATCAATGAAAATCTTTTTTGCTTTCTTTAATCTCACGCAATGGGCACTAAAGACGAACTTGTAGCTTTTTCTGCTGTTCGTCATTTAGAGGTCTGTATAGGTCCAAGTGCAGCCGTTGTTGTCTTGGGCCCTGTGCATATGTGGATTGGGATTGCCCCTCCTCTTCTTCGTTCTCGGTAAAATAAAAATCTAGTTTTCGCTTTCCTTAATCTCCTGCAATGGGCCCTAAAAACGAACTGGTAGCTTTTTCTGCTGCTTGTTGTTTAGAGGTCTGTATGGGTCCAAGTCCAGCCGTAGTTGTCTTGGGCCCTGTGCACATGTGGATTGGGATTGCACCCCCAAAATGTTTCCCAACAAAAAAAAAAACAACAACAAAACATTTGCTTTCCGATTTAAACTCCATTTGATGGTCAAGCCTTCAAGTCAACCAGAACTACGTGAGCCTTGAATTTCCCATTGCACCGGGGAATACGTAGGAGCAGGGTCAAGTCCTGTCAGGCTAACCTCTCTCAAATATTTATTTTCACACTAATAAAAGGGATCGAACAATTTTCAAATAATCACACGCTCGGTTTAAGGGTACCGTTCTTCGGAACGGGCGAGTGGGGTGCCTAACACCTTCCCCGTTCGTAATCGACTCCCGAACTTAGAATCTTATCTCCAAGTTAGGGTTTTTCCAAGCTTTTTCCCTTAAATAAAAGTTTGGTGGCGACTCCACATAATCCATAAATTCAATTTTTTAAATTTTAGAGAGTTCGTCGTCTCGTCAGAATTACAGTTGCGACAGATGGCGACTCCATTGGGGATAAAATAGAGAGTCAGGCCTGTTTAATTGGATGTGTGTTTGTTTTGATCCCTTTCCATTTTATTTGCACGATTTATTTATTCACCTATCTGTTCCTTGATTTTTTACTTTATGCATAACCCTAGGGTAGACAAATAATAACTGCTTTAAATTTTGCAATATATCTGTGCGATTTCCCCAATTGCAGGTTTCCCAAATAATGTGCCCTCCATGCATTTTATATACATTTTGTCAGGAGTGGGGCCCTGTACCCGGGTCTGAGTGCTGCCTAGGATTAGAGGGATTTAGTGGTGTCACTTTGGGGCTTACGTCCTGTTTGACTATCACGAATATCCCAGCTAGAGTGCCTCCTATTCGTAATGCCCTACAACTGGTAGCTTTTCCTGCTGTTGTGGCAAGCATTACGGACTGGAACTTGGCTCTAGTGACCCTTTACACCTCAGGATTACTGACCACCTTACGAGAGGTTCATGCATAAAAGGCCATAGGTCCCTAGGACAGGTTACCCGAGTAGTAGGATAAAAGGAGAGCACTCGTCACCAATTCTGGTTTGTTTTATATTTCTGCAATGGGGATGATAAAAAGAGAGGAAAAGAAGGGCAAAATAAAGAAAAGAGAGAGAAAATGAAAAATAAAGAAAAAGAAAAATGAAAAGTGAAAAGCGAAGAAAGCAAAGGAAAAAATGAAAAGAGTGAAGGAACAAAAAGAGAAGAAAAAGGGAGAAAAGAGAAAAAAGGAAGGCAATGTATGTCACATTTGCATCATAAAATCATTATAGCTACTGTCTTTCTTCATGCATCTAGTTTCATTTTCACCAAGCGTCTAACATGTCTATTTTTGTTTTTTCTCTTTTCCTTCCACTTTGAGGGGCCAGGTTCTTATTGACTGTCAAAAATGGTGAAATGGAAATTAATGCGGAATCTGGGCAGTTGTGAAAAAGAAGACGGGTTGGGATCAAGCTGACAGACTTCACCAGTTTAGAAGCCTTCGGGAATAGATTGACGAGCATCCAGCAAATGTTGTTCGTCAAAAAGTACGGTAATGTGTTAAAACTGCTGAAGGTTAAGGTACAGGAGAGGGCCCTCACAGCAATGGTACAGTATTACGACCCCCCTCTCCGGTGCTTCACTTTCTCTGATTTCCAGTTGGCGCCCACCCTTGAAGAATTCGAAAAGATTCTAGACATGCCTTTGGAGGGGCACAAGCCATACAACCATTTGGAGCACCACGCTTCGTTCCGAGCCGCCGCGCAAGCTTTGGGTCTACAATCTGGCTACAGGCTAACAGATTACCAAGGGAAGAACCAAGCCAAGGGATTCACCCGATGATTCTTAGGGACCTACATGCAACACCTGGCTGACACCCACCGGTGGGACACCTACATGGACGTGCTAGCCCTCACCATTTATGGGCTAGTCCTCTTCCCCGGTATAGAAGACTTCGTCGACCTTAACGCCGTTGATATCTTCTTGGCCTGGAAGAATAGGAGTGAAAACCCTATCATTGCCCTATTAGCTGATGTCTATTATACGCTGAACCTTTGTCACGAAGGAAAGGGAAAGAAGCTGATTTGCTGCTTACCTGTGCTATACATTTGGGTGACCGCTCACGCCTTTAAGAGGAACATGAAGGTGCAGTGTCCGATATCTGATCTCTTATGCTACCAGATCAAGCCAATGAACAATGAGGAATGGGCCGCCCACTTCGCCAGTTTGACAGAAGAGCAAGTCAGATGGCAACCGGCTTGGCAACAGAGGACAAAGCTAATCTACCATTGCAAAGGGTTTCCAAATGTACCACTCATGGGAATCCGAGGCGGCATCAGCTACAACTCGATACTGGGGCAAAGGCAACTGGCCTACCCCATTCGGGAACCCCCATCAGATGAGCCCTTGATCCCTTTTCTGTTAAAGTACGAAGGGGATTTTGCCGAAGGTCTCCGTAGGGTCCGGGAAGCATTGGGAGACCGTCACTCGTAAGGGAAAAGACCTGGGGGTCCGGAGCTGCACTGCCAAAGCAGAATACAAACAGTGGGTCAAAAATAGGGTACAGCGGATCAAGTTGCCATTCCAACCTCCGGCCACCACATCCAGGGGTCAACCGTCCACAGCGGTATTTGAGGACGAGGCTGTTAAGAGCCTAAGAGAAAAATTAGAAGCGATGACTAGAAAAAACAGCCAATTGGAGGAAGAGCTACTGAAATCGCGGGAAGAATGTGCTACGCTGAAAAGAGAAAAGCAAGAAGGCGAGGTCGCGATGGAAAGCATTCGAGAGCAGCAAAAAGGCGAACGTGAGCGCGCCTCCCGAGTTCATCTTAGTTTACAAGCAGCCAACAAAGAACTTGGGATAAGGGCACAAGAAAGAGACGTTGCTCTTCAAGAGAACCACCAACTGAGAAATGCCCTAGAACAGGTAAGAGCCAAAGTCCGTGCGATCAGAGAAGACAAAAATCAACTCCTCGCCATGAAGAACAGGATTCAGATGAAGGCAGACGGTGTTATAGAAGAAAGGAATGACCTGTTGCAACGAATGGAGGAGATGAAGAAGCAGATTGACGGGATACTAGTGGCGTGGCAGAATGAGGTCAACGAGGACAAGTGGAACGTCATAGAGGTCATCCAGATGCAACAGAGAGGTATCAGCGATATACAGGATGAGAACAAGTGGTACAAGGACACTGCCGATCACTGGACTAGGTGCTTCGAGAGACTGGCCAGTCTAGCAAACACGGCTATCGAAGAAGTACCACAGCTACTCAAGAAGGCAGAAGCCTCATTGCACCCGCTCCATATTCCTCCGGAAGTGGAAGATTTCATTCAATTTTGTAAAAACTTGATTTTAAGAATGAACAAATACATTGTGTTGGCCAAACAGGAAGGCCAAGATATAAACTGAATTTGATATGTTTGAATGAAGTTAATTTCGCTCCGCATATGATTCTGCATTAATTTCCATTTCACGCTCAAAACGTCGAAAGCGCACCAAATCGATAATAACAGTCAACAAGGAACTGATCCCTCCATTTTATTTCGTGTCCAAATTTTCTTTAGTCATAATTAACCACTAATTAATTTGATTTTAATGAGCAGTTAACAAAATAGCAGACTCACGACTTCCTCGACATTCATATAGCACTAGATCACGGGCAAAAATCATGAGCGAGCTAGAAACTCAAAATGAGGAGCTGAGAAATGAGGTGGCCGAGTTGAAAGACCAGGTCGCCAAGCTGATGAAACTGCTAGAGAAAGGCACAGAGGGACCCTCGGCGACAGACGCATCGGGGGCTACTACCGCATCAATGCCGCTTCAAGCGGTTGCTGAACCAGAGTGGCCATATTGGCTGCCATCAGGCTATGAGCCTCGTCATGTGCAAGGCTCCCAAGGGATCCCAACGGGTGAAAATCATGTTCCACATCAACCCCACCACTCATCAGTACCACCCAAATCCTCCTGTTGGGCCACCACACACCAACCCAACCACTCACCCTCACCATATCAACCCACCAACCTACCTTCCTCCCACCTCAGGCTATCCGCCTCAGATTCATCCTACATACACGAATCCACCGACCTACCCTTACCACACAAACATATCCTCTGCCATCCCGGCACACACCAACCCATCTCTCCCTCCTCATATCAACCCTCCAACCACATACCCGCACAACGCCAACCCCGACTACACCCACATGAACACAACCATCACCGAAGACCCTACATATTCCATCCCCGTCGCAACCCATCCAACAAACCCAAACCAACCACATCCCTATGGTCATGCTGCTAGACCCGAGGGACAATATACATCACCCCATCATGCTGGCCAACCCTTGATCAGACCTTGGCCGAGGCCGGCCGAGCAAGAACCCCATCTCAGTGGGAGATGGCAACACTTGGAAGAGAGGGTTCGTGCAATAGAAGGAAGCGGTTACGGGACAGTTGAGGCATCTGATCTTTGCCTCGTTCCAGACGTCGTCATACCGCCTAAATTCAAGACCCCCGAGTTTGAGAAGTACAGAGGCGTTGGCTGCCCGAAGAGCCATCTTACGATGTATTGCAGGAAAATGGCCTCTTACGCCCACAATGATAAGCTACTCATTCACTGCTTCCAGGATAGCCTGATGGGAGCAGTAGCCACCTGGTATACCCAGCTGGAGAGGGTGCACATCCACACATGGAAGGATTTGGTGGATTCCTTCCTAAGACAGTACAGGTACAATATGGAGATGGCTCCTGACCGCACCCAGCTTCAGAACATGGTGAAGAAGGAGAGTGAATCCTTCAAAGAGTATGCGCAAAGGTGGCGGGAGCTGACCGCCCAAGTTCAACCCCCATTACTGGAACGGGAGATGATAAGCACATTTATGGACTCTCCCTGCACCGTTCTATGACAAAATGGTGGGCAGCGTATCCGCCAACTTCTCCGATATGGTGTTGATTGGAGAACGCGTGGAAAATGGCCTCCGCCGAGGCAAGATCATGCATAACACTGTCGGCAGCGTTAACGTGAAGAAGCTGACGAACAATTCGTGGAAAAAGAAAGAGGCAGAAGCTCACTATGTCTCCGTTGGTCCAAACCATGCTCCCGCCGCACCTTCACCCGCCTACCAAACACCTTATCACCCACAATACCAGGCACACCCACACATGGTGGCCGCGGCCCAACCCTCCTATCAGCCAACCTACAACTCACCTGCGCCATTCCAACCAAACCCTCCATACACGACTCCACCCCCACAAACATTTCCACAACAATCGACTTTTCCTCCACAACATACATTCCCTCAACAACCTCCTAGACCATGGAAACCAAACACCAACTCTAACCCATCTCCAAAGAAAACAAACAACTTACGCAAGATAGTGCAATTTGACCCCATTCCCATGAGTTATTCATAGTTGTTACCCCGTTTAATTCAAAACTCCTTAATAGCACTATGTCCCATGAAGCCGCTGGAACCCCCATACCCCAAATGGTACAACCCGGAGGCTAAATGTGAATACCATGCTGGGGTACTAGGAGACTCCACTGAGAACTGCTTGGCTTTGAAGCACCGGGTTCAAAAATTGATCAACGCCAAGTGGCTCAATTTTGAAAAAGACGCGCCAAGCATAGGAAATAACCCCTTGCCCAACCACGGAGGAGCGGGGCCCTCGATAAACTGTATCGAGGTAGAAGAAAAAGTGAATATGGCTGGAGAATCCTTCCTCGGCCAGCCTAGGCCCTTGGTCATCCGGTACACTGAGGCACCAGCACTACCAACGCCAACGGGGATGAGGCCTGTTACAATCAAGGTTCCTGGGCCCTTTCCATACTAGAGTAACAAGGAGGTGCCTTGGAAGTACGACATAAAGGTGTCCGATGGCAAGATAGAGGAAGGACAGGAAAAGGAAGCCTCGGAGGACTTGACGCCGAATATCGTGAATATAGCTGGGTTGGAGGCATGACTAGGACTGGTCGCATCTACTCCCCCGCGGAAGAAAAGAGAAAACTTCCTTACGGTGAGGCAATATTAGCGGGCCCAACACCCGAGAGCAGCCGGCGGTAAGAGGAAAGGGAGCTAAAAAGGCCGGTTTCTGAAGAAGATGCATGCGAGTTCCTCAAGATGATCAGAAAAAGCGAATATACGGTGCTGGAGCAGTTAAACCGTATACCGGCTAGGATATCGCTGCTGACCCTGATGATGAATTCAGAGCCCCACCGAAAAGTACTACTGAAGGTACTAAATGAGGCTCACGTGGTCCACAACATCTCGGTGGACAAATTCGAAGGCATTGCCAGCAATATCACTGCCAACAACTTCCTCACTTTTGCTGATAAGGAGATTCCGGATGAGGCAGCCGAACACAACAAGGCATTACATATATCTGTAAAGTGCTTGGACCATAACAGACTCCGCTCGACTTTTCTCGACGTGACTCGTCACCATTGGAGTCGACTAGACACAAGTTTTCTCGACACGATGCTTGATCGCTTGACTCTGCTTGACTCGACCTGACTCGGCTGCACTCGACCTGACTCGGCTCATCCTAACTCGACTCGCCTCGACCCCACTCCGCTTCCCTTGATTCGCCACGGCACGATTCAACTCCGCTCGACCTGAGTCGACTCACCTTTCCAGAATCGACTCAACTTCCCTCAACCTCGGCTCGACTCGACTCATCGCAGTTCGACGCAAGTCTACTTATCTCGACTTTCAACATGAATACACTCCAGCAGACTCCGCTCGACTTTCCTCACCTTGACTTGTCACCGTTGTAGTCGATTGGACACAACCGACTCCAATTGACTTCGCTTGAATCGCCACGGCACGATTCAACTGCGCTCGACCATAGTCGACTCAACTTCCCTCCACCTTGGCTCGACCCGACTTATCGTAGTTCGACGCAACTCTGCTCAGCTCGACTTTCAACTTGACTACACTCCGGCAGACTCCGCTCGACTTTCCTCGACGTGACTCGTCACCGTTGGAGTCGACTAGACACAACTTTTCTCGACACGACGCTTCATCGCTTGACTCTGCTCAACTCGACCCGACTCGTCTGCACTCGACTCGACTCGATTCAGACAAATTCAACTCGCCTCGACTCCACTCGACTTTGCTGGATTTGCAACGGCACGATTCAACTGCGCTCGACCAGAGTCAGCCCGACTTTTCTCGAATCAACTCAACTTCGCTAAGCCTCGGCTCGACTCGACTCATCGCAGTTTGACGCAACTCTGCTTAGCTCGACGTGACTCGTCACTGTTGGAGTCGATTAGATACGTTTTTTTTCGGCACAACGCGTCATCGCTTGACTATGCTCGACTCGATCCGACTCGGCTGCACTCGACTCGTCCCGACTCAGACACATTCGACTCGCCTCGACTCCACTCGAATTCGCTTAATTCGCCATGACATGATTCAACTGTGCTAGACCTGAGTCGACTCACCTTTCCCGAATCAACTCAACTTCCCTAAGCCTTGGCTCGACTCGACTCATCGCAGTTTGACGCAACTCTGGTCAGCTCGACTTTCAACTTGACTACACTACGGCGGACTCCGCTCGACTTTCCTCTACGTGACTCGTCACCGTTCGAGTCGACTGGACACAACTTTTCTCGACACGACGCTTCATCGCTTGACTTTTCTCGACTCGACCCGACTCGGCTGAACTCGACCCGACTCGACTCATCCCAACTCGACTCGCCTCGACTCCACTCGACTTCGCTCGATTCGCCACTGCACGAATCAACTGCGCTCGACTTGAGTCGACTCGACTCAACTTCCCTAAGCCTCGGCTCGACTCGACTCATCGCAGTTCGACGCAACTTTGCTCAGCTCGACTTTCAACTTGACGATATTCCAGAAGACTCTGCTCGACTTTCCTCGACGTGAGTCGTCACCGTTTGAGTCGACTGGACACAACTTTTCTCGACACGACGCTTCATCGCTTGGCTCTTCTCGAATCGACCCATCTCGGCTGCACTCGACCCGACTCGACTCATCCCAACCCGACTCACCTCGACTCCACTCGACTTCCCTTGAGTCTCCACGGCACGGTTCAATTGCGCTCGACCTGAGTCAACCCACCTTTCCGAATCGACTCAACTTCCCTCAACCTCGGCTGGACTCGACTCATCAAAGTTCGACGCAACTCTGCTCAGCTCGACTTTCAACTTGACGATATTCCGGAAGACATCGCTCGACTTTGCTTGATTCGCCACAGCACGATTCAACTACGCTCGACCTGAGTCGGCCCGACTTTTCTCGAATCGACTCAACTTCCCTAAGCCTCGGCTTGGCTTGACTCATCGCAGTTTCACGCAACTCTGCTTAGCTCGACTTTCAACTTGACTACACTACGACAGACTCCGGTCCACTTTCCTCGACGTGAGTTGTCATTGTTGGAGTCGACTGGACACAACTTTTCTCGACACGACGCTTCATCGCTTGACTCTTCTCGACTCGACCCGACTCGGCTGCACTCCACCTGACTCGACTCATCCCAACCAGACTCGCCTCGACTCCACTCGACTTCGCTTGAGTCGCCACGACACGATTCAACTGCGCTCGACCTGAGTCGACCCACCTTTCCGAATCGACTCAACTTCCCTCAACCTCGGCTGGACTCGACTCATCACAGTTTGACGCAACTCTGCTCAGCTTGACTTTCAACTTGATGATATTCCGAAAGACACCGCTCGACTTTCCTCGACGTGACTCGTCACCGTTGGAGTCGACTGGACACAACTGTTCTCAACACGACGCTTCATCGCTTGACTCTTCTCGACTCAACCCGACTCGGCAGCACTCGACCCGACTCGACTCATCCCAACCCGACTCGCCTCGACTGCACTCAACTTCGCTTAAGTCGCCACGGCACGGTACAACTGCGCTCGACCTGAGTTGACTCACCTTCCCGAATCGACTCAACTTCCCTAAACCTCGGCTTGACTCGACTTATCGTAGTTCGACGCAACTCTGCTCAGCTCGACTTTCAACTTGATGATATTCGGGAATACACCGCTCGACTTTCCTCGACGTGAGTCGTCACTGTTGGAGACGACTAGACACTACTTTTCTCGACACGAAGCTTCATCGCTTGACTTTGCTCGACTCCACCCGACTCGGCTGCACTCGACTCGACTCGACTCAGACCAATTCGACTCGACTCGACTCAGACCAATTCGACTCGCCTCGACTCCACTCGACTTCGCTTGATTCACCACGGCACGATTCAACTGCGCTCGACCTCAGTCGACCCGACTTTTCTCGAATCGACTCAACTTCCTTAAGCCTCGGCTCCACTCGACTCATCGCAGTTGGACGCAACGCTGGTCAGCTCTACTTTCAACTTGACTACACTCCGGCAGACTCCGCTCGACTTTCCTCGACGTGACTTGTCACCGTTGGAGTCGACTGGACACAATTTTTCTCGACACGACGCTTCACTCGACCCGACTCGACTCATCCAAACCTGACTCGCCTCGACTCCACTCGGCTTCGCTTGAATCGCCACAGCAGGATTGAACTGCGCTCGACCTGAGTCGACTGAGCTTTCCCGAATCGACTCAACTTCCCTCAACCTCGGCCGGACTCGACTCATCACAGTTCGACGCAACTCTGCATAGCTCAACTCTCAACTTGACTACACTCCGGCTGACTCCGTTCGACTTTCCTCGACGTGACTCATCACCGTTAGAGTGTGGTGGACACAACTTTTCTCGACACCACACTTCATCGCTTGACTCTACTCGGCTGCACTCGACTCGACTCCACTCAAACCAATTCGACTCGCCTCGACTCCACTAGACTTTGCTTGATTCGCCACAGCACGATTCAACTGCGCTCGACCTGAGTTGGCCCGACTTTTCTCGAATCGACTCAACTTCCCTAAGCTTCGGCTCGACTCGACTCATCGCAGTTTCACGCAACTCTGCTTACCTCGACTTTCAACTTTACTACACTACGACAGACTCCGCTCGACTTTCCTCGACCTGAGTCGTCACTGTTGGAGTCGACTGGACATAACTTTTCTCGACACGACGCTTCTTCGCTTGACTCTTCTCGACTCGACCCGACTCGGTTGCACTTGACGCGACTCGACTCAGACCAATTCGACTCACCTTGACTCCACTCGACTTCGCTTGATTCGCCACACGTTTCAACTACGCTAGACCTGCGTCGACTTACCTTTCCTGAATCGACTCAACTTCCCTCAACCTCGGCTCGACTCGACTCATCACAGTTCGACGTAACTCTGCTCAGCTCAACTTTCAACTTGACTACTCTCGGACAGTCTCCGCTCGACTTTCCTCGACGTGACTCGTCACCGTTGGAGTCAATTGGTTACAACTTTTCTCGACAAGATGCGTCATCGCTTGACTATGCTCGACTCGACCTGACTCGACTCAGACCAATGCAACTCGCCTCGACTCCAGTCGACTTCGCTTGATTCACCACGGCACGATTCAACTGCGCTCGACCTGAGTCGACCCGACTTTCCTCGAATCGACTCAACTTCCCTAAGGCTCGACTCGACCCGACTCATCGCAGTTCGACGCAACACTGGTCAGCTCTACTTTCAGCTTGACTACACTCTGGCACACTCCGCTCGACTTTCCACGACGTGACTCGTCACCGTTGGTGTCAACTGGTCACAACTTTTCTCGACAAGACGCATCATCGCTTGACTATGCTCGACTCGACCCGACTCGACTCAGACCAATGCGACTCGCCTCGACTCCACTCGACTTCGCTTGATTCGCCACGACACGATTCAACTGCGCTCGACCTGAGTCGACCCGACTTTTCTCCAATCGACTCAACTTCCCTAAGGCTCGGCTCGACCCGACTCATCGCAGTTCAACGCAACGCTGGTCAGCTCTATTTTCAACTTGACTACACTCCGGCAGACTCCGCTCGACTTTCCTCGACGTGACTCGTCACCGTTGGAGTCGACTGGACACAAGTTTTCTCGACACGACGCTTCAATGCTTGACTATGCTCGACTCGACCCGACTCGGCTGCACTCGACCCGACTCGACTCATCCAAACCTGACTCGCCTCGACTGCACTCGACTTCGCTTGAATCGCCACAGCACGATTGAACTGCGCTCGACCTAAGTCGACTAAGCTTTCCCGAATCGACTCAACTTCCCTCAACCTCGGTCGGACTCGACTCATCACAGTTCGACGCAACTCTGCACAGCTCAACTTTCAACTTGACTACACTCCGGCTGACTCCGTTCCACATTCCTCGACATGACTCATCACCGTTGGAGTGTGGTGGACACAACCTTTCTCGACACCACGCTTCATCGCTTGACTCTACTCGACTCGACCCTACTCAGCTGCACTCGACTCGACTCGACTCAGACCAATTCGACTCGCCTCGACTCCACTAGACTTTGCTTGATTCGCCACGGCACGATTCAACTGCGCTCGACCTGAGTCGGCCCGACTTTTCTCGAATCGACTCAACTTCCCTAAGCTTTGGCTCGACTCGACTCATCGCAGTTTCACGCAACTTTGCTTAGCTCGACTTTCAACTTTACTACACTACGGCAGACTCCGCTCGACTTTCCTCGACATGAATCGTCATTGTTGGAGTCGACTGGACACAACTTTTCTCGACACGACGCTTCATCGTTTGACTCTTCTCGACTCGACCCGACTCGGCTGCACTTGACTCGACTCGACTCAGACCAATTCGACTCTCCTTCACTCCACTCGACTTCGCTTGATTCGCCACGGCACGATTCAACTACGCTAGACCTGAGTCGACTCACCTTTCTTGAATCGACTCAACTTCCCTCAACCTCGACTCGACTTGACTCATCACAGTTCGACATAACTCTGCTCAGCTCAACTTTCAACTTGACTACTCTCAGACAGTCTCCGCTCGACTTTCCTCGACGTGACTCGTCACCGTTGGAGTAAACTGGTCACAACTTTTCTCGACAAGACGCGTCATCGCTTGACTATGCTCGACTCGACCCGACTCGACTCAGACCAATGCGACTCGCCTCGACTGCAGTCGACTTCGCTTGATTCGCCACGGCACGATTCAACTGCGCTCGACCTGAGTCGACCCGACTTTTCTCGAATCGACTCAACTTCCCTAAGGCTCGGCTCGACCCGACTCATCGCAGTTCGACGCAACGCTGGTCAGCTCTACTTTCAACTTGACTACACTCTGGCAGACTCAACTCGACTTTCCTCGACGTGACTCATCACCGTTGGAGTCGACTGGACACAAGTTTTCTCGACATGACGCTTCAACGCTTGACTATGCTCCACTCGATCCGACTCGGCTACACTCGACCCGAATCGACTCATCCCAACCCGACTCGCCTCGACTCCACTCTACTTCGCTTGAATCGCCACAGCACGATTCAACTGCGCTCGACCTGAGTCGACTCACCTTTCCCGAATCGACTCAACTTCCCTCAACCTCGGCTGGACTCAACTCATCACAGTTCGACGCAACTCGGCTCAGCTTGACTTTCAACTTGACCTCACTCCGGTAGACTCCGTTCGACTTTCCTCGACGTGACTCATCACCGTTGGAGTCTAGTGGACACAACTTTTCTCGACACGATGCTTCATCGCTTGACTCTGCTCGACTCCACCCGACTCGGTTGCACTCGACTCGACTCGACTCAAACCAATTCGACTTGCCTTGACTCCATTAGACTTTGCTTGATTCGCCACGACACGATTCAACTGCGCTCGACCTGAGTCGGCCTGACTTTTCTCGAATCGACTCAACTTCCCTAAGCCTCGGCTCGACTCGACTCATCGCAGTTTCACGCAACTCTGCTTAACTTGACTTTCAACTTTACTACACAACGACAGACTCCGCTCGACTTTCCTTGACGTGAGTCGTCACTGTTGGAGTCGACTGGATACAACTTTTCTCGACACGACGCTTCAACGCTTGACTATGCTCGGCTCGACCCGAGTCAGCTGCACTCGACCCGACCCAATTCATCCCTACCCGACTCGCCTCGACTCCACTCGACTTCGCTTGAATCGCCACAACACGATTCAACTGCGCTCGACCTGAGTCGACTCACCTATCCTGAATCGACTCAACCTCCGTCAACCTCGGCTGGACACGACTCATCACAGACCAACGCAACTTTGCTCAGCTCGACTTTCAACTTGACCACACTACGGCAGACTCCGCTCGACATTCCTCGACGTGACTCGTCATGGTTGGAGTCGGCTGGACGCAACTTTTCTCGACATGACGCTTCATCGCTTGACTCCGCTCGACTCCGCCCGACTCGGCTGCACTCGACTCCACTCGACTCAGACCAATTCGACTCGCCTCGACTCCACTAGACTTTGCTTGATTCGCCACGACACGATTCAACTGCGGTCGACCTAAGTCGGCCCGACTTTTCTCGAATCGACTCAACTTCCCTAAGCCTCGGCTCGACTCGACTCATTGCAGTTCGACGCTACTCTGCTCAGCTCGACTTTCAACTTGACGATATTCTGGAAGACTTCGCTCAACTTTCCTCGACGTGACTCGTCACCGTTGGAGTCGACTGGACAAAACATTTCTCGACACGACGCTTTATCGCTTTACTCTGCATGACTCCACCCGACTCGGCTGCACTCGACTCAACTCGACTCAGACCAATTCGACTCGCCTTCACTCCACTAGACTTTGCTTGATTCGCCACGACACGATTCAACTGCGCTCGACCTGAGTCGGCCCAACCTTTCTCGAATCGACTCAACTTCCCTAAGCCTCATCTCGACTCGACTCATCGCAGTTTCACGCAACTCTCCTTTGCTCGAATTTCAACTTGACTACACTACGACCGACTCCGCTCGACTTTCCTCGACGTGAGTCGTCACTGTTGGAGTCGACTGGAAACAACTTTTCTCGACACGACGCTTCATCGCTTGACTCTTCTCGACTTGACATGACTCGGCTACAATCGACCCGACTCGACTCATCCCAACCCGACTCGCCTCGACTCCACTCGACTTCACTTGAGTCGCCACATCATGATTCAACTGCGCTCGACCTAAGTCGACTTACCTTTCCGAATCGACTCAACTTCCCTCAACCTCGACTGGACTCGAATCAACACAGATCGACGCAACTCCCCTCAGCTCGACTTTCAACTTGACTACACTCCAGCAGACTCCGCTCGACTTTCCTCGACGTGACTCATCACCGTTACAGTCAGCTGCACACAACTTTTCTCGGCACGACCCTTCATCGCTTGACTCTGCTCGATTCCACCCGACTCAGTTGCACTCGACTCGACTCAACTCAGACCAATTCGACTGGCCTCGACTCCACTAGACTTTTCTTGATTCGCCACGGCACGATTTAACTGCGCTCGACCTGAGTCGGCCCGACTTTTCTCGAATCGACTCAACTTCCCTAAGCCTCGGCTCGATTCGACTCATCGTAGTTCGGCGCAACTCTGCTCAACTCGACTTTCAACTTGACGATATTCCGGAAGACTCCGCTAGACTTTCCTCGACGTGACTCGTCACAGTTGGAGTCGACTGGAAACAAATTTTCTCGACACGACGCTTCATCGCTTAACTCAGCTCGACTCGACCCGAATCGGCTCCACTTGACTCGACTCGACTCAGACCAATTTGACTCGCCTTGACTGCACTCGACTTCGCTTTATTCGCCACGACACGATTCAACTGCGCTCGACCTAAGTCGACTCACCTTTCCCGAATCGGCTCAACATCCCTCAACCTCGGCTCGACTCGACTCATCACAGTTCGACGCAACTCTGCTCAGCTCAACTTTCAACTTGACTACTCTCGGACAGCCTCCGCTCGACTTTCCTCGACGTGACTCGTCACCGTTGGAGTCGACTAGACATAACTTTTCTTGACACGGAGCTTCATCGCTTGACTATGCTCGAGTTGACCCGACTCAGCTGCAGTCGACCCGACTCGGCTTCCCTTGACCTGACTCGACTCATCCCAGCTCGACTCGCCTCGACTCCACTCTGCTTCGCTTGATTCGCCACGGCACGATTCAACTGCGCTCGACCTGAGTCGACTCACCTTTCCCGAATCGACCCAACTTCCCTCAACCTCGGCCCCGACTCAACTCATCGCAGTTCGACGCAACTCTACTCAGCTCGACTTCCAACTTGACTACACTCGGGAAGACTCCGCTCGACTTTCCTCGACTTGACTCGTCACAGTTGGAGTCGACTGAAAACAACTTTTCTCGACACGACGCTTCATCGCTTGACTCTGCTCGACTCGACCCGACTCAGCTACACTTGACTCGACTCGACTCAGACCAATTCGACTCGCCTTGACTCCACTCGACTTCGCTTGATATGCCACGGCACGATTCAACTGCACTCGACCTGAGTCGACTCACCTTTCCCGAATCGACTCAACTTCCCTAAACCTCAGCTCGACTCGACTCATCATAGTTCGACGCAACTCTGCTCAGCTCAACTTTCAACTTGACTACTCTCGGACAGACTCCGCTCGACGTGACTCGTCACCGTTGGAGTCGACTGGACAAAACTTTTCTCGACACGACGCTTCATCGCTTGACTCTGCTCGACTCAACCTGACTCGGCTGCACTCGACACGACCTGACTCGGACCAATTCGACTCGCCTCGACTCCACTCGAATTCGCTTGATTCGTCACGACACGATTCAACTGCGCTCGACCTGAGTCGACTCACCTTACCCGAATCGACCCAACTCCCCTCAACCTCGGCCCAACTTAACTCATCGCAGTTCGACGCAACTCTACTCAGCTCGACTTCCAACTTGACTACACTCTGGCAGACTCCGCTAGACTTTCCTCGACGTGACTCGTCACCGTTGGAGTCGACTGGACACAACTTTTCTCGACACGACGCGTCATCGCTTGACTATGCTCGCTCGACCCGACTCGGCTGCACTCGAGTCGACTCGACTCAGACCAATGCGACTCGCCTCGACTCCACTCGACTTCGCTTGATTCGCCACGACAGGATTCAACTGCGCTCGACCTGTGTCAATTCGACTCAACCTCCCTAAGCCTCGGCTCGACGCGACTCATCGCAGTTCAACGCAACTCTGCTCTGCCCGACTTTCAAGTTGACAAAATTCCGGAAGACTCCGCTAGACTTTCCTCGACGTGAGTCGTCACCGTTGGAGTCGACTGGTCAAAACTTTTCTCGACACGACGCTTTATCGCTTTACTATGCTCGACTCGACCCGACTCAGCTGCACTTGACTCGACCAAAGTCGGACCAATTCGACTCGCCTCGACTCCACTCGAATTCGCTTGATTCGCCACGGCAAGATTCAACTGCGCTCCACCTGAGTCGACTCACCTTTCTCGAACCGACTCAACTTCCCTAAACCTCGGCTCGACTCGTCTCATCACAATTCGACGCAACTCTGCTCAGCTCAACTTTCAACTTGACTACTCTCGGAAAGACTCCGCTCGACTCGACGCTTCATCGTTTGACTCTGCTTGACTCGACCCGATTCTGCTGCACTCGACTCATCCTAACTCGACTCGCCTCGACTCCACTCGACTTCGCTTCTTTCGCCAAGGCACGACTTAACCACGATCGACCTAAGTCTACTCGACTTTTCCCGAAACGACTCAATTTCCCTCAACTCGGCTCGACTCGACTCATCGCAGTTCAACGCAACTCTGCTCAGCTCAACTTTGAACGTGACTACACTCTGGTCGACTCCGCTCTACTTTCCCCAACGTGACTCGTCACTGTTGGAGTCGACTAAACACAACTTTTCTCAACACGATGCTTCATTGCTTGAATCTACTTGACTTGACCCGACTCGGCTACAAACGGCTTCAGTCGACTCATCCATACTCGACTCCAGTCAACTTCGCTTGATTTGCCAAGGCACGATTCAACTACGGTCGACCTGAGTCGACTCGAATTTTCCCGAATCGGTCCAACTTCCCTCAACTCTGCGCGACTCGACTCATCGCAGTTCGACGTAACTCTGCTCAACTCGACTTTCAACTTGACTACACTCCGATCGACTTTCCTCAACGTGACTCTTCACCGTTGGAGTCGACTAGTCACAACTTTTCTCGACACGATGCTTCATTGCTCGACTCCACCCGACTCGGCTGCAATCGGCTCGAGTTGATTCATTCCAACTCGATTCGCCTCGACTCCACTCGACTTCGCTTGATTTGACAAGGCACGATTCAACTACGGTCGACCTAAGTCGACTCGACTTTTTCCGAATCGACTCAACATCCCTCAACTCGGTCGACTCGACTCATCGCAGTTCGATGAAACTCTCCTCAACTCGACTTTCAACTGAACTACACTCCGGTCGAATTTCCTCGTCGCTTGACTCTGCTTGACTCGACCCGACTCGGCTGCACTAGTCTCGACTCGACTCATCCCAACACGACTCGCCTCCACTCCGCTCGACTTCTCTTGATTCGCCACGGCACGATTCAACCGCAGTCGACTTGAGTCGACTCCCCTTTTCCCGAATCGTCTCAACTTCCCTCAACTCGGCTCGACTCGACTCGTTGCAGTTCGACGCAACTCTGCTCAGCTTGACTTTAAACATGACTACACTCCAGTCGACTCCCTGCACTTTCCTCGACGTGACTCGTCACCGTTGGAGTCAACTAGACACAACTTTTCTCGAGATGATGTTTCATCGCTTTACTCTGCTCGACTCGACCCGACTTGGCGGCACTCGACTCGACTCGACTCACCTTGACTCCACTCGACTTCGCTTGATTCGCCACGACATGATTCAACTGCGCTTGACTTGAGTTGACTCGATTTTTCCCAAAATTGACTCAACGTCCCTTAACTCGTCTCCCCTCGACTCATTGCAGTTCGACGCAACTCTGCTCAGCTCAACTTTCAATGTTACTATACTACGATCGACTCTGGTTGACTTGCCTTGACCTGACTCGTCACCGCTGAAGTCGACTAGAAACAACTTTTCTTGACACGACGCTTCATCGGTTGACTCTGCTTGCCTCGACCCGACTCGGCTGCACTCGTCTCAACTTGACTCATCCCAACTCGACTCGCCTCGACTGCACTTGATTCGCCCCGGCACGATTCAACTTGAATCCACTCGCCTTTTCCCGAATCGGCTCAACTTCCCTCAACTCGGCTCGACTCGACTCGTCGCAGTTCGACGCAACTCTACTCAGCTCGACTTTCAACATGACTACACTCTGGTCGACTCCCTGGACTTTCATCAACGTGACTCGTCACCGTTGGAGTCGACTAGACACAACTTTTCTCGACACGACGTTTCATTGCTTGACTCTGCTCGACTCGACCCGACTCGGCTGCACTCGACTCGACTCGACTCGACTCACCCCTACCCGACTCACCTTGACTCCACTCGACTTCGCTTGATTCGCCACGACACGATTCAACTGCGCTCGACCTGAGTCGACTCGACTTTTCCCCAATCGACTCAACTTCCCTTAACTCGGCTCCACTCGACTCATCGCAATTTGACGCAACTCTGCTCAGCTCAACTTTCGATGTTACTATTCTCCGATCGACTCCGGTCGACTTTCCTCGACGTGACTCGTCACCGTTGAAGTCGACTAGACACAACTTTTCTCGACACGACGCTTCATCGGTTGACTCTGCTTGACTCGACCTGACTCGGCTGCAATCGACTTGACTCGACTCATCCCAACTTGACTTGGCTCGACTGCAATCCACTCGACATCGCTTGATTCGCCAAGGCACGATTAACCTACGGTCGACCTAAGTCGACTTGACTTTTCCCGAATCGACTCAACTTCCCTCAACTTGGCTCGACTCGACTCATCGCAGTTCGACGTCACTCTGCTCAGCTCGACTCTCAACTCCGGTCGACTCCGGTCGACTTTCCTTGAGGTGACTCGTCACCATTGGATTTGACCAGACACAACTTTTCTCGACACGACGCTTCATCGCTTGACTCTGCTCGACTTGACCCGACTCTGCTGCACTCGACTCATCCTAACTCGACTCGCCTCGACTCCACACGACTTCGCTTCATTCGCCAAGGCACGATTCAACAACGATCGACCTTAGTCTACTCGAATTTTCCCGAAACAACTAAACTTCCCTCAACTCAGCTCGACTCGACTAACCACAGTTCGACGCAACTCTGCTGAGCTTAACTTTCAACGTGACTGCATTTTGGTCGACTCCGGTCCACCTTCCCCAACGTGACTCATCACTGTTGGAGTCGACTAAACACAACTTTTCTCGACACGATGCTTCATCGCTTGAATCTGCTTTACTCGACCCGACTCGACTGCAAACGGCTTGAGTCGTCTCATCCATACTCGACTCCACTCGACATCGCTTGATTTGCCAAGGCACGATTCAACTACGGTCGACCTGAGTCGACTCGACTTTTCCCGAATCGGTTCAACTTCCCTCAACTCCGCTCGACTCGACTCATAGCAGTTCGACGTAACTCTGCTCAGCTCGACTTTCAACTTGACTACACTCCGATCGACTTTCCTCAACGTGACTCTTCACCATTGGAGTCGACTAGACACAACTTTTCTCGACACGACGCTTCATTGCTCGACTCTGCTCGACTCATCGCAACTCGATTCGCCTCGACTCCACTCGAATTCGTTTGATTTGACAAGGCACGATTCAACTACGGTCGACCTAAGTCGACTCGAGTTTTCCCAAATCGACTCAACTTCCCTCAACTCGGTCGAATCGACTCATCGCAGTCCGACGAAACTCTCCTCAGCACGACTTTCAACTTGACTACACTCCTGTCGACTTTCCTCAACGTGACTCGTCACCGTTGGAGTCAACTAGACACAACTTTTCTTGACACGATGCTTCATCGCTTGACTCTGCCCGACTCAACTGTACTTGGCTGTAATCGGCTCGAGTCAACTCATCCCAATTCGATTCGCCTCGATTCCACTCAACTTCGCTTGATTCGCCATGGCACGATTCAACTGCAGTCGACTTGAGTCAACTCGCCTTTTCTCGACTCGGCTCAACTTCCCTCAACTCGGCTCGACTCGACTCGTCGCAATTCGACGCAACTCTGCTCAGCTCGACTTTCAACATGACTACACTCCGGTTGACTCCCGGGACTTTCCTCGACGTGACTCGTCACCATTGGAGTCGACTAGACACAACTTTTCTCGACACGACGTTTCATCGCTTGACTCTGCTCGACTCGATTCACCCTTACTCGACTCACCTTGACTCCACTCGACTTCGCTTGACTCGCCACGGCATGATTCAACTGCGCTTGACTTGAGTCGACTCGATTTTTCCCAGTTGACTCAACTTCCCTTAACTCGGCTCCACTGGACTCATCGCAGTTCGAAGCAATTCTGCTCAGCTCAACTTTTGATATTACTATACTCCGATCGACTCCGCTCGACTTTCCTCGACGTGACTCGTCACTGTTGGAGTCGACTAGACACAACTTTTCTCGACACGACGCTTCATCGCTTGACTCTGCTCAACTCGACCCGACTCGGCTGCACTCGACTCGACTTGACTCATCCCAACTCGATTCGCCTCGACTCCACTCGAGTTTGCTTGATTCGCCACGGCACGATTCAACCGTACACGACCTGAGTCGACTTGACTTTTCCCGAATCGACTCAACTTCCCTCAACTCGGCTTGACTCTACTCATCGCAGTTCAATGCAACTATACTCAGCTCAACTTTCAACGTGTCTACCCTCCGGTTGACTCCGCTGGACTTTCCTCGACATGACTCTTCACCATTGGAGTCGACAAGACATAACTTTTCTCGAGACGACGCTTCATTGCTTGACTCTGCTCGACTCGACCCGACTCGGCGGCACTCGACTAGACTCGACTCGACTCATCCCAACTCGACTTGCCTCGACTCCACTCGACTTCGCTTGATTTGCCATGGCACGATTCAATTGCGCTCGACCTGAGTCGACTCGACTTTTCCCAAATCGACTTAACTTCCCTTAACTCGGCTCCACTCGACTCATCGCAGTTCGACGCAACTCTGCTCAGCTTAACTTTCGTTGTTACTACACTCCGATCGACTTTCCTCGACGTGACTCGTCATTGTTGAAGTTGAGTAGACACAACTTTTCTCGACACTACGCTTCATCGGTTGACTCTGCTCGACTCGACCTGACTCGGCTACAATCGGCTCGACTCGACTAATCCCAACTCGACTCGGCTCGACTGCAATCCACTCGACATCGCTTGAATCGCCACAGCGCGATTAACCTACGGTCGACCTGAGTCGACCCGACTTTTCCCGAATCAACTCAACTTCCCTCAACTCGACTCGACTCGACTCGACTCATCGCAGTTCGACGCCACTCTGCTCAGCTCGACTTTCAACGTGACTACACTCTGGTTGACTCCGCTCCACTTTCCTCAACATGACTCGTCACTGTTGGAGTCGACTAGACACAACTTTTCTCGACACAATGCTTCACCGCTTGAATCTGCTCGACTCAACCCGACTCTGCTACAATCGACTCGAGCCGACTCTACTACAATCGACTCGAGCCGACTCATCCCAACTCGATTCGCCTTGACTCCCCTCAACTTTGCTTGATTTGACAAGGCACGATTTAACTACGGTCAACCTGAGTCGACTCCACTTTTCCCGAATCGACTCAACTTCCCTCAACTCGGCTCGACTCGACTCATCGCAGTTCGACGCAACTCTCCTCAGCTCGACTTTAAAATTGAGTACACAACGGTCGACTCCACCCCACATTCCTCGACGTGACTGGTCACCGTAGGAGTTGACTAGACACAACTTTTCTCCACACGAAGCTTCACCACTTGACTCTGCTCGACTCGACTGGACTCATCCCAACTAGACGCCAGTCGACATCAATTGATTCGTCGAGGCACAATTCAACTACGGTCGACCTGAGTCGACTCGACTTTTCCCGAATCGACTCAACTTCCCTCAACTTGGCTCGACTTGACTCATCGCAGTTCGATGCAACTCTGCTTAGTTCGACTTTCAACTTGACTACATTCCGGTCAACTCCGCTCTACTTTCCTATACATGACTCATCACGGTTGGAGTCGACTAGACACAACTTTTCTCGACACGACGCTTCATCGCTTGACTCTGCTCGATTCGACCCAACTCGGCTGCAATCGACTCGACTCGACTCATCCCAACTCGACTCGCCTCGACTCCACTCGATTTCGCTTGATTCGCCACGACACGATTCAACTACGGTCGACGTGAGTCGACTCGACTTTTCCCGAATCGACTCAACTTCCTTGAACTTGGCTCAACTAGACTCATCTCAGTTTGACGCAACTCTTCTCAGCTCCACTTTCAACTTGACTACACTCCGGTCGACTCCGCTAGACATTCCTTGATGTGACTCGTCACTGTTGGAGTTGACTAGAAACAACTTTTCTCGAAACAACGCTTCATCGGTTGGACTCGACTCGACTCAACTCATCCCAACTCGACTCTCCTAGACTCTAGTCGACTTCGCTTGATTCGCCACAGCAGGATTCAACTGCGCTCGACCTGAGTTGACTCGACTTTTCCCGAATCAACTCAACTTCCCTCAACTTGGCTCGACTCGACTCATCGCAGTTCGACGCAACTCTGATCAGCTCGACTTTCAACGTGACTCGTCACTGTTGGAGTCAACAAGACACAACTTTTCTCGACACGACGCTTCATCACTTGACTCTACTCGACTCGACCCGACTCGGCTGCGCTCGACTCGACTCGACCCATCCCAACTCGACTCGCCTAGACTCTACTCGACTTCGCTTGATTCGCCACGACACGATTAAACTGCAGTCAACTCGACTTTTCCCAAATCGACTCAACTTCCCTCAACTCGGCTCGACTCAACTTCCCTCAACTCGGCTCGACTCGACTCATCACAGTTCGACGCAACCCTTCTCGGCTCGACTTTCAACATACCTACACTCCGGTCGTCTCCGCTCAACATTCTTCGACGTGACTGTAAACACCAATTATATCCAAGCCTCCCGTCGTCAAACTAATTAGTAAATTAACCCTAACTTAAATAATGAATGGATAGTAGATTTAACAGAGAACAAAATATATATGAAGAAAAACAGGCCAGCGGAAGAAAATGATAAAGCAGGAGGAAACGAGAAAAAATAAATAAAAATAAAAAATCTGAAAAGAAATAAAATGAAAAATCTAAAAAGAATTAAAAAATATAAAAATCTGAAAAAGAAAAATATAAAAATCTGAAATAGAATTAAAAATAATAATAATAAATCTGAAAAAGATATGTGTATAAAAATCTGAAAAAGAAAAAATAAAAAATCTGAAAAAGAATATAAAAATAAAAATCTAAAATAGAATTAAAAAAAATAAAAAATATAAAGAAATAAAAATATAAAAATCTGAAAAAGAAAAAAGAAAAAAATTGAAAAAGAATATAAAAATTAAAATCTGGAAAGAAAAATAACAAAAACTGAAAAAAATAATAAAAATCTGAAAAGAAATAAAATAAATAAATAAAAAATCTGAAAAAATAAATAAGAAAAAAAAGAAATGAAAATTTGGAAAAAAAATCTAAAAAGAAATTTTAAAATTAAAATCCGAATTAAAATAAAAATATAAAAATATGAAATAGAAATTAAATAAAAAAATCTGAAAAGAAATTTTAAAATTAAAATCTGAAAAGAAACAAAAATAAAGAAAAGATCCTGAAATAATAAAATCTAGAAAAAGAAATGAAAAATGGAAATGTGAAAAAGAAAATAAATAAAAAGAAAAAAGAAAAAAGAGAAAGAGAGAAAGAGAGAAAAACCCTATAAAAAAAGACGGAAGAAAGGTTTAGGGGTTGGCTCATTCTTGAGATTTTTTCGGGGAAGAGAACTTTAGGACCTCCTGCAGAATAGCTCTCTCTCTTCTCAGAAAGGATCTTCTTCCAGGCGCGGAGTTGTTCACGCAGAGGAGGCGTTGCAAGGAAGAAAGTCATCTCAGCATCCTCGCTCGCGCTGCATCCGACTCTGTTCAGGTCAGTGAATTCATCTCCCTATAGCTAAGATTCATGCATAGATCTGTTAGAAAATTAAGAAATTAGTCATAGCGCGAATCTTGATTATCTACATTTAGACTATGCCCGATTTAATGTTATTTCAAATATCTCCCATGAAAAACCCTCGACCAAGCAATACTTGAAGTAGAGTGAAATAACCTCTCTGTTCCGGTTTGAGCAAGAACTAGAGCTTAAGTAAAGGCTGAGCGCCCTTCTTCGAGTCGATCAAATTGTAAGCTTGGCCAATCTGGTTGGTGTCTCCACGAGCCACGAAACCATGCGCTGCTCCTAGGCCGAAGTAGCACCGATGGAAAACCCCACCCTCAAACTTCGGCTACGAACCCGAGGTGTTTGATAAATGAGCAAGACAGAGGAGTGGTTGGGCTCAAAGTCCATCCTCGCCCCAGTAGAAGCTAGTGTCGGGTCAAATGATGAGAGGAGTGTGGTACAGCCTTGACGACACATGAGGAGAGTGCACACTTGCTCCCTGGAATACGTCTCTGATACTCGGTGGAGTCCACTTTAGAACCACCCATGTAATCCTCCTCCCTTAAGCATTCAGATCCTAAAGGATTAGTCTACCTCTTCGCTACAGTGGAACTTTCAACCACCAAGTATCCAAGGGAGACGGCTCCGCAACTAAAGATTGCCCACGCGAAGGGTCGAAGTCGATAGGATGGAGTGTGACTGAGTGCATTATAGGACTCAGGTTCAAGGGCGGGCAGGGGAGCTGAGGTAATTGCCCAAAATGACGCTTAGTGTGGGGTATGCTAGTCCTTCAAAGATGCGGATCTAGAAGCACGATCCGAGTCACCCCGATACCTCGTGGCTTAGCTTCGAACCAACGGAGTTGAAATCCACCTAGCCATGTATATGACTTGACATCCATCTTAGTGCTCCCCTCTGTCTGGCGATCCCGAGTAAGGTAGTCAAGCATCTCCTCTGATGCCAAAACAGCTAGGAGATACCCTATAGAGGTGATAATAAAGGGGGTAGGGTGATTTGCAAATCACAATAGGAATCAGCCAAGGCGACTCCAGAGCGTGGCCAAAGGCTGAAGCTAACCGGGGCATCCATGAGAAAAGAGGGCACCCAAGGAGAGGGCGATGGGTTGAAGTCCCCTGGGCATGCCGCATGCAAGAAGGGAACATTATAGAGGCATCTACCACGGAGGAGACTCGGCGGCCGGCATTTCCAAAGGCTCCTCACTTATAGCCGTCCTAGGAAGCTATACCAAAAGATGGGATGAATGGCGAGTGCAATGAAGGGTATTCTGTCCTTGGGTTTCCCCAATTGCAGGTTTCCCAAAATAACGTGCCCTCCATGCATTTCATATATATTTTTCATGAGTGGGGCCCTATACCCGGGTCCGAGTGCTGTCTAGGATTAGAGGGATCTAGTGGTGTCACTTTGGGGCCTACGTCCTGTTTGACTATCATGAAAATCCCAGCTAGAGTGCGTCCTATTCGTAATTCCCTACAGCTGGTACCTTTTTCTACTGTTGTGGCAAGCATTACGGACTGGAACTTGGCTCTAGTGACCTTTTACACCTCAGGATTATTGACCACCTTATTAGAGGTTCATGCATAAAAGGCCATAGATCCCAAGGACAAGTTACCCGAGTAGGATAAAAGGAGGGCACTCGTCACCGACTCTAGTTTGTTTCATCTCTATCTGTGATTGGGGTGATAAAGAAAAAGGAAGGATATGGAAAATTTGGAGAGAGAGAAAATGAAAAATAAAGATGAAGAGAGAGAAAATGAAAAATAAAGAGGAAGAGAGAGAAAGTGGAAAATAAAGAAAAAAAGAAGAAAAAGAAAAAGAAAAAGAGAAAAAAAGGGGAAGGAAACGAAAAGTAAAGAAAGAAAAAAAAATGAAAAGAGTGAAGGAACAAAAAGAGAAGAAAAGGGGAGAAAAGAGAAAAAAGGGGATATGTGTAACATTTGTATCATAAAGTCATCTTGTCGTTTTTCTATTTTTTTTCATGCATTTGTTTCATTTTCGTCAAGAGTTTAACATGTTTATTTTTGTCTTTTTCCTTTTCTTTTGTTTCCACTTTGAGGGACCAGGTTCTCATTGACTATTGAAAGAGGTAAAGTGGAAATTAATGCAGAATCCAGGCAGTTGAGAAAAACAAGACGGGTTGGGATCAAGCTGACAAACTTCACTAGTTTAGAAGCCTTTGGGAATAGGTTGACGAGCATTCAGCAGATGTCATTCGTCAAAAGGTACAACAATGTGTTAAAACTGCTGAAAGTTAGGGTACAAGAGGGGGCCCTCACGGTGATGGTACAGTATTACGACCCCCCTCTCCGGTGCTTCACTTTCTCTGATTTCCAGTTGGCACCCACCCTTGAAGAGTTTGAACAGATCCTGGACTTGCCTTTGGAGGGGTGTAGACCTTACAACCATCTGGAGCACCACGCCTCGTTCCGAGCTGCGGCACAGGCTTTGGGTCTACCATCTGGTGACCGGCTAACAGATTACCAAGGGAAGAATCAAGCCAAGGGGTTCACCCGAGGGTTCTTAGAGGCCTACATGCAGCATCTAGCTGACAGCCACCAGTGGGATACTTACATGGACGTACTAGCCCTCACCATTTATGGGCTGGTACTCTTTCCGGGCATAGAGGACTTCGTGGATTTAAACGTTGTTGATATCTTCTTGGCTCGGAAGAATAGGGTTGAGAACCCTGTCACTGCTCTGCTAGCCGACGTTTATTATACCTTGAACCTTTGCCATGAGGGGAAGGGGAAGAAGCTGACCTGCTGCCTACCGGTGCTGTATATATGGGTGACCGCCCACGCTTTCAAAAGGAATATGAAGGTGCAGTGTCCCATATCTGACCTTTTGTGCTACCAGATCAAGCCGATGAACAATGACGAATGGGCAGCCCACTTCGACAGTTTGACGGAAGAGTAGGTTAGATGGCAGCCGGCTTGGCAGCAAAGAACAGAACTGATCTACCATTGTAAGGGGTTCCTAAATGTACCGCTCATGGGAATCCGAGGCTGCATCAACTATAACCCGATACTAGGGCAAAGGCAACTGGCCTACCCATTAGGGGACCCCCAACAGGCGAGCTCTTGACCCCTTTTCTGTTAAAGTATGAAGGAGATTTTGCCGAAGGCCTCCGAAGGGTCCGGGAAGCATGGGAGATTGTCACCCGTAAGGGAAAGGACCTGGGGGTCCGAAGCTGGGCTACCAAAGAGGAGTACAAGCAATGGGTCAAAAATAGAGTGCAACGGATCAAGTTGCCATTCCAACCTCCAGCCACCGCGTCCAGAAGCCAGCCAACCACAACGATATTCGAAGATGAGGCTGTCAAGAGCCAAAAAGAAAAATTAGAAGCAATGACCAGAAAAAACAGCCAGTTGGAGGAGGAGCTACTGAAATCGTGACAAGAATGTGCTACGCTGAAAAGAGAAAAGCAAGAAAGCGAGGCCACGATAGAAAGCATTCGAGAATAGTAGAAAGGCGAACGTGAGCACGCCTCCCGAGTTCACCTTAATTTACAAGCAGCCAATACAGAGCTTGGGATAAGGGCGCAGGAAAGAGATGTCGCACTCCAAGAAAACCACCAACTGAGAAATGCCCTAGAGCAAGTAAGAGCCAAAGTCCGCACGATCAGGGAAGAGAAAAATCAACTCCTCGCCATGAAGGATAGAATCCGAATGGAAGCAGATTACGTCATAGAAGAAAGGAATGATCTGCTGCAACGGGTGGAGGAGATGAAGAAACAGATTGACGGGCTGCTAGGGGTATGGCAGAATGAGGTCAACGAGGAAAAGTGGAACGTCATCGAGGTCATCCGGATGCAACAAAGGGGCATCAACGATATACAGGATGAAAACAAGTGGTACAAGGACACAGCCGATCATTGGACCAGGTGCTCGAGAGGCTGGCCAGTCTAGCAAACATAGCAATTGAAGAAGTACCACAACTGCTCAAGAAGGAGGAAACCTTGTTGCACCCGCTCCATACCCCTCCGGAAGTTGAAGAGTTCATTCAATTTTGTAGAAACCTAATTTTAAGAATGAACAAATATATTGTATTGGCCGAACAGGAAGGCCAAGATGTAAAATGATTTCAGCTTGTTTGAATGAAGTTAATTCCGCTCTGCATATGATTCTGCATTAATTTCCATTTCACGCTCAAAACGCCGAAAACGCACCCAATCAATAACAATGATCAATGAGGAACTGGTCCCTCCATAGTTATTTCATGCCTAGATTTCTTTTGTCATAATTAACCACTAATTACTTTGATTTTAATGAGCAGTTAACAAAATAGCAGAATCACGACTTCCTTGGCATTCATATAAAACTAGATCACGAGCAAAAATCATGAGCGAGCTAGAAACTCAGAACGAGGAATTGAGGAACGAGGTGGCCAAATTGAAGGATCAGGTCGCCAAGTTGATGAAGCTATTGGAAAAAGGCACAGAGGGACCCTCGGAAACTGAAGAACCGGGGGCTGCTGCCGCATCATTCCCGCTTCAGGCGGTTGCTGAACCAGAATGGTCATATGGGCTGCCACCGGGCTGTGAGCGTCATTATGGGCAAGGCTCCCAAGGGATCCCAACTGGTGAAAATCCTGCTCCACATCCACTCCACATCAACTCTGCCACTCATTAATACCATCTTACCCTCCTGTTAGGCCACCACACACCAACCGAACCACTCACCCTCACCATACTAACTCGCCGACCTACATCCCTCCCACCTTAGGCTATCTACCTCAAACTCACCCTGCATACATAAACCCACCGATCTACCCCTACCACACAAACACATCCTCCGCCATTCCGGCACACATTAATCCCTCTCTCCCTCCTCATATTAACCTTCCAACCACATACCCGCACAACGCCAACCCCGACTACACCCATATGAACACGACCATTACTGAAGACCTACATATTCCATCCCCGTCGCAACCCATCCAACAAACCCACACCAACTACATCCCTATGGTCACGCTGCTAGACCTGAGGGACAATACACATCACCCCGTCACGCTGCCCAACCCTTGACCGGACCCTGGCCAAGGCCAGCTGAGCAAGAAGCCCATCTCAGTGGGAGATGGCAACACCTGGAGGAAAGGGTGCGGGTGATAGAAGGAAGCGGTTATGGAACGGTCGAGGCCTTTGATCTTTGCCTCGTTCCTGACATTGTCATATCGCCTAAGTTCAAGACCCCCAAATTTGAAAAACACAGAGGCATTGGCTGCCCAAAGAGCCATCTTATAATGTAGTGCCGAAAGATGGCCTCACACTCCCACGATGACAAGCTACTCATTCACTGCTTCCAAGACAACTTAACGGGAGCAGTAGCCAGCTGGTACACCCAGCTGGAGAGGGTGCACATCCACACGTGGAAGGACTTGGTGGATTCCTTCCTCAGGAAGTATCGATACAATATGGAGATGAATCTAGACCGCACCCAGTTGCTAAATATGACAAAGAAGGAGAACAAATCCTTCAAAGAGTACGCGCAAAGGTGGCGGGAGCTGGCCGCCCAAGTTCAACCCCGAATGCTGGAACGGGAGATGATAAGCACATTTATGGAGACTCTCCCTACGCCGTTCTATGACAAAATGGTGGGCAACCAATTTCTCAGATATGGTGTTGATCGAAGAACGCGTAGAAAATGGCCTCCGTCGAGGCAAGATCATGCACAACACCGTCGACAGTGTCAACGTGAAGAAGCTAACAAATAACTTGTGGAAGCAGAAGGAGGCAGAGGCTCACTACGTCTCAGCCAGTCCAAACCATGCTACCGCCACACCTCCACCCGCATACCAAGCACCTTACCACCCACAATACCAAGCACACCCACACATGGTATCCGCGGCCCAACCCTCCTATCAGCCAACCTACAACCCACCTACCCCATTCCAACCAAACCCTCCGTACATGACTCCACCCCCACAAACATTTCCTCAACAACCTCCCTGACCATGGACACCAAATACCAGCTTTAACCCACCTCCACAAAAAACAAATAACCCCGAAAAATAGTGCAATTCGACCTCATCCCCATGAGTTATTCGGAGCTGTTACCCCGTTTAATTCAAAACTACTTAATTACACTATGCCCCATGAAGCCATTGGAACCCCTATACCCCAAATGGTATAACCCGGAGGCAAAATGCGAATACCACGCTGGGATAGTGGGACATTCCACCGAGAATTGCTTGGCCTAGAAGCATCGGGTTCAAAAATTGATCAATGCCAAGTGGCTCAATTTTGAAAAGGACGCTCCAAGCGTGGGAAGCAACCCTTTGCCAAACCACGGAGGAGTGGGGCCCTCGGTAAACTGTATCGAGGTGGAAGAAGAAGTGAACATGGCTGGTGAATCCTTTCCCAGCCAGCCTAGGCCCTTGGTCATCCGGTACACTGAGGTGCCGACACTACTAACGCCAATGGGGATGAGGCCTGTTACAATCAAGGTTCTCGGGCCATTTCCGTACCAGAGTAACAAGGAGGTTCCCTGGAAATACAATATAGAGGTATCCGGCGGCAAGACAAAGGAAAGACAGGAAAAGGAAGCCTCGGAGGACTTAACTCCGAGTATTGTGAATATAGCCGGGATTGGGGCCATGACCAGGAGTGGTCGCATCTACTCCCCCGCGGAAGAAAAGAGAAAACTGCCTTGCAGCGAGGCAATATTAGCGGGCCCAGAACCCGAGAGCAGTCGGCGGAAAGAGGAAAAGGAGCTAAAAAGGCTTGTCCCTGAGGAAGATGTTTGTGAGTTCCTCAAGATGATCAGGCAAAGCGAGTATACGGTGCTATAGCAGTTGAACCGTATACCGGCCAAAATATTGCTGCTGACCCTGATGATGAATTCGGAGCCCCGCCGAAAGGTACTACTGAAGGTACTAAATGAGGCTCATGTGATCCACAACATCTCGGTGGACAAATTTGAAGGGATCGCCAGCAACATCACCGCCAACAACTTCCTCACTTTTGCTGACAAAGAGATTCTGGATGAGGGAGCCGGACACAACAAGGTGTTACATATATCTGTAAAGTTCCTGGACCATATTCTAGCCAGGGTCGTGGTAGACAATGGTTCCTCATTGAATGTAATGCCTCAACTGACACTGTCAAAGCTGCCGCACAAAGGGGTCCTCATAAGGTCGAGCTCAATGGTAGTTAGGGATTTCAACGGGTCCAGAAGGGAAGTCATGGGCGAGGTCGAGCTGCCAGTCCAAATCGGGCCGGTGGTTTTCAATATCACCTTCCAAATTATGGACATTCAGCCAGCCTACAGTTGTCTGCTAGGGAGGCCATGGATCCATTCTGCCAAGGCAGTGCCCTCGACTCTCCACCAGAAACTAAAATTCATCGTAGACGATAGGTTGATCATCGTCTCTGCAGAGGAGGACTATCTGGTCAGTAAGCCCACCAACCCTCCATAATCGAGGCGGCTGAAGAGGATTTGGAGACTCATTTCCAAGCCTTGGAGGTCGCTAACGTCACTACTATCAAAGAGGGAGACGTGGTTGATCGAAGGAAGCCCCCCAAAGCCCTCATGATGATGGCCCGAGTCATGCTGAAAAACGAGTTCATACCCGATGATAAACTGGGGCAAAACAACGACGGCTTGTCTCAGCCTTTGTCACTGAACAAGAACAGGAGGCGATATGGGCTAGGATATGAGCCCACTGAAGAAGACAAAGCGTTGAAACCCCGAGGCGGTAGGGTCCCTCTGTGCCCCATCTCTCAGAGCTTCTAGAGCGCCGGCTCCGAGAGTCCGAATTTGATTGCAGCCATAGAGGGGGAAAAGACATGGAGCATTGAAGATCTAGTGACAGCTTGTCCCCCAGGACATGAACTGAACAATTGGGAAACCATTGAACTACCTTTGACTTTTGATTCAGTTTAAATGTAATTGTGTAATTGTCATAGCAAAATTCTTTTCAAATATTTTGTATACACTTCTGATGAATGAAACACAGTTGCATTACCCTGAAACCTCCACTCTTGATTCCCTACTATATCTCTCTATGCAATATATACGAATCTTATTCTTCCTTTTTACGCCACGATATGCAAATCCGACCAAAACTCACCTTGCGACGACGGTGCTAGTATTATATTAGGTGATTTCAGCTGTATTGTTAATCAGGCCGATGAGGGGGCAGAACTTGAGTGCGATCCCACCAAAGAGATGTTGAGATTGGTGGAGCGCGAATCCAAGATAATTGAACCGCATCAGGAGCCCACAAATTTGATAAATTTGGGGACCGAGGAGAACAGGAAAGAAGTCAAGATAGGCACGCTAATCACAGGAGATAATCGCGAGCGGTTGATCTCACTCTTACAGAACTATAGCGATATCTTCGCCTGGTCTTATCAAGACATGCCGTGCTTAGATACCTCTATAGTAGAGCACAAGCTGCCTATGAAAACCGGGTGTGTTCCAGTCAAACAGAAGCTGAGGAGGATGAAACCGGATATGTCCCTGAAAATCCGGGAGGAAGTAAGGAAACAGTTTGACGCCGGCTTCTTGGCTATGTCAAACTACCCTGAATGGGTCGCTAACATAGTGCCGGTCCCCAAGAAGGATGGGAAGGTCCAAATGTGCGTAGACTACAGAGATCTCAATCGAGCCAGCCCAAAAGATGATTTTCCGCTTCCCCACATCGATGTGCTGGTCGATAACACTACACAATTCTCTTATTTTTCATTCATGGATGACTTCTCAGGCTATAATCAGATCAAGATGGCTGAAGAGGATAGAGAAAAGACCACCTTTATTACAGCCTGGGGAACCTTTTGCTACAAAGTCATGCCCTTCGAATTGAAAAATGCTGGGGCAACTTATCAAAGGGCCATGGTCACACTATTCCATGACATGATTCACAAAGAGATAGAAGTATATGTGGACGACATGATTGCCAAATCCCAGACGGAGGAGGACCACATCACGGATCTTCAGAAGTTATTCGAGAGACTCCAGAAATTCAAGCTGCGGTTGAACCCGGCTAAGTGTACTTTCGGAGTGAAATCAGGAAAACTGTTGGGATTCATTGTCAGCGAGAAGGGTATCAAGGTTGACCCTAATAAAGCTCGAGCAATCATAGACATGCCAGCTTCAAAAAATGAAAAGGAGATACGAGGTTTCTTGGGGAGACTCAATTACATCTCCCGGTTTATTTCCCAGTTGACATCTATGTGCGCGCCGATCTTCAAGCTCCTGTGCAAGAATCAACCCATGAGTTGGGATGAGGATTGTCAAGAGGCTTTTGAGAAGATCAAATCATATTTACAGAACCCACCGGTCCTGGTACCGCCAGTCCCTAGGAGGCCTTTGATCTGATATCTAATGGTGACGGATCAGTTAATGGGTTGTGTGCTCGGTCAACATGATGAGTCCGGGAGGAAGGAGCAGGTGATATACTACTTGAGCAAAAAGTTCACAAGTTGTGAAGCCAGGTACTCCCTATTAGAATGAACATGTTGCACTTTAGAATGGGCGGCGCACTGTCTAAGACAGTATATGCTGAGCCACACCACGTGGCTAGTCCAGGATGGATCCGATCAAGTATATATTTGAGAAGCCTGCGTTGTCGGGACGAATTGCAAAATGGCAAATGATGCTTTCAGAATATGATATCATGTATATGACCCAGAAGTCTGTCAAAGGCAGTACACTCGCCGAATATCTGGCCCAACAGCTCATAGAAGACTACCAGGCTATGCACCCAGAATTTCCTGATGAGGACTTAATGGCAATCTTTAATGAAGAAGAGAAGATAAAGGGAGAGAGATGGATAATGTTGTTTAATGGCGCCTCCAATATGATGGGCCATGGTATAGGAGTCATACTGATTTTTGCAAAAAAACAGTATATGCCTATTACCACCCGACTAGCCTTCAATTGCACCAACAATATGGCGGAATATGAAGCTTGCATTTTGGGGATCCAAGCTGCAATCGAAGCCAATGTGAAGCGCCTAGAAGTCTTTGGTGACTCAGCCTTGGTCATCCATCAGGTCAAAGGAGAGTGGGAGACCAGAGATGCAAAGCTAGTGCCCTATCAGGCTCACCTCCAGGAATTGCTGGAACGTTTCGAAGAGGTCACCTTTTCGCATATACCTCGAGAAGACAATTAGTTGGCCGATGCCCTAGTCACATTATCGTCTATGTTTGAAATTGGACGAGAAGAGGACATGCCTCTCATCTGCATCCAACATCGCCCCAGACCGGAATTTTGCCAAGACGTGGAGGTAAAACAAGACGGGAAGCCCTGGTATCATGACATCCGACAGTTCTTGAAAAATAAAGAATATCCTGCCGATTCATCCGAAAATGATAAGAGGACCTTACGAAGACTAGCCGTAGGTTTCTTCCTCAAAGGGGAAATCTTGTACAAAAGGAATCACGACATGGTTCTACTCAGGTGTGTAGACGCAGCAGAAGCCAACAAAATTCTTAAGGAGGTTCACGAAGGGTCTTTTGGGGCTCACGCTAACAGACACGCAATGGCGAGGAAAATCCTTAGAGCTGGATATTATTGGCTGACCATGGAGACTGATTGTTACAAGCACGTCAAGACTTGCCACAAGTGCCAAGTGTACGCGGACAATGTCCACATGCCGGCAACTTCGTTGAATGTGCTGTCATCACCCTGGCCGTTCGCTATGTGGGGGATGGATGTCATCGGCCCGATCGAGCCCAAGGCGTCCAATGGACACCTTTTCATACTGGTTGCCATTGACTACTTTACAAAATGGGTCGAGGCCGCCTCATATGCCAGTGTGACTCACAATGTAGTGGTCAAATTCGTGAAGAGGGAGCTGATTTGCCAATACGGACTGCCTAGTAGACTCATCACGGACAATGGCTCCAATTTGAACAATAAAATGATGTCAGAGTTCTGCGGCCAATTCAAGATCCAACATCACAACTCGTCCCCCTATCGACCGAAGATGAATGGAGCGGTCGAGGCAGCCAACAAGAACATCAAAAAGATCATCCAGAAAATGGTACTCTCATACAGAGAATGGCACGAAATGCTCCCTTATGCATAACATGCATATCGGACCTCAGTCCGTACTTCTACTGGGGCAACGCCATTCTCATTGGTGTGTGGGATGGAAGTCGTACTCCTGATCGAAGTGGAGATCCCTACATTGAGAGTCCTGATGGATGCCAAATTAGAAGAGGCCGAATGGGTCCAAGCCCAGATGGATCAATTGAACTTGATCGATGAGAAAAGGTTGGCAGCAATATGCCACGGCCAACTATACCAAAGGAGAATGAAGAAAGCATTTGATAAAAAGGTCCATCCTCAGGAATTCCAGGAGGGAGATTTGGTGATCGAAAGGTTGCTGCCAATGCAGAAAGCGCTGCATGGGAAATGGTCTCCAAATTACCAGGGACCTTACATAGTCAAGAAAGCTTTCTCTGGAGGTGCCTTGATCCTAGCTGACATGGACGGGAAGGACTTTCCTAACCCTATCAACTCAGATGTCGTCAAGAGGTATTACGCTTAAAAGAAAAGCCCGCTAGGTCGAAAACCCACAAGGGCGACCTAGGCAAAAGTTAGGGCAATCCAAGCAAAAAAAAACCCCGCTAGGTCAAAAACCCGCAAGGGAGGCCTAGGCAAAAGTTAGGGCAATTCAAGCAGATAAAAACCCACTAGGTCAAAAACCCGCAAAGGCGGCCTAGGAAAAAGTTAGGGAAATTCAAGCAGAAAAAAGCTATCTAGGTCGAAAAACCTGCAAGGGCGGCCTAGGCAAAAGTTAGGGCAAGTCAAGCAGAAAAAAGCCCGCTAGGTCGAAAACCCGCAAGGGCGGCCTAGGAAAAAGTTAGGGCAATTCAAGCAGAAAAAAGGCCGTTAGGTTGAAAACTCGCAATAGCGGCCTAGGCAATATTAGGGTGAAACAACACCAACAAGACAAGTGAGGGAGGAGTTGTTCCCTCTAGTTAAGAAGATGGAAAAAGAGTGACAAGCAGTCATCGTCCATACCGGGACAAATCTGTGGTCAAATGATGATCAGGGCCTTATACTGGGGCAAAATTGGCAATTATCCGGGGTTCTGAAAGGCGATGAAAAGAACCAAGTCCGGTAGTGATTAAAACGAAGGGTTCAAGATCGGTCTGGGGAAAATTGATCAAGCCAGGGCAAATCGATTAAACTAGGGCAAAATTTTGTTTTTTCAGAAGCAGGATTGATGAGACAGCAGACATCGTTGAAGTACAATACTAGCACTGATCGTCTCAAAGACACTAAACCAATCGAAATCAAACCACCAAACACCCATCCTCTAATACCCTTGCCCTTACACCTCAAAGCATTTGTATTTTATTTTGTCATGATGTATATGAAAATTGCAATCTATCATATGAATTTTGAATGACAATTACTGTTACTAATGCTGTTCTGAAGGTCAGGGTTAATTCAAAATTTTCCTAATTACAAATTCTAACTAGATCAAAGCATCTTATCCCTCAAAGAGTAGCACATGCAGTAGACGCTTTGGTAAAACGAGAGAGCAAGCAAGCCGGTCGGAGGATCTAGCCCGTTTCAAAAATCATGATCAGAGCTAAAGAAAACAAGGAAGTCAAAGTCTGTAAACAACAACAGACAATTTTTGTTATCAAGCCCACGAGTAGGCTATTCTTGCATTCCATTAGTTTTAAACTCCCGCACTTCGTCTATAATGCTAGGTCTCTGCATGTTTAATTTTCTGCACCCTTAGCCTAAGTCAGGCCTCTGCATGTTTAATTTTCTGTACCCTCGACCTACGATGTCAGGCCTCTGCAAGTTTAATTTTCTGCACCCTCAGCATATGATGTCAGGCCTCTGCATGTTTAATTTTCCACACCCTCGGCCTATGATGTCATGCCTCGGCATGTTTAATTTTTCAACCTCGGCCTATGATGTAAGGCCTCTGCATGATTAAATTTTTGCGCCTTGCCCTACGATATCAGGCCTCTGCATGTTTAATTCTCTACACCCTCGGCCTATGATGTCAGGCCAATGCATGTTTAATTTTCCGCACCTCGACCTATGATGCGAGGCCTCTGCGTGTTTATTTTTCTGCACCCTCGACGTATAATGTCAGGCCTCTGCATGTTTAATTTTCTGTACCCTCGGCCTATGATGTCAGGCCCTTGCATGTTTAATTTTCTGCACCCTCGGCCTATGATGTCAGGCCTCTGCATGCTTAATTTTTTACACCCTCGGCCTATGATGTATGGCCTCTGCATGTTTAATTTTTTGTACCCTCAGCCTAAGATGTCAGGCCTCTGCATGTTTAATTTTCTGCACACTCGGCACATGATGTCAGGCCTCTACAATTTTAATTTACCGCACCCTCGGCCTATTATGTCAAGCCTCTCCATGTTTAATTGTCTGCACCCTCGGCCTATGATGTCAAGTCTTGCATGTCTAAATTTTCTGTACCCTCGGCCTCTGATGTCAGGCCTCTGCATGTTTAATTTTCTACACCCTCGGCCGATGATGTCAGGCCTCTGCATGTTTAATTTTCTGCACCCTCGGCCTATAATGTCAGGCCTCTGCATGGTTAATTTTCTGTACCCTCGGCCTATGATGTCAGGCCTATGCATGTCTAATTTTCTGCACCTCGGCCTATGATGCCAGGCCTATGCATGTTTAATTTTCTGCACCTCGGCCTACGATGTCAGGCGTCTGCATGTTTAAATCTCTGCACCCTCAGCCTATCATGTCAAGCCTCTGCATGTTATAATTTCTGTACCATCGGCCTCTGATGTCATGCCTCTGCATGTTTAATTTTCTACACCCTCGGCCGATGATGTCAGGCCTCTGCATGTTTAATTTTCTGCACCCTCGGCCTATAATGTCAGGCCTCTGCATGGTTAATTTTCTGTACCCTCGGCCTATGATGTCAGGCCTATGCATGTCTAATTTTCTGCACCTCGGCCTATGATGCCAGGCCTATGCATGTTTAATTTTCTGCACCTCGGCCTACGATGTCAGGCGTCTGCATGTTTAAATCTCTGCACCCTCAGCCTATCATGTCAAGCCTCTGCATGTTATAATTTCTGTACCATCGGCCTCTGATGTCATGCCTCTGCATGTTTAATTTTCTGCACCCTCGGCCTATGATGTCAGGCCTCTGCATGTTTAATTTTCCGTATCCTCGGCCTATGATGTCAGGCCTCTGCATGTTTAATTTTCAGCACCTCGGCCTATGATGTCAAGCGTCTGCCTGTTTAATTTTCTGCACTCTCAGCCTATGATGTCAAGCCTTTGCATGTTTAATTTTCCGTACCGTCGGGCTACGATGTCAGGCCTCTACATGCTTAATTTTCTTTACCCTCGGCCTATGATGTCAGGCCTATGCATGTCTAATTTTCTGCACCTCGGCCTATGATGCCAGGCCTTTGCATGTTTAATTTTCTGCACCTCAGCCTACGATGTCAGGCCTTTGCATGTTTAATTCTGTGCACCCTCGGCCTATGATATCAAGCCTCTGCATGTTTAATTTTCTGCACCCTCGGGCTATGATGTCAGGCCTCTGCATGTTTAATTTTCTGTACCCTCTGCCTATGATGTGAGGCCTCTCCATGTTTCATTCTATGCACCCTCGACCTATGATGTCAAGCCCCTGCTTGTTTAATTTTCTGTACCCTCGGCGTCTGATGTCAGGGCTCTACATGTTTAATTTTCTGCACCTTCGGCCTATGATGTCAGGCCTCTGCATGTTTAATTTTCCGCACCCTCGCCCAATGATGTCACGCCTCTGCATGTTTAATTTTCAGCACCTCGACCTATGAAGTCAAGCCTCTGCATGTTTAATTTTCTGCACCCTCGCCCTATAATGTCAGGGCTCTAGATCTTTAATTTTATGCACCCTCAGCCTATGATGTCAGGCCTCTGCATGTTTAATTTTCTGCACCCTCGGCCTATGATGTCAGGACTCTGCATGTTTAATTTTCCGTATCCTCAGCCTATGATGTCACGCCTCTGCATGTTTAATTTTCAGCACCTCGGCCTATGATGTCAGGCCTCTGCATGTCTAATTTTCTGCACCTCGGCCTATGATGCCAGGCCTTTGCATGTTTAATTTTCTGCACCTCGGCCTACGATGTCAAGCGTCTACATGTATAAATCTCTGCACCCTCGGCCTCTGATGTGAAGCCTCTGCATATTATAATTTTTGTACCCTCGGCCTCTGATGTTAAGCCTTTGCTGGTTTAATTTTCTGTTGCCTCGGCGTATGATGTCAGGCCTCTGCATGTTTAATTTTCTACACCCTCGGCCTTGATGTCAGACCTCTGCGTGTTTAATTTTGCGCACCCTCGCCCAATGATGTCACGCCTCTGCATGTTTAATTTTCAGCACCTCGGCCTATGAAGTCAAGCTTCTGCATGTTTAATTTTCTGCACCCTCGGCCAATAATGTCAGGGCTCTGGATCTTTAATTTTCTGCACCCTCAGCCTATGATGTCAGGCCTTTGCATGTTTAAGTTTCTTCACCCTCGGCCTATGATGTCAGGACTCTACATGTTTAATTTTCCTTATCCTCGGCCTATGATGTCAGGCCTCTGCATGTTTAATTTTCAGCACCTCGACCTATGATGTCAAGGCTCTGCATGTTTTATTTTCTGCACCCTCGACCTATGTTGTCAGGCCTCTGCAAGTTTAATTTTCCGCACCCTCGGCCTATGATGTCAGGCCTCTTCATGTTTAGTTTTCTACACCCTCGGCCTATAATGTCAGGCCTCTGCATGTTTAATTTTCTGCACCCTCAGCCTATGATGTCAAACCTCTGCATGTTAAATTTTCCGCACCGTTGGGCTATGATGTCAGGCCTCTGCATGCTTAATTTTTTGTACCCTCAGCCTATGATGTCAGGCCTATGCATGTCTAATTTTCTGCACCTCGGCCTATGATGCCAGGCTTTGCATGTTTAATTTTGTGCACCTCAGCCTACAATGTCAGGCCTTTGCATGTTTAATTCTATGCACCCTCCACCTATGATTTCAAGCCTCTGCATGTTTAATTTTCTCCACCCTCGGCCTATGATGTCAGGCCTCTGCATGTTTAATTTTCTGTACCCTCGGCCTATGATGTGAGGCATCTGCATGTTTAATTCTATGCACCCTCGGCCTATGAAGTCAATCCTCTGCATTTTTGATTTTCTGCACCCTCGGCATATAATGTCAGGGCTCTGCGTCTTTAATTTTCTGCACCCGCAGCCTATGAAGTCAGGCCTCTGCATGTTTAATTTTCTGCGCCCTCGGCCTATGATGTCAGGACTGTGCATGTTTAATTTTCCGTATCCTCGGCCTATGATGTCACGCCTCTGCATGTTTAATTTTCTGCACCTCGGCCTATGATGTCAAGCCTCTGCATGTTTTATTTTCTGCACCGTCGGCCTATGTTGTCAGGCCTATGCAAGTTTAATTTTCCGCACCCTCGGCCTATGATGTCAGGCCTCTGCATGTTTAGTTTTCGCACCCTCGCCCAATGATGTCACGCCTCTGCATGTTTAATTTTAGCCACCTCGGCCTATGAAGTCAAGCCTCTACATGTTTAATTTTATGCACCCTCGACCTATAATGTCAGAGCTCTGGATCTTTAATTTTCTCCACCCTCAGCCTATGATGTCAGGCCTCTGCATGTTTAATTTTCTGCACCCTCGGCCTATGATGTCAGGACTCTGGATGTTTAATTTTCCCTATCCTCGGCCTATGATGTCACGCCTCTGCATGTTTAATTTTCTGCACCTCGGCCTATGATGTCAAGCCTCTGCATGTTTAATTTTCTGCACCGTCGGCCTATGTTGTCAGGCCTATGCAAGTTTAATTTTTCGGACCCTCGGCCTATGATTTCAGGCCTCTTCATGTTTAATTTTCCGTACCCTCGGCCTATGATGTGAGGCCTCTGCATGTTTAATTCTCCGCACCCTCGGCCTATGATGTGAGGCCTCTGCATGTTTAATTCTCTGCACCCTCGGCCTATGATGTCAAGCCTCTCCATGTTTAATTTTCTGTACCCTCGGCCTCTAATGTCAGGCCTCTACACCCTCGGCCTATCATGTCAGGCCTCTGCATGTTTAATTTTATGCACCCTCAGCATATGATGTCAGGCCTCTGCATGTTTAATTTTCCGCACCCTCGGCCTATGATGTCTTGCCTTTGCATGTTTAATTTTTTTCACCTCGGTCTATGCTGTCAGGCCTCTGCATGTTTAACTTTCTGCACCACGGCCTACGATATCAGGCCTCTGCATGTTTAATTCTCTGCACCCTCAGCCTATGAAATCAGGACTCTACATGTTTAAATTTCTGCACCCTCAGCCAATGATGTCAGGACTCTGAATGTTTAATTTTCTGTATCCTCGGCCTATGATGTCACGCCTCTGCATGTTTAATTTTCAGCACCTTGGCCTATGATGTCAAGCCTCTGCATGTTTAATTTTCTGCACCCTCGGCCTATGACGTCAGGCCTCTTCATTTTTAATTTTCCGCATCGTCATGCTATGATGTCAAGCCTCTGCTTGTTTAATTATCTGTACACACGACCTCTGATGTCAAGCCTTTGCATGTTTAATTTTCTGCACCCTGGGCCTACGATGTCAGCCCTCTACATGTTTAATTTTCTGCACCCTCAGCCTATGATGTCAGGCCTCTGCATGTTTAATCTGTTACACCCTCGGCCTATGATATCAGGCCTCTTCATGTGTAATTTTCCGCTCCCTCAGCCTTTGATGACAGGCGTTTGCATGTTTAATTTTTTGCACCCTCGGCCTATGATGTCAGGCCTCTGCATGTTACATTTTCCGCACCCTCGGCCAATGATGTGAAGCCTCTGCATGTTTAATTTTTTTCACCCTCGGCCAATGATGTCACGCCTCTGCATGTTTAATCTTCTGCACCCTCAGCCTATGATGTCAGGCCTCTGCTCTGTATGTTTAATTTTCTGCACCCTCGGCCTATAATGTCATGCCTCTGCATCTTTAAATTCTGCACCCTCAGCCTATGATGTCAGACCTCTGCATATTTAATTTTCTGTACCCTCGGCCAATGATGTCAGGCCTCTGCATGTTTAATTTTCTACACACTCGGCATATGATGTCATGCCTCTGCATGTTTAATTTACCGCACCCTCGGCCTATGATGTCAGGCCTCTGCATGTTTAATTTTCTGTACCCTTGGCATATGATGTCAGGCCTCTGCATGTCTAATTTTCTGCACCCTCGGCCGATGATGTCAGGCCTCTACATGTTTAATTTTTTGCACCCTCGGTCTATGACGTCAAGACTCTGCATCTTTAATTTTCTGCACCCTCAGCCTATGATGTCAGGCCTCTGTATGTTTAATTTTCTGTACCCTCGGCCTATGATGTTAGGCCTCTGCATGTTTAATTTTCTACACACTCGGCCTATGATGTCAGGCCTCTGCATGTTTAATTTACCGCACCCTCGGCCTCTGATGTCAGGCCTCTTCATGTTTAATTTTCTATACCCTCGGCCTATGATGTCAGGCCTCTGCATGTTTAATTCTCTGCACCCTCGGCCTATGATGTCAAGCCTCTGCATGTCTAATTTTCTGTACCGTCGGCATATGATGTCAGGCCTCTGCATGTTTAATTTACTTCACCCTCGGCCTATGATGTCAGGCCTCTGCATGTTTAATTTTCCGTACCCTCGGCTTATGATGCCACGCCTCTGCATGTTTAATTTTCAGCACCTCGACCTATGATGTCAAGCCTCTGCATGTTTAATTTTCTGCGCCCTCAGCCTAAAATGTAAGGCCTCTGCATGTTTAATTTTCTGCACCCTCAGCCTATGATGTCGGGCCTCTGCATGTTTAATTTTCTTCACCCTCGGCCTATGATGTCAGGCCTATGCATGTTTAATTTTCCGAACCCTCGCCCAATGAAGTCACGCCTCTGCATGTTTAATTTCCAGCACCTCAGCCTATGACGTCAAGCCTCTGCATGATTAATTTTATGCACCCTCGGCCTATAATGTCAGGGCTTTGCATCTTTAATTTTCTGCCCCCAGAGCCTGTGATGTCAGGCCTCTGCATGTTTTATTTTCCGCACCCTCGGCCTAGGATCTCAGGCCTCTGCATGTTTAATTTTCTGTACCCTTGGCCTATGATGTGAGGCCTCTTTATGTTTAATTGTCTTCACCCTCGACCTATGATCTCAGGCCTTTGCATGTTTAATTTTCTGGACCCTCGGCCTATGATGTCAGGCCTCTACATGTTTTATTTACCGCACCCTCGGCATATTATGTCAGGCCTCTGCATGTTTAATTTTCTGCACCCACGGCCGATGATGTAAGGCCTTTGCATGTTTAATTTTCTGCACCCTCGGCCTATAATGTCAAGCCTCTGCATGCTTAATTTTCTGTACCCTCGGCCTATGATGTCAGGCCAATGCATGTCTAATTTTCTGCACCTCGGCCTTTGATGCCAGACCTTTGCATGTTTAATTTTCTGCACCTCGGCCTGCGACGTCAGGCCTCTGCATGTTTAATTCTCCCCACCCTCGGCCTATGATGTCAAGCCTCTGCATGTTATATTTTCTGTACCGTCGGCCTATGATGTCAAGCCTCTGCATGTTTAATATTCTGCACCCTCAGGCCTCTGATGTCAAGCGTCTACATGTTTAATTTTCTGCGCCGTCGGCCTATAATGTCAGGCCTCTGCATGTTTAATTTTCTGCACCCTCAGCCTATGATGTCAGGCTTCTGCATATGTTTAATTTTCTACACACTCGGCATATGATGTCAGGCCTCTGCATGTTTAATTTACCGCACCCTCAGCCTATTATGTCAGGCCTCTGCATGTTTAATTGTCTGCACCCTCGGCCTATGATGTCAAGTCTTGCATGTCTAAATTCTCTGTACCCTCGGCCTCTGAGGTCAGGCCTCTGCATGTTTAATTTTCTGTACCTTCGGCCGATGATGTCAGGCCTCTGCATGTTTAATTTTCTGCACCCTCGGCCTATAAAGTCAAGCCTCTGCATGCTTAATTTTCTGTACCCTCGGCCTATGATGTCAGGCCTATGCATGTCTAATTTTCTGCACGTCGGCCTATGAAGCCAGGCCTTTGCATGTTTAATTTTCCGCACCTCGGCCTACAATGTGAGGCCTCTGCATGTTTAACTCTCTGCACACTCTGCCGATGATGTCAAGCCTCTGCATGTTAAATTTTCTGTACCCTCCGCCTTTGATGTCAGGCCTCTGCATGTTTAATTTTCTGCACCCTCGGCCTATGATGTCAGGCCTCTGCATGTTTAATTGTCTGCACCCTCGCCCAATGATGTCACGCCTCTGCATGTTTAATTTTTTGTACCCTCGACCGATGATGTCAGCCCTCTGCGTGTTTAATTTTCTGCACCCTCGGCCTATAAAGTCAGGCCTCTACATGTTTAATTTTCCGCACCCTCGGCCTATGATGTCAAGCCTCTGCATGATTAATTTTCTGCACCCTCGGCTCATAGTGTCAGGGCTCTGCATCTTTAATTTTCTGCACCCTCGGCCGATGATGTCAGGCCTCTGCATGTTTAATTTTATGTACCCTCGACCGATGATGTCAGCCCTCTGCGTGTTTAATTTTCTGCACCCTCGGCCTATAAAGTCAGGCCTTTACATGTTTACTTTTCTGCACCCTCGGCCTATGATGTCAAGCCTCTGCATGATTAATTTTCTGCACCCTCGGCTTATAATGTCAGGGCTCTGCATCTTTAATTTTCTGCACCCTCGGCCGATGATGTCAGGCCTCTGCATGTTTAATTTTTTGTACCCTCGACCGATGATGTCAGCCCTCTGCGTGTTTAATTTTCTGCACCCTCGGCCTATAAAGTCAGGCCTCTACATGTTTAATTTTCCGCACACTCGGCCTATGATGTCAGGCCTCTGCATGTTTAATTTTCTGCACCCTCAGCCTATCATGTTAGGCCTCTGCATGTTTCATTTTCTGTACCCTCGGCCTATGATGTGAGGCCTCTTTATGTTTAATTCTCTGCACCTTCGGCCTATGTCTCAGGCTCCTGCATGTTTTATTTTCTGTACCCTTGGCCTATGATGTCAGGCCTCTGAATGTTTAATTCTCTGCACCCTCGGCCTATGATGTCAGGCCCCTGCATGTTTAATTTTCTATAACCTTGGCCTACGATGTCAGGCCTCTGCATGTTTAATTTTCTGCAAACTCGGCATATGATGTCAGGCCTCTGCATGTTTAATTTACTGCACCCTCGGCCTATTATGTCAGGCCTCTGCATGTTTAATTTTCTTTACCCTCGGCCTATGATGCCAGGCCTCTGCATGTTTAATTTTCTGCACCCTCGGCCTATCATGTTAGGCCTCTCCATGTTTCATTTTCTGTACCCTCGGCCTATGATGTGAGGCCTCTTTATGTTTAATTCTCTGCACCTTCGGCCTATGTCTCAGGCTCCTGCATGTTTTATTTTCTGTACCCTCGGCCTATGATGTCAGGCCTCTGAATGTTTAATTCTCTGCCCCCTCGGCCTATGATGTCAGGCCTCTGCATGTTTAATTCTCCGCACCCTCGGCCTATGATGTCAGGCCTCTGCATGTTTAATTTTCTGTACCGTCAGCCTATGATGTGAGGGCTCTTTATGTTTCATTCTCTTGCTCCCTCGGCCTATGATGTCAGGCCTGTGCATGTTAAATTTTCTGCACCCTTGGCCTATGATGTCAGGCCTGTGCATGTATAATTTTCTGCACCCTCGGCCTATGATGTCAGGCCTCTGCATGTTTAATTTTTTGCTCCCTCGGCCTATGATGTCAGGCCTCTGCATGTTTAATTTTCTGTACCCTTGGCCTATGATGCCAGGCCTCTCCATGTTTAATTTTTTGCACACTCGGCATATGATGTCAGGCTTCTGCATGCTTAATTTTCTGTACCCTCGGCCTATGATGTCAGGCCTCTGCATTCTTAATTTTCTGTACCCTTGGCGTATGATGTCAGGCCTATGCAAGTCTAATTTTCTGCACCTCGGCCTATGATGCCAGGTCGTTGCATGTTTAATTTTCTGCACCTCGGCCTACGATGTTAGTCCTCTGCATGTTTAATTTTCTGCACCCTCGGCCTCTGATGTCAGGCCTCTGCATATTTAATTTTCTCCACCCTCGGCCTATGATGTCAGGTCTATGCATGTTTAATTGTCCGCACCCTCGCCCAATGATGTCATGCCTCTGCATGTTTAATTTTCGGCACCTCGTCCTATGATGTCAAACCTCTGCATGATTAATTTTCTGCACCCTCGGCCTATAATGTCAGGGCTCTGCATCTTTAATTTTCCGCACCCTTAGCCTATGATTTCAGGCCTCTGCATGTTTAATTTTCCGCAACCTCGGCCAATGATGTCAGGCCTCTGCATGTTTAATTTTCTGTACCGTCAGCCTATGATGTGAGGCCTCTTTATGTTTCATTCTCTTGCTCCCTCGGCCTATGATGTCAGTCCTGTGCATGTTTAATTTTCTGCACGCTCGGCCTATGATGTCAGGCCTGTGCATGTTTAATTTTCTGCACCCTCGGCCTATGATGTCAGGCCTCTGCATGTTTAATTTTTTGCACCCTCGGCCTATGATGTCAGGCCTCTGCATGTTTAATTTTTTGTACCCTCGGCCTATGATGTCAGGCCTCTGGATGTTTAATTTTCTGTACCCTCGGCCTATGATATGAGGCTTCTTTATGTTAAATTCTCTGCACCCTCGACCTATGTGTCAGGCCTCTGCATGTTTAATTTTCTGTACGCTCGGCCTATGATGTCAGGCCTCTGCATGTTTAATTTTCTGCACCCTCGGCCTCTGATGTCAGGCCTTTGCATGTTAAATTCTTTACACCCTCGGCCTATGATATCAGGCCTCTGGATGTTTAATTTTCTATACCCTTGGCCTACGATGTCAGGCCTCTGCATGTTTTATTTTCTGCACACTCGGCATGTGATGTCAAGCCTCTGCATGTTTAATTTACCGCATCCTCGGTCTATTATGTCAGGCCTCTGGATTTTTAATTGTCTGCAGCCTCGGCCTATGATGTCAAGTCTTGGATGTCTAAATTTTCTGTACCATCGGCCTCTGGTGTCCGGCCTCTGCATGTTTAATTTTCTGCACCCTCGGCCTCTGATGTCAGGCCTGTGTATGTTTAATTTTCTCCACCCTCGACCTATGATGTCAGGCCTCTGCATGTTTAATTTTTTGCACCCTTGGCCTATGATGTAAGGCCCCTCCATGTTTAATTTTCCGAACCCTCGCCCAATGATGTCATCCCTCTGCATGTTTAATTTTCAGCACCTCGGCCTATGATGTCAAACGTCTGCATGATTAATTTTCTGTACCCTCGGCCTATAATGTCAGGGCTCTTCATCTTTAATTTTCTGCACCCTCGGCCTATGATGTCAGGCCTCTGCCTGTTTAATTTTTTGCACCCTTGGCCTATGATGTATGGCCTCTGCAAGTTTAATTTTCTGTACCCTCGGCCAATGATGTGAGGCCTCTGCATGTTTAATTTTCTGTACCCTTGGCCTATGATGTGAGGCCTCTTTATGTTTAATTCTCTGCACCCTCGACCTATGTGTCTGGCCTCTGCGTGTTTAATTTTTTGTACCCTCGGCCTATGATGTCAGGCGTCTGCATGTTTAATTTTCTGCACCCTCGGCCTATGATGTCAGGCCTCTGCATGTTTAATTTTGTGCACCCTCGGCCTATGATGTTAGGCCTCTGTATGTTTAATTTTCTACACACTCGGCATAAGAAGTCATGCCTCTGCATGTTTAATTTACCGCACACTCGGCCTATTATGTCAGGCCTCTACATGTTTAATTGTCTGCATCCTCGGCCTATAATGTCAAGTCTTGCATGTCTAAATTTTCTGTACCCTCGGCCTCTGATGTCAGGACTCTGCATGTTTAATTTTTTGTACCCTCGGTCGATGATGTCAGGCCTCTGCATGTTTAATTTTCTGTACCCTCGGCCGATGATGTCAGGCCTCTGCATGTTTAATTTTCTGCACCCTCGGCCTATAAAGTCAGGCCTCTGCATGCTGAATTTTCTGTACCCTCGGCCTATGATGTCGGGCCTATGCATGTCTAATTTTCTGTACGTCGGCCTATGATGCCAGGCCTTTGCATGTTTAATTATCTGCACCTCGGTCTACGATGTCAGGCCTCTGCATGTTTAATTATCTGCACCTCGGCCTACGATGTCAGGCCTCTGCATGTTTAATTTTCTGTACCCTCGACCGATGATGTCAGGCCTCTGCATGTTTAATTTTCTGTACCCTCGGCCTATGATGTCAGGCCTTTACATGCTTAATTTTCTGTACCCTCGGCCTATGATGTCAGGCCTATGCATGTCTAATTTTCTACACCTCGGCCTATGATGCTAGGCCTTTGCATGTTTAATTTTCTGCACCTCGGCCTACGATGTCAGGCCTCTGCATGTTTAATTATCTGCACCTCGGCCTACGATGCCAGGCCTCTGCATGTTTAATTTTCTGTACCCTCGGCCGATGATGTCAGGCCTCTGCATGTTTAATTTTCTGTACCCTGGGCCTATGATGTCAGGCCTCTACATGCTTAATTTTCTGTACCCTCGGCCTATGATGTCAGGCCTATGCATGTCTAATTTTCTGCACCTCGGCCTATGATGCTAGGCCTTTGCATGTTTAATTTTCTGCACCTCGGCCTACGATGTCAGCCCTCTGCATGTTTAATTCTCTGCACCCTCGGCCTATGATGTCAAGCCTCTACATGTTTAATTTTCGGTACCCTCGCCCTCTGATGTCAGGCGTCTTCATGTTTAATTTTCTGCACCCTCGGCCTATGATATCAGGCCTCTGCATGTTTAATTTTCTATAACCTTGGCCTACGATGTCAGGCCTCTGCATGTTTAATTTTCTGCAAACTCGGCATATGATGTCAGGCCTCTGCATGTTTAATTTACTGCACCCTCGGCCTATTATGTCAGGCCTCTGCACGTTTAATTTTCTGCACCCTCGGCCTATGATTTCAGGCCTCTGCATGTTTAATTTTCTGCACCGTCGGGCTATGATGCCAGGCCTCTGCATGTGTAATTTTCTGTACCCTCGGCCTATGATTTTAGGCCTCTGCATGTTTAATTTTCTGTACCCTCGGCCTATGGTGTGAGGCCTCTTGATGTTTCATTCTCTGCACCCTCGGCCTAAGTGTCAGGCCTCTGCAAGTTTAATTTTTTGTACCCTCGGCCTATGATGTCAGGCCTCTGCATGTTAAATTTTCTGCACCCTCGGCCTATGATGTCTGGCCTCTGCAGGTTTAGTTTTTTGCACCCTCGGCCTATGATGTCAGGCCTCAATATGTTTACTTTTCTACACACTCTGCATATGAAGTCAGGCCTCTGCATGTTTAATTTACGGCACCCTCGGCCTATTATGTCAGGCCTCTGCATGTTTAATTGTCTGCACCCTCGCCTATGATGTCAAGTCTTGCATGTCTAAATTTTTTGTACCCTCGGCCTCTGATGTCAGGCCTCTGCATGTTTAATTTTCTATACCCTCGGCCGATGATGTCAGGCCTCTGCATGTTTAATTTTCTGTACCCTTGGCCGATGATGTCAGGCCTCTGCATGTGTAATGTTCTGCACCCTCGGCATATAAAGTCAGGCCTCTGCATGCTTAATTTTCGTTATCCTCGGCCTATGATGTCAGGTCTATGCATGTCTAATTTTCTGCACGTCGGCCTATGATGTCAGGCCTTTGCATGTTTAATTTTGTGCACCTCGGCCTACGATGCCTGGCCTCTGGAAGTTTAATTCTTTCCACCCTCGGCCTATGATGTCAAGCCTCTGCATGTTTAATTTTCTGTACCCTCGGCCTTTGATGTCAGGCCTCTACATGTTTAAATTTCTACAACCTCGGCCTATGATGTCAGCCTCTGCATGTTTAATTGTCCGCACCCTCGTCCAATGATTTCACGCCTCTGCATGTTTAATTTTCAGCACCTCGGCCTATGATGTCAAGCCTCTGCATGATTAATTTTCTGCACCCTCGACCTATATTGTCAGGGCTCGGCATCTTTAATTTTCTGCACCCTCAGCCTATGATGTCAGGCCTCTGCATGTTTAATTGTCTGCACCTTCGGCCTATGATGTCAAGTCTTGCATGTCTAAATTTTCTATACCCTCGGCCTCTGATGTTAGGCCTCTGTATGTTTAAGTTTCTGTAACCTCGGGCGATGATGTCAGGCCTCTGCATGTTTAATTTTCTGTACCCTCGGCCTATAATGTCAGGCCTCTGCATGCTTAATTTTCTGTACCTTTGGCCTATGATGTCAGGCCTATGCATGTCTAAATTTCTGCACCTCGGCCTATGATGCTAGGCCTTTGCATGTTTTATTTTCTGCACCTCGGCCTACGATGTAAGGCCTCTGCATGTTTAATTCTCTGCACCCTCGGCCTATGATGTCAAGCCTCTGCATGTTTAATTTTCTGCACCCTCGGCCTATAATGTCAGGTCTCTACATGTTTAATTTTCTATACCCTCAGCCTATGATGTCAGGCCCCTGCAGGTGTAATTTTCTGCACCGTCGGGCTATGATGCCAGGCCTCTGCATGTTTAATTTTCGCTACCCTCGGCCTATGTGTCAGGCCTCTGCATGTTTAATTTTTTGTACCCTCGGCCTATGATGTCTGGCGTCTGCATGTTTAATTTTCTGCACCCTCGGCCTGTGATGTCTGGCCTCTGCGTGTTTAGTTTTTTGCACCCTCGGCCTATGATGTCAGGCCTCTGCATGTTGAATTTTCTACACACTCGGCATATGAAGTCAGGCCTCTGCATGTTTAATTTAGGGCACCCTCAGCCTATGATGTCAAGTCTTGCATGTCTAAATTTTCTGTACCCTCGGCCTCTGATGTCAAGCCTCTGCATGTTTAATTTTCTATACCCTCGGCCGATGATGTCAGGCCTCTGCATGTTTAATTTTCTGTACCCTCGGCCGATTATGTCAGGCCTCTGCATGCGTAATTTTCTACACCCTCGGCCGATAAAGTCAGACCTCTGCATGCTTAATTTTCGTTACCCTCGGCCTATGATGTCAGGCCTATGCATGTCTAAATTTCTGCACGTCGGCCTATGATGCTAGGCCTTTGCATGTTTAATTTTGTGCACCTCGGCCTACGATGTCTGGGCTCTGGAAGTTTAATTCTCTTCACCCTCGGCCTATGATGTCAAGCCTCTGCATGTTTAATTTTCTATACCCTCGGCCTTTGATGTCAGGCCTCTGCATGTTTAATTTTCTGCACCCTCGGCCTATGATGTCAGGCCTCTGCATGTTTAATTGTCCGCACCCTCGCCCAATGATTTCACGCCTCTGCATGTTTAATTTTCAGCACCTCGGCCTATGATGTTAAGCCTCTGCATGATTAATTTTCTGCACCCTCGGCCTATATTGTCAGGGCTCTGCATCTTTAATTTTCTGCACCCTCAGCCTATGATGTCATGCCTCTGTATGTTTATTTTCTGCACCCTCGGCCTATGATGTCAAGTCCTTCATGTCTAAATTTTCTGTACCCTCGGCCTCTGATGTCAGGCGTCTGTATGTTTAATGTTCTGTACCCTCGGCCGATGATGTCAGGCCTCTGCATGTTTAATCTTCTGTACCCTAGGCCTATAATGTCAGGCCTCTGCATGCTTAATTTTCTGTACCCTCGGCCTATGATGTCAGGCCTATGTATGTCTACTTTTCTGCACCTCGGCCTATGATGTCAGGGCTCTGCATGTTTAATTTTCTGTACCCTCGACCTATGATGTGAGGCCTCTGCATGTTTAATTCTCTGTACCGTCGGCCTATGATGTCAGGCCTCTAGATGTTTAATCGTCTGTACCCTCAGCCTATGATGTCAGGCCTTTGCATGCTTAATTTTCTGTACCCTCAACCGATGATGTGAGGCCTCGGCATGTTTAATTCTTTGTACCCTCGGCCTATGATGTCAGGCCTCTACATGTTTAATCTTCTGCACCCTCAGCCTATGATGTCAGGCCTCTGCATGTTTAATTTTCTGCACCCTCGGCCTATGATGTCAGGCCTCTGCATCTTTAATTTTCCGCACCCAAGGCCAATGATGTCAGGCCTCTCCATGTTTAATTTTCTGTACCCTCAGCCTACGATGTCATCCCTCTGCATGTTTAATCTTCTGCACCATCAGCCTATGATGTCAGGCCTCTACATGTTTAATTTTCCGCACCCTCGGCCTATGATGTCAAGCCTCTGCATGTTTAATTTTCTGCACCCTCGGCCTGTAATGTCAGGGCTCTGCATCTTTAAATTTCCGCACCCTCGGCCTATGATGTCAGGCCTCTACATGTTTAATTCTCTGTACCCTCGTCCTATAATGTCATGCCTCTGCATGTTTAATTCTTTGCACGCTTAGCCTATGATGTCACGCCTCTACATGTTTAATTTTCTGTACCCTCGGCCTCTGATGTCAGGGCTCTGCATGTTTAATTGTCTGCACCCTCGGCCTTTGATGTCAGCCCTCTGCATGTTTAATTTTCCGTTTCCTCGGCCTATGATGTCACGCCTCTGCATGTTTAATTTTCAACACCTCGGGCTATGATGTCAAGCTTATGCATGTTTAATTTTTTGCACCCTCGACCTATAATGTCTGGCCTCTGCATGTTTAATTTTCCGCACCATTGGCCAACGATGTCAGGCTTCTACATGTTGAATTTTTTATATCCTCGACCTATGATGTCAGGCCTCTGCCTGTTTAATCTTCAGCACCCTCAGCCTATGCTGTCAGGGCTCTGCATGTTTAATTTTCTGTACCCTCGATCTATGATGTGAGGCCTCTGCATGATTAATTCTCTGCACCCTCGGCCTATGATGTCAGGCCTCTGCATGTTTAATCTTCTGCACCCTCAGCCTACGATGTCAGGCCTTTGCATGCTTAATTTTCTGTACCCTCGACCTATAATGTGAGGCCTCTGCATGTTTAATTCTCTGTACCCTCGGCCTATGATGTCAGGCCTCTGCATGTTTAATCTTCTGCACCCTCAGCCTATGATGTCAGGCCTCTGCATGTTTAATTTTCCGCACCCTCGGCGTTCGATGTCACGCCTACGCATGTTTAATTTTCCGCACCTTCGACCTGTGATGTCATGCTTCTGCATGTTTAATTTTCAGCACCTCGGCCTTTCATTTAAGGCCTCTGCATGTTTAATTTTCTGCACCCTCGGCCTATAATGGTAGGCCTCTGCATGGTTAATTTTCTGCACCCTAAACCTATGATATCAGGGCTCTACATGTTTAATTTTCTGTACCCTCGGCCTATGATGTCAGGCCTCTGCATGTTTAATTTTTTGTACCCTCGGCCTATAATGTTAGGCCTCTGCATGTCTTATTTTCTGCACCTCGGCCTACGATGTCAGGCCTCTGAATGTCTAATTTTCTGCACCTCGGCCTATGATGCCTGGACTGTGCATGTTTAATTTTCTGCACCTCGGCCTATGCATGTTTAATTCTCGGCACCCTCGGCCTATGATGTCAGGCCTCTGCATGTTAAATTTTCTCCACTCTCGGCATATAATGTCAGGCCTCTGAGTGTTTAATTTTCTGCACCGTCAGCCTCTGATGTCAGGGCTCTACATGTTTAATTTTCTGCACCCTCGGCCTATGATGTCAGGCCTCTGCATGTTTAATTTTCTGCACCCTCGGCCTATGATGGCACGCCTCTGCATGTTTAATTTTCATCACCTCGGCCTATGATGTCAAGCCTCTGCATGTTTAATTTTCTACACCCTCGGCTTATAATGTCCTGCCTCTGCATGTTTAATTTTCTGCACCCTCAGCCTATGATGTCAGGTCTCTGCATGTTTAATTTTTTTCACCCTCGACCTATGATGTCAGGCCTCTGCATGTTTAATTTTCCGCACCCTTGTCAATGATGTCAGGCCTCTACATGTTTAATTTTCTATACCCTTGGCGTACGATGTCAGGCCTCGGCATGTTTCATCTTCTGCACCCTCAGCTTAGGATGTCAGGCCTCTACATGTTTAATTCGTTGTACCCTCGGCCTATGATGTCAGGCCTCTGCATGTTTAATCTTCTGCACCCTCGGCCTATGATGTTAGGCCTCTGCATGTTGAATTTTCCACACCCTCGGCCTATGATGTCAAGCCTCAGCATGTTTAATTTTTTGCAGCCTCGGCCTTTGATGTCACGGCTCCGCATGTTTGATTTCCGCACCCTCGCCCTATGATGTCACGCCTCTGCATGTTTAATTTTCTGCACCTCGGCCTATGATGTCAGGCCTCTGCATGTTTAATTTTCTACACCCTTAACCTCTGATGTGAGGGCTCCGCATGTTTAATTTTCTGTACCCTCAGCCTATGATGTCACGCCTCAGCCTGTTTAATTTTCTGCACCTCGGCCTATGATGTTAGGCCTTTGCATGTTTCATTTTCTATACCCTCTGCCTATGATGTCAGGCCTCTGCATGTCTAATTTTCTGCACCTCGGCCCATGATGCCAGGGCTTTGCATGTTTAAATTTCTGCACCTCGGCCTGCGATGTCAGGCCTCTGCATGTTTAATTCTTTGCCCCCTCGGCCTATGATGTCAGGCCTCTGCATGTTTCATTTTTTGCGGCCTCGGCCTCTGATGTCAGGCCTCTGCATGTCTAATTTTCTGCACCCTCAGCCTATGATGTCAGGCCTCTGCATGTTTAATTTTCCGTATCCTAGGCCTATGATGTCACGCCTTTGCATGTTTAATTTTCAGCCCCTCGGCCTATGATGTCAAGCCTCTGCATGATTAATTTTCTGCACCCTCGGCCTATAATGTCAGGCCTCTGCATGTTTCATTTTCTGCACCCTTGGCCTATGATGTAAGGCCTATGCATGTTTAATTTTCTATACCCTCGGCCTATGATGTCAGGCCTCTGCATGTTTAATTTTTTGTACCCTCGGCCTATGATGTCAGGCCTCTGCATGTTTAATTTTCTGCACCCTCGGCCTATGATGTGAGGCCTCTGCATGTTTCATTTTTTGCACCCTCAGCCTATGATGTCAGGATTCTGCATGTTTAATTTTCTACACACTCGGCATATGAAGTAAGGCCTCTGCATGTTTAATTTACCGCACCCTCGGCCTTATATGTGAGGCCTCTGCATGTTTAATTGTCTACACCATCGGCCTATGATGTCAAGTCTTGCATGTCTAAATTTTCTGTACCCTCGGCCTCTGATGTCAGGCCTCTGCATGTTTAATTTTCTGTACCCTCGGCCTCTGATGTGAGGCCTCTGCATGTTTCATTTTTTGCACCCTCAGCCTATGATGTCAGGCTTCTGCATGTTTAATTTTCTACACACTCGGCATATGAAGTCAGGCCTCTGCATGTTTAATTTACCGCACCCTCGGCCTTATATGTGAGGCATCTGCATGTTTAATTGTCTACACCATCGGCCTATGATGTCAAGTCTTGCATGTCTAAATTTTCTGTACCCTCGGCCTCTGATGTCAGGCCTCTCCATGTTTAATTTTTTGTACCCTCGACCGATGATGTCAGGCCTCTGCGTGTTTAATTTTCTGCACCCTCGGCCTATAAATTCAGGCCTCTACATGTTTAATTTTCCGCACCCTCGGCCAATGATATCAAGCCTCTGCATGTTTAATTTTCTGCACCCTCGCCCTATAATGTCACGGCTCTGCATGTTTAATTTTCCGCACCCTCGGCCTATGATTTCAGGCCTCTACATGTTTAATTCTCGGTACCCTCGGCCTATGATGTCATTTCTCTGCATGTTTAATCTTCTGCACCCTCAGCCTATGATGTCAGGCCTCTGCGTGTATAATTTTCCGCACCCTCGGCCTATGATGTCAAGCCTCAACATGTTTAATTTTTTGCAGCCGCGACCTATGATGTCACGGATCCGCATGTTTAATTTCCGCACCCTCGCACTATGATGTCACGCCTCTGCATGTTTAATTTTCTGTACCTCGGCCTATGATGTCAGGCCTCTGCATGTTTCATTTCCTACACCCTTAACCTCTGATGTGAGGGCTCTGCATGTTTAATTTTCTGTACCCTCGGCTTATGAGGTCACGCCTCTGCCTGTTTAATTTTCTGCACCTTGGCCTATGATGTTAGGCCTTTGCATGTTTAATTTTCTATACCCTCGGCCTATGATGTCAGGCCTCTGCATGTTTAATTTTCCGTATCGTCGGCCTATGATGTCACGCCTTTGCATGTTTAATTTTCAGCACCTCGGCCTCTGATGTCAAGCCTCTGCACGTTTAATTTTTTGCACCCTTGGCCTATGATGTAAGGCCTCTGCATGTTTAATTTTCTGTACCCTCGGCCTATGATGTCAGGCCTCTGCATGTTTAATTTTCTCTACCGTCGGCCTATGATGTGAGGCCTCTTTATGTTTAACTCTCTGCACCCTCGGCCTATGTGTCAGGCCTCTGCATGTTTAATTTTTTGTACCCTCGGCCTATGATGTCAGGCCTCTGCATGTTTGATTTTCTGCACCCACGGCCTATGATGTCAGGCCTCTGGATGTTTAATTTTTTGCAGCCTCAGCCTATGATGTCAGGCCTCTGCATGTTTAATTTTCTACACACTCGGCATATGAAGTCAGGCCTCTGCATGTTTAATTTACCGCACCCTCGGCCTATTATGTCAGGCCTCTGCAAGTTTAGTTGTCTACACCATCGGCCTATGATGTCAAGTCTTGCATGTCTAAATTTTCTGTACCCTCAGCCTCTGATGTCAGGCCTCTGCAGGTTTAATTTTCTGTACCCTCGGTTGATGATGTCAGGCCTCTGCTTGTTTAATTTTTTGTACCCTCGACCGATGATGTCAGGCCTCTGCATGTTTACTTTTTTGCACCCTCGGGCTATAAAGTCAGGCCTCTACATGTTTAATTTTCCGCACCCTCGGCCTATGATGTTAAGCCTCTGCATGTTAAATTTTCTGCACCCTCGCCTTATAATGTCACGGCTCTGCATGTTTAATTTTCCGCACCCTCGGCCTATGATGTCAGGCCTCTACATGTTTAATTCTCGGTACCCTCGGCCTATGATGTCAGGCCTCTGCATGTTTAATCTTCTGCACCCTCAGCCTATGATGTCAGGCCTCTGCGTGTTTAATTTTCCGCACCCTCGGCCTATGATGTCAAGCCTCAGCATGTTTAATTTTTTGCAGGCTCGGCCTATGATGTCACGGATCCGCATGTTTAAATTCCGCACACTCGCCCTATGATGTCACGCCTCTGCATGTTTAATTTTCTGCACCTCGGCCTATGATGTCAGGCCTCTGCATGTTTAATTTCCTACACCCTTAACCTCTGATGTGAGGGCTCTGCATGTTTAATTTTCTGTACCCTTGGCCTATGATGTCACGCCTCTGCCTGTTTAATTTTCTGCACCTCGGCCTATGATGTTAGGCCTTTGCATGTTTAATTTTCTATACCCTCTGCCTGTGATGTCAGGCCTCTGCATGTTTAATTTTCCGTATTCTCGGCCTATGATGTCACGCCTTTGCATGTTTAATTTTCTATACCCTCGGCCTATAATATTAGGCCTCTGCATGTCTAATTTTCTGCACCTCGGCCTATGATGCCAGGCTTTTGAATGTTTAATTTTCTGCACCTCGGCCTACGATGTCAGGCCTCTGCATGTTTAATTTTCTGTAGCCTCGGCCTCTGATGTCAGGCCTCTGCATGTCTAATTTTCTGCACCCTCGGCCTATGATGTCAGGCCTCTGCATGTTTAATTTTCCGTATCCTCGGCCTATGATGTCACGCCTTTGCATGTTTAATTTTCATCTCCTCGGCCTATGATGTCAAGCCTCTGCATGTTTAATTTTCTGCACCCTCGGCCTATAATGTCAGGCCTCTGCATGTTTCATTTTCTGCACCCTCAGCCTATGATGTCAGGCCTCTGCATGTATAATTTTCCGCACCGTCGAGCTATGATGTCAGGCCTCTCCATGTTGAATTTTCTGTACGCTCGGCCTATGATGTGAGGCCTCTGCATGTTTAATTCTCTGCACCCTCGGCCTATGATGTCAAGGCTCTGCTTGTTTAATTTTCTGCACCTCGGCCTTTGATGTCAGGCCTTTGCATGTTTAATTTTCTGTACCCTCGGCCTACGATGTCAGGCCGCTGCATGATTAATTCTCTGCACCCTCGGCCTATGATGTCAGGGCCCTGCATATTTACTTTTCTGTACCCTCGGCCTCTGATGTCAGACCTCTGCATGTTTAATTTTCTGCACCCTCGGCTTATGATGTCAAGCCTCTGCATGTATAATTTTTTGTACCCTCGGCCTATGATGTCAGGCCTCTGCATGTTTAATTTTCTGCACACTCGACATATGATGTCAGGCCTCTGCATGTTTAATTGTCTGCACCCTCTGCCGATGATGTTAAGTCTTGCATGTCTAAATTTTCTGTACCCTCGGCCTTTGATGTCAGGCCTCTGCATGTTTAATTTTCCGTATCCTCGGCCTATGATGTCACGCCTTTGCATGTTTAATTTTCAGCTCCTCGGCCTATGATGTCAAGCCTCTGCATGTTTAATTTTCTGCACCCTCGGCCTATAATGTCAGGCCTCTGCATGTTTCATTTTCTGCACCCTCAGCCTATGATGTCAGGCCTCTGCATGTATAATTTTCCGCACCGTCGAGCTATGATGTCAGGCCTCTGCATGTTGAATTTTCTGTACGCTCGGCCTATGATGTGAGGCCTCTGCATGTTTAATTCTCTGTACCCTCGGCCTATGATGTCAAGGCTCTGCTTGTTTAATTTTCTTCACCTCGGCCTTTGATGTCAGGCCTTTGCATGTTTAATTTTCGGTACCCTTGGCCTACGATGTCAGGCTGCTGCATGATTAATTCTCTGCACCCTCGGCCTATGATGTGAGGGCCCTGCATGTTTACTTTTCTGTACCCTCGGCCTCTGATGTCAAGCCTCTGCATGTTTAATTTTCTGCACCCTCGGCTTATGATGTCAAGCCTCTGCATGTTTAATTTTTTGTACCCTCGGCCTATGATCTCAAGCCTCTGATGTCAGGCCTCTGCATGTTTAATTTTCTGCACACTCGACATATGATGTCAGGCCTCTGCATGTTTAATTTACCGCATCCTCGGCATATTATGTCAGGCCTCTGCATGTTTAATAATCTGCACCCTCTGCCGATGATGTCAAGTCTTGCATGTCTAAATTTTTGGTACCCTCGGCCTCTGATGTCAGGCCTCTGCATGTTTAATTTTCTGCACACTCGGCCGATGATGTCAGACCTCTGCATGTTTAATTTTCTGCACCCTCGGCCTTTAATGTCAGGCCTCTGCATGCTTAATTTTATGTACCCTCGGCCTATGATGTGAGGCCTATGCATCTCTAATTTTTTGCACCTCGGCCTATGATGTTAGGCCTCTGCATGTTTAATTTTCCGCATCCTCAGCCTATGAAGTCAGGCCTCTGCATGTTTAATTTTCTGTACCCTCGGCCTATGAAGTCAAGCCTCTGCATGTTTAATTTTCTGTACCCTCGGCCTATGATGTCAGGCCTCTGCATGTTTAATTTTCTGCACCCTCGGCATATTATGTCAGGCCTCTGCATGTTTAATTTACCGCAGCCTCGACATATTATGTCAGGCCTCTGCATGTTTAATTTTCTGCACCCTCGGCCTATGATGTCAAGTCTTGCATGTCCAGCTTCTCTGTACCCTCGGCCTCTCATGTCAGGCCTCTCCATGTTTAATTTTCTGCACCCTCGGCCTATGAAGTCAGGCCTCTACATGTTTAATTTTTTGCACCCTCGGCTTATGATGTCAAGCCTCTGCATGTTTAATTTTTTGTACCCGCGGCCTATGATGTCAGGCCTCTGCATCTTTAATTTTTTGCACACTCGACATATGATGTCATGCCTCTGCATGTTTAATTTACCGCATCCTCGGCATATTATGTCAGGCCTCTGCATGTTTAATTGTCTACACCCTCTGCCGATGATGTCAACTCTTGCATGTCTAAATTTTCTGTACCCTCGGCCTCTGATGTCAGGCCTCTGCATGTTTAATTTTCTACACCCTCGGCCGATGATGTCAGACCTCTGCATGTTTAATTTTCTGCACCCTCGGCCTATAATGTCAGGCCTCTGTATGCTTAATTTTCTGTACCGGCCTATGATGTGAGGCCTATGCATGTCTAATTTTTTGCACCTCGGCCTATGATTGCAGGCCTTTGCATGTTTAATTTTCTCCACCTCGGCCTACAATGTCTGGCCTCTGCATGTTTAATTCTCTGCACCCTCGGCCTATGATGTCAAGCCTCTGCATGTTTTATTTTCTGTACCCTCAGTGTCTAATGTCAGGCCTCCGCATGTTTATTTTTCTGCACCCTCGGCCTATGAAGTCCGGCCTCTGCATGTTTAATTTTTTGCACCCTCGGCTTATGATGTCAGGCCTCTGGATGTTTAATTTTCTGTACCCTCGGCCTATGAAGTCAGGCCTCAGCATGTTTAATTTTCTGCACACTCGACATATGATGTCAGGCCTCTGCATGTTTAATTTACCGCACCCTCGGCATATTATGCCAGGCCTCTGCATGTTTAATTGTCTGCACCCTGGCCTATGATGTCTAGTCTTGCATGTCCAGCTTCTCTGTACCCTCGGCCTCTGATGTCAAGCCTCTGCATGTTTAATTTTCTGCACCCTCGGCCTATGAAGTCAGGCCTCTACATGTTTAATATTTTGCGCCCTCGGCTTATGATGCCAAGCCTCTGCATGTTTAATTTTCTGTACCCTCGGCCTATGATGTCAGGTCTCTGCAAGTTTAATTTTCTGCACACTCGACATATGATGTCAGGCCTCTGCATGTTTAATTTACCGCATCCTCGGCATATTATGTCAGGCCTCTGCATGTTTAATTGTCTGCACCCTCTGCCGATGATGTCAAGTCTTGCATGTCTAAATTTTCTGTACCCTCGGGCTCTGATGTCAGGCCTCTGCATGTTTAATTTCCTGCACCCTCGGCCGATGATGTCAGACCTCTGCATGTTTAATTTTCTGCACCCTCAGCCTATGAAGTCAGGCCTCTGCATGTTTAATTTTCTGTACCCTCACCCTATGATGTCAGGCCTCTGCATGTTTAATTTTCTACACCCTCGGCATATTATGTCAGGCCTATGCATGTTTAATTTACCGCAGCCTCGACATATTATGTCAGGCCTCTGCATGTTTAATTTTCTGCACCCTCGACCTATGAAGTCAGGCCTCTGCATGTTTAATATTTTGCACCCTCGGCTAATGATGTCAAGCCTCTGCATGTTTAATTTTTTGTACCCTCGGCCTATGATGTCAGGCCTCTGGATCTTTAATTTTCTGCACACTCGACATATGATATCATGCCTCTGCATGCATAATTTACCGCATCCTCAGCATATTATGTGAGGCCTCTGCATGTTTAATTGTATGCACCCTCTGCCGATGATGTCAAGTCTTGCATGTGTAAATTTTCTATACCCTCGGCCTCTGATGTCAGGCCTCTGCATGTTTAATTTTCTGCACCCTCGGTCGATGATGTCAGACCTCTGCATGTTTAATTTTCTGCACCCTCGGCCTATAATGTCAGGCCTCTGCATGCTTAATTTTCTGTACGGCCTATGATGTGAGGCCTATGCATGTCTAATTTTTTGCACCTCGGCCTATGATTGCAGGCCTTTGCATGTTTAATTTTCTCCACCTCGGCCTACAATGTCGTGCCTTTGCATGTTTAATTCTCTGCACCCTCGGCCTATGATGTCAAGCCTCTGCATGTTTTATTTTCTGTACCCTCAGCGTCTAATGTCAGGCCTCCGCATGTTTAATTTTCTGCACCCTCGGCCTATGAAGTCAGGTCTCTGCATGTTTAATTTTTCGCACCCTCGGCTTACGATGTCAGGCCTCTGGATGTTTAATTTTCTGTACCCTCGGCCTATGATGTCAGGCCTCAGCATGTTTAATTTTCTGCACACTCGACATATGATGTCAGGCCTCTGCATGTTTAATTTACCGCACCCTCGGCATATTATGCTAGGCCTCTGCATGTTTAATTGTCTGCACCCTCCGCCTATGATGTCTAGTCTTGCATGTCCAGCTTCTCTGTACCCTCGGCCTCTGATGTCAAGCCTCTGCATGTTTAATTTTCTGCACCCTCGGCCTATGAAGTAAGGCCTCTACATGTTTAATTTTTTGCGCCCTCGGCTTATGATGTCAAGCCTCTGCATGTTTAATTTTCTGCACACTCGACATATGATGTCAGGCCTCTGCATGTTTAATTTACCGCATCCTCGGCATATTATGTCAGGCCTCTGCATGTTTAATTGTCTGCACCCTCTGCCGATGATGTCAAGTCTTGCATGTCTAAATTTTCTGTACCCTCAGGCTCTGATGTCAGGCCTCTGCATGTTTAATTTCCTGCACCCTCGGCCGATGATGTCAGACCTCTGCATGTTTAATTTTCTGCACCCTCGGCCTATGAAGTCAGGCCTCTGCATGTTTAATTTTCTGTACCCTCACCCTATGATGTCAGGCCTCTGCATGTTTAATTTTCCGCACCCTCGGCATATTATGTCAGGCCTATGCATGTTTAATTTACCGCAGCCTCGACATATTATGTCAGGCCTCTGCATGTTTAATTTTCTGCACCCTCGACCTATGAAGTCAGGCCTCTGCATGTTTAATATTTTGCACCCTCGGCTAATGATGTCAAGCCTCTGCATGTTTAATTTTTTGTACCCTCGGCGTATGATGTCAGGCCTCTGCATCTTTAATTTTCTGCACACTCGACATATGATATCATGCCTCTGCATGCATAATTTACCGCATCCTCAGCATATTATGTCAGGCCTCTGCATGTTTAATTGTCTGCACCCTCTGCCGATGATGTCAAGTCTTGCATGTGTAAATTTTCTATACCCTCGGCCTCTGATGTCAGGCCTCTGCATGTTTAATTTTCTGCACCCTCGGTCGATGATGTCAGACCTCTGCATGTTTAATTTTCTGCACCCTCGGCCTATAATGTCAGGCCTCTGCATGCTTAATTTTCTGTACGGCCTATGATGTGAGGCCTATGCATGTCTAATTTTTTGCACCTCGGCCTATGATTGCAGGCCTTTGCATGTTTAATTTTCTCCACCTCGGCCTACAATGTCTGGCCTCTGCATGTTTAATTCTCTGCACCCTCGGCCTATGATGTCAAGCCTCTGCATGTTTTATTTTCTGTACCCTCAGCGTCTAATGTCAGGCCTCCGCATGTTTAATTTTCTGCACCCTCGGCCTATGAAGTCAGGTCTCTGCATGTTTAATTTTTCGCACCCTCGGCTTTTGATGTCAGGCCTCTGGATGTTTAATTTTCTGTACCCTCGGCCTATGATGTCAGGCCTCAGCATGTTTAATTTTCTGCACACTCGACATATGATGTCAGGCCTCTGCATGTTTAATTTACCGCACCCTCGGCATATTATGCTAGGCCTCTGCATGTTTAATTGTCTGCACCCTCCGCCTATGATGTCTAGTCTTGCATGTCCAGCTTCTCTGTACCCTCGGCCTCTGATGTCAAGCCTCTGCATGTTTAATTTTCTGCACCCTCGGCCTATGAAGTAAGGCCTCTACATGTTTAATTTTTTGCGCCCTCGGCTTATGATGTCAAGCCTCTGCATGTTTAATTTTCTGCACACTCGACATATGATGTCAGGCCTCTGCATGTTTAATTTACCGCATCCTCGGCATATTATGTCAGGCCTCTGCATGTTTAATTGTCTGCACCCTCTGCCGATGATGTCAAGTCTTGCATGTCTAAATTTTCTGTACCCTCAGGCTCTGATGTCAGGCCTCTGCATGTTTAATTTCCTGCACCCTCGGCCGATGATGTCAGACCTCTGCATGTTTAATTTTCTGCACCCTCGGCCTATGAAGTCAGGCCTCTGCATGTTTAATTTTCTGTACCCTCACCCTATGATGTCAGGCCTCTGCATGTTTAATTTTCCGCACCCTCGGCATATTATGTCAGGCCTATGCATGTTTAATTTACCGCAGCCTCGACATATTATGTCAGGCCTCTGCATGTTTAATTTTCTGCACCCTCGACCTATGAAGTCAGGCCTCTGCATGTTTAATATTTTGCACCCTCGGCTAATGATGTCAAGCCTCTGCATGTTTAATTTTTTGTACCCTCGGCCTATGATGTCAGGCCTCTGCATCTTTAATTTTCTGCACACTCGACATATGATATCATGCCTCTGCATGCATAATTTACCGCATCCTCAGCATATTATGTCAGGCCTCTGCATGTTTAATTGTCTGCACCCTCTGCCGATGATGTCAAGTCTTGCATGTGTAAATTTTCTATACCCTCGGCCTCTGATGTCAGGCCTCTGCATGTTTAATTTTCTGCACCCTCGGTCGATGATGTCAGACCTCTGCATGTTTAATTTTCTGCACCCTCGGCCTATAATGTCAGGCCTCTGCATGCTTAATTTTCTGTACGGCCTATGATGTGAGGCCTATGCATGTCTAATTTTTTGCACCTCGGCCTATGATTGCAGGCCTTTGCATGTTTAATTTTCTCCACCTCGGCCTACAATGTCTGGCCTCTGCATGTTTAATTCTCTGCACCCTCGGCCTATGATGTCAAGCCTCTGCATGTTTTATTTTCTGTACCCTCAGCGTCTAATGTCAGGCCTCCGCATGTTTAATTTTCTGCACCCTCGGCCTATGAAGTCAGGTCTCTGCATGTTTAATTTTTCGCACCCTCGGCTTACGATGTCAGGCCTCTGGATGTTTAATTTTCTGTACCCTCGGCCTATGATGTCAGGCCTCAGCATGTTTAATTTTCTGCACACTCGACATATGATGTCAGGCCGCTGCATGTTTAATTTACCGCACCCTCGGCATATTATGCTAGGCCTCTGCATGTTTAATTGTCTGCACCCTCCGCCTATGATGTCTAGTCTTGCATGTCCAGCTTCTCTGTACCCTCGGCCTCTGATGTCAAGCCTCTGCATGTTTAATTTTCTGCACCCTCGGCCTATGAAGTCAGGCCTCTACATGTTTAATTTTTTGCGCCCTCGGCTTATGATGTCAAGCCTCTGCATGTTTAATTTTCTGTACCCTCGGCCTATGATGTCAGGCCTCTGCATGTTTCATTTTCTGCACACTCGACATGTGATGTCAGGCCTCTGCATGTTTAATTTACCGCATCCTCGGCATATTATGTCAGGCCTCTGCATGTTTAATTGTCTGCACCCTCTACCGATGATGTCAAGTCTTGCATGTCTAAATTTTCTGTACCCTCGGCCTCTGATGTCAGGCCTCTGCATGTTTAATTTTCTGCACCCTCGGCCGATGATGTCAGACCTCTGCATGTTTAATTTTCTGCACCCTCGGCCTATAATGTCAGGCCTCTGCATGCTTAATTTTCTGTACCCTCGGCCTATGATGTGAGGGCTATGCATGTCTAATTTTTTGCACCTCGGCCTATGATGGCAGGCCTTTGCATGTTTAATTTTCTGCACCTCGGCCTACAATGTCAGGCCTCTGCATGTTTAATTCTCTGCACCCTCGGCCGACGATGTCAAGCCTCTGCATGTTTTATTTTCTGTACCCTCGGCGTCTAATGTCAGCCCTCCACATGTTTAATTTTCTGCACCCTCGGCCTATGAAGTCAGGCCTCTGCATGTTTATTTTTTTGCACCCTCGGCTTATGATGTCAGGCCTCTGGATGTTTAATTTTCTGTACCCTCGGCCTATGATGTCAGGCCTCAGCATGTTTAATTTTCTGCACACTCGACATATGATGTCAGGCCTCTGCATGTTTAATTTACCGCACCCTCGGCATATTATGTCAGGCCTCTGCATGTTTAATTGTCTGCACCCTCGGCCTATGATGTCAAGTCTTGCATGTCCAGCTTCTCTGTACCCTCGGCCTCTGATGTCAAGCCTCTGCATGTTTAATTTTCTGCACCCTGGGCCTACGAAGTTAGGCCTCTGCATGTTTAAGTTTTTGCACCCTCGGCTTATGATGTCAAGCCTCTGCATGTTTAATTTTCTGTACCCTCGGCCTATGATGTCAAGCCTCTGCATGTTTAATTTTCTGCACACTCGAGATATGATGTCAGGCCTCTGCATGTTTAATTTACCGCATCCTCGGCATATTATGTCAGGCCTCTGCATGTTTCATTATCTGCACCCTCTGCCGATGATGTCAAGTCTTGCATGTCTAAATTTTCTGTACCCTCGGCCTCTGGTGTCAGGCCTCTGCATGTTTACTTTTCTGCACCCTCAGCCGATGATGTCAGACCTTTGCATGTTTAATTTTCCGCACCCTCGGCCTATAATGTCAGGCCTCTGCATGCTTAATTTTCTGTACCCTTGGCCTATGATGTGAGGCCTATGCATGTCTAATTTTTTGCACCTCGGCCTATGATGGCAGGCCTTTGCAGGTTTAATTTTCTGCACCTCGGCCTACAATGTCAGGCCTCTGCATGTTTAATTATCTGCACCCTCGGCCTATAATGTCAAGCCTCTGCATGTTTTATTTTCTGTACCCTCGGCGTCTAATGTCAGGCCTCCGCATGTTTAATTTTCTGCACCCTCGGCCTATGAAGTCAGGCCTCTGCATGTTTAATTTTTTGCACCCTCGGCTTATGATGTCAGGCCTCTGCATGTTTAATTTTCTGCACACTCGACATATGATGTCAGGCCTCTGCATGTTTAATTTACCGCACCCTCGGCATATTATGTCAGGCCTCTGCATGTTTAATTGTCTGCACCCTCTACCGATGATGTCAAGTCTTGCATGTCTAAATTTTCTGTACCCTCGGCCTCTGATGTCAGGCCTCTGCATGTTTAATTTTCTGCACCCTCGGCCGATGATGTCAGACCTCTGCATGTTTAATTTTCTGCACCCTCGGCCTATAATGTCAGGCCTCTGCATGCTTAATTTTCTGTACCCTCGGCCTATGATGTGAGGGCTATGCATTTCTAATTTTTTGCACCTCGGCCTATGATGGCAGGCCTTTGCATGTTTAATTTTCTGCACCTCGGCCTACAATGTCAGGCCTCTGCATGTTTAATTCTCTGCACCCTCGGCCGACGATGTCAAGCCTCTGCATGTTTTATTTTCTGTACCCTCGGCGTCTAATGTCAGCCCTCCACATGTTTAATTTTCTGCACCCTCGGCCTATGAAGTCAGGCCTCTGCATGTTTATTTTTTTGCACCCTCGGCTTATGATGTCAAGCCTCTGCATGTTTAATTTTCTGCACCCTGGGCCTACGAAGTTAGGCCTCTGCATGTTTATGTTTTTGCACCCTCGGCTTATGATGTCAAGCCTCTGCATGTTTAATTTTCTGTACCCTCGGCCTATGATGTCAGGCCTCTGCATGTTTAATTTTCTGCACACTCGACATATGATGTCAGGCCTCTGCATGTTTAATTTACCGCATCCTCGGCATATTATGTCAGTCCTCTGCATGTTTCATTATCTGCACCCTCTGCCGATGATGTCAAGTCTTGCATGTCTAAATTTTCTGTACCCTCGGCCTCTACTGTCAGGCCTCTGCATGTTTACTTTTCTGCACCCTCGGCCGATGATGTCAGACCTTTGCATGTTTAATTTTCCGCACCCTCGGCCTATAATGTCAGGCCTCTGCATGTTTAATTTTCTGTACCCTCGGCCTATGATGTGAGGCCTCTGCATGTTTATTTCTCTGCACCCTCGGCCTATGATGTCAAGCTTCTTCTTGTTTAATTTTCTGTACCGTCGGACTCTGATGTCAGCCCTCTGCATGTTTTATTATCTCCACCCCCGGCCTGTGATGTCAGGCCTCTACATGTTTAATTTTTTGCAACCTCAACCTATGATGTAAAGCCTCTACATGTTTAATTTTTTGTACCCTCGGCCTATGATGTCAGGCCTCTGCATGTTAAATTTTCTGCACACTCGGCATATGATGTCAGGCCTCTGCATGTTTAATTTACCGCACCCTTGGCCTATTATGCCAGGCCTCTGCATGTTTAATTGTGTGCACCCTCGGCCTATGATTTCAAGTCTTGCATGTCTAAATTTTCTGTACCCTCGGCCTCTGATGTCAAGCCTCTGCATGTTTAATTTTCTGCACCCTCGGCGGATGATGTGAGGCCTCTGCAAGTTTAATTTTTTGCACCCTCGACCTATATTTCAGGCCTCTGCATGCGTAATTTTCTGTACCCTCGACCTATGATGCGAGGCCTTTGCATGTTTAATTTGCTGCACCTCGGCCTATGATGTCAAGCCTTTGCATGTTTAATTCTATGCACCCTAGGCCTATGATGTCAAGCCTCTACATGTTTAATTTTTTGTACCCTCGGCCTCTGATCTCAGGCCTCTGCATGTTTAATTTTCTCCACCCTCGGCCTATGATCTCAGGCCTCTGCATGTTTAATTTTCCGTATCCTCGGCCTATGATGTCACGCCTTTGAATGTTTAATTTTCAGCACCTCAGCCTATGATGTCAAGCCTCTGAATGTTTAATTTTCTGCACCCTCGGCCTATAATGTCAGGCCTCTACATGTTTCATTTTCTGCACCCTCTGCCTATGATGTCAGGCCTCTGCATGTTTCATTTTCCACACAGTCAGGCTATGATGTCTGGCCTCCGCATGTTTAATTTTTTGTACCCTCGGCCTCTGATGTCAGGCCTCTGCATGTTTAATATTCTGCACCCTCGGTGTATAATGTCAGGCCTCTGCATGTTTATTTTCCCGCACCCTCGGCCAATGATACCATGCCTCTGCATGTTTAATTTTCAGCACCTCAGCCTACGATCTCACGCCTATGCATGTTTAATTTTCTGCACCCTCGGCCTATAATGTCAGGCTTCTGCATGTTTAATTTTCCGCACCCTCGGCCTATGTTTTCCGGACTCTGCATGGTTAGTTTTCTGTACCCTCGGCCTATGATGTGAGGCCTCTGCAAGTTTAATTCTCTGCACCCTCGACCTATGATGTGAGGTTTCTACATGTTTAATACTTTGTACCCTCGGCCTATGATGTCAGACCTCTGCATGTTTAATTTTCTGCACCTCGGCCTATGATGTCCGGCCTTCGCTTGGTTAATTTTCTGTACCCTCGACCTATGATGTCAGGCCTCTGCATGTCTAATTTTATGCACCTCGACCTATGATGCCAGGCCTTTTCATGTTTAATTTTTTGCACCTTTGCCTACGATGTCAGCCCTCTCCATGTTTAATTCTCTGCACCCTCGGCCTATGATTTTAGGCTTCTGCATGTTTAATTTTTTCCACCCTTGGCCTATGATGCAATCCCTCTGCATGTTTAATTCTCTGCACCCTCGGCCTATGATGTCACGCCTCTGCATGTTTAATTTTTCGTACCCTCGGCCTATGACGTTAAGCCTCTGCATATTTACTTTTCTGCACCCTCGGCCTATGATGTCAGGCCTCTGCATGTTTAATTTTTTGCACCCTCGGCCTATGATGTCAGGCCTCTGCATGTTTAATTTTCTACACACTCGGCATATGAAGTCAGGTCTCTGCAAGTTTAATTTACCGCACCCTCGGCCTATTATGTCAGGCCTCTGCAAGTTTAATTGTCTGCACCCTCGACCTATGATGCCAAGTCTTGCATGTCCAACTTCTCTGTACCCTCGGACTTTGATGTCAGGCCTCTGCATGTTTAATTTTCTGCAACCTCGGCTTATGTTGTCAAGCCTCTGCATGTTTATTTTTCTGTACCCTCGGCCTATGATGTCAGGCCTCTGCATGTTTAATTTTCTGCACCTTGGCCTACAATGTCAGGCCTCTGCATGTTTAATTCTCTGCACCCTCGGCCTGTGATGTTAGGCTTCTGCATGTTTAATCTTTTGCACCCTTGGCCTATGATGTAATCCTCTGCATGTTTAATTATCTGCACCCTCGGCCTATGATGTCACGCCTCTGCATGTTTAATTTTTTGTACCCTCGGCCTATGACGTCAGCCCTCTGCATGTTTAATTTTCTGCACCCTCGGCCTATGATGTTAGGCCTCTGCCTGTTTAATTTTTTGCACCCTCGGCCTATGATGTCAGGCCTCTACATGTTTAATTTTCTACACACTCGGCATATGAAGTCAGGCCTCTGCATGTTTAATTTACCGCACCCTCGGCCTATTATGTCAGGCCTTTGCATGTTTAATTGTCTGCACCCTCGGCCTATGATGTCAAGTCTTGCATCTCTAAATTTTCTGTACCCTTGGCCTCTGATGTCAGGCCTCTGAATGTGTAATTTTTTGTACCCTCGGCCGCTAATGTCAGGACTCTGCATGTTTTATTTTTTGTACCCTCGGTCGATGATGTCAGGCCTATGCATGTCTAATTTTCTGCACGTCGGCCTATGATGCAAGGCCTTTGCATGTTTAATTTTCTACACCTCGGCCTACAATGTCAGGGCTGTGCATGTTTAATTTTCTGCACCCTCGGCCTATTATGTCAGGCCTCTGCATGCTTAATTTTCTGTACCCTCGGCCTGTGATGTGAGGCCTATGCATGTCTAATTTTTTGCACCTCGGCCTATGATGGCAGGCCTTTGCATGTATAATTTTCTTCACCTCGGCCTACGATGGTAGGCCTCTGCATGTTTAATTCTCTGCACCCTCGGCCTATTTTGTCAAGCCTCTGCATGTTTTATTTTCTGTACCCTCGGCCTCTAATGTCAGGCCTCTGCATGTTTAATTTTCTACACCCTCGGCCTATGAAGTCAGGCCTCTGCATGTGTAATGTTTTGCACCCTCGGTTTATGATGTCAGGCCTCTGGTTTTTAATTTTCTGTACCCTCGGCCTATGATGTCAGGCTTCAGCATGTTTAATTTTCTGCACCCTCGGCCTATGATGTCAATTCTTGCATGACTAACTTTTCTGTACCCTCGGCCTCTGATGTCAGGCCTCTGCATGCTTAATTTTCTGCACCCTCGGCCTATTAAGTCAGGCCTATGCATGTTTAATTTTTTGCACCCTCGGCTTTTGATGTCAGGCCTCTGGATGTTTAATTTTCTGTACCCTCGACCTATGATGTCAGTCCTCTGCATGTTTAATCTTCTGCACACTCGACATATGATGTCAGGCCTCTGCATGTTTAGTTTACCGCACCCTCAACATATTATGTCAGGCCTCTGCAAGTTTAATTGTCTGCACCCTCGGCCTATGATGTCAATTCTTTCATGACTAACTTTTCTGTACCCTCGGCCTTTGTTGTCAGGCCTGTGAATGTTTAATTTTCTGCACCCTCGGCCTATTAAGTCAGGCCTATGCATGTTTAATTTTTTGCACCCTCGGCTTATGATGTCAGGCCTCTGGATGTTTAATTTTCTGTACCCTCGACCTATGATGTCAGGCCTCTGCATGTTTAATCTTCTGCACACTCGACATATGATGTCAGGCCTCTGCATGTTTAATTTGCCGCACCCTCGGCTTATTATGTCAGGCCTCAGCATGTTTAATTGTCCGCACCCTCGGCCTATGATGTCAAGTTTTGTATGTCTAAATTTTCTGTACCCTCGGCCTCTGATGTCAGGCGTGTCTGCATGTTTAATTTTCTGCACCCTCGGACGATGATGTCAGACCTCTGCATGTTTAATTTTCTGCACCATCGGCCTATGATGGCAGACCTTTGCATGTTTAATTTTCTGCACCCTCAGCCTATAAAGTCAGGCCTCTGCATGCTTAATTTTCTGTACCGTCGGCCTATGATGTCAGCCCTATGCATGTCTAATTTTCTGCACGTCGGCCTATGATGCCAGGCCTTTGCATGTTTAATTTTCTGCACCTCGGCCTACGATGTTAGGGTTTTGCATGTTTAATTTTCTGTACCCTCGGCCTATGATGTAAGCCTCTGCATGTTTAATTTTCTGCACCCTCGGCCTATGATGTCAGGCTTCTGCATGTTTAATTTTTTGCACCCTCGGCATATGATGTCAAGCCTCTGCATGTTTAATTTTCTGCACACTCGACATATGATGTCAGGCCTCTGCATGTTTAATTTACCGCACCCTCGGCATATTATGTCAGGCCTTTGCAGGTTTAATTGTCTGCACCCTCGGCCGATGATGTCAAGTCTTGCATGTCGAAATTTTTTGTACCCTCGGCCTCTGATGTCAGGCCTCTGCATGTTTAATTTTCTGCACCCTCGGCCGATGATGTCAGACCTCTGCATGTTTAATTTTCTGCATCCTCAGCCTATAATGCCAGGCCTCTGCATGCTTAATTTTCTGCACACTCGCCATATGATGTCAATTCTTGCATGTCTAACTTTTCTGTACCCTCGGCCTCTGATGTCAGGCCTCTGCATGTTTAATTTTCTGCACCCTCAGCCTATTAAGTCAGGCCTCTGCATGTTTAATTTTTTGCACCCTCGGCTTATGATGTCAGGCCTCTGGATGTTTAATTTTCTGTACCCTCGACCTATGATATCAGGCCTCTGCATGTTTAATCTTGTGCACACTCGACATATGATGTCAGGCCTCTGCATGTTTAATTTACCGCACCCTCGGCATATTATGTCAGGCCTCTGCATGTTTAATTGTCTGCACCCTCGGCTTATGAACTCAAGTTTTGCATGTCTAAATTTTCTGTACCCTCGGCCTCTGATGTCAGGCGTCTGCATGTTTAATTTTCTGCACCCTCGGCCTATGATGGCAAGCCTTTGCATGTTTAATTTTCTGCACCTCGGCCTACGATGTCAGGCCTCTGCATGTTTAATTCTCTGCACCCTCGGCCTATGATGTCAAGCCTCTGCATGTTTTATTTTCTGTACCCTCGGCCTCTAATGTCAGGCCTCTGTATGTTTAATTTTCTGCAACCTCGGCCTATGATGTCAGGACTCTGCATGTTTAATTTTCCGTATCCTCGACCTATGATGTCACGCCCCTGCATTTTTAATTTTCAGCACCTCGACCTATGATGTGAGGCCTCTGCATGTTTAATTTTTCGCTCCCTCAGCCTACGATCTCAGGCCCCTTCATGTTTAATTTTCTGCAGCATCGGGCTATGATGTCAGGCCTCTGCATCTTTAATTTTCTGTACCGTCGGCCTATGATGTGAGGCCTCTGCATGTTTAATTCTCTGCACCCTCAGCCTATGATGTCAAGCCTCTCCTTGTTTAATTTTCTGTACCGTCGGACTCTGATGTCAGGCCTCTCTATGTTTTATTATCTCCACCCTCGGCCTACGATGTCAGGTCCTGGCTTCTCCTTCCCCATAAGCGCTAATATAATCTTATAATTATATAGCACCCACGTACGTGCGTAGTAGTCCTTTCTACATGTTTAATTTTTTGCAACCTCGACCTATGATGTAAAGCCTCTACATGTTTAATTTTCTGTACCCTCGGCCTATGATGTCAGGCCTCTGCATGTTTAATTTTCTGTACACTCGACATATGATGTCAGGCCTTTGCATGTTTAATTTACCGCACCCTCTGCCTATTATGTCAGGCCTTTGCATGTTTAATTGTCTGCACCCTCGGCCTATGATTTCAAGTGTTGCATGTCTAAATTTTCTGTACCCTCGGCCACTGATGTCAAGCCTCTGCATGTTTAATTTTCTGCACCCTCGGCCGATGATGTCACTGCAAGTTTAATTTTGTGCACCCTCGACTTATAATGTCAGGCCTCTACATGCGTAATTTTCTGTACCCTCAGCCTATGATGCCAGGCCTTTGCATGTTTAATTTCCTGCACCTTGGCCTATAATGTCAGGCCTCTGCATATTCCATTTTCTGCACCCTCTGCCTATGATGTCAGGCCTCTACATGTTTAATTTTCCGCACCGTCGGGCTATAATGTCAGGCCTCTGCATGTTAAATTTTTTGTACCCTCGGCCTCTGATCTCAGGCCTCTGCATGTTTAATTTTTTGCACCCTCGGCCTATGATGTCAGGCCTCTGCATGTTTAATTTTCTACACACTCGGCATATGAAGTCAGGCCTATGCATGTTTAATTTTCCGCACCCTCCGCCAATGATGTCACGCCTCTGCATTTTTAATTTTCAGCACCTCGCCCTACGATCTCACGCCTATGCATGTTTAATTTTCTGCACCCTCGGCCTATAATGTCAGTCCTCTGCATGTTTAATTTTCTGCACCCTCAGCCTATGATATAAGACCTCTGCATGTTTAATTTTCCGCACCCTCAGCCTATGATGTCCGGCCTCGGCATGGTTAATTTTCTGTACCCTCGGCCTATGATGTGACGCCTCAGCAAGTTTAATTCTCTGCACCCTCGACCTATGATGTGAGGTTTCTACATGCTTAATACTCTGTACCCTCGGCCTATGATGTCAGGCCTCTGCATGTTTAATTTTCTGCACCTCGGCCAATTATGTCCGGCCTTTGCTTGTTTAATTTTCTGTACCCTCGACCTATGATGTCAGGTCTCTGCATGTCTAATTTTCTGCACCTCGGCCTATGATGCCAGGTCTTTTCATGTTTAATTTTCTGCACCCTCGGCCTATGATGTCAGGCCTCTGCATGTTTAATTTTTCGTTTCCTCGGCCTATGATGTCATGCCTCTGCATGTTTAATTTTCAGCACCTCGGCCTATGATGTCAAGCCTCTGCATGTTTAATTTTCTGCACCCTCAGCCTATAATGTCAGGCCTTTGCATGTTTCATTTTCTGCACCATTAGCCTATGATGTCATGCCTCTGCATGTTTAATTTTCTGCACCGTCGGGCTACGATGTCAGGCCTCTGCATGTTTAATTTTCTGTACCCCTCGGCCTATCATGTGAGGCCTCTGCATGTTTAATTCTCTGCACCCTCGGCCTATGATGTCAAGCCTGTGCATGTTTAATTTTCTGCACCCTCGGCCTATGATGTGAGGCCTCTGCATTTTTAATTTTCCGCAACCTCAGCCTATGATGTCAGGCCTCTTCATGTTTAATTTTCCGCACCGTCAGGCTATGATGTCAGGCCTCTGCATGTTTAATTTTCTGTACCCTCGGCCAATGATGTGAGGCCTCTGCAAGTTTAATTCTCTGCTCCCTCGGCCTATGATGTCAAGCCTTTGCTTGTTTAATTTTCTGTACCCTCACACTCTGATGTCAGGCCTCTGCGTGTTTAATTTTTTGCACCCTCGGCCTATGATGTCAGGCCTCTGCATGTTTAATTTTTTGCACCCTCGGCCTTTGGAGTCAGTCCTCTGTATGTTTAATTTTCTGCACCCTCAACGAATGATGTGACGCCTCTGCATGTTAAATTTTCAACACCTCGGCCTATGATGTCAAGCCTCTGCATGTTTAATTTTCTGCACCCTCGACCTATAATGTTAGGCCTCTGCATTTTTAATTTTCTGCACCCTCAGCCTATGATGTCAGGCCTCTGCATGTTTAATTTTCCGCACTGTCGGGCTATGATGTCAGGCCTCCGCATGTTTAATTTTTTGTACCCTCGACCTATGATGTGAGGCCTCTGCATGTTTAATTTTATGCACCCTCGGCCTATGATGTCAAGCCTCTGCATGTTTAATTTTCTGCACCCTCGGCCTCTGATGTTAGGCCTCTGCATGTTTAATTTTTTGCACCCTCGGCCTATGATGTCAGGCCTCTGCATGTTTAATTTTTTGCACCCTCGGCCTTTGGAGTCAGTCCTCTGCATGTTTAATTTTCTGCACCCTCAACAAATGATCTGACGCCTCTGCATGTTAAATTTTCAACACCTCGGCCTATGATGTCAAGCCTCTGCATGTTTAATTTTCTGCACCCTCGACCTATAATGTTAGGCCTCTGCATTTTTAATTTTCTGCACCCTCAGCCTATGATGTCAGGCCTCTGCATGTTTAATTTTCCGCACTGTCGGGCTATGATGTCAGGCCTCCGCATGTTTAATTTTTTGTACCCTCGACCTATGATGTGAGGCCTCTGCATGTTTAATTTTATGCACCCTCGGCCTATGATGTCAAGCCTCTGCATGTTTAATTTTCTGCACCCTCGGCCTCTGATGTTAGGCCTCTGCATGTTTAATTTTTTGCACCCTCGGCCTATGATGTCAGGCCTCTGCATGTTTAATTTTCCGCACCCTCGTCAAATGATGTAACGCCTCTGCATGTTTCATTTTCAGCACCTCGGCCTATGATGTCACGCCTTTGCATGTTTAATTTTCTGCACACTGGGCCTATAATATCAGGCCTCTCCATCTTCAATTTTCTGCACCCTCAGCCTATGATTTCAGGCCTCTGCATGTTTAATTTTCGCACCCTCGGCCGGTGATGTCCGGCCTGTGCATGGTTAATTTTCTGTACCCTCGGCCTTTGATGTGAGGCCTCTGCATGTTTAACTCTCTGGACCCTCGGCCTATGATGTCAGGCCTCTACATGTTTAATTTTCCAGACCCTCGGCCTATGATGTCAACCCTCCGCATGTTTAGTTTTTTGCACCCTCGGCCTATGATGTCACGCCTCCGCATGTTTAATTTTCCGCACCCTCGGCATATGATGTCACGCCACTCCAGTTTTAATTTTCTGCACCTCGGCCTATGATGTTTAACTCTCTACACCCTCGGCCTATGATGTCAGGCCTCTGCATGTTTAATTTTCCACACCCTCAGCCTATGATGTGAGGCCTCTGAATGTTTAATTCTTTGCACCCTCGGCCTATGATGTCAACCCTCCGCATGTTTAGTTTTTTGCACCCTCGGCCTATGATGTCACGCCTCCGCATGTTTAATTTTCCGCACCCTCGGCATATGATGTCACGCCGCTCCAGGTTTAATTTTCTGCACCTCGGCCTATGATGTCAGGCCTCTGCATGTTTAATTTTCTGCACCCTCGGCCTATAATGTCAGGATTCTGCAAGTTTAATTTCTTCACCCTCAACCTAGGACGTCAGGCCTCTGCATGTTTTATTTTCTGTACCCTCGGCCTAGGATGTCAGGCCTCTCCATGTTTAATTTTCTGCACCTTGGCCTATGATGTCAGGCCTTTGCATGTTTAATTTTCTGTACCCTCGGCCTCTGATGTCAAGCCTCTGCATGTTTAATTTTCTGCACCCTCGGCCTATGATGTTTGGCCTCTGCATGTTTAATTTTCCGTATCCTCGGCCTATGATGTCACGCCTCTACATGTTTAATTTTAAGCACCTCGGCCTATGATGTCAAGACTCTGCATGTTTAATTTTCTACACCTCGGCCTATGATGTCAGGCCTTTGCATGTTTAATTTTCTGTACCCTTGGCCTATGATGTCAGGCCTTCGCATGTCTAATTTCCTGCACCTCGGCCTATGATGCCAAGCCTGTGCATGTTTAATTTTCTGCACCTCAGCCTACGATGTAAGGCCTCTGCATGTTTCATTCTCTGCACCCTCGGCCTATGATGTCAAGCCTCTGCATGTTTAACTTTCTGTACCCTCGGCCTCTGATGTCAGGCCTCCACATGTTTAATTTTCTGCACCATCGGCCTATGATGTCAGGCCTCTACATGTTTAATTTTCCGGATCCTCAGCCTACGATGTCACGCCTCTACATGTTTAATTTTCAACTCCTCGACCTATGATGTCAAGCCTCTCCATGTTTAATTTTCTGTACCCTCGGCCTATAATATCAGGCCTTTGCATGTTTAATTTTCTGCACCCTAAGCCTATGACGTCAGACCTCTGCAAGTTTAATTTTCCGCACAGTCGGACAATGATGTCATGCCTCTACATGTTTAATTTTCTGTACTCTCGGCTTATGATGTCAAGCCTCTGCAAGTTTAATTTTCTGTACCCTCGTCCTCTGATGTCAGGCCTCTAGATGTTTAATTTTCTGCACCCTCAGCCTTTGATGTCAGGCCTCTGCATGTTTAATTTTCCGCACCCTCGGCCAATGATGTCACGCCTCTGCATGTTTAATTTTCAACACCTCGGCCTATGATGTCAAGCCTCTGCATGTTTAGTTTTGTGCACTCCGGCCTATAATGTCAGGCCTCTGCATCTTTAATTTTCTGTACCCTCAGCCTATGATGGCAGGGCTCTGCATGTTTAATTTTCCGCACCCTCGGCCTATGATGTCAGGCCTCTGCTTGTTTAATTTTCTGCACCCTCAGCCTATGATGTCAGGCCTGTACATGTTTAATTCTCTGTACCCTTGGCCTATGATGTCAGGGCTCTGCATGTATAATTTTCTGTACCCTCGGCCTACGATGCAAGGCCTTTGCATGTTTAATTTTCTGTACCCTCGACCTATGATGTCAAGCCTCTGCATGTCTAATTTTCAGCACCTCGGCCTATGATGCCAGGCCTTTGCATGTTTAATTATCTGCACCTCAGCCTACGATGTCAGGCCTCTGCATGTTTAATTCTGTGCACCCTCGGCCTATGATGTCGGGCCTCTGCATGTTTAATTTTTCGTTTCCCCGGCCTATGATGTCACGCCTCTGCATGTTTAATTTTCAGCACCTCGGCCAATGATGTCAGCCCTCTGCATGTTTTATTTTCTGCAACTCGTCATATGATGTCAGGCCTCTGCATGTTTATTTTACCGCACCGTCGGTCTATTTTGTCAGGCCTTTGCATGTTTAATTTTATGCACCCTCGGCCTATGATGTCAAGCCTTGCATGTTTAAATTTTTTGTTCCCTCGGCCTCGTATGTCAGGCCTCTGCATGTTTAATTTTCTACACACTCGGCATATGAAGTCAGGCCTTTGCATGTTTAATTTACCGCACCGTCGGCCTATTTTGTCAGGCCTTTGCATGTTTAATTGTCTGCACCCTCGGCCTATGATGTCAAGCCTTGCATGTTTAAATTTTCTGTACCCTCGGCCTCGTATGTCAGGCCTCTGCATGTTTAATTTTCTGCACCCTCGGCCTATGATGTTAGGCCACTGCATCTTTAATTTTTTTCACCCTCGGCCAATGATATCATGCCCCTGCATGTTTAATTCTCTGCACCCTCGGTCTGTGATGTCAGGCCTCTGCATGTTTAATTTTCTGCACACTCGTCGTATGATGTCAGGCGCCTGCATGTTTAATTTACCGCACCCTCAGCCTATTATGTCAGGCCTTTGAATGTTTAATTGTCTGCACCCTCGGCCAATGATGTCAAGCCTTGCATGTTTAAATTTCCTGTACCCTGAGCCTCTGATGTCAGGCCTCTGCATGTTTAATTTTATGCACCCTCGGCCTATGATGTCAGGCCTCTGCATGCTTAATTTTTGTACCCTCGCCCTATGATGTCAGGCCTCTGCATGTTCAATTTTCTGCACCCTGAGCATATGATGTCAGACCTCTGCATGTTTAATTTTCCACACCCTTGGCCTATGATTTCATGCCTCTGCATGTTTAATATTCTACCCCTCGGCCTATGTTGTCAGCCCTCTGCATGGTTAATTTTCTGCGCCTCAGCCTACGATATCAAGCCTCTGCATGTTTAATGCTCTACACCCTCGGCCTATGATATCAGGCCTATGCATGTTTAATTTTCTGTACCCTCGGCCTATGATGTCAGGCCTCTTCATGTTTAATTTTCTGTACCCTCGGCCGATGATGTCAAGCCCCTAGATGTTTAATTTTCTGCACCCTCGGCCTATGATGTCAGGCCTCTTCAAGATTAATTTTTTGTACCCTCGGTCTATGATGTCACGCCTCTGCATGTTTCATTCTCTGCACCATCGGCCTATGATGTCAAGCCTTGCATGTTTAAATTTTCTGTACCCACGGCCTCGTATGTCAGGCCTCTGCATGTGGAATTTTCTGCACCCTCGGCCTATGATGTCAGGCCTCTGCATGTTTAATTTTTTGCACCCTCGGCCTATGATGTCCGGCCTCTGCATGTTTAATTCTCTGCACCCTTGGTCAATGATGTCAGGCCTCTGCATGTTTAATTTTCTGCACACTCGTCGTATGATGTCAGGCCTCTGCATGATTAATTTACCGCACCCTCAGCCTATTATGTCAGGCCTTTGAATGTTTAATTGTCTGCACCCTGGGCCTATGATGTCTGGCCCCTGCATGTTTAATTTTCTGCATCCTCGGCCTATGATGTCAGGCCTATGCAAGTTTAATTTTTTGTACCCTTGGCCTATGATGTCACGCCTCTACATGTTTAATTCTCTGCACCCTCGGCCTATGATGTCAGGCCTCTGCATGTTTAATTTTTTGTACCCTCGGCCTATGATGTCAGGCCTCTGCATGTTTAATTTTCTGCACCTCGGCCTATGATGTCAGGCCTTTGCATGTTTAATTTTCTGTACCCTCGGCCTATGATGTTAGGCCTCTGCATGTCTAATTTTCTACACCTCGGCCTATGATGCCAGGACTTTGCATGTTTAATTTTCTCCACCCTCGGCCTATAATGTCAGGCCTCAGCATGTTTAATTTTCTGCACCCTCAACCTATGATGGCCGGCCTCTGCATGTTTAATTTTCTGTACCCTCGGGCTATGATGTGAGGCCTCTGCATGTTTACTTCTCTGCGCCCCCGGCCTATGATGTCAGGCCACTGCATGTTTAATTTTCTGTACCCTCGGCCTATGATGACAGGCCTCTACAGGTTTAGGTTTTTGCACCCTCAGCCTATGATGTCAGGCCTCTGCATGTTTAATTTTTTGCACCCTCGGCCTATGATGACAGGCCTCTACAGGTTTAGTTTTCGGCACCCTTGGCCTATGATGTCAGGCCTCTGCATGTTTAATTTTTTGCACCCTCAGCCTATGATGTCAGGCCTCTGAATGTGTAATTTTCTGTACCCTCGGCCCATGATGTCTGGCCTCTACATGTTTAATTTTCAGCAACTTGTCATACGATGTTAGGCCTCTGCTTGTTTAATTTACCGCACCCTCGGCCTATTTTGTCAAGCCTCAGCATATGTAATTGTGTGCACCCACGACCTATGATGTCAAGCCTTGCATGTTTAAATTTTTTGTATCGTCGGCCTATGATGTCAGGCCTCTCCATGTTTAATTTTCTGCACCTCGGCCTACGATGTCAGGCCTCTGCAAGTTTATTTTTCTGTACCCTTGGCCTATGATGTCACACCTCTGCATGTTTAATTCTTTGCACCCTCGGCCTATGACGTCAGGCCTCTGCATGTTTAATTTTTTGTACCCTCGGCCTATGATGTCATGCCTCTGCATGTTTAATTTTCTGCACCTCGGCCTATGATGTCAGGCATCAGCATGTTTAATTTTCCGCACCGATGGGCTTTGAGGTCAGGCCTCTACATGTTTAATATTTTGTACCCTCGGGCTATGATGTGAGGCCTCTGCATGTTTACTTCTCTGCACCCTCGGCCTATGATGTCAGGCCACAGCATGTTTAATTTTCTGTACCCTCGCCCTACGAGTTCAAGCCTCTGCAGGTTTAGTTTTCTGCACCCTCGACCTATGATATCAGGCCTCTGCATGGTTAATTTTTTGCACCCTCAGCCTATGATGTCAGGCCTTTGCATGTGTAATTTTTTTTACCCTCGGCCCATGATGTCTGGCCTCTGCATGTTTAATTTTCTGCAATTCGTCATATGATGTCAAGCCTCTGCATGTTTAATTCACTGCACCCTCGGCCTATTTTATCAGGCCTTTGCATGTTTAATTGCCTGCACCCTCGGCCTATGATGTCAAGCCTTGCATGTTTAAATTTTTTGTACCCTCGGCCTCTGATGCCAGGCCTCTGCATGTTTAATTTTCTGCACCCTCGGCCTATGATGTCAGGCCTCTACATGTTTAATTTTTTGCACCCTCGGCCTATGATGTCAGGCCTTTGCATGTTTAATTTTCTGCACCCTTGGCCTATAATGTCACCCCGGCCAATTATGTCAGGCCTCTGCATGTTTAATTGTCTGCACCCTCGACCTATGATGTCAAGCCTTGCATGTGTAAATTTTTTGTACCGTCGGCCTCTGATGTCAGGCCTCTGCATGTTTAATTTTCTGCACCCTCGGCCGATGATGTAAGGCCTCTGCATGTTTAATTTTATGTACCCTCGGCCTATGATGTCAGGCCTCTGCATGTTTAATTTTCTGCACCCTCAGCATATGATGTCAGGCCTCTGCAAGTTTAATTTTCCGCACCCTCGGCCTATGATGTCATGTCTCTGCATGTTTAATTTTCTGCACCTCGGCCTATGATGTCAGGCCTCTGCATGTTTAACTTTATGCACCTCGACCTACGATATCAGACCTCTGCATGTTTAGTTCTCTACACCCTCGGCCTATGATGTCAGGCCTATGCATGTTTAATTTTCTGTACCCTTGGCCTATGATGTCAGGCCTCTGCATCTTTAATTTTCTGCACCCTCGGGCGATGATATCAGGCCTCTGCATGTTTAATTTTGTGCACCCTCGGCCTATGATGTCAAGCCTCTGCATGTTTAGTTTTCTGCACCCTCGGCCTATGATGTCAGGCTTCTGCATGTTTAATTTTTTGCACCCTCAGCCTATGATGTCAGGCCTCTGCATGTGTAATTTTCTGACCCTCGGGCCATGATGTCAGGCCTCTGCATGTTTACTTTTCTGCAACTCGTCATTTGATGTCAGCCTCTCTATGTTTAATTTACCTCACCCTCGGCCTATTTTGTCAAGCCTTTGCATGTTTAATTGTCTACACCCTCGGCCTATGATGTCAAGCCTTGCATGTTTAAATTTTCTGTACCCTCGGCCTCTGATGTCAGGCCTCTACATGTTTAATTTTCTGCATCCTTGGCCTATGATGTCAGGCCTCTGCATGTTTAATTTTTTGCACCCTCGGCCTATGATGTTAGGCCTCTTCATGTTTAATTTTCTGCACCCTAGGCCTATAATGTCAGCTCGGCCTATTATGTCAGGCCTCTGCATGTTTAATTGTCTGCACCCTCGGCCTATGATGTAAAGCGTTGCATGTTTAAATTTTCTGTACCCGCGCCCTCTAATGCCAGGCCTCTACTTGTTTAATTTTCTACACCCTCGGCCGATGATGTCAGGCCTCTGCATGTTTAATTTTCTGCCCCCTCGGCCTATAATGTCAGGCCTCTCCATGTTTAATTTTCTGTACCCTCGTCCTATGATGTCAGGCCTCTGCATGTTTAATTTTCTACACCCTCAGCATATGATGTCAAGCCTCTGCATGTTTAATTTTCCGCACCCTCAGCCTATGATGTCATGCCTCTGCAAGTTTTATTTTCTGCACCTCGGCCTATGATGTCAGGCCTCTGCATGTTTAACTTTCTGCACCTCGACCTACAATATCAGGCCTCTGCATGTTTAGTTCTCTACACCCTCGGCCTATGATGTCAGGCCTATGCATGTTTAATTTTCTGTACCCTCGGCCTATGATGTCAGGACTCTGCATGTTTAATTTTCTGCACCCTCGGCCGATGATATCAGGCCTCTTTCTATTTAATTTTCTGCAGCCTCGGCCTATGATGTCAGGCCTTGCATGTTTAAATTCCTGCACCTTTGGCCTATGATGTCAGGCCTTGCATGTTTAAATTCATGCACCTTAGGCCTATGATTTTAGGCCGTGCATTTTAAATTCAGCACTCCGACCTATGTTGTCAGGCCATTTCTTATTTAAATTCCTGCGCCTTCGGCCTATGATGCCAGGCCTTGCATTTTAAATTTAGCACTTCGGCCTATGTTGTCAGGCCATTGCATGTTTAAATTCCTGCACCTTCGACCTATGATGTCAGGCCTTGCATTTTAAATTCAGCACTCCAACTTATGTTGTCAGGCCTCTGCATGTTTAATTGTCTGTACCCTCAGGCTATGATGTCAAGCCTCTGCTTGTTTAATTTTCTGTACCCTCAGCCTATGATGTCAAGCCTCTGAATGTTTAACCATTGATTCGGAATTGGGGCCTTGGACATAATTGGGTGTTTACAGACACAACTCTTCTCAGCTCGACTTTCAACTTGACTACATTTCGGTCGACTCGCCTCGACATTCCTCGACGTGACTCGTGACCGTTGGAGTCGACTAGAAACAACTTTTCTCGAAACGACACTTCATCGGTTGACTCTGCTCAACTCGACCTGACTTGGTTGTACTTGACTCAACTCAACTCATCCCAACTCGACTCGCCTTAACTGTACTCGACTTCGCTTGTTTCACCACAGCAGGATTCAACTGCACTCGACCTGAGTTGACTCGACTTTTCCCAAATCGACTCAACTTCCCTCAACTCGACTCATCGCAGTTCGACACAACTTTGCTCAGCTCGACTTTCAATGTGACTACCTTGCTGTCGATTCCGCTAGACTATCGTTGATGTGACTCGTTACCATTGGAGTCGACTAGAAACAACTTTTCTCGAAACGAAGTTTCATCGGTTGACTCTGCTCGACTCGACCCGACTCGGCTGCGCTCGACTCGACTCGACTCATCCCAACTCACTCGCCTAGACTCCACTCCACTTCGCTTCATTCCCCACGACACGATTCAACTACGGTCGACCTGAGTCGACTTGACTTTTCTCGAATCGACTCAACTTCCCTCAACTCGGCTCGGCTCGACTCATCGCAGTTCCACGCAACTCTGCTCAGCTCGACTTTCGATGTGACTACACTCCAGTCAACTTCGCTCGACTTTCCTTGACGTTACTCGTCACCGTTGGAGTCAACTAGACACAACTTTTCTCGACACGACGCTTCATTGCTTGACTCTGCTCGACTCGACTCGACTCGGCTGCACTCGACTCGACTCAACTCATCCCAATTCGACTCGCCTCGACTCCACTCGACTTCGCTTGATTCGCCACGACACGATTCAACTGCGCTAGACCTGAGTCGACTCGGCTTCTCCCGAATCGACCCAACTTCCCTCAACTCGGCTCGACCCAACTCATCGCATTTCGATGCAACTATGCTCAGCTCAACTTTCAACTTAACTAGGCTTCGGTCGACTCTGGTCGACATTCGTCGTCGTGACTCGTCACCGTTGGAGTCGACTGGACACATCGTTTCTCGACATGATGCTTCATCGCTTAAGTCTGCTCGACTCGACCTGACTCTATTTTAATCGACTCGACTCGACTCGCCTCGACTCCATTCGACTTCGCTTGATTCGCCACGACACGATTCAACTGCGCTCGACTGGAGTCGACTCGGCTTTTACCGAATAGACTCAACTTCCCTCAACTCGGCTCGACTCGACTCAGCGCATCTCGACGCAACTTTTCTCAGCCCGACTTTCAACTTAACTACGCTCCGGTCGACTCCGCTCAACTTTCCTCGACGTGACTCGTCACCATTGGAGTCGACTAGACACAACTTTTCTCGACACGACACTTCATCGCCAGACTCTGCTCGACTCGACCCGACTCGGCTGCAATCGACACGACTCGACTCATCCCAACTCGACTGGCCTCGACTCCACTCGACTTCGCTTGATTCGCCACGGCACAATTCAACTGCAGTCAACCTAAGTCGACTCGACTTTTCCCGAATTGACTCAACTTCCCTTAACTCGGCTCGACTCGACTCATCGCAGTTCGATGCAACTCTTCTCAACTTGACTACACTCCGATGACTCCTCTCGACTTTCCTTGACTTGACTCGTCACCGTTGGATTCGACTAGACACAACTTTTCTCGACACGACGCTTCATCGCTTGACTCTGCTCGACTCGACCCGACTCGGCTGCAATCGACTCGACTCGAGCCATCCCAACTCGACTCGCCTCGACTCCACTCGACTTCGCTTGATTCACCACGACATGATTCAACTACGGTCGACCTGAGTCGAGTCGACTTATCCCGAATTGACTCAACTTCCATCAACTCGGCTCGACTCGACTCATCGCAGTTCGACGCAACTCTTCTCAACTCCACTTTCAACTTGACTACACTCCAGTCGACTCCGCTAGACATTCTTCTATGTGACTCGTCACCATTGGAGTCGACTAGAAACAACTTTTCTCGAAACGACGCTTCATCTGTTGACTCTGCTCGATTCGACCTGACTCGGTTGGACTCGACTCGACTCAACTCATCCCAGCTCGACTCGCCTTGACTCTACTAGACTTCGCTTGATTCGCCACAGCAGGATTCAACTATGCTCGACCTGAGTTGACTCGACTTTTCCCGAATCGACTCAACTTCCCTCAACTTGGCTCGACTCGACTCATTACTGTTCGACGCAACTCTGTTCAGCTCGACTTTCAACGTGACTACACTGCTGTCGATTCCGCTCGACTTTCCTTGACGTGACTCGTCACCGTTGGAGTCAACGAGACACAACTTTTCTTGATACGACGCTTCATCGCTTGACTCTGCTCGACTTGACCCGACTCTATTGCGCTCGACTCGACTCGCCTAGACTCCACTCGACTTCGCTTGATTCGCCACAACACGATTAAACAACAGAGTCAAAATCCACCTAGCCATGTATATGGCTTGACATCCATCTTAGTGCTCCCCTCTATCTGGCGATCTCGAGTAAGGTAGTCAAGCATCTCCTCCGATGCCAAAACAGCTAGGAGATACCCTATAGAGGCGATAATAAAGGGGGTAAGGTGATTTGCAAATCACAATAGGAATCAGCCAAGGCGACTGCAGAGTGTGGCCAAAGGCTGAGGTGAACCGGGGCATCCATGAGAAAAATGGGCACCCAAGGAGAGGGCGATGGGTTGAAGTCCCCTGGGCATGCCGCACGCAAGAAGGGAACATTATAGAGGCATCTTCCACGACAGAGACTCGGCGAGCGACATTTCCAAAGGCTCCTCACTTACAGCCGTCCTAGGAAGCTATACCAAAAGATGGGATGAATGACGAGTGCAATGAGGGGTATTCTGTCCTTGGGTTAGCACTAAGGGAGCTGAGGTTGGAGAGGTGAGTCGTCAATAAGGCCAGCTACAAGTTCACCGTTCGGGGGCTCAAACGATGCTCCCTTTGGTTTCCCCAGCAGCTACCCCAAATCATGAAAGACACCTTGGGTATATGGGAGTAGAACGCAGTCGACCTTGAACGATGGGCGGACGCCATGCACACGTACTCCATCTGCATGGAGATTCATGGATTGCAGCCTCGAGGACGGTAAGGAATAGGCGTAGACGTCCGCTGGTACATATTCACAGAGAACCAAATTCCAAAAAGGGGGGCTAATGTCCAAGGTGCGTGGGGCCCATGGGGAGTTATTATTATTTGAAACTAATACCAATTTCCTGTAATTGCAAGTAAAGTCCGCTGGTACGTATTCACAGATAACCAAATTCCAAAAAGGGGGGGCTAATGTCCAAGGCGCGTGGGGCCATGGGGAGTTATTATTATTTGAAACTAATACTAATTGCCTGTAATTGCAAGTAAAGTCCCCCAGCTTCTAGAATTTGCATATAGGCCCCTCAACTTTTCATATTTGCATATGGGCCCCTCAACTTTTCATATTTACATTTTGACCTCCCAACTTTCCATATTTACATATTGACCCCTCAACTTTTCATGTTTACATTTTGACCTCCCAACTTTCCATATTTACATATTGACCCCTCAACTTTCCATATTTACGTTTTGACCCCTCAACTTTCCATATCTACATTTTGACCCCTCAACTTTCTGCATTTACATTTTCACCCCCAAACTTTTTATATTCATGTTTTGACCCCCAAATTTCCCGAACGCCTGATTAAGCCCACACTCTTCCGTTATTTATAAGTCAAGAAAACGATTGAATAAAAATCTTTTTCCTTTCCTTAATCTCACGCAATTGGCCCTAAAAACGAACTGGTAGCTTTTTCTGCTGTTCGTTGTTTAGGGGTATGTATGGGTCCAAGTGCAGCCGTTGTTGTCTTGGGCCCTGTGCATTTGTGGATTGGGATTGCCCCTCCTTGCCTTTCTTTTCAGTAAAATAAAAATCTTGTTTTTGCTTTCCTTAATCTCACGCAATGGGCCCTAAAAACGAACTGGTAGCTTTTTTTGCTTTTCGTTGTTTAGAGGTCTGTATGGGTCCAAGTACAGCCGTTGTTGTCTTGGGCCCTGTGCATATGTGGATTGGGATTGCCCTACCTTTCCTTTCTTTTCAGTAAAATAAAAATCTTGTTTTTTCTTTCCTTAATCTTGCGCAATAGGCCCTAAAAGCGAACTGGTAGCTTTTTCTACTGTTCATTGTTTAGAGGCCTGTATGGGTCCAAGTGTAGCCGTAATTGTCTTGGACCCTGTGCATATGTGGATTGGGATTGCACCCTCAAAATATTTTTTCAAGAAAAAACACAACAAAAAAACATTTTCTTTTCAATTTAAACTCTATTCGAAGGTCAAGCCTTCAAATCAACCAGAACTACGTAAGTCTTGAGTTCCCCATTGCATCGGGGAATACGTAAGAGCAAGATCAAGTCCTGTCAGGATAACCTCCATCAAGTTATTCATTTCACATTAATTAAGGGATCAAACATCTTCAAAAATTACACACTCAGTTTAAGGGTACCTTTCTTCGGAACGAGCGAGTGGGGTGCCTAACACCTTCCCCACTCGTAACCGACTCCCGAACCTAAATTTGATCCTCGAGTTAGGGTTTTTCCAAATCTTTTTCCCTTAAATAAAAATTTGGTGGCGACTCCACATTGATCCAAAATAAAATTCATTTTTCAAATATTAGCGAGTTCGTCGTCTCGTCGGAATTACGGTTGCGACAATGACTCGTCACCATTGGAGTCGACTAGAAACAACTTTTCTCGACACGACGCTTCATCGGTTGACTCTGCTCGACTCGACCCGACTCTGGACTCGACATGACTCGGCTCATTCCAACTCGACTTGCCTCGACCCCACTCGACTTCGCTTGATTCGCCACGGCACGATTCAACTACCGTCGACCTGAGTTGACTCGAAATTTCTCGAATCAATTCAACTTCCCTCAACTCGGCTTGACTAGACTAATCGCAGTTCGACGCAACTCTTCTCAGCTCGACTTTCAACTTGACTACACTCCGGTCGACTCCGCTCGACATTCCTCGACTTGACTCGTCACCGTTGGAGTCGATAGAAACTACTTTTCTCGACAAGACGCTTAATCGGTTGACTCTGCTTGACTCGACCCGACTCGGCTGGACTCGACTCGACTCGACTCGTCCCAACTCGACTCGACTAGACTCGTCCCAACTCGACTCGTCTCAACCCCACTCAGCTTCGCTTCATTCGTCACAGCACGGTTCAACTGCGGTCGACCTGGGTCGACTCGAAATTTCTCGAATCAATTCAACTCGGCTTGACTCGACTAATCGCAGTTCGACGCAACTCTTCTCAGCTCGACTTTCAACTTGACTACACTCCGATCGACTCCGCTCGACATTCCTCGACTTGACTCGTCACTGTTGGAGTCGACTAGAAACTACTTTTCTCGACAAGACGCTTCATCGGTTGACTCTGCTCGACTCGACCCGACTCGGCTGGACTCGACTCGACTCGACTCGTCCCAACTCGACTCGTCCCAACTCGACTCGTCTCGACCCCACTCAGCTTCGCTTCATTCGTCACAGCACCGTTCAACTGCGGTCGACCTGGGTCGACTCGACTTTTCCATAATCGACTCAACTTCCCTCAACTCGGCTCGACTTGACTCATCGCAGTTCGACGCAACTCTGCTAAGCTCGACTTTCAACTTGAAGACACTCCGATCGACTCCGCTCGACTTTCCACGACGTGACTTGTCATCGTTCGAGTCGACATGACATAACTTTTCTCGGCACGAAGCTTCAACGGTTGACTCTGCTCGACTCGACTCGACTCAGCTGCACTCCACTCGACTCGACTCATCCCAACTCGACTCACCTCGACTCCACTTGACTTTGCTAGATTCGCCACAATACCATTCAACTGCGCTCGACCTAAGTTGACTCGGCTTTTCCCGAATCGACTCAACTTGCCTCAAGTCGGCTCGACCCGACTAATCACATTTCGGGGCAACTCTGCTTAGCTCGACTTTAACCTTAACTACGCTCCTGTCGACTCCGCTCGACTTTGCTCGACGTGACTCGTCACCGTTGGAGTCGACTAGACACATCTTTTCTTGACACGACGCTTTATTGCTTGACTCTGCTCGACTCGACCTGACTCTGCGTCGATCGACTCGATTCATCCCAACTCGACTCGCCGAGACTCCACTTGACTTCGCTTGATTCGCCACGACACGATTTAACTACGGTCGACTTGAGTTGACCCGAAATTTCTCGAATCAACTCAACTTCCCTCAACTCGGCTTAACTCGACTCATCGCAGTTCAACGCAACTCTTCTCATCTCGACTTTCAACTTGACTACACTACGGTCGACTCCGCTCGACATTCCTCGACTTGACTCGTCACCATTGGAGTCGACTAAACTTTTCTCGACACGACGCTTCATCGGTTGATTTTGGTCGACTCGACCCGACTCGGCTGGATTCAACTCGACTCGACTCATCCCACCTCGACTCGCCTTGACTCCACTCGGCTTCGCTTGATTCGCCACGGATCGATTCAATTGCGGTCCACCTGAGTGACTCGACTTTTCTCGAATCGACTCAACTTCCCTCAACTCGGCACGACTCAACTCATCGCAGTTCGAGAAAACTCTGCTCAGCTCGACTTTTAACCTGAGTAAACTCTGGTCGACTCCGCTCGACTTTCCTCAATGTGACTCGTCACCGTTGGAGCGACTAGACACAACTTTTCTCGACACGACGCTTCATCGCTTGACTCTGCTCGACTCGACCCGACTTGGCTGCACTCGACTCAATTCGGCTCATCCCAACTCGACTCGCCTCGACTCCACTCGACTTCGCTTGATTAGCCACTGCACGATTCAACTGCGTTGGACCGGAGTCGACTCGACTTTTCCCGAATCGACTCAACTTCCTTGAACTCGGCTCGACTCGACTCATTGCAGTTCGACGAAACTCTGCTCAGCTCGACTTTCAACTTGAGTAATTTCTGGTCAACTACGCTCGACATTCCCCGACGAGACTCGTCACTGGTTGAGTCAACTAGATACAACTTTTCTCGATACGACGCTTCATCGCTTGACTCAGCTCAACTCTACTTGACTCGGCTACAATCAACTCGACACGATTCATCCCAAGTCGACTCGCCTCGACTCCCCTCGACTTCGCTTGATTCGCCATAGCACGATTCAACTATGGTCGACCTAAGTCGACTCGAATTTTCCCGAATCCACTCAACTTCCCTCAACTTGGCTCAACTCGAGTCATCCCAAATCAACGCAATTCTGCTTAGCACGAATTTCAACTTGAGTAAACTCCGGTCAACTCCGCTCGACTTTCCTCGACGTGACTCGTCACCGTTGGAGTCAACTAAACTTTTCTCGACACGACGCTTCATCGGTTGATTCTGCTTAACTCGACCCGACTCGGCTGGACTCGACTCGACTTGACTCATCCCACCTCGAGTCACCTCGACTCCACTCGACTTCGCTAGACTCGCCACGGCCCGATTAAACTACTGTTGACCTGAGTCGACTCGACGTTTCCCGAATCGACTCAGCTTCGCTTAACTCGGCTCGACTCGACTCATCGTAGTTCAACGCAACTCTACTTAGCTCATCGCAGTTTGACGCAACTCTGCACAGCTCGTATTTCAACTTGAGTAAACTCTAGTCGACTCCGCTCGAATTTCCTCGACGTGACTCATCACCGTTGGAGTCGACTAGAAACAACTTTTTTAGACACGACGCTTCATCGCTTGACTCTGATCGACTCGACTCGACTCAGGTGCAATCGACTCGACTCGACTCATACCAACTTGACTCCACTCGACTCTACTCGGCTTCGCTTGATTCGCCACGACACGATTCAACTATGGTCGACCTAAGTCGACTTAACTTTTCTCGACACGACACTTTATCCGTTGACTCTGCTCGACTCGACCCCACTCGGCTAGACTCGACACATCCTAACTCGACTCGCCTAGACTCCCCTCGGCTTCGCTTGATTCGCCACGCCAAGATTCAATTACGGTCGACCTGAGTCGACTCGACTTTTCCCAAATCAACTCAACCTCCCTCAACTCAGCTCGACTCGACTGATCGCAATTTGACGCAACTTTGCTGAGCTCGACTGTCAACTTCAATACACTTCGGTCGACTCCGCTCAACTTTCCTCGACGTGACTTATCAGCGTCGGAGTCGACTAGACACAACATTTTTCGATACGATGCTTCATCGCTTGACTCTGCTCGACTCGACCCGACTTCGTTGCACTCGACTCGACTCGGCTCATTCCTACTCGACTCGCCTCGACTCCACTCGACTTCGCTCTATTCGCCACGACACGGTTCAACTGCGCTCGACCGGAGTTGACTCGTCTTTTCCCGAATCAACTCAACTTCCCTCAACTCGGCTCGACTCGACACATCGCAGTTTGATGCAACTCTGGTCAGCTCGACTTTCAACTTCAATACACTTCGGTCGACTCCGCTCAACTTTCCTCGACGTGACTCGTCACCGTTGGAGTCGACTAGACACAACTTTTTTCGATACGACGCTTCATCGCTTGACTCTGCTCGACTCGACCCGACTTCGCTGTACTCGATTCGACTGGGCTCATCCCAACTCGACTTGCCTCGACTCCACTGGACTTCGCTCGATTCGCCACGGCACGGTTCAACTAGGCTCGACCGGAGTCGACTCGTCTTTTCTAGAATCAACTCAACTTCCCTCAACTTGTTTTGACTCGACTGATCGCAGTTCGACGCAACTCTGCACAGCTCGACTTTCGACTTGAGTAAACGTTGGTCGACTCCGCACGAATTTCCTCGACGTGACTCGTCACCGGTTAAGTCGACTAGACTCAACTTTTCTCGACACGACACTTCATCGCTTGACTCTGCTCGACTCGACTCGACTAGATTGCAATCGACTCGACTCGCCTACACTCCACTCGACTTCGCTAGATTCGCCACGACACGATTCAACTACTTCCGACCTTAGTTGACTCGACTTCTCCCAAATCGACTCAGCTTCGCTTAACTTGGCTCGACTCGACTCATCGTAGTTCTACGCAACTCTGCGCTGCTCGACTATAACCTTGACTAAGCTCCGGTCGACTCCGCTCGACTTTCCTCGACGTGACTCGTTACCGTTGGAGTCGACGAGAAACAACTTTTCTAGACAAGACGCTTCATCGCTTGACTCTGATCGACTCGACCCGACTTGGCTTGAATCGACTCGACTCGACTCATACGAACTTGACTCCACTCGACTACGCTTGATTCGCCACGACACGATTCAACTTCGGTCGACTAGAGTCGACTCGACTTTTCCCAAATCAACTCAACTTCCCTCAACTCGACTCGACTCGACTCATCACAGTTCAACGCAACTCTGCTTAGCTCGACTTTCAACGTGACTACGCTCCGGTCGACTCCGCTCGACTTTCCTCGATGTGACTCGTCACCGTTAGAGTCGACTAAACTTTTCTTGACACGAAGCTTTATCTGTTGACTCTGCTCGACTTTACTCGACTCGACTCGGCTAGACTCGACAAGACTTGACTCATCCCAACTCGACTCGCCTTGACTCCACTCGGTTTCGCTTGATTCGCCATGCCACGATTCAATTGCGGTCGACCTGAGTCGACTCGACTTTTCCTGAATCGACTCAACCTCCCTCAACTCGGCTCGACTCGACTCATCGCAGTTCGACGCAACTTTGCAGGGCTCGACTGTCAACTTCAATACACTTCGGTCGACTTCGCTCGACATTCCTCGACGTGACTCATCACCGTTGGAGACAACTAGACACAACTTTTTTCAATATGACGCTTCATCGCTTGACTCTACTCGACTCGAAGCGACTCGGCTGCACTCGACTCGACTCGGCTCATCCCAACTCAACTCGCATCGACTCCACTCGACTTCGCTTGATTCGCCACGACACGGTTCAACTGCGCTCAACCGGAGTCGACTCGACTTTTCCCGAATCGCCTCAACTTCCATCAACTCGGCTCGACTCGACTCATCGCAGTTTGATGTAACTCTGCTCAACTCGACTTTCAACTTCAATACACTCCGATCGACTCCGGTCGACTTTCCTCGACGTGACTCGTCACCGTTGGAGTCGACTAGACACAACTTTTTTCAATACGACGCTTCATCGCTTGACTCTACTCGACTCGAAGCGACACGGCTGCACTCGAATCGACTCGACTCATCCCAACTCAACTCGCATCGACTCCACTCGACTTCGCTCGATTCGCCACGGCACGGTTCAACTGCGCTCAACCGGAGTCGACTCGTCCTTTCCCGAATCAACTCAACTTCCCTCAACTCGGCTCGACTCGACTCATCGCAGTTCAACGCAACTCTGCTCAGCTCGAATTTCAACGTGACTGCGGTCCGCTCGACTTTCCTCGATGTGACTCATCCACGTTGGAGTCGACTAAATTTTTCTCGACACGACGCTTTACCCGTTGACTCTGCTCGCCTCGACTCGACCCGACTCGGCTAGACTCGACAAGACTTGACTCATCCCAACTCGACTCGCCTTGACTCCACTCGGTTTTGCTTGATTCGCCACTCCACGATTCAATTGCGGTCGACCTAAGTCGACTCGACTTTTTCTGAATCTACTCAACCTCCCTCAACTCGGCTCGACTCGACTCATCGCAGTTCGACGCAACTCTTCTCAGCTCGACTTTCAACTTCAATACACTCTGGTCGACTGTGCTCGACATTCCTCGATGTGACTCGACACCGTTAGAGGCGACTAGACACAACTTTTCTCGACACAACGTTTCATCGCTTGACTTAGCTCGACTCGACCCGACTAGGCTGCACTCGACTCGATTCGGCTTATCCCAACTCAACTCGCCTCGACTCCACTCGACTTCGTTTGATTCGCCACGATACAATTCAACTACGCTCGACCGAAGTCGACTCAACTTTTCCCGAATCGACTCAACTTCCCTCAACTCGCCTCGACTCGACTCATCGAAGTTCGATGCAAATCTACTCAACTCGACTTTCACCTTCAATACACTCCGATCGACTCCGCTCAACTTTCCTCGACGTGACTCGTCACCGTTGGAGTCGACTAGACACAACTTTTTTCAATACAACGCTTCATCGCATGACTCTACTCGACTCGAGCCGACTCGGCTGCACTCGACTCGACTCGGCTTATCCCAACTCAACTCGCGTCGACTCCACTCGACTTTGCTTGATTCCCCAAGGCACGGTTCAACTGCGCTCAACAGGAGTCGACTCGTATTTTCCCGAATCAACTCAACTTCCCACAACTCGTTTCGACTCGACTCATCGCAGTTCGACCCAACTATGCTCAGCTCGACTTTCAACTTGAGTAAACTCTGGTCTAGTCCGCTCGACTTTCCTGGACGTGACTCGTCACCGTTGCAGTTGACTAGACACAACATTTTTCGAGACGACGCTTCATCGCTTGACTCGACCGACTCCGCTGCACTCGGTTCAACTCGACGCATCTCAACTCAACTCGCCTCGATTCCACTCGACTTCGCTTGATTCGCAATGACAAGATTCAACTGTGCTCGACCGGAGTCGCCTCAACTTTTCCCCAATCGACTTAACTTCGCTCAACTTGGCTTGACTGGACTCATCGCAGTTCGACGCAACTCTACTGAACTCGACTTTCAACGTGACTACACTCCGGTCAACTCCACTCGACTTTTCTCGACGTTACTCGTCACTATTGGAGTCAACTAAACAAAACTTTTTCTCGACACGATGCTTCATCGCTTGACTCTGCTCGACTCGACCAGACTCATCCGGACACGACTCGACTTGACTCATCCAAACTCCACTCGTCTCTACTCCACTCGACTACGCATGATTCGCCACGGCACGAAGCAACTGCGCTCGACCTGAGTCGACTCGACTTTTCTCGAATCGACACAACTTCCCTCAACTCGGGACTCGTCTCATCGCAGTTCGACGCGACTCTGCTTAGCTCGACTTTCAACTTGACTACACTCCGCTCGACTTTCCTCGACGTGGCTCGTCACTGTTGGAGTCGACTAGACACAACTTTTCTCGATACGACGCTTCATCGCTTGACTCTGTCCAACTCGACCCGACTCGGTTTCAATCGACTCGACTCGACTCATCCCAACTCGGCTTGCCTTGACACCACTCGACTTCGCTTCATTCGAAACGGCACGACTCAACTGCGGCCGATTTGAGTCAACTCGACTTTTCCTTAATCGACTCAACATCCCTCAACTCGGCTCGACTCGAATCATCGTAGTTCGACGCAACTCTACCTAGCTCGACTTTCAACGTGACTACCCTTTGATCGTCTACGGGTCAAATTTCCTCGACGTGGCTCATCACCGTTGGAGTTGGCTAGACAAACCATTTCTCGACACGACGCTTAATCGCTTGACTCTGCTCGGCTCGACCCGACTCGTCTGGATACAACTCGACTCGACTCATCCCAACTCGTCTCACCTCGACTATATTCGGCTTCGTTTGATTCGCCAAGGCACGATTTAACTGCGCTCGACTCTACTCATCGCAATTCGACGAAACTCTGCTCAGCTCGACTTTGAACTTGACCACACTCTGGTCGACTCCACTCGACTTTCCTTGACGTGACTCGTCACTGTTGGAGTCGACTACACAAAACTTTTCTCGACACGACGCTTCATCGCCTGACTCTGCTCAACTCGACCCGACTCGGTTGCAATCGATTCGACTCGACTGATCCCAACTCGACTCGCATTGACACCACTCGAGTTCGCTTTATTCGCACGACACGATTCAACTGCGGTCGATTTGAGTCGACTCGACTTTTCCCGAATGGACTCAACTTTCCTCAACTCGGCTCGACTCGACTTATCACAGTTCCACACAACTATGCTCAGCTCTACTTTAGACTTGACTACACTCGGGTCGACTCCGCTTGACTTTACTCAACGTGACTCGTCACCCTTGAAGTCGACTAGATACTACTTTTCTCGACACAACGCTTCATCGATTGATTCTGCTCAACTCGACCTGACTCGGCTGCACATGACTGGACTCAACTCATCCCACCTCGACTTGCCTTGACTCCACTCGACTTCGCTTGATTCGCCTCGGCACGATTCACCTGCAGTCGACCTGAGTCGACTTCACTTTTCACGAATGCACTCAACTTCCCTAAACTCGGCTCGACTCGACTCATCGTAGTTCGACGCAACTCTGCTCAGCTCGACTTTCAAGGTGACTACATTCCGGTCGACTCCGCTCGACTTTCCTCGATGTGACTCGTCACCGTTGGGGTCGACCAGACACAACTTTTCTCAACAGGGCGCTTCATCGCTGACTCTGCTCGACTTGACTTGACTCGGTTGGACTCGACTCAACTCGACTCATCCATATTCGACTCGCCTTGACTCCATACGACTTTGCTTGATTCGCCATGGCACGATTCAACTACGGTCGACCTGAACAGAATTGACTTTTCCCGAATCGACTCAACTTTCCTCAACTCGAATCGACTCGACTCATCGTAGTTCGACGCAACCTTGCTCAGCTCGACTTTCAACGTGACTACACTCCGGTCGACTTTCCTCGATGTGACTCGTCACCGTTGGAGTCAGCTAGACACAACTTTTCTCGACACGACGCTTCATCGCTTGACTCTGCTCGACTCGACCCGACTCATCCGGACACGACTCAATTCGACTCATCCCAACTCGACTCGTCTCGACTCCACCCGGCTTCGCATGATTTGCTAAGGCACGACGCAACTGTGCTCGACCTGAGTCGACTCGTCTTTTCTCGAATCGACTCAACTTCTCGCAACTCGTTTAGACTCGACTCATCGCAGTTCGACCCAACTATGCTCAGCTCGACTTTCAACTTGAGTAAACTCTGGTCGAGTCCGCACGACTTTCCTGGACGTGACTCGTCACCGTTGCAGTCTACTAGACACAACATTTTTTGACACGACGCTTCATCGCTTGACTCTGCTTTACTCGACCAACTCGGCTGCACTCGGTTCAACTCGACTCATCTCAACTCAACTCGCCTCGACTCCACTCGACTTCGCTTGATTCGCAATGACATGATTCAACTGCGCTCGACCGGAGTCGACTCAACTTTTCCCCAATCGACTCAACTTTTCCCCAATCGACTCAACTTCGCTCAACTTGGCTTGACTGGACTCATCGCAGTTCGACGCAACTCTACTCAACTCGACTTTCAACGTGACTACACTCCAGTCAACTCCACTCGACTTTTCTCGACGTTACTCGTCACCGTTGGAGTCGACTAAACAAAAACTTTTCTCGACACGATGCTTCATAGCTTGACTCTGCTCGACTCGACCCGACACATCCGGACATGACTCGACTTGACTCATCCAAACTCCACTCGTCTCGACTCCAATGGACTTCGAATGATTTGCCACGACACGAAGCAACTGTGCTCGACCTGAGTCAACTCGAATTTTCTCGAATCGACTCAACTTCCCTCAACTCGGGACTCGTCTCATCGCAGTTCGACGCGATTTTTCTCAGCTCGACTTTTAACTTGACTACACTCCGCTCGACTTTCCTCGACGTGGCTCATCACCGTTGGAGTCGACTAGACACAACTTTTCTCGACAAGACGCTTCATCGCTTGACTCTGCTCGACTAGACACGACTCAACTGTAATCGAGTCGACTTGACTCAAACCAACTCGACTCGCCTTGACTCCACTCGACTTTGCTCTGTAAACACCCGATTATGTCTGAGACCCATTATAAGGTGACTAATGTATAAAAGAAATTCAAAATGAATCAAAATTATAATTAAAGAAAAAGATTCCCATTCAAAACTAATACAAAACTAAAATCTGAAAAAAAAAACAGAAAACAGAAAGCAGACAAACAGACAAACAGAGAAACAGACAATAATTTTTTTTTGAAAGATTAAAAAACAAAATCATTTTGTAAAGTAGACCTAAATCAAAAAAATAATAATAAAAATTAATTGGAAAAACAAAAAAAAAATATACATATATCTGGAATTAACAAAAATAATAAAAAAGATTAAAAAAGAAATTTGGAAATAAGAATTTAAAGAAAATTAATAATAATAATCAAAATTTAAAACTGAAAATTAAAAGGAAATATGGAAAATTAAAAAAAAAAATATATATATATATATATATAATAAATCTGGAATTAACAAGAATAAAAAAAAGAATTAAAAGAAAATCCAGAAATAAAATGATAAAAAATTAAAAAGCTAAAAATCAAATAAAAAAAACAACAATTAAAAAATTAAATAAATCAAAACTTTTATAGAAAGCGACAAAATAAGAATAAAAATAAGTTTTTAAAAAAGGCAAAAAGCAAAGCAAAAAAAAAAACAAAAGCAAGGCAAAAGTGAAAAGCGGAAAAGGACAAAAAAAAAAAGAAAACAAAGGGAAAAAGGGGTGATTACTGAAGCTATAAAAAGGAAAGAGAGGTTTTGAAAGGTTTTTTTTAGAGACGAACATCGGGGAGAAGGGGGAATAGCACAAATACAGAGCGATAGGAACCTTCAAGAATCGGGATTCGTCTTCTACGTTCAGAATTGAGGGGGAGAGACACCGGAGACCTTCATTTTCTTCAGGAGGAGGTAGTTGGATCTTGGTTAGGAGCTTCAAACAGGTTAGTGCCTGACAGTGAATCTTGATCGATTAATCACTTCTCCTTACGCACTTTCTTGATTCACTATTCCAGTATGTTGTTTCTTGATCAATGAATAAACTACGTGTGTTCAGAATTTGAATTAATATATTAGATTTTCGTTTGAGGTCTGTTCAATACTAGAGGCATAGATAAAGAAGGTATGAGTAAACGAGTTAGTGCAAACTGTGTTAACTAAGAAATTTAACCCCAATCCAGCGTGAGTAAGAATCGGAGGGTTGGAATAGGTCGCTGAGCAAATTTGTTATCTGCAGAAAGGCCAAGGTGTTGTGGCCGATGAGGAAAAACAGGGGTGGTAGGTTGAGATAAATAAACTGATGCCCATCGAAGCCACTTTGCTTCCTGTAAATAGGTTGTTAAGAAAGAAAATAAAAGAGAGATCAAGGGCTAGCTTGACAAAGACGAAGGCCAGCGAGTTTCCATGTACTTGGCTCATCTGGGCAAGATTACATCAATCCCATCTCGAACCCATCCTCTGCTCCCGACCACCCTGTTTCCCCTGCGAGCTTCTCGTTGTGAGGAAGCACAAGCGAATTCGGTCGCAAGTCTCCCATATCCGTCTTGTGAATGCAAAGTCGTGGCCTTAACAATCCCTTAAAGCATGATTAAAAAGGAGCCATTAGGGGGCCTTGTTAAATTCACTAGCAAGAACCAAAGCATAATAAACACTAGCCTAGCCCCTCCAGAGCACTAAGTCATTAAGGTCATCAGTTAAAGTCGACGAATAGTGGAGGCAGGTGGGGACATTGACGTACGTACCCTATCTGCTTTGCATAAGTTGTAATATGAGGCCATGCAAAAAAGGGAGAGTTAAAAGTAGTCACGAGACTTTCCACTTATAGAGCCTTTTAAAAGAAGTACCATAACCACATCCATACACTTTAATACATTGTAAAAAGATCACATACCTATAAGCAGAAGCAGTCCATTTGGTTGGGTAGGGGATATGCAAGCTCGATACCCAGGATTCGAATCCCTCCCTCAGCCTTTTTTAATCTAAAATTCCCCATAGGTCCTCGCTGTGGGAAACGACAATATTGCCCCTGCTGAAATCTACAATGCCCAATCTGCCCTCGCCTTCAAAATCACCATTTTACCCCCTAAAAAATCCAAATATATAATAAAAAATTCCAGAATTAATAAAAACAGAAATTACAGATTTAATAAAAATAAAAATATTCCAGAATAAAAAATATAATTCCAGAATAATAAAAAATGTCAAGGACTAAAAAAATTTTAATATAATTCCAAAAATAATAAAAAATTCCAGAATAAGAAAATAATAAAAAAATTCCAGAATTAAAAAAATTTTAATAAAAAATTCTATTTTAATAAAAAATTCCAGAATTAATAAAAACAGAAATTACAGATTTAATAAAAATAATAAAAAATTCCAGAATAAGAAAATAATAAAAAATTCCATTTTAATAAAAAATTCCAGAATTAATAAAAACAGAAATTAGAGATTTAATAAAAATAATAAAAAATTCCACAATAAGAAAATTAATAAAAAAATTCCAGAATAATAAAAAATTCCAAAATAAGAAAATAATAATATAAATTCCAGAATTAAAAAAATTTTAATAAAAAGTTTCCAGAATAATAAAAAATTTCCAGAATAAGAAAATAATAATATAATTCCAGAATTAAAAAAAATTTAATAAAAAATTCCAGAATTAAAAAATTTTAATAAAAAAATTCACAGAAATAAAAAATTAACAAAAATACCAGAAAATGCATAAATATTAATAAAAACCCTGAAATTTATAAATTATGAAAAAAAATTTCTAAAGGAGTCACAAAAATTTCTAAAATTCTGAAATAAATCATAAGACACTTAAAACTCCTAATTCAGTTCAAAACAATCCATTAATGGTTAAACAAAACCCCAATTGCCCTAAAAGTCAAAAAATGAAATTTGAGCTCTCTTTTATTCAAGGATCTACATTAATCGCAAAGTATTTCTTTTTCGAAAATTTAAAAGTCTCTTTTCTAATATTTTGGGATTTTCAAGTCTCACGCAATGGGCTCTAAATGGGGAACTGGCGGTTTACCTGCTGTTCAACATTTAGTAGTTCGTATGGGTCCCCGTGCTGCCTTAGCCGCCTCGGGCCTTGTGCATGAGTGGACTTGAGGTCCTCTTCAAACCCTAAAAATTCTTTTTCTAATATTTTGGGATTCTAGGTCTCACGCAATGGGCTCTAAATGGGGAACTGGCGGTTCACCTGCTGTTCAACATTTAGTAGTTCATATAGGTCCTTGTGCTGCCTTAGCCGCTTCGGGCCTTGTGCATGAGTGGACCGAAGATCCCTCCCGAAAAATAAAATCTTTTAAACAGTAACGTTTTCAAACATTCTTTTAAAACGCCCTTCGAAGGTCAAGTCTTCACAAACAAGAACTACGTAAGCCTTGAGTTTCCCATTACACCGGGGAATACGTAGGAGCAGGATCAAGTCCTGTCAGGCTAAGCACCATCAAGTATTTATCTTCACTCTAGCAAAAGGGATCAAACCATTTTCAAAATTTACACACTCATTTTAAGGGTACCGTTCTTCGGAACGGGCGAGTGGGGTGCCTAACACCTTCCCCACTCGTAACCAACTCCCGAACTTCGAGTCTCATTTCCTAGTTAAGGTTTTTCCAAACTTTTCCCTTGAATAAAATTTGGTGGCGGCTCCACAGATCAAACAAATTCTTTTTAAATTTTAACGAGTTCGTCGTCTCGTCGGAATTACGGTTGCGATAGATGTCGACTCCACTGGGGACACTTAGAGAGTCAAACCCGTTTATTTGAGTGTATTTTACATTTGATCCCTTTCCTGTTTATGTACATGATCTAATCATTGCATGTTATTTATTTGTTGATTTATTCTTTCTTTATTGTTTTCTCTTTCTACACCCTAGGATAGATAAACAATAAATTGCTATATATCTGTACAAGTTCCCCAATTGCAGGTATCCTAAAATAAAGTGCCCTCTATGCATCGCATACATTTTATTATGAGTGGGGCCCTATACCCGGGTCTGAGTGCTGCCTAGGATTAGAGGGATCTAATGGTGTCATGCTGGGGCTTAGGTCCTGTATGGCTATCATGAAAATCCCAGCTAGAGTGCGTCCTATTCATAATGCCCCGCAACTAGTGGCTACTTCTACTGTTGTGCCAAGCATTATGGACTGGAACTTGGCTCTAGTGACCTTTATACCCTAGGATTACAACCTACCTTGGAAAGACTCATGCATTAAAAGCCCTGGATCCATAGGACAGGTCACCTCTCTAGGACACAATGACGGCACGCCCTATTTACACGACATCAGTTCTGTAAGACTTTATTTACCTGCGATTGTAGAATTCTAAAACTAAAAGAAAGAAAAGTGGACAAAAAAGAGAGAGAAAGAAGGGAGAAAAGGAAAAGAAAGAAAGAGTAGACCAATAAGAAAGGTGAGAGAAAAATATTTTTGAAAAAGAAAAAGAAAATCAATATGAAAAAAAAAAAGAAAAAGAGCAGACAATAGAAAGGTGAGAGAAGAAAAAGAAAAATAACCAAAGAAGAAAGAGGGAGGGAGGATAGTAAGAGTAACCATATTTATTGTCATCATGCATATACCATGCATTAATATCATTCATTTAGAGTCTAACATATTTGTTTTTATCTTTTTCCTTCGATGGACCAGATTCTCAGTGACTATCGTAAAAGAGGGTGAAATGGAAATTAATGTGGAATCTGAACAGTTGAAGAAGAAGAGACGCATCGGCGTTAAAGTAGCAGACTTGGCCAGTTTAGAGGTGTTTGCAAACAAGTTATCGAGTATCCAACAAATGGCCTTCACCAAAAGGTATGGCAACATATTGAGGCTTTTAAAAGTCCAAGTGCAAGAAGGGGCCCTCACTACCATGGTGCAATATTATGATCCGCCTCTCTGATGTTTCTCATTCTCTTTCCTAAAATACAATACCTAGAACATCATTCCTCTTTCCGGGCTGCCGCACAAGCTTTGGGGTTGCAGACTGGGGAACGTTTGGCAGGTTATCAGACAAAGGGCCAAGTCAAGGGGTTCACTAGAGAATTTCTGGAGAAGTATATGCAACACTTGGCCGACAACAACCAGTGGGCCATATACATGGATGTGTTAGCCCTTACCATCTACGGGCTAGTACTTTTCCCTTATATAAACGACTTCGTCGATCTGAACGCAGTCGATACCTTCTTAGCCAAGAGAGATAGAGCAAAAAATCCCGTGACGGCCCTGTTGGCAGATGTTTATTGCACACTGAACTTCTGTCATGAGAAGAAGAGAACAAGATTGATCTGCTTCCTACCTGTGTTATTCGTATGGATCACCGCTCATATTTTCAAAAGAGACACGAAAACACAACATCCCATAGCAGACTTCTTGAACTACCAGCTGAAACAGATGAGCAACCTCGAATGGTCTTCCCATTTCGCCAGCTTGACCGAAGACCAGGTTAGATGGAAACCTTCATGGCAACAGAGAACCGAGGTCATCTACCACTGCAAAGGGTTCCTGAATGTACCCCTCATGGGAGCTAGAGGTTGTATCAGTTGTAACCCGATACTGGGCCAGAGACAGCTGGCTTACCCTATTAAAGCACCCCCATCTAATGAATTGCTGACTCCTTTCTACTTGAAGTATGAAGGAGACTTTGCCGAGGGCCTCCGTAAGGTTCGAGAGGCATGGGAAGGGGTCACCCGTAAAGGGAAAGAGCTGGGAGTACAAAGTTGTGCTGCTAAGGAAGAATACAAGCAGTAGGTTAGAGACAGGGTACAATGCATCAAACTGCCGTTCAAACCACCTGTTCCTCCGTCTGAGGGTCAAGCGGCATCCGCGGTGTTTGAGGATGAGATCATCAAAAGCCTGAAAGAGAAGCTAGAGGCTATGACCAAAAGAAACGCTCAGCTAGAGGAAGAACTACTGAAAGAACGACAAGAGAGCGCCGCGTGGCGAAGAGAAGACGAAGTGAATAAAGCTCTCTTAGCATCTATCCGAGATCAGCAAAAAGGGGAACGAGAGCGTGCTTCTCGGGTACACATGAATTTGCAGGCGGCCAACAAAGAGCTCGACATGAGAGCACAAGAAAGGGACACTGCACTCCAAGAGAATCGCCAGCTGAGGAGCGCCTTGGAACAAATAAGGGCCAAAGTCTGCACTACCCGAGAAGAGAAAAACCAAATCCTAGCTGCGAAAAGGAGAGTCCAAGCATAGGCGGATAGTGTGACAGAGGAAAGGGATGAATTGCTGCAAGGAATGGAGAACATGAAACACCAAATCGAAGGCCTACTCATAGCCTGGCAGGATGAGGTGAATGAGGAAAAATGGAAGGTCCTCGAGATTATAAGGATGGAGCAAAAGGGCATAAAGGACATACAAAAAGAAAGCGGATGGTATAAAGATACGACTAAACACTGGATCAAATGCTTTCAAAGATTGGCCTGCCTAGCAAATACGGCCATAGAAGAGATACCGCAATCACTCAAGAAGGCAGAAGCATCTCTGCATCCACTCCACACCCCGCCTGAAGTAGAAATTTTCATTCAAACTTGTAAAGACCTAGTCTTAAGGATGAAAAAATATATTGTACTGGCCAAGAAAGATGAAAGAAATGTAAAATAGACATCATCTATTTTGAATAAAACGGGCTCTTCTCTGCAATTCCACATTAATTTCCATTTCACGCTCAAAGCACGAAAGATGCATACGATCAGCACTTAGTCGAATACTGGTCCCTCCATATCCACCACATAGTCAAACTCTTTTTATTACTAATCAAACTAATTAAGTTAACTCTCTTAAAAAAGGTAACAAAATAGCAGACTCACGACTCCCTCGACATTCATATAGCACCAGATCAAGAACCAGAATCATGAGTGAGCTGGAAACACAGAATGAGGAGCTCTGCAATGAGGTCGCAGAATTAAAGGACCAAGTGGCTAAGCTCATGAAGCTACTTGAGAAAAGCACAGAGGGACCCGCAGGCATTGAGGCACCTGGGGCAGCCACTACATCTATGCCTCTTCAGACTATCACTGAACAAGATTGGCCGTATGGACTACCACCTGGCTATGGACCTGCTCAGGGGTCAGGTTCTCAAGGGGTCTTGGCTGGCGAAAACCATAATGCACTACCACTCCACATAAACCTTACTTCCCATCAGCCTCATCCAAACATTCCTGCTGGACCTCCACACCCAAACCCTAACATTCACAGCCCTCATATCAATCCACCAACTTACATGCCTTCCGCTAATGCAACTGGCTATCCACCACACTCACACCCAGCCTACACGAACATGCATCCCTACCCTTATAACACAAACACTTCTTCTGCTTTCCCTACGCATACAAATCCATCTTTCCCTCCTCACATTAATCCATCAACTACATACCCATATAATGTCCATCCCGACTATACCCACATGAACACGACTGTCACAGAAGACCCTACATACTCTGTTCCAGTTGCTGTTCATCCAGCAAACCCCCACCAACCACATCCCTACGGTCATGTTGCAAGACCCGGGGGACCTTATGCTTTACCCCATCACGCCAGCCAGCCCTTAAATGAGCCATGGCCAAAAACGGCTAACCAAGAAGCCCTTCTTGGAGGAAGATGGCTGCATCTAGAAGAGAGGGTCAGAGCTATCGAAGGAGGCGGACATGGAATAGTTGAGGCCTCTGAGTTGTGCCTCGTACCGGACGTCATCATACCTCCGAAATTCAAGACTTCGGAATTTGAGAAATACCGAGGGGTTGGCTGTCCAAGAAGCCATCTGACAATGTATTGTAGAAAAATGGCCTCTCACTCACACAACGACAAGCTGCTTATTCACTGTTTCCAAGACAGTTTGACAGGGGCAGCGGCCAGCTGGTATACCCAGCTTGAGAGGTCCTATATTTGCTCGTGGAAGGATTTAGTTGATGCCTTCCTAAGACAATACAAGTACAACATCGAGATGGCACCCGATAGGACTCAACTGCAAAACATGGTCAAGAAAGAAAATGAGTCCTTCAAAGAATATGCTCAGTGGTGGAGGGAGCTAGCCGCTCAAGTCCAGCCACCCCTGCTGGAGCGAGAAATGATTAGCACATTCATGGAGACGCTCAACGCGTCCTACTATGACAAGATGGTAGGTAGTGTCTCTGCTAACTTCTCAGATATGGTATTAGTAGGAGAGCGCGTAGAAAGTGGTCTGCGCCGAGGAAGAATCATACATAATGCCGTCGGCAACGTGAGCACGAAAAAGCCGACAAATAATACATGGAAGAAAAAGGAGGCCGAGACCCATTATGTCTCCTCAGATCCAAACCGACCAACTCCTGCACAACCCATGTATCAACCAACCACGACCCCACCTAACTACCAAACACCCTATCAATCACAATTCCCCACGCACCCGCATATGGTAGCCTCCGCCCAACCTACTTACCAACCATCCTACAATCCACCTACCCAGTTCCATCCAAACACCACCGTCACGATTCCATCACCTCAAACATTCCCTCAACAAGAACCCCCGATACCATGGAACAAAAACACTAACCTACCTCAACAAAAAACCAATAATAACCCAAGGAAAGTAGTGCAATTTGATCCAATTCCGATGAGTTACTCGGAGCTGCTGCCCCGTTTGATTCAAAAATCTTTGGTTACACTAGTTCCTATGAAACGGTTGGAACCCCCATATCCAAAATGGTATAATCCGGAGGCCAAGTGCGATTATCATGCGGAACAGTGGGACATTCTACTGAAAACTGTCTGGCCCTGAAACATAGGGTCCAGAAGTTGATTAATGCTAAATGGATCAACTTTGAAAAGGATGCTCCTAGTGTGGGGAGCAACCCACTGCCAAACCATGGGGGAGCAGGACCCTCAGTAAATTGTATTGAAATTGAGGAAGAAGTAGACATGGTCAATGAATCCTTCCCAGGGCATCCTAAACCCCTGGTTATCCGCTATACCGAGTCGTCGATCTCGCCGACGCCCAACGGGATGAGACCTGTTACAATAAAAGTGCCGGGACCCTTCCAGTACCGCAATAACAATGAGGTGCCTTGGAGGTATGATATAGAGATTCTAAGAGGAAAAATTGAAAAGGATATGTTGGAGGGCTCTTCACCTGACATAACCAACATAGCCGGGATAGGAGGAGTGACCAGGAGCGGTCGCATCTATGCTCCTGCCGAAGATGCGAGAAGGCAGCCGGCCATTCAAGAAAAGGAGAGTCAGGTTGGAACGGAGCCTGAAACTGCCGTCAAAGAGGTGGAGAAGGAATTAAAGAAGGCCGTCTCAGATGAAGAGGCCTGTGAGTTACTAAAACTGATAAGGCAAAGCGAGTATACAGTAATAGAGCAGCTGAACCGTATACCCGCCAAAATCTCACTACTTGCCTTAATGATGAACTTGGAGCCCCATCGGAAGGGGTTACTAAAAATTATGAATGAGGCCCATGTAGTCCACAACATCTCAGTGGACAAATTCGAGGGAATCGCCAACAACTTGACCGCCAACAACTTCATAACTTTCGCCGATCGCGAGATTCCTGATGAAGGGGCCGAACATAACAGGGCATTACATATCTCAGTGAAGTGTATGGACCATATCTTGGCCAGAGTGCTGATAGATAATGGCTCCTCATTAAATGTAATGCCTCAGCTTACATTGTCGAAACTGCCACATGTCCCTCTCAAGCCAAGCTCCATGGTGGTTAGGGCTTCCGACGGATCAAGAAGGGAGGTAATGGGTGAAGTAGAATTTCCGGTCCAAATCGGCCCAGTTATCTTCAACATAACCTTCCAGATTATGGATATCCAGCAGGCTTACAGTTGCTTGTTGGGTAGACCCTGGATCCACGCTGCTAAGGCAGTAACGTCCACCCTGCATCAGAAGCTGAAATTCATTCTTGACGATAGACTAATCATCGTCTCGGCGGAAGAGGATTACTTGGTTAGTAAACCCACCAATCCTCCCTATATTGAGGCAGCAGAAGAGGTTCTGGAGACTCAATTCCAAGCCTTAGAAATTGCCAATGTCACCACTATAAAGGAAGGAGAGGTGGTTGACCATAAGCAGCCCCCTAAGGCTTTAATGATGATGGCCCGAGTGATGCTAAAGAATAGGTTCAAACCAGGAGACAAACTGGGGCAAAATAAGGGCGGCTTATCTCGGCCACTGCTGGTGGAAAGAATAGACGGCGATATGGGTTGGGATATCAACCCATTGAGGAGGATAAGGCAGTAAGACCCCGTTATAACAAGGTCCCTCTGTGCCACCTATCACAAAGTTTCCGAAGTGTCGGCTTCGAAGACTCAAGCATGATCGCAGTCATAGACAAGGAAGGGACGATAACTCTTGAAGATTTGGTGACGCCCTGTCCCTTCAGACAAGAACTGGCCAATTGGGAAATTTTCGATCTACCTCTCACTTTTGGTTCAATTCAAATGTAATTCTGTAATTGTCATGACAAAATTTTATACATAAACATTTTGTACATATTTTTGACAAGTAATAAATACGGTTGCATTATCCAAAAATATCCTCTCTTCTACTCCTCAATATATTTCCCCATGTCAAATATATGTATATCTTATTCCTTCTTCTCATACCCAACACGCAGATCCAATCTGAAACTGCCTCGCGACGATAGCACTAGTATTGTATTAGGCGATTTCGACTGTATTGACGACCTGGCCAACGAAGAGGCAGAATTTGAATGCAGACCCACCAATGAGATGTTGAGATTGGTGGAACGCGAATCTAAAGCGATTGAACCTCATCAGGAGCCGATGGATCTAATCAAATTTGGGGACCGAAGAAAATAAAAGAGAAGTCAAGATAGGCACACTTATCGCTGGAGACAATCGTGAGCGGTTGATCTCGCTCCTACAGAACTATAGTGATATCTTCGCATGGTTGACAACTATAGAGATCCGAGGTTTCCTAGGAAGACTCAACTATATCTCTCGGTTCATTTTTCAGTTGACAGCTACATGCGAGTCGATCTTTAAGCTATTGCGCAAGAATCAACCCATGAGTTGGGACGAGGATTGCCAAGAAGCTTTTGAAAAGATCAAATCATATTTACAGACCCACCGGTCCTGGTACCGCCAGTTGCTGGGAGACCCTTGATCTTGTATCTAACAGTAACAGACTAGTCGATGGGTTGTGTGCTCGGTCAACACGACGAATCCGGGAGAAAAGAGCGGGCAATATACTACCTGAGCAAGAAGTTCACAAGCGGAGAAGCTAGATATTCTCTCTTAGAACGAACTTGCTACGCTCTGGCATGGGCGGCACACCGCCTAAGACAGTATATGCTAAGTCACACCACATGGTTGATATCCAGGATGGATCCGATCAAGTACATATTTGAGAAGCTGGCATTATCAGGACGGATTGCCAAGTGGCAAATGGTGCTTTCGAAATATGATATCCTGTATATGACGCAGAAATCTGTCAAAGGCAGTGCACTCGCAGAATATTTAGCCCAACAACCGCTAGAAGACTACCAGGCCATGCAGCCGGAATTCCCTGATGAGGATCTAATGGCAATCTTTGGTGAAGAAGAAAAGATAGAAGAAGAGAAATGGACGATGTTGTTCGACGGTGCGTCCAATATGATGGGCCACGGTATAGGAGTTATACTGATTTCTCCAGAAAGACAGTATATACCTATCACCGCCCGACTAGCCTTCGACTGCACGAATAATATGGCGGAGTATGAAGCTTGTATCTTAGGGATTCAAGCCGCAATCGAAGCTAAAGTGAAACGCCTAGAGGTCTTTGGTGACTCAGCCTTGGTCATCCACCAGGTCAGGGGAGAATGGGAGACCAAAGACGCAAAGCTAGTACCGTACCAGGCCCGTCTCAAGGAACTGCTAGAATACTTTGAGGAGATCACCTTCTCGCATATACCGCGGGAAGATAATCAACTAGCTGATGCCCTAGCCACCTTGTCCTCTATGTTTGAAATTGGACGAGAAGAGGATATGCCTCTCATCCACATCCAGCATCGCTCTAGACTGGCATTTTGTCAAACAGTAGAGGTGGAACCGGATGGAAAACCATGGTATCATGACATCCGGCAGTTCTTGAGGAACAAAGAGTATCCCGCCGACGCGTCTAAAAATGACAAGAGGACCTTACGAAGATTGGCCGCAGGTTTCCTCCTCAATGGAGAAGTCCTGTACAAGAGGAATCACGACATGGTTCTGCTCAGATGTGTAGACGCAGCAAAAGCCGACAAGATTCTAATAGAAATTCATGAAGGGTCCTTTGGTACTCACGCCAACGGACATGCCATGGCAAGAAAAATCCTCAGGGCTGGATATTATTGGTTGACCATGGAAGCTGACTGCTACAAACACGTCAAAACCTGCCACAAGTGTCAGGTATACGCAGACAATATCCATGTGCCGTCAACGTCGTTGAACGTGCTGTCCTCGCCATGGTCGTTCGCCATGTGGGGAATGGATGTCATTGGCCCGATAGAGCCCAAGGCGTCCAATGGACACCGCTTCATATTAGTCGCCATCGACTATTTCACCAAATGGGTCGAGGCTGCCTCATATGCTAGTGTGACTCGCAATGTGGTAGTCAGATTTGTGAAGAGAGAGCTGATCTGCCGATACGGATTACCTCGTAAGTTCATCACAGATAATGGCTCGAATCTTAACAATAAGATGATGTCGGAATTATGTGACCAGTTCAAGATCCAACATCACAACTCATCCCCATACCGACCGAAGATGAATGGAGCGGTCGAAGCGGCCAACAAGAATATTAAGAAAATAATTCAGAAGATGGTTCTCTCATACAGAGAATGGCATGAAATGCTCCTTTATTCATTACATCCATACCGGACCTCTGTCCGTACATCTACAAGAGCAACGCCATTCTCACTAGTATATGGGATGGAGGCTGTACTCCCAATCGAGGTCGAGATTCCCTCATTGAGAGTTCTGATGGATGCTAAATTGGAAGAGAAAAGGTTGGCGGCAATTTGCCATGGCCAAATGTACCAAAGACGAATGAAGAAAGCATTCGATAAGAAGATCCATCCTTGGGAATTTCAAGAAGGAGATTTGGTGATCAAAAGGCTATTGCCTATACAAAAAGCGCTGCAAGGGAAGTGGTCTCCGAATTACCATGGACCTTATGTAGTTAAGAAGGCTTTCTCCGGAGGCGCCTTGATCTTGACCGACATGGATGGGAAAGAATTGCCTAACCCTGTCAATACGGATGCCGTCAAGAAGTATTATGCTTAGAAAGAAAAGCCCGCTAGGTCACCCATCAAAAAGACCTAGGAAAAAGTTAGGGCAATGCAAGAAAGAAAAGCCCGCTAGGTCAACCATAAAAAAGACCTAGGCAAAAGTTAGGGCAATACAAGAAAGAAAAGCCTGCTAGGTCAACCATTATCAAAGACCTAGGCAAAAGTTAGGGCAATTCAAACGAGAAACATCCTAAACCGAAAACCTGAAAGGGCGGTTTAGACGAAAGCCGACATCGACAAAACAAGATCTGTTCCCTCTAATTAAAGAGGGCGAAAAGGGATAACAGACAGTCTCCATCTATACTGGGGAAAATCCATGACTAAATCATAATCCGCATCTGATGCTGGGGCAAAAATGGGCAAATATCCATGGTTCTAGTGAAAGGTTCCAGACCGGTCTGGGGCATGCTGAATAAACCGGGGCAAAAATTTTGGCTTATCAGAAGCTAGGATGACAATGCACGAAGAGATCGCTGAAATATAATACTAGCACTAATCGTCTCGAAGACATCACCGCCAAACCAAAATTATTTCACCAGATGCCTCGTTGCAAAAACACCCTATATCCTTTTGACTATCTTGTTAATCCCCAATCACATGCAACTGTATTTCCTTCTGTCAAAATGTATATGCAGAATGTAATTACTCATTTTTAATGACAATTTCTAATTCCTAACACTGTGCTAAAGTAAAAGTTATGTCGAAATTTTCTTAATGACAAGTTCTTTTGACCCCAAAATCTTACTAAAACAAAGCATGCAACAGATATGCCTCTCAAAGTAATCAAAGAAACAAACAGCTTATAGAGTCTAGCTCACTCTGAAGGATACGATCGGTGCTAGAAGAAAGCCGGGGAGTCAGAGTCTGCAGACAAAATCATGAGGTTTTTTCTCCGCCCAAGCCTACTAATAGGTGGATTTACATTCTTGCTCACTGGCCTATGTTGTCAGGCCATATCATTGAATCCTTACATTCTTGCTCACTGGCCTATGTTGTCAGACCATAGCATTGCATCTTTACATTCTTGCTCACTGGCCTATAGCATTGCATCTTTACATTCTTGCTCACTCGCCTATGTTGTCAGGCCATAGCATTGCATCTTTACATTCTTGCTCACTGGCCTATGTTGTCAGGCCATAGCATTGCATCTTCACATTCTTGCTCACTGGCCTATGTTTTCAGGGCATAGCATTGCATCCTTACATTCTTGCTCACTGGCCTATGTTGTTAGGTCATAGCATTGCATCTTTACATTCTTGCTCACTAGCCTATGTTGTCAGGCCATAGCATTGCATCCTTACATTCTTGCTCACTGGCCTATGTTGTCAGGCCATAGCATTGCATCTTTACATTCTTACTCACTGGCCTATAGCATTGCATCTTTACATTCTTACTCACTGGCCTATGTTGTCATGCCATAGCATTGTATCTTTACATTCCTGCTCACTGGCCTATGTTGTCAGGCCATAGCATTGCATCTTTACATTCTTGCTCACTGGCCTATGTTTTCAGGCCATAGCATTGCATCCTTACATTCTTGCTCACTTGCCTATGTTGTTAGGTCATAGCATTGCATCTTTACATTCTTGCTCACTAGCCTATGTTGTCAGGCCATAGCATTGCATCCTTACATTCTTGCTCACTGGCCTATGTTGTCAGGCCATAGCATTGCATCTTTACATTCTTACTCACTGGCCTATAGCATTGCATCTTTACATTCTTACTCACTGGCCTATAGCATTGCATCTTTACATTCTTACTCACTGACCTATGTTGTCAGGCCATAACATTGTATCTTTACATTCCTGCTCACTGGCCTATGTTGTCAGGCCATAGCATTGCATCTTTACATTCTTGCTCACTAGCCTATGTTTTCAGGCCATAGCATTGCATCCTTACATTCTTTCTCACTGGCCTATGTTGTTAGGTCATAGCATTGCATCTTTACATTCTTGCTCACTAGCCTATGTTGTCAGGGCATAGCATTGCATCCTTACATTCTTGCTCACTGGCCTATGTTGTCAGGTCGCCATGTAGTTTAGATTTACTGCTTTCAGGCCTATGTTGTCAGGCCGCCATGTAGTTTAGATTTACTGCTTTCAGGCCTATGTTGTCAGGCCGCCATATAGCTTAGATTTACTGCTTTCAGGCCTATGTTGTCAAGCCGCCATGTAGCTCAGATTTACTGCTTTCTGGCCTATGTTGTCAGGCTGCCATGTAGCTTAGATTTACTGCTTTCTGGCCTATGTTGTCAGGCCACCATGTAGCTTAGATTTATTGCTTTCAGGCCTATGTTGTTAGGCCACCATGTAGCTTAGATTTACTACTTCAGGCCTATGTTGTCAGGCCGCCATGTAGCTTAGATTTATTGCTTTCTGGCCTATGTTGCCAGGCCACCATGTAACTTAGATTTACTGTTTTCTGGCCTATGTTGTCAAGCCACCATGTAGCTTAGATTTACTGCTTTCAGGCCTATGTTATCAGGCCGCCATGTAGCTTAGATTTACTACTTTCAAGCCTATGTTGTCAGGCCGCCATGTAGCTTAGATTTACTGCTTTCAGACCTATATGACTCACACATGGGTCCTGTAACCCTAGGGACATGATGATTCTGAGGTTATCACGGCGCTCCCCTCAGACATAATCTGTTTACGTCTTTACCCATTTCTTACCATGATGATACAGAAAATGTTTCTCGTATTATCTGATAAGAAAATGAGTAAAGAGGAGCAAACTGTAAACACCCGATTATGTCCGAGACCCATTTTAAGGTGACTAATGTATAAAAGAAAGTCAAAATGAATCAGAATTATAATTAAAGAAAAAGATTCCCATTCAAAACTAATACAAAACTAAAATCTGAAAAAAAAAAAAACAGAAAACAGAAAAGAGAAAATAGACAAACAGAGAAACAGACAATAAAATTTTTTTGAAAGATAAAAAAAAAAATCATTTTGTAAAGTAGACCTAAATCAAAAAAATAATAATAAAAATTAATTGAAACAACAAAAATAAAAAATATACATATATCTGGAATTAACAAAAATAATAAAAAAGATTAAAAGGGAAATTTGGAAATAAGAATTTAAAGAAAATTAATAATAATAATCAAAATTTAAAACTGAAAAATTAAAAGGAAATCTGGAAAATTAACAAATATATATATATATATAATAAATCTGGAATTAACAAGAATAAAAAAAAGAGAATTAAAAGAAAATCCAGAAATAAAATGATAAAAATTTAAAAAGCTAAAAATCTAATAAAAAAAACAACAATTAAAAAATTAAAATAAATCAAAACTTTTATAGAAAGCGACAAAATAAGAATAAAAATAAGTTTTTAAAAAAAGCGAAAAGCAAAGCAAAAAAAAAAACAAAAGCAAGGCAAAAGTGAAAAGCGGAAAAGGACAAAAAAAAAAGAGAAAACAAAGGGCAAAAGGGGTGATTACTGAAGCTATAAAAAGGAAAGAGAGGTTTTGAAAGGTTTGTTTTAGAGACGAACATCGGGGAGAAGGGGGAATAGCACGAATACAGAGCGATAGGAACCTTCAAGAATCGGGATTCGTCTTCTACGTTCAGAATTGAGGGGGAGAGACACCGGAGACCTTCATTTTCTTCAGGAGGAGGTAGTTGGATCTTGGTTAGGAGCTTCAAACAGGTTAGTGTCTGACAGTGAATCTTGATCGATTAATCACTTCTCCTCACGCTCTTTCTTGATTCACTATTCCAGTATGTTGTTTCTTGATCAATGAATAAACTACGTGTGTTCAGAATTTGAATTAATATATTAGATTTTCGTTTGAGGTCTGTTCAATACTAGAGGCATAGATAAAGAAGGTATGAGTAATGCAAACTGTGTAAACTAAGAAATTTAACCCCAATCCAGCGTGAGTAAGAATCGGAGGGTTGGAATAGGTCGCTGAGCGAATTTGTTATCTGCGGAAAGGCCAAGGTGTTGTGGCCGATGAGGAAAAACAGGGGTGGTAGGTCGAGATAAATAAACTGACGCCCATCGAAGCCACTTTGCTTCCTGTAAATAGCTTGTTAAGAAAGAAAATAAAAGAGATATCAAGGGCTAGCTTGACAAAGACGAAGGCTCGCGAGTTTCCATGTATTTGGCTCATCTGGGCAAGATTACATCAATCCCATCTCGAACCCATCCTCTGCTTCCGACCACCCTGTTTCCCTCTGCGAGCTCCTCGTTGTGAGGAAGCACAAGCGAATTCGGTCGCAAGTCTCCCATATCCGTCTTGTGAATGCAAAGTCGTGGCCTTAAGAATCCCTTAAAGCATGATTAAAAAGGAGCCATTAGAGGCCTTGTTAAATTCACTAGCAAGAACCAAAGCATAATAAACACTAGCCTAGCCCCTCCAGAGCACTAAGTCTTTAAGTAGGTAGACGGACTGTGGGCATACATAGGGGTATGAATGAGCTCCTCAGGAGGAAGACATGAGGTGTATCTATTAGCTCGAGTTAGTTAAAAGCAAGGAGCCATGTATTGAGTGCCAAGACCACACTGTGGCGCTGGTTGACGTAGGGGCAGTATAGAAACGAAGAAGGGGGATCGGTACTTAATGTAGAGGCTCCACATCTTCAGCTCCAAAGCCAAAACCGATTAAGTAAGAATTCTATAACGAAAACCTGGGCTGCATTATGTCATCCCCAGCGAAACACGTAGGACCACGTATGATCAGAAGAAGGCTGCAAGGCACCTTCATTCGCTGGGAAGGATGAGAGGCCATCGCAGACATGAGCAGAGCCTTAGACAAATAGGGTGACACTCTTGTCCACCAAATGTGGATCCACAAAACCATTGCCACCAAGTACGACGTACGTGGTGAAAGAGGAGCCTCAATACCCTCTTTTCTCAGTCCCTACCTTGATAGCAGGAGAGATGTAGGCAAATCAAATATGAGACTCCGCTGGGCGCAAGGGCACTCGAGCAGCAGACCATGTTGTGAACCTAGTGGAGGCTCCAGCAAGTTGAGAAATATGCCCCTGGACGTTCACTTGTGTCATCAGTTAAAGTCGACGAATAGTGGAGGAAAGTGGGGACATTGACGTACGTACCCTATCTGTTTTGCATAAGTTGTAATATGAGGCCATGCAAAAAAGGGAGAGTTAAAAGTAGTCACGAGACTTTCCACTTATAGAGCCTTTTAAAAGAAGTACCATAACCACGTCCATACACTTTAATATATTGTAAAAAGATCACATACCTATAAGCAGAAGCAGTCCATTTGGTTGGGTAGGGGATATGCAAGCTCGATACCCAGGATTCGAATCCCTCCCTCAGCCTTTTTTTTTATTTCTTCATTTGATACCCCTCCTAAGGACAATACTGCCCCTGCTGAAATCTAAAATGCCCAATCTGCCCTCGCCTGCAAAATCACCATTTTACCCCCTAAAAAGTCCAAATATATAATAAAAAATTCCAGAATTAATAAAAACAGAAATTACAGATTTAATAAAAATAAAAAAATTCGAGAATAAAAAATATAATTCCAGAATAATAAAAAATTCCAGAATAAGAAAATAATAAAAAATTCCAAGATTAATAAAAACAGAAATTACAGATTTAATAAAAATAATAAAAAATTCCAGAATAATAAAAAAATTCCAGAATTAAAATTTTTTTAATATAATTCCAAAAATAATAAAAAATTCCAGAATAAGAAAATAATAAAAAAATTCCAGAATTAAAAAAATTTTAATAAAAAATTCCAGAATTAATAAAAACAGAAATTACAGATTTAATAAAAATAATAAAAAATTGCAGAATAAGAAAATAATAAAAAATTCCATTTTAATATAAAATTCCAGAATTAATAAAAACAGAAATTACAGATTTAATAAAAATAATAAAAAATTCCAGAATAATAAAATAATAAAAAAATTCCAGAATTAAAAAAATTTTAATAAAAAATTTCCAGAACAATAAAAAATTTCCAGAATAAGAAAATAATAATATAATTCCAGAATTAAAAAAAATTTAATAAAATATTCCATAATAATAAAAAATTTCCAGAATTAAAAATTTTAATAAAAAATTCCAGAATTAAAAATTTTAATAAAAAAAATTCACAGAAATAAAAAAATTAACAAAAATTCTAGAAAATGCATAAAAATTAATAAAAACCCTTAAATTCATAAAATTCTGAAAAAAAAAATTTCTAAAGGAGTCTCAAAAATTTAAAATTCTGAAATAAATCATAAGACATTTAAAACTCCTAAATAAGTTCAAAACAATCCATTAATGGTTAAACAAAACCCCAATTGCCCTAAAAGTAAAAAAATGAAATTTGAGCTCTCTTTTATTCAAGGATCTACATTAATCCCAAAGTATTTCTTTTTCGAAAATTTAAAAATCTTTTTTCTAATATTTTGGGATTTTCAAGTCCCACGCAATGGGCTCTAAATGGGGAACTGGCGGTTTACCTGCTGTTCAATATTTAGTAGTTCGTATGGGTCCCCGTGCTGCCTTAGCCGCCTCGGGTCTTGTGCATGAGTGGACTTGAGGTCCTCTTCAAACCCTAAAAATTCTTTTTCTAATATTTTGGGATTCTAGGTCTCACGCAATGGGCTCTAAATGGGGAACTGGCGGTTCACCTGCTGTTCAACATTTAGTAGTTCATATAGGTCCTTGTGCTGCCTTAGCCGGTTCCTGCCTTGTGCATGAGTGGACCGAAGATCCCTCCCCAAAAATAAAATCTTTTAAATAGTAACATTTTCAAACATTCTTTTAAAACGCCCTTCGAAGGTCAAGCCTTCACAAACAAGAACTACGTAAGCCTTGAGTTTCCCATTGCACCGGGGAATACGTAGGAGCAGGATCAAGTCCTGTCAGGCTAAGCACCATCAAGTATTTATCTTCACTCTAGCAAAAGGGATCAAACCATTTTCAAAATTTACACACTCATTTTAAGGGTACCGTTCTCCGGAACGGGTGAGTGGGGTGCCTAACACCTTCCCCACTCGTAACCGACTCCCGAACTTCGAGTCTCATTTCCTAGTTAAGGTTTTTCAAAACTTTTTCCTTGAATAAAATTTGGTGGCGGCTCCACAAATCAAACAAATTCTTTTTAAATTTTAACGAGTTCGTCGTCTCGTCGGAATTACGGTTGCGACATGCTCGATTCGCCACGGCACGATTCACCTGTGGTCGACCTCAGTCGACTCGACTTTTCTCGAATCGACTTAAATTCCCTCAACTCAGCTCGACTTGACGCATCGCATTTCGACAAAACTCTGCTTAAGCTCGAGTTTCAACTTGACTACACTTCGGTCGGCTCCGCTTGACTTTCATCGACATGACTCGTCACTGTTGAAGTCGACTAGACACAACTTTTCTCGACGCGACGCTTCATCGCTTGACTCTGCTCAACTCGACCTGACTCGGCTGCAATCGACTCGACTTGACTCATCCCAACTTGGCTCGCTTTGACTCTACTCGACTTCGCTTGATTTGCCACGACACGATTCACCTGCGGTCGACCTGAGTCAACTCGACTTTTCCCGAATCGATTCAACTTCCCTCAACTCAGCTCGACACGACTCATTGCATTTCGACGCAACTCTGCTCAGCTCGAGTTTCAACGTGACTACACATCGGCCGACTCCGCTTGACTTTCCTCGACTCAGCTCGAGTAGCGTCGTAGGATACCGGTGTGTCGTTGCCCCGTAGTTCCTCAATATCCTAGGCTTGATCTTGTGATTTCTGCAAAATTGCTTGAAAATGGTTCACGGCTCCCCTGTTTCCAATCGAGTGGGTGAACATACAGCTCCCATAAAGGCCAAGGTTGTGGCCAATATGCAAGCACAAAGTTGCGGTGGATCATGCTCGAGTTCTGCTCATGATTCCCGTCGTTCCCTTTCCTTTAAATTTAATTTGTGTGGTTAAAAGCTCAACTATGGGATTAGCCTAGTGGATGAGCGCGTTGCTCATTACCTCAGGGGCGGAGGTTCGAAACCCCCTAGAGGTGGTTTTTCCTTTTAAATAAAAAAGGGGGGTTTTCCCAAACATTGAACCATCACAGCCGTCCCATCTCGCTGACTAGATTAAAGGAGAACCAAAATGCCCTTCTGATTTTCAGAAATACCCAAATTGCCCCTGTCACCCAAATTGCCCTTGTCACCTAAAAAGACCAAAATGCCCCTCTGATTTTCACTACAAAACTGCCCCTAAACATTTCCAGAAATACCAATTCTGCCCTTGACTTTTAGATTTACCAAAATACCCATAGAAAAATCCTAGAATCCCCATTTTGCCCCTGAAAGTTAATAAAATCCATAAAATTCATGAAAATTAATAAAAAATTCAAAGATCCCAGAAAATTCATAAAAATTAATAAAAAATTTTTAGAAATTAATAAAACATTAAAAAATTCCACAAATTAATAAAAAAATTCAAAAATTCATAAAAATTAATAAAAAATTCTAGAAAATTCATAAAAATCAATAAAAATTCATAAAAATTCCAAAAATTAATAGAAATTAATAAAAAACCAGAAATTAATAAAAAAATTTCAAATTTTCCAGAAAATTCATAAAATTCGTAAAAATTAATAAAAAAATTCAAAAATTCAAGAAAATTCATAAAATTTTCAAAAATTAATAAAGAAATTCAAAACTTCCCAAAAATTCTATAATTCCTAAATACTTCATAAAAAATCCAAAATCCCTAAATAGTCCATGAAACATAACATCTCTTAGTTGATAGATTCCTCCAAAATTTCAAAATATTTACTTGTGACTTGCACTTTTTGTCGATTTTCAAAAAATAAAAATCTTGTTTTGCAATTCTTAATCTCACGCGACGAGCTCCAACCACGAACTAGTAGCTTTTTCTACTGTTCGTTGTTTAGAGATTCGTATAGGTCCAAGTGCAGCCGTAGTTGTCTTGGGCCTTGTGCATATGTGGATTAGGGTTGCTTTTCCTTTTTACTAAAATAAAAACTTTGCTCATTTTATTTATCGATTTTCAAAATAAAGATCTTGTTTTGCGATTCTCAATCTCACGCGACGAGCTCCCGATACGAACTGGTAGCTTTTTCTGCTGTTCGTTGTTTAAAGATTCGTATAGGTCCAAGTGCAGCCGTAGTTGTCTTGGACCTTGTGCATATGTGGATTAGGGTTGCTTTTCCTTTTTACTAAAATAAAAACCTTGCTCATTTTATTCATCGATTTTCAGACACAAAAATCTTGTTTTGCGATTCTTAATCTCACGCGACGAGCTCTAAACATGAACTGGTAGCTTTTTCTACTGTTCGTTGTTTAGAGATTCGTATAGGTCCAAGTGCAGCCGTAGTTGTCTTGGGTCTTGTGCATATGTGGATTAGGGTTGCTTTTCCTTTTTACTAAAATAAAAACCTTGCTCATTTTATTCATCGATTTTCAAAATAAAGATCTTGTTTTGCGATTCTTAATCTCACGCGACAAGGTCTAAACACGAACTTGTAGCTTTTTCTGTTGTTCGTTGTTTAGAGATTCGTATAGGTCCAAGTGCAGCCGTAGTTGTCTTGGGCCTTGTGCATATGTGGATTAGGGTTGCTTTTCTTTTTTATCAAAATAAAAACCTTGCTTATTTTATTTATCGATTTTCAAAATAAAGATCTTGTTTTGCGATTCTTAATCTCACGCGACGAGCTCTAAACACGAACTGGTAGCTTTTTCTGTTGTTCGTTGTTTAGAGATTCGTATAGGTCCAAGTGCAGCTGTAGTTGTCTTGGGCCTTGTGCATATGTGGATTAGGGTTGCTTTTCCTTTTTATCAAAATAAAAACCTTGCTCATTTCATTCATTGATTTTCAAGATAATGATCTTGTTTTGTGATTCTTAATCTCACGCGACGAGCTTTAAACACGAACTGGTAGCTTTTTCTGCTGGTCGTTGTTTAGAGGTTCATATGGGTCCAAGTGCAGTCGTAGTTGTCTTGGGCGGTGTGCATATGTGGATACGGATTGCCCTTCTCTTTCAAAATAAGCAAGCCGTTTTCGAATATTACTTTCCAAGTAGCACCGAAGGTCAAACCTTCGAGTGCCTTTCAAACACTCCTTTAAACACTTTTGAAGGTCAAGCCTTTAAGTCAAATCAAACTAGAACTACGTAAGCCTTGAGTTTCCCATTGCACCGGGGAATACGTAGGAGTAGGATCAAGTTCTGTCAGGCTAACCCCCATTAAGTATTTATTTTCACACTAATTGAAGGGATCAAACAATTTTCAAATACTCACACACTCGGTTTAAGGGTACTGTTCTTCGGAACAGGCGAGTGGGGTGCCTAACACCTTCCCTACTCGTAACCGACTCCCGAACTTCGAATCTCATCCTCGAGTCAGGGTTTTTTCCAAATCTTTTCCCTTAAATAAAAATTTGGTGGCGACTCCACATAACAATAAAACCCATTTTCAAAATTTTAGTGAGTTCGTTGTCTCGTCGGAATTACGGTTGCGACAGATGGCGACTCCACTGGGGAGATATTAGAGAGTCAAACCCGGTCACTTGAGTGTGTTTTGCTTCGATCCCTTTCCCTTTTATTTGCATGTTTTATTTATCTGTTTGCTTATCTTTGATTTATTGAGTTGTTTATTTCTTTGTACAAACCTTAGGATAGACGAATATTAAATTGTTCTATATATCTGTACAAAGTTCCCCAATTGCAGGTATCCCAAAATAAAGTGCCCCTCCATGCATTACATACGCATTTTATTACGAGTGGGGTCCTACACCCGGGTCTGAGTGTTGCTTAGGACTAGAGGGATCTAGTGGTGTCACTTTAGGGCTTACGTCCTGTTTGACTATCACGAAAATCCCAGCTAGAGTGCATCCTATTCGTAATTCCCTACAACTGGTAGCTTTTTCTACTGTTGTAGCAAGCATTGCAGACTGGAACTTGGCTTTAGTGACCTTTTATACCTTAGGACTACTAACCACCTTTTGAGAGGTTCATGCATTAATGGCCTTAGACCCTTAGGACAGGTTACCCAAATAGGATAAAAGGAGGGCACGCTCTGCAAATTCAGGTTCATCTTTTAAAATTCACTTATGATGGGATGATTAAAGAATATGGGAGTAGAAAAATTAAAGAGAGAGAGAGAAAGAACAAAAAGAAAAGAAAAAAAAGTTCAAATAAGAGATGAACAAAAATGAAAAGAGAGAAAGAAAAAGGGAAGAAAAATTAAAGAGAAAGAAAAAGAAAATAAAGAGAGAGAAAAAAGGGAGAGAAATCAAGTGAAAAAAAGAAGTCAAAAAGGAAAGACAAAGAGTGAAAAAGAAAAAGAGGGAGATTGATAGTTTCTGCACAAATAACAAAATAGCGGACTCACGACTCCCTCGGCATTCATACAGCACTAGATCGAAAGCCAAAATCATGAGTGAGCTGGAAATGCAGAATGAGGAGCTCAGGAATGAGGTAGCTGAGTTAAAAGATCAGGTAGCTAAGCTCATAAAGCTACTTGAAAAAGGCACAAAGGGACCTACGGCAACCGAGGCAACAGGGGCTGCTGCTACTTCAATGCCCTTACAAGTTGTGACTGAGCAAGAATGGCCATACGGGCTACCGCCCGGTTCCGAGCATCCATATGGACTGAGCTCTCAAGGGATCACCGCTGGTGAAAATCCCAATGCACTGCCACTCCACATTCCCACCTCTCACCAATACCACCCAAATCTCCCCACTGGGCTTCCACACAACAACCATACCACCCATCCTCACCACCTTAACCCACCAACATATCTCCCCCTAGCTAGCACTACCGGCTATCCGCCACACCCATACTTAACACAAATGAACCCACCACCCTACCCTTACAACCTAAACACTTCCTCTGCCTTCCCCCCACATATAAACCCAACCTTCCCTCCTCACACCAATCAACCAAACACATATCCACCTCACACCAACCCTGATTACACCCACATGAACACGACTGTTACCGAGGACCCCACATACTCGGTACCGGTCGCCACCCATCCTGCAAACCCTCACCAATCACACCCCTACGGTCATGCTGCAAGAACCGAGGGACCCTATGCCGCACCTCACCACATTGGCCAGCCGTTAAATGAACTAGGGCCAAGGCCAGCTGACCAAGAAGCCCACCTCGGAGGGAGGTGGCAACATCTGGAAGATAGGGTTCGCGCCATTGAAGGGGGCAGATATGGAACGGTAGAGGCCTTCGACCTCTGCCTTGTGCCTGACGTCATCATTCCCCCTAAATTCAAGACCCCCGAGTTCGAAAAGTATAAGGGGACCGGCTACCCGAAGAGTCATCTAACCATGTATTGCCGAAAAATGGCCTCACACTCCCACAACGATAAGCTGCTCATCCACTGTTTTCAGGACAGTTTGGTTGGAGCGGCGCTAGTTGGTATACCCAGCTAGAGAGGTCACACATCCGTTGCTGGAAGGATTTGGCTGACGCCTTCCTCAGGCAATACAAATACCACATGGAGATGGCTCCAGACCGGACTCAGCTGCAAAACATGATAAAGAGGGAAAATGAGTCCTTTAAGGAATATGCCCAGCGGTGGAGAGAACTTGCCGCTCAAGTCCAACCACCTCTGTTGATCGTGAAATGATCAGCATTTTCATGGAGACCTTTCCGGCTCCTTTTTATGACAAAATGGTGGGCAGTGTGTCCGCCAATTTCTCCAATATGGTGCTGATCGGAGAACGTATTGAGAGCGGCCTACGTCGTGGAAAGATTATTCACAATACCGCCAGCGGCACGAACGGGAAAAAGCCAGCAAATGGTCCATGGAAGAAGAAAGAGGCTGAAACCCACCATATTTCAGCTGACCTCAACCGAGCAGCCATGGCCCAACCCACATACCAACCTACCACCATTCCTCCCAATTACCAAATACCATACCCAACACAGTTCCAAACACCTCCACATATAATAGCCGCAGCCCAACCTTCATACAACCCACCTACTTCATTCCAACCAAACCCTCCACACATGACTCCACCTCCACAAACATTTCCTCAACAATCACCCTTTCCTCCACAACCTACATTCCAACAACCCCCCAGACCATGGACACCAAATACCAACTTCAACCCACCTCCACAAAAAACAAACAACCCGAGGAAAATGGTGCAATTCGACCCAATTCCAATGAGTTATTCGGAGCTGCTGCCCCGCTTAATTCAAAACTCCCTAATTGCACTGGTCCCCATGAAGCCACTAGAACCCCCGTACCCGAAGTGGTATAATCCGGAAGCTAAATGTGATTATCATGCCGGCAAGGTGGGGCACTCTACGGAGAACTGTCTGGCCTTGAAACATAGGGTCCAGAAGTTAATCAATGCCAAGTGGCTAAACTTCGAAAAAGACGCACCAAGCGTGGGGAACAACCCGCTGCCAAACCATGGAGGAGCGGGACCGTCGGTGAATTGCATTGAAGTGGAGGAAGAAGTCCATATGGTCAATGAATCCCCTTTGGGGCATCCCAGGCCTCTGGTCATTCGGTATACCGAAGCGCCAGCCCAGGCAATACCGAAAGGGATGAGACCTGTGGTGATAAAGGTTCCTGGGCCTTTTCCATACCAAAGTAACCAAGCGGTGCCTTGGAAGTATGACGTAGAGGTCTCTGGTGGGAAAGTAGAAGAGGAACCAAGGCCTAAGGCTGCGACGAGCTCTACACCGGACGTGGTGAACATAGTCGGCATCGGAGGTATGACCAGAAGCAGTCGTATCTATTCCCCTATCGAGAAAAGAGGAGAATCGCCTTGTGGAGAGGCGATATTGGCGAGCCCCGAGCCCGAAACTAGTAAACGACAGGCAGAAAAAGAATTAAAGAAGCCGGTCTCTGAAGAGGATGCCTGTGAATTCCTGAAAATAATCAGGCAAAGCGAGTATGCGGTAATTGAGCAGCTTAATCGTATACCCGCTAAAATCTCACTGCTGGCCCTTATGATGAATTCTGAGCCACACCGGAAAGTACTACTGAAGGTACTTAACGAGGCTCACGTAGTCAACAACATCTCGGTGGATAAATTTCAGGGGATTGCTAGCAATATCACTGCCAATAACTTCCTCACTTTTGCTGATAAGGAGATTCCAGATGAGGGAGCTGGACACAATAAGGCATTACATATATCCGTTAAGTGCATGGACCATATTCTAGCCAGGGTTCTGATAGACAATGGTTCCTCACTAAATGTAATGCCTCAACTGATGCTATCAAAGTTACCGCACAAGGGGATCCTCATAAGGCCGAGCTCAACGGTGGTAAGGGCCTTTGACGGATCTAGAAGAGAGGTCATAGGCGAGGTGGACCTACCAATCCAGATTGGACCAGTGATTTTCAATACCACTTTCCAAATCATGGACATACAACCGGCCTATAGTTGCTTACTGGGGAGGCCTTGGATTCACTCTACCAAGGCAGTACCATCCACTCTGCACCAAAAGCTGAAATTCATTACGGACGATAAGCTGATTATTGTCTCGGCGGAGGAAGACTATCTGGTCAGTAAGCCCACCAATCCTCCCTACATCGAGGCGGCGGAAGAGGCTTTGGAAACACACTTCCAAGCCTTGGAAGTTGCCAATGTCACTACTATCAAGGAGGGAGAGGTGGTTGACCGAAAGCAGCCCCCAAAGGCCCTCATGATGATGGCTCGAGTGATGTTACAAAATGGGTTCAAGCCCGGCGATAAACTGGGGCAAAACAATGATGGCTTATCTCAGCCTTTGTCATTGAACAAGAACCAGAGACGATATGGGCTAGGATATGAGCCCACTGAGGAAGACAGAATGCTGAGGCCCCGTGCAAGGAAGGTCCCTCTGTGCCATATCTCTCAAAGCTTCCGGAGTGCCGGCTTCGAGAGCTCAGATTTGATTGCAGCCATTGATGGAAAAAGGCCAATCAACATTGAAGACCTGGTGACAACCTGCCTGCCCGGACAAGAACTAACTAATTGGGAAATTTTTGACCTACCTCTGACTTTTAGTTCAGTTCAAATGTAATTTTGTAATTGTCATACCAAAATTTTATTTCAAAGCATAAACATTTTGTATATATCTGTTTTGATAAATGAAATACAGTTGCATTATCCAAAAATCTTCTCTTTCTTTCCCCAATTTACTCCCCTTTGCTAAATATACCTATCTTATTTCTTCGTCTTATCCCAATACGCAGATCTGAACCGCCTTGCAACGACAATGCTAGTATTGTATTAGGCGATTTTGACTGTATTGACGACCTGGCTGATGAAGAGTCAGAATTTGAGTGTGAACCCACCGACAAAATGTTGAGATTGGTGGAACGCGAATCTAAAATTATTGAACCTCATCAGGAACCGGTGGATTTGATAAATTTGGGGACCGAGGAAAATAGAAGAGAAGTCAAGATAGGCACGCTTATTGCTGGAGACAATCGTGAGCGGTTGATCTCACTCTTACATAACTATAGTGATATCTTCGCTTGGTCTTATCAAGACATGCCAGGCCTAGATACTTCTATAGTGGAGCACAAGCTGCCTATGAAAGCCGGATGTACGCCGGTCAAACAGAAGCTAAGGAGGATGAAACCGAAAATGTCTCTGAAAATCCGGGAAGAAGTAAGGAAGCAGTTTGACGCTGGCTTTTTGGCTGTTGCAAATTACCCCGAATGGGTCGCTAACATAGTGCCGGTCCCCAAGAAAGATGGGAAGGTTCGGATGTGCGTGGACTACAGAGATCTTAATCGAGCTAGCCCAAAGGATGACTTTCCGCTGCCTCATATCGACGTGCTGGTCGATAATACCGCGCAATTCTCCTACTTCTCATTCATGGATGGATTCTCAGGCTACAATCAGATCAAGATGGCTGAAGAAGATAGGGAAAAGACCACCTTCATCACAGCCTGGGGAACCTTTTGTTACAAAGTCATGCCCTTTGGATTAAAAAATGCTGGGGCAACCTATCAAAGGGCCATGGTAACGCTGTTCCATGATATGATTCACAAGGAGATAGAAGTCTACGTGGATCATATGATCGCCAAATCCTAGACAGAAGACGGCCACCTCATGGACCTCCGGAAGCTGTTTGAAAGGCTGCGAAAGTTCCAGTTGCGACTGAACCCGGCCAAATGTACTTTCGGAGTAAAATTAGGAAAACTGTTGGGCTTCATCGTTAGTGAGAGGGGAATCAAGGTCGATCCTGAAAAAGCTCGAGCAATCATTAGACATGCCTGCTCCGAAGACTAAAAAAGAGATCCGAGGTTTCCTAGGGAGACTCAACTACATCTCCCGGTTTATTTTTCCGTTGACAGCTACTTGCGAGCCGATCTTTAAGCTCTTGCGCAAGAATCAACCCATGAGTTGGGATGAGGATTGCCAAGAGGCTTTTTAAAAGATCAAATCCTACTTACAGAACCCGCCGGTCCTGATACCGCCAGTCCCCGGGAGGCCCCTAATCTTGTACCTGACGGTTACAGACCAGTCAATGGGTTGCGTGCTCGGTTAACACGATGAATCCGGGAGAAAGGAGCAGGCAATATACTACTTGAGTAAGAAATTCACGAGCTGCGAGGCCCGATACTCTCTATTAGAGCGAACCTGCTGCGCCTTGGCATGGGCAGCACATCGCCTGAGGCAATACATGTTGAGTCACACCACGTGGCTAATATCTAGGATGGATCCGATCAAGTACATATTCTAAAAGCCTGCGTTGTCAGGACGGATTGCCAAGTGGCAAATGGTGCTATCGGAATATGATATCCTGTATGTGACGCAGAAATCTGTCAAAGGCAGTGCACTCGCAGAATATTTGGCCCAACAACCCATAGACGACTATCAGGCCATGCAGCCAGAATTCCCTGATGAGGATTTAATGGCGATCTTTAGTGAGGAAAAGAAGATAGATGAAGGAAAATGGACGATGTTGTTCGACGGTGCGTCTAATATGATGGGCCATGGTATAGGAGTTATACTGATTTCCCCAGAAAAGCAGTATATACCTATCACCGCCCGACTAGCTTTTGATTGCACAAACAATGTGATGGAGTACAAAGCTTGTATTCTAGGGATTCAAGCTGCGATCGAAGCTAAGGTAAAGCGCCTAGAGGTCTTTGGGGATTCAGCTTTGGTCATCCACCAGGTCAAAGGAGAGTGGGAGACCAGAGACGCGAAACTAGTGCCATATCAGGCTCGCCTCCAAGAACTGCTGGAGCATTTCGAAGAGGTTACCTTCTCGCATATACCCTGAGAGGACAATCAGTTGGCTGATGCTCTAGCCACCTTATCGTCTATGTTTGAAATCGGGCGAGAAGAAGATATGCCTCTCATCCGTATCCAGCATCGCTCCAGACAGGAATTTTGTCATGCAGTGGAGGCGGAGCCGGACGGAAAGCCATGGTATCATGACATCCAGCAATTCTTGAGAAACAAAGAATATCCTGCCAAGGCATCCGAAAATGACAAGAGGACCTTACGGAGATTGGCTGCAGGTTTCCTCCTTAATGGAGAAATCCTATACAAGAGGAATCACGACATGGTTCTGCTCTGATGTGTAGACGCAGCAGAAGCCGACAAGATTCTAAAAGAAGTTCTCGAGGGGTCCTTTGGTGCTCACGCCAATGGACATGCCATGGCAAGAAAAATCCTCAGGGCTGGATATTATTGGCTGACCATGGAAGCTGATTGCTACAAACACGTCAAGACCTGCCACAAGTGCCAGGTATACGCGGACAATGTCCATGTACGGTCGACGTCGTTGAACGTGCTGTCCTCACCGTGGCCATTCGCCATGTGGGGGATGGACGTCATCGGACCGATAGAGCCTAAAGCTTCCAATGGACACCGCTTCATATTAGTCACCATCGACTATTTCACCAAATGGGTCGAGGCTGCCTCATATACTAGTGTAACTCACAATGTGGTGGTCAAGTTCGTAAAGAGAGAGCTAATCTGCCGATATGGATTACCCAGTAAGCTCATCACGAATAATGGCTTTAACCTTAACAATAAGATGATGTCGAAATTATGTGGCCAGTTCAAGATCCAACATCACAACTCATCCCCATATTGTCCGAAGATGACTGGAGCGGTCGAAACGGCCAACAAAAATATCAAGAAGATAATTCAGAAGATGGTTCTCTCATACAAAGAATGGCACGAAATGCTCCCTTATGCATTACACACATATCGGACCTCTGTCCGTACATCTACTGGGGCAACGCCATTCTCATTAGTGTATGGAATGGAGGCCGTACTCCCGATTGAAGTAGAGATCCCATCGTTGAGAGTCTTGATGGATGCCCAACTGGAAGAAGCTGAATGGGTCCAAACCCAGATGGACCAGCTGAACTTAATCGAGGAGAAAAGGTTGGCAGCAATATGTCACGGCCAACTATACCAAAGAAGAATGAAGAAAGCATTCGATAAAAAGGTCCATCCTCGGGAAATCCAGGAAGGAGATTTGGTGATTAAAAGGCTGCTGCCCACACAGAAAGCACTGCAGGGGAAGTGGTCTCCAAATTACCACGGACCTTATGTAGTTAAGAAGGCCTTCTCCGGAGGCGCCCTACTCCTGGCTGACATGGACGGGAAAGACCTGCCTAATCCCATCAATTCAGATGTCGTTAAGAAGTATTACGCTTAGAAGAAAAGCCCGCTAGGTTGAAAACCCGCAAGGGCGGCCTAGGCAAAAGTTAGGGCCAGACAAGAAGGAAAAGCACTCTAGGTCAACCATCATCAAATCGACCTAGGAAAAAATTAGGGCAATTCAAGCAAAAGAGCCCGCTAGGCCGAAAAACCCGCAAGGGCAACCTAGGAAAAATTAGGGCCATTTAAGCAAAACATCCCGCTAGGTTGAAAACCCGCAAGGGCGACCTAGGTAAGAGTTAAGGCGATTCAAGCAGAAAAGCCTTCTAAACTGAAAACCCGAAAAGGCGGTTTAGACAAAAACGGCATTGACAAAACAGATAAAGGAAGATTTGTTCTTTCCAATTAAGGAGGTTGAGAAAGGGTGACAAGCAGTCTCCATCTATACTGGGGCAAATCCGTGACCAAATCATGATCTGTGTCTTATACTGGGGCAAAAATCGACAGATATCCACGGTTTTAGCAAGAGGATTCAAGACCGGTTTGGGGCAAGCTAAATAAACTGGGGCAAAATTTTGGATTTTCCGAAGCTGGGTTGGCAGTGCATGAAGAGGTCGCCAAAGTACAATACTAGAACTAATCGTCTCGAAGGCATCACCGCCAACCAAAACCATTTCACCAGACGTCTAGTCACAAAAGCACCCTATGTCCTTTTTGACTATCTTGTTAATTCCCCATTATATGCAACTGTATTTTCTTCTGTCAAAATGTATATGCAGAATATAAATACTCTTTTTTTAATGACAATTGCTGATTACTAACACTGTGCTAAAATAAGAGTTATGTCGAAACTTTCTTAATGGAAAGTTCTTTTTGACCCAAAAATCTTATCAAAACAGCTCATGCAACAGATATGCCTTTCAAAGAAATAAAGGAAACAAACAGCTTATAGAGTCTAGCTCACTCGGAAGGGTATGATCAGTGCTAGAAGAAAGCCAGGGAGTCAGAGTCCGCAAACAAAACCATGAGGTTTCTTCTCCGCTCAAGCCTACTAGTAGATCGCTTTACACTCTTACTCACTGGCCTATGTTGTCAGGCCATAACATTGCATCTTTATACTCTTGCTTTCAGGCCTATGTTGTCAGGCCACCACCTAGTCTAGATTGACTGCTTTCAGGCCTATGTTGTCAGGCCACCACATAGTCTAGTTTACTGCTTTCAGGCCTATGTTGTCAGGCACCACATAGTCTAGATTTACTGCTTTCAGGCCTATGTTGTCAGGCCATCTAGTTTAGTTTAATGCTTTCAGGCCTATGTTGTTAGGCCACCACCTAGTCTAGATTTCCTGCTTTTAGGCCTATGTTGTCGGGCCACCACCTAGTTTATTTTCCTGCCCGCTCGACTAGGTTGTCAGGTCATTGCCTAGTTAAATTGCCGCATCAGTGGCCTAGGATGTCAGGCCTCACCCCAACTCACCTTCCTGCATTCCCGGCCCCCATGTCAGGTCGTTGACTCCATTTCATTTCGCCTTGTCCAATTAAACAAGATCCGCCAAGACTCCCTATCATTCGCTCACACCCGTTTCACACCGTCTCATCTGCACGTCAGTAGTGTCCACAGCCTAGTCAAGCCGCGCAAGCAAATCCATGGCTTCCCGAGTCATCTCGGATGCAATGTGTTCACGTCTTTACTCATTCCCTGTCCCGATAATCTAGAGAGTCATCCCTCACATTATCAGGCAGGAAATAAGTAAAGAGGGGCAAATTGTAAACACCTAATTCAGTCTGAGGTTCTCGGCCACTAAAGTCAATTAACCCTAATTTAAATAATGTAAATTACAAAAGAAAAAAACTTTAACTGAAAAATAAAAAAATTTGAGAAAAACCAAAAATGAGGGGAAGTAAAGAAGGAATTAGGGAAAATAAAAAATTAAACAAACAAACAAAAAAGAATAAAAAAAGCAAAAAACCAGAAGAAGAAAAATCATAAATTTTTTTTTCAAATAATAAAAACAAAGAATGAAAAATCAAAATAGAAAATTTAAAAATCAAATAAAGGAAGAAAAATGAAAACCTGAAAAATAAAAGAAAATTAACAAAAAATTCGAAAAATAGAAAATTTAAAAATCAAATAAGGAAATTTAAAGAAAAATAAAATTCTGAAAATTGAAAAGAAAAACTAAAGATTAAAGAAAACTAAATCAAAAAACAAAAAGAAATAAAAAATAATAATAATAAAAATCATATATGAGAAATTTTTTTTTTATTAAAATAAAAAAAAGAAAAATGATTTTTGGAAAATTAAATAAAATTTGAAAAATGGTGGAAAAATTAGAAAATCAGAAAAAAATTCTAAAATTAGAAAATTAGAAAAAACCAAATTCTGGAAAATTAAATGAAATTCGAAAAATCTGAAAATTTTTGGGAAAATTAGGAAAATTGAAAAATTAAATTCTGGAAACAGTAAAAAAATTGAAAAATAGTTGAAGGAAAAATGAAAGTTAATTGAAAAATCAGAAAAAAAAACAAATTTCTAAAATCAGAAAATTAGAAAAAACCAAAATTCTGGAAAAAAATTAAAGGAAAATAAAAAATCAGAAAAAACAAAAATAAAATTATGAAAAATTAGAAAAAATCCAAAAATTGAAAACTAAAAAATAAAGAAAATCAAAAACTGAGAAAATTTGAAAATTAATTAGAAGTTAGAAAAATTGGAAAATCATAAATTAAATAACAAAAAACTCAGGAAAAATCAAGATCTAAAAGATAACCAAAAACAAAAATCTAAAGTAAAATTGAATTTTGAAAAAAATTCAATTTTAGGAATAAAATAAAAAATTAAAAAATCAAAATCTGAAAACAAAAATTCAAAAATCAGGAAAAGAATAAGAAAAAAAAACTTCTCAAAATCTTAAATGCTAAATAAAAAAAAAGAGAAAATAAAATTCTGGAAAATTTAAGGAAAAATGAAGATTAATCAAAAATCAGAAAAAAAGAAATTGAAAATTCTGAAAATTTAAAGAAATTCTAAATTCTAGAGATTTAAAGAAAAATAAAAAATTCTAGGAAAATCCAAAAATTGAAAATTAATAAGAAAATCAGAAAAAAAGAAATTTAAAATTCTGAAAATTTAAAGAAATTTAAAATTCTAGAGATTTAAAGAAAAATAAAAATTCTGGAAAATTTCAGGAAAAATGAAAATTAATCAAAAAATCAGAAAAAAAAATAAAGAAATTTAAAATTTTGGAAATCAGAAAAATTCAGAAAATTGAATTCTGAAAATTTTAAGAAAAATAGAAAATCAGAAAAAGAAAAAATAAATTCTGAAATCAAATAAAATCAGAAAACTGAAAAAATGTGAAAATTAGAGATATTGAAAAAACTAAAATTTGAAAATAAATTAGAAAAATTAAAAAAAAAGAAGAAGAAAATATGAAAAATTAAAAAAATAAAGAAAATTAATTCCGGAAAATGAGGAAAATCTCGAAATTAAAAATGAATTCTGGAAAGCAAAAATAAATAAAAAATCAGAGAAAGAATTAGAAAATCTAGAAATTAAAATGGAATCCTGGAAAAATAGAAAATAAAATTCTGGAAAAATTACATAAAATAGAAATTCTAAAAAATAAATAAAATGGAATTCTGGAAAAACTAAATAAAATTAGAAAAATCTGAAATAGAAAATTAAGTAAACTTATTAAAATCAAATAAAAAAAATGTGAGAAAGGGAAGAATTAAAAATAAAGAATAAAAAAATTTGGGAAGAAGTTTAAAAATTTCAAAACTTAAAATCTGAAAGATTGATTAGAAAAAATAAAAAGTCAAAAAATAAAAATGGAAAAATCTAAAAAATCAGAAAATCGAAAATAAGAAGGAAATAAAAATAATAATAATAAAAAGAAATAAAAAAAATGAAAAAGGGGAATCAAACAAAAAGGGGGATTTTGTTAGAAAAGTGGAAGAGAGGAATCAGAAAAGAAAAACAGAATTCTGTTAGAAAGAGATCCTTTGGCAAAGAGAGAAAGGGGAATCAAGAATTCCAGAGCTCGGTTTTGAGAGTTTCTTCCGGAGTCTTCTCGGCATTTTTGGGTTTGATCATAAGGACGTTCGAGTTAGGCAATCGATTCAGTAGTGGTTCTCCACCACGATTCCAGCTTTTTTCCTTCGCTGCTAACATTCAGATCCTCCTTCTGCAAATCGGACAACGCCATAGCCATAGCCATAGCTAGCCACGCCTGCACAAGTTGATTCGGTGCCTGTTAGATTCACTAAGGTTAGTATTTCTCTCCTCTCTAATTTGGTGTATGAGCCATGGTGTTACTCTTCGGATTAGCTTAGCTTGATTGAAAGTGAAGTGAATGTCATTAGCTGGTAATATGAGATGATGAGTTTGACTGTGTATTGATTTCAGGCCTGATTCACCTTGATTCACTAAAGTCCATTTGATTTAATGTTAGTTAATCCTGGTTGTCGTTAATCGACGATGTTTACTTGAAGCTATATGGCATGATCTATAGGCGTAGTTGATCTGTGTCAGCGAATCCTGATCTTTAGAAATAATAATATTGAATGTGTCTCGGAGTCGATTCGATTTCGTTCTCTTCAATCAGTTATTAGAAATTGAGTTGATGCAAGGTATGATGTTGCTTTCCTCTGTTACTGGATCATGTGCTTGCTGCAAATCTGAGTCATTCGCATCCTTAGGAAGGCCTTAGGTGTGGCTCAAACAGGCTAGATACACGGTGCAATATGTTATGCTAGCATAACTTAGACTGATAGCAACGTAGTCTTCTTGCCTGTGCAGCTAGCCTAAATTTATCTGTTGCTCCCTACCTTTTCAAAGCCAAGTCCAGCAGTCTCCCTTCGACCTGTATATAATCCTTGATGACTGTCCAAGCTTAAAGTCCAATCCAGGCCTATGGCGTAGGCCTAAAAACCCTCCCAATTGATGTATATAGGTTCCTGTTCAGAGATAAAGGTCAGCTCAGGATCGGTAGTTGATTTCTATACCTCTAATCAATAACTTACCCCTATGCACTGATGTTGCGAGCTACCCATGTATCTATGTTGTTAGTTTATAGAGCGTAGCAAGCCAAAAAGATGGCTGGTTCCTGACCTTGCAATCTCTAACCCATAGCTTGGTAGCTTTATGCATGGAAACTAGAACCTGGAAAGTGGAAAAGAAAGCCAAGCCAACCCGGAACGTATAGGAATAGAGAGTAACGTCGTAGGATACCGGTGTTCCGTTGCCTCGTAGTTCCTCAATATCCTAGGCTTGATCTTGTGATTTCTGCAAAATTGCTTGAAAATGGTTCACGGCTCCCCTGTTTCCAATCGAGTGGGTGAACATACAGCTCCCATAAAGGCCAAGGTGGTGGCCAATATGCAAGCACAAAGCTGCGGTGGATCGTGCTCGAGTTCTGCTCATGATTCTCGTCGTTTCCTTTCCTTTAAATTTAATTTGTGTGGTTAAAAGCTCAACTATGGGCTTAGCCTAGTGGATGAGCGCGTTGCTCACTACCCCTGTCATCTGAAAAGACCAAAACGCCCCTCTGATTTTCAGAAATACCCAAATTGCCCCTGTCACCCAAAAAGACTAAAATTCCCCTTCTGATTTCCAGAAATACCCAAATTGCCCTTGTCACCTAAAAAGACCAAAATGTCCTTCTGATTTCCAGAAATACCCAAATTGCCCCTGTCACCCAAAAAGACTAAAATGCCCTTCGGATTTCCAAAAATACCCAAATTGCCCTTGTCACCTAAAAAGACCAAAATGCCCCTCTGATTTTCAGAAATTCCCATTACATCCCTGCCTGTGCAAACTACGAAACTGCCCCTGAACATTTCCAGAAATACCCATTCTTCCTTTACCTTTTAGATTTACCAAAATACCCATAGAAAAATCCTAGAATCCGCATTTTGTCCCTAAAACTTAATAAAATCCATAAAATTCATGAAAATTAATAAAAAAATTTTAGAAATTAATAAAACATTAAAAAAATTCCAGAAATTAATAAAAAATTCAAAGATCTCAGAAAATTCATAAAAATTAATAAAAAAATTTTAGAAATTAATAAAACATTAAAAAATTCCACAAATTAATAAAAAAATTCAAAAATTCAAAAATTCTAAAAAATTCATAAAATTCATAAAAATTCATAAAAATTGCAGAAAGTAAAAAAAAATAAAAAAATTCAAAAATTCTAATAAATTCATAAAAATTAATAAAAAATTCTAGAAAATTCATAAAATTCATAAAAATTCCAAAAATTAATAGAAATTAATAAAAACCAGAAATTAATAAAAAAATTTCAAATTTTCCCGAAAATCCATAAAATTCATAAAAATTAATAAAAAAAATTCAAAAATTCTAGAGAATTCATAAAATTTTCAGAAATTAATAAAGAAATTCAAAACTTCCCAAAAATTCTATAATTCCTAAATAATTCATAAAAAATGCAAAATCCCTAAATAGTCCATGAAACATAACATCTCTTAGTTGATAGATTCCTCCAAAATTTCACAATATTTACTTGTGACTTGCACTTTTTGTCGATTTTCAAAAGATAAAAATCTTGTTTTGCAATTCTTAATCTCACGCGACGAGCTCTAAGCACGAACTGGTAGCTTTTTCTGTTGTTCATTGTTTAGAGATTCGTATAGGTCCAAGTGCAGCCGTAGTTGTCTTGGGTCTTGTGCATATGTGGATTAGGGTTGTTTTTCCTTTTTACTAAAATAAAAACCTTGCTCATTTTATTCATCGATTTTCAAAATAAAGATCTTGTTTTGCGATTCTTAATCTCACGCGACGAGCTCTAAACACGAACTGGTAGCTTTTTCTGCTGTTCGTTGTTTAGAGATTCATATAGGTCCAAGTGCAGCCGTAGTTGTCTTGGGTCTTGTGAATATGTGGATTAGGGTTGTTTTTCCTTTTCACTAAAATAAAAACCTTGCTCATTTTATTCATCGATTTTCAAAATAAAGATCTTGTTTTGCGATTCTTAATCTCACGTGACGAGCTCTAAACACGAACTGGTAGCTTTTTCTGTTGTTCGTTGTTTAGAGATTCGTATAGGTCCAAGTGCAACCGTAGTTGTCTTGGGCCTTGTGCATATGTGGATTAGGGTTGTTTTTCCTTTTTATCAAAATAAAAACCTTACTCATTTCATTCATCGATTTTCAAAATAAAGATCTTGTTTTGCGATTCTTAATCTCACGCGACGAGCTCTAAACACGAACTGGTAACTTTTTCTGCTATTCGTTGTTTAGAGGTACGTATGGGTCCAAGTGCAGCCGTAGTTGTCTTTGGCCATGTGCATATGTGGATAGGGATTGCCCTTCTCTTTCAAAATAATCAAGTTGTTTTCGAATATTACTTTCCAAGTAGCACCGAAGGTCAAACCTTCGAGTGCCTTTCAAACACTCCTTTAAACACTTTTGAAGGTCAAGCCTTTAAGTCAAATCAAACCAGAACTACGTAAGCCTTGAGTTTCCCATTGCACCGGGGAATACGTAGGAGCAGGATCAAGTCCTGTCAGGCTAACCCCCATTAAGTATTTATTTTCACACTAATTGAAGGGATCAAACAATTTTCAAATACTCACACACTCGGTTTAAGGGTACTGTTCTTCGGAACAGGCGAGTGGGGTGCCTAACACCTTCCCTACTTGTAACCGACTCCCGAACTTCGAATCTCATCCTCGAGTCAGGGTTTTTTCCAAATCTTTTCCCTTAAATAAAAATTTGGTGGCGACTCCACATAACAATAAAACCCATTTTCAAAATTTTAGTGAGTTCGTCATCTCGTCGGAATTATGGTTGCGACACCTATGAAAGCCGGATGTGCACCAGTCAAAAAAAAGCAGAGGAGGATGAAACCGGAAATGTCTCTGAAAATCCAGGAGGAAGTAAGGAAGTAGTTTGACGCCGGCTTCATGGCTGTTGCAAATTACCCCAAGTGGGTCGCTAACATAGTACCGGTCTCCAAGAAAGATGGAAAGGTCCGGATGTGCATAGACTACAAAGATCTTAATTGAGCCAGCCCGAAAGATGACTTTCCATTCCCCCACATCGATATGCTGGTCGATAATACCGAACAATTCTCCTATTTTTCATTCATGGATGGTTTCTGTGGCTATAATCAGATCAAGATGGCTGAAGAAGATAAAGAAAAGACCACCTTCATTACGGCCTGGGGAACCTTCTGTGACAAAGTCATGCCCTTTGGATTAAAAAATGCTAGGGCAACCTATCAGAGGGCTATGGTGACACTATTCCATGATATGATTCACAGGGAGATAGAAGTCTACGTGGATGATATGATTTCCAAATCCCGAACAGAGGACGACCATCTCACAGATCTACAGAAGTTGTTTGAGAGGCTTCAAAAATTCAAGCTGCGGTTGAACCCGGCTAAATGCACCTTCGGGGTTAAATCAGGAAAGTTGTTGGGCTTTATTGCGAGTGAAAAAAGGATCAAGGTCGACCCTGACAAAGCCCGCGCAATCATAGATATGCCAGGTCCAAGAACTGAAAAGGAGATTCGAGGCTTCTTAGGAAGACTCAATTACATCTCTCGATTTATCTTCCAGTTGACAGCTACATGCGAGCCAATCTTTAAGCTATTGCGCAAAAATCAACCCATGAGTTGGGATGAGGATTGCCAAGAGGCTTTTGAGAAGATTAAATCATACTTACAGAACCCGCCGGTCTTGGTACCACCAGTCCCTGGGAGACCCTTGATCTTATATCTGACAGTGACATACCAGTCAATGGGTTGTGTGCTTGGTCAACATGATGAATCCTGGAGAAAGGAGCAGGTGATATACTATTTGAGCAAGAAGTTTACGAGCTGCGAGGCTAGATATTCTCTCTTGGAGCGAACTTGCTGTGCTTTGGCATGGGCGGCGCACCGCCTAAGACAGTATATGCTGAGTCACACCACATGGCTAATATCCAGGATGGATCCGATCAAGTATATATTCGAGAAGCCTGCGTTGTCAGGACGAATTGCAAAGTGGCAAATGGTGCTTTCGGAATATGATATCCTGTATGTGACCCAGAAATCGGTCAAAGGTAGCGCACTCGCCGAGTATTTGGCCCAACAGCCCATAGACGACTATCAGGCTATGCAGCCAGAGTTTCCTGACGAGGACTTGATGGCAATATCCAGTGAAGAAAAGACAGGAGTAGAGAAATGGACGATGTTGTTCGATGGTGCGTCCAACATGATGGGCCATGGTATAGGGGTTATACTGGTTTCCCCAGAACGACAATATATACCTATCACCGCCCGATTAGCTTTCGATTGCACAAATAACGTGGCAGAGTATGAAGCTTGTATCTTGGGGATCCAGGTAGCTATTGAAGCTAACATAAAACGCCTAGAAGTCTTCAGTGATTCAACCTTGGTCATCCACCAGGTCAAAAGGGAGTGGGAGACCAGAGATATAAAGCTAGTGCCCTATCAGGCCCGTCTCGAAGAATTGTTGGAACATTTTGAGGAAGTCACCTTCTCGCACATACCTCGAGAAGACAATCAGTTGGCTGATGCCCTATCCACTTTGTCGTTGATGTTCGAAATTGGACGAGAAGAAGACATGCCTCTCATCCGCATCCAACATCGCTCTAGACCGGCTTTTTGTCAAGTAGTGGAGGTGGAACCGGACGGAAAACCTTGGTATCATGACATCCGACAATTCTTGAAAAATAAAGAGTACCCGGCCGACGCGTCCGAAAACGATAAGAGGACCCTACAGAGATTGGCCGCAGGTTTCTTCCTCAATGGAGAAATCCATTATAAAAGGAATCACGATATGGTTCTGCTCAGATGAGTAGACGCGGCAGAAGCCGACAAAATTCTAAAGGAAGTTCATGAAGGGTCTTTTGGCGCTCACACCAACGGACACGCAATGGCGAGGAAATTTCTCAAGGCCGGGTATTATCTGCTAACCATGGAAGCTGACTGCTACAAACACGTCAAGACCTGCCACAAATGCCAGGTATTTGCGGACAATGTCCACGTGCCGTCAACGTTGTTGAATGTGCTGTCATCGCCCTGGCCATTTGCTATGTGGGGAATGGATGTCATCGGCCCAATCGAGCCTAAAGCGTCCAATGGACACCGTTTTATATTGGTCGCCATTGACTACTTCACCAAATGGGTCGAGGCTGCCTCATATGCTAGTGTGACTCGCAATGTGGTGGTCAAATTCGTGAAGAGAGAGTTGATTTGCCGATAGGGACTGCCCAGCAGGCTCATCACGGACAATGGCTCCAACCTGAACAATAAGATGATGTTGAAGTTATGCGGCCAATTCAAGATCCAACATCACAATTCGTCCCCTTATCAACCGAAGATGAACGAAGCGGTCAAAGCGGCCAATAAAAATATCAAGAAGATAATTCAGAAGATGGTTCTCTCATACAGAGAATGGCATGAAATGCTCCCTTATGCATTACATGCATATCGGACCTCTGTCTGCACATCTACTAGGGCAACGCCATTCTCACTAGTGTATGGGATGGAGGCCGTACTCCCAATTGAAGTGGAGATCCCTTCGTTGAGAGTCTTGATGGACGCTAAATTAGAAGAAGCCGAATGGGTCCAAGCCCGGATGGATCAATTGAACTTAATCGAAGAGAAAAGATTGGCGGCAATATGCCATGGCCAACTATACCAAAGACGAATGAAGAAAGCATTCGATAAAAAGTTTCATCCTTGGGAGTTCCAAGAGGGAGATTTGGTGATCAAAAGGCTGTTACCTATGCAGAAAGCGCTGCATGGGAAGTGGTCTCCAAATTATCACGGACCTTATGTAGTTAAGAAGGCTTTCTCTGGAGGCGCCTTGATCCTGGCCGACATGGACGAGAAAGACTTGCCTAACCCTGTCAATTCAGATGCCGTTAAGAGGTATTATGCTTACAGCAAAGAGGCCCGCTAGGTCGAAAACTCGCAAGGGCGGCCTAGGAAAAAATTAGGGCAATTTAAGCAAAAAAGCCCGCTAGGTCAAAAACCCGCAAGGGCGGCCTAGGAAAAAATTAGGGCAATTCAAGCAAAAAGGCCCGCTAGGTCAAAAACCTGCAAGGGCGGCCTAGGCAAAAGTTAGGGCGATTCAAGCAGAAAAAAGCCCGCCAGGTCGAGAACATGTGAAAGCGACCAAGGCAAAATCAAGGAAAAAACAGCATCGACAATACAAGTAAAGGAGGAATTGTTCCCACTGATTAAGAAGATTGAGAAAGGGTGACAGGCAGTCTCCATCCATACTGGGGCAAATCCGTGGCTAGATTATAACCTGTGCCTTAAACTGGGGCAAAAATTGGCAAATATCCGGGGTTCTAGCGAGAGGTTCAAGACCGGTTCGGGACAAGCCAAATAAACTGGGGCAAACTTTTGCTTTTAGAAGCCGGGTTGACAAGGCATGAAGACGTCACCAAAGTACAATACTAGCACTAATCGTCTCAAAGGAATCCCACCAACCAAAATCATGACACCAGACTTCCAGTCATAAAACACCTTACATCCTTTTTGACTATCATGTTAATTCCTTTCCATATGCAACTGTATTTTCTTCTGTCAAAATATATATGCAAACTGCAATTACTGAAGTTTTGAATGACAATTGCCATTACTAACACTGTTCTAAAATTAGGGTTACGTCGAAACTTTCCTAATTGCAAGTTCTTTTTAATCAAAAATCTTAGCAAAAATGGCATGTAACAGATATGCCTGTTGAGGAAATAAAGGAAACAAGCAGCTCATAGAGTCTAGCTCACTCTGAAGAATACGGTCAATGCTAGAAGAAAGTCGGGGCGACAGAGTTCGCAAACAAAAATCACGAAGTTTTTCCTGCTCTCTGGCCTATGTTGTCAGGCCACTGCATCTTTACATTTCCTGCTCTCTGGCCTATGTTGTCAGGCCACTGCATCTTTACATTTCCTGCTTTCTGGCCTAGGTTGTCAGGCCACCTCATCTTTACATTTCCTGCTTTCTGGCCTATGTTGTCAGGCCACCGCATCTTTGCATTCCGTCTTTCTGGCCTATGTTGTCAGGCCACCGCATTTTATATTTCCTGCTTTCTGGCCTATGTTGTCAGGCCACTGCATTTTACATTTCTTGCTTTCTGGCCTATGTTGTCAGGCCACTGCATCTTTACATTCCCTGCTTTCTGGCTTATGTTGTCAGGCCACTGCATCTTTACATTTCCTTTTTTCTGGCCTATGTTGTCAGGCCACCGCATTTTATATTTCCTGTTTTCTGGCTTATGTTTTCAGGCCACTGCATTTTATATTTCCTGCTTTCTGGCCTATGTTGTCAAGCCACTGCATTTTACATTTCCTGCTTTCTGGCCTATGTCGTTAGGCCACTGCATCTTTACATTCCCTATTTTCTGGCCTATGTTGTCAGGCCACCGCATTTTATATTTCCTGCTTTCTGGCCTATGTCGTCAGGCCACTGCATCTTTACATTCCCTGCTTTCCGGCCTATGTTGTCAGGCCACCGCATTTTATATTTCCTGCTTTCTGGCCTATGTTGTCATGCCACCGCATTTTACATTTCCTACTTTCTGGCCTATGTTGTCAGGCCACTGCATCCTTACATTTCCTTCTTTCTGCGCTATGTTGTCAAGCCACTGCATCTTTAATTTTTTGCTTTCTGGCCTATGTTGTCAGGCCACTGCATCTTTACATTTCCTGCTTTCTGGCCTATGTTGTCAGGCCACTACATCTTTAATTTTTTGCTTTCTGGCCTATATTGTTAGGCTCCTGAATTTTACATTTCTGCTTTTCGGCCTATGTTGTTCGGCCCCCGCATTTAATTTCCTGCATCCTCGGCCTATGTTGTGAGGCCATCGCATTTTATTCCTGTTCTCGGCCTATGTTGGCAGGTCATCGCATTTCAAATTCCTGTTCTTCGGCCTATGTTATCAGGCCATCGCATTTTATGATCAACATTTCAGCCTATGTTGTCAGGCCCTCCATACTTTAATTTCCTATAATTTTAGCATCTCAGCATATGAGGTCGAGCCTCGTATGTCTCGTCTTCATTCAAAGGTTAATATTTCCTACACATAAGGTTGAAAATTCTGTAATCTCGAAGGTACGATATCTCCGAGATTATCTCGCTACCTACCTCGGACATAATTCGTTTACGTCTTTACCTATTTCTTACCACGATAATATAGAGATTACTCCTCATATTATCTAATAAGAAAATGAGTAAAGAGAGACAAACTATAAACACTCAATTATGTTCGAGGCCCACTTTAAGGTAATTAATGGGTAAACTAAAATTAAAAATCCCAGAAAATTCAAAATGAACCATAATTAAATAAATGAAGCAGAAGAAAAAGCTGAAAAGCTAAAAATAAAGAAAGAAAAGAAAAATTAAAAGATTTCAAAAATCAAAATCAAAATCAAAAAAATGAAAGAAAAGCAAAAGAAAAAGATTAATTAAAAAAATTATTAATTAAAATTAAAAATAAAATCAGAATTTAAAATAAATAAAATTGAAAATAAAAAAAGAAAAATATGATGCAAAAAAGAAAAATCTGAAAATGAAAATATGAAAAAATTAAAAATTTGAAGAAGAAAAAAATTAAAGAAAAATTAAATAAAGGAAAATTAAAAGAAAAAGAAAATTAAATTCTGAAAATTAAATCAAATTCTGGAAAAAAAGAAAAATTAAAAATTAAAAGAAACAGAAAATTAAAATTCTAATAAAAATAAATTCTGGAAAATCAAAATAAAATTAAAATTCTAATAAAAATAAAATCTGGAAATCAAAATAAATAAAATTTCGGAAGAAAAAAAATAAATAGAAATAAACAAAAATCAGAAAAAACAAAATAATCAAAATCTAAAAAATCAGCAAAAATCAAAATCAGAAAAATCAATACAAATTAAAGGAAATAATAAAAGTCAGGAAAAGACAAAAATGAGAAAGAGACAAAAATCGAAATAAGGCATTTTTAAAAGGGGAAAAAGGAAAAAAGGAAAAAAGGCGAGTCTGAGAGGTATAAAAGGAGGCACAAGGAGATTCTGGGTCTCTCTTTTTTTGGTTGAAGCAAAAAACTGAGCAAGAAGTGAGAAGAATAGCTGAGAGAAGAGGAGAAGGCTGTTAGAGAATTTCAAGAAACAGAGGAAATTCGAGTAAAGAAAACTTCCTCTGGAAGAGACGTCACGGAATCAGCCATAGAAGAACCTTACAGGGATCATCGAGCGCCACCGCTCACACACAGGTTAGTGGCACTCCCTCCATCATCCCTTTTATCAAGTCGTGCATGGCGAAAGCCTATATGATAACATATGTGCTCGAATTGCTGCCAGATTGGATCTACTACATTCGATATGCAAGCTAAGAAGAATCTAATTTTAATTAAACCTTGATACGCCTGCAAGAAGTCGATGTCTATTGAGGAATAAATCCTTCACAATTGAATGTCAATCGATCAAGAATTGTTGATATTGTCTAATTAGCTCCCTTCTTCTCAGAAATGAAACCCTGTTTGCTTCGCTATGTTCCCCTTAGGTTGTAGCATGGGAGCTTAGTCCATGGTAATTGATCTTCCATGAGCCGAGAAGGTCATAAAGATTTTATACAAGTTACATCGGTTGTTGTCATCCGTTTAGGGTTCCTATACCTTGGAACCTGTTTGGATTTAGAGGGGGGAATCATTCTCGCGTGAACAGGGAAACCAGTTTGGGGAATTCACTGTAGCAAGGAATTTGTATAATAACCATAAGTAGAAAGTAAAGGGTATGAAATCATGCATGGTCGTCCGAATGGTACAAGAATCCTCGTTCTGGGGCTTCCTTTTAATATACCTAAAACAATTCTGAACATACAAGTGCACCGAGAACGCTCGGAGCTATCATGCACTCAAAACAGAGCAATGAATATGATGAGGTGAGGCTATCCTTTGGGCACCTTGTTTCCTCCCTTACACACCATGACAGAGTCTACCGAAAGAGCCGAATGAATACCATTGAGTTCATCCGAATTTTAGAGAAATGTAAGGTCTCTGCCTTGACCGAGATACATGTAGGTTCCGACCCTCAATTATCACTATCGGGATGTTTGAGTCTCCCTCTACAGCCCTTGAGAGTTTGAATATACCATATATGATCTCGCGATGTGTTTCCCACAACATGAGTAGAAAGTAGAAGGGTATTAGCTATTAGAAACCGAGTGTAAGCTAGACAGGGTAGAGCCCAGATGTGAAACAGAGCAAGGCAAGCTTATAGAGACTCTGGGTTTGGGGAAGGAGTGATGGTCATCAGGAATTTCTTCATGGCATATCCCCGACTGACCGTTTGGCGACCACAAAAGATGAGTAGTAGATCAACCCTTCAACATGGCAGATTCAGTATTGGACTCGTAGGATACACGTGTGCACCTTCTCCTTTTTACCCTCTGAAATTTGCCCTGTTTGTCTCGTTCCAACACATCCTCACTTTTTCTTTAGATCCTCGTATTCTATTTATGTTCGTTCCTACTATTTCTTTCACTCCATATGTGCGGCGTTGATCTGAACCTTCTTCCACTCATCATCCTTTTGGGAGCATTTGTAACCTTGCTAGAACGTCCAGATCTTGTTGCTAAGAATAGTGTGTGAGGTTTGTGAAATTTATTTATCTGTAGAATCTCCTCGTTCCAATCGGTTGTCTAGACAATGGGTGGTCGGGGAAAAGAGAAGAAAGGTACATGAAGATATTAGCTCCTCCAGGTTCTAGGGTTTTTTTTAGGAATAAAAATGTTGATGTATACTTTGATTTCCTTAGCCTTCTTGAATTCAGAAGCAGCAATATGGATGAATGCCTTTTTAGAGAGTCATCTGATCCATACTGGTACCCTTCCCAGCACTCGTTCTCTGCCAAAATTCCCTCCGAAGGTGAGTTTGGCTATCCATATGAGGGGTCAGTGTAGTAGCGTTAAGCGTTAAATCTTTGGAGAGGGGGTTCCTCGAAGATGGGGTCTTATAGAGATGCCAAGTAGACTTGTGAAATGGTGGATGAATATTCGAGACTCTTTGTTTGGACACAAAGCTGAAAGGTTTCCTTTGGAGTGAGGTAGATTCTTCGAACATAGGTAAGGAAATTTTCAACAACAAGGGATACCCTGGGCTAAACACACTCTCAGTCACAAGGTGAACAACGTTTACCCCTCTCATGGTGTCGGCCGCATAGGACTCCTCCTACCTAATAGATTTAATCTCATCGGAAGGTCATTTCTTGCGATTAATAGGGCATCTTTATGGCTTCAAGCTCTGAATTCAGGGAAGGGCCCTGCATGGAAGACGACTACGTGAAGGAACTGGCATGCAAAAGTGGAGACAGATTAAGATGGGCATGGGGCCCATAGGTGGACCAGATGGTGAATGGAAAAGCATCCTAATCCCTTCATACATAAACCAACTTCTCTTAGCATAAAACCTGAAGACCACATAACCCATGTGGTAAGGCTACTAGCTTGTGACTTCATTACCGCCCCTTCAAGTCGTGGGAGCGACATTTTTCCCTGAATTGAGAGACGATTTTCTAAATTACCACATTGCCCTTTCAAAATTCCAAAATTCCCAATATGCCCTTGCCAGGTAAATTACTATAGAGCCCCTGGAGAATTTCAAAAATTCCCAACAGACCCCTTCTATACAGAAATGACAATTCTGCCCTTAGAACTTTCCCTTAATACCCAATAGGTCCCTGCAACAGAAATGACCATACTGCCCTTGGAGAATTCCCTCAATGCCCAGTCTGTCCCAGGTCCAGTAATTTACCAAATTACCCTCAGGGAATTGGATTAATCCCTATTCTGCCCATAAACCATAAAATTCCTAAAAATTACATAAAAATTCATAGAATTCCTAAAAATTCCCTAAATCATAAAATTCCTAAAATAAATCAAAAAAATTCAAAAATTCCTAAATAAATCATAAAAATTCAAAAATTCCTAAATAAATCATAAAAATTCTATAAATACTAAATAATTCATAAAAATTCAAAAATACTAAATAATTCATAAAAATTCTATAAATACTAAATAATTCATAAAAATTCTATAAATCCTACATAATTCATAAAAATTCTATGAATCCTACATAATTCACAAAAATTCCTAAACAATACATAAAAATCCTCTTATTTTGAAATAAATTCATAAAAATTTCATAATTGCTAGATAAATTCCAAAATTTCTAATAATTACCCAATTACCCAAAAATTTCTAATAATTACAAAATTGCACCAAAATTCCATTTCTACTCCACTTATCTCAAAATGAAGCTCTTCTATTAAATTCAAGTTTTCTTTTACTCAAGGTCAATATCATTTGCAAATTATTTCTTTTCAAAAACATTAAAAATCTTTTTTTGAATATTTTGGAATTTCTAAGTCTCACGCAACGGACTCTAAATGAGGAGTTGGTGGTTTACCTGCTGTTCAACATTTAGTAGTTCGTAAAGGTCCCCGTGCTGCCTTAGCCGCCTCGTGCCTTGTGCATGAGTGGACTTGAGGTCCCTTTCAAAACTTAAAAAAAATCTTTTTTTCTCTATTTTGGGATTCTAGGTCTCACGCAATGAGCTCTAAATGGGGAACTGGCGGTTCACCTGCTGTTCAACATTTAGTAGTTCATATGGGTCTCCGTGCTCCCTTAGCCACCTCGGGCCTTGTGCATGAGTGAACCAAAGATCCCTCCCAAAGATAAAACTTTCTCAAAAAACGAAATCTCTAAAATACTCTTTTCTCAAGCACTTTTTGAAGGTCAAGCCGTCACAAACCAGAACTACATAAGCCTTGAGTTTCTTATTGCACTGGGGAATGCGTAGGAGCAGGATCAAGTCCTGTCACGCTAACCTCCATCAAGTTATTTATTTTCACTCTAATTAAGGGATCAAACATTTTCAAAAATCCCACACTCAGTTTAAGGGTACTGTTATTCGAAACAGGCGAGTGGGGTGCCTAACACCTTCCCTACTCGTAACCGACTCCCGAACTTCGAATCTCATCCTTGAGTCAGGGTTTTTCCAAAATATTTTTCCCTTAAATAAAAATTTGGTGGCGACTCCACATTAATCAAATAAAAAATAAATTCATTTTTCAAAATTTTAGTGAGTTCGTCGTCTCGTCGGAATTACGGTTGCGACATACCCATCCCAACTCGACTCGCCTCTACTCAACTCGACTTGGCTTGATTCGCCACGGAACGATTCGACTGCGGTCGACCTGAGTCGACTCGACTTTTCCCGAATCGACTCAACACTCCTCAACTAGGCTCAACTCGACTCATCGCATGTTCGACGCAACTCTGCTCAGCTCGACTTTCAACTTGATTACACTCCGGTCGACTTCGCTTGACTTTCCTCGACGTGACTCGTCACCGTTGGAGTCGACTAGACATAACTTTACTCGACACGACGCTTCATCGCTTAACTCTGCTCTACTCGACCAGACTCGGCTGCCCTCGACTCGACTCGACTCATCCCAACTTGACTTCGCTTAAATTCCCACGGCACGATTCGACTACGGTCGACCAGAGTCGACTCGACTTTTCCCGAATCGACACAACTTCCCTCAACTGGGCTCGACTCGACTTATCGTAGTTTGACACAAGTCTGCTCAGCTCGACTTTGAACGTGACTACACTCCGGTCGACTCCGGTCGACTTTCCTCGACGTGACTCGTCACCGTTGGAGTCGACTAGACACAACTTTTCTCGACACAACGCTTCATCGCTTGACTCTGCTCGACTCGACCTGACTCGTTTGAACACGACTCGACTCGACTTATCCAAACTCAACTCGCCTCGACTCCACTCGACTTCGCTTAATTCGCCACGGCACGATTCAACTGCGCTCGAGCTGAGTCGACCCGACTTTTCCCAAATCAACTCAACTTCCCTCAACTCGACTCATCGCAGTTCGATGCAACTCTGCTCAGCTCGACTTTCAACTTGACTACACTCTGGTCGACTCCGCTCGACTTTCATGGACGTGACGCGTCACCGATGGAGTCGACTAGACACAACATTTCTCGACCCGACGCTTCATCGCTTGACTCCACTCGACTCGACCCAACTCAGGTGGACTCGACTCGCCTCGACTCATCCCAACCCGACTCGCCTCTACTACACTCGACATCGCCTGATTCGCCACGACACAATTGAACTGCGCTCGACCTGAGTCGACCCGACTTTTCGCGAATCGAATCAACTTCCCTCAACTCGGCTCTACTAGACTCATCGCAGTTCCACGCAACTCTCTTCAGCTGGACTTTCAACTTGACTACCCTCCGGTCGACTCTGCTCAACTATCCTCGACGTGACTCATCACCATTGCACTCGACTAGACACAACTTTTCTCGACACGACGCTTCATCGCTTGACTCTGCTCGACTCGACCCGACTCGACTGCACTCGACTCGACTCGCCTTGACTCCACTCAACTTCGCTTGATTCACCACGACACGATTCAACTGCGCTTGACCTAAGTCAACTCGACTTATTCCGAATCGACTCAACTTCCCTCAACTCGGCTCGACTCGACTCATCGCAGTTCGAGGAAACTCTACCCAGCTCGACTTTCAACTTGACTACACTCCAGTCGACTCCAATTGACTTTCGTCGACGTGACTCGTCGCCGTTGGAGTCGACTAGACACAACTTTATTAGACACGACGCTTCATGGCTTGACTCTGCCCAACTCGACCCGACTCGGCTGCAATTGACTTGACTAGACTCATCTCAACTCGGCTCATCTTGACTCCATTCGACTTCGCTTGATTCGCCACGGCACGATTCAACTGCAGTAGACCTGAATCGACTCAGCTTTTCCCGAATCGACTCATCTACCCTCAACATGGGTCGACTCGACTCTTCGTAGTTCGACGCAAGTCTGCTCAGCTGGACTTTGAACGTGACTACACTCCGGTTGACTCCGCTCGACTTTCCTCGACGTGACTCGTCACCGTTGGAGTCGACTAGATACAACTTTTCCCGACATGGCGCTTCATCGCTTCACTCCGCTCGACTCGACCCTTCCCAACTCGACTCGCCTCTACTACACTTGACTTTGCTTGATTCACCACGGCACGATTCAACCACGCTCAACCTGAGTCGACTCGACTTTTCCCGAATCGACTCAACATCCCTCAACTCGGCTTTACTCGACTCATCGTAGTTCCACGCAACTCTGCTAAGCTCGACTTTCTACTTGACTACACTCCGGTCGACTCCGTTTGACTTTCCTCGACGTGACTCGCCACCGTTGGAGTCGATTAGACACAAATTTACTTGAGACTGCGCTTCATCCCTTGGCTTTGCTCGACTCGACCTGACTCGGCTGCACTCGACTCGACTCGCCTTGACTCCACTCAACTTCGCTTGATTCGCCATGGCAAGATTCAACTGTGCTCGACCTGAGTCAACTCAACTTTTCCCGAATCAACTCGACTTCCCTCAACTCAGCTCGATGGGACTCATCCCAGTTCGACGCAACTCTGCTCAGCTAAATTTTCAAATTGACTACACTCTGGTTGGCCCCACTTGACTTTCCTCGACGTGACTCGTCACCGTTGGAGTCGACTAGACACAACTTTTCCCGACACGGCGCTTCATCGCTTCACTCCGCTCGACTCGACTCGACTCTATCCATCCCAACTCGACTCGCCTCTACTTAACTTGACTTCGCTTGATTCACCACGGCACGATTCGACTGCTGTTGACCTGAGTCGACTCGACTTTTCCCAAATCGATTCAACTTCCCTCAACTTGGCTCGACTCGACTCATCGCAGTTTGACGCAATTCTGCTCAGCTTGACTTTCAACTTGGCTATACTTCAGTCGACTCCGCTTGATTTTTCTAGACGTGACTCGTCACCGTTGGAGCCGACTAGGCACAACTTTTCCCGACACGACACTTCATCGCTTGACTCTACTCGACTCGACCCCACTCAGCTGCAATCAACTCGACTTGACTTACCAACTCGGCTCGCCTTGACTCCACTTTACTTCGCTTGATTCGCCACGATACGATTCAACTGCGGTCGACCTGAGTCGACTCGACTTTTCCCGAATGGACTCAACTTCCCTCAACTTAGCTCAACTCGACTCATCGTAGTTTGACGCTACTCTGCTCAGCTCGACTTTCAACGTGACTACACTCCGATCGACTCCGCTCAACTTTCCTCGACATGACTCGCCACCATTGGAGTCGACTAGACAAAACTTTTCTCGACACGGCGCTTCATCGCTCGACTCGACCCGACTTGGGTGCACTCGACTCGACTCGACTCATCCCAACTCGACTTGCCTTGACTCCACTCGACTTCGCTTGATTCACCACGACACGATTCAACTGCTGTGAACCTGAGTCAACTCAACTTTTCCCGACTCGACTAAACTTCCCTCACCTATACTCAACTCGACTCATTGCAGTTCGACGCAACTCTGCTCAGCTCGACATTCAACTTGACTACACTCTGGTCGACTCCGCTCGACTTTCCTTGACGTGACTCGTCACCGTTGGAGTCGACTAGACACCACTTTACTCGACATGGCGCTTCATCGTTTGACTCTGCTCGACTCGACCCGACTTGTCTGGACACGACTCGACTCGAGTCATCCCAACTCGACTCGCCTTGACTCCACTCGACTTCGCTTGATTCACCACGACATGATTCGACTGCAGTCGACCTGAGTCGAATCGACTTTTCCCGAATCGACTCAACTTCCCTAGACTCGGCTCGACACGACTCATTCCAGTTCGACGCAACCCTGCTCAGCTCAACTTTCATCTTGACTACACTCCGGTCGACTCCCCTCGACTTTCCTCGACGTGACTCGTCACTGTTGGAGTCGACTAGGCACAACTTTTCTCAATACAATGCTTCATCGCTTGACTCTGCTCGACTCGACTCATCCCAACTCGACTTTGCTTGATTCGCCACAGCACAAATCAACTGCGGTCGACCTGAGTTCACTCGTCTTTTCCCGAATCGACTCAACTTCCCTCACTCGGCTCAACTCGACTCATCGTAGTTTGTTGCAACTCTGCTCAGCTCGACTTTCAACGTGACTACACTCCGATCGACTCCGCTCGACTTTCCTCGACATGACTCGTCACCGTTGGAGTCGGCTAGACAAAAATTTTCTCGACACGACGCTTCATCGCTCGACTCTGCTCGACTCGGGTGCACTCGACTCGACTTGACTCATTCCAACTCGACTTGCCTTGACTCCACTCGACTTCGCTTGATTCGCCACGGCACGATTCAACTGCTGTGAACCTGAGTCAACTCAAGTTTTCCCGACTCGACTAAACTTCCCTCACCTATGCTCGACTCGACTCATCACAGTTTGACGCAACTCAGCTCAGCTCGACTTTCAACTTGACTACACTCTGGTCAACTCCGCTCGACTTTCCTTTATGTGACTCGTCACCGTTGGAGTCAACTAGGCACAACTTTACTCGACACAGCGCTTCATCGCTTGACTCTGCTCGACTCGACCCGACTCGTCTGGACACGACTTGACTCGACTCATCCCAACTCGACTCCACTCGACTTCGGTTGATTCACCACGACACAATTCGACTGCGGTCGACCGGAGTCGACTCGACTTTTCCCAAATCGACTCGGCTCGACATGACTCATCCCAGTTCGACGCAACTCTACTCAGCTCAACTTTCTACATGACTATACTCCGATCGACTCCGCTTGACTTTCCTCGACGTGACTCGTCACCGTTGGAGTCTGTGAACACTGAATTATGTCCGAGGATAAATTTAAAACCCAAAATAAATTATTTTATTTTTTTAGTCTAAAATAAAAAAATAACGAAAAAAGAAAAATAAAAAAGAGAAAGAAAAATAAATTTTTAGTTAAGAATTTAGTTAGAAAGTTAGTTGGATTAGTTAATGATGGTTAAGAATTAGTTAGAAAAAAAAAGAAAAGAAAAGAAAAAAGAAAAAAGAAAATGAAAGAAAAAATAAATTTTTAGTTAAGAATTTAGTTAGAAAGTTAGTTGGATTAGTTAATGATGGTTAAGAATTAGTTAGAGAAAAAAGAAAAAAGAAAAAAAAAAGAAAATGAAAGAAAAATAAAAATAAAGAAAATAATAAAAAGAAAACAAAAAAGAGAAAAATCAGAAAACAAAAGGTGAAAGCTTCTTCACTTCTAAAAATTTTTTCCCTTTCTTTTTTTTGAAATTTTATCTATAAATAGGGACTTTCATTTAGTTCAAAGGGGATTCTTCATTTCTAAGAAAGATTTCAGAATTTCTAAGGAAGGAGAGAGAGGAGCACTTTGGGGTCATTGAAAGGGGGCTTTTAGATTTTTTCTAGGAGGAGCACCGAAGAGACTTTTGGATTCTACATCCAATTGAGTACCTTCTTGGCCTCCATAAAACCAGTTATTCATCACCTTCCAAGATGCTATCAGGTGGCATTCAAGAACATCAATGGAGAGGTTAGATCTTGCTTCTATTTCGTTTAATTTTCTTGCGTCTTCTTGGATTTTCGAGTTCATCTTCGTCTCTGTTTTCCTTTTCATTTTTGATCAGTCAAATGATCTCCGATTTCAATGATTTTTGTTGCGTTCTCTTCGTCTTTCTTTCTAGTTTCTGAAATGATATTATTTGTCTAATTTGGATCTGAAATGAAGTCTCTAGGATCTGATTACTGAAGGATGTTCGTCCTGATGTGCAAATGAACCTAGCTTATTTGATTTGTGCATACCTTGCTCATTTCTGGTCTGATTTTTGTCAAATTTGTTTTGTTTGATTCCTATGGTCTATATCTTTTAAATTTTTGGTTTTAATTTTTCAGATCTACCAAAAAATATATTCAAAAAAATTTTGAGATTTGAATTCAAATTTTGGCGTAAAAAATTCGGTGTTCTTGAAGTTCATTTTCGTCTCTGTTTTTAGTTTTTATTTTTGATCAATCAAACAATCTCCGATTTCGGTGATTTTTATTTATTTATGTTCCTATTTCTCTCTAGTTTCAGGAATGATATTATTTGTCTAATTTGGATCTAAAATGAAATTTCTATCACCTGATTACTGAAGTATGTTCATCTTGATGTGTAAATGAACCTAGCTCATTTGATTTGTGCATACTTTGCTCATTTCTGGCCTGATTTTTGTCAAATTTGTTTTGTTTGATTTCTATGATCTATATATTTCAATTTTTTGCTTTTAATTTTTCAAGATCTACCAAAAAATATTTTCTAAAAATTCTGAGATTTGAATTCAAATTTTGGCGCCAAAAACATGATGTTCTTGAAGTTCATTTTCATCTCGGTTTTTCGTTTTTGTTTTTGATCAATCAAATGATCTCCGATTTTAGTGATTTTTGTTGCGTTCTCTTTATATTTTTCTCTAGTTTCAGGAATGATATTATTTGTCTAATTTGGATCTAAAATGAAAATTATATCACCTGATTACTGAAGTATGTTCATCTCGATGTGTGAATGAACCTAGCTCATTTGATTTGGGCATAACTTGCTCATTTCTTGTTAGATTTGTGTCAAACTTGTTTTGTTTGATTAATATGATCCATATATTTCAATTGGTTGGTTTTAATTTTTAGATATAACAAATAATATTTTCTAAAAATTCTGAGAATTGAATTCAAATTTTGGTGCTAAAATCTCCTATGTTCTTGAAGTTCCTGTGTAGATCTTGTCATTTTAAACTTGTTTAGGTATTAGTTTCCATGTGTGGATGCTTCTATATGTATTTATTTCTGATTTGTTTATGTTTATATGTCCTCCTTTCTAAATCAAATCTTCAAAAACTTCATTTTTCTAAACAACAACTTTCAAAGCTTTAAAAGATCTGAGATCTCACGCAATGAACTCCGAAGTTGAAAGTGCAGCATACCCTGTCTTTCGACGTTTGGAGAATCATATGAATCGGCGTTCAACCTTCACTTGCCTTCGATTCTGTGCATGTGGATTAAGGATCTTTTTCTTAATCTCCTTTCAAAGTTACTCCTTTTCTTACAAAATAATTTCCAAAATTCCTAAAAAACCTTGGTTGTCACGCAATGAGCTCTAGGTGCAAACTGGTAGCATATCCTACTGTTTGACATTTAGAGAGTCATATGAGTCTAAGTGCAACCTTCGTTTGTCTTAGACTCTGTGCATATGGGGAACTGAGAAGACTTTTGAAAACTAAAATTATCCAAAACTCTTCTAAAACTTCTTCAAAAACCTTGGTTCTCACGCAATGACCTCTAAGTGCAAACTGGTAGCATACCCTACTGTTTGACATTTAGAGAGTCATATGAATCTAAGTGCAACCTTCGTTTGTCTTAGACTCTGTGCATATGTGGAACTGAGAATACTTTTGAAAACTAAAATTATCCAAAACTCTTCTAAAACTTCTTCAAAAACCTTGGTTCTCACGCAATGAGCTCTAAGTGCAAACTGGTAGCATACCCTACTGTTTGACATTTAGAGAGTCATATGAGTCTAAGTGCAACCTTCGTTTGTCTTAGACTCTGTGCATATGTGGAACTGAGAGGATGTTTAAAGGCTAAAATCGTCCAAAACTCTTCTAAAAACTTCTTCCAAAACCTTGGTTCTCACGCAATGAACTCTAGGTGCGAACTGGTAGCACACCCTACTGTTTGACATCTAGAGAGTCATATGAGCCTAAGTGCAACCCTCGTTTGCCTTAGACTCTGTGCACATGTGGAACTGAGAGCATATCTAAAAACAAAATCGCTCAAAGCTCTTCTAAAAGTTCTCTAAAACCTTGGTTCTCACGCAATGAACTCTAAGTGCGAACTGGTAGCATACCCTGCTGTTTGACATTTAGAGAGTCATATGAGTCTAAGTGAAACCCTCGTTTGTCTTAGACTCTGTGCATATGTGGAACTAAAAGCATATTTGAAAACCAAATAGCTCACAATTCTTCTAAAAACTCTTCCAAACACCAGAACTACGTAGCCTTGAATTTCCCATTGCACCGGGGAATACGTAGGAGCAGGATCAAGTCCTGTCAGGCTATTTGCATACAAACCTATTTATTTTTATTATATTCAAGGGATCAAACAAATTGCAAAGAAAATCACACACTCAGTTTAAGGGTACCGTTCTTCGGAACGGACAAATAGGGTGCCTAACACCTTCCCTATTTGTAACCGACTCCCGAACCTAGAATTTCATTCTCAAGTTAGGGTTTTTCCAAATGTTTTCCCTTAAAATAAAATTTGGTGGCGGCTCCACATACAATTAAATTCTATTTTTAAATTTCTAGCGAGTTCGTCGTCTCGTTAGAATTACAGTTGCGACAGATGGCGACTCCACTGGGGAAATTAGAGAGTCAAGCCCGTACAATTGAGCGTGCATTGTATTGATCCCTTCCTTGTTTATTTGCATGATTTATTTATTGCACGGTTTATTCATTTGCTTATCTATCTATTGTTGTTTGTTTATTCATTGTGTAAACCTTAGGGTAAACGAACAATAAATTGCTATATATATCTGCTGTGATTTCCCCAATTGCAGGCATCCCAAATATTTGTGTGCCCTCCACATTACATTAATGCATTTCATCTCATGAGTGGGGCCCTATACCCGGGTCTGAGTGAAGCCTAGGATAGAGGGGTCTAGTGGTGTCACTTTGGATGCACGTCCTGTTTGACAATCACGAAAACCCCAGCTAGAGTGCGTCCTATTTACAATGCCCTACAACTGGTAGCATTCCCTATTGTTGTAGCAAGCATCGTAAACTGGAACTTGGCTCTAGTGACCTTGATACCTTAAGAATACAAACCACCCTTATGAGAGGTTCATCCATTAAATGTCATAGACCCTTAGGACAGGTAACCCACATAGGAGGCAAGGAGGGCACGCACCCCTTTCAAGATACAAAGACTCATATACTGCTCACGGGCAGTTGAATAGAGTCAGCCAAGGTGGCAGGAGAAGAAAAGGAAATCTAAGATTGGGAAGATACAAAATCAAAAAAGGAAATCAAAGGAAAAGAAAGAAAATATAAAAATTAGAAAAAACATCAAGAAAAATAAAAACTTCTAGGAAAAATTAGAAAAATAATTTTTGAAAACATTGAAAATATAAAAGATTCAAAAAAGAAGAAATGAAAATTCGAAAACCTAAAGAACGCTTTTTTTGTTTTTAAAAAAATCTTAGCAAAACTAAAAGATTTTCAAACAAAACCAAAGGTTTTTTCTAGCAAAATAAAAAAATACCAAATATACAATTGCTAAAAAATAAGAAAGAAACACCTAATTATTTTCAAAACCTTTCAATCTCTAAAATTATTTGTGCATTTCAAACATTCATTCATTCATAAAATAAATTTAATTTATCAATGAAAAAGGAGATTTTGAAAATCATCCCATAAATTTTAATACTCATAGAAGCATTAGTATTTTTTTTAATTCATTCGCATTGTTTCTCAAAAAATTAATTTTTAAAATTTAACAGAAAAATTGAAGACAACCTTCTCGGCACCCTTATAGAACTCAAGAATCATGGATGAGTTGGAGAGACAAAATGAGAAACTAAGAAATGAGGTCAAAAATTTGAAAGATCAAATGGCCAAATTAATGGAGGCCATCCAGTTGTCAAAACAGAAGCACAGGACGAGGTCCCTTCCAGAAGAATCCGCTGGCCCATTACATCCTCACGACTATGGTCCGCCAAACTCTCTACCATCAACCATGCCTTCACTAAATGAGTGGGTTCACCATGGATTCCCTCATGGACATACACCTTTATTCAAACAAACACAAACACAAACACAAAATCAACCTTTAAATCCTACAGAAACTCACCAAATCATCCCAAACACTACCACACAACAACCTATCCAAGCCTACCAAACAGCTCTTGGGGGGACAAACCCTATGTTCACTCAAGGGCCTCACCCTATATACATACCATCCTCTCAGCCTCACAACATGCCAGAAGAGTATCCAAGTTGTCCTTCCAACGATAATGCTGAAAAATGGAGAATCTTGGAAGGAAGAATCCGGGCAATTGAGGGAAGTGCATATGATATCAAAGACGCATCTGATCTATGTCTAGTTCCAGACATGGTTATTCCTCCAAAGTTCAAGGTTCCTGAATTCGAGAAATATCAAGGAACTGGTTGTCCGAGGAACCATTTGATCATGTATTGTAGAAGAATGGCCGTCTGTGTTCATGATGACAACCTGCTCATCCATTTCTTCCAAGACAGTCTGACCGGGGTAGCTGCAAATTGGTACACTCAGCTGGAACGGACACATATCCGTTCATGGAGGGACCTAGTTGATTCCTTTCTGAAGCAGTACAAGTATAACCTGGAGATGGCTCCTGACAGAACTCAGCTCCAGAATATGACCAAGAAGGGAGAGGAGAGCTTCAAGCAATACGCCCAACGATGGAGGGAGTTGGCTGCTCAAGTACAACCTCCCTTGTCTGAGAAAGAGCTGGTCAGTATGTTCATCGACACACTCCAAGATCCTTTCTATGACAAGATGATCGGTAGTATGACTGCTAGCTTCTCTGATGTTGTCATCATTGGAGAAAGGATCGAAGGTGGCATGCGCTGTGGAAAGATTGCGCATAAGCTTACAGGGGCAGTCAATGTTGTCGTCGGATCTAAGAAGAAGACAGACGAAACCTACAACGTGGCTTCTGGTCAAGGCCAATATACTCCACAAGTGGCACCTTATGGCCCAATTGGTTTCCTACCTCCATCTTACACATCCTGCATACCATATCCTTACATAACCAATGCATATCAAACACCATATCCTCCAACTTACAACTACTCACCGCAAGTCCGGCCACTAACACCTTATACGGCCTAAACACAAGCCATAAGCCTAAATACCAATCAAGGCCAGAAAAAGGAGAAGAAGCCCATCCAATTCGACCCAATTCCAATCTCCTACACCGAGTTGCTACCTTGCCTAATTCAAAACTCATTGGTTGCACCTTATCCTTTAAAACCTCAAGAGCCACCATATCCTAAATGGTATGATGCGAATGCCAGATGCGATTACCATGCAGGATTTATTGGCCATTCCACAGAGGATTGCCTAGCACTAAAGCGTAAAGTACAAAACTTGATTGATGCAAAATGGCTAGATTTTGGGAGGCTTGCTCCTAACACAAAACAATCCATTGCCGAATCACGAGAGCCCGTCGACCAGCTGATAGAGATGGGAACAACATAATGAGTCTCCTTATACAAGTTGAGATACTGACGGGATCATCCAGGATTTGTTGTACTTTTCAAAAGTTAATCTTCTGTAAATAAACAACAATGAATAAATGCAAAATTACATTTTTCACGTTTCTTAAGCATGTGCCTCAAATTTTGGCTTTACTTTTAAAAATTTATCATTCTTTTTCATCATTCCACCCGCTTCTTATCTAAACAAATAAATACCTGTTGGTGACAATGCCAGTGCTGTAATAAATAATCTTGAATGTCTGATTAATCAAGCTCAAAGAAAAGCCCAATGAGGGAGCAGAATAAAAAAAGTCTAACCAGGGATTCCCAAATCACATGCATTCAATACCCTGTCTAACAATGAATATCCCGCTAGATCGAAATTCAAATCCAGGCAAAATTAGGGATTCAAAATAAGATCCACTAAATTGGAAGCCAAAATATTCCAGATAAATCAATATCTGACCATGCAAAATTCAAGTAAAAGAAAAAACTTGCTGGATTAAAAGCCAAATAATCCAGGCAAAAGTAAGGTTAAAATTCAAAAAATAAATCAATGAAGTCATGATCAGAAGAGGTCTTGCTGGATTAAAATTTCAAAAACAATTCAGGAAAAATTAGGATCAAAATGAGGGCCCGCTAGGTCGAGAACCCTCAAAGACGGCCTAGGCAAAAGTTAGGGCACACAAACAAAGGTCCGCTAGGTCGAAAACCCTCAAAGGGCGGCTTAGGCAAAAGTTAGGGCATACAATCAAGAGCCCGCTAGGTCGAAATCTTGCAAAGGCGGCCTAGGAAAAAGTTAGGACAAAAGGCCCGCTAGGTCGAAAACCCTCAAAGGGCGGCTTAGGCAAAAGTTAGGGCATACAATCAAGAGCCCGCTAGTTCGAAAACCTGCAAAGGCGGCCTAGGCAAAAGTTAGGGCACAAAAAGCCCGCTAGGTCGAGAACCCTCGAAGACGGCCTTGGCAAAAGTTAGGGCACACAAGCAAAGGCCCGCTAGGTCGAAAACCCTCAAAGGGCGGCTTAGGCAAAAGTTAGGGCATACAATCAAGAGCCCGCTAGGTCGGAAACCCGCAAGGGTGACCTCAGCAAAAATTGGGACAAACAAAAGACCTGCTGGGTTGAAAAAATCAAAAGAACAACCTAGGAAAAAGTTAAGGTCAACCGAGAATCCCAGTACAATCTGACATTTCTGCATCTCATACTTTCCAAAATTGGGGCAAAATTTTTGCCATTTCTTAAGTTTGGTTAATTTGACAGTCAAGATTATGAAAAGCAGCATAGGCATTTTTCACCAAAAGGTGCCATTTGGGCAATCAAACCAACATTCTTCGCCCTTTCCTTTCAAAAATACTACCTTAAAACATGCAACCTCAAAATTCCCTATCTCCTTCCTCTGAACCATCCTATCACTTCGCACACCCCAATAGTGCGTATGCTCAAAAGAAATGTGGAAAATGTAAAAAAAAATGATAAAAAGATTAATTTTGAAAAGTCATGAAAATCGGATGAATCCTCAACCATCACAATATGGCATGATTATTCCCAAAGAGCCATCCTCTTATCAGCAATGATGCCACCAAAAAGAAAAGGAGTGTGGCTTATTCAATGAGGCTGACCACTGTTGGGTCTCAAAGATCTTGAAAAGGAAAATTCCAAAATTGACCAAGAAGCCAAGAAGATAGAGTCAGTCCAGTTCATCCTGAATCTTGATTCCCCTTGTACCAACTATAAGGTTGTCGAGAAAGTAAAATGTCGAAGAAAATCAAAAATCAAGAGAAACAAAAAGTTTTACACCATCGCATGGCATGCATTCACCCCATAGCATCCATTTCATCAAATATTTATTTCAAGCATCAAAAAGTAGTCAATAAGATTAAAACATCGCATCCTCTCTATTCAAGCATCACAAACATTGCATCCTTTTCATTCATTCAAACATCGCAATAAGTATCTTGTCATTCAAGCATCCCATAATTCATTTTTCCAAACTAATTAAGACCTGGGTAAAAATTACCCGAACCAATCATAATTAAAAAAGGACTCAAGCTCAAATCGGGGTAAACGCTTGCCCACCGAAAATTAAATTTGAGGTCATCCTCAAATTCTAAATCAAGCTCAAACTGGCGCAAACGCTTGCCCACCAAAAATTCAATTTGAGGTTATTCTCAAATTCTCAATCAAATTCAAAATGGGGCAAACACTTGCCCGCAAAAATTCAATTTGAGGTCATCCTCAAATTCTGAATCAAATTCAAATTAGGGCAAACGCTTGCCCACAAAAATCCAATTTGAGGGCATCCTCAAATGCAAAATCAAGTCAGAACTGGGGCGAACATTTTCCCAAACAATTCAAATTGAGACAATTGACAATTTCAAGTCAAGGCTCAAACTAGGGCAAACGTTTGCCACAAAAATTCAAGTTGAGATCATCCTCAAATTCTGAGTCAAGCTTAAGCTCGGGCAGATGCTTGCCCACAAAAATCCAATTTGAAGTCATGGTTAAATTTTGAGTCAAGCTCAAACTGGGGTAAACACTTGCCCGCAAAGAAAATCCAATTTGAGGCCATTCTCAAATTCTGAGTCAAGCTCCAACCAGGGCAAATTCTTGCCCACAAAAATCCAATTTGAGGCCATCCTTAAATTTGGAATCAAGTTTAAACTGGGGCAAACGCTTTCCCACACAAAAGTATAATTTGAGGTCAACCTCAAATTTTGAGTCAAGCCTAAACTGGGGCAAACGTTCGCTCAGAAAAATCAAGTTGAGGCAATCTTCAATTCCTCAACCCTAAAATTCAAGATAAGGCTAACATGTGCCCAGGAAAATTCAAGATGACGCAATCCTCAATTCCTCAACTCCAATCAAGTTCAAAACTAGAGCAAACGCTTGCCCAATATCCTCTCAAGTTAAGGCATTCCTCGATTGCTAAAAATCCTCCAAACTGGGGAAAAATGTTTGCCCAAAGTTCCGTCAAATCAAGACATCTCTCAATTATCAAAATTTTCCAAACTGGGGAAAAATAGTTGCCCAAGTTTCTTCAAGAGAATAATTATCAAATGCTTAAAAAACCTTCGAGTTTAAGGTAGAATAAGCTATTCGTTTTAATCCAAGAAAAACAAACTTCAAAATAAGTTGTCTGAGGCAGTTGACGAAGAAGTCCATATTCCACCCTCCCGTGCATTCCTAAGGCACATCATATTACTTTCCACACTTGTCTCAATGGGTTATTCTTTTACTTGCACTAACAGGCCATTACTTTCATGTTGCCACACCTGTCTCTACAGGTTATTCTGTCCTGGTTTGCATTCATACTGGCAACAGCAGGATTTCATTTGCATTCTTCCTAGCAATAGCGGGACCTCATTTGCATTTTTCTGTCAACAACAGAACATCAAGCATGTTTAAATTCTGTCTGCCTGTCTTAACAGGTTTGCATTCATCTTGGCAACAGCAGGATTTCATTTGCATTCTTCCCGGCAACAGCGGGACCTCATTTGCATTTTCCTGTCAACAACAGGACATCAAGCATGTTTAAATTCTGTTCGCCTGTCTTAACAGGTTTGCATCCATCCTGGCAACAGCAGGATTTCATTTACATTCTTCCCGGCAACAGCGGGACCTCATTTGCATTTTCCTGTCAACAACAGGACATCAAGCTTGTTTAAATTTCTACATTTCAGCCTATCACACGAGGCTCTGCAGGTTTAAATTTCTGCATTTCAGCCTATCACACGAGACTCTGCATGTCTAATTTTCTGCATTTCAGCCTATCAACGAGGCTCTGCATGTTTACATTTTTGCACTTCAGCCTATCACACGAGGCTCTGCATGTTTAAATTTCTGCATTTCAGCCTATCACACGAGGCTCTGCATGTTTAAATTTCCGCACTTCAACCTATCACACGAGGCTCTGCATGTTTAATTTTCTGCATTTCAGCCTATCACACAAGGCTCTGCATGTTTAATTTTCTGCATTTCAGCCTATCACACGAGGCTCTGCATGTTTACATTTCTGCACTTCAGCCTATCACACGAGGCTCAGCATGTTTAAATTTCTACATTTCAGCCTATCACACGAGGCTCTGCATGTTTAATTTTCTGCATTTCAGCCTATCACACGAGGCTCTGCATGTTTACATTTTTGCATTTCAGCCTATCACACGAGGCTCTGCATGTTTAAATTTCTGCATTTCAGCCTATCACACAAGGCTTTGCATGTTTAAATTTCTGCATTTCAGCCTATCACACAAGGCTCTGCATGTTTAAATTTCCGCACTTCAGCCTATCACACGAGGCTCTGCATGTTTAATTTTCTGTATTTCAGCCTATCACATGAGGCTCTGCATGTTTAATTTTCTGCATTTCAGCCTATCACACGAGGCTCTGCATGTTTACATTTCTACACTTCAGCCTATCACACGAGGCTCTGCATGTTTAAATTTCTGCATTTCAGCCTATCACACGAGGCTCTGCATGTTTAATTTTCTGCATTTCAGCCTATCACACGAGGCTCTGCATGTTTAATTTTCTGCATTTCAGCCTATCACACGAGGCTCTGCATGTTTAGATTTCTGCATTTCAGCCTATCACACGAGGCTCTGCATGTTTAATTTTCTGCATTTCAACCTATCACACAAGGCTCTGCATGTTTAAATTTCCGCACTTCAGCCTATCACACGAGGCCGCTTCATGTTTAAATTTCTGCATCTTGGCCTATCACACAAGGCCCCGCACGTTTAAATTTCTGAATCTTGGCCTATCACACAAGGCCCCATCATGTTTAAATTTCTGCATCTTGGCCTATCACACAAGGCCCCTGCACGTTTAAATTTCTGCATCTCGGCCTATCACAGAAGGCCCTTGCATGTTTAAATTTATGCATCTTGGCCTATCACACAAGGCCCCTGCACGTTTAAATTTCTGAATCTTGGCCTATCACACAAGGCCCCTACACGTTTAAATTTATGCATCTTGGCCTATCACACAAGGCCCCTGCATGTTTAAATTTTTGCATCTTAGCCTATCACATAAGACCCAGCACGTTTATTTTTCTGCATCTTGGCCTATCACAGAAGACCCCAGCACATTTATTTTCTGCATCCTGCCCTATTCAGTCCCCTGCACGTTTACTTTTCTGCACCTGGCCTATTCAGGTCCCAGCACGTTTACTTTTCTACATCCTGGCCTATTGAGGCCCCAATATCGTTAATCTTTTGCATCCTAGCCTGTCTGAACGAGTAGTTTCCATCTTGCTTTGCTTGTCTTAACAGGCCATTCTCCTCCATTCTTGTCTTAATAGGTCTTTTTCATTCCACTTTGCCTATCTTAACAGACCATTCTTTTCCATTCTGTTAGCCTAATCAGGCTCTGTATTCCAAATTTCCACATTTTGGCCTACCGTATCAGGCCCTGCATATTTAAGCCCGTCAACTCATTACACAAGGCTTGTAAAACTTATGCAAAATTTTCACATTTGAACTACTATCCTCCAATTTATTAGGGCAGGCATTCCTAAGTTTTCGGTCAAGCCCAGAACTTTTCTGGTACCTCGGAAGCATCATTCAACTCCCTGACATATTCACGACTTGCCAATAAGGCTTGCACCCATGCTAGTTTTTGTCTTTTACCTCGGACATAATTTGTTCACTTCTTTACTCATTTCTTACCGTAATAATCTAGAAACTTGTTTCTTATATTATCTGGTAAGAAAATGAGTAAAGAGGGGCAAACTGTGAACACTGAATTATGTCCGAGGATAAATTTAAAACCCAAAATAAATTATTTTGTTTTTTTAGTCTAAAATAAAAAAATAACAAAAAAAGAAAAATAGAAAAGAGAAAGAAAAATAAATTTTTAGTTAAAAATTTAGTTAGAAAGTTAGTTGGATTAGTTAATGATGGTTAAGAACTAGTTAGAAAAAAAAAAGAAAAAAAGAAAAAAAAGAAAAAAGAAAAAAGAAAATGAAAGAAAAAATAAATTTTTAGTTAAGAATTTAGTTAGAAAGTTAGTTGGATTAGTTAATGATGGTTAAGAATTAGTTAGAGAAAAAAGAAAACAGAAAAAAAAAAGAAAATGAAAGAAAAATAAAAATAAAGAAAATAATAAAAAGAAAACAAAAAAGAGAAAAATCAGAAAACAAAAGGTGAAAGCTTCTTCACTTCTAAAAAATTTTTCCCTTTCTTTTTTTTTGAAATTTTATCTATAAATAGGGACTTTCATTTAGTTCAAAGGGGATTCTTCATTTCTAAGAAAGATTTCAGAATTTCTAAGGAAGGAGAGAGAGGAGCACTTTGGGGTCATTGAAAGGGGGCTTTTAGATTTTTTCTAGGAGGAGCACCAAAGAGACTTTTGGATTCTACATCCAATTGTGCACCTTCTTGGCCTCCATAGAACCAGTTATTCATAACCTTCCAAGATGCTATCAGGTGGCATTCAAGAGCATCAATGGAGAGGTTAGATCTTGCTTCTATTTCGTTTAATTTTCTTGCGTCTACTTGGATTTTCGAGTTCATCTTCGTCTCTGTTTTCATTTTCATTTTTGATCGGTCAAATGATCTCCGATTTCAGTGATTTTTGTTGGGTTCTCTTCGTCTTTCTTTATAGTTTCTGAAATGATATTATCTGTCTAATTTGGATCTAAAATGAAGTCTCTAGGATCTGATTACTGAAGGATGTTCGTCCTGATGTGCAAATGAACCTAGCTTATTTGATTTGTGCATACCTTGCTCATTTCTGGTCTGATTTTTTTCAAATTTGTTTTGTTTGATTCCCATGGTCTATATCTTTTAAATTTTTGGTTTTAATTTTTCAGATCTACCAAAAAATATTTTCAAAAAAATTCTGAGATTTGAATTCAAATTTTGGCGCAAAAAATTCGGTGTTCTTGAAGTTCATTTTCGTCTCTGTTTTTCGTTTTTATTTTTGATCAATCAAAAAATCTCCGATTTCAGTGATTTTTATTTATTTATGTTTCTATTTCTCTCTAGTTTCAGGAATGATATTATTTGTCTAATTTGGATCTAAAATGAAATTTCTATCACCTGATTACTGAAGTATGTTCATCTTGATGTGTAAATGAACCTAGCTCATTTGATTTGTGCATACTTTGCTCATTTCTGGCCTGATTTTTGTCAAATTTGTTTTGTTTGATTTCTATGATCTATATATTTCAATTTTTTGCTTTTAATTTTTCAATATCTACCAAAAAATATTTTCTAAAAATGCTGAGATTTGAATTCAAATTTTGGCGCCAAAAACTTGACGTTCTTGAAGTTAATTTTCGTCTCTGTTTTTCGTTTTTGTTTTTGATCAATCAAATGATCTCCGATTTTAGTGATTTTGGTTTCGTTCTCTTTATATTTTTCTCTAGTTTCAGGAATGATGTTATTTGTCTAATTTGGATCTAAAATGAAATTTATATCACCTGATTACTGAAGTATGTCCATCTCGATGTGTGAATGAACCTAGCTCATTTGATTTGGGCATAACTTGCTCATTTCTTGTTAGATTTGTGTCAAACTTGTTTTGTTTGATTAATATGATCCATATATTTCAATTGGTTGGTTTTAATTTTTAGATATAACAAAGAATATTTTCTAAAAATTCTGAGAATTGAATTCAAATTTTGGTGCTAAAATCTCCTATGTTCTTGAAGTTCCTGTGTAGATCTTGTCCTTTTAAACTTGTTTAGGTATTAGTTTCCATATGTGGATCCTTCTATATGTATTTATTTCTGATTTTTTTATGTTTATATGTCCTCCTTTCTAAATCAAATCTTCAAAAACTTCATTTTTCTAAACAACAACTTTCAAAGCTTTAAAAGATCTGAGGTCTCACGCAATGAACTCCGAAGTTGAAAGTGCAGCATACCCTGTCTTTCGACGTTTGGAGAATCATATGAATCGTCGTTCAACCTTCGCTTGCCTTCGATTCTGTGCATGTGGATTGAGGATCTTTTTCTGAATCTCCTTTCAAAATTACTCCTTTTCTTACAAAATAATTTCCAAAATTCCTAAAAAACCTTGGTTCTCACGCAATGAGCTCTAGGTGCAAACTGGTAGCATATCCTACTGTTTGACATTTAGAGAGTCATATGAGTCTAAGTGCAACCTTCGTTTGTCTTAGACTCTGTGCATATGTGGAACTGAGAAGACTTTTGAAAACTAAAATTATCCAAAACTCTTCTAAAACTTCTTCAAAAACCTTGGTTCTCACGCAATGACCTCTAAGTGCAAACTGGTAGCATACCCTACTGTTTGACATTTAGAGAGTCATATGAGTCTAAGTGAAACCTTCGTTTGTCTTAGACTCTATGCATATGTAGAACTGAGAAGACTTTTGAAAACTCAAATTATCCCAAACTCTTCTAAAACTTCTTCAAAAACCTTGGTTCTCACGCAATGAGCTCTAAGTGCAAACTGGTAGCATACCCTACTGTTTGACATTTAGAGAGTCATATGAGTCTAAGTGCAACCTTCGTTTGTCTTAGACTCTGTGCATATGTGGAACTGAGAGGATGTTTAAAGGCTAAAATTGTCCAAAACTCTTCTAAAAACTTCTTCCAAAACCTTGGTTCTCACGCAATGAACTCTAGGTGCGAACTGGTAGCATACCCTGCTGTTTGACATCTAGAGAGTCATATGAGCCTAAGTGCAACCCTCGTTTGCCTTAGACTCTGTGCACATGTGGAACTGAGAGCATATCTAAAAAAAAAATCGCTCAAAGCTCTTCTAAAAGTTCTCTAAAACCTTGGTTCTCACGCAATGAACTCTAAGTGCGAACTGGTAGCATACCCTGCTGTTTGACATTTAGAGAGTCATATGAGTCTAAGTGCAACCCTCGTTTGTCTTAGACTCTGTGCATATGTGGAACTAAAAGCATATTTGAAAACCAAATAGCTCAAAATTCTTCTAAAAACTCTTCCAAACACCAGAACTACGTAGCCTTGAATAAAATTTCATTCTCAAGTTAGGGTTTTTCCAAATGTTTTCCCTTAAAATAAAATTTGGTGGCGGCTCCACATACAATTAAATTCTATTTTTAAATTTCGAGCGAGTTCGTCGTCTCGTCGGAAGTACGGTTGCGACAGAGTCGAATAGACAAAACTTTTCCCGACACGGCACTTCATCGCTTCACTCCGGTCGACTCGACTCGATTCGACCCATCCCAACTCAACTCGCCTCTACTCCACTCGACTTTGCTTGATTCGCCACGGCACGATTCGGCTGCGGTCGGCCTGAGTCGACTCGACTTTTCCCGAATCGACTCAACTTCCCTAAACTCGCCTCAACTCGACTCATCACAGTTCAACGCAACTCTTCTGGGCTGGACGGTCAACTTGACTACACTCCGGTCGACTCCGCTCGACTTTCCTCGACGTGACTCGTCATTGTTCGAGTCGACTAGGCACAACTTTTCTCGACAGGCGCTTCATCACTTGACTCTGCTCGACTCGGCTGCAGTGGACTCGACTCGACTCATCCCAACTCGACTTCGCTTGATTCGCCACAGCACAAATCAACTGCGGTTGACCTGAATCGACTCGACTTTTCCCGAATCGACTCAACTTCCCTCAACTCGGTTCAACTCGACTCATCGTAGTTCGATGCAACTCTACTCAACTCGACTTTCAATGTGACTACATCCGTTCGATTCCGCTCAGCATTCCTTGATGTGACTCGTCACCGTAGGAGCCGTTTAGACACAACTTTTCTCAACCCGAAGCTTGATCGCTTGACTCTGCTCGACTCAAGCCAACTCGGCTGCACTCAACTCATCCCAACCCGACTTGCCTTGACTCAACTCGACTTCGCTCGATTCGCCTGGGCACCATTCAATTGCGGTGAACTTGAGTCGACTCGACTTTTCCCGAATCGACTCAACCTCCCTCAACTCGGCTCGACCCGACTCATCGCAGTTCGACGCAACTCTGCTCAGCTCGACTTTCAACTTCACTACACTCCAGTCAACTCCGCTCGACAAGACACGTCACCGTTGGAGTCGACTAGACACAACTTCTCTCAACACGACACTTCATCTCTTGCCTGTGCTCAACTCGACCCGACTCGGCTAGACTTCACTCGACTGGACTCATCCCAACTTGACTCGCTTCGACTCCCCTCGACTTCGCTTGATTCGCCATGACACGGTTCAACTGTGCTCAACCTGAGTTTACTCGAATTTTCCCGAATCGACTAAACTTCGCTCGACTTGGCTTGACTTGACTCATCGCAATTCTACGTAACTCTGCTTAGCTCGACTTACAACTTGACTACACTCCGGTCGACTCCGCTCAATATTCCTCGACATCACTCGTTACCATTGGAGTCGACAAGACAAAAATTTGCTCGACACTGCTCGACTCCATCGCTTGACACTGCTCGACTCGACCCGACTCGGCAGCACTCGACTTGACTCGACTCATCCGAACTCGACTTCGCTTGATTCGCCACGACACTACTCAACTGCGGCCGACCTGAGTCGACTCAACTTTTCCCGAATCAACCCACCATTGCTTAGCTCGGCTCGACTCGACTCATCGCAGTTCGACGCAACTCTGTTCAGCTCGACTTTCAACTTCACTACACTCTGGTCGACTCCGCTAGACTTTGCTCGACGCAATGCTTCATCGCATGACTTTGCTCGACTCGACCGGACTCGGCAGCACTCGCCTGGACTCGACTCATCCGAACACGACTCCACTCGACTTCGCTTGATTCTCCATGGAACGACTCAACTGTGCTCAGGCTGAGTCGACTCGACTTTTCCAGAATCGACTCAAGTTCGCTCAACTCGGCTCGACTCGACTCATCGCAGTTCGACACAACTTTCCTCAGCTCAACTTTAAACTTGACTACACTCCTGTGGACTTCGCTCGACTTTCCTTAGCGTGACTCGTCACCATTGGAGTCGACTAGACAAAACTTTGCTCGACACAACGCTTCATCGCTTGACTCTGCTCGACTCGACCTGAATCGGCTGCACTTGACTCGACTCGACTCATCCGAAACTCGACTCCACTCAACTTCGCTTGAGTCGCCACAGCACGATTCAACTGCGCTTGACATGAGTCGACTCGAGTTTTCCCGAATCGACTCATATTCGCTCAACTCGGCTCGACTCGGCTTATCGCAGTTCGACGCAACTCTGCTCAGCTCGACTTTCAACTTGACTACACTTCGGCGGACTCCGCTTCACTTTGCTTGACATGACCGTTACCATTCGAGTCGACTAGACACTACTTTTCTCGTCACAACGCCTCATTGCTAGACTCTTCTCGACTCGACCCGACTCGGCTGCACTCGACTCGACTCGACTCATCCGAACTCGACTCCACTCGACTTCGCATCATTCACCACGGCACGATTCAACTGCGTTGAACCTTAGTCCACGCGACTTTTAACGAATCGACTCAACTTCGCTCAACTCGGCTCGGCTTGACCTATCGCAGTTCGACGCAACTTTGCTAAGCTCGACTTTCAACATGACTGCACTCCGGTCAATTCCGCTCGGCTTTCCTCGACGGGACTCCTTACCATTGGAGTCCACTAGACTCAACTTTTCTCAACACAACGCTTGATCACTTGACTCTTCTTGACTTGACCCAACTCAGTTGCACTCAACTCGACTCATCCAACCTCGACTCCACTCGACTTCGCTTGATTCGCCACGACACGATTCAACTGCGCTCGACTTGGGTCGACTCGACTTTTCCCGAATCGACACAACTTCGCTCAAATCGACTCGACTCGACTCATCGGAGTTCTACACAACTCTAGTCAGGTCAGTTTGCAACTTGACTACACTCCGGTCGACTCCGCTCAACTTTGCTCGACGTGAATCGTTACCATTGGAGTCGACTCGACACAACTTTTCTTGACACAACGCTTGACTCTGCTCGACTAGACCTGACTCGGCTGCACTCGACTCGACTCGACTCATCTGAACTCGATTGCACTCGACTTCGCTTGATTCGCCATGCCACGATTCAACTGCGCTCGACATGAGTTGACACGACTTTTCCCGAATCGACTCAACTTTGCTCAACTCGGATCAACTCGACTTATCGCATTCTACGCAACTCTGCTCAGCACGACTTTCAACTTGACTACACTTCGGTCGACTCCGCTCCACTTTGCTCGACGTGACTCGTTACCATTCGAGTCGACTAGACACAAGTTTGCTCGACACAACGCCTCATCGCTAGACTTTTCTCGACTCGACCCGAATCCACTTGACTCATCCGAACTCGACTCCACTCGACCTCACTTGATTCGCCACGGCACGATTCCACTGCGCTGAACCTATGTCGACGCGATATTTCACAAATCGACTCAACTTCGCTCAACTCAGCTCGGCTCGACCTATCGCAGTTCTACGCAACTCTACTTAGCTCGACTTTCAACTTGACTACACTCCGGTCGACTCTGTTCCACTTTCCTCAACATGACTCGTTACCATTGGAGTCGACTAGACACTACTTTGCTTGACACAACGCTTCATCACTTGACTCTGCTCGACTTGACCCAACTCGGCTGCACTCGACTCGACTCGAGTCATTCGAACTCGACTCCACTTGACTTCGCTTGATTCGCCACGACACGATTCAACTGTGCTAGACCTGAGTCGACTCGACTTTTCCCGAATCGACAGAACGTCGCTCAACTCCGCTCGACTCGACTCATCGGAGTTCTACGCAACTCAACTCAGCTCAATTTTAAATTTGACTATACTCCGGTCGACTCCGCTCAACTTTCCTCGACGTGACTCGTTACCATTGGAGTAGACTAGACACGACTTTGCTTGACACAACGCTTCATCACTTGACTCTGCTCGACTCAACCCGACTTAGCTGCACTCGACTCTACTTGACTCAACCAAACTCGACTCCACTCGACTTCGCTTGATCGCCACAGCACGATTCAACTGCGCTCGACCTGGGTCGACTCGACTTTTCCCGAATGGACTCAACTCTTCTTGACTCGACTCATCGGATTTCTACACAAGTCTACTTAGCTCAATTTGTAACTTGACTACACTCCGGTCGACTCCGCTCAACTTTGCTCGATGTGACTCGTTACCGTTGGATTCGACAATACATTACTTTGCTTGACACAACGCTTCAACGCTTGACTCTCCTCGACTAGACCCGACTCGGCTGCACTCGACTTGACTCGACTCATCCGAACTCGACTGCACTCGACTTCGCTTGATTCGCCATGCCACGATTCAACTATGCTCGACATGAGTTGACACGACTTTTCCCGAATCAACTCAACTTCGCTCAACTCGGATCGACTTGACTTATCGCATTCTACACAACTCTACTTAGCTCGACTTTCAACTTGACTACACTTCGGTCAACTCCGCTCCACTTTCCTCGACGTGACTCATTACCATTAGAGTCTACTAGACACAAGTTTCCTCGACACAACGCCTCATCCCTAGACTCTTCTCGACTCGACCCGACTCGACTGCACTCGACTCGACTCATCCGAACTAGACTCCACTCGACCTCGCTTGATTCGCCACGGCACGATTCCACTGCGTTGAACCTAAGTCGACGCGACATTTCACGAATCGACTCAACTTCGCTCAACTCAGCCCGGCTTGACTTATCGCAGTTCTACGCAACTCTGCTCAGCTCGACTTTCAACTTGACTACACTCCGGTCGACTCTGTTCCACTTTCCTTGACATGACTCGTTACCATTGGAGTCGACTAGACACAACGCCTCATCGCTTGACTCTGCTCGACTTTACCCAACTCGGCTGCACTCGACTCGACTCGACTCATCTGAACTCGACTTCGCTTGATTCGCCACGACACGATTCAACTGCACTAGATCTGAGTCGATTCGACTTTTTCCAAATCAACTTAACTTCGCTCAACTCGGCTCGACTCGACTTATCGGAGTTCTACGCAACTCAACTCAGCTCAATTTTCAACTTGACTACACTCCGGTCGACTCTGCTCAACTTTCTTCGACGTGACTCGTGACCATTGGAGTCGACTAGACACAACTTTGCTCGACATAACGCTTCATCGCTTGACTCTGCTCAACTCGACGTGACTCAGCTGCACTCGACTCAACTCGACTCAACCACACTCGACTCCACTCGACTCAACCACACTCGACTCCACTCGACTTCGCTTGATTCACCGCGGCACGATTCAACTGCTCTCGACTTGGGTCGACTCGACTTTACCCGAGTGGACTCAACTTCGCTCAACTCGGCTCGACTCGACGTATCGCATTCTACACAACTCCGCTCAGCTCGACTTTCAACTTGACTACACTCCGGTCGACTCCGCTCAACTTTGCTCGACGTGACTCATTACCATTGGAGTCGACTAGACACAACTTTCCTCGACACAACGCATCAACGCTTGACTCTGCTCGACTAGACCCGACTCGGATGGACTCGCCTCGACTCGACTCATCCGAATTCGACTCCACTCGACTTCGCTCGATTCGCCACGCCACTAGTCAACTGCGCTCGACATGAATTGACACGACTTTTCCCAAATCGACTCAACTTCGCTCAACTCGGCTCGACTCGACGTATCGCATTCTACTTAACTCTGCTCAGCTCAACTTTCAACTTGACTACACTCCGGTTGACTCCCCTCCACTTTCCTCAACGTGACTCGTTACCATTCGAGTCGACTAGACACAACTTTGCTCGACACAACGCCTCATTGCTAGACTCTGCTCGGCTCGACCGGACTTGGCTGCACTTGACTCGACTCGACTCATCCAAGCTCAACTTCACTCGACTTCGCTTGATTTGCCACGGCACAATTCAACTGCGCTGAACCTGAGTCGACGCGACATTAAACGAATCTACTTAACTTCGCTCAACTCGGCTCGGCACGACCTATCGCAGTTCTACGCAACTTTGCTCAGCTCAACTTTCAACTTGACTACACTCCGGTCGACTCCGCTCGGCTTTCCTCGACGTGACTCCTTACCATTGGAGTCGACTAGACACAACTTTGCTCGACACAACACTTCATTGCTTGACTCTACTCGACTAGACCCGACTCGGCTGCACTCGACTCGACTCGACTTTTTTGAACTCGACTCAACTCGAATTCGCAATAGTCGCCACGTACGAATTCAACTGCGCTCGACAGGAGTCGGCTCGAGTTTTCCCGAATCGACTTAAATTCGGTCAACTCTGCTCGACTCGGCTTATCGCAGTTCTACGCAACTCTGCTCAGCTCGACTTTCAACTTGACTACACTTTGGTGGACTCCGCTTCACTTTCCTCGACGTGACTCGTTACCATTCGAGTCGACTCGGTTGCACTCGACTCATCCAAACTCGACTCCACTTGACTTCGCTTCATTCGCCACGGCACGATTCAACTACGCTGAACCTTAGTCCACCCGACTTTTCACGAATCGACTCAATTTCGTTCAACTCGGCTCGACTCGACCTATCGCAGTTCGACGCAACTTTGCTCAGCTCGACTTTTAACTTGACTACACTCCGGTCAATTCTCCTCGACTTTCCTCGACGTTACTCGTTACCATTGGAGTCGACTAGACACAACTTTGCTCGACAAAACGCTTGATCGCTTGACTCTTCTCGACTCGACCCGACTCAGCTGCACTCGACTCGACTCATCCAAACTCGACTCCACTCGACTTCGCTTGACAAAACGCTTAATCGCTTGACTCTGCTCCAATCGACCCGACCTAGCTACACTTGACTCGACTCGACTTCGCTTGATTCGCCAAGGGACGATTCTACTCTGCTCAACCTGAGTCGACTAGACTTTTCCCGAATCGACTCAACTTCGCTCAGGTCGACTCGACTTGACCTATCGCAGTTCGACGCAACTCTGCTCAGCACGACTTTCAACTTTACTACATCCGGTCGACTCCGCTCCACTTTCCTCGACGTGACTCGTTACCTTTGGAGTCGACAAGACACAACTTTGCTCGACAAAACCCTTAATCGCTTGACTCTACTCGACTCGACCCGACCTAGATGCACTCGACTCGACTGGACTAATCTGAACTCGACTCGACTCGACTTCGCTTGATTCGCCAAGGCACGATTCAACTCCGCTCGACTTGAGTCGACTAGACTTTTCCCGAATCGACTCTACTTCACTCAACTCGGCTCGACTTGACCTATCGCAGTTCGACGCAACTCTGGTTAGCTCGACTTTCAACTTGACTACACTCCGGTCGACTCCGCTCCACTTTCCTCGAGGTGACTGGACTAATCGAACTCGACTCGACTCGACTTCGCTTGATTCGCCAAAGCACGATTCAACTCCACTTGACCTGAGTCGACTAGACTTTTCCCGAATCGCCTCAACTTCGCTCACCTCGGCTCAACTCGACCTATGGTAGTTCGACGCAACTCTGGTCAGCTCGACTTTCAACTTGACTACACTTCGGTCGACTTTGTTCCACTTTTCTCGACATGACTCGTTACCATTGGAGTCGACTAGACACAACTTTGCTCAACACAACGCTATATCGCTTGACTCTCCTCGACTCGACCTGACTCAGCTGCACTCGACTTGACTCGACTCATCGGAACTCGACTCCACTCGACTCATCTGAACTCCACACCACTCGACTTCGCTAAGGCATGATTCAACTCCGCTCCATCAGAGTCGACTCGAATTTTCCCGGATCGACTCATCTTCGCTCAACTCGACCTATCGAAATCCGACGCAACTCTGCTTAGCTCTACTTTCAACTTGACTACACTCAGGTCGCCTCTCCTCCATTTTCCTCGACGTGACTCCTTACCATTGGAGTCGACTAGACAAAACTTTGCTTGACATAACCCATCATCGCTTGACTTTGCTCAACTTGAACGACTCAACTGCACTCAACTCGACGCGACTCATTCGAACTCGACTTCGCTTGATTCGCCAAGGCACGATTCACCTCCGCTAGACCTAAGTCAACTCTGACTTTCCCGAATCCACTCAACTTCGCTCCATTTGGCTCGACTCGACCTATCGCAGTTCGACGCAACTTCGCTCAGCTCGACTTTCAACTTGAGTACACTCCGGTCTACTCCGCTCGGTTTTCCTCGACGTGACTCGTTACCATTGGAGTTGGCTAGACACAACATTGCTCGACACAACGCTTCATCGCTTGAGTCTGCACCACTCGACCCGACTCGACTCCACTCGACCTCGCTTGATTCGCCATCGCACGATTCAACTACGCTCGACCCTAGTTGACTCTACTTTTCCCGAATCGTCTCAACTTCGCTCAACTCGGCTCAACTCGACCCATCGCAGTTCGACGCAACTCTTCTTAGCTTCACTTTCAACTTGACTTCACTCCGGTTGACTCCACTCGGCTTTCCTCGACGTGAATCGTTAACATTGGAGTCGACTATACACAACTTTGTTCAACACAACGCTTCATCGCTTGATTGTGCTCCACTCAACCCGACTCAGCAGCACTTTACTCAACGCGAGTCATCCGAACTCGACTCCACTCGACTTCACTTGATTTGCCAACGCACAATTCACCTCCTTTAGACCTGAGTCAACTCTAGCTCTCCCGAATCCACTCAACATCGCTCCATTCGGCTCGACTCGACCTATCGCAGTTCGACGCAACTCTGCTCAGCTCGACTTTCAACTTGAGTACACTCCAGTCTACTCCGCTCGACTTTCGTCGACGTGACTCGTTACCATTGGAGTTAACTAGACACAACTTTGCTCGACTCATCCCTTCATCGCTTGAGTCTGCTCCACTCGACCCGACTCAACTCCACTCGACTCATCTGAACTTGACTCCACTCAACTTCGGTTGATTCGCAAAGGCACGATTCAACTACGCTCGACCCTAGTTGAATCGACTTTTCCCGAATCGACTCAACTTCGCTCAACTCGACTCGACTCGACCTATCGCAGTTCGACGCAACTCTTCTTAGCTTCACTTTCAACTTGACTTCACTTCAGCCGACTCCGCTCGGCTTTCCTCTTCATGAATCGTTACCATTGGAGTTGACAATACACAACTTTACTCAACACAACGCTTCATCGCTTGATTCTGCTCCACTCGACCCGACTCAGCAGCACTCTACTCGATGCGAGTCATCCGAACTCGACTCCACTCGACTTCACTTGATTTGCCAACGCACGATTCACCTCCTCTAGACCTGAGTCAACTCCAGCTCTCCCGAATCCACTCAACTTCGCTCAATTCGGCTCGACTCGACCTATCGCAGTTCAACGCAACTCTGCTCAGCTCGACTTTCAACTTGAGTACACTCCGGTCTACTCCGCTCGGCTTTCCTCGACGTGACTCGTTACCATTGGAGTTGACTAGACACAACTTTGCTCGACACAACGCTTCATCGCTTGAGTCTGCTCCACTCGACCCGACTCAACTCCACTCGACTCATCCGAACTTGACTCCACTCAACTTCGGTTGTTTCGCAAAGGCACGATTCAACTACGCTCGACCCTAGTTGACTCGACTTTTCCCGAATCGACTCAACTTCGCTCAACTCGACTCGACTCGACCTATCGCAGTTCGACGCAACTCTTCTTAGCTTCACTTTCAACTTGACTTCACTCCGGCCGACTCCGCTCTGCTTTCCTCGTCGTGAATCGTTACCATTGGAGTTGACTATACACAACTTTACTCAACACCACGCTTCATCGCTTGATTCTGCTCCACTCAACCCGACTCAGCAGCACTCGACTCGACGTGACTCATCCGAACTCGACTCCACTCGACTTCACTTGATTCGCCAACGCACGATTCACCTCCTCTAGACCTGAATCAACTACAGCTTTCGCGAATCCACTCAACTTCGCTCCATTCGGCTCGACTCGACCTATCACAATTCGATACAACTCTGCTAAGCTCGACTTTCAACTTGAGCACACTCCGGTCTACTCCGCTCGGCATTCCTCGACGTGACTCGTTACCATTAGAGTTGACTAGACACAACTTTTCTCGACACAACGCTTCATCGCTTGAGTCTGCTCCACTCGACCCGACTCGACTCCACTCGACTTCGCTTGATTTGCCAAGGCACGGTTCAAGTCCGCTCGACCTGAGTCGACTAGACTTTTTCCGAATCGACTCAACTTCGCTCAACTCGGCTCGACTGGACCTATCGCAGTTCGACGCAACTCTGGTCAGCTCGACTTTCAACTTCACTACACTCCGGTCAACTCCGCTCCACTTTCCTCAACGTGACTCGTTACCATTGGAGTCGACAAGACACAACTTTGCTCGACAAAATGCTTCATCACTTGACTCTGCTCGACTCGACCCGACCTAGCTGCACTGTACTCGACTGGACTAAACTGAACTTGACCCGACTTGACCACGCTTGATTCGCAAAGGCACGATTCAACTTCGCTCAACCTGATTCGACTAGACTTTTCCCGAATCGACTCAACTTCGCTCAACTCGGCTCGACTTGACCTATCGCAGTTCGACACAACTCTGGTCAGCTCGACTTTCAACTTGACTACACTCTGGTCGACTCCGCTCCACTTTCCTCGACGTGACTCGGTACCATTGGAGGCGACTAGACACAACTTTGTTCAACACAACGCTTGATCACTTAACTCTACTCGACTCGACCTGACTCAGCTGCACTCGAGTCGACTCTACTCATCCAAACTCGACTCCACTCGACTTCGCTAAGGCATGATTCAACTCCGCTTGACTAGACTCGACTCGAATTTTCCCGAATCGACTCATCTTCGCTGAACTCGGCTCGACTTGACCTATCGCAGTTCGACGCAACTCTTCTCAGCTTCACTTTCAACTTGACTTCACTCCGGTGGACTTCGCTCGGCTTTCCTCCACGTGAATCGTTACCTTTGGAGTCGACTAGACAAAACTTTTCCCAACACAATGCTTTATCACTTGACTGTGCTCCACTCGACTCAACGCAGCTGCACTCGACTCGACTCGACTCATCCGAACTCGACTCCACTCGACCTGGCTTGATTCGCCAAGCCACGATTCACCTCCGCTGGATCTGAGTCGACTCCAGTTTTCCCCAATCCACTCAACTTCGCTCCATTCGGCTCGACTCGACCTATCGCAGTTCGACGCAACTCTGCTCAGCTCCACTTTCAACTTGTGTACACTCGAGTCTACTCCGCTCGGCTTTCCTCGACGTGACTCGTTGTAAACACCAATTACGTCCGAAGCTCCCGGTCGCTAAATTTATTAATTAACACTAATTTAAATAATTAAAAAACAAAATAATTAAAAAATTTTAACAAAAAATTTATTATTAAAAATCTGGAACAAATTAAAAAAAATATATGAAAAATAATTAAAAAAATAAAATAAAAATCGGAAAAATAATTAAAAACATTTAAAAATATGAAAAATAAATAAAATAAAAAATCTGGAAAGAACAAAAAATCTGAAAAAATTAATAAAACAAAGAAAAACCCGAAAAGGAATTAATAAAACAAATAAAAAATCTTAAAAGAAAATTAAAGAAGATAATTAAATATTAATAAATAATAAATAAATAAAGATAAATAAAGATTCGGAAAATAAATTGAAAAGAAGAGAGAAGCCCTAAAAAGGGAGAGGAGCTGAACCTATATATAAAGTCCCTGAACGAGGGAGCAGGGGTCTTTTTTTGGGTGGAAGGGTGAGGGACTCATTCTGGAGGGCAAAAAAAAATTTTGTCCGAATTTTCGTTCGAAGATTTTTCAGCTTCCATCGCCTTTCGGCTAGGTCACAGCTAGACTCCAAGAGGGCATTCCCTAACGTAGAGAAAGAACCATCAGAAACTTGCATCGCGCCTAAGGTCAGTCCTCCTTCTCGATTACTCTTACCATAGTTTTGATCATCTTAATCGAAATGAATGTGCCGTCATTGCTCTGGTTTCACTGCTATAACTGAAATTAAATGAAACTGGGCTATTATACTGAAATCGCGCCTAAACCCTGCTGGATGATTCGATGAATTTATCCGCCACTCGTAAACAAATCTTAACCCCTGTAATACTGACCATGAAAAAGTAAAATCGGGCTCGCACCCCGCCACCATTGCGAGGCTGTTGGGTGCCGATCCAGGACGCTAGCTAAGCATAGGGTGAATCGCGTCGTAGTAGACGCACGTCCAACAAAAGCGAGACCAGGATTGAGCCTTCGGGTCAGGACCGAACCATTCCTCCGGGCAGATTAGTAGCCATGGGCGCATAGCCTGGCCATCGAGCGAAGTAGCAGAATTCGAAGTCCAGCTCTCCCTCATTTAATCGTCGCGAACGAGCTGTGTTCACCATTAAAACTCACGAGCGAGCTGTAACCGGGTGACTGAAGCCACTGTGGGAGCCCCTGCGTCGGGGGTTCACCACGCTGCCACAGAACAGAGCACTGCGTTGCAGACGAAAGTCACAAGGGATGCAACGAAACCTCGGGAGATTGGCTGAGAGGAAAGTGTCGTGCCATTTCCGGCGTACCAGCAGAAGGTCTCCCCGTCATATTCCGGCCACGCAAGAAGCGTAGCAAATGGAAATGTGCGTTGCCGAACGAACCTCCGACCCCTTGAGGAACCGACTCCGATCACCCGTGGAAGCTACAGAATCAAGGTTGAATGCTTTGGACTATAAGTCAGCCTCTCTTCAGCGTCATCCGAGGAAGAAACCCAGCTCAATGGCGTGGAGCAATGAGAGGGAGAAAGGCACGATACAAGGGGCCAAAGAGGACCAATGGGGACGAACCCCTACTGGCAAATAATCATAAATTTTCCCAAACTTTTCATATTTGCAAATCGGTCCCCCAGCTTTTCATGTTTGCAAATTGGTCCCCCAACTTTTCATATTTGTAAATCGGTCCCTCAACTTTTCATATTTTCAAATCGGTCCCTCAACTCTTCATATTTGCAACTCGGCCCCAACCTTTTTTTTTTAAGTTCTTTTTTGGTCACATTTTTTTTCTTTTTTCTTTTCTTTCTTCTTTTCTCTCAAATAACATCAAACCACTTTCCCAAACCAAGCCCAATTTCTTTTAAATTCTCTTTCTCTAACTCATCAAGTGTAACTTTCCATAAAATTTCGAGTCAACTATTTCCTTCCGACCAATTCCTTCTCCCTAACAATATCCGATTAAGCCCACGCGCTTCCGATATTTACAAATCCAGAAAACGATTAGATAAAAACCCATTTTTCTTTCCTTAATCTCACGCAATGGGCACTAAAGACGAACTGGTAGCTTTTTCTGCTTTCGTTGTTTAGAGGTCTGTATGGGTCCAAATGCAGCCGTTGTTGTCTTGGGCCCTGTGCACATGTGGATTAGGGTTGCTCCTCTTTTCCCTCGTTTCCAAATGAATAAAAATATTTTTTGCTTTCCTTAATCTCAAGCAATGGGCACTAAAGACGAACTGGTAGCTTTTTTTGTTGTTCGTTGTTTAGAGGTCTGTATGGGTCCAAGTGCAGCCGTTGTTGTCTTAGGCCCTGTGCACATGTGGATTAGGGTTGCTCCTCTTTTCCCTCGTTTCCAGACAAATAAAAATCTTTTTTGCTTTCCTTAATCTCACGCAATGGGCACTAAAGACGAACTGGTAGCTTTTTCTGCTGTTCGTTGTTTAGAGGTTAGTATGGGTCCAAGTGCAGTCGTAGTTGTCTTGGGCCTTGTGCATATGTGGATTGGGATTGCACCCTCTAAATGTCTTCAAAAAACAATAACAACAAAACATTTTATCTTCAATTTAAACCTCATTCGAAGGTCAAGCCTTCAAATCAACCAGAACTACGTGAGCCTTGAATTTCCCATTGCACCGGGGAATACGTAGGAGTAGGGTCAAATCCTGTCAGGCTAACCTCCCTCGAATATTTATTTTAACGCTAATAAAAGGGATCAAACAATTTTCAAATAATCACACGCTCGGTTTAAGGGGTACCGTTCTTCGGAACGGGCGAGTGAGGTGCCTAACACCTTCCCTATTCGTAATCGACTCCCGAACTTAGAATCGTATCTTCAAGTTAGAGTTTTTCCAAACTTTTTCCCTTAAATGAAAATTTGGTGGCGACTCCACACAAATAAAATAAATTAATGTCAAAATTTCGGTGAGTTCGACATCTCGTCGGAATCACGGTTGCGACACTCGTTACCATTGGAGTCGACTAGACACAACTTTGCTTGACACGACCCTTCATCGCTTGACTCTTCTCGACTCGACCCGACTCAGCTGCACTAGACTCGACGCGACTCATCTGAACTTGACTCCACTCGACTTCGCTTGATTCTCCAAGGCGCGATTCTTCTCCGCTAGACCTAAGTCGACTCTAGGTTTCCAGAACCCACTTAACCTCGCTCCATTCGGCTCGACTCGACCTATCGCAGTTCAACGCAACTCTGCTCAGCTCGACTTTCAACTTAATTACACTCCAGTTCACTCCGCTCGGCTTTCCTCGACGTGACTCGTTACCATTTGAGTTGACTAGACACAACTTTGCTCGACACAACGCTTCATCGCTTGAGTCTGCTCCACTCGACCCGACTCAGCTGCACTCGACTCGACTCATCGGAACTCGACTCCACTCGACTTCACATGATTCGCTAAGGCACGATTCACCTCCGCTAGACCTAAGTTGACTCCAGTTTTCTCGAATCGACTCAACTTTGCTTAACACGCCTGAACTCGACCTATCGCAGCTCGACGCAACTCTGCTCAGCTCGACTTTCAAATTGAGTACACTCCAGTCTACTCCGCTCGGATTTCCTCGACGTGACTCGTTACCATTGGAGTTGACTAGACATAACTTTGCTCGACACAACGCTTCATCGCTTGAGTGTGCTCCACTTGGCCCGACTCAACTCCACTCGACTCGACTCGACTCAACCGAACTCGACTCCACTCGACTTCGCTTGATTCGCCAAGGCACGATTCAAATACGCTCGACCCTAGTTGACTCGACTTTTCCCGAATCGACTCAACTTCGCTCAACTCGGCTCGACTCGACCTATCGCAGTTCGACGCAACTCTTCTCAGCTTCACTTTCAACTTGACTGCACTCCGCTCGGCTTTCCTCGATGTGAATCGTTACGATTAGAGTCAACTAGACCCAACTTTGCTCAACACAACACTTCATCGCTTGACTCTGCTCCAGTCGACCCGACTCAGCTGCAATCGACTCGACTCGACTCATCCGAACTCGACTCCACTCGACTTATCTAAGGCATGATTCAACTCCGCTCGACTAGAGTCAACTCGAATTTTCCCGAATCGACTCATCTTCGCTCAAATCGGCTCGACTAGACCTATCGCAATCCGACGCAACTTTGCTCAGCTCGACTTTCAACTTGACTACACTCAGGTCGACTCTGCTCCATTTTCCTCGACGTGACTCCTTACCATTGGAGTCGACTAGACATAACTTTGCTTGACACAACCCATCATCGCTTGACTTTGCTCGGCTTGACCTGACTCAGCTACACTCGACTCGACGCGACTCATCCGAACTCGACTCCACTCAACTTTGCTTGATTCACCAAGGCACGATTCACCTCCGCTAGACCTGAGTAGACTGCAGTTTTCCCGAATCCACTCAACTTTGCTCTATTTGGCTCGACTCGACCTATCGCTGTTCAACGATACTATGCTCAGCTCGACTTTCAACTTGAGTACACTTTGGTCTACTCCGCTCAGCTTTCCTCGACGTGACTCGTTACTATTGGAGTTGACTAGACACAATTTTCCTTGACACAACGCTTCCTCGCTTGACTCTGTTCGACTCGACCCGACTCAGCTGCACTCGACTCATTCGAACTCGACTTCGCTTGATTTCGCTTGATTCGCAAAGGCACGATTCAACTCCGCTCGACAAGAGTCGACTCGACGTTTTCTGAATCGACTCAACTTCACTCAACCCGGCTCGACGCGACCTATCGCAGTTCGACGCAACTCTGCTCAGCTCGACTTTCAACTTGACTACACTCCGATTGATTTCGCTCGGGTTTCCTCGACGTGACTCCTTACCATTGGAGTCAACTAGACACAACTTTGTGTGACGCAACGCTTCATCGCTTAACTCTGCTCGACTCAACTCGACTCAGCTGCACTTGACTAGACTCGACTCATCCTAACTGGACTACACTCGACTTTGCTTGATTCGCTACGGCACGATTCAACTCCGCTCGAACCTAGTCAATTTGACTTTTCCCGAATCGACTCAACTTAGCTCAACTCGGATAGACTCGACCAATCGCAATTCGACGCAACTCTGCTCAGGTCGACTTTCAACTTGACTGCACACCGGTCGACTCCCCTCGGCTTTCCTCGACGTGACTCGTTACCATCGGAGTCGACTAGACACAACTTTTCTTGACACAACGCTTCATCGCTTGACTCCGCTCGACTCGACCCGACTTAGCTGCACTCGACTCGACTTGACTCATCCGAACTCGACTCCACTCGACTTCGCTTGATTCACCAAGGCACGATTTAACTCCGCTCGACCAGAGTCAACTCCACCTTTCCCGAATCGACTCAACTTCGCTCAACTCGGCTCGACTCGACCTATCGCAATTCGACGCAACTCTGCACAGCTCGACTCCACTCCACTTTCCTCGACGTGACTCCTTACCATTGGAGTCGACTAGACACAACTTTGCCTGACGCAACGCTTCATCGCTTGACTTTGCTCGACTCGACCCGACTCAGCAGCACTCGACTAGACTCGACTTATTCGAACATCGCTTGATTCCCTGGCATGATTCAACTCCGCTCAACTTGGGTTGACTAGTCTTTTCCCGAAAAGACTCAACTTCGCTCAACTCGACTCGACTCGACCTATCGTAGTTCGACGCAACTTTGCTCAACTCGACTTTCAACTTGACTACACTCTGGTTGATTCCGATCGACTTTCCTTGACGTGACTCGTTACCATTGGAGGCCACTAGACACAACGTTGCTCAACACAACGCTTCATCACTTGACTTTGCTCGAGTCGACCCGACTCAGCTGCAATCGACTCATCCTAACTCGACTCCACTCAACTTCGCTTCATTCGCCAAGGCACGATTCAACTCCGCCAGACTTGACTCGACTCCAGTATTCCCGAATCGACTCAACTTCGCTCATCTTGGCTCGACTCGATTCATCGCAGTTCTACGCAACTCTGCTCAGCTCGACTTTCAACTTGACTACACTCCAGTTGACTCCGCTCCACTTTCCTCGACATGACTTGTTATCATTGGAGTCGACTAGACACAACTTCGCTCGACACAACCCTTCATCGCTTGACTCTGCTTGACTCGACCCGACTGAGCTGCACTCGACTCGACGCGACTCATCCGAACTCGATTCCACTCGACTTCGCTTGTTTCGCCAAGGCACGATTCAACTCCGCTAGACCTGAGTCGATTCCAGTTTTCCCGAATCGACCCAACTTCTCTCAATTCGGTTCGACTCGACCTATCGCAATTCGACGCAACTCTGCTTAGCTCGACTCTCAACTTGACTACACTCTCCTCTTCTTTGCAGGGCTTTCCTTGACGTGACTCGTTACCATTGGAGTCGACTTGACACAACTTTGCTCGGCACAAGGCTTCATCGCTTCACTCTACTCCACTCGATTGCACTCGACTCGACTCGACTCATCCGAACTCGACTCATCCGAACTCGACTCCACTCGACTTTGCTTGATTCGCCAAGGCACGATTCAACTGCGCTCAACCTGAGTCGCTTCGACTTTTCCCGAATAGACTCAACTTCGCTCAACTCGGCTCGACTCGGTTAATCGCTGTTCGACCCAACTTTACTCAACTCGACTTTCAACTTGACTACACTCCGGTCGACTCCACTCGACTTTCCTCAACGTGACTCCTTACCATTAGAGTCGACTAGACACAACTTTGCGTGACACAACGCTTTGTCGCTTGACTTTGCTCGACTCGAACCGACTCAACTGCACTCGACTCGACTCGACTCGACTCATCCGAAGTCAACTACACTCGACTTCGCTTGATTCGCCATGGCACGATTCAACTGCGCTTGACATAGGTCATATTGAATTTTCCCGAATCGACTCAACTTCGCTCAACTCGCCTCGACTCGACTAATCGCAGTTCGACCCAACTTTGCTCAGCTCGACTTTCAACTTTACTACACTCTGGTCGACTCCGCACGACTTTCCTTGACGTGACTCGTTACCATTAGAGTTGACTAGACACAACTTTGCTTGACACAATGCTTCATCGGTTGACTCTGCTCGACTCAACCCGACTCAGCTGCACTCGACTCGACTCGACTCATCCGAAGTCGACTACACTAGACTTCGCTTGATTCGCCATGGCACGATTCAACTACGCTTGACCTGGGTCGTCTCGAATTTTCCCGAATCGACTAGGCTTCGCTCAACTCGGTTCGACTCGACTTACAACTTGACTACACTCTGGTCGACTCCGTTCCACTTTCCTCGATGTGACGTGTTACCATTAGAGTCGACTAGACACAACTTTGCTCGACACAAGGCTTCATCGCTTGACTCTGCTCGACTCGACCTAACTCGGTTGCTCTCGACTCGACTCGATTCATCCGAACTCGACTCCACTCTACTTCGCTTGATTCGCCACGACACGATTTAACTGCGCTCGACCTGAGTCTACTCGACATTTCCCGAATCGACTCAACTTCGCTCAACTCGGCTCGACTCGACTCATCGTAGTTCGACGCAACTCTGCTTAGCTCGTCTTTCAACTTGACTACACTCTGGAGGACTCCGGTTGACTTTCCTCGACGAGACTCGTCACCATTGGAGTCGACTAGACACGACTTTCTCGACACGATGCTTCATCGCTTGACTCTACTCGACTCGACCCGACTCAGCTGCAATCGACTCGACTCTTCTCATTCCAATTCGACTCGCCTCGACTCCACTAAATTTCGCTTGATTTGCCACGACACGATTCAACTTTGCTTGATCTAACTCGACTTGATTTTTCCCAAATCGACTCAAGTTCACTCAACTCGGCTCGAGTGCACTTATCACAGCTCGACGCAACTCTACTCGTCTCGTCGGTCAACTTGACTACACTCCAGTCAAATCCACGACTTTCCTCAACCTGATTCGTTACCATTGGAGTCGACTAGACAAAACATTTCTCGACACGACGCTTCATGGCTTTACTCTGCTCGACTTAACTCAACTCAGCTGGACTTGACTCAACTCAACTCATCCAAACTCTACACGCTTTGACTCCACTCGATTTCGCTTTCTTCGCCACGACACAATTCACGTTTGCTCGACTTGAGTCGAGTCGATTTTGCTCAAATCAAATCAAATCCACTCAATTTCGTTTGATTCACCACGACACGATTCAACTTCGCTCGACCTAAGTCGACTCGACTGTCAACTTGATTACACTCCAGGAGACTCTGCTTGACTTGCCTCGACGTCACTTGTCACCATCGGAGTCGACAGGACACAACTTTTTTCTACATGTCGCTTTATTTCTTGACTCTGTACTTGACCCGACTCGGCTTGACTTGACTCGACTCGACTGATCCAAATTGTCACGCCTTGACTCCCCTCGACTGCGCTTGATTCGCCACAGGACGATTCAACTTCGCTCAACTTGAGTCTACTCAATTTTTCCTAAATCGACTCAACTTCGCTCAACTCGGCTCGACTCGACTCATTGTAGCTCGATTCAACTCGGCTTGGATCGACTGCCAACCTGACTACACTCTAGTTGACTGCGCTCGGCATTCCTCGACGTGACTCGTCACCATTAGTGTCGACTAGACAATCCTTTTCTCAACATGACACTTCATCGCTTGACTCTACTCGATTTCACTCGACTTGGCTTGACTTGACGTCGCTTGATTTGCAACGGCACGATTTAGCTACGCTTGACCTAAGTCCACTCGATTTTTGCTGAATCAAATCAACTTTGCTTAACTCAGCTCTACTCGACTCATCACACCTTGACGCAACTCGATTCGGCTGAACTGTCAACTTGAGTAGACTCCAGTCAACTACGCTTGACTTCCCTCGACGTGACTCATCACCATTGGAGTTGACTACACAAACCTTTTCTCGACACGACGCTTCAGCACTTGATTCTGCTCGACTTGACCCAACTCGGTTGGACTCGACTCGCCTCGGCTTCACTTGACTTCGCTTGATGTGCAACGACACGATTCAACTTCGCTCGACCTAACTCCACATGATTTTTGCTGTATCGACTCAACTTCGCTCATCTCGGCTCGACTCAACTTCGCTCATCTCGGCTCGACTCAACTCATTGCACCTCGACGCAACTTGGCTCGGCTGGACTGTCACCTTGACTAGACTCCAGTAGACTCCGCTTGACTTCCCTCGACGTGACTCGTCACCATTGGAGTTGACTAGAGAAACCTTTTCTTGACACGACGCTTCATCGCTTGATTCTACTCGACTTGACCTGACTTGGCTGGACTAGATTCGACTCAACTTAACCCAGCTCAACTCACGTCAACTCTACTCACTTTCGCTTAATTCGCCACGGCACGATTCAACTTCGCTCGACCTAAGTCGCCTCGATTTTGTCCAAAGCAACATACGTTAACTAACCTCGGCTTGACTGGACTCATCGTAGCTCGACACAACTCGGCTTGGCTGGACTGTCAACTTGACTAGACTCCAGTCAACTCCACTTAACTTCCCTCGACGTGACTCGTCACCATTGGAGTCGACTAGACAAACCTTTTCTTGACACGACGCTTCATTGCTTGACTTTGCTCGACTTGACCCGACTCAGCTCGAATCGACTCGACTCAACTAATCCAAACTTGACTCGGCTCAACTCCACTCTTCTTCGCTTGATTTGCAACGGCTCGATTCAACTTCGCTCCACCTGAGTCGACTCGATTTTTCCTGAATCGACTTAACTTCCCTCAACTCGACTTGACTCGACTCATTGCACCTCGACGCACCTCGGCTCAGCTAGACTCTCAACTAGACTAGACTCTGTTCGAATCTGCTCGACTTCGCTCGACGTGACTCGTCACCATTAGAGTCGACTAGACAAACCTTTTCTCGACAAGACGCTTCATCTCTTGACTCTACACGACTTGACCCAACTCGGCTGGACTTGACTCAACTTGACTCAACTCATCCCAACTCGACTCGCCTTGACTCCACTCGACTTCGCTTGATTTGCAATGGCACGATTCAACTTCGCTCGACCTGAGTTGACTCGATTTTTCCTAAATTGACTCAACTTTGCTCAACTTGGCTCAACTCGACCCATTGCACCTCGACGCAACTCGGCTTGGCTGGATTGTCAACTTTGCAAGACTCTACTTGACTACACTCCACCTCCCTCGACATGACTCGTCAGTATTGGAGTCGACTAGACACAACTTTTCTCGACACGACGCTTCATCGCTTGACTGTGCTCGACTCAACCCGACTCGGCTGGATTCGACTCGACTCAACTCATCCCAAATCAACTCCCCTCAAGCTATTTTGACTTGATATCATAGCTAATGATATGGAGGTAGGGGGTGTCATCTTTTGCTTGAGATTCATGGAATGGACGCATGCATGGCGCTTTGGGGAGGATGATGTCAACAAGGATCGTTAAGACCACCAAAAACTCAAGCATGCTACATTCGAACCACCATTCATTGCTAGTTCTTGGTAAGGTTAACTACACTCAATCAACTTCATAGGACCAGATTCGAGACACCCAAATATGAAGATTTCATGTGATTAGCTTGATGTGATTCTAGGAAAACTTTCCCTTATGAGCAAAGCGACAAGCTGCACTCTCGTTCAACCACCTTTGGCCATGTATGGAGTCATAGCCACCAGTACAACCCCTTGGTATCAAAACCTTGAGTCAACCTAAAAGATCCGAGATCTCACGCAATGAACTCTAAAGTCGAAAGTGCACCAACTCCCTGTCTTTTAATGTTCAGAGAATCATATGAGTCGTAGTGCAACCTTCGCTTGCCTTCGACTCTGTGCATGTGGATCAAAGATCTCCCTTTTTTAATCTCTCCTCAAAATTACCTTTTTTCAAAATAATGGTCTAAGCTTTAAAAGATCCAAGATCTCACGCAATGAACTCCAAAGTTGAAAGTGCAGCATTCCCTATCTTTCGATGTTCGGAGAATCATATGAGTCGCAGTGCAACCTTCGCTTGCCTTCGACTCTATGCATGTGGATCAAAGATCTCCCTTTTTAAATCTCTCTTCAAAATTACCTCTTTTTAAAATAATGGTCCAAGCTTTAAAAGATCTGAGATCTCATGCAATGAACTTCGAAGTTGAAAGTGCAGCATTCCCTGTCTTTCGATGTTCGGAGAATCATGAGTTGCGGTGCAACCCTCGCTTGCCTTCGACTCTATGCACGTGGATCGAAGATCTCTATTTCTCAATCTCCTTTCCAAATTACCTTTTTCAAAATACTTTTCAAGGCTTTCAATGATCCTAGATCTCACGTAATGAACTTCGAAGTTGAAAGTGCAACATACCCTATCTTTCAATGTTCGGAGAGTCATATGAGTCGCAGTGCAGCCTTCGCTTGCCTTCGGCTCTGTGCATATGTGGGTCCAGGAACATATGTAAAAACTAAATATGTTTTAAATAATTCTAAGTCTCACGCAATGAGTTCTGAATACGAACTGGTAGCATACCTTACTGTTCGGGATTCAAGAATCATATAGGTCCCAGTGCAGCCTTCGTTTGCCTCGGCATTGTTCATAATCATGCTCATCATCGTCATCATCATCACTACCATCATTCATCATCATGCTCATCATCGTCACCCTCAACACCATCATAAATAATCATCATCATAAAAAAAAACCATCATCATCGAAAATTACCGTAGTTCATGATGATGATGATCATCATCATCATCATCATCATCATCATCATCGTCACCCTCAACATCATCATGCATCATGATCGTCATACATAAAAATATCATCATCAACAACGTTTACCATAGTTCATCATCATCATCACAATCATCCTTATCATCATCACTATCATCATTCATCATCATGCTCATCATCAGTCATCATCATCATCGTCATCGTCATCGTCATCATCATCATCAACATCATTCATCATCATCATCATCATCGTCGTCGTCATCGTCGTCATCCTCCTTTAACATCATCATAAATCATCATCATAAATCATCATCATCAAGATCATCATCGTCGTCATCATCATCACTATCATCATGCTCATTATCGTACATAAGCGTCATCATCGTTCATCATCATCACCATCATCATCATCAACATCATCATCATCATCGTCACCCTTAACATCATCATCATCAACGTTTATCGCAACTCATCATCATCATGACCATCATCATCGCAACTGCCATCGTCACCATCACTATCATTATTCATTATCCACACATTGAACATCATCATCATCAATCCTATTTGTGATCCTCAACATCATTATCATCAATCCCATTCGTTATCATCATCATCATCACAATCACCATCATAACCATCACTATCATCATTCATTAGTGACACATTGAATATCATCATCATCATCATCAATCCTATTCATCATCCTCCTCATCATCATCAATCCTAGTTGTCATCCTCAACATCATCATCATCATCATCATCAAGATCATCATCGTCATCATCACGATCATCATCACCCTCATCATTCATCATCATTCGTCACAATCGTTCCTCATCATCATCATCAACAACATCATCATCATCACAATTGCCATCATCACCATCACTATCATCATTCATTATCAACACATTGAATATCATCATCATCATCTTTCATCATCATCATCATCATCATCATCATCATCATCATCATCATCGTTGTCGTCGTCGTCATCACCCTCAACATCATCATAAATCATGATTATCATCCACAAAAATATCACCATGATCAACTTTTACCGTAGTTCATCATCATCATCATCACTATCATCATTCATCATCACGCTCATCATTAGTCATCATCAACATGAATCATCATCATCGTTCATCATCATTACAATTACCATCACTATCATCATTCATTATCGACACATTAAATATCATCACCATCATCATCATCAATCCTATTCATCATCCTCAACGTCATCATCATCATCATCATGGTCCTCATCATTCATCATCCTTCTCAGGATGTATGCGGAAATTTAAACATGAAATCCTGCTTGACAGGATAAATGCAAACGAAATCCTGCTTGACAGGATGTGTGGAGAAATTTAAACATGAAATCCTGCTTGATAGGATAAATGCAAATGAAATCCTACTTGACAGGATGTATGCAGAAATTTAAACATGAAAGAAATCCTGCTTGACAGGATGTATGCGAAAATTAAAACATTAAATCCTGCTTGACAGGATAAATGCAAACGAAATCATGCTTGACAGGATGTATGCGGAAATTTAAACATGCAATCTTGCTTGACAGGATGTATGCGTAAATTTAAACATGAAATCCTGCTTGACAGGATAAATGCAAACGAAATCCTGCTTGACAGGATGTATGCGGAAATTTAAACATGAAATCCTGCTTGAGAGGATAAATGCAAACGAAATCTTGCTTGACAGGATGTATGCGAAAATTTAAACATGAAATCCTGCTTGAGGGGATAAATGCAAATGAAATCCTGCTTGAGAGGATAAATGCAAACGAAATCCTGCTTGACAGGATGTGTGCGAAAATTTAAACCTAAAATCCTGCTTGACAGGATGTATGCGGAAATTTAAACATGAAATCTTGCTTGAGAGGATAAATGCAAACGAAATCTTGCTTGACAGGATGTATGCGAAAATTTAAACATGAAATCTTGCTTGACAAGATAAATGCAAATGAAATCCTGCTTGACAGGATAAATGAAAATGAAATCCTGCTTGACAGGATGTATGCGGAAATTTAAACCTGAAATCCTACTTGACAGGATACATGCAAACGAAATCCTGATTGACAGGATGTATGCGGAAATTTAAACATGAAATCCTGCTTGATAGGGTAAATGCGAATAAAATCCTGCTTGACAGGATGTATGCGGAAAATTAAACATGAAATCCTGCTTGACAGGGTAAATACAAATGAAATCCTGCTTGACAGGATGTATGCGGACATTTAAACATGAAATCCTGCTTGATAGGATAAATGAAAAATGACATGCTAAGACAGGTGAAATGTAGAAAAAGTCCTGTTGATGACAGGAAAGATGCAAGCCTGCTAGATAGGAAAAGGAAAATGAAAATGGCCTATTAAGACAGGCAAAAATGTAAAAGTCCTGTTGTTGACAGGATGGAGGCAAAACACCTGTTAAGATAGGCACAACAAAATGGTGAAAACCTGTTAAGACAAGCAAAGCGAAATGAAAAGGACCTGTGAAGACAGGAAAGAAGCAAGCCCTGTTAAGGCAGGAAAAGTAAATGACGAAAACTATCTTGTTAAGACAGAATAAATGTAGATGGACTCCTGTTGTTGACAGGAGAAATGCAAGCCTGCTAGACAGGCAAAGGTGAAAACCTGTTAAGACAGGCAAAGGAAAATGACAAATGACCTGTTAAGATAGGTAAAATGGATAGGTCCCGTCAAGGCATGGGAGTGATGTGTCCTGTGAGTGCGGAACATGGACTTCGTTGTCAGCTGCCTTGCACAAGCTATTTTGAAATTTGTTTTTCTTGAATTAAAATAAATTGCTTATTCTACCTTGAACTTGAAGGTTTTTAAGCACTTGATAATTATTCTCTTGAAGAAACTTGGGCAACCATTTTGCCCCAGTTTAGAAAATTCTTGATAATTGAGGGATGTCTTGATTTGAAGGAACTTTGGGCAAGTGTTTCCCCCAGTTTGGAAGATCTTTTGGCAGTCGAGGGATGCTTTAACTTGAGGGGATTTTGGGCAACGATTTGCCCCCGTTTTGATTTTGGTTTTTTGAATTTAAATCTTTCTTGGGCAAACATTTGCTCCAGTTTGAGCTTGACTGAGAATTTGAGGGTGACCTCAAATTGAATTTTTGTGGGCAAACGTTTGTCCCAATTTGAGCTTGACCCAAAATTTGAGGGTGACCTCAAATTGAATTTTTATGGGCAAACATTTTTCCCAATTTGAGCTTGACTCAGAATTTGAAGGTGACCTCAAATTGAATTTTTATGGGCAAACATTTTCCCCAATTTGAGCTTGACTCAGTATTGAGGGTGACCTCAAATTGAATTTTTGTGGGCAAACGTTTGCCCCAGTTTGAGCTTGACTCACAATTTGAGGGTGACCTCAAATTGAATTTTTGTGGGCGAGCATTTGTCCCAGTTTGAGCTTGACTCAAAATTTGAGGGTGACCTCAAATTGAATTCTTGTGGGGGAGCATTTGCCCCTATTCGAGCTTGACTCAGAATTTGAGGGTGACCTCAAATTGAATTTTTATGGGCAAACGTTTGCCCTAGTTTGAGCTTAACTCAGAATTTGAGGATGACCTCAAATTGGATTTTTGTGTGAGCAAGCATTTGCCCTAGTTTGGAAGTCTTTTAATTATGATTGAATCAGGCAATTTTACCTGGGTCTTAATTAGTTTTGAAAAATGAGTTATGAAATGCTTGAATGAATGAAAGCTTATTGTGATACTTGAATGAATGAAAAGGGATGCGATGTTTGTGATGCTTTGAACAAAGAGGATGCAATGTTTGTGTTGCTTTGAATAAAGAGGATGCGATGTTTTAATTTATCGATTACTTTTTTATGCTTGAAATAATTATTTGATGAGATGGATGCTATGAGATGAATGTAGACCATGTGATGGTGTAAAAACTTTGTTTCTCTTGATTTTTGATTGATTATTTTGACATGTCCTTTCCTCGACAACCTCATAGTTGGTGTGAAAGGAATTAAGAATCGAGACGAGCTAGATTGACTTAAGTTCGGTGTTTTGGTCCATCACAAAATTTTCTTTTGTCCGGATCTTTGAGACCCAACAGTGATCAGTATCATTGAGTAAGACACACTCTTCCTTTCTTGAGTGGCATCGTGATTTGCAGGAGGATGACTTTATGGGAGCGATCATGCCCTGTTGCAAAGGTTGAGGTGTCATCCGACTCGTCATGACTTTTCAAAATTAATCTTTCTATCTTTTACAGTTTTCACATCTCTTTTAGCATGTGTACCTTTGAGGTATGCAAAAGTATTTTTAAATGGTTTAATGGGAGAAGGTAGTATATTTGAAAGGGCGAAGAATGTTGGTTTGATTACCCTAATGGCATTTTTTATGGAAAATGTTAATTCAAACAAATGGAAAAATTTTGCCCCAGTTTTAGAAGGATGGAGAGGTAGATCTGATTGCCCAAATGGCACCTTTGGTGAAGCATGTCAATGCTGCTTTTCATAATCTTGATTGTCAAATTAATCAAACTTGAGAAACGGAAAAATTTTTGCCCCAGTTTTAGGAGTTGTGAGAAGTAGAAGCATTTGAATTGTGCTCGGATTCTTGATTGACCTTAAATTTTTCCTGGGTAGTTTTGGGGTTTTCAACCCAACAGGCCTTTTGTTTTGCTCTAACTTTTGCCTAGGTCGCCCTTATGGGTTTTCAACCCAAGGGCCAAGTTCTTTCAAAGGGACAAAAGCCAACCACTTTCCAGGAGTCAAAAGCCAACCCCCTTGATTTCAAAATTTTTGTTCCCTATTTTTTATTTTTCATGTTTTATGTAACCCTTTGTTATTTGATTTTTCATTTCTTTTTCCAATTTTCATTTTTCACCTTTTTTATATTTTTTTTATTTTTTCTATTTATTTATCATTTTTATTTGTTCTTTAATTTCCCCTTTTTTATTATTATTATTTTATTATTATTAATATTATTTTATTTTTATTTCTCTTTACTTTTTATTTTTTATTTTTCCAGATTTTAGCAATTTGCCATTTTTCTTTATTATTGCTATTATTTTATTATTATTATTATATTTTTTATTTTCAGATTTTATTTAGTTAATTCTTGTAAATATTTATTTTGTTTTCTTTCATTTTTAAGCTTTTTCTTTTTCTATTTTTCTTATTTTTTCCTTTTGTATTCTTTTTCCTGCTTTTTGTATTCTTTTTTTTTTTCTTTGCTGCTCTGTTTATTTAATTATTATTATTTAAACTAGTATTTTAAATAATTGGGGACCTTAGACATAATTGGGTGTTTACAGGTACCATCCACTAGGCCAACACGTTGGTTGGGTTAGAAAGCCTAGAACCATTTTAAAATAACTCACTAATTCCACCAAGGTACATACGATTGCATGCATTCACTCACGTGGGTCTATTGCCTATCAATTTCCCTTGCACCTGTTGTTGTTGCCTGATTCCCAAATTGCAAATGTTGGTCCCTGTTTTGACTTGTACGAACAAGAAGCAGGAACCTTATGGTATTTAAAATAACTAGACTATACTCCATGAAACAAGGAGGTGAGGATGTAGGGGTCTACTACGAACGCCCATAAACTTGTGAACACTCAAGACGCTAACCTTTCGTTTCTGTAGGACTTGTGCAGTACACAGTAGCTGCCCCAAACTAACAAGATTAAGAGTATGAGGATGGCGCCGGGGACTTACATTACATTTGCCTTACTCAGAATTTATCCTTATTATTTCGTATACCTAAAAAGAGCTATTCTTTTAAAATGATATTCAGGCCATAAGAACTTGGCTAACCTGGAATTTCATAGGGAATGAAGTTCGCGTTCGGCCTTGGTGACTTCGGCAAACTAGGTTGGCTTCCAGAATATGGAGTAGGGGGCAGCAACTAGACATAGAGTGTACGGGACTGGGCCACGAGAATGAAAGGAAGATGTATGGCTACAGGAACTCAGTGCTTGAGGCTTGAGGCTGGGACGCGGGGCAGTAGTGGGGTTTTATGGGAGAGACCTTGCCAGGACTGTTATGTAGCTTCTTATGTCCATGAATCGTGTAAGCTAGAGCCCTTGGAGCAATCACAGATATTGCTCGACTCGCAGCAGGATGAGAGTCCCTTATCTTCACACCAACATGGGCTTAGACAAAGGCCTCGGGGCAAATTGCTAACAGAATTTACTAGCCCTATTGGTTCTCCCTAACGCACTTGGCTTGGTAAACAGTATTAGAAGTTAGCACTCTTCCCAAGGGAGGCATGGTAGCCACAACTACATTTACGACTCCTCTTGATTGTGCAGGTCTGACCACAACGCATAGACTTCTAGGTTCTTGGTTGATAAAAGATCCTTTTCAACACGACTAGCTTCCATGCACCAAGGGGTTTAGGGGTGGCTGAATAGATGCTCAACTTGATAATGATTTATAGCGCCTAAGACATTCAACCCAATGATTTCATAGCCTAACATAGACCGAAGACCCAAGTACCAGCCCTTGAGGAACCTTCTATCAGGTCTTCTGGATCAAGTTCAACTTACTGCAAGAACTAATAATAATTTCGCCATGCATACCATAGAACAGAGGCACAAACGCTGCTCATAGACCTCCTTGTGTGTTATCACAGGTTTGGGGACCCATTCCCTGCAAGTTAGTAGATTGGAGAGCCTACATAGCCAAAAGCTTGAACGTGCTCGAGCTTATTTGGCCTGGACCTAGGTGCATACTTACCTCGTGGTCACAAGAACTTACCATGATCAACACTACCTTTTGGATGAGTTCTCACCAATGGATTCCACCGAACTCTAAAGTGAGGCTTGGCAAGAGAAGGACAACTCATGTGGTGCAATAAATTCAGTAGCTTAGGGCAGAAAGCCCATGCATACATTAAAATGAAGGTAGGTTCCCGTACGTACGTGCCTGGCTTTTACACCTAAGTTCAAAACCATGGACGACTCACAGGAGCCGTATTCAGTGGCTAGTCTAGTACCTAACCCCCAAGATTCATTCAAGATTTGGGATATACCCTGCAAGTCTCTTTCTAGTCCTCTTTGTTAACCCCATCCCCATGAAAATTAGCATTTTTCATATGAAAAATGGCAAGAATTCATAATAACAACGTGATAGATTGAGATTTTTCAATGAAACAATGTCGCATCCATGCATTCTAAAAATGGCTATAACCTACTCGGCAGAATCAAATATAATCTTCATGCAACCTACTCAAATAATCACCGAGAACATGTCGTTCATCTTTCTCGTGGGAGACGACTGAATCCTAGATAGCTGAGGTGTCATTTGGTTTTAGAAAGCAAGAAGAGGAATGAGGTAAACTTACCTGTAAGAAGCCAACGTAGCTAGTTTGATCGAAGAGATACTCCTTCTTCCCTCCAATCTTGCGAAGGCGATTGGTGAGTTGAGAAAAGCCTTTGAGGGAGAGGGTTTCTTTTTTGTGTGGATCCCTCTCCGCTTTCTTCATGCACACCCCTTTTGTTAGTTTTTTTTTTGCAATTTTTCTCTTTCTGTTACTCTTTTCCGTTTTTCTGTTAAAAAGTTTTTTTTTTCTTTTCCAATTTTTTTATTTTGCTTTTTTTCTTTAATTTCTTATTTTGTTAAAAACGTTTTTCTGTTTTTAAATTAGTTTTTAGTTTTTTTTATTTTTTTTACATCTTAATTTTTTATTTTTATTTTTTAAATCCAAATTTTTGTTTTTATATATATTTTTTTATATTTTTAATTTCTTTTTTTTATCTGTTTTAAACTTTTTCCTATTTTCTTAATTTTCTATTGATTTTCTTTTTCTGTTATCTATTTTATGTTTTTCTATTTATTCTATTTTTTTTGTTTATTCATTTATTATTTAAATTAGTATTGGTTTCTTAATTTTAGAAAATTGGGGCATTGGACATAATTGAGTGTTTACAAGGCTAAGCTTCAAAGTTATAATTAATGGGCGCTTGATTTAATCATGTCATCAGCTTCTCCTTTTCTTTCCGCATTACTTGACAAAACACTATCATCCATGAGCTTCCTTACTAGTGACTTGGCATAAAGTGGACCCTGGACAAATGTTTCTATGGCATGACATGCTCGTGCAATTATTTCTATGGATGCACTCTCAGGCAGTTGTTGAGATCTCAAGGCATTCTTCATTTAATTAATGCACAAGTCAAGGGCAATTCTGGCAGAGACTGATTCATCATCACAAAAGAACAAACAATGTCTTGAACAGTGAATGATGAAGTTAGAGTGTATCCAATAAAGGAAGCAATAGTTCAAACATAAAACCCAACTGCCTTAACTCTGCTTTCTCCAAGATAATATGATGCTATCAGAGAAATATGAACAACAACTTTGGGTAAGTATAAACACTTAATTATGTCCGAGACCCCTCATTTCTTAAAATTAAGTAAGTAAATAGTAAATTAATCAAGAAACCATTAATAACTTAAAATAAATAAATATTAAAAGTTAAGAGAAATAATAAACAGAAAGTAAACATCAAGATCAATAAACAGAAGGCAAAAAACAGAGAATAAAGAAAAAACAGAAAATAACAAAAATAAGACAAGAAAATAAAATAAAGAGAAAAAGACAAAAAAATAAATAGAAAATAATAGAAAAAGATAAGTGAAAATTCTAAAAAAATAATAATGAAAAATTACATAATAATAATAATAAGCATGATAATCACAAAATATATAATAAGTAAAATAAAGAAAAAAAAGAAAAATAAAAAAAAATGAAGAATAATAAAAAGGGGAACATAAAATCTGAAAAATATTAAAAACTGAAATAAAAACAGAATTAATAAGAACAAAAACAGAAAATAGAAAAATACAAGCAACAAATAACAAAAACTGAAAATAAATAAATAAAAATAATAATAATAAAGAGAAAGAAAAAATAAAAGAAAAGAAAAAAAGTGGGGGATCCCCGCGGGAAAATTTGAAAGGAAAGAGGTATAAAATGATTTAGAGGTTAAAAATGAAGGGTTTTTTTTTTTTAGTTCTCTCTGACGGTTGAAAAGGAGGATCAGGGGCTCAATTCGTTTGGCTTGCTCTACGATTGGTTTCTAAAAACTCCCTGAAAAAGCTCCCAAAGCGATCTCATCAGGAAGAAAAAGAAGCCCCGCTCTTTCTACAGGTAAGTACATGAGCATTGTAATCTACATGTTCTGCTCCCATGTTCATCATGCTCAGTGAAATTACATAGGTCCTTGGATCTTGTTCAAATAACAAGCGCAATTGAATGTGCGTTAATTCATTTTGCATTGAGAAATTTACCTCTCATAATAAATCTTGCTTAAACAAATTTCGGCTTAATGAAATTGGATCCAAGTTTATCCTCCGCATGAAATCTCTATGAATCTTGCATGTGAAAGCCCGTGTTTGAAATGTAGTGAAAGGATCTTTATCTCTCCGCTTGGAATGGAATTAGATTTAAATTTCTATGAGGTCTCTATGATGCAAGCCTGTAAGTATAAGATGCAATAGGGTTCTGTTGCCTTAACGTCCGCCAGAGTCAGGGAGCGTCAAGCGTACATAAACGCTGAGGGAGAGTGCATTGGTTTTAACCACTGTGTGTGTGCCTCACTTTGTATCACTTGGCTGGATAAGGATGAATGAAGTTCCGCTCTGCATCGCGTGGCCGGATAAGGATGAATGAATTTACCTCAGATTAAGTTCAGCTTGTCGTTGAATTTTTTTGAGTGCATAGAAAAGGAAACAGGGGTCGTTCCTAAAAAAAATGATGAAGGAAAACCACAATAACCAAGGCGGATCTGCAAAATGACGAGGGCCTGATCCTTGTAGCATTATGGACGTGCCAACTTTGGTGTCTAATGTGAGTCTTTGTACTTGCAGATGGAGGGATCCTGGTGTATTCAAATAGGATAAAGTCCAAAATTGCACGAGGCATATGTCGCAACCGTAATTCTGACGAGATGACGAACTCGTTAAAATTTTGAAAATAGAATTGTTAATGAATATGGGGTTGCCACCAATTTTTTATTTAAGGGAAAAAGTTTGGAAAAACCCTAACTTGAAGATGAGATTCACAGTTCGGGAGTCGGTTACGAGTGGGGAAGGTGTTAGGCACCCCACTCGCCTGTTCCGAAGAACAGTACCCTTAAACTGAGTGTGTGACTATTGAAAACTATTTTGATCCCTTTAGTTAATGTGAAATAAATATAAATAGCTTGATGGAGGTTAGCCTGACAAGACTTGATCCTGCTCCTACGTATTCCTCGATGCAATGGGAAACTCAAGGCTTACGTAGTTCTGGTTTGATTTGAAGGCTTGACCTTCAAAGGTATTTGAAAAAAGTGTTTGACAATGGATGGTGTTCGAAGGCTTGATCTTCGAAACTGCTTGAAAAAGGGATATTTGAAAATGGATAGGGTGTTTCAAAAATATTTTAATGAGAATCCTTAGTCAACATATGCACAGGATCCAAGACAACTACGGCTGCACTGGGATCCATATGAATTCCTAAACCCCGAAGAGCAGAAAAAGCTACCAATTCGTGCTTAGGATTCGTCGTGTGAGAGTTAGGAATTCTAAAATGAAGTTTTGTTATTTTACAAAAGGATTCTTAGTCCACATATGCACAAGGTCCGAGGTGGCTAAGGCAGCACAGGGGCCCATACGAACTGCTAAACGTTGAACAGCAGGTGAACCGCCAGTTCCCCGTTTAGAGCCCATTGCGTAAGACATAGAACCAATAAACTTGATTTAAAAATGAGAAGAAAAAAAAAGGACTGGTCTTGATTGAAAAGTATTTGATTTTATGTGAATTTGATTTGAATTTTCTTGAAAAGAGTTCGTTTGAACTTTTGGGATTTAGCTTGAATGGACGGATTTTGGCTTGATTTTAAAAAAGGGTTTTGATTTCATGTGAAAGAAATAATTTGGATTTGTTTTGAGAATTTGAGGAGAAAGTTAATTAGAATTAAAGGAAAATTCCTTTGGGGTTAGTTTTGAATTATGGAAATTTTAGAGGTTAATTTTCAAATTTGGAGAATTTTGGGGGTTAATGGTAATTATGAAATTTTTTGGGTCTAAATTGTAATTAGTGGAGGGTAGATTGGGTATTTGGACAATTTTGGGGCTTGTTTGGAATTAATAGAAAGGTTAGGGGTAGATTGGGTATTTGGACATTGGGGCATATGTGGAATTAATGGAAAAGTCAGGGGGCAGATTGGTAATTTGAACGCTAGGACATATGTGGAATTAATGGAAAAGTCAGGGGGAAAATTAGTAATTTGGCAATTTTCTCCTTTAAATGGAACAAAATGCATTAGCTGGGTTCGAACCCAAGGTGAGAGGGTGTCTACCAGCGCCCCACCCACTAGGCCAAGCGTCTGGTTGGGTATATGATGCTCATGGCTAAACTTTGTCCAATTCTTCAAGGGGCTGGGGGTTGATTTACAGGGAATATATAGAAAAATGGCCGCCTACAGGTTTCGAACCCTGGACCTGAAATAGTAGGCAAGAAGCGCTCTACCACTTGAGCCATGTCCTCAATTTGGGTTTACCCTTCATGTTGATTAATCAAATAGATTCCAATGGTTTTGGGATGCCACATGCAAACAAGCATTCACGTGCATGTCTCTGCGCATGCAATAAAGTGTGAAAGTCTTTCCTTTAGCCAATCGGAAGCGATCGCTGGTTTTAGGTCATCGAATAGGGTTCTGCATGGCTGCATGCTTTGCAATTTTTAGGACTAGCCAACCACCCATCAACAAGCTTCTATAGGAACCCTTCCTCAGTCTGTAGTCTTGCTTAAATGGTTGTGCCCCAGCGATTATGTCAGGGCCTACTCTTTATGCTCCAACCAAAGGGCGGCAGCGCCTTACACCGCATGCCTCTATCAACCTCATGCAAGTTGAGTTGCCTATCTACGCTTCCAGGCAGCTTCACAATATATTAACCCTCATCACCATATTAGCCCACTCCTAATTTCCGATCAAACGTCCCACTTTTAGACATTAATATTGGGCTCTGCCATCGTATGAAATAGTGAACTTTAATAGTCCACGATAAAGCTTGATTAAGCTTTTCACTCCTTCCAATCTTTTGGTTGATTGCACATCCAGGGGGCTGATGGAGTAGAAACTATTACAGGGCAAGGCTCGAGCACTTGACTGATGATTGGTCATGAAAGTGTTTGGAACGTCCTGGCCGTACGTATTCCTTGCATGGATTGCATGGGGGTTGTGACTTCCTAACCGACGCCCAATGAACCCTTGTGAACTTGACTTACACTTTGTCATTATGCACATATTGAAGACCACTGATACTTGAGAAATCTGCATGTCACATGCATGGGTGGACGTGGGTTCACAATCGGACCAACCTCCCAAACTCTGAACATTGAAGTATGGAGTAGATGATCAAGGTGGAAATAGGATGGTGAACCAAATATCTTCCTCAAAGTTGCAATTAGCAATTTATGCTCCATGCTGAGAAACACTTTCAGATTCATTTCACCCCTGTAAAACCTTAATGCTATCAATGTATCCAGTTAACAACCCAACTGGACTCTGATGTAAATCCTCATGCATTTGAATTGCCCTTTGGATATTTTGAGCCAGAGATATATTATGCATTGCTTTTCTGCTTTCTTTGACACATGGAGATAGGCCTGATTTCTATGTGTGCCTAATGCACATTTATTGTGTTGCTTGCTGTAGCCACCAGCTGAAAACTCGAGGGTGGCGATCATGATGCAACCCCACCATCCCTCCATTGCTTGACCTTCCCCTTTTTTATTCTCGTGCAACAACAGAGACTTGGCCTTCTTTGTAACTCTTTACTGAAAACCACGCATGACTATAGGATCTTTCATATCGCGTCACTACCCCAAACAACCCCTGAGCAGTAGGACCTTTTAGACTGATTGGGAGCTTCTTTGATACCCTCTAAGAGCGCACCATGTTTAAATCCTCCCCCTGGACGTATGAGTTGCATGAGAAGTACGAGATGCTGACATTCATGACATCCTACAAGTCCCAAAATGTGTGCGTATGTTTTCCTTACACAGAATTTGGCCTTATTCTTTTGCTACTTGAAAGGAATTTCATGTGGATTCCACAGATCAAAAGCCTACATTGGATATTCTATTTCGATTATGAATGATTCTGCTCTCTGCTATTTATTTGTTACTCACAGGGATAAACCTAAGGCTAGTGTCACATATAGATAATTGTAGTTATGCCAATCATGCAATTGTACATAGATAACAAAATCTCCTAACATCAAACGGAATCATTTGAATTACCAGTTGCATCATAGGATTTTAAGATCAATTTGTTTCCGATCTGGTTTCGAATGGTGCAGTGTCAAACTGTTGATAGCTAACGTCCTAACCTGATGCTACTCGAAGGACATAACATCCACAAGAGTGGCCTACTGTGCAACGCCCATAATTTTGATTTGTTTTGATCAGTTTAACAACTTCAACAACTAAGCGTCCGGGACATGGAGTCCCTTATCTAGTAGTCATAATACCACAAGTTCATTTCTACTCAACCAAGAGCTTAATGCTTAAAACTACCTAGTGCACCCATGCGTCAAGAAGTGATTAAAACCTCAGGTCCTAAAGAAACCGATGAGATATGAGGGAAGACTTACCTGGATCAAAGCAAATACTATGCACAATGGATGAACACAAGATTTCAGTCAAGACTGGAACTAACTCTGATCGAGATGTTTCTCCAAAAGTATGAAGCAGAACATAAGAGAACTTAGAGATTGAGCCTTGGAGTCAAAGATGAGACCAAAGAAGATCTCAAAAGCCTCTGGACAGTTGAAAGAAAATCCTGAGAGTTCAGAAGATGTTGCTAGAAATCAAGATTGATCCCCCTAACATAGTGGATTCTTGAGGTTCTGTTGCAATTTCTGGTGCCTGGAGTGGGTGAAACTTCATTCCTCCTATTTGTCCTCAATTTGCTTACTTGTGGAAACAAATGATGAAGCTCACATGGAGACCAACGGAGTCGGATCAAAGGTGGTAGCCAGATACTCCCAGAGACCTTGGGACGTTGAGGAGACTAGGAATGAGTCCGGAAGAATTAGGAAAACACCTTGAATGGGGGAAGAATCCCATCGAAGAACCTGCTTCAGAGGTCTAGCTCTCCAACTTCAAAAAAAACCCCAAAAGATCCTCCTCCACCTTTTTAAGTCTCTCTTTTCTCCCCCTTTTCCCCCTTCTTTCTTTAATCAGTTTTCTTCTTTTAACTGTTTTTCTATTTTTTAAAATTAACTTTTTTTCTGTTTTTTTAAAATAACTAATTCTGTTTTTGTTTAATTTTTGTTTTTTCTATTTTTTTTATTTTTCTTTTATTTATTTTTATTGATTTCTATTTCATTTTTATTTCTTTGTTATTTTTCTTATTTTCATCTTTGTATATTTTACTTAATTTTATTTCTTTTTAATTTCTATTTTCATTTTTTCATATTTTGTTTTTTGTCATTTCTATCTATTTTTTTTGTTGTAACTCTATTATTCTTTTAGTTCTTTCTTTATTATTTTTTCAGGTTTATTATTTTTTTCTTTTGTTTTTGTTTTTTGGTTTTTTTTTGTTTATTTTAGATTTTATTTATTTATATTGTTTTTATCCTCTTTTTGTTTTAATTTGTTATTTCTAGTTTTTGTATTTATTTATATAATTTTTTTTATGTTTTTCTTATATCTTCAATTTTCTGTTTTTAGTTTTCTTTTTTTATTTTTGTTTTCTGTATATTTCTTTTTTTCTTTGCTTCTTTGTTTCTTTATTTGCTTATTTATTTATTATTTTTTGTTTGCATATTTATTCTTTTAAATTAGTATTATTTTTTTTATTAATTTTAATAATTGGTGGTCTCGGACATAATTAGATGTTTACAGTTTGCCCCTCTTTACTCATTTCCCTACCCGGTAATGTGAGAAATAATTCTCTAAATTGTCGTGGTAGGAAATGAGTAAAGATGTGAACACATTATGTCCAAGGCAGGCTTTTGAAAAAGTCTGAGCAGCACCAGAAGCCTTAAGCTTAAAGTGGACCCCATGGATGCCTGGGGAGTAGTGATTAAACGACTGTCGCAACCGTGATTCCGACGAGATGACGAACTTGCTAAAATTTTAAATAAAGTTTTATTGGTTATGTGTGGAGTCGCCACCAAATTTTTATTTAAGGGAAAATACTTGGAAAAAACCCTGACTCGAGGAAGAGATTTAGGCTCGGGAGTCGGTTACGAGTGGGGAAGGTGTTAGGCACCCCACTCGCCTGTTTCGAAGACGGTACCCTTAAACTGAGTGTGTGATTTTCGAAAATTGTTTGATCCCTTAATTAATGTGAAAATAAATAGACTGATGGAGGTTAACCTGACAGGATTTGATCCTGCTCCTACGTATTCCCTAGTGCAATGGGAAACTCAAGGCTTACGTAGTTCTGGTTCGTGAAGGCTTGACCTTCAGAGGTATTTAACAGACAAATGATACCTTAAGAAGATTTTCAATTTTTTGAAAGGACCTTTAGTCCACTCATGCACAAGGTCCGAGGCGGCTATGGCAGCACGGGGGCCTATACAGACTGTTAAACGTTGAACAGCAGGTGAACCACCAGTTCCTCGTTTAGAGCGCATTGCGTGAGACCAAGGATCCCAAAATATTTGAAAAAGATCTTTTTTATTTTTGAAAGGACCTTTAGTCCACTCATGCACAAGACCCGAGGAGGCTACGGCAGCACAAGGGCCTATACACACTACTAAACGTTGGACAGCAGGTGAACCGCCAGCCCCCCATTTAGAGCCCGTCGCGTGAGATCAACCCAAAACATTTGAAAAAGAACTTTTTTTTTGAATATAATAAAGATAAGAAAATGAATGACTTCATATGAAAAAGGAATTTGTTGTCAAGTGAATTTAATTTTGAGTTTTTGAACCTTGATTTGATCAAGGATGAGCTTGACTCGGACTTGATAATTTTGAGGAATAGCATTTGAAGTTGATTTGGAAATTTGAGAGGGGGAGGATTAAACTCAAAGTTTCATTTAATTTTATTTGACGAAAAGAGTCAAAAAAGGGGAATTTATTTTGAATGTCGGGCTTGAATTGGACTTGATTTAACATAAACTTGACTTGATTTGAAGTTAATGAAAAGAATTGCGAACATGCTTCAGTAATCCAGCGATAGCAATTTCATTTCAAATCCAAATTAGACAAATAATATCATTACAAAAACTAGAGAGAAAGAAAAATAGAACACAACAAAAATCACCAAAATCAGAGGTCATTTGACCAACTAAAAACAAAAATTAAAAACAGAGATGAAGATCAACCTCAAGAACACACAAGATTTTGGCGCCAAATTTGAATTCAAATCTCAGAATTTTTAAAAAATATTTTTTGGTAGATCTGAAAAATCAAAACTAATCAATTGAAATATATGGATTATAGGAATCAAACAAAACGAGTTTGACATAAATCCAATCAGAAATGAGCAAGTTATTCACAAATCAAACAGGCTAGGTTAATTTGTGCACCAAGATGCATATGCTTCGGTAATCAGGAGATTAAAATTTCATTTCAGATCCTTATTGGACAAATAATATCATTCCATAAACTGGAAAGAAATATAAAGAAAACGAAACAAAAATCACAGAAATCGGAGATCATTTGACTGATTAAAAACAAAAATGAAAAACAAAGATGAAGATCAAGCTCAAGAACACACAAGATTTTGGCGCCAAAATTTGAATTCAAATCTCAAAATTTTTAAAAAACTATTTTTGGTAGATCTGAAAAATCAAAACCAATTAATTGAAATATATGGATCATAGGAATCAAACAAAATAAGTTTGACATAAATTCAATCAGAAATGAGCAAGTTATGCACAAATCAAACAAGCTAGGTTCATTTGTGCCCCAGGATGAACATGCTTCGGTAATCAGGCGATTAAAATTTCATTTCAGATCCAAATTGGACAAACAATATCATTACAGAAACTAGAGAGAAAGACGAAGAGAACGCAACAAAATCATCCAAATCGGAGATCGTTTGACCGATAAAAAATGAAAACAAAAACAAGAGACGAAAATGACCTCGGAAATCCGAGAAGCAAGAAACTTAAGCAGAATAAAAGTAGGATCTAACCTCGATGAAGATCTGGTTTGAAGGCAGAGGTAGAGAGTCTCCTAGGTCCTCCCTTCAAAAATTCTGAAAATCCCCTCCCTCAAGTGCTTCTCCTCTCTGCATTGGTCCCCCCGATTTCTTCCCAAAAAATGTCAAGAAGCAAAAAAGAAACCCTTCTTTTCCTGTTCGTAATTATATATAGACACCTCCCCTTCTTGGCAAGGATCAAGCTCTTTCAAAGAGCCAAAGGCCAGCCCCCTCTCTCTTAGCAAGGGCCAAGTCCTTTCAGAGGGCCAAAAGTCAGCCCCCTCTCTCTTAGCAAGGGCCAAGTCCTTTCAAAGGGCCAAAAGCCACCCCTTTTTCAGGAGCCAAAAGCCAACCCCCTTGATTTCAAAATTTTTGTTTCCTATTTTTGATTTTTCAGCTTTTTTTTTTCCAATTTTCGGTTTTTTACCTTTTTCGTTTTTTATTTTTATTTTTTGTATTTATTTATAATTTTTAATTATTCTTTAATTTCCCTTTTTTATTATTATTTTTTATTTTTTTTTCTTTTTTTCTTTCTGTTTTCTGTATTTTCTGCTTTCTGTTCTTTCTGCTTTCTATTTTATATCTTTACAAATTTTTAATTAACTTAATTTTTGGTTAATTTTAACGATTGGGGACCTTGGACATAATTGAGTGTTTACAACGACCTTACCGGCTTCGTGTGCCTATAGGGCTTAAATATGCGAGGCTTGATGGCCTAACCTAATTGGGCTAAATAAAATGAATAAAAGGGGCCTATTTCAGGTAGAAAAGCATGCAGGAACTAAAATGTAAGGTATGTACAAGGTGGCCTGACAACATAGGCTGAGGTGCAGGAATCTGTCTATGGTTGAGGCCTGACATCATAGGCCCAGATGCAGAAAAGTAAATTTGATGATGCAGGAAAGAAGACTTGAATATGCAGAAAAGAGAGCATGAATGTGCTGGAAAGAAAAACTTGAACGTGCTTGAGAGAAAACTTGAGCGTGCAAACAGAAACTTAAACGTGCTGGAAAAGAAAACTTGAACGTGCTGGAAAGAAAAACTTGAACGTGCAAACAGAAACTTGAGCGTGCTGGAAAAGAAAACTTGAACGTGCTGAAAAGAAAAACTTGAACGTGCAAACAGAAGCTTGAACGTGCTGGGAAAGAAAACTTGAGCGTGCTGGAGGCCTGACACTATAGGCTGAGATGCAGAAAGGTAAACTTGATGAGGCCTGACACTATAGGCCGAGATGCAGAAAGGTAAACTTGATGAGGCCTGACAACATAGGCCGTGATGCAGAAAATGTAAACTTGATGAGGCCTGACAACATAGGCCATGATGCAGAAATGTAAACTAGATGTTGGCCTGACAACATAGGCCATGATACAGAAATGTAAACTTGATGGTGGCCTGACAACATAGGCCATGATGCAGAAATTAAACTTGATGAGGCTTGACAACATAGGCCATGATGCAGAAAAGTAAACTTGATGGTGGCCTGACAACATAGGCCGTGATGCAGAAATTAAAACTTGATGGTGGCCCGACAACATAGGCCATGATACAGAAATTAAAACTTGATGGTGGCCTGAAAACATAGGCCATGGTACAGAAATGTAAACTTGATGGTGGCCTGACAACATAGGCCATGATACAAAAATTAAAACTTGATGGTGGCCTGACAACATAGGCCATGGTACAGAAATTAAACTTGATGGTGGCCTGACAACATAGGCCATGGTACAGAAATGTAAACTTGATGGTGGCCTGACAACATAAGCCATGATGCAAAAATTAAACTTGATGAGGCCTGACAACATAGGCCATGATGTAGAAATTAAACATGATGAAGGTGGCTTGACAACATAGGCCATGATGCAGAAATTAAACTTGATGAAGGTGGCTTGACAACATAGGCCATGGATGGGAAAGAATGGAGCAGGCCTGTTAAGACAGGCGACTTTGAAATGGGAGGGACCTATACTAACTTGAATGAAAGGTGACCTATGCTACTTGAAAGGATGGCCTGCCCAGATAGATGAAGCATGAATGACCTATTCGGACAGGAAGGGGGAAGATGACATGATGTGCCTTAGGTATGCATGTGAGGGTGGAATGTGGACTTCTTTGTCAGCTGCATTAGACGACTTATTTTGAAATTTATTTTTCTTGAATTAAAATAAATTGCTTATTCTACCTTGAACTTGCAAGTTTCTTGCGTATCTTGATAATAATTTTTTGAAGAAACTTGGGCAATCATTTGGCCCCAGTTTAGAAGATTCTTGATAATTGCGGGATCTCTTGATTTGAATGAAGTTTGGGAAAACATTTTGCCCCACTTTGGAAGGTTTCTGGCAATCGAGGAATGCCTTAACTTGAGGGGATTTTGGGCAAGCGTTTGCCCATTTTGAATCTTGATTCAGACTTTGAGGTTTGCCTTATCTTGAATTTTTCTGGGCACATGTTTGCCCTATCTTTAATTTGGGGTTGAGGAATGCCTCAGTTTGAGTTTTCTAGGCAAATGCTTGTCCAGCTTTGTTCTTGGTTCAGAATTTGAGGATGACCTTGAATTAAATTTTTGTGGGCAAGCGTTTGCCCCAGTTTGGACTCGATCCAGGATCTGAGGATGTCCTCAAATTGAATTTTGTTGGGCAAGCTTTTTCCCCAGTTTGGACTTGATCGAGTTTGAGGATGACTTCAAATTGAATTTTTGTGTGGACAAGCGTTTGCCCCAATTTGGACTTGATTCATCATTTGAGGATGACCTCAAATTAAATTTTTGTTGGTCTAGCTTTTTCCCCAGTTTGGGCTTGATTGGGCTTTAATTATGATTGATTCGAGAAATTTTCCCTGGTCTTAATTAGTTTTGAAAAATGGGATGTGCAATGCTTGAATGAAAAGATGCTTATGTGCTGTTTGAATGAATGAAAAGAATGCGGTATTTGCGATGCAGAAATGTTGTGGGGTTCTTATTTTAATGCTTGAAATATTTACTTGATGAAACAGATGCTATGGAATAAATGCAAACCATGAAATGGTGGAAAATTTTGTTTCTCTTAATTTTGATTTTTTCGACATGCCCTTTCTCAACAACCAAAAATCAGGACAAGCTAGATTGACTTAAGTTCGGCGTTTTGGTCAATCTCTTGGCTTATTGATCAACTTTGGAACCTTCTTTTCCAGGATCTTTGAGACCCAACAATGGCCAGCAGTATTGAATAAGACATACTCCTTTTTTCTTGGTGGCGTTATGTATGACAAGTGGATTTTGACTGGTTAAAAGAAAGAGATAGAGAATTTGGAGGCTGTATGTTTTAAGGTAGTGTATTTGAAAGGAAAGGATGACAAAAGGTGTGGGTTCGATCACCCAAATGGCACCTCTTGATGAAAAATACCAATGCTGCTTTTTATAATCTTAATTGTCTAATTAGCCAAGCTTGAGAAATGACAAAATTTTGCCCCAGTTTTAGGAAGATATGAGGTGCAGAATGTCATGTTCTCCTGGGATTCCTAGATTGACCTTAATTTTTGCCTGGATTGTTCCTTCGAGTTTTCAACCCAGCAGGTCTTTCATTTTGCCCTGACTTTTGCCTAGGTTGCCCTTACGGGTTTTCAACCTAGCAGGCTCTTTATTATGTGCCCTAATTTTTTCCTAGGTCGCCTTTGAGAGTTGTTGACCTAGCGGGCTTTTTGTTTGATCGTGCCCTAACTTTTTCCTAGGTCATTTTTGAGGGTTTTCGACCTAGCAGGCTTCTGTTTGATCGTGCCCTAACTTTTTCCTAGGTCATTTTTTGGGGTTTTCGACCTAGCAGGCTTCTGTTTGGTCGTGCCCTAACTTTTTCCTAGGCCGCCCTTTGAGGATTGTCGACCTAGCGGGCTTCTGTTTGATCGTGCCCTAACTTTTGCGTAGGCCACCCTTTGAGGGCTTTTTGACCTAGCGGGGCTTCTACTTGATTGTGCCCTAACTTTTTCTTAGGTCGTCTTTAAGAGTTTGTTGACCTAGCGGGCTTTTGTTTAATCCTAATTTTGCCTGAATCGTTGTTGGAAACCGGCAAGACCTTTTCTGATCATGACTTTGTCGATTTATTTTTGAATTTTAACCCTATTTTTTCCTGGATTATTTTTGGCTTTTAATCCAGCGGGTTTCTCTTCTTCTTGAATTTTATGTTTTGACCTAGATTTTTCCTGGATTATTTTTTGACTTTAATCCAGCGGGTCTTCTCTTTTTCTTGAATTTTATGTAGTTAGATATTGACCTTACCGGGATCATTTGGTTTCTAATTCAGCAGATTTTATTTTGCATACCTAATTTTTCCTAGATTTGAACTTGGTTCCAGCGGGATATTACAAGGTATTCCATCACAATGAATGGTGATCTAGAATCCCTGATTGCTTCCTCATTGGGCTTTTCTCTTTGAGCTTGATTAACTAGACGTTCAAGATTATTTATTACAGCACTGGCATCGTCACCTACAGGTATTTATTATTTTGGTGTAGAAATAAGAAATAGGTTGAGTGATGAAAAGGAATGGAAATTTTAAGAAGTAAAGCCGATAATGTGAAGCACGTGCTCAAGAAACATGAAAAATGTAAATTTTTTATTATTCATTGAGATTTACAAAATTGATTTTGAAAAATATGACAAATCCTAGATGATCTTCCTCAATAGCTTGATTTGTACAAGGCACCTCATTGTGTTGCTCCCATTTCCTAACCAGTGGATGAGCTTTCATGATTCGGCACTTGGATTAGGATCGATCTTCCCAAAATCTAGTCATTTAGCATCAATCAAGCTCTACACCTTACGCTTCAGAACCTGGCAGTTCTCTGTAGAATGACCGATGTACCCCGCATGGTAGTTACATATGGCATTTGCATCATACCATTTTGGGTATGGTGGTTCTTGAGGTTTCAGAGGGTAAGGAACTACTAGAGAGTTCTCGATTAGTTGAGGTAGAAGCTGGGTGTAGGTCATTGGAATGGGATCAAACTGGATAGGATCTTTCTCTTTCTTTTGGCTTCGGTTGGTATTTGGGCTCGTGGCTTGTGTTTGGACCGTGTATGGTGTGGGGGGTCGGATTTGCATCGGATAGTTGTAAGTTGGATGGTAGGGTGTTTGGTAGGCGGTGGCGATGTAAGGATATGGTATGTAAGGTGTATATGGTGGTTGGAAGCCAACTGGACCATAAGGTGCCATCGGAGGTATGTACTGTCCTTGACCAGAAGCCACATTATAAGCTTCATCTGCCCTCTTCTTTTCTATAGAGGTATCAACTGTCCCTATGGACTTGTGCGTGATCCTTCCTCGGTGCATCTCACCCTCGATCCTTTCTCCAATGATGACGACATCAGAGAAGCTAGAAGTCACACTGCCTATCATCTTGTCATAGAAAGGATCTTGGAGTGTGTCTACGAACGTGCTGACCAATTCCTTCTCAGACAAAGGAGGTTGTACTTGAGCGGCTAACTCTCGCCAGCGTTGGGCGTACTGCTTGAAGGTCTCATCCCTTTTCTTGGCCATATTCTGGAGTTGAGTTTGATCCGGAGTCATCTCCATGTTGTACTGGTACTATTTCTTAAAGGCATCAGCTAGGTCCCTCCATGAACGGATGTGAGTCCGCTCTAGCTGTGTATACCAGTTGGCAGCAGACCCCGTTAAGCTGTCTTGAAAGAAATGGACAAGCAGCTTATCGTTATGCCTGCAAGGAGACATCTTCCTGCAGTACATGACCAGGTGGCTCTTCGGCCAGCTAGTTCCTTGATACTTCTCGAATTCATGAACCTTGAATTTGGGAGGGATTACTATGTCCGGAACCAAGCACAAGTCGGTTGCGTCTCGGGCTTCATAAGCGCTCCCCTCGATTGCCTTGATTCTTTCCTCTAGGATTCTCCACTTTTCAATGTCCTCATTCGAAGGATGGCTTGGGTATTCCTCAGGCATATGGTGGGGGTGAGAAGGTGGTATGTATGATGGGTGCGACCCTTGGGTGAACATAGGATTCGTTCCCCCAACAGCTGTTTGGTAAGCCTGCGAAGTGGTGTTTGGAGGTAGGTTATGTGTTTGGGTTTGCGTTTGGGCTTGTGTTTGGTTGTATGATGGTGCATGCCCATGAGGAAACCCATAATGAACCCTTTCGGTTTGCTGAGGTATGATTAATGGTGGAGTGAAGCCGGGAGGGTATGATGAGTCATTTGGCTCTCCCGGAAGGGATTCCCTTGCCTTCTTTTGTTTCGATGATTGGATGGCCTCCATCAGCTTTGCCATCTGCTCCTTTAGAGTCTAGACCTCACTTCTTAACTCCTCATTTTTCCTTTCCAGCTCATCCATGATTCCTGACTGTGATCTGGTCCTATAAGGATGTTGAGGAAGCTGTGTTTCTCCAATTTTCTATTAAAGTTAAAAATTAATTTTTGAAAAAATAATTTGAATGCAAAAATCATGAATGATAAAGATGTTGATGCAAAATGTAGATGAAAAAAAGTGTGGAGTGATCTTTTGAAATCTTCTTTTTTTATGATAAAATTTTACTTAATGCATGAATGCATGCATGCTATGCACAAATAACTAAGGATTTGAACATTTTGAGAAGAGTTGAGTGGTTTAATTTATTTGTCTTTGATTTCTTGACAATTTTGTGTTTTTTATGACTTTGGGTATATTTATTGTGCTAGAAAAACCTTTAGTTTTGTTTTAAAAAAAACTTGTTAGTTTTGCTAGAATTTTTCTGGAAAGCATTCTTTAGGTTTTCAATATTTCATTTTCTCTTCTATTGGATCTTTTTATATTTTCAGTATTTTCAAAAGATTATTTTCCTAATTTTTCTATTTCTAAAACGTCCTTTTAAGCTTTCTTTGGAATCTTTTCAATATTTTCAAAATATTTTTTCTAATTTTTCCCTAGGAATTTTATTTTCCTCTTCCTATTTTGGTTTACTTGATTTTTATCTTGTTTTTATTTTTGTATCTCCCCAATTTTAGTTTTCAACTCCCTTTTGCCACTTCGGATGGTTTGGTTCAAATAAGTGCCTGTGAGCGGTGAACCTTGTATCTTGAAAGGGGTGTGTGTACCCTCTTTGCTTCTTATGCGGGTTACCTGTCCTAAGGATCTATGGCCTTTTATATGAACCTCTCAAAGGTGGTTTGTAATCCTAGGGTGTAGAGGCCACTAGAGCCAAGTTCCGGTCCATAATGCTTGCCACAACAGCAGAAGTAGCCACTAGTTGCAGGGCATTATGAATAGGACGCACTCTAGCCGGGATTTTCGTGATAGTCAATCAGGACATAGGCCCCAGAGTAACACCACTAGATCCCTCTATCCTAGGTAGCACTCAGAATCGAGTATAGGGCCCCACTCATGATAAAATACGTATGCAATGTATGGAGGGCACACAAATTATTGTGATACTTGCAATTGAGGAAATTGCACAGATATATATAGTAATATATTGCTTATCTATCCTAGGGTTATACAGAAAATAAACAAACAAACAACAGATAAATAAACAAGCAAGTAAATCGTGCGAATAAACAAGAAAGGAATCGTGCAAATAAACAGAGAAGGGATCACAATTTGAACGGGCTTGACTCTCTAGAATTCCCTAGTAGAGACGAGACGAAACGACGAACTCGTTAAAATTTTGAAAATAGAATTGTTAATGAATGTGGGGTCGCCACCAAATTTTTATTTAAGGGAAAAAGTTTGGAAAAACCCTAACTTGAAGATGAGATTCACAGTTCGGAAGTTCGTTACGAGTGGAGAAAGTGTTAGGCACCCCACTCGCCTGTTCCGAAGGACAGTACCCTTAAACTGAGTGTGTGATTATTGAAAACTATTTTCATCCCTTTAGTTAATGTGAAATAAATAGCTTGATGGAGGTTAGCCTGACAAGACTTGATCCTGCTCCTATGTATTTCCCGGTGCAATAGGAAACTCAAGGCTTACATAGTTCTGGTTTGATTTGAAGGCTTGACCTTCAAAGGTATTTGAAAAAAGTGTTTGACAATGGAAGGTGTTCGAAGGCTTGACCTTCGGAACTGCTTGAAAAAGGGATATTTGAAAATGGCTAGGGTGTTTGGAAAATATTTTAATGAGAATCCTTAGTCCACATATGCACAGGATCCAAGACAACTACGGCTGCACTGGGATCCATACGAATTCCTAAACCCCGAACAGCAGAAAAAGCTACCAGTTCGTGCTTAGGATTCGTCGCGTGAGACTTAGGAATTCTAACATGAAGTTTTTTTATTTTACAAAAGGATTCTTAGTCCATATATGCATAAGGTCCGAGGCGGCTAAGGCAGCACGGGGACCCATACGAACTGCTAAACGTTGAACAGCAGGTGAATCGTCAGTTCCCCGTTTAAAGCCCATTGCGTGAGACTTAGAACCAATAAACATGATTTAAAAATGAGAAGAAAAAAAAAAGGATTGGTCTTTATTTTGTATTTGATTTTATGTGAATTTGATTTGAATTTTCTTGAAAAGAGTTCGTTTGAACTTTTGGGATTTAGCTTGAATGGACGGATTTTGGCTTGATTTTAAAAAAGGGTTTTGATTTCATGTGAAAGAAAGAATTTAGATTTGTTTTGAGAATTTGAGGAGAAAGTTAATTAGAATTATAGGAAAATTCCTTTGGGGTTAGTTTTGAATTATGGAAATTTTAGAGGTTAATTTTCAAATTTGGAGAATTTTGGGGGTTAATGGTAATTATGAAATTTTTTGGGTCTAAATTATAATTAGTGGAGAGTTTAGGGGTAGATCGGGTATTTGGCAATTTTGGGGCTTGTTTGGAATTAGTGGAAAGGTTAGGGGCAAATTGGGTATTTGGACAATTTTGGGGCTTGTTTGGAATTAATAGAAAGGTTAGGGGTAGATTGGGTATTTGGACGTTGGGGTATATGTGGAATTAATGGAAAAGTCAGGGGGCAAATTGGTAATTTGGCAATTTTCTCCTTTAAATGGAACAAAATGCATTAGCTGGGTTCGAACCCAAGGTGAGAGGGTGTCTACCAGCGCCCCACCCACTAGGCCAAGCGTCTGGTTGGGTATATGATGCTCATGGCTAAACTTTGTCCAATTCTTCAAGGGGTTGGGGGCTGATTTACAGGGAATATATAGAAAAATGGCTGCCTACGGGTTTCGAACCGTGGACCTGAAATAGTGGGCAGGAAACGCTCTACCACTTGAGCCATGTCCTCAATTTGGGTTTACCCTTCATGTTGATTAATCAAATAGATTCCAATGGTTTTGGGATGCCACATGCAAACAAGCTTTCACGTGCATGTCTCTGTGCATGCAATAAAGTATGAAAGTCTTTCCTTTAGCCAATCGGAAGCGATCGCTGGTTTTAGGTCATCGAATAGGGTTCTGCATGGCTGTATGCTTTGCAATTTTTAGGACTAGCCAACCACCCATCAACAAGCTTCTATAGGAACCCTTCCTCAGTCTGTAGTCTTGTTTGAATGGTTGTGCCCCAGCGATTATGTCGGGTCCTACTCTTTATACTCCAACCAAAGGGCGGCAGCGCCTTACATCGCATGCCTCTATCAACCTCATGCAAAGTCGCCTATTTGCGCTTCCAGGCAGCTTCACAAGATATTAACCCTCATCACCATATTAGCCCACTCCTAATTTCCGATCAAACGTCCCACTTTTAGACATTAATATTGGGCTCTGCGATCGTATGAAATAGTGAACTTTAATAGTCCACGATAAAGATTGATCACTCCTTCCAATCTTTTGGTTGATTGCACATCCAGGGGGCTGATGGAGTAGAAACTATTATAGGACAAGGCTCGAGCACTTGACTGATGATTGGTCATGAAAGTGTTAGGAACGTCCTCGCCGTACGTGTTCCTTGCATGGATTGCATGGGGGTTGTGACTTCCTAACCGATGCCCAATGAACCCTTGTGAACTTGACTTACACTTTGTCACTATGCACAGATTGAAGACCACTAATACTTGAGAAATCTGCATGTCACATGCATGGGTGGACGTGGGTTCACAATCGGACCAACCTCCCAAACTCTAAACATTGAAGTATGGAGTAGATGATCAAGGTGGAAATAGGATGGTGAACCAAATATCTTCCTCAAAGTTGCAATTAGCAATTTATGCTCCATGCTGAGAAACACTTTCAGATTCATTTCACCCCTACAAAACCTTAATGCTATCAATGTATCCAGTTAACAACCCAGCTGGACTCTGATGTAAATCCTCATGCATTTGAATTGCCCTTTGGATATTTCGAGCCAGAGATATATTATGCATTGATTTTCTGCTTTCTTTGACACATGGAGATAGGCTTGATTTCTTTGTGTGCCTGATGCACATTCATTGTGTTGCTTGCTGTAGCCACCAGCTAAAAACTCGAGGGTGGCGATCATGATGCAACCCCACCATCCCTCCATTTCTTGACCTTCCCCTTTTTTATTCTCATGCAACAACAGAGACTTGGCCTTCTTTGTAACTCTTTACTGAAAACCACGCATGACTATATCTAGCATAGGAAGCGTGAACATGGAGTCTACACCTCTAAGCATGAGGTCTGCTAAGAGTGCAGGACTCCCTGTGAGTATGGTGATTTGCTTCTAGAGATAGAGTTCATTATAGTCACAATGCAGTGGGTGCGTACTCAAAGGCTGGACTAGCATGCCCGAGGGGTTCGTAGTGGGTCACTACGCTAAGTGTGAGTATTATAGGACACAAGACGATATGTCTTGGAATTAAATTAGAATCATAAAGTAGAATCCGATCATGATGTATATAGCATGCTGGTACGTGTATCAACATCATACAATGCATGGGGAGCTTACTGACCGATTCTAACAGGACCATCTACCTCACTACCTTAACATAAATTGAGACTACGACTAACAGATGCCTTTCCTAGCTCATGCAAGATCAGCCTTGGCTCTTCCATATCGCTTCACTACCCCAAACAACCCCTGAACAGTAGGATCTTTCACACTGATTGGGAGCTTCTTTGATACCCTCTAAGAGCGCACCATGTTTAAATCCTCCCCCTAGACGTATGAGTTGCATGAGAAGTACGAGACGCTGACATTCATGACATCCTACAAGTCCCAAAATGTGTGCGTACGTTTGCCTTACACAGAATTTGGCCTTATTCTTTTGCTACTTGAAAGAAATTTCACATGGATTCCACAGATCAAAAGCCTACATTGGATATTCTAGTCCGATTATGAATGATTCTGCTCTCTGCTATTTATTTTGTACTCACAGGGATAAACCTAAGGCTAGTGTCACATATAGATAATTATAGTTGTGACAATCATGCAATTGTACATAGATAACAAAATCTCCTAACATCAAACAGAATCTTTTGAATTACTGGTTGCATCACAGGATTTTAAGATCAATTTGTTTCCGATCTGATTTCGAATGGTGCAGTGTCAAGCTGTTGATAGCTAACGTCCTAACCTGATGCTACTCGAAGGACATAACATCCACAAGAGTGGCCTACTGTGCAACGCCCAGAATTTTGATTTGTTCTATTCAGTTTAACAACTTAAAAAACTGAGCGTCCGGGACATGGAGTCCCTTATCTAATAGTCACAATACCACAAATTCATTCCTACTCAACCAAGAGCTTAATGCTTAAAACTACCTAGTGCTCTCATGCGTCAAGAAGTAATTAAAACCTCAGGTCCTAAAGCAACCGATGAGATATGAGGGAAGACTTACCTGGATCAAAGCAACTACTATGCAGAATGGATGAACACAAGATTTCAGTCAAGACTGGAACTAACTCTGATCGAGATGTTTCTCCAAAAGTATGAAGCAGAACATGAGAGAACTTAGAGATTGAGCCTTGGAGTCAAAGATGAGACCAAAGAAGACCTCAAAAGCCTCTGGACAGTCGAAAGAAAATCCTGAGAGTTCAGAAGATGTTGCTAGAAATCAAGATTGATCCCCCTAACTTAGTGGATTCTTGAGGTTCTTCTGCAATTTCTGGTGGAAGAATCAGGAATGAGTCTGGAAGAATTAGGAAAACTCCTTGAATGGGGGAAGAATCCCATCGAAGAACCTGCTTCAGAGGTCCAGCTCTCCAACTTCAAAAAAAAACCCCAAAAGATCCTCCTCCACCTTTTTAAGTCCTCTTTTCTCCCCCTTTTCCCCCTTCTTTCTTTAATCAATTTTCTTCTTTTAACTATTTTTCTATTTTTTAAAATTAACTGTTTTTCTATTTTTTTTAAATAACTAATTCTATTTTTGTTTAATTTTTGTTTTTTCTATTGTTTTTTTATTTTTCTTTTATTTATTTTTATTGATTTCTATTTCATTTTTATTTCTTTGTTATTTTTCTTATTTTCATCTTTGTATATTTTTACTTAATTTTATTTCTTTTTAATTTCTATTTTCATTTTTTCATATTTTGTTTGTTTTCATTTCTATCTTTTTTTTTTGTTGTAACTCTATTATTCTTTTAGTTCTTTCTTTATTATTTTTTCAGGTTTATTATTTTTTGCTTTTTTTTTGTTTATTTTAGATTTTATTTATTTATATTGTTTTTATCCTCTTTTAGTTTTAATTTGTTATTTCCAATTTTTGTATTTATTTATATATTTTTTTATGTTTTTCTTATATCTTCAATTTTCTGTTTTTAGTTTTCTTTTTTTATTTTTCTATTTTCTGTATATTTGTGTTTTTTCTTTGCTTCTTTGTTTGTTTGTTTGCTTATTTATTTATTCTTTTAAATTAGTATTAGTTTTTTGATTAATTTTAATAATTGGGGGCCTCGGACATAATTAGGTGTTTACAGCATACATGCTTAAAAGGCTCAGGCATACCATGGCTCTTGGTCTTATTAGCTTTCCAATTGATCAATATGCAAGGATCAGGTTCCCCAAAATAACATCAATCAAGGAAGACGCCAACAGTAATCACAACGGTTTGCACACAACAGTAATCACAACGCCAACAGTGATGGTAGAAGGTTCATCCGACTTGCCATGACTTTTCAAAATTAATCTTTTTTGTTTTAACATTTTTCACATTTCTTTTTAGCATGTGCACTATTGAGGTGTGAGAAATGATTTTGGATGGTCAATGGAATGAAACAGAGAGTTTTGCAAGTGTCGTTTAGGTAGTGTACTTGAAAGGAAAGGATGACAAAAGATGTGGGTTCGATTGCCCAAATGGCACCTCTTGATGAAAAATGCCAATGCTGCTTTTCATAATCTTGGTTGTCGAATTAACCAAACTTGAGTAAAGGAAAATTTTTCCCCAGTTTTAGGGAAGATGAGGTGCAGAACGTGATGTTGTCCTGGGATTCCTGGATTGACCTTGACTTTTTCCTGGGTTATTCCTTTGAGTTGTCAACCCAACAGATCTTTCGTTTTTCCCTAACTTTTTCCTAGGTTGCCCTTACGGGTTTTCAACCTAGTGGGCTCTTGATTGTATGCCCTAAATTTTGCCTAGGTCATTTTTTGAGGATTGTCGACCTAGCGGGCTTCTTCTTGATTGTGCCCTAACTTTTGCCTAGGCCGCCCTTCGAGGGTTTTCAACCTAGCGGGCTTTTGTTTGATCGTGCCCTAACTTTTGCCTAGCTCGTCTTTGAGAACTATTGACCTAGCGGGCTTTTGTTTTGCTGCCCTAACTTTTGCCTAGGTCTCCTTTGAGGCTTTTCGACCTAGCGGGCCTTTGTTTTCGTGACCTAAGTTTTTCCTAGGCTGTCCTTTGAGGGTTGTCGACCTAGCGGGCATTTGTTTTCGTGCCCTAACTTTTGCTTAGACCGTCCTTTAAGGTTGTCAACCTAGCGGGCTTTTGTCCTGATCCCAGAATTGTTTTTGGAATCTAGAAAGACTTTTTCTGATCATGCCTTTGTTGATTTAATCTTTTGAACTTGAACCCTGCTTTTTCCTGGATTATTTATGGGTTTTAATCCAGCGGGTTTCACTTCTTCTTGAATTTTGGATTTTTACCCTGATTTTGCCTAGACTATTCTTGATTTTAATCCAGTGGGGTTTCTTTTTCTTTTCTTGAATTTTGCATGGTCGGATATTGATCCTGCCTAGATTACTCTGATTCTCAATTCACCAGATCTATTTGGCATCCCTAAATTTTTCCTGGATTTAAATTTCGATCCAGCGGGATATTGCATGGTGATTTGGGAATCCCTGGTTAGACTTTTCTTATTCTGCTCCCTCATTGGGCTTTTCTTTGAGCTTGATTAATAAAATGTTCAAAATTATTTATTACAGCACTGGCATTGCCACCAACAGGTATTTATTGTCCGGGTGTAGGAATGAGAAATAGGTTGAGTGATGGAAAGGAATGGTAAGTTTTAAAAAGTAAAGCCAACAATGTGAGGCACATGCTTAAGAAACATGGAAAATGTAATTTGGTATTTATTCATTGATGTTTATTTATAAAAGATTGACTTTGAAAAGTACGACGAATCTTGGATGAATATCTTGATTCTTAGTTTGTACAAGGCAACCCATTGTGCCACTCCCATCTCTTAGCTAGTTGATGGGCTCTCGTGATTCGGGAATGGATTGTCTTTTGTGTTAGGAGCAAGCCTCCCGAATTCTAGCCATTTCGCATCTATGGAATGACCAATGAATCCTGTGTGGTAATCGCATCTGGCATTTTCATTATACCATTTGGGATATAGTGGCTCTTGAGGTTTCAGAGGATAAGGAGCGACCAGCGAGTTTTGAATTAAGCGGGGTAGCAGCTCGGTGTAGGAGATTGGAATAGGGTCGAATTGGAAGGGTTTCTTCTCCTTTTTCTAGCCTTGATTAGGATTTTGGCTCATGGCTTGTGTTTGGGCCGTATAAGGTGTTGGTGGCAGGACTTGCGTTGGATAGTTGTAAGTTGGAGGGTATGGTGTTTGGTATGTGGCAGCGATGTAAGGATATGGTATACAGGGTGTATATGGTGATGGTTGGTAACTGGTTGGTCCATAATGTGCCACTTGTGGAGTATATTGGCCTTGACCAGAAGCCGAGTTATAGGTCTCACCTGTCTTCTTCTTCCCAGATCCATTGGAGGCGTTGATAGCTCTTGTAGGCTTTTGCGTGATCTTTCCATGGCGCATGCCACCCTCGATCCTTTCTCCAATGATGACGACATCAGAGAAGCTAGAAGTTACACTGCCAATCATCTTGTCAAAGAAAGGATTTTGGAGTGTGTCGAGGAACATGCTGACCAGCTCCTTCTCAGGTAATGTAGGTTGTACTTGAGTAGCTAACTCCCTCCATCATTGAGCGTATTGTTTGAAGGTCTCGTCTCCTTTCTTGGCCTTATTTTGGAGCTGAGTTTTGTTTGGGGCCATCGCTACGTTGTATTGGTAACTTTTTAGGAAGGCTTCAGCCAGATCCTTCCATGAACGGATGTGGGTCCGCTCTAGCTGAGTATACTAATTGGCAGTAGCCCCAGTGAAGCTGTCTTGAAAGAAATGGACAAGTAGCTTATCATCGTGCATGCAGGGAGACATCTTCCTGCAATACATGGCCAAGTGACTCTTTGGGCAACTAGTTCCTTGATACTTTTCAAATTCAGGAACCTTGAATGTAGGAGGGATGACCACGTCGGGTACCAGGAACAGATCTGATGCATCTCTGGCTTCATAAGCGCTCCCCTCGATTGCCCTGATTCTGTCCTCTATGATTTTCCACTTTTCCGTATCCTCCTTGGAAGGAACATTTGGGTATCCCTCAGGCACGTGGTGGGGATGAGAAGATGGTATGTACACAGGGTGAGACCCTTGGGTGAACATAGGGTGCGTTCCCCCAAGGGCTATTTGGTAAGCTTGTGGAGTGGTGTTTGGAGGTAGGTTATGTGTTTGGGTTTGTGTTTGGGCTTGTGTTTGGTTGTATGAGGGTGCATGCCCATAAGGATACCCATGATGACCTCCTTCAGCTGGTGGAGGCATGGTTAATGGTGAAGGATTTTGTGGATTGAAACCAGGAGAATATAATGGATCAGTTGGTTCTCCCGGCAAGGATTCCCTTACATCATTCCGTTTCGATGATTGGATGGCCTCCATTAGCTTGGCTATCTGTTCCTTCAGTGACTTGACCTCGTTTCTTAGTTCCTCGTTTTGTCTTTCTAGCTCATCCATGATTCTTGACTGTGATCGGATCCTATAAGGATGTTGAGGAAGCTGTCTTTCTCCAAATTTTCTGTTAAATTTAAAAATTAATTTTGAGAAATAATCTGAATGCAAAAAATCATGAATGTAGTGAAAATGTGTGGAATGATTTCGAAACCTTTCTTTTTTATGAAAAATTTATGAATGAATGAATGCTCTGTGCAAATAATTTTAAGAGTTTCGAATTTTGAGTGTTTTGAAAAATGATTGAGTGTTGCTTTATTTGATTTTTAACAATTTTATGCTTTTATCGATTTTGGGTATTTGATTTTTCTAGAAAAACCTTCGGTTTGGTTTGAAAAAGTTTTGCTAAAACTTTCCTAAGAAAGCATTCTTTAGGTTTTCGAAATTTCATTTTCTCTCTTTTTACATCTTTTCATATATTCCATATTTTCAAAAATATTTTTCTAATTTTTCCTAGAAGTTTCTATTTTTCTTGATTTTTATTTGATTTTTCTTGACTTTTATTTGTTTCTTTTCTTTTGCTTGATTTTTCTTTCTTGATTTTATATCTCCTCAATCTCAGATTTCCCTTTCTTCTCTGCCATCTTGAGTGATCCAGTTTACTTGAGCATATGAATAAAATGGGGTGTGTGCCCTCCTTGCCTCTTATGTGGGTTACTTGTCCTAAAGGTCTAGGGCTTTTAATGCATGAACCTCTCAAAGGTGGTTAGTAATCCTGGGGTGTAGAGGTCACTAGAGCCAAGTTCCAGTCCATAATGCTTGCCACAACAGTAGAAGTAGCCACTAGTTGCGGGACATTATGACTAGGATGCACTCTAGCTGGGATTTTCGTGATAGTCAATCAGGACATAGGCCCCAGAGTGACACCACTAGATCCCTCTATCCTAAGCTGCACTCAGACCCGGGTATAAGGCCCCACTCATGAGATGAATGTATGCATGATGTGTGGAGGGCACACAAATTATTGGGATACCTGCAATTGGGGAAATCGTAGCAAGTATATATATAGCAATTTATTATTTATCTATCCTAGGGTTGTACAACGAATAGACAAACAAACAAGAGATAGATAAACAAATAAATGAATCGTGCAATTGATAAATCAGGCAAATAAACAGGGAAGGGATCAAATATGACCCACTCAATTTAGTTGGGCTTGACTCTCTAAATTCCCTAGTGGAATCGTCATTTGTTGCAACCGTAATTCCGACGAGACGACGAACTCGCTCAAATTTTAAAAAGAATTTATTTGACTAATGTGGCGCCACCAAATTTTTATTTAAGGGAAAAAGATTTGGAAAAAACCTGACTCGAGGATGAGATTCGAAGTTCGGGAGTCGGTTACGAATGGGGAAGGTGTTAGGCACCCCACTCGCCCGTTCCGAAGAACGGTACCCTTAAACTGAGTGTGTGATTTTTGAAATAGTTTGATCCATTTAATTAGCATGGAAATAAATAACTTGATGGAGGTTAGCCTGACAGGACTTGATCCTGCTCCTACGTATTCCCCGGTGCAATGAGAAACTCAAGGCTTACGTAGTTCTGGTTTATGAGGGCTTGACCTTCGGAAGTGTTTTAAAAGAAATTGGATTTTGTGAAAGAGTTTTATTTTTGGAGGGACCCTCAGCCCACTCATGCACAAGGTCCGAGGTAGCTAAGGTTGCACTGGGGCCTATACGAACTACTAAACGTCGAACAACAGTGTAGACCGCCAGTTTCCCGTTTAGAGTTCATCGCGTGAGACTGTAGATCCTAAAATCTTTTGAAAAGAATTTTATTTTTGGAGGAACCTCTGATCCACTCATGCACAAAGTCCGAGGCAGCTAAGGCTGCATGGGGGCGTATACGACCATGGATCCCAAAACCTTTTGAAAAGAATTAATTTTACTTTTGGAGAACATAACGACAATAAAAATAAATTGATCTTGATTTTGCAATACTGGGGCTTGAAAGGAGTAAAGAGGGCTATGAGGCTTGAGGGGATAATGGGAAATGTAGGGGCTAGATCATAATTTTGGAAAGTTCTGGGGTTGAATTGTGATTTTGGGAAGTTTAGGGGCTGAATTATGATTTTGCAAAGTTCAGGGGTTGAATTGTGATTTTGGGAAGTTTAGGGGCTGAATTGTGAAAAGGGAAAATATGGAGGTTTAATTGGGATTTTTGAAGAATAGAAGGACTTAGTTGTAGCAATGGAGTGTACAGGGACTCAGTTGTAATAAGGGAAGGTACAAGGACCAAGTTGCAATAAGGGCGAGCAAGCCTAATTAATGGGGAGCAAAAGAGCCGAATGTGGGGCTCGAAGTGAAGGCGGTGGAGTATGTAAGGGAGCGTGTCAGCAACTAGGCCAAATTCCTAGTTGGTCATATTAGCCCCATATTTGATTAAGAGTAATGCTTTCAGGGTATACGACTTGCATGCAGCATGTGCAGAGACATGCGATCTCGATGTCAAACGCTTTCACATGATCCTTCGAGCCTATTACAGGATCCTATGATGGCTCCCACTGCTTGAATATTTGATTTCAATACAAACTCCAACCATACATGCTATGCGATTCACGTGGGGTCCAAGGTATTGTACTAGGGTGTATCTGCATGTGCCTTGGTGCACTTGGAGTGTGGTATCGTGCTCAACTGCCATACGTGGGGCTCAAATCCATCTCCCCTCATTTGGCTTTCAATTTTCATTTATCCCCGACCATTTGCAGGCATGTACCAACGTCAAGGCCATGTGATTTTCTGTCTAAAGAAACACTCTAGATGCAAGTATTGCCCTTGCTAGTTGCGGAATTCATTCGAGATCGAGGGAGGCTCTTCATGACGAACCTGACCCAAGCCAAGAGGGATGCAGAACCAGCGTCGAGTACTTTCCAGGCCTTGTATTTCTGATCGTCTAGATTTCACCCTTGACCAACTTCGTCCAATCGTAGCATACATGGGAATTCTCATTCATGTACATGATGAACTGCAACCTACATGTTGTTCTTTGCATGGCTTATGCATATGTACCCACAAACTGCCCCCCTGAGAGTGTGCACGTGCGAGGCCTCACCCATGTTAATTGACGGGGGCTGGAGTTGGCTCATTAAGCTAGAACAGCTACGTCTAGGTGCTGTCTGAGAATCTTGACCCACGAAACCTTCAGGAAGAAGCCCATCTGGTAGACTAGGTATATTGTCTTTTGACTATAGAACAGAGGATACTGGACGATGGCCTTAACAGAAAATACCTCCCATTGTTGACCCACCGTCATAGCTATAGGGATTTGTGAGTGATCGTGCCCAATTGTCGTGGCTGCTCCCCTTACCTATCTCTGTTAGCCGATGACCGACCCAGGAAAATCAATACTTCTGGTAATTATCACGATCTGCCGACCCTTATCCTATTTGTAGGAGTACTCAAGTCCCCACATTGGATGAATAGAGTGCAGATTCTGCGCTGGGATCAGTGGAATAAATGAGGCGCGGAATTTGCTCTCATCTGTTAGTGCACCAATTAAAGAATTCTTGGAATGTTAGAAAGTCCAACTTCCTAATGGCAGATTCCTTTGTTCTTCAATCAATTTAATTTGCAGGAGTGAACTCTGGATCATAGAGTCATAGGACAAGCAAAAACAAGCCATTCTTGTAGATTATTCGATCGTTGTTGGGAATTTCATAGCTCGCGCATTCCCTGGTCTGCTAGGACAAGAGGAGGGGCAAGGCAGTTACTGAATGGCTGGACTTTCTCATACTAGTAAGTGACAAAAGCGAGGTGTAACCAGCTGCATGAGTGAGTATACGTCTGTGTGACAACCGTTGTGATTACTGTTGGCGTCTTCCTTGATTAATGCTGTTTTGGGGAACCTGATCCTTGCATATTGATCAATTGGAAAGCTAATAAGACCAAGAGCCATGGTATGCCCGAGCCTTTTAAGCATGTATGCCTCGTGCAATTTTGGACTTTATCCTATTTAAATACACCAAGATCCCTCCATCTGCAGGTACAAAGACTCACGTCGAGACACCAAAGTTGGCACGTCTATAATGCTACAAGGATCAGGCCCTTGTCATTTTGCAGATCCGCCTTGGTTATTATGGTTTTCCTTCATCATTTTTTTTTAGGAACGGCCCCTGTTTCCTTTTCTGTGCACTCAAAAAAATTCAAGGACAAGTTGAACTTCGAAGAGAAGCTGAATCTTGATGTTTCCCTGGCCATTCATGTCATACTTAATCTGAGGTAAATTCATTCATCCTTATCCGGCCAAGCGATGCAGAGCGGAACTTCATTCATCCTTATCCAGCCAAGTGATACAAAGTGAGGCACACACACAGTGGTTAAAACCAACGCACTCTCCCTCAGCGTTTATGTACGCTTGACGCTCCCTAACTCTGGCAGACGTTAAGGCAACAGAACCCTATTGCATCTTATACTTGCAGGCTTGCATCATAGAGACCTCATGTAAATTTAAATCTAATTCCATTCCAGGCGGAGAGATAAAGATCCTTTCACTATATTTCAAACACGGGCTTTCACATGCAAGATTCATAGAGATTTCATGCAGAGGATAAACTTGGATCCAATTTCATTCAGCCGAAATTTGTTTAAGCAAGATTTATTATGAGAGGTAAATCGCTCAATACAAAATGAATTAACACACATTCAATTGCGTTTGTTATTCGAACAAGATCCAAGGACCTATTTAATTTCACTGAGCATGATGAACATAGGAGCAGAACATGTAGATTACAATGCTCATGTACTTACCTGTAGAAAGAGCGGGGCTTCTTTTTCTTGCTGATGAGATCACTTCGGGAGCTTTTTCGGGAATTTTCCAGAAATCAATCGCAGAGCAAGCCAAACGAATTGAGCCCTTGATCCTTGTTTTCAACCATCAGAGAGAACTAAAAAAAAAAACCCTTCATTTTTAACCTCCAAATCATTTTATACCTCTTTCCTTTTAAATTTTCCCGGGGGATCCCCGCTTTTTTTCTTTTCTTTTATTTTTGCTTTCTCTTTATTATTATTTTTTTTTCAATTTTTGTTATTTTCTGCTTTTATTTTTCTATTTTCTGTTTTTGTTCTTATTAATTCTGTTTTTAATATTTTTTAGATTTTATGTTCCCCTTTTTAATATTCTTCATTTTTTATTTTTTTTATTTTATTTTATTTTTTCTTTATTTTACTTCTTATTATATATTTTGTGATTATCATACTTATTATTGTTATTATGTAATTTTTTATTATTTATTATTATTATTATTATTATTTTCAGAATTTTCACTTATCTTTTTCTATTATTTTCTCTTTATTTTTTTGTCTTTTTCTCTTTATTTTATTTTCTTTTTTTATTTTTGTTATTTTCTACTTTTTCTTGATTCTCTGTTTTCTACCTTCTGTTTTTTTATCTTGATGTTTACTTTCTGTTTATTATTTCTCTTAACTTTTAATATTTATTTATTTTAAGTTATTAATGGTTTCTTGATTAATTTACTACTTACTTACTTAATTTTAAAAATGAGGGGCATTGGACATAATTGAGTGTTTACAGTAAGAATTCATTTACAGATCTTGAAGGTCCCAAGTCTTACCCCCCACTTGATTGGAAAAATGGAATTTGATTAGTAGAAGTAAGCATTTAGCATTTCTCAGTACCAAAGAATCCTTCTATTTGATCAGCAGAAAACGTTTCTGATATGCAATCAGATATGGATACTTAGAGCATCCTATGTACACTAAGCATTGGTGAAATTGATTTTTTGAAGATAGAAATTGAAAAGGAAACTCAGATAAGGTCCTAAATTCATTAGATGCCAACCAAGCAAGTAACAATAGCCATCACTGAACTCAAGAGTCATTCAGGATCCAAAGGGGCCTGACATCGAGCAGGAGCATCAGGAGGCAATGGTCCATGGTTAGGGGAATTAATACTACACTCAGGCATCCGTGCATATATTGGTCTCCTGTACAAGTGTTGAATACCTAAGATTTTATGATCAATCATTCAAACAACATTGCAGGCTGGTCCAGTGTCATCCTTTACTCCACATTTAACTAAAAATACCTTTGGCACTAAAGAAGGTTCTCATAGAATTTGATATTCCCGATTGGGAACATACAATCTATTTACCAAACAAAGATCAAGGAAACAAAGAGACAAAACCACAACCCACTGATATTATTGACACTTCCTTAACAGAGATGGTTCTGAATTAACAATATCATCACCCTTGAACCAAATTTTGCATAGAGCAGCAAGCGAAGTTTCAACGCTAAAGGCAGATCTAAGCCTAGTAGAAGACAACATTAATGAGGAGCCAATTATGCTATATAACGTTGTTGCATATCTTTGGTACAGAGTGGTGTTCTTTGGCTGGTCTCATTTCCTAAGCTAATTCTACCGTATAGAAACCACTCTCAACCTCTTCTCTTGAACCTCCTTTTTTCTGGGCCAGTTTACTTTCCATCAAGCCTAAGGTATAGAACCTAAAACTAAAACTGATGTTGTGGCCAATCCAAGATTACTTCAACCACCCGTCTATGCTTCAAGTTGATGTTGTTACTCTTGCTGAGTCCAAAGATCTCTTTATCAATTCATTAAAGCTTACTCTCGCCACCCTTTTTCTATTTTTCTGCCTTTGCATTTTGTCATAATCTTGGTATTGGAGGGACTAATCTACAGAATCTTGCAAATCATGTGGAGTGAGTAGTTTAGGTTGTGATGCTGGTCTTTGGATTAGATGAAATAGCAAGGCCTTGAAGCAGCTTTACTACATTAGCAGCATCACTAATAAAATACTTGGCCTTGCTAGGCTTCTTGCCTACAGTGCGGGAAAAGATCTCTGGAGCTAATGGTAATGAAGAGAATGAAACTGTCCTCAAAATGCTCTTAAACATGTCCTGATCAGACTTGTCATCTCCAAAGCATAGCACAAAATTTGGTGGATTACTATTTTCTGATCTTTGGTTAATAACAAGGCCACATCACTCAACAACCAAGTTGCATTGGCAGTATCAAGCTCCACATAGAAACTGGACCTTAGCATCTCCTGATGTCTAGCAAAACAACGTAGCTATTGAAGGCCAATGCACAAGATGCAGACTAATTGTGATAATGAATAGTGTTAGCACCAAATACAAGAACACCACCTATGGGGGTGGGCATTGCAACAAGCTTGTGCGCATCATGGGAGGAGACTAACAGATGACCAAATAAGTGGATTCTGCTTCAAAGTTATGTTAATACTAAGTGCTAATATCATGCAAGTATGATGCTTCCCTAAGACCTACCCAGCCCAAATTAGCTCGTGCTCATGCAAAATCACCATCAAATTCAATATAGCCGTGAACAAATGTAAAATCTTTTACATGTCTCATATGCAAGTCAGGCAAGTTTATCACATTGGATGACTCAATATGAGCAGCAACTGCACCCTCTTTATTTTCAGTAGCTATCAAGTGCTCCATGACATTGCTCTGGCCGTCTGCTCCATCTTTACTTCATCAGGTTTTAACATATTAATTATTTATTATTAATGTAAAATAATATTATACTCTTAATTTAAAATTATGAATTTTTATTTTTTACTTTTATTTTAAAGAATCCAAATAATTTAATAAAATATATAAAATAAAAGAAAATATTATATTATTTATTCAATAAATTAGAGGATCATATATGTTTTTTTATTTTATATGTTTGATTAAACTATTTTGATGATTTTTTATAAGAAAATTAAAAAAAATATGATTTTAAATTAAGAATATTATATTTTATTTTACAATCATAATAGATAATTAATATATTGAGTTTGTATTAATTTATTATTTTTATCTTTTACTTAAAAATGTTAAATTAAAATATTTTTATTTCAAACAAAAAATTTATTGCTTTCTTCTTACTTCTTTAACATCTTTCTTTCAAGATCATTTTGAGAAATTCATTACATCCTTATTAAGGAAGGATATGAAATCATAATATTTTATGAATAAACAAGTCAATTGAAAGCGAAGATGTTAAAACACATTTTAACCACTTCATTGGTATAAAGAAAAATTATCCTTTTAACATTGATGTAGATGATGAAATTATTTAACAGGTTATTTTTTTAATAAATATAAAATTTTAGTATAACTTGTCATTAATTTGGTATCTTCTATAATATAATCGTTTACATTTACGTAATAGGTACTATAATATATTTTAATATTTTATATATTTGAGTAAACAATTTTAAATGTTATTTAGAAGAAAAAATTTGGAATATTAAATTAAAAATATTATAATATTAAAAAATAATTTATATATCAAGATTTGTAAAAATTTATTATTTTTTTATTTACAAATATTAAATTAAAATATATTTATTTAAAAAAAATATTTATTTTTTTCCTCTATTTTTAAGACCATCCATTTTTTAAGAAATTCATGACTTCATTATTAATTGAGAATATAAAAATATAACATTTTTTGAATTAACAATGTTACAAAGATATAAAATTACTTGTTGGTAAAGATGTTGAAATATTTTTTAACAACATCAATTGTATGAAAAAAATAGATAGTATCCTATTATCGTTGATATATATGATATAATTTATTTTAAAGATAATATCTTTTTAATGTATAATTTTAAGATAACTTATGATTTATTGAAGATCATATATATTTGGATGATAGATATTATAATTTACTTTTTTTCTTTTATATGTTTGATTAAACTATTTTAAGGATTGTTTAAAAAAATAAAAAAAAAAGAAAAATTTATTATTTCAAATTAAGAATATTATATATAATTTTACAATCATAATAAATAATTAATATGTTGAAGTTTTTTATATTTATTTTTAAATATTTGATTTAAAAAAAATTTACTATCTTCTTTCTAGTTTTTTAAATTATTTCTTTTAAGACTATTGTTGAGAAATTCATTCCTTTATCATAAAGCGAAGATATAAAAACATGTCATTTTATGAATCAACTATATTGCATATGCATGAAAATTACTTGAATGTGAGAATGTTAAAACATATTTTAACCACTTTGTAAACACGAAATTATGTCCGAAGGTAGATTTAAAGTCCAAAATAAATCATTTTTTTTTTGTTTTCTTTCTAGCCTAATATGGATCAAAAACAAAAAAATAAAAGGAAAAGAACCAAAAAAAAAAGAAGAAAAAGGAAAACAAAAGTGATGAAAAAATAAATAAATGAATAAAATGTAAAATACAATAAATAAATAAATAAATAAAAGAAGAAGAAAGAAGTAGAAAAAATAATATAAGATAAATAAATAAATAAATAGAACAAAATTAAAAAGGAAGATGAAGGAAAATTTTAGTTAGGGAGTTAGTTAGGAATTTATTTAAGAAGTAGTTAATAAGTTAGCCAAATTAGTTAATGTTAGTTAATAATTAGTTAAAAAAAAAGAAAAGGAAAGAAATTAAAAAAGAGAAAAAGGAAGATAATAAAAAGAGAAAATAAAAAAAAAGGAAAACAAAAACAATAATGAAGAAAGTTGAGTAATAATAAAAAAAAGGAAAATAAATAGTAATGAAAAAATAATAAAAGGAAAAAAAATAAAGAAACAAAAAAGGGAAAAATAAAAAGGGGTTGGAAATATAAAAGAAAAAACAGAAATAGAAATAAAAGGGAGGAGTTGGCGGGAGCTTTGAGAGGGGAATGCAAAAAACAGAATGGGGACTTTTTGGTGGGGAAAAAATTGGAAGATTTGAACCCAAGAAGAAGGTTTTCTCTCTGCAATCTTTCCGGCTCCTCGGGGAATTTCTTGTTCACTGTCGAGAAGCACATAAAGGAGCTCTGCAATCTTTCCGGCTCCTCGAGAAATTCCTTGTTCACTGTCAAGAAGCACATAAAGGAGCTCTTCAAATCAAAAGAAAAAGTTGGTGAAGAGAAGGCTCTTGTTCCATGAAGTTAATCTTCTCTAGTTTCTATTCCTTGAAGGTAACTTTGCTCAGGTTAGCACTATCGCTATGAAATCTGCATGAATTGAATCTGGTATTGAAATGAAAATTAGCAAGAATAATCCATCCGTTTTGCAATTTATGTTCTGAAAAACCGATCTGAAATTCATCAGTGACTGATATGTAACTTAGGCAGAACGAAGAACAATTTTAACTATTTATGTAATCTTGCATAAGAGAATTCTGTTCCTTAGCAGAAGATTTAATCATTGAAAGGTGCCAAAGAACATCCCACTGTTTTGCTCTAAAATCTGATAGAAAATGATAATAGTCAAGGTAGTTGAGGTTCTAATCCAAGGCTGAGTCATTTCTGGTAAAGTCATTAAAATAATAACCTGTAGGTAAAGCGGATTGATTATTTGATCTGTGGGTTGGATTTGGTTGTTTGTTCTGTCATGCCAGTGATGAAGACAAACTCTAAATGCTTGGAAAAGGGTAAAACAGGATAGAGATTCAGGATATACGAGAATTAAGGGAGGTCTGATGATAAACTTAGACCATCATGTCTATACAAACTTTCAGTAAATGCTCACCTGTGAGATCTGTTCTAATTCAGTTGTGCTCCATCTACTCCATAGAATCAATAAAGGAGAATTTAATTAATTGATCTCGAAGTTTCGGTCACTTTCTGTATCTTGGATTAGAACTGGTTCGTTAGCCAAAGGTTCCCTTCTCCTGGTTTAACATATAGTTTTCTATGATTGGCTTTATCCGTTATACCCCTTGCTTGATTCACTAAGTTGGTATGATACTGCTTCAATTCTTTTAAATGATGGTTTGTATGAATGTATCAAATCTTATATGGTTAGCATGGCATAGCCAAAATAGGAAAATGAACTTTATGCTTAGGAATTGTGTGTCTCTGCATATCTGTTGAGGATTCTGTGATTAGAGGCCATAATTACCATGTTGTTTCATTAGTAAGATGATTAGGAGTGAGAGGCAGTAGAGCTAAGTCCAAGCAGGCCCAGGAAACTGCAGAATAGTGACTAGAAAGATAGGATCAGATTAGAAGGGTCTGAACCGTGGGAGGAAATATCTGCAAAGAAGTTTATGTGATTTGTCTATTTGGTTGAGAAATTTAATTTCAGAATCATAACTCCTGTTAGAATCAGTAAGTATCAAGCTTGGATAATTGCTGAGGGAAGACTTCAAACCATAAAACATGGTCAAGTAGGTGATAAAGACCAAACCTGGAGAAAACTTGAAATCTGGTATGCTAGTAATAGGTGATCGTTGAGGTAGGCATTTTGGTCTACTGAGACAGGACCTGTACAGTGAAGTATACTAGTCATCCATATTACAATGAAAAGCTCAAGGTCTGGGTCTCGATGTATGCATGAAGACCTGTTCTATTAGTTGAAATATAAGACGATGTTGTGCACCTTTCTGCTTCATAATAAGGTAGATCAAAAACTCCAAACCTGGAGGAAACTTGTGAACTTTGGCCTTATAGGAAATAGTTTAGCAGGAAGAAACACAAACTTTGCACATCACTGCTTAGCAAAGAAGCACCCATATTTCAGTTCCTGTCCTCTTTCTTTCTCCTCCATCAAACAGAAAGCAGAGCTTAACTTCTCCTTCAACCACTTGCTTGGCTAACCTCATTCTCTTCTGTTTTCTTTAATTAAGAGTGATCTGTTTGGGTTCTATCCAGATTGCTTGATTCAGATTCAGCCATTGAATGGGGATGTCTTTTCCTCAATTTTCTTCTTTTCTTTGCATAGCAGGGCCCGTGTTCGAGCCCCGTATACAACTATTATTTTAAAGAAAAAAAGGGGGTCCTCTAGCCTTTGTCAAGTTGATGTCCAGGATTATTTGACCTAAATTATAACCCTTAATCAAGTTGGTATCCAGGATTATTTGGCCTAAATTATAAACCTAGTTTAGTGGTTATATGAGCGGATGCACAATAACTAGACTATATTGAAACTGGGCCAGCCGCTCACCTTGTTAGCCCATATTAAACTCAAAATAGATGGACCCTGCTGGTGGTCTTCCACCTAAATTAGGCCCTATTGCAACTTCGGATGGCCGCCTCCTTGATTTAGGCCATGACAATTACCAAGAAAACTGGGCCACCTTTGGGCCATGCCAACAGCCACCTTTCAACATCTAATTGAGCCTAAGATTAGTGATTTCTCTAATTAATATTTAAGCAAATAATTTTGCAATCGATCTGGGCTAAGCCCAATTTCCACCTTTTTTTATGGAAAGTAAAAAATGAATAGAAAATAAAATAAATAAAATAAAAATAAAATAAAACATAAAAACAATAATAATAATAAAAGGATCAATCAAATACATTTTTTTTATGTGTGGGACTCGTCCAAATTCCTTTTTAATTTAAAATCAAATAAAAAATTCGCATCAAACTCAACTTGTTAATCTCAATTGGGTCAAGCCCAAATTCTTTTATATTCCATTTGAAATCAATTCTCTTCTCTTAAAATGAAAGCAAGCCCAATTATTTTTCATTCGAAACCGATTCTTTTTTTTTCATCAAGTCCTTTTTGAAAAATTGGGTCAAGGCCCAATTCTTTCTAAAATGAAATCAAATCCAATTCTTCCCTCTAATCATTAAATCAAGCCTATTTTTTTATTTTTTGGGTTAAGTCAAATCTCTTTTTTTTAGACACTATTTACTAACTCTATAAAAATGTTTGTCTGTAATTTTCTAAAATTTGTGCAAACATATTTTAATACGAACATGCAACCTTTTCTACTGTTCCATATTTTAATTCGTTCAAATTCATACGCGGCTTATGACGGTTTGGATTTCGCAAGCACACAATTTTAGAAAATCGCTGTTTACTAACTCCGTAAAAACATCTGTTTTAATTTTCTAAAATTTGTGCAAACGGATTTTAATACGAATAAGCAGCCTTCTCTGCTATTCCGTATTTTAATTCGTGTGGATTCATACGCGGCTTATGATGGTTTGGATTTCACAAGCACACAATTTTAGAAAATCACTATTCACTAGCTCTGTAAAAACGTTTGTTTCCAAAAATCTGTTTTAATTTTCTAAAATTTGTGCAAATGGATTTTAATATGAACAGGCACCATTTTCTGCTGTTCTGTATTTTAATTTGTGCAGATTCATACGTGGCTTACGACGGTTTGGATTTCGCAAGCACGTCATTTTAGAAAATCACTATTTACACTTAACTTCGTCCGAAAATCAATTTTTACCTAAAATCATCTTTTTATCATCTAAGGGATCAAGTCTCTTAACCAGAACTATGTAGCCTTGAGTTTCCCATTGCACCAGGGAATAAGTAGGAGCAGGATTAGGTCTTGTCAAGCTATTTTCCACTAACCTATTTATTTTTATTCTAAACTAAAGGGATTGAACAATTTTCAAAAATATCAAAATCACACACTCAGATTAAGGGTACCGTTCTTCGAAATAGGCGAGTAGGGTGCCTAACACCTTCCCTACTCGTAACCGACTCCTGAACCTAGAATTTCATCTTCAAGTTAAGGTTTTTCCAAATGTTTTTCCTTAGAATAAAATTTGGTGGCGGCCCCACTTTTAATTAAATTTTTTTCAAAAGAATTTAGCGAGTTCGTCGTCTCGTTGTAATTACGGTTGCGACACACTTCATTTGTATAAGGAAATTTTTTTTCTTTTAACGTTGATATAGATTATGGTAATCATTAAAAAATTAATATTTTTTCACACTGTCGCAATCGTAATTACGATGAGACGACGAACTCGCTAAAAATTTTAAAAGAAGAAGTTTAGATTGATTGTGGAGCCGCCACCAAATTTTTATTTCAGAGAAAATATTTGGAAAAACCCTAACTCAAGGAAGAATCTAGGTTCGGGAGTCGTTACAAATAGGGAAGGTGTTAGACACCCTACTTGCTCGTTCTAAAGAACGGTACCCTTAAACTGAGTGTGTGATGTGAAAATGGTTTGATCCCTTAAATAGAATAAAAATAAATAGGTTTGTATGAAAATAGCCTAACAGGACTTGATCCTGCTTCTACGTATTCCCTGGTGCAATGGGAAACTTAAGGTTACGTATTTCTGGTTTTTGTTTTGAAGACTTCATCTTCTGGGGTTAAAATAATTTTGAAAGGCGATTTTAAAAGCAGTTTTGATATTTTTGCATAATTCTTAGCCCACATATGCATAGGATCCAAGACAACTACGACTGCACTAGGACCCATATGAATCTCTGAATATCGAATAGTAGATGAAGTTACCAGTTCGTCTTTAGAGCTCATTGCATGAGACATAGATTTATTAAAATAACGCTTTCTGGAATATTTTATTGTTTAAAAGGAATTTTTAGTCCATATATGCACAGGATCCAAGACAACTACGGTTGTACTAGGACCCATATGAATCTCTAAACATCGAATAGTAGAAGAAGTTATCAGTTCGTATTTAGAGCTCATTGCGTGAGACTTAGAATTATTAAAACGGTGTTTTCTCAAATATCTTTTGTTTAAAAGGAATTCGTAGTCCACATATGCATAGGGTCTAAGGCAACTAAGGCTGCACTGGGACCCATATGAATCTCTAAACATCCAACAGCAGAAGAAGCTACCAGTTCGTATTTAGAGTTCATTGCATGAGACTTAGAATTATTAAAACAGATTAATTTTTGAAATAACAAAAATAAGATGGGATTGGGTTTAAGTAGAAAGATAAAAAGAAGAATTGGGCTTGACCCAAATAATGAAAATGGAATTGATTTCAAAATTGAGAAAAGGAATTAGGCTTGATTTAAAATAAAATGAACTTGATTTGAAATTATGGAAAAATTTAGGCTTGATTTTAAAATTGAATAAACTTGATTTGAAATTGAGAAAAAGAGAAATTGACAAAACGAGTTAGACCTATATTATGACATAATTTCAAAAGTAAAAGAACAAAATCGAGCTTGGATTAAAATTGAAGGAAATAATTGGACTTGACCTAGCTTAAAGAAAATTGAATTTTGATTTGAAAATAAGAGTTGGGCTTGACTAAGGTAGACAATAAAAATAAAATAATAAGAACTTGACAACCAATGAGTAGAAAAATTTATGTGAATTATTTGTTTTATTTTAGAATTTGCTTTAAGAAGGCTCAATTTGCATAGCCCAATTAAAACCAACTACTCCACTTAAAACGGATCAATAATTCGATTAAGAAAACCTAATGGAAGGGCAGTTGTCCAGATTTAGAGCGGCCCAACCACAAGGCCTATTAACCTAAATTGGCATGTGAGGTGTGCGTGAGGCATTTTTAAGAGAGATGGTCGTGTTGGGGATCGAACTTGAAGCCTGGAGGGTGTAGGCAGCGTGCTTGACCACTAGACCACATTGCTAGTTGAGTTTTTAACACTCTAGATTAATTTTAAAGCACGCTTAACCATTAAATATATATTAAAAGGGAAGTGCACCGAGCGAGATTCAAACCAGGCACCTCCTGTATGGGCTTTGATTGAGCTAACCACTTGAGCCAAGTTGTTGGCTGGGTTTTTAACGCCTCAAATTAGTTTTAAAGCACACTTTGGTGGACGTAAATATCAGCCTGCATGTAAGCTGCATGGGATCTCCCCTTTCCCACATTTTGACCATGGTATTTCTTCTCCTCACGTCCCAAAGAAACACCAATCGAACACGATACATAGATGTAACTAAATTTCTCACATTCTGTGACATGAGCTAAGTCATTTTGGCTTATCTGATTACTGCTCTCGTGGTCATCATAGTCCCTATTTGAAAACTCAGGAGCATCCACAACTAGATTTTTTTTTGGATACTTTAGAGGTTCGGAAGACCGAGAAGATAATAGAAATTTAGCTAATACAAGATATGAAATATCATCAATTGACGCCTCAGATTTATCCTTTGAAGAATTCACTTCTCACCCTGATGCATTGTCTTCTTCTTCCTCACCATCAGGAAACTAGGGAACTATGACTTAGTATTCTGCATGGCCCATGCAACGATAGCTTTTCGTTGGTTTGTTGTAGAACAATCACCCAAGACATATATGTTAGTCACAACTGTGAACACCATATTATGTCCAAGGATTCAAAACCAAAAATAAATTATTTTGTTTTTAGCCAAAAGGTGATTTAGTCTAAAATAGTTCAAAAATCAAAATAAAAGTAATGGAAAAAATAAAAATAAATAAATAAATAAATAAAAACAAAAAAAAAAGAGAAAAAAAGAGAATCAGAAAAAAGCAGAAGAATAGAAAAGGGAAAAAGGAGAGAACCCACCAAAATTAAAAAAAAAAAGAGGTATATATAAAGGGAGGGGCACTTGGAGTCTTGAGGAATTCAGAATTTTCTAAGTGAGAGGACCTAAGAGACTCTCTACTTCTGCATCCAATTCAGCCCTTGGCCTCCATGGAACCAGTTCTTCATCACTTTCCAATGGAGGTTAGATCCAACTTTTATTCCGCTTAAGTTTCTTGCTTCTTTTTGGATTTTCGAGTTTATTTTCATCTCTGTTTTTTGTTTCCATTTTTTATCAGTCAAATGATCTCTGATTTCAACGATTTTTGTTGTGTTCTCTTCTTACTTCTCTCTAGTTTCTAGAATGATATTATTTGTCTAATTTGGATCTGAATTAAAATTTCTATCACCTGATTATCGAAGCATGTTCATCTTGGTGCACAAATGAACCTAGCTTGTTTGATTCGTGCATAACTTGCTCATTTCTGGTTGGATTTCTGTCAAACATGTTTTTTTTTTATTTTTATAATCCATATATTTCAACTGGTAGGCTTTAATTTTTCATATCTACCAAAAAAAAATTTAGAAAAATTCTGAGATTTGAATTCAAACTTTGGTGCCAAACTCTCTTGTGTTCGTGAGGTTCATCTTTATCTCGTTTTTTGTTTTCATTTTTGATCGGTCAAATGATCTCCGATTTCTATGTTTTTTATTTTTTTCTCTTTGTCGTCCTCTCTAGTTTATGAAATGATATTATTTGTCTAATTTGGATCTCAAATGAAATTTCTATCGCCTGATTACCAAAGCATGTATGTCCTAGTGTGCAAATGATCCTAACTTGTTTGATTTGTACATAACTTGCTCATTTCTGGCTGGATTTTTGTCAAACTTGTTTTGTGTGATTCCTATGATCCATATCTTTCAATTTTTCAGTTTTAATTTTTTCAGATCCACCAAATAATATTTTCGAAAAATTCTAACATTTGAATTGAAATTTTGGCGTCAAAATCTCTTGTGTTCTTGAGGTTCATCTTCGTCTCTGTTTTTCGTTTTTGTTTTTAATCGGTCAAATGATATCCAATTTTGGTGATTTTTGTTGTGTTCTCTTTATCTCTCTCTAGTTTCTGGAATGATATTATTTGTTTAATTTGGATCTAAAATAAAATTTCTGTCGCTTGATTACTAAAGCATGTTCACAATTCTTTTCCTTAATTTCAAATCAAGTCAAGTTTATGTTAAATCAAGTCCAATTCAAGCCTAAAATTCAAATCAAGTTTATTTTATTTTAAATCAATTCCAATTATTTTCATCAAATTCAAATCAAGTTTATTTTATTTGAAATTAAGTCCATTTATAATTCTAAGTCTCACGCAATGAACTTTAAATACGAACTGGTAGCTTTTTCTGTTATTCGGTATTTAGAGATTCCTTTGGGTCCCTGTGCAGCCGTAGTTGTCTTGGACCCTATGCATATATGGTTTGAGAATCCCCTTTTCAGAAAATATCATTTTAATAATTCCAAGTCTCACACGATGGGCTCTAAATACGAACTGGTAGCTTTTTCTGCTGTTCACTATTTAGAGATTCATATGGATCCCAGTCCATCTGCAGTTGTCTTGGACCCTGTGCATATGTGGATCGAGAATCCCCTTTTTAGAAAATACCGTTTTAATAATTTTAAGTCCCACACGATGGGCTCTAAATAAGAACTGGTATCTTTTTCTGTTGTTCATTATTTAGAGATTCATATGCGTCCCAGTGCATCCGTAGTTGTCTTGGACCCTGTGCATATGTGGATTGGGAATCCCCTTTTAGGAAAATACCGTTTTAATAATTTCAAGTATCACACGATGGGCTCTAAATACGAACTGGTAGCTTTTTCTGCTGTTCAGTATTTAGAGATTAATATCAGTCCCAGTGCAGTCGTAGTTGTCTTGGACCTTATGCATATGTGGACTCAGAATCCCCTTTTTAAGAAATACCGTTTTAATAATACCAAGTCTCACGCGATGGGATCTAAATGCGAACTAGTAGTTTTTTCTACTATTCAATATTTAGAGATTCATATGGGTCCCAGTGTAGTCGTAGTTGTCTTGGACCCTATGCATATGTGGATTGATAATCCCCTTTTAAGAAAATGTCATTGTAATAATTCCAAGTCTCACGCGATGGGCTTTAAATATGAACTGGTAGCTTTTTCTATTGTTCAATATTTAGAGATTCATACGAGTACCAGTGCAGCCGTAGTTGTCTTGGACCTTGTGCATATGTGGACTCAGAATCCCCTTTTTAGAAAATACAGTTTTAATAATTCCAAGTGTCACGCGATGGGATCTAATTACGAACTGGTAGCTTTTTCTACTATTCAGTATTTAGAGATTCATATGGGTCCCAGTGTAGTCGTAGTTGTCTTGGACCCTGTGCATATGTGGACTGACAATCCCCTTTTAAGAAAATATCATTGTAATAATTCCAAGTCTCACGCGATAGACTTTAATTATGAACTGGTAGCTTTTTCTATTGTTCAATATTTACAGATTCATACGGGTCCCAGTGCAGCCGTAGTTGTCTTGGACCCTATGCATATGTGGACTGAGAATGCCCTTTTTAGAAAATACTCTCAAAATCATTTTCCTTTTCACTTCGAAGGTTAAGCCTTCAAACCAAAACTACGTAAGCCTTGAGCTTTCCATTGCACGAGGGAATACGTAGGAGCAGGATCAAGTCCTGTCAGGCTATCCTTCCATAAACTTATTTATCTTTTATTCTAATTAAAGGGATCAAACAATTTTTAAATAAATCGCACACTCAGTTTAAGGATACTGTTCTTTGGAACGGGCGAGTAGGGTGCCTAACAACTTCCCTACTCGTAATCGACTCCCGAACCTAGATTCTTCCTCAAGTTAGGGTTTTTCCAAATGTTTTTTCCTTAAATAAAAATTTGGTGGCGACTCCACATATCAAATTAAAATTCTTTTTTAAAATTTTATCGATTTCGTCGTCTCGTCGAAATTTCGGTTGCGACAAATGGCGACTTCACTGGGAACTTTAGAGAGTCAAGCCCGTTTGATTAAGTGTGCATTGTATTGATCCTTTTCCTGTTTATTTGCTCGATTTATTTGTCTGTTTATCTATCTGTTATTTGTCTGTTTATTCACTGTACAACCCTAGGGTAGATGAATTTAAAATTTTATTCTATATATCTGTTGTGATTTCCCCAACTGCAGATATCTCAATTATTTGTGTGCCCACCACACATTACATATATGCATTCATCATGAGTGGGGCCCTATACCCGGGTCTGAGTGCAACCTAGGATTAGAGGGATCTAGTGGTGTCACTCTGGGGCTTACGTCCTGTTTGACTATCACGAAAATCCCAGATAGAGTGCGTCCTATTCGTAATGCCCTACAACTGGTAACTTTTTCTGCTATTGTAGTAAGCATTATGGAGTGAAACTTGGCTCTAGTGACCTATTACACCCCAGGATTACTAACCACCTCGAGAGGTTCATGCATTAAAGGAGGCAAGGAGGGCACACACCCCTTTCGTAACACAAGGTTCATATGCTATGCATAAACATTTGTTTGAACTCAATCATCCAACATAGCAAAGGGGAAATGAGATCTGAAGTTGGGGAGATACAGAAGATCAAGAAAAAAAATCAAAGAAAATTAGAAATACAAATCAAATAAAAATCAAGAAAAATAAAAAAGATAGAAACTTCTAGGAAAAATTAGAAAAATAATTTTGAAAATACTAAAAATATACAAAAAGAGAGAATGAAAATATAAAACTTAAAGAATGTTTTTAAAAAATCTTAGCAAAACTAAAAGATCTTTAACAACAAAGGTTTTCTAGCAAAATTAAAAGATACCAAAAAATTGATAAAAATCAAGAAAGCAACACTTAATTATTTTCCAAACTCTCAAATCTCCAAAATTATTTGTGCATTTCAACATTCATTCATTCATTCATCAAATAAATTTATCATTGAAAAAAAGGAGATTTCAAAAAATCATTCCATACCTTTCTCATTTTCATACTTATTGAAGTATAAACATCTTTATCATGACTTTTGCATTCAAACTGTTTCTTAAAAATTAATTTTAACTTTAACAGAAAAATTAGAGAAAGACAACTTCCTTAACATCCTTATAGGACCCGATCACAGTCAGGAGTCATGGATGAGCTGGAAAGATAAAACAAGGAGCTAAGAAATGAGGTCAAAGCATTGAAGGAACAGATGGTCAAACTAATGGAGGCCATCCAATTGTCAAAATAAAAGGATGTAAGGGAACCCCTTCCGGGGAACCAATCGACCCATTATACCCTTCTGGCTTCAGTCCACAAAATCCTTTACTAGCAACCATGCCTCCACAAACCGAAGGGGTTCATTACAGGTTTCCTCATGGGCAAGCACCCTTCATGAGACAAACACAAGCCCAAACACAAACCCATACACCAAACCTACCTTCAAACACCACAGACATCCTTTACACCATTCCAAACACCACCTCACAAGCTTACCAAGCAACTGTTGGGGGGACGAATCCTATGTTCACTCAAGGGCCTCACCCTATATACATACCTCTCATCCTTATAACATGTCAGGAGAATACCAAAACCATCCTTTTAAGGAGGATACTAAAAAATGGAAAACTCTGGAGGAAAGAATCAGGGCAATTGAGCGAAGTGCTTATGATGCCAAAGACGCATCTGATTTGTGCCTGGTCCAAAATGTAGTTATCCATCCCAAATTTAAGGTTCCTGAATTTGAGAAATATAAGGAACTAGTTGTCCAAGGAACCACTTGACCATGTACTGTAGGAGGATGTCCGCCTGTACTCACGATGATAAGTTGCTTGTCCATTTCTTTCAAGACAGCTTAACCGAGGTAGCTGCGAACTGGTATACTCAGCTAGAGTGGACACATATCCGTTTATGGAGGGATCTGGCTGAGGCCTTTCTGAAACAATACCAGTACAACCTGGAGATGACTCCCGACCGAACCCAGCTCCAGAACATGGCCAAGAAAGGCGATGAGACCTTCAAACAATATGCATAGCGATAGAGGGAGTTAGCTGCTCAAGTGCAACCTCCTTTATCTGAGAAACAATTGGTTAGCATGTTCATAGACACACTCCAGGATCCTTTCAATGACAAGATGATTGGCAGTATGACTGCTAGCTTCTCTGATGTTGTCATTACTGGAGAAAGGATCGGAGGTCGCATGCATCACGGAAAGATTGCGCATAAGTCTACAGGGGCAATCAATGCTTCCACTGTGTCGGGAAAGAAGAATGCAGGTGAAGCTTATAATGTGGCTTCTAGTCAAGGACAATACACTCCTCAGATGGCACCTTATGGTCTAGCTGGTTTCCAACCATCACCATATACACCTTATACACCATATCCTTACATCGCCACCACCTACCAAACACCCTACCCTCCAACTTACAACTATCCTATAAAAATCCAACCACCAACACCATACACGGTCCAAACACAAGCCATAAGCCAAAATCCTAACTAAAGCCAAAAGAAAGAGAAGAAACCTGTCCAATTTAATCCCATTTTAATGACCTACATGAGCTGTTGTCTCACTTCATACAAAACTCTCTAGTGGTTCCTTACCCTCTAAAACCTCAAAAACCACCATATCCTAAATGGTATGATGCAAATGCCAGATGCGACTACCATGCAGGGTTCATTGGTCATTCAACAGAGAATTATCAGGTTCTGAAACGTAAGGTCCAAAGCCTAATTGATGCAAATTGGCTAGATTTTGGGAAGCTTACTCCTAATTTTGGAAATAATCAATTGCCAAATCACAAGGTCCCATCAACCAGTTGAAAGAAATTGGGGCAGTATAACAAGGTGCCTTATAATGAGCCGGGTCAAAAATATCGAGGAAAGTCATTCAAGATTTTTCATACTTTTCAAAATCAATCTTTTGTAAATAAATCACAATGAGAAATATAAAAATTACATTTTTCATGTTTCTTAGGGCATGTACCTTACCATATTGTCTTTACTTCTTAAATTTTCTATTTTCTTTTCGTTCAACCCATCACTCATCCTACACCTAAACAATAAATACCCGTTGGTGACGATGCCAGTGCTGTAATAAATAATTTTGAACATCTGATTAATCAAACTCAAAGAAAAAACCAAATGAGGAATCAAAATAAGTGACCAGGGATTCTAGATCACCATTCATTGTAATTCCTCTCAAGGAATGCCTTGTAATAAAATATCCCGCTGGACCAAAGTTCAAATCCAAACAAAATTCAGGGATGCAAAATAGATCTGCTGAATTGAAAGTTAAAACAGTCCAAGCAAGACCCAATAGGAGAACTGATCAGTCAAAAATAGAAAGAAAAAAGAAGCCCGCTAGATTAAAGTTAGAAATCCAGGAAAACTCAAGGTCAAAATTCAAGGAAAAAGAAGAAAAACCCGTTGGATTAAAATAAAAATAATCTAGGCAAAAGCAGGGTCAAAAATAAAATAATAATCGACAAAGTCATGATCAGAAAGGGTTTTGCTGGATTAAAATTGAAAAAAAATTCAAGCAAAAATTAGGATTAAAAGTAAAAAGCCCGCTAGGTCGAAAACCCCCAAGGGCGGCCTAGGCAAAAGTTAGGGCACACAAATAGAAAACCCGCTAGGTCAGCAATCCTCAAAAGGTGGCCTAGACAAAAGTTAGGGCGAACAAAGGACCTGCTGGGTTGGAAAATCAAAAGAACAACCCAGGAAAAAGTTAAGGTCAATCAAGAATCCAAGTGCAATCTAACATTCTGCAACTCATATTTCCTAAAATTTGGGTAAATTTTTGCCATTTCTCGAGTTCGGTTAATTTGACAATCAAGATTATGAAAAGTAGCATTGACATTTTTCATCAAAAGGTGCCATTTAGGCAATCAAACCAACATTCTTCACCCTCTCCTTTCAAATACACTACCTTAAAACATCACTTGCAGAATTCTTCATTTCTTCCCATTGACTATCCAAAATCACTTTGCACACCTCGATGGTGCACATGCCAAAAAGAAAGGTGAAAAATGTGAAAATGAAAAGATTAATTTTGCAAAGTCATGAAAATCGAATAAATCTTCAACCACCGCGACATGGCATGACTGTTCCCAAAGAACCATCCTCCTGCCAGCCATAATACCGCCAAAACAAAAGGAGTGTGTCTTACTCAATCATGCTGACCATTGTTGGGTCTCAAAGATCTTGAAAAGGGAAATTCTCAAAGCTAACCTAGAAGAAGCCCAGAAACAAAGTCAGTCCAGCTCGTCCTGAATCTAGATTCCCCTTATACCAACTATAAGGTTGTCGAGGAAGGAAAATGTCGAAGAAAAATAAAAAAAAATCAAGAGGAACAAAAGTTTTTTAAACCGTCTCATAGCATGCATTCATCCTGTAGCATTCATTTCATAGTATTTGATCAAATAATCATTTCAAGCATCAAGAAGCAATAAATAAGTTAAAACATCTCATCCTATTGCATTTATTCAAGTATCACATAAACATTTGGTCATTTAAGCATCACATCCTTTTTCATTCATTCCAGTATCATATAAGCATCTCATTCTAACATCGCATCAAGACCAGGGTAAATTGCCCAAACCATTTAGAAAGACTCTAAAAATTGCAAAGCTGGGGCATACATTTGCCTAGAAAATTCAAATCGGAGCAATCCTCGATTTCTGAAAAAAAATCAAGATCAAATTGAGGCAATCCTCAATTTCAAGAAATCCCAAAACTAGGGCAAACATTGGCCCTGAAAAATTCAAATCAGGGTAATCCTCGATTTCAAGAAAAAAATTAAGATCAAAACTAGGGCAAACATTTTCCTAGAAAATTCAAATTAAGGCAATCCTCAATTTCAAAAAGGAAATCCAAAATGGGGCAAACATGTGCTTAGAAAATTCAAATTGAGACAATCCTCAATTTCGAAAAGAAAATTCAAACTGGGGCAAAACACTTTCCTAGAAAAATTCAAATTGAGGTAGTCCTCAATTTCAAATCAAGATTCAAATTGGGGCAATCCCCAATCTCTAAAAGATCATGATCAAACTGGGGCAAATGTTTTCCGAGAAAAATTCAAGTTGAGGCAATCCCCAATCTCTGAAAAATCAAGATTAAACTGGGACAGAACATATGCCCAGAAAAATTCAATTTGGGCAAACATTTGCCCAGGAAAAGTCAAATTGGGTCAATCTTCATCTCTGAAAAACCCTCTTTAGTTAAGCTGTGGTAAACATTCGCCCAAGAAAAATTCAAAATAACAATCTTCAAAACTGGGGCAAAGATCTTTGCCCAAATTCCTTCAAATCAAGGCATTCTTCCATTTCCAAACATCTTCTAAACTGGGCCAAATTTTTGGCCCAAATTTCTTCAAAAAGAAAATAATCATCAATTGCTTAAAAACCTTTAAGTTCAAGGCAGAATCAGCAATTCATTTTAATTCAAGATAAACAAATTTCAAAATAAGTTGTCCAAGACATTCGACGAAGAGATCCATATTCCTTCCTCACCTGCATTCCCGGGACACATCATATCATGTTCCACACTTGTCCTAACAGGCCATTCCGTGCTCTTTTATCTCTTCACCTATCCTGACATGTATCTATCATCTTTCTCTACCTATTTAAACAGACCACTTCTGCATTACCTGTCTTGACAGGTCTATTTTCATTTCATTTTTTTACATCGCCTATCTTAACAGGCAGGTTTCATTCTTGCTTTGCCAGACCATTTTTACATTGCCTGTCTTAACAAGCAGGGTTCATTCTTGCCTTGCCAGGCCATTTCAACATTATCTGTCTCAATGGATTGTCAGGCCTTGCATGTTTAATTTTCTGCACTCTGGCCTATGATGTCAGGTCGTTCATGTTTAATTTTCATCATTCCGGCCTATGTTGTCAGGCCTTGCATGTTTAATTTTCAGTACTCCGGCCTATGATGTCATGCCTTTCATGTTTAATTTTCAGCACTCCACCCTATGTTGTCAGGCCTTGCATGTTTAATTTTCCGCACTCCAACCTATGATGTCAAGCCTTGCATGTTTAATTTTCAGCACTCCGGCTTATGATGTCTGGCCTTGCATGTTTAATTTTCAGTATTCCGGCCTATGTTGTTAGGCCTTGCATTATAATTTTTAGCACTCCGACCTATGATGTCAGGCCTTGCATTTTAATTTTTAGCACTCTGGCCTATGATGTCAGGCCTTGCATGTTAATTTTCTGCATCTTCGGCCTATGTTGTTAGGCCTTGCATGTTTAATTTTCTGCACTCCGGCGTATGATGTAAGGCCTTGGTTGTTTAAATTCCCCCATCTCCAGCTTGCTGTGAGGCCTTGCATTGTAATTTCTGCATCCCTGCTTGTCTTAATAGGTCCTTTTCATTTTACTTTGCCTCTTTCAACAAGTCTTTTTCTATTTCGCTTTGCTTGTCTTAACAGGTCATTCTTTTCTTTTCCTGTCTTAACGGGTAGTTTCCATCTCAATTTGCCTATCTTAACAGGCAATTCTTCTATATTCTTGTCTTAACAGGTCTTTGTCGCTTTACCTATTTTAACAGGTCTTCTTCATTCCACCTTGCTTGCCCTAACAGGCCATTCTCTCCCACGTTCGTCTTAACTTCATTTACATTAGCCTAATCAAGCTTTGTACTTCAAATTTCTACATTTTGGCCTACTATATCAGGCCATGCATGTTTAAGCCCATCAACTCATTACTCAAGGTTTGCAAAGCTCATCCAAAATTTCCACATTTGAACTACCATCCTCCAATTTATCAGGGAAAGCATTCCTAAGTTTTCGGTTAAGCCCGGAACTTTCCTGGTACCCCGGAAGCATCATTCAACTACCTCACATCTTCAAACCTTGCTACCAATAAAGATCGCACCCATGCCAGTTTTTATCTTTTACCTTGGACATAATTTGTTCACATCTTTACTTATTTCTTACCGTGATAATCTAGAAACTTATTTATTATATTATCTGGTAAGAAAATGAGTAAAGAGGGACAAACTGTGAACACCAATTATGTCCGAGGATTCAAAACCCAAAATAAATTATTTTGTTTTTAGCCAAAAGGTGATTTAGTCTAAAATAGTTCAAAAATCAAAATAGAAGTAATGGAAAAAATAAAACAAAATAAATAAATAAATAAATAAAAATAGAAAAAAAAGAGAATAAGAAAAAAGCAGAAGAATAGAAAACGAAAAATGGAGAGAACCCACCAAAATTTAAAAAAAAAAAAGAGGTCTACATAAGCGAGAGGGGCACTTGCAGTCTTGAGGAATTCAGAATTTTCTAAGTGAGACGACCTAAGAGACTCTCTACTTCTGCATCCAATTTAACCCTTGGCCTCCATGGAACCAGTTCTTCATCACCTTCCAATGGAGGTTAGATCCAACTTTTATTCCGCTTAAGTTTCTTGCTTCTTCTTGGATTTTCGAGTTTATTTTTGTCTTTGTGTTCATTTTCTTTTTTGATTGGTAAAATAATCTCTGATTTTGATGATTTTTGTTGTGTTCTCCTTGTCTTTCTCACTAGTTTTTGGAATGATATTATTTGTCAAATTTGGATCTGAAATGAAATTTCTATCGTATGATTATCGAAGCATGTTCGTCTTAGTACACAAATGAACCTAGCTTGTTTAATTTGTGCATAACTTACTCATTTCTGGTTGTATTTGTGTCAAACTTGTTTTGTTTGATTCATATGATCCATATATTTCAGTTGGTCTATTTTAATTTTCCAGATCTACCAAAAAATATTTTCAAAAAATTCTGAGATTTCAATTTAAATTTTGGCACCAAAATGTCTTGTGTTCTTGAGGTTCATCTTCATCTCTGTTTTTTGTTTTCATTTTTGGTCAATCAAATCATCTCCCGATTTTGGTGATTTTTATTGTGTTCTCTTCATCTTCCTATCTAGTTTCTAGAATGATATTATTTGTCTAATTTGGATCTAAAATGAAATTTATATCGCTTGATTACCGAAGCATGTTCGTCTTGGTACGCAAATGAACCTAGCTTCTTTGATTTGTACATAACTTGCTCATTTCTGGTTGGATTTTTGTCAAACTTTTTTTTTTAATTCCTATGATCCATATCTTTTAATTTTTCAGATTAACCAAAAAATATTTTTGAAAAATTCTGAGATTTGAATTCAAATTTTGGCGCTAAAATCTCTTGTGTTCTTGAGGTTCATATTCGTCTCTGTTTTACGTTTTCGTTTTTAGTTGGTGAAATGATCTCCAATTTCGGTGATTTTTATTGTGTTCTCTTTGTCTCTCCCTCTAGTTTATGGAATAATATTATTTGTCTAATTTGGATCTAAAATGAAATTTCTATGGCTTGATTACTGAAGCATGTTCACAATTATTTTCCTTATTTTCAAATCAAGTCAAGCTTATGTTAAATCAAGTCCAATTCAACCCTAAAATTCAAATCAAGTTTATTTTATTTGACATCAATTCCATTTATAATTCTAAGTCTCACGCAATGAACTTTAAATATGAACTGGTAGCTTTTTCTGCTGTTTGGTATTTAGAGATTCATATGGGTCTCAGTACAGCTGTAGTTGTCTTGGACCGTGTGAGTATATATGGACTGAGAATCCCCTTTTTAGAAAATACCGTTTTAATAATTCCAAGTCTCATGCGATGGGCTCTAAATACGAACTAGTAGCTTTTTCTACTATTCAATATTTAGAGATTCATATAGGTCTCAATGCAGCCGTAGTTGTCTTGGACCCTGTGCATATGTGGACTGAGAATCCCCTTTTTAGAAAATACTCTCAAAATCATCTTCCTTTTCACTCCGAAGGTCAAGCCTTCAAACCAGAACTACGTAAGCCTTGAGTTTCCCATTGCACCAGGGAATATGTAGGAGCAGGATCAAGTCCTTTCAGGCTATCTTTCAATCAACTTATTTATCTCTTATTCTAGTTAAAGGGATCAAACAATTTTCAAATAAATCGCATACTCAGTTTGAGGATACCATTCTTCGGAACGGGCGAGTAGGGTGCCTAACACCTTTCGTACTCGTAACTGACTCCCGAACCTAGATTCTTCCTCAAGTTTGGGTTTTTCCCTTAAATAAAAATTTGGTGGTGACTCCACATATCAAATTAAAATTCCTTTTTTAAATTTTAGCGGGCCTGTCGTCTCGTTGTAATTAAGGTTACGACAACGACCAATTGCCAATGTATTTATTCCAGGATGTGTTATAAGAATCCAAGATCTATCATGCTCTCGGCAAAGGATTGGATCCTAGTTTTCTTGGTTGAATTTCGAGTGGAATCACTATAGATGATGCTTCTGGTGAATGCACATGCCTACCCTGCATCCGACCTTGAATTAGTCCTATGCCGTTGATATGCTCCTGGTTATTATTACTTGCAGATTCAAGTCTTGACTTAGTAGATAGGAAGATTAGCCCCCCGAAGCCTGATTGGCATGCTAGAATGTGACTATATTCCGGCTGTTCTCATCATTAATGTCATCATTCGAACAAGTGCGCATAGTTTTCCATTTCACTAGGATTTCGACTCAAGATCTAAAATCCAGTCACTGATTCACCTTATTTTCTTATATTACAATGCCACATTAAATCCCAAAGTAATAACAGTCCATGGTGTTTGTACAGTATATTCTTTTCATGTTGATTCATACAATTTCTACCCAAACCGAACTATATATTATCAATCTAGAAATCAGGGATGGTGTCGTATTAATTTTATCTTCATTCGTGACTCATCCAAACCACAGAGAGTAACGGGAACGCCTTTATATCAAGTATGCATTTGAAGCAACATTACAGAGAAAAGAGAAAGTGAGTGAAAATGCCTAACCTGGATTTTCTTTGCTCTAATCCCCTTCTTCTGAACGCTTGCTCCTCCTTTTCTCTTGATCCAGAACGCCCAAGTCCTTCGTGAAAAATGTGGAGAGCCTCTTTTTCTCTTCTTCTTGCGAAATTTGCTGGGTTTTTGGGGAGCTTCTGTAACTTCTTCCTAGAATCTGAACCTTTTCTTCCCTCCCCAGAGTCTCTATGCCTCTAGAGAAGCTGAAGTTCACCCTTGAATGAGAATCGGTTCATGCGAAAATTCTTGATGATTCTTCCCCCAAATTGTGTAGCCAAAAACTGAACCCCCATAGTGCAAGGAGGCTCCCTTTTTTCTTACTACCACCCTTTTTTTTTCTCTCTTTTTTCTTTTTTCTTTTATATTCTGTTTTCTTTCAGTTTTAGATTTTTTTGCTTTCTTTTTTTATTTATTTCAGCTTTCTGTTTTATTTTTATTTATTTATTTATTGTTTTATTTTCTATTTTTTATTTTTTTGTTTTTATTTTTCTATTTTTGTTTTTTTTTCAATTTCAATTTTTTATTATTTTATCAATTTTTATTTATTTTTATTTTTCTCTATTTCTATTATTTAATCTATTTATTATTTTCTTTAATATTTTTCTTTCTCTTTTCCATTATTGTATTTCATTTTTGTTATTTTCAATTGTTTTCATCTATTATTTTTACTATTTTCTCTTTTCTTAATCTTCTCTTTTTTATTTATTAATTATTTTTTATTTACTAATTAATTTTAAAATGGAGACTCAGACATAATTGAGTGTTTACAGTTTGCCCTTCTTTACTCATTTTCTTACCAGATAATATGAGAAATAATTTTCTAGATTATCATGGTAGGAAATGAGTAAAGACGTAAACAAATTATGTCCGAGGCAAGTATTGAAGATTTCCGAAAGATACGATGTTTCGATAGTACCAGAAAAGCCTTTGAGCTTCAAAGGAAGCTTACGAATGCATGAAAGACGGTGGTCATTGTGAACAATCAATTATGTCCAAGGCCCCAATTGTTAAAATTAATCAAGAAACCAATACTAATTTAAGTAATAATTAAATAAACAGAAAACAAAAAAAGAAGAAAAAAAAAAGAGAAAAAAAAAGAAGAAAAAAAAAAGAAAAAAAGAAGAAAAAGAAAACTAAAAAATAGAAGAAAATTAAAATGAATAAGTAAATAAAGATAATAAATATAAAATAAATAAAATAAGAAATAATAAAACAGAAAATCCAAAAAATTTAAATTTATAATTAAATCATAAAAAAATAAAAATAAAAATAAAAAAAATAAAAAAATATAAGAATTCCAAAAAAGGAAAGAAAAATAGAAAAATTCTCCTGTGTGGGAAAGAAGTCTCATATTAGAAAAGGAGGAATTCTTTAATCCCTCCTCCTTCTATATAAGGAGAGGTCCTTCAACAAAATGAGGGGGGAGGAGGAGCACTTGGAGTCTTAGGAAGGATTTTCAGAATTCTCCGAGTTCATTTTCTTCTTTGTTTTTCGTTTTCATTTTTGGTCAACGAAATGATCTCCGATTTTGGTGATTGTTGTTGTTTTTTCTTCGTATTTCTCTATTGTTTCTGGATGATATTATTTGTCCAATTTGGATCTGAAATCAAATTTATATTGCCTGATTACCAAAGCATATTCATCTTGGTGCGCAAATTAACCTAGCTTGTTTTGATTTGTGTATAACTTGCTCATTTCTGATTGGATTTATGTAAAACTTGTTTTGTTTGATTCCTATAATCCATATCTTTCAATTTATCAGTTTTTATTTTTCAGATCTAATAAAAAATATTTTCGAAAAATTCTGAAATTTGAATTCAAATTTTGACATCAAAATCATGTGTGTTCTTGAGGTTGATCTTCGTCTCTGTTTTTCATTTTTTTTAATCGGTCAAATAATATCCGATTTCCATGATTTTTGTTGCGTTTTCTTTGTATTTGTCTCTAGTTTCTGGAATGATATTATTTGTCCAATTTGGATCTGAAATGAAATTTTTATTGCCTGATTACCGAAGCATGTTCATCCTAGTGCGCAAATTAACCTAACTTGTTTGATTTGTCCATATCTTGCTCATTTCTAATTGGATTTATAAGAATTCCAGAAAAGGAAAGAAAAAAGTAAAAATTCTCCTATGTGGGAAAGAAGTCCGACTTTGGACAAGGAGGAATTCTTTAATACCTCCTCCTTCTATATAAGGAGCGGTCCTTAACGAAAATGAGGGGGGAGGAGGAGCACTTTGAGTCTTAGGAAGGATTTTCCGAATTTTCAATGGGGGGACCTAGAGGACTCTCTACCTCTGCCTTCAATTCAACCCTTGGCCTCCATGAAACCAGTTCTTCATCATCTTCCAAAGGAGGTTAGATCCGACTTTTATTCCTCTCAAGTTTCTTGTTTCTTCTCGGATTTCCGAGTTCATTTTCGTCTCTTTTTTTCGTTTTCATTTTTGATCAACAAAATGATCTCCAATTTTGGTTATTGTTGTTGCGTTTTATTCTTTTTTCTCTCTATTTTCTGGAATGATATTATTTGTCCAATTTGGATTTGAAATGAAATTTATATCTCCTGATTATTGAAGCATGTCGATCCTGGTGCGCAAATTAACCTAGATTGTTTTGATTTGTACATAACTAGCTCATTTCTGATTGGATGTATGTAAAACTTATTTTGTTTGATTCCTATAATCAATATCTTTCAATTGATTGGTTTTTGTTTTTCAGATCTAGCAAAAAATATTTTCAAAAAATTCTAAGATTTGAATTAAAATTTTGGCGCCAACATTCATGTGTGTTCTTGAGGTTGGTCTTCGTCTCTGTTTTTCGTTTTTGTTTTGAATTGATCAAATGATCTCCAATTTCCGTGATTTTTCTTGTGTTTTCTTTGTTGTTCTCTATAGTTTCTAGAATGATATTATCTGTCCAATTTGGATCTGAAATGAAATTTTTATTGCCTAATTACCGAAGCATGTTCATCCTAGTGTGCAAATTAACCTAGCTTGTTGGATTTGTCCGTATCTTGCTCATTTCTGATTTGATTTATAAGAATTTAAAAAAAGGAAAAAAAAAGTAAAAATTATCCTATGTGGGAAAGAAGTCCCACATTGGACAACGAGGAATTCTTTAATCCCTCCTCCTTCTATATAAGGAGAGGTCCTTCACTAAAATGAGGGGGGAGGAGGAGCACATGGAGTCTTAGGAAGGATTTTCAGAATTTTCAAAGGGAGGAACTACAAGACTCTCGACCTCTGCCTTCAATTCAGCCCTTGGCCTCCATGGAACCAGTTCTTCATCACCTTCCAATAAAGGTTAGATCCGACTTTCATTCCTTTTAAGTTTCTTGTTTCTTCTCGGATTTCCGAGTTCATTTTCGTTTCTGTTTTTCGTTTTCATTTTCTATCAACGAAATGATCTCAGATCTTGGCGATTATTATCGCGTTTTCTTCGTCTTTCTCTCTAGTTTCTGGAATGATATTATTTGTTCAATTTGGATCTGAAATGATATTTATATCGCCTGATTACCGAAGCATGTTCATATTGGTGCGCAAATTAATCTAGCTTATTTGATTTGTGTATAACTTGCTCATTTCTGATTGGATTTATTTAAAACCTATTTTTTTTTATTTCTATAATCCATATCTTTCAATTCATCAGTTTTTATTTTTTAGATGTAACAAAAAATATTTTCATTAAATTCTGAGATTTGAATTCAAATTTTGATGCCAAAATCATGTATGTTCTTGAGGTTGGTCTTCGTCTCTGTTTTTCCTTTTTTCTTAACCAGTAAAATAATCTCCAATTTCCGTGATTTTTATTGCGTTTTATTTTTCTTTCTTTCTAGTTTCTGGAATGATATTAGTTGTCCAATTTGGATCTGAAATGAAATTTTTATCGCCTGATTACCGAAGAATGTTCATCCTGGTGCGCAAATTAACCTAGCTTGTTTGATTTGTCCATATCTTACTCATTTCTGATTGGATTTATACGAATTCCAAAAAAGGAAAGAAAAAAGTAAAAATTCTCCTATGTGGAAAAGAAGTACCACATTGGACATGGAGGAATTCTTTAATCCCTCCTCCTTCTATATAGGTAGAGGTCCTTCACCAAAATGAGGGGGTAGGAGGAGCACTCGGAGTCTTCGGAAGGATTTTCAAAATTTTCAAAGGGAGGACCTAGAGGACTCTCTACCTCTGCCTTCAATTCAGCCCTGGGCCTCCACGGAACCAGTTCTTCATCACCTTCCAAAGGAGGTTAGATCTGACTTTTACTCCTCTTAAGTTTCCTGTTTCTTCTCGGATTTCCGAGTTCATTTTCGTCTCTGTTTTGCATTTTCATTTTTGATCGGCCAAATGATCTCTAATTTTTGTTATTTTTGTTACGTTTTCTTCGTCTTTCTCTCTAGTTTTTGGAATGATTTTATTTGTCCAATTTGGGTCTGAAGTTAAATTTATATCGCCTGATTTCCGAAGCATGTTCATCCTGGAGCACAAATTAACCTACCTTGTTTAATTTGTGCATAACTTTCTCATTTTTGATTGGACTTATGTCAAACTTATTTTTTTTATTCCTATAATCCATATCTTTCAATTTATTTGTTTTTATTTTTCAGATCTACCAAAAAATATTTTCAAAAAGTTTTGAGATTTGAATTCAAATTTTGGCGCCAAAATCTTGTATGTGCTTGAGGTTGGTCTTCTTCTGTGTTTTTCGTTTTTGTTTTTAGTTGGTCAAATGATCTATAATTTCCGTGATTTTTATTACATTTTCTTTTTCCTTCTCTCTAGTTTCATGAATGATATTATTTGTCCAATTTGGATCTGAAATATAATTTTTATCTCCTGATTACCGAAGCATGTTCATCTTGGTGCGCAAATTAACCTAGCTTGTTTGATTTGTGCATATCTTGCTCATTTCTGATTGGATTTATGTCAAACTTATTTTGTTTGATTCCGATAATCCATATCTTTCAATTTATTGATTTTAATTTTTCAAAGCTACCAAAAAATATTTTCTAGAAATTCTGAAATTTGGATTCAAATGTTGGCGCCAAAAACTCTTGTGTTCTTGTGGTTCATCTTCGTTTCTCTTTTTCATTTTCGTTTTTAATTAATCAAATGATCTCTGATTCCTGTGATTTTTGTTGTGTTCTCTTTGTCTTTATCTCTAGTTTTTGGAATGATATTATTTGTCTAATTTGGATCTGAAATGAAATTTTTATCGTTTGATTACTGAAATATGTTCGCAATTCTTTTCCTTAATTTCAAGTCAAGTCAAGTTTATTTCAATTCAAGCCCAAAATTCAAATCAAGTTTATTTTATTTTAAATCAAGTCCAATTTTATTTTATCAAATTCAAATCAATTTTATTTTATTTTAAATCAAGTCCAATTTTATTTCATCAAATTCAAATCAAGTTTATTTTGTTTTAAATCAAGTCCCATTGTGCATTCCTTAATCTCACACAACGAACTCTAAGCACGAACTGGTAGCTTTTTCTGTTGTTCGCTGTTTAGAGAATCGTATGTGTCCAAGTGCAACCGTAGTTGTCTTGGGCCCTGTGCATATGTGGATTGGGGATTGCCCCTCCTTTTCCAAACAAATAAAAACTCATTTTTGCGTTCCTTAATGTCACGCAACGAGCTCTAAAAACGAACTGGTAGCTTTTTCTATTGTTCGCTGTTTAGAGAATCGTATGGGTCCAAGTGCAGCCATAGTTGTCTTGGGCCATGTGCATATGTGGATTGGGAATTTCCCTTCTCTTTTGAAACAAATAAAAATGTCGTTTTACATTCCTTAATCTCACACGACAAACTTTAAAAACGAAGTGGTAGCTTTTTCTGTTGTTCATTGTTTAGAGATTCGTATGGGTCAAAGTGCAGCCGTAGTTGTCTTGGGCCCTGTGCATAGGTGGATTGGGATCGAACCCTTAAAATATTTTCAAAAAAGACAACAATGCATTCGCTTTTCAATTCAAACAACTTTCGAAGGTCAAGCCTTCAACTCAAACCAGAACTACGTAAGCCTAGAGTTTCCCATTGCACAGGGGAATACGTAGGAGCAGGATCAAGTCCTGTCAGGCTAACCTCCATCAATCTATTTATTTTTACTCTAATTAAAGGGATCAAACAAGTTTCAAATAATCACACACTCAGTTTAAGGGTACCGTTCTTCGGAACGGACGAATAGGGCGCCTAACACCTTCCCTACTTGTAACCGACTCCCAAACCTAAAATCTCTTCCTCAAGTTAGGATTTTTCCAAATCTTTTCCCTTAAATAAAGATTTGGTGGCGGCTCCACATAATCAATGAATTTCTTTATAAATTTTTAGCGAGTTCGTCGTCTCGTCGAAATTACGGTTGCGACAATAACCTTCGCCAAATCTCATACTATTTTGTAACGACTCCAACAATGTTGTTGAAAAATATCACATGGGTCTTGGAATGGAATCCATAATCTTATCTTTTCATATGAGATTGTTTAACCAAAATCCTTGTATTGAAGCCATCACCAAATGTCTTACTATTTTGTAATGACTCCAATAATGTTGTCGAAAAACATCACATGGGTCTTGGAATGGAATCCATAATTTTAAACATTCATATGAGATTGTTTAACCAAATTCCTTGTGTTGAAGCTCCACAGTAAGCTATGACCATTGCATAGATCATTGAAGAAACAATAACAGCTGGCTTTAAACTTTTTTATGTGATTGCATTTTTATCTATCATGAAAACATATTCTGAAACAACAACACAAGTCAGCATCTGTATAGCCTACTTTGTTAAGATTATGTACTTTTTTCACAAAATCATACAACATCATTTTGCAAGGATTTTGAACCTTCACAAACTTTTTGTGACAGTTGTTTTTTTTTTTGTTGTAATATAGAACTTGTTCTATCTAACTCCCGGGATGTCCCAATGAAGAAAACTGGAAGTCTATCGAACTTGTTGTTAATAGGTTTCTATGAAACTTTTAACTACCACCAAATGTATTTTTCATAATCGCCTGTAAACACACAATTATGTTCGAAGCCCCCATGTTAAATTAATCAGTAAATAAATAATAATTTTACAAATAAAAAGGGGGAATAATTATATTTGAAACAAATAGAAAAGAAATTATAAATATATACAAAAACAAAAGGACGAGAAATAAAAATAAAACAAATAAGAATTGTAAAAGGAAAAAGAGAGAGAAGAGAGCTACTAAGATAACAAAACAAATAAAATAATAAAAATAATAATAACAAAAGAAAAGAAACACAAAGACACAAAAACTAGACAAAAATAGAAAACATAATAAATAAATAAAAATATATAATAAAAGGGAGGATCATAATAAAAAATAAAATAAAACAACAATAATAATAAATGAATAAATAAAGAGTAATAAATGATAAAAAAAAATAAAAATAGACATATGCAAATAAAGTCTGGATAATGAAGGCAATAGGGTCCGGTTAAAAGCGGATAATTTGGTGAAGATGGACCCAATGATCAATTGGACAAGAGGGACCCAGAGAGGAAGCAGTATAAATAAGAGGTCCTGAGGCTTAAGTCAAGGTTGGGGGGAAAAAACGGCGAAATCACCTCTTGCGAAGGTCTCTCTACATTTCTTGGAGTTCTCTCGAAAGTTCTGATAGTGTACTCCCGAGCAAAGACTATGCTCCACGCTCTGGAACGTTTCCTACAATCCGATTGAAGAAGAAAAGAGGATTATCTCCACTCCGCAATTTCTCGCTACCCTCCGGTAGAACGGAGCAATCTCACTGAGATATTCAGATTCTAATGAAGAAACGAAGAAGTGTGCATCAATCTCCTATCATCACGCTGCAATTAGTAGAGGAATATAACCTGATCTTATCCCTTTCCAGGTTGGTTTTCTCCTACATTCCATGTTTGTCAATGAATATGGCTAAGTTACTTTATGAAATTCCTGTGATTTGAGTAAACCGAACTGCTCTAAGCATCAATTTATGCATCTGTACTTGCGTGTAGCAAAAGAATTGTCGCAACCGTAATCCCGACGAGACGACAAACTTGCTAAAAATTTTGAAATAGAATTTATTGGATTAATTGTGGAGTCGCCACCAAATTTTTATTTAAGGGAAAAAGATTTGGAAAAAACCCTGACTCGAGGATGAGATTTAGGTTCGGGAGTCGGTTACGAGTAGGGAAGGTGTTAGGCACCCTACTCGCCTGTTCCGAAGAACAGTGCCCTTAAACTAAGTGTGTGATTATTTGAAAATATTTTGATCCCTTAATTAATGTGAAAATAAATAGGTTGATGGAGGGTAGCCTGACAGGACTTGATCCCCGGTGCAATGGGAAACTCAAGGCTTACGTAGTTCTGGTTTGATTTGAAGGCTTGACCTTCGAACGGAGTTTAAATTGAAAAGTGAATGTATTGTTTTTTCTAAAAATATTTTAAGAGTGAAACCCCAATCCACATAGCACAGGGCCCAAGACAGCTACGGCTGCACTTGGACCCATACGGACCTCTAAACAACGAACAGCAGAAAAAGCTCCCAGTTCGTTTTTAAGGCCCATTGTGTGAGATTAAGGGAAGCAAAACAAGTTTTTATTTGTTTGAAAACGGAAAGGCAAGGGCTATCTCAATCCACATATGCACAGGTCCTAAGACAACTACAACTGCACTTGGACCCATACAGACCTCTAAACGACGAACAGCAGAAAAAGCTACCAGTTCGTTTTTAGGGCCCATTGCGTGAGATTAAGAAATGCAAAAAGATTTTTCATTTAACCGATTTTTTGGTTTATAGCCATTAGAGGCACGGGGGCTTAAGTGGACCTTCGGAAAGTTTGGGGGTCAAAATAAGAATGTGAAAAGTTTGGGGGTCAAAATGTAAATACGAAAAATTGAGGGGCCAAAATGTAAATATAGGAAGGTGAGGGGTCAAAATGTAAATATGAAAATTTTGGGGGTCAAAATGTAAATATGAAAAGTTAAGTGGTCAAAATATAAATATGGGAAAGTGAAGGGTCAAAATGCAAATATGAAAAGTTGGGGGATAAAAATGAAAATATGAAAAGTTGAGGGGCTAATTTACAATTTTGAAAAGTTCGAGGACCTATTAGCAATTATGGGGAATTTTAAGGACTTATTAGCAATTTTTAAAAAGTTTGGGAAGTTTATGAAAATTGCAACCAGGGACTCTTCTTCCTTGGCACCCCCTGGATGTCTCTTTCTGCACCAAGCTTTGCTCGCTCTTTGCCCTAAAGATTCCAACGAGCAGGGACTGGACTTGGTATCCACGGACAAGGCTGATTCGACTCAATCCTAGGCCACAACTTCCCACTGCCGCTCCAGTGATGGAGACTCACCAGACCAGGGTGTGAGTCACGGCGAGGCCCTTCGAGGTTGCCGCCGCCGAGGTGGCGCTGGTTCCCCCAGTGCTCCAAGCATTCCACTTTGCCTACGAAGACCAGAAGAAACGGCAGCCACAATCTGCTTCTAAATTTTCATCCATGCCTCAAGCTTCTCTGTGAATCATCCCTCGCGCCATTTCTGTGAATCGATCACCATCATGCCGGCGTTGGGCTAAGACGCACCGGATCCCTTAAATGATGCCACATAGGGTGGAATCGGCCAGAGCCGGTGCGTGCAGTAGTTGGTAAAGCTGGCGTGGCAGTATTCCGGCGTGTCGAGCACGCGTGTGCGAGGGTTGATGCTCCCCAACTTCCCTCGCGCGAGGTTCGTGTCGGAGTGATGGAAGTGGAAGATTAGGCACAGGAACGTGGTGCTGGCACATTAGAGCTCCTGCCGGCAGTAAGTGGTGGCGAGGAAACGGAATGCCACGTTCACCGGACACGACGCGTGTTGCAGGATAGAGCATACGTCGGTGATGGAGCCGTGGAGGTGCGTTGCCTCCAGGGTTATGGCGACGAGGATGACGGAACCGCCGTGAAGTCTCTTCTGTAACTCCCCTCCGTTGCGGAATGCCGGTGCGCCCCAGAACGTTGGAAGCTCGATGGTGATTCCGGTAGCCGGAGTACTTGCCGCCTCGGACATAATTGGGTGTTTACAAGAATGTAGTTTGGTTTTAGCTGTTTTAGATTGTTTCTCTCCTATACTCCATGCTTGTCGTTAAACCTAGCCAAATTACTCTGCGTAATTATCATGATCTAAGTAATCCGAACCATAATAGCCAATCCTCGAACAGCAATCCATGCACCTGTAAGAGTTTGAAGTTCGTCAATAGATGAATAATCACCTAGGCATATCCGCATGCGAGTTCTTAATCGGCATCAAATCGTAGTTCAAATCTCAAAATCCAGCTCTTAAGATATGGTAGAACATGTTCCTGTAGTTTTTTCAGCCGCGGTTATAATCAATAGGACAAAAGAAGGGCTAGGAGATAGGATTCTCAGTCATAGATAAATACCTTTGGAAGAGAAATCATTCCATGGCTCGGATCAGGGAGTGGTGGACCTCTAAACCAGGGCCGTAAGGACAATATTGAAGATTGGGCCTCTGTTGTGAGGACGCCTCCAAGTCCGTTCCAACTATAGGAGTCCTCACCATCAAACACGAGCCTGTAGCCATGACAAGTTAGTGTAGTCAGGAGATCTCTTGCCCCTCCAACCAATTCGACTTGCTCTAAAGCTGTGAGGGAGATGACATTTACCCCAGGTTCGCCCCTTGCAAATTCGTATCCAAAATTCGCGTTAGTCACATTGACTCCTTTTAATATGAAACTGTAAATGGTTCGTATTGATCGGCGTACGGCAGAGACCCTACGCTACCCTAGGAGAAATCTTGCCTCATCACGAGTATGTTGAACCATCCAAGCACCTCCTAGTAATATGCCCGGAGCTACGCCCACATCAAGAAGTCGTGTTAGCTACACTCACCTATGACTAAACCAGACAGGGAGGCCTCGAGGAAGAAACTGACCAACCATATATTGATAGAGCAAGGGTTGTATAGGCATGGGTAAGTTCTGTGAGAAAACAGTTAGTCGCATAGATCGCTCTCGTATTTAGCAAAGGCCTAATATGGTGCTGAACCCTTTTGAAAGAGCATCGTCGGTGGGGCACTTTAGTTAACATAGTAACAGAGGAGGGGAGTAGATCCCACGCCAAAGCTGAACCCAATATTCTGAACGAGACAAAGATGCTTGCGTTCCTTGGCCACCCCCGACATATCATGTTCCTATTGACTGGAGAGTCGGAATTATAAAGAAGCATGCATCTCCACCCCAATTTTCTAGTTCCAGCGCATGAATCAATGCGGCCTAGGGCATAACGTGTCCCATAGGGAGAGAGTTCTAGAAGGCGGGCCGATGAAGAAGGAGAGAAACCGAGGATATGGCTTGTAGTGTAGTTGATCATGGTGGAAGAAGTGGCGTGTCATGTTAATCATGGTTGTAGCATGGGACTCTAAAGACATGCTTCGATGGGCTACATATAACATAAGCAAAAGGAAGCTCCTTCATATCCATCGGAGATGTCACCATTCTCCCTTAATAATCGCTGCCCACGAGAAGAATTCAAATCGTAGAGATGATGGCAGAGATGCATGCTATGACAACGCCTGAGTCGAAGGATGAGACATCTCTTTTCGTTGAAGGATTGTAGTGGGAATATACTTGATAAGGGAGAGGATGGAAGCAGGTTGGGAGTTTTTATGTAAAGGCCACATTTAGAGCTAACAATGAGCGTGGATCTTTGATTTCGGATGCCTTAGTACTGGTATATTTATTCGAGGGTCATAGAATACCCCAAACAGAATAGGAAGTTTCGTTGTGGTTCTTCAGCTCGACAAATGAGCTATGCAAAAGCCGCACATCCTAGTGCATTGGGAATGGCTAAAAGGTCCAGTTGTACGCTCTCATATGAGCCCTGCACGATAGATACTCTGACTGGGAATTTAAGACCCTTGGTGCATAAAAATGGTGAGCAACATTTCAGGTCTTAGAAGGATGCACGCAGGCTGATCAAGAGACACGTCACGGTCAGCATTAAGAAAGCAAGAGCCGAAGAAGTGGTCCATATAATTGGGATTTATAATGAACTAACAAGAGATTCCGCACCCCAGCCTTCAGGAAATAGTCCTTTCTAGGTTCCCTTAGGATTTTCCAAGCCATGCAGAAATGAAATGGTCGTACTTAAGCCATGAGTGAGTCGCTCCCAGTGCGCCCGGGACTTATCCCCTTTGCAATCAAGATAGTTGGCCACCCCTACCTCGTTGGGCCATGGAAATAAAGCTGCCCAAGAGAACCGATTAATAAAAAAAATGATTTCAACGTGTCTAAAAAAATGTGACGAAATTTCTAATCCCTCTTTCCTTCTTTCATAATCGGTCTAGGAACAAGCTCGACTTATTCTCCGTATGCTAATTTCACTACGAATCAAGAAACCTTGTTCAAATTTATTCCCTTCAAATTAGTGATCAAACCCAAGTGTTAATTTTATTTTTTACATCGTTTAGTGTATTTCTTCAAATCCAGTCTATTTTATCTTAAATTAAGGTTGATCTCCTATATCAAATTCTAAATAAGTCTATTTTATTTTAAAACCTAATTTTTTCCATCAAATTCAAACCAAGTTCATCCTATTTTAAATAAAGTCCGAGTCTTCCCCTCAACTCAAATCCAGTTTATTTTAGTCTGTCATCAAATTCAAAATCGAATTTATTTTTAGTTTGAGTTAAAGCCATTTGGAACCATAAGTCTCACGCAATGGGCTCTAAATGGGAAACTGGCGGTTTCATTGTTATTCGATATTTAAAGATTCATATAGGCCCCAGTGCAGCCTTAGTTTCCTCGAACCTTGTGCATACATGGACTAAAGGTTCCTCCTAAATAACAAAACCTTTCAAAAATATTTTTTGGAACCTTAAGTCTCATGCAATGAGCTCTAAATGCGAAACTGGCGGTTTCACTGCTATTCGATATTTAGAGATTCATATAGGTTCCAGTGCAGCCTTAATTTCCTTGGACCTTGTGCATATGTGGACTAAAAGTTCTTCCTAAATAATAAAACCTTTCAAAATATTTTGAGGAATCACTATTCTCATGCAATGAGCCCTAAATGGGGAACTAGCGGTTTCATTGTTGTCCGATATTTAGAGATTCATATAGGTCCCAGTGCAGCCTTAGTTTCCTCAGACCTTGTGCATATGTGGACTATAAGTTCTTCCTAAACAAATAAAACCTTTCAAAATATTTTGGAAATCACTAGTCTCACGCGATGAGCTCTGAATGGGAAACTGGCGGTTTCACTGTTGTTCGATATTTAGGGATTCATATAGGCCCCAGTGTAGCCTTAGTTGCCTCTAACTTTGTGCATATATGAACTAAAGGTTCCTCTTAAACAATAAATCTTTCAAAATGTTGTCCCCCAAATTCTTTATCTCCAAAGGTCAAGCCTTCAAACCAGAACTACGTAAGTCTTGAGTTTCCCATTGCACCGAGGAATATGTAGGAGCAGGATCAAGCCCTGTCAGGCTAACCTCCATCAATCTATTTATGTTCACTCTAATTAAAGGGATCAAACAATTTTCAAAAATACACACTCAGTTTAAGGGTACCATTCTTCGGAACGGGCGAGTGGGGTGCCTAACACCTTCCCCACTCAAAACCAACTCCCGAACTTAAATCTCTTCCTCAAGTTAGGGTTTTTCCAAGTATTTTTCCCTTAAATAAAAAAATTTGTCGGCGACTCCACAATCCACATAAAAATAATAATAATAAATTCTTTTTAAAATTTTAACAAGTTCATCATCTGTCATAATTACGGTTACGACATCGCCAAATGTCATACTATTTTGTAATGACTCCAACAATGTTGTTGAAAAAGATTACATGGGTCTTAGAATGGAATCCGTAATCTTAATCTTTCATATGGATTGTTTAACCAAATTCCTTATGTTGAAGCCCCACGGCAAGCTATGACCATGACATATATCGTTAAAGTAGCGATAATAGTTTGCATTAACATTTTTCAAGATATTACAATTCTAGCGATCATGAAAATGTATTCTATTGTGAGCTTTAAATTATCTACACAACAACAAAAGTGAACATTTGTATAGCCAACATTGTCAAGGCTCTTTACCTTTTATACACAAGCATAAAACATGATTTTGCAGGGGTTTTTAACCTTCAAAAACATTTTGTGGCAGTTGTTTTGGTATGTTCAAATATAGTAACAATTTTTAGTAACACCTGCAAAATACGTCGCAATGAATAAAACTGCAAGTCTTTCAAATCTCTCATTAATAGGTTTCTATAATATTTTTCACCACCACCAAATGTATTTGTAATTGTCGCAAATGTCATACAATTTAGAAATGACTCCTATAATGTTATCGAAAAATATCACATGGGTCTTAGAATGGAATCTATAATCTTAAGCTTTCATATGATTAAAATTTTTCATGATATTGCAATTCTAGCAATCATGAAAATGTATTCTATTGTGAGCATTAAATTATCTAAACCATAAAAAAAGTCAACATTTGTATAGCCTACATTATCAAGACTCTTTACTTTTTATACACAAGCATAAAACATGATTTTTCAGGGGTTTTAACCTTCACAAACTTTGTGTGGCAGTTGTTTTCATAGGTTCAAATATAGTAGCGCATTTTAGTAACACCTGTAAATACATCGCAATGCAGAAAATTGTAAGTCTTTTGAACCAATCGTTATTAGGTTTCTATTACACTTTTAACCGCCTCCAATTGTATTTGTAACTGTCACCAAATGTCATACTATTTTGCAATGACTCCAACAATGTTGTGAAAAAATATCACAAGGATCTTGGAATGGAATCCATAACCTTAAGCTTTCAAATTAGATTCTTTAGCCAAATCCCTTGTGTTCATGCCCCATAGTAAGTTATGACCACTGCATATATCGTTAAGTAGCGATAATAATTTGCATTGAACTTTTTGGTGAGATTGTAATTCTAGCGATCATGAAAACGTATCTATTATGAGATTTAAATAATCTAAACAAAAACAAAAGTCAACAATTATATTTCCTACTATGTCAACACTCTTTACTTTTTATACACAAGCATATAAAATGAATTTGCAGGAGTTTTTAACATGCACAAACTTTTTATGGAATTTTTTTTGTATTATAAATATAGTAGAAATTTTTAGTAATAATCACAAAATACATTGCAATGAAGAAAACTTCAAGTCTTTTGAACCTATCGCTAATAGGTTTCTATGATACTTTTAACCACCTCCAAATGCATTTGTAATTGTCGCCTAATGTTATTCTATTTTGTAATGACTTCAACAATGTTGTCGAAAAATATCACATGGGTCTAGGAATTGATTCCCTTATCTAAAGCATTCATATGATTATTTAACCAAATTCTTTGTGTTGAAGCCTTAGAGCAAGCTTTTACCACTGCATATATCATAAAGAAGCGATCACCATTTGCTTCACCCTTTTTTATGAGATTGCAAAAAACAGGTATCTTGAAAAAGTATTTAGATGTGGGGTTTAAATTATCTAAACAACAACAAAATTTTGCATTTGTAAAGCCTACTTTGTCCAGACTCTTTACTTTTTATACATAAGCATATAACATGATTTTTCAGGGATTTTTAACCTTCACAAAATTTTTATGGCAATTATTTTGGTACATTCAAATATAGTAGCAGCTTTTAGTAACACCCGCAAAATACATTGTAATGAATAAAATTGCATGACTTTGGAACCTAACCATAATAAGTTTTTATGACACTTTTAACCGCCTCCAATTGTATTTGTAACTATCGCCTAATGTAATCCTATTTTGTAATGACTCCAACAATGTTATCAAAAAATATCACATTGGTCTAGTAATTGAATCCCTAATCATAACCTTTCATATGACATTGTTTAACCAAATTCCTTCTTTTGAAGCCCAGAGCAAACTATGACCATTGCATATATTCTTAAAGAAGCGATAACCATTTGATTTACACATTTTCATGAGATTGCAATTCTACTAATCTTAAAAAATTATTCTGATGTGAACTTTAAATTATCTAAATAAAGACAAAAGACAACATCTTTATAGCCTACTATGTCAAGACTCTACTTTTTATACACAAGCATATAAAATGAATTTGCATGAGCTTTTATCATGCATAGACTTTTTTTGGTAGTTTTTTTATTTTAAATATAGTAGCAATTTTTAGTAACAACAGCAAAATACGTTGCAATGAAGAAAACCTCAGGTCTTTCAAACCAATCATTAATAGGTTTCTATGACACTTTTAATCGCTTCAATATGTATTTGTAATCGTCGCCAAATGGCATACTATTTTATAACAACTCCAAAAATGTTGTTGTAAAATATGATATGGGTCTTGGAATGGAATCCATAATCTTAAACTTTCATATGAGATTGTTTAACCAAATTCCTTGTGTTGAAATCCATAGCACGCTATGACCACTTCATACATCGTCAAAGAAGTGATAACTACTCTCTTTACTCTTTACACTTTTTCATGAGATTTCAATTCAAGCTATCATGAAAACATATTGAGTTGAGCTTGAAATTATCTAAATAACAACAAAAATAAACATTTGTATAGCCTACTTTGTCAAGACTCTTTACTTTTTATACACAACCATACAACATGATTTTGTAGGGTTTTTAACCTTTACATACATTTTGTGGCAGTTGTTTTGTTAGGTTAAAATACAATAGCAGTTTTTAGAAACACCCGTAAAATACGTCGCAATGAAGAAAACTACAAGTCTTTCGAACTTGTTGTTAATCAATTTTTATGACATTTTTAACTGCACCAAATGTATTTTTAACCGTCGCAAATGTTATACAATTTTGTAATGACTCTAACAATGTTGTCAAAAAATACCACATGGTTATAGGAAATTAATCCTTAATGTGAAGCTTTCATATAAGATTTTTTAACCAAATTCCTTGTGTTAAAGCCCTAGAGAAGGCTATGACCACTGCATATATCGTCAAAGAAGCGATAACTATTTGCTTTACTCTTTTTAATGAAATTGCAATTTAAGGTATCATGGAAAAGTATTCAGATTTGAGATTTAAATTATCTAAATAGCAATAAAAGTTGGCATTTATGTAGCTTACTTTGTCAAGACTCTTTACTTTTTATACACAAGCATATAACATGATTTTGTAGGGAATTTTAACCTTGACAAACTTTTTATGGCAGTTGTTTTGGTAGGTTCAAATATAGTAGCGTTTTCTAGTAACACTTGCAAAATACGTCGCAATGAAGAAAACTGCAAGTGTTTCAAACTTGTCCATAATGGGTTTCTATTACACTTTTAACCGCTCCCAAATGTATTTGTAACCATCACCTAATGTCATACTAACTTTTAAAGACTCCAACAATGTTGTTTAACCAAATGGGTCTTTGAATAGAATCGATAATCTTAAGCTTTCCTATGAGATTGTTTAACCAAAATCCTTACGTTGAACCCCACAGCAAGCTATGACCATTGCATATATTCCGATAGAGGTGATAACTGTAGCTTTACACTTTTTCATGAGATTGCAATTCTAGCTACCATGAAAACAAATTCTGTTTTGAGCTTTAAATTATCTAAACAAAAACAAAAGTCAAAATTGTTTTTCTTACTAAGTCAAGAGTCTTTACTTTTATACACAAGCATATAAAATGAATTTGCAGAAGTTTTTAACTTGCACAGACTTTTTGTGGGAATTTTTTTTTGTATTTTAAATATGGTAGCAGTTTTTAGTAACAGGTGCAAAATGCTTCAAAATGAAGGAAACTTCAAGTCTTTTGGTTCTGTTGTTAATAGATTTCTATGACACTTTTAACAGCCTCCAAATGTATTTGTAACCGTCACAAAATGGCAAACAATTTTGTAATAACTCCAAGAATGTTGTCGAAAAATATCACATGGGTCATCGAATGGAATTCGTAATCTTAAGCTTTCATAGGAAATTATTTGACCCAAAAATACCTTGTGTTGAAGCCCCACATCATGCTATGACCACTACATATATCGCCAATGAAGTGATGATAGTTTGCTTTACACTCTTTCATGAGATTGCAATTCTCTCTGTCATGAAAATGTTTTCTAATGAGTTTTAAATTATCTAAATACTAACAAAAGTCAACATTTCTATAGGCTACTTTCAGAAGACTCTTTACCTTTTATACAAAAGTATATAATATGATTTACTAAGGGTTTTTAACCATCATAAACTTTTGTGGTAGTTGTTTTGGTAGGTTCGAATATAGTAGTAATTTTCAGTAACACCCGCGAAATACGTCGCAATGAAGACAACTGCAAGTTTTTCGAACCTATCGTAATGGGTTTCTATGACACTTTTAACCGCCTCCAAATGTATTTGCAATAATCGCCTAATGTCATACTAATCTAGGAACCTATCCATGGTGGCTTCATCACTTTCTTTAAATTGGCCCTAATCATTGTGACTTCCATTTCTTTATAATATTCATCTACACTTCTTGAACCTTGAGATAGCGTTTGAAACCTATTATAGATCTCTCTGAAATAATGAGGAGGTACATGTCTTTCCCTTATGATATGTTTCATTTCCCCCCACTCACTCAAAGGTCTATATCTCTTTTTCTTAAGCCTATCCCATCAAATTAGGGCATAGTCACTAAATTCTAAGGTAGCTAGCATTACCTTATGTATTTCCCTAATAACATGGCCTGCAAAGATTTTTTTTACCTTGAGTTTCCAATCTAGGTATGCCTTTAGATTTTTCCCCCCTTAGAACTTAAGCAATTTTACCTTAGGTAGTTCTATGGATACTAGGTATTCTTTTTCCCTTGGGTCTCTATTTCTAACACTATTCCTATGGCTCCTATTTTTAGACTATCCATATAAAATTTTCTACTTCTATCTCTTTGGTTCCTAATCCTATGGGTCCTATGCCTAGGGGATTCTCTATGTCTTTAAGTTTCGTATGCCTATGACCCTTATCTCTATCTCTATCTCTATCTACCCTTAATGCATGGTCATAAGGTGTTGGTGCTTTTCTTTGTAGTGGAGGCCTATCACTTGAAGATGGTCTCTCTATTTATGGAGAGTGTCTTCTATTTTCCCTAAGATCTATGTTTGTCCCAAAGAAGTTGACATCATCGTTTGATGTATCCTCCTCATTGTAATATCCCCATTTATAGACCTACTTGTTTCAATTTCCTTTGGGTTTCTTTTAGGCCTATTTGAGCATCCTCTTTCTAATTTTTCTAAGCAATCTGCAAATGCTCTTGTTTGGGTTTTAATTAATTTTTCTAATCTTGAAGCAAGTTGCTCCATTTGATTCCTAGGTGAATATTTGTGAGCACTCATTTGCAAATTAGAAAATTATCTCTCCACAATCAAATTGCTAGGCTAAAAAATTCAATTACACACAGTTAGCACATAATCTAAGCTCTAAGGCACACACAAACGTTAGGTGATTTACCTAGCCCCCTTAACCTTGCAAAATAAGATAGTTCTACAATATGCAAGGGTCACTTAGCACATAACCTGGTCTAAATCACACAAACACACAAAAAGCTATAACTTGAACTTAGGTGAGTATCTTATACCAAGGTCCGAAAGTCCAAGTCCTTATTACAAACAACATGTAAAGGTAAATCCGAATTATACCACAATTAAATCCTACTACAAAACACTTGGATTTAGAATTCAAATCAATCCTAATTAAAAAAGTTCAATCTAAATTTACAATTCAAAAATCGAATGCTACTTATTACAAAATGTCTTCACTTTAGTCTTCAATTCGGGTTTTCTCTTAGCTCTTCACTTTGGTCTTAAAGTTAAAGTTTCAATCCTTGGTTTCTTAAGTCTCTTGGCACACCTTTCCTTAGGCTTAATATTCTCCAAGTCCCTACAAAATTAAGCACAAACAAATAGGGCACTTGCTTTCCCGCTTGGTTAGTGTTAGAAAAATCAAGTTAAATTTCACTAGTCTTCACCAAGTGCTTATGTTCTTCTCCTCTAATGTCCTCAGCATTCAACCAACACTCTCACACCATTTCACTCACACAAATAGCCCCCCTAACTGACTTGAGATTAAAGAAAAACTCAACTCAACATAGGTGCTCTAGTGATGTTTAGGTGGTGAAGAAAAGTGCTCATGCAAGTAGGTGAAAGGTGAAAAACCTAGAGGAATTTTAATGACAAGGAAGAAAGCTAAAAACAATAAAAGTATACTTAATAGAATAGGCAAGAAAAAACTTAGAGGTCAATCAAAGACAAACTAGAATTAAAGGCAAGAAAAGAAGGTTGACACACAAAGAAAATAGCTAGAAACTTTAAAAAGTGGCATGCACATGTCTTGCAATGAGAAGATATTATTCAGCCACGAAATTAAAGCATGCATAAACTAAGTGATTAAACCTAATATGGTGCAGAACATATAGCCGGAAGGAAGCATGGACAACTAGCATACCACACTTAAGAAAAGAAAAACAAAATGACCTTTATGCAGCCCTTTTTCTATATGCAGTTTTTCTTCTTCTTTTTCTTTTCTAATTCATTTTTGTTTTTTCTTATTTATTTTGTCAGTTTTCTCAACTTATTTTTCATAATTTTGGTACAATTCTAGGGAGTTCAAGTCCTCAATTATTTCTTGCATAGGCTCTTGTTAAGGTCCTAAGTCCACAAATTCATCCTAGTGATTTTTTCACTTCATCCTTTGCATATAAATGGTATTCTAAGTCATAAGTCATAAGTCATTGTCCAATTATCTCCAATCCAACTCACGTCATAAGGTCCAGGGATAAGAATTAAGTGTCTTTTAATTTGATTCAAGCAAACACTTAAGCTAGACTTAGTATATAGGATACATGCACATGATCATGCACTCTTAGGAATTTTACAAAGAAGGAAATACAAACAAAAACAACTTAGAAAGGTATATACATAGAAGGATCAAAACATGCAAAATAATAACTAAACAAGGCTAGAAGAACCAGATCTACATAAGAACTTCAAGAACACATGAAACTTTGGCACCAAAATGTCAATTCAAATCTCAGAACTTTTATAAAAAAAAATTAGCAGATTTAAAAAAGTTAAACCAATGAATTGAAAGATATGGATCATAGGAATCAAACAAAACAAGTTTTACAAAGATCAGATAAAAAATGACCAAGTTATGCACAAATCAAACAAGCTAGAATCATCTGCACATTAAGATGAACATACTTCAGTAATCAAGCGATAAAAACTTCATTCCAGATCCAAATTACACAAACAATATGATCTTAGAAAATATAAAGAAGGGAAAAGAGAAAGAATAAAAATCATCAAAATCTAAGATCATTTTACTAATAAAAAATGAAAATAGAGAAGAAGATGAACTCTGAAATCCAAGAAGAAGTAAGAAAATTAAACCAAATAAAAGTTGGATCTAATCTCCATTGATGGAGCTTTCATACCAGTTGGTACAGAGGTGGAACGAGGTGGTTCTTTTGGATTGATGGAGGTTGAATTCTTTAGAAGGATGAAGGAGTAATGGAGTTGGATTCAAGCTTGAATTGGAAGCATCTCCTCTAGAGGAGGATGATTTTCTTCTTTGCCACCATAAGCTTCCATGGTGAGGAGGTTTTTCAACCCCAAGTATGGTTCTAGAGGAGAAAAAGGAAGAGAAAAGATCTCAAAATTTTGAGTGAAAATATTCAATTAATTCAAATAAATCTTCATATCCCTAATTACATAGAGAAGGTCTCATTTATAGGAAAGGATGGTGCCTAGCATAAGGCAGCCTTGGGAATTCAAATTGGACTTCTCCATTGAGCCTAAAATGAGTTCCTCCTTATGTTCCAAGGAAGCCTATAAATTGGCCAAAGCAGGCCCAAAAGCTTGTAACATCCCAAATTTATTTCATGGGTTGCATGACTAAGAAGTAAATGATTATAAAACTTTTCCCTGAAATATGTAAAGAAATTAGAGAATTTTCAGTAAATAATGAAAATGTCCCTATGCTAAAATAACCCAAATAAGGTGTAGGAATCTCAAGATAAAAGTTAAAAGACATTCTAAGGGATTAGAGAACATTAAGGATAATTAAAAAGTCATGAGAAAATATTAGAAACAAGAAGGCACGAAAGAATCCTCAAAAAACTTTAAAAACACCTAAAATTCCCATAGAAAGCTCTAGATTCTATAAAGGTCTAATCTATTCCCATAAAAATATCAAATTACATTAGATTAACTCAAGAACTAACCAATAACTGTTAGAATTATCATAGGAACAATTTGAAAACTTCTCTAGTAATGTTGAGAAAATTTATGAAAATGCTTCTAGAGGATTGGGAGGGTACGAAAGTTTGTGGAAGAAGTCAAAAGTGGGATCCACATGGTTTGCACGAAAATTAAATATGGAGAACATGGTGATGACTCACTGATAAGCATAGATTTCATAAATAATTATCTCTCACTTTTATCTCATTAAGACTTCTTATATGTTCAATTAAGTGATCTTTGTCATATTTTATGAGTTTGGGTTCATATGAAGTTTAATTGAATTTCTTTGCTTACCCGATTAAAATGACACTATTATAGTATTTTGAGCATAATAGGAGTTGTAGACATCCAAAAATCATGAAATCTATCTTGAATGAAAGCTTAAAGAAGTGTCCATATTTACAAAGCAAGAGAAGATTCTAAATGAGATGTTTAGGACTCCGAAATTATCTCAAAAGATGAGATAGTGTTGCTGACGTGGAATTTGAACAGTGTGCAAAGATCCGGCCATATCTTGAGATATAGAAGTCATATTGAGATGAAATCAACTTTGTTGGACAGCTAAGATCTAGGGCTACAACTTTTGTTCAGAGGGCAAGCTCTAATTCGGACATGTGAACATCCGAAATTGCGGTGCAAGAAAGTCAAAATTGTTGTGCTCATTGGTGGCAAAAATTCAAAAGTGTTTTGCAATTTCAACAAAGCCCATGTGAAAGCAAGAAAAGGGTAGAAAAGTAATATCCTAGTTGGTGACTTTCTGAAGATGATGCCTCAAAAATCCTCTATAAATAGAAGGGTTTGCAAGAGGAGACACACACCAATTTTTGGAGATTAACTCCAATACCACTTTCTTTCTTTCTTTCTTTCTTTCTTCCTTTCTTTCTTTCTTGTTAGTTTTGCCTCCTTCATGGAAGGCTTAGTTTTTCTTTCTTGTTAGTTTGCCTCCTACATGGAAGGCTTAGCTTTTCTTTATTGTTAGTTGCCTCCTACATGGAAGGCTTAGGATTTATTTGTTGTTAGTTTGCCTCTTTCTTTGTTGTTAGTTTGCCTCCTTCATGGAAGGCTAGGTTTGTAGTTTCAATTCAAGGATTCAAGCTATTTTCATTTTAACTTTGAGGTCTTGATCTTTATTTACGTGCATATTAAGTGGTTTCTACTCTGCTTCACTATATTCTTCAATTTTATTCTTTAATCAAAGTTTGATCGGTTGACGTATTTTGGTTAATGTATAATTGATTTATAATTGGTTTTTGATTGGTAAATCATTTTCCAAAAGTTTGAAGAGTAGAAATTAAGTAATTGAATTGAAGGTTTTCATTTTATTACTTACTTCAACTGAATTCTGATTGTAAAATTGGTTTAGATAAAAGATTAAGTGGTTACTAAATCTTGTTGATCATAATCAATTAAATTCTGAGAGGTTTCTCAGTAGAGAATTCAAGGATCATTGTAGGGGTTCCAGATGATCCTAGGTTGATAAACACAATGCATGATTTTAGTGATCAATGATTAGTTATGAAAATAGCCTCTGAATTCCTTGAGTTGATAATTGTTAAGTGAAATTAATTTCAGTCTGTATTTTGTGTTTAGCACTCAATATCACATCTTTACAAAACCCCCTTGTTCTAATTGTCTCCTTATTTGCTTAAGAATATGAAATGGTCTTTGGGAGATGACCTAGGTTGCACCTTATACTATACCAATAGTTTGGGGGAAATCTAGAAATTATTTTTGCGCGTTTGCGACGAGCGTGTCACTCACCATATGAGTCAAAACAAAAGTAAATGCACAAAATACAAAATTAATAAATGTAAAGATTTCTATAATCATGGTTAAGGTTAATTAACCTTGGTTATTAATTATCTATGCTTGGGGTAAGTTAGACATGTTTTTTATTTTAGTTTTCAATTTTAGCATTTAGTATTCAAAAGTAGTTGCAAAAGTAAATCAAATCACTTTATTATAAATTTACAAAAGATACATAAATAAAAATATTAATTCAAAAATTAAAATATATCAAAATAATACATTTAAAATTTTAAAAAATAGTAAAATTAATTATTATTATTATTATTATTATTATTATTATTGTTATTATGGTGATAGTTGTGATAGTATTGGTGGCAGTGCCAAAAATAGCGACGAGAATAAGAGTAGTATTTACGAGGTAATGATAGCAGTGTGAAAGTTATTATATAAAGAATATTATACAATTATACAAATTTATATTTTACATATTATTTAATTATTAGTATTTAAGATAAATAATTTTATATATGTTATTTATTATAATATTTTTATATTATTTAGTATTTATTTTATATTGAATAATATATATTATAAATGGTTATATAATATAAAATTATATTATAATGTTATAAATTTAATATAATTTATATATAAATTAATATTATTTATTTTTTAATATTTAAAATTATGTAAATAAAAAAATTTAAAAATAAATTTTTTAAAATAATAAAAATTAAAATTACTATTGTGATAATTATATGGTTGTGACGGTGACAGTGATTATAATATAAAAAATATTATATAATCATCAGTTGTATATTTTATATATTATTTGATAATTAATATATAAGATAAATAATTTTATATATCATTATTATAATATTTTTATATTATTCAATATTAATTTTACATAAAATAATACATATTATATTAAAAAATTTATGTAACATAAAATTATATTATAATATTATAAATTAAATATATTTTTTATATATCAAACAATATCATTCATTTATGAATCTATAAAAATAGATAAATCATTAATAAATTATTAAATTCTTTTAAAATAAAAAAAAATTAAAATAATTTATTATTATTATTATGATGATGATGGTAGTAGTGATAAATATAAAAGTAGTGTTATTAAGATAATAGTAGTGGTATAGTGATAATAATATAAAAAATATTATATAATTATATAAATTTTTATTTTACATATTATTTAATTATCAATATTCAAGGTAAATAAATTTATATATTATTATAATATTTTTATATATTTAGTATTTATTCTATATAAAATAATATATATTATAATGTTATATTATAAATAGTTATATAGTATAAAATTATATTATAATATCATGAATTTAATATAGTTTGTATATTAAATAATATTATTTATTTTATTTTTAATATATATAAATTAGATAAATAAAGAATTAAATTCTTATTATTGTAGGTTTAGTGATATCATTTTCATTACAACCACTTCAGTTTATTAGAAACATATGTCATGCGTACAAGTTTATTTTTAATCTTTAGAAAACTTTAGTTGAAGTGAATGAATTTCTTATACATAAAGAAGAATCGGTCTCTAATCAAGCATACAAGTTACATAGTCTAAATTACATAAGTCTCATAAACCTTTGGATTACATTATAGATATCATTTGACTATCATTTCATTTATGCCTAAACATAATTCTTTTCTTTTATCTATCATGCTCTTAGTGATAATCTAAGACATAGGCTTATAATACTATTTAGTTAAACAATATCTTTTCAGGTTTTGCTACTCTACCTTTTATTCGTAAGATATGAGGTTATTACTTGATTGTTATTGTCATCATAAATATTAAAGACCTGACACTTTATAATAGAATAATTTTTGAAGGACCATTTTGTCTCCACCTTAGAATCACTTTTGTATTCTGAATGTGCACAAGGAACATTAAGAATAGTATTAACTTTTCACATAAATTCTTTATTTAATGATCCCTTATTTAATTTGGTTCCTTTTAAAAAATTCCAAATAACACGCATGCTCAAACATTTCGATCAATATGTCATGCACATTTAGTCTTTATTTTGAAACTACTTTTACATCATCATCAACATATGAACATCATGTAATACATCACTCTCTAAACAATCAAGAGTGTTTTCCATACACTTCACATTCATCTTTGTATACTCATAAGATATAATACAACAAGTTGGCATGATATTTCTAAATAGAAACTAATATTCTAATCAAGAATTTCTTAATCAATCTTGATGTTCTTTCTTGGGCAACATGTAAACTTCCTCTAATAGTTTATTCATCTTGCATTATTCCTAATATTTATGACAACTCTCTCATAGGATCCTAGTCCACTCATCATTCTAAGTTACCTCTCAACGTTTTCTTTTCTCAAATATTAAGCATACAAGTTACTTATTCTTGATTTACGTAAGATAAAACTTAGGCTATCAGTTCATACCAACCTTAGAAATTGTTAGGCCTTTTCCTCCTTAGTTTGTGTGAATGGTTGAATTCTTCCTCTTCTCCTTCTACTCTATAATTAATTTCTAATCATCACCTAAAACATATTTAAGTTTATCCTTCAGTTCTAGCAAGGTTTTAACATGTTTTTCACCAATATCAACCAATATGGTCGAATGGTCACTCCACAATTTCCAAGTCTCTTCCAAACTTATAATCCATTTCTTATACTTTATTTGGATCCTCTTTACACCTTAATTAAGATTTTAAACTCGTGTTTCCCTAATTGTTTGTAAAGTGGTTGAATTCTCTAGGTGACTAAAACAAAGGTCTTTTTATCAATTTTTTGCCACTTAACCTTGGTGTCATGAAGTTTAGCACTTGGTACATCATATGATTTTAGATTCATTCATGATTTTTCCTTACTCCATAAATTTTATCATGGTCATGGAAGGTCTTAAGTGATTTATTCAACTTTTGGTCGAAAATTCTATCTTTATTCTAAATAGTTTTTAAGTCCAAGTCCAAGTTAAGGTTAAAGATTTTATTATATAAACTTTCTTAATCTTTTAATACTTTTAACATTTGAGTCCAGATCTGGACTTTTATCAAAGACAAATTCATGATTAAATCTTTTCAGAAGAGGTATAAACAAGTTTCTAACTTTGAACACAAAGATCTTAAAGAAAACATTTTTCAAGGCAAACAAGTGTAGATCTACTAGATCTACTCCAAGATCTATCCATCCCTTACTTTGAGTACTTGAAAAATTTTCTCACAACCTATCAAATCTTCCCCAAAGCATTGAAAATCATTTTTAAGAAATTTTAACTAATTAAATTGCTCCAAAGGTTGCTAAAAGCACATAATCCATCAAAAATTTCCTTTTACGCTCATGTTTTCCTAGGTCGTAATCATCAATCCATGGGGCATTGAGTGTCCAATCTATATTATTGAGCTCGATGAACATCACTATCATCATGAAAGATATGTTTATTATCTACGAAAGAAAACGGTGGCAGGGGAATAAGAAACTAAGTATCTCATTAGGATTCTACCCTATGAATAACATCAACATTTTCCATCTAACCACTTTAGTTTATTAAGAAACATGACATGCATACCAAGTCACTTTTAACTTTTAAAAATCCTTAGTTGAAGTCGATTATTTTTACAGTTGCAAAAACTGACTTCTATCATAAGCATACAAGTTACTTATTCTTGATTTCGTCCTTCTCTTAAGAGTCATTGATACATTTTACATATTCTTAAGATCATATTATATCATATCACTAATATCATTTGACTTTCATTTCATTTATGCCTTAATCATAGTTCTTCTCATTTCTCAATCACTCTCTTAGTGATAATCTATATCATAGGCATATCATACATTTTAGTCAAATAATATCTTTTCACTGGCTTTGTTACTCTACCTTTTATTCTTAGGATATAAGCTCATTCCTTGATGTTCATAACCATCACAATCTTTCAAGACTTATCACTTAATAATAGAAGGATTTTGGGAGACCCCTTTTGCCTCCACATAGAAAGACCCTTTTTTTCCTTTTGAATATGCACAAAACACATTAAGAGTAATATTAACATTTCGCATAAGTTCTTTTTTAGTGATCCCTTAATTAATTAGATTCCTTCTTAAAAGTTTTAGATAACATACATGCTCAAACAATCCAACCAATATACCATGCACGTATAGTTTCTAGTCCATTCAAGCTTCAGCCATTATATCCATACATAAGCATTATAATTTACATCACTTCTCTAAACTATTTAAGAGAGCATTTCATATACTCTATGTATAAATCCATACATTCAAGAAGCACATAATGAGATAGCATAGTCATTTTAACTAGAAATCTATTTTCTAATCAAAATTACTATGATTTTTAGTATCAAGTTTTTGGACAACATATCTCTTTTCTAGAGTATGTTCATATTATTCAGCTTTTAACATTTATGATATGTTTTTCATAGAAAATTACTCCATTCATCCTTCTAAGTTGTCTCCCAATCTTTCCTTTTCTCAAGAACTATGCTTCTCTTATACTTTTGATTTAAGTTTATGAATAGATGTAGCTGGATGTAGTTGGACGAAGTGCCTAGATAGGTTAATATACTTTGTGTTCATCCATTTAGATGTTTTATACATACCTTATTTATTCCAAGTTTAAGTGTTGGAAGTTTATGCTTTCTTGACCCTTAACTTAATTAATTAAGTTTGAACCCCTTAGTTACTTTACTTAATCATTTTCTTACTTATGGAGTCCTATCTCCTCACTCGTATCTCACTTAAAAAATTTTAAGCATCCAATTCAACATATCTTATGAAATTATCCAATGGTTGGATGAATTGAATATTTGAGTCTTTAGGATATTATGGTTCATTTCCTTACACTTAGAGGATGATTCACACTAGTTTAGGGTGTAGGCTAACAAGTTGAACCAACTTAGAAACTCTTAAGGTTTTATTTTCATTAATTATAATACCTTGGCCTAATTCCCTTTAATTTATGATTATCCAAAGGTTAAAATTTTAATCATCACATTGTGAATGGGTGAGTTCACAATTAAGCATTAATAAGACTTTTAGCTTATTTTTTCTCTTAATTATCTAAGTTGGCCAAATGGTTCCCAAACCATTACCAAATCTTTCTTAAACTTTGAATTATGTTCTTAAATATGGTTAGGCTTCTTATTATATGTTTACCAAAATTTTTAACTCAATTCCCCTTAATTAACATAGGTTGGCCGAATTGCACCCTTGACCAAGCAAAGGTCATTTTCTCAAAGTTATTCTCACTTAACCTTTGCACCATTAATCATTAGCACTTGTTGTATCATTTACTTTTTGGTCCATCATGATTTGTCCTTACTCCATAGCTTTTATCATGATTATAGAGAGTTTTAAGTGTTTTATTCAACTTTTTAGTCTGCAATTCCACCCTTTCTCTTACTATCCTTAAGATCTAATTTTGGAGTTAAGTTTGTAACTTTTGGGACTTAAATTATGTAGTCTTTTAAGATTATAATTGAGTGAAGTGTCATTTTATTCCCTAACTTTGTTTGTGATTTTCACTTTAGTCCTTGATTAAAAAAATTAAGTTGTTAGTCCTTAACTTCGTTATCTGTCTTTCACGTTAGTCCTTGGGGGTAATTATCGTTAACGATGTGCTGATGTGTGGTGTTAAATGCCATGTTGGAAGGACAGGTGTAAGAAAATGATGTTGTATGATTAAATATAGCATTTGGAGATATAATTTTAGGATTAGTTGGAGGGAAAATAATTTTTATCTTCTTGGTGGTTGCCATTCTCTCTTTTTTACAGTGGAAAGAAGTAACGATTATTCCAAACGAGGTTTGGTGTTTTTCTACAACAATGGATTGGTTATTTTCTCTATTATTCCACCATTAAATGTGTTTTATTATAATTATTAATGTTGGGTAACTTGAGGTTCGGGTTTCTAGTGAAAAATAGGTTTTGTTTTAGGCATTTTTTGTAAGAATATTGAGAATGGTGGGACACCTTTGACCTTCCGACATTGTTTAGTTCAAATGTGGTTTTGGAGTGTGACAAATTTGGGACTAGTACATGTGGTCCTGAATGTTACTGTTTTAAAATAATGCATGTATTATATGTGGTCCCTCATTGTGAAGTAATTTTGTCTTACTTGGTGCAATAATTGACTTCGTTTATTCATCATGATGGAAAATTTATTAATGATAGTGGAATGGTGAAGTAAAATTAGGAAATATTGAAATATGAGAGGACTATGATGAGGACACATTGAATGTGTTCAATTTTAAAAAGTTTGTTGTTTCACTAGGATACCTTAATGTTAAAAATGTATATTGGTTGTATCCGACATTGAAATTTGGTGATGGTCTTCACATTTTGGAACTTGATGTGATTTGCTAAATATGGTAGAGGTAGCGAAGAGAAATAGTAGGAAAATGGATATATATTTTGAACATTTCGGCTAACAAAGTTGTAGATATGGAAGTTTTGTTAAGAAATTCAGAGGAGCTAAATTGGAAGGTGAAGAAGGTGCTGAATTGGAAGCTGAAGAAGGTGCTAATTTTGAAGTTAAAGAGGGTGGTAGTGTGCAACATGAGTGCATAGTTGGTGGTCAATTTGATAATGTTAAAGGTGGTATTAAAGGTAATGTTAAAAATGGAGTTGAAGGTGGTGGTCAAGTTGATGTTGCTCCACATGATGGTGATGATGAAGATGGACATGATGCTGACTTTATACTAGTAGATGATGCTACTGATTTTGAGTTTGATGTTGACTTGGAATGTGGTGAAGGTAGAGAACAAGAGGCTGGACAGATGATGGTATTAAGGGTGGGCAGTTTGAAAATGAGTGTGAAGAAGTTCATAGGTTTGGTGGTGATGAGGCAAGTGTGCAAGATGATGGTGGAGCTACAAACGAGGTTGGTCCAGAAAGTGAGCATGAAGGTATTGGTGTTTTGAAAGAAAGAAAGACCTATATGACTAGGGGAAAACAAAAAAAGTTACAGAATATGTGGGTATAGATCCTACGATGAAGGCAACGCCAAAGCCAAAACCAAGACAAAAGTCAAAACCAACACCAAAATCAAAACCAACACCAAACCGAAAACCAAAACCAAAAAGAAAAAAAGTCAGAAGGACACACCTAAAAAGAAACAGGTAGGTGAAAGTAGTAGCAAAGTTCTTAATAAGGGAAAGGATAAAGCTATACTTGAAGAAGAGGAAGCAAGTGATGAAGATCTGTATTTTGTGCCATACAATACATCTAATGAGAGTGATAGTGGATGTTCATGGCGATCAAAGGAAATCAAGACTCCCAACAACATTGATGATGATGATGAATATGGAGAAAAGGACACATCCACAATGGAATGAAGATTCAACTTTTGGCCATATTCAGAAAGAACTTTGAATGAAATTTCCAACAATTGAATCATTTAAGAAGGCTATAAAGGATTGCACCATTCAATTGGGTAGAGTAGTCTCTTTGGTAAAAAATGACAAAATAAATGCAAGGAAAAAGTGTACTGAAAAAACTTGCAAGTCGGAAATGTTATGCAACTATAGTAATTCTTTCAAATAAAAACATTTCAACTTGAATATACTTGGGGCAAAATATTTAAAAATAAACAAGCATCACAAAGTTGGGTGATTGATAAATTGGTGAAAAAATTGAAAAAGGACAAGGACATGAAGTTGGGTGACATCATTGACTATTTTAAGCAAAAATTTGGAGTCCGTGTTGATAGGAAAAAAATATGGTGGTCTGGAAAGAAAGCCAAAAGTATCTTGTAAGGAAGTGAGGAGGAGCAACATGCAAGACTGTGGGATTATTATGCATAATTATTAAAGTGGAACCCAAGTTCCACTGTAAAGATGGAAACAAATCCTTAGGCAAAGGGTCCTCCACAATTTTGTAGACTATATATATGCCTTGCTAGATGCAAGCAAGGATTTAAAGATGGGTGAAGGCCACTGATTGGGCTTGATGGAGCCTTTATGATGGATAGTTGTTATCTTGTTATTGGTCAGGAGGAAAACAATCACATATAGGTCATTGCTATGTTGTGGTTGATGTTGAGAACAAGGAGAATTGGAGATGGTTCTTGGATCTATTACATGAGGACCTAGGGGACCATGTTCAATATGGATGGAACTTTATTTTTGACATGCAGAAGGTACATATGTTGCATGCAAATGTTGCACGTAAATATGGATTCATATATGGTGGGTATAACTAAAATATTAATAAGGACAACTATGTAACATTTTAAATTAAAGAGGGACTAATTTGAAACTGTTGCTTCATTTGAAAAAAGTTAATATCTTAGACACTCATTTGAATTTATATTACAAGGTTTAAAACAAGCTATACAAGAACTAATGTTTGGAGCTCCACACAAATTTTGTGTATGGAATGTGTGGCAAAATTCTCCAAACAATGGAAGGATAAGGAGCTAAGGATGTTATTGTAGGAATATGCTAGATCAACTGAGCCTCACCAGTTTCGCAGGAATATGAACTCAATGAAGATAACAAATCCAAAAGCTCATGATTAAGCCAAAAGAGTCTTGGACTAAAGCTTATTTCTCACCATGGCCAAAAGTGGACAACATATGTAATAACAATTGTGAAGTATCCAATATCAAGATTGTTTCAGCTAGGGAGAAACCAATCATAAGCATGTTGGAGGAAATAAGAGAGTGCTAATCTTTAACACCATAACCACAAGTAAGCTAAAATTGGCTTGCCACCTTGGCCACTTACCACCAATTCAATAGAGCAGACTTGAAAAACTTAAAAAAGAATCAAATAAATGGACTGCTACATATGGTTAAGTAAGGTTTAAGATTCAGGGTGCCTTCATATTTTGTTCTATATTATTTGTGTCTGATTTATCTGCTGTTATATGATTTATTCACAATCTAGGAGATGATGATGGACATAAGTTTGAAGTCCAATCCTGACTAACAAAAGTTATTTCCAATCTTGGTATCCAAAGTTGCACTTGTCCTTTTTAGGAGCTAACAGGTTAGTGTTTGAACTTGTCACTTATTTTTTAAGTGCATTATGTTTTAATTCTAATCCATACTATGTTACAGGTATGCCTTTCAAGCATGTCATAGCAACCATAGCATACAAGAATGAGAGACTTGAAGACCATTGTCATACTTGCCTGATAATGGCCTCATACCAAGCCACTTATGCCAGCCACATCAAGGCCTTGCCTAAGCAAGATTTATGGGATCACAAAGATCAAATTCCATCTATTCCACCCAAAAGCAAAAAGAAGGTTCGAAGGCCAAAAAATTAAAGAAGAAAAGACATTAATGAAGAAGCTATTAACCCCAATAAACTTAAGAAAAAGTTAAAAGAATTCACATGCAAGGTTTGTGGTGAGACCAACCATAACAAACAAACCTGCCAGATGGCCAAGAGGCAAAGGTTGGCAGATTTATAAGGAGGTCATGCAAGTGGGTCTACTGCTGGGCTAGGGGGTAATGGAAGTAGGTCAAGGGTTGCTTTTGGTGGGCCACAACCTGTTCCTAGATCAGGGTGTCCTTTTGGTGGTCCAAAACCTGCTCCTACTACATCACTATGTTCTAGTGGGCCACAAATATCTACTACTGCAGTGCAAGATAAAATATTCTTGTCTAACTCACAACCCCCACCTGGAGATGAAAAATCACCTAACAAACTACCAAGACCTAAATTAGCTATTACAAAGATTCACAGCACACTAAACCCACAATCAAACAATAGTCATCATCTGCAGTAGCCTGGGACCAATTCCTGCTAAACAACCTGCCCAACGAAGCCCACCACCAAGTTCTCCACATGTAGAAATTGCTGATTCCACCAAATCATCAAATTTTATACCAACTCCTACTTTAAGAAAGCCAACTACTTAATATATATGTACTTGTTTCTTGTGAGATAATATTGGAACCTATTTGGTCAATTTGAACCTCTTATGTAACTTATTTTGTTTACAATTATGGTGGTTTTTTTTGGATTATTTCACCAAACAAATGTATATTCGGATGATCAAATTTTATCTACACAATTATATGGCTATATACCAGATCTTAATTTACAATTATTCATAGTTGCTTTTGGTTATTGTTCAATCCTTGTACAGATTATATGTTTCAAAACTGAACCTCAACAAAACTATTTCAAAACTTAAGCTACTCGAGTATAGTTTCCCACAAAATATGCAGAATAATTTCAATCACATAAAACAATTGTAACTCAAAAGGTCCTCAAATTCATAAATCTCTAGTTCAATACATAATACATTAACTTTCTAACACAGAAAGGTCACACTAAAATTACATAAGGTAAGGTCCAACTTTAGTTATTTAAACTAAATCCCATAAAAAAGGCAAGCACAACCACCGTCAACCTCAACCCCAAATATACTATTACATTTAATCTCCTAACTTCCATATCTAAATCATTCAACTTCATTGACATACTCTTTACCCATTCTTTATCATTACATTCAGCATCATTCCTCACTGATGTAACTTAATACTCTTCTCTAATAGTGTGTTGTACCACATGAAAAAACCAAATCTATCTTCCACCTACATACACCATCACCATTATTAAAATAACTTTGTAAAATTACATAAACACAAAACTTGAGCCATATCAAACCACATTACCTTTGGTTTTGGACATGCATAGAAAAGCCTTCCAGGATTCCTTTTAGAACCAAAAACCTATTAACAAGTATATTTGCATAAGCATCTCAAATGTTCATTTCCCTTTTAAATTGTTTGTGACATTCTTGAGTCTTAACTTCATATAGAAATTTTTGATTTTCCTCCAACAATGTACGTTTCCACTTATATTTTCCCAATTCTCCCAATTTCTCTAGTGCAAAATTAGGGTTATAGGTAAGGGATATCGTTTGAAATCCTTTATTTTTCACTAATGAAGATGATGATGTATACATGAAAACACTAACCTTGTATTTGGATGAGGTATTTTAAGAAGGGAAAGTAATTTTTGAAAGAATTTAAAATTATAGCAATTTAAATATCTTGCTTGCCTATTATTTTGCAAGAAAATTCAAATTAAAGGGATTTTTAAAGGGTATTTTAACCAATTAAAAAAAGAGAATTTCAAATTCCTTCAAAATAGATGGAATTTGAAATTCCTTCACGTGTCTTTCTCTCATTATTTCATATTTTTGCTATTTTATTTTTTATTATGCTTTTTTCTTGTTCTCTCATATTTTTTTTCCTCATCTCTCATATCTTGACATAATATTTTTAATATCAAATAATATAATTGTATATTTTTATCATTTTAATTATGTACATTTGTTAGGTTATTATTCTGATTAAATATGTTGTATAATAAAAATATTTATATATCTAAATTCTGTTACGAACAAAAAAAGTAAGAGAAAAATTACGATAAATCTATGAATATTTAAATCTAAAATTTTGTATATAATAAAAATTAAATTATTTAATTTAAATAAAAAAAATTAAAATTTAAAATTCAACGAATTTAAATTCTACCATCCAAATAAAGAATTTTAAATATAATAAATTAAAATTCCTTTATCCAAATAAAATATTTTTAGAATGAAAGTGTTTAAATTGAAAGCATTTAAATTTTCAAGTATTTCAAATTCCTTGAAATGTTAAAATTCTCCATCCAAACACAAGGTAAAATATATTCTACCTTACCATGCAACGTTGTTTTATTACATCTGGCCTTCTAACGTGGTATTTAATGCCCCACATCAGCACGTTGGTAATGAGAATTATTCCCCAAAGACTAACATGAAAGACAGATAATAAAGTGAGGGACTAACGACTTAATTTTTTTAACTCAAGGACTATAATGAAATTTTATAACAATATTAAGGAGTAAACTGACAGTTCACTTGATTATAATCACATGGGTCTAGATCTAGACTTTTATCAATGTCTAAGTTCAAGATTAAAGCTTTTTTAAGAGAAGACATAAGCAAGTTCACAACTTTTATCATAACGACCATAAAGAAGTCATTTTTCATGACAACCAAGTGGAGATCTACTAGATCTTCTCCAAGTTCTATTCTTTCCTTACTTTGAGCATCTCGAAACACTTAAAAAACCTTAAATCTTCCCAAAACTACTAAAATCATCTTTTAGAAATTTTAATGGATTAAATTGCTCCAAAGTTTCCAAGAAGCTCTTTAATCCTTTAAAATTTCCTTTTAACTTCCAAAAAGCACTAAAAAATTGGTGATTCTCATTTGAACTTCATGATGCTCAAGCAAATTAAATCCATAGAATTTATGAAAGGATCTACCAAAAAGAGAAGAAAAACAAGTCAAATCACATAAATAGAAACTTAGAAAAAGTGTATGGTCGAAACCCTACCTGTTGAAGATTTATAAAAGGATTTGGTGGAGATTTATAAGTGGATTTCCCTCTCCCTTATGGTCCACATGAATGCCTCCAAGGGGTCGTTTTTTGTTTGGCTTATTATGACTTAAAATTTCAAAGATAAAAGTTCAGGTTTACTGTAGTTTTATGAGTCTTAAGAGAAGTTGTAGTTTTGAGTGAAATTAGAAAGCTTGCACAAGTTTTTAGAAGAGTGTTAAGGAAGCAATGAGCCTCCCTTTTTCATAAAACTAAATTCAGCCACATTCGGACAAATGAGAATTAAATTTCTACTTAAGGGCATTTTAATCTTTTTACATGTAACTTTTTTAAAATTAAATGAAAATGTTAGGAATTTTATCCTTTAACCCTAATCATGATTAATTTATCACTAATCAAGGTTAAGTTATCATAAATGTGGTTATTTTAACTTAATCAAGGTTACTTTGATTTAACCATGGTTAATTTTATCTTTCCTCATAAATGTTTTTGTTGTATATGTCATTAAGAGTTTTATGAGTCATGGGGTGAGTCATCCCCTCATTTAACACATGCCAATCTCGTGCATGAGGATAAGCCTTAAGTTTCGTATCTCTGCTTTGTAGTTTCTTACCAATCTCAACTTTTTAGGGGTATTTTGGTAATTTTTTGAAAATTTCCTAAAAAGTTTTCCGACTTCTATTTTGATGTTTCTAACACTTAGTAGTTCATTTATGAATTGTTCTCATGTTATCTACCATTTTTTCAAGAACAATTTATCCCTTATAAGAGACAAAGCTCTCCAAGGGCATTTTGGACATTTTTATTCTTTCTTTGTTTCTATTTTTTCTTCGTGACTTTCTATCCATCATTGACTAAACCTTTAGAATTACTTTTAGTTTTTATTTTGAATTACTTGCATATTTATTCGTTGTTTTCCCAATGCAAGGATATTTTCATTATTTACTATAATTTTTCTAATTTCTCTCAACTTTTGTTTTTATATCTACTTTACTTCTTACTAAAAGACATTTGTAACTAAAGGGATCTATCATTAAAAATTGTGAGTGTTACAAGTACAACTAGTAAAACATAAAGGTAACATAATTCTTTACCTAATATGGAAGAATTGTTTTCCTCTCTTAAAATGGCGTCTAATATTCCAATATACAATTCTTCCCTCAAATGTTTATAAGATCTAACATACGAAAGACATGAAGACTCTATGATAATATAACTGTCAACCATAAATTATTGAAAGAATCTTCTTAAAATAAATAAAATAGGACTTTCATTATTTCTTTGTTGTAGTCTAAAAGAAATAAACTCTCTCACAAACATTCTTTTTTTCCTACTATTCTTCGATAACGTTGGGATAAGTTTGGTTTGTTCTTGTTATATGGTTACATAGTAGAATATCTTTAAAATAACCATGTTCACCTTAAGAGAGGAGTAAAGGATATTGAAGAGGAAGGTGTGCAACATTCAAAATTGACAAACGGTTAAGACAATAAGTTTGAGCCTCAACTATTAAATCTCTATCAGTTTCAAATGAATCAAATGATTTGGTTCAATAGTTGTGAGGTATGTTTTTTATATTCTGAAAATGATGAATAGATAGTAAAATTAATATAATCCAACCTTACTATAGATATTCTATTTTGCAACTTCATTCTTTGTATCATATATATATAGTTGTAAAAATTTTGGTGTATCATGTGGAAAAGGTAGCAAGTTACCAATTTGATGGTAATTTTCTCCATACAATACAAACATGAAAGGTCCGTTTACCTCATTGAAAGCTCTACCAACTCTTGCACCCATTGGTGTTGAAGGAAAATATAATGTTGAATGATCTTATAATTTAAATAAAAAACTTGCTTCGATTATCATGGATTATCATGGTTGCACAACAAGTTTAATAAAAGAATCAAGAATTAATTATCATGTAGTGTTGTACCTTTTTCCTTACCCAGAGCACATTCCAAACTTTGGGTTTGTAGTGTTGTACCTTTTCATCAATCTTTCATAATACTGCATTAAAGCAGTAGTCATATGTTTGATAATGAATATCCCAATAATTGATCAAAATTTAGTATATGTTTCATCATGTTCTAATTAAAAAGAAATATAATAAGCATATAGAAAAAAAAATATCACTTGATTATATTATTATTATATTCTTAAATAGTTGTTGTGAAGGAAGTCACCAATAAAAAAAGACAATACAGATGAAAGTTTCACCTTTATGGGATTCTTCCCAAGTTTCACCTGGTGATGTTTTGTGCCAACATTGAGAACAATGAGAGAATTTGTTGAGAAGTGGTATTTAACATGCATGGAATTGTATGGCTGTCACTTAGGGATAATTGCTTGTTACTTACATTCAATTAGTTTGGGATGTGTACATTTTTGAGACACGTGTTTAGTACTTAGAAAAAGAAAAACATCGTATATAGCTTACCATTAGTGATATATGTTAATTGAGAGGTGTTATCCATCCTTTTGTATGAAAAAATTTTAGGTGTCATCACATGGCATGATTGAGTATGTATATACGTATTTATATGAATGGTCAACTGTGAAAGAAAATTTAGAAGTTAACCATGAATTAGAATTACTGAAAGTAGGGATGGAAGTCAACAAGGCCGTCTGACTGGGGTCTACGGCTCGGCTCGTTTAAAGCCTAATTAAGCTCGGCTCATTTAATAAATAAACAGGCTCAGGCTTGTAAAAAAGCATTTTTAGATAAGCAAGTCAGGCCTATGCTTATGAAAAAGCCTATTTAACCTATTCAGGGGCCTATTTATATTTATATATTATATATTTATATTTATTTTAATATATTATATTTATATAATATTTATTTTATATTTTATTTACATAATATTAACATATATATGTTTTACGTCTATTTAATGACCTTTTTATCTTATAGACTTTAAGTTTACAAGCTTTTTTAATTAATTATTTATATAAACTTTAAGTTTATTTATTAATTTTTTTTGTAATGTAGGCTTTTAAACAGACTTGCAGGCCTTGTAGGCTTTAAATCAGATCAGGCCTTGATAGAAAAAAAAAAAAAAGTCTTTAACAGGTAATAGACCAGAATTATACCTTAAAATTTTTAAACAGGTCAAACTTAAACACTTAAAGCCTAGCTGAATTAATGTGAGAATTACCAATATTTACATGTATCATTTCTACTCAGACCATTACTCGTTTGAAAAGAAAAATAATTTGCTGACGTTCTTCTTGTGCTGGTGATTGGGTATTATCTGACACATTCTGGAGTGTTTTGAATAACACATGTTTACCTGGAGTATTTACAAATCATTGACTGCAGTCAATGGTTTTCAACTTAAATATTTGGTGACACATGTCCATTGTAAAATAAGACAAAGCCATAACATACCATTACTGATATTGGTTAGTGCGGAACTGTTGTACATCCTTTTCTTTAAAAGAATATCCAAGGTTATCGGATTGGGAGACTATATTTCTGTTGAGTTACTTGACTCCATTCTTAGCTATTAACATGAATAAATTATTTGTAAGAAATGCATTGGAATAAGTAGAGGATTGTTGAATTCAACTGTGTAAATAACGTATGCTTCCTTCAATAAATACCTTCTTTGTTAATATCGTTAGAAGAACCACATTCAACTAACTCTCAATGAATGGCATTTAGATGTTAAGTAGGGTTGGGAGAATCTTATATCAACTTGAGCAGTGTAACAGGAAAGTATACTGTTCTAATATCTGAGAGTTGCAACAAATTGAGTACTGAGTAAGCATGATGGAAACTGACAAAGGTTGTGCAATTAACTTGTAAGTATTTTTTAAATGGTAAAGTTAATCAATAGTCCCTATACTACGAAACGTTTATTAAGGAAGCAATAATAAATGCAAATACGATTTTCAATACATTAAATGATGCATATTGCAGACTGTACAAAGTTTATGCACTTACCAATGACAAATTAGGAATGGTAAACATATATTTATTCTTAAAGTACCATTTTCTTTTAACAATTGTTCGGTGATTTAATATAGTTGATTTCAACATTTTAAGTATTTTAAACAAAAACAATCCCTCATGGCGGCATAATTGCTCATACATTCAAGTTAATAATACGTTGGTACACATTTAAATAACATAAATAACGATGTAGCAAAATAGATGTGTATATTTTACTTTAATTTATCTGTCTTCCACATTTTCCTCTTCTATGTCTTCACTGTATCGTCCACTCTTCTATATATTTTGTTAATGTTTATCCTTCTTCTATGATGTACACTTGTTTTGCCCGATGCACTGCCTCTGTTCATAAGTCTTCATCTATATTGCTTTGTCACTTCTCATTTGTTATGTTAGATAATATAAACGTTGTTAGCATGATGACATGAAATCATATAACATTAATATAACTTGATACAACTTCCATCTAACTTCATCCAAGATATACAAGTGTTATCCACAAATGATGAAATCAAGTGTAAAATTACTATTTATAAGAAACAAAATTAGAAATAAGATTATAACTAAAACCAGCATGTGGTCCAAATATTATCCGGATCCAACCACATTAATCATGATACCAAACATTCGACATAAACAACTATATATAGACAAATGCATGAAAAATGAATATTTATCAATTAACAGATGTTTATGTAAAACTGAATTAGGAATTTGGCTATACCTTTTCTTGTACTAATCAATTTCCTTAAAAGCATGGTTGATAATAACTTGAGTTCCATCGTAAGAATTTGAAACACCATTTTTTTCTTTTCAGATATTTAACAATAAAATAAAATATCAATATGTAGTTTAAAACATAGTCTTTGAAATTAAATGATTCAATTAATGGAAACATTATTTTATATTTGATAATAACAAACAAACTATTAAAAGACTTCTGTACAGTTGCAAAATGACGATGATAGGATTATTAGACTTTGAAAAAAACTAGTTAATCTGGTCTGCATAAAGGTCCTATAATGTGCATTTTAACTTGTTCATCCTATAAACAATCCAGCATCGGATTATCTGTGATGAATTTACAAAATTAAGAAAACATGAACAATTCATGCATGCACACCTACTGCAAATCTTGAGGACAAAATCAATCAGCCTAGTCCATTTTCCATTGACATCTATCTCCCTAATTTCATTTATCTCAACAACATGTCCAATAACATCTGACAAACAATGACTTCATGTTAGATGAGAAGCTAAAATGGTTTGTTTTCACAAAGAAGTCTCTACCCGAGGAAGTATTACCAATCAGATAAGAAGTCTCCACCTCAAGGCATATGCAGGTAAATGGAGTAAAGCTGAAAATATGATTTAGGATGTTATGACCAGCATCTGGCAGCACCTTAGTTGACCTCATAAATTTTAACATATATTATTATTTTAACTGCTCTCAATTGTATAGGTTTTTCCTTCTTGAACTTGCCATTGAATCTGGCCCATCAAATTTTGTTTAACAGTACATTTAATCCTACCGAATTGCACAGATATTATGAATGAAGGGATGTTATATTTCTACCTCAAAGATTAATGTTCTTCATTAGATCATAATAATGCTGTCGACTAATTCGTGATGTATTTACCTTCTCATCCACCAGAACCATGCCAATGCTTCTAATCTATTGTAGACAATCATACAAAGGGACTTTCCATAGTCGTGATACCCTTCCATCAGTTTGCGATGCTCTATAAAGATAGGTTTGCAAAGATTAAAATAAACAAATCCAGCTCCCACATTATTTATAAATCAGTGATTAAGTTATTCATGCACACAATGCATAAATCATCTATCATGAGAATGAAAAGATGATAGTCACAAACTGTGTTGCTCAGTAGCACCAACTTATTTCAAGTTAAATTGAATTAACTTTATTGGTCTTTGATTAGCATCATCCTTTATTATTTATCTCAATAGAAACAGTCTACAATTGTCTGATACATATAGAGACAATCTACAATTTAATTCATCCATTGTAGGTAGACATTCATTCCTAAAGGATTTCAATAAATGTGAATTCTGAGAATGTCCCCTTCATGTAGCTCCTGTAACCGAATGAATTGATACCACCCATTAGCAACGTAGGTTTTAGTATAATGTCCGCGTCTATGCTTAAGGATGCAAGTCTAGACAAAGCCCTCATCTTTAATTATAGTGATGGAGTCATGTTCAATCATGTTAAAGGTACGAACATGATGTGTAGGAATGTACTCATAGGTCATACATTGTATGTTAAACAACATGCAATAAGAGGCATTCAGAATTCAGAAGAAAATGTCTATACAAAAATAAATTGCAATGCCTTTAGTGCTTCCCAACACCTGCTCCCTGAAGCTTTAGAAGCAGTTAGTGTTAAATCCCAAACAACTTCATTAGTTGGTTGCCCAACTTCAACATTGGCACGCCCTGCCTCCAGACCCGCATCAACATTGGAACCTCATCATCATCATCATCAGTATCATTCAATTCCACCATATTGACATGTCTATTAGGATGGTTATGAATTTTAGGATAATCAATCTCAAGAAAATACTTATTATATATCTTTATTCTCAAACGATCAGTAAAAATCCGGATTGTTGAATACCATATAATTCAATCAAATCTTATTTTCCCCCACTGACATATCCTTCGTTAATGTTTTAGTAACAAAAAATGGTGTATAGGTTACCATTCGTGTTGGTGAGTAGGACCAACCTAGCAATCAACCCCTCTCTATGCCTCATCCGGAACTGAGGACCAATGTGAATACTCTTCCTTTTTATTTTGGTTATAAAACAAAATTAAAACAGGTTTAGTTCACAGTTGTTAAAAGTAATACATTTTGGAAATACAATACGTTTAAAGAAGATCACACATACCGTCTCAGGACCAATTACACATCAAAATAATAATGGCATCGTTCTTGATACCGAGTGTGAAGAATAACCCAAAAACACAATGCGTCATTATAAAGGATAATGAAAACGAAGAATAAAATAGAACATTATTGTGGGAACATTGTTTGCAGAAAAGCTAACCTTGTGTAAAGAAGGGTGAGCGCAGCCAAGCAGAAAAAGGAATACGAACGGAGACGCGTCTACAAATTCAGAATACGATGAGGAAGAAGATGTATTTTGCATCAAATGTTGACATCCGTAATGGTTGTCATAAGAAGAAATGTACAAATGCAGTAACAAAAACAATATCGACTAATTACCAAAAACATCAATGAAGACCATTAAAATGGATACGGAATTAGCGAAGCAGAAAACCCCACCCATGAAGGAGTGAAAGTTGTAGCAACCTTTTATGCAAAAAGAAGAAGCCACCGAAGCAGAGAAAGAAATAGAAATACAAATTGGCGGTGTTGTATAAAATGGACAAAAATTAGTGAATACGAAATAAACGGGATTGGAAAGGTTGTCATTATGTGAATAGTGGTTTCAGTCGAACGAATGAATTTGAAACAAAAACAGAGTATTTAGGTGCCGGGTGGTTTTTAGTTGTTACTTTTCAAAATTTTAAAAATTAAAATCAATTTTTTTTCAAATTTTAATTTTAAATCTTAAATTTTAAAAATTTTCAAAAATAATAAATTATTTTATTATAAATTTATAAAAACTATAAAAATAAAATATTAATTCAAATATTAAAATATATCAAAATAATATAAATTTAAAATTTTAAAAAATAATAAAATTAAATACTATTATTATAATAATAACATTAAAAATAATATTTAACAAATAATGATACTAATATAATAATTATAATATAAAATATAATTATATAAATTTATATTATATATATATTATTTAGTTATGAGTATTTAAAATAAATATTTTATATATTATAATTTTAATATTTATATATTATTTAGTATTGATTTTAAAAAAGATATATATTATAATATAAATAATAATATAATATAAAATTATTTATAAATTTAAAATTTAAAATAATTTATATATTAAATAACATTATTATATTTTTAAATATAAAAATTAAATAAATAAACAATTTTAAAAATTAAATTTTTTAAAATAATAATAAAATATATAATTATTATTATAATTATATAAATGATGTTAGGTATACGATGATGATAGTAATAATTAAAAATATTATAAATTATATAATTTTATATTTTATATATTAATTAATAATTAGTATATAAAATAAATAATTAATATATTATTATTATAATTTTTATAATATTTAATATTTATTTTATATAAAATAATATATATTATATTATAAAATTTATAAAATAAAAAATTATATTCTAATAAAATAAAAGTTTTAAAATTAAAATTAAAATTTAATATTATTATAATAATAATTAATAAAAACAATAAATAAAAATAAAACTAATAAAATAATAATAATAATATAATATTTATAATATAAAAATATGTTATATAATTATATAAATTTTTATTTTATTATTTAATTATTAATATTTAAAATAATTACTTTATATATTATTATAATATTTTATATTATTTAATATTCATTTTATATAAAATTAATATATATTATAATATTATATTATAAGTATTATATAATATAAAATTACATTATAATATTATAAATTTAAAATATTTATATATTAAATAATGTTATTTATTTTATTTTTATATAAAAATTAGATAAATAAAAATTTTAATTTTTATAAAATATAAAAATAAATTATTATTATCATTATAATAAATAACAATAATTATTATGATAATAATAATAATAATAATTATAATAAAATAATAATTATTATTTATTTAATAGTAATTATAATTTAATAATATTGATAATTATATTAATATTAATAAAATTAATAATTTTAAGATAAAATATTTAAAATTAAAAATAATATTTGATAAATTTTATTTTTAATTTTAAAATTTGAATTAAAATTATTTTAAAATAATTAAAATTATTTTAAAATCACTTTTATTAAATATATTTTATTTTAAAAATTAAAATTTAAAAACTTCCTATCACTCGAACCACATCCTGGTTGATGAAGAAAAGCTTTTCAGTATGACATACCTATTTTCGGTATTAATGGCAAATGGACAAATTCGGCTGCAGTGTGCATTGACCAGAATACCCACGTATTTTAAGTTACTTACCTGGTTGATGAAGTAAATTGACATTAATACCCAGGAAGGAGAAATTGGATGGTAACATTATTGCAGTTACTCTACTTTATATTATAAATAATTTGAGCATTATTGCTAATTTTCCTACAATATAAAGAGTCGTCAATTTTTGTCTTGCTCACATACATACGCACCCGCTGCGTCAAAGACCAATTTGTACTAAGCGTACTCACTATTTCGTGATTTCCTATCACATCTATCAGAGATGAATATGGTTTATTCCGAATTAAGAATCTAACTGCATAGAATAGGACTTTAATACAGTCTTACAGACAGCATCAACGCTATAAAAAAAATCAATGATTTTTATTGATTCCCTGCTTATCCTCTTAAAAAACTTTATCTCTAGATTTTATATTGTATTTTTCATTTTTTTTAATTTGATATATGTACAATTTTAATATTATAAGTTTTTAAAGTCATTTAATTTCAATATTTTTAAAATTTACCAAATTTAGTCACTAAACTTTTTTATCTAAAATTATATTTCTTTATTAAAATATCTACAAATAAAATTGATTAAACTATTTTTTATTCAAAAATATCAATTAAAATATTAAATTTCATTTAAAATAAAAGATAATTCTAATTTTTAAAAATTTTAATCTTACATTTTATAAAATCTTTCAAATTTTAATAATTCTACAAAATTTATCATTTTAAACTTTTAAAATTATTTTATATTTTAATATTATTACAATTTTTTTAAAAAATCAAAAATAAAAATTTGAAAGCTTTAATTTAAAAGTATAAGAACTAAAATTATTCAAAAAGAACATGAGAGACAAAATGGGACACAAGTAAAATTAAAGAAACCAAAAATATAATTAATTATTATCTTTATCTTCTAAACCAGTAAAAATTGTTTACCTGTGATTAGACATTTTGCAAGTAAATGTTCTCTTCTGATCGATCCTAAATAAATTATTCTTCTATATCAGAAATATATTTATTGCTATGTGTACCAAACATCAATACCTTCCTTTGGCAAAGAAACATTAACTAACAGACACTTTTTCTTTTATACTACATTTGTTTACAGTACTCCTCCCTTTGTGTAAAGAATGTGCTACAGAACGAAAAAAAAAACATTCTTTTTTGAAGAATAAGCTTCCATCTTGAAAAGAAAAAGGCAAAGGAACGTGGACTGATCAAACCAATAATTACATGAGAGAATAAATTTATTATTACAACATTTTTTTAAATTTATTTTTCTTTATTTTTAATCACATTACTTATTTTATTTTATACTTGTTTGCATATCTTTTTCCTTATTATATGGAAGTGTAAAGTATTACGAAAATAACTTTACTTTTTACAGAATAAAAAAGCATGACCCTAGTATAATATTAAAAAGTTGTATTCCTACGATAATTTTGTATGAATTTTTTTAAAATTAAAAATAAATAATAATAATAATAAAATAATAATATGATGAAAAAAGATTATAAAACTTTATTATAAAAAATATATATCTCTATGATATTCCACTCCATTTTATTTGCCATAATGCTGTTCCATCAATCAATTTCGATAGCAAAAGTAAATTCTCTCTTTAGAATGGATAAATAAATCTCAATATGACAAACCATCATGACCACATCAAATTATTACATACATACATCATCAACTATGTCAAACTCTTTAACATGCTATAAAACAAGCATTTCACAATTCACAATTCCAAACAAATTCAACTAACGTAGCCAATTAATCCCCCCAACACCAAACATACAAACATGCCATTCCTTCGAAACAACTTATTGAGTCACCAATATGAACCCCCAACTCATCATTACATTGGAAAACCAAAGCAAGACCTAGAAATTGGACCCACAATCCACTACTTACGAATCCCAGGAGAAACATCGCCACTTGTTCTCAACGCAATCATAGAATGGAAGGAAACCCCATTGGCTCATGTGTATAAGGCACACCTTTCAGGGTTTAGGCACAGTGAAGTGAGAGTGGAAGTGGAAAATAACAGAGAACTCTGCATCAACGGGGAGAAATGGGTTGAGAGAGAAATTAGGAATGGAAGAGGCCAACTTGTGGAACGTGTTAGAGGGCGTTTCATTCAACGCTTGATGTTACCTCAAAATTCCAATGTTCACCATGTGATGGCTTATATGGAGAATGGTGAGCTTATTATTACTGTTCCAAAGTACTGAGTTTGTTATGAATTCTAGGCACCGGCCTTGTGCTGTACAGTAGTTTGTTAGGAACAAACAAGATAGTAAATACTACCATGTATCCTTGCCATTGTGTGGAAGAAACTATAGAAACTGTTTGTAAATAATTGAAGGTGTATGTATGTGTCCTCTGCTTTCATCCTTGGAATCAACCCATGTTTTAAACCAATGGAATGATCTCTCTTTTCTCTCTCTATATATATATATATATATATATATATATATATATAAAAGACTTTGACTTTGAGGGATTACTTTCTTCAAACACTTGAAATTTAATTAAAAATAATAAAAATTATTGTACATATTTACAGTAACATTTACTTCGATCAATACAATTTTTTTAATTTCTCTATATATATATATATATATATATATATATAAAAGACTTTGACTTTGAGGGATTACTTTCTTCAAACACTTGAAATTTAATTAAAAATAATAAAAATTATTGTACATATTTACAGTAACATTTACTTCGATCAATACAATTTTTTTAATTTTATGGTGTAATACAACTCATTTGGGAGGAGGAGGATGAACCTAGTTGGAGGTAGGATTGAAGTTCAAAATTCAGAGCAGTTTTGGGAGCTCCTCAAATTGTGTTCAATGTAACACAAAATTGTGCATAAAAATGAAAAGAAGAGGAAACATAAATTTGCAGAATGTAAAGAGGGAATTGGGGAAGGTGATTGCAAGAATTAAAGGCTGGAAATAAAGTGCAGAAATGGAAGAAAGGGCAAAACGAAAATGACCAAAATTAAAGGGGAAAGGAGCTGAAAATTAAAGCATAAACTAAGAACCAGAATTGTAAATTGCAAGAAGGTAAATGGCAGAATGTAAATTGCAGAAAAATAATTCCTAAGCTAGGCACCACTCCACTAGCTAGAGGAAGCTAGGAAGATAAGTCAAGTTCCACCACATCGGAGGCTCCAATGATAAGGAAAAGGGTCTTAACCTCAAGAACAAGCAAGAGGAGAAGAAAGAGAAGAGAAAGCTGCTCTCTCAAGGGAATTTCGGATTCCAATAGCATAAAATGACCAAAGGTGCCATTTGCTTACATTGAGCCCTTATTTATAGGAAAAAAGGAAGGGGGCTGCTTGGTTGTGGGTTTGGGCTGCCCTTAGCCAACCAAGCTCTTAACCTAAGTCTGTTCCTATTCTAAATAACCTATTCTTATTCCATGTTGGAATAAGTTATTCCCACTTTTACAACTTAAAGAAAAATACAACCAAATTAAAATTAGGAAAAATTTCAGTTTTATTATCCTTAAGCTAAAAATTTCTCTTGAAAGCCAATTTCCATGCTCACATCATCCTCTCCCCCTTAAAAGCATTCGCCCTCGAATGGCAATCACCAATTTCTGCAAAACAAAGGACACAAATAAGAGTAGAAGAGTATATGTGGTTATGGAAGAAAGAAAATTATGGAGAATGCCAGGATCAAATACGAACCTCTTTAATTTTTCAAATAGTCGTAAACATTGGAAAGTAAATTTGACTAGGAACAAAAGGTTGATTCGATCTACAAGCTCATAGTTATTAACAAACATGTCCCAAGTAAACTTACGTGTTTTCATCCATTTTCTTTTCCCTAAAGAGATCTTAGTGCTATGAATATTTGTAATTACTAACAAATTAAGCATCCTAGATGCATTATCATAAAACAAGGATTGAAGCATGCTAGGGACCTTTATATGTGAGAATTCACTATCACTGTGAAGCATATGAGACAATGGTGATAATCTAGGCATATGAATGGATCTAGACACATGATCTCCAACAAATTTTGCAACAATGGTGTCCCAAATGTTTGTAGAAGGCTGGAGTTCCATCTCTTGATTACTCTTTGTAAAGAAGAACATTTCAACCCCCTATGATGGGTGAAAGCCCTAAACCCTAAACATGTCCCAAGTAAACTTACGTGTTTTCATCCATTTTCTTTTCCCTAAAGAGATCTTAGTGCTATGAATATTTGTAATTACTAACAAATTAAGCATCCTAGATGCATTATCATAAAACAAGGATTGAAGCATGCTAGGGACCTTTATATGTGAGAATTCACTATCACTGTGAAGCATATGAGACAATGGTGATAATCTAGGCATATGAATGGATCTAGACACATGATCTCCAACAAATTTTGCAACAATGGTGTCCCAAATGTTGGTAGAAGGCTGGAGTTCCATCTCTTGATTACTCTTTGTAAAGGAGAACATTTCAACCCCCTATGATGGGTGAAAGGAATTGAGGAACACTAGGCACTAAGTTTTCTTGATGTTCAATACCCCTTACAGGTGGCAACCCTAGAGGTAACTCTTTTGGGAATATATCTTGGAACTCTTCTAGAAGTTCACTAGAGTCAAGGTTTGGTTGAGTATTCAAGCAATACTCTTTGCACATGAGCATGTACATGGGTTGTCTAGCTAGAAGAGTTTTCCTAATTTCTCCTTGATTGATGAAGAGGTTTTTAACCTTTTCCTCATGTCTCAACCTCTTATCTTTTTTTAAATTCTTTCCTTTAATTCCCTTCTTTTCTTTCTCTCTTTTCTTTTTCATTTGTACTTGATCTTTACAAACCTCACTAGGGGTCAAGGGAACTAAGGTGACCTTTTGGGAATTGAAAACAAAGGAATACCTATTGTTATGCCCATCATGGTGAACTTTCCTATCAAATTGCCATGGCCTTCCCAAGAGCACATGACTTGCTTCCATGGGCACAACATCACAAGTTACTTGGTCAAGATACCTACCTATGGAAAAGGCAACTAAGACTTGCTTATCCACTAAGAGGTCTCCATTGTCACTCAACCATTACAACTTGTAAGGCCTAGGATGTGGGCTAGTGGTTAATCTTAGCTTTTGTACTAGCCTAGCACTAGCCACGTTGGTGCAACTTCCCCCATCTATAATCAAAGAACATGTCTTCCCCCCAATCACACACCTTGTGTGAAAAATATTTTCTCTCTGGCTTTCATCTTCCCCCATGACCATGCTTCCTAGTAATCTCCTAACAACAAGAAGATCACCTTCGGGGGCATACTCTAATCCTTCTTCACTAGAAGAGCTAGTGGCACTAGAGCTAGAGTTTTCATTTGAGGATTCCAAAGATGAGACTTGTCCATTATCTCTAAGGATCATGCTTTTCTTGTTAGGGCATTGAGAGGCAAAGTGCCCTCGTCCCAAACACTTGAAACACTTAATGGATGATTCCTTTTTTATCAGAGTGGATGGAGTGTTGGCCTTTTCTTTCTTGGGATCTTTAATTTCCCTAGGATCTTTGGGCTTAAAAGGAACATCCTTGTGGCCTTCCTTCTTCTTATTTTCCTTCCAAGAAGGCTTTGAGGTTGAGTATCTACTCTTACCTTTCCTATGGAGTTGTTGTTCTACCTTTTGGGCTTGGTGGTAGAGTTCATTCAAACTCATATAGTTGTGGAGTTCCACAACATCCCTAATCTCATCCTTAAGCCCTTCAAGGAATCTTGCCATTCTAGCCTCCTCACATTCTTCTATGTTGGCTCTAATGATGGCTACCTCCATATCTTTGTAGTACTCATCAACAGTCCTATTACCTTGGGTTAATCTTTGGAGCCTATTATGAAGCTCCCTAAGGTAATGAGGTGGTACATACCTATTCCTAAGGATGGCTTTCATTTCTTCCCAAGTCTCAATAGGATGAAACCTTGCTCTCTCTTTCACTAGCTTATCCCACCAAATCAAAGCATAGTCTGAAAATTCAAGACTAGCTAGCTTTACCCTATGTTCCTCCCTTACTTCATAGCACATGAAAATTTGCTCTACCTTCAACTCCCATGTTAGGTAGATTTCAGGGTCATTCAACCCTTGAAATTTTGGAATTCTAAACTTGGTTCCATCTATTCTTTCTTGGTTTCCATTTTCTCTCCTACCTTTATTCCTAATCCTAGAAGAAACTCTATGACTATGATGGCTAGGAGAATGTCTATCTCTACTTCTATGAATCCTACTCCTAGATGAATTTCTAACCCTAAGTGGAGACCTAGATGATTCCCTATCACTCTCATGCCTACCTTGATTCCCACCCCTGTGATTATTCCTTTGGTTTCTTCTAGGGGATTCATAGAATTCTTCTTGTGAAAGTTCCTCCCTAGGTGAATCAATTTTATTTTTGTTTTTCTTAGAACTACTAGGCCCTTCATTTTGTTTCTTTTTAAACAAAGTCTCATTCCTCTTTTCTAGTTCATACAAGCGATCTTCAAATTGTTCACTTTGTTTTCTTAACATTTTTTCAAAGGTTTGGGTAAGGGCTTCTAGTTGTAACCTATTGAAGCTAGGTGGATAATCATTTTCACTCATGATGCTCTCCACTCAAGACACAAGATATGAAACAAATTAATTAAGAAAATCACAAATATTCTAAGTACAAATTCCTACCACATAAAACACTTGAACAATTAAGAAATTAAAATGCAGAAAGTTAATTGGTTTCTTACACAAACCAAGGTCCAAGATAGGGAAAGATAAGTAACAAGTAGTCACATAGGCTAAGTTGTAAACCTAGCAATTATGGAACCCCCTTATTACTCCTTTCAACAAGCACAATTAGACTCCCCCTTATGGCTCCTTAAAACCACACAAAAGCCTTGAAACTTACACACAATTACTAACAAAATTACAAGGAAAATTCCTAAGTACAAACTAAATCAAAAGGATTACAATATTATAACCCTACTACAACCAAATTCTAAAATTACACCAAAAAGAAAGTCCTAGTAAGAGAAATCCTAATCTATTACAAATGGGTAAATTCTTCAAGTCAAGCTTCTAAGTCCAAGTCTTCTCCAAGTTCAGCTCCAAGTCAAATAAAATTTCTTTCTTAGGGCTGCATACAAAATTAAACAAAGAATGCTTTGCAAACCAAGAAATTGTTAGCACAATTAAAACCAATTACTTCCTTCCTCACCAGTGTTTGCCACTCTTAGTCACTCAATTTGGTCTTGCTTTACCCTTGAAGAAAAGACACATATTCAACTTAAAATTAGAGGCCTTGATGTTTCCAATGTGGTAAAAACTCAACTCATCCAGAATTTAAGAATGGTCAAAACATAGGAATTTTGGGGACAAACAAGAAACTCTTATCACAAAAATTAGCTAAACTCAAATGGATTAAAATTGTGACAAACTAGAATTCAAAGAAGACAAGCAACAATTAAGTGGTGAAAAAAGAAGGCACTCAAAAGGAATTCAAGAAGGATGAATGGATTACAAACTTGTGTGAATTGTTCTTAAAACTGAACTTAACCTTTCTTTGAAAGAAAATCATTCATATGCATCATAGTTCATTCAAGAGGATAAATCCAACTCAAGTTGTTCAACACACTTCAATTGATCCCAAACTCAACTCAAATATTACAATTGAAATACAATAAAATGAAACTTGAAGATCATTCAACTCTGGAATTTTTTTTTTACCTTTATTATTTTAAAAAAATTCTGCCCAGATTTTTTTTTCACGTTTTTTTTTTCGTTTTTTTTTCTTTGTTGATTCTTGCTTTTTGCCTTGTATCTTTTAGGAAAATGTAATGTACACTTATATCACTCCAAAACAAGCACAGAATTAACACTTAAACACCCAACAACAATTTTTTCAAAGATCAAACACAAACTTCCTCAAGAACACATGAAGAACAGTGATGAACATGATGAACAATTTTCAGAAATTTTGCCAAAATTATTGAGGGATTTTTGAGGAAACAATGATCAAGTTATAATTTCAATAAAAAAAACCCACAAAGTCCAAAGGATTTGAGAGAACAATAGATGTGTTCTTGGTGGAAATACCCAGAAAAAAAAACCAGAAAAAGGGGTTCTTCAATTTTTTGACATTTTGATGCAATTTTGAGCAAATTCACCGATTAAATTGATAAAGGATCCAACAACATATGACTCAAAGCAACACAAATTACATGTGAATTCAAGCAAGAAGAGGCTGAAAATATGCAGAAAAATTGTAAGAAAAGTAGAGACGAAAATGGGAGAAGAAGATGATGAAAAATGAAGGAGAAAAGTGAGAGAAGTTACCTCCAAACAACAAGTTCTTGATGCTACATAATACAACCCACTTGGGAGGAGGAGGATGGACCTAGTTGGAGGTAGGATTGAAGCTCAAAATTCAGAGCAGTTTTGGGAGCTCCTCAAATTGTGTTCAATGTAGCACAAAATTATGCATAAAACTGAAAAGAAGAGGAAACATAAATTTGCAGAATGTAAAGAGGGAATTGGGGAAGGTGATTGCAAGAATTAAAGGCTGGAAATAAAGTGCAGAAATGAAAGAAAGGGCAAAACGAAAATGACCAAAATTAAAGGGGAAAGGGGCTGAAAATTAAAGCATAAACTAAGAACCAGAATTGTAAATTGCAAGAAGGTAAATGGTAGAATGTAAATTGTAGAAAAATAATTCCTAAGCTAGGCGCCACTCCACTAGCTAGAGGAAGCTAGGAAGATAAGCCAAGTTCCACCACATTGGAGGCTCCAATGATAAGGAAAAGGGTCTTAACCTCAAGAATAAGCAAGAGGAGAAGAAAGAGAAGAGAAAACTGCTCTCTCAAGGGAATTTCGGATTCCAATAGCATAAAATGACCAAAGGTGCCATTTGCTTACATTGAGCCCTTATTTATAGGAAAAAAGGAAGGAGGCTGCTTGGTTGTGGGTTTGGGCTGCCCTTAGCCAACCAAGCTCTTAACCTAAGCCTGTTCCTATTCTAAATAACCTATTCTTATTCCATGTTGGAATAAGCTATTCCCACTTTTACAACTTAAAGAAAAATACAACCAAATTAAAATTAGGAAAAATTTCAGTTTTATTATCCTTAAGGTAAAAATTTCTCTTGAAAGCCAATTTCCATGCTCACATCATGGTGGCTAAAAATCGTTACAAATATTTATTTAAGAATGGTTTGTAATTATTTATGATTCCTGCAAAATTTAAAAAAACGAAATGAATTGAGATGGGTGTAAAGGTAAGTAGTCAGTAGACAAACATTAAGCATGTTACTTTAGGACATTGCAACTGTATCTTTTGATTTTAGGATACATTTTGTTAGATGTATGTATACAAAAATAAAAAAAATAAGTGAAAGATAGAAATCGATATACATAGATATGAGATTTATTTTAAAAAAATAAACAATAGAGACAACGAAGAATATTTTTATGAACAATTTAATCTGAAATTTACTCTCATAAAAAAATCATTAATTTACATGCCTCTCCATTGTGTGGAAGCGAGTTAAGGACCGAAACCATATCAAGTGCTCTTAACGAAGTTTTCTGATTGAATTTTAGGAAGGTTATTTTGATAATTTTTTAATCATACCTAAATACTTATTCTTATTATAAAATCTCAAGTCCTATAAGATGTGATATATCCTTGAGGCTTTCTTTTTGGACTTGGTAACTTATTTCAAGATACTTGCTATTACAACCTCTTAAAATAAGCATTCACATTAATATCTCTGATAGTGTAAATGTAAAAACATGATAAGCAGTTGTCTAAATTCAAAACATTTAAATTAGAAAGATTTGTTTGCATCAATGTTAATAATTATATGGTGGGTGTCGTTACATGTTCTTCTTGACCCTCTCACCCAATAATTAGGCATGCTTCTACAATAACGTCTTGACCGCAAACTATCAGGACTCAGCATCTGTTACTAAAGAAACATTAACAAAATAATCCAAAACCCAAAATCATACAAGAAGGGACCCATTATGATTGGTATCTAACAGTAGTGAAAATGGACAATATTCCAATATTAACTTTATCAATAATCTCCAAATTTAAATTTTACTTAACCACCATTGAGGTGAGGGTTAATTTTATAATTTTAATTGTAAAGATTCTCAGTTGAAAGACTCAACAAGAAAAAAAGATATATTAAAGGAAAAACGGTATTGTATTAGACATTTTATTTTACAAGGAAAATGAGTCCTTGCACTATAGTTGGTCTAGCATCTATTCCTTGAATTCGGTAGTGGAGGAGGGATCTTTCTAATGGATTGGAAACATATGAGAGGATAATGGTTCCAAACTCTTGGATTTTAAACCAAATGATACTTATACACATACTTAACTAATATATATCCTCTCAACTTTTACAATTCTCTTTCCATGTAGTGTTTTTTAAGCGCTATAATAAACTGTTATTTATTAATAATTTTATGTTAAATTAATTTTTTAGTATGAATTCTTACAAATAAATATTAATTTTATTAATATATAAAATATTAACCTATACTATTAATATATTAAATGTTAATATCAAATAATTTTTGATAATATAAATCATCAAAAACTATATTATTAAATTAATTTTTGTTAGACAAATTTTAACACTTCACAATTTTTATTTATCAATAAATAATTATTTTTTATAATGATAAAAACTATTCATATTTGAGTGAAAGAAAAACCACTATAAAAATAAAGTTTTTTTAAAATTAAAATCATTAGCTAAATTACCTCTTATTTATAAACAACATTTGATATTATTGTTTAAATTGTTTCTATCTTCGACATTTAAAAATAGATACTAATAAAAAATAATTTTTTTATATTGATTGTTATAGATATTTTACATTAGTTATTTAAGCGGTATAGAAGTAAAAATATAAAAGTAAGACTTTTATATTAGTTCTACAACCAATATAGAAAGTTCCACTTTTTATATCAATTGAACTACAAATATATATATAAAAAACTTACTTTCTACATCGGTTAAAGATGTTGGACTGATGTAGAAAGTAAGATTTTTTACATCGGTTAAGGTCTTAACTGATGTAAAAAGTCTCTTTTTACATCAGTTAATGTCTTAACCGATTTAGAAAGTTCTTTTTGTTAATGTTCATTTCGTTTAGGCATACTACTATATCATTTATTCATAATACCTACATATACAACCAGAAAGGATAAGCAGACAATATAGAAACCACAGAATCTATTTATTTAAACTAAATATATTACTATTTATTATCAAATCTAAATTTACAAAGGAAATAACTTAAAATTACATAAAGTAAACCTAAATTGGTTACCTCTATCATAATTTTTCCCTAACATCTTCTAACTTCACCAATTTCTTCATTAATTAAAGGGTGAAGATTTTGAAATATGTACAAAATATTTTTGAATAAAATTAGAGAATATATCATGTTATGAATTAAAATAAAATTATAAATTGTGATAATTGTAATTACATTGATCCAAGAATCAACAATAGATGTCGAGACAATGTGAAACATATATCTTATGACATAATATCTACACTTGAGTCCTCTAGCTTGTCTTACACACTTCAAAAAAATAGAAAAAAATATCAAATATAATAAGAATTGAATAATTTTTAATAAAGTACTTACATGTAAATTTATCCATGAAGACTTTTTAATATTTGATGACTATGTCCTTTTCAAGCAAAGCGAGCATAAAGTCAAACATTCATTTCTCTACAATAAAATAAGAACCAAATTAATACATTTGATAAAAATAATGAATATAAATACCAAAATCCTAAAAGCTTACACTTTTATAACGTCCCTTATATCTTTCTTCGATTTTTTCAAGTAGAGCATAGAAAGACAACTACATTCTATTTTGGATAAATAATTAATTGCCAATGAGCCTTACAAAATATAGATGAAAATGAACCAAAATTAAAAACTTAATTGAATTTGTTAAATAAATCTTTTAAGTATTGACTTACGATTTAAAATAAGGTGCTAAGTAACAGTCTTTTTCGCTTTCTAATCTACTCTGAAGGTACCCCTATATGTCAACTATCTTATTCCCAATTTTCTATATATCAACCAGTTCAAGGAATCCATAGAGGTCAAAGTTTCCTCTTTAGGTACAAATGCGATACAGGTACCTAATATTGTGAATAATTTTCATATGTTAGATTTTGATAATTAATTCAACTAAGGTTTAAAAATTTACTTACATCAATCATAATTATAGAACTGATACCATAGGAGATCGTTACCCAAAACTAGCTCCAATATATCCTTCTTAGTAATATAGAAAGGGATAATAGTAAGTTTCCCTATGATAAATGGTTCCATAATGATTTGCAAAGGTTGGTCACCCAAGTTAACAACAATACCAAACAGACATGTAAGCAACTCAATTTCAGAGGCACCATCATCCTTCTTAATGATTTTATCAAACTAGGTTAAGAACATTTTGTTATGGTCATTCAACAACCATTTTTCCTTCATTCGAAGATTTTTTTCCTTATAATGGTTTTATGAGTAGATAAGTAAGGTTGAACCTCATCAGTATTATTCAAAATATACAAATGTCCTTGAAAGACTTTTGCACGATCCATGCTTTTCATAGTTATGCCCCGTGTACCTTTTCCTCTATGTCTTCCCTCTCGGAAAGACATACAGGGTTCTATGGGTTCCACCTCAGACAAATACTTTGTACAAAAATCAATTGTCTCTTCTGCAATGTATCTTTCAATCATAGATATCTCAGGATGGTGTGGATTCTTCACAAACCCTTTTAATATTTTCACGTATTGTCCAATTGAACCATAATGTTAAAAAATGATGGAGGAAAATACATCTCCAATTGGAACAAGATAGTAAAGGCTTCATTTTCCAACTCATCCAATTTGAGAGGGTTAATGTCTTTGCTACATATTGCATTGAAAAAGAAGCACAACCTACTTATGGTGTGTCTAACCTTTTAAGAAAAAATATCATGAATAACCACTAGGAGTAGCTGTTGCATCAACACATGGCAATCATGAGACTTTAACCCAACTAAGTTTAGATCTTTCATGGAGACAAGTCTTTTTAAATTTGAAAAATAACCTTGTGGAACTTTAACCCCATGTAGGCACTCACATAAACTTACTTTCTCTTTTTTTGACAATGTATGACATGCTAGAGGCAAATATGTCTGCGTTCTTGCAGACTATGGCGCTAACTGTTTGTATACCTATATGAACCAAATCTAGTCAAGAATTCACACCATCCTTAGTCTTGTCCTGTATATTGAGGAGTGTTCCAATAACACTATCACACATAATTTTTTCCATATGCACCACACCAATGCAATGTTTAACATCAAGATTGCACCAGTATGGAAGATAAAAAAATATTGATCTTTTCTTCCATATCTTTTGTCTTAGTGGTCTTCTTTTGAGTCTTTCTAAAAACAATGTTGATGTTTTTAACTTGTTCATAAAATTCTTGTCTAGTTAAGGCCTTTGGAGCAACCTCATTTCAGGTAACCCATTAAAAGTTTTCCTTAATCTACAATATGGGTGACTAGTCTTGGGAAATTTTCAACCACCAAGATAAGGTCTTCCTTCCATGATGCAGTTATAACTTGTGCTTTCCTCATATATAAGACATGCTCTGTGTCCCTTAACACTATATCCGCATAAATTTTCATATGTTGGAAAGTCATTAATAGTGCAAAAAAGCATGACCTGCATCTTGAAATTTTCAATAGCATACCCATCAAACCCATCCACACTTTTTTCCTATACATTTCACAAGTCTTCAATCAAGGGAGCAAGATAAATGTCTATGTCATTTACAAGCTATTATGGGCTTGAAATCATCATCGATAACATGATGTAGTTATGTTTCATGCATAACTCCGGAGAAAGGTTGTAAATTATCAAAAGAATAAGCCATGAACTATGCTTACTACTTAAATTACCTTACAGATTCATTCCATCTTTTACAGGTCCAAGGCTTAGGTTTCTTGACTCATTACCAAAATTCAAAAATAATTGATCAATCGTCTTCCATTGCAAACCATTAGCTGGATGATGAAGTTTTCCATCAATTTTTTATTTCATCTGCATGCCATCTAAGGTTCATTGCATCATGTTTATTACAAAACAAACTTTTGAACCTTGGAAGTATTAGAAGATACCACAACACTTTGGTTGGAGGTCGTTTTGTGCTTTCATTGCAATTAAAATCACCATCCTTTAGTTTATAACGTGAAAACATGACATATAGGGCATTCATGTATCCCTTCAAATTCATTTCTGTATGGTATGCAATCATTGGGGCAGACATATATATTTTTATACTACATACCCATCAGACACAAGACCTTCCTTGCCTCATAATTACACTTTGGTAATGTGTTACCTTCTAGAAGCATCTCTACTGAAAGCTGAAGCAATTTTATGAAACTTTTATCACTTCACCTATTTCTTTCTTTCAAATTGAATAATCTTAATGTTTAAAATTATTGCATCCTGGATATAAAGATCTCTCCTAATCACTATACAAGTTACCATACATATTTGCTTGATGAAAATACTCAAGCCCTGTATCACAGATCATATCCTCTACCCGATCATTTATATCTATATCAACATCCACCGTCTGCAACACACTTGGCATGCCTAATAGGTCACCATGTCATATCCATCTTGTATAAATTTTGCAAAACCCATCACAAAGAACATGCTCTCTAATTTCATCAACATTTAATCGTCTCTCATTTAGACAATTAACACAAGGATAATAAAACCATCCATTACTCTAAGGAAGATTTGTCTGCACAAAATTCAAAAAATCATCCACTCCATTCTCATACTGATCACTCGTCCGTTTAACATTTATCCAACTACAATCCATACTATACAAGAATGATAAACACATGAATTAGGATACCCATTAACCTAGTCATTCATAATCAAAATTTATTTTCCTCATTATTGGTAAGGCCCTATCCTATTCAAGAAAAAAGTTTTTTATTCATCGATTAACAGACTACTTAAATCTTGGATATCATACTTAGTGAAATTTCGGTAGCATTTTGCATTAGTATCCAAATACACAACTTAACTGTGGTATCACTTACCATGATCAAGCATGTACCCAGAGAAAATGCAAAATGAACTAAACCAAAATTTCATCAAGTACAATTTACAAGATTTAAGTAGAAATTGTTAACTACTAAATAAAAACCTTTAATCTCAAACTATTCAACTTGAACAATTCAAGATTGAATATAATGAATGGTTTGCTTATTCAACAATATACTCATTGTATTCAAGCTCAAATGGAAAACTAAGAGTATGCTCATATTTGAATTTAAGAAAGGAAACAAACTTAAATTGGAAAGATCAACAACAATTGAGACATGTATAATTATGCCAATTATCATTTTAGTAATCTATGAAAGATCTCTAACTCTAGAAACACACGCCCATGAACATCTTAACCCTTTAAAAGCTCATCTAGGCTCCTTAAAATTTTTTAAAACATTGGAGGATATACTTTTCTAAAGCTGGATAGTTTTAAGGTTTAGTGGATAAAGGTAGGTTGATGTTTTGATCATGTGATAATGTTTTAGGTCTTTCTTAAGCTTCTTAAATTTATTATGAGTAAGAGACCTTGAAGATAGGGACTAATTGTGAACAGTGAAATATGTCCGAGAAAAAATTTAAAACTCAAAATAAATCACTTTGTTTTTTTTAGCCTAAAATTAACCAAAAACAAAAATAAAATAAAAAATAAAATGATAATAATAGTAATAACAATAAAAGAGGATAAAAAAAATAAGAAAAAACAAGAATAAAATAAAAGAAAAAATTAATAAGCAGCTGGTTACCAATTAGTTAAGTTAGTTGCAAGTTAGTTAAGGTGGTTAAGATTTAGTTAGGAATAATAAAAAAAAGAAGGAAAAAGCATAGAACAAATAAACAAGAGAAAAATTTTAAAAAAAGAGGGAGTAAAAGTGAAAAAAAATGGAAAGAAAGAGGAAATTTTTTTAACTTAATTAGTTAGTTTGGTTTTAAGTTAGTTAAAATAATAAATAAAACAAAATAAAAATCGAAAAATGAGTGAAAAGAAAAAAAAAGAAAAAAAATTTTAGTTAGAAAATTGAAGATTAGTTAGGAGATAGTAGGTTAGTTAAAGATAGTTAAATGAAAGAAATATATATAAAAAAAAGAAATAAAAGTGATCCGGGGCCGGAAATTTCAAAAAAGGATAATACTATAAAAAGGGGCTTTTTCATTTTGAAGAGGGGGAGATTCATTTTTGGGGATTTATCTGAAAACGGGAACTCTGGCTCGCTCGAGATTTTTCTTCAATTTCTGGTGGTTTCTTGGGAGTTCTCTCTGCTCCTTGCAGTTCTCTCCCTCTCTCGGGATTGTAGATTGATTGATCAATTTCTCCATGTAATCATACTCCAGTAAAAAGAAGAAGAGGATTCGACATTGTCTTCGAACATGTTAGTTTTTTCTACTTTTTCCCCCTTCTAAAACTTGCTATATCTGATTATACTTTGGTTAATGAGGATGACATTACTCCACTGGGAGGAGACTTGTGTTTGTATATGCATTGACTGATGTAATTTTGAGTTGATTGAGGATCGATTCGTGATGTTATATCTATTGCATAGGACCACAAATTTATGTTTAGAAACAGGTATTTTAACTCCTGAAATTCTTGGCTGAGTAGCTATGGCTGACTTCAGTTCTTGCCATTAACACGAATGCACTGAATCTAGTATTTCTGTTAGCATGTTCGCTGCCATGGTAAGTCTCAATTAGCCTGCTGTCTTCTTTCCCAAAGTCGATCATTGCAATAGAACTGGGAGATGCTGGCATGCGCGATAGTCAGCCATGCAGTTGACCTTCTCCAGAGTTTTTAGAAACAAATCATTGCTATAATACGACAGTGTCTGCTCATAGGCTTGCCTTCCTTGATCCATGGACTTGTTAATATAATACTGGTTTGATGTTGAGTTGATAAGGGAGACTGTACATGATCTTTCAAGGCTTGTATTGATCAATGGGATTGTTCTGATAGAAATGCAGATTACAAGCTTTACCTCAGCTCCTATTGATATTGAACGAGATAATTGGGTTCCCAGGGATTGAATTTCAAGGATCTTTATATAGGATGAGAGACACAAGAACCGTTGATAGTTATACAGCTAGGCTAACAGAATGAGTGACTTACTACATGTAACAAGAAAACTTCCTAACAGGATGGTGATGTTTATTTGCTCTGGGGGCTGTGCATTGATAATGTTCCAACTCACCATATCCCAGGCGATCAGGAAATACAGCTATACTGGATGTTGATTTTGCTCTGCACCATGATGTAGACATTTCTATCAAGGTTCCCTGGAAGAGAGGTCCTGCTACTTTTTAGAGGTTACAACAACAGGAATTAGATAAAGCTGTTAAGAATTAGTGCAGGGTCTTGCAACTTGTGGTAAACTTGGTATCTATGTCCTTAATGACTCAGGTTCTGCTGATTGCAAATGCCTGCTTAAGGTAGTTTGCAGCGTGGTGAACATTTGTGCCTGAAGGGCTCATAGTGTGCTGTTGCAACCTTTTCCAATGATGGAACTCCACAGTGCTCTATAAAGAAAACCAAGTTTGTCACTGGCCGCTTTAGCTTTTGCAGGCCCAAACTCAAAGAGCTTAATTGTGTTGTCATTCTGGGAAATCAAGAGTCTCGCGGGGATTTCATGAATCAAATTAAGCTAAAGGGGTTCGAGGATTTACTACCAAACAATTACCTGGTCGCGGTTAAAGACCTGGATGCACCCATAGAAGGAAGGAGGTTCTGTAGTGCTGTTATGAAGATGGTTAGCATCAACCACAAGAACCTTGCAAAGTTGGATGGTTATTTGTTGCGAGTTTGATCATAGAATCCTGGTGTGTGAATATTGCGAAAATGGTTCAATGAACAAGTACAGGAATGATTTTGCTCTTTGCAGAAAGCTTACTTGGAGAAAGAGAGTTGGGATATGTTTAAGTGCGGCGAAAGCCATATCTTATTTACGCTCTGGATGCAGGGAGTTCATAAGCCAGGGAAATTTGAAATGTGGAAATGTTATGTTGGATGAAAGCTTAGGCCTACAATTGTGAGAACACGTTGACCAGCAGTTGACAAGTTCTTGGCATCTAATCAACATATTACTATGTTGGAATTGTGTCAGGCCCCATCTGTGGAGTGGTATCTGCATGATTTGCTTCGGTACGCGTTGGGTGTTCTGCACATTGTTACACTGGATTCTAACAGTCGAAAGATGATCGTAAATGCCATATTAAGCAATAGTCGTGTTGGTATTGCAGTTGTTTTGGATACATCAATTTATATCGGAATGTGCGAAAATCTTGAATAATGACTGATGCCATTGGCATGGCTGGTCTACACTACGTATATGCCAAGAACAACCTGTTGTTCGCCTTGGGGCGCCTACCTACACAGAATTCCGTTCAATAATAATGGCCATGGAATATGCAGTAAGTGCGGCAAGGGAGAGGTTATGTAATCATGGGGCAAGAGCAATAGAAGTGTTCGCACCTACAACATTTCTTGATGAGTTTCCTCGGGAGGAATTTAGCCACACACCAATTCAAATCCTTCAACGGATTCTGGACTTTCTGATAACATTTGTGACGTGATGTAAGGCAGCATCAGGGTCGAAGCCTGGAAAAGTGGCACCCCATGCAGCGTACATGCATGTTGTAGTACCACGCTCCACTAAAGTATATTTTAAATGCAATCAGGGTCTTAAAAAGCTCAAAAGGGAGTTTGCCTTGATGGTAAGTGTGCCACGCACATGTCTTCTAGGTCCCAAGTTCGATTCCTTTGGGCAGCCATTTGTTTTAATTCTCTCTATTTCAAACGAATGGACCATACGCAGAATCGGGCTAAAATGCTGATTTCCAGACCAATTTTCAATCTGTTTATATTAGTCGGGCAGCAACCTCCGGGGATGATTTCGCAAATGTCCGCTCATTCTGGGATAGGCCCAACCGCATCATAATGGGCTGAATATCTAAACCAATCGGGCCGCGCCTATGGCTCCCTCTTTATTCGGTCTTTCTAAATTATACAAACGAATCACACTAATTAATCTAAAATAATTTAGGTAATTAATTTTATGATTAACATGGGTCAAGCCCAATTTCAATTTGCTTATAATTTGAAATCAAATCTTTTTATTTGGTCAAAGCCTAATTTTTTTCTAATTTTTTTTTTAAAACTAGGTTTATTTTTTTGATAGGTTAAGCCCCACTTTTCTTAAAAGCAATTCTCCTTTAATATTGGTCAAGCCCAATTCTTTGCTCCAATAAATAAATTAAGTTCATTCTTTTTTTATCTTAATTTGGCATCAAGCCCAATTTTCTTTTCGAAATCAAATTCTTTTTTAAAGCCTAGTTCTTTTTAATCAAGCCCAGTTTTATTTCCCTTTTTTCTTTTTTTTCTCTTTTGGGGTCAAGCCCAATTTTCCTTTTTAAGAAATCAACTTCATTCCTTCTCAAGCTCAATTTCCCTTGTCTCATTGTTGTAAACTAAGTCTATTTTCATTAAACAATCCTAGATTTCATGCAACGAGCTTCGAAGTTGAAAGTGCAGCATACCCTGTCTTTCAATGTTCGGAGAGTCATATGAGTCGCAGTGCAGCCTTCATTTGCCTCGACTCTGTACATATGGATCGAAGATCTCCTTTTTTAATCTCTCTTCAAAATTACCTTTTTTCAAAATAATTTTCAAAGCTTTAAAAGATCCGAGATCTTACGCAATGAACTCCGAAGTTGAAAGTGCAGCATACCCTGTCTTTCAATGTTCGGAAAGTCATATGAATCGCATTGCAGCCTTTGCTTGCCTTCAGCTCTGTACATATGTGGGTCCAAGAACATGTGTAAAAACTAAATATGTTTTAAATAATTTTAAGTCCCACGCGATGAGTTCTGGATACGAACTGGTAGCATACCCTACTGTTCGGGATTCAGGAATCATACGGGTTGCAGTGCAGCCTTCATTTGCCTCGGATCCTGTGCATATATGGACTAAGGATTTTCCTTAAAATATTCAAAATACTCTGCTTTTTCAATCCCCTTTGAAGGTCAAGCCTTCGAATCAAAACTATGTAGCCTTGAGTTTCTCATTGTACTAGGGAATACGTAGGAGCAGGATTAATTCCTGTCAAGCTATTTTCATACAAACCTATTTATTTCTATTTTACTTAAAGGGATTAAATAATTTTTGAAAAAAAATCAAAATCGCACTCAATTTAAGGGTACCATTCTTCGGAACGGGTGAGTAGGGTGCTTAACACCTTTCCTACTCGTAACCGACTCCTGAATCTAAATTCTTTCTCAAGTTAGGGTTTTTCCAAATTTTTTTCCCTGAAAAATAAAATTTGGTGGCAACTCCACAATTAAAATAAATCTTTGTTAACTTTTTAGCGAGTTCGTCATCTCGTTGTAATTATAGTTATGACATTAATCTTGGTGCTTTAAAGAAAAAGTATGTTGGAAGCTAACTTAGCCTTTAATTAGGAAAGAACTACACTTGGGAACTTTACATCATGAAGCACCCTCGAAGGTTATGGTTAGGGAAGACATAAAGAAGCTATAATAGATTTGCCCACATAGAAATTTCTAGAACTAGGTGTGGGAATCCAACTCTAGCTTGATTGAGTGCTTTGAGGACATTAATAGAAAATTAGGGAATAAAGAGAATACTATGTTATGGTCATAAACATGTAAAGAAAAACCAATGAAAATATTATGTTGGAAACCTTGAAGATGGAGGCTTAATTAAAGTTAAAAAGGCACCATTGTGAAAACAAATATTTATCTCAAAAATATGGTGACAGAAATATAAATGCTACTTTGCACTATATCATGGACAATAGTACTTCATAGGATACCAATAGGTTGAAATATGACATAAGCATAGTAAAATTCTTTATAAAAGAAAATCAGTGAAGCTTTACTCATGTGCAACAAATCAAAAGAAAACAGACATGTTCACATCCACTAATATCATTTTGTATTGTCAAAGGATAAAGATTAAGATACAATAGTTGACAAACTGGTACGAAAAGTAAAGAACAAGTAGATTCCCTACTTGTTTGGATCTTCTTCGTGAACTTGCTTGAATGAAAGGATAAAATGACTTCTTCCTAGATACCAAGTTTCTCCAATTTTTTTCATTAAAACAAAAACATAAGAGATGCTACCCAAGATGCTTAAACTATGTAGAGAATGTAAGAGAAATGAGGGACATTCTAAGTTAAGTGAGGATCACTAAAATGCATGTGTATAATTATGCTCAAAAGAGAGTAACTAGTACTAAAACAAAGGAAAATAAAGTAGTGGTTAACACATTCATCATACTTGTTATTATTATTGGCATTTACATTGTGTGCAGAATTTAATAAACTACATAAAACTATAATATATGGGCATGTAAATATTTTACAACAAAAGAGAAGCCTAGCCTTTACTCTTAAGGGAAAAAAAGTGTTTGTTACATTACCAAAATGTGGAAATAGTGTACCAGCTAAGAAATCATTTCTTGCAACATAAAGCACTTTATAGAGGCAAAGGTACAAGGGAAGGTTGGGTATTGTATGGTTAATTTGCATGTTAATGGTCTATTTGGCTATCAAGGAATGTTTAGAAAAGGAGGTTTGCGCACTATTTCTTGTATAAATAATTCCTTAATTATGTTAATTATGTTTGTAAACAAGTTATTTTGAGTGAATTACTACTTTTTCTTGTAATTCCCTATTGAGTTTCTCAATTTTAGTAGATTGTAGATGTCAAAACAACTTCAAATAATAGTAAATATAGTAGCAACCCTTTATTGAAATAATTACCAAAATAATAAAAAAAGGACAAAAATAAAAATCACCAAGTAATCTACTAACAACAAACAAATACCAGGAATATTAACATAAATGTAAATATAGTAGAAACCCTTTATTGAACTATCCTGGCATTATATAGAATTTAATTTTGATGTGTGCTATGAGTGAATTCAACATTAATATTTAGAGGAGAATTGGTCAACTTAACGGTGTGTTTATTTAATAAAGAATGCTTCTTCAGGTTTTGCCTAGTATCAATGCCTATAGATTTTCTTGGCTCAAGTTGAAAGCACTTCTATGCCTACATAGAAAGATGAGACTTTCTTAGCTCAAGCTGAAAGAACTTCTATGCCTACATACCGAATCTTAAATAGGTTGTGGGATAAGTGTTAGACAGTGAGAAGAAAGAGTTTGGTGAATTTTGGGCCTAGATCCTGGTGCAAATCTTGCATGTTGGCCTGCTGACTCAAATCTTGCAACAGCATTGGCCTCGGCTTCTCTTGTTTTTAAGGAGAACAATTTCACTAAATCTGAGATTTAGTGAAATTCATGCTCAGTAGTTGTTTACTTTTGCTAATACATAGAGTTTCCTACAATGTCAGCATCGCTCAAGTGGGAAATTACTATAACTTATCTAGTTTTGGGGATAAACTCTTACGGGTACGTACATGGCTCTATCATGCAACTAAGGATCTATCATGCCTGAATTATGTGACAGGGCAAAATGAGAAAGCATTTGGCAGTTTAGGAAGTCTATCATGATTTACGTGGGATGATAAACATGCTGCAACTCAGGTACACCATTGATGCAGTGTTTTGTGTTTAGCATTTTCTCTTTGAGTCAAATATTAATGAGCCAAATTTCTAAGCTATGTCAATCTCATAATAGCATCTAATACTTTTTTTGAGACACCAATTTCTATCCTTAGAGGTTTATCTTAGCCTAAAATATGTTCAATAATTATCAGGCAAATTATACATATAATAACTAATCTGGGAGATTAAGAACTTTAATGCCCATAGACCAACTATATAAGCTTTTGCTTCTTCCAAAGCTGAGTGAAATTCTTGTATATCCTGTATCAAAAGTAGACAAGTCCAAACTTAAACTTTTGATAATTAAACAAAAGTAGACAAGTCCAGAATCATTGCGAACATCCAATTATGTTCAAGATCCCATTTTTTTAATTAATTAGTAAATGAACAATATTTAATTTAAATAATTTACTAAAAAAAAGTTGTTACAAAAAAGTTAGGATAGTTAGGAGTTAGTTAAAAAATAGTTGGGAAAAAGAAAAATATATAAAAAACTAAAATAAAGAAATAAAATAAAAAAAAAGAGGAAAAGGCAACGGAATCAGGTGTCGCCAAAAGGGAGGCAAGGTTCGGGTATAAATAAAAAAGAAAAGAAACACAGAGAGTGGTCTTTCATTGTTTTTTAGGAATTTTTCAGAGCTTTATCTCGTTCTCTCCCTTTCCCTATCTAGGGGTTTTTCTAAAATTTTGGATCCAAGCATCAACCTCTCTACTTCTCTCCTTCAAAAAGGCTTCCCCAAGCTATCCTTGAGGACTGGGATTCTTCACTACTCCTTCTTGGAAGGGACTTAGGAACAGTACCTCTGGACTATCTTGATCTTCCCCTACTCTGCTGGGCATTCTCGGTAGCTCAAGGATTTTGGAAATTTAGTGCTCAAAGATTTTGGCAAGTCGGTTTCTCACCTTTGAATTTAGGCTTCATCCAGATCAGTGTTCTCTGCAAATTCCTTCTGTCCGTGCACTTGAAATCATTATAGTTCCTCTTATGAGCTGATTCTTCTCATAGCTGTAATGAATGCTAACTTTGTAATGAGTGTAGTCTTATGATGAGACAGATCCGAATGTGTGGATAATTCTGATTGCATGCTTAAATTTTGATTGAAATATTTAGATGAAACACCGGTGCATTTGTTTAAATCAATATGATCATAATTATGCATGAAAGGTTCAATAGAAGATACATTAAACTAAGTTCTGCATAACTGCTGCTATTACTGTGAGTAGATCATATTTCTCTAGTCTCCATCAGATGGTACACAGTTTAAGAAAACTTAATAATGAACCTAGAGTCTGTATAGAATTTTTTTGATTCTGCTGTGAGTAGATCTTCCATAATCTTGGTTTTCGATCCATTGAATTTATGCATAGGATATCCATAATCACCTCAATCAAAGTCCCTGCCAGCCTCAAGAGAAGTTTCTAATTCTTTGAAAGCAGCCTCCCTTAGGAATTTTAGTTTTAGAGTTTGCCTATGCTTGATGGGAATACTGCATCATAGAACATGTAGCTGGATTTTTGAGTCCTGAACATAGCACAACTTAGGTAGAAAAAAGAAGGATTTCGGTAAGCACCAAACTAAGTCATAGCCAGTGGTGAATCATTGTTGAGTGCAGCATAAGATCCATTATGTTAGTCTGCCAATAGGTTCCTTATGTACATGCTGCATAATTCTTGTGCAATTGATCCATTCAAATAGTAGATGACAGCCTGCAATTTCAATTCGATCCCATTGATCGTTGGTCAAGCTTTAGTGTGCCTATTAGACTAATCTTTCTTTCTACTAAGACAAGACCTAAATCTGCAAGGAAATAGTGACCAGGGGTGTACCAATTATCATGCAGCATGACATAATATTCCAGCACTAACCTCTACTCCTGTATTTTTTCTAGTCCAAATATATCGGTGGCTGGTGTTGAGTATTCATCTTCACATTGCTAACTTCACTCCCAGCTGAAAATCTTGGTCTTGACTCAACCAAGAATCTTCAAGTTTCTACTAGTTCACATTCTTTGATTGAGTCAGATATTATGTTATGCCTTCTCCTTGTTAGAGCTCCAGAAGTTTACGTGCATGGCTTGGTTATTGGGCATGATCTGGAATCAGCAATGTGGGACTTTTGAAAGGTTATGGAGTTGCATGGACCCACAACGTGGCTCCTTGGTGTCATCCTCAAGCTCCGAATTCTGATATTCTAATTGAGCTTAGTGTAGAAGTCTAGTTCAAGATCCTGAACAGAAAAGGTGAAGGAATGATCACTTAGCCAAGATCATAAATGATCAAAATCAGTAGCAAGTAGAAGAACACCATGTGTATTCTAACAGACATCTCAGCTGACTCTAAGGTTATGTGTATTGCCTTGCTATTGCCTTGAACAATCCATTCATCTCATCCCTCATCATGTCTACTGTCGGGGTTGTTTTGTATCCAAGCAGCAGACTTTATGGAACCCCATGCAGATTGGCCTCAACATGGAATGAAGCTCCATGAAAAAAGGTTTTGAATGACATGTCAAAGGAGGAAACACGTCCTTAATGGTAGTTCTGAAAATTATGATAGCTACACTACAGAGCCTGGATGTGCTACATTTTCTAGGTATTGTTCAACCACTATATTAGTACTTGAAGGTCCAGGTCTTGAGCTTGCTTTGTCAAGAAAATGAGTCAAAGATAGGAGTCTTATTTGGAGAGTGTATTCCTCCTTTACTGAGATTACTCAAGCCTAGTCCTGTCAAAGGCCAAGTGGCTGCTGCAAAGGCTATATCTGCTATCTCTCAAGTGTTCTTGGAAGCTGCTACAGAAGAATATGAAAACTAGAAATATGAAGACTTGCTGATCCATATTTGAATCTGTTAAATTATTAGATTGAATTGCATGCTTTAAGTCTGATTTATGTGTTTCAACATGATTTCGTCTTGGGCTCAAAGGCTATTGGGCAGTGCATGCAAATGAGAGTCCATGCACGTTCATGGTTTAACCCACTGCATGCCACTGCTAAGTCCAGGATTCGATTCTCGCCTAGACCCTTTTTATCCCAAAATTGGTTTACTGGCTGGCGGGCCATAGCCGGCCTCTTTAGTTCAAAAATTAGCCACAGCAAGCCACAGTGGACCTCCTTAATTCAAATCAGCCACTTCTAATGTCAAATGGTTAGTGGGTCACTGGGGGTTTTTAATTCAAGTCCAGCCGTTCCTCAAAATTGAGCTATGGTGATTGGGCTAAGCTCCTTGGGTGTTAATGGGCCAAAAATCAGCTAGCTATTTCTCAGTTTATGGTCCACAATGTGGGCCAAATTCCTTGGGAATTAATGGGCCAGAACCAAGCCGAAATAAGCTCAGTAATAATGGGCCTATTGCATGTTTAAAATGGGTATACTGGTAGCCAAATTTTCAAAAAAAAAAAATAAAATAAAGCCAACATTTAAAAAAAATATAAATATCAATAAAGTCAAAATTTCATTCCAATTTTCTTTTCTAATTTGGGGCAAGTTCAATCCTTTTTAAAAAAAAAAAAATTAAAATCAAAATCATTCTTCTTATATGGTCAAGTCCAATTCCTCTTTTAATTTAAAATCAAATTTAATGTTTATGTGGATCAAGTCCACTTGTAAATTTTTTCTAATATATATATATATATATATATATATATATATATATATATATATATATATATATATATATATATATAATTCATTTCTTCTTCTAATGTGGGTTAAACCAAATTCTTTTTTTAGAAATCAAATTCCTTTGGGACAAGCCCAATTTGAAGTCAATTCTTTTTATTTCGGAATCAAGTCCAATTTTTCTTATTTTGGATCAAGACCAATTCTTTTTATTTCGAAATCAAATCCTATTTTTAGTTTGGGGGTTAAGCCCAATGTTTTCTTACCATTAATTAGGAATGTCTTTTATATCTACTTTAGGTCAAGCCCAATATACCTCATAAACCATGATTAGCCTTTTTCAAGGTAAATTTAATTTAAAGTTAATATACAAAAAAATCAAGCCAAAATTTTAAATAAAGAATGGCAATAAAGTCAAAATATTATAATTGGATCAAACCTGCTGCTTTAAATTTTGGTTTCTCTTTTATCTCTAATTTGGGTCAAGCCAAATATGCCTTGTAGATCAAAATTAGTCTTTCTTAAGGTGAATTTGATTTAAAAGTTAACATACAACAAAATCAAACTAAAATTTAAAATAAGAAAAATAAATAATCAAATCTTAGGGAATTTGGTCTAAACGTTCTAATACGAGCAGGCAGCCTTCTCTGCTGTTTCGTATTTGAATTCATGCAGGTTCACACGCGGCTTACGATGATTTGAACTTTGCATGGACGTCTTTTCCAACAAATCTCCGTTTTTATTCAAAACCTCCGTTCTTTCTTGGAAATTCGTCTAAACGGGTTCTAATATGAGCAGACAGCCTTATCTTCTGTTCCATATTTGAATTCCTACGGGTTCACATGCGGCTTATGATGATTTTAACTTTGCACGGACGTCTTTCCAACAAATCTCTTTTTTTATTCAAAACCTCCGTTCTTTTTTGGAATTTTGTCTAGACGGATTCTAATAAGAGCAGATAGTCTTTTCTGCTATTCTGTATTTTAATTCATGCGGGTCCATACGTGGCTTACAACAGTTTAAACTTTACGCGGACGTCTTCCCAAAAAATCTCTGTTTTTTATTATTATTCTAAACATCTGTTTTACTTCAAAATTTCATGCAACGAATTCTAATGCGGACAGACAGCCTCCTCTACTGTTTTGTGTTTTAATTTTGTGCAAACTCACACGCGGCTTACGACGGTTTGAGTTATGCAATCACGTAATTTTAATCTATTTTAACTAACTCCATTCAAAATCAATTTTTCCTAAAATCACGCCTCTATTTTCCAAGAGATCAAGTCTCTTAAACCAGAACTACTGTAGCCTTGAATTTCCCATTGCACCAACGAATACGTAGGAGCAGGATCAAGTCCTGTCAGGCTATATTTTCCACCAACCTATTTATTTTTTATTCTAAATTTAAGGGATCAAATAGTTTTCAAAATATCAAAATCACACACTCAATTTAAGGGTATCGTTCTTCGGAATGAGTGAGTAGGATGCCTAATACCTTCCCTACTTGTAACCGACTCCTGAACCTAGATTTCTTCCTCAAGTTAGGGTTTTTCCAAATATTTTCCCTTAAAATAAAATTTTGTGGCGACTCCACGATCAAATTCAAATTCTTTCTAAAATTTTTAACTAGTTCGTCATCTCGTTGTAATTACAGTTACAACAATCATCATTAATTCAACCTCTTGTAAGTAATAAAAATAAATTAAAATGATATTCTCATATAATATAGTTATTGCAAACAAATTAGAAGTTTTGGCATGGGAAGAGCATACCAAATAGCCAACAAATAAGAAATTTTGTTGTCAAACAAGAAGTTGAGGAAGTTGTGGAGTATTTAAAAAATCTAGCTATCCAATTATGCATAACATAGTTCATAGTACGTAAAAATGAGCAACATGTTAATTCAAAATGGCCACCAAAGGAAATACAATCCATTTTGAGTAAAACATTATTTTGGTCCTTAGAAGATTTAAAGTTATCAATATTAATCTTTAAAGATGAAAATTATCATTTTTATCCCACCTGTTCACAACTACCTAATTTGCTAAACATAAAATGTAAGGAATCCCAAAGGAGTAAAGGAATGGTATTTCTTTTGTATAAGAGGGAGAAAATACAGGAACAACATAAAGCCTAACAGAATGACAAGGTCTGGATTCTAGAAAGCCATAGGGATTGACAAGTCTATATACCCTTCCTTTGTTTGGATGTTTGAAAATCCCCCAAGTTGGGATTAATAGTTCTATATACCCACATGGATTAACAGTAGAATATCTAGCAGGTGAAACTTAAGAAGAGAACTAGAAAATAGAAACCAAACTTAATTTAACTTAAACTCGAATAGGTTTCTAGCTCTATTGGCATCAACCCAAATGTTTAAGCAAATATGGTTATAACCTTCTCATCCTCAGTTATTGATGCAGCCTGCATGAAAAGAGTAGTTAAGATACCATGGCATTAGCACTTGGAATGGGAATGGAAACCCATATTTCCTTATTACCATATTGTTCTAAGAAAAGAAAGTTTGATAAATGAAGCCTAGAAGATAGCCAAAAGATCCTGCTATTTGTAACCTAGATTTGCTAAAAGATTACTAAGTACAATTTTATAGAGTGTAAGATATCTTGTTGCACAAAGCTTCAAGTCTAATACCAAAATAACTCTCCAACCTCACCTAATAAGTATAATTTAAGATAGCCCCTAGTGTTTGATGCATCCTTTCGTTATACCTTCACTTGATAAATAGGTAGATTCAAGGCTAGTCAGTTGACCATTTTGTTGTGACAGAGTTTCTGATATAGCATACTTACTGGAGGAACAAGTGGTAGGATTTAATTGAATTAATTTATCCAGGGAAATTTCCCACAAGGACAACACATGACCCTCAAGTTCATGATGCACCAAATCATGCTATCAAGACTATCTAGCAGAGTTCTAATTCACTAGTACCCCATGAGCTTCATGACGTTGTTGTGGCCTGTTCCTGGTGTTGCTGTTATGGTTGTTAGCACTGAAAAATTATATATTTATCAATAAATAAAATTAAATCAAAATTTACAATTTGCAAACTTGTAGGAAAAGAGATTAATTATTAATAATCATGGGATTAAATGAAATATTTAGAGATAAAATGATTAATAAGTTAAAACTATTTGGTAATTAAAATAGAATTGTAAGTAAACTAATAAAAAAATAAGATACATTAAAAATTTATTATTTACAATTATTAAAAATTTATTTGTTAAAAGTGAAAGATGTTAGGAAAAAAAAAAAACAAAGAGAGAAAATATAAAACCTTGTATGTATGTAACTTCTATCATGTATCTTTTGATTTTGGTACCTAAAAACATGGTGTGAGGAAAACAAATGAGTTAGGAAAACACTTTGATGCAAGAGCATTTTCTTTTTTCTCCGTCAACATACTACACAGAATTAAAGCAAATATTTTCTTCACCAAATTAATGAAAATAAACACACATAAATTAACTAGCTAAACTCCATGAATTACCTTTGGAGTAATTCTCAGTTCTAGATACACAACATTCTCTCATGGAAAATCTTCAATAACCTGTTTCTAGAGGTTTCTTGCATAAATTCTAAGACAATAAATTTGGAATACTAAATTAAAGATAGTTAGGTTAGCCAAGCACACATACTTCTTTGGTAATCATAATCACATTATCATGATCTGTTGTAAGAATATTGATTATATCAAATAACTCATATACCTTAGATAATCTATAATCTTCTTATTTACATAGAGATAGAAAAATCAGTATAAAGCTTAAAGACATTGAATTCAGAAACAACATTAGGATAAACATCCGCTTGGGAGTAGATTTAGAAAATTTAAGGAACAAGTTCATAAAGAGCATTTTTTTTAAAAAGTAAAAAACTACGTAATCATATGAAATATTATCATCCTAAAAGAAAATTAAAAAACTATGATAACTCTGTATTCCTTTATTTTCTTAGTTGTCACATTCTTTTCCCTTTCCACTATCATGAATTTCTTGCTGCTCTTTGAAAAACAATTTGAATAGCGGAACAAAGCGCAAACTCAAATGTCAAAATGAAATGAAATTCAACAATAATGAGAGCATGTAGAAAGATGAAGGGACAAACATTTAAAGATAAGATACTCCACTTTCTTGAATAGATTTAGAAAATTTAAGGAACAAGTTTATAAAGAGCATTTTTTTTAAAAAGTAAAAAACTACGTAATCATATGAAATATTATCATCCTAAAAGAAAATTAAAAAACTATGATAACTCTGTATTCCTTTATTTTCTTAGTTGTCACATTCTTTTCCCTTTCCACTATCATGAATTTCTTGCTGCTCTTTGAAAAACAATTTGAATAACGGAACAAAGTGCAAACTCAAATGTCAAAATGAAATGAAATTCAACAATAATGAGAGCATGTAGAAAGATGAAGGGACAAACATTTAAAGATAAGATACTCCACTTTCTTGAAATTTAGGACATCTTGTTCTATAAAATTTGGGAGGTTCATCGTTCAAGAAGAAAAGAATGCCAAAAGGGATAAAAACATAAAGTTAATGGTTAAGTAAAAGGAGAGAACTTACTAAAGTGTGATGTTTTTTATGGATCCACTAAGGTGAGTACGTTGTTCTTGACATGATTAGTGACTTTGATAAGAAGACAGTCTCCCTTCCTTGCTATTATGTGAGATCTTAGAAACTGGTCCTTCACTATCACCATGCTGTTTCTGTGGCACAATCTTGTTATATTTTGATGCCTTATCTGCATCAATATGAGAACCTCAATTTATTACTTACAGAGGAATAAAATAAATATACCATGCAAATGTAAAATTAAAAAAGGTATTGAGTTTCATTTTAAGGAAATGGAGGCCATTGGTGTAGAGGATGCATTTGGCAAGAAGGAATCCAACACAACCTGATTCACATGATGTTTGTAAAAGCTTCATGTTTCAATCACACCACCTTTTGCCTCAACGCAGTGGTTGGCTTCTGTTAATACATTGATTTGTCATCAAACAAAATTATTAAACAACAAATTTACACATTAGTTATATATGTTCTGTTTTGTTCTAGCTCCATTATGTGAACTTGATTCATTCACCTTTGGCCCGTACTCCTAAATCTTGCAGTACAATGTTATGGTCCATGAAACCTCATCATGACACATGTTGAACATATAACACCCTAAAAACAAATACTGATTTCATGCTTAAGTCGCTCATTTGGTTCCAGTTTTAGTTTGTTATCTCATAATGCGAATTCATTTTAGAAAATACTTATATGAAAATACGGTAAATTTTTTTTTTCAAAATTGTTCAATATAAACTGCGAGCCTCGTCGATAAAACATGCGTAGCGGTAAAATAAATCATTATGCGAATTTCTACGTATGTTCAAATCATTAGGAATACTAAGCATTCCTATTGTTATTTTCACTTATCATTTTCATATAATAGATAAACAAGATTCAAGCATAACATACACGTCATACAATAATTATACATAACATATCATACATACCATAAGTCTTCGGCTCGTGGGCCTTATCATATGGTTATTACGAACTACAAATTTACATTTTGGATAATACAACTATTATACATTACCAAATTTACATAACATACTATCATAGTACTAATACATATAATTAGGATGCTTGCATCCAACTATCTACAACATGTACATTATGGGTAAGATAACTCAAATCCTACTATCCTTAAAAGCAACGAAACCTCCACCACCCTCGTTCCTACTCGTGGAATCTTGGCCAAAAGTTCCGGTTCGGTGATATAAACAATCCATTGGACATCTCGTGATAAGCCCGAAAGGGGTAGACATCGCTTGTGAAGAGAATACATGCGAAAAACTGTAGTAATGTGATGGAGTTAAGGTGTCAGTCTCGTCCCCTGAAGACTCAGTCGCCTCTTCCACAGGGTTTTGTTGTTGGGAAAAACCAAGAGGTGGTGGGAACACTCCATCTAGATGAAATGCTTCCAAAGGAATTTCGAATCCAGTAGTACTAAAATTTGGGCTTAGAACTTCATGGATGAAGAGATGTCCGAGGGAGAAATAGATACAAATGCTCGCTTAGGCGGTGATGAGGAAGTCGTGGGGGGTAGCGGACTAGTTTACGTTGCTAATGTCTAAAAACGCTACCGCTGTCGCGAAAGACATTGGTATCATCTGGAAAGAAAGTGGAAAGGAGTAGGGGTGAGAAACGAATTTCTCAGTAGGTCTTCTACTCTATCTAATTTCCTCACTTTAATTCTAGCCACTTTAGTTTATTTTAGAAGTCATTCCTTGCATAAAAGGTTACTTTTAATTCTTTGAAAATGTTTTTCTGAAGTGGATACATTTTATTAACAAACATACATCTGAGTGCTTAAATATGCATCTCTCTTATTATTCATAAACTTTGGTGTCTCAACATACATTCTTCTTAACATTCGTAACTTTGGGATCACGATTAAGATATTATTTGACATACATATTATTCCATGTCTTATACATTATTCTATTTAGGGATATGAGCTCATTCTGGGGTGGTTGTCACCACCTTATAACTTGGTGAAGAAACTTAAGTCTTTACAGTAGAAGGATTTTTGGAGAAACTTAAATCTCCTAAAAGAAACCTTTGGCTTCTCTTCAGAAGAGCTTTTGAGGGCCCTCTAGATACTAGTGTTCACATGGCACAAAGGGAGTAAGTTACATCTCCACATAAGTTTGCTTTAGTGATCCCTTAAACTCTTTATGTTCATTTTAGTAGCTTCCAGATAATTATGCATGCTCAAACAAATTTCCAACCAATATGGAATGAACATATAGGTTTCGAATTTTCATCTCAATCATCAACATAAACCAATCTCATACATGATAATCATCCTTTCTCATTCATGAGCATCCATCATTTATTCATTCATAGATAGTGAGAATTCATAACTAATAATGCAATTTGATTGATAAATCTTATAGCATAATGTCACATTTACACAACCAATCCAATGCCTCCATTTCGTTTGATGTTGAAATCACATAAGGGACTTACATCACTCCAGCTTCTAAGTTACCTCTCATCCTTTCCTTTTCTCAAATTTACATTTGTTCATTAAGATTTTATGTCTTAGCATCTTAATCTAGGTGGCCGAATGACACCTTTCAAGTTCTTTACTCTTTGTGTTATCTTTTGTTCAAGTCTTATGCATGTCCTAATTACTCTAAGTTTAAGTAAGTATTTACAAAACTTTTAACTCATTTAGAACATTTTTTATTAAACATGACTGAATGAAAATTTTTACCTTTTCCTACATTCCTTTAAACTTTTAATTCTTTTTATAATATTCTAATACTTCTTAAGTTATCTAAATTAGGATCTTTAAATTTTCTTTCTCTTTATTATCCTTGAATGGCTGAATATAAAATCTAGAATCCTAACTTCTTCTAATTCAATTTCTCTTAGTTAATAAGGTAGTTTAGGTCATTTGGAGTCTAACTCATTAATTGGAATCCAACTTAGACACTTTTAACACTTCTTTCTCATTAAGGTATATCATGACCAAAATTATTTAATGTACTTTTAACTTCATATTTAAATTCTAACCATCATTCTTAATTATGGCTATAATAAATCTTTGAAATATGTTACTTTTTGTTCTCCTCTCTACTACCTTAATGATTTTCTTTAAATAACCCTTAAACCTTTGAAATTACTTTTAGTTTTAAACCTAAGAAGGTCCAATGAGGTACTTAGAAATTAATTCTTCTACTAGGTCAATTAACTCCTAGATGGTCGAACGGCTTACTACCTTAAATCTTTTCTTCCTTACACTTTAACTATATTATGCCTACATATTTAGAACCATTATTCAAACCTCATTAATAATTAATGCTCCTCCTTAAATAATCAAACACATGGTAGCGAATGCCACTCTTAAATTTAGGGTTTCACAAATTTTCTTCTAAGCCCTAAGTGCTTTCACCTAAAATGGTCAATTTGATCCCTTTTCTTTCTTAAAACTTCATCGCACTTTTGATTCATCATATTTACATGTAGAGTGACTTTAATTAATCATAGTTAGGAATTAAGACCTTTCCTTAAACATTAAGTGACCGAATTCCACTCTTCTAGGTTTAGGTTATACTTTTCTTAACCCTAGTTGACTTAGGTTAGCCTTTTCTTAACCCTAGTTGACCTAAGTTGACCATTACTTGGGGGACAAGTTTAGACATCAGAATTGACTTATTCTAAGTTAATTTTAAGTTTTTTTTTACCCAAAATTTAATGGAATGGCCGAATTTGACATTTACCTTTACTTAAGTTATGGTAAATTTTCCAGTTATCCATTTTAAGCTTATTTGGAATTTTTACCACTTAATAATTTTTTTGGATTTTACCCTAAGCTTAGCTAGGCCATATATTCTAAAAATTAACATTTTAAATGTTGATTAAATATTCAAATAAGTTATTTACTTGCTGAAAATGCTTGATTTATCCTTAATCACATTTTAAGCCCATTTTTGCCAAAATCTCTCTAGGGTGGCCAAATTCTCTCCTAGAGGTTTTTAACCCATTTTTCCTTTGATTAACTTTGTTCAAAGGTTGATTTAGTTGATTTAAAACCTTATTTCAGATCTTAAGTTACCTAGAAAAATTTTAACTAAACTAAAATTTGCTTTGGAGTTGTGGCCGAAAGCCTTCCTTGGTTAGCCAAGGTGACTTCTTCCAAGTGTTCATCTCACCCCTCCTTGGTTCAGTAGTGTTAAGATTTTCCAGCCCCTCTTGCCTCTGATCCATGCTTGTTTCGTCCAGGTTGTGATGCTTAGGGGCTGGTCATGATGAGTCTTGGGTGCCATACAAGGATTTAGCCACTTTTGGCTACAAATTACATCATTTGCTTGGTAGCTTTCTAACTAATGTCCAAAGGTAACCTTTGGAACTTACTACAAAACTTTACTTCACCTCTTAACATACATACTCAGAGGTGAAGATCCAGTACCAAGGTCATAACAAACTCATCACAAGATAAAAAAATTCACAAGGTCAAAACTACACTATAAAACAAGCATGAAAACAACAACATTGTATATTTTTTCCAAACCACAAAGAGTAGATTCTCATGATCTACTCCAAGATCCACACATCCTCTTTCAAATAAGCTTAAAAAACCTTTCTCATGAGAGCATAAAACTGATTAGAGCTTCAAAAATAATTTTAAAACTAAACCCATCGATTAAATTTCTTCTAAGTGCCTAAGAAGCACTTTTAACTGAACAAACTTTGTTTTTCTTTTCAAAAATCATTAAAAATGGGTGGGGCTGATTTTGAATGGTTAAAATAAAATTTTAAACTCTCAAAAGTGAGAAAAAAAGAAGACACATAGATCTTAGAGAAAAGATGCATGAAAGAAAACAAACACACCATAAAAAGACAAGTTAAACGCATAAAAAGACAAGTAGAAGGATCCTACTTGTTGAAGACCTCCTTTGTGTTTTGTGTGGATTTAAAGGCTGCCTTGGATCCCCTCTGGACTGCTCTGGACGTGGACAAAAGATGGTGGTGGGGCTTTAGTGTTTATGACTTTAATATAACTTAAGTCTTAAAGATGAAGACTTAGGCTTAAAAGTGTAAGTTTTAGGTGTTTTGGGGTAAGATGTTTTTAGAGAGAATGGAGAGGATTTTGATAAGTGCTTAGGTTGAAAATTCTGTAGAAAATGGGGTCCGAAAATAATTCGGACTCTTATGGGCCAAGTGGAATTAGTTTTGCACTTAGGGGTATTTTAGTCATTTTGTCTAGATTTTTTTCTATTTTTCAAAATAAATCAAAATTTAAGGAATTATCCTTTTAGGCTTAGATTAGTGTTAGTTAGGTTGATATTACCTCTGGTTAAGATTAGTTTAGCCTAAACATGCTTTACTTTTAATTAACCAAGGTTAATTAGTCTTAACCATGGTTAAAGGAACCTTTTTACTATTCACTTTTGTATTTTTGTGGAAGACTTGATTGACTTCACTTTGGTAACTCATCAACACCTTTTCCAGCTGCTGAATTTCGTGCACATTGGTGTGGGGCCCACTCTTAGCTAGCTTATCACATTATCTTGCCTTCCCGGCCTTTCAGGAGCATTTTTGTAATTTTTTTTAGCATTGTTAAAAAATTTTCCAAATTATTCCTCTAACATTTCTAAGACTCTTTGGTTCATTCTCATGTTAATCTAAGGTTGTTTGCTATTTTTATGAGAACTAACTAGCTTTGTGCAAAACGTATAGCTCCTAAGCGTATTTTGGTCATTTTCAGGGTTTCTGAAGGACGTTTTGGTCCCTTCTCAAGGTTCTAAATTTTTCTCACTAATTTTAACCATCCATGATATTTATCATCCCTTTAGGATGTCTTTCACTTGTATTTCCATTTTTCTGGTTCATTATTTGAGTTGAACAACAACAAGAACATTTTCGTCATTTACACTAAACTTCCTAATTTCTTTGCTTTTGGCTTCTAATTTCACCTAGTTTCATTCTAGAAACTATTTTTAGCCTAAAAAATTTATCATAGAAAATTTGGGATGTTATAGAATGTGGGTGCTCAAGTCCTTCCAACAACGATAAGCTGCTCATCCACTGTTTTCAGGACAGTTTGGTTGGAGCAGCAGCTAGTTGGTATACCCAGCTAGAGAGGTCACACGTCCGCTGTTGGAAGGACTTGGCTGATGCCTTCCTCAGGCAGTATAAATACAACATGGAGATGGCTCCCGACCGGACTCACCTGCAAAACATGATAAAGAGGGAAAATGAGTCCTTTAAGGAATATGCCCAGCGGTGGAGAGAACTCGCCGCTCAAGTCCAACCACCTCTGTTGGACCGTGAAATAATTAGCACTTTCATGGAGACCCTTCCGGCTCCTTTCTATGATAAAATGGTGGGCAGTGTGTCCGCCAACTTCTCTGACATGGTGCTGATCGGAGAACGTATTGAGAGCAGCCTACGCCATGAAAAGATTATTCACAACACCACCGGTAGCACGAACGGAAAAAGGCCGGCGAATGGCCCGTGGAAAAAGAAAGAGGCCGAAACTCACCATTTGCAGCTGACCCCAACAGGGTGACCATGACCTAGCCTACATACCAACCTACCATCATCCCCCCAAGCTACCAAATGCCATATCAACCACAATTCCAAACACCCCCACATATGATAGTCGCAGCCCAACCTTCATATAAACCAACCTACAACCCACCTACTCCATTCCAATCAAACCCTCCACACATGACTCCACCCCCACAAACATTTCCTCAACAATCGCCCTTCCCTACACAACCTACATTCCCTCAGCAACCCCCCAGACCGTGGACACCAAACACCAACTCTAACCTACCTCCACAGAAAACAAACAACCCGAGGAAAATGGTGAAATTCGACCCAATTCCAATGAGTTATTCGGAGCTGCTGTCCCGTTTAATTCAAAACTCCCTAATTGCACTGGTCCCCATGAAGCCACTAGAACCCCTGTACCCGAAGTGGTATAATCCGGAAGCTAAATGTGATTATCATGCCGAACGGTGGGGCACTCTACGGAGAAATGTCTGGCCCTGAAACATAGGGTCCAGAAGTTAATCAATGCCAAGTGGCTAAACTTCGAAAAAGACACACCAAGTGTGGGGAATAATCTGCTGCCAAACCATGGAGGAGCAGGACTGTCAGTGAATTGCATTGAGGTGGAGGAAGAAGTCTATATGGTCAATGAATCCCCTTTGGGACATCCCAGGCCTCTGGTCATTCGGTATATCGAAGCGCCAGCCCAGGAAATACCAAAAGGGAAGAGACCTGTGGTGATAAAGGTTCCCGGGCCTTTCCCCTATCAAAGCAACCAAGCGGTGCCTTGGAAGTACGACGTGAAGGTCTCTGGTGGGAAAGTAGAAGAGGGGCCAAGGCCTGAGGTTGCGACGAACTCTACCCCGGACGTGGTGAATATAGCCGGGATCAGAGGTATGACCAGAAGCGGTCGCATCTATTCCCCTACTGAGGAAAGAGGAAAACCGCCTTGTGGCGAGGCAATATTGGCAGGCCCCGAGCTGAAACTAGTAGACGGCAGGCAGAAAAAGAGCTAAAGAAGCCGGTCTCTGAAGAGGATGCCTGTGAATTCCTGAAAGTAATCAGGCAAAGCGAGTACGCGGTAATTGAGCAGCTTAACCGCATACCCGCTAAAATCTCACTACTGGCCCTTATGATGAACTCTGAGCCACACCAGAAAGTACTACTGAAGGTACTTAACGAGGCCTACGTAGTCCACAATATCTCGGTGGACAAATTTGAAGGGATTGCCAGCAACATCACTGCCAATAACTTCCTCACTTTTGCTGATAAGGAGATTTTGGATGAGGGAGCCGAACAAGATAAGGCATTACAAATATCCGTTAAGTGCCTGGACCACATCCTAGCAAGGGTTCTGATAGACAATGGTTCCTCACTAAATGTAATGCCTCAACTGACGCTATCAAAGCTGCCGCACGAGGGGATCCTCATAAGGCCGAGCTCAACGGTGGTAAGGGCCTTTGACGGATCTAGAAGAGAGGTCATAGGCGAGGTGGACCTACCAGTCCAGATTGGACTAGTGATTTTCAATACCACTTTCCAAATCATGGACATACAACCGGCCTATAGCTGCTTACTGGGGAGGCCTTGGATTCACTTTGCCAAGGCAGTACCTTCCACTCTGCACCAAAAGCTGAAATTCATTACGGACGATAAGCTGATTATCGTCTCGGCGGAGGAAGACTACCTAGTCAGTAAGCCCACCAATCCTCCCTACATCGAGGCGGCGGAAGAGGCTTTGGAAACACACTTCCAAGCCTTGGAAGTTGCCAATGTTGCAGCCCCCAAAGGCCCTCATGATGATGGCTCGTGTGATGTTACAAAATAGGTTCAAGCCCGACAATAAACTGGGGAAAAACAATGGTGGCTTGTCTCAGCCTTTGTCATTGAACAAGAACCGGCGGCGATATGGGATAGGATATGAGCCCACTGAGGATGACAGAATGCCGAGGCCCCGTGCAAGAAAGGTCCCTCTGTGTCATATCTCTCAAAGCTTCCGGAGTGCCGGCTTCGAGAGCTCAGATTTGATTGCGGCCATTGATGGAGAAAGGCCAATCAACATTGAAGACCTAGTGACGGCCTGCTCGCCCGGACAAGAACTGACTAATTGGGAAATTTTTGACCTACCTCTAACTTTTAGTTCAGTTCAAATGTAATTTTGTAGTTGTCATACCGAAATTTTGTTTCAAAGCATAAACATTTTGTATATATCTGTTTTGATAAATGAAATACAGTTGCATTATCCAAAAATCTTCCCTTCTTCTCCCTAATATGCTCCCCCATACTAAATTTGCGTATCTTATTCTTTCCTTCGCACCCCAATTCGCAGATCTGACAAAAAACCGCTGTGTGACGACAGTGCTAGTATTGTCTTAGGCGATTTCAATTGTGTTGCCAATTCGGCCGATGAAGAGGCAGAGTTTGAATGTGAACCCACCAACGAGATGTGAGATTGGTGGAACGCGAATCCAAAGTGATCGAACCTCATTAGGAGCCTACTGATTTGGTAAACTTGGGGACCGAGGAAGACAGAAGAGAGGTCTAGATAGGCACGCTCGTCACAGGAGACAATCGCAAGCGGTTGATCTCGCTCTTACAAGACTATAATGATATCTTTGCCTGGTCTTATCAAGACATGCCGGGCTTGGATATCTCCATAGTAGAGCACAAGCTGCCTGTGAAAGCTGGATGTGTGGCGATCAAACAGAAGCTAAGGAGGATGAAATCAGAGATGTCCCTGAAAATCCGGGAGGAAGTGAGAAAGTAGTTTGACGCCGGTTTCTTGGCTGTTGCAAATTACCCCGAGTGGGTTGCCAACATAGTACCGGTCCCCAAGAAGGATGGAAAGGTCCGAATGTACGTAGACTACAGAGATCTCAATCGTGCCAGGCCGAAAGATGATTTTCCGCTCCCCCACATCGATGTGATGGTCGATAACACTGCACAATTCTCCTACTTCTCATTCATGGATGAGTTCTCAGGCTATAAATAGATAAAGATGGCCGAAGAAGATAGAGAAAAGACCACCTTCATTACAACCTGGGGAACCTTTTGCTATAAGGTCATGCCCTTTGGATTGAAAAATGCTGGGGCAACTTATCAAAGGGCCATGGTAACACTATTCCACGATATGATCCACATGGAGATAGAAGTCTACGTGGACGACATGATCGCCAAATCTCGGACAGAAGACGACCATCTCACAGACCTCCGGAAGCTGTTTGAAAGGCTGCGGAAGTTCTAGCTACGGCTGAACCCAGCCAAATGCACCTTCGGGATCAAATCAGGGAAGCTGTTGGGCTTCATCGTTAGTGAAAGCGGTATCGAGGTTGATCCCGATAAAGCTCGAGCGATCATAGACATGCCAACTCTAAAGACTGAAAAGGAGATCCGAGGCTTCTTAGGAAGACTCAACTACATCTCCCGATTCATCTTCCAATTGACGGCAACATACGAGCCGATCTTTAAGCTCTTGCACAAGAATCAACCCTTGAGTTGGGATGAGGATTGCCAAGAAGCTTTTGAAAAGATCAAATCCTACTTATAAAACCCGCTATTCCTAGTACCACCGATCCTCGGGAGGCCATTGATACTGTACTTGACGGTGACAGATCAGTCGATGGGTTGCGTGCTCGGTCAACACGATGAATCCGGGAGGAAGGAGCAGGAAATATACTACTTGAGTAAAAAGTTCACGAGCTGCGAGGCCAGATATTCTCTATTGGAATGAACCTGTTGTGCTTTGGCATGGGCGGCACACCGCCTAAGATAGTATATGTTGAGTCACACCACGTGGCTAATATCCAGGATGGATCCGATTAAGTACATATTCGAGAAGCCTGCGTTGTCAAGACGAATTGCAAGGTGGCAAATGGTGCTTTCGAAATATGATATCCTGTACGTGATGCAGAAATCTGTCAAAGGCAGCGCACTCGCAGAATATCTAGCCCAGCAGCCCATACATGATTACCAGGTTATGCAGCCAGAATTTCCTGATGAGGATCTAATGGCAATCTTTAACGAAGAAGAGAAGGCAGAAAGAGAAAAATGGATTATGCTGTTCGATGGCACATCCAACATGATGGGCCATGGTATAGGAGTTATACTGATTTCCCTAGAAAAATAATATATACCTATCACCGCCCGACTAGCTTTTGATTGCACAAACAACGTGACGGAGTATGAAGCTTGTATTTTAGGGATTCAAGCCGCAATCGAAGCTAAGGTGAAGCGCCTAGAGGTCTTTGGCGATTCGGCTTTGGTCATCCACCAGGTCAAAGGGGAGTGGGAGACTAGAGATGCAAAGCTGGTGCCCTACCAGGCTCGCCTCCAGGAATTGCTGGAACAATTTGAAGAGGTTACCTTCTTACATATACCGCGAGAGGACAATCAGTTGTCTGATGCCCTAGCCACCCTATCGTCTATGTTTGAAATCGGGCAAGAAGAAGATATGCCTCTCATCCACATCCAACATCGCTCCAGACCGGCGTTTTGTCAAGCAGTGGAGATAGAACTAGATGGAAAGCCCTGGTATCACGACATTCGACAATTCTTGAAAAGTAAAGATTATCCCGCCGACGCGTCCGAAAATGACAAGAGGACCTTACGGAGACTAGTCGCAGGTTTCTTTCTCAACGGAGAAATCCTGTACAAAAGGAATCACGACATGGTTCTGCTCAGATATGTAGACACAGCAGAAGCCGACAAGATTTTGAAAGAATTTCACGAAGGGTCTTTTGGCGCTCACGCCAACGGACACGCCATAGCAAGGAAAATTCTCAGAGCAGGATATTATTGGCTGACCATGGAAGCCGACTGCTACAAACACGTCAAGACCTGCCACAAATGCCAGGTATATGCGGACAATATCCACGTGCCATCAACGTCGTTGAATGTGTTGTCATCACCATGGCCATTTGCTATGTGGGGAATGGATGTCATCAGTCTGATTGAGCCCAAGGCATCCAATGGACACCGTTTCATACTAGTGGCCATTGACTACTTTACCAAATGGGTTAAAGCCGCTTCATATGCTAGTGTAACTCGCAATGTGGTGGTCAAATTCGTGAAGAGGGAGTTGATATGCCGATACGGACTGCCTAGCAGGCTCATCACAGACAATGGATCCAATCTGAACAACAAGATGATGTCAGAACTATGTAGCCAATTCAAGATCCAACATCATAACTCATCCCCCTACCGACCAAAGATGAACGGAGCGGTCGAGGCGGCCAATAAAAATATCAAGAAGATCATCCAAAAGATGGTGCTTTTATACCGAAAATGGCATGAAATGCTCCCTTATGCATTACATGCATATCGGACCTCCGTCTGCACATCTACTAGGGCAACGCCATTCTCGCTAGTATACGGGATGGAAGCTGTGCTCCCAATTGAAGTGGAAATCCCTTCGTTGAGAGTCTTGACGGATGCTAAGTTGGAAGAAGCTGAATGGGTTCAGGCCCGGATGGACCAATTGAACTTAATCGAAGAAAAAAGGTTGGCGGCAATATGCCATGGCCAACTATACCAAAGAAGAATGAAGAAAGCATTCGATAAGAAGGTTCATCCTCGGGAGTTCCAGGAAGGAGATTTGGTGATCAGAAGACTGCTGCCTATGCAGAAAGCGCTACAAGGGAAGTGGTCTCCAAACTACCACGGACCTTATATAGTCAAGAAGGCTTTCTTCGGAGGCGCCTTGATCCTGGCTGACATGGACGGGAAAGACTTGCCTAACCCTGTCAATTCGGATGCCGTCAAAAAATATTATGCCTAGAGCAAAAGCCCGCTAGGTCAAAAACCCACAAGGGCGGCCTAGGCAAAAGTTAGGGCAATTCAAGCATAAAAAGGCCCGCTAGATCGAAAACCCGCAAGGGCGGCCTAGGCAAAAGTTAGGGCAATTCAAGCATAAAAAGGCCCGCTAGGTCGAAAACCCGCAAGGGTGGCCTAGGCAAAAGTTAGGGCAATTCAAGCATAAAAAGGCCCGCTAGGTCGAAAATCCGCAAGGGAGGCCTAGGCAAAAGTTAGGGCGAGTCAAGCAGAAAAAGCCCGCTCAGTCAAGAATCTGTGAAAACGACCTAGGCAAAAACCGGGGCAAAGCGGCACTGATAAAATGAGTGAAACGGGGGTCGTTAGGAGTCGATCCCTCTAGCTAAGAAAGATAAGAAAAGAACGGCAGGCAATCTCCGTTCACACTGGAGCAAACCAGCAGTCCAATGACGATCTGATCCTTATATTGGGGCAAAATTGACAAGTATCCAGGGTTCTAAAAAGTGATGAACAGAACTGGGTTCGGCCACAGTAAAAAGAGAGGTTCAAGACCAGTCTGGGGCAAGCCGAATAAACTGGGGCAAAATTTTGTTTCTTCAGAAGCTGGGCTGGCAGCACATGAAGATGTGGCTGAAGTACAATACTAGCACTGACTGTCTCAGGCATCCCACCAGGAAAAACCATGCCACCAAAACCAGTAAACCATGAAATGCATCATTTTTGATCATCTTGAAATTTTCCTGCCATATGCAACTGTATTTTATTTTGTCTAACTGTATATTGCAAAATGCAATCACTTCAATTTTGAATGACAATTACCGTTACTAGTTGTTGAAAGTCGGAGTATGTTGAAATTTCTTAACTGCAAGTTCTTACTGGTTAAGATCTTATCTCTTAAAAGAATGGTGCGCGCAAACGATCTGCCTGTGAGAAAAGAAGCAAGCAGTTCACGAAGTTTCGCTCACACTAAAGAATACGGTCAGTGCTAAAGGAAAGTTGGGAAGTCGGACTCTGCACACAAAAGTCGCAAAATTCTCCCCCTCAAGCATCGACCAGTAGGCCATCCCATTGCATGTTTAAATTACTACTTTCAGGCCTATGTTGTCAGGCCACCACTTAGTCTAGATTTACCGCTTTCAGGCCTATGTTGTCAGGCCGCCGTCTAGTTTAGTTTACTGCTTTCAGGCCTATGTTGTCAGGCCACCACTTAGTCTAGATTTACCGCTTTCAGGCCTATATTGTCAGGCCGCCATCTAGTGTTTCAGGCCTATGTTGTCAGGTCACCACTTAGTCTAGATTTACTGCTTTCAGGCCTATGTTGTCAGGTCGCCATCTAGTTTACATTTACCGCTCTGAGGCCTATGTTGTCAGGCCACCATATAGTTTAGATTTACTACTTTCAGGCCTATGTTGTCAGGCCACCACTTAGTCTAGAGTTACCGCTTTCAGGCCTATGTTGTCAGGCCACCATCTAGTTTAGATTTACTGTTTTCAGGCCTATGTTGTCAGGCCACCATCTAGTTTAGATTTACTGCTTTCAGGCCTATGTTGTCAGGCCACCATCTAGTTTAGATTTACTGCTTTCAGGCCTATGTTGTCAGGCCACCACCTAGTTTAGCTTACTGCTTTCAGGCCTATGTTGTCAGGCCACCATCTAGTTTAGATTTACTGTTTTTAGGCCTATGTTGACAGGCCACCATCTGGTTTAGATTTACTGCTTTCAGGCCTATGTTGTCAGGTCACCATCTAGTTTAGATTATTGCTTTCAGGCCTATGTTGTCAGGCCACCATCTAGTTTAGATTTACTGCTTTCAGGCCTATGTTGTCAGGCCACCATCTAGTTTAGCTTACTGCTTTTCAGGCCTATGTTGTCAGGTCACCATCTAGTTTAAATTCTGCATCCTCGGCCTATGTCGTCATGCCATTGTATGTTTAAATTCTGCACCCTTGGCCTATGATGTCAGGCCACACTCCAACCCACTTTCCTTCATTCTTGGCCTCCATGTTAGGTCGTTGACTCCCTCTTACTTCGCCTTGTCCAACCAAACAAGGCCTGCCTAGACTCTCTATCCTTTGCTCACACCCACTTCACATCGTCTCATCTGCACGTCAGCAGTATCCACAGCCTAGTCAGGTCACGCAAGCAAATCCAGGGCTTACCAAGAAACCTCGGACGTAATCTGTTCACGTCTTTACTCATTCCCTGTCCTGATAATCCAGAGAGTCATCCCTCACATTATCAGGCAGGGAATAAGGAACGAGAGGCAAACTATAAACACCCAATTACGTCTGAGGTCCTCTAAAATTAATTAACCTTAATTTAAACAATGTAAATTACAAAAGAAAAAACTTTAATTAAAAAATAAAAAAAACTGAGAAAAACTGAAAAAGAGGGAAGTGAAAAGGAACGAGGGAAAATAAAAATTAAACAATTAAAAAAAAACAAAAAACAAAAAATAAAGAAAAAATAAACAACAAATGTAAAGTAAAATTGAATTTTGGAAAAAAAAACAAAAAATAATAAAAAAATCAAAAAATGAAATAAAAAAGAAATATCAGAAAAAGAAATTAAAAGAAATTAAAAAAGATAAAAAAGGAAGAATTAAAAAAATTAAAGAAAAATAAAATTCAAGAATTAGAAAAAAAATTTAAAATTCTGGAATCACAAAAATAAGAAAAAATGAATTCTGGAAAGTTGAAGAAAAATAGAAAATTAAAGGAAAATTAAAAAATCAGAAAAATTGAATTCTGGAAATGAGAAAAAATAAAAAAAAAGAATAAAAAATCAAAATCAGAAGTATAAAAAATACAAAATACAAAAAAAAATTAAATTAAAAAGAAAGCAAAAAAAATCAGAAAATGGAAAAAAAAGAAATATCAGAAAAAGTAAAAAATCAAAATCAAAAAAATAAAAAATCAAAATCAGAAAAATAAAAAATAAAAAAATTCAAAAAAAATTAAATTAAAAAGAAAGCAAGAAAGGTGAGAAAAAGAATAAAAAATCAGAAAAAGAATAAAAAATAAAAAAATCAGAAAAAGAATAAAAAATAAAAAATCAGAAAAAATCAAAAATTACAAAAAATCAAAGTTAGGAAAAAACAAAAATCGAAAAAGAAAATTAATTCTGAAAATCAAAATTAAAGGAAAATTCTGAAAATCGAAAAAGAAAAATTAATTGAAATTTAAAAATCTGAAAATTAGAAAATTAGAAAATCTGAAAAATGAAAATCTGGAAAAATAAAATAAAGATTCTGGAAAATAAAAAAAAAGAATATCTGGAAAAACAAAAAAGGTCAGAAAAATTTAAAAAAGAAAATTTGGAAAATTAAATCAAATAAATTCTGGAAAAGTAAAAATAAATTTTGGAAAAAAAGGAAAAATAAAATTCTGGAAAAATAAATAAAAATGAAATTCTGGAAAAACTAAATTAGAAAAATCAGAAAGAAGGAAAAATAAAATTTTGAAAAAATTAAATAAAATAGAAATTCTGAAAAATAAATAAAATAGAAAATCTGGAAAAGTTAAGATAAACTCTGGAAAATTAAATTAAAATAAAAATCGGAAAATTAAAGTAAAAAGAAAAGAAAAATGAAACAAAAGAAAATTAAAAAAAAACTAAGAAAAACCCAAAAAAAAAAAGAAAATCTGAAAAGTGGATAAAGAGGCTATAAAAAGGGGAGCAGAAGACGTTCAATGGGGTTAGGAATTTTTCCAAAGAAATTGGGGATCATTTTCCGAAAAGAGAGAAAGAGGAGCGGAGAGGAAGCTTGGATCACACCGCTTAGCTTAGTCTCGTCGCTCGAACTGGAAGACCACTTGAATAATTGCTATAACCTTTACTATGAGCTTGAATTGCACAATTGATTTCAATCTGGAAGACCACTTGAATAAACAATGTGAGATTGGTCTTCGATTGATCTTCTGAAATGCTGAGTTCTCATTTTCCAAATATGCCTAGATCGATTGCAAGGTTCTTGAATATTTGCTTTATTCCGTACTAATTCAAACTCTATCAATGTGTGTGGATCTAGTATAATTTGAATCATAAGTTCAGTGAATAGAACTCACACACTGCACCAAAGGAGATAAGCCCAAATCCACCAAAAATGTGAATGCCTAGACGAACAATAGGATCTGGAGAACCTTAGGCAAAACAAAATGGTGTTGACGAGAGCACCGACACTTCGGCGGATAGTGGGTGACGTGGAGGGAGCGCGAGAGAAACAAAGGATGGTTTTGCCTCTGTTCTGGGAGTCTGGTTAGGCCAGAATCGGCCATGGGGGGCTACGCCAGTTCACCGCGGCGGCAGAGGAGACTACAACCAAACAACCATCTTGTATGCAGCATTGGGCTCAAGGGAGACGTCGCGGTGAAGGTCGTAAGGCTGGGCTGGCGTCGGTGGCTAAACAGAGGATTCGAGGTTGAAGACAACAAAGCTCCGAGCTCACGTAGCCTCGTGCAGAACACGGGCCTTGGTTTAAGTTTAAAACGGGCACCTATAGTCCTCAAAATGGCGTTGGCTGCCACACTTTTGCTTCCTTGCTTTTCCAAATTCACAAAAAAGGCCAATTCCCAAAATGCCCCTCCACAAAACCAGAAATTCCAATCTTGCTCCTACCTGTAAAAAGACCAAAATGCCCCTCCACAAAATCAGAAATTCCAATCTTGCCTCTACCTGTAAAAAGACCAAAATGCCCCTCCACAAAACCCAAAATTCCAATCCTATCCCTACCTGCAAAAAGACCAAAATGCCCCTTTGATTTCCAGAAATTCCAATTCTGCCCCTACATGTAAAAAGACCAAAATGCCCCTCCACCAAACCAGAAATTCCAATTCTGCCCCTACCTGTAAAAAGACCAAAATACCCCTCCACAAATCCAAAAATTTCAATTCTACCCCCTACCTGTAAAAAGACCAAAATGCCCCTCCATAAATCCATATATTCCAATTCTGTCTCTACCTGCAAAAAGACCATTTTGGCCTCCACAAAACCCAAAAATTCCCATCTTGTCCCTACCTTACAGAAAGACCAAATCGCCCTTCCTCTTTTCCAAAAATTCCTAAACTGCCCTCCCATTTTCAAAAATCCCAAAAATTCCATAATTGCCAATAAAATTCCGAAAATTCCATAATTGTTAATAAAAATTCCAAAATTCCATAATTGTTAATAAAATTCTCAAAAATTTTAAAAATTCCATAATTGCCAATAAAACTCCAAAATTCCATAATTGTTAATAAAAATTCCAAAATTTCATAATTATTAATAAAATTCTCAAAAATTCCAAAAATTCCAAAAATTCCATAGTTTCCAATAAAACTCCAAAATTCCATAATTGTTAATAAAAATTCCAAAATTCCATAATTGTTAATAAAAATTCCAAAATTTCATAATTGTTAATAAAATTCTCAAAAGTTCCATAATTGCCAATAAAATTCCAAAAATTTCGTAATTGTTATTAAAAATTCCAAAATTCCATAATTGCCAATAAAATTCTAAAAATTCCATAATTGCCAATAAAATTCCAAAAATTCCATAATTGACAATACAATTCTAAAAATTCTATAATTTCCAATAAAATTCCAAAAATCCCATAATTGTTAATAAAATTCTAAAAATTCCATAATTGCCAATAAAATTCCAAAAATCCCATAATTGTTAATAAAAATTTTAAAATTCTATAATCGTTAATAAAATTCTCAAAAATTCCCAAAATTCCATAATTGCCAATAAAATTCCAAAACTTTCATAATTGCTAACAAAATTTCCAAAAATCCCATAATTGATAATAAATCACCAAATCTCCAATAAAATTGTTTCCTTCACAAAAACACCCTATGCTTCGGATAGTCAAAACAATCTTCTCTCTTTTTCTTTAAAACAAAACTTTTCAAAATATTTTGGGATTCTTGGTCTCACGCAACGGACTCTAAATGGGGGGCTGGCGGTTCACCTACTATCCAACGTTTAGCAGTCTATATAGACCCCCATGCTGTCGTAGCCGCCTCGGGTCTTGTTCATGAGTGGACTAGGGATCCTCCCAAAAATAAAAGCTCTCTTTTTCTTTTTTCAAAATATTTTGGGATTCTTGGTCTCACGCAACGGACTCTAAATGGGGGGCTGACGGTTCACCTGCTGTCCAACGTTTAGTAGTCTGTATAGACCCCTGTGCTGTCGTAGCCGCCTCGGGTCTTGTGCATGAGTGGACTATGGATCCTCCCAAAAATAAAAGCTCTTTTTTCTCCTTTTTCAAAAATTTTGGGATTCTTAGTCTCACACAACAGGCTTTAAATGGGGGGCTGGTGGTCCACTTGCTGTCCAACGTTTAGTAGTCTGTATAGGCCCCTGTGCTGCCATAGCTGCCTCGGGTCTTGTGCATGGGTGGGCCAGAGATCCTTCCAAAAATGATAATCTTTTCAAGAAATACGTAAGCCTTCAGTTTCCCATTGCACCAGGGAATACGTAGGAGCAGGATCAAGTCCTGTTAGGCTAACCCCCATCAAGTATTTATTTTCATACTAATTAAAGGGATCAAGAAAATTTTCAAATAATCACACACTCAGTTTAAGGGTACTGTTCTTCGGAACAGGCGAGTGGGGTGCCTAACACCTTCCTCACTCGTAATCGACTCCCGAACCTAAATCTCTTCCTTGAGTCAGGGTTTTTCCAAATCTTTTCCCTTAAATAAAAATTTGGTATGGACTCCACTTTAATCAATAAAATTCTCTTTTTTAATTTAGCGAGTTCGTCGTCTCATCGGAATTACGGTTGCAACACGGTATAGCCAATTTTTTAATCCAAATAAGTTTCATACTTCCATATGATATGAGAATTCATTGGATTATTTTAAAGTAAAGTCTAATCCATACCTCAATACGTAATTATGTGCATGTCAGTATACTAAAAAAGTATAAAGGCAAAAGGAAGTGTAAAATTGAAAATAATTAACTAGGTGGTAATAGAAGCTGAAAATGTTACTTTATCTGTACTAATTCATAGGACACTAAAAAACAATTTAAAAAATTCTAAAGGAGATGATTGCTCCAAAATTATCCCTCGGCAAGCTAAATATCATAAACATGTACTTTGTCATTAAGCAACATTTACTTTCATATAATGTGGAGTTTGGACAACTTCCTTATAAAAATTGCAAACAATATAACTTATTTCTTCTTATTTACCAACCTAACGTAAAACTAAAATCTATAATAAGCATTAGCTGAAGAAAAATTGATTTTAACTTAGGAATCTTTCCCCAGTTACTCAATCCTTTAAAAATAATAATTAATCATTGATGAAATTAACATACTAAGCTTTACTCTTTAGAACCTTGGGAATTATCATATGGATAATTTGTAAAATTCAATGATAATATAAGAGTTGATGAGATCATATGAATCCATAAAGAGGCTAAATCCTAACTAATTTTGATTATGACATTGATTGCATAAACAAATAGTAAGATTAGTTTAAACTTAATAAAAAAATTTTCAGATAAATTTAAAAGAGTTAGAAATTCAAGGGCTCAAAAAATGAAAAATTATTTTCCTCTATTTTTTTATGAACCAAATAAAACACCAACATTGATTACGTGAGGAACAAGCATGACGTCGTCGATGGTGTTGATAATTGTTATTTGTATATGTGAATCCAACAGAGTAAGAAAGAAAAACTTCTTATCGAATTAACTTCGAGAGAAGGAAAAGGAGAAGAATCATCCTTTAGGTTCTTGTAGGACACACAAATCAATATTACATCAAATTTTTCCACTATCACCATGTATCTTTGGTCATTCATGCTTATGAAGTTTTAAAATGGAGAGAGAACAAGTTTTAGGGTTTTATTTTTTCTGGAAATGAAAATCTTGAATTGAAATAGGATAAGAAAGTTATGAATAAACTTTAAAAAAATAAAGATGATAATAGCGCAAAACATTTTTTCTGGCTTAATTTTTTTTAAGTCTTTAGTATAATAAAACTACAGAAAAATGTTTTAGGCTTGAAGAAGTTTTAAAATTAACAAATTTATAATAAGCTGTCTTGAACAAAACTTAAATATCAACAAATATATATAAGCCTATATTTATTACAAATATTTATGGAAATTTCATAAATTGACAAAATAAAACTACTAAAAAAGTTCCAATATCAAAAAATATATATAAGTCTATATTTATTACAAATATTTGTGACAATTTTATAAATTGACAAAATAAAACTACTAAAAAAGTTCCTTTTTCTTGTAGTGATAGGTGACATTTAATATACTTCTTATTTTCTGAAACTACATTTATAGCTTCTTCTTTTTTTTCTGCATTGACATTTGCCTAATAAATTCTAAAACTACATAATGAACATTTGCATAATTAATTGACTTAGCTTGTGAAAGTTTTGAAGCATCTCATGACAACAATGTGATATCATATAATAATATAAAGTTGCATGATTTAGGATAGGATAGGGCCACTAAAACTATTAGTTCTAAAGTTATCAGCACACTATCGCATCACTAACATAAGTCATAATTTAGAAGAGAAAGTAAACTAATTTTATTTTAACAATTTACAAAATGCACTGTAATACTTTACAAAATATTTGGTATGCCTTCAATATAGTATAATGTGAGATTCAAATCAAGTCCATCCTATTATAAGATAATCTTCAACTTTTCTTTAGCATTCAACTCATGCTACTATAGTAGGAGACACCAATTTCAAGGTTGTGTTACTATAACAAGGTGCTTGTATTTTAGTTTGTTTCTATTTTGGTTTATTTTATTAACACCCAAGATGCACCAGGGTGCTTGTATCTGCATAACCTTTGGCTATTAATTAAGCTAGGATGCTAGCAAATCAAGCTGAGAAAATCTTTGCCTGCGTAGGGAGAATGCATTTTTCTCTTTTTCAATCCCTTTGCATCTAAACTAGTCCACAAGGCTTTCTATTCTCTCTATTGTCCCCACTCATTAGGTAGCACACGCATCTTAATATACTTTAGGACCAATATTCATCATTCTTCTTTTTCTCTCAAATTTGATTTAGTCCATAAAAGTTCCTTAACAAGTTGTTTAAGATAAGTTTAAGTAAAAACTCAGTGGATACATATGCTGATTGTATCCAAATTCCAACTAATGAACTACCAATTTTCACACAAGTCCAACAGCATGTATATTCCAAGTTAATTTCTTAGTTGACCTTTTACTAATTTAGGAATTTCTTAGTTAACAAGGTTAAGGAACTCTCTAAGGAATAGAGTTAAGAAGGGAATGTCATCAAAAAGTTATAGCTAAAGTATAATTTCATAGACCTACCTTAGTAGAAAGCTTGATCTGAAACTAGATTACTCAGAACTAGTGATGACCTAATTGGATTTGCTGCTGAAACTGAAAAAGAATTTACCAAATTTTAGACAATCATAAATGTAATACAAGACACAAAAATAAATCATAAAATCAAGAGATATTGGTCTCTAAGAAGAACTCACATTACACTGAATCACTGATTAAGGACTCATGTCTAAGTTGTTGAACCAGAACAAGAAACACAAGGATATGAGGATGGGGACAAGGCTAACAATATAGTACCTGAGTTGTTAATGTAGAATGGGGAATTGCACCAGAGATGACCACAAAGCTACAATGCCAACAGTAGAGAGCTATGGCTATGGAGATGCCAGCAGTAGAGAGCTACAATGTCAATGTCTATATTTTAATAATCACAAAAATGAGAGAGAACTTAGGAATTTTTCAGAGCTTACAAAAAACGAGAAAGCGATGCAGCCCACTAAGCGAATGATGCTGACCACTGTAAAGTATGAATAATGCAGTATCTTCAAGGAAGATGAATTTCGTAAAACCGAGAGAGCAGAGTTAGGAAAGATAAATTTTATGCAAACAATGATCAAAATGATACGACAAAGATTAACCTAAATGACATTCTACACAATTACAAATCAACCTGATGTAAAAAATACTTTTACATCAGTTCCAACTAAAAACCGATATAGTATCTTTAGGATTTAATTACAAAAATACCACCACCTTTTTTTTTAAAATCAATTCCTTCATAATCGACATAAACAATTAATATAAAATCTCATTTATACAATAGTATTTTTACATTGGTTCTAAAGTAATTATATAAAAATTATTTTTTATATTGGTTTTTCACATAATTAATATATAAACTGTTAGTTTTATTTTAAAAAATATTATCGTATTTTTATTAAATTAATTTAAAAATAATTAATATAAAATTATGTTATAAATACTAGTTTTTACTAATAAGAATTCACAACATAATATCCGATAACTAATTTGTTAATATGTTAGCGAAACCATTACGTAATATTCAATTAAAAATTTATAAAAGAAATATTTAGAGAGTTAATGGTTAACTGCCCCATCTGATACGAATAAGGCCACAGAGGTCCATTATTTATCTTCCCTGACAAAAGTTATGGTCGGTTAATAATTTAAACTAACAATAAGAAATTAATCAAATTAAACAACCCTTTGAGAGGTAGCTTAAGGGACATTTACCGTGCTTAGGTGTACAAGAATATAATTATCATATTTGAACGTAATGAAATCGCTGCCTAGTTGAATATTTTTTTATTAATAAATATAAGTATCATTAATTAAATTTCACTTTCAAAGAAGAAAGTTTTTTTTTTAAAAAAAAAAGAGTTGTCAAAGTCATACAGCTTACAAGTTAATATTAGGGTAGCATGGGTTAAATTAGGTTAATTTTTAACGAAATAAGAATCCAGCCAGTCAAATTTATTCATATGTAAAATATATTATGTAATGTTAAGAACTTTTTTTTTTTCATTAAGTAAAAAGTAACCTAATTCACTCATGGTTATGGTGATTCAGATCACGAGAGAATGGGTTGAAGGTTTTTTTTTTTATAAAAAAAAAATACAATTTACCACAACAACATTGTTTTTTTTTTAAGTTTTTCAAAAATATTATTATTTTTATATTGAAATTTTTTGAAACTTAAATATTTATGGTAATCCGATCGATTTGAGGTTGATCAACTTGAATAAATTAAAATTAGATATTTAAACTGATTGATGTTGAGCCGATTTCAAGATTATTTAACCCAATTTATATTTTTTATACTTTTAAGATCGGTTGTCTAAGTTAAATAATTCTTAGACAGTTTTTTGTAACGAAAAAAATAGTATATATTTCTAGTTAGAGTAAAATATCTCCATTACAATGACAATGACTAATTTCTAAAATCCAAACTAGGAGCTAAGACTTGTAAGATTTGTATTTCCCATATAAAATTTGATACCTCCAATGGATACACAATATTTTATCTACGGGTAATTTATTATAGAAGTATTTTATTTAATAATTTTTTAAACAGTTAAATTATTAAAGAAAGTGTCAAATTCTTTTAAACTCTAAACCTTTATAAATTTGATATACATAATAAAAAATTTTAATTTAAAAATATTATTAAACAAAGTAATTTTAATCAAAAATATTTTTATAATAAAATTTATCAATTTAACCTTTGATTTAAAATTTTTATAAAATGTTATATTTATAAAATTTTATGTAAAATAAAAATTAATAAATTTTTCACATGACTTTATTTTAATATTTTATATGTTATTTAAATATATATAAATATTAATTATTGAATAAAATATTTATAAATATATAAATTATTTAAAATTTGATATATATAATCATAAAAATATTATAACATAATTTAATGATTGAATTGATAAATTTTATATTTTATAAAAAATTATTAATTAATATAAATATTAAATTTATATCTAATGTCAATAAGTATATATATATATATATATATATATATATATATAATTAAGAAAGGAGAGAGAATATGAAAATAAAAATATTTTAATTTTATTATATTTGGTTGAAAAAAGGAAAAATATTTAACTTAAATTGGTGTGTAATAATAAATGTTACAATATTCAGATAAATTTTTCTTAAAACCAACTGTTAGATTAAATGTTATTATGTGTGCAAAAGTTGAGATTGTATAAACTTATGATATCTCATTTAAGTTTGTCGAAATTAATATAATATATTTTTAAAATATATAAAATAAAATTCTTTAATTATTTTTTAGATTTGTTCAATTTTGACAAAATTTAATACAAATAACCGGAATAATATATAGTTATATTTAACTATTGGATTAACAAAAATTGTATTTTATTTAAAAATATTGAAAATGTAATATTTAGTGTAATTCACACCGGTATAAATTGATTCCTCGACATATTTATTAGGATGTAAGGTGAGAATTTTTCATTATTTAAAACTGGTATATCTGTCACCAAATTTTAAAAATAATGTTTTTTTGAAATAGATTACTTATAATTTTTTAAAAACAATTACTTATTTTTTAAAATTTTTCTCAAAAATATAAAAAAATAAATGATTATTTTTTCAAAATAGGTTGAACCTGTCATTTATATATTTAGATAACCGAAATTCACTAAATAATTATAAGACAATTTAACCAGTTCAAGTGAGAATATTCTTGCTCTTGCTGAATTGGATTTCTACAAGATTGAAATGAACTAAGGTAGCATCTTATCATGTAACTTAACAATATTATCGAAATTCCATCTTATTATTATCTCATATATAAATCTTATAATGCCACCAAATCCTCCCTGAGGTTCAGTTTTCATTATCAGTCTAATATATTAGTATTAGTTCAGAATAAAATCATCTATGCTTGGTATGCCTTTCTTTTTAAAGTTTTGGGACATGAATACAATGGCTACTAAACATAGACGCTTTTTCAAACCAAATATGAACAGTGATTCGACATTTTATGACATTAATATCTTTCATTAGGCCTGTCTATCTTCAATAAAAAAAATGTTGGTATCTGACAGAAAAAAAAAATAGTAATATATTATTTTTCAATGGAAAATACAAGTAAAGAACAAGATAATTTCAACCCCATTGGTCCTGTTCTTTACATTAATACGATAAAAGCAGCAAGAAAATCTTCACAAACCTCAAGCCCCCATTGCTGTCTCTCTCTCTCTCTCAGCACAATGAAGATGCACATGAGCCTCTATTGGGGCAAAGATGCCATATTACTTTTCTCTGGGTGGCCTAACTGCAGTGTTGGCATGTACATCTTAGCCATCTTGTTTGTGTTTTTCCTTGCCATGATTGCTGAGGTTATTTCCAACTAACCCATAATCAAGCGTGGGACTAATCCCATCATAGGAGGGTTGGGTCAAACAACCGTCTACCTCTTCCGCATTAGTTTCCTTTACTTGGTGATGCTCGCTGTCATGTCCTTCAATTTGGGAATCTTCATAGCTGCTGTAGCTGGTCATACCTTGGGCTTCTTTTTTGCCAGGTCTAGGGCTCTAATCATTGCCAGCAGAGAACAACGGTCCTCCATTACTCAAAAGCTTTAAATATCATGTACCATAGTTTATTTTAAATAAGTTTTCTCTTCTATTATAGAAGATCGATGACAGGTGCCTGCATGTGTTTGTTAAGCTCTTGCATGTTGTGTTTCGGAATTTCTAGTTTGGGCTGTGTCCCAGAGCCCGGATAAGACAATAAATGTGTAAAGAGAAACAAAGAACTTAAGAGTTCGAAATAGTGGAAGATTCAAACTCCACTTGTAGAATATTATATTTCAATTACTTATGGTACTACTTCATGTGTAGATTAAATGGTGCCGATTAGTACTTAGTTGAAAGGAAATTCTTTTGGTAAACTTTATTCTGTATCAAAATTTCATATATGAGATTATTAGAACAATATTTTATTATTTTTCTATTTCTTATATAAATTTTTAAAAGCAGAATACACAATAAAAACAAGCCAATGTATTTCTAATTGTTCATTAAAAAACAAAAAAGACGTTTTCTCAAATCATATATGCTCTTGTTACCAGGCAAAAAAAAACAAAAAAAACATATATGCTCTAAAGTTGTAAATACTGTATTGAGTACGTTGACTGTGGGTGATCGAGGGGGTCACAGAATAGATGCTACAAAAATTTAAACATATTCATATATACCAGTAAAATTACGAAAGCTTCTATTTTCAAATTCTATAACATCTCCAAGTAGCAACTCAAACTGTATCACTTTCAACAATTGCTTCAGTTTGTTCACCTGCAATTTCCTATTATTATGCTTAAAACTCTCTTTTATTACAAATAATAATAAAAAAGATATTTTAGATCGTAACATAAACGATGAGAAAAACGATTAACCTAAAATTTCCAGGCAACATAAACGTTACAAATTGATTGATCTGGAATGCCGCATTCTAGATTTTGTATTATGACGAATTACAATATGCTCTAACTGAAGTTATAGTATGCTACATCTATTAAACCCAAAAGCTGAGAAAAATCTTCTGCCAGAAGACCAAAAGAGAGAGAACCAACCCGTTTGTCGTGCGTCCAATGGAGCTTCATGTGAATCCTCTGAATTTGTTCCATCTGAGTTCCCATGTACTTCACTGTCCTTCTGGTTTTCACTTGTCATCTGATCACCATCTACTTCACCTTTTGCTTCCGCAATTTCTCCAGGCTTCTTGTCAAATAGCCCTTTAAATTGTTTCCTAGCTTTATTCTCGACTTCCTGCAAATGAATTGGTGTGAGTATTGGTGTTTCCTTCCGTGATGATTCAAACATATAAGCAACTGATTTCGAACCCACCTGCTCCTTCTGCCTCAATTTTTGAAGAGCAGCAGTTGCATCTGATTCAGTTGACTTGTCAACTTTCATCATCTAAGATAGCATTCAAGTGACTTTAGAAACGGATGGCAATGCAGATTTAGATGCTAAAGCATGTTAAGCATGAAGATTTGTACCATTTTAAAATCAGCCCTTGCTTCTTCAAAGTCTCCAGCAGTCATGTAGGCCATTCCACGTCGATAAAGACCCTTGACATGTGCAGGATTTGCTTCCAAAACCTACATGGTTCATCGAAGAAAACAGGACAACAAAGAAAATTAAGATCTAGAACATTAAAATCAAATGCCAGAATCCAGATTTAAGGCAAAAGAAGAAAAGGAAAAAGGGCCACAAAAGAAGTCCAAATAAGCATGAAAGAACAGCAAAGTGATGCAGATTAACTCCTCAAAGTATCAACAATGAGATTTTATTCCATCATCCAACTCCACCCTCCCTTTTCATGATGCTTCTGATTATACTCGGAAGCCATAGTGATATTAACCTAAGCCATAAAGCTCATTACTAGCTCAGAAACTACTTTGCAACTATAATACATTTGCTAGTTTCGGATACACAGAGAGACAAGGGCATACCAAGAGCATGAGAAACAGTTAATCTTAGTCATACTATTACATGAATGATTAAAATTAGTACTCACACTCTCGCTCTCTAACTGATAAAGGAAAAAAGATTATACAAACTTTGGTACTACTAATATGTCCTACATTGATTAGGACTATGGCTACAGTACTCCTCATAAGACTTGGAAAATCCTCTCCCTTGAGTTATAACTTCTGGAGTCTTAGACCCCCAATCCATTTTTAATATGGCATCAAATCATATTTGGTCTTAATGTTGAGCCTCCTGCAAATTTCATGTTCCAAATGTATTTTCCTAGGCAGAAGGAAGTGTGTTACCGTTAAGATGTCCTACATGAACAAGAAATATAGCTACAATACTTCTAATAGAATCCTTCACTTGAATAAATTTCTAGAGTTGAGTTAGGTTCAATCATTTTAACAAGTTCATAACAAAATTAATTTATGGTTTTGAGGGTAGCTGGGATGAAAAAAAAAAGTGACTCTTCTAGGCATCTTAAGCAAACTCATCTCTATTTGAAGATATAGAAGAATAAAAAAAGGGACCTAGTGCACAAGGATCCAATCTAGTGAGGTTTGGGGAAGGTAGATGCACACAGTCTTGCCCCCACTTGCGCAAAGGCTGTTCTTTTCGGGATTTGAACCCCTAACATACAGACCACTAGACTGCTACATTACCATTGTTCCAATTCTTACACTCATACAGGAGGATAAATACCATATAATAAAGACAATGTTCTTGACTCAGATTAGTTACAAATGAGGCCCACATGGACAGGATGCAGCTTAATATTTCAGATCAATTTGCAATAAATTAATGCAGCAAATCCCCCATACTCCTCATCATCCTAGGAGCAACAGACAATAAGAACATTGCTGCATTCACGCAACTTCAGCAAATTAGTAACATGTTTTGCCACCAAAATGTCTACTTCAACTTCAAAGCACCAAAACCAACCATTGCTATTTGTTTATTCCAATGAAATAAATGAACATTATAGTCGAGGTCATCAAGCATACCTTGTTGCAAGTCTCAATGGACTTTTTGCATTCTCCAAACTTTAGATAGCATGCAGCAACATTCAGGTGTAGCAAATTCTTCAATCATGGTAGTGAAAGAGGAAAATATTTAGTCTAAATGGAAATCAAGCTTTCAATCATGAGATAGGTAAACGTGCTTCCCTTCTTTAACATACTGCAAAAGAGATGAAGGATCACATACACGTGTATCTACAAAAACTTTTCCTTCCTCGTCATCTTGTGGATTAACATGATTAAATTCTCGAAGCACCTGTTGCCAACTACCACATAATAAGTTTGATGGTATAGTGAGAGTTTCAGAGGCAAAAACAAGAATCCAGGTGAATCTCAAATCCAATCATCATCAAATGTACAACAGAAATCCAATACAAGTAATATACAAATCTAATCCTTTTAACAAAGTCAGATTCCAACAGAAAGAAATTATTAGAGAGAAGTTTTCTTTTTTTGCTTAATTGAAAAAGCTGTTACACAGCAGTATACAAAAAGACACAAATATATACAAAAAGACACAAAGCACCCATAATTATGGAAATAGAATGCTCCTATCTAAAACAGTAATCAAATCTTGAACCGAATCCCTTAATTTAGAGGATCTCAAAAAACTGATTCTCTTAATTTATACCCTATTTACAGATTTTGTAGCTCAACAAGATTTATTATAAGAAACATATCCACCCAAATCGTAGGAATAATTAATGACACCCCCATCAAGTTGGTGCATAGATGTCTATCATGCCCGACTTGCTTAAAGTAGTTCAAAGTTGGTCCTAACAAGACCCTTACTCAGAAAATATTAGCCACTTGTTGAGAGGTAGGAACAAATGGTATACAAATAGTCCCATTGTCATGCTTTTATTTAATAAAATGCCTATCAATGTCCACATCCTTAGTCTGTCATGTTGCATTGAGATTTGTTCTACACTTATAGTGGCTTTGTTGTCACAGCACAGTTTGTGCTATACTTATTGTGTCTTTGTTGTCACAGTACAGTTTGTGCTATACTTATTGCGGCTTTGTTGTCACACTACAGTTTCATAGGTAGATTAGCAACCATTCCTAATTCATCAAGTACTCCTTCCAGCCATCTTACCTTACAAATTCCTTGAGTCATTGCTCCATACTATGCTTCAGCACTACTCCTAGCAACCACACTCTGTTTTTACTTTGCCATGTAACAAGATTGCCCCATACAAAGTGCAGTATCCTAAGGTGGTAGATTTTCCTTCAACTGACTGCTGATCAGTTTTTCTTAAAAACAGTCCCTTCCCTAGAGTACTCTTCAAGTACCATAGGATTCTATATACTTCCTCCAAGTGCTCTTCATAAGGAGAGTTCATAAACTGGCTTACTAGGTTTACTGGAAAAGCAATGTTGGCTCTTGTGTGAGATAAATAAATTAGTTTCTCCATAAGCCTTTGGTAGTGAGCATAGAGCAGTATCCACAGGATTTCCCTCTACCATCTCTAAGTTTGAGGTTAGGATCAATGGGTGTCTCTGCTGGCCTACACCCACTCATGCCAATATCTTTCAAGTAGAGATGGAAGTGAACAAGGTCGTTTGACAGGGGCCTACGACTCAGCTCGTTTAAAGCCTAACTTGGCTCAACTTGTTTAATAAATAGAGAAGCTCTAACTTATTAAAAAACTTTTTTAGATAAACAAGTCAAACTTAGGCTTAGAAAAAAGCCTATTTAACCTATTCAGAGATCTATTTATTTTTATATAATTATATTTATATTTATTATATTTATTTTAATATATTATATTTGTATAGTATTTATTTTAATATATTTTATTTTTATAAGATATATATATATATATAATATCTATTTAATGATTTTTTTATCTTATAGGTTTTAAACTTGCAAACCTTTTCAATCAATTGTTTATATAGGTTTTAAATTTATTTATTGACATTTTTTGAAATATAGTCTTTTAAATAGGCTTGTAGGCTTGTAGGCTTTTAAATCAGGTTTGGCCTTGACAAACAAAAAAGCCTTTAACAAGTAACACGTTCAGGCTCATGTCTCAATTTTTAAACAGGTCAAACTTGAACACTTAGTCTAACTCAGTTTAACTCGGCTTGACCTACTTTGATCCCTACTTTTAAGGGATCAAGACTATACTGCTTTTGAGGAAGGACAAATCCTTTTCTTTGAACTAGCCATCTCCATTCCAAGGAAATATCTTAAAGACCCCAAATTTTTTATTTCAAACTCTATGGAAAGAGCTTTCTTCAACCTACTCATTTTGGACATGCCATCTCCTGTGAAGATGATGTCATCAACACAGTGATAGGACTGGTACCAAGAAAAGAATAGCAAGAATTTTTATTAGAACAACAAGAACAAAACTATCCAGACTATGAATGTCACAAGAAAACCCTTGCTGAGATTAATTCAAGTAGCTTAGCCTACTCCCAATGATTTTCCAAAAACATTACCCCTTTTTTCTGTTCATTCTCATCCTATTTATTCTCCACTAAATTGCCTTAACTAACTGATTGACTGTTTGTTACATCTTTTATTTGCCCCCAACTTTGCTCCTTCTCCTCTTATACACTTTCCTAATGGGAGGTCAGTTCCTATCAATACTTCCCCTTGAAATTTCATTTTGTCCTCAAGGTGAATGGCTAGGTAGAATCCACCACAGTCCTGTTGTTTTATGTACAAGGATACTTGCTACCGATAATGAATGGGGCTAGAATATGGATTGATACTTAGCCAAATTGTAACATCCCAAATTTTTTTTGCTAGAGTTACATGACAAAGAAATAAATGAATGTAAAGCTTTCCCATAAAAATCACTAACCTTGTGTTTGGATGAGGTATTTCAACATTTCAAGGGATTTGAAATACTTGAAAATTTAAATGCTTTCAATTTAAATACTTTCATTTTAAAAATATCTTGTTTGGATAAAGGAATTTCAATTTATTATATTTAAAATTCTTTATTTGGATGATGGAATTTAAATTTATTGAATTTTAAATTTATATTTTAAATTTTTTATTTAGATTAAATAATTTGACTTTCATTATTTACAAAATTTACATTTAAATATTCATAGGTTTATCTTAATTTTTCTCTTACCTTTTTTGTTTCACAAAAGAATTTAAATATATAAATATTTTTATTATGCAACATATTTAATTAGAATAATAATCTGACAAATATACATAATTAAAATAATAGAAATATACAATTATATCATTTGATATTAAAAATATTATGGTTAGATATGAGAGATGAAAGAGAAAAATGAGAGAGAACAACAAAAAAGAATAATGAAAGATAAAGTAGCACAAATATAAAAGAATGAAAAAAAGAAACATAGAGGAATTTCAAATTCCATCTGTTTCGGAGGAATTTGAAATTTTCTCATTTTAATTGGTTAAAATACTCTCTAAAAATTCTTACAATTTTAAATTCCTTGCAAAACAATATCCATACAAGATATTTCAATTGCTAGAATTTTAAGTTCTCTCAAAAATTACTTTTCCTCTCTAAAATACCTCATCCAAACACAAGGTAAGAAAATTAGAGAATTTTCAGTAAATGATGAAAATATCCCTGCACTAAAATAATCCAAAATTCCAAACAATATATAGAAAAAATATAAAACAAAAGGTAAAAGGCATTTTAAGGGATTAAAAAGTTATGAGAAAAGATTAGTAACAAAGAAGGAACAAAAAAGCTCTCATAAAACCCCAAAACACCCTTAGAAAGCTTTGCTTTTTGCGAAGGGCTAAACTATACTCAGAAAAATACCAAATAACATTAAAATGACTCAAACGATTCAATAAGTGTTAGATATGTTAGAAGAACAATTTGGAAACCTCTTGGACAATGTTGAGAAAAATTATGAAAATGCTCTTAAAATGCTCGGAGGGTAAGAAAATGTGAAACAGAAGCTAGAAGCGGGCTCCACATTACTTACACAAAAATTTGAAGTGCAAAATGTGGTAGTGACTCACCATACGAGTCATCATCCTATTTATTGCATATAAGACAAAAATCATAAATATAAAGATTTCTTTAATCAGGGTTAAGATTAATTAACCTTGTTAAATTAAAATTAACCATACTTAGGATAAGTTAAACTTGATTAGTACAAACTTAGCATGATTAACACTAATAATTTCTTACATTTAGAATTATTTTAGAATATAGAAATTCATGCAAAATCACCAAAATGCCTTTAAGTGGAAAACTAATCCCTAAACTACCTTAACTTGGACGAATTCACTAAGGGCCACGGGAAGCTCATTTCCTACCATTCCTAACCTCTAAACACTTCGAGAAACTCTCCAAATTTTCCCAAAGCTTAATCTAACCCAAAAGCCCCAAAATTATACCTTAAGCCTAAGTTTCCATATTTGAAATTTAAGCTAAATCAACTCCTAATCACCTAGTCCTACCACCGCCACCAAGAGATCTTTGTGGATCACTAAAAGGGGACCAAGTTCAGCCAAATAAACCCCACCAAAAACCAATCACAAAGTCTCCAACAAGTAGGATTTTACTATTTTGTCTTTTAAGCTTTAAATTTTAATTTCTATGATTTGTTTTCTTCTTTTTGTTGATCCTTTCTCTAAGATCCATAGATTTCATTTTGTTTGAACTCATGAGAGCTAAGGCTACGTTGGTACGGTTAAAAAATGAACGTCACTCTTTTTTAATGATTTTTGAAAGTTAAAGTAAAGTTTGGATGGATTAAAGTGCTTCTAGCCACCTTAAAAGCAATTTAATCGGTTAAAATTTCTTAAAAATCAATTTTGATGCTTTGGGCAAGTTTGAGAGGTTATGAGGAAAATTTTTTAAGTGTTCATGGTATGAGATGGATGGATCTGGGAGTAAATCCAGTGGATCTACATTTATTTGCCTTGAAAAATACTATCTTGAAGATTTTTATGCTTATAGTTTGAAACTTAATAATTTTCTTAATATTATGAAGTTATGTGCTAAGATGTCCAGATCTGAACCCTTGAACTAAAAGACTTAAAGACTATGAAAAATTATACCATAAATTTCATAAGCTTGATTTAGACGTAGATTTTAAATCTACTAAAAGTAAGTTGAAATTTTAGGATTAAAAATAGAACAAACTTCATAATACACTTATAATCTTCCATACTCATGACTCAAGCTATGGAGTAAGGATAAATCTTGATTTTCATAAGCTTGATTTAGACGTAGATTTTAAATCTACTAAAAGTAAGTTGAAATTTTAGGATTAAAAATAGAACAAACTTCATAATACACTTATAATCTTCCATACTCATGACTCAAGCTATGGAGTAAGGATAAATCTTGATGGATCTAAGGGCTAATGGAGCTACAAGTGCACAAATTCATGGAACAAAGGTCATGTGAGAAAAATTTTGAGAAAATGATCTCAAAGTGAGAATTTGGCCACTTTCACTAAGTTGGAGGTAAAAGCCTTAAAAATTTCTATGGATGGTATGAAATAATAGATTAAGGCCTAATTGGTGTAAATCAACTCTTAAGAGAAGAAAAATTGAACCAAAGTGTCCTAAAACCAAAGAGTGTGCATTCGGTCACTCCTTAGTAAATTATAGATAAATGAGTTTAAATTCTTGATTAGAGTTACTTAAGGATCCTTAGTATGCAAATGAAAAGGATTAAAAGTTTAAGAAAGGTTTAGGAATGTTTGGATGACCATTCAGCCATGATGGATGAAATTAAAATAAAACCATGATTAGGACTAAAGGTTGTACAAAGATGCATAAGTTGATGATTAAAAATGAATCATGGTGTAGTGAATGGGAACATGATCATTCGGTCATACCTCCTAATAATAAAGAAGTCTAAAAAATTACTAAACTTAGTAATGTTTAATGGCCTAAATCTTAACTAGTAGGAATCACCTTCTAAGTTAAGAAAAAGTGAACCATGATGTCTTAGGATCCATATGTGGGCATTTGACCACTTCTCAAGAATTAAGGAAAATTAAGTTTAAATCTCAATTAAGGTGCCAAGAGGACCTAAATAAGTTTAAGAAAGGAATTGTAAAGTTGGTTAGAATAGGTCAAAATCTTGCTGAAATTTAAGAAGATTTAGGTGAGCATTCAGATATCTTAAGATTAATTAAGGAGGATTGATTTTAAAACCTTGATTAAGGTGTATTAAGGATGCTCACCATGTAAAAGAAAAGAAGTAATGATTAAGAGAAGCTTGGCAAGAATATGGGTAACCATTTGGCCATGAGTGGTTAAATGGATGAAAGTAAGCTAAATTCTTGCTAACATGTAATCCTTAAACCTAATTTAAGTAGGTTATGCATAAGACATGCAAATTGAAGCACACAAAGTAAATAAATCAAGAGGTGTCATTTGATCACCTAAGAAGAAACTTCTAAGTATCATAAAGAATCATGAAATTATGTGAAACAACTTAACATTCGAAAAAAGGAAAGGTTGAAAGATAACTTAGAAGGATGAGTGGAATAAGCTCTCATAAGTGATTCATCATAAAATGTTATGAGTTAAACAAGTTGGACATGTTATGAGCATATGTGATTATGTTGTCCAAGAACTAATGATAAGCTTAAGTAAGTTTTGATTTAGAAGACGATTACATGCTTGAGAATGTTCTGCCAACTTGTTGTAGTGCTTTATGAATGCATAAATAGCAACATGAGATGTATGATGACTACTCATGAATGATTAGAGATTGTTGCTTTATATGATAATTATGTGTGAATGTTGGTGTGAAAGTGTGCATGGCATATTGGTTGAATATTGATTGAGCATGCATGATTAATTGAAAATTTGAATAAAGGAACCTAAATAATTAAGAGATCACTAAAGAAAAATCTTATGTGAAAATTTAAGACATCTCTACCATGCCAAGTCACAAGAGAATGAATCAAAAGGTAGAGTTTGCGGGAAGTGAAAGATATTGTTTGACTAAAGAAAGAGAATGAATTATGAATAAGGCATGAATGAATAAGTCTTCACGGAAAGGGTGATTTAAGAATAAGTATGAATTATGAATAAGGCATAAATGAAATGATAGGGGTTACAGGAATTATGAATAACATACATCTTTACTAGGCTAAGTCATAGGACTTATGCATATATGGCAGCTAGAGAGCCTACCATCTGAAAGTCATAGGGGTTCTATAATTATGATGCATGAAAATCAGAATAAGTGTCTTTTATGCTTGTGATAGAGGTTAATTTTTTTATTATAAAAGAAATTCACTTCAGTTAAAGAGTTTGTAAAAAAATTAAAAGTGATCTTGTATGTATGACATGATTTCAAATAAACTGAGACGGTTGGGATGAAAATGATATCGCTGACCCTAAAGTAGAATCCTACTGGGAACTTAGTTTCTCACTCCTACTTCCGCTCTTTTCTTCGCAGATGCTATTCATGATGGCAGGAATTCACGTACTTAAAGCGAATGCAAGGCCTCCTTGAAGAAGAAAAACATTTGCATCATACCCATAATGTAAATAGAAGGATGAATGCATCCTAGTTACTATCAGATAGTTGGTAGGTTAGTTAATGTGCAAATGATATAAAATAAATATGTACAAAAATAAAGTGTGCAAACTAATATATGTACTTAGGTGTGAGTAAGGCTCTAGTACCTTAGACTGGTTGGTTATGTAGATGTAAACAAAAATTGTATGAATGTTTAAGGACTGTATAATTATATGATGTGTAATTGTTGTATACTGAGTTAGATTGCTCTAATTTACTATTTGATAAAGATAATTAAATGGACGAAACAATTTGTAATATTAATGAATGCTACTTGCACAAGAGCATCTAAATCGTTTACAAAAGATTATCGAATCTATCTAATCAAAATAAGACACAAGTCCATGGAAGCAACATGGATGCAATTGTAAATTGACAGGTGTGAAGACGTTTAATTGTTCATTTTCTACTACAACAACACTCAATTGAGTAAAGGTTTTCAACCAAAGTGTTTCTTTTAAAAAAAAAAAGTTAACCGTATTTTCACCAATACCTATTTTCTAAAGTTTCTGCACCATGAAGTAATAGTCTGAAAATGAAACTATGTGTATGACTTAAGTGTAAAAATGGTATTCATTTTTAGGATGTTATACGAATGATGCCTGTTGTCAGCATTTCATTTACCAATCTTTTGATTTCTATCTTCCGGTAATGGGGATATTTGTAAGGTCTAATGTTAAATGTTAGGGATTCATAGGATTGCATATTCATTTTTTCTAGTAGGTGATAGCCCATCTAGCTCACAAAAACCCCTTGTAAAAGCCTACGGTACCTGCTCTAAGTCTACTGGAATACCTCCACTATCTTTATTGGTTTGTTCTAACATGTGCCAGCCCAGCAAAAATCCTTCTCCTGCTTGCAATAATGTTCCTATCATGGCTTTAAAGGATGCCACAAATTTACAAAGAGTAGGCTCTTCTTTCAGCAATTTCTTCTATCCTCCTACCTTGAATTTAGTAGTGAGCTCCTCAAAATTTGCTTTTATATTTCCCAAACTAGCCTACCAATCCAATCCTAGTACTAGATCTGCTCCACCTAAACCAAATACAAAGAAATGTTCCCTAAGCTCCATGCCTTGTAACTTGAGTGCTGATCCTCTTCATACTCCTTGACATTTGATCTTATGCCTATGTCCTACCTCTACAAAATAGGAAGAGGTTTCTGTTACATGTAACTTTAGTTCTTCTATTAGGTTTGTGGATATAAAATTATGGGATCCACCAACACCACCATATCTTTGCCCTCCAATTTTCCCTATATTTTGAGAGATCTCCTAGTTGTTAATCCCACTATACTATGTATTGAGAGTTAGACTCCCTTCTCTTCTGGCCATCCATGGTCACTGCTATCCTTTTCTTCTTCTAGTAACATCACTTGAAATTGTTTGTTTTTATAGGTGTGGCCTAGTCCAAATTTTTCTTCACATCTAAAGCATTCTCCCTTCTTAGTTTTTCCTATAATTCAACCTCAGTTAATCTTTTAAATCCGCCTTTTTTCCCTTTGCCTCCACTTCCTATGCTATTTCTTTGGCTTTCCACTGAAGCTTTAGTTCCTCTCCTGTTAACTTTGGTATTTGATTCCTTTGTAGACGATCTTGTTGATCCATAGCTTTTGTATGTGTTGTTCATTCTACTTTCCGAGTGAATCCATGTTCTACTCATTGCTATATTCTTCTCTTTCACCAGCAAGGCTTTCTTGATCGTTGCTAATAATGTCTGCGGCTCGTATAATTTCACCACATCCCCTAAATCTTCTCGTAACACATTTAAGAAAACCTCCTTTAAATAACCCTCATCCAATCCATTCATAGCTCCTACATATCTTTCGAATTTTCTCAAAGTCTGCCACTGAACCTTCTTGCTTCAGTCTCATTAGCGCAACAAATGGAATTTGGGTTATGATAGGTTGTAACCTCTCAAGAATTTTATTCTTGAACATGTTACAATCTGGGTTGCAATTACACCCTTCCCACCAATGGAACCAACTAAGGGCGTCGTCTTCCAAGGCTAGAATCACCACATGCAAGCAATCTTTAGCTCTAACTTCCCTAATTCAAAAATATCTCTCCAATTTTTTAATCCACCCATATACATCCTCCCCTGCGAACATAGATATTTCTATCTTGTGCCACCTTTCCCCTACATCTCTCCCATTGCCACTTCCCTCGGTTTCTGATATGGCTGTTACCCGAAAAAGTAATAAAAGTCTGTGTTTATTCAAGAAAAGGATTTCAGGCCTAACCCCAATGGCTAAGCTTAGGCAGAAACTAGATACAATACCAAGAGCAATTCAAGAGGCTCCCTTCTCTCCTCAACTCACCGATTTCTCATCCTCTTTCCTCTTCTCCCTTTTCCCATGTACAAATAACCATCCTCCTAACTAACTAACTAACTAACTGCTGTAGATATTAGTTGGGCCCTTCAACTTGAGGCCCATTTCTTCTAGTGTACATTCTTTTAATGATTGGTCTGCTGTCAATACTCCCCCCGAAAGCATTCACCTTGTCCTCAAGGTGAAAAGTTGGAAAAACCTACTGTAATGATGAGATGGATTCCCAAGAATTTTCATAGTCTGGAAGACCAGTCCAGTGTACTAGGACTTCTGCCTCTCCTATAGCATTGTACCGTAATTGAAGACGCTCCTCAGGTTGCACTTGAAGTTCCCATTCAGCGGATAAGTATGGTGGTAAAGGTTGTGGTTGTGTATAAACTGCCTTCTGGAGTAAGTTGATATGGAACACGGGGTGGACTTTGCTATGATCTGGAAGTTGTAGCTAATATGCAATTGCCCCAATCCTTTGTAAAGTCTTGTAAGGCCCATAAAAACGAGGAGATAGTTTTTCGTTTCTTTTCTTGGCGAGAGACCTCAACCGATAAGGCTGAATCTTAAGGTAGACCCAATCTCCTTCTTGAAATGTCACCTCTCTCTTTTTTTATCTGCTTGCTGTTTCATCCTGTCTTGGGCCTTCTCCAAGTTGTGTTTTAGTCGGTCTAGCATCATGTCGCGTTCCATGATCATGCGTGTCACTTCCTCCACCTTAGAGGGATAGGTATCCCCTTTACACAAGAGGAGGATCCCTACCATATAAGGACTGAAAAGGGGTCATTTTGGTGGAGCTATTGTACTTAGTATTGAACCAATATTCTGCCCAGCTAAGCCAATGTGGCCAGTTCTTTGGGTGTGAGCCGGAAAAGCACCTTAGATACGTTTCAAGGCATCTGTTAACAACCTCTGTTTGCCCATCTGTTTGTGGGTGATAGGCCGTGCTGTATTTAAGCTTGGTTCTTGCTTGCTTGAATAGTTCAGCCCAAAATTGGCTAAGAAATAATTGATCTCGATCTGTTACAATTGAAGCTGGACATCTATGAAGTTTGATGACTTGATCAATGAAGAGATGAGCTACATCCTTAGCAGTGAAAGGATGACTAAGGCTAAGGAAATGTGCATACTTGGTCAAACGATCTACAACCAATAAAATTGTGTCCTTACCCCTAGCTTTAGGCAAACCTGTAATGAAATCCATTGAAATGTCCTGCTAGATCTGTTTTGGGATGGGAAGCGGTTGTAGAAGTCCAGCTGAAGCCAATGTTTGGTATTTGTTTTTCTGGCAGATGTCACACTGCTCAATAAATTGTTGGATGTCATGCTTCATGCCTTCCCATAGCAGAAGAATGAAATTCTGCCAATAAATGAGGGATTCTTGAAGAGTGTTTAGATAGGACCAGTCTGTCTTTATAGAACAGCTTCCCTTTAACCAAGACATACCCAGTATGGGATAAGGGGTCGGCTAACAAATCTCCCATTATTTTCTATAATTTCTGGTCCTGCATCAATTCGTCCTCCCAATCAGCGAAATGTTTACAAATGACTTGGGAAATGGCAACATATTGCATCTATATTGATAGGGCATCTGCTACTTGATTGGTGCTGCCTGGTTTATATTTTATCTCAAAGTCAAATCCTAGGAGTTTTGAAATCCATTTGAACTGCTCCTCATTTAGAATCCTTTGTTCAGTTAAAAATTTCAAGCTTTTCTGGTCAGTGAGGATGACAAAATGTCTCCCCATAAGGTAATGCCTCCACTTTTGCACCGCCATCACAATAGCCATGAGTTCCCGCTCATATACTGATTTTAATTAAACCCTATTTGAGAGTGTTTGGCTAAAAAATGCTACTGGTCTGCCTTCTTGAGACAGAACTACTCCCAAGCCTTTACTAGATGCATCTGTTTCCACCATGAATTCCTTAGAAAAATCTGGGATAGCTAGTACAGGCAAAGATGTCATCTTATTTCTTAAATGCTCAAAAGCCTGTTGAGCTTCATTAGACCAACAAAATTTATCCTTTTTAAGCAATTCAGTTAAGGGTTTGATCAGTTTCCCATAATCTCTCACAAACCTTCCGTAATATGCTGTTAGACCTAGGAATCCTCTTAATCCCTTGAGATCTCTTGGAACAGGCCACCTTTGAACTGCCTCTATTTTCTTTGGATCTGCCTCTACTCCTTTAGCAGATACGATATGCCCAAGATACTCCACTTTTGAAACTCCAAACAAACATTTCTTTTTGTTTACAAATAATTGATTTTCTCTTAAAGTCTCCAGCACCTTCTTTAAATGTATCAAATGACTTTCTTCATCCTTGCTATAGATTAGTATATCATCAAAGAAAACTAGCACAAATTCTCTTAAGAAGGGATTTAGAACCTTGTTCATCAAAGATTGGAATGTAGAAGGAGAATTCGTAAGGCCGAAGGGCATCACTAAAAATTCATAGTGGCCTTCATAGTTCTGAATGTTGTTTTCTTCACATCTTCCACCTTCATGCAAATTTGATGATATCCAAACCTCAAATCCAACTTGGAAAACCAAACAGCGCCAGCCAGTTCATCTAATAATTCATCAATGATGGGGATAGGAAACTAATCGAGGATAGTGACTTTGTTCAAGACTCGATAATCCACACAAAACCGCCAATTGCCATATTTCTTTCTTACCAAGATAATGGGGTTGGAATAAGGACTGATGCTAGGTCTGATTATCCCAGATTGGAGCATTTCCTTCACCATTTTTTCTATTTCTGATTTCTGGTAGTGGGGATAGCGATAAGGTCTTAGGTTAGGTATTGTTGCCCTCTCTTTCAGGTTATTGCATGATCTTGTTCCCTGAGAGGGGGTAACCCTTGTGGTTGCTGAAAAACATCCTTGAATCCAGCCAATAGCTCCTGAATTGCTTTTGATATTTGTTCTATTGGTTGTTTCTCCTCTTCCTCAGGTATTCTACAGTCCACCAGAAAGTATTCCTTCTCTCCCTTCCCCCCTTTCATCAAAGATTTTATGGAAGCCATTGATGTAGAAAGGGTTGGATCTCCTGTAATTACATATTCTTTCCCTTCTTTCTTGATCTTCAAGATGAAATCTTTAAAGTTTGCCTTGATCTTACCAAGTTCCTCAAGCCATTCCAATCCAAGAACCAAATTCATCCCATCTAAAGGGAACAAGTAGAAATCTTGCTGTATCTCCAGCCCTTGGATCATCACCTTCAATGCTCTACACACCCCTTGCGTTCTCAAGGTATAGTCATCCCCTACCTTGACCGTGTACTGTGGTGTATTATGTATTTCAAGTCCAAACTCCTTTACCAATGTTTCCGACACAAAATTATGAGAGGCTCCGCTATCTATAAGGATGGTAGCCTTCTTGTCTTGTATGCTTCCCCACAGTTTAAGTAATCTCTTAGATGTCAATGCTGCCATGGAGTGGAAATGCAATTGTGCTGATCCTTCTTTTTGCTCATCCCCTTCTCCATGATGTCTTCATCCTTTTCAATTGCATCATCTAATATCATCACCCTGAATTGCTTATTTTTGCATACATGTTCAGGGGTAAATTTCTCCTCACAAGTAAAACATAAGTCTTTCCTTCTTCTTCTCTCTATATTCAGCATCTAGCAGCATTCTTACCCCTTTGTATTTGTTATTAATCTCGGTGGTTTCTACAGGTTTACCACTGAAATTCCCCACTCCTGAGTTTCCTACAAAACTCCCTTCCGATGTGTTGTTGATTTTTCTTCCGTTGTTTATTGTAGTTGTCCCAGGTTTCCAAGTACTCCTTACCTCTGATGATTTCACTGGTCGGATGTTCAATTGTTCCCCTTTTAATTCCAGCAGTAATTCTTCTTGCAATCGTGCCATCCTCATTGCTTCTTGGACCGAATAGGATCTGTGTATCCTCACTGCTTTCTCTAAGGAACCTTTAAGTCCACCTAGGAATATACTCAAAGCCACGGAGTCTTCTACCCCCGCTCTTGCTAACAATTCATCAAAAGACTCCAAATAATCCTCCAAACTGCCTATTTGCTTCAGTTTTGTTAATTCCGATAATGGATCATCATAATACCCATCATCAAACCTGCAACCTGCATCAAAGAGTATTTCCCTCCATTTGATATTTTCTCGATTCTTGTTTGCTATGTAATGTCTCTACCATGAAAAAGCTCGTCCTTCCATACTCATCAACAACAATTTAGCCCGCTGCCACTCTGGAACAGATTCTAGAGCAAAAAATTGCTCACATTTAGCTCACCATTCTCTGTACCTAGTACCATCAAAACAGGGGAACGTCATTTTGGATCTTTCATTCTCCCATCTTTCCTCAAAGGCAGCTTCTTCCTCCTTCTTGGAGCTTGATCTTTTTGCTTTGGTTTCCCTCCCTGTTTGATTTTCTTGATTTTCTTGCATTTCTTGTATCAACCTCCGCAAAGATTCGATCGCAGATAAATTCTCCAAAAGTGATGCCTCTACCCGTTGTTGCTGGTTTTCCATCTCCCGACGTTGATTATCTACCTGTTGTTGTTGCGCTCCTAACTGCACTTCCAGCTCTCGATTAGTGACCCCATCTTCAAATGAAAGCATCGCTTCCACGGAAAGAGCTTTGATACCAGTTGATAGGGTTGTTACCCGAAAAAATAATAAAAGTCTGTGTTTATTCAAGAAAAGGATTTCAGGCCTAACCCCAATGGCTAAGCTTAGGCAGAAACTAGATACAATACCAAGATCAACTCAAGAGGCTCCCTTCTCTCCTCAACTCACTAATTTCTCATCCTCTTTCCTCTTCTCCCTTTTCCCATGTACAAATAACCATCCCCCTAACTAACTAACTGCTACACATATTAGTTGGGCCCTTCAACTTGAGGCCCATTTCTTCTATATCTTCTAGTGTACACTCTTTTAATGATTGGTCTGCTATCAGTTTCACCCTCCCCATTGCTAATTGGATGGTCTTTGAGCCACAAGCTTCCTCATTTTCGCGTCCCTATGCAATTCTAACACTGGAGTAATGTCATCACCATCTCTTCCAGCTTCTAAACTTGTGTTTCCAACATATCCAGTCTCTGATTTTGGATTTGTAACTCTGTTTTTAATTCCGATTGCAATATCTTCTCCAAGATTTCAAGTCTTCCTTCCATTCTTGTCTTAGCCATTGTTCCCTATGTACACACAGCTCCAAGATCAAAGCTCTAATACCAGTTAATAGGATTGGTACCAGGGAAAGAATAGCAAGAATTTTTCTTCGAATTGAGATTAATTCAAGTAGCTTAGCCTACTCCCAATGATTTCCCAAAAATATAACCCCTTTTCTATTCATTCTCATCCTATTTATTCTCCACTAAATTGCCTTAACTAACTAACCGATTAACTATTTGTTACATATTTTATTTGCCCCCAACTTTGCTCCTTCTCCTCTTACACACTTTCCTAATGGGAGGTCAATTCCTATCACAGACAATCAGGATTGCAATTTTCCCAAATTAATTTATACCCTACTTATAGATTTTACAACTCAACAAGTTACAAGATTTATTAGAAAAAACATATCAGCCCAAATCCTAGGATAACTCAAAACACAGAAATTAATAGCATCTAAATCCTAGAACTGAAATTCCTTCGCAAGTGTGAATATAGATAGCAGAAACAAAATATCAAAGTATAAGTGAACTGTTTTGCTGTTAGCTGATACCCTTTTTTTTTCAGCAACAACCATAGAGCCTAAGGACCTTGGGAAAAGAGTAGCAAGGATTGAAACCCTGGACATTAACTCTCCCAGGTTTATCAGACCAAGGTATGCCATTACACCACCATCTAACAGAGACCAATTCATGAATATAATATTAATAGTATATAGATAGAGACCATGGCTTATTTATGGAAAAAGGGGTTCACTTAGACATCAGATCAGCAATTGAAAAGGCCCACAATATAGAGGAGAAATTCTAGGTGTTTGTTAAATGAGGTGGCAGGTGAGTTGCATGGTAGGATAGGATACACGTATACAATGAGGTCAATATTTTAGGAAGTTAGCAAGAGTTAGGTGGTGTGTGTGAAGATTACAATTTGTTAGAGATATTTGCTGGACAGTATTTTTGTTAGGTATTGTTTGATAATAGTTAGTTAGTTATCTCCTCTTTATTGGTTAGTTGGAAATAACTAATTAGGTTGAGGTAGTTAAACTGTTAGAGGTCTGTAAAGTGTATAAATAGAGGCAGGGAGCAGGGAATAAGAGAGGATAATTTGGAGAGGATTGGGGCCTTTAGGCATTGGGAGAGAACCAGGTCTCTCGAATACCTGGATTGTACTGCTCTTTTCTATTAATAAAGAGTCTTTGTTGTAATTCTGATCTGGTTCCTAAATTTTCTCTGAGGATATGAAAAAAATTTCTCTTTTTACTTTTAATCACAAAACTATCACCTTGTTTTTATTTTGTTTCTTGTTTATCAAGAGTTTGTAAAGAAAACAGTGAAAACAGGACACAGTTGTTTTTACTGTTTCCTATACAAATTTTTTAAAATATGGCAGTTTTGTAATTACAAGTGAAAAGAAAAAAAGAAAACAATACGTTTTCACAAAGCAAACAGCCCCTTAGGCCCTGGTTTCCTTTTCTTTTCCCATTGTAATAGCTTCTCCCCTTGAATTTTAATAAGGTTCTCTTTTATTCAGCATTCTGTTCTTTAGGTTTCTATCAGATATATAGTTTCTATCAGGATGCAGCAGCACTTAGAGCTGATCCATCCAAAAAATCGGACCCTAGTGCAATAAATTTATTATGAGAGATTTCAACCAAAATATGTAAGTGCAAGGTTCCATTTAGCTCAAGAGAGAAAGGTGAATACCTTTTCGTATTTTGCCTTGGCAAGTTCATATTTTCCTTCTTTGAACAGCCTGTTTCCCTGAAAGAGAATATCAGCATGGCACATTCAACCTCCCTTCATGCAAAATCGAAAGTAACACATCATATTATTTAATACCTTTTTAAGTGATTGTAACACATTATGAATACAAATAATGAGTATTAAACAAATAAGCCTTAATGAAGCCAGAATTTTATAACCTATAAACGACATGGGCTAGAGACAAAAGAAAATTGAGGACACTTTCAGGAAATAAGCATCCAATATCTATAGTTCAAAAATAATAACCTTAACAAAGCACTAAATATATTCTGGGAATTCCAATGAAATTCATTATTCAAGCTTCTTCGTGATTATTTCACTATAAATGAGAATGATTTCTTCATGTTACACATGCATAGCTAAGAGAGCAATAATCATAGATCACCAACAGAAGGTTCGTGACCATTAAAGGGAGCCTTCAGATTTAATTTTTCCCATTTCTAATTCTTAAATGTTTTTGCTCAATACAGTTTCCCACTCAAGTCTAACAGAAGTGCCTAATGTAGGATGATATATCATAAAAAAAATGCAAATTGAATTACAATAATGACAACAAAAATATAAAATAAATTCCTTAAACAAAAGAAAAAGGAGACATTGCCTCCTAGTATTCAAATAGCTTTAAATACAGTGTAATTATAGTCAACTTAGTTGTCTATTATTCCAATCTTTAAAAGAGTATCCTCTAGGCATAGTAATGAGACTAAACCTCAAGGCCGAGAGTGCCCGAGGATGGTGACTCTAGAAATCAGACCCTCTAACATTGCAAGTAACATTTGCCTGAGGAATTTATTTTTTGAAAAACAAAAAATCCTCCACTTAATCCTTCAAAAATAATCACCTAAAAAGGGGCTAATGAATTAATAAAAAAGTCTTACATTGCTTGATCAGAAAACATGTGCTAAAAACAATTGAAAGTTTCGTTTCAACAAGACTAAAATAATGGTTCCTTGCCTCATACTATGCTCAAACACAAAACATGTGCACAAGCATGTTTGGCATTTGTGCCATTCCATCAAGACATCAGTAATAGCAAGCTGAGGATCGGAAGTAGAACATTACAGGTTCAATCACATACCGTGTTTCTGATATTTTCAGCTTCATTCATTATACTTTTGAAGTCCAATCCAGTCCAGTCCTGCAATGAGGAATAAAGTCCACAACATGTTAGGCATGCTAATAACGATAGGTACATAACATGTAAAATAGAAACCAAAAGTAGTTAAGTGTTACAAAATGGTGTAAGCTAATTATATACAGTTTGAAGAAGTATTAAATCCAACATGTATGATTTATAACATGTTGGTTCATATAATTATCACAATAAAGCCATGGACCAAAATCATTGAACAATAAACTTGAAATCTATCTCATTCAAGAATATATAAGGAATGCTAACTGAACCGGAAAACAGAATACTTTAATTTAGAGAACAATATAAACACAAATTGGTCAGAATTTAACTACTTTTTTCCACTAAGCATTCACTTCCATACAGCATTGCAGGTATTATAATTGCAAAATACATATATGCAACTAACATGAATTTAACTTAAGAATTTGTAAAAAAAAGTACCTTTGGCATTTCAAAACCTAGAAGCTCAATTTCCCATTGAATATGAGCACCCTCAGGGACATTTGAAGGCCTGATCATAAAAGAAGGAAGAAGTGTGCCAATGAAATCATGAAGCATAGGAATAGAACAAAATGACAGTGGATGTTAAGCCACAAAACATATTCAATTGGCAATTCCCTACACTAAAATGTTTCAAGAAATGTAAATTATTGGTTAAGCACACAGTAAATGGTGTAGTTTCATCAGCAACCTTGGAAACTTATCATAAGCATAGTCAGGGGGGCATGTGACAACAGCTATCTCCCCAGGAAGCATCAGACGAACACACATTTCAAATCCCTCTGGTACCTAAAACAGAAAGAAAACAAGATGCCAGTACAATAACCAATACAAATGCTGAATTATTTGCATCAATAACATTGATGTGAAAGGGCAGACACTCTAGATAAACACATAGGAAATTTCTAAACTGCAAAATCTATAATAAAAAATAAAAAAATAAAAAATGAACTTGGGTTTATTTATATGCTCAAATTGGAAACTCACAAGCCCTTCTCCAGAACAGAACTCCAACGGCTGACCATCATTGTCAACTCTTGTATCATAGAATACCCTCTTTTCTTCATTGAGAACAGTGCCCTTGTAATGAACATTAAGCAGGCTGTCATGAAGGGGACAATCCATTGGAAAATCACCTATTTCATACAAACAAAATGCAATTTCATAATAAGACTTTGAAAAGAAATAAACAATTGGCACTTAAACAATGAGAGTGCAAGCATAAATTTATAAAATTTAGCTTCCCCTCCTAACATACCACCTTAACAAAAGAACAAATATAAAAGTTGTTACAAGCAAAAAAAGAGAACTACCAGACCATTGTATAATTAAAATATCTTGAATATAAACTCAAGCTTCAGCCAGGTATTCTCTATAATATTATTCTTTATTTGCTTTTTATTTTGTTTTATCTTTAGCAAAAGAGAAATCATGAAGCCTTTTATAATTTCTGCACTCCTTGTAAGATTGGTACCATTATCTAACTCTTAAAGAGTCTCAATCCACACCTTTCCCATCATGAATTCGGCGTTTTATTAGGCGCCCATCTCCAAGCATGTCCCTCACCTGTTGATATATTACCAAGAAGAAATCTCATATGGCCAACATCTTGGTAAGATAAAAAAGAAAACAAAATTACAAGACTAATAATAACACAGGATAAAATCCATGGCTCAGATATGCCAATGAAGACCAGCAATTACAGTGTGATAAACTCTTGAATCAATAGAATGAAACAAGACTGATCTTAATTCAAAGACCCTAACTAACCCAGCCCCATACTATGGTAGCTGAATAAGTAGGAAGAATACAACACGTACAAGACAATTCCCTGGATGATTCAAGAGCTTCCAGGATCTCTCCCAACCAAGGTAGTCAAAATCGAGATTTTACCCAAGATCGGAAAGGGGATGCAAGATCGTAAAATCTAGGATCGTAAACTCGGATCGTAAGATTCTACCTAAAATATATTTTTCTATATATGCATATAAAATTTATATAAGTGCATGTAAAATAACATATAAATATTTAAATCATTACAAACATTTAATTAAACATACATGCATAGAGATAATATCCTTAACACTACCATTTGTTTCAATGGAGCTTCCAGTAGCACTATTACTTGCATGTAGAACTAGAAGCCATTTTCAGAAAAAAAAGCAAACACAGAACAGGGGCAGCAAAAAAGGAACAAATGATAGATGAGAAAAATGGCAGGTGCAGAACAGCATGTGTAAACAGGCAGAAACAGCAAAGTTGCAGAAAATGGGAATGCAGAACAGAGACGAAATATTTGAGCAAAAGCAAATAGCAACAGCAGGTGCAGCACAAAGTTGCAGAAACGGACGCAGAATAGCGTGTGAGGAGAGTACTGAGAAGCCGTGCCTATCTTTTGGTTATTTAGGATTTTTTTGGAAACCAGGTTGGGTTGTGGGTTGGGTGGGTTTTTGGGCAAACCCAGTGGATCGCAGGACCGCACGATCCCAGCGATTTCACGAGCTGGAGGTGCGATTCTACCCAATCCCACCAATTTCTGATTTTAGCCACGATTTTACACGGAAACTGGGTGTAAGATCTTAAAATCTTACGATTCTACGATTCAGATCACGATTTTGACTACCTTAAAATTTATGTATGTCCCTGAATCATAACAGAATCTACATTTCATGATAAAATGATGGGCAAAACATTGATGTAGTCACAGCTGATTATTTCTAGTTCTTGTAAAATTTCATAAAAAGTGAAGTATATGACAAATACTTAATTCAGGGATTAGTAAAACAACAATAGGAAAGAAAATTGAAAAACACACTTTTAAGAGTCAATCAGCTAAGCCTAACCTCTAAGCATTAAAAAACATAAATAAGAGGTACTCCTATATGACTGCCAATCTGTCATCCATAAAAACAAAATTACAAGCCCCAATACTAAGATCTTTTAGCACGTATCATATACAACCATGCAACATACAGATCAAAAATTGGTTATGGGTACCTAAGAATGGAAAAAAGAAAGTTAAATCAGTAAATGCATCGGTAACTTAGGTTTATGAAACAATCAAAGCAGAGAAAATCATCCTTCATTATATTATATTATATCTTTAGCATACATACATGATACTTGCCACAACAATAAACATGTTCGACAATAAACCATGATTTCTAGTGAGGAAGATCTTGCTTACCTGAGTAAAGTGAACAAGCACCACTTCAAAATGGACTTCATCATAGTCTTCTATTACAGGCATCAAAGGAGACTCAGTTAAATACTGACTGGAAACATATATAACAGCCTTCTCTTCCCGAACCATTGTTCCTATTGCCATTTCCAGACCTTTAGGCACCTGATTTGTGTTAAGAGGAGGGTAACAGCCAGCCAGAAGCAAATAGTAGATATCAATATTAATATGAAAACATCTTTTAAAATATTGCCAACACAATACCTAAGAAATGATTTTGTTTTGGTCATTTTTATCTATTTTAGCGGAGCTGCATAGCTACTGGAATCAGGAAATAAAAATATGGGCATAACCATGTCAAACCATAGCTGAAATATTTGCATATTATGAGAGCCCAACTCAATCTAAGCTTATTTCACCATAATATCACTATCATGATTAAAATCATTATAATAAACAAACAAGGAGTGAAGTGATTTAAATACCTCTGATTTTCCAAATGTAAAGAAGTATGGTTCTCCTTCTGTATGCGACATGATCAGTTTCCCAGTAACTGTCTTCGCTGAAATCCTGATAGCAATCAAACAAAGTATCATCAGAATCTTCCATTAACTCATTATACAGTCTGACATGAGAAGAGATGAACAAAAGAAAAAAGGGACCAAAGAAGTGTTTTACCAAGCCTTCACTTCATAAGGTTCTCTTGGAGATTCCCAACCCTGCCCTTCACGCACTACCTACACTCAGTTAACTTTAGAATCATATGTAATTTAGACCACTGAATAAAAATGACTGAGACTTTCCCCTTATAGAGGATATCTTTCCAGTTTTGACTTGTTGAACCCAAGATACACACATGACAATACTGAAGTAAAAATTATATAGAAATATCAAAATATTTCGGCATCCTTTCTAACAAATTATGATACAGCTCCAAATGTCAGAGTTTCTTGTATACACCAACAAGATTCAATATAAATAGTTACTATTCAAATATCATAGAACACTATAATGATATGGAACAGGAAAATTTATAAATATTCCATTCATGAGTATCATTATAAAAAAAATGCACTCATGCTTCTTCCTAGTACATCAAGCAGTGTTTTACAAATTGTGTCAGCAAAAGCAACATAACCACAATCATGACTACATTTGCCTGTAATTTTAGTAATCACAACACAGCTGCAATTGCAATTTAAAAGCATGTTATGAGGCCTAGACAGTTCAAAAAAGGGGATCCAATTCCAATTGTCCATGTTGGAGATGCACTGAACATTTGTGTCAGACACAACACAGCTCTTTTTCCTTTTCCTTTTAGGTTTGACATATATATTTCCCATGAGATCCACCCAAGATGATAAGAACATGTTCAAACTTCAAATAACATAATAAACTAAGCAGCAATACATTCTACCCATTTATACCTTTTTTACAACTCCCAAATCATCAGTAACAACCTGGAAATATATACCAATGCAACAAATCAGGATTAAATACAGAGATCAATCACAAGGAATAGTTAATTTAAAAAATATAAAATAAAATCCACATAAATCAGGAAAACCAGTATTGCAGTAATGGGAACACGAAAACAAAATTGATAAATATCAAAATAAGGATGAATAAGAACTGGTAAGACAAAACCCTAAAGTGTTGAAAAGATAAACAAATGAAAATAAATTTTTGTATTTTGGTAAATGAAAAGGATATCTTTTTAATCAGTTAAAAGAACCACAATTAATAATGGGAAGCTAGTTGCAAAGAGTAGATTGAGGCCAAAAAATTGTCAGCATGGGAATGATAAGAGAACATAAGCATTAGAATAAAACACGGCAATCAAAGCTCACATCCTTGCCTTGGCTTTGAAAAATTCTATCAGCTCAATTTCAAAATGAAGTTCGTCATCTTTTGGAAAACCATCAGGAGCAGAAATAGGACAATCATCCTCACCATAATGCAACTGAGGCTTCATCTTGAACTGCAAGAATAAATAATACAATCTAGTAAATGGAAAATTGCTTTAATATAATTAGATAATTCTTTTTTGATTAAAAATAATTTATGAAAGAAGAAAAACCATAAACAAAGAATAATATATCTACCTAATAGAAAGAGAAGAATTGAGGTGGAAAATGAAAAAAAAAAAGTCAGCTCAGAATTGTCCTCATATCTCACAAAAGATCCATAAAATTAGTACTCGTAAAGAAACCATTGACAAATCCCACCATATATTAGCATTTGACTTTCCTTATTCCCCTAGGACTGTTGATTAATCAAACAATTAATATATTTAAGGATATAATAATACATTTCAAAGACAATCCCTCAAATCCTTAAGAAAAAATATAGGTGAGAGCAGCAAATATTAAAGCAAGGAAACAAGATACTAATGTTCAAGAAAACCAGCAATGTATTTCATTAAAATGGAAGTATCAGGTAACTGTCAATTTTCATCGTCTTCCATTATAATAGTAGAAATCATATATGATGATGATGATAACAAGAGTTTAATTCTTAGTTTAGCACAGTAGAAATAGTATTCTGTTAAATCTGCAAATGAAACAATACTGTCACCATACTGTATTGCAGTATGCATCAAATTAAGGTTCAAAGTTCGAAATCATAATAAATCAAGACCATTGAGAAGCTCTGATATAATACACCTTAAGCATGGGACAAAATGATGACTTGAGCTTTTGGTCACAAGCAAAAGGGTATATATCCGAAAGACAATAAAATTCAGTAGTTAGTATGTTACCATTGCCACTTCACCCTTCAACATTGTTGGAACTCCTTCTAGGAAGCCCAATAACATCTTGCTTTTGCCCAAAACATGTCTTACCGGGGTGCCCTTGCCTATTGCAGTCATAAATGGTTATCCAACATAACAATTATGTTACCACAGAAAACAATAATTTGCACTAATACTCTCTGTTCTTAAAGCCTAATAACAAAATCTGAAGTTCCTAATTCCAATATTTTCTACAGCACAGTGTTTCACAATGAAAATTGTAAGTCAAGTATTTGTAATCCCTAGGAGTTGACAACAGGCACCAATAAGAAGTGATCCATCTGTGTCAATTCTCACAAAAAAATAAAATAAAGCAAGCAGTAAGAAAAAAATAGAGGATCAAAAAAGTCAGTTTTTAATAATAATAGAATACAATGGAAGACAAAATCAACAGAAATGACTATCATCTCAATAATCAAAACACACCAAAAAGGTTTCTAAGTAGCATAAACCACCTCACCTCCATAGTCAGACCTGGTAGATTCAACAAGTACTCCATCCAAAGTTCGAATAGTGCAGTGATAGACAACCTGAGACGCATGATACAACATATTTCTAGATTAAAACATCAACCAACTACAGAACACACTACAAGTACAACCGTTGGTTTCCTTACTGAAGCATTTCTAGCATCCCTACATATAGTACAAAATAAAAATGCATATCCACAACCTAGGGAAAAACAGAAATAACCTGGTCACCATCTGAAGGTACAGAATCACCACCACCAGGTCTCATCAAGGCTTTCATCAAACTCCCGGGCACAATTTTCTTCTTCCTTCATTTTCACAAAAAATACAACTGTCAGGACATAATTTCTTACCTCAACAACTAAAATGGACCAGCAGAGCCAAAGCACCAAAAATAAACCAAAGTTCATAAAAAGAAAACTACCTCTTCTCATCCTCGGAAGGTGGCTTCTTCTTTGGTGCATATTCCTGTTCAGCAGCATCTTCATTTGCAGCCATAATCATTGACAATAAGCCAAATCCCTGAATTTCCCAAACAGGGTTTCAGCAACCAAAATATATAACAAAAAACGACAATTAATTAGGTCCACAATTGAGTCTTGACCAAAACGGTAAACCCCACTTTCCAAACCAAAAGGGTGCTCTAATTGTGCTCAACTGTCGTCTAACAATAAAAGAATTCAGTATTGGGAGGAAATTGAGAAATTCGTTTTTTTTTTCTTTACTTTGGGGTTGCTCTGGTTTCAGAAGGTTATCGCTACTAACTCAGCAGAAGTGTGGTTAGTTGTGGTGTAGGTGAACAAAGCAAACCAAGTGTAGCTTTGAATAGTGAACGGAAATTTCTAGAATGCGAAAAGCTGCATTCAAACAAGAAGGTGGGTTTCGTTGCTCACCTGTTTTGGAGTGGAACGGGTACGGTATGGACTATGGATCCGGTGAAGTCGTTGACTATTCTAATTCAATCTTGGTTCACAGAACCTGTGCGTGTGGGAAAAGCGGATTCTACTATACAGTATACACCATGTTACTGAGTTAAAGACCATTAATTATCACTATTAGTAATTTGCAAATTAATCTAAAAATAAAAAAATACAGAGATATATGAATTTGCAAGTTGATCCATATAAAATAATTCATCCAGGACTTCTTACCTTAATGCTTCCTCACTTAGCAACCTTGCCGCTCAAAAGCGCTTCAGAGGACAACGATGGGTGAGTGGTGTAAACGATTTTATCAGAGAAACATAGGATGGGTTGGTGTGGGGGGTTGAGGCGAGGGCGGGCTGAACGACTTTGTAACCTGGTAGCGTGGCAAGAGGTCAAAGTCCCAGTAGTATGCAGTTCATTTTTAGAATATTTTTTGTTGGTAATTTTATGAAATATAAAATAGGTAGTTGAAAAAAATTTAAAATATATTTTTTTAATAAAGATAGAATAATTAGCTAAAATAAATAGTTAGCAATTTTTTTAAAAATGATTCTATAAGTAATATACTTAAAATCTTGAAAAGCAATTTTCTTTATAAAAAAAATTAAACAGTTTGTGATCTAAAACTATAATATAAATTATCATTTGGATGATAAGATAAACAATTTTGAAATAAGGATCTTTGTCATCTATTTGAAAAATTTAATATTATGTTTTATTTACTTCTTGCATGTAATTAATGGCACGTCTCGAAGTTATTTTGTAAGGTTTATAATTTCATTGGTCATATTTTTCAAAATATGTTACATTTTAAGTTTTATATATATTTTTATTTTACAATAAAATTATTTAAAAATATATATATTTATTAATTTTTAGAAAATATATATTATTACTAGACATTGTTTACAATAATTTTTTCATATTAAATTTTAATTTGATAACTTTCATTCTTTTACTAATATATTCTTAGTTTAATAAGAATTAATTTTATAAATGAGACTAGTAATTAATGTGTTTAAAGTATGTGTTGATGGTCATTTCCTTATTCTAATATGTTATATTTGGTTTGAATGTTTTTTCGTTAGCTAAGCATAAATTTTGATATCTAAGTAATATTGAGATAATCATTTGAGTTGTAATACATTTTATATTAACTTAATTTACTTATTATATATATTGATTAATTAATTTACTTATATATATTAATTAATTTATCTTGATAATTTTATAAGATTGAATCAACTAATAATAATGTTGAAGGAGAGGTAAAGTTTAGATGGACAGAAGAGTATCATAGAATTTTTAGTGAATTCTATATCAAGTTTATTAGGAAGAATGATCGTGTCCCTTTTAAATGAAAAGATATTAATGATGATTTTGAAGTTATAATCAAAGGAAGCTCCAAACAGAGTTTTTTTGAAAAATAAGTATGATTTTATGAAAAAAGAGTGGTGTCTTTGGAAGTTTTTAAAGTTCAACAAAACTAGGTTAGATATGATCTTGTTACTAGAAAACTTAAATGTTCAAATGAGTGGTGGGATAGAAAACTTAAGGTTAGTTTGTTTCTTTTAGTAATACAACTAATTTATAATAAAAATTATTTACTGTACAATCTCTCATTTAGTGATTAACTATACTTTTTCTTTTATACAGGAGAAACCTAGGATTGCTAAGTTTCATAATAAACTAGTAGATCTTTTACTTTAAAAATTATGACATCAATTATTTGAAGACAATTATGCAACTAGTGAAAATGTTGTTGCACCATCCATGAATCCTACTTATGTTCGACAAAGGAAACAAGTGAATAAGAATGTTGAGGAAAGGATAATGATAATGATGGTGAAAATGATTTAAATCGGGTTTATGCATAATGTAATCAATATTCTTCTCACATGGATAACTTCATAAATGATGAGCATGTATATTTTTATGATTTTGTACAAAATTTGGGCTGCACCCAAGTACTTAGTTAATATGTTAAAGAGACCCAAGTCCCTAACCAAGACAAGCATGCGCGCATACCTACTCAAACTCAAAACATGATTTACAAACTTATGAAAGGGAAAAGTGAAAACAGACAATTAGGAAGGACGATAAAACTAAGGTCTTAATTAGATAGCTTGGTAGCAAACTGAAGTGCAACAATAGAGGTATTGAAATCAAAAGGTAGTGTCAGCAAAGACACTAGTTCTAGTTTTACCATTGAGGCAGCAATGATTGTTATTAGTGCATGGTAGACAAAAGATTTTTGGAAGAAAATAATGAATTGTGGTACTTTGTAGTTAGTTAGATTGAAAATGAAGGAAGATGACAAATTTTTCTAAATATAAGGGAATGATGCTTCCAAGATAACTTGGTTGAAGTCTATGCATAGTAAGGAGAAATGATTGCTTATTTTAATTAATTATTTTAATTTTTAAAGTTTATTGTGACGTTAATGAACAAGTATTTGTAATTTTTATGAATATAATTTTTATGAATTCTAAGATCTATATTATATATTTTGATTTATATTTATGAATATTTTAATTATATATTTTTACTGGTAGGTACATCCTAGACATTGAAAAATAAAAGAAGAGAAGAAAACATACACTTTATTGGATTATGTCGCCATGTGCAACTAACATTATCACTACTTGTAACACCCCGAAATTTCTATAATGAACTCTTATAACTACACATAATCCCTAGAGTGAAAATAAGTAGGATTAGGAACCAAAAATAGAGAAATTAAAAGTTTGGTGTAAATGATGAAAATATCCTTATACTTGGACAATTCAAATAATGTACCAGAGAAATTGCTAAGTTCTGCTAGTGTTTGCTAGTTTGGAAACCTTTATCTCTTAAGTCAACTCTTCTTCCATTTGTGATGTCTATTGTTGATTTATTTTTTCTATATTTTTTATATGATCATTTTTATTCACACTTCACTTCTATATTGTTCATGCATCAATGTCATTTTGGTCGTTGTTGGTTTGAATACACTACCACATTTCTATTGTTCCCTCTTACCTGTTGTCATCAGTTTTATTTTCAAATAAGAATCTTACTATCGTTGGTTATCTCTATTTTAGTTTTGTGTATTTTATTATACTTGCTTGAAATGTTTTTTATTTTTTATTTGTTTAGGATTTTGATATATTTTTGTAATTTGATATTTATGTATTTCCTCTTTAGCAACACTAATGTATCTAACAAGAACATTTTTTATACATTCACCCATTTTATTGGTTCATAATTTATTGAGAATAAACCTATTGTTGTATAGACTAATAATAATAGATATTGTTCAAATTGTTCTTTTATTTTGGCAAGCATGAGATAAGAAAAGAATAAGTGCTTTAGTATCATATTCATGTTGCAACGGCATAAAAAATATTCCTCTATTGAAAATGAAATTAGATGTTATAACATATTTTCATTTTGAATTTCCTTTTATTTGGGTTTTGATTTGTTTTTTTCTCTGGTTTATGAAGGTTATCTTGTTAACTAGTGTACTTTCCCTGACACCAAGTCTATTGATAATTATGGATAAAATCATGTTAGGGTTATTATTTAGTTATTTTTAAGGATTCCACAAAACTAAATTATTTCAATAGCATTAACAATAGTTATTCTTGTGCAATTTACCATTTTAAGTCAATTGAATTGGCTAATTGATATTTTTCTTCACTTTTCAAGAGATTGAAAAGTGAAAATAGTGTGTTGATTGGCTGAAAAAAGAGAAGCCTCATTGAAGAATGATTTAGCAAAATTTGGGTCTTTAGTGCTAAGTAAAAGAAAGAAAGTGGTACTGCCCTAGAATCACATATTAGTGAAAAAATAGTGATGCCGAAGCATATACAAGTGATCTGGAAACTAATGAAATTGAAGGTTGAAATCTGTAATGTGTCATATTTTATTTATTTTTTGGTTAATTTTATTTTAAAGGAAAAAAATTTCTTTGTTAAAATAATTTGGACAAAAATAGATTTTTAACTATCTTTGATATCTAGTATTTGACTCAAATCGGCATTAAATATGTATGTTTATATTTAGTCCAAGTCAAGCATTAAGTAGATATGTTAGAGCCGGCATCAAAATTTAAAAAATTTGAACAAGTTATAAAACAATAATGAATATGCTTAAATTTAATTTGGGACAGTTTCAGTATTTGGCCCAGACCCAAAATTAACCATCCGAATAAATCTGAATCCGAATCAATCCGAGAAAAAAAAATGGTCGAATATAGATTTATATAAATTATAGTCGGTTTGCATTGGTTATAGTATTCATTATCGAATTGGATCATAGATGCTCATCGAGTTATCAAACTTAAGTCAATTCAGTTTTTTTATAAAAAAATAAAAATAATAATTTTTTTTAATTATGATTAAAATTAATTAATTTTGATTAATTAAAAATAAAACATACTTAAATTAAGTTAAACACAATTAGAATAAATTTATCTTAATCAGTATTGATATAAACTTAAAGGATAATTTCATGAATTATGAACTATTTTAAAAAATAGAAAAATCTAGTAAAAATTATCAAAATATTTTTAAGTGTAAAAGTAATTCCACTTCACTCATAAGTGGCTGAATCCTTTTGGCATCCTTGGAATCCTATTTTACTTCAGTTTTTTTATCATAAACACTTACCCAAATTCTCTCCATTCTCTCTAAGCTCATCTTAACTCAAATCACCTAAACCTTACACCTTCAAGCTTAAATCTTCATCTTTAAGACTTAAGCTAGATTAAGGTCATAAACACCAAAGCCCACTACCTTCTCTTGTCAATGTGTGGACGATCAAAAGGGGGACCAAGGTAGCCATCTCATCCCCACCACTTCTTAAGAAAGTATTCAACAAGTATGATTTTCTACTTGTCTTTTTATACTTTTATCTTGTCTTTTTATGGTCTGTTTGTTATTTTTCATGCATCTTTTCTCTAAAATCTATATATTTCTTTTTGTTTTTACTTATGAGAGCTTAAAATTGTTTTTGAAACATTCAAAATAAGCCCCACCCAATTTTAGTAATTTTTGAAAAGAAAAACAAAGTTTGTTCGGTTTAAAGCACTTTTAAGGCACTTAGAAGAAATTTAATTGGTGGGTTTTGTTTAAAAATAATTTTTAAAGCTTTGATCAATTTGAAGTACTCATAAGTAAAGTTTTTGAAGTATAATTGAAAGGAGATGTATGGATCTTTCAGTAGATCATGAAGATCTACCTTTTTTTTGCTTGAGAAAAGGTGTTATGTTGCTTAGTTTCATGGTTGTTTATGCTTAAATTTCAAGTTGTAATTTTTCTGTTTGTGGTGAATTGTTTGTATGAGCTCTAGACCAGATTTGAACCTATGGGAATGTATGTTAAAAAAAGGAATAAATTTATGTAATAAGTTCCAAAAGTCTCCTTTGGACAAAGACTAAAAAGCTACTAAGTAAAGAATGAGTTTTTAAGCTTAAAAGTGGCAAGAATCTTGTATGGCACCCAAGACTCATCATGGCCAGCACCTAAGCATCATAACTTTGACAAAATAAGCATGGACCAAAGGAAAAGAGGGGTTGTAAGAGCATAACATCATTGAACCAAGGTGGTGTAAGATGGAAGTTTGGAAGAAATTACCTTCGCTAACCAAGGAAGACTTTCAGCCACCACTCCAAAGTAAGGTTTAGTTTGGTTAAAAATTTTCTTAAGCAACTTAACCTCTGTAACTAATTTTTTAATGAACTAAATCTACCTTTGAAGTAAGTTAATTAAAGGAAAAATGAGTTGAAAACCTCTAGGAGTGCATTCGGTCACTCTAGAGTGAATTTGGCAAAAATGGGTTTAAAATGTGATTAAGGAATAGCCAACAATTTTTTAGTAAATAAAAAACTTAATTAGAGGTTTTATTAACATCTAAAATGACCAATTTCAGAAGTTACAATATAGGTAAACTTAAGGTAAAAATCTAAGGTTTAGTATAAGGTAAAAATCCAAAAGGAGTATGAAATGAGTAACTACAAATTTAACCATGGCCTAGGTAAAGTTAAAGGGTAAATTTGGCCATTTCACTTCATTTAGGTTAAAATACTTAAAACTCTATTAGACAAGTCAATTCTGAAGTCTAAACTTAGTCCCCAAGTAAAAGTCAACCTAAGTCAATTAGGGTTAATAAAAGGAAATCTTAAACCTAGAAAAGTGGCATTCGGCCACTTAGTGATTAATTAACTTAGGAAAGGTTTTAATTCCTAAATAGGTTTAATTAAAATCACTCTCCATGTAAATATAATGAATAAAATTGTGATGAAATTTTAAGAAAGAAAGTGGATCAAATTAACCATTTTAGGTGAAAGCACTTAGAAGAAAATTTGTGAAACCCTAAATTTAAGAGTGGCATTCGGCCACCATGTGTTTAATTATTTAAGGAAGAGTTTTAATTCTTAACTAGGTTTAAATAATGGTCCTAAATATGTAGGCATAATATAGTTGAACTGTAATGAAGATAAGATTCAAGCTAGTAAGTTATTCGGCTATCTTGGAGTAAATTGACCAAGGAGAAGAATTAATTTCTAATTATCTCTCTAGACCTTCTTAGGTTTAGAATCAAAATGAATTTCAAAGGTTTAAGAATTATTTAAACAAAATCGTTCAAGTAGTAAAAAGGAGGTCACAAGGTAACATATTTCAAAGATTTATTCTAAGCATGATTAAGAAGGATGGTTAGGAATTAAAATATAAAGTTAAAAGTACACTAACTAATTCAGTTATGACATACCTTAATGAGAAGGAAGTTTTATAAGTGTCTAAGTTGGATAAAAATTAATGAGTTAGACTCCAAATGACCTAAATTAACTTATTAGACAAGAGAAAATGAATTAGAAGAATTTAGAAACCTGGAGTGTATATTTGGTCATTCTAGGTTAATGAAGAGAAAAAGAGTTTAAAAATCCTAATTTGTATACCTTAAGAAGTCTTAGAAAGTTATAACAAGAATTAAAGGTTTAAAAGAAAGTAGGTAAAGGTAAAAGTTACCATTCAACCATGTTTAATAAAAAATGTCCTAAATAAGTAAAAGTTTGTAAATACTTAATATTTGAACTTAGAATAATTAGGACTTGAACAAAAGACAACACAAAGAGTAAAAACTTGAAAAGGTGCGATTTGGCCACCTAGATTAATATTCCAAGATGTAAAAATCTTGATGAATAAATGTAAATTTGAGAAAAGAAAAGGATGAGAGGTAACTTAGAAGAATAAGCTCATATCCTTAATTAAATAGAAGGTAGGGGGTCCAACTAGTAAAAAGATATTATTTGATGAACTTTATTACATATCTATGTCTAAACATTTTCGCTTAATTTGTGGGACTAGATTTATGATTTTTCCAAAGAGTGGGCTAAAGAAATGATAAAAAATAACATATTAGACATGGAATAATATGTATGTTAAATAATATCTTATTTGTGATCCCAAGCTTATGATGTTTAGATGAATGTATGTTTAAGCAACAAGATGTTTCTAAAATAAAAATTACCCACTTCAAGAGAATGTTTTCATAGAATTGAAAAGTAATCTTATATGCATGAAATGATTTATAAAATAAACTGAAGTGACTGGGATTAAAATAGTTTCATTAGAATAGAATAGAAAGCCAACTGAGAAACTTAGTTTCTCATCCCTACTTCTTCCACTTTCTCATCCCTACTCTTGACGTTGTTCTTGATGGTGGAAATTCATGTTATTGAGGCGGATGCGAGACACTCTTGTTTGAAGAAGATCACGTCACACTGATATTGAGATTAGAAGGATGCAAGTATCCTAAGTGTTTATAATAAATAATAAGTTATGTATATTTGATGGGAGTATAATAGGATGTAGTATGAATGTCTGTATTAACAAATGTAAATTAAGGATTGTAATTATTATATGATAAGACCTATGCGTCTAAGACTTATATGATGTATGAATAGAATGTTTAATTATGTTAAGATATGTATGACGTGATTCTATGTTGTTTTAACTGTCTACATGCAAATTAAGAATCAAAGAGAAAGATATCAGCGAGTTATGCTCTTAATGTTTTGAACGGGCGCAAAATTCGTCTAGCAATTTATTTTACCGCTACTACGTTTTATCGACGAGGCTCGTAGTTTATATCAAACAATTTTAAGAAAAAATTATCGTATTTTCATACAAGTATTTTCTAAAAAGAATTTTGCATCATGAGATAATAAACTAATAATGGAACTGAATGAACGACTTAAGCATAAAATTGGTATTCATAATTAAGGTGTTATAGCTGCAACATATCATAAAGCTATTTGAGTCAAACCGTGACTTATAGTTTTTATCTAGATAGCCCAGACATGCTCTAGTAAAACGAACATATTTAGGGTTACGAAAGTTATTTTTAGATAGGGTCAATTTCTGAAGCTCAAGGATAGAATTTTCTACAACATTTTTTCAGAAGGAAAACCCTAATTCAATCGTCAAAATGCTCATAAAAATTAGAGAAAATAGGTGTTAAATAAGGAATTCAATTTTTGAAGGATATTTATTCTACATTTTAAATAACTAATTCAATTTTTATCTTTATTTTAAATTTTAAATTTGAATTTTTAATTTTAATAGGAAAACTTGGTCTATAGTAAGGGAAACTCTTACAAATTGTAGACCGAAGCTTATTCCAAATCCTTAATAAAGTTTCAATTTTTATTCTTCTTGTTGTTGCTGTTTTCATAAAAAGCCTCATGGAAGGCTAATTGCTTTGGTTGGCTCATTGCTTTTAATTTTAGAAGTTAGGAATTTTAGGTTTTGTTCTTAATTGAATTTTTGTTGCGATTTCTTCTTCTTCCCTTTTAATACATTGCAATTGTTGTATGTAATTATGAAATTGGATGCTTAATTTAATTTCATCTTGTATGTTACAATTCTAAAATTAATATTTTCTTAATTTCTAATTTTTATGCAAAAATTTAAAGGGGATATGGAGTTTCTTATAAGATTTAGTGATTTCGATTCTTAAGAACTAATTGGGGGACTTCAGGTGATGCTTAATTTTCTAAACATAAATTAATTCCAATTCTAGGTATTATTCTAGTAAGAAATCATGAGTTTAATTTGGCGGTTATTTGATTGAATTCAAACTAAATAACAATTAGGAATTTCCTATAGGATTTGGTGACTTTGGTTCTTAGAATTGACTTGGGGACTTTGGAGGACACTTAATTATTTAAACATAAATTAATTCGAATTCTAGGTGTTATCTTAGTAGAAAATCATGAGTTTAATTGGTGTTTTCTTGACTGACTTCAAACTGTCGCAACCGTAATTACGACGAGACGACGAACTCGCTAAAATTTTGAAAATTCAATTTTGATTTATTTGATTATGTGGAGTCGCCACCAAATTTTTATTTAAGGGAAAAAGATTTGAAAAAACCTTGACTCGAGGAAGAGATTTAGGTTCTGGAGTCGGTTATGAGTGGGAAAGATGTTAGGCACCCCACTTGCCCGTTCCGAAGAACGGTACCCTTAAACTGAGTGTGCGATTTTTGAAAATGTTTGATCCCTAAATTAATGTGAAAATAATGATGGAGTTTAGCCTGACAAGACTTGATCCTGCTCCTACGTATTCCCCGGTGCAATGGGAAACTCAAGGCTTACGTAGTTCTGGTCCATGAAGGCATGACCTTCGGAGCTATTTAAAGGAAAATAACATTTTGAAAAGATCTTTATTTTTGGAGGGACCTTTGGCCCACTCATGCACAAGACCCGAGGCGGCTACGACAGAACGGGGGCCTATACAGACTACTAAATGTTGGACAGCAGGTGAAGCGCTAGCCCCCCATTTAGAGCCCATTGCGTGAGACCAAAGATTCCCAAAACATTAAAAAAGGAGTTTTATCTTTGAAAGGACCTCTAGTCCACTCATGCACAAGACCCGAGGCGACTACGGCAGCACCGGGGACTATACAGACTACTAAATGTTGGACAGCAGGTGAACCGCCAGCCCCCCACTTAGTGTCCATTGCGTGAGATCAAAGATCCCAAAATATTTTACGAAAAAAGTTTTATTTTTGAAAGGACCTTTAGTCCACCCATGCACATGACCCGAGGCGGCTACGGCAGCACGGGGGCCTATACAGACTACTAAACGTTGGACAGCAGGTGAACTGCCAGCCCCCCATTTAGAGCCCGTTGCGTGAGACCGAAGATCCCGAAATATTTTTAAAAAAGGAATTCATTTTAAAGAAGAAGAAAGAAAATTAGTTTGACTATCAGATGTGTGGGAGCTTTTTTGGGAAGGAAGCAATTTTATTGGAGGTTTGGAGATTTATTAGCAATTATGGAATTTTTGGGAATTTTATTAACAATTATAGGATTTTGGGAATTTTATTAGCAATTATAGAATTTTTGGAATTTTATTAGCAATTATGGAATTTTTGAAATTTTATTAACAATTATGGAATTTTTTCGAATTTTATTGGCAATTATGGAATTTTTGGAATTTTATTAGCAATTATGGAATTTTTGGGAATTTTATTGGCAATTATGGATTTATAGGAAAGGTGGAGAGCAATTTGGTCATTTCACTTTTAGGGGACAGAATGGTCATTTTTGGAAAAGTGGAAGGCAATCTGGTCATTTCACTTTTGGGGACAGAATGGTCATTCTTGGAAATATGAAGAGTAATCTGGTCATTTCACTTTTGGGGACAGGATGGTCATTCTTGGAAAAGTGGAGGGTAATCTGGTCATTTCACTTTTGCGGACAGAATGGTCATTCTTGGAAAAGTGGAGGGTAGTTCTTAGAATAAAGGGGTGAGGGGGAGGGGGGCAGCATGCAATTACGAAGAGGTTGAAGGATTTGCATGCAAATTCGGATGGCCTTTTTTGGAAATGGGCATTTAGTCTAAAAGACCCCCCACAAGGCTCGAAGGGGGGAACATTGGGGTGGCTGGTCTGCTTCTTAACCACTTAGGCCCCTCACCCTGATGCCTATTCTCTTGCTTCCATTCTAAATAAGCCCAACCCCTGGATTCTTATGGTGCAACTATGGCGAGGAAGCATGGGTTCCCTTCTCTACTGATGGACTTGGTTAGCCTAACGCTTTACCACCCTTTGTTGGAAACTTGATCGAGACCCTGGTTTCCCCTCCCTACTAAGGGACTCCCATGCCAACCTTCATCTTAGACCATCCTTCCACTACTTACCTGAATCAGGGAGCCGGACGACAAGCGGATGCTTGCCAGAGCATACCTAACTCATCTCACGTAGCAATTTAAAGATACGATGACCTAACAACATAGTCCTGAGAGCATAACACTAAACTAGGTGGTGGCCTGACAACATAGGCTCGAAAACGATAAACTAAACTAGATGGTGGCCTGACAACATAAGCCTGAAAGCAGTAAACTAAACTAGATGGTGACCTGATAACATAGGCCTGAAAACAGTAAACTAAACTAGATGGTGGCCTGACAACATAGGCCCAAAAGCAGTAAACTAAACTAGATGGTGGCCTGACAACATAGGCCTGAAAGCAGTAAACTAAACCAGATGGTGGCCTGACTACAATGGCCTGAAAGCAGTAAACTAAACTAGATGGTGGCCTGGCGACATAGGCCTGAAAGCAGGAAAAAGATGCAATGGGTTGACCTACTAGTAGGCGCTTGAGGGGGAGAACTTTGCGACTTTTGTGTGTAGACTCCGACTTCCCAACTTTCCTCTAGCACTGATCGTATTCTTCAGAGTGAGCTAGACTTCGTGAACTGTTTGCTTCTTTTCTTTCTCTTACAAGTGCATCATTTGTGCGCGCCATTCTTCTAAAAGATAAGATTTTAATCAGTAAGAACTTGTAGTTAAGAAAATTTTGACGTACTCCGACTTTGAACAGCCAATAAGGGTAATTGTCATTCAAACATTTTAGTGATTGCATTTTGCACATACAGTTAAGCAAAATAAAATAAAGTTGCATATGATGGGGAAATCTCAAGGTGGCCAAAATGGTGCAGGTTGTTTTATGGCTAACTGTCCGGTGGCCTGATTTGGTTGATGGGATGCCTTTGAGACGGTTAGTGCTTGTATTGTACTTCGACGATGTCTTCATGTGTCGCCGACCCAGCTTCTGAAGAAACAAAATTTGCCCCAGACCGATCTTGCACCTCTCGTTTTACTCGCAATCGAGCTTGATTCTGTTGATCGCTTCTCAGAACCCCGGCTTTTTGCCAATTTTGCCCTAGTATAAGGACCAGATCGTGGTTCGACTGCTGATTTGCCCCAGTATGAACGGAGAATATCTATCATTCTTTTTTATTTTTCTTAGCTAGAGGGATCGACTCCCAACGGCCCCCTTCATTCATTTTATTGATGCCGCTTTGCCCCGGTTTTTTCCTAGGTCGTTTTCACATATTCTCGACCGAGCGGGCTTTTTCTGCTTAACTTGCCCTAACTTTTGCCTAGGCCTCCCTTGCAGGTTTTTGACCTAGCGGGCCTTTTTGTGCTTGAATTGCCCTAACTTTTGCCTAGGCCTCCCTTGCGGGTATTCGACCTTGCGGGCCTTTTTATGCTTGAATTTCCCTAACTTTTGCCTAGGCCACCCTTTCGGGTTTTCAACCTAGGGGGCCTTTTTATGCTTGAATTGCCCTAACTTTTTCCTAGGCCTCCCTTACGGGTTTTCAACCTAGCGGGCTTTTGCTCTAGGCATAATATTTCTTGACGGCATCCGAATTGACAGGGTTAGGCAAGTCTTTCCCGTCCATGTCGGCCAGGATCAAGGCGCCTCCGGAGAAAGCCTTTTTGACTATATAAGGTCCGTGGTAGTTTGGAGACCACTTCCCTTCTAGCGCTTTCTGCATAGGCAGCAGTCTTCTGATCACCAAATCTCCTTCCTGGAACTCCCGAGGATGAACCTTCTTATCGAATGCTTTCTTCATTCTTCTTTGGTATAGTTGGCAGTGGCATATCGCTGCCAACCTTTTTTCTTTGATTAGGTTCAATTGGTCCATCCAGGCATGAACCCATTCGGCTTCTTCTAACTTAGCATCCATCAAGACTCTCAGCGAAGGGATCTCGACCTCAATTGGGAGTACGACTTCCATCCCATATACCAGCGAGAATGGCGTTGCCCCAGTAGATGTGCAGACAGAGGTCCGATATGCATGTAATGCATAAGGGAGCATTTCATGCCATTCTTTGTACAAGAGTACCATCTTTTGGATGATCTTCGTGATATTTTTATTGGCCGCCCCAACCGCTCCGTTCATCTTCGATCGGTAGGGGGATGAGTTGTGATGTTGGATCTTGAATTGGCCGCATAGCTCCGACATCATCTTGTTGTTAAAATTTGAGCCATTGTTTGTGATGAGCCTCCTAGGTAGTCCGTACCGGAAAATCAATTCTCTTTTCACAAATTTGACCACTACATTGCGAGTCACACTAGCATATGAAGCGGCCTCAACCCATTTGGTGAAGTAGTCAATGGCCACTAGTATGAAACGGTGTCCATTGGATGCCTTGGGCTCGATCGGACCGATGACATCCATTCCCCACATAGCAAATGGCCAGGGTGATGACAGCGCATTTAACGACGTTGACGGCACATGGACATTGTCCGTATATACCTGGCACTTGTGGCAAGTCTTGACATGTTTGTAACAGTCGGCTTACAGGGTCAGCCAATAGTATCCGGCTCTAAGGATTTTCCTCACCATGGCGTGTCCGTTAGCATGAGCGCCGAAGGACCCTTCATGAACTTCTTTCAAAATCTTGTTGGCTTCTGCTGCATCTACGCATTTGAGTAGAACCATGTCGTGATTCCTTTTGTACAAGATTTCTCCATTGAGGTAGAAACCTGCGGCCACTCTAGGCAGGGTACTCTTTATTTTTCATGAATCGCCGGATGTCGTGATACCAAGGCTTTCCATCTGGTTCCACCTCCACTGCTTGACAAAATGCCGGTCTGGAGCGATGTTGGATGCGGATGAGAGACACTTCTTCTTCTCGCCCGATTTCAAACATAGACGATAAGGTGGTTAGGGCATCAGCCAACTGATTGTCTTCTCGAGGTATGTGTGAGAAGGTAACCTCCTCAAACTGTTCCAGCAATTCCTGGAGGCAAGCCTGGTAAGGCACCAGCTTTGCATCTCTAGTCTCCCACTCCCCTTTGACCTGGTGGATGACCAAAGCTAAATCCCCAAAGACCTCTAGGTGTTTTACCTTAGCTTCGATTGCGGCTTGAATCCCTAAAATACAAGCTTCATACTCCGCCATATTGTTTGTGAAATCAAAAGCTAGTCGGGCGGTGATAGGTATATACTGCTTTTCTGGGAAAATCAGTATAACTCCTATACCATCATATTGGACGCGCCGTCGAATAGCATGATCCATTTTTCCCTTTCTGCCTTCTCTTCTTCACTAAAAATTGCAATTAAATCCTCATCAGGGAATTCCAGCTGCATAGCCTAGTAATCATCTATGGGTTGTTGGGCCAAATATTCTGCGAGTACGCTTCCTTTGACAGAGTTCTGGGTCACGTACAGGATATCATAATCCGAAAGCACCATTTGCCACTTTGCAATCCGACCTGATAATGCAGGCTTCTCGAATATGTACTTAATCGGATCCATTCTGGATATTAGCCACGTGGTGTGACTCAACATGTATTGCCTCAAGCGGTGTGCCGCCCATGCCAAAGCGCAACAAGTTCGTTCTAATAGCGAATACCTGACCTCGCAGTTCGTGAACTTTTTACTCAGATAGTATATTGCCTGCTCCTTTCTCCCTGATTCATCGTGTTGACCGAGCACGCAACCCATTGACTGATCCGTCACCGTCAAGTACAGTATCAATGGCCTCCCGGGGACCGGCGGTACCAAGATCGGCGGGTTTTGTAAGTAGGATTTGATCTTTTCAAAAGCTTCTTGGCAATCCTCATCCCAACTCATGGGTTGATTCTTGCACAAGAGCTTAAAGATCGGCTCACATGTTGCCGTCTATTGGAAGATGAATCGGGAGATGTAGTTGAGTCTTCCTAAGAAACCTCGGATCTCTTTTTCAGTTCTTGGAGCCGGCATGTCTATGATGGCTCGGGCTTTGTTAGGGTCGACCTTGATACCCCTTTCGCTGACAAAGAAGCCCAACAGCTTCCCTGATTTGACCTCGAAGGTACATTTGGCTAGGTTCAGCCATAGTTGGAACTTCCGCAGCCTTTCAGACAGCTTCCAGAGGTCTGTGAGATGGTCGTCTTCTGTCCAGGATTTGGCGATCATGTCGTCCAGACTTCTATCTCCTTGTGGATAATATCATGGAACAGTGATACCATGGCCCTTTGGTAAGTTGCCCTAGCATTTTTCAATCCGAAGGGCATGACCTTGTAGCAAAAGGTTCCCCAGGCTGTAATGAAGGTGGTCTTTTCTCTATCCTCTTCGACCATTTTGATTTGATTATAGCCTGAGACCCATCCATGAATGAGAAGTAGGAGAACTGTGCAGTATTATCGACTAGCACATCGATGTGAGGGAGCGGAAAATCATCTTTCGGGCTGGCTCGATTAAGATCCCTGTAGTTTACGCACATCCGAACCTTTCCATCTTTCTTGGGGACCGGTACTATATTGGCAACCCACTCGAGGTAATTTGCAACGGCCAACAAACCGGCGTCAAACTGCTTTCTCACTTCCTCCCAGATTTTCAGGGACATCTCCGGTTTCATCCTCCTTAGCTTCTGTTTTGACCGGCACACATCCGGCTTTCATAGGCAGCTTGTGCTCTACTATGGAGGTATCCAAGCCCGGCATGTCTTGATAAGACCAGGAAAAGATATCACTATAGTCTTGTAAGAGCGAGATCAACCGCTCGCGATTGTCTCCTATGATGAGCGTGCCTATCTTGACCTTTCTCCTGTCTTCCTCAGTCCCAAAGTTTGCCAAATTAGTGGGCTCCTGATGAGGTTCGATCACTTTGGATTCGCGTTCCACCAATCTCAACATCTCATCGGTGGGTTCGCATTCAAAATCTACCTTTTCCTCAGCCGGATTGGCAACACAATTGAAATCGCCTAATACAATACTAGCACTGTCGTCGCAAGGCGGTTTTTTGTCAGATCTGCGAATTGGGGTACGAAGGAAAGAATAAGATGCGCATATTTAGTATGGGGGAGCATATTAGGGAGAAGAAGGGAAGATTTTGGGATAATGCAACTGTGTTTCATTTATCAAAACAGATATATACAAAATGTTTATGCTTTAAAACAAAATTTTGATATGACAATTACAAAATTACATTTGAACTGAACTAAAAGTCAGAGGCAGGTCAAAAATTTCCCAATTAGTCAGTTCTTGTCCGAGCGGGCAGGCCGTCACCAGGTCTTCAACGTTGATTTGCCTCTCTCCATTGATGGCCGCAATCAAATCCGAGCTCTTGAAGCCAGCACTCCGGAAGTTTTGAGAGATATGGCACAGAGGGACCTTTCGTGCACGGGGCCTCGACATTCTGTCTTCTTCAGTGGGCTCATATCCTAGCCCATATTGCCGCCGATGCTCGTTCAATGACAGAGGCTGAGACAAGCCTTCATTGTATTGCCCCAGTTTGTCGCCGGGCTTGAACCCATTCTGTAACATCATCCGAGCCATCATCATGAGGGCCTTGGGGGGCTGCTTTCGGTCAACCTCATCTCCCTCCTTAATGGTGGTAACATTGGCAACTTCCAAGGCTTGGAAGTGTGTTTCCAAAGCCTCTTCCGCTGCCTCGATGTATGGAAGGTTGGTGGGCTTACTGACCAAGTAATCTTCCTCCGCTGAGACGATAATCAACTTATAGTCTATGATAAACTTCAACCTTTGGTGCAGAGTCGAGGGGACTGCCTTGGCGGTATGGATCCAGGGCCTACCTAACAAGCAGCTGTAGGCCGGTTGAATGTCCATGATTTGGAAAGTGGTATTGAAGATTACCGGTCCAATCTGGACAGGCAGGTCCACCTCGCCTATGACCTCTCTTCTAGATCCGTCAAAGGCCCTTACCATCGTTGAGCTCGGCCTTATGAGGATCCCCTCGTGCGGGAGCTTTGATAGCGTTAGTTGAGGCATCACATTCAACGAAGAACCATTATTTATCAGAACCCTGGCTAGAATATGGTCCAGGCACTTAACGGATATGTGTAATGCCTTATTGTGTCCGGCTCCCTCATCCGGAATCTCCCCATCAGCAAAGGTGAGGAAGTTATTGGCAGTGATGTTGTTGGCAATTCCTTCAAATTTGTCCACCGAGATATTGTGGACTATGTGAGCCTTGTTAAGTACCTTCAGTAGTACTTTCCGATGGGGCTCAGAATTCATCAAAAGGGCCAGCAGTGATATTTTGGCAGGTATGCGGTTGAGCTGCTCAATCACCGCGTACTCGCTTTGCCTAATTATCTTGAGGAATTCACAAGCGTCTTCCTCGGAGACGGGCTTTTTTACCTCTTTTTCTGCTTGTCTTCTACTAGTTTCAGGCTCGGGGCCTGCCAATATCGCCTCACTACAAGGCGGTTTTCCTCTTTCCTCGGTAGGGGAATAGATACGATCGCTTCTGGTCATACCTCCAATCTCGGCGATGTTCACCACGTCCGGGGTAGAGCTCGTTGTAGCCTCAAGCCTTGGTCCCTCTTCTATTTTCCCACTAGAGACCTCCACGTCGTACTTCCATGGCACCGCCTTATTGCTTTGGTACGGGAAAGGCCCAGGAACCTTTATTACTATAGGTCTCATCCCTTTTGGTATTGCCTGGGCTGGCGTTTCGGTATACCGAATGACCAGAGGCCGGGGTTGTCCCATAGGGGATTCATTAACCATATAGACTTCTTCCTCCACCTGGATGCAATTCACCGAAGGTCCCACTCCTCTGTGATTCGGTAATGGATTGTTCCCCACACTTGGTGCATCTTTTTCGAAGTTTAGCCACTTGGCATTGATTAACTTCTGGACCTTGTGTTTCAAGGCCAGATAGTTTTCAGTAGAATGCCCCACCGTTCCGGCATGATAATCGCATTTAGCTTCTGGGTTGTACCACTTCGGGTACAGGGGTTCTAGTGGCTTCATGGGAACCAGTGCAATCAGAGAGTTTTGAATCAAACGTGGCAGCAGCTCCGAATAGCTCATAGGGATTGGATCGAATTGCACCATTTTTCTTTGGTTGTTTGTTTTTTGTGGAGGTAGGTTGGAATTGGTGTTTGGTGTCCATGGTTTGGGAGGTTGTTGAGGGAAGGTAGGTTGTGGAGGGAAGGTCGATTGTTGAGGAAATGTTTGTGAGGGTGGAGTCATGTGTGAGAGGGTTTGGTTGGAATGGAGTAGGTGGGTTATAGATTGGTTGATATGAAGGTTGGGCTGCGGCTATCATATGCAGAGGTGTTTGGAATTGTGGTTGATATGGTATTTGATAGTTGGGGGAGTGATGGTAGGTTGGTATGTGGGTTGGGCCTTGGTCACCCTGTTGGGGTCGACTGAAACATGGTGGGTGTCAGCATCTTTCTTCTTCCATGGGCCATTTGCCGGCTTTTTCCCGTTCGTGCCATCAGCGGTGTTGTGAATAATCTTTCCATGGCGTAGGCCGCTCTCAATGCATTCTCCGATCAGCACCATGTCAGAGAAATTGGCGGACACACTTCCTACCATCTTGTCATAAAAAGGAGCCGAGAGGGTCTCCATGAAAGTGTCGATCATTTCACGGTCCAACAGGGGTGGTTGGACTTGAGCGGCAATACATAGTCAGATGAATTTTCGGGCAGCCGGTCCCCTTGTACTTCTCGAACTTAGGGGTCTTGAATTTGGGGGGAATGATGACGTCAGGCACGAGGCAGAGGTCGGAGGCCTCTACCGTTCCATATCTGCCCCCTTTGATAGCTCGGACCCTCTCTTCCAGATGTTGCCACCTCCCTCCGAGGTGGGCTTCTTGGTCAGCTGTCCTCTGCCATGGCTCACTTAACGGCTGGCCGGTGTGGTGAGGTGCGGCGTAGGGTCCCTCGGTTCTTGCAGCATGACCGTAGGGGTGTGGTTGGTGAGGGTGTGCAGGATGGGTGGCGACCGGAACGAGTAAGTGGGGTCCTCGGTAACAGTCGTGTTCATATGGGTGTAGTCGGGGTTAGTGTGAGGCGGATATGTGTTTGGCTGAGTGATGTGAGGAGGGAATGCTGGATTCTTGTGTGGGGGGAAGGCAGAGGAAGTGTTTGGATTGTAAGGGTAGGGTGGTGGGTTCATCTGTGTTGAGTATAGGTGTGGTGGATAGCCGATGGTGTTAGCAGAGGGGAGGTATGTTGGTGGGTTAAGTTGGTGAGGATGGATGGTATGGTTGTTGTGTGGAAGCCCAATGGGGGGATTTGGGTGGTATTGGTCAGAGATGGGAATATGGAGTCGCATTGCATTGGGGTTGTCAGCAGTCGTCACCCCTTGAGAACCTAGCCCATAGGGAGGTTCGTAACCTGGTGGCATCCCATAGGGCCACTCTTGTTCAGCAACCGCCTGAAGTGGCATCGACGCAGCAGCAGCCCCCGGTGCCGATGACCCCGTAGGCCCCTCTGTGCCTTTTTCCAGCAGTTTCATCAATTTGGCGACCTGATCCTTCAACTCGGCCACCTCATTTCTCAGCTCCTCGTTTTGCACCTCTAACTCACTCATGATTTTTGCTTTTGATCCAGTGCTATAAGAGTGCCTGGGAAGTCGTAAGTCCGCAATCTTTGTTATCTGCGCAAAGTTAAATTAATTAATTAATTGATTAGAAAAATAAACTTGGGGTCCAATAAATATGGGGGACCAGAATCTTGTTTGAACATCGTTTGCCGATTAGTTGCATTTTTTGTGCTTCGAGCATGAGATGGAAATTAACATGGAATCGTGTGCAGAGATGAAGCCATTTTATTCAATCGGAGACATGGTTCATGTCATATTTTGTTCCTCCCGCTAGGCTAATACAACATACTTTTTCATTCGTAAAACTAAATCTTTACAGAACTGAATAAAAAATGTCGACTTCCGGCAGCGTGTGGAGCGGATGTAGCGACGCTTCAGCCTCCTTGAGAAGTCGTGGTACTTCTTCTATTGCGGTGTTTGCCAGGCTGGCCAACCTATCGAAACACCTGGTCCAATGATCAGCCGTGTCTTTGTACCACTTGTTCTCGTCTTGTATGTCACTGATGCCTCTTTGCTGCATGCGTATGACCTCGATGACCTTCCATTTTTCTTCGTTCACTTCATTCTGCCATGCTAGGAGCAGGCCATCGATCTGTTTCTTAATTTCTTCCGCCCGTTGCAGCAGGTCGTTCCTTTCTTCGACCGTGTAATCCATCTCCAACTGGGTTCTACTTTTTGCGGCTTGAAGCTGGTTCTTCTATTCCCTGGTTGTGTGAAGTCTCGCCCTCATCTATTGCACAGCGTTTCTCAACTGCTGGTTTTCTTGAAGCGCGGTGTCCCTCTCTTGGACCCTCATTCCAAGCTCCTTATTAGCGGCTTGGAGGTTTAGGTGAACTCGGGCGGCGTGCTCCCGCTCGCCCTTTTGTTGCTCTCGGACACTCTCTAGGATAGTCTTGTTCACCTGTTTTTCTCTTTTCAGTTCGGCGCATTCTTGCTGATACTTTAGGAGCTCTTCTTTCAGCTAGCTGTTCCTCTTAGTCATAGCCTCTAACTGTTCTTTCAGCTTCTTCACAGCCTTGTCTTCGAATACTGCGGGTGGTGGTTGACTATCAAAAGGAATGGTCGGAGGTCTGAAAGGCAGTTTGATCTGTTGTACCCTGTTCCTGACCCACTGCTTTTACTCTTCTTTGGCAGCGCAACTCCGAACCCCCAGTTCCTTTCCCTTCCGCGTGACATCCTCCCAAGCTTCTCGAACTTTCCGGAGACTATCGGCGAAATCTCTTTCATACTTCAAGAAGAAAGGGGTCACTTGCTCGTCTGATGGTGGGGTCTTGAGAGGATAAGCCAGCTGCCTTTGCCCCAGTATGGGATTGTAGTTGATACAACCCTTAACTCCCATGAGAGGTACGTTCGGGAACCCCTTGCAATGGTAGATGATGCTCGTTCTCTGTTGCCAGGATGGTTGCCATCTGATCCGTTCCTCGGTTAGGCCAGCGAAGTGGGCTGACCATTCATCGTTGCTCATAGGCTTTATCTGGTAGCACAGAAAATTTGATATCGGGCACTGTATCTTCGTGTTCCTTGTAGAACGGAGGTAAACAACAGATCAACCTCGTTCTCTTCTTTTCGTGGCAAAATTTCAGCGTGCCGTAGACATCCGCCAATAGAGCAGTGACGGGATTTTCGGCTTTGTTCCTCTTTGCCAAGAATATGTCCATGGCATTTAGGTCCACAAAATCCTCCATACATGGGAAAAGCACCAGCCCATAAATGGTGAGAGCTAGCACGTCCATGTACACGACCCAACTGTTGCTATTGGCCAGATGTAGCATGTACTCCTCCAAGAACTCGCGGGTGAACCCTTTGACTAGGCTCTTGGTTTGGTAGTCAGCCAGCCGATCTCCGGACTGTAGACCTAGAGCCTGCGCGACAACTCGGAAGGTGGAATGGTGCTCCAAGTGCTGATATGGTCTACTCCCTTCCAACGGCAGATCCAGGATCTGTTCGAACTCCTCCAAGGTGGGAGCCAGCTGGAAATCAGAAAATGTGAAGCATCGGAGGGGAGGGTCGTAGTACTGCACCATAGCTGTGAGGGCCCCTTCCTGTACCTGGACCTTTAGTAGTTTCGGTATGTTGCCGTACTTCTTGCAGAAGGACATCTGTTGTATGCTTGTCAGCTTGTTCCCAAACATTTCCAAACTCGCAAGGTCTGTCACCTTGACCCCAATGCGTCTCCTCTTCTTCAACTGCCCGGATTCCATATTAATTTCCATCTCACCTCTTTAATGACACTTTTTGAGAATCTGGCCCCCCCAAAAAAACAAAGCAAATATGTTAGACTCGGGGGTGGATAAGGTTAATGCATGATGCAATCAAAGCAATAAATATGGTCGGGTAATTTTTACCACGCTCTTTTCTTTCCTTCTCTTTATTTTGTCTATTTTTCTCTCTTTTTCTCTGTCCATTCTTCTTTTTGCTTTCTCTTTTTTTCTTTTTTGATTTCTCCCTCTTATTTTGTTTATATATTTTCCTCTCTTTTTTCATTCTTCCCTCTTTTTCTTTCCCCTTTTATCACTTATTTCCCTCTTCTCTTCCTTTTTTTTTTTTGAGTTTCTTCTTTCTTTTCTTCTCTCTTTTCTTTTTTGTTTGATTTCTATCTACTTCCCCTATTGCAGGTAAGTAAAAGCTTACATAATAGTCATCGAGTAACCAGAGTGTGCCCTCCATATGTCCTAGAGGGGTAAGCTGTCCTATGGGTCTAGGGCTTTTAATGCATGAACCTCTCCAAGGTGGTTTGTAATCCTAAAGGTGTAAAGGTCACTAGAGCCAAGTTCCAGTCCATAATGCTTGCCACAACAGTAGAAGTAGCCACTAGTTGCGAGGCATTATGAATAGGACGCACTCTAGCTGGGATTTTTGTGATAGCCACACAGGATGTAAGCCCCAGTGTGACACCGCTAGATCCCACTAATCCTGGGCAGCACTCAGACCCGAGTATAGGGCCCCACTCATGATATAATATAATGCAATGCATGGAGGGCACTTTATTTGGGATACCTGCAATTGGGGAAATCACACAAATATGTACAATAATTTATTGTTCGTCTAACCTAGAGTTATACAGATAATGAACGAATCAATAAAGCACATCAAACAAATAAGTCATGCAATAAATAAAACATGCATATAAACAAAGAAAGGATCTAAATTAAACACACTCAATTTGTTGGGCTTGACTCTCTAAAATCCCCAGTGGAGTCGCCATCTGTCGCAACTGTAATTCCGACGAGACGACGAACTCGCTAAAATTTTGAAAATTGAATTTTGATTTATTTGATTATGTGGAGTCGCCACCAAATTTTTATTTAAGGGAAAAGGATTTGGAAAAACCCTGACTCGAGGAAGAGATTTAGGTTCGGGAGTCGGTTACGAGTGGGGAAGGTGTTAAGCACCCCATCTCGCCCGTTCCGAAGAACGGTACCCTTAAACTGAGTGTGTGATTTTTGAAAATGTTTGATCCTTTAATTAATGTGAAAATAAATAACTTGATGGATGTTAGCCTGACAGGACTTGATCCTACTCCTACGTATTCCCCGGTGCAATGGGAAACTCAAGGCTTACGTAGTTCTGGTCCATGAAGGCGTGACCTTCAGAGGTGTTTAAAGGAAAATAACATTAAAAGATCTTTATTTTTGGAGGGACCTTTTGCCCACTCATGTACAAGACCCGAGGCGGCTACGGCAGCACGGGGGCCTATACAGACTACTAAATGTTGGACAGCAGGTGAACCGCCAGCCCTTCATTTAGAGCCCATTGCGTGAGACCAAATATTCCCAAAAGATTAAAAAAGGAGTTTTATCTTTGAAAGGACCTCTAGTCCACTCATGCACAAGACCCGAGGTGGCTACGGCAGCATGGGGGCCTATACAGGCTACTAAATGTTGGACAGCAGGTGAACCGCCAACCCCCCATTTAGTGTCCATTGCGTGAGACCAAAGATCCCAAAATATTTTACAAAAAGATTTTTATTTTTGAAAGGACCTCTAGTCCACCCATGCACAAGACCTGAGGCGGCTACGGCAGCATGGGGGCCTATACAGACTACTAAGCGTTGGACAACAGGTGAATCGCCAGCCCCCCATTTAGAGCCCGTTGCGTGAGACCGAGGATCCTGAAATATTTTTAAAAAAGGAATTCATTTTAAAGAAGAAGAAAGAAAATTAGTTTGACTATCAGAAGTGTAGGGAGTTTTTTTGGGAAGGAAGCAATTTTATTGGAGGTTTGGAGATTTATTAGCAATTATGGAATTTTTGGGAATTTTATTAACAATTATAGGATTTTGGGAATTTTATTAGCAATTATAGAATTTTCGGAATTTTATTAGCAATTATGAAATTTTTGAAATTTTATTAACAATTATGGAAATTTTTGGGAATTTTATTGGCAATTATGGAATTTTTGGAATTTTATTAGCAATTATGGAATTTTTGGGGAATTTTTATTGGCAATTATGGATTTATAGGAAAGGTGGAGAGCAATTTGGTCATTTCACTTTTAGGGGACAGAATGGTCATTTTTGGAAAAGTGGAAGGCAATCTGGTCATTTCACTTTTGGGGACAGAATGGTCATTCTTGGAAATATGAAGAGTAATCTGGTCATTTCACTTTTGGGGACAGGATGGTCATTCTTGGAAAAGTGGAGGGTAATCTGGTCATTTCACTTTTGCGGACAGAATGGTCATTCTTGGAAAAGTGGAGGGTAGTTCTTAGAATAAAGGGGTGAGGGGGGGGGGGTAGCATGCAATTACGAAGAGGTTGAGGGATTTGCTGCAAATTCGGATGGCCTTTTTTGGAAATGGGCATTTAGTCTAAAAGACCCCCCACAAGGCTCGAAGGGGGGAACATTGGGGTGGCTGGTCTGCTTCTTAACCTCTGAGGCCCCTCACCCTGATGCCTATTCTCTTGCTTCCATTCTAAATAAGCCCAACCCCTGGATTCTTATGGTGCAACTATGGCGAGGAAGCATGGGTTCCCTTCTCTACTGATGGACTTGGTTAGCCTAACGCTTTACCACCCTTTGTTGGAAACTTGATCGAGACCCTGGTTTCCCCTCCCTACTAAGGGACTCCCATGCCAACCTTCATCTTAGACCATCCTTCCACTACTTACCTGAATCAGGGAGCCGGACGACGAGCGGATGCTTGCCGGAGCACGCCTAACTCATCTCACGTAGCAATTCCAGAGCTAGCCCTCTCACTACCTCTTGGTGCAGTTCTGGTCGAACTCTGGAGAGGAGCGCGTCTTCCTTCATTACCATGTACGACCCCATTCTCAAGCCAAGCTTAGGAGCAGGGGTTGCTTGAGCTCATTCGTGAACGCAAAAACAGGGCACACGAGGCCTCAACTGCAGGGGACGTCTTTCTAAGCTCCTGACCTCGGTTTTGGCACCTTACATACATAAATCGTGAGTGCACTCGCCGCCCCTGCTCCTGCTGCTCGGGGCTACTTGAAAGAGAGGCTTGTGCCTGGCTGAGGAAATTCTCCGAGATGTGTACACTTCAAAACAGGGGAATGCGACTCTGCGAACGAGGGCCTGCTACACCCCCTTTGTACTACTCGCCTCATCTGGTTCCCATTCAGTAGTTAATGGAAGTTATCATTCACCCTCTATGTTCCTTTTAAGTGTTCTATCTACCCTCTCAGTGGCTGCCTCTACTTCTTTCTTTGTTCTCAAGTTATCTCTCTTCCTAATCATGCAAACATTCTTCTCTAACTCGGGACGTGATCCTCGTCTCATTTCTAGGCTCAATCCAATGCCATACATGCCTTGGGGATTTTGATCAAGGAACGGTGTTGATTTGTCTTTAATGCATGCATCATGTCTTCCTAATGTCTAATGCATCTATGTCTACACGAATCCGAGAAAAACTCGATGATCCTAGACTTAATTCGAATATGATAACCCGATCTCTACCACTATATCTTTGCCAATTCAACAGTGATCTGACCGAAATTCATTTATCATATACGCGAGGATCTTTATAAGCCTTAGGTTAAATCGATTGAGGTATAACAATTACATGATTCATATGCTTCCGATTTGACTTAGATTCGAAGCATTTAGGTCAACAATTACTAACCCAGCAGCCATGGAAATCAAGAACTGAAACATAAAGATCGAATAACGTTACTAACCTAGGCTTTTCTTGGCTGAAACTGGCGTGATGTAACGGCGAAGGACGATCGACACTGGAAGACCGAAGCTCTTGTAGATCTCCGGCGGCAAAATGTTCTTAAGGGAAGGGTGAGCTACACTTCTCTTCCTTGGGGATTTTCCTTCTATTTCTCTCAATCCTCCTTCAATTCCTTTTGAAAGCCTCCTCTAGAAAAAGAGCCCCTAAATCTTCGTCACGCCTCCTTTTATAGGTCAGTCTTTCACTCCCCTACCTTTCTCTCAGATTTTCTTTTTTCCCGATTTTTTATTGTTCTTTTTTCTGATTTTAATCTTTTTATTTTTCCAGATTTTCCAATTTCTTATTAATTTTTGTTTTTCGGATTTTTATTTTTTCAGAGTTTTAAATTCTTTTTAGATTTTTTTTAATTTTTTATTATTCCAGATTTTAAAATTTTTTTTATTTTTAAATTTTCCAATTTTGAATTATATATTTTTTATTTTCTTATTTTAAATCTCCTTTATTTAATTTTCATTTTTTCCATAATTTTCATTTTCTTTTCCTTTTAATTTTCCTTAATTTTATTTCTTCTTTAATTTTTTCAGAATTTTATTTTTCTTTAATTTCATTTTAATTCTTTCTTTATTTCATTTTCTGATTTTTCTTTTTTATTTTATTTTCTGATTTTTTCTTTTTCATTTTATTTTCTGATTTTTCTTTTTACTTTATTGCTTAATTTTGATTTTCCCTGATTCCTTTTTACTTCCCTCATTTTTAATTTTTCTCAGATTTTTTTTTTAATTAAAGTTTTTTCTTTTGTAATTTACATTATTTAAATTAGGGTTAATTAACTTAAGTGGTCAGGAGGCTTGGACGTAATTGGGTGTTTACACAAACTAAACAACCGAAAATTATTTTCGAAATTATTTTTTTAAGCTATGTAATCCTGCTTATGAATTGAACTAGAAAGTTCATTAATTTTAATATTTTTAATTTTATTAATTTGCATTTTTCTTTTATCAATAATGAAATAAAACCCCCATTTTTTAAATTTAAATTCAATTAATTTTTTTTTCAAAATCTTGAGAAATGACTAAGGTTGTGCCTTATACTGCATTTTATATTTACTTTTATTTCATTTTGATCCGACCGTGATATCAGTTGTTGAAATTAGAGCTGTTGCAAGGAGGATCTGCTAGGGTCCAACCAATTTCTTTCTTATGCATCCTTAAAATTTTCAGCAACCTTTTCTCTTGCTCACCATCAAGGTTTGTGGATATGATTACAGGAAACTTGTGCCCTCCTCCAAGTATGCATATTTTAAATGTTCTGGGAATGGTTTAAGCTCTAGTGAAGGTGACTACTCTATGAAAAGGGAGCATTCTAGTGGTAGGAGATGGCTCTACAACCTGAAAATTAGCATAATAAGAATTTGTATAGTCATTAACATTATCATAGTCACTATCAAAATCATCCTTCAACCAAGTTTCAACTTTAGCACAAATACTACACAACTAGGAACAACACAATCATAACAATTACACCCACTAAAATCAATCACAAATGAAATCTATGAATCACAAACATTATTACCATTAATAAGTTCATCTATTACATCAACATTAAATATAGAATGGTCCTTAGTGGGATGCTTTATAGCATTCAAAATGTTGAATTTGACTATATTGTCTCTAAACTCCATGGATGAGGTTCTTGCATGCACATCAATCTTTGTCTTGGCTATCTTGAGGAAAGACTTTCCTAGGATGATAGGTGCCTTATTAGTTTCGCACTCTCCTTCCATACCTAGGATGTAAAAGTCTACAGTGAAGATTAAATCATTGACTCAAATCAATACATTTTCTACGAGCCTAGTTGGGTATATATTGCTTCAATTGGCTAGTTGTAACACAATAGCTATAGAATGCAAGGGACCAAGGGAAAGTGAATTAAAAATGGACATAGGCATAACGTTAATTGAAGCTCCTAAATCTAGCATAACATTTTCAAATGTATTGTTACTTATAACAAAAAGGATAAAGAATATCCCTGGATCCTTTCACTTTTGCGAAATGGGGCTTATTAGTGCAGAAACATTTTTCCCATACTTATCTTTTCATTTCCTTTCAACCTTCTTTTATGGGTGCATAACTCCTTAAGGAATTTGGTATATTTTGGAATCTCTTGATCACTTCAAGGAGGGGTATGTTCCCCTCCCCTCTCTTAAAGGTATCCAAAATTTCCTTGTCCTTATCCGCTTCATCTACTTCATGCTTCCTCACCACTCTTTGAGGGAAGGTAAAAGGGTTGGTTCGTTGACCTTCATCATTTGCTACATTATGAAAGAACAAAGGAGAAGGCTTCTTACTAGTTGAACCTTCAGTTTTCTTACCTTTTCCCTCTTCATCATTATCCTGCAACTTCTTATCAATTGATTTACAGAGGTAACAACACTTACATTGTTAGGAATCACAAATGTTTATACCAGGAGTTGATTAGATCATTGTGATTGCATCTAGTTTAGAGATCTAGTTAACCGACCAATCTAATTCTGTAAATTTTGAATGCTAGCTTCTGTTATTTTTTCAAATTTTATGTTGTTCACTTCCATCTGATTCATCAACTCCTTAAGTCTAGTTTCAGTATTTTGTTGTTGGGAGGTAAGTAGTGGTTAGAAAGGTGGTTGCTTGTGTCAAAATTGATGGAAAGAGGGATGTGCAGAATTGCCACCCTATCTTAGATTTGGGTGATTTCTCCAACCAAGGTTGTATTTGTTGGAGGAAAGGTCATAACTCTGGTTTTGTTGCTGTTGTGATCCATTATTGTAAATGTTGGCAGTATAGGCATGTGGTGCATCATCATCTTCTTCCTTTTATAGTGTAGGACAAGCATTTGTTAGGTCTTCAATTGAACTGTAGATGCCACATATTCTAACTGGAGTTTTCCGTTGTTGACTCATGGCCATCTATCTTAACAAGGATGCAAACACATAAATCCTTTTCTCCAATTTGTGTTCTACAACATAGGTGGTCTGTATATCATGGATATTTTTGGCTAAAACCACTGATTTTTCCTTGTGGTAAACTATTGGCAGTTGATTGCCATGTTATCAATTAGGTTTCTAGCAGCCATTGGAGTCTTTTCCACAAGTGCACCTCCATTAGCAGCATTAATCATACTCCTCTCCATGGGTTTTAATCATTCATAGAAATATTGAATTAGGAGTTATTCACTGAACTGGTGGTGGAGGCAGCTCGCACATAGCTTATTGAATCTCTCCTAGTACTCATGCATGGACTCCTTGTGAAATTGTTTAATGTCTATATTTCCTTTCTAACCGATGCAGCTCTAGAAGCAAGGAAGAACTTCTCTAAAATAGCTTCTTTAAATCCTTCCAGCAACTGATTGAACTTGGCTGAAGGTAGTACAATCAATCCTTAGTTGCATCCTGCAAGGAAAAAGGAAAAACTCTTAGTTTAATATGGTGTTTGGGAATACCTTGAGGTCTCATGATAAAACACACTATATGGAATTCCCTGAGGTGCTTATATGGATCTTCACCTGTAAGACCATGGAAATTTGACAACCAGTGTTGTGATCGAATCAAAATGAAACAAAAATAAATAAAAAATATAGTACAAGGCATAACCTTGATCATTGATAAAACACCATTCTGTTGATTTATCTGCGAAAAATTAGTTATAATTACAATATAATTTATGATTATTTAATTGTAATTCTACCTAATTTTTTTTATTTTTGTATGAATGGTCACGCAAGCTAAGAATTCGAAAATAGGCAAGTTTTGAACCAAAAAGAGGGTAAAAGAAGCATAAAAAGATAATACATCTAATGCGACAATGACGTGTCAGCCTTACAGTGCTGCAAGATTACGTAGATTGGTTGCGACGGTGGAGGAAGCGGCTAGGTTAAGCCTAGTCCATCATATTGAAACCATAATCCACGCCTATAAAAGGGAGGCTCTACTACACCACATGACACCATCCTAGGCCCGAAAGGCCACACTACTCTCCGAGGCGTAAGTCTATCATTACCTCGGAGACACACCGTTCCATTCTCATCTCTCTTTGGGTATCCTCCCGTAGGATCTTAGAGGCAGAAGCTCTTTCATAATGCGAGTTGCAATGTCCTATTGCCATCACTACGATTTTGTCATTCTCTTCTAGGATTATGGATTGTTTTATGATATTAGTATGTTTTTATTTGTCTTATCTCTCTACGTGTAACTAACCCCAAATCATGTGGTTTTGGTAAAATTTATAATGAAACCAATTGAACCCTTTTCCTTTTTATGAATGATTCGGTATTTCTATTCAATTGTGTTTTCCTTATTATGCACATTTAATAATGAAAATTAATTTCTAAGTTAATTGGAGGATAGGAGATCGTACCATTGCTTAATTTATGAAACTATAAAGTAAACTGAATCTAAGGATTTTTGAGGATCAATTGGAATTCTTGATTTTTAATCAATTATTAATTTAACAAATCCGCATGTTCTTTATGCTCTCTTAATTATATACCTTGCATGATCATTAAGGATAATAACTTAAGGAAAAGAATATTGCTATTGCATGATCATTGGGTAAAGTTATAAGGGAAAACAAAGTCGAATGTCTTTCCATAATTAAAATCGTATTCGTGCCATTTTGTCTTTAAATCGCTTACTCTCAATTTGTTCCATTTGTCCATTCACTTTAAATATTTCTAAGCAAGTCCTTTTTTTATAAGCTCAAAAATTAGGATTTAATCAGTCTCTGTGATTGTTGAAATAGTTGTGAGAACAATACTAAGGATTTTAAATACCCCTTTCTACACCGACGTATGCATTTGTCCGTAGATAAAACTTTGTACGCATAGTAAACATACAACAATCATCTCTTAAAGATCTTAATAAACAATATAATTGAATTTAAACTTTAAATAATAAGAGATTTATATTTTATTATTGATAAAAAAAATACAAATTAATAAAATTTATATTCTTATTTTTATTTTGCTTCATTTTATTTTTTTAATTGCAACGCGTGGTATGCAACTTTCAAATGTATGAAAAATTTCTTTGAAAATTGTTGATTGATACACATATTTTAATTTTTTTTTAATTTTTTTAACTATGAATAATTATTTTTAATTTCCCCTCGGTTATAGTTAGGTTTTCATCGTTTAGGAGGCATTGTAATGTGTGGTATGCATTTTTGTTTTTCCTCTCTTTATCAATCTTCTAGTATTTTATTTTCTTTAATTTTTAAATTTTTACTCTTGATCCAAATTGGATTTGAATGTATTTAGTTAATTAAGAGAAGAAAGATTTGTCATACGCATTTTTTTTTTAAAATATGTATCGTTTTTTTATTCACAATAGTTTAACTTAAGATTTAGCGATGCAAAGAAGAAAACTTCCTGATAATTGAACCTACAAGTGTTATTGGTCTTTATATTTCACTTTTAGCAGCAATCAAATTTTAATTCTAAAAGAAACAAATTAATGTAGTGCTTTGTAATAGATGACTTTACTCTATTTAACCAATTAATCCTAATTGCCCCTTTTGGAAGACATAACTGGCCATAGGCTAAAAGAAAGCTCAGACGAAGAATACTGGCTAACCTCATATGAAGAACCAAGATTAATCAGCGTTAAGTTAGCTCAATATTCTACTCTCCATGTTAGTTTTTACTTTAATGACGAATAGCCCCCAAGATGATGAAAGAATCTGGATTTGGATTTTTTGGTCAACCTATGTTTGGATTGATTAAATAAGGGTTTATTTATTTATTTATTTCATTGCTATCACTCTCTGAAAAAATAAAATAAAAAACAAGTTCATTGCTAGCAATATGGTTCTATAAACCTATGTTTAGTTACTTTTATTTATACAAGAAAACATTATGCTCCACAGATCCGCCCTACAAAAATATGCTAGGATTATACAGCATCAATGCTTAAAGTATACATATTGATACTTGATATTTATTAACATACTATCTTGATTATTTTTTAAATGATATAAAAAAATTATATTTATTAAACTTAAAACCAACGTAAAAGATAATTTTTTACATCAATTGTTTAAACTGACAATTGCTGTAAAATATCATATTTTTAATATTAGTTATTTTTATATCATTAATAAAATCAGCGTATAATTCTAAAATAACCAACATAAATTTTGTTTTTTTGTTTTTATCGATATATCTTCATCAAGTTTATTAGTTAGAAAAATCATTAAGTTTCTCATAAATTTAAATTTAAATCTTAAATATTTTGTAAATTATCAATACTATTAAATAAATATGAATTTACACTTTATTAAATTGAATTTACATTTTTTTTTTCATAACATGCTTGTGAAAACCAAGCCAGGCTAGTCGGTCAAATAAAAAATGGTTACTCATTCAGTTCATTTGAACCATGAAATTGTTCAGGAAAAAACAAGTATAGAATCAATAAAACCAATAAAAAATTTATAAGTTAAAAAGGCTTAGTAATTTTTCGATTCACAATGAGTTTGTTTCTAAACAATAAAATAACATCGCTTTGATGTTTTTTAAGAAAATAGGACTGAAAACAACAATATTAATTGTTAGAACATAGCAAAACCTTCAAAAAATTCCTCTATTTTTCCTCTTAACTCCTTTCACACAGAACACCAGCCATTGGGAATGATGTCTTTCCTCTTCTTCCCGATGTCGCTTAGCAGTTGAAGATCACAACAATTGAGGCTTCGACCACTGTTAAACTAGTAACCATTAATTGCGTCTGGAATGAGTATCAATGCCCAGGGATGTTACTACGAAAAAAATTGGTTATTTTTTACTGTTAGAAATAAACTTTCTAACAATTTTTAACTGTCACAATATTTCTAACAGTTTTTAACTGTCACATCAGTGTTTAGAAAAATCGTTACTTTTACAAGTGCCAGAAACGGTTTGTATTACATATATAATATCAACAGAAAATACTTGTTGTAAAATACTAACTTTTTGTAGTGATAAGTTAATCATATGACTAATTTATTTTACAAAATATTATAAAATATTAGAGATATTCAAACTCCGTCTACAAAATTATATCATAGATCACGAATAGAACATTGCAACACAAATTTATTGCTTAAGAAACTGAGGTCATGGGAAGTTATACTAATCAGTAGTTACTAACATCTACAAGAACCCAGATATGATGGTATTGAACTGTTATAGTTATGGGTGTTAAAACAAAAATGCAATGCTTCTCAAACCATTAACAAACATGGTTAAAGTCTATCAATGCACAAGTGTATCAATCCACAATGTCAAAGACCAAATTGTAAAATTACCCAAACTAGTTCAATTAAATTAGTAAACTGACCTAAGTAGGATTTGTGTGGGCAAGGATAGCATTCAAGGGATCATCACTTCTTAATCTGCTTTCCCCACTAGGCATTATAATATCCCTTCAATGGACATAAGTATGTTGTATGCTCTAACTACTAAGTTTCTACTCATGGATATAAGTATGTTGTATGCTCTACTAGTAACTACTCAACTAATAATGAAGAGATAGATTCATTTTTTCTTTCAATACTAAGGGTCTGTTTGGTTTTAAAAAAAAACATTGTTCTCAATTTCTGTTTTCACTAATATTTGAAATTTGTCATTTTGTTTACTGTTTTCCGATTTTTTGTTTTTGTTGTTTGAACTTCTTACCACGTCATGTAGAAATATTTGAAAATAGGAAATAAAGCAAAAACACACTTCTACAATTTGGGTTTGTAGTTCTATCCAAGCAGCTTCGAGCCTTTCAATTTCATCTCTATGGTCAGGAAGATAAATTAAATGGTGGAGAAACATGAAGAAATTGACGAGATACATACAAACTATTAAGTCTATGCTCCACATCAAATCGAAACATACAGCTAATAGATGCCAATTACTTACTCATCTTCACTAGAATAATCAATAGATTCCATGGAAAGATTCTTCCTTTCCTAGACAGAATATAAAGGAAGAGATAAAACCTTAGTTTTAGGAAAGAGGTTAGCTTCTCTGATAATGAACATATATCTTACTTAAGATTCTGACTAACATTCTTCCAATTCTTTCAAATCTTCCTTTCATTTATCAATATGGGATTGCAACTTTACATTTGCCTTTACCTATAATAGCAAGCAAAATTGATTAATTGACTTCAAAGAATTCCAACACATTTAAACAATGTAATCCAAAATAGAAATTAATAACATATTTTCTTTGAAATTTGGGTTTATAATTCTATTCTAGCATCTTTGAATCTTTCAATTTCATCTCTACGATAAAAATATAAATTAGACAATGGAAAAATATAAAGAAACTAATAAGAGACACGCAAACTATTAAGTCTATGAATTCCATGGAAAAATTCTTGTTTTCCTAAACAAAATACAAAAAGAAAAGATAAAATCTCAAGTTTTTATTAGTACAAAGGTAATTCAAGTCTTAAAGAAAAGTAACATTAATAGCAAAATCTTTCATCGATTTAAGGCAAGTGACCAAGATATCATTGGCAAGGTAAAAAAATTATATCATGATTTTCAAAAAGATTTACTTACAGAGATGCACCCAAACATGGTGCATTGTTGAGATGTGGGCCATTGGACATAGTATTGGATTTTCGATACAAGAAGGGCTGGGAGAATTTAAATTATGTAATGGAGCTTGGTCAATTGAATCTCCATCAACTATATTTGCAAGTTTTTTGGACCTGTCTGCATAAGCATTTTTATTTAAATTTTTTATATTCACAAAAATTTTGAGATCTTCAAGTTGAATAGAGGAGCTTTATATGATATTAATGATAATTTTTTACTGGCTTTCAATTCTTCACTTGCATTGAAGATTTTGAACTAAACCATTCTTCACTTGCATTGAAGATTTTGAACTAAACCTAACATGACCATGATCAAAAACATAATTTTCAATGGGTAGAATAGAATAGCTTTATCCACTAGCCATAATACAACTACATGTAGAGAAGAAATAATACAAGATTAAAAATACTTCTTAACCATCCAATAAATAAATTTATAATAGAAACAGACATAAGCAGATGACCTTATCATTTCCTTTTTTATTTGCTAAAAAGGCTATTTGTATAACTTGTCAATGCTTGAATATACAGTCCTAAACATTTTGGGAGATACATCACATATTTGCATCATGCAATCTAGTAACTTTTTATGACTCAACTTATTGAAAAATAAAAAGTCAAGAAAAATATCAAACATAAACACAATATTGAACTCTAAATGCAACATTGAATAGGATTTGTAACCATTAAGTAGAAACACCACACTTAACCACCAACCACATCCAAATAAATGATATTAAAATATCAAATTATATCACATAAGTTAGGTGAGATAGATGGAGAGGTTAAACAAGGGCAAGACAAACATCATTTTAGTTAGCAGGTAATATGATAATTTATATAACAAAAATTTGTTAACAAGGTTAAACTATAACATAAGTTGGGTGGATTTCATAATATCATTTTGCTTTAGTAAAAGTATTGCAAACAACACATCAGCCAGTAAAGAGCAAAGATTAAAATGTAAAACAAAAATGAATAAGGCCAAACAAAGAAGTAACAAACTCTAATCTCATCATGGGTAATGATGACTTCTACTGGAGAATTTAAGATTAAAGTCTGTTACTATTTCTTTTTCAATTATGTTACAGATATTGTGTCTTTCCCTCTTCTGTGAGTAGAACTATTATACCAATCGAAGTTAAATTCCTTTTTTAACTGGTCATTTCTTCTCCGAGGAACTAATACTCACCGTTGTTATCATCCATAATAATTATTAGTATAAAAATATAAAAATAATAAATTTATATTAATAAATCAATAAATAAATTAAGTTGGATAGGATTTTCTCTTTTCTTATTTCACCTTCATTATCCTCACCATCATTAGCGCTACCTTGGATGGCAGTGGTTTGCACAACCAATGAACACAATTTCTCACTCAATTCAGTTCTCAGCTCATCCAAGCTTCACTTGAAATCCCACATTCTCTATCTGCATCCCTCCTCCATCGTTGTCAGAGTTGATACTAGAGAAGATCACATCACCTAGTTTCGTCTTCCTTATCCCCACTTGTTATTCTCAAGTTTTTCAGAGTCGAATCACCTCCTCACTTAATCAAGGCCATGGTAGCTATGGTTTATTGCTACTTTAACCATGGTCTCATCGTTTTTCGTTTCTCCCGATCTCCATTCCCAGTTTCCTCGTTGCCGAAAACATCTCCATAGACCATTATGTAAGCAACGTTGTAGACGCCATAAAGAAGCAATAGTGGCCAACCATTTGAAAAGAAAAGAGGATTAGGATTTATTATCTAGTGGTTTCTGCTACTTTTAGATTTGAAAGAATAGGAACAAAATCATAGTGAGAGCATCACTTAAAAGCAGAAGAATAGGAGAAAAATTTAAAAGTGAACAAATAAAAGATAAATTTAAGATTAGTGTGTAAGGTTTATTTTATGTTTACTATTTGTTTTTATTCCAATCATCGATGAATCATCATGGGTTGTTCTTCATTTTATCTTGATTTCAACTTCATGTTCCAACCATTTTATTTAATGAAGCCAACATGTAAACAAATCTTGTATGTTATTCCCATAAAGAAGTGAACATTAGTCACTTTGTTGTTGAACAATTTTTCATAGGTATTTCTTAATTGAAAGACATGGACAAATGTTAGCTTTTACACTATTTTTATCTTAATTTTAAATTTTCCTCCGATGTCTAGGTTTGATAATTTTTATTATCCTAATGTATCTTTCTAGCTCACCGTTACCTTTTACTTGAATTTCCATCTGCATGCTCATTATTATTTAATAGGATATTTGTATAGGAATATGGCCAATGAGATTTTATTCCTTAATTTGTAGATATTATCTAAATTCACCTTGATGATTTAAATTGTTTACACTTTATATACATTTACAACATTGTACTAACTTATGCTAACAACCTAGAACTTTTCCCTTCAAATAACAATAAAAGTAAAGAACTTGGTTGTATCCATTACTTGGTGTTCTACTTAATGTGCTATATGTTATTACTTCTATGAACAAGAATGCACTAAAACTTTTGAAGATAATGCTTAAGTAACGAGCTATAAATACAAAATTAGTTGAAAAGAGATCCCGAAAAATATTTTTTACATGTCATTGTAAAATTGACATTACATGGTAATATTCTACATAAAGAAAAAGAAAGAAAACAAATGTATACTTGTCTTCATTATGGAACAACATATAAGGGAGAGAATATGATGTAAGAATGGATGGAACTATGAAAATTGGACAATGGAGGCTTTAATATGGACTTGAATGGAGAGGAATGAGGGTGCTTCTTCCTTGCACTTTGAGGTGGGGTGCCACCATGGGATGGTGAGCCACCTTCTCTGCCACCTTGGAGGAGCCAAGGATAAAGAGGATTTCCAAATCTCTAAGCTTTAAAAGGGAGAGAAAAAGATAAGAGGAATGTACTCTCAAAATCTGATTTCTATTCAAATGATTTCAAAGATGTGAAATAAGTACATCTATCCCTATTTATAGGCCAAAGGAGGCACCAAAGTGGGAGTGTTTTGGGAGAATTCAAAGCTGCCCCTAATAGGTGCATGGGATTAAAGGATTTAATCCCAAGTGTATGGGTCCAAAAAACCTATCAAGTAGCCTCCATTTGGGCCTTAATGGCATAAGAAAATACAAGCATAAATAGGTCCAAACCTATACAAAATGGGTCCACTAAATCCTAGAATACAAGAAAATTATATAAGTCCTATGCTAAGGCCTATTCTAAGACATAAGAGCCATGAGGGAGGTAGGGGCTTAAGGAAGATCTTCGTGAAGATTCAGCACGACTTCCACCTCCTTCTACAGCTTCATAGCTCTTACCCTGGTGATGGGAAATGGGTCCAATATCTTTTCCTAGTGATGTCTCAATAGTGGTGTTGTGAAGGATGATCTCTACATCAGGATATAAATATTATGAAACAACATCATATATGATATTTAGTAAATATCAATATGTTAAAAAATTCCTCTTGATCATCTTTAAAGAAGTCTAAGAAAAAGAACCAAAGTGAAGACCATGATGAACCATATGATGATCAACTTGGTGATACTAATAAGGAACTTCAATAAAGTCAAACTTGTCCAACTAATATGCAATCAATTAATAAAAAATTAGGAAAAAGGAAAGCTAACATGGAAATTACTTTTCCTTAAGAACAACTTCTTTCTTTCAACCAACACTCAAAATTATATTATCTAGTGAAGAAGCAATTCATAGAGCTAAGATGGAAATTGCTAGATGGTTTGTTATGCTTGCATTCAATTTAATGTAATATGATCACTATACTTTTAGCATATTGTTGATGCAATTGTAGTCATTAGTCCTAGTTTTAAATTTCCTACTTATCACGAATTAAGAGTTCACTTATTTAGGAATTGTGTTAGTTACTTGTTCAAGATTATTGACAAGATTGGAGTAAGGTTGGATGTATAATCATAGATAATTGATGGAACGACCAAAGATAAAGAACATTAATAAAACTTTTAGTTTATTATCCTAATGGTATTATTAAGAGAGGAAAGCAAGAAGACACAAAATGAATCTGTGTATTTCGACCACATAGGAAAACATGTATTTATAATAGGAATCATTGATACATGAATTCATTACATAGATATTTGGTTACCTAATTACCATAATTACAATGATATAATTTCCTTATTTATTTGTTTCCATTTTCTCTAATTACAACATCATTGTCCAATTTATATAAACTCCAACACTATTGATGTGAGGTGGAAGGAGTGGTTCTTTTGGATCAATGAAGGTTGCAACTTGAAGGAGAATGGAAGAGGAATGAATCTATATTAAGTCTTGACTTGGAAGCGCCACCTCTTGTGGATGATGAATTTCTTCTCACCACCATGAGCAACCACAAATGAAGAGATTCCTCAACCCTAAGTCTGGTTTTAGAGAAAGGATAAAGAGAGAATTGTTCTAAAGAATCTGAGTGAAAACTCACAACTTCATTCAAAATAAACTTCATATTGAAAATTACACTAGTGATGCCTTTTATAGGTAAAATGAAAAAGGTGCAAAATGGAGGGAATGAGGGGGTAGATTTGAACTTGAATTGGGCTTGGATTTTAGCCCAATATTGGTGTCTTCATCACTCATCAATGCAGCCTTAGGGTCAGAGAAATTCCAAACATTCCTAAGCTAAAATATATGAAAATTAAGCCCAAATCTATTACAAATTAGGTCTAATAGTTCCTAAAATATAGAAAAGTACTTAAATCTTATTATAATGTGTGAGGCCTAATAGGTCTAGTTTGCGTGAGGTCTAATAGGCCCAGTGGCTCTGCAACTGGAATCCTCTGCATTATCTCCTTTCCTTTTGAAAGCATTCATCCTTAAATATGCAAGCTCAACTTTATTTGCAAACAAGGACATAAGTGAGTGGAGGAGATGTTATTAATTAATGGAAATAATAGGAATACCAGGGTCAAATACTAACCTTTTTAATTTTATAAGAAACACGTAAGCACAAAAAATTAGAAATAAGAGGTAGTTAAGAACTAGAAACTCATAACCAACATAAGAGTAAAATGGAGGATCAGGAACTGCATGTGGGTTTATGAGTTCCTTTCCCAGATTATGTCTATAGTAGGTATCTAGGATATCAATTGAGGTATTATTTAAGGGGCTCATAGAATGGCTGACCCTAGGTAGGTCAGGATACCCACAAAACTATGAAGGGGATATTCTTGGTCCTTAATAAAGTGATTAAGACTGGTGGTGTGTGGTAATGAAATTTTAACCAAGAAATTGGATGACTCACCCTACAAGTCATTGATAAAAGGATGTTCAATTAGCCTATATGCAAATGGATAAGATGAAAATTAACGCATGCTTGGGCAATGAATCGATGCCACCATATGAGGCATACAAAAAGGTGAGGGTTTTATCAAATGAATGGTTCTAATCATACATACACCTCATGCCATGTAACACAAGTACCATAAGTTGCAAGGCTTGGTTGGAAAGATTGGGCCTTTGTGAAGGCCAGCTCTGAACTTCCTCCTAGAGGAAAGGGTTCCCTAACTATAAGGGTAAACGAAGTACTAGCCCCTATTCCAACAATTAGGTTCAATGTAATGGGATACATAGGAGGAGGTTTTCTAGCTAGAAGGATCTCTTTTACCTTATCTTTCCTTACAATTCTAATCTCACATTCTTTTACAAGAGAGGTGGAACCCCACTTACCTTTCATCTTATCTTTCTATTTTTCTATTTATCATTTTCTTTTATTTCTTCTAAATTTTCTTTTTTCAACCCCGAACTCTCTACCTCCTTTTTTTGTCTCATGTGAATTTGGTCTTGATAGACTTCACTAAGGGACAAAGGCATCAAGATAATTTTCTTGGAGTTGAATTGGAAGGAATATTTATTGGTACGCATTTCATGATAGACATCCCTTTCATATTATGATGACTTTCCCAATAGCACATGGTTGGCTTCCATAGGGACAACATCATAGAGGACATTATCCTCAAACCTCCCAATGGTAAAGGTGATGAGTACTTGCTGATTGACCAACAAGCCCCTTTGCCACTAAGTCATTGGAGTTTGTATGGCCTAAGGTGGATGATGGTTACTAGCCCTAACTTATTTACTATCTTGTTGCTAGCCACATTTGTACAACCACTTCCATGAATAATTAAAGAGCTGGTGTGCCCTTTTATTGAAAATCTTGTATGTAAGGTGTTCTCCTTTTGTATTTCTTCCTCTCCCTTAATTGTACTCCCTATCAACCTCCTATCCACTAAAAGGTCACCCTCTAGGGAATACTCAACATCCTATGATGAGGAAATGATAACACCTTGGAAGGTGAGGAAAAACTAGATTAATGGAGGTCAAAGTGATGCTAAATTGGATGCAAAAATAGAGAATATTTTAGGATAGTTTTAGGCATCACTCCTAGGGAGATAAGTCATGTCTGCTTTACCACCTTGGAGTTCCAAGGATAAGGAGGTTCTCACCTCAAGACAAGGCTAAGAGAGAGAGAATTTGGGAGAAAAACTCACTCTAAAAATTCTAATTTTAATTACTGACTCAATATCCTCAAAATAAGTACAAAGTGGTCTATATATAGACCAAAGGAGGGGCATTAATGTGGGCCTTGGATCTGCCTCCTTCCTTCCCTAAAATGCGCTTGGATTGACCCAAAATACAAGCCATATATTCAGCCACTATGCAGCCCCTAGTTGGGCTTGGACAAGCCCATGTTATGGATCCAAGAATTACACAAAAGTGATAAATTCATTTTATGAGCCTAAGTATTACGCATAAAAGGTGCCATAAGCCTATACAAGTAGGTTCCTCTAAACTTATTACTACAAACCTAATTCTAAACTATACATTGTGATGGGCCAATAGGCCCAATGGTCCTTTGTTGTTGGAATGTTTAGGCCAATAGTCTTAATCTCCATCATCTCCTCTCCCATCAAAAGCATTCATCCTTGAATGTTTAAGCTTAACATTATCTACAAAACAAGGACACAAATGTGAAAAGGTGATATTATTAATGATAGAGAATGAAAGACAATGCTAGGGGTCAAAGATTAACCTTGGAAACTATCCAAATAGTTGTAAGACTAGACTAATAGAGTTGATTAGGAATAAGAGATTAAGATTGCTCACAAGCTCACAATTATTATCAAACATGAACCAAGTATGCTTATGGGTTTCACTAAATTTCTCTATTCTTAAAAATAGATTATTCTTATTACTTAAGGTATGCCTTAAAGTGAGTTGTAAATGATTCACTCCTTGATGTAACATTGACATCTCATTACGAAGTAAATAATGATGTAAAAGTGGAAGACTATCATGAAACAAGGAATTCGACACTTTAATCATGCCAATATTTGATGGAGTGTAAGATATGCACATGGGATTCATATTTGACCAAATGCACTTGATATGGATCTCATTGAATGTTCCATGCAATATTCATATGTAAGGTGCACTAGTGTTATATATAGTTGAGATCAGAAATAAATTAAGATTCCTAGGTGTATTATCACAAAACAAGAGTTAGGGCATGCTAGGAACTTTTATATGTGAAAATGTACGACCGTAATAGGGAAAATAAAAATAAGATGAGATTCATGTGATGTGATGTAATCTAGCCATATAACCCTTAACAAGCAATGCAATAAAGGTTTCCCAATTATGCGAGATTGTGATAGGAGATTAGAATCTCAACAGTCCTATCTCTAGACTACCTCTCCTAAAAAATGACCTTTCAAATCCTATAAGTAACATGGATTGTGGCATACTAAGTGTTGCAACCGTAATTCCGACGAGACGACGAACTCGCTAAAATTTTAAAAAATGAATCTAATTTTGATAATGTGGAGTCGCCACCAAATTTTTATTTAAGGGAAAAAGATTTAGAAAAAACCCTGACTCGAGGATGAGACACTAAGTTCGGAGTTGCTTACGAATAGGGAAGTTGTTAGGCACCCTATTCGCCCGTTCCGTGGAACGGTACCCCTAAATCGAGTGTATGATTATTTGAAAATAGTTTGATCCCTTAATTAATATGAAAATGCATGATTTGACAGAGGTTAGCCTGACAGGACTCGATCCTGCTCCTACATATTCCTCGGTGCAATGGAAAACTCAAGGCTCACGTAGTTCTGGTTTGTGAAGGCTTGACCTTCGAAGAGTGTTTTAAAAGAATATTTTAAGATTTTGTTTTGAGAAAGTTTTATCTTTGGGGGGATTTTTGGTCCACTCATGCACAAGGTCCGAGGTGGCTAAGGTAGCACGGGGACCTATACAAGCTACTAAATGTTAAACAGCAGGTAAACCACCAGTTCCCCATTTAGAGCCCATTGCGTGAGACTTAGAATCCCAAAATATTTAGAAAAAGAGGTTTTTAAAGTCTTGAAGAGGACCTCAAGTCCACTCATGCACAAGACGCGAGGTGGCTAAAGCAGCATGGGGACCTATACGAACTACTAAATGTTTAACAGCAGGTAAACCGCCAGTTTCCCATTTAGAGTTCATTGCGTGAGACTTAAAGATCCCAAAATATTAAAAAAAATATTTTTAAATTTTGAAAAGAAATAATTTGCAAGTGATATGGACCTTGAGTTAAAAAGAAACTTGAATTTAACAAAAGAGTCTCATTTTGAGTTTGAAGTAATTGGAGTTTTAATGTAATCATTTAGCAATTATGGGATTTTTATGGACTTAATTAGGAATTTTAAGTGTCTTGATTTATTTAGGAATTTTAGAATTTTTATTAATTTTTATTAATTTTTCTGTATTTTTATTAATATGGTAATTTAGGGGGACTAGTTGGGCATTTTGGAAAATGGCCAAGGGTAGGGCAGTAATTGTTCAGGCAAGGAGGCTTGTTAGACCTTTTAGTAATCTACTAGACCTAGGCTTGATTGCAAGGCAAAAGGGAATTTTTCTCCTAGGTGGGTTCGAACCCTTGACCCAGGGACATTATGGGGGCATGCCTAACCACTGAACCACGCCCCAACATTGTGATAGTTTTTGTCTCCTCATACCTATAATGGGACTCCAAATTAAATCGTTCATTTTTGAAAATGGTCTACAAGGGGTTCGAACCCCATGTTATAGACCTACAACATTCCTTCTACCACTAAACCGAGTCTCTGGTCATGTGGTTTTAGCTCGTCAACTAACTTATCAAGGGTCAATTTCATGAGCCTAAATTTGGGCTCTACATAATTGGTAATAAGACATGGTCAATGCATTATTTAACGTCAAGATCTTGCATGGGCAGGAGATTGGGTTAATTGATGAACCCTTTACTGACATTGCTTTCCCTGGTGCTCCTAGCTTGATAACAGCATTAGAGAAAAAAAAAATGCAAGGAGTTATTCTTGACTTGAATATACTCGCAACAACCTAACATGCCCTACCTTTTCATAGCTTCATGTCCCCTAGCATGAAAAGATTTTGCAAGCTCCCACTCCACCCAACAGTCTCATATTTCTGATATGCGTCATACTACCCCGGCGTTATCTGTTGAGATCCAGATCAGTGGCTAGTTCTCATTCTTTTTGACCCCATTGGAGAAGGTATCTTGTAGGGGCAATTTCTTGACATTATCCTCCTGAGACAGGCCATTCAAAGCCAAGCGACTCGAACCTAAAGTTTGGCCAAATGCCATGGACGGAATATCTGCATGCTCCCCGTGCAGGTGTGTGGTGGACTTACCCTAAAGGGATCATGCTCATTTGCTCATGCAGGATGCACAGAGGCGTGCCATGAGCTCTACTCATTATTCCTAGTCTTCTCGTTGAACAGGGCCACTAACGTTGAAACAGAGTGCACAATCAAAAGGTTTGTGTGGGATCCTTTTCATCTTCAAGTTAATCTTCGTTCATAGGGGAAAACTCTGTTTTACAGAGCCAAATTCACGAAACAGGGGAGGGCCATTCTCCATACCTTTACACGACGATCAAATGATCTATAGAGCAAATCACAGTGACAAACCTACAATGTGCCTTCTACCTAAGCTACCTCAAGCTTATTCTATACATATACAACTCCATCCTGAACGATTCTATTTTAATCACACACTGAGAATTGAAAATAGGTCTATGCATAGTAATACCAAGTCTTTATAATCTTTAATTCATACAAAACTCTATCGATCGACATTTTCTTTCTTCAAGATTTGAGGCAGATTTAGGAAAACCAACTTGTTAGAAGATCAGCACAAGTCTCATCCTCGAATGTTCTTGGCAAGGTTCGATCTTCTTCTCTCCGCTAATGGTCAATGAAGAAGGGATCTCCAGAATTGTTCTCCCGCCGATTCACTTTCAAGGATTCAGAGAACGTCGCCGAATCCTTCTTCTCGATCTTTAATTCTCTTTCCTCTCTAATTTTCAGTTCTAGTAACCAACCCTTCACCAATTTCTTGGCTCCTTTATATAAGCCTCAGAAAGTCACCTCTCCCTCTTTCTACTTTTGTTATTTTTCTAATCTTTTCTGTTTTTTGTTTTTATTTTTTTGAATTTTCAATTCTATTTTTAATTTTTCCTTTTATTTCCAGATTTCAATTATGTTTTAATTCCAGATTTTTACTTCTTACTTTATTTTCTTTTTTTTATTTTATTTCAAATTTTTTTTTTCCTTATTTTGTTTTTAGATTTTATTATTTATTTTTCAGATTTTCTTTATTTTTATTTTCTTTATTTCAAAAATCTTATTATTTTTTTATTTTGTATATTTTATTGTTTTTACTATTTTTAATTCTTGATTTACTTTCCAGATTTTCCCTTATTTTGATTTTCTAAATTTTGTTTTCAATTTCCAGTTTTTTTTCTTTTTATTTTGTTTTCGCTTTATTTTTATTCTATAGTTATTATTGTTATTGTTATTATATTATTTTTTAGTTTTAGCTTTTAATTTCCTTTTCAATTTCCTAGATTTTTATTCAATTTCAGATTTTATTATTTTTTCTTATTTTTTTCATATTTTGTTTTTTTTTTTAATTTTAATTTTTGATTTTCAGGTTTTAATTTTACCATTTCCCTTTAATTTGTTTTTCAGAATTTTTTCCTTATTTTCTAAAAAAATTTGTTCTAAGTTTCCAGATTTTTTAATTTTCCTTTTATTTCCAGATTTTTAATTTTCTCTTCTTTTTTTTTTCAAATTTTTAATTTTCTGATTTTATGTTTTTCAATATTTTTTTATTCTTTTTAGTTTGTTTTTTGATGATTTTTTCAGATTTTAAAATTTTGTATTAAATTTTCATATTATTAATTTAATTGAAATTTTTTTTTATTAATTTTGAATTCTGATTTTATTTTGATTCATGATTTTTAATTAATCTTTTTTTTTTTTTTTTTTTCATATTTTTAGCTTTTTCTTCTGCTTTCGTTATTTAGTGATGGTTCATTTTGGATTTCTTGGGGTTTGCAGCTTAGGTTTATCCACTAGTTGAGTTGAAATAGGCCTCAGACATAATTGAGTGTTTACAGTTTGCTCCTCTTTACTCGTTTTCTTATTAGATAATATAAGAAGTACTCTCTATATTATCGTAGTAAGAAATGAGTAAAGACGAAAACAAATTATGTCTGAGGCAGGTGCCTTGATAATCTCAGAGTTACCGTACCCTCGAGATTACGAAGTTTTCAACCTTATGTGTGGAAAAACTCGACCATCGAATGGAGATGAGTCATATGAGGCTTGACCTCATATGCCGCGGTGTTGAAATTACAGGGGACTAAAGTATGGACGGCCTGATAACACGGGCCGAGAACAGGAATTAGAAAGATGCAGTGGCCTGACAACATGGGCCAAGGTACAGAAAAGTAAGCTAGAGGAGATGGCGGCATGACAACATAGGCCTGAAAGTAGTAAGCTAAGCTAGATGGCGGTCTGACAACATAGGCCTGAGAGCAGTAAACTAAGCTAGATGGGGGCCTGACAACATAGGCCTGAAAGCAATAAACAAAGCTAGATGGCGGCCTAACAACATAGGCCTGAAAAGTAGGAAATCTAAACTGCAATGGTGGCCTGACAACATAGGCCTGAAAGCAATAAACTAGAGGGTGCAGAATTTAAAACATGCAATGGCCTGACAACATAGGCCGAGGGTGCAGAAATGTAAACATGCGATGGCCTGACAACATAGGCCAGAAGTAGGAAATGTAAAGATGCAATGGCCTGACAACATAGGCCTGAAGGCAGGAAATATAAACTGCAATGGTGGCCTGACAACATAGGCCTGAAGGCAAAAAACTAAAGATGCAATGGCCTGACAACATAGGCGTGAAGGCAAGAAATTAAAGATGCAATGGCCTGACAACATAGGCCTGAAAGCAAGAAGCTAAAGATGCATAGGCCTGAAAGCAAGAAGCTAAAGATACATATGCCTGAAAGCAAGAAGCTAAAGATGCAATGGCCTGACAACCTAGGCCTGAAAGCAAGAAGCTAAAGATGAAATGGCCTGACAACATAGGCCTGAAAGCAAGAAGCTAAAGATGCAATAGCCTGACAACATAGGCCTGAAAGCAAGAAGCTAAAGATGCAATGGCCTGACAACATAGGCCTGAAAGCAAGAAGCTAAAGATGCAATGGCCTGACAACATAGGCCTGAAAGCAAGAAGCTAAAGATGCAATGGCCTGACAACATAGGCTTGAAAGCAAGAAGCTAAAGATGCAATGGCCTGACAACATAGGCCTGAAAGTAGGAAGCTAAAGATGCAATGGCCTGACAACATAGGCCTGAAAGTAAGAAGTTAAAGATGCAATGGCCTGTAAACATAGGCCTGAAAGCTAGAAGCTAAAGATGCAATGGCTTGACAACATAAGCCTGAAAGAAAGAAAAACCTTGTGATTTTGTTTGCGGATTCTGACTCCCCGACTTTCTTCTAGCATTGACCGTATACCTCAGAGTGAGCTGGACTTTATGAGCTGCTTATTTCTTTAGTGCTTTACCAGGCATATCTGTTGCATGCAGGATTTTGATAAGATTTTTGGATCAAAAGGAACTTGCAATTAGGAAAACTTCGACGTAACTCTAATTTTAGAACAGCGTTAGTAATCAGCAATTGTCATTCAAAATTTGGGTAATTACATTCTGCATATATATTTTGACAAAGAAAATATAGTTGCATATGATAGGGAATTAACAAGATAGCCAAAAGGACATAGGGTGTTTTTGTGACTAGATGTCTGGTGGAATAATTTTGGTCGGCGGTGATGCCCTTGAGACGATTAGTGCTAGTATTGTACTTTGGCGATGTCTTCCTGTCTTGCCAACCCCAGCTTCTGAAAAGCCAAAATTTTGCCCCAGTTTATTTGGCTTACCCCAGACCGATCTTGAACCTTTTGCTAGAACCGTGGATATTTGCCAATTTTGCCCCAGTATAAGACACAGATCATGATTTGGCCATGAATTTTCCCCAGTATAGATGGAGACTACCTGTCACTCTTTTCAACCTTCCCCATCGGAAGGAACAATACCCCCTTTACTTGTATTGTCGATGCCGTTTCTGCCTTGATTTTGTTTAAACCGCCCTTACGGGTTTTCGGTTTATGAGGCTTTTCCGCTTGAATTGCCCTAATTTTTGCCTAGGTCACTTTGAGGATGGTTGACCTAGCGAGCTTTTCTTCCTTGTATTGCCCTAATTTTTTCCTAGGTCCTTTTGAGGATGGTTGACCTAGTGGGCTTTTCTTCCTTGTATTGCCCTAACTTTTTCCTAGGCCACCCTTGTGGGTTTTCGACCTAGCGGGCTTTTTTGCTTGAATTGCCCTAACTTTTTCCTAGGTCATTTTGAGGGTTGTCGACCTAGCAGGCCTTTCTTGCTCTAAGCGTAATATCTCTTGACGGCATTTGAATTAACAGGGTTAGGCAAGTCTTTCCCGTCCATGTCAGCCAAGATTAGGACGCCTCCGGAGAAGGCCTTTTTAACTAAGTAAGGTCCATGGTAGTTTGGAAACCATTTTCCTTGCAGCATTTTTTGCATAGGCAGCAGCCTTTTGATCACCAAATCCCCTTCTTGGAACTCCCGAGGATAGACCTTTTTATCAAAAGCCTTTTTCATTCTTCTTTGGTATAGTTGGCCATGACATATCGCCGCCAACCTTTTCTCTTCAATTAAGTTCAACTGATCCATCCGAGCCTGGACCCATTCGGCCTCTTCCAATTTAGCATCCATCATAAGTCTCAATGAGGGGATCTCGACCTCGATTGGGAGTACAACCTCCATTCCATACACCAGTGAGAATGGCGTTGCCCCAGTTGATGTGCGGACAGATGTCCGATATGCATGTAATGCATAAGGGAGCATTTCATGCCATTCTCTGTATGAGAGAATCATCTTTTGAATTATCTTTTTGATATTTTTATTGGCTGCTTCGACCGCTCCATTCATCTTCGGTCGATAGGGGGAAGAGTTGTGATGTTGTATCTTGAATTGACCACATAACTCCGACATCATCTTATTGTTGAGGTTTGACCCATTATCTGTGATGAGCTTGCTGGGTAATCCATATCGGTAGATCAGCTCTCTCTTCACGAATCTGACTACCACATTGCGAGTCACACTAGCATATGAGGCAGCCTCAACCCATTTGGTAAAATAGTCAATGGCCACCAGTATGAAACGGTGTCCATTGGATGCTTTAGGCTCAATTAGGCCGATGACGTCCATCTCCCACAAAGCAAATGGCCAAGGAGATGACAGCACATTCAACGATGTTGATGGCACATGGATATTATCCGCATACACCTGGCACTTGTGGCAGGTCTTAACGTGTTTGTAGCAGTCAGCTTCCATAGTCAGCTAATAATATCCGGCCCTGAGGATTTTCCTTACCATGGCATGTCCATTAGCATGAGCACCAAAGGACCCTTCATGAACTTCTTTTAGAATCTTGTTGGCTTCTGCAGCGTCCACACATCTGAGTAGAACCATGTCATGATTCCTTTTATACAGAATTTCTCCATTGAGGAGGAAGCTTGCGGCTAGCCTCCGTAGGGTTCTTTTGTCATTTTCTAACGCATTGGTGGGATATTCTTTATTCTTTAAGAACTGCCGGATGTCATGATACCAAGGTTTTCCATCCGATTCCACCTCTACTGCATGACAAAATGCCGGTCTGGAGCGATGCTGGATGCGGATGAGAGGCATATCTTCTTCTCGCCCCGATTTCGAACATAGACGATAGTGTGGCTAGGGCATCAGCTAGCTGATTGTCTTCCCGCGGTATATGTGAGAAGGTGACCTCCTCGAAGTGTTCCAGTAGATCCTTGAGACAGGCTTGGTAGGGCACTAGTTTTGCGTTTTTGGTCTCCCATTCTCCTCTGACCTGGTGGATGACCAAGGCCGAATCACCTAAGACCTGTAGGCGCTTTACTTTAGCCTCGATTGCGGCTTGAATCCCTAAGATACAAGCTTTATACTCTGCCATATTATTTGTGCAATCAAAGGCTAGCTGGGCGGTAATAGGTATATACTGTCTTTCCGGAGAAATCAGTATAACTCTTATACCGTGGCCCATCATGTTGGACGCACCGTCGAACAACATCGTCCATTTCTCTTCATCTATCTTCTCTTCTTCACCAAAGATTGCCATTAAATCCTCATCAGGAAACTTCGGTTGCATGGCCTGGTAGTCCTCTAGAGGTTGTTGGGCCAAGTATTCTGCGAGTGCGTTACTTTTGACAGACTTCTGCGTCACGTACAGGATATCATATTCCGAAAGCACCATTTTCCACTTTGCAATTCATCCTGACAATGCAGGCTTCTCGAAAATGTACTTGATCGGGTCCATCCTGGATATTAGCCACGTGGTGTGACTCAACATATACTGTCTTAGGCGGTGTGCTACCCATGCCAGAGCACAGCAAGTTCGTTCTAAGAGAGAATATCTAGCTTCGCCGCTTGTGAACTTCTTGCTCAGATAATATATTGCCCGCTCCTTTCTCCCAGATTCATCTTGTTGACCAAGTACACAACCCATTGACTGGTCCGTCACCGTCAGATACAGGATCAAGGGCCTCCCAGCGACTAGTGGTACTAGAACCGGTGGGTTTTGTAAATATGATTTGATCTTTTCAAAAGCCTCTTGGCAATCCTCATCCCAACTTATAGGTTGATTCTTGCGCAATAGCTTAAAGATTGGCTCGCATGTAGCTGTCAACTGGAAGATAAATCGGGAGATGTAGTTGAGCCTCCCCAAAAATCCTCGGATCTCTTTTTCAGTCCTTGGAGCCGGCATATCTATAATTGCCCGGGCTTTGTCAAGGTCGACCTCAATTCCTTTCTCGCTGACCATAAAGCCTAACAGCTTCCCTGATTTGACCCCAAAGGTGCACTTAGCCGGGTTTAACCGAAACTTGAATTTTCTAAGCCTCTCAAACAGCTTTTGCAGATCTGCAAGATGGTCATCTTCCGTCTGGGATTTGGCGATCATATCATCCACGTAGACTTCTATCTCCTTGTGAATCATATCATGGAATAATGTGACCATGGCCCTCTGATAGGTTGCCCCAGCATTTTTCAATCCAAAGGGCATGACTTTGTAATAGAAGGTTCCCCAGGCCGTAATAAAGGTGGTCTTTTCTCTATCTTCTTCGACCATCTTAATCTGATTATAGCCTGAGAAACCATCCATGAATGAGAAAAAGGAGAATTGGGCAGTATTATCGACCAGCACATCAATGTGAGGCAGCGAAAAGTCATCTTTCAGGCTGGCTCGATTGAGATCTCTGTAGTCTACGCACATCCGAAACTTGCCATCTTTCTTGGGGACGGGTACTATGTTAGCAACCCACTCGGTGTAATTTGCAACAGCCAAAAAGCTGGCGTCAAACTGCTTCCTTACTTCCTCAGATTTTCAAAGACATTTCCGGTTTCATTCTCCTTAGCTTCTGTTTGACTGGTGCACATCCGGCTTTCATAGGCAATTTGTGCTCCATTATAGAAGTATCTAGGCCTGGCATGTCTTGATAAGACTAGGCGAAGATCTCACTATAGTCTTGTAGGAGTGAGACTAATCGCTCACGATTGTCTCCAGTGATAAGTGTGCCTATCTTGACTTCTCTTTTGTTTTCCTCGGTCCCCAGATTTATCAGATCCATGGGTTCCTTATGCGATTCGATTATTTTAGATTCGCGTTCCACCAATCTCAACATCTCATCGGTGGGTTCGCATTCAAATTCTGACTCTTCGTCGGTCGGGTCGACAATACAGTTGAAATCGCCTAATACAATACTAGCACTGTCGTCATGAGGCAGATTTGGGCCAGATCTGCGTGTTGGGTATGAGAAGTATGAATAAGATATGTATTTTAACAGGGGGAAATATATTGGGGAATAGAAGAGAGAATATTTTGGATAATGCAACTGTATTTATTATTTGTCAAAAATATGTACAAAATGTTTATGTATAAAATTTTGTCATGACAACTACAGAATTACATTTGAACTGAACCAAAAGTCAGAGCTAGATCGAAAATTTTCCAATTGGTCAGTTCTCGTCCGCGGGGACAGGGCGTCACTAGATCTTCAATGGTCATTGTCCGAGTCTTCGAAGCCGGCACTTCAGAAACTTTCTGATATGTGGCACAGAGGGACTTTATTATAACGGGGTCTTACTGCCTTATCCTCTTCAGTAGGTTGATATCCCAACCCATATCGCCGCCTATTTTTGTCCACTAGCAATGGCCGAGATATGCTGCCCTTATTTTTCCCCAGTTTATCACCTTGCTTGAACCTGCTCTTTAGCATTACTCGGGCCATCATCATGAGAGCGTTAGGGGGCCGCCTACGGTCAACCACTTCTCCTTCTTTTATGGTAGTGACATTGGCAACTTCCAAGGCTTGTAATTAAGTCTCTAAAGCCTCTTCTGCTGCCTCAACATAGGGAGGATTGGTTGGTTTATTGACCAAGTAATCTTCTTTTGCCAAGATGATGATTAGTTTATCGTCTAGGATGAATTTCAGCTTTTGATGTAAGGTCAATGGTACTGCTTTAGCAGCGTGGATCCAGGGCCTACCTAAAAGGCAGCTGTAAGCCGGCTGGATGTCCATGATCTGGAAGGTAATGTTGAAGATAACTGGCCCAATTTGTACTGGCAGCTCTACTTCGCCCATTACTTCCCTTCTCGACCCATCGAAAGCCCTAACCATCGTAGAGCTCGGCTTGAAAGGGACATGTGGCAGTTTTGACAATGTAAGTTGAGGCATTACATTTAACGAGGAGTAGTTATCTATCAGCACTCTGGCCAAGATATGGTCCATACGCTTCACTGAGATATGTAATGCCCTGCTGTGTCCTGCCCCTTCATCCAGAATCTCGCAATCGACGAAGGTTATGAAGTTGTTGGCAGTCAGGTTGTTGGCAATTCCCTCGAATTTGTCCACCAAAATATTGTGGACTACATGGGCCACATTCAGGATTTTCAGTAACACCTTCCGATGGGGCTTCGAGTTCATCATTAGAGCCAGCAATGAGATTTTGGCGGGTATACGGTTCAGTTGCTCTATTACTGTATACTCGCTTTGCCTTATTAGTTTTAGGAACTCGCAGGCCTCTTCATCTGAGTCAAACTTCTTTAGTTCTTTCTCTTCCTCTTTATTGGCACTTTCGGGCTCTATTCTAGCCCGACTCTCCTTTTCTTGGGTAGTCGGATGCCTCCTTGCGTCTTCGGCAGGAGCGTAAATGAGACCACTCCTGGTCACTCCTCCTATTCCGGTTATGTTGGTCACGTCAGGTGAGGAGTTTTCCAACATACCCTCTTCAGCTCTTCCTCCAAGTACCTCTACATTATACCTCCAAGGCACCTCTTTGTTACTGTGGTACTGGAAGGGTCCCGGCACTTTTATTGTGACAGGTCTCATCCCATTGGGCGTCGACGAGACGACGGCTCAGTATAATGAATAACCAAGGGTTTAGGGTGCCCTGGGAAGGATTCATTGACCATGTCCACCTCTTCTTCAACTTCAATACAGTTCACCGAAGGCCCTGCTCCCCCATGGTTTGGCAGCGGATTGCTCCCCACACTCGGAACATCTTTTTCAAAGTTCAACCACTTGGCGTTGATCAATTTCTGGACCCTATGTTTCAGGGCCAGACAATTTTCAGTAGAATGTCTCACTGTCCCGACATGGTAATCGCATTTGGCCTCCGGATTGTACCATTTTGGGTATGGGGGTTCCAACGGCTTCATGGGAACTAGTGCAATCAAAGAGTTTTGAATCAAACGGGGCAACAGCTCCGAGTAACTCATCGGAATTGGATCGAATTGCACAATTTTCCTTGGATTATTGTTGGTTTTTTGTTGAGGTGGGTTAGGGTTGGTGTTTTTTTTTCCACGGTCTTGGAGGTTGTTGTTGAGGGAACGTTTGAGGGGGTGGAATCGTGATAGTGTTTGGTTGGAATTGAGTAGGTGGATTGTAGGTTGGCTGGTAGGCAGGTTGAGCGGAGGCTACCATGTGTGGGTGTGTAGGGAATTGTGGCTGATAGGCTATTTGGTAGCTAGGTTGTGTGGTGGTTGGGCGGTTTGGGTCGGTGGAGACATAATGAGTCTCAGTCTCCTTTTTCTTCCATGTATTATTTGTCGGCTTTTTCGTGCTCACATTGCCGACGACATTATGTACAATCCTTCCTCGGCGCAGACCACTCTCCACGCGTTCTCCTACCAGTACCATATATGAGAAATTAGCAGAGACATTGCCCACCATCTTGTCATAGTAGGGTGCGGGGAGCGTCTCCATAAATGTGCTAATCATTTCCCAGTCCAGCATGGGTGGCTGCACTTGAGTGGCTAGCTCCCTCCATCGCTGAGCATATTCTTTAAAGGACTCATTTTCTTTCTTGACCATATTTTGCAGTTGAGTCCTATCTGGCGCCATCTCAATGTTGTACTTGTATTGCCTTAGGAAGGCGTCTGCCAGATCCTTCCATGAGTGGATATATGACCTCTCAAGCTGGGTATACCAATTGGCGGCTGCTCCGGTTAGACTGTCTTGAAAATAGTGAATAAGCAGCTTATCGTTATGTGAGTATGAGGCCATCTTCCTATAATACATTGTTAAGTGGCTTCTTGGACAACCAACCCCTCGGTATTTCTCGAATTCCGGAGTTTTGAACTTCGGAGGTATGACGACATCGGGTACGAGGCAAAGCTCAGAAGCCTCGACTATTCCAGGTCCGCTTCCCTCGATATCCCTGACCCTTTCTTCCAGATGCAGCCATCTCCCTCCAAGAAGGGCCTCTTGGTCAGTCGTCTTTGGCCATGGCTCGTTCAAGGGCTGGCTGGCGTGGTTAGGTAAAGCATACGGTCCTTCAGGCCTTGCAACATGACCATAAGGATGCGAGTGACGAGGGTATGCTAGATGAACGGCAACTGGGACAGAATATGTAGGGTCTTTTGTGACAGTCATGTTCATGTGGGTATAGTCAGGGTGGACATTATATGGGTATGTAGTTGATGGATTAATGTGAGGAGGGAAAGATGGGTTTGTATGTGTAGGGAAGGCAGATGAAGTGTTTGTATTGTAAGGGTAGGATGGCAGATTCGTGTATGCTGGGTGTGAGTGTGGTGGATAGCCAGTTGCATTGGTGAGAGGCATGTAAGTTGGTGGGTTGATATGAGGGTTGTGAATGGTATGGTTCGAGTGTGGCGGTCCAGCGGGAAGGCTTGGATGATGTTGCTGGGAGGTAAGGTTTATGTAGAGTGGCAGTGCATTGGGGTTGTCGCCAACCGATATCCCTTGAGAGCCTGACCCATGAGGAGGTTTATAGCCGGGTGGTAGTCCATACGACCACTCTTGTTCAGTGATGGTCTAAAGAGACATAGATGCAGTGGTTGCCCCAGGTGCCTCAGTCCCTGCGGGTCCCTTTGTGCTTTTCTCAAGTAGCTTCATGAGCTTAGCCACTTGGTCTTTTAACTCAGCGACCTCGTTGCGGAGCTCCTCATTCTGTGTTTCCAGCTCACTTATGATTGGTTCTCGATCTGGTGCTATAGGAATGCCGGGGGAGACGTAAGTCCGCTATTTTGTTACCTGTTTAAAAGGTTAAATTCATTAATTAATTGATTAAAAAAGTTTGACTATGTGGTAAATAAGGAGGGACCAGAATCTCATTGAGTGTTGATCGTGTGCATCTTTCGTGCTTTGAGTATGAGATGGAAATTAATATGGAATCACAGAGACGAGCCCGTTTTATTCAAAACAGATGATGTCTACTTTACATTTCGTTCATCTTGCTTGGCCAGTTCAATGTATTTTTTCATTTTTAAGACTAAGTCTTTACAAGTTTGAATGAAAATTTCTACTTCAGGCAGGGTGTGGAGTGGATGCAGAGATGCTTCCGCCTTCTTGAGTGATTGCGGTATTTCTTCTATGGCCGTATTTGCTAGGCAGGCCAATCTTTGAAAGCATTTGATCCAGTGCTCAGCCGTATCTTTATACCACCTCCTTTCTTTTTGTATGTCATTTATGCCTTTTTACTACATCCTTATGATCTCGAGGACCTTCCATTTTTCCTCATTCACCTCATCCTACTAGGCTATGAGTAGGCCTTTGATTTGCTGTTTCATGTTCTCTATTCTTTGCAGCAATTCATTCCTCTCCTCTGTCACACGGTCCGCCTCTGTTTGGACTCTTCTTTTTGTGGCCAGGATTTGATTTTTCTCTTCTCAGATAGTGTGAACTTTGGCCTTCATTTGTTCCAAGGCATTCCTCAGCTGGCGATTCTCTTGGAGTGCGGCGTCCCTTTCTTGTGCTCTCATACCGAGCTCTTTGTTGGCCGCCTGTAGGTTCTTGTGCCCCCAAGAAGCACGCTCTCGCTCCCCTTTTTGCTGATCTCTGATAGATGTTAAGAGAGCTTTGTTCACTTCATCTTCCTTTCTCCAAGCAGCGCTCTCTTGTCGTTCTTTCAGCAGTTCCTCTTCCAGTTGGGCATTCTTCTTCCCCATAGCCTCTAGCTTTTCCTTCAAGTTTTTAACAACCTCGCCTTCAAACATCATCGGCGATGGTTGATTTTTGGATGGGGCGGTTGGAGGTTTAAATGGCAGTTTGATCTGTTGCGCCCTATCTCTGACCCACTACTTGTACTCTTTATTAGCAGCGCAGCTTCGCACTCCCAACTCCTTCCCTTTACGAGTGACACCCTCCCATGCCTCTCGAACCTTACGGAGGCTCTCAGCAAAGTCTCTTTCATATCTTAGGTAGAAAGGAGTCAGCAACTCATCAGATGGGGGTGCTTTGATAGGGTAAGCCAGCTGTCTCTGCCCCAGTATCTGGTTGTAATTGATACAACCTCTAGCTCCCATGAGGGGTACATTCAGGAACCCCTTATAGTGATAAATGACCTCCGTTCTTTGTTGCCACAACGGTTGCCATCTGACCTGGTCTTCGGTCAAGCCGGCAAAATGGGAGGACCATTCGGTGTTGCTCATCGGTTTCAGCTGGGTAGTTCAGAAAGTCTGATATGGGATATTGTGTCTTCGTATCCCTTTTGAAAATGTGAGCGATTATCCTTACGAATAGCACTGGTAGGCAACAGATCAGCCTTGTTCTCTTTTTCTTACGACAGAAGTTCAGTGTACAATAAACATCTGCCAACAAGGCCGTTACAAGATTTTCTGCCCTATCTCTCTTGGCCAAGAAGATATCAACGGCGTTCAGATCGACGAAGTCGTCTACATAAGGGAAAAGTACTAACCCATAGATAGTAAGGGCTAGCACATCCATGTATATGGCCCACTGGTTGCTGTTGGCCAAGGGTAGCATATACTCCTCCAAAAATTCTCTGGTGAACCCCTTGACCTGGCTCCTTGTTTGATAACCTGTCAAACGGTCCCTAGACTGCAACCCCAAAGCCTGTACGGCAGCCTGGAATGAGGAATGATGCTCTAGGTATTAATACGGTCTAGTCCCCTCCAATGGCAGATCTAGAATCTGCTCGAATTCCTCCAGAGTGGGGGCCAGCTGGAAGTCCGAGAATGTGAAACACCGGAAAGGTGGATCATAATATTGCACCATGGTAGTGAGGGCCCCCTCCCGCACTTGGATCTTTAAAAGCCTCAGTATGTTGCTGTATCTTTTGGCGAAAGCCATCTGTTGGATATTCGACAACTTATTTGCAAACCCCTCTAAACTGGCCAAGTCAACCACTTTGACACCGACACGTCTCTTCTTCCTCAACTGCTCGGATTCCATATTAATTTCCATTTCACCCCTTTTACGATAGTCACTGAGAATTTGGTCCCTCGAAAAAAAGAAAGGGAGAAAAATAAATACGTCAGACTCGGAATGAATGGTATTAAACTATAATGCATGCATGAAGATTTAAAAGCGATAAATATGGTTATCTTATGGCTATATCTCTCTTTTCCCTTCTCATTAGTTTTTTTCTTCTTTTTTTTCTTTCTTTTTAACCTACTCTTTCTTTCTTTTTTCTTCTCTCACCTTTCTCTTTTTTTTTTGCCTACTCTTTCTTCCCTTTTCTTCTCTCACCTTTCTCTCTTGTTTTGCCTACTCTTTCTTTCTTTTTATTCTCTCACCTTTCTCTCCTTTTTTTTTCCTACTCTTTCTTTCTTTTTCTTCTCCCACCTTTCTCTTTTTTTGCCTACTCCTTCTTTTCTTCCTTTTTTAATTTTAGAATTCTACAATCGCAGGTAAATAAAATCTTACAGAATCGATGTCGTGTAAATAAGGTGTGCCCTCCTCGTGTCCTAGAGAGGTGACCTGTCCTATGGATCTAAGGCTTTTAATGCATGAACCTTTCCAAGGTAGGTTGTAATCCTAGGGGTATAAAGGTCACTAGAGCCAAGTTCCAGTCCATAATGCTTGCCACAACAGTAGAAGTAGCCACTAGTTGTGGGGCATTATGAATAGGACGCACTCTAGCTGGGATTTTCATGATAGCCATACAGGACGTGAGCCCCAGCGTGACACCATTAGATCCCTCTAATCCTGGGTGGCACTCAGACCCGGGTATAGGGCCCCACTCATAATAAAATGTGTATGCAATGCATGGATGACACTTTATTTTGGGATACCTGCAATTGGGGAAATTGTACAGATATATAGCAATTTATTGTTTGTCTATCCTAGTGTGTAGAGAGAATAAACAAAACAATTAATCAAGAATAAATCAACAAATAAATAATATGCAATAATTAAATCATGCACATAAACAGTGAAAGGATCAATAAAAATGCACACTCAAATAAATGGGCTTGACTCTCTAAGTATCCCCAGTGGAGTCGCCATCTGTCGCAACCGTAATTCCGACGAGACGACGAACTCGCTAAAATTTTAAAAACTAAATCTAATTTTGATAATGCGGAGTCGCCACCAAATTTTTATTTAAAGGAAAAAGATTTGGAAAAAACCCTGACCCGAGGATGAGACGCTAAGTTCGGGAGTCGGTTACGAATAGGGAAGGTGTTAGGCACCCTATTCGCCCGTTCCGTGGAACGGTACCCTTAAATCGAGTGTATGATTATTTGAAAATAGTTTGATCCCTTAATTAATATGAAAATGCATGATTTGACGGAGGTTAGCCTGACAGGACTTGATCCTGCTCCTACGTATTCCCCGGTGCAATGGGAAACTCAAGGCTTACGTAGTTCTAGTTTGTGAAGGCTTGACCTTTGAAGAGTGTTTTAAAAGAATATTTGAAGATTTTGTTTTGAGAAAGTTTTATGTTTGGGGGGATTTTTGGTCCACTCATGCACAAGGCCCGAGGTGGCTAAGGCAGCACGAGGACCTATACAAGCTACTAAATGTTGAACAGCAAGTAAACCGCCAGTTCCCTATTTAGAGCCCATTGCGTGAGACATAGAATCCCAAAATATTTCGAAAAAGAGGTTTTTAAAGTCTTGAAGAGGACCTCAAGTCCACTCATGCACAAGGCCCGAGGTGGCTAAAGAAGCATGGGAACCTATACGAACTACTAAATGTTGAACAGTAGGTAAACCGCTAGTTCCCCATTTAGACTTCATTGCGTGAGACTTAAAGATCCCAAAATATTAAAAAAAGATTTTTAAATTTTGAAAAGAAATAATTTGCAAGTGATATGGACCTTGAGTTAAAAAGAAACTTGAAGTGTCTTTTTATGGGATTTTTATGGACTTAATTAGGAATTTTAAGTGTCTTGATTTATTTAGGAATTATAGGAATTTTAGAATTTTTATGAATTTTCAAGATTTTCGATAATTTTTGTGAAAATTTTTTAGAATTTTTATTAATTTTTATTAATATGGTAATTTAGGGGGACCAGTTGGGCATTTTGGAAAATGGCCAAGGGTAGGGCAGTAATTGTCTAGGCACCTGTTGGGTATTTTGGAAATGGGCCAGGGGTAGAACAGTAATTGTCTAGGCAGGGACCTGTACGTGGGCTTGATTGCAAGGCAAAAGGGAATTTTGCTCCTAGGTGGGTTCGAACCCTTGACCCAGGAACATTATGGGGGCATGCCTAACCACTGAACCACGCCCCATCATTGTGATAGTTTCTGCCTCCTCACACCTCTAATGGGACTCCAAATTAAATCGTTCATTTTTGAAAATGGTCTACAGGGGGTTCGAACCCCATGTTATAGACCTGCAACATTCCTTCTACCACTAAACCGAGTCTCTGGTCATGTGGTTTTAGCTCGTCAACTAACTTATCAAGGGTCAATTTCATGAGCCTAAATTTAGGCTCTACATAATTGGTAATAAGACATGGTCAATGCATTATTTAACGTCAAGATCTTGCATGGGCAGGAGATTGGGTTAATTGATGAACCCTTTACTGACATTGCTTTCCCTGGTGCTCCTAGCTTGATAACAGCATTAGAGAAAAAAAAATGCAAGGAGTTATTCTTGACTTGAATATACCTGCAACAACCTAACATGCCCTACCTTTTCATAGCTTCATGTCCCCTAGCATGAAAAGATTTTGCAAGCTCCCACTCCACCCAACAGTTTTAGTTTCCTGATAAGCGTCACACTACCCCGGCGTTATTTGTTGAGATCCAGATCAGTTGCTAGTTCTCATTCTTTTTTACCCCATTGGAGAAGGTATCTTGTAGGGGCAATTTCTTGACATTATCCTCCTGAGACAGGCCATTCAAAGCCAAGCGACTCGAACCTAAAGTCTGGCCAAATGCCATGGACGGAATATCTGCATGCTCCCCGTGCAGGTGTGTGGTGGACTTACCCTAAAGGGATCATGCTCATTTGCTCATGCAGGATGCACAGAGGCGTGCCATGAGCTCTACTCATTATTCCTAGTCTTCTCGTTGAACAGGGCCACTAACGTTGAAACAGAGTGCACAATCAAGAGGGTTGTGTGGGATCCTTTTCATCTTCAAGTTAATCTTCGTTCACAGGGGAAAACTCTGTTTTACAAAGCCAAATTCACGAAACAGGGGAGGGCCATTCTCCATACCTTTACACCATGATCAAATGATCTATAAAGCAAATCACAGTGACAAACCTACAATGTGCCTTCTACATAAACTACCTCAAGCTTATTCTATGCATATACAGCTCCATCCTGTACGATTGTTGTTTAATCACACACTGAGAATTGAAAATAGGTCTATGCAGAGTAATACCAAGTCTTTTTAATCTTTAATTCATACAAAAGTCTATCGATCAACATTTTCTTTCTTCAAGATTTGAGGCAGATTTAGGAAAACCAACCTGTTAGAAGACCAGCACAAGTCTCACCCTCGAATGTTCTTAGCAAGGTTCGATCCTCTTCTCTCCGCCAATGGTCGATGAAGAAGGGATCTCCAGAATTGTTCTCCTGCCGATTCACTTTCAAGGATTCAGAGAACGTCGCTGAATCCTTCTTCTCGATCCTTAATTCTCTTCCCTCTCCAATTTTCAGTTCTAGTAACCAACCCCTCACCAATTTCTTGGCTCCTTTATATAAGCCTCAGAAAGTCGCCTCTCCCTCTTTCTACTTTTGTTATTTTTCTAATTTTTTTTGCTTTTTGTTTTTTTTTTTGAATTTTCAATTTTATTTTTACTTTTTCCTTTTATTTCCAGATTTCAATTATGTTTTAATTCCATATTTTTACTTCTTACTTTATTTTCTTTTTGTTTTATTTTATTTCAAAATTTTTTTTCCTTATTTTGTTTTTAGATTTTATTACTTATTTATTATTTATTTTTTAGATTTTCTTTATTTTTATTTTCTTTATTTCAAAAATCTTATTATTTTTTTATTTTGTATATTTTATTGTTTTTACTATTTTTATTTCTTTTTAATTCTTGATTTACTTTCCAGATTTTCCCTTATTTTTATTTTCTAAATTTTGTTTTCAATTTTCAGTTTTTTTTTCTTTTTATTTTGTTTCCGCTTTATTTTTATTCTATATTTATTATTGCTATTGTTATTCTATTATTTTTTAGTTTTAGCTTTTTATTCCCTTTGAAATTTCCTAGATTTTTCTTCAATTTCAGATTTTATTATTTTTTCTTATTTTTTTCATATTCTGTTTCTTTTTTATTTGAATTTTTGATTTTCAGGTTTTAATTTTACCATTTCCCTTTAATTTATTTTCAGAATTTTTTCCTTATTTTCTAAAAAAAATTTGTTCTAAGTTTCCAGATTTTTTAATTTTCCTTTTATTTACAGATTTTTAATTTTCTGGTTTTATGTTTTTCAATATTTGTTTTTATTATTTTTAGTTTGTTTTTTGATGATTTTTTCAAATTTTAAAATTTTGTATTAAATTTTCAGATTTTGAATTTAATTGGAAGTTTTTTTTTTATTAATTTTGAATCTGATTTTATTTTTATTCAGGACTTTTTAATTTTATTTCATGATTTTTAATTAATCTCTTTTCTTGTTTTTTCATATTTTTAGCTTTTTCTTCTGCTTTCGTTGTTTACTGATGGTTCATTTTGGATTTCTTGGGATTTGCAGCTTAGGTTTATCCACTAGTTGACTTGAAATAGGCCTCAGACATAATTGGGTGTTTACAGTTTGCCCCTCTTTTCTCGTTTTCTTATTAGATAATATGAGAAGTACTCTATATTATCGTAGTAAGAAATGAGTAAAGACGAAAAAATAATTGGGTGTTTACACTAAGGAATATCCTAAGATTGATGTTCAAGTTAATTTGTGTTTGATGAAGAGGTTGTCTAGTTAAGAGTAGTTCTCTCACCTCATCCTTACTTTCAAGAGAGTTGGGTACTTCACTTACCTTCTCTCTTTCCTTCCTCTTCTTCTTTTTATTATTTTCAATTGCTTCTATCTTTTTGAATTCCTTTCTCTTTGCATCCCTTTTTCTTTCTCATTTGGATTTGGTCTTTACAGATCTCAATTGGAGCTAAAGGAACCAGGGTTATTCGTTGGGAATTGAACATGAAAGAAAACCTATTGGAGTGCCCATTATGATGAACATTCCTATCAAATTGCCATGACCTTTCCAGTAGCATATGACTGGCCTCCATAGGGACAACATCACACTGAATATATCCTCATACTTACCTATCCTAAATGAAAGGAAAACTTGCTTATCAACCAACAAGTCATCTTTAGCAATGAATAATTACCATTGTCTTGAAGGGCCATCATCTTTTCATTTGGGCATTGGGAAGCAATGTGCATCCTACCCAGACACTTGAAGCACTTAACAGATGATTTTTCCCTCAAGGTAAGTTTAGGGCTTTATCCTTAGACTCTTTGGAGTCATTGGTTTCTTTTCCCTATCTAGTTTTGAAACTATAATTCTTTTTCTTGCTTGTCTAAGTGTCTTGTGTAGATGACTTGTATGCAGTGTATTTTGTTTTACCCTTCTTATTTATTTGGTCTTCTACCTTTATATCTTAGTGATAAAGGTCATTTAGGCTTAAGTATTGGTGGAGTTCTACCACATATTTGATGTTATGCCCATCAAGGAACCTAGTCATGGTGGGTTCCTCACTTTTTTTCAAATTAGCCCTAACCACTGCTACCTCCATTTCTTTATAATATTTCATCTACACTTTTTGAACCTTGAGAGAGCCTTTATAACCTATTGCGGACCTCCCTTAAATAATAGAGAGGTACATGCCTAGCCCTCATGATATGTTTCACTTCTTCCCATTCACTCAATAACCTAATCCTTTGTTTGTTAAACCTATCCCACCATATTAAGGCATAGTCCTAAATTCTAAGGAAACTAATGTCACCTTATGTCTTTCCCTAATGGCATGACTTGCAAAGATTTGTTCTACCTTAAGCTTCCAACCCAAGTATGCCTCAGGATTGTTTCCTCCTTCGAACTTAGACATTTTAATCTTAGGTAGCTCTATGGCTTCTAAGGTATCCCTACCCCTTGGATCTTTATTCCTATGGCTAACTCTATAATCTCTATCATCTAAGATATCCCTAGATGAACTCCTACTCCTAGGCTCCCTAGACCTATAGGATCTATGCCTATGTGTCTTAGACCAAGAGGGTTTCCTAGTCCTAGAATAACACCCTAAAAGTGAATAACGATTTTATGCTTAAATTGTTCATTCGGTTCCATTATTAGTTTTTTATCTCATGATACAGAATCTTTGGAAAATAATTATTAGAGAAAATATGATAATTTTTTTAAAACAACCATTTTGTTATGAATTACGAGCCTTGTCGATATAATGTTCGAGTTAGTAAACAAGTTACCAGGCGTTCTTGTGCGCATACAGAATATTATCATTACAAATCGCTCCCTTTGCCTCATTTATCTCTCATAAATAGTAAAAAAAGTTAAACATAAACCACTTATACACATATAAGATTTATATAATTATAGAGTCTTTTTTACATGTACATAACAATCTTAGGCACTAAGCCCTTTATATACACTTTATATACACTTTATTACACACCATAATGTACATACCATATTTACATACATATGTATATATATATATATATATATATTTTTTTTTTTTCTACATATTTTGATCCAAAGACATGAAAGTCCCATTAAGCATCTCTTGATTGGCTTGAAATGGATAAGGCATCGGGTATGATGAACTTCCTTGTGAGGACCAAAGATATGAAGAACTATGGTAGTTTGATGGAGTCTATAGGTCTGTCTCTCCCTCTAAAGTAGAATATTCCTTAGCAATGGTAGTCTGTTTCCTTGGATATCCAGGAGAAGGCAAACAAACTCTATTGGGGTGAAAGGCCTCTGAGGGAATTGCAAAATTCATTGTGGTAAATTTTGGGCTAGAGACTTCTGAAGTGAAAAGATGTCATAACGAGAAGTAAATCCTCACATTGACTTGGGCTATGATTAACAGGCCATGGGGGTTTGCTGACCAATCCATGTTACTGATATTTATGAATACCACCATTGTCACGAAGGACATGCTCTTCGTTTGGGAAGAAAGTAGGGAGAGAAGGAGTGAGAAACAAAGTTTCTTAGTAGGATTCTACTCTACTTCTAGTGTCATGACTTTCAACCCAGCCATTTCAGTTTATTAGAAAATTCATGACATGGATGCAGAGTTGGTTTTAATCTTTTAAAAACTCCCACTAAAGTCGATTATTTTATATAGAAAACAACCATTGTTACATAAATATGTATCTTCAGTGATCCCTTAAACCATTTAGGTTCATTTTAAAGGCTTTCAAATAGTCATGTATGGTCAATCAATATTCAGCCAATATGTTATGCACATTTAGATCTCAAATTCTATCACATCACTAAATCATACATGACCATCATACATAGCATCATTATTTAAACATTTATGAGCAGTCATCATTCAACTTATATTAAACACTATGCATTCAGAAAGCATCACAAGTTGACTTATCAATCAGTCTTGGATAACATAACTACACATACCCATACATGTCCAACTTGTTTAACTTATAACATTTTATGATGAAACACTCAAAAGGGGTTAATATACTCAATCTTCTAAGTTACATGATATGGTTCACTCAATGTGAATGAATCAAAATGAGAAAATGTTAATTAGAACATCTTGAAAATTAGGATATGATAAGGTAAAGGAACCTGAAACAAATCACGACTTGCTGAAGAGCATCGAAGTTATCAAAGAAGAACTTAACCCTTACCATGACTTATTGAAAGAACCAGCTTTATCAAGTTCTTTTCCCAAGAACCAAGAGAACCAAATCACACCGAGATTAAAACTCTCAAAGAGAAGTATTATTATTCATCAAAACTTGTCCTTACATTGAATTCCTAAATTCTATTATATATATAACCTAATTGACCTAAATTAGGAGAAAATCTAATAAGAAAACAAATATAAAGTCCTAATTAAATTGTAGATCAATCTAAAATCTTAATTTGATTTCCAACTAATTTAAAACAAATAACTTGTAAATCAATATCAAATCCTAATGTGATCTATAGCAAATCAATTAAAAATCATAAACCTTATCACTTAAGATCCTCCATAATATGACTACATAAATTAACCCATGTTGGATTTGGGTTTGGATCAACGTAGTCCTTTTCTTGAACTTCCTTGATAAGACCTTGAAGTGCTTGTTCCATACGTTTGGTTCTATTTCTTGTCATAAGACCTTCCATTCCTTGTAGAGAATCTTTTAAATGATCTTTCTTACTTAATGTGGTGCTCATGTTCACATCATTCCCTCTTTCTCCAAGAGGATTCATTGTAAAATCTTGAAGGTCACCTACATCAAATAAAGATAAATAAAAAACATTGAAAGTGACACTCACATTGTCATAGCTACTCGAAAGGTCAGTTTTATAGACATATCATTGATCCTTTCAATCTCTTGAAATGGACCATCTCCTTTAGGAGGTAGTTTGGAATTTCTTTGACTTGGAAATCTCTCTTTTCACAAGTGAACCCACACCTAATCACCAGGTTCAAAGACCACCTCAGTACGTCCTTGTTTGCTTGCTGAGCATAGTGTTAATTCTTCTTCTCAATATTAGCATGAACCTTGGCATTTAACTTCTGTACAAATTCATCCTTTTGTTTTCCATCCAAATTAAAAGTGTTATTAGTAGGAAATGGTAAAACATCTATAGGCAATAAAGGTTTAAAACCATATACAACCTCAAAAGGTGAAAACAAAGTAGATGTGTGAACAACCTTATTATATACAAATTCCACATAAGGAAACAATTTTCCCAATCTTTTAAATTCTTCATAATTTTAGTACATAATAAAGTGCTTAATGTTCTATTTATAGCTTCGATTTGTCCATCTGTTTGTGGGTGTCCCACAGTAGAGAATAACAACTTAGTACCTAACTTACCCCATAAGATTCTCCAGAAGTGACTAAGGAATTTGACATCGCGATCACTTACAATAGTTTTAGGTAAGTCATGCAAAGGCACAATCTCTTTGTAAAGTAAATTAGCAATATGGGTGGCATCATTAGTTTTAGAACAAACAATAAAATGTTCCATTTCGCTAAACTTATTCGCAACCACAAAAATACTATCCTTTTCTTTTAGGGTCTTAGCTAGCCCAAGTACAAAATCCATACAAATAATAGTCCAGGGATATTCAAGAATATGTATAGGTGTATATAAACCATGAGGCATTACCTTATATTTTTCTTGTAAGCAACTAATGCATTTTTTGCAAAAATAAATTTAACATCATGCTTCATCTTGAGCCAAAAAATTTTCATGTAAAACATCATAAGTTTTTTGAATGCCAAAGTGTCCCAATAGTCCTTCCTCATAAATATCTCTAATAAGCATTTCCCTTACACTATGTTTAGGCACACATAATTTATTTTTCTTAAAAAATATCCATCTTACCTAAAATAGTATGCAAAACCATGGTCAGAACATGCTTCATACAATTGTCCAAATTCAATATCATCAGCATACATGGTTTTCAGTAATTCAAATCAAAGTAGTTTTAGAGTCATAAGTAATACATACCTTCGAGACAATGTGTGAACTACAATATTTTCCATTCCTTTTTTGTACTTGAAAACATAAGGAAACATCTCAATAAATTCTAGCCACTTAGAATCTCTTTTGTTGAGCTTACCATGGGACTTCAAAAACTTCAAGCTGAGATGATCAAAATGAATGACAAACTCCCTTAGCCAAAGGTAATATTGCCAGATTTGTAAGGCCTTCACTAAGGCATAGAACTCCTTATCATAAGTTGAATAGTTGAACATCGCTCTACTAAGTTTCTCACTAAAATATGTCATAGGTTTGAAATCTTGCTTTAAAACAACTCCTATACCCACTCTGGAGGCATCATATTCAATCTTAAAAACTTCATCAAAATTAGGTAAACTTAATATAGGAGCATTAGTTAACTTATCCTTTATCAATTTAAAATCCTTTTCATGTTTCTCACCCCCTTTAAAATTGACATTTTTTTAACAAGTTCTTTTAAAGGGGTGGCTATAGAATTAAAGTTTTGTACAAACCTCCTATAAAAACTTCTTAAACCATGGAAGCTCCTTACCTCATTAGCATTTGTAGCGTAGGTCATTCTCTAATTGCCTTGAATTTTTCTTCATAAACACTAACTCCTTGAGAACTTACAATAAATCTTAAGAAAACAACTGATTCCATACAAAAAGTGCATTTCTAAAGATTAGCATGCAATTCATAGCTTTGTAACACAACACACATAGCACGTAAGTGATGTAAGTGTTCATTTGTTGTCTTACTATATATTAAAATATCATCAAAATAGACAACAAATTTTCCAATAAAAGTTTGCAAAACATGATCATTAATCTTATGAAGGTACTCGATGCATTAGAAAGACCAAATGGCATGACAACCCACTAATATAACTCATATTATTCTTTTTAAGTAGTCTTCCACTCATCACCCTCTTTCATACGAATTTGGTGATACACACCTTTTAAATCAATTTTATAAAATAAGCAAGAATCACACAATTCATCAAGTAAATCATCTAACCTTAGGATAGGATATCAATACTTTACCATAATCTTGTTGATAGCTTTATAGTCCAAGCCATGCATTATGTCACATCCTTCTTTGGTACCAAGATAACATGAACCATACATAGGCTAAGATTTCCCCACATATCCTTTTTGCATCAACTCCTTTACTTTCATTGAAATTTTCTTGGCCTCTTCAGTACTAGTTCTATAGCTGGCAAGTGTGAGCAAATACACAAACTTTCTTTTCTTTTTCTTTATTTTTTTATTTTTCTTTCTTTTTACTCTCACTCTTTTTTTGACTTTCTATTTTTTCTTCACTCTCCATTTTTTCTCTCTTTTCTCTTTCTTGACTTTTTAATTCTTTTCTTTTATTTTACATTCCTTTAAAATTCTCATTTGGTCATAGTAAGCCTCAATAAGCCTTAATGGGGTCAATATAATTGTTTGATTATCCACTACAAGAAAATATTTATTTTTAAACCCGTCATGTCTAACCTTCTTATCATATTGCCAAGGATGTCCTAATAATAAGTGTCCTACGTGCATAGGAGCAATGTCACACAACACTACATCCTTATACTTTCCTATAGAAAAGAACGCCAAGACTTGCTTACTAACCTTACATCCCGCAATTCATTCATCCACTACAACCTATAAGGGTTAGGATGCTTCTTAGTAGGCAAGTTTAATTTCTCCAATAACAAGGTACTAGCAACATTGGTGCAACTATCACTATCTATAATCATACTACATACCTTGTTCACATGACAACAAGTATAAAATAGAAGTTCCCTTTTCTCTGAATCTCCTTCATCCTTTGGTTAGATGTTCAACTCACATCTTGTCACCAAGATGTCTCCATGCATAGGTTATGCTAAATCCACATCACTATAATTGTCAAACCATGTCATTTCTCCTTCTTTCAAGCTCATACTCTCCACTTCATCGTTGTCAAGAATGGTCATGGTCCTTTAAATTTGGGCATCGAGAGGTAATGTGTCCTAGACTTTGACATTTAAAGCAATGAATGTGACTTGACTTATAAGAACATTCAGTTTTGGATTTACCTTTGGAAACAAGTACTGCTGACTTCCCCTGAGATTCCTCCTTTGGTTTAGAACCTTCCTTCTTGTTGGCCTAATTAGACTTCCATGATGAACTAGAAACATATTTGTGAGTGGTCCTAGGTTTGAGCTGCCTTTCCACATGAATAACTTTATGAAGGAATTCCTCCATCTCCACATAATGTTGTAGCTCCACCATATCAACTATATCTCTTTTTATGCTTCCAATGAATTTTGTCATAGTGGCTTCTCTGTTCTCCTCCACATTAGCTCTTATTATGACAATTTCCATCTCTTTTTAATAACCTTCAACACCCATGGCATCTTCAGTAAGACTTTTCAATTTTTGATGCAAGTCTCTATGATAATGACTTAGCACAAATCTTCTTCTCATGGCTACCTTTATCTCTTCTCACATTCAGACAAGTCTCTCTCCATAGCTCCTCCTATTAAGCATAAATTGATCCTACCAAATATTAACATAATCGTTAAAAAATATAGTGGCTAGTTTTACCTTTTTCTCCTTCAAGTAATTGTAACAATCAAACACATGTTCCACCTTTCTCTCCATTTCAAGATAAGTTCTAGGTTCATTCTTTCCTTAGAATGGTGGAAGGGATAATTTAATACTCTCCTTAATGCTGTAAGATTGAATGCTGTAAGAGATAGATATATAGTATTTTTAAGGAGGATTTATAGGGTAGGTGATAGAAAAAAAAGGATAACCAAAAGAACAAGAAGGGTGGTGAAAAATAAGAAAGACACAAATAAGATAAAAGAAGGGATAGATGACACCTGATCCAAGAACGGAAGCTCTGATACCAAATGATATGATTCCCTACGTGAATGAACCAGAATGCAAAAATGTTAATTAAAATGTCTTGAGAATTAGGATATGATAAAGTAACCTAACACAAAAAGTGCGACATGTTGGAAAGCACTGGAGTTATCAAAGAGGAATGTGAAATTTACCATAACCTACCAGCAGAACCGATGTTATCAAGTTCTTTTCCCTACAACCAATGAAATCAACTCACACCGGGACGAAAACTCTCAAGGAGAAGTATTATTATTTATCAAAACATGTCCTTACACTTAATTCCTAAATCCTTTTATATGGATAACCTAATTGACCTAAATTGCGAGAAAATATAATAAAAAGAAAACAAATATGAAGTCCTAATCAAATTGTAAATCAATCTAAAATCTTAATTTGATTTCAAACTAATTTTAAAAAAAAACTTGAAAATCAATATCAAATCCTAATATGATCTATAGAAAATCAATTAAAAATCATAAATCTTATCACTTAAGATCCTCAATAATATGACTATATAAATTAACCCATGTTGTATTTGGGTTTGGATCAACGTAGTCCTTTTCTTAAACTTCCTTGATGAGATCTTGAAGTGCTTGTTCCATATGTTTGGTTCTATTTCTTGTCATAGGACCTTCCAATCCTTACAGAGAATCTTTTAAATGATCTTTCTTGCTTAAGATGATGCTCACATTCACATCATTACCCCTCAACCTTTTCTTTTCTCAATGTTCAATTTGTTTCACATGATTTTTATATTCTTAGAAGTTTTCCTCTACGTGTCCGAATGGAACCTTCTAAGTTTTTATCCTTTGTGAACTCCAATTTACATATCTTATGCATAACCTATTCATACTATGTTTAAAGGTTATGTGTTTGGAATTTTTTAACTTATTTATAACAATTTAGTTATGCATGATCGAATGATACACATGCCATTGTGAAGCTTCATTTAAACTCTTAAGCCTTTAATTTTTCATAATAAAGCTTCTTAATGTACCTAGACCAAGTTTTCAAAGTCATTCCTACTTAGTTAACTTTGGGTGGCCGAATGCATGTCCATGGTTTCTAAGGTCTTCTAGTTCTGTTTTCTTTGTCTTAGAAGATGACTTTTACTAATTGAAATCTATTTCATTAATTATTACCTAACTTAGAAATTTTTAAGACTTTTACCTCACACTTAAAGGTCATAGCTAAATGGTCTGTTGTAACTTTCTAACCCCATGGTTGATTCCTAATTACTCAATTTATGCATGCCTAGCTTTAGTCTTAAGTCATAGTGAAATTTTAACTTTCTTTCACTAACTTAGCTAACCTGGTCGAATGGACTTCTTAATGTTTTTAAAATTTTCTTACACTTTTAATCTCTTATAGTTATATTCCAAGCATGCTTAATCAACCCTAGTTAAGAATTACAACTCCTTGTTGGCTAATTGACCCTAAGGTGGCCAAATGCCACTCCTAGTGTGTACGACATCAAACACTAGTGCAAAAATAGCCTTTTATAAAAGAATTTTACATCGGTTGTTTGTGAATCAATATAAAAAAAAGGTGGTGACATTTTTGTAAATAAAATTGAAACTTTCCACGTCGGTTTCTCTTGACCCGATGTAGATCAATAGGCAGTGGCATTTTTGTAAATAAGATTGAACCTTTTGTCATTGGTTGCTTTATAACTGATATAGAAAAGTTGGCAGTGGTAATTTTCCAAATAAAGTTCAAACCTTCGACATCGGTTGTATACAGAATCGATGTAGAAACCTTTATTTTTTTTAATGATATTTTAGTAAATAACCAATGTAATAAGTTCTTTCTATGTTGGTTTTATGTAATAATCGATGTAAAATCTCCTTCCCCTTCCCTAAACTTGGTGCGATATTTGTTGCTAAGCATAAGTCTAAAAACTCCTTACTCCTTCAAACACTCTTCATCGCCATTGTCGTCCTCCTTACTGAGAGTGAAAGACTATAGTCGTCACCATTGTTGCCGTCATCGCATGAAAGACTATGGTTGTCATCAGAACTGCAAAGCACCCTTCTTTTGATATGTGTTTGCCATCCTCTGTTGTTGTTCATCGCTAAGGTAGGTATTCTTGAACGTGTTTGTCACATAGATTACCTAGCTTAATGGTCATCTAGTACTTCATCTCTGTTGAAACTCATTTTGTTGAAGCTCCCTAATCTATGTTCCTGTTACTTCGTCTCTGATTCTTGTAGTTAACTTACTATTCTTTGCTAATATGTTGTTATGAGGTTTTTCTTCATCATGGTACTGAATTTTATATGCATTCATCTGCTTTAAATCTTGAGAGTGTTCATTTCCTTTTTTAATTATGGTTTATTATTATGACATAGTTTGTGCGAGATAGGTTGTTCTACTACCAGTTAATATATGCAAATTTTACACTAGGCAATTGAACTGAACGCACAAGCATATATGCATACAGTGTGATATATACAAAACTTAGTTTTCTTTTCAATACCTTAATGCACCTAGTAACTTCACTATTTTTGGTCTGAAGAAGTAGTTAATATATTCTAGTATGAACATAATGGATAGCAACGATATGAAATTTGATTGGCATACAGTCAAGCCAAGAATAAAACCAAAATGGCTGGCACCCAAGCGTAGAATCCAATCTGGTGCATATTCTCCCATATAGTCAGACCCCTTCAAGATACTCTTCCATCTCTTCCATCACACTTGAATCTGATGGTTTACATCTCCCTTTATTACTCTATTATCCTATATGATGGACCCTAGATACTTAAACCATGTATATAGAAATAAAAGAGTACATTTGTAAATGATGACTACTATAAATCAAGTTAAGATAAAAGCTTGAACTTTTGGAATGGAGTTTTTCCATGCCACAGAACCAAATTAAATATTTTAGTTTATTAATACAAATCGATATGTGTCGCAACCTTAATCACTACGAGACGATGAACTCGCTTAAATTTTAGAAGAGAATTTATAGATTATGTGGAGTCGCCACCAAATTTTATTTTAAGGGAAAAGATTTGGAAAAACCCCAACTTGAGGAAGAGATTTTAGGTTCAGGAGTCGGTTATGAGTAGGGAAGTTGTTAGGCACCCTACCCGCCCATTCCGAAGAATGGTACCTTTAAACTGAGTGTGTGATTTGTTTGAAAATTGTTTGATCCCCTTTAATTAGAGTGAAAATCAATAGATTTAGGGAACATAGCCTGATAGGACTTGATCCTGCTCCTACGTATTCCTGGGTGCAATGGGAAACTCAAGGCTTACGTAGTTCTGGTTTGAAGGCTTGACCTTAAGAAATACTTAAAAAAGGACCTGTATTTTGAAAATATTTTAAAGAAGATTTTTATTCCATATATGCACAGGGTCCAAGACAACTACAGCTGCACTGGGACCCATATGAATCCCTAAACATTGAACACCAGAAAAAGCTACCAGTTCGTGCTTAGGGTTCATTGCGTGAGACTTTCCAACATGAAGTTTTTCTTGAAATTGTTTAAAAAGGATTCTTAGCCCACATATGCACAGGGTCCAAGACAACTATGGCTGCACTGGGACCCATATGAATTCCTAAACATCGAACAGCAGAAAAAACTACTAGTTCGTGCTTAGGGTTCATTACGTGAGAACCTAAAATTAATGAATTTAATTTGAAAATAATAAGGATAAAAAAAGCGGATTGGGCTTAGGTAGAAAAAAAATTGGGCTTGATTAGGAAAAACGAATTGGATTTGGAATGAATTTTATTTACAATGAACTTGATTTAAAATGAATTTGATTTGAAATGAACTTGATTTAAAACTTGTGAAAACTTGATTTGAAGTGAACTTGATTTAAAACTTGAGAAATTAAACTAAACTTTATTTGAAGTGAACTTGATTTAAAACTTGGGAAATCGAACTAAACTTGATTTGAAGTGGACTTGTTTTGAAAATTTGAGAAGAGAAAAAAAAATAAAGAATTAAACTTGATTTGGATTTGAGAAAAAGAATTAAATTTGATTTAAAACAAAATAATTTTGGAATTGAAACTTGAGGAAAATGATTAAATTTGATTTGAATAAAATGAATTTTATTTGAAACTTGGTGAAAAGGATTAAATTGGATTTGAACCAAAATAAATGTTATTTGAAACTTGATGGAAGGGTTAAATTGGATTTAAATCAAAATGAATTTTATTTGAAACTTGATGAAAGGAATTAAATTGGATTTGAACCAAAATGGATTTTATTTGAAACTTTGATGAAAAGGATTAAATTGGATTTGAACCAAAATAAATTTGTTTGAAACTTTGATGAAAAGGATTAAATTGGATTTGAACCCAAAATAAATTTGTTTGAAACTTGATGGAAGGAATTAAATTGGATTTGAAATGAAACGAAGAAAAATAGAAAATTAAATTTTTACTTGAAATGAGGAAAAAGAAAGAATTAAATTTGATTTGAAATGAAATGAGGAAAAAGAAAGAGAATTAAAATGGAACTTGATTTAAGGAGTTGGAGATTAATCATGCTCTTGATTTTTGGGATGGCATTATACAGATTTGAGGAGGCGGGCCCATGTATGAATTTCTCTTGGCCTATGCTTGGCCACTGACACGTGAGGTGCGCGTGACATGGGGGGAAGAATTTTACAACAAAATGGTGGCGTGTGGAGGGTTCTAACTCATGCCATGGGAATTATGGGCTGCGTCTCTAGCCACTGGGCCAAGCTCGTGGTTGTGCTTTTAACACTTCAAATTAAATTATAAAGGCCTTGCATGGTGTCCAAACATCCTTAAAGCTGCATGTGATTTGGGAGAGTTCCAAACATGCTAAAGGGCATGTGAGCCAACACTAAAACCATTTGTGTGGGTCCCGAGCCAAATTATTAACAGCTGCTGACCTTTCATGCATGCATAAGATTCGAGTTGGAGAGAATAGGAGAACCCTTAAAGTATCAACTTCAGGGCACGTATTCAGACTATGCAGAGGCAGTCCTTCCCACGTTGATGCATGGATTTTTCTACTTTCAGCCTCAAGAAACTGAACTTCCTTTTTTAGCATGAGAATTATGCAAGCTGAATCCTAATAAGTTGTCTGACCCATTAGCTTTACTAAAGTAGCAGATGGAGGGAATTGTACTTGGGTAGCTGCGCCTTAATGCTTGAGAAGTTGCATGATGCATGCATGGGCGCATATGGGTGGAACAGTGTGTCTCTAAGAGCTGCTATGATTCATGATTCCACTACATCGAGCGTTCAAAGTTCATCTCTAGTTGTCGTTGGCTTGTTAATAGTAGTTTCATCATTTAGGCCACACGACACAGACGCGGATATCGCTCATGGACTTGATTTTCTAAATTTCTTGCAAGTTGACCAACTGGTTCTGCTAGCTTTATAGGGTATGCATATCACAATAATCCAGTTGCAGAAACCACATGCAACTAAGGGTCCTAAGCCCATTTTCAAGGCATGTTCGACATCAACTATGGCAGTGTTCTACCAATCCTTCTTAGAACATTCATTAAAAAGATAAAAGGCTTCTATGCATTCAAATTTATAAGCATCGAAAGGATTAAGTCACGAGTTTTGTGAAAGATTGATTCTAATATCTTAAGTTTGTAGAAGATTTCTACGTACCTGTATGAGGTCTTTGCTCAGTACGCGTCGAGATTCTTGTGCAAAGCCCAAGAGAATTCTCTTCCTACTCCAACGATCTCTCCTCTGGTGTGATGTTTTTTTTTTTGTGCAAAGCTTCCAGAACAAGTCCCCAAATTCGCAGCTCTCCCCCAAAAGTCTTTAAGTTGTTAACACTGCCCTTCCTTTTTCTCCTCCACTCAGTGGGATCCAACAGAGTTATGGGAGAGACTCCAAGATTCTCCCTAGTGAGCCCCAGGCACTGGGAGCGTCCCTTCTTTCCTTTGCTTAATGAGAGTTTCTTCAAGAAAAGAAAAAAAAAAGAAGAATCCCTTCAAAAGATCCCGCCAACCCTCTTTCCTTGGAACTTCTCCCAAAAACTATGTGTGTGAGAGAATTAATCTTTTTGGAGCTTGAAGCTCCTTCCCCGAAGTCCTTCTGAAGAGGTTAGATCATGCTGCTATATTTCTGCCCCTCCGAATCAGGTTCTCTCCCAAAAAAAAAAGAACCCCATGCATTTACATCCCCCTTTGGTTTTTTTTTCTTTTTATTTTCAGTTTTTAATATTCTGTTTTGTTTTTTTTAATTCTGTTTGTTCTATTTTTAATTTTTTTAAATTTCGTTTTTTCAGTTTTTTTTATTTTTTGTTTTTTATTCTTTATTTTTTCATTTGTTTTACTTATTTGTTTTTACTTTTTTTCAATTTTTGTTTTTAGTTTTTTTCCTCAAGTATTATTATTTATTATTATTTTTTGTGCATTTTTCCATTTTATTATTTTTTGTTTTTAATCCCTTTTCTATTTATCTTGATTTTCATCTTTTTATTTTCTATTTTTTTTATTTTTGGTTTGTTATTATTTTTTCAGATTTTATGTTTTATTTTCATTTTCATTTACTTATTTTTATTTATATTTATTTTCTATTTTTAAAATTTTTCTATTTGCATTTTTTTCATCATCATTTTTTATTTTGTTTTTTTGTTTTTTATTTCTTTCTTCATTATTATTTAATATTCCTGTCTTTATTTGTTTCTTCATTTTTATTTAATTTTCTATTTTTTTCTTGAATTTCTATTTTTTCTTATTTTTTATTTAATTTATTTTTGAATTCTCCTATTTATTTTTTCATTTTTGTTTATTTGTTTTCTCTATTTTTCATTTATTTGTCTTTCTGTTTTTAATTTCTTGTCTATTTTGTTTTCATTTTCTTCTCTTCATCTATTATTTAAATTATTATTTACTAATTAATTTTAAGAACGGGGCCTCGAATATAATTGAGTGTTTACAATATGTAGCTACCATCATTAACAGACTTAACCATAGCATGATGGAAACAAAGTCCTAGCTAAACCCAAGAATGCCGATAGTTGTTGGTACTTGGTGGTAGTTTATTGTCCTTTTTATCTTGTTATAAACGAAGCAACTATCAACTAGGAAAAAAAATGATTAGGAGAAACACTAACTATTGTTTAGGTGTATCCATGGATAGTCTACATAAAGCCATTGCTTAGGAGTGCATTAGCTCAATTGAGTAAAACTATTCCGTTGGTCCTGGTTCTAGTTTTTTGTGTGCGAGCACTACATATCTTGTATTGTGTCAATTTTAAATTTAAACTACATGTTTAGACTTGAGTAAAAGTTTCACCCTTCTGTTTCACTCTTTCCAACCTTTAATCCTAAGAAAAAGAAACAAATGTAGATATGAATGAAAAATTTCTAGATTCCTATTTACTCATACAGATAAGTTGAGTAGAGAAATATATAAACAAGTAGAATTTGCCAAGTCTTAATAGCTTAAACTAAGTCAAGTATGATGAGGTATCATGAAACAAACCAACCCAAAAGTTTAAGTGTTCATTTGTTTTAAATTTTAGTAAAATTGATTTTGAACTATTGAACATAGGATATGTACCCAAATTAATCTTAACTAGTTTGGCTCTCAAATTCTTCTTCACTCCAATTATCATCATCCTCATTATTGAAATATCCTTCAAGTATAATAACATCTATTGTTATGGTGATGTTCCACATTGTTGCTAGGGTAACTGTTTATGATGTTATTATTTGTATATCATTGTTTGTGCTTCAAAACCAATTAGATCATTCAAAACCAAGTAGCTCATTCTATCGAGTACCCTCATTCTATCTTCTTTCATATAGCATCTCATTATATCATCATTCTATGTTTATTGTTTACTTATTTTAAGAGTTTGATCAGGCCACTAGGAATCCATTAGGGCCAAACAAGACAAAGTTTAAGAGTTATGTGGCCTTCCTTAGACGAAGCAGAGCTAGTTTTTTGAAGAAGGATTAGGATGATGTAGAGATGCAAGTGAAGGATCAAATTTGAGAGACTATCACGATATTTAATTTTAAAGCTTTAAGTTTCTCCATATATTTATGATTCACTAACTAATTACATCTTGTTTTATGTAGCTTACATATGATGTACCAAACACTAACTTGCTGAAGAGAAAGTGGCTTTCATTTGGTGGTGAGTGTTGGAGGGGCTTCAAGACACATATGACCAGCAAATATATATATGGGTCACTCAAGGATGTGTCTCCTTGTGAGGAGTACCGGTTCCTTGATGATGACACTTGGTAGTGATCTGTTGAGACTCAAATGGATCCTGCATTCGTTGTATGTATCTTTCTAAACTTAGGTTTTTTTTAATTGACTAATATAAGGTGTATTATTATTAATTAATTTAATTTCTTATAATAGGAGAGAAGAAAGAAGGCTCAACAAATTTTTGCCAAGAACTGTTACCCCCATAGATAATCTTGTGGGGGTTATGAGTTGCTTCAGGAAAGGTTGATGGAGTAAAAGTTGAAAGAACATCAACAATCATTTGAAGTAGACCCATCTACACGTCTCTCTCCACCCTCACGCCATGAGAAATGGAAGAGAGCATGCCAAAGGGCTTCTGGAGAGTACACATCAGAGCCTTCTCGCATTGTTGCTGAGAAGGTTGTAAGTAATTACACAATTTAACACTTTTTATTAATTTATCTTAAAGCATGTATATTACTCATAACAATCATTTTTTTTAGGATTCTTTGGTTGAACAAAGCTCACAGAGAGTGTTTTTTCCAGCTGGTTGGGATGATATCCTGAGTACTGCTATTGGCCAATCGGAGCATCCGGTCATGTTCGTGCTGTTGGGCGAGGTGTTGGCATTAGACAGTACTTTGGATCGTCTTCCAGACACACCTTCAAAGAAGGTCTGGTGTCTAGAGATGAGTTGGAGGTCATAAGAGAAGACATGAGGCAAGCATTGTGACAAGAACTTCGAGAAGAGCTTAGATAGGAACTCAAACAGGAGTTCAGACAGGAGCTTAGGCAAGAGCTTGCATCTTTGGGACTTTCCCAAACACAGACACAAGGTCACCATCCATCACCTTCTCCTAGGCACGTGAGCACAAAGGGAAGTTGTGCTTCGACGGAGAAGCGAGTACCGGAAGAAGAGGATGTGGTTGACGCTGCAGACGATAATGAGTTATATGTTGATAATCCATATTATTTGGTAGCCATTGGGAAAGTCTACACCTTGGGTTCAACCATCCATCACCAGCAAATTGATGATGATCATGTTAGAGTGGTGGTTGAATGAGTTCAAGATGTCGATGCTCCTGTTCCTATGCCTACTCAGGAGGTTCATGTCATGGGGCAAGCCCCCAATCATTTGATTCCATGTCCAAGGAGACTAATGCAGTGAGCTCAACCTCATGTATTAAATAATTTTAGCCTATGTTACTAATTTATATATATATATATATATATATATATTTCTTACTATTTTGTGAAATTTATTTTAGGTTCGCAAGGAAGATCTTGGGAAGAATATTGATTTCAGTGCTAAAGAAGATCTTTCTGGCCTACTCAAAAGAAACTTGAGGTTGATTTGCTCACACATCTGTTTGGTATTGTCGTTAACTTGGGTGACCAAACTTTGAAAATAACAATGGAACCAGATATCATAGGGAAGCCCACACCTATCCCCTTCTATATTACTAAGAAGGATATATTAGAGTTGGTTGTGGGTAACGATCTCCTATATGTATCAGTTCTACAATTATGGTTGATGTAAGTAAATTTCTAAACCTTAGTTGAATTATTTGATTATCAAAATCTAACATATGAAAATTATTCGAAATATTAGGTACTTGTATCGTATATGTACGTAAAGAGGGAACTTACACCTCTATGGATTCCTGGACCCGGTTGATATGCAGAAAACCGGGAACAAGGCAGCTGAGATACAGGGATACCTTCATAGTAGACTGCAAGATGATAAAGACTATTATCTAGCACCTTATTTTCAATCGTAAGTCAATACTTAAAATTTTTTAACGAATTCAATTAAATTTCTAATTTTGGTTCATTAAAATCCATATTTTGTAAGGCTTATTGGCAATTAATCATTGTTTGTCCAAAGCGAAATGTAGTTGTATTTCTCTGCTCTGCTTGGCAAAAACCAAAGAAAGACATAAAGAACATTATAGATTTCTAAGTTTTTAGGATTTTGGTATTTATATTCATATAATTTTTATTTTCAGATGTATTCATTTTCTTTTTATTTTATTGTAGAGCAATGAATGCTCGACTTCGGTTAAAAGGGACGCATTCATCAAATATTAAAAATCCTTTATGGATAATTCCACATGTAAGTACTTTATTAAAAGTTATTAAATTATTTTATATTCTTTTATCAATATATCATCATCTCTAATTATATTTGATACTATTTCTATTTTTTTGAAGTGTCCAAGACAATTCGGAGGAACCGAGTGTGGATATTATGTGATGAGGATATTATGTGATGAGACATATGTTTCACATTGTTTCGGCTTCTATTGTTGATTCTTGGAATGAGGTAATTACAATTGTCACAATTTAGTTATTTAATTTTGATCCATAACATGATATTTTCTCTAATTTTATTCAAAAACATTTGGTAGATATTTGAAAATCCTCAACCTCTATTGGATGAAGAAATTGATGATATCAGAAGATGTTGGGGGGAATTTATCATATAGGTGGCCAATTTGGGTTGATTTAATGTAATTCTAAGTTATCTAGTTTCTAAATTTATATTTGATAATAAATATTGATGTATTTAGTTTAAATATATAGATTCTGTGATTTCTGTATTGTCTGTCTGGTATTCTGTTTGTATATATAGGAGAACTTTCATTAGGTAAATGGGAAGATTTAAAGGTGTAATAAAGGTATAAAAATGGCTAGGTAGATAGTAGCCAAAGTTGATGGAATCAAGTGAAATCCATAATTAACACTTAAGCTAGATTTCAAGAATGTATAAGTTGGTAATTAAAAAATGAACCATGGAGTTATGGGGATAAAGGGACACTTGGCCATGACACTTAGAAATAGAAAAGAATCCTTAAAAGTGAACCAAACTTGGTAAAATTTATGGCCTAAACTCCAACTAGAAGGATTTTTCAACTTAGGTTAAATAAAGATGAAATTTCACTAGTGGAAAATGAGCTTTTTACATAGGTTGTTATGGACTTTTTACATCCATTGTTATAGACTTATTGAAGCGGGCGATATAGAAAATAAGACTTTCTACATCGGTTTAACTGAGCTATTTTCTACATCAGTTAAGGTCTTAGAAAGTCACTTTTTACATCGGTTATGGTCTTAATCAATGTAGACAGTATACTTTTTTAAAATGTTCGTTTTGTTTAGGCATACTATCATATTATTAATGCATAATTTACCAAATTTTAAGTTTATTTTCCTTTAATTAAGGTAAGGTAGCCAAATGAACACCTAGTATGGTTTAGGACATTTTAGCTCAATTTCTCTTCTCTTAAAAGTTTTTTTAACATAATTTAGGACTTAATCATATGGTTTGTTTCACTTTTAGAAAAATTAAGAAATTTTATCCTTAACTTAACCCATATGACCTAATGCTCCCTTTAGGTTTTCCAATGTCACCTTTTCAAAATTCCATCTCACACAACCTTGGTTCCATGATTTTGTGCACTTGTAGATAATTAAGCACTTTATCCATCAAGCCTTGTCCAAACTCCTTAGCTTAGGTTATTGTCAAAGAGATTCATAGGTGTCTTATGAAGCTTGTTCTATTTTTGGTCCCAAAATTTCAACTTTCACTTAATAGTTTTTATATCTATGCCCAAAGCAAGATTTTGGGAATTATGAATTAATTTTTCTTAGACTTTTTAATATTTAATCCATGGGTTCATATCTGGACAAATTATTATACAAGTCTACCATAGTAAGAAAATCAACAATTTTTAAGCTTTAAGCATAAAAATATTCAAGATAGCATTTTTTCAAAACAACAAAGTGTAGATATAAAAGATCAACTCCAAGACCCATCCATCTCCTATCAAAATTCAAAAATTTTCCTCATGACCTCTCAAAATTTCCCAAAGAATCAAAATGGATTTTTAAAGAATTTCCACCAATTAGATTACTTCCAAGGTGTCTAGAAGCACTTAATCGATCCAAACATTTTACCTTTCAAAAATCACTAAAAAATGGTGATGCCCATTTTGAATTATTCAAAGAAAGCCTTGAGCCCTCATGAGTCAAAACAAAAGGAGAACTACAGATCTTAGAGAAAATATCCACAAAAGAAATAAAACCAAGCATAAAAAGTAAGATTTAAAGCTTAAAAAGACAAAGTAGAAAATCCTACTTCATGGAGACTTGGTGTGGGGTTATGGTGGGGCTATGGTTGAACTTGGTCTCCTCCCCCCCTCCTTTGATTATCCACAAGAGCTTCTTAGTGAAAGTGGTGGGGCTTAGTGTTTAAAGGTTGATTTTAAATTAAATCTCAAAGATGGAAACTTAAGCTTAAGGTGAAAGGTTAGGGTTTTTGGATTTGGTTTAACTTGGAGAGAGTTTGGAGAGATTTTCTAAGTGTTTAGGGAGTGACAAATGAGGCCTCCCAAGGTGTAACATCCCAATTTTTCTATGATAAATGTTTGAGGCTACAAATAGTTTCTAGAATGAAACTAGGTGAAATTAGAAGCCAAAAACAGAGAAATTAGGAAGTTTGGTGCAAATGATGAAAATGCCCCTACACTTGGGCAACTCAAATAATGAGCCAGAAAAATGGAAATACAAGTATAAGACATTATAAAGGGATTCTAAACATCAAGTATGGTTAAAAGTAGTGAGAAAAACTTAGAAATCTAAGAAGGGACGAAAACGCCATTCGAAAACCCCGAAAATGACCAAAATGCTCCTAGGAGCTGTACTTTTTGCACAAAGCTAGTCAGTTCCCATAAAAATAGAAAACAACCTTAGATTAATATGGGAACGAACCAAAAAGTATTAGAAATATCAGAGGAACTATTTAGAAAATTTTCCGACAATGCTGAAAAAAATTACGAAAAATGCCCATGGAAGGCTGAGAGGATAAGATAATTTGATAAGCATGCCAAGAGTGGACCCCACACCAATGTGCACGAAATTTAGCAACTGAAAAGATGGTGATGAGTCACCAAAGTGAAGTCAACTAAGTCTTCCACAAAAAGACAAAAGTGAATAGTGAAAAGGTTCCCTTAACCATGGTTAAGACTAATTAACCTTAAAGCATGCATGTTGTCGTTTGGATGTGACTTCTAGTGACCTGAATGAAGTTGGTCCCTGAGAAGTACCAACCTTCTTCCACCAAACACTTTAGAAGATGTTGGTCTCTGCTGCCCTTTCTCCTTAGAATCAGGACAAAGATCTCCGCCCTAATAACCAGCTAATGCATGCATGCATGGAGGTCATTTTAAGATATGTTCAGACATCAAATGTGATTGTTGAAATTGTAGAACCACTTCAACTAATTTACCCGAGCTTGAGTAATCATAAGGTGTATGCAAACCGAAAACTTCAACCATGAAAGACAATTGTGAACCCCAAACCAAATACTCTGTGATTCCAATATGTGTTATAAGTATAGAGAAGGATATCTCACATATAGCATGAGAGGTTGAGCGGAGAAATTCCCCCGACGAGGCCACCCTTTTCACATGGCAAAGAAAATTTTAATGACCCCTTTTCATAGATCGAGTCTACCAGGTTTGCCAGAATAGGATCTACTCAAAGAACAACCAGAGGATGCCATGCATGGTGCCAACTAACATTGTCAAAATATGGATATTGGGATCAGAATCTTGGTATGTAAATCTTGAAAATATGCTACAGTAGATTTAGAAGCGGCAGCCGTCTCTTAGTAATTTATACCACTATATGGATTAAATTCACTCGAGATTGTAATAGAGGGCTCAAAACTGAGAACCATAATACAACCTAGGATATTGTGGGGTAACTAGGGACATTAGGTGCCTGGTTAATGGCACCAGCAGCTGATCTAAGGTCTGAAAGTTCTACCCATGTTAATGGCACTATGTAGTCCAATCTCCAAAAGTCGGGAACACCTATGTGGAGAACTGGTAATTGATTAACTATTGAAGAAGCCAAATTTTGTCATATACAAGGAGAAAGAGATGTCAAAATGGCCCTAACGTAGGGTGCAATATGTTGCTTAAGTTGGCGCTTAACACGTCCACTGTAATCATAAGGACAATTGCACTGACGAGTCCTTTTTTATTTCAGGTGATGATGATTCTGCAATGTAACCAAGAGCAGTAACAGAAGTTGTACCGACACCCAACCCAACCAATAACTTTCCAAAGATCATTCATTATATGAGGATTTGGTGCTGTAACATCACGAGATAGTGCCACTTGTTTGCTTACCAACCAGAAGGTGCATATAATGTACAGTTCTACAGTGATCAATGAAAGTAACTATCTTACACCAAAGTTCAATTCCATGGTTCTAGTATTGTCTCGCTGATTTTCAGGCTTGATATTCTTGTTGCAAATAGGAAGTGTTTGTAACAATCATGACCTTGTTGCCTCAAAGTCCACCTGATTCTTATAGAACCCTAGATCTCAGCCACGTTTACTAACATATGGATTACTAAATCAAATGCAAAAACAGATTCATCTCATGTTATGTAAATGTAGGGATGCAAATATGGGTGCAATCACCAACAATAATAATTCTACCACCTCGTTTATGATTCGTCCCTATTATAAAAATCATATGCAACTAGAATGAAATGGAAAACGAACCTAAAAGCAACAAAGGCGTTGTTCTTCTTCCTATCAAAGTGCGTTCATGAAGAATGAGAGCCTCCTTTACTCTTGTTTGTTCTTTTTCTTCCCGAATTTGCTGAGTTCTTGGAATATTCAAATCTTCTTCCTCTGCCACAGTGATGAAGAGAAGTTCGAGAGGACCAAAATCGAAGCAGAGAATGTACTTAGGAGGCGTTCAAAAAAGTGCTGATGAGATCACAAGATCAGGAGAAGCAGAGAGTGGTTCCAAACTGCTTCCCTCGATCCCTACCTTCTCTGCCTCTTTTCTTGATTGAGAAATGGTGAAGTCCCCTCTAGAAAATTCCCCCCGAGCATTGCCAAAAGGGCCCCTAGTGTTTCCTTTTTTTGCATGTATACATTCCTCTTTCTTTTATTTTTTATTTTTATCTTTTTCCCATTTTTCTTTTTTTCCTTTCTAAAATTCTATTGTTGTTTTTTTTTTCAGTTTTATTATTTTTTTTATTTTCCAATTTTTATTTTTTCAGTTTTTCAGTTTTTATTATTCTTCTTCCCCTTTTTTTTTTCATTTATATTTTCTGTTTTTTTGAATTTTTTTCTATTTGTTTCAAATATATTTTTTTATTTCACTTTTTCATTATCGTTTTCTTTTCTTCAGTTTTTTATTTTTTTTGTTTCCTTGTTTGTTTTCCTTCCTTTTTATATTATTTTTGTTTTTATTTTGATTTTTCTTTTTGTCCTTTTTTCTTTTTTCTCTTTATTTTTTTATATTTTAATTTGTTTTCACTCCTTATTCTTTTTATTTTATTAATCTTTTCTTTTTTCTTAAATATTTATTTATTCTACCTTTAGTGAAATAATTTAAATTGAATATACCCGATTATTGTTTATTTACTAATTATTTTGAAAAAGAGGACCTCAGACATAATTGGGTGTTCACAGTCATTTTAGCTTAAATTCTCTTCTTCCAAAAGTTGTTTCATATCATTTAGAAAATAATCATATGCTGGGTATCACTCTTAGAAATTTTAATAAGTTTTATCCTCAACTTCACCCTTTTGGTTAAATTCTCCTCTTTGACTTTCCAAGGTCATAGTTTCAAATTTTCTTCTCATACAACCTAGGCTCCTTGATTTTGTGCACTTGTAGCACCTTAAGCACTCGATCCATACAAGTCTTTTCCAAACTGCATAGCTTGGGTCATGGTCAAAGAGTGTCATAGGTGTCTTATGGAGCTTGTTCCATTTTTTGTCCCAAAATTTCAACTTTCACTTAGTAGTTTTTAAATACTTGCCCAAAGCAAGATTTTGGGACTTATGAATTAATTTTTTTATACTTTTTATTATTTAATCCATGGGTTACGATTTGGACATATTATTATAAAAATCCACCATAATAAGAAAATCAACTTTCAAGCTTTAAGCATAAAAACGTGCAAGATAGCATTTTTTTAAAATAACAAAGTGTAGATGCATAAGATCTACTCCAAAATCCATCCATCTCCTATCATGACCACTTCAAATATTTTCCTCATGTCCTCTCAAAATTTCCCAAAGCATCAAAATGGATTTTTAAAAAAATTTCACCTATTAAATTGCTTCTAAGGTTCCTATGAGCACCTTAATCAAACTAAACTTCATTTTATCTTTCAAAAATATTTAAAAGATGGTGATGCTAATTTTTAACCATCCAAAGGAAACCTTGAGCCCCCATGAGGCTAAAAAAAGAGATCTATGTATTTTAGATCAAGGATCCACAAAAGAAAGAAAATCAACCATAAAAAGTAAGATTTAAAGCTTAAAAAGGCAAAGTAGAAAATCCTGCTTGATGGAGACTTGGTGACGGGTTATGGTGGGGCTAAGATGGCTGAACTTGGTTCCCCTTTGATGTTAGGCAAAGAGGTTCTTAGTGAAAGTGGTGAGGCTTAGTGTATAGAGCTTGATTTTAGCATAAATCTCAAAGATGGGAACTTAAACTTTAAGTGAAAGGTTAGGGTTTTTGGATTTTATTTAACTTGAAGAGTTGGAGAGTTTTGCTAAGTATTTAGGGAGTAGAATCTAAACAAAATGAGGCCTCCCAAGGAGCTTAGTGAATTTGGCCAAGCAAGGGCAACGTAGGAATAATTTTTCACTTAAGGGTATTTCGATAATTTTGTATGGAATTTCCATTTTCCAAAACAATTCAAAATTGGAGAAATTATCCTTTTAGAATCAAGTTAGTGCTAATAAGGCTGAGTTTTTCACTAATCAAGTTTATCTTACCCTAAGCATGGTTAATTTTAATTAATCAAGGTTAATTAACATTAACAATGATTAAAGGAATCTTTGCATTTATGGTTTTTTTCTTTTGGTGCATTGACTTTCGGTGGAATTTATATGGTGGCTCATCATCATTCTTTCCACATGGAATTTTTTTGCGCGCTATGTGGAGCCCATTCTTGGCTTCTTCCTTGCATTTTCTTGCCCTCCCAGCCTTTCAAGGGAATTTTCGTATTTTTTCTCAACATTACCCGACAAGTTCCCAAATTGTTCCTTTGAGAATTCTAACACTTTTTGGTTCATTCCCAAGTTAATTTAAGGTCATTTTATTTTTCCTAAGAATGGATTAGCCTTGAAAAGAAAGTAAAGCCTTCTTTTTTTATGTTTTTCTCAACACTTTTGATCATCCTTAATGTTCTCTAACCCCTTAAAATATCTTTTAACTCTTGTTTTATTTCCCTTGCACATTATTTGGATTGCCCAAGTGCAGGGGAATTTTCATCATTTCCACCAAAATTTTTAATTTCTCTACTTTTGGTTCCTAATCCTACTTAGTTTCTGTCGCAACCGTAATTACAACGAGACGACGAACTCGCTAAAATTTTAGAAAGAATTTAATTTGATTTTTGTGGAGCCACCACCAAATTTTATTTTAAGGGAAAAGATTTGGAAAAACCCTAACTAAAGGAAGAGATTCGAGTTCGGGAGTCGGTTACGAGTGGGGAAGGTGTTAGGCATCCTACTTGCCCGTTTCGAAGAACGGTACCCTTAACTGAGTGTGTGATTTATTTGAAAATTTGTTAATTCCTTTAATTAGAAATAAATATATTGGTGGAAAATAGCCTGGCAGGATTTGATCCTGCTCCTACGTATTCCTTGGTGCAATGGGAAACTCAAGGCGACGTAGTTCTGGTTTGAAGGCTTGACCTTTGGAGGTTAAAAGAGTTTCGAAAGATGATTTTAAAAGCAGATTTGATATTAATGCATAATTCTTAGCCCACATATGCACAGGATCCAAAACAACTACGGCTGTATTGGGACCCATATGAATCTATAAATATCGAACAACAGAAGAAGCTACAAGTTCATATTTAGAACTCATCGCGTAAAGCTTAGAATTATTGAAACTATTTTATTATTTGAAAGGATTTTTCAAGGCCCACATATGCATCGGGTCCCAGACAACTAAGGCTGCACTAGGGACCCATACGAGTTTTCAAATGCCGAACAGTAGAAAGGATTACCAGTTGGCATTTAGGACTCGTCGCGTGAAACCGAGAATTTTATGAAAAACTATTTTATCCTTTGAAATGATTTTTTAAGGCCCACATATGCACCGAGTCCCAAAAAACTAAGGCTGCCCTAGGGACCCATACGAGTTTCAAAACGCTGAACAGTGGAAAGAGCTACCAATTGGCATTCAGGACTCATCACGTGAAACCGAGAATTTTATGAAAATCTATTTTATCATTTGAAAGGCTTTTTCAAGGCCCACATATGCACCGGGTCCCATACTAAGGCTGCACTAGGGACCCATACGAGTTTCCAAATGTTGAACAGTAGAAATAGCTACCAGTTGGCACTTAGGACTCGTCGCGTGGAACCGAGAATTTTATGAAAAACCATTGGGTATGACCTAAAAAAAATGGGGCTAATTGGATAAGGACTTATTTTTGAATTAAAGGAGAGTTCAGAAATAGTTTTAACCCCACTGAAAGGGGATCGGGCTTTACCCAAACAAGAAAAAAAAGACTAATTCTGGCATTGTATTTATCATTGTTATTTACTGTTATTACCTTTTTTTCTTCTTCCTTTTTTATAAAAGAAAACAGATTGTTAAGGCTTTAAGCTGCACATGGACTGACCAAAATTAATTATTGATGTCTATTATTTACTATATATTTTTTTTTCTCAAGCGATGAATGTCGACATATACCCTTTAGCAAATCTTATTCATTTTGTTTTAAATGCAATTTTATGCTGTGAGCTCCAAATTTGATTCGATTGGCGGGCTTTAATTTAATTTCAAACCACCTTACCAACGCTCCCATCAAAAGACAAGTAGCGACTAGTTTAGATTCTACATGACATCCTAATTAATATGGCTCAAATTAAAGCATAATAAGGAGTACAACCCCACTTTGGGTTTAATATTCACATGCATATAGGAAGCATTAGTACGACCCTTTTGCGGTTCTGCACAAGCCAACATCTGCATGGCCTTTGGATGGCCCCTTGCAGTCCCCTTCACGTAGCCAATATGGGATTCCCGAGTGCATGCTTTTGGCGCCCCAACCATTATTAAAGCTGGAAACAACCCGTCCCCAAGTCAGCATGGTTGATATTATGAGGTACTTCCTTCTTCCATAATGCTGTTTATGGGATAGATTATGATACAAGCGGACGCCTACAAATAATTGTTCCTGGACAATCTTTTGATGTCGTACTTGAATCAGAATTAAAATACTCAACCTCTCAATAATGAGTTCAGTAATGTCAGCAAGGCAAATGCAATTTGGATGATTATTGTAGGTAGGGGAGTGATTAGAATCGTAACTTCTGGAATTGTTGTGCACTGCGTTGCTCACTCAAATTCTTCCATTCACTCACCTACGTGGTTTACCTCATAACGAATATTCAACTAGAATGCCTTAATGGTGCTGCAAAGCCCATCTCGAAGTGTGATGGGTAAAAGGCACGTCCCTACTCGTCTATTATTGGCCAACCGATATTAGGTGCTGGTTTGCTCTTATATCTTTCCTAGTCTTATTAGCATCACACAGAGTATGGTGATTTGCGGTAGGAGCAGTGTAGGCTTCCTTCGGTTCAAATTGCATGTCTTTAGCAGAATCTTTATTAGGAGAACGAGAATGAAGTACTACCGTGCCTATCCGAGAATTTGGCCTAGAGTGCCTAGAATCTCGTGGCTTGTATAGGTTAGCTCTCAGTGAGTAAGTCGAATAAGTACCAAACAAAGTCATAACAGTTTAATTTTATTCACACACAACCAAGACAAATACTAACAAAGGTAAGATCCATCTCATTTCTAGCTAATGAACTAATAATATAATTGGATGAAAGTGAGAAAGGGAACTAACCTCAGCGAGCAAATTCCACAAACACTGAATCAACTACTCCAAATGCAAGGAACTATGGATAAATCTCTGGCGATATTCAAATTCACTCGAGATCAATTACCACCAAGAGCAAGAGGAGGAGAGTAGCAACGGTGTAGAACGTTTTTTCTTTTCGGATTCCAAATGAGGGATCAAGAAAAGGCTCCCAAAATCTCAAGGCAATCCACCCAATATACGTCCTTGCTTTCTGTTTTCTTTTGTCCTCCTCCCTCTCTCTCCTTTCTGTTTTTCCTTTTTGTCTTTTATTATTTTTCTTCCCCGCCTCTTCCAGCCTTTTTTTTTTTTTTCAGTTTTTGCCTTTTATTATTTTTGTTTTTCCTTTATTATATTTACTATTTTTTATATTTTATTATTTTTTCTTTTTTTTGCTTTAATTTTTATTATTATTGTAATTATTATTTTTATTTTCGTTCCATTTATTTCCCTTTTGTTTATTTATTTATTACTATTTTGTTGCTTTTCTTTTATTTTATTTAATTTTGATTTTATCTTTTTATTTTCAATTTTCTATTTTTGGACTTTTCTACTTGTTCTTTTTTCCTTTCTCTTTCTTTTTCCCTATTCATAAACTATTATTTATTGACATCTAATTTAAATGGGGTCTCGAACATAATTGGGTGTTCACAGTTTGCCCTTATTTGCTCATTTTCCTACCAGATAATATAAGAAATAAATTGGTAGATTATCATTGTAGGAAATGAGTAAAGATGTGGACAAATTATGTCCAAGATGAAAAATGGGTATGAGTACGAGCCTTATTGGCAAACATTGGTGATGTTGGGGGACATGGAAAATGAATAATATTTTTCATAGTACCCAAGAAAACCCTGAGATTGAAAGGAAGCTTAGGAAAGATGGCGATTTCCAGATGCATTTTTACAAAACTTCATGTGATAGACTGGCGGATTTGTAGTGTGTGAAGCTTGCCATGGTAGACTGATAATGTGGAAAATTTTAAACATGCAAAGCCTAATAGGATAGGCCAGGGCGCGGGAAATTAAAATGCAAGGCCTGATAGCATAGGTCGGAGTGCAGGAAATTAAAATGCAAGGCCTGACAGCATATGCCGGAGTGCGGAAATTTAAGATGCGAAGCTTGACAACATAGGCCAGAGTACAGAAAATAAACATTCAAGGCCTAATAACATAGGATGGAGTGCAGGAAATTAAAATGCAAGGCTTGACAGCATAGGCCGAAGTCTAGAAATTTAAAATGCGAAGCCTGAAAGCATAGGCCAGAGTACAGAAAATAAACATGCAAGGCCTGACAGCATAGGCTAGAGTGCAAGAAATTAAAATGCAAGGCCTGACAGCATAGGCTTGAGTACAAAATTTAAGCATGTGAGGCCAAGCAGCATAGGCTAGCGTACATAAATTAAACATGCAAGGCCTGACAGCATAGGCCGGAGTGCAGAAAATTAAAAATTCAAGGCCTAACAGCATATGCCGAAGTGCAGAAAATTAAAAATTCAAGGCCTGACAGCATAGGCCTGAGTACAGGAAATTTAAACATGCAAAGCCTGACAATATAGGCTTGAGTATTAAAAATGCAAGGATTGACAGCATAGGCCGGAGTACAAGAAATTAAAATGCAAGGCTTGACAGCATAGGCCAGAGTTTTAAAAATGCAAGGCTTGACAGCATTGGCTGGAGCGTGAGAATCTAAAATGCAAGGCTTGACAGCATAGGCCGGAGTGCGAGAAATTTAAACATGCAAGGCCCGAAAGCATAGGCCAGAGTACAGAAAATTTAAACATGCAAAGCCTAACAGCATAGGCTAGAGTTCGACATGCCTTTAAAGACTGGACTTTTGGTCCTTTTTACTCTTATTTTGGCCATGCTCCCTCTATGGGTAAAACTTTTCTTTTTGTTTGCCCCATCTTTCATTTAGGCTGCCTTAACTTTTTCCTGGGTCGTCTTTGCGGGTCTTCGACCCAACGAGCTCTTTTCTTGATTTCCCTCACTTTTTCCTAGGCCGCCCTTGCGGGTTTTCGACCTAGCGGGCCTTTTCTGAATTGCCCTAACTTTTTCCTAGGCTGCCCTCATGGGTTTTCGACCTAGCAGCCTTTTTTTTTTGAATCACCCTAACTTTTGCCTAGGTTTCCCTTGCGGGTTTTCAACCTAGCGGGCTTTTTTCTGAATTACCCTAACTTTTTCCTAGGCTGCCCTTGCGGGTTTTCGACCTAGCGAGCTCTTGGTTCAAGCATAATACTTTTTTACAGCATCTGAGTTGACAGGGTTAGGCAAGTATTTTTCATCCATGTCGGCCAAGATTAAGCCGCCTCCAGAGAAAGCCTTCTTAACTACATAAGGCCCTTGATAATTTGGAACCCATTTTCCATGTAGCGCTTTCTGCATTGGGAATAATCTTTTGATTACCAAATCACCCTCTCGAAACTCTCCAGGATTTACTTTCTTTTCAAACGCTTTCTTCATCCTCCTTTGGTATAGTTGACCATGACATACCGCAACCAATATTTTTTCATCAATTAGGTTTAACTGGTTCAATCGGGCTTGAACCCATTCAGCCTCCTCTAATTTTGCGTCCATCAACACTCTCAGCGAAGGAATTTCTACCTCGAATGGGAGCACTGCTTCCATTCCGTATACAAGGAAAAAGGGGTTGCCCCAGTAGAGGTACGAACAGAGGTTCTGTAGGCGTGTAGTGCGTAGGGAAACATTTCGTGCCATTCTTTGTAAGAGAGAACCATCTTTTGAATGATTTTTTTAATGTTTTTGTTAGCCACTTCGACTGCTCCATTCATTTTTGGTCGGTACGAAGAAGAATTATGATGTTGGATTTTGAACTGGTCACACAATTCTTTCATCATTTTATTATTTAAATTGGTGTTGTTGTCTGTAATGAGTTTATTGGGCAGCCCATACCGGCAGATCAACTCTCTTTTTACGAACTTGATCACCACATTTCGAGTTACACTCGCATAAGAAGCAGCCTCAATCCACTTAGTAAAGTAGTCAATGGCTGCCAAGATGAATCGGTGTCTGTTGGACGCTTTGGGCTCAATCGGTCCGATGACATCCATTCCCCACATAGCAAATGGCCATGGTGATGACAATACATTCAGTGCATTAATGACATGTCTTGGCGTGCTTGTAACAATCGGTCTCCATGGTTAACTAATAATATCCGGCTCTGAGGATCTTTCTTGCCATCGCGTGTCCATTAGACTAAGTACCGAAGGACCCTTCATGGACTTCTTTCAAAATCTTGTTGGCTTTTGCTGCATCTACACACCGAAGCAGGACCATGTCATGATTCTTTTTGTATAGGACATCTCCATTGAGGAAGAAACTCATAGCCAATCTTTGCAAGGTCCTTTTATTGTTTTTTGATGCATTGGCAGGGTATTCTTTATTTTTTAGAAAGTGCCGGATATCATGGTACCAAGGTTTCCCATCCGGTTCTGCTTCCACCAACTGACAAAATGCTCGTCGAGAGCGATGTTGTATGTGGATGAGAGGCATGTCTTCTTCTCGCCCAATTTCAAACATGAATGATAAGGTGGCCAAGGCATCGACCAATTGATTATCTTCTCAAGGTATATGAGAAAAGGTAACCTCTTCAAAATGTTCTAATAATTCCTTAAGATGAGCTTGGTATGGAATTAATTTTGCATCTCTGGTTTCCCACTCTTCTTTGATCTGATGAATGACCAAGGCTGAATCACCGTAGACTTCCAAGTATTTGGCATTAGCTTCAATTGCGGCTTGGATTTCCAAGATGCAAGCTTCATACTCCGCCACATTATTAATGCAATCGAAGGCTAGCCTAATAGTAACAGGTATATACTGCTTTTCTGGGGAAATAAGTATAGGTCCTATGCCACGGCCCATCATATTAGAGGCGTCGTCGAATGACATCATCCATCTTTCTTCCTTTGTTTGTCCTCCATTGAATATTGTCATCAAACCCTCATCAGGAAATTCTGGTTGCATGGTCTAGTAATCATCCAAGGGCTGCTGGGCTAAATAATCGGCGAGCACGCTACCTTTAATGGTCTTCTGCGTCATGTACGAAATGTCATATTATTATAGAAGAACTTTCCATCTTGCAATCCTTCCCAACAATGCAGGCTTCTCAAAAATGTACTTAAATGGATCCATCCTAGATATTAACCAAGTAGTGTGACTCAGCATGTACTGCCTTAAACGGTGTGCCGCCCATGCAAAAGCACAACATGTTCGCTCTACGAGGGAATACTTGGCTTCATAATTTGTAAACTTTTTGCTCAAGTAATATATTGCCTATTCCTTCTTTCCGGATTCATCATGTTGACCGAGCACGCAACCCATCGATTGGTCTATCACCATTAAATACAGAAGCAAGTGTCTTCCAGGGATTGGAGGTACTAGAATCGATGGATTTTGCAAGTATATCTTGATCTTTTCGAAAGCTTCTTGGCAATCCTTGTCCCAATTTGTGGGTTGATTTTTGCGCAAGAGCTTGAAAATCGGCTCATAGGTAGCCGTCAACTGCAAGATGAACCGGGAGATATAGTTCAGCCTTCCCAAGAATCCTCAAATCTCTTTTTCTGTTTTCGGGACTGGCATATCTAGAATGGCCCAGACTTTATCAGGATCAACCTCAATTCCTCGTTCGCTAGCAATGAAACCCAACAGTTTCCCTGACTTTACGCTGAAAGTGCATTTAGCCGGATTCAACCTTAATTAACTTTCGGAGTCTTTCGGACAATTTTTGCAGATCCGTGAGGTGGTCGCCTTCAGTCCGAGATTTGGAAATCATATCATCCACGTAGACTTTTATCTCCTTATGGATCATATCATGGAATAGTGTCATCATGGCCCTATGATAAGTTGCCCCAACATTTTTCAATTCGAAGGGCATGATGTTATAACCAAATGTTTCCCAAGCTGTAATGAAAGTAGTCTTTTCTCTATCTTCTTTCGCCATTTTGATCTGATTATAGCTCGAGAAACTATCCATGAATGAAAAATACGAGAATTGGGCGTTGTTGTCGACCAACACATCAATGTGAGGGAGCGGAAAGTCGTCTTTCGGGCTGGCTCGATTGAGGTCCCGCTAATCTACACATATCTAGACTTTCTTATCCTTTTGGGGGACCGGCACTATGTTTGCAACCCATTTCGGGTAATTTTCCACAGCTAAGAACCCAGTGTCAAACTGCTTCTTCACTTCGCCCCTGATCTTTAGGGACATTTCAGGCTTCATCCTTCTCCATTTTTGCTTACCCAGAGAACACTTGATTTTCATAGGAAACTTATGCTCTACGATAGAGGTGTTTAAGCCTGGCATGTCTTGATAAGACCAGGCAAAAACGTTACTATAGTCTTGTAATAGCGAAACCAATCGCATCCAATTGTCCCCCATGATAAGCGTGCCTACTTTTACTTCCTTCCTTTCCTCCTCGGTCCCCAAATTTACCAACTCCACGGACTCATGATGAGGTTCAATTATTTTGGACTCCTTTCCACTAATCTGAGCATTTCTTCTGTCGACTCATATTCAAATTCTGCCTCCTCATCATCCTGATTGACAAGGTAATTAAAATCACCTAATACAATACTAGCACTGTCATCCTTAGGCGGGTTTTTGTTGGGTCTGCATATTGGGAAATATGGAAAGAGAATAAGAAATTTTTTAAATGATATCAAGGAAGCAAGGGGAATGAATTGTGAATAATCCACCTGTATTTATCATTTCTTTAAAAATATGTACAAAATGTTATATTTGAAGAAGAAATTTATCATGATAATCACAAATTTACATTGGAACTGAATTAAAAGTCATAGGTAATTCAATAATCTGCCAGTTGTTCAGTTCTCTCCCCCAGGGACAGGCGATCACGAGATCTTCTATGTTGGTAGTCTTTCCTCCCTCTATAGTGGCTATCAAATTTGGAGCCTCGAACCTTGCACTCCAAAAACTCTGAGAGATGTGACACAGAGGGACCTTTCCAGCTTGGGGTTTCCTCTTCATATCTTCTTCAGTGGGCTTGTATCCTAACCTAAATTGGTGCCTATACTTGCTCAACTGTAGTGGCTGAGACAGTCATTTGTCATTTCTCCCCAATTTATTCCTAGGCCTGAACCCATTCCTTAGCATCACTCGTGCCATCATCATTAATGCTTTGGGGGACCTATTTTGGTCAATCACTTCTCCTTCTAATGTGTTGCAACCGGGATCACGATGGGACGGCGAACAATAGCTTTTAATTAAAAAAAACAGAGGAGTCACCACCAAAATTTATTAAAGGAAATTTTGGAAAAACTTAAAATTGTGATCTTTGAAACCAGTTTGGGTTCGGGAGTTATTTACGCATTGGGAAGGTATTAGCACCCTATGATGTCCATTAAAATGGTTACCTTCTAATTAATTATGTACGGATACCATTAACTTTCAAAAAAAAAAATTATTTCTCTCAAATAAAAAATATTTTTATTGATTTGTGTTATTTAACATATAAGTTAAAAAATTTTATTTATTTATTTTATGAAATAAACGGAGAAGAAGACCTGAAAATTTATTTAAGAAAAATTTATAAAATTCCTTTTTTTTTTCTTTTTAAGTTTTTGAAAGGAAATGCATAGGGTTCATGGTAGCAAATGGCTACTCAATAAACCCTTACAAAACAAACAGTGTCAAAGGTGGATCAACCACTCAATTAACACCGCTTGACCCCTCATATGAAAGAAAAAAAAATGATCAATCAAAATTCACGAAGAGATGTTTCAAGTTAATTTTAAAATGACTAGGATATCACGGAATTTCATAGATCAGTTTTGGAAATCGGGAACATGTATCGTCATAATAAAAACCAAACAACAAGGAAACATATGGCATATCAGGGAAGATTCTATATATCAGGAAATAAAAACATGAGGCAAAACAAACAGAGGACAACGAATGAATATTAGGGGGACATATTTTACATGTTAGAATTGGGAATTGGGGAAACAAGCCACAAAGCAGGATAAAGATATTACCTAATTTCGAAGCTTGTATCTGATTTTCCCTCCCTTGTTGCTCTCTCCTTGCTATGTATGATGTCCTTTGTCTAGTGCTCTTTCCCATGTACGTACGTCTCTATGTGTATCTGTGTATATGCGTAGGTGCCCTTTTTTCTGATACGTTCCCTCTTATTTATACGCCTTCCTCGTTACCTAAAAGTACTCTGCCACTACCCCATTCACTGTAATCACTCTCCCACTTCCTCTCTAACTTCTCTTCCACTACCCCCACTAAAAAAAAACTGACTACCAATATCCTCTACCTATCAGAAAAGTAACCTCCCTTATCCCTATTGTCCTATTAATTTTTATTAATCAAATTTTTATCTTTTATTATTATTATTATTATTTTAATTTTATCATATATGAATATGGACAAAATTAGTTATTCACATATGCCCTCTTTACAAATTTCTTATCAAATAATAAGAATAACAAAGTTTTTCATATTATTATTATAAGAAATTTGAAAAGAAATGAATTAATTTTGTCTAAAATAAAAAAATTTAAAAAATAAAAAATAAAAACAAACATTCCTATGAGTCAATTCTTGACAAAATGTTTGTGCAAGTTATGAGCGTTGGAAAGGGGTACTTTGCACCATGAACGCAAAGTTTTGATGATATGAGGGTTTGGAGGATACATGGATACTGATAATGCAGAGGTGCGAAGACCCTTGGAATTAAGTGGGTGCATGGACTCCTGGAATGAAGTGGATACATGGACCCTTGGAATGAAGGGGTGCATGGACTATTGGAATGTAGTCGGTGTTATGGACCCTTGGAATGCAGTGGTGGGTGCGTGAACCCTTGGAATGAGGTGGGTGCGTGGATCCTGAGAATGAAGTAGGTACATGGACCCTTAGAATGCAGAGGGTGCATGGACCCTTAGAATGAAGTGGGTGCGTCGACCCTTGGAATGAAGTGGGTGCGTCGACCCTTGGAATGAAGTGGGTGCGTTGACCCTTAGAATGCAGAGGGTGCGTGGACCCTTGGAAAGAAATGGGTGCGTGGACCTTGGAATGGAGTGGATGCGTGGACCCCTAAACTGGACTGGTGGGTGCATGGACCCTTGGAATGAAATGGGTGCGTGGACCCTTGGAATGCAGTGGTGGGTGCGTGGACCCTTGGAATGAGGTGGGTGCGTGGATCCTGAGAATGAAGTAGGTACATGGACCCTTAGAATGCAAAGGGTGCATGGACCCTTAGAATGAAGTGGGTGCGTCGACCCTTGGAATGAAGTGGGTGCGTCGACCCTTGGAATGAAGTGGGTGCGTTGACTCTTAGAATGCAGAGGGTGCGTGGACCCTTGGAATGAGGTGGGTGCAGGGACCCTAGGAATGCAGAGGGTGCGGGGACCCTTCGAATGAAGTGGTGGGTGCGTGGACCCACCCTTGGAATGAATGGGTGCGTGCACCCTTGGAATGAAGTGGGTGTGTGGACCCTTAGAATGCACTGGTGGGTGCGTGGACCCTTCGAATGCAGAGGGTGCGTAGACCCTGATGATGAGGTGGGTACGTGGACTCTTAGAATGAAGTGGAGGCGTGGACCCTTAGAATGTATAGGGTGCATGGATCCTTGGAATGAGGTGGGTGCATGGACCCTAGGAATGCAGAGGGTGCGGGGACCCTTGGAATGAAGTGGTGGGTACGTGGACCCTTGGAATGAAATGGGTGTGTGGACCTTGGAATGGTGTGGGTGCGTGGTCCCTTAAAATGGATTGGTGGGTGCATGGACCCTTGGAATGAAATGGGTGCGTGGACCCTTAGAATGCACTGGTTGGTGCATGGACCCTTAGAATGCACTGGTGGATGCGTGGACCCTTGGAATGAAATGGGTGCGTGGACCCTTAGAATGCAGAGGGTGCATGGATCCTTGGTATGAGGTGGGTGCGTGGACCCTAGGAATGTAGAGGGTGCGGGGACCCTTCGAATGAAGTTGTGGGTGCGTGGACCCTTGGAAAGAAATGGGTGCATGGACCTTGGAATGGAGTGGGTGCGTGGACCCCTAAAATGGACTGGTGGGTGCGTGGACCCTTGGAATGAAATGGGTGCATGGACCCTTAGGATGCACTGGTGGGTGCGTGGACCCTTGGAATGGAGTGGGTGTGTGGACCCTTAGCATGCACTGGTTGGTGCGTGGACCCTTCGAATGTATAGGGTGTGTGGATCCTTGGAATGATGTGGGTGCGTGGACCCTAGGAATACAGAGGGTGCGGGGACCCTTCGAATGAAGTGGTGGGTGCATGGACCCTTCGAATGAAATGGGTGCGTGGACCTTGGAATGGAGTGCGTGCGTGGTCCCTTAAAATGGATTGGTGGGTGCATGGACCCTTGGAATGAAATGGGTGCATGGATCCTTAGAATGCACTGGTTGGTGCGTGGACCCTTAGAATGAAATGGGTGCATGGACCCTTCGAATGCAGAGGGTGCGTGGACCCTTCGAATGGAGTGGGTGCGTGGACCCTTAGAATGCACTGGTGGGTGCGTGGACCCTTGGAATGAAATGGGTGCGTGGACCCCCTGAATGCAGAGGGTGCGTGGACTCCTGGAATGAAGTGGGTGCGTGGACCCTTAAAAGGCAGAGGGTGCATGGATCCTGGGAATGAGTTGGGTGCGTGGACCCTAGGAATGTAGAGGGTGCGGGGACCCTTCGAATGAAGTTGTGGGTGCGTGGACCCTTGGAATGAAATGAGTGCGTGGACCTTGGAATGGAGTGGGTGCGTGGACCCCTAAAATGCACTGGTTGGTGCGTGGACCCTTCGAATGCAGAGAGTGCGTGGACCCTTCGAATAGAGGGGGAGCGTAGACCCTTGAAATAAAGAGGGTGCGTGGACCCTTGGACTGCAGCGGGTGTGTTGACCCTTGAAATGAAGTGGGTGCATGGACCCTAGGAATGCAGAGCGTGCGGTGACCCTTCGAATGAAGTGGTGGGTGCGTGGACCCTTGGAATGAAATGGGGACGTGGACCCTTGGATTGGTGTGGGTGCGTGGACCCTTAGAATGCACTCATGGGTGCATCGACCCTTGCAATGAAATGGGTACATGGACCTTTTGAATGCAGATGGTGCGTGGACCCTAGGAATGAATTGGGTGCGTGGACCTTTCGAATGCAGAGGGTGCATGGACCCTTATGATGAGGTGGGTACGTGGACCCTTGGAATGAAATGGGTGCATGGACCCTTCGAATGCAGAGGGTGCATGGACCCTTCGAATGCAGAGGGTGCATGGACCCTTCGAATTGAGGGTGCGTAGACCCTTGAAATTGAGAGGGTGCATGGACCCTTGGAATGCAGAGGGTGCATGGACCCTTGGAATGAAGTGGGTGAATGGACCCTAGGAATGCGGAGGGTGTGGGGACCCTTCGAATGAAGTGGTGGATGCGTGGACCCTTGGATTGAAATGGATGCGTGGACCCTTGGAATGGAGTGGGTGCGTGGACCCTTAGAATGCACTGGTGGGTGCATGGACCCTTAGAATGCACTGGTGGGTGCGTGGACCCTTAAGATGGACTGGTGGGTGCGCGGACCCTTAGAATGCACTGGTGGGTGCGTGGACCCTTGGAATGAAATGGGTGCGTGGACCCTTCGAATGCAGAGGGTGCGTGGACCCTTATGATGAGGTGGGTATGTGGACCCTTGGAATGAAATGGGTGTATGGACCGTAGGAATGCAGAAGGTGCGTGGACCCTTGGGATGAAATGGGTGCATTGACCCTTAGACATAGGCTTGAGATGGTTTATTAATGAGGATGATGCAAGAGTGCATGATGCTAAATGCTTTGATGATACGATTCAATGATGATGCATGAAGGTCAAAAACTGTTGTAATTTCATTAAATGACTTTTGTGATGTTAAAATGAGATTATTGTTCCTCCCGAGCTCGCTTGTCCAAGATCCAAGAATGAGTGAGATTTCTTTATTTAATTTGACCTCATTTGACATTCAAGTGTCTCCTTTGTTGGTCTGTGTTTGAGTTACTTTTAGTTTGCCATGAAGATTCAAAGAGTTAGGGCAATGTTCTTACTTTCCACCGCACACAACTTTTATTGGGTCCTAATTAAGCTTAGTGCAACATTTACCATACAAATAATTGTAATGCTGTTATTTTAATACCAACACATATTTCCTTTCAGTATGTCACTATTAAATGTTCTGGGGTTAGGTGATGAGAGAAAAATCATGGCTTTTATTGAACAAAATGATTGTCAAAGACAGTAGTATTTCGAAAGGAAGGGTATATACATTGAGTGAAGTTTACAAAATAAAAAATATTTACAGAAGGGTGCTGTGAGTAGCAGAACTTTACTCAGGATCGCTTTTCCAATGAGTAATGCCAGTATCACACTTCAGTAACCTTAGTAACACACTGATAAGCTTCAGAGAAAAGATGAAATTGTCCTAGTTATTCGTTTGTCACAACGTTTCCCTCAGATTGTAACTGTCAATCCATAACTTGGTCCGATTTTTACATTCAACTCTTCAATTGCCTCAGTCTATCATTCAATGCAACTCTTGCCCTAGTTTGTAAAGTTTGACGCATTCTTTGCGCTCGTTCATTTTCTAGACCGCCTATCCAGGTTTTCAGTCTAGTGATCATTTTTACCTAGATCGCTCTTTTCGAGTTTTCAATCTAGCGGGTCGCTCTAACTTTTTCCTAGATTGCCTTACAGGTTTTCAATCTAGCGAGCATTTTTTTCAATTGCTCTAACTTTTGCCTAGATCGTTTTTGAGGATTTCAATCTAGCGAGCTTTTTGTTTTTCAATTTCTCTAACTTTTGCCTAGATCATTTTTTGAGGTTTTCGATCTAGCGAGCTCCTTTTTTTTTTATGCATAGTATTTTTTTACTACATCTGAGTTCACAGGGTGTAAGAGATCTTTGCCATCCATTTTTGTAAGGATCAAGGCTCCTCTTGAGAAAGCTTTCTTGACTACAAATGGCCCTTCATAATTTGGAGCCCATTTTCCCATATGATCTTTATGAATTGGCAAAATTTTCTTGTGTACTAAATCTCCTTCTTCAAACTCTCGATGATGCACTTTCTTTTCAAATGATTTCTTTAGTCTTCTCTGATATAACTGGCCATGACAAATTGCCTTCAATCTTTTTCCTTCAATGAGATTTAATTGGTCAAAACGGGTTTGGACCCATTCTGCTTCATTTAACTTCGTTTCCATTAATACCCTCAAGGAAGGTATTTCGACCTTAATAGGTAAGACAACCTCCATCCCATATACTAAGGAAAATGGTGTTTCCCCAGTTGAGGTGCGAACCAAAGTACGATATCCATGCAAAGAAAACGGAAGCATTTCATGCCAGTCTTTGTAAGTCACCACCACCTTTTGAATGATTTTCTTAATGTTCTTATTAGCTGCTTCAACTGCCCCATTCATCTTTGGCCGATATGGGGAAGAATTATGATGTTTAATCTTGAATTCTTCACATAACTCAGTCATCATCTTGTTGTTTAAATTTGTCGCATTGTCTGTGATGAGTTGATTTGGTAGAACATAACAACAGATTAACTCCTTTTTTTATGAACCTTACTACCACATTTCGGGTTACATGCGCGTAGGAAGCTGCTTCAACCCATTTAGTGAAGTAATCAATTGCAACCAAAATAAAGCAGTGTCCATTTGATGCCTTAGGTTCAATGGGACCTATGACGTCCATTCCCCACATCGAAAATGGCCAAGGCGATGATAGAACATTTAATGATGTTGGTGGAGCATTAATATTATCAGTATATGTCTGGCATTTATGACATTTCTTCACATGATTAAAGTAGTCAGACTCCATGGTCAACCAGTAGTAACCGGCCCTCAAGATCTTTCTTGCCATTGCATGTCCATTCGCATGAGTTCCAAAAGATCCTTCATGCACTTCCTTGATGATTTTTGTGGCTTGAGTAGCATCAACACATCTAAGGAGCACCATATCATGATTTCTTTTATACAATACTTCTCCATTTAGAAAGAAGCTCATTGCCAATTTTCTCAAAGTTCTCTTTTCGTTCTCCGAAGCACCCAACGGATACTCTCTTCTCTTGATAAAATTCTTGATATCATGGTACCGAGGTTTTCCATCTGGTTCTGCTTCGATGAAATGATAGTGCGCCGGATGATCACGACGCTGGATCTTTATAAGTGGCATGTCTTCTTCCTGACTCAGTGTGAACATGGACCACAAAGTGGCCAGTGCATCTGCCAACGAATTTTCCTCTCGGGGGATATGATCAATGGTTACTTCTTCTAACTATTTTATTAATTCCTTAATATAGAACTGGTAAGGAATTAATTTTGAATCTCGAGTCTCCCATTCTCCTCTTAGCTGATGAATGACCAAAGCCGAATCACCATATATGTCAAGGATTTTCACCTTTGATTCTATGGCCGCTTCGATCCCTAGTACACACGCTTCATATTCTACCACGTTATTTATGCAATCAAAGCATAGTCGGGCCATGACTGGGATGCACTGCTTTTATGGGGAAATTAGTATAGCTCCAATCTCATGCCCCAATACGTTGGAAGCACCATCAAATAACATCATCCATCTTTCTTTCATTGATGGTTTCTCCTCACTAAATGTTGCCATTATGTCTTCGTCAGGGAGCCTGCATTGCATTGACTCATAATCTTCCACGGGTTGATGTGCCAAGTAGTCTGCCAGAACACTTCCTTTGATTTCCTTTTGGGTGACATATACAATATCATACTCTGATAAGAGAACTTGCCAACGGGAAATCTTTCCTGTTAGAGCGGGTTTATCAAAATGTACTTAATTGGATCCATTTTAGACACTAACCAAGTTGTGTGACTCAGCATATATTGTCTTAAGCGACGGGCAGCCCAAGCGAGAGCACAACAAGTTCGTTCCAACAATGAGTAATTGACCTCATAATTGGTGAACTTCTTGCTTAAGTAGTAAATGGCTTGTTCTTTTCTTCCAGACTCGTCCCGCTGGCCTAACATGCAACCCATAGACTCATCAAGCATTGTCAAGTACATAATGAGAGGCTTTCCAGGGATCGGTGGTACCAAGATTGGGGGGACTTTGCAAATACTGCTTGACCTTCTCAAAGGCTTCCTGTCAATCGTTATTCCATTCCATTAGTTGATTCTTACGCAACAACTTGAAGATTGGATCACATGTAGCTGTCAATTGGGATATAAATCGAGCAATATAATTTAGCCTTCCAAGAAATCCTCGAACTTCCTTTTCTATTCTGGGAGAAGGCATTTCAAGAATAGCTCGAACTTTTTCAGGATCCACTTCAATCCATTTTTGGCTAATTATAAATCCCAATAACCTACCAAACTTTACTCCGAACGTACATTTAGCTGGGTTCAGCCTCAACTTGAACTTTCTTAATCACTCAAACAATTTCTGTAAATGAACAATATGATCTTCCTCATTTTTTGACTTAGCAATCATGCCATCTACATAGACTTCAATTTCCTTATGCATCATGTCATGGAATAAGGTCACCATTACCCTTTGATAAGTAGCCCCAGCATTCTTCAATCCAAATGGCATAATCTTGTAGCAAAATATGCCCCAAGGGGTGATAAATGTAGTTTTTTCCATGTTTTCTTCAGCCATTTTGATCTGATTGTAACCCAAGAAACCATCCATAAAGGAGAAGAAGGAATGTTGAGCTATATTATCTACCAGTACGTCGATGTGCAGTAGGGGAAAATCATCCTTAGGGCTAGCCCTATTTAGGTCCCCGTAGTCAACACACATTCAAACCTTCCTGTCTTTCTTAGGGACTGGAACTACATTGGCAATCCATTGAGGGTATTTTGAAACATGAGTGTGCCAATTTTGACTTCTTTTTTCTCCTCATTGGTCCCCAAATTAATCATCTCAATCGGTTCCTTATGAGGTTGTAATCATGCAAGAGCTTTATAATCATGCAAGAGCTTCATCAACCTACAACGCCCCTCCTCTTTCATGAGTGTGCCAATTTTGACTTCTTTTTTCTCCTCATTGGTCCCCAAATTAATCATCTCAATCGGTTTCTTATGAGGTTGTATTTCTCTGGCCTCTCCCTCCATCAATCGCAACAATTCAGTGGATGGTTCTGAATCATTATCATCCTCCTCATTAGCCTGATTAATAGGTAGATCAAAGCTACTTGATGTGATACTAGCATTATTTTCATCTTCAAACATGCTATTTTTATATCTGCATCATTTAGGAATGGAAAGAAGGAAATGAACAAAAATTATAACAAGGTAAAGAACACAAGTAGAAGAGGGAGGCCAGTATTTGGGAAATTCAAAAATGCATTTTATTAATGATATACTGAAAAGAAACATGTATGCTCAAAACAAAGAGAATCTTAAAGCCTTGGACAGAGCAATAAGATTAGCATTACAAAATTACTTGATGTCTGAATTAAAAATCACAAGAAGCTCAACGATTTCCCAATTGACAAGTCTTGTGTTTGGTGGACAAGCGTGAACCCAATTGACATGCTCATCCTCCAGAGTGTACTCTTCCACGACAGCTATTGGGCTTGAAAACTCAAATCCAGCACTCCAAAAAGTCTTCCTCAGATCATGTAGGGAGACCCCCTTAGTCTTGGGCTCTCTGTCATCCAACCTGGCCAGTCTTTTCTCTCTTTTCTCCTCTGCAATCCTTTTATTATCTGCTCTTGAATGTTTGTACCCTAACCCAAAGCGGTCTTTATTTTCCATCAGACTTGGTAGCTTGCTCAAACCCTGCTCATATTTTCCCAAACCATGTCCATATTGATACCCATTCTCAAGCATGACTTTTGCTACCATTGTAGAAGCACCCGATGGCTGGATCTTTGTAATGGGCATTCCCTCCTTGACATAACTAGCATTCGTAATCTCAAGTGCCTGAAACGAGGTCTCAAGAGCCTCTTCAGCTGCTTCAATATAAGGGGTAGAGGAAGGTTTACTCATTAGTAAATCTTCCTCAGCAGAGACAATGATCAGATTGTCATTGATGATGAACTTCAGCTTCTGGTGGAGTATGGACGATACAGCTCGTGCACAATGAATCCATGGTCTTCCCAGAAGGAAACTGTAAGCGGGAGTAATGTCCATTACTTGGAACGTCACTTCAAAAGTAACTGGACCAATCTGAACAGGTAGGCTTATCTCTCCTATCACTTCTCTGCGAGATCTATCAAATGCCCGGACTACCATGGTACTCGGTTTCATATGCGACATGTCAAATGATAGTTTTATGAGTGTTGCTTTTGGCATTACATTCAGTGAGGAACCATTATCAATTAAAACTCTGGCCATAATATGATCCAGGTCAGGAGAATTAACCACAATCATGCCCGTGCATAGCAGGGAAGCAGCATCATAAGCTTTGTTACCTGGTTCTGTATTTGTTAGAACTCATCAAATTCCTTGTCATTTACGTTTTGCAGCAGGGACCATGGTGGGATCTTCACTGTGGGTAATTGTATTTCTTTGGTACCCTTGACCAAAATATCAATTCACACGTTTATCATGGCAAGGGAATTAATAAATGAGAGTTATTCAACGAAGGCACACCTAGCTCAGTGGTTGGCGAGCTGCCTGATCCCCTTGGTCCAGAGTTCGAACCCTCCTGACCACTTTTCATAAAATGCTAATTCAACTTTAACTCCTTTTATAACAATGGTGAGGTGAGATTACAATCACCCAAAAGACCAGCTCAGTGGTATTTGCTTGTGCTTGTGACTTCCCGATCCTCTCTCTGAACCCTAGGTATGGCATTCCAAATGTACCCCCCATTCACAATTACCATGCTGTCCTCAACGAATTCCAAAAATTCCAAACGTACCCCTCCATTCACAATTACCATGCTGTCCTTAGAGAATCCCAAAAATTCCAAACATACCCCAAAGCAGAAATACAAATCTACTCTTAGGCTTTCTCAAAATTGCAAAACCGCCCCTCAAGTTCTCAAAATTACAATCAAGCCCTTCCCTTTCTAAAATCACAATTAAACCCCCAAAAATAAATTAAATTTCGTTTCCCCCAAAATTCAAAGATTCTTTTCTACAAAGTATTTTTCTACAAACCCTTTACTCTTCAAAATTTCATTTTTCTTCAAAATTCTTTTCTCATCCCAAATTCAAATAAAATTCATTCTTCAAATCCAATTAATTCTTTTCATCAAAAATCCAAAAATCAAATCGAAGTCCATTTAATTCTTTTCACCCCAAAATTCAAATAAAATTCATTTTTCAAATCCAATTAATTCTTTTCATTCAATTTTCAAATAAAGTTCATCTTAGTTCAAGTCCGTTCTTTTTCAAAGTACATTTCAAATCTAGTTCCATTCCAATCAAGTTTTATTATTTTCTTCAATGTTGAATAAAATTCATTTCCTATATTCAAATTAAATTATTTTCAAAATATTTTGGGATTCTAGGTCTCACGCGACGGGTTCTAAAGGGGGACTGGCGGTTCACCTGTTGTCCAATGTTTAGTAGTCTGTATAGGCCCCCGTGCTGTCATAGCCGCCTCAGGTCTTGTGCATGAGTGGACTAAAGATCCTTTCAAAAATAAAAATCTCTTCAAAATGTCATCTTTCTTTTAAACACCTCTGAGGGTCAAGCCTTCATGAACTAGAACTACATAAGCCTTGAGTTTCCCATTGCACCGGGGAATACGTAGGAGCAGGATCAAGTCATGTCAAGCTAACCTCCATCAAGCTATTTATTTCCATTCTAACTAAAGGGATCAAGTTATTTTCAAATAATCACACACTTAGTTTAAGGGTACTGTTCTTCCGAACAGGCGAGTGGGGTGCCTAACACATTCCCCACTTGTAACCGACTCCCAAACCTAAATCTCATCCTCAAGTCAGGGTTTTTTCCAAATCTTTTTCCCTTAAATAAAAATTTGGTGGCAACTCCACATTACACCTTATCCAAATGAAATTTATTTTCTAAATTTAGCGAGTTCGTCGTCTCATCGGAATTACGGTTGTGACATACACCCTCGAGGTCCCATTAATGGAACATTGGAAAATTTCCCGCAACAGAGGATGGTATCTTTAGGGTGATACCAAGGACATACCCATGGGAAGTGCTCTGGACTGAACGTTAGGAAGTCTTCCTTCCACGCACAAGCTTCTTGCTTCTTAATCGGGATGCGACAAAAGCTTTTCAAAGGATCTGGCATAGGATCCATATGATTGGCCACATACAGGTGAGTCATAATCCAAATATATAGGAGATGCGAACAACATCACAGAGTCCCTTCATTCTTGTGACGGCATACCTCCATGGAAAACAATGTCTCTGCTAAGATGGCTGGAATAGGATTTGCCCCATGTGTTTCCCACTGATGAAACACATCCATGGCTTCTTGGTCAACCATGCCCAATTTGAATGGGAATAGAACCAGGCCATAAATTAATAATGCTAGAGTCTTATTGAAATTTTCCCAATTTCCTAGCTTGGCTTGTCTTTCCAAGTGATCTTCTAGCAGCGATTTCTTCCAGGTGGTCTTCTCAATTTCTGCTTGATTTGGCTGCAAGCCAATCATCTTGGCTATTTTCTTCCCTCCTACACGATTTCCTTTATAGAGATACACCCCAGCTTTCTCGTTACATGGTATCCAGAACTGAGCCAAGGCACTCAACACAGGTGCTTCTATTGTAATGGATAACAAATCCAGAAGCGAGCCATATTTCTTCTTAAAGTTTACACGAGCTTCTATGGTCATTTTCTTGCAAGCTGCATTCACGTTTCGAAGATCATTGATCTGTGCAGTAATTTTGATGCTTCTCATTTGGTCATATACATTGCTAGTACAACCTTGAACTTCCTTCATTTGAATGCTATTAAATCTTTCCCAAAGAAAAAGTAAAATATTTAAGTAAGTCAAAGAAAATAAAGGCAAGAAAAAAAGAAAGAACAAGGAATAGATAAATGATGCAATGCCATGTGTAAAATATGCGTGTACCTATATGTCTAAGCTATTATGCGTGAGCTTATATGAACATGTTAAAAAATGCATGGACCTATATCAAAATTATTTTTTTAATTTTTTTTATTAAAACTCCAACTGAAACATGATATATGTGTGATTTTTTTTTATTTTATATATATATATATATATATATATATATATTTATATAGAAATGTGATAAAAAAAATTAATTCTAAAAAAAGGGGAATGGATATGTTATTTTTGTGTTTCTTTAAATATCCAAAAAGAAAACAATGCATGAGTCTATATGAAAAGGTCCAACTAAAACTAAATTTATCTAATATAACATGTTATTTTTGTATTTTATTTGTCTAAATGTCCAAAAAGATGCGTGAACCGATATGAAATATTTTCTATTTTTCTAAAATGCCAACAAAAACAAAAACTGAATGTACATAACATGTTATATATTTTTTATGTGTAAAAAAAGTGCATGAATATGTTCTTTTTGTATTTTGTTTTTTTTAAACGTACAAAAAAAAAGGCATGAACCTATATGAATTTTTTTTTTCTAAAAGTCCAACTAAAAAAAAAAAAAAAAAAAAATGAACACACCTAATATATAATTTTTTTTGTATGAACATGTTATTTTTATTTTTTCATTACCTAAATATTCAAAAAAAATGTATGAAATTTTTTTCTAAAAGCCCAACTAAAACACAAAAAATGTATCTAAACATGTGATTTATAAATGTGAAAAAAAATGTATGAACATGTTATTTTTGTTTTTTGTTTTGTAAAAAAAATTATTTTCTAAAAGTCCAACTAAGACACAAAAAATGTATCTAAACATGTGATTTTTTTATTTATAAATATGAAAAAAAATGCATGAACATGTTATTTTTTTATTGTTTATCTAAATATAACAAAAATGCATGAATTTTTTATTTTCTAAAAGCCCAACTAAGACACACAAGAAAATGTAGCTAAAAATGTGATTTATAAATGTGGGAAAAAAATATATGAACATGTTATTTTTGTTTTTTGTTTTGTTTATCTAAATATTAAAAAAAATGCATAAATTTTTTTTATTTTCTAAAAGTCCAACTAAAACATAAAAAATGTATCTAAACATGTGATTTTTTTTTATTTATTAATGTGAAAAAAAATGCATGAACATGTTATTTTTGTTTTTTGTTTTATTTATCTAAATATTCAAAAAAAATAATTTAGTCAATATTTTCTTGATTTGCAAGGACAAGCATGTTCATTCTAATGAGACATTAAAGCCAAGGAGTCCACAGGAGCATGAGGAACAACTACCTCAGTTTTATCCAGGACATGGAGCAAGGTGGACTAAGTATAATCCATGGTAGAAATAGTGAGACGGTCTAGAATCTAATCATGAGCATAAGGATAGGCATCAGGCATCTCATATAAGGCCAATAACGTAAAAAATCATCAGTGTTACTTTACCTCTTTAATAGGACTAGTAGTAAAGGGAAAGAGCTCATTAAAATCATGGAGAATGTTAAAGACCTTATTTGGGGGAAAAAAGCTCATTAAAATCATGGATAACACTAGAGATCTTACCCACACAAGTAGCCATGGACTCATCAAGGGAATAGGAATCAACAAGTCATAAGATAGGCATCGTAATCCTATCCTATAAGGAAAAAATGAATGTTAGAGGTCCACACAACATAATTCTTACCATCCAACTCCTCGCTAGAAATAGGAGCAATGATGTGGTTGGTTAAGATAAGGACCTCAACCATAGAAGGATCATAGGAAATCATGGTCAATTAAGAAGATGGAGACTAAAAACTAAAGAGAAAACACAGTTGCCAAAAACAAACTTAATAATAGATAATAGATTCACTAGGTATGTCATGGATTAGAGTTGTTTTTTATTATGCTCTAAATACCATGTTAAGAAAAAGAAGTTACAAGATACATAATGAATATGTGTTTCAACCACATAGAAAAACATGTATTTAGAGTAAGGATGATTGATACAGGAGTTAATTATAGAGATATCTGGTTATGTATAATTATGATATTTTATAATTTTCCTATTTAACTATTTCCTTCTTTCTATAATTACAACATCATTTCCCTATTTACATAAATTCCAGTAAGTATCCTTAAATTTTTAGTCAAAGCCTCATATATTTTTTATACCCTTTAATTTTCAACAAAATGTTATTATTTTCTTAAAACCTTCTAGTTTTCATTTAAAGTTAATATCTTCCTAGCACTCTTTACTTTTCAATAGAGCCTATTACATTTAACTGGGAGTATACTATACTTCTCTAACACTTTTTATTTTTACTACATTTAAATGTTAATTATGTTTGGTACCTATCTAACATTAAAACTTTTTATTTTTACTACATTTAATTTTTAGTTAAAGTCCAATACCTTTCTGTCGCAACCATAATTCCGACGAGACGACGAACTCACTAAAATTTGAAAATTGAATTTTATATTTATGTGGAGTCGCCACCAAATTTTTATTTAAGGGAAAAGATTTGAAAAAACCTTAACTTGAGGATAAGATTCTAAGTTCAGGAGTCGGTTATGAATGGGAAAGGTGTTAGGTACCCCACTCGCCCGTTCTAAAGAACGGTACCCTTAAATTAAGTGTAATTTTTGAAAATGTTTGATCCCTTAATTAATGTGAAAATAAATAGCTTGATGGAGGTTAGCCTGACAGGACTTGATCCTGCTCCTACGTATTCCTCGGTGCAATGGGAAATTCAAGCCTTACGTAATTCTGGTTCATGAAGTCTTGACCTTCAGAGGTGTTTAAAAGAAAGATGACATTTTGAAGAGGTTTTAGTTTTTTGAAAGGATCTTTAGCCCACTGATGCATAAGACCCGAGGCGGCTACGGCAGCACGGGGGCCTATACAAACTGTTAAACATTGAACAGCAGGTGAACCGCCAGTTCCTCGTTTAGAGCCCGTTGCGTGAGACTTTAGGGACTCTATTTTTGAAATGAGAAATGAATTTTATTGAAGAAAAGAATAAAATTTGATTGAAATGGAACTTGATTTTGAACGTCGGAAATTGAACTTGAGGAATTAGACCTGACTTGATTTAAACTAAATTTGGTTTGAAATGGATTTGATAAAAACGCACTTGATTTATAACCTGAAAGAAAAGAAGAAGAAGAACTTAAATTGGATTTGAAAATGAACTTTATTTGAAATTTGAAGAAAATAATTAATTTTGATTTGATTTAATTTGTCTTTGAAATTTGAGAAAGAGAGTCAACTTTATCTTGTAAAAAGGGAACATAAACTTGAAGAAAAAGGAAAAATAATAAATTGAATTGGGATTTGAAGAAAAAGAATTAAGAGTTGATTAATTGAATCTCGGATTTGAAAAGAAGTATTAATTTTGACTTAATTAAAACTGAATTTTGAGTTGAAGAAAAGAATTAATTTTGACTTAATTAAAACTGAATTTTGAATAAAAAAAATCTTGACTTAAAAAGTTTAATTGAAACTTGAAGAAAGAAAGAGAAATAAATTTAACTTAGATTAAAAAATTTGAATTGAATGGAAATCTTGATTTTGTCCCGAATGAAGACTGGATTTTAAATTGAATGGAAGTTTTGAAAGGAGTAAGAAAAACCCAACTATATCCACAAGTGAATAGGCTAACACATCTTTGTGAATGGACTACATTGCCCAATCAGATGGCACCATCTGGCCTGGGTACGAGCATTTTAGATTGGTTCCTGCGGAAGTACAAAAACGCCCAACTGGTGAATGGGCTGGATGCAGAATAGGCCACATTGCTTAATCGGATCACGCCCTCTGGCCTGGGTACGAGCACTCACGGTTGGAAATTAGTTTTGGATTTGAAAAGAAATGTAATGCGCTGGGATCGAACACCGGTACTAGAATAGTGAACCGCGTACTTAACCACTAAGCCGTGCTACCTATAAGTTGTTTAAGAGCTTTAAATTAGTTTAAATTAGTTTTAATTTCTCTAAGGAACTTTTGGTTCGTGCAATTGCATGCTTGCATGTTATGATCACTTAGTGGCAGTGGTCCTATAGGCGTGATGCACCAAAACCCACATGGCTTTCCCCGTTAAGCATATGGTCTAGGCTGGTTTCCATGGACCCAAGATGCAATGGTGGGGTTACAGTGGGTCCCCTCTGCATAATTCTAAATAGACCCTGTGCATAGAACTAGACCTTTCTGAACGGTAAGGCCTTAGAACACTGCCACCAGATTCTTTACATTCATGTTGCATGCAAGCGTTGATTGCGTATGTTACTCCAACGACGTATCATCCATACTCCACAACGGGTTCACTACGTACCTAGGCCAACCTCGTATTTGTTGAACCTGAATGCATGGAGGGCCCTATGAGGTCAAAATGCAAGAGTAATTCCCTCTTCTTCTATTCTGTGAAGCCTAGTTGCCATTCTGTCAATGCATGAGGCACCCGCAACAGGACTAGAGTGTTGTCTATCTCGTGGAAGAATCAGTCAGAAACACCCCTCTTCCTAGCAGCATCTCGCCCAGTACTAACTGCATCACCAATTAATCTTCCAATGCTCTACCCATTTCTTCCATCATGAAGTCAAACCACCAAAACTACCGCTGACCAACTTCTCAGGGTAGCCGTTACATAATATGCTAGATGTATATAATACAGGTGCATCCCGAACTCTATCATCATACAACACTAGCAGGCAGAGTAATATGTCTCTCATAGATTTGGAGGTGAACCTCTTTCAGTGTTAATCAGAGAACGTGAGCGTTAAACATGATTGCCAAGTCGTCAAAAACTCATTCACCCACTCCTTCTACAAACGCAACAGTGACAGAATCCATGTGGCTCAAATCCGATTTGGACCGACAAACACGAGGGTTGGCAGGAGTGAGTGATTGGCTCTATAATACTTCAAACATGCTAGCAAGGATCAAGCTGGAAAACTAAAAACGAAAGACCATACATTGTGAAGATGTCCAAGACATTCTAAAATAATCATAATAAACGTACGTCTCAGGCTAAGAATCCCCATGGACCGTCTTGGCGTTAAGTTTCTCCCTTAATACATTCAACCTTACTATACGAGGGATTGGAGCACGATCATCATCTGCATGAGTTAAAGTGAGGGAGTGCATGGGTGTATGCATTAGAAGCAAATGGTCAGCTTTGGCGTGTACGGGGCTGAACGAAATAAGTACTTCGTAGGTGTAAGGAACCTGGTATTTTATTGAGAAGAAATAAGGGTAAATCCCAATTACAAAGATAGAACACTGCAGAACTTCGAGGGTCTGCACCTCCCATTGCCTAAAGGCCTCCAATCCTCTCTAAAATGACAAGCTCTCCTCTCTCTTAACCTCTCCTATTATTTATAGGCAAACTGTCCTGATTTCTCTCTAACTCAACTAACTAACAGAAATAACAACTAACCTAACTAATTATTGATTGTGAGACAGAACCCTAACGAACAACTACTGGAGATCTTACAATACTCCCCTCCTAAAGATTCACCTTGTCCTTAAGGTGATAGCTTGTAGCTGCTAATGACCAATTTCCACCAGGTGGTATTTGTTGAAGACAATTCCACCAGGGTCCCATTGCTGGACACATATAGCCCAAGCAATGCTTGAAGTGCTGGGCAAATTCTTTGGGCTGTTGAAATAAATTCCACCAAGGTCAAATAAGACTGGATTGTCCCCTCTCTTTTCTTGCTTCCAATGACCTTCAACCCCTTCAAAATCTGAATTTTGATCAGCCCCCAACCGAACCACACCTTTGCCTACCCACAAATCTTTTTCTATGTTTTTTATTTCTTCCTCAACCTTTGTCATCTCCTTTTGCTGTTCTTTGTCAATCTTTTGCTCCAAATGCTTGTCCTTTGAAAATTTCATTTTCTCGTCTTGTGAGAGAGACAAGTCTTGGTTCTCATTCTTTAATGCCAAGAATTCTAATTTGCCTCTGTTTTTGCTTCAACCAAATTAGCTTCTTCTCCATTATTGCAATTCAGGTTCTTGATCTTCAAGCTTTCATTTTGCATTTTATCTTCTTTGCTTTTCAAATCTTCATTTTCTTTTATGCTTTCTTGCATCAAAGAACCTTCATCATCATCCCAAACAAATAGATCTGGGTCATATTCAGGCTGGAATTCTTTGAGCAAAGCCTTCACAAAATCCCACCATGATGCATTTGGATGATCCTTCTTCCACACGTACCACCAAATAGAAGCTCGTGCTCGCATAGCCTTCCCAACCATCTTTATCTTTTCTTCTTCAAGAATTCCTACAGCCTCAAAATGTTGTTGTACATTAATCAACCACCAGTAGGCATCTTTTCCTCCAAAATCAAGAACCATCTTCAAGATTCAATACCCACAGCTCCAAGATCGGAGCTCTGATACCAATGTAAGGAACCTGGTATTTTATTGAGAAGAAATAAGGGTAAACCCCAATTATAAAGATAGAACACTACAGAACTTCGAGGGTATGCACCTCCCACTGCCTAAAGGCCCCCAATCCTCTCTAAAATGACAAGCTCCCCTCTCTCTTAACCTCTCCTATTATTTATAGACAAACTGTCCTGATTTCTCTCTAACTCAACTAACTAACTAACAGAAATAACAACTAACCTAACTAATTATTGATTGTGAAACAGAACCCTAACGAACAACTACTGGAGATCTTACAGTAGGCTACCAGAGACGTACGCCCCTTCCCACAGTAGATGCGGCCATCTATGAAATAGACCCAAAAGCAACAGAACTCCAGATGAACTATGCCAAGCGACATTAATACATCGGCCCTTCCTTGTTCGCTTGACCATAGGTCCAACTTCCTTTAGCTATCACCACATGGATTAGTGGACTTACACCAATGCCCAGGCTATAGAGACTAGAGAATGCTTATCAATGGTTAACTTACATGCGTGCAATTTATATCGACGTCCAAACCTGGGATCATAATTCGGATGCAGAAGGGAAAAAAAACACTTACCCATAGATCCTGTGACGCTCGAGGTGGCAGGATCTCATGCACGCATTGACGTTCCTATTTACCTTCTCCCATACGAGCCTTTCCTCAATGCATCTACCTTACTTTTTTCCATCATGTTTGTTTACTTTTATTTACAGAACTTAGCACATTTTTCCAGAGCAACCATGCAACTTTCCAAAATACTGGTATGTGGAAGATGATCACAAAGAACAGCAGGCCAATATGACTAGCACCATGACGTCTCTGCTACTCCAATAATTTTCGATCAACCTATGATTCGTCTAGGAATTCATAGAGCCCTCTTTTCTTTTCCTAATCTAGGGACTAGGTATAAGACTCAAATTTCAACTACATTTGTAATGGTGCAAAGAACAAATTAAAGAAAAACACTCCATAGTAGACTTGAATACATGCAACCTTATGTTCCTTTTAACCACCTAAGAGTTTAGCATTGAAGTTTGAATCGGAATTTCAATTCTCTATGCAATTTTTTATTGTTTGTGAGCATGAAAATCCAAGAAGGAGAGGTAATGCACGATCACGAGAGGAAGTATGTGAGAATACCAATCTGCGCAAGATCAACGCGAGTCTTCCTCGATTACGTCTGAAGCAAAAATCCAATAAAGATTCATTCTCTTCAGGCGGCAAGCGATCACCGAACAGAAAAATCCCTCCGCTTGACCATTTGATCGTTTCTTTTTTACACCTCTTTGCTGCTAGTTTTTCATGAACTTGAAAAAAAAAAACCCCCTGCTTGCACACCTTTCCCCCTTTTTTATATTCTGTTGTGAATTTCTGTTTTTTTTCTTTTCGTTTCAGTTTTGTGTTATTTATTTTAGTTTTTTCTATTTTTATCTTTTTTATTTTTATTTTTATTTTTATTCTTTTAGAAAATTGTTATAAAAAATTTTATTCTCATTAATTCTTTTGTTTTTCGTTATTCTATTTTTTTATTTTTTCTTCTTCTCTTTTTTATTTTATTTTTTTTTCTTTTAGTTTTTGTTTTTAATTATTTATTTTTTCTATTTTTGTTTTGAAATTATTTCCAGTTTGTCTTTTCGATGTTGTGCTCAGTTATTTTTCTTTTCTGTTGCTTTTTATTTTATTTCCCGCCTTTACTTTAATTTCAGTTTTTTTCATTTATTTTTGTTTTTGTATTCATTTATTATTTTTCCTAAATTTTCATTCATTTTTCTATTTTATTATATTATATATTTTTTTATTTCTCTCTATTTTATATCTTTTCTAAAACTTATTTATTTTGTATTTTATCAATTCTTTTATTTTCCAGATTTTTATTTTCCATTTTCTTTTGTTTTCGTTATTTTTAGTTATCCAAATTTTCTTATTCAATTTCAGATTTTTTTTTATTTTTTTCTATTCATTTTTATTTCTTTTTAACTTCAGATTTTTTTTATTTATATTGTTTTTATCCCTTTTTTTTAATTTGTTATTTCCAGTTTTTGTATTTATTTATATATTTTGTCTATGTTTTTCTTATATCTTCAATTTTCTATTTTTAGTTTTCTGGTTTATTTTTTTTATTTTAATTTTGATTTTAATTTTTCAGATTTTAATTTTTTAATTTTTTTAATTATTTTTTTGCTTTTCTTTTTGTTAAATTCTTTTTTATTAAATTTTCCTTTATTGTTTTCTTCATTATTTTTTATTATTGTCTGTTTCTCTGTTTTTCTGTTTTTCTATTTATTTTCTTTCTGTTTATTATTTAAATTACTATTAGTTTTTATTTTTTATTATTTGGATTATTTATCCTTTTTCTATTGTTATATATTTAAATCAGCATGGATTTCTCGATTAATTTTATAATTGGAGGCCTCAGACAGAAATGGATATTTACACTTTCTCATTACCTCTTATTTTTCAATCAATCAAAGTTTAATATCTATCTTACACACAAATATTTTACATGAACTTTTTAATTTGTTACGATTATTTTTTCTGTTAACGTATCACACAAAGCTTTTATTTTTTTGTATTCCCGCATTTTATTTTGTTGCCTACAAAATCAAGCTTTTACCTTTCTTGTTTTTATTTTTCAAATCATGTTAGCCAATAGAACCAAACTTTTACATTCAAAGTTTACCTCTAAGTTGAGGCTCTTTGTCTTTTTAACCTATGTCGGGTCTTTTACATGTTTTTCCTACTCCTTTGTTTGTTAGGGTTACATGGCCTATTTGGAACATAAATGTTTTATTTCTTTATTCATCTCTTATAACAATAATATAAGAATTATGATTCTTTATATTATCTAGTAAAAAGTGAGTAAAAATGGACAAACCATGAACACTCAATTTTGTTTGAGACCTACATTTAATTATTTATTTATTATTTAATTAATATTTTCTTAAATAGATATTAGTAAAAAATATACAAATATATAAGTTAAATAAATAGCAATATATTTCAAAGTAATATATAAATATAACAAATGATAATGATAATAATGATAAATATTAATACTGTAAAATTATAAAAATCAAGAAATTTTTAAAAATTTAGTCTATAATTTTTTAGTTTCTAAAATAAGTTTTTTTTTTCTGAAGCATTCTTCTAATTCTAAACAATTCTAAAACTAAACAGAATCAACAAAAGAATACTCTAGAACTTTTTTTGTTAGTTTTAGTTTCTTTTTTTTTCTTTTTTTTTATTTCTATTGTTTTCATTTCCTATATAAAATAAATAAATGAGGATTTCTTTTATGGAAAGATTCTAGTTGGAGGAATTTTTTCTAAATGAAAATTTCAATTACTCGATTTTTTTGTTTTTAGCATTTTTTCTTAGAAAGGCATAGGAAACACACTCATTTTCTCCATTGGTTTGGGATTTTTATTTCTCACCATCAATATATTCTCAATTTCATTCTTTTAATTTATGATTATATGATAATTTTGTAGCTACCTTGTTTTATTTTGATCTATTCATAATCTTAGATTCAGTTTCTCTTATTTATTATTAATTTTCATGGAAAATAGATTTATATTAATTTCTTAAACCCATATTCACCATTTAAATTACATATATTTTTTATTTCATTTTTGCTATAGGATTATTGAAAAGTTAAAATTCATCACAAATCAAACACGTAGCTTCAACTACATCATCATTATCACATTTAGAATAAATGCTAGATTGCTCAACAATCCAACATCATCATCAAAACTTTCAAAGACATTTATTTGCTTTCTTTTTCTAGATTATTTTATTTTCTCATATTTACATATTTAATAAATAATAAAAAAGCCTTCCTTATCATTTTCATCCATTACACCCTTTACCACGATTGTGACTTCATTTCCAAAATCTCTCTATAGAATATAGTTTGAGCTAATATGTACCATAATATATGTAGCATTTTTTTTTCTATCTGTAGTTATGATTTTGGTGACTTTCGATACTATAAAGGTGTCCTTTTGTTCCAATAAAATTCATGTTAGTCATGATACAATTTTAGGAATTTAAAATTTGGGATCCTTTTCATTTTATTTCCCTTATTTTTCATAAAATATATTTTAATTTAATGTTGGTGTATGATAAATTGTCTTTTTCTCACTATCATTCTATTTAAGGTACAATTACTATATGATTGAGCATAATTTCACTTGTAATTACACCTAATAACTCTTATTTTTTCAAGGATGGTAAATCAAATAGAGAATACAAAAATAGGTACATTTTTTGGCCAAAAAAGGGAAAAGGGGACTTAAAATAGCAAGAGTGAAAAAAAGTACAAAAATTCCCCTCACTAGTTCAGCAAGGTCGTGGAGACATTTGACACGACCAATAAGTAGTGCCACGACATCTTTAGTGATGCAAGAGGGCTCCCAATTAACTCCAGTGATGCAGAGGTATCCCAATCAGCCCTACAATGCTGCGAAGACCTAGAACAGTCATGAGGGTTGCAAGAAAGTTGGAGCAAGCCTAGTACGTGACGATGAAAAATCCTAATTCTACATCTATAAAAGGGAGACTCTACCACACCCCTCTCCACAATGGAGAAGACCACTCCCCTCGGAGACCTCACTTTTCTTCACATGAGAGCAACACCCCTCTCTCTAGGCACAATCCTTCCTTTCACCAATCTCTTATTTCTAGCCTCTTTATTCCTTGTTCTTCCTTCAATATCCTTTTGTAGGATATTGGTTTGAGTAATCATTGTATGGTCCAAGCTACCATCATTTGCCAAATTTTTTGGCTATATTGAGTCTGTATTTCTCTTATATACTTTTGTTTAGATATTTACAGGTTGTCTTTTTTCATCATGAATAACTAATTTTTCCCTTATGGAACTTCTTGTGATGTATATTGTTTGAACCCCAGTTTCCCCTTTATCTAAAATAATGTCTTCATTACAATTGTGTTACTCTATTATGCTTCATCCATTAATAAAAATTGGCCAATTTTATAAATTTGTAAATTTGATTGGTGGAGGTGACCATACCACGACCAATTGACGAAACAATAGAATAATTAAACCTAAGGGTCTTGGAGGATCAATCAAGAACCTAGGTTTCTACCTGGTTAATTTCCCGACCAATAGTTAATGCCCTCTTAAATTTTATGCCCCTTTTATTTATTTATCTTGCTGGATCAAGGAGTGTAATGGATAGAAGGGATATTACTATTACATCCAGATCAAGAAGGAGTAGTAGAATACCCATAGGTGGTTAGAAATTGAATAGAGAAGGGGGATTAGCGGTAAAAAATGTAAAGTCACAAGGAGAACCAAATCCTTATAAACTTTCCATTACTAGCACTGCTTCTGGAAGGGTAGTAATCAATTTGCAACAAAAGACACTCACACTAAAGCATGGTGACAAAGAGGGGGTGTTCAGTAACACACAACCCACTGAATATTCCAAGAATGCCCCTTGTAAGTCCATGCAACCATATCTATCCTCTAAGAAAAGGCCAACTAGGACTAGACCATACAAAAATTCGAAACTCCACAAAAGGAGAATGCATTAGAAATATCAATTTAGAGAAGGTGGCTCATATAAGCTCAGTAAGGCACGTCCCCATATAAAAAGAAGAAGAAGGGTCCCCAAAAGGAAGGAAGTCCTAAACTACAAACATGGTGCATCCAAAGACAACACCAACCAAGCCATGGGAAGATCATAGGTAAGTTCCCATGGCCTCACTTAATCATTAGGCGTAGGTACGTCAAGCTGGTAATGTAAAACAAGCGCTTGCAAGAGGCAACCTGTCGATTAATAGTTTTTATAAAAAAATTAGGAGAGAGTAAGCCTTATTTACTTATTTCTATTTCTTTTATTTTCTCTTATTACTTTAAAAAAAGATCTGTTTTTACAACAAACTCTTTTGGTTAGCTCAAAAATCATAATTTAGATTTCATACATAGATTGCTATACTAGTATTTATAGGATCGATACTGAGGATCTAAAATATCTTTTTTCTACACTAACGAGGATACTTGTCTGTGGGTAAAACTTGACAAGAGTTTTATACTCACCTTTTGCATACAATAGTGTAACATAAGCTATATAAGAATTTTTCAAATTGTTACTTGGTTAAATTTCTTTAGGATCCCTTTTATTTTGTTTTCATATGGCATCTTTTGTTTTATTTTACAAGCACTCCCAGAATTCATGAAAACTGAAGGCATACCATGTAACTTGAAGTAAGCATGGAGGCATTTAAGGGAGTTGGAGAATCTTTTAACTAGGTCAAAAGTAAGGAAAGATAAAGAAACCCTCGAGAAGGTGGTAGTTTACATGCATGTCCATGAGGGACCTAGCTTGAAGGAAAAATATTATATATGTGTACATAGAGTAGATATAGAACCTTTTTAGAGGAATATATTGCTATTAAGAATTTTGTCTTTGTAAAATTAGGCTTAGATTCTCTCTTTGAATGCATGACCACTAGAATAAGTTCTAGAAGGTTCTCTTAGATAGACGACTCCTTCTCCTTAGACATAAGGAAACCACCACCTTCCTCTATAAATAAAGAACATGTACATGGCTTGAGTTACTCTTAATCATAATTGTTGTTAAATAAATTATAAGGTTTGAGACAAGTTCTCTCTCTTTTATCTTGGTTCTTGGTAAGAACCTACATTAATTCTTATTATTGGTGTTCCTTACAAATGTTGTGAATCATCAATTGGATTATCAATCCTCCTCCAGTTCTATGGAGAAAGGCTTGTGGTTTCTCCATATCCATTTCTTTTCTCTTATTTTTCTATTTTTCTTTGATTTGGGTTTGAATTTATGGATAAAATTTGAATGTAAACGTTGGAGTATGGAACATGTCACCCCCCATATTACCTACATTCACTTAATCTTACTCGCATAATATTTCACACATATACATGTCAATAAGAACAACCTGATGCAAGGATGAATGGTGGATCTGAACTGGTGCAATGGAGGCTAAACAAAGGTAGAAGAAGATGAAGAATCTGTGAAACCTTTGCTTATGCTTGAGAGCACCACCTTTTGTGGAGGATGAGCTCCTTCTCAAGCATCATGGGAGCAACCATGGATGAGGAGGTTATTCAACCCCAAGTCAAATTTATAGGGATAGAGGAAAGAGTTTTATCATACAATTTCTACATAGAAATCATGAATGACTTAAAAATGGTAAAAATCATTCCTTCTTTGTGTCCTAAACCAGCCTATAAATTAGGCCAAAGTAGGCCTAAAAAGCACAGCAGGAAAATACAAGGACATAGACCCGCTTATATACATATCTTGAGCCTTTTGCATTTAAAATACAAAAAGAATCCTAGGTCTTATTTTAAGATGTGTGGGGGTTAGTGGGAAATTGGATTAGGCTTATGAATGAGTCTCTTGGGGGCTTATGCATTGGGCCTAAGTGTGAGTCTCCTAGAGGCCCAAGAAAGTCTCCATCTTTGTCTATAATTTCTTGGTGCGAGCCCTGCTAATATGCCCAATGGGCCTAAGGATCCTGCTTGGAGTAGGAGAGTGCTTTGGCGTAGATCCTAATGTCTGGTGTAGGTCTTGATGTCTCTAAGTAGGCCTCTACATCACAATTGCATGACCATGATGTATTTGATTATCAATTCATTCACACATATGAATGATAAAACTTCTTATATACATTTATACACCATTATGAAAAGTACAGAAGTCTAACATTCAGTAAATATAGATAGTTTAGAGAACTACAATGAGGTAATATAAACAAGATATAAAATATGGAATCACTCCCAAAAATCAAACAAAAGCTACACTATCCTATCCAAACGCAACCTTCAAGACTATAAATATTTCTCCCTCTAAGATGTTCTTAGTAGCAAGAAGTCACCCATTATCCTACAGATAAAAGGAAAAATATGAAGCCTCGAAAGGGTCTTCATCAACACTGTTCTCATCAATATTATCATCACCTCCATCTTTGTAACACCCTAATAATAATACCCTTCCTACACTTAATTCGTATCGTGGATTCATTATTAGTTTTTTGCTTCATGATGCCAAATCCATTTATAAAATTATTGTTATGGAAAATATGATATAATTCTTTTAAAATGTTTGCTGAGAATGTGAGCCTCGTCACAGTAATCAATGTAGTATATAATGAACATTTTGATGTCGTCACTTATGTTAAATTTGAAAACTTGCATTCTTTTACTTGTCATGTTATACATTTATTTCTACAGCAATATTTACATTATTAGTTATATAGGTAATAGAACATATAGAACATAAAGACAATAATAAGCTAAGACTCCTAGTGAGTCCATTAAACAAAACAAAAGCTCCAATGCCCTTCATAAGTTACAGTCATCCAAGGAAAAAGATACAAAGTTGGACAAAGAAATATAAGGTCCTATATAGCTCTTCCCATAATTCATTCCATGAACATTCATCTCTATTCTAGGTTATTTGTGTCGCATAGATCGCTGCCACCATGAAGAGAATGATCGAATTCAAGGAAAGAAATGGGAGGTAGGGAGTAAGAAATCATAATTTCTCAGTAGGTGTCTACCTTGAGATTACCATCATCATTTCTAACACAGCCACTTCATTTTATTAAGAAAATGGGGCAAGCATACAAGTTTAATTATTATTATTTTTCTTAAAATTATACTTATCTAAAATGGATTCTTTTTAATAATATCATAAATTCAATCTCATACAACATGCAATTCATACATACTCTGAATTACTTTTTCATATAAAATTTCTAACACATAAATCTCAAGCTTTCTTTAGATCACCTTTTCATTATAACATAGATATTGTTTGACTCTAACTCATTTTTTTCCTTAATCATAATCATTCTTATTCTCTATTCACCCTCTCAATGACAGTTTTATTTAAGGTATAACATTAACAATTTAGTCAAATAATATCTTCCATTTATCTACTACTCCACCTTCTGATCTTGGATATAAGCTCATTCTGCTTGGTTATCACCATCGTAAATTTGGAAGAGCTACCACTTCCCATAGAAGCATTTATTTGAAGCCTATGATTTCACCATAGAAGGTTATGTACCTTCTCATTACCACAGAAGAACCTATCACCTTCTGATTATGCACAAATCTCAGACTTAGCACACCAGGAACAGTGTTAAGTTTTTGCATAAGGTTCTTCTTTAGTGATCACTTGACTTATTAAGTTCTATTTTAAGTCTTCATGATAGAATGCATGCTCAATATTGTCACAACCGTAATTCCGACGAGACGATGAAGTCGCTAAAATTTTGAAAATGAAATTTATTTTGGATTACGTGGAGCCGCCACCAAATTTTTATTTAAGGGAAAATATTTGGAAAACCCCTAATTTGAAGATAAGATTCTAAGTTTGGGAGTCAATTACGAATGGGGAAGGTGTTAGGCAGCCCACTCGCTTGTTCCGAAGAACGGTACCCTTAAACTTAGTGTGTGATTTTGAAAAACTGTTTTGATCCCTTTAATTAGAATGAAAATACATAATTTGATGAAGGTTGGCCTGATAGGACTTGATCCTGCTCCTACGTATTCCCCGGTGCAATGGAAAACTCAAGGCTTACATAGTTCTAGTTTGTGAAGGCTTGACCTTCAAAAAGTGCTTGAGAAAAGAGTACTTCAAGATTTTGTTTTTGAGAAATTTTTATCTTTGGGGGGATCTTCGATCCACTCATGCACAAGGCGGCTAAGGTAGCAAGGGGACCTATACGAATTACTAAATGTTGAACAGTAGGTGAACCGCCAGTTCCCCATTTAGAGTTCATTGCGTGAGACCTAGAATCCCAAAATATTGGAAAAAGAGATTTTAAATTTTTGAAAAGGACCTCAATTCCACTCATGAACAAGGCCCGAGGCGGCTAAGGCAGCACGGGGACCTATACGAACTACTAAATGTTGAACAGCAAGTGAACCGTCAGCTCCCCATTTAGAGTCCATTGCATGAGACTTAAAATCCCAAAATATTAGAAAAAGATATTTTTAAATTTCTTGAAAAGAAATGATTTGCAAATGATATTGATTCTTGAGTAAAACGAAAACTTGAATTTAAGAGAAGAGTTTCATTTTTGAGTTTTGAGGTAATTGGGTTTCAACTGGAATTGGGGGTAATTTTGTAAGTATTAGAAATTTTGGGATTTATTTAGAAATTATGAAATTTTTATGAATTTATTTAGTAATTATGGAATTTTTATGAATTTATTTAGTAATTATGAAATTTTATGAATTTATTAGCAATTATGGGATTTTTATGAATTTATTATTATTTATGGAATTTTTGTGAATTTGGAGGGGTAAACTGGTAATTATAGAGCATGGGGACAATTTTGGAATTAATGGAAAGATGGGGACAGAATGGTAATTATCATGGCAGGGACCTATCAGGAATTTAGAGAATTTGAAAGGGGCAGAATTGTAATTATATTGGCAGGGACCTATCAGGAATTTAGGGAATTTGAAAGGGCCAGATGGTAATTATAGCATAGCAGGGCATATTAGGAATTAAGGGAATCTGGCAGGGGCAGGATGGTAATTCAGCATAGCAGGGACATGATGGGCATTTATGGGAATTTGAAAGGGGCAGAATTGTGAAAATTGAAAGTGCCATTTTACCAAAGCGTGGTACCTGGGATTCAAAGAGGCGGTGGTGAAGTCACAAGCCAAGCGCCCCACCACATGGGCCATTCAGTTTTCCAGTTTATGATACAAAATTCATTTATGTATGAAGAGTTAGGACGTTTTTTCTCATTCCCGATCTGATCCGCTTGTGGGCCCTACGCCTATTTAATTCACTTTTGTTTTTGCATGAGATTTTCTTTATGTATCTACCATGCACCTCCCTTTCCTCTCCTTCTCACTGCATTATATATGATTCTTGTGGGGAGTTTCTTTGGGAGACCGTCGACCTACCTTTTATGTAGCCCACTCGTCACTTACAGTTTGGGGTTGGAGCTACCTCACATCCAACGGGGTCCAGCAATGGTATTCAAGCTATATCTATTGTAATAGATATGGCATTAATGGTTTAGAGGTCCGATTCCACTGCACACGTGGGTCTCGCCCATTTTGAATAATCTGCTTGGACTCCATCTTCATCAGCAGCTCCTCCAACCACTTGTGCTCCCATGGTATTTAAGAAGACCTTAACTTCCGGAGGATGTACTTATAGGAAGACTATCATAGACCCTCTTGGGTGGCTTTCCTTGGTGAACCCCTCGGCTTCCCTGTTGAAGGTAGACCTATATCATGTAGTGGAGCCCCTGAAACCAAACTTACACATGAAAATGCTTAGCCTACACTATTTTGACCCTCCTAAGTCTAATGAGTCAGACACTATGGACTGCTAAGGTGAAGTTACCCGATCTTTTTTATCTTTTTCTAGACTTGATGAGGTCACGTTTTGATGAGTCATAAGGATAGCTGCTCCTTGAAACCTCATGTGATAGGTGGTTATCGTGACGTACGTAAGATCCTATCCTAAGAAGCCCCGGATAATCATCTAGGCGAGATCACGTTCAACCTCTTTTTGTTGTATAGGAGGACCTAATGACATACTATGCTAGGACGGTTATGGCTGTGAGTGGTTTTGGGCATGTTGAGGACTTATAAACCTTAAGGCAGCGTTTCATTCTATAAGCCGCTTTAATTTTCGCATCCATGGATGCAGGGCATGGGTGAAAAAACTACTGATTATGGTCGAACTCCCCTCTGGGTATAGCAACGTCTAGGATGACCAGTTATTTAAGCTAATTCAGCTTCGAGGCGACGCGCATACGGACTCTAAGGTAGGTTTCCCGGTAAGGCTTTGTTAGCCATAGTTCGGATAGTGACTCTATTACTGCATGGAGACTTCGGAGAGCAAGAGAGAACTAAGGCTGGATTAGGCAGGGACTCATCGCGACGTGACTCCGGGTGATCACTGTTGCTAATGTATGATTGTCTCAATTACAGAATCCGGATTAAACTGAGATAGAAAAGAGGGTAGAGAACAGAGTGTGCGGTATCCATGCACTTCGAATCGAGGTTGTGTTCAGAAAATTTTATAAATTCGTTGTCGTTCGAGATTCGAAATTCTCAAACTTAATACGATCACCTGACTATCTTCTGATTATGGCAATTATTCATACCCACATACCCCAGCAGTCCCCTAAGTGATAGATTGCTGAACAGGAAATAAGAGCTTCAGGCCTTCAAGACTACAATGGAATGCCTAGCATCATATTCAGCACCGATCGTTACTTGACCGACAAAGATATCTAGATCTTAAGCTGAGACTCTTGACTACAGAGTACTGACAGAAATTCTTTATGCACCTCCTTGTGGAGGATCCCCTGTCTTATCACAACTACACACTATTACATATCACTCTTTCTTTTTCCTTCGATTTTAAATTCATGCATGCTTTTTCTAAGACCTTGAATCGGATCTCATTACGAACATTGGATCCATACATATATTTTAATCTTTCTTGTTTGATTCTAACCAGCTAAGCATTGAATCTATTGGTTAAGACGTCAAGACTGAATATAGAGGCTAACCTTTACGGAATGGAGTGCGAGATTTTTCTGATTGCCAAAACCAGGTTACTGAACAGAGGTTTCCTCGGAAAGAGAGCAAAGTTCAAGAATCCTCCAAGAAACGATGCCACAATCTTCCTTGGTGAACCTTCTTTGGCGGGAAGTTTTTCTAGAAGCTTATCCTTCTCTCTGAATCCTTCTTTTCTCGATGGAGTCGCACCTGAAAACTGATCTTGATCGGAGCTGGAGAATCAAACGAAACACACCATGTAGAATTGCAGGGTTCTTGAGTTTGATGCTATGAGGAAGATCAGAATCTTCTCGCCACAGGATCCGGAAGCAATTCTCTCTTCTTTTTTCAAACCAAAAAAAAGCCAAACCCTAAAACCTCTCTCTATTGCTTTTTTATACCCTTTAGAACCCCTTTTTTTCTTTTAGATTTTCCCTTTTTTGATTTTATTTTTATTTTAATTCTCTTTTATTTTAATTTCCGATTTCAATTTTTTTCATCTTTAGTTTTTCTGTTTTTAGTTTTTATCTTTTTATTTTTCTGATTTTGATTTTATTTTAATTCTTAATTTCCGCTATTTTTATTTTCTATTTTATATTTATATCTATGTATATTTTTAGTTATATTATTCTTTTAAATGATTTTATATTTTTGGATTTTCTATTTTTTTATTTTTACTATTTTCCTTTTTTTCTATATTTTTATTTATTTATATATTTTTATTCTCTCTTTTTTTTATGTTAATTCTATTTTTTATTTTCGAATTCTATTATTTTTCTTTTATATATCTTTATTTTTTGGTTTTTAATTTCTTTTATTTTTTCATTTTTTTTCTTTTATTATTTTTTTTACTTATCTAATTGCTTAACTTTTAATTTTATATTTCTTTCAAATTTTAATTTTTGTTTTTATTTTATTTTTCTTTAGTTTTCTTTTTCATTTTATTTTTACTTTGATTTTAATTTTATATTTTTAAAATATTTTAATTTTTTAGATTTTATTTATTTATTCTATTTTCTATTTTTAGCTTTTCAGATTTTAAAAAAAAATATTATTTACTTTTTAGTTTTATGTTTTTCCCAATCATTTGTTGTTATTTTATTTTTGTCTTATAGGTTTTTGATTTGTTAATTTTCTTTTTCCAATTTATTTTTCAGATCTTTAATTTTTTTTTTTTACCAAATTTTCCAGACTCTGATTTCTTATGGATATCTGTTTTGAATATCTTGGGGTTTTTAATTTACGCTTATCCACTAATTGACTTAAAATGGGCCTTGGACATAATTGACTGTTTACAGTTTGCCCCCTTTTACTCATTTTCTTATTAGATAATATGAGAAGTATTCTCTATATTATCGTGGTAAGAAATGGGTAAAGACGTAAACAAATTATGTCCGAGATAATCTCGAAAATACCGCACCTTCGGGATTAGAGTTTTCAACCTTATGTGTAGGAAATATTAACCTTTGAATGATCCTTGCTAACCTCTTTGTGCTAGAGCGGTGGAAGCTACTGCATAAGATCAGGTCACGGTATAACAAAACGTAGAAGACAGGACATATGAGGCTCGACCTCATACGTTGAGATGCTAAAATTACAGAAACTTAAAGTATGGAGGGCCTGACAACATAGGCCGAACTGTTGAACATAAGATGCGATGGTCTGACAGCATAGGCCGAAGAACAAGAATAAAAATGCAATGGCCTGACAACATAGGCTGAGAACAGGAATTTAAAATGCAATGGCCTGACAACATAGGCCGAGGACAGGAATGCAATGGCCTGACAACATAGGCCAGAAAGCAAGAAACTAAAGATGCGATGGCCTGACAACATAGGCCGGTAAGCAGAAATGTAAAATGCAGCGGCCTGACAACATAGGACAGAAAGCAAGAAACTAAAGATGCAATGGCCTGATAACATAGGCCGGCAAGCAGGGAACTGAAGATGAAATGACTTGACAACATATGCCGGCAAGCAGAAATGTAAAATGTAGTGCCTTGATAACATAGGCCAGAAAGCAAGAAACTAAAGATGCAATGGCCTGACAACATAGGCCGGCAAGCAAAGAATAAAAATGCAATGGCCTGACAACATAGGCTGAGAACAGGAATTTAAAATGCCATGGTCTGACATAGGTCGAGAACAGGAATGCAACGGCCTGACAAAATAGGTTGAAGAACAGGAATTTAAATTGCAATGGCTTGACAACATAGGCCAGAAAGCAAGAAACTAAAGATGCGATGGCCTGACAACATAGGTCAGGTCGAGAACAGGAATGCAACGGCCTGACAACATAGGCCGAAGAACAGGAATTTAAAATGCAATGGCCTGACAACATAGGCCAGAAAGCAAGAAACTAAAGATGCGATGGCCTGACAACATAGGGCGGCAAGCAAAAATGTAAAATGCAGCGGCTTGAAAACATAGGCCAGAAAGCAAGAAACTAAAGATGCGATGGCCTGATAACATAGGCCGGAAAGCAGGAAACTAAAGATGAAATGACTTGACAACATAGGCCGGCAAGCAGAAATGTAAAATGCAGTGGCCTGATAACATAGGCTAGAAAGCAGGAAACTAAAGATGTAATGGCCTGACAACATAGGCCGGCAAGCAGAAATGTAAAATGCAGTGGCTTGACAGCATAGGCCAAAAAGTAGGAAACTAAAGATGCAATAGCGTGACAACATAGGCCAGAAGGCAGAGAATGTAAAGATGCAATGGTCTGACAACATAGGCCGGAAAGCAAGCAAAGATGCAATGGCCTGACAACATAGGCCGGAAAGCAAGCAAAGATGCAGTGGCCTGACAACATAGGCCGGAAAGCGAGAAATGTAAAGATGCAGTGGCCTGACAACATAGGCCAGAAAACAAGAAAATGTAAAGATGCAGTGGCCTGACAACATAGGCCGGCAAGCAAGAAATGTAAAGATGCAATGGCCTGACAACATAGGCCAGAAAGCAAGAAATGTAAAGATGCAATGGCCTGACAACATAGGCCGGCAAGCAAGAAATGTAAATATGCAATGGCCTGACAACATAGGCCGGAAAGCGAGAAATGTAAAGATGTAGTGGCCTGACAACATAGGCCAGAAAGCAAGAAAATGTAAAGATGCAATGGCCTGACAACATAGGCCAGAAAGCAGAAAACACTATTGATTATAGTGTCAAATTTGAGAAGTGTTAAGAACTTAAATTGTATGAATTTTTTGATAGTGATTGGGATGGATCCATTGATGACATGAAGAGTACTTCATATTATTATTTTAGTCTGGGCTTATGAGTTTTTTCATGGTGCACAAAGAAGTAAGAGATTATGGCTCAATCTACTATAGAAACAGAATTTATAGCAACGATATCAATTGAAAATCAAGCATTATGGTTGAAGAAAGTCTTATATGATTTACATATGCAGCAAAAGAACGAAATTGATATTTCTGTTGACAACCATGCAACAATTGCAATTGAAAATGATCCAGTGTGTCATGGGAAGACTGATAATTTCAACATCAAGCTTTATTTTTTGAGAGAAATGTAGCAAAGAGAAGAAGTAAACTTAGTTTAATACAAGTCTGAAGATCAATTACTTGACTTATATACAAAACCACTTCCTGTTAGAAGATTTGAACTTTTAAGGAAAAAAATTAGAGTTTGCAATTCCAAAAGTAAGAAGGAGTGTTAAACATATGCCTTTCCTAATTGCAAGTTCTTTTTGATAAAAAATCTTAGCAAAAATGGCGAGCGCAACAGATATGCCTGTAAAAGCAGGAAAGGAAGCAAGCAATTCATAGAGTCTAGCTCACTCTGAAGAGTACGATCAGTGCTAGAAGAAAGTCGGGAAGTCCAAGTCTGCAAACAAAATCGCAAGGTTTTCTCACTCAAGCCTACTAGTAGGCCTTCCCACTGCATTTTAAATTCATGTTCTTGCCTATGTTGTCAGGCCACTGCATTTACATTTCCGCATCCCAGCCTATGTTGTCAGGCCATCGCATCTTTAATTTCAGTACATTCGGCCTATGTTGTCAGACCATTGCATTTTAAATTCTTGTTCTTCGGCCTATGTTGTCAGGCCATTGCATCTTTACATTTCTGCTTTCTGGCCTATGTTGTCAGGCCATTGCATCTTTAGTTTCTTGCTTTCTGACCTATGTTATCAGGGCACTACATTTTACATTTCTGCTTGCCGGCATATGTTGTCAAGCCATTTCATCTTTAGTTTCCTGCTTGCCAGCCTATGTTATCAGGCCATTGCATCTTTAGTAGTGCGAGATTGAGACTGCTCTTCACGAATTTTCCCCAGTATGGATTGAGACTGCTTGTCACCCTTTCTCTATCTTCTTAATCGGAAGGGACAATTCCTCCCTCTATCTTCTATTTTGACAGAAGAAAATACAATTGCATATGGTAGGGAATTAACAAGATAGTTAAAAGGCCATAGGGTGTTTTATGACTTGATGTCTGGTGACGTGATTTTAGTTGGTGGGATGCTTTTGAGACGATTAGTGCTAGTATTGTACTTTGGCGATGTCTTCATGCCTTGCTAACCCAACTTCTGAAAAGCAAAATTTTGCCCCAGTTTATTTGGCTTGCCCTAGACCGGTCTTGAACCTTTTGCTAGAACCTTGGATATTTGCCAATTTTTGCCCCAGTATAAGGCACAGGTCGTAATCTAGCCACGAATTTGCCCCAGTATGGATTGAGACTGCTTGTCACCCTTTCTCTATCTTCTTAATCGGAAGGGACAATTCCTCCTTTACTTGTTTTGTCGATGCCGTTTTTTTCCTTGATTTTTCCTAGGCCACCCTTGCGGGTTTTCGACCTAGCAGGCCTTTTTTATGCTTGAGTTGCCCTAATTTTTTCCTAGGCCATCTTTGCGGGTTTTTGACAAAATGGGTCTTTTTCACTTGAATTGCCCTAATTTTTGCCTAGGCTGCCCTTGCTGGTTTTCGACCTAGCGGGCCCTTTTGCTTGAATTGCCCTAATTTTTTCCTAAGCCGCCCTTGCTGGTTTTCGACCTAGCAGGCCTTTTTGTGCTTGAATTACCCTAACTTTTACCTAGGTCGCCCTTGTTGGTTTTCGACCTAGAGGGCTTTCTTTTGCTTGAATTGTCCTAATTTTTTCCTAGGCCGCCCTTGCAGGTTTTCGACCTAGCGGGCCTTTTTGTGCTTGAAGTGCCCTAACTTTTTCCTAGGCCACACTCGCTGGTTTTCGACCTAGAGGGCTTTCTTTTGCTTGAATTGCCCTAACTTTTGCCTAGGTCGCCCTTGCAGGTTCTCGACTTAGCGGGCCTTTTGGTTCTAAGCATAATATTTCTTGACGGCATCTGAATTGATAGGGTTAGGCAGGACTTTCCTGTCCATGTCGGCCAGGATCAAGGCGCCTCCGGAGAAAGCCTTCTTAACAACATAAGGTTCGTGATAATTTGGAGACCACTTCCCATGTAGTGCTTTCTGCATAGGTAACAGCCTTTTGATCACTAAATCTCCTTCCTGGAACTCCCGAGGATGAACCTTTTTATTAAATGCTTTCTTCATTCGTCTTTGGTATAGTTGGTTGTGGCATATCGCCCCCAACCTTTTCTCTTCGATTAAATTCAATTGGTCCATCCGGGCTTGGACCCACTCAGCTTCTTCCAGTTGGGCATCCATCAAGACCCTCAATGAAGCGATCTCCACTTCAATTGGGAGTACGGCTTCCATCCCATACACTAGCGAGAAGGGGGTTTCCCCAATAGAAGTACGAACTGAGGTCTGATATGCATGCAATGCATAAGGGAGCATTTCATTCCATTCTCTGTATGAGAGGACCATCTTCTGAATTATCTTCTTGATATTTTTGTTAGCCGCCTCGACCGCTCCATTCATCTTCGGTCGGTAGGGGATGAGTTGTGATGTTGGATCTTGAATTGGCCGCATAACTCTGACATCATCTTATTGTTGAGGTTTGAGCCATTGTCCGTGATGAGCTTGCTAGGAAATCCATATCGGTAAATCAGCTCTCTTTTCACGAATTTGACCACCACATTGCGAGTCACACTAGCATATGAGGCAGCCTCGACCCATTTGGTGAAGTAGTCAATGGCCACCAGTATGAAACAGTGCCCATTGGACGCCTTGGGTTCGATTGGGCCGATGACATCCATCCCCCACATAGTGAACGACCAAGGAGATGACAACACATTCAACGACGTTGACGGCACATGGACATTGTCCGCATATACCTGGCACTTGTGGCAAGTCTTCACGTGTTTGTAGCAGTCAGCTTCCATGGTCAGCCAATAATACCCGGCCCTGAGGATTTTTCTTGCATTTCGTGTCCGTTGGCGTGAGCGCCAAAAGACCCTTCGTTAACTTCCTTTAGGATTTTGTTTGCTTCTGCTGCGTCTACGCACCTGAGCAGAACCATATCGTGATTCCTTTTGTACAGGATTTCTCCATTGAGGAGGAAACCTGCAGCCAATCTCCGTAGGGTCCTCTTGTCATTTTCGGACGCGTCAACAGGGTACTCTTTGTTCTTCAAGAATTGCCGGATGTCATGATACCAAGGTTTTCCGTTCGGTTCCACCTCTACTGCTTGACAAAATACCGGTCTAGAGCGATGTTGGATGCGGATGAGAGGCATGTCCTCTTCTCATCCGATTTCAAACATAGATGAAAAAGTGGCTAGGGCATCAGCCAACTGATTGTCTTCTCGGGGTATATGCGAGAAGGTGACCTCCTCAAAGTGTTCCAGCAATTCCTGGAGACGGGCCTAATAGGGCACTAGCTTTGTGTCTCTAGTCTCCCACTCTCCTTTGACCTGATGGATGACCAAAGCTGAATCGCCGAAGACTTCTAGGCGTTTTACATTGGCTTTGATTGCTGCTTGGATCCCCAAGATCCAAGCTTCATACTCTGCCATGTTATTCGTGCAATCGAAAGCTAGTCGGGCGGTGATAGGTATATACTGTCTTTCCGGGGAAATCAGTATAACTCTTATACCATGGCCCATCATGTTGGATGCACCATCGAACAACATCGTCCATTTCTCTCCCCGTGTATTTTCTTCTTCATCGGATATTGCCATCAAGTCCTCATCAGGAAACTCTGGCTGCATAGCCTGGTAGTCGTCTATGGGCTGTTGGGCCAAATACTCTCCGAGTGCGCTACCTTTGACAGATTTCTGCGTCACGTACAAGATATCATATTCCGAAAGCACCATTTTCCACTTTGCAATTCGTCCTAACAACGCAGGCTTCTCGAATATGTACTTGATCGGATCCATCCTGGATATTAGCCATGTGGTGTGACTCAGCATATACTGTCTTAGGCGGTGTGCTGCCCATGCCAAAGCACAGCAAGTTCACTCGAAGAGAGAATATCTGGCTTCGCCGCTCGTGAACTTCTTGCTTAGGTAATATATTGCCTGCTCCTTTCTCTCAGATTCATCGTGTTGACCAAGTACACAAACCATTGACTGGTCTGTCACCGTCAGATATAGGATCAAGGGCCTCCCAGCGACTGGCGGTACCAGGACCGGGGGGTCCTGTAAATATGATTTGATCTTCTCGAAAGCCTCTTGGCAATCCTCATCCCAACTCATGGGTTGATTTTTGTGCAATAGCTTAAAGATTGGCTCGCATGTAGCTGTCAACTGGAAGATAAATCGGGAGATGTAGTTGAGTCTTCCTAAGAAGCCTCGAATCTCTTTTTCAGTTCTCGGAGCTAGCATATCTATGATTGCTCGGGCTTTGTCAGGGTCACCTCGATTCTCCTTTCGCTGACAATAAAGCCCAGCAGCTTTCCTGATTTAACCTCGAAGGTGCATTTAGCCGGGTTCAACCGCAGCTTGAATTTTCTAAGCCTCTCGAACAACTTCTGTAGATCTGTGAGATGGTCGTCCTATGTTCGGGATTTAGCAATCATGTCGTCCACGTAGACTTCTATCTCCTTGTGAATCATGTCATGGAATAATGTTACCATAGCCCTCTGATAGGTTGCCCCGGCGTTCTTCAATCCAAAGGGCATAACTTTGTAATAGAAGGTTCCCCCCGCCGTGATGAAGGTGGTCTTTTCTCTATCTTCCTCGGCCATCTTGATCTGATTATAGCCTGAGAAACCATCCATGAATGAAAAATAGGAGAATTGTGCAATATTATCGACCAGCACATCGATGTGGGGAAGTGGAAAGTCATCTTTCGGGCTGGCTCGATTAAGATCTCTGTAGTCTACGCACATCCGGACCTTTCCATCTTTCTTGGGGCCAGTACTATATTGGCAACCCACTCGGGGTAATTTGCAACAGCCAAGAAGCCGGCGTCAAACTGCTTTCTCATTTCCTCCCGGATTTTCAGGGACATCTCCGGCTTCATCCTCCTTAGCTTTTGTTTGACTAGTGCACATCCGGCTTTCATAGGCAGCTTGTGCTCTACTATAGAAGTATCTAGGCCTGGCATGTCTTGATAAGACTAGGCGAAGATATCACTATAGTCCTGTAGGAGTGAGACCAATCGTTCACGATTGTCTCCAGTGATAAGCGTGCCTATCTTGACTTCTCTTTTGTTTTCCTCGGTCCCCAAATTTATCAGATCCACAAGTTCCTGATGCGGTTTGATTATTTTAGACTCGCGCTCCACCAATCTCAACATCTCGTCGGTGGGTTCGTATTCAAATTCTATCTCTTCATGAACCGGATCGACAATACAATTGAAATCGCCTGATACAATACCAGCACTGTCCTCGCAAGGTGGTTTTTGATCGAATCGGCGAGTTGGGTATGAGAAGAAGAAATAAGATATGTATATTTAGCAGAGGGAAATATATTGGGGAATAGAAGAGGGAGTATTTTGGATAATGCAACTGTACTTATTATTTGTCAAAAAAATATGTACAAAATGTTTGTATGTAAAATTTTGTCATGACAATTACAAAATTACATTTGAACTGAACCAAAAGTCAGAGGTAGATCGAAAATTTCCCAATTGGTCAGTTCTTGTCCGGGGGGACAGACCGTCACCAGATCTTCGATACTTATCGTCCCCTCTCCATTTCTGGCCGCGATCATACCAGAATCTTCGAAGCCGGCACTTCGGAAACTTTGTGAAATGTGGCACAGAGGGACCTTGTTACAACGGGGTCTTATTGCCTTGTCCTCTTCAGTGGGTTCATATCCCAACCCATATCGCCGCCTATTCTTGTCCACTGGAAATGGTCGAGATAAGCCGCCATTATTCTGCCCCAGTTTATCACCTGGATTGAACCCGCTCTTTAGCATCACTCTCGCCATCATCATTAAAGCCTTAGGGGGCCACCTATGGTCAACCACTTCTCCTTCCTTAATGGTAGTGACATTGGCAACTTCTAAGGCTTGGAATTGAGTCTCCAAAGCCTCTTCGGCCGCCTCGATATAAGGAGGGTTGGTGGGTTTGCTGACCAAATAATCCTCTTCCGCCGAGACGATGATCAGTCTATCGTCTAAGATGAATTTCAGCTTCTGATGCAGGGTTGATGGTACTGCTTTAGCGGCATGGATCCAGGGCCTACCTAACAAACAACTGTAAGCCAGTTGCATTTCCATGATCTGGAAGGTTACGTTGAAGACAACTGGGCCAATTTGGACTGGCAGTTCTACTTCACCCATTACCTCCCTTCTTGACCCGTCTAAAGCCCTAACCACCATGGAACTCGGCTTGAGGTGGATTTTTTCATGTGGCAACTTTGACAATGTAAGTTGAGGCATTACATTTAGAGAGGAACCATTATCCACCAGAACTCTGGCCAGGATGTGGTCCATACATTTTACCGAGATATGCAATGCCCTGTTATGTCCTGCCCATTCGTTCGGAATCTCGCGGTCGGCAAAGGTGAGGAAGTTATTGGCTGTTATATTGCTGGTGATTCCTTCAAATTTATCCACGGAGATGTTGTGTATTACATGTGCCTCATTCAGGATTTTCAGCAACACTCTTCGGTGGGGTTCTGAATTCATCATCAAAGCCAATAATGAGATTCAATTAAACGGGCTTGACTCTTTTCAGTCCCCAGTGGAGTCGCCATCTGTCGCAATCGTAATTCCGACGAGACGACGAAGTCGCTAAAATTTTGAAAATGAAATTTATTTTGGATTACATGGAGCCGCCACCAAATTTTTATTTAAGGGAAAAGATTTGGAAAAACCCTAATTTGAAGATAAGATTCTAAGATTCTTTTCCCATACCCCCAATCTGCAGATCTGATAAAAAACCACCCTGCGACGACAGTGCTAGTATTGTATCAGGTGATTTCAATTGTATTGTCAATCATGCTGATGAGGAGGCAGAATTTGAATGCGAACCCATCGAAGAGATGTTGAGATTGGTGGAACTCGAATCTAAAATAATTGAACCTCAACAGGAGCCCATCGATTTGATAAATTTGGGGACCGAGGAAAACAAAAGAGGAGTCAAGATAGGCACGCTTATCACAGGAGACAATCGCAAGCGATTGATCTCACTCCTACAAGACTATAGTGACATCTTCTCCTGGTCTTATCAAGACATGCCAGGCCTGGATATCTCTATAGTAGAGCACAAGCTGCCTATGAAAGTCGGGTGCCTACCGGTCAAATAGAAGTTAAGAAGCATAAAGCCGGAAATATCCTTAAAAATCAGAGAAGAGGTGAAGAAACAGTTTGATGCCGGTTTCTTGGCTGTTGTGAATTACCTGGAGTGGGTCGTGAATATAGTACCGGTCCCCAAAAAGGATGGTAAGGTTTGGATGTGCATAGACTATAGAGATCTCAATCAATCCAGCCCGAAAGATGATTTTCCACTCCCCTACATCGATGTGCTGGTCGACAACACTGCCCAATTCTCTTACTTTCGTTCATGGATGGCTTCTCAGGCTATAATCAGACCAAAATGGCCGAAGAAGATAGAGAAAAGACCATTTTCATTACAGCCTCGGGAACCTTCTGTTACAAATTTATTCCCTTCAGACTGAAAAATGCTGGGGCAACCTATCAAAGGGCTATGGTAACATTATTCCATGATATGATTCATAAAGAGATAGAATTCTACGTGGACGACATGATTGCTAAATCCGAGACGGAAAATGATCACGTCACAGATCTCCAAAAGTTGTTCAAGAGACTTCGGAAGTTTAAACTACGGTTGAACCCAGCTAAATGTACTTTTGAGGTTAAATCAGGGAAACTGTTGGGTTTCATCGTTAGTGAAAGGGGAGTCGAGGTCGATCCCGATAAAGCTCGGGCCATCATAAACATGCAGGCTCCAAAAACTGAAAAAGAGATACGAGACTTCTCGGGAAGACTCAATTACATCTCCCGATTCATTTTTCAGTTGATAGCCACTTGCGAGCCGATCTTCAAGCTCTTACGCAAGAATAAAGCCATGAGTTGGGACGAGGATTTCCAAGCGGCTTTTAAAAAGATCAAATTATATTTACAGAACCCGCCAGTCCTGGTACCACCCGTCCCAGGAAGGCCTTTAATCTTGTACCTAACAGTGATGGACTAGTCGATGGGTTGTGTGCTTGGTGAACATGATGAATCTGGGAAGAAGGAGCAGGCCATATACTACTTGAGCAAAAAATTCACGAACTGTGAAGCCAGATATTCTCTGCTAGAGTGAACATGTTGTGCTTCAGCATAGGCAGCGCACCGCCTAAGGCAGTACATGCTAAGTCACACCACTTGGCTGATATCCAAGATGGATCCGATCAAGTACATCTTTGAGAAGCCTGCATTTTCAGGAAGAATCGCAAAATGGCAAGTATTACTTTCGAAATATGACATCTTGTATGTGACGCAAAAGTTTGTTAAAGGCAGTGCACTCGCCGAATACTTGGCCCAACAGCCCCTGGATGATTACCAGGCCATGCAACCAGAATTTCCTTATGAGAGTTTGATGGCTATATTCAGTGGAGAAAGGGAGACAAAGGGAGAAAAGTAGACGATGTTATTTAACGGTGCGTCCAATATGATGGGTCATGGTATAGGATTTATACTGATTTCCCCAGAAAAATAGTATATACCTATTACTGCCCGACTAGCTTTTGATTGCACTAATAACATGGCAGAGTATGAGGCTTGTGTCTTAGGGATTCAAGCCGCAATTGAAGCTAATGTGAAGCCACAATTGAATGTGTTGTCGTCACCTTGGCCTTTCTCTATGTGGGGGATGGATGTTATTGGTCCAATTGAGCCTAAAGCATCCAATGGACACCGTTTCATATTGGTAGCCATTGACTACTTTACTAAGTGGGTTGAAGCCGCTTCATATGCGAGTGTGACTCGCAATGTGGTGGTCAAATTCGTGAAAGGAGAATTGATTTGCCGATACAGATTACCCAATAGACTTATCACGGACAATGACTCCAATCTGAATAATAAAATGATGACAGAGTTGTGTGGCCAATTCAAGATTCAACATCACAATTCTTCCCCGTATTGACCAAAGATGAACGGAGCGGTTGAAGCGGCCAATAAAAATATCAAGAAAATCATCCAAAAGATGGTACTCCCATACAGAGAGTGGCACGAGATGCTCCCCTGCACACTACATGCATACCGGACCTCCGTCCATACTTCTACTGAGGAAACTCCATTCTCCCTCGTTTATGAAATGGAAGCTGTACTCCCAATCGAAGTACAAATTCCTTCATTGAGAGTTTTAATGGATACCGAACTAGAAGAAGCTGAGTGGGTCCAGGCCCGGATGGACTAATTGAACCTGATTGACGAGAAAAGGCTGGTAGCAATATATCACGACCAACTATACCAAAGGAGAATGAAGAAAACATTCGATAAAAAGGTGCATCCTCGGGAATTTCAGGAGGATGATTTGGTGATTAAAAGACTATTGCCAATGAAGAAAGCGCTCCACGGGAAATGGGCTCTGAATTACCAGGGACCTTATGTAGTTAAGAAAGCTTTCTCCGGAGGTGCTTTGATCTTGGAAAACATGGACAGTAGAGACTTGCCTAACCCTATCAATTCAGATTCCATGAAAAGATATTATGCTTGAGAAAAGGCCCGCTAGGTCGAAAACCTGTAAGGACGGCCTAGGAAAAATTAAGGCAATTCAGACAGAAAGAAGCCCGCTAGGTCAAAAACCCGCAAGGGCGGCCTATGCAAAAGTTAGGGCAACTGAGAGAGAAAGAAGCTTGCTAGGTCGAAAACCCACAAGGGCGACCTAGGCAAAAGTTAGGGCAATTCAGAAGAAAAAAAGGCCCGCTAGGTCAAAACCCGCAATGGCGACTTAGGAAAAAGTTAGGGCAATTCAAGCAAAAAGACCCGCTAGGTCGAAAACCCGCAAGGGCGACTTAGGTAAAAATTAGGGCGATTCAGACAAAAGAAAGCTTGCTAGGACGAAACCCGCAAGGGCGGCCTAGGCAAAAGTTAGGGCAAGGTGGAGGGCAAGTCAGAAACTTGTTAAAGCGACTGTGACAAGATGAGCATGGAAAGATTTTTTTCCCTTAAAAGAGTATAGCCAAAGAACGAAACATGACACTCGGCTTCCATCCATATTGGGACAAACTAGCAGCCAGATGATGAGTCGGGCCTTATACTAGGGAAAAACCGGCGAATATCCAGGGTTTCGAAAGAATGAAGAATGGAATCAAGTTTGTTTGTAGACGAAACAAAAGGTTGAAGACCGATCAAGGGCAACTCGAATAAATTAGGGCAAAATTCTGCCTTTTCAGAAATTGGGTTGGCAGGACAAGAGACGTCGCCAAAATACAATACTAGCACTAATCGTCTCGAAGGCACCTAACCAATCGAGATTAAACCAGAAGACGTCCATCCACAGATACCCTACACTATGATGACCATTTTATTTTATACCATATGCAACTGTCTTTTCTTTTGTCAAGATGTATGTGCGAAATGCAATCATATGAATTTTGAATGACAATTACTCTTACTAATGCGTCCAAAAATCAGGGCTAGTTTGAAACTTCCCTAATTACAAGTTCTTACTAACCGAAAGATCTTATCGTTCAAAAGGTTGGCACGCGCAAAAGACACTTTTGTAAAATAGAGGAGGAAATAAGCAAATCACAAAATCTAGCTCAGTCTGAAGACCACGGTTAGTGCTAAAAGAAAGCCGGGAGGTGGAAGCCTGCAAATAAAAACATACACTGTCAGTTTTCTCTGCCAAGGCTAATGGAAGGCTACGCCCTACATGTTTACATTTCAGCACTTCAGTCTATGTTGTCAGGCCGTGCATTTTAATTTCCTGCATTTCGACCTATGATGTCAGGCCTTGCATGTTTAAATTTCAGCACTTCGGCATATGTTGTCAAACCTTGCACTTTATTTTTGGCACTCCGGCCTATGTTGTCAGACCTTGTATTTTATTTCCTTCATTTCGGCCTATGATGTCAGGCCTTGCATGTTTAAATTCAACACTTTGGCCTATAATGTCAGGCCTTTCCTTTTAAATTCCAGCACTCCGGCCTATGTTCTCAGGCCTTTCACTTTATTTTCAGCACTCTGACCTATGTTGTCAGGCCGTGCATTTTATTTCCTGCGTTTCGGCCTATGATGTCAGGCCTTGCATGTTTAAATTTCAGCACTCCGGCCTATGTTGTGAGGCCTTGCATTTAAATTTTCTGCACTTTGGCCTATGTTGTGGGGCCTTGCATTTTAATTTTCTGTTGAGGTTCAATTATTTTAGATTCGCGTTCCATCAATCTCAACATCTCTTCGATGGGTTCGCATTCAAATTCTGCCTCCTCATCAGCATGATTGACAATACAATTGAAATCACCTGATACAATACTAGCACTGTCGTCGCAGGGTGGTTTTTTATCAGATCTGCAGATTGGGGGTATGGGAAAAGAATAAGATATATATTTTTGCAGAGGGAATATATTAGGGAAAGAAGAGGGAAGATTTCTGAATAGTGCAACTGTAATCATCATTTATCAAAAAAATATGTACAAAATGTTTATGTTTTGAAAATGAATTTTGTCATGACAATTACAAAATTACATTTGAACTGAACTAAAAGTCAGAGGTAGTTCAATAATTTCCCAATTATCCAGTTCTTTTCCAGCAGGACAAGCCGTCACCAGATCTTCGATGCTTGTCACCCTCTCTCCGTCTATGGCTGCGACCATACCAGGGTCCCCGAATCTGGCACTTTGGAAGCTCTGGGAGATATGGCACAGAGGGACCTTGCCAAACCGAGGTCTTGCTACCTTGTCTTCTTCTGTGGGCTTGTATCCCAAACCAAATCGCCGCCTATTTTTGTTCATCAGTAATGGCTGAGACAAATCGCCGCTATTTTGCCCCAGTTTATTGCCGGGCTTAAACCCGTTCTTCAACATTACTCGGGCCATCATCATTAAGGCTTTAGGGGGTTGCTTTAGGTTAACCACTTCTCCCTCCCTGATAGTAGTAACATTGGAAATTTCCAAGGCTTGGAAATGTGTCCACAAGGCCTCTTCAGCAGCCTTAATATATGAAGGATTAGTGAGTTTACTGACCAGATAATCTTCTTCCAATCAGACGATAATCAGCCTATTGTCTATAATGAATTTCAATTTCTGATATAAAGTTGAAGGGACCACTTTGGCAGAATGAATCCAGGGCCTCCCTAGCAAGCAACTGTAAGTCGGCTAGATGTCCATTATTTGAGAAGTGACGTTGAAGACAACCGGACCAATTTGGACCGGCAGATCCACTTCGCCGATAACTTCCCGCCTTGATCGATCAAAAGCCCTCACCACCATGGAGCTTGGCTTTATATGGACCCCCTCATGTGGCAACTTTGACAACGTCAACTGAGGCATCACGTTCAAAGATGAACCATTATCTACCAAGACTCTGGCTAGAATATGGTCCATGCCTTTTACTGATATATGTAATGCCTTATTATGTCCGGCCCCTTCATCCGAAATCTCACAATCAGCGAAGGTGAGGAAATTGTTGGCAGTAATGTTGCTGGCGATTCTTTCAAATTTGTCTACCGATATGTTGTGGACCACATGGGCCTCATTCAGTATTTTCGGTAGCACCTTCTGGTAGGGCTCTGAATTCATCATTAGAGCCAGCAAAGAGATTTTGGCGGGTATACAGTTTAACTGCTATATCAATGTATACTCACTTTGCCTTATCAGCTTCAAAAATTCCCAGGCCTCTTCATCAGAAACGACCTTCTTTACCTCCTTCTTTTCCTCTTGGTTGCCATTCTCAGGCTCTAGTCTAGCCCGATTCTCTTTGTCTTGAGTAGCCGACTGCCTCCTTATGTCTTCAGCAGGAGTATAAATGCGATCACTCCTGGTTATCCCTCCTATTCCGGCGATGTTGGTCACGTCAGGTGAGGAATTTTCCAGCCTATCCCCTTTAGTTCTCTCTCCAAGTACCTCTATGTCAAACTTCCAAGGTACCTCTTTATTGCTGTTATACTGGAAGGGTCCCGGTACCTTTATCATGACAGGTCTCATCCCATTGGGTGTTGGCAAGGCCGATGACTCGGTATAGCGAATTACCAGAGGTTTAGGATGCCCTGGAAGGGATTCATTGACCATGTCTACCTCTTCTTCAACTTCAATGTAATTCACCGAGGGTCCTCATCCTCCATGGTTCGGTAGTGGGTTGCTCCACACACTCGGCGCATCTTTCTCAAAGTTTAGCCACTTGGCGTTGATCAATTTCTGGACTCTATGTTTCAAGGCCAGATAATTCTTAGTAGAATGCCCCACTGTTCCTCCATGATACTTGCATTTAGCCTCCGGATTGTACCATTTGGGGTATAGGGGTTCTAGTGACTTCATGGGACATAGTGCAATTAATGAGTTTTGAATTAAACGGGGCAGCAACTCCGAGTAACTCATCGGGATTGGGTCAAATTGCACAATTTTCCTTTGGTTATTGTTAGTTTTTTGTTGAGGTGGGTTAGGGTTGGTGATTTGGTTCCATGGCTTTGGCGGTTATTGAGGAAATTTGTGGGGGAGGAGTCATATAGGGAGTATTAGGCTAGAAAGGTGTAGGTGGGTTATAGGTTGGTTGGTATGTAGGTTGGGCTATGGCGACCATGTCTAGGTGTGCAGGGAATTGTGGATGGTATGGTGTTTGGTAGTTAGGCGGTGCGGTGGCCAATTGGTATGTAGGTTGTGCGCTGGTTGGACGGTTTTGGTCAGCCGAGACATAATGGGCTTCAGCCTCTTTCTTCTTCCATGAATTATTCGTCGGCTTCTTCATATTTACATTGCCGACGGAGTTGTGTACGATCCTTCCTTGGCGTAGGCCGCTCTCTATGTGTTCTTTGATTAGAACCATATCAGAGAAGTTAGCAGATACGTTGCGTACCATCTTATCATAGAAGGGAGCAGGGAGAGTCTCCATGAACGTGCTGATCATCTCCCTGTCCAGCAAAGGTGGTTGAACTTGAGCAGCCAATTCCCTCCATCGCTGGGCGTATTCCTTAAAGGACTCGTTCTCCCTCTTGACCATATTCTGCAATTGGGTCCTGTCGGGAGCCATCTTGATATTGTATTTGTATTGCTTTAGGAAGGCATCTGCCAGGTCCTTCTAGGTGTGAATGTATGACCTCTCCAGCTGGGTATACCAACTGGCTGCTGCCCCAGTCAAATTGTCTTGGAAATAGTGAATGAGCAACTTGTCGTTGTGGGAATGGGAGGCCATCTTCCTGCAATACATCGTCAGATGACTCCTTGGGCAGCCGACTCCTCTATATTTCTTGAATTCTTGGATCTTAAATTTGGGTGGTATGACAACGTCGGGCACGAGGCAGAGATCAGAAGCCTCCACTGTTCCATACCCACTCCCTTCGATGGCCCTAACTTTTTCCTCCAAATGTTTCCATCTTCCACTGAGACGAGCATCCTGATCAGCTGGCCTTGGCCATGGTTCGTTCATGGGTTGGCAGGTATGGTGGGGTAAGGTGTGTGGTCCCTCGGGTCTAGTAGCATGACCGTAGGAATGTGGTTAATAGGGGTTTGCTGGGTGAATGGTGATAGGGACAGAGTATGTAGGCTTTTCAGTGACGGTTGTGTTCATATGTGTGTAGTCAGGGTTGACATTATGCGGGTATGTAGTTGGAGGGTTAATGTGAGGAGGGAAGGATGGATTTATGTGTGGTGGGATGGCAGAGGAAGTGTTTGTGTGGTAAGGGTAGGTTGGTGAGTTTATGTATGTTGGGTGAGTGTGAGGTGGATAACCAGTAGTATTCGTAAGAGGAAAGTAAGTTGTTGGGTTAATATGGTGAGGATGAGTGGTCGAGTTCACGTCTGGAGGACCAGTACAAGGATTTGGATGATATTGATGGGTGGTAGGGTTTATATGGAGTGGATGTGCAACAGGATTTTCACCAGCAGAAATCCCATGAGAACCTGACCCATATGGTGGTTCGTAGCCAGGCGGCAGCCCATATGGCCACTCTTGCTCGGTAATAGTTTGGAGAGGCATCGACGCAGCGGCAGCCCCCGGTGCTTCAGTCCCCTCAGGTCCCTCAGTGCCTTTCTCTAGCAGTTTCATAAGCTTGGCGACCTGGTCCTTCAACTCAGCCACCTCATTTCTAAGCTCCTCATTTTGCATCTCTAGCTCACTCATGATTTTTGTTTTCAATCAAGTACTATATGAATGCCGAGGGAGTCATGAGTCCGCTATTTTGTTATCTGTGCGGAAAATCAAATTAATCAGTTGTTAATGATAAAAACGATCTTTAGACACGAAATAAATATTGAGGGACCAATTTCTTGTTGACTATTATTACTGGTTGAGTGCGCTTTTGGCACCCTGAGCATGAAATGGAAATTAACATGGAATCATATGCGGGGAGAAACCAACTTTATTCTAGCAAACCAAATTCATTTTACATCTTGCCCTTCCTGTTTGGCTAAAACAATGTACTTGTTCATTCTTAGTATAAGGTTTTTACAAAATTGAATGAAATTTTCAACTTCAGGTGGGGTATGTAGCGGGTATAATGAGATTTCTACCTACTTAAGCAACTGTGGCACTTCTTCGATGGCCGTGTTTGCTAAACTGGCCAGCCTCTCAAAACACCTGGTCCAATGATCGGTTGTATCTTTGTACCACTTGTTTTCATCTTATATGTTGCTGATGCCTCTCTGTTGCATCCGGATTACCTCAATGACATTCCATTTTTCTTTGTTTACCTCATTCTGCCATGCTACCAATAGACCTTCAATTTGCTTTTTCATATCTTCCACTCATTGCAGTAGGTCATTTCTTTCCTCTATCTCATGGTCTGCCTTTATCCAAACCCTGTTCTTTGTGGCCAGGACCTGATTTTTCTCCTCTGATCATGTGGATCTTGGCCCTCATCTGCTCTAGAGCATTTCTTAGCTGGCGATTCTCTTGGAGCGCAGCGTCCCTCTCCTGTGCTCTCATTCCGAGCTCTTTGTTGGTTGCTTGTAGACTTAGATGAACTTAGGAAGTGTGCTCACATTCACCTTTCTATTGAACTCGAATACTCTCTATAACAACCTCATTCACTTGATTTTCTCTTTTCAATACAGCACATTCTTGTCGTGCTTTTAGTAATTCTTCTTCTAGCTGGCTGTTTTTCTTGGTCATTGCTTCTAACTTTTCTTTTAGGTTTTTAACAGCCTTATCCTCGAATGTTGCCGCTGTTGATTGGCTTCCAGATGGGATGACTATAGGTTGGAACAGTAGCTTGATCCACTGCACCCTATCTTTGACCCAACGCTTGAACTCTTCCTTGGCGGCACAGCTTCGGACTCCCAACTCATTCCCCTTACGGGTGACAATCTCCCATGCTTCCCGGACTTTCCGAAGGCCTTCGGCTAAGTCTCCTTCATATTTCAGGAAGAAAGGGGTCAAGAACTCATTTGATGGGGGTCCCCTGATGAGGTAAGCCAGCCTTTGCCCCAATATTGGGTTATAATTAATGCAGCCTCGGACTCCCATGAGGGGTACGTTCGGAAACCCCTTGCAATGATAGATCAGGTTCATTTTCTGCTGCCACGCGGGCTGCCATCTGACCTGTTCTTCCGTCAAATCGCCGAGATGAGCTAGCCATTCTTTGTTGTTCATCAATTTTATCTGATAGCACAATAAGTCGGATATTGGACATTGCACCTTCACGTTCCTCTTGAAAACAAGAGCAGTTGCCCATATGTATAATAGGGTAAGCAACAGAGCAGCTTCTTTCCCCTCCCTTCATGGCAGAGATTCAAAGTGTAGTAGACATCGGCTAGTAGAGCAGTAGCAGGGTTTTCAGCTCTATTCCTTCAAGCCAAGAATATGTCAACGACATTTAGATCAACGAAATCCTCTATGCCAGGAAAAAGGACCAGCCCGTAGATGGTAAGGGCTAGTACGTCCATGTAAATGTCACATTGACTGCTGTCGGCCAAATGCTGCATATAGGCTTCTAGGAACCCTTGGGTTAACCCCTTAGCTTGATTCTTCCCTTAGTAGTCTGTTAACTGGTCACCTTATTGTAGACCCATGGCTTGAGCGGCGGTTCGGAACGAAACATGGTGCTCTACATGGTTGTAGGGTCTGCATCCTTCCAAGGGTAGGTCTAAAATTTTTTCGAACTCTTCAAGGGTGGGTGCTAGCTGGAAGTCAGAGAAAGTGAAGCACCTGAGAGGAAGGTTGTAATATTGTACCATTGCCGTGAGGGCTCCCTCTTGTATTTTGACTTTCAGTAGTTTCAGTATGTTTCCATATTTTTTGGTAAACGACATTTGTTGGATGCTCGTCAACTTATTTCTGAATGCTTCTAGGCTGGGAAAGTCTGTCAGTTTAACCCCAACTCGCTTTCTCTTTCTTAACTGCCCGGATTCCGCATTAATTCCTATTTCACCTTTCTTGAAATTCATAGAGAACCTGGTCCCTCAGAAAAAAGAAAAATAAAAACAACAAAAATAAACACATTAGACACTTGATGAAATGACCTTAATGCATGATGAACTATGATCAAAATGACAACTCAGAAAAAAGAAAAATAAAAACAACAAAAATAAACACATTAGACACTTGATGAAATGACCTTAATGCATGATGAACTATGATCAAAATGACAACTATAACTTTATTGTGTGAATCTTACAAATTTTCTTTTCCTCTTTCTCTTTCTTTCGTTTTTCCATTATTTTGTCTTTTTTCTCTCTTTTTCTTTTTTTTTCACTTTTTTATTTTCTCTTCCTCTTTTGTTCTCTTTTTACTTTTTTTCGCTTTTTTATTTTCCCTTCCCTTTTCTTCTCACTTTTTACTTTGTTTTACTTTTTTATTTTCTCTCTTTTTACTTTTTTATTTTCTCTCTGTCACCCTATTTACAAATGAAAAATAAAGTAGACTAGAATTTGTAGCATGTGCCCTCCTTTTGTCCTATTTGGGTAACCTGCCCTAAGGGTCTATGGCCTTTAATGCATGAACCTCTCGAAAGGTGGTCAGTAACCCTAAGGTATAAAAGGTCACTAGAGCCAAGTTCCAGTCCGTAATGCTTGCCACAATAGCAGAAAAAACTACCAGTTGTAGGGCATTACAAATAGGATGCACTCTAGCTGGGATTTTCGTGATAGTCAAACAAGACGTAAGCCCCAAAGTGACACCACTAGATCCCTTTATTCCTAGGCAACACTCAGACCCGGGTATAGGGCCCCACTCATGATGGAATGCATATGCAATGTGTGGAGGGTACACTATTGATTGGGATACCTGCAATTGGGGAAATCGTACAGATATATAGCAATTTATTATTCATCTATCCTAGGGTTATACAATGAATAGACAAACAAACAACAAATAGATAAAAAAAATAAATAAATCTTGCAAATAAATAGGGAAGGGATCAAATATAATGCACACTCAATCAAACGGGTTTGACTTGCTAATGTCCCCAGTGGAGTCGTCATCTGTCGCAACCGTAATTCCAACGAGACGATGAACTTGCTAAAATTTGAAAATAGATTTTTATTGATAATGTCGAATTACCACCAAATTTTTATTTAAGGCAAAATACTTGGAAAAACCCTAACTTGAGGAAGAGATTTAGGTTCGGGAGTCAGTTACGAGTGTGGAAGGTGTTAGGCACCCCACTCGCCCGTTCTGGAGAACGGTACCCTTAAACTAAGTGTGTGATTTTTGAAAACTTTTTGATCCCTTTAATTACAGTGAAAATAAATAGATTGATGGAAGATAGCCTGACAGGACTTGATCCGGCTCCTACGTATTCCCTGGTGCAATGGGAAACTCAAGGCTTACGTAGTTCTGGTTACCATCTAACCCTATTTTTCTAAACTTTCTGTTTTGGCTTTTATTGATTCGTTTTCAATCATTTCTTGTTAGTATCCTCCTTATTTTTATTTTTATTCTTATTCTATTATTATTATTATTATTATTATTATTTTCTTTATTTATTTTCGTTATATTTCATTATTATCTGTTATGATAATTTTTCATTTCATTTAACTTTATTTAACTACGTGCATATATATTTATTATTACTTCTCTCCTATTTGCTTTTTATGTTTCTCTTTCTCTCTTTCTTTCTTTCTTTTTATTTTTCGGTTCTCAGTTTATTTGTATTCAGTTTATTTTTATTTTTATTATTATTATTTATTTTATCCTTTTATAAATATTTGTTCGTTTACTTATTTAATTTATAGCCTTTTTACTGTTTTCACTTTAAAAATGGGGGCCTCGGACATGATTCATTGTTTAAGATACCTAGGGCCTAAAAGACCTTCTTTCTGCACTAACAAGTACACTTTTCCGTGGTAAAACTTGACAAGAGTTTTATTCTCACATTTTTCACGCAACAAATTTTTGGCACGATTGCAAGGGACTATTTCTTACTAACTTTCAAATTTTGAATTTTGATTACTTGAGACATGTATATATTAAAGAAGAGGGACTCACAACCAACAAGTATGTATCAAGTAGATTAAAACACTCTGTTGGCCATCAGATCAAGGTTCTCAACAAAAAGATAGAGGTACTTATGCAAATAAGGCCATAGCTAGCTCCACCAATTCGCACTTAGGCCATACTTGAGCCTAGTCCATGCAACCAATGTGATTCCATAATCCATGACTCAGAAGGATGAGTAGTGGAGGCCCACATAGCCCAATAGAAATAGGAGGCCCATTTTGGTGGGAACACCTACAACCCCACCTAGATCATTCACCCTAACCTGTCTTGCGGAGGCCGCCAAGTTAATAACACAAACGGTTCTTCTACTTACTAGGACCCTTATATAAACAATCAAGATGGATACAGGCAAGAGAGGAGGGAGTCAACCCCCTTCCCCCCCCCACAAAATCAAGGTTCCAAAATATAGAAGCTTAGCTCCAGAATGTAGAGATGCAAATGTCTCAATTCAAAAACATGGAGCAGTAGATGGAAAAGATCCTAACCCTTCCAATACAACGAATGCTAAGGAAACTTCCTAGCTAGCTATAGGAAAACTCAAAGGAGAAGGTGAATGCAATCACCTTAGTAGCAAGATCGAAAAGGAAACACTTGTAAGATAGAAAGAAGGGAATGATGCAACCATGGAGCTACCACCAAATCATGAGGACCCAAGGAGTTTCATTCTCCTATGAATGGTAAAAGTTTCTAATCTTAAGTCCAACTAATAGACACATAAAAAAGAGTGACTCATAACAAAAAAGTATGTATCAAGTAGATCAAAATACCCTACTGACTAGTCAGATCAAGGATTTCAACAAAAGAATAGAGGTACTTATGCAAGTCAGGGCATAGCCCGCTCCACCAGGTTTCCCTCATGCAACAATTGAGCCTAGTCCATGAAACCTATGTTATTCCAAAATCCACAGCTCAAAAGGATGCACAGTTGAGTCTTATATACCCTAATGAAAAAGGAGGCCTATTTTAGTGGGAACACCTACAACCCCATTTAAAGCATTCACCCTAATTTGTCTTAGGGAGGACACCAAGTTAATAACACACACAGTTCTTCTAATACTTACCAGCCCCCTTATATACACAATCAAGGTGGATATAGGCAAAAGAGGAAGGATTCAACCCCCACGCAATCAAGGTTCCAAAATGTTGAAGCAAACCTCGCGAAATTAAGGTTTCAAACTTTGCAAGCTTGGCTCTAGAATATAGAGACGTAGATGTCCCAATTCTAAAACATGGAGGAGCAAATGGAAAAGACCCTAACCCTCCTAGTACAAGAAATGCCAAGGACACTTCCTAGCTAGCTGGAGGTGGACTTGAAGGAACAGGTTGTCGCAGCCGTAATTGCGACGAGACGACGAACTCGCTAAAATTTTTGAAATAGAATTATTTTTATTAAAGTATGTAGTCGCCACCCAAATTTTTATTTAAGGAAAAAAGATTTGGAAAAAAACCCTGACTCGAGGATGAGATTCGAAGTTCGGGAGTCAGTTACGAAGGGGGAAGGTGTTAGGCACCCCACTCGCCCGTTCCGAAGAATGGTACCCTTTAATTAGCGTGAAAATAACTACTTGATGGAGATTAGCCTAACAGGACTGATCCTGCTCCTACATATTTCCCGATGCAATGGGAAATTCAAGGCTTACGTAGTTCTGGTTGGATTTGAAGGCTTGACCTTCAAATGGAGTTTAAATTGAAATGCAAATGTTTCGTTATTTGTTGTTTTTTTTTTAAAACATTTTTAGGGTGCAATCCCAATCCACATATGCACAGGGCCCAAGACAACTACGGCTACACTTAGACCCATACAGGCCTCTAAACAACGAACAACAGAAAAAGATACCAGTTCGTTTTTAGGGCCTGTTGCGTGAGATTAAGGAAAGCAAAAAGGGTTTTTATTTGTTTGAAAATGAGGGAAAGGAGGAGCAATCCCAATCGACATATGCACAGGGCCCAAGACAACTACAGCTGCACTTGGACCCATACGAACCTCTAAACAATGAACAGTAGAAAAAGCTACCAGTTCGCTTTTAAGGCCAATTGCGTGAGATTAAGGAAAGAAAAATGACATTTTTTATTTGACTGAAAAAAAAAGAAAGGAGAGGCAATCCCAATCCACATATGCACAGGGCCCAAGACAACTACGGATGCACTTGGACCCATACGGACCTCTAAACAACGAACAACAGAAAAACCTACCAATTCGCTGTTAGGGCCCATTGCGCGAGATTAAGGAAAGCAAAACTAAGATTTTTTATTCAATTGTTTTCTTGATTGGTGAATATTGGAGGCGTGTGGGCTTAATCGGACTTTTGGGATTTTTAGGGGTCAAAATATGAATATAAAAGGTTTGGGGTCAAAATGTAAATATGAAAAGTTGAGATGTCAAAATGTAAATATGAGAAGTTTAGGGGCTGTTTTACAATTTTGGAAAGTTAAGGAGCTGCTTTGCAATTTTGAAAAGTTGAGGGGTTGTCTGCAATTTTGGAAAGTTGAGGGGCTATCTGCAATTTTGAAGAGTTTGGGAATTTTGTTAAAATTGCGAAAATGGGTTCTCCTTCCTTGGATCCCCTGGACGTCATCCCCTGCAGCTTCTCTAGACCATGACTGCTTCGTCGGCCTCGGTTGCTTGCTAAAGCCGCTGCCGGGGCTCCGTTCTCGGTCCCGACCTTCGTGGTTCCATATGAGTGAGCTCGTGGGTGCGTGGCTCCCTGCGGCCTTCCTAGTGGGACTATCTTTAGCGACGCTTGGCGAGGCGAACACGACGGTGGCTCGGTCCTGGTTTGGCGTCCACAAAGGAGCTTGCCGGCTGCGCTCTTCCACTCCTTCGTCAGTCCAAAGTCGCGCTGGTGTGGAGGGTAATGCGATCGGTCCTAAGCCGTGAGCGCGCTCTGTGTTCGCGTACCTCCGATCAAGGCCGATTTGCTTAGGGGGTGGGCGTTTCGTCTTCAGCGAGGCCATCGTGATCTTGGATGAAGTCGGTCTGCTCCTCGAACCACCTTCCCCGCCTTTAGCCTTCGTCTTGCACGGTCCCCGCGTCCCCTGTTCTGCTTTGCCTCCGGCCGGTTATCTCAGGTGCCTCTGGGATTCGAATCGTACTCAGGCGAGCGCTCGTTCATCGGCACTGCCTCCCTGCGTGCCGAGCGGATTTCAGAGGGAGTTCCCCTATCAGATTTCAGCATTTCCCTGATCCTAGAGGTCTGAGTTATTCACTCCCCCACATTTTCTGGCTTGCTTGCGAATTTTAAGAGATAAACTCCAACATATCTACCCAACCCACCCCTATCTTCAGATTCGTCCGATTTAAATTTATACGAATTCTACATGCGATTTTCGGCTCAATTTTTAGCAGCACATTCAAGACATTCGTCTACCCTCATTGGCTATTAACCATGCTAACCACTAAATGCACACAACATACACTGGATATTTTGATTGAAGTAAGAGTGCTAACCTTCGCTGGGTCAGGTATCGCTTTCGGATCGAATTTGAAGAATTTGAACGCTCGCGGAAGGTCTGAACGAAGGTCGGGGCATGATGGATTCGAACGCTCCACAAGTGACGTCTCGGAAACCCTTTGGTGCTCTCCCTTTTCTCAATCCGAAAAACCCCAATCCCCTTTTCCACAACCCCTAGGCTCCATTTTATAGTCCCCGACCTTTTTCGTTTTTCCCATTTTTGATTATTTCCCCTTTTGTATCATTTTCAATTTCCTTTTCAGATTTTTTATTTTTATTTTTATTCAGATTTTAATTTATTTTTTATTTATTTTTTTTCAGATTTTAATTTATCTTTTCAGATTTTAATTTTAGAATTTCTTTTCAGGTTTTTTTTATTTTTATTTTTATTCGGATTTTAATTTTATTTATATATGTTTTTATTTCTTTACAGATTTTAATTTATTTTTTCAGATTTTAGTTTTAAAATTTTTCCATTTTTATATTTTGAATTTATTTTTTTCCATACTTTTCAGATTTTTTATTATTTTTTCTAATTTTAGTTTTAAAATTTTTCCATTTTTATTTTTTGAATTTATTATTTTTCTATTCTTTTCAGATTTTTTATTATTTTTTCAGATTTTAATTTTAAAATTTTCATTTTTATTTTTTGAATTTGCTTCCTCCTGCTTTATCATTTTCTTCTGCTGGCTCGGGACATAGTTGGGTGTTTACAGTTTGCCCCTCTTCACTTATTTCCTGCCTGATAATATGAGAGACGACTCTCTGGATTATCAGGATAGGGAATGAGTAAAGATGTGAACACATTATGTCCGAGGTGGCATGGGAAGCCCTGGGCATGCTTGCATGGCCTAACTAAGCTGTGGACGCTGCTGACGTACAAGTGATGCAGGGTGAGATGGATTCGTGAGGATGGGTGTGGGGTGACATGAAAAGAATCAGGTGGCCTAACAACACAGGCCAAGGATGTAGGGAAGCGAGCTTGGGTGAGGCCTGACAACGTAGGCCAAAGTACAGAAAATTAAACATGCAAAAGCCCGACATCATAGGCCGGGGTGGAGAAAATTAAACATGAAAAGGCCTGACATCATAGGCCGAGGTGCAAAAAATTAAACATGCAAAGGCCTAACATCATAGGCCGGGGTGCAGAAAATTAAACATGCAAATGCCTTACATCATAGGTCGGGGTGCAGGGAATTAAACATGCGAGGACTGACATCATAGGTCGGGGTGCTGAAATTTAAACATGCAACGGCCTGACAACATAGGCCAAAGTGCTGGAAATTAAACATGCAAGGCCTAACATCATAGGCCGGGGTGCAGAAAATTAAACATGCAAAGGCCTGACATCATAGGCTGGGGTACAAGAATTAAACATGCAACGGCCTGACAACATAGGCCGAAGTGCAGGAAATTAAACATGCAAGACCTGACATCAAAGGCCAGGGTGCAGAAAATTAAACATGCAAAGGCCTGACATCATAGGCTGGGGTACAAGAATTAAACATGCAACGACCTGACATCATAGGCCGAAGTGCGGAAATTAAACATGCAAGGCCTGACATCATAGGCCGGGGGGCAGAAATTAAACATGTAAGGCCTGACAACATAGGCCGAAGTGCTAGAAATTAGACATGCAAGACCTGACATCATAGGTCGGGGTGCTGAAATTTAAACATGCAAAGGCCTGACAACATAGGCCGAAGTTTAGGAAATTAGACATGCAAGGCCTGACATCATAGGCCGGGGTGCTGAAATTTAAACATGGAAAGGCCTGACAACATAAACCGAAGTGCAGGAAATTAAACTAAACTGATGAAATGCGAGGATGGCCTATTGGTAGGCTTGAGATTGAAAATTGTCTGTTTTTGTTTGCAGACTTCGACTTCTTGGCTTTCTTTAGCACTGATCATGATTTTTTAAACGAGCTAGATCCTCGGACCGGCTTGCTTGCTCTTTCGTTTTACCGAAGCGTCTACTGCGTGTGCTACTCTTTTGATGGGTAAGATGCTTTGATCTAGTGAGAATTTGTAATTAGGAAAAGAAAATACAGTTGCTTTGAGGTGTAAGACAAAAGCAATGTAGGGATATTAGAGGATGGGCGTTTAGTGGTTTGATTTGGATTGGTTGGACGCCTTTGAGACGATCAGTGCTAGTACTTCGGCAACATCTGTTGTCTCGTCAACCCTGCTTCTGAAAAAAAACAAAAATTTTCCCTAGTGTAAACGATTTGCCCTGGCTTGATCGATTTGCCCCAGACTGGTCTTGAACCTTCCGTTTTAATCATAATCGAACTTGGTTCTGCTCATTGCTTTTCGGAACCCCGGATCCTTGCCAATTTTGCCCCAATATAAGGCCTAGATCGTCATTTGACCACTGATTTGCCCCAGTATGGACGGAGGCTGCCTGTCACTCTTTTTCAATTTTCTTAACTGGAAGGAACAACTCCTCCCTTAGTCGTATTGTCAGTGCCGCTTTGCCCTGATTTTGACTAAGCCGCCCTTGCGGGTTTTCAACCTAGCGGGCTTTTGTGCTTGAATTGCCCTAACTTTTTCCTAGGCCGCCCTTGCAGGTTTTTGACCTAGCGGGCTTTTTTCTGCTTGAATTTCCCTAGTTTTTGCCTAGGCCGCCCTTACAGGTTTTCGACCTAGCGGGCTTTTTCTCGAATTGCCCTAACTTTGGCCTAGGCTGCCCTTGCGGGTTTTCGACTTAGCGGGCTTTTTCTTGAATCGCCCTAACTTTTGCCTAGGCCGCCCTTGTGAGTTTTCGACCTAGCAGACTTTGTTTTGCTTGAATTGCCCTAACCTTTGCCTAGGCTGCCCTTGCGGGTTTTCGACTTAGCGAGCTTTTCTTTTAAACATACTATCTCTTAACGACATCTGAGTTGATGGGGTTAGGCAAGTCCTTCTCGTCCATGTCAGCCAAGATTAAGGTGCCTCCGGAGAAAGCCTTCTTAACTACATAAGGTCCCTGATAATTTGGAGACCATTTCCCGTGCAGCGCTTTTTGCATAGGCAACAGCCTTTTGATCACCAGATCTCCCTCCTGGAACTCCCGAGGATGGACCTTTTTATCGAATGCTTTCTTCATTCTCCTTTGGTATAGTTGGCCATGGCATATCGCTGCTAGCCTTTTCTCTTCGATTAAGTTCAACTGATCCATCCGGGCTTGGACCCATTCGGCCTCTTCTAATTTGGCGTCCATCAGGACTCTCAATGAAGGGATCTCCACCTCGATCGGGAGTACGACCTCCATCCCATACACTAGTGAGAAGGGCGTTGCCCCAGTAGATGTACGGACTGAGGTCCGATATGCATGTAATGCATAATGGAGCATCTCGTGCCACTCTCTGTTGTAAACACCCAGTTATGTCAGAGGCCTATTTCAAGTCGACTAGTGGATAAACCTGAGCTGCAAACTCCAAGAAATTCAAAATGAACCATCACTAAACAACGAAAGCAGAAGAAAAAGCTAAAAATAAAGAAGAAAGAAAAAGATTAATTAAAATTATGAAATAAAATCAAAAGGTTATGAACCTAGTAAAAAAAATTAAATTAAATTAAAAATATGAAAATTTAATACAAAATTTTAAAATCTGGAAAAATCATCAAAAACAAACTAAAAAGAATCAGAAAAATATTGAAAAACATAAAATCAGAAAATAGAAATTAAAACAAAAAACAAGAATAATAAATAGAAATAAAAATAATTTTTTTTTAAAAAGTAATACAATTTTAAAAAAATCAGAAAAGATGAATAAAGACTTTAAAATTAATAAAAATTTTTCTGGAAAATTAATGAAAAATAGGAAATTCTGAAAAATTAAACAAAACCAAAAAATAATAATAATAATAATAATAATAATAATAATAACAGAATTAAAAAAAACTAAAATTAAAAATCTGGAAATTTGGGACAAAAAACTTTTTTAGAAAATTTGAAAATTCTGAAAAATAAATCAAAAGAAAACAAATTTAAAATCTGAAGAAATTAATAAAAAGTTAAAAATCTAAAAATTAAAGTAAATATAATTCTAAAAAAAAACACAAAAAAAACTAAATCTGAAAAATTATAAATATTAAATCAAGAATAAACAAAAACTTAAGAATTAGATAGATAAAACAAATAAAATGAGAAAAAGAAAATTGAAGAAAATAAAAAATTCAAATAAAATCCAAAGGAAATAAAATGTCAAAAATACAAAATCAAAAAATAATAAAATTAAAAAAAAAAATCAAAAACTAAAAAGAAAATAAAAAACCAAAGATATTTGAAGAACATAAAATTAGAAATCTGGAGGAAAATTATGAAAACAAATAACGAATAAATAAAATAAACAAAATCAAAAAAGAGAGGATTTAAAAATCACGAAATAATAAAGGCGTTTTTTTAAAAAAGGCAAAAGGAGGGGTGGCTTTCTGAGGCCTATAAAAGGGGAATAGAGAAACTTGGAAGGGGCTTCTGCATTTTCTTGGGTTGTAGGCGACTTGCTTTCCCTGGAGCATCTAGGAGAAACTTCGAAGAACTCGCAGCACAGTGGTTTTCAGCGGGGAAGACGAAGGAATTGGAGGCTCTGAACATTGAATTGGTGCAGAGACGCGATCAGATTTCCTCAAACAGGTTAGCATAGCAATGATTCGTTTGCATTTTGAACGCATTCTGTGCTTGAAATACATAGCTCAATAGGTTGAAGTGAGGAATTTGTTCTTGCGAGAAGTTCTTGATTCATTGCTAATTGAATGTGCTTAAGATTATTCGCCTACGATTGGTGGAATGTTTGATGAGTATGGATATCTAGGAATTGAATCTTGGGTTCGTGAAATTGAATTGTACTCGATCATGGAAGAAAAGCCCCTGTTTCCCTTATGTTTTGATATGATTGCCCAGTTCTGGTTTCAATAATCTTGATTAGGATATGCATGTAAGATTGATAAAATCGAGAGGTAAATCTTGATTCCCTCTGCATACATGCTGAGTTTCTCATAAGGATCAAGATCCCAAAATTTAGTTCAACATAAGAAGTTCTGGTTAGCCACTCACCATAATGACATTCCACTAATCATTAGTTGCCAAACCCCTAAAGAGTAGTTAGCATTGCTCCTCGGCGTATGTTTAGTTCGGTCATAGGAATAAGAGGTGCATGATCTGTATGATGCTGCCAATTGGCAATGCAAAAGCCAACTTGGTCAAGATTACGAGAAACGAAGTGAGGGAGCTGAGGAGTTCATGAATCAGGACCCGCGAATGAACAAAATTGTTCTTAATTAGATAAAGAATAGAACAATGTTGATGTAATGAATGGAGAGTGACAACATTAGAGATAGCCGACTGAGAGTGAGTGCTCTGACGAATGCATATCTGTGGATGAACCACACATCTTAGTCCTTCTCTAAACTTGTCATAACCGAGTCTCAAAGTGTCCTTCATTCTACCAAATACGAACGATCCAATACATGCCCTTTAGACTCAGTTTTCTGGGATGGTGGGTCCTGCCTGAAGCATGATAAATCAAAGCGTAAAAGAGGGAGCACCTGGTGAGACGAAGTGACTCATCTTCCCCCCCTTAGGCTGCATAATTTAGGTTCGGCAAGCTGCGCTCACATAACGGAGGGAACTGAAATTAAAATGGTGAAGGAGACCCCTCATGCAAACTGCCATTGTAGGCGATCAGCAAGTCGACTCTAGATGCCCGCACAACCTGTTGAAGCCCAGGAGAAAATGGAGAGCTCAAGAATGGAATGGAAAATGGGTCAAACTGAGGAGCCAATGCAGAATCTAACCCATGCAAATTCATGCAAGGTTAGGAGACCCCCTTTTAATAAAGATCTGAAGGCTGGTACCCCAAGTAGGCAGTGGGCTCAGTGGTTGGAACGCCTGCATACATCCTCCAAGCCACCCTCTTCGAACCCCAACTAAGGCAATGCTGAATTTTTCTCACATTTTACCCAATGACAAAATACCCATTCTGCCCCTGCCTTTAAGATTTACCACAATGCCCTTGATGAAACCCCAGAATTCCTATCCTGTCCCTGCCACAGAAATTACCCTAATACCCCTAGGGAAATTCCAGAATTCCTATTCTACCCCATAACCTGTAATTACCATTTTACCCCCAGAAATTAATAAAAATTAATATAAATTCCAAAAATTAATAAAAATTCCAAAAATTAACAAAGTCCATAAAAATTCCAAAAACTTAATAAAGATTAATATAAATTCCAAAATTAATAAAAATTCATAAAAATTCTAACATTAATAAAAATTACCAAAAATTTCACAAACATTCCAAAATTCATAAATAATTCATGAAAGATCCAAAAATTCTTAAATAAATCCATAAAACATAAAATTCCCTAATCGTTAGTTTACCCCAAAATCTCTGTTAAATACCAAATTCATACCTCTAATCGCCATTTAATGTCTTGAAGTCCTTCTGATTAGAAATTAAATCCATATTTTATTTCCATTAATGCTAAGCACACCCATCTCTTTTCTGTTTGATTACATCTTACTGATTTTATTATTCATCGTTTTCAAAAATAAAAATCTTGTTTTGTGACCCTTAATCTCACGCGACGAGCTCTACGCACGAATTGGTAGCTTTTTTTGCTGTTTGTTGTTTAGAGATTCGTATAGGTCCAAGTGTAGCCGTAGTTGTCTTGGACCTTGTGCATATGTGGATTAGGGTTTCCCTTCCTTTTATAAATCAAAAAAGCCTCACTTGTTTTATTCTTCATCGTTTATTAAAAAAGATAAAAATCTTGTTTTGCGATTCTTAGTCTTACGCGACGAGCTCTAAGCACGACCTAGTAGCTTTTTCTGCTGTTCGTTGCTTAGAGAATCGTATGGGTCCAAGTTCAGCCGTAGTTGTCTTGGGCCCTGTGCATATGTGGATGAGGATTGCCCTCAAAAATAGTTTTCAAAACAATCAAGCCATTTTTACCTTCCAAGTAGCTTCGAAGGTCAAGCCTTCGAATACCTTTCAAACATTCTTTTAAACACTTTGAAGGTCGAGCCTTCAAAACATAACTAGAACTACGTAAGCCTTGAGTTTCCCATTACACCGGGGAATACGTAGGAGTAAGATCAAGTCCTATCAGGCTAACCTCCATCAATTTATTCATTTTTCACATTAACTAAGGGACCAAACCATTTTCAAACAATCACACACTCAGTTTAAGGGTACCGTTCTTCGGAACGGGCGGGTAGGGTGCCTAACACCTTCCCTACTTGTAACCGACTCCTGAACTTAGCATCTCATCCTCAAGTTAGGGTTTTCCAAATCTTTTCCCTCAAATAAAAATTTGGGGGCGACTCCACATAATCAATCAAATTCTATTTTTAAAATTTTAGCGAGTTTTCGTCTTGTCGAAATTACGGTTGCGACATCTGTATGAGAGCACCATCTTCTGGATAATCTTTTTGATATTCTTGTTGGCCACTTCGACCGCTGCATTCATCTTTGGTTGGTAAGGGGATGAATTGTGATGTTGGATCTTGAATTGGGCACACAGTTCTGACATCATTTTGTTGTTCAGGTTGGAGCCATTGTTCGTGATGAGTCTGCTGGGCAATCCGTATCGGCAAATCAGTTCTCTCTTCACGAACTTGACCACCACGTTGCAGGTTACACTGGCATATGAGGCAGCCTCAAGCCATTTTGTAAAGTAGTCAATGGCCACCAATATGAATCGGTGTCTGTTAGATGCTTTGGGCTCGATCGGGCTGACGACGTCCATCCCCCACATAGCGAACGACCAGGGTGACGATAGCACATTCAACGATGTTGCTGGCATGTGGACGTTGTTCGTATATACCTGGAACTTGTTGCAGGTCTTGATGTGTTTGTAACAATCAGTCTCCAAAGTCAGCCAATAGTATCTGACTCTGAGGATTTTCTTTGCCATTGCGTGTCTATTAGCGTGAGCCCCAAAAGACCCTTCATGAACCTCCTTAAGAATTTTGTTGGCTTCTGCTGTGTCTACACACCTGAGCAGAACCATGTCGTGATTCCTTTTGTACAAGATTTCCCATTGAGGAAGAAACCTGGGGCTAGTCTTCGTAGGGTCCTCTTATCATTTTCGGATGCGTCTGCGGGATATTCTTTATTTTTCAAGAACTGTCGGATGTCGTGATACCAGGGCTTCCCGTCTGGTTCCGCCTCCACTGCCTGGCAGAATGCCGATCTAGGACGATGTTGAATGCGGATGAGAGACATGTCCTCTTCTTGTCCGATTTCAAACATAGATGACAAAGTGGCTAGGGCATCAGCTAATTGATTGTCTTCTTGAGGTATGTGCAAGAAGGTGACCTCCTCAAAAGGTTCTAGCAGTTCTTGGAGGCAAGCTTGATAAGGTACTAGCTTTGCATCTCTGGTCTCCCACTCTCCTCTAACCTGGTGGATGACCAAGGCTGAATCACCAAAGACCTCCAAGCGCTTCACATTAGCTTCGATTGTGGCTTGAATCCCCAGGATACAAGCTTCATATTCTGCCACGTTATTGGTGCAATCGAAAGCCATGCGGGCGGTGATAGGTATATACTGCTTTTCCGAGAAAATCAGTATAACTCTTATACCATGGCCTATCATATTAGACGCGCCATCAAACAACATCGTCCATCTCTCTCCCTTTATCTTTTCTTCTTCATTAAATACTGCCATCAAATCCTCGTCAGGAAATTCCAGCTGCATAGCTTGGTAATCATCTATGGGCTGTTGGGCCAAATATTCTGCGAGTGCGCTGCCTTTGACAAATTTCTGGGGTCACATACAGGACATCATATTCCGAAAGCATCATTTTCCATTTCGAAATTCGTCCTGACAACGCTAGCTTCTCAAATATGTACTTAATCGGATCCATCCTAGATATTAGCCACGTGGTGTAACTCAACATGTACTGCCTTAGGCGGTGTGTCGCCCATGCCAAAGCGCAGCAGGTTCACTCTAATAAAGAGTATCTGACCTCGCAACTTGTAAACTTTTTGCTCAGATAGTATATCGCCTGCTCCTTCCTCTCGGACTCGTCATGTTGACCGAGCACACAACCCATTGACTGGTCCGTCACCGTCAGATACAAGATTAAGGGCCTCCCGAGGATAGGCGGTACCAGGACCGGCGGGTTCTATAGGTATGATTTGATCTTCTCGAAAGCCTCTTTGTAATCTTCATCCCAACTCATGGGTTGATTCTTGCGTAGGAGCTTGAAGATCGGCCCGGATGTAGCTGTCAACTGGGAGATGAATCGGGAGATGTAATTGAGCCTTCCCAAGAAGCCTCAGATCTTTTTTTTGGTCTTTGGAGCTAGCATGTCTATGATGGCTCGAGCTTTATCAGGATCGACCTCGGTACCCCTTTCACTGACGATGAAGCCCACCAGCTTCCCTGATTTGACCCCGAAGGTACATTTGGCTGGGTTCAGCCGCAGCTGGAACTTTTGAAGTCTCTCAAACAACTTTCAGAGGTCTGTCAGATGATCATCTTTCGTCCGGGATTTGGCAATCATGTCATCCACGTAGACTTATATCTCCTTATGAATCATATCATGAAATAGTGTCACCATGGCCCTTTGATCAGTTGCCCCAGTGTTTTTCAGTCTAAAGGGCATGACTTTGTAGCAAAAGGTTTCCCAGGCCGTGATGAAGGTGGTCTTTTCTCTATCTTCTTCGGCCATCTTGATCTGATTGTAACCTGAGAAACCATCCATGAATGAGAAATAGGAGAACTGTGCAGTGTTATCGACCAGCAAGTCGATGTGAGGGAGCGGAAAATCATCTTTCGGGCTGACTCGATTAAGATCTCTGTAGTCTACGCACATCCGGACCTTGCCATCTTTCTTGGGGACCGGCACTATGTTAGCGACCCACTCAGGGTAGTTCGCGACGGCCAAGAAGCCGGCGTCAAATTGTTTCCTTACCTCCTCCCAGATTTTCAGGGACATCTCTGGTTTCATCCTCCTCAGCTTCTGTTTGACCAGCACACACTCGGCTTTCATAGGCAGCTTGTGCTCTACTATAGAGGTATCCAAGCCTGGCATGTCTTAATAAGACCAGGCGAAGATATAACTATAGTTCTGTAAGAGTGAGATCAACCGCTCGCGATTGTCTCCTTGATGAGCGTGCCTATCTTGACTTCTTTCTTGTCCTCTTCGGTCCCCAAATTTATCAAATCAGTGGGCTCCTGATGAGGTTCAATTATCTTGGATTCGCGCTCCACCAGTCTCAACATCTCTTCGGTGGGCTCGCACTCAAATTCTGCCTCCTCATCGGCCTGATTGACAATACAGCTGAAATCGCCTCACACAATACTAGCACTGTCGTCGCAAGGCGAGTTTTGATCGAATCTGCAGATTGTGGCGTAAAAAGGAAGAATAAGATTCGTGTATATGCATAGGGAGATATAGTAAAGAAAGAAGAGTGGAGGTTTCGGGGTAATTGCAACTGTATTCCATTCATCAAAAGTGTATACAAAATATTTGAAAAGAATTTTACTCTGACAATTACACAATTACATTTGAACTGAATTAAAAGTCAAAGGTAGTTCAATGGTTTCCCAATTGTTCAGTTCATGTCCTGGGGGATAGGCTGTCACTAGATCTCCGATGCTCCATGTCTTTTCCCCCTCTATGGATGCAATCAAATCCGAACTCTCGAAGTCGGCGCTCCGGAAGCTTTGAGAGATATGGCACAGAGGGACCTCCCAGACCCGGTGCCTTAGCATTCTGTCTTCTTCAGTGGGCTCATAACCTAGCCCATATCATCTCCGGTTCTTGTTCAGTGACAAAGGCTGAGACAAGCCGCCATTGGTTTGCCCTAGTTTATCACCGGGTCTGAACCCGTTTTTCAGCATGACTCGGGCCATCATCATGAGGGCTTTGGGGGGCTGCCTTCGGTCAACCACGTCTCCTTCCTTAATGATGGTGACATTAGCGACCTCTAAGGCTTGGAAGTGGGTTTCCAAGACCTCTTCGGCCGCCTTAATATATGGAGAGTTGGTGGGTTTACTGACCAGATAGTCCTCCCCGCAGAGACAATGATCAGCCTATCATCTGCGATGAATTTCAGTTTCTGGTGGAGAGTCGATGTACCGCCTTGGTAGAGTGAATCTAGGGCCTCCCTAGTAGATAGCTGTAGGCTGGCTGAATGTCCATAATTTTGAAGGTGATATTGAAGACCATCGGCCCAATTTGGACTGGAAAATCCACCTCACCTATGACCTCCCTTCTGGACCCGTTGAAAGCCCTAACTACCATTGAGCTCAGCCTTATGAGGACCCCCTCGTGCGGCAGCTTCGACAGCGTCAGTTGCGGCATTACATTCAAGGAGAAACCATTATCTACTAGAACTCTGGCTAGGATATGGTCCAAGCACTTTACGGATATATGTAATGCCTTATTGTGTCCAGCTCCCTCATCTGGAATCTCCTTATCAACAAAGGTGAGGAAGTTGTTGGCGGTGATGTTGCTGGCAATGCCTTCAAATTTGTCCACCGAGATATTGTGGACAACGTGAGCCTCATTTAGTACCTTCAGTAGTACCTTTTGATTGGGCTCTGAGTTCATCATCAGGGTCAGCAACGATATTCTGGCCGGTATACGGTTCAACTGCTCCAGCACCGTATACTAGCTCTGCCTGATCATCTTGAGGAACTCACAAGCATCCTCCTCAGAGACAGGCCTTTTTAGCTCCCTTTCCTCTTGCCGCCGGCTGCTCTCGGGTTCCAGGCCCGCTAATATTGCCTCGCCGTAAGGCAGTTTTCTCTTTTCTTCTATGGGGGAATAAATGCGACCACTTCTGGTCATACCCCGATCCCTGCTATGTTCACGACGGTCGGAGTCAAGTCCTCTGAGGTTTCCTCTTCCTGTCTTTCCTCTGCCTTGCCGCCAGACACCTCTACGTTATATTTCCAAGGCACCTCCTTGTTACTCTGGTACGGAAATGGCCCGGGAACCTTGATTGAAATAGGCCTTATCCCCATTGGTGTTGGTGGTGCTGACGCCTCAGTGTACCGGATGACCAGGGGTCTAGGCTGTCCGGGGAAGGCTTCACCGGCCATGTTCACTTCCTCTTCTACCTTGATACAGTTTACCGAGGGCCCCTCTCCTCCGTGGTTTGGCAAGGGGTTGTTTCCCACGCTTGGCGCGTCTTTTTCAAAATTTAGCCACTTGGCATTGATTAATTTCTGAACCTGATGCTTCAAGGCCAAGCAATTCTCAGTGGAATGTCCACTATCCCAGCGTGGTATTTGCACTTAGCTTCCGGGTTATACCATTTAGGGTATGGGGGTTCCAGCGGCTTCATGGGACATAGTGCAATTAAGGAGTTTTGAATTAAACAGGGTAACAGCTCCGAATAACTCATGGTGATGGGGTCGAATTGCACTATTTTTTGGGGGTTATTTGTCTTTTGTGGAGGTGGGTTAGAGCTAGTGTTTGGTGTCCATGGTCGGGGAGGTTGTTGAGGGAATGTAGGTTGTGGAGGAAAAGTCGTTTGTTGAGGAAATGTTTGTGGGGGAGGAGTCATGTATGGAGGGTTTGGTTGGAATGGAGTAGGTGGGTTGTAGGTTGGCTGATAGGAGGGTTAGGTCGCGGCCACCATGTGTGGGTGTGCCTGGTATTGTGGGTGGTAAGGTGCTTGGTATGCGGGTGGAGGTGCGGCGGCAACATGATTCGGACTGGCCAAGACATAGTGGGCCTTTGCCTCTTTCATTTTCCAGGAGTTGTTTGTCGGCTTCTTCACATTGACTCTGGCAAGTCTTTCCATGTATGGATGTGCACCCTCTCCAGTTGGGTATACCAGCTGGTTGCTGCTCCCGTCAAGCTATCTTGGAAGCAATGAATGAGTAGCTTATCATCGTGGGAGTAAGAGGCCATCTTTCTGCAATACATCGTCAGATGGCTTTTTGGGCAGCCGACGCCTCTATACTTCTCAAATTCAGGGGTTTTGAATTTTGGCGGTATGACGACGTCTGGAACAAGGCAAAGATCAGAAGCCTCGACCGTTCCATAACCACTCCCTTCTATTTCATGAACCCTTTCTTTCAAGTGTTGCCATCTCCCACTGAGATGGGCTTCTTGCTCAGCTGGCCTTGGCCAAGGTCCGGTCAAGGGTTGGCCAACGTGATGGGGTGAGGTGTAGTGTCCCTCAGGTCTAGTAGCTTGACCATAGGGATGTGGTTGGTGTGAGTTTGTTGGCTGGGTTACGACTGTGATGGAATATGTAGGGTCTTCGATGATGGTCGTGTTTAGGTGGGTGTAGTCGGAGTTGGTGTTGTCCGAGTATGTGGTTGGAAGGTTGATATGAGGAGGGAGAGAGGGATTTATGTGTGCTAGGATGGCAGAGGATGTGTTTGTATGGTAAGGGTAGATCGGTGGGTTCATGTATGTAGGGTGAGTTTGAGGTGGATAGCCTGAGGTGGGGGAATGTAGGTTGGCGAGGTTGATGTGGTGAGGATGGGTGGTTGGGTTGGTGTGTGGAGGCCCAACAGGAGGGTTCAGATGGTATTGATGAGTGGCGGGGTTGATGTGGACCGAATATGGAGCAGGATTTTCACCAGCTGAAATCCCTTGGGAACCTGGCCCACAGTGAGGCTCGTAGTCCGGCGGTAGCCCATATGGCCATTCTGGTTCAGTAACCGCCTGAAGCGGCATTGATGCGGTAGCAGCCCTCGGTGCCTCAGTCCCCGAGGGTCCCTCTGTGCCTTTTTCCAACAACTTCATCAACTTGGCGACCTGATCCTTCAGTTCGGCCACCTCATTTCTCAGCTCCTCGTTCTGAGTTTCTAGCTTGCTCATGATTTTTACTCATGATCTAGTGCTATATGATTTCCGAGGAAGTCGTGAGTCTGCTATTTTGTTCTCTGAAGGTTAAAATCAAATTAATTAGTGGTTAATTATGACAAAAAAAAATTTAGACATGAAATAAATATGGAGGGACCAGTTCCTCATTGACAGTTATTATCGAATGGACGCGTTTTCGGCGTTTTGAGCATGAAATGGAAATTAATGTAGAATCATATGCGAAGTGGAATTAACTCCATTCAAGCAAACTGAAATCATTTTACATCTTGGCCTTCTTGTTTGGCCAGTACAATGTATTTGTTCATTCGCAGTATCAAGTTTTTACAAAACTGAATGAAATCTTCCACTTCCGGAGCGGTATGGAGCGGGTGCAATGAGGCCTTCGCCTTCTTAAGTAGCTGCGGTACTTCCTCAATAGTTGTGTTTGCTAGACTGGCCAGTCTCTCGAAACACCTGGTCCAGTGATCGGCTGTGTCCTTGTACCACTTGTTTTCATCCTATATATCGCTGATGCCCCTTTGTTGCATCCGGATGACCTCGATGGCGTTCCACTTTTCTTCATTGACCTCGTTTTGCCACGCCACCAATAGCCTGTCAATCTGTTTCTTCATCTCCTCCACTCGTTGCAGCAGGTCATCCCTTTCTTCTATGACATAATCCGCTTCCATCCGGATCCTTTCCTTCACGGCGAGGAGTTGATTTTTCTTCTCTGATTGCGCGGACTTTGGCCCTCACTTGCTCTAGGGAGTTTCTCAGTTGGTGGTTTTCTTGGAGTGTAGCATCCCTTTCTTGCGCCCCTATCCCGAGCTCTTTGTTGGCTGCTTGCAAGTTAAGATGAACTCGGGAGGCACGCTCACGTTCGCCTTTCTGCTGCTCTCGAATGCTTTCCATCGCAGCCTCGCTTTCTTGCTTTTCCCTTTTCAGCGTAGCACATTCTTGCCGCGATTTCAATAGCTCCTCCTCCAACTGGTTGTTCTTCCTGGTCATCGCTTCTAGCTTTTGCCTCAGGCTCTTGACAGCCTCATCCTTGAATACCGCCGCAGATGGTTGGCTTCCGGACATGGTGGCCGGAGGATGGAATGGAAACTTGATCTGTTGCACCCTATTTCTATCCCACTGCTTGTACTCCTCTTTGGCAGCACAGCTTCGGACTCCCAAGTCCTTTCCCCTACAGGTGACAATCTCCCATGCTTCCCGGACCCTTCGGAGACCTTCGGAAAAATCCCCTTCATATTTTAACAAAAAAAAGGGTCAAGAGCTCGTCTGATGGGGGTCCCCTAATGGGGTAGGCCAGTTGCCTTTGCCCCAGTATTGGGTTGTAGCTAATGCAGCCTCAGATTCCCATGAGCGGTACATTTGGAAACCCCTTGCAGTGGTAGATCAGCTCTGTTCTTTGCTGCCAAGTCGGCTGCCATCTGACCTGCTCTTCTGTCAAACTGGCGAAGTGGGCGGCCCATTCCTCGTTGTTCATCGGCTTGATCTGGTAGCACAAAAGGTCAGATATGGGACACTGCACCTTCATATTCCTTTTGAAAGCATGAACGGTCACCCATATATACAGCACCGATAGGCAACAGATCAGCTTCTTCCCCTTTCCTTCATGGCAAAGGTTCAGGGTATGGTAGACATCAGCCAACAGAGCTGTGACAGGGTTTTCAGCCCTATTTTTCTGAGCTAAGAAAATATCAACCGCGTTTAGGTCCACGAAGTCTTCTATGCCAGGAAAGAGCACCAACCCATAAATGGTGAGGGCTAGCACGTCCATGTAGGTGTCCCACTGGTGGCTGTCAACCAGATGCTGCATGTAGGCCTCTAAGAACCCTCGAGTGAATCCTTTAGCTTGATTCTTCCCTTGGTAGTCGGTTAGCCAGTCATCGGATAGTAGACTCAAAGCCTGCGTGGCAGCTCAGAACGAAGCGTGGTGCTCCAGGTGGTTGTAGGGTCTGTACCCTTCCAACGACAGGTCTAGAATCTGTTCAAACTCTTCAAGAGTGGGTGCCAACTGGAAATCCGAGAAAGTGAAGCACCGGAGAGGGGGGTCGTAATACTGTACCATAGCTGTGAGGGCCCCCTCTTGTACCCTAACCTTCAACAGTTTTAACACATTGTCGTACCTCTTGAAAAACGACATCTGCTGGATGCTCGTCAACCTATTCCCGAAGGCTTCTAAACTGGTGAAGTCTGTCAGCTTGATCCCAACCCGTCTTCTTTTTCTCAATTGCCCGGATTCCGCATTAATTTCCATTTTACCTCTTTCAACAGTCAACGAGAACCTGGTCCCTCAAAGTGGAAAGAAAAAAAAAGACAAAAATAAACATGTTAGACACTTAATGAAAATGAAACTAAATGCATGAAGAAAAACGACAGCTACGATGACTTTATGATACGAATGTTACACATATTCCCCTCTTTTCTCTTTTTTCACTTTTTCTTCTATTTTTTTCCTTCACTCTTTTTCACTTTTCTTTGTTTTCTTTACTTTTCATTTCTTTCCCCTTTTTCTTTTTTTTTTCTCTCTCCCCTTTTCTTTATTTTCCATTTTCTCGCCTCTCGACTTTTTCATGCCCTTCTTTTTCTATGTCTTTGTCACCCCAATTGCGGATAAATATAAAACAAACCAGAATTGGTGATGAGTGCCCTCCTTTTATCCTACTCGGGTAACCTGTCCTAGGGATCTATGGCCTTTTATGCATGAACCTCTCATAAGGTGGTCAGTAATCCTAAGGTATAAAAGGTCACTAGAGCCAAGTTCCAGTCTGTAATGCTTGCCACAACAGCAGAAAAAGCTACCAGTTGTAGGGCATTACGAATAGGACGCACTCTAGCTGGGATTTTCGTGATAGTAAAATAGGACGTAAGCCCCAAAGTGACACCACTAGATCCCTCTAATCCTAGGCAACACTCAGACCCGGGTACAAGGCCCCACTCATAACAGAAATGTATATGCAATGCATGGAGGGCACTTTATTTTGGGATACCTGCAATTGGGAAATTGCACACATATATTGCAGAATTTAAAACAGTTATTATTCGTCTACCCTAGGGTTACGCATAAAGTAAACAAACAAAAGATAGATAGGCGAATAAATAATTTGTGCAAATAAACAAGAAAGGGATCATAACAACACACATTCAATTAATGGGCTTGACTCTCTAGATGTCCCCAGTGGAGTCGCCATCTGTCGCAACCGTAATTCCGATGAGACAACGAGCTCGCTAAAATTTTTGAAATAGAATTAATTTTATAAAAGTGTGTAGTCGCCACCAAATTTTTATTCAAGGGAAATAGATTTGGAAAAAACCTTGACTCGAGGATGAGATTCGAAGTTCGGGAGTTAGTTACGAATGGGGAAGGTGTTAGGCACCCCACTCGCCCGTTCCGAAGAACGGTACCCTTAAACTGAGTGTGTGATTATTTGAAACTTGTTTGATCCCTTTAATTAGTGTGAAAATAATTACTTGATGGAGATTAGCCTGACAGGACTTGATCCTGCTCCTACGTATTCCCTGATGCAATGGGAAATTCAAGGCTTACGTAGTTCTGGTTGGATTTGAAGGCTTGACCTTCAAATGGAGTTTAAATTGAAATGCAAATGTTTCGTTGTTTGTTGTTTTTTTTTTTAAAACATTTTGAGGGTGGAATCCCAATCCACATATGCACAGGGCCCAAGACAACTACGGCTGCACTTGGACCCATACAGGCTTCTAAACAACGAACAACAGAAAAAACTACCAATTCCTTTTTAGGGCCCGTTGCATGAGATTAAGGAAAGCAAAAAGGGTTTTTATTTGTTTGAAAACGAGGGAAAGGAGGAGCAATCCCAATCCACATATGCATAGGGTCCAAGACAACTACGGCTGCACTTGGACCCATACGGACCTTTAAACAACGAACAGGAGAAAAAGCTACCATTTCGCTTTTAAGGCCTATTGCGTGAGATTAAGGAAAGCAAAATGACATTTTTTATTTGACTGAAAACAAAAGAAAGGAGGGGCAATCTCAATCCACTTATGCACAGGGCCCAAGACAACTACGGCTGCACTTGAATCCATGCGGACCTTTAAACAACGAATAGCAGAAAAAGCTACCAGTTCTCTTTTGGAGCCCATTGCATGAGATTAAGGAAAGCAAAACTGAGATTTTTTATTCGATTGTTTTCTTGATTGGTGAATATTAGAGGCGCGTGGGCTTAATCGGACTTTTGGGATTTTTAGGGGTCAAAATATGAATATAAATGGTTTGGGGATCAAAATGTAAATATGGAAAGTTGAGGGGCTGTTTTGCAATTTGGGAAAGTTGAGGGGCTGTCTGTAATTTTGGAAAGTTGAGGGGCTGATTTGCAATTTTGGAAAGTTAAAGGGCTATCTGCAATTTTGAAGAGTTTGGGAATTTTGTTAAACTTGGGAAAAGGGGTTCTCCTTCCTTGGATCCCCTGGACGTCATCCCCTGCGGCTTCTCTGGACCATGACTGCTTCATCGGCCTCGGTTGCTTGCTAAAGCCGCTGTTGGGGCTCTGTTCTCGGTCGCAACCTCCGTGGTTCCATATAAGTGAGCTCGCGCGTGCGTGGCTCCCTGCGGCCTTCCTGGTGGGACTATCTTTAGCGACGCTCGACGAGGCGAACATGGCGGTGGCTCGGTCTTGGTTTGGCGTCCACAAAGGAGCTTTCCAACTACGCTCTTCCGCTCCTTCGTCAGTCCATAGTCGCGCCGGTGTGGAGGGTAGTGCGATCGGTCCTAAGCTGTGAGCGCGCTCTGTGTTCGCGTACCTCTGATCAAGGCTGATTTGCTTAGGGGATGGGCGTTTCGTCTTCAGCGAGGCCATCGTGATCTTGGATGAAGTCAGTCTGCTCCTCGAACCACCTTCCCCGCGTTTGGCCTTCGTCTTGCACGGTCCCCGCGGCCCCTATTCCGCTCTGCCTCTGGCCAGTTATCTCAGGTGGCTCCGGGATTCGAATTGTACTCAGGCGATCGCTCGTTCATCGGCGTTGCCTCTTTGCGTGCCGGAGCGTATTTCAGAGGGAGTTCCCCCATTGGATTTCAGCATTGCCTTGATCCCAGAGGTCCAAGCTATTCACTCCCCCATATTTTCTGGCCTGCTTGCGGATTTTAAGAGATAAACTCCAACATATTTACCCAACCCACCCCTATCTTTAGATTCGTCCGATTTAAATTTATACGAATTCTACATGCGATTTTCGGCTAAATTTTTAGCAGGACATTCAAGACATTCGTCTACCTTCATTGGCTATTAACCATGCTAACCGCTAAATGCACACAACATACACTAGATATTTTGATTGAAGTAAGAGTGCTAACCTTCACTAGGTCAGGTATCGCTTTCCGATCGAATTTGAAGAATTTGAGCGCTCGCGGAAGGTCTGAACGAGGTCGGGGAACGATGGATTCGAACTCTCCAAAAGTGACGTCTCGGAAACCCTTTGGTGCTCTCCCTTTTCTCAATCCGAAAAACCCTAAGCCCCTTTTCCAAAACCCCTAGGCTCCATTTTATAGTCCCCGACCTTTTTTCTTTTTCCCATTTTTGATTATTTTCCCTTTTGTATCATTTTCAATTTCTTTTTCAGATATTTTATTTTTATTTTTATTTAGATTTTAATTTATTTTTTATTTATTTCTTTTCAGATTTTAATGTTAAAATTTCCTTTTCAGGTTTTTTTTTATTTTTATTTTTAGTCAGATTTTAATTTATTTTTTTTATTTCTTTTCAGATTTAAAATTTCTTTTTCAGGTTTTATTTTATTTAGATTTTAATTTATTTTTTTTATTTATTTTCAGATTTAAAATTTCTTTTTCAGGTTTTTTTTTATTTTTATTTTTATTAATATTTTAATTTATTTATATATATTTTTTTTATTTCTTTTCAAATTTTAATTTATTTTTTTAGATTCTAGTTTTAAAATTTTTCCAGTTTTATTTTTTGAATTTATTATTTTTCTATTTTTTTCATATTTTTTATTTTTTTCAGATTTTAATTTTAAAATTTTTCCATTTTTATTTTTTGAATTTATTATTTTTCTATTCTTTTCAGTTTTTAAACATTTTTTCAAATTTTCATTTTAAAATTTTCATTTTTATTTTTTGAATTTGCTTCCTCCTGCTTTATCATTTTTTTCTGCTAGCGTGTTTTTCTGTATATATTTTTTGTTTTCTGTTAAATCTACTATCCATCCACTTTTTAAATTAGGGTTAATTTACTAATTAGTTTAGCAACGAGAAGCTCAGACATAATTGGGTGTTTACACAGGTGAATGCAATCACCTTAAGTAATGGGACTAAAGAGGAAATACATGCAAGATGAGAAGAAAAGAATGATGCAACCATGGAGCTACCACCAAAGCTTGAGGACCCAAGGAGTTTCATTCTCCTATGCACGATAAAAGATTCTAATCTTAAGGTTTTGTGTGACTTAAGCTCAAATATAAACTTAATGTCTCTCTCTATTTTTAGAAGGTTGGGTATGAAAAAACCCAAACCTACCACTATCTCTTTGCAACTTGCAAATAAAACCATTATATACTCAAAGAGGGTAGTGGAGGGTGTGCTAGTAAAGGTGAGAAATTTCACCTTCCCTATAGAATTATTTGTGCTTAGTATGAAGAATGATGAGGATATTTCACTAGTTTTAAGAAGATCTTTCTGAGCCATCAGAAGAGCAATGATCAACATGCAGCAAGAGATGCTCACATTGAGGTGAAGTGACAAATAGAAGGTGTTTGGAAACACCTACCCCCGCAGAATACTCCAAGGATACCCTTTACAAGTCCATAAGATCTTTTGTCACATCTGCCCTCTAAACAAAAGCAAGTCAAGATGGAGGCATATAAAGACCCAAAGTACCATAAGAAGAGAAGGCACCAAAAGTGTCAGTTCATGGGAGGCAGCCCTTATAAGCTCAGCAAGATGTGCCCCCACAAGGCAAAAAGAAGGACGCTCAAAAGGCTGGAGGTCCTAAACAAGAAAAACCATGCATTTGAAAATTGAAACATCTAAACCTTAGGCATATCACAGGTAAGTGCTCATAGCCCCACTTAGCCATTGGGCATAGGTACGCCAAGCTCATGACATAAAACAAGTGCTTGCAGGAGACAACTTGTTAGTATTATCATAAAAAATAAAGAGGAAGAGGGTGAAAATGACCATAAAAAATTTAGCAGGATCGTGAAGTTAAAAATCGCAATAAATAGTAGGAAGTTAAATCACACGTCACTATCATAATCCAATTTCTCACTTTCACTACTGTAATTTCATTCTTGTTGACTCAGATTTTCTCTCTCCCAACTAAGTATGCCTTATCCCCTAACTTTGTCGTTTAGGAGTTTCTGCATAGACATGCTAAATTTCTGCATGCCCAAAACACCAAGGATAGGTGAAAAATGTACTTTGTCATGACCGTACACCAGTTTGTATGGTCCTGCTCTTCCCATGCATCTCCATTTAGCACGATTGTGCCTTTGTTTACATAGTCGTGCACTTTTATCACTTTTCTATTCAGCGTGACCATGCCCCTATCTGCATGATCATGCACTTTTTATTATTGACATTCTTCTACAACTTGTACGGTTGTGTTGTTTAATGCACAACTTTGCTAGTTCATAATAAGACGGCCCCGAGTAAGCAAAATCATGCTTTCTTTGGGGAGGTATTTGTCCTTTCATGTTGGCACAATCATGCTCTCTTTAGCACATTCATACCAAAAATTTAAATAGTATAACTTGATTTCTTATCTATTTTGTAGAAAAATTCCTCCTTATTCACAAAACAAAAGTAGAACCTCAATATCTCCTGAGCACGAACCCTTACAAGAGTTAGCCTACCGCATTTTCAATCATGGGATTATTGGAATGTAGTCTTGTTCTGAGAGGATACATGATTTTACCTTCATCCCAACTTGTAACTTGAAGCAAAAGCTTCATAACTGCTAGACATAGGGTTTTGGTTGATAAAGTACCTGGACAGATTGGGGTAAAGGCCACTGTATTCATTTTGGAACCTCTATACACTGAGCCACCCTTAGAGTTCCTATCCTCCCTTATTTTCCTTTCTCCGATAGACGACATGCCTACCTATATCATCCAAATCAAGCTTAGGGACCTACACTTCGTGGAGATCCTTGTAGATTTCAATGTCGTACTATAGTTCATGACATCCAAGAACATCTTGACACCAGATTACTTGGAGGCATTGCTAGACTTGCCAAAGGAGTTCATCGAGGGAGCCTTCTAGTTTGAGATCATAGGGTCCTGTACTTATATCCCCAGGGTCTGAAGGTCTACTACCATTTAGGACTTGGCTCTCTGCATCATCCATCAGTGGATCACTACTGAAATCTTCATCGAGAATGACAACACTGGGGTGGTTTCAAGGATCCACCTTTTCCTCCTTTGGGCCATTGTTAGAGGGAAGAGAGTTGAGCCAAGGCACTTCTTCATCATGTCTTGCCAAGGGATTGGTCAGTCCCACCAAGCAGGGAATTCTAATTACTTCAGCATCAGATCGTATATGACTACCCTACGCCACCATTGTCAAGTACTTCCAACTATGGCCATCCTTGTCCAACCCATCATCCTTCTTGGCATAGACACCTAACAGTGCATCGAGGTACCTTAATGAGGCCCCAGAGAACATTTGTCCTCACTTGCTAGCAGCCATGGCATCAACTACCATCATCGCTGTTGTAGTAGCGTCAGCTAAAGGAGCAGGCAGAAAAAGATGAGGAGGATGGCATTCTTGTAATTAAGCATACAACGCTCCTCTCTCTCCAACCACCTTGACCATTTATAGCTACGGGTGAATAGACTTTATGATCACCTGGATATATAGGCCGTCGTATACTAGACATGAATGACACCATAAGAGGAAGCCCTAGTACAGATCGCAGCTCCCAAGACGTAACCTTAACAAGGATGGACACCTAATTCACCTCACTCCTACAACTGTTGCAAGACCAGATAGGTCCCTCACTGCCTCAATAATTGATCCCTATGCATCTTTTTTTATTTTTAATTAAGTTCTTATTTGTTTTATTTCTTTTTATTATTTCAATTCTTAGGATAATTCTTAGATTTTAATTTTATTCTCTTACAGAAAACTATAACCTTTAAACATACTTAAGTGGAAGTGGGACGGAATTTCTAAGAATTTTGTAGTAGGATTACCTAGAACACAAGGATGATTATGGATAGAATCTTCACTTCTCAAAGCAGCCAAAATATTTATGGTGATAAGAGAAGGAAACCTTTAGAATTCTCTAAAAGAGAACATGTGTTCTTGTGCATCTTGCTTACCACTGGTATAGGGAGAACCATGAAAGTTAAGATATTAAGTCATAGATTTATAGGTCCCATTGAAATTCTTAAAAGAATTGAGCCAATTGCTTACCAATTGGCCCCTCTTCCAAACCTAGAAAACCTCCATGATGTTCTTCACATGTCTCAGTTGCGAAAGTGTAATCATGGTCCCAATCATCTTATGCCAGTAAAATTTTTAGATAGGAAAGACAAAAAGATGAGGAGAACGATAGTATCCTTGGCACAAGTGGTTTGGGCAAATGGAATATGGAGAAGTAGACTTGGAAGTTGGAACAATACATGAGGATAATGTATCCATATTTATTTGCAGGTAATGAATTTTGAGGACAAAATTCTTTTAAAAGGGTCGGATTAATGTAAACCCAAAATTTCTAATAATAGACTCCCTTAGTCACAAAATTATCTTAGCAAGAAGTAAATCAAAGATCAAAACAAAAGCAGAGATAAAAGGTATTATAAAGGATTAGAACCCATCAATGATGGTTAGAAAATTGATGAAAGATTAGAAAAAAAGAGAGAACAAAAATGCCACCGAAAACGCCCAAAACACCATTGGAGAGCTCTGTCTTCTCTAAAGGCTAAATTGTTCCTAAAAAAATAGTAGATGACATAAAAAGGATTCAAGATTGAACCAATAAGCTTGGGAAATTCTTACAAAATTACCAAAATACTCCTAGAAGGCAGGGAGGGTAAGAAACTGCGAAGCAGAGGCCTAGAACTTGAGGCTTATCCTCATGCATAAATTTTCCATGTATAAAATGAGGGGATGACTCACCCCATGAGTCATCATACTGTTAGTGGCATATAAGACAAAACCATTTATGAGGAGAGATAAAATTAACCATGATTAAGTTAAAATTAACTATGATTAAGTTAAATTAACCATGATTAATGTTAAAGAATAATTTCTCACATTTTTCATTTAATTTCAAAAAAGAAAATTACATGTGAATGGACCGAAATTTCTTTAAATAGGAAATTAATTCTTGTTGGCCCATAAGTGGCCAAATTTAATTAGAAGGCCAAGGGGTGCTCATTTTCTCCATTGACACACTTTTAAACACATATGTTAGCTCATTAACTTCACTCTATACACCCATAAACCTACACTAAGCTTTAAATTCCACCTTTGAGGTTTATTAAGGCAAATAAACAAAGTCCCACCACCATCTTTGAGGAATTTGTGTGTGCCATAAGGGAGGGGAATCCACTTCAAAGATCCACCAAATCCTTTTCTAAGTCTTCAACAAGTAAGGTTTTCTACCATGCATTTTTTCTAGGTCCTCATGAGCATGTATGTGTTCAAAAATTCCCTTATTTGTTAAAAAAATAAGTATCACTAAGTTTTTAGCGATTTTTGAATGCTAAAAGGAAATTGTGATGGATTACAATGCTTCTCAGAACCTTTGGAACAATTTAATCAGTTAAATTTTTTAGAAAGTGATTTTTTATATTTGGCGCAGACTGTGAAAGTTTTGTTAAGTGTTATGATAGGCTCCAAGTGAGGGATAAATAAGGATTGGAATAGATTTAGTGGATCTTAACTTAGTTGTCTTGAAAAATGGTTTCTTTATGATAAAAGTTGTAAGCTTGCTAATGTCTTCCATTAAAAGTTATAATCTTGGACTTGGACTTTAATAAAAGTGTAGATCTAGAACCATACAGTTATAACTCTAAAATACAATAAAATTTAAGTCCTAAAAGTTACAAACTTGACTCTAAGATTGGATCCAAAAGCTAATAAGAGAAAAGTTGGACTTATGGACAAAAAAGTTGAATAAGACACTTCAAACTTTTTACAATTATGACCAAGGTTGTTGAGAAAGAACAAATCTTGATGGACCCAAAAGCAAGTGGACCAAGGTTTTGGAGAAACAACAAATCTTGATGGTCCCGAAAGCAAGTGATGTAACAAGTGTTCAAATTAATGGTTCAAAGGTCAAGGGAGGAGAACTTTGGGAAAATGACCCTAACTTGGTTAACAACAGCATTTGTCCAACCAAATTAAAATAAAGGGGATTGAGTTAAAAATTTTGGTTCAAGTATAATAAGGAACCATGTACAACTAAAGAATTAAAATTATAATAAATATTTAGTGATGGTTTGGGTAACCATTCCGCCAAACATAGTAAATTTAAGGAAAATGAGTTGAAAATTTTGGTAAGGTTCAAAAATAAACTCAATCCTGCACAAGGTGGTTATTAAAAGTCAATTACGGGGTTATAAGAGTTTAAGGGGGCATTCGACCAATACATGATAATTAAGAAGGAAAAATCTTAAAAATTTCTAAGTTGGTTAAGTTTATTAGCCTAAGTCATAAATTAATACAAATCATCTTCTAAATATGTGAAAAATGAACCATAATACCTTAGGGATATAAGGAACCAACTCTTTATTAAATTTATAAAATAAGTTAAATTGGATGCTTAAGGGTATTTAAGTGAAATATGCATAAGAAGACTTGAACCCATAAGGAAGAAGGTAAACACGTAAACTAAAGTAGTGGATCAAACTTCATAAGTTAAGTTAGTAGTCAAAGAAAACATAAAACTTCTAACACTTAAGCTTTGAATGAGGTAGTTGTACATAAAACATCAAATTTGATGAAAACAAAGCGGATTATCCCAAAAAGGGAATTTGGCCAAATACACTACACACACCATGCCATAAAACCTAAATTAAAAGGAAAGGTTGAGAGGTAACATAGAAGGATGAGTGGACTAAGTTCCTATGAGATATTTCTCATAAAAAGGAATAAAACAAGATGGATGAATTCTTGAAGAAATGTTGCATGCTGTCAACCAAATTTATATCAAGCATAATTAAGAAATTTTGATTAGGAGGTAGGTTTATTATTAAAATAATTATGTCATCCTATTATTTTAATTCTTGGGTACACAAATATATGTGTGAAGTACATGAAATATACTATTGATTATTTATAAAATTTATGTATCATATGATGCTTATATGTGGATGATAAATATGAAGATATATTGGATTAGAACCAATATATGCATAGCATATTGGTAAGATTGTTTGAGCCTGTATGTTATTTGGAAGCTTTAAAAGTGAATTTAATTAATTAAGAGATCGCTAAAGAAAGAACTTATGTGAAAACTTAATACTATTCTGAATATGCCTTCTATATGCATTCAGAAGGCAAATGGGTCCTTCTATGGTGGAGACCAAAGGTTCTTCAAAAATAATTCTATTATGGAGTGTTAGATCTTTAATAATTATGATGGTAATGACCATCAAGGAATGAGCTCATATCCTAAGAATAAAAGGTAGAGTAGTAGAGCCAGTTAGAAGATATTGTTTAACTAAGTTGCATGATATGCCAATGTTATAGATTATCACTAAGAGAGTGATAGAGAAATGAGAGAATTATGATTAAGGCATCAATGAAACAAAAGTCAAATGATATCTGTGATATGATGTAATGTGATCTCAAGAATATGTAAAGTGTATGAATGTCTCCTAGGAAAAAGATGAATTTAAGAATGATTAACTTGTGTGCTTAAAATAGATGTTAATCTCTATAACTGTAAAAAAAAAAAAAATCCACTTCAAACAGAGACAATCCCAATATTTTCACGTAATCTTGAGAAATAAATGAATGCATGGTACCAAAATCATACAATACATTAAATTTTGGTTATTTAAAAGATAGCTACCTCTCAGAAGATCAGCAGAGCAATTTACTTCCTTAGCATTTAGAGTACAGACCCTTCCTTGATCATGTGGCCTATTAGGAGGGGTTGATGTCCTCTCTATCAAGTTCTTTGTAAAATGTCTCATCTTGCCACAATTATATAGATATTATGTCCCCCACAAACAGGGTCTATCTTTGTGAATCTTGTCATACTTCTTACATTATGGGTTGGTCGATGGTCTCTAGGCATTAGCAGATTGCCCCTAGGGTTTCTTCCCCTTCTGTCCTCTCTTAGGGAAGGGTCGCTTAATAAATTTCAACTTGAAGTGGATTCTCTGAGGCGCCAATCTCCTCCCACATGCCTCAAGCTTTGTAGTGGCCAACTTCTTGTTACATTCTTCACTCAATCGACTTTTTTTTAACCAATTGAGCAAAGTTCTGGATCTCCATGGGACCCATGGCTACAAGGAGGTCTTCCCTCTATCCTCCTTGATACCCTCTACACTTCCACGCCCTGTCAGGATGCCTCTCATAGAGAGCAAAGTACTTGCATAGTTTTTTAAATTAGCAATGTATTTTTCCACTATCATGTTCCCTTGTTGCAAACGAAGGGACTTAACTCCCTCTGTATCCTGTACTGATTGTGGGAAGTATTTCTTGTAAAAGCCTCCTTGAAGACTTCCCAGGTGATGGGGTCTTCGTTGGCCTCTAATAGTCTCCTAGCTCCCATCCACCAAAACTCGACATCTGCCTCCATCTTTTAGGTGGCATACAAAAATCAATGCAATTTATGACTACAAATATCTTTTCCGTGGCCTTAATCCATTCGTTAACCTTGTCAGGGTTCAGAGCTCCCCAAAAACTTGGTGGGTTTTGTAAACACTCAATTATGTATGAGGCCCTGTTCTTAAAATTTATTAGTAAATAATAATTTAAATAATAGAAACAAAATAAATGAAGAAAAAAAATGAAAAAAAAAATAGAAAGCAGGAAACAATAAAAACATAAAACATAAAAATAAACAAAAATAAATAAATTTGGGAGTAAAACAGAAAAATAAAAAAAAACAAAGAAAAAGAAGAAAATAAATATAAAAGCAAAATGAAAGAAAAAAAAGGAAAGCTAAATATAGAAAAGTTGAAAAAGTAGAAAATAAATAAATAAAAATAAAAATAAATTAAAACGAAATAAAAACAAAACTAAAACAGAATAAAAACAGAAAAAATAGAATTAAAAATGGAAACCTAAATAATAAGGGGAAAAACAATTCGACGGGGATTTTTTTTAGGGGCTTCGAAAGAAATTTTGGGTAGATGTTAAAACTCTCCTTCTCCCTCTTTCCCAATCCCAGTTCTTAGTCGATTGATCATCCACTACAAATTCCTTCAAATTCCTAAAGCTCATCCACTGCAAGGGTCTCGAAAATTCAAGTGTATCCTCTGTTCATCAAGGCACTCTATTTCGATCCAAAGGAGCAACAATAACCATTGGCTCTTGCATCAAGCTTTATACAAGGATCCATTAAAAAGAACTCGGAAAAAAGGTTCTTCTTGGCGCATCACAAAAGCTCAAGGTAAAGAAAATATCAGGTTCCTTAGATTTCAACACCACTCCAAATTTTGTTAACGTCTTGCAGGTTAGTCAAAGCTTGTTGATCTTAAATGATTCTGCTTCAAGTTACTACACTAGTTTCTGTGATTCTGCATGAAATTAGTTTGAACGTAGATCTTGATTCATAATAAAAAAAAGGTGCATGTGCTTGGCTGATTCACCATGTTAGAATATGAATGAGAGTTCTATGGACATGGCATGAATAAAACTAGATTAATCCTTTTACGTATGCTTGCTGTTTTGGTATTTAAGTCATAGTCCAGAATTCTTTTTGCATCAAACGCTCAGCCTGGGATTGCACATCTTTTTGCTCAATAAAGATTTAAGATCTGTACAATAGGCTCAAGCAGTGCTTCTTTGTGTCATGGGTGCAAGCTTATGGTCGTCCCTAGCCATTGTGTAGCTTTCACCTAGTCATACAAATTGTCCCAGTCGCTGCCTCAGTAGGCATAAGAAATGAGCTACAATATCCTTTCCTGTTCATGCCTACTATGAGTTACATGGCCGGAAGTTGCCCCATAAAATCCATTTATAAAATGCTTAAGGTCTAAACATCCGTGGTCATTTTGCAAGAGAGGTAGGCAGCATAGATGAAATTCTGATTCGGATTCATCTACTGACATGAGAGGATCTTGTGACTTAATTGGTGAAATATGGTTGCTAGATGGTCTTGGGGAGCTTGTGTTCTCTACGTGAAACTATGAAAAGAATCGGGTGCCTATGGTTTTCCAGTGATAAGAATGCCTTTACAGTCATGGCAATTCGGTCTTTGAATCCTGTAGTGAGGGGCTTCACGTCCAGGGTCAGTGTTTGAACGTGACAAGTTTCAGACGCAGTGAAAGTCCATCCTTGTAATAGTTCGGTTTCTCATATCACTAAGGCCGTTTTGTGACTCATAATTAGGCAGAAGACAGCAGACATCCAGCTTGGAAAAAGGTGAAACATGGCATGTATTTGTTGGTCCAGAATCTGATCTACAAATAAGGACATCATGTTATTTCACCAAGAACTCTGAAGTCGGGTCCTAAAGGAACTCCCCAGAAAGTGGAAGTGGAGTTGATGTCTAGATCAGATTCCACCCCCGAATATGCTTCTGAATGAGATGATGGTAAGTCGCCACCTATTGACTTGGTGAATCCATAAGATGAAGAGGCTCTAATCTTTGCATTGTTGTGAATACACCAGCTCCAGTATTTTGACATGATACCTTATGCTAGGGTGGGAATGCATGGAAAGCTTTATCATAGCCAATGCAACTTTCATGCATGCACTTTGATGAGTTTATTCTCACAGGTGAAGTGGTCGTTCAATATATGTTTGGCTATGTTAAATTGTGGTAGGATCCAAAGCCACCCAAGGTGTGTACTCTTAGATCTAGCTCAGAAAGACTCTAATGTATTAAAGCTTCTGGCCATATCAACATTCCAACCTATTGACATGCAGAAAAAGAAAAAAAAGCCTCCAACTGTTGACATGCATGCGATACCTTTTTTAACTAAATTAATTAAGTCACTATGAAGACTGAAGCCAAGCTTGTTTCCTCCCAAGTGCTGGGTCTCGGGTTCAACACTTGTATACAGCCTTGTATATCATCAAACGTCTCCTCTTGTAAATGTTGGGTCCTGTCACCTACACAGTGGGCCAACTCTCTTTGATATTAACAGCGGAATATTAAAATGGGGACACTACACATGAAGACTAAGCAAGGCCATACTACATAGTCGGGTCCTATAAAATCAAATGTTTTTATTAATCCTTTTATAATTAGTTTGTCAACATTTCTTTTTATTTTTTATTTTTTTGTGAAACCGAATTCTTTGTTACCTAGATCAAGTCAAGTATAATTCTTTTTCTCAAATTCTAAATCAAGTCCATTTTATTTTAAATCAAGTCCAATTCTTTTTCTCAATTTCAAATCAAGTCAAGTATAATTATTTTTCTCAAATTCAAATCAAATTCATTTTATTTTAAAACAAATCCAATTCTTTTCCTTAAATTCAAATCAAGTTCATTTTACTTTAAGCCAAGTCTAATTTGTTTCTGTAAATTTAAATCAAGTTCATTTTATTTCAAATCAAGTCAAATTCAAATCAAGCTCACTTTATTTTAAATCAAGTCCAATTCTTTTCTGTAAATTTTGTAAACACCCAATTATGTTCGAGGCCTATTTCAAGTCGACTAGTGGATAAACATGGGTTGAAGACCCCAAGAAATTCAAAATAAACCATAATTAAGCAATAAACAGAAGAACCTGGAAAATTAAAAGATTTCAAAATAAAAAAAATCAATCATCAGAAAAACAAAGGAAAACTAATAAAAAGTTTTTTTAAATTTTAAATCTAAAAGAAATTGAAGTAAAGAAAAGTTTGGAAAAGAAAAACCTAAAATAATAATAAAACCTTTTGGAAAATGAAAACTACATTTTCTGAAAAAAAAAAAGAAAAAAAAATTTTTTTTTCAGAAAAATTAAAAAGAAAACAGAATAAATAAAGAAAAAAGAAGAAGAAGAAAAAGAATAAATTAGTAAATAAATAATAATAAAAAATAAATGTATATGATAATTTTGAAAACAAAAATTAAAATTCTAAGAAAACTAAAATAATTTTGGAAGCAAATAAAGAAAAAAAAGAAGAAGAAGAAAATAAATATAAAATATAAAATTAGAAATAAAAACAATTATTAAAAGAAGTTTAGAAAGAAAATCAGAAAAAATGAATAAAAGTTTTAATTTTCTAGTTTTTGGAAAATTAATAAAAATAGGAAAAGCAGAATATGATAATAAAAGTAGTATTAAAAAAAGGAAATTAAATAGGAAATCAAACAAAAATCTGAAAAATAAAAAACTGGAAGTAAATAACAAAAATAAATAATTTTTTTTTCTTTTCCATAAAAATAAGAACAAAAGAAAAATTAAAAGAAAGAAAAATTAAGAAATGAATAATAAATCAAAATCAAAAATTTTTAAAAAAGCAATAAAAGAATAAATTTGAAAAATTAAAAGAAGTTAGAAAAAAAAAAAAGAGAAAACAAACAAAACGCAGAAAACAACAAATAAGTTTTAAAAGGCCTTATAAAAGGGACGCATGGGCTCAGAGGAGGGTTTGAGACTCTGAAGAGGAGATACTGAGCTTTCGTTCTTAAGAAATCAACACCTATTGCTCGGAGGAAGTTCTGATCGAGTAGAAGAAATCGGAAGGGTTCAACGACGGCGAGGGATCTTTCTGGAGGAGCAAGGCAAAAGGCACCATAGGCTTTTTGAACTCCAAAGAGGTTAGTCCAATCTACCTTACCTTCAAATTAGAGATTCTGCATCAGTTGGTCGTATAAGATTGAATCATGGAAGCCATGCTCTGATATAATCAAATGTATGCAATTGTATGTTAAGAACGAGTGAATTTAGTTGATATGTTAACCAAGAATTGTCTACCTTTTGTTTGAATTCACGCTCAAGCCTTTTCTTAGTCGAATGGTAAATGATAAACCCTGTAAATCTCGGTTGTCATCTTCTTGTAAACGACGAAGTCTTGATCGCCTGATAAAAGAAGGTCCTATAGGATTCCCTAGCGTCATGAACCCCTGAATGTTAAGGATGAGCTAGGATTCGAAATAAGGATGTAGCTACGGGTTAGGTTTGGGTCCCCTATCTTTCTTGACAATCATAGAAAACAGTTCCTTGAATGGTAAGGGAAGAAAAGAGCCACATATTGTAGCCCTGGCTTGAAGAAAAGCATGAACAGAAAAAAAGAAAAGAAATAATAATAAGTAGAATACCAACACTCCGCTTGAGTTATGAATGAGTGGAAAGCTCAAGAACAGAGCCTAGGGAGACTAGACTGAGTCAAGATCCCGAAGTTAAACTATTGGTCCGATTGTTTCCATTCGAGGGGTCATCCTTCATAACTGTAGTTACCCCCATGACCTCTGTTGAGACCTAAACCCAGAGACACCGCATATACATGGAGTTTGATCTTCCTGAAATAGGAATTCGAAGACCACATCCCACAGTGACTTTCCACTACGAAGGATTGGAGTTATAAGATCGAACACTACTACACCATGGCTTTGAGGTAGGTTGTCCTCAAACCTTCCTTTTCCTTTCAATACAGATGTAGTAGAGGTAGCTTGAATAGGATATTCGTGAGATGGGCATTCCAAATTAGGGGCATGTACTAAGAGTGTTTTACAGCCATGAAGTCAAGCCAAATACAGATGGTAGGGAGTGGTAGCCTCGAGGCATTATTCGGTTCCCAGTTGACCCCAAGCCACAGTAGGCATCACACCAAGTTTCCTATGACTCAACCCAGAGGAAATCCTCACCCCCAGGGCTTAAAATTTAAGTCATGTAAAGCACCCCGCCTGAATTTACACTTTGAGTTGATCCACTGAAGAAGATAAGTGCAAGGGAGTCATTGAGGAATCAGACCAACGAAGGGCTCTCGTATCATTTTATGCAGATACGAGCCAAGTTAAGTATCATGTAATTTCATGCAGATTTCGCATAGTTGCCTTGGTTCAAAATTCAAAAACCAAAAGACGTGCCAAATTCAATGGTTGGACTGCCTAAAAGAACGACTCCTCCAATATAGGTTAGCTTGAACAGCCCCACCATGATGTATGTATGTTAAGAGTAGGCAAAGTGGCTCAAGAAGAATTTTGAATAGGTCAACACGTTTCTGTAAAGACCCAGGCCATGCGACTACATGCAAAAGTTACTTTAAGATATAATTCAAGGCTTATGTTAACCCAAACAAACGCTGGGCGAAATGGCTATGGCATGCATCTGCCAAGTCCACCAACCCGCCTTCGAATCTTGCATGGGGCATTTTTTCTAAAGGTTATTTCCCATGCAGGATCAAGATGAAAGTACGATACTGCCCCTATAAGAATTGGTTAACCCCTGTTTTGTCTCCTACCTAAAATTACCAAGCCACCCCTGCTGAAATCCCTAAATGCCCAACAGGTCCTCGTTGTGGGAAATTACTCCATTGCCCCTTACTTTCCCACAGAATCCCTATCCTATCCCCAGAAATTAATAAAAAATTCCAGAAATTAAGAAATTAATAAAAAATTCCAGAAATTAAGAAATTAAAAAAAAATTCATAAAAATTCAAGAAATTAAGAAAATTAGCAAAAATTCTAAAATTCCTAAATAAACACATAATATTTTCAAATAAATTCATAAAAATTTCTAATAATTACCAAATCATCCTAAATTTCCATAATTGCAAAATTACGCCAAAATTCTATTTGAAACCCCAAAACTCAAAAATGAAATTCTTATCTCAAATTCATGTTTTCTCTTATTCAAGAATCAATATCATTTGCAAATCGTATCTTTTCAAAACTTAAAAAAACTTTTTCTAAATATTTTGGGATCCTTAAGTCTCACGCAATGGACTCTAAATAGGGAGCTAGCGGTTTACCTGTTGTTCAACATTTAGTAGTTCGTATAGGTCCCCATGTTGCCTTATTCGCCTCGGGCCTTGTGCATGAGTGGACTTGAGGTCCCCTTCAAAACTTTAAAAATCTATTTTTTCTAATATCTTGGGATTATAGGTCTCACGCAATGGGCTTTAAATGGGGAACTGGCGGTTTACCTGCTATTCAACATTTAGTAGTTCGTGTAGGTCCTTGTGCTGCCTTAGCCGCCTCGGGCCTTGTGCATGAGTGGATCAAAGATCTCCTCCCAAAAAAAAAAACAAAATCTTTTTTAAATAGTAACATCTTCAAATTTTCTTTTAAAATGCCCTTCGAAGGTCAAGCCTTCACAAACCAGAACTACGTAAGCCTTGAGTTTCCCATTGCACTGGGAAATACGTAGGAGCAGGATCAAGTCCTGTCAGGCTAACCTCCATCAAGTATTTATTTTCACTCTAATTAAAAGGATCAATCCATTTTCAAATAATCACACGCTCAGTTTAAGGGTACCGTTCTTCAGAACTGGCGAATGTGGTGCCTAACACCTTCCCCATTTGTAACCGACTCCCGAACCTAATCTCATCCTCAAGTCAGGGTTTTTTCCAAATATTTTTCCCTTAAATAAAAATTTGGTGGCAGCTCCACATAATCTAATAATCAATATTTTAAAATTGTAGCGAGTTCGTCGTCTCGTCGGAATGACGGTTGCGACAGATGGCGACTCCACTGGGGAAACTTAGAGAGTCTAGCCTGTTTATTTGAGTGTGTTTTATATTTGATCTTATCACTGTTTATGTGCTTGATTTAATCATTGCATGTCATTTATTTGTTGATTTATTCTTGTTTTATTGTTTACTCTTTCTACACCCTAGGGTAGATGAGCAATAAGCTGCTATATATATATATGTGCAAGTTCCCCAATTGCAGGTATCCCAAAATAAAGTGCCCTCCATGCATTGCACCTATATTTTTATTATGAGTGGGGCCCTATACCCGGGTCTGAGTGCTGCCCAGGAATCGAGGGATCTAATGGTGTCATCCTGGGGCTTACGTCCTGTATGCCTATCATCAAAATCCCAGCAAGAGGGCGTCCTATTCATAATGCCCCGCAACTAGTGGCTACTTCTACACTTGTGGCAAGCATTATGGACTGGAACTTGGCTCTAGGGACCTTTTATACCCTTAGGATTACAACCTACCTTGGAAAGGTTCATGCATTAAAAGTCATAGATCCGTAGGACAGGTCACCTCTCTAGAACACGAGGAGGGCACGCCCTATTTACGCGACATCGGTTCTGTAAGATTTTATTTACCTGTGATTGTAGAATTCTAAAGTTAAAAAGGGAAAAGAGGAAAATCAAAATGAGGCAGAAAAGAGAGAGAGAGAGGAGAGAGAAGAAAAAGAAAAGAAAAGTGGACAAAAAGAGAGAGAGAGAGGAAAGAGAAGAAAAAGAAAGAAAGAGTAGACCAACAAGAAAGGTGAGAGAAAAATCTTTTTGAAAAAAGGAAAATCAAAATGAGGAAAAGGAGAGAGAAAGAACAGACAAAAGAAAGGTGAGAGAAGAAAAAAGGTAAAAAAAAAAAAGAACCAAAAAAGAAGAGAAAAGGAGGAAGGATAGTAGGAGTAACCATGTTTATTGTCTTTAAAATCTTCATGCATGCACCATACATTAATATCATTCATTTAGACTCTAACATATTTGTTTTTACCCTTCTTTTCTTTCGAGGGACCAGATTCTCAGTGGCTATCGTGAAAAAGGGGTGAAATGGAAATTAATGTGGAATCTGAACAGTTGAGGAAGAAGAGACGTATCGGCGTCAAAGTAGCAGACTTGGCCAGTTTAGAGGTGTTTGCAAACAAGTTGTCGAGTATCCAGCAAATGACCTTCACCAAAAGACATGGCAACATATTGAGGCTTTTAAAGGTCCAAGTGCAAGAAGGGGACCTCACTGCCATGGTACAATATTATGATCTGCCTCTCCAATGTTTCACATTCTTGGAATTTCAGCTGGCCCCCACTCTAGAGGAGTTCGAGCAGATTTTGGATCTGCCATTGGAGGGAACTAGGCCGTATAAATACCTAGAGCATCCTTCCTCTTTCCGGGCTGCCGCACAGGCTTTGGGGTTGCAGACTGGGGAACGTTTGGCAGGTTATCAAACAAATGGCCAAGTCAAGGGGTTCACCAAAGAATTTCTGGAGAAGTATATGCAACACTTGGCCGACAACAACCAATGGGCCGTATACATTGATGTGTTAGCCCTTACCATCTATGGGCTAGTACTTTTCCCTTATGTAGACGACTTCGTCGATCTAAACGCAGTCGATATCTTCTTGGCCAAGAGAGATAGAGCAGAAAATCCTGTGACGGCCTTGTTGGCAGATGTTTATTGCACGTTGAACTTCTGTCATGAGGAAAAGAGAACAAGATTGATCTGCTGCCTACCTGTGTTGTTCGTATGGATAACCGCTCACATTTTCAAAAGGGACACGAAGACACAGTATCCCATAGCAGACTTCCTGAACTACCAGCTGAAACCGGTGAGCAACCTCAAATGGTCCTCCCATTTTGCTAGCTTGACTGAAGACCAGGTTAGATGGCAACCTTCATGGCAACAGAGAACAGAAGTCATCTACCACTGCAAGGGGTTCCTGAACGTACCCCTCATGGGAGCTAGAGGTTGTATCAATTATAACTCGATACTGGGGCAGAGACAGCTGGCTTACCCTATCAAAGCACCCCCATCCGATGAATTGCTGACTCCTTTCTACTTAAAGTATGAAGGAAACTTTGCCGAGAGCCTCCATAAGGTTCGAGAGGCATGGGAGGCGGTCACTCGTAAAGGGAAAGAGCTGGGAGTACGAACTTGCGCTGCTAAGGAAGAATACAAGCAGTGGGTTAGAGACAAGGTGCAACACATCAAACTGCCATTCAAACCACCTGCTCCTCCGTCCGAAGGACAATCGGCATCCGCGGTGTTCGAAGATGAGATCGTCAAAAGCCTGAAAGAAAAACTAGAGGCTATGACCAAGAGGAACGTTCAACTGGAGGAAGAACTTCTAAAAGAACGACAAGAGAGCGTTGCGTGGCGAAGAAAAGACGAAGTGAACAAAGCTCTCTTAGCATCTATTAGAGATCAACAAAAAGGGGAACGAGAGCGTGCTTTTCGGGTGCACATGAATTTGCAGGCGGCCAACAAAGAGCTCGGCATGAGAGCACAAGAAAAGGACGCCGCACTCCAAGACAACAGCCGGTTGAGGAGTGCCTTGGAGCAAATAAGGGCCAAGGTCCGTACTAGCCGAGAAGAGAAAAATCAGATCTTAGCTGCTAAAAGGAGAGTCTAAGCAGAGGCGGACAGTGTGACAGAGGAGAGGAATGAATTACTGCAAAGAATAGAGAACATGAAACAACAAATCGAAGGCCTACTCATAGCCTGGCAGGATGAGGTAAATGAGGAAAAATGGAAGGTCCTCGAGATCATAAGGATGCAGCAAAAGGGCATAAATGACATACAAAAAGAAAGCAGGTGGTATAAGGATACGCTGAGCACTGGATCAAATGCTTTTAAAGATTGGCCTGCCTAGCAAATACGGCCATAGAAAAAATACCGCAATCACTTAAGAAGGCAGAAGCATCTCTGCATCCACTTCACAGCCCACCTGAAGTAGAAATTTTCATTCAAACTTGTAAAGACTTAGTCTTAAGAATGAAAAAATGCATTGTACTGGCCAAGCAAGAAGGACGAAATGTAAAGTAGAAGCCATTTGTTTTGAATAAAACGGGCTCTTCTCTGCAATTCCATATTAATTTCCATTTCACACTCAAAGCACGAAAGATGCACACGATTAGCACTCAATCGAATTCTGGTCCCTCCGTGTTTACCGCATAGTCAAACCTTTTTATTCTTATTATTTTTAATTAATGAATGAATTTAACTTTTTAAACAGGTAACAAAATAGCGGACTCACGACTCCCCCGGCATTCATATAGCACCAGATCGAGAACCAAAATCATGAATGAGCTGGAAACACAGAATGAGGAGCTCCGCAGTGAGGTCGCTGAGTTAAAAGACCAAGTGGCTAAACTCATGAAGCTACTTGAGAAAAGCACGGAGGGACCCGCAGGCACTGAGGCACCTGGGGCAGCCGCTACATCTATGCCTCTTCAGACTATCACTGAACAAGACTGGCCGTATGGACAGCCACCCGGTTATGAACCTCCTCATGGGTTGGGTTCTCAAGTATCTTGATTGACGACAACCCTAATGCACTACCACTCCACATAAACCTTACTTCCCATCAGCCTCATCCAAACCTTCCTGCTGGACCCCCACACTCGAACCCTAACATTCACAACCCCCATAACAATCCACCAACTTACATGTTTCCCGCTAATGCAACTGGTTATCCGCCACACTCACACCCAGCCTACATGAACCTGCATCCCTACCTGTACAATATAAACACTTCCTCTGCTTTCCCTACACATACAAACCCATCTTTCCCTCCTCACATTAATCCACCAACCACTTATCCGTACAATGTCCACCCTGACTATACCCACATGAACACAACCGTCACAGAAGACCCTACATATTCTGTCCCAGTTGCTGTTCATCCAGCAAACCCCCATCAACCACATCCTTACGATCATGCTACAAGACCCGGTGGACCTTATGTTTTACCCCATCACGCCAGCCAGCCCTTAAACGAGCCATGGCCTAAGTCGGCTGACCAAGAAGCCCTTCTCGGAGGGAGATGGCTACATCTAGAAGAGAGGGTCAGGGCTATCGAGGGAAGCGGACATGGAATAGTCGAGGCTTTTGAGCTTTGCCTCGTACCAGATGTCATCATATCGCCAAAATTCAAGACTCCGGAATTTGAGAAATACCGAGGGGTTGGCTGTCCAAGAAGCCACCTAACGATGTATTGTAGAAAAATGGCCTCTGACTCGCACAACGACAAGCTGCTTATTCACTGTTTCCAAGACAGTTTGACAGGGGCAGCAGCCAGCTGGTATACCCAGCTTGAGAGGTCTTATATTTGCTCATTAAAGGACTTGACAGACGCCTTCTTAAAGCAATACAAGTACAACATCGAGATGGCACCCGATAGGACTCAACTGCAAAACATGGTCAAGAAAGAAAATGAGTCCTTCAAATAATACGCTCAGCGGTGGAGGGAGCTAGCCGCTCAAGTCCAGCCACCCCTGCTGGACCGAGAAATGATTAGCACATTCATGGAGACGCTCCCTGCACCCTACTATGATAAGATGGTAGGCAGTGTCTCTGCTAACTTCTCGGATATGGTACTGGTAGGAGAGCGTGTAGAAAGTGGTCTGCGCCGAGGAAGGATTATACATAATGTTGTCGGCAATGTGAGCACAAAAAAGCCGGAAAATAATACATGGAAGAAAAAGGAGGCCGAGACCCATTATGTCTCCTCCGATCCAAACCGACCAACCCCCGTACAACCCATGTATCAACCAACCACCACACCGCCTAACTACCAAATACCCTATCAACCACAATTCCCAACGCAGCCGCATATGGTAGCCTTCGCCCAACCTGCTTACCAACCATCCTACAATCCACCTACCCAGTTCCATCCAAACACCACCGTCATGATTCCACCACCTCAAACATTCCCTCAACAACAACCCCCGAAACCATGGAATCAAAACACTAACCCTGACCCGCCTCAACAAAAAATCAACAATAACCTAAGGAAAGTAGTGCAATTTGATCCGGTTCCAATGAGTTACTCAGAGCTGCTGCCCCGTTTGATCCAAAACTCTTTGGTTGCACTAGTTCCTATGTAGCCGTTGGAACCCCAATACCCAAAATGGTACAATCCGGAGGCCAAGTGCGATTATCATGCCGGAACAGTGGGACATTCTACTGAAAACTGTCTGGCCCTAAAACACAGGATTCAGAAGTTGATTAATGTTAAATGGTTGAACTTTGAGAAAGATGCTCCAAGTGTGGGAAGCAACCCACTGCCAAACCATAGGGGAGCAGGGCCCTCGGTGAACTGTATTGAGAGTGAGGAAGAGGCGAACATGGTCAATGAATCCTTCCCAGAGCATCCTAAAATACTGAGTTGTCGGTCTTGCCGATGCCCAATAGGATGAGACCTGTTACAATAAAGGTGTCGGGACCCTTCCAGTACCACAGTAACAAGGAGGTGCCTTGGAGGTATGATGTAGAGGTACTTGGAGAAAGAATTGAGAAGGATATGTTGGAGAGTTCCTCACCTGACGTAACCAACATAGCCGGAATAGGAGGGGTGACCAGGAGTGGTCGCATCTACGCTCCTGCCGAAGATGCAAGGAGGCAGCTGGCTATCCAAGAAAAGGAGAGTCAGGCTAGAATGGAGCCTGAAAATGCCAGTAAAGAGGTGGAGAAGGAACTAAAGAAGGCTATCTCAGATGAAGAAGCCTGCGAGTTCCTAAAACTGATAAGGCAAAGTGAGTATACAGTAATAGAGCAGCTGAACCGTATACCCGCCAAAATCTCATTACTAGCCTTAATGATGAACTCGGAGCCACATCGGAAGGTGTTACTGAAAATCCTGAATGTGGCCCATGTAGTCCACAACATTTCAGTGGAAAAATTCGAGGGAATCGCCAACAAATTAACCGCCAACAACTTCATAACCTTCGCCGATCGCGAGATTCAGGACGAAGGGGCAGGACACAACAAGGCATTACATATCTCAGTGAAGTGTATGGACCATATCTTGGCCAGAGTACTGATAGATAACGACTCCTCGTTAAATGTAATGCCTCAGCTTACATTGTCAAAATTGCCACATATCCCTTTCAAGCCGAGCTCTATGGTGGTTAGGGCTTTCGACGGATCAAGAAGAGAGGTAATGGGTGAAGCAAAACTGCCAGTCCAAATTGGCCCAGTTATCTTCAACATAACCTTCCAGATCATGGATATATAGCCGGCTTACAGCTGCCTTTTGGGTAGGCCCTGGATCCATGCTGCTAAGGCAGTACCATCGACCCTACATCAGAAGCTGAAATTCACTCTTGACGATAGGCTGATCATCGTCTCGGCGGAAGAGGATTACTTGGTCAGTAAACCCACCAATCCTCCCTATATTGAGGCAGCAGAAGAGGCTCTGAAGACTCAATTCCAAGCCTTGGAAATTGCCAATGTCACTACTATAAAGGAAGGAGAGGTGGTTAACCATAGGCAGCCCCCTAAGGCCTTAACGATGATGGCCTGAGTAATGCTAAAGAGCGGGTTCAAGCCAGGCGACAAACTAGGGCAAAATAAGGGTGGTTTATCTCGACCATTGCTAGTCGAAAAGAACAGGCGACGATATGGGTTGGGATATCAACCCAATGAAGAGGATAAGGCAGTAAGACCCCGTCATAACAAGGTCCCTCTGTGCCATATATCACAAAGTTTCCGAAGTGCCAGCTTTGAAGACTTGGGCATGATCGCGGTCATAGACGAGAAAGGAGCGATGACTCTTGAAGATCTGGTGACGCCCTGTCCCCCCGGACAAGAACTGACCCACTGGGAAATTTTCGATCTACCTCTGACTTTTGGTTCAGTTCAAATGTAATTCTGTAATTGTCATGACAAAATTTTATACATAAACATTTTGTACATATTTTTGACAAATAAATAAATACAGTTGCATTATCCAAAATATCCTCTCTTCTACTCCTCAATATATTTCCCCCTATCAAATATACATATCTTATTCCTTCTTCTCATACCCAACACGCATATCTGACCTGAAACTGCCTCGCGACGACAGTGCTAGTATTGTATTAGGCGATTTCAACTATATTGTCGACCCGGCCGATGAAGAGTCATAACTTGAATGTGAACCCACCGACGAAATATTGAGATTGGTGGAACGCGAATCTAAAACAATTGAACCACATAAATAACCCGTGGATCTGATAAACCTGGGGACCGAAGAAAACAAAAGAGAAGTCAAGATAGGCATGCTTATCACTGGAGACAATCATGAGCGGTTGATCTCACTCTTACAGAACTATAGTGATATCTTCGCTTGGTCTTATCAAGACATACCAGGCCTAGATACTTCTATAGTGGAGCACAAGCTGCCTATGAAAGTCGGATGCACACCAGTCAAACAGAAGTTGAGGAGGATGAAACCGGAAATGTCTCTGAAGATCCGGGAGGAAGTAAGGAAGCAGTTTGACGCCGGCTTCTTGGCTGTTGCGAATTACCCCGAGTGGGTCGCTAATATAGTACCGGTCCCCAAGAAGGATGGCAAGGTCCGGATGTGCGTAGACTACAGGGATCTTAATCGAGCCAGCCCCAAAGATGATTTCCCGCTGCCTCACATTGATGTGCTGGTCGATAACACGGCGCAATTCTCCTACTTTTCATTCATGGACAGTTTCTCAGGATACAATCAGATTAAGATGGCCGAAAAAGACAGGGAAAAGACCACCTTTATTACGGCCTGGGGAACCTTTTGTTACAGAGTTATGCCCTCTGGATTGAAAAATGCCGGGGAAACCTCTCAAAGGGCCATGATAACATTGTTCCATGACATGATTCACAAGGAGATAGAAGTCTACGTGGATGATATGATTTCCAAATCCCGGACAGAAGATGACCATCTCACGTATCTAAAAAGTTGTTTGAGAGGCTCAGAAAATTCAAGCTGCGGTTGAACCCGGCTAAATGCACCTTTGGGGTCAAGTCAGGAAAGCTGTTGGGTTTTATTGTCAGTAAGAAAGGCATTGAGGTTGACCCTGACAAAGCCCGTGCAATTATAGATATGCCAGCTCCAAGAACTGAAAAAGAGATTCGAGGTTTCCTAGGAAGACTCAACTATATCTCCCGGTTCATTTTTCAGTTGACAGCTACATGCGAGTCGATCTTTAAGCTATTGCGCAAGAATCAACCCATGAGTTGGGATGAAGATTGCCAAGAAGCTTTTGAAAAGATCAAATCATATTTACAGAACCCACCGGTCTTGGTACCCCAAGTTGCTGGGAGACCCTTGATCTTATACCTAACAGTAACAGACCAGTCGATGGGTTGCGTGCTCGGTTAACACGACGAGTCCGGGAGGAAGGAGCGGGCAATATATTACCTAAGCAAGAAGTTCACAAGCGGAGAAGCTAGATATTCTCTCTTAAAACAAACTTGCTGCACTCTGGCATGGGCAGCACATCGCCTGAGACAGTATATGCTAAGTCACACTACATGGCTAATAGCTAGGATGGATCCGATCAAGTACATATTCGAGAAACCTGCGTTGTCAGGACGAATTGCAAAATGGTAAATGGTGCTTTCGGAATATGATATCCTGTACGTGACGCAAAAATCTGTCAAAGGCAGTGCACTCGCAGAATATTTAGCCCAACAGCCCATAAACGATTATCAGGCCATGCAGCCGGAATTCCCTGATGAGGATCTAATGGTGATCTTTGGTGAAGAAGAAAAGATAGAAGAAGAGAAATGGACGATGTTGTTCGACGGTGCGTCCAATATGATGGGTCATGGTATAGGAGTTATACTGATTTCCCCAAAAAAGCAGTATATACCTATTACAACTCGGCTAGCCTTCGACTGCACCAATAATGTGGCGGAGTATGAAGCTTGTATCTTAGGGATTCAAGCCACAATCGAAGCTAAAGTGAAGCGCCTAAAGGTCTTTGGTGACTCGGCCTTGGTCATCCACCAGGTCAGAGGAGAGTGGGAGACCAAAGACGCAAAGCTAGTGCCATACCAAGCCCGTCTCTAGGAATTGTTGGAACATTTCGAGGAGGTCACCTTCTCACATATACCGCGGAAGGATAATCAGCTAACTGATGCCCTAGCCACATTGTCGTCTATGTTCAAAATTGGACGAGAAGAAGATATACCCCTCATCCGCATCCAGCATCACTCCAAACCGGCATTCTGCCAAGCCATAAAGGTGGAACCGGATGGAAAACTGTGGTATCATGACATCTGGCAATTCCTGAAGAATAAGGAGTACCCGGCCGACGCAGCTGAAAACGACAAGAGGACCCTACGGAGGTTGGCTGCAGGGTTCCTCCTCAATGGAGAAGTCTTGTACAAGAGGAATCACATCATGGTTCTGCTCAGATGTGTAGACGCAGCAGAAGCCGACAAGATTCTAACCGAAGTTCACGAAGGGTCCTTTGGTGCTCACGCCAACGAACATGCCATGGCAAGAAAAATCCTCAGGGCTGGATATTATTGGTTGACCATGGAAGCGGATTGTTGCAAACACGCCAAAACCTGCCATAAGTGTCAGGTATACGCGGACAATATCCATGTACCATCAACGTCGTTAAACATGCTGTCATCTCCTTTGCCTTTTGCTATGTGGGGGATGGATGTCATCAGCCCAATAGAGCCTAAGGCGTCCAATGGACACCGCTTCATATTAGTCGCCATCGACTATTTCACCAAATGGGTCGAAGCTGCCTTATATGCTAGTGTGACTCGCAATGTGGTAGTCAGATTTGTGAAAAGAGAGCTGATTTGCCGATATGGATTACCCAGCAAGCTCATCACGGAAAATGGCTCAAACCTCAACAATAAGATGATGTTGGAATTATGCGGCCAATTCAAGATCCAGCATCACAACTCATCTCCTTATCGACCAAAGATGAATGGAGCAGTCAAAGCGACCAACAAGAATATCAAGAAAATAATTCAGAAGATGGTTCTCTCATACAGAGAATGGCATGAAATGCTCCCTCATGCATTACATGCATACCGGACCTCTGTCCGTACATCTACTGGGGCAACGTCATTCTCACTAGTATATGGAATGGAGGTCGTACTCCCAATCGAGGTCGAGATCCCCTCATTAAGAGTCCTGATGGATGCTAAATTGGAAGAGGCCAAATGGGTCCAGGCTCGGATGGATCAATTGAACTTAATTGAAGAGAAAAGGTTGGCGGCAATATGCCATGGCCAATTGTACGAAAGACGAATGAAGAAAGCATTCGATAAGAAGATCCATCCTCGGGAGTTTCAAGAAGGAGATTTGGTGATCAAAAGGCTATTGCCTATGCAAAGAACGCTACAAGGAAAGTGGTCTCTGAACTACCATGGACCTTATGTAGTTAAGAAGGCTTTCTCCGGGGGCGCCTTGATCTTGGTCGACATGGATGGGAAAGACTTGCCTAACCCTGTCAACTCGGATGCCGTCAAGAAATATTATGCTTAGAGCAAAAGGCCCACTAGGTCAACCATCATCAAAGACCTAGGAAAAATTCAGGGCAATACAAGAAAGAAAAGCCCGCTAGGTCAACCATCATCAAAGACCTAGGCAAAAGTTAGGGAAATACAAAAAGAAAAGCCCCACTGGGTCGAAAACCCGCTAGGGCAAAAGTTAGGGCGATTCAAGCGAGAAACATCCTAAACCGAAAACCTGAAAAGGCGGCTTAGACAAAAAACGACATCGACGAAACAAGATTCGTTCCTCCTGATTAAGGAGGGCGAAAAAGGGGTAACAAGTAGTCTCCACCTATACTGGGGAAAATCCATGACTAAATCATAATCTGTGTCTCATGCTGGGGAAAAAATGGGCAAATATCCATGGTTCTAGTGAAAGGTTCAAGACCGGTCCAGGGCAAGCTAAATAAACTGGGGGAAAATTTTGGCTTTTCAGAAGCTTGGGATGGCAATGCATGAAAAGATCGGCAAAATACAATACTAGCACTAATCGTCTCGAAGGCATCACCACTAACCAAAATCATTTCACCAGACGCCTCATTGTGAAAACACTCTATGTCCTTTTGACTATCTTGTTAACTCCCCATCATATGCAATTGTATTTTCTTCTGTCAAAATGTATATGCAGAATGTAATTACTCATTTTCAATGACAATTGTTGATTACTAACACTGTGCTAAAAGTAAGAGTTATGTCAAAACTTTCTTAATGGCAGCTTCTCTGCCACCCAAAAATCTTATCAAAACGGCGTGCAACAGATATGCCCCTCAAAGCAATAAAAGAAACGAACAGCTTATAGAGTCTAGCTCACTCTGAAGGGTACAATAGTGCTAGAAGAAAGCCAGGAAGTCAGAGTTCGCGAGCAAAATCATGAGGTTTCTTCCCCGCTCAAGCCTACTAGTAGGTCGTTTTACACCCTTGCTCACTGGCCTATGTTATCAGGTCGTAGCATTGGATCATTACATTCTTGCTCACTGGCCTATGTTGTCAGGCCATAGCATTGCATCATTACATTCTTGCTCACTAGCCTATATTGTCAGGCATAGCATTGCATCATTACATTTCTGCTCACTGGCCTATATTGTCAGGCCATTGCATTGCATCATTACATTTCTGCTCACTGGCCTATGTTGTCAGGCCATAGCATTGCATCTTCACATTCCTACTTTCAGGCCTATGTTGTCAGGCCCCCATCTAGTTAGATTTACTGCTTTCAGGCCTATGTTGTCAGGCCGCCATCTAGTTAGATTTACTGCTTTCAGGCCTATGTTGTCAGGACGCCATCTAGTTAAATTTACTGCTTTCAGGCCTATGTTGTCAGGCCGCCATCTAATTAGATTTACTGCTTTCAGGCCTATGTTGTCAGGCCGCCATCTAGTTAGATTTACTGCTTTTAGGCCTATGTTGTCAGGCCGCCATCTAGTTAGATTTACTGCTTTTAGAGCTATGTTGCCAGGCTGCCATCTAGTTAGATTTACTGCTTTTAGGCCTATGTTGTCAGGCCGTCATCTAGTTAGATTTACTGCTTTTAGGCCTATGTTGCCAGGCTGCCATCTAGTTAGATTTACTGCTTTTAGGCCTATGTTGAATTCACGCTCAAGCTTTTTCTTAGTCGAAAGGTAAATGATAAACCCTGTAAATCTCGGTTCTCATCTTCTTGTAAACGACGAAGTCTTGATCGCCTGATAAAAGAAGGTCCTATAGGATTCCCTAGCGTCATGAACCCCTGAATGTTAAGGATGAGCTAGGATTCGAAATAAGGACGTAGCTACGGGTTAGGTTTGGGTCCCCTATCTTTCTTGACAATCATAGAAAACAGCTCCTTGAATGGTAAGGGAAGAAAAGAGCCACATATTGTAGCCCTGGCTTGAAGAAAAACATGAGCAGAAAAAAAAGAAAAGAAATAATAATAAGTAGAATCACCAACACTCCGCTTGAGTTACGAATGAGCGGAAAGCTCAAGAACAGAGCCTAGGGAGACTAGACTGAGTCAAGATCCTAAAGTTAAACTGTTGGTCTGATTGTTTCCATTCGAGGGGTCATCCTTCGTAACTGTAGTAACCCCCATGACCTCTGTTGAGACCTAAACCCAGAGAGCCTGCATATACATGGAGTTTGATCTTCCTGAAATAGGAATTCGAAGACCACACCCCACAGTGACTTTCCACTACAAAGGATTGGAGTTATAAGTGATCGAACATTACTACATCATGGCTTTGAGGTAGGTTTTCCTCAAACCTTCCTTTGCCTTTCAGTACAGAAGTAGTAGAGGTAGCTTCAATAGGATATTCGTGAGATGGGCATTCCAAATAGGGGCATGTACTAGGAGTGTTTTACAGCCATGAAGTCAAGCCAAATACAGATGGTAGGGAGTGGTAGCCTCGAGGCATTATTCGGTTCCCAGTTGACCCCAAGCCACAGCAGGCGTCACACCAAGTTTCCTATGACTTAACCCAGAGGAAATCCTCACCCCCAGGGCTTAAAATTTAAGTCATGTAAAGCACCCCGCCTGAATTTACACTTTGAGTTGATCCACTGAAGAAGATAAGTGCAAGGGAGTCATTGAGGAATCAGACCAACGAAGGGCTCTCGTATCATTTTATGCAGATACGAGCCAAGTTAAGTATCATGTAATTTCATGCAGATTTCTCATAGTTGCCTTGGTTCAAAATTCAAAAACCAAAAGACGTGCCAAATTCAATGGTTGGACTGCCTAAAAGAACGACTCCTCCAATATAGGTTAGCTTGAACAGCCCCACCACGATGTATGTATGTTAAGAGTAGGCAAAGTGGCTCAAGAAGAATTTTGAATAGGTCAACACGTTTCTGTAAAGACCCAGGGCATGCGACTACATGCAAAAGTTACTTTAAGATATAATTCAAGGCTTATGTTAACCCAAACAAACGTTGGGCGAAATGGCTATGGCATGCATCTGCCAAGTCCACCAACCCGCCTTCGAATCTTGCATGGGGCATTTTTTCTAAAGGTTATTTCCCATGCAGGATCAAGATGAAAGTACGATACTGCCTCTATAGGAATTGTTGGTTCACCCCTGTTCTGTCTCCTACCTAAAATTACCAAGCCATCCCTGCTGAAATCCCTAAATGCCCAATAGGTCCTCGCTGTGGGAAATTACTCCATTACCCCTTACTTTCCCACAGAATCCCTATCCTATCCCCAGAAATTAATAAAAATTCCAAAAATTAAGAAATTAAAAAAAATTCATAAAAATTCAAGAAATTAAGAAAATTAGCAAAAATTCTAAAATTCCTAAATAAACTCATAAGATTTTCAAATAAATTCATAAAAATTTCTAATAATTACCAAATCATCCTAAATTTCCATAATTGCAAAATTATGCCAAAATTCTATTTGTAACCCCAAAACTCAAAAATGAAATTCTTATCTCAAAGTCAAGTTTTCTCTTATTCAAGAATCAATATCATTTGCAAATCGTATCTTTTCAAAACTTAAAAAAACTTTTTCTAAATATTTTGGGATCCTTAAGTCTCACGCAATGGACTCTAAATGGGGAGCTGGCGGTTTACCTGCTGTTCAACATTTAGTAGTTCGTATAGGTCCCCATGCTGCTTAGCCGCCTCGGGCCTTGTGCATGAGTGGACTTGAGGTCCCCTTCAAAACTTTAAAAATCTATTTTTTCTAATATCTTGGGATTATAGGTCTCACGCAATGGGATTTAAATGGGGAACTGGCAGTTTACCTGGTGTTCAACATTTAGTAGTTCGTGTAGGTCCTTGTGCTGCCTTAGCCGCCTCGGGCCTTGTGCATGAGTGGACCAAAGATCCCCTCCCAAAAAAAAAATCTTTTTTAAATAGTAACATCTTCAAATTTTCTTTTAAAATGCCCTTCGAAGGTCAAGCCTTCACAAACCAGAACTACGTAAGCCTTAAGTTTCCCATTGCACCGCGGAATACGTAGGAGCAGGATCAAGTCCTGTCAGGCTAACCTCCATCAAGTATTTATTTTCACTCTAATTAAAGGGATCAAGCCATTTTCAAATAATCACACGCTCAGTTTAAGGGTACCGTTCTTCGGAACGGGCGAATGGGGTGCCTAACACCTTCCCCATTTGTAACCGACTCCCAAACCTAAATCTCATCCAGAGTCAGGGTTTTTTCCAAATCTTTTTCCCTTAATAAAAAATTTGGTGGCGGCTCCACATAATCAAATAATCAATATTTTAAAATTGTAGTGAGTTCGTCGTCTCGTCGGAATGATGGTTGCGACAAATTCAAATCAAGTTCTTTTCATCTCAAATCATGTCAAATTCAAATCAAGTTCATTTTATTTAAAATCTAGTCCAATTCAAACCAAGTTCACTTTATTTTAAGTCAAGTCCAATTCTTTTCTATAATGTCAAATCAATTTCATTTTATTTTAAATCAAGTCCAACTCTTTTCCTCAATTTCAAATCAAGTCAAGTATAATTCTTTTTCTCAAATTCAAATCAAATTCGTTTTATGTTAAACTAACCCTGATTCTTTCTCTCAATTTTGAAATCAAGATCCATTCTTTTTGGGGTCAAGCCTGATTCTTTTTCCAATTAAGCCCAATCCCCATTTTATTTTGTTTTTTTTTAAATTAAATTCACTAATTCTAGGTCTCACGCAATCAACCCTAAACACAAATTGGTAGTTTTTTCTGTTGTTCGATGTTTAGGGACTCATATGGGTCCCAGTGCAGCCACAGTTTTCTTGGACCCCGCACATATATGAACTAGGAATCCTTTTTAAATAAATTTTAGAAAAAAACCTCATTTTGAAATCCCAAGTCTCACGCGATGGGCTCTTAAATAGAACTCACGGTTTCACTGCTATTTGATGTTTAGAGATTCATATAGGTCCCAGTGTAGCCTTTGTTTGCCTTGGATCCTGTGCATATGTGCATTAAGGATTTTCTCTAAAATATTTTCAAAATACTCTATTCCTTTTTCAAGAACCTCTGAAGGTCAAGCCTTCAAACCAGAACTACGTAAGCCTTGAGTTTCCCATTGCACCAGGGAATACGTAGGAGCAAGATCAAGTCCTGTCAGGCTATCTTTCCATCAACTTACTTACTTTCTATTCCAATTAAAGGGATCAAATAGTTTTCAGAAAATATCAAAGTCACACACTCAGTTTAAGAGTACCGTTCTTCGGAACGGGCAAGTAGGGTGCCTAACACCTTCCCCACTCGTAACCGACTCCCGAACTTAAAATTTCATCCTCAAGTTAGGGTTTTTCCAAATCTTTTCCCTTAAATAAAATTTGGTGATGGCTCCACATAATCAAATCAAATTCATTTCAAGATTTTATCGAGTTCGTCGTCTCGTTGTAATTACGGTTGCAATAGGTTTGCCTTCTGAAACTCCGTGAACCTATGGTGGTCAAGGTTCACCATAGACATATTGGCAGTGCCCTCATTATTCTCAAATTGACAGTCCATGCGATCCATCATCCCTCACATGACCTTCATCATGTCCCTAAGTGTGCCATTTAAATCCACTAGGGTTTTTGGGGTTTATAAATTCTTAAAGTGGCCTCTACCACGCCTTGCTTCTGCCATTGGTTCCTGCACACATATGCACAAAAATGACGTGATCAAGATCAATACTGAAATCAAACATGTCAACAACCAATCTTTGAAAGCATAAGGAAGTCACGAACTAAGATTACTAATGGATTTCAAAGCTTGACTTATAATTCTAATGCAAAGAATTTACACATGATCTATAATCATATATAGATCATCCTCAAGATCCTTAAGGATGAACTGCTTTGATAGTATAATGTAATATCCTAAAAATTAAGTTCATCCTACACTTGAGTTGTATTCACAATTTTATTATTGGACTGTTACATCATGATATAGAATCCTTTTAGAAATTACAGATATTGAAAATACAATAAATTTTTTCTTTTAAAACAATTGAAAATGCGAGCCTCGTCGTAGTTGAAAATAAACAATCGAACGTCATCACTCACACCTTAACTTGATTTGATTACTTGATATGAAACATAATCATGCATACAATACTAGTTCATATTATTTATACAAACCTTGATAATTTATACATACACTTGTATTCAAAAGTTAGTGTTAGGGTATTAGCACCTTTTCATACATCACACACATATCTTATACAGTGTTTTTACATATTACATACTATTACACATACTTACTATCTATCATACATACTACATGATTATTTACAAATATTTACATTATTGGGTAAGACAAAATTCCTAGCAACACTCGAACTGTGACGATCTCAAGGCTTCAACCTCTCGATTTACATTGTTAATCTCTATGAATACCATCATCTTCACAAACAACATTATTAGGGTCTAGGAAAGAAAATGGTGGAAGTGTGTGAGAAACGAAGTTTCCCAATAGGTTTTTACCCTGTGGTTAGTGTCGACATTTTCAACCTATCCACTTCAATTTATTAACAAAAATGACATGCATCGAAATTCACTTTTGGCTTTTAAAAAAAATCCTTAGCTAAAGTGGATTGTTTTCATGGTTACAAAAATAATTAACTTCTACTCTAAGCATACAAGTTACTCGCTCTTGAATTCATCTTTTTCTTAGAAGACGTTCATACATTTTACATATTATTGAGATCAAATTACATCACATCACATATATCATTTGAATTTTTTTTCATTTCTGCCTTAATCAAAAAAATCTTCTCATTTCTTTATAACTCTCTTAATGATAATCTATATAATAGGCATATCATACATTTTAGTCAAAAAATATCTTTTAACTGGCTTTGCTACTTTACCTTTTTCTTAGGATATGAGATCATTCATTTATGGTCATCACCATCATAATCTTTGAAGATCTGGTGCTGCATAATAGAAGGATTTTCGAAGAACTGTTTTGTCTCCACCCTAGAAGAACCATTTTTCCTTCTGAATGTGCATGAGGCACAATAAGAGTAGTATTAATTTTTCACATAAGTTCTTTCTTTAGTGATCTCTTGATTACTTGGATTGTATTTTAAAGCTTCCAGATAATACACATTCTCAAACAATCCAACCAATATGCCATGCACATATAGTTTCTAATTCATTCAAGCTTAACCTATTTCATCTACACATAAGCATTATAATTCACATCAATTTTCTAAACTATTGAAGAGATCATTTCATGTACTCTATGTATAAATCCATACATTCAAGAAGCACATAATGAGATAACATGGTCCTTTTAACTAGAAGCCTTTTTTCTAATCAAAATTACTTGATTATGTTTAGTGTTAAGTTTTGGGCAGCATATCACTTTTTTTTATAGTTTTCCCCTCTTATTCATCTTTTAATATTTATGAGAAGTTTCTCGTGGGAACATATTCCACTCATCCTCCTAAGTTGTCTCTCAACCTTTCCTTTTCTCAAGAACTATGTTTCTCTCATACATTAAATTTAAGTTTATGAATAGGTGTGGCTTAATGGAGTTGGCCAAATGACCACAATAGGCTAATCTACTTTGTGTTCATTAATTTAGATGTTTAATTCACATCTTCCTTTTTTCAATTTTTAGTGTTAGAAGTTTTATGCATTCTTGACCATTAACTCAACTAATTAAGTTTGAGTCATTAATTGATCTACTTGTTTACCTCCTTACTCGTGAACTCAAGGCTTCTTACTCATGTTCTACTTAAACATCCTTAAGCATACAATTTAACTTATTTTATAAATTCAATTAAGGGTTTGCCGAATTGGATCTTTAAGTTCCTAGGGCTTCATTTTTCCTTACACTTATAGGATGATTTACACTAGTTTATGGTTTAGGCTAGCAAATTGAACCAATTTAGAAACCTTTAAGATTTTTCTTATTAATTATCATAAATTTGGTCAAATGGCCATCAAGCTCTTACAACCCCATAGTTGAACTTTTAATCACCACCTTATACATGGTTAAGTTCATTCTTAAGCCTTAACAATATTTTCAACTTATTTTCCCTAGATTTACTAAGTTTAGCCAAATGGTTACCCAAACCATTACCAAATCCATTGTTGTCCTAGCGTAGGGGTATTTTAATAATTTTACTGAAAGATTTATACTTTCTCTAAATTTTTATTTCTATCTTCGTTTTATTTTTCGCTAGTATGAATTCATGATGTTGAGAGTCTATCATATAAATTTTGAGGAATTACGTTACTCTTACCCTTTTAAAAGAATTTTTCCCTCAAAATTTGTTACCCTTAAACCGATATGGATAGATTCTCCTCATATCAGCCTCTAACTTCCAGCTATGCTCCTTCATATTCCCTCTCCCAAAGACCACTTGTACCAACGACACCATCTTACCCCTAAGCGGACTCTCTTTCTTATCTAATTTTTTTTTTTTGATCGGTGTGAGACTTACAATTAAGTCTTCCTTTAATTGTGTTGTATCCAGTCCAATGTGGTGATTGGAATCAAGATTGTACTTTCGTAACTAAGACACATGGAAAACATCATGAAGATTTTCCAAGTTTTGCGGAAGGGCCATTTGGTAATCAACTGGCCCAATTATTTTAGGACTTTCAAAGGAATCTATGAATCTAGGATTGAACTTTCTAATTTCCGTGTCTCTCCCTAGGCCAATGGTGCAACACCCTAATAATGATACCGGTTCTGTGCTTAAGTCATATCGTGAGTTCATTAATAGTTTGTTACTTCATGATGCGGAATCCATTAATAAAATTACTGTTACAGAAAATATAATATAAGTTATTCATTTAAAATATTAGTTGAATATGCAAGTCTCATTGTAATAATCAATGTTGTATATAATGAATGTTATGACGTTGTCACTCACTAATTTTAAAAACTCGCATTCATTTACTTGTCATTCTAAACATTCATTTCCACAATAATATTTACAATACTAGTTATATAGATAATACAACACACAAAATAATAAGTTAAGGCTCCCAGTGGGTCCTTTAAACAAAATAAAGGCTTTAATGTCCTTCACAAGTTACAATCATCCAAAGAAAAACGTACAAAGTTGGACTAAGAAAAACAAGGTCCTTTATAACTCTTCTAACATTCCCTTCCATGAACATTTATCTCTAGTCTATGTCATTTATTTCACATAGATCGCTACCACTGCGTAGAGTATGATCAGACTCTAGGAAAGAAATGGAAGGAAGGGAGTAAGAAATTGTAATTTCTCAATAGGTGTCTATCCTAAGGTTAACCTCATCAATACTAATCCATCTATAACACCCTAAAAACGAATATCGATTTCACGCTTAAGTCGATCATTTGGTTTCATTTTTAGTTTGATATCTCATGATGCGAAATTCATTTTAGAAAATACATATATGAAAATACGGTAGTTTTTTTTAAAAAAAACTGTTTAATATAAATTGCGAGCCTCGTTGATAAAACGTGCATGTAAAATAATTCCTTATGCGAATTTCTACGTACGTTCAAAATATTAGGAATACTAAACGTTCATATCGTCTTTACGTTTATCATTTTCATATAATAGATAGACAAGATTCAAGCATGAAATACACGTCATACAATAATTATACATACCATTCAAATATCATATAAGTCCTAGGCACATAGGCCTTATCATATAACTATTACAATCCTAAATTTACATTTGTCAAATATACATAACATATTATTTATTACTAATATTTAAGATGCTTGCATCCTTCTAATCACAATATTAACATGACGTGAATTTCTTCAGACGAAAGTGTCTTGCATCTACTTCAATAACGTGAGTTTCCATCATCACGTACAACGTTCAGAGTATCTGGGAAGAAAGTGGAAGAAGTAGGGATGAGAAACTAAGTTTCTCAGTAGGCTATCTACTTAGTTCTAATGTCATCACTTTAGTCCCAGCCACTTCAGTTTATTTCATAAATCATTTCTTACATAAAAGATTACTTTTATTTCTTTGAAAACATTTCTCTGAAGTGGATCAATTATATTCAAAACATACAACTTAGTGTCTCACCATAAATTCTTCTTAACATTCATAACTTTGGGATCACAAATAAGATATCATTTGACATACAATTATTCTATGTCTAAAACTTTGTTCTTTACTACTTTTCTTTGTCTTTATCATTTCTTTGTCCAACCTTTGGGACACTTTATGAATCTAGTTTCATCATCTTTGGGAGAAAACAATTAGACATAGACATGTATTAAATTTTGTCAAACAATATCTTCTCATTGACTTTACTCCCACCTCCTACTAAAAATTAAGGATATGAGCTCATTCTGGGGTGGTTGTCACCACCTTAAAACTTGGTGAAGAAACTTAAGTCTTCACAGTAGAAGGGTTTTTGGAGCGACCTTTGGCTCCTAGAAGCAACCTTTGGCTTCAAGAAGCAACCTTTGACTTCTCTTCAGTAGAGCTTTTTAGGGCCCTCTGGATACTAGTGCGCATAAGGCACAAAGAGAGTAGCATTACGTTTTAACATAAAGTTTGCTTTAGTGATCCCTTAATCTTTTTAAGTTCATTTTAGTGGCTTCCAAATAATTATGCATGCTCAAACAAATTTCCAACCAATATGAAATGCACATATAGGTTTCGAATTTTCATCTCAATCATCATCATAAACCAATCTCATACATCATCATCATCCTTTCTCATTCATGAGTATCCATCATTTATGAGCATTCATAACTAATAATGAAATTTGATCGGTAAATCACAAAGCATAATGTCACCTTTACACCACCAATCTAATGCTTCGATTTGGTTTGATGTTGAAATCACACAAAGGACTTACGTCACTCATCCTTCTAAGTTACCTCTCATCCTTTCCTTTTCTCAAATTTATATTTGTTCATTAAGATTTTACGTCTTAGCATCTTAATCTAGGTGGCCGAATGGCACCTTTCAAGTTCTTTTCTCTTTGTGTTCTCTTTTGTTCAAGTCTTATGCATGTCCTAATTATTTTAAGTTCAAGTATTAAGTATTTACAAATCTTTTATAACTTCTTCTCATTAAGGTATGTTATGATCAAATTACTTAGTGAACTTCTAACTTCAAGTTTAAGTCATATCCACTCTTCTTAATCATGCCTCTAATAAACCTTTGAAATATATTACCTTATGTTCTCCTTTGTACTACCTTAATAATTAGGTCTAATTGACTCTTAAACTTTTAAAGTTTCTTTTATTCCAAACCAAATAATATCTAAGTAGAAATTAATTAATCTTCTAGGACAATTTATTCCTAAATGGAAGAATGACCTACATCCTCAGATTCCACCTTTCATACACCTTAATTATATTTGGCTTACATATTTAGGATAATTATTTGGGCCTAGTTAAGGATTGGAATTCATTCTTAGTCAATTTAAAACATGGTAGCCGAATTCCAACCTCCTAGACTTAGGTTTCCACAATTTCCTTCTTCACATCATTTGCCTAAAAAGTCAATAGGTCTCTTTATCCACTTTAAAATTTTTTCATACTTTAAATCCGTCCTATTCACATAAAAATGGTTCTTAATCAACCTTAGTTATAAATTAAAACCTCCTTTAAGTTAATTAACTACTAAGTGGCCGAATGCCCCTCTTTTAGGTTTAGGGTTTCCTTCTTCCTAGCCCTAGTTGACTTAGTCTTAACCCTAGTTGACCTTTACTTAGGGGCCAAGTTTAAACTTTAGAATTGACATATTATAAGGTAATATTAATTCTTTTTACCCAAAATTTAATGGCATGGCCAAATTTGACATTTACCCTTGCTTAAGTTATGGTAAATTTCTTAGGCCATATATGCTGAAACTTAACCTTTAAAATATTGATTAAACCTAAAAATAAGTTATTTACTTGTTGAAAATGCTTGATTTTTCCTTAATCACATTTTAAACGCATTTTTGCCAAAATCTCTCTAGGGTGGCCGAATGCACTCCTAGAGGTTTCTAACTCATTTTTGTTTTGTTTAGCTTTGTTTAACGGTTGATTTAGTTCATTTAAAACCTTATTTCAGAGCTTACGTTACTTAGAAAAATTTTAAAGAAACTAAAGCTTGCTTGGGAGTTGTGGCCGAAAGCCTTCTTTGGTTAGCCAAGGTAATTTCTTCAAATCTTCCATCTCACACCACCTTGGTTCAGTTGTGTTAGGCTTATGCAGCCCCTCTTGCGTCTGGTCCATGCTTATTTCATCCATGTTTTAATGCTTAAGTGCTGACCATGATGAGTCTAGGGTGCCATACAAGGATTTAGCCACTTTTGGGCTACAAATTACATCTTTTGCGTGGTAACTTTCTAACTCATGTCCAAAGGAAACCTTTGGAACTTATTACATAACTTTATTCCACCTATTAACATACATAATCAGAGGTGCATATCAAGCACAGAAATCATCACAAACTCATCACAAGAGATAAAGCACAATATTAAAACTTAATCATCAAAACAAGCAACATATCACTTTTCTCAAGCATTAAAAGGGTAGATCTTCATGATCTACTCCAAGATCCACATCTCCTCTTTCAAATAAGCTTCAAAAACCTTTCTCATGAGAGCATAAAACTGATCAAAGCTTCAAAAATAATTTTAAAACAAAACCCACCGATTAAATTTCTTCTAAGTGCCTTAGAAGAACTTTTAACCGAACAAACTTTGTTTTTCTTTTTAAAAATCACTAAAAATTGGTGGGGCTGATTTTGAACGGTTAAAATAAAGTTTTAAACTCTCACAAGTGAAAACAAAAGAAGACAAACAAATCTTGGAGAAAAGATGCATGAAAGAAAACAAATACACAATAAAAAGGCAAGTCAAAAGCATAAAAAGACAAGTAGAAAGATCCTACTTGTTGAAGACCTCCTTAGAGCTTTTGTGGGCTTTAAAGGGTGCCTTGGGTCCCCTTTGGTCTACTCTGGACGTGGACAAAGGATGGTGGTGGGGCTTAAGTGTTTATAGCTTTAATATAGCTTAAGTCTTAAAGATGAAGACTTAGGCTTAAAGTGTAAGTTTTGGGTGTTTGGAGTTATGGCAAGCTTGGAGAGAATGGAGAGGATTTTGATGAGTTTATAAGCTGAAAAATCTGAAGCAAATGGGGTCCCATGGGTCCCAAAAAATTCGGACTCTTATGGGCCAAGTGGAATTAGTTTTACACTTAGGGGTATTTTGGTAATTTTGCCTAGATTTTTCCTATTTTCCAAAATAAATCAAAATTCAAGGAATTATCCTTTTAGAATTATACTAGTGTTAATTAGGCTGATATTTCCTCTAATTATGATTAATTTATCCTAAGCATGCTTTACTTTTAATTAACCAAGGTTAGTTAGTCTTAACCATGGTTAAAGTAACCTTTTTACTATTTACTTTTATCTTTTTGTGGAAGACTTGGTTGACTTCATTTTGGTAACTCACCACCACCTTTCCAGCTGTTGCATTCGTGCACATGGGTGTGGGGTCCACTCTTGGCATGCTTATCACCTTATCCTGCCCTCCCGGCCTTCCAAGGGTGTTTTCGTAATTTTTCCCAGCATTGCCGGAAAATTTCCCAAATTGTTCCTCTGATATTTCTAAGACTTTTTGGTTCGTTCCCATGTTAATGTAAGGCCGTTTTCTATTTTTATTGGAATTGACTAGCTTTGTGCAAAAAGTACAGCTTCTAGGGGCATTTTGGTCATTTTCAGGGTTTTCGAAGGGCATTTTCGTCCCTTCTCAGGTTTCTAAATTTTTCCCACTACTTTTAATCATACATGATGTTTATAATCCTTCCAATATGTCTTATACTTGTATTTCCATTTTTCTGGCTCATTATTTGAGCTGCTCAGGTGCAAGGGCATTTTCATCATTTGCACCAAACTTCCTAATTTCTCTGCTTTTGGCTCCTAATTTCACCTAGTTTTATTCTAAACTATTTGTAGCCTCAAACATTTATCATAGAAAATTGGGATGTTACAAATCTCATGCATTCTTTAGATCACTTTCTCATCATAACATAGATATTATTTGAATTTTACTCATTTTATACCTTAATCATAATCGTTCTTATTCTCTAGCACCCTCTCCGTGATAGTTTCATTTAAGGCATAACATTAACCATTTAATCAAACAATATCTTTCACTTGTCTTCTACTCCACCTTTTGATCTTGGATATAATCTCATTCCAGATGGTCATCACCATCATAAATTTGGAAGATCTAGGACTTCCCCATAGAAGGATTAAATTCCTATGGCTTCACCATAGAAGGTTATGTACCTTATGATTACCATTGAAGGACCTGCTGCCTTCTGAGTGTGCATAAGTTCCAAACTTATCATACTAAGAGTAATGTTAAGTTTTCACATAAGATTCTTCTTTGGTGATCTCTTATCTTATTAGGTTTTGTTTCAAGTCTTAAAAATAGGATGCATGCCCAACATTCAATCAAAATGTTATGTACATATAGCACCCAATCCATCCATTTAATATCGATCATGAAACCATATAGACATACACAAATCATCATATCATCCAAGAGATTGCACAAGTCATTTCATCATTCAAGAAAGCACATAACTCATTTACATATCACATCATATCTCTAAAATCATCCGAGAGTATTTTGTATACTTTATACATAAAATCATGTATCCAAGAAGCAACATAATGAGATAGCGTAATTATTTTTAACCAAAAATATCTCTCCTAATCCATATTATTTGATTATTCTTAGTGTTAAGGCTTTGGCCAGCATATAGCTCCTTCCAAGAATTTTCGGATCTTATTCTTCTTTTGAGATTTATGAGAAATCTATCACAGGAGCTTAGTCCACTCATCCTTCAAAGTTTCTTCTCAAACTTTTCTTTTCTCAAAGATTAAGGTTCTCTTACACTTTTAATTTAGGTATGTAACATGGTGTAGCTTTTTATGGTTGTACAAATGTCCTAGGTGAATTAATCTACTTTGTGTTCATAAATTCATATGTTTTATGCACGCCTTCTTTATCTCAAATTTGAGATTTAGAATTTTTATGTCTTCTTGACCATTAACTTCATTATTTAATTTTGTGTTACTAACTGATTTAATTGTTTACTTTCTTACGTATAGATTTAAGTGCTCTTGCTTATAGATTCAAATCTTCCCACTCATATCTCACTCAAATATCCTTAAGCTTCCAATTTTAACTCATCATGTAATATTTAAGGAAGGTTGTCTGAATTGTATGTTTAGTTTCCTAAGGATCATAGTTCATTTTTCTTTTACTTAAAATATGATTTGTATTAGTTTAAGGCTTAGACTAATAAATTGAAAAAATTTAGCATCTTCTAAGGTTTTCCTTCTCAAGATCATGCCTTGGTCTAACCTATTGTTTAGCCCCTTAAAGCATTATGGTTTATTTTTTTCTTACATTTAGAAGAAGGTTTGTATTAATTATGACTTAGGCTATTAAAGTAAACCAACTTAGAGATTTTTATGACGTTTCCTCCTTACATAATTAGGAATGGCTGAATGGTCCATCACACTCCCACAACTCCATAATTGATTTCTAATCACCACCTTATGCATAGTTGAGTTCATTTTTAAGTGCTAACAAGATTTTAACTTACTTTCACCAATTTACTCAAACATGGTCCAACGGTTACCCAAACCATTACCAAGTCTCTTTCAAACTTATAATTCCTTTCTTATAGATTGTTAGGCTCCTGATTACACCTTAATCAAAATTTTAAATTCTAGTTTCCTTAATTATGTAGGAGGTGGCCAAATCCACTAAGTGACCAAAACAAGGGTCCTTTTCTCAATTTATTCTCACTTGGCCTCTGTATTATGAATTCTAGCACTTGGTACATCACATGTCCTTAGATCCATCATGGTTTGTCCTTACTCCATAGCTTTGGTCATGCCCATGGAAGGTCTTAAGTGTCTCGTCCATCTTTGTGTCCATAATTCCACCTTTACTCCTACTAGTTTTAAAGTCCAAGTTTCAAGTTAAGTTTATAGCTTTAATGACAAATTTTTAGTCTTTTAGGATATTTATCATATGAGTTCAGATCTGGACTTTTATCAAAGTCCAACTTCAAGATTAATGATTTTAAGAAAATATATAAACAAGCTTACAATTTTGAACATAAAAACTTTAAAGAAATCAATTTTCAAGATAATCAAGTGTAGATCTACTCCGATATTTATCCATTCCTTACTTTGAGCACTTCAAAAATTTCCACAAAAACCTTAAAATCTTTCCCAAACCATTAAAAATCATTTTTAAGAAATTTTAACTAATTACATTGCTTCAAATGTTGCTAGAATCACTTTAATCCATCAAAACCCCTTTTAAATTCCAAAAATCACTAAAAATTTGGTGATGCTCATTTTTAACCATGAAGGGAAGTTTTGAGCTCCATAAAACTCAAGAAAACTGGATCCATAGATCTTAGAGAGATATCCACCCTAAAAAGAAAAAAGAACAAACGATAAACACATAATTAAAAGCTTAGAAAAGTGTATGGTAAAGACCCTTCTTGTTGAAGACTTATGTAAAGATTTGGTGGGTATTTTGAAGTTGATTTCCCTCTCCTTTGTGGTCCATAAGAATGCCTTCAAGGATGATCATGAGGATTTTTTTTTTGGCTTATTATAACTTAAACCTCAAATATGGAAGTGCAAGCTTAGTGTAGGTTTTGGTATTTTAAGAGAAATTGGAGTTCTAACACCCTAATAATGATATCTGTCCTACACTTTAGTCGTATCATAGATTCCCCATTAGACTATTACTTCATGATGCGGCATCCATTTATAAAATTACCGTTATGAAAAATATCATATATATATTTTTTAAAACGTTTGTTGAAAATGCAAGCCTCATCGTAGTAATCAACATAGTATATAATGAACATTCTAACATCATCACTCACGTTAAATTTGAAAACTTGCATTCTTTTACTTGTCATGCTATACATTCATTTCCACGACAATATTTACATTATTAGTTATATAGGTAATACAAAACACAAAAAATAATAAGATAAGACTCCTAGTAAATCCTTAAAACAAAACAAAGGCTCCAATGACCTTCAAAAGTTACCGTCATCCTGACAACAAGATACAAAGTTGGATAAGTAGTATAAGGTCTTTTATAGCTCTTCCTGCATTCCATTCCATGAACATTCACCTCTAGTCCGAGTTATTTTTGTTGTATTAATCACTGCCACGATGAAGAGTATGATCAAACTCTAAGAAAGAAATGGGAGGTAAGGAGTGAGAAATCATAATTTCTTAGAAGGTGTCTACCCTAAGGTTGACGTCATAATTTTTAACTCAACAACTTTAGTTTATTAAGAAAAGGTGACAAGCATACTAGTTCAATTATTTATTTTAAAAAAATTTTATACTTATTTGAAGTGGATTCTTTTTAATAATAGCATAAATTGAATCTCATACATACTTTGAATTACTTTTTCATATAAAAACTCTTTAACATAAATCTCATGCATTCTTTAGATCACTTCTTAATCATAACATAGATATTATTTGACTCTTACTCATTTTATGCCATAATCATAATCATAATCGTAATCATTCTTATTCTCTAGTCACCCTCTTAGTGGCAGTTTCATTAAAGGCATAAGATTAATAATTTAGTCAAACAATATCTTCCATTTGTCTACTACTCTACCTTCTCATCTTGGATATGAGCTCAATTTGGATGGTCGTCACTATAACACTCATAAATTCTCATAATGAACTCTTTAGGTTACAAATAACCTCAAGTAAGAACAAAGTAGAGATAAGATCAAATGACAGAGAAATTAGAAATTTTTGTGTAAATGATGAAAATGCCTCTGCATTAACCCAAATAAATATGCAAGAAAAATATAAAACAAAGTTAAAAGGAATTCTAAGCGATTATAAAATATCAAGGATGATTGAAAAGTCATGAGAAAATAATAGAAATAAAGAAAAGGAGAAAAAGTCATTAGAGAACTTCCTAAATGTTAGAAAACCCTATTTTTCGGAAGGGCTAAACTGCTCCTAGAAAAATATGAAATGATATTAGAGTGATTCAGGAATGAACCAATAAATGTTAGAAATGTCGAAGGAACAATTTGAGAACCTACCGGGAAATGATCAGAAAATTTACCAAAATGCCCTTAGAAAGCAGGAAGGGCAAGAAAATGCAAAGAAAAAGAAAAAAATGGGCTCCACACCATGTGCACAAAATTTCGATGTGGGAAATGTGGTAGTGATTCAACATATGAGTCATCATACCATTAAATACATGTACAACAAAAATCATAAATAGGAGAGATAAAATTAACCTTATTTGATTAAAATTAACCATGATTAGGATAAGATAATCTTGATTAGAGGAAAATTCAAAAATTTATCACTAATATAATCCTATAAGGATAATTTCTTACATTTAAAATTATTTTAGATAATGAAAATTATATACAAATTTACCAAAATGGCCTTAGGTGGGAAATTAATTCCCACACTACCATTAAGTGCCTGAATTTAATAATCACATTGGAAGGACTCATTTGATTCATTCTCCATCTTCTAAACACTTTGAGAAACTCTCCTAGTTCTCTCTAAACTCAATCCAACCCAAAAACCCAAAATTATACATTATGCTTAAACTTCTAACTATGAAGGTTCAGTTAAATCAAGCAAAACCACCAAGCCCCGCCACCATCACTAGAAGGTCTTGTGTGGACCACCAAGGGAGGAAAAAATCAGCCATCAAATCCCCACTAAAAACCCACTACAAAGTCTTCAACAAATAGGATTTTACCTTGTATTTTCATAAGCTTTAACTTTGTATTTATGGTATGTTTTTCTTCTTCTTAGTGGATCCTTCTCTAAGATCTATGGATCTTTATTTTTAAAAAAATTCGGGAGCTCAAAACTACCCTTGAATGGTTAAATATGAGCATCATAATTTTTAGTGATTTTTGAAAAAAAAAAGAGAATTTTTGATGGATTAAAATGCTTCTAGTAAGCTTGGGAACAATTTAATTAGTTAAAATTTCTTAAAAATCAATTTTGATGCTTTGGGACAAATTTGAGTGTTTAAGAGAAAATTTTTAAAGTGCTCAAAGAGACATATAGATCTTGGAGTAGATCTAGTAGATCTAGTAGATCTACACTTGTTTGCTACAAAAGGTGCTTTCTTTTAAATTTTTATATTGAAAGTGAATATCTTGGTTAGGTCTTTACTTAAAGTTTTCATTTTTGAACTTATTCTTGCTAAGATTCCAGATCTAGAATGAGGTAATAAAATCCTTAAACTAATAAGAAAATTTATGCAAAAGAATCCATAAACTTAACTTGGACATGGACCTAACATTACTATGTGTAAAGGTAGGATTTTGGACCCAAAGTGGCACAAACCACTTAAGACCTACCATGACTATGAACATGAACAAAGCTATTGAATCAGGATAATTTATGGAAGGATCTAAGGACTTATGATGGACCAAGCGCTAAACTCCGTGATACCAAGGTCATATGATAAGAAAAATTGAAAATGAGCCCTTGTTCAAACACCTTTGGCATGCAACCACTTTCAAATAAACTAGGAGATCTTGAGTTTAAAATTTTGTTTAAGGTATTAAGAGGAACCTAATCAAGTATAATTATGAAATTATAAGTTTGAAAGGGACTTGAAATTGTTAAAGGATGCATTCGAACACTTTGGTGAAATTAAGTAAAAATGTACTAAATTCCATAACACCAAAACTATGAGAGGACAAATTAAGGAGAAGGAACCTTGTTTTAGCCACTAAGGGCATTTAGGAACTCTCCTAACAATTAGGGAAAGCTGAGTTAAAATTTTAATTAAGGTGTAAAGTAGAACCTAAAAAAGTTTAAGGAATAAATTTTGAAGTTATGGAAGATTTGATAATGGTTGGGTACATTTGGACATATGCACACCATTAGTAAGAAATAGTTAAGCAAACTTACTAGAATTTAAAACTGGATAAAAGGTCGCTTAAGGAGGTGATTAGGAGTCAAATATGGAGTAAAGAAAGGAGCAAAGGCATTCAACCATACTCTCTAGATAAGGAAGAAAGCCTTAAAATTTTCTATAGTTGGTGTAAATGATGGTCTAAATTTTAATTAGTGTAAATCACCTTCCTAAGAGAAGAAAAATTGAACTATATGGACTTGAGACTAAGGAAAAATCTCTTGGTTATTTAGGGGGGCCATTGAGAAAATAAACTAATTTGGAGGTTTAAAGATATTTACAGAAGTCTTGAGTGAGTACATAAACAAGTAACTAGGTTAAAGAATGGAACATACCTAACTAGCTAAGTTATTTGTCAAGAGGCATAAAACATGTAACAATTAAACTTGAATTACATAATGATGTATAGGACTTTAAATTAAGGACACAAAGATTAAACCATGACAAAGGCCATTCGGCCATTTCAAGAAGAACTAAGTATACACCATAATCTTTTATTAGAAGTGTTAAGAAGAACTTGACATTTGAGAAAAGGAAAGGTTGAGAGTTATCTTAGAAGGATGAGTGATTTAGGTCCCATGAATGCTTTATCATAAATGTTAATGGATTGAGAAAATTGGATAATCTATGGAAGTAAGTAAATATGTTGTCCAGTAATTTACATCAAGTTAAAGCAAGTCTGGAATTAAATATGAATCTTTGCTTAAGATTATTATGTCAACTTGTTAAAGTAATTTATGAGTACATGAAGAGTAATGTGAAGTGTATGAATATTACTCATGAATGACTATAGAATGATGTTTTACATGATGGTCATGTATGGATGATGATATGATAATAGAATGAAAGTACACACTAAATGTGCATATAATATTGGTTTGATTGTTTAAGCATGCATATTATCTAGAAGCCTTTAAAAAGGAACCTAAGTAATTAAGGGATCATTAAAGAAAGAACTTATGTGAAAAGTTAATACTACTCTTAATGTGCCATGTGCATATTCAAAAGGTTCCAGGTCCTTCAAGAGAGGAGACAAAAAAGGTTCTCCAAAAATCCTTCTATTATGAAGTGCCAAGACTTCAATATTTATGATGATAACAACCATCTAGGAATGGGTTGATGTCCTAAGAAAAGAAGGTAGAGTAGTAGAGCTAGTGAGAAGATATTGTTTCACTAGTGTTAATGTATGCCTATGTCTTAACTATTATTAAGAGAGTGATAGAGAATAAATATGAATTATGTAATACATAGAGGAAATGATAGTCAAATAATATCTAAGATGTGATCCCAAAGACTTATGATGTTTAAGTAAGTTATATGCTTAATTAAAGATGGTTTATCTGTATAAAATAAATCCACTTCAGTAACAGTTTTTGAAAGAGTAAAATTAAGCTTGTATGCATGACATGTTTTTCTAATAAACTAAAGTGGCTGGGATGAAAGTGATGGCATTAAACCTAGGGTACAATCCTACTAAGAAACTTAGGTGGTGTTTGGTTTCAAAAAACATTTTATGTTTTCATTTCATATTTTCTATTTCTATTATTTTGTATAGGAAACAATGAAAATAGAAAAATAGTTGTTTTCTGTTTTCATTTTCTATTTTCACTTTTCAATACAAAATTTTGAAAATAGAACACAAAATGAAAACAAGATGGCCTTTTTGTAAATAAAAGTAAAAAGAGAAAATGGAAACAAAATATTTTCTGAAAGTAAACAGACCCTTAATATCTCACTCCTTCTCCCTTCATTTTCTTCCTACATGCTTAGGATGTCTTTTGTGAATGTGGTAGTCTTCGATGAAATTAGTAACGTAAATTGGACTTCCACGCTTACGGGCTAATGATAACAGCTTAAGCCGACGTGTGTGTATATGCTTCTTTTTGGGATATTTTTTTGTTTCAGTGGTGATGAGTCCAAATTTCTCCATCATGGAGTTTGTGATTCCTCTAGAATCCTTCCACCCTGATCGGGTGTTTCCACCTCCTCCTAACTACCAAGCACTACCCGCAACACCTATAAAAGAATCCTCATCATATAAAGGAGAACAAACCTACAAACATCGTCCCACTATTACAGCATTTTGCATGTCTGCTCATTGGAGGGAAATTCTCCATATCCCAGGCCCTAGCCATACCAAGAGTTCCAAAAATATTGGACTTTCGTTGCCTTGGATGAGAGCTTGTGGTTGGAGTAGTACCATCACAAATCCTGAAGTGTTTTGCAAAGTTTTTAGGTTTTGGAAAGAAAAGAAAGCAAGTCATGCTAATAATGTATATTTTGTAAATAGATGGATGGATGCATCCTATTTACTTGTAGGTAGTTTGTTGAATAGTTAGTGTAAATATGATAGAAATAATTATGTATGTAATTCAAGTGTGTAAAGAAATGTATGTAATTAAGTGTGTAAAGTCTCTAGTGCCTTAACCTAACTATGTATGTGTAAATAAAGACTGTATAATTATACTATGTATGAAATGTTGTATGTTTGAGTTATGTTGAACTAATTTACTACTTACTAGAGAAAATTATATGAAAGAAATAATTTGTAATGTTAACAAATTATACGTGCACAAGAGCACCTAATTGTTAATGTTCTATTACGAATGCTATTTCGACGAGGCTCACATTTGATATCAAAGTTTAGATAAAAAAAATTACCATATTTTCATAAATAACTATTTCCTAAAAATTTCGCATCATGAGATAATAGTCTATTAACGAAACCGAATGTACAACTTAAGCGTAAAAATGGTATACATTATTAGGGTAATATAGTCACCATTGTAAATTTGGAAGACCTACGGCTTCCCCGTAGAAGCATTTATATGAAGCCTTATAGCTTCAACATAGAAGGTTATGTACCTTCTTATTACCATAGAAGGACCTATAGCCTTCTAAGTATGCACAAGTCCTAGACTTAGTACACTATGAGTACTAATAAGTTTTCAAATAAGGTTCTTCTTTAGTGATCTCTTGACTTATTAGGTTCCATTTTAAGTCTTCATGATAGGATGCATGCTCAATATTCCTTTAAAATTCTATGTATATATAGCATCCAATTCATCTATTTAATATCAAATCATGGAACCATATAAACATACATAAGTCATCATGTCATCCAAAATATCACACAATTCATTACATCACTCAAGAAAGCACATAACACATTTACACATACAAAGATATGATCAAGCATCACTATCATAAATAGGGCAATAATAGTTACCCAAAGGTTTTCTTTCTTGGTAAAAATGTTCACTTAAGCATGGTCCTTAAATTTTGGACAGCATGTATATTTCTTCTAAACCTCTTAGGAACTTAGTTCACTCATCCTTCTAAGTTGTCTTGCAACCTTTCCTTTTCTCAAAGATTTTGTTGATGTTCTTCTCATGTTTAACTTTATGGTGGCCTAATGACCGTTATGCCTCTTAAGTAGGAATGAATCTTATTTAACTAATTTTAATCCTCCTTGGTCGTATGATCCTTTTCTAATTCATCAAAGCTTATGTTCATCTAAACCTTATAGCCAATTTGGTTTCTGAAAATTTATTCCTAGGAGAGATAAACACATAAGTTTTTCCCATTAAAATCTTATCAAGCCTAATTATTTCTCCTTTGGTCAAATGCCTTTGTGAATTTCAAAGAGGTTGTTGTTCATATTTCTATGCCCTTGTGGTCAATATGTTAAAATTAAATCTTATTAAGAGTGAACCTTTGGTCCTTTACCTAATGAACTACTTTATTAATATGCTTACAAGTGTATGTCAAAGTGTTCATGTCATGTCTCCCTAAACTATGTCCACTTACTCATACTTTTCTTAAATCTCTTAAACATCCAAACCAACCTACTTTTCCCATTTATTACCTAACTGGTCAAACCTACATCCCTTATTCCTTGTTATGGTTCAATTTTTCTTCCTTTAAAAGGTGATGTACACTACTTAGGAATTAGGCTACTAATTCACCCAACCATAGAAATTTTTGTAACCTTTTTTCTTTGTCTAAGAGTATGGCCGAATTTCCTATCATCCTCTTTACACTCCATGATTAATTAATAATGATCTCCTTAAGCATATTTAGATTCATCCTTAAATTCTAGCAATATTGTAATATGTTTTCACCTATTTCAACTAATATGGTCGAATGATCACTCCACTGTCGCAACCGTAATTTCGACGAGACAACGAACTCGCTAAAATTTTGGAAATGAATTTATTTGATTATGTGTGGAGTCACCACCAAATTTTTATTTAAGGGAAAAATACTTGGAAAAACCCTAACTCGAGGATGAGATTTAGGTTCGGGAGTCGGTTACAAGTGGGGAAGGTGTTAGGCACCCCACTCGCCCGTTCCGAAGAACGGTACCCTTAAACTGAGTGTGTGACTTCTTTGAAAATCATTTGATCCCTTTAATTAAAGTGAAAATAAATAGGTTGGTAGAGGTTAGCCTGACAGGACTTGATCCTGCTCCTACATATTCCCCAATGCAATGGGAAACTCAAGGCTTACGTAGTTCTGGTTTGAGTTGAAGGCTTGACCTTCGAAAGGTGTTTGAATTGAAAAGCGAATGCATTGTTGTATTTCTTGAAAATATTTTAAGGGTGCAATCCCAATCCACCTATGCATCGGACCCAAGACAACTACGGCTGCAGTTGGACCCATACGGACCTCTAAACAACGAACAACAGAAAAAGCTACCAGTTCGTTTTTAGCGCCCATTGCGTGAGATTAAGGAATAAAAAACGACATTTTTATTTGTTTCAAAAGCGAAGGGAAATTCCCAATCCACATATGCCCAGGGCCCGAGACAACTACGGTTGCACTTGGACCCATACAGACCTCTAAACAACGAACAGCAGAAAAAGCAACCAGTTCATTTTTAGGGCCCATTGCGTGAGATTAAGGAATGCAAAATGATTTTTATTTAAAACAAAATGAACTTGATTTGAATTTGATGAAATAAAATTGGACTTTATTTAAAATAAAATAAACTTGATTTGAATTTTGGGCTTGAATTGGGCTTGATTTGAAATAAACTTGGCTTGATTTAAAATTAAGGAAAAGAATTGCGAACATGCTTCAGTAATCAAGCGATAGAAATTTCATTTCAGATACAAATTAGACAAAAAATATCATTATAGAAACTAGAGAGAAATACAAAGAGAACACAACAAAAATCATAGAAATCAGAGATCATTTGATCAATTAAAAACGAAAATAAAAAACAGAAAGGAAGATGAACCACAAGAACACAAGAGTTTTTGGCGGCAAAATTTGAATTCAAATCTCAGAATTTTTAGAAAATATTTTTGGTAGATCTGAAAAATTAAAACTAATAAATTGAAATATATTGATTATAGGAATCAAACAAAACAAGTTTGACATAAATCCAATCAGAAATGAGTAAGATATGCACAAATCAAACAAGCTAGGTTAATTTGCACACCAAGATGAACATGCTTCGGTAATCGGGCGATAAAAATTTCATTTCAGATCCAAATTGGACAAATAATATCATTCCAGAAACTAGAGAGAAATAAGAAGAAAAGGAAGCAAAAATCACGGAAATATAATATCATTTGACCTTTTAAAAACAAAAACGAAAAACAGAGACGAAGATCAACCTCAAGACCACACAATATTTTGGCGCCAAAATTTGAATTCAAATCTCTGAATTTTTAGAAAATATTTTTGGTAGATCTGAAACATAAAACCAAATAAATTGAATGGATTATAGGAATCAAACAAAACAAGTTTGACATAAATCCAATCAGAAATGAGCAAGTTATGCACAAACCAAACAAGCTAGGTTAATTTGCACACCAGGATGAACATGCTTCAGTAATCAGGCGATATAAATTTTATTTCAGATCCAAATTGGACAAAAAATATCATTCCAGAAACTAGAGAGAAATACCAAGAAAATTAAATAAAAATAACCAAAATCAGAGATCATTTGGCCCATCAAAAATGAAAACGAAAAATAGAGACGAAAATGAACTCGAAAATCCGTGAAGAAACAAGAAACTTAAGAGGAATAAGAGTCGGATCTAACCTCCATTGGAAGGTGATGAAGAACTGGTTCCATGGAGGCCAAGGGCTGGATTGGAGGCAGAGGTAGAGAGTTTCCTAGGTCCTCCCTTCGGAAATTCTGAAAATCCTCCCTAAGACTCCAAGTGCTCCTCTTTCTCCCTTCATTTTGGTCAAGGACCACCTCTTACATAGAAGGAGGAGGGATTAAAGAGGTCCTCCTTGTCTAAGTGGGACTTCTTTCCCACATAGGAGAATTTTTCTTTTTCTTTCCTTTTTTGGAATTCTTATTTTATTTGGTGTGAGATTCATTTTTCTCTTTTCTTATTTTTTCATCTTTTTCTTTTTCATCATCTTTTTTTTTTCTTCTTTTTTTTATTTCTCTTCTTTTTTTTTCTGTTCTTTTTAATTATTACTTAAATTAGTATTGCTTTCTTGATTAATTTTAACAATTGGGACCTCGGACATAATTGAGTGTTCACATCCACCATATCCAAGTCCCTTCCGAAGTTATAATTCCTTCCTTTTACTTGATTATGCTCCTATTTATACCTTAATCCAAATTTTAAACTCAAGTCTCCCAAATTATATGAAAGTGGTCGAATGCTCTAGGTGGCCAAAGCGAGCTTTCTTTTTCTCAATTTTTCCTCTCTTGGTTTTGGTGTTAAAGTTTTTTGTTCTTCGTACATCACTTGTCCTTAGGTCCCCCATAATTTTTCCTCACTCCAAAGCTTTGGTCCATGTCATGGAAGGTCTTAAGTAATTTGTTCAATTTTTGATCCAAAATTCCACCTTCACCCTTAATGGTTTTTAAGTCCAAGTTAAGTTTATAGATTTGATTATATAAAATTTCTTGGTCTTTTAACATATGAGTCCAGATCTGGACTATTATCAAAGACAACTTCATGATTAAATATTTTAACAAGAGATATAAACAAGTTTCCAACTTTGAACACAAACATCTTAAAGAAAGAATTTTCCAAGGAAAACAAGTGTAGTTCTACTGCAAGATCTATCCATCCCTTACTTTGAGCACTTTAAAACCTTTCTCATAAACTCTCAAATCTACCCCAGCGCATCAAAAATTAGTTTTAAGAAATTTTAACCAATTAAATTGCTCAAAAGGTTACAAGAAGCACTTTAATCCATCAAAACTCCTATTTAACTACCAAAAATAATTAAAAACTTTGTGATACTCATATTTAACCATCAAGGGAAGCCTTGATCTCTAACAATTTCAAACAAAAATGGATCCATAGATCTTAGAGAGGGATGCACCAAAAAAAGAAAATTGAACCATAAATACAAGATTAAAAGTTTAGAAAAACATATGGTAAAATCCTACTTGTTGAAGACTTTGTGATAGGTTTGGTGGGACTTCTATGGTTTCTCTTTCTCTCCTTTAGTGGTCCACACAAGATCTCCTAGTGGTGGTGGTAGGGATTTATAGTTTTGTCTTGATTTAACTTAAACTTCAAAGTTGGAAGTTTAAGCTTAGTGTATGATTTTTTATTTTTGGGGTAGATTAAGTTTAGAGAGGATTTAGAAAGTTTGTATAATTGTTTAAAACATGGACAATGAAGCATATGAGCCCTCTCAAGACTAATATGGAATTCGGCCAGTTAAGGGTAACTTGGAAATTAATTTCCCACTTAAGAAAATTTTGGTACATTTGCATGAAATTTCTATTTTTTAAAATAAATCTAAATGTAAGGAATTATCCTTTTAACATTAATTTAATGCTAATTTCTGTAAATTTATCACTAATCAAGATTAATTTAATCTGAACATGGTTAATTTTAATTAAACAATGTTATTTTACTTTAATCATGGTTAATTTATCACTCCTATTTATTATTTTTATCTTATATGAATTTAATGGAGTGATGACTCATATGGTGAGTCACCATTACATTTCCTATATGTTAATTTCGTGCACAAGGGATGTGGCCCACTTCCTGCCTTTTACATTGCATTTTTTTGCCTTACTAACCTTCCAAGAGCATTTTAGTAATTTTTCTCAACATTTTCTAGAAGGTTCCCAAATTGTTCCCCTATGTTTCAAAAACTTATTATTTTGCTTCTGAATCATTCTAATGTCACTTTCCATTTTTCTGGGAATAGTTTAGCCTTTGCGGAAAATAAAGCTTTCTAAGGGCATTTTTGGAGTTTTCTTATGACTTTTTCATCCTCTCTATATTTCTATTCTTTCTTATAACTTTGTAACCATTATTGAGGTATTCTAATTCCTTAAAATATATTTTAACTTTCTTTTTTGGTTTCCTACGCATTTATTTATGTTATCCTAATGCAAAGGCAATTTCATCATTTGCTAAAGGTTTTCTAATTTCTTTGACTTTTGTTCTTATTTCTACTTTATTTCTTACTAGAGGATATTTGTAGCCTAAAAATACCATTATGATAAATTAAGGATGTTAGAGGAGTTTTGTATGAGTTTAGAGTGCTTGCACAAGTGTTTAGAAAAGTGTTAATGGAGCAAACAAGCTCCTTTTAGTGTACCTAAGAAAATTCAGTCACCTAGGGCATGTGGGAATTAAATTCCCACTTAAGGGCATCTTGGTCCATTTACATGTAATCCCATTCTCTATTTTAAATGTAAATGTAAGGAATTATCCTTTAGGATTAGTTTAACACTAATTATTTTGAATTTGTCACTAATCATGATTAACTTATTCTAAGCATTATTAATTTTAATTAATCAAGTTTAATTTACTTTAACCATGATTGATTTTATCTCTCCTTATTAATATTTTTGTCCTATACGACATTAATGAAATGATGACTCATGGGATGAGTCACCATCCTATTTTCCACATGTCTAATTCATGCTCAATGGGTGGAGCCTACTTCTTGCCTTCTACTTTGCATTTTATTACCCTACCTATCTTCCATGGAAATTTTGGTAATTTTTTAAGAATTTCCCAAAAACATCCTAAATTATTCTTTCGATGTTTCTATGACTTATAGGTTCATTCCTAAACCAATATTATATCATTTGCTATTTTTCTAGGAAAAATTTATACTTATAGGAGATAAAGCTCTCCAAAGGTGTTTTTAGCTTTTTTGGGTGTTTCTTATGGCGTTTTCATCCTCTCATTATTTCTATTGTTTTATTATGAATTTTAAACATCATGCATGGATTCTAAACCTTTAGAATGTCTTTTAACTTTTTCTTTCACTGTCCTACATTTTTATTTATGTCATCCTCATAATGCAAGGGCGTTTTCATCATTTTACAAAAATTCTCTAATTTGCTTGAAAATTTGAAGGGCAATTTTGTAATTATCAATTACTTAATTACTAAAATCAGAAAAATAAATTTGGCGTGTTACAAATGGTACGATGTTACCATCCAATCTTCCAAACTCTCATCAAAATCTTTACTCAAGCACCAAACTTGAGTTTTGGATAGCATGTGTTTACTTTTTAATGGCCTAAGCTAATCTAATGATTTAAATTCCAATCTTGAATTTTCTTCAAAATAGATCCTATCTTTTTCTTGTCACAAATCTCACTAGGTTTCTCACACTAAGCTTCACCTCTATTTATCTTCTATTCTTCTTCTTTTTTTGTAAGTTCCAGGGGTGTTTTTCGTTAAGTTCATTATTTAGACCGAATGCCTTTTATGTTCCACAAGTAGAAAATTTGTTCAACTAACCTCAAACTCATTGATTGTTTCTTAACATATTTTCTTAGTGAAGGTGAATACATGTGTTTGATAACTTTAGAATCTTCTTTTCCTAATTAACTTCAATGGGTCGGATGATATCTTTTTCATCAACCATGAATCTTAATTCACCTATGTACACCCAGAACATCATCCTTTAAACATTGTAACCTAAGAGGGTAAATGTCTAAATTTTATGAATTTAAAATTTCTTACACTCATTTTTAAGATCATGGCCAATTTGATATCTTTCCTCCTCAACCTAACTTTGTTCATTTTTATAAAGTGCAAGTAGTCATAACTTAAATGGTCCAAATTTACAAGTTTTAAGATTTTTAAATCCTTCCTTGTAACACCTCAAGTTTCTATAATGAACTCTTGTAGCTACAAATAATTCTTAGAGTGAAACTTAGTAGGATTAAACCCAAAACAGAGAAATTAGAAAGTTTGGTGCAATTCACGAAAATGTCCATGCACCTAAACAACCTAAATAATAAACCAAAGAAATGTGAAACATTAGTAAAATACATTATATAGAATTAGAAAACAACATGGATGACCAAAAGTAGTGATAAAAACATAGAAAATATAGAAAGACGAAAACGCCCTCAGAAAACCAAGAAAATGCTCAAAACTCTCCTCGAAAGCTCTACTTTTTGCACAGAACTAGTCAGTTCCCAGAAAAATAGCAAATGGACTTAGATTAACATGGGAATGAACCAAAAAATATCAAAAGAATAATTTGGGAATTTTTCGAACAATGCTTTGAAAAATTACAAAAAAGTCCCTAAAAGGCCAAAAGGGCAAGAAAGTGTGAGGAACAAGTCATGAGTGGGCCTCACATTGGGCTACACGAAATTCACCATGTAGAAAATATGGTGGTGACTCACCTAAGTCAAGTCAACTCAAGTCAATCATAAAAGATAAAAATAATTAATATTAAAATTCCTTTAACCATGGTTAAGACTAATTAACCTTGATTAATTAAAAGTTAACCATGTTTAGGCTAAGATAAACATGATTAGTGGTAAACTCAGCCTCATTAACACTAATTAAAGTCTATAAGGATAATTTCTTAAATTTTGAATTATTTTGAAAAATAGAAAAATCCATGCAAAATTACCAAAATACCCCTAAGTGTAAAAATAATCCAATTTTGCCCATGGATGGCCGAACCCAATAAACTGGATTTGGACCTCATTTGCTTCATTTTTCACCTCCTAAAACACTTATCCAACACTCAAAAATCTCTCCAAATGCATCTAAGTCCGAAAAGCCTAATCTTACACCTTAAGTCTAAGTCTCCATCTCCATCTTTGAGACTTCTGCTAAAACTAAGCTTTAAATACTAAGCCCCACCACTTTCACTTTGAGAACCTTGTGGATTAGCCAAGGGGCGCGGCGGGGGGGGGGGGGGGGGGGGGGGGGGGGGGGAGGGGAGGGGGGGGACGAGAAGTAGCCATTACAGCCCCACCATCACTACCCAAAGTCACCATCAACTAAGATCTTCTACTTCTCTTTTTTAAGCTTTAAACTTACTTTTTATGGTTTATTTTCATTCTTTTGTGAATCCTTTCTCTAAAATCCATGGATCTTATCTTGTTTTAACATATGAGGTTTAAATACTTCATTTTAACCATTTAAAATAAGCATCACTATTTTTTAACGATTTTTGAGAAAAAAAAAATAAATTTTCTTGGTTTAAAGTGCTTCTAAGTAACTTAGAAGAAATTTAATTGATAGAAATTATTTTAAAAGCCATTTTGATGCTTCGGGTAGTTTTGAGAACTCATGAGAAAAATTTTTGAAGTGTTATTGATAGGAGATATATGGATCTTAGAGCAGATCCTGTGGATCTACACTTTGTTGTATGGAAAAAAATGTTATGTTGCATGTTTTTATGCTTAAGGTTTGAAAGTTGTGATTTTTCTACTTATGGTGGACTTGTGCAATATTTGGACCATATCTGAATCAATGAACATAATTTTTGAAAAGTGGAAGAAAATTTATTCTCTAAGTTCCAAAAGCTTGCTTTGGGCATAAATCTAAAAGTTACTAAGTAAAAGTTGGAGTTTTGGAGCATAAAATGGCATAAGCTTTACAAGGCCCTCAAGACTCATTTTGGCCATCACCCAACCTGTGGACTTTGCAAAAAACATGTATGGACCAAGAGACTAAGGTGCTGCAAGTGCACAAAATTAAGGAACTAATATTGTATGTGAAGAAAAATTGAAAAGGTGAACTTGGCAAGTTAAGGGAGGCATTCAGTCGTTCAAGAAAACAAGAGGGTAAAACTTGTTTAAATTTTCATAAGTGTCACAAATCATGTAATTAGGTTCTAAATGAAGTAAATCAACCTTTTAATGAAAATAATTTGAACTAAATTGGCCCAAAAATCTCTAGGTGTGCATTCGGCCACTTTAGAGCAACTTAAGGAAAAACAAGCTTAAAATTTAGTTAAAGGTGAATTAAGGGTTATTATTGAGTAAATGAATTAATTGGAGGTATAATTAACACCTAATAATGTCTATGTCCATAATAATCAACATAGATAAAACAAGGAGAAGTCTATAAGTTAGTAGTTAGACTAGAATCCGAGAAGGCATAAAATTGGTAACCAAAAAATTGAACTTTACTTAGGGAGGAAGAAATGTCAATTCGGCCATGACTCTTAGAATTGGGTGAGAATACCTTAAAATCCACTAGACTTGGTCAAACTTGAGGTTTAAACTTTAACTACAAGAATTGATCAACCTAAGTTAACTAGTGTTAACCATAAAAACCCTAAAGCCTTGAAGGTGGCATTCGGCCACTATTCATTCAATTAACCAAGAAGAAATTTTAATTCCTAACTTGACTAAATCTAGGATCCTTAGCAAGTAAGCATAATGGAGTATAAGTGTGAGAAAGATTTAAGGTAAGCAAAGGTCCATTCAGCCACTTTGGGATAAATGGATCTAGAAGAAGATTTAATTCTTAACTAACATGAACTAAACATCCTTGGACTGTAACTAGAAGAGATTAAAATGTAAGTAAACCCTAACAAGGTTAAGGAACCCATTTGGACATACTCACTAAGTTAGTGAAAAGGAAGCAAGGAACTCATCATAATTCAAGCCCAAACCTCAGAAAGTATAAGATAAGTGATTAAGGATAAAACATGAAGTTACATGCTAGGTCAAGCTATTCATCCACAACATATAAATATGGAGAACAAGTCTTAAAAATTCCAAAGTTAGGCATCAATTAATAAATTGGTCTTCAATTGATAAAAATCAACTCATAAGACAAGAGAAAATAAACTAGAAGACCTTAGAGACTTAAGGCTTACGCTCGGACACTCTAGGCTAAATAAGAAGAAAAGAGTTTAAAATTTTGGTTTAGGTAACTTAAGAAGCCTTATAATGTTAAATGAAGAATTAAAAGTTTAAAAGAAACTTGGCAAAAGCCTAGACAACCATCCAACCATGTTTAAGTAAAATGCCCTAAATAAGTTAAAAACTTGCTAACACTTAACATTTTAACTTAGTATAAGTGGGACATGCATAAGAATTGAACAATTGAAGAGCACAAAGAATAAAAACTTAGAAGGTGCCATTTTGACCACCTAGAGGAGAATTCTAAGTTGTAAAAATCTCATGAAACTAATGTAACCTTGAGAAAAGTAAAGGTTGAGGAGAAACTTATAAGGTTGATAGAATTAAGTTCCTTTAGTGATTCAACATCAAAAGTTGAAGAGATAAATAAGTAAGTTGGTCATGAACTGGAAACATGCAATGATGTTATGTGATTTACAAGTCAACTTGTAATGCTTTCATGACTGCATACTGTTTAATGTGAATTGAAATGTGGAATGCTCCTAAATATTGAAAAGATGATGTTATGTATGAGGAGTATTTATTATTGGTGATGTGTTAGAAGTTGAGATCTACTTGTACATATCATATTGGCTGGATATTGGTTAAGCATGCATAACTATCTAGAAGCTATTAAAATGAACTTAAAGGGGTTAAGGGATCACTAAAATAAAATTATGTGAAAAAATTAAGCTACTCTTAATATGTCATGTGCACATCATATTCCAAGGGAGACCTAGAGCTCTATTGAAGAGGAGGCAAAAGGTTTCTCTTAGGAGACAAATGTTTCTCCAAAAATCCTTCTACAGTGAAGACAACAATTTCTTCACACCTTATAAGGTGATGACAACCACCTAGGAATGAGCTAATATCCTTAGTAGTAGAAGGTGAAAGTAAAGATAGTGAGAAGATATTTGTTTGACAATTTTAATGCATGTTGATGTCTAAATGTTTTCCCCTAAGTTATGGAACTAAATCTATAATTTCTCGAGGTTGTGGAATAAAGAAATGATAAAGATAAAGTCTAAAACATAGAATAATATGAGTAAAATAATATCTTTAATGTAATCCTAGACCTATCAAGTTAAGATAGATATATGTTTACACTTTAAGGAATGTTTCTATATAAAAATAACTCACTTCAGTAGGATGATTTTAAAAGATTAAAATCAATCTTGTATGCATGTCATGATTTTTTTTTCTAATAAATTGAAGTGGCTAGGATAAAGTTGATGACACTAAAAATAGAGTAGAAAACTATTAAGAAACCTAGTTTCTAACTCCTTCTCTTTCCACTTTGTTCCCAAATAACGACGATGTCGTTCACGACAATGGTGGTCTATATAGACATCAGTATTGTGGACTGGACTGCTAACCCTCATGGCCTTCTAATTACAACCCAAGCAAGTGTCAAGATATACTTCTCTTTGGAACATCTGTTCCTTACGGAAGTACTAAGCTTGAGCTTTAACACCACAGGTTTCACAATTCCCCTAGAGACCTTTCATCCGAACGAAGTGTTTCCGCCACCTCCCAGGTATTGGAGGTAGCAGACTACGATTGTTCAAGAACCTTCTTCCTTAGAAGGGGAGATAGATCCCCAGACTTCATCCTACTACCACAGTTCATCGCACATGTGGTGCTCACAAGGGAGCTTGCCTTATCTGATGTCATACCCCTTCTGTGCTTATCAAGAAATGTTCGTTGGGATGTTCATGTCTCTAGACCAGAGCATATGGCAGGAACATTTTCACCATTAGGCTTAAGGAGGTTTTAGGTCTTAATGTTGTTTCAAGGAAGAAGAAGAGTTTGAATATCATGCCAATAATGTATATTTTTGTGAATAGATGGATGTAAGCATCCTAGATAGCAGTAAGAAGTAGTATGCCATGTATATATGAGATATGTATGATAGAATGTAGTAAGACTATATGTAAATGAGGAATGTAAATTATGGTTTGTAATAAATTGTATGATAAGACCTTAGTGCCTAAGACTTTTGAATATGTAAATGGACTGTAAAATTATGTGATATCATATGTTGTATAAACAATTTATGTTTAATTGTTTACTATGAATTAAGAAGCAAATGGAGCAACATAAGCACTACGTACTCTTAATATTCTATATGCGTGCAAGAACGTCTGATAGTTTATTTATGGTCATGCACATTAAATCAACGAGACTCGCAATTTGTGACAAACAGTTTTAAAAAAAAAATTTACTATATTTTCCATACAAGTATTTTCTAAATAATTCCACATCATGAGATAACAAACTAATAGTAGAACCGAGTGAACAACTTAAGCGTAAAATCGGTATTCATTTTTAGGGTGTTATTTTCCTTACTTGCCAAAGGTGGATAAGCTGGAAGATCCTATTTTCCCACTAATCCTACTTGATTCATTGTTCTCAAACTCTGATTCTACCCTTTCAAGATTATAACACCTTAAAAATGAAGCGTATTTTTATGCTTAAATTATGTACACAATTTCATTATTAGACTATAACTTCATGATGCAAAATCTTTTTAGAAATTATTGTTAGTGAAAATATGATGAAAAAAATTTTAAAACCTTGGTTGAAAATACAAGTCTCGTCGCATTCATTATCATATCAGAAAATAAATAATTGGAAGTCCTGTCTTATATCAAATTAATAGATCTTCTATATTACTTATACAGGTTTACTACTTATTTCAATCACTTAAGTTCAAAAGTTACCATAGTCATTGACATGTTATGAATTATACAAACATTATTCGTACAATCCATAAGATTTAAAGAAAGTTAAGGCATTTGTGCCTTTACATACTTAGTTACACATATAGCTACTACTACCATATATGCATCACATACAATACAATAAAAAATTGCATACTACTTATTTATATTACAATTATCCATGGCTATATCACCAAATGTACATTATGGGTATGACTCAAATATTCTTTGCAACAAGGTCTACACAAATGCTTCAGTAAAGGGGGTTAGGATGCTCCAGCCATAAACTCTCATCCAAGGCATAAAAGGTTCCATCTTCCATCTCGTGGAAGGCTTGAAATGGGTGCAGCCTGGGATATGGAGAATTACCTTGTGATGACCATATGTGCTATAGTAGTGTGAGGATGTATGGGGGTCACTCTCCCCTTCAGATGAAGACGAGTCTACCACAAGTACAGCAAGAGGCGCCTAATAACTAGGTGGCAGAGAAAACACCATATTGGGATGAAAAGTCTCCAAAGGAATGGAAAATTTGTAATGGAAAATTTTGGGCTCATTGCAACAGATACAAAGAGATCACCTAGAGAAAAGTAGACTCACACTATGGCTTACACGATAATGAATAACCCATGAGCATTCGCAGACCAGTTAACGTAGTTGAGTTCAATGAATACCATTGCGGCACGAACGATATTTGTAGCATCTAGGAAGAATGTAACATCCCAATTTTTCTATAATAAATGTTTGAGGCTACAAATAGTTTCTAGAATGAAACTAGGTGAAATTAGAAGCCCAAAAGCAGAGAAATTAGGAAGTTTGGTGCAAATGATGAAAATGCCCCTGTACCTGGGCAACTCAAATAATGAGCCAGAAAAATAGAAATACAAGTGAAATACATCCTTAAGGGATTATAAACATCATGGATGGTTAAAAGTAGTGAGAAAAATTTAGAAACCTAAGAAGGGATGAAAATGCCCATTGGAATCCCTAAAAATGACCAAAATGCTCCTAGGAGCTATACTTTTTGCACAAAGCTAGTCAACTCCCATAAAAATAGCAAACGACCTTAGATTAAGATGGGAATGAACCAAAAAGTCTTAAAAATATCATACGAATAATTTGGGAAATTTTTAGGCAATGCTAAGAAAAATTACGAAAACACTACTGGAAGATCGAGAGGGCAAGATAATATGATAAGCAAGCCAAGAGTGGGCCCCACACCAACATGCACGAAAATCAGTAGAATGAAAAGGTGGTGATGAGTCCCCAAAGTGAAGTCCACCAAGTCTTCCACAAAAAGACAAAAGTGAATAGTAAAAAGGTTCCTTTAACAATGATTAAGACTAATTAACCTTGGTTAATTAAAAGAAAAGCATGCTTAGGCTAAAATAATCATAATCAGAGGTAAGATCAGCCTAATTAACAATAATCTAAACCTAAAAGGATAATTCCTTAAATTTTAATTTATTTTGGAAAATAGAAAAAATCTAGGAAAATTACCAAAATATCCCTAAGTACAAAATTAATTCCCCTTGGCCCATAAGTGGCCGAATTCTTTTGGGACCCTTGGGACCCCATGCTTCAAATTTTTCAGCCTAAACACTTATCAAAATCCTCTCCATTCTCTCTAAAATCACCTTACCTCAAATCACCCAAAACCTACACCTTTAAGCTTAAGTCTTCATCTTTAAGACTTAAGCTAGATTAAAGCCATAAACACCAAAGCCCCACCAACATCACTTGTCCATGTTCAGAGCAGACAAGAGGGGACCCAAGGCAGCCTTTAAATCCCCACAAATCACTAAAGAAGTCCTCAACAAGTAGGATCCTTCCACTTGTCTTTTTATGCTTTTAACTTGTCTTTTTTATGGTGTGTTTGTTTTCTTTCATGCATCTTTTCTCCAAGATCTATGTGTCTTCTTTTTTTTTTTTACTTGTGAGAGTTTAAAATTTCATTTTAACCATTCAAAAATCATCCCTAACCATTTTTATTTATTTTTAAAAATAAAAACAAAGTTTGTTTAGTTAAAAGTGTTTCTAAGGCACTTAGAAGAAATTTAATATGTGGGTTTTGTTTTAAAATTATTTTTGAAGCTCTGATGAGTTTTATGCTCTCATGATAAAGGTTTTTTAAGCTTATTTGAAAGAGGATGTGTGGATCTTGGAGTAGGTCATGAGAATCTACTCTTTCTGGTTTTGGAAAAATATGCTATGTTGTTGTTTTCATGCTTGTTTTATGATTTAGTTTTGACCTTATGATTTTCTCTTGTGATAAGTTTGGTGTGATTTATGTACTGGATCTTCACCTCTAATTATGTATGTTAAGAGGTGAAATAAATTTATGTAATAAGTTCAAAAGGTTCCCTTTGGACATTAGTTAGAAAGCTACCAAGCAAATGATGTAATTTGTTGCCAAAAAGTGGCTAAATCCTTGTATGCCTCCTAAGACTCATCATGACCAGAACCTAAGCATCACAACCTAGACTAAACAAGCATGAACCAGAGGTAAGAGGGGCTGAAAAAGCTTAACACCACTGAACCAAGGTGGTGTGAGATGAAAACTTGGAAGAAATCACCTTGGCCGACCAAGGAAGGGTTTCGGCCACCACTCCAAAAGCATAGTTTAACTTGGCTAAAAATTTTCATACGTAAATCAAGCTCTGCAATCAAGTTTAAAATGAACAAAATCAACCTTTGAAAAAAGTTAATCAAAGCAAAAAGGGGTGGAAAACCTCTAGGAGTGCAATCGGCCACCCTAGAGATATTTTGGCAAAAATGGGTTAAAAATGTGATTAAGGATAAATCAACCATTTTCAACAAGTAAATAATTTAATTGGAGGTTTAATCAACATTTAAAAGGTTAAGTTCTAGAATATATGGCCTAGGTAAGCTTATGGTAAAATCTAAAAAAAATTACTAAATGGTAAAAATTCCAAAGAAGCTTAAAATGGGTAACTAGAAAATTTACCATAACTTAAGCAATGGTAAATGTGAAATTCGGCCATTCCATTAAGTTTTAGGTAAAAATACATAAAATTACCTTAGACTAAGTCAATTCTAAACTATAAACTTAGTCCCCAAGTAATGCTCAACTTAGGTCAACTAGGTTAAGAAATAGTCAACTTCATTCAACTATGGTTAGAAAAAAGAAACCCTAAACATAGAAGAGTGGCATTCAGCCACTTAGTGGTTAATTAACTTAAAGGAGGTTTTAATTTTCAAATAGGTTTAATTAAGGACCATTTTCATGTGAATAAAATGAATTTAAAGTATGAAAAAGTTTTAAGATGGATAAAGAGACCTATTGATTTTTTTAGGCAAATGATCTTAGGGTTAAGAAGAAAATGGTGGAAACTTAAGTGTAGGAAGTTGGAATTCAACTACCATGTTTTAAATTAACTAAGAATGAGTTCTAATCATTAACTAGGCCCAAATAATGATCCTAAACATGTAAGAAAAATATAATTAAAGTGTATGAAAGGTAGGATTTAAGGAAGTAGGTAATTTAACCATTTAGGAATAAATTGACCTTGAAGATTAATTAATTTCTACTTGTCTTAATTAGATATTATTTGGTCCAGAATAAAAGAGATTTTAAAGGTTTAAGAGTCAATTAGACCTGATTATTAAGGTAGTAAAAAGGAGAATACAAGGTAACATATTCCAAAGATTTATTAGAGGCTTGATTAAGAAGGATGGTTAGAACTTAAACATGAAGTTAGAAGTTCACTAAGTAATTCAATCATGGCATACCTTGATTAGAAGGAAGTTATAAAAGTATCTAAGTTAGGTTCAAATAAATTAGTTAGACTTTGAATAACCTAACTTAACTTATTAGAAGGGGGGAAATGAATTAGAAGAAATTAGGATCCTAGAGTTTATATTTGGCCGTTCTAGGTTAATAAGGAGAAAAGAAGTTTAAAAAAGTTTTATAATTTAAGAAGTCTTAGAATGTTATAAGAAGAATCAAAAGTTTAAAACGAAGTAGACAAAGGTAGAATTTACCATTCAGCCATGTTTAATAAAAAAATGTCCTAAATATGTAAAAGTTTGTAAATATTTAATACTTAAACTTAAGAATAAATTAGGACATGTATAAGACTTGAACAAAAGAGAATACAAAGAGTAAAGAACTTTAAAAGGTGCCATTCGGCTACCTAGATTAAATATTCTAAGATGTAAAATCTTAATGAACAAATGTAAATTTGAGAAAAGGAAAGGATGAGAGGTAACTTAGAAGGTTGAGTGAAATAGGTTCCTTGAGTGACTCAACATTAAAAATCAAATTGAGACAATTGTTTGGACTTGTATTTGTGATATATCAGCCAACTTGTAGTACTAAATATGAATGCACACCATGTATGTAAGATTGAATGATGAATGCTCATAAGTAAGAAATGATGATGTTATGTATGAGTATTGTTATGTTGATGTTGAGATGAGGTTCAAAACCTATATGTGCATTCTATATTGGCTGAAAATTTGTTTGAGCATGCATAATTATTTGAAAGCCATTAAAATAAACTTAAAGAGATTAAGGAATCACTAAAGCAAACTTTATGTGAGAACGTAATACTACTCTCTTTATGCCTTGTGCACACTAGATTCCAAAGGGCCCTCAAAAGCCCTACTGAAGAGAAGCCAAAGGTTGCTTTTTGGAGTCAAAGGTCGCTCCAAAAATCCTTCTACTGTGAAGGCATTGAGTCCTCCACACCTTATGTGGTGGTGACGATCACCTAAGAATGAGCTCATATCCTTAATTTTTAGTAGGAGGTGAGAGTAGAGTCAGTGAGAAGATATTGTTTGACAAATTTAATACATGTCTATGCCTAATTGTTTTCTCCTAAAGGTGATGAAATTAGATTCATAAAGTGTCCAAAAGGTTGGACAAAGAAATGATAAAGACAAAGTAAAGTAGTAAAGAATAAAGTTTAAGACATAGAATAATTGTATGTCAAATGATATCTTATTTGTCATCCCAAAGTTATGAATGTTAAGAAGAATGTATGTGGAGACACAAAAGTTATGAATGTTAAGAAGAATGTATATGGAGACACAAAAGTTATGAATGTTAAGAAGAATGTATGTTGGGATACTAAAGTTATGAATGTTAAGAAAAATGTATGTTGAGACACTAAGTTGTATGTTATGAATAAAATTGATCCACTTTAGAAGAATGTTTTCAAAGATTTGAAAATTTCTCTTAATTGCATGTAATGATTTTCCAAATAAATTGAAATGGCTGGAATTAAAGTGAGGACATTAGATAGAGTAGAAGACCTACTGAGAAATTCGTTTCTCACCCCTACCTTTCCATTTTCTTTCCAGACGATACAAATGTCTTTTGCGACAACGGTAGTGTTCCTAGACATTAGCAGCGTAAACTGGTCCGCTACACCCCATGGCTTTCTCATCACTGCCCAAGCGAGAGTTGGTATCTACTTCTCCTTAGGACATCTCTTCATCCATGAAGTTTTAAGCCCAAATTTCAGTACTACCGGATTCGCAATTCCTTTGGAAGCATTTCATCCAGATGGAGTATTCCCACCACCTCCTGGTTTTCCCCAACAAAACCTTATAGCAGAGGCAACTGAGTCTTCAGGGGACAAGATTGACTCCTTAACTCCATCACATTACTATAGTTTGTCGCACATATTCTCTTCACAAGGGAGTTCACCTTATCCGATGTCGCACCCCTTTTGGGCTTATCAAGAGACGTCCAATGGAACGTTTATGTCACCAGACCTGAACTTATGGCCAAGATTCCACGAGTAGGCATGAGGGTGGTGGAGGTTTCATTATTGTTTAAGGAAAGTAGGATTTAATTTGTCATACCCATAATGTACATGATGTTGATAGTTGGATGCAAGCATCCTAATTAGGTGTATTAGTATTATGATAGTATGTTATGTAAATTCAGTAATGTATAATAGTTGTATTATCAAAAATGTAAGCTTGTGGTTTATAATAACTATATGATAAGGCTCATGGGCCTAAGACTCATAGTTTGTATGATATGCTACATACAATTATGTTATGATGTGTATGTTATGCTTGAGTCTTGTTTATCTATTATATACAAATGATAAACAGAAAGAACAATGAACGCTTAGTGTTCCTAATGTTTTGAACGTACATAGAAATTCACATTATGATTTATCTTACCATTATGCACGTTTTATTGGCGAGGCTCGCAATTTATATCAAACAGTTTTTAGAAAAAAAATTACCGTATTTTCATATAAGTATTTTATAAAATGAATTCCCCATCATGAGATAACAAACTAAAAATGGAACCAAAAGAACGATTTAAGCGTAAAGTCGGTATTCGTTTTTAGGGTTTTATATTAGGAAAAACATGGTAGAAGGAGGTGAGACACTAAGTTTCTCAGTAGGATTCTACCCTAAAGTTAGTGACAACACTTTCAACCCAGCCAATTAAGTTTATTAAAAAAGAACATGTCATGCATACAAGTTTATTTTTACTTTCTAGAAAAATCGTAGCTAAAGTGGATTTCTTTTACAAAAATAAAAACCAATTTCTATCGTAAGTATGCAATTTACTTATTCTGAATTTCATAAGTCTGACATACTTTTGGGATCACATACATCACACCATGAACATTATTTAACTATCATTTCATTTATGCCTTACATAATTCTTCCCACTTCTCTATCACTCTCTTAGTGATAATCTATATCATAGGAATATAACATAATTTGGTCAAACAATATGTTTTCACTAGCTCTATTACTCTACATTTTATTCTTAAGACATGAGCTCATAATACAAGGATTTTTGGAGAACCCTTTTGTCTCCATCTTAGAAGGACCCTTTTTTCCTTCTGAATGTGCTCAAGTCACATTAAGAGTAGTATTAAATTTTTGCATAAATTCTTTCTTTAGTGATCTGTTAGTTAATTAGGTTCCTTTCAAAGCTTCCAGATAACATGCATGCTCAAACAATCTGACCAATGTATCATTCACATATAGTCTCTAATCCAAACTACCTTCACATTTATCATCTACACATGAGCATCATATAACACATCACTCTCTAAACAATCAAGAATATTTTCTATACATTTTACATTCATTTTTATGTACTCATAAGGAAACACAACAAATTAACATAATTATTGTCATTAGAAACTAACCTTCTAATCTAGATTTCTTAGTTATACTTAATATTGATTTCTTGGAAAACATGCAACCTTGTTCCAAAATATTTTCCATCTTACTTTATTTTATAAGATTTGTGATAAACCTCTCATAGGAACTTATTCCACTTATCCTTCTAAGTTACTGCTCAACCTTTCCTTTTCTCAAGATTAAGTTTATCTTAATATTTTTAATGTAAGATTATGAAATGTTGGATTCCTATTCTAGTTGGTTGAATGGCCTCTTTGATTATTTATTCTTTGTGTTCATTAATTTGAATATTTTATGAACAAATTTCTTAATTCAAGTTTAAGTGTTAGAATTTTTATGCTTTCTTGACTAATAACTTTGCTAATCAAATTTGAAATTTGAATAACTAATTAACCTACTTGTCTACCTCCTTGCTCATGAATTCAAAGTGTCTTACTCGTATCTTGTTTAAATAACTTTAAGCATTCAAATTATCCTACTTTGCCTAATTAATTTATAGGTGGCTGAATACACTTCCTAAGGTCCTTAATCATTATGGTTCATCTTTTTCTTACATTAGAAGGTGATTCACACTAGTTAGGACTTAAGCTATTAACTCATACTAACTTAGAAATTTTTAGGACTTTTTCTCTTTTTTTAGTAGGCATGGAAGAACAGTCCATCTTCCTCCCTCAACTCCATAATTAATTTTTACTCACCATCTTATACATATTTGGGTTCATTCTTAAGTCTCAACAAGATTATAACTTATTTTCACCAATTTATCCAAGCATAGTCGAATGGTTACCAAAACCATTTCCTAGTCTTCTTCAAACTTATAATTATTTTCTTATACATGGTTAGACTCCTCTTTACACCTTAATCAAAATTTTAAACTCAAGTTTTCTTAATTAAGTGGGAAGTGGTCAAAACCACTAAGTGTCCAAACAAGGGTCTTTTCTCAATTTCTTCTCACTTGACCTTTGTGTCAAGAATTCTAGCACTTGGTACATCACATGTCTCATCAAGGTTTTCCCTTACTCCATAGCTTTGGTCATGGTCATGAAAGATCTTAGATATCTTGTTTAACTTTGGGTCCATAAGTCAACATTTGTTCTTACTAGTTTTAAGGTCCAAGTTTTAAGTTAAATTTATAAATTTTATAACTCAACCTTTATAGATTTTTAGGATATTTATCATATGGTTTGGATCTGAACTTTTATTAAATTCCAAGTTCATGATTAAATCTTTTGAGTAAAAACATAAGCAACCTTATAACTTTGAACACAAAGACAATTAAGAAAGTATTTTTCAAGACAACCAAGTGTAGATATACTAGATATACTCCAAGATCTATCCATCCATAACTTTGAGTATCTTAAAAATTTTCTTAAAAACTTTAAAATCTTCCCAAACTTCAAAGAAATCATTTTTAAGAAATTTTAACTAATTAAGTTGTTATAAAGGTTACTAGAAACACTTTAATCTATCAAAATTCTCCTTTAAATTCCAAAAATTACTAAAAAAATAATGATGCTTATTTTTAACCATCAAGGGAAGTTTTGAACTCTATAAAAGTTAAGCAAGTTGGGTCCATAGAACTTAGAGAGAGACCCACCAAAAAGAGAAGAAAAACAAACCATAAACACATAATTAAAAGTTTAGAAAAAGTGTATGGTAGAGATTCTATTTGTTGAAGACTTTTATGAAGGTTTGGGGGATCTTTAAATTTGGTCTCATTCCTCATTGGTAGTCCACACAAAATATCCTAGTGATGGTGGTGGAACTTGGATGGTTTGTTTTGTTTTAACTCAAACTTGAAAGATGAAAGTTTAAGCTTAGTGTAGATTTTGGTCTTTTGATAGAATTTGAAGTTTTGGATGAGTTTAGAGAATTTTTCTATATGTTTGGAAGGTTTGTTGTGAAGCAAATGAGCTTCCTATTGCTTAAGATGTCATTTGACCATTTAGGGTGGTTTGGGAATTAATTTTTCACTTAAGGGCATTTTGGTCCATTTATATGTTATGTCCATTTTCCAAATGAAATGTAAATGTAATGAATTGTCCTTTAGAATTATTTTAACACTAATTAGTCCTAATTTATCACTAATCAAGTTTAACTTATTCTAAATATGGTTAATTTTAATTAATCAAGGTTAATTTATTTTAATCATGATTAATTTTATCTCTCCTCGTTAATATTTTTATCTTACATGTCATTAATGAAGTGATGACTCATGGTGTGAGTCACCATCTCATTTTTCACATATCAAATTCATGCTAAATGGATAGAGTCCAATTTTTGGCTTCTACTTTGCATTTTGTTGCCCTCCTAACCTTCTAGGGGCATTTTGATAATTTTGAGAATTTTCCAAAAAGTTTTCTAAATTGTTCCTACGATATTTCTAACACTTATTGGTTCGTTATTGAATTATTCTTATGTCATTTTCCATTTTCTAGGAACAATTTACCCTTATAAAAGATAGAGCTTTCTGAGAATGTTTTATAAATTTTTAAATGTTTTAGATGACATTTTCGTTCTCTCTTTATTTCTATTCTTTCCTTATGACTTTTTAACCATCATTGATGGATACTAAACCTTTAGATTATCTTTTAAATTTTTTTTTATGTTTTCTGCACATTAATTTGTGTCATCCTAATATAGAGGCATTTTCATCATTTGTTTAAAATTATCTAATTTCTCTAACTTTTATTCTTATCTTAGCTTCATTTCTTATTAAAGGATATTTATAATTTAGGAAATCTATCATGAGAAATTATAAATATTACAAAGAGCATATCTTAAAAAAAATATTTAAACCTTATGAATTTAAATTCTCTTATACCCACATTTTAAGCTCATGACTGAATGATATCTATTTATTTAATAAATTTATTTAACTTAATTTTTTTTTAACTCTAAAAATTTTATCTTTTAAGATTATAATTTAAAAGAATTAATTACCTAAATCTTATAATTTAAATTTTTCTATGCTCATCACAAATAATTATCTTATAATGAAATAAAAGTTAGAGGATGAATTTTCAAATTTTCCTTGGCTCTTCCATTCCAATACTTGTTTGATTGTGTACCGTAATGGTTGAATTCGTGGTGTTGAATTGTTATGGCATGATTAATTTGTTTCAAAATTTAAAGAAAAGATAAAAAGCAGCAAGAAAAGCAAGAAACAACTAAAGAAAACTCTTTTCCTCCCTTCCCCTCCCGGCCCTTCCAATAAAGGAAGATAGATGGCAGCTTACATGTTATCCACTCACTATGTTATTTTATTTTTTTTAAATTGAGTTGTTACAGATCATCAAATCCTTCGGTAACTAGGTCCTTCCGTAACTAAGTCCAAATTTATGGAATGCTACGGAAGCAAAATCCAAAAGGCACCATTTCAAACTTTAAAGTAAACACAGAACATTCAAGGCATAGGAGATGTCCCATCACATTTCATGGACTTCCTTGTAAAATCTTATTAGCTAGCTTCGTATCTTTGAAATTAAAAACAAGTTGGTTCTCAAGAATCTGCCGTTCTTCTGAGTAGCTCGCTTTTCCCATCAATTTTCTACTCAACAACTTTTTCATTATAATCTTCCCTTCTTGAGCATTATCTGAAATCGGAAAACTTCCACTATCATTCCTTTCTAGCTCTAAGAGTGCACCTTCTCTTGATGGAGAGTTGATCTACTTGTGATATTCGTTAGATAGATCACCAAACTACTAGAGATAAATATAAACTGAACACCAAAATGTAGACCAGAAACTATTGGAAAAACTTTGCTAAAACAAATAAAAAACATTAAAGCCTCAAAAAAAGGGGAAAAGCTTACCTTGATAATGGGCCTTCTAAATCATGATAATTTGATTATGACCGAATTGGGCTTGACCCATTCTTGGAGAGGGAGGGTATAAATTTATTAGCCCTCGTGAGAGTACTATATTTTTATTTTAGGAAACGCGTAATCGAAATGTAATAAGTTTTATACTTCCTGTCATAATTATAAGTGATATAAAAGGAAAGGGATATATGTCAAACTTGTAAAACCTATATAATATGTTAAATATAAGATTAAAAAATAAAATTTATTTAAGATTAAAATAAAAATTTTACAAAAATTAAAAATATATTTAACCTTTTAGTTTTTAATCACAAACAACAAATGAAAATCACTTTCAAAGAATTTAAGAATGGTGCTATAACTATTGCCTAATAATTTATCTTAGAGAAAAAATATTCTAGAATATCAAATTTGTCAGGGACAAAAAATCTTTTGCTGCTTTATAACAGCTTTTAAAATTCAATTAGTTTGAATAAACTTCTATTTGATCTTATAGATGCTTAACCTAAAATACACAAGTGTTGTGCACTTTTTTTACAAAAAAAAAATTATATTTCAGAAATATATTAGAATTGGAATATATCTCAATTCAAAAACTGTTTACAAAATTATTAATATATAGTGCATTGATTCATTAAAGAAAATAAATAAATTGTACAGATTTATCTTTTTCATAGTGTAGGTTAAAAGACATTGTAAAAACTTATAAATAATTATTTTTATTCACATTTTTATTTATTTAAAACAATATTTAAATAATACAATAATAAGAATTATAATTAAATGATAAATATGACTTAATATATAGTGGTCAACAATTATGGATTATTCTTCATAATACAAATTTGATTCTCACTTATAACACAACTTATAAATATTTTACATATTAACTATAATAACTAGTTTACATAATAAAATAAGTGCTCAAATTAACTATACTTGAAATAATAAATTATTTTTTATAGTTATTAGCAACAATTTTAAATACACACTATATATTAACGTACGCGATACTTTTTATTATTAGATGTGACTGGTTTGTGATTATAAAGATGCTAAAGTATCTATTCCTAAAATAATGGTCCTTTTAATTTACCAAGTAAGTTTTGAGACGTTATTATAAATGAAAAATGTTGTAACATAGAAGCTTATATTTTAGTTCATTTAATATGTAAGTTTATATAAACATATTTATATATTACTCATTTAAATCTGTTTTACTTTCTTAGGTTGCAAAATTGTTTTCTCGTGACTTATAAAGCTGTTGAGAAAGAATTCTTTTTGTATATTTTTTTTTTTGTTCATTATATAATTTGTTCCTTCATAGAGTTGACAGACTTATCCCAATATATTTTTCTTAACCAAATTTAAACATTAATAATTGAGATTATGCTAATTTTATCATTCACCTTGTTTTGGGTTCTTTCCTATATTATTATTATTACCAATGGCGAATCATCATTGGAGGGGGAGAAAATTTTACTACTTATATTTATATGTATTTTTCAGTCACACCAAAAATCAGTTTCATCTTATTTTTGGGTTGGTTATTATTATTATAAAAATTCTTTATTGACACTTTCATATAAAATTCTTTGTTAGTATAAATTTTCCTAATAAAAAAGTAAATTATCATAGACATCATAAACTTGTACTAAGAATATAATATATTACAATAATAAATAGTTTCATTAGTATAAAATATTAATATGCAATATCACAATTTCAAATTTTAATACAATAAATTATTTATTGGTATGAAATTTTAAAGTTTATATTAATTATTTAAATTTTATTAAACAATTTTTTCATTTTTTTCATTTTTATTTATAAATAGTATTTTTATTAAATAGTATGTTTTCTGTAATTTATTTTTTTCATGTGTTAAAAGTGATAAAAGAATAATAATAAAATAGAAAAAAACATTTAAAAAAGAAGAGTAACACTTTAAATGCAAATACATTTTTATATGCATTTTATTGCTATTATATTTTAATATGTTGCTTTGAACTTCTTTAAGATTATACATGATTAATAAAAAAAAATTCGTTAAAACATTTTGATTAATATCTCATGAATTTTTCAAAAATTGTAGTCAATGTTTGTCTATTATTATTATTATTATTAATTATTATTATTATATTGTTTCTTTTCTTAATTTTATAATTATATTTAATACTTTTATTTTTTAGAATTTATAAAAATTTTGTATTATTTAAATTTTATTATACCATATATCCATGTTTAACTACATTGATAGATCAAATAGAATATTATCATGTAATATGTTTATTATTATTTTTTATTTATTTTTAATTTTAACTTTGAGTTATGGATAATGAACCACCTTTTTATTTTTCAATGGACAATTAATTACATCTCCATCTTATTAGAAATGACCACCTTCTCCCCTCCAATTTCACATTCAATTGTTTTTACAATAAAATTTTTTTCCTTTTCACATTCTTAAAATTAAAGTCAATAAATAGCTCCTCACTCCTTTAAATTCATCTTATCCCAAACATATATCAAAATTTTCATATTATTTAGTTTTGAGTGTGTTTGGAAATATAATTTTTCTTAAACTCATTTTCACGTTTTAGATCATGTGTTGTACATTTGAAAACAGAATTTGTTTCTCTTTCTACGTTGTCGTGCATTTTTTAATGTAAAGTGTTACATATATTTTTTGTGGTTTGTGAGTCATATTTATTTTTTAATAAAAAAAATTCAGCAAAGAGATGGTGCATGAAAATGAAGTATAAAACATAAGAGCATAAAAGCAAAGGTGATTTTAGAAAACAGTAATTTTATCTTCATATAAAAAATTTAACATCATAACTAAACAATGTTACTTAAAAAATAATTTTTTAAATGATAAAAAAGACAAATATCATATCCAATTATTTTAAAACTCAAAAATATTAAGACAATTTATCTTTATTATTATGATTACTAATTATTATTGTTATTATTATTAGATTTTAAAATTATTTAAAATTTTAGTAACATTCTAAAATTTTAACACAAGTATATTGAAAAAAAAAATGTTATAGTATGTTTCTTAAAAATACTGTATTTTAGATAGAGCAAGCGCGTCAATCAATTAGGATGGATCTTTAGATTTTAGAAGAAAGTCATACAAGTTAAAAATTTGTTTTTTCATTTTTTTAAATTTTTAATTTTAAAAAAAATTCACATTTTATACTTTTCAATTTTATTTAATAAATAATATTATTTATCTATTTATATTGATTATCGTGTACAAGTCCTAACTCCCAACACATAAATGCAAAGCTAAAAGAGGGCAAACTTGAAAATGCAAATGCAAAGCAAAAATGGGAAGAGTTACCAAATAAATGTAAAAAAGAAAGGGCACGCACAAGTAACCAAGCTGTAAATAGAATCACCCAAATGAAAAACGTAGGAGCCCCTAGAAAATTGAATGGAATCCGATGCCTCATCTCTTTCCCAAGGGCACCCTATTACCCGCAGCAGAGATATTTTTCAGCATAAAAAGCACTGTTTCTGAAACAGAACGATCCTGTTGCTGTTAGAATCTGCAAATCTGGCTCATGTCATGCGTCCATACCGCACCATACAATGTGTAATTTGTGTGTTGTTTCTTTTGTACACTCTTGCCACTACTGCTGCTACCCATGTGCACATGCATTCTTTCACATGTCTTATTTTGGCATCCAAATTTGACTTCCACACTATCACATTCCGGCAAAGAGAATAAGTAAAGGCAAATTTAGATCCCGCAGCAGTTTAAGAGAAAATCTGAAACATCTGCAGCTAGTCAAAGTCTTATTGCACAGAATAGGGGATTAATTAAGATTAAGATTCTATTGGAATCTAAACTGTTCTTTCCTGTCAAATTTAAATAAACTTTTTAAAAAAATTGATAATGTAAAGTGAACAGAAAAGTTAAGGGGGCTATTTAATTTTATTTTCATTTAAATCATAAGTATCTTCACATGAGATAGTTTTAATGAAACTAAAAACATCTACAATATGGAAATGAATTTAATGAATTATATTTTCATATAAAAGGATGGAAACAAAAGTATTAAAAAGAATCAAACATGGATCATTAGAATTAATCATTCATACTCAATCCTTCATTGATAAAGGATCGTTTAGTTTAAAAAAAATACTTATAATTTTATTATTAATTATAAAAATATTTTTAATTTTTAATTTTCAAATATTTGTATAATAATACTGATAAGAAACTTTTTATATTTTATACTAATTTTAAAAAATAAAATAAAAATAGAGCAATATTTTTGTAATTAAAAATAAAAATAAAAATATTTTCTAAAATGAAACTATTTTTAAAATACATCAAAATCATTATTTATTTTTAGAAAGGTACAAGTGAACTTTTTGATTGGTAAATTAAAGACTGACTTGAGACAAAATTAAAAGCATATAAATTAATGAATATATTTTGTGTATTATCTTTAGCGTACTGAACTCTTTTAATTCATGAAACACGAGAAGGTTTTAAATGCTAGAACATTCCTTCATGTGATTCTTTCTTTGGTTTAGTCAGAGATTCACACTCCTCACACCATCTGATTAAGTCAATCTTTCTTCACCAATAGTAAGACAATTTTCATATATTCACATGTTATGTTTTCAACTGATGATCAGCACAACACTGCTATAAGAAATGAAATACAGCTCTAAACATCATCATCAAATCATATGCTAGACAAACTTTATGGTATGTTCTTCGCTATTATTAATGTCCGGAAGCATAAACAGTATACCGGACAACTAGTTAAACAGTTTTTAAGCATCAAACCACAACTCATGATGGACTAGACCTAATGAATTCATCATCACAAACTAATATATAATCATTAAAAATTGGGTAATTTAAATTTCAAATCTTCAAATTCTCATACTACATTACATTTTATTTTTCTACACATTTTTATTATAACAAAATTTTTACAGCAATCTCATTTACTATAATTCATTTATTCAAAAAAAAAATCTTCTAATTAAGTGAAATTTGTTTTGGATCAGAATTCATCAAGTCAAATCCAATTCATACCATTTTTCTTTCAACAATCCATAAATGACCCTCATCAATCAAAGTCCAACGTAGCCTCCTTGAAATAAGATTCCTCCATCTTTGCAATGTAGGAAAATATTGTGTGGCTCACACCATCAATGTCTAAGAAATCCAAAATATTCAACAAATAGAAATGGTTAAAGACTTCCCATCAAAGCAGAAAGCTCATGGAGATATTCTTCCTTTACATCTCCTCTTTATGTAAATACTCCTCACAATGATCAAATGCATACACTATTTCAATTTTGTTACTCTAAAATAAAGATTAATTTCGATTACTTTTTTACGGTATTTAAATTTAAAGTTTTGTAACCTAGTTTGTGAACCCTTCATGTCCCCACTAAATTAAAATTATTTACTGGTGAATTTTTAAATCATGAATAAAATCATGGATTTAAAGAAAATTGCAGATTTTAAAATGAATAATAAATCATGAGAAACGGATGAAGTTGACATAAAAGAAACTCTGCATGAGATTGAATTCACCCTTTTTTTTTTGTTGGATTCACGTTTATATGAATACAATTACACTAAAATTAGCTTTTGCATTTCAAACTCTTTAAGTAACAAGTATGCAAACACATTATTAGTGTTTGAAAGTTCATTTATAGTTCCACAAAGATATTAAATAGATGCTAAGTGTGTTAATTATTATAATATACGTGACTAATTTAAATTGAAATTAGTTATATCTCTAATTACACTTGAATAGATTTTATAAATAACTTATTTTATTTAAAATTAAAAAATTTAGATTAAATGTATATTTGAATTTATTTTTTTTACCAATTTTACATTAAACACGAGACATTATGAAGATAAAATTTTAGGTTTCAAATGCACATGTAACTTTTTTTAACATATATTTTAGATAAGTATTTTATTTTTTACCAGAAACTTTTTTTATTAATAATTTTACTATATATAAGATACATGCACAACCCATAAATGGATCTCATTATCTAAGTTCCAACAGGATCTCATTGGATACCAAAATAAGATTCTTACACCATTATATTAAAGAAAAAAAAAAACTCCATAACTTATCTCGTGTTTAAGAATTTTAAAATATTCAAGTGTTTGAAATTGTCAAAGACTTATACGCTTCTCATTAAAGAGAAAATAGTCATGGAAAAATCCTTCCTTTCCAATGTTATGATTCACCTACATCTTCCTTTTATATAAATATTCGTACACACCATTTTGTTATTTGTTATTGTTATTATGCTAGAATAGAGATTGATTTAGACATCAGAATGTCATTACATATATTACCTATTTTCTATCAACCTAGTTCATAGATTCTTTTTATCCGCACTGGATTAGAATTATTTACGAGCGATTTTAAAGTCATGCATAAAATTGTAGATGTCAAAAAATTACCACATTTTAAAATAAAAAAAAATCATGGCAAACATGTGAAACTAACATTTAAAAATAATAATAAACTCACATTTATGATTCACCCACATCTTCCTTTTATATAAATATTTGTACGCACCATTTTGTTATTTATTTGTTATTATACTACAATAGAGATTGATTTAGACATCAGAATTTCATTACATATATTACCCATTTTTTATCAACCTAGTTCATAAATTCTCCTTATCCGCACTGGATTAAAATTATTTACGAACGACTTTAGAATCATGTATAAAATTGTAGATACCAAAAAATTACCATATTTTAAAATAAAGAAAAAAATATAACAAACATGTGAAACTAACATTTAAAAAAAATAAAAAACTTAACAGTGAATTGAATTCACGTTTTGTTTCCGGATTAACGTTCATATGAATGCTACTAAGAGTACTTTTTCCGTTTCAAATCTTTTGTATAACGGATATTTAACACATGTTATTAATGTTTCTGAAAACACTTCTGTATCTCCAATCATGTTAAATAAATGTGAAGTGATTTAATCTGTATTAAGATACTTGACTGGTTTGGTTTAAAATTGATTCTATCTATCAACTCACATTAGAGAAGCTATAATAAATTATAAATTTTACATTAAATTAAAAAATTGTACTAAATATATATATATATATATATATATATATATTTGAATCCACTATTTTTTTACCAAATCCACAATAGAAATAAGACACTACGAAGACAAACTTTTACTTTTCAAATGTACATATATCTGTTTTGAACACATTTGGACAAGTATTTTACTTTCACTAAAAACATTTTTTATAAATAATTTTATAAAACAAATTAAATATGAATAACATCACTTTACTTTAAAATAAAATCAATTTTATAAAATTAACTTAATCTTTAAAGACTCAATCAAACACAATTAGAAGAATTATGTAAAGAAACAAATTCTAAGTTGGCAATGGATTAATCTTTCAAATTGGAGGAATTCTAGAATTCAAAATGAGAGAAGGAAAGGGCATTACGATCAGGACTCTGCTATAAAGCCAGGGAGTTCGCCAAAAGGAAAAAGAAGGAAAGTGGGGCCATGAACAGTAAGGGGCATGGTGGTTTGGCACACAGCGAGTGTCCCACACACGCAGCATCAGCAATGACCGAGTCAAATTCACTTTACACACAACCCAACATGACATGGCGTTACGCATAGCACGTTTACCATCACAACCACGCATCCACCAAAGCATCGAACCCTTCAACCATCATCCTTCACGCGCGTGGCGTGCCCCCATGCTAGGTTCCCAACCCCGAAAAAACTGTACCCTTTCCCTATATTATGTGCCATAGTGTTATAAATATTTGTCATGCTTAAATTATTTTCTATGTTTAAAAATAAAATTAAATAATTAGTTGTCTTTAAAAAAACTAACCAAACAAATGCTAAGTATATCCTAAGAATAGAAGACGAATGACCTTACCACCACAAATAGATAGCTCCGTTTTAGTCTGAGAGCCACCTCTCACTGGCGAGTTCCAAAATGAAAATATCAAAAGAAATAAATGAAAGCATAAACTGAAAAATGTTTCGATAATTCCTCAACTTCTTTTTTCTATCAAAAAGAAAAACAAACACGCTTAGCACATTACACGTGTCAGACTGACCCTCTTAACACCAGGCCCTACATGGCCTAATCTCTACCTAGTTATGAAAACATAAAAGAAAAAACTTCTCTAACAAGTAAAGGCTACAACCTCATAAAAGCAAGGTCGTAATTAACAATTAAAATATTTCCGTTTTGCTTTTCTTAATCCACCCCAAATCTTGATTTCTAAATTTTTAAGGCAAGGTTACTGTAGACGTTTCAACCATTGGTTAAGATGTATGAACATATAAATAATCTTTTATCCACATCTTGTCGAGTACATAGATGTCTGAACGAATAAATTGGGCTTCAACATTTCAAGTACTACGAGCTAATTCTAGGTGAAATTAAAATGTGTAAAACAAAAGAAAACCAAGTTCACAATTAAAAAGTAAATAACAAAAATCTAACACAAATCCAGCTGCCATTGCTTCTTGGGTTAAGCAAAAGCAACTTTAATTTATGCAGTGGCAAGGGGGCGTCCTCAACAAGTCAAAAAGCCCTTTCCTCTCCCGTTTAAGATAGTGATTAATTACATTAGTGATTAATTACATTAACAACTGTCGTTGGTTTAACTAGGTATCAAATACTACACTACCCGGCAGGGAGTGTGGTGACGGTTAGACACAATCATATAATCATACATAGAAAACAGATGAAAAAATTCATTTCATTATTATTATTGAAGATGGTAATACATCAAATTAACAATTGTCATTAGTTCAACCAATATCAAATACTTCCCACACATGAAGGGTTGCGATGATTAAAAATAAAAAATTAAATATAAATTAAATTCATATATAGAAAATAAAAAACATTGGCGAAAATTCATTCCTTTATTCAATTGTTATTTTATAGTAATTAGACAGGCTGTAATCCGATCTTACTCGTATAGTAATAATTCCCCAAATGATTACATTGTGATTCAGCAATGCTAATTGCTTCTTCATTCTTTTTATTTATCCAAAACCACATTCCCTAAAAAAGAGGGGTCAAAAATTTAAACCCATCCACCGCTTTTGCCTTTCCCAAGCCATCAAAAAGAACAAAAGTTACTGATATCACTGCAATTTTCTGTTGCTGCTACTGTTGCACCACATAGCTAATAAGCTTTATCCACATACTACCAAATCTTTTTCTTCCTTCATCTACGACTAAACCCAAAAGAACTAGAAAGCCCTAACATCTCTCCTCCCAAACCAAACAAAAACCCTGTTTCTTCTACTACCCTGTATCCCCTATTTTCACCTTTAAAAAAACTTCAAAACTATAAAACTATGTAACCCATTTCATCAAACACTGAAAATCCCTGGCACCTATTAACCCCCAAGAAAAAAAAAATTAAAATTAATAAGAACTAGTAATTATAGATCAATAAGTCCATTCCTGAGGCAACTGGATCTCATGGTTCACTTGTGGCTGCTGCTTTTGGTTGTTGCGTTTCTGATGGGAGAACCCGTAGTAATCATTACTCCGGAATCTAGGAACCACCGACCCTGCAAATGACCAACAACAAATCAGAAATTCACAAGTTACAAAATAAAGAAAAATTAACAAAATCAAAAAACATAATATGGAGAAAAAAAACTGCGAATCTTAGTTTACCATTTTCCACATTAGAACCTCCATTGAAACGAGACTGGTGCTGGTGTTGCAAGTGACCACCACCACCCACCATGCCCTCCATATTCAGATTCAAAGCCTGCGCCACTCTATCCGGAACCAACACAGTTGAACACACTGCAAACACCCCCCGAAAGGTCAACAACTGCAATTAATAAAAGATAAGAAAAAAGAATTCATTTTAACATTTTTACCTGGCTTCTTACGAGATTCGTTAGAAGTGTCAACACATCGAGGCAAGAACACGCCGGTTCCTGTGCTTTCCCTTTTACCAGAAGGGTTCCCAATAAAAACAGCCCTCATGCCAGACCCAAATTGTTGCTTCCCCTGCTGTTGCTGCAAAGAAGGCCATGCAGAAGGAGACAAACCCCTAACGTTGTTGTTCCTTCCTCTGTTGGGGACCATTTGTCTCTGTTGTTGCTTCGCCATCTGTTGCTGCCTCAGCATCTGAATCTAAAAAATAATAAACAAAAATATCAAACAGCAATAAACAAAAGAATTAAGTTAAAAGCCGAAAGCTGTTATCGTTATCGTTGTTGCTTACTTGTGCAATCTGTAATTGGTGCCGAGAAAGCGACTGTTGTTGTTGAGAGTAAAATCTCACTCCAACGCCAGGGTTGGCTTGAGTCACAACAGGAGAAGGCTTTGGCGCGTTACGGAGAAAGCCGTAACCGTAACGCTCATCGCTCACTCGCATCCTTTCAACTTCTCCTGCAGCCGCACGCAGTAGATCCCATGTCGCCCTCTGTGAGCTCATTTGCGAAACGCTGCCGTTTGGACTCGAACCCTTCCCACTGCTCCCTAACGCGCTCAGGGTCGATTGCGGCGAACCAGACCCAAGCATACCCTTCAAAATTTTAAAAACAAATAAGTAATAAACTCTCTATTTCAATGAAATAAAGATAGTGCTGGATTTTTCTTTCTTTCTTTTAAAATTACCTTGGAATTTTCAGCGGCGAAAGAGTTGGTGTTGGTGTTGATAGAGTTGAGATCGAGTTCGAGAGTGGAGTGAGCGAGTCGGCGAGTCAACTCGGCCATGTGCTCTTCCTCGTCGCTCTCAGTCTCGCTAGAGCCGACCACTGACTCAACCGGGGAACTGAGGTAGGGAAACAGAGTCCTGGAGACGGCGTCGAAGACGTAGTCGTTTTTGACGTTCAAGGCAGCAAGGTTATTACGACTGCTGCTACTGTTGTTGTTGTTGATGATGAGGTCATCAAACGACGTGTCGTCATCGGCGAGGAACTGAGCCGGAAGCCAAAACTCGCCGTCGTCCAAGTTATCAGCCATGGAGAACGAGCAAAGAGCGATCTGAATTTGAATTTGAGTTTGGAGACGTTAGTGGAGTGTTTAGAAGAGCAAGAGAGGAAGATTTGTGAAAAGAGAGGGAAAGTAGCATGGGTTGAAGGAGGATCTGAGGGGTCTTTGTATAGAACAGAGCACTCCCTTAAGTACACAGAAGAGTGTCTCAAGGCACAGGGAAACGGCTTTGGTGTTTATATTATTATTTTATTTATTCTTTATTAATTGGGAGTGGGGGAGGGAAAGAGAGAGAGAGAGAGAGGGAAGAGGGGTGTATTTGTAGAAAGACGGAGAGGGAAAAGAGGCGGTGCTTTTCGGGTTACACGCGATGGTGGTGGAGTGGATACACGCGCCAACTATGCAGATGCAGCAGAGTTGGCATTCGGTAATGGGTTGTGGTTGTGGCCCTTTTCTACCGTTTATGGTTTTGGTTTTCTCTCCTTTTATGCCTGGAATTGTACCAAACAACTAATACGAAATTAGATATTAAAAGTATATAACTTATGTTTGAGATAATAAAATAGTTAGAAATGATTAAAGTTGAAATTTAAAGAAAAAGTTAACAATAACTAAAATTTAAAAATATATAATAATTTCAACTTTTTATAAATATAAAGTAAGAATTAAATAATATTAAAATACTCTCCAACAAAAAGAATATAATGAGAAAGTTTACCATATTTAAGAATAAATATTCGAATTTATATATAGAAATAATTTAATTAAAATATACTTTCATATAATCATAGGTTTTTATATTATTAAAAATTGTTAATTTTATAAAAATTATATCTATTATAATTTTTAATTAGTTGATGATATAGAATTTTTTACTCTAGCATTATATTAAAGTTGAACTATAGAAACTTGATTTCACTATTTTAAAGTAAACATACAAATATTTTTTAAACATTATTATAGTAAAAAAAAACTTATATCAATGGTAATATATATTAAATGTTAATATAATTTTTTTTATTTATCAATATATTTAAATTCTTGTTTGTAAGGTAAAATTAAAAAATAAATGTTGATGAAATTAAAAATAAAGTTTGTGATAAAAATTTATAAACATATATGATATCAATATATAAAGTTGTTAAAATTTACTTATGAATTTTTAGTATATTTTAATAAATAATTATGATTTCATTTTTTTAAAATATTCTTATTTAAGAAAGGTAAATGAAATTCGGATCGGTTCTAACAAATTATGACTTCCTAGGAAGAATTATTAATTCGTAATTAATGAATAAATATTTTTATTAATCAATAGTTTCTAGTGTTTAAATTTAATATTTACTTATTTGATATTATTTTATTAAAATCAATTAGAAACATTATTATTTGTGTCTCTTTTTTAATAATGATATAATAAAAATTTATAACTAATACTATTTTAAAAGAAGAAGGTTAACATTAATTACATATAAGTTATATCAATGATAATTTATATAAAGTGTAATTTTTAAATTTAATTATTAAATTATAATTATTTATATAAAATTTTAGCACTATTAAATTAATAATCAAATACTTTTTATTGATATAATTAATATCTTCACATCTTCCAGGGACATATTAAATAATTTTAAATAAATATAAAATTGCTTAAATCTAATTTATGTGATCGTAATTTTCCACGTCAGTAGATTTACTAAAGTGTTATTTAATAGTTTAGAATTTGTATAACTCACATTAATGTAATTTAATTTTTTTTATCTTGAAATTTTCATATGACAAATAAATAAAATTAAATATATTTAATGACATAGATTATAATATGGACTATTTTAAAATGTTTGCTTTCTATTATCTATTGGAGCTTAATACTCTTCGGTTGTATAAGAAGGTAATTATGAAGAATCATTAAGTATTTATTTGTTATTTTTATATAAAAATTGGTTAATCGTGATTTTTAAAGCAAAATATTATATTATTACTAATTGATTAAAAATAATAATTTTATTGCTTAATTAATACTCTTTTTCAACTTGTAATATATATATTTTTTCAACTGATAGTATTTTACCAAAAATGACAATTGAAAGTAATATAGAATGTGGGATGTAGGAACTTATGACTGTTATTATAAAGATTTAGATTCTTTTCAGTTAAAAAGATTTGAAGGGTTTGTAGTTCTAAATTTATAACTATTGGGTAAATATTTAATGATTAGATTCATCTTTTAAGTCACATTAATAATAAAATCACTTGAATTAATTTAGAGACAAGGAATAAAAATTAAATTAATTTAACATAAATTTTTGAATTTAAACTTTATTCTTTTTTGTTATATAAAAAATTTATATTAATAATAAAATATTTTAATAAATATGAATCATTCAATCTTTATCTAATAGAAAAAAATAATGATAATATATTTTTTAATTTGTTGAATTGGAGAGCATTTTATTCTCTATTTTATGAGTAAGATAAATGAGAAGGATTGTTAAACATATGTTAATTACTTAAAAAAGGGTAGACATTTTTGTTTGTTTTTTTTATTATAAATGAGAGTGGATAGGTGGTCATATATTCTTTCGACCTTTTATATATAAAAAAAATAGATAGTTATATATAAGAGTTAGTTTGAAAGGTTATGTAATTACTTGAATTATTTACGCGAACGAATGATTATATATGAAAGTAAATCTAAAGGATAAATTTAGTAAGAAATTTGTGAATATCTACATATTAATATTTTTTATTTAAAAAACAATACTCATAATTTAAATTAAAATTCTGGCCTGATTTTTTATAATGTAATTTGTATTTATTAACCAACAAAATCCTATTTTGCATAAAAAATTATTAAACCGATATTCAATAACCCTTATTACTAATGCCGATAATGTTTGTACGTTAATGCACATTTAGATAAATGCAAATATTTAATAATTGTTTTGCGTTTATATAAACATTAAAACGAGTAAGATGCTTGAAGAATAAAAAAAAATTCCAAATTTTTGTTTGTTAATTTTAAAAATAATTTTTAAAAATAATTAATATTTTTATTTTAATTAATCTGTTAATTTGACAATTGCTATTTTTTCCTTATTTACAATAGACCTCAAATATTTAAGAATTAGATAAAGATAAAAATATAATTAAAAATTATTAATTAATATTATCTAAAACTTTTAAATAAATAAATACATAAAAATAAAATTCTTCTAAAGTAAAGGAAACATTAAATAATTTATTTTAAAATAAGTATTCATATAATATGATAAAATTAATAGAAAAATTGATACATAAAATTCATATTATTCTTTCTTTTTATTTTTATTTAAAAAATTATAATTTCAAAATAATTCGAAGTTTCAAGTTGACAAATTTGTCAATAATTAATATTGAATTTTACACACAAAGAATAAGTTATTGGGTTTAGAAAATCGGTTGATTTTCGTAATTTGATTTGCAACTTTTTTATTTGACCGTTTTTTGTTTTATAAACAATAACAATGAATTTGAGGATCCAAATCCAAAAAATCAATCACGTGCCGGGTGGGTCGACCCTGTGGATTTGGAAGGTGTGAAACACTTGGTGTGAGGTGTGCGTGATTGTAGTGAGTGCCACGAAACGTTTGGAAAACGAGTGACTCGGCACCACGACGTGACTGAGTGAGTTGCTCCCCCTCACTCATCCCTCGTTTGCTTAGCGGTTGAACCACAGCACTGTAATCTGGGCCCACCCAAATAGCAACAAAACTAATTAATTTTTTATTTATTTAAAAATCTTTCTAATATTTTTTCCTAATTAAAAGTTTTTTTAAATTTTAGACTCTGATTTGTCCATGCGATCTCCACCTGGCACTGCGCCCTCGTTCCATTGCATACGATTTTCGGTTTGTTTTTTACCAGAAGCATCTTTTTTCCTTCTCTCTCTCTTTTCTCCATTTGTTTTCATCTTCTCGACTAAGCATACTTTGCTTGCAAGTTTTCAGTTTTCACATTATCTGAGTTTCTACTTTTGACCTTTTTTGTCATTTTTATTTTGTAGCCCCATGCCAAAAATGGCTTTGTGAAATAGTACCATCAAGAAAAAGGTTAATCGCAAGAATATGAATATTTTGTAAAAATAAATTAAGGAGAAAGGGGCGGGCGGGACAATAATGATACAATATTTATTGAATATCTAAAAATCTATAATTACTAAAATAAATATCTATTTAATAAATTTAAATATAAATGAGTAAATGTTTGTATCATAGATATAGATTTGAATATTATATTATTCATATAACGTATTTATTTACCAACGAAAAATAAACTTAAATATATATAAATATAATTAATTAAAATAATAATATATACCAAAATAATAATAAATTAATGATTAAATTTAAATAAACTTTTATGTTTTTAATTAAAATAAAAATTGTAGAATTAAATAGATATTATTTTAAAATTTAATAATAAAAATTTAAAACCTGTAATTTTTAATTAATATTCTTTATTTAATAATTATATTTATTATTTTATTAAAAAATATTAAGAAAACGGAAGATCGTATTTTGACTAATTAAACTTTGAATAATGGAAATAAGAATGAAAATTTAGGTAAACAATAAATAGAAAAATGTTGATAAAAAATTATTACTTATATGGGTATAAATATGGATACAAGTAATTTTTTAAATTGAAGATATAAATATAGGTACTATAATATTAAATCTAAACCTTACTTATTGTCATTTCTTATAAAAAAATATTGGTAAAATATACATTTTAAGTAGATAAAAAATTAAAATTTTAACCAAAATTAGAATCTGGAAATTGTAATTAGTTTAGGAATTAAATTGTAAAAGGGAATAATGTATTTTTTTTCTTTATATTGTTTTTGTATTATTTTTTAAGATAATAGCTTAAAATTGTATTATTTCAATTGTTATGAGCCATATAACTTATGAAATTGATTCTAACAAAAGTCAATTAAGATGATGATTATTAATTTTAAAACAGTAATAGAGTCAATGCCGGTTTTAATTTTGAAATTTAAACTTTGCTTCCTTCTTCTTTTAGGAAATACATAATGGTTATCTTAATAAATGTGGGAGCGAGAAAAGAAAGATATATTTATCCTGTTTTCAGAAAAAAATAAATAAAAGGAAAAGATAAAAAACTCAACGAAACTTAAAAAATTATAAATATAAATTTGAGTGTGTTTTTATTTTTTAACAAAAATTAATATTCTTTTATACAAAATTAGCTATCTTTTCGCAGTGTGGGCGAATTGTTGAATTTTTATTCAACCTGTATCAAACTTTAGGAAAACTTTATGCATGCATAGCATAATTCGAATATCACACATGAAATTATAATTAAGATATTTTCTTTTTAAAAAATATTTTTAATTTTAACTCTTTAAATATATAATAATTATCAAAATTTTGATTGCTTTTTATTTTTTTATTTTCAAAAACTTGTGCAATAAATCATGAAAGAGTACAATATCCCTTTTCTATTATTTTTCTATAAACATTTAAAATCCTAAAAAAATAAAAATAAAATAAAATATTATAATTATCCTAAATAAAAACTAAAACGATTCTCAAATCAAATAGTCCGCAAGTTATTTTTCACTTCGATTACCTTACAAACTCTTTTCTGTTTTGAACCTAAATAAATGGAGTTTATATATATTATATGATAAACGTAAAAGTAATGAATAAAAATCGTTCCATGCTGTAAATATGAATTGGCAAAGGAAGGCGCCGACTGTAGTTCAGCTACCGTTATTATTTAAAGTCCAGTTATTTCTTTTTATGTTATAGTATTTAAAGTCCAGTCGATATTGTGTATGATGGAATATTGTTTGGTTTGACGTTTTTCTTTGCGCATCTTCTGTTGATTAGATAAATATTCTCTCACGACACTTTATATTTGCAAATTCTCTAACAAAGTCACGTGCTGCAATATAAGCAGAATGGAAACCCTATAACAATGATAATAATGATTATGTTATCCAAACACTTCCATTAGTTTTTGCAAGTGGCTTCTGGAGCGTGTTTATTTGAGCTTCCATGCGTCAAATGCACCAATGTTTTTGATCCTACGGAACCAAGTGTGTTGTGCGTTAACTCTGCTTTTACTCTATAATCTATGACGATCAATAAAAGAAATATTTATGTGTTCCTGTTCATAATATTTTGTTAAATTTATATTTTAAATTTACTTTTATATATAATTATTTATTCTTTAACTATTGTTAAATTACTTTTTATATATAATGTTTCATTCTAATAAAAACTATACAATTATTCATCCCTATTTATAATTAAAATTAAAAATACAAAATAAAACATGATAATACCTAATTTTTGCTAATAATAATAATAATTAAGAAAAATTACATTTAAATCTTTAAAATTTATTGAAAAAGTATTAGATTCCTCTTCTACTTTTAATCTACACATAAATTTTTTAATTTAAATAAAATATAATATTATAAATTTTGTTCAGTTATATAGCTTTATATAAATATTTTTAATTTTTTATTATATTTTATAAATAAAAAATTAAAATAATATAAAAATTAAGAAATATTGAATATATTTTCAATAAATCTTATAATTTATCCTATTCATTAACATTTATTTTATATATATTTTGATTAAAAAATATCATGCGAAAGAAAACTAGGAAAAATATGAGACATGACTCTTAATGATTAACAAAAATTTTTTGTTGCAATTAAAAAAATATTTTGAATCACTTACTAAATTATACACATTTATATGATAAATGTGATTATCATTGAATTGAATGAGAACATTTTCAAGATTTAATATTTTTTATTAAATTATATAATTTTTTTATAATAGACATTTAATGTTATATTTAATTTATAATTTTTTGTTAATATTATTACTTAGACGTTCTGATCCAATTTCTCTGTAACTTGTAAGTTTTCAATAATATACTTATCATTTTCAGTATTTATGTTTTGAGATATTATATTTTGATATACTATATTTTGATTATAGCTAAATCCAGAAAGCAAGTTTTAAGAGAAATTAGATCTGTTAAACAGACAATAAAAATATTGAATAAATAGATTTATATGTGATAGAAAAATTAAAAGAATTATTGTTAGAATTACAACAAGAATTATAGTCTCTTTATTTCTTATTTTTCTCTTAGTAAACAATCTCTTTTAGAACTATTTATGTGTTTCAAATTTTAAAGTTTTCTTGGGGTATAAGGATGAGGAGTTATTTAGGCCTGAAGGTGATGTGTGGTCCCGGCAATCAAACCTTAGAATAAGGTGGTAAGACCGTTGGTCAGCACTAGGAAATCATTTAGGAACATATAACCTCTTGTTTGAATCCTAACTCAAGAAAACCTTAAACTATGTCTCGCATAAGTAGAACTTTAAGTAGATTAAGTTTAGGAATAGAAGAACAAATAATAAAGAGAACTAATAGTAACAAAGAACCTATAACATCTTCCGAAAATCTAACAATAGAAGAAATAGAAAAAAGATTACAAGACTGGGCTATGCCCATAGTAAAAGAAGGAGAAGTATATAAAAGAAGAAGTTTCTTCAATAAAACTTCAGAAGAGCAAATTCATAAAGTAGAATACTCATATCCTGGAACGGATAATAATAAAGAAATTCAATTATTAGAACAAAGCCTCCTAGATCAACATATTAAAGATGAATTTGGTTTCATCCATCTAGGATTAATACAAGTAGCATTAAAACCCAATTATAAACTAGAAGTTAACTTGCCAGTATTAGCAGTAATAAGAGACATGAGATTATTAAGAGCAGAAGATACTATAGTAGCTGCATTAGAAAGTAATTTAAGTGATGGACCTGCCTTCTTTAATTGTTTCCCTAATTTTGCTATGAAATTAGAAAATGAGAAAACAGCAGGAGCCATTAGGATATTCATCAAATCTCCTGACGGAGTAGTAGATGAGACTGCAGATCCTTTCCATGTAATATATAGAGTATATTATAAAGTAACAAAAATTAACTATGGATTTAGAGCTCTAAGATAAACCCCAGCAAATGAAACAATTGTTGTAGAAGCTAATTTAAAGAGGAGTACGATAAATACCCAGAAAAGAATTAATCATCTAGATATTAGAGATAAAGTACCAGATGAATGGGTATGGAAAAACGCCATAGAAACCCCACAAATACATAATACAAATATTAGAGAAATAGTGCAAGAAGGAAATGATATAATATTAAAAATGCACAAAACTTCTAGCCTTAAATATCCTTCCACAAGCTACAGAGGATCTTCTAGACACTCAGTGGATGGATCATCAATAAGCCTTAATTTAAGAGGATTAGATAACTATAGAAATCCTGGAATTGCAAACCTAGTATATGAACAGACAGAAGAAGATTTAGAATTTTCACCAACTGCTAGTCAAGTAATGAATGTTATAGAACTAGAAGAACCTTTTAAAATAGATATAGCCTGGATCAAAAAAGATCTAGATGCACCATATAATAAATATAAAAAAAATGGTTTTTAAGAACCTTTGATAAACAAGAAAAATTACATATCAGAACATCTTTCTATAAACATGTAAAAGATATAGAAACAAATATGTATTTCTTTGATTGGCTACAAACTTACTTAAAAAAATGAAATATCTACTACCCCTTTGAAACAACAATAAATCCTGTAACCAAGGTAGAAACAGTGTGGATTACTGAGGATAAAAAACCAATAGAGGCAGAATATCCTCCTCTAGAAAAAATAGTAATACCATTAGAAAAAGATTGTAACATAAAGGCCGCACCTTATAAGCAGATAAATGAAAAAGAGAAAGAAATACAGAAAAAAGACATAGAAAAACTTCACCAACAACTTAATTACAATAATACATACTTATCAGTAATGGCTAGACAATTAACTAGAATAGAAAATAAAGAGGTCGCAAGTAGCTCTAAAAGGTTAGAAAAACCTATATATGACATTAAAGAATTATCTAAAGAAACTGTTAGTTTATTTTGAAAGAATGATATCAACTTACAGATAGAAGAATTAAAAGAAAAGATATCTAAAATAAATATAAGAGAAAAAAATGTCAACACCCTAGAAATAGATAAAATTAATTATCCCAAAACTAGAACCTATTATAATCGACCCTCACTAGCAGATATAGGACTAGAAGAAAGAACTCAGTTTGTTCAGAATAGTTATTCTGGAACAGATATTGCAGAATGGAATATAGATGGAATGAGTGAACAAAATATCCTAGACACTTGTTCACAAATGGCAATGGCTGCCACTGCTTTCAAGTTAAAAGGAATAAATGATAGGTCTACAGCTGAAGCCATAATACAAGGTTTTACTGGACAACTTAGAGGATGGTGGGACAACTTTGTTACCCCCTCCCATAAAGAAGTAATACTTAACCATGTAAAACCAGAAGGTAATGAACCAGATGTGACGACAACATTAATATTCACCATAATACAAAACTTTATAGGTGACCCGGATATTTTTAGAGAAAGAGCAGCTTTACAATTAATGAACTTAAAATGCCCAACAATGTCAGATTATAAGTGGTATAAAGATACTTTTCTCTCAAAAGCTTTGCTTAGAGAAGACTCGGCTTTAGAATTCTGGAGAGAAAGATTTGTTGCAGCATTACCAGCAATATTCTCTCAAAAAGTAATAGAAAATTTAGAAATCCATTATAGAAAACCAGTACCATATGCCCAATTAACTTTTGGACAACTACATAATGTAATTGTAGAAACTGGATTAAAGGTATGTAATGATCATAAGCTACAGAATCAAATGAAAAAAGAAAAAATATCCAATAAAAAAGAGTTAGGAACCTTCTGTCAGCAATATGGGATGGAACCCATAATTGCACCTAGTATTAAAAGAAATCGAGAAAAGAAGATACAAAAAACCAGGAAGCCCTACAAAAAGCCTTATAAACCTTATAAAAAACCTCAAGAAAATCAAGAGAAAAAACCAATAAGTAAAACTAGAAAAGTAACTAAACCCTAAAACAAGAAAAAGAACACATGTTAGAAATGTGGTAAACCTGGACACTTTGCAGATAAGTGTAAAGTACAAGAAAAAATAAATTCAATAGAGGATGAGGAATTAAAAAAAATCCTCACTACCCTAATAATAAACTCAGAATCGGAACCAGAAGATTCCGATGAAGAATATAGTGAACAAAATGAGATAGATCAGTTAGATAGAGATTCTTTAGAAGAAGAAGAAATTAAAGAAGAATATTGTTTAGGACCAGGACTGTGTAATTTTGAAGACTGTACAACCCCAGAAATAAATGTGATAACTGCAGGACAAACAGCAACCCTACTATCTATAATAGATAAATTAGAAGACTCCCCACAAAAAACAGAGTTTATCCAAAAAATAAGTGAACTGATAACTAAAGAAGAAAGACAAAGAGAAGAAGTAAGACCTATAGAATTTAAGGAAATTTTAGAACGATTTAAAACAATAAAACCTGTAACTATTAAGGAATTACAAGAAGAAATTAAAATATTAAAACAAGAAATTAATCAACTAAAGGAAACTCAGCTGAGCTTAGAAAAAAGACTATTAGAATTAGAAGGAAATAAAATTATCAATCAACAAGAAAATAAAGAAGAAGAACATATTTTTGATATGAATATTTTAAGTTTAATAACCATGCATAAATGGTGGGTTGAAATAACTATTATAGTAGAAGAAGAAAAATTTAAATTAACAGCATTAATAGATTCAGGAGCAGATCTAAATTGTATACAGGAAGGATTAATACCTACAAAATATTATGAAAAAACTACTACTAAACTAACAAGAGCAAATGGACGAAAGTTAAGAGTAGATTATAAATTATCTAACGTAAAGGTATGTAAAAACAAAATATGTTTTAATACTGCTTTTATGCTAGTAAAAAATATGAGTAACCAAGTAATATTAGGAACCCCATTTTTAACCTTACTTTATCCTTTTCAAACTAATAGTATAGGACTTACTACATATGTTATCCCAGAAAAACCATTAACCTTTGAGTTTATAAGAGGACCCAAATTAAGAGAGTTAAATCTTTTACAAGAAGCTTCTATAAGCAGGATTAACCTAATACAAAATAAACAAAAACAAATTCAATTTTTAAACAAAGAAATAGAATATACCAGAATAGAGAACCAATTAAAATCTCAAAAATTACAAAAAGAAATAAAAATTATAGAAGAAAAAATAGAAAAGGAAATATGTGATACTAATCCTATAGCCTTTCATAAAAGAAAGATACATGAAATAGAATTACCATATGAAGAAGGATTTAAAGAAACAGAGATCCCTACAAAAGCTAAACCTATACAAATGAATACAGAACAATTAGCATTTTGTAAGAAAGAATTACAAGAATATTTAGAAAAGTGCCTGATACGTCCTTCAAAGTCTCCTTGGAGTTGTTCTGGGTTCTATGTAAATAAAGCCTCAGAACAAGAAAGAGGAGTACCAAGATTGGTGATAAATTATAAACCCTTAAATAAAGCTTTAAAATGGATAAGATATCCATTGCCAAACAAACTTGATAAAGAGAATATATGATGCTAATATATTCTCAAAATTCGACATGAAATCAGGATATTATCAAATATCAGTAAAAGAAGAAGATAGGTATAAGACTGCCTTTGTAGTACCATTTGGACATTTCGAGTGGAATGTAATGCCACATGGACTAAAAAATGCTCCTAGTGAATTTCAAGAAATAATGAATAATATCTTTTATCCTTACATGGAATTTTCTATAGTATATTTAGATGATGTATTGATTATTTCCCAAGGAATAAATCAACATAAACAACATTTGAATAAATTTATAGAAATTATAAAAGAAAATGGGTTAGTAGTATCAGCAAAGAAAATGAAGATTTTTCAGGATCAGATAAGATTTCTAGGATATAATATACATGGAGGAACTATTGTACCAATACAAAAAAGTTTGGAATTTGCAGAAAAATTTCCAGATGAAATAAAGGACAAAACACAACTTCAAAGATTTTTAGGATGTCTAAATTATGTGGCAGAATTTATACCAAATATTAGAACAATTTGTGCCCCTCTATATAGAAGACTTAGAAAAAATCCTCCGACATGGGATATAAAAATGACGGAAACAGTCAAGAAGGTAAAAGAGCTAGTACAAACCATACCCTGTTTAGGAATACCTCATCCGAAAGCTAGTCTGATTATAGAAACAGATGCCTCGGGATTAGGGTATGGAGAAATTTTGAAACAAGTATTGCCAAATTCAAAAACAGAACAAATAGTCAGATATCATTCTGGAATCTGGCACTCTTCACAACAAAAGTATTCTGTGGTAAAACAAGAAGTTTTGGCCATTGTTTTATGTGTTTTAAAATTCCAAGATGATGTTTTTAATAAAACCTTTGAAATAAGGACAGATGGTAAAACGGCTCCACAAGTTTTACAAAAAGATGTAAAAAATTTAGTATCTAAACATATTTTCGCCCGATGGCAAGCTTTATTATCAAATTTTGATTTTTCCATTAAACACATTAAAGGAGAAACAAATTACTTGCCAGATTTTCTAACAAGAGAATTTTTACAGGGAAAATGGCCAACAAAAGTAAGCCAGTAACTCGGGACCAATACGGTCCCCCTTTATCAACAACTCCAAATCAAAAAACCCTTTCTATGGCCTCTGTTCTAAAAACACCGGCTAATTCCCCCACAGCCTCTCTAAACAAGTACCAAAATCCTTGCTTAGTAACTCCTCAGCATTTCCAATCTTCCTTAGCATCATCCCCTTCATCCTCCACACAAAATAGGTTTACAATATTAGATAAGAATACTGAATACCAAAGGCAAAATGAGCATCCATACTTTGAAAAAGAAGAAATCATCCCCATAATGATTCTAGAAAAATCATGGGAAAAAATCCCAATAACAGAACTGGTAAAGAAAGTTTTGCCAAATGGATTTTTCGGTAATCCCACTACCTTGGCAAAAAAGAGACAGTTTTTTGAGTTAATTTTAGTAGATACTGGTTCTGCTGAAATTACTCATATTAGAGATGAGCAAAACAACATTACTCACTCTAAAGTAAAAATTTTAAAGGTTCTGTCTCTACAAGATTGGGGACAACCTTTGATATCAACAAAATCTTTTTCAGTACAATTCCAACCTCAAATATTCAATTATCATGATTATATTGAGGCCTGGAACCAAGCTTTTTTCTTTCGTCAAGAGAAACACTCTTGGTTTGCATGGTTCAGAAAGGGGATAGATTTAAACTTTCCTCAATGGTTTTTAAAATGGTTTAAGACTTTTGGACCTGTAACCAAAATTTTTCCACAAACCGTTTTAGAAAATTTTCATTTTTTTATTAACAATACCAATTTTGAGACTGATAATCAATTAGTCTCTTTTGCAAGCACTCAGGAAATATCTTGGATATTTGCTTGGGACTTTTGTATTGGAAAGTAAGATAATACCTCTTCCATTCAGTTCATTGGTAAAAACATCAAAGTACGATCGTGGAGTAAGTTTGATCTTGCTCTAGTCTGTAGAGAGAAAATTAAGAGATGGATTGCTGAACACCCCAAATTCATGCATAAGACTCTAGCTTCAGGAAAAGAAGCTTTGTTCTTGCAACAAAAAAGCAGAATTCTAGCAGCCTTAACTGCGACCACTTCTGAAGAAGAGTTTGCAGAATTACTAAGACACCATTCTCCCCCAGTCTCCGAGATACACGAAGACGTAGATTCTGAGGTAGATCCAACACCACAGAATGAGGATAATTGTTATGGGATTTTCTCAGCCATTGGATATAGGACCCCAGTTCAAAGACAATCAGGGTCATTCATACAACAAGACAAAAAAAGCAAAAGCAGATACCCTTCTTTTACAAAAGAAGGCCAGCTGCGCAAAAGACGAAACAACAGCAGTGCATCTTTATCAAAAAGAAGATGCCTTCTGACTCAAAAGAAAAAGTTAAAGATAAGGATAAGAACCAGCCAGCTATGATACAGCTGTATGTCTCAATAATAATACAGGAGCACTCGGGTTGTGAGTGAACTCTATAAATAAGAAGGTTTCTCTGCAATTGAAGGCAGAGCGAAAACCCCGAACTATCAGTATTCTTGTAATCTTTGTTTAAAAATGTCTTCCGCTATCTTTGTAATACTCCCAGTACCTTCATGGGAAAAATTAAAGCATAAAATTTTAATTGTTTAAAATAGAATATTTTAAAAAAATTAGTTCTGATTTTAGAAAGATAATATTTTTAACTATTTGTATATAATACAACAATTTAATATATAAAGAATAAGGATTAACATATAAAATTATATAATAATAATAAAAGTTAACATAATTTATATACATGATTCGTAATATGTATACCGGTCACAACGTCTAATATACTTTTGTTGCACAAAAAATTTTATACAGTAAAAAAATAAAGTAATGTAAAATTAACACTTTTATAATTTATTGAAAACATTTTATTCAGTTTATAAAACCAAAAAAAGCATACATGCAAAACCACTATATATACTTAATATATAATCTATTATCATTAAACAAAATTAAAATACTGTTTAAAATGGTTGAAAGTTTTTAATTTTTAAATTAATTTTGAAAATAAAATTTATTGGACAAAAATAATTTTGAAATAATTTTAATATATTTTTAAAATAATTTTAATTTAAATTTTAAAATAAAAAAATTTATTAAATATTATTTTTATTTTTAAAATATTTTCATTCTTAAATCTATCAAACCTCATCACTATTATTAAACCATCGTTCTTATCTACATGGTCATTATCAAATTATTATTTTATTACAACTATCATTATCATCACTACCACAACAATTATTATTACTATTATTATAATAATAATAATAATAATAATAATAATAATAATAATATTATTATTATGTGTTGCTGTTCATAATATTTTGTTAAATTTATATTTTAAATTTACTTTTATACATAATTATTTATTCTTTAACTATTGTTAAATTACTTTTTATATATAATGTTTCATTCTAATAAAAACTATACAATTATTCATCCCTATTTATAATTAAAATTAAAAATACAAAATAAAACATGATAATACCTAATTTTTGCTAATAATAATAATAATTAAGAAAAATTACATTTAAATCTTTAAAATTTATTGAAAAAGTATTAGATTCCTCTTCTACTTTTAATCTACACATAAATTTTTTAATTTAAATAAAATATAATATTATAAATTTTGTTCAGTTATATAGCTTTATATAAATATTTTTAATTTTTTATTATATTTTATAAATAAAAAATTAAAATAATATAAAAATTAAGAAATATTGAATATATTTTCAATAAATCTTATAATTTATCCTATTCATTAAAATTTATTTTATATATATTTTGATTAAAAAATATCATGCGAAAGAAAACTAGGAAAAATATGAGACATGACTCTTGATGATTAACAAAAAAAATTTGTTGCAATTAAAAAAATATTTTGAATCACTTACTAAATTATACACATTTATATGATAAATGTGATTATCATTAAATTGAATGAGAACATTTTCAAGATTTAATATTTTTTATTGAATTATATAATTTTTTTATAATAGACATTTAATGTTATATTTAATTTATAATTTTTTGTTAATATTATTACTTAGTTTAATTTATTTAAATTTATTTCAAATTTTGATTCTTAATATACTGTTTTAATTTGAAGATATTTTTTTTTATCTAACTGGTACTAAAGCTTATTTTTATTTAAGCATTTGTTAGTGAGAAAATAGGTTGATAAAAGATTCAATACCATATTACAAAATTTTAAGCACAAAATTAAACAGAATGGTCATGTGTCAGAGATGAGGCGAAAAAGTCACGGTGAAGTCCTAAACACAGGGGAGCACCCCATTGCCTTACACATGTATAATCATCGGAAAAATAAAACGCATCTCTAAACAACAAACAAAAGGTAACAAGATTATAAACAATTTCATATTTGGCAATAAAAATAATAAACCAGGATATAATAAAAAAATAAAATTAAAAGCAGAATTAAGTTTAATATAACAAAACAATCAATAAATATAATTTATTCTTATTCAACATTGAAATAATCTAATTTAACAAGCCATTGCATTTAAGTTTATTATAACAAAATACTCAATGCATCTCATTAATATTTACACAATAATAATTTAATTTAACCGTTTGATTCCATTCTTTGTTATTATCATATATTATATATATCTTTCAACAATTAAATTAAAAAAAATCTAAAGTTAAAATTTGGTACTGTTAAACCATAATAATATCTAAGATCTATTTGGATTAAAGTTTATATATAAGCATTTTAGTGACATAGGAGCTATCCTGAACCATTGACAACTTTATTACATAACATTTGTTGCATTCCATAAGTTGTTTCCATATTATTAATCACTTTGAATAAATCATAATATTTAGGTTAATAAGCCAAATTTTCATTCAAATCAATTTTAAACATTGCTAATTTATTTTAATTATCAACACAATATTAATAATCACATCAAACATATGACTAATTACGCCTGATCACATACTTAATGGTATACAAGGCATAAAATTAGATGGTCAACACATACGAAAACGAGTTAAAAGTTAATTATTACAACATCATATATAAGCTATCAAACACAAATTAAATTAGGAACTGAAGAAATCCCTCCATGGCCTCTTCTTTTTCAAGTGCACATGGATCTCTTCTTTTTTATCTTTAGAAATCTTTCCCAAATGAATGATTAATGTGAACTAAAGTTTCAAGGCTTAAGTTGGTGATTCATTGAAATTTTTATTCAACTTAAACAAAGTTCCAACATAAACCGTAAAGAATATGCCTCATATGGCTTGCAAAAAACATAATCTATAGAGAAAAAAGGTTCTCTCATATCTCAATTGTTAAGAAAAAGAACGGTAAAATTTTGAACCAAGTTAAAATCATATCTTCTAAAAATATAGAAACTAGAAAATATCATAGCCTTGAATAACCTTTCAATTTTTACCAAATTTTAGATGTATTAAATATTTTTGAAATAGAGGATTTGAGAGAGAGAACTTCAACTAAGAAAGTTGAATGGGAAAAGGATGAAAGTGTTTACAAGCTTTTTTATGTGTGTTAGATAATTATGATTCATAATTTTACAACTTTAGTAATTTATTTTAATTTAAATTCAAATGGATAAATATGAGTGGAATATAAAAAATTTGACCATAAAATAGTCCTCTTTAGACACGTAAAAAGTCTCTTAAGTCATTGGTATTTTTTTTAAGAGTATTTTGACTTTTTTCCATATTAATTATAAAAAATATCTAAAAAATTTTAAAAATATTTTTATTCCTCTAATATATTTTCTACTTCAAAATATTTTTATAAAATTCTTTACTATGTTTCGATCAAATATAATAAAATACTACCTGTATATAATAGTATAGTAACATTTTTAAAAAAAAAATTTGTGCTTGCTACCAAAAAAATAATTAAAAATGTTTAAATTGACTCTTTTCTTATTTTTTTTTCTTTTTTCAAACATCTTTTCTAAGTCCATTCTTTTTTATTCTAATAAAAAATAAAAAAAATAGTAAAAATATAAATTATTAATTAATATATAAGCTTAATTCTATATTTTTTTATAAATATATTTAGAATAATAATTTATCATAATGTAAACAAAACTATTCATAATTATTCTTTTTGAGTTGTTGAAACCTATCATCCTTAGTTAGTCAAACAAAATAAATAATATGGACAAAAAATATAAATATTGATATTTACACCATCACTTTAAAATTGGGATGATTTTGAAATAAAAATAATTTAATTCTCATTATTTAAATATTTTTTCTTCAGTTTTTTAATATTTAAAATTTAAATATTTTTTGAAAAAAAATATAATAATTATTTAATATATATTGAACAAAGAAAGTTGATTTGAATGCCTTTCTAATACTTTTACAAGAGATGCTTAAAAAAATATGGATGAAATGAAGTAAATATGATTTTGAAGTAGTTAGTGATTTATTTTTATCTTATTTATTTTTAATTCAATTTTATTAAAAGACATTATAAATCTTTAGTTTGAGAGTATATAGAAAAATTTAAACATTGGAATGACAATTAAAAATTTTAAATGTTAATGTTGGTTAGATGGTAACATAATTCTTAATCTTTAAAGTGGATAAAAATATAAAAATAGATGATTTTAGGAAGAATTTTTTATTTTAATATAGGATAAGATGTCTACAAGTTTATTTTATTATTTTGCTATTGGATTTAGAACAAGGTTGGAAATTATTATATTTTTTAAAAATTGTATAATTTTGATATTTATTTTATTTTGAACAGGAGTTTCATATGATTGCATGATGATGGTTCTTTATATTGTTAGAACAAATAGTTGTAAAGTAAACTTATCAAATTATGTATCTTTTAGATAAAATATTTTTTTTAATGTAATTAGTTCATCTTATCTTATTTAAATAAGTTTAAAGTAGAAGATCATTGACTTCAACAAATTATTCATCTAGTTATCCTTTGTTTGTTTTTAGTTAAAATCTTAAGAATGAATTATCTTGGTTCCAGTAATTTTTTTCTTTCTTTTTATCTCTCTACCACTTTTCTCTTTCTCTCTCCCTCTCTATACATATAAATTCACGTGTACATTACAATTATGAATAACTTTGTTTAAAAATTCATAGGCTACCATCATAAATCTTGAAATAGATTATATTTTATTTTTAATTCATATATAAATTTGATTATCCATATCTATTATTAATTTTTGAAATTTTGTGATCATAATTGAATAAAAAATAAAATAAAATAATCTTAAAAAATATATATAATACTTATTTAGCTTTATCTAATTTTTTAAATAAATTGATCAGTTAATGAAATAAAAACATATTATACATAAGTAAATCAAAAATTTATTCTTAACACTTATGATTGGTGTTAAAAATTTATGAAATACATATTATTTAAAAAAAACATAAAATGAATTGATAATAAATATGGATTATTGACTAAATTAAAGTTTACATTAATAAACTTAATTTATAAATAATTAAATTATAAAAATTTATAAGTGCCTACTAAAGAAAAAGGTAAATAAAGTTTTAGCTTGAATCCTTATAATTTTCTCTTTATACTGATATGTTATTTTGTATTCTTAATTTTTTTAATTCTTTACTTGGCTATTATTACTTGGTTTAATAGGATAATTAATCAATAATTGGAAATATATTAAGTTGTCCATTAATAAATTATTATTTTATTGATTTATTTATAAAAAAATTAGATATAATTATGGTGCAATTTATACTTATTTAATTGTAATTCTATCTATTTTTTTTATTTTCTTTAAAAATAGTTATAAAAGTAGAAAATAAGAAATTAGACATATTTTAAGTTTAAAAGTATATTAAAAGGACGGAAAAAGATTAGAAGGACCAATGTGCCCTTGAAGGAAGTAACACGGTCATGCTAAATTCAAGTGTGCCCTTATAGCATTTGTGGATTCTTGACATGAGCATGTAGACGTTAGCTCGACCTTGCAGCATCTTCGATTTTTTGACATAATTGTGGAAATTTGAGCATGACCGTGTCAATCCTAAATTGCGTGGAAGATGACCTAATAAACTCTAACAGCACAAAAGACAACTTAAAGCAACCTTAATAACATAGAAGGTAACTTAGGTCAACTCGGTTAGCGATAGAGAAAGACCAACTTAAATCTATAAAAATGGAGGTTAGGCCTTGGAAGAAAGCACGCTCGATTACATATCTCTCTACTTCATCTTTCCATTTCAACCTCTCCACTCCATTTTTCATATTTTCATTCTCATTTCTTCTTCTGATGTGCTCCTGTAGGATTTTAGAGGTAGAAATTTCTTCTGCAGTACGAGTTACAACATTCTATTATCAACCTTGTTGACAATATGATTTTGTTATTCCTTTCTCAGAGTTAATATTATGAATTGTTTTGTTGGGTTAACATATTTTTGTTTGTTCTTATCCATTATGTGTAACTAATTCCTAAATTAGGGAGCTTTATTAAAATTTACGATGTAAACATTTTAACTTTTATTCTTTTATGAATAATTATATATTTTTATTCAATTGTGTTTTCTTTTTTAAACTCAATTAATTGATGAGAATTAATCACTCTTGTTAATTTCTAAGTTGATTTGAGATATAATTGTACTATTTCCCAATTAATGAAACTATAAAGTAAATTGAGTTTAAGAGTTTTGAAAGATTAATTGAAATCATAGACTTCTAACTGGTTATTAAATTAATAAGTCTGCATGTTCTTTATGTTTCTCTTAATTATATACATTGCATGATCATTGGATAGTGATAGAATTGGAATTGATAGTTAACAATTGATTTTCCACCGTTCATAAGGGAGTTTGGAGATGAAATTGGGTAAAATCATAAGGAAATTCAATGTTTCATGTCTTTTCATAATTGAATTCATACTCGTATTCTTTTCCTTTTGGGTGAGTTCAAATTTGAAATTCAATCATGCTTTTAAGAATTGTTAAAATAATTCTTGTGGAAATGATACTATTACCTTAAATATCTTTTTCTACATTGACAGGTGCACTTGCCCATAGATAAAACTTGACATATAATTTGAACACAACATTAATATTTGTAGATTAGTTTCATATGTTATTAATTATATGACTTATACATTTTCATATATAGTTTTTGACCTAATATAAGACTTTCCCCATAGGAACTCAATAATGTGAGATATCTAATTCTAGTCAATGGTTAAGTGTGCTTTCCTTTACTCACCCATTAGGAGTAATATACTAGGTTAGGTGATATTTTGTCTAAATGAGCATATACATATTTTACATGTGGGGCGAGTCTAACAAGGTGAAGAAAATCACATGGGTGAAATGGTTTATGGCTTTCCAACCTAAATCATATGGCATCTTGGGAGTAAAGGACATACTTACTTTCAAAAAAAGTGTTACTGGTTAAATAGAGATAGTGATCATTGACACAACCATCCTTTTTATGATGGTAGGTGATTAGATCTCTCTATGGCCTTGACCCATGGAGAAATGTAACTGAATGTAGTGGGCACTAATAATTTTATGGTGGGATATGAAAAAGGATGCTCTTTAATAGGATAAGAATGATCCTAGAACACCACTTCAAGAAAATTGGAAAATGACAAAGATACTTGATTCTAGAATGACACATGGTATGATACACTACCCTCAATTTGATGACAGGATCCTTCAATCTTGTATGGTGATGCAACATATTTTGCATGAAAGTAAGAGCAACTCCATAATCTTTATATTCATGCAACCTCAGTTCCTATAGACCTTGATTCTAGAGATAAATAGGTTTGGTTGAAGGACCTAACTGGATTAGTATTCAACATCAACAACATATAAAATGATACTTGGCCTCAAAACACCTCAAACATATGCCAATCCCATCTTTAATCAGTTTTGTAACAACATGATACCAACAAAAGTACTAGGACATACCTGACGATTTCAATGTGAAAGAGTTCCCACAAGAGAACTTTATAGAAGAGAGGTGTACATGCCTCAAATGCATGCCTTTTTTCTTGGTTAGCACAAAGATGGAAGAACACTTATTTACGTATTGTATGAAGATTTATGACTTATGGTGCAAGATTTTTGTGTGGATAGACCAATCTCTTCCAATATCATTTGAAATAACCTAACTATTCAACTTATTTTGGGTGGAGATAGGAATGCAAAGCAAAAGTATGGTGAGGTTATATGACATAGAAAAATTTGATATATATGAAAAAATTTAAATGCCATAGTCTTTAAGAACAACACCTGAAACTTGATGGAAATATTTCATCACATAGTTATTTCATCATGACTTTGACTCAACTTTAAATGCAAGAAGTCTTTCATCTTATTTTTAGATTGGAAAAATGAATCTTATTTATTGTCTTCAAATATTTATCATATACTAAGGTTTGAAAATATCTTGAACTTCAATTAATAAAAATAATTTTATTTATTGATAAAAAATTTATTTTTTTTAAATTTAACTTGATCTTTTTGAACATATAAGTTTATTCTTGAAAAAAAAACTTATTTAAATATTTATATTATAATAAATCTTTCAAATATGTTAAAAGAATTGAAGACATACTATTAAAATAGTTTAGAATGTCTAGTTGTATAATTAATAAACTTTATGGATCAACTAAAATAAAGTTTAGGTATAAGATGTTTGTCTGATTGTAAAAAGGATACAATTTAAAAATTAATTGAAATAAAATTAAATTTTAAAGTAACTATTTATAAAAAGATAATATTTAAGAGGATGAAGTATTTAATTTTTAAAATTTAAAATAAATTAGGTCATAGGTCCTTTATAATTATGCCTATTCATATTTATATCATTTATTTTACAACTTTATAATGAGTAAATAATTTTAAAATAAATTCAAAATTAAAAATAATATAAAATCTATGACTAGATTATAAAGATCCTTTAGTTCATATAGAGACTGAACCATATTTTGTGATGGGGCTTTTTATGTAGGTGCAAAAAAGTCATCTTGAAATAATTTTTTTTTTATTTTTTATTTTATTATTACTATCAATGAATGAATTTTATGAACTTATCTTTAATTTTTTTTAATTTATTTTATTATCAATAAAAACTCATAAAATACTTAATTAAGCAAATTTTATTAGTTTTAAATAAGGATAAGATGAATCCTTATAAACTATTCAATAAAATTAAATAAAAAATCTTACAAATTAAAGATTCTAATATATAAATAAGAAATCTTACAAATTAAAGATTCCAATATATAAATGATGTATTTATGTTAGTGTTAGATTATATATTCATCTTTTATTAATTTCTTGTTGAATGAACTATTAGTTAATCTTAACTATTTAAAGACATGCTTTTAAAGTAGGTTAATATAAAAAAATATGCTTAATATCATACTATTTAAAACATACTATTTTTAATTATTTTATATTTAAAAAATTCAAATACTTATCTCATAAATTCATAATTATTGTTAAAAATTTATTAATTTTTTTTAAAAATAGATTAATTATAAGATGTATATTAAAGATTGTATTGTTAACATTTTTATAAAAGGATATATTAAAATAAAAATATGTAGACAAGAATGAAGGAGATGGCAAAAGTGATCAAAAGTTGAAATATTTTTAACATTTAAAAAAAATATCTTAAAAAAAATATTTATTACATTTCATTAGAATTGTTTTAGTGTAAATTTTTTTTATTACATCTCTAGATTTTTATATTATTTATATAATAAATAAACATATTTTATGTACAATATGTATGCCTAATTAAGTTTTCAATAATTTTTAAAATAAAATTTATTTATAATTAAAGGATTTTAATCATATTTTAACCTTAATCAAATGAATGAAAAAGAATTTTTTTCACACATTCATAATCATAACTTAAATTCACAAATTTTAATAACAAATTAATATGTTCATGATTAAATTAAATATAACTACAATCACATATTGTTTTACATATCAAATTCTTTTTCCATTTTGCTATATATATAATATTATTTTTATTAAAAAATTTAATATTTAAAAATATATTTATTATTTAATTTATACACAATGGTAAAAACTTAAGGGATAGGAAAGTTGTGTCCTCCCATCATAAACATTAAAAGATTACATTTTTAAGTGATATTGTTATCCATGTTATTTGATTTATCTTTTTCCCGTTCATGACTCTTTTGTATGTCCGATAAACAGTAACAACACTAATAAAATATATTATGAAATAAAGAAGTATAAATATATTAAGTTGAGCAAATACATTCATATTACAATTTGATTTAGAAACATATTTATTGAACATGTTTTCCATATGTGGCTCCTATGTAGATTTTTGATGGAGTGGACCCATGTAGAGTGTCGTATTTGAAAGGTTGATAGTAATCTACATTCAATGTTGGCTATATTATTGTGCATAATGGTAAATCAATTATTATAATAATTTGATGATAAAAAATTAATATAATAACTAATAAAAGAATAATAAACTTATCCAACATCATAAAGTATGATGAGCAAATGATCTTATCCTACATAATGATTTAGTATCTCAACAAAATGTTGATTGATAAACCAATATTTTGTTGATTTATTTGTGGTAAATTGACTATAATTACTATATAATAAATGCTTATTCTATCATAATTTTATCAAATTTTTCTTATTTTTGAAACAAATTATTGCATAAGAAAAATAAGAAACTAGATGGGGTTTAGAAAAAAAAAAAAAAGATAAAAAAAGGATAAAAGGATGAAGGAGTAGCTAAAGGAAAAAAATGTCCTTAGGAGAAAGATAACACAGTTGTGCTGGTTGGAGCATACCTTCACAGCAGACCATAATTTTCAACACAACCATGTAGACTTAGGCATGACCTTGCAAATCCTAGAATTTACCACACAGTCATGCAAACTTGAGCACGGTCATGTAACCTTGGAATGTGCTAGAAATGATCCAAGTCAACCTTGATGATGCAAGAAGGATCATAGTCAGCCTGACAACATTGCATGTGAATAGAGTAACTTTGACAATTGAGGAGGCAATTTAGGTCAACTAGGTTTGTAACAAAATCATCCTTAATTTATGTCTATAAAAAAAAGTACACCTTGGAAGAAAGACATGCCTCATAGGCCATACACCTCATACCATGTAATTCACTTCTTCATTCCCATTCCATTTCTTCTTTCGGTATCCTTCTTAGGATCTTGGGAAAAGGAACCCCCTCCACAGTGCAAGTTATTGCTCACTAACCTTGTTGGCATTATGATTTTATAGTTCTTATTTTATGATTAAGATTATAGATAATTTTAGGAGTTTATTTTCATTTTCATCTTTTACTATGTGTAATTAAGCCCTAAATCATAGGGAGTTGGTAAGCTTTTTTGTGTGTTTATTTGAACCTAATTTTTCTTTATAATGATTATATATTTTTATTATGAATGATTTCATGGTTCTTTTCCAAACTGTGTTATTTTATTACACTTAATCTATTAATAAGAATTGACCATTCTTATTGATCTCTAAGTTGGTTGGCGGTAGGTGATCGTACCATCCTGTAGCTGGGGAAACTATAAGGTAACTGAGCCCAATGATTTTGAAGGATCAATTGAAATTGTAAGCTTCTAATCGGTTATTAGATTAAAAAATATGAATAACTTTATACTTTTGTTAACTATATTTACCTTGCATGATCATTGGAGGTAGTACTTAAGGGAAAGATTATTACTATTACATAATCATTGAATAGTAATGATATTACGATGAATGGCTAGAAATTTATGTGTGAATAATTTATAAAAAAAATTGGGGGTAAAAATAGGTAAAGTCATCAAGGATCCAAAGTCCCGTGTCTAGCTATAACATCGCATTCATGTTCTTTGCCTTTTATTTTTCTTTATACATGATTTTATATTTCCAATTCTATACATTGCAAGCACAAATCCTTTTTTTTCACTTAAAAATTAAAATTTAAACTTATTTTATAAATTGTTGGCATAGTCTCTATGGGATTGTCCTTAGGAGTTGCAAACTTGACATACAATTTTACACTCACATTTTTCAGTTTTTCATGCATCATGTTTTTGGCATTGTTGGTAGGGATTATTTCTCAACAGTTTGAAAAGGTTAAATTTTGTTTTCTTGAGACATTCTTTAAAAATAAAAAAATTAAAATGTAGAAAAATTATGATATCCTTGTGTAGTTATTTTCTTTGTGTATGCTAACTTTCTCTTAGGCCTCCACTCTATAATTTAATTAGGAGATAGAAATAATAACTTAGAGATTAATCTTAGAAACCAAAGCAAGGAAAATGGTCACATAGGGACGAAAGGCTTTGTTGTTTGTTGGATTGTATAGCCCCCCACTAATGAAGGTATGCGGAGTAGTATATCTATCCTAACATTAAAAGGTGTTCCCCACTTTGAATTGAAGTGTTCCCATATCAATATTATTCAAAACACATTTCAATTCAACGAAACAATCTCTAAGGACCAATATTTCCATGTCAGAAAGTTCCTGAAGCTGACTAACTCCATAAAGATGAATGATGACATGGGGACATCATAGATTACAATTGTTCCCCTTCTCCATCATAGAGATTGTGAATGATTGGTTGTACTTTTTATCGAAGGCATCCATTATTACTTGGGACTAGTTACAACATATGTTCTTAATGCAACATTTTTCATAATTAATGAAGTATAGGATCATAGTTAAGATTGTCGATTTCATTCAGTTCGAGAATGAGTCTTTGTGTGAGGCTTGAGATCGCTTCTAGAATCTTTTCTGAAGGTGCCCACATCATGGAAACCAAATACCCCTATCATGTTATAGATACAACTTTAGGAATGGGCATCCTACATAGCCTTTGGAGGACACATGGGAGATCATAGGAAATTTGGCTACTAATAGAAGAAGGAATCTCAATCGATAGAAATATACTAGGTGGATCACACTACCATGTATTACAACAAGTGCATAGGATACTGCCCAATCAACCTAAAGTGAACCCTAAAGAGCAGGCCAATAAGGTTACTCTAAGGAATGGGAAGAAGTTTGAGATGTTTGTGAGAAAGGAGAAGAAGTAGAAAGACCTAGTTACTAATGACCACCTCGAGATTACTGATGATATCTCGACCCCTACTAATGGGAGTCCAAGAGAAAAAAAAGAAGGAGGATGAGGAGACACTAGATAAGGCTCCTGAGAAACCCTATATGATGCCTTACCCACCAAGGATCTTTCTCTCTAAGATTGAAGAAAAATAAAAATGACCATTAGTTTGGCAAACTTTTAAGTACCCTAAAGTATCTAAGAATCAACATCTCCTTGGAGGAGTTCATCTTGCAATTGCCCAAATATGAAAAATTCTTGAAAGAAATTTTGGGAAATAAAAATAAGATTGAGGAGTACATGATCGTCAAGCTTAATGAGAAGTGCCCTGCCATTCTGCTTGGAAAATTTCCATCAAAGCTAATAGATCCAGAAATTTTTACTATACCTTGTACTATTAGAGATTCCTACTTTGATAAGGCTTTGTGTGACTTAGGCGGTAGTACTAATCTAATACCTTTTTCCATGTTTATAAGGTTGGGCATGAATGAACCTAATCCTACCATTATTTCCTTGCAACTTACAAATAGGACTATCACATGCCCAAGGGGGATATAGGAGTTCTTCTTAGTGAAAATGGACAGGTTTATCTTCCCTGCAAATTTTATTATGCTTGATATGGAGGAAGATGTAGATTCTACTAATCTTGAAAAGATCTTTCTTGACCATCAAAAATACTGTAATTGATGTACAATTGGGGAAACTCACTTTGAGGTTAGATGATGAGAAAGTAGTGGTCATAGTTTTTGATTTCCTAAAGCACCCAAAAACATTTGATTCTTATAATATTATAAATTATGTAGAAACCTCTACCTCTTTGAGATTTCCTTCTATGTAGGATGTTATGATTAAAGACACATTGGAGAAAATTTTAATGCTTGATGTTGATATTGTAAGTGAATTTGAGGAAGCGATAGAAGAATTAATAACCTTAGAAGTTATAGAAAGCTATGGGATCTCCAAGCTTAAGTCGTGAGTTGAAGAACCTTCGATACTTGAATGCAAGCCCATTACTTCAAACCTAAAGTATGTATTCATATGTTTGCCTCCTTCTCTTCTTATTATCATCTCTGGTGACCTTATAAGAGCTATGGAAGAGAAATTTCTGAAAGTCTTGAGAGAAAATAAATAAGCCTTTGGATGGTCCATTTATAATATCAAAGGTATAAGCCCTAAAATTTTCAATCACAAGATCCATATACAGAAAGAATTTAAACCAAGGGTACAACTGTAAAGGAGACTTAACCCAAGCCTTAAAGAGAAGGTTATAAAGCTCCTTGATGCATGTATAATCTATCCCATCTCTGACAGTCCTTGGGTAAGCCTAGTAAAGGTTATCCCTAAAAAGAAAGACACTACAATTATGGAGAATGACCAGAAAGATATAATTGAGGTAAGGGAGGAAAGTGGCTAACAGGTATGTATTAACTATAGAAAACTAAATGAAGATACCCATAAGAATCACTTTCCTTTTCCTTTTATTGATCAAATGCTGAAAAAATTATCTGGCCATGAGTTTTATTGCTATTTGGATGGATATTCTAGCTATATGCAAATATCTATGGCTTTTAAAGTTCAAGAGAAAACTACTTTTATATGCCATTTGGTACTTTTGCATATAAATGGTTGCCATTTGGTTTATGCAATGCTTTTGCTACATTTCAAAGATGCATGATATCTATTTTTCTGACTTACTAGAGGACTGCTTGGAAGTTTTGATGAATGACTTTTTTGTGTATGCTCTTACTTTTGATAGATGTATCCAAATTTTAGAGCAAGTATTGATAAGATGTCAAAGAATGAACCTGGTTCTTAATTGGGAAAGTGCCAATTCATGGTGAGTGAATGCATTATCTTGGGGCACAAGACCTCTAAGAGGGATATTGAGTTTGATCCAGCTAAAGTTGAGATGATCTCTAAACTTTAATCTCTAAATAATGTTAGAGTTGTTAGTAGTTTTCTTGGACATGTATGTTTTTATAGGAGGTTTATAAATTATTTTTCAATGATTGCAAAGCCTCTTTCCAATTTATTGATGAAAGTGGTCTGCTTTGATTTTAATGATGCATGTCTTTATGCTTTTGAAGCTGTTAAGGATAGATTGATAATGCCCCTACTATAATTGCCCATGATTGGTCTTTACCCTTTGAGATAATGTTTGAAGCTAGTGGTAGAATCGTAGGAGCAGTTTTAGGACTTCAAAAAGAGAAAGTGTTCCTAGTCATTTATTATGCTAGTAAACGTATATGAGACCCGAAGGAACTACACTACCACGAAAAAGATGTTGTTAGCAGCCGTGTTTGGCTTTGATAAATTGAGATTTTACTTGATTATGTCTAAAGCAACTATTTATACTAACCATTCTACCATCAAATATTTGCTCACTAAACAGGATGCAAAACCTAAATTGATTAGATGGATACTCCTCCTTTAGGATTTTGATTTGGAAATATAAGACAAGAAGGGAGCAGAGAACTTGTTGTAGATCCCCTATCTAGAGTAAATCTCTTTGTATAACTTCTTACTGATAAGGAAATGAAGGAGAAATTCCTAGATGATATCTACGAACTATTTTGCACACCCTATGGTATGCAGATTTGACTAATTACTTGGTAGGTAATGTCCTTCCCCTGGATATATCATATGCACAATGTAAGAAAATTCTGTGATGCTAAACATTATTTGTGAAAGAAATCATACTTATTTTAAACTTATAAGGATAAATTGATTAGAAGATGTGTGCCTGGAGATAAAACTTGTGCTATATTAACACATTGCCACTTATTTGTTATATGTTTGATGTATGAGGTATTGATTTTCTGTAATCCTTTCTTAAATCTAATAAGTAATTTCATATATTTTGGCTGCAATTGACAATATTTCCAAGTGGGTAGAATTTGTGGCATTACCCACTATTAATGCTAGGGATGTGACAGTTTCTAAAGAAAAATATTTTTACAAGATTTAGAGCATCCCAAGTAATCATTAGTGAGGGTGGCACACACTTTATAGACAATCAATTTGAAGAAGTCTTAAGACAATATGGTGTTACTTTATAAATTGCCACTCCTTACCACCCATAAACTAATGGTCAAGTAGAGATTTTCAATAGAGAGTTAAAAAGAATCTTAGAAAAGACGGTTAATATATCTAGGAAAGATTGGATATTGAAATTGGATGATGCCCTCTGGGCTTATAGAGCCATGTAAAAAACTCTCATTGACATGTCCCTTTATAGATTAGTTTTTGGAAAAGCTTGTCATCTCCTTGTTGAATTGGAACATAAGGCCTATAGGGCCCTGAAGTTTCTTAATCTTGATTTACAACATTTAGGGGAAAATATCTCCTTAAAATCAATGAGCTAGATGAACTCATAATAGAATCATATGAAAGCTAAAGGCTATACAAGGAGAGGACCAAAAGATGGCATGACAAGCACATCGCAAAACGTGAGCTCACAAAAGGAGAAATGGTTTTAGTCTATAACTCATGTCTCTATTTGTTTTTGAGCAAACTAAAGTCTAGATGAGGCGACCCGTAAAAAGTCTATAGGGTAATCCTTTATTGAGTGTTATAACTCATAAAAGGAAATGGGGAGACTTTTAAGATAAACGGAAAAAGGATCAAACATTATGAGTAAGGTGTGTCAAGAAACATATCTTTATGATACTTGAAGAACCTTAGTTAACTACCCATGACTCTGCCTAGCCATTGGGTGCAGGTACATCATGCTTGTGACATAAAATAAGCATTGATAGGAGAAAACCTGCTTATTGATAAGATTTATTTTATTTTAAAAAGGGAGAGAGAAAGAGATAGGGAGAGGGAGACGAGCACAATCATGCGCCCATTTGCACGACCATGTTGGAAAAAGAGTTCTGGTGCAAGGCCATGCTTATCTTTTGCATAGTCATGCTATACACAAAGAATGACCATGTCATATTTTAGCATGGTCATGTTGATCACCAGGTGGTTATAAACAGGGGCTTTGGTTATGGTACACTTCATATGGTCAAAATATTCTCTTTGCATTGCTTTTTATGAAGTTTTTCAATCTTATTTTTCTTTCTTATTTCAAGGTAAGCTACATGTCCTACTTTTATGGTTTTTTACAATAAGATTTCTACACAAGCGTGCTTAATTATTAGCACACCTAACCCATATGTAATCCTTGGCTATGTGACAAAATCGAATATTCTTAAAAAGACATGGAAGAACTAAACTAGCACGACCATGCCCATGCTTGCACGACCCTACAAAAGTGTGTATTACTAGGTTTATTCTATCAGCATAGTCATACCCTTTCTTAAACAACTGTACAAATTCATGATATCTAGCCTGGTGCATCAACATGGCCATGCCCCCGCTCCACATGGTCGAGCTAGTCCTCAAAACTTTATCTTAAGCACAAACGTGTTATCCTTCAAAGGTTGGTAAATGACCACCACTATGCTCACTTTATCACAACCATGCCAATCCTATATGAGCTAAGTTTGAATATTTAGTTTTGTAGAAAAATGTCTCCCCGCTCTCTTAAGATTAGCGGATACACCACACTTGCTGCCTCATTTACACACGGGCTTGCCTACCCTGTCAATATTAAGGAGGTGCTAGGGATGAGGCATGCCATACACAATTTACATTGTTTATGTTAATCTCAATTAGAAGCTTGGATTCGAGTAACTTCGAGTACCTAGGGAATGAGTGGCATATTTTGGGATACCTCCACGGGATGGGGTGCACGGTGGCAACCCTCATTATTGAGCCAGTATTCTGTTAGTCCATTATTAAGTTTTTAGCATCCTTAACTTATGATCCATTAGTTGGAGACCCTTTCACCCCCTCCGTCAGCTACTAGTTAGGAGTCTGGTAATCCCTTGCTGAGTCCAACATGTCAGCAGCGTTCGAGATCAAGGTTGAGACAATGACACCTAGTTACATGGGTGCCTTGAGCAACATCCCAGCTGATTTTCAAAAGCATCTTTCTTGACAGAGCTTATAAAGGAGGAGGCCTACGATCCCATTCTTGCATAGGCCACTAACATTCGTCACCTTTCTTTGTGCATATCTTCATAGATGCTTCTCATCGGACCTTTTTGCTGGATGAGAGGGTACATAGTTCATCTCCAAGACCCATATATTCCTCCTTTGGGTGGTAGTCTATGGCCATCACATTGACCATGGCATATTCTTCACCATGTCTTTCGTACACACTAGCCAACCCCTAAAGGATGATAAAAAAGGCTACATTAGCATCAAATTCTATATCACCACACTCTGTAGCTTCCATGAAGTCGTTCATCCTGGTGCTACCTAGATGCAGAGTACAGTCCTATTGGGGGAAAAGGACTTGGTCCCAGATGGGTTTACTAGAGAGACTTTGATGGTTCCCTTATTATTCACCTATTGAAGCAACAATAACTAACCCAGCAACTAGCTCTACAGCCCCTGCAGTAGGAGGTTTTGTTAGAGGTAGGGATCATAACCTAGAGGTTGACCAAGGCTCCATCTCTCATCACATCACTCAGATCAAAGATTATCTAAATACCATTCTTCAGTTTCTACAAGGCCAGATGAGTCATCCACCATCTTAATGACAAACATTTTTTCTATTTCGCTCTTGTATTATTAGAATAAGGATTATTTTTCTTTATTTAGGACACTTAGGAACACTTTAGGCATAGGTTCATACACTTTTTATTTTTATATTCTCACTTGACTTTGATTGAACCACTATTAATTTATATTAATTCTCTGACTCTAGCATATGTGTTTAGTGTGACTAGGATGATGTATAACATGAAAACTCTTTTCCCAATCTTTGGCATCCAATGGGAAAATACATTAAGGATAATGCTAACCTCTAAGTTTATGGAAGGAGACCGTTTCCCTCCTAAACTATCATTCAATGAAGTTTTACTTTTTCCTTTCTTTCCATTTTACCTATGTTAAATTTGATGTATATAAATGTTTAAGTTTGAGGAAGGAGACCTTCTCCCTCCTAATTACCTTTTTTGAAAATCACACATTCCTCCTCCTATATATAATACTTTCTACCTTGATATCAATATCTTTCATATAAATTAAGGGAATGATAGAAGATTAAGTTTAAGGAGGGCACCCTCCCCATTTTTTCGTAAAAATGCTTGTACCTTATGATGACTCTATTTTTCTGGATTGTTGGTAAAGTTATAAGAACCTAAAATATGTTGTGGCATACATTAATTAAACTTAATAATGACATGGAAACTTTATAGCCTTAGTGAAGAATTGAGCCTAATTGAGATTTCATCGAACCCTTTCTTCTCCTTGTTGAGTGTTTCCTCTCTAGCTTGTATACTCTATAACTTACCTTGGAACCTTGTTAAGACTTGTATAAGTTGATTGCATTATAAAAAAATAATAAAGGAAAATTAGGTTTTATTAAATAGACACAATATCACCTAGTGTTTCTTTTTTAGCTTGAAAAATATTAAAGTTACTTTCTTTGGTACCCTCACATAATTGTTCTAATTTTAAGTATTCTTAAATTATGACTAAAGAAAAATAAGTACTTGGGGATGAAAAAATGATTAAAAAAGAAAAGAATAAAAGGTGTTAGGAAGTATAAAAGTCAAAATTCATGAAACCCAAGTAAATAAGTTCATAATCTAAGGGTTAAAAGCTATTGAAGATAAAAAGAAAAGAAATCCCTTTGTGTTCCACATCTTCTTATATCTCACCTAATTGCATGAATTTCCTTGATCATGTTATAACTTTAATGAAATCCTTTTATTCTTATATGCAATTTAACTTTTTACTGGAAACTAAGATTTGTGAGAAAGTTTATGGTAGTCTACAATTGTAAAGGGTGGAGCAATAATGATAATACTCTCGAACACGAGAGAAACAATGAGTAGAGGATCTTCTTTTGTTGTGATGCATAATTTCAGAGAACTAAAAGCTTCTAATTGGATTACTATTGGTTGTTCCTATGATGGTAATTGTGTTTGTCTGTTGCATGATTTAAGGTTTTTGAATTTTATTTTTACTACATTCTTATTCTTTGGATTATTACTTGGGGACAAGTAATGTTTAAGTTTGAGGATATGATAAATCACTATTTTGTTGATTTATCTACAGGAAATTGGTTATAATCATTGTACAATAAGTGCTTATTCTATCATAGTTTTAGCTATTTTTCCTTATTTTTGCAAGAATGGTCGTGCAAGTAGAGAATTAGAAACTAGATAGATTTGGGCCAAAAAGAGGGTAATAAAGGTATAGAAAGATTAAGGAGTAGCAGAAGAATAAAAAGGCTCCTAGAAGAAAGCCAGCATGACTGTATTAGTTGAAGCATGCCCTCATAATTGACTATGATTTCTGACATGGTCATACAGACTTGGGCATGACCTTACAACATCCTTGAATTTCTAACACGACCATGCAGACTTAAGCATTATTATGCCAACCCTGGATGGTGGTAGAAATGATCCAAGTCAATCCAAATGATATAAAAAAGGATTCCATTTAGCCCTGACAATTTACAAGTGATCCGGAGAAACCGTGATGACTGAGGAGACAATTTAGGTCAATGTAGTTTGCAACAAAGCTAACCTTAATTTATGCTTATAAAAGGTAGGTTATGCCTTAGAAGAAAGACACATCTCATAGGCCATACACCTCATAACATCTAATTCACTTCTCCATCCCCATTCTATTTCTTCTTCCAGTATCCTCTCATAGGATGTTGGTAGAAGGAATCTCCTATAAAGTGTAAGTTACAGAGTCACTTGCTAGCCTCACTAACATTACAATTTTTTATTTCTTATCTTAGGATTAAGATTATGGATAATTTTGGGATAGTTTATTATCATTTTTCATCTTTTCCTATGTGTAACTAAGTCCTAAATCATAAGGATTTGGTGAACCTTTTGATGTAACTATTTCAACTCTATTTTTCTTTATAAATGATTTTATATTTTTATTATGAATGATTGCATGGTTCTTTCCCAATTATGTTTATTTATTACACTTGATCCATTAATAAGAATTGACCACTATTGTTGATCTCTGAGTTGGTTAGAGGGTAGGCGATCGCACCATTCCTTAATTGGCGAAACTATAAGATAACTGAGTCTAAGGATTTTGAAGAATCAATTGAAATCTTAGGCTTCTAACTAGTTATTAGATTAACAAATTTGAAGTACTTTATATTTCTCTTAACCATTTACTTGTATGATCATTGGGGGTAGTATTTTTAGAGAAGATTATTATTTTTGCATGCTAGTAATAACACTAGGACATGTGATTAGAAATTGACGTGTGAATTATTTATAAGAAAATTTGGAGGTAAAAATAGGTAAATTCATATGGGGATCCAAAGTCCCATACCTATCCTTAACTTCACATTTGTGTTCTTTATTTTTTATTTTTTCTTTAAACTTGCTTAATATTCTCAATTCAATACGCTGCACACACAAACCATTTTTTGGTAAGGTCAGTGTATATGGGATTCATACTAGGGGTCTCAAATATCATTTTTTCTACATCGACAGGTATACTTGCTTGTAGGTAAAACTTGGCATACAATTTTATACTCATATTTTGCATACATCACTAATGTGAAGTAGGATTTGATCTCCTATCAAATCAAATGAAAATATAAATGAGAATCTACTTGCTTTTTAAAGGTCATGCAATATATCTCAAACAACTATCTTAAGAAAGAAAATAAACGAAGAGTTAATGTTTGTTGACTAATAATAAGATGAAATTAATGGAATGATGTTTAGGTTATTACTTGATGTAAAAACTTATATTAGATGTGCTCAACCATTGGTGATGAATTACCTTTAAGGCTTTTCACCCCAAATTTTATCAATAAACAACTTCCTCCAAACGTCAATAAGTATTTGAATGTTTGCCACATCAGTAGGATTCCTAGAGTTCACATAAACCTTCATCATGGCGAAAGTCATTTTACCTTGGGTTCCTAAAATTTGTTTAACATTAACAATAGATTTTAACATCTGACATATAGGTGAAGTAATTAACCCCTTTGTATGATCCGTAAATTTTTCCTTATGTGTGGATGACAATGGTATAATTTAAAAACAAAGTAATGACTTATATGGATTAAGTCATACTTACAAAGCATATTTACATGAAAATTATTAATATAATAATTATTTGGGATGATATGCTAATAAGGGATATAGACCATGCAAAGTACTAATTGCATCAATGAGATGAACGAGATTTTCAAGCTCATTTAATACTAGGATTGGTGATTGCTCCTTTTCTGGGTGCGAGGTATCAACGGATACGTCCACATGATTTAGAATAAGGGTCTATCTATGTAGAGTAACATTTGTTGTATGGAACACCATACTCGTACCAACAACTCATTATGGGGTTGATAGGTATAACATACAACAATAGTTATCCTCACAAATAGGTAATAAACATCTCATAATTATAACTAATTTTCTACAAATAATGATGATTTATCAGTTTTTTATCCTTTGTTCCAGCATCTCCTTCATTCTATTTCTTCGTCTGTTTATGAAAACCCTAACTTCTAAAGTAGCACTAGACATGACCAAGTCTCTATATTGGTCTTTCACCTTGAAGCTTTCCTGCATAATGAAATTTCAAACAAGTATTAGGATATAAATGTTTAAATTTGATAAATTTTAAGCTTTATGGCATAAAAAGTGTTATATTCAATTGATTCCAAAGATGATCCTTCATCTCTTGAAGCACATAAGCCCAATCAAAATAGTTAATGAACATTGTGTTTCTAGTAATATATCCAGTAAGTATCATGAATTTTGATTTATTGGGATTCATAGGTTTCCTTTTTGAATTCCAACCAACTTAAACAAAAAAGAAGATGATATTAGTATTCTCCAAATAAGGTCAAGAATCCAAGTAAAAGATTTCTAGTATTTTAGTCCTTGACTTATTTTATTTTTACAAATTTTCCCCTAACTTTTAACATAATGCAAATTAGTCCTTCCCTTTTAAAAATAATTCAAATTAGTCCTTTCACAAATAGCACCAATGACAAATGTTAAAGAGAGTGATGAAAGTTAGAGACTAATAAAAGAGTTTTCTTAAGTAAAGAACTATTTTGCAAAAGGTAAATAAGTTAGGGACTAAAATGCTAGTAAACTCTTCAAGTTAATAATATTATAATCTTCAAATTTATTAATTACTTTTAATTTTTGGCCCTCCTTCTTTGCTTGTGCAATATCCTTCTTCTTCATGATTCCATGTATCATCTTCTTCTACAAAAAGGTGAGATGTTATAACCTTCATCCATGTTACCTACTAACACTATAAAATTTTAAAAAATAAAAATAATTTATTACTAAAAAATAATAAACAATTATAATAAATAACATATCAATATTCAATTTTAAAAAAAATACTAAATCTATAATTTGAAAGCATATTGTACAGTTTCATATTTTATAAATAATTTTATATTATAGAAATTTAGATAAATAATAACATAGATTAATATTAAAATAAAATAAATTAAAAAATAAGTTCATCATCTAGCATCTCAAGCACGATCATTTTCTAGTAAACTCAACTCTCCCCTAACAAGAATCATAGCGTGTGTGTGTGTGTTGTAACATCCATAAATTTTCATAATGGACTTTCAAGGCTAAAAATACCCTTTAGTAAGAAATAAAGTAGAGATAAGATAGAAAGTTAGAGAAATTTGAAAATTTTTAGCAAATGATGAAAACACCATCTACACCAGGATAACCCATATAATGTGCAAGAAAAACCTAAAAAAAGGTTAAAAGATATTGTAAGGAATTATACAATATGAAGGATGATTAAAAAGTTTTAAGAAAAGAATAGGAACAAAGAGAGGATAAAAAGTCATTAGAAAATCCTGAAAATTCCCAAAATGCCCTTAGAAAACCCTGTCTTTCATAAGGGCTAAACTGTTCCCAGAAAATATTCAAATGACAAAAGAATGATTTAGGAACGAACCAATAATTGTTAGAAATATCGAAAGAACAATTTGGAAATCTCCCGAAAAATGTTAAGTAAAATCATCAAAATGTCCTTGGAAGGCCGGTGGGCAAGAAAATGGAAAGCAGAAGCCAAGAAGTTGGTACCATCCCCTGTGCACAAAAATAGCATATGGAAAATATGGTGGTGACTCATCAACATGAGTCATCACTTCATTAATATCATGTAAGAAAAAAATAATAAATAAAATATAAAATTTACCATGGTTAAATTAAATTAACTTTGTTTAATTAAAATTATCCATGCTTCGAATAAGTTAATTTTGATTAGTAATAAATTCAGAATAATTATCTTTATCTAATCCTAAATGTATAATTCCTTACATTTACATTTATTTTTGAAAATAGAAATTATAGGCAAATGTACCAAAATGCCCTGAATGGAAAATTAATTCCCAAATTACCCTTAAGTGACCAAATTCTTTCTTAGCCATGAGAGGGTTCATTTGGTTCATATTTCATCTTCTAAACACTTAGAACAATCTTCTAAACTCTCTCTAAACTCAAACTACTTTGAAAATCCAAAATTTACACTAAGCTTAAACTTCCAACTTTGAGGTTTAGGTTAAACTAAGACAAATCCATAAAGTCCCACCATCAACACTAAGAGATCTTGTGTGGACCACCAAGGAGGAGGAGCATCCATAAAGTCTCACCAAATCCATCAAAAAATTCTTCAACAAGTAGGTTTTTACCATATGTTTTTCTACGCTTTAAATCTTGTATTTATGATTTGATTTTCTTTTTTTTGGTGGATCTTTCTCTAAGATCTATGGATCCTTTTATTTGATTTGGTTGGAGGTGAAAATGTCCTTTGATGGTTAAATATGAGCATCACAAATTTTTATGTAATTTTTGGAAGTTAAAGAGAAGTTTTGATGGATTAAAGTGCTTCTAGCAACCTTAGGAGCAATTTAATTGGTTAATTTTTTTTTATGCATTGGGACAGATTTGAGAGTATATGAGAAAAGTTTTGAAGTGTTCAAAGTAAGGGGTGGATAGATCTTGGAGTAGATCTAGTAGATCTACACTTGTTTGCCATGAAAAATTCTTTCTATAAGATCTTTATGTTTAAAGTTGGAAACTTGTTTATTTATCTTCTTAAAATATTTGATCATGAAGTTTTCTTAGATAAGAGTCTATATCTGGACTCATATATCAAACGAGTTGAAAATCAGTTAAGAGCTTCCATGACCATGACCAAAGCTATGGAGTAAGAACAAGTTATGAATGGACCTAAGAATATATAGTGTACCAAATGCTAAATTTCAAGACACCAAGGTCACGTAGCAAGAAATTTGTAAGAGGACCTTTGTTTAAGTCACCTTGAGCATTCGGCCTCTTCCTAGTTAATTAGTGAATCTTGTGTTTAAAATTTTGATTAGGGTATAAAGAGGAACCTAATCAAGTAAAACTATAAAATTATAAATTTGAAAGGGACTTGAAATTAGTAAAGTGCTTATTTGGCCATATTGGTTAAATTGGGTAAAAACATACTAAAATCTTGTTAGAATTCAAGGATGGACCTAAACATGCTTAAGGGATGATTAGAAATTAGTTATGGTGTAGAGAAAGAAAAGTGAGTATTCGGTCACTCACATAAAGTAAGGAGAAAAAATCCTAAAAATTTCTAAGGGTGGTATAAACTTATAGCCTCAGTCCTAATTATGTAAATCAACTTTTAGGAGAAGAAAAAAATGAACCATAACACCTTAGGACTATGGTAAGTGGATTCGGCTGCCTAGGTAACGAATAAGAAAAGGAGGTTATTTTGGTTGTTTAAAGATAACTAAATAAGTCAAGAGTAGAAAACTTTAAATTCTTGAGCAAGGAGGAAAACAAGTAGGTTTACTAATGGAGTAAATCTAACTAGCTATGTTATTAGTCAAGAAACATAAAACATATAACACTTAAACTTAAATTAAGTAAATTATGCATAAGACATTTAATTTAAGTAACACAAAGAGTAAAAAACTATGAAGGGCCATTCGGCCAACTAAAGAAGAAGTTTTACATTCCATAATTTTATATTAAAAATATAAAGAAGAACTTAATCTTTGAGAAAAGGAAAGGTTGAGAGGTAACTTAGAAGGATGAGTGAACTAAGATTCTATGAAGGATTCATCATAAATCTTATGAATTAAGCAAGTTGGATAAGCTATAGGAGTAAGTATACATGCTGCCCAAGATAGTAAGCTTAATTGAGAAAGTTTTCATCAAAAGGTTTGTTTCTATTTGGAAATATCATGCCAACTTGTTGTATGGATTTGTGAGTACACTGAGATGTATGTAAAGTGTATGGATAATACTCTTGATTGTTGAAAGAGTAATGTATCATGTGATGTGAGTATACAAAGATGTGTGTAGAGTGTATGGATAATACTCTTGATTAATTAAAGAGTAATGTGTTATGTGATGACCATGTATAGATGATGATGTGAAAGTGGTTTGAAAATAGAATCTAAATATGCATGACATATTGGTTAGATTGTTTGAGCATGCATACTATCTGAAAGATTTTAAAAAGGAACCTAATTAATTAAGAGATCATTAAAGAAAAAACTTAAGTGAAAAATTAATACTACTCTTCATATGCCTTGTGCACATTCAAAAGGAGTCAAGTCTTTAATATTTATAATATTCCATCAAGGAATAAGCTTATCTCCTAAGAATAAAAGGTAAAGCAGCAGATCCAAGGAGAATATAACATCCAAAAAATGAACACCGATCTCACGCTTAAGTCGTTCACTTGGTTTCATTATTAGTTTATTATCTCATGACGTAGAGTCTTTGAAAAATAATTATTACAGAAAATATGGTCAATTTTTTTAAAAAAAACAATTGCCTTATTATAAATTGCGAGGCTTGTTTGGTTTAACATATGTAGTGAAAAATTAAATTACAAAGCGCCTTTGTACGTGTACAGTTTATTCTAATTACTTACCATTTGCTTTAATTCATTTGTCTATAACCAATAGTAAACAACCAAACAGATACTATTCACATAACATACTCTATAATCAACAGCAAACAACCAAACAAATACTATTCACATAACATACAAACCTTACATATTTATACAATCCATTTTTAATGTCTATCATAGTCTTCGACACTAAGTCCTTTACATACACATATTACATTCCTTAATGCAATACCAAATTTACATACTTATTTCCTACATATCATATTATAATATCTACACATAAGTTAGCTTAATACTATATATTAATAGCTAGGATGCTTGTATCTATCTATGTACAAACATTTACATTATTGGTATGACTTCAAACTCTTCTTCTTCCTTGAGACAAGTGGTGGGACCAACAAACCTCCCTAAGCCTAGTGTTGAAAACGTTCTAGTCATATGCTCTGGTTCAAAGACATGAAAGTCCTGTCGAGCATCTCTTGAAAGGTACAAAATGGGTATGACATCAAATAGGGCGAGCTCCCTTGCGAGGACCGCTTATGTGACGAACTGCGGTAGTGGAACGAAGTATGGGGATCTGTATCTCCTTTGAGAAAGAAGATTTCTCAGTTGTAGCAGTCTGCTACCTTCGGTACCTGGGAGGAGATGAAAAAACCTTGTTGGGATAAAAGGCCTCTTGGAAATGATAAAACCCATAAGGAAGAGATGTCCTGAGGAGAAGTATATCCTAACATTGGCTTGGGCAGTAATTAGTAAGCCATGAGGGTTTGCCATCCAGTGCACATTACTAATGTCTACATAGACCACCACCATCGCAAACAACATAATCTTCGTTTGGGAAGAAAGTGGGAAGAGAATGAGTGAGAAAATAAGTTTCTCAGTAGGTTTCTACTCTACCTCTAGTGTCATCACTTTTATCCTAACCACTTCAGTTTATTAGAAAAGTCATGACATGCATACAAGATTGATTTTAATCTTTTAAAAACATTCTACTAAAGTGGTTTATTTTTATATAGAAATAACCTTTTTTCATAAGGAAATATTTGTCTTACACTTCATAAATATGGGATCACAATATAGATATTATTTCACTTACATTTTGTTTTTTCATAAACATTATCTCTTGCATCGTTCTATTCCACAACTTTGAGAAAACTTTTTAGACACAGACAGATAAAAATAATTAAAAAAATATCTTTTCTGAGTTTGCTACTTTACCTTCTATTCTTAAGGATATGAACTTATTTCTAGATGGTTGGTACCACCTTATAATAGGTAAAGAACCCTTTTGTCTTCACAATAGAAGAATTTTTTAGAGAACCCTTTTGTTTCCTCTTCAATAGGACTCTAGGTACCCCCTGGATGTGATGTGAAAAAGGCATATTAAAAGTAGTTTAAATTTTCACATAAATTTTATTTGGTGATCCCTTAAACCCTTTAGGTTCATTTTAGTGGCTTTTAAATAACGATGCATGCTCAATCAATATCCAGCCAATATGTTATGCATATTTAGATCTCAAATTCTATCACTTCATCCATCATATATACTTCTGATTTATAGCATCATCTTGTTAATACTTAAGAGCATTCAATGTCCAACTCAATAAATAATGTGCAATAATAAAAACATCACAAGTTAACTGGTAAATCATATTTGGACAACACAATTACATATCTCCAATACAGGTCCAACTTATTTAACTCTTTAACTTTTTATGATGAATCACTAGAGGGACATACATATCTCCAATACATGTCCAACTGCATATCTTCACTCGTGGCTTCTTCCTCACACTTTCTTGCCTTCCTAGTTAGTCTTCTAGGAGCGTTTTCGTAATTTTTCTCAGCATTATCAGAAAAATTCTCAAATTATTCCTCTAACAATTCTAAAATGTTTGGTTCATTCCCAAGTTATTCTAAGGTCATTTGATATTTTTCTACGAACTGACTAGCTTTGTGCAGAGAATAAAGCGCATTTTAGGTTCGTCCCTTCCTTGTTTTCTAAGTTATTCTCATTACTTTTGGTCATTCTTGATGTTCTCTAATCCTTTAGAATGTCTTTTACATTTCTTTGGTACCTTATTTGAGTTGTCCAGGTGCAGGGACATTTTTGTTATTTTCATCAAACTTTTTAATTTCTCTATTTTTTATTCCTAATCCTGCTTCATTTAATTCTAGGGATTATTTGTGGTTTCGAGGGTTTATTTTAAATTTTTTTGGGTGTTACAGAGAAGATATTATTTGACTAAGTAGTATTGTATGTCTGTCTTAAATTATCACTAAGAGATTGATAGAGAAAAGAAGAGAGTTATGTTAAATGAAATGATAGTCAAATGATATCTAGGATGTGATCCCAAAGGTTTATGAGACATATGTAATTTGTATGCTTAAATAGAAACTAGTTCTTCTTTATTAAAAAAACAAATCCACTCTAGCTCAAGTTTCCTAAAGATTAAAAATGAACTTGTATGCATGACATGTTTTCAAATAAACTGAAGTAACTAAGATGAAAGTGATATTACTAACCAAGAAACTTAGTTTCTCACCCCCCCTCCTCTTCCACCATTTTCTTTCCAGACTCCAATAAATTCCATTCATGGAGGTGGTGATGTTCGTAGAGAGTGATGACACAATCTGGATGGTTGGAGCCTTGAAGCCATCAAAGTTGGATCGCGACTAGGTCTCCTCGAATAATGTACATTTTTGTAATACAACCATGGATAACTATAATACAAATAAGTAATGTATAGTTTGTACTTTATTGTAGGTAATGTGAATATGTTAATAGTAATTATATATGAAATTAAGTATGTAATGATATTGATGTCTTAACTTAACTAAGCAAGTACATGTATAATTATGGATTGTATAATTATAAGTTGTATGACTTCAAACATGTTTGTATTTGAGATTAACTGCATTACTACTTGTTAAAGAAATATGGAAGAGTAAAATTATTATAGATCACTAATGAATTAAACGAGGATGTTTATTTATTTATATTATGCTACAACAACTATTCCAACGAGACTTGCCTTTTATATTAAGCAATTTTAAAAAAAGTTACTATATTTTCACCAATATTTATTTTTAAAGATTTCGCATCATGAAATAACAGTTTAATAATAAAATCGTGTATATGACTTAAGCATAAAAATGAACTTAAAAATTAGGAAAGTGTGAATAATGTAAAGATCTAGTTATCCCATGTTTAAATTCAATTTTCCTTTTGAAGAATGGAATGATAAAAAAAGAATTCTAGAACACTTTGTTATAAAAGATTTGGTACTATTCAATTAATTAATTATTCTAAGAGCTTAAGTTATTAGGGTAAGATGTATGTATAATATATTATATCTCTGACATTCCTATTTATGTAAAAGGTCTTTGTTTCAAAGTGAAGATTACACTATCTTTTAATATAAAGTTTTAGATGCTCATCTAAATTTTCTATTTTTCAAAATATTAACCTTAAAAATAAAAAATTAAACATTTTAAATCATCCTTCCATAATACAAAATTCCTGCTGTAGTCATCAAATATTATTATAAAAAATTAATTTATGTAATTATATGACCATTTTCTAAATTCTAAATAACTAAAAGGTGAATCAATGATCTAAGAATCATATTTTATAATATTAAAAATGTAAAGAATAATATCTAATATTCACATAAAATATAATAAAAGTGTTAAAATTTAATAGTATTAGTATGGAGATATTCCTTCCATTGTGGTGGTTAAGAAGAAGAAAATAACATAAGAAATAGGTCTTTTACAATAAAGATGCATTTTGAACATTCAATATTATTAACATCGTATAAATAATATCTTGGATACAAAACGGTATGAAGAGGTTTTTAAATAATATATATATATATATATATATATATTAATTAGTTATCAAAATATTTTTAATATTATTTTTTAAATTAAGATTTATTTAATTAGATTTTTTTTGTTTCTTTAACTATTTGGTATTAATTTTATGAAACACATATTCTTTTTTCATATTTATAGGAAAAATTTCTTATTAATTTTATAAATGAAAATTTTCCTTTTCCCTATGTTAAAATTAAGATTTTTATCCATATGTTAAAATTAAGATTTTTATAGAGAATATCCGACTTTGAGATCATGCCATTAAATTTTAAACCATCATTTCATGAAAATGGCATACTAATATTAGTTTTATGCTTAATTATATAGAATCAAAATGTTTAAAATGGTATAAATTGAATTATTCACGTAAAATACATATTGATGATCATGTATATATTTTAAAAAATTATAGTATTAGATCATAGTTATCTTATGCAGGAAGCAATTCTGCACGAATTATATATATATATATATATATATATATATATATATATATATATATATATATATATATATATATATATATATATATATATATATTGTACATTGAAAATTGAACCAACACTAGTTTGTTCAAGACCATTTTAAAATAATTTAGATTAGTTTTTAAAATTTTATGTTTTACCCCTTTTAATTTTGATAATTTTCATTTAGTGTAATTTTATAAAATATTATTTATTATAATTATTTTTACCTTATTTTTATTGATATTTAAAATAGAATAAATTTATTTTAATAAATTAAGGAATAAATAAAAATTTAAAATAAAAAATGATTACTAAAAATTAAAAATGATAAAAATTTTATAAATTTAAAAATTTACTCGATCCTTTTACCTATATTTCTATTATCTATTTCTATACTTCTTTTACATAAGAAAACGAAAAACAAACAACTCTTAGCAATGATAGCTAGCAAGGATCGTTTCGTAAAGCAATGAACATCATTATTTTGGATATTAATTATATGGAGATGTGGCTTTTGCATAATTCAATAATTGCAAAGATATTATTTCTCTTGTGAATAAACTGAAAGCTAGTGAGAGAGTGAGGGTGCGAGGACGTGACGTGGCACTGGCAAGTGGGAGAGGCGCGAAAGATCTTATGCTGACATGGCCGTCATGATCTACTTCGTCTAGATCTTTTCCCTCTCTCTCCCTTAACGCTGTCGTTTTGGAAACATCATTTCCGCGCGTCTTTTCTAATTTCTTTTTCCTTCCACAGATTGCCGGCGTTGGACGGCGTTTCCAGCATAATTCTTCTTTTTTGTTTTATTATAGAAAATTATTCAAGAATTTATCAGACACGGTTTATCTTTATTAAAATTTTATAAATTTTTACAAACTATAATTTAAAATCACTTTATCTCCGGTCTTTTACATATAAAAGAATTAATGTTATGTTCCATAATTATAATTATTATTTTAAAATTAAAATTAAATAAAAAATATTTTCTTTTATTGTTATTATAATGATAATAGAAATTAATTTTATCGGTCATTCGACTGAGCATTTTCTTTTCCTTATTTGTATTTCCTTTTTCGTTATCGTCAGTAGTTTTCTTTTTTTTTTCCTTTTTATTATTATTTTTTTCTAGTTGCAATTACATAATTAAAAAAATCAAAATAATTAAGGAAAATGAAACCCTCGTGATTTTCCCCTTTTCCAAACGGTATATATTTTTAATATGATGCAAAATACTATTACATAAATATATTCAATAAATTAAATCTTTTAAATTAGGTTTTGATAAATACTATATACTTAATTCTTTTAGTAAAATTTGGAGTTTAAATTAATACGAACTATAATTTTTTTAAAATATATATTTTACGTTTAATAGTATGAAAATTAATTTCTTAATGAAAAACAATCAGATCCAATTTTTGTGTATAAAAAGAATCTTCGTTAATAAATTTCATTTCATTAGATTATATTTTTACTTTGAAAAATTATTTTCATAACAAATATATAATTTAAAAAATTAAAAAAAATGATTAACTCTCTTTAATTTGAGCGTTTGTGGAAATTTGTTTAATCTAAAACATATTCGCAATAGATATAAAAATTTATAATTTATTAAATTTGTAGAAAAGTTTTTCTTGGCAAAAGGAAAAAGTTCTTTGTAAATTTAGTTAAGATAAAACAATTTAGTTTCATTCATTAAATAAAAAATATATATTTTAAGGCCTTTTGAAAATATCCTCGTATTTAAATTTAGTTCCACTCATATTAAATAATTTATAAAATTATAACAAATTAATATATAAAAAAATCTCTTAACATATTTAATAAATTTTTTTATGAACCTAAATTTAATTTATTTATTAAAAAAAATATTTTAAAAATCTTAAACATATCATTTTAATAAAAAAATCAAATCAAAATCTCTCTTTAAATATGTTAGAAGGTAAGTTTTTATTAAATATTTTATCCATTCTCATTCTTATTTATATTAAAAAAATGTTAAATTTAAAATCAATTAATATAAATACATATTAATCTATTATTATCTCACATCTAAATATTATTATTTATATTTTTAAAATCCAACTATATGTTATGTAATCAATTATACAATTAAAAGTATTAATAAATTTTTTTAGGATATTTTAAATAAAAATTATAGTCATTAAATCTATTATAAGATTATTTCAACATTTAGAATATATTTTCAATAATTTATAAATATTATAAAATTATCAATTAAAAAAATATTACGCAATCAAAATAAGCATGTAAGTTCAATTCTTCTTTAAAAAGTTATCAAAATTTTATATTTTTTTCTTAATTATTGGCATGATATCAAATATAAAAATAGACTCAATTGAAGATGATAATTCTCATAATTTAGTTAGGAAGATCAAGATTGATTACGATAACCTTGGTAATTTAGTTAGGAAGATCAAGATTGATTATGATAACATTGGTAATTTAGTTAGGAAGATCAAGATTGATTATGATAACCTTGGTACTCGAGAGTTATCACATACCTTCTAAAATAATCATGTAATACCTTAATAATAAAATTTGTTTTTACCGTCGTACACACAGTTTCATTATTAGATTTTATTTCATGATGTGTAATCTTTAGAAAATAATACGATAATTTTTAAAAATATTTTGATATAAAATGCAATACTCATCAGAATAGCAGTTGTAGTAGAATATACATAAACAGATCTCTTAGTCCACGTTTAATTCATTAATGTTCTAAGTAACTTCTATTGTTATATTCTTCTCCAATAAGTAGTAATGCAACTTACCATAAATTCAAACATACTAGAAGTCATACAAATTATAATTATACAGTCTATAACTATACATATTTAATTAAGTTAAGGAATCGGTGTCTTTACCTACTTAATTACATATATAATTATTTCTACCATATTCATATTACCTATAATAATTACAAACTACATACCACTTTTTTAATATATAGTTATTCATCCATTTACAAATTACACATTATTGGTATAACAAACTTTCTTCTTCTTCAAAGTGGTCACACAAACGCATCAAGTATGGGAACCTCGACGTTGTAGCCACACACTTTCATCTATTTCCATAAAGGTTCCATCTGACATCTCCTAGAAAGCTTGGAAGGGGAATGGACTAGGGTAAGACAAGCTGCCTTAGGGCGACCATATGTCAAAAGTGTTGTAGCAATAAGATGGCATCTGCAGGTTTCTCTCCCTTTCAAAAGAGGAGTCTACAACCAGTGTAGGTAGAGCCTGGTGATGGTGGAAATACCCCTTTAGGATGAAAGATTATAAAGGTATGGCGAATTCTGTAGTAGAGAAGTATAGACTCATAGTAGTAGACATAAACATATGACCCAAGGAGATGTACATTGGCCTAAGTAGTGATGACCAGCCCTGAGCATTCGCTGACCAATTAACTTTGCTGATCCTTACGAAGACCATTGTAGTCATGAATGACATCCAAGACGTTTGGGATGAAAATGATGGAAGAGGGATGAGAAACTAAGTTTCTCAGTAGGATTCTATCCTAGGTTACTAACATCACTTTCATCCAAGTCACTTCAGTTTATTAGGAAACATGTCATGCATACAAGTTTATTTTTAATTTTTTGAAAACTTTTGCTGAAGTGGATTTATTTTACACAAGAAGCACTAGTCTTTAATTAAGCATATAAATTACGTAAGTCTCATAAATCTTTGGGATTACATCATAGATATCATTTGACTATCATCTTATCTATGTCTTATATAATTCTTCTCTTTTCTTTGTCACTCTCTCTTAGTGATAATCTAAGACATAGACATACATTACTACATAATCAAATAATATCTTTTCATTGATTCTACTACTCTACCTTCTATTCCTAGGATATAAGTTCATTCCTTGATGGTCGTCACCATCACAAATATTGAAGACTTGGCACTTCATAATAGAAGGATTCTTGGAGAACCTTTTTTATCTCCACCTTATAAGGATATGGCGCCTTCTAAATATGCAAAGGCACATTAAGAGAATTATTAACTTTTCACATATATTCTTTCTTTAGTAATCCATTAGTTAATTAGGTTCCTTTTTAAAAGCTTCCAAATAATCATGCACGCTCAATCAATCCAACCAATATGTCATGCACACATAATCTCTATTGCAACTACTTTCACATATTCATCCATACATGATCATAATGTAATACATCATTCTCTAATCAACTGTGAGTAATGTCCATACACTTTATGTTCATCTTTATGTACTCATAAAGTAATACAACAAGTTGGCATGACATTTTCAAGTAAAGATACATCTTTAATTCAAGACTTAGTTATTTAAGCTTGATGTTACTATCTTGTAGAACATATAAACTTACTCTCGTAACTTGTGTAACTTGTTTAATTCATAAGATTTATGATGAAATACTCGTAGGATCTACGTCCATCTATCTTTCTATGTTACCTCTCAACATTTTTTTTTCAAATGTTAAGTTATTCTTAATATTTTAATGAAAGATTATGGTATATAAAATTTTCTTCTCTAATTGGCTGAATGATCTTTTTAATTGTTTTCTATTTGTGTCCTTAAATTGAATGTCTCATGCATAATTTACTTAATTCAAGTTTAAAGTTATATGTTTTATGCTTCTCTACTAATAACTTAGCTTGTTAGTTTTTCTCCCTTAATAAACCTATTTGTTTACCTCCTTTCTCATGAACTTAAAACTTTCTACTCTTTCCTTATTTAGTTATCTTCAAACAACCATAGTATCTTCCTTCACTTATTTGTTACCTAGATTGCTTAATCCACCCACCATAGTCTTAAGGTGTTATGGTTCATTTTTTTTTTCTTCCAAGGGTCGATTTACACCATGCTTGAAAATTTTTAGAGTTTTTCCCCCTTACTTTGAGAGAGTGGCTGAAAGCTTAATCCATTTTTTTCTACCCTATAATTAATTTCTAATAATCTCCTTAAGCATGTTTAGGTCCATCCTTAAGTTCTAGCAAGATTTTGGTGTATTTTTACCCAAATCCACCAAAATACCTGAATGGACACCTTACTACTTTCAAGTCCCTTTCAAATTTATAATTTCATAGTTATACTTGATTATTTTCCTCTTTATATCATAATCCAAAATTTAAACTCAAGGCTCCCTAATTAACTAAGAAGTGGCCGAATGCTATAGGTAACTTAAACAAAAGTTTTTTTTTTCAATTTTCTTGCCACATAGTATTAGTGTCATGAAGTTTAGCACTTAGTTCATCATATGTTCTTACATCCAACCATAATTTGTCCTTACTCCATAGCTTTGTTCATGGTCATGGAAAGCCTTAAGTAATTTCTTCAACTTTGTATCCAAAATTTCACCTTTACTCTTAGTAGTTTTTAAGTCCAAGTCCAAATTAAGGTTGTGGATCTTATTGCATAATCTTTCTTAGTTTTTTAAGATTTTTAATATGAGTCCAGATCTAAACTCTTAGCAAAGACAACTTCATGATCAAATATTTTAAGAAATGAAATAACCAAGTTTTCAACTTTGAACATAAAAATCTTAAAGAAAGTATCTTTCATGGCAAACAAGTGTAGATTTACTGAATCTACTCCAATATCTATCTATCCCTTATTTTGAGCACTTCAAAACGTTTCTCATAAACACTTAAATATGTTCCAAGGCATTAAAATTAGCTTTTAAGAAAATTTAACTAATGAAATTTCTCTTAAGGTTGCTAGGAGCATTTTAATCCATCAACACTTCTCTTTAACTTCAAAAAATCACTAAAAAATTTATGATGCTTATATTTAATCATCAAGGGAGGTTTTAAGCTCAAAAAAGTTTAAACAAAAAGGGATCCATAGATCTTAGAAAGGGATCCACCAAAAAGAGGAAAATCAATTGATAAATACAAAATTTAAAAGCTTAGAAAAATATATGGTAAAATCTTACTTGTTGAAGACTTTTGTGATGGGTTTGGCGAAGCTTTTATGGTTGCTCTTTCTCTTCCTTGGTAGTTCACACAAGATCTCTTAGTGGTGGTAGTGGTGGGGCTTTATGGTTTTGTCTTATTTAACTTAAATCTCAAAGTTGGAAGTTTAAGCTTAGTGTAAATTTTGGGTTTTAAGAGTAGTTTAAGTTTAGAGGATTTCTCTATATGTTTAGAAGATGCAATATGAAGTAAATGAGCCATGCATATTATTTAAGTTATCCTAATGTAAGGATATTTTCGTTATTTGCTAAAATTTTCTAATTATTCTATCTTTTACTCTTATCTCTACTTTATTTCTTACTAAAGGATATTCGTAACCTATAAAGTTAATTATGAGAAATTATGAATATTACAAATTATACTTAAAACACATACCTCCAAGACTATTACTAGTCATCCCCTACGATTTCTCATGATATGTGGTCCTCTTGTATCTTCCCTAGCAACATATTTTTAGGGACACGTGAATGATACATTGTTTTAATCACAAAAAAATCCTTTTACACACACACATAAGACTAACATATTAAAACCATTTTTTACATGATTTTTGTAGAAATTTGATAGATCCTTCTCTATGAATTGGATCATCCATATTTTTACATAACTAGTAAAATAGTAAGATCATCCATATTTTTACATAACTAGTAAAATAGTAAGATTCAACCAAATCCACATGCATCAATGGTTCAATACTTTAACATATCTCTTCCCTTCAAATCCTATCTTTTTTTAAGTCAAACATTCTTTACCTTAAAAAAATTTACTTGTAAAAATCTTCCTAAAGTTAAGTGTAAAAACTTTTAAAAGATTTTTCAAAAACAAAGGCTAAATCCATACTTATTTTGGATAAGTTAATTTCTAAAGGAATTTAAAATAAATCTTTGAAGAAAATCCTTTCAAATGAACTAAAACTAAATAAAATCTTATGAAAATCTTACAATATTATTTTTTTTGTCCAAAACTTGATAAAATCAAACAAATTTTAGCAAAACCTAATAAAAATATAAATATTTGATCAAAACACTTTCAAAATCCACGTCATAGATAAAATTGAAAATGATGATTAAAATAATTTATTAAAAAATTTATATACCTATTTGTGATTTTTTAAATTATTTTATAAAGAAAACATTCTTTATAAAAATCAATATGTTTATATTCATACCATTTTTTTTTCTAATAATTCATAATTAGTGTTAAAAATAGGTTAGGCTAAGGTTTTTATTCTTAGGTGTGACCTATTAAAAATTTTAAGCTTAAGCTTATACTTGGTATGTGTTATAGGTATTTTTTTTTACAAGGCAACCTAACTTATTTTAAAATATATCAGATTTACACATTTGTTTAAAAATCTATAATATAATAAAGTTAGGAAATAATTCTAAAGCCTATGTATATATATATAAATGATAAAAAAATTAGCTGACTTAAAATCTTATTAAGGTAAATTATTACATCAAAATAAATATAATTTATTAAAATAACTTATAAAAATATTATATATATATATATATATATATATATATATATATATATATATAAACAAGCTCCTTTAATATGCTTAACATGTTTTTATAAACCTAAACTTAACTTATTTATTTAAAAAGATTTTTTAAAAATATTAAGTCTACTTTTTAATAAATAAGTTAGATTAAATTAGACTTTAAATAGGTGAGACTATTAGTTCTTGTTGGATGATCCATCTCTTTTCCAAGATCAATCCATACACATACATGTCAATCCATCATCATCTCATACCTTAATTATCATCACTCACATTTCTAAGGCCTAACTATATGCTATCTTATCAATCATATAATCTTAAGTATCAGCAAGCATTTATTAGGATATTTCAAGAAATACATCATCATCAAATCCACAATAAAATCAATTCAACACTTAGAAGATAATATCCTTAAATCTCATAAAACTATCAATACCAACAGAAAAAATCTCAACAAATGAAAAACGTAAACTAATATATTTTCATGTGAGTTATTAACACCTCACATTTCTATGCTTAATTATATGAATTATAAATTGATATTTCTAAATAGAAACCTAAAGTAGAAATAGATCTCAGCAAAATAAAAAAATTTAATAGAAATGATGAAAATTCCCTTGGGATAAAAATATTAGCAGATATAGAATATGAACCTCAATGCACGAGTTTAGAGATCATTGGAGAAATTTAAAATTTTCAATAATTAAAATAATGCTAATGGGAGAAAACTAGTAAAAGATAAAAGATAGAAACCTCAAGATAAAAACTCAGAGATCCTATAAAGAATCTAAATCTTCTGATAATTACCAAACTTCTACTAGAACCGAGTGAGTAGCTTAGTAATAAATTGAGAAAAATTAAACAAATGGTAAAAGCTTTAATAAGGACATTTAGAGATTTTTCTAAAGAATCTATGAAAATGATCAAAATGTTCCTAGTCATGTAGAGATAGACCGAGCAGGAAAAAATCGCCAACATGGGCTTGCTGTCCATATTTATCTGCAGACATATTTTTCTAGGTGATGTGACTCTCCATAAATTGGTAGAAATTTCAAAATCATATGCATGAGTCACCATATAATTAATGCATTAAAAGATGAAAAATATTACTGAAGGAGAGATAAAGTTAACCACTTTAATTATGATTAAGTTATATTAACCATGATTAGATTAAATAAATTAAGATTAATCTTAGAGATAAGGTTGCATCATTTTGAATTTAATAATAATAAGTAAAATTACAAGTGAAATTATTATTTCATCCTTAGCTCAAAATAAATTTTCTAATTAACCATGATTGGCCGAATTCTTATGGAGTAATAACCATCATGTTACTTTACCAAAATTTAGTCAAGACACTTAGCCGAACCTCCACTCCAAATTTCCACCTTTTACCCTCCATAACCCCTTCCCCCCCCCCCCCCCACCCAAAATTACTAAATTTAAGCTTCCAACTTTGGAGTTAAACATATAACAACTAAGAAAAAACTCATCCCTTCTCTTGGATCATCTTATGGCTAATACCTCAAGGGATATCTTTTTGTCATCAAATCCTCAAGAACCTTTCCTCTTAGCTTTCCAACTAGTAGGATATCTTTTCTCTTAAAATTTCTAAATGCTTATGTTACTTGCTTTGACTTATTTTTTTTTTATCTATGAAAACTTTTTCTTTAAACTCAAAAATCCAACTTTCTTGAGTACTCTTTGGTCCAAGGCTGTCCTAAGTATCTAAAATAAGTATTTTTAAGTTTTAACTAATTTCTAAAAGGTCAAAATGAAGCTTTGATGTATTAGAGTACTTATTTGACTCCTAAAATATTTTAATCGGTTAAAACTTCTTTAAATTGATTTTTGAAAAGTTTGGGCAGATTTGAGATGTTTTGCTTGAAGGTGTTCAAGTGGAGATTGTCTAAGAGACTAAAGAGGATATTAAGAAATTTGTCTTATTTGAACTTAAAATTTCTTTATGTTGTCGTATTCCTTCTAAAGTGCAAGCTTCTTCTTTACCACATAAAAAGCTAAGATTTTGAACCTTGAAAACTTAAAAACCTTAAATTTGGACTATTATGGTCATGATCCTAAAACTTTAGGTGAAAATCGTAAAAGTTCATATTAAACTATAATGGTTGGTTCTTTATGACCAAAAAAATAAAGTAAAAGACTTTTGAATTTAGAAAATGCAAGAAAATCCCAAAGCTTACACCAAAAACAAAAACCATGGACTAAGAATAAAATAACTGTGAAGAGTTGGTGAGCTTTGAGACAAGTCATGTTGACCAAATGCCTTGACCTTAGATCCAAGAGTTAAATGAGAAAATTTTGTGAAAATGACATCTTGGTAGTGAGGGGTGTCATTTGGCCATGGTCCACATCATGAGAAACAAAGACTTAAAGTTTATTAAGTCACTAAAATTAACTCTTTTCCATAAATGGTAAGATAATATATATATATATATATATATATATATATATATATATATATATATATATATATATATAAAAGAAAAATGAATTAGGAGGTTTTGGTGAACAAAGAAGGTCATTTGGCCAAACCCTTTAGTTTAAGGAAGAATTAGTTAAAAGTTACTAGGATTAATTAGTTTAACCACCTAAACTAATATTTTCAAAGAAACAACTTTAAGGATAAGTAAAATAAGATTAGGGATGGAAGTAGGCCGAGCCGAGCTAGGCTTTGAGTGTTCAAGCCTGCCCTGTTTAAAAATTTTGAGGCCTGAGCCTGGGCTTGTTACCTGTTAAAGGCTTTTTTTTTCCTATCAAGGCTTGACCTGATTTAAAGCCTACAAGGCCTGCAAGCCTGTTTAAAAGCCTACATTACAAAAAAAATCAATAAATAAACTTAAAGCCTATATAAATAATTAATTAAAAAAGCTTGCAAACTTAAAGCCTATAAGATATAAAGGCCATTAAATAGGCCTAAAACATATATATGTTAATATTATGTAAATAAAATATAAAATAAATATTATATAAATATAATATATTAAAATTAAAATTAAAATATAAATATAAATAGGCCCCTGAATAGGTTAAATAGGCTTTTTTTTATAAGCCCAGGCCTGACTTGTTTATCTAAAAAGGCTTTTTAACAAGCCTGAGTCTATCTATTTATTAAACGAGCCAAGTCTGACTAAGCTTTAAACGAGCCGAGGCGTAGGCTCCTGTCGGACGACCTTGTTCACTTCCATCCCTAAATAAGATACATAGTCTTGAAATTGATAATATGATCATTAGCCCAAACCTTGGGGAAAAAGGTAAAAATGGTTAATGAATTATTAGATTAAGGTATTGAGTTTAGATCACTAAAATGATCCCTAGTAAATGAAAATAATTTAGTAGGATTGATATGAACAACTTGACCTATATTAGTAAAAAAGATATCAAATTAGTTAGTTGGAGAAAAGACTAAAAGAATTACTTTATTTAGGTTTTGGATTTAAAAGATTGGTCATTAATGCTTAGAAAGGTGAACACCAAACTTAATGGAGTATTATTTTATAAAGTAAGAATTGAATTTGTATGTTTCTTACCTTTTTATAAATAAATTGAAGTATTTAAGTTAAGAATATTATCATCAATCCTACGATAGAAAACTATTGAGAAACTAAGAAATCTCATTCTATATACTCTACATTCTCACTAGTGGAAACTAAGCTTTTTACATCGGTTGTTATGGAATTTTTACATCGGTTATTTGAACGGTATTGAAGCGGACGATATAGAAAATAAGACTTTCTACATCGGTTGTAGAACCGATGTAGAAAGTAAACTTTCTACATCAGTTATATAGAAACCGATGTAGAAAGTCTGAGTTTCTACATCGGTTGTGACCATAACCGATGTAGAAAGTAAACTTTCTACATCGGTTATGGTTTTACTTTCTACATCGGTTATGGTCACAACCAATGTAGAAAGTCACTTTTTACATCGGTTAAGGTCATAACCGATGTAGAAAGTTTATTATGTTTTTAAATGTTATTTTTGTTTAGGGAAATTGCCATATTATTTATTCACAATACGTGTATATATAAACAGAATACTAGACAAACAATACAGAAATTATAGAGTCTATATATTTAAAGTATATACATCAATATTTATTATGAAATATAATAAAAACAAACTAAATATCTAAAACTTCATGAATTCAACCCAAATTGGTAACGTCTATCAGAAATTCCCCCCAACATCTCCTGATATCATCAATTTCTTCATCTAACAAAGGTTGAGGATTGTCAAATATCTACAAAATGTTTTTGATTAAAATTAGTGAACATGTTATGTTATGCATTAAAATTAAATAATTAAATCAGGACAATTGTAATTACCTGGTGCCAAGAGTTAACAATAGGAGCCGAGACAATGAGAAACATATGTCTCATCACATAATATCCACACTTGGTTCCTCCGGATTGTCTTGGACACTTCAAAAAAATAAAAGAGTATCAAATATAATTAGAGATGGTGATAAAAGAATATAAAATAATTGAATAACTTTTAATAAAGTACTTACCTTTGGAATTATCCATACAGGCTTTTTAATATTTGATGAATGCGTCCCTTTTAACCGAAGTCGAGCATTCATTGCTCTACAGTAAAATAAAAAACAAATGAATACCTTTGAGAATAACAAGTTATATGAATATAAATACCAAAATCCTAAAAACTTACAAATCTATAATGTCCTTTATGTCTTTCTTTGGTTTTTGCCAAGCAGAGCATAGAAATAAAACTACATTCCGCCTTGGACAAATAATGATTAATTTCCAATGGGCCCTATAAAATATGGATGACAATGAACAAAAATTAGAAATTTAATTGAATTCATGAAATAAAGCAATTAAATATTAACTTACGATTGAAAATAGGGGGCTAGGTAACAGTCTTTATCAGACTGCAATCTCCTCTAAAGGTATCCCTATATCTCAGCTGCCTTGTTCCCAGTTTTCTGCATATGAACTGGGTCCAGGAATCCATAGAGGTGTAAGTTACCTCTTTTAGTGCAGATACGATACAGGTACCTAATATTGCGAATAATTTTCATATGTTAGATTTTGTTATCGAAATAATTCAAGTAAGGTTTAGAAATTTACTTACATCAACCATAATTGTAGAACTGTTACACATAGGAGATCGTTACCCACAACCAACTCTAATATATCCTTCTTAGTAATATAGAAGGGGATAGGTGTAGGCTTCCCTATGATATCTAGTTCCATTGTTATTTGCAAAGTTTGGTCGCCTAAGTTCATGGCGATACCAAATACACGTGTGAGCAAATCAACCTCATATTTCTTTGGAGGAGGCTCACGAAGATCTCCTTTAGCAATTAAATCAATCTTCTTCCCACGATCTTCCTTATAAACCTACGATAAATTCACAAAATAGTAAGAAATATATATATATATATATATATATATATATATATATATATATGTTAAAAAATCAGTAACATAGGCTAAAATTATTTAATACCTGAGGTTGAGCTCGCGGCACAAGTCTCCTCGGCCATATAATGAAATGATTGGGGGCTTGCCCCACGACATGAACCTCCTCAGTAAGGACAAGAACAGGAGCATCTGCATCTTCAACCTGTTCAACCACCACTCTAACATGATCATCATCAATTTGCTGGTGATGGATGGTTGAACCCAAGGTGTAGACTTTCCCATTTGCTACCAAACGATATGAATCATCAACATATAACTCATAATCGTCTGTAGCTACATCCACATCCTCTTCTCCCTGTAGTTGCTCCTCCGTTGGAGCACAACTTTCCTTTGTGCTCAGGCGCCTAGGAGAAGGTGATGGATGGTGACCTTGTGTTTGTGTTTGGGAAAGTCCCAAAGATGCAAGCTCCTGCCTAAGCTCCTGTCTGAGCTCTTCTCGAAGTTCTTGCCGCAGTGCTTGCCTCATGTCTTCGCGCATGGTGTCCAACTCATCTCTAGACACCAAACCTTCTTTGGATGTCTGTCTAGAAGATAATCCAAAGTACTTACTAAGGCCAACACCTCGGCCAACTGCACGAACACGCCCTAGATGCTTCGGTTGGCCAATAGCAGTACTTAAGATGTCATCCTGGCCAGTTGGAACAAAGACTCCTTGTAATCTTTGTTCAACCAAAGAATCCTACAAAACAAAAAATGACCGTTATCAGTAATGTAAATGTTTGAAGATAAATAAAAAGGAAATTTACAAAATTGTGTGATTACTTACAATCTTCTTAGCAACAATGCGAGAAGGCTCTGATGTGTACTCTCCAGATGCCTTTTGGCGTGCCCTCTTCCATTTCTCATGGCGTGAAGGTGGAGAGGGTGGAGAGAGAAGTGTAGAGGGATCTGCTTCAGATGATTGTTGACTATCTTTCAACTTCTGCTCGATCAGCCTCTCCTGAAGCAACTCATAACCCCCACTAGATAATCTGTAGGGGTAATAGTTCTTGGCAGAAATTTGTTGATCCTTCTTTCTTTTCTCCTGTTATAAGAAAGCAAATCAATTAATCATAATATTGCTTATATTAATCAATTAAAAAAATATAATATTAGAAAGATACATACAACGAATGCAGGATCCAATCGAGACTCAACAAATCTCTGCCAAGTGTCTTCATCAAGGAACTGGTACTCCTCACAAGGAGACACATCCTTGAGTGACCCATATATATATATATATATATATATATATATATATATATATATATATATATATATATTTGCTGGTGAGATGTGTCTTGAAGCCCCTCCAGCGCTCACCAGCAAATGAAAGCCACTTCCTCTTCAGGAAGTTAGTGTTTGGTGCATCATATGTAAGCTATATAAAAGAATATGTAATTGGTTAGTGAATGATAAATTTATGAAAAAACTTAAAGCTTTAAAGTTAAATACCATGATAGTCTCCCAAATTTGATCCTTCACTTGCATTTCAACATCATCCCAATCCTTCTTCAAAATACTGGCTTTGCTTCGTCCAAGGAGGACCACATAACTCTTAAACTTTGTCTTGTTTGGCCCTAATGGATTCCCAGTGGCCTTATCAAACTCTATGGGAATCCTTTGCTCACCGCTCTGGCTAAGGGTTAACTCCCTTAATCGTGTGGCTCGTCTTCCCTTCTTTTGTCGAGAAGAAGGGTTCTCAGACCCACTTTGTGAAGGAGGAACCTCTAAAGGGTCAGCCATGTATCTGTTAAAAGCAGAGAAAAAAAATATGAAAAAATTATTGAATAGAATCAATGAATACAATTCATATTTATATTATGCTCAAATAGCTACCTATTAATTTTCTTAAAGCTTTAATCACACCACACCGAACATTGAAATCCTATATGATTATTTGGTCTCTAAGATGCATGGGAGTCATATGCTTAACAGGCTAAATAACAATTCTTTTAAACATTAGATAATATCAATTCTTGGTAAACATTAAAATTCACCATAGGGTACACAGATCCACAAACAGAAGTGAGAAAAGGACACAAAAAGAAGTCACATAGATTCATTTAAACATCACTAAATCAACCAAGCCACTAGCCCCTGAAAAGAGTATATGATTGAAACAACCATTAAAATTAATGGTTCATAATTTGGGAGAGTTTAAATATACTTATAACGATAGGGAGCATTCGCTAGTTGTTAATTTGTTATATTTCTGAACAATTTCTGTTTAAGAATAGAAGAAACCTTCAAAGCATAAGGAAAAGAAGATGAGCACGCACTCAAGAATTTGTGGAAGGAATGTTGTTAAACACAACTACTGTTCCAAGTTTGCAACTATGGATTAGGACTTGCACTCAAGCTTAATGATAATTACTTATTTTTTTATCCATAAAAAAATAGCAATCTCTGAGTACCTACAACTACAGGGCTGGTATGCTTCTTACTTCAAGAATGACTAAAAAAAAAGTTATTACTTTTTTTATCTTGTAGAACCTTTTTCCTCCTCTCTTACTCTATCCGCTTCATATAGTATTTTCATATTCTGTTCTTATGTTTGCATGGCATTAGTCCATATACAGTTAGAGCTTCTGCAAAAGAACCCCTTAGCAAAATTATAGTCACCAACACCTTCATGTTCTAACAATTTACTTTAATGGGGGTATTGTTTTTGCAGGTGATTAACTAGAAAATGCTTGGTGTTAACTAACAAATCTTTTAAACTAATAAATCTTTTAAACCAAACATTGAAGGTATTAAACTAATAAATTTATTCATATACTTATCTACTAACTATGATATTAGAAGAATATGAAAACATAAAATATTTTTTCTCTCAATCAAATAAGAAAAAATTAATCATTTTCATCCTATACTAACGTGGAGTATGAAGCATGGACATCCTGATTTATTGAAGGCAAAACAGGCTAAGAGTAACAAGTAGAAACAGAGAAGGAAAAACATAAGCTAAGAGTTGATGACAATGCAGAAACAGAGTGATTTAACAAAACAGGCTAAGAAGTAATGCAGAAACAGAAACAGAGACCCTAAACTAAACCTAATTAGAGAGCCAGAATGCTACATACTGGTGTAGACGATGGTGTAGGCGATGACGATGGCGTAGGCGACGATGGCGTGCTTCGAGAACAACGGTGTTCTTCGCATTCGTACGATGGCAGCTTTGAGAATGACGTCGTGCTTAGAGAATGAAGTGTTTACACTTATGGAGGCTTAGAGCAATCAGTTAGGGCAGGAGGACGACAATGGAGTGTTTACACTTATGAGGATGACAACGGTCGCATCAGGTATAAAGAAGGGAAAACAGATTTTACGTCGATTGTTTCAAAGAACTAACGTAAAAAAAACTTTCTACATCGGTTACACTACTCAACCGACGTAGAAAGTCAGACTTTCTACATTGGTTGCTTTATAACCGATGTAGAAAGTGACTTTCTACATCGGTTATAAATCAACCGATGTAGAAAGTTTAAATTTTATTACAAAAATGTCACCGCCTATTTTTCTACATCGGTGGTAAAGTAACCGATGTAAAAAGTATTAAATTTATTTTACAAAAATGCCACCGCCTTTTTTCTGCATCAGTTCACAGATAACCAATATAAAATCCTGTTATGAAAAACTATTTTTCTACTAGTGTCTTTTTCCAAATCTCGACCATACACAGATAACCAATGTAAAATCCTGTTATGAAAGACTATTTTTCTACTAGTGTCTTTTTCCAAATCTCGACCATACCTTTCACAATAGTAGTGATCTACATAGAAATCAATAACATAGATTAGATAGGAATTGCAATGTATATATAAAGGATGCAAGAAAGAGACAAAGAGAAAAAAAATGTAAAATGGACCGCTCAATGAAGTATTAAAGATAGATTAATAGATAGTTACATATTATATAAGTTTTATGACTATTTGTAGATAATTGTAATAACCAAGGATACTAATGCCCTGATTCTATATTAGAGGACTCATTTTGAACCTTATGTATGATTTTCTCTCTAAAGTACATGTATATTATTATGGATACATGAATGCTAGTTTTTAAATTTAACCTGAATAATAATATGTGAAACGTCAATTTACTATGACAAAATTTGTAATTTCAATAAATATTTTTTAAAAAGATTGTACTCTAATTTCATTAAAAATATTTTATAAAAAAATTTTAATCATAAAATAATAAATTAATAGTGAATCTGCAATATAATATAAATATAAATTAATATTATTATTAGAATATTATAAGTTAATTTTTTTTTTATATTTGTAAAAAAATCTTCTCTCTTTATCTATGAACAAGGTGAACTACAGTTAAAACGAAAAGAAAAAATTTTATTTTATTTTTTTAAATTATAAACCTAGACCATGGAAAGCATAAAATATTTATTATTATTATTATAAAAAAATTAAAAAAGAGTCAAAAATCAAGAAAAATGATAATACCAAACTCTACCCACTGTTCAAGGTAGATTGGAGAAGAAACAATAAAGAAAATAAAAAATCCATGGCGGAGAACTCACGGTGATAAAGGAATAAAGTTATAAGAAACAATACTAAACAAGTTTGTAAGAATTTGGAAAAGTAAAATGAAAATAGAGGGGGAAGGGAGAGAGTCAGACGTTGACGTGAGAAGAGAAGGTGAAAATGTTATATAAAAACACGAATGCTTCTTAAAAAAGCTTCCTTTTTATTTTAATATTTTCTTCTCCAACCTTTGTCTTTATATAATTTGTGTGTTTAGAAATTTTAAAATTTTGATTTATTTTAACAATATTTAAGTATGATTGAAGTAGAGTAATTAGTTTGAAGACTTATCTAAAATGTGTTTAGAAAGAAGAAATGAAACAAATATATATTTTTACTGTTCATTTGACTAATTAATTATTTTAAAATTTTTATCACTTTAATATTATTCCTACCTAATCTAAATATACTTTTTCCTATTCTTATTATATCTTTAGTAATTAATTTTAACTTTTTTATCTTTTTAACCGGTCTCATAGTTCTAAATAGATAGTTTTTTTTAAAAATTTTATATTTTTAAATTAAAAATTACAATAAATTACTAAAAATTACCCTAAGAAATTTTATCTAAATAATCATATCTTAAATTTTTATAATTTTTTTTAAGTTTTTAAACTAATTATTAAATGAAAATAATTTTTAAAAAATATCCTTATTTAGGTATAAAACCAGACGGATCTTACACATATAGTAACGAATTTAATAGAGAGTTTTATTTTTTAATTAACCAGAATTAAAGTTAAATAATTATTTCAGAGTATAACTTTATTTTGCAAATGATAACATCAACGCGCGCGTCATGCTTGAAAAATATTATGAAAAAAATAAAATGAATACATAGAAATATATAGATAATAAGTTAACATGTCCGATCTATCTAATTTTTGACACATTTAAAAATAAATAGAATATATAATTGAAAAATAAAATATTATTTTCTAAAAATTGATATAATTAAGTATAACAGAAAAAGTAGTTTATTGAAAATTTCATCATTTATTAATTATATCTTCAGTTATTTTTTAATATTAAATTTTAAATATAAAAATATAAATTTATATATTAAACTTTTTATTTTTATTTAAAAAAAATTAAAAATAAAAATGGTAATTTTTAAAATTTAATTTATATTTTAAAACATTTTTATGTAATATTAACAAAATATATAAGATATATTATATTTATAAATTATATTTTATGAAATATTTTTATTTTATTATTTATAAAATATTTTAAAAATTATAAATACATTAATGATAAATTAGAGTCATTATTTTGAATAGTGAGGTGATTAGTCAGTTTTACTCTCTTAATTAGCAAATTTTTCATATGTTTTCCTTTATGAAATTTATTTTTAAACATAATATGTGAAAGTGAAGTCATTTATCATTCTAATTTTATATTTTATATTTTTATATTCATTATTTTCATAATTCAAATTTAAATATTGAACAGAATGTAATTTATATTTTAAATTTAAACTAATTATTTTTTATTATTTGTGTCCAAATTAAAGGTTTAGTTTAAACAAATTATCTATAAGTAATATTAATATATTTAAATTTTAATATAATATTTAATTTAATATAATAAAATATTTATTATAAATAATACAAATATTTTTATTTTTATTTTTATATTTATATTCATAGATAATTTTTTAATTATTTTTGTTAAAATATTAAATATAATATAGTTATTTGTTAATAATAACAATAATAATAAAATGTTAATACAATGCATGGACATCTTGTTAGGCTTTAAATTATTATACGATAATAGTCATAAAATAGTAGATGTGAAAAAGTTCTGTTCTGTTCTATTTTTTTCTTTATACCCGACTAAACACTATTCTGTTCTATTTTTTCTTTATACCTAACTAAACATTAAATATGATAAGAATATATTTGTAATTCAACACAATATTTTGTTTTGTTTAACATGCACTATACGCAAAATAGGGCATATGATGGTGTTAAGTTATGTAGCTACCACACAATATATAAGATATTATGTTATGTTAATTCCAGTTTTTTATTAATATTTTTACATATTGATAAAATATTATCATTACATAAAAAATATTGTAGAGCGGTTAAATTTTTTTTATTAGATTGGTTTTAATAACTTTCTAAATCTTGCGTGATAATATCATTTGAAAAGTAATGATGAACCATTAAGTAATTTTTTTTATGATTTTAACTACTAATATTTTTTGAATGACTAATTTTTGATATGTAAAACTTGATGGTGGTTTTAGCGGCTACTAACTTTTTGATGTATAAAACTTAATATAGGCACACCTTTGCTTTTGAAGCTATCATTTGCAAAATCTTGATTCAATAATTTTTTGTACATTTTGTACCTTTTGTACCTTTTCCACTACAAGGGCCTCGAGAGCATACGGACAATTAAGATGTGTGATACTTACAAAAATAAATCAACCTAATTTAGTTTCAGTACTTATAGAACAAAAGATGGCATTAATTCCTGCAGTATAGTCCTCTTTCTGGTGCTTTGAACGAAGTTGGGAAATCAACTCGGCATTATCCAAACCAACATTATCATCAATGAGTGCTGGGATAGCCAAGAGTGTCCAGGAGAAAGTCTCAATATCAAAAGTCTTATTTGTGGGAGTTTTCCTCGCCAATTCATCCATCTCTTTTGCCATCACCATCTCAGGCCATCCACCTTCAAGCAACATTTGTTGTCATTAATCATCTAAGATATCACACACATGGTATCATGAAACGACCTTTTATATTCGTCAAAATGTATATATGTCATTAATGATTTTTACAAGTATATATAACATAAGTACAAAACATTCACCTAAATTTGTTGAAAATAGTTATTTATTCAAACTTAAAAAACACTTTTATACACGTCCAACTTACTGTGTATTATTTGAGATAATAAAAAAAATTAATAATAATTCTCTTATATATAAACAGTATTATTTATGTATATCTTTCATGCAATAGTTGATAATCTTTTAAAATAAAAAATAGAAAAATAAAATAGATCTATAACTTTTAACTAAATATAAATAAATATATATTACTATTTGTGTGTATAAGAAATTTTTTTTTAAAAAATTGAAGATAAAGAAATAGAAAGAGATGAACACAAATCGAAAAAAGAAGAAGGAAGATTTGGAAGTAAAAGGAGAAAGGGAGAGTGAAAGAAAATTTGAAGGTAGAAAAGTAAAATGTAAAAATTATAGGGGAAGGTGCAGCGAGGAAGAGTGGTAACCAGCTTTCCTCGATACATATTATATATCAAGATAAGGAAAATTGAAAGAGAGCAAGAGAGAAGATTGATGGAAGAAGGAAATTAGGATTGATGTGGATCTTGAAGAATAGTTGTAATAGGATTATTTTCTAGGTGATATTTGGAAAGAGGTTGTCATTAGGCATGTGAATATGTGAATTCAGTTAGGTTTTACATGTTTATATTTAGATTATTTTAAAACTTTTGATCTGAGAATTGACTTATTTTTTATCAAATTTTTTTATTATTAAAATCTGACTTGTTTTAAAATACATTAAATTTAGAAATATGTTTAAAAATCTATATTATAAAAACTAATAAATGAATCTAAAATTTTTTATATATAAATAATTAAAAAATTTACAAATTTAAAGATTTCTAATATAAATTAAATTTTTAAAAAACATAATAAACATAAATATTATATATATATATATATAAAGGAAGCTTTAAAATAGATTTAAAATACTTTTTTATAAATTTAAATTTAAATTATTTTTTTTAAAAAGTATAAGTATATCTTTTTAATAAACAAAATAAGATACTCTAAATTTAATAGATCAAACATTAATTTATTTTAAATAACATAATTTATTTTTATCTTTAATTATTATGTAATTATTTTTTAAATAAATTTAAAAAATAATTACCATGTAACCACTTTTTTAGATAATGTACTTGAAGACGGATTATCATGTTAACATTCTTTACGTGACACTTAAAAAATGATTGTATGATAATCATTTTACATGTAAAATTTAGACAATAATTCTATTACAGCTGTTGTGTATCATTTTTCAGTCTTTTTTTAATATAATATATCTAAATAATTGATAATAATCTTAGTTATTTTATATTATTACATCATGTTACTTTAAAAAATTTAAATGAATGAAATTTAAAATCAAGACATATTTTAAAAATTAAATAATATAAATAGATATATCTACATTTTATTGACAAAATTTTCATATCAAAAATAAAATTTCATGTTATATTCTTGTGAGATAATTTAAATATTTATTAATTAAATTTATTAGATTGGTATTTATTTTTGTTTATATTTTTATAAAAATATTTATTTATCTTTAAAGTAATTTATATTATTTTGATTTATATGTTATATATTATCTTTAAATTTGTTTAATTTGATATATAGTTAATATTAAAAATAGTTATTATAGCATTTATTTCTTCTCTAAATAAGTGTTATAAGTTTATTTGAAAAGAGAAATATTTATTAGTTAAGATAACATATATAATTTTTAAATTTTAAAGTAAAAATAAATATCTACATAAAATAAAATTAATAATAATTTAATTTAGATTTTTTAAGGATTAAAATAATATTAGAAAGTGAGATTAAATAATATTAATATATTATTTTGTTAATAGGTTGAATCTAATTAGATTTTTAGTGTCTAAATTTAATTTATTATTTAAAATTTTGAAGTTTGAGTCCGAATTTATTATTTGTTATAAATGTTATTTCATTGTTAAGTTCTAATATGTTTTAAAGCTCAACGTATTTATAAATATGTTTAAACATCTTCAATATAAAAATAAATATAATATTATATAAATTTAAAATTTAAAATTTTAATAAATTATCTAAATATATTAATATTGTGTAAATATAATATTAAAATAAATATAAATATATAATTTATATAAAAATAAATAAATTATCAAATAGGTTAAATAAATACTTTATAAATCTAAAATTAATATATTTATTTATAAAAAATTTTAAATTTTTTTTAATTTATTTATTTATTAAATAAATCAAATAAATTTAAATATTATAAAGTCAAGTTGTAATTTCATATTCCATTCCTACCAAGCAAATAAGAAAGATTTATAACTTAGCTTAAGGATCAATTGATGTAAATTTATTATTTTATAATATATTGGATTATGTGTTCGAAAAAATTAGTGTCACAAAATTAGTCAATTTGTAAAGGTTGTTTCAAATTTTAGTGAATTGATTTACATTCAAATGAAGTTTCTTCTGTTATTGTTTTTTGGAAAAAAAATTGTTTCAAATTTTAGTGAATTGATTTACATTCAAATGAAGTTTCTTCTGTTATTGTTTTTTGGAAAAAAAATTTAAAACATTGTGGTTAGAGTTTATTAATATATTTTTTTTATTCAAAAATTTATATTTATATTTCTTATTTATTTATTGTTATTTATATAAAAAAATATTGTAAGTTTCATGCGTCGAATATGAAAATGATGTATAGGAATGGAAATAGGTTAAACCGAATTAGGCTTTAAGTATTTTACCTATTTGTTTAAAAATTTTGAGGTTTGATCTTGGGTCTGGTACTATTAAAGATTTTTTTATTTTGTTAAACCTAATCTGATTTAAAACTTATAAGATTTGCACGTCTTTTTAAAAATTTATATTTAAAAAAATTAATAAATAGACTTAAAATATATATAAATAACTGATTAAAAATGTTTGTAAACTTAAAGTTTATAAGATAAACTGGTCATTCAACAGACCTAAAATAAATAAATATATATATATATATATTAGTATTATATAAATAAAATATATTAAAATAAATATAAATATATAATATATAAATATAAACAGACTGTTAAATAAGTTAAATAGATTTTTTTTTACAAATTTAAGCTTGATTTGTTTATCTAAAAAGACTTTTAACACGTTTAAATTTATTTATTTATTAAACAAATCAAATCAGATTAGGTTTTAAACGAATCAAATTGTCGATCTCTATCGAACAACTTTATTTACTTTTATTTCTAATTATACGTAATTATCTTATAAATAATATCGAATGATACTATAATAAAATCTCCAATATAAATTTAATTATTTTAATAAAAATATCTTAAATATGTAATAAACTCTAACCTAAACATATATGTATAATTTTTACTACCAAAACAATCCCTTTGTGTAAACTAGGAAAAACGAATAGATTTGTGTCATATTCTTTCTACGACACTTTTTGGAACTTTGGTGCCGAAAGAACGTGAGAACGTATGTCATTCTCATCTTGTGAGCATTGCATAAGCCTTTTTTCTTTTTGTTTGTTTCTCACAATTAATTTCTTCGCAATTGCCATTAGCCAGTGACCAAATACAAATGCGCCTGTGATTGAGCAAATTGACAGTTGGCAAACTATATTTCAATTTCCTTAAAGAAACCAAAATAGTGCTCTAGTTATGCTGAGAGAGATCATTGTCAAAGGGTGGGTTCATAACTGAATATTGATGTTTGTTTTGGAAGAAGCTCTTTATTTTATGATAGTATATGCATATTTTGATTTTTTTTTAAAATTCTTCAATCTTTAAGTCGATCCCACCAAGCATATAACAAATTTTGTTATGTGATAAAGAAGTATGAAAACCGAAACATTTGAATAAATATGGACAAGAAGAAGAAGCTCGCAATCGTCCACACATGCGTTCGGGTTCGGCACTTTTCGTGCAATTGGGTTGCGGTTTTTGGTCACACGTACCGTTGAACAATTAAATTAATACGCACGCTCCAATAAACTATTCATAATTAAGATCGAGGCTTGATCAATTGGGCGGCGCATGAAACCCTAGATCACCATGAATTTTTATTTATAAGTCAAATCTCTTTGTCACCTTAGCTTAGCTTAGCTTGATGCGGGTGTGTGATAAGCATGAGTTTTGTTTACAAAAGAAAAGTAGTAGACAACATAGACTATAGAGTCATGTGTACACACTACACACACAGAAAAATAAAAAGACTATCGGGGTAGTAGGTACTCCTTATACACGACACACAATTTCTACTGAGTAATATATTGCGTGTTTAATTTTGATTACACTTAAAAAAAATTCCATTTAATAACGAAAAAGTTATCAAATAACAGAAGAATTTTTGTTGTTATACATTTTATTTAACAAAAAATTAAATTGTTATCACAAACTTTAAATATCTATACTAATAAATAACGTCTCGTATTAAAATTTGATTCATTGATAGTATAAATTAATATTCTGTACTACTTAATAAAATTATTTATTAATATAAGATGTTTTACTGTTAGTATAAACTCATAAATATCTATACTAACTATTTAATGTTAATTAGGAAAAATCTATACTAAAAAGAGTGAATACAATATTAACGTGTTAGTATATTGTATATGTGTATATTTTAGTACGTTTTAATATTAAAAACAAGTTATTATATATTTTAATGTAAACATAATTGAAAAGGAAATGGTAATAATAATTATGAACCTAAATCCAAAACGACTTTTTAATTAAAATCTTCTAAAAATTAAATTAATATTTATTAAGTTAAAATTGAGACACGATTGTAAATTTATCATGAGCAATACCTACTACGCTAGTAATATATTGCTGGAGAGTTGAAAATGAGCCTACCTAAGAATCCAGAAATTACTTTTCCTAACTTGATTAAACTTCGTTTTCCTGGAATTTGGTGCCACCTAATATTAATTTATTTGCTGAATTTTAGAGATGTTGTAAAATCAATTTAAATTATTGCAACCCGTTAAACTAATCTAAAAATAATTTAAATTAAACAAATTGTTAATGAAAAAAGTGCATACTTTTATTTGTATTAATTTAGTTTTTAATTTTTATAATTTAAATTGAATCAAATTATAAACATATATACTATCTCAAAGTCATCCTTAACATAAAAGTTATTATGTTGTTAAATTTATTAATTTTTTTAAAAGCAATTCTTACCGATAAAAATATAGATTTTATTACAATATTTTACATTTATTTTAGAATTAATATAAAAAATATACAATGATATTTTTATAAATAAAATTAAAATATTTTACATCAATTTCTTAAATTATTAATATATAAAATTACCTTTAGGATGGTGTGATTTTCATAATTAAAATTAAAATTATTATATTAGTTTCTATTACAATCAATATAAAAATTAGTATTCAAATTCAGTTTTTCATCATCTTTTTTCTATCTCGTTTCAACCAAGTTTAAAGTAAGATTTGCATTTCCACCTGTTAATGTTCGCATTTATATTTCCATCCATTTTCATTCTTCATTCACGTGTAATTTTTTTTTTTTTATTTAAGCTCTTCTCTCATACCGTTGATAATGGCTTTTCTTTGCTCATGCTTTAGAGTAAGCCTTTCTTTAATTTAAATTCTTTAGATATATAGTTGAATGGTAATGTTGTGGATGCCTTATGTTATATATGTGGTAAGGATTATGCGAATTCAATGTACTTGTATATGACTTGTTTGATGAAATGTCTAAAATAATATTTGGTCTAAATTTAATGCTTTGGGTAATGCTATTCGATTTTCAAATTGTCACACTAACATCCATGTTACTCAATCTCTAAACTAAACTCTTATCCTATTCTTACCTAGTCTTCATTATTATTTGGATTTTGGCAGCTCTTTTTTATATGTTTAGTTGCTTTGAAGTTCAAATACTGAAAAACCAATAGCGAACATAACCTAGGAACAAGGAAATTTTGAGGTATAATGTGTCGATGGAAAATTTTGAAGTATTTCCATCTATTACTACTCATTTGGAGAAGTTCTATTTAATTGGCACTTGACACTTGACACTTTTAGGTAGAATTTAAGATAACCTATAAAAAGAAGAGGATGATCCTACTATTATGGTTATTTTTTGCTAAAATATTTTGGTTGCACATAACTTTATTAGAAAAATTGCATCGTTGATTTACATAATTGATCCCCTTTGTAAACTTTTGAAGTTACAAATAATACATAGGAAAGTTAGTAGGATTAAGAACTAAAAGCAGAGAAATTAGAAATTTGGTGCAAATGATAAAAATACCTCTGCACTTGGGTAACCCAAATAATGTGTAGAAAAAAATATAAAACAAGAATTAAAAGACATTTGAAGGGATTAGGGAATATTAAAAATGATCAAAAATAATGAGAAAACTTAGAAACATAGAAGGGATGAAAAAGTACTCAAAAAACTTCGAAAGCACCCAAAATTGTCCTAGAAAGCTTTACAAATTTTTCTTTAAAGGGCTAATAAGTTCCAAGAAAAATATCAAATGTCCTTATATTAACTCGGGAACAAATAAAAAAAATGTTAGAATTGTTGGAGGAACAATTTGGGAACTTCTCAGATATGTTGAGAAAAATTACAAAAACATCCCTAAAAGGTTGGGAGGGCAAGAAAGTGTGAGGAAAATGCCAAAAGTGGCCTCACATGGTTTGCACAAAAATTTCATATGGAAAATATGGTGATGAGTCACCATGTGATTAACACAAACTAAATTCATAAAAGATAAAAGTAATAAATGCAAAGATTCTTTTAACTATGGTTAAGGTTAATTAATCTTAATTAAGTAAAAATAACCATGCTTGGAAAGATAAACTTGATTAGTAAAAAAATCAGCCTCATTAACACTAGTCTAATTTTAAAAGGATAATTCCTCACATTTTGAATTATTTTAGAAAATAGAAATTCCATGCAAAATTACCAAAATACCTTTAAGTGAAAATTTATTCCTAAGTTGCCCTAAATTGGCCAAATTCACTTATCACCTTGGAAGGCCTCATTTGTTTCAAATTTCACTCTCTAAACACTTAGAAAATTTCTCATATTTAAACCTAATCCAAAAACCCTAACCTTTCATCCTAAGCTTAAGTTTCCATATTTGAGATTTAAGCTAAAATTAACCTTTAAACACTAAGCTCCACAATTTTCATTAAGGATCTCTTTGTGGACCATCAAGGGGGGACCAAGTTCAGCCACCACAGCCCTACCAAAACCTCACACCAAGTATCCATCAAGTAGGATTTTCTACTTTGTCTTTTAAGCTTTAAATCTTACCTTTTATGGTTGTTTTTCTTCCTTTCATGGATTCTTTCTCTAAGATCCATAGATCTCCTTTTCTTTGGAATCATGAGGGCTCAAGTCTTCCTTTGAAAGGTTCAAAATGAGCATTACAATTTTTTTAATGATTTTTAAAAATGAAATAAATTTTGGTTTTCGATTAAAGTGCTTCTAGGCATCTTAGAAGCAATTTAATCGGTGAATATTATTTAAAAATCTATTTTGGTCCTTTGGGCAGTTTTAAGAGGTAATGAGGAAAATTTTTGAAGTTTTTATGATAAGATATGGATGGATCTTGGGGTAGATCTTGTGGATCTACACTTAGTTGTCTTGAAAAAATTCCATCTTTAAGATTTTTATGCTTAAAACTTGAAAGTTGTTGATTTTCTTACTATTATGAAATTGTGCGATAAAATATCCAGATCTAAATCCATGGACTAAAATATTAAAAAGTATAAGAAAAATTAATTCATAAGTCCCAAAAGCTTGCTTTGGGCATAGATCTAAAAACTACTAAGTGAAACTTAAAATTTTGGGACCAAAAATGAAACAAGCTTCATAAGATACCTATGACTCTGTTTAAGCATGACCTAAGCTAAGGAGTTTGGACAAATCTTATATGGATCAAGTGCTTAAGGTGCTACAAGTATAGAAAATCATGGAACCTAGGTGGCGTGAGAAGGAATTTTGAAAAGGTGATCTTGGAAACCTAAAGGGAGCATTCGACCATATATGTTAAGGATAAAATTTATTAAAATTGTGTCTTAAATGATGTGAAACAACTTCTGAGAGAAGAAAAATTGAGCTAAAAAGACCTAAAATATACTAGGTGTGCATTTAGCCACCTTAGATTAATTAAAGGAAAATTAACTTAAAATTTAGTTAATGATGCATTAAGAACCTTCATTAGGTAAATGAGAAGATTTAAATGTGCAAGAAAGGTTTAAAAGTGGCTAGGCCCATAGTAGTCAAAATTGATGAAATTAAGTGAAATTTATAATTAAAACTTAAGCTAGATTTCAAGGAAGCATAAGTTGGTAATTAAAAATAAACCATGGAGTTATAAGGAGGAAAGAGACGTTCGACCATGACCTTTAGGAATAGAAGAGGAGCCTTAAAATTAACTAAACTTGATAAAATTTATGGCCTAAACTCCAACTAGAAGGATTCATTAACTTAGACCAAATAAAGATGAAATTTGATGCCTTAAGCACTAGGAATGGCATTCGGCCACCTTAGGGTTAATTAGACAAGAAGAATTTTAAATTATTATCAAGGGTTAATAAGAATCCTTGGCAAATAAATATAAAAGGATTAAAAGTGTAAAGAAGTTTTATAAAAGGGAGGAAGTCCATTTGGCTGTGATAGCTAAGTTAGTGAAAGGAAGTTAAAATTTTCACTATGACTTATGTTTAAACTTAAGCATGCATAAATGAGTAATTTGGAATAAACCATGAGGTTGGAAAGCTACAAAAGACCATTCGGCCATGACCTTCAAGTATGAGGAGAAAGTCTTAAAAATTTCTACATTAGGTAATAACTAATGATATAGACTTCAATTAGTAAAAATCATCTTTTAATATAAAGAGAAGAGAATCAAAAGGCCTTAGAAACCATAGACATGTATTCGACCACCTAAAGTAAGTAAAAATGAGTTTGAAAACTTGGTTTAGGTACATTGAGAAGCTTTGTTATGTAAAAGTAAAAGAGTAAGATTTTAAATGAAGCTTGGAAAGGAATGTGCATCATTCGACCATGCATGACTAAATTGACATAAATAAGTTAAAAACATGCTAACACAAAACCTTTACACATAGTATGACTAGGTTATGTATAAGACATGTAAATTAAAGTTCACAAAGAATAAAACATAAGAAATGCCATTCGACCACCTAAAGAAAAATGATATGATTCACCCTATGTTAATGAATTGGAATGCGGAAATCATAACGGAACGTCTTGAGAATTAGGATACGATAAGATGAAGAAATCCGACATAAACCGCATCTTGCCGGAGAGCACCGAAATTATCAAGAGGAACGTGACCCTTATTGTGACCTGCCTGAAGAACCAATGTTATCAAGGATAGTTCTTTGCCCAAGAGTTAAGGGAATCAACTCACACAGAGATGAAAAGTCTTAAAGAGAAATATTATTATTCATCAAAATCTTTCTTTTTGTTGAATCTCTAACTCCTATTATATAGATAACCTAATCTAGTAAAAGGATAACAAATATGAAATCCTAATTAGATTACAATTTGATTTGCAATTTGTTAAAAAGGTAACAAATATAAAATCCTAATTAGATTGTAATTTTATTTGCAATATTTTAAAAAGACAACAAATATGAAATTCTAATTAGATTCCAAATTGATTTGAAATTAATTTTAAAAAAATAACTTGTAAATAAATATCAAATCCTAATGCAATATATAGTAAATCATAAATCTTATCACTTAATATCTTCAATAATATGACTATATTAATTAACCCTTGTTGGAATTGAATTTGGATCCACGTAGTCCTTTTTTTCAATTTCCTTGATAAGATCTTGAAGTGTTTATTCTATACGTTTTGTTCTATTTCTCGTCATAGGACCTTTCATTCTTTGTAAAGAATATTTTAAATGATCTATTTTGCTTAACGTGGTGCTCAGTTCACATCATTCCCTCATTCTCCAAGAGGATTTTTCCTCAAATCTTGAAGGTCACCTGCATCAAATAAGGATGGGTCAGAAACGTTGAAAGTGGCACTCACACTACTATAGCTACTCCGAAGGTCGATTTTATAGGCATTATTGTTGATCTTTTCAATCACTTGAAATGGACCATATCCTCTAGGATGTAGTTTGGAACTTTTTGACTTGGAAACTACTCCTTTCGCAAGCAAACCCACACCCAATGACCAGGTTCAAAGACCATCTTTGTTCGTCCTTTGTTTTCCTACTAAGCATAATGTTCATTCTTCTTCTAAATATTAGTGTGAACTTTGGCATGTAATTTCTGAACAAATTTAACCTTTTGCTTTCCATCCAAATTAAGAGAGTCATTAGTAAGAAATGGTAAAACATCTAAAGGTGATAAAGGATTAAATTTGTATAGAATCTCAAAAGGTGAAAAGAAAGTAGATGTATGAACAACCCTATTATATGTAAATTCAACATGAGGCAAACAATTCTCCCAATCTTTTAAATTCTTTTGAATTATAGTATGTAATAAGGTGTTTAAAGTTCTGTTTACAACTTCAATTTGTCCGTCAATTTGTGGATGGACCATAGTAGAGAATAATAATTTAGTGCATAATTTACCCCATAAGGTTCTCCAAAAATGACTAAGAAATTAACATTCGGATCACTTACAATAGTTTTAGGTAAGCCATCCAAACATACAATCTCTTTGAAAAATAAATCAACAATATGAGTAACATCATTAGTTTTAGAACAAGTAATAAAATATGCCATTTTGCTAAACCTATCTATAATAGAAAAGATACTATCTTTTCCTTTTGAGGTTCTAGGCAACTCCAATACAAATCCATAGAAATATCAATCTAGGGATATTGAGGAATAGGTAAGGGTGTATACAAGCCATGAGACATTATTTTAGATTTTTCTTATAAGCAAGTAATAATTTTTTCACAAATAAGTTTAACATCATGCTTCATTTTTGGCCAAAAAAATATTCATGTAAAACATCATAAGAACTTTGAATGCCAAAGTGTCCCGTTAATCTTCCCCCATGACCCTCTCTAATAAGCATTTCCCTTACGCTACACTTAGGTACACACAATTTATTTTCTTAAATAAATATCCATCTTTCCTAAAATAACCTTCAAAACCATGGTAAGAACACTCTTTCCACAATTGTCCAAATTCAACATCATCAGTATACATGATTTTTAGTGATTCAAATATAAGTAATTTAGTTTGTAGAGTCATAAGTAATACATACCTTTGTGACAGAGCATCAGCTACAATGTTTTCCTTTCCCTTTTTACACTTGATAACATAAGAAAATATTTCAATAAATTCTATCAACTTGACATGTCTTTTGTTGAGCTTACCTTGGGACTTTAAAAACTTCAAGCTAAGATGATCAGAATGGATGACAAATTTCCTCTACTAAAGGTAATGTTGCCAAGTTTGTAAGATCCTCACCAAGGCATAGAACTCCTTATCATAGGTTGGAGAGTTGAGTATTCGCTCAACTAAGTTTCTCACTAAAATATGCTACATGTTTGGAATCCTGCATTAAAACAACTCTTATACCCACTCTAGAGGCATCACATTCAATCTCAAAAACTTGATCAAAATTAGGTAAATTTAATACAGGGACATTGGTTAACTTATCCTTTATCAATTTAAAAGCTTGTTCATGTTTCTTATCCCATTTAAAATTAACATTCTTTTTAACAAGTTCATTTAAAGGGATAGCTATAGAACTAAAATTTTCTACAAACCTCCTACAAAAACTTGCTAAACCATGGAATCTCCTTACCTCATTAACATTTGTAGGTGTGACCATTCTCTAATTACCTTAAATTTTTCTTCATCAACACTAACTCCCTGAGAACTTATAATAAATCCTAAGAAGACAATTGATTCCATACAGAAAGTGCACTTTTCAAGATTAGCATGCAATTCATGGCTTCATAGGGTAGTACACACAACACGTAAGTGATCTAAGTCATGCATTGTCTTACTATATATTAAAATATTATCAAAAATAGACAACAATAAATTTTCCAATAAAAGTTTGCAAGACATGATGCATTAATCTTATGAAGGTACTCGGTGCATTAGAAAGACCAAATGGCATGACAACCCACTTATATAATCCATATTTTTTTTAAAAGCAATCTTCCACTCATCACCCTCCTTCATATGAATTTGGTAATATCCACTTTTTAAATTAATTTTAGAGAAAAAACAAAAGCCATACAGTTCATCTAGTAAATCATCTAACTTTGGAATAGGATATCGATACTTTACTGTAATCTTGTTGATGGCTCTACAGTCCACTCACATGCGCCAGATCCCATCCTACTTTGGTACAAAGATAACAGGAACTGCACATGGGCTAAGACTTTCCCTCACATTGTCTTTCTGCATCAACTCCTTTACTTGAATTTGAATCTCCTTGGTCTATCCAAGACTAGCTTTATGGGCTAGTCGGTTTGGAATTGCAGCGTCAAGGATAAAATCAATATGGTGTTCAATGCCTCTTATAGGAGGAAAACTTTTTGGTGGTTTTTCAGGAAATACATCATTAAATTCTTGCAACAAATATTCAACCATTATGAATACAAGCATCAGCTACAATCTTTTCCTTATTTAGTGTACATCTAGGGACAATAGAGTCCTACTGAAGAGGAGACAACATGGGTCTCTTGGGAGATCAAAGGTGTTTTCCACAAATCCTTTTATTGTGAATATAAAAGGGTTCTTCACCCATTATGAGATGGTGAGACCATCTTGGAATGAGCTTATATCCTTAAGAATAGAAGATAGAATAATAAAGCCAGTAAGAAGATATTATTTGAATATTTATAATATGTGTCTATGTCTCAAGAATTCCTTGAAGGTGTGGAATAAAAAAGAAGATTCCCTGAAGGTTTGGAATAGAAAATAAAATTTCTCAAAGGTGTGGAATAGAAACTAAATGAGACATTATATAGGACATAGAGAAAAATGTGAGTCAAATAATATGAATAATGAGATCCCAAGAATTTATGATGTTTAAGGAAGTTACATGCTTATGTAATAATGATTGTTTTCTATATAAATAACCCACTTTAGTAGGAGTTTTTGAAAGATTAAAAACAACCTTGTATGAATTTTATGATTTTTCTAATAAACTGAAGTGGCTAAGTTGAAAGTTATAACACTAGAAATAAAGTAGAATCCTAATGAGAACCCACTCCTTCTCTCCCCTCCATCCATTTTCTTCTCAGATGAACACCATGTCCTATGCGATGATGGTGGTCTTCATAGAAATCAGTAATGTGGATTGGTCCACAAACCCCCACAACCTGCTAATCACAACCCAAGCTAGTGTGATAATTAACTTCTCGTTGGGACACATTTTCATTTTGGAAGTCTTGAGTCCAAAATTTACAATGATGGGTTTCACAATTCCCTTGGAGGCCTTTCACCTTGATGGAGTTTTTCCACCTCCTCTAGGTTACAGAAGGCAATAGACTAGCACCGATGAGGAATCCTCTTCCTCAGAGGGATAAATAGACCCATAGAGTCCATCACACTACCATAGTTCTTCATATGTTTGGTCCACACAAGGAAGTTATTCTTACCCAATGTCGTACTCATTTCAAGCCTATCAGGAGATGATAGATGGGATTTTCATGTCTTTGGATAAGAGCATATGGCTGGAATGTTTCCATCACTGGGCCAAGGGAGGTTTGTTGGTCCTTTTATTTCGTTTCCAATGAAGAAAAAATTGAAGTGTCATACTTATAATGTAAATTCCTGTAAATCGCTGGATGCAACCGTTCTAATTATTACTATGTAGTGGTAAGTTAGTTCATATACTAGAACATGAGTCAAATATGTATGTAAATATGGTATGTGCATTATAACATGTAATGAAGTGTTTGTAAAGGCCTTAGTGCCTAAGACTGTTATATGTGTAAAAAGGATTGTATAATTATGTAAAACTTGTATATGTATGAATGGTTTATGTTTAATTTATTTTACTGTTGATGAGAAACAAATGAGATGAAGGAAGTAATTCGTAATGATAATAATCTGTATGTTGCAAGACTCCTAGTAATGTATTTACTAACATGAATGCTATATCGATGAGACTTGCATTTTATATCAAAATGGTTATTTAAAAAAAAATTACTGTATTTTCTCTAATAAGTATTTTTCATAGATTTCGCATCATGAGATAACAAACTAATAATGGAACCAAATAAACGACTTAAGCGTAAAATTGATATTCATTTTTAGGGCGTCATACCCCTTCCCCACATATGAAATAAATACCTAGTATAGTTGTTGTTGCTGCATCTAGCTCTGGTATAAGGATTGCATCAGTGAAAAGTTTGAGATTCAGGGAAAAAAGTTCTAAATTTAGGGAAAGGTGGTAAAAATGTGAGGACTAAGAAGAAAATAGTCTTGGAACCAAATTGATGCCATGATGATTTTGGTTGTGGCTTCAAGATATTTCTAGAATTGTAATTCAAGTGCCAGCACCTTACTTTTTTCTTTTGTAGTTCAAATTATACAGCAAGTAACTTTACATTCTGTAGAATAAAAATTACAAAGATTTAGGTTAGGGATGTCAACAAGGTGGATCCAGGAATACCTCTCTTCCGTTTAATATACGTTTCTTCCCTTGACAAGGGCCTCTTGACCTTGTTTTATAGTTGGATAGTTTTATTTTTCTATTTTATGCACTTCTTTAGTGTTTATTCATGCTTAATATGTCTTTATAGTAAAGAATATGAAGTTTAATTACATTTTTTCAATGTTGATATAGCCTATGTTTATTCATAGCAAATGTGGCTTTAAAAGAAAGAATATTGTGTATACATCTTTTTGTAAAGCACTGGTGGAAAAAAAACTTTTTACATTGGTTGTTTTAATGAGTTTTTTTACATCAATTCTTTTAATGATATAGAAGCAACCGGTATAAAAAGTAAAGCTTTTTACATCAGTTGAACAACGGGTGTAAAAACTCCACCTTTTATATCAGTTCTAAGTTTAACTGGTGTAAAAGATTAAGTTCTAGCATCAGTTATGTCATTTAATCAATGTAAAAGGTTAATTTTTTACATCATTAAAAAAATAAATGGTACAAAAACTTTACTTTTTACATTGGTTCTATGCTTAACCAATATAAAAAATAGAGTTTTTACATTGGTTAAAGAGATAGCTGATGTAGTAAGTTAAAAAAAAAAAATAAACTTTTTTTGGTGGTTTTGCTGGCAACCATATTTAAAATATGTATAAAACATGTTTTGTTCTTTTTCTTTCCCTCAAAATTCTTAAACTATCTTTATATCTCTTCCTTTTTCTCTTATCATTCATAATATTTTTTTTGGTTTATAATTTTTATTTTTATTAAATTTACTTAAGTTAAAGTGGTAAAAATTATGCAAAATATAGTACTTGTCAATGTAGCTAGCTACCTTGGGTTCCATGCTATGAAATATGTACTTGTCAACTATTCTTAGTTTTGGATCTCCCAATTCATTTGTCTAGTTCTTCCTTTCTTTCCTCTTCCAAGTTCCACCCAAATTAATGCCTTTTCTTCCCTCCTTTCCTCTGTTCTAAGTCTCAAACAAGGAACAAACCTAATAAGTGACTTTAACTTTTGTAATGGTTGTTGTCCAAGGTTCTAAGCTACCTCTCCATTCTCTTTGAATCCACTTCCTTCTGCTCGTTCCCCATCCACTTTGATTCTTCCCTCCCTCTTTACCCTTCCTTTTCCATATTCGCTTCCCCTTCTCCTTCTATTTCTCTTTCACCTTCACAAATCCTAATCTTTTTTCCTTCCTCTTCCTCCACCTTCCTTCTTCTTCGAAACCCTAATTCCACCCATTCACTCTCTTTCTTGTTTAGTCCCATTTAAACTTCCACTTCTTCTCACCTAATATACCCATTGTTAGTTAGGTTAGTTGGTGAAATATATAAGGCATGCTTCCTATAAACAAGAGGGGAGTTTAAGAGAGAGGACAATAAAGCCAAAATAGATTCCCTTTTTTTTTATTTGCTTGACTAGTTGCAGAAATAAATTATGTTCAGCTTAAATTAATTCTAAGTTTAAGGAATTCATTCCTATTGGTCTCAAATTCTTAATTCAAGCATCTGATATTGGCTTTCCTTTAATTTTTTTGGTGTTTTTTACATTAATCTTGAAATTGTGGCGTTACTTTGGTTGGTTAATATGTTAACATATATTGGTTTTTCTTATTTCTCTAAAGTTTCCAGTTTGGAACCTATTAACGTTATAGCCTTTTGCTTTCTTTGTTGCATTCTAATTTATTTGTCTTTTATCCTTGTTATTAATGGGAATTAACATTTTTCTCCACCCACCCTTATCTTCCTATTCCTATTATAACTGTATTGAACAAGCCTGCATGTGATATTTGACTAAGATATTATGCATGGTTACATTTTTAATAGATGCTAATCATATCCTTTTACCTGGTGCTTTGTTGGTGGAAAAACATATCACGTCTCCAACATATATACATGCTTTCTCGCCTCTCCTATACACAAAAATAGCCTCCCATCCAAGTAGGATTCTACTCCCTAAGTTCCTAAGTTCTTCTATTGAAAGTAAAGGCTAGTTTGGTTCATCTTCTTGTATGAAGTCTTTTCTTCACACCCGAATAGTAATATTCCATGGACATGTTAAAACCTCAAAATTTCCCAATGTAACCACCTCCTAAATCACCTTTGTAGATTTAGACTCATTCAAGATGTAGGCAACCTAAATTTGTGTTACTGATATAAAAATTTTATGTTTACCTTTATTAACCGTGATGCTGCATCAAATTATTGTCGATCATAAGCTTCACATCCTCACAACTCCTTGCCATCCATCCTATGACTTTATCTCACCATAATTGCTTAAGTTCTTGGGGGCATTGGACTATTTTTCAATTCTTAATTTCATATTCTTCTTCGTTTTTGGTAAATAGGTTCCACATCACGGGTTCACTACAAATCCATCATTATATAATACTTGTAAGGAAATATAGCAAAAGGGAATGATATATTTTTATTCAAGTAAAAGTCAACATAGGAGTAGTGTGATACATTATGATTTGAGATGCCAAATATAAAGGTTTCTTGAATAATCACTAGGAACTATCGTAAAATCAATCTTAGCATACATTGCATGCATAAGGTTATTCCATCACTTTCTCTACAAGTTGTACACATCCATGAAGCTTACACCTGAACACGCAAGTTTTACTACCTCAAGGTCTAAACAAGCAGCATGTAAGTTCTTTGATGTTTACAAAGAACTATTACAAAATTCAAGTCATGAAATAATCATTGTATGCAATGTATGCATGTATTTACTCTATCATTCTCTTAAACCATTCCTATGATGATAGACTCACGATTGGGTTGAGGAATACTACATCCCGTACCACAATACTTATCACTAATTTGGAGTTGGTCATCCCTACAATATGTACATGTATGTGCACCCAAATCACTATGTAAAAAGAATGGAAGGCTATCAAGATCCAATTTCCACAATAACAGTGTGCTCTCGGTAACGCTAAATCAACATCCTACTCATCATTATTTAAAAATACCATAAAATTGGTCAACTAGTAACGATAATCGTTAGGGTCTCGTTGAGATGACCAAGTCCTATCAAAGCAGTATCAGCTATAGGGAAAAACCTTAGGCCATTAGAAAGGCTCAAACCTAGCTCATGTACCCCGTAGGCTCAGAAATTCCCATTTCTCATGAACTATGGTCTATTTCCATGTGAGTCAAACCCTAGATTTCCTTGCTCCTTTTCATAGAAGGGCTTGTAGAAATCCCCTAAATTGGAGATTTCTAAAATAATATTTTTATGCATATGACGTATGACAACCAATCTATTTAATTACTTCCTTCATCCTTTCTTCTTCCAACAAAGGGCTCACCTTCTATTCAAATCTCAGGACCTCATTGTCTTCTTCCACCTATCATATGGGCTTTACTCAATTTTTATTAAAATGAAATTCAATTTAATACTTCATGATATGAGGTATCAAACCTTCCTTCATTATCTCATTTTATATACATATACCATTCACACATATATTACACTTAGAAGTTATAGAATCTAGTATATAATCTCTGCACAACTATTGAGATGCTTAACCTCCAATCATCAATATGATTCAATTTACAACAATACACATTACTAGTATTTTTTAAATTCTAGTCTATTCAGCATAAATATACTTAATACTTCTTATTAGACTAATGTGTATGACAATTTATACTCATTAAATAAGTTGCACGATCATACTCAATATATTGCACAATTGTGCTAACACAACAATAAATGATTGTGCAACCTTACTTTTGTACGCGTGCTAATCTTCAAAACACCCAAGCTTCCTCAGCTTTGAATGCATATGTTAATCTTCAACACACTCGTCCTTCCTCAATCTTGCATGTTGTCGTCTTGCTTGTCTTTATCTCTATCATCAGGCACATTTTTGTTTAAAGCGTGCATAGTCATGCTCAAAGCACTAGCTCAAAATTTTTAGAAAATTATTTAAAGGGAATAAAAATTTAAATTATGTTATAGGACAACTTGACCCATTAACTTATAAAATTTTTCTAGAATAAGTATTAACATAAAATTACTTCAACTCTTTCATATTTTACCCTCAAATACCAAGATTTAAATATAACATTTTTTATATATAAAATAAGCCAATTAAGTGTCAAATATATATATTTTTTTTAAAATTGTGAAAAGATTAGGAGGAAAAAGGAATGACTATTGTGAAGTTTTTTCTTCTCTTTCCTTCTTTTTGGTCTCTTATAACTTATATAAGGTTTAAAATGAAAATTAATAACCTGTTGTCATTGAGTACAACTACTCATATAATTTAAAATTTCATCCTACAGGTGACTATTAGTCGTTTGACATTATTAATGGGACTTGCTTGTTTTCCTAATTTTTGTTTTCTCTTATTTGCTTGTAGATTCTAATAAATTCTGTTTTCTTTATGAAATCTTTATCCCTTAGTTGATTCACTTCTACCAATGAAGGCTCGTTTGATATTATTCTTACTTGGTTGAACCACCCTAAGTGAATTTCCATCCCTGAGAGAAAGTAAGTCATTATTCCCCTACCTAGTTACCTTTAAAAGGACATTATGTTTTCCATACTTTGAAGCTCATGCGTTAATCTTAAGCTTAATCAAGAAGTTGGAAATTAGGGTAATTACTACCCTTATCTAATAAAGTTAGGTATTATCTTTATTTTCTTATGCTACCCATAAATTGATATTCTCCTAATGAGTGGTATGCAATGGATGGAGCTTTCAATCATGAAACTAGTATAGGCCTTTGAACTATGCTACCATTTGCATATAAAAATGAGTGGATCAGGTTGGAAAATCCTAAGATATGATTTAGCCTAGTTGGTTTAAATAAAGTTAGTGTTATCTTAGATTAATAATGACTTAGATCCAATCTTCTTAGATTCCATAGTGTTAAGAAGCACTCATCCAAATATATTTTAATAAGTTAGTCTAAAGTTAAGAAGACATGAAGGACTTATCCATTGAAGGGTTAAAATAAATAACAACTTAGTGTAAATAATTAATAAGAGTAAGGAACTTGTGTATTAAGGGACAAGGGTAAGACAAGATCTATGGTGAATCTAAAGAAGAGACATAGCTTAGCATATTAAAAACTCTAATTAATTGAACCAAAGAGAAAAAGATAGGTTATTAGTTTAAGTTAAAATTTAGAACAGAGATTAGCAATAAGGTAGTTGCTACCTTATTTAGTAAAATATGCAAAATATGTTAAATATAACTTAAGTAACAATAGACCTTAGTGTCTTCCACCTAAAATATGCAGAATATATATAAATTTTTCTTGTGTTTCATTTTTTGATTTCTTGTGTGTTGGTAATCAGTGTAATTATCTTTCTCTTTCCAATTTAAGTTTTTTTTTAATTCAAATTTTAGCATAACCTTAGTTTTACATTTGGGATTGAATACAATGATTTTATTGCTCAATGAGTAAACCACTCATTATATTAAATCTTAAATTGTCCAAGGTGAACAGTTTGAGACTAAAGGTTTTATTTAGTAGTTAACAATTTCATCTCAAATCTTGTAAATTTTACTTCATAAAATTTTAGTTTAGTTCATTTTGCATGGTGTTTAGGTGCATGCTTTATCATGGTATATGACACCACAATCAAGTTGTGTACTTGGTGACTAATGTGAAATACTGCTAAAGTTTCATGAAGTATGATATTCAAGACTTAAGGAGTATGTTAACCAATGAATAGAAAACATTTTTATCAAATGAGATAAGACCTTGCCAATAGAGAGGATATTGAATTGTGATTATAAGTGACCAGGTTAATGGGTATCCTAATTCATGCATTTATAATTATTGTATTGTATGGATTGTAGTTGGATATGTCGGAACCGTAATTCCGACGAGACGACGAACTCGCTAAAATTTTGAAAATGAATTTTATTTTGATATGTGGAGTCGCCACCAAATTTTTATTTAAGGGAAAAAGATTTGGAAAAAATCCTGACTTGAGGATGAGATTTAGGTTCGGGAGTCGGTTACGAACGGGGAAGGTGTTAGGCACCCCATTCGCCCATTTCGAAGAATGGTACCCTTAAACCGAGTGTGTGATTTTTTAAAAATGGTTTGATCCCTTTTATTAGAGTGAAAATAAATACTTGATGGAGGTTAGCCTGACAGGACTTGATCCTGCTCCTATGTATTCCCCGATGCAATGGGAAACTAAAGGCTTACGTAGTTCTAGTTTGTTTGAAGGCTTGAGCTTCAGAGGTGCTTAAAAGAGAGATGACATTTTGAAGAGGGTTTTTAATTTTTTGGAAGGACCTTAGCCCACCCATGCACAAGGCTCGAGGCGGCTACGACAGCACGGGACCTATACAGACTACTAAACGTTGGACAACAGGTGAACTGCCAGCCCCCCATTTAGAGCCCATTGCGTGAGACCAAGGATCCCAAAATATTTAAAAAGAGTTTTTATTTGTGACAGGACCTTTAGTCCACTCATGCACAAGACCCGAGGCGGCTACGGCAGGACGGGGGCCTATACAGACTACTAAACGTTGGACATCAGGTGAACCGCCAGCCCCCTATTTAAAGCCCATCGCGTGAGACCAAGGATCCCAAAATATTTTGAAAAAAGTGTTTTGTTTTTGAAGGGACCTTTAGTCCACTCATGCACAAGACCCAAGGCGGCTACGACAGCACGGGGGCCTACACAGACTACTAAACGTTGGACAGCAGGTGAACCGCCAGCCCCCCATTTAGAGCCCATTGCGTGAGACCAAGGATCCCAAAATATTTTGAAAAAATTATTTTTGTTTTTTTGAAGAAAGAGGAATCTATCCGAAGCAGAGAGTGCTTTTGAGAAGGAAGCAATTTTATTTGAGGTTTGGGGATTCATTGGCAATTATGAAATTTTTGGGGAATTAATTAGCAAATATGGAATTTTTGCGAGTTTATTAGCAATTATGGAATTTTTGGGAGTTTATTAGTAATTATGAGATTTTTGGGAGTTTGTTAGCAATTATGGGAGTTTTGGGAATTTTATTAGCAATTGTGGAATTTTTGGGAGTTTATTAGCAATTATGGGATTTTGAGAGTTTATTAGCAATTGTGGAAGTATTGGGGATTATGGAATTTTTGGGAATTAATTGATATTTTTGGAAAAGTGGAAGGGCAAAATGGTCATTTTAAGGGTGAGGGGCAGTTTAGGAATTTTTGGAAAAGTGGAAGGGCAAAATGGTCATTTAAGGGTGAGGGGCGGTTTAGGAATTTCTGGGAAAGGTAAAGGGCAATTTTGTCATTTGAGGGGCAAGGGACAAAACTGGTATTGTGGGAAAGGTAAGGGCAATTTTGTAATTTAAGGGGATGGACAAAGCTGGTATTATAGGAAAGGTAAAGGGCAATTTTGTCATTTGAGGGACGAGGGACAAAACGGGTATTATGGGAAAGGTAAAGGGCAATTTTGTCATTTGAGGGGCGAGGGACAAAACTGGTATTATGGAAAAGGTAAAGGGCAATTTTGTCATTTTGGCTTTTTGAGGGGTCAATTTCTAATTTATGGGGAAGGAAGGGTAATTTTGTCATTTGAGGGGCGAGGGACAAAAATGGTATTATGGGAAAGGTAAAGGGCAATTTTATCATTTTGGGTTTTTGAGGGGTCAATTCCTAATTTATGGGGAGTTAAAGGTTTGGTCGTAGTTGTTGGAAATTCAGGGGGCTGGAGTGTCAATTGGGGAATATAAATGCCAAGTGGTGAATACGGTGGGCCCCACGGCTTGAATAAGAGGACATGGTTCAAAATGTTCCTCCTTGGGTTCGAAGCGGGGGTGTCGAAGTTGGGGGCCCAATTCCCTGCCACTGAAGCCATCCCTATTCGTGATTCCCATTCCTCTCGGTATATACATGGGTGTTCCAAAGGGGGCTGCCTTCACTTAAAATCTGTCCCGCCAGTGGGCCCCATCTTCCTATTTGCATGGCTAGCCTTCGTGACTCAGAGGGGCTTTATTTTTTGACGTTTTGTTGGGGCTCAGTAACGCCTACATGCATGATAGCTAGCTTTTCGAGGGAGTGATTAACCTTTCCTTCCCGGGCACGTAGAACGTCTCGACAGTCTCCTCCTCGCCATGAAGGCATGCATCCAAGGGTAAGCGTACTGGTTGGAGTGTCCCACCCCTTGAACCTTGGATAGGGAGGATCCCTTTTCCTGCATAATACTGAATTTAAGACACTAGTGGGACCTTCCGTGGTTGTCTTGGAGACGCTACCATGGGCTTACTCCTTGCCGCTTCTTCACCTGGGTTGTTTGGCTTTGCAATCTTAATCTCAATCTGCATATGGATATGCTCATGGTTCTTACACATTCATTGCTCCTTTCCCAGGTGGGTCCTGCGCCTTGTCATTTGCTTTTGCATGCATGGGAGTTATTGAGCTTGGACAGCTTGTCACCAAGTATCTGCTCGTTGAGAACGCTATTCATGTTCTTTTCCTTCACCAGAAATAATGTAAGCAGAACCTGAGCCCCTGTAGGAACGTCTCAACTTCCGAACTCTATAACAGAATTGAGACCCAGACAAGCTTCAATATCAATACTTAATTCACTACAGGAGCTCTTGAGAAGGTGAGAAAGAGATAAGGTTCAACAGAGAAGCAATCCGAAAAAATTGAACAAATGCAAAGCATAAGGAGAAGAAATTGAGCAGAGATAAATAACGGAGGAAGAAATGGGAGGAATAAGTGAAGAACGACTGATGGTGTTGTGGATTTTTTCGAGGAATCTGGCCCCCTAGTTTCCCTTGGAAGTGGATGGTTCATAGTCGATTAGAATTTTCAATGGAAGCCCTTTTTACAAAAACCAAGTCTGGATTCGAGGCTTATAAGTTTTGGGTTCCTGTTTGATTAAGTATGGATAAATACTAAGATCTGGAGTTTGAAAGTTCTATGCAGTTATGGACTTAAGTTCAACTAATCGGTGCACACAGTAGGCAATCATTTTCAACTTCTCAATTTCCTTCTTAGGCTACAAAGCAACAGATATACCAGAATCAAATGTGGCTCTATGACACAAGCTATTTGGCACAAAAGATGGCAGTAAATGGATCATGCATTTCAACATGCTCAGACATGCATCGGATGAGCATTCGTTGAGTTGTTAAGTGACACAACAAGGATCTGTACACGATACCGCCAAAAATTATGCATCACAGCTAACTCAATCATTCATTCGATTGAATTGAGGCATATCAACAACCATCTATCCAGTATAATTCGCGACTAGTATCTAAAATCGGGGACGAAATCCGTTCAAATTAATAGAATTCATGCATGCAGAGCGTAGTTTATGCAATCGGTATTTGGTTGGAGCAACTAACCTGGCAAAACGCAAATTGAAGACCACAAACTTCGATTGAGGCTGGAATCGATGTACCTCGAAGCTGATTCGAATTGTGCTTAGGAAAATAGAGATGCTAGGAGGAGAATAATAGGCACGCGATGCAGAAACTCCCTAGCTCCCGCCAGATCAGAGAACCAGGAAGTTAAGAGGATCTTCCCCCCGAGAGAGAGTGAACCCCAAAAAAACTTCTCCGTCTAAACCTTGAGCCATTTTCCAGAAATTTCCAGCCCCCTCTCCCTTTGGATCCCGTGACAGAAAATGGCCTCTGCCTCTCTTTTATAGTCCTTGTTTTTTAATTTTTCTATCCCTTTCCCGCCCTTATTTCTTTCTTTTTGTTTGTTTTCTGATTTTTACTTACTTTTTCCTCTTTTTGTTTTTTAATCTTTCGATTTTTAATTCTTTGATTTTCAGATTTTTCTTTTTTTAAATTTTTTTTCAGATTTCCCTTTTTCTTCAGATTTTTGGATTTTTCTTTAATTTTTCATATTTTAGTTTTTTATTTTTTCGGATTTTCCAACTTTTAATTCTTTTTAGATTTATTATTTTTTGTTATTATTTATTTATTTTTTAACTCTTTTTGAACTTTTTCCTTTTTTCTTTTTTCAGATTTATTATTTATTTATTTTCTCTTGGTTTTTGCAGATTTTAATTTTCTATCTTAATTTGTATTGATTTTATTTTCCAGGTTTTCTTTTATTTTTTGAGTTTTGATTTTTAATTTTAAATTTTTTTTCCTCTTTTCCTAATGTGTTCTATCTTACTGTCCTTGTGTTAATTGTCTAAATGAGTGACGATTGAATCTTGATAAAATTAGAAAACATGTTCTTTATGATGAGTTTTACAAGAGTCGTACAAGATGGACATGAAAGGGTGAATTATTAGACATGCCAAGTTTGTCCCAAATAACGAAGGTTGATGTAGATATGGAAGATCCAATAGAGGACACGATCTGTGATATGGGACACGAGCATGTTTAGCGAGTAAATATGTATGGAAACTTGTGTAGTGAAATGGAGAAACCTCTATTTCTAGGATGCACTAATTTTACATGATTATTAGCTGTATTAAGATTATTTAATTTGAAGATGAGAAATGGGTGAAATGATTAAGGTTTCATTGAATTGCTTAAGTTGTTATGAGGCAAAGAAGGTATTGCATCCAATGGGTATGTAGTATAAGAAAAGAGTTTGAAGAATTACATCAATGCCTTGTGTGTCAAGTATCAGGTTATAAATTGAAGGACGGTGATTCTGGTTAGAATGAAAGCATAAAGATACCTCCAACAAAAATGTTATGGCATCTTCCAGTAATTCTACATTTTAGACGGTTATTTAGAAATAAACACGCTGTATAGAACCTTAGATGACATGTAAATGAAAGGAAAATTGATGGAAAACTTCATCATTCGGCTGATGGTTTGTAATAAAAAATAACTTATTAACTATTTTTGGAGTTAAGGAAAGAGTCAAGAAATCTAAGACTTGAACTTGCAATAGATGGAATAAATCTATATGATAATTTAAATAGTAAGCATAATTAATGGCACGTTCTTTTGTAATTTACAACCTTCCTTCGAAGTTGTTCATGAAGTGTAAATATATTATGTTGTTTGTGATGATTATAGGTCCACAATAGTTAGGAAATGGCACAGATGTTTATCTGGATCCCTTAATGAAAGACTTAAGAAATCTATGGGAAGAAGGTCTGGATATGTTTGATGGATATGGTAATTAAGATTTGAAGATGCATGTCATGATCTTTTTCACTATTAATGATGTCCTAGCATATGAAAATTTATGCAAATATAGTGTTAAAGGGTATAAAACATGTCCTATATGTAAAGAAGGCACAAGTTACTATCAATTGTGTCATGGAAAGAAGACAACTTACCTTGGTCATCGATTTCTTAAACACATCACTTGTATCGTATACCAAGTAAAGATTTTAATGGTTTCCAAAAATTAGGGTTTCTCCAAAGGCCTTAACTAGACAAAAGGTTTATGAATAGGTTAAAAATATCAACATTATTTTTGGAAAGACTCAAAAGAAAGTCAATAAGAGAAACATATGAAAGAAAAGATCAATATTCTTTTTATCTTCCATACTGGTGCAATCTTGATATAAGACACTATATTGATGTGATTTATGTGAAAAAAAATAAGTGTGATAGTGTTATCAAAACACTTCTCAGTATACAGGGAAAGACAAAGGATTATATAAATTCTCAACTACATTTGGTTAAATGGACATACGAGAGGAGTTAGTGTCACAGTCTGTAGGTAAGTGAACATATTAGACCTTGATAAGTTGTACATTGTTAAAAAAAAGAGAAAAAGAAGTTTTGGTGAATTCCTACATGGAGTTAAAGTACCACAAGGTTATTCTTAAAATTTCAAAAGGTTTGTCTCGATGAAAGGTTTGGAGTTAGCTGGCTTAAAGTATCATGATTACCATGTCTTGATACAACAATTACTCCTAGTGGTTATTTGTAATATGTAGCAAAGTCGTTGATCCTCTAAAATTGGATGAGTTGGAAAAAGAAACTTTTACTGTCTTTTCTAATTGGAGATGTATTTTTCTCCATCCTTTTTTAACATTATGACTCATTTGGTTGTATATAATAAGGGAGATTAGGTTATATGGTCCAGTTTATTTATAGTGCATGTATCTAATTAAACAATACATGAAAAGTATTAAGAAGATATGCTAAGAATCTAGATCATTCTTAGGCATTTATGATTAAAAGATATGTTGTATAAGAGGATATCAAGTTTTGTACAAGTATTTTTCTGAGGAAAAACATGGGTCGGTGAAAGTCCTTCAAGCATATCTGTATATTTTGAATAATATTGATGAGGCTCAACCTTAGTTATCTACTCACAAATCCATTTCAAGGAATTTTTTTTTGAATGAATAAGAAATAGTTGTTGAATGAGCATAATAAAACTTTCCTAACCAGGTTTGACAAAACTATTAAGAAACATGGTGATGCCTTTGATAAATTGAAATGGATAGCAAAAGGCCCAAAATTCAATGTCATATGTTAGAGTGGATATGATATTAATTTTTTTCCTTTTAAACAAATTCTTAGGATGACAAAAGTACTCTGCAAAATAGTAGGGTTATGCTGGTAGCTAAGTCGATGTATTTTAAAATTCCAAAGGTAAAAATCCTATCATGGCATCCATATCTTACTATAAACACTCAATTATGTCCGAGGTTCAATTTTAAAATTAATCAAGAAACCAATAATAATTTAACTAATAAATGAACATTAAAGTTAATAAATTGAAAATAGAAAGACGAATAAACGGAAAACAGAAAAAGAGAAATAAACAGAAAAAAAGTAATAAAAATAATAATAATAATAAATAAATAATACAAAATATAATAAACATAAAATATAATAAAATGAAATAAAAACTGAAAATAGAAAAATTTAAAATAAATAAATGAAAATAAAAATATCTTGAAAAATAAAATACAATAAAAACAGAAAAATAAATAGATGAAAGTAAAAATAAAAACAAAAATCTTGAAATAATAATAACAAAAATAGTAAAATAGTAAAAAAATAATAAAACAAAAATAAATAATAAAAAAAGGATAATTTAAATAATAAAAACAGAAAATTAAATAAAAAATAATAAGAAAAACATAAAGTTAAATAAATAGGAAGAAAAACAGAAATTAAAGAAATAAATGACTAACGAATAAAATAAATGAAAAGAAAAGAAATAAATGAAAATAGAATAATAAGAAAGAGTAAAAAAGAAAATAAAACTAAAAGAATATATGAAAAAAACTGAAAAAAAAAGAAGATTAAAACAGAAAATAACAGAACAACTAAAAAGAAGGAAACAGAAAGAAAACTGAAAAACAAAAATAAAAAGGAAAAAGAAAATAGAAAAAGAAAAGTGGTGGGAAGTTTTCGAAAACAAAGTATAAAGGAAGTCTTTCCAGATCTGAAGGGGATTTTTTTTTTAGTTTTGCATTTTTTGAAACTGGGACTCAAGTCTCTCCACTTCTCTGGGTTTTTTTTTTCAAACCTTCAGGACCTTTCTTCCTCTCCCACACATTCTACTTCTAAAGACTTTGGGGGGAGGCCATAGCCTATTTGGATTTGATCTCCATAGGATTTTTGCCGAGACTTGGATCACACTTGTCCCGTTCCCATAAGTGGAGAAGGAGAAACAAAGGAGGCTCTAGATCTGATCTAGCATCCCTAAGGTCCTTCACTATGAAGATCCAGTGGAAAGATTGCAAAAGCCCTTTCAGCAGGATCGCAAGGTAAGGATTTGAATGTTTTTGCATAATTATAATGGTGTTCGAATCATGATTTCTGCATGCATTTGTCAGCATCGATCCACATGTCTTAAATGGCTGATTAGGCTTAGAAATATTTTTGTGATCTAATACCTTACGGTCATGATGTCATGACTGAATGTAATACAACCCACTTGGGAGGAGGAGGATGGACCTAGTTGGAGGTAGGATCGAAACTCAAAATTCTGAGCAGTTTTGGGAGCTCCTCAAATTGTGATCAATGTAGCACAAAATTATGCATAGAAATGAAAAGACAAGGAAACATAAATTTGCAGAATGTAAAGAGGGAATTGGGGAAGGTGATTGCAAGAACTAAAGGCTAGAAATAAAGTGCAGAAATGGAAGAAAAAGGAAAACGAAATTGACCAAAATTAAAGGGGAAAGGGGCTGAAAATTAAAGCATAAACTAAGAACCAGAATTGTAAATTACAAGAAGGTAAATGGCAGAATGTAAATTGTAGAAAATTAATTCCTAAGCTAGGCGCCACTCCACTAGCTAGAGGAAGCTAGGAGGATAAGCCAAGTTCCACCACATTGGAGGCTCCAATGATAAGGAAAGGGGTCTTGACCTCAAGAACAAGCAAGAGGAGAAGAAAGAGAAGAGAAAGCTGCTCTCTCAAGGGAATTCTCGGATTCCAATAGTATAGAATGATCAAAGGTTCCATTTGCTTACATTAAGCCCTTATTTATAGGAAAAAAGGAAGGGGGCTGCTTGGTTGTGGGTTTGGGCTGCCCTTAGCCAACCAAGCTCTTAACCTAAGCCTGTTCCTATTCTAAATAACCTATTCTTATTCCATGTCGGAATAAGCTATTCCCACTTTTACAATTTAAATAAAAATACAACCAAATTAAAATTAGAAAAAATTTCAATTTTATTATCCTTAAGCTAAAAATTTCTCTTGAAAACCAATTTTCATGCTCACATCAAAATGATTTAATCATGGCTTGATCAAATTATTGCGAGAAAGGTTTAACGTTCTTTTCTTCCAAATCCGTTTAGACTCTGAAGATAATGGACTCTAATCATTTGGCTCTTCTCGATGATGATATATGTGTGGAGCCCATGAAAATGCTGTCGTCCGCTCCTATCACTCGCAAGATGGATGAGGATCTCAATATTGATGTGAGATCTCTGAGATGCACTTCACTGGCTGGCAATCCATCATAGCCTAAAGAAGGCTGAAGACGATCTGTCATTCGCTAATAAGGTTCATATGCACTAGTTGTACATGAGGCTTCACCAAGTTCTTGTTGCAATAGAAGTTGGATCCACAATGCGAGGAAGCTTCAGATATCAATATCTGTAAGAAAGATCGTCAATGATTCAACGCCATGGAGAATTAGGGCTCAGAGATGAAGGTTGTGAACGAAATATTCGATTACATGCATGTCACCACTGGTACTATAGGCATCCTAGTTGGTGAAATTCACTCCATAATTGGAGGCCTGCAAATATGGTCATACAATTATCGTTACGGCCTAAACTCATGCACTAGTTCCAGCTAGAGAAGCCGCTTCTGCACGCTCTTGAATATTAGAAGGATACAGGTTCGTCGTGCGTGTGGGCAGGGTATGGCTGATCATAATCAGTTAGTTGTACGACATTGAGAACTTACGAAGAAAAGGGAGAAGATTTTAGAGCAACCTGATCAATATAGTAGTGCGAATTATTAATACATAGCTGCTGCCTCTAGTTCCGTTACAGCATATGGTGAACTTCAGTTTCTGGACATTCTCAAGGTAGATCACGTGTTAGCAAACTTTTGCCTACGGCTCAAAGAATGGAAGGCAGTGTGTGTAAATATGATATTTGGCACGTTCGCTATTTGGTTCAACATTCATAACTACCAAATAGGGAACACGACGAAGCCAACTCGAACTATATGAAGGCCATGCAGATTCTATATGCAGAATATGCCCGAAAAGAAGGTTTAAGTGGATACCCACTTGTTTCCATGCTCCGACCTACTAAAAAAAAGCAAACCAGAAAGCTTGATGGTTCTAAGGAGAAGCTTATTGTAGGAGTTTTCAATAAAAGGAATTTCCTACAAGTTTTTACAAGCAAAGTCATTATCTTTCCTTTACCACTCATTGTGTAAGTAGGACTTAATATGTCGGGAAAAGTATCAACTTTAGAGCCTAATATAGATTTAAATGGATCCAGTGGTCTTTCACATGCTTACATTCGGTATCCACCACCTTGGTTCAACATCCCTGGATCAACCAGATTATTTTCACGACATTGCCGATAAGTTGCTACGCTCTCCAACAACTGACCAGGTCTTTTCCTGAAAAGTTGGCCCCTTTGATCCTCTCACTGGTCCCACCACCAATACAATGGGTAAAGGCCTTATTACAGTTCTTCGGCATTCTTTAGACACGAAGAGGATAGCAATCTGAAGGCAATTACAGTGTTTGGAAAATCTCATATTTATTGATTGATGATAAAGGAAAACCACGGGCCACTTCCTTTACGTAATTAAGGCCATGCATACATGATTCTTTGAACTTGAGTCCGTGCCGACACAGAGTGGGTCCCATGGCCTCATTGATGTTAAAGTCAGTATATGGCAGCTCCTCCTCTTGGGCTATGCTGCAAGATATAGCTGGGACTGACACATTTTGCTTTAATACTGGGCCCGTCTGTATATGATAATACCCCTATTTGCAGCCAATCACCCCTCAAGTAATTGATTCCTGAAAGGGCAAGAATTCCCCTCTCAATTGGCCCAATAAAAGCTAGCAAATTCTCAAAAATTACTTGGGCTTGAACTAGTATGAAAATTAATTGAGTTATCAAAGCAACAAATTCTTAAATTTAAGTCCAATCCAACATATCTTTTAAAAAACTCATTAATCCTTTTTCAAAAATAAATCTCATTTTGACTTTGAGTCTCTTGATCTGGGAACAGGTTCAAATCCCGCTTCCCTTTGGTAGTTCGAACTCGAGTTCATTTTTTCAGGGTCAAGCCCAAACTCCCTCTTGTCGTTTTAAATCAAGTCCCATCCAAAACTAAATTTCAAATCAAATTTCTTCTATTTTTCCAATTTTAAATCAAGTTCTTTTCCTTAAATTCAAAATCTTCATTTTAGTTTAATTCAAACCCAATCCTTTTTCTATCTAAACCCATTCCTCTTTTTTATTTTAAAATTAAATTCATTGATTCTAGGTTTCACGCGATGAACCCTAAGCACGAATTGGTAGCTTTTTCTGTTGTTTGATGTTTAGGAATTCATATGGGTCCCAGTGCAGCCGTAGTTGTCTTGGACCCTGTGCATATGTGGACTAAGAATCCTTTTGTAAATAATTTCAAGAAAAACTTCATTTTGGGATCCCTAGACTCACGCGATGAACCCTAAGCACGAACTGGTGGCTTTTTCTGCTGTTCAATGTTTAGGAATTCGTATGGATCCCAGTGCAGTTGTAGTTGTCTTGAATCCTGTGCATATGTGGACTAGGGATTTTCTTTAAAAAATTTTCTAAATATTTTGTTTATTTTCAAACACCTCCGAAGGTCAAGCCTTCAAACCAGAACTACGTAAGCCTTGAGTTTCCCATTGCACTAGGGAATACGTAGGAGCAGGATCAAGTCCTGTCAAGCTATCTTCCATCAATCCATTTACTTTCACTCTAATTAAAGGGATTAAATAGTTTTCAAATAAATCACACACTCAGTTTAAGCGTACCGTTCTTCGAAACGGGCGAGTAGGGTGCCTAACATCTTCCCTACTCATAACCGACTCCCGAACCTAAATCTCTTCCTCAAGTTAGGGTTTTTCCAAGTATTTTCCCTTAGATAAAAATTTGGTGCTGACTCCACTTAATCCAAATGAAATTCTTTCTTTTCAAAATTTTAGCGAGTTCGTCGTCTCATGGTAATTACTGTTGCAACACTTACTTTAGAGTCATTGAAAAAATTTGGGAGATTGATTACTGTAAGTTTAGAGTGCTTGTTTCAAATGCAAGTGGATTGATAATCGTAGTGATTTACAAGTTGATGAATTAGGGCTTACATTGGTTGACCGTGATAAAGTAGGTTAAGGATGAAGAAAATGAAATTAATGATGTACATGCTATTTAGGATGATCATCTTGAAGAAATATGTGAAAATGTTGCTACATGAATACCATAAGTTAGTTATTTATTTTATTGGTCATGAATGAATGTTTATTAATATTTATTTAAAAATGATTGGAGTTTCTAACTTATATTGTTTACTTGTTACAATAGGCATATGAATGGGCCGGATACATAATATAGACAAAAGAAGGGTAGATAAGCCACATTTACATATTTACATGTGAATGTTGGAGGGGATTCAAGACACATTTGACTAGCTTGTTAGTGTGTGTGTGTGTGTGTATATATATATATATATAGTTCATTGAATGATGTGTCTCCTTGTTAGGAATATCAGTTCCTTAATGATGAGACATGACAAAGATTTATTAAGAGCTAGAAGGATCTTGTATTTATTGTATATATCTTTACATCTTTGTATTTATTTATATTTGATTCATGTGATCTCTTTTATTTTTAATTGATTTTATTTATTATAATAGGAGAAAAGAAAGAAGGCTTAGGAAATTTTTACAAGGAATTGCTACCCTAATGCAGAGGTGGAAGGAGGTAGTTCTTCTAGATCAATGAAGGTTGAACTTTGGAGAAGGATGAAAGAGGAATGAAGCTGGTTTCAAGCTTGACTTGGAAGCGCCACCTTTAGAGTAGGATAAGCCTCTTCTCCGCCACCATGAGCTGCTATAGATAAGGAGGTTCCTTAACCCCGAGTCTGATTTTAGAGGAGAAAAAGAGAGAAAAACTCTCAAAATTCTAAGTGGAAAACCCTCAATTCAATCAAAATGAATCAACATATCCAAAATTACACAAGTGGAGCCTTTATATAGGAAAAATGAAGGAGGTGCAAAATTGGGGAAAGGAGGCATAGATTTGAATCTAAATTGGGCTTGGATTTTAGCCCAATAATGTTGCCTTCCTTACTCCTCAATACAACCTCAAATTAGGCCAAAGAAAGCCCAAAATATCATAAGCTAAAAGACAAGAAAATTGGGCCTAATTCCTAAAATACAAAAAAGTATCTAAATCTTATTCTAAGGTGTGAGGCCCAATAGGCCTAGTAGGTCTTTGTAGCTGGTCTTTCTCTGTTGGTGGGACCTCTACATCAACCCCTCACCCTTTGAAAGCATTCATCCCCGAATGTATAAGCTCAACTTTATCTGCAAACAAGGATATAAGTGTGTAGAGGGGATATTATTAGTGAATGGAAACAATGGGATTTCCAGGGTCAAATACTAACCTCTTACATCTTCCAAATAATTTCAGCAATATGTAATTATAATAAACGAGACAGAAGAGGTAGTAAAAAGTAACAAAGCCATAACCCTTATGAGAGTAATATAGAAGAAGAAAAAGTGCAATTAGGTTTATGAGTTTTTGTCCTTGATTGTTTTCTATCTAGGGTAGTTCTTGGGATTTTATTTGATGGATTCATGTCAAGCATTACCTTGGGTGGGCTATGATACCCACTAATCTGTGGAGGGTATATCTTGACCCCTTCATAAAGTGACCAAGACTGATGCTCTGGTAATGAATTTTTAACCAAGAAATTAAATTTCTTATATACCAAGTCATTTATAATGGAATGTTCAATTAGTCTAGATGCAAATGGATAATATAAGAAATGAAGCATACTAGAGAACTGAATAGGTACAACTATATGAGGCACATAAAGATATGAGGGTTTCATCAATTGAATGGTTCTATTCACATCATACCCATCATGCCATGTAACAATAGTGCCACAAGTATTCATGGTTGGTTGGGAGGGATGGGTCTTTATGAGGCCTAGTTCTTAACCTCTGCTTAGAGGAAATGGTTCCTGTATTAGGGTAAAGGAAATAGTACGCCCTGTTCCAATGTGAGTTTTAAGGTAGTGGTAATTAGAGGGAGAGTTTTCTAAGTAGGAGGATGTTTCTAACCTCATCCTTTCTTACAAGTTGAATTTCACCCTCCCGTATAACAGAGGTGGAGTCCTTACTTACCTTTCTTTTGACTTGCCTTTTCTTATTTTTATTATTTTCATTATCTTTTATTTCTTAAATTTCTTTTCTTTTTGAAACCCGGTCTCTTAGCCTCCTTTTTTTGGCTCATAAGCATTTGGTCTCGATAGACTTCACTAGGGGACAGTGGCACTAGGGTAATTTTCTAAGAGTTGAAATGGAATGAATACCTATTAGTATGGCCATTATGATGGACATCCCTATCATATTTTCATGTCCTTCCCAATAGCACGACTCACTTCCATGGGAACAACATCATAAGTAACATTGTCCTCATACTTCCCAATGGTAAATGTGAGGAGGACTTGCTGATCAACCAACAAGTCTCCATTATCACTAAGTAATTAAAGCTTATATGGCTTAGGATGTGGGGTGGTTGCTAACCCTAATTTGGTAACTAGCCTAGTACTAGCTACATTACTACAGTTACCCCCATCAATAATTAAGGAGCAAGTGTGCCCTTTGATTGAACATCTAGTGTGTAAAATGTTCTCTCTTTGAGTCTCTTCCTCCCCCTTAACGATATTCCCTAACAACCTCCTAACAACTAGGAGATCACCTTTGAGAGCATACTCTAAGGCTTCACTATCAAATGAGGAGGGAGATGAACTAGAGTCTTTGGACTCTAAGGATGAATAATTACCATTGTCCTTAAGGACCATGGTCTTTTTGTTTGGGCATTGAGAAGAGATGTGCCCCTTGCCCATACACTTGAAACATTTGACTAAAGAATCTTTTCCAGAAGGTAAGTTTGGAGTTTTTACCTTATACTTTTTGGAGTCTTTGGTATCTTTAAACTCCCTAGGTGTGAAACTAAAACCCTTTTCTTGTTTGCCCAAGTGTCTCGTGTAGATGATTTGTATGCAGTGTATTTTTCTTTACCCTTCCTATTTATTTGGACTTTTACCTTTATAACTTGATGGTAAAGATCATTAAGGCTTACATATTGGTGGAGTTCTACCATATCCCTGATGTCATGCCTAAGCCCATCTAGGAACCTAGCCATGATGGCTTCCTCACTTTCTTTCAAATATGCCCTAATCATCGTGCTTCTATTTCTTTATAATATTCATCTACACTCTTGTAATCTTGAGAGAGCCTCTACAACCTATTGTGGACCTTTCTTAAATAATGGGGAGGTACATGCCTAGCCCTTAAAATATGTTTCATTTCTTCCCAATCACTTAAGGGCATAAACCTTTCTTTATTAAACCTATCCTACCATATTAGGGCATAGTCACTAAATTCAAAGGCAGTTAGTCTCACCTTATGTCTTTTCCTAATGGTATGGCTTGCAAGATTTGTTCTACTTTAAGCTCCCAATATAAGTATGCCTCTAAATTATTTACTCCTTGGAACCTAGGCATTTTAATCTTAGGTAGTTTTGTGGGTTTTAAGGTATCCTTACCCCTTGGATTTCTATTCCTATAGCTAACTCTATCATCTAAGGTATCCCTAGAGGAAATCCTATTCCTATGTTTTCTAGACCTATGGGATCTATGCTTATGAGTCCTAGTCCTAGGGGTTTCCCTAGTCCTAGTTGCTTCCCTATGTCCATGATCCCTTACTCTTTCTCCTCTTGGTGCATGGTCATTCGAGGGAAGTGCCCTCCTTTGTATATGCATCCTATCTCTTGAGGAAGGTTTTTCCTTTTGGAGGGAGTGTCTTCTCCTTCCCCCATGACTCATGTGTTCCCAAAAAAAGTTGAGATCTTCACCAAATGTCTCCTTCTCATGATAATTATCCCCATTCCTAGACCTACTACTTTCAATAATTCTTTGATTTCTTGGTTGTCTTTTTTATTTTCTTCTTTCTAGGTGATCTAGTTTTTGTTCTATGGCATTCGTTTGTGTTTGAAAAATCCTTCCTAATCTTCTATTTGGCTTCTAGGGGATAGTTCGTGGATACTCATTTGAAAAATAGAAAATTTCTTTCCACATCCAGATTGCTTATGCTAAGAAATTAGATCACACAAGTCAAAACGCATAGCATACAATCTAAGCTCTAAGGCATACATAAACACACAAGGGTTAAGTGATTAACCTAGCTCCCTTGACCTTGCAAAATAAGACAAGGTTAGTGCTACCAAATAGTTCTAAGAAATTCAAGAAGCACTTAGCACAACAACTAGGTCTAAAGCACATAAACACCTAAGAAGCTATAACTTGACCTTAGGTGAGTATCCTACACCAAGGGCTGAAAGTCCAAGTCCTTATTACAAAAAACTTGTAAAGGTAAATATGAATTAAATCACAATTAAATCCTACTATAAATCACTAAAATTTACAATTCAAATCAATCCTAATTACAAAGGTTCAATCTAACATTTATAATTCAAAAACCAATTCCTACTTATTACAAACTACAATCACTTTGGTCTTCAATTCGGGTTTGCTTTTAGCCTTTCACTTTGATCTTGAAATCCTAGTTGCAAGCCTTGGTTTCTTAAGTCCCTTGGAACACCTTTCCTTAGGCTTAAGCTTCTCTAAGTCCTTACAAAATCAAGCACAAACAAAAAGAACAATTACTGTCCCACTTGGTTAGTGTTAGAAAAATCAAGTAAAATTTCAGTAGTCCTCACCAAGTGTTTATGCTCTCCTCCCTCTAATGTCCTCCTCATACAACCAGCCATCTCACACCAATTCACTCACACAAAATACCCTCCAAACCAAGTTGGAATCAAGGAACACCTTAACTCAACATAGGTGCTCTAGTGATGCTTAGGGGGTGAAGAAAGTGCTCATGCAAGTAGGTGAAAGGTGGAAAAACTTAGAAATTTAAGGACAAGAAAGAAAAAATAAAACAAGAAAATTATTCTCAAAAGGAACTTAAGTAAGAAAAAACTTTAGAAGCCAATAAAGAGACAAACTAGAATTAAAGTTAAGCAAAGAAGGTTGGAACACAAACGAAATACCTAGAAAATTTAAAGAGTGGCATGCACATGCTCATGTAATGAGAAGATCCTATTTGGCTAAGAAATTAAGACATGCATAAACTACGTAATTAAACTTAATTTGATGCAGAACCTATGGCCTAAATTAGGCAAGAAACAACTAACACACCACACTCAACGAAAGCAAAGCAAATGACCTTTATGCAAGCCTTATATATATATATTGTCGCAACCGTAATTACAACGAGACGACGAACTCTCTAAAATTTAAAAAGGATTATTTTTCTTGATAAGTGGAGCCGCCACCAACTTTTTATTTAAGGGAAAAAGATTTGTAAAAACCCTAACTTGAGGAAGAGATTTAAGTTCAGGAGTCGGTTACGAGTAGGAAAGGTGTTAGACACCCTACTCGCTCGTTCCGAAGAACGGTACCCTTAAACTGAGTGTGTGATTTTGATATTTTTGAAAACTATTTGATCCCTTTAGTTTAAAAATGAAAATAAATAGGTTGGTGGGAGATAGTCTGACAGTACTTGATCCTGCTCCTACGTATTCCCTGGTGCAATGGGAAACTCAAGGCTTGCGTAGATCTGGTTAGAAGACTTGACCTTTGGAGTGAAAAGGAAGATGATTTTGAGAGTATTTTCGATGTTTTTTTTGCATAATTCTTAGTCCACATATGCACAGGATCCAAGACAACTACGGCTGCACTGGGATCCATATGAATCTCTGAACATCGAACAGTAAAAAAAGCTACCAGTTCGTATATAGAGCCCATCGCGTGAGACTTGGAATTATTAAAATAGTATTTTCTAAAATGGGGGATTCTCAATCCACATATGCACAGGGTCCAAGACAACTACGGATGCACTGGGACCCATATGAATCTCTAAACACCAAAAAGCAGAAAAAGCTACCAGTTCGTGTTTAGAGCTCATCGCGTGAGACTAAGAATTACAAAACAAGTTTTTACTTTGTTTAAAAATAATTCTCAGTCCACATATGCACAGGGCCCAAGGCAACTACGGCTGGACTAGGACCCATATGAATCTCCAAACATCGAACAGCAGAAAAACTACCAGTTCGTGTTTAAAGCTCATCGCATGAGACTAAGAATTATTAAATTTGACTTGAAAATAACAGAATTATAAAAGGATATAGGTAGGAAAAAGAGTTGGGCTCGGCTTAATATAAAATCAACTTGATTAGCTTTTGAAGAAGGAACTTGAACTTGATTTGAAAAAGGATGAGCTTGATTAGAATTTTGAGAAAAGAAATTATACTTGATTTTAAAAATTTAAAAACTAATTATGAACTTGGTTTACTATTAAGTTACTCGCAATTTGGTTTCATATTTTGAGAATTTTAGTTGGGTTTGGAATTGCCCATTTGGTTTTTATGAGAGAAAAAAAACGAAAGCATTTGATTTGGGTTAATTGAAGGGAATGATGGGGCCCGTCTATTCTTAGCCCATCGTTACTTAGCAATCTGATTTGGGCCCACAAAAGTAGCAAGGCATTTTGTATTGGTCCAATTGGTTGCAGCCTGTTGTTACTCGAGAATGAAGAGCTGGCATATGAATGAATAAAACGGAGCCAGTTAATATTCCACGTTCCAGACATGTAGGTTCACTTGCATGCAAAGTCGTATGGGAACTAGACGTTTGCCTCCCCTTCTTGTCTAATTCTGCAAGTCACCGAATCAAGGCTTTTGGTTCCTAAATTAAGGGTAGACCCCACGGCGCACTATGAGACCATAAAGTTCTTGCTTGAATTGGACATGCACTGCCCGTATTATCTCAACAACTCCCTACCTTTGGATGAATGAGATGCCATAAAACCCCCTTAGGTGCAACCACACGAACCTACTAATTTGATGAGGCTTCCCGATTCATCTCTAAGAAATCGAGTTTAAATTATTCACGTCAGCCTATATATTCCCATATTATAGTCCCAAGCTAGTTTCTATTTTCCTACCTAAACCCCTTCCATAGGCAACGATTTCTCCATTCTTCTTCACAGCCTCCTCAGAGTAGTGATAGCCTTCTATTACGCCCATGAGGTCGAGTTATCAACAGAGTCTGCTAGTACCAATCATAGAAGTAGCTTGAGTCATGGGATAGCATACATGGCCCACTAACATGCATCATGACCCTGTATTAGTGGACTTCTTCATGGCCCGATGATGAAAGCATTCAATGAGCGAGGCTCTGGCCTACTATAGTGGCTCACTGCTTAAGGAAGACCAACGTTGGCGTGGCCTTCAATCAGGGAGTACAATCACACATGCATGGCTCATTTCACGTGAAAGTTCTCAAACCAGTCTTCTACCTTCTGTTGAGAAGACTTCGATTCTCTTAATAACATGGTTTCGGATTGCCAATGGCAGCAGCATCCTTATCGGGGAATCCAAACAATGCAGCATTCAAGAGTCCAGGAAGGGCAGTTATGGCAGCATGCGATCTTACCTCTGGACCTCTAGCAGCAAAGTTTATGACTGCACCTAGCATGTTCACTTAATTTACCAAGCTTCTGCGTCTAGTCTAGATCGATTGTTTTTGAGATTATTCATGCAGAAAACTGTGAGTTGTCGTGGCTGTCACCCAAACCCCGTATGTGTCTCTTGAAGGCAACAATGCTTTCTCACATGTTTGGCTATTTGAGCGCATGTAAGGCAAGTATACGGACTGCATGAAGCCTTAGCTTTCGATAGTATGTGTAACGGAACAAACTTGGAATTTTATTAACATGCATCCTTGACACGCAGATCCAATTTCTATGGTTCAAAGGGTTAATAGTCAAGCCTAATAGAGCTTAACGCTCCACTGTCATGCATATACAGTCCGCACGTCAGGAAGCAATGAAAACTCCTAAAAAGCTAAGTCGTATCCTCTGATGCTTGATGACTAAAACCATAGCTGCAGTAAAGCCACAACAACACTTCTTGAGGTTGCTATGCAGGAAGAACAGGGGCATGATGACGACGGCAGACCGCCACTACGAGGGTGAAAAGGCCCAAAGCTCAGCCTTCTCTTCATATGCGATTTCAATCACTGATCCAATACCCTTGATTATCACGATCCGACTATATGGAGATACAAACGGTGAAACATAATAAATAGGAAGCAGACAGTTGAGGAGTGTTATAGGATAAGGAAGTCCTGAGAGCCTCTCGGTGGACTTTTTCATGTTAAGGAACTAATCATTTTTTGCTTCCGAGATTTTTTAGTTTATGAGGAAGTAGGAAGCGGATTCGAGCCAAGATTTAATGATCATAGCATGACCAGAGTAATCAATCATCATGTGCCCTTGTTTATATTCGCATTCCAGACCCAACCTTATGCTGCACCCTCAAGATTTCATCTCTTCCCAAGTTTTCAAGGTTGGAGATCTTACATCCGTATCATCCGCACCCTTTTTCTTGATGCCAATTATCTCTGGTAGATCCATTTCTCAATTGTCCCAAAGGCTCCCTACCATCTGATTCTCTTAGGTCCTTTTGATCCTGAACTGTTATTCCCTTATTTTCTTTGCTTCCCCAACAGTTTGAATTCATGATTTGAACTCAAGGGCCATGTTTAACGTCTCCTCGAGGACAAAGCAAAACCCTTATACACTAATAGAAAAAATTACCTATCTCCATAATTCTGGGAAGAAATAGATAGCCCATATAGATTGTATATCAATCAACCCAAGAAGAAACAATCAACCTCATTGGAACTGTATCTTTTTATTCAAACCAGAAAAAAAGTGATTACCATGTATCATCCATGTCTATTGCTAATCAAGATTCATTTATGAGAAATAATCTGAGACTAAGCTAAATTGATTTTTGTCAATCAAGATTTACACTACAAACCGAATTCTTGCTAACCACTAGATGAATTAATGCAAGGCGCTTAGTTTAAGAAAAATAATTTTAACTAATTTGTAGGAAGATGCATACCGAAATGTTGCAGAGATTGATGGGAATTGATTGCTCCTTTAGCTTTTGCTGAAGTAGAGAAGCTCCTTTCACTAGAAAAAAAAATTCCCACATAGCTACTAATGTCCTCCACTCAAGAAATACTCTATATCAGCAAAAGGAGAAAACAGTCTGAGCATGCAGAAGCCGCTTCTCCTCTGATTTTTCCCAAAGAAATAGTGTTGCTCACTTTGTGAACTTCTTCCCCAAATTCTCCAACCCTTGCTTTAAGCCTATCTTGCCCTATTTGTATGGATTTTCCGTGCAACCCTTGATTCCTAATTTTATTTAACCACTTAACCGTATTTTAACTAACTTTCTGTCTTTCCATTTATTCATTTAATCATTTTCTTTTCCTTTTATTTTTCTTTTCTTTTTGATTTTCTAATTATTTTCATTATGCTTTTATTTTTATCACCTTTACTATTTCCCTATTTATTGTGATCTTTTAATTTTATTACTTGATCGACATCATTATTTAGTATTCCTATTAATATTCTATATGTAATCTGATTTGTTTTACTTTTATTTATTATTCTTTATTTTTCTTTTATTTTTGATGTTCCATATTTTCAGATTTTTCCTCCATCTTTTTCTTTTCATTTTTCTTCTCTCTCTTTTTCTCTTTAATCATTGTTTTTTTTTGTTTTTTTTTCTTTTCTCCCTTTTCTCCTTTTTTATAAATTTTTTCATGTGTTTTCAATCTATGATTCCTTATTATTTTTTTCCTTTCCCTATTTATTGCTTATTGACAAATTAAATTTTAAAAAAAGAAGTCTCAGACATAATTGGGTGTTTACATATATATATATATATATATATATATATTTCTTTTTTTCTAATTCTCTTTTATTTTTTCTTCTTCTTTTGTTTTTAGTTTTCTCAACTTATTTCTATCATAATTTTGGTCCAAAGTCTAGAGAATTCAAGTCCTCAATTGTTTCTTGCATAGGTTCTTATTAAGGTCCTAAGTTCACAAATTCATCCTAGTGCATTTTGCACTTCATCCTTTTCATAGGTATGGTATTCTAAGTCACAAGTCGTTGTCCAATTGTCTCTAATCTCACTCAGGTCATAAGGTCCAGGGATAAGAGTTAAGTGTTTTTTAATTTGAAGCATACACTTAACTCTTTAAGTTCAATGACTAAATCATACATGACTTCAACTAGACTTAGGATATAGGATGCAACACATGATCATGCAATCTCAGGAAGAAATACATATATAAGGATGAAAACACGAAAAATAATACCTAAATAAGGCTAAAGGAACCAGATCTACATAAGAACTTCAAGAACACAAGAGATTTTAGCGCCAAAATTTGAATTCAAATCTCAGAATTTTTTCAAACAATCTTTTGTAAGATTTGAAAAATTCATACCAATAAATTGAAACATATGGATCATATAAATAAAACAAAACAAGTTTGACAAAGATCATATCACAAATGAGCAAGTTATACACAAATCAAACAAGTTAGGTTCATTTGCGCACTAGGATGAACATACTTCAGTAATAAGGTGATAAAAACTTCATTTCAGATCCAACTTACACAAAAAATATCATTCCAAAAACTAGAGATAGAGATGAAGAGAACAAAACGAAAAAGCATCAAAACCGAAGATCATTTGATCAATCAAAACTGAAAACAAAAAAAGAGACGCAGATGAACTTGAAAATCTGAGAAAAAGTATGAAAATTAAACCAAATAAAAGCTAGATCTTTCCTCCATTGATGGAGCTTTGATACCAATTGCTGCAGAGGTGGAAGGAGGTGGTTCTTCTAGATCGATAGGGGTTGAACTTTAGAGAAGGATGGAGGAGGAATGAAGCCAGTTTCAAGATTGACTTGGAAGCGCCACCTCTAGAGGAGGATAAGCTTCTTCTCTACCACCATGAGCTACCATAGATAAGGAGGTTCCTCAACCACCAATCTAATTTAAGAGGAGAGAGAGAGAGAGAGAGAGAGAGAGAGAGAGAGAGAGAAACTCTCAAAATTCTGAGTGGAATATCCTTAATTCATTCAAAATGAATCAACATATCCAAAATTACACAATTGGAGCCTTTATATAGGCAAAATGAAGGAGGTGCAAAATGGAGGGAAGGAGGGACAGATTTGAATTTGAACTAGGCTTGGATCTCAGCCCAATAATGGTGTCTTCCTTACTCCTAAATGCAGCCTCAAATTGGGCTAGAGAAAGTCCAAAAAATCCTAAGCTAAAATACATGGAAATTGGGCTTAGATCCTATACATATTGGTACTGCTAGTTCGTAGAATATAAAAAGGTACCTAAATCCTATTTTAAGGTGTGAGGCCTGATAGGCCTAGTAGGTCTCTGTAGCTGGTCTTTCTCTGCTGCTGGGACCTATACATCATACCCCCATAAAACAACATGAAGAATCATTTTAAGCAGACCCATCTCCACCCACATATCATAAAAAAATGGAAGAAAGCATGACAAGATCCTTAAGAAGAGTATACATCTGAGTCATCTTGCATTGTTACTTAGAAGATTATAATTAATTATAATATTAAGTAATTTATTTTATAAGTATAATTTAAAATATACATTATTGTTTATGATAGTTTATATTTTGTAAGATTTATTAGTTAAACAAAGCTCGTAGGGAACCTTTGTTCTTGTTGGATGGGTAGATATTCCCAGTATTGCTATTGAGAAACTAGAGCATCCAGGACCTGTTCGTGTTGTTTGATGAGGTGTAGGCATACAAAAATACTTTGTATTGTCTTCTATTACACATGGATCAAAAGAAGGACTAATGTTAAGAGATGAGTTCGAGGCCATGGGAGAATACATGGGGAAAGAGCTTAGGAAATAACTTTGAGAGGAGTTTTCATCTTTTGTACTTTCTCAAACACACACAAGATCAATCTTCTTGTTCTTTAAAAAAGTGAGCACAAAGGGGAGTTATGCATTGAATGAGGATAATGTACGAGGAGAAGATCTTAATGTTGTAGAGGATTATCAGTTGTATGTTGATTATCAACCATACATCATAAGAAAATAGATGATGATAAGGTTGGGATGGTGGTTGAATGGGTTGACGATGCAAACAATCCTATTTCTATACCTACTGAGGAGGTTCATACAGTAGGACAAACCCTAATCATTTCATTTTATAATCGAGAAGACTTGTGCAGTGGGTTCAATTTAGGGTATTAAATAATTTTATAAATGTTTAATTATGTCTTTCTTATTTACATTTGATCTATATCTTATTTTTACTAATATTTTCTTAATACTTTTAAGAGATTGATGTTGATGTTAAAAAGATGTCCCATCCTAATAGAAAAAACCTAAAAGTGATTTGTTGGAAAGTTTGTTCAATGTCGTTGTTAGCTTAGGAAACCAACCTTTGCAATTCATTATGGAAGATGATATCATTTTCAAGCCTAGATCTATCTCTTTCTATGTTACTAAGAAGGATATATTATAGCTAGTTGTGGATAATTATATGCTATATGTACCAGTTTTATAGTTATTGTTGATGTAAGGATCCTTGCTTGAATTAGTTAAGTATCAAAATCTAATAATTATCATTTTTAAAAATATTAGGTACTTGTATCACATTTGTATACAAAGAGGGAACTTGGACCTGTCTGAATTTCTTGACTCGATTCATATCTAGAAATTTGGGGACAAGTGAACTAGCATACAAGGTTAGATTGAAAGTAGATTAGAGAGTGAAAAAAAAGTGTTACTTAGAACCTTATTTTCATTCATAAGTCAAAAATTTCCAATTTTACTTAACACTTTAAAATATATTTTGATTTTGGACAATTCTTATCCAAATTATGTAAGTCCCGTTGATAATTAATCAATATTTGTCCACATCAAAATGTTGTTGTCTTTCTATGTTGTGCTTGGAAAAAGCTGAAGAAATTCATGAGATTATTGATTTGTATGCTGTAAACACCAAATTATGTCTGAGGCCCTAGTTCCGAATCCATGGTTGAAATCAACAAGAAACTGGCATTAAGTTAAACAATAAATAAATAAACAAGATGCAGAAAAATAAAATAATTGGAAAAACAAAAAAAGATACGAAAAGACAGACGAACGGAAAAAACAAAAACGAGGAGAAATAAATAAAGCGAAAGCCCAAATTAAATAAAGAGCATAAAAATAAAAACTAGAAATCTGAAAATAATAATAAAAAGTAAAAATGAAAAGAAAATTAAAAAACTAAAATCTAAAAATAAAATTAAAAAAAACTAGAAATCTAAAAATAATAATAAATATCAAAAATCAAAAGAAAATTAAAAAAAAAACTAAAAATCTGAAAATAAAATTAAAAATTAAAACTGAAAAGAAAATTAAAAAACTAAAAATCCGAAACTAAAATTAAAAATTAAAACTGAAAAGAAAATTAAAAAACTGAAAATCTAAAAATAAAATTAAAATTATAAAAAATCAAAAAGATAGAAATAATTAAAATTCGTGAATAAAGAAGGGAAGGAAAAATAAAAGAGAAATAAGAAAAATAATAAAAAGGAAAAATAACTAATAATAGAAATAAAAAATAAAAGGATAATAAAAACACAAATAATAATAATAATAATAATATATAAAAATAAAAGTACAAATAAATAAAAGAAAAAAGGAAAAGAAAAAAAAAGAGAAAAAAGAAAAGAAAAGGAGAAATGACATAAAAGATTAAATAAAGGTAATATTAATACCAATAAGGAATAAATAAAAGACAGGGGCTATAAATGGGGGTAGGGCAGCAGAGTAGGGCTCTCTTTTTTTTTTTGGGGGGGGGGGGGGGGTTTAGCTTTCGGAACTTGGAGAGGAGAGGATAGCAGGCACAGTGGCTCTTGACTCCAAGGAAGTCGAGGATATTCAACCGTAATCTGGAGGTCACACCTACACCGTGAATCAAGCGTTAGCTCCTCATCGGCATTGCTAAGGTTAGTAGTTTCTTCTTCGCTGATTAGAGGATTGGGCAGTAATTAACGCATCCCCTTTTAATCTCACATGCTATGAATCTGCATAACCTACTGATATAAAATCGAATAAACTAAACGGAAATGCGACCCTCGCTAACGCACACTGGGGCCTCGATTTGTGTTTGTTGAAATGCTTGACCGAGTATAATTAAGATACATTAAAATTACATGCTAATCACTAAGCCCCGATCCGAACAAGTCTGCGTTCCTGTGAATGTCACAACTCCTAAGCCCATCACTAATACCTTCAAAAACCAACAAAATCAAGCTTAGCTAATTCACGAACAAGGAGGATAGACCATGGTCATCCGATGGGATCTGTGCTCCACTTCCTCATGCGAGCCTGAGAGCAGAATAAGGCGATCAGGGAACCATTGACTCAAGCAGGGAACACGCGGAGAGGATTTGAGATGTCGCGCCTTAAGCGTTTGCCATGAGCCAAAGATTTTCGATCGACATATCAACGTTGCTGCAGAAACAGGGGGTAGGATCGTGCGCCTGCTCGATCCGCTATCAGGCAAGGTCGGACGAGGGTTTGTGACCTGCCTTGGCTTGACGTGCGCACGGGCGAAAGGGGTACAACCGTCTTGTAGCTAACCATGCTCATCGATTCAAGCTCCACGTTCAGTAACCTCGCCAACCCGAGCAAGCTGCTCACGAGAACCGGACGTACCTTCCCCAGCCTTGTTGGAGTCCACAGAAGCTTGTTGTTGGCTGTGAAAGCCGGAGAAGGAGGTCGGGAGGAGACAGACCACTAGGAAGGGCTTCGCCGCCGCCCAAGGTGGCGAAAATCCGGACCGAATTCCGACGGGATGCTTCAGGGGGGAAGAATCCCTCTAAGCAAATTTAATTAATTCTTTAAACTTTTTAAAATTGTAGATAAGTCCTCAAACTTTTCAAAATTTCAAATCAGCCCCTCAACTTGTCATATTTACGTTTTGACCCCTAAAATTTTCATATTTACATTTTGATCCCTCAACTTTTCATATTTACATTTTGATCCCAAACTTTTCACATTCATATTTCGATCCCCAAACTTCTCGAAAGCCCGATTAAGCCCACGCGCCTCCAATATTCACAAATCACGAAAACGATTAAATAGAAATCTTTTTGCATTCCTTAATCTCACGCAATTTTTCCTAGGTCGTTTGTGAGGGTTTCCAACCAAGCGGGCCTTCTGTTTGATGCCCTAACTTTTGCCTAGGTCGTTTTTTAGGATTTTCGACCTAGCGGGCTTCGTTTTTATTGTGCCCTAACTTTTGCCTAGGCCGCCCTTTGAGGGTTTTCGACCTAGCGGGCCTTCTGTTAGATTGTGCCCTAACTTTTGCCTAGGTCGTTTTTTAGGATTGTCGACCTAGCGGGCTTTTTGTTTGATTGTGCCATCATTTTTGCCTAGGTCATGTTTTGAGGATTGACGACCTAGCGGGCTCTTGTTTGATCGTGCCCTAACTTTTGCCTAGGTCATTTGTTAGGCTTGTCGACCTAGCGGGCTCTGTTTTGATCTTGATTTTTCTTGAATTGTTTTCGGAATCTAGCAGGACCTTTCCTGATCATGACTTTGTCAATTTATTTTCTTGAATTTTAACCCTACTTTTTCCTGGATTATTTTTGGTTTTTAATCCAGTGTGCTTTCCTTCTTCTTGAATTTTGAACTTTGACTCTGATTTTACCTAGACCATTTTTTATTTTAATCCAGCGGGTTTTCTTCCTTTTCCTGAACTTTATGTAGTCAGATATTGGTCTTGCCGGGAGCATTTTGGGCTTCCAATTTAGCGAATCCTTTCTTGCATCCCTAATTTTGCCTGGGTTTGAGCTTTGTTCCAGCGGGATATTTTTATTTAACAAGATATTTTCTTGATTTTAGGATCACAATGGAGGGTCCCTTTGGAATCCTAGTTGGATTCTACTTTATTCTGCTTCCTCATTGGGTTTTTCTTTGAGCTTGATTAATCAAATGTTCAAAATTATTTATTACAACACTAGCATTGTACCATCAGGTATTTATTTGTTTAGGAAGGAGCGGGTTGAACTGTGAAAAGGAATGGTAAACTTTGGAAGTAAAGCCAACAATGTAAAGAGCGTGCTCAAGAAACATGAAAAATGTAACCTTTGTATTATTCATTGAGATTTATTTACAAAAGATTGACTTTGAAAAATATGACAAATCCTGGATGATTTTCCTTGATAGCTCGATTTTTACAAGGCGACTCATTATGTTGCTCCCATTTATTAGCCAATAGATGAGTTTTCATGATTCGGCACTGGATTATTTCCGATATTAGGAGCAGTCCTTCCAAAATCCAGCCATTTTGCGTCAATCAAGCTTTGCACCTTACGCTTTAGAACCTGGCAGTTTTCTGTAGAATGACCAATGTACCCCGCATGGTAGTCACATATGGCAATTGCATGATACCATTTAGGGTATGGTGGTTCTTGAGGTTTCAGAGGATAGGGGACCACCAGGGAATTCTAGATTAGCTGAGGTAGCAACTCAGTGTAAGTCATTAGAATGGGATCAAATTGGACAAGATTTTTCTCCTTCTTTTGGTTTTGGCTAGGGTTCTGGCTTATGGCTTGTGTTCGGACCGTATATGGTGTGGATGGTCGGATTTGCATTGGATGGTTGTAAGTTGGAGGGTAGGGCGTTTGGCGTGTCGTGGCGATGTAAGAGTATGGTGTGTAGGGTGGAGGTTGAAAACTAGTTGATTCATAAGGTGCCATCGGGGGTATGTATTGTCCTTGACTTGAAGCCACATTTAAAGTTTTCCTTGTCTTCTTCTTTTCTACAGAGGTATCAGTTGTCCCTGCGGACTTGTGTGCGATCCTTCTATGGCGCATGCCACCCTCAATCCTTTCTCCAATGATGATGACATCGGAGAAACTAGAAGTCACACTGCCAATCATCTTATCATAGAAAGGACCTTGGAGTGTGTCGACGAACGTGCTGACTAATTCTTTCTCAGACAAAGGAGGTTGTACCTGAGCAGCTAACTTTCACCATCTTTGAGCATACTGCTTGAAGGTCTCGTCTCCCTTCTTGGCCATATTCTGGAGTTGAGTTCAGTCTGGAGCCATCTCCACGTTGTACTGGTATTGTTTCAGAAAGGCCTCAGCTAGGTCCCTCCATTAACGGATGTGTGTCCGCTCTAGCTGAGTATACCAGTTGGCAGCTGCCCCAATTAAGTTGTTTTGAAAGAGATGAATGAGCAGCTTATCGCCGTGCATACAGGGGGACATCCTCCTGCAGTACATGACGAGGTGGTTCCTCGGACAACTATTTCCTTGATACTTCTCGAATTCAGGAACCTTGAATTTAGGAGGGATGACCACATCTTGAACCAAGCATAGATCAGAGGCATCTCTGGCTTCATAAGCATTTCCCTCAATTTCCTTGATTCTTTCCTCTAGAACCTTCCACTTTTTAATATTCTCATTTGAAGGATGGCTTGGGTATTCCTCGGGCGTGAGGTGAGGTTGAGAAGATGGTATGTGTATAGGGTGAGGCCCTTGGGTGAACATAGGATGCGTTCCCCCAACGGTTGTTTGGTAAGCTTGTGAGGTGGTGTTTGGAGATAGGTTATGTGTTTAGGCTAATAAGGGTGCATGCCAATGAGGATATCCATAATGAACCCCTTCAGTTTGCGGAGATATGGTTAATGGTGAAGGGTTTGATGGAGTGAAGCCAAGACGATATAATGAGTCATTTGGTTCTCCCAGAAGGGATTCCCTTGCATCTTTCTGTTTAGACAGTTGGATGGCCTCCATCAGCTTGGCCATCTGCTTTTTCAGAGTCTTGACCTTGTTTCTCAACTCCTCATTTTGTCTTTCCAGCTCATCCATGATTCTTGATTGCGCTCGGATTCTATAAGGATGTCAAGGAAGTTGTCTTTCTCTAATTTTTTTGTTAAAGTTAAAATTAATTTCTTTGAGAAACAATTTGGATGCAAAAGTCATGAATGATAAAAATGTTGATGCAATGAAAAATGTGTGGAATAATTTTTTTAAATCTTTCTTTTTTCGATGATAAATTTATGAATGAATGACATGCTATGTGCGAATAATTTTTAGAGACTTTGAAGTTTGAATGATTTGAAAATAAATGAGAGTTGTTTTATTTATTCGCCCTTGATTTTTAACAATTTTTCTTTTATGAATTTTGGTATTTTCATTTTGCTAGAAAAACCTTTGGTTTTGTTTGAAAAAAGTTTGCTAAAATTTTCCTAGAAAGCATTCTTTAGGTTTTCGAAACTGAATCTTTTTATATTTTCAATATTTTCAAAAGTATTTTTTTCTAATTTTCCCTAGCAATTTTATTTTTCTTGATTTTTTAAATTCTAGTTTCTACATTCTTGATTTTTCTTAATTTTCTATTTGTTTTGACTTTTCTTTCTTTTTACTTGATTTTTATTTCTTGATTTTCTGTATTTTCCCCAATCTCAGATCTCATCTCCCCTCTGCTATCTTCGATGATTCTGTTAACTTGATCTTATGAATACTATATGAGCCATGTATCATGAAAGGGGTGTGTGCCCTCCTTGTCTTCATTCTGGGCTACCTGTCCTAAGGGTCTAGGGATTTTAATGCATGAACCTCTCATAAGGTGGTTTGTAATCTTGTGGTATAAGAGGTCACTAGAGCCAAGTTCTAGTCTGCAATGCTTGCCACAACAGCAGAAAAAGCTACCAGTTGTAGGGCATTACAAATAGGACGCACTTTAGCTGGGATTTTCGTGATAGTCAAACAGGACGTAAGCCCCAAAGTGACACCACTAGATCCCTCTAGTCCTAGGCTTCACTCAGACTCGGGTATAGGGCCCCACTCGTAATATGAACGCATATACATGTGATGTGTGGAGGGAACACAAATATTTGGGATATCTGCAATTGGGGAAATCGCAACAGATATATATAGAATAAAATTTTAAATTCATCTACCCTAGGGTTGTATAGTGAATAAAGAAACAAACAACAGATAGATAAACAGACAAATAAATCATGCAAATAAACGGGAAAGGGATCAATACAATGGACACTCAACCAAACGGGCTTGACTCTCTAAAGTCCCCAGTGGAGTCGCCACCTGTCGCAACCGTAATTCCGACGAGACGACGAACTCGCTAAATTTTGAAAATGGAATGTTTTATTTTATGTGCAGTCGCCACCAAATTTTTATTTAAGGGAAAATACTTAGAAAATCCTAACTCTAGGAAGAGATTCGAAGTTCGGGAGTCGGTTACGAATAGGGAAGGTGTTAGGCACCCTATTCGCCCGTTCTGAAGAACGGTACCCTTAAATCGAGTGTGTGATTTTTGAAAATCGTTTGATCCCTTTTATTACAGAGAAAATAAATAACTTGATGGAGGTTAGCCTGATAGGACTTGATCCTGCTCCTACGTATTCCTCGGTGCAATGGGAAACTCAAGGCTTACGTAGCATATTAAACAAAGATATGATGGGGACGTTGTGGGACTTTAGGGTCCTCCTTCAACAACAAGCCTTCACGCGCCACAATCTGGCTCTAAGCCATCTCATGATATCTCTCTACAAGTAAGGGCCTGATCTCGTAGGCATTCATCCTTTTGGACTTCACTGTAACAGGATCCCATGCTAACAGAACCAGAATGCATCGTACAAAATACTTGGTGTTGAGTTTATCAAACAAGATGTAGGTCGTGACACTACATCTATTACAGAATTGAGTGTGGATTCATCAAGAAACTAATTATTCATTGAGAGTCTAAATTCTTAAGCAAATGCTGATGCGATATTGATGAAGAAACTAGCTATTCTCATTCGAAATGCACTTTGCTTGCATGAAATGTATAGAACTATCTACGCACGCAGTATGTGAAAGATGAGAGCAAACCTAGAAGCGGATGAGACAAAATTCTTTTCCTAGGCACAATGAAGCAGTGAAAAATTAACGAACACCTTCTCGACCTCTTGTTGAAATTGGAGCTGCTTTCGTCAGATTTCTTCTTTTTCGTGAGAGCCAAAAAGATTCTTCTCTGCTACAATCCAAAGCTCAAAGCAATTCTCCACAATTTTCCCTCACCACTAGCATCCTTCAGAGATTTCGAGGAGACGAGAGAGCTTCTAGCAAGAATCCTCTCCCCCCCCCTTTTTCTAAAACTCTCAATTCCTTATTTATATCCCCTTTTTAAAATCTTTCAACCTTTCCCCCTTTTTTTAATTAACTTTTTCTATTTTTCTTTTCCCGCGTCTTTTCTTTTTACTTTTCAGCTTAATTTGATATATTATTTGCTTATTATATATATATATATATATATATATATTTATTTTCTTTTTTTCTTTATTTTTTTATTTTTATATATATAATTTTTTATATATATTTTTTGTTTTTTCTTTCGGTTTTTCTTACTCATATCATTTTCTTTCTTTCCTTCTTTTATTATTATTTTTGTTTTTCTATTTTTTCTATTTATTTTTTACCAGATTTTTTATTCCTTTTTTTATTTTTTTAGTTTCAGATTTTTTTATTTTCTGTTTTTATTTTTATTTATATATTTTTTCTACTTTTTTGTTGTTAAATTTTCTCTCTCTTTTTTTTTTCTCTTGTTCCCTTTTTTTTCTCTTTCTTTTTTTTGTTTTATTTTGTTTTTGTTATTTGCTTTTCCTTTTTTTTTTTCAATTTTCATCATTTTTTTACTTTTTCTTTTCAATTTTCAATTTTTTATTATTATTTTTGATTTTGCTATTTTCTTGTATTTTATTTTTCATTTCTTTCTCAATTTTCATTATTATTTTTATTTTATTTATTTATTATGTTTTAGTATTTGTTTTATTCGGATTTTACCTAATTTATTTTTATCAACCTTTTTCTTTATTTGGTTGTTTTCCGTTTATTTTTCTATTTTTCTGCTTATCTATTTTCTGCTTTTTCCGTTTATTTTTCTATTTTTCTGCTTATCTATTTTCTGCTTTTTCCTTGTTTCTCTACTTTCTGCTTCCTTTCTTTTTTCTGTTTTCTGTTTATTTAATTATTATTTATTGATTTACATATTTTATTAATTAATTTCAAAATGGGGCCTCGGACATAAATGGGTATTTACAGGTACATCATAAGTAAGATACAAGGCATAATAGGGATAATAAGTTAATAAATGAAAATCATGTTTATTACATGAATAGTTAAAAATACAAGTGCTTGGTGTCACATGATGGTTTCTCAAATTTGCTCCTTTGTATAAAGTTCTATATCATCTTAATCCTTTTTCAAGATACTAGTTTGACTACATCCAAACAGGATGATGTAACCCTTGAACTTTATCTTGTTTGGTTCGAAAGTATTTCTAATTCTCTTATCAAATTCTATTAGAATCCTTTAATCATCACTTCAACTGAGGGTTAACTCCCATAATTGTGTCGCTCGTATTTTTTTCTTTCCAAAGGTTGGCTATCAGATCCGCTTCGTGAATGAGGGTTCCTAGATGGATCAGCTATGTGCTTGTTTAAATCTGTAAAAATTATAAGTTATGAACTTTAATCAATAAAAATTAAGTAACAAACTTTTTTAAACATGGCCTTTTTTTTCAATGCTCGAAACTACCCAACCCAGCCTCTATCATCTCTTGATTCACATATTTTTCTCCTCCTATCTCATAGTAAAATTTTCTTATAAAGTTATACTACATGACATATAAACTTATACTACACAACATCCCTTCTCTTAATTAACTCATTATAGTTATACAAAAACTTTCCATTGACTTTATACCTTTAGCCATGTTAAGGGATCTTAATCAAAGTACAAAATTATTTTTCATTGATGATATAAATATTAGCAATTAGATACTCCAAGAAACTTAACCATCCCATTTAACTACTTCAATTAGGTGGCAACCATTACCCTCAAGTGTCTATACTAAAAATTGATGAAATCGAACATATTATAATCACAAAAATAAAAATTCTACAAATTCATGATATCAAGCAAATGATTACAACCAATCTTAAGTGTAACCTAGCACATGAAATAGGATAATTTGTTCTTCAAATGATTTGAATCTAATTTGAGACATGAAAAGTATAAATCGTAAGGGACAATGGATCCCAAGGTGTTTGTCATATAAAAACAACTATTCAACCATTTTGTTTTAATGATGGATGGTAATAAAGGGATGTGTCACTAAGGAATCAAATTAAACCAAAAGCCTTATAGGATAAGAGACACCCTCATTAGTTAAAGCAAGGACCCTCCAAACTTTGTAGGATCCAATTACTCTATTCTTATCTTTTGCGGCATGGTGTCTCAATCACTTTACTCTTGAATTTATCACATATAAGCATGCATATAAATTTTTTAAATGGTAGTAGTTAGTTAGGAGTTTTAAATTTTATTACATAATGTACAAAATGGGTATCTATCTATGTTATCTATACATTAAATAAAATCAGTACTTAAACACACATACACACACACACACACACACACACATATATATATATATATATATATATATATATATATATATCAAACAAAGCATAAAAAAAACATATGACATTATATAAAATCAAACAACCAAGCAACCAAATTAATAATGCATACATTAAATCATTCAAATACCTCAAAATCGAGTAATGATAGTCATAAACGCTCCTCCGAGGATAGTGAAGTTCATAGTGGTGATGCAAGTTGATGAAGGCAAAGCGTTGGACCTATGTTCACAACAAACATGACATAAACAATAATGAGAATGTTGATTCAGTGAAACGATGATGCAAAATGGTTACCTTATCTATGTTAACGATTCCAAGCTCATGATGGTGAGGGAAGACTAAAAGAGTTTGAAAATGGGATGGAGGAGAATGATGAACATAGTTCTCATATTGGGGAGTAGGGATTGGATTTGAAAATGAATGAATTACACTCAACAAATACCTCATTCACTTGGGATAATGGTGGATGAAGGGGGAGCTGGGACGGCGAAATAGGAAGAGAGACATTGCAAGAAAAAGAATGACATGAGAAAAATGAAGACCTAATTAAAAAAATAAATTCTATATCGATTAAACAAAACAATCGATGTAAAATCTTAACATTCTGTATTGGTTAAAATAATAACCGATATAGATACATCGATTGCTTTACAATGGATCTAATACATCAGTTGTGTGGGAAACCAATATAAAATATATCAGTTTTATTTAAAAAATGTTGTCCTATTTTTTTTATATTAGTTTGGAGCAACTAATGTAAAATCCTATTGTAAAATATTATTTTTTCATTTGTGTAATTTGTTGAACTACATAACAATTAAAAATTATAGATGAATAAACTCATGTTTTATAATAATCCTACCACGAAAGAAAAAAATAAGTTGAGTGTCTTAATAGAAAAAGGATATTATTCTTAATGACCATATGTTGAATTAGTAAGAATCAAAGTTTAACTTAAAGATTAATGATAATTTTTTGAAAACTATCTATACAAATTATATTTATAAATGGTTAGATTCCAAAAAAAAAATACTTGTAACAAAAGAAATACAACAATGTTTGTGACTTTGCTAAGTAACTAAAATGCTTTGAAGAATTATCTATAAAAGGATAACGTTGATTATAATTTTTTTTCTAATCTAAAAGTAATTATTCTTTAAGGATTATCAATAATAAAAAATAATTTTAGAAGAGGAAAGGAAGATATTTTTTTATATAAAGATGAATCTAAAAATTCTATTTATAGTTTCTTACAAACAAAAGATAACCATTTGAATATAAATGTAGGAATGTGAATTTAATGTTAATTGATGTAAAATTTAAAAGTCACTTAATAGAAACCAATAATTTGGCCATAAAAAGGACAATGTTAATCAATTTAAAATTAATAATGATATTAAAAGATTCACATAAAAAAAGTATTATAATAATAATGAAATATACAACCCTAATGTAATATATTAGTTGCTATTAAAATTAATTAAAATCTTTTATTTGATTATTACTATTTAACTAATAATCTTATACTAATGATAAATAAGTAAAGAAAAATTTTACAAAAAAATAAATAAATATATTTTTTAAAAGAATAATATATACTTAAATGTTAATTTTTAAATGATTGAATTAACTTATAACAAAGTAAGTTAATGTTCCAAGTGAATTACTTTTAAATTTAATAGATTCAACATAAGATCTTTTACACCATATATCTTACCTTAGAATTTATAAGAATTTAACAATTAACATATTTACATATTTACGTGTGAATATATATATATATATATATATATATATATATATATATATATATATATATATTTGATGTGCTCATCAATGTTCTAAAATTATTGTCAAAATCTTTTATAAAATGTAGTATATACCTTCACACACACTTAGGTAGATATACCAAATGTATCTCTATAGTGCCATTTAAAAAATAGATTATATATCTATTAAGAGTTTTGTAGAATATTAGGTTTATCAAAGAATAATTTGTTTTTCGATTATTAGAAGGGGAGTCTAGAATGTTATGATTTTTTGAAAGTAAATTTTTTATCAATCTATGATGAACAAATATTTAAATTTTCTCCACCAAAATTTATGCAATTAACGATCTAACCTGTACATTTAAGACAGGACACATTAAAATTTTCTTAAAGATGTCAAAATGGATCAACCTAGCTTATTTGAGTTAACTCACTACAAGTTAAAGGTAACCCAATCCAACCCAATCCACTTTTATAAGAAGTTAAAATAATACTAACCTAATCTAATCCATCAATCTAATAAGTTGACTCATAAAATAAAAAATAAATTTAAAAGTAAAAAAATTAAAAATTAAAAAAATTTATATTATTAAAATGTATTATTATAACTTTGATAAAAATATAAAATGTTTATAATATTAAAAATAAATAAATATAATTTTTATATCGATTGATTTAATTCATTCCATATTAATTATCTTAACTTATAAGTTGAATCACTTATAAATTATTTTTTAGAACCTAGCTTCCTCATAAATCGTGAATTAGGTTGACTCTCCGATCATAACTCAATTTGATGACTATCATTTTCTCGGTTCAATGTGAAGAAGAAAATTTTATAAGAAAACAAGAATTTATTTATTTTTAATGTTTAAATGAGGCTGCAAATCCTTTTTATAGTCATTCGTATATGCAAGATAGTCACTTGGTCGTAAATATAAAAACGTGATTTTAATATTAATTAATTTTAACATAATTAATTAAAAAATATTTTTATATTATTTGATCTAAAATTTTAAATTTAATATATAAAAGTAATATATAATTAAAAAAGTAATTTAAATGAATTTTAAAATAGATAGTAATAATAAATATTTATATAACAATGTTATAACAATAATATTTATAATCATGAATACTTTCTTATTTTTTATTATCTTTTTTAAAAATTTAAAAAATTTATTTTTATTTATCTGTCTATTCTATTTTTTAAAAATTATTAATTATTATTTTTATATAAATATTATTAATTATAATAAATAAAAATATAAAAATAAAGAATAATATAAAAAATTTAATTATATTTTTTTCATTTAAACAGCTAAAAAAAAATTGAGGGCGTAGAAAATATTACTCGGTGCTAAAATCAATCACAATCCTTGATTTTCGTTACCTAACAAAATTAGGCATAGTTTAGCCCCCTTATTACACCAACTCAGATTCTAGAATTTGTAGCTCTGATTATGAGATAGGAGTTATTAGGAAGAATCAGTGACAGAGTGGAATCTGAGAAAGCGGCGCAAGGACCAAGATGTTTTAGAAGTCGAACACTCGTTTTGTATTTTCTTACTTGACAACGTTATCAAACTTTTTTTTTTTTTTAATTCTAAGAACCGCTAAATTTTCTACTTAAGGGTTTCTCATATTTAATTCCTGAATAAAAAATATTGAAAATGATATTAAAAAGTATGAAATATAAATATTAAATTTTTGAAAAGTTAAGGAAGTTGAAACTAGTGAAGTATAAGAGTGTTTGCTGTGATACAAATTTTTACAGTTAATGGAAAATTTTATTTGGAAAAAGAAACCGGTAAAAAAATATATTTATCAGATTCAGTAAAAAATAAAAAAAATTATCCGTATTTTTTTTTAAGGGATGAATTGTGATTAATTAGTGGTTAATGGGTTGGAGGGTGGGGTTTCAAACTCAGCATGTGACCCTCAAACATGCAGTCACGTACCCGCCACAACGGTGGGGCCCACGCCGCCACGCTGGTTTGGTCGACAAACAGACCAAACGGCCCAGTCAATGTCTTCTTCTAACCCATCACAATGCACCTCCAGCTACGCAACCACACACACTCTTCGCATGTTACTCACTTCTCATCTCTCTTCAAAGGAGCGTGTGCTACACACTCCACACATGTATTCCTAATTCTTTGCCTTCACATATTTTTCAATGAATTTTTATTATTATTATTCAATAAAATTTACGTAAAATTTACATTTTTTAAAATTAAATATATTAAAAACTAAATTGAAGAAATGATTTTTTTACAAATTAAAAATAAAAATAGATTAAACTCCTCAATCTACAACCTGATTATCAAAAAGAACAAATTAAGATAAGATAATTTATTAAATAAGTTCGATAACATTTTTTAAAATTTATTTAATTGAAAAAATAGGTCATAGATTATCCAATTTGTTTAATATCTAATATTTTAAAATTAAATATTTATTTTTAAAAGTTTTTTAAATTTTTTAAATTTATATAAATTCAGATTTATTAATCTTTTAAAGATAAAATTTTAATTTATTTAAAAATTTCAATACAAAATAAATTCTAGATAGATCTACATTTTGAGTTTAATTTTTTAAAAATTAAATTAAATCTTAATAAATAATTTATTTAAAATAGATAAAATAACTTCTAACTTTATATTTAAAATTTTAAAAATAATTTTCTTAAAAAATTAAATTTATAAATTTAAATTTAACTAAATTTAAACCTTCAAAAATTTAATTCAACTTAACCTATTTATCTACTTTTAGTTCGTATCTTATGTTGTTACTTTTTTATGTATTCACACGAATTGATTTTAATCAATGCGTAAGTAATCTTACTACATTTATATAATATAAGAATTTATTTCCTCCGAAAAATATATGTATAAGAATTTGAAGTTTTAACGAGGACAGGTGTTCTTCGCCTTTGGGATAATGTAATATTATTTTAAAAATTAGGTGAAATTATATTTTAAGTTACTTAATTTATTTTTAAATTTTAACTTCATCTTTTAATTTTTCAAAAACCAATTTCTTAACATTGTAAACGTTTACAATATTAAACTTTTTGTTAATTTTACATTAATATCACCGTTAATATTTTTCTGATTTAATAATTAACCATTCTAGATAGAAAATAAAAGGATCAAATTAAATATTTTAAAAATTTAAAATTTAAAATGATATTTTGTAAAAAATCAATTCTTATAAACAAATTCAAGTATATAACATGTTTATACAATATTTTTTTAAATATTGTAACAAATTAAAAATATATAAAAATAAATTAAAAATCAAATTATACTAATTTATTTTAAAATTATATCAATCAAGTTTGTGTTGACCAGATATATCATATTAGTGACTTTTTTATTTTGTTCATGATCCAAGATATTCCAGACATTCTTTTCACTTATTTTTGTTTTGTCATTATCTTTATAAATTAAAATGTTTCATCATAAAATTATTGTTCTTATTCATAATATTTTTCTTTTTTCTTTTTTATAAATATTATATAGTTTTGGCTGTTTCTATTAATTAACTTCTTTTTAAATAATATATTAATTAATTTATAAAATAATAAATGTGATTAATCTAATTTTAATTTTTAAAAATTTAAATGTTAAACATAGGATAAAAATATAATTAATTTATAAATTTTCAAACTAAACTAATTGTACTTTTAGTTTTATTGATTGATTTAATATATTATTAAAAATTAACTAGAAAGGTTAACAAAAGTTATACAAAGTTTGTAGAAAAAATAAAAAAAAAATAATGAGGTCACTAATTTTATGAATGAAACCGTTTTTTTTATGAAAATACAAAATAAAGATAATGACAAAAGAAAAAGAAAGTAACAAAAATGTTATACATACCTTGGATCTTCGAACAAGATAAATATCATACATATAAAATATGAATACAATTTTGATTAATGTAATTATAGAATAATTAATTTTTTATTTTTTAATTTATTTTTAACACTTTTATTTATTTATTAATTTAACAAAAACCTTTTAAATAATTATATTTAAATTTATTCAAAATAATTAAATTTAACTAAAATATTATTTTCATCTCTTAACTTTTTAAAATATTTTGATTTGATCTCTTCTTTGCTGTCTGTATATTTAATTGGTGAGAGGTTAACGGTGTTAATATAAAATTGACGAAGTGTTAAACATTTAAACGTTTGCAAAATTAAAGAATCGATTTAAAATGATAAAAAATTAAGGAATCGAGTTAAATTATGAAATAAATTAAAATATTTAAAGTTAATTTAAATTAAAAACTATAAATCATTAAAAAATGATTAATAACAGTGTATCACAATTTTAAATATACCAAATCTCTCATAAAACGGTTAGTACTGTTATTTTTCAATTTTTCAATAAAGAAACGGCTTTCTGGTAATTGTACCAGTTACATGATGCTATTCGTAGAGATTGGATAACTATTATGTTACGATGAATGGCAATGCCAATCATTTAGCTAGATTGGCCGAGCGGTCGAATTATCAAATTTTCGATCCAATTGATTGGTCTATCTTCTATATTTTTCGCCTTTTGGTATTAAGATATGCAATAGTTTTATTGAAGGAAATACCAATAAAAACACAATAACTTGTTGACGTGAGTAGATACAATTAAGAAGAAGAAAATGTACATATTTTGATTTTATCTCACTCTATAATATACCTAATTAGGGATGGATTGCTAAGTCGATTATTATGATTATATCTAATAGATGACGTTCATTTAATTGATTTAACAATCGTTTTTCAATTAGTTATAATTGTTAAAAAAAAATTAACTTTTTTTTACATATTTATTTTTTTATATATTAATTATTATATTTTTTTTTTCATATATGCATGTGTCTGATATATATAGAATAATTTATATATAAGTGATTGGTTTGAATATTTGCTACACATAAGTTTGATGGTATTAGAATTTTTGAAGCTTTGCTATACATACTCATTTAACATGTTAAATGAGTTTGAACTTTTCAATAGTTAACCAATTATTTATATTGATAGAGGATTTTATATAAAATTTGTTAAATTCTTTCTTTATGTATATAAATAAAAATTCATCTATATTTATAAAAAAATTTATTTTTTTACAAAAAATTATTATTCTTGATCGGTGTTCATGAAGAGGTTTATAATATCCTAATTATTATTTATGAGCTACCTTTTGTATTGAGTTAGGTCTAAGTTCAATTTTTAATATGGTGTGAGAGCTTATCTTAGATTTGTTATTGGGATATGACATTCTCCACGTGCAATTGTCCACACTCTAGATGTCCAATCCTAAATGTAAAGGGGTTATTGCATGGAAAGCGTAAATATAAAACTCTTGTTAAGTTTTACCCACGAATATGTATACTTATCGGTACAGAAAATAAACATTTTAAACATCCAGTATCGATTGCACAAAGACTGTATCAACAATTTATGTATGACATTGAATTTTAACTTTTAAACTCACCAAATAAGAGTTTTGTGTGAGTGTTTATAAAATAAGAATTAGATTTAAAAAATGGAAGATAAAAGAAGACGAGGCTGATTATGGATAAAAATGGAACTTTGAATTCCTTTTTTTACTTTACTTACTCTTCTCCCCAATTCCCCTTTTCTTTATTAATGATCTACAAATATCAATTGCTAACCACCAACTTTAGGCTACTACTATTCCTTCATCCAGCAATAGTAATAATCTCCCTTCTACTCACTATTCTTATTGATCTTACAACATAGATAAGTAAAAGAGGCATAAATCTTTAGAGGACGTTTACTTACATGTCAAAAAACTCAGACTCCTAATTTATCCTTTAAGACCTTTAAGTTTAGTTACTTAGCAGTTCTGTTGACCGAGGATGGTACAATTGTCTACCCTCAACCAACTTGCAGATTAATAAGATTAGCTACTTCCTATTAATTGATTAAATGCACTAAGGTAACATAATTATGAAAATGTATAATCATTCATAAAGTAAAAAAGGGAAAAGGAGGTTCAAGCAATTTACATAAAAAGGTTAAAGCTCCATGAATTGAAAATTAGTTGAACATTATGAAAAGTAACCTAAAAATATCCATAATTAAGTAAATTGAAATAAATACAGGATCAGACTACTGGCAGACCAACAGTTGTTCTGAATATGCACCAATGGGGATTCTTCCCCCAATATCCTACAAAAGGATGTTAAAGGAGGAATTAAGAATGGAGAGGTTAGAAATAAGATATGAGTGAAAGGTAGGGTTGTGCCTAAAATCTGAAAGGGAAGTGTGCTATTTGTTGTGAGGAAGGATGTTTCTCTAGTGGGAGGGATGTGTGGCCTTTGAGCCCTGGAGTGGTGTGTGAAATGGTGTGGTAGAGCCTCACTTTTATAGCCAAAGATTAGGATTTCGAATGTTGCAAACCGAGCTTGACCGTGCTTAGTTGGCATGCTTGTGCTCAACGGTGGTGCTCAATGGTTGTGCTCAGGTCCACAAGGCCATTTAATCTACTGAAGGGGATATTTTTGACCTTTTCTACTTCCTTATATTTTTATGCTCCTTTTTTATTTTTTTCTTTTTTTGAAAACTTGACTATTTTCCAATTTTTTGCTTGCATGACTGTTCTTTCAAAAATAAGGAAAGTTAGGTTAAATTATAAGTGAATAATGTTAAATCATATAGTAATTATGCCTAAATTTTTATAGATAAAATGATAGAATGATAGTTTATCAAGGGTGTGCTAGGATTCCATATTGTCTGGAGAAATGAATAACCAATTATATATATGATGAGGATAATCTTCATCTCATGAGCTATCTTTTGAGGTTGAGTTATGCCTAACCTCAATTTTCAACAGGTAAAAAATGGTTGTACATGATTAAGAGACATATATATGTATCTATAGAAAGGTTCAAGGCATGAATAGTTGCAAAGGAATACACGCAAACAAAATTAGTTGACTATTTTAAGACTTTCTCACCTGATTCTAAATTCATTACAATTCGAGTAATTCTTCCAAGATCCTTTTGATCACTCACTATTTGTCAAATACTTAGAAACTTTAATCATAATTCTACTTATCTATGTAGATGATATTGTTCTTATTGGTGCTTCAACAATAGATATCAATATAGTTCATACCCTTTTACATGAACATTTTGGAATGTTTAGAATTGAGTTTGAACTTAACTCAACCCCACAAGCTAGCTCACAGGTTTAGGATTTTCCTCACCTCATATATACATGGTTGGTCATATCTCTAGCTAATGTGAAACTTGAAATACATCTTCTCACACCCTTGATTGGACAACTGGACATCTAGGCATGATATTTCATAGGATTGGATATCTACTAGTGACTTATTAATGGATCTAGGATAGACTCTGATACCATGTTTAAAGCTAAACCTAAACCTAACTCAACCCAAAAGCTAGGATATTCAGTGTGTGTCCATTTCTACAATATGATCCACCTTCAAAGATATTCAGTCTTAGGTGTGAGGGAATGTATTGGTATATATTGTTTAGAGATATGACTAATTATATGTATATATGTTGAATATATTTCTTACCTCATGAGCTAGCTTTTGAGATTGAGTTATGATCTAAACCCAATTTCTAACATGGTATTAGAGCTTATCCTAGATCTGTTATTAGGGGTATCACAGATGTTCATTCCTGCAATTAGTCCACTTGTAATTTTTCATGCTCCAAATGTCTAATCTTGGATGTGTTAGAGTTCTACATTAACTAGAGATATGACCTACCAAGTATACATAAGTTGAAGACAACCTTCATTTCATGAGCTAGCTTTTAGGGTTGAGTTATGTCAAAGCCCAAATTCCCACAAAAACTAAAGACTTGGGAAACATGAAATTCTTCTTGGGTCTGGAAATATCTCAAACCCAAAAAGGTATTGGTCCTTAAGCAAAGGTAGTATTGTGTTGACCTACTTCAAGATGTAGGAATGCTTGATTGCAGGCTAGTGTCCATACCCTCAATAGTAAGGACTCGTCTTCATCAAGACTCAACAACACCATATCTATATGTCCTAGGTTACCGTTACCTATTAGTTGCATGCTTTATTTGAACTTGACATGACCTAACATTTCACATGTCATCTAATAACTTAGTCAAATTATAAATGCTCCTAGCACCCATCTTCTAGCAGCCATGTGCATGCTTTGCTACCTAAAATCCAATCTTGGTTGTGGATTATTCTTTTCTCTATCTTATGAAACTAAGATATTAGGATTTAGTGATATTAATTGGAATGATTGTATGCAATTGAGATGCTTTATTAGTGGATTTTTCTTCTTCTTAAGAAGCTCACTTATTAGTTGGAAAACCAAGAAATGAACCACAACTGGTCAATCTTCTTTTAAGGCTGACTATTAATCCTTAGCATGTACTACATGTGAACTCCAATGGATTTTCCACTTATTACATGATTAACACATCTAATGTTCTCGATAACGTGTCTTGTGTGTTATGATAACCAATACACCTTACATATTGTAGTGAACCTATTCTTGCATGAGCAAAAAAAATAATAATCTGGATGTAGACTACCATATTATTCGTGAAGAATGCTATATTGGTCTCATGAAGCTACTTGCCAACTCCATACACGACCAAGTATCTGATATCTTCATCAAATTTCTTTATCTAGCACCATTTGAGACATTTGTTAATAGTTGGGTTGATCGATATATACCACCCTCTAGCTTGTAGGGGGAAGGGATAGGGAAAGGGTAACAAAGAAGCTTCATTCAAAGGACTTAATAACTACTTCTTTTATTTATGTTAATTAGTTAAACTATCATACCTTCTTTTATTTTCTTCATATACTTACTTTTGCACGCACACATGCAAATAATGTTTTGATCATTAATAATATCAACTATTATTCATTTCTTCTTTATATATACATATATCTTGTATGTATAAAGTGATTTATATCCTACATATAACTTTGAAAATCAGTGTTATATCTTTAACAAATATAACTTTTATATCCTAAATTTTGATGTAATTTTAAAAAAAAAGACTAAATAATATTCACCAAAATGATACTTCAAAATAAAATTAATGAACTCAACATTTATCACATAGACAAAAAGACCAAATACAAAATAAACTTCTTTACACTTAGAATAATAATGTTATCAATTATTATAATATCTTTAATTTCATATTCAATCTTTCTAGTCAAAATAACTAGATAAATAAAAATATTTTTAATATATTAATAAACAAATATATTTCTAAAAGTTTGCTTAACATAAAAAGACAATTTTTTGTTTCTTTTTATTAAAAAAAACAAAAAAATCAATCTAAATACTTACAAAAGATAAGAAAAAATTCAAAAAAAATAAAAAAATCAACTCACAAAACCACAATTTCAACAATTGATAAGTGGGACTTTATCAACAACAAATTCAACATTTCCAATACTATACTCTTAAATAAAATATAAATAGATAAATTTCACTTAAATCTTCTCTAAACAAATACAAAAATGAACTTTTAATGCGAAAAATTTGAAAAAAGTAAAATAAAAATAGATGGAAGATTCATTTAAATTTTCTACTAACACATTTGTGACATTTATATTTTAAAAACTTAAAAAAAATAAATTAAATAGAAGATCAACTTAAATATTCTATGATCAAACCTTGAAAGTAACCTTTTAGATAAAGATGTCAATTTGGTTCATCTAACCCAATTCTATCTCACTTGGGCTAAAATCAAAATGGTCGACAAGCTCATATTTATGAAGTTTATAAGGCTAAAAGCCCATTTAGCCTTATGGGTTAGGATCAGCTCATGAACTTAATTTTTTTCTTCAAATTTTTTCAATTTTTTTATCTTTTTTTATAATTCTTTTTCCTTTCTAATTTTTTTTTCTCTCTTTAAATAAAATAGGGGATGAAAAATTAAAATCAGTAAGAAATTTTAGAGAAAGAAGGAGGAAAAAATGGAAAAAAAATATAACTTCAGAGATAGAAAGACAAATATATTTAGAAAATAAAAAAATAAAGAAAAAGATAAAATTATAGAAAAATTGAAAAAAAAAGTTAAGAGAGAAAGAGAAAAAAGTTAGAGAGACAGATAATTCTAGAGACAAATAAAAAATATTTAGAGAAAGATAAAAAATCTAAAAAATATATAAATAAATTAAATAATATTTTAGTACAATAAAAATATTAAAGAAAAAATTTAGAAGTAGAAATAAATAAATAAGTGAAAAATTTAAGAGAAAGGAAGAAACTTTAGAGAAAAGATTTAAATATAATATAAGATCGTATAAGTTAATCCACACCCATCCCATTTAATTTGAGAACTACATAAGTTAGAGTTTAAAAAATTCCACTTTTAGATGAGCTATAAAACAAATGAGTTAACACACACCCATTCTACCTAATTCGAGGGTTAGATGAGTTAGGACCTAAAAAACTCTACTTATAAAATAACTACAAAATATAGAGTTTTAAGATAATGTTAGATAAGTTAGCCCAAATCCATATTACTTAATTTGAAGGTTACATGAATTAAGATATAAAAAGTCTTATTTTTAAACAATTTATAAAATAATAAATTATAAAATAGAATTAGATGAATTGACCAATAAATTATTCCACGCTAAGTACACTTAGATTAAAAGTTATATAAGTTAGAGTTTAAAAAAATTCTATTTTTAAATAAATTACATAACATAATAATAAAACTTAAGGTTAAATGGGTTGTTCTACGGGTCATGTGTCAATTTGACATCTCTACTTTTAGGTTAATAAATAAAATAAAAATAATAATAAATTAATTTATAAATAAATCATAAATTACAATATTAAAATAAATAAATAATTATATGTATTTATTTACTAATTAAAATTTATTTGTATGTAATTTTTTTTAAAAATTGAAAAAAAATTGGAAGATAGAAGAATGGAAAATGAAATATTATTAGAATTTAAAATTTTTATGTATAAATTTTTTTAATAATATCAAAATTTTTAATTTATATATAGTTCTTTATTTGTTGAGTCTGAAAAATTCAATATAATTATATAAATAAGTGTGTTGAATAAGGTTTTGAAAATATTACTTGAGAGAACGATTCTAAAACAATTTAATCTTCAAATAAAAAAATTAGTTGATATTATTATTGAGAAATTATAAATAATAATAATATTACATATTTTTATAAACCTGTCCTTAGGACGGATTCAAAAGTGCAGTATATATTACAGTGAATATTCCAATTGATTTAATTAAGATTTAAACTTATGATGATGTGATAATATAATTTTAAAACAAAATATTGAATAAAAACTTTACACAATGAAGTAGTTGTACAGTTTCAAGAAAAATATAGATATCCTCCATACGGTTTCATTTTCTCAATATAAAAATCGTAACAGTGAAGTAATAAAGAACAGGAAAAGCAGATTCAGCAATGCTGATAATTTGAGAGACATGCAGGTCAACCGAAAAAGATGCAGATTTTATGAAAAAAAAGAAAAAGAAAAAAGAAGTAATTGAAGGCGTGAGTGGTGGTGAGTGGTGACTGACAAGTGACTGAGTGGAATCCAGGAGGGTTTGTGGGTCTTACAGCTTCTGCTTCTCATTTTAAGGCATCTTGGGCCACCATGTGTGTAAATCAGTACCAAAGTGTTGCTCTTTGCACCAATAATATTTTCCATTTCGTACATGATTCTTCCTATGTCTAAAGCTTGCTCAAATTATTAACATCCGCGGTTCATTTAAGTAATATATATTCTACTTTTTAAAGATGTGTTTGGTATATGACTTTTTATTTTTAAATACTATATTTTTAGAAATTATATTTTTAATAGTTGTTAAAAATATTATAAATATATCCAATAAAATTAAAAGATATATGTAAATATTAAATGAGTATAATTAAATTTTTTTTTACCTTTACAAGAATATCTCTGTTTACAAGAATATTTTAATAACAAATATAGGTAAAAAATTAGTTTTAAAAATATGTTTTATAAATAATTTAATATATTCATACTAAAGATAAAAAATTAATAGTTTAATAGTAAGATTTTAAAAAAAATTAAGATATTTCTCTACTAAATATTTTCTTAAAGTAAAATCTTAAATATTACTGTCTCCTATTTTTTTTAACTCTTTACATATATGTTGCTTGTGCTTGCCACGTCTCTTTTCTTCTATGTGAAAAAAAATCTCAGGCTTATTCACCTTCTAGGACCAACCTTTTGTTTTCGTCTTTAGGTTTCGTTTGTTACATTTGGTCAAAGGCAGCATATATTTTGGAGAATCTATTGAATCACAAATGAATTTTTTTTATTACTAATATGTATAATAACATATTAATATTTAAATATAAACTGTTGAATTTATTTATTTATTTATTTTAAAAAATTATCAGTAATAGATGAAAAATGTGTATGGATCAACAACACTTTATTGGTTGAAATATCAAAATGATAATGACTCCATTTCCATAGGCATAATGATTGCATTGTGATATTATACCTCGAGAAGTGATCTTTGAATTAACTTTGATGACGTGGTAATTGGTTAGCTTTGTGACCCGCTTGGCTATGCTTTGGATGCTAAAAAATACCTCTTGGGATGTAATGCAGATAGTTACTATTATGCCCTTTTGATGCAATACAACTAAACGCAAGTCATGAACAGTTGCTTTAGATTTTAATAAGGTAATTACATTTTCGTTTTTGTTTATTATTTAAGGTTAATTTGTAAATATATTAGTTAATTTTTATATTAAAATATTTTATAATTTTTTGTTATATTTTCAATCTTTTTATTAATTAATATTATTGTTAAAATAAAAATATAATAAAATAATAAATATTATATTAAATTTTTAAAGTGATATTTTAAAAAAATTCTATAAAAATGGTAACAAATAAATGAGTAGAGAAGTAATATATATAATTAGTAACTTTTTATACATTGTATCAGTTTAAAAATTTAATATAAAAATAAAAAATTATATTAATAATAAATATTTTATATGTTAAAATAAATAAATAAATAAATAAATTTAATTAATATTAAAAAAAATTAGGAAATAAACAGGTTAAATTAAGATGTATTATCTTTGTTTATATGATATTTTAAAATTTAAAATTTAATTTTAAATTAAAATTGTTTAAGATTATAATGATTTAAAAATTAATTTATTAAAATATAAATATATCTTTAATTTAATATAATGCATCAAAATTTAAAATTTAAATTTAAGTAAAAATATTTTTAAAAATATTTTTTACACAAAGACTATATTAATTGTTCAAGAATTTGCATCCTGGTTGCTTGTCCATTTTATAGTTAAAATTTTATTTAAGAAAAACTTTACGATTAAAGTCTTGTACTTTAATCAGCATGGGTTGATGGCACACATGAAGAGAATGCAAATTGTGAAAGATATACATCACTATATAAAGGAAGTGGGGGGGTGGGGGGAATATGAAATTTACTAAATATGTAGTTAAAGATAAACTAAAAAAAACATGCTTACACTAAAATATTTAAACATAAGTTCTTTAATATTTTATTTAAAAAGGATTTATTTAAATAAATGAATTATATTTAAAGAATGAATTTCTCTCTCCTCACAGTCAGAAATAATTCTCTTCCCGGTTTCAAGAATTATATATCCTATTTCAAAAGCTAGCCAATGACACTTACAAGAGACTCAATCCATATAAACAATTCTACAATGTTCTAACCTAAAATTATTACAAAACGTAGTATGCCCACAAGCTATGCGCCAATTTGCCTGGATTATTGTGCCCGTATCTTTAGTTTCCATTTTGCATATCAACTTGACAACTTCCGCAACTATTTTGTGAAATTTGCTACACATTACTTGCATTATTTCTAACTATTTGAGAGAGAAAAATTGACCATTCACCGATAAAAATAGGTAGACATGATAATAGAGATTGGATTCTCTCCTGCTTTTTGTTCAGCAATATCCAGCAAACACATTAGATTTTGATTTGGAGAATGCACAACAATTAAAAATGAGAGAGAATGTAATGGATGATGATGATTTCAGCTGGAAAGAAATTGTGGCTGGATGAGCAGGAAAGGATCTGTTCTCTTAGCATAGAATATATAACATGATTGAGAAGGTACGAGAGAGGAGAGAGATGTTTTCGAAAAGTAAAATTAATTTACTAAAATAGTCTTATCAACAATTTAGGATATATAAAATATCAACGGTTATCTTTTGTCTCATTTTATTTAAAATATAGATGATAATTTAAATTTTTAATAATAACTTATGTTAATATTATTTTATTTCATTATTTTTTATATTAATTAATTTTAATATTAAATAGTATAATAATAATTCACACCATTTTTGAAAAATAAAAATTTAAAGATATATAATTTTTAGTGAATATTTATTTATATTTTAAATTAAAATTATTTGATGAAATATTTATTGTTTTGTGAATCTTGACATGAGTCTTTGGGTTTAATTTTTATCTATGGGGATGATTTTGCTTTTTTATGGGAGAGGATGATGTACGTCCAGAAGATATTTCATGTTTAAGTTAAGAAAAAAATTGCATTTACGAATAAAATATTAAATAAAACATGCATCCTTACCTATGGGTGAGAACATCCACTAATGCAAAAATACGATACTATAACAGGATTTTACGTCGGTTTTTTAAAAATCGATATAAATAAAAATGCGGTAATATTTTTGTAAATAAATGTAAACATTTTATATCGGTTGGGAAAAGAACCGATGTAGAAAGTAATTCTACATCGGTTTTTTTTCCAACCAATATAAAAAGTGAGTATTTTTTCAAACTTTTTACATCGGTTACGAAACAAGTAATGTAGAAAGTGGATTTTTTTAAAACTTTCTACATCGGTTTAGAAAATAACCGATGTAGAAAGTACTTTCTACATCGGTTCTGAGAAACAACCGATGTAGAATGTCTTCTCCTGTCACTTATTTTTCGACGCTGTTCAGGTTTAACCTCATTTTCCAAAACCCCAGTTTCTCGTTTCGGCTTGTTCTCTCTATTTTCGTTTAAGTCTTAGCCATTGTCGACATCCTTGTTGTTCGTCGTTTCACTCCGTGCTTACGTTTGTGGTCGTCATCGCCGTTGGAACGATTTCGTTCGTTCGAAGTCGTCGTCACGCACCGTAAGGTTCGAAGTCGTCTTTGTTGTTATTTATGCATCTCATTCTATTATTATGGTTGAAATATACATTTATTTTGGATGTATTCTGTAATTTTTAAGCTTCTTATTTGGCTACCATGCTGTGTCGTCGTTCAACCACCGTTGTGCCTCCGTTTGGACACCGCTTGACCACCGCTCAACCATTTTGCGTTGACTGTGAGGTATGTTCTATGCACCTCTACTTTGTGATTGCAGATGTGAAAGTTTTCTTAGGGTTTATGTATGTTATAGTATTGATTTTGAGTTTAAATATGTTGGTTTATTTTCTTGAGTTCAAATATGAGCATACCCTTAGTTTTCCGTTCAAGGTTGAATATAATGAGTATATTACTAAATAAGTAAATCATTCATTATATTAAATCTTGAATTATCCAAGTTGGACAGTTTGGGACTAAAGTTTTTTATTCAGTGGTTAACAATTTTTTCATAAATCTTGTAAATTGTACTTGATGAAATTTTGGTTTAGTTCATTTTGCATTGTCTCTGGGTACATGCTTGATTATGGTAAATGAAACCATAATGAAGTTATGTACTTGGAGACTGATGCGAAATGCTGCCGAAATTTCACCAAGTATGATATTCAAGATTTTAGAAGTATGTTAATCGATGAATAAAAAACTTTTTTCTCGAATGGGATAGGGTCTTACCAATAGTGAGGATAATAAATTAACAACAATGAGTGACAAGGTTAATCCTAAATCATGTGTTGATGATTCTTGTATAGTATGGATCGTAGTTGGATAAATGCTAAATGAACGAGCGATGAGTACGAGAATGGGGTCGAAGAGTTTTTGAATTTTGCGCAGACAAATCTACCTCAGAGTCATGGACAATTTTACTGTTCGTGTGTTAATTGTCTAAATGAGAGACGTTTGAGTGTTGGTCAAATTAGAGAGCATATTCTTTGTGATGGATTTTGCAAAAGTTATACAAAATGGACATGGCATGGTGAGTTATTAGGCATGCCAAGTGTGTCACAGACGGTGGAGGTTGATAAAAAAATATGGAAGATTGGGTAAAGGATATGATTCGTGATGTAGGGCATGCGTCATTTGAGCGGGAAAATATGTATGGTAACTTGTCTACTAATTCAGAGAAACCTTTGTATCCGGGATGTACTACCTTTACACGATTATCAGTAGTGTTAAGATTATTCACTCTAAAGGCAAGGAATGGGTGGAGTGATAAAAGTTTCACCGAATTACTTGAACTGTTGGTAGAGATGCTTCCGGAAGGTAACACATTACCAAAGCGTAATTATGAGGTGAAGAATGTGTTATGTCCGATGGGTATGCAATATAAGAAAATACATGCCTGCCCCAATGATTGCATACTATACAGAAATGAGTTTGAAGGATTACATGAATGTCTTGTGTGTCAAGTTTCACATTATAAACTGAAGGATAGTGATTCTATTTGCAATTACAGCACAAAGCGGCCTCCAGCCAAAGTGTTGTGGTATCTTTCAATAATTCCAAGGTTCAAACGATTGTTTTGTAATAAAGATGAAGCAAAGAACCTTAGATGACATGTAGATGAAAGACTGATTGATGGAAAACTTCGTCATCCAGCTGATGGTTTGCAATGGAAGATGGTTGATCAACTATATCCCAATTTTGGGAATGAGCCAAGAAATCTAAGGCTTGGACTTGCAACAGATGGAATGAATCCGTACGATAATTTAAGTAGTAAACATAGTTCATGGCCTGTACTTTTGACAATTTACAACCTTTCTCCGGAGTTGTGCATGAAACGTAAATACATCATGTTGTCCATGATGATTTCAGGTCCACAACAACCTGGAAATGACATAGACGTTTATCTTGCTCCTTTAATTGAAGACTTGCAAAATCTATGGGAAGAAGGTGTGGAGGTATTTGATGCATATGGTAATGAAAATTTCAATATGCGGGTAATGCTTTTTTGCACTATTAATGACTTTCCAGCATATGAAAATTTATGTGGATACAGCATTAAGGGGCACAAAGCATGTCCCATATGTGAAGACGGCACAAGTTACCATCAACTGCATCATGGAAGGAAGACAGTGTATCTTGGTCATCGAAAATTTCTCAGGACTAATCACCCTTATCGTAGATTAAGGAAAGCTTTTAATGGGTTGCCAAAAAATGATGTTGCTCCAAAAGCCTTAACTGGACAACAAGTCTACGATCGGGTTAAAAATATCAAAACTGTTTTTGGAAAGACTCAAAAAAAGGTCATTGAGACAAGGATATGGAAGAAAAGATCAATATTTTTTGATCTTCCATATTGGTGCAAACTTGATGTTATACATTGTATTGATGTGATGCATGTGAAAAAAAATGTGTGTGATAACATCATTGGAACACTTCTCAATATACAGGGCAAGACTAAAGATGGAGTCAATTCTCAACTGGATTTGGTTCACATGGGTATACGACATCAGTTAGCTCCACAGTCTGTAGGAAAGCGAACATATTTGCCCCCGGCATGTCATACATTGTCAAAAAAAGAGAAAATTTCTTTTTGTGAGTGCCTACGTGGGGTTAAAGTGCCACAAGGGTATTCTTCAAATTTTAAAAGACTTGTCTCGATAAAAGATTTAAAGTTAGTTGGGTTAAAGTCTCATGATTGTCATGTGTTGATGCAACAACTACTTCCCGTGGTTATTCGTGACATTTTACCTAAAAAAATTAGACATACAATAAGTAGGTTATGCTTATTTTTCAATAAAATATGTAGCAAAGCCATTGACCCTTTAAAATTGGATAAGTTGGAAAATGAAGCTTTTACTATCTTATGCCAATTGGAGATGTATTTTCGTCCATCATTTTTTGACATTATGGTTCACTTGGTTGTTCATATAGTGAGAGAGATCAGATTATGTGGTCCAGTTTATCTGAGGTGGATGTATCCAATAGAACGATACATGAAAATATTAAAAGGGTATGTGAAGAATCCACACCGTCCCGAGGCATCTATGATTGAAAGATACATTGCAGAATAGGCCATATAGTTTTGTATAGAGTATTTGTCAAAGGTGGAACCCATAGGAGTTCCTAAGGTGGATTTGTCTAGACGAATTCTAATACGAGCAGATAGTCTTTTCTGCTATTCCGTATTTTAATTCATGCGGGTCCATACGCGGCTTACAACAGTTTAAACTTTACGCGGACGTCTTCCCAAAAAATCTCTGTTTTTTATTATTATTCTAAACATCTGTTTTACTTCAAAATTTCATGCAACAAATTCTAATGCGGACAGACAGCCTCCTCTACTGTTTTGTGTTTTAATTTGTGCAAACTCACACGCGGCTTACGACGGTTTGAGTTATGCAATCACGTAATTTTAATCTATTTTAACTAACTCCATTTAAAATCAATTTTTCCTAAAATCACGCCTCTATTTTCCAAGAGATCAAGTCTCTTAAACCAGAACTACTGTAGCCTTGAATTTCCCATTGCACCAAGGAATACGTAGGAGCAGGATCAAGTCCTGTCAGGCCATATTTTCCACCAACCTATTTATTTTTTATTCTAAATTTAAGGGATCAAATAGTTTTCAAAATATCAAAATCACTCACTCAGTTTAAGGGTATCGTTCTTCGGAATGAGCGAGTAGGATGCCTAATACCTTCCCTACTTGTAATCGACTCCTGAACCTAGATTTCTTCCTCAAGTTAGGGTTTTTCCAAATATTTTCCCTTAAAATAAAATTTTGTGGCGACTCCACGATTAAATTCAAATTCTTTCTAAAATTTTTAACAAGTTCGTCATCTCGTTGTAATTACAGTTACAACAATCATCATTAATTCAACCTCTTGTAAGTAATAAAAATAAATTAAAATGATATTCTCATATAATATAGTTATTGCAAACAAATTAGAAGTTTTGGCATGGGAAGAGCATACCAAATAGCCAACAAATAAGAAATTTTGTTGTCAAACAAGAAGTTGAGGAAGTTGTGGAGTATTTAAAAAATCTAGCTATCCAATTATGCATAACATAGTTCATAGTACGTAAAAATGAGCAGCATGTTAATTCAAAATGGCCACCAAAGGAAATACAATCCATTTTGAGTAAAACATTATTTTGGTCCTTAGAAGATTTAAAGTTATCAATATTAATCTTTAAAGATGAAAATTATCATTTTTATCCCACCTGTTCACAACTACCTAATTTGCTAAACATAAAATGTAAGGAATCCCAAAGGAGTAAAGGAATGGTATTTCTTTTGCATAAGAGGGAGAAAATACAGGAACAACATAAAGCCTAACAGAATGACAAGGTCTGGATTCTAGAAAGCCATAGGGATTGACAAGTCTATATACCCTTCCTTTGTTTGGATGTTTGAAAATCCCCCAAGTTGGGATTAATAGTTCTATATACCCACATGGATTAACAGTAGAATATCTAGCAGGTGAAACTTAAGAAGAGAACTAGAAAATAGAAACCAAACTTAATTTAACTTAAACTCCAATAGGTTTCTAGCTCTATTGGCATCAACCCAAATGTTTAAGCAAATATGGTTATAACCTTCTCATCCTCAGTTATTGATGCAGCCTGCATGAAAAGAGTAGTTAAGATACCATGGCATTGGCACTTGGAATGGGAATGGAAACCCATATTTCCTTATTACCATATTGTTCTAAGAAAAGAAAGTTTGATAAATGAAGCCTAGAAGATAGCCAAAAGATCCTGCTATTTGTAACCTAGATTTGCTAAAAGATTACTAAGTACAATTTTATAGAGTGTAACATATCTTGTTGCACAAAGCTTCAAGTCTAATACCAAAACAACTCTCCAACCTCACCTAATAAGTATAATTTAAGATAGCCTCTAGTGTTTGATGCATCCTTTCGTTATACCTTCACTTGATAAATAGGTAGATTTAAGGCTAGTCAGTTGACCATTTTGTTGTGACAGAGTTTCTGATATAGCATATTTACTGGAGGAACAAGTGGTAGGATTTAATTGAATTAATTTATCCAGGGAAATTTCCCACAAGGCCAATTATTTAGGGAAATTCCCACAAGGACAACACATGACCCTCAAGTTCATGATGCACCAAATCATGCTATCAAGACTATCTAGCTGATTGGAGCTTTTACTATCTTATGCCAATTGGAGATGTATTTTCCTCCATCATTTTTTGACATTATGGTTCACTTGGTTGTTCATATAGTGAGAGAGATCAGATTATGTGGTCCAGTTTATCTGAGGTGGATGTATCCAATAGAACGATACATGAAAATATTAAAAGGGTATGTGAAGAATCCACACTGTCCCGAGGCATCTATGATTGAAAGATACATTGCAGAAGAGGCCATATAGTTTTGTATAGAGTATTTGTCAGAGGTGGAACCCATAGGAGTTCCTAAGTCTCGTCATGAGGGAAGACACGGAGGTAAAGGTACACGAGGCATAACTGTGAAAAGCATGGGTCGTGCAGAAGTTCTTCAAGCATATTTGTATATTTTGAATAATACCGATGAGGTTCAACCTTACTTATCTACTCACAAAACTATGATAAGGGAGGAGAATGTTCGAATGAACGAGAAATGGTTGTTGAATGAGCATAACAAAACGTTCTTAAACTGGTTTGATGAAACAATTAAGAAGGATGATGGTGCCTCTGATACATTGAAGTGGTTAGCAAATGGCCCAAACTTTGATGTCATTTGTTGGATTGGATACGATATTAATCATTTTTCATTTTACACAAAGTCTTAGGATGATAAAAGTACCATGCAAAATAGTGGGATTATGGTGGTGGCAGAGTCGATGCATTTTGCAAGTTCTAAAGATAAAAATCCTGTAAAGGCTTCCATATCCTACTTTGGAGTGATTGAAGAGATTTGGGAGATTGATTACACCAAATTTAGAGTGCCTGTTTGCAAATGCAGATGGGTTGATAGTAACAGTGGTGTGCAAGTCGATGAATTGGGATTTACATTGGTTGACCTTCAAAAAGTAGCTTACAAGGATGACCCTTTTATCATGGTCCACCAAGCAAAACAAGTGTTTTATGTTCAAGATCCTTGCTCCAAAAGGTGGTCAGTTGTTCTTCAAGGAAAGACAACAATCGCTAGTGATGACACCAATGATCTTTCAAATATTGATATTTCTTAAACTCCCTTATCATCAAGGATATCTAGTATCAATAAAGAAAATGAAATAGATGATGTACATGCTCTTCGAGATGATCATCATGAAGGAATATGGAAAAATGTTACTACATGATACAAGTTAGTCACATCGGTTAATTATTTCATCATTGTATATTTATTTTTAACTTATTTTAAAATGTTTATTACGTTTTTTATGTTTAGTAGAGTTTTAAACATCTTGTCTTTGCTTTCAACAGGTACATGGCTGATTACTACATTTCTTTTCAACTTTCAATACTTGTTTGATGTAATTTTAAGTTATTTCATTTGTAAATTAAAGTTTGATAATAAATAATGATGTATTTAGTTTAAATATATAGATTATGTGAATTCTGTATGGTCTGTCTGGTGATTCTCTATTGTCTGCCTGGATTCTGTGTCTATATGCAGGTATGTGAATAAATAATACGGTTGTATGCCTAAACAAAATGAACATTAAAAAAAAGGACTTTCTACATCGGTTACGACCATAACCGATGTAGAAAGTACACTTTTTGCACTTTTTACATCGGTTGTGGGCAGAACCGATGTAAAAAGTATGACTTTTTACATTGGTTAAAGCTATAACCGATGTAGAAAGTATACTTTTTACATCGGTTAAAGCTATAACCGATGTAGAAAGTATACTTTTTACATCGGTTCCAGAACCGATGTAAAAAGTCTTATTTTCTATATCGCCCGCTTCAACACCGCCTGAATAACCGATGTATAAAGTGCTTAACAACTGATGTAAAAAGCCCATTTTCCACTAGTGATCCTAATATGGGGAACGAAATTTTTAGATACTTTTTATTGATTTATATTATGTTTAATTAAACTTAAATTATGTTTAATTATGTGAATTAATTGAGTTTAATATTATTAAAACGTGTTGGACGGATTGGAAAATAATTTTTATATTAATTATTTAAATAGTATAAAAGTAGGATATAGAAAATAAGATTTTTTTTATCTTGGTATAAGAATCTATATAAAATATCTAAAATAAGATATTAGATTAATGTAAAAAGTGAAATTTTTATCTCGATTTTTATTTCAATTGAATTTTTTACATCGATTGATAATATTAATTGATGTAAATAGTACAATAATTATTCACATAATTTTAAAAAATAATAAAAATTTAAAGATATATAATTTTTAATGAATATTTATTTACATTTTAAATTAAAATTATTTGATGAAATATTTATTGTTTTGTGAATCTTGATGAGTCTTTTGGTTTAATTTTGATCTATGCGGATGATTTTGCTTTTTTATGGGAGAGGATGATGTACTTCCAGAAAATATTTCATGTTTAAGTTAAGAAAATATTTCATGTTTAAGTTAAGAAAAATTACATGTACAAAAATATATTAAATAAAACATGCACCCTTATCTACAGGTGAGAACATCCTTATATGGGAACGAAATTTTTAGATACTTTTTATTGATTTATACTATGTTTAATTAGACTTAAATTGTGTTTAATTATATGAATTAATTGAGTTTAATATTATTGAAACGTGTTGGACGGATGAAAAATAATTTTTATATTAATTATTTAAATAGTATAAAAGTAAGATATAGAAAATAAATTTTTTTATCTTAATTGTAAGTTTGACTTTTTATCTTGGTATAAGAATCTATATAAAATATATAAAATAAGACATTAGATTAATGTAAAAAGTGAAATTTTTATCTCGGTGTTTATTTCAACTGAATTTTTTACATTGATTTATAACATTAATTGATGTAAAAAGTATAACTTTTTACATTGATTAAGATCTTAACCGATATAGATAGTCCTTTTTTTTATGTTTATTTTGTTTAGATATACTATCATATCATTTATTTACAATACTTATATATACAACAAGACAAGATAAACAAACAATACAACAACCACAGAATCTATTTATTTAAACTAAATATATAACTATTTATTATCAAATATAAATTTATTCAATATTTTACAAAGGAAACAACTTAAAATTACATAAAATCAACCTAAATTGGCTACCTCTATTATATATTCGCCAATGTCTTTTAACATCATCATTTTTTTCTTCAGTTAAGGAGTGATAATTTTGAAATATTTACCAATTTTTTTGAATGAAATTAGAGAAAATTCCATGTTATGAATTAAAATGAAATTAGCAAATGGTGATAATTGTAATTACCTTGGTCTAAGAATCAACAATAGATGCCGAGACAATGTGAAACATGTCTCATGACATAATATCTACACTCGGTTCCTTCAACTTGTCTTGGACACTTAAAAAAATAGAAAAATATTAAATATAATTAGAGATGATGATATAATAATAAAATAATATAAAAAAATTAAATAATTTTTAATAAAGTACTTACATGTAGAATTATCCATGAAGGATTTTTGATATTTGATGAATGTGTCTCTTTTAATAGAAGCTAAACATTCATTACTCTATAATAAAAGAAGAACCAAATTAATATATTTCAAAATAAAAATATTGAATATAAATACAAAAATCTTAAAAACTTACACTTATATAATGTCCCTTATGTCTTTCTTCGGATTTTTCCATGCAAAGCATAGAAAAATAACTATATTCTGCTTTGGACAAATAATGATTAATTGCTAATAGGCCTTACAAAATATGTAAGAAAATGAACCAAAATTAGAAATTTAATTAAATTTGTTAAATAAAATTTTTAAGTTTTGATTTACAATTGAAAAATAAGGTGCTAAGTTATATTAAACTCAATGTTTAAGTTAAGAAAAAAATTGCATGTACAACAAAAAGATTAAATAAAACATGCACCCTTACCTATGGGGTGAGAACATCCTTATATAGGGAAAGAATTTTAGATACTTGTTATTGATTTATACTATGTCTAATTAGACTTAAATTATGTTTAATTATGTGAATTAATTGAGTTTAATATTATTAGAACTTGTTAGATGGATGGAAAATAATTTTTTATATCAATTATTTAAACAGTATAAAAGTAGGATATAGAAAATAAGATTTTCTATTTTGGTTGTAAGTTTGATTTTTTATCTTGGTTTAAGAATCTTTATAAAATATCTAAAATAAGACACTAGATTAATGTAAAAAGTGAAAGTTTTTATCTCGATTTTTATTTCAACTGAATTTTTTACATCGATTGATAACATTAACTGATGTAAAAAGTATAATTTTTTACATTGATTAAGATCTTAACCAATATAGATAGTCCTTTTTTTAATGTTCATTTGGTTTAAGCATACTACCATATCATTTATTTACAATACTTACATATATAATTAGACAAGATAGATAGACAGTACAACAACCACAAAATCTATTTATTTAAACTAAATATATAACTATTTATTATCAAATCTAAATTTATTCAATATTTTACAAAGAAAACAACTTAAAATCACATCAAATCAACCTAAATTGGCTACCTCTATTATATTCCCCAACGTCTTCTAACACCATCAATTTTTTCTTCAGTTAAAGAGTGACGATTTTGAAATATTTACAAATATTTTTGAATGAAATTAGAGAAAATGCCATGTTATGAATTAAAATGAAATTACCAAATGGTGATAATTGTAATTACCTTGGTCTAAGAATCAACAATAGATGCCGAGACAATGCGAAACATGTCTCATGACATAATATCTACACTCGGTTCCTTCAACTTGTCTTGGACACTTAAAAAATAGAAAAATATTAAATATAATTAGAGATAAGGATATAATAATAAAATAATACAAAAGAATTAATTCATTTGAAAATAAAAATATTGAATATAGATACAAAAGTCCTAAAAACTTACACTTATATAATGTTCCTTATGTCTTTCTTCGGGTTTTTCCAAGAAAAGCATAGAAAAATAACTACATTCTGCTTTGGACAAATAATGATTAATTGCTAATACGCCTTATAAAATATGGATGAAAATGAACCAAAATTAGAAATTTAATTAAATTTGTTAAATAAAACTTTTAAGTTTTGATTTACAATTGAAAAATAAGGGGCTAAGTAATAGTCTTTTTCACTCTCCATTCTACTCTAAAGGTACCCCTTTATGCCGGTTGCTTTGTTCCCTGTCTTTTTGGATATTAACCGGATCAAAGAATCCATAGAGGTCTAAGTTTCCTCTTTGTATACAGATGCAATGCAAGTACCTAATATTGTAAATAATTTCCACATTGTGAAACTTTCATTAACATACCCATCAAAGATATGCATACCTTCTTCCCATAGATTTCACAAGTCTCAAATCAAGGGAGAAAGATAAACATCTAAGTCATTTTCAGGTTGTTGTGGGCTTGAAATCATCATAAACAACATGATGTATTTACGTTTCATGCACAACTCTAGAAAAAAGGTTGTAAATTTCCAAAAGAATAGATCATGAACTATGTTTACTACTTAAGTTATCATATAGATTCATTCCATCTGTTGCAAGTCCAAGCCTTAGGTTTCTTGGCTCATTCCCAAAATTTGGAAATAGTTTATCAATCGTCTTCCATTACAAACCATCAGTTGGATGACGAAGTTTTTCATCAATTTGTCTTTCACCTGCATACCATCTAAAGTTCTTTGCATCATGTTTATTACAAAACAACCATTTGAACATTGGAATTATTGGAAGATACCACATCACTTTGGCTAGAGGTCGCTTTATGCTTTCATTTCAACTAGAATCACCATCCTTTATTTTATAACGTGAAACTAGAATGCAAGACATTCATGTAACCCTTCAAACTCATTTCTGTATAGTATGCAACCATTAGGATAGACATGTATTTTCTTATACTCCATACCCATTGGAAACAAGACCTATTTCAACTTATAATTATGCTTCGGTAATATATTACCTTTCGAAAGGATCTCTACCAATAACTGAAGCAATTCTATGAAACTTTTATCATTTCACCCATTCTTACCTTCAAATTGAATAATCTTAACATTGCTGATAATCGTGTAAAATTAGTGCATCCCAGATACAAAGGTTTCTTCACAGCACTACACAAGTTACCATATACATTTGTTCACTGAAAGACTCATGCCCCATATCACGAATCATATCCTCTACTCGATCTTCCGTATCCATATCAACCTTCATTGTTTGCGACACACTTGGCATGTCTAATAATTTACCATGCCATGTCCATCTTGTATAAATTTTGCAAAATCCATCATAAAGAGCATGCTCTCTAATTTCATCAACATTCAACCGTCTCTCATTTAGACAATTAACACAAGGATAGTAAAACCATTCATTGCTCAGAGGAAGATTTGTTTGCGCAAAATTCAAAAACTCTTCCACCCCATTCTCATACTGATCATTCATTCGTTTAACATTTATCCAACTACGGTCTATACTATACAAGAATCATAAACACATGATTTAGGATATCCATTAACCTTGTCACTCACAATCATAATTTATTTTTCTCATTATTAGTAAGACCTTATCCCATTCAAGAAAAAAGTTTTTTATTCATCGATTATCAGAATTTTTAAATCTTGAATATTAGACTTGGAAAAATTTTGGTAGCATTTTGCATTAGTCTCCAAGTACATAACTTGATTGTGGTGTCATTTACCATAATCAGGCATGTACCCAAAGACAATGCAAAATTAACTAAACCAAAATTTCATCAAGTAAAATTTACAAGATTTAAGAAGAAATTGTTAATTACTGAATAAAACACTTTAGTCCCAAGCTCTCCAACTTAGACAATTCAAGATTGAATACAATGAATAATTTACTTATTCAGTACATACTCATTGTATTCAAGTTCGAACAGAAAATTAAGGGTATGATCATATTTGAATTCAAGAAAATTTCAAACTATAGGAATGAGCAAGCTAATTAAGACATGCATAATTATGGTAATCTATATAGAATCAAACATAGATTATTTGAAAAAAATTGAAAAAATTAGGAGTGGGTACAAATTCTTAGTAGAATTAGGCTCCTTTAATTCTTACTTGATCAATTAAATGGCAAGACATTTCTTAGAGGCTTAGTACAAGTCTATGCTTATTAAACTAATTATGTTTAAGTCCTTTTTAAGTATTTTAAGTCTTATATTATGTCATGGTCTAGGAAGATCCACTTTAACTATTTTAAGTCTTTTAAGTAAATCACCCAAATCTAACCAAGAGCCTATACTTTCTTTTTTAAAAATTCATCTACGCTCCTTCAAATTGTTTAAAACTTGGAGATTATTTTTGGGTTTGGTATAATAGAGACTACGTGAGTGAGTGAGTGAATAAGGAACAAAGATAGAAAGTATGATAGCATTGATGTTGGAGGGAAAATGGCATACATGGCCCTAGCAATGCCCAAATTAGATACTTAGGATGACTTCAATCCTTCTATAAGTCTTATTGAGGGGTGCTGTAAGTTTAATCTATCAGCAAGTTTTCAGTACCTAACTTTTCTTGAGGAATTGATAATTTTAATGGATTCAGAGGTGAAAGGCTTGCATAATGCATTACAACATGTGATTATTCTTCAATCATTAACATTGCTTCATCTTCTAAACCTAAAATCTTTTCCTGATTAGTTAGGAAGCATTCTCAAGCATCAAAAATTACCTATTTCTAATTATCCCAAATTGAGGTGTCTTCCAATGACTATTCAACATGGATATGAAAATATTGCCAAGGCCAGATAGTTCATATCTCTTAATTTTGATAGATGTTTATCCAATATTGTAAACACTCAATTATGTCCGAGGCCGCCAGTGGTTAAATTGACTAGCGAGCTAATCCTAATAATGAGCGAATATTAAAATAAACAAACGGAAAAACAGAAAACCGGTATAAAAAATATATAGGAGGAAATAAATAGAGTGAAGTAAATAAAAAAAAATTAAATAAAAAGCCAAAAGATCAAGTCGAAAAGAGGAAAATGATAATAATTAAAACAAATAAAAAGGCTTAAAAAAGGAAAAAAAGAAGAAGTAATAATAAATATATATATATATATATATAAAGGGAACATAATAATAAAAATAAATAAATAATAATAACAATAAACAAAAAATAAAAAATAAAAATAAAAATAATAAAAATAATAAAAAAACATAATAAAAAAGAAGAAGGAAGCAAATGGATAAGTAATAAAAATAATGGTAATATAGAGGGAAAAAAGAAAAAAGCGGGGAAGGAAAAAGGGTATAAGTAGGGCTTAAGGGTATCAGAAAAGGGACTTTTTGGCTTATTGGAAAAAAGGTTGAAGAAAAGGATTCTAGATTTCTCTCAGTTTTGGATCCGATTCCCCCCACCTTCCTAAAACTTTTCGGAGCTTTTTCTGCTATCGTCGTCGATTCCATCAACTTCCACGTCCAGGGATTGCTCTTCTTCACAACCAGGCTTCAATTCCTCCTCCACGTGGTCATTGATCTGATCTCTCTCTCTTGCGTATCCGATTGTTGCCATAGATTTAGCCATAGTTCATCTCATCTGAAGTGGTCAATTCTGTGCTTGTTAGTTTGGCTCGCCGAGGTTAGCACTCAGTCTCATCTAACTCACCTGATTCACTTACTGAAACTGCCACACCTCTATTTTGTAATTGTGTGTGAATGAACTTGAATCACTAGTTACATCACTGATTCACTTGCTGAAATTGGCACACCTCTATTCGATGGTTGCTGTAGTTGTGTGTGAATGAACTTGAATCATTAGTTACATTACTGATTCACTTGCTGAAATTGCCACACCTCTATTTGACGTTTTCTATAATTATATGCGAATAGAATGAAGTTGAATAGCCGGATAGAATATTGATCTGTGTGCCGAATTGTCATGACAAAATGAACTAGTTGAGATTCTAGTTCCCGATTACTGATTTCGAATTTCAAAAGCGTATATAACTATCATTGCATCAGCCTCTCTGTTTTGGTTCGAAACAGGGAGTCCTCCAGCCGATAATAGGCAATTAGGAAAATCGAAGGGATAAATAAGTGATTAACAGCTGGAAATGGACTAGATGATTCCATAATCCATGTTCGAAATTTGTACTGAGAGGACAAGTGATGAACGAATCATAAAGTTGATCACCATCAGGAACTTGGTTTTGTTTCCCCTTAGCTTGTCAAGATAGGATAACATTCGAGCTCTATAGTTGTAATCACTGGAGAGTTATGTTAAGTCAATCCCAATAGGAATCTTAGGCTGGTTTTACAAAGCTGGTCATGAGTTTATCTGGCTAACTAATCTGTTGTAGCAACAAATAGGTTCAAGTTCCTGCACTCGGCTCAAAATAGTCTCACCTGGATGTCATGCCCTCAACATTATAATTCTAGGCGCTCATGGTTAAAATCTCGAATAGGTCCAATAGTCCTTCATTCTCAATGACAAAGCTTCGGCTAAATTCATTCGATTGAAGTGTAAAAAGGGCTTACATTGCTGCATGTTCTCCCAGCAAGTCACCATGTTCTGTGCAACGCCAACAGGACTAAATAGTAGAACCTAGGAGCAAAACCAGCACATAACGCTAGTCAGCTAACCATAAGTGAGATATCCAAACACAGATAAGACAGTAGCAAGCCCAACCATAAGAGACAAGACATGACGGGTGAACTGTCGAGACTCCAAAATCTGCCATAACAGTAATTCATGTTGTTGCAATGCCCAGTTAGTTAAGCGGAAAGCAGAAAATAGGGCCGGAATTAAGCCATGCCTTACTCAAATTAAGAGAAACTCACGAGGGAACTTGTTCGGAATGTGCCGTTAGCTGCTTCTCACATGGTATAAAATTTGGTACATCCAATTCAAGAAGCCATATAGCTCGTTTGCCTTATCTTCTTAACTTCAATGCTCCTAACGAACCCTTCGGAAGGACACTTGATAAGTGCTACTACCAAACACCTCCGCGGATTCGGCCCTCTTGGACTCCATAGTTTTTTCCTTCCCTGCAGAAGACAGAAGCTCCTCGCTTATAGTAAAGGCTCGGCAAAGGGTAGAACGTGTTCTCGGCACCAACGCAAGTTCCCTTGATGGATTGGCAGATGGGAGAGTGTGAAATCCAGGTAGCAGTATGGTTTGTTTCATTGATGCTTCCTAACAAGCGCTGGCAAGCCACAGAGATACATGTACACCCATGTGATCGAGGGGCTCGAGAGGATAAAAATAGAGATAAAGGTAGGTCCTTATACTAAGGCCATGCAGCATCACGTATTACAGGTTTTTTAAAAGGAAACAGTAGTGATTAGGTTTAGAAGTACTAAATAAAGAAGGATTAAAAGTGGGCCCTTATACCTAAGCCATGCTACGTACGTCATATATTATAAGGCTTAGAGGAATATATATATATATATATATATATATATATATATATATATATATATATATATATATATATATATATATTTGGGGGCGACGAGGAGATGCATGCAAAAAACGACAAAACATAAGGGGAGGGACCATCAATGAAGGTGAAATGGGGAAGAACCCCTTTTAGCAAAATTTTACTTAATGCCCCCCACTTTCAAGAATTGCGATCAAGTCCCGTGAACTTCACAAATTTTCCTTTAAACCCCTGCGCTCTTAATATTCACATTCTGACCCCTGCATTTTTCATATTTACATTTTGACCCCTGTACTTTTCATATTTACATTTTGACCCCTATACTTTTTGTATTTACATTTTGACCCCTGTACTTTTCGTGTTTACATTTTGACCCCTATACTTTTCATATTTATATTTTGACCCCTGTACTTTTCGTATTTACATTTTGACCTCGATATTTCCCACATGTACAATTAGGCCCCCACCTCTCCGGTCACTACAGTCAAGCTTAATTTCTTTGCCACCTAACAAAGACTCCGTTTAGTTAAATAAAAAACTCACTTTTGCATTCCCCAACCTCACACAACGGGCTCTAAAAACGAACTGGTAGCTTTTTTTGCTGTTCGTTGTTTAGAGATTCGTATGGGTCCAAGTGCAGTCGTAGTTGTCTTGGGCCCTGTGCACTGTGGATTGGGGATTGCCCTTCCCTTTTTCAATTAAAAAAAAATCTTATTTTGCATTCCTTAATCTCACGCAATGGGATCTAAAAACGAACTGGTAGCTTCTTTTGCTGTTCGTTGTTTAGAGATTCGTATGGGTCCAAGTGCAGTCGTAGTTGTCTTGGGCCCTGTGCACATGTGGATTGGGGATTGCCCTTCCCTTTTTCAATTAAATAAAAATCTTAGTTTGCATCCCTTAATCTCATGCAACGGGCTCTAAAAACGAACTGGTAGCTTTTTCTGTTGTTCGTTGTTTAGAGATTCGTATGGGTCCAAGTGCAGTCGTAGTTGTCTTGGGCCCTATTCACGTGTGGATTAGGGATTGCCCTTCCCTTTTTCAATTAAATAAAAATCTTATTTTGCATTCCTTAATCTCACGCAACGAGCTCTAAAAACGAACTGGTAGCTCTTTCTGCTGTGCGCTGTGTAGAGATTCGTATGGGTCCAAGTGCAGTCGTAGTTGTCTTGGGCCCTGTGCATAGGTGGATTGGGATCGCACCCTTAAAATATTTTCAAAAAAGACAACAATGCATTCGCTTTTCAATTCAAACACCTTTTGAAGGTCAAGCCTTCAACTCAAACCAGAACTACGTAAGCCTTGAATATCCCATTACACCGGGGAATACGTAGGAGCAGGATCAAGTCCTGTCAGGCTAACCTCCATCAAGTATTTATTTTCATGATAATTAAAGGGATCAAACAAGTTTCAAATAATCAAACACTCAGTTTAAGGGTACCGTTCTTTGGAACGGGCGAGTGGGGTGGCTAACACCTTCCCCATTTGTAACTGACTCCCGAACTTCGAATCTCATCCTCGAGTCAGGGTTTTTTCCAAATCTTTTCCCTTAAATAAAAATTTGGTGGCGACTCCACATAACAATAAAATTTATTTTTGAAATTTTAGCGAGTTCGTCATCTCGTCGGAATTACAGTTGCGACAAATATTCTAATGAAAATAAACTAATGATAAAATTATTGGACATAGAATTAGAATAGTTCAATATAAAATACATATATACATTTCATTAATCATTATCATCATCAAAACACATTCATCTATTTTTCAGTCACCCAATAAAAAATAATGCAAGCACCTAATGATGAAGCATGATCATTTGATATTTTTACCTCGATGGTAAATAAGAAGAGGGTAATTTGGAGATAACGAAGATGAAGACCATAATAACTTTGAAAATGAGAACCGAATGTTGCCCAAATGTAAAAGAAATTGAGTTAGAATCTAGAAAAGATATGGATCCCATACTCATATAAGGGAGTCATTATTGATAAGTATTTGATAAAAATATCTAAATAGACATCTCACAGAGTATAACCAAGCTATGTCTTTCAAATAATAGAAGCTATAATTTGGCTAGAACTAAAAGCTAATTTTAGAACCTGCACAAACCAAACAAATCCATAAAGTATAAGTGTCACCAATGTATACATTTTCAGTATTAAATTAGTAAGAAGCAAGAATTTATGTATTAGAGCTACTTAAACTAGAATATGAGTAATTCAATTTATGACTATGTTTAAAATTAGCTACCTACTATTTTGATTTTAAGCATGAGTTAAAAATTAATGTGTTTTATGTTTGTAGTTATAGGGTCCAACTTTTTTAGGTTTTTCCCAAATCAACCACATGAATTTTTGAGATCTAAACTGATTAGATGGCTAATTCTGCATATGCACAATCAACCACATTAATAAATAAACTAATAACCATCACTTCACATAAATAAGTAAGGGATATAACCCAGTTGGTTACACCAAGATATTTATTCACATATAGTGAGGTTATCTCTTGATGAAAGAAAATAACCCAAAATCAGTTTCCTACTTAAACTACAAATCTACAATGCCAACAATAAAGAGGGAGCTAACCTTAAAAAACCTTCTAACTAACAATCAGTGTATTTTGACAACTAAGAAGCAACTAAAGTTGCATGCATACATTTATTGTTGTAGAACAAATGAGGAACTATGCCAAGTTCACCTAGCCACTCTACATTATATCTTTGATATCTAAGAAATAGAATTTCATCACTATAGGCTAGAAGTGTTAGATTGGGAGTTTTTTTTTAGATGAAGACCAAGTTATGGTTGGGTTGGGAGCATAAGGTGTAATAATGCTATGAAAAGAGTAAAACAAACATTGATTCTATTATTTATTTTTTTGTTATTCTGATTTTACTTGTACTATGTAACACACTAAATGATTAGGGATAAATGGCTAGCAGTTTTAGAGAGTTTAGGGGAATCAAGGTGATTATCTAATTAAATTATTATATTGTTTCACTTCAAAATATGTGGATTGTTTTCTTATCTCAACTCAACTACTCTATCACTATCTATATTTTATTCTTTTCACCATAAAAGATATGTTTTCTACTTTATGAATGAATCATCAATAAACGAAAGTAAGGTTTTATTTGCATGCTGTGAAAGTAAGCTCATGTGCTATGCAAGTAAGCCTTAACTGTCCTTTGAGTCACAATTTATGGGTGCTTTGTTATGTATCGCAACTGTAATTACAACGAGACGACAAACTCGCTAAAATTTTTTAAAAAGATATTTAATTGATTGTGGAGCCACCACCAAATTTTTATTTCAGGGAAAAAGGTTTGGAAAAACCCTAACTTGAGGAAGAAATTCTAGGTTCGGGAGTCGGTTACGAGTAGGGAAGGTGTTAGACACCTGTAAACACCCAATTACATTCGAAGCCCCCACTTTAAAATTAACAAGTAAATAACTCATAGAAAATGAAAAAAACAAAAAAAAATGAGCAAAAATATCAAAAATGTAATAATAAACCAAATTAAAAATAAAAGCAAAAATACCAAAGCTAACACAAAGAGAGGAAAACATAATAATAAAAATATACATAATAGTAAAAGAAAAGAAGAAAAAACAAACAAAGGAGGAAAGGAGAAAAATAATAATCTAAATGAATAGAAAAATATATAGAAAAATAAAGAAAAACAAAAATGAACATTGGATAAATAGAATAATAATAATAATGGATAATAAGGTTGAAAATGAAAAAAGGAAACCGAAAATAGAAAGGGATGAAAATTGAAACCAACACAAAATTTGAAAAGGATGAAAACAATAAAGACAAAAGGGAAAAGAGAAAGGAGGGACGGAAGGGGGGGGGGACAAAGAATAACAGAAAAAAAAAAAGGAAACGTGGAGAGAGAGAGAGGGGGCAAAGGTTATAACAAAAAGGAGGGGCAGAAAGCAAAGGAGGAGGCTAGATATCGGGAATACTTGGATCTTTTCGAGAGATTTCTTTGGGGGGAGAGGGGCGAGCATCTCTCTGCTTAAGTCGGTTTTCTTCCTACAATCTGGAATGGGTTATTTTCTCTTGGCTGGATTATTCCCAAGCGTGGTATACTTTCGAATTTGCTAAGGTCAGTACCCCCTTTCCCATTTTACTCGACTCAACCACTGAAGCTTGCTCATGTGGATTGCGACCATTCGAATCATTTTATTATTATCCAAATAGACTGAAATTGATCCATTAACCTGCGTTAATCATTGAAATTGTTCTCTTTCTTTGAATTTTTAACTTGCATAGCGTGTGTGCTATGTTTCTATGAATAGAACAAATAGATTTTCTGATCCATTTTTTGTGCTAAAAATTACTTGTTCATTTAAGTCGCTACGTGTGTTTGATGCGACTGGGAGGCCGACCCAAGAAGCGGCATGTGCTTTCGTATTTGAGCTTAAAATTTGTAGTAATAACATTTAGACCCTTTGTGCCCTGCAATGGTGGCCCATACTCCTAGTAGTTGTCTGCGACTGAAACACGATAAGATAAAGGCTAGAAATATGCACCAATACGCGATTGAATAACTTAATTAAAGTGCCTAATTCTACCTTATCTGTGATGTCGCGTTGGAGTTCACTTTCCTCTGAGTTTTCCTAAGACCAAGAACATTAATGGCGCATGAGATTTCACGTAGAGATTCAACAATGTTGATGACAACCAGAGGGATTTCACTACGCTGAGTTTGGGTAAGTCCACATGGGCGCGGGGAAATAGGGTGTTAGGTGACTTCCGTAAGGGAGAGGCAGATCTGTGTTTAAACCGTAAGCATCGATTCTGACTTCGGGTATCATAAGTTATTTTTTTCTCACCCCAACTCATGGAGCCCAAGCAAAGGGGGTCCAAGACCCGGTTCATACACACGAGTTCACGCTAACACCATGTAGCAGTTCCAGGGAAAGAGGAACGACATCATGTGTCCTGAGGCCTCCCCTTAAGTGGAGTTCAATTCGCCCTTATAGAGTGATGGGGTGAATCTCTTTATGAACCCTATCACGATAACACTTATTTGGGCCTCGAAGAAGCCCCACGCCCTTAGGATAGAGGAGTGCAGCGTAGCAAGTCTCCCTATTTGAGTCTGCATCAGATTCGCCAAGACCGACACCCACCTATCAGGGACCAGTTGCAAAAGACCTGGAGAATATTCGTTCCCCTATTTGCTGCCAATAACCGGCATGGTCGTGGTTGATGTCAAAGGAACCGTATTAGTGGGCCTTTTGGACATGGCCAAATCTTAGCACCACTTGGGGGTGTAAACACCCAATTATGTCCGAGGCCCCAATTGTTAAAGTTAATCAAGAAACCAATCCTAAATTAAATAATAATAATAAATAAACAAACAGAGAAATAAACAAAAAATAGAAAAAACAGAAAGTAGAAAGCAGAGGAACAAACAAAAAGAAAACAAAAGAAGAAGAAAAAAAAGAAAAACATAAAAAGCAAAGGAATAGTAAAAGAATAAATAAAAAAAATAATGAAAAGAAGAAAGATCAAAATAAATAAATAAAACAAGATTAATAGACAGAAAACAAAATTTAAAAATAATGAATAAAAAAAAAGAATAAAAAAAAATTAAAAAAGAAAAAATGAAAAAATTAAAAATAATAAAAACAAAATTTGAATCTGATTTAAAAATTATAAAAATAAAATCCGAAATAAAAAGAATAAAGAAGAACAAAATCTGGAAAAAAAGTAAGAAAATGTGAAAGGAAGAGAAAATTAAACAAAATGATAAAAATTAAAGAAATTCAAGATAAAAATAAAATAAAATAATAAATAATAAATAATAAACCAAAACATGAAAGAAAAGAAAATATGTAAATAAAAAAAACAAAAAAACAAAAAGTTAAAAAACAGAAAAAACGGTTAAAAAAAAGAAACAAAACAAACACAAAAACAAAAAATATAAATATAAAAACAAAATAATTCAGAAAAATAAACAGAAATGGAAAAGTAATAAAAAATTATTAGATACCAAAAAAATCAAAACAAAAAATAATAAGCAATAACAAAATTAACAAAATAGAAAAATAGAATTTTAAAGGAAAGGGCGGGAATTTTGAAAAAGGGAATCAATTTAAAAGGAGGAAAGACTCGTCTTTGGAGGAAGGATGGCAAAATTTCCTTTAGAGCCACTCGGGGATTCTCTGATTTTTTTAGCCAAGGTTCATGAAGCCTCCTTCCACAAAACATTCTCTTCCGTGGAAATTCTCTCTTTCTTGAGCCTCGATGGGGAGAGATAGAGGAGTTGAAGTGAGCTTCGCCCAAAAAAATGGGAACTAGGAAAAAGCTACACTGCCAGGTAAATTCCCGAACACTTTGGTATTCATGAAGACTATTCTTGAGTCTCGAATAAAAACTATTTGAAACGCGGTTAGGTTTCTTGCATTCTGCTAATATTGATCGATGCATTTCCCAACCTAATCATTATGCATAAACTCGTCGTATTGTGAATAGCTTAGCATAACTTTTGCGAATTTGTTGTGATCGGATCAATTACTTTCCAATCTTGTGTGTTCGCAAGGCATTTTCATATTTGGATGAACATAAAAGCCAATTGAATTTAACGAGGGCAATAGTGAAAGTTCAATTTATGGTTCATTGATGCAAAGATTACAAGAAGTGTCAAGCCTTAAGTCTCGGCAAGGATACCTAGATGTCATAGTTGGTGTAGGAGAAACGTAGTAGATCCCTTCCAATTTACATGATTCTGCAGGGGATGGTAGAATGCTACATGTGACTCATTGCGCATCCTGAGCATGATCAGTGCACCAAAGATGTGAGACAGCATTGACAAATAAGGTGCAGAAATCATATTTGTTAGTCTCGGCCATCTGTTATACGTGGTTATTCAAACAGCGATGACCATTCTAGGATATCACGCACTTAAATGGTTGAATTTTTGATTGAATAATGGCCGCGTCGATGAATTCGGTCGAGTGAACGTCAGGAGCAGTCTTGCTCTCCAAATCTTGCTACTAGCGCTTGTTCATTCTGTTTTAGGAAGTTATGCCAAGGGAGCTCATTAAACACGTTAGGAAAGCAACGGGGAGGGCCTAGACCAGGTTCATGTTTTAACGCCCAGGATAGATCCATGATAGTGGCTCTTGTGGATTAACAGCATGAAGAAGCCCAAGCATTACCATGAGTCAGAATCGTCGCCTAGTGTTTTTGTTTTGGAATCACATCTCTAGTGACAAGAGAGGGTGCACCATACACTTTTACGTATGAACGAAATCCTCCCGGTCAGTTGCATCAAACTCTAATCAAAGCTTGCCTCACTGCCAAAGTGAGCTTCAAAGATGGTCATTGTCTCCTGTTTGTTTACATTATGGATAAAAGTCCCAGGGCCCGTTCGACGACTTGTGTGTCATGGCTAAAGCATAGTTCAGTAGTGGACAAAGGAGGTAGCAAGCCCCTAAGTTTGTATGTGAAGGGGTTGATGTGTGAAGTATTCTTGCCATGCAGCAAGTTTTCTGCTCTCCAGGCAAACCCTATTGCTGATGTAACTGCACAACCTTCTCTCTTTTTGACAAGAATCCATGCATGATGACCTATTAATCATGCTGATTGACTTGAGCAGTTTGTAAAGAAAACTGAGGTGAAGTTTGCATGGTGCAACCATGGTTGCTAACGGGGCATCAAGGAATTCACATAGCCAATACCAACAGGGAGTGTAAATAGGAATTGGGACAGACTAATGTGGTTAGGGCATTACTGTTTGGCTGAATAGTGAAGGTGGCTGCCTGATCTTTTGGTTCGGACGTGCAATCTTGTGGCATGAGTGAAGAAATCGTCGCGGCTGGTACCATGTTCAGGAAATGGTCTAGGGGTTCACGAGTTGCGTCATTGAAATAAGCAAATAATCGAAACGTAGCACATGCATGCATGTCCTCGAATTAATTCGGGCAGTCTCCCCCCATTTTAATTAAGATGATGAGCATAAATCCCAATTAAGGTCTAGACACAGTGGTTCCTCCGCTGCACGCTAATTACCACGTCCCCTGGTTCGAGCCTGCACAGAGCCATTCTTCTAAATGGTTCCTTAATTTTCAAGTGAGTCTTCCATACCAAATTGGGCTAGGCGGGTCGTCTCTAAATTTGGGCCCGCCACAGTGGGCTGCCTCACCATCCAGCCGATCTGAACATATAAGTAGGCTGTGATGTTGCCTAACTTTGATTAAGATCCAAATCAATTTTAGTGTAAAGCAAGCTCGCTCCTTCTCTTTAAAATCAAAATCAATTTAGTTTCAGCTTAATTCTTCAAAATTAATAACCAAGTTCATTTCAAAATAGTTTATCTCATTTAAGCAAACTCAATTCTTTTCATCAAATTTCAAATAAAATCCTCATTGGTTAAAATCAAATTCATCAAGTTCCAAATAAAATTCATTTTGGTACAAACCAAATTTAATTCTTTTTTCGAATAAAGTCAAGTTTAAACTCTTTCTCGAGTTTTAAATCAAGATTAATTCTTTGTTTCAAAAAATCAAGTTTAAATCTTTTTCTCAAGCTCATTTTAAATCAGGTTTATGTTAAGTCAAGTTCCATCTCTCAAACTCGAAATGAAGTTCTTTTTCCTAAATCTAGTTCAATTTCTCAAAATTCAAAAATCAAGTTCGGGTCAAATCAAGCTCAAGTCAAGTTTTTATTCTTCATTTCATTTCAAGTCTGTTTCAAATCAAGTTCAATTTTTTTATCAAATTCAAGTTAATTTCAAATCCAATTCATTTTATTTCAAACCAAGCCCAATTATTTTCTTATCCCTTTTCTTTTTAATCTATTTCTTTTTGGAAATCACAAGTCTCACGCAACGAACTCTAAACGGGAAACTGCCGGTTTTCACTGCTGTTCGATGTTTAGAGGCTCGTATAGGCCCCCGTGCAGCCTTAGCTGGCTCGGACCTTGTGCAGGAGTGGACTGAGGATTCATCCCAAAAATAAAACTCTTTTCAAAAGGTTTTGGGATTTGTAGTCTCACGCAACGAACTCTAAATGAGAAATTGGCGGTTTTCACTGTTGTTCGATGTTTAGAGGCTTGTATAGGCCCCTATGCAGCCTTAGCTGCCTTAGACCTTGCGCATGAGTGGGACTGAGGGTTCCTCCCAAAAATAAAACTCTTTTCAAAAGATTTTGAGATCTGCGGTCTCATGCGATGAACTTTAAACGGGAAACTGGCGGTTCTCACTGTTGTTCGATGTTTAGAAGTTCGTATAGGCCCCCGTGCAGCCTTAGCTGCCTCAGACCTTGTGCATGAGTGGACTGAGGGTTCCTCCCAAAAATAAAACTCTTTGGAATCTATAGTCTCATGCAACGAACTGTAAATGGGAAACTGGCGGTTTTCACTGCTGTTCGATGTTTAGAGGTTCATATAGGCCCCTGTGCAACCCTAGCTGCCTCGAACCTTATGCATGAGTGAACTGAAGGTTCATCCAAAAAATAAAAAGCTTTTCAAAACCACATGTTCATCTTCGAGTACTCCTTTTCAAAACCACATGTTCATCTTCGAGTACTCCTTTTCAAGCACCTTTGAAGGTCAAGCCTTCAAAACAAACCAGAACTACGTAAGCCTTGAGTTTCCCATTGCACTGGGGAATACATAGGAGCAGGATCAAGTCCTGTCAGGCTAACCTCCATCATGTTATTTATTTCCATGTTAATTAAAGGGATCAAATAATTTTCAAAATCACACACTCAGTTTAAGGGTATTGTTCTTCGGAACGGGCAAGTAGGGTGCCTAACACCTTCCCTACTTGTAACCGACTCCCGAACCTAAATCTCATCCTCGAGTTAGGGTTTTTCCAAATCTTTTTCCCTTAAATAAAAATTTGGTGTCGACTCCATTTAATCCAAATAAATACTAATTTTAATATTTTAGCGAGTTTTTCGTCTCATCGGAATTACAGTTGCGACAAGGGGTAGTTGTGGCTAGCGTCGTAATGTGAGCAAAGCTGTTCCGACATGGCAGTCCTGCACCACGAACAGGAATTTGACCTTAGTTTTCAGGGGATCAGCAATAATTTGGATAACGGTCGTATGAACGTAGGTAGAGTGGGGAGAGGGATCTGTTGTTATAACCAATGTCCTTCGTCGCAGCTCAACCGCCTTCAACCACGGATACTTCCTGCTACTACCGAGGAGTGGTGGAGAAACCATGCAGGCGCCATATCTCGCTACAGCGAGGGCATATGGTAATTTGGATTCAATATGATAAAGCAGGATGCACGCAGAGACGGCAGAGAGGGCGTTGATTAGAAGAGGCTGCCTTTGCTTTTGAGGTAGCAAGGCTTCAAGTTCACTGCCTACGTAATCCAGGGCCATGGTGAACGGCATCATGCAGAGGTGGTTTGTCATATATGAAGTAGGTGGCGGCGTAAACAAACAGGGGTCCACACAAAGGCCATGCAGAATGTTAAAGCATACTGTTCATTCGGGAGGGGCTGGAAGCCAAAATCGTATTAAGATTGCCACTCTGGATCAACGTTCTACACCCCATGGAGTACATGTCCATTGCTTCACAAGGGGGCTCGATTACCTTTGGTCTTTACTCGCATGCGTTTCACGCCCCATGCTATACGATTTGCCTCAACAGCCACTGTTGAATTACATAGTGGAGGTTGTTAGGCCACTCTTCTTGCACAAACGATGGCATATACCTCATGGGAAGATCTTTTTCTAGGAATTCTCATCTCTGGAAGGTTACTAGGGGAAGATTGTCGAAGGATTGGAATTCTCATAATGAATCTTTAGACTGCATGCTATTTTCAGAGGACAACTCTCTTCTTGTTACTGGTTCGAATGATGGTACGGTTGGTGTTTGGTCCACGACTAGTCCATTAGATGTGGAAGAAACAAGAAGCTCGCCTTACCCATTTCATTGCCGGTCAGTGTGCGGACCCTCTCTAATCGGTTGTTCAGCTACACCCAATAGTCATTTCCCAATATTAATATCTAGCTCCCTCAAAGGCACATGCGCAGAGGCGGTAAGGCGTAGCAAAGTGGCTCCCCTTAACCTAATTTGGAGTCCGCCATGCTAAGCCGCTTTAGGTTGTTGTCTATCCACAAGTGGGTTACGGCCAAGGCACCATAGACGTCCAATTCCAAAGGATCGTGAAAAGGGTCCGTGGCTTCTACGGTCCCAAAAGGCCTACGTAGTAGACCCCACTTGCTTCCTAGTGAACAAAATTCCATGTCAACCCAAATAAGATTCAGGTGCTAGTTGTTTTGAATGAGCCATGTCGTGCATTCAGACCCTTCCAAGTTTATAGTTGAGCTATGTCACATAGAAAGAAAAATTGGTCACTACATGCAGCAACTGGGCCTTCGCAGATTCCTTGATCCGCTGATCGCAATTAGACTTGGTCAAAACAAAAATAATAAGACCGGGCCCAAAATCCTCCCCAATTAAGCCATGAATTGGTCACACACGATGAACCTAGTGGCCCCATGCCGTACGCGGTTGTCACTTTGCCTTCGAGCCTGCTTACTGCGGTGATTGGGCCATCGGACCATGTCCAAAAAGTGGTAGCCAATATATACAATAAAAAAGGAGAGAATAAGAATAAAAAAAATCATAATATCTTGTACCCATGTAACTTAAAATTGTCTTCTTTTTAGGTTTTGATATTCGTTTTGAATCAAGCCAAATTCTCCTCAAATTTAAATCAAGTCGAATTTAAATTATGCCAAATTCTCCTCAATTTTTAATCAAATCAAATTTATTCCCTATCACCCCCCGTTCTCCATCTAAATTTCCAAGCCAAATTTATTTATTTTAAACCAAGTCTAATTCTTTCATCACGTTCGAATCGTGTCCATTTCATCTTGAATCGAGTTCCTTTATCATCTAGCCTCATGTGATGAGTCTCAAATACCAACTGGTAGCTTTCTACTATCCGGTATTTAAAAACTCGCATGAGTCCCTGTAGAGCCTTAGTTGTCTGGGATCCTGTGCATATGTGGGCCTCGAAAAGCCTTCCAAATAATAAAGTTTTTTTCTACAAAATTCTTGGTTTTGACGCGACAAGTCCTAAATACTAACTAGTAGCTCTTTCTATTGTTCAGTGTTGAGAAACTTGTATGGATCCCTGTGCAGCCTTAGTTGTCAGGGATCCTGTGCATATGTGGACCTTGAAGAAGCTTTTCAAATAATAAAGTTGTTTTCTACAAAATTCTTGGTTTCATGCAACAAGTCCTAAATACCAACTGGTAGCTCTTTCTACTATTCGGTGTTTAGAAACTCGTATGGATCCCTGTCTAGCCTTAGTTGTCAGGGATCCTGTGCATATGTGACCCTTGAAGAAGCTTTTCAAATAATAAATCTGTTTTCTACAAAATTCTTGGTTGCACGTGACAAGTCCTAAATACCAACTTGTAGCTCTTCCTATTATTCGGTGTTTAAAAACTCATATGGAGCCCGGTGCAGCCTTAGTTTTCTGGGATCCTGTGCATATATGGACCTTGAAAAATCTTTTCAAATAACAAGACTGTTCTATGCAAAATCCTTGGTTTCACGCGACGAGTCCTAAATACCAACTGGTAGCTCTTCCTACTGTTCGGTGTTTGGAAACTCGTAAGGGTCCATGCACAACCTTAGTTGTCTAGGACCCTGTGCATCTGTGAGATTTAAAAACTGTGCAAATATCAAAGCTGCTTCTTAAAATTATCTTCCAAAATTCTCTTAAAAGCCCCGAAGATCAAGTATTCGAAACAACCAGAACTACGTAGCCTTGAGTTTTCCATTGCACCTGGGAATACGTGGGAGCAGGATCAAGTCTTGTCAGGCCTTTTCTTGTACAAACTTATTCATTTTAGGGGATCAAACTATTTTCAAAAAGATCAAAATCACACACTCAATTTAAGGGTACCATTCCTCAGAATGGACGAGTGGGGTGCCTAACACCTTCCTCACCCGTAATCAACTCCCAAACTTCGAATCTCATCCTCGAGTTAGGGCTTTTCCAAGTATTTTTCTTAAATAAAAATTTGGTGGCGATTTTACAAATTTGAAACTGATTCTTTTAAATTTTAACGAGTTCGTCATTGCGTTGCAATTACGGTTGCGACAACACCCTACTCGCTTGTTCCGAAGAATGGTAGCCTTAAACTGAATGTGCGATTTTGATGTTTTTTTGAAAAATTGTTTGATCCCTTTAAGTAATATAAATATGTTTATATGAAAATAGCCTGACAGGACTTGATCCTGCTCCTATGTATTCCCTGGTGCAATGGGAAACTCAAGACTATGTAGTTCTGATTTAAGGCATGACCTTAGACGGTGATTGAAATAGAACAAAGTATTTTGGATATTTTAAAGAAGATCCCTAGTCCACATATGCATAGGATCCAAGGCAAACAAGGGCTGCACTAGGACCCATATGATTTCTAAACTTTGAATAGTAGGGTATGCCACCAGTTTGTATCTAGAACTCATCGCGTGAGACCAGGAATTATTCTGAACATATTTTGAAATTTGATTTTTTATAGGTTTTATTGGACCCACATATGCATAGAGCCAAAGGAAAATGAAGGTTGCACTGCAACTCATATGACTCTTTAAATGTCGAACAGTAGGGTATACTACCAGTTTGCACTTGCAGCTCATTGCGTGAGATCCAGGATTGTTTAAAGACATATTTTGAACTTGATTTTTTTTTCAGGTGTTCCTAGACCCACATATGCACAGGCCGAAGGCAAGCGGGGGTTGCACTGCGACTCATATGACTCTCTAAATGTCGAACAGTAGGGTATGCTACTAGTTCGCACTTAGATCTCATTGTGTGAGATCCAGGAAACATGAACTTAATCTTTAGAGAGGAATTAAAATGGGATTGGGCTTGACCCAAAATTAAAGGAAGGAGTTGGGCTTGGCCTAAGAGATGAGGAATTAAAAGGAGGAAACCAGGATTTGAAGAGATGAAATTGGGTTTGACCCAAAATAACAAAAAACTTGATTTGAAAGAAAATTGGGCTTGACCCAAGTTATAAGGAAATTGGATTTTGATTTCAAAATTTAAAATAATTGAGCTTGACCCAAAATAAAAGAAAAATGATTTAAAAATTGGGAAAAAGAATTTGTTTTGGCTAAAAACAATTATCTATTATGTGCCATGTCAACAATTTACTTCTTGTCATTTGCTATATATGACCTGGTATTGTTTAATAAGGGCCCAACCGAAGGCCCAATTGTCAGCATGGTTCAAGTGAAACGGAAATTGAATTTGGGCCCAAGTGAAATAACAATTGAATTTGGGCCTAATGTAGGGCACAACCCAATACTGTCTGTGGTCCAGAATTTAAATATTGGCATAAGGGAATAAAATGAATAGGATTGTAGTGTGTGGGAATCGATCTAGGGACTTGAGGAATGTAAACACCCAATTATGTCTGAGGTTCCCCTACGTCTAAATTAATTAGTATATAAATAATAATTTAAAATAATAATAAAAAAAAAGAAAGGGGGAGGACATATAAAAATAATAGAAATAATAAAACGGGGGAATAAAGAGAATGATAATAACAATAAAAATAAGAAATAAATAAATAAATAAATAAAAAATAATAATAAAAAATAAAAAAAGATGTAAAGGTTAATGATAGCCATATAATAATAAAAATATATATAAAAGAAAAGTAAAATAAAATCAAAAGAAAAAGAAAAATAAAAATAATAAAAAGTATGTTAAATCTAAAAGGTAATAAAAATAAATTAATAATAACGAAAAACAAAAAGCGGAAGCCAGCACAGAGGGAGCAATATAAATAGGGATGGCTGCTCCAAAAGAGGGGTTGGAAAAATTTGGAGAGAAGGAAGTAACAACCATAGGGGTTCTGAGCTGAAGAATTCTCTGGAAGTCCATTCAACAAAAGGAAAATGTGCAAGCAGAAAGGAGGGGATTCTGGAGCTTTCGAGCTAGCATCTTAACTCTAGGAAGCTTTCAGAAAACCTCTGGTACTCATCGCTCGAGCAAAATCTCCATCGAAAAGAGATCTTGCATACAATCTCATACAGGTTAGCGTTCCATGTTGAATCTGGATCTTCTGACCTATTACCTTCAATGTTCATTCTTGATCTTTCCTTTCGGTAAAATAAAGCATAGGATTGATATCGAAACTTAGTTCAAACGCTACATTTCCTTGATTATTAATAAATCTTGCATGTCTAATTAATATAAAATCTTGTCTGACATATTCAATGTTTATGCATGACCTAATCGATGCCCGAAACACAGTTAGGGAATCAGAAAATAGAAAGTGTAGATAAATCCAATATTAGTGTCCCCCTGTAGTGTATAATTGTAAGAAATGGCTTGTATTAGCTAGATCCCGATCGAACATAATTATGAAACATCAATTTTTAGTCGATCGGAACACGCCTTTTGGCGAAGTAAGCTCGGCAAAAGGGTCACAACGATATCTGTGCAAACCATAACGGCCAAAGGATCTATAGTACAAAGAACAAGGGATGTTCATGCTCTGCTCCATGACGAACCGTTTGGGTTGACTCAACTCCTTCACACCGTACTCATCTCGAGGTGGTATATGCCAAATGCTAAGAGGAAACACTACGTTCGGAAAGGCCTAGTGAATTCCATACCCCTAGTTCACCCTTCAAAAGACAAAGCGGCTCACTACGAACTCATCTCTTGGCACTTTGGCTACCCTATTTTTTCTTTCTTCTTTTCCTCAAGTCCAATAATTTGATGCGTATGTTTCGTCGTTATAAGCCTCTCCGTTCTTGGTACAGGAAAAATTTGGAATTTGTTTATCAAGAAACCTTGAGTCACTCGTACCCATTCCTTGCTAGTACAGAAGCATTACCTCGGGATTCCTCCCTCTCCAAAGGGCAGACACGATCAGGTTATCGTCTATTCAAGCTAGAACACTAGGTGTGCAAGCTGCGACCTCCCCCCCTTTTTTCTTGTGCCTAGACTCGAAGTATACTCCATACTCTCTTCTCGGTCGCCTAGCCATCCCGATGAGTAGATGCAGACACCATGGATAATAATAAAGTCCCGCTCAAGATCGGGGTCCCACTCAAGCAAACGTCATAAGATGTGAGGCTGTGTCTTTATTAGTACATCACCGAACGGATTTGCACCCATCTTGGATCTTGGACTCTGTAACAATGGCTATTAGGGAGATTTTCCGTGGGAGAACCATACACAATCATGGCAATGGAACAAGACCCGAGCTCATCATGCCCGATGTTGGCCATGCAGAACCATACCAGGGAAGGCCTCCTATAGAAGAAGTTACCCCACCTAGCCATCAGGTAGTGTCACCCAAATCAGGGGATGAAAACTTCAGATAGGAGTCCTAATCCTGCTCATGCGCTAATGTTGACCAGCCAAAGCTCATGAAGAGAATCTAGCTCGGTCGCTCAGCTGTGATGAGACCTCCAACATCCCTGGTCCTAGGCAAGTTCGTCATACCTTTCTGCATACGCGACGTCTGCATGGCCGTTAGTCACTCGATTTTAATAGAAGCCAGTATCTCACGATCATAGTAGGGGGGCTTGCAGCGCAAGAGAGGTGGCATGCCAGGTTCCATGACAGGGTATAAGATATGTATCATACAAAGGTTTAGCTGGAGAATGGCATCGACTTCCATGCTAAAGCCGAAGCTAGAGGTCCCCCCATAAACATAATGTCCCAAAAGATATAGATCTTTTCCTCCCCGGGTAGTAAAAAAAGGTAGAAACAAACTCTGAAGCTTAACATTACAGGAACAAGCGCGTGTATGGGCCCTGTAGCATGTCATTTAGCATGTGAAGCCTGATTTTAGAAGGACTTCACAGGTCGCATTAAACACCTTGAGCCCACATGTGGCACGTTGCAAATCTGCAATGACCCGGAGATGGAACACAGATTGTGCCCATATACTTAGTGAAGCCTGGTGGAGGAGAATGAATAGGAAGGATGATCCCAAGTCCAAGACAATGCAATTTCGCACATCTGGAGCTTACATAAAAGGAATTGTAGTGATTTATTTGGGTGCGCATTAAAATGGGACCTACATGCCCAAGCCACGCAATATACGTCTCATGATGTAAGACAACCCATTTGGTAGATTATTTATACCAATGAAATGATATAAGACTAATTAGAGTAATAGGGGGGCCCGTAGGTAAATAACATTTGAAGAGGACATTGGTCCTACCCAGCATACACGTATATGGGCCGAATGAAGCATAGACCATAAAAGCAAGATGGCTCAAGTGGTCGAGCGCAGGGCCTGCTACTCTTTGGCCTTCTCTTCGAATGTCATGCATAGCGCTTTTGCTAAATAAAAAAGAATGCACTTCCCTTTATTCAAATCCAGCCCTTACATTCCTCATTATCCTAATTTGACCCCTATATTTCTCATTATTCTAATCCAGCCTTACATTCCTCATTATCCTAATTTGGCCCTTATGTTTCTCATTATTCCAATCCAGCCCCTATACCTCCTATTATTCCAATTCGGCCCACGCACTCCTCTACATTCTAATTTTACCCCCGTACTCCTCATTATCCCAATAAACCCCCTTAATTTGGTCCCTACATTCCTTGTTATTCTAATTTGGCCCCTATGTTCATCATTATTTCGATCGGGTCCCCACATTCCCTCTTACTCGAAACCAAGATCAATTCAATTTTATTATCGTTGTCGTTTTAGAATAATAAAACCTTTTACAAAATGTTTTGGGAATCAATAGTCTCACGTGATGAACTCTAAATGGGAAACTGGCGGTTCTCACTGCAGTTCGATATTTAGAGGTTCATATAGGCCCCTGTGTAGCCCTAGCTGCCTCGGACCTTGTGCATGAGTGGACTAAAGGTTCTTCCAACAAATAATACTCTTTTCAAAATGTCGTGGGAATCGATAGTCTCACACCATGAACTCTAAATGGGAAATTGGCGGTTTTCACTGTTGTTCGATATTTAGAGGTTTATATAGGCCCCCGTGCAGCCCTAGTTACCTCAGACCTTGTGCATGAGTGGACTAAAGGTTCCTCCAAAAAATAAAACTCTTTTCAAAATGTAGTGGGAATCAATAGTCTCACGTGATGAGCTTTAAATGGAAAACTGGCGGTTTTCACCGCTGTTCGATATTTAGAGGTTCATATAGGCCCCCGTGCAGCCCTAATTGCCTTAGACTTTGTGCATGAGTGGACTAAAGGTTCCTCCAAAAATAAAACTCTTTTCAAAATGTTTTGAGAATCAATAGTCTCTCGCGATGAACTTTTAATGGGAAACTGGTGGTTCCCACTACTTTTCGATATTCAGAGGTTCATATAGGCCTGAGTGCAGCCCTAGTTGCCACGGACCTTGTGCATGAGTGGACTAAAGGTTCCTCCAAAAAAAAAAAATTCTTTTCAAAATATCATGGGAATCGATAGTCTCACGTGATGAGCTCTAAATGGGAAACTGGCGGTTTTCACCGCTGTTCGATATTTAGAGGTTCATATAGGCCCCCGTGCAGCCCTAGTTTCCTCAGATCTTGTGCATGAATGGACTAAAGGTTCCTCCAAAAATAAAACTCTTTCCAAATTTTTGGAGAATTAATAGTCTCACGCGATGAACTCTTAATGGGAAACTAGCGGTTGTCACTATTGTTTGATATTTAGAGGTTCATATAGGCCCCAGTGCAGCCGTAGGTTCCTCGGACCTTGTGCATGAGTGGACTAAAGCTTCCTCCAAAAAATAAAACTCTTTTCAAAATGTCGTGGGAATCGATAGTCTCACGCGATGAGCTCTCAATGGGAAATTGACGGTTTTCACTGCTGTTCGATATTTAGAGGTTCATATAAGCCCCCGTGCAGCCTTAGTTGGCTCGGACCTTGTGCATGAGTGGACTAAAGGTTTCTCCAAAAAGTAAAACTCTTTTCAAAATGTCTTGGGAATCAATAGTCTCACGTGATGAGCTCTAAATGGGGAACTGGCAGTTTTCACTGCTGTTTGATATTTAGAGGTTCATATAGGCTCCAATGCAGCCCTAGTTGCCTTGGACCTTGTGCATGAGTGGACTGAAGGTTCTCCTAAACAATACAATACTTCCAAAACATCATATTCCTTTTGAGCACTTCCAAAAGTCAAGCCTTCATAAGCCAGAACTACGTAAGTCTTGAGTTTCCCATTGCACCGGGGAATACGTAGGAGCATGATCAAGTCTTGTTAGGCTAACCTCCATCAAGTTATTTATTTCCATGTTAATTAAAGGGATCAAACAATCTTCAAAATCGCACACTTAGTTTAAGGGTATTGTTCTTTGGAACGGGCGAGTAGGGTGCCTAACACCTTCCCTACTCGTAACCGACTCCCGAACTTAGAATCTCATCCTCAAGTTAGGGTTTTTCCAAATCTTTTCCCTTAAATAAAAATTTGGTGGCAGCTGCACATTAATCCAAATAAAATTCTATTTTCAAATTTTTGCGAGTTCGTCGTCTCGTTGTAATTACAGTTGCGGCAAGGAATACGGGTAGCATGCTTAGCCACTTGAGCTACTCTACCGTATGCCTTATGTCCCGTAAATCAATTATGCATGTAGTGCAGCATGAGGCTAGGCCATTTCTTTTCTTGTTAAGCAAGACCTACTGGTGGATCCTACTTACAATGGTTGCATGTCTAATTATTACGTTTGTTTAGCATTATGGCACAGTGGCGTGCTACAAACTTGAAAATGCATAGAAAAGTCCCCATGGTATGGAGTTTTGGGTTTTAAATTCAGGACTTGTTTGTGTCCCTGGCATTAGTCTAGTCTACACAAAACTTGCAAGTGGAGCACCTAGCATCTTTTCTCATTTCATCACCAACCTACCAGCCATCCATTTTGTTGTTGTTTTTGTGTTTGTGAAATACCTTCCAATCTACATTATTCCAAATGAAGAGCGATCCCATTTCCCATGCACCTGGACATGATTACAACTAATACTGAGAGTCAACAAGAACAATGTTGACCAATGTCAGCCAACGGATCTAACCATACAAATTGAAATTTGCCCAGCAGGTTCCGCCTTTATAATTCAGCAGTGATGACAATCTAAGCTCAACATTGAATACCAAGGCTACACCTCCTATATAGTACATGCTTAAATTAGAGCATATATGCATATGCCCGATCGTGTAAGAGCTCTAGTATCCAAGGCCTTGCCAAACTACAATCTCACCCATGAGGAAAATCTTGAAGTAACAGGCGCCATAAATGGTGTAAAAGCTCAGACCAAACTTACTGGTATGACAATCAGTAGCACTAACTGTTGGCCAATGCATGCTATATCCACATATCACGTCATCTAAGAAGGGTGATGTTACAAATGCATGGACTAAGTTCATACATCTTGTCAATAGTTAATGCTCGAATGTCCCTTGAATATGAAGAACAACATATTCTTTTTACAAAAGGTTGATCAAACTTTTGGTGGCCAAATGGCCACGAATTCAGATACTGTGTTTATGCTCAAGTTTTTCAACTAAAAGAATCTGAATCGAGAAGCATATATGGTTCAGAATTATCAGTGCGTGACATGTAGTTTTTGGTTTTTGAAAGGGACAGGATCATAAATATTAAACCCATAATGCTATATAAGGTATTGGATCTTTTCCATAATGGTGAGCTGATATAATGACATCAATTTAGCCACTGGATTGAGAAATGTGTGCCTCTCGTTTCATATCAAAATGATTATAGACCAACGCGAATGCATCAAGGTCATTAGGGTTAAAATGCTTCAGGTGATTGCAGCAGGTGTATTAAGAGTTTTGGGAAATGGGGACAATTACTCAGCTTTAGCACAAATTTAAATGCATGCATGTGCTCTCTTATCTGGCATAAAATCTTAAAGTAAGTTTTCTTCCTTCTATTGACATTAGACCAAGGAGAAGTTTACAACATATGAGACATTTCTTGATCATTGTATTGGTTGTGGTCAATTTTCTCTATTCATATAACACAGCTGAACCCATCAATACCTGGGTGTGTGAGCAGACTTCATTAATGATCACTTCATAAGATCTTACACCTCATATGATTCAAATCAAACCTAGAACCATGATCGAAACTCAGTTCGGCTCGGTTCTTTCTTCTATGATGGTAGTCAGCTCATGGTTAATTAAAGGCATTGAGGCCAGCTTGCAAGAAGGTACCCATGCCTATTTGACGAATCTTTGCTGCCTACACCAAAATGGCATTATCAGTAAGTGACGTTGCATGGATTTGCATGTAACGTGGTTATTTCAACATTAACCTTCATCGTCCCTTTAGGCTCTTTAATAAGTATGTAGAGACTTATTTTGCTTACAATATTGCCCAAGACAATATCCATAATTCTTTTATAAAGAGGCAAGGCCCGCTACTGTGTTTGTTGTTGACTTTCTCATTCATAATGGCCCAAGGCAGTGTTTCAAGTTTGAATGGTTCCTTGATCATTATACCAGTTGATGTTTATATTTCTAGCAGATTTAGATCACTCAAAGTGTTAAGTGAGGTGAGTGAACTTAGAGCCTGCAGCACACGTAGAATGGTTGAATCGATATCTGCATGTGTATCTTGTTGATTAGAGTCTGACTCCCCTAAAGGAGCATCCTTCTGAATGTTAGCTAGGGCTTCATTGGCTAACAAATTTTGAGTATTTCCCATAGATTTTCCAGACTGTCATGGTTTTTCTAATTTTGAAGTTACAGTATCAACTACAACTTGAACCAGGCCTATAACTTATTCAACATGAGCATTGCTGCGCGAAAATAGGGGTCGGTTTAAGAGCTTCAAAAAGTACACTAGGGGAACATCCATTGTGTGAGCTCCAGTGGTGAAGATCTCCCTTCAATAGCTCGGTAGTCCTCATCGACATACAATGCAGAATCTTCCCTTGTTCTTGTACACGTTGCCATCAATAGGCTAAAATGTGGAACATAAGATCTTTCACAGAGATTTATTCAACCATTAGCACAACACAATCAACCACATCCGTATATTCAGCGCTTCATACTTGGTGAATGCTTCTAAAGCTAGAACTTGTTTGCTCACCTTTGTAGCCCTCCAGTGCATGCATAACTACCAGGTTGCAGGTGGCTCAAAATCACATGGAATCATTCGAAATTTCCAGAACTTACTTGATTTGAGAGAGGTTTCAGTTCACTTATACACGAGGCAAACAAGCTAAGATTTTGGCCTGTTGATGCATAAATTGTTTGTGTTATGTTTGATCATTAATCATCTACTAATTCTTTGGAAAATCAGTTTCTTCCTAAATTTTTGTGCGAAGAAACCAAAACTCCTTAGGACCTTTCAGCCATTGAATTTCACAGACTTGAATTTGATTTTAGGAAAGCAAACTAAACTTAAGCTACCTAAATCTTATTATTCTACTCATGATGCATTGATCGAATACAATATGTTAGAGACTTAAACGAAGAGCAAAGGATTTCAAGATTCATTCCAACTCTCGCAATGTATATTCAAATAAAGGCTATATGCAGAACTAACTGAACCTGGGAGTGGTTGAGAAGCTGCAGGCGTGATGAATTCTTGGAGGTTGATCTCTTCCTCTTCTTCAGCAGTAAGGATAATCTCCAGAGGAATTCTTGGAGCGGAGAATTCAGCAAGCAACAGCTCCTTCGAGTGTTGAAGTCGTCGAGGATGCCATCTTCTGGTGAGTCTTCTCTCTACTATCACTTGAGGCTAAAACCAGTTCTGGATGCAATTGATCCTTGGATTCTTCGTTCCGTAGCAATGAGGGAAACCTCCGTGCGAACTCTCCTCAATTATGGCTGGAGCTCCCTCAAGATTCGTGATGAAATTTTCAATTTAGATGATTGGAAAGCTTCCAATCTCAAAGAAAAAGTGAGGCCACTTTTTTTTGTTTTTTTAGTTTTCTATTTTTAGTTTTTTATTTCTGTTTTTTTAGTTTTCTGTTGTTAGTTTTTTAATTTTCCATTTTTTTAGTTATTTTTTTGTTTGTTAGTTATTATTATTTATTATTTTTGTTTTTCTTTTGTTCTTCATTTTTTATTTATTTATTTTTCACTTTTTTTCTTGATTTATTATATTTTATATTTATTTATTTATTTATTTTTGCTTTTTTATTACTTTTTATTTTTCACTGTTTTTTGTTGTTATTATTTTCTTCTCCTTTTTAATTTTTATTTTTCTTTTTCATTTTTATTTTTATTGAAATTCTTTTTTTCCTGTTTTCTTCCTTTTTTTTTTTTTTATATTTATACTTTAAATGGATTTGGAACAAAAAATTGCATGATAAATAGGATTTAAGTCTCGGACAAAGTTAGGTGTTCACATTATGGTACTTCCAAGTATGTTATTTCTATACCAAAGATGCTGTAATTTGATGTCTATTGAGATATACAATATGCTATGTATGTTCTATATAGTGGACTTTGTATTAATTGGTGATTGTATATGTTATAACTGAAGAAAATAAATATTTGGCCATACATAATCGGTATACTATATAATTTAGAATGATCATGTTATTAAACTTGGTATTATACCATTATTCTACCCTAAACTTGAATGATTGAATTTTCTGCTCCTATAAATTTTCTAGCAAAATCTATTTGCTTTTTATTTCCTTGTTTCATTATTTAAAATGGATGGTTGATTGGACTCACCAATAGAGCAACTACTTCAAACATTCCTTGTTTGAACTTGAACAATAAAAGGAACTTGAGGAAATAAAGGTAAACATAGAGAAAGCAATTGTTGTGGTTAACAAGTTGAAGGAGGCTTCTATTGCACTAAAATCAAAACTAGAAGAAGAGAAGTTATTTAACTCACCACCCTTTAGCACAATGAAGAAAAGGATTTGGCTGCAATTTTAACTCTCTAAGATGAAGTTGAAAAGTCTAAATCTGTAACAATTTTGTTTTAGAGCAAAGAGAATGAAGCGTGAGAGGCAATGACTGAGTTTCCTAAGAAATTGCAGAAAGTAGATACAATACCTTAGAGACCACATCGTATTTGAAAATTAGTCAAGATCCTGTATAGGCTAAAGCAAGCCCCAAGACATGGTTTGAAAGGCTTAGCAAAATTTTAGATCCTGAACTCCATAAATGAAACCAGATGATCCAATCCTATTTAAATAACCATGGATAAAATCATGAACATATCTATCATTTTCTTCCTAGCTGTCAAGTTATATCTCTAAGGTGATTCCCTCTCCCTTACTTAATATTTTGCATAGAAGGGTTTTATGAATGATAAAACAAATCCTACTTATTATGTCATCAATCTTAGTCATTGTCCAATCTCAATCATAAAAGCGACATAAAATTTTCTCTTATGTAGATGTCAAAAGACAAGCAATAAAGTGAAATAAAGTTGAGGTTATACCTAAGCCAATCAGTTAGGGAAACAAGTTAGGAGTTTCTTCTTGTTGACAATAATTAATTTGAGTAGTCTTCTACAACACCAGGATCAGAAACTCCTTGCAGTTGGATCAACAAACCATAGTCAATGCCTTATAAATTAATGAATCTAAAATAAGATTGAATAACATTAGAAACATTACATAGAGAAGAAATTGGTATGTACACAATGTAGTGGCAGCCATTAGTTAAGGCATTCAAGAATTTCGTCAAACACATATTATTCACCAAACCAAGAAATATATACTGTGCATCAAGCTTGATCATAAATTTATGAGTTCGAGTTTTATTATTGAGGACAATATTGAATGTCAATGCATGAACATTAGTTAGTAAAGCTGGGACTAATGAAAACAAAGAAAATGAAACACATTGAAACGAAATATGAGATGACGAGAAACTAAAACAGGCAAGCAACGAAGCCTAGCTTTTAAGGTGACAGAGATAACGCGAGCAAGCAACAAACCCCCTAGCTTCTAAAGTGAGAGAGATAGAGGAAGAAACCATTCAACAAAGATGATGAAGTGAATTAGTGACGGAGAGTATCAGCGATGATGATCACAAACATATAAATCAACTTTCTACATTAGTTATGCTGGAGCCTGATGTAAAATGTGGTTTTCTACATCAGTTTTATGACTAAACCGATGTAGTATCATTCCCTATATTTACAAAAATATTAGTGTGTCATTTTATACATCAGTTTCTTTATAAATGATGTAAAAAATGGTTATTAGATCCTACTAATTCTACATTGGTTTTCCATACAACCGACGTAGAAAGTGTCAATTTTATTTATAAAATTATCACCATATTTTTTCTACATTAGTTCAAGAACAATCGATGTAAAATTTTGTTATAAAATATTATTTTTGCTGTTATAATTATATGCTAAAATTTTCTAATTTTTAGATTATAAAGTTTTTTATATTTACTCATTGGAAAGATCATATATTAGGATATCCTAACATATACCTAAACGTCCATCTGGGATTCTGTATTTGACTCAATGTGGAGTAGAGATTTAATTCGCCTAAACTGTGATTCAAATGACTAATTGTGATAGTTTAAACATGTTTCAATAAGTTGGCATATTTGGAGATACAAAATTATTTTTAAAATTTGATAAAATTTCAAAAATCAAAAACTTAATTGTCTATAATTTTTTTTCAAAAAGAAAAATATGATTTAGCCTCTAACAAGCCTAAATAATTCTCAAATAGTAATGTTAGAAATAATTCTTGATTCTCAACCAATTCAAATTTAATTGAGCGAATTAATTGCACAAAATTTTGGCTTATAGGAAATAAATTAAGATAACTATTAAACACTTTTGCATCATATGAACTTTGAAATGACTTATGTCTTGATCGTAATTTGAACCTTCAAACTATTAGTTTTCTATTTAATTCTTCATGATGTAAAGGCCTCATGGCACTAGTAGAAAAATAGCCTTTTATAACAGGATTTTACGTCGGTTATCTGTCAACTGATGTAGAAAAAAGGCGGTGGCATTTTTGTAAATAAATTTGAGACTTTCTACATCGGTTACTTTACCACCGATGTAGAAAATAGGCGGTGGCATTTTTGTAATAAAATTTATACTTTCTACATCGGTTGCTTTATAACCGATATAGAAAGTCACTTTCTACATCGGTTATAAAGCAACCAATGTAGAAAGTCTGACTTTCTACGTCGGTTGAGTAGTGTAACCGATGTAGAAAGTTATTTTTACGTCGGTTCTTTGAAACAACCGACGTAAAATCTGTTTTCCTTTCTCTATACCTGATGCGACCGTTGTTTTCCTCATAAGTGTAAACACTCCATTCTCTAAGCACGCCGTCGTCGTCTACACCGTCGTCTACACCGGTATGTAGCATTCTGGCTCTCTGATTAGGTTTAGTTTAGGGTCTCTGTTTCTGTTTCTGCATTACGTCTTAGCCTTAGGTTCTCTGTTTTGTTAAATCACTCTGTTTCTCTGTTAGCTTATGTTTTGGCTTCTCTGTTTCTACCTATTACTCTTAGCCTGTTTTTCCTTCAATAAATCAGGATGCCCATGCTTCATAGTTAGTAGATAAGTATATGAATAAATTTATTAGTTTACTACCTTCAATGTTTGGTTTAAAAGATTTATTAGTTTAAAAGATTTGTTAGTTAACACCAAGCAGTGGCTAGTTAATCACCTGCAAAAACAATACCCCCATTAAAGTAAATTGTTAGAAAATGAAGGTGTTGGTGACTATAATTTTGCTAAGGAGTTCTTTTGCAGAAGCTCTAACTATATATGGACTAATGCCATGCAAACATAAGAACAGAATATGAAAATACTATATGAAGTGGATAGAGTAAGAGAGGAGGAAAAAGGTTCTACAAGATAAAAAAAGTAATAACTTTTTTTTTAGTCATTCTTGAAGTAAGAAGCATATCAGCCCTGTAGTTGTAGGTACTCAAAGATTGCTATTTATTTATGGATAAAAAAATTAGTAATTATCATTAAGCTTGAGTGCAAGTCCTAATCCATAGTTCCAAAGGCCTGACAACATAGGCTGAAGTGCTGGAAATTAAACATGCGAGGCCTGACATCATAGGCCGGGGTGTGGGAAATTAAACATGCAAAGGCCTGACAACATAGGCCAAAGTGCTGGAAATTAAACATGCAAGGCCTGACATCATAGGCCGAGGTGCACAAATTAAACATGCAAGGCCTGGCAACATGGGTCGAAGTGCAGGAAATTAAACATGCAAGCCTTGACACCATAGGTCGGGTTGCAGGAAATTAAACATGCGAGGCCTGATATCATAGGCCGAGGTGTTGAAATTTAAACATGCAAAGGCCGAAGTGCTGGAAATTAAACATGCGAGGCATAACATCATAGGTCGGGATGCTGAAATTTAAACATGAAAAGGCCTGAGAACATAGGCCAAAGTACTGGAAGTTAAACATGCAAGGCCTGACATCATAGGTCGGGGTGCAGAAATTAAACATGCAAAGGCCTGACAGCATAGGCCAAAGTGTTGGAAATTAAACATGCAAGGCCTGACATCATAGGCCGGGGTGCAGAAATTAAACATGCAAGGCCTGACAACATAGGCCGAAGTGTGGGAAATTAAACATGCAAGGCCTGACATCATAGGTCGGGGTGTAGGAAATTAAACATGTGAGGCCTGACATCATAGGTCGGGGTGTAGAAATTAAACATGCAAAGGCCTGACAACATAGGCCGAAGTGCTGGAAATTAAACATGCAAGGCCTGATATCATAGGCCGGGGTGTAGAAATTAGACATGCAAGGCCTGGCAACATAGGCCGAAGTGCAGGAAATTAAACATGTAAGGCCTTACATCATAGGCCGGGGTGTTGGAAATTAAACATGCAAAGGCCTGACAACATAGGCCAAAGTGCTGGAAATTAAACATGCAAGGCATGACATCATAGGCCGGGGTGTTGGAAATTAAACATGCAAAGGCATGACAACATAGGCCAAAGTGCTGGAAATTAAACATGTAAGGCCTGACATCATAGGCCGGGGTGCAGAAATTAAACATGCAAGGCCTGACAACATAGGTCGAAGTGCAGGAAATTAAACATGCAAGGCCTGACATCATAGGCCGGGGTGCAAGCCTTGCATGTTTAATTTCCTGACTTTTTCTCGGGGTTGTTTTTGTTCATGGGCATTTTTAGTTTTTTCGGGGTTGTTTTTGTTCTTTCTTTATTCCTGTCTTTTTCTCTATGATATTCTAACCATTGTTGATGAGTTATAAGTTTATAGGATGTTTTCTATCTATTTTTTTAGCTTCCTGCACATTATCTATTATTATAGCAATATAGGGATATTTTCATCATTTTACAAGAAGATACCTAATTTCCCTAAATTTTTGTAACATCTTACAAATAAAGCTTGTTTTATGCTTAAGTCATATTAGCGGTTTCACTGTTATAATGTTACTTAATGATGTAGAATCCTTTTTAGAAATTACTGATATTTAAAATACAATAATACTTCATTTTAAAATCATCGTTAAAATTGCAAGTCTTATCGCAACGATTAATATAGCATAAAACAAATATTTGAACGTCATCACTCATGCTATTTTGACATATTCGCTTGACTTACACCATATAAAACATATTCATGCATACAATCTTGGTTCATATTATTTATATAGATCTTGGTAATCCACACATACTCTTAGGTTTACAAGTTAGTGCAAGGATGTTAGTACCCTTTCATACATCACATACATATATTATACAATTATTTTATATTTTACATGATATTCTACATAATTTCTACTTATCATACATAATAAATGATTATTTATACATGATTATTTACACACATTTACATTATTGGGTGAGGTCAAAGACTTTCAACAACTAGAGAGATCAGTCTACTCGTCAATAATGTGGATGGAGAGGTTCCAACCAAAAGCTTTCATCTATAACATAGAAAGCTCCTTTTCCCATCTCTTGATAAGCCCTGAGTGGATAAGGCATCAGAAAAGGAGAGCTACCTTGTGAAGACCATGCGTGTGAGGAACTATAGTAGCGTAAGGACATCTATGGATCACTCTCTCCCTCAAAAAGGAGGAAGTCTCTTTTGTGTGCTCTGCTGAACGTGCCTGATATCCCAGTGGTGGAGGGAAGACCATATTTAGATGGAAGGCATCAAGGGGTATAGCGAAATTTGTAGTTAAAAAGTTCAAGCTTAGGACAACAAACATAAATATTTGATAAAAAGAAAAGTAGACCTCACATTAGCTTGGGCCATGATTAATAGTCTGTGATCATTGACCATCTAGTGCACATTACAGAGCTCGATGAATATCGTCACCATTGTGAAAGATATTTTCGGTGTTTGGGGATGAAAATTAGGAAAGGGGAGGGGGTGAGAAACAAAGTTTTTACCCAATGGTTAGTGTCGATATTTTTAATCAAGCCACTTCAATTTATTAAGAAAATGACATGCGTATAGATTCACTTTTAGCTTTCAAAAATCTTCAATTGTAGTGGATTATCTTTACAGTTAGAAAAATAATTAGCTTCTGTTCTAGGAAAAAAAGCTACTCACTCTTGAATTCTCCTTTTTTTAGGAGACATTTACACACTTCACATATTCTTGAGATCACGTTACATCATATCACAGATATCATTTGACTTTCATTTCATTCATGCCTTAATCATAATTCTTCTCATTTCTTTATCATTCTCTTAGTGATAACCTATATCATAGGTATTTTATACATTTTAGTCAAACAATATCTTTCTAGTGGCTTTATTACTCTACCTTTTATTTTTAGCATATGAGCTCACTCCTTAATGGTCAATACTATCATAATTATTGAAGACCTAATGCTTCACAATAGAAGGATTTTTGGAGAACCTTTTTGTCTCCACCATAGAAGGACCCTTTTGCCTTCTAAATGTGAACAAGGCACATTAAGCAAAATTTTAATTCTCTTCTTGTACATGGTTAGGTTCCTTATTGCACTTTAACCAAAATTTTTAACTCAATCCCCCTTATTTTAGTTAGGTTGGCTGAATGCTGTCTTTGACCAAGCAAGGTTAGGTTCCTTAAGAGGTTTTAAAAAAAATTACCATATTTTTACTAATACTTATTTTCTAAAGATTCTGCATTATGAAGTAACAATCCAATAATGGAACCATGTGTATAACTTAAGCGTAAAAACAAACTTCATTTTTAAGGTGCTAAAATAAAGTTGAGATCCACTATATCTACTCCAAGCCCTATTTATCCCTCACTTTTAGCATCTCGTAACACTTGAGAAAACTTTCAAAATCTTCCAAAAACATTAAAAATCACCTTTTGAAAAATTTTAACTGATTAAATTGCTCCAAAGTTTTCAAGAAGTACTTTATTCTATCATAATTTCCTTTTAGCTTCCAAAAATCACTAAAAACTTAGTGATGCTTATTTTTAACAAATAAGGGAACTTTTGAACACATACATGCTCAAGAGAGTTTCATCCATAGAGTTTAGAGAATGATCTAGAAGAAAGAGAAGAAAAACAAGCCAAAATCACATAAATAAGGACTTAGAAAAAGTGTAAGGTAGAAAACTCTACTTTTTGAAGACTTAGAAAAGGACTTGGTTAGTTTTTCGGGTGGATCTCCCCTCCCTTGTGGTCCACACGAATTCTACAATAGGTGATGGTGGGGCTTTGTTTGTTTGTCTTAATATGGCTTAAACTTCAAAGATGGAAGGTTAAACTTTGTGTAGGCCTTTGGGTCTTAGGGGATTTGAAGTTAATTTTCTTCATAAGGGAATTTTGGTCCATTCACATGAAATTCTCACTTTTACAATTAAATATAAAATTTGAGGAATCATCCTTTAACAGTAACCATGGTTAATTTAACACTAAGCATGGTTATTTATCCCAATCAAGGTTAACTTTAACTTAATCATGGTTATTTTAATCTAACATAGTTAATTTTATTTCTCCTCATAAATATTTGTCTTATATGACATTAAGAGTTTGATGACTCATGGGGCGAGTCATCTCCTCATTTAAAACATGTAAATTTCATGCATGAGGATAAGCCTCAATTTTCGGGTCTCTGCTTTATAGTTTCTTACCCTCCCGAGCTTTCGGGGCATTTTGGTAATTTTATAAGAAATTTCAAAAATTTCCTAAGCTGCTCTCCTAATGTTTCTAACACTTATTAATACATTTATAAATAATTCTTATGCCATTTGATATTTACCCCGAAACAATTTAGCCCTTATTGGAGATAGAGCTCTTTAAGGGTATTTTTTATGTTTTTGTGTGGCACTTTCATTCTCTCTTTGTTTTTAATTTTTTCTTCATAACTTCCTAACCATCTTTCATAGGTTCTAAGCCTCTAGAATGTCTTTTACCTTTTATTTTTAATGACCTGCATGTTTGTTTATTATTATCCCAACATGGGGGCATTTTTGTTATTTTACCAAATGTTTTCTATTTCTCCTTAATTTTTGTCTCGATTCTCATTTTATTTTTCAATAAAATAAATTTGTAACATAGGTAGTCTATCATAGAAATTATGGATGCTACACTTTTCATTTCTATCCCTATTTTTCCTCTTGTTAATATAAGTTTATGAATTATGGAGTTTATCGTAGAAATTTTGTGTGTTACAGTCTCCCTTTTTCAAACTTAGAGGACAACAATCTCCTTAATGTACTTCCTATTGGATTCCAATGATTGGGAACAAAGTCCTTATGCATAAAGTTAGTCTAGTCTCACTAAACACATATGTTAGAGGTAAATAATCATATAAATTAAGACAAAAAAGATAACAGTGCATAATGAATTATTTTTGAACAAAAGTCATAATAAAATAAATAAGAGATACATCAAAATAAAGTGTCTAACCACATAATGAAATAAAAAAGAACATAAACCTAACAATATAAAATGAAACAAGATAATTAAGTAGATGGTCCATCACTAAGATGGTGGGTGACCCATCTGTTGTTGCAGCAACTGAAGGAGAATTGCAAACTAGTTATCCATCTAACAAAGGTTGCATCCTTTGGAGCAATCAACGCTTGACAAGCAACGACTTTCTTGTCTAGATGATCGTAGATGTCAATTACCCATAATTGAAAATGGTCAAAGACGAAGTGGATTGATGAATGCTCATATTCTAAATCATCGTTCATCTCCTCTTCTACTACCACGACTCCTGTTGATGATGTAATAGAGGTAAGTGTGACTACATCTACTAAGGGGAGTAAAAATTTTGGTGCCATTTGGCCATTGTCGATCACCTTCATGTGAAGCCAAGTAACGATCCCCAAAAGTGAGATCTCATGAGTTTGGATCATTGTAAAATGGAGGACTCCGCGGCAGCAACAGAATCAGTGTAACCCCTCAGGCCCTTTTGGTGTTGATGCCCAATTTCCTAGCAGGACATAAACAAAGAAGCACCTTGGGTTGACCCTAGTCCATTTTACCTTAGCCCATAGCAAGAATAGGTGAACCTTTGAGACTACCCATGTGTTGTCATTCCTAGAGAAAATGCTAAGGGTCAACCACCTGTGAAGCATTACAACATTGAGTCTTTAATAGTAGTGAACTTTGAAATACTAGGGTTTTAATGGTTCAACCTCATGATCCCGTGCTAGAAGGACCCTTCAATAAACTCATCTAGCATCTCAATGAGGGCACCCAAATATTCCTCAGTGAGGTGCCTTTCAAGTTCTTGAATTCTAAGATGACATTGAAGTTGACCAAGGTTTGTTGAAACTATCATCCCATTAGCCTATACTAGATGATAAGTGTATGCATCACCTCTATAGGGGGAAACAAACAAGTGATTCCAAGAACTCTAGGATTGGCTCTCAGTAGGAAGGCTCTCAGATGAAAAGCATCCCTTGACCAACCTAATGCATCTTGATATTCCTTCATTTGGTCCTCCACACCCAAAATCTATAAAGATTCTTGCTCCAACCTTTGTGTGTCGTTAAATAAGATGGTGCTCAGTGTCTCCAATTAGGAGTGCAAGTCAAGAATACCCTATGTAGGTATCATGTAGGCTAGACCCTGTGAGGATCCAGCCACTATAATGGTGGATGTATGACTTCTCTTCTAGGTATGGGGAGGTATTTTTATTGCAAAATCAACAAAATAATTAAAGTTAGCTTAGAGAAGATTGGCATGGATGCGCATGAATTGACACAACCATGCTATTTAAAATACTATAGCGGTGCACGATCATGCTTCAACATAAATGCACAAGCCTCACGAATCTGCATGGTCGTACAAAGCGTGGGCACAACCATGCTAAACATGAAAATTATTTGAATAAGGTTTAGCATGATCGTGAAAATAATGGGAACGAATGCTCTAACTGTGCATACCCAAAATTTATGAATTTGCATGGCCGTGCTAAAAAGGCATGGTCGTGCTAAAATCATATCCATTCCTAGCATATGAACATGCATAGTCATGCACTCATGTGGCACGATCATGCTAATTTGGATTTGGTAAATTAATTAGCCAGTTTCAATTTATCTTTTATCCCAAGGTTCAACCAAAGCATTTGGGCATGCTAATCATTGAGCACGCCTATGCAAAAAATAAAATTGAAAATTTTTATAATTAAGGCACACGACATACCTAAAAACAAGAGAGAAAATAAGTCAAAAGAGAGCAAGTCAAGAAAAAAGTCAACGAGAGTTAAAGAATAGTGAAAAGTAAATTGACTAAGTGATGTGGAAAGTTTACCTAGGTTACTATTTCAAGACACTTGAGGGTAAACATGATCGTGCTTAACACATGGCATGGTCATACTAAGGTGATCACGACTTTACAACGGAAGCTATTTTTCGACACAATCATGCAAACAGGGGCATGACAATGCAACTACACCTCTCTCTCTCTCTCTCTCTTAATAATTATCTAGAAACATTATTCAGAGGACAAGTTTTCCCTGTAAAAACTTGTTTTACATCACGAACCTGATGTACATGCACCCAATAGTTAATCAAAACCATGAGTGGTTACCTTAGGATTTTCTAATAGCATAATGATGCCCTCCTCAGATGCACATTTCTCATAATATTTGACCCTTTTTCCATTTATCTTGAAGATCTCCCCACATTCCCCTTCATGAGTTCCATCACTCAATAGGGGGAGTACTCTATATATTTTATATAGGCCACTCCACCTAGACTTTAGTTCTTTAGGAAAACAAATAAAAAAATGAGTTATGCTTCTTCTTGGGGCATTTTGATCTTTCCTTGCTCCTTTGCTCTTTTATGTCCTTTCATCTTTTTTTAGGCCAAAATACCTCTAGTTTTTAATTCTTTGCATGTCTAATCATTCTTAAAAGAAATAAGAAAAATTAGATAAAATTGTAATTAAATAATCATAATTATGACTAGTTTTCTATAAATAAATCAATAGAATGGTGGTATATCACAATAAAAAAAAATAGTCAAGAAACCACCTTTATATTCATAAGACTATCATTGCACGTTGGCTACTTCAGTACTTATACCATCATTTACCTTTGTCAAGGATCCTATTTCAAAATCTAGTTCCTAGGACTCATTTCATATAACTATCATTCCTTATCAATTTTTTCTTTGATCAAACCTACTGCATACAAAGAAGAAATAATCCATAATTGCTAGAGAAATGAAATCAAGGATGAGTTAATTTCTTTGCATAAAAATCAAACCTAGAAACCTATCATATTAAGAAAATAGTTCGATAAAACTGGATTTTCAAAACAAAGCATAAATTAGCTAGCTATATTCAGAGATTTAAGAAAAGGTTAATAACAAGGAGCTTTACCTAAACAAAATGGGTTAACTACTTGAAAACCTTTAGACTAATAGTCAAAATGACCTTTGTAACACCTTAAAAATGAAGCTCGTTTTATATTTAAGTCATATACATGGTTTCATTATTAGATTGTTAATTCATAATGCAGAATCATTTTAGAAATTATTGATAATGAAAATACGGTCATTTTAAAAAAAACTATTAAAAATGTAAGCCTCGTCGTAGCAATTGTTGTAGTGAAAATTAAATGATCAAGCAATGTCACTCACGTCCTTGTAAACACTCATATATGTCTGAGACCTCCAATTATTAAAATTAATCAAGAAACCAAAGCTAATTTAAATAATAAAGAAATAAGTGAAAAAAAGAAAGCAGAAAAATAACTAAACAAAAGATCAATGAATAAACTACAAAGTAAAGAGAAAATCAAAAATGAATATAAAATGTTTAGGCGGATGAATGTATTCAGGGCTATGATTTCTCATGTTTCGGCATTATAGTTTTAACTTCGATAATGTTCGGCAATCGAATGTGGCATTATGATTAATGCAAGAATAGTTCAGAGCTTGGGACTCTGTAACAACCACTTCAGAGGCTCTCGTTCTTCCCAGGTCTTCGTGTAAGTCGACCGATCTGAAATAGCGGCACGAGATGGATGCTCGGGTTCATCTACATTGCTTTTTAGTCTCACGGTTGAGGTCCTGGTTTTGCACCTTCATGCACATACAAGCTCAAGAATGCCTTAAGGCATGGCAGTCCAGTAAGTTGAGCAGGGCAGAACTTCATAGGCCAAGAGGTTGTATCTGGTGCACATGGGAGCACAGGGATTCATCAAGGAGCAGGCCTCCAAAACGTAGTTTCAAATAAGCGTCATAGGAATTCAGCTCTATCTTGGACGGCACTACGAAGCCTGCATGATTTTGCAAAAAGCCAATGTTCCATGCAACCCCTCTTCACAAGATTCCCACATTCTCATTGCAGTGGTACAGCCGTCGACCATACACCTTATGCTAAACGTCTTGCTCAGGCTGTTCCCTCATACTTCAGTCTCTAGAAGGGCCATGTTCCATTTGTTCTCATCCATCCAAAAACCGTATAGGCTTTTAGATACAGTGATGGGTCACACAAAAGCCAAGTAAAACCAAGCAAGTGGTAACTGTAAACACCCAATTATGTCTGAGGCCTCCCGTCGTTAAATTAACTGGTGAACCGACCCTAATTTAAATAATAAGCGGATATTAGATTATATGTACAGAAACACATGCAAGCAGAAGAAAAAGGAAAAAACTAAAAAATAAAAATAATAATAATAAATAAATAAAAATTAAAAATAAAAAAAATAGAAAAGGAAAGCAAAAAGTAAAAAAAAATGTAATAAAATTAATAAAAAAATCTGAAAATAAAAATAACAAAAAATAAAATCCGGAAACAAAAATAAATTTAACAAAAAATCTGAAAATAAAAATATATTTAAAAAAATGAAAACAAAAATAAAAATATCAAAATCTGAAAATAAAAAAAATTAAAATCTGAAAACAAAAATAAAAATAATAAAAAATGGAAACAAAAATAAGAATTAAAAATATTGGAAATAAAAATAAAAATACATAAAAACCTGAAACGAAAACTAAATAAAAAAAGAGAGAAAGAGAAGAAAAAAGAAAAAGTAATGATAATGAAAATATTATGAAGACAAAGATGAAATTAAAATAAATAAAACAAATAAAACCATTTTTTTCGGAAAGCACAAAAGAAGAAGGTTTTTTAAAATTAGGAGAAAATCCAAATGCGAAAAAGAGGTTTAACAAAGGAGGGTAGAAGGAGGAAAGGCACTATAAAAAGCTAGGAGCGCTCTGGGAGGTTTTGGCTTTGGGGTCTTTGGAAGGAACTTTGCTCTCCTTGAAATTGCTCGAAAAAGTGCTCCCGCGAGTTCTAGGAGTCTCCGGAAAATCTCCGCACACGAGCCTTCTCATCCTCTATGGTGACAATTGAAATTCTGGTAAATCAAAGGTGCAGGCTCGCTCCACACAGAGAGTGAAGGATCGTCGTGTTGAAAAGGTTAGTTCTCTCTTCTCATCACCAATTGAACCATGCTAATTTAGAAATCTAGAACGTTCCAATCCTTGAATGTGTTCGGCAGCCTTGTATGAGTAGAATTCGATTGTTGATCATAGCATAGGAAACCTCCATAATTCGATTAAATATTTGTTCGTAAGGTGTGTACCTAGGACCTCGAATCGGATACTGTAAGTTGTGGAAAATACTCTGATCAATAGGATATTGGAAATTAGCATAGCCACTGTACAAGCATAGGTGTAAATTTTAAATTCGTTTCGGATCGATTCAGATAAGCTCTTCGTCTAGTCCAGACAAGGTCAAACGCAAGCTTTCCATGGCGATCTCCATTGTCGAGTTGGATTGAGAACCTTAAGCGAACCCGGTAATCGGCCGAATCGAAATAGAGGGAATAATCTGGAGAAACGGAACGGCGCCTATGATGGTGGAGAGGCTCACGATTCTGGATTCGAACATCCCCCGCTGAAGCATCAAGAATCAAGCTGCGCGCGAGGCTGGGATCGTAAATGCCTCCCTGAGCCGGAGCCGAGAAGTTGCAGGAGACCGTGGACAGGCCAGGAGAACTCAATCTGACGAAGTCCTTCTCGGCGACAGAAGGCTGGGATTCTCCATTTTTTGCTCCTTAGCTCCGCTACGGCACGAAGGAGAAGCTGCGCCTTCCCCTGGAGTGGAGGGTATTTCCAGGCCCAGGGATGGTCGACGATGAATCGGATGGGACGCGGCCCGCGCTAGAAATTCGTCGGAGTAGTGTCAAGAAGGTAGCTAGCAGTGAGCTCTGGGAGCTCCGATAGCCAGGTTCCGGGGAGCTAGTCCGCTCTTGGAAACGAGACGCCCAAGGACACGCCGAAGAAGATGCCTCTTCGCGCCGCCAATGACATCAAGACCCTCACATGACAGATTCCTCCATTGCCAATTAGCCCTTTCTCCAAATTTTTGAAAAGACCCTTACCCTCTCCCTAATTTGAATACAGCCCCTCAATTTCTTCATAATTGCAAAATAGTCCCTGAACTTTTCCTATCTGCAAACTGACCCCTGAGCTTTCCCTATTCGCAGATTAGCCCCCAAAAGTTTCTAGAATTGCAAAATCACCCATAACTTTCCATAATTAGAATTTCAACTCCATAACTTTCCATAATTAGAATTTCACCCCACAACCTTCCATAATTATAATTTCACCCCCATAACTTTCCATAATTAGGATTTCACCCTAGAATTTCACCCCCACAACTTTCTATAATTAGAATTTCATTCCCATAACTTTCCATAATTAGAATTTCACCCCATAACTCTGCATAATTATAATTTCACCCCAAAACTTCCCTTAATTACAAAATGGCCCGTAAAAGTCTTTTAAATAAAATTTAAACACCAAATTTTCTATGATTCTAATTGTACCCCCTGTGCTTCCCTAAATAGCAAACGAAACTTCTTTCTTTCCGAAAATCAAGCTCTTGGTCTAATAGTTGAAATAAATTCTCCCTTTTGCCCCTTTTCTCCAAAAATAAAAAGTTCTTTTTTCAAATATTTTGGATCCTTGGTCTCACGCGAAGGGCTCTAAACGGGGAACTGGCGGTTCGCCTGCTGTTCAATGTTTAACAGTTTGTATAGGCCCCCATGCTGCCGTAGCCGCCTCAGGTCTTGTGCATGAGTGGACTAAAGGTCCTTTCAAAAATAAAATGCTCTTTTTCAAAAATAAAAAATTCTTTTTCAAATATTTTGGGATCCTTGGTCTCACGCGACGGACTCAAAACGAGGAACTAGCGGTTCACCTGCTGTTCAACGTTTAACAATCTGTATAGGCCCCCATGCTTCTGTAGTCGCCTCGGGTCTTGTGCATGAGTGGACTAAAGGACCTTTCAAATAAAAAGCTCTTTTTGAAAAATAAAAAGTTCTTTTTCTAATATTTTGGAATCCTTGATCTCACGCAACGAACTCTAAACGGGGAATTGATGGTTCACCTGTTGTTCAACGTTTAACAGTCTGTATAGGCCCCCGTCCTACCGTAACCGCCTTGGGTCTTGTGCATGAGTGGGCTAAAGATCCTTTCCAAAATAAAAATGCTTTCAAAATATCACGTTCCTTTTAAATACCTTTGAAGGTCAAGCCTTCACAAACCAGAACTACGTAAGCCTTGAGTTTCCCACCGGGGAATACATAGGAGCAGGATCAAGTCCTGTCAGGCTAACCTCCATCAAGTTATTTATTTTCACATTAATTAAGGGATCAAACATTTTCAAAATCACATACTCAGTTTGAGGGTACCGTTCTCTGAAACGGGTGAGTGGGGTTCCTAACACCTTCCCCACTCGTAACCAACTCCTGAACCTAAATCTCTTCCTCGAGTCAGGGTTTTTTCGAAATCTTTTTCCCTTAAATAAAATTTGGTGGGGACTCCACATCATCCAATAAAATTCCTTGATTTAAAATTTTAGCGAGTTCGTCGTCTCATCGAAATTACGGTTGCAACAGTAACTTGTATTCGGCAGTATTAGCAACCTTCGTAGTCTACGCACACATGACCTAAACCATGATGATGGCCCCTACCTGAGTTAAGGTAATGAGTGTCAGATTCATACTCAACCCCCATGGGAGTGGGCTAGTGCGATCTTCGTTGATGAGGTATCGTCAAAGGCTGTATGAAGGTTTAGAAAGCCATGCTTGACTCCTACCAAGAGCTCTCTTTCTATCTAAAAGCCTGTTTATATTCACCCAAAGGTAACCCATGCATGCGCGTCCAAGCCTGACCAAAGAAAGGTCCAAGGCCTATGTTTATGGGGCATCGACCAGAGTAAGGGTCCCATGCAGAAGGCTGAGACGAAATCCTCTACGCATGAGAATAGGCATTTCCATGGCATAAAAATTTGCACTGAAAGCAGGAGCATGCGCTGGTTTACTCGTAAGCACTGCTGCGCGTACACTTGGAAAACCAAATTTTGAAGTAGGTGGTGTTGTGTGTAGGAGATGGGATCACACACTAGAGGAACGACCTAAAAAGCAGTGTGATTTTTGGGATGGTTTAAGTTTCCAAGTTCACTGTTTTGGCATTCCAAAAGGACGTTCCCATGCACAGTACCACCCTAGACGAAACAGGTTGACCTGATCTGAAAAACAGGTTGTAGTATGTGTCTCTTGTACAATTGAAAAGCAAGGCCTAGGATGGTGTTCCGTCGATGTGCACAGGCTCAACTACCACGTAGCAATGCATGTGGATTGATATGTGCGCCTTGAAGTGCCACTGAAATCAATTACAATAGGCATAGATCGTAAGGCTTGAGGCTGGCTCAAGTGGTCACCCCCGCTCAAGCCTAGATGCAGGTTGGGAGGTTCTGGGGTACTATCAAATCAGCTTCAAAAGAAATCATTGGGTCTGTCTGCTCAAAGGCGTTGGAATCGTTCATGCAAAAGGAAAACCCCATGCACGTCCAGAGACCAAGTGTGATTGAGGATTAAGGGGCTCAAATCATGATAGAAGAATTAGACATGTGAAGATGAGGAACGTAGAATCTGACCCCTGTCTTTAGCCTGATCTGGGTCCAGTACACTTCTGACTTGGCATGGAAAAATGTCCACTAGTTGGTTGACACTTGGCCTTTCCATAAAGTGTCTCGCCTGGGCCCTTCCCTTATGTTCATTTGCCACGCACAATCCATGTAACATTGATAAGAAGTAAATGTATGCGACCTTGCTGGCTCAAGTGATAGCTCTGATTGGTGCTACATGAGAGGCTCCAGGTTCGAATCTTATATGCTGCAATTTGGTTATGGGTCTTCCCCATTTCGGGGGCATTATGCAGCACGTGAGCTACGTTCACACTCGAGTCCTAAACTGAATGAAAAGTATAGTAAGCTCAAGTGGAAGTGTAGTCCAGTGGTACCACTTACCGCCCATAATGTCCAGGGGCTGTGTTCGAACCCCACACCCCACGATTTTAATTTCGAAGTCCTCTCACGCGCCTCCCACATGCCGCCAGGTCACGTGCATATCACATGTAGCCAAATGGATTTCTCCTTTGCTATGCCTAGTGCGTGCGTCTCTCATAGGGCCTGAACGTGCTACGCTGCACCGATAATATCCTCAATTAGGCTCCAAGTTTGATCATCTGCACCTCTTCAATTTGAGCCCAGCATACTCAAGGCCACAAAAAGGCTTAGCCCCTTTTGTATACGTGGGTCAAACCCAAATAATTTTAAATTTAAATTCATTTCAAATAAAATGTTTAAAATCGGGATTATCAATTAAAACATAAATCAAGGAAAGTAAAATTTTGCATCAAATTCAAACCTGTTCATTAAATGTCAAGCCAGGTAAATTTTAAATCTAATTTAATTCTTTACCCAAGGGTTTCAAGTGAAATTCATTGTAGTCAAATCAAGTGTTTTTTTTCTCTCTCTCTCCAATTTCCAAATCAAGTTCAAATTACTCTTCTTAAGTCAAAAATCAAAATTATTTCTTTTTCTCCAAATTTAATGTTAAATTCATCTTTACTCAAGTTGGATTCATTTCTTTTCCTCAAGCTTCAAATATAATATTCATTTTAAGATTCCTTTCAACAAAGAAAATCACATTTATTTTTATTGAATCCAATTCATCTCTTTTCAACAAGTTTCCTACCAAATTCATTTCATCAGGTTAAATAAAGTTCACCAAGCTCACTTTAAACCAAGTTCATTTTATCAAGCCCATTCTTTTCCTCATCCTTAATATCTTTCCAAGCAAAGTTCATCTTTGGGAATCACTAGTCTCACGCGACGAGCTCTAAATGGGAAACTGGTGGTCTACACTGGTTTTCAATGTTTAGTGGTTCGTATAGGCCCCCGTGCAGCCTTAGCTGCCTCGGGCCTTGTGCATGAATGGACTGAAAGTTCCTCCAAGAAATAAAGTTCTTCTCAAAAAGCTTTGGGAATCACTAGTCTCACGCGACGAGCTCTAAACGGGAAACTGGCGGTCTATACTGTTGTTCGATGTTAAGTGGTTCGTATAGGCCCCCGTGCAGCCTTAGCTTCCTCAGACCTTGTGCATGAGTGGACTGAAAGTTCTTCCAAGAAATAAAGTTCTTCTCAAAAATCTTTGGGACCTACAGTCCGACGCGACAAACTCTAAATGGGAAATTGCCAGTCTACACTGCTGTTCGATGTTTAGTGGTTCGTATAGGCCTCCGTCCAGCCTTAGCTGCCTTGGACCTTGTGCATGAGTGGACTGAAATTTCCTCCTAAAAATGAAAATCTTTTCAAAGAATCATATTCCTTCTAAAGCCCTTCCGAAGGTCAAGCCTTCAAAGCAGAACTACGTAAGCCTTGAGTTTCCCACTGCATCGGGGAATACGTAGGAGCAGGATCAAGTCCTGTTAGGATAACCTCCATCAATCTATTTATTTTCACATTAATTGAGGGATCAAACAATTTTCAAAAATCACACACTCAGTTTAAGGGTACCGTTCTTTAGAACGGGCGAGTGGGGTGCCTAACACCTTCCCCATTCGTAACCGACTCCCGAACTTCGAATCTCATCCTCGAGTCATGGTTTTTTCCAAGTATTTTCCCTTACATAAAAATTTGGTGGCGACTCCACATCATCAATTAAATTCAATTTTTAAATTTTTAGCGAGTTCGTAGTCTTGTCGGAATTACGGTTGCGATAGATGGCGACTCCACTGGGGACTTTAGAGAGTCAAGCCCATTCAAATTGAGTGTGCCATATTTGATCCCTTTCCTGTTTATTTGCACGATTCCTTTTTTGTTTATTCGGATTTACTTGCTTTTTTATCTATCTATTTATCTGTATATCTGCTTATCAGCTGTACAACCATAGGATAGACGAACGATAAAATTACTATATATACCTTCAATTTCCCCAACTGTAGGTATCCCAAATTTGTGTGCCCTCCACACATTGCATATGCATTCTATCATGAGTGGGGCCCTATACCGGGTCTGAGTGCAGCCTAGGATAGAGGGATCTAGTGGTGTCACGTTGGGGCCTACGTCCCGTGTGGCTATCACAAAAATTCTAGCTAGAGTGCGTCCTATTCATAATGCCCCGTAACTAGTGACTACTTTTACTGTTGTGGCAAGCATTACGAACTGGAACTTGGCTCTAGTAACCTTTTATACCTTAGGGTTACTGACCACCTTCGAGAGGTTCATGCATTAAAGGCCATAGACCCTTAGGACAGGTAACCCACATAAGAAGCAAGGAGGGCACACACCCTTTCATGATACATGGTTCATATATATGCACGGACATTTATTTGAACAGAATCATCCCAGATGGAAGAAGTAGAAGCTAAAAATTGGGGGAAATACAGAAAAAAAAAGAAAAATCAAGCAAAAAAGAAATTATAGACAAATAAAATCGAAATCAAGAAAAATAAAAACTTCTAGGAAAAGTTTGAAAAATACTTTTGAAAATATTGAAAATATAAAAAGACTAAAAAAAAAGCCTAAAAGGATGTTTTAGAAATAGGAAAATTAGGAAAAAATTTTGAAAATATTGAAAAGAAACAAATTGAAATTTCGAAAACCTAAAAGAATGTCTTTTTAGAAAAATTTTAACAAACATTTTTCAAACCAAACCAAAGGCTTTTCTAACAAAATGAAAAAAAAAACCAAAATTCATCAAATCATAAAAATTGCTAAAAAAACAATAAAGCAACACTCAATTTTCAAAACCCTCAAAATTCTAATTTCGAAATTTATTTGTGCATAGCATTCATTCATTCTTCATTCATTCATAAATTTATCATCGGAAAAGAGATATTTAAAAAATCATTCCATACCTTTTTTATTTACATACTCATTAAAACATTAACATTTTATCACTCATTATTGTTGCATTCAAATTGTTCCTCAAAAATTAATTTTCAACTTTAACAGAAAAATTGGAGAAAGACAGCTTCCTCGACATCCTTATAGGACTCGTGCACAATCGAGAATCATAGACGAGCTAGAAAGACAAAATGAGGAACTAAGAAATGAGGTCAAGACGCTAAAGGATCAAATGGCCAAGCTGATGGAGGCCACCCAATTGTCTAAACAGAAAGAGGCAAAGGAATCTTTACCGAGAGAACCAGCTGACCCATTATACCCTCCTGGTTTCAATCCACAAAATCCTTCACCATTAACCATGCCTCCACCAACCGAAGGGGTTCACCATGGGTATCCTCATGGGCATGCACCCTTATACAACCAAACACAAGCCCAAACACAAACCCAAACACATAATCTACCTCCTAACACCACTTCACAGGCCTACCAAACAACCGTTGGGCGAACACACCCTATGTTCACCCAAGATCCTCACCCTATATACATACCATCTTCTCATTCTCACCACACGCCTGAGGGATACCCAAACCATCCTTCCAAGGAGGATACGGAAAAATGGAAAATCCTAGAGGATAGGATTCGGGCCATTGAGGGGAGCGCTTACGAAGCCAGAGACGCATCTGATATGTGTCTGGTTCCCGACGTGGTCATCCCTCCTAAATTCAAGATTCTTGAATTTGAAAAGTATTAAGGAACTAGCTGCCCAAAGAGTCACTTGGCCATGTACTGCAGGAAGATGTCCCCCTGTATGCGCGACAATAAGTTGCTTGTCCATTTCTTTTAAGACAGCTTAACTGGGGCTGCTGCCAACTGGTATACTCAGCTAGAGCAGACCCACATCCGTTCATGGAGGAACCTAGCTGAGGCCTTTTTGAAACAATACCAGTACAACGTGGAGATGGCTCCTGATAGGACTCAACTTCAAAATATGGTCAAGAAGGGAGACAAGACCTTCAAGCAGTATGCTCAAAGATGGCGAGAGTTAGCCGCTCAAGTACAACCTCCTCTATCTGAGAAAGAGATGGTCAGCACGTTCGTCAACACACTCCAAAATCCTTTCTGTGACAAGATGATTGGCAGTGTAACTTCTAGCTTCTCCGATGTCGTCATCATTGGAGAAAGGATCGAGGGTGGCATGCGCCGTGGAAAGATCGCGCAAAATCCTACACACACAGTCAACGCTTCCAATGGATCTGGGAAGAAGAAGACAGGCGAGACCTGCAACATGGCTTCTAGGCAAGGCTTGTACACTCCTCAAGTGGCACCTTATGGTCCAGTTGGTTACCAACCACCATCATATGTACCTTACACACCATATTTACATCGCTGCCACATACCAAACACCATACCCCCCAACTTACAACTATCCAACACCAGTCCGGCCACCAACACCGTATATGGCCCAAACACAAGCCACGAGCCAGAATTCTAATCAAGGCTAGAAAAAGGAGAAGAAACTCGTCCAATTCGACCCTATTCCAATCTCCTACACCGAGCTGCTACCCCGCTTAATCCAAAACTCTCTGGTGGCTCCTTATCCACTAAGCCCCAAGAACCACAATATCCTAAATGGTATGATGCAAATGCTAGATGCGATTACTTCATTGGTCATTCCACAAAGGATTGTCTAGCATTGAAACGAAAGGTACAAAGCCTAATCGATGCAAAGTGGCTGGATTTTAGGAGGCTTGCTCCTAACACAAAACAATCCGTTCTCGAACCACGAGAACCCATCAACTAGCTAAGAGATGGGAGCAGCACAACAGGTTGCCTTGTGCAAGTTGAGACTGAGGATATTCATCCAAAAATCGTCGTACTTTTCAAAGTCAATCCTTTGTAAATAAATATCAATGAATTAATACAAAAGTTACATTTTTCATGTTTCTTAGGCATGTGCCTCACATTATTGGCTTTACTTCTAAAAATCTACCATTCTTTTCATCATTTAACCCGTCACTTATTTCTACAATACCTTTTGGTGATAATGTCAGTGCTATAATAAATAATCTTGAACGTCTAATTAATCAAGCTCAAAGAAAAACCAAATGAGGAAGCAAAATAAGCAACCAAGGATTCCAAATAAACCATCCATTACGATCCTAAAATCAAGAAAATATCTTGTCAAATAAAAATATCCCACTGGAGCAAAGTTCGAATCCAGCCAAAAATTAGGGATGCAAAATAAGATCTGCTGAATTGGAAGCCAAATCACCCCGGCAGGGTCAATATTTGACTACATAAAATTCAAGAAAGAGGAAACCCACTGTATTAAAATAAAAAATGATCTAGGAAAAATCAGGATCAAAATTCAAAATTCAAGAAAAACCTACTGGATTAAAAGCCAAAATGCAAAAGTGGGGTTGATGTTCAAAAGATTAAATCGACAAAAGTATGATCAGAAAAGGTCTTGCTGGGTTCCAAAAACAATTCAGGAAAAATCAGGATCAAACAGAAGCCCACTAGGTCGAGAATCCTAAAAAATGACCTAGGCAAAAATTAGGGCACACAAACAAAAGCCCGCTAGGTCGATAATCCTAACGACCTAGGCAAAAGTTAGGGCACAATCAAACGAAAGCCCTTTAGGCCGCAAACCCTCAAAGGGCAGCCTAGGAAAAAGTTAGGGCACAATCAAAGACAAAATCCCGCTAGGTCAACAATCCTAACGACCTAGGAAAAAGTTAGGGCACAATCAAACAAAAACCCGCTAGGTCGACAACCTTCAAAGGCGACCTAGGAAAAAGCTAGGGCACACAATCAAGAGCCTGCTAGGTTGAAAACCCGTAAGGGCGACCTAAGAAAAAGTTAGGGCAAGGCTAAAGACCTGCTAGGTTGAAAACTCAAAGGAATAACCCAGGAAAAAGTTAAGGTCAGACCAGGAATCCCAAGACAACATGACATCCTACACCTCATCTTTCCTAAAATTGGGGAAAAATTTTGTCGTTTCTCAAGTTTGGTTAATTTGACAATCAAGGTTATGAAAAGCAGCATTGGCATTTTTCATCAAAAGGTGCCATTAGGGCAATCGAACCGACATCCTTTGTCATCCTTCCCTTTCAAGTACACTACCTCAAACATCTTTTGCAAACCTTCTGCATTTCCTCCCATTAACCATTCAATATCATATTGCACACTCTAATAGTGCACATGCCAAAAAGAAATGTAAAAAATGTAAAAAAAGAAAAAAATATTAATTTTGAAAAGTCATGACAAGTCGGATGAATCCTCGACCATCGTAGCACGACATGATTGTTCCCCAAAATATCATCCTTCTGTTAGACATAACGCCACAAGACTAAAGGAGTGTGTCTTATTCAATCATGTTGACCACCGTTGGGTCTCAAAGATCCTGGGAAGGAGGGTTCAAAGTGGACCAAGAAGCCAAGAAATAGAGTCAATCTAGCACGTCCTGATTCTTGATTCCCTTCACACCCACTATAATGTTGTCGAGAAAGGATATGTCAAAAAAATCAAAAATCAAGAGAAACAAAAGCTTTTTTTTACCCCATCATGGCATGCATTCATCCCACAGCATCCATTCCATCAAATAATTATTTCAAGCATCAAAATGAAATCAATAAGATTAAAACATCACATCCTCTCTATTCAAGCATCACAAACATCACATCTTTGGTCATTCAAATAGTACAACAACATCATTCATTCGAGCATTGCACAAACCATTTTCTAAAAATAATTAAGACCAAGGAAAATTCCCCAAATCCATCATAATTAAAAAGATTTTTTAAAAGTCAAAACTGGGGAAAACGTTTTCCCACAAAAATGCAATTTGAGGTCATCCTCAGATTCTGGATCGAGTCCAAGCCGGGGCAAACGCTTGCCCACAAAAATTCAATTTGAGGTCAACCTCAAATTTGGAGTCAATCCCAAACTGGGGCAAACGTTGCCCAAGAAAGATTTAAATTCAAAGAACCAAATCAAAACTGAGGCAAACATTTGTCCAAATAATTCAAGGTAGGACAATTGACAATTTCAAGTCAAAATTCAAGCTAAGGCAAACATGTGCCAAGAAAAATTCAAGATGAGGCAATCCTCAATTCCATCAAGATTCAAATTGGGACAGACGCTTGCCCAGATAATTCAAGTTGAGGCAATCCTCAATCAAGATTCAAACTAGGGCAAACGCTTGCCCAAAATCTCTCCAAATCAAGACGTCTCTCAATTATCAAAAATCTTCTAAACTGGGGCAAAATGTCTGCCCAAGCTTCTTCAAGAAAGTAATTGTAAACACTCAATTAAGTCCGAAGCCCCATTTTTAAAATTAACTAGTGATTAAACCATAATTTAAAAAATAAGTAAGAATTAAGATTAATAAACAAAAAGCAGAAAAACGAATAAATAGAAAGTAGAAATACAAATAAACAGAAAACAACAACAAAAAGTATAAATAAATAAAAATAAAGAAATGAAAAATCAAAATAACAAAAAAATACAAAAATAGAAAGGATTGAACTATAAATGTAAAAATAAAAAAAATATAAAGATAAAACCAAGTAATAAGAATAAACAAATAAATAAAAATAGAAAAAAAAAGAAAGAAAAAAGAAAAGAATCAGAAAAGTAGAAGAATAGAGAAAGAGAAAAAGAAAAAGAAAAAATATCCTATGTGGGAAAGAAGTCCCACATTGGATAAGAAAGAATTCTTTAATCCCTCCTCCTTCTATATAAGGAGAGGTCCTTCACCAAAATGGGGGAGGAGGAGCACTTGGAGTCTTAGGAAGGATTTTCAGAATTTTCAAAAGGAGGACCTAGGAGACTCTCTACCTCTGCCTCCAATTCAGCCCTTGGCCTCCATGGAACCAGTTATTCATCACCTTCCAATGGAGGTTAGATCCGACTTTTATTCCTCTTAAGTTTCTCGTTTCTTCTCGGATTTCCAAGTTCATTTTCGTCTCTGTTTTTCCTTTTCATTTTTTATCGGCCAAATGATCCCTGATTTTGGTGCCTTTTGTTTCGTTTTCTTTGTCTTTCTCTCTAGTTTCTGGAATGATATTATTTGTCCAATTTGGATCTGAAATGAAATTTATATTGCCAGATTACCTAAGCATGTTCATCCTGGTCCGCAAATTAACCTAACTTGTTTGATTTGTGCATAACTTGCTCATTTCTGATTGGATTTATGTAAAACTTGTTTTGTTTGATTTCTATAATCCATATATTTCAAGTTATTAGTTTTAATATTTCAGATCTACCAAAAAATATTTTTTAAAAATTCTGAGATTTAAATTCAAATTTTGGCGCTAAAAACTCTTGTGTTCTTGTGGTTCATCTTTGTTTCTGTTTTTCATTTTCGTTTTTAATTGATCAAATGATCTCTGATTTCTGTGATTTTTTCTATGTTCTCTTTTTATTTCTCTCTAGTTTCTGGAATGATATTATTTGTCTAATTTTGATCTGAAATGAAATTTTTATCGCCTGACTACCGAAGCATGTTCATCTTGGTGCGCAAATTAACCTAGCTTGTTTGATTTGTGCATATCATGCTCATTTCTGATTGGACTTATGTCAAACTTATTTTGTTTGATTCCTATAATCCATATATTTCAATTGATTGGTTTTAATTTTTCAAATCTACCAAAAAATATTTTCTAAAAATTATGAGATTTGAATTCAAATTTTGGCGCAAAAAACTCTTGTGTTCTTGTGGTTCATCTTCGTTTCTGTTTTTCATTTTCGTTTTTAATTGATCAAATGATCTCTAGTTTCTGTGATTTTTGTTGTGTTCTCTTTTTCTTTCTCTCTAGTTTCTGGAATGATATTATTTGTCTAATTTGGATCTGAAATAAAATTTCTATCGCTTGATTACTGAAGCATGTTTGTAATTCTTTTCCTTAATTTCAAATCAAGTCAAGTTTATTTCAAATCAAGCCCAATTCAAGCCCAAAATTCAAATCAAGTTTATTTTATTTTAAATCAAGTCCAATTTTATTTCATTAAATTCAAATCAAGTTTATTTTATTTTAAATCAATTCCAATTTTATTTCATCAAATTCAAATCAAGTTCATTTTTTTAAATCAAGTCCCATTGTGCATTCCTTAATCTCACGCAACGAGCTCCAAAAACGAACTGGTGGCTTTTTCTGCTATTCGCTATTTAGAGAATCATATGGATCCAAGTGCACCCATAGTTATCTTGGGCCCTGTGCATATGTGGATTGGGATTGCCCCTTCTTTTCCAAACAAATAAAAACTCATTTGGCATTCCTTAATCTCACGCAACGAGCTCTAAAAACGAACTGGTAGCTTTTTCTGCTATACACTATTTAGAGAATCGTATGGGTCCAAGTGCAGCTGTAGTTATCTTGGGCCCTGTGCATATGTGGATTGGGATTGCCTTTCCTTTTCCAAACAAATAAAAACTCATTTTGCATTCCTTAATCTCATGTAACGAGCTCTAAAAACGAACGTGTAGCTTTTTTAGCTGTTCGCTGTTTAGAGATTCGTATGGGTCCAAGTGCAGCCATAGTTGTCTTGGGCCTTGTGCATATGTGGATTGGGATTGCCTTCCTCTTTTCCAAACAAATAAAAACTCATTTTGCATTCCTTAATCTCACGCAACGAGCTCTAAAAACGAACTGGTAGCTTTTTCTACTGTTCGCTGTTTAGAGATTCGTATGGGTCCAAGTGCAGCTGTAGTTGTCTTCGGCCTTGTGCATATGTGGATTGGGATTTCCTTCCTCTTTTCCAAACAAATAAAAACTCATTTTTGCGTTCCTTAATCTCACGCAACGAGCTCTAAAAATGAACTGGTAGCTTTTTCTGTTGTTCGCTGTTTAGAAATTCGTATGGGTCCTAGTGAAGCCGTAGTTGTCTTGGGCCTTGTGCATATGTGGATTGGTATTTCCCTTCTCTTTTTTTACAAAATAAAAATCTCGTTTTGCATTCCTTAATCTACACGACGAGCTCTAAGCACGAACTGGTAGCTTTTTCTACTATTTGCTGTTTAGAGATTTGTATGGGTCCAAGTGCAGCCGTAATTGTCTTGGCCCCTATGCATATGTGGATTAGGAAGCATCCTTAAAATATTTTCAAAAAGAACCTGTTCACCTTTTCAAGCACCTTCGAAGGTCAAGCCCTCAAATCAACCAGAACTACGTAAGCCTTGAGTTTCTCATTGCATCGGGGAATACGTAGGAGCAGGATCAAGTCCTGTCAGGCTAGCCTCCATCAGTCTATTTACTTTCACTCTAATTAAAGGGATCAAACAATTTTCAAAAATCACACACTCAGTTTAAGGGTACCGTTCTTCGGAACTGGTGAGTGGGGTGCCTAACACCTTCCCCACTCGTAACCGACTCCCGAACCTAAATCTCTTCCTCAAGTTAGGGTTTTTCCAAATCTTTTTCCCTCAAATAAAAATTTGGTGGCGACTCCACATAATCAATAAAATTCTATTTTAAATTTTAGCGAGTTCGTCGTCTCGTCGGAATTACGGTTGCGACAGTAATTATCAAGTGCTGAAAAACCTTCGAGTCCAAAGTAAAATAAGCAATTTATTCTTATTTAAGAAAAACACATTTCAAAATAAGATTGTCTGGGGGCAGCTGACGAAGAAGTCCATATTCCTTCTTCACGTGCCTTCCCAAGACACATCATATTATTTTCCATACATGTCTTGACAGGTCATTCTCTCGGCTGCATTAACAGGCCGCCATTTTATTTACCACACCTGTCTTAACAGATCATTTCTTGCCTAACAGGCCATCGGTTCTACGCCCTTATACTTGTCTCCACAGGTTGTTCGATTCTTACTTGTCTTAACAGGCTCACTTCTTTCTGTCAACAACAGGATTTTTCTTCTGTACCTGTCTTAACAGGTTTTCATCATTCTGCTTAGCCTGTCTTAACAGGTTTTTCATCATTCTTTGTTCGCCTGTCTTAATAGGTTTTCGTCATCGTGTTCGCCTGTCTTAACAAGTATCTTGTTTCTTTCCTGTCAACAATAGGACTTTTCCTTCATTACCTGTCTTAACGGGTTTCTCTCCTCATTTCAATGTTTGTCTTAACAGGATTCCATTTACATTCTACCTGGCTCAACAGGTCATTTTTCGTTCCCCTTTCCTGTCTTTACAGGTGTTCATCGTTCTGTTTTGCCTGGCTAAACAGATACCTTGCTTCGTTCCTGCCAACAACAGGACTCATCTCCATTTCTCTTGTCTTAACATGTCATTTGTCATTTTCCTTTGCCTGTCTTAACAGACTTTCATCTTTCCTTTTTTCCTTTCTTAACAGGTATTTTGTTTTTTTCCTGTCAGCAACAAGACTCCATTTACATTATACCTGTCTTAACAGGTGTCTCATTCCATCCTGTCAATAATAGGGTCATTACATTTAACCTGTCCTAACAAGACATTGTTCACTTTCCTTTGCCTGTCTTAACATGTTTTCATCCTTTCTTGTTTTCCTGTCTAGCAGGCTTGCATTTTTCCTATCAACAACACGAGTCCATCTACATTTATCCTGCCTTAATATTTTAGTTCACGTCATTCATTTTTCCTGTCTTAACAAGTCATTTTAATTTTCTTTGCCTGTCTAGCAGAATTGCATCTTTCCTGTCAACAACAGGACCTCAAGCATGTTTAAATTTTGTCCGACTGTCTTAACAGGCTTGCATTTATCCTGGAAACAGTAGGATTTCATTTGCATCTTTCCCGGCAACAGCGGAACCTCATTACATCCCTCCTGTCAACAACTGGACCTCAAGCATGTTTAAATTTTGTCCGCCTGTCTTAACACGCTTGCATTTATCCTGGCAACAGCGAGATTTCATTTGCATTCTTCCCGGCAACAGCGGGACCTCATTGCATTTTTCCTGTCAACAACAGAACCTCAAGCATGTTTAAATTCTGTCCGCCTGTCTTAACAAGCTTGCATTCATCCTGGCAACAGCAGGATTTCATTTGCATTCCTCCCGGCAACAGCGAGACCTCATTTTCATTTTCCTGTCAACAACAGGATATCAAGCATGTTTAATTTCTGTCTACCTGTCTTAACAGGCTTGCATTCATGCTGGCAACAGCAGCATTTCATTTGCATCTTTCCCGGCAACAGCGGGACCTCATTGCATTTTTCCTGTCAACAATAGGACCTCAAGCATGTTTAAATTATGTCCGCCTGTCTTAACAGGCTTGCATTCATCCTGGCAACAACAAGATTTCATTTGCATCTTTCCCAGCAATTGCGAGACCTCATTGCATTTTTCCTGTCAACAACAGGACCTCAAGCATGTTTAATTTCTGTCTACCTATCTTAACAAGCTTGCATTCATCCTGGCAATAGCGGGATTTCATTTGCATCTTTCCCGGCAACAGCGGGACCTCATTGCATTTTTCCTGTCAACAATAGGACCTCAAGCATGTTTAAATTTTGTCCGCCTGTCTTAAAAGGATTGCATTAATCCTGGCAACAGCAGGATTTCATTTGCATCTTTCCCAGCAACAACAGGACCTCATTGCATTTTTCCTGTCAACAATAGGACCTCAAGCATGTTTAAATTCTGCTCGCCTGTCTGAATAGGCTTGCATTCATCTTGGAAACAACAGGATTTCATTTGCATCTTTCCCGGCAACAGCGGGACCTCATTGCATTTTTCCTGTCAACAACAGGACCTCAAGCATGTTTAAATTCTATCTGCCTGTCTTAACAGGCTTGCATTCATCTCGGCAACAACAGGATTTCATTTGCATCTTTCCCGGCAATAGCGGGACCTCATCTGCATTTTCTTGTCAACAACAGGACTTCAAGCATGTTTAAATTTCTCCTATCTTAACAGGCTTGCATTTATCCTAGCAACAGTAGGATTTCATTTGCATTCTTTCCAGCAACAGCGGGGGCCCTTTTGCATTTTTTGCTGTCGACAACAGGATTCCTCATCAAGTTTACATTTCTGCATTCTTGGCCTATGATGTCAGGCCTCCTTCAAGTTTACATTTCTGCACTTTGGCCTATAGTGTCAAGCCACCCTCAAGTTTTTTTTTCTGCATTTTTGGCCTATAGTGTCAGGACCCCATCAAGTTTACATTTTTGCACCTTGGCCTATGATGTCAGGCCTCCCTCAAGTTTTCCTCTCTCCATTTTGGCCTATAGTGTCAGGCCACCATCAAGGTTACATTTCTGCACGTTCAAGTTTTACATTTTCGCATTCTTCGGCTTGTGTTGTCAAGCCATCGTCAAGTTTACTTTTCCGCAGCTAGGCCTATGATGTTGGGCCTCCAGCATAGTTAGATTTGTGTACCTCGGCCTATGTTGTCAGGCCACCTTGTACATTACCCTGCATGCTTTCCTGTTCTAGATAGTCCTTTTTCACTCATTTTCGGTAGTATTCATAACCTAATTAGGTTATGCAATCGAGCCTTGCATGTTTAAACCCTATCGACACATGAAGCCGGTAATGTCATTCAATTCCCATTCTCTAGGCATCCATGAGGTTCACTTTAAGCTCAAGGCTTCTAGCACCGCTCGGACTTCTTTCAAAAGTCTGCCTCGGACATAATGTGTTCATGTCTTTACTCATTTCCTACCACGATAATTCACAGAATCATTTCTCACATTATCTGGTAGGAAAACGAGTAAAGAGGGGCAAACTGTAAACACTCAATTATGTGTGAGGCCCCCTATTATTAAAATTAATCAAGAAACCAATGCTAATTTAAATAATAAAGAAATAAGCGAAAAACAGAAAGCAGAAAAATAACTAAACAAAAGATCAATGAATAAACTACAAAATAAAGAAAAAATCAAAAATGAAAATAAAAAAAAGAGAAGAAAAAGAAATAAATACAAGAAAATAGAAAAATTAAAAAATACAAAACTAATGGAATTTAAAAATGCAATTAGAGAAACTAATTTAACAAAAAAAAAAAGAAATGAAAAAGAATCAAATACAAGAAAATAACAAAAAATACAGAAAATCTGAAAAAAAAAAAACATAAAAAAAAAATATACGAATACTAAAAAACATATATGGGGCTGGCTCTTGGCTCCTTGAAGGAGTTTGGCTTTTGCCAAGAGGAAGGGGTTGGCTTTTGGCCCCTTGAAAGAGCTTGGCTCTTGCCGAGAGGGAGGGGCCTAGCTTCCAGTACAAGAGACTCAAAATGAAATCCATAAAGGGGAATCAAATAAAAAGAAAGAAGAGAAAAAAGGGGGGCTCCATTCCCTGGAATTATTAGGATTGTGCTGGCACCTTCTGGGAGATAGGGGTTGATTCATCAACACATGCACGTTCTGGTGAAGAGGAGAGAGGGATCAGACATCATTTCTGAACACCGAGGGGAATTTCTTTGGAGAAGGCTAGCTCGTGATCATCATCAAGAAGACAACATCGATTCCTATAGTTTCTTGCAAGAATTCCAGGAGCATGAATATGGCCATACTCTACATATTCTGTTCATAAATGTCATTTCTTGAACCGCAAGGACTCCAAGAGGATGAATGTATGCAAGGCTATGATTTCTCACGTTTTGGCATTATAGTTTTAACTTCGATAATGTTCGGCAATTGGAATGTGGCATTATGATTAATGCAAGAATAGTTCAGAGCTTGGGACTCTTTAACAACCACTTCAGAGGCTCTCGTTCTTCCCAGGTCTTCGTGCAAGTCGACCGATCTGAAACAGAGGCACGAGATGGATGCTCGGGTTCATCTACATTTCTTTTTAGTCTCATGGTTGAGGTCCTGGTTTCGCACCTTCATGCACATACAAGCTCAAGAATGCCTGAAGGCATGGCAGTCCAGTAAGTTGAGCAGGGAAGAACTTCATAGGCCAAGAGGTTGTATCTGGTGCACATGGGAGCGCAGGGATTCACCAAGGAGCAGGCCTCCAAGACGTAGTTGCAAATATGCGTCACAGGGATTCAGCTCTATCTCGGACGGCACTACGAAGCCTGCATGATTTTGAAAAAAGCCAACGTTCCATGCAACCCCTCTTCACGAGATTCCCACATTCTCAATGGAGTGGTACAGTCGTCGACCATACACCTTATGTTAGACGTCTTACTCAGGCTCTTCCCTCACACTTCAGTCTCTGGAAGGGCCATGTTCCATTCATGCTCATCCATGCAAAAACAGTATAGGTTTTTAGATACAGTGATGGGTCACACAAAAGCTAAGTAAAACCAAGCAAGTGGTAACTTGTATTCGGCAGTATTAGCAACCTCCGTAGTCTACCCACACATGACCTAAACCATGATGATGGCCCCCACCTGAGTTAAGGTAATGAGTGTCAGATTCATAGTCAACCACCATGGGAGTGGGCTAGTGCGATCTTCATTGATGAGGTATCGTCAAAGGCTGTATGAAGGTTGAGAAAGCCATGCTTGACTCCTACCAAGAGCTCTCTTTCTATCTTAAAGCCCGTTTATATTCACCCAAAGGTAGCCCATGCATGCGCGTCCAAGCCTGACCAAAGAAGGGTCCAGGCCCTATGCATAAGGGGCGTCGACGAGAGTAAGGGTCCAGGGCCTAGGCATAGATCATAAGGCTTGAGGCAGGCTCAAATGGTCGCTCCCGCTCAGGCCTAGATGCAGGTTGGGAGGTCCTGGGGTACGTATCAAATCAGCTTCAAAAGAAATCATTGGGTCTGCTCAAAGGTGTTGGAATCGTTCATGCAAAAGGAAAACCCCATGCACGTCCAGAGACTTAGTGTGATTGAGGATTAAGGGGATCAAATCATGATAGAAGAATTAGACATGTGAAGATGAGGAACATAGAATCTGGCCCCTGCCTTTAGCCTGATCTGGGTCCAGTACACTTCCGACGTGGCATGGAAAAATGTCCACTAGTTGGTTAACACTTGGCCTTTCCATAAAGTGTCTCGCCTGGGCCCTTCCCCTATGTTCATTTCCCACGCACAATCCATGTAACATTGATAAGAAGTAAATGTATGCGACCTTGCTGGCTCAAGTGATAGCTCTGATTGGTGCTACATGAGAGGCTCCAGGTTCAAATCTTATATGCTGCAATTTGGTTGTGGGTCTTCCCCATTTCAGGGGCATTATGCAGCAGGTGAGCTACGTTAACACTCGAGTCCTAAACTTAATGAAAAGTATAGTAAGCTCAAGTGGAAGTGTAGTCCAGTGGTACCACTTATCGCCCGCAATGTCCAGGGGCTGTGTTCGAACCCCACACCCCACAATTTTAATTTCGAAGTCCTCTCACTCGCCTCCCACATGCCGCCAGGTCACGTGCATATCACATGTAGCCAAATGGATTTCTCCTTTGCTGTGCCTAGTGCGTGCGTCTCTCACAGGGCCTGAACGTACTACGCTGCACCGATTATATCCTCAATTGGGCTCCAAGTTTGATCATCTGCGCCTCTTCAATTTGAGCCCAGCCTACTCAAGGCCACAAAAAGGCTTAGCCTCTTTTGTATACGTGGGTCAAACGCAAATAATTTTAAATTTAAATTCATTTCAAATAAAAGGTTTAAAATCAGGATTATCAATTAAAACATAAATCAAGGAAAGTAAAATTTTGCATCAAATTCAAACCTATTCACTAAATGTCAAGGCAGGTAAATTTTAAATCGAATTTAATTCTTTACCCAAGGTTTCAAGTCAAATTCATTGTAGTCAAATCAAGTGTGCTTTTTTCTCTCTCTCTCTCTCCAATTTCCAAATCAAGTTCAAATTACTCTTCTTAAGTCAAAAATCAAAATTATTTCTTTTTCTCCAAATTTAATGTTAAATTCATCTTTACTCAATTTGGAATCATTTCTTTTCCTCAAGCTTCAAATATAATATTCATTTTAAGATTCCTGTCAATAAAGAAAATCAAATTTATTTTTATTCAATCCAATTCATCTCTTTTCAACAAGTTTCCTACCAAATTCATTTCATCAGGTTAAATAAAGTTCACCAAGCTCACTTTAAACCAAGTTCATTTTATCAAGCCCATTCTTTTCCTCATCCTTAATATCTTTCCAAGAATAGTTCATCTTTGAGAATCACTAGTCTCACGCAACGAGCTCTAAACGGGAAACTGGTGGTCTACACTGTTGTTCAATGTTTAGGGGTTCATATAGGCCCCCGTGCTGCTTTAGCTGCCTTGGACCTTGTGCATGAGTGGACTGAAATTTCCTCCAAGAAATAAAGTTCTTCTCAAAAAGCTTTGGGAATCACTAGTCTCACGCGACGAGTTCTAAATGGGAAACTGGCGGTCTACACTGTTGTTCGATGTTAAGTGGTTCGTATAGGCCCCCGTACAGCCTTAGCTTCCTCAGCCCTTGTGCATGAGTGGACTGAAAGTTCCTCCAAGAAATAAAGTTCTTCTCAAAAAGCTTTGGGACCTACAGTCCCACACGACGAACTCTTTACGGGAAACTTGCGGTCTACACTGTTGTTCGATGTTTAGTGGTTCATATAGGCCTCCGTCCAGCCATAGCTGCCTTGGACCTTGTGCATGAGTGGACTGAAAGTTCCTCCTAAAAATGAAAATATTTTCAAAAATATCATATTCCTTCTAAAGCCCTTCCGAAGGTCAAGCCTTCAAAGCAGAACTACGTAAGCCTTGAGTTTCCCACTGCACCGGGGAATACGTAGGAGCAGGATCAAGTCCTGTTAGGCTAACCTCCATCAATCTATTTATTTTCACATTAATTAAGGGATCAAACAATTTTCAAAAATCACACACTCAGTTTAAGGGTACCATTCTTCAGAACGGGCGAGTGGGGTGGCTAACACCTTCCCCATTCGTAACCGACTCCCGAACTTCGAATCTCATCCTCGAATCAGGGTTTTATCCAAGTATTTTCCCTTAAATAAAAATTTGGTGGCGACTCCACATCATCAAAGTAAAATGAGATGATCAATTTTCTTCCAATGAATAATTCATCCATAGAATTAAATTTCAGAAACAAACTCTCACTTTATTAAAAGGGTAAAATATTCTTTTATTGTGCCCGAGGAATTTAAAAGTCAATAGGCCTATCTTATTTAATAATTAGGATATGGTATTACTTCCTAAAGCAAGATAATTAGGCCTATCTTATTTAATAAGTTTTTATGAAATTCCTATCTTTCATATTACTTGTTGGATCCATATTTCAAAAGTTCGGGGGGGGGGGGGGGGGGGGGGGGGAAGTGGGTTGTTTGGGTTGATCTGGTCTCATCTTCCCTTTGCAGGGCTCGATGGGCCCAACGCCCTAAAGCCACCTAGAGTCTTTTTTTTTTGGAGTGTTGATCGCAATTTAGAAATATCAGTAGGGATTAAACAGTTAGGGTAAGAAAGGTCCAGCAAGTACACCAACCTCGTTGTGGAGGAATGAGTGGCAGGGCGAGGGTCATCTCCAGGAATGTATAGGTAGCAACTCGAGTACCATCCTGTAGTGGCAATGGTTATCAGAGAAGGGGGCAGAGCAACCAGGAGCAAGATGACAATGATAGGATTGGAGAGACTCCTGGCCAAGGGGGAGCAATGGTGCAGGCCAACTATGACTTCCACCCTTCACCGAGCAGGGGAACAAAACATCATTACTTGGGCTAGGGCTTGGGTGGTTATCAATGATTTTTGTGCCTGGTGATGATCAGAATAGCTTCTTGGATAAGCCTTCAACCTCTTATCCCCAATGTCAAAATTACCTATTCATTTACTCTGCTCCTTTTTGGTACCAACTTGGTTTTCTGAACAAGGTGCGTTTGAGAAGACCAAAAGTGGTCTATGGCGTATTCCCGGAGGTCTAGACCAAAATCCTTATATTTTCCCTTCGCTACGATTTTATTGGATCAAGTGGTTTTCGTGCTTGGTTCAACCGGGAATAGGGAAATCACATGGTTGTACTAAGGCATACTGATTTTCTTTTATTCTTTTTGATCCCTCTAGTTATTCTTATGTATATCTATTCTAGCTGGTTCTGATTTGGTCTAGCATCATACAAATCTAAAATAAAGCCAACAATCTAGCTATTTGGATTAAAATCTAGCAATTATAGGGAAATAGATGACCACACAACATTAATCATTTTCAATTTCCTGATTCAGGCTAGCACTACAAAAATTACTCACAATCCTTTTTGGAGGATCCTTAGTCTTTACACTTATGACTCTAGTCATTAAAAAATAATCCTAAATTACAAGTGAATAGTAACTTTAATGCTCATACCTAAAAATTTATAGAGAATCTTGCTATGGAGATTCCTTGGTTGTAATTCTATGGTCCAAAATGGTAGAGTAGAGTTGTATTGAGTTTAGTGAACAATGAGGGAGGGGGGATAGCTTTTGAGGGAGAACTTTTGGAACCACTAGGAGTGAAAGTTTTTCTCTTATTCCCTTGCATCTTCAATTTTTATTTTATTTATAGCCTTTTCATTTTGTTAACTTAACCCCCTTTTGTTAACTTAACCCTTTCCTTACTTACTTAACCATAAGTGTTTTTTAACCATACTCACAACTACCTAACAACTCCAAACTAACTTTCAACAGAAAGATACCTTCTTTTCCTTTTCTTCTACTTTGGGCTAGTTGTTGTTTCTTCTTAGATCCATTGGACTATTAAAAAAAACTATCAACCTCCTTCTCTTATTTTTTTTATTACCTCCTTAGTTTAGGTTTTAAGCTTAAATTAATTTCTTTTCCCCCTTTTTTTATTTATATATTTATTTTAAGTTTTTATTATTTTTTCTTTTTCATCAAATAATTTTAATTATGAAAAAGAAGTCTTGAATATAAATTTGTATTCACAAAGTTTAAGTGTTAGAAGTTTTATACTTTCTTAACTAATAACTTTACTAATCAAGTTTGAATCACTAATTAATTTATTTGTTTACCTCCATACCGATGAATTCATACTCATATTCTATTTAAATGTGTTTAAGCATCCAAATTAACCTACTTTACCTAGTTATCCTATAGGTGGCCAAACCTACTCCTTAACATCCTAAAGCATTGTGGTTCAGTTTTTTGTTACATTAGAAGGTGATTTCTACTAGTTAGGACTTAGGCTATTAAACTACACCTACTTAGAAACTTTTAGGACTTTTCCTTCTTACTTGGTAGGCATGGCTAAATGGTTTATCACACTCCCACAACTCCATAATTGATTTCTAATCATCACCTTATGCATAGTTAAGTTCAGTTTTAAGTGTTAACAAGATTTTAACTTACTTTCACCAATTTATCCAAGCATGATCAAATGGTTACCCAAACCATTACCAAGTCTCTTTCAAACTTATAATTCCTTTCATATACATGGTTAGGTTCCTCATTACACCTTAATTAAAATTTTAAACTCAAGTTTCCTTAATTTAATAAAGAGTGGCAAAATCCACTCTTTGCCTAAGTAAGGGTCTTTTTCTCAATTTCTTCTCACTTGACTTTTGTGTCATGAATTTTAGCACTTCTTACAACACATGATTTTGGATCCATCAAGATTTATCCTTACTCCATAACTTTGGTTACGATCATGGAGGGTCTTAAGTGTCTTATTCAAATTTTAGTCCACAAGTCTACCTTTTCTCTTACTATTTTTAAGGTCCAAGTTTTGAGTTAAATTTGTAACTTTTCTGACTTCATCATTTTAGTCTTTTAGGATTATTATCACATGGGTCTAGATCTAGACTTTTATCAAAGTCTAAGTTCATCATTAAATATTTTGAGACGTGACATAAGCAACCTTACAATTTTTATCATAATGATCATAAAGAAAGCATTTTTCAAGAAAACCAAGTGAAGATCCACTATATCTACTCTAAGATCCATCCATCCCTTATTTTGAACATCTCAAAACTTTTCACAAAAATTTCCAAATCTTCCTAAACCATTAGAAATAATTTTTAAGAAACTTTAACTGATTATTTGATGCTCATTTTGAACCATTATTTGATGGTCATTTTTAACCAAATATTCTCCAAACCATTATTTGATGCTTATTTTTAACCATCAATGGCAATTTTAATCTCCATCAAACTCAAGAAAGTGAGATCCATAAAGCTCAAAGAAAGATATGTAACATCCATAAATTTTCATAATGAACTCTTGAAGTTATAAATAATCTCTAGAAGGAAACAAGAGCAGAAAATTAGTGCAAATGACGAAAATGCCCCTGCACCTAGGCAACCCAAATAAGTGCAAGAGAAATATAAAATAAGAGTTAAAAGATATTTTAAGGGATTGGAGAATATTAATAATGATAAAAAGTAATATGGAAAAACTTAGAAACAAAGAAGGGGTGAACATGCCCTGAGGAAACTCTGAAAATGCCTAAAACGCACATAAAAAACTCTATTTTTTGCAGAGGGCTAATCGGTTTCTAGAAAAATATAAAATGACCTTAGATTAACTTGGGAATGAACCAAAAAGTTTTATAATTTTTGTGGGAAGAATTTGGAAACTTCTCAGGTAATGTTGAGAAAAATTACAAAAACACCCCTAGAAGGCCAACAGGGCAAGAAAGTGTGAAGAAGAAGCCAAGAGTGGGTCCCATATAGTGCGCACGAAATTTCTATGTGGAAATCATGGTAATGAGTCACCATATGAAGTTCATCCAAAGTAAATGCACAAAAAACAAAACTCATAAATGTAAAGATTCCTTTAACCATGGTTAAGGTTAATTAACCTTGATTAATTAAAATTAATCATGCTTAGGACAAGGTAAACTTGATTAGTGATAAACTTAGCCTCATACACACTAATATAATTATAAAAGGATAATTTCTCACATTTTGAATTATTTTGAAAAATGAAAATTTAATGCAAAATTACCAAAATACCTTTAAATGAAAAATTATTCTTACCTGCTCTTGTTGGATGAATTCACTAAGCTCCTTGGAAGGAATCATTTGGTTTAGATTTCACTCCCTAAACACTTAGAAAAACTCTCCAAACTCTCTCCAAGTTAAACCAAATCCAAAAATCCTAACCTTCCACCTTAAGCTTAAGTTTCTATCTTTGAGATTTAAGCTAAGATCAAGTTTTAAACACTAAGCCCCACCATAACCACACATCAAGTCTCTGTCAAGTAGGATTTTCTACTTTGCCTTTTTGAGCTTTAAATCTTCTTTTTTATGATTGGTCTTCTTCCTTTTGTGGATCCTTACTATAAAATCCATGGATGTCTTTTTTTGGATTCATGAGGGCTCAAGGATGCCTTTGAATGGTTCAAAATGATCATCACCATTTTTTATAGATTTTTGAAAGATAAAATGATGTTTGGTTAGATTAAAGTGCTTCTAGGAAACTTGGAAGCAATTTAATCAGTGGAAGTTCTTTAAGAACCTATTTTGGTTGTTTGGGATGTTTTGAAAGGTTATGAGGAAAATTTTTAAGGTGGTCATGATAGGAGATGAATGGATCTTGAGTAGATCTTGTGGATCTACACTTTTTTATTTTGAAAAATATGCTATCTTGCATATTTTTATGCTTACAGCTTGAAAGTTGTTGATTCTCTTACTATGGTGGACTTGTACAATAATGTATCCAGATCTGAACCCATGGATTAAAATATTAAAAAGTGTATAAAAAATTAATTCATAAGTCTCAAAACTTGCTTTGGACATAGATCTAAAAACTATTAGGTGGAAGTTAAAATTTTGGGACAAAAATGGAACAAGCTCCATAAGATACCTATGAATCTCTTTGACCAAGACCCAAGCTAAGGATTGGACAAGCCTTGTATGGATCAAGTGCTTAAGGTGCTACAAGTGCACAAAATCATGGAACCAAGATTGTATGAGAAGGAATTTTGAAAAGGTGACCTTAGAAATACCTAAAGGGGAATTTGGCCATATTGGCTAAGTTAAGGGTACAATTGCTTAAAATTTCTAAAAGTGATACAAACCATATGAATAAGTTCTAAACGATGTGAAACAACTTTTGGAAGAAGAGAAATTGACCTAAAATGACATAAAAACTACTATGTGTGCATTCAGCCACCTTAGCTTAATTTAAGGAAAAATGAACCTAAATTTTGGTTAAGGATGCATTAAGAATCTTCATTAGGTAAATGGAAAGTGGCTAGGTCCATAATAGCCAAAATGGATGAAATCAATTAAAATCCATAATAAACAATTAAGCTAGGTTTCAATAATGCATAAGTTGGTAATTAAAAATGAACAATCGAGTTGTGATGAGAAAATGACCATCCGGCCATGACCCTTAGGAGTATAAGAGAAGTCCTAAAAATTAACTAAACTTGGTAAAACTTATAGCCTAAACTTCAACTAGAAGGATTCATCAACCTAGGTTAATCAAAGATGAAATTTGATGCTTAAACACTAGGTGTGATATTCGGCCACCTTAGGATTAATTAGTCAAGGAGGAGTTTTAATTTTGAACTAGGTTTAATTAAGTATCCCTAGCTTATAAGTATAAGGGATTAAAAGTGTAAGGAAGTTTTACAATGGTTAAAGGGTCCATTCGGCCACCTTAGCGTTAATTGGTCAAGAAGGAGATTTAATTCTTAACTAGTATTAATTAACATCCTTGGCATATAAGAAGAAAGGATTAAGAGTGTGATTAAGTTTTAATAAAGGTTAAGGAGATCATTTGGCCATATTAGCTAACTTAGTGAAAGAAAGTTAAGATTTCACTATGACTTAAAACTAAACCTAGGCATGCATAAAAAAAGTGATTAGGAATGAACCATGAGGTTGGAAAACTACATTAAACCATTCGGCCATGACTTTCCAGTAAAAAACAAGTATTAAAAATTTCTAAGCTAAGTATTAATTAATGAATTACACTTTAATTACTGAAAATCAACTCCTAAGACAAAGAAAAGAAAACTAGAAGGCCTTAGAAACCATGAACTTACATTCAGTCACCCAAAGTCAAATAAGAAAAAATAAGTTTGAAAACTTGGTTTAAGTACATTAAGAAGCCTTGTTATGTAAAAGTAAAGGATTAAGAGATTAAATGAAGCTTGGCAATGGCATGTGCATCGTTCGGCCACGCATACCTAAAGTGGCATAAGAAGTTAATAACTTACTAACATATAACCTTTAAACTTAGTATGAATAGATTATGCATAAGACTTGTAAATTGAAGTGCATAAAGAATAAAAACTGAAGATGCCATTCAACCACCTATTAGAGAAAAACTTCTAAGTTGGTCAAAAATATGTGAAACTACTTAAAATTTGGTAAAGGAAAGGTTAAGGGGTAACTTAGAAGGTTGAGTGAATTAAGCCCCCTTGAGTTATTTATCATAAAATGTAATGAGTTAAACAAGTTGGACATGTATGGGTCCATGTAGTTATGTTATCCAAGTTTGATTGATTAAGCCGACTTGCGATGCTTTGTGAATGCATAATGTCTAATTTGAGTTGAATGATGAATGCTCATAAATATCTAAAGGATGATGCTATGTATGGAGATTATGTATGATTGATGATGTGATATAAATTGAGATCTAAATATGCATAGCATATTGGTTGAGCATGCATAATTATCTTTAAACCTTTAAAATGAACCTAAATGGATTAAGGGATCACTAAAACAAAGAGTTATGTGAAAAGTTAATCTACTATTATGTGCCTTGTGCATAATCAACAAAGTCCTACTGAAGAGGAGACCAAAGGTGTTCTGAAAGACCGAAGGTGTTCTCCACATATCCTTCTATTGTGAAGACCAAAGGTGTTTTTCACCTATTACAAGATGGTAATGATCATATAGGAATAAGCTTATATCCTTAAGAATGAAAGGTAGAGTACCAAAGCTAGTAAGATAATATTGTTTGACTGTTTATAATGTATGTCTAAGTTTGGAAAGCCCCTCGAAGGTGTGGAACAGAAAATGAATGAGACAATGTATAAGACATAGAAGAAAATGTGAGTCAAATAATATCTGTATTGAGATCCTAGATTTATGAAGTTTAAGATATATATATATATATATATATATATATATATATATATATATATATATATATATACTTATGTAATAGCGGTTGTTTTTTGTATAAATATAACCCACTTTAGTAGAAGTTTTGAAAGATTAAAAGCAACCTTGTATGCATGCCATGGTTTTTTTCAAATAAATTAAAATGGCTGGGGTGGAAGTGATGACACTAGAAATAGAGTAGAAACCTACTAAAAGACCTAGTTTCTCATTCTTTCTCTCTCCACTTTCTTCCCAGACAACGATCATGTCCTTCGCGACAGTGATGGTCTTCATAGATATTAGCAACATGGATTGGTCAACAAACCCTCACGGCTTGTTAATCAAAACTCAAGCCAATATGAGGATTTACTTCTTATTAGGACATCTTTTTACCTCAAAATTCATGAGCCCAAATTTCTCCACGACGAGTTTTGCAATTTCCTTAGAGGTATTTCACCCCAATGAAGTCTTTCTACCTCCTCCCGACTACTAAAGGCAAATGGAATGCCACTATTGAGGAATCTTCTTCCTCAAAGGGAGAGACAAATCCATAAACTCTATCACAGTACTATATTTCATCATATCGTTGGTCCTCACAAGGAAGCTCACCATACCCGATGTTGTATCCATTTCAAGCCTATCAAGAGATGCCGAACAAGACCTTCATGTTCTTGGATCAGAGCATGTGGCTAGAACATTTCCACCACTAGGCTTAGGAAGGTTCGTTGATCCCACAGTTTTGTTTTCAAAGAAGTAAAAATTTGAATGTCATACCCATATTGTAAATATTTGTAAATAGTTTGATGCAAGCATTCTAGTTATTATAATGTAGTAGTAAGCTAGTTTACGTATTATAATATGTAGCAAATATGCATGTAAATTTGGTATGTACATTATGGTGTGTAATAAAGTATATGTAAATGTCTTAGTGTCTAAGATTTTTATGTACATGTAAAAAAAATTGCATAATTATATAAAGCATGTATGTGTATGTATGATTTATATTTAATTTGTTAGAATATTGATGAGAGACAAATGAGGCAAAGGGAGAGACTCGTAATGATAATAATTGTGTGCACACAATGACGCCTATAACTTATTTACTGACATGAATGCTATATTGACTAAGCTCGCAATTTATAACAAAATGGTTGTTTTTATTTTAAAAAAATTACTGTATTTTCTCTTATAAGTATTTTTCAAAGATTAGGTATCATGAGATAACATATTGATAATGGAACCAAATGAACAATTTAAGCGTAAAATTGGTATTCATTTTCAGGGTGTTATAAAATCCATCAAAAAGAAAATAAAAATAAGTCATAAACACATAATTAAAAGCTTAAAAAATTGTATGGTAAAGACCTACTTGTTGAAGACTTTTTATAAAGATTTGGTAGGTCTTTTGAAGTTGGTTCCCTCCTCCTTGGTGGTCCACACAAAAGCTCCTAGTAATAGTGGTGGGGCTTTGTTGGTTTGTCTTGTTATAACTTAAACTTCAAAGATGGAAGTTCAATTTTAGTGCAGATTTTTGTGTTTTGAAAGAAGTTAGAGTTTTGGGTGAGTTTAGAGAAATTTATTAAGTGTTTAGAAGTTTGATAATGAAGAAACTGAACCTCCCCTTGACTTATACCAAGTTCAGCCACTTTAGGACATTTGCGAATTAAATTCTCATTTAAGGACATTTTGGTCCATTTACATGTAATTTTCATTTTTCAAATTAAATGTAAATATAAGAAATTATCCTTTAATATTATTTTAACTCTAATAAATGTCAATTTAATACTAATCAATGTTAATTTATTTTAAGTATGGTTAATTTTAATTAAGTAAGATTAAATTACTTTAACCATGGTTAATGTTATCTCTGCTCATTAATACTTTTGTCTTACATTTCATAAATGATGTGATGAATCGTGCAGTGAGTCATCATCTTATTTTTCACATGTTAATTTCATATACAATAGATAAAGGTGTTTTGGGTATTTTTTATGATGTTTTCATTCTCTATTTGTTTCTGGTCTTTTCTTATGACTTTCTAACCATCATTGATGGATTATAAAACTTTATAATATGTTTTACCTTTTATTTTAAGTTATCTACACATTTATTTATATCATCTTAGTATAAAGATATTTTTATCATTTGTTAAAAAAATTTTAATTTTTCTAAGCTTTTATTCTTGTTAAAAAAAATTTAATTTTTCTAAACTTTTATTCTTATCTTTACTTTATATTTTACTAAAGAACATTTATTACTTAGAAAGTCTATTATAAAAAAAATTGTGAATGTTAGAACCATTACTATGATTCTTTTAATCAATCCATAAAAATCTACATGAAGAAGCATATTTAGTTTCCATCACTAGATTCTAGCTAAATAATCTATTCCTTGTTTGCAAACTAGAACAACTCTTATATGGACTAAAATAAGAAAGTAAACCTCATAAATATTTTGATTTGTTCAAGATATAACCAATCTAAAAAAAATTATTCATAGTTAACAAAAAGAAAAAATCCAATAGAATTCCGTAGTAAATATAGTTTATAAGGATGATGGTTTGTTAATAAGAAAAGATTAAACTAAAATCCAAGATATGAAGCAAATTTCAAACCAAAAATTAAATATACAAAATCTAGGATAATATAAATACTTTTTTGGATTAGAACCAAGCAGATCCTTGCAAATCTTTTCTTTAAATTGAAGGATGTATGACTCATACTATTTATAAGAGACTGGTTTTCTTATCTCAAAAATATTACAATAGTTCTATAGATTATTATTTAATACTTCATTAATTTTAACATTCCATTCCATGATGTGATATTTTATAGAAAATTAATTGGAAAACATATACTGGAACAAAGGTCTCATAAAACTAATTTATTTAACATATACTGGAACAAAGGTCTCATAAAACTACTCACAAAATTCTTAAATACATTAAACAAAGTTTAGGGAAGGAACTTTTCTTTCCTATAAATTCACAATTAAAAATTGAGTAACTTTAGTAATTTAGATTAGGGAACTTATCTTGACACAATGAGATCGATAACTAATTTTTATTTCTTTTTAACAAAATCTCTTATCTCATAAAAAAGTATAAAATAATCTATTATATCAAGAAGCTTAATACAATTCCATGCACATAAAACTTATGAAACCTAGTGTATCTTCAAGATTTTCATTGTCACAATTTTCTTTTTATTTAACTATTTTTATGATAATTAATATGTTTCCCACATAATTATAAATCTCATATTTTATAAAAATATAAAATATATTGAGATTAAATTTTAAATTATTTAATAAAAAATTCAATCATAACTCATTCATACACTATTCATCTCCTTTAAAAATAAGTTGTAAAATCATTTTTAGCTAAATTATTATCCTTACCCTTTGTTTGATTAAAAAAAATTAAAAATAATAATTTATTTTTAGAAGTTGGATGAATTTTATTTTTTTATCTCTGTTGGTTTATATTTATTTTATTTAAAAAAGTGAAATAAAATTTTGGAACATCCACAAAAAATATTTTTCTACTTTCTTGTAGTGAAAATAAGTGAGGATAATTATTTATTTAATTATTTTAAATTCTTCAAATTATTGAATATTTTTTAAAAAATAAAAAATATTATATTAATAAAAAATATAGTAAATAAGAATATTTTAAAGTTAAATTTTATTTTTTAAAATTTATATTATAAATATTTCTTTTCACCATTTAAATACAAGAATTTTTTTTCTTCTATTTTTATTTATCAAAACTATTTATTTATTTTTTATCATATTTCTATATTTTTATCCTCCAATTATTTTATTTTTATTTCTTCCTTTCCTATTTTCTCATTTATTCAAGTATTAAAATTTATCGATCCCTTATAATCAAGGTGGAAATGTCGGATCTACCCATTTCAACTTGCAGCAGGGATGTTACCAAATTAATATATTAATTATAATTTAATCTTGTTAGTTTATTAGATAAATTTTGTTAGCCTCTTAATCATATTGGTTGTATATGTTAGTTAAATATAACTCTCATTTAATTAAATACGAGCATCTTTAAATAGAAGTAATATCTAGATTCTCAATTTGTAGGGGTGCCATGTATTTGAATCAAATCCATGTTTTTTTTGTTTAATGTTGTTCAATTATATCAGCTAAATCATATAGTTGATTAATAAAAAAGTAGGCACGTAACAAATGATTAATGGCAAATCAATATAATTGTAGATAGCATAAGTGGAAGATGAAAAGTACAAAAGAGCAATATTCTTTCCAAAGTAGACAATGGCTTTAAGGAATAAAGCAGTGTGAAGGAACAAGTTGCCTTGATTGGCGGTGAACTATGGGTTTGTGTCTTTAGCATGTCGTTTGGCTTTTCTTTTTAGTATTAAGTAAACAATATGTTAACTCGGTCTATTTATATTCAATTAATTAGATCTATGTTTTAATATGATACCTACAGTAAAATTAGGCTTCGATCAAAAGTGTACCGTTCATAAAGTAAATATACAGTAAATTTAAATAAAAATACTTTTAAAAACATTTACTTTTATATATTAAATTTAAATTTTATTCTTAACTAAAATATTTTCATCTTCTTCAAAATATATAACACTCTTAATTACACTGAGTATTTAATTTAATTTAATTTAATTTTACATACTAATTTAATGTAAATTTTAAATATTGATACATAATAGTAAAAATAAAGATGTATTTATTTTTAAATAAATTAAATATTTACAATATTACTTTTAAATAAATTAAATATTTACAATATTACAATCCTAATTAATATTCATTTAAATTATAACTACTAAAATATATTTTTATATAAAAAATAAAAAATATATAAAATATGTTTTTAGAATATTTTTGATAAGCATAGATTTCATAAATAATTATCTCTCACTTTTATCTCATTAAGACTTCTTATATGTTCAATTAAGTGATCTTTGTCATATTTTATGAGTTTGGGTTCATATGAAGTTTAATTGAATTTCTTTGCTTACCCGATTAAAATGACACTATTATAGTATTTTGAGCATAATAGGAGTTGTAGACATCCAAAAATCATGAAATCTGTCTTGAATGAAAGCTTAAAGAAGTGTCCATAGTTACAAAGCAAGAGCAGACTCTAAATGGGATGTTTAGGACTCCGAAATTATCTCAAAAGATGAGATAGTGTTGCTGACGTGGAATTTGAACAGTGTGCAAAGATCCGGCCATATCTTGAGATATAGAAGTCATATTGAGATGAAATCAACTTTGTTGGACAGCTAAGATCCAGGGCTACAACTTTTGTTCAGAAGTCAAGCTCTAATTCGGACATGTGAACATCCGAAATTGCAGTGCAAGAAAGTCAAAATTGTTGTGCTCATTGGTGGCAAAAATTCAAAAGTGTTTTGCAATTTCAACAAAGCCCATGTGAAAGCAAGAAAAGGGTAGAAAAGTAATATCCTAGTTGATGACTTTCTGAAGATGATGCCTCAAAAATCCTCTATAAATAGAAGGGTTTGCAAGAGGAGACACACACCATTTTGGAGATTAACTCCAATACCATTTTCTTTCTTTCTTTCTCTCTTTGTTTCTTTCTTGTTAGTTTGCCTCCTACATGGAAGGCTTATGTTTTCTTTATTGTTAGTTGCCTCCTACATGGAAGGCTTAGGATTTATTTGTTGTTAGCTGCCTCCTACATGGAAGGCTTAGGATTTATTTGTTGTTAGTTTGCCTCTTTCTTTGTTGTTAGTTTGCCTCCTTCATGGAAGGCTAGGTTTGTAGTTTCAATTCAAGGATTCAAGCTATTTTCATTTTAACTTTGAGGTCTTGATCTTTATTTACATGCTTATTGAGTGATTTCTACTCTACTTTACTATATTCTTCAATTTTATTCTTTTAATCAAAGTTTGATCGGTTGACGTATTTTGATTAATGTATAATTGATTTATAATTGGTTTTTGATTGGTAAATCATTTTCCAAAAGTTTGAAGAGTAGAAATTAAGTAATTGAATTGAAGGTTTTCATTTTATTACTTACTTCAACTGAATTCTGATTGTGAAATTGGTTTAGATAAAAGATTAAGTGGTTACTAAATCTTGTTGATCGTAATCAATTAAATTCTGAGAGGTTTCTCAGTAGAGAATTCAAGGATCATTCTAGGGGTTCCAGATGATCCTAGGTTGATAAACACAATGCATGATTTTAGTGATCAATGATTAGTTATGAAAATAGCCTCTGAATTCCTTGAGTTGATAATTGTTAAGTGAAATTAATTTCATTCTGTATTTTGTATTTAGCATTTGATATCACATCTTTACAAAAACCCCCTTGTTCTAATTTTCTCCTTATTTGCTTAAGAATCTGAAATGGTCTTTGGGAGATGACCTAGGTTGCACCTTATACTATACCAATAGTTTGGGGGAAATCTGGAAATTATTTTTGCACGTTTGCGACGAGCGTGTCAAATTTGGCGTCGTTGCCGGGGACCATTTTAGCTTCCTAGGCTCATTTAGGAGTTTGTATAAAATTTTTAATCTTTCTAACAATTTTTTTTTTACTTTAGGTATATATTCTTGGATTTTCTGTATGAATTCACCTTTTTGTGTATGACCCGATCCAATCCTGAAAATTTATATGCATATGATCCTGAGATTGATAGAACATTCCACCATCTGAAAAGAGCACATAGAAGGCATTCATTCAGTAATAACCAAGAAAGTAACTGTAGTGATTTTTCATCTTTAAATTTTGATAGTTTCAAATATTCTGCTAAGAACATGGCAGATAGAACCTTAAAAGAATTAGCTGCACCTGATGTTGCTTATCAACCGTTGTGTATTCAATACCCTGATGTTGATGCACCATTTGAACTAAAGTCTGGATTAATACATTTGCTACCTAAGTTTCATGGCCTTGCAGGTGAGGACCCTCATAAACATTTGAAGGAATTTCACATTGTGTGTTCCACAATGCGGCCACAAGGAATTCCTGAAGATCATATCAAGTTGAAGGCATTTCCTTTCTCCTTAAATGATGGAGCTAAGGACTGGTTGTACTATCTACATCCAACATCTGTTACAAGCTGGAATGATATGAAAAGATTATTTCTGGAGAAATTCTTCCCTGCATCCAGAACAGCAGCTATCAGAAAAGAGATTTGCGGCATCAGACAGAACTCCCAAGAAACTCTCTATGAGTATTGGGAGAGATTCAAGAAACTATGCGCCACTTGTCCACACCATCAAATCAGTGATCAATTACTGATTCAGTATTTCTATGAAGGACTCATGCCAATGGACAGAAGCATGGTTGATGCAGCTAGTGGTGGAGCACTTATGGACAAAACTCCTACAGCAGCTCGAGATTTGATTGCCAACATGGCAGAAAATTCTCAGCAATTCAATTCTCGAACTAATTCCTTGTCTAAAGGAGTCCACGAAATGACCACTAAGACAGACCATACACGATTGGAGAACAGAATTGAAGAACTAACCTCCATCGTAAGACAGTTGGCCATCGGACAACAACAGCAACTTAATGTTGTTGACAAAACCAAAACATGTGGCATCTGCACTTCTACAGATCATCCTACTGATGCATGCCCAACATTGCAAGAAAGTGAGACACCTGAGGCTGCAGTAAATGGTATTTTTGGCACAGGACAACAATACAGGCCTCCTCAACATTATCAGCAACAGAAGTTTGAACCACCTTCTGGAACATACAATCCTAGTTGGAGAAACCATCCTAACTTGAGATATGGTCCTCCACAACAACAAAGGATTCAAACATCTGACTCCCAAAATAAATACCAACCACCGCCTTTCAGACAACAACAACAGCATATGCAGCAATCTGTACCCTCTAATGCTTCTGAACCCTCTCTTGATGATTTGATGAAGCAATTAGCAACCAACAATCTTCAGTTTCAACAAAATGTAAGTTCTACCCTTCAGGATTTACAAACTCAAATTGGGCAGTTAGCTACCACAGTCAACCAATTGAAATCTCAAGGTTCTGGTCAACTACCTTCTCAATCTGTCATAAATCCCAAAAGTGTGAATGCCATGACCTTGAGAAGTGGGAAGAAAGTGCAGACAGACCCTACAATTTTAAAGCAACAAAGCTTCAATCAGACTATCCACACCAAAAAGAAGCATTTATCTCTACACCTGGAGATATCTCTGATGAGCCATCTGAATCAGAGGGAAAGTCTGATGAAAAAAGTACACCAGCCTTCGATAAGACATCGAATGATCAACAAAAAGAAGCTTGCCATAAACGATCTGCACTTGAAGCATCTGATGAGACAAAAACCCCAAATTATGCTGATCAGAAGGTATCTTTACCTTTTCCAAATAGAATGGTCCAATCCAAGCCCAATGTTCATGCAGAATTGGATAAGGAGCTTCTAGATACTTTTAGGAAAGTGGAAGTCAACATACCACTTCTAGATGCTATCAAGCAAATTCCCAAATATGCCAAATTTCTAAAGGACCTGTGCACGCATAAGAGAAGACTCAAAGGGGATGAGAAGATTAGTGTGGGACGCAATGTTTCAGCCTTAATTCAACCCAGCCTCCCTCAGAAATGTAAAGATCCAGGAACTTTCACCATTCCTTGCACAATAGGAAACTCTACATTTGGTGATGCATTGCTGGATCTAGGTGCTTCCATTAATGTTATGCCCTCATCAGTTTATAAATCTTTGAATCTGGGAGAACTGAAGCCAACTGGTGTGGTGATTCAATTAGCCAACAGAAGTACAGCACATCCAGCTGGAGTACTTGAAGATGTGCTAGTTCAAGTGAATAAGCTAATCTTTCCAGCTGACTTCTACATTTTGGATATGGAAGATGAGTCATCCATCAATAGAGCAACCTTGATCCTAGGGAGACCTTTCCTTAAAACTGCAAAAACAAAGATAGATGTGCATACGGGGACTCTCTCTCTATGGAATTTGGAGATGATATCATCCAATTCAACATATTTGAAGCCATGAAGCATCCTATAGAGAATCATTCACTCTTTCAACTTGATGCCATAGATCTTCTTGCGGATGATTATTCTATTGACAATCTACTTTTTAAATTTTTTGATTTTGATTTAGATTACTTAGATAATTTTACTTGCACATGTGATGAATTTGATTCATGTATTATGTGTTCCAGGATTAATGCTGCAGACCAACCTTCGTTGAAAGATGACATGTTAGATGCAAGTGTTGCAGACATTTCAATCTCATATAGATCTTTTCCTTCCATAATACAACCACCTCCTTTAGAGTTGAAGCCTTTGCCTGAACATATAAAGTATGCTTATTTGGGGGAAAATGAGAAGCTTCCTGTCATTGTAGCAAAGAACCTTCTACCACAACAGGAAGAAAGGTTACTGCAAACCTTAAAAAGCCATAAACAAGCAATTGGATGGACTTTGGCTGATATTCCAGGTATTAGCCCATCTACTTGTATGCATAGGATACTGCTGGAGGAAAACACCAGACCTGTTAGACAACCACAAAGGCGTTTGAATCCAACCATCCTAGATGTGGTAAAGAAGGAAGTAAGTAAGCTTTTGACAGCTGGTATCATCTATCCCATCTCAGACAGTGATTGGGTAAGCCCGGTGCAAGTAGTTCCTAAGAAGACTGGCATGACTGTAGTCAAAAATCACAATGATGAACTAATCCCTACCAGAATACAAAACAGTTGGAGAGTGTGCATAGATTATAGGAAGCTTAACCAAGCTACTCGCAAGGATCACTTCCCTTTGCCCTTCATAGACCAAATTTTGGAAAGATTAGCAGGAAAATCTCACTATTGCTTTCTGGATGGTTTTTCAGGTTATTTTCAAATACATATAGCCCCAGAAGACCAGCATAAGACCACCTTCACTTGTCCTTTTGGTACTTTTGCCTATCGAAGGATGCCCTTTGGTCTATGCAATGCCCCTGGAACCTTTCAAAGATGCATGGTAAGCATTTTCTCTGATCTCTTAGAAAGTTGCATGGAAGTGTTTATGGATGACTTTACTGTATATGGTTCTTCTTTTGATGCATGCTTAGAAAGCCTTTCTAAAGTTTTGGACAGATGCATTGAGACTAACCTGGTTTTGAATTTTGAAAAATGTCATTTCATGGTAACAGAAGGTATAGTCTTAGGACACTTGGTATCTAGCAAAGGTTTAGAGGTTGATAAGGCCAAGATAGACATTATTACTTCTCTACCTTACCCCACTTCTGTGCGAGAAGTACGTTCTTTACTTGGTCATGCAGGTTTTTACAGAAGATTCATCAAGGATTTTAGCAAGATTGCACAACCTCTTTCTAAACTACTACAAAAAGATACCAAATTTGTGTTTGATCAAGCATGCAAGGATTCATTTGATGAACTAAAGAAGCGGTTGACAACCACTCCCATCATTCAACCACCTAATTGGACGCTTCCATTTGAATTAATGTGTGATGCATCTAATTATGCCCTTGGTGCTGTACTGTCTCAAAGAGTTAGCAAGAGATCTCATGTCATTGCATATGCCTCTCGCACACTTGATGCAACCCAATCCAATTACACAACTACTGAGAAGGAGCTTTTGGCAATTGTGTTTGCATTAGATAAATTTTGCTCCTATTTGCTTGGATCTAAAGTTATTGTCTTCTCTGACCATGCAGCTTTGAAATACTTGCTGAAGAAGACAGATGCTAAGCCAAGACTGATTCGTTGGATGCTTCTGTTACAAGAATTTGATTTAGAGATTAAAGACAAGAGTGGTGCAGAGAACCTTGTAGCAGATCATTTAAGTCGGATCCAGCAACCTTGTGAAGAAACTTCAATTGCAGATTCATTCCCAGAAGAGCATCTCTATCAATTGCACGGGAAAGATCCTTGGTATGCAGATTTGGTAAACTATCTGGTTGCTAAAGAAATACCCAAACACTTCACCAAATCGCAACTTGCCAAGTTGAAAAGTGATGCCAAACACTACATATGGGATAAACCATACCTTTGGAAGACATGCAGTGATCAAATCATTAGAAGGTGTGTTCCAGATCATGAAGTTCAGTCTGTACTTACCTTTTGTCATTCCCTAGCTTGTGGTGGACACTTTGGGCCACAACGGACAGCTAGAAAAGTACTAGACTCAGGCTTTTATTGGCCTACAATATTTCGTGATGCACACAGATTATGCATAACTTGTGAGCAGTGCCAAAGAATAGGGAGTATTTCGCGCAGAAATGAGATGCCCCAACAACCACTTCTCTTTTGTGAGGTATTTGATGTATGGGGTATAGACTTTATGGGTCCATTCCCTGTCTCTTTTGGCTTTGTTTACATTCTGCTAGCTGTTGATTATGTTTCAAAATGGGTGGAGGCAAAAGCCACCCGTACTGATGATGCTCGAGTTGTTGCAGATTTTATCAGATCTAACATTTTTAGCAGGTTTGGCATTCCTAGAGCTCTAATTAGTGACCAAGGTACTCATTTTTGCAACCGCACAATGGAAGCCCTACTCCGCAAATATGGAGTCATGCATAAAGTCTCCACCCCATATCATCCTCAAACAAATGGTCAAGCTGAAGTTTCTAATCGAGAGATCAAGAAAATCTTAGAGAAAACAGTTCAGCCTAACAGGAAGGATTGGAGCTTGCGCCTTGTTGATTCATTATGGGCATATAGGACAGCTTACAAGTCACCCATTGGCATGTCTCCCTACAGGATTGTCTTTGGTAAAGCATGTCATCTTCCAGTTGAATTAGAGCATAGAGCATTTTGGGCAGTAAAGAAATGCAACATGGATCTAGACCAAGCAGGAATCCATAGGAAGCTTCAATTGCAGGAACTTGAAGAAATTCGATTAGAAGCATACGAAAACTCCAAAATTTACAAAGAAAAGGTCAAAGCTCTTCATGACAAAAAGTTGGCAAGAAAGGAGTTTTTCGTTGGACAAAAAGTTCTCCTTTTCAATTCTCGGCTAAAGCTTATGCCTGGTAAGCTACGCTCTAGATGGTTAGGACCATTTGTAGTTACTAATGTTTTTCCTTATGGTGCAGTGGAATTAAAAAATGAGGTAACTGAAAAAATCTTCAAGGTGAATGGACATCGTCTTAAACCATTTTTCGAAGGTTTTCAAAAGCACACGGTAGAAGAAGTGCATTTGCACAATGTCACATACCTGCAATAAATTCAAGAGAAGTCTTTCTTTCTCTCTCTCTCTCTTTCTCTCTTTCTCTCTCTCTCTCTCTTTCTCTCTTTCTCTCTCTCTCTTTCTCCCTCTCCCTCTCTCACATTCCTCGCTTATAAGTTTCAACTAATCTCTCAACTTCCTTCTTCACCTCTTAAATCATCCCAACTATTACACCACATTGAGCTTGCAGGAATAATAACTTGAGTGTTTTAAGAAAAAAATGGAGAAAGCTCTCACCAGGATCAAAATTTTGTTCCCTACTCTCCCCAGAAATTTTCTTAAAGACATTTACAATTGCAGACTTGAACGATTGAGAGCATTAACACTTTTAGGCCTTCCAGAAGATGTCCGTTGGATCATTGAAGCTAAGGTACGTTTAGCAGGTGAATTTCAAGAATCATTTGTTAAAAACATGCCAGGTATGGGAAGAAGTTCCTATGCAAAGAAGAGAAGGGCAAAAAGAATTGGAGTTTGCTACAGGTGTACAAGATGGACCTGTAACACAAGATGCAAGAACCTTGGAATGGTTTCAAGAAATCGAGAGGACAAAATTCAATTCATAAAGGATGGACTGAGTAAAGAGTCATTGGATGATATCATTCAGACTCTTGAGACGCATCCTAGTGGGCATGTACAAGGAGTCCTTCTTGATTTGTTTGAACTGTTCCGTAAGGAAAAAGCACGTTATAGTCTTGGGAATCTGACTTTAAAAGACCCTGTTGTCAGTTTACAAGAAAACTGAATGGGAAGCACATCCTCGACTCTTAGAAGGCGTTTCAGCCGTTACTGGACGTAAAACCAGAGGAAGATGTGAGCCACAATCACAACTACTGTTCATTCTCATGCGTGTATGTTTGTCATTTACATTGTCTTTTCAATTTATTGGGCCACCATTTCTTTTTGAAATTTTCACCCCTGCTTAAAGTCTTTCCCCTCTGACATTCACCTTTTCCTTGAACCCAAAATTCAAACTTTTGCTACCAAATCCTGATCCCACACTATTCAAGCGATCTCCTTGTCTGATATTGAGTCCCTATAAATTATCAACCTCTATGACATATTTTTTCAAAAAAGATAGAAACACCGTATATGGATAAGATCAATACTATCTGTGTTTTTGGTGGGTCTAACCTTGGAAAGGATGGAGAATTTCAACATGCAGCTTATACCCTTGGTAAGGCATTAGCTGCAAGAAAAATCAATCTTGTTTATGGGGGAGGGATTCAGGGTTTAAAAGGATGTGTTGCAGGATCTGCACTCACAAAGGGGTGTAACATCTTAGGTGTTGGCTTAAAAAATGGGAGCACCTCCTACTTCACCCTGGGTACTGAATTGAAGGTTGCAACCATGCATGACCGTATGAGACACATGTTGGTTAATTCTAATGCATTTATTGCATTACCTGGTGGTCTTGGAACAATGGAAGAAATTTTTACCATTATATTTTGGGCCTATCGGAATTTTCATAAAAAACCTTTGGGCTTATTGAATATTAATGGCTTTTATAATGGTTTGATATCCTTTTTAGATCATGCAGTAGAGCAGGAGTTCATGCCACAATCCATGCGCAACATCATAGTATCTGCTTCAACTGTTGAACAGCTACTTGAGATTTTGCAAAATCCTACATCTGAGCTCAGTCAAGCAATGCAGCTGGTGAACCAACCAAATCAGGATGGCAGAGATAAAAGAGAACCAGATACCACTCTTCGGTTATAACTTTTCCTTACTTTGATGGTTTTCTTACATTTCTTTTCCTGTTATATGAAATTCCATCTAAGACATTGGGGACAATGTCTTGGATAGGTTGGGGGGAAGATGGTCCGATATCTAAAATTAAAAAAAAAAAAATTAGGTTAGATTCATAAACTTGCTTTGAGTAAGATGGCTGAGTAAGGAGTTACACTTGACTCTTGATACGTATCTTATGATTTAAAAAATAAAAATAAAAAAATAATAAAAAAATTTGAATGTGGAAGTATGTTTTTCTTTAGATTTCATAAAATAATTGAAGCAAAATGATTTACATTTCGAAATTAATTAGTTTGGCAACACATATTTGAACTGGATAGATTAGATTTGATAAATATATTACCTGTGAGATTTTGAGCCTTATTATTATTTTCTTTCTTGTGTGATTTTCATCCATGGAATATGTTACTTCAGAACTTGCATTGATTCTTTTTGAAGCTACATTTTCACATGATTTGTACAAAAATGATTGAGGCACTGTTTTTCTTGAACAAACCACCTGGCCAAATAACCAAACCATATAATTTTATCCTTTGATCAGCCCTTTGAGCCGATTAGCCTTTTCTTCTTTTTAGCTCACCACAAATCAAAAAAAAAAAAAAACAACTTTGTCTGACCATAGAAGGTGAGGAATACTGGATTTATCATACCATAAGTGTTTCAATAAGTGTGGGGGAGGTTATTGTTATGTTCATCAATATCATGGTTGAAAAAAAAAAAAAAAGCTGAAGCAATAAATTAAAAAAAAAATTATTATATTGAAAAAAAAAATGAAGAAGTGATATCTGTTTCTCACACTTGCACTTACAATCAATTCTCAATCCTCACCATTTTCCTTGGTCTAACATTGTATCTCTTCAATATATCATTTCATCTTTCTAATCCCGTTAGAACCAAAATAAAGACCTCTTGATTTGTGCATTGCATGTGTATATAGTAGTAGAGAAGTAGAAGATATGCAAGCCTATGATAGTTCATCTTTCATGGATTGAATTTGAGAGAAACACTTACCAAATCAAACACTTGAGAGATTCAGAGTATATCATGTGAGGTTTTATCTTTCTCAATCTATGTTTTTCAAATTAAAGTTTCCTTTCTAAGTAATTTCAAAAATGTGATGAAAGAATGCTTCATGAAATTTTGTGAATTCTTGAGAAATCAACTCAAAACTTTGATGTTCTTTCAAAAAAAAAAAAAAAAAAAAAATAGTCACCAATCCTTCACTTAAGTTTGCCCGAGACGTGCAAAAGATAAGTGTGGGGGAATTTGATAAGCATAGATTTCATAAATAATTATCTCTCACTTTTATCTCACTAAGACTTCTTATATGTTCAATTAAGTGATCTTTGTCATATTTTATGAGTTTGGGTTCATATGAAGTTTAATTGAATTTCTTTGCTTACCCGATTAAAATGACACTATTATAGTATTTTGAGCATAATAGGAGTTGTAGACATCCAAAAATCATGAAATATGTCTTGAATGAAAGCTTAAAGAAGTGTCCATAGTTACAAAGCAAGAGCAGACTCTAAATGGGATGTTTAGGACTCCGAAATTATCTCAAAAGATGAGATAGTGTTGCTGACGTGGAATTTGAACAGTGTGCAAAGATCCGGCCATATCTTGAGATATAGAAGTCATATTGAGATGAAATCAACTTTGTTGGACAGCTAAGATCCAGGGCTACAACTTTTGTTCAGAAGTCAAGCTCTAATTCGGACATGTGAACATCCGAAATTGCGGTGCAAGAAAGTCAAAATTGTTGTGCTCATTGGTGGCAAAAATTCAAAAGTGTTTTGCAATTTCAACAAAGCCCATGTGAAAGCAAGAAAAGGGTAGAAAAGTAATATCCTAGTTGGTGACTTTCTGAAGATGATGCCTCAAAAATCCTCTATAAATAGAAGGGTTTGCAAGAGGAGACACACACCATTTTGGAGATTAACTCCAATACCATTTTCTTTCTTTCTTTCTCTCTTTGTTTCTTTCTTGTTAGTTTGCCTCCTACATGGAAGGCTTATGTTTTCTTTATTGTTAGTTGCCTCCTACATGGAAGGCTTAGGATTTATTTGTTGTTAGTTGCCTCCTACATGGAAGGCTTAGGATTTATTTGTTGTTAGTTTGCCTCTTTCTTTGTTGTTAGTTTGCCTCCTTCATGGAAGGCTAGGTTTGTAGTTTCAATTCAAGGATTCAAACTATTTTCATTTTAACTTTGAGGTCTTGATCTTTATTTACATGCTTATTGAGTGATTTCTACTCTACTTTACTATATTCTTCAATTTTATTCTTTTAATCAAAGTTTGATCGGTTGACGTATTTTGATTAATGTATAATTGATTTATAATTGGTTTTTGATTGGTAAATCATTTTCCAAAAGTTTGAAGAGTAAAAATTAAGTAATTGAATTGAAGGTTTTCATTTTATTACTTACTTCAACTGAATTCTGATTGTGAAATTGGTTTAGATAAAAGATTAAGTGGTTACTAAATCTTGTTGATCGTAATCAATTAAATTCTGAGAGGTTTCTCAGTAGAGAATTCAAGGATCATTCTAGGGGTTCCAGATGATCCTAGGTTGATAAACACAATGCATGATTTTAGTGATCAATGATTAGTTATGATAATAGCCTCTGAATTCCTTGAGTTGATAATTGTTAAGTGAAATTAATTTCATTCTGTATTTTGTATTTAGCATTTGATATCACATCTTTACAAAAACCCCCTTGTTCTAATTTTCTCCTTATTTGCTTAAGAATCTGAAATGGTCTTTGGGAGATGACCTAGGTTGCACCTTATACTATACCAATAGTTTGGGGGAAATCTGGAAATTATTTTTGCACGTTTGCGACGAGCGTGTCAATTTTATATTTATTAATTAATTTAATGGTTATATTTAAATTTAATTTTTAACTAACTTCTTAACTGTTTCACTATATATAACTTGAGTAACCAAAATAGTGCAATATACTCACTACCAAGTCCAAAAAGGATTCCAAATTTGGCTGATATTTTTGTCATTGTTATTTTTTAAAAAATGCATAATTTTTTTATATTTTTTATTTGTGCAGAAGAAAAGTAAAAAAATATTTTTATTTATATATTTATTTTAATTTTTAAAAAAATATTAATTATTATTTTTATATGTATTCTTATATGTATCTAATTATTAATTATTATAAATTGTTATATCTAATATTTTTTTTATTTTTATATAAAAATAAAAAATAAAAAATAAAAGTAAAATTTATAATGATAAATTAAATATAAATATTTTTTAAAAAATTAATAATATTAATAATATTTTTAAAATTTATATTTATTGAACTGATAAAAAATAAAAGTATTAATTTAAAAGAGAAATATCTAAGCTCAATAGTTATAATAATGAAAATTTGAAGACCGAACACCTCGGCCATAAATGTTGCAGAGAAAAGCGGTCACAGAAGCCGATTAATCTGCTAGCGCATGTTATAGTTATGGTCGGAGTAATATGGTGCTTCTGATATGTTTTATGGTGGATAATAAAAGTTTTTATATATAATTTTTTTAAAATATTTATATAATTTATTATATTAATAATTTTATATTATATAATTTTTAATAAAAATTATTATTTAATTTTTTAACATATAAAACATATAATAAATAATAAATTTCTATGAAAACTATAATATTTATTAAAAATATTATATATTTTTACTATATATGATTTGTCTATTATATTAAAAGGGATAAAAAAAAGTTAGGGAAGTTCAATTAAACATTAATGGCAGGCAAAGAATTAAAGTTGAGTAGTGAGTCCTGGCATCAAAGTTCGTTACCAAATATGTAAAGTAATCCATAGCATTACCTTTTTCGTCAAATCACAAGTAGATCTCAATAACAATATAATTCTCTATGGATATCATTTAGTTAGTAATTTGTTTAAGAGATAATAAAACATAATGCATTAAAAATGATAAATCATAAGTTAACTAAATATTAGTTATATGTTGGTTAAAGTATATTACACATAACTGACCCTATTATCCATCTATTTTGATGACTATGTTGTCACTTCGTGCAAATTCATCCATTGAAGATTGTTGGGTAGAATTATAGGTGATTATAATCCATTCCTCCTTATGTTTTCACGAGACATGCTGTGATATGAACTGTTATTTATTTCCTTACACTCTCCTGTAATGAGACGATATATTGAAGGGGTTCATGCACCCAATAGGATAAGGGGATTGCAATTATGACATTTTCCCCTTCACCTACTGTGAGTTTTTTACCTTTATTAAGTCTAATAGATGTATTGTCTCACCTTCTTATCATTGAAAGTCATGAAATTTCTTTACAAACATATTGACCAGACTGCAAGATGCTAAATAGAACTTCATATACTTGCCTTTATAATATATCATCAATCAGGAGTCCATAAAATTGTCCAAAGTGCTACATAACCCAATTTTGCATTGCTATTGCGATTCCCAACTAGTCCAAAATGTCATCCCATATCCTCTATGCTATTGTACATTCAAAAAAGATGTGTTTAGTGATTTCTATCTCTAATCCACGGCATCTACACATGATATCCCAGCTGGTAATACTCCCCTCTTGCAAAGCTTATGTTTAATTAGTGGGAATTCTGTTTTGTATCATTTTCCATGAAAACGCTAACATCTTTGATGGTGCACAACTTTATCATAGGTATTCTGGAATCTTGATTTAATCTGCGATTTCTTCTAAGGTTATAGTCTTGTATGCTGGTTTTATAGAGTACTTTTCTAAACTTTCCAGCTTACAGCTCCAGGTACCCTTATTGCTTTCCTGCATAACAACATATTATATAGTCTCTAACATATTACCACAGATTTTCTTTCCATACAAATAATATTTGTCTTCATTGATCCTCCGATACCACCTTCCTTTAGCCACTCACTCATTTCCTATATGCCAACCTCTTTGTTTCTTATTAAGCTAAAGAGCTTTGGAAATGTGTCTTTCAAGGGTTGTTATCCTATCTAATTATTATACAAAAACATCATATTTATCTTTTCTCTAACCTTTTTTATCAATATTTTTGAAAACCATCTGCCATTTCTAGCCTTCCCCTTAATTGTAGGCAAACTAGACTATTGATGTGAGGCATATTTTATGGAGTAATAGTTGTTCACTATCATTTTTCATATCTACATGATACAACACGATACTAAAGATAATTTTTTTCTATTTTAATCTTTACCTCCTTTTTCTAAGAGAATCAAATTATAGGTTCTTATATTTCTAATTCCTAGTCCTTCCTTCTCTTTCTCCTTACATACTTATCCCAAGCTACCCAATTAATTTTGCATCCACTCTCCTTCACCCTACAAAAATTTTCTAAACAAGGATTCAAAAGTAGAAATAGTACCTTTAGAGCTTTAACGAAGGCAGGAAAGTAGATCGGCAAGGAGGCTAGTATCAAATTAATAAGTCCAATATGAACACTAAAGGAAAGATATTTGATGGACCAAAGACTCAACCTTTTCTATACTTTCTCTACTATTGGATTCCAAAATTTTAATCTTCTTGGTGATCCTCCAACAGGAAGATCTAGGTAAGTGAAAGGTGCTTTACCCATTTAACAATTTAACACCTTAGCTACATTATTGTACCATTCATTTTCCATATTTATATCGTTAGAATATTTTGTGAAAATTTATTTTCAAACCTGAAATCATTTCTAATAGGTGTAACATATATTTCATTGTCCGTTCATTTTCCATATTTATATCGTTAGAATACTTTTGTGAAATTTTATTTTCAAACCTGAAATCATTTCTAATAGGTATAACATATATTTCATTGTCCGAATGTTGGTGATGGAAGTTTCCCTAATATCAATGTATCATCAGCAAATTAGGAATGAGATACCTCAACCTGCTGCAGTCCCACCTTGATTCCTTTCGACATTCCTAGTTCAATAGATTTGTGGATCATGCTTCCTAGCCCTTCAACTACCATAGCAAAAAGTCGCGGTTATAATGGATCCCCCTGCCTCAACTTATATGGGAAAGAATTCCTCTGTCAAACTTTCATTAACAAGAATTGATATTGATGACGACCGTAGAAATTCTCTAATTTACCACCTTCACTTATTACTAAACTCTCCTACGTATAATGTCATCTTAGAATTTCCAGCTTACTAAATCATAAGTTTTTTCGAAATCTACTTTCCACAAGGCATGTTGTTTCCTTAATTTTTTTTCCCCACCCACTACTTCATTGACAATCAACACACCATCAAGGATCTACATCCTTTTGATAAAATCTATTTGGCTTTCCTTTATTAAACATCCTACCAGCATGCTTAATATTTTTATTAAAATTTTGGCTAATACCTTATACATACACTCAATAAAAGACATTGGTCAATATTCCTCAATTTTTTGTAGACTTGTCTTTTTTTTTATCGATACAATGAATGAACTGTTACCTTTCCTATTGCAACCATAATTACGACGAGACAATGAACTTGCTAAAAAAATTTAAAAAGTTATTTATTTGATAATGTGGAGTCGCCACCAAATTTTATTTTTAGGGAAAAGATTTGGAAAATCCCTAACTTGAGGAAGAGATTTAGCTTCGGGAGTCGGTTACAATTAAGGAAGGTGTTAGCACCCTACTCACCCATTTCGAAGAACAGTACCTGAGTGTGTGATTTATTTGAAAACTGTTTAATTATTTTAATTAGAATGAAAATAAATAAATTGATGGAAGATAGCCTGACAGCACTTGATCCTGCTCCTACGTATTACCTGGTGCAATGGGAAACTCAAGGCTTGCGTAGTTCTGGTTTGAAGGCTTATCCTTCGGAGATAAAGAATTTGAGGAATGATTTTTAAAAGTATTTTCAATGTCTCCAGGGGATCCTTAGTCCACATATGCACAGGGTCCGAGACAACTATGGTTGCACTAGGGCCTATATGAATATCTAAATATCGAACAACAGTGAAACTTCCAATTTCCCATTTAGAACTCATCGCGTGACACTTGTAATTCCCAAAAAGATATTTTGAAAGATTTTATTATTTAAGAAGAACTCTTAGTCCACATATGCACAAGGTCCAAGGCACCTAAGGCTGCACTGGGAACTATATGAATCTCTCAGTGAAACCGCCAGTTTCCATTTTGAGCTCATCGCGTGAGACTTGTGATTCCTAAAAAGATATTTTAAAAGATTTTATTATTTAAGTGGAAATCTTAGTCCACGTATGCACAAGGTCCAAGACAACTAAGGCTGCACTGGGACGTATATGAATCTCTAAATATCAAACAGCGGTGAAACCGCCAATTTCCCATCTAGAGCTCATCGCGTGAGACTTAAAATTATAAATGGACTTGATTTAAAATAAAATAAACTTGATTTGAATTTGATAAAAAGAATTGGACTTGATTTAAAATAAAATAAACTTGATTTAAATTTTGGGCTTGAATTGGACTTGATTTAACATAACTTGACTTGATTTGAAATTGAAGAAAATAATTGGACTTGATTTAAAATAAAATGAACTTGATTTGAAATTTAGGCTTGAATTGGACTTGATTTAAAATAAACTTGACTTGATTTGAAATTGAGGAAAATAATTGCGAACATGCTTCAGTAATCAAGCGATAGAAATTTCATTTCAAATCCAAATTAGACAAATAATATCATTCCAGAAACTAGAGAGAAATATAAAGATAACACAACAAAAATTACCAAAATTGGAGATCATTTTAGCGATTAAAAATGAAAATAAAAAACAGAGAAGAAAATGAACCTCAAGAACACAAGAGATTTTGGTGTCAAAATTTGAATTCGAATCTCACAATTTTTAGAAAATATTTTTTGGTAGATCTAAAATATTAAAACAATAAAATTGAAAGATATGGATCATAGAAATAAAAAAATAAGTTTGACAAAAATCTAACCAAAAATGAGCAAGTTATGCACAAATCAAGCAAGCTAGGTTTATTTGCGCACCAGGACGGACATGCTTCGGTAATCAGGCGATAGAAATTTCATTTTAGATCCAAATTAGAAAAATAATTTCATTCGAGAAACTAGAGAAAAATAAAAAGAGAACTCAATAAAAATCACTGAAATCGAAGATCATTTGACCAATTAAAAATGAAAACGAAAAACAGAGATGAAAATGATCCTCAAGAACATAAGAGATTTTGGTGCCAAATTTTGAATTCAAATCTCAGAATCTTTAGAAAATATTTTTTGGTAGATCTGAAAAATTAAAACTAACCAATTGAAAGCTATGGATTATAAGAATCAAACAAAATAAGTTTGTCAAAAATCCAACTAGAAATGAGCAAGTTTTGCACAAATAAAACAAGCTACGTTCATTTACGCACCAGGACAAACATGCTTCGATAATCAGGCGATAGAAATTTCATTTCAGATCCAAATTAGACAAATAATATAATTACATTAATTATAGAGAAAGGCAAAGAGAACGCAAGAAAAATCATCAAAATCAGATATCATTTGGCCGATCAAAAACGAAAACAAAAAATAGAGACAAAAATGAACTTGAGAATCCAAGAAGAAGCAAAAAACTTAAGCGGAATAAAAGTTGGATCTAACGTCCATTAGAAGGTGATGAAGAACGGGTTCCATGGAGGCCAAGGGCTGAATTGGATGCAAAAGTAGAGAGTCTCTTAGATCCTCCCTTAGAAAATTCTGAATTCCCCCTAAGACTCCAAGTGCCCCTCCCCTTATATAGACCTCTCTTTTTCTTTTTTTTTTTGCATTTTGGTGGATTCTTTCCTTTTTTCTTTTTCTATTCTTCTGCTTATCTGATTCTTTTCTTTTTTTCTCTATTTTTATTTATTTATTTTGTTTTATTTTTTCCATTACTTTTATTTTGATTTTTTGAACTATTTTAAACTAAATCACCTTTTAACTAAAAACAAAATAATTTATTTTAGGTTTTGAATCTTCGGACATAATTCGATGTTCACACCCCTTACTAAATTCGAATTTACCTAAAATTCTTGGATAAAGGTGATAAACTTTGCTTTCATCAACTCCCAATGTTCTTTTAAGAAGTTAAAGTTAATTCCATCCGGGCCTAGGAATTTTAAGCTACCACCACTCCATACTACTTCTTTGATTTCCTCCTCTAGGAATGGTTTGATGAAAAATTCATTTTATTGTTTGACATTTTATTAAAATATATTTTTTCAAGAGTTGGCTTATCCCCTTCCTTCTTTTTGAAGAGATATTTAAAGTGATTTTTTTTATTTTAGTCCTTACCTTTCTAACTTCCTCTACTCTCTTTCCCTTGATAATTATATTATAAACTTTATTCATTTTCCTTTTCTTTTAGCTATAGTATTGTTGATTTTTGGAATACAATGTTATCATACATTTTAACTGCCTTCCATAGTTGTTGAGTGAATCCTTTTTTATCTCTTATTTTCTTTTTTGATAAACTTCCACTTCCCCTTCAGTTCAAGCTCATGTATCTCTTTTTTATTATTATCACTCTTTTTGATAGATTTCCATAGTTGATTCAATACTATTCCTTTAAGGATTTCCTAACTATCTTAATTTTCTCCTTTAGCATGTAAGCACCTCTACCTATTACCTCTGCATTTGTCCGAGTGTTCTTAACCAAATCTATAAATCCCTCTTCCAAAAACTAGCACTCTAGCATTTTAAATGGTTTTGACCACTATTTTAACTTGCTTGACTTTAATATGATTGGGAAATGATCTGATAAACCTCGTTGTAACTCTGACTAGGATATATTTAGCTATTTATTCTCCAAATATTATAAATCTCTCCAACCAACACATTATTTTTTCATCAACTTTGTATCAAGTGAATTTCCTCTTAATTCTAATAATAAAACATTCTTCCATATTTATTTTATTATAAGTTACATATTTATAAAAAAATTATTTTATATATTATAAAATGTTCTATCATATTTTATCGTCTTGCATCCAATAAAATAAAAAAATAAATTTATTATTAATAAAACAGTAAAAAATATATCTTAATTTTTTAATATATATATATAAATAATAATAAGATTGAAAGTAATTAATCTTTTAAGTATAAAATGTGAGGATAAATGGTAAATAGTTAATTTAAAATGTATATATATATATATATAAATTATTTTTTTATTAAATAACTTGTTATTGTACTTTTAATTAAATATTTTATGAATTATTAATAATATTAAATTTACATTTTTATTGATGATTTGATACTGCGTTCTCTTTTCGGGACACAACATCATTTTTGAAAGCTTGGTGGCAAGCACATTCTAAATGATCCTACCCCACTCTAAGGATTATACATTTTTCTTATTATGATCAATTTTTTTATATTGAAAACAGACTTGCAATTAAAGTAGATAAATAATTTGTTCATAAATCTCTTAAAAAAGGAATTGACATACTTGCCTGTTATTCTCTAACAACTCCAAATGTAAGATTTAGAGGTAAGCAAATAGTTATTTCTTTTAAATAAGATATATACTATTCTTATAGCTAATTAAGTTCTAAATGTTTATATTTTTGGACAATCTATTCATGTAAAATTTCAATTGGTATTATTAAAGGTTTAATTTTGATGTAGTGAAATATAATTTTTATATTGTATTATATAATTTAATAAGTTTGATTAGGTTAAAAATTTTATAAAAATAAAAAAGTTATTAATATAAAAACATATTTATATGAAGAAACTCATAAAATTTGTTAGGATATATAATGATTATTTCTACCTATTTTTTATTTTTTTTTATTTATCTTAACTTGTTTTTTTTTTTACTTTAATACTAGACACACCATTTGTAGCCAGAATATGCAAAACTATTTCAAAATAATACAATTATATACATTAAATTTATTAAATGATATAGTAACATATTTTTAAATAAATTTAAATTTTTAAATAGCTTATTTAACTCAATTTATCTTGTAACCTTTTTACTCAATTTATTTAACATTTTATAATTTTAGATTTTATCATTAATGTATATTGGGGAAATAACTAAGTTGGACATAAACATATATTTTACTAATAAAAAATAATAATAAATTATCTATAAAATATAATTAAAATCTTAATTTTATGTCATATATCTAAATGTTTTGCTTAAACATTAAATATTATGAAATGTTAATATTATACATTAACCATCTATTTTTTTTATTTACTAAAAAATAAGATTAACTTGTTGATCTTATGACATACTACTACAAGTTAAATAATTATAAAAGATTATTTTAATATATTATAAAATACTTAATCATCACTTTTATCATCTTGCATTTAATAAAATAAAAATAAAATTGATACCAATGTTTAAAAGTAACTATTATGTATAAAATAATTATAAAATTGATACCAATGCTTAAAAGTAACTATTATGTTGAAAATAATTATAAAATTGAAAGTAACTAATTTTTGAAGGATAAGAAATAAAATTAACAAGTTGTTCATGAACTCTTACCAATATATTCTTAAAAGTAGATACCAATGCTCCCTTCAAAGTATTTTTTCTTTCATGTTTTGCATCTAAATTTGATTGTATAATTCTTAATTTTTTTTTTTTAAAATTTCAATCTCCTTATCTTCTCTAGCATCCAAATTTTAATTTACTAATTATGGTAATAAAAAGAAAACAGAAAAAATAATCCTAACTTCTTCATTGACAAATATACCATCCTTCTTCTCATGAGTAACTAAATAAAGTTTCCCACGGTCCACTAACTATCCTCGCTTAGTTCTCTAAAATTTTAAATGAACATTAAAATTTTATTAACTATAGTTATTATAATATAAATGATGATAAACTACCATCTCATATCTCTTTCAAGCCAACTTTTTGTACCTCCTATATGTGGAATCTTTAGTTTCCTTCGATTTGTCTTATTTTTCTGCAATGCTTAAATTTTAAGTAATAAATCTAACTTCATGTATTCTTAAACAGGATAACTTATATAACCTTTTTCTTCTCATTGAATTGATAATTCATATAACACGCCCATTGATCCTTATCAACACCAGGTGGAACCTTGTTTTTCATTTCTTCTCTAGTAAGAGAGGATCATTGTTAGCTTTCCACAAGTGTAGTTTATAGTCATGTCTCCTTTTTCCTATATATTTTTTAGAGTAGCTCATTTCTTCTTTTGAATCCATATTGTCAAAATAGAATTTTTGCTGCAAAGATTATGAAAAAAAAAAGGTCTAAACATACATATACATTATAAACACTCAATTATGTCTGAGACTCCATTTTTAAGTTAATGGTTAAAATTAACCAAGAGGCCAGCATTAAATTAAACAATAAATAAATAAACAAGAAAAATCAATAAAAAAAATCAATAAAAAAAACAAAAAAAATATAAAAATATAAAAAAAATATAAAAAAAAATATAAAAAAAATAAAAAATGATAAATAAAAAGGATAAAGGAAATTAAAAAAAGATATGAAACGGAAAAGATAAAAAAAGGTGAAGGAAATTTGGAAATAATAGTCAAAATAATAATATGGGAAAGGGGAGGAAAAGAAATAAATAACTAGAAAAATAAAAATAAAAGCAAAGTCTAAAAGTTAATGAGTTAAAATGAAAACAAAAGAAGAAAACCAAATAGAAAAAGGAAAAAACAAGCAACATATAGCAAAAGAAGAATGAAAAACAAATAAAAGGAAAAAAGAAAAAAGAAAAAAAATAGATAAAAATAATAACAAAAAAAATATAGATATAAAATATATATGTATAATAAATAAAAATAAAAATACAAAAATATAATATAAGGAAAAAATAAAATATATAAATAATCCAAATAAAGGGGATAAATAAGTCAACATGGGTCAAAAATGTAAAAGCGGAGGCCTTAAAGGAAGAGGAGGCTGGATTATAAATAGGGCCCCTGGGGCCAAAGAAAGGGTTGGAAAAAAAAGGAGAGAGGGTAAGGTTCATTTTCTCGGAAGAGAGATTCCCAAATCATCTGACTAGAGCTTCTTTCCTGTGCTGAAATTCTTCACGAAGCGACCCGAAGAACGCCGGATTCTCCATCGCCACCACCATGACGCTGTGAATCTGATTGTAGGAGGATCGCACACATTGCTCCGTGAAGGTTAGCGTCCATAACCCTTGTAGTCTAGAAGGAGTAGTCAATTCGTATTGTATCGACTGTGGTTGGATTTCGCTTTGCTAGCTTGATGAATGAATATGGATAATTTGATCTAAACATTTACGTTAAGGATTCAATTCCAATTAGCATGTGAAATCGGCATCTGATTTAAACCTGGTTGAATGCATATCTTCGTCGTTAAAACTCGTTAATAGAGAGACTGGTCTAGCATCTTAGATATATAGTTATATCTGCAATTCATTGATGAAAGAGTGAACAAGAAGTACGGGTATCTCGGGTAGATCCTCGCGAGGCCAGGTTATTGAGCCAAGGCTAAACTTTTGTTCTGGAGGCACGTTCGAATTCATGTAGGGATAGACTCTCGCGATCTTAGTACTCTGTTAAGCCTTGATTATTGACGTAAACCGAACCAAAAGGCTTAAGTCGGAACTGCCTAAAATACATGGATGGTACTGCAAAGAGCCTATCCTTTCCTTTAGCTCTGAGTTGCTCCGCGGACGCCACTCCGCCCTGAATGAGGCACATGAATGAGCCCGTTTTGGTGCGCGAGCTTCTAGCAATCAAAACTAAGAACTGGAGGTCCCACCCGAGGCGACTAAATGCCGAGAACAGGGGTGTCCTAGGCACGCATAAGTAAGGAGTTTCAGCACTATGAGAGCGTAGATAGAATGCCTAGTCATTAGGGAGATGATCGAGGAGCATGGCCTCAGCACTTTGAAGTATATAGGACTAGCAAGAGGCGCTGCTTGATGACCGCACGTAGTCGTATGCTCAAACAGGCGAGCGCCTGATGGTGAGTGACCCCAAATACTCAGCTGAATCCTAACGACCAGAGGATTGGTAACAGCGTGAAGGTAGGGAGGTCCTGCCTCATGCATGAACGAGCAAGAGGACTCCTCTTCCCTATTCGAGAAGGGCTCGTCGGAGGCCCTCGGCTTGTCGTCTTCAAGGACTGGATCCTTCATTCCCATTCCGCCACCCTCGAGGCAAGCAGAGCCTCTGTTCTGGGTACATTCATTGCAATTACCCCAGCTCCGGGACTCCACAATAGCAGCCTTTGGAAAGCTCTATGGGAACCTCACATGGATCCCCACATTCGAGCGAGACCGGAATATCTCCCACCGGAAACCGATCCTGCAACTGGTGCCTATGGTATGTCGCGTGAGATAAATGAAGCTCTTAGCTTCCTTCCACGTTGAGGGATCAGCCCAGAACAATGTCGGTGATCGGCTTCAGGGCCTTCAAGCGCCTAGGTCCCTGGACTTCTACCGCCGACGAGAAGTTTAGCCAGGCACAGATGCAAACAAAACCGCTGGGATTGAAGGGTCATCTTAAGGAGCCATGGGAGGCGCCACCACATGAACGATTCAATTATGCCGGAACGAATGCACCACTTGGTGGGGGTACGTTCGCTGACGTCTCATGCACGTATACAAGACGGCAACCATACATTAAGTTAAGGCAACTTGGCTACCCTCTCGTTGTACGGCCACATATATAGCCCAAGAAACCTGAATCACCAAAGGATAATGGCCTCAGTGGCTAGAGGTGTGGTCCCCTAACCTCAGCATCCCCTCTTCGAATCCTAGGAGGGGCATTTTAAATCACTTTTCATTATTCAAGCTAGACTTCCCTAATTTACGATTTAGCCCTTACGCTTCTCCTTATTTGCGATTTGGCCCCTAGATTTTCAGTAATTACAGTTAGACCCCTATAATTTTACTTAAGCCCCAGAATTCTCCAAAATTATAATTGGACCCTCAAAATTCTTCAAAATTTCAACTAAGCCCCTCAATTTCCCAAAATTTCAATTAAACCTCTAAATTTACCAAAATTCCAATTAGGCCCCTAAACTTCCCAAGTTTAATTCTTTCTTCTATCAAATCAAAGACCAAGTTCAATTCCTTGTCTCAAAAATTTGTAATTCAAGTTTAAATCTTTTCACCAAATTTCGATCAAATCGAGTTCATTTCCAATCAAGTCTAGTTTGTTTTAAATCAAACTCAATCTTCTTCTCCATTATTTTCAAATTAAATTCTTTGGTTCTAGGTCTCACGCAATGAACCCTAAGCATGGACTGGTAGCTTTTTCTACTGTTCGATGCTTAGGAATTCATATGGGTCTCAAGTGAAGCCGTAGTTGTCTTGGGCCCTGTGCATATGTGGACTAAGAATCCCTTTCAAACAACCTCAAATTAAATTTGTTGGTTCTAGGTCTCACACAATGAACCCTAAGCACGAACTGGTATCTTTTTCTGTTGTTCAATGCTTAGGAATTCATATAGGTCCCAAGTGAAACCGTAGTTATCTTGGGCCTTGTGCATATGTGGACTAAGAATCCCTTTCAAATAACCTCAAGAAAAATTCTTTGGTTCTAGGTCTCACGCAATGAACCCTAAGCACGAATTGACAGCTTTTTCTGCTGTTCGATGCTTAGGAATTCATATGGATCTCAAGTGCAGCCGTAGTTGTCTTGAACCTTGTGCATATGTGGACTGAGGATCCTTTTGTAAATAACTTCAATAAAAACTTCACTTTAGAATCCCTAAGTCTCATGCGATGAACCCTAAGCACGAACTGGTAGCTTTTTCTGCTATTCCATGCTTATGAATTCGTATGGATCCCAGTGTAGCCGTAGTTGTCTTGGATCCTGTGCATATATGGACTATGGATTCTCCTTAAAATATTTTCAAAACACTCTAGCTGTTTTCAAATATTCCTTTTCAAACACCCCCAAAGGTCAAGTCTTCGAGCACCTTTTTTCAAACACCCCCGAAGGTCAAGCCTTCGAGCACTTTTTTCAAACACTCCTTTTCAAGTTTCTCTGAAGGCCAAGCCTTCACACACCAGAACTACGTAAGCCTTGAGTTTCCCATTATTTTCAAATTAAATTCTTTGGTTCTAGGTCTCACGCAATGAACCCTACGCATGGACTGGTAGCTTTTTCTACTGTTCGATGCTTAGGAATTCATATGGGTCTCAAGTGAAGCCGTAGTTGTCTTGGGCCCTGTGCATATGTGGACTAAGAATCCCTTTCAAACAACCTCAAATTAAATTTGAGGTTCTAGGTCTCACACAATGAACCCTAAGCACAAACTGGTATCTTTTTCTGTTGTTCAATGCTTAGGAATTCATATAGGTCCCAAGTGAAACCGTAGTTATCTTGGGCCTTGTGCATATGTGGACTAAGAATCCCTTTCAAATAACCTCAAGAAAAATTCTTTGGTTCTAGGTCTCACGCAATGAACCCTAAGCACGAATTGACAGCTTTTTCTGAACTTTTGAACTACATGCAGAGTCCAATGAAGTAGTTCACATATTATAGTCATGCCACCAAGCTGGACCAGGACAGTACCAAAAGTCTAAGAACTAAGATGCAAGCTCATCAAAATTCTTAAAAAGTTCAAAAAAAATCTGTAGCTGTTTCAGCCCACTGTCCAAACAACTATAAGAATTTTTCAAACACCCCCAAAGGTCAAGTCTTCGAGCACCTTTTTTCAAACACCCCCGAAGGTCAAGCCTTCGAGAATTTTTCCTCCGATCCTCAAACATAATTGAAAATGTTGTTGTATCTCTGCTACAATTTGCTAAGAATTGGTGGTAAAGAGCACTTTCATGTCCAAAATGAGTTTTAAAACGATTAAAGGCTATCACAACCTTTTGTCCAGGAAAGAGACTCCATATATCATGCAATTTTAGTTTTTGTTTCTTCCTAACTCCTTGATCATCTATTAAGAAATTATGTAAATAAAAATATCTTAAAAAAATAAAATGTTAAATATAGTGATCACATCAACTGTCCAATAGACCAATTGATCATTTGTTGATGTTGAAGGATGATCTTATTGCAAAGGTGGTTCTACTACACCCAACTCAATTTGATTGTCCTTCATAGGCTATGTAGAATCTAGTGAAGCTTCAATTGAAGGTAAACTATAAGGTTGGTATAGAGCCTCTATGTGTGCTAGTAAAAGAAAATCTTGATATACCTCCTAAATATATTTTTCTTATCCATAACTGAAAAGTTATAATGAATAACACATTAGATAATAACATTAAATAGATAGAAATAATGCAACAATATATATAAAGTAACAATAATTTTACCTTACACATAATACAACAAAAGTAACAATAAATTAGTTAAGTACTCCAAGCCTACAAGTTCATATTATCCACATCAGGTGGATCATTTCCATATCCAACTAATATTGGTGGCTCATCATCTATATCATATTATGTTAAGTGCATGTCTTCCATGTCAAAGGGAAAAAGTTTATCTATATCTTGTTCATAATATGAAGCATGCTCATAAGGTTAGGTTTCACCATCTATTCCCAATTCAAATAAGTCTCGTAGCTTTAAAGGAATAGCAATGCTCCAACCTTTGTTTATCTCCTCATCCACATAATATACTTGTTGAGCTTCTGAAGCAAATATACAAGGCTCATCATCCACACTTTCTCCAATGTGTATTAAATGAGAAAAGTTGACAGAAATAAAATGGAAAGGATCTACATGAATTCCTTTATTAGTAGTAGTATTAGCCCATATGCATTTAAGAAGTTTAATGATGGACCGTCCATAATAATTTAGTTGAATAATGTCAATCAATTTACTATAATATGCTAATATTACATACTTTTCATTTGCATTTATTGCACTAGCAATACAGTGTTCCAGCAGTCACGTAAACTTTCTCTTGACTTTGAATTTTCATAATCTATGAAAATAAAGATTTAAAACATGGTAAGTCTAGCAAGCAATAAACTTAATATTCAAATGAATTTAAAATCTTACCTTTTTTTGTAAACCAATCAACTATTTTTCTATTAACCTTATTCTAAATTTGTGCAAAATATCTAGTACGACATCTTAGGGAAGCTTTTACATAAGCCTTAAACTCCCTACATTGAATTAATCAAATTGATAATTGTGAAATACATTAAACTTACAAATATTTATATACGAGTGTTATAAAATTTTCAACTTACTCGATAAATTGGTCAACCAATTTATAGTTGATTAAAACATATCAATGTGCTTGCAATCTCTCCAACAGTGTAAGGGTGAAAGCATCACCATTTCCTACAACTTTACCTACTTTCCAAGAAATGTTAAAAATACCATGAGTTGCAACATTATCATCGGGAAAATCATCAACACAACTTGGATGATTAAACCTTGTTTTAAAATAGCCATAAAAATATCTTGAATAAAACGTTAGAATCTCTTCAGTTAAGTAGCCCTCGGCTATGGAACCCTCTGGTTGTATCTTATTATGCACACAAGACTTCATATGTCCTACGTACTTAGAAATACAAAACATATTAGTGAAGATATTCACATGAACAAAATAAACCATATAGAAAATTAATTTAAAATAAATAACTTGTATAATCTATAAAAAATCATAAATCTTATCACCTAAGATTCCCAACAATATGAGGACATAAATTAATCCATATTGGATTGAGATTTGGATCAATGTAGTCATTTTCTTGAGTTTTCTTGATAAGACTGTGAAGTGCTTGTTCCATATGCTTCGTTATATTCCTAGTCATGGGACCTCTCGTTTCTTATATAGGATCTTTCAAATGATCACTTTTCTTTGACATTGTACTCACGTTCACTTTGATTCCAATTGATATGATCACCCTTCATGGAATAAATCACAATACGGAAACATTAAAAAATAGAAGCGGCAAGGGAATCAACTCACACAAAAATGAAAACTGTCAAAGAGAAGTATTATTATTTATCAAACTTGTGTTTACACTGAATTCCTAAATCTCATCATATAGAACACCTAATTGTCCTAAATTGAGAGAAAATATAATACCAAAGGAAACAAATATTAAATCCTAATTAAATTAAAATTCAATCTAAAATTTTAAGTTGATTTTCACATAATTTAAAATAAATAACTTGTAAATCAATATTAGATCCTAATGTAATTCATAGAAAATCAAATACAAATCATAAACATTATCACCTAAGATCCTCAAGAATATGACTACATAAATTAACCCATATTGGATTTAGGTTTGATCAACATAGTCCATTTATTGAACTTACTTAATAAGACTCTAAAGTGCTTGTTCCATACTCTTGGATCTATTCCTAATCATAAAACCTTCCATTTCTTGTATAAAATTTTTTAAATGATTATTTTTCTTTAATGTGGTGGTCACATTCACATCATATTGAGTTTTTTTTAAATACAAATTAAATAAATTTAATCATTATTGTTATTATTATTTATTTATATTATTGTTGGTTGTTCAAATTATAGGAATTATTTTTAATTCTTTAAGATATGATATTGATCGGTGAAAATACACCTTTTAATTCTTAAATGTAATTAAAAGATCTTAATTTAAAAATTTGATCTATTGTATCCATTTCTTACGTCAAATATAGTGTTTGAGATAACTTTAATATTAGTGATTAACTTAAAGTTTTTATGTCATACAGACCAACTAATAAACTCTTTATAAAGTCTTGAAATATAAGAAGTTTTAGATTATAAGTTCACTTTTTATTAAAGCAATTAAGTCTGTGTTATTTAAATATATAATCATTAAAATAATTTTATAAGTTGATTTTTTTTTTCATTTTCAACAATGTTCTTTTCATCTTTTCACTTCTTATATACTTGAAAACATTTGTTAAAAATATAATTATTTGTCTAATTCTTTAGTTTGTTTTTATCAAAATTTTATGGTTGTAATATCCTGATTCTAAAAAGTATATATTTATCAAATTTAATTGAAGTTATATTTAAGTAATTAAATATATATATATATATATATTTAATTTAACTAATTTTATAAAATACTTTTAATTTAATCATATACCAGTTTTAACTTTTAATTTTTAATTTTAAATAATTTATACTTTCAATTAATTGATTCATTAATTTTATCGAAAAAACTTCTTTAATAATTATTCTTAGTTATTATAATTAAAGGATCAATTGAAAATCAAATTTTAAAATATCAAATTGAATAATTTTTAATTATTAAAAAATTAAGTTTTATTACCAATTTTTTTAAAAATATTAATTAAAAATTAATAAATTATAATTTTTATTCAAATTATGATAGGATTATATTAAAAGTCATGATAAAAATATATTAGTAATATTTTACAATTTATTTTTACTTTTTTTACTTACTATCAAAAAATTAATTACTAACTAAAAATAAATTGTAAAATATTATGAAGACAATCAATGTCACTAATACATTAACAAGAAGGAAACGATTGCAGGAATTCAAAATTTAAATTTAAATTTAAATTCAAACCTAAATAGGTAAGTACAATCAATCCTCCACCGGAATGATACAAATAGAAGCAGGATCTTTAGTGATGGGTGGAAGTCGCATACGATAGCCAGCAATGATATGGCCAGCAACAATATGATGCAGTAGGAGTGAGGTATTAATGGATTAAGTAGATGTCACTTTTGGCCCAAGCTAATAAGCACAAGGCCTATATTTGAAGGAATCAAAGCTCATGAAATGAACTTGGGATCTAATAGCCAATCAATTAGTGTTGATTGTCTAAATCTTTATTAAACTATTTTTGACGAATAATGTTTAATAAATATAAATTTATTATTAAAAAACTAATAAAAATAAAAATTTTCATTTTATAATTTTTAAAATTTTTATTAAAATAGACTTTTTTTAATGCTTAATAAGGCTTGACTACTTTCAGATGCATAATATGACAACAAAAGAGATCGTAAAAACGCGGATCAAAACTTTACAAAGCCCGTTCTGATATGCAGGATCCTCTAGGAGGCAAGCATAGAGCATACTTAGGCTAAGATCAGAGTATGTTGTAATGACATAATAAGACTTTCAGATCGAGAGAGAGAAAGATAGAGAGATTTAGTTACTCATGGTTGAGTATGAACACACTAGGATTTATTATGTTTTTTCTTCGCTCTCCTTACAACTGAAGAGGCATACCTCTTATATAGGTGCAGAGAAATAATCTACTGGTTACCGGTTATAAACCGGGAATCCAGACACACTAATTCACTACCTTATAGGATAAACGACTTTAAGCAAAAGATAACCTAAAGTGATTCTGCCTTATCTTTGTTACCTAATAAGACAAATAACTTTAAGTAAAGGTGACTTAAAGCAAACATTATTAAGATGCTCTGTCTTCTTCTCAGAGAATCTTCTACTTTAGTCTTTATTTCTGGTCAGAATGCACTCATGACTTGGAGACATGTTCATGATGTGATATTCTTGCTCGTTTGCTTGTTCCTCCAGTTGAATCTGCTCCAGTTGGGTTCCGATGTCATTCGGATCCTGAGCGTCTTGCCATAACATATTTGCAGAGTTTGTCATGCTGATCTGCTCATTCATTTTGGGAATAATGGCTTTTGTTGTCCCTTCATGCCGGTGTTCTTCAGGTATCTCCCAGTTTGGGAAACACATGATCTGAGGGTGTTTAACATTTAGACAACTATTCTTTGTCCCCTTGCTGCTGATCTTGTGATTATTCAGCTCATACAAATAAAGAGCTAATTCCTCTTGGTACCGAGAAGGTTCTTCATTTTGAGAGAATAATTTTAACTCTGGTATGGTGACATAAAAAGCGGCATTGTCCTGGGAAAAGATATACCCTGTGAGTGGATGTTTGAAATATGGCCTGTGGAGTACAACCACTGAGATAAACATGCTGCATTGTTCTGCATCAAACTTCCAGATGTTGTAAGGATGGAGGTCATGGTATAAATGCTTTATCCAGTCATGGATGGGGCAAAACCATTTTAGACACTTCCAAAGCAGAGACCCTTTGTTTGTTTTATTTTCTAAATATTCAATCATTTTAAAGGTTGGGAAAATAATTGGATATTTGTAAAGGGCCGTGACGCACCAAAGGTACCACAGATCCATATCTGTAAACGGATATTCATCCATTAACATAGGATAGATGTTAAGGTATGGTGCTTGGGGATCAAACCAAGTTGGGTTTGGAGTAACTCTCTTTTCTTGGAGTAATCTGGCAAGATAATGAAACATATGGGACCTTGCAAACTGTTTTATATTTTCCGGGCTGAGTATATGCAGAGTTTTTATCTCTGGTGGAAAATTTTCTGTCCCAGGTGATGGATTGGAAGAATTGGATGAAGATGTCTCTGGCATCATCATTATGATTGGACATTCATGGAAACTAGAAATTAGGGTTACTGGTTTTGGCCTGGATAGGTAATCAGGAATCAGGTTCTGGCTTCCTTTTATGTGTTTGACGGTGAAGTCATACCTGGAAAACCATTCTTTAAGCCTGAGGATTTGTGGATTAGGTGGAACCCGATTCTTAAAATTCAACATTCCAGGGAATGAAGAATTGTCAAGTTGGACTTCAAATGAGTAGGCTCTGAGGTGGAAGTCAAACTTTTGTATCCCGTACTTAACGGCCAAGGTTTCTTTGAAGGTGGTATGGTACTGGTGTTCTGTTGGTTTGAACTGACCACTAACATGTCCACAATAGTATTTTTCACCTTCAACTTCTTCAATGAGGACAGCACCCCAGTGATAATCACTGGCATCCGTCTGTAAGATTCGTCTTCCTTCTCCGGGAATCTTCAGAGGTGGAGGATTATTTGCTGCCTCTTTCAGTCTCTTTACTGCTTTGGTTTGTTCAGGGCCCCATGCAGGAGCATTCTTTTTGAGCAGTACTGAGAGCTTTGATGTTAGCTTTGAAATGTTAGGGATGAAGTCCCTAACATAATTGAGGATTCCCAAGAACTGTTGTATTTCCTTCTTTGTCATGTTCTCGTTGGGGAATTCAGGGAGTCTCTCAACCAGATGAGGTTGAGGCATGTACTTTCCTTGAGCGAATTTGGCTCCTAAGAAATCAATTTCCGTGGTGCCAATCTGAGACTTCTTTGAGGAAAGCATGATACCGTACTGGTTACAGATCCCATAAAACTCGTCGAGTAGAGCTTTATGTTTCTCTATACTTGGGGAGAATAGCAGTACGTCATCTATGTATATTAGGGCTGTATCTAGTATGGGCTCGAAGATTCGAGTCATAGCCTTTTGAAATAGTGATGGTGCCACTTTCAGTCCGAAAGGCAATACAGTCCACTGGTAATGTGCATTGGGTATGCAGAATGCAGTCTTGGGCCTTTCTGAAGGTTCAAGCCCAAGTTGCCAAAAGCCCGATTTCATATCGAACTTTGAAAAGATATAGGCATTCCTGATATAGGAATAAAGAGTTTTTATGTTGGGTAATGGGAACTTGTCGTCCTTCAGGAAATCATTCAGAGGCCTGTAATCGATTACTAGCCTCTTTTTCCCCCGAACTCTTTCGGATCTCTTTTCAACATAGAATGCCTGGCAAGCCCAATCTGATTTTGTGGGCTCAATCAACCCCTGTTTCAGCAACTGCTGGCATTCATCATAGGCGGCTGCACGGTCTGCCGGAGACATGCCGGGATGAACTGCTTTAGTTGGGTTGATGTCTTCATTCATCTTGAAGGGAAGTTTAACATGGAACTCTTTGTTCTTCCATAATGGTCTTGGGTGTTTAAACACGTCATGGCTATCCGCACATAACTTTATGATCTTGTTCTAGTATTCCTCAAAATCTGGAGGTGTATCTACCAGATTAAAGATTCTTAAGAGTGGCACATATCCTTTGAAGAATCTTTTGAACTTTACCCCATTTGGAAGGATTTGTAATCGATCAGCCTGGGTATATGTATCCATGTCGATTACTATATCCTTGCCAGGAAGATCTGTTCCTATCACTTTTGTCCATATCACACAGTTCTGGAAGAACTTAATACCAATGTTTCTTTTGGTAATGAGTTCTGTGGTGAAAGTCTGGCCATCAGCAGCCTTAAAGTGATGGAGTTCTTGCTCCCATGCTGAGGATGGGAGGATAGCCGGATTCATGAGTGTCCTTTGTGCCCCTGTATCCATATATGCAATTGCCTTGATTGGGACATCATATTTCGATGGTAAGATGGAAACCTCGATATTTGGTAACGTCGGAGAAGAAGATATGGCTGATTGTTCTTCTACTTTGTCAACTTCTTCAAACGTCAGGATTGGAAAATGAGGATCATCATCCTCATCGCTACTTGTCATTGCAAGTGCAAACGCGGTTTCCTCGTTGAATTCTTCCTGTTCAGTGTACAGGGATTCAACATCATCATTCTCTGCGAGCTGTAAGCTATGGACTAGCTTAGCTGCTTTGTTTTGTTTCTCAGGGCAGTCTCTGGAAAAATGCCCTTTTCGTCCACAGATGAAACATCTGTCTTTTCCTCGGGTCTTTCCTCTGTTCTTCTTTTTTCTGAAGAACTTCATTCTTTTCTCCTTTCTTCCCGTGGTTCTCCTTTTGAGCTTCTTTGAAGTTTTGCATACGCAGTTCTTTTGTTTGCATCCGATTTCTAGAGAACTCTGCTTGCATGCTTTTGAGAAATCCTTTTCTCCTTCTAGCATTTTCTTTAGCATTTGCTGTTGTGCACAGATCTTTTTTCTACATCCCATTGCAAACTGGTGGATCTGGCCAAAAGTCTTGGTAGAGAAATCTATCCCATCTTTGGTTGCACTTCTGTACATTTCGTCTTGGATAGGCTCTGGTAAAGAGCTGATGTATGTGCTTTTGAGGCTGGCGTCATTAAATCCGTTCAGTCGGTAATAACATTGCCCCATCCTTAAGAAATGTCTGGATAAGTCTCCTGTCTTTAGTGAACAGCATTTCATGCTATAGAATTTCTGCCGATTTATCTGATCTTCTACTTCGGCATCTCCAATGAATTCTCTGTGGAGAATTGTAATGACTGCGTCTGTTGACTCCAAAGAGTGGAGTTGGTCTTGGTTAACATGGCCAAGGCTTTGGTACCATTCTTTTAATATGCCGACCATCCCGGCACAGAATTCTTCAATTACTTTGTAACGGTCCATTTCCTTGACTAGTTTCTTGTCCATCCATGCTTTAAATTCAAGTATCCTTTTTGGCCATTGTTGCGGATCAATGTCTTCTAGTGAGAAGTACACTGATTTTGATGGCGGTACCGGAGTTACTAGTTCATCTGGCTGAAGCCTAGATATAGATGCCTCTCCTGTGTGGGTTGCCATCAGTATGTTTGTGATGTCTGCATATTCTTCTTCTGGTTCAAAAGGGTCTGAATACCTTTCTTCTTGGATGGATTCTTCCTTTTCAGTTTCTTGGAGGAATTCTTCTTCATCATTCGAATCCTCTTCTTCTGAATCGATCTGGACTGTCATCATGATTTCTGGTTGTTTGTCAGTCCTTCTCTGGGTTTTTTCTGGTGAAGTCTGTGAAGCAGATTCTTCGACTTTTCTTTTATCTGCCATGGATCTTTCACCGAAAAGTGTGGACTTGTGTGGCATGACCATCGGTAACAATGATGGCGGTTGCTGCTGGGGTTTGTTAAACATCATCGTTGGGCCTATTTTCCTTGGTGGAATTTCATATGGAGATAGGGTGTCTCCAGGGAACATGTGAGGCCTTTTAAAATGTGTTTCAAACTCCTCGATCTTCTGTCGAAGTCTTTGCAGTTCATTGTTTCTTGCCACTATTTCATGGAAGCTGGCCTTTTTGGAGTTTTCAATCTCAGCTTCAAGCAATCTTACTTGCCCTTTCAGATCCTCATATGCCTTCATCATTTTTGCGGAAAATCCTGTGAGCTGTCCCTCAAAGGCGCTCACTTTCTTTTCTATCCTCTGAAGGACAGTGTTTTGGGCAAGTGCGTTGTCTGTCTGCCAGTTTAATACTTCCTCTGCCTGGGAAGTAGGCTTGGAACTACCTTCTGGCGTGACCTCCGTGGATTGCATGTAAGGTCTGGTGACCACCTTTCTCGTTCTGTGGTCTCGTCTTTCGAGGGGTGGAAAATCTTCCTCGTTCATCATACAAGGGACAATAGGCACCGTCTGTACCTGTGATTTTTCTTTGTATATAACCTGTACCGACGTCAGAGATCAGGCAACAACTGGTTATCAGCGGCAAAAAAGCTGGTATCCACTCCTAGACTCCATGTCAAGGAGCAAATCCAAACCAACAAGTTCGACCAGTGTGGTTTAAAAGCCACCTCCCAAGAACAATATGTAAACCTTCTCATCAGCAAAGACCTCATAAGTCTTTGGAAAAGAGAAAGGTATGTAGCACTCCACATGGGTGCTATCAGACTTGTCCTCAGCTATCATGGCAGAAAAGGACTACCGGTCACTGCTCGAGTGACGTTACTTGATACCACATACCGTGATTACGAGCATGCTGTCCTAGGGACATGCATCACGACCCTCAACAACGGTCAAGCTGTTTTCACGATCTTTCCCAATTTTAATGTATTACTCACGGACCCGACACTCCCCAGTCGGTTTAAAGTCCAAGTTCAGATCATAGGAGCAGAACAGGATGAGGAAGCTTTTGCAGCCTCACTCTGCCACCAGATTATATGGAGGGTACAAGATCATTGTTTTGATCTCCCCTCAAATAAAGATTTCCAAGAGAACGCACTGATGGTGATTGCTACTGACAGCAATGAAGCACCATCCATCATCCAAATTCTGAAGCAGATCTCCCGGAAAGAATTGGAAAAGTTGGTTCCAACAGAATGGATAACCAACTACGAGAACTTTAAAGCCCATCAAAGACAGTTGATCTCAACAGAAGCCGACTTCAGAAGAAACTCTGTAGACGACACCGTCAAGACAATCTTCAGTAAACCAGGTGAAGGGAGCTCGGCGACTCCCCCTATCTTTCACAGTATGATGATTACTCCTGGTGAGAAAGAAGAAAGGATCCCTATCTGGGGATTCGAGACTGATGGGAAAGTGATCTATTCGGATAAACTTGATGGTCATTTCTTATGGGATGTAGATCCCTCAAATTGCGATGACGGATGTAGCTGCGATGAGCACGGCTACACAGACAGTGAGGATGATCTCTCCTCGGATGATGACGATGATGAAATAAGACGATGGAGGGCAAAGCCAAAGCCCTGCAAGTCTCCTCCTCCACCCAGAAAGAGATCAGACCCAGAAGACAGACCTTGGGTAGGAATAGGAAGGAAAAAAGAACCTTTACCGCCCTATGAAGAGGGACTGAGGCGTACAGAAAGGAAAAAATACTCATCTCCACCAGAAGATGAAGACCTCATCACATGGCCTCCACCAAAAGAAGGTTCAAATTTATACAAAGAAAAATCACAGGTACAGACGGTGCCTATTGTCCCTTGTATGATGAACGAGGAAGATTTTCCACCCCTCGAAAGACGAGACCACAGAACGAGAAAGGTGGTCACCAGACCTTACGTGCAATCCACGGAGGTCACGCCAGAAGGTAGTTCCAAGCCTACTTCCCAGGCAGAGGAAGTATTAAACTGGCAGACAGACAACGCACTTGCCCAAAACACTGTCCTTCAGAGGATAGAAAAGAAAGTGAGCGCCTTTGAGGGACAGCTCACAGGATTTTCCGCAAAAATGATGAAGGCATATGAGGATCTGAAAGGGAAAGTAAGATTGCTTGAAGCTGAGATTGAAAACTCCAAAAAGGCCAGCTTCCATGAAATAGTGGCAAGAAACAATGAACTGCAAAGACTTCGACAGAAGATCGAGGAGTTTGAAACACATTTTAAAAGGCCTCACATGTTCCCTGGAGACACCCTATCTCCATATGAAATTCCACCAAGGAAAATAGGCCCAACGATGATGTTTAACAAACCCCAGCAGCAACCGCCATCATTGTTACCGATGGTCATGCCACACAAGTCAACACTTTTCGGTGAAAGATCCATGGCAGATAAAAGAAAAGTCGAAGAATCTGCTTCACAGACTTCACCAGAAAAAACCCAGAGAAGGACTGACAAACAACCAGAAATCATGATGACAGTCCAGATCGATTCAGAAGAAGAGGATTCGAATGATGAAGAAGAATTCCTCCAAGAAACTGAAAAGGAAGAATCCATCCAAGAAGAAAGGTATTCAGACCCTTTTGAACCAGAAGAAGAATATGCAGACATCACAAACATACTGATGGCAACCCACACAGGAGAGGCATCTACATCTAGGCTTCAGCCAGATGAACTAGTAACTCCGGTACCGCCATCAAAATCAGTGTACTTCTCACTAGAAGACATTGATCCGCAACAATGGCCAAAAAGGATACTTGAATTTAAAGCATGGATGGACAAGAAACTAGTCAAGGAGATGGACCGTTACAAAGTAATTGAAGAATTCTGTGCCGGGATGGTCGGCATATTAAAAGAATGGTACCAAAGCCTTGTCCATGTTAACCAAGACCAACTCCACTCTATGGAGTCAACAGACACAGTCATTACAATTCTCCACAGAGAATTCATTAGAGATGCCGAAGTAGAAGATCAGATAAATCGGCAGAAATTCTATAGCATGAAATGCTGTTCACTAAAGACAGGAGACTTATCCAGACATTTCTTAAGGATGGGGCAATGTTATTACCGACTGAACGGATTTAATGACGCCAGCCTCAAAAGCACATACATCAGCTCTTTACCAGAGCCTATCCAAGACGAAATGTACAGAAGTGCAACCAAAGATGGGATAGATTTCTCTACCAAGACTTTTGGCCAGATCCACCAGTTTGCAATGGGATGTAGAAAAAAGATCTGTGCACAACAGCAAATGCTAAAGAAAATGCTAGAAGGAGAAAAGGATTTCTCAAAAGCATGCAAGCAGAGTTCTCTAGAAATTGGATGCAAACAAAAGAACTGCGTATGCAAAACTTCAAAGAAGCTCAAAAGGAGAACCACGGGAAGAAAGGAGAAAAGAATGAAGTTCTTCAGAAAAAAGAAGAACAGAGGAAAGACCCGAGGAAAAGACAGATGTTTCATCTGTGGACGAAAAGGGCATTTTTCCAGAGACTGCCCTGAGAAACAAAACAAAGCAGCTAAGCTAGTCCATAGCTTACAGCTCGCAGAGAATGATGATGTTGAATCCCTGTACACTGAACAGGAAGAATTCAACGAGGAAACCGCGTTTGCACTTGCAATGACAAGTAGCGATGAGGATGATGATCCTCATTTTCCAATCCTGACGTTTGAAGAAGTTGACAAAGTAGAAGAACAATCAGCCATATCTTCTTCTCCGACGTTACCAAATATCGAGGTTTCCATCTTACCATCGAAATATGATGTCCCAATCAAGGCAATTGCATATATGGATACAGGGGCACAAAGGACACTCATGAATCCGGCTATCCTCCCATCCTCAGCATGGGAGCAAGAACTCCATCACTTTAAGGCTGCTGATGGCCAGACTTTCACCACAGAACTCATTACCAAAAGAAACATTGGTATTAAGTTCTTCCAGAACTGTGTGATATGGACAAAAGTGATAGGAACAGATCTTCCTGGCAAGGATATAGTAATCGACATGGATACATATACCCAAGCTGATCGATTACAAATCCTTCCAAATGGGGTAAAGTTCAAAAGATTCTTCAAAGGATATGTGCCACTCTTAAGAATCTTTAATCTGGTAGATACACCTCCAGATTTTGAGGAATACTAGAACAAGATCATAAAGTTATGTGCGGATAGCCATGACGTGTTTAAACACCCAAGACCATTATGGAAGAACAAAGAGTTCCATGTTAAACTTCCCTTCAAGATGAATGAAGACATCAACCCAACTAAAGCAGTTCATCCCGGCATGTCTCCGGCAGACCGTGCAGCCGCCTATGATGAATGCCAGCAGTTGCTGAAACAGGGGTTGATTGAGCCCACAAAATCAGATTGGGCTTGCCAGGCATTCTATGTTGAAAAGAGATCCGAAGGAGTTCGGGGGAAAAAGAGGCTAGTAATCGATTACAGGCCTCTGAATGATTTCCTGAAGGACGACAAGTTCCCATTACCCAACATAAAAACTCTTTATTCCTATATCAGGAATGCCTATATCTTTTCAAAGTTCGATATGAAATCAGGCTTTTGGCAACTTGGGCTTGAACCTTCAGAAAGGCCCAAGACTGCATTCTGCATACCCAATGCACATTACCAGTGGACTGTATTGCCTTTCGGACTGAAAGTGGCACCATCACTATTTCAAAAGGCTATGACTCGAATCTTCGAGCCCATACTAGATACAGCCCTAATATACATAGATGACGTACTGCTATTCTTCCCAAGTATAGAGAAACATAAAGCTCTACTCGACGAATTTTATGGGATCTGTAACCAGTACGGTATCATGCTTTCCTCAAAGAAGTCTCAGATTGGCACCACGGAAATTGATTTCTTAGGAGCCAAATTCGCTCAAGGAAAGTACATGCCTCAACCTCATCTGGTTGAGAGACTCCCTGAATTCCCCAACGAGAACATGACAAAGAAGGAAATACAACAGTTCTTGGGAATCCTCAATTATGTTAGGGACTTCATCCCTAACATTTCAAAGCTAACATCAAAGCTCTCAGTACTGCTCAAAAAGAATGCTCCTGCATGGGGCCCTGAACAAACCAAAGCAGTAAAGAGACTGAAAGAGGCAGCAAATAATCCTCCACCTCTGAAGATTCCCGGAGAAGGAAGACGAATCTTACAGACGGATGCCAGTGATTATCACTGGGGTGCTGTCCTCATTGAAGAAGTTGAAGGTGAAAAATACTATTGTGGACATGCTAGTGGTCAGTTCAAACCAACAGAACACCAGTACCATACCACCTTCAAAGAAACCTTGGCCGTTAAGTACGGGATACAAAAGTTTGACTTCCACCTCAGAGCCTACTCATTTGAAGTCCAACTTGACAATTCTTCATTCCCTGGAATGTTGAATTTTAAGAATCGGGTTCCACCTAATCCACAAATCCTCAGGCTTAAAGAATGGTTTTCCAGGTATGACTTCACCGTCAAACACATAAAAGGAAGCCAGAACCTGATTCCTGATTACCTATCCAGGCCAAAACCAGTAACCCTAATTTCTAGTTTCCATGAATGTCCAATCATAATGATGATGCCAGAGACATCTTCATCCAATTCTTCCAATCCATCACCTGGGACAGAAAATTTTCCACCAGAGATAAAAACTCTGCATATACTCAGCCCGGAAAATATAAAACAGTTTGCAAGGTCCCATATGTTTCATTATCTTGCCAGATTACTCCAAGAAAAGAGAGTTACTCCAAACCCAACTTGGTTTGATCCCCAAGCACCATACCTTAACATCTATCCTATGTTAATGGATGAATATCCGTTTACAGATATGGATCTGTGGTACCTTTGGTGCGTCACGGCCCTTTACAAATATCCAATTATTTTCCCAACCTTTAAAATGATTGAATATTTAGAAAATAAAACAAACAAAGGGTCTCTGCTTTGGAAGTGTCTAAAATGGTTTTGCCCCATCCATGACTGGATAAAGCATTTATACCATGACCTCCATCCTTACAACATCTGGAAGTTTGATGCAGAACAATGCAGCATGTTTATCTCAGTGGTTGTACTCCACAGGCCATATTTCAAACATCCACTCACAGGGTATATCTTTTCCCAGGACAATGCCGCTTTTTATGTCACCATACCAGAGTTAAAATTATTCTCTCAAAATGAAGAACCTCCTCGGTACCAAGAGGAATTAGCTCTTTATTTGTATGAGCTGAATAATCACAAGATCAGCAGCAAGGGGACAAAGAATAGTTGTCTAAATGTTAAACACCCTCAGATCATGTGTTTCCCAAACTGGGAGATACCTGAAGAACACCGGCATGAAGGGACAACAAAAGCCATTATTCCCAAAATGAATGAGCAGATCAGCATGACAAACTCTGCAAATATGTTATGGCAAGACGCTAAGGATCCGAATGACATCGGAACCCAACTGGAGCAGATTCAACTGGAGGAACAAGCAAACGAGCAAGAATATCACATCATGAACATGTCTCCAAGTCATGAGTGCATTCTGACCAGAAATAAAGACTAAAGTAGAAGATTCTCTGAGAAGAAGACAGAGCATCTTAATAATGTTTGCTTTAAGTCACCTTTACTTAAAGTTATTTGTCTTATTAGGTAACAAAGATAAGGCAGAATCACTTTAGGTTATCTTTTGCTTAAAGTCGTTTGTCCTATAAGGTAGTGAATTAGTGTGTCTGGATTCCCGATTTATAACCGGTAACCAGTAGATGATTTCTCTGCGCCTATATAAGAGGTATGCCTCTTCAGTTGTAAGAAGAGCAAAGAAAAAACATAATAAATCCTAATGTGTTCATACTCAACCATGAGTAACTAAATCTCTCTATCTTTCTCTCTCTCGATCTGAAAGTCTTATTATGTCATTACAACATACTCTGATCTTAGCCTAAGTATGCTCTATGCTTGCCTCCTAGAGGATCCTGCATATCAGAACGGGCTTTGTAAAGTTTTGATCCGCGTTTTTACGATCTCTTTTGTTGTCATATTATGCATCTGAAAGTAGTCAAGTACTGGGATGAAAAAGTAGTCATGGGGACGAAAAGCGAAACCAGTAAGACGAAATTGGATATATGATATGGTAATGAAGGAGCTCTCGGCCCCTTAGTGGTATCAAAGCCTTACGAGGTTTAAAAATATTTGTTACCAGTACCCTAAACACATGATTTAAAAATTTAACCATTTTGAAAAGTAACCTCTATTGTTACCAAAATATTTTACCAAGAACACAATCCCGAAAGTGCCTTTGTCGTCTCGAGCTTTAATACGAAGAGATGAAGAGCCGAATAATCTCAAACTTTATACAAGCTCTCCACCGATAACTTTCTTGGATGATGTTCCGACAATCTCAAACATTTGTGTTAGATATCTCCGGCGGGGTTTACTTACTGCATCAAATTCATTTTGCAGCACCCATCTCCTCCTTGTGAACAAATAAACTTGAACTCGTATCTCTCTCTTCTATTCATTCGCATTATCCTTTAACGAACACTGTAGTTGGTGCGTTTCTGCATTCATTCGTTAATTTGATGAAAGGTACCAACAAGTGTTTTGCAAATGTGCAAGGGTTTTCCAGTGGAAATCGTTTTTGTACCAAGAGCAAGAGCAGAGTATACTATGAGGTTGGTGCATATGTACCAGCAACAGAATTAGCTGTCCATGTGGTTGACTATCATCATAAAAGGCTTCAAGAAATGTGTCTTGTACAAGATGGTGAGGTCGTGAGTAATTCTTCCTACTGCACGTTACGAATTTTTAAACATTTTTCTTGGTTATGTTTGTCTAAATTTTAGAAACTTCCCTAATAACAGGTAGCAATGGGCTCACTTCCTAGAAATTGAAAAGTTACCACACATTCTAGGAGCTTGATGTCACTTGGGTTTAAACTTTGAAAGCTTCCAATTACTGGATTGTTCTTTTATTTTATAAGTTAGACTCACTTAATAGTTGACTAAAAGGCATATGTTCTATTTAATATTATTTTTTTCTTATTCTTAATGATAAATGGATGAATCACGATGGGTTTGTTTATTAAATAAAATTAGAATCCCGATACTTAAGATTATTAGATTAAAGAATTAATATAAAATATGTTCTTTTGCATTGGTGATGATCATACATATTTTAAGAAAATTTTTACTAAATGATAGAAGATTAAAATGAATAAAATAAAATAAAATAATGAGTGTGCCATAAATTAATATTGATTTATCAAAGATAAAATACAAGTACATAAAATTTGAAACATGTAAATTTATTAAAAAAAATTTAGTGGTATATAAAATAGGATTTCGCGATTATGTAAAAACTCTACTTGAGTATATAACTTATTAATGAATAGAAATTGTATATTTATATGGAAAGGATTAAAATTTTTAAGTAATAATGATTATATACATTGATATGAGATAAAATGTATTAGTTGTCGCGACCGTAATTCCGATGAGATGACGAATTCACTAAAATTTAAAAATAGAATTTTATTGTATTATGTGGAGTCGCCCCAAATTTTATTTATAGGGAAAAAATTTGGTCCAAACATGAGGAAGAGATTTAGGTTCGGGAGTCGGTTAGGAGTGGAGAAGGTGTTAGGCACCCTACTCGCCCGTTCCGGAGAACGGTACCCTTAAACTGAGCGCATAATTTTTTGAAAACCTGTGACAGAACTTGATCCTGTTCCTACGTATTCCTTGGTGTAATGGGAAACGTATTCCTTGGTGCAATGGGAAACTCAAGACTTACGTAGTTCTGGTTTGAAGGCTTGACCTTCGGGATATTTGAAACGAACAGAATATATTGAAAATATTTTGATGGAAATCTTTAATGCACATATGCACAGAACCCCAGACAACTACGATTGCACTAGGGTCTATACTAATCTCTAAACATCAAACAGCAGAAAAAACTACCAGTTCGTGCGTAGAACTCGTCGCGTGAGATTAAGAATTCCAAAATGAGTTTTTATTTTGTTTATTTAAGAATTCCACCACATATGCACAGGGTCCAAGACAACTATAGCGGCACTGAGACGCATACGAATCTCTAAACATTGAACAGTAGAAAAAGCTACCAGTTCATGCTTAGAGCTCGTCGCGTGGGACTAAGAATTACATAACTGAGTTTTTTATTTATTTAAAGGCATCCTCAATCTACGTATGCACAAGGTCCAAGACAATTACGGCTGTACTTGGACCCATACGAATATCTAAACATCGAACAACAGAAAAAGCTACCAGTTCGTACTTAGAGCTCGTCGCGTGAAATTAAGGATTGCAAAACAAGCTTTTATTTTGTTTAAAAGGGATTCTTAGTCTATATATGCATAAGGTCCAAGGCAACTACGGCTGCACTAGGACCTATATGGATCTCTAGACATTGAATAGCAGAAAAAACTACCAGTTCCTGTCAATAATTCATCGCGTGAGACTTAGATTATTAATTTTGACTTGAAGATAACATAATTATAAAAGAATTTAGGTAAAAAAGGACTAGGCTCATCTTAGTAAAATGAACTTGGTTTACCTTCCAGGAAGAGATTTCAACTTGATTTGAAAAAAAGATGAGCTTGATTTGAATTTTGGGGAGAGAAATTATATTCAAAAAAGGAAAAATAAAATGAATAAAAAATAAAATAAAATAAAAAATTTATAAACTTGGTTTACTATTAAGTTACTTGCTAATTTGGGTTTATATTTTGAGAATCTCCGCAATCTGTTTGGCCCCATAGAAGTAGCAAGGCATTTTGGGTTGGCCCAATTGGATGCGACCCGCTACTACCTGGGAGTGAGGAGCTGGCATATGAGAGAATAATAAAAGGTAAACTGTTAATATTCAATGGTCCAGATGTATATGTTTGCTTTCATGCAAAGTCGCATGAGAAATGGACGTTCGTCTCTCCCTTTTTCTGATTCTAAAAATCACTGAATCAAGGTCTCTGGCTTCCAAATTGTGGATGGCCCCACGGCGCACTATAAGACCAGAAATTGTTCTTCTTGAGTTTGGACATACACTGCCTATACTAATCCAACTGCTTTTCGCCTTCAACTGAACGAGGTACCATAGCCTCCCTTAGGTGCAACCACACAAACCTGCCATTTTAATAAGGTCTCTCGGTTCAACCATAAGGAGTCAAGCCTAAGTCATTCACATCGACCCATATTTTCTCATATCAAAGTCTCACGTCGAGTTCTGTTTTCCAATCCTAGACCCCTCTCATGGGCAATAATTTCCTTATTTATATTCACAGCCTCCTCTTAGCAATGATGGCTTCTTATGACGCCCACGAAGCGGAGTTATAAACGGAGTTCGCTAGTGCAAGTCCTGAAAGTAACTTGAACCGTGAGATAGCATGCATGGCCTATGATGTGTGACCTCATATTAGTGGACTTCTTCTGGGGTGGAACATGCAAATGTTCGGTCAGCGTGGACCTCATATCAATGTTGGCAAGGTTTTAGATCAGGGAATGTAATCACACGTGCATGGCTCATTTCACGTGAACGTTCCTGGACCAGCTTTTTGATCTCTGTTGAGAAGATTCCCATTTTTGTGAACTATCATTCCATGCGGGTGGACATGGTTTCAAATTACTCGTGAATCCAATGGGAGAACACGTTGAATTCATTTATTCCATCTAAAAACTTGGGAGCGATCAGTCTCCGCAAATCAATTCGAAGGATTTAATTCGTGTTTCCATATTGCTTTCCATGGCATATTGCGACACTGCGACTTGAAAATACAAAGTATACATGATGCTTTGGCTTCTAAAATAGGAAGCTTAATGTGCTCCTGAGCTCCTTGACTCAATCTTGAGTGCCCATAACTGCTCATTGCAAAGAAAAACATGATCCACAAGTCACCCCGACACTTCCAGAATTCTGTGGCCATTCCAGCAGCTCCAAAGCTGGATTTCCAATCTGAAATAATGAACCATGGATTGTCACAGCTACTCGTGGGATTGCTGCCTTAATGCTGTTGCATTCTGGATCATCGTAGAGGGAGGCTTTAATGCCATCATGCTGGACCTATTAATTTGAATTGGTCCTTTTTCATAATGGGATCATCCATCTCTTTTAAAGGCTGTGGAGAATTATTATAGCCTCATCTCTTGTGTTGATCTGAATCGATAGTCATGCACAGGGTTCGGTTTGGCTCTAGCCATTGGTGTAGTTGTTTCGTTCGAATATTGCAAAGTTATGGCTCGCGCCCGTTTTTTCTCAGACTATGTATTTAGTCCCACTTTAACAGCTAGTGAATTCATGGAATCAGAGATTTAGAATAAAATGAGTGGGACTCTGTTTTTCAAGGTAGGCAATATTCTAGTTTCCCTGTTTGACACCCTTAGAAAGGGAAACGAACATTACTTGTTGCCTCAATCCTTTTGAACTCGTTCTGCGTTTTGAATGTAAATAGGCAAGTATCCGGTCTTACAAACACACAAGCAATTGGGTTCCTTTGACTAAAATCTGAGGCAATTTATATGATCTCTCCAGATTCCGGGTTTTACATGGGCCGCGGATCATCATTTCAATTATATCGCCCATTAAACATGCAATTAACCTTAATTAAAGATTGATATTCTGAATCATCGAACGCCAGCTTTCGTGATTAACTATCAGTAACAACATATCAGTGAATAGATACCACATGTTTTGCCCAAAGACTTGGTTCAGGGAGATCATCCATCGATGCTCATTTCTGTCTTTATAAGATCAAGAGTACGTGCGACCATCAGAGCATTCTATATTGAAACCATTAATAACTTAAAATAAATAAATATTAAGATGAATAGAAATAATAAGCAGAAAAGTAAACATGAAGAAAAAACAAAAAAAATAAATAAATAAAAATCAGAAAGTAATAAAAGAAGAAAAATATAAAAATAAAAAAGAACAAAATGCTAAAATCTGAAAAATAAATAAATAAATCAATAAATAATAAGAAAAACAAAACTAGAACACACTAAAAATAAAAATAAATATTACAAAAAAGAAATAATTAGAAAAATAAAAATAAAAGAAAAATCTGAAAATAAGTAAATAAAAATAAAAGCAAAATTTAGAAGAATAAAAATAAAGCAAAATCTGAAGAAAAAAAAAACAACAGAAAATGAAAAAATGTAGCAAAAGAAAAATGAAAATATAAATAATAACAATTAATAATAAAAAAAGAAGCAGAAAATAAAATAAGAAAATTAAAAAAACAGAATTTAAAAAGAGAAAAACAAAAAAAATAAAGGAAAAGAAAAAGGGAGGATTCCAACTCTCTAGGCTCTCCATTTTTTCGGATTCTCAAAAAGGGAAAGAGAGGGATCAAGAACCCAAGAAAAAAAGATAGAAAGCTAGGAAGAAAAGGGATTTCTGGAAGAACCAGCTGGTCTTCCGAACCCAATTGTCTTTTCTTCCCCATATAGAAACATTGCGTTAAACTGGGGACGGCTCCAGGGGATGGATCTGTTTGCATGGCTGCATGAGCCTACGCAATACGTCAAGGGAACCTAACAAACAAAAAAAAGGAAAAGACGGAAAAAGAATAGAGGGAGGATTCATTGGAAAAAGGGGAGGAGGCTAAAAGATTGAGGGGCGGAGAGATTGGATTTCCAACTTCGATTGGAGAACGCAACAAGATCAGAGGCTGCTGTGTGAAAGGGGATTCAGCCTCTTAAAATTTTGGGTGCCCTGCATCTACTGCACTACGAATCCCTCTAATCCTCTTGACTGAAACACCCCTTGCAGATTGTTCTCAACGTCCAGGTTAGTACTCTAAACTGATGCCATTAAGATATATGCATGAATCTTGGGTTCCTGCTCTTTGATAATCTCCGCCTAGCCAAAAACAGGGGAATCAAATATTCATTCGCTTTAATTCGAAACCATGTTCTTGCTGTAAACTAGTGGGTTCACTAGATGCATAACTGATTTGGTTGAATTCTGCTTATCGACGTATGATCCTGTAGAGTGTAGGAGAATTCCAGCAGTTTAATCCACTAGCGCTGAACCACCATAAGTTCTACTAGCACCGTCATCCTAGCCACGACATGGTGGTCAATGCTCCAACTCTCCCTCTGCAAGAACGTAGTTCCTATCCACTAAAACCATCTCTTATATGCCTCGGGAACGTTAGGGCGATCTTGTGTATAACAAATTAAGAATTGAATTTAATTAGGAAGAAAAGTAACATATCAGAGATAGGGACCAAATGTTGTTGTAACAAGTGACTTTCCTAGCTTAATGCAGAGTTCTCTGCATCAACAATGCTTCGCCAAAATCTTGTTTGACTCAGCCAATAATCAAAGGTATAGTGCATATATCCAACTCAAAGAAAATGGGACATAAAAGCTGAATTTAACTAGCTCCTGGTCTTCATGATCTCGTTATCTATGAATCTGCATGCGCTCAGTGCGGTTATGTCAATGCTAGGGAAGATATCAAGATTAAATTATGGCATAAGAAATGGCTTCTTTTTTTTAAACTTGAGTCCTGGAATTCTGCAATAGTTGTCGACACCAAATATGAGACTCCAAAAACACTGCAATATTTCCCTTATGGGGTCTGTGTTCGTTCGGTTGGGATACAGTGAAAAGAGGGGGTTGCACGAACCACCCGAATGGATATTTAGAGTTAATTCGAATGCGTTAGCGTTCACACATGGGGTCGATCGGCCAATGTTAAGTCATAGTTGAGCATGTAGACTCGCATAATAGTACCTCAGCTTTCGCCACGAAGGATTAGTCTGGCCCTTCAAACTTTGGTTTAAGATAGTTCCAGCTAGTACAATGCAGATTCTTCCACGAAAACCGGCCTAATCCCCAACAGTAACTTAAGTATGCTTACGTCAATGTATATCAAACAGCATCACTTGGTCTAGTGGTCAATCTATTGTTCGCATGTCTCAAGTCACGGGTTCAAGTCCCGTACGTTCCCTTTTTTTTTAAAGCATTCCTATATTTTCAATTCTGTGGCATCATTCACCAAATTAATTGTAATAGATGTTAAGACTAAACAGGCACATTAGCTTAATGGTTCATCTTTCCAAGTGCCAAGTCTCCAAGGTTCACGCCTATACTTTTGATCAAACTGATTTCAGTACTCCTTGTGGGCCATGTCGCATATGATTTGAGGCATGATAGTTTGACTCTGGGGCAGCTAGCCAAATCCAAAAGTGAATGGGCTATTCTTTTCCAAGTGTGCCACGCTGTTACTCCGAATAAGTCATACTTAAATGGATCACACACACCCTTTTAATTAATCCAATTGAGTACTTTCAATTTTCCAATTAGCCTAAATTAAATGTTTTTATATTTTTTTCTCACTAAGATGTCAAAATATTAAATTAAGTTCATAATTAATTTAGTATCCAATCAAGTAACATTTTTTTTTTCTTTCTTTTCAAGTTCATTGGTTTATTTCCGTTAAATTTAATCTTTTTTCCTCTCTTCAAATTTAAATCAAATTTTTTTTTAACCAAATCAAGATCATTTCCATTAAATCAAATTTAACTTTTTTTCTTCAAATTCAAATCGAGTCCATTTTATTCAAATCAAGACCATTTAAATTTAAATCAAATTCAAGTCCTCAAATTCAAAGCAAAACTCGTTTTTCAAGATCCTTACGTCTAAATTCAAAGTCAAGTTTAATTCTTTTTCTTCACAAATCTCAAATCAAATTCATTTCAAATTAAATTCATTTTTTCAAGCCTAATTATTTTCTTCTTTCTATTTTTAATCAAGTCAATTAAACTCTTCTATTCTAGGTCTCACGCAATGAATCCTAAGCACGAACTGGTAACTTTTTCTACTTTTCAATGTTTAGGAATTCATATGGCCCCAAGTGCAGCCGTAGTTGTCTTGGACCCTGTGCATATGTGGACTAAGAATCCTTTTGTAAATAAACTCAAGGAAAATTTTATTTCGGAATTTCTAGGTCTCACGCAATGAACCCTAAACACGAACTGGTAACTTTTTCTGTTGTTTGATGTTTAGGAATTCATATGGGTCCCAAGTGCAGCCATAGTTGTCTTGGGCCCTGTGCATATGTGGACCAGGAATCCCTTTTAAATAACGTCAAGGAAAAATTCATTATTGAAATCCTAGTCTCACGTGATGAACCCTAAGCACGAACTGGTAGCTTTTTCTGCTATTCGATACTTAGGGATTCATATAGGTCCTACTGCAGCCGTATTTGTCTTGGATCCTGTGCATATGTGGACTAAGGATTCTCCTTAAAACCTTTTTGAAACACTTTAGCCATTTTCAAATATTCCCTTTCAAGCAGTTCCAAAGGTCAAGCCTTCGAGCACCATTAATCTTCAAATATTCCTTTTTAAACACCTTTGAAGGTCAAGCCTTCACACACCAAAACTACGTAAGCCTTGAGTTTCTCATTGTATTGGGGAATACGTAGGAGCAAGATCAAGTCCTGTCAGGCTAACCTCCATCGATATATTTATTTTCACATTAATTAAGGGATCAAACAATTTTCCAAAATCACACACTTAGTTTAAGGGTACCGTTCTTCGGAACGGGCGAGTGGGATGCCTAACACCTTCCCCATTTGTAACCGACTCCCGAACCTAATTCTCTTCCTCGAGTCAGGGTTTTTCCAAGTATTTTGCCTTCAATAAAAATTTGGTGGTGGCTGTCGCAACCGTAATTCCGACGAGACGACGGACTCGCTAAAATTTTAAAAATGAAGTTATTATTTGATAATGTGGAGTCGCCACCAAATTTTTATTTAAGAGAAAAAGATTTGGAAAAAACCCTAACTCAAGGATGAAATTTGAAGTTCGGGAGTCAGTTACGAATGGGGAAGGTGTTAGGCACCCCTCTCGCCTTTTCCGAAGAACAGTACCCGTAAACTAAGTGTGTGATTATTTGGAAATTGTTTGATCCCTTTAATTAGTGTGAAAATAAATACTTAATGGGGGTTAGCCTGACAGGACTTAATCCTGCTCCTACGTATTCCCTGGTGTAATGAGAAATTCAAGGCTTACGTAGTTCTGGTTTGATTTGAAGGCTTGACCTTCGAACGAAATTTAAATTGAAAAGCGAATGCATTGTTGAAAATATTTTGAGGGTGCAACCCCAATCCACCTATGCACAGGGCCCGAGACAACTACGGCTGCACTTGGACCTATACAAACCTCTAAACAACGAACAGCAGAAAAAGCTACCAGTTCTTTCTAAGGGCCCATTGTGTGAGATTTAAGGAATGCAACACGACTTTTTTATTTGTTTCAAAAAGGGAAGGGTAATCCCCAATTCACATATGCACAGGGCCCAAGATAACTACGACTGCACTTGGACCCATACGAATCTCAAAACAACGAACAACAGAAAAAGCTACCAGTTTGTTTTTAGAGCCCATTGCGTGAGATTGAGGAATGCAAAGTGAGTATTTATTTGTTTGAAAATGGAGAGAGGCAATCCCAATCCACATATGCATAGAGCCTAAGACAACTACGACTACACTTGGACCCATACGGACCTCTAAACAACGAACAATAGAAAAAGCTACCAGTTCGTTTTTTGGGCCCGTTGCGTGAGATGGAGGAATGCAAAATTAGTTTTTATTGAGGTTATTTGAAAGGGGTTCTTAGCCCACATATGCGCAGGGCCCAAGACAACTACAGCTGCACTTGGGACCCATATGAATTCCTAAGCATCGAACAGCAGAAAAAGCTACCAGTTCATGCCTAGGGTTCATTGCATGAGACCTAGAACCAAAGAATTTTCCTTTGAAAATAATTGAGAAGAAGATTAGGTTTGGTTTAAAACAAACTGGGCTTGATTGGACACTGTTAGAGAAAAGGAATTGGTTGAAAAGAGATAGTTGACATGAAATTTTATGGAAAATTAAACTTGATTTAATTAGAGAAAGAGAATCTGAAAGAAATTGGACTTGATTTGGGAAAAGGGTTTGATGTTATTTGAAAAAAAAAAGAACTTAAAAAAAAACTCTAAACCCTAAAAACAAAATTGGTTGGGGCTAATTTGGAATAGTGGGGAATTGAGGGGCTTATTTGTAATTTTGAAAGTTTAGGGGCCAAAGTGTAAATATGAAAAGTTAAGGGGATGATTTGAGATTTTGAAAAGTTGAGGGGCTGATTTTTCAATTTTGAAGAGTTGAGAGGCTGATTTACAATTTTGGGGAGTTACGGGACCTAATAGCAAATTCAGGGAGTTGGAGGACCTAATAGCAATATCTAGAAGTTTGGGAATTTTACTAAAATTGCCTATAGGGGTTCTTCTTCCTTGAGGCGATCTGGGGGCCCCTGGGCTTGCGCCGACCGCGGTTCGCTCGTGACCGCTTTTGTATGCTGGAGCTATCTATTGATGAGTTTTTGGCTCGCACTTCTCCTTTATTTGAATTGCCGACCTCGCTCACGTCGCACCACTGCTCATGACGATCGGGGTCGGGCAATCTACATTATGTCCGTCGGGGCGGCCAGGGGAGTTCGAATGGGGTTTAGGAAGGTTTTAGAGATGTGCGTCGTCGTATGGACATGCCCATGATGAAGGTTCAACTCCAGTGAGGGCGGTGGCTTGCCGAGGGTGAGTGAGCGGCCATGGTTGTCCTCACATCCGGTCTCTCTGAGAGGCTCCAGCGCTTGCCGTGCGATTGGCCATCTGGTCCGATGCATTTATTGGAGGCCTTCGAGTCTGGCGTGTCCCTTCCGGCAGTGCTGCTCGATTTGCTCAGAGCGAAGAACGCCATATTCATGGTCCTCATAGGGGCGTCTATTTGATGCCATTCATACGCTCGACCGTTGGCGAAGGTGGCCCTCCGAGAGCCATTTGCATGCCCCAGAGTTGATCGCAAAACTGGTTGTAGCCTTGATCATCATTCTGCAGTGCGTTCCCCATTTTCAAATGGGTTCCAGGCTCTATTTCTGTTTGCAGGGCATGTTGCATTTGTGGTGTTGCTAAGGTTTGGGATAGGTTAGGGGACTATCTAAAATCGTACATGCTTGGCGTTCACTCGGGGTTCTCTCTGACAAACCAATGCAAAATTACTCGACTCCTTTTTCTTCGGTGATCACGTCAGCTCTTTGGCCTCTCCAACAGGGCATTCGAGTTGATAGTTTTTCCATTCATTATCACTAACATGGGGGGTTTAGTTGATGACTCCCTGTACTCTGTTTTCCTTACTTTTCCATTCGCATGTTCCGTTTGATAGGAGGCTTCGTGTTTACTTTCTCGCCTAAGCCTCTGTTAGTGATTAACGTTCTCATAACGTCCTTGATTATCTCGCGTGGCCCGCTTTATTGAGAGGTGGGATATTGTAGGCATTGCTAGGATGAGCGTGAACTTTTCCCCATTGCCTTCTCTTGGTTTCGGTGCATGCACCTTTTGAAGGTCTGATTCGCATGTGACCATACGCAGGCCCTGGATCTACTGTGCATCTACTATAGATCTATGACACTACGAGCTCACTCTCTTTGATAAAGAGGTAACGTAGTACTCGTCTCAAAATTCATTATCGACTTTTCCCGAGGGGATTTCAAATGCGGATTCAACCGAAAGAGGGCGATTCTCAGTTCAAATGCAAGGGTGAATTTATTGGATTACATTAAGAGATCACGACTATTCGAGCTTGCAAATATATGAATCGTCGATCCAAATACAAGCTTAATTCACTGGATTGCATTAACACATCATGACTATTCAGGCATACTGATCTATGAATCATGGATTCAATTTTATGCAAAGAATCATTATAGAAATTCTGACTTAAGGATACGGTGAATTTGACTAACCTTTCGTGGTGTTCGGAGTAGCAGTGATCTCTTACTCTTCTGCGGAATATGCCCGTCTTGTTGAATCTGCCTCCTCCTTTTCACCAGAACTTTCCAGGAGTGAAAATGATACTCTACCCCTCTAGTCCCTACGGGAGAGATCCTCCGTCTCTCTCCCTCTTTTCCTTTTATATTTAGTTCTTTCCCTTTTTGAAATTTTAATTTTTTCTTTTGTTTTCCGCCTTTTCTATTTTTACCTTTCTTTTTTGTTTTTCCAATTTGAATATTTATTACTCACTTATTATATTTTTCTATATTTATTTTATTTTCATGCTTTTTCCTAATTAAATTTTCCATTTTATTTTCCTTTTACTTTTTATTTCCTTTTTTGTTTTTTTGTTTTTATTATTTTTTCTTTGTTTTTTTCCTTTTATTATTTTTTTGTTTTTTGTTTTTATTTTAATTTTTTTATGCTTTTTCCTTCTTTATTATTTTACTTTTTCTTTTCTTCTCTCTCTTTTTATTTATTTTTGTGTTCCCTTCAGACATAATTGGGTGTTTACAGCGGCTCCACATTAATAATTAAAATTCACTTTTTAAAACTTTAACGAGTTCGTCGTCTGGTCGTAATTACGGTTGCGACAGCTACCAGTTCATATTTTGAAGTCATCGCGTGAGATTAGGAATTATTTAGAACATATTTTGAAATTAGATTTTTTTTTGTATGTGTTCGTGGATCCACCTATGCATAGAGCCGAAGGCAAGCGAGGGTTGCACTGCGACTCATATGATACTCTGAACTTTGAAAGACAGGGTATGCTCCACTTTCAACTTCGAAGTTCATCACGTGAGATCCCGGATCGTTTGAAGCATTGACGATTATTTTGGAAAAAGGTAATTGGGAAGAGAGATTAAAACGAAAGATCTTTAATCCATATGCACAAATTCGCAGGCAAGCGAAGGTTGCACTGCGACTCATATGATTCTCCGAACATTGAAAGACAGGGCATGCTGCACTTTCAACTTTGGAGTTCATTGCCTGAGATCCTGGATTGTTTAAAATTTGGACTTAATTTTGGAAGTAAAGATAAAAATAAAATTGGTTTTGCCCCAAATTAAACAGGAATACATTTAATTAGGATGAAGTGAGCTTGACTTGAAAGGACAAGGATCCAAAGAGAAAATTGGGCTTAACCCAAAATTAAATTTTAAAATAAAAAGGAATTGAGCTTGACCAAATTAAAAGGACTTGAAGTCAAAATTAAATTTATCTTGAAAAAGAATAATATGGTTTTAAGAGATACGTTGGGCTTGACCCATATTGGCAATAAAAGAAAGCTCAATTTATAATTAACATGGCCACCAGCATACTAGCTTGACGATCCATTAATTTAGAATCTATCGGTTTGATAGCCCATTTAGTTTGGGAATTTGCGGGCTTGATAACCCAATTAATCCGCATGCTAGTTTGGTGGTCCAACTCAATTGAAAAAGCAATGAGCTTAATTTTGGCCCAACATGAAGTGGGGTTTATTTTGAATCAAATTAACCCAGTGGCCCAATCATGGCGTGGGGTTTATTTTGATTCAAATTAACCCAACAGCCTAATCATGGCCCGTTATGTGAGTGGGCAGCGGTACATTGGCCCAAATACTATGGTCTGATTAATTTGCAGCATGGCCCAATCGTGACTATGGAAATAGAAAGTGTTACAACTCAATTGAGAGGGGCCGGCCATGGCCAAATTACAAGCCATATGTCATGGCCAAATGTGGAGTCTAAAGAGAAATATTCAAAATTGGGGCAAAGATTTTTGCCCAAATAATTTCAAATGGTGGTAGTTGTCAATTGCTTAAAAATCTTCTAAACTAGGGCAAATTTTTTGCCCAAATTTCTTCAAGAGGAAGTAATTCTCAATTGCTTAAAAATCTTCAAACTTGTGGCAAAACTAGTAAATTGTTTAAATTCATTGCCCAAAACGTCTGACAAAGGGATCTATATTCTTTCCATAGGAAATACACCTGCATTTTCAGGACATATCACGATCCCAACAAAGAATTTGTTAACACTCTCATATCACTTTCCAGAATTCTACCATGTCTTCTCCAATTCATATCGCCTGTCTTAACAGGTTATCTCTTCTACTGTCTGTCTTAACAGGTCATCCATTCTCTTGTCTGTCTTAACAGGTCATCACTTCCATCTTTTCTTGCTTGTCTTAACAGGCCTTTTTTCCATATTGGTTCTAACAACGAATTCTTTCCTCATTTTCCTTAAAAGGCTGTCTCTGCTTTACAGGTCATCTTCCACCTTGCTTGTCTTGACAGGAAATTTTTGTTGTACCTGTCTTAACATGTCATTTTCACTTTGCTTTGCCTGTCTTAATAGACTATTTCCACTTTGCCTGTCTTAACAGGTCTTTTTCATTTCACTTCACCTCCTTAACAGGCCATCTCCACTTTGACTGTCTTAACAGGTCATTATCATTTCATTTTTCCTGTCTTAACAGGCCATTTCTTCTTTGCCTGTCTTAACAGGTCATTTCTACTTTGCTTGTCTTAACAGGTCATTTCACTTTGCCTGTCTTAACAAGTCATTTCCATATCACCTATCTTAATGAGTTTGCACATTGCCTGTCTTAACATGCCTCCATTTTTCCTACCAACAACAAGATATCATTTGCATGTTTAAATTTTGTCCACCTGTCTTAGCAGGTCTGCATATTGCGTGTCTTAACAGACTTGCATTTTTCCTGTCAACAACAGGACATCATTTGCATATTTCCTGTCTTAACAAATTTGCATTTTTCCTACCAATAACAGGACATCCACAGCACATTTAACTTTCTGCACTTTGGCCTATACTGTCAGACCGAACACATTTAATTTCTTGCATTCTAGCCTATACGGTTGAACCTAGCACGTTTAAATTTCTGCATCTCGGCCTATACTATCAGGCCCAACACGTTTAAATTTCTACATCTTGGCCTATCACATAAGGGCCTAGTATGTTTGATTTATGCATCCTGGCCTATCACACCAGGCCCCAGCATGTTTAAATTTCTACATCTTGGCCTAGCACATGAGGCCCTAGCACGTTTAAATTTCTGCATCTTGGCCTATCACATAAGACGCTAGAACGTTTAATTTTTCGCACTTTGGCCTATACTATCTGGCCCAGCACGTTTAATTTTATGCACTCCGCCCTATCACATTAGGGCCCAACACGTTTAAATTTCTGCATCATGGTCCATCACACCAGGCCCCAGCACGTTTAAATTTCTGCATCTTGGCCTTGTATACACCCAATTACGTCCGAGGCCCCACTTTTAAAATTAATTAGTAAATAAGTCATAATTTAAACGATAAGTATATATCAAGATTAATAGTATAGAAAAGAAATTAAAAACAAAAAATAACAAAATATTAATAGAAAAGAAAACAAATAAACAAAAAAAAGACAGAGGAAACAAAAATAATAATGATAACCTAAAAATAATATAAAATTAAGAAAAAACAAAAACAAACAAACAAAACAAATAAATGAAAAAACAAAGGAAAAAAGAAAAAAAAACATAAAGCAGAAAGCAGAAAATCAGACAAACAAATGGATAATAGAATAAAAAAAGAGCAAAAAATAAATAATACAATAGAAGACAAAAAAATAAAAATAAAATGAAAGGAAAAATATGAATTAAGAAAAAAATAATAAGAATAAAAAGTAAGAAAAAAGGGAAATGAAGAAAAACGGGAAAATTGAAAAAAAAAATAACAAAAAGGAAAATGAGGAAAAATGGAATAAGAAAAAAGTTAAAATAGCAAAATTGGAAAAAGGGAAAAATAAAAGAAACAAAAATAAATCAATGAAAAAGAAAAGATAATAATAATAAAATGAAAAATAGGCAAAAATGATAATAGGAAAAATGAATAAACAGAAATTAAAGAAAAAAACAGAAAATGATAATAACAAAAAAATAAATAGAAATTAAAGAGAAACAAAAAGCAGAAAATAAAAACCGAAAAAAACTGAAAAATAAGGGAAAAGAGAATTAGAAGAGGGAAAAATAAAATGGATGGAGATCCCACCAAAAATTGAAAAGAGAAAATATAAGATATTTAAAGGAGGAGAGTACTGGAGACGGGGTTTTTTTTTCCTTTTCTTTTGGCTAGTTTTCGCTAAGATTCTTTAGATTACTCCAGGCTTCTCCTCATTTTTGCAAGGGGCTCTCTTGGTTTTCTGGATTCTCTGGGAGCAATTCCAAGTTTATCCTGGTTATGGCCGATCTCTTCCAGAGGTCATTTTGATAGTGGCAAAGGGAAGGAGATACGGTGGCGCTTGGAGTAATTGGCCATGTGCAGAATTGAGAAGAACCTTGGCTCCTCCCCCCATTCTCTCCATTGATACTCTTGGAAGAGCACACATCAAACCTCCATCGCTAAACCTGTCCTTCATTGGCAAAGGAGTCGCTCTCCCTAACGCAGGCTTCATCCAGGTATGATCCTTTACCCTAACTTCATTAATTAAGATTTGTTCGATGTAATGGCGATACAATCATGTCGACCGCTATTTTTCCCTTTCTTCGTAAGATCACTTGCATACAGATCTTTCATAGGAACTTCAATTAGTTCTAGATCCTGTGTATTCGGATAGATGTGGCATGTTTTAGAAAGCTGCTCAAAGTAATGAAAATTGGAGAGTCTTGTATGATGAATGATATTCGACTTGTGCACGCCTTAATCTAGTTTATGGCTCAGTAGCAAAAATGGATATTCTGTTGCATGCGCTACTGCATTCTTGATTTAGCCACATTGGTAACTATGAGTATGTTCTAGCCTTGCTATTCTAGCGAATCAAATTATAACAGAATCTCTGTATCAAATTAAAAGTGATGGTAAGGGCAAGAATTGGATACAAAACAGACTATAGAACATTTCTTTGTGTGCGTTGACATCTAGGGATAAGTCACTGTTCCCAGGTGGCGTAAGCATGTGTTGGTCAACGTCGAATATTGGGCTGACTGTTGCAAGGGGGCAATTATGGAATGCTATCTTATAAACAAAGGTACCTAAGCTTTAGTGTGCAGTCTCGGGGGTTAGACTGTGGATCAGAAATGGTGTTCTTACATGCAATGTAAGCTCGGTTTGTCATCGCAGGCAGCCTTCTGCACCTTGACTCGAATAACTATGTTTTGTCACGTGACATTGTCGTTGCTACTGGGAGGTTGAATACGCTGAGAACCACTTGGAAGCTGAGTATTGCACCTCAAACAACCATACCATTGGGTGTCAAGTCATCGAATAGAGCTTTGTGATGGCCTAGGTTGCTGCAAAGAAAGTTGATGCCTCCTATCTCTATACCAGTGCCTATGAAATAAAATTAAAATGACCCAGGCTTGCACATATAACAACTAAAGAGGCAGACTTTCCAACGCTCTACGGAAGGATCAACGCTGCAGAATTTGTTTGCTTTCTGGTTTTCTGTTGGTGCAAAGGCGTGGGTACATAAAATTCTGGATCCCTATCCTAAAACATGACTGAAAATTGAAGAAATAAAGAAAGATCCATAGCTTCAGAGAAACTATTTTCCTGCCAAGTTTGGGGAAGATGAGCAAGTGAGTTCGGATCATGACAGATATTCGGAAGGTAGCTAGGGCTTGCTTGGCATTTGTCTTGCTTGGCACATGACCATTTATCTTGATTGGCACATGACAACAGTGGCTTATTAAGGCTAGGCAGAAAGTATGCATGGGTGGCCTTAAATTCTCATGCAAAAACAATGTGCATGCATGCAGGCCGACGTATGACTATTGGGACCAATATCTTAAACGTCCTCACGAGCATAGCAAAAATTCTTCAAATGGAACCATGCATTGAAAGCAAAAGCAGTTGTAAGGCCCGCCAATATAGTCACATGACATTTTGGGTCACCTCTAATCAGCCTTAAATCAATTGTTATAAACATGCATGGACTACCACCTGAGAACCCAGCTCATTTGGCTAAGTTGTGGCTACATGGCATGTGTGCCCGAGGTTCAAATCCTGGTAGGTAGAATTTCACAATGTGATTTTGTTGGGTGAGTCAAATCGGACCAACTCACTTGGACCTTGCCAACTTTTTCCTGGAACGTGCATGAACGAGATCAGGCCCATCTACTTGCAACTTTCTAACTTGCTAAATTGAATTCCAAAAAATAAATCATAACTTCTTAATCCAGTTGAATTTAGGATAGATCGCCTTAAGGTCCACTAAAACACTAAATCAAGTTCGCATCTAATTTTCAATTTAAACTCCAGTTGAATTTAGGATAGATCGCCTTAAGGTCCACTAAAACACTAAATCAAGTTCATAAGATCAATAATTAATTTTCATTTTTATTTCAAATCTTAAATCAAGTCAATTTCCAAGAAAATCAAGTTTAAATCTTTTCCTCCATTTTAGTTTGAATCAAATTTAATTATTTTCCTCAAGTCTCAAATAAAATTCAATATCAAATTTATTTTTTTCCTCAAGTTTCAAATAAAATTCACTTTGGTTCAAATCAAATTTAATTCTTTTCTTTAAACTTTCAAATCAAATTCACTTTGATTCAAGCCAAAGTTAATTCTTCCTTTCCAAAAAATCAAATTCCTTTTTTCCAAAAAATCAAGTTTAATTCTTTCCCCCAAATGAAATCAAATTTTTTTTCCAAATCAAATTTAATTATTTCCTTCAAATAAAATCAAGTTTGATTCTTTCTCTCAAATAAAATCAAATTTAATTATTTCCTTCAAAAAATCAAATTCTTTTTTTCCAAAATCAAGTTTAATTCTTTCTTCCAAATAAAATCAAATTCTTGTTTTCCAAATCAAGTTTATTTCTTTCCTTCAAATAAAATCAAGTTGAATTCTTTCCTTTAAATAAAATCAAGTTGAATTCTTTCTTCCGAATAAAAATCAAATTCTTTTTTTCTGTTTTTCCTTTTTCCTTTTTTTCAAACCAAGTTTAATTCTTGCTTTCAAGTCAAATTCGATTCTCCAAATTCAAGTCAAGTTCATTTTCGGCCAAATCAAATTCATTTCAAATCAAGTTCAAGTTAAGTTAAACTCCTTTTCTTCAAAAATAAAATCAAGTTTAATTCTTTTTCTATTCTCAAATTTCAAATCAAGTTCATTTTCAATCGAGCTCATTTCAGTTCAAATCAAGTTTAAGTCTTTTTCCTCCAAATTTCAAGTCAAGTTCATTTTTAGTCAAATCAAACCCATTTTTAATTCAAAGCAAATCCAATTCTTCAAGTTCAAGTCAAGCTCATTTTTAGTCAAGTCAAGTTCCCTTTCTCAAGTTCAAGTCAAGTTCATTTTTAGTCAAGTGAAGTTCAATTTCCCAAATTTAAAATCAAGTTCCATTTAAATCAATTTTCATTCTTTTCTTCAACTTTGAGTCAAATTTATTTCAAATTAAATTTATTTTTCAAATCAAACCTTTTACTATTTTTCAAAGTAAATTCATTTTGGGAATCACTAGTCTTACACGATGAGCTCTAAATAGGAAACTGGCAATTTCATTGCTGTTTAATATTTAGAGATTCATATAGGTCCTAGTGCAGCCTTAGTTGCCTTGGACCTTATGCATATGTGGACGAAGGGTCCCCTCGAGACATTGAAAGTACTTTCAAAAATCATCCCTCAAATTCTTTACCTCTGAAGGTCAAGCCTTCAAACCAGAACTACGTAAGCCTTGAGTTTCCCATTGCACCAGGGAATATGTAGGAGCAAGATCAAATCCTGTCAAGCTATCTTCCATCAATCTATTTATTTTCATTCTAATTAAAGGGATCAAACAGTTTTCAAATAAATCACACACTCAGTTTAAGGGTACCGTTCTTCGGAATGGGCGACTAGGGTGCCTAATACCTTCCCTACTCGCAACCAACTCCCGAACCTAAATCTCTTTCTCAAGTTAGGGCTTTTCCAAATATTTTCCTTTTAAATAAAGTTTGGTTGCGATAGGCCTATCACATCAGGCTCCAACAAGTTTAAATTTCTGTATTTTGGCTTATCACACCTGACCCTGTATGTTTAAATTCCGTCTGTCTATCTTAACAGGTCTTTTCCATTTTACTTTTCCATTCCTGTCCTAACAGGTATTTTTCATTTTGCCTTCCCTATCTTAACAAGCCCTTTCTACTTTTCCTATTTTAACAGGTCTTTTCCATTTCACTTAGTCTGTCTTAACAAGCCATTTTTGTTTTGCCTGTTTTAATAGGTCTTCGCCAGTTCACTTTGCCTGTCTTAACAGACCATTCTTTCCCATTTCTATCTTAACAAGCTTTGCATTTCAATTTCTACATCTTGGCCTACCACACCAGGCCCCCGACACGTTTAAAATTCTGTTAGCCTAATCAGGCTCTGCATTTTGGCCTACCATACCAGGCCTTGCATATTTAAACTCTGTCAAGCCTGCAAAGTTCATTCAAAATTTCCACATTTGAATTTTTATCCTTCAATTTATCATTGCAAGCATCCTTAAGTTTATTTTAGACCCGGAATGTTCCTGTTACCCTGGAAGCAACTCCCATACGCTTTTGACATCTTTAAACTTGCCAACAAGGTTCGCACTTATGTTAGCTTTTATTCTTATCTCAGACATAATTAGTTCACATCTTTACTCATTTCCTACCATGATAATCTAGAAAATTATTTCTCATATTATCTAGGAAGAAAATAAGTAAAGAGGAGAAAACTGTGAACACTCAATTATGTTCGAGGCCAATTTTTAAGCAAGGAAAAAGGTAAAGAAAAGAGAAAAAGGAAAAGAGTAGAAATAATAAATAATAATAACAAAAAATAAAAAAGAATAAAAAAGAAAAAAGAAAAAAGAGTAAAAATAAGAACAGAGAAAAATAAATCCCACACCAAATAAAATAATAATTCCAAAAAGGGAAAAAATACTTTGAGAGTCCCATATTGGAAGAGTGAGACTCTTCCACTCTCTAATTCTCCTAGATGGAAAAGAAGTCCCACATTGGACAAGGAACACTTCTTTAAGCCCTTCTCCTCCTATATAAGGAGATGTCCTCCCTCTAAATCTTGGAGATGGAAAAGAAGTTCTACATTAGATAAGGAGCACTTCTTTAAGCCCTCCTCCTCCTATATAAGGAGATGTTCTCCCTCTAAATTTTGTGAGATGAGAAAGAAGTCCCACATTTAACAAGGAGCACTTCTTTAAGCCCTCCTCCTCTTATTTAAGGAGATGTCCTCTCTCTAAATTTTGGGAATATAGGAAAAAAGTCCCACATTGGACAAGGAGCACTTCTTCAATCCCTCATCCTCCTATATAAGGAGATGACCTTCGCAATTTAAAAAACAAGAAGAAAAAGGAAAAAAAGGAAGAAAAGTCAATTTGCAATTTTTCCCAGGTAAGTGTAGCTAACTTTGCTTTAATTATTATTTTTTATCCTTTATTACTTTATTTCGTTATTTTTGTTTAGGCACTATCATCTTCGTATTTGTTTTTTCTTCTTTTCTTCTAATTAAAAATTTTCCAAAAATATTTATAATTTTCTAAAATTAGTGCAACGAATTCTAATATGAGCAGGGATCCCTCTTTGCTATTCCGTATTTTAATTTGTGCAGATTCAAACGCGGCTTACGACGGTTTGGATTTTGCAAGCACGTAATTTTAGAAAATCATTGTTTACTAACTCCGTTAAAAAACATCTGTTTCAAAAATTTCTACCTTTTATTTTCTAAAGTTCAACGGATTCTAATACAAATAGGCAGCCTTCTCTGTTGTTCCGAGTTTTAATTTGTGCAGATTCAAACGCAGCTTACGACGGTTTGGATTTTTCAAGCACGTAATTTTAGAAGATCACTGTTTACTAACTTCGTTAAAAAACATCTATTTCAAAAATGTCTGTTTTTTATTTTCTAAAATTCGTGCAATGGATTCTAGTAGGAGCAGGCAGCCTTCTCTACTATTTCGAGTTTTAATTCATGCAGATTAAAATGCGGCTTACAAAGGTTTGGATTTTGCAAGCAAGTAATTTTAGAAAATCACTATTTACTAACTCTGTTAAAAACGTTGTTCCAAACATCTGTGTTTAAATTTTTTGAAATTTGTCTAAACGGATTCTAATACGGGTTGGCAGCCTTCTCTGTTGTGTCATATTTTAATTTGTGCTAGTTCAAACGCGACTTACGACGGTTTGGACTTTGCGCAGACGTCTTTCCGAAAATTTTCGCCTATAAACACCTTTTCTATTTCTCCAGGGGATCAACTCCCCCACCAGAACTACATAGCCTTGAATTTCACATTGCACCAAGGAATACGTAGGAGAAGGATCAAGTCGTGTCTAGCTATTTTCATACAAACCTATTTATTTCTATTATATTTAAAGGGATCAAACAATTTTGAAAATTATCAAAATCACACACTCAGTTTAAGGGTACGGCCAAGTAGGGTGCCTAATACCTTTCCTACTCGTAATCGACTCCTGAACCTAGATTCCTTCCTCAAGATAGAGTTTTTCCAAATATTTTCCCTTTAAAAATAAAATTGTGGCGGGTCCACAATAAAATTAATTTTTTTTCAAATTTTTAGTGAGTTCGTCATCTCGTTGTAATTACGGTTACGACAAAGGGAATAATGGAGTCCTAGGCTTTGAATAGAAAGCATGACCTTTGGTTAAAGAAGAAATAAAATGTGTAAAGGAATAATTAGTTGTCATGCATCATACACATAAAAGGTTTGTTTTATAAATCATCAATGTGCGAGATAGTTTACGAGACCCTTTAAGTGAGGATATGAAAAATCTAAGGATTGGCTCATTATGGAAATAAATCAAAGTTCATAGAATGGGAATTTTTGAGCCTAGGGGGTATGTAAGTTAGGTTTAAGCTTTCCAATGACTTGTGATTGCTTTTTGTATCTAGGACTTCTTTGGTCAAATTTATCTTTGACGAGATCTTAAAACTATCATTACCGATCAAGTAATTTTGTAGTTTTTGTCAAATGATGATGATGATTTGAGTGTTTTTGTTGGAACACTATTATGAAAATTGGATCTTGGTACTTCCATTATTTTGATAAATGATGACAATGATTTTGGCACACATGCATATACATATTGTGGGGATGACCAACTCCAAATTAGTGAGGATTATTATGGTATGGGATGCAATAAATCTCAACCCAATCCTAAGTCTATCATCATAGAAAGGTTCAAAGAGAATGATAGAATAAACACATTCACATATTGCATACATGATCATTTCTATGATAGTTCTATATGTTCAAAGAATTTATATTTTATCTTTAAATGTATGCGATATATTACTCCTATTCTAACTTTATTTGAATGAAACGTCACACTCCCCCTCCACTCTATTTCTTGTCTCATAGTGAACCTTCGACGTAGATCACAATCTCCTCAACCCTAAGATGAGCATCGAAATAGAGGATGGATCGTGGTTTTCACACTCTATGATAATAGGAAATGACTACAAGACTAAAGTACTAGTTGAAATAAGAGAAGTTAAGAGAATATCACCTCGTGATCTTTATCACAATTAGAGTAACTAAATTTTTATATGTATCCACCTGTATCACCTCATTTGTAGTACTGTAGCTTATTATAGGCTACTTACATTTAGAAAAATGTTGAAATGATGTATCTTTGAGGATAACATATATGTGTTGGTATAAAGTTTGAATTTTAAATATATGTGATTTGATCATTAGGTAACATAATGATTTCATAGTGGTTGGTACTTAATAGGTATTGGAAAGAATTAATATAGAAATAAAGTTAAGAGAATGTAGATAATGAAGGGCTGTGACAAATATAGAGTAAAAAAATAAGGGAGATGAAATTATTTTTCAATGTTTAAATGAATATGAAAATGAGAGGAAACGAGGTAATTTCTATGGACCCAACTAAAATGTAATCCCCTAAAAAAAAAGAAAAAGTGGAAGAAGAATTTTTTTTAATGTTTGAATTATTAATATTATTAAAAAGTTAAAACTTAAAAGAAAATATTAATAAAAATATTATAAAAGATAAGAGAAATTTTTTTATGAATTAAATGATATAAAAAATAAATAAAATTTATCTCATTTATTTTATTTTGGTTAAAAAATTAATATAAAAACTTAATAATTTCCAATTAATATCCCTCATATTTTGTGAATAAAGAATTATATTAATATTAAAGAAATTATTATCATCAATTTTAATATATAAAATTTATATCCTTTTATGTCCATTTTAAATTTGGATTCTATTTCATATTTTTAATGGATAACTTTTCTTTTTAAAATAATAATAGTGATTGCTATTATTAAATTTTTAGTTAAATATTTTATATTTATATTTATTTTCGTCAAATTTAAAAAAAAATAGATGATTACTAAAAATATTTTAGATATTTTGTTAAACAATTAAAAATATTTGATTCTCAATTTATTCCTCCTAAATTAACCTAAAAATTACATGAGTCCATAATCATTAAATATTTTCTTCCATGATTTTAGAAATTTTCTAAATCTTACTATCCCTATTATTTTATCATCTAATATTATAAAACTCAAATATATAACAATATTATTATTAATTTTATTTTTCTATTTATTTTTTAATGTAGAAGTCCTGACAGTAGAGAAGACGCCTAGAAACCTATTGGGCTATTGGGTCTGTCATTAGAGCAAGAACTCTAAAGTTGTAGAAAGAGGTGGAAGCTTCTTACACTTTCAGGAGAAGCCTTCTCAAGCCCAAAACACCTCTCCTATGACTCTTCACACTTTATACTAGGACTTAGGATATTTCTTGTATTTGAGGTTCTAGTGGGCCCAAATATGTATAGGATTTGGTCCAATTTTTATATATTTTAGCTTAGCCTTTTTGGTCTGTTTTGGCTCAATTTTGAAGTTGCATTGAGGAGTAAACAAGGTACCATTTGAGCTCAAATCCAAGCCTAGCACAGATTTGAAAGCTGCCTTATTCTTTCTTCCATTTTGCACCTCCTCCGTGCCTATATAAGGCACCTTCATATGTAATTTTGATCACTTTCATTAGTGAAATTCTCTTCATATTTTAGAAAGAATATTCTACTTCTTTTCCTCTTTCTAACCAAGCTTGGGGTTGAAGAACCTCCTTATCCATGGTAGCCTTCATAGTGGTAGAAAAGAAGCTCATGCTCCACAAGGGGTGGTGCTTCCAAGCTTCAAGGATTTCTCCTTTGTCTTCTTCCACTCTTCTAACCTCTATTTCTCCAGATCAAGTCCTCCACCCATCTCTACATCAACTGGTATCAAATTTCAATAAATGGAGGTTAGATTCAATCTATAATCTTTTTGTAATTTTGTGCTTGTTTTCTTTCTTTCGAGTTCTTCTTCTACTCCATTTTCTTTATGCTTTTTGATTGGTTTAATGATCTTTATTTCATGTGATTCTTATGTTTTTGAATTATTATGTGTTTCTAGTTTTTAAATTTTCCTTGTTTTCTTAATTTGGTTAAGAATTGAACCCAGAATTTCTTGATTACTAAAAGATGTGCATCGTGATGCCAAAACATGCCTACCTTGAGTAAATTGAGCATAACTTGGTCAAATATGGTCCAATTTGTGTCAATTTTTTTTTTGCATGATATAATCCCTATCATTCAAGTAATTGGTGTGAATTTTGAAGATCCACAAAAAAATTTTGAAAATTAATTTTGAAGTTTGAATTCAAAAGTGCCAAGGTTGATGTGTTCTTAAATTCAGGTGCTTGATCCGAATTTCATAGCATTGTTTGGGTCCAATTTTTGCATGTTTGATCCTTCTATTTATGTCTAGTTTGATTTTATTGTGTCTTTTTTTCTATTTCAAAAATTTCTAAGAGTTACATGATCATGTGCATGCATACATAATGGTAGTTAAGCTTGAATCAAGCATGATCTAAATTATTAAGCCTAAGTGATTAAGTGTATGCTTAATTAAATTTGTAAGAATCATTAAGAAACACTTAAATATATCTCTGGACATTCTACAACCTGAGTATGATCGAAGTTATTGGAGAAACACCATGATACTTAGATTTCCATACCTATGCAAAGGATGAGTGCAAATGCACTAGATTGAACTTGTGGACTTGGGACCTTGAACAAAAAGCATATGCCAGGATCATTTGAGGGTTATTGATATGAATACCAAATTATGTCCAAAATATTATTTTCAAAATTAAGTAGTAAATAAACAATACTTAGTTAAATTTAATTAAAAAAAGAAAAAGAAGAAAAAATAAAAATAATAATACAAAAGAGAGAGAGAAAGTAAAAATGAAAGGAAAGTTGTTACAAGTTAGTTAGATAAGTTAGTTAGGAGTTAGTTAAGTTAGTTAGTTAGGTTCTAAAAAAATGGGGGAAAAAAGAGAAAAAAGAGAATTACGATACCCACAAAAATTTAAAATTAAAAAAAAGTAGGGAGACAGGGGTATAAATCGAAAAGGCAAAAGGAAATAGGCACTTTTTGTGCTTATGCAGGGGAGGAGAGGAAATTCTCTCTCTCATGATCATAGATTCTAAAAATTCAAAAAGGAAACACTCATGTCTTGGGGAGCTCTTGGCAAAGAGGGCCTCTTCTTGGCGAAAGATTGCTTCGGACGTGAGAGTAGAAATTAGAGTTTGAGAGCTATTTCTCTAGAAAGAAGAAGAACATTGCTTAGCTCTACATCAACCTGTTAAATCTACATTAAGCGAAGAAGAAATTTACCTCATCTACTTCTAGGTTTGTTTTAGCTTATGCGAATCGTCTCATCTAAATACATTACATGCGTTCCTGCAACTAGAAGGAGTTTTAAATGTGGATGAGTGATTTTTCATTAATCAGTTTCATTCATGCTTTCATCATCACATTGGATTCATGATTCGCAGTCAAGTAACAGGCAGTATAGGTGAAACTAGATTCAATTTTATCATTGGCATGTTGAGAAAGAATTTGTAGGGAGAATCCTTGGGATCAGGTTTTGGTCTGGTAAAAACATTAAGAATATTCCTATTTCTCTCATAAAATTGGTTGGAATTAATTGATTATGAACTCTTTGATGAATAAGGACCAAATAATTGTAATTCAATGCCACTAGCCTTTAACCAGACTCAAATTTGATAGTTAGGTTCCGTAAGACCAGCATCATATGCTTATTGAAATCAGTATAGCCAGAAAGAAGCTAGTAGTAGTAGCTTAGTATATGGCTCAAAGACTGGTACCAGGTCTGGTACATCAAACAACAGAGAATAATATAATAGGCAGAATCATTGGTAGAATCTTTATCATATAACGCTAGATTTTGGAACTGGTTGATTCTTAGCCTGATAAAAACCAAATCAGCTCAAGTAAGACTAGGATTAAAGAGGCAATGTAGGCTTCATATGGTTTGTTGATGGCATAAGCCTTGAAGGACATAGGAGACTAAACCAGTACTTGAAATAGGCTTTTTGTCTTACTGTAGCCAGGGAGATCAATATTTGATTCTGCAGGTTATGCCCCCTCCTTTTTTCTTAGTAGATCGGTTCACATCTTTAGGAAGTCACAAAACCAGTTTACGCATTAGACTAGGTACACTACGTTTTTTTTTTTCAGTTGAATGAGGGTGAGTGAACTTGGGAACTGATTCTTGATCAGCATATTGGTTGCACAAATCCTTTAGGAACCTGAACCATAATTGTAGGATAGCCTTAATAACGAGCCTTGTGTTAGGTTTCCATAATCCTTCATTGTTCATAGGTAAAATTAGGAATAAACCAGCACCTGCCATAGGATCCTTGGCTAGACAAGAAATCAAATCAATCATAGAAAGTTTAGGAAAGGAATTGAAATGGTTCCCGGTGTGCACATCAATGAAGCAGGTCTTGAAAGTTATGATCGAGGTCATTCATAGATCAATCATAGCAGCAAGTCTCGTATTCCACAGAATTCTTTGACAAAATAGAGGTTGAGTCTAAGTAGTAATTGTGAATCTGTGACTGAGAGTTGGCTTAAGAGAGAATAACCTTGGCACAATGGATACGAGATAGTGGAAGTACATTCTGACATTAATACAACTATATTAGGTGTTTCCTATAAGAATTCCTACTGTAGTAGAATTGCTTGTAGAAAACCACCCATGCATCCAACCTTAGTTGCAAGAAAGTGAGAAGACTGATGGTGTCATTGGCAAGTTTCATAATTGCTAAGAAAAACATTATTCATGAATGATCACTTGAGCTTTAGAGCCATAAGGATATGAAAATGGGTTTTGTTTGCACCTAACAGTATAAATCTACATAATTTTGCATAAGCAAAGTAGCACCATCCCCTCAATCTGCATATTTCTGCAGATTTGCCCAATGATAATAAAGAGGAAGTGAGGCAGTAGCTTGATCAGCAATAAATATCATGAAGCCTTGCAGCAGAAAATTAGGGAGCCTTACTGTTCCTATCACGGGGCCTTAATACTAATGGTCATGAGTCCTCTAAGGCAGGATTGTAGGGCACTGGTATGGTTGATGCATATTTGAGCTCTTGTATTCTATATTGTACATAGCCATGTTATACCATCATAAAGTCTTCATAGGTTTAGTATGACCCCAACCTTCTTTATAAGTGGCAAAGCTCATGAATGATAAAGGTATCATACTTTGAATCTGTAAGTTGATATGTGCAGGATAGCAAAAGGATGATTTTAAGGTCACCAAGGAAAGTATGAATTATCTTGAGTGGCACATTTGAGCACTGTTCTTGTACCATATAACGTGAAGCATTTCATGGATATTAATGTATTGGGTTGAGAGCTCTGCGAGTAATCAACATTATTCTTGTTGCTTCGAATTTAGTGAGTTATGGCTTATGAGGTTTCCTTAAGATTGAATATTAAAAATGGGCCCAGGAAGTTTAGTTCAACATCAAACATTAAGGGACCAAGCATTTTAGCCCATAATCTAATCCGATAAGACGGTTGGTCGTCCAAAATTTGTACAAAAATGGGTATAGGTTATTCAGCTACATGTTGGAATTTTGGGTCCAATCAAGTTAAAAATAAGAAGGGCCTCCAACCTTTAGGCTTAATCATCAGTTCTATTGGACCCTTTGGATTCTCTAAAGCTATGTGAGCTAGAGCTGTCAAGTTGGGTTTTAGCCCTGGGGCTAGCCCTACCCAGCTTTTTTAAAATTTATCCAGCCCTAAATTTTTATTAAAGCAAATACCTACAATGGCCCTAACAAAATTAGCCCTAAAATATATGGATCAAATGGGCTTAATCCATGGGTCAGTCCTGACCCTGAAAAAAAATTAAAATCTGTAAAACGTCCGTTTTCGATCTTCCCACGAGGCCACGAGCGTATTCCAAACTTGTCAGGAGAAATTTATTGAAGAACCCTAATTCCCAATTCCATTTGATTTCAAATGCTTAAATATTAAATCATAATCTCTTCCAAATCTGGGTACATACATCTGCTACTACGTATACCTACTTGTTCTTCCTTTGATTTAACAATAGTGCGTACTCTTCGATTTCTAATTTGTGCTCTATTTCCTTTTATTCTTCCTTTGATTTAACAATACTGCGTACTCTTCGATTTCTAATTTGTGCTCTATTTACTCTTGTTCTTCCTTTGATTTAACAATAGTGCGTACTCTTTGATTTCTAATTTGTGCTCTGTTTGGGATATCCATCACAGGATCTTGGATTGCAACAAACATTTAGATTAATTTTGATACATCGCAGGACCTGGGTATGTTTTTGTTTGCAATGATGAGAGCATATTTTTTCAGATTAATTTTGATAAATTCCACACTATTTATATGGGTTTGTGGCATTTGGTATTGACCTATTTATAGCTCTGAGATTTTCCCCCTCAAGTTGAGAGCACAATCTCTTAGTGTTGCTGTGGCTGTGACCTATGAATAGAATTACAAATGTATGAAAGTTTGTGGATATGAATAGGATAACAATGGGTGGGACTGTTTCTTTATGTGTATAGATCAGGTTGCTAACTTTAAGTTAATAAAACAGATATAATATATAACAATAACATAATAGAACACCCAAATGCAGATTCTTCATTTGGAAGTTACACAGTAAATTTAAGAATCAATTCATTTTTGGAATAATTCTAGCTTTGGATCATACCCATATATTATTAACTAGCTCCTTATTACAACTAGACTTGTGACTTGAGATCAAACTAGAAATGATCCTTGACCTAATAGATAGAAACTGTGCAAACTACAGGCTGAAAAAATAATGTCATGCGTAGAACACAAGAACTTTAAGGCTCCTATGTAATCAAAACATTGCAGTGGAGCTTGGTCTCCACTAATAAATAGATAATTGAAATCTTTTTGTATGGTCTCAGACACCATCAACTTTTGATTTTTTATCTGTGGCAGTACCTGACAGTAATTTCTAATCCGTGAATTCAAAAACTTATCATCAATTCATCACTATTATGTTGTACTTACATAGCCCTTAGAAACTATCCTCCATTTCTTTGCCAACAATGTTTAGTTGTATCACCTGCGGCTACTAATCATTGTCCAACATGTAACTTGCAGTGTGTTAGTTGTTTTCATGTTTCTATAGCTATAGCAGATTCTGCCAACTTCAAATTTAAAATGAATGCTACTTTTTTTTGTCATTAAAACCTCAACTTGTGTAGAGAAACATGGTTACTTTCTTCTGTTCATCATTTCTAACATTTTGGGGTGATTGTGAAACGGACAATGAGGTTGGAGTGACAATTTCTCTGCATTTTTCTTTTTTTTATTGTTTCCAAGATATATGCATGGAATAATATAAATATTAACAAGGCTAAGAAAAGATGAGAAACCCTCATTATTAACATTTAACTTAGGATGAGGAGAAGACATCGACAGAGAAAATTTGGTCATAAGTTAAAAAAAAATGATTTCACCAATCTCGAGAGTCTTCCACTAAAACGTGAGGTTAAAAAATATAGTCAATCTTTTAATTTTGAAAACCAAAGTCATGCAGTAATATTTGGTATTTTACTTTTTATTTTTTTATTGAGACATAATGTAGTACTCTTTAGCCGGAGCCAAACCCTGCTACATGCAATCAGAGAAAGCAACAAAAATAAATTGACAAGCTAACCTCTGATTGTACTCTTAAATTTCGTTTTTTTATAGTATGCCTCCAAAATGTGAGCAGAGACTGATTGCTCCCTACTTGTCCTAAGCGAGTATTAAGTTGCTTTCAAGTAGATTTTTCATTTGCTGTGTCCCATTCCCCTGAATTTGTGTGATCATTCTGTACGACAAAATTTTTAAATCAAAAGCTTATGTATGCATGAAATCAAGCAGTTTCTGATATAACAAAATGGTTGGATTTTATTCATTTTAATGAACTAAAACAAAAAATAAAATTAGGACACACTGCAACACCAATTAGTCTATCATCTTTTCATTAATGTTGTTTTAATATATTATATATTAATATAAATTTTAAGTCCATATTAATAATTTATTTTTAATAGAAAAATTATATTAATGTAGATATTGCAACATCGATACAATTTTTATTTTAGTAAATGATGACTTTTTTATAACTTAATTTTGATATATTATTAATAAATTCAAATTTATAAGATATAATTTTTATAATAATTATAAAATAATACTTGAATATATTTTAATTAAATTAATTTATTTTTTCTAATGTTAGTTAACTTTTTGAAGTGAAAAAAAATGTTATAGAAGTTCCTAATTTATTAAAGAGTAAAATTTCATCATTATATAAAATATTCCTAGAAAGAAATGTTGATGATATGATTTAATTATGAATGATAACGTGGGACATTAATTATTGATTTGAACATTTTTGAACAGGTTCATTGGGCTCTGAGTTTTGTTTTTTCCCTTATTAGTGTCCTTTTATAAGTCCCCTATCTATCTTATTATCAATACAGATTCCTACAATGACAAAAGTCGAAGCACTTAAATAGTAATGCTTCTTTCTTTATTAATACATGGGACCCATATATTAATAATAAGTTTTTTAATTTAATATAAATTATTTATTTCTCTCACAAAATATGCAGGTTGTGAGATCATTATAATTAAAGTTGATTAAGTTTGTCTTTAGGCTATCCTTGTACATACCATCCTAAGTAAGTGAAAGCTAATTATATAGATACTAATACCATCATAATTTATGTCAATTATTATTATTATCAGTTAGTGAATCTTGAAAAGTTATTTTATTTATAGATTTGTAGAATGGCATTTGCGAATCAAAATATTGAAGATGAAGTAGTTTCTGAAACTCCTCCTACATTTTTTGAAAATACCAAGTCAACCAAGAGGGAAATTTCATCTGTGTGGAAATTCTTTTCAAAAATTGGAAAAGATAAGGATGGTTGTGATAAAGCTACATGCAATTATTGTGGCAAAGATTTTGTAGTTGGTAAAAATCCCAAGACCAAAACGTATTATGGGACTTCACATTTAAATCGTCATATTTCTAGTTGTAAAGAGCTTTCAAAATAAAATATGAACATGGATGATATGGTGTCTAACCAAAAGTCTATCACAAAAAAAAAATTGATCAAAAGATGCATCGTAACCTTCTTGCACAAGTTATAATTAAGCATGATCTACCATTTAATTTTTTTGAATATGACATGGTCAGAAAATGGATAAAGTATCTAAATCCAGATGTTGTGATGCATTCTAGGAATACTGTTGTGTCAGATATTAAGAAAGTTTATATTAGAGAGAAGGATAAACAGAAGCAAGTTTTGTCTACAATTCCCAATACAATACGTTTAACATCTGATGTATGGACAACCTCTACCACTGAAGGATATATTTGTCTGACTGCACATTTTGTGGATGATAATTGGAAGAATTGGGGAATTGACAAGAAATTGTTTTCTATCACTTTGGACAATGCTTCTTCTAATGATAGTATACAAAGTATTCTGAAAGCTCATATTCGTTTGCAAAATGACTTGTTGTGTGATGGTGATTTTTTCATGTTAGATGCTCTGCTCACATTCTTAATTTAATTGTTCAAGAAGGTTTGAAAGTGGCAAATGAAGCTCTTCATAAAATCAGGGAGAGTGTTAAGTATGTGAGAGGGTCAGATGGAAGGATGATTAAATTTAAAGCTTGTGCGTAAGAAGCAAACATTGATGCTAGTATTGGATTAAGGTTAGATGTATCAACTAGATGGAATTCAACATATTTGATGCTTGAAAGTGCATTGAAATATGAAAAAGCATTTGATATTCTTAGAGTGACAGATACAAATTATAAAAATTGTCCATCAGATGAAGAATGGAGAAGGGGAGAGAAAATGTGTGAATTTTTAGAACCCTTCTATGATACCACAAATATGATATTAGGATCATCATGTCCAACATCTAACTTGTATTTTTTGCAAGTGTGGAAGATTGAATGCATGCTAAATGTAAATTTGCTTAATGATGATGTGGTGATAAAGGAAATGCCAATAAGTATGAAAAGAAAATTTGACAGGTATTGGAAAGAGTATAGTGTGCTATTGGCTTTTGGAGCCATTCTTGACCTTCGCTTGAAACTTGATTTTGTACTCTTTTGTTATACCAAACTTGAGCAAACAACCTCTAAAGATAAGGTTAAAGATGTGAGGGAAAAGTTTGAGAAACTTTATGATGAATATGTACGTTGTTTCCGAGAATCCCCTTCTGAATCTTAATCATTTGGTGATTTTAATGTTTTGGATAAGTCAAGCCAAGAAGGGAGTAGGTACAAGAGATCAAAAGTGTTCAAGGTACTTTTTTAACTTATAGTCATAGTTTTATATTTTTTTTTTTGCTTAGCTAATTAAAGTATTATATGTTGTAGGAGTTTAAAAGGTTCCAAAATCAAACTAAATGTAATGTTGGAAAGAGTGAATTAGACATTTATTTGGAAGATAAACCCCTTGACTATGATGATAATGAATATTTAGATGTGTTGGGTTATTGGAAGATCAACAAAAATAGATTTCCCACACTTGCTATTATGGCACGTGATGTATTAAGTATTCCAATCACTACAGTTGCATCAGAATCTGCATTTAGTATTGGTGGACGTGTGCTTACTAAATATAGAATTTCTACACTTCCAAAGAATGTTCAAATGCTTATTTGCACCAGAAATTGGTTACATGGTTTTGTTTTAGATTCTAATGGTAATATTTACATAATATTTATATTCTTATTTACTTTAATTATTTATATTGGGATTGATTATTTAATTGTGATTTTATTGACTGTGATTTTTAGATGAAGATGATTGTACATCTATTTGTCATGGAATAGAGGAGCTAAACATGCATCTAGAAGATGATGATATTGAAGAATAATGAGAAATTGAAGAATGAAGATTGATTTTTTGGATCCATATTAGTGTCAATTTTAGATATTGATCTTTTTGGATGTCTTCTTTGATTTTTGACTCAGTTTGTTTCTAATATAGTATAATGTACAATCAATATAACATCATTTTGGATCATGCTTCTCTACTTAATTTGGTATAGTTTCTTTTTTTTTATCCTATGATTCCTTAAACTAGGATTGGTTCAATTAATTGACTATGTGCTTTAGACCTTGATGTTGAAGTATTGCCTTATCCCCAAAACCTTTTTAGCTACTAACAGGTTTGTGTGAGATCTGCCACAATGGTTTTCAGAGATATCCTAACTTGCAACTTCATAGGAGGAGCCATAACCTGCACTAATTTTTTTTAAAGAGAAAAGGTGTGTATCTCACTAGATTTTGTGATACTTATAATTATATTAGCAGTAATAAGAATTTTCTGTTTATGGAAGGGTTATATATTTGTGATATTTGTGATAGCTGTGATGCTTATATAAAAGGTCTTGTGAGAATCTTTGAAGCATATATAATGTATTGTTTTTTTTATGTAAGGGCTGGCCCTAGCCCACTTTGCCCTAAGGGCTATTTATATTTAGGGCTTTTTGGCTCTATGAGCTTTTTAGGACCTAGCGGGCTAGGACTGGCCTATTTGACGGCTCTAATGTGAGCTAACATATTATCTTTCTTCTAAAGGGAAGGTACTTCAGTTTAAATGTCCTTTGACTAAATAAAAATCTCTAATTTGGGTCAAACCCACTATACCCCATTAATTTTTATTAAATAAATTTAATGTAAAGTTAATATATAAAAAAATCAAACCTAATTTTAAAAAAGGAAAATAAATGAAGAAAAATATTATTTTTTTATCCTTTTTTTTTAAAAAAAAGTCTCCTAAAATTCTTTCAAATTGAAAGAAAAAACAAATTTTAAGATATCTTTCTAGAAATTTATGTAACGAGTTCTAATACGAGTGTGTAGCATTCTCTACCGTTTTGTATTTTAATTCATGCAAATTCAAGCGTGGCTTACGACGGTTTAGGTTTTGCAAACACGTGTTTTTAGAAAATCACCATTTTAACTAATTTCATTTAAATACATCTGTTTTCAATTTTTTTTAAATTTGTGTAACGGGTTCTAAGACGAATAGGTAGCATTCTCTACAGTTTCATATTTTAATTCATGCAGATTCAAGCACGACTTATGTTGGTTTAGATTTTGCAAGCACATGATTTTAGAAAATCATTATTTTAACTAATTTCATTCAAAAAACATCTGTTTTCAAATTTTGTCAAATTTGTGTAACAGTTTCTAATATGAATAGGAAATTTTCTCTACTGTTCCGTATTTTAATTTGTGCAGATTCAAACGCAGCTTACATCAGTCTGGATTTTGCAAACACGTGATTTTAGAAAATCGTCGTCATAACTAATTTCGTTTAAAAATGTCTATTTTTAAATTTTTGAACTTCGTGTAACTGGTTCTGATACGAATAAGTAGTGTTCTCTACTATTCCATATTTTAATTCATGTAGATTCAAGCACGACTTACGTCAATTTGAATTTTGCAAACATGTGATTTTAGAAAATCGGTGTCCTAACTAGTTTCATTTAAAAAATGTCTGTTTTCAAATTTTCTGAAATTCGTGTAATGGTTTCTAATATGAACAGGTAGCATTCTCAATTGTTTAGTTTTTTAATTCGTGCAGATTCAAGCGCGACTTACATTGGTTTGGATTTTGCAAGCACGTGATTTTAGAAAATTGCTGTTTTAACTAATTTCATTTAAAAATGTCTGTTTTTTGATTTTCTGAAATTCGTGTAACAAGTTCTAATACGAACGAGTAGCATTCTTTATTGTTCCGTATTTTAATTTGTGTAAATTCAAGCGCGACTTATGTCAATTTGGGTTCTGCGAACAAGTGATTTTAGAAAATCGTTATTTTAACTAATTTCGTTCAAAAAAATCAATCTTACCTGAAATCACTCTTATCTTCTTACAAAATTCTCAATCTTACAAAGTCCCTCTATTTTCCAAGAGATCAAGTCTCTTAACCAGAACTAAGTAGCCTTGAATTTTCCATTGCACCAGAGAGTACGTAGGAGTAGGATTAACTCTTGTTAGACTATTCTCCTCAAACCTATTTATTTACTATTCTATTAAAAGGGATCAAATAGTTTTTAAAAACATCAAAATTACACACTCAGTTTGAGGGTATCGTTCTTCGGAACAAGCCAGTAGGGTGCCTAATATCTTCCCTACTCGTAACCGACTCCCGAACTTAGAGCTCTTCCTGAAGTTAGGGCTTTTTCCAAATATTTTTTCTTTAAAAATAAAATTTGGTGGTGGCTCCAAGATTTAATAAATTCTTTCTAAAATTTTCAGAGAGTTCATCATTTAGTTGTAATTATGGTTACGATAATTGACTCTTTAGAATTTGGACCAAGAAAGTGACAAAATAACTTGAGAAAAATTGAAAAAAAATGGAAAGAAATAAAAATAAAGTAAAAGAGTAAAAAAAGCAAAAAAATAAGAACATATAGAAAAGGCTATGCATAAAGGTCCATTCTTTTCTTAGGTATGGTATGCTTAATTGTACATGACTCATATTAGGCCATAAGTTCTGCACATATTAGGTTTCAATTTCTTAGTTTATGTATGCATCCTTAGCTTGGCCAAATAACCTTTCTCTTTTCCATGAGCATGTGCATGCTACTCTTTAAAGTTTTAAGGAAATTCTTTTTGTGTAACCTTCTTTACATGCTTTAATTCTAGTTTGTACAAAAAAAAAGAAAAATAGAAAATACATCAAAGTTAAAAATATATAATTAATCCTATAGTAAAATTCTAAGAAATAAAATAAAATAAAGAAAAATATAAACAAGTCAGTAGAGTAGTGGGTGGCCCATCTGGTCCTCCAACAACTAGAGTAGCATGGAAAACTAGGTGTCCATCCTTACAAATGCCACATCCTGAGTCCCCTAGCACTTGATGTGTGATGGCCTACGCATCTAGGTGATCGTAGATGCCATCCACCCGCAACTGTAGATGATCAAGGTGGTATAAGAGGAAATGGACCCGGGGATGATCCTCATCCATATTGAGATCTACATCCTTCTCTACCACCTACTACTTCTACTGGTGTTGTTGTGATGGTGGCTCCTACTACTGTTGAGGTGAAAAAATATAGGTGTTGTGGGATCCTCTTCAGATCACCCTTATGCACAACCACATGTCGATACCAATCAATGTATCCCCATGAACCTTAATTTCTACAAAGCATTAATATTCCATGATTATGATAGAAGGCGATGATGTGTGAGCCAATGCCAATATAGTCCTTCTACCTCGCCTACTGTCGATGTACTACCCCGTAACAAGACATGACAAAGAATTGTCTTGGGTCAACTTTGTAGCTTCGTACGACAACCTATAGTATAAACAAATTAATTCTCATAGCATCCCCTGTGTTATCATTTTAGTCAAAAAATCCCAAATGTCAGTTATGTATACAGCATCCTCACCCTTGGATCTATGATGGTTATAGACTTTGAGACACGAGGGTTGTACTAGTAGGACCCTATGATCTCATACCGAAAATTTTCCTCCATGAACTCCTCTGGTACGTTCGTGAGGGCAATCAAATCCCAAGGCAACATTGAAGTTTATTACGGTTAGTGATGCTGCTCCCCATCTAGTTGATACTACTTGATGTGAGTGGACATCTCCTATATTTGAGAGAAGAGGATAAATGGTGCAAGGAACTTCAAGGTGGGTCCTGATAGGTAGGTTTCGTGATTAAGGTGGCCCTCTGCCAACCTAGGGAATCCATGTAGGTCTCCATCTATGCCTCCACTCTTAGGGTCTGCAGGGACTTCCTTTCGAGGCTCTTTGTGGAGTTGAATGTAAATGAGCTCAACTCTTCAGTCATGATTACCTAACTAGAATGCCATCCGTGAAAATCAGGTAGTTCGGGTATTGTGGAGGTCCTAAATTTTGAGTTACGAAGGGACAACTTTGCTTTTGCATATGTGGAGGTATTATTTTACAAAATAAAATATTCTTAATTATTTTAGAAATATTAGCACAACTATGAATAAATAAGCACAATCATGCTCGAATAAATCAAGTAAACCTCCATAATGTGGAACGACCATGAAGACAAGGGTACGACCAAGGCTCAATCATATACTTTATACATTTTAAAAAAATATGTACGGTTGTGTTAGGCATAAATCTTTCTAAATATATAGATTTTGCATAGTCGTTCCAAGCAGAAGGCATAACCTAGGGAATGACTATGCTAATGAGCAAGTATGTTCAATTTTAGTTGAGCACAGTCGTTTGGTCTTGCTAAATCAAATTATGCTACTTAATTAACACTTTAAAACATGGTTTCTATCCTATGGTTAGATCAAATCATGTTAGGCATGCCAAAATTAAGCATGCCCATACAGTAATTAAGAATTCAAAAGACTAGATTCAAGGTATGTGATATACCTAATTAGGAGAGAGAGATTTGAGTCATAGAAAGTTTACAGTAGTCAAAGTGAATTATGAAAATGTTTTAATTGAATAACATGTAAAGTTACATTCCTTCCTATTTAATGCTACACAAAAGTTAACATGATTGTGCTCAGTACTGTGCACAGTTGAGCTCATTCTTTCCCCCTCTTTTTTATTTCTTTTTATTTCTTTTTTTCTCATTTTATGAAAATGAAAGAAAAAGAAAATAAAAAATAAAAAAAGACTAGATTGTCTCTTGTAAACGCTTATTTTATGTCACGAACCTGACATACCTACTACACCTATTGGCTAAGCAGAACCACGGGCATTTACCTATCACTTCCTTAGAGTTTGACAAGTGATATCCTCAAACTCACCTTCTTCATAATACTAAACCTTCTACCTCTTGAAGTTTTTTCTATTCTTCAACACCTCACGGGGGCATGCCTTAATTTTTAAAGGCCACTCCCCCTAAATTGACAGGATTCATGAAATCACCCAAAACTATGAGTTGTAAATGAAAATTCTCTTACCTATTCAAAACTCATGCCTTCGGGTATGTTTGTGATGCCACTTATTTTCCTTATGGCACTTTGGAACTTTGTATGCCTTTATCCTAAGTTGCCTTTGCCCACAAGGCAAGATCGAGGGAAGAGACTGTATGGAATCATAAGGAATATTAATGTGTGGGTGTTATGGTGAGTGGACGATTTCGAACACCACTTTTATATCAACCCGCTTTGGTGTATGCTCCACTTGTTGCACATTGATCATGACTCTCCTAGTAGATTAGAAGGGTCTTCCCAAAATTAAAAGGACCTCCTCATCTTCCTCCATTTCAAGCATGAAGAAGTTAGTAGAAAAGATGAATTTTTCCACCTTTACGAGCACGTCCTCCACTATCCCCCTTGGAAATGTGATGGTCCTGTCTACAAGCTACAAAGAAATATTGGTAGGCTTAGGCTCTTTTGCATCCAACCTTATAAAAATAAAGAAAGGTATCAAATCTATATTAGTTTCTAAGTCACACAAATCTTTAAAATTAGAATTATTTACAGTGCAAGGTCTAGGGAAATTCCTTAGGTCTTCAAGCTTTGGTGGTAGCTCAATGATAACACCTTTATTCTTTTTCTCTTCTCTTGTGGGTATTTCTACCTTTATCCTACTTCTCAACACTAAGAGGTCTCCCTCATAGGAATATTCTAAGGCATCATCATCTGAGCAAGATTGGGTAGAACTAGAGCTATTAGATTCAAGAGAAGAGTACTCTCTAGTGTCCCTTAAGATTGTGCTCTTTTTTGTTGAGGAAATAAGGGGCTATGTGGCCTCTTCCTTGACACTTGAAACATTTAATGGAGGATTCTTTTCTTGGGGATAGGTTAGATGTTTTTTCTTTGGACTCTTTGGAGTCCTTGGTATCCTTAATTTTCCTAGGTTTGAATTTTGATTCTTTCTTCCATTTTTCTTAGGGGTGGACTTATATAAGGTGAACATGCCCTTACTTTTCCTATTTTTCTATTGTTCCACCTTAAGGGCTTGATGATATAAGTCACTGAGACTTAAATAGTGGTGATGCTCAACTATGTCTCTAATTTCAGGTTTAAGGCCATCTAGGAACCTAGCTATGGTGACCTCCTCATTTTCATCCAAATTAACCCTAATGACTACTATCTCCATTTCTTTGTAGTACTTATCCATGCTCCTATTTCCCTAAGTTAGCATCTGAAGCCTATTTTGTATTTTCCTAAAATCTCAACAAAAAAATATAGGGAAATAGGCCTGCTCTATACATGTATTATGCCTTCTACTTCTAAAATATAAAAAAAAGTCCTAAAACCTATTCTAAAATTTGTGGGCCCAATGAAGGGATGGATTAGGCCTAAGGGTGCTCCTCTTGAAAGGACAAGAAGGTCTACACCTCTTTTTATAGTTGCTTGACTCTTATTTTGGTTATGACTCAATAGGCTTAGTAGGTTTTTGCAACTGGCCTTTTTCTGCAACATTTACATCAACTCCCCCCTCTTTGAAATCATAATTCCTAGAATGTATAAGCTCAACTTTATCTACAAATAAGCACATAAGTGAGTAGAGAAAATGTTATTAATGAATGTAAACAAAGGAAATGTTAGGGTCAATTACTATCCTCTTAAACCTTCCAAAGGATTTCAATAATATGTAATCATAACAAATAAGACACAAGAGATAGTAGAAAGTAACAAACCCATAACCCTATGAGAGTAAAATAAAAGAACAAGAAGTGCAATTAGGTTTATGAGGTTTTGTTCCCAATTGTTTCTATACAAGATATAGAGGATGTTTCCTAGGATTTTATCTGTTGGACTCATGTCTAGCATTACCGTGGGTGGGGCATGATACCCATCAATCTATGGAGGGGGTATCTTGAGCCCTTCATATAATGGTAAAGAAGGGTGATGCAGTAATGGAGTGCTTACTAAATACATAGGTTGTTGATTGTAACACTCATAATTTCTCATAATGGACTTTCTTGGCTACAAATACCCTTTAGTAAGAAATAAAGTAAATATAAAAAAAATTCAGAGAAATTAGAAAATTCTTAACAAATGATGAAAATGTGCAGGTAAAGCCTAAAACAAAGGTTAAAAGACATTATAATGAATTAGAATACATCAAGGATGATTAGAAAGTCATAAGAAAAGAATAGGAACAAAGAGATGAAAAGGTCATCAAAAAACTTTGAAAGTGCTTGAAACGACCTTATATAGCTCTGTCTTTCACAAAGGTAAACTGTTCCCAAAAAAATAGTAAATGAAATAAGTATGATATAGGAATGAACTAATAAGTGTTGGAAACATCAGAGAAACAATTTGGGAACCTCCTGAAAAATGCTAAGAAAAGTTACCAAAATGCTTTTAGAAGGCCAGTAAGGCAAGAAATGAGAACAGAAGCAGGAAGTGGGCTTCACCCCTTGTGCACGAAAATGGCATATGAAAAATGTGGTGGTGACTCGCCATATGAGTCATCACTTCATTAATACAATATAAGACAAAAATAATAAATAGGAGAGATAAAATTAACCATGCTTAGAATAAGTTAATATTGATTAATGACAAATTTAGAATAATTAGCATTAATCTAAACCTAAAAAGATAATTCCTTACATTGACGTTTAATTTGGAAAAGGGAAATTACATGAAAATGGACCAAAATGCCCTTAAGTGGGAATTTAATTTCCATATGTCCTAAAGTGCACGAAATTCATCCAAGGGCTAAGGAGGCTCATTTTATTCGTAACCAACCTCCTAAACACTTATAAAAGTTCTCTAAATTCATTCAAACCTCAAATTCTCTCAAAACACCAAAATCTACACTCAGCTTAAACTTTCATCTTGAAAGTTTAAGTTAAATTAAGACAGATCCACCAAGCACCACCACTGGCACTAAGAGATCTTGTGTAGACCATCAAGGAGAAGGTAGAGCAACCATAAAGACCCACCAAAACCATCACAAAATTCTTCACAAGTATGATTTTACTATATATTTTTCTAAGCTTTTAATCTTGTATTTATGGTTTGATTTTCTTCTTTTTGGTGGATCCCTCTCTAAGATTTATTGATCCCTTTTTGTTTAACTTGTTAGAGCTAAAGAATTTCCTTGATGGTTAAATATGAGCGTCATAAATTGTTTAGTGATTTTTGGAAGTTAAAGAAAAGTTTTGATGGATGAAAGTGCTTCTAGCAACCTTAGGATCAATTTAACCGGTTAAAATTTCTTAAACTTAATTTTTTATGCTTTGGGATAGATTTCAAAGTTTATGAGAAAAATTTTAAAGTGATAAAGTAAGGGATGGATAGATCTTGGAGTAGATCTACACCTTTTTGCCATGAAAAATGCTTTCTTTAAGATCTTGGTGTTCAAAGTTGGAAACTTTAAATCTTTAACCATGAAGTTGTCTTTGATAAATTCTAGATCTAGACTCATATGTTAAGAGTTTTTAAAGAATAATAAAGCTTATGTAATAAAATCTTTAAACATAACTTGGACTTGGACTTAAAAACTATTAAGAATAAAGGTAGAACTTTGGACCAAAAGTTGAACAAATCACTTAATACTTTTCATGACCATGATTAAAGCTTTGGAGTGAGAAAAAATCATGGTAGGCCTAAAGACAAGTGATGTACCAAAAACCAAAATCCATGAAACCAAGATCAAGAGAGGAAATATTGAGAAAAGGAAACGTTTCTTTGGCCACCTAGAGCATTCGGTCACTTTCCATATAATTAGGGAAACTTAAGTTTAAAATTTTAATTAAAAGAGGAGTCTAATCAAGTGTAAGAAAGGAATTCTAAATTTGGAAGAGAATTGGAATTGGTTGAAATGGGTGAAAACATGTTAAAATCTTGCTAGAATTTAAGGATGACTCTAAATATGCTTCAAGAGATTATTAGAAATTAATTATGGATTAAAGAGGAAAAGGTGAGCATTTAGCCACTTGCACAAAACAAGGAGAAAAAGCCCTAAAAATTTATAAGGATGTTATGAACTAATAACCTAAGTTTTATTTAGTGTAAATCAATTTTTAGGAGGAGAAAAATTGAACCATAACACCTTAAAACTAAGGCATGTGAATAGGGCACCTAGGTAGTAAATAGGAAAAGTAAGCTAGTTTGGATGTTTAAAGATAATTGAATAAGACATGAATAAGAAACTTTAAATTCATAGGCAAGGAGGCAAGCAAGTAGGTTCATTAATATATCAAACCTAACTAGCCAAGTGATTAGTCAAACAACATAAGACTTATAACACTTAAACTTGAATTCATTAAGTTGTGCATAAGACATTCAATTCAAGAAACAAAAAGAGTAAATAACTAAAAAGGTCGTTTGGCCAACTAGAGAATAAATCCTATATACCATAATCTTACATTAAAAATATTAAGAAGAACTTAATATTTGAGAAAATGAAAGGTTAAAAGGTAAGTGAGAAGGATGGCTGGACTAGGATCCTATAAGAGATTTATCATAAATCTTATGAATAATGCAAGATGAACAAGATCTTGGAGGAAGTTTACATGCTATCCAAGAAAGTAACATCAAACTTAATTAGGAAATTCTTGATTATAAGATTAGTTTCTATTTAGAAATATTATGCTAACTTGTGTTATCTTATGAGTACACAAGGATGAATGTGAAGGGTATGGATAATAATAATACTCTTGATTGTTTAGAGAGTGATGTATTACATGATGTTCATGTGTGGATGATAAATGTGAAGATATATTGGATTAGAGTCTATATGTGCTCTCTTGAATGATACATGAAAATTGATGTGAATTATGGTTCCATGAGTGGATGAATTATATGAGAAATTGGATGATTTGGATGCTATTTGTGCATACCATATTGATTGAATATTGAGTATGCATATTATCACAAAGAATTAAATAGAGTTTAATAAGTCAAAAGATCACTAAATAAAAATCACTAAAGAAAAATTTTATGTGAAAATTTAAGACACTACTCTTACCATGCCAAGTCACTAAGCTTATGCACACACAGAGGTGACAGGACTTTCCATTTGAAATTCACAGGGCTTTAAGAAATTATAATGGTCAGGACCATTCAAAATGAGCTCATATCTGAGACCAAAAGGTAGAGTATGTGGGAAGTGAAAGATATTGTTTGACTAATAATGTGAATGATATGCCTCAAATTAAATTATCATGGAAAGGGTAACTAAAGAATGACAATGTATTGAGTAAGGCATGAATGAAATGAAGTCAAACAATATGTTTAATGCAATGTAATGTGATCTCAAGAGAATGAAAAATGTATGAAATTCAGAATAAATGCCTTCTATGTTTGAGATAAAATTAGTTTTTACAACTCTAGAAGAAATCCACTTCAGTTAAAGATTTTCTAAAAATTTAAAAGTGAAATTCTATGCATGTCATGTTTCTAAATAAACTGAAGTTTCTAGGTTGAAAATGTTGACACTCTAGTTAGGATGAAATCCTACTGAGAAACTTAGTTTCTCACCTCTCTTCCACCATTTTCTTTCCCAAACACCAATAATGTCATTCACGAAGGCAGTGACATTCGTAGAGATTGACGATGAAAACCAAGTGGTTGGAGCCTCGAGATCCTTATAGTTGGAGAGTTTCTAGAAAAATTTTCCCACTAAATAATGTTTAAATTTGTACATGATCATGTATTATGTGTAATGTTATGTAGTATGTAAAATAATTGTAAAGTATATGTATGTGAAGTAAGAAAAGGGACTAATACCCTTATACTAACCTCGGGACTTAAGAACATATAATAATTATTAAGGATTGTACAGATAATACAAAGTGAGTTCTATATACATTATTCTGTTATATATCAATTAATTAGAGCGAGTTAAGATATGAGTGATGACGTTTGATTTTTATTTTTTGCTATGAAAATCACAATGACGATGCTCGCATTTTTAATTAAAGTTTTAAAAGAAAACTTTTATCATATTTTTCATATTAATAATTTCTAAAATAATTATTCATCATGAAGTAACAGTCTGATAATGAAACTATGAATATGACTTAAGTGTAAAACGAGTTTCATTTTTAGGGTGTTACATTGACCATCCTAATCATGGGTGTTAGCATTCCCACTCAATTGAGGCAACCTAGATGTAAAGTGACAAGACAAATATTGATGCATACTAGCAACCTTAAGAGGTGCAACCATAGTATGAAGCATACAAAAAGGTGAAAGACTAAACAAATGGATTAAACTAGTGATGTAGCCCTCATCATGCAATATAAAAACGATGCACCAAGTATCAAGAGTTGGTTGTGAAGACTGGGTCATTAAGATGGTCATCTTTTGACTCCTTCCCAAAAAAAGATAGTACTTTACCTACAGGAGTACTAAACCCTACCTCAATGGGGAGGTTCAAGGGGAAGGGACTTTCAGAAAGAGGTTCCTAATTAGGAGAATTTTTCTCACATCATCTTTTCTCATAAGCCTAACTTCATCCTCATTTATAAAAGATATGATGACCTTACTTGCCTTAACCTTTCTCTTCTTATTATTTTCAGTTTCTTTTATTTCTTCCAACTTTTCTTTTTCTAAACCTTGTCTCTTTTTCTTCCTTTCTTGCCTATGTGTGTTTGGTCTTGACAAACTTCACTAGGGGACAAAAGTACTAAGGTAATTTTGTGGGAGTTGAAGGGGAAGTAATGCTTATTAGTATGTCCATCATGATGAAGATCCCTATCATATTTCCATGGCCTTCCCAAAAGCATATGGCTAGTTTCCATTAGGACAATAGAGTACTTGATGATTGACCAACAAGTCTCCTTGTCACTAAGCCATTGTAGTTTGTATGGCTTAGGGTAGAGGGTGGTCACTAGTCCTAACTTATTTACTATCTTGGTGCTAGCCACATTTGTACAACTATCCCTGTCAATAATTAAGAAGCAAATGTACCTCTTGATTGAACATCTAGTGTGGAAGATATTCTCTCTTTGAGTCTGTTCCTCCCCCTTAACGATACTCCCTAACAACCTCCTAACCACTAAGAGATCACCTTCGAGGGAATACTCTAAAGCTTTATTATCATATACGGAGGGAAATGAACTAGAGTCTTTAGACTTTAAGGATGAATAATTACCATTGTCCTTAAGGACCATGACCTTTTTATTTAGACATTAGGAAACAATGTGCTCGCTGCCCAAACACTTGAAACATTTGACCGAGGACTCTTTCTTGAAGGTAAGTTTGGAGTTTTGACCTTAGATTCTTTAGAGTCTTTGGTATCTTTAAACTTCTATGGTGTGAAAGTAAAATCCTTTTTCTTGTTTTCCCAACTATCTTGTGTAGATGATTTATATGCAGTGTATGTCTTTACCCTTTCTATTTATTTGGTCTTCTACATTTATAGCTTGGTGGTAAAGATAATTAAGGCTTAGATATTGGAGGAGTTCTACCACATCCTTGATGTTATGCCTAAGTCCATCTAGGAACCTACTATGGTGGCTTCTTCACTTTCTTTCAAGTTAGCCCTAATCACTACAACCTTAATTTTCTTATAATATTCATCTACACTTTTGTAACCTTGAGAGAGTCTTTGTAAACTAATGTGGACCTCTCTTAAATAATAGGAAGGAACATGCCTTGCCCTCATGATGTATTTCATTTCTTCCCATTCACTTAAGGGCCTAAACCTCTCTTTATTAAGTCTATCCCACCATATTAGGGCATAGTCACTAAATTCTAAGGCAGTTAATCTCTCCTTATGTCTTTCCCTAATAGTGTGGCTTGCAAAGATTTGTTCCACCTTAATCTCCCAATCTAAGTATGCCTTTGGGTTGTTCCCCCTTGAAACTTAGACATTTTAATCTTGGGTAACTCTGTGGGCTCTAAGGTATCCCTAAACCCCTTGGATCTTTATCTCTATGGCTATTTCTACAATCTATATCATCTAAGCTATCCCTAGAGGAACCCCTACTCCTATGCTTCCTAGACCTGTAGGATCTATGTCGATGAGTCCTAAGCCTAGAGGGTTCCCTAGTCCTAATTGCTTCTCTATGTCCATGATCCTTAGTTCTTTCTACTCTTGGTGCATGGTCATTGGAGGGTAGTGTCCTTTTTTGTGAGTGTGACCTATCCCTTTGGGGAGAGTGTCTTCTCCATTTCCCATGACTCATGTGTTCCCTAAGGAAGTTGACATTTCACTTGATGTCTCCTTATCAGGAAGACACTAACCTTGCCTGTCAAAGCATAGCATAATCGTGTAGGCAAATGTTGAATCCTTGCCTTCTCACTAGTTCTTGATAATCTGTTTGGTTTTGGAAATTTTGATGTTGTGTCTTTGTAATGATCTAAATCTAAGAGTCTCTCTTTACCCTAGAAATTAACATTACTCAAGAGAACTTGCCACTTTATTGCTTAAATTCGTGAGGAATTATCATGATGCTTTCAGATTGGAACCTGATTCCAATTATAACAAAACTTATGGAAACTTGGGACTCATTTTTTGAGTTGGCATTTTGAGCTAGAGGCCTAATGCTGATTCGTAACAGCCACTTAGGAGCTATTCATTTCTCTGCATAAGTTCCTGGTCAATGGATTTGATCCCAGAGGTCTGATCCTGACCTCTAACAGACTTTCCAAGCGTCTTAATTCTCTAAAACTCTTTGATAAATCAATCTGTTACCTGTTAAATCTTGGGGCAGTTTGTGATTTGATTCCAGCGTTAGACACGAAATCCATTGAACCATCACTTAATATCTCTGCAAGCTGGTAAGTAGTTGTAGATCTGTCCGTAGGTGAAAAAACCAATTTCTGCCTGTTTAGCCCCTCCTATATCAAGCCAAGCAGCTAATGAACCAACGTCTGCAAGAGACCCCACCCCTACATCTACTCTGCTAAATAGTGAGAGCTTGTGAACTCCAGTTTTAGGTCAGGATATCCACAAGTCAGTCTATGATTTAGTTGAATGGGGGAAGGCTAGAAGCCTACCTCAGGATGCATTGCATAATTTTTAGTGAAACAGTGGCAGATCTATGTCTAGTTCCAAGCTTGATAGTCCACAGCAAGGCCATGTCAACTAAGTTGAGTATAAAAACCTTAGGCTCAACAAATTAGTAGGTCTTGCATCTTTGGGATCCATGCAGCTTCTGTGTTCTAGTTTCGAATAACTGAATTCGTGAAGAGTACTATAGGGGTAGTCTAGCAGAGCAAACCTATGGCTGGCTTATGCTAAATGGTGATCCTAGGCTACCTATTTAAATTCGAAAGCAAAAGGAAAAAACCCAAAAAAAAATAGAATTGCCCACTGGACTCTGTAGCAGCTACCTTAGGCTGTGTATAGTGGCTATATAGAGCCTTTGGGTACCTGAATCCTAATTGTATGATAGCAGGTCCGTCAATAGCCAAAAATAAGTGAGTTTTCACCTACTAGTTTTCAAATGATGAAGATTAGTCATAAAAGATGCAATCTAACGAATAATGGCTGCAATTACAATCTCACCTGTTACAGCCACAAACTCCTGCTGGGAGTTACATTCTATTTTTTTAGATAGGAAGAACTTCGAAAACCTGACCCAATAACATTACTCACTTAGCCTATTCTAGTCACATAGCAAACTGATCTGAAAATCCAGTCAGTAAGGCTCCAAAAAAGGTCTTTAGGGGGTAAGCTCTGCCTTCATTCTAAACCGCTACATGGGACTATTACAGAAAGAAATTAGTTGGCAATATAGGTCATGGCTTGATTGAGAGTTAAGCATGCATAAGACCCCCAGAAGCTGACTCTAAAACCATGCTAGCTGTATTTAATCCAAATCTAAATCAAGGTGCTGGTGGCATTTTCTTACTCACTGCCTCCCATAAAACGCTGAACTTAGCCCTGATGTTCCTTTAAGCTTCATGTAAATTATGAATTTCAAGGATTAAGTTTGGTAAGGAAACATAAATTGAAAGTGATTAAAATAAAAACTTAAAATTAAAGATGCTAGCCTTAAGAATAGGCAAATGACTGCTAATGTTCCATAAGATAGGTAACAAAGTGGATGGAATTCTAGAGCCTAAAGCTGTTCATGATCAAGGTAGTTGCAGGTTCTAAGACTCTGACCTAAAAATAAGAAAAAGAAATACTAGATCAGACCTTGATCAGGTGGCATGAAAACCTACCCCAATCTGATGGAGAGTGGGAATGAATCCCCAACCTTCCTTTTTTGGGATTTCACCTAAATGGATTCTAATACGAGCAAGCAGCCTTCTCTGCTGTTCCGCATTTTAATCCGTGTAAGTTCAAGCGCAGCTTACGACGGTTTGAACTTTGCATAGGCGATCTTCCGATAAATTTCCGTTTTCTTTAAAACTTCCATTTTCCTTCTTTTGGGATTTCACCTAAAGGGATTCTAATACAAGCAGGCAGCTTTATCTGCTGTTCCGTATTTGAATTGGTGCAAGTTCAAGCACGGCATACGACGGTTTGAACTTCTCATAGGAGATCTTCCGATAAACTTTCGTTTTCTTTTAAAAAACTTCCATTTTCCTTCTTTTGGGATTTTACCTAAATGGATTCTAATACGAGCAGGTAGCCTTCTCTGCTGTTCTGTATTTCAATCCATGCATGTTCAAGCGCGACTTATGACGGTTTGAACTTCGTATAGGTGATCTTCCGATAAATTTTTGTTTTCTTTAAAACTTCCATTTTCCTTCTTTTGGGATTTCACCTAAACGGATTCTAATGCGAGCAGACAGCCTTCTCTGTTGTTCCGTATTTGAATCTATGCAAGTTCAAGTGCGGCTTACAACGGTTTGAACTTCGCATAGGTGATCTTTCGATAAATTTTCGTTTTCTTTAAAACTTCCGTTTTCCTTCTTTTGGGATTCCATCTAAACAAATTCTAATAGGAGTAGGCAGCCTTCTCTGTTGTTCCGTATTTGAATTCGTGCAAGTTCAAGCGCGGCTTATGACGGTTTGAACTTAACATAGGCGATCTTTCGATAAATTTCCACTTTCTTTAAAACTTCCATTTTCCTTTTTTTGGGACTTCACCTAAACGGATTCTAATACGAGCAAGCAACCTTCTCTGCTGTTCCGTATTTGAATTCGTGCAAGTTCAAGTGTGATTTATGACGGTTTGAACTTCGCATAAGCGATCTTCCGACAAAATTTTGTTTTCCTTAAAACTTCCATTTTCCTTGTCATGAAATTTTGTCTAAACGAATTCTAATAGGAGCAGGCAGCCTCCTCTGCTGTTCCGTATTTGAATTCGTGCCAGTTCAAACGCAGCTTACGACGGTTTGAACTTTGCACAGACCTTTTTTCTGATAAACCTCTATTTCATTCAAGGCCTTCGTTACCCTTTTTGTTTCACTGGAAGTTGTGCAACGGATTCTAATACATACAGGCAGTCTTCTCTACTATTCCATGTTTTAATCCGTGTGAACTCAATCGCGCCCTACAACCTTTAGAGTTATGCAAGCATGTAATTTTAATCTATTCAAAATCAAATTTTCTCTAATATCATTCCTCCATTCTTCAAGAGATCAAGTCTCTCAATACCAGAACTACGTAGCCTTGAGTTTCCCATTGCACCAGGGAATACGTAGTGTCGCAACCGTAATTACGATGAGACAATGAACTCACTAAAATTTTTGAAAAGAATATATTTAGATCGTGTGGAGTCGCCACCAAATTTTTATTTAAGGGAAAAAGATTTTGAAAACTCTAACTCGAGGAAGAGATTTAGGTTCGAGAATCGGTTACGAGTGGGGAAGGTGTTAGGCACCCCACTCGCCCGTTTCGAAGAACGATACCCTTAAACTGAGTGTGTGATTTTTGAAAATTGATTGATCCCTTTAATTAGAATGAAAATAAATAGATTGATGGAGGTTAGCCTGACAGGACTTGATCCTGCTCCTACGTATTCCTCGGTGCAATGGGAAACTCAAGGCTTACATAGTTCCGGTGTGTGAATGCTTGACCTTCGAGTTGCTTGAAAAGGAAAGGAGTATTTTGAAAATATCTTAGGGAGGAATCCTCAGTCCACTTATGCACAGGATCCGAGGAAAACGTAAGCTGCACTGGGATCCATATGAATCTCTAAATATTAAACAGCAGTGAAGACCGCCAGTTTTCCATTTAGAGCTCATTTCGTGAGACTTATGATTCCCAAAAAGAAATTAATTTGAAGAAAGGGATAAGAAAAGGAATTGGGTTTGATTTGAAGTAAGAAATGAATTTGATTCAAAACTAGATTTAAGGAAAAAGAACTTGATTTGACTAAAACAAACTTGACTTGAATTTGAAGAAATAAAACTTGATTTGGAGTGCACTTGATTAGAAAACTTGAGGAGTTGAACTTCGATGAAAAGATTTAAACTTCATTTGATTTGGATTTAAGGGAAAGATTTAAGCTTGATTTGAATTTGGAGAAAAGAATAAAACTTGATTTGATTTGAACTTGATTTTGAGAAAAAAAAAAGGGTTGACCTTGATTGGTTGGAAAGAAAAGGAAAGGAATTGGGCTTATGTTTAGGGATGAGTTGAACTCGATTTAGAAATTTGGGGAGAAGATTTAAACATGGTTGGGATTTGAAAGGAATGGAACTTGTTTTGAACATTTGAAGCAAAAGTACTTGATTTAAAAATAAAATACTTGATTTGAATTTGAAAAGAGAGAAGAAGAAGAAACAAAAGAATTGGCCTAAATTTGTTTGCAAACCAAAATAAACTCAATTTTAAGATTGGAGAAAGAATTAGAAAAATAAATTGCAAAAGGCAGGAGCGGGGGCAGCGTAGCGTTTAATTTGGAGAATTATAAAAAGAGCAAGGGCAGTTCTCATTTAGAGAATTTAGAAAAAGTGACATGTGGGAATTGAACCCACGACTGGAGGGTCAGGCACGGCAAGCCATACCACTAAGCCATACCCCTTACATCTAATTATAATATCTATCAATATTAATTTAAATGATAATCAGGGAATAATGTTCATTTGGAAAATAAAAGAAGGTAGCATGTGGGGATTCGAACGTTGGGTCTTGAGCTAATGAGTAGCGCGTGCTCAACCACTTGAGCAGTTCACCCTTTTGTGACACATATTCTATAATTTTGATTAAAGTATGGCATGGGGGTTGGGCCAATTTTATACTGGACCAGAGTTGATGGTGGGCCCCCTTGTTCATCTGAATATTACCTGCTATTGCCAACTTACGTGCATGTGCATGGCGCTCGTCGTGGGTTTTCTGTTTGAGCTTTAATTCACCATATACTATTCAATGCAACAAGGACCACAATCTTATGAAGAGTGAAGCGTTGAACAGTCACGCCTCCAGCAGATTGGAGCGTACCTGGTTCCGTATTAGCTACAACTGAAATATGAGCAACTTCAGCCATGGAGTAGGGCTATAGGATAACCAACTGGAGAAGAGGCTATTGTGATGGCAGCATAGATTGTGGCTTAATGCTTTGTTAACATGGGCCAGACTACGCATGGGACCGATTTGGCCTCTGATTTTGGCAAGAAGATCCACAAAGCCTTATGCCCCCCTACTAGAACCTATGTATAGTTTGATACAGATTTTCTTTAACTTATCTCCCTGAGCTTAGGCTAACTCATGATCGGGGTAGTAGAAGTTGAGCAGTAATTCACTGACCAATGGCAAGAACCAAAACAGTTTTTTTTTTTTTATACCTCTCCACCCAAGCAGATGATGTGCATGAATCCCAACTATTCGTCAAACTGATACCAGACCTACATGCCCTCTGCTCATCCTAATAACAACACCTTTTTGAATCCTGACTTGCAACTTTCCTGATTTGCAATCTTCGTGACTTGTTTCGCATCGCCACAGCCAAGGGAAGCAACGATTGTGGGATCCTCTTACATCCTAAACACCGATTCCTTACAATTATTTGCCTCGTTGTTACTGTTGGGTCACAGTTGGCCATAACATCCTTTGATTTTAAACATAATACTAGTGTGATAGTGCCCTTGGATTGACTCATCGTTTAAGATTTAAAAAGCCATGGCTTGGAGTTCACTCTCGACTAGAGCTGTCAAAATGGGCCATGGCCCTAGGGCCAGCCCATTTAACCCTAAGTTTTAGCCTTACATTATGTGGCCCACTTAGAAGTAGGGCTTTTTGAAGCTCTAACCTACATGGCCCTTAATTTAAAGGGCTTAGTTAGGGCTAGCCCCAACCCTAGCCTTTTTCGTATTTTTTGTAATTTGTCTTAAAATATAATTTTTAAATCTAAATTCATATAACCTTTAAATTTTATCATTTTTCTTAATTTTTTCTCTCATTTCTTTATTTTCTCTTTAAATAATCTTTAACATTTTTTATTATACTAAAATATTATTTAATTTATTTATCTTTCTTTTTAGATTTTTTATTTTTCTCTAATTATTTTTTCATTTGTCTCTAGAATTTTTCTTTCTTAAATTTTTCTCAACTTTTTTATACTTTATCTTTTCTTAATTTATTTTTTCTAATATATTTACGTCTCTATCTCTAAAATTATCCTTTCTCCATATTTTTTCTTTCTCCTCTCTCTAAATTTTCTTATTTATTTTAATTTTTCATTTCTACTTTATTTTAAGAGAGGAAAAAAAACTAGAGAGAACAAAAAACAATGAAGCTCATAGGTAACCAAGCTATTTTGACCTTAGCCCACATGAGTTAAAGTTAAGTTAGTTTGGATGAGTCAAATTGACACCTCTAACAACAGAAACACTTCTTATCAGAGTAATAAAGAAAAAATAACTCCAAACTGAAGCAATTTCTAGTAAAAAATTTCATAGAATAGGAAATATAATTATGTAAGTTTATAAAGTTAAAAAAACTTTACATAAGTTTATTGATATAGCAGAACCTATTGTTAAAGAAAACCCAAGTGAGTGACTACCTATATTAGACATAACACCTTCATTGGAGAAAATTGTTAAAGATGAATCGATCTTATAACATCGGTCATTGTTCCCGTATGACAAACTTGTTTTGATTCTTCACATATTATTATGCAAGTAATGTTCTTTTAAGATTGTAAATTTTTTTGAACTTGTATATTTCCTATCATTTGTAGTTTTTTGGAATTTACTTTTTCTACTCTTCATGAAGTGAAGGACATGACATCAATTACATTTTCCACTTAATACAAATTAGTGAACGACTTGATTTGACTTGCTAGCTCGTTAACTCAAGTCACATAAACTAAAAGTTAATAAATGTCGAATGTCGTAACCGTAATTACAACGAGACGACGAGCTCGCTAAAATTTTGAAAATAGAATTTAATTGGTGTGTGGAGCCGCCACCAAATTTTATTTTAAGGGAAAATATTTGGAAAAATCCTAACTTGAGGAAGAAATTCCAAGTTCGGGAGTCGGTTACGAATAGGGAAGGTGTTAGACACCCTACTCACCCATTCCAAAGAACGGTGCCCTTAAACTGAGTGTGTGATTTTTTGAAAATTGTTTGATCCCTTAAATAGAATGAAAATAAATAGGTTTGTACGAAAATATCCTGACAGGACTTGATCCTGCTCCTACGTATTCCCTGATGCAATGGGAAATTCAAGGCTACGTAGTTCTAGTTTTGAACATTATTTGGCACGAAGGATGGAATTTTGAAAAAGAGATTAAAAGGAAAATCCTCGATCCACATGCACAGAGTCGAAAGCAAGCGAAGGTTGCACGACGACTCATATGGTTCTCCAAACATCGAAAGACAAGGTATGCTGCACTTTCAACTTCCTAGCTCATTGCGTGAGATCTTAGGCTTTTTAGGAACTTTTAAAATATTTTGGAAGAAAGGGAATAATTTTGAAAGGAGATTAAAAGGAAGATCCTTGATCCACATGCACAGAGTCGAAAGCAAGCGAAGGTTGCACGACGACTCATATGGTTCTCCAAACATCGAAAGACATGGTATGCTGCACTTTCAACTTCGGAGCTCATTGCGTGTGATCTTGGACTTTTAGGAACTTTAAAAATATTTTGGAAGAAAAGGGATTAAAAGGAAAATCCTTGATCCACATGCACAGAGTCGAAGGCAAGCAAAGGTTGCACGGCGACCCGTATGATTTTCCGGACGTCGAAAGATAGGGTATGCTGCACTTTCAACTCCGGAGTTCATTGCGTGAGATCTCAGATCTTTTTAAAGCTTTCAACAATCTTTTAACAATCTTTTCAGAGAAAGGGTATTTGAAAAGGTTAGGATGGGGATATTTTTTCATTTTTGAAAAGTTATTGAACGGAAGAGGAAATTTTGGTGAAAGGCTCAAATTTTACCAGTGTTGTTTCCAATTGTGGGATTGTATGCAGGAGGTTCACCTGTGAGGGAACCTGGGGTTTTTCCTTTCCATCTTTATTTGTAAGACAAAAGAACCATATTACACCTTGTTTTAAAAGAGCAGAACCTGCATAGATAATTTAGTTCTAGACCTGATGTGTATGTGGGTAAATGAAACAATGGGCGAAATTAATAAGCCTATCCTATTTGATTCTCTAACCCAACGATCTTGCTCTTAGATCAAGTCTTTACTCATATATAGGCTCCCCCATTTCTATCACTCATCATGCTACTTAAACATTAAAAACTATTAGCTTTTCCTAGTGCCACTTTCTTAACTAAGTCTCTACATTCAGAATTAGGGTTGACTAGCCCGTATCCACATTTTGGGCTTTTTATCAGTCCATTGTTGCCTCGGATCTGCTGTATCAGAAAGTGTACCAGGACTGGAATAGAGTTGCATATCCAGATTAGTGAAATGAAATTAAACTCTTATTTCATCGAAGTTATGGACCTAAACTTTTAATTTCTAGTTGGTTTCTTAAACCCAAAGCACACTTATAACCTATATCAGGAACCTAGCACAGACTGCTTCAGAGCTTTGAAGCCAGAGTGGTAATTCACCCTGATCCTTAATTTTCTAGGGGTTTTAGGCTACCAGATATAGCATTCAGCCATCTAACTTGACTCTTACGATTCCCAGGCAACTAGTCGGAGGGTTGGCCAATGGTATAGGTAAGGACAAATTCCAAACCCATTAGTTTAGCCTTTACTGGTTTTTCATTAGGATCCAATTGAGATCTTGCATTGTGTCCAAACAATTCTACCAGAATAGTGACTTGGTGTTAGGTACAGGTTCTTGACCTCACGCATGCTATTGTACCTCACAGGCTAACCTCTTATTACTTCCCAGTTTTAAGAATGCAGATTCCAGACCTACAATTTAGAAGCTAGGAGCATGAACTCTTTGCATTAGCCTACTGTTTTAGTTCCTGAACCTTAGCCTCTTAATTAGCTGCTTAAGGGTTCTTTTCATGGTTGGTGAATGGTAGCTCGTTTTTCTAATTTTCCTCTATTCTGGCATATCTTAGGCCTCTGTAGGCCTAAGCACTGGTGCAGTTAATCCTGGCTCAATCTGGTTATGTCTACAGAATGAGCAATGATTGAAGTTGGCTATGTCATCATTTTGGAGCTTATGTTAATGTGCCCAGACTCAATGCCCTGTTATGTACTTAGACAAATTTCCTGAAATTGTTACCCCTTTTCTTCCCAAAACACAGATTTAGACTCTGACTCCATGTCTCACCTAGGTCAGTTACCCTATGTCTCTTGACAACTAAGAAAATTCTAAAGTCTGCTTTTCTTGGATCCTATTCTGTATCTGTGAGCATAGTACCAGAAATCAGATTAATGCTTACCTGAATTGTAATTTACAAGGCTATTATTAAGACCAAATGAACTAGACGCGTATCAAAAGCTTTACCATGTGCTGTAGTATGATTCAGGGTATCTGATATGATCCAGGACTAGGCACAAGTCTAAGAAGCTACAGGGGTATATCAGAGGAAAAGCAGATCTGCAGTTGCAAGCCATAGCCTATATTCGACAAGCTGGCAATCTTTTCCCAACCTCTAGTTGAGAGATAGATTATACTGCTCAATTGCAAGTTTACAGAACTTTTACCAGGCTTAAACATAAACAGGTATAGAGAGTCTCTAGCCTACTACCACTGCCAGATATTTGTCACAGACCAGGATTGGGAACCTCTTGTAAACAGTAGAACCATTCACTGGTCTAACAGATCTGTATCTGTTGGTTCCTTAGCTGGATTCAGACCAGACTCCATCAATTCTATGGTATACTTGGAAACTGCTAGAACGAGTCATTCATGTTAAATTACCAGCCCTCAACGAACCTATTATAGTCTCCCTCTATGCTGTGAAGCCAATTACATTATGTCAGGCTACCAATTTATCTCAGACCTCCCTTTTTCCCTGAGGTTCCTAGAAGCCTATTAATCCCAGGATCATTTTTCAGGACCCAGAGATGGTTTAGCATGACCTGCGACTTCCAAAATAGATTACCAGAACATTGATACAGGATTCAGACAAGAGTAGACTTAACACGAATAGTCTATCGTTTGCTAAATTCTTTACAGAATGTGCTTTTGGGTCGGACTGAGACTCATCTTAGTGCCCAACTGGCCCAGTAGGATGATTTCCCCTGGCCTTGCACTGGCAACTATGACCACAGATGCTGGACCTTCAATTATTTGTCCAAGGATACCTATCATACTTTATAACAGGCAACTCATTTCCTAATTTGCTCCTACTTTGGTAATCATTAAGCTTCCTTACAGGGATCAGTTGTTTCCTTATCAGTTTGGCTACATTAATGAGTCACCATGACCAAAGCTACTTATACCATTATTAGGGAGCTCATATTACCATAGGCTAAAGATCAATATTCCATCACATGTTCATTTTTGACAAATTTCCTCAAATTGCCAACTCCTATTCACTAAAGATATCCATTCAGGTTAAAGATCCTTAATTCTATTGTGTGTTCTGTTTTTCTGCGTTCAGGTTTACTCATTCTACTGACCAGAAATATTTTTACTGTACTTGGGGCTCGATATTGCTTTCCAACTCCCAGTTCAGACATGAATTGAAAGCTCAGTGGTACAATAAGCCTGCTGATGTTAAATTGCCAACTTTACTTAGTGCGAAATGGTCCATTATGGGTTAAAATCTTATTTCAAATAATCACCAAACAATTACTGTCCTATAAATCAATTAATTTTGATTCCCGCAACGCTAAACTTTTGATTGAACGATTTCCAAGCATGATTCAAACAGAGCAACAGCAGGCATGCACAAGTCATCATGGCAATATACTTAGATATATTAAGCTTCCTTGAGTAATTTCATCCTTAAAATTTCAGAAGAATGCTATGCTAATACAGAATTGGTGAAGCTTACTAACCTGAAACGAAGCGTATCTCACAAAACTTCGAATCACTCCCGGAAATGACTAAAATGGAATTCGTGTGGATTTCTTCCCGCTGAAAGAGATGCGGACCAAATGCAAGATGCTTTCAAGGAGCGTGGAAGCTAATGAGTGTCCAAGAATTAGAAAGAACGAAGGAAAGGAGTCCAATTCTTCTTCGAGGAAAACTCAGTGCTTTCAATCCCAGCAAAAGAACGTGAAATAGGTCAATCTTCCGTTGAGAGATTCCCACCGAAATTGTGATGGTCAGTGAATATGACTATATCAGCTTCGAGCCAAAAATTTCTCCCAGAGCAGTGAGAGATTCGAAATGAATTCAAAGGAACAAGAACATGATTCCCTTCCTGAAATTCTGAGAATGTCTAGAAAGCTTAGAGCGGAGTCAAGAAAATCAAAGACGAAGGATGTTCCTTCTTCCTCGAGAAATTTCGCAAATTCCTTCCTAGAATTCAAAGAAACCGCTTGAAACCCATATCTCCCTCTACCTCTGTATTCTCTGAATCCTTTTTCGTGCCAAAAAGTCCCTTTCAAATTCTTCAAAAATTCCTTTATACCCCTTTCTAACCATGGTAATACCCAACCTGCCCTTAGTTAATTGCTAACCTAAAATAACAACCCTAACTAAACTTCTAACTAACCTAACTAACTCCTAACTAACCCTAGCCTATTGGGGATAACCACTTATTTTTATTGTTTTCCAACTTTTATTCAACTCCTTTCACTTTTGTTTGTTATTTTTACTTATTATTACCATCATCTTTTATTTTTTACTGCTTACTTTCTATTGTATATATGTATATACTTTATGTTGGCTACTCATCCCTCTTCTACTTTCCCTCTTAAGTCTTATTTCTATTCTTTTCATCTTCGTAATTTAAATCAAAGTGATCCAGACAGGAATTGGTGTTCACAGTTTGCCCCTCTTTACTTAGTTCTTACCAGATAATGTGAGGATACTACTCGTATTATCGAGGTAAGAAGTGAGTAAAGACGTGAATTAATTCTGTCCGGAAACTAACGAAATGCATAGGTATCTTATCGTGAATCGTGGTAAACCAGGGTTCTAGAGATATTAAGCTTTATGAGATACATTAAGGGAAATTTACCACACTAACTTTACAGGAATTAAAGTATGCGGAGCTTTATGTGATCGGCCAAAAAGCAGAAATTAACATGCAGAGCCTCATGTGATAGGCTGGAAAGAAATGCAGAAAGTAAACATGCAGAGCCTCGTGTGATAGGCTAGAAATACAAAAAGTAAGCATGCAGAACCTTGTGTGATAGGCTTGAAATGTAGAAATTAAACATGCAGAGCCTCATGTGATAGGCTGGAAAGAAATGCAGAAAGTAAACATGCAGAGCCTCGTGTGGTAGGTTGGAAATACAGAAAGTAAACATGCAGAGTCTCGTGTGATAGGCTGGAAATGCAGAAAGTAAACATGCAGAGCCTCGTGTGACAGGCTGGAAATGCATAAATTAAACATGCAGAGCCTCGTGTGGTAGGCTGGAAATACAGAAAGTAAACATGCAGAGCCTCGTGCGATAGGCTGGAAATGCAGAAATTAAACATGCAGAGCCTCGTGTGATAGGCTGGAAATGAAGAAATTAAACATGCAGAGCCTCGTGTGATAGGCTGGAGATGCAGAAATTAAACATGCAGAGCCTCGTGTGGTAGGCTGGAAATACAGAAAGTAAACATGCAAAGCCTCGTGTGATAGGCTGGAAATGCAGAAATTAAACACACAGAGCTTCGTGTGATAGGCTGGAGATGCAGAAAGTAAACATGCAGAGCCTCGTGTGATAGGCTGGAAATGCAGAAATTAAACATGCAGAGTCTCGTGTGATGGGCTGGAGATGCAGAAAGTAAACATGCAGAGCCTCGTGTGATAGGCTGGAGATGCAGAAAGTAAACATGCAGAGCCTCGTGTGATAGGCTAGAAATGCAGAAATTAAACATGCAGGGCCTCGTGTGAAAGGCTGGAAATGCAGAAATTAAACATGCAGAGCCCCGTGTAATAGGCTGGAAATGTAGAAAGTAAACATGCAGAGCCTCGTGTGATAGGCTGGAAATGCAGAAATATGCAGAGCCTCGTGTGATAGGCTGGAAAGAAGTTTAGAAAGTAAAATGCAAGGAAAACTTGATTGGAACGATTTTGATTTTTATTCAATCTTGCAGACATCGGATCCACGACTTCTCTATAGCACACTTCTATAACCTTTAGAATGAGCTAGAGTCTGTGATTTGGCCCTCCCTTTATGATCTCGTTGGCAAACTTTATGCATCACACTGCTTATTTTGTAGAGAGAAGAATCATTCATGTTATTAGATGATTATCAATTGCGAAATTTTTGATCTAACTATGATCTAAACAGTCTTAGCATTCAATAATTGCTGTGATACACTAAATCTTGTACCCAAGCTTGATCAAAAAGATACAACTGAACCAATGAAATGTCCGCACTTCAAAGATGAAAACGAAGAATTAGAAGAATATGTATTTGGGGATGTAGTTTTGGATGGTTTTGTGCCTTCGAGACGACGAGTGCTAGTATTGTATTTTCATAACCTTTCCTACCTTATCGCCCATGCTTATCAGGAAACAAAATTTTGCCCAAGTGTCAGCCCCGTCAAAATTTTTCCCCAGTATCACATTCCTGTTCCCACTCATTCATAGGGATCATCTTGTGATGATAAAAATTTCTTTACGTTTGTCTAGGTCGCCCCTGCGGGTTTTCAACCTAGCGCATTTTTTATGCCCTAACTTCTGCCTAAGTCACCTCCGCGGGTTTTCGACCTAGCGGGCTTTTTTGGATGCCCTAACTTTTTCCTAGGTCACCCTTGCGGGTTTTCGACCTAGCGGGCTTTTTTGGATGCCCTAACTTTTGCCTAGGTTGCCCTTGCGGGTTTTCGACCTAGCGGGATTTTTTGGTTGCCCTAACTTTTTCCTAGGTCGCCCTTGCGGGTTTTCGACCTAGCAGGCTTTTTGGATGCCCTAAATTTTTCCTAGCTCACCCTTGCAGGTTTTCGACCTAACGGGCTGTTTTGGTTGCCCTAACTTTTGCCTATGTCGCCCTTGCGGGTTTTCGACCTAGTGGGATTTTTGGATGCCCTAACTTTTTCCTAGGTCGCCCTTGCGGGTTTTCGACCTAGCGGGCTTTTTTGGTTGCCCTAACTTTTGCCTAGGTCGCCCTTGCGGGTTTTTGACCTAGCGGGCCTTTTTGGATGCCCTAACTTTTTCCTAGGTCGCCCTTACGGGTTTTCGACCTAGCGGGCCTTTTTGGATGCCCTAACTTTTGCCTAGGTCGCCCTTGCGGGTTTTCGACCTAGCGGGCTTTTTTGGTTGCCCTAACTTTTGCCTAGATCGCCCTTGCGGGTTTTTGACCTAGCGGGCCTTTTTGGATGCCCTAACTTTTTCCTAGGTCGCCCTTGCGGGTTTTCAACCTAGCGGGGCCTTTTGGATGCCCTAACTTTTGCCTAAGTCGCCCTTGCGAGTTTTCGACCTAGCGGGCTTTTATTAAGCGTAATACTTTTTTACAGCGTCAGCATTAGTTGGATTTGCTAAATCTTTCCCATTCATAGGGCCCGTGATAGTTTGGGGCCCACTTCCCTTGTAGCGCTTTTTGCATAGGTAATGACTTTTTGAGGACCAAATCTCCTTCTCGGAATGCTCGAGGACGTACTTTCTTTTCGAATGCTTTTTTCATCCTTTTCTGATATAGTTGTCCGTGGCACAACGCCACCAGTCTTTTTTCATCAACCAAGTTCAACTGATCAACCCGGGCTTGTACCCACTCTGCCTCCTCTAACCTTGCGTCCATTAACACCCTTAACAAAGGGATCTCTACCTTGATAGGAAGGACGACCTCCATTCCGTAAACGAGTGAGAATGGAGTTGCCCCAGTAGAGGTACGAACTGAAGTACGATACGCATGGAGGGCATAGGGAAGCATCTCATGCCAATCCTTATATGTGAGCACCATCTTTTGGAAAATTTTCTTGATGTTTTTATTAGCTGCCTCCACCGCTCCATTCATCTTTCGCATGTACGGGGAGGAATTATGATGTTGAATCTTGAATTGATCACACAATTCCTTCATCATTTTGTTATTCAAATTGGTACCATTATCTATGATGATTTTGTTGGGCAACCCATACCGGCAAATCAATTCCCTTTTTACGAACTTTACCACCACACTCCGGGTCACGCTGACGTAGGAGGCAGTCTCGACCCACTTGGTGAAATAGTCAATAGCAACCAATATAAAACGATGCCCATTGGACGCCTTAGGCTCAATTGGTCCAATAACATCCATTCCCCACATAGCGAATGGCCATGGTGAAGATAGTACATTCAAAGACGTAGGCGGCACATGGATATTGTCAGCGTATACCTGGCATTTATGACAAGTTTGAACATACTTACAGCAATCAGCCTCCATAGTCAACCAGTAGTATCCTGCTCTGAGGATTTTTCTTGCCATCGCGTGCCCGTTAGCATGGGCACCAAAAGATCCCTCATGGACTTCTTTTACAATTTTACTAGCCTCTGCTGCATCTACGCATCTGAGCAGGACCATATCATGATTTCTTTTATACAAAGTTTCTCCATCGAGAAAGAAACTTGCGGCTAATCTCCTCAAAGTTCTTTTATCATTTTCCGAGGCATGATCGGGATATTCCTTGTCTTTCAGAAAGCGCCGGATGTCATGATACCATGGTTGCCCATCCTGTTCTTCCTCAACCGACTGGCAAAAGGCTTATCGATCTCGACGCTGGATCTGGATAAGGGGCATATCCTCCTCCCTTCCTATTCTAAACATGGACGGGAGAGTGGCTAGGGCGTCAGCCAACTGGTTGTCCTCTCGAGGTATATGTGTAAAAGTGACATCCTCAAAGTGCTCCAATAATTCCTTAACATAAGCCTGGTATGGGATCAACTTTGCATCTCGAGTTTCCCATTCACCTTTAACTTGATGGATAACTAGAGTTGAATCACCATAGACCTCCAAGATTTTGACATTAGCATCAATTGCTGCTTGTATTCCCATGATACAGGCTTCGTATTCGGCCACATTATTAGTACAATCAAAGCCTAATCTAGCTGTGATAGGTACATATTGTCCTTCTGGGGAAATTAATATGGCTCCTATGCCATGACCCATCGTGTTGGATGCCCCATCAAACAACATCATCCACTTCTCCTTTACTTCCTGTTCCGGCTCACTAAATACTGCCATCCGATCCTCATCCGGAAACCCTTGTCTCATTGGCTGGTAATCATTTAGAGGCTGTTGAGCCAAGTAATCTGCAAATGCACTGCCTTTAATTGCCTTTTGTGTAACATACATGATATCATATTCTGATAACAGAACTTGCCATCTGGCAATCCGTCCGGACAAAGCGGGCTTCTCGAAGATGTACTTAATCGGATCCATCCTAAAGATCAACCAGGTAGTATGGCTCAAAATGTACTGTCTTAAACGATGAGCGGCCGATGCCAATGCGCAACAGGTTTGTTCTAACAAGGAATATTTTACCTCATAGTCAGTGAACTTTTTGCTCAGATAGTAAATGGCATGCTCTTTCTTTCCAGATGCATCTTGTTGACCAAGCATGCATCCCATGGCGTTACCTGTTACTGTCAAATATAGAATTAATGGTCTCCCTGGGACTGGAGGGACTAGAACCGGAGGGTCTTGCAAATAGAGCTTAATCTTTTCAAAGGCTTCTTGGCAATCCTCATTCCAATTGATGGGCTGATTCTTGCGTAAGAGTTTGAAAATCGGTTCACATGTGGTTGTCAACTGGAAAATGAACCTAGCGATGTAGTTTAGCCTCCCAAGAAACCCTCGCACCTCTTTCTCTGTCTTCGGGGCTGGCATTTCCAAGATTGCACGGACCTTATCAGGATCACCCTCAATTCCCCTTTCACTAACAATGAAGCCTAGCAGTTTCCCTGATTTCACACCGAAAGTGCACTTAGCTGGGTTCATTCTCAACTTGAACTTTCGAAGACGTTCAAATAGTTTTTGCAGATTATCGAGGTGATCCTCTTCAGTTCTTGACTTGACAATCATGTCATCCACATATACCGCGATCTCCTTGTGGATCACGTCATGGAATAATGTCACCATGGCTCTCTGATATGTTGCCCCAGCGTTTTTCAAACCAAAAGGCATGACTTTGTAATAGAAAGTTCCCGAAGCCGTAATGAAGGTGGTTTTCTCCATATCCTCTTCAGCCATCTTGATTTGATTATATCCAGAGAAACCGTCCATGAATGAAAAGTAAGAGAACTGGGCAGTATTATCAACTAATACGTCTATGTGAGGCAGAGGGAAGTCGTCCTTTGGACTGGCCCTATTTAGATCCCTGAAATCTACACACATTCGCACCTTTCCATCTTTCTTGGGGACCGGTACTATATTTGCGACCCACTCTGAGTATTTTTCTACGGCCAGGAAACCCGCATCGAACTGTTTTTTTACCTCTTCTCGGATTTTTAGGGACATCTCTGGCTTCATTCTTCTCAACTTCTGCTTCATCGGTGGGCAGTGAGGTTTCAAAAGGCAACTTATTTTCTACAATCGATGTGTCTAATCCCGGCATATCTTGATACGACCAAGCGAAAATGTCGCTATATTCATGTAATAGTGACACTAATCGAGAGCGGTTTTCGAACGCGCCTATCTTCACCTCTTTTTTATCCTCATCAGTCCCCAGATTTATTAACTCGACAGTCTCTTGGTGAGGTTGTATCAATTTAGATTCCCGCTCAACCAACCTTAATAATTCCCCAGAGGGCTCGCATTCAAATTCTGTTTCCTCATCCGCTTGATTAACAAGACAGTCGAAATTACTCCATACAATACTAGCTTGATCGTCATTAGGCAAGTTGTTTTCAGATCTGCAAATATGTGAAAAGGATAAGATATATGGATGTATTGGGAAAGGGAAGAGAATATTTCTGAAAGAATTCAATGGTATTTATTGATCAAACATATGTACAAAATATTGTTTATTTACAAAATTTCACAACAATTACAAATTACATGTAGACTGAATTTAAAATCACAGGAAGCTCGATGATTTCCCAATTTTTTAGCTCATGTCCCGATGGGAAAACTATCACCAGGTCATCCATGCTGAGCGGCTCTTCTTTATCAACAACCGCTATCATATCTGGAGTCTCGAACCCGGCGTTCCAGAAACTTTCTGAGATGTGGCGCAGAGGGACCCTATTTATCTGGGGCTTTCGTTTTTCCAATCTAACCTGTCTTTTTTCTTCCATCTCTTCCCTAAGCCTTCTCTTTTCTTCCTCAGTGGGTTTATACCCTAACCCAAATCGTGCTTATTCTTAATCAACTGCAAAGGCTGGGTTAATCCACCGTTGTTTTGCCCCAAATTGTCTCCGGGCTGAAATCCACTTTTCAACATTATTTTGGCCATCATTAACAAAGCTTTTGGGGGCCGATATTGGTCCATCACCTCTTCCTCCTTAACAGTAGTAGCATTAGCAATTTCTAAAGCCTGGAAGTGAGTTTCCAAAGCTTCTTTAGCAGCCTCGATATAAGGAGTACTAGATGGTTTGCTGACTAGAAAATCTTCTTCCGCGGAGACAATAACCAGCCTATTGTCTATAATGAATTTCAATTTCTGGTGCAGCGTAGATGGCACCGCTCGGGCCGAATGAATCCACGGTCTTCCGAGAAGGCAGTTGTATGCCGGCACAATATCCATTACTTGAAAAGTTATAATGAACAGGATTGGACCGATTTGCACTGGCAAGTCAATTTCACCCAAGACCTCTCTCCTAGACCCATCAAAGGCCCTCACCACCATAGAGAGGAACCATTATCTATTAACACACGAGCCAAGATATGATCCCTGTACTTCACAGATATATGCAGAGCCTTATTGTGTCCCGCTCCATTATCAGGGATCTCACTGTCTGCGAAGGTAAGGAAATTATTGGCCGTAAGGTTATTAGCAATGCCTTCAAAATTTTCTACCGACAAGTTATGAACCACATGGGCCTCGTTCAATATTTTCAATAATACTTTTCTATGGGGTTCAAAGTTCATCATCAACGATAGTAATGATATTTTGGCAGGGATGCGGTTTAGCTGTTCAACAACCGCATATTCACTCTGACTGATCATTTTTAAGAATTCACAAGCCTCCTCATCAGAAACTGATTTTTTAAGTTCCTTTCTTTCTTCCTTTCTGCTAGATTCTGGCTCGGGACCTGCCAGAATGGCTTCTCCACAGGGTCTCTCTCTTTTATCCTCCATAAGGGTATAGATACGGCCGCTCCTGGTCATTCCCCCAATTCCTGCTATGTTCACCACCTCACGTGTAGGCTCTTTTGAATTCTCGGGTTTTTTTTCTTCCTGTTTTCCCCCAGAAACTTCAACATCATACTTCCAGGGTACTTTTTTGTTGCTCTTGTATGGGAATGGTCCAGGCACTCTTACCGTGACAGGTTTCAGGCCGTCAGGTGTTGGGACAGCCGTGTTGTCTGTATAGCGGATAATCAGCGGCCTTGGATATCCCGAGAATGCGTCATTGATCATATCCACCTCCTCCTCTTCTATCTTAATACAATTCACCGTAGGTCCTCCATGATTCGGCAATGGATTACTCCCTATACTAGGAGCGTCTTTTTCAAAATTCAACCATTTCGCATTTATCAAATTCTGCACTTCGTATTTGAATCCTTGGCAATTCTCAATTGAATGCCCAACCGCCCCAGCGTGATATTCACATTTAGCGAACGGATCATACCATTTTGGGTATGGTGGTTCTACGGGTTTCATGGGACACGGAGCTATCAAAGAATTTTGGATCAGGCGGGGAAATAGGTCGGTGTAGCTCATGGGTATTGGGTCAAACTGTACTAGTTTTTTTTCATTGTTATTTGACCTTCTTTGGGGTGGGTTAGTGTTTGGGTTAGTGTTTTGGCTCCGAGGTTTTTGGGTTTGCTGTTGGGGGGCTATTTGTAGTGATGTGGGTGAAAAAGGGCCTATTGGTTGGAAGGATGGGGGTGAAATGTAGGGTGCTTGGTGACCAGGTTGAGAAGTGGCCACCATCTGAGGATAGGCTGGGTATTGGGGTTGGTATGGAACTTGGTAGTTAGGTGGCATGGCCATTTGTCTGTTTGGGTCGATAGTAACATGGTGGGTCTCTCCCTCCTTCCTTTTCCAAGAGTTGCTGGTTGGTTTTTTCATGTTTACGTTACCAACTGTATTATGTATGATCCGTCCTCGAAGCAAGCCATTTTCAATCCTTTCTCCAATAAGTACCATATTAGAAAAATTTGCCGACACGCTGTCGACCATCTTATCGTAAAATGGTGCCGGAAGGGTATCCATGAACATCCCAATCATTTCCCTCTCAAATAGAGGGGGCTGAACCTGAGCCGCCAACTCTCTCCATCGCTGGGCATACTCCTTGAAAGTTTCCTCCTCCCTTTTGGCCATATTTTGTAACTGGGATCGATCAGGCGCCATCTCTATATTGTATTTATATTGCCGAATGAAAGCATCAACAAGATCCTTCCATGAGCGAATGTGAGTATGCTCTAATTGAGTATACCAGGTAGCTGCAGCCCCAATAAGACTATCTTGAAAATAATGAATCAACAACTTATCATCGTATGCATGGGACGCCATCTTTCGGCAATACATTGTTAGGTAACTTCTTGGGCAACCTATCCCCTTATATTTTTCAAATTCTGGCATCTTGAATTTGTGGGGAATGATCACATGGGGCACTAAACACAAGTCGGATGCTTCTACTGCACCATAACTACTGCCTTCTATAGCCCGGACGTTTTCCTCTAGATGCTGCCATCTTCCACCTATTTGAGCCTCATTAGGGATAGGGTTATGTGATTGTATTCTAGCTACTTGATTATTGGCTATAGGAATCCCATATGGACCATGATGTCTTAGTATGTGAGTGGAGAGAATTGGTGGATGGGGTGGTTGGTAAGGGTTGGATGGGTGTGTGCCTTGCGTGTTAGAGCACGATGGGTTTTCAGCGATGGCGAAGTTGGTGTAGTTTGGGTTAGCATTTTGTGGCATCGACGAGGGGTTTATATGGAGTGTCTCTGTTGGGTTTATAGCAACACCCTGGGCTGGTGGCGGGTTGGAAAAGGGGGGTATGTAGTTGGGTGGCAGTCCATATGGGTGCCATTCAGGATCAGCGACCTCTTGTAGAGGCATCGACACACCAGCTGTGCCCTGATTTTCTACCCCAGAGGGTCCCTCTGTGCTCCTTTTTTCCAGCAGTTTCATCATCTGAGCCATCTGCTCTTTTAACTGACCCACTTCATTGCGCAGCTCTTCATTTTGTGCCTCTAACTCGTTCATGATTCTGACTTTAGAGCGTGTGCTATAAGGATGACGTGGAAATCGTGAGTCTGCAATTTTGTTTTCTGAAACGAAGTAAGTTAGTTAATTATAAAATGTTTTTATAAATTTAAGCATGTACTAAGTGTGTGCCTATGATAGAGGACCCGTCATCTTGACGAGTATTTTAGCCGCGAGCGTGCTTTGGGTGAGTGTGAAATGGAAATTAACGCAGTATCAGACACAGATATGTAAGAAAGCAGATTCATCATTCATAGCATAATGTTTTTTAGGGTACAACTTGTTCTTCTTTTTCTGCTAACATAATATATTTTTTCATTCTCAGGATCAATTCTTTACAAAAAAGGAGGAACTCTTCGACTTCAGCTGGGGTGTGCAGTGAATGTAATGATGCTTCAGCCTTTTTTAACAATGGCAGGATTTCTTCAATAGCAGTATTTGCCAAGCTAGCCAACCTCCCAAAGCACTTGGTCCAGTGATCGGCTGTATCTTTGTACCATTGCATCTCATCTTGTAGATCACTGATACCCCTTTGTTGCATCCTAATTACTTCAATAACCTTCCATTTTTCTTCATCAACTTCCCTTCCCCACTCGGCTAGCAGATTCTGAATTTGTTGATTTAAGTCTTCTATATGTCGTTGCAGCACACTCTTTTCATTTAATAATGGACTTGTTTCTGCTTGTGCTCTGTTCTTTTCATTCGTTGCTTGGTCTTTTTCCCGCCTAAGCTTATGAACACGACCTCTTAGTTGCTTGACTGTATCTCTCATTCTCTGATTTCCTTGCAGAGCTGCGTCTCTTTCCTGCACCCTCAGTCCCAATTCTTTATTAGCTTCTTGGAGGTTCATATGGACCTTAGCCGTGTATTCCCGTTCTGACTTCTGTTGCTCTCTAAGATTTCCCATGGCAATTTCTTTTTCTTGGTTTTCCCTTCTTAACTCTGCATTTTCTTGCTGGGTCTTCGATATCCTTTCCTCTAGCTTATTATTTTTTATGGTCATGTTTTCTAGTTTTTCCCTCAAGTCTTTAACGGTTTCATCCTCGATGACTACAGATTCTGCTTGACTTCCAGAGGTGGGCCCTTGCATTTTGAAAGGAAATTTAATTTTTCGTACTCTTTCCCGGACCCATTGCTTATATTCCTCTTTGGCTGCACAACTTCTAACCCCCAACTCCTTTCCTTTTATTGTGGCCACACTCCAGGCTCCCCTAACTCTTCGAAGTGTTTCGAAAAAATCACCTTCGTAATTCAGGATGAACGGGGTTAATAACTCGCTCGGTGGAGGTTCCTTAATGGGGTAAGCCAATTGTCTTTGCCCCAGTACTGGGTTATAATTGATGCAGCCTCAGATTCCCATGAGCGGAACATTTGGGAATCCCTTACAGTGGTAGATGAGAGACGTCCTTTGTTGCCAAGTTGGCTGTCATCTAATCTGATCTTCTTTCAAATTGGCGAGGTGAGCAGCCCATTCATGGCTATTCATCACTTTTAGCGGGTAGCACAACAAATCTGATATAAGGCATCGTACTTTGGTATTTCTTTTGAATATGTGAGTTGTTAACCAGACATACAGCATAGGGAGACAACACACGAGCTTCTTTCCTTTTTTCTCATGGCAAAAATTCAATGTACCATACACATCGGCTAAGAGAGCAACAACGGGATTTTCCATTCTAGTTTTCCTGGCTAAAAATATGTCGATAGCTGCCTGATCCACGAAACCTTCTATGCTGAGAAAGAGTACCAAGCCATAGATAGTGAGAGCTAGTACATCTATGAAGACGTCCCATTGGTTACTGTCGGCCAAATAGCGCAAATAGTCTTCAAGGAACTCCCTAGAAAACCCCCTTATTCGGTTCTTGTCCTGATAATCCTTCAGAAGATCACTAGCCTGTAATCCCAGAGCTTGTGTTGTCACTCAGAACGAGGCATGGTGTTCCAGGTGGTTATATGGTTTACTTCCTTCTAACGGTAAATCCAGAATCTGCTCATATTCCTCCAAGGTAGGCGCCATTTGGAAGTCAAGGAAAGTGAAACATCTAAGAGGAGGGTCGCAGTATTGTGCCAATGTCGTGATTGCGTCCTCGTGCACCCTCACCTTCAGCAAACCCAATATATTTCCATACTTCTTCGTCAAAGACATTTGTTGTATGCTGGTCAATTTATTTCCATACTCCTCTAAGCTAGAGGAGTCTACTAGTCTGGCGCCAATACGCCTCTTCTTTCTCAACTGTACTGATTCCGCATTAATTTCCATTTCACCATCTTCTTTTATACTCTTCAAGGATCTGGGTCCTCAAAAAAGAAAGAAAAATAGGCGCATAAGTCAGATGTTTACAAAATAAATGAGTGCATGGTATGGTATGACTTATGAAGATGAAATGTTTTGTGTATATGCATGCCTTCGTGTAGATTAGATATGGTTTATGTACATGCATGCAAGATGTTATGTAAATCTAATGTGTGCATGCGATATGCGGGCTATTGTATGGATTCTGTAGTCTGCCCCTATTCTTCCCTTTTTTGTTGTTGTTGTTCTTCTTCCTCTTTTTTTTTTTGAATTGTCATGCAATGCAGAAGACATGGTTCATTTATTATGCCATAAATAAGTACGAAAGTATTATATGCCCTTTTAGTGTCCTACAATGGGTATCCTGTCCTAGGGAACTAGGCTTTTCTAATGGATGAGCCTCTCGCAAAGGTGGTTTGTAGTCCTAAGGTATTAAGGTCACTAGAGCCAAGTTCCAGTTTACAATGCTTGCTACAACAGTAGGGAATGCTACCAGTTGCAGGGCATCGTAAATAGGACGCACTCTAGTTGGGGTTTTTGTAATTGTCAAACAGGACGTGCATCCAAAGTGACACCATTAGACCCCTCTAATCTTAGGATTCTCTCAGACCCGGGTACAGGGCCTCTCTCTTATGCATGCATATGTGGTGTGTGCAAAGGGCATACGAACCATTTGGGATACCTGCAATTGGGGAAAGCATGATATATAACAGTTTATAGTTTATCTACCCTAGGGTTGTACAACAGATAATAAGCAAACAGTAGATAAAAGGGATAAACAACTATTTTATGAAAAAGAGATCAACACAATACGCACTCAATCAAACGGGCTTGACACTCTGAATTCCATAATGGAGTCGCCATCTGTCGTAACCATAATTAGAACGAGACGACGAGCTCGCTAAAATTTTGAAAATAGAATTTAATTGGTGTGTGTAGCTGCCACCAAATTTTATTTTAAGGGAAAATATTTGGAAAAACCCTAACTTGAGGAAGAAATTCCAAGTTCGGGAGTCGGTTACGAATAGGGAAGGTGTTAGGCACCCTACTCGCCCATTCCAAAGAACGGTACCCTTAAACTGAGTGTGTGATTTTTTGAAAATTGTTTGATCCCTTAAATAGAATGAAAATAAATAGGTTTGTAGGAAAATAGCCTGACAGGACTTGATCTTGCTCCTACGTATTCCCTGGTGCAATGGGAAATTCAAGGCTACGTGGTTCTAGTTTTTAACATTATTTGGCACGAAGGATGTAATTTTGAAAAAGAGATTAAAAGGAAAATCCTCGATCCACATGCACAGAGTCGAAAGCAAGCGAAGGTTGCATGACGACTCATATGGTTCTCCAAACATCGAAAGACAGGGTATGCTGCACTTTCAATTTCAGAGCTCATTGTGTGAGATCTTGGGCTTTTTAGGAAATTTTAAAATATTTTGGAAGAAATGGAATAATTTTGAAAGGATATTAAAAGGAAGATCCTTGATCCACATGCACAGAGTCGAAAGCAAGCGAAGGTTGCACGACGACTCATATGGTTCTCCAAACATCAAAAGACAGGGTATGCTGCACTTTCAACTTTGGAGCTAATTGTGTGTGATCTTGGGCTTTTAGGAACTTTAAAAATATTTTGGAAGAAAGGGGATAATTTTGAAAGGGGATTAAAAGGAAAATCATTGATCCACATGCACAGAGTCGAAGGCAAGCAAAGGTTGCACTGCAACCCGTATGATTTTCCGGACGTCGAAAGACAGGGTATGCTGCACTTTCAACTTCGGAGTTCATTGCGTGAGATCTCAGAACTTTTTAAAGCTTTCAACAATCTTTTAACAATATTTTCAGAGAACGGGTATTTGAAAAGGTTAGGATGGGGATATTTTAGCATTTTTCAAAAGTTATTGAACGGAAGAGGAAATTTTGGTGAAAGGCTCAAATTTTACCAATGCTGTTTCCAATTGTGGGATTGTATGCTGGAGGTTCACCTGTGAGAGAACCTGGGGTTTTTCCTTTCCATCTTTATTTGTAAGACAAAAGAACCATATTACACCTTGTTTTAAAAGAGCAGAACCTGTATAGATAATTTAGTTCTAGACCTGATATGTAGGGTAAATGAAACAATGGGCGAAATTAATAAGCCTATCCTATTTGATTCTCTAACCCAACGATCTTGCTCTTAGATCAAGTCTTTACTCATATATAGGCTCCCCCATTTCTATCACTCATCATGCTACTTAAACATTAAAAGCTATTAGCTTTTCCTAGTGCCACTTTCTTAGCTAAGTCTCTACATTCAGAATTGGGGTTGACTAGCCCGTATCCACATTCTGGGCTTTTTATCAGTCCATGGTTGCCTCGGATCTGCTGTATCAGAAAGTGTACCAAGACTGGAATAGAGTTGCATATCCAGATTAGTGAAATGAAATTAAACTCTTATTTCATCGAAGTTATGGACCTAAACTTTTAATTTCTAGTTGGTGTCTTAAACCCAAAGCACACTTATAACCTGTATCAGGAACCTAGCACAGACTGCTTCAGAGCTTTGAAGCCAGAGTGGTAATTCACCCTGATCCTTAATTTTCTAGGGGTTTTAGGCTACCAGATATAGCATTCAGCCATCTAACTTGACTCTTACGATTCCCAGGCAACTAGTCGGAGGGTTGGCCAAGGGTATAGGTAAGGACAAATTCCAAACCCATTAGTTTAGCCTTTACTGGTTTTTCATTAGGATCTAATTGAGATCTTGCATTGTGTCCAAAAAATTCTACCAGAATAGTGACTTGGTGTTAGGTACAGGTTCTTGACCTCACGCATGCTGTTGTACCTCACAGGCTAACCTCTTATTACTTCCCAATTTTAAGAGTGCAGAATCCAGACCTACAATTTGGAAGCTAGGAGCATGAACTCTTTGCATTAGCCTACTGTTTTAGTTCCTGAACCTTAGCCTCTTAATTAGCTGCTTAAGGGTGCTTTTCATGGTTGGTGAATGGTAGCTCGTTTTTCTAATTTTCCTCTATTCTGGCATATCTTAGGCCTCTGTAGTTGCTTAAGGGTGCTTTTCATGGTTGTTGCAGTTACCCTATGTCTCTTGACAACTAAGAAAATTCTGAAGTCTGCTTTTCTTGGATCCTATTCTGTATCTGTGAGCATAGTACCAGAAATCAGATTAATGCTTACCTGAATTGTAATTTACAAGGCTATTATTAAGACCAAATTAACTAGACACGTATCAAAAGCTTTACCCTGTGTTGTAGTATGATTCAGGGTATCTGATATGATCCAGGACTAGGCACAAGTCTAAGAAGCTACAGGGGTATATCAGACGAAAAACAGATCTGCAGTTGCAAGCCATAACCTATATTCGACAAGCTAGCAATCTTTTCTCAACCTCTAGTTGAGAGATAGATTATACTGCTCCATTGCAAGTTTACAAAACTTTTACCAGGCTTAAACATAAACAGGTATAGAGAGTCTCTGGCCTACTGCCACTGCCAGATATTTGTCACAGACCAGGATTGGGAACCTCCTGTAAACAGCAGAACCATTCACTGGTCTAACAGATCTGTATCTGTTGGTTCCTTAGCTGGATTCAGACCAGACTTCATCAATTCTGTGGTATACTTGGAAACTGATAGAACGAGTCATTCATGTCAAATTACCAGCCCTCAACGAACCTATTACAATCTCCCTCTATGCTGTGAAGCCAATTACATTATGTCAGGCTACCAATTTATCTCAGACCTCCCTTTTTCCCTGAGGTTCCTAGAAGCCTATTAATCCCAGGATCATTTTTCAGGACCCAGAGATGGTTTAGCATGACCTGCGACTTCCAAAATAGATTACCAGAACATTGATACAGGATTCAGACAAGAGTATACTTAACACGAATAGTCTATCGTTTGCTAAATTCTTTACAGAATGTGCTTTTGGGTCAGACTGAGACTCATCTTAGTGCCCAACTGGGCCAGTAGGATGATTGCCCCTGGCCTTGCACTGGCAACTATGACCACAGATGTTGGACCTTCAATTATTTGTCCAAGGATACCTATCATACTTTATAACAGGCAACTCATTTCCAAATTTGCTCCTACTTTGGTAATCATTAAGCTTCCTTACAGGGATCAACTGTTTCCCTATCAGTTTGGCTACATTAATGAGTCACCATGACCAAAACTACTTATACCAATATTAGGGAGCTCCTATTACCATAGGCTAAAGATCAATATTCCATCACATGTTCATTTTTGACCGATTTCCTCAAATTGTCAACTCCTATTCACTAAAGATATCCATTCAGGTTAAAGATCCTTAATTCTATTGTGTGTTCTGTTTTTCTGCGTTTAGGTTTACTCATTCTACTGACCAGAAATCTTTTTACTGTACTTGGGGCTCGATACTGCTTTCCAACTCCCAGTTCAGACATGAATTGAAAGCTCAGTGGTACAATAAGCCTGCTGATGTTAAATTGCCAACTTTACTTAGTGCGAAATGGTCCATTATGGGTTAAAATCATATTTCAAATAATCACCAAAAAATTACTGTCCTATAAATCAATCAATTCTGATTCCTGCAACGCTAAACTTTTGATTCAACGATTTCCAAGCATGATTCAAACAGAGCAACAGCAGGCATGCACAAGTCATCATGGCAATATACTTAGATATATTATGCTTCCTTGAGTAATTTCATTCTTAAAATTTCAGAAGAATGCTATGCTAATACAGAATTGGTGAAGCTTACTAACCTGAAACGAAGCGTATCTCATAAAACTTCGAATCGCTCCCGGAAATGACTAAAATGGAATTCGTGTGGATTTCTTCCCGCTGAAAGAGATGCGGACCAAATGCAAGATGCTTTCAAGGAGCGTGGAAGCTAATGAGTGTCCAAGAATTAGAAAGAACGAAGGAAAGGAGTCCAATTCTTCTTCGAGGAAAACTCAGTGCTTTCAAACCCAGCAAAACAACGTGAAATAGGTCAATCTTCCGTCGAGAGATTCCCACCGAAATTGTGATGGACAGTGAATATGACTATATCAGCTTCGAGCCAAAAATTTCTTCCAGAGCAGTGAGAGATTCGAAACGAATTCAAAGGAACAAGAACGTGATTCCCTTCCTGAAAGTCTGAGAATGTCTAGAAAGCTTAGAGCGGAGTCAAGAAAATCGAAGACGAAGGATGTTCCTTCTTCCTCGAGAAATTTCGCAAATTCCTTCCAAGAATTCAAAGAAACCGCTTGAAACCCATATCTCCCTCTACCTCTGTATTCTCTGAATCCTTTTTCATACTAAAAAGTCCCCTTCAAATTCTTCAAAAATTCCTTTATACCCCTTTCTAACCATGGTAATACCCAACCTGCCCTTAGTTAATTGCTAACCCAAAATAACAATCCTAACTAAACTTCTAACTAACCTAACTAACTCCTAACTAACCCTAGCCTATTGGGGATAACCACTTATTTTTATTGTTTCCCAACTTTTATTCAACTCCTTTCACTTTTGTTTGTTATTTTTACTTATTATTACCATCATCTTTTATTTTTTACTGCTTACTTTCTATTGTATATATGTATATACTTTATGTTGGCTACTCATCCCTCTTCTTCTTTCCCTCTTAAGTCTTATTTCTATTCTTTTCATCTTTGTAATTTAAACCAAAGTGATCCGGACAGGAATTGGTGTTCACAGTTTGCCCCTCTTTACTTAGTTCTTACCAGATAAAGCGAGGATACTACTCGTATTACCGAGGTAAAAAGTGAGTAAAGATGTGAATCAATTCTGTCCGAAAACTAACGAAATGCATAGGTATCTTATCGTGAATCGTGGTAAACCAGGGTGCTCGAAGGCTTGACCTTCGGAACTCCTTGAAAGGAATATTTGAAAATGGCTAGAAAGCTTTGAGAATATTTTAAGAGGAATCCTTAGTCCACTTATGCACAAGATCCAAGACAACTACGATTGCACTGGGATCCATACGAATCCCTAAGCATCGAACAGTAGAAAAAGCTTCCAGTTCGTGCTTAGGGTCCATTGCGTGAGACATAAGGATTTTAAAATGAGGTTTTTATTGAAACTATTTTGAAAGGGATTCTTAGTCCATATATGCACAGGGTCAAAGACAACTACGGCTGCACTTGAGACCCATATGAATTCCCAAGCATAGAACAACAGAAAAAGCTACCAGTTCGTGCTTAGGGTTCATTGCGTGAGACCTAGAACCAAAGAATTTTTCTTGAGGTTATTTGAAAGGTGCTCTTAGTCCACCTATGCACAAGGTCCAAGACAACTACAGCTGCACTTGGGACCCCTATGAATTTCTAAACATCGAACAGTAGAAAAAGCTACTAGTTCGTGCCTACGGTTCATTGCGTGAGACCTAGAGATTCCAAAATGAAATTTTCTTGAGATTTATTTGAAAGGGCTTCCTAGTCCACATATGCACAGGGTCCAAGAAAACTACGGTTGCACTTGGGACCCATATGAATTCCTAAACACCGAACAACAGAAAAAGCTACTAGTTCGTGCCTAAGGTTCATTGCGTGGGACCTAGAGATTCCAAAATGAATTTTTCTTGAGATTTATTTGAAAATGATAAAGGAATAAACGAGCTTAACTAGAAAAGATTGACTGATTTAAACTAAAAAAATGAACTTGATTTTGAAAGACATTTGATTGGAATAGACTTGATTTGAGATGAAAAGAATTAGACTTGATATGGATTTGAAAGAGGGGGTTTTGATTTAAAAGAGGAACGTTTGACTTTTAAGAAAGGATAATTTAACTTGATTTTACTTGAAGAAAAAAATTTTGATTTAAAATAAAATGTTTGGCTTGATAGGAAGAATGACTGAATTTGACTTTATTTTTATGGGATTTAAAAATGAAAGCTTGGCTTGAAGGGAGAAGGATTTAAATTGAGGTAGATGACTCGGTCATAAGGGTTGATTGGACATTTTAGGAATTTTGGGGTTTAATTGGAATTTTGGGAAATTCAGTGGCATGATTGTAATTTTGGAAAATTCAGGGGCTTGATTGCAATTTTGGAAAATTGAGGGGCTCAATTTCAATATTGGAAAATTGAGGGGTTTAAATGGAATTTTGAGAAGTGCTGAGGGTCTGATTGGGATTTTAGAAAGTTTGGTAGCTTACGTGGCTTGGGAGAGGCTTGGTGGCTCATTTGGCTTAGGGAGAGGCTCATATGGCTTGGGGCTCAATAATCATAAGATAAAAACTGAGATGGGCCTCGAACCTTGGGTACCTGGAGTACATAAGAAGCGCATCTGCCACTGTGCCAAGCGCATATTTGATATTCAAGTTCTCCACTTTAAATTTGAAATGAGCCTTGGGGTATGGGAGAATTAAAAGAAATTAGAGCGTGCGGGATTAGAATTAAAAGAAATTAGGCGAATGACTAACCACTACGCTGTAGAACCAATTGAGATTTGTTATTCCCCATCTTAATTAAAACTGGCAACGCCCCCAGAGTCTCTAAAAATTGGAAATCGGCCTTATGACACTTAGCACCATGGCTAGGCACCTCTTTAGTATCGAGTTACTTAGGGCCAAATGTTTAAAAACGGGTTTGATGATTGCAATGAATGAAAAATTTCCAAGGGGCTTTGCTAGTTTCGAAAATAAGTTTCGAATCATATGGGGCGGCTCCTAATATTTTCTATGGAAATTCATAACAGCATAAGAGGTCGGGATTCTTGATAAATAAACTGCGATGTGTGAACTATAGTTTCAATCCCCATAAGAACAGAGATAAAAACTAAACAGGGAGGACTATTCGTAGTGGTGTTTTCGTCTAAATTTGGGTTCTCATTTTTGAAATTGACGATGCGTTCATGCTTAAACTGTGCAACTAAATTAGAACAAGGGATGAGGAACAGCTGTTAGTACTCTGGTACTATGTCAAGATTCTGGTAACTAAATGGCCAAGCATCATTCTCCCGTGATTATGAGGCTTTGCTGGAAATCCTGAGAGTACTGACGTTGTGCCCAGCCTTTTCAACTCAATCAAAATTCAAATCTACCACATCTATGGTACCGAATTATTGCAGCGCATGGCATGAGAAGGAACAGTCACTGTTATAGGTTGGGGCAGTGGTACTAAAGCAGCAGAATAGAACCTAAGTGTGAGACTTTACCACCTAGAAGTTTCATCAAGGTCGCCTTGGTTTGACCTCATCATCTCCAATCAATGTTCAAAAGTCGATCTTACTTGATTGCACTACTTGAATTACAGTTTTTAGGGTATATGCATAGTGTTTGTGGTGACCTTAGATCTTATGAACTAATGCTAGCAAACGTGATAAAATAGACCAACTGTTTAAGAAGCATTTCAATTTCAAGATTCAGGCCTAGAATTACTTTGATGAAACCCACTTACTGTATCAATTTTTTTTTGGATCCTCATCGAGCAATGCCTAAAACTCGCAGCTCTCAGTTTTATATTGCAAGGACTCACTGATATTAGTTTATTTTATGCTATACCTGTTGACTGGATGGAAGCTGATCTTAGCAAGCGTACAAAATGATATGCCAAATCAAGCTTTGAAGGTGCAAATTCTGTTACTAAAGCTCACATCATTCAATCAAAAAATTTACAGAACATCAGCAAAGAACATAAATGAATCAATTTAACAGCTGATCAATGAGGGAGACAGTGTGCGAGCCATTATACAATCTTAGAGGGCCTATTCACTAAAGATATCCATTCAGGTTAAAGATCCTTAATTCTATTGTGTGTTCTGTTTTTCTGCGTTTAGGTTTACTCATTCTACTGACCAGAAATCTTTTTACTGTACTTGGGGCTCGATACTGCTTTCCAACTCCCAGTTCAGACATGAATTGAAAGCTCAGTGGTACAATAAGCCTGCTGATGTTAAATTGCCAACTTTACTTAGTGCGAAATGGTCCATTATGGGTTAAAATCATATTTCAAATAATCACCAAAAAATTACTGTCCTATAAATCAATCAATTCTGATTCCTGCAACGCTAAACTTTTGATTCAACGATTTCCAAGCATGATTCAAACAGAGCAACAGCAGGTATGCACAAGTCATCATGGCAATATACTTAGATATATTATGCTTCCTTGAGTAATTTCATTCTTAAAATTTCAGAAGAATGCTATGCTAATACAGAATTGGTGAAGCTTACTAACCTGAAACGAAGCGTATCTCATAAAACTTCGAATCGCTCCCGGAAATGACTAAAATGGAATTCGTGTGGATTTCTTCCCGCTGAAAGAGATGCGGACCAAATGCAAGATGCTTTCAAGGAGCGTGGAAGCTAATGAGTGTCCAAGAATTAGAAAGAACGAAGGAAAGGAGTCCAATTCTTCTTCGAGGAAAACTCAGTGCTTTCAAACCCAGCAAAACAACGTGAAATAGGTCAATCTTCCGTCGAGAGATTCCCACCGAAATTGTGATGGACAGTGAATATGACTATATCAGCTTCGAGCCAAAAATTTCTTCCAGAGCAGTGAGAGATTCGAAACGAATTCAAAGGAACAAGAACGTGATTCCCTTCCTGAAAGTCTGAGAATGTCTAGAAAGCTTAGAGCGGAGTCAAGAAAATCGAAGACGAAGGATGTTCCTTCTTCCTCGAGAAATTTCGCAAATTCCTTCCAAGAATTCAAAGAAACCGCTTGAAACCCATATCTCCCTCTACCTCTGTATTCTCTGAATCCTTTTTCATACTAAAAAGTCCCCTTCAAATTCTTCAAAAATTCCTTTATACCCCTTTCTAACCATGGTAATACCCAACCTGCCCTTAGTTAATTGCTAACCCAAAATAACAATCCTAACTAAACTTCTAACTAACCTAACTAACTCCTAACTAACCCTAGCCTATTGGGGATAACCACTTATTTTTATTGTTTCCCAACTTTTATTCAACTCCTTTCACTTTTGTTTGTTATTTTTACTTATTATTACCATCATCTTTTATTTTTTACTGCTTACTTTCTATTGTATATATGTATATACTTTATGTTGGCTACTCATCCCTCTTCTTCTTTCCCTCTTAAGTCTTATTTCTATTCTTTTCATCTTTGTAATTTAAACCAAAGTGATCCGGACAGGAATTGGTGTTCACAGTTTGCCCCTCTTTACTTAGTTCTTACCAGATAAAGCGAGGATACTACTCGTATTACCGAGGTAAAAAGTGAGTAAAGATGTGAATCAATTCTGTCCGAAAACTAACGAAATGCATAGGTATCTTATCGTGAATCGTGGTAAACCAGGGTGCTCGAAGGCTTGACCTTCGGAACTCCTTGAAAGGAATATTTGAAAATGGCTAGAAAGCTTTGAGAATATTTTAAGAGGAATCCTTAGTCCACTTATGCACAAGATCCAAGACAACTACGATTGCACTGGGATCCATACGAATCCCTAAGCATCGAACAGTAGAAAAAGCTTCCAGTTCGTGCTTAGGGTCCATTGCGTGAGACATAAGGATTTTAAAATGAGGTTTTTATTGAAACTATTTTGAAAGGGATTCTTAGTCCATATATGCACAGGGTCAAAGACAACTACGGCTGCACTTGAGACCCATATGAATTCCCAAGCATAGAACAACAGAAAAAGCTACCAGTTCGTGCTTAGGGTTCATTGCGTGAGACCTAGAACCAAAGAATTTTTCTTGAGGTTATTTGAAAGGTGCTCTTAGTCCACCTATGCACAAGGTCCAAGACAACTACAGCTGCACTTGGGACCCCTATGAATTTCTAAACATCGAACAGTAGAAAAAGCTACTAGTTCGTGCCTACGGTTCATTGCGTGAGACCTAGAGATTCCAAAATGAAATTTTCTTGAGATTTATTTGAAAGGGCTTCCTAGTCCACATATGCACAGGGTCCAAGAAAACTACGGTTGCACTTGGGACCCATATGAATTCCTAAACACCGAACAACAGAAAAAGCTACTAGTTCGTGCCTAAGGTTCATTGCGTGGGACCTAGAGATTCCAAAATGAATTTTTCTTGAGATTTATTTGAAAATGATAAAGGAATAAACGAGCTTAACTAGAAAAGATTGACTGATTTAAACTAAAAAAATGAACTTGATTTTGAAAGACATTTGATTGGAATAGACTTGATTTGAGATGAAAAGAATTAGACTTGATATGGATTTGAAAGAGGGGGTTTTGATTTAAAAGAGGAACGTTTGACTTTTAAGAAAGGATAATTTAACTTGATTTTACTTGAAGAAAAAAATTTTGATTTAAAATAAAATGTTTGGCTTGATAGGAAGAATGACTGAATTTGACTTTATTTTTATGGGATTTAAAAATGAAAGCTTGGCTTGAAGGGAGAAGGATTTAAATTGAGGTAGATGACTCGGTCATAAGGGTTGATTGGACATTTTAGGAATTTTGGGGTTTAATTGGAATTTTGGGAAATTCAGTGGCATGATTGTAATTTTGGAAAATTCAGGGGCTTGATTGCAATTTTGGAAAATTGAGGGGCTCAATTTCAATATTGGAAAATTGAGGGGTTTAAATGGAATTTTGAGAAGTGCTGAGGGTCTGATTGGGATTTTAGAAAGTTTGGTAGCTTACGTGGCTTGGGAGAGGCTTGGTGGCTCATTTGGCTTAGGGAGAGGCTCATATGGCTTGGGGCTCAATAATCATAAGATAAAAACTGAGATGGGCCTCGAACCTTGGGTACCTGGAGTACATAAGAAGCGCATCTGCCACTGTGCCAAGCGCATATTTGATATTCAAGTTCTCCACTTTAAATTTGAAATGAGCCTTGGGGTATGGGAGAATTAAAAGAAATTAGAGCGTGCGGGATTAGAATTAAAAGAAATTAGGCGAATGACTAACCACTACGTTGTAGAACCAATTGAGATTTGTTATTCCCCATCTTAATTAAAACTGGCAACGCCCCCAGAGTCTCTAAAAATTGGAAATCGGCCTTATGACACTTAGCACCATGGCTAGGCACCTCTTTAGTATCGAGTTACTTAGGGCCAAATGTTTAAAAACGGGTTTGATGATTGCAATGAATGAAAAATTTCCAAGGGGCTTTGCTAGTTTCGAAAATAAGTTTCGAATCATATGGGGCGGCTCCTAATATTTTCTATGGAAATTCATAACAGCATAAGAGGTCGGGATTCTTGATAAATAAACTGCGATGTGTGAACTATAGTTTCAATCCCCATAAGAACAGAGATAAAAACTAAACAGGGAGGACTATTCGTAGTGGTGTTTTCGTCTAAATTTGGGTTCTCATTTTTGAAATTGACGATGCGTTCATGCTTAAACTGTGCAACTAAATTAGAACAAGGGATGAGGAACAGCTGTTAGTACTCTGGTACTATGTCAAGATTCTGGTAACTAAATGGCCAAGCATCATTCTCCCGTGATTATGAGGCTTTGCTGGAAATCCTGAGAGTACTGACGTTGTGCCCAGCCTTTTCAACTCAATCAAAATTCAAATCTACCACATCTATGGTACCGAATTATTGCAGCGCATGGCATGAGAAGGAACAGTCACTGTTATAGGTTGGGGCAGTGGTACTAAAGCAGCAGAATAGAACCTAAGTGTGAGACTTTACCACCTAGAAGTTTCATCAAGGTCGCCTTGGTTTGACCTCATCATCTCCAATCAATGTTCAAAAGTCGATCTTACTTGATTGCACTACTTGAATTACAGTTTTTAGGGTATATGCATAGTGTTTGTGGTGACCTTAGATCTTATGAACTAATGCTAGCAAACGTGATAAAATAGACCAACTGTTTAAGAAGCATTTCAATTTCAAGATTCAGGCCTAGAATTACTTTGATGAAACCCACTTACTGTATCAATTTTTTTTTGGATCCTCATCGAGCAATGCCTAAAACTCGCAGCTCTCAGTTTTATATTGCAAGGACTCACTGATATTAGTTTATTTTATGCTATACCTGTTGACTGGATGGAAGCTGATCTTAGCAAGCGTACAAAATGATATGCCAAATCAAGCTTTGAAGGTGCAAATTCTGTTACTAAAGCTCACATCATTCAATCAAAAAATTTACAGAACATCAGCAAAGAACATAAATGAATCAATTTAACAGCTGATCAATGAGGGAGACAGTGTGCGAGCCATTATACAATCTTAGAGGGCCTAACACTAGTATACTAGAATAGGCTTACTACCTAGCATCAATATTTTGATTTATTCTTGAAACCTCTTCTCAACTTAACGAGTTAAACAACTGAAAATCCAGTGAGCTTAGTCATGAAATTCCCTATCCACTAGTCATAGTTCCATTAATCCATTCTTACTTGATTAAGGATTTCAACAACTGACATTCACGTTCAAAATACATATCACTCTCATGCATCAAGTGGCGACTGGAAATTCTGGTTCTAAACCGGTTAATGAAATGTGAGGGAAAACTCACCTGGATGGAGGCAGCTTTTACACAAGATCGATGCACACCAGACTTCAATCAAGGTTGAAATTGACTCTGATCAAGATCATTCTCCCAAGATATGATGGATCAGATGAGAGAACTCAGAGATGGAGAATCGAGGCCGAGGATGAGACTAAGAGAAACTCCAAAAATCTTCTGCACAGCTGAGAAAATCAAGGGAGTTCAGAGGATGTTGTTGGAAATCCGGATCGATCCTCCTAAAGTATTGGAGTCTTGAAGTTCTTCTACAGATTCTGGCGTGTGAAGTCAAATAAATCCTCCAACAAGAATGAACATCCAGTTTCTTGACGCTCATCCAAACGATTAGTTAAAACTGCTTCATCAAGGAGTACAAACTTCTCCTTCACGGCGGGGAAGCCCAAGCTGGTTGTGGACAATGATGAATCAAGAAAGTTGAGAGAACGTTCCAGTGCTTCTTACCCTTCTTCCTTTCGTTTTCCAAGAGGTTCCAACCAGGAGTCTGTCTCCAAATCTTCTCAAAAAATGAGGAAGAAAACCGAAAAAACCAAAGAGCCCCCTTTTTTATAGACCCCCAAAATAAAGATTTTGGCAGGACCTTAGTTTTTCATTTTATTTCCCTTTTATTTGTTCTCATTTGATTTTATATTTTCTATTTTTCTTAAATTCTCATTTTTTTTCTTTTTTTTATTCTGTATTTATTTATTTTTATTTAATTCGTTTTTGTTTTAGTTCTCTCTCTTCTTCTTTTTTTGTTTTATTTTGTATTTTTCTTCTTTTCAATATTTTTCTTTCTTTTTTTATTTCAGATTATTATTTTTATTTATTATTTTTTTTCTATTTTCTTGTATTTATTTTTCTTTCTTTTTTCAATTTTCATCTTTACCCTTTTATTATTTTTTTTACTACTTATTTATCATTTTCTTTGTTATTTTTATTTTTCTTTGTTTAGTTTTTGTCATTTTTTTTATTTTATTAAATCTATTTTTATTTTCCAATTTTATTATTCTTCTTTTATATATCTTTATTTTTTGGTTTCACTAATCTTTATTTATTTCTCCTTTTTCAGATTTTATTTTCTTTTTATTTTTGTTTCCAGTTTATTTACAGTATACATGATTACTTGATATAAAATGTAATCATGTATACTGTAAACACTCAATTATGTTTGAGGTCCTCAATTATTAAAATTAAACAAGAAACCAATGATAAATTAAATAATAAATAGAAAAGCAGAAAACAGAATAAAAACAGAAAAATCGAAAAAAGTAAAGAAATTTGAAAATAATGGTTTAAATAAAATAAATAAAAGTTTTAGAAAAGAGATAAAATGAAAAACTAAGAATAAAGACACAAAAAAAGAACCAAATCTGAAAATTAAAAAAAATGAAAAAACAAAAAGGAGAGGGGAGTAAAGGCCCTTGGCAGATTTGAAGCGGGGGCTTGGCTCTTTGGAGTCTATATATATGCATAAAGAAAAGGCAGGAGGGGGAGGGCTCATTTTTGAAAATTTTGGAAGAGGTTGAATTGGAACTCCTCCACCGCTCTCTGGATCCAGAAGCCAAAAGGAAAGAGTAGGAGAACTCGAGTTCAGTTTCTCACAGCGCTCAAGAATTGAATTCAAGATCCACTCCATTTCTTGTGGATTAGCCTTGACCGATCAAGTAGTACTCTGCAATTTCAGGTTAGTATTACCTACCTTTAAGCATAGATAATGGAAGAATTAAATTTAAGATCCTAATCCCTTGGTTAAGGCCAAATCTATAACTGCTATGTATGCATTTGAACTTAGTTGTGTCAAGGCGTGAACATGCAAAAGAAATATGTCCCAAATAAATTCAAGAATCTATATTTCTATCTAAAACTGGTTTTATAATCACCATGTATGCTCGCCAAGTTGAATCGAATCGATATAGGCATAAGAAACACACTTTGACTCGGTACTAAAATCTTAGCACCTTCGTAAAGTTGGATTTAGTTGTTACACATACATGAATCGCACTGATTCGGTGCATGAATATGAGGAATAAGCTTCCCATACGGGATTCTGGGTCCTAGGGAGAGTTGGTACACTGATTGTTGGCCCTACGTGGCTGGACCATTTTTGATAAATCAAAGTTCAGGCTGGAAACAACATTTGAGGATTTGTGAAAGCCTGTAGGGTCCTGCTCCTTGCTTCGGTTATATTTTCTACGAGCACGCTCAGATGCTCCATAGAGGGTCCCCTAACCTTCATGAATATCGTGTCATGCTCTAGCTCTGTAGCTTCGGATTAAGCTCGGTTCTTATTCACTCACTGAAGGGGAAATGATGCGGTGCCTCAAACACTTGAAACTATGACTCATACAGAGCCTATGCAGATTCTCATAAGTGATGGATTAGGTCAAAAATTGTTAAAGAAAATCGGACGAACTCGTTACTGTTATATGTGATATATCAAGCTTAACATGAATAAAGCAAGTCTGAAAAGAGAGGTCGCGAAAAGGGAAGAATGACCAGGCGTCGAATAAGCAGCCTTGCACATACTTAAGTTCTGGATGATAAAGTCTTAACTGAAAAAGGCTTACAATAGCCTATGTGTAGAGGTATGATTGCTTGTTTCTTGGTGGGAACTCAATGGTATGAGAGAGATGCCTTGGGCCTAGCTTACTTCCTTACGTTGTTTTTTTAGGAGCATCTCAGCCTCTCCCGATCCCCACTCCATACACATGTACATAGGACCAGAGGCTAGTCTACAATGAGGGGTATGAGCAGGGCAATAAGATAGATGTTCAGGGGACTGGGGGTCATCTTCGCAGCAAGGTTCCTATTGATAGATGAAAGCCAAACATGTTAGGAATCCCTGATGAAACCTCCCAAGAATAATAAGCGCTGCTGCTACTTAAGGCCATGTCCGATCCTGTTATAACCATGTTGATTTCAGAGGACTCTGTTTTCTCTAAGGAATATTTCCTGAGATGGCCTTCCATGCAGTTAACTACCGCATAATAGCAAGGGGCTCTGTTGGCGATGTCAAACTCTGTGCATGTCCCTGTAGCAGGTATTAAACCATGGAAATTAGAAGAGAACCACAGATATCCAGGTGTCTGCAAGGCCTCGTGAAACAGAAGTACCGAATGCTATCTTTAGTGTAAAATACAGGGGAGATCTTCAAGGGAAAATCTCCTATGAATGTTGTGAATCTAAATTGTAGTTTTCATCAAAGGTCCCGATTCATTGTATTAGTGATTTCTGAGCCCAGGTGTAGGCTATTCTGGAGATTGAAAGCATCACGAAGCCCCTGTCCTCAGGGTATATAGATGTAGAGTCCCCACAATCAGTGCTCTATGAATCGGGTACAAAGGCTAAACGAAAAACAAGTCCCTTGAATAGAGCATAGGCAGAATCTGAGATTGCCCAAGCTTGGTGTGTTCGTGAGGTATCTGGTTAAAATGAAGCCAACTGGAAGAAAGGACTCTCGAAGATAATTTGGAAATAACAAGGTCCCGTGATAGTCAATGAAGACGACGTTGTGCATGAGCATGTGTAGATATCCACCATATATATCAAGTCGATTGAAGATACCAAATCAATTCGAAGAGCATTTAATCAAAGCAAAAGGCTTAGCCCAGTGGTCAAGAGCACAGCCCGTAACCTACGCGACACAGGTTTGAAACCCCTTGGGACCAATTCTTATTTTAAGATGATTGAGTCCTCAAGCTGCTAATGGAGCCGCGAGCCACTGCCAAATCCTTCAAGCCATCCAGCCTCCAGTGGAGCCGCGAGTCACGCGCACCTCACGTGCCCAAGCCATGTGAGCCGCCTGAGCCTCTCCAAGTCTCCCCAAGTCGTGTAAGCCACGTGAGCCATCAAGAACATTTCTCCCAAGCCACCAGCCAAGCCATTTAAGCCCCCATGACTTTCCAAAATTCCATTTAAGCCCCCTAAGTTCCCAAAATTTCATTTAGGCTCTTGTACCTTCCATTATTGCAATTAAAGCCCTGTACTTCTCAATATTCCAATCTAGCCCATATATTTCCTGATATTCCGTTTTAACCCCTATACTTCCCATTATTCTCATTTGACCCCCATACTCCTCAATATTCCAAGTAAGCCCCTACACTCCTCATTAATGCCAATCCAAAATCAACAAAATCAAATTCTTTTGCCAAAAAATTCATACTGAACTCTTTTTTAATTCTTTTCTTCGAATAAAATCAAATCAAAATCAAGTTAATTCTCTTTCTCTCAAGTTTCCAAATCAACTTCAATGTCTTTTCTCAAATCAAATTCAAGTCAGAATCTGTCAAAATTCTCAAGTCCGAGTCAAGTTCATTCTTAATCAAGTCAAGTTTAATTTTCCAACACTCAAAATCAAATTCCATTTCAATAGAATCCATCTCTTATTTCAAATAAAATTCTTTTCAAGATGCTTTGGGATCTACAGTCTCACGCGACGAACTCTAAATGGAAAACTGGCGGTCTACACTGTTGTTCGATGTTTAGTGGTTCGTATAGGCCCATGTGTAGCCTTATCTACCTTGGACCTTGTGCATGAGTGGGCTGAGGGTCCCTCTAAAAAATAAAATTCTTTTCAAGATGCTTTGGGATCTACAGTCTCACGCAACGAACTCTAAACGGGAAACTGGCGGTTTACACTGTTGTTCGATGTTTAATGGTTCATATAGGCCCCCGTGTAGCCTTAGCTACCTCGGACCTTGTGCATGAATGGGCTGAGGGTCCCTCCTAAAAAAATAAAATTATTTTCAGGATGCTTTGGGAGCTACAGTCTCATGCGACGAACTCTAAATGGGAAACTGGCAGTCTACATTACTGTTCAATGCTTAGTGGTTCGTATAGGCCCCCGTGCAGCCTTAGCTGCCTCGGAGTTTGTGCATGAGTGGATTGAAGGTTCCTCCAAAAATTAAAAAGCTTTTCAGAACTAAATGTTCATCTTTGAATACTCCTTTTCAAGCACTTTCGAAGGTCAAGCCTTCAAAAATAACCAGAACTACGTAAGCCTCAAGTTTCCCATTGCACCGGGGAATACGTAGGAGCAGGATCAAGTCCTATCAGGCTAACCTCCATCAATTTATTTATTTTCGCATCAATTAAGGGATTAAACCATTTTCAGAAATCACACACTCAGTTTAAGGGTACCGTTCTTTGGAACGGGCGAGTGGGGTGCCTAACACCTTCCCCACTCGTAACCGACTCCCGAACTTCGAATCTCTTCCTCGAGTTAGGGTTTTTCCAAGTACTTTCCCTTAAATAAAAATTTGGTGGTGACTCCAAATTCATCAATTAAATCCATTTTCAAATTTTAGCGAGTTCGTCGTCTCGTCGGAATTACGGTTGCGACATATACAATACCAATTCATATTATTTATATAAACCTTGTTAATTTATACATACTTTTATGTTCAGAAGTTAGTTTAAGGGCATTAGTACCCTTTCATACATCATATACATATATTATACAATTATTTCACAAATTACATAATATTACACATACTTACTATCTATCATATATATTACAAGATTATTTACAAACATCTCTATTATTAGGTGAGACAAAATTCCCAGTAACGCTCTCATTATGAGGATCTCAAGACTCCAACCACCTGGTTTACGTTTTCAATCTCTACGATACCACCACCTTCACGAATGATATTATTGAGCTTTGGGAAAGAAAATGATGGAAGGAGAAGAGAAACGAAGTTTCTCAGTAAGATTCTACGTTGTGGGTAGTTTCAACATTTTCAACCTAGCCAATTTAGTTTATTAAAAAGTATGACATGCATATAGGTTCATTTTTAACTTTAAAAATATCCTTAGCTGAAGTTGATTCTTTTTACAGTTGTAGAAACTAACTTTTATCTTAATGATACAATTTGCTTATTGTTAACTGTAAACACCCAATTATGTACGAGACCTATTTCAAGTCGACCAGTGGATAAACATGGGTTGTAGACCCCAAGAAATCCAAAATGTACCATAATTGAATAATAAAATGAAAAGTCGAATATAGAAAAAAGAAAAAGGTAATTTAAAGATTTCAAATATCTAAACCAAGGATCAAGAAATTAAAAGAAAATGTAAAACAAAAAGTAAATAAGATCCAAAATTAAAACATGAAACCAAAATTAATTTAAATTAAAGGACAATTAGAAAAATCAGAAAAAGGCAAACAAATTTTGAAAAATCAAATAAAAATCAAAATAAAAAAATATATATAAGATTTAAATAAAAGAAAATCCAAAAGACTAAATAGATTAGTAAGATAAAATAGACAAAATCAGAATAATAAAAAAATTAATTAAAATAATAAATTTTTTTATTAAAAATTAGAAATAAAAATAATTCAATTAGTTTAAAGTCTGAAAAAAATAAATAATAGAAAACAATTAAAAAAAATAAAAAATAAATAAAAACAGGAGGATTAAAGAATTAAATAAAAAAAATGAAACTAAATCTGAAAAAAATAATAACAAAAAAGAAGAAAATTACTAGGAACAAAAAGTAATAACAAAAAAAACAACAAGAAAAAAATAAAATAAAATTCTGGAAAATAATAAAAATAGTTAAATAAAACAAACTAAAAAAGAATATAAAAATTAGAAATAATAAAAAAATCAGAAAATAAAATTAAAATCACAAAATTAAAAAATATAAAGTCTAAGAACTAAAATCGGAAATTAGAAATTAAATGTTAAAAGAAAAATAAAATAAAATAAGGAGGAAAAAGACAAAATCAGAAAAGGTGACTCTGATGGTTATAAAAAGCTCATCAGAAAGAGGTTTTGGGGTCCTTTTTTTTGGCTTTTACTCGCCTTTGAAAATTTGGCAAGAGAGAACGAGAGAGGTTGAGCAAAAAAAAGCGAAAGTAATAGAGGAGAGGCTTGAGGAAGTTAGATCAAGAAAGGAGAAAAGGATCTTGGAAAACTCCTGAAGAATTCCAGTCCCTAAGAAGACCAGAGCATTTCGTGCAAGGAAGAAAGAAGACAAGACATCACTGGAATTCGCAGCAATTCTTGACGCCAAACCTCGAGGTTAGTCATGGTTCTCTTGATTTAGAAATTCTGCACTTATGCTCGGATCAAATCTAGTGGCATTCCATAATCTTGTATAAGGGTTCTGTGTAAAGATGCAATAGATCTTAGGAACGAAGGCCCTCTTTAACTCAATCTCGTTTCTGGATGAACCCCATTTAGAGATCGGGTAGGCACCTAAATTAAGATTAAATGTATTATGAGAGATGACATCTGGAAAACCATCCTTATCAAATCAAGCGTAGAAGTGCATGACCCTGTATCTCCCCTGGAAAACTGGTAAAACCTCAGAACTTAGGAGTCCAATCTACGACGGATGAGGGTTTTTGAATCGAAATCAGCGAGTATCACATCAAAGCTAAACGAATAATTATTATGCGATAATGAAACGTCGCATATGAGAGAAAGAAAACGGGAGGGAGGGGACCTTCGATGATGGAAATGTTCTTGGCCTTTAGGTATATTCCAGGTCGTGTTTGGCTCGGTGTATAGGGTAGGGGACACTCTAACCTTTTCTTGCTTCGTGTCCAGTTGCAAATCGAAGATTCTACATCCTTGTCGTCTTGGCATTCGGTTAAGAGTTGAAGATTAACCCATGCATGCCCTAAATTCCCGAATGGTCACAGTTGTTGGCATAGGGAGTCCAAGAACACCCCTTACTTCCTGCAGGGTAACAAGTCAACGTGGAGGGAATATCCAAACCACAAAAAGAAACCCCTGCTAATCTTCAAGTAGGAAGTCATGTATCACTCTGTTTCCAGGTAGCTAAGACAGGGTTCCATGCAACCTACGCTGGATACCCTGATGCGAGGAAAGATCGATCTTCGCTTCTATACACAACCCCAATCAAAACTTGCAACGAATCCAATCAGAGGCTTGGAAGAGTATATGCTGAAATAGCTACTTCAAAGTCTTCAAATCTAGGGCGAGATGAGAGGCCATTCAAGCCTAGTATAGAAACAGTGAATCCACACCCTAATTGTCGTTGACTTGTCTTCCCAATGGCGATCCAGTGCACATAATCAGTAGGAAAAAAGGAGGCCCGAATTACAAATGTGTGACTTCAGGGCACTCCACCCACAATTAGCTTGAAGCAACATATCATATGAACACGTGTGGATCACAACGAAAAAAAAGGGGGGGCGCTGAGCAATGAAAACTACCAATTAATGAACGTCACCCATCCGGGCACATGAATCCACCAACGATAACACAAACGCCACACAGAGCTAGTTTAAGCATACCAAGAACATTGAACTAATCTTACTAGCCTAAAGCGATCTTCTCCGGAAGGTGATCAGAACACCCCTGTTGTCTCCCCAAGACATCGTAGTGGCACCAAATACTTTACAATAGGATCACAAAATTCAACCATGACAGCGTCCGATACAAACCTGAAAATAAGCCCATGAACCCAACTACTTAAGGGTAAAAGTCTGTTTCCACAACAGACGAACGCATGCATGTGAAAGTATGTAAGCAAGGACAGATTTGGCAATAAGTCGTATAGGAAGAAACCCCATTCACATCTAATAAAATCCCCCTAGTTTACGATGTCTAGGATTGGTAGTTTAACCCCCCCTTTAACTAAAGGTCTCTCTTTGCAAAGACAACTACGCTCAACGGAGGAGGACCTCCAACATTCTGGAAATTCTATACTGGCGGAAGGAGCCTCGAATAAGAGGTGTAAAGAAAACCCATGCTGGTTGTAATCCATGATAACAGCGAAGTTTAATCCCTGGCCATGCAGGGGAGCTGGTCAAAACAAAAGGGGACCCACCAATAAAATCATTTGGAAGGAAGAGTCAACTCTATCCCTATGCACATATAAGGTCTTTCCAAAAGATAGAGATTGGTACCAACGAGGAAGCTTTGCATGCAAACAGGAAATTAAACAAATAGGTATAGGGCCCACTGGTGGGCATCAAAGGGCAGAACAAATGATGTCTTTGTTCTTTCATATGTAACCAGAATGAAGGGGAGATAGGCTATGAACGCATGCGGGCCCCAGTGGTGATAGGGTGCTTTTTACATACCTGTAGGCATGACTTCGAATCCTCAGCTCAGTAATTGTTTTGCTGATTTGCTCCCACTATTCACAAATTTCTAATAGGGGCCTTGGATAGTATAGTTACCATCCTGTCCTTCCCGAATTCCAGAATGCCATCCCTGCCCCTAAAATACCATATTACCCCTCTTAAATTCACAAATACCCAATTGATCTCCCTAAATAATAAAAATTCCAGAAAAATAAGAAAAATTTTAGAAAATTAATAAAAATAACAAAAATTCCAGAAAAATAATAAAAATTCCAGAAAAATAATAAAATTTCAGAAAATTAATAAAAATAATAAAAATTCCAGAAAATTAATAAAATAATAAAAATTCCAGAAAAATAAGAAAAATAAAATTTCAGAAAATTAATAAGAATAATAAAAATTTCAGAAAATTAATAAAAATTTCAGAAAATTAATAAAAATAATAAAAATTTCAGAAAATTAATAAAAATATTAAAAATTCCAGAAAAATTAATAAAAATAATAAAAATTTCAGAAAATTAATAAAAAATAAAAAAAAAGTTCAGAAAATTTATAAAAAATTATAAAAATTTAGAAAGTTAATAAAATACCGAAAATACATAAAAATTCAAAAAAAACCCTAAATAAGTCATAAAAATTCTAAAAATTTCTCATGAAAAGGTCTAAACTTCCTAAATGAATCATAAGACGCTTAAGACTCCTAATTATGTTCCAAATAGTCCCGTAATTGTTAAATAATTACGTCAAAATCCCAATTACTCCGAAAGTCAAAAATGAAGATTCTTTTACTAAATTTGAGCTTTCTTTTTCAAAGGGTCGACGCCATTTGCAAGTTATTTCTGCTTCAAAAATTTACAAATCTTTTTCTAATATTTTGGGATTCTAGGTTTCACGCAATGAGCTCTAAATGGGGAACTGGCGGCTCACCTGCTGTTCAACATTTAGTAGTTCGTATAGGTCCTCGTGCTGCCTTAGCCGCCTCAGACCTTGTGCATGAGTGGACTGGAGATCCTCTGTAAAACATAAAAAATCTTTTTTCTAATATTTTGGGATTCTAGGTCTCACGCAATGGGCTCTAAATGGGGAACTGGTGGTTCACCTGCTGTTCAACAATTAGTAGTTCGTATAGGTCCCCGTGCTGCCATTGCTGCCTCGAGCCTTGTGCATAAGTGGACCAAAAATCCTTCCTAAAGATAAAACTTTTCCAAAATAAAATCTTCAAATATCCTCTTTAAAATACTCCTCTCTCAAACATTTTTCTTGAAGGTCAAGCCTTCACGAACTAGAACTACGTAAGCCTTGAATTTCCCATTGCATCAAGGAATATGTACGAGCAGGGTCAAGTCCTGTCAGGCTAACCTCCGTCAATTTATTTTTCACATAAAAGGGATCTAAACTATTTTCAAAATCACACACTCAGTTAAGGGTGTCGTTCTTTGGAACGGGCGAGTGAGGTGCCTAACACCTTCCTCCCTTGTAACCGACTCCCGAACTTCGAGTCTTATTTTCTAGTTAAGGTTTTTCCAAACTTTTCCCTTAAATAAAATTTGGTGGCGACTCCACATTGATCAAAACAACTCAATTTCAAAATTTTAGCGAGTTCGTCGTCTCGTCGGAATTACGGTTGCGGCATTAACTACATCCTTTTCTTAAGAGAAATTTATACACTTTACATATGTTCTTAAGATCACATTATATCATATCACAGATATCATTTGACTTTCATTTCGTTTATATCTTAATCATAATTCTTCTTATTCCTCTATCATTCCCTCAATGATAATCTATATCATAGACATATCATACATCTTAGAAAAATAATATCTTTACTAGTTTTGCTACTTTATCTTCTATCTTTATGATATGAGTTCATTCTTTCATGGATGTCGCCATCATAATTCTTTAAAGACCTAATGCTTCATAATAGAATAATTTTTGAAGAATCCTTTTATTCTCCTCTACAGAAGAACCCTTATACTTTCTAAATATGGGAAAGGCACATTAAGAGTAGTATTAAATTTTCACATAAGTTCTTTCTTTAGTGTTCTCTTAATTAATTAGATTTTTTTAAAGTTTCCAAATAACATGCATGCTCAGACATTCTAACCAATATGTTATGCACATAAAGCTTCTAATCTAATCTACTTTCACATTTATCATCTACTCATGAGAATTATATGACACATCACTTTTCTAAAAAATCAAGAGTATATTTCATATACTTTACATTCATATTTGTATAGTCAAGAAGCAACATAACAAGATGGACTAAGTATTTTAGTTAGAAACCTACCTTCTAATCAAAAGTTCTTAATTATGCTTGATATAAATTTCTTGGACAGCATACAACCTTTCTTCAATAATTTACCGACCTTGTTTTATTACTTAAGTTTTATAAGAAATCTCTCATGAGAACTTTATAACACTCTAAAAATGAATATCGATTTTATGCTTAAATCGTTCATTTAGTTCCATTATTAGTTTGTTATCTCATTATGAAGAATCTTTAAAAAAAATACTTATTGTAGAAAATACAGTAAATTTTTTTAAAAAATTGTTGGTATAAATTGTGAGCCTCGTCGATATATTGTACATGTCAATAAATAAATTACTAAGTGTTCTTGCGTGTGTATAGGTTATTTCCATTACCAATTACTTCCTTTGTTTTAATTATCTCTATCTGTAGTAAAGCAATCTAAACACGATCTATACATACTTGTCATAATTATTTACTTAAGTTGTACAACTCTTATGAAATAGTAAGCTATGATTCTTTGTGAGTCGTTTGAAATAGGACATACAGGGCAATAGTACTTTCTCACAATTTATAGTTATCCATAACAGTCATATATTATACATTATTCGGTACATTCAAACTTTCATCATTGCTTTAGATATGAAGACCATAAGGCTCCAACTTCCTAGCTTACTTGGTTTGTCTCTATGAACATCACCACATTCTCGAATGCATTGTTAGGGTTTGAGAAAGAAAATGATGGAAGGGGGAGGGAGAAACTAAGTTTCTCAATAGGGTCTTACCCTAAAGTGAGTGACATCATTTCCATCCTAGCCACTTTAGTTTATTTATGAAAAAGGTGTCAAGCATACAAATTTCTTCCTTATTTTAGAAATATTCTATTTTGCTGAAGTGGTTCCACCTAAATTATGTAAGGGTTCATGATAAGCATAATCGCAAACATCATTCTTAACGTGCTTCACCTTATCACTATGTTGCACCTTAACATCAGGACATTACCTGACACATTAATGTATCTTTCCATACAGAAGCATAATATCAAGATATTACTTGACATATCAATATCTCCTAGCATACCATTATACTCTTAATGGTACCTTATTAAATATTTCTCAAGTGTTATTATCTCTTTAACACATATACTTAACAATTAGTTAGATATGAGCTCACATGGTTATCACCACAAACATGGATAGCCCCAGGCTTTCCACACAAACACAAGTCCTTGACTTAGCACTTTTAAGTATGTGCTTGTCAAGTTTATTTTAGCTTGAAGCCCCAAGACTATTAACATGGATAGTCCCAAAGTTTCCACACATGCACAAGTCCTTGACTTGGCACTTTTCAAGTATGGGTTTATTAATTTTATTTTCACATACTCATTGTGTCTTACATCATTCTCTTAAAAAATTAAGATTAATATCCATACAATTTACATTCTCCATTATGTACTCACATCATATAATACATTACTCTCTAAGAAATCAAGAGTAATAACATGCATTTTAATCACCCCAATCAATATTTCATGCACACTTAGATCTCAAATTTTATCATATCATTGATCACAAATACTTCTCATACATAGCATAATCTTTTATACACTTACGAGAAATCAACATTTCAACTCACGTTCGTAGTGTCCATTCATAAGAACATCACATGTTTACTGGTAATTAATATTTGGAATAACATTATTGCATGTTTCAAATACATGTCCAACTTCTTCATCTCGTTAGCTTTTAATGTTGAATCACTTAAGGGACTTAATTCTCTCAACCTTCTAAGTTGCTCCTCAACCTTTCCTTTTCTCAAAGTTATATTAGTTTCATATGATTTTTACAACTTAGAAGTTTTTGTAGGTGGTACAATGGCAGCCTCTAAGTTTTTATTCCTTGCGCACTTCAATTTTCAAGTCTTATGCACATCTTACTTATACTAATTTTCAAATATTAAGTGTTAGCAAGTTTTTAACTTATTTAGGAAACTTTACTTAAAGATGGTCTAGTGATTGTCCATGCATTTTCCAAGCTTCCTTTATACTTTTAATTCTTTATTTTACATGATAAGGCTTCATAAGTTACCTAAACCAAGATTTCAAACTATTTTCTTCTTATTTAACCTAGAGTGGTCAAATGTGAGCCCTAGGCCTTAAGACCTTCTAGTTTATTTTATCTTGTCCTATGAGTTGATTTTTATCAATTGAAGATTAATTCATTAATTGTTATTTCACTTAGGAATTTTTAAAAATTCTTCTCCATCTTTAAAGCTCATGGCCGAATGGGTTAACTTAGTTTCCAATCATCATATTCTATTCCTAAACACCAATGTTTTACATGTTTAAGTTTAGGCTTGAATTATAACGACTTCTTGACCTCCTTTTTACTACCTTAGTGATTATGTCCAAATGACTCTTTAATCTTGGTAAGACTTACTCCTCACTTGTAATCCCTTCTAGTTATAGTCCAAGGAAGAATTAAATCTTCTTCTAAATCCATTTATCCTAAGTGGTCGAATGGTCCCTTATGTTTCCTTAAGGCTTTCTTACACTTTTAATCCATTATGCTTACTTGATAAGGAGACTAGATTTTGTTGAGTTAGGAATTAAAACTTCTTCTTGGTTAATTAAATGCATAGTGACCAAATGCCACCTTCAAGGCTGATTTCTATTGTTAACCCTAGTTGATTTAGCTTGACCAATTCTTGTAGTTAAAGTTTAGACCTCATGTTTGACCAAGTTTAGTGGATTTTAAGGTCTTCTCCCCTAATTATAAGGTCATGGCCGAATTGAAATTCCTTCCTCCACATATGTCATAGTTCAATTTTGGTTACCAATTTTATGCCTTCTTAAACTCTAGTTTTACTACTAATTATGAACTTCTCCTTATTTTATCTATGTTGGTTATTATGGAGTTAGGCATTATTAAGTGTTAATTATACTAATAATTAATCCATTTACTTAATAAGAACCCTTAATATACTTTAACCAATTTTTAAGTTTGTTTTTCCTTAAGTTGCTCTAGGGTAGCCGAATGCACACCTAGAGATTTTTGGTCATTTTTAGTTTAAATTATTCTCATTCAAAGGTTAATTTACTTCATTTATAACCTAATTATATGATTTGTGATACTTATGAAAATTTACACAAATTTTATCCTTGTGTTTTCTTGAATGGTTGAATGCCTCCCTTGACTTGCCAAGGCCACCTTTTCAATTTTTCTTCACATACAACCTTGGTTCCTCAATGTTTTGCACTTGTAGCACCTTAGGATCTTGGTCCATACATTTTTCTTTCAAATACCACAGCTTAGGTTGTGTCCAAAATGAGTCTTATGGATCAAGCAATGCTTATGCCATTTTTAGGTTCAAATTTTCAATTTTTACTTAGTAACTTTTAAATCTATGCCCAAAGAAAGCTTTTGGGAATTCAAGATTATTTTTTTTCACTTTCAAATATTTAATTTCATGAGTTTAGATCTGGAAAAATCCATACACAAGTTCACCATAAGAACAAAAATCACCGCTTCAAAGCTTAAAGCATAAAAACATGCAAGACAACATTTTTTCCAAACAACAAAGTGTAGATCCACAAGATCTACTCTAAGATCCATACATCTTCCACCAAGAACACTTCAAAAAATTTTCTCATGAGTTCTCAAAACTTCCCAAAGCATCAAAATGGATTTTAAAACAATTTCCACTAATTAAATTTCTTTTAAGATACGTAGAAGCACTTTAAACCAACCAACCTTCATTTTGCTTCTCAAAAATCACTAAAAAAATGGTGGTGCTTATTTTGAACGGTTCAAATACATTATTAAGCCTCATGAGTCCAAAAAAAATGATATTCATGGATTTTAGAGAAAGGATCCATAAAAGAAAGAAATAAAACCATAAAAACCAAGTTTAAAGCTTAAAGACAAGTAGAAAGATCCTACTTGTTGAAGACATAGTGATTGGTTTTTGGTGGGACTTCTTGGTTGATCTTTCCCTCCTTAGATGATCCAAAAAATTGCTCCCAACGGTGTTAATTTAGCTTAAAGTTCAAAGATAGAAGTTTAGGCTTAAGGTGTAATCTTTGGGTTTTGGGGTGGATTAAGCTTTGGGAAAATTTTGAGAGCTTATCCAAGTGTTTAAAAGGTCGGAACTATAGAAAATGAGCCCCCTCCTTGATGTTCCTATCAAATTTCATCCACCTAGGGATCTAGACCCACTTAAGGGTATTTTGGTAATTTTATAAAGATTTTCCATTTTTCAAAATAATTTAAAATTCAAGAAATTATCTTTTTAGACTTTGATTAGTGTTAATGAGGCTGAGTTTGTCACTAATCATGTTTAACTTAGCCTAAGTATAGTTAACTTTTAATTAATTAAGGTTAATTAGTCTTAAGGTTAAAGAAATGTCAGTATTAGTTATTTTTATCTTTTATAGTTGACTTGAGTTGACTTGACTAGGTGAGTCAGCAACAAGTCTTTCATCTGCTGAATTTCGTGTAGCCCAATATGGGATCCACTCATGGCTTGTTTCTCACACTTTTTTGCCTCCCGACCTTCTAGAGGCATTTTTATAATTTTTCTCAACATTGTAGGAAAATTTTCCAAATTATTCCTCTGATAATTATAACACTTTTTGGTTTGTTTCCATGTTAATCTAAGGTCATTTTCTATTTTTCTGAAAACTGACTAGCCCTGTGCATAAAGTATAGCTTTCTAGGGGTAGTTTGAGGGTTTTTGGAGTTTTTTAAGGGCATTTTTCCCCTTCTTTGTTTTCTAAGTTTTTCTTACTACTTTTGGTCATTCATGATGTTTTCTAATCTTTTAGGATATCTTTTTTACTTATGTTTTCCATTTCTCTTGCACATTATTCAGGTTGCCTAAGTGTAGGGGTATTTTCATCATTTACTAAAAATTTTCTAATTTCCTTAGAGATTTCAGGGAAAAGTTTTATAATTATTTATTTCTTAGTAATGCAACCTAAGCAAATATTTTGGAATGTTACAAACTTAGTTCACTCATTCTTCTGAGTTACCTTTCAACCTTTCATTTTTTCAAAGATTAAGATTCTTTTATACTTTTTATTTAGGTTTATGATATGGTGATGTTTAGTGTATTTGGCCGAATGACCTTTTTGAGTTAATCCACTTTTTTTTCATCAAACTAAGTGTTTTATGTACAACTACCTCATTCCAAGTTTAGGTGTTAGAATTATGCTCTTTTGAACCTTTACTTAACTAATTAGGTTTGACCTACTAGATCTAATCCAAGTTCTATTTATCCCTTACTTTAAGCATCTCAAAACACTTAACAAAAACTCTTAAATCTACCCAAACTACTAAAAATCATCTTTAAGAAATTTTAACCAATTAAATTGCTCTAAAGGCTCCAAGAAGCACCTTAATCCATCAAAATTTCCTTTTAGCTTTCAAAAATAACTAAAAACTTATTGATGCTTATTTTTAACAACCAAGGGAAATTTTGAATTCCGTCATACTCAAGCAAGTGGTATCTATATAATTTAGAGAAGTATCTACCAAAAAGAGAAGGAAACTAAGTCAAATCACATAAATAGAAACTTAGAAAGAGTGTAAGGTAGAAACCCTACTAGTTGAAGACTTATAAAAGAATTTTTTGGGTATTTTAAAGTGGATTTCTCTCTCCCTTGTGCTCCAAACGAATGCCTCCAAGGATGGTGGTGGGATTTTGTTTGTTTGATTTATTATGACTTAAACTTCAAAGATGGAAGTTTAAATTTAGTATGGGTTTATGGATCTAAAGAGAAGTTGGAGTTTAGAGTGAAGTTACAGAGCTTGCACAAGATTTTAGAAGACTGTTAATGGAGAAAATAAGTCTCCCTTGGTCTCCTAAACAAATTCCTCCACTTTGGGACAAATAGGAATAATAGGAATTAAATTTCCACTTAAAGGCATTTTGATTTTTTTACATGTAACTTTTATTTTTAAAATAAAATAAAAATATTAGGAATTGTCCTTTAATTCTAATTATGATTAATTTATCACTAATCAAGGTTAATTTATTTTAACCATGGTTAATTTTATGTTTTCTCATAAATGTTTGTCTTATATGCCATTAAGAGTTTAATGACTCATGGGGTAAGTCATCCCCTCGTATAACACATCCAATTTCATGCCTAAGGATAAACCTCAAGTTCCAGGTCTCTACTTTGCAATTTCTTGCCCTTCCGGCCTTCTAGGAGCATTTTGGTAATTTTCTGAGAATTTTCCAAAATGTTTGCAAACTTCTCTCTTGATATTTCTAACACTTATTGGTTCATTCCCAAATCTTTCTTAAGTCATTTTCTATTTTTCCAAGAATAGTTTAGGGTATATAGCGAATAGAGCTTTCTAAGGGCGTTTTTAGTGGAGTTCTCATTTTCTCTTTATTTATATAATCTTTCCTCGTGGCTTTTTAACTATCATTTATGGATTCTAAATATTTAGAATGTCTTTTAACTTTTAATTTGAGTTACTTGCACATTTATCTGTGTCATCCTAGTGTAGGGGTATTTTCATCATTTGTTAAAAGTTTTCTAATTTCTCTCCGCTTTTATTCTTATCTTTTCTTTACATCTTACTAAAAGAACATTTGTAACTTATGAATCTATCATTAGAAATTATGGATGTTATAGTAGTTCAAGCTTAGTGTAGGTTTATGTGTTTTAAGAGAAGTTGGAGTTTTAAGGAGTTTAGAGAGTTTACTCAAATGTTTAGGAGGATGTTGATAAGTGTCCAACATGACACTTATTTGATAAAAATCATAGTGTAATAACAAGCAATTGGAACATGAATGATCACAAATTCATTGGAAACTGACTGAAAATTGAGTAACCCATGCTAATTCTGAATTGTACAGTTTTAAAGCTTTTTGGTGATAAATCACTGTGAATCTGATGTGTTTTCATTGTGTGCAATTTGTCACAGGATTTCACATTGGCAACATAACTAGAAGTGTGTGGAGTACATAAAAGTCTAAGAGGAAGCTGAAGCTTTTTGTTACTTTCTACGTTGGCAACGCAAGAGCAACTGCATTGGACACGCACGTAATAGACCAACACCTATAAAAGGTCCAGAACAGAACAGAATAGGAGAGTTTTTTAAAGAAGAAATAGAGCCGCCTCTCTCTTGTCAGTTAGCCCAGACCTTCCTTTTCGCTGGAGTCGTTCCTGGTGGTGAAGAACCTATAAGGTTGAGGGATCAACGTGCAGCCGTCGTCCTATGGATGCTGACTCTATCTCTTATATCTTCTTCTCTGTTTCTTCTTTCTCATTATGTGTAATTAGACTCTTGTTAGGGAAGGAAGGATCCATTTTCTGAACCTATGTAATCTGGAATTCTTATATGAATTCAAAGTCATGTTTTCCTTCAATTGATTGTTCTTCTCTTTGCATAAAGATTCTATAAATTGGCCATTTGTAGATTAAATTTGGATTCTTATTCACAATTGGGAAATTGGATTAGAAATTGGAATTGGAATTGAGAATGAACAACATAACTGCGGGTGCTCTAGGAATAGAGATTCATAGTTGTGAGATTTTGTGGATTCTTGAACTTAAAGCTCACTTCAATTAGGAATCACTAAGGAATTAGGATTACTAACTCGGGTGAAGTGTTGATGAGTCAAGGGATTGACCTTCAACTCGCATAAGGAAATTCAATCTTCAATCATATCTTTAACTTGTATGAAAATAAGGAATTCAGATTACATTAGGTTCAATTTGGTGAATTATGATCCTAACACCTTCCATAAATCGATTTTCTCTCATTTGTGCCGTATAGTGAGTGTTGGACAGTTTCTTAGTCTGTTTTTAACTAGTTTTATGCATGTTGGAATAGTATTAAATTAAATTCATTTCATTTACATTCACGTTAACAACAACCTTCCATAAGCTTAGTTCAAATAGTGGACTAGTAGGAATTCAGTAATTGAACCAAATCCCTATGGAGACGATACCCTTTTCTCATCCTTTACTCTGAAAAGCGATAAGGTGCACTTGCCTTACAATTTTATACCAACAGATGTTAATGAAGCAAATGAGCTTCTCCTTGGTCTATAACAAATTCGGCCACTTAGAAACATATGGGAATTAAATTCTCCTTCAAGGACATTTTGTACCATTTACATGTAATTTTCATTTTTCAAATTTGATATAAATTAACGGAATTATTCTTTAACACTAATTATGATTAATGTAACACTGATTATGGTTAATTTTTCTTAAGCATAATTAATTTTAATTAATCAAGGTTAATTTAATTTAATCATGGTTAATTTTAGAGTAAAGGGACAAACTCATCCTTTACTTTTTTTATGACCTTCCAAATTGGTCATTAACTTTTTAAAAGTATTTTGTTTGTCCTTCATTTATTGATTTGTTTTACAAATTCATCCTTGCAGAGAGACTAATTTTTATTATTTTAAATAAGTTAAAAATTTGCAAGAATTTTAAAAGTGAAGGATTAATTTACATGATTTTAAAAGTTAAGAATGAATTTTCAATATGTACATAAAGCGAAAGACTAATTTGCTAGTTAAATCGTTAATTTTATCTCTTCTCATAAATGTTTTTGTCTTAGATAGTATTAATGGTGTGATGACTCATAGGATGAGTCATCCACCCATTTAAAACATGTCAAATTTTGTGCACAGGGATAAGCTCCAAGTTACAGGTCTTTATTTCGTAGTTTTTTTCCTTTCTAACCTTCCATGGGCATTTTGATAATTTTCTAAGAATTTCCTAGAAATTTTCCAGACTATTCTCCTAATATTTCTAACACTTATTTGTTTATTTCAAAATTATTCTTATATCATTCACCAATTTTTCAGGAACAGTTTAGTCCTTATAGGAGATAAAACTCTCTCAGGGCGTTTTGGATATCTTTGGTAATGTTTTTGTTTCTTCTTTATTTCTATTCTTTTCTTGTAATTTTCTAACCTTCATTGATGGATTCTAAACCTTTATAATATCTTTTAATTTTTATTTTGAGTTACCAACACATTTATCTATGTCATCCTAGTACTGGAATATTTTCATCATTTGTTAAAAGTTCTCTAATTTCTCTCATCTTTTATTCTTTTCTCTACTTTATTTTTTGCTACGGAATATTTGTAATTAGAAAGTTTACAATTAGAAATTGTGGGCTTTACATATATATATAGGTTGACACCAATGGCAACTTGATTTTCCATTAGTTTTCTCAAGGATGAAGACCTTTCTAACGATCTAGAGATGAGAGTTTTCTTTTAATTATATTTTATAAGCTTTGAATTTATGTATAATTTTATTAGACTATTGTCAAGCAACATCTTAACATCTTAAGTTGGATATAATGTATACTTTTATAAGTAGATGAGATGTTATTGATTATATATATATATATATATATTAATTATATGTAAATATAGAATTTGTTGGATTTTTTTATATATGTCGAATATATATATATATATATATATAAATTATTTGTTACGTGTAATCTTTTTAATTGATAACGGGATTTTATATTTGGTATTTATAAAAAAGATATAGTAAAAATTACATTTTTTTTATTAAAATTTCATGAATTATATAATTTAATTAATTAAAATAATGTATTAAAATTAAAATATGATATTTAACTATTCTAAAAAAATAGTTTTTTTTAACAAAATATCAAGATTCAAAGAAAAATATCTTCCTACGTATAAGTGGTAGTTTACAACCGATTATACATGGATATAGATCGTTAGATCTGTTCTAAACAAAAATTATCTATCATTAAACATGAGAGGTGTAAATAGATGATAAACAGAATTTATATCGAGGTAAATCGTCACTCATATTTAAAATTATATTATGAAAATAATAATTAATTTATATAAATATTGTATGAACTTATTTAAATTATAAAATTAATGGTTGATTATTTTTTATTTTTAAATAAATATAAATAAAATAAAAATAAATATAATGTATTTTTTATTCCTATTAGATCATTTGACATGTTGTAAACATTTTTTTTATTTGCATATAAGAAAAAAATGTGGGCTCACGCGGATCTGACGGGACTGTTCACATAGATGAGCGTGAGTGTGGAACCCGAGTTTGGTGCAAATGGTGAAGCTTGGTATTGTTTTCAGTTTCCATCGAGGATATCTTCTGTATTTTGTTTTAATATCTCTCTCATTATACAATGTTTTGGGTCTTTGATTGCGGCACGCCAAAGAAGCATCATGATCACACATGGGTCCACAATATGTGGTCCCCTACTATCCAACGGCCATGAATGGTGAGTGATCACGATGTTGACTTTCGGTTGCATTGCTAGAGGTACCAACAGCTTTGTCCTATTACTTTATTTGATTCTTTGTGCTCTGTGTATGTGTACCTCGGTTTCATCTTCTACCTCATGCATTAAATTGTTTTTAACAAAAAAATAAAACATTTAGATTTAATTAAGCTTGATCACTCTAATTATAACTATTTTTATTTTTTATTTTAATTATTTTCTCTCAAAATATTCTATTATTGATTTGTATATATAATTATTAAATCTATAATAAATTGAAATATTAAATATGTGATTGTATACCCAACAATTACATCAATAAACAATTTTGTTTTCATTAAATTGATACAAATATATAAATAAATGATACTACAATGTTTTCATTAAGTGGATACAAATGTATGAATAAATGACACTATAATGTTTTGTAACAAATCATGTTTATAAACATATTACTATTGATATATATATATATATATAAAATTCCTTATTAATTAATTTGTCAATAGTCAGAAAAGTCTTTTTCTATACCTCAACAATTGGATTTCCTTCATATGATCTATTCTCTTTTATTGGAGTTTTTATACCACATTTTTCTTAAAAGAAAAATACTATCTTAACGTTTTTTTTTTTCTAATGAATTTTTTAATCTTTTTTTTCCCTAATATATTCAGTCATTCAAAGCAACATTTTCAACCCAACTACATTAAGTTTATCCTCTTGTTGGCTTTTACCCACTCAAAACTCAGTTTTACACTACATCTCAGGTCTTCTAGTTGTGTTTGAAATAAAATTTGAAAAATAAAATATTATTTAATTTTTAAATTATATTAATCTTGGTAAATATATTCACTCATCCAAAGGAACATTGTTATCCCCGCTATATTCAATATCACATAACATTGCAGGTCTTTTAGTTGCATAGTACTAAATTTTCTTTTATGTTTGAAATAAATTTGACTGATAAAATATTAGTTAGTTTTTAAATTATATTAAATTTATAAATATAGTTTATTTAAAAATTAATTTAAATCCAATAATAAGATTGGTCAAATTTAGTGTACATTCAAAGTATTGAAGTTATATAAAACTTATTTCTAGAATAAATAAATCTCTGGGGCGTACAAAATACAAAAGCGTGCTTATCCTTATATTTTATATATTCTGTATCATCTGGTCGCAATTTAAAGCATTCCAATATTTACATAGTTATATTTTAAATTGATATTTTCTATGCATTAAATGTTGTTACAATTAAGAATATTTGAATGGTGTGATTGATACTGAAAACTATTATATATTATATGTAACAAGTACTTTCCATATGTATGACTTGCGTTACTTGTAAAAGGAATAAATGCTATTATATATTTGAAAGTAGGCTTAATAAGATTAAAAAAATAAAAACAAATATAGTATCATATTAAAAATATTATTTTAATTTCTAAAAGTATAAAAAATAAATATATTATATAAAAATTGTATAAACACCGACAATTTTATTTTTCTTGTGAGGCTTGTAGAATAAATCTAGGACATCCATAGTAAAAATTAAAATAATAAAAAATATAAATGAAATAAGTTAACGGATGAGATGGCCTGGATAATGTGATTATTAGATATATATATATATATACATGCGTTATCAATGACCAAGCCCTGGATTAATTGTTCAAACTTTAAACCTTTGTGAAGTTCCTTGTTTTTCAACTCTGCGTTCTCTCTCACATACTCACAGGAAGAAAACATGGTGAAGGATAGGACAATTGGTGTGGCTTTGGATTTCTCCAAGAGCAGCAAGAACGCTTTGAAATGGGCACTTGAGAACTTAGCTGATAAAGGTGACACCTTTTACATCATCCACATCAACCCCAACTCTTCAGATGAATCCCGCAATCAGCTATGGGTTACATCTGGTTCTCGTAAGTACCCTTTTTCTGTCAATTTTGTTTTTTCTTTTGGTTAATTTTAATTGGGCTTTCTTTTAATCAATTCCCTATTTTGATCTGATCTGATCTGAATCGATTTTGTTTTTTTGTTTTTTATTTTTTTAAGCTCTTATTCCCTTGCAAGAGTTCAGAGAGCCTGAGGTTATGAACAAGTATGGTGTTCAAATTGATATTGAGGTTCTTGATATGCTTGACACTGCTTCAAGACAAAAAGAGGTGTTTTTTCTTTTCTTTTTTTTAATATTTTTTCTACCTTTTTTTTTTCTTTCCTTTTCTCTCCTTTTTTACTGAGTTTCTGCAAAATGGGTTTCAACTTAAATTTTTTAGGAGTGCCTATGATTTCATTGTTTTGTCTAAAACTATTTATGTTTTTGTTATTTTTAGGTGCACATTGTTACAAAATTATACTGGGGGGATGCAAGAGAGAAACTTTTGGATGCAATTGAAGATCTGAAGCTTGATTCTCTGGTCATGGGAAGCAGGGGTCTCAGCACGATCCAAAGGTGCTTACTTTTTCATCGCCTAATTTCTTGTTTTGTACCTTTATTCAGCATCTGTCACCAATAATTTCGTGAAAATTATTAGCATAGAGATTATTCATGGTGATATTTATGGACATGTTAATACCTTCCATTTTATTATTTTTTATTTTTTGGGATGAGCAGGACCTTATAATTTGATTTTGCAGTTAATTTTTTATTTCTATTTTCAAAAATAGTCTAGGAAACATAAAATAATATAATATTATTTTTAAAATAAGAAAATGATATTTTATAATTAAAAACCCAGAAAAAATATATTGTCTCAGTCCAAATAATTCTTTACATATTTGACAAAAACCGGTGTCTTTTCGCTAATTCTAAAGTCACATTCATGCATTAGTACTAGTTTATACCCCTTCTTAATCTATTAATTTTGTTGTGATTGAATATTATTAACTGCATTTATTGAAACATGGGGTCTCACTGACATGTCTGTTTGTGACTCAAAAAAATAAAATAAAACAGGATAATATTGGGAAGTGTAAGCAACTTTGTGATGACCCATGCCCCTTGTCCTGTGACTATCGTCAAGGATTCTAGCAGCAAGTAAATGTGACTAGTTTGGGAGAGACCATTTAAATATTAAATCATCTGTTACTTACATTGTACTTGATCTAGTTGGGTCATGTTCTCTTTCAGTATTTTGGTCCTGAGGTTGAGAATTTGAGTTATGTATGGTTTACTGTTTTAGATTCCAATCCATGACTTTATTGAAGAAATAATGTAATTTGAGTGCCATATAAGGCCAATAGGCCTCCGAAATCTTATTGTAGTCATTGAATTTCTGAAATCTTAATATGCCTTAAATCATATGCACTGCAAAAAAAAGTTCTTTTGGTCTCAAATTGAATAAATTCATAGATCAATTTTTGAAATTATATTAGTAAGATATTTTAGTTTTTAAAATTTTAATTTATTATTATCTGTGACTTTACATAAAGTTATTTATTTTATTCTTCTGTTACTTTATAATAAAAAATTAAAATAAATATTGTTTTATAAATTTTAAAATTAACAAAATATTTTAAAATATAAAAAATCAAGACTCTGAATTATATAATTTGAACAGTTAATTTGAGGATTTAAGCATCTCAAACTAGTTGTAAAAGTCCCAAGTAATTTCTATATCCTGACGCATATGTTCTTGATACCTTTCGGACTTTGCACGGGTCAAAAGTAGAGAGAGAGACGATGCATAACTTGAATGACAAGTTGGAATAATCCAACCGGAATCGCAAATTGAAATTGAAATGCTATATTGCATTTCTTTTGACACATGTTAGAAATAAGAAGTAAGCCACTTAAGCTTTTTTTCTGGCACCCACTTGCAAAGAGTGGGAATGCGATGTGTAAGTTAAGGAATTTCGGAACCTACAAGAGCCTCTGTCATGTGCTCATAGGTCGGTTTAAAATTTGGGTTTTAAACGTCCTTTGCTGTTCAAAAATGATATTTCTTCGTGGGAACACTACTTTTCAACCCTATACACAATTGGATGGCAGAGATTTTTTTCTTTTAAAAAGCTATCGGATAATTTACATTGAATATTAAGATGTAAGCCTCACTTGATGCATCCTTTTTGTTATTTTTTATTTTTCTTTCTTTTTCATATGTATTAGATTTCATACATATATTTACAATCTCTTTTTTAAAATAGATCTTTGCATTAAATAAAAATAATTTTTAATTTTTAATTTTAGAAAAAAGTTAACTTTACATTCTTATAGTGAGAGACATTCCAATATTGTATCTAATTTATGTTATAAAAAATATAATATATTATGATAAAAAGATGTATTTAGATATCTGTATCGTATATATATATATACAAATATCATCTTTTTAAAAAATTTTAATTAAAAAAATTGAAAAATTTGGTATAATTATAATGAAAGGGGCTCCTATTTTATATAATAATTTTACAATAATAAATAAAAAATAATATGATAAGAAAATAAAAATAAAAAATATCGAATATAATATGTTGTAAAATAACATAACTACTTAAAAAAACTGTTTAGTAAAGTACTGTATAAAAATTTAAATTTTAGTTTAAATGATAAAAATTGTATTTAGTTGAAGATATTTGTATTACGATTTTAAAGAAAAAAAATGATTAAATTATATATAAAAGTAATTTATACGGGTATAAGCTGTTGAATTTTATTTAAAACAAAATTCAACGGCTTAGTTGTAGGCCACTGTGTATGACTCAAATATTCCGCTTCAGAAAATAATTTTTTTAAGCACGTATACGGTGCTTTATATTTAAACACATTCGAATGTAAACTGTGCTATTTAAAAAAAAATGAGCTTTCTAACTGGGATATAATAAAATGTATGCAAATTGCAATGTGAAAAAGTTATTACCCAACAATCCGGGTGAATTTTTACATCAATAATGTGCATTGTGGTGTTAACTATGAGGTAATTTTGTGGTGACGAAAAATAAAATTGTTAACTCACTAATTGACATTACAAATATCCTTCCACGTGATGATGTAGGCTTGAAAATAGGAAACAAAGAAACGACCTGCCAAGAGAACAAATGACGGAACAAATAAATAGCTTTTAGACAAGAAAGTAATTTGAAAGAATCATAAATTTAAAACCCATGGCATTAAATTATATCAACATCAAAAGTATCAGTAAATTACCTTTAGTTGCTGAAATTTAAGCAGATAGAAATTATTATTACTTTTTAAAATAAAAATTGTTTAGTTTAAATTTTTTATAAAGATTAAAAATAAATATGTTAAAAGGGATTAATTATCATAATTGAAATCATAATAGAACAACGAATAAAATATAGTTTGAAATTGGAGTTACCACTTAGATTTTTTAATTTAGTTTAAAAGAAAATATTAAAAATATCTTTTAAAAATATTTTAGCTTGAAAGTTGGGTAGAGTAAAAAATGTGCTAGAAATTTATTTGTTTGTTCAAAAGAATATTATCGTTAGTTAAATTGTACAGAAAATTTATATTAAAATAAATAAATAAATAAAATACATAAGATAATAAAAGAAAAATAAAATTGAAAAGACTTTAACATGATAGAATAGCAAATTTTACTCCTACATATTTTTATTTTATGTAATTCTAATAAAATAAATATTCAAGATTACGTAGTTTTATAAAAAAAAATTTAATGACCGATTGAATTTAATTTGAAAATAAAATATTTTGTTAAGAAAATAGATTTGAGCTAATTTATTTGACATAATATGAGAAAATTTGGAAATTATATTTGAAGATAAGAAAATATAGATTGAAAATAAACTGGAAAAGTTGACTTAAAAATGAAAGAATTTTAGGTAGAAAGGATTTGCAAAATAAAGATTGTTTGAAGTATATTTTAAAAGATAAATTTTTCGTCTTTTGAAATTAAATAGAATTTTTAATAATTTTGGCGAAAAAGATTTTGATATTTTTTAAAATAAAATAGAATTTTTATTGAAGCAATTTTTAAACAAAAGAGATTATTTTTAAAATAAATTCTAAAAAAATTGTTTTGAAAAAATAAATATTTTTTGAAAAAAATTATTATTTTTAGAATAAATTTTGATATATATTTTATTCAACTTTTTGAGATAAATTTGGAAAGAAAGGAATATTTTAGGTAATGTTAGGGTAAGGATTTTGATTTTTTTTTCATGAATATATCTTGAAAAATATTTTAATGAATTAAAAAGATTTACATTACACAAAATTTGAGGTAACAAATATTATGCATAAATCTCTACAATTTTATAACATGCAAATGTAAAGATAAAAATATTATATATCCTCGTTACATATTATTATGTGAATTCATTTAAAACGACATATAAAATTTAAGGAAACATAAATAACATATTTTTTTTAACTTCAATAACACGAGAAGGAAGAATAGTTACACATTCACGCTGTATATTAATACGTGATTATTGTTCCAATATCCAACATAACCCATTTTGTTCCAATCTCTAACAACAGTAAAAGAAAAAAAAAAGGTTGCAAAGTGTTCCTCAAGAACACCTTATAATATTGTCACCTAAAAAGACCTTGTCTTGATAACAAATGTACTCATCTCATAATATATATGTAATAAATTAGTAATGACGAATTAGAAAATTACAATGGATGTCAACTGAACTTTATCGTCTACATTTGAAAAGTGATAAGTTAGAAAGTTAAGATATAAAATTAATTTATAATAATTTGAAAATATATTAATATACTACTACAAGTCTTGATGAATCGAACCAAAATTAGAATTATTAATATATATTGATGCTATGCTACCAATGCACAATTGTGCTTTACTAATGCGTTTTTTTGCTTGAAGTCATTGATAGCTTATATAGCATTCAACCTCTTCTAACTTAAGGGGTGAACCAAAGATTTTTATCTTAATCATGATGTAATTTATTCATGACATTTTTAAGGATGGAGACATCTTTGTTCTCAAAGATCAATCTAATGGCATCACCATGCCTAAGGAGTAATTTATACTTTTTTTGTAAAAAGAAAAATAATATTGTTAATATAATTAATAATTAAAATATTTTTAATTAATAATAAATGAAATGTAATTATGTAATTTAAACTACCAAAGTTATAGGTTCTTGACTCCTAATCTACTTGTGTCCGGGTCAGCTAGGAATTCTCAAGTTTCACCTTAACAGTGCATGAAAGCTCCTCAGTCATCCTATAAAAGGGTCAAACCTAAAAACTTATTTAAACTTGGTTCAAAAGCCAATCCAAATCATCCCATCGATGAAATCTGTTTCGAGTGTTTAGAAATCGAACCAATCTAATCCAAATCCCTTAATAAAAAAAATAATCAAAATTTTTAAAATTGTAAAATTTTGTATGATTTAATTTAATTTGTAATTTTTTTTAAAAATAACCACACTAAATCAAATCGTAATATTTATATAATGCCTAAAATTTATATACCTTGTTGATATTTATTATTATTAACTATTGTATTTTTTTAATTTTTTTACATATGAGATCAATGTTTATCTGAATTTTATATTAAAACATATTTGAATATAAATACTATTATTTTTTTATTGAATCCGTACTAATTTAAAATTTTTAAAAATTTGTTACTTTATTATTTTTTATTAACTTATCTTTATTGTTAGATTTTTTAAGATGAAGTAAAAAAAATTAAACCAAACCAATTGTAAAAGATTAATTGGATTTTTTTTAACCAAACTAAACCTTTAAAATTGTAAAATTTTGTATGATTTAATTTAATTTGTAATTTTTTTAAAAAAAATAACCACACTAAATCAAATTGTAATATTTATATAATGCCTAAAATTTATATACCTTGTTCATATTTATTATTATTAACTATTGTATTTTTTTAATTTTTTTACATATGAGATCAATGTTTATCTAAATTTTATATTGAAACATATTTGAATATAAATACTATTATTTTTTGTATTGAATCCGCACTAATTTAAATTTTTTAAAATTTGTTACTTTATTCTTTTTTATTAACTTATCTTTATTGTTAGATTTTTTAAGACGAAGTAAAAAAAATTAAACCAAACCAATTGTAAAAGATTAATTGGATTTTTTTAACCAAACTAAACCAAGCCACAAGTATTTTTTTATAATCAGTTCAGATGATTTTTTTTATATAAAATAAACCAAATTGCACTGCAAACATCCTTAGAATCTATAATACTGAATTATGGGAGGTTTAATGGTTGGTAGGGTGCAAGTGGAGAAGGTTTGATGGTCGGTTACACAATAGAAGAGGGGGTGGTTAGTGTCCCCTTAATAAGGTTGATAGGACTTGTTGTGATTAAGTTTTACCTAGAAACAAGTGTATTGGTCAAAGTTAGAAACATTGTATTTTGAACCTCTAACATTGTCCCATAAAGACTAATAACAAGAAAAAAATTGATTAAATCTTAACTTTTGAGCTGATTAAAAAAGTGTTTATGGATTATGTTTCAAATAGAAATAAAATAATAAAAGAAATACTCAATGCAAGGGAAGAAGCACATACAAATTTGATTAGTGGAAGAATTTGAAGATCTAGTTTCCCTTATAACTTTATCTAATATCACTCCATATTTCTCCTATTAATACTAATAATCAATCGTTAATCACTTGTACTAATTCAATTATTATGTAATGATCATACAATAGTAATATTATTTTTCTTTAATGATCATCCCTAGTGATCATGCAAGGAAATTAATTAGGAGAACATAAAGAACTTACATGTTTGTATAACTCACTAGAAATTAAAGATTTTGATTGATCATCCAAAATCTAGATTCAGTTTACCTTATAAGTTTGTTAATTTAGCGATGGTATTATAACAACTCACCTACATATATTTTAATCCATTCAATATATAGGAAACTTAGATTTGTATTACTAAACTAGAAACATATGAATTACCTACAAAATATGAGACTACATTGAAGGCTCATGATTGTGAACTCCATAACTTGTGTTTCTCATTGTTCATATTGCAGCTTTATCCCAGCATCTTGCTTGTATTCTTGGAGTGTCAGACACTCCTCTGTTCTTCACCTTCACCTCTATCTCCATTTCTAGTGAGGGCAATCCACATTATAGGTTCATTATAGGATTCAACTTCCATGTGAAGTTGAAGGTCATTTTTGCATCTCAATGAAGCTTTTCATGTTGTAGATCTATGAGAAAATAGTTTCACACATGAGAAAATAGTAGACATGACAGTGATACATTTCTTTCAAGTATTAGTTTGAATAGGTAGCATACTATATTACTACTTAATATAAACAACATATAAATTTTTTGTCAAACTCAAAGAACTATCATAAAATCAATCATGGTATGAAATGCATGTGTATGATTATCGTAATACCCACAATTTCTCATGATAGAATACCTAGGTTACAAATACCCTTTAGCAAGAAATAAAGTAGCAATAAGGACAAAAGCTACAGAAATTAGAGAATTTAGCAAATTATGAAAATGTTCCTTCACTAGGATGATACAAATAAATGTGTAGCAAATCCAAAAAATAGTTAAAAGACATTGTAAAGGTTTAGGATCTATTAATTTTTAGTTATAAAATCATAAGAAAAGAATAGAAACAAAGAGAGGAATAAAATGCCATCAGAAACGTCTGAAAATGCCTAAAACACCCTTGGAAAGCTTTATCTTCTATAAGGCTAAACTGTTCCCAAAAACTGGAAAATGAGATGATTTGGGAATGAACTGATAAATGTTACAAACATCTAAGTAACAATTTGGTAACTTTCTGGGAAGTTTTAAAAAAATTATCAAAATGCCCCTGCAAGGTTAGTAGAGCAAGAAAATGAGAAGTAGAAGTCGAGAATTGGATCCTTTCCATTGAGCACAAATTTGACATGTGGAAAATAAGGTGGTGACTCATTCCATGAGTCATAACTTCATTAATGACATGTAGGACAAACATATTAATGAGATGAGATAAAATTAACTATGATTAAAGTAAATTAACCTAGATTAATTAAAATTAATCATGCTTAGAATAAGTTAACCTTGATTAGTGATAAATTCATATTTATTAGTGTTAAAATAATCCTAAAGGATAATTCTTTATATTTACATTTAATTAGAAATAAAAATTACATGTAAAAAGACCAAAAATCTCTTAAATGGGAAATTAATTCCCAAACTGCCCTAAGTGGTCGAATGACATCTTAAGCCATGGGAAGCTCATTTGCTTCATAACAAATCTTCTAAACACTAAGGAAAATTCTCTAAACTCACCCAAAACTATAACCTCTCTCAAAACACAAAAACTTACACTAAGATTAAATAAGTTTATGTTAAAATAAAGCAAGCCAATCAAGCTCATCACCATCATTAGGAGATCTTATGTGGACCACCAAGGAGGAAGGAGAACAACTTCAAAGACCCACCAAACCTTCATGGATCTCTCTCTTATTGGTTGATATCTTCCTAAGTTCTATGAATCCCACTTGCTTGAGTGGGATGGAGCTTAAAACTACCTTTGCTTAAGTTTGATGTAACATGTATGCTTAAAATAGAAACTAGTTCTTATTTATGCAAAAAGAAACCCATTTCAGCTAAAGTTTCTAAAGATTAAAAGTGAACCTGTGCATGTTATGTTTTCTAATAAAATGAAGTGGCTGGATTGAAAGTGTTGTCACTTACTCTAGGGTAGAATCCACAGAACTTAGAGAAAGATCCACCAAAAAGAGAAAAAAAATAAATAATAAACACATATTAAAAGCTTGGAAAAATATATGGTAAAGAACTTACTTGTTGAAGAATTTTATGAAGGTTTGCTGGTGCTGGGTCTTTGAAGTTGGTTTCCTTCCTCTTTGGTGGTCCATACAAGATCTCCTAGTGATGGTGGTGGGACTTGATTGGTTTATTTTGTTTTAACTTCAACTTCAAAGATAGAAGTTTAAGCTTAGTATGGATTTTGGTTTTTTAAGTGAAGTTTGAGTTTTGAGTGAGTTTAGGTAATTTTCCTAAGTGTTTAGAGGGCTTATTGTGAAGCAAATGAGTTCCCCATAGCTTAAGATATCATTCGGCCAATTAGGGGTTTGGTTCATTTATATGTAATTTCTATTCCCATTTAAATGTAAATGTAAGCAATTATCATTTAAGATTAATTTAACACCAATTATTCTAAATTTGTCACTAATCAAGGTTAAATTATTCTAAGTATGATTAATTTTAATTAATTAAGGTTAATTTACTTTAACCATAATTAATTTTATCTCTCCTTATTAATATTTTTTTTCCTATGTGACATTAATGAAGTGATATATTATAGGATTAGTCACCATCTTATTTTCCACATGTCAAATTCATTCTTAATGAGTGGAGCTCACTTCCGACTTCTACTTTATATTTTCTTGCCTTACTAGTCTTTGAGGAGCATTTTGGTAATTTTCTAAGAATATCCTAGAAAGTTACCAAATTCTTCCTCTGATGTTTCTAACACTTGTTGGTTCATTTCCAAATCATTCTTATGTCATTTTCCATTTTTTTAGGAACAATTTAGCCCTTATAGAAAACAATGCTTTCTAAGGGCGTTTTGGTATTTTCAAGCGTTTCTGATGTCGTTTTCATTTTCTCTTTACTTCTATTTTTTATTATGAATTTCTAACCATCATTCAGGGAATTAAACATTTATACTATCTTTTAACTTTTGTTTTGGGTTTTCTTCACATTTATTTGTATCATCCTAGTGCAAGAGCTTCGTTATTTTCTAAAATTCTCTAATTTCTCTATCTTTTGTTCTTATTTATGATTTATGTCTTGATAAAGGGGATTTGTAACTTAAGTATTCTTTCATGAGAAATTGTGGGTGTTACAAATTAAGTCATAAAAGTTGCAAACTTAACTTTAAACTTGGACCATAAAACTGGTAAGAGCAAAGGTGGACTTTTGGACCTAAAGTTGAACAAGACACTTAAGACTTCCCATGACCATGAACAAAGCTATGGATTAAGGATAAATCATGACGGACCTAAAGACATATGATGTACCAAGTGCTAAAATTCATGACACAAAGGTCAAGTGAGAAGAAATCGAGAACAGACTCTTGTTTTGGTCACTTAGTGGATTTGGCCACCTCCTTTATAATTAAGGAAACTTGAGTTTAAAATTTTGATTAAGGTGTAAAGAGGATCCTTATCAATTATAAGAAAGACATTATAAATTTGGAAGAGATGTGGTAATGGTTTGGGTAACCTATCATCCATGCTTGGTTAAATTGGTGAAAACAAGTTAAAATCTTTAAGACTAAAGAATGAACCCAAATATGCATAAAGTGGTGAGTAGAAATTAATTATAGAGTAGAGGGAGGAAGATGGACATTGGTTATATGTACTAAACAAGGAGGAAAAGCCCTAAAAATTTACAAGATTGGTTTGAATTAATAGCCCAAGTCTTAACTAATGTAAATCACCTTTTAAGGGAAGAAAAAAATGAACCATAATGATTTAGGATCCCAGGAAATGGATTCAGCCATCTGTGGGTAAGGAGGTAAGCAAGTAGGCTCAATAACATTTCAAATTTGATAAACAAAGTTATTAGTCAAGGAAATATAAAAATCCTAATACCTAGACTTGAATTAAGAAAGTTGTGCATAAAACAGTCAAATCAATGAATACAAAGAATAAACAACCAAAGAGGCCATTCGGCCAACTAGAATAGAAATCCAAGATTTCATGATCTTACATTAAAAATATTAAGAGAAACTTAATCCTTGAGAAAAGGAAAGGTTGAGGGGTAACTTAGAAGGATAGGTGGACTAAGTTCCTATGAGAGTTTATCATAAAACTTATGAAATAAAAGTAAGATGGAAAAGCTCTTGGAGGAAAGGTGCATGTTGTCCAAGATAGTTATATCAAGAATAATTAAGAAATTCTTGATTATAAGATTAGTTTCTAATTAGAATAATTATGTCAACTTGTAGGGTTGCCTTATGAACACACAAATATGAATATAAAGTGTATGGAATGTACTCTTGAATTGCTTAAAAATTAATATGTTATATGATGCTCATGTGTGGATGGTAAATGTAAAGGTAGTTTGGATTCAAGACTATATATGCATGGTATATTGGTTGGTTTTATTGAGCATGCATGTTATATGGAAGCTTTAAAAAGGAACCTAATTAACTAAGAGATCACTAAAGAAATAATTTATGTGAAAAAGTTAATATTACGCTTAATGTCTTGTGCACATTTCGAAGGTAAAAGGTTCTTCTAAGGTGGAGATGAAAGGGTTCTTCAAAAATCCTTCTATTATGAAGCACCAAATCTTCAATGATTATGATAGTGACGACTATCAAGGAATGAACTCGTGTCCTAATAATAGAAGGTAGAGTAGCAGAGTGGTGAAAAGATATTGTTTAAATAAGTAGTATTATATGCCTATGTCCTAAAATATCACCAAAAGAGTGATAGAGAAATGAGAAGAATTTTGTTAAGGAATGAATGATAGTAAAATAATATCCATGATGTGATCCCAAAGGTATATGAGACTTATGTAATCTAGACTATGTAACATCTATTCTTAAAACAGAAACTAGTTCTTATTTATGTAAAAATAAATCCACTTCAGCTAAAGTTTTATAAAGATTAAAAAACAACCGGTTTGTATGTCATGTTTTCTAATAAATTGAAGTGGTTGGATTGAAAGACTCCCCTTCCACCATTTTCTGCCCAGACGCTCTTGATGTCGTTTACGACTATGGTGGTCTTCATTGAACTCAACATTGTCAATTGGTTAATAAACACTCATGTATTAGTCATTACCACTCAGGTCAACGTGCGAGCCTACTTCTTTTTGGGCCATCTCTTTATATCTTCCGTAATAAGCCTAAACTTTTCCACCATGGACTTCGTCATTCCTCTAGAGGCTTTTCATCCTAATATGGTGCTCCCTCTGTCACCTGGATATTAGGCGCCTCCTGTTGTACATGTGGTAGACTCTTCCTCATCTAAAGGGGAGAGTAACCCTAGACACCCTTTCACTTCTATAGCACTTCTCATGTTTGGTCATCACAAGATAGTTCTCCATATCTCAGGCTACATCCATTTCAAGCTTTCAAGGAGATGGAAGATGGAATCTTTTATGCCTTGGATGAGAGTTTGTGGTTAGAACGTCGTGACCCTTGTAACTAAAGCATTTGGGTGGACCTTGTTGTAGAGAATGTTTGAAGTCATACCCATAACGTATATTTTATAATATAGCCGTGGATAACTATATAATAAATAAGTAGTGTGTAGTTTGTACAATATTGTAGGTAATATAGATATGGTAGTTGTAACTATATGCGTAACTAAGTATGTAAAAATGTAGGTGCTTTAATTTAACTTAACTTTCTTTAATTCCTATGGACTAAATAAGTATAAAGTTTGTATAATTTATGACATGTCATTATTTGTATTAACTCGTGAACCTATATAATTGAAATAAGTAGTAAAATTGTATAGGTAACATAGACATTTATTAATTAGATGCGAGTGAAGATGTTTGATTATTTATTTTTCGAGATGATAATTATTTCCATGAGAATTTCATTTTTAATCAATGTTTCTTAAAAAAATTATTTTATTTTCACTAATATTAATTTTTGAAAGATTTCGCAACATGAAGTAACATTCTAATAATACAACCGCGTACATGACTTAAACGTAAAAATGGACTTCAATTTTAGGATGTTACAATTATTCCATCATTCTCTTTACAAGTCATACACATCGATAAACTTGTACATAAATATGTGGATCTTACTATCTCATACACAAACTTCACCCAAGATTAAAATGAATGCAACTGATGCACATGAATTCTCGCATTCTCTCCTTAAATTTCTATGATGATAGACTTAAGATTAGGTTAAAGTATACTATGTCTCATACCACAATAACCCTTATTAGTCTGGAGTTAGTCATCCCTATGATATGCCTAGGTTTGTGGGTCCAAAATATCATCATCAATTTATTAAAACAATGGAGGACACCAGTTTCCAATTTCTAAAATCAAAGTGTAATGTTGGAAATGCTATCATCATCATTTCACATTTCTCAAATATTTGAAATTGGTCAATTTTGTCAAGGTGGTTAAGTCTGGCCAAAGTAGTCCTGAATACAAGGAGAAACCCTAGGCTATTGGGAGGCTTAAACCTATCTCATGTACCATTAAAAAAAAAGTTTCTGGTATTTATTTCTAGTGGTTAGTGTGGTGGTGAGCAAGAGGCTCATTAGGATGATGGCCTGAACGATTTGAATACCCATCACACATCCATTTTGGTAGCATTTCTTCGAGGTGCCATACACATGCATCTATAACAACATGCTGCTTTTCACTTCTAGTTTGTAGTCTATTCGACTTGGTTCATTACGTACAGAAACTGTGAGTATTGGTGCTCAAGCATGATGTTTAGAATATGGTGAAGTCACGGTGAATGCTGCATGAGCTAGCCGAAATGCAACCCATTTTGGTGGCTCACCTGTGGCCAATTTGGGGCCAATTTGGTTTAGATATTAGTATCATATGGGACAGCTTAACATTATCATCCATCACATATTCAGGTGTCAGAACCACCCCTCCATGCATTCAGTGCACCCATGCTTATGATGGCTCAAAGTCCCGTCTGCTAGTAATGACATATACCTACAGCTAGAGACGCCCAACATACACTAAGGCAAGCATTTAAATGCTGGTAGCATGACTCCATTCTCCGACTGGTTGCAGGAATCACCTTGCTTTTTCTCATGCCCATGTAGGCCAGAGAATGCCTTGCTGTAGCCCATCTAGGTAAAACTCCAGTAATGGTCGAGAAGACGCCTGAAATTGCAACCAGTTAGCTCTGGCCTTCTTGAATCCTTAGGTAGCAACCATATTCCAAGGACGGGATTATCATGGAGTCTAGAGTGCGGGGAATCGAAAGGAGAGTGTTTGCATGTCTAACACTGGGCTAAACTCAGGCATCAGTCCCAGCTAGGGAAACCGCTTCTGCATGTTCTCGAATATTAGAAGGAAACAGATTTATCGTACATGTGAGCAAGGTATGGCTGATCGTAATGAGTGACTCGACATCGAGAACCTGTGAAGAGAAGGGAGAAGATTGTGAAGCAACCTGCTCAATATAGTAGCGTGAATTGTTAATACATGGTTGCTACCTCTGGTTCCGTCACAATATATGGATAGATCACGTGTTAGCTAACTTTTTCCTATGACTCAAAGATTCGCAGGCAAGGTATGTGGATATGATATTTGGCACGATCACGGTTTGGTTTAACATTCATCATTACCAAATGACGAATACGATGGAGCACACCTGAGCTGTATGAAGACCATGCAAAATTCATGCATAATGTGGGTCACGTTGGTAGCAGATAAAATTACTCCAAAGCCCTTTACAGAATCCGTGCACCTCACACAACATTATATACTTTAAGTCTTGGGTTATAACACAAACCAAGCACTTAGCTTGGTGGTCAGGGGCGGCGTCTTTAATTCCTGTGGCATGGGTTCGATTCCCCCTTTGGCAGCTTTTCAAGTAAAATACAACTGATTTTTGGAGTCGTATTTAAGCATAAAGAGGCAAGATTATAACCAACTTATGGAGGTGGATGAGTGGTTAGTCAGTTGACCCAACACTCTTAAGACCTAAGTTCGAGCCCCCTAGAGACCACTTTCGTTTTTAAAAAATAATCAAGTCGTGAGCCGTCCAAATGAGCCGCGAGCCGCTGAAGAGCCTGTCCAAGCCAAATGAGCCATGAGCCATCTGAAAGCTCCCCCAAGCCAACTCATGCTAAGCAAGCCACAAGCCACCAATTTAGCTTCAAATTTAACCCCTTCTGCTAAAATAAAATTTCAAAATTTAAACCCAATTAACTCAAGCCCAATATTAATAGAATCAAATCTATCTTAAGCTTAACCCATTCCTTCAAATTTTAAAATTAATTTTTTTTTAATTCAAATCAAGTTCAATTCCTTTTTTCCTTAAATCAAATCGAGTTTAATGTTTTTTCTTCCAATCAAATCATGTTTAATTCCTTTCTTCATATCGAATCAAATTTATTTCTTCGCTTCAAGAATCCTAAACCAAGTGCAAATTTTATTTTCTTTTAAGTCAAGTTCAGTTCCTCAAATTCAAATCCAATCCATTTTTACCAAATTCAATTTTTTTTAAACCTAATTCCTTTATCTTTGTCACTTTCTAATTAAATTCTTTGGTTCTAAGTCTCACACAATGAACCCCAAGCACGAATTGGTAGCTTTTTCTGTTGTTCGATGCTTAAGAATTCATATGGGTCTCAAGTGCAGTTGTAGTTGTCTTGGACCCTGTACATATGTGGACTAAGAATCCTTCTATTAATAATTTCAAGAAAAACTTCATTTTGGAATCTCTAGTCTCACGCGACGAACCCCAAGCACGAACTGGTAGCTTTTTCTACTGTTCGATGCTTAGGAATTCGTATGGATCCCAATGCAGCCGTAGTTGTCTTGGATCCTGTGCATATGTGGAGGATTTCCTCCAAAAATATTTTCAAAATATTCTGTTCAAGTGCCTCCGAAGGTCAAGCCTTCAAAACAAACCAGAACTACGCAAGTCTTGATTTTTCCATTGCACCGGGGAATACGTAGGAGCAAGATCAAGTTCTGCCACGCTAACCTCCATCAAGCTATTCATTTTCATATTAATTATGGGATCAAACATTTTCAAAAATCACACTCAGTTCAAGGGTACCGTTCTTTGGAACGAGAGAGTGGGGTGCCCAACACCTTCCCCATTCGTAACCGACTCTCGAACGTAGAATCTTATCCTCAAGTTAGGGTTTTTCCAAACTTTTTCCTTTAAATAAAAATTTAGTGGTGAATCCACTTAATAAATAAATTCCTTTATTTTCAAATTTTAGCGAGTTTGTTGTCTCGTCGGAATTACGGTTGCGACATCAACCCAGACATTATTAAACCCTAGAAGATGCCCTTCAATCTTCTCGCGTGCCTTGGATATTGGAATCAACAGTGACGATCTTCTCCAAGACTGAAAACAGATTTAGAGACCTCCCCTCTATGCCCACGTTAATAGGTTTATAGGCTTTATGTTCCATACATCAATTGCATATTGAGAAAACTATGTGCATCATCATTCAGGCTTTTATCACCACCGTAGTATCAAGTTACACTGCAGGAAATCGGTACATCAAGGTGACCCCACCCTATTCAGGATTGAACATGAAATAATTCGTGATTACCAACAACTTCTGGTTCTCATGTGGCCCGGACGGTTCAAGCTAGGCTAAATAGATTAAGATCAGAAAATATATAACTCAATATTCTCTATAATCAGTTCTAGGATCCTGGTAATTCTCACGTATGGTCAAGGATCTTATGGAAAGTATATTCGCTTGTTTTCTATCAGAGCAGAGTTCTTTGATGGCAAATCAGGTCTACTTCTCTCAAACATACAGAGAATTCCTTGAGCCAAAACAAAGTTATCAGGATTAAGCACTTGACGTTGATCTCTTGCAATTTTATGGGCAAGCGTTTGCCCCAGTTTGTTTTTGATTCAAGATTTTGAGGATGGCCTCAAATTGAATTTTTGTGTTGGCAAACGTTTGCCCTAGTCTGAACTCGATTCATACTTTTAGGATGACCTCAAATTGAATTTTTTGTGGGCAAACGTTTGCCCCAATTTAAACTTGAGTCCTTTTTAATTATGATCGATTCGAGCAATTTTACCCAGGTCTTAATTAGTTTTGAAAAATGAATTATGAGATGCTTGATTGACAAGATACTTATTGCGATGTTTGAAAAGGATGAGATGTTTGTGATGCTTGAATAGAGAGGATGCGATGTTTTAATCTTATTGACTGCTTTTTGATTGTTGAAATAATTATTTGATGAAATGGATGCTATGGGATGAATGCAAACCATGAGATGGTGTAAAAACTTTTTGTTTCTCTTGACTTTTTGATTATTTTTTTTTTGACATGTCCTATAGTTGGTGTGAAAGGAATCAAGAATCAGGATGAGCTAGATTGACTCTATCGCTTGGCTTCTTAGTTAATATTGGAACCTTCTTTCAAGGATCTTCGAGACCCAACAATGGTCAACATTAGAGAATGAGACATACTCCTTTCGTCTCGGCAGCGTTATTGCTGGTAGGAGGGTGATTTTTTTGGGAAGCAGTCATGCTGTGTGGCAATGGTCGAGGATTCATCCGACTTCTCATGACTTTTCAAAATTAATCTTCTTTTCTTTTTACATCTTTCACATTTATTTTTGGCATATGCACTATAAGGGTGTGCGAAGTGATTCTGGATGGTTAATGGAAAGAAGATAGGGAATTTTGTATAGGAGGTTTGGTGTATTTGGCAGGAAAAGAATGAAAGATGTGGGTTTTGTATGCATGCCACCTTCGATCCTTTCTTCAACAATGACGACATCAGAGAAGCTAGCAGTCATACTACTGATCATCTTATCATAGAAATGATCTTGGAACATGTCGAGGAACATGCTGACCAGCTCTTTCTCGGATAATGGAGGTTGTACTTGAGTAACTAACTTCCTCCATCTTTGAGCGTACTGCTTTAAGATCTCGTCTCTTTTTTTGGCCATATTCTGGAGTTGAGTTCGATTCGGAGCCATCTCCACATTATACTGGTACTGTTTGAGGAAGGCCTCAGCTAGATCCCTCAATGAACGGATGTGTGTCTGTTCTAGTTGAGTATACTAAGTTGCAGCTGCCCTAGTCAAGTTGTCTTGAAAGAAATGGATGAGCAGTTTATCATCGTGCATACAGGGGGACATCCTCCTGCAGTATATGGCCAGGTGGTTCTTTGGGCAGCTATTTCCTTGATACTTTTCAAATTCGAGAACCTATTTAGGAGGGATGACCACGTCTGGAACCAAGCACAGATCAGACGCGTCTCTAGCTTCATAAGCATTTCCCTCAATTGCCTTGATTCTTTCCTCTAGAACCTTCCACTTTCTAATATCCTCATTCGAAAGATGGATTGGGTATTCCTCGGGCGTGTGGTGAAGTTAAGAAGGTGGTATGTATATAAGGTGCGACCCTTGGGTGAACATAGGATTTGTTCCCCCAACGGCTGTTTGGTAAGCTTGTGGAGTGGTATTTGGAGGTAGGTTATGTGTTTGGGTTTGTGTTTGGGTGAATGAGGGTGCATGCCCATGAGGAAACTCATACTGAACTCTTTCGGTTTATGGAGGCATAGTTACTGGTGAAGGATTTTGTGGAGTGAAGCCAGGAGGATATGGTGGGCTCACGGGTTCTTCTGGAACATCCTTTTGTTTGGATTGTTGAATGGTCTCCATCAGTCTGGCCACTTGATTCTTTAGCGTCTTGACCTCATTTCTTAATTCTTCATTTTGTCTCTCCAGCTCATCCATGATTCTCTATCATGCTCGAGTCCTATAAGGATGTTGAGGAAGCTGCCTTTTTCTAATTTTTCTGTTAAAGTTAAAAATTAATTTTTGAGAAAAAGTTTGAATGCGAAAAATCATGCATGATAAAAGATGATGATGTAAAATGAGTATAAAATGAACATGGAAAAGGTGTGGAATGATTTTTGAAATCTCCTTTTTCCAATAATAAATTTATGCATGAATGAATGACGGCTATGCACAAATAATTTTAAGGTTTGAAGGTTTTGAAATTTGACCATTTCGAAAATGATCGGGTGTTGCCCTTTTTTTTATTTTTTAGAAATTTTTATTTTTTTATGAATTTTGGTATTATTTATTTTGCTAGAAATAGGTTTTGTTTGAAAGAGTTTTGCTAAAATTTTTTCTAAAAATCATTCTTTAGGTTTTTTCATTTTCTCTCCTTTTGGAAATTTTTTTTTTCTAATTTTTCCTAAGAATTTTCTCCTTCTATTTTGATTTTTCTTGATTTTTATTTTTCTGCCCTTGATTTTCTTTCTTGATTTTGTGTTTCCCTAATTTCATATTTCACATCTCCTCTGCTATCTTGGATGATTCTATTAACTTGAGTCATGTGAATAGCATATGAGCCATGTATTATGAAAGGGGTGTGTGCCCTCCTTGCCTCTTATGTGGGTTACCTGTCCTAAGGGTCTAAGGCCTTTTATGCATGAACCTCCCATAAGATGGTTTGTAATCTTGAGGTATAAGGTTACTAGAGCCAAGTTAGCAGTCTGTAATGCTTGTTACAACAGTAGAAAAAGCTACCAGTTATAGGGCATTACAAATAGGACGCACTCTAACTGGGATTTTCGTGATAGTCAAACAGGACGTAAGCCCCAAAGTGACACCACTAGATCCCTCTATCTTAGGTTGCACTCAGACCCGGGTATAGGGCCCCACTCATGAGATGAATGTATGCATGATGTGTGGAGGGCACACAAATATTTGGGATACTTGCAATTGGGGAAATTGTACAGATATATATAATAATTTATTGTTCGTCTATCCTAGGGTTATACAGAGAATAAACATACAAATAACAAATAGATAAACAAACAAGCAAGTAAATCGTGAAAATAAACAAGAAAGGAATCATGCAAATAAACAAGAAAAGGATCAATATAAAACACTCTCAATTTAAGTTGGCTTGACTCTCTAACGTCCCTAGTGGTGTCGCCATTTGTCGCAACTATAATTCTGACGCGACGATGACCTCACTAAACTTTTAAAAAGAATTTTATTGATTAATGTGGAGTCGCCACCAAATTTTTATTTAAGGGAAAAAGATTTGGAAAAACCCTAACTCGAGGATGAGATTCAGGTTTAGGAGTCAGTTACGAGTGGGGAAGGTGTTAGGCACCCCACTCGCCTGTTCCGGAGAACAGTACCCTTTAAACTGAGTGCGTGATTATTTGAAAATAGTTTGATCCCTTAATTAATGTGAAATAAATAACTTGATGGAGGTTAGCCTGACAGGACTTGATCCTGCTCCTACGTATTCCCGGGTGCAATGGGAAACTCAAGGCTTACGTAGTTCTGGTTTGAAGGCTTGACCTTCGAAGATGCTTGAAAAGGAGTATTTGAAAATGAATAGAGTGTTTTGAAAATATTTTAAGGAGAATCCTCAGTCCACATATGCACAGGATCCAAGACAACTACGGTTGCACTGGGATTCATACGAATCCCTAAGCATCGAAAAGCAGAAAAAGATACCAGTTCATGCTTAGGGTTCATCACGTGAGACTTAGGGATTCTAAAATGACATTTTTGTTGAAATAATAAGAACAAGAAAAGAACGGAGCTTGAGTTAAAATAAAATGAACTTGATGTGGAATGAACTTTGATTTAGTGTGAATTTGATTTGACTTTGAGAAAAGGAAAACTTGAACTCGATTTAGGATTCTCGAAGCAAAGAAATAAACTTGATCTGATTTGAAGAAAAGAATTGAATTTGACTTGATTTGAAGAAAAGAATTAAACTTGATTTAATTTGGAGAATTTAAGAAAAAGAAATTAAACTTGATTTTTGATTTGAAGAAAAAGACTTAAACTAGATTTTGACTTGACGAAAAATAAATGGACTAGATTTAAAACTTGAGGGAAGGCATTAAATTTGATATGAACCAAAATGACCTTGAATTGAACCTTGAGGGAGAGAATTAATTTTGGCTTGAAAGAAGTGAAATTTTTTTTGTCTTTGAGGAAAATAATTAAATTGAATTTGAGTAAAAACGAATTTTATTTGTCTTTGAGGAAAAGAATTAAAATGAATTTGAGTAAAAAAAAAATTTATTTGTCTTTGAGGAAAAGAATTAAAATGAATTTGAGTAGAAAGAATTTTATTTGTCTTGAAGGAAAAGAATTAAATGAATTTGAGTAAAAAACAATTTATTTGTCTTTGAGGAAAAGAATTAAAATGAATTTGAGTAAAAAGAATTTTATTTGTCTTGAAGGAAAAGAATTAAATGAGTTTGAGTAAAAATAATTTTATTTGTCTTGAAGGAAAAGAATTAAATGAATTTGAGTAAAAGAATTTTATTTGTCTTGAAGGAAAAGAATTAAATGACTTTGAGTAAACTTGATTTTATTTGTCTTGAAGGAAATGAATTAAAATGAATTTGAGTAAAAAGAATTTTATTTGTATTGAAGGAAAAGAATTAAATGAATTTTAGTAAAAAGAATTTTATTTGTCTTGAAGGAAAAGAATTAAAATGAATTTGAGTAAAGAATTTTATTTTTCTTGAAGGAAAAGAATTAAATGAATTTGAGTAAACTTGATTTATGATAAGTTTAAGTTGAGATAAAAAAAGAAAAAATGCAAAGAATACTGTTTGCAATATGGAAAACGTTCATTTGGAAAATAAAAGACAGCTTGCGGGGGATCGAACCTGTGGATTGAAGGCTGTGCACGAGTGAGCCAACCACTGGGCTGAGCTTCTGGTTGGGATATACATAGCGCAAATTAAATTTAAACTTACCTCAGTGGACGCTGGTTTAGCAGCTGCATGGGATTTAAAATGAATAATGTCTGGTGGGATTCAAAGGCTAGACTCGGGGCACCACATGTAGCGCATTGACCACCAAGTCAGGCGCTCGACTGAGCTTCTAAGGCTCCCAATTAAATTTTAACCAGCCTGGGCATATACCCGTGCAGCTTCTGAAGCGTGACGTTGTACTGTGCATGAATTAAAATTCGAAGCTACACTAATCCGTACCTCTGAGGATCCTTCATATCAGGATAAAATATGTGACTAGGTGTAGAATTGTGGTCTTCAATTAATGGCCTATATGTAGACTTTCAACTTGATCCAAAGGCTAATAAATGGCTTCTTATTCGGCTTCTGCTACTGGAATGTTAAGGATGAACTCTCATTGGGGCTGCATAATGCTAGCCCCCATTCAGAACTAGTGCCCAATCTTGCAAGTGATGATCAAGACGGTCAACCCAGACATTATTGAACCCCAGAAGATGCCCTTCAATCTTCTCGCGTGCCTTGGATATTGGAATCAACAGTGGCGATCTTCTCCAAGGCTGAAAACAGATTTAGAGACCTCCTCTCTATGCCCACATTGACAGGTTTATAGGCTTTATGTTCCATATGTCAATTGCATATTGAGAAAACTACGTGCATCATCATTCAGGCTTTTGTCGCCACCGTAGTATTAAGTTACACTACAGGAAATCGGTACATCAAGGTGACCCCACCCTATTCAGGATTGAACATGAAATAATTCATGATTACCAACAGCTTCTGGTTCTCATGTGGCCCGGACGGTTCAAGCTAGGCTAAATAGATTAAGATCAGAAAATATATAACTCATTATTCTCTATAATCAGTTCAAGGATCCTGGTAATTCTCACGTATGGTCAAGGCTCTTATGGCAAGTATATTCGCTTGTTTTCTATCAGAGCAGAGTTCTTTGATGGAAAATCAGGTCTACTTCTCTCAACCATACAGAGAATTCCTTGAGCCAAAACAGAGTTATCAGGATTAAGCACTTGACGTTGATCTCTTGGTCACAGAAAGAGAAAACTCTTGTGTGGAAGTGATTACCGAACATGAACACCTTTATCCTATCTTAAAAGTGATGCATTCGGGATTCTAATTAGACACATGCACCAACAACAAGCGAAAATTTGTACTGCTCTCTAAAAAATTCTATTATGCATACAAACAATTGAAGATCCTAAATTGCAAATTCACCTCTAGCTACATTCAAATCGAGTTAAAAATTGATGAGAAGCTTACCTGATTGGAATGTTCTTCAAAGTCTCTCTTGCAGGCGAATCTCATTGTTGATTGCAAAAAGCATGGATCCAACTCCAAACTGGACCTCGCTTGTACAATATTTTGAGAATCGACAAGAGGTACAGGAAAGATCTGGATTCGCAACCAAAGCTTTGAGAGATGCTCCCGAAATTCTCCAAAAGACATCTCCTTACTCCTAGAAGAAATTTTTTTGAAAAAGCCCCCCTTTCTTGCATCAGAAAATCTTATTTTATACCTGTTGAATTTTCCCGCCCCTGTTTTATGCTTTTCTTCTTCTTTTCTTTTAATTAAAATTTTTTATTTTTTATTTTTTATTTTTTTTATTTTTGTTTTTTTTTTCTGTTTTTATTTTGTTATGTTAGCTTTTCTGTTATGTTCTTTTATTTATTTTTCTTTTATTTATTTTTATTTTTTTATTTTTTATTTTTCTATCTTTTGTTTTAATTTTTTGTTTATTTTCTTTTTTATTTTATATTTTCTTATTTTTATTTCTTTTTTTTTACTTTTTTCAGTTATCTTTTTTATATATTTTTTTAATTTTTTATTTTCTGTTTTTGTTTCTTTTTTTCCTTTTTAAAGTTTTTAGTGTTTTGATTTATTATTTTATTTATTTATTTTTATTATATATTTTTTAATTTTCTCAAATTTTTTATTTTTATTTTCTAATTATTTTCTAATTTTTTCCAATTTTGCTATTTTCTCTCTTTTCTTCTTTTTTTTATTATTCTTTGTATTTCAATTTGTTTCTAATTTCCCCATAACTTTGTTTTGTCTTTGTTTCATTTTATTTTTCTTATTTTCTTTCATTTTTTTTCTATTTTTCTTTTACTTCTGCTTTTGTTTATTCATATTCATTTTTTTTTATATTTGTATTAGTTTCTTAATTAATTTTAACAATTGGGGACCTCAGACATAATTGGGTGTTTACAGGGAGAGATGTTGTATGTGGATGAGAGGCATGTCCTCCTCTCGCCCAATTTTGAACATAGATGACAAGGTAGCCAAGGCGTCGGCCAACTGATTGTCTTCTCGAGGTATATGAGAGAAGGTAACCTCTTCAAAGTGTTCTAATAATTCCTTGAGATGGGCTTGGTATGGAATTAATTTTGCATCTCTGGTTTCCCACTCTCCTTTGATCTGATGAATAACCAAGGCTGAATCACCATAGACTTCCAAATCCTTGATATTAGCTTCAATTGCGCCTTGGATTCCCAAGATACAAGCTTCATACTCTGCCACATTATTAGTGCAATTGAAGGCCAGTCTAGCAATAATTGGTATATACTGCTTTTATGGGGAAATCAGTATAATTCCTATACCATGACCCATCATATTGGAGGCATCGTCCAACAACATCATCCATTTTTCATCCTTTGTTTTCCCTCCTTCACTAAATATCACCATCAAACCCTCATCAGGAAATTCTGGTTGTATGATCTGGTAATCATCCGGGGGCTGAGCCAAATAATCAGTGAGCGCACTACCTTTAATAGCCTTCTGCGTCACATACAAGATGTCATATTCCGAAAGAAGAACTTGCCATCTTGCGATTCTCCCTAACAACGCAAGCTTCTTGAAAATGTACTTAATTGGATCCATCCTGGATATCAACCAAGTAGTGTGACTCAGCATGTACTGCCTCAAGTGGTGCGCCACCCATGCCAAGGCATAACATGTTCGCTCTAAGAGGGAATACTTGGCTTCAAAGTTTGTAAATTTCTTGCGTAAATAATATATTGCCTAATCCTTCTTCCCAGATTCATCGTGTTGGCCCAGCAAACAACCCATCAATTGATCTGTCACCGTCAGGTATAAAATTAGGGGCCTTCTGGGGATTAGAGGTACCAAGATCGGTGGGTTCTGCAGGTATGACTTGATCTTTTCAAAAGCCTCTTGGCAATCCTCGTCCTAACTTGTGGGTTGATTCTTGCGCAAAAGCTTGAAGATCGGCTCACAGGTAGTCGTCAACTGAAGGATGAACCCAGAGATATAATTCAGCCTTCCTAAGAAACCTTGGATCTCCTTCTCTATTTTCGAGGTTAGCATATCTAGGATGGCCCGAACTTTATCGGGGTCAACCTCAATTCCTCTTTCGCTAACAATGAAACCTAACAGTTTCCCTGACTTTACCCAAAGGTACATTTAGCCGAAGTCAACCTTAATTTGAACTTCTGAAGTTTTTCAAACAAATTTTGTAGATCCGTGAGGTGGTCACCTTCAGTTCGAGATTTAGCAATCACATCATCTACATAGACTTCTATCTCTTTATGAATCATGTCATGGAACAATGTCACCATGGCCCTTTGATAAGTTGCCCCAACATTTTTCAAACAGAAGGGCATGACCTTATAGCAAAAGGTTCCTCAGGCCGTAATGAAAGTGGTCTTTTCTCTATCCTTTTTTGCCATCTTGATCTGATTGTAACCCGAGAAACCATCCATGAAAGAAAAATAAGAGAATTGGGCAGTATTATCGACCAGCACATCGATATGAGGGAGCGGAAAGTCATTCTTCGGACTAGCTCGATTGAGATCCCGATAATCTACACACATCTGGACCTTTCCATCTTTCTTGGGGACCAGTACTATGTTTGCAACCCATTCCAGGTAATTTGCAATAGCTAAGAACCCAGCATCAAATTGCTTCTTCACTTCCTCACTGATCTTTAGGGACATTTCAGGCTTCATCCTTCTTAACTTCTGCTTAACCGAAAGACATCTGGCTTTCATAGGCAGTTTGTGCTCTACGATAGAGGTATCTAAACCTGGCATGTCTTGATAAGACCAAGCGAAGACATCACTATAGTCTTGTAAAAGTGAGACCAATGGAACACGATTGTCCCCAGTGATAAACGTGCCTATCTTTACTTCCTTCTTGTTTTCCTCAGACCCCAAGTTTATCAGTTTGATGGACTCCTAATGAGGTTCTATTATTTTGGACTCTCGTTCCACCAATCTAAGCAGTTCTTCCATGGGTTCACACTAAAATTTTGCCTCTTCATTAGCATGATTGACAAGACAATTAAAATTGCTTGATACAATACTAGCACTATCGTCATTAGACGATTTTCTATCGGATCTGCATATTGGGGATGCAAAAAGAGAATAAGGCATTTTACAATGTAAATATATTGGGAAAGAAAGTGGAATGAGTTATGAATAGTCCAACTATATTTATCATTTATCAAAAATATGTACAAAATGTTATTTTGAAAATGAATTTTATTATGACAATTACAAAATTACATTTGAACTAAATTAAAAGTCATGGGTAATTCAATGATCTCCCAGTTGTCTAGTTCTCTCCCTGGAGGACAAGCTGTCACTAGACCCTCGATGCTTGTAGTCCTCTCTCGACCTATGGTGGCAATCAAACTTCGATCCTCGAATCCAACACTCCAGAAACTCTGGGAGATGTGGCACAGGGAGACCTTTTCAACTTAGGGCCTTGTCTGCTTAACTTCTTTGGTGGGCTTATATCCCAACCCAAATCGTCGTTTATTTTTTCTCAGCAGCAACGATTGAGACAAGCCTCTGTCATTTTGCCTTAATTTATCTCCAGGCCTAAACCCGTTCCTTAGCATTACCTGAGCCATCATCATCAATGCTCTAAGGGCCGATTTTGGTCAACCACTTCTCCCTCTCTAATGGTGGTGACATTGGCGACTTCCAAAGCTTGGAAATGTGTTTCCAGGGCCTCTTCAACAGCCTCAATGTACGAAGGGTTGGTGGGTTTGCTGACGTGGAAGTCTTCTTTTGCCGAGACGATGATCAGTCTGTCGTCCATGATAAACTTCAACTTCTGGTGCAAAGTTGAAGGTATCACCTTGGCGGAATGGATCCAAGGCCTCCCTCGCAAGCAACTGTGGCTGGATGTCCATTATTTGGAAAGTCACATTGAAGACAATTGGACCAATTTGGACTAGCAGATCAACTTCGCCGATGCCTCTCTTCTTGATCCATCAAAAGCCCTTACTACCATGGAACTCGGCCTTATATGGACCTTTTGTGTGGAAATTTGGACAATGTTAATTAAGGAATCACGTTTAGAGATGAACCATTATCTATCAATACTCTAGCTAAAATGTGGTTCATTCACTTCGCCGATATGTGCAATGCCTTGTTATGCCCAGTCCCCTCCTCTGAAATTTCATGATCAGTGAAAGTGAGAAAGTTGTTAGCAGTAATATTGTTGGCGATCCCTTCAAATTTTTCCACTAATATGTTATGCACCACATGAGTTTCATTCAGTATCTTCAGCAGCACTTTTCTGTGAGGCTCCGAATTTATCATGAGAGCCAAAAATGAGATCTTAGCAAGTATATGGTTTAACTACTCGGTTATCGTATACTCGCTTTGCTTGATTAATTTTAAAAATTCACAGGCCTCCTCACTAGAAACGACCTTTTTCACTTCATTTTCTTCTTCTTTGCTACTACTTTCAGGCTCTATTTGGGTCGAAATCTCTTTGTCCCTGACAACCGGTTGTCTCCTTATATGCTCTGTTGGGGCGTAAATGCGACATTCCTGGTCATCCCCCCTACTCTGGCTATATTTGTCACATTAGGGGCGGAATCGCAAGTATTTTCCAGCCTATTTTCTTCACTTTTTCCCCCGAGTACCTCGATACCATACTTCCAAGGTACTTCTTTGTTGCTTTTATATTGGAATGGTCCTGGAACCTTAATCGTAAAAGGTCTTATCCCACTTGGTGTTGCCAGAGCTTGTGCCTCGGTATATCGAATAACCAGAGGCACCTGGGAAAGGTTTCATTGACCATATTCACTTCTCCTCCAACTTCAATGCAATTCACAGATGGCCCTGGTCCTCCATGATTCGGCAGTGGGTTGCTCCCCACACTCGGAGCATCCTTCTCAAAATTTAGCCATTTGACATTAATCAACTTCTGGACTCTATGTTTCAAGGCCAAGCAGTTCTTTATGGAGTGTCCCACAACTCTTGCGTGAAACTCACACTTAGCCTCAGGATTGTACCACTTGGGGTATGAGGGTTCCAATGGCTTCATGGGACATAATGCTATTAATGAGTTTTGAATTAGAAGGGGTAATAACTCCAAATAACTCATCAGGATGGGATCGAACTGAACTATTTTTCTCTAGTTGTTGTTCGATTTCTATTGAGGTTGGTTAGGGTTGGCATTTTGGTTCCAAGGTTTAGATGGTTGTTGGGGAAGTGTTAACGGTGATGGAGCCATAAAGGGAGTATTTGGCTGGAAAGGTGCTAGGGGGTTGTAGGTTGGTTGGTACGTAGGTCGGGATATGGCTATCATGTGTGGATGTGTTGGAAATTGTGGGTGGTATAGTGTTTGGTAGTTGGGTGGTGCAGTTACTGGGCGGTTTGGGTCAGCCGAAACGTAGTGGGTTTCAGCTTCTTTCTTCTTCCATGCATTATTCGTCGGCTTCTTCACATTTACATTGCCGACGATGTTGTGTACAATCCTTCCTCGACGCAAGTCGCTCTCTATACGTTCTCCGGTCAACACCATGTCGGAGAAGTTGACGAATACACTGCCCACCATCTTGTCATAAAAGGGAGCAGGAAGTGTTCCCATGAACGTGCCGATCATTTCCTTTTCGAGCAATGGTGGTTGGACTTGAGCAGCCAGTTCCATCCACCTTTGAGCATACTCTTTAAAGCATTCATTCTCCCTTTTGACCATATTCTGTAGCTGGATCCTATTGGGAGCCATCTCGATATTATATTTATATTGCTTTAGGAGGGCGTTTGTCAGATCCTTCCATGTGTGGATGTATGACCTCTCTAGTTGGGTGTACCAACTGGCCGCTGCCCCAGTGAAGCTGTCTTGGAAACAGTGAATGATAAATTTGTCATTATGAGCATGGGAAGCCATTTTCCTGCAATACATTGTCAGGTGACTTCTCAGGCAACCAGTTCCCCTATTTTTCAAACTCCGACGTTTTGAACATGGGGGGAATGATGACGTTGGGCACAAGGAAAAGATCAGAGGCCTCCAGTGTTCCATAGCCACTTCCTTCAATGGCCCTGACCCTTTCCTCCAAATGTTGCCACCTCCCACTAAGGTGAGCTTTTTGATCGGCTGGTCTTGGCCATGGTTCGTTCATCGGCTGGCTGTTTTGGTGGGGTAAGGCGTATGGTCCCTTAGGTCTAGCAACATGACCGTAGGGATGTGGTTGGTGTGGGTTTATTGGGTGAATTGTGATGGGGATAGAATATGTAGGATCTTCGGTGGTGGTGGTGTTGTTCATGTGGGTGTAGTCTAGGTTGATGTTATGTGGGTAGGTGGTTGAAGGATTAATGTGATGAGGGAAAGATGGATTTATATGTGGTGGGAAGGTAGTTGAAGTATTTGTGTGGTGAGGGTAGGTCGATGGGTTTGTATGCATTGGGTGAGTGTGTGGAGGGTAGGTGGAAGTGTGGGTTTGATAGAGGTAAGTGGATAGGTTAATATGGTGAGGGTGAGTAGTCGGGTTTGTGTGTGGAGGACAGATGGGGGAATTTGGGTGGTATTGATGGGTGGTAGGATTTATGTGTAATGGATATACAACAGGGTTTTACCCAGTGGGAACACCTTGAGAGCTCGGCCCGTAAGGGGGTTCATAGCTGGGTGGTAGCCCATATGGCCATTCTTGTTCAGAAACGACTTGAAGAGGCATCAACACATTGGCGGCCCCCGGTGCTTCTGCCCCCGTAGGTCCCTCTGTGTTTTTCTCCAGCAGTTTCATGAGTTTGGAAACTTGATCTTTCAGTTCAGCCACCTCATTCCTAAGTTCCTCGTTTTGAGTTTCTAGCTCACTCATGATTTTGGTTCTTGATCAAATGCTATAAGAGTGCCGAGGAAGTCGTGAGTCCGCTATTTTGTTATCTGTATGAAATCAAATTAATTAGTTGTTAATTAATAAAAAATATTTTAAATGCAAAATAAATGTTAAGGGACCAAATATCTCGTTGAGAATCATTATTTTCGAGCATATTCTTTACGTTTTGAGCATGAAAATGGAAATTAATACCGAATCATGTGCGGAGAGAAACCCATTTTATTCAAATAGACAAAGTTCATTGTATATCTTGCTCTTCCTGTTTGGCTAAGATAATGTATTTGTTTATTCTCAGAATTAGATTTTTACAAAACTGGATAAAGTTTTAGACTTCAGGAGGAGTGTGGAGAGGGTGTAGCGATGCTTCCGCCATCTTGAGCAGTTGTGGTACTTCTTTGATTGTCGTATTTGCTAAGCTGGCCAACCTTTCAAAACATTTGGTCCAGTGATCGATCGTGTCTTTGTACCACTTATTTTCATCTTGTAAGTCACTTATTCCCCTTTGCTCCATTTGTATTACCTCAATAACGTTCCATTTTTCTTAGTTTACTTCATTCTCCCATGCTACAAGTAAACCCTCGATTTGTTTTTTCATATCTTCTACCCATTGCAGCAGGTCATTCCTTTCATCGACTACATAGTCCATCTCCACCTGAACTTTGTCCTTTACAACTGTGATATGATCCTTTTCCTCTTTGATCCTGCGAATCCTAGCACTCATCTGCTCTGGAATATTTCTCAGCTAATGGTTTTTTTGGAGTGCAGCATCCTTTCTTGTACTCTTATTCCGAGCTCTTTATTAGCTACTTGTAGGCTTAGATGGATTTGGGAGGCATGCTCGCGTTCGTTTTTCTATTGTTGCCGGATATTTTCTATGACGGCCTCATTCACTTGATTTTCTCTTTTTAGTTCAGCACACTCCTGCCGTGCTTTTAACAGTTCTTCTTCTAATTCGTTATTCTTTCTGGTCATGGCTTCCAACTTCTCTTTCAGATTTTTAATGGCTTCATCCTTGAATACTACCAGCGTCAATTGGCTTCCTAATGGGACGACCGGAGGCTTGAACGGTAATTTGATCTGCTGCACCCTATCTCTGACCCATTGCTTGTACTCTTTGGCGGTACAGCTTCGGACCCCCAACTCTTTTTCTTTCTGAGTGACAATCTCTCATGCCTCTCGAACCTTTCGGATACCTTCAGTAAATTCCCCTTCATATTTCAAAAGAAAAGGGGTTACAAGCTCCTCGGGCGGGGGTCCCCTGATAGGATAAGGCAACTGCCTTTGCCCCAATATCGGATTATAGTTAATGCAGCCTCTGACTCCCATGAGTGGTACATTCGGGAAACCTTTACAGTGATAGATGACACTTGTTCTTTGTTTCCAAGCAAGTTGCTATCTAACCTGTTCTTCTATCAAGCTAGCAAAATGAGCCGACCATTCTTCATTGCTCATGGGTTTTATCCGATAGCATAATAGATCAGATATTAGACATTGTATCTTCACATTTCTTTTGAAGATGTGAGTGGTTATCTAGATGTATAATACATGCAGGCAGTACATCAGCCTCTTCCTTTTCTTCTCTCGTGACAAAAGTTTAATGTACAATAAACATCCGCTAAAAGGGTTGTAACAGGATTTTCTGCTTTGTTCTTCCTGGCCAAGAATATGTAGACCGTATTGAGATTGACGAAATCCTCAATGTAAGGAAAGAGGACTAGCCCATAGATAGTGAGGGCTAATACGTCCATATAAACGACCCACTGGTTGCTGTTGGTCAAGTGTTTCATATATTCTTCCAGGAATTCCCTGTGAACCCCTTGACTTGATTCTTCCCCTGAGAATCTGTCAACCGGTCACCTGACTGCAATCCTAGAGCCTGTGCAGCGGCTCAAAATGAAGAATGGTGTTCCAGGTGGTTATATGGTCTGCATCCTTCCAACGGTAGATCTAGAATCTATTTAAACTCCTCTAAAGTAGGTGCCAGCTGAAAATTTGAAAAGGTGAAGCATCTAAGAGGACGATCGTAATATTGTACCATTGCTATGAGGGCCCCTTCCTGCACTTGAATTCTCAATAGTTTCAGTATATTTCCATATTTCTAGACAAATAACATCTTCTAGATATTCGACAACTTGCTTCCAAACATCTCCAGGCTAGCAAGGTCCATCATCTTGACTCCGACACGTCTTTTTTTCGTTAACTACTCGGATTCCATATTAATTTCCATTTCACCTCTTTGTAAGAATCACCGAGAATCTGGTCCCTCAAATGAGAAAAGAAGAAAGAAAGGTAAAAAAAATAAACATGTTAATGCCTGATGAAATGAACTAATGCACGATGCATATTGAGTTAAAGCAATAAATATGATTATGTTTCTCATTAAATAAATCTCCCCTCCCCTTTTCTTTCTCTTTTCTCTTCTCTTTTGTTCTTTCTTTTCTCTTTCTTTTCTTTTCTTTTTTTTTTCTCTCTTCTCTTTTCCCTCTCTTTTATCTTTCCTTCGTTCTTTCTTTTCTCTTTCTTTTTCTCACTTTTTACTTTGAGACCTTTATTCCTTCCCCGTTGTGATAAATAATTTTGATACATAAATGCTTATAAATCGAACATCATGAAAGCAAAGTGTGCCCTTCTTGTGTCCTATGTGGGTAACCTGTCCTACGGGTCTAAGGCTTTTAATGCATGAACCTCTCATAAAGGCAGTTTGTAATCCTTAGGTGTAGAGGTTACTAGAGCCAAGTTCTAGTCCATAACGCTTACTACAATAGTAGAAGAAGCCACTAGTTGTAGGGCATTACGGATAGGATGCACTCTAGCTGAGATTTTCATGATAGTCAAATAGGACGTACATCCAAAGTGACACCACTAGATCCCTCTAATCTGAGGCTTCACTCAGACCCAGGTATAAGGCCCCACTCATGAGATGGATGCATATATGTAATGTGTGGAGGGCACACAAATAATTGGGATACCTATAAGTGGAGAAATCGCAACAAGTATATATAGCAATTTATCATTCGTCTATCCTAGGGTTATACAGAGAATAAACAGACAAATAAATAGAAAAAAGGGAATCAATACAATACACACTTGATTGTAAGCGGGCTTGACTCTCTAAAGTCCCCAGTAGAGTCGTCATCTGTCGCAACTGTAATTACAACAAGACGACGAACTCGCTAAATTTTTGAAAAAGAATTTTATTTGATTGAATGGAGCCATCACCAAATTTTTATTTAAGGGAAAAGATTTGGAAAAACCCTAACTTGAGGAAGAATCTAGGTTCGGGAGTCGGTTACGAGTAAGGAAGGTGTTAGGCACCCTACTCGCCCGTTCTGAAGAACGATACCCTTAAACTGAGTGTGTGATTTTGATGTTTTTGAAAAATTGTTTGATCCCTTTAATTTAGAAAAATAAATAAATTGGTTTATATGAAGATAGCCTGACAGGACTAGATCCTGCTCCTACATATTCCCAGGTGAAATGGAAAACTCAAGGCTACGTAGTTTTGGTTTGAAGGCTTAACCTTCAGAGGTAAAGAATTTGAGGGATGATTTTTGAAAGTATTTTCAATTTCTCGAAGGAATCCTTAGTCCACATATGCACAGAGTCCAAGACAGCTAAGGCTGCACTGGAACCCATATAAATCTCTAAATATCGAGCAGTAGTGGAACCTCCAGTTCTTATTTAAAGCTTATCGCGTAAGACTTGAGATTCCGAAAAAGATATATTTTTTTTGAAATACTTTACTATTTAAGAGGGATTTCTAGTCCGCATATGCATAGAGTCCAAGACAACTAAGGCTGCACTGGGGCCCATATGAATCTCTAAATATCGAACAGCAGTGAAACTGCCAGTTCCTATTTAGAGCTCATCGTGTGAGACTTGAGATTCCCAAAAAGATATATTTTTTGAAATATTTTACTATTTAAGAGGGATTCTTGGTCCACATATGCACAGAGTCCAAGACAACTAAGGCTGCATTGGGACCCATATGAATCTCTAAATATCAAACAACAATGAAACCACCAGTTCTTATTTAGAGCTCATTGCATGAGATTTTGGCTTATTTGGAAAAACTATCAATTATTTTACTGAAAAAGTATTTTTTAGCTTGTCCTAAATGAAAAGAGAAGTGATTTTTGGCTAAAAAGAGAGACAAGATTAAGAGAAATCAGGCTAGACCTGATTTCAATCTCGCTTGCTCTGATTGCTACTGTAACACATAACATTCTTTTCACTCATGGCTACTCAGGTGGCTATAGTGCTATTGAACTAATTTAGGAGTTCGTGATGAATATGTGTGGCAGTTCTGTGAATTGCCTTTTTAAGAAGTAAACCAGGAGTTGTTTCTGCTGCTAATGTTGGACAATTTGTAAATGTTGTTGAAGCAAGGACTGTGCTGGTTATGGTACATTATCAAACTGCTGCTTCAGTAAAAGGCTGGACAGAGACAGTTTTCGCAGCATAGAAAGTTGTGTGCACCATGGATTGCTGAGAAGGCTGCAACTAATTGGTTACAAAATGTCTTATTGTTATTGCTGCTGTGTTTGTGTCATTACCCATTTCTTTTTTAGCAAGCAATTTTACCCCTAGAAAATGCTAACAGCGTCACCGAGTTTTGATGAATTCCCAATAAAAAACTATTGGTCATTGTTAATGGAAATATGACATTGCCTATTCCTAACTTTCCTGGGTATCTTTGGCTGGCTGCAACAATGAATTTACAGTATGACAGAGATCCTCTATGGCCAACGTAGAACAAGAGGCTCTTCCAAGATAGTGTACTTGTTTTCAGAGTCAGAATCTAATCCCCGAACCAGAATTTCCTTTAAGCGAGGGTAAATCCTTTACCATGCAGGTTTTGAATCTTGTACATGGCTTTTTAATTCAATACTCCCACCTGGATCAGTTTCATGTTTGCTGCTTCTATTATCATATCAGGGAGGAGATATTCTTTGTCTTTCCGATTCATGTTCCAGACCTGCAGAAGCAACCTCAGAACTGCTCTATCTTTTGCAACAGAATTATATTCACACGTTTCAATTGAATCTCGAGCAGATATAAAATTATATAACTGCTCTTCCCAATTTATTTGTTGTATCTTTTCAATTTCTGGACTATCTTCCATGATCATAGCTATCTCTTATCCACTAGTATAACTAGACCTATCAGAGCTGTCCAAAACAACTTTACTGCCCTTCGAGACTTATTTAATTTTGACAGGTTCCACCTCTGTCCTATTACCCTCCCTTGATATATTTAATTCAGTTGATAGATTCCTGGCATTTCAAGGATTGGATTCGCCATGGTGTGTGTTCTTTCCATACAAAGGTAGGTCTTTATCTATTTTAATGCCAAACTTATCAGTGCCAACTGCTAAACCTATCTAATTGCATCATCATTACCACTTTCACCCCCCACCCACATCATCATTCACAGGGGACTTGGCATCTTCAGGTGTTGAGTATGTAAGATTCACTTCTAGATATTTCTGAATCTTGCTGAAGAAGACTTTACACTGTTTTTGGGACCCTGGTCTTACCCCCCTTGCAGCAGGATCTACTACAACTCTCATTAGAACAAGTCTCATCATCATCATACTAAGTGACATCCGATGTTGCAAGTAGTTTGCCTCAAGGGTTTGTTTTCAGGAAATTTTATTTCATGTTATCTCCCACAAGATTAATTGAACTCGTTATGTAAGAATTCACTATTTCAGATGAAAGGGAATAATATACAGCAACCAACCCCTCAACTGCAGCAGTAGTCTTTTTCTTTTTAAGCATGCCAACACTACTTAATTTTTGTGATATCCTGACCCTATGGTATCTTCACCTTACCACCTCCCTGTAATAACAAACTTCTAGCATGCATTCTTATCACCTGACACTGTTAAGTCAATTTTAGTTGAGAATCACTCGCCTATCTTACCAGTGTCTTGTTCTGTAAGTTCCTCAAAGTGATCATATTTATGATTCTCTTTTTTTTTGGTAGAGTTCAACACAATCAGCAATTCTTTTATGGCTAAGATAGCAAGAAGGCTTCTCTTTTTCTTCTGATGTCAACGGATTGATCCTAACCCTTTCTTTCTTGCGCTATGGTCTAGCATCAGCTATTCCCAGAATCAAGTATAGCAAAGCTAATGGCCATTTTCTACTGAAGACAAACTGCAATTCAGCCCAAACACTTTCTGAAAAGCTCTCATTACTCATGGCCAAGCATTTCTTCTACATCGTACTTCAGTGCCTTTAGAAGCAATTACAATGTACATCAGGACCCTGGTTCTCCCCCTGACAATGCTTGTTATATTATTGGTATGTTCTTGAGAAACAGATCAATTCTTAAATGAGCAAATTCAGCACCCGAAAGTCTTTAGTATCTCAATGTTGCAATAAAACTCTTAGCTTACTAGAGTGTCAGCATATTCTTCCATGAGCTTGAATGGTGAAGCATTGAATTAACTTGAGACTATGCTCCGTAATGGGATTATGTATGTAAACCCCTGGAGCTCCAATCGGAGATCCTGTAGCAAATGTTTTGAGATCAGTCTTTTATAATCTCCAGCGGCACAACCTTTCACATCAGGCAGGACCATTTCTAATTCGTCCCTGACAAGAAGATCACATACAGGGATCTCAATCTCCCAATGTAGAAGCTAAACATCAGCTGACTGATTATGTAGCAGCTTATTTATTAGTAGCTTCTCAACACCTGAGATTCCCCCTCTTTGTCTAAGGAGCTACAAGACTTGTGAGCCAATGTTGCACTTGTCATTTATCCAGAGCTCAAATTGAGAATTTTATCAAAGCAACCAATAGTGAAATCCACCTCCTATGATCCATACACACCATTTCACAATTTTGGAACAATTTGCAAGATCAATACATGTGGTAGTAGGGGCCAAAATAATACACCTCTGTGCTTTCATACCTAAAATATCCAAAGCCTGACCTAACAAGACCCTTATCCCCTCAATAGATATCAGATCCAACGATAAACCATTGTGAACACCTAATTCTGACCGAGACTAAAATCATTTTTTAAAACCAAAAAAAAAGTTAGTTAGGAAAAAGGAAAAGTAAATGAAGAAAAAACACAACAGAAAGAAAAATAATAATAAAATTTCCAAAAACCAAAAGATAGATAGAATTAGAAAAAAATAATAAAAGAACAAAATTAAAAAGTAAGAAATAAAAGAAAGATAAATAAATAAATAAAAGATGGAAACAAAATTAGAAAAAGAGAGAAACAGAAAATAGAGCAGAATATAGAAAATAGAAAAAAAAAACAGAAAAACAACTAAAAAACAAAAAGATAGAAAAATAGAAGTAAAAAAAAAAGAAAAAAGAAAAAATGAACAAGAGAAGAATAAATAAATAACAAAAATGGAGCAAATAAACAAAAAAGGGGAGCAAACAAATAATAATAATGGGATAAAAAAATAGAAAATAAAAATTACAAAAAAGGAAAAAAAAGAAAGAAAAAGAATTTTTCAGTTAGTTAGTAGGAATTAGTTAAGATTTAGTTAGAAAAAAGAAAAGAGAAAGAAAAGATAAATAAAAAGTAAAGTAAAAAGAAAAGAAAGGGACTCGCCTAAAAATTCAAAAAGGCTCCTGATATATAAATAAGAGAGAATGGTTTTGGCAGGGGGACTTTTTTTTTTTTTTGAATTCATTTTTGGGAAAACACTGGGGAGAGCTATCATTTTCCCTTCTTTCTCTGAAGTTGTGAGAATGGTCTCAAAGGGCTTGGACACAAGGAAAATCAGCAGAAGGTAGAGAGTTCTGGAGCGGTAAAAGGAGTTCCATAGCTGAATTCAGATTCTTCTTCTTCCTAAGGATACGAATCACAAAGACTCATCCTTAAGATTTCTAGGTATGAGCATAAAACTCCTTTTGTTTTTTGATCTAGAACTCAAATGAGAAGGAATTGAGGTTGATTCTAATTGCCTTGACTTGCGCATTTCTATCACTTATTTAAACATAGAATTCTTTGCTCTTGCAAAACAGATTTAAGAGTATCAATTTGTTCCAATGTGGAATCATGCATCCATGAAACATCCATTGGAATTTCATGATTGATAGGCAGTATTGCATGTAGTAGGAGTGCAGGAAGTATTGCATGCAATCTCCATAATCAAATTATAAAGTTACAAAAGAACTTTGCACTTGCCAATGGTCTCGGGTAACCATTACAGTTTCTCCTCAATGATTTGAAAAATCGCCCTCTTTGACAACATATAGATGCTTCGAAAAACGAATCATAAAATGAATCTTATCAAGTGAATTTCGGTTTCCCTTAATCGAGTCTTCTGTTAAACTTAGTTTGCCACTTGATTCTTCAAAAAGCTAACGCGTAGATACAGCATGATCCCTGGTCAAGTTATAATATATCAATTACTTCTCGATGGGATAAGCATTTCTTGTCTACTGAGACAGAACCTGAACAGTGAAGTGTGTTAGCCATCATTCAAGCCTAAATTCAAAATTAGCACTGACATTGTAGTCCTTATAATCTTGCAAATTTATTCTGATTATGGAAAGTCGTAGTTTTAATCAAAGCATAGAGTCTGTGCATAAGCAGTAGAACCTTTGAGTAGCCATAATATCTAGAAATAATGAAGTGCTCAAATGCTTAGATGCCAGGCAAATCAGAAAGTACAGGTTTAGATCATAAGGCTATTATATCCAAAACACCTGATCTGCATCCCTATAAAAATAGTTTGATGAATCTGGTTTGGCATAATACAAAGTTCAGGCCCAGTATACCTTGGATATTACAGAAGGAGATGTTTACCAGCTTGTTGACACTCTGTTCGGTATGCCCCCAGTCTGTTAATTATGTTAACATCAAGGAATCAAAATCAATGGTAACTAATCGACAATAATACGCTAATTCTTTTTTTCTGATCTTTCTATTTAAATTCTGGTCTAATTTTGTTGCTTTCCATTTTGGCTCTATGTTGTTTTATTTTACACAATTGATTCTTCTAAGAACAACTTTCGACATGCTATTAATCTTCAACAATTTGAAATTTTTGAATAGTTTGAAGATCCTGATTTGTGAGATAGGATATGGATGTCATCTGAATCTAGGGAAAGCTATTAAGACGTTTACAAGGGTGAGCTCGTGGGTATAACAGTGTGGAAACTTCGCCCAATTTACACCCCGTGAGTTTGAGGATTTTAGGTACGTCTACGGGTGCATAAGTCCCAAAGGATCTTTTGTGCATATACTGTGAGAGTCTTGCACCCAGCATTGCCTCCTAAATGGCCGCTGTTGGCTCAGACAATCAATTGATTTTGGCATGAAAAGAAATAGCCTAGACCTCCCAAGGAAGAGCAGAATCAAAGCATGTCTAAGAGCCCACCAGGTTCAATAAAAGTCAAACTCAAAAGCTTAATCTTGTCACGACAGTAGGAAATATGTTACTAAAATCGAAGGGCTTTAAGTAGTTTCTTCAAAGTATTTTATGGATGCAATATGTGGAGGTTTCACTGTGCTCCCTAAAAGAATGAGATATTGTATGCATGAACCAAATTAGACAAGTTTTGGCAACCTCGATGGATGGAATGAGGTGCTGCGTGCATGATCCTTAATTTAAATCTCCACTAAAGTTGATCTAGTTTTGATCCCTTGAAGAATGAGTCTGAAGGCATTAACGAATTGGGGTTTGTTGGTTTATGGTGGGGTCTCGTGAATCAGAATGTCCTATCAAAAGTAGATAAATCTTATACAGTCTACATGCAAGCCATGATCCCACGCCCACTAAAGTGTGTTTTTAATTTAATAAAGGGTTGCAAAAATTCAAAAAGACGTTTGGCTTAATGGTAAGTGTACTACGCACTTATCTTTTAGGACCCAGGATTCGATCCCCATAACCAGACTATTACCATAGATAGAATCGAGCGTTTCAAATATGCAGAATTGGGCCGATTCAAAATAGGCCATGTTGATTTTGCAAATATCCCTGTTCCTCAACTAGGGCTGTGCTGGATAGGCCCAACCGAACGATAAGAGGTTGATTATCTAAACAAATTGGGCCGCACCCACAACCGCCTCTTTTTTGGGCCTTTTTGAATTGCACTAATGAACCACACTAATTAATCTAAAATAATTTAAGTAATTGATTTTATGACTAATAGGGGTCAAGCCCAATTCCCTTTTATTTTGAAATCAAATCCATTCTCTTAATTTGGGTCAAGCCCAACCCTTTTTTTTTTAATTTTTAGGTCAAGCCCAATTTTCTTTTTATTTTTGTTATCTTAAAATTAAGTCCATTTTTCTCAAACGATCCTAGATCTCATGCAATGAGCTTCGAAGTTGAAAGTGCAGCATAACCTGTCTTTCAATGTTCGGGGAGTCATATGAGTCGCAGTGCAACCCTCGCTTGCCTTCGACTCTATGCATGTGGATCAAAGATCATCCTCTTTTGATCAAATGTTCAAAACTTAAATTTTCCAAATTCTTTTCAAAGTTTTAAATGATCCTAGATCTCACGCAATGAATTCTGAAGTTGAAAGTGCAACATACCTTGTCTTTCAATGTTCGGAGAGTCATATGAGTCACAGTGCAACCCTCACTTGCCTCTGATTATGTGCATGTGGGTCAAAGATCTTTTTTGCGAAAATCTTTTCAATACTTTAAACAAAACCTCGGGTCTCACGTAATGATCTCTAAGTGTGAAGTGGTAGCATACCCTACTGTTCGACATTTAGAGAGTCATATGAGTCGTAGTACAACCCTCGCTTGCCTTCGGCTCTGTGCATATGTGGGTCCAGGAACACACGCAAAAATCAAATTTCAAAATATGTTCTAAATAATTCCTAGTCTCACGCGATGAATTCTAGATACAAACTGGTAGCATACCCTACTGTTCAAAGTTTAGAAATCATATAGATCCCAGTGCAGCCCTCGTTTGCCTTGGATCCTGTGCATATGTGGACTAGGGATCTTCTTCAAAATATTCAAAATACTCTACTTTTTCAATCCCCTTTGAAGGTCAAGCCTTCAAACCAAAACTACGTAGCCTTGAGTTTCCCATTGCACCAGGGAATATGTAGGAGCAAGATCAAGTCCTGTCAGGCCATTTTCATACAAATCTATTTATTTCTATTTTACTTAAAGGGATCAAACAGTTTTTCAAAAACATCAAAATCACACACTCAATTTAAGGGTACCGTTCTTCGGAACGGGCGAGTAGGGTGCCTAACACCTTCCCTACTCGTAACTGACTCCCGAACCTAGATTTCTTCCTCAATTTAGGGTTTTTCCAAATAATTTCCCTTAAAATAAAATTTGGTGGTAGCTCCACTTAATCAAAAAACTCTTTTCAAAAATTTTAGCGAGTTCGTCGTCTCATTGTAATTATGGTTGCGACAACCATCCTGTCGCTTTTAGATGTGATGTTTGTGCTAAAGAGAGGTTTCAACAATAGTGATGCACAATTTCTGTTAGAGTTCTATGAGACAAGATTTTCAACATCCCAAGGCAAGTTAGTCATCCCCAGGAGGGGTTACGGGGACCTAGATGGATCTAGGGAAAGGGATAGGACCTATGAGGAGTTATTCTACGTATGATTTAGAAGCTGCCACTCAAGTTCTATGTATAATCCCCAACCAAATTCCTAAACCGTCCATCTCTAATTCATAGCAGATTTCCTATTAGATATACATCATGAAAGCTAACATAGGCAGAGCCTTAATCGCTTAGCAACCTCAATTTAATTGTGAATTGCATTAGGAATCAAGATCTCACATAATATCGCTATCGCACATATTAAAGCAAATCAATAGAGTTACGATTCGAGAAAATAATGTAAACAACCTGTTAGAAGAGCGGTGGAGTAATCGAGTAATGGTATTTGAACTAGAGTCGAAGAAACTGTTTTTTCTTACAGCTGATAAGAAACATTTTCCGGCTTCTTCCTTTCTTCACCAAGAATCTCCCGCACGAATGCCGACGAGAAGGAGAATGGAGAGCTTCGCAGCGAGCACAATTCTTCACTCTGAAGCAGCGCTAAAGAGTCCTCTAGCAGGAGAACCGTCCAATCCGCCAAGAAATCCTTTCGTTCACTCGAGCAATATCCAATTGAATTCCCTCTGCCTCTCCAATTTTCCATCAAAAACCCCTAAGAACCCCTTTGTTTCCTTTTTATATTCTTTTTTATGCATTCCCCTTAGTCCAACGTCCCTTCTCTAATCCAACTGACTAACTACCTCTAACTAACCTTATTAACTGTCCTTTAACAGCCTCCAACTGTCCTCCCCCCACCCCTCTTTTTTTATTATTATTTATTTTTATTTTTTTTATTTATCTACTTTTACTTCATTATTTCTATTATTTCATTACCAGTTTATTTTTACTTTATTTTTATTATTTTTATTATCATCATTTTTTTATTTATTTCTATTTCCTTGTTTATTTATTTTTGTTGGCTTTTAATCTTTATTGATTGGCATTTGCTTCTATTTATTATATTTTTTTTATTATTACCATTTTTATCATTTATTCATTTTTCGGCTATCCCACTATTTTGGCCTAACATCTTGTTATTTTTGTTATTACTCACTATTACTAATTAATTTATTATTTTCTATCGTTATTAATTAACTTAGACAGACCTCGGACTAAAAGTAGTGTTTACATCATGCATGCTTAACCAATCCAACCAATATGCCATGCACATATAGTCTTTATTGCAAACTACTTTCATATATTCATCCACACATGATCATCATGTAATTCATCATTCTCCAATCAACCATGAGTGGTGTCCATACATTTTACATTTATCTTTTGTCGCAACCGTAATTTCGACGAGACGACGAACTTGCTAAAATTTTAAAAAATATGGGATTTAATAGATGATGTGGAGTCGCCACCAAATTTTTATTAAAGGGTAAAAGATTTGGAAAAAACCCTGACTCGGAGAAGAGATTTAGGTTCGGGAGTCGGTTACGAATGGGGAAGGTGTTAAGCACCCCACTCGCCCGTTCCGAAGAACGGTACCCTTAAACTGAGTCTGTGATTTTTGAAATTAGTTTGATCCCTTTAATTAGTGTGAAAATAAATACTTGATAGAGGTTATCCTGACAGGACTTGATCCTGCTCCTACGTATTCCCTGGTGCAATGGGAAACTCAAAGCTTACATAGTTCTAGTTCATGAAGGCTTGACCTTCAGAGGTATTTAAAAGCAAATAACATTTTGAAGAGGTTTTCGTTTTCTGAGAGGATCTTCAGTCCACTCATGCACAAGACCCGAGGCGGCTACAGCAGCACGGAGGCCTATACAGACTACTAAATGTTGAGCAACAGATGGACCGCCAGTTCCCCATTTAGAGCCCGTCGCGTGAGACCAAGAACCCCAAAATATTTAAAAAGAGCTTTTATTTTTGGAAGGACCTTTAGTCCACTCATCCACAAGACCCGAGGCGGCTACGGCAGCACAGGGGCCTATACAGGCTACTAAACGTTGGACAACAGGTGAACCGCCAGTCCCCCATTTAGATCCCGTCGCGTGAGACCAAAGATTCCAAAATATTTGAAAAATTTTATAAGAAGAAGGAAAATTTATTTTAACTATTAGAAGCAAAGAATGCTTTTGGGAAGGAAGCAATTTTATTTGGGGTTTGGGGCCTTATTAGTGATTATGGAAATTTTGGGGAATTATTAGCAATTATGAAATTTTGGGATTGTTGGGGGCAATTTGGTAATTTGGGGATTTGAGGATAGTTTGGATATTTTGGGATTGTTGGGGGCAATTTGGTAATTTTGAGAGTTGGAGGACAATTTGGGTATTTTGGGATTGTTGGGGGCAATTTGGTAATCTTGAGAGTTAGAGGGCAGTTTGGGTATTTTGGGATTGTTGGGGGCAATTTGGTAATCTTGAGAGTTGGAGGGTAGTTTGGGTAATTCTGGATTATTGGGGGCAATTTGGGAATTTGGGAGTTTGAGGACAGTTTGGGTAATTATGGAATTGTTGGTGGTAATTTGGTAGGGGCAGAATTATAATTGTAAGGAATGTGGGGCCTGATTGCAATTTCCCAAAAATCATAAAATTCAAGAAAAGAGTGGCCTTTGGGGTTCGAAGGGAGGATAGTGGAGGTAACAAGCCAATTACTCCACCATTGGACCACTTGGTTTTAGTAAGATTGTGCCCCTTTACCCATATATATTAGTGTGTGGGTGGATATAAGGATGAATTTAAAGACTGCTCCTTACAGGCCTCAAACCGAACTCCCTTTTCAAGATGTGCTCCCTGATTTAATGTATAAAAGAAGCTACTGGGAGGCTCCATATAGACAGAATAAAAGCATTTGAAGGAAATGCTTCAGGGGGGATTCGAATAGGGGTCATGGAAGATGCGTGGTCATCTTAACCACTGAGCCAGGCTTTTGTTTAGCTTTGAGACCTCTCAACTTTATTAAGGCGCTTTACAAACAGACTGGTTGATGGAGTATGGGCCATGCACATGCACGCCCTGGTTTGGGAACACTTAAGCTGGCTCTTATGGCATGAACCAACACCACTGTAATCTCGTTATTGTACAAGTTGTCAAATAGCCCATCCATACCAGCAACAATGACATCCCCAGGTGCAATAGGAATGGTAAAAACCTGGCCAAAACTAGGCAAATCACCATTACTGCCACATTCTAGTTGATAGGTGAAATTGAAATCATGTTGCTGCACTGGGAACCGAAATATGGTGCACCCATAACCCACTGTCTCCCAAATTGATAGCACGAAGCCCCTGATCAGTAAGTGCAATGATGCCTCCTGTAGAGGAACCCCTAGCTTTTGTACTTGAGTGTGCTTTTTCCAGCACCCTAGCTGGGTCAACTGATCCTTTGGGCTCATCCTCCAATACCATGCACATGGTAACCGATAGGAGCCTCAAGATCGGGTGAATCGATCAACACAATTGCTAGAAACAGAGACAAAAGATTTCCCACAGAATTCAAATTTCGTTAGGGAAGGTTTCGCAAGTTCTTTTCAGGAGCATTAGAAATGCAAGAACAGGGACCATCAACATGCGAACAATAATCTTATATCGCTCTGTTACAACTTTAATCATGAATCACCGAAGCATGCAGTTATGATGGATAATTGCTACAATTTAGGTTTACCTGGAAATCTCACAAAGTACTTGTATGATTCTTCTTCTTCTCTGGACGGATTGTGCCGATCCTTAGGGAAATTAAGTCCTCTTCTCTTCACGCAACAATCGAGGAGTTCAAAGGGAGAGAGTTTGATCCAAAAATCCAAGGAGAAAGTTTTTTGAAAAAAAAACTTTTGAAACCCTCTCCCCCCCCCTTTTTAAGTTCCCTTCTCTTCCTCTCCTTTTTCTTTGTTTTTCCTTGCCCTTTCCAGTTGCAAAAGCCCAGCTCTTCCCAGGGCCAAAGGCCAAAACCCTTCCCGGGTCAAAGGTCACCACCTTTTGACTTCATAATTCTATCCCTCTCCTTTTTCAGATTTGTTTTTTATTCTTTTTATTTGATTTTTCCCTTTCTTTTTCCATTTTTATTTTTTTCTACTTATTTATCATTTTCTTTATTCTTCTTTCCCTAATTTTTTCCATTTTTTATTTTGTTAAATATGTTATTTTTCTTTTATATATCTTTATTTTGGGTTTTACTAATTTTTATTTATTTTTCTTTTTCACATTTTATTTTCTTTTTCGGATTTTTAAATTTTATCTAACTTTCCAGATTTTAATTTTTTGTTATTTTTCCATATTTTAAATGTTTCTTATTTTTCCAGATTTTACTTTTTAAATTTTTCTTTCCTTATTTTAGAATTTAATTATATTTTCCTTTCCTTTTATCAGGTCTTTGACTTTTTTATTATTTTTCCTGGTTTTAAATTTTTCTTTTCTTATTTTAGAATTTAACTTTATTTTCCTTTTCTCAGATTTTAATTTTTTATTTTATTTTTCTTTTTCAAGATTTTGATTTTTATTATTTTCAGATTTTGAATTTTTGTATATATTTTTTATTTTTGATCTTTTTATTTTCCAATTTTGTTGTTTTTCTTTTTATTTTCAAATTTTTATTTTTCCCCAATTTTATTTCAGATTTTTGTTTTATTTTATTATTTTTATCCTTTTTAATTTTATCATTTTTTGTTGTTTTTTTTTTGTTATTATTCAGTTTTTTCTTTTTTCTTTTTTTGCTTATTTTTCTTTTTTGCATCATTTAATTTAGTATTGATTTTTAATTGATTAACAACTGGGGGCCTCGAACATAATTTGGTGTTTACAATTTGCCCCTCTTTACTCGTTTTTCTACTAGATAATGTGAGAAATGATTCTCTAAATTATCGTGGTAGGAAATGAGTAAAGATGTGAACACATCATGTCCGAGGCGGGCTTTTTGAAAAAGTCTAAGAAGCACTAGAAGCCTTGAGCTTAAAGTGAACCTCATGGATGCCTGGAGGGTAGCAGTTAAATGACATTGCCGGATTCATGTGTCGATAGAATTTGAATATGCATAGCTTGATGGCATAGCCTAATTAGGCTAAGTGAAATGAATAAAGTCCTATTAGGACAGGTGCGGAATGCAGTGGGATTGCTTGTTAAGGCAAGCAAAATGAAATGAAAATGGCCTGTTAAAACAGGAAAAGTTAGAAGATGGCCCGTTACGACGAGCTCAGTGGAGTGAAAAATAACCTATTTCCGGCAGAAAATGTATGCAAATGAGATGTAAGGTATGTACAAGGTGGCCTGACAACATAAGCCGATATGTGGAAACCTAAATTATGCTTGTGGCCTGACATCATAGGTCCAGATGTGGAAAGTGAACCTGATGGTGGCCGACACTATAGGCCAACATGCAGAGAAGAAAATTTGAACATGCTAGAAATGTAACCTTGATGGTGGCCTAACACTGTAGGCCTAACATGCGGAAAAATAAACTGGAAGGAGGCCTGACATCATAGGCCAAGAAGCAGAAAAGCTTGAGGGAATCTCGTTGACAGGACGGAATGCTGAGAGTTAAAACATGCTTGATGTCCTGCTCGACAAGAGAATGCAGGTGGAGTCCTACTTGACGGGATGAATGCAGCAATTTAAACATGGGGTCCTGCTTGACAGGATTGATGCAAATGAAAAATCCTGCTTAACAGGATATGTGCGGAAATTAAAACTTGGAATCCTGCTTGACAAGATGAATGCAAATGAGATCCTGCTTGACAGGATGTGTGCAGAAATTTAAACATGAAATCCTGTTTGACAGGATGTATGCAAATGAAATCCTGCTTGACCGGATGTGTGCAGAAATTTAAACATGAAATCCTGCTTGGCAGGATGTATGCAAATGAGATCCTGCTTGACAGGATAAGTGCAGAAATTTAAATATGAGATCCTGCTTGACAGGATAAATGCAAATGAAATCCTGCTAGACAGGATGTGTGCGAAATTTAAACATGAGATCCTGCTTGACAAGATAAATGCAAATGAGATCCTGCTTGACAGGATGCGTGTAGAAATTTAAACATGAAATCCTGTTTGGCAGGATGTATGCAAATGAGATCCTGCTTTACAGGATAAGTGCAGACATTTAAACATGAGATCCTGCTTGACAGGATAAATGCAAATGAGATCCTGCTTGATAGGATGCGTGCAGAAATTTAAATATGAAGTCCTATTGTTGACAGGAGAATGCAAATGAGGCCCCGCTGTTCCCAGGAAGATGCAAATGAAATCCTGTTGTTGCCAGGATAAATACAAACCTGCTTGACAGGTGGACAGAAAATTAATCATGAAGTCCTGTTGTTGACAAGAGAATGCAAATGAGATCCCGCTGTTGCCGGGAAGATGCAAATGATGAAATCCTGTTGTTGCCAGGATAAATGCAAACCTGCTTGACAGGTGGACAGAAAATTAAACATGCTTGGAGTCCTGTTGTTGACAGGAGAATGCAAATGAGGCCCCACTGTTGCCGAGAAGATGCAAATGATGAAATCCTGCTGTTGCCAGGATAAATGCAAACCTGCTTGACAGGTGGACAGAAAATTAAACATGCTTGGAGTCCTGTTGTTGACAGGAGAATGCAAATGAGGTCCCGCTGTTGCCAGGAAGATGCAAATGATGAAATCCTGCTGTTGCCAGGATAAATGCAAACCTGCTTGACAGGTGGACAGAAAATTAAACATGAAGTCCTGTTGTTGACAGGAGAATGCAAATGAGATCCCGCTGTTGCCGGGAAGAATGCAAATGAAATCCTGCTATTGTCAGGATAAATGCAAGCCTGTTCGACGAGGAAAGAGAGCGATGAAAGCCTATTAAGATAGGAAAAACAAAAGATCCTGTTATTGACAGGATGAAAGCAAGATGCCTGTTTAGACAAGCACGACATAATGGTGAAGACCTGTTAAGACAGGCAAAGGGAAATGAAAAGAATCTGTTAGGACAAGTATCGAAGAAAAGCCCTGTTATTGACAGGAAAGAAATGAGCCTGTTAAGATAGGCAGGAATCATGTGGAGGTCCTGTTGTTGACAGGGTTGAATGAAGATAAATGCTTGTTAAAGATGGCAGCCTATTGATGCAGGCAAGAGAATGACCTGTGAGGACAGGTGTGGAAAACAAACTTGATGTGCCTTGGGGTGGCACGTGAAGAGGGATTATGGACTTCTTCGTCAGTTGCCCTCGACAACTTTATTTTGAAAAATAGCTTATTCTTCCTTGAAATTGAATGTTTTTAAGCACTTGATAATTACTCTCTTGAAGAAACTTGGGCAGCCACTTTGCCCCAGTTTAGAAAATTTCTTGATAATTGAAGGAACTTTGGGCGAACATTTTTCCCCAGTTTGGAAGGTTTTTGGCAATCGAGGAATATCTTAACTGGAGGAGATTTTGGGCAAGCGTTTGCCCCAGTTTTCCTATTGAAATTTAATCTTTCTTGGGAAAATGTTTGCCCTATTCTGAACTTCATTCAGAATTTGAGGATAACTTCAAATTGAATTTTTGTGTGGGCAAGCATTTGCCCCAGTTTGAGCTTGACTCAGAATTTGAGGATGACCTCAAATTGGATTTTTGTGCGGGCCAGCATTTGCCCCAGTTTGAACTTGACTCAGAATTTGAGGGTGACCTCAAATTGAATTTTTATGGGCAAACGTTTGCCCCAGTTTAGGCTTAACTCAGAATTTGAGGATGACCTCAAATTGGATTTTTGTGTAGGCAACCATTTGCCCCAATTTGGAAGTCTTTTAATTATGATTGATTCGGGCAATTTTACCCAGGTCTTAATTAGTTTTGAAAAATGAGTTATGAAACGCTTTAATGAATGAAAGAGATGTGGTGTTTGAATAGAAAGAATGTGATGTTTTAATCTTATTGACTGTTTTTTTATGCTTGAAATAATTATTTGAGGAAATGGATGCTATGGGATGAATGTAGACCAAGAGATGGTGTAAAATCTTTATTTCTCTTGATTTTTTATTGATTATTTTGACATGTCCTTTCCTCGACAACCTCATAGTTGATATAAGGAAAATCAAGATTCAAAATGAGCTAGATTGACCCTGTCTTTTGACATTTGGACCAATTTTGAATTTCCTTTCTAGGTCCTTGAGACCCAACACTAGTCAACATTATTGCATGAGACACACTATTCCCTTCTTGAGTGGCATCGTGGTTTGCAGGAGGATGACTTTACGGGAGCAATCATGCCCTGTTGCAAAGGTTGAGGAGTCATCCAACTCGTCATGACTTTTCAAAATTAATCTTTTTATCTTTTACAATTTTCACGTCTCTTTTAGCATGTGTACCTTTGAGGTATGCAAAAGTGTTTTTGAATGGTTTAATGGGAGAAGGTAGTATATTTGAAAGGGTGAAGAATGTTGGTTTGATTGCCCTAATGGCATTTTTGATGGAAAATGTTAATTCAAACAAATGGAAAAATTTTGCCCCAGTTTTAGAAGGATGGAGAGGTAGATCTGATTGCCCAAATGGCACATTTTGTGAAGCATGCCAATGTTGCTTTTCATAATCTCGATTTCCAAATTAAACAAACTTGAGAAATAGCCAAATTTTTGCCCTAGTTTTAGGAGTTGTGAAGAGCAGAAGCATTTGAATTGTGCTCGGATTCTTGATTGACCTTGAATTTTGCTTGGGTAGTTTTAGGGTTTTCAACCCAGCAAGCCTTCTGCTTGCCCTGATTTTTCCTAGACCGCCCTTACGGGTTTTCGGCCTAGCGAGCTCTTGATTCAGTGCCCTAACTTTTTCCTCGGTCGTCTTTGAGGTTCTTGACCTGGCGAGCCTTTGTTTGTGTGCCCTAACTTTTGCCTAGGTCCTTTGAGGTTTTCGACCTAGCGGGCTCTTGTTTATGTGCCCTAACTTTTGCCAAGGTCATTTTTTAGGATTGTCGACCTAGCGGGCTTTCTGTTTTGATCCCATTTTTTCCTGAATTATTTTTGGAATCCAGCAAGACTTTTCCTGATCATGCCTTTGTTGATTTAATCTTTGGAACTTGAACCCTACTTTTGCCTGGATTATTCTTGATTTTAACCCAGTAGGGTTTCTTTTTCTTTTTGAATTTTGGATTTTGACCCTGATTTTGCCTGGACTATTTTTTATTTTAATCCAGCGAGGTTTCTTTTTCTTTTTCTTGAATTTTGCATGCTCAGATAATGATCTTGCCGGGATCATTTGGGCTTCCAATTCAGCGGATCTTATTTTGCATCCCTAATTTTCGCCTGGATTTGAACTTGGTTCCAGCAGGATATTTAATTTGACAAGCCACTTTGAATGGTGATCTAGAATCCCTCATTGTTTATTCTGCTATTGGGCTTTTCTCTTTGAGCTTGATTAATTAGACGTTCAAGATTATTTATTACAGCACTGGCATCATCACCAACAGATATTTATTGTTTTGGTGTAGGAATAAGAAATGGGTTGAGTGATGAAAAGGAATGGAAATTTTAAGACATAAAGCCAATAATGTGAAGCATGTGCTCAAGAAACATAAAAATGTAAATTTTGTATTATTCATTGATATTTATTTACAAAAGATTGACTTTGAAAAGTACGATAATTTTTGGATGAGTATCCTCAATCTCAATTTGTGCAAGGTGACTCATTGCGCTTCTCCCATCTCTTTCAGCTAGCTGATGGGCTCTCGTGATTTGGCAATGGATTGTTTTGTGTTAGGAGCAAGCCTCCCGAAATCCAGCCATTTCGCATCAATTAGGCTTTGTACCTTTCGTTTCAATGCTAGGCAATCCTTTGTAGAATGGCCGATGAACCCGGCATGGTAATCGCATCTGGCGTTCGCATCTGGCGTTCGCATCATACCATTTAGGATATGATGGCTCTTGAGGCTTTAGAGGATAAGGTGCAACTAGAGAGTTTTGAATCAGTCGAGGTAGCAGCTCGGTGTAGGAGATTGGAATAGGGTCAAATTGGACGGGATTCTTCTCCTTTTTCTGGCTTTGGTTGGTATTTTGGCTCATGGCTTGTGTTTGGGCCGTATATGGTGTTGGTGGTCGGACTTGTGTCGGATAATTGTAAGTAGGAGGGTATAGTGTTTGGTAGGTGCCAGCAATGTAAGGATATGGTATGTAGGGTGTGTATGGTGGTGGTTGGTAACCAACTGGACCATAAGGCGCCATTTGTGGTGTATATTGGCCTTGACCAGAAGCCACGTTGTAGGTTTCACCTGCCTTCTTTTTCCATTGACTGCACCTGTGGGCTTATGTGCGATCTTTCCACGGTGCATCCCACCTTCAATCCTTTCTCCAATGATGATGACATCGGAGAAGCTAGAAGTTATACTGCCGACCATCTTGTCATAGAAAGGATCTTGGAGTGTGTCAAGAAACATGTTGACCAGCTCCTTCTCAGATAAGGGAGGTTGTACTTGAGCAGCTAACTCTCGCCAGCGTTGGGCGTACTGCTTGAAGGACTCTTCTCCCTTCTTGGCCATATTCTGGAGCTGCGTCAGATCAGGGGCCATCTCCGTATTGTACTGATACTGCTTCGTGAAATCCTCAGCGAGGTCTTTCCATGAACGGATCTGTGTACGCTCAAGTTGAGTGTACCAGTTTGCAGCTTCCCTGGTTAAGCTGTCTTGAAAGAAATGGATGAGCAGCTTCTCATCATAAGTACATGCAGACATCTTCCTACAGCACATAATCAGGTGTTTCTTTGGACAGTTGGTTCCTTGATATTTCTCAAATTTTGGAACCTTGAATTTGGGAGGGATTACTACATTTGGAACCAAGCATAAATCAGATGCATCTTTGGCTTCATAAGCACTCCCCTCAATTGCCCGGATCCTATCCTCTAGGACTTTCCACTTTTCTATATCCTCATTCGAAGGAAGGCTTGGATGTTCCTCTGGCCTGTGGTTGGGATGAGAAGATGGTATGTACACAGGGTGAGGCCCTTGGGTGAACATAGGATGCGTTCCCCCAATGACGGTTTGGTAGGCTTGTGAGATGGTGTTTGGAGGTAGGTTATGTGTTTGGGCTTGTGTTTGGTTGTATGAGGGTGCGTGCCCATTAGCATACCTATAAAGAACTCCCTCGGTTGGTGGAGGTATAGTTAATGGTGAAGGATTTTGTGGAGTGAACCCAAGAGGATATGACGGGTCATTTGGCTCTCCCGGAAGGTCCTTCTGTTTTGACCGTTAGATGGTCTCCATCAGCTTGGCCATCTGCTCCTTCAGAGTCTTGACCTCATTTCTCAACTCCTCATTTTGTCTCTCCAGCTCATCCATGACTCCTGATTGTGATCTGGTTCTATAAGGATGTCGAGGAAGTCTTTCTCTAACATTTCTGTTTAAAGTTAAAATTAATTTCTTTAAGAAATAATTTGAATTGAAAAATTATGAATGATAAAAATGTTGAGGCAATGAAAAATATGTGGAGTGATTTTTTGAAATCTTTTTCTATGATGATAAATTTATGAATGGATGAATGGATGAATGAATGCATGCTATGCACAAATAATTTTAAGATGTGTTGAGGGATTTGAAAATTGATTAAAAAGCTATTTTTTGTTTTTTAGCCATTTTATGAGTTTTTCTGTTCTTTATTTTGCTAGAAAACTTGTGGTTTTGTTTGAAAACCTTTTTAGTTTTGCTAGAATTTACTAAAAACATTCCTTAGGTTTTCTAATTTTTATCTTCTCTCCTTTTGAATCTTTTTATATTTTCAATATTTTCAAAAGTATTTTTCTAGTGTTTCCTAGAAGTTTCTATTTTTCTTGATTTTTATTTTTCTTGATTTTTATTTGTTTTTGATTTTACCCTTTTGCTTGACTTTTCTTTTTTCTTTTTTGTTTGTTTTCTTTCTCTTTGTTTTCTATGTTTCTCCCAATTTTCAGCTTCCTCTTCTTCCATCTGGGGTGATTCTATTCAAATAAATGCCCGTGCATATATATGAACATTGTATCATGAAAGGGTGAGTGCCCTCCTTGCTTCTTACGTGGGTTACCTGTCCTAAGGGTCTAAGGATTTTATGCATGAACCTCTCAAGGATGGTCAGTAATCCTGGGGTGTAGAGGTCACTAGAGCCAAGTTCCAATCCATAATGCTTGCCACAACAGTAGAAGTAGCCACTAGTTGCGGGTCATTATGAATAGGACGCACTCTAGCCGGGATTTTCGTGATAGCCACACAGGACGTAGGCCCCAGCGTGACACCACTAGATCCCTCTATTCTAGGAAACACTCAGACCCGGGTATAGGGCCCCACTCATGATAAATGCATATGCAAAGTGTGGAGAGCACACAAATTATTGGGATACCTGCAATTGGAGAAATTATAGCAAGTATGTGTAACAATTTATTATTCATCTATCCTAAGGTTGTGCAAAGAATAGACAAACAAACAACAGATAAATAAACAAATAAACAGATAAATGAATCGTGCAATAAATAAATCGCACAAATAAACAGGGAAGGGAACAATAAAAAACACACTCAATTGAAATGTGCTTGACTCTCTAAAAGTCCCCAGTGGAGTCGCCATCTGTCGCAACCGTAATTCCGACGAGACGATGAACTCGCTAAAATTTTAAAAAAATATGGGATTTAATCAATGATGTGGAGTCGCCACCAAATTTTTATTAAAGGGTAAAAGATTTGGAAAAAACCCTGACTCGGAGAAGAGATTTAGCTTCAAGAGTCGGTTACGAATGGGGAAGGTGTTAGGCACCCCACTCGCCCGTTCCGAAGAACGGTACCCTTAAACTGAGGGTGTGATTTTGGAAATTAGTTTGATCCCTTAAATTAGTGTGAAAATAAATACTTGATGGAGGTTAGCCTGACAGGACTTAATCCTGCTCCTACGTATTCCCCGGTGCAATGGAAAACTCAAGGCTTACGTAGTTCTAGTTCATGAAGGCTTGACCTTCAGAGGTATTTAAAAGCAGATAACATTTTGAAGAGGTTTTCGTTTTCTGAGAGGATCTTCAGTCCACTCATGCATAAGACCCGAGGCGGCTACGGCAGCACGGACGCCTATATAGACTACTAAATGTTGAACAGCAGGTGGACCGCCAATTCCCCATTTAGAGCCCGTCGCGTGAGACCAAGAACCCCAAAATATTTAAAAAGAGCTTTTATTTTTGGAAGGACCTTTAGTCCACTCATGCACAAGACCCGAGGCAGCTACGGCAGCACGGGGGTCTATACAGGCTACTAAACGTTGGACAGCAGGTGAACTGTCAATCCCCCATTTAGAGCCCATCGCGTGAGACCAAAGATCCCCTAAATATTTGAAAAATTTTATTTTAAAGAAGAAGAAGGAAAATTTATTTTAAGTATTAATTTGGTAATTTTGAGAGTTGGAGGGCAATTTGGTAATTTGGGAGTTGGAGGGCAGTTTGGGCAATTCTGGAATTGTTGGGGGAAATTTGGTAATCTTGAGAGTTGGAGGGCAGTTTGGGCAATTTGGTAATCTTGAGAGTTGGAGGGCAGTCTGGGTAATTCTGGATTGTTGGGGGCAATTTGGTAATTTGGGAGTTTGAGGACAGTTTAGGTATTTTGGGATTGTTGGGGGCAATTTGGTAATCTTAAGAGTTGGAGGGCAGTTTGAATGTGGGGCTTGATTGCAATTTCCCAGAAATCTTAAAATTCAAGAAAAGAGTGGCCTTTGGGGTTCGAAGGGAGGATAGTGGAGGTAACAAGCCAATTACTCTACCATTTGGACCACTTGGTTTTAGTAACATTGTGCCCCTTTACCCATATATATTAGTGTGTGGGTGGGTATTAGGATGAATTTAAAGACTGCTCCTTACAGGCCTCGAATCGATTTAATGTATAAAAGAAGCTACTGGGAGGCTCCATATTGACAGAATAAAAGCATTTGAAGGAAATGCTTCAGGGGGAATTCGATTAGGGGTCATGGAAGATGCATGGTCGTCTTAACCACTGAGCCAGGCTTTTGTTTAGCTTTGAGACCTTTCAACTTTATTAAGACGCTTTGCAAACAGACTGGTTGATGGAGTATGGGCCATGCACATGCACGCCCTGGTTTGGGAACACTTAAGCTGGCTCTTATGGCATGAACCAACACCGCTGTAATCTCGTTATTGTACAAGTTGTCAAATAGCCCATCCGTACCAGCAACAATGACATCCCCAGGTGCAATAGGAATGGTAAAAACCTGGCCAAAACTAGGAAAATCAAAATTACTATCACATTCTAGTTGATAGGTGAAATTGAAATCATGTTGCTGCACTGGGGACCGAAATATGGTGCACCCATAACCCACTGTCTCCCAAATTGATAGCACGAAGGCCCTGATCAGTAAGTGCAATGATGCCTGCTGTAGAGGAACCCCTAGCTTTTGTACTTGAGTGTGCTTTTCCTAGCACCATAGCTGGGTCAACTGATCCTTTGGGCTCATCCTCAATAGCTTCCACTGATTTGGACACGAGCTCACGAGAGTAATATCCAGAATTAACACCAAGATCTGCCCAACCACCAACACCATCAACCACTCTTATTGCTTGATTTTGGCAAAGGCAAACAATGTACCCCTTAAGACTCATAGGCTGGGACCATCAGTCTCTTTGAGCATGCCAGCAAGTTCAATATGTTTGTGCTTATGACGAGCTGAGCTTATCCATAGCAACACAGGTCCCTCCCCAGTGAAGTAACATCACCCACATTAACTAAAGTGCAATAAGATATATCTAGCTTAAAAAAGGGGGAAAAGGTAAAGACAAAACTAGCATCTTCGAAGACGATGCTGAATGCTATGCTCTTCTGCACTGCAGTACGTTTGTATGGAGCATCGAGCCAGCTAAATTCGTGCACGTTGCTTTTATGAATAGCTGAATATCACCAAATATTGAATCGAAGTTTCCAAATCCATTTTCTTTGAGTGATGGGTTTATTTCATTATGGCTACATGGTAGGGGAGAAGCGAATCCTAACCTGAGCAATGTTATGGTTATGGTTCAATTTTATCATAGTTACATATATTGTATGTGAAGTACAAGCTTTAAAAAGTTACATGCAACCATCCTCCATTGCCATGCACATGGTAACCGATAGGAGCCTCAAGATCGGGTGAATCGATCAACACAATTGCTAGAAACAGAGACAAAAGATTTCCCGTAGGATTCAAATTTCGTTAGGGAAGGTTTCGCAAGTTCTTTTCAGGAGCATTAGGAATGCAAGAACACGGACCATCAACATGCGAGCAATAACCCTATATCGCTCTGTTACAGCTTTAATCATGAATCACTGAAGCATGCAGTTATGATGGATAATTGCTACAATTTAGGTTTACTTGGAAATCTCACAAAGTACTTGTATGATTCTTCTTCTTCTCCGGACAGATTGTGCCGATCCTTAGGGAAATCAAGTCCTCTTCTCTTCACGAAACAATCAGGAAGTTCGAAGGGAGAGAATTTGATCCAAAAATCCAAGGAGAAAGTTTTTTGAAAAAAGAAACTTCTGAAACCCTCTTCCCCCCCCCCCTTTTTTTAAGTTCCCTTCTCTTCCTCTCCTTTTTCTTTGTTTTTCCTTGCGATTTCCAGCTGCAAAAGCCCAGCTCTTCCCAGGGCCAAAGGCCAAAACCCTTCCAGGGGTCAAAGGTCTCCTTTTTTAGATTTATTTTTTTTTTCTTTTTATTTGATTTTTCCCTTTCTTTTTCCATTTTCATTTTTTTCTACTTATTTATCATTTTCTTTATTCTTGTTTCCCTAATTTTTTCCATTTTTTATTTTGTTAAATATGTTATTTTTCTTTTATATATCTTTATTTTGGGTTTTACTAATTTTTATTTATTTTTCTTTTTCAGATTTTATTTTCTTTTTCGGATTTTTAAATTTTATCTAACTTTCCAGATTTTAATTTTTTGTTATTTTTCTAGATTTTAAATTTTTATTATTTTTCCAGATTTTACTTTTTAAATTTTCTTTCCTTATTTTAGAATTTAATTTTATTTTCCTTTCCTTTTATCAGGTCTTTGACTTTTTTATTATTTTTCTTGGTTTTAAATTTTTCTACTCTTATTTTTGAATTTAAAGTTATTTTCCTTTTCTCAGATTTTAATTTTCTTTTGTTTTTTATTTTTCTTTTTCAGAATTTTAATTTTTATTATTTTCAGATTTTGAATTTTTGTATATATTTTTTATTTTTTATTTTTGATCTTTTTATTTTCAAATTTTGTTATTTTTCTTTTTATTTTCAAATTTTTATTTTTCCCCAATTTTATTTTCAGATTTTTTGTTTTTTTTTTATTATTTTTATCCTTTTTAATTTTATCATTTTTTGTTGTTTTTTTTTTGTTATTATTCAGTTTTTTATTTTTCTTTTTTTTTTTGCTTATTTTTCTTTTTTACATCATTTAATTTAGTATTGATTTTTAATTGATTAACAACTGGGGCCTCGGACATAATTTGGTGTTTACATCTTTATGTACTCATAAAGTAATACAACAAGTTAGCATGATATTCCCAAGTAAAGACTCATCTTTAATTCATGACTTTCTTATCTAAGTTTGATGTTAGTATCTTGGACAGCATGTAAACTTACTCCCATAACTTTTCCAACTTGCTTAATTCATAAGATTTATGATGAATCACCCATAGGATCTTAGCCCAGTCATCCTTCTAAGTTACCTCTCAACCTTTCCTTTTGTCAAAGGTTAAGTTTTTCTTGATATTTTTAATGAAAGATTATGGTAAATAAAATTTCTTCTCTAGTTTGTCGAATGACCTTTTTAATTGTTTACTCTTTGTGTTCCTTAAATTGAATGTCTTCTCTTATGTACAATTTTACTTAATTCAAGTTTAAGTGTTATATGTTTTATGCTTCTTGACTAACAACTTAGCTAATTAGATTTGCTCCATTGGTAAACCTACTTGCTTTCCTCCTTTCTCATGAACTTAAAGTTTTCTACTCTTCATATATTTAGTTATCTTTAAACAGCCAAAATAGCATCCTTTGCTTATTTGTTACCTAGGTGCCCAAATCCCCTCACCATAGTCCTAAGGTGTTATGGTTCATTTTTTCTTCTTCTTCTAAGAGTCGATTTACACTAATTAGGACTTAAGCTACAAGTTTAAACCATCCTTAGAAATTTTTATATTTTTTCCTCCTTACTTTGAAAGAGTGTCCAAATGCTTAATCCTCTTTTTCTACCCTATGATTAATTTCTAATCATCTCCTTAAGCATGGTTAGGTTCATCCTTAAGTTTTAGGAAGATTTTTGTATATCTATATCTAAATCCACCAAAATGGCCAAATGGACATCTTACTACCTTCAAGTCCCTTTCAAATTTATAATTCCATAGTTATACTTGATTATGTTCCTCTTTATACCCTAATCAAAATTTTAAACTCAACATTCTCTAATTAACTAGGAAGTGGTCGAATGTTATAGGTGACTTAAACAAAGGTCCTTTTTTAATTTTCTCGCCACATGGCCTTGGTGTCATGAGTTTAGCACTTGGTTTATCATATGTTCTTAGATCCAACCATAATTTGTTCTTACTCCATAGATTTGGTCATGGTCATGGAAGGTCTTAAGTGATTTTTTCAACTTTGGATCCAAAATTACATTTTTACTTTTAGTAGTTTTTAAGTCCATGTCCAAGTTAAGTTTATGGATCTTCACATAATCTTTCTTAGTCTTTTAATACTTTTAATATATGAGTCTAGATCTGAACTCTTAACAAAGACAACTTCATGATCAAAGATTTTAACAAAAGAAATAAGCAAGTTTCCAACTTTAAACTTAAAAATCTTAAAGAAAACATCTTTCATGGAAAATAAGTGTAGATCTACTAGATTTACTCCAAGATCTATTCATCCCTTACTTTGATCACTTCAAAACCTTTCTCATAAACATTAAAATCTTCCCTAAGGTATCAAAATTTGTTTTTAAGAGATTTTAACCGATTAAATTGCTCCTAAGGTTGCTAGAAGCAGTTTAATCCATCGAAACTTCTCTTTAACTTTCAAAAATCATTGAAAATTTATGATGCTTATATTTAACCATCAAGGGAAGTTTTTAACTCCAACAAGTTCAAATAAAAATAGATCCATAGATCTTAGAAATCAATCACCAAAAAAAAGAAAAATCAAACCATAAATACAAAATTTAAAGCTTAGAAAAATATATGATAAAATCCTACTCGTTGAAGACTTTTGAGATGGGCTTGACGAGGATTTTATGGCTGTTATTCCTTTTCCTTGGTGGTCCACACAATATCTCTTAGTGGTGATGGTGGGGCTTTATGGATTTTTCTTGATTTAACTTAAATCTCAAAGTTGGAAGTTTAGGTTTAGTGTAAATTTTGGATTTTAGGAGTAGTTTGAGTTTAGAGAGAGTTTATAGGATTTCTCTAAGTTTTTAGAATATGCAATATGAAGCAAATGAGTCCTTCCAAGACCAAAATAGAATTTGGCCACTTAAGGGTAGTTTGGAAATTAATTTTCCACTTAAGAATATTTTGGTATATTTACATGTAATTTTCGTTTTCTAAGATAAATATAAATGTAAGGAATTATCCTTTTAGGATTAGATTAGTGCCAATTATCCTGATTTTTCACTAATTAAGATTAACTTATCCTAAACATGGTTAATTTTAATTAAACAAGATTAATTTATTTTAACCATGGTTAATTTTATCTCTCATATTTATTATTTTTGTCTTATATGCCATAATTGAAGTGATGACTCATGGGATAAGTCACCATCTCATTTTCCACATGAAATTTCGTGCCCCATGAGTGGGACTCACTTTCTGGCTTCTACTTTGCATTATTTTGCCCTTCCAGCCTTCCAGAGTATTTTGGTAATTTTTCTCAGTATTTTCTAGGAGGTTTCCAAATTATTCCTCCAATGTTTCTAACACTTATTAGTTCATTCCCAAATAATTCTAATATCATTTTTCTATTTTTCTGGGAACAATTTAGCCCTTGTGAAAGATAGAGCTTTTTAAGGACGTTTCGGGTATTTTCACTCTCTTTATTCCTATTCTTTTCTTATGCCTTTTCAATCATCCTTGATGTACTCTAATTTCTTAGATTATCTTTTAACATTTGTTTTAGGTTTTTTCAAAACATTATTTGGGTTATCCTAGTGTAGGAACATTTTTGTTATTTGCTAAATAAATTCTAATTTCTCTATATTTTGTTCTTATCTCTATTTTATTTTTTATAAAAGAGTATTTATAATTTATAAAGTTCATTATAAAAAATTATGGGTATTACATGTTTATTACGGTGACAATAGAAAATAAAAAACTATCATACATACACATAGTACTTTATATCCGGATACACTTAAGTGTAAGTTGTGCGATCTTCTAATTTTTTATAAAAATTTATGACTCATCTGATTCAGATGTAATGAAATATATAAGTAATGTGGGAGTGTGTAATAACCATTCCTCAAGGTGATAGACTTGTTAGGTTTGTGTCTATTCAAAGTTTTTTGTTATGGGATTGCCATATCTTTTTTATGGGTATAAGATAGGTTGTCTATAACAGACTTATCATATAATTATTTTCTAATGTTATCTTCTCTACTTCTTTTATGTCTATCTCCTACTATCTCTCCTATAGTTTCTTTTCCTTTGTCTTTTCTAACCATATGTTGGGAGCATATTTTCTTTCTATGGACTAGTGGTAGGATTTGCTCTTGAAACTTTATATCTCCTTTGATTCAAAATATTGTATCCCCTTTGATCATTATCCAAAATTCCATAGTTAAAAGATATATCTTGAATTCTTTAATATTTAATTCAACCCAAGTATGCACAGTTATGTTTGGGCTTGTGTTTGTTAATATGACAATGGAAAAAATTATCATACATACACACAGTACTTCACATCCAGATGAGTGTAAGTTGTGCGATCTTCTATCTTTTATAAAAGAATGTGAATCGTACGGTTTAGATATAATGAAATATATAAATACTGTATAAGTGAGTAATAATCATTACTGAAGGTGAAAAACTTGTAAGGTTTGCATTTATTCAAAAAATTTTGTTATGGGATTGTCATATTTTTTTGGTATACGATAAGTTGTGTATAGCAGGCTTATCATATAATTCTTTTCTAATATTATTCCCTTTACTTCTGTTATGGCTATCTTTTATTGTCTCTGCTATAGTTATTTTTTCTTATTTTTTTTAATCATATGTGGAGATTATATTTTTTTTATGAGCTAATGGTAAGATTTGCTTTCGAAACACTAGTATCTCCTTCGATTCGAAATACTGTATCTCCTTTTATCATGATCCAAAATTTCATAGTTAAAAGATATATATTAAATTTTTTAATATTCATTTCAAACCTAAGCATGCGAGAAAATTGGGTCTTGTAACCTAGAAATCAATTGGAATAGGTTTCTCAATATTCACTATGACCCATACTTTAATTTAATTCCAAAGAAGTTGTTTTCCCACATAAGGAACTTCAATTTCCTTGACATCATCGATTAAACATGAAATACTCCAAGGCTAGCCCATGTAACTGTATCCAATGAGGGACCATTTTGAAATTTATCTCAGGGATACTAACATAAATGTATTTGGCTCAACTTGTGATGTTTCCATTTCTGATCCCATTTTTGTTTAGGACCTTTCATGCAATTATTTTTCCTATCAAGATTCTCTCTGTGAATTCCTTTGCCTTTGGTTCTTCAACTTCCAGCTCCAAGGCTTCCTTATCCAGCAATCCATCTTGGACAATGCAATGGAAGATTTTTTGTTGGCTCTCGTCCATTGATAAATGCTGGACAAGATAGTGAAAAGATAAGCAATAGTCATAGAGAATGCCTACACAAACACCATATGAAAACCACACCAAAGAAAAAAGATAGCTCACACCATACCAAAACAGGTTTCCATACTAATAGATGAAAATGAACTTACAATGTAAACTAAATAAAACATGTAATTCTTCGCATGTGTCAATCATCATTGTATAGCAAGAGCAAATTTTATGTTATAATTTTAATAATAATTTCAAAATATTTTAAAACTTATCTTTTTAATTTTTATAGATATTATATAATATAATATTTATTATTCTTTTAACAAAATATATTTATTAATAAAAAATCTTTATTACTTTTAATGTATTTTTATTTATAACTATTATTTAATTTTTAAAATATGTGTATTATAATGAAAAATTTAATTTGTATAAAAAAATATGATGGATAAATAATAAAGAAAGTGTATTGTATTATTATTATACAAATAATAGATGATGAGATTGTATACGGATGGGGATCCTCAATCCATGCTTTTGAATGCTTGAAAAGGACAATATGTGGCTATTTGTTATTTGGTGAGTGGTAATGGGCCAGTTTTGGTGGGTTCAAAACACGGATCGTCTTTCACTCTCATACCCAAATAAAACAAATCATTTGAGAAAGAGAGGTTTTCTTCTCTCACAAACTGGACTCAGTAAACAAACAGATGGGCTTCCAATAACTCCCAGAAATTCCTCTTCCCCTTTTATGATTTTCAGCTACATATTAATTTATGTAGCACTTCAATTTGTTGGATTTCAAGAATAATAGCGAGTTAATTATTTCTTGGTATTTGCTTCCTTGTAAGTTCTATTGCTTTTATATATATATAATATTGAGAAAGAGAAAGAATCAATTCATAAATTTATTATAAATTATTTTACTTAATATCTTTTTAACAGATAAATTTTATTAATATAATTGTTAAATTATATTAAAATAAATATATTATCTATTAAAATAAATTAATATAATAAAATATTAATTTTTTTAAAAATTTATAAAATTTTTTAAATAACATCCATAAAATAAAATTTATAAATTTAACAGTTAGATTAATAAAATTTAATTATTAAAAAATATTGAATACAATAATTTGTAATAAATTTATTTTTAAAATAAAAGGGTTTCTCTTCATATATTTATATGTTTATATATATATATATAATAAAAGAAAATTAAAATTAAAATTGGTTATATGGATAACTTGATTGGAAATATATCTTATCTAGAAAATAAAATTATAATACGAAAATATCAACATATCAATATAGCATTGATCTGCTCGAAATTGCAAAGAATGTCTAATAACATTTACTGCAGCGTGTTCGTCAAACCCAAACACAATTTATTAATTTGTATTTGATATTGTAAGATAAGTGATCGAGCAATCACCGGAAAGGCAATAATATATAATCCGGTTTTTTCACTAAAGTATAGCAATTTATTTCTAAATTATCAAACTAGTGCACCGTTTTTTTTAAAAGAAATTATCAAATTGATGTAACCTGTATTACAAAATCCAACTTCATTTTATTATTTATTTTTTTTAGTTAAGAGTTTTGTGAAAATTTTAACTGTGATTTCTGACGGTTTTAAACTATGATAAATACGTTAACGGTTCAAATAGAAAAACTCAGAAAAATGTATTTATATGTATAATTTACATTATTTTGGTTATATTTTTTGTCTGTGTAATTTACATGGTAAATTTTTTTAAAAAATACAATAATTTAGTAATTAAAAAAATGCGTTATTTTGATTTGAAAAAAGACCTTTATATAACATCTCAATTTATTCTTAAAGAGTCAAACAATTTACATAGCATTAATACGAAAATCTTAATCAATAAAAAATATCTCATAAGAATTCTTAATGTGTAACACATACATAATTTATAAGAAATTATTTATATGATGGCAACTTCAATTAAAGTCTCAATTAATTTTTACATTAGTAACATTGTTTTCAATTTACAAAATAGTGTTAATATAAAAAATTAATTTTATGTGTATTTTATTAAAACTGTTCGAGATTCTGACTAATGCCCAATCAAAATTATGTAATAATTAATTATAATTTATATTTATTGATCCTACACATAAATAAAATAAATAAATAAATAAATAAATAAATTTCTTCGAAATGACACCAACAGTGACGGATAAAAGATGTCGGTTATATCAACATTTTTTAAAGTAAGTTCTTTCTTATTTTTCTTTATCAGAAATATTCTACCATCATTTTAAATTACAATTAATTTAAGTAGAATTATGTGAATTTATTTTTGAAACAAATTTTCATTTACAAGACTCAAAATCAAAAAATTAAATAAGTTAGGACAATGTATTTTTTATTTGGAAATTAATTATTTATTAAAATAATTATTTCTATTTGTGTGTATAAACAACCGCAACAATCAAATATATATATATATATATATATACTATTATATTAGTAAAAAATAAAGATAAATATTAATATTAAAATAGTGTTTTTTTTACAATGTAAATTATGACTGTTTATAAATTAAATGGTAGAACTGTAAGTATGGTAAAAAAAATTATATTTTTAAAATTTTTAAGTAGAAGGTTGGTGATACCTCTAATGGTATTCTAACATCTAAGTCAATTTCTATTATATCATAATAATAATGTATAAAATTATGTGTGTTAAATTATTATGAGTATTCTTTTCTATCAAAAGAATGGTTGACTAAGGGTCATCTAAGGATGGTGTTGATGAATCAAGTTAGTGAATAGTTTTGCATCCATGAACATTCAACTCTCTATTCTTTACTCTTTTAAATTGAGCATGTACAAACAAATAAAGAGACTTCTGCAAACTCCTTGATATATTTTTTTTTTTTTGGTAGCAAATTTGTTCGCCCTTAATCCTTAGGATCATTTTTAACAAAATTCTTTTGAAGAATAGAAAGTTTATCATATTGTAGTAATAATTATTGTTTATATCTGGAAGATTTACAATTGAGGGCTAGTGGAACTTCATGAGAGCCGGTCATTCATGAACATGATTGTTAGAAGTGGCATCATAAGCACTCATGGTAGGTTGATAACAAATGTTTACTATTTTCATATAAAAAAAATAATAAAGATGTGGATAAGAATGAATTTTCCACAGATGGTACAATGATCTGGTTTGAACTAGGAAGGTCTACGCACTAAGTTATAGTGCTCTTAGAATGGCGAAACAATTTCTAACACCATCAAAATTCTTGAGCAGAAGGTTAGGAATACATGCAATGGCACTTTAACATACAAGTTAATCTCTATTCCAATAAAGTAATAGCATATAAAATTATGTGTTTTGAATTATCATGAATACTCTTTATACAAAGACAAGATATGGGTGAGTCATCGCATGGTGAGGGAAATGTCTCATTGTGGCCTTTCTCATGTTTTAGGGAAGTTGCAAATGTTGAATATTATAGAGCTCTTAAGTATTGATATAATGAGGTATGGATTATGGTTCTTTACTGTGAGGATACTAATGTATTGTTTGGATGGATGAAATGAAAAATAGGAATGAAAGAATTAGGAGTAAAAAAAAAGAAAAATAAGGATTGAAGTGAAAATTAAATAGAAAAATAAATTTCTTTGAATAAAATGAAAAAGAGAATGAAAAGAAATATTAATAGTATAATTTTTTATTTATATAAATTTTTAAAAAATTAATTTTAACTTTAAAAAAATTAATTTTGTTACTATATTTTTTATTAATATAGTATTTTTTAAAATTTTTAAAAAATTATTTAATAATTTAAAATAAATAAAAAAATAAAAAAATTAATCTCTCTCCATTTTCTTTCCTTTTAAAAAAAATAATTTTTAAGATTTTAATTCCTTCCTCTATATAAGATAAATACAAAAAAATAGAAATAAAAAAAAATTATACAAATTTTGAAAATAAATTTCTTTTTCTCTAAATTATAATCTAAGGATGTATTAGGCTTCGGCTTAGAAGACTATTGTTGTTGCGTGCAATACCTCTACAAGGAACCATGAATTGGGCTTAATACCATGGATTCTACATCCAGATAAGTAATACATTAAAAATCTTAGAAATTTGTATATTTTATTTCATAATTATACATATAATTAATTACTAAACTAAAATATAATAAAATATGATATGTGTTTTCTTTTTTTAATAAAAAGTATAATAAGATATAATTAAATGATTTTATTTCTTAAACATTAAAATTATTTGTTAATTATTTTATAAATGAATTTCAAATAATATTTTTTTAAATAATTATTTTTATGTTTTTAATTTTTTATCAAAGAAAATCAAATATTTTATTTAAAAATTAAATAAATAGTGTAATAATTAAAAAATAGAAAATATTACCGTAATAATCTAAAAATATTAATATTTTATAACAATAAAAATATATAGCATCCAATATTTCACGATAAATTAACAATATTATAATAAAAAATTAAAGAATATTATATTTTTGAAAGTAAATAGGTAAACAAATGAATCATTGATAAAAATGAAAAACTAATTTTTGGTACAACTTAAAAAACTAATGATATTTAAAGTATAGTTTAAAAATATTAATAATTAATAAAAATTGATCTACCAAATAAAATTATTTTCCTTGACAAAAATTTTAATTAATAGCTTTTACTTTCAATTACTTAAAAAGTGTTGTCAAACATATTTCATATATGTATTTATTATATTAAAATGGTTTACACAAATTTAATTAATACTATTAATATTTGAATTAAAGCTGATTTTAATTTTAGATTCCTTTTTTGGCCTTTCCACATATAAAAAAAGGCATGATTCTATAACAAACCTTGATATTGTAACATTTACAACCTATACCTAAGCATGCAGAATCCTTTTACATAAATATATTCAAATGAGAGAATTTTTATTATTAGAAACTTAATAGTGCTGATAAAAAAAAAACTTAAATAACAAAAGGAGCAGAAACGGAAGAAACACTAATTTTACATGAAATTCTAGCCACAAGTCACCAACTTCTTACAAGATTTATTAGGCAACAATTTCCCTAAATTAGCAAGTCTCTTTCACATCCATGATTAACTAATAATCTACTTGGAATTAGCAATGGATGCATATCGGGCTTTGAAAAAGCCAACGACCCTGTCTTTTGGGGGAAGGTTCTCCTTGACCACATGGTGATTGGTGAATTCTTGGGCCCATTTATAGAGTTTGGGAAACTTGTGATTACTCAGCAATTTCAAACCCAAAGCCTCTTCAAGAGCAGGGACCCAGAAAGCTATGTAGCTACCGGCTAAGTCCACCAACCCAATTGTGTCTCCACCAAAGAATTTGTGTTTGAGTTCATTCTCAAGAAATTGTAAGGCCTCAATTGATTCTTCAATGCCCTTCTCACGTGCCACCTTGTCCTCTGTCCATGCTGCCTTTGATATTGCAGGGAGGCACTACATTCAGCCAAAAATCAACTTCATTTACATTCGTATTAATTATGCTGATTGATGGATGCATTAGAGTGGGAGATTTTTTGTTAAAGTTCTAAAAATGTCCGAACCAAATTGCACTATATATGCATTTCTAAAGTACTTAATGTTTTAGGAAAGGAAGAAGGTTGTTTTAAGACTCTTGTTAAAAAAGTTTTAGGAATATTAGTAAAGAAAATTTTAAAATTAAAAGTTATATTAGGATGCGTTTTAAATTATGATAGTTGTATATTAATATTTTTAATATTTTTTTTTATTTTTGACTCCTTAACCTATATTCTTAAAATACTGCTTAGCATTTTTGTAAGTAAATAAATGTATTTAAATATAATTTAATATTTTTTTATATTTATTTATTTATTCATTAATGTTTTGAAAATAAGTCCGCAACAGTGATTTTTATTTATAAAAGAGAATAGTAAAATAAAATGTTAAAAAATTGTAATGTTAATGTCCTTTGTAAGTTGATTCCTAGCTTTAAACGGGGTATGGATCTAAATCAGTAACATATTTCAACCCTGAAACTTCAAAAGTTTAATTAATACTATTATTTTTATGTTTAATAAAAGTAAAATCTGAATTTAAAATTTAATATCAAATATCTAAATTCTTTTCATTAAACTAACTCAACTGCTGAAAAAAAAAAAAAACTAACTCTAACGGTTCAATTAGTATTTCGTTTATTCTCACATTTGTAATTAAGAAGAAACTTAAGCTAAAATGCATATACTTCCAAGAGTAATGTTTTTTTCATACCACTTCACTAAGCATGAGCTGAAACAAATTAATAAAACAATAAATTCAATCAAAAGGTTAATAACTTTCAAATAATTCAAATATAACTAATTAATCCATACAGCGATCCAATAATAAAGTTATTATTATAATTAATGTAAACATAATGTGAAAGCTCTGTTGTTCAAACAACATGAGTGACAAGCAAAAGAGATTAATTAAATCCGTCATTCCATGGCTTTCTTTCCCTATACATAATATAAAACAAAAAAAAAAACTTAAAAATTTACCTTGTCATCAATAAACCTTGCCCAAAAGCGAGCCAAGGCTCTATCATAGGGTTGTTGTGGCAAGATGGGATAGTTACCCCAAGTCTCATCAATGTATTCAAGGATCACAAGGGATTCAACAAAGGGTATTCCATTGTGAACAAGCACAGGCACCTTCTTGTGAATAGGGTTGTATTTGAGAAGTAGTTCACTCTTATTTCTAAGATCTTCTTCAAAGTAAGTGTATTGGATACCCTTTAGTTTCAGGGCAATCTGCACCCTTCTAACAAAGGGGCTTCCCCCCACACCAAACAATTGAATTTCTCCATACTCTTTGGCCATTGAAAGTTTAGAACTTCTCTACAATGGTAATTTATAAATGTGGCCTATGCTTTTAAATGGTTTTTAGTCACATTGGAAAGTGTGAGACAGAAAGTTGGGTCTCAACCCCCTTTAAAGTCCAAACTAGTTAGGTAGAATTGGTGATGTAGAGGCCACCACGTCTTCACATATGCCAAGTACCTTCAATGCCATATTAATTATAAAATGAAAAAATTGAATATAGTTAAATATCGGGTTTAAATTTGATCTTTTTATGTGTGTATCAAATGTATTCCTTAATTGATAATCGTTTTCAGTATATAAAGATTACTAAATTGAGTTTTTTTTCTATCCACGAAATATTTGCATACACACAGTTTAAGATTTGAACTACTATTAATATATTTAAAAAAACATAATTATTTATCAATTATGTTGGATTTTGTTGATGATTTAAACATTATTTTATAATTCTTTGAAATTATTTAAATATAATTATTTTAAATTTAAATTTTAAAGAAAAGAAAAACTTTATTTATTATAAATTTTAAAATTTTTAAAAATATTTATTTTATCATACAATTATAATGTGACATAAATGTAGGTATATTTAAATGTATAAGTAATGATAAAAATTATTTATGCATATTATAATTTATTGTATTATATTTATTATATATCTTAAACAATATTTTTTTTATTAAAAGGCTTTAATTCTACATTTTTATTAATCATTTATCTATTTATTAATTTTTTTTATATCGCAAATTTTTAAGTAAGCTTTTAAATCTCATAAATTTGAAGACAAATCAGTTGTTGACAATAAAAAAAATATAACACAACAAGTCATGTTCATGTTTACAAATTTTAAACCAAGTTCCATCTAATCATGCAAAGATTAATCCTATATGATATGTTTTCACACCTAACTGGAGGATCATAATAAATGTTTCTTAGTCTAATTGATGTATATGTAAGTAGCATTGGATCTGAATTAGCTTTTGATGTTGATGTATTGGATAGTTTCTAGTCAAACCTTGGACATGCTTGACGGTTTATTCTCACCAACACCAGCAATGCAGGAGATGAAAGCATTTATGATGAGGAAAAGTTTAAGAATTCTAAATCCTCTCAATTCCAAAAATCTACAATAAATCCAGTTCTTTGCTTGGTTCACTATATATAGTTGAAAAACCAGGCAAGGACAAAGAACATTGCATTCTTTATTTGAACATGGTGCAGCCGTTTTACTTGCCTGGTTTAAATGTCAGTTTGATATGTTACCGTAGCATAGTTATACTTTTGGTCAAGGTAATAGATCTACTTCAACAATTGATCGATATGTTACATTGTATTGGCTCTGATTGCTTTGTTCCTTTGGTTTCTGGTTACATTTTGCAGTGGGGAGATGCATATACTGCAATGGGTTGGGGGTATCCTTGTAGTCAAAGATATGAATGAATATACAGCTTAAGTATTTTTCCAATAACTCATCATAAATATGAACATTTATAATATAATTTAACCAAAATTTATTAAATAAATTATTTTAATAAACTACATAAAAAAACTTATTGAAATAAGTTTAGAAGAATTTATGGAAGTGGTAAGTTACATTCATCAATTCTCTATAAACTCTTCCAAACATTTCCATAATAATAAATAATCTTTGTTTATAAGAAAAAAAAAAGACAACAACAATGAACATTACTTTTTGATTTGAAATAACGGATAGCTTAAACCAAATCATAGCAATTTTTTTGCTTTGCTCACAACAAGGTGGTTATTTTGCAAGAAAATCATGGTAACTAACTATGAATCCAACCTCTAAAATGGTTCTACTTTTTAGAAGAAGCTTTGAAAAAGGCAAACAATTCATCTCTAGGAGGGAGGCCTTCCTTGATCACAGGGTGGTTGACAAACTCTTCACTCCATTTATACAGTTTGGGAAATTTGTGAATGGTAAGCAACTCCAACCCTGCAATTTCTTGCAATATAGCAACCCAATATCCAATGAAATTAGCAGCAATATCTACCATTCCTATGGTCTCTCCTCCAAAGAATCTCTTGTCCTTAAGTGCCTCTTGCAGGATGTTCAAAGCTTCCAAAGCTTCCTCCACAGCTTTCTCACGCCCCTTCTCATCACTCCAGCAAGCATTCCATAGAGCAGGGAGAATCTGAAACCAAACAAAGAAAAAAAAATGAAAATGAATAAATCTTCAGACTTCTAATTTCAATGGAATCAAAACAAGTAAAACATCTATTTAATCTTAAAAATGGATGTCTAAAGACTAATTTGGGCCCTAATAATAGAAAAATAAAAGTTGAAAATCATAACCCAATTTAGTCTCTATCAATATTAAGCAAGTTAGATTACTTTTTAAATTTGACCACTATTAGTCAATTTAATCCTTAATATATTAATAACTACATTCATTAATAAACACCAAATTTTGATCCCTAACAATGAAGAAATCGTAAGAATTCAATCTCCATAGAATCAAAACAAATAAAACGTAAATTAATCCTTTAAATAATTATTGTAGATCAATTTGACCCCTAACATTATTAAAAGAAAAAAAAAAGCAAATTTCAATGACGATCAATCAATTTACTGTTTAAATTTAACAATCGTCAATCAATTCAATCCTTAACATTAGTAATGTGCATCGAATTAACTAATAGTTACCAAATTGAAGGATTAAATTGTTATTAGAGTTAAAAGCTAAATTAACAAGGTAATTTTAATTCCAATAACTAATATATTAGCCCAATCAAAATAGTGGAAGAACAGAACAAGATACTAACCTTATCATCAAGTGTCTTAGACCAGAAGCGAGCCAAGGCTCTCTCATAAGGGTCATGAGGCAAAAGGGGGTTATTTTTCCATGTCTCATCTATGTATTCAACAATAACAAGAGACTCAGCTATTGGGTTTCCATTGTGGACCAGAACTGGGACCTTCTTGTAAACGGGGTTGTAATTGAGAAGATCAGCACTTTTATTTGCTAGATCTTCATCTGAGTATTTGTATGAAACCCCTTTGAGTTTCAGAGCAAGATCCACTCTGTTGCTAAATGGGCTGGCCCATTTGCCCAATAACCTCACTTCTTCATGCTCTGAAGCCATTGATAGCTGTTGGTTGAACCTCAAAACTGAATTGCTCAGCTAATTAATGTGATTGTTAGGCTCTTGGTTATGAATTTGTCCTTTATAGAGCACAAGGATTAGTCTCTACATACTAATGGAGTTCGAATTTGAAGCTTCTTTTGGTCTTAGTTGTGCTGTTTTTGGTCAACTTTGAGGGACTGGTGTTTGGTGGAGATGGAGGGTTGGTGGGTTCCTTGAATCTCATATTGTATGTTTGGAATTATTGTAATGTCTTCTTTCCTCTTTCTAATTTTATTTTTTATTTTTTTGTTTTATATTCTGTATGATTTTGTTTGTTAAATATTCTTATTCAATCAATTAAGTTTCTGTAGTTTTAAAATTATTTATAATTTATTGCTATTAAGTTTCTATTTATTTATTTTTATTTAAAATATTCATTAATTAAATTTATTTAATTATTTTAAATCTTTTACTCAAAATACACTGTATAATCACAATAAAATCCCAAATGTATTAAAATTTACATAAATATAAAATCTTAAAATTTTATTCTTTAAACCACAAGTCCGCAATGTCACATCTTATGAAATATTTTTACCTCCTATCAAATTTCATTAAATTTTATACTTTTAAAATTTTTAAAATGATTTCATTTCTTAAATTTTTTTATAAATAGTTAAAATTTAAGTAAAAAAAATAAAGTGTTGAGAATTCTCGATAAAAGATAATTGATGAACTGAATTTATTTATTTTTTATACATAGTTGATTAAAAAATAAAAGATTAAACTTAAAAATGTTTAAATTAAATGGAAAAAATTGATTAAATATTTTTTTTTATTCTCACATGGAGATATTACTGAATTAGAAGAAATTTAACTTCATATGACATTTTAGTATACCTGAATTTAAAATTAGAACATTTTCTTAAATTATGATTTGAACCGATTAACTAACTGTCATTAACATGATAAGAGTAAACTATTTTGGTTATATAAATAAATAGTGTATTTGAACCGTGTAGCAATTTATTAATTTTATTTCTACTTAGCTTATTATATACCTTAAATATATTAGGAGAGAAAATGCATGGCGGTTTAATTTTGTTAAGGAATTGAACTAAAAAAATGCAAATGAAAAAAAAAAGTTAGTTTCGGAAAATAAAATCTAATGCGTATGAGTCTCTCTCATTCTACATATATATATATATATATATATATATATATATATATAACTAATATTAGATGTTAATTAAATTTATAATTATATACTATGTAATAATTTTTAATGATATAAATTTAAATAATTAAGACGTTAAATTAAAAGTTTTTAAAAATAGATAAAATTTATCAAATTTTATACAAATTATAAGTTTAATATTTCATTATATTATATTATTTAAATTTTAAATAAACCTAAATTTTAAATTAAATATTAATTTTAATCTTAATTTGAATGGAAAATATTTTTAAAATAATTTTAATTTACTTTTTTTTATATTTTTTTTTTATAAAAAAAAGTTTAGATGAGTTCGGTTTCATAAAAAGTATTATGTTTTAAAATATTATGTTTAATTATTATTTTTTATAAAATATACTTTTTAAGTAATAAAATTTAAATGGGTAAATAAAATTTAATTTAAAATTTTGTTGTTCATTCCATATTTATTTAGCCATTAATTATAATAAAAATTTTATTTATCATAAATAAATAAATAAAAAATAAAAATAAAAACATACATTTAATATAATTTATTGGATCTTTTATATTTAAATAAACTAATAATTACCATTTTTACCAAATTTTTAAGAGATGAAGAAAAATTATTACTTCACAAAATTTAAACTAAATAAACACGAGTTAAACTTGCTCAATTAATAAAGAGATTGACTTTAAAACATTTGATAGGTGTTTTTGAAAAAAAAGTGTTGGTTCTAGACCAAATAAAATAAAGGACAACATTAATTAGATGAGTATCTAGATGAAATGATAAATAAAGGTTCATACACGAGAATTGTTTATAATACATTTTCATGATAAACAGATAGTTAAGTATTTCATCCTCAAAAATCTTTTTTTTTTTTCAATATGCTTGTATATTCCTTTTTTTTTTCGGAAACTAACTTATATTTATGCCACCTAATTGAACTATAAATGCTCCATGAATATTCGGAGTATTTATCTAAGTAATTCTCAAACTATTAAGTAATATGAGAATCTATCTTCTTTCTATGTGAAAGTAAAGACCTTTGAATTTGTCTCCAACTAATTCATAATTATGATCATTAAAAGAATGTAACCATACATAACTGTGTACTTGAATCTATATACATACAGAACTGAGCTTGACATCCACACCTTGTTAAAGGTCATCCAAATTAATACATTTTTTCCTTTCTAAAACCCTCCCTATTGCATACAAATTTCACCCACATATCTTTTTTTCTTCCTCCATTATGCTTAATTTTCCTTCTTATACCAAAGCTATTTACCTAAGTTTCGTACTTGTTATAAAGAAGGTATGCAATTCCAAGACTCTAAATTTTAGACCCTTAAATTTAGTAGAGGTTAATGACTCTAGATTTATATTTTCAACCTTTCCATCCACTTCCATATTTTGTACCGAATCCTCACATTCTTTCAATAAAAAAGATAACGCATCACCCACCCACAATTGGCCATAACAATATACATTATTAAAATTTTAATTTTGCAAAAATAAGTATATACTTCTATTATAGCTTACCTTCTGCGACTCACTACCTATCACTCCACCCTTCCTCATTGTTTGGTTTTGAACCATTGCCATTTAAATCAACCATCTTTTCCAAGTCACAGACAACAAAAAAATTGAAAATTGAAAATATAAACAAATACTTTAATTTTTATTTATGAACCAGTAAACATATATAATTATCAAGCCCCATCCCAAACAACAAATAAACTTCACAAATTGTGTTCATGCATGGCTAAACGCTTGCTGCTTTCCACTTTGCTAAATCTCAATTTCCCTTAAATATGAAAAAGTACCCTCTACATGCTACAACAACATCCCATTTTTAAATGACCATTGTAAAAGTTTCTTATCTTAATCAAGTTTAATCTTTTTAAACTATGACCATTTTGATTTTTTTGTTAAGCTAACCCAATTACACCTACTATCCATCTTGCTAAGTGGCTCAACTTATTTAATGAAATTGGATAAGTATCACCACTCTTTAGGAGTTCATCTCTTGAGAAAGATCACTTATTCCCTTTCTAGCTTCTTTGCCCAAAAAGGAAAAAGAAAATAAAATGCATTTATAGTGCGGAAATCACACACCGGTAGCAATTAAACTAGACACAATTTATTACAAATTTGGGAGGGCTCTATATCCCCTTCACTTTGATATTCAAATTTCAAAAGAAGAAGAAGAAATAAACCAATTATAATTATTTTTCAATTTTGATCTGTTTCACCTTATTGTACCAACGTGTTACTCATTTAATGGAACCAAAAAGGTTCCTTTCCAAATGGGGCAATAAAGGAGCACAACCAACTATTAACTCTTTTCATTCGAAACATCAAACAGGAGCCAGTGTGAATTAAAAGGACTATCATCAACATGTGACTTTGAGCATTAGCATACTAAAGAAGATTAATAATTAATTAATCAACAAATAGAGAAACAAGAAAGTGATCAAAATTTTGAGGTTGAAGTTTTCTTTTTCCGTCTCAAGTTTCTCAATTTTTTAGTCCACACCAACCCCAGTTGTTGTGTTGGTCTTTGGTAGAAACTATTGCCTTTTTGCCGCTGCAAATTTTGTTGGAACAACCGGCATTATGATAAAACAGAAAATTGTGTCAGTTTTGAGACTATGCAAAGCCTTGCAAGGAACGTCAGAAATTATGTTATTATGGGTTATTTATCAGATCTCAACTGCAACTCAAAAATTATCTTAAATTAACGTCCTTTTCCCAATGATTTTAATTGTTTTTTTTACCCAATTGTACATGTGCCCTTGCTTGTGTTTTATTGAAACATTAACGTTGAAATTATCACCTCATACAAATTACACTACTCTTTTACCACTTAGCTCAATGTAGCACTTTCTTTAAAGCTTTTTTTAGAAGAAAATATTAGGAAAAAAAATAATATTAAATAAAGGTTGCATCCCTAATACTCCTACAATTTTAAGCCACATACACAATTTAAAATGTAACCCCTTAGCAATGTAAAATATTTGTTGCATATCGCATATCAATTGGATGAGATAAAAGAGAAATATATATATATATATATATATATATATATATTAAAATAAAAATACCGTGCAAATATATAATTATTATTATTTTTTGACAATTTGATAATGTAACCTTGAGAAGCCTTTTGTTAGAAAATTCCCTTTCTGGCAGACCCAAATGACTTTCTGATTCTTGGGATTCCCATGTGATGTGAGGCACTTGGAGACAGAAACATCCCTTTATAAGTTATCTCTTGTTACATCACTCCTCTGGCCCATAAGAGCCAATAAACCACAAATCTTAGAATTGAATTCGTAGACTTGAACTTGGTTTTCATTTTTTATTATATATAATAAAAAATCTACTAAATTAATTATATAAATTATTCTAACATTTTTTATAAATTATATAGTTGCGTTCGTTTTTTTGTCCCTACATAAATTCACCATTGATTAAAAAAAATGTGTACATGTTACTTTATTAAGTGAATGACGTAATGGAGCGGAGGGATAGCAAAGCGGAGACACGACCTTAACGTGCAATAATAATTGGTAATTTCAAATTGGCAGGGACTCCTGAGACAGCAATTCTCAAATCATTATGTATATTATGTTTCCAAGTGAAATTTTGGAGATAACGACAAAGAAAGTAATTTTTACAATATTTATTCTATAATTTTATTTTTAAAACTAAAAATGAATAATGAATTGACATAAATTTATTATATTTATTTTTATAAATATTATATAATTTCCTTAATTTAAAAACTTTTATTTTTGCTAAAACATCACTCTCAATATATACCAAAAAGGTTAATCATAGTCACCTTCATTGTGTAGACTAATTGAAATTATATGTGTTTTATTTTGTGTACTCCAATTTAAAAATGATACCCAATTAAATTCTTGATGTTTGTATTATAAAATATTGACAAAATTAATATTCTGATCTTTTAATTTTATTTTATTTTAATTTGATACTTTTTTTTTATCTTATTTTTAGTTTTTATCTCCTTTTTTTTTTTTGCTTCATTTCGATTCCAGTTGTAAATTATGATGATAAAAAAACTAGCACAAATGACATGAAAACCTCATATTTTGGCTATTAAAAATTGTCATCATAGACAAATAAAACTAGATTAAAATAAAAAATAAAGGATGAAATGCTAATTTTGCCCAATATATCCAATGACGAATATAATGTTATTACTTCATACAGACAGAGTCACTTGCATTTTTACTTGGAGGTTGTTATGGAGAGTCTAAGCAGAAGGTTCAATGAATGAAGTCAAGAGTGAGTTTTTCTTCTCTCTCATGTCTCTCTCATATCACATGCTTTGAGCAATCTTCAGTATTAATCATGATTGGCTTCACCTTCATTCTTCACGTATAAGTAAGCAATCACATAGCCCATAAAATGGTCCACCAATCTATCTATCTACCCTTCACTATCAAACATTGTTCACAACTTATGAAATGTTTATTCAACCAACAAAGATCATAATAAATTCAACAACAGCAACAGAAGCAATGTGCCCAATTGGTGTTACTTATATTGCCCTTTAATCCAACCCATTTTCCTATTTTGAGGTTGAGTGTCTCAAATTCAAAGTTTGCACAACTCTCATAGGGGTCTTGTCTTGCATGAGAAGGATTCATGGTAACATACAAGTGTGTTTTCTAGTTTGTACCTGTTTGGTTTTCTTGAAGTTGCAATGGAGGGTGTGGGTTTGGTTGAGAAGAATGATGTTGTTGAAGGAAATAAAGAATGGAAACTTGGTTGTGATGATGATAAGACTTTCGGTGATTTGATAAAAGAGAAGGGTAGAGAGAGCAGTTCCAGCTCTGAGTTGCTGTCATCTGAAATGACAGGGATTGAAGAACTGAGTCAGAGTAGTGTTGAGGATTCATCTTCATCATCCCCTTCAATGGGATGGCCGGTTCAGGAAATTTCTGCATCTAATTGTACTAGTCCATGTGGAAGTGAAGATACAGAGAAAAAGAACTTGAGCAATGGAGATTTTGAGGAAGAAGCCTCAGTATTACCAATGCCAGGTATTCAAATTCAATGTGTGTGTTTGGATGAACTTTTTCACACTTGAACTTGAGTGAATTTAATTTTGTAGAATTAATTTTGTTTCAAAATGAGTTTAAATGATGTGATTTATATATTTGGATATTTTTTTCTTCAAAGTAAAAGTTAGTACAAAATTTTCAACTCAATTTAAAAGTTACAGTTTATCACATTGGCTCAAATGTGAGATTAAAGGCAAATCAATTTTGATAAATAGCAAACAAACATCCAAATTTTCCTTAAATTACAATGAAATGAACATGATTATGTGACATTTTAACACAGATCAAAACATGCAGAGAGTATTTATGTATATAATAATAATCTTGTCTAGTTTCTACAATGAAGTGTTCCTGGCTGATAATATCAGCATAGTATGTTCTCTAATTTGATTTGATAAATTCTCAGTACTAGAGCTTGAAATGATGAAGGAGAGATTTGCAAAATTATTACTTGGAGAAGATATGTCAGGTTGCGGAAATGGGGTCCCTACAGCCTTGGCTATATCCAATGCCATAACTAATCTTTGTGGTATGTAACCATGAAACAGTCTCTTAATTGTTGATGCAAGTTTTTGTTGAAGTGAATTTTAATTATTGCAATTCATGCTTCTGAACCTGAAATCCTGACTGTTTATCCATACATTTTATGAATCTGTAGCCACACTTTTTGGGCAACTTTGGAGATTGGAGCCTTTGCCACAAGAGAAGAAAGCAATGTGGAGAAGAGAGATGGAGTGGCTTCTTTGTGTCAGTGATCATATTGTTGAATTGAAGCCTACATGGCAAACATTTCCTGACGGAAGCAAGCTTGAGGTACAAGTACAGCTTTAGGATTAATTTTAATGTGGATTCATGTAGCTGTTTGATGTGTGTTTTGGTTATAAATATAAGCTTCTTTCACTGAGATAACTCATACTATGAATTTGAAATAAAAAAAATTCAGAAAATAATATAAGGGGTAATAGCCTGGTTCTTCATATATGATGCATTTAATTGAAATATGCTTACAGTATAAGCTTGCAACTAAGTAAATATAAGCTTCTTTTACCCCTTAACCTTCTTGAGATAACTCTGGTTAGAATCCTACATTGACTAGATACATGACCAATCAAATATATATAAGATGAGGACAATTTTTCATTTCATGAGCTAGCTTTTGATGTTGAGACACATTGAAACCCAGATTTTAACATGATATCAAACTCTTAGGCCAAAATCCAATAACTCTTTTCAAATTGCATCAAAATTAAATTCAAAAGATGTATTCATAGTTCTTGATGTTTAACATTGTTTATTCTCACATTTGAATCAGGTCATGACTTGTAGACCTCGCTCAGATCTTTATGTCAATCTGCCAGCTTTGAGAAAATTGGATAACATGCTTTTTGTAAGATTTCTCAGCATTAAGTGCACATGAACCAAGTTTCAAGAAGCAATGCATTCTAAAAACTTTTTCTTTTCTCAGGAAATACTAGATAGTTTTGTGAATACAGAGTTCAGGTATGTGGATCAAGGGGTTCTGGCTTCAGATGAAGATGGTTCATCTTCTTTTCGCAGAGCACTTCAGCGACAAGAGGAGAAATGGTGGCTTCCTGTACCTCAAGTTCCTCCTTGTGGTCTTCATGAAAACTCCAGAAAGCAGTTGCAGCACAAGAGGGATAGCACAAACCAGATATTAAAAGCTGCAATGGCCATTAACAGTATTACTTTAGCTGAAATGGAAATTCCTATTACTTATTTGGAATCTCTTCCAAAGGTATCATATTCAGTGTTCCCTTTTATTTTAAACATCATGAGATAATGAAGTGATATATATATATATATATATATATATATATGCATATATATATATATATATGCATTTGGTTAAACAAATTAAAGAGCTTATATCATAAATTTTATTTTGTAAAGTATCACAACACCTAATGAAATAAGTTAAAAAGAGCTTATACCACTTTCATAAGCTGAATTAAATTTTAGCTCTTTCAGGCCTATTTGGTTTCTCTTTCTGTTTTTACTTCTTATTTTTAGTTTTCATTAAGAAAATATCACCTTAATTTTATTTTATTTTCTGTTTTTAAAGTTTTGTGCCGTATAAACAACTTTTATTGTTTTATGGTTTTTTATGAAAAACATGAAAATAAAATTAAAACAAGATGATATTTTTCAATTAAAACAGAAAACATAAACCAAATTGGGATCCTTGTTGAAACTGCTGATCTAACCCTTGTTTCAGACTGGCAGAGCAAGCTTAGGGGATGTCATATATCGATATATTACATCAGAAAATTTTTCGCCTGAATGTCTGCTAGCTTGCCTTGATATATCCTCAGAACACCAAGCCATTGAGATTGCTAATAGAATAGAGGCTTCCATTTATATTTGGAATAAAAAGACCAATTCAAAGCCCACAGGCCGCACTACCAAATCAAGCTCAAGATCATCATGGGACATGTTCAAGGATCTAATAGTTGAGGGAGACAAAAGGGAAATGCTTGCAGAAAGAGCAGAAAGCCTTCTTCTCTCTTTGAAGCAGCGTTTCCCTCGTCTCCCTCAAACAGCCTTGGATATGAGCAAAATCCAATGCAATAAGGTTTGTGTTTTATCATTTTTCATACCCTTTTCATGACTTAAATATGTTTTTAGTAGTTGATATCTTATTTAACAAAAATATATTTTAAATTCCTTTTTGTTTGTTGAGTGTTGAAAAGTTTGATCACATTGCTTCAAACTGTTCTGTTTTGTAGGATGTTGGAAAATCCATTCTAGAGAGTTACTCTCGTGTACTAGAGAGTTTGGCATCTAACATTGTGGCACGCATTGATGATGTTCTCTATGTAGATGACTTGACCAAACACTCTGATCCATTCTCATCATCTCTTTCAAAAGTTGGTGTAATTTCTCACAAAACCATTTCAGTTCCATACTCAAACCCTGTTCAAAACACTCCTTATAAATCATCACCATTTGCTACACCAACCTTTTCTCCTTTACACGGTGTTAGCCCTGCAAAGGGACCAAAATCACCATTCAACAACAACACCAACATTCCCCATAGAGGAGTAGGGGTTAGTAAAATTTTAAAAGATTTTGGTAACTTTGATAGAAAAGACAAAGACTATGGCTTCTACACAATGGATAAGTTTGTTCCAACATTAAAAACGTTTGATGAAGTGCCAGCATTTGAAACAGATGATTGTACAGAAGAAGATGCTAAGCTCAATGTACTGGATCGAGCATGGCTAGAGTGAGAAGACTTTGATCTTATAGTTAAGCCATTTATCATTTTTTTATTATTTTTTTTTCTTGTCTTTGTATGTATATCAAATATTTAGAAGACATGGTTTTAAATTGCGATTCTGCATTGTAGAGTAATTGTGGCTGATGTGGTTTCCAACCTTGTGATGCAATTCGTAATTTAAAATCTTGGTAGAAGGATTACATATTTAGAGTGAATACATATTATTTTTAGCTTTAATAAATTTTAGTCCTTATATATCATATTCATTTTTAGTTTATATGAAAAATGTTTTTAAATCAATCCCTATATAGAAAAATCACCTAGAAGGACCCAAGTGAAGAATTTATAGGGCCGAAATTTTGAATTTATGCATGAAGAGTGAAGACGAACTGAATTGGAAAACTATTTATATGAAGAGGTTGATTTGAGATCTTCTTTTATGTAAAAATCTCTTGTTGGGTAATTTCTACATGCTAAATTGCTAATTACCTCTTGAATGATATAGAAAGTTAAAACTGAAATATATATTTCAGAATCTTATGAAAAGTAATTAATTTGGTTATGTATAGATGAGTAATCATAATTATATACTTGTAAAATATTTTTATCTTAATACATTTTTTATGATTTTTTCTATTACACATTATATATTACATCTCATTTATTTTACTTTTCTTTTTTTTTTCTTATCTTTCTCTTCCATCTCATCCAATAAATCGAGTGCCCAACAAACATTTTCCTATATAAATCTACTTTGTCAAAGTGAACATCAAATTTTAACATTCTAAGTAAATAAAATAGATACAATGTCAATTATAGTTTATTAAAGATTAAGTAAATATGATATCTAATGATGTATTAAACTATATTGGCCCTACCCCGTTAAATTTATAGTTCACACGCACTAGCAAAAAGGTATGGGAACTACAACTAACGGTGTTCACACATGGCTGAAATAGTGTTGAGCTTAAATTTCACGGTTCATGAACCAGCATAGGGCTTATAGTATCCAGTGCCAACAATACAATAAAATGACATCAATGGCAAATATGAAATAGCAATAAAATATAATGCAAGAGTCTAGTAATTAAAAAGCAATCTTCATGATAACAAGTAAAATGGTAGTATATTCACGAACCTTAACATAATAATCATACACATGAAAGCCATTATTAGACTTTAATCTTATATTCACATGAATTTGTTAAATATGGACTTTAGAGACCCGTAATTTCAGTTTTCAAGTAGTAAAGTGGAAGTGATAATGAGGTGGCATGATGGCTAACATGCTCTTTGATTCGAATAATGCGAGTAATTGCCAGCATCTAGAAGCATCAACAACAAAAAATGAGATTTCTTAGCAATTACACCACCTATCTTTATTGGACCAAAAAAGAAACCTTATTAATGTGTTCAGATCATTTATTTTATAGCAAAGTGGTTCAATGAGAAAACCTTTTGTCCTAGTGCAAGCTCCATTAGTCCTAGATGGGTGACTAGACCAAGCACTTTATAGGTCCATGTTGGGCTATAAAACCTCATAAGAGGCAGGGTGCTGCTACATTGTGAGATAGCTAAGTAGTTCAGTGATTGAGAAATGGAGACTTATATTAAGGTTTTATGCATTCTTGGACTTTTAGTCTTTGTTAACATTTTGGAGATTCATAGAGTGGAGGGTGCAGGAGAATGTGGAAGGTCTACCACTCCAGATAATGAAGCACTTAAGCTTATTCCATGTGCAAGTGCAGCACAAGATGAAAATGCTAGTGTTTCTAAGAGTTGTTGTGCTCAGATCCAAAAACTTGGCAAGAACCCTAGTTGCCTATGTGCTGTTATGCTCTCCAACACAGTCAAAATGTCTGGAATAGACCCTAAAATTGCCATAACCATCCCCAAACGCTGCAACCTTGCTAATCGCCCCGTTGGTTACAAGTGTGGACGTAAGTATAAACTCTTTCCTTTTATATCTCGATGTTTTAGATTTGACTTCTCTAAAATGAAGAGAAAAATCAAATAAAAAGATATAGATGTATCTATTATTATTTTAAAATGATTTAAATTTACATCGAATTAATGGTAAATACACCTTATCTTTCTCATTTTATACATGTATTTGCTTTAGAAGTGTGACATTTTTTGGTTTACAAAAAGTTGATCACTCATAAAATTAATTGCTGATTTTGCAGCTTACACTTTGCCTTAAGACTATAGTAGAAACAAGGAAGGACCATGGCATAAAAGACACATAAGCTGTTAGCTACAACTGTGACTACAAAACTATGTCTTATTGTCCTTGTAACTTTCTGATCAATAATAGCTAGTAGCTCACTAGTGTCCTTCCTGAGTAAAACTTGCAATTTTAATGTTCAATGCTTCAACATCTGCATTATACGTTAATGTCCACCTTTTTTTATATTCTTAAAAAATTTGGCTCTACTCTTCTAAAAGAAAAAAAGAAAAAATATTTGAAGTAAGAAGCTAAAAATATATTCATCTTTGATCTGAATTGAAGTATTTTTTTTTATATAAATTTAATCAACTTTCAGTTAAGTATAAATACATCTTTGTTTTTTACATTAGCAAAGCCAAATCCTATCATGGCAAAACTTTTGGAATTTCACTGACACAATCACTAAGATGTGTTGGAAAGTGAACTATGCCTACATGTATTGGTGGTATCTTTGTCAAGAACCAATAACATTATACTTCCAAAGAGAAACAAAAAAAAAAGGAAAAAAAGAAAAAAAAAAAGAGAAGACAAAATAACAAACAGCCCCAAAGGTGAATAAGCCTTGTTTGTCCCAACTTTGATGGATAAGGATAAGGATAGGTGAATGGGACGGGTCAGAATTTGGATGGGGAATAAGCTAAGACTCTGACTTTAACTTTTTTAATTTTTGAGCAAAGATAAGAAGATGAATAGACAAGTTGGTTAACGAGGTGTTTGACAGGTTTATGTATTATTATGCTTCTGGGCCACATCACACTCATCTTCGAAAGATGGTTCACGAAACTATGGTTTTTTTTTTATTATCATTATTGTTTTTCTTCTAGTGATTCTTACACGTAAATTTTGTGCACATCTAAGAGTCATTTAAATTGATGGATGAGAGGGAAAGAGAGAAGAAATAGAGATATATAGGTTGTGATGATGATTCGGTTGTGTTAGTTATGTGAGTTGCTTTTTATGTGCAACTAACGTTTCTCTTTCAGGAAATTTTGATTGTTCGCAGTAAAGCGACATCTACACACACGACACATCACTGCTACAATAATGACTGAAGACTCTACAGAACTTGTGTATATGTTTTACTTAAAAAAAGAAAAAGAAAAAGAGAAAGAGAAAGATGTAGATCATTGGTGAGTGAGCTAGTTCAACCTAGAGTTCCATATAGTATATATATACCCATACTCATACCACATTCTTGGTAAGCCTCATCCATGTTTAACAGTTAATATTTAGTAAAACATGTGCATTATACTGCTAACAAGGCCATAAAGCTTGCTAGGATTTTTGTTGAGCAGAGAATGATTTTATTTATTTTTTAATTGAAAATCAATTCTCATACTTTCTTTTTTATAAAAAGTACTGATTTTAATACAAACATGTAATTCATATTAGTTTATGTATATCTCAATTATATTTAACGATCTAAAATTGATTTCATTAAACTAAATTTTACTGACTTTTAAACCAAACAGATACTAAAAACATGTTGATAGAACCATGCATGATGCATCCGTGGTTTTTAGACAATTAAAAAACCTATTTTGGTGCTTGCAATGGTTTGTAGACAATTAAAAACTTAGTTTGGTGCTCGCAACAGTAAAAATGTGGAAGAGGGCAAGAACTCTTACCACATGAATAAGAAATATCAAGGGAATTACTATTCTCCAATTAATGTGAACGATTTCGGTTTCAGTCACATGGATCAACTTTTACACACATTTATTAGCAATCATAGCTGAAATTCAAGGATAGAAGAGAAACAAGGAATCAAAGAGAGTTTCTTTCATTAAAGGAAATAATTGCAAAGTCTCAGCCACACAAGTGTAGCTGATAATACATAGAATTCGTATATGCCATACAACTTTTGCAATAGGATGACCAAGCACAATATTATTTACAGGAAAATGTAAAAAACAAATGCAAATCATTGCAGATTCATAACATGACTCTGTTGTATGGCCTGAGAAAAGAAACTTGCTGTCCACAATCTTTTGACTGCTGTATAGTTCTTCCATATAACAAAAGATGGACTGTACTGCTACACTATCCTGCTATTTACCTGCAATATGCATTCAAAAGATAAATAACAAAGTTTAAAATAGGAAAAAAAATATGACTAGAATTCCAGAAACATGATGATGTGTGCATAATTACATGTATGAATTCAGAAAAGTTAATATCCCTAACTCATGCATAGACTAATCATTTTCCTTTCAATTTTTGATACTGTAATGCAATTAGGCAGAGAGCCTGGGCTGGTTAAGACTCTGAGGTAAGTTCCATGCATCCTCTTCCAATTCATGATTCAGCCTATTTGATTTCAAACCCTTAAGAATAATCCAATTCCTTGTTTCTAAAACTTCTTACTTTTCAATCCAAGTTTAAAAAAGAAGGAAAACTATTGGATATCTAAGAGTGCCATTTGAGTAAAGGTTTCAAAACATCATATCTACCTTGAAGAACATAAGTCTTGGCAAGGTTGATCTTAATAATAGAGACTCCCTGTGGATAGAAAGTTAACAAAACAGGAAGAGAATGAGAACATTGTCATAAACAAGTACAAGACATGCAAACTTTCAGAATATACAAATCTATTAGACAAGTATATAACATAACATGCCTTGCCACCAGTTTCCTCTTGAAGCAATTCCAGAATCATCTTCTCCTCCATCATTCATGTGCTGCTAAAAAAGAAAAGACTTATGTTAGACATTCTTGATACCGGAAAATAAGTACCAACCAAATAAAATAAAAATTATACTCAAATAATAACAATTTCTTGAACATAATTCAATCTGTCTTGAATTCTAGACCTCAGTTTAATATCATTATCATCATCTAGGTTAATCATAATCAAATGCATGTTTCTTAATCATAGTCATCTTGCAAGAAAGGGTATATCCATCCGTAACTTAATTTACAATGCATCAAGATCTTGAACTAAAAAAATTCAAGGTAATTTTAGAGGCGACTTCTCTTGAGAGGAGCTTTGTTTCTCATCATTTATATTTTAAAGGGATTAGAAACACATATACATGGTATCAAGTTTGATCATGTCCTTCAAACAATTTCTAGGGAAATATTATAAAGAGGCGCAACCGAGTGCACGAGACTCCGGCCTAGCGGAGTCTAGGATCAATGGTAGAGATGAATGCAGCCTTACCTCCCCAAGCATAGAAGACTGTTTCCAAAATTTGAACCTGTGACCTGGAGGTGGTCATAAGGCAACAACCTTAGTGTTGCACCAAGGCTTGCCTTCTAACACAACAAAACAAAATAATAACAATAAATAGTATATGCAATGTCACTCACCACTGTGTTCAATTCTGCATTCTGTGTACTCTGAGGATGAGCATAGATGTCTTGGCCACCATAATAGATTGATGAACTAAGGTGACATGGTTGAACTCTTTGATCCTGATACAGAGAACTCATATCCTTATTCACAGCTTTGTGAGCTTCACCATCATTGCCTTTGGAGAATTCATCTGCATTGATAGAAGGTATAAAGTAAGGAGATTTAGGAAAATAAGGGAAATTTTGAAAAGAAATACTATATCTAAAGCTATTAAAAAATTGGTCATATAGATACACAAAAGATAAGCAAAATTTTGACCAGTTAATTTAATGGAATCAAATTGAATAATAAATAATTTCCTTTTCCAATTAAATATTGTTATGAGTATGATCTTTTCCAAATATAAAATATTATTAATTAGCTGTGAGGAGGCTAAGGAATTGATTAGTTGAATCAAATCAATATCTTAGTAGGATGCAGATATTTGAGAGATAAGGAAAATTCACAAAAATGGAAAATAGCTGCAAAAGCAAATATACTGCTACGTTATTTTGCCAATATTATATCTTAACATATTACCAAAAATTACACATAATTACCAAAACCTGCAAAACCAGAGGCTAAAACAGAGTATCCTACCTTGAATACCAATTTTGGAGCTCCATGTCTCATTGGCAATTTTGCCACTCACTTCAGAGCGCAGAGATTCTCTCCCTAACACCTGAAATTGAATCAACAAAACCCCAAAAAGCCTCAGAACTATTTCTACAAGACTCAATTTTCTGAGCAAAATAATAATAAAAAATTAAAATTATAAAAATTAACTCAGACATAATATGCAATGAAAAAGAACTAGTTATACAATTAAACACGACGATCCAAACAAGAACTTCAACAGCTAGAAAAAATTCAGTCATTAAAGCATAAATGCTCATTCTGTGTCACCTTTGTTCATCCAAACTTCAAATTGGTGTTGCAAGAATGAAAATAAATTTAGTGGGAATAAAAATAAAAGCCTTTAAGCACAGCACAACCAATACATAACAAAATCAACCCTGAAATGCAGAATAGCACAAGCAAAAGCATAAAGCAAAACAGAAAAAAAGGTCTATAAATGAAAAACATGATCACCTTATGAGAAGGAGAAGAAAAAATGGAGCCAAAAATCCCAGAAGAAGAAGAAGGGTGAGACTCTTTGGACCCAAAGAGCTCAGAAGTAAACGAAGAAGAAGTACCCTTTTGCTTTTTCCCTTCCATTCTCCTCTAACCAACCTAAAACTATAACCTTTGTATTAAAAAAAACACAAAGCTAGAGTCTTTTTATAATACAAGGCAACCCCGCAAAACTACACCAACCACCGCCTGAACAAAGGTCTTAAAATGAAAAGAAGAAAAATCCCAATTACGTTTTTCTCGGGAAACAATCACAAACCGTGCAAGAAAATAAGAGAAAAACGCAAAGGGAGAGAGACACGTGAATTGGATACATAGAGAGATAAAGAGAGCGTGTTTTTCAAATGAAACCGATCCTCACACCCATTTATAAGGCAGAAAAGATGGTCTGAGATGTAAAAAGTTTCAACCTTTGTCATTTTTTATTAATTTAGTTTAATTTTTCTTAATAGGAATTTGGTTTTGTGTATTTTGTTTTTCTTTTTATATCGTTTTAGTTAGAAACTGAAGGAAACGGAAGAGAAGAAGAGTGATTGTTGAGGTGTCTTTGTTTCTTGGTTTGTCTGTTTTATGGTCTTTCAGTTTCTGGTTTTCACCTGTTGAGTCCTTTGTGTTAAGCTAAGTTAACATGAAACAGAATTGAGGCACGTGTGTAAGTTGAGTCATTGATGTGGGACCTTGAAACAAATCCCAACCTTTTACTGCCACGAGTACCTTCGGGTTCAGGATAATAATAACAGACATCCCGAGAACCCTTTTCTCCAATGTCTTCAAAGCTAAAGGATTGTTTGGTTTTGGATTTCAACATCTCTTTTCTGTTGTCGTTGGAAATTGATTTAGATTAAATATTTGCAATATAATTTTTTATATCTAAAATATATTTTATTATAAAATTATTTAAATAATTAAAATTAATTATTTTGATAATTTATGTTTACAAGTATATAGTGAATCCGATGGTATAATAAGGCCTTGAACTTTATTACAGTGAATCCGATGGTATAATAAGGCCTTGAACTTTATTATAGTGAATCCGATGGTAATTTCTTGACTGTGAATGCACGAGTTGTGTTTTATCAAATATTTTTTTATTTTAATTAACAAATTTTTCAACTTACAATTTTTAAGCTAATTTTTTAACGTTTAGATATCTTTCTTAACTTTCCTACTTTAACCTAATTTATCTATGGGTTGAAACTGTTTGCTAAGGAGAGACTAGAAAGGGAGAAGTACACCTCGATCTTCGATCACCTGATGTAACATAAATTATAATATAAATTACATAATATAAATTATAATATATAAAGATATTATGTAAACATGATTCCATCTATTTTTTTTTAACAGATGTAAACATTATTCTTTACGTGTAGCAGCAATAAATAGAAGTTTTTTTTTTTTTTTCATTTAGGAATCGTGTCCTTCTTTTACAATATAAATTATCTAAGTATTAACCCTTGGGTAGGTATTAACTATGTAGACGGACTTTGGAACGAAAAATGTAAAATTATACCTATTAGTTAAAAAATTTAAATATATTTTAGTAATTAGAATTTAACATATTAGACTCATTATTAGTTTATATATATATATATATATTAAATCATAATTTTATCAAGTAGTATGTTAGAATATTTTATTTTAATTTAAATTTTTATTGATTGATAATTTTAATTTTATAAAAATAAATTAAATAAGTAATTTGATATTTTTCTATTAATTTTAAATTTAAATGATTCATTATATTTTAAAAATATTTTGTATATGTATATATTGGGTATAAATCTAATTAACAAGTAAATGATGTGAATATTTGTGTATGTTTTAGAGGGTTTAATATTTATAATGAAAGAAAATTAGGTTATATATATTTTTTAATAATACTTTGTTTGGAACAAGGAAAAGATAGAAAGGAATGAAAAGGAAAAAGAAAGAGAAAGAAAAGAAATCGAGTAGAACTAAAATAGAAAAATAAATTGTTTGGATGAGTAAAAATAAAAAAAGAAGAAAAGGAATTTTTTTTTTCTATTTAGATGGATGAAAAAAAGAAGGAAAATAAATATATTAGTGGTATAAATTTTATTTTATATAAAATTTTTAAATATTTATTTTTTAATATATCTTTTTATAAATATAATTTTTAAAAGATAAATAATAATTTTAAAAATTTAAAATACATAAAAAAATAAAAAAGAAACTTTTCCCCTCATTTTCCACTCTTTTCGTGGCTAAGAAGAGAGGAACAAAAAATTATGGAGCCCACGAATAATAAACCTTTCATTCCACTAAGACAAAACAAAGTGGAAAGTTAAATTTTCTTTCTAATTTCGTCCTTCTTTAATCCTTCCTCCTTAATTCACATTATCTAAACAAAGGTTAAAAGAGCAAGATCCTCATTTATCTCTATATATTCTAACTTTTTACTGTTCAATTAAAGTGAGGATTAGATAAAAGAAGAATAAGGATGAAAGATTCTATTTTTAACATGTATATTTGTACACCAATAAAGATCATGTTTCAAAGAATGAATTCACGATATACGCAGTTTCTATTAATTCATATTTTGAGTATTCTAAATTCTATTATAAATCTTACTAAAGTTGCTTACATGTGATATCAAAATAATGTTATATAATAGAAAGTTTGATGTATGTTCAAGTATGCACTAGATTTGATTTGAATTTTTCTATTAGTGTATTTATAGGTTGCTATCAAATCCAGGATATGATGATTGATTATTGCTAAAAGGATCATAAGGTATTTTAAAAAGACAAAGGAATATATGTTTGTTTATAAAAAAGTTGACAACATAGAGGTTGTTGGCTACTTTGATGCAAACTTTGTTAGATGTCTAGATGATGAAAAATCTACTTTTTGCTATATTTTTATGGTGGCTAGAAGTGTTATATCTGTAAAGAGTATTAAGAAAATTCTCACAACCTTTTTCATGATGTACGTTTAATTTGTAACTTGTTGTAGGGTTGCATCACAAGCTATATGGTTAAAAAACTTTGTTTCTACTTTATTTCCAAATCATTGAACGTTTATATTGATATATTCTAAAATTTTCTTAACCAAGAATAATAGAATCATTATATTATAAAAGAATATTAAAATTAAGTTCTTGGTTGTGGAGAGATGATTAAAAATAAAGAGATTCTTGTTGAGGATATTTCTACTAAAGAGATTCTTGTTGATCCCCTAATCAAAGAACTTAGACCCATAATATTTATAAAACATGTTGAGAATATGGATATTGTAAGATCTTTTGATGTATATAATCAATAGGAGTTCTCATCATTATTAATTCATATTTACTTTTATTAAATTGAACCTATGTAATTGTCTTGATAAGTTTATGCATATGTTGACATTTCATGTTATTATCAATATAATTATTATTGAGCAATTTTTGTATTATAATTTTTTCAAGATGTTTTGGTTCCTTACATAAATGATGTTTTAAATGAAACATGGTTGATTTCCTTTGATAAATTGATTGTGTTTTATTAAAAATACAATGTAGAATCCATACACAATAACATATAGAAATTACAACTATGTTATGGTGTGTACCTACATTTGTACAACACTTATACACTTATGATATAAACATGATAATAAGGTTGTTGGAGAACTAAATTTTTAATTATTTTACTTCATCTGCGGCTCGTAGTTAATAATTTTATTAACTAAGATGATCATATGGTGACTATATACAAATTACTTTTATAGTAATAATTGTTCGATTCGAATATCATTTTTAAAATAAATTCTCAATAAAATAAAATTTAATCAATATTATTCTAATAGACCAAATATTCACGATAGAGAAAAATTAAGTTACATGTATTATTTTATAAAGAGGTAGAAACATCATTTTTTTTTATACATTCTAATTACTCAGTTTTATCAAAGTGATGGTTATGATAAAAAAAAATATAAATAATTTTTTTTTTTACTTTTTAACGTATACATTTATATACTAAAAAAATCATGTTTCTAAAAATAAATTTAAAATATATGCAATTATATTATTTTTTATTTTTTAAATATTCTAAATACTATTATACATTCTGTTATCAAAATTTATGATCAACCTACATTACTGATTTTTTTATATTAGTACCCTAAAATCACAAGTTAATATTCTTCATATTTATATTTTCGATGTAGATTATTTTATGGATTTTATCGAAACATATTTATATAAAAACATATTTCTCTTATATTCATAGTAGTATGAAAGGACTTTTCTAGATTTCAATTAGAAGTTTTACTGAAAAATATGAAACAGTATAATAAGCTAAACTTTTGAAGGGTGAGGGTATATGAAATGTGAATAAATATGATCTTCCTCTTTTATATATATAAAATAATTCATTGATTATCATAAATTAATTTTATTTTAAAGATTTAAAAGTATTTTTAACAATTATAAATCACCATAATACTTATATAATGATTTAAAAGAATTAATGTATATATTTTTTATTTAAGAAAGTAAAAAAATATTTGTATTATATAAAAGTCTCGCATTTTTTATAACCAATTTTTTTTTTGTTAATTGTGCTTATTATTTATCTTTTTATAAAATTTTTGCCCAAATTTCTTTAACTTAGACATTTTGCTTCTGAAATTTATTCCTTGCATCTCTTCATAAAGTATTCTCTTATATATTAAAAAAATTCAAACTCATTGTAAATCAACTTGATAATGAAAATTCTAAAGTCAATATTGATGTCTTTATTTATGTGTAAAGATGTAAGTAAACTCTAGCCTTTGAGTGTCTAAATTTGATCTGGTTAAAAATTTTGAAGCCTGAGTCTGAACTTGTTATCTATTAAAGATTTATTTATTTTTTTGTTAAGGCCTGACCTGATTTAAAGCCTACAAGGCCTGCAAGAGCCTGTTTAAAAGCCTGCATTACAAACAAATTAATAAATAAATTTAAAGTTTATATAAATAATTAATTAAAAAAGTTTTCAAACTAAAAGCTTATAAGATAAAAAGGTCATTAAACAGGTTTAAAATATATATATATATTAATATTATGTAAATAAAATATAAAATAAATATAATATATCAAAATAAATATAAATATATAATATATAAATATAAATAGGCCACTGAATAGGTTAAATAGACTTTTTTACAAGCTTAGGCCTGATTTGTTTATCTAAAAAGATTTTTTTAACAAGCCTAAGCTTATTTATTTATTAAACAAGTCAAACCTAATTAGGCTTTAAACGAGCCGAATCATAGACCCCTGTCGAATGAATGACCTTATTCACTTCCATCCCTACTTATGTGAGAATTTTAACATTTTAAGAAATTTGAAATATTTAAAAATTTAAATGTTCTTAATTTAAATATTTTTATTTTAAAAATATTTTATTTAGATAAATGAATTTTAATTTATTATATTTAAAATTCTTTATTTGAAGGGTAGAATTTAAATTTTTAAATTTTTATTTAAATTAAATAATTTAATTTTTATTATATACATAATTTTAAGTTTAAATATTCATAAATTTATCTTAATTTTTTTCTTACTTTTTTTTATTTATAATATAGTTTAAATAAACATGTATTTTTATTATAGAACATATTTAATCAGAATAATAACCCCACAAATGTATATAATTAAAATAATAAAAATATGTAATTTTATTATTTAATATTAAAAATATTATGTCTAGATATGAGAGATGAGAAAAAAAAAATAATAAAAAATATAATAGCACAAACATAAAATAATTTTTTTTTTAAATTTCATCTATTTTAAATAAATTTAAAATTCTCTTATTTTAATTAATTAAAATATTTTCTAAAATATCTTCAATTTAAATTTTTTTTAAAACAATAAATAAACAAGATATTTTAATTACTAAAGTTTTAAATTGTTTTAAAAATTTTTTTTTTCTTCTTAAAATACCTGGTTCAAATATAAGAGGAGCCACTAATTTTAAGCCTCAAAGCTTTTATTAATCATGCAAGCGCGCTTATTTATGCAACTAGTAATTTGAGCCTTGTAATTCTTTTTAATAATCCAAAACACAGTATTTAGATTTTTAAAGGTTCAATGAAATACATCCAAGTCAGTTGGTTGTTACTTGTAACCAAATCACTTTTAGGTTGAGCCCTAACTATCACGGATTATTAACAAATTATTTGTCTTTTTTTTTTTTAATATCCTTCTTTAATCCCCATTATTTTCTTGCATCATTGATTGCCATGTAGTTGAAATTATTGATATTTTGTGTTTAAAATTTTAAAATAAATAATAATAAAAATTATTAGTTATATAGTATTGGTAACTCAACAAGGCTAAAATTTTCATTATGGAGTGCAGAGTGATTGTAGGTTGAAAAACTTCACCTGAAGATCTGTTTTTTTTAACAATTTTTTAAACTAGAATAGAATTTCGGATAAAGGAGATTGGATTAACAGTTGGAGAGTGACAGAATCATTTTCGGAAAAATTGGGATGATAGGGACATTGGATCTTTGGTGTTTAAATAAACTCATTAATTAATAACATTTTTTATCATAGATATTCATTATTGTCTTATATGTTATTTTGAAATTTGAATGGTATATAAAATTTTTTGGGTCAATAATGGTATATAACTTTTTGGTACTGATGTAAGCTTCATTCTTTACGTGCAATAATAAAAAAAATGTAGTTTATTAATTAGTATTTTAATCCTTCGTTTATCTAGTTTTTGTAAATAAATTTTTTATTTTAAACAATGGTTATTTTGCAAGCACGGTATTGTACGGCCAAGATTTTCAATTTTACCATTATAAATTACACACAATCACGTCCTATGAATCCTGACCTCGCCAAGGATGATGTAAGGTCAAATTCAGCATATAATTAATTAATAAATATATAAAATGATAAAATAAATAAATATATATTTGTATTATGAATTAATTTAAAATTAGTTATAATCATAAAGATATTTTAATTAAAATTAATAAATATGCCATTATTACATTCTCATTTTACAATTTTTTTTTGTAAGAATTAAATTTCGTCAAGGAAATAAATCACTGTAACAACTGTAAAGCAACAATGCCAATCATTGATGAGTGACCCAAAATCAGATTCGGATCCCAGCTCACACACACTTGTCTACATATATTAGTCATAAGGTATTCGTGTTGGATGTTTGAAATGATCCTCATATACTCATATCACATAAGACTACATGAGAAAAAATCAAACCCAAGATTTTTTTGTTGTTGATGTTATTCAATTTTACTAGTTGAATCAAATCATTGTTGCTTACGATTCTTCTCAGATATCCTGTACGTTAATGCAATTTCTTATCCTATTATCAACTCCTGTTATGTTGATTTGTTTAATTTCTTTTCATTCTGATTATTTGTTTGACTTCAAGTTGTATTTTATATTTCCCTTTTTGTTTGTTTTCTATCAAGAGAATTACATGTTTAATCTTTAAATAATGTAGATAATTTTTTTTTTATGTATATCAATAAAGTCTGGCATATATAATTATATTAACATACGTTATAACATTTGCTCAAGATATATATTTTTACATTTCCTAGAATGTTGAACATCTTCAGTTGTAATTGAATATTTGTTAAATATTTTTGAAGATTCAAATGATGTGCGGAAAATATATAGTAGACTTATAACAACATTATAAACTTCCAGTTATTTTGTTGAAAATGTAAATACCCACCTAACATGAAAATGAAAATAAAATAAACATAAAAATAATGTCACTTTCAATTGGAAATTGAAAAACAACGTTGGCCGATTTTTTTTATTAAAGCTTATACCAAATATAGGGAAATGCACATTTCCAATTTTACCTTCTTTTTTTTTTTTCTGAAATGATTTTGCAAACCTTAAAACAAAAACAATCTATTTGAACCAAATCAACTTTCTCTTTCTTTTTAACCAAATCATCCCATTTTTTTCTCTTCGTTATTTTGGTTAGAAGAATCACTTGTATGTGTTGGGAGGATGGTAAACCCTTTCTAATCTAGAACTGAGCATTAATTTGTGAATGACACGCAATAAGACTCATAATGTTTTGGATAAGAAAGAAGTAATTGGATTCCACTAATTGAGTTCATTAAGAATGGATCGTGAACCAGAGGTTTTGGATAAGAAGAGAAATGCATCATGCTTATATCTAAAACGTATTAGGATGCATTATATTGATATATTTAAATATAAGATAACACCATACACATGGGACCACTTAGCAATAGAAACAAATGCAACGCCAAGCACTAAAGATAGCCAAGAGAAATAAGATATTTTATTAACCAAAGCTTAAAATTAATGATAATCATATAGGTAAGTAACTATATTGGATAAGCATAGGTTAAAGATGACAATGGTCCCCATTAAGATCGACATAACAAATATGGAAATGAACTATTATGATGAATACTCAATTTAGGTGCGAAAAAATAATGTTGGAGATATTTTGATTCTTATATTAAAAAAAGGACAATTATTTTAATTTCTAAAAATATTCACTTAATCTAATTTAATTTTTAAAGGTTATAAATAAAAACTTAGTTTTTACTTTTAAATAATAGATAAAAAGAATAAAATATTTTATAATTATAAATTAATTTTAAAATTTATTTAATGAATTTTCAAAAACTAAATTGGGTAAAATTTACCTTTAACAATTATAACGGAAGGTAGCAAAACAAAGTCCACATTGCTCACATTCTAGCCACACGATGAAATGTTACCTTAGTCATTCATGTAAGCACCCCAGTCTTTTCATTCTCCTTCTTTGTTTGTGTGAATATTGATAGTAACTTTTTAAAAAATTTCTGTATTAGAGACTTTTTTTTAATTAAATCATCCTTAGTTTATTAAAAGGAAGAAAAAAAAAAGAAAATTAAATATTTCAATCCTTTTAAATGACTTATATATTTGTTGCTTTAAATTTTGTTAGTATGAATATGGAGAAGAATCTCGAATCTATTTATCCCTTTTACAATTTTCTTTAAATGATAGATATGTGAATTTTGATATTTATAATTTTTTTTATGATATATACTTTTATTTTATATTAAAAACTATTTTTTATATATTTTTTAAATAGTTAAAATTTATTAACAAAACCGTTAAATTAATAAATTTTATTATATAGATTAGTTTTATAATATCTTATAAAATTTAAGAGAAATTTAATTATTTATTATATAATTTTAATTTAACAAAAGTATATATTTTTTAATATATGTAAATTTAAATTTATTTAATCAAATATTAACTTTTTTAAAGTTTTATAAAATTTTATAAATATAATTTATATAATAAAATTTATTAATTTAAAGATTAGATTCATAAATTTCAAACTATTTAAAAAAAATTTAACGTAATAATTTTGGCATAAATTATTTTTTTAAAAATTAATATTTATATATATATATAAATAAAAGATCAACTTATTTAAAAAATAATTCATTATAATTATTTTATTTAATGATTCTTTTTAAATTGTTAAATTTTTTCAATCTAACATTTAAATTAAAATTTATTATTGTGTAGATCAAATTCATAAAATTTTATAAAATTTAAATTATTTAATAAAATATTAATTTTATAAAATTTTATAAATTTAATTTATATAATAAAAATATTAATTTAATGGTTGAGTTAATAAAATTCAATCATTTAAAAAAATATTGAGTAGAATAACTTTAATATAAATTAATCCTTACACATGTAGAGATACACATACATATGTAGAGATACACATACATGCACATAAAGAAAGATAAACTTACTTATTCAAAAAATAGTCTATAATAAGTTACTCGGTGCATTATTTTTTTTTAATAGTTGGATATCATAAATCTAACTTTATCCATTCATTTTATTGTATAGATTATATTTATAAAATTTAAAATATTTAATAGTTCATTATATTATTCTATTTTAATTGATAATATATATATATATATATATATATATATATATATATATTCTAATATACATTAATTTAATGGTATGTATATTAATGAGATATACGATCTATTAAAATAAAGTAATATAATAAAGTATTAATTTTTTTTTAAATTTATAAAATTTTGTATACATAATTTATATAATAAAATTATAAATTTAATAGTTGATTTGATAAAATTTAATTTTTGAAAGAAATATTAAATAGAATAACTTATGACAGATTTATGAGTAAGTTGATTTTATATATATATATATGTACATACATATATAGATATATATATATATATATATATATATATATATATATAAAGATGATCAACTTATTTTAGAATTAACTTATGTTAAAATTATTTTGTTTAATAATTTTTAAATAATTAAATTTTATTAATCTAATCATTAAATTTATAATTTTTATTGTGTTAATTAAATTTTATAAAATTTAAAATTTATTTATTTAGTATCAAATATTTTTTAAAATTTAAATTTAATCAACATGCTAAAATATTAATTTAATAATTGAATTGATAAAGTTTAATTATTTTAAAACATTATTAAACAAAATAATTTTACCATAAACTACTTTCTCTATATATAAAGAATGAACTATTATTTTCGTCATTCGGTTTGTAAACGTGTTTTATTTTTCTGACTTTAAAAATTAGATTATTCATCTCTTATTTTATCCTTTATGTTTTACATTAATTCTAAAGTTAATTTTTATATATGGTGTGTTGATTTCTACTATTAAATATTACGTTGGAGATTCAAATGTTTCTAAACAATATCGTATAATACATTAAATTTTTTTTTACCTCATTCATCTTATTATACCTATTTTCATTTTCAAATTTTTAAATTTTTTTTTACCTCATTCATCTTATTATACCTATTTTCATTTTCAAATTTTTAAATTCTCCACCTTTATCCCACAACTTCTAAAAATAAAAATAAAATATGTTAACATTAACAAAATGAATAACGAAACATTAATAAAATAAATAACGAAAATAATAGTTTACACATTTTCTATATATATCTTATTAATCAGTACTCTAAAAAGTTATTTAAAATTTTGTTAAAATTTATAATTAGCACACATTAATAATTTTTAATTAATACCCTAAAATATCACACGTTAATATTTTCCATATTTATATTCTGGAGGTGATTATTGTATGGATTTTATCGAAACTTATTAGTACACTACATTTCTCTTACTCATAGTAGTTATTACGGAAAGGCTTTTCTAGATTTCAACTGTAATTGGTTCTACTTAAAATTATAAAATGGTATAAGTTCGAAATGAAGACTGGGAATTGCTGAAAATGAATAAGTTTGCTCTTTTACAAATCTAGATGAAAATGACTATAATAGGGGTACTCTAATTCGAAGTATTTTTATGCTATATTAAATAAGAAAAGTCAAAACTCTATTCATGGAAGATGGTCTTATGATGTACATGGGGTAAACGCAACAATAAAGGATCGTTTCCCAGGCTTATTTACAAAAAGCTCCCGGGTCTTTTATAGTTTTTGGAGAAAGAATAGGTCATGCTAGTGTTGCATTTTCTTATTTGTCTCTATCTCTTATTTTTCTATAAAATTCTTAAATTTTTTTTTTAAAGGATACAAAAACAGTTTCTTTATACGCCTCGATGATATGAGAAATAAAAAGAAAGATAAAAAGGATAAAAAATAAAATAGAAAAATAAAATATTTTGATAGAAAAGTAAATTTTTTTATTAAATGAATGAAAATGATAATAAAAAATAGAATAAAAATATATTAAATTAAATTTTGAAAAATTTAATTTTTATTATATTATTCTTTATTAATATAATAATTTTTATTTTAACTTTTAATTTTTATTTATTTAAAATATTTTTAATAATTTAAATAAAAAATGAAATAATTTTTTATCCTTAATTCTCTCTTATTTGAGGAGATTATTTTTTTATGAATCTTACAAAAAAATATTCATTTCATCTTATTTTTATGATTAAATAAAATAAAAAATATATTTCTATCATGTTTATTAACTTTTTTTCTAATTTTCCAACCAAATATAGTATTGAAGTAAGAATTATAAGAATAAAAATAAATAGATTAGGCATAAAGGAATTTTGTAAGTAAACTCTAAAATGAGGACGAGTATTATTAATTTTTTTTTAATTTGGTCGGTAAATGAAAGTAAAGGATCCTATTAAATAAAGAAATCTTTGGTAGAAAATATTGATGAAGAAATATAAATAGAAGTGTGTATTTGAGATTGATAATTACAAAGAAAAAAATATAATCTTTTATTTAATCTTTTATTTAGTGATATTATTTGAAAATTGTAAAGTATAATATTTCTAGAAAAGAAGAATGTGATGAAAATTAAGAAGGAACAATCGTAAAAAAGTTAAAAAAGTTAATGAAGTTTTTATTAATAAGGTCAAAAATAGAGAAAATTAATGAAGTCTTTAATCAAATAGTTACAACTATATATTTAAAAAAATCTAAAACATGAAATAGAAGAATATAGTATTGGTCCATTGTGTTCAAATTGAAGATTCATGATAATACAATCAATTTTAATTTATGTCAACTTAACCTTTATTTTATTTGTATTTTAGGTTTGAGTTTTATGTTTAATTTAATAAAAAATATATTATATTTTAGTTTATTATGTTAATGATGAGCTTTTCGTATTAGTTATTATATTTTTTTATAATATATTTATTTTTCTTTTATTATATTAGTAAGTTGTACTTCAATAGCTATTAAGAATTTTAAGATTTTAACTTGATTATAAATATTCATATAAATTGCTTAATAACGCAACTTTAATGATAATAAAAATTAAAGATTTTTTCTTTAATAAAGTTTGTGTGCCTTTTAATATTTTTGAAAAGAACTATTACTTACATCTTATGAAGGGTTTGTTATACTTTTATGACAATTTTATACCGTGTATATCACCTTCATTTCTTCATAGAATTGAGCAAGTGACACTTTTTTCATTTCTTCTCTTTTTCATGTTTGATTTATATATTATAGAAATTCTAATTTCGATAAATTTATCTCATCCTCCTAACTCATTCTTGATTTCAGCGAACCAACTTAAGAAAATATCGAATTAATCTACATCAAAGTGGTATTTAATTATTATTTGGTAAGTTGTAGAAAACTACACTACTTTTTCTAAAACCATTTAAGTAGTTAAATGATTCTCATTATACTACCTATATTTTTACATTATAGGTAGTAAAAATATATACATCCGTCATAAGTATGGTGCATGTGAAATGTGTCCAATGTGTCTAAAGCTAGTGATCCCCCAAGATAGACATATACATGTCAAAACTTAGACATATACATCATCATAAGTAATAAAATAAACTATCTTATATCTTGCTACTAATAAAAAAATATTTATCATAAAAAATATATAGGACTTCCACCAATCCTATATTATGTATCTTCATAATAACTACCGTTTACACTCATAATTTTTCAATCTTCTTAAAATCATCTTTACGAAAGTGAGTATATTTATTCTCTTCTGTCATCATTGCTACAAAATTCTTATCTCCAAAATGGTAGTCATAGTGAATCAAGGAAGAAGCAAACATAACCTACCTCAATGAGACTATAAAGAGAGTTTGATATTTGTAGCATTTTTGTAGGGGAAAAGTAGAAATTATGATGTTAGAGGAAACATGAGAAGTATAAGAAGAAACAAATGAAGTTGATCGTGTGGAATATAAGGTTGCAACATGAATACGATCATCATCCGTGAAAATAAAAAAATGTGTTCCTTTGCCAATAGATCTACCTCCACTCAACTATAGTAGACAATGAAGAAAATATACCAAGCACAATAATAAAAAGTAGGGAATGCGATCAAACAACATGATTATCAAGTAAATGAAAAAACAAACCATAATGAATATATCATCTTTGATAACATGTATAATCATAATTTATTTCATTGAATAATTAGAGCATCTACAATGTATGTTGTAGTCTAATTTTTGATTCATCATCATTATTTGATTCCTCTTAGAGTCTCATGTAATTTATGAAGGGAAAAACCATTTCTTTATAGAAAAACCATTTCTTTATATTAGGAAGCAATTAGGATAGAACCAGTCCCATGATCAATGTATATAGCTATTATTGTCGTTATCATTCATAAAGAGGATGGAACCAGTCCCATAATCAATGTATATAGGACGTTTAAGGTGACCAAGATTAATGCGATCATCCTTAACTATAAGGAAACCACCTCAAGCCATTGGCTAAATTTTACACTTGACCTCTTACCTCAAGGCTTATTACATGTTAGATTAAAAACTTTGATTTTGCATCTCCATGAGCTTCTTATTATCATTTATCTAAACAACATTGTCAAAGTATTTTTTTTATTGAGCTTCTTATTATCATTTATCTAAACAACATTGTCAAAGTATTTTTTTTATTATAATTAATGTAACTACTTATATAGAAATTTTATTATTGATAAACTATCATTTTGTTGATTTATCTATAGAAATTAGTTATGGTTGTTGTATAATAAATGTATACTCTATCATAATTCTATCTAATTTCCCTTGTTTTGAAGGAATGGTCATGTAAGCAGATACTCGAAAACTAGGTAGATTTTGGGTCAAAAGGAGGGTTTAAAAAGGACATAAAAAGATGAAGAAGTAACAGAAGGATAAAAATTCTCCTTGGAGAGAGCCAACACAATCGTGCTAACTTAAGCATGCCCTCACAACAAACTAGGAATTTTGACATGACTATGTCAAATAAGGAGCAAAGTAATGTAGATTTGAGCATAATCATGCAAACTTGAAAACGATCTTGCACACTTGAGCATAACCTTGCAACATCCTCTAATTTCTAACATGGCTGCCAGATTTGACCAAGGCCATGCTAACTTGGAAAGACACTAGAAATGACCTACGTTAGCCCTAATGACACAGACAACGTTGCAGGTGATCTCGAGTAATTGTGAAAGTTGAGGGCAACTTTGGTAAACCTGGTTCGCAATAGAGGCAATCCTAATCCATGCCTATAAAAAGTAGGGTACCCCTTGGGAGAAATACACACCTCACAACTATTCATCTCCTACCATCCAATTTATTTCACTTCTCCATCCTTATCTCCATCATTATTCCATTTTTTCTTCTGGTATCCTCCCACAGGATCTTGGTGGAAGGAACTTCGTTCATGGTCTAAGTTACAGAGTCTCCTTCAAACCTTACTGGTATTACAATTTTGTATTTCTTATCTTAAGATTAGAATTATAGATTATTTTAGGATAGTTTGTCATTTATCAACTTTTGCTATGAGAAACTAACCATTAAATCATGGGGCTTAATGAACCTTTTGATGTAACTATTTGATGTTTTTATAAATAATTTTATTTTAATTATGAATGATTATATGGTTCTTTTTCAATTGTGTTTCTTTATTGCGCTTAATCCATTAATGAGAAATGGTCACTCTTGTTGATCTCTAAGTTGGTTAGAGGGGAGGTGATCATACCATCTCCCAATTGGCGGAATTATAAGGTAATTGAGCCTATGGATTTTAGAGGATCAATCGGAAACCTAAATTTTTTAACCGATTAATTACTTATTTGTACTTAACAAGCCTCCTATGCTTTGTGCTTCTCTTACTTATCTACTTTCATGATCATTAGGGGTAGGAGAAATATTATTACTATTGCATTATCATCGGGTGGTAATAACATTAAATGGTTTGTTTGTAATTGACATATATATCATTTATAAGAAGATTTGAGGGTAAAAATAGGTACAGTCATAGGGGCATCCAAAGTCTAATGTTTATCAATAACTTCACAATCGTGTTCTTCGTCTTTTATCTTCTTTAAACCTATTTTTATAATTCAATTCCTTTACATTGCGAACAAAACTCCTATTTTGATGAGTTAAAAAATTGATATTTAAACTTATTCTATCAATTATTGGCATAGTCTCTTCGGGATTGGTATTAAAGATCTTAAATACCCCCTTTCTACATTGAGAGATATACTTTCCCATAGATAAAACTTCATATGTAGTTTCACACTCAAGTTTTTCACGCATTAAGTGTTTAGCGTTGTTGCCATGAACTATTCCCTAATGGTCTTTGAATTTTAAGTTTTGATTGCTTGAGACTTATACTACTTTTGAAAATAATTTTTTTTTTAAAAAAACTATGATATCCTTGTATAGCTATTCTCTTTATGAATGATAACTTGCTCTCAAATCTTTACTTTGTAGTTTAATCTAGAGATAGAAAGAACAACTTGGAGATTGAGGTGAGAAACCAAAGTAAGGAAGATGGATGCACAAGGATGTAAGACTTTACTAGATTTCATGGCCCTCCATTGATAAGGGTTTGGGGAGCAATATATCTATCCCAACATTGGAAGATTTTCCAAATTTCAAATTGAAGCCCCCCGTTATGAATATGATTCACAACATGCTTCAATTTAGAATGATATCCTTAGAGGACCCACACCTCCACATCAAAAAGTTTCTAAGTCTAACAAACACCATAAAGATGAATGGTGTCAAGAAAGATGCCATGCGATTATAATTATTCACTTTTTCCATTATAGAAAACAATTAGCTGAACTTTCTGCCAAAGACATCCATTACTACTTGGGGCTAGTTAAAGCGTCTATTCTTGACGTAATACTTTCCAGAATCAATGCAATCTAGGATCCTAATGAAGATCAATAACTTCACCCAGTTTGACAATAAGTCCCTATATGAGGCTTGGAAATGTTTCCAGAATTTTCCCCGAAGGTGTCCACGTATGGGTACCAAATACCATATCTTGTGCAAATCTTCTACAACATCCTTTCCAAGAACAATAGAGTTGTTATCGATATATCTTTAGGTAGGGGCATTCTACATAACCTCTAAAAGGGTACATGGGAGATCATAGGAAATTTAGCTACTAATAGTAACCAATGACGGTCTGCTGACAAGCATGTGAAGAAAAAAGGTGTCCAACTAGCAGTAATGTACCTAGTAGATCACACCGTTATGCTACCCGGAAAATAGAGGCCTTAAATAGAAAGATAAAGATCGACAAATAAGTAAAGAAACAACCTGATCCCCCAATTTAAACTCCAATTGCACATGAACATAGCCCATGCGATCTTTATGGTTCCATAAGCCACAACAAGGAAGGATGTATGGTTGAAGCCTACACGACTCAGCAAAATGAGGAGGCCAACATATTGGGAAGCACCTATAACCTCACTTGGAAGAATCATCCCAATCTTTCTTAAGGAGGGAATCAGGATAACGATGCTCAAAATGTTTATAGGTCCCATATATGCAGGACCAAAAAGACTACAAGCAAGAAAGAAAGGATCCAACCCTCACAGAGTCATGACTTGAGAACCTAGAACCACACATATACCATGTTCAGAGCATGGAGAACCAGATAGGACAAATTCTTAACCTTTCATTGTAACATCCAAATTTTTTTATAATGAACTCTTAAAGCTACAAATAGTCTCTAGAAGGAAACTAAGTAAGATTAGGAACTAAAAATAAAAAAATTAGAAAGTTTGGTGCAAATAATGAAAATATCCTACACTTGGACAACTCAAATAATGTGTAAGTTAAATATAAAACAAGAGTTAAAAGACATTTTAAGGGATTAAATAACACTAAGAATGATAAAAAGTAATACCAAAAAACTTAAACAAAAAAGGGGACAAAAATGCTTTTAGAAAACTCCAAAAGGCCTCTAGAAAGCTCTGCTTTCTACACAGGGCCAATAAGTTCTTATAAAAATATCAAATTACCTGTAAACACCCATTTATGTCTGAGACTCCCAATTTTTTTTTAATTTATCAAGAAGCTAATTTAAATAAATGAATAGAAAAATAGAAAACGGAGAAACAAACAATAATAATAAAATACATATAATAAATAAATCTAAAGAAAATTTAACAAACAGAAAAGAAAAATAATAAGGAAAAAGGAATAAAAAAATCTGAAAAATAAATCAAGAATTACAAAAATTAAAAAGAAACAAAAATAGTAAAAACAGTAAAAATATGCAAAAATAAAAATGAAAAAAATATAAAAACAAAATACTAATTAAAATAACAAAATCTGAAAATAAAGAAAAAAACAAATTTTAAAATTGAAAATCTGAAAATCTGAAATAGGAATTAAAAACCAAAAAGAATATAATAATAGAATTAAATATGAAAAATAAATGAAAAAACAGATTTTTAAAATAAAAATAATAATAAATAAAAATTTTAAAATAAATATCAAAACTTAAAATCTGAAAAAATTAAAATAAAAAAATAAATCTGAAAATTAAAATAAGAATAAAAATGCAAAAAAATTAAAATTTAAAAATAATAAAACTTTTAGAAAAATAATATAAAATCTGAAAAGGGGTAGAATTGGATGGAAAAAAAAGGCTCGAGAGGAGAACCATATATAGAAAGAGGGGACCTAGCAAAAAAAGGGGGTTGAAAAATTTTTCTGGGGAAGATTGAGAGGAGGCGATCCTTCAAACTTTCTTTTGCAGTCAAAGACAATTCTCACAACAGAAAGTAGAAGAAGACTCGTAGGAGATAGAACGTGTAAGCATCTCTCTCAGGAAAGGATTCCTCTGTTTTGGAAAAAGCAGAAGGGACAGTCAGCCTCTACCGATCGATCTCGCTCGCCCTTAAGCAAATTCTGCATACAGGTTAGTCGAGATTTTGCTCCTTGAAACAATCCCCATATAGGAAAGTTAACGATAATCCTGATCCGGTTGAAAGAAAGATGACTTGGTAGTCTTTAACTTCTTGGATGTGTAAATCTTGATTGTGTAACAATGGGTAGGGATGAAGTATGGTAATCTTGCCTTCTGGTGAGATGAAAACATTAACCCAATGAGACCGAGTATCTCTTCGTAAAGTAATGCATGACTGAACGTTTCTTGCCTCCGTTTCTCGTTCGCTTTCGTTTTTTTTTTCTTCACCGAATCATAAGGGTAGGTCCTGGTTATTCAACAAATGTGAAAGGATCGTAATGTCCTCAAAGAAAAGTTGAACAGGTCCCTCATGAATTCTAAATGGGTAGTAATCGATGCATACCTACAGTTTGGTGGTCTTGAAATAACAAGAAAACTAGATTAGCTCTTCCCCATGCAGTAACAATATGCCCCGTGATACTCCCCTCATTATAAATAAAATTGATCAAAGCATGATCTACATAGACTTACCAAATTGCCCCTGAACGTTTCCTAAATTCCAAATATGTCCCTCAAGCCTCAATTACCAAATTGCCTTTGAACATTTTCCAAATTCCAAATACATCCCTCAACCCTCAATTACCAAATTGCCCTTGAACATTTCCCAAATTTTAGATATATCCCTCAAGCCTTAATTACCAAACTGCCCCTTAGAAATTCTAGAATACCAATTTTGCCCCTCCAAAAAAAATTCCATAAAATCCAAAAAATTAATAAAAAATTCTAAAAATCTAGAAAATTAATAAAAAATTCTAAAAATCCAGAAAACTAATAAAAAATTCTAAAAATCCAGAAAATTAATAAAAAATTATAAAAATCCAGAAAATTAATAAAAATTCCAGAAATTAATAAAAAATAATAAAAATTCTAGAAATTAATAAAAATTCCAAAAATTAACAAAAATTAATAAAAATTTCAGAAATTAATAAAAATTCCAGAAATTAATAAAAATTAATTAATAAAAATTCAAAAATTAATAAAAAATCACTAAATATTTTACGAACATTCCAAAATTCCTAGATAATTCGTAAAAGATCCAAAATTCTTGAATAAATCCGTAGAACACAAAATTCTTTAAATTGTTAGTTTACCCCAAAATTTCTAATAAATACCAAGTTCATACCTCTAATCATCTTTTAATCTCTCAAAATCCTTCTGATTACAAATTAAATCCATAAATTTCATTTCCACTAATGCTAAGCACATCCATCCCTTTTCTATTTGATTACATCTTATTTGTTTTATTATTCATCGTTTTCATAAATAAAAATCTTGTTTTGCGATTCTTAATCTCACGCGACGAGCTCTACGCACGAACTGGTATCTTTTTCTGTTGTTCGTTGTTTAGAGAGTCGTATAGGTCCAAGTGCAGCCGTAGTTGTCTTGGGCCTTGTGCATATGTGGATTAGGGTTGCCCTTCCTTTTGCAACGTAAAAACCTTGCTCATTTTATTCTTTCATCGTTTTTTCAAAAATAAATATCTTGTTTTGCAATTCTTAATCTCACGCAACAGGCTCTAAGCACGAACTGGTAGCTTTTTTGCTGTTCGTTGTTCAAAGATTCGTATGGGTCCAAGAGCAGCCATAGTTGTCTTGGGCCCTGTGCATATGTGGACGAGGATTGCCCTTCTAAAAATAGTTTTCAAAAAAATCAAGCCATTTTTACTTTCCAAGTAGCTCCGAAGGTTAAGCCTTCGAACACTTTTCAAACATTTTTTTAAACACTTTTGAAGGTCGAGCCTTCAAAAAAATAACCAGAACTACGTAAGCTTTGAGTTTCCCATTGCACTAAGGAATATGTAGGAGCAAGATCAAGTCCTGTCAGGCTAACCTCTGTCAAGTATTTATTTTCACTCTAATTAAAGGGATCAAACCATTTTCAAATAATCACACACTCAGTTCAAGGGTACTGTTCTTCGGAACAGGCGGGTGGGGTGCCTAACATCTTCCCCATTCGTAACCGACTCCCGAACTTCGAATCTCATTCTCGAGTCAGGGTTTTTTTCCAAATCTTTTTCCCTTAAATAAAAATTTGGTGGCGGCTCCACATAAATCAAATAAAAATTCTATTTTTCAAATTTTATCGAGTTCGTCGTCTCGTTGGAATTACGGTTGCGATAGATGGCGACTCCACTGGGGACTATTAGAGATTCAAGCCTGTTCGATTGAGTGTATCATATTTGATCTTTTCCGGTTTATTTGCACGCTTTATTTATTGCACGATTCGTTTATTTGTTAATCTATCTATTGTTTGTTTGTTTATTCTCTATATAACCCTAGGATAGAGAAACAATAAATTGCAATATATATCTGTACATTTCCCCAATTGCAGGTATCCCAATTACTTGTGTGCCCTCATACATTGCATATGTATTTATCACGAGTGGGGCCCTATACCCGGGTCTGAGTGCTACCTAGGATAGAGGGATCTAGTGGTGTCACTTTGGGGCCTACGTCCTGTTTGATTATGACGAAAATCCCGGCTAGAGTGCGTCCTATTTGTAATGTCCCACAACTGGTAGCTTTTTTTGCTGTTGTGGCAAGCATTGCAGACTGGAACTTGGCTCTAGTGACCTCTACACCTCAGGATTACAAACCACCTTTGAGAGGTTCATATAAAAGGCCATAAATCTCTAGGGCAGGTAACCCACATAAGAAGCAAAGAGGGCACACACCCCTTCAAAATATGGTTCATATACACACGGACAATTATCATCCAAAATGGAAGTTGAAGATTGGGGAGATACAAAAATCAAATTAAGATAAAAACCAAGAAAACCAAAATAGAAGGAGAAGATTCCTAGGAAAAATTTAAAAAAAATTTTCAAATATAAAAAGATTCAAAAGAAAAATGTTTTAGAAATAAGAAAATTAGGAAAGTGATCTTTTGAAAATACTGAAAATATAAGAAGATTCGATAGGAGAGAAATTGAAATATTGAAAACCTAAACAACGCTTTCCAGAAAAATTCTAGCAAAACTAAACTAAAGGTTTTTCTAGCAAAAAATACCAAAACTTCTAAAAACAAATTTGTTAAAAATGCAACTTTCAGTTATTTTCAAGAGAGTCAAAGTTCAAAAATTTCCAAGATTTATTTGTGCATAACATTCATTCATTCATTCATGCATAAACCCATCGTTCAAAAAAAAGATTTCAAGGAAAATCATTCCATACCTTTTTCATTTGATACTCACTACATTAACATCTTTATCATTCATGATTTCTGCATTCAAACCATTTTTCAAGAATTAATTTTTAACTTTAACAGAAAATTGGAGAAACACAGCTTCCTCGACACCCTTATAGGACCCGATCGCAGTCAAGAATCATGGAAGAGCTGGAAAGGCAAAATGAGGAGTTGAGAAATGAGGTCCAGACTCTGAAAGAGCAGATGGCCAAGTTAATAGAGGCCATCCAATTGTCAAAACAAAAGGAGGCGACAAAATCCTTGCTGAAAGAACCAACAGACCCGTCATATCCTCCTAGGTTCACTCCACCATCAACTATGCCTCCGCTAACCGAAGGAGTTCATTATGGGTATCCTCATGGGCATGCACCCTCATACAACCAAACACAAGCCCAAACACAAACCCAAACGCATAACCTACCTCCAAACACCACTTCACAAGCTTACCAAATAGCCGTTGGGGGAATGCATCCTATGTTCACCCAACGGCTGCACCCTATATACATACCGTCTTCTCACCATCACCACATGCCAGAGGAAAACCCAAACCATCCTTCGAATGAAGATACGAAAAAATGGAAGGGTCTAGAGGACAGGATCCGGACAATTGAGGGAAACACTTATGAAGTCAAAGATGCATCTGATCTATGCTTGGTCCAAGATGTGGTCATCCCTCCTAAATTCAAGGTTCTTGAATTCAAGAAATATCAAGGAACCAGTTGTCCAAAGAAACACCTGACTATGTACTGCAGGAAGATGTCCGCATGTACTTACGACGAGAAGCTGCTCATCCATTTCTTTCAAGACAGCTTAACAGGGGCAGCTGCAAACTGGTACACTCAACTGGAGCGGACACACATCCGTTCATGGAGAGACCTTGCTGAGGCTTTCACAAAGCAATACCAGTACAATACGGAGATGGCCCCCGATCGAACCCAACTCTAGAACATGGCAAAAGAAGGGGATGAGTCCTTCAAGCAGTACGCCCAACACTGGCCAGAGTTGGCCGCTCAAGTACAACCTCCCTTATCCGAAAGGGAATTGGTCAGCATGTTCGTGGACACACTCCAAGATCCTTTCTATGACAAGATGATTGGCAGTGTGACTTCTAGCTTCTTCGATGTCGTCATCATTGGAGAGAGGATCGAAGGTGGCATGCGCCGTGGAAAGATCGCGCAAAAGCCTATGGGGACAGTCAATGCTTCCATTGGGTCTGCGAAGAAGAAGACAGGAGAGACCTGCAATGTGGCTTCTAATCAAGGCCAATACATTCCTCAAATGGCACAGTATGGTCCAGCTGGCTTCCGACCACCACCATATACACCATATCCTTACGTCGCTACTACCTATCAAACACCATACCCTCCTACTTACAACTATTCGACACAAATCCGGCCACCAACACCATACACGACCCAAACACAAGCCATAAGCCAGAATCCTAATCAAAGCCAGAAAAAGGAGAAGAAACCCGTCCAATTTGACCCTATCCCAATCTCCTACACTGAGCTACTACCTCGACTGATCTAAAACTCGTTGGTTGCGCCTTATCCTCTGAAACCTCAAGAGCCGCCATATCCTAAATGGTACGATGCTAATGCCAGATGCGACTACCATGCAGGATTTATTGGTCATTCTACAGAGGATTGCCTGACATTGAAACGAAAGGTACAGAGCCTAATCGATGCGAAGTGGCTGGATTTCGGGAGGCTTGCTCTTAACACAGAAAACAATTCGTTGCCAAATCACAAGAGCCCATCGGCTAGCTGAAAGAGATGAGAGTAGCACAATGAGTTTCTTTGTACAAATTGAGATTGAGGATACTCATCCAAAAGTTGTCGTACTTTTCAAAGTTAATCTTTTGTAAATAAACAGCAATGAATAAATACAAAATTACATTTTTCATATTACTTGAGCACGTGCTTTACATTTTGGCTTTACTTCTAAAATTTACCGTTCTTCTTATCATTCAAACCCGCTCCTTATTCCTACACCGAAACAATAAGTACCTGTTGGTGACGATGCCAGTGCTATAATAAATAATCTTGAACGTCTAATTAATCAAGCTTAAAAGAGAAAAGCCCAATGAGGAAGAAGAATAAACAACCAAGGATTCTAGATCACCATTCAGAGTATCATGTCAAATAAAATATCCCTCCGGAATCAAGTTCAAATCCAGGAAAAATTAGGGATGCAAGAAAGGATCCGCTGAATTGAAAGTCAAAACAATCCAAGTAAGACCTCATAGAAGATCTGACAGGTCAAAAATTCAAGAAAGAAAATGAAGAAAGCCCGCTGGATTAAAATCAAGAAATGGTCCAGGAAAAATCAAGGTCGAAACATAAAATTTAAGAAGAAGAGAAGCCCGCTGGATTAAAAACCAAAAATAATCCAGGCAAAAGTAGTGTTAAAGTTCAAAATAATGATCGACGAAGTTATGATCAAAAAAGGTCTTGTCGGTTTCCAACAACAATTCAGGCAAAATTAAGATCAAACAAAAGTCCGCTAGGTCGACAATCCTAACGACCTAGGCAAAAATTAGGGCACAATCAAGCAAAAGGCTCGCTAGGTCAAAAACCTCCAAAGAACGACCTAGGCAAAAGTTAGGGCACAATTAAGCAGAAGGCCCGCTAGGTCGAAAACCCATAAGGGCGATCTAGGCAAAAGTTAGGGCACAATCAAATAGAAGCCCGCTAGGTTGACAACCCTCAAGAACGACTTAGGCAAAAGTTAGGGTACCAAAATCAAGAGCCTGCTAGGTTGAAAACCCCAAAAGGGCAGCCTAGGCAAAAGTAAGGGCACAAGTAAACAAGAGCCCGCTAGGTCGACAATCCTAACGACCTAGGCAAAAGTTAGGGCACAATCGAGCAGAAGGCCAGCTAGGTCGACAACCTTCAAAAGAGACCTAGGCAAAAGTTAGGGCACGATCAAACAAAAACCCGCTAGGTCGAAAACCCTCAAACGGCAACCTAGGAAAAAGTTAGGGTGAAATATAAATGTTTGAGGCTATAAATAGTTTCTAGAATGAAATTAGAAATCAAGAGCAGAGAAATTAGGAAGTTTGGTGTAAATGACGAAAATACCCCTACACTTGGGCAGCTCAAATAATGAGCCAGAAAAATGGAAATACAAGTGAAGGACATCCTAAAGGGATTATAAACATCATGTATGGTTAAAAGTAATGAGAAAAATTTAGAAACCTGAGAAGGGACCAAAACACCCTTCAAAAATCCCGAAAATAACCAAAATGCCCCTGGGAGCTATACTTTTTGCACAAAGCTAGTCAGTTCCCATAAAAATAGCAAACGGCCTTAGATTAACATGGGAACAAACCAAAAAGTCTTAGAAATGTCAGAGGAATAATTTGGAAAATTTTTCGGCAATGCTGAGAAAAATTACGAAAACGCCCTTGGAAGGCCGGGAGGGCAAGATAAAGTCATAAGCATGCCAAGAGTGGGCCCCACACCCATGTGCATGAAATGAAACAGCTGGAAAGGTGGTGGTGAGTCACCAAATGAAGTCAAACAAGTCTTCCACTAAAAGACAAAAGTGAATAGTAAAAAGGTTACTTTAACCATGGTTAAGACTAACTAACATTGGTTAATTAAAAGTAAAGCATATTTAGGGTAAATTAATCATAATTAGAGGAAATATCACCCTAATTAACACTAATCTAAGCCTAAAAGGATAATTCCTTGAATTTTAATTTATTTTGGAAAATAGGAAAAATCTAGGCAAAATTACCAAAATACCCCTAAGTGCAAAACTAATTCCACTTGGCCCATAAGAGTTCGAATTTTTTGGGACCCTTGGGACCCCATTTGCTTCATATTTTTCAGCTTAGAAACTCAAAGAACGACCTAGGCAAAAGATGGTACCCTAACTTTTGCCTAAGTCGTTCTTGAGGGTTGTCAACCTAGCGGGCTTCTATTTGATTGTGCCCTAACTTTTGCCTAGATCGCCCTTATGGGTTTTCGACCTAGCGGGCCTTCTGCAGAATTGACCAATAAACCAAGAGATACTCGGGGCATATGCCCCGTGATGTTTATAATCCCTTTAGGATGTCCTTCACTTGTATTTCCATTTTTCTGGCTCATTATTTGAGCTGCCCAAGTGTAGGGGTATTTTCGTCATTTACACCAAACTTCCTAATTTCTCTGCTCTTGATTTCTAATTTCATTCTAGAAACTATTTATAGCCTCAAACATTTATCATAGAAAAATTGGGATGTTACATAAAAATCCCTTAGGGCCAAGTGGGCTAGGGCCAGCCCATGGGTCAACCCTTACATAAAAAATTATTATTATCTGAAACTGTTGACTGCAAATTTTGGTTCAAAAATAAAAAGGTTATCAGATGAAATTATGAATGCTTGTGCTTTTGAAGATGATTTTAACTAGGGATGACAGTGGACCGAACCAACTCGAAATTAGTTTGAGACTCGATTCAATAATTAATTCGTTAAACTTAGTTCATGAACCAAATAAGCTGAACTTGAGCTAAAAATTAAACTTGTTAACTAAACTAGCTGAACCTGAGCTATGTATAACTTTACTCGTTTGGTTCATGAATCAGCTTGTTATATATAAATTAAATTCATATAATTTTTATTATTTTTGTATGAAATAGATAAAATATGTAACTTAATCATAATATATACTATTATAAGTTATATGTTTAGAAAAAAAATTTAATTTTAAAATTGGTAACAAAATATAAATTTAAAATGTCCAATGTACAAATTAGTTATTTGATTTATTAATTATTAATAATAATTTAAATATAAATATTTATATTTTATATAGACTATAATTATATTTATAATTTTCAATTAGACAACCATTTTATCAAAAATATATTAGTAAATTACAAATTTTAAATATTCTACATTTATTTATTTTAACTTTTAGTTTATGTGACATGAGTTAACGAGCTAGCGAGTCGAACCAAGTCGTTCACCTTAGTTCTAGCAACGAAAATATTTCAAGCAAAATAAATGAATTTGTATTAAGTGGAAAAAATGTAATTGATGTCATGTCCTTCACGTCATGAAGATTGGAAAAAGTCAACTCCAAAGAACTACAAATGATAAGCAATATATAACAAATTCAAAACAATTTACAAACTTAAAGGAACATTACTCACATAATTATATGTGAAGAATCAAAATAAGTTTATCACACGGGAACAATGACCAATGTTATAAGATTAATTCATCTTTAACAATTTTTTCCAACCAAGATCTTATATCTAATATAGGTGGTCACTCATTTGGGGTTTCTTTAACAACAGGTTCTACTATATCAGTAAGCTTAGGTAAAGTTTGCTTAACTTTATAAACTTATATAATTATATTTCCTATTGTATGAAATTATTTTTGACTAAAAATTGCTTCAGTTTGGAGTTGTTCTTTCTTTATTACTCTAATAAGAAGTGTTCTTGTTGATAGAGATGTCAATTTGACTCATCCAATCTAACTCAACTTTAACCCATATGGGCTAAGATCAAAATGGCTCACAAGCATACAAAGTCCACATTATAAAACTCATTAAATCCTATGGGTTGGTGTTACCTATGAGCTTCATTTTTTTTTCTTCAAATATTTTTATTTTTTCTATAAACTTTTTTCCTCTCTAGTATTTTTTCCTCTCTTAAAATAAAGTAGTAATAAAAAATTAAAAAAATAAAAAAACTTAGAAAGAGGAGAAAGGAAAAACATGGAGAAAGGATAATTTTAGAGATAGAGATAAATATATTAGAAAAAATAAATTAAGAAAAGATAAAAGTATAAAAAAGTTGAGAAAGAAAGAGAAAAATTCTAGAGACAAATAAAAAATATTTAGAGAAAAATAAAAAATTATAAAAAAAAGATAAAAAATTAAATAATATTTTTGTATAATAAAAAATATTGAAGATTATTTAAAGAGAGAAATAAACAAATGAGAGAAAAAATTAAGAGAAATGATGAAATTTGAAGCTTATATGGATTTAGATTTAAAAATTATATTTTAAGATAAATTACAAAAAAAAGGGCTAGGGCTGGCCTAGGACCAGCCCTAACTAAGCCCTTTAAATTGAGGGTCATGTGGGTTAAGGCTTAAAAAAGCCCTACTTCTAAGTGGGCCACATAATATAGGGCTAAAAGTTAGGGCTAAATGGGTTGGCCATAGGGCCATGACCCATTTTGACAGCTCTAATTTGACCTAGTTGCTCCCTTATTTTTCATGATAACTCTAGGTCATTTTCAACACTGTTAGGGCTAACTGGGTTCTCTTCTACATCATTAGGGCTAATGTGACTCTTTTATGGTGCTTCCTAATCTTGGCACAACCGTGCTTACTCATTCTACAAGGGTGTACTACTTCTTGTCAGCGTAGTCGTGCTCAGATTTGCATTGATGTGCTAGAAGGCCTACTCCGCTATGGGGTATGTTGAGGGGAATTTTTATCCTTCTATTACTCTTATTTTTTTATACCCTTTTTACCCTTTTTGGGTACAAAATCCACTTATTTTATAATTCTCTACTTACGTGTCTACTTTTGTAAAAAAGGAAATTAGGCAGAATTACCAGTGAATAATCATGAATTATATAGTAATTATACATAAATTCTCATAGATAAATTGATAGAAAGACAATTTATAAAGCAGCAGCCTACCTAGCAACCAGTTTCGCAGCTGCTACACCAGAAGGTTCCCTTAGAGGTAGGGGAGCCCAATCTAGACACTGACCAAAGTTTCATCTCTCAGGGCCTTACTCAGATTGAAGCTTAGCTAGATACCATTCTTTAGTTGTTGTGGGACTAGATAGGCCATCCACCACATCAATGATTGCCATTTTTCCTATTTTTATCTTGTATTATTAGAATAAGTATTATTTTTCTTTCTTTTGGACACTTAGGAATTCTTTAGGCATAGGTTCATACACTTTTTCTTTTCCTATTATTACTTGAATTTGATTGCACTATTATTAATTACTATTTATCATGATTCTCTAACTCTAACATATGTGTTTAGTATGAATAGGATAAACGAAAAGTATATCGACTCCTTTCCTAATCATTAACATCCAATAGGGACATACATTGAGGGCACTCTTGACCTTTAAGTTTGACGAGGGAGACCTTTTCCCTCCTCATCCATGGGATTCCTACTTTTTATTTTATCTCCATTTTACTTGTCTTAAATTGTGTGTATATAAATACTTAAGATTGGGGAGGAAGACCCTATCTTTCCTTATTAGTTTCTTGAATATCACACATCCCTCCTCTAGTGTATAATTCTTTCTACCTTGACATCAATTATTTTAAAATAAATTAAGGGAATTGATAGAGGATTAAGTTTGAGGAAGGATATCCCCCCTCAATTTTCTATGAAAATGCTTGTGCCCATCGTGTGATAAATCTATTTATCTAGATGTTTGGTGAGTTATTGGATCCTATGATATGTTGTGGCAAGCATTAGTTGAACTTAATAAGGACATGAGAACTTGTAATAAGTAATTGATAATTAGTCATGTTTCTTGTCATCTTGTTTCACACTAGAGTAGTCTCACTGAAGGATTGAGCCTAATTAAGGTTATATCCAACCTTTTCTCTCTCTATTGATTGTTTTCCCTCTAGTTTTTACACTCTATAAATTTCCATTTAACCTTATCAAAGCTTCCATAAGTTGATTACATTACAAGAAAATGATAAAGATAAATTTGGTTTTGTTAAATGGACACGAACTTAGAATATCACTTAGTACCCCCTTTTAAGCTTAGGAAGATTAAAGTTATTTTCTTTGGTACCCTCATATAATTTCTATGATTTCAAGGTACCCTTAGATTTTAACTGAAGAAAAGTAAGTGCTTGGGGTAAAAAAGTGACCAAAATGGGAAAAATAAAAGAAAATAAAAAGAAAGATGGAAGAAAAAGCAAAAGAATGAAAATGCTTAGGAAGTTCAAAAAAGGGAAAATTAAAAAATTCCCCCAAGTAATCAAGTTCATAATTTAAGGGTATAGGGAGATTAAAAATATAAATAAAAGAAACATTTTTGTGTTTCTTTTCCTTCTTATATCTCACTTAATTGCTTAAATTTTCTTAGCCATATTATAACCTTAATGAAGTCCTTTTTTTTTATATGTATGTGATTTAACTTCTTAGTGGAGAATATGATTTGTGGGAAAGCCTATGGTAGTTTACAACTATGAAGGGCAGAGTAATAATGATTACACCCTCAAACATGTGAGAGATAATGATTTGAGCAATTTTCTTTGGTTGTGAAATTTAATTTTAGCGAACTAAAAGATTTTAATTAGATTACTCTTGATTGTTCATATAATGGTAATTATTTTTGTTTGTTGCATAATTTATGGTTTTTGGCTACTATGCTTACTACATTCCCATTCCTTGGGTTATTTCTTGAGGAAAAACAATGTTTGAATTTGAGGATATGATAAACTACCATTCTGTTGATTTATCTGTGAAAATTAGATAAATATTGTATAGTAAATGCTTATTCTAGCATAATTCTACCTAATTTCCTTTATTTTTACAAGAATGGTCACACAAAAAAAGAATAAAAAACTAGGCAAATTTTGGACTAAAAGGTGGGTTAAAAGGGTATGAAAGGATGAAGGAATAGTAGAAGGAGAAAAATTCTTGGGGCAAGCCCTCATGGTGGACTAGGCATTTTGACACAATTATGTAGACCTGAACACAACCAAGATGGATAAGGAGGAGAACCATGTAGATTTGAACACAACTTTGTGGCCTTCTCAAATTTCTGACATGGTCATGCAAATTTGAGCAGGATCATGCTAACTATGGGAGGATAAAAAAATGATCCAAGTCAGGCCTAATGACATAGAGAAGGATTCTTGTTAACCTTGACAACATTGCAGGTGACTTTAAGTAGCCATGACAGTTGAGGAGGCAACTCAGGTCAACTTGGTTCACAATGGAGACAACCTTAATCCATACCTATAAAAAGGAGGATACACCTTAATAAAAAGATATGCCTCACAATCCATTCATCTTATACCATCCAATTCATTTTTATAACACCCTAAAAATGACTATCGTTTTATGTTTAAGTTGTACACCTAGTTTCATTTTTACATTATTATCTTATAATGCAGAATCCTTGGAAAATAATTATTAGAGAAAATACAGTAAATTTTTTTTCCTAAAACGGATCCGTTTGATATAAAATGTAAGTCTCACCGTAGCAAAAAGTAAATAAACGATTGACCTTACCAACGTTAAATTTAAACTATGCTTAGGTTTCTTTTACAAGTTTATTTGTTCGTTTTTATTACGTAGGCTCAAGTAATAGTACAAACATTCATATATCATAAACATCTATTCAACTTCTAATTATACAAATAATATTTAAATATACATAGTAGAGTTAAGGCATTAAAGCCTTTACAAACTTAATTACACATATTTCCACTACATATTTACATCATTTATTCTACAACTACTTACTATTAAGGAGGAGGCATTAATCCATCTATTTACAAAAATTTACATTATTGGAATGACTCAACTCTTCTTCTCCTCCTTCTTCTTCTTCTTCTTCTTCTTCAACAGGACACAACAAACTCCTTAAGTCTTATAGTAGTAATCCTCTAACCACAGACTCTCATCCAAAGTAGTAAAATTTCTATCTTATATTTCTTGAAATTCTTGAAAAAGGTATGATATGGGAAATGAAGAACTACCTTGAGATGACCAAACATGGCAAACTATGATAATGAGATGGTGTCTACGATTAGTTTCCCCTTTGGGTGAAAAGGAGTCTACAGTAGTTGAAGCTCTTTGCGCTTTAAAGCTAGGTGGAGGCAGAAAAACCACCGTTCGGGTGAAAAGCCTTGAAAGGAATGGCAAAGTACATTATAGAGAAGTTTGAGCTCATAGTTATAAAGATAAATAAATTTCCTAAAGAAAAGTATATGTGCATGCTAGCCTGAGTTGTAATCAACAGCCTATGAGGATTTGTTGTCTAGTTGACGTTGCTAATTTCTACGAACACTACTGCTGTTGCGAAAGACATCAAGATCGTTTGGGAAGAAAATGGGAATGTAATGGTGAGAAACTAAGTTTCTTAGTAGGATTCTACTCTAGGCTTAGTGTCATCTCTTTCATCCCATCCATTTTAGTTTATTTAAAAATCATGTCATACATACAAGATTGATTTTAACCTTTCAAAAATTCTAATTGAAGTTTGATTTCTTCTTTTTACGATGAGAAATGTCTAATTGAACATATAAACTTCTTGGGATCATATCAGACATGTTATATCACTTTTGTCTCATCTATGTCTTGCATAACCTCTCACCCAATCTCCATCATATTCATAGTGATAATTAAGATAGAGACATTCATTCATATTAGATGATAGCACCATCAATATTAAAGAGATAAATTGCGTACACATCATAACTCTTTGGAAGCATATCATAGATATTATTTGACTATTGTTTCTTCCATGTCTCAACATAAATCTCTCTATTCTCTATTTTACTCTCTTGGTGAAATTTTAAGATATAGGCATACAATAATATTAGCCAAACAATATTATCTCAAGTAAACATATAAATACTTGAACATTATAACTCTGGGGATCACAACATAGATATTATTTGACTATTGATTCTTCTATGTCTCAATATAACTCTTTTTCTCTATTTCACTTTCTTAGTGAAATTTTAAGACATAGGCATACAAGTATAATTAGTCAAACAATATCTTTTCACTAGTTCTACTATTCTACCTTCTATTTTTAAGGATATAAGCTTATCCCTAGATGGTCGTCACCATCAAATAATAAATGAAGACATAGGTCTCCATTATACAAGGATTTTGTTGGAGAACCTATTGACCTCTTCTCTCTCTAGAAGGTCCCTTTTGTCTTTTCTTCAGAAAAACCAAATTGTCTTTTGGAAGAGTAGTTTTTAACTTTTCACATAAGTTTTTTTCTTTAATGATCCCTTAATCAATTAGGTTCACTTTTAAAAGCTTCCAGATAATCATAAATGCTCAATTAATATTCAACTAATATGCTATACATATTTAGGTCTTAATTTCTATGACATCATCATTCATACATGATCATCATACAAGACATCTTTCATGAGAAGTCATCATACACATCACATTATATTTTATGAACTCATAAAGTAATATCACAAGTTGGCATAACATTCTTAGGAAAATAATCATCGACTAAATCAAGATTTATTCAATTTAAGCTTGACATAAATTCTTGGACAACTTAATCACTTATGCCCATAACATGTTCAACTTGGTTAGTTCATAGAATCTTATGATAAATCACTCATAGGATCGTAAACCACTTGTCCTTCTAGGTTATCTCTCAACCTTTCCTTTTCTCAAAGGTTAAGTTGTTTAAGATATTTTCATGAAAATCATAATACATAGAAGTTTCTTCTTAGGTGGCAGAATGGAACCTCTCTATTCATTTAATCTTTTTGTGCTTCAATTTGTATGTCTTATGCATAATCTACTTAAATTAGGTTTAAGGGTTATGTGTGAGTAAGATTTTAACTTACTTGCATAGATTTAAACATTCAAGTCTAAATGGCTACCTACATTTAGCCAAGTCTCTCTTAAACCCTTAATCCTTTTCTTTTACATGGTGAGCATTCTTAATATACTTTAATTAAGATTTTAAACTCATTTCTCTTTAATTAATCTGATGGTGGCTGAATACTCTAGATTTCACTTTTACTCAATAATTAGTTTCCAATCATCTTCTTAAGCTCATCTAAATTCATTCTTTATTTTAACAAGCTTTTAGGCTAGTTTCCATACCAACTTTACAATTCCTTCCTTAAGCTTACTTAGGATCCCCTTGGCACCTTAATTGAAGTTTTAACTCAAGCTTTCCTTCATTCATGAGAAGTGGCCGAATACACATATGATTCCTATGACATCATGGTTCACTTTGCTTAACTTAGAAGGTGATTTTTACTAGTTAAGGTTTAGGCCATTAAACGTTACTATGTTTTAGGAATTTTTTTTAAGACTTCTCCTTCATTCTTAGGAGGTATGGGTGAATGGTCATGCACTCATTCACTGCACCATGATTCATTTTTAATCATCAACTTAGACATCTTTGAATCAACTTAAGTCTTAATCTTTATTTTAATTTAATTTCATTAATTATGGCCATCATGGTCGAATGGTCATGCACACCATTCCTAGTCCTTTTTTACATTTTTAATTCTTCTTATTTACATAATAAGGGTTATTAATTAACCTTAATCAAGATTTTAAACCCATTCTTTAATTAAGTAAAAGTGGACGATGTTTAGCATTTGGTACACAATATGTTCTTACATCCATTCATAATTTGTCCTTACTCCATAGTTTTGGGCATGGTTATAGAAGGTCTTGAGTAATTTCTTTGACTTTTGCTCCAAAATTCCACCTTTACTCTTAGCAGTTTATGGATCTTATTATATAATATTTCTTAGTCTTTTATTACTTTTAATATATGAGTCCAGATCTGGACTTTATCAAAGACAACCTCATGGTTAAAGATTTAAAAAAAAAGAGATATAACCAAGTTTCCAACTTTGAACACCAAGATCTTAAAGAAAGCATTTTTAATAGCAAACAAGTGTAGATCTACTAGATCCATTAGATTTACTCCAAGATATATCAACCCCTTACTTTGATCACTTTAAAACTTTTTTCATAAACTCTCAAATCTTCTCCGAAGCATCAAAATTTAGTTTTAAGAAATTTTAGCCAATTAAATTTCTCCTACAACTAGTAAAAGCACTTTAATCCATCAAAACTTCTCTCTAACTTCCAAAAATCACTAAAAAATTTGTGATGCTCATTTAGCCATTAAAAAGTTTTAAAAAAATGGATCCATAGATCTTATAGAGAGATTCACCAAAAATAAAAAAAAAATCAAAACCATAAATACAAGATTAAAAGTTTAGAAAAACATATGACAAAATCCTACATATTGAAGACTTTTGTGATGGTTTTAGTGGATCTTTATGATATTATTTTTTTAACTTATATGGTATTAATAAAGTGATGACTCATAGGGTGAGTCATCCCCACATTTTTCACAAGCTATTTTCGTGCACAAGGGGTGGGGCCCACTCCATGGCTTGTGCTTCGCATTTTCTTGCCTTACTAGCCTTCCAGGGATATTTTGATAATTTTTCTCAGCATTTCCTGGGAAGTTCCCAAATTATTATTTTGATCTTTCTAACATTTATTGGTTCTTTCCTAAATCATTCCTATGTTATTTTCCATTTTTTTCAGGAATAGTTTAACCTTTGTGGAAGACAGAGCTTTCTAAAGGCATTTTGGAACATTTTTGAAGTTTTCTGATGACTCTTTCGTCCTCTCTTTGTTTATATTCTTTTCTTATAAATTTCTAACCATTATTGAGGTATTCTAATCATTTAGAATATCTTTTAACTTTTGTTTTAAATTTTCTGCACATTTATTTGTGTTATCCTAATGCAGAGATATTTTCATCATTTGCTAAAAAATTTCTAATTGCTCTGAATTTTGTTCTTATTTCTGCTTTATTTCTTACTTGAGGATATTTGTAGCCTATAGATTCCATTATGAGAAATTATGGATGTAACATCCTAAATTTCTTGCTTGAGTTGCATGACTAGGAAATAAATGCTTACAAAACTTTTCCCTAAAATCTCTAACCTTGTGTTTGGATGGAGTATTTCAAAATTTCAAGGAATTTGAAATACTTGAGAATTTAAATGTTTTCAATTTAAAAACTTTCATTTCAAAAATATCTTGTTTGGATACAAAAATTTCAATTTTATTATATTTAAAATTCTTTATTTGTATGGTGGATTTTAAATTCATTGAATTTTAAATTTTTATATTTTAAAATTTTTATTTAGATTTAATAATTTAATCTTTGCCATATAAAAAATTTTACGTTTGAATATTCATAGATTTTTCTTAATTTTTCTCTTACTTGTTTTGTTCATTGAAGAATTTAGATATACATATATTTTTATTATGTAACATATTTAATCAGAACAATAACCTAACAAATATATATAATTAAATTTAGAGATTGCAAATTGGCCCTTGGCCATGGGTTGGCCCATTTGATCCAAAGCTTTAGCCCTAGGTTATGTAGTGCACTTAGAAGTAGGACTTTTTTAAGTCCTAACGCATATAACCCTTAATTTAAGGGGGCTTAGTGTGAGTTAGTCCATGGGCCAACCCATCTAACTCTATTTTATTTTTTTCTATTTTGTAACTTATGTAAAAGTAAAACTATTAAATCCTAACTATGGATCAAAGTAGGCTCAGGCAAACTAGACTTTGAGTGTTCAAGTCTAACTTGTTTAAAAATTTTGAGCCTTGAGTCTAGGCATGTTACCTGTTAAAGACTTTCTTTTTCAAGACCTAACTCGATTAAAAACCTACAAGACCTACAAGCCTATTCAAAATCTTACATTCCAAAAAAATGCCAATAAATAAGCTTAAAGTATATATAAATGATTGATTAAAAAAGATTGCAAATTTAAAACCTACAAGATAAAAAGGGTATTAAATAGGCCTAAAAACACACACACACATAGATATATATATTATAAATATAATATATTATAATAAATATAAATATAAATATATATTATATAAAAATAAGTACTTGTTTATCTAAAAAAACTTTTTAACAAGCCTGAACCTATCTATTTATTAAACAAATTGAGTCAAGTTAGGCTTTAAACAAACCAAGTCAGATGGCCTTGTTCACTTCCATCTCTAATCCTAACTCATGTAACCCTCAAATTAAGTGAGATGAATGTAGGTTAAATCATTTAGTCTTATCTTATCATCATTTATTGTGTAACTCGTTTAAAAGTGAGATTTTATATACTTTAATTCATACAGTCCTTAAATTAAGTGAAATGAATATGAGTTAACACAACTAACCTCTTATAACCTTCTATTTTGAAGTTAAATTAAAAGTATGAATTTTAAGCCTTAACTCAAGTAACCATCAATTTAAGTGGAATGGATGTAGACTAGCTCATCTATTTGTAGTTTGTCTAAAAGTAAGATTTTAAAACTTTAACCCACATTATTATCAAATTAAGTAAAATGTGTGTAGATTAACTTATACGATCGTATCTTATATTTAGCTCTTTTTCTCTAAAATTTCTTCCTCTCAATTTTTTTCTCTTATTTATTTATTTTTTCTCTTAAAATTTCTCTTTAATATTTTTATTGTAATAAAATATTATTTAATTTATGCATGTTTATTTTTAAGATTTTTATCTTTCACTAAATATTTTTTCATTTGTCTCTAGAATTTTCTTCCTCTTTAAATTTTTTCTCTTTCTCTCTCAACTTTTCTCAATTTTTATCTACTTTTAACTTTTTCTTGTATTTATCTTTCTATCTCTAAAATCATCTTTTCTCCCTCTAAATTTTATTATTTAATTTAATTTTCATCTTTGTTTTATTTTGAGAGAGGAAAAGAAAGTTGAGAGGAAAAAATAATAGAAAAAGATAAAAAAAAATTAAAAGAAAAAATTTGAAGAGAAAAATTAAGCTCATGGATTGATCCTAAACTTAGGACCTAATGAGATTTTAGCCCTATATACTTTACAAATGTGGGCTTGTAGCTATTTTGACCTTAGCCCACGTGGGCTAGGGTTAGGTTAGGTTAGATGGGCTAAATTAACACCAATAATTAAAATGATAGAAATATACAATTATATTATTTGATATTAAAAATATTATGTCCAGAGATGAGAGATGAGGGAGAAATATGTGAGAGAGCAATAGAAGAGAACAATAAGAGAGAAAGTAGCATGAGTATAAAACAAATGATAGAAAGAAACAGACGAATTTCAAATTCCATCTATTTTGGAGGAATTGGAAATTCTCTCATTTTAGTTGATTAAAATACTTTCAAAAAATTCATGCAATTTAAAATTCCTTGAAAAATAATATCCAAACAAAATATTTCAATTTTTGGAATTTTAAATTCTCTCAAATTACTTTTCCTCCTTAAAATACCTCATCTAAAAACAAAGTAAGGAAATTAGAATATTTTCAATAAATGATGATGCCCTTGCACTAGAATAACTCTAAGAAATATGCAGGAAACTTAAGATAAAAGTTAAAAGTCATCCTAAGGGATAAAATATATCAAGGATGGTTGAAAAGTTATGAGAAAGGAATAGGAAAAGAGAAAGGGCAAAAAAGCTGACAAAAAGCTCAAAAGCCCTTAAGAAGCTTTGTCTTCCACAAGGGTTGATCTATTCCTAGTAAATGACACAAAAATGGTTTGGGAATAAACCAATAAGTGTTGAAAACTTTAGAGGAATAAATTTTGAACCTCCTAAAAAATAGCAAAAAAATTACAAAAATTTCCCTAGAAGATCACTAGGATAAGAAAATGCGGAATAAAAGCCAAGAAGTAGGCCCCATATATCTTGCATGAAAATTACATGTGGAAAACATAGTGATGACTCACCATATGGGGCATCAAAAAATTAAATGCATAAAAGACAAAATAATAAATGCAAAGATTCCTTTAACTATGGTTAAGGCTAATTAACGTTGTTTAATTATAATTAACCATATTTAGGGTAATTAAAACTTGATCAGTGGAAAACTCAGCATGATTAGTAATCTAATCCTAAAAGAATAATTTCTTGCATTTTAAATTATTTAGAAAAAATGAAAATCACATACAAAATTACCAAAATACCCTTAAGTAGAAATTTAATTACCACATGCCCTAGGCTGACGAAATTGCTTAGGATCACCAAGGAGGGAGCTGATTTTCTCCATTAATAGTCTTCTAAAAACTTGTGAAAGGTTTCTAAACTCACCCAAAACTCCTTCTCTCAAAACACCAAAATTCATACTAAGCTTCAACTTCTACTCTTGAAGTTTAAGATAAATTAAGACTTAATAACAAAGCCTCACCATCACACTTGGGAGCAGTTTTGTGGACCATTTAAGGAGGGAAAGAGAAGCCATTAAACCCCACCAAAAATGCATATCAAAAGTATTCAACAAGTAGGATTTTACTATTTTGCCTTTTAAGCTTTAAATCTTAATTTTTATGGTTTTTTTTCTTCTTTTAGTGGATCCTTTCTCCAAGACCCATGGATCTCATTTTGTTTGAACTTATAAAAGCTCAAAAATTCCTTGAATGGTAAAATATGAGCATCATCTATATTTAGTGATTTTTGAGATTTAAAGTAAAGGTTTTGACATATTAAAGTGCTTTTAGCCACCTTTGATGCAATTTAATTGGTTAAAATTTCTTAAAAAACAATTTTGATGTTTTGGATAGATTTGACAGGTCATGAGAAATTTTTTTGAATTGTTCATGGTATGAAATAGATGGGTCTCGGTGTGGATCTTCACTTATTTATCTTGAAAAAAAATATTATCTTGAAGATTTTTGTGCTTAAAGTTTGAAAATTGATGGTTTTCTTAATATTATGAAGTGATGTGCTATTAATTCTAAATATGAACCCTTGGAATAAAATACTTAAAATTTTATAAAAAAACAATAAATTCCATAAACTTGATTTGGACCTAGATCTAAAATTTACTAAGAGAAAGTTAAAATTTTGGGACCAAAACTGGAACAAATTTCACAAGACACTTATGAATCTTCTTAACCATGACCCAAGCTAAGGATTAAGGACAAGCCTTGATGGTTTCAAGTGTTAAAGATGTAACAAGTGCACAATATTATTGAACCAAGGTTATACGAGAAAAGTTTTGAGGAAATGACCTCAGACGGTCAAAGTAAGCATTCGGCCACCTTGGTAAAACTTCGATAAAAATATATAAAAAAATTCTAAAGATGGTATAAAATATGAGATTAATTCTTAATTGGTGTAAATAAAATCTTGAGAGGAGAAGAATTGAATCAAAATGCCTTAGAATTTAATAGGGAGAATTTGACCATTACTTGTTTAATTAGGTAAGAATGAGTCTCACTTCCTACCTTTCGTTTCTCTTCCAGATCCCGATTATGTCATTCATGATGGTAGTAATTTACCCTAAATTGCATAGTATGGATTGGCTTTGTAATGCTCACAGGTTGGAATAAACAAGAAGAAGAAGATGTCATTAGTTTGTGAGGAGATATCTCATGAATCACTAAAGAAGATTGTGTTTTGTTTATGTACACTATGCATGTCTTGTTATGGATGATTGTAACTCATAATAGGTAGTGACGACCTTGCCTTGTTTTAAAGGACTCACTAAAATCCTTGATTTATTATTTCTTATGTGTTGTACTACGTATATAATTAATTATATTAGTATTATGGTGGAAATGAATGTATTAATATGATAAGTAAATAAGTACAAGTTTTCAAAATTAACAGGAGTGATGTTATCATAATGTTTATCTTATACTGCATTAATCACCACGACAAGGCTCGCACTTCCCAGAAGTGTTCTTTTTTTAAAAAAAAATTATAAGGTATTTTCACTATTAGTAATTTTACAAAAAAAGAGAGTTCTGCATCATGAAGTAACAAACCGATAGTAATTCCACAATACTATTTAAGCATAGGATGGGTATTATTATTAGGATGTTACCAATTGCATGCTGTATGAAATTTAATTTATGCTATTATTAAAAAGAATCGACTTTAGATAAGTATAATTTCAAAAAAATAATAATTGAACTTGTATGTCTGTTACCTTTTCTTAATAAACTAAAATGGCTAAGTTAGAAATGATAAGGCCAACCTTAGGGTGGATATTTACTGAGAAATTATGATTTCTCACTCTCTACCTTTCATTTCTTTCCTTGAGCCTGGCCATACTCTTCGTGGTGGCAACAATCAATTTGAAATGAATAACTTATACTAGGGATGAATGTTCATCAAATGGAATGTGGAAAGAGTTATAAAGTACCTTATTTTTGTTTGTCTAACTTTGTACCTTTTGCTTTAGATGATTATAACATTTGAAGGGCATTGAACCTTTTGTTTTGTTTAAATGACTTATTAGAAGTCTTAACTTATTGTTGTCTGTGTTTAGTATTACCTATATAACTATTAATATAAATATTATTGTGAGAATGAACGTATAGCACAATAAGTAAATGAATGTGAGTTTTTGAAATTAGCATGAGTGATGACTTTAGAACATTCATTATATACTAAGTCAATTACCATGACAAGGCTCACATTTTCAAGAAATGTTTTAAAAAAATTTATATCATTTTATATAACAGTAATTTTATAAATGGATTCTATTTCATGAAGTAACAAACTATTAGTAAATCTGTGAAACGACTTAAGCGTAAGACAGATATCATTATTAGGATATTACATTTATAATTCAATTCCTATACACTACAAATAAAAATCCTCTTTTGGTAAGTTCAAAAATTGAAATTTAAACTTACTCTGTCTATTGTTGGCATAGTCTTTCTGAAATTAACAATGGGGCTTTCAAATACCTCTTTTCTACACCGATAGATATACTTAAGCGTGGGTAAAACATGATATATAGTTCCGTACTCATATTTTGCATGCAATCAGTTACTACTAACCTTGTTAATAAATAAATATTATTCATAATTATTCATAATTCTTATATTTTCTTTTTAAAAAAAGATTATATAAATATCTAAAGATTTATTTAATCAATCTAAATAATCCAAAAAAAAAAATAATCTTTATAATGTAAATTAAGATTCTATCTACTAATATTTTATTCATAAATTAATAATTAGTAGCATATTTAATTGTATGTATATTTTCAAGGTAATTTTATAAGCTTCAAACCCTTTATTAAACCAAAATAAAATCTTAATTAAATCTCTTGGTAAAGTTATAGATTGCAAAACTTAATTGAAAAATTAAATTTAGGAACTTGAATTTTGAAAAAAAAAAAGATATTTAGATTTTGAAACTATATAATAAAAAGCACTTTAATTATTTTATTCTACAAGCTTTACACAAGATGGTTAAATTTAGGGTTAGAAAAATATTTTAAATTCTTTAAATTAGTCTAAGATTTGTTTGGTTTCTAACATTTAATCTTCATTGTTTTTGTTAATTATTTGCCTTGGTGTATGAAATCAATTAACTTTATGTTTTTTTTTTTTGGTTAATTTTTTTTGAAAACTAATTTGTTTTTTTATTAATATACTTAAATTTTACTTCAAATTTAGTTATTTTATTATCTTCTAAGAGAATTTAACCATGTCCTGCTGCATTACATCTAACATAAAACTATCATTTTTCTTATTTATAGCCGAATTGCATTCCCTTTTAAGGTATGGTCTTATCTTTTTAGTTACATTTTCCTCACATAGAGTTTTATAAATTCAATAAATTGGATACATTATTATAGGTCATGGCCTAATAATATAGGATATGATTTGTCTTTTTCAATTGTACATGTAATGACCATCACCTAAACATACCGAATTTCTAAATCAACAAATCGAATAAATCATGCACCAAATAACACATATTAGATATAGTTAATAAGCATATAAAACCATACAAATAAAGATTACACCAGTGAAAAAGTGATTTTACAACAAAAGTTTAGATTCTTTATTAAGTAACTAATAGAAAAATAAGGATGAAAATATTTTTTAAATGTAGAAGTTAAGTTTCTAAATTAATTATTAATTAACAAATACATAAATCACTTTTTAAATTGGTTAAAAATATAATTCCTATAATAACAGTTTACATTGGTTCTGAAGTTATCTAGTGTAAATATATATTTGTGAAATTAAAACATGAAAACCTGAAATTTCCTATTTACTTTTTTCGTTAAAATTAGTCAAATCCTTAATCTTCCATGGTTTCACCATCTCCCTGATCAATGCTACTTCTCCAAAATTCCATAAAATCTCCAAACTCAAATTCACTCTTTCAGAAATTTTTTCCTTCCTCTCTTCTTGATGAAAATATTTCGATTGTCTTAATTGGTAAACCTTAACCTAGGTTTTAAACATTCTTATGATACGAAAAAGCTCAATTCATACAAGACTAATTGAGATATCCTAATTCAACATTTCTTTCATATGGAAAATATGATGCTTAAAGTCAGCCTCGACATGGTGGTATCAACCCCATCGATGTGAGGTGAGTCTACATAGTGAAGTTGTGGCATTGAAGGGGGTGGTATCAAGTCTTCCTCCTCTAACCATAGAAGTTAACAACCACATGGGGACTAAGGATTCTCCACTTATCCGTAAAGACAATGTTATAATTTTCTTCATGTGAAACTTCCCATTTACAAGTTTTAACCTTTTTTACTATATTTTATTTATTTTTGTTGTTGTTATTCATATTCCCATATCCACATTCTTTTAAGTTCTGGTCTTAGGATGATAGCCATTATTGATGTTAAAGCTCTGAGAGTGTGTTATGGATCATGAAACAATTGCATCATAAGATCAATAGTAATAAAACAACCCTCAACTCATAAACCAACCAATTATTATACTATTTGACCCTTAACAATTTCTAAACTTTGCGTTTCGAAAGCATGTTTGCTTAATTTGATTCCCACTTATCTTTTGTGCCTCGGAAAATTGAAATGGAAAAATGCCTAAATTAAACATAATTCAATTATTCACTTGATTTGATTATATTGTAATAATGAAATAAAAATTTCTTTAAAGTTACTCATACTTCAATGCAAAGAGTACTATGTTTTAAAATAATTTATTCATGATGAAATAAAATCATGAAAAAAGATTTTTTATATCGGTTAAAAATAACCAATTTAGAAATTATATAAAAAAAATTATGCTAATTTTAATTATCACAATTCTTAAAATAATATATATATATATATATATATATATATATATATATATATCTTCAAATAATTCTTAAATTGAGAATGTCAATTAATAGAGAAAACTAAAAGTATTCCATAAGAATTAATACAAATGCAATATAACATGAATAAATAAGATCATAAGTACATATTAGAATATATAACTTGAAATCAAATAAAAAGGAGTGAATTATGAGAGAATTCTATGGCTGCTTGTTGAATCCATAACATAAAGAGCAAGTTCTAGGAGAGAATTTGCTAAAGATTTAATCAATATCCAATTCAGAAAAATTGATGTAGATTATCCCATATAGCGTGTTATGCTATAAGCATATAAAAAGATATTAATTAGAAATGAAAGAAGAAAGAAATGTCAAGTTGCATCAAGCTAAAATTAAGGCATATCATCCCATAATATCTCATACTTTACTTTTGTTACTCAAAAGTTAACATCACGGAAGAAAAAATTTTCAATTATAAATTAATTTATAAATTATTAATTAATTATTTTTTGATAGTATATAGTGAAATCATATTCCAAAATAAGAACGTGTCAATTCATAAAGTATGTATGAAAGAAAACTTAAGCCATCCTTTGTAACCTCAAAAAGAAATTTAAAAAAAAAATGGGGGAATGTTAACACTAACTTAAGTTCGCTAATCTTATTTCCTAGCTTGCACATTGAAACCTCAAGAAATGCAAATTTAGAAACCTTATGGTTATTGCCACATTTGGTGGCAATCACTTTATAAGATGATTTCCTTCTACAAATGCTGGAACATTTTCACATTGGATAATTTTTTTACTCTTTTCCTTGGTTATAAATCTAGCCTGAAAATTCTCCTAACTCAGCAATAAAATTACCAACATGAAAACTTAAATTTGAAGCTTTAGTCACCATGCTTAGAAAAAAATAACATTAAAACGAAAGATTAAAGTTTATTTAGAAGAGTCTAAAAAAATAAAATTTACATTAAATTTAAATTTCAGGTAAGAGAAAAAAACTCAAGTAGAATTTTAAAGTAGTTTATGAATTTTCTTGGTTCTAGAATATAATTTTTAGTTAACAATTTGAATTTATCAAATTAATTATATGCTGTTTTGAAGTTTGAAATTATTTGAGGTTGTAGAAATTTTATAGTCTAGACTAGGAACCATTAGATGTTCCTAGACATTGAAATTATGCTTCTGGGATTAAATGGCCTGAAACATTGTCTCAAATAAGACAATGCTATAAATGATAAAATACTTTACCCTTGTTACTTTACTTGTTTTTACCCCTAGTTTTCCTTTTATTCAATTCCTAACCACCTATGCTAATTATACTACTCCTCCTTGATCTGGCAGTAGGAGTAATCTCCCTTCTACTTATTACCCTCCTTGACTCAGAAAAAGTTAAATAAAAAGGGCATAAAGTTTAAGAGGATGTTAACTACATGTTAAATAATTAACCAATTAGAAACTTAGGTTCCTAATTGATCCTTTAAGACCCTTAAATTTAGTTATCCTATAGTTCCATCAATTGGAAGTGGTAGAATCACCTCCTCCTAACCAACCTACAGATTAATACAATTGACCAGTTTATATTAATAGATTAAGCATAATAGAATGATACAATTGTAATAAAGATATCATTTTAGAAAAAAAGAAAATAGGGGTTCAAACAATACGCATCATAAGATTTTCGAAAGCCCTATAAAGAGGGAATTAGTTATTCATAGATAAGAAAATCAACCCAAAAATATCCATAATAAGTAGTAAATAGAAGAAATAAAAAATCACTTGTTGCCATCAAAGTTGGAAACTACTTTGAATTTTTACTACACATGGATTATTCATAGTAAGATCTATGGGAGGATGTCGAAGGAAGAACCAGAATGGAGAGGCTAGAAGGGGGGAAAGGTAGGGTTGTGCCTAAAGAAGGGTGTTGCTCTCCTATGGAGAGGAGTGAGATCTCTGTGGGAAGAGGTGTTGGTGTTCTTAAGTGGGTTGAGAAGTGTGGATGAGCCTTCTCTTTATAGGTGTAGATTTAGTGTTCCCAACATTACGGACTAGACTTGACTTGACTTCCCTACAGTCGCCGCGTCCATTTAGATCTTTGTAGCATTGTAGGGCTAACTGGGATGCTCCCTGCATTATTAGGGCTGACTAGGATGCCTCTTGTATCATTATAGATGACATGGCACCATCTGTTAGCACATCAAATGTTGGCACGATTGTGCAACCTTGTGTTGGCATAGTCATGCTCAAGTCTGCATGGATGTGCTAGTTTGCTAAGGAGCATTTTTGTTGTTTTTCAATTCCTTGTTATTTTATGTCCTCTTTTTAGCCCAAAATATGTCTATTTTTGGATTCTTTTTTTTTTTGACCATTTCTATAAAAGTAAGTGGTATTTGGTGTAATTACAAGTAAATTAAAATCATACAATAATTATGCCTAAAAATCCATAAATAAAATGATAGAATGACAATTTATTAATGGTACTACAGACAATGTTGCAGACGAACTGATATTATAGACCATGTTGTAGATGGGACAATACTATATATGTTGTTGTAGATGAGAAGATTCTACAAATGTTGTAGACAAGATAATGCTATATAGATGATGCTCCTTTAAATGAAACAATAATACTTAGGTGAGATACCTTCAATTCCTTTGTAGACATACCCTAAAGATATTTTAGAATAAATGACCTCTTTAAAAGGTATTAGAAGGTAGATAAGCCTAAACTAAATGTTGGCTCCAAAACATAAGCAAGTTAAATTGAATAATTAATGAACCCTAAAAAAGGCCAACCGAAGTTCAAATATTCATACACTGGTGCAAATAATTGATTTTATCACAGCTTTTAATACCGGTTATTAAGTAACTGGTGTAAAATTTTGGTCGATGGAAATTTTGTAATTAAAGAGTAAATTTACTACACTGGTTCAGAAATAACCGATTTGATATTTTAAATTGAAAAACAAACTACAGTGCTAGTGTAAAAAGCTTCGTTTTTGTTTTCACTGTGTATTGCTCCTATGCCAGTTTCATTTTCACTGTGTACAATGGAATGTTACTGGCTCTCTTTTCTCCTTTGTTTTTGAAGTCAAAATACAAGCATTGAGAGTTGTTTCTCCTTTTGATTTCGTCATCATTGTGAAGCCATTGTTATTGTTTCTCATTTTATTGATGCTATTGCTACACAAGTTTTGTTCATACAAACAAGCATTGAGAGCTTGCCCTTCTTTTAGGTCGATTGGCGTGTTTCTATCCATTTTTTTTTGTACGACAAAGGTTTTAATTTCTGTCCAATGACACTATTGCTACATAAGTTTTAATTTGAAGTTGTTAGGTTTTGATTTCAATTTGATACTGTATAGGTTTTACCTTTGGGTTAGAGGAGAAGATTTTTGAAGGAAAGATATTGGTTCTGCAACTTCAACTGGTATTAATTTTATTCTGTACTTTAATTTCTGATTATTTTCTTATGTAAGAAAGGTAACAATCATAACACGAAACACATATTGGTAATGTTTGTTCTGCACTTCCTCCCTGTATTTTGTTCTGCTCTTCTCTAGGTTTCCCTATTTCTAAACTGTCTTCTGTAAGTGAAGTAATCATTGTCATGCAAACTGCAGAAAGAAGATGTATAATAGAAAACGAAAACCCAGTATGAACTATAGGTGTGATCAAAGTGAATGCCTTTTTTTGTGGCTTGGTTTCCAGTTCTATATCTGCTATCACCATATCAGTAATATACAGTTTCAGAATTTTCCATTTCAGAATTAACCCTCTTAGCCTCTGTTTTATTCTTTGATTTTCTTTTCAAATAAGTTGAATCTTCTGTCTGGGTGTTTGATAGAAGATTGGCATCTTCATCTCTTCCAACAATATCTGCTGCAACATCCTTCATTTTTCGCTTCTTCACTAATTGCAACTGAGCAATGGTGCCTTGGATCTGTCTTTATGACCACCCTTATATGCAACATATTTCTTCCCTTTTCTCCCATACCAACTTTGTCCAACTTATCATCCACTACCAACTGTCTTTCAAGTGAGTCATCCTCATCACCAACATATTTGGGCAAATATTTCAACCTCAGATTGGGATGATCAAGGCCAATTCTCCCTTTCTTCATTCGCTCAGCGGTGTGTGTATTTGATGATGGCAAGTCTAACCTTTCAATAGGTTCCTGTCCTATTCGACCATTTTTTCCTATTTTGTATACCAGTTTCCAATCATCATCACCAACATTAATCACATCTGACCCTGGGGGATAGCCTTTCTCAATAAATTTACCAGCTTGATTATTATAACTTTTTATTAAAAATTTATAGATATTTGTTTAATGTTACAACAAGAAGTCAAGAACCTTCTTCAAAATTTGCACTAAAATAGGTGGTGACCTTGCTATCAACATAAATACAATGAATAAGAGAATAACACCTCGCCCCACGCTCTTTGGCCCCCAAAAAATACTATTAACAAAATTGATAGATAGGATTACATAGAACATTGATAATGAATAAAATTAATAATGCATGCATAAAACATTATTAAAGTTAACTTTGGAATTATTTAGTCTTTTGTGGTATCCTTTATAGATATGATAATAATTCTGCCTACAGGGATGCTGGACGAGCTTGCCAACTTAGCTTTGGTTTAGCGGTATTTCTTCCCAATTAATGGGTCTGGAAAAATTATTTACTTTTAGATTGTTAGAATAAGCAACATAACATACATATAATTTACATATTTTATCAGCATTACATGAATTACTGCAAGTTTTATTAGTGTTTTATCTAGTTTAATTTGAATATGTGTTAGTGTAATTATCACGGTTGTTATAAAATATTTTTATTTGGTTTCAAATTATTTTTTATTTTAAAAATTTAATACTTAATTAAATACTTATTTTTTACTATATTCTTATCTACTAACTAATATATTATTTGTACACTGAATGAGTAACTTTAAAATTAAGATTTTATAAATAAAAGTATATTATCACTATAATACATCATACTTTTTTTAATATTTAAAAATATTATAAAAATATTATTTATTAATTTTAGTAACATTTTAAAAAATATTATATCTGTTATAATATATTATTAATAATATTTAAAAAAATATTATAAAAATATAAAAAATATCATTTATTAATTTTAGTAACATTTTTAAAAAATGTTATACCTAATTTATATTATAAAAAAGTGTGATATATTACGATGTATAAAATAGAAGAGTATTTTATTATTAGTAATATTTTTATTATTAAGTAGTAATAATAAATTAAAATATAAAATTCATAAATTAAAGATAATATAGAATAAATAAATTATTTAAATCATAATATTAAATTTTTATTAATTTATAAATTTTAATATAAATTAATTAAAATTATTAGGCTATTAATTTTTAAAATTTAAATAAATTAAGAGTTAAAAATAGTAACAATTTTTAAATATTATTATTATTAAAAACATTAATAGATTGAGTAAACTTTTAATTAAAGATATTATTATTATAACTTAATATTATTGTAACTTTAACATACTTTAAATATTTATATTTATAATAGATTATTTCTATAATTAATTTATATAAAATAGATCTTTATAGTTGCACATGTGTTTTCGAAATCTCAACTAGCTAGTGGATGACTTAACGACTTAACTGGTTATTATGATTAAATTTCTTTACTAATGGATCACTTAATGACTTAAATGATGTTTCTAAGTCTAATTTTTTCACTAATGTCATCCTTCCTTCACTAAATAGAGAAAGCCAAAATATTAAATAGTATTGAAAACTTTGCTCTAATCTCTCTCTCTCTCATGTTTCTCGAAGACGTAAGATATTTAATGTAAAAATTAATTGTAGTAAATAGCAAAACTATGTTCATAAAATCAAAATAGTCCAAGCTTTGACTAAAACAAAAAAAAAAAAAAAGACAATCTTCACATTTAAGAAATTAACTTCTCTTACGTTTCAGATTGGAATGGGATGCTTAAGATACCTATAGGCTTAATTGAAATTGTTATAGGATAAGTGGTGGTGAAATTAAAAATACATAATTATTATTTTACAATTAATTAAAAATACATAAATACTTGTCAAATAGTATTATTGCTTAAGAATTTTAAGGTTAAAACATAATTTTTGTAACTTTGACATGTAATCAAAACATATAACTATTAATTGTAATTTGATTAATTAAATGATGACATACAATATTTGATATATTTTTTTGATCTTATTTTAGATGTCATTTTAACATTTTTATTTATTTTAAATTATTTAATATTTTAAAATATTAAAAAGGTATTTATTTTTTACAATACCTTTATTTGTTAGGAATATTTCTAATAAAAAAATTAATGGAATATATAAGATGACGAAATTAAGGTGTGTGAGTGGAGCACATGATTGTCTTAATGTGGTCGATGCTGGTAATTGGCTCAATGAAAAATTAATATATAATTTTAAAAATTAGGATGTGATGATGTTAAATAAAGCTTTTTATCTTCTACCATTCTATTTATACTGAAGTGTTTGTATCTCTAGAATGTATACGAAAAAATGTGCACGCTTATCTACTTCCAGCAAATTTTATTATAAGATATGGTAATCACAGGTTAATTAAGTCAAATGACATGATCTTCTTAGGTGTAAATATAATTATTATTTTAATTGAATTTCAAAGCAAAATTTAAATAATGATAATAATCAAATGTTGATCAAATGGACCAAATCTAATTTTTATTTATTTGTTAATAATTTCTTCTAAAATATTGTATATTGTACTTAATGGGTATCCTAATTCATTTATTCTTTGATTCTTGTATAGTATGGATCATAGTTGGATAAATGCTAAACGTATGAGTGATGAGTATGAGAATGGGGTGGAAGATTTTTTGAAATTTGCACAACTAAATCTTCCTGATAGTAATGGAAGGTTTTATTGTCCTTGTATTAATTGTGTAAATGAAAAATGGTTGAACATTGATGAAATAAGAGAGCATATTCTTTGTGATGGATTTTGCAAAAGTTACACAACATGGACATGGCATGGTGAAATATTAGACATGTCAAGTGTGTCCCAAACAATTGAGGTTGATGTAGATATGGAAGATCGTCTAGAAGACATGATCCGTGATATGGGACATGAGACATTTCAAGGAGAAAATATGTATGGTTTGGGCAATGATGTGGAGAAACTTTTGTATCTAGGATGCACTAAGTTTACATGATTATCAGTAGTATTAAAATTGTTCAATTTGAAGGCAAGAAATGGATGGAGTGATAAAAGCTTTACCGAGTTGCTTGAGTTATTAAAAGATATGCTTCTAGAAGGTAATACATTACCAATGCGTAATTATGATGCAAAGAAGGTACTATGTCCGATGGGTATGGAGTACAAGAAAATACATGCTTGCCCTGATGATTGCATATTATACATAAAGGAGTTTGAAGGGTTTCATGAATGTCCCATATGTTAGGTGTCACGATATAAAGTGAAGAGTGATGATTCTAATTGTGATGAGAGCACAAAGAGGCCTCCAACAAAAGTGTTATAGTATCTTCCAATAATTCCAAGGTTGAAACGGTTGTTTGCTAATAGAAATGATGTAAAGAATCTTAGATGGCATACAAATGGAAGGAAAAAGGATGGAAAAATTCGTCATCCGAGTGATGGTTTACAATGGCAGACAATCGATAAACTATTTCCAGATTTTAGTAGTGATGCAAGAAATTTGAGGCTTGGACTTGCAACAGATGGAATGAATCCATATGGTAATTTAAGTAGTAAGCATAGTTCATAGCCTATTCTTTTGGTAATTTACAACCTCCCTTCTCAATTATGCATGAAATGTAAATACATTATGTTGTCTATGATGATTTCAGGTCCACAACAGCCAAGAAATGGCATAGATGTTTATTTGGCTACATTGATTGAAGACTTAAGATTGCTGTGGGAAGAAGGGGTGAATGTGTTTAATGGGTATGGTAATGAATATTTCAATATGCGTGCCATGATCATTTGTACTATTAATGACTTTCCAGCATATGGAAATTTGTGTGGATATATAGTTAAGGGACATAAAGCATGTCCTATATGTGAAGAAGGCACAAGTTACCATCAATTGCATCATGGAAAGAAGATAGTTTACCTTGGTCATCGAAGATTTCTCAAGCATAATCATCCCTATCATAGATTAAAAAAAGCTTTTAATGGATTCTCAGAGAATGGAATTGTTCCAAAGGCCTTAACCAGACAGGAAGTTTATGAACGGGTGAAAAATATCAATGTTATTTTTGGAAAGACTCAAAAGAAGACAACTGAGAAAAACATGGAAGAAAATATCAATATTGTTTGATCTTCCATACTGGTGCAATCTCGATGTGAGACATTGTATTGATGTCATGCATGTAGAAAAAAATGTATGCAATATTATTATCAGCACACTCCTTAATATACAAGGCAAGACAAAGGATGGTGTTAATTCTTGTTAAATTTGGTTCATATGGGTATACGAACCGAGTTAGCACCACAATCTATAAGTAAGCGGACATATTTGCTCCCTGCATGTCACACACTATCAAAAAAGGAGAAATTAAGTTTTTGTGAGTGCCTACATAGTGTTAAAGTGCCACAAGGTTATTGTTCAAATTTCAAAAGGATTGTCTCTATAAAAGATCTAAACTTAGTCGGCTTAAAGTCTCATGATTGTCATGTCTTGATGCAACAACTACTCCTAGTGGTTATTCGTGACATTTTGTCTAAAAAAGTTAGAATACAATAACTAGGTTATGCTTCTTTTTCAATGCCATATGTAGCAAAGTCATTGATCCTCTGAAATTGGATGAGTTGGAAAATGAAGCTTTTACTATCTTGTGCCAATTGGGGATGTATTTTCCTCCATCATTTTTTGACATTATGGTTCACTTGGTTGGTCATATAGTGAGGGAGATTAGATTATGTGGTCCAGTTTATTTACGATGGATGTATCCAATTGAACGATACATGAAAATATTAAAAGGGTATGTCAAGAATCCACACCGTCCAAAAGCATTTATGATTGAAAGATACATTGCAGAAGAGGCTATTGAGTTTTGTACAGAGTACTTATCAGAGGTAGAATCTATAGGACTTCCTAAAGCTCGTCATGAAGGAAGATATGAGGGTAAAGGTACATAGGGTATAACTATTAAAAGCATGGGACAAGTGGAAGTCCTTCAAGAACATTTGTATATTTTGCATAATACTAATGAAGTTCAACCTTACTTATGTGCTCATAAAAGCATAATCAGGGAACAAAATGTTTGGATGAATGAAAAATGGTTCTTGAATGAGCATAACAAGACTTTCTTAACTTGGTTTAACGATACTGTTCAGAAGGATGATGATGCATCTGATACATTGAAATGGCTAGCAAATGGTTCTAACTTCGATGTCAAATGTTGGAGTGGATATGATATTAATATTTTCTCCTTTTACACGATATCTCAGGATCAGAAAAGTACTGTACAAAATAGTGGGGTTATGGTGGTAGTTGAGTCCATGCACTTTCTAGTTTCAAAGATAAAAACCCTGTTATGGCATCCATATCTTATTTTGGAGTTATTGAAGATATTTGGGAGATTGACTACACTAAATTTAGAGTGCCTGTTTTCAAATGTAAATGGGTTGATAGTAATAGTGGTTTACAAGTCGTTGAATTAGGGTTTACATTGGTCAATCTTAATAAAATAGCTTATAAGGATGACCCTTTTATCATGACCTCCCAAGCAAAACAGGTGTTTTATGTCAAAGATCCTTCCAACAAAAGATGGTCAGTAGTCCTTCAAGGAAATATCACAATTGGTAGTGATGATACCATTGATATGACAAGTATTAATATTTCTCAAACTCCTTTATCATCAAGGATACCAATTATGAATGAAGAAAATGAAATTGATGATGTACATGTTATTCGGGATAATCATCATGAAGGAATATGGGAGAATACTGCTACATGAATGCAACAAGTTAGTTATTTATTTTATTTTATTTCTAATACTTAAAGAATATTTATTTAATATTATTTAAAAATAGTTATTACTTTTTGTTATTTTATATTGATTAGATTTTTTAACTTACATTTTTTAACATATTTAAACTGGCACATGGCTAATCCATCTCACAATCCCTCTTCACAAAGTGGGTTAACTATCCAATTTTCACAAAAGAAGGATAAACAGGCCACACGATTAAAGAAGTTAACCCTCAGTCGAAGTGGTGATCAGAGGATTCCTATAGAGTTTGATCAGGCTATTCGGAATCCTTTAGGGCCAGGGCCAAACAAAACAAAGCTTAAGAGTTATGTGGCCCTTCTTGGACATAGTAAAGCTAGTATTCTTAAGAAGGATTGGGACGATGTAGAGCTTCAGGTGAAGGATCAAATTTGGGAAACTATCATGGTATATCATTTGAACTATTTATCTTTTGAATGATGAATTTATCCATATCTTTATCATTTATTAACAAATTTATGTTATGTAGCTTACTTATGACATGCCAAATACTAGCTTGCTAAAGAGAAAATGACTTTCATTTGCGGGTGAACGTTGGAAGAGCTTTAAGACACATCTGACTAGTAAATATATAAATGAACCATTAAAGGATGTGTCTCCTTGTGATGAGTGTCGCAACCGTAATTACAACGACACGACGAACTCACTAAAAATTTTAAAAAAAGAATTTAATTTAATAAGTGGAGCCGCCACCAAATTTTTATTTAAGGGAAAAGATTTGGGAAAAACCCTAACTTCACGAAGAATCTGGGTTCGGGAGTCGGTTACGAGTAGCGAAGGTGTTAGGCACCCTACTAGCCCGTTCCAAAGATCGGTACCCTTCAACTGAGTGTGCGATTTTGATGATTATGCAAAACTGTTGGATCCCTTTAGTTTAGAAATAAAATAAATAGGTTTGTATGAAAATAGTTTGACAGGACTTGATCCTGCTCTAACGTATTTTCTGGTTCAATAGGAAACTCAAGGCTACATAGTTCTAGTTAAGGCTTGACCTTCAGAGTGAAACGGAAGATGATTTTGAGAGTATTTTCTAAAAAGGGGGATTCTCAGTCCAATATGCACAGGGTCCTAGACAACTACGGCTGCATTGGGACCCATATGAATCTCTAAATATTGAATAGCAGAAAAAGCTACCAGTTCGTATTTAGAGCCCATCGTGTGAGACTTGAAATTATTAAAACGGTATTTTCTAAAAAGAGGATTCTTAGTCCACATATGCACAGGGTCCAAGATAACTACGGCTGCATTGGGACCCATATGAATCTCTAAATACTGAACAACAGAAAAATCTATCAGTTCGTATTTAGAGCCCATCGCGTAAGACATAGAATTATTAAAACGGTATTTTCTAAAAAGGGGATTCTCAGTCCATATATGCACAGGGTCTAAGACAACTACAACTGTATTGGGACCCATATGAATCTCTAAATATTGAACAGCAGAAAAAGCTACCAGTTCGTATTTAGAGCCCATCGTGTGAGACTTGGAATTATTAAAATGGTATTTTCTAAAAAGGGGATTCTCCGTCCACATATGCACAGGGTCCAAGACAACTACAGCTGCATTGGGACCCATATGAATCTTTAAATACTGAACAACAGAAAAAGCTACCAATTCGTATTTAAAGCCCATCACGTGAGAATTGGAATTATTAAAACGGTATTTTCTGAAAAGGGGATTCTCAAAACGATGTTTTTCTGAAATATTTTATTATTTACCAGGGATTCTTAGGCCACATATGCACAAGGTCCAAGAAAACTAAGGCTGCACTGAGACCCATATGAATCTCTAAATACCGAACATCAAAAAAAGCTATGAGTTTGTATTTAAAGTTCATTGCGTGAGACTTAGAATTATAATTGGACTTGATTTCAAATAAAATAAACTTGATTTAAATTTGGTGAAAAGAATTGGACTTGATTTAACATAAACTTGACTTTATTTGAAATTGAGGAAAAGAATTGGACTTGATTTAAAATAAAATGAACTTGATTTTAAATTTAGGCTTGAATTGGACTTGATTTAAAATAAACTTGACGTGATTTGAAATTTAGGAAAAGAATTGCGAACATGCTTCAGTAATCAAGTGATAGAAATTTCATTTTAGATCAAAATTAGACAAATAATATCATTCCAGAAGGTAGAAAGAAAGATGAAGAGAAGACAATAAAAATCATCGAAATCGGAGATCATTTGACCGATCAAAAATGAAAACAAAAAACAGAGATGAAGATGAAGAAGGTAGAAAGAAAGAAAGATGAAGATGAAGAAGCAAGAAAATTAAGCGAAATGAAAGTTGGATCTAACCTCCATTGTTGTGCTTTGAATGCCACTTGATAGCCCTTTGGAAGGTGTTGAAGAACTTGTTCAATGATGGCCAAGGGTTGTAGTAGTAGAGAGTCTCTTAGGTGTTCCCTTACTTAGAAAATTCCGAGTTCCCCCCCTTATATATACCTTTTTTTTTTAATTTTGGTGGGTTCTCTCCTTTTTTTTCCTTTTCTATTCTTCCGTTTTTTTCTGATTCTTTTCTTTTTTCTGTTTTTATTTATTTATTTGTTTTATTTTAAATTTTCCATTACTTTTATTTTGATATTTGAACTATTTTAGACTAAATCACCTTTTGGCTAAAAACAAAATAATTTATTTTCGGTTTTGAATCCTCGGACATAATTCGGTGTTCACAGTTTACCCCTCTTTACTCATTTTTGTACCAGATAATCTAAGAAATAAGTTTCTAGATGATCACGGTAAGAAATGAGTAAAGACATGAACAAATTATGTCCGAGGTAAAAGATAAAAACTGGAATGCGTGAGATCTTTATTGGTAGCAAGGTTTGAAGATGTGAGGGAGTTGAATGATGTTTCTAGGGTACCAAGAAAGTTTCGGGCTTGAACTAAAACTTAGGAACGCTTTCCCTGATAAATTGGAGGATGGTAATTCAAATGTGGAAATTTTGGATGAGCTTTGCAAACCTCGAGTAATGAGCTGTCGGGCTTAAATATGCAGGGCCTGATATGATAGGCCAAAATGTAGAAATTTGAATTACAAAGCCTGATTAGGCTAATGGAAATGAATAAGGTCCGTTAAGACGGACATGGGAGAGAATGGCTTGTTAGGGTAGGCAAGGTGGAATGAAGAAGACCTGTTAAACTAGGTGAAGTGACAAAGACCTATTAAGACAGGAATATAGAAGAATTGCTTGTTAAGACAGGCAAAGTGATATGGAAACTACCCATTAAGACAGGCAAAACAAAGAATGGCCTGTTAAGACAAGCAAAGCGAAATAGAAAAAGACCTGTTGAAACAAGCAAAGTAAAATGAAAAAGACCTGTTAAGACAGGCGGGGATGCAAAAATTACAATGCAAGGCCTCAAAGCAGGTTGGAGATGCGGGAATTTAAACATGCAAGGCCTGACATCATAAGTCGGAGTGTGGAAAATTAAACATGCAAGGCCTGACAACATAGGCCAAAGATGCGGAAAATTAAACATGCAAGGCCTGACATCATAGGCCGGAGTGCTATAAACTAAAGTGCAAGGCCTGATAACAAAGGTCGGAATGCGGAAAATTAAACATGCAAGGCATGACATCATAGGCCGAAGTGCTGAAAATTAAAATGCAAGGTCTGACAACATAGGCGAGAATGCTGGAAATTAAAAATGCAAGGCGTGACATTATAGGCCGGAGTGCTAAAAATTAAACATGTAAGGCCTGACATCATAGGCCGGAATGCGGAAAATTAAACATGCAAGGCCTGACAACATAGGCCAGAGTGCTGAAAATTAAATATGCAAGGCCTGAAATCATAGGCTGGAGTGCTGAAAATTAAACATGCAAGGCCTGACATCATAGGCCGGAGTGCTGAAAATTAAAATGCAAGGCCTGACAACATCGGCCGGAATGCTGAAAATTAAGCATGCGAGGCTTGACAACATATGCCGGAATGCTAAAAATTAAACATGTAAGACCTGACGTCATAGGCTGGAGTGTTAAAATTTAAAATGCAAGGCCTGACAGCATAGGCCGGAATGCTGAAAATTAAACATGTAAGGCCTGACATCATAGGTCGAAGTGCGGAAAATTAAACATGCAAGGCCTGACATCATAGGTCCGAGTGCTGAAAATTAAAATGCAAGGCCTAACAACATAGGCCAGAATGCTGAAAATTAAACATGCAAGCCTTGACAACATAGGCCGGATTACTGAAAATTAAACATGCAAGGCCTGACATCATAGCCAGAGTTCTGAAAATTAAAATGCAAGGCCTAACAACATAGATCGGAGTGCTGAAAATTAAATATGCAAGGCCTGACATCATAGGCCGAAGTGTTGAAAATTAAACATGCAAGGCCTAACATCATAGGCCGGAGTGCTGAAAGTTAAAATGTAAGGCCTGATAACATAGGCCGGAATGTTGAAAATCAAACATGAAAGGCCTGACATCATAGGCCAAGATGTAGAAGATGTAAGATCCTGTTAAGACTGGAGTGGGAAGGAATGACCTGTTAAGACTGGAGTGGGAAGGAATGACCTGTTAAGACAAGAAAAACAAAATGAAGTCCTCTTAAGACTAGCCACAAAAGGCAACCTGTAGAGATAGGTAATACAAAGATGGCCTGTTAAGGCAGGTAAGGAAAAGAAGCTCGTTAAGATAGGTAATGCAGAAATGGCTTGGCAAGGCAAGAATGAAACCTACCTGTTAAGACAAGCAATGTAAAAAATGAAATGAAAAGAGACCTGTCAAGACAGGTAATGTAGAAGTGGCCTGTTTAAACAGGTAGAGAAAGATGATAGACACATGTCAGGACATGCAAAAAGACAAAGAGCACGAAATGGCCTATTAGGACAGGTATGGAACATGATATGATGTGTCCCGGGAATGCTGGTGAGGAAGGAATATGGATCTCTTCGTTGGATGTCTTGGACAACTTATTTTAAAATTTGTTTATCTTAAACTAAAATGAATTTCTGATTCTACCTTGAACTTGAAGGTTTTGAAGCAATTGATAATTATTTTCTTTTTGAAGAAATTCGGGCAAAAATTTTGGCCCAATTTAGAAGATTTTTGGCAATGGAAGAATGCCTTGATTTAAAGGAATATGGTTAAAGACCTTTGCCCTGTTTTGAAGATTACTATTTTGAATTTTTCTTGGGCAAATGTTTGCCCCGACTTAACTGCAGAGGGTTTTTCAGAGTTCGAGATTGCCCCAATTTGAATTTTCCTGGGCAAATGTTTGCCCCAAACTGAATTTTTCTGGGCATATGTTCTGCCCCAGTTTGATCTTGATTTTTCAGAGATTGGGGATTGTCCCAACTTGAATTTTTCTAGGCAAATGTTTTGCCCTAGTTTGATCTTGATTTTTTAGAGATTGGGGATTGCCCCAATTTGAATATTGATTTGAAATTAAGGACTAACTCAATTTGAAATTTTTTGGGCAAGTGTTTTGCCCCAGTTTGAATTTTCTTTTTGAAATTGAGGATTGCCTCAATTTGAATTTTCTGGGCAGATGTTTGCCCCATTTTTGGATTTTCTTTTTGAAATTGAGGATTGCCTCAATCTGATTTTTTTTGGGCAAGTGTTTGCCCTAGTTTGAATCTTTGAAATTGAGGATGCCTCAATTTGAATTTTCTGGGCAAATGTTTGCCCCATTTTTTATCTTGATTTTTTCCAAGAATCAGAGATTGCCTCGATTTGAATTTTTTGGGGCTAATGTTTGGCCCAGTTTTGGGATTTCTTGAAATTGAGGATTGCCTCAATTTGAGTTTTTCTGGGAAAATACATGCCCCAATTTGATCTTGATTTTTTCAAAAATCGGGGATTGTCTTGATTTAAATTTTCTTGGTAATTATTTGCCCCAGTTTTGCAATTTTTAGAAGTCATTGGTTGGGGCAATTTACCCTGGTCTTGATGCAATGTTCAAATGAGATGCTTATGTGATGCTTGAATAAATGCAAGAGGATGAGGTGTTTAAACTTATTTATTGATTTTTGATGCTTGAAATGATTATTTAGTTAAATACCATGAAATGCATGCTGCAAAATGGATTTTTGGAAAACTTTAGGGTTCTATTTTTGATTTTTCTTCGACATGTCCTTTCTCGATAACCTTATAAGAGGAAACAAGATTCAGGATGAGCTGGACTGACTTTGTTTCTTGGCTTCTTGGTCAGATTTGAAATTTCCTTTCCAAGATCTTTGAGACCCAACAATGGTCAGCATTATTGAATAGGACACACTCCTTTTATTTTGGCCTTATGTCTGGCAGGAGGATGACTCTTTGGAAATAATCATGCCATATTGTGATGGTTGAGGATTCATCCGATTTTCATGACTTTTCAAAATTAATCATTTTTTTTTTACATTTTTCACATTTTTGGCATGTGAACCTTTGAGGTATGCAATATGATTTTGGATAATTAATGAGGAGATAGGCGGGTTTTATATGTGAGGTTTGGGGTGATGTATTTGGAGGGAAAGATGAAAGATGTGGGTTCGATTGCCCAAATGGCACCTTTTGATGAAAAATGCCAATGTTGTTTTTCATAATCTTGATTATCAAATTAACCAAACTTAAGAAACGGAAAAAAATTTGCCCCATTTTAGGAAATATGAGGTGCAGGAATGTCAGATTGTACTGGGATTCTTGATCTTAAATTTTTTCTGGGTTGTTTCCTTGAGTTTTCAACCCAGCATGTCTTTTGTTTTGCCTAGGTCGTCCTTACGGGTTTTCAACCTAGCAGGCTCTTGATTGTGTGCCCCTTAACTTCTGGCTAGGCCGCCTTTGAGGGTTTCCGACCTAGTGGGCTTTTTGTTTGTGTGCCCTAACTTTTTCCTAGGCCCGCCTTTGAGGGTTTCCGACTTAGCGGGCCTTTGTTTTGATCCTGATTTTGCCCGAATTGTTTTTGGAATTTTAATCCAACAAGATCTCTTCTGATCCTAACTTCGTCGATTTATCTTTTGACCCTACTCTTAGCCTGAATTATTTTTTATATTAATCTAGCGGGTTTTTCTTCTTCTTTTTCTTAAATTTTGACCCTGATTTTACCTGGATTATTTCTTGATTTTAATCCAGCGGGTTTCTTTTTTTATTTCTTGAATTTTGACTGGTCAGATATTGGTCTTGCCTGGATCATTTTTTATTCTCAATTCAGCGGATCTATTGTGCATCCCTTAATTTTTCCTGAACTTGAACTTTGGTCTAGCGGGATATTTATTGATTTTTTGTTAGACAAAAGTGTTCCTTGAGAGGAATGGTGATCTGGAATCCCTGGTTGTTTTTTGCTTATTCTTCATTTAATTTTTCTCTTTGAGCTTGATTAATAAGACGTTCAAGATTATTTATTACAGAACTAACATTGTCACCAATAGGTATTTATTGTTTTGGTGTAAGCATAAGTGAGGGGTTAAATGATGAAAAGAATGGTAAATTTTAAGAAGTAAAGCCAATAATGTGAAGTTCATGCCCAAGAAACATGAAAAATGTAATTTTTGTATTATTCATTGAGATTTATTTACAAAAGTTTGATTTTGAAAAGTATGAAAAATCTTGGATGATTTCCTCAGCATCTCAACTTATACAAGGCACCTCATTGTGCTACTCTCATCCCTCAACTAGCTGATGAACTCTCGTGATTCAGCAATGGATTATTTTCTGTATTAGGAGCAAGCTTCCCAAAATCCAGCCATTTTGCATCAATCAAGCTTTGTACCTTACGCTTCAGTGCTAGGAAATCCTCTGTGGAATGACTAATGAACCCTGCATGGTATTCGCATCTAGCATTTGCATCATACCATTTAGGATATGGTGGTTCTTGAGGTTTTAGAGGATAAGGAACGACCAGAGAGTTTTGGATTAAGCAAGGTAGCAACTCAGTGTAGGTGATTGGAATAGGGTCAAATTGGACCGGTTTCTTCTCCTTTTTCTGGCTTTGGTTAGGATTTTGGCTCGTGGCTTGTGTTTGGGCAGTGTATGGTGTTGGTGGTCGGACTTGCATAGGATAGTTGTAAGTTGGAGGGTAGGGTGTTTGGTAGGTGGTGACGATGTAAGGATATGGTGTATAAGGTGTATATGGTGGTGGTCGGAAACTAGCTGGACCATAGTGTGCCACCTAAGGAGTGTATTGGCTCTGACCAGAAGCCACATTATACGTCTCTCTTGTCTTCTTTTCCTAGATCCATTGGAAGCGTTGATTGCTCCGTAGGCTTATGCGCAATCTTTCCATGGCGCATGCCACCTTCGATCCTTTGTCCAATGATGACAACTGTGAATAACTAATTTTGTCCGTATTTATAAAATTTAAAAAATAATAATAATAATAATAAAAAATAATAAAAGATAAAAATTGATTAATAAAAATTAATAGGATAATAGGGATAAAGGAGTTATCTTTTCTGATAGGTAGGGGATAGTGGCTGTCAGTTTTCGTTTAGTGGGGTAATGGAAGAGTAGTTAACAGGAAGTGGGGTAGTGGAAGAGCAGTTAACGGGAAGTGGGGGAGTGATTATTGTTTAGTGGGGTAGTGGCAGAATACTTTCAGGTAACGAGGAAGGCATATAAATAAGGGGAACATATCAGAAAACCTACGATATACACAGATACAAACCTACCTACGATATACAGTATACACAGAGATACACACAGACGTACGTGAGAAAGAGCACTGGACAGAGGACGTCATACATAGCAAGGAGAGAGCAACAAAGGAGGGCAAATCAGATCCAAGCTTCGAAAACTAGGTAACATCTTTATCCTGTTTTGTTTTGTGGCTTGTTTCCCCAATTCCTAACTCTGACACGTAGAATATGCCCCTAATGTTCATTTGTTGCCCTCTGTTTGTTTTGCCTCATGTTTTTATTCCTGATGTATAGAATCTATTTCCTAATATGCCATATGTTTCCTTGTTGTTTGATTTGTAATATGACGATACATGTTCCCGATTTCCAAAACTGATGTGAAATCCCCTAATATGTTAATCAGTTTAAAATTAACTTTGTGAATCCTGATTCATTACTCTTTTTCTTTCGCTCATGCATTGTTTTCTTTTTGGATATTTAAATAAACAAAACAAAAAATAACATGTCCATTTTCCTTTTTTTTATCACATTTCTACATAAAAAAAATATAAAAAAAATCACACATATCATGCTTCAGTTGGGTTTTTAATAAAAAAAACTAGTGATATAGGTCCATGCATTTTTTAACATGTTCATATAAGCTTACGCATAATATCTTAGGTATATAGGTTCATGCATATTTTACACATGACATTGCATCATTTATGTATTCCTTGTTATTCTTTCCTTTTCTCTTGCCTTTATTTTCTTTGACTTACTTAACCATTTTACTTTTTTTTGGGAAAGATTTAATAGCGTTCAAATGAAAGAAGTTCAAGGTTGTACTAGCAATGTATATGACCAAATGAGAAGCATCAGAATTACTGCACAGATCAATGATCTTCAAAAAGTGAATGCAACTTGCAAGAAAATGACCAAAGAAGCTCGTGTAAACTTTAAGAAGAAATATGGTTCGCTTCTGGATTTATTATCCATTACAGTAGAAGCACCTGTGTTGAGTGCCTTGGCTCAGTTCTGGAATTCAAACCTCAAATGTCTGGAATTGCCTGGTTTGGATCTAGTGCCCACTATAGAAGAGTGTGAGATGATGTTGAGGATACCATGTAACGAGAAAGTTGGGGTGTGTCTCTATAAAGGAAATTGTGTAGGAGGGAAGAAAATAGCTAAGATGATTGGCTCGCAGCCAGATCAAGCAGAAATTGAGAAGACCACCTGGAAGAAGTCGCTGCTTGAAAATCACTTGGAAAGACAAGCCAAGCTAGGAAATTGGGAGAACTTCAACAAGACTCTAGCATTATTAATTTATGGGCTGGTTCTATTCCCATTCAAACTAGGCATGGTTGACCAAGAAGCCATGGATGTTTTTCATCAGTGGGAAACACATGGGGCAAATCCTATTCCAGCCATCTTAGCAGAGACATTGCTTTCCATGGAGGTATGCCGTCACAAGAATGGAGGGACTCTGCGATGTTGTGCACATCTCCTATATATTTGGATTATGACTCACCTGTATGCGGCCAATCATATGGGTCCTATGCCAGATGCTTTGAAAAGCTTTAGTCGCATCCCGATTAAGAAGCAAGAAGCTCGTGCGTGGAAGGAAGACTTCCTGAAGTTCAGTCCAGAGCACTTCCCGTGGGTATGTCCTTGGTATCACCCTAAAGATACCATTCTCTGTTGCGGGAAATTTTCCAATGTTCCATTAATGGGACCTAGAGGGTGTATAACCTACACTCCGGTTATAGCCCTTAGGTAGCTTAAATGGACTCAGGTCATCCCTAGAAGCGAAGAGCTGGATGGGTGGAGTTTTCAATATGGTGCGGACAACACTAATGAGCTACAAGAGGAAGTCAGAACTGCTTGGGAGCATATAAGAAGGAAAGGAGAAAGAGAACTTGGAAAACCACATGTAACTGTTTCGGCTGAGTATAAGAAGTGGAGGGAGTCAAGAAGAGCATATGATCCAACCTTTAACAAGATCCCACACAAGGGGGCATCACCCCAAGAGTCAAGCCCAGAAATTGTTTCCTTAACCTCTCAATTAGAAACCATGAAAGCACAACTGAGGTTGGTGGAAGAAAGAGAGGCACAGGCTAGAGTGGAAGTGGAAGTTCTCAAGAGACAATGTGCAAAGAAAGACATGGAAATAGCCCATCTGAAAGAAGAGTGTATTCCCATTCATGATGATCGTGGTAGTGCAAAAAAGGCAAGAAAGGAGAAAGAAAAGAAAACAGATATCACCTTAGCTGAACTCGAGAAGATGCATGGCATAATTAAGAAGATGGAAGAGGAGATGACCATGATTCAGATTGAAAAGGAACAATGGGAAACAGAAAGATGCATACAAGAGAAGGAGGTAGAAGTCATGCAGGGCGATCTAACCGCAACACGTGATGAAGCGACCAAATGGAGAAATCTAGTCGGTGACCAGCTTGTTGCACTAGCAAAAGCTAACCAGAACTAGGAAAGACTAAAGAAGGAGCTTGAGCAATTGACACAGGAGCGAGAAAAGTTCAAATCAAAAGTTCAAAAGCTTGAAAGTGAGGAGAACGAATTAGTGAAAGAATGGAAATCGTTTGTAGCATACTACAAAGAGGAAAGGAATCTATGGAAAAAGAAATGTCAACATATGACTTATTGTGTCCAACACCATACTGCAAAATTGGCCGGCTATTTTCAAGGTGCAATAGAAGAAATTGGTATAAAGGATCTCCCTCAGCAAACCTATGAGCTGATGAAATATTGTGAGAAGCTAACTAGGAGTTATAGGTGAATGAAATCATTGATGTAACGTTGCATGGCAACTCGTTCCTAACTACTTTGTATTATTCCTCACATTGTCAATCAAATAAAGTGATATTTTGATGTTCCACTTCGCTTGTTGGCTGCTTTGGTCAAGATCCTATCCATTGAGGACTGAATACTTCCTTGGATTAGGCGTCAACCATGTCTTCATCTTGAGACGAGTGGTCCTGGATCGAAGATATGGGTTACTTTGCTTGTTAGTTGCTTTGGTCAAGACCCTATCCATTGAGGAGTGAATACTCCCTTGGATGAGGCGTCAACCATGTCTTCATCTTGAGACGAGTGGTCTTTGATCGAAGATATGGGTTACTTTGCTTGTTGGTTGCTTTGGTCAAGACCCTATCCATTGAGGAGTGAATACTCCCTTGGATTAGGCGTCAACCATGTGTTCATCTTGAGATGAGTGGTCCCTGATTGAAGATATGGGTCACGAACTGCATTGCTAGTTGACAAAGACCCCACCTATTGAGGAGTGAATACTCCCTTAGGTTGAGTGTCAACCACACTTCCATCTCGAGACGAGTGGTCCTTGAATAGAAGTGTGGGGAACTTCCATAACTTTGAATGCTCAAATGAAATTATTCCCTCACTAACTTTTATTTTGTCTTTATATACTAACATCATGTTTCCTTTTTAGATAAAAAAAAATAACAAAGCAGGCAAGCTGTTCCTCCGACATCCCTACAGAACTCGCTCGCAATCCAAGATCATGGATGAGTTAGAACAACAGAATGAAGAATTGAGGAGTGAGCTCAACCAACTAAAGGAGCAGATGGCACTGGTCCTAGGAGCTTTACGAGCTTTGGAAAAGAAGGACTCTGAACAGACCCCCCAGGCTCAGTCAAAGACACCACTCACTCTGCATTACAACAAACCTCCGCAAGAACATGTCGATTCTCAAGAGGACCAATGGCCAGAATATGGCCTTCCCCCTGGTTATGTAGCTCCGGAAGCTGAGGCTGACCCGCGGGCCACTCAAGCCCATCCAGTTAATCCAAGACTGGCCACAAGAACTACTGAAGCACCTTCCAAGTTTAACGCACAAGCCACCCTACAATCTCAGCCTAATCTCCACCAAGGCACGGAAGGGTTTAATCAACTTAACCCTTGTGAGCAAGGAAAATTACAGATGTTAGAGGCGAGACTACGAGCTATAGAAGGTAGTAGCTACAACATCGGAGAAGCTGCAGATCTTTGCCTTGTTCCTGATGTAGTTATACCTCCAAAGTTTAAAGTGCCAGAGTTTGATAGGTACAAAGGAACCACTTGTCCAAAAAGTCATCTGACCATGTATTGTAGGAAGATGGCATCACATGCTCATGATGACAAGTTGCTGATTCATTTCTTCCAAGACAGTTTAACTAGGGCAGCTTCAAGTTGGTACATGCACCTTGAGCGTTCCCATATCCGTTGCTGGAAGGATTTGGCTGATGCTTTCCTCAAACATTACAAATACAATATCGACATGGCACCAGACCGATGGGAATTGCAAAGCATGCCAAAAAAGGATTAAGAGTCGTTCAAGGAGTATGCTCAAAGATGGGGAGAATTAGCAGCTCAAGTGGAACCCCCATTGTCTGATAAAGAAATGGTAGCATTGTTTATTGATACACTACGGGAACCTTTCTATGATAGGATGATTGGAAGTATCTCCTCAAATTTCTCTGACATAGTCATCATCGGAGAAAGAGTCGAGAATGGTCTGAAGAGTGGAAAGATTGCTCATATTCCTTCAGGAACGAACACTGCAAAAAAACCCTCAACTGGATCAGTGAAAAAGAAGGAAGGAGAAGCCAATGCAGTAACATTTCAACCTCCTAGGGGCCCCATCTTTCAACCTCCTCATCTTCAACCAACCTACAACCCGCCTCATATGCCTTACCCACATATCACCACCATCTCACAAAATCCATACCCTCAATCTCACCTTTCAATCCCACCCATTCCATCCAACTCACCCTCTATAAGGCCACCTCAATTCAATCAACCATGGAACAAAAACCCAAACCCCCAAAGTAGCCCTAGCAACCAAGGTAGGAGTCCAGTCCAATTCGACCCAATCCCCATGTCTTACACAAAACTACTACCTCAACTTATCCAAAATTTCCTAGTAGTACCTCGCCCAACGAGACCAACAGAACCACCTTATCCTAGGGGGTATGATCCAAATGCAAAATGTGATTACCATGCAGGTGCTATCGGCCATTCAACTGAAAATTTCCGAGCATTAAAATTCAAGGTGCAAGAACTGATTAATGCAAAGTGGTTGAACTTCAAAGCGGACACTCCCAATGTTGGAAGCAATCCTCTACCAGGGCATGGAGGGTCATCGATTAACTTTATTGAAGATGAGAGACCATCGCTGAGAAGTAAGGTAGAAGATGTCAAAATCCCATTGAATTTCATCTTTGCTGAGATGCACAGGTTCGGTATGGTTAGGGGAAATTTTGAAGAGAATGATAGCTGTGGATTACACCCAGGTGCAGATCACTCAATACAAGAGTGTGATGTCTTCAAGTCGATTCTGCAAGACCTAATGGACAAACAATTGGTTCAAGTGGGTCACCTTAGAGGGGACAACAGTGTGTCGGTAGTTGACGATTCAACTTCAGGCTTACCAAGACCCTTGACTATCTATTATACCAGTAGTCCTACCATTCCGACCTTGGGTAGGCCGAAACCTATCACAATTCAAATTCCAACAACTTTTCCTTATAAAAGCAACAAGGCAGTACCTTGGAGATATGAGTTTGAGGTGAGTAATGATGATACCAAAGGTGACTTACAAAAAGATACTAATTTAGGGGATTCTGAGATTACCAATATTGCCGGGGTCGGCGGTATGACTCGAACTGGTCGAATTTACACTCCCGAAGAGCTTAGAGTCAAACCAATGAATGAGACTGAGAAAGAAAAAGGAATAGGAAGGCATATGGTCGACCATGAAGCCACAGAGAGGAAAGAACAGAGAGGAGAATTATCAGAGGAAGAAGTGTATGAGCTTTTAAAGCTCGTGAAACAAAGTGAGTACAAAGTGATTGATCAACTAAACCGAGTTCCAGCTAAAATATCACTTCTATCCCTGATGATGAACTCAGAGCCTCACAGGAAAACATTGTTAAAAATATTGAATGAGGCTCATGTCGTCCATAATATATCAGTGGAAAAATTTGAAGGTATTGTCGGTAATATCACCGCCAATAATTACCTTACTTTTACTGATGATGAGATACCAGTGGAAGGAGCAGGACACAATAAGGCTTTACACATATCAGTGAAGTGCATGGACCATATTATGGCCAGAGTTTTAATCGATAACGGTTCCTCATTGAATGTAATGCCAAGAGAAACACTCGCAAAACTACCATTTGACATGTCGCATATGAAACCGAGTACCATGGTAGTCCTGGCATTTGATGGATCTCGCAGAGAAGTGATAGGAGAGATAAGCCTACCTGTTCAGATTGGTCCAATGACTTTTGAAGTGACATTCCAAGTAATGGATATTACTCCTGCTTACAGTTTCCTTCTAGGAAGACCATGGATTCATTGTGCACGAGCTGTACCATCCACACTCCACCAGAAGCTGAAGTTCATTATCAATGACAATCTGATCATTGTCTCTGCTGAGGAGGATTTACTAGTGAGTAAACCTTCCTCTACCCCTTATATCGAAGCAGCTGAAGAGTCTCTTGAGATCTCATTTCAAGCCCTTGAGATTGCGAATGCTAGTTATGTCAAGGAGGGAATGCCCATTACAAAGATCCAACCATCGGGTGCTTCTACAATGGTAGCAAGAGTCATGCTTGAGAACGGGTATCAATATGGACATGGCTTGGGAAACTACGAGCAAGGTTTGAGCAAGCTACCAAGTCTGATAGAAAATAAAGACCGCTTTGGGTTAGGGTACAAACCTTCAAGAGCAGATAAGAAAAGGATTGCAGAGGAGAAAAGAGAGAAAAGACTGGCCAGGTTGGATGATAGAGATCTCAAGACTGAGGGGGTCTCCATATATGATCTGAGGAAGACTTTTTAGAGTGCTGGATTTGAGTTTTAAAGCCTAATAGCTATCGTGGAAGAGTACACTCTGAAGGATGAGCATGTCAATTGGGTTCACGCTTGTCCACCAAACACAAGACTTGTCAATTGGGAAATCGTTGAACTTCCTGTGATTTTTAATTTAGACATCAAGTAATTTTGTAATGCTAATCTTATTGCTCTGCCCAAGGCTTTAAGATTCTCTTTGTTATGGGCGTACATGTTTCCTTTCAGTATATCATTAATAAAATGCGTTTTGAATTTCCCAAATACTGGTCTCCCTCTTCTACTTGTATTCTTTACCTCGTTAGAATTTTTGTTCATTTCCCTCTTTCCATTCCTAAATGATGCAGATCTAACAATAGCACGTTTGAAGATGAAAATAATGCTAGTATCACATCAAGTAGCTTTGATCTACCCATTAATCAGGCTAATGAGGAGGATGATAATGATTCAGAACCATCCACTGAACTGTTGCGATTGATGGAGGAAGAGGTCAGAGAAATACAACCACATAAGGAACCGATTGAGATGATTAATTTGGGGACCAATGAGGAGAAAAATGAAGTCAAAGTTGGCACACTCATGAAAGAGGAGGGGCATTGCAGGTTGATAAAGCTCTTGCACGATTTTAAAGATGTCTTTGCATGGTCATATCAGGATATGCCAGGCCTTGACACCAGTATAGTAGAGCATAAACTACCGTTAAAGGAAGAATATCCCCCAGTTAAGCAGAAGTTAAGGAGAATGAAGCCAGAAATGTCCTTAAAGATCAGAGAGGAGGTTAGAAAGCAACTCGACGCTAGTTTTCTTGCTGTTTCAAAATACCCCCAATGGATTGCCAATGTAGTTCCAGTCTGAATGTGTGTTGACTACCGAGACCTAAATAGGGCTAGCCCTAAGGATGATTTTCCCTTACCTCACATCGACGTATTGGTAGACAATATAGCTCAACATTCCTTCTTCTCTTTTATGGACGGTTTCTCGGGTTACAATCAGATCAAGATGGCTGAAGAAGACATGGAAAAGACCACATTTATCACACCTTGGGGCACATTTTGCTACAAGGTTATGCCATTCGGATTGAAGAATGCTGGAGCTACTTATCAAAGGGAAATGGTGACCTTATTCCATGACATGATGCATAAGGAGATTGAAGTCTATGTAGATGACATGATTGCCAAGTCAAAAAATGAGGAAGATCATATTTTTCATTTACAGAAATTGTTTGAGCGATTAAGAAAGTTCAAGTTGAGGCTGAACCCAGCTAAATGTACGTTCGGAGTAAAGTCTGGCAAGTTATTGGGATTTATAATTAGCCAAAAGGGGATTGAAGTGGATCCTGAAAAAGTTCGAGCTATTCTTGAAATGCCTTCTCCCAGCACAGAAAAGGAAGTTCGAGGATTTCTTGGAAGGCTAAATTATATTTCTCGATTTATATCCCAGTTGACAGCTACATGTGAGCCAATCTTCAAGTTGTTGCATAAGAATCAACCAATGGAATGAAATGACGATTGCCAGGAAGCCTTTGAGAAGATCAATCAGTATTTGCAAAGTTCCCCAGTCTTGGTACCACCAATCCCTAGAAAGCCTCTCATTATGTACTTGACAGTGCTTGAGGAGTCTATGGGTTGCATGTTAGGCCAACAGGATGAGTCTGGAAGAAAGGAACAAGCCATTTACTACTTAAGCAAGAAGTTCACCAATTATGAGGTCAATTACTCATTGTTGGAACGAACTTGTTGTGCTCTCGCATGGGCCGCCCGTCGCTTAAGACAATATATGCTGAGTCACACAACTTGGTTAGTGTCTAAAATGGGTCAATCAAGTACATTTTTGAAAAACCCGCTTTATCAGGGAGGATTGCCCGTTGGCAAGTCCTCTTATTAGAGTATGATATTGTATATGTTACCCAAAAGGAAATCAAAGGAAGTTTTCTGGCAGATTACATGGCACATCAACCCGTGGAAGATTATGAGTCAACGCAATGCAGGTTCCCTGACGAAGACATAATGCCATCATTTGGTGAGGAGAAACCGTCAATGAAAGAAAGATGGACGATGTTATTTGATGGTGCTTCCAACGTATTAGGGCATGGGATTGGAGCTATACTAATTTCCCCAGAAAAGCAGTACGTCCCAGTCCTAGCCCGACTATGCTTTGATTGCAGAAACAATGTGGCAGAATATGAAGCGTGTGTACTAGGAATCGAAGCGGCTATAGAATCAAAGGTCAAAATCCTCAACATATATGGTGATTCGGCTTTGGTCATTCATCAGCTAAGAGGAGAATGGGAGACTCGAGATTCAAAATTAATTCCTTACCAGTCCTATATTAAGGAATAATAAAACAGTTAGAAGAAGTAACCTTTGATCATATCCCCCGAGAGGAAAATTCGTTGGCAGATGCATTGGCCACTTTGTCGTCCATGTTTACACTGAGTCAGGAAGAAGACATGCTACTTATAAAGATCCAATGTCGTGATCATCCGGCGCACTGTCATTCCATCGAAGCAGAACCAGATGGAAAACCTTGGTACCATGATATCAAGAATTTTATCAAGAGAAGAGAGTATCTGTTGGGTGCTTCGAAGAACGAAAAGAGAACTTTGAGAAGATTGGCAATGAGCTTCTTTCTAAATGGAGAAGTATTGTATAAAAGAAATCATGATATGGTGCTCCTTAGATGCGTTGATGCTACTCAAGCCATAAAAATCATCAAGGAAGTACATGAAGGATCTTTTGGAACTCATGCGAATGGACATGCAATGGCAAGAAAGATCTTAAGGGCCGGTTACTACTGGTTGACTATGGAATCTGACTGCTTTAACCATGTGAAGAAATGTCATAAATGCCAGACATATGCTGATAATATTAATGCTCCACCAACGTCATTAAATGTTCTATCATCGCCTTGGCCATTTTCAATGTGGGGAATGGATGTCATTGGTCCCATTGAACCTAAGGCATCAAATGGACACCGCTTTATTTTGGTTGCAATTGATTACTTCACTAAATGGGTTGAAGCAGCTTCCTACGCGCATGTAACCTGAAATGTGGTAGTAAGGTTCATAAAAAAGGAGTTAATCTGCCGTTATGGTCTACCAAATCAACTCATCACAGACATCGTGACCAATTTAAACAACAAGATGATGATTGAGTTATGTGAAGAATTCAAGATTAAACATCATAATTCTTGCCCATATCTGCCAAAGATGAATGGGGAAGTTGAAGCAGCCAATAAGAACATTAAGAAAATCATTCAAAAGATGGTGGTGACTTAGAAAGACTGGCATGAAATGCTTTCGTTTTCTTTGCATGGATATCGTACTTCGGTTCGCACCTCAACTGGGGCAACACCATTTTCTTTAGTATATGGGATGGAGGCTGTCTTACCTATTGAGGTCGAAATACCTTCCTTGAGGGTATTAATGGAAACAAAGTTAAATGAAGCAGAATGGGTCCAAACCCGTTTTGACCAATTAAACCTCATTGAAGAAAAAAGATTGAATGCAATTTGTCATGGCCAGTTATATCAGAGGAGATTAAAGAAATCATTTGAAAAGAAAGTGCATCATCGAGAGTTTCAAGAAGGAGATTTAGTACTCAAGAAAATTTTTCCCATTCATAAAGATCATATGGGAAAATGGGCTCCAAATTACGAAAGGCCATATGTAGTCAAGAAAGCTTTCTCAGGAGGAGCCTTGATCCTTACAAAAAGGGATGGCAAAGATCTCTTACACCCTGTGAACTCAGATGCAGTACAAAAATACTATGCATAAAAAAAAAGGGAGCTCGCTAGATCGAAAACCTCAAAAAACAATCTAGGCAAAAGTTAGAGCAATTGAAAAAGAGAGAAAGCTCGCTAGATCGAAAACCTAAAAAACGATCTAGGCAAAAGTTAGAGCAATAACAAAAGGCTCGCTAGATTGAAAACCTGTAAGGCAATCTAGGCAAAAGTTAGAGCGACCCGCTAGATTGAAAACTTGAAAAGAGCGATCTAGGCAAAAATTAGGGTCAAATAAAATGATCACTAGACTGAAAACCTGGATAGGCGGTCTAGAAGATGAACGAGCACAAAGAATGCGTCAGACTTTACAAACTGGGGCGATTGAACAGTTACAAACTGGGGCAAGAGTTGCATTGAATGACAGATTGGGGCAATGGAAGAGTTGAATGTGAAAATCGGAACAAGTTATGGATTTACAATTACAATCTGAGGGAAACATTGTGACAAACGAATAACTGGGGCAATTTCATCTTTTCTCTAAGCTTATTAGTGAGTTACTAAGGTTATTGAAGTGTGATACTTGCATTACTCATTGGAAAAACGGTCCTAAATAAAGTTCTGCTACTCATAGCATCCTTCTGTAAATATTTTTTATTTTCTAAACTTCACTCAATGTATATACAATTCCTTCCTTGCCAAATATTATTGTCTTCGACAATCACTTTGTTCAATAAAAGACCATGACTTTTCTCTCACCACCTAACCCCACAACATTTAATAGTGACATACTGAAAGGAAATATGTGTTAGTATTAAAATAACAGCATTACAATTATTTGTGTGTTAAATGTTGCAGTAAGCTTAATGAGGACCCAATAAAAGTTGTGTGTGGTGGAAAGTAAGAACATTGCTCTAACTCTTTGAATCTTCATGGCAGACTAAAAGTAACTCAAACAAAGACCAACCAAGGAGACACTCGAATGTCAAATGAGGTCAAATTAAATCAAGAAATCTCACTCATTCTTGGATCTTGGATAAGCGAGCTCGCGAGGAACAGTAATCTTATTTTAACATCACAAAAGTCATTTCATGAAATTACAATAGTTTTTGACCATCATGCATCATCATTGAATTGTATCATCAAAGCATTTAGTATCATGCACTCTTGCATGATCATCATTAATAAACTATCTCAAGCCTATGTCTAAGGGTCCACGTACCCACCTCATCATAAGGGTCCACGCACCCACCACTTCATTCCAAGGGCCCACGCACCCACCACTTCATTCCAAGGGTCCACACACCCTCTTCATTCCAAGGGTCCACGCACCCACTTCATCACAAGGGTCCACGCACCCACTTCATTCCAAGGGTCCACGCACCCTCTACATCTCAAAGGTCCATGCACCCTCTGCATTCCAAGGGTGCACGCACCCTCTGCATCTCAAGGGTGCACGCACCCTCTGCATTCCTAGGGTCCACGCACCCTCTGCATCTCAAGGGTCCACGCACCCTCTGCATTCTAAGGGTCCACACACCCATTTCATTGTAAGGGTCCACGCACCCATTTCATTCCAAGGGTCCATGCATCCACCCATTTCATTCTAAGGGTCCACGCACCCACATTTGCATTCCAAGGGTCCACGCACCCATTTCATTCCAAGGGTCCACGCACCCACCTCTGCATTCCAAGGGTCCACACACCTTCTGCATTCCAAGGGTCCACGCACCCTTTGCATCTCAAGGGTCCACGCACCCTCTGCATTCTAAGGGTCCACGCACCCATTTTATTCTAAGGGTCCACGCACCCATTTCATTCCAAGGGTCCACACACCCATTTCATTCGAAAGGTCCACGCACCCATTTCATTCCAAGGGGTCCACGCACCCATTTTATTCCAAGGGTCCACGCACCCATTTCTTTCCAAGGGTCCACGCACCCCCACTTCATTCCAAGGGTCCACGCACCCTCTGCATCTCAAGGGTCCATGCACCCTCTGCATTCCAAGGGTCAATGCACCCACCGCTGCATTCCAAGGGTCCACGCACCCACCACTTCATTCCAAGGGTCCACGCACCCACTTCATCGTAAGGGTCCACACACCTACTTCATCACAAGGGTCCACGCACCCACTTCATTCCAAGGGTCCACGTACCCACCTTTGCATTCCAAGGGTCCACGCACCCTCTCAATTCCAAGGGTCCACACACCCACCTCATGTCAAGGGCCCACGCATGCTCACAATTCCAAGGGTCCACGTACCCACTTCATTCCAAGGGTCCACGTACCCACTTCATTCCAAGGGTCCACGCACCCACCTCTGCATTTCAAGGGTCCACGCACCCACTTCATCACAAGGGTCCACGCACCCACCTCTGCATTCCAAGGGTCCACGCACCCACCTCATGTCAAGGGCCCACGGATCCATTTCATTCCAAGGGTCCACGCACCCACTTCATCACAAGGGTCCACGCACCCACTTCATCACTAGGGTCCACGCACCCACCTGTGCATTCCAAGGGTCCACGTACCCACCTCATGTCAAGGGCCCACGCATCCTCTCAATTCCAAGGGTCCACATACCCACTTCATTCCGAGAGTCCATGCACCCACTCTTTTCCAAGGGTCCTTGCACCTCTGGATTATCAATATCCATATATCTTCTAAACCCCAAGATCATCAAAATTTTGCGTTCATGGTGCAAAATATCTCTTTCCAACGTTCATAACTTGCACAAATATTTTTGTCAAAAATGGACTCACAGGAATTTTTTTTTATTATTTGTTTTTTACCATAGACAAAATTAATTCACTTCTTTTCAAATTTCTTATAATAATAATATGAAAAACTCTGTTATTCTTATTATTTTATAAGAAACTTGTAGAGAGGGGCAACTGTGAATAACTAATTTTGTCCGTATTTATAAAATTTTTTTAAAAAAATAATAATAATAAAAAATAATAAAAGATAAAAATTGATTAATAAAAATTAATAGGATAATAGGGATAAGGGAGTTATCTTTTCTGATAGATAGGGGATAGTGGCTGTCAGTTTTCGTTTAGTGGGGTAATGGAAGAGTAGTTAACAGGAAGTGAGATAGTGGAAGAGCAGTTAATGGGAAGTGGGGGAGTTATTATTGTTTAGTGGCGTAGTGGCAGAATACTTTCAGGTAACGAGGAAGGCATATAAATAAGGGGAACGTATCAGAAAACCTACGATATACACAGATACAGACCTACCTACGATATACAGTATACACAGAGATACACACAGACGTACGTGAGAAAGAGCACTAGACAGAGGACGTCATACATAGCAAGGAGAGAGCAACAAAGGAGGGAAAATCAGATCCAAGCTTCGAAAACTAGGTAACATCTTTATCTTGTTTTGTTTTGTGGCTTGTTTCCCCAATTCCTAACTCTGACACGTAGAATATGCCCCTAATGTTCATTCGTTGCCCTTTGTTTATTTTGCCTCATGTTTTTATTCCTGATGTATAGAATCTATTTCCTAATATGCCATATGTTTCCTTGTTGTTTGATTTGTAATATGACGATACATGTTCCCGATTTCCAAAACTGATGTGAAATCCCCTAATATGCTAATCAGTTTAAAATTAACTTTGTGAATCCTGATTCATTACTCTTTTTCTTTCATTTGAGGGGTCAACCGGTGTTAATTGAGTGGTTGATCCACCTTTGACACCGTTTGATTTGTAAGGGTTTATTGAGTAGCCATTTGCTACCTTGAACCCTATGCATTTCCTTTAAAAAAAAAGGGTTTCTAATTTTTTCCTAAATAAATTTTTCACGACTTCTTTCTCGTTTATTTCATAAAATAAATAAATAATCTTTTTTTAACTTACATATTAATAACACAAATCAATAAAAATATTTTTTATTTGAGTGAAATAAATTTTTTGAAAGTTAATGGTATATGGGCATAATCAATTAGGAGGTAACCATTTTAATGGACGTCATAGGGTGCTAGTACCTTCCCTATGCATAAATAACTCTCGAACCCAAACTGATTTCAAAGATCATACTTTTTAAGTTTTTCCAAAATTTTCTTTAATAAATTTTGGTGGCGACTCCTCTATTGTTTTAATTAAAAGCTTTTGTTCGTCGTCCCGTCGTGATCCCGGTTGCGACAACAACATCAGAGAAACTAGCAGTCATACTATTGATCATCTTGTCATAGAAAGGATCCTGGAGTGTTTCAATGAACGTGTTGACCAGTTCTTTCTCGGATAAGGGAGGTTGCACCTGAGCAGCCAACTCACGCCATCGTTAAGCATATTGCTTGAAGGTCTCATCTCCTTTCTTAGCCATGTTCTGGAGCTGAGTTCTATCAGGAGCCATCTCCATATTACACTAGTATTGTTTCAAGAAGGCCTAAGCTAGATCCCTCCATGAACGGATATGTGTCTGCTCTAGCTGAGTATACCAGTTTGCAGTTGCCCCAGTTAAGTTGTCTTGAAAGAAATGGATAAGCAGCTTATCATCGTGAGTGCAGGCAGACATCCTCCTACAGTACATGGTTAGATGGTTCCTTGGAAAACTAGTTCCTTGATACTTTTCCATTCAGGAACCTTGAATTTGGGAAGGATAACCACATCTGGGACCTAACATAAATCATATGCTTCTCTAGCATCATATGCACTTCCTTCGATTGCCCAGATCCTTTCCTCTAGGACTTTCTGCTTTTCAATATCCTCATTAGAAGGATGGCTTGGGTATTCCCCTGACATGTTGTGAGGATGAGAGGATGGTATGTATATAGGGTGAGGCCCTTAGGTGAACATAGGATTCGTCCCCCAACAGTTGTTTGGTAAGCTTGTGAGATGGTGTTTGGAATGGTATAAGGGATGTCTGTTGTGTTTGAAGGTGGGTTTTGTTTTTGGGTTTTTGTTTGACTGAATAAGGGTTCATGCCCATGAGGAAACCCATAATGAACTCCTTCAGTTGGTGGAGGCATGGTTAATGGTGAAGGGTTTTGTGGATTGAAGTCAGGAGGACATAATGGGTCAATTGGTTCTCCCGGAAGGGATTCCCTTACATCCTTATATTTTCACAGTTGGATGGCCTCCATTAGCTTGGCCATTTGTTCCTTCATAGTTCTGACCTCATTTCTCCACTTTTCGTTTTGTCTTTCCAGCTCATCCATGACTCCTGACTGTGATCGGGTCCTATAAGGATGTCGAGGAAATTGTCTTTCTCCAATTTTCTGTTAAATTAAAAATTAATTTTTTGAGAATTGAATGTAAAAGCCATGAATGCTAAAGATGTTTGTGTTTCAATGAGTATGATCATGAAAAAGGTGTGGAATGATTTCAAAATCTGTTTTTTTTAATGATAAATTTATTTAATGAATGAATGAATGAATGAATGAATGCTATGCACAAATAATTTTGAGAGATCTAAGGGTTTTGAAAATAATTGAGGGTTGGTTTATTTATTCACTCTTGATTTTTAGCAATTTTATGTTTTTATCAATTTTGGTACTTTTATTTTTCTATAAAAACCTTTAATTTTGTTTGAAAAAATTTTTAGTTTTGCTAAAATTTTGTAAAAACATTCTTTAGATTTTCTAATTTCATTTTCTCTCTTTTGGTATAAAATTATTTTTCTAATCTTTCCTAGAATTTTTTATTTTTCTTGATTTTTATTTGATTTTTCTTGACTTTTATTTTGATTTTTCTTTCCTTTTACTTATTTTTCTTTGTTGATTTTGTATCTCCCCAATCTCATATCTCATTTCCCCTCTGCTATGTTGGATGATTTAGTTCAAACAAATGTTTGTGCACACCAATGAACCTTGTATTACGAATGGGGTGTGTGCCCTCCTTGCCTTCTCTGTGGGTGACCTGTCCTAAAGATCTATAACCTTTAATGCATGAACCTTTAGTTGGTGGTTAGTAATCCTGGGGTGTAATATGTCACTAGAGCCAAGTTCTAGTCCATAATACTTGCTACAACAGCAGAGAAAGCTACCAGTTGTAGGGCATTACAAATAGGACGCACTCTAACTAGGATTTTCGTGATAGTCAAATAGGACGTAAGCCCCAGAGTGACACCACTAGACCCCTCTATCCTAGGCTGCACTCCAACCTGGGTATAGGGCCCCACTCATGAGATGAAATGCATATATGTGATATGTGGAGGGCACACAAATAATTGGGATACTTACAATTGGAAAAAGTGCAACAAGTATATATAGCAATTTATTATTCGTCTATCATAGGGTTGCACAACGAATAAACAAACAAATAAATAAATAGATAACTAGATAAAAGGATCAATAATGCACACTCAATTGTAAACGAGCCTAACTCTCTAAAGTCCCCAGTGAAGTCGTCATCTGTCGCAACCGTAATTACAATGAGACGACGAACTCGCTAAAAATTTTAAAAAAATAATTTAATTTGATAATTGGAGCCGCCACCAAATTTTTATTTTAGGGAAAAGATTTGGAAAAAACCCTAACTTGAGGAAGAATTTGGGTCCGGGAGTCGGTTATGAGCAGGGAAGGTGTTAGGGCCCCCTACTCGCCCATTCTGAAGAACGGTACCCTTAAATTGAATGTGCGATTTTGATTTTTTGTAAAACTGTTGGATCCCTTTAGTTTAGAAATAAAATAAATAGGTTTGTATGAAAATAGCCTTACAGGACTTGATCCTACTCCAACGTATTCCAGGGTGCAATGGGAAACTCAAGGCTACGTAGTTCTGGTTTGAAGGCTTGACCTTCCGAGTGAAAAAGAAGATGATTTTGAGAGTATTTTCTAAAAAGGGGATTCTCAGTTCACATATGTATAGGGTCCTAGACAACTACGACTACACTAGGACCTATATGAATCTCTAAATATTGAAAGATAAAAAAAGCTACCAGTTCGTATTTATAGCCCATCGTGTGAGACTTGGAATTATTAAAAAGGTATTTTCTAAAAAGGGGATTCTCAGTCCATATATGCACAGGGTCCAAGACAACTATAGCTGTACTGGGACCCATATGAATCTCTATATATAAACAATAGAAAAAGCTACCAGTTCGTATTTAGAGCCCATCGCGTAAGACTTAGAATTATTAAAACGGTATTTTCTAAAAAGGGGATTTTCAGTCCGTATATGCACAAGGTCTAAGACAACTACAGCTGCACTGGGACCTATATGAATCTCTAAATATTGAACAGCATAAAAAGCTACCAGTTCATATTTAGAGCCCATCGTGTGAGACTTGGAATTATTACGACGATATTTTCTAAAAAAGAGAATTCTCAGTCCACATATGCATAGGGTTCAAGACAACTACGGTTGCATTGGGACAATTATGAATCACTAAATATTAAATAGCAGAAAAAGTTACTAGTTCGTATTTAAAGCCCGTCGCGTGAGACTTGGAATTATTAAAACAGTATTTTCTGAAAAAAGGATTCTCAAAATGATGTTTTTTTGAAATATTTTATTATTTACAAGGGATTTTTAGGCCACATATGCACAGGGTCCAAGATAACTAAGGCTGCATTGGGACCTATATGAATTTCTAAATACCGAATAGCTGAAAAAGATACCAGTTCGTATTTAAAGTTCATTGCGTGACACTTAGAATTATAAATGGACTTGATTTCAAATAAAATAAACTTGATTTGAATTTGATGAAAATAATTGGACTTGATTTGAATTTTAGGCTTGAATTGGACCTGATTTAACATAAACTTGACTTGATTTGAAATTGAGGAAAAGAATTGGACTTGATTTAAAATAAAATGAACTTGATTTGAAATTTAGGCTTGAGTTGGACTTGATTTAAAATAAACTTGACTTGATTTGAAATTGAGGAAAAGAATTGCGAAAATTCTTTAGTAATCAAGCGATAGAAATTTCATTTCAGATCCAAATTAGACAAATAATATCATTCCAGAAAGTAGAGAGAAAGACGAAGAGAACACAATAAAAATTATCGAAATTGGAGATTATTTGATTGATCAAAAATAAAAACGAAAAATAGAGATGAAAATGAACTCAAATTCGAGAAGAAGCAAGAAAATTAAGCGGAATGAAAGTTGGATCTAACCTTCATTGCTGTGCTCCAAATGCCACTTGATAGCCCCTTGAAAGGTGATGAAGAACTGGTTCAATGGAGGCCAAGGACTGTAGTAGAGAGTCTCTTAGGTGTTCCCTTACTTAGAAAGTTCTGAATTCCTCCCCCCTTATATATACCTATTTTTTTTGTAATTTTGGTGGGTTCTCTCTCCTTTTTTTCCTTTTCTATTCTTCTGCTTTTTTTTTATTCTTTTCTTTTTCCTCTTCTTTTTTCTATTTTTATTTATTTATTTATTTTGTTTTATTTTATTCCATTACTTTTATTTTGATTTTTGAACTATTTTAGACTAAATGAACTTTTGGCTAAAAACAAAATAATTTATTTCGGTTTTGAATCCTTAAACATAATTCGATGTTCATAATGAGTATCAATTCCATGATGACGATACGTGGCAAAGATTTGTTCAGAGTCGACGAGATCCTTTCTTCCTTGTATGTATTCACATATGTATATATATATTTTTATTTCACTTTATCACAATATTTTATTTTTAATTAATTTGATTTATTATAACAAAAGAAAAGGAAAAAGGCTCAGGAAATTGCTACAAGGAACTGCTACCCCCATAGGCTATCCCATGGAGTCTATGAGTTGCTTGAGGAAAGACTTATGTAGCAGAAGTTAAAGGAACATGAAGAATGATCTAAAACAAATCCATCTGCAGTTCTTTCTCCCCCATCACCATCCACACACTATGAGAAATGGAAGAGAGCACGACAGAAGCCTTCAGGAGAGTATACATTCGAGTCATCTCGCATTATTGCTGAGAAAATTGTAAGAAAATATGAAATTAAGAAATTTTTTGTTTATTGTACCTTAATAGTATACATTAGTATATTGATTTATATTTTGTAGGATTCTTTGGCTAAACAAAGTTCACAAGGAACCTTTGTTCCTGTTGGACGGGAAGATATTCTCAGTATTGCTATTGGTCAACCAGAGCATCCAGGTCGTGTTCATGCTGTTGGACGAGGTATAGGCATACAACAATATTTTGGATTTCCTTCCACTAGACATGGTTCCAAAGAAGGACTTGTGTCAAGAAATGAGTTGGAAGCCATTAAACAAGACATGAGGCATGAATTGAGGAACGAACTATGAGAGAAGCTCAGACAGGAGCTTAGACAGGAACTTGCATCTTTAGGACTTTCCCAAACATATACACAAGCTCACCTTTCCCCTTCTTCTAGATGTGTGAGCACAAAGGGAAGTTGTGCTGTGAATGAGGAAGATGTACCAAGAGGAGAGGGGCTTCTTGTTGCTCCAGATGATTATGTTATATGTTGATGATCCATATCGTTTGGTGGCTATTGGAAAAGTCTATACCTTGGGTTCAACCATCCATCACAAGCAAATTGATGATGATAATGTTAGGGTAGTGGTTGAATGGGTTGAAGATGCAAATGTTCCTGTTCCAATGCCTACTAAGGAGGTTGATGTAGTGGGGAAAACCCCTAATCATTTTATTTTATGGCCAAAAGGACTTATACAGCAGATTCAACCTAAGGTATTAAATTTTCACAAATGTATGTCTTTCATATGTTACATTTTATTTTCTATCTCATGTTTAATAATATTTTGCACATGTTGTTTAGGGGACTAAAGTTGGTGCTAAAAAAGATGTTCCAATCCAACAAAAGGAATCTGAGGTTGATCTACTTGCTCGTTTGTGTATAATTGTTATTAGGTTAGGCAACCAACCTTTGCAATTGACTATCTATGCTGATGTCATAGGCAAGCCTAGCTCCATTCCCTTTTATATTACTAAGAAGGATATTTTGGATCTCGCTGGTGGTAATGATTTGCTTTGTGTGTCAATGTTACAATTATGGTTGATGTAAGTATATTTTTAAACCCTAATATCAATTAAGTATGTATCAAATTCTAACCATTAGCATTTATTGAAAATTTTAGGTACTTGCATCGCATCTTCATCCAAAGAGGGAACTTGGACTTGTAGGGATTCCTTCACCCTGTTCATATCCAAAGAACAAGGAACAACCCAGCAAAGATATAAGGTTATATTCAGAATAGGTTAGAGGGTGAAAACAATGTTACATGGCACCTTATTTTCATTCCTAAGTCCAAACTTGTTAGTTTAAATTATATTTGTGATTTTGCCTAATTTTTATTCACATTTTGCAGGGCTCATTGGCAATTAATAATTATTTGTCCCACACAGAATACAGTTGTCTTTCTATGTTCTACATGGAACAAACCGAAAAAAGACATAAAAGATATCATTGATTTGTAAGTTTTTCTTTTATCATTTATTATATTTCTATTCATTGCCTTTGTTCATTTATAATAAGCCTTCCTTGATTTGGTTCTGATTTTATTATATATACTATTTTCATAGAGCAATGAATGCTTGTCATTTGCTAAAAGGTAGACATTCCACAAGTATAAAAAAGCCCATATGGATTTTTCCACGTGTAAGTACTTTAATATTAAAAATTATTTATTTATTTATTTATTATATTTTTTATTAAATTATTCACTAAGTATAGTTTTTTTTGTATTCTTTTTAGTGTCAAAAACAAATTGGGGGTATCGATTGCGGATATTATGTGTAAACACTCAATTATGTCCGAGACCCATCTTAAGATAATGTATAAAAGAAATTCAAAACTAATACAAAATTAAAATTTGAAGACAAACAGAAAACAGACAAACAGGAAACAGACAAGCAGAAAACAGACAAACAGAGAACAGATAAATAGAAAAACGATAATAAAGTCAAGTTTTTTTTTACATAATAAAATTCTGGAAAAATAAAAACATAGAAGAAAAAGAAAAAAAGAAAAATATAAATAAATAAACAAAAATAAAAAAAATACATTAAAACAAAATCTGGAATTAAAAATTAAAAATAATAAAAATTCCAAAAAACAACAAAAAGATGAAAAGAAAATGAAAGAATAAAGAAAAATAAAAATATCATAGTTAAATAAAAATAATAATATATAAAAACTAAAAAAACTAAACACAAAAAAAAAAGCAAAAAGCAAAAAGCAAAATAGAAGTTACATAAACAGAAAAGGGGGAATTTCAAATGGGGTATAAAAGAAGGGAAATGTTGTAGGAAAGGGGGGATCCATCTTGATTTTGGGAGATTTTTCCAGAAGGGGAAGGAAGAGTTTTTCTCTCTGTTACTCTGAGGCCTGAAGCCTACATTGATCTCTCAAGAAATCTGGAATCACATCATCATCTTTTTCCAAGAAGGAGGATCTTTTCGAGTGAGGAAACAGTTCTGCATCCGGGAGCGAAGAAATCAACCTCAATTGGGTCTCCAGGGGAACCTTCTTGGAAGAAGAGACATGATTCACAGCATCTCAAGTTCTCTGCTATGGTCTCCAGGTAAGTCTATAATCGCATCAATCAACAATAATCATTTCGTGTCTCTGTGATTCATGAAAAAAATTGTATTAGAGTCAAGGAGGATCATCGCTTACATTTAGACATGGTGATTACTGTTCTTACACCTGTGTTGCTAGAAGATAGATAAAATGAATCTAAGAATCATAATTATGAGGGTCCAAGCAATTCTGATTCTTTGAGATTGGTGCCAAACAATGTTGAATTATACGAATCTGAAAAGAAACCTGCAAGATATGAGGTCCTCAAACAATCTCTTGTCATCGTTTAGTACGCCTCTACTCCTATTCTAACAGTTTTGATATTGGATTATAGTTGAATCATTCTGATTTAGAATTTGCTGTTTCAGGATAGAATTGCCTAGATGCACCATAGGTAAACGATCTATTATTTCTGGTAGTGAAGATTGGTATCTCCAAAGAATTTGATTCGGACATGAAACTCTGTATTGGAGCAGAGTGAGATCACCAATCCATTCCCACGCCTGTGGTTCTGTTGACGTTAAAGCCTGTGAGTTGGGCAGAATGTGTGATAAGGCGTCTCTGGTAGGCACAAAAAAAAAACTCAACCATATAGAGGAAGAGATCGAGCCATTACTCACCTGGAATCCATAAAACTTGATGGCTGAAATGACTACACCAAGTGAGTAAGGTGAACTTGCTAAATTTTGGTTTAGTTTCGTCACAAAGGACTTGCAGGGCAGTCACTAAACCACCCTCATTCAGCTTTGGCCTGTTCTGAGCAGTATTGGTAATGCCTCCATTTATCAAATTCGAAGGATGTGTATGCTGTGTGATACTTCCCGAAACTGCAATGACCCCTCTGAGGTGTACCAAACCAGGATGGTTTCTGATTCTTGTGCATGGCATGCACTTGTACGAATTCTTGCATGTCTTGGTGAAATCAGGTAAATGGCACCAAGGTTGAGACTCAGTAGTCGTCCATCCTCGAAGCTTCCCCTTATGAAGGACCAGGTCAAGGGTTGAAAGGTTGGGAACGTTAATATGTTTGGCACTATGCCAAAACTGAGACCCTGGACCCCCTGTTAATAGCATGATTATGAACTCGGTGTCCCTCTTTGAGTGAGCCAAAAATTTAAACTTGTACATAACCTTGTAGAAATCCTAGCAAGTGAGTGTAGGATCCTGAAGGTTGTTACTTGCCAAAACCAAAGGGAAAATCAGCCTCGTGCATGGGATGAAGGCTGTTTGCAAAAGACAAAAAATGTGGGCCCCGCTGTTGAACTGTGTTTGGGCAGTGAGATAAACATAGCCCACGTTTAGATAAAAAGGAAAGAATGCAATGTTATGAAGATTGGGTGGCTCAGTTGGTTAGATGCTTCCCTACACTCAGTGACATGGGTTCGAATCACCCTCACCTCACTTTGCCATTTTATTGAAAAATTCCCCCCTTTTCGTCACGTGCAAGTCACATGACCTGACCAAAGCCATGCAAGCCAAAAATTCCAGAATTAAAAAATTAATAAAAATTCCAGAAATCAAAAAAAGAATAAAAAATTCCTGAAATCAAGAAAATAATAAAAAATTCCAGAATTAAAAATTTTAATAAAAAATTCCAGAATTAAAAATTTTAATAAAAAATTCCAAAATTAAAAAATTCAATAAAAAATTCCAGAATTAAAAAAATTAATAAAAAATTCCAAAAATCAAAAAATAATAAAAAATTCTTGAAATTCAAAAAAATTTCATAAAAAATTCCTGAAAGTCAAGAAATTAATAAAAAATTCCAGAATTTAAAATTCAATAAAAATTCCAGAAATTCAAAAAAATAATAAAAAATTCCAGAAATTTAAAAATTAATAAAAAATCCAGAAATTAATAAAAAAAATCAAAAAATTAATAGAAATTCCAGAAATTAAGAAAATTAATAAAATTAATAAAATTTCAGAAAATCCATAAAAATTAATGCAAAGTTCCAAAAATTAAAAAATTCCAAAATTTCTAAATAATTACATTAAAACTCCAATTATTCTAAAGGTCAAAGAATGAAGCTTTCTTTTATTCAAGGATCAACGTCATTTGCGAATTATTTCTGTTTCGAAAAATTTAAAAATCTTTTTCTAATATTTTAGGATTCTTAAGTATCACGCAATGGACTCTAAATGGGGAGCTGGCGGTTTACCTGCTGTTCAACATTTAGTAGTTCATATAGGTCTCCGTGCTGCCTTAGCCGCCTCGGGCCTTGTGCATGAGTGGACTTGAGGTCCCCTTCAAAACTTTAAAAATCTCTTTTTTTTTCTAATATTTTGGGATTCTAGGTCTCACGCGATGGACTCTAAATGGGGAACTGGTGGTTTACCTGCTGTTCAACATTTAGTAATTCGTATAGGTCCCCGTGCTACCTTAGCCGCCTCGGGCCTTGTGCATGAGTGGACCAGAAATCCCTTCCAAAGATAAAACCTTCAAAAAACAAAATCTTCAAATACTCTCTTTAAAGCACTTTCGAAGGTCAAGCCTTCAAAACCAACCAGAACTACGTAAGCCTTGAGTTTCCCATTGCACCGGGGAATACGTAGGAGCAGGATCAAGTCCTGTTAGGCTAACCACCATCAAATATTTATTTCCACTCTAATAAAAGGGATCAAATCATTTTCGAATAATCACACACTCAGTTTAAGGGTACTGTTCTTCGAAACAGGCGAGTGGGGTGCCTAACACCTTCCCCACTCGTAACCGACTCCCTAACCTAAATTTCTTCCTTGAGTCAGGGTTTTTCCAAATCTTTTCCCTTAAATAAAAATTTGGTGGCGACTCCACTTTAACAATCAAATCATTCATTTTTCAAAATTTCAGCGAGTCCGTCGTCTCGTCGGAATTACGGTTGCGACATTATGTCATGAAACATATGTTTAACATTGTCTCAGTATCCATTACTGATTTATGGACTGAGGTAATTACAATTTTCAAAACTTCATTACTCTAACTATCTCATTTTAATTTGCATGATCATTTTTTTATTTAATTATATTTGCAAAGATTTGGAAATCCACATCTTTCTCTGAAGAGGAAATTGATGATGTGAGACAACGTTGGCAAAATATTTGTTGGAGGTAACCAACTTGTAATTTGCAATCTTAAACTATTTGTAATATGACTTTCATAGACGTGTGTAGTATGTGATGTTGATTGGTAATTACTTTGAATTATTACTTTCATAGACATGTGTAGTATGTAATGTTGATTGGTAATTACTTCTTTGAATAACCGGTTATCGATATTCAATTTATTCTGAAAGTGTATGGTGTCTGCTTTGTTGATTTTCTACTGGAACACAAAAAACCATATTTTGAATTTAAAAAAAATACTACTTTTTACGTCGGTTGAAATATTAACCGCTGTAAAAAATTAATTTTTTACAACGGTTTACCTTTTAACCATTGTAGAAAGATAACTTTTTACAGCGGTTGATTTATGAACCGCTGTAAAAAAGTTACTTTTTACAGCGGTTGTTCACCCGATGTAAAAAATCAATACTTTCTATACCGACTGTATCTATAAAGCTATGGGAATCGATGTAAAATATCCAAAACAACCGATGTAAAAAGTGTTTTTCCCACTGGTGATAACTAACATTTCTATACAAAGAAATTTGCACGACCGTGCATTAACATATAAGCATGACCTTGCAGGAGAAAGAGCCTGATTGTGCAACCTCTTTAGTGCATAAAGAATCATATTTTTGTATCGAAAGGAATAAAAGTTCAAGGAACTAACAATACCTTGTCTATGTTAAATATAATGAATTGATGAATAAAGGATAAAAACCTCATTTGATGTGTTAGAGATTATATATCTAAATTTTAAGAGCTTCTAGGTGAAAAATATACGTAATAAATGGAGAGGACTATAGGGTCCTAAGTTTTGAAGGAAATGTGAGGCCTTCAATTGAGGAGGAAGGGATAAATAAAGTGATTTTTCAACATGCATCATATTCAAAAAAGTTGTTTAGGAAATCATCAATGTGAGGATATTCTACCAGGCCCTTTAAGTGGAGCAATTAGAAATTTAAGGGTCGACTCATGATAGAAGTAAATCAAAGTCCATGATAATGGAAACTTTTGATCCTAGGGAGTATGTGAGTTAGGTTTGAACCTCCCAATGACCTAGAGTTTCTCCCTGTGACTTGGGTTGTTTCGGTTGGATTTAGTCATCTCAATAAAACTTTGAAGACTATCATTACCAGATGAGTAATTTCATATTTTGAGAAATGAGGATAATAACGATGATGTTAGTGCTACCTAGGATGCATTTGTTTTTTAAAATTGGATCCCAGTATCCTTATTGTTTTAATAAAATGATTGAAGGATGATTTTGATCCATATGCATACATATATTATAGAGATGATCAATTTCATATTATAGAGACTTGATGTGGTATAAGACATATTAGGTTTCAATATAATCTTAAGTCTATCATCATAGGTATTTGAAGAGAGAATGATAAATTAATTCATGTGCATTCATTACCTTCATGTTAGCCCTATTTGAAACACCAAACCACTAGCAAATGGCTATTGAAATCATAAGATAGCCCAAACACTAATAAAATACAATTGACTTGAATTTTTTATTTTAATTTAATGAAATCAAACCAACCAAATATTGTAAAACTCATAAAGGAAAGAAAAAAAAAAGATGCGAAATATGGAAATTTAAAAAGAATGTTATAATGAAACAATTGAAGGCCACTTTTAATGACAGTGAATACCATACCTGGTAATATAAATACTTTCATACCATAAGTTAGAAAAAGAATGCAAATAAATATGAGCACAACTAAAAATTAGAATTTGGTTTGGTACAAATCATTGCACTATTATATCAAATAAAATTTGTTAGAACCATGTCAATAAGTAAAGTGCATATTCCACATCATTTATTTTTTTAACACAAAAAAAAATTCAATAGCATGCAAGCTCAAACTCATTGGGGAAATCATGGATAAGATAACTAGCGATGTCTTGAAGAAAAAAAAGGAAGATGAGGATCTTCATAATACAGATTCTTTAACTTTCTACCTATTTGTCTCACTCTTGGGATTCATTGCCTTGGATGTTGAATAAAACAAACTGTTGAGTTTTTCATTGAAGTAAGGCTCTCCATAACAAAAATGTGGAAGGTAAGAAGAAGCATAAAAAACCATAGACAAATCCTCCTTCTTAGATTTTTCATCTTTCACTCATTTGTCTTTATGCTCCTCCTTATAAAATCCCATGATTCCATTTCCACCTATAAAGCTTACTAATTCACATGGACATATTTATTAAGAAAAGTCCTACTTCGTTATAGATATAAAACTTGAAAGGATAAGGGTCAAAAAGATGGAAGATGATCTACCAAAAGTTCCTTTAAAGTGAACAATACACTTACCAAGAGTAAAGTTCCTTCCAACCACTACATATAAACAAATTTACATTAAATAAATTGATTAAATAATGAGTCCAGTAATATTAACACATTCCACTTTCATTAATGGTTATGAAAATGAAAATTTATCTTGAGATTACCCTTAACATTAAAAAAATCATGTCTAATGACATTAATAATTGAGGAAAAAGCAATGGCATATCCAATAGTTAGGAGGCTAAATCTCTAGATTGTAAGGTGATGACATACTTATACGATAAGCACCATCATAACGAACGATAAAAACAATATATTATTATGTGAAAGTTGGCTCGGATTGCAAAATCAAGTAGGCATTGTCATCTTCATCATCATCATGTTGGACAGATATTTAGGAATCTACAGACTCAAACTAGGCCAACCACATCAAAGTTTACCATCTCAATAGTTGTAGGGGTAAAGGAAACTAGTTCAATGTGATACAACCATACAATGACATGTCATTCAATATTTATGGAATATAAATTTCCTAAAAATATAGGCACATATTAAATATTTGGGAGTGTTCCTTCCACCAATAACATGAGCACTAATGTAGTGTGCACTAAGAAAACTTCAAAACCATTCTTATTACGACATTACTTGACCTTGGTACATCTACTTTAACTGAATAATGAATGATAAGATCAAAGGAACCTAATAATAATTATAGCTAAAAGTTAGGGATTGTTGAATTCTAGAGGATAATGCTACAATAGGTGCATAAATATTTAAGGATAGTGCAATCATATACCTCAACCTACATTGTAACACCTCAAATTTCTTTGCTTAAGTTTTATGAATAAGAAATAAGTACTTATAAAAATTTCCCTTGAAATCTCTAAGGAAATTAGAGAATTTTCAATAAATAACGAAAATACCCTTATACTAGAATAACCTTAATAAAGGTACAAGAAACACAAGATAAAAGTTAAAAGATATCCTAGGATATTACAATACACCAATGATGATTATAAAATTATAAGGAAAGAATAGGAACAAAGAAATGACGAATAAGTCGGTAGAAAACTTCTAAAATATCCAAAATGCCCTTAGAAAGCTTTGTCTTTAACCATAGCTAAACTGTTCCTGGAAAAATATTAAATGACATAAGAATGGTTTAGGAATAAACCAATAAGTATTAAAAACATTGGAGGAAAAAAATTTTAACCTCCTGGAAAATAGTGAGAAAAATTACGAAAATAACCTTAAAAGGACGGTGCGATAAGAAAATGCGGAACAAAAGTCAAGAAGTGGTTCCTATACATCTTTCATGGGAGTTTCACATGGAAAACATGGTAATGACTCACCACATGATTCATCACAAAATTAAATGCATAAAATACAAAAATAATAAATGTAAAGATTCCTTTAACCATGATTAAGGTTAATTAACCTTGTTTAATTAAAATTAATCATGCTTAAGATAAGTTAAACTTGATTAGTAAAAAACTCAGCATGATTAGGACTAATATAATCCTAAAATTCTAATTCCTTATATTTATAATTATTTTTAAAAATAAAAATTACATGCAAAATTACCAAAATATCCTTAAGTAGGAAATTAATCCCTAAACTACCCTAACTTGGCCAAATTCACTAAGCCATGGGGAAGATCATATTATGCAGTTCCTAATCTCAAAGCACTTAGAGAAGCTCTCCAAATTTTTCCAAAGCTTAATCTAACCAAAAAATCCCAAAATTACACCTTAAACCTAAGCTTCTATCTTTGAAGTTTAAGCTAAATCAACTCCTAATCACCAAGACCCACCACCACGACCAAGAGATCTTTGTGGATCACTGAAGGGGGACCAAGTTCAGCTAAGAAAGCCCCACCAAAAACCAATCACAAAGTCTCTATCAAGTAGAATTTTACTACTTTATCTTTTAAGCTTTAAATCTTAATTTCTATGGTTCATTTTCTTCTTTTTGTGGATTCTTTCTCCAAGACCCATGGATCTCATTATGTTTGAACCCATGAGAACTCAAAATTGCCTTTTGAATGGTTAAATATAAGCATCATCCATTTTTAATGATTTTTGAGATGTAAAGTGAAGTTTTGATGAATTAAAGTGCTCTAGCCACCTTAGAAACAATTTAATCAGTTAAAATTTCTTAAAAATCAATTTTGATACTTTGGAAAAATTTGAGAGGTTATGAGAAAATTTTTTTAAGTGTTCATGGTATGAGATGGATGGATTTTGGAATAGATCTAGTGGATTTACACTTATTTTTCTTGAAAAATACTATCTTGAAGATTTTTATACTTAAATCTTGAAACTTGAGGATTTTCTTACTCTTATGAACTTATGTGGTAAGATATCCATATCTGAACCCTAGGACAAAAATAATTAAAATTTTAAAAAAAAAACCATAAGTTCCATTTGCTTGATTTGGACATAGATCTAAAATCTACTAATAGAAAGTTGAAATTTTGGAACCAAAAATAGAAGAAACATCACAAGACACCTATGAATTTTATTAACCATGACCCAAGCTAAGGAGTAAGGACAAGCCTTGATGGTTTCAAGTGTTAAAGATGCAACAAGTGCACAAAAGTATGGAACCAAGGTTATATGAGAAGAATTTTGAGAAAATGACCTTAGATTCTCAAAGTGAGCATTCGACCACCTTGGTAAAACTTGGATAAAAATCTATAAAAATTTATAAATATGGTATATAATATGAGATTTAAGTCTTAACTGGTGTAAATCAACTCTTGAGAGAAGGAGAATTAAATCGAAATGCCTTATAATTTAGTAAGGAGAATTCAACCATTACTTGATTAATTAGGTAAAAATGAGTCTAAATTCTTGATTAAGGTTAATTAAATACCCTTAAAATATGATTAAAAAGGAATAAAAGTGTAAGAAAGTTTTAGGAATGGTTGGATGACCATTTGGCCATGTCCTCCAAGAGTGAGGGAGAAGTCTTAAAAATTTCAACTTTTGTAGTGTTTAATGGCCTAAACCTTAATTAGTAGAAATCGTATTCTAAGACAAAGAAAAGAGAACTACAAGGCTTTAGGAAACTTGTTCACGCATTCGTTCACTTCTTAAGGATTAAGAGAAGTTTAAATTTAAGTCTCAATTAAGGTGACAAGAGGATTCTAAGTAGGTTAAGGGAGAAGTTGTGAAGTGGGTAATGAAACTAGCCTAAAAGCTTGCTAAAAACTAAGATTGGATATTTTAGGTAAGCTTAAGGAGATGATTGAAAAGTAATGATGGAATAAAAATAAGAAGTATGCATCCAGAAACATTGAGTTAATTAAGGAAGAATGAATTTGAAATCTTGGTTAAGATACATTAAGGATCTTTGTTATGTAAAAGAAAATGATTAAAAGTTTAAATGAAGCTTGAAAATGGTATGGATACCATTCGACCATGTATGATTAAATTGATACAAGTTAAAATCTTGCTAATGCATAACTCATAAACATAGTTTGATTAGGTTATGTATAAGACATGTAACATGAAGTGCACCAAGAGTAAAAACTTAAGACCTAAGGAAAAAATTCTAAGTTTTATAAAATCATGTGATATAACTTGATCTTTGAGAAAAGGAAAGGCTGAGAGACAACTTAGAAGGTTAAGTGGAATAAGATCCCGTGAGTGATTCATCACAAAATGTTATGAATTAAACAAGTTGGACATGTATAGGTATATATGATTATGTTGCCCAAAAATTAAATGATGAGCATAAGTAAGTCTTTAGAAGACAAGTATATGCTTAAGAATGTTAAACCAACTTGTATATTGCTTTATGAATGTATAAAGTCTAACATACGATGAATGATGATTACTCATGAATGTGTAAATAATGATGTTATGCATGACATATTGATTGTTTATTGATTGAGCATGCGTGCATGATTATCTGGAAGCTTTTAAAATAAACCTAAATGGTTAAAGGATCACTAAAGAAAAACTTATGTGAAAAGTTAATCTACTCTTAATGTGCCTTGTGCACATCCAAAGGAAAACAAAGTCCTGTTGAAGGGGAGACAAAGGGATTCTCCTTGGAGACAAAATGGTTCTCCACAAATCCTTCTATTGTGAAGACAAAAGGGTTCTTCACTTATTGTTGATGGTGACGACCATATAGGAATGAACTCATATCCTTAAGAATAGAAGGTAGAGAAGCAGAGCCAGTGGAAAGATATTGTTTGACTAATGTTAAAGTATGTCTATGTCTTAATTAACATTAAGGGACTGATAGAGAATAGATATAAGAAACGTAAGACATAAAGAAAATGACAATCAAATAATATCTATGATGTGATCCCAAAGATTTATGATGTTTAAGGAAGTTACATGTCTATGTAATAATGGTTTTCCTGTATAAAAGTAATCCACTTCAATAGGAGTTTTTGAAAGATTAAAATAAATCTTGTATTCATGTCATGATTTTTTTAATAAACTGAAGTGGTTAGGATGAAAGTGATGATACTAATTTTAGGGCAGAATCCTACTAAGAAACTTAGTTTCTCACCCCTATTTCCCCATCTTTCTCTCAGACAAACAAAATATCTTTCGTGACGGTAGTGTTGTTCATGGACATTAGCAACATCAATTGGACGGTAAACCCTCACGGGCTGTTGATTATAGCATAGGCTAGCCTGTAGATATAATTTTCTTTAGGACATCTATTTATTTCCAAGGTCATGAGTTCGAACTTCTCTACCACGGGCTTCGCCATTCAATCAAAGGCTTTCCACCTGAACGTGTTTTTCCTACTTCCTCCTGGCTTCAGGGCACAAAGAGTTACAATCATTGAAGATTCTTCTTCATCTGAAGGGGAAACGAACTATATACACAAATTTGTATATGAAGTTTGAATGTATATGTACAAGTTATGTTTAAATTACTTTACTGTTGATTAGATACAATTAAAATGAAGAAAGTAATTTATAAAGGTAATAACATATACGTTCACCAGAACGCCTAAATTATTTATTTATGTTACAAACGCTATATTGACGAAGCTTGAAATTTATATATCAAAGTGTTTGGTTTTTAAAATAATTTACTATATTTTTTCTAATAATTATATTTTAGAAAAATTTGTATCATGAGATAATGTTCTAATAAAGAAATTGGATGCACGACTTAAACGTAAAAACAATATTCATTTTTTAGGATGTTATATACATTGTTACTAATATATGATAACTCTTTTATTTCATCTTTGATAAGATGAGGTATATGTAATACAATTTGAGCAAGCTTAAAAGTAATGTCAACTTGATTCATAGAAGATTTTACCAATGATCTTCTCAACATTCTTTATACTAACTTTAAAATTGTTGCAATTATGGTTGAAAAATTCAAGGAAAGTTTTGATAGAATATGATAACCAATATGTAAATCACCCATCCAACACCACCATCCTTCTACCTCTAATTCACCCGGGGCCATTGAGTCACCCATACCAAACCATCATCTTTTGGCATCCAACCTTCAAATACAAAAACACTTTTTCCTTTCACTCTTTACTCACCTCCATCAACTTTTTTCTATTGGCCTTTGCTCACCTTTGAAATTCCTCATCTCTCTCTTCACTACTCGTGCCACCCTTTACCTCTTCTCTGTCACCTAAATTCATAATGACTATTTGTGTCCATTGAACCCCTTATCAACCATGACCCTCTCTCCACGGCACCCCTCAATAAAAACAACCTTATTATTCCTCGTTCTACTCTTCTTCATCATCAAATCACCCATACCACCACCTTAGTATAAATTTTCAAAAATAGAAATGATAAAAAAAGATTAATTTAGAGATAATTTACATGGAGTTGGAAGTACAGGTTGAAATAGGCCAGATCAAGATAGATTTTGAGTGTTCAAGTACAACTTGTGTAAGAATTTTGAGGCCTAATCCTAACCATGTTACTTGGCATAAACTTTTTTTTTTACTTGTTTAAAAGTCTGCAATATAAAAAAGTCAATAAATTGACGTAAAACCTATAGATATAAATGATTAAAAAATCTTACAAACATGCTTAAAACTTACAATATAAAAAAAGTCAATAAATATGCCTAAATCCTATATATAAATGACTAAAAAGGTATATGAAAGTAATATATTAAAATAAATATAATATATATATTTATATTATATTTTATATATTTTGTATATTTTTATATTATATAATTTATATTTTATATCTCTAAATAGGTTAAATAGATTTTTTTATAAGTTTAAATTTAATTTATTTATGTATTTTTTTAATAAATTTAAATGTATCTATTAATTAGATATATTAGGCTTAACTAAATTTTAAATAAATTTTTGATGGTGTTACTGATTCCTATCCTTAGTTAGAAGGGAATGGAGTTAGATGAACCAAGAAAAAGAAATAATAATTTTGATGGTAATGAAGTAATAATGAATGAAAAAGATAGAATCACAAAGTAAGATATTTATTTGATTGTTAAGAATTTAAAAAATATTGAAAATTATGAATAAAATATAATTCATAAAAAAAAAAAATCATAAACAAACATAATACTTTTAAATGTCAATACAATTGAAAGTTTTCAATTTTATATTGATTTCATTGATAATAATAAAAAATTTACAAAATAGCTTAAGATAAAAACTAGTTATAAGATGCTTTTGTTTTATTGATCAAGTGTTATTAAAATCTTTAAATACTTATCAATTATTTCTTTTTTTTATCCTTAATAATCAAATATTTTCTATAAAAAATATGATAAATTTTTAAAATGTTAAGATGAGTACTTGACAATATGCTTTTATATGCTTCTTCTAGAATTACCGTACTAAATTTTTGGTCGTCAGCTACACGAATCCTATCTTTAAACCTTAATATCCCATTATCATCTTAAAAAAATCTGATTCCTTTTTTTTTTTAAGTGATTTCTCTTTTCTCTTGGAGAATATGATTTTCGAATTTGAATTTCTCCTTGAGCAGCGATGATTTGTTCTAAAAAATTACTTGTAACCTTTAACATTCTAAATTTAGCACCTTTTGCAGTTATTTCTGTAAAATCCCTTAACTTTTCCACCAAAGAATGACAAGTGATATATACAATGCAAATCCAGCTTAATACGTCAAGGAATCTATCTATCTACATTACTCAGAGAATGCTATTCAAATGCAGAAACAACCATACGGTACCATCTCTTTCATGCCCACTTTCTCTTCCTTTTATGTTAATAGTCAAAACTCGAATCAAAAGTGAAAAGTCATCAAACCCGTAAGGAATGTGCAGTTACGGAGTCTCATTGATCACCACATTATGCTGCCGACAAGTTAGAATGCTCTATTTTATGATAAATAAATACCATGAATAAAAATATTAATTTATAAATAAGTTTTATCCAGGTTGGCATTCTAACCTATGGATTATTTTTACAAGAAAAATCCATGATCTTATATTAAATTATTCTAACATGTCATCGCTAAATTATTTCTAATGTCAAATTCTAATCTATGGTTTAATATTTGATAAATGATAAATGATTTATAAAATTTTATATATCTAATCATTTTTTAACCTCATGAACATGTATAGATATAATATAAATTATATCATCTGTATTGACATCTTCAACTATAAAAAAATGCTAAAGTTGCTATGTGTACCTCAATCGATATATAATAAATAAATAGTAAATCCAAATAACGGACCTAAAGAAATATGATTTCTGTTGTGTATTTTCGTAGCTTTAATGTGATTACCATTTTTCATTTTGATGTACTTACTGTTTAAGACTGTTTATCTCATAATAATCCACTTGTGAGTCATCTATCTCTTTGGGAGTGGTTACATAACCATGACTTCATGTTTCATTTTTGTGGAGCCTAGAGGGGCTGGATGTACTAATTAAATATCCAAGAAAGTAAGAACCTATCAACTTAAATCATAATTAAAAGTTAAATTCAAACTTTGTTCACTTTGAAAGACAACATTAAGAATTTATTTCCTAATTTTAAAATTAAAATTTCTTTTTGTATCTTGTTTACAATATTCATATACTATAAAAACAAATCATATATATTAAAAGTTAGCCATTAGATTTGTTCTCAGCAATATAGAATAGAAATAAAATTGTTAATATGTACTAATAGAAAAATGCATCTAAAGTGGACAATTTCGTTGATATAGGAATTTGATATGACCATTTAATTGTGTATCATATGCGTAATATGATACATGATCATGTAAATTTATAATATATATATGTTATTAATTTAATTTTTATTTGATAATTAAAATATATATTTATTGAAAAAACTTATTAATTAACAATAAATTGTTGGTATAATATATGAATACTTTTTGTATATTCTTGTTAAAATTAATAATTTATATTTAAAATTGGACTAATCATTAAACTAATGAAAATGTTAATTTATAATTTATTGGTTTAATTATAATTTAATTAAGATAAAATTAAAAATAATAAAATATGTTTTAAATATTATATAATATATTAAATAATAAAATGATAAAATAATATAAAATAATATAAAAATATAAAAAGATTAAGTTAACTAAAATTTTAAAATAACATAAAAAACATATTATACATTTTACAAGATAAAAACTCATAATAAAAAGTTAAGTAAATTAGGGTGTATAAGCTGATACCATATGTATAAATATTTATTTACAAATAAAAATATTTTGTATGAGCAAACTAGTTCGAATCGGTTTATTACACGTTTCTTACCTAATTTTGTTCTGTTTTTGACCAATTCAACCAATTTTTTCACCTATTTTTGATCCACCAATTTTATAAATTATCTAGATCAGTACAACCTGAAATTTTTTAAGTCAATCAATCAAACCAGCCATTCTGAATATAACTATGTCAAATACAATATGCTGCATTCTATTTCAAGGGGAAGGGTGCATATTGCTGTTAGCATAAATGCATTTACAAGTGATAAATAAACATTTATTTTTGTATAACTCTATTTCTTTTATGTCTTTTAATTATATCATTTATAACATTTTTATTTTACTATTATTTTATTATTATTTTTAAGGATAAATTCATCCTATTTCCATTTATATCATCCATTTTTTCTAAAAATTAATAATAAATATATATCACAATAATATTTACATTCTAATAAAAAAAATTTATATTTCGCATCTTATCATATCATATTATATTTTACTATTTTAATTTAATTTAATTTTTTTTGTCCTTTTCTTGTTCTTATCCAATGCATTCCATTTGATAGCGATATTAGCATATATATTTTTTTTCTTTTTCTTAAAGAAAGAAGCAAAGGAACGTACCTATGCATAGCGAAAGCGGTAATAGATGTTTGGTAAGTAGCAATTTGACAGGTAGCGAGGCTTGAAACTTATAAAACGTCAAGGTAAAGTATGGTGATGGATTCGTTCGTAAAGTTTAGAATGTCACGTAATTCACATGTCTATATGCCTACTCAAAAATGAAGTTTGACAAGTATTCCCTACTTCAACTTCGTTGTCATATATCAAGATCTCAAAGTGGCTTCATATGTCAAAAGCCAAGTACGTGTAAGTGGAGAAAAGAACGTACCATATCATCATTTCATTTCCATAAATATGTCCATTCCAAACCCATTAAGCTATCACAAAGATAAATAAGAAATAGAACATAGTATTATACATGTAACCTAGATATCTAAAATTGGAAAAAGAATATTCAATTCTCTTAATTTTGACTCTTTTACCTATTATCACCACTAAATTTCAAATCTTCTCAAATAATCTTCAAACTATTACTGTATTATTCCAACTTCCGCTGAGTCATATATTAATGAAAAAAATAAATTAAGTCTAACCTTTCAGATATTTATAATAAAAAATAGGATAAAATTTTATAAAAAATTAATTAAAATATATAAATTAAAAATTCTATACTATTATTAAACCATTGATTATTATATAGGAAAAAATAAAATTTTATAATCACTACTTTAAAAATTGTTTATTGTAATTTTAATTAGTTGATAATTAAAAATATTTACTAACAATATATTGAATTTAAATTATTGTTAAAATATATAGATAATATAAAATATATGTAAATTATTAGAAAATTATTTATAATAAAAATTATTAAATTACCGTTTTTATCATTTATGATTAAGGTAAATTTCAACTTTATTCTCAAAAGTTCTTTTGATTTAAGTTAGTTTTTTATGGTTTTTCAGATTGGTCCTTTTATTATAATGATGTTAAATCTTACCAAATTTTTTTTATCAAAAACTGGAAAAGTGAATTAACTTATCTTGACCTGTTTAATTTTTTATGTATAAAATAAACAAGAAATCCTAAGAAAATTTGATCCATATTTACAAAATATGAATATTTCTCATTTTGATTTATGAAATTATACAAAATTTTGATATGTTGGTTGTATTTTGACATTTAGACAAATCTCTTAATCAATTTAAATAATTATTGAAAATAGATATATAAAATCAGGATTTGATAAGAACAGGTTAAGTCAATGAAATCATAAAAAAAAAAATATTTAGTGTAACCTATGGAATAGAAAAAAATTTCAATCCATTTCAATAACAGTTGAAAAAATTAATTTCCAGCAAATTTTTAACAAAATTTAGCATTGTTATCATGAACTAATTTAAAATTAATTAAAAGGAAAACATTAAGTACTAATTTGAATTAAAAAAATTCAAAAACAAAATCAAAACTTATTCTAAAATTAATAAAATATGAAACATTAACTTTCTTAAAAGAATTAATAAACTCATATCTCACATTTTTCAAGTGAGGATGAATGGGTTTAATTAAGTAGGAAAACTAAAATTGAGAGAAAATAAAAAATCTCAAAATTAAAAATATATATATATATATAATTTATTTTTGAAAAAGAATAATATAATTAAAACATAAGGTAAACCTAGTCATATTCCAAACTGCACTTATTCTAATTAGAGTCATATATATCTAAGTTGTCTAAGTTGTATACACATTTTTAAAAAGTAGTATTAATAAATAGCCTAATGCGTCCAACATGCATATAGTTATGTTCAGTACGTATCCAATATGGTAGTTGGTACGGCTCAAAATATAGTATTCATACTTCATATATCACCATCATTTACACTCTCCATTGTAGCTATTGGATGGCCACATGTTTGGTTTGGAAATGTAGCAACTGCACCTAACCCGCTCTCAAATCATTAAAAAAAATAATTTTATTGACAGATATTTTTTATAATAATATAAATTAATATAAAATATATTAAATTAATATAAATATATTAAATTTTGATTATATTATTTAAAATATCATTAAAATATTTTTTAATGGATAATTTTTGACGAATATTAATTTATCATAAAAAATATGATAAATATTAAAATTGTTATTTTATATTTTTTAAAATTATTATTAAAATAATTTTTTTTAATGAACACACAGTATAATGCTTATTTTATTTTAATTTTTTTAATTTTTCCCCTTTTGAAGAGTCGATCAGATCTACTATATGGCCAATTGATGGGTCTGAAGAGTAGTGTTGTTGTCATTATATCAAAGATGAACTAACAAAAACATAATTGGTCAACACATTTCAAGGCAAATAAGAATTTCAGGTGCTTTGCTATGTTTGGACAAAAAATTAATATAAACTTGGGTTTAAATTAAAAATACGAATACTAGTAGAGTAGGAATTGCCGACATATCTACTCCCATTTGAGTGTCATGAGGTTTAATATCGATTCTTGATTTATTTGCATTCACACTATATTGCATTTATTTAAATTATTTTTCATATAAAATACATAGTTATTTGGTGCCTCTTTTGTTCACTTCATAGATTGGAGAGGCCAAACCTTTACTCCATGTGTGCCGTTGACTAGCACCTACAATGACAATCCAAGTCATTGAAGAATAAGATATATTTTTGTTTTAATAATTTTTTAGTTTAATAATAATAATAATAATAATAATAATAATAATAATAATAATAATAATAATAATAATAAAATCAGAATCTTTTAATAAAATATTATGAATAATTAGATTATAAATATTTGAAAGTATAAATCAGGCTAGTCACTTTTATATTTATCAAATGCCAAGAAAATAGTTAATTGAAGATTTGTATTATTAACTAAGAAAGATTACATGTAGGAAGAAAAAAATACAATATCTAGAACAAGTTCATATAAAAGCTCCCAATCTGGTCCCACTATAACACAATGAATCACATACCCCACCATGCAAACCATATCCTAAAAAGCATTTCACGTATTATCAATTACGCATTCATAACTAACAGTCTTACTAATTCCCTTTCTGCCTGTTCTTATTCCTCTCATAAGTTTTTCAAACACGAGACCCATGACTAAGTTAAAATGGGCTAATTAACACATATTCAAGCAACTTGACATCCCTCTAGGCTAACATCCAAAAATTGAGTGAAAAATTAATGAAGTATCCAAGAGTTTCATCCCTATCCATCAATTCCGTTTTCACTGATCCCATTCTAGTTTCTCCTAGAATATATTTTATTAAAGAAGGGGATTTCTTGCCATGAATGACTTGAAAATGGTCAACTCTAAGTAGTAGCATGAGAATTGGTGTTATACAACCATTCTACCTAATGCAACCAAGAACATCAGTACTTTGGAGCAAAAGCATTGTAAATATGTCTCCAAAGTATCTTTGGTTGCCCTTTTGTTTCCTGATGATGATAAGAAGAGCTCATACATAATTTGATTCCACAAAAGTTAAAAAGCTGATTCCAAAACTGACTAATTAACTAATAGACGATCTCGATCATTGATGATGGACTTAGGAATCTCATAGAGTTTAATCACTTTCTTAATGAAAGACTCAGCTACTGTCCTTGTTGTGAACAAGCTAGTGTTTTAGTTGGATGAAATGTATACTCTGAAAGCCGGTCAACTACCACCAAAACAATTTCAAAACTTTTGGATTTTGGTAAGATTGTAACAAAATCAAGGTTGAGATCCTCCCAAATTTGTTCTGGAACATCCAATGGATGAAATAATCTTGCTAGGGATTGAGCTTGATTAATTTGTTGTTGACAAATATCATATTTCTTTTTTCACAAATTTTTGAACTCTTTTCTTTATCTCATACCAATAAAAATTTTCAGCCAACCACTTGTAAGTTTTAAATATTCTAAAAGTTCACTAGTGCGGGTGCAATGAAACTCATGGAGTAATGTTGGAATCCAAGTAAATGTTGTAGGAATCACCAACCCATTATAGATAATGGATCTTGATACAAATTATTAATCACTTTTCGAAATCACTTTTTGCAAAAAAAAAAAAAATCTGGTTAGATACCCATTTCCATATTTTTCCTAAATATAAACATTCAAGCCTAGAAATCAAAGCATGCAAATCTGGCTTTTTGTACACCGGAGCAATGCATCTGCATCCTAAAAAGTACCCCAACAATTTTTAAAACCAACATTATTGATCTAGATTTGTGATTAATTATTGCAAAAGTTGTCTCAAACTTTTTTTGTCATAAAAAATTAAAATGTATTTCCAACAAATAAGGTCTCCAATGTTGAATAGACAAAAAATCAATAAATAGGGTCTCCTTGTGATAAGAAGACTAGACTAAGTTTTCCTTTGAAAAGGATGCACTGAAATAAGATAGTGGCCTTCCTTCTTCCATACATGAGAACTGCTAACCCCTTTCCTTCTACATGACACTAAATGACAAACATCGTGGAAAATATAGGAGCCTTAAAACAAGTGCTTTAGTAGTAATTTTCTTCAATTTGTGAAAGGTCTCTTAAGCTTTTTTTTCACCTTACTAGAAACCTCCTTTCTTGGTGAGGTACATTAAAAGACTTAGCAACTTTTCCATAATATTTAATAAACCTTTTCCATAATACCCAATAAATCTAAGAAAACCTCTAACTCCACTTACAGACTTTATAACACCTTTTTTTTATCTTTCTCAGGATCCATGGCTACTTCCTTTGCTGAAATACTTTGCCTAGATATTCTACCTCCCATCTACCAAAGTGGCACTTCTTTTTGTTTGCCACCACCCCATGATCTCATAAACAACCTAAAATATGCCTTAAATGTTGGTTGCGAGAGATCCAATCCATGTTATATACTAATATATTATAAAATAAATATCAACACAAACTTCTCAAGCAATGTCTAAACACATCATTTATCATGAATTGAAAAGTGGCCAGTGCATTCATTATCCCAAAGCACATAACTAAATACACGTAATTTCCACTATGGTTCCTAAAACTTATTTTGAAAATATCTTCTTCTATTACTTGAATTTGTGGTAACTGGACTTAAAGTCTAGTTTTAAGAAATAAAAATGCTCCATGCAACTCATCTAATAACTCTTCGACTTCGATAACAAGTATTGGATACTTGTCTAGAAATATGGTTTTAGTAAAAGCTCTATAATTAATGCACATTGTCCAAGTGAGGTCAATTTCTTCAAACCCACCACACTAGTCTAGAATAAGCACTTGTGCTTGGCTTGATTTCTTCTAAATTTTGCAGCTTTACCACTTTTTTCTCTATCTTGTCCTTTTGATAATAGGGGTATATGTAAGGCCTAACATTCATTAAACCTTCCCCATATTTTGGAGTGATAGCATGCTCTTTGCATCTTTAAGATGGAAGCCTTTTTGGTTTCAAGAACATCTCTCGAAGTTCTAGTAAAATTAGTTGCACATCCTTTTCCAGCACAAGTGTCAAAGTTTCTTCCCTAAGGTAGGAATTAATTTATGCAAAAGTAAAGAATCATTTCAACTTCACAACATAGGATTATCCCTTAGTTCAATGTTTTTCCTTCGCATTCTAATTTCATAACCTGTTGTCTCTAATTAAGATGACTTCTCCTAATGTGACCACTATTCAATTCCCAAAATGAAATCTACCTTTTCCATATGAATAAAAAAAATGGAAAATTTTAAGTTCTCCAACTTAACCATCGCTCATTTACACTTCTCTTTCACTCGCTTTTGGTTCCAACATCCTAATCTAACTTTAATTTTTGTTGTCGTACCATACTCTCATCTCAAGGGCTTCACTATCTTCAATGAAATGAAATTATGGGAAGCCACATTAACAAATAAAATTAACTCTAAAAATTTCTTAATTTTCAAATTTTCATTTTAAACTATTAATTTTAGAAATTATTTTTATTTTTTCTATTATATATTTTTTTTAATTTTCTAATTCTTTCTTCTTCTTCTTTTTTTTTAATTTCAATTTGAATTAGTTTGGACAAAAATTTGCCCTAGTTTAACTCATTAGTTTGAGAATATTTTTTTTTGAATTTTCCTAATTTTCTGATTTTATTTGTCAACTTTATTTCTTTCCTTCCTTTTTAATTTATAATATTCTTTTGCTTTTTTAATTTTAAATCGATTTTAAATCTTCATATTTTTGTGGTTGTTCAAAATAAATATGTCTTTTTTGCTGTTTTGAGTGAGGTGATGTGTGACATAGGCTTAAGGTCATATGATGTATGCATGGTGGTTTGTAATCCTAGAGATTATGAAGGTCACTAGAGCCAAGTTCTAATTCCTGGTGCTTGCTACAACCGTAGAGAACGCTACTGACTGTAGGGCACCAAGAAAAGACGCACTCTAGCTGGGGTTTTCGTGATAGTCAAACGGGACGTGCATCCCAAGTGACACCACTTGACCCCTTTAGCCCTAGGTTTCGCTCAGAATTGGGTGTAGGGCCCCACTCATGTTATGCATGTAGGACTACAATGTATGGAATAACCTGCAATTTAAACACAATATATATATATATATATGTATATATATATATATATGTATATATATATATATATATGTCTTCTACCCTAGGGTGAGAAACATACAAACTTGAATTATCATGAATATAAGAAATAAATAACATATGAATAAATAGAAAAGGGGTCAACATACATTTATACACTCAATTTGAAACAGGGCTTGACTCTCTAAAATCCCCAGTGGAGTCACCATCTGTCGTAACCGTAATTACAACGAGACGACGAACTCGCTAAATTTTTTAAAAGAATATAATTTGATTGTGGAGCCGCCACCAGATTTTATTTTAAAGGAAAACATTTGGAAAAACCCTAACTTGAGGAAGAAATCTACGTTCGGGAGTCAGTTACGAGTAAGGAAGGTATTAGGCATCCTACTCGCTTGTTCCGAAGAACGGTACCCTTAAACTGAGTATGTGATATTTTGAAAACTGTTTGATCCCTTAAAATAGAATAGAAAATAAATAGGTTTATAGAAGATAGCCTGACAGGACTTGATCCTGTTCCTACGTATTCCCTAGTGCAATGGGAAACTCAAGGCTACGTAGTTCTGGTTAAGAGACTTGATCTCTTTGAGGAGAAAAAAACAATCTTAGGTAAAAATTTTAAAATCAACATTTCTTAAGAAAGCGAGGAATTTGGAAAAGAACATGCTTGAAAAATTCAAACTGTCGTAAGCCGTATTTGAATTAGCTCGGATTAGAACACGTAACAATAGAGAACGCTACTTGCTCGCATTAGAACCCGTTGCACAATCTGAGAAAAATTAAAAACAGACGTTTTGAAAAAAGGAAGAGTTTTAAAAAAAAAATTAGAAAAACAGACATGCTTGCATAATCCAAATCGTCGTAAGCCGTATTTGAATTAGAACGGATTAGAACACGTAACAGTGGAGAACGCTACTTACTCGCGTTAGAACCCGTTGCACAATCTGAGAAAAATTCAAAACAGACGTTCTGAAAAAAAGGAAAAGTTTTGAAGAAAAAAACAAAAGACATACTTGCATAATCAAAATCGTTGTAAGCCGTATTTGAATTAGCACAGATTATTACACGTAACAGTAGAGAATGTAACTTGCCCGTATTAGAACCCGTTGCACAATCTGAGGAAAATTAAAAAGAACAGACGTTTTAAAAAAAAGGAAGAGTTTTGGAAAACAGACGTTTTGAAAAAAGGAAAAGTTTTGAAAAAAACATATGTGCTTGCATAATCAAAATTGTCGTAAGTCATATTTGAATTAGCACGGATTAGAACACGTACAGTAGAGAACGCTACTTACTCGCGTTAGAACTCGTTGCACAATCTGAGGAAAATTAAAAACAGACGTTCTGAAAAAAAGGAAAAGTTTTGAAAAAAAAAACGGACGTGCTTGCATAATCCAAATCGTCGTAAGCCGTATTTGAATTAGGACGAATTAGAACACATAACAGTAGAGAACGCTACTTGCCCGTATTAGAACCCGTTGCACAATCTGAGGAAAATTAAAAAGAAGAGACGTTTTAAAAAAAAAGGAAGATTTTTGGAAAAGAGACGTTTTGAAAAAAGGAAAAGTTTTAAAAAAAACAAACGTGCTTGCATAATCCAAATTGTCGTAAGCCGTATATGAATTAGCACGGATTAGAACACGTAACAGTAGAGAACGCTACTTGCCCGTATTAGAACCCGTTGCATAATCTGAGGAAAATCAAAAACAACATATGAAGATGAACTCGAAAATCCGAGAAGAACTAAGAAAATTAAGCGGATCAAAAACTAGATCTAACCTCCATTGATGTTCCTTATTCAATTGTCTCCAATCCAGATCAGGTCATAATGTTCAAAGGTAAGAATTAAGTGTGTTTTTTTATTTGATTCAAGCATACACTTAACTCTTTAGGCTTAACGACTTAATCGTGCATCACTTAAGCTAGACTTAGCATATAAGATGCATGCACATGGTCATGCACTCTTAGGAATTTTTTTTCAAAGGAGGACATACAAACACAAACAAATCAGAAAGAAATACATATAGAAGGATCAACACATGAAAAATAATACCTAAACAAGGTTAAAAGAACAAGATCTACAAAAAAACTTCAAAGACACAAGAGATTTTGGCGCCAAAATTTGAATTCAAATCTAAGAATAATTCAAAAATATTTTTCCAGAGATCTTAAAAAATTAAAACTGATAAATTGAAATATATGAATCATAGGAATCAAATAAAAAAAATTTGACAAAAATCAGACCAGAAATCAGCAAGTTATGCACAAATCAAACAAGATAGGTTCATTTGCACACCAAGACGGACATGCTTCAGTAATTCGGCCATAAAAACTTCATTTCAGATCCAAATTAGACAAATAATACCATTCCCAAAACTAGAGAGAAATATAAAGAGAACGCAACAAAAATAACTTAAATAGGAGATCGTTTGGCCGATAAAAAATGAAAACCAAAAACAGAGACGAAGATCAACTCGAAAATTTGGCGCCAAAATTTGAATGCAAATCTTAGAATTTTTAGAAAATATTTTTTAGTAGATATGAAAAATTAAAACCACAAAATTAAAAGATATAGATCATAGAAATCAAACAAAACAAATTTGACAAAAATCAGCACAGAAATGAGCAAGGTATGCACAAATCAAACAAGCTATGTTCATTTACGCATATGGACAAACATCCTTAAGTAATCATATAATAGAGACTTCATTTCAGATCCAAATTAGAAAATTAATATCTTTCCAGAAACTAGAGATAAATACAAAGAGAACGCAACAAAAATCACTGAAATCAGAGATCATTTGATCGATCAAAAATGAAAATGAAAAATGAGACGAAGATGAACTCGGAAATCCGAGAAGACGCAAGAAAATTAAACGAAATAGAAGCAAGATCTCACCTCCATTGATGTTCTTGAATGCCAATTGATAGAATCTTGGAAGGTGATGAATAACTGGTTCCATGGAGGCCAAGGAGGTGCTCAATTAGATGTAGAATTCAAGAGTCTCTTTGGTGCTTAAAAACCTAAAAAGCTCCCTTTCGCTGACTCCAAGTGCTCCTTTCTCTCCCTCCTTAGAAATTCTGAATTTTTTTAGAAATGAAGAATCCTCCCTTGAACTAAATGAAAGTCCCTATTTATAGATTAAATTTCGAAAAAAGAAAAGGAAAAAAGAAAGGGAAAAATTTTCTAGAAGTGAAGAAGCTTCCGCCTTTTGTTTTCTAATTTTTCTCTTTTTTGTTTTCTTTTATTATTTTCTTTATTTTTATTCTTCTTTATTTTTCTATTCTTTTTTTTGTTATTTTTTCCTTTTTCTCTAACTAATTCTTAACCATCATTAACTAATCCAACTAACTTTCTAACTAAATTCTTAACTAAAAATTTATTTTTCTTTCATTTTCTTTTTCCTTTTTTCTCTAATTAATTCTTAACCATCATTAACTAATCCAACTAACTTTCTAACTAAATTCTTAACTAAAAATTTATTTTTCTTTCTTTTTCTATTCTTTTTTTTGTTATTTTTTTATTTTAGACTAAAAAACAAAATGATTTATTTGGGGTTTTAAATTTATCCTCGAACATAATTCAATGTTCACAGTTTTCCCCTCTTTACTCATTTTCTTACCAGATAATGTAAGAAACAAGTTTCTAGATTATCACGGTAAAAAATGAGTAAAGAAATGGACAAATTATTGGCAAGTCTTGAAGATGTCAGGGAGTTGAATGATGCTTCCGGGGTACCAGAAAAGTTTCGGGCTTGACCGAAAACTTAGGAATGCATGCCCTAATAAGTTGGACGATCGTAATTCAAATATGGAAATTTTGCATAAGTTTTGCAAGCCTTGTGTAATGAGTTGACGAGGTTCAAATATGCAAGGCCTAATATAGTAGGCCAAAATGAAGGGATTTAAGATGCGGCACTTGAATTGGCTAGATAGGAAAGCAAATGTGTTGGGGCCTGTATAGGCCAGGATGAAGAAATTTAGACATGCAGGGGCCTTGTGTGATAGGCCAAGATGCAAAAATTTAAGCATGCAGGGGCCTTGTGTGATAGGCCAAGATGCAGAAAAATAAACGTGCTGGGGCCTTGTGTGATAGGCCAAGATGCAAAAATTTAAACATGCAGGGGTCTTGTGTGATAGGCCAAGATGCAGAAAAATAAACATGCTGGGACCTTGTGTGATAGGCCAAGATGCAGAAATTTAAACATGCAGGGGCCTTGTGTGATAGGCCAAAATGCAAAAAATAAATGCGTTGGGGCCTGGTGTGATAGGCCAAGATGCAGAAAAAAAAACGTGTAGGGGCCTTGTGTGATAGGCTAAGATGCAGAAATTTAAACATGCAGGGGCCTTGTGTTATAGGCCAAGATACAGAAATTTAAACATGCAGGGGCCTTGTATGATAGGCCAAAATGCAAAAATTTAGACATGCAGGGGCCTTGTGTGATAGGCCAAAATGCAAAAATTTAAACATGTAGGGGCCTTGTGATAGGTTGAACAGAAATTTAAACATGCAGGGCCTTATTTGATAGGCTAGAATGCAGGAAATTAAAATGTAAGGCCTGATGTGATAGGCCAGAATGCAAAAAATTAAAATGTAGTGCCTCATTTGATAGGTTGGATAGAAATTTAAACATGCGGGGCCTTTTGTGATAGGCCAGAATGCAGGAAATTAAAATGCAGTGCCTGATGTGATAGGCTGGACAGGAATTTAAACATGCAGGGCCTGATGTGATAGGCCAAAATGCAGAAAATTAAAATGCAGTGCCTAATGTGATAGGCTAGGAAGAAATTTAAACATACAGGGCCTGATATGATAGGCCAGAGTGCAGAAAATTAAAATGCAGCACCTGATGTGATAGGTTGGGCAGAAATTTAAACATGCAGGGCCTGATGTGATAGGCCAGAATGCAGAATTTAAAATGCAGCGCCTGATGTGATAGGCTGGGCAGAAATTTAAACATGCAGGGCCTGATGTGATAGGCCAGAATGTAGAAAATTAAAATGCAGCGCCTGATATGATAGGCTGGCCAGAAATTTAAACATGCAGGGCCTGATGTGATAGGCTGGGCAGAAATTTAAACATGCAGGGCCTGATGTGATAGGCCAGAATGCAAAAATTAAAATGCAGCGGCTGATGTGATAGGCTGAACAGAAATTTAAACATGCACGACCTGATGTGATAGGCCAGAATGCAGAAAATTAAAATACAGCGCCTGATGTGATAGGTTGGGCAGAGATTTAAACATGCAGCGCCTGATGTGATAGACCAGAGTGTAGAAAATTAAAATGCAGCGCCTGATGTGATAGGCTGGGTAGAAATTTAAACATGCAAGGCTTTATGTGATAGGCCAGAATGTAGGAAATTAAAAATTCGGGCCTGATGTGATAGGCTAGAAGAAATTTAAACATGCTTGATGTCCTGTTGTTGACAGGAAAATGCAAATGAGGTCCCGCTGCTGCCGGGAAGAATGCAAATGAAATCCTGCTGTTGCCAGGATGAATGCAAACCTGTTAAGAGAGGCAAACAGAATTTAAACATGCTTGATGTCCTGTTATTGACAGGAAAATGCAAATGAGGTCCCGCTGTTGCCGGGAAGAATGCAAATGAAATCCTGCTGTTGCTAGGATAAAAGCAAACCTGCTTGACAGGTGGACAAAAATTAAACATGCTTGATGTCCTGCTTGACAGGAACATGCAAATGGGATCCTACTTGACAGGATGAATGCAGAAATTTAAACATGAAATCGTGCTTGATAGGATGAATGCAAATGAAATCCTGCCTGACAGGATGTGTGCAGAAATTTAAACATGAAATCCTGCTTGATAGGATAAATGCAAATGAAATCCTGCTTGATAGGATGTGTGCAGAAATTTAAACATGAAATCCTGCTTGAGAGGATAAATGCAAATGAAATCCTGCTTGATAGGATGTATGACACGCTCGTCGCAAACGTGCAAAAATAATTTCTAGATTTTCCCCAAACTATTAGTATAGTATAAGGTGCAACCTAGGTCATCTCCCAAAGACCATTTTAGATTCTTAAGCAAATAAGGAGAAAGTTAGAACAAGGGGATTTTGGAAAGATTTGATATGAAGTTCTAAATGCAAAATACATAATGAAATTAATTTCACTTAACAATTATCAACTCATGGAATTCAGAGGCTATTTTCTTAACTAATCATTGATCATTAAAATCATGCATTGTGTTTATCAACCTAGGATCATCTGGAACCCCTAAAATGATCCTTGAATTCTCTATTGAGAAACCTCTCAGAATTTAATTGATTATGATCAACAAGATTTAGTAACCACTTAATCTTTTATCTAAACCAATTTCACAATCAGAATTCAGTTGAAGTAAGTAATAAAATGAAAACCTTCAATTCAATTACTTAATTTCTACTCTTCAAACTTTTGGAAAATGATTTACCAATCAAAAACCAATTATAAATCAATTATGCATTACTCAAAATACGTCAACCGATCAAACTTTGATTAAAGAATAAAATTGAAGAATATAGTAAAGCAGAGTAGAAATCACTCAATAAGCATGTAAATAAAGATCAAGACCTCAAAGTTAAAATGAAAATAACTTGAATCCTTGAATTGAAACTACAAACCTAGCCTTCCATGAAGGAGGCAAACTAACAACAAAGAAAAACTAACCCTTCCATGAAGGAGGCAAACTAACAACAAAGAAAAACTAAGCCTTCCGTGAAGGAGGCAACTAACAATAAAGAAAAACCTAAGCCTTCCATGAAGGAGGCAACTAACAATAAAGAAAAACTAAGCCTTCCATGAAGGAGGCAAACTAAGAAGAAAGAAAGAAAGATGGAAAGTGGTATTGAAGTTAATCTCCAAGGGGTGTGTTTCTCCTCTTGTAAACCCTTCTATTTATAGAGGATTTTTGAGGCATCATCTTCAGAAAGTCACCAACTAGGATATTACTTTTCTACCCTTTTATTGCTTTGACATGGGCTTTGTTGAAAATGCAAAACACTTTTGAATTTTTGTCACCAATGAGCATAACAATTTTGACTTTCTTGCACCCAATTTCGGATGTTCACATATCCGAATTAGAGCTTGACTTCTGAACAAAAGTTGTAGCCCCCGATCTTAGCTGTCCAACAGATTTGATTTCATCTCAATATGACTTCTGTATCTCAAGATATGGCCAGATCTTTGCACACTGTTCAAATTCCACGTCAGCAACACTATCTCATCTTTTGAGATAATTTCGGAGTCCTAAACATCCCATTTAGAGTCTACTCTTGCTTTGTAACTGTGGACACTTCTTTAAGCTTTCATTCAAGACAGATTTCATGATTTTTGGATGTCTAAACTCCTATTATGCTCAAAATACTATAATAGTGTCATTTTAATCGGGTAAGCAAAGAAATTCAATTAAACTTCATATGAACCCAAACTCATAAAATATGACAAAGATCACTTAATTGAACATATAAGAAGTCTTAATGAGATAAAAGTGAGAGATAATTATTTATGAAATCTATGCTTATCAATGTATGCGGAAATTTAAATATGGAATCCTGCTTGACAGGATAAATGCAAACAAAATCCTGCTTGACAGGAGGTATGCGGAAATTTAAACATGAAATCCTGCTTGACAGGGTAAATGCAAATGAAATCCTGCTTGACAGGATGTATGCGGAAATTTAAACATGAAATCCTGCTTGACAGGATAAATGAAAAAGGACCTGTTAAGACAGGTGAAATGCAGAAAAAGTCCTGTTGATGATAGGAAAGATGCAAGCCTGCTAGACAGGCAAAGGAAAGTGAAAATGACCTGTTAAGACAGGAAAAGATGTAAAAGTTCTGTTGTTGGCAAGATGAAGGCAAAACGCCTGTTAAGACAGGCACAACAGAATGGTGAAAACCTGTTAAGACAGGAAAAGCGAAATGAAAAGGACCTGTGAAGATAGGAAAGAAGCAAGCCTTGTTAAGGCAGGAAAAGTAAAGTGAAGGGAATCTGTTAAGACAAGTAAGATGCAGAAAAGTCCTGTTGATAACAGGAAAGATGCAAGCCTGCTAGACAGGAAAAGTAAATGAAAATGACCTGTTGAGGCAGGTAAAATATAGATGGAATCCTATTAAGACAGGCATTGAAATGAGGAGAGAAACCTGTTATGACAAGTAATGAAGAAAAATCTTGTTGCTAACAGGAAGGAAACAAGATACCCGTTAAAACAGGAAGAAGAATGATGAACACTTGTTAAGACAGGCAAAGGAAAGTGCAAAATGACCTGTTTAGGACATGTAAAATGTAAAGGTCCTGTTGTTGACAGGATGAAAGCAAGACGCTTGTTAAGATAGGCACAATATAATAGTGAAAACCTGTTAAGACAGGAAAAAGAGGAACGAAGAAAAAACCTATTAAGACAGATGAAAATGTAAAAGTCTTACTCTTCACAGGATGAAAGGAAGACGTCAGTTAAGATAGACACAATAGAGTGGTAAAAAAAAATTGTTAAAACAGGCAAAGCGGGATGACGGAAACTTGTTTAGACAGGTAGAAAAAGGTCCTATTGTTGACAGGAAAAAGCAAGCCTGTTAGGACAGGAAGAACGTAGAAATGGCCTGTTAAGACACGCGTAGCACAGATGGCCTATTAAGACAGGCAAGGCAAGAATGATCATACTTATTTAGATAGGTCATGTGAAAACAAGAAGAAGATTGACCTGTGAAGACAGGCAAAGGAAAATGAAGGAAACCTGTTAATACAGGTAAAAATGAGTGACGAAAATTGACCTGTTAGGTTAGGATGAATGTAGACGGATTCCTATTGTTGACAGGAAACCTACCAGGCAGGGGAACGAAAAGATGAAAGCTTGTTGAGACAACCAAAGGAGAGTGAACAATGTCCTGTTAGGACAGGTTAAATGTAATGGTCTTGTTGTTGACAGGATGAAATGAAGATAGATGCTTGTTAAGACAAGTGTGGCAAATAAAATGACAGCCTGTTAATGCAGGCGAGGGAATGACTTGAGAGGACAGGTATGGAAAACAATCTGATGTGTCTTGGGCAGGCATGTGCGGAGGGAATATGGACTTCTTCATCGGCTACCCCAGACAAACTTATTTTGAAAATTATTTATTACTTATTCTACCTTGCACTTGAGAGTTTTTTAAGCACTTGATAATTATTCTCTTTAAGAAACTTGGGCAGACATTTTTCCCCTAGTTTAGAAAATCCTTGAGTCTTGATTTGAGGGAACTTTGGGCAAACATCTTGCCCCAGTTGGGAAGATTTTTGGCAATCGAGGAATGCCTTAACTTGAGGGGATTTTGGGCAAGCGTTTGCCCCAGCTTGAATCTTGATTCATACTTCGAGGTTTGCTTCATCTTGAATTTTTCAGGGCGCATGTTTGCCCTAACTTGATTTTTGACTTGGAAATTTGAGGATGACCTCAAATTTGATTTTTGTGTGGGCAAGCATTTTCCCAACTTTGAGCTTGACTCAAAATTTGAGGATGCCCTCAAATTGAATTTTTGTGGGCAAGCAATTTCCCCAGTTTGAGCTTGTCTCAGAATTTCAGGATGACCTCAAATTGGATTTTTTGTGGACAAGCGTTTGCCCTAGTTTGAGCTTGACTCAAAATTTGAGGATGACCTCAAATTGAATTTTTGTAGGCAAGCGTTTGCCCCAGTTTGAGCTTGACTCAAAATTGAGGATAACCTCAAATTGAATTTTTGTAGGCAAGCATTTTCCCCAGTTTGAGCTTGACTCAGAATTTGAGGCTGACCTCAAATTGAATTTTTGTAGGCAAGCATTTGCCCCAGTTTGAGCTTGACTCAGGATTTGAGGATGACCTCAAATTGAATTTTTGCGGGCAAGCATTTGCCTCAGTTTTGATTTTGATACGGGAAATTTTCCCTGGTCTTAATTATTATTGACAATGAATTATGAGATGTCGGATGCTTATCATCATGTTTGAATGAATGTAGGAGGATGTGATATTTTAACTTGATTATTGCTTCTTGATGCTCGACATAATTATTTAATAGATTTTATGGAATGAATACAGCCATGAGATGGTGAAAAACTTTTTGTTTCTCTTGATTTTTTTATTTTTTTGATAGGTTCTTTCTCGACAACCTTATAGTTGGTGTGAAAGGAACCAAAAATCAGGATGAGCTACATTGACTCAATCTCTTGGCTTCTTGGTCAACTTCAGAACCTTCTTTCTAGGATCTTTGAGACCCATCAATAGTCAGCATTATTGGATGAGACACACTCATTTTGTCTTGGCAGCGTTATGGCTGGTAAAAGGATGACCTTTTGGGAAGTAGTCATGTCGTGTTGCGATGGTTGAGGACTCATCCGATTTGTCATGACTTTTCGAAATTTATTTTTTTATTTTTAAATTTTTCACATTCCTTTTTGGCCTATGTACCTTTGAGGTATGCAAAGTGATCTTGGATAATTAATGGAAGGAAATGCAGAATTTTGCAAATGATGTTTAAGGTAGTATATTTCAAAGGAAAGGGTGAAGGATGTTGGTTTGATTTCCCAAATGGCACCTTTTGGTGAAAAATGCCAATGCTGCTTTTCATAATCTTGATTATCAAATTAACCAAACTTAAGAAGTGACAAAAATTTTGCCCCAGTTTTGGAAAATATTAGCTGCAGAAATGTCAGATTGTACTAGGATTCTTGGTTGACCTTAACTTTTGCCTATGTTGTTCTTTTGATTTTTCAACCCAGCAGGTCTTTTGTTTGTCCTAACTTTTGCCGAGGCCGCCCTTGCAGGTTTTCGACCTAGCGGGCTCTTGATTGTATGCCCTAACTTTTTCCTAAGCCACCCTTTGAGGGTTTTCGACCTAGCAGGTCTTTGTTTGTGTGCCCTAACTTTTGCCTAGGTCGTCTTCGAGGGTTCTCGACCTAGCGGGCCTTTTGTGCCCTAACTTTTGCCTAGGCCACCTTTGTAGGTTTTCAACCTAGCAAGCTCTTGATTGTATGCCCTAACTTTTGCCTAAGCTTCCCTTTGAGGGTTTTCGACCTAGCGGGCCTTTGTTTGTGTGCCCAACTTTTGCCTAGGTCGCCTTTGAGGGTTCTCGACCTAGCGGGCCTTTTGTGCCCTAACTTTTTCCTACGCCGCCTTTGCAGGTTTTCGACCTAGCGGGCTTTTGATTGTATGCCCTAACTTTTGCCTAAGCCGCCCTTTGAGGGTTTTCGACCTAGCAGGCTTGTGTGCCCTAATTTTTGCCTAGGTCATCTTTCTAGGTTTTCGGTCTAGCATGCTCTTGATTGTATGCCTTAACTTTTGCCTAAGCCACCCTTTGAGGGTTTTCGACCTAGCGGGCCTTTGTTTGTGTGCCCTAACTTTTTCCTAGGCCGTCTTCGAGGGTTCTCGACCTAGCGGGCCTTTTGTGCCCTAACTTCTTCCTAGGCCGCCTTTGCAGGTTTTCGACCTAGCGGGTCTTTTGTTTTGATCCTAATTTTGCCTGAATTTTTTTTGGAATTTTAATCCAGCAAGATCTCTTCTGATCATGACTTCATCGATTTATTTTTTGAATTTTAACCCTACTTTTTCCTGGATTATTTTTTCTTTTAATCCAGCGGGTTTCTATTATTCTTCTTGAATTTTGGATTTTAACCCCGACTTTGCTGGACCATTTTGATTCTCAATTCAGCGGATCTATTTGGCATCCCTATGTTTTTTCCTGGATTTGAACTTTCAATCCAGCGGGATATTTGTTACTCCTGTTAGAAGTGTTCCTTGAATGGAGATTTGAAATCTCTAGTTGGATTTTGATTATTCTGCTTACTCATTTAATTTTTCTCCTTGAGTTTGATTAATTAGATGTTTCAAAATTATTTATTACAGCACTGGCATTGTCACCAACAGGTATTGATTGTTTAGGTGTAGGATAAGATGTGGATTGAATGATGAAAAGAAATGGAAACTTTCAAGAAGTAAAGCCAATAATGGAAAGCACATGCCTAATGAACAAGAAAAAAGTAATTTTTGTATTATTCATTAAGATTTATTTATAAAAGATTGACTTTGAAAAGTATGAAACACCCTGGATGATTTTCCTCGGTATATCAGCTTATACAAGGCAACTCATTGTGCTGCTCCTATTTCTCAGCTAGTTGATAAGCTCTCATGACTCGGCAATGGATTGTTCTCGGGGTTGGAGCAAGCTTCCCAAAATCCAGCCATTTTGCATCAATCAAGTTTTGTAATTTACGCTTCAGTGCTAGGCAATCCTCTGTGGAATGACCAATGAACCCTGCATGGTAATCGCATCTAGTGTTTGCATCATACCATTTAGGATATGGTGGTTCTTGAGGCTTTAGAGGATAAGGAGCGTCTAGCGAGTTTTGAATTAAGCGAGGTAGCAGCTCAGTGTAGGAGATCGGAATAGGGTCGAATTGGATAGGCTCCATCTCTTTTTTCAGGCTTTGATTAGGGTTTTGTCTCGTGGCTTGTGTTTGTATCGTGTATGGTGTTGGTGGCCATACTTACGTTGGATAGTTGTAAGTAGGATGGTAGGGTGTTTGGTAGGTGGTGGCGATATAAGGATATGGTGTATAGGGTGTGTATGGTGGTGGTTGGTAACTGGCTGGACCATAATGTGCTACCTGTGGAGTGTATTGGCCTTGACCAGAAGCCACATTATAAGCTTCGCCTGCCTTCTTCTTTCCCGATCCGGTGGAAGCGTTGAATGCCCCTATAAGCTTATGCGCAATCTTTCCACGGCGCATGTCACCTTCGATCCTTTCTCCAATGATGACGACGTCAGAGAAGCTAGCAGTCATACTACCGATCATCTTGTCATAGAAAGGATCTTGGAGTGTGTCGATGAACATACTGACCAGCTCTTTCTCAGACAAGGGAGGTTGTACTTGAGCAGCCAACTCCCTCCATTGTTGGGCGTATTGCTTGAAGGTCTCCTCTCCCTTCTTGGCCATATTCTGGAGCTGAGTTTTGTCAGGAGCCATCTCCAGGTTATACTTGTACTGCTTCAGAAAGGCATCAGCTAAGTCTCTCCATGAACGGATATGTATCCGTTCCAGCCGAGTGTACCAATTTGCAGCTGCCCCGGTCAGACTGTCTTGGAAGAAATGGATGAGCAGGTTATCATCATGAGCACAGACGACCATTCTTCTACAATACATTGTCAAATTGATATTTCTGGAATTCAGGAACCTTGAACTTCAGAGGGATAACCACGTCTAGGACTAGACATAGATTAGATGCGTCTTTGATATCATAAGCACTTCCTTCGATTTTTCGGATTCTTCCTTCCAAGATTTTCCATTTTTCAGCATTTTCGTTAGAAGGATCGCTTGGGTACTCTCTTGGCCTATTGTGAGGATGGGAAGATATGTATATTGGATGAGGTCCTTGGGTGAACATAGGATTCGTCCACCCAATGTTTATTTGGTGAGCTTGGACAGGTTGTTGTGTGGTGTTTGGAGTAATATGAGGGATTCCTGTAGAGTTTGAAGGTAGGTTTTGTGTTTGGGTTTGTGTTTGGCTGAATGGGGATGCATGCCCATGAGGGAACCCATAGTGGACCCACTTAGTTTTTGAAGGCATGGTTGATGGTAAAGGGTTTGGTGGATTGTAGCCAAGGAGAATATGATGGACCAACTGGTTCCTCTGGAAAGGACACCCTTAGGTCCTTCTGTTTTGACGATTTGATAGCCTCCACCAGTTTGGCCATTTGATCTTTCAGAGTTTTCACCTCATTTCTTAGCTCTTCGTTTTGCCTTTCCAACTCATCCATGATCTTTGATTGGGAACGAGTCCTATAAGGATGCCAAGAAAACTATCTTTCTTTAATTTTATTTTTCTGTAAAATTTGAAATTAGTTTTGATAAGCTGATGACTACATGAATATCAAAGCTTCAATGAGTATGAAATGAAAAAGATATGAGATAGTTTTCAAAATTTCTCTTTTTTTTTATGATAAATTTATTCAATGAATGTAACGTTTTGAAATGCATAAATAATTTATAGATTTAAAAGTTGACCATCTTTTGGAATGATCAAACGGTCTCTTCAATATTTAGGTTTACTCTTTTCTAGCAAAAATTGATTTCTTGATTTTTTTGATTTTTGATTTTTTTTTTGGAAATTGTTTTCTGTGTATTAAGGAAATTGTCTTTCTTCAATTTTTTGTTAAATTAATTATTAGAAGAATATGAGTGAAACATCATGAGTGGTAAAAACATTAATGAGTGTTAATATAAAGAAGGTATGAGATGACCTTTAACGATAAAGTCATTTGATGAATGAATGAATGTATGTTGGAATGCACAAATAATTAGAGATTTGAAAGTTGATCATTTTAAGTGATCTGTTGCTTTATTTATTCTGACTTCTTCAAATTTTTCTTTTTTCTTCTTCTTTGGTTTTTTTTCAAAATTTTCTCCCTCTTTGAATGAGAAATTGTTTTGTTAGATTTTCAAATTTTCATTTTAAACTATTAATTTTAGAAATTATTTTTATTTTTTCTATTATATATTTTTTTAATTTTCTAATTCTTTTTTTTAATTTTAATTTGAATTAGTTTGGACAAAAATTTGCCCCAGTTTAACTCATTAGTTTGAGAATTTTTTTTTTGAATTTTCCTAATTTTCTGATTTTATTTGTCAACTTTATTTCTTTCCATCCTTTTTAATTTATAATTTTCTTTTACTTTTTTAATTTTAAATCGATTTTAAATCTTCATATTTTTGTGGTTGTTCAAAATAAATATGCCTTTTTTGCTGTTTTGAGTGAGGTGATGTGTGACATAGGCTTAAGGTCATATGATGTATGCATCTCACAGGGTGGTTTGTAACCCTAGAGGTTATGAAGGTCACTAGAGCCAAGTTCTAATTCCTGGTGCTTGCTACAACCGTAGAGAACGCTACTGACTGTAGGGCACCAAGAAAAGACGCACTCTGGCTGGGGTTTTCGTGATAGTCAAACGGGACGTGCATCCCAAGTGACACCACTTGACCCCTTTAGCCCTCGGTTTCGCTCAGACCCGGGTGTAGGGCCCCACTCATGTTATGCATGTAGGACTACAATGTGTGGAACAACCTGCAATTTAAACACAATAGATATATATATATATATATATATATATATATATATATATATGTCTTCTACCCTAGGGTGAGAAACATACAAACTTGAATTATCATGAATATAAGGAATAAATAACATGTGAACAAATAGAAAAGGGATCAACATGCATTTATACACTCAATTTGAAACAGGGCTTGACTCTTTAAAATCCCCAGTGGAGTCGCCATCTATCGTAACTGTAATTACAACGAGACGACAAACTCGCTAAATTTTTTAAAAGAATATAATTTGATTATGGAGCCGCCACCAAATTTTATTTTAAAGTATGTGATATTTTGAAAATTGTTTGATCCCTTAAAATAGAATAGAAAATAAATAGGTTTGTAGAAGATAGCCTGACAGGACTAGATCCTGCTCCTACGTATTCCCTAGTGTAATGGAAAACTCAAGGCTACGTAGTTCTGGTTAAGAGACTTGATCTCTTTGAGGAGAAAAGAGCAATCTTTGGTAAAAAATTTTAAAATCAACATTTCTTAGGAAAGCGAGGAATTTGGAAAAGAACATGCTTGCAAAATTCAAACCGTCGTAAGCCGTATTTGAATTATCTCGGATTAGAACACGTAACAGTAGAGAACGCTACTTGCTCGCGTTAGAACCCGTTGCACAATCTGAGGAAAATTAAAAAACAGACGTTTTAAAAAAAGGAAAAGTTTTGAAAAAAAAAAACAGACGTGCTTGCATAATCCAAATCGTCGTAAGCCGTATTTGAATTAGCACGGATTAGAACATGTAACAGTAGAGAACGCTACTTTCCCGTATTAGAACCCGTTGCACAATCAGAGGAAAATTAAAAACAACAGACATTTTAAAAAAAAAGGAAGAGTTTTGGAAAACAGACGTTCTGCAAAAAAGGAAAAGTTTTGAAAAAAAAAAAACAGACGTGCTTGCATAATCCAAATCGTCATAAGCCGTATTTGAATTAGCACGGATTAGAACACGTAATAATAGAGAACACTACTTGCTCGTATTAGAACCCGTTGCACAATCTGAGGAAAATTAAAAACAATAGACGTTTTAAAAAAAAAGGAAGAGTTTTGGAAAACAGACGTTTTGAAAAAAGGAAAAGTTTTAAAAAAAACAAGCGTGCTTGCATAATCCAAATTGTCGTAAGCCGTATTTGAATTAGCACGGATTAGAACACGTAACAGTACAGAACGCTACTTGCCCATATTAGAACCCGTTGCACAATCTGAGGAAAATTAAAAACAACATATGAAGATGAACTCGAAAATCCGAGAAGAACTAAGAAAATTAAGCGGATCAAAAACTAGATCTAACCTCCATTGATGTTCCTTATTCAATTGTCTCCAATCCAGCTCAGGTCATAATGTTCAAAGGTAAGAATTAAGTGTGTTTTTTTTATTTGATTCAAGCATACACTTAACTCTTTAGGCTTAACGACTTAATCGTGCATCACTTAAGCTAGACTTAGCATATAAGATGCATGCACATGGTCATGCACTCTTAGGAATTTTTTTTCAAAGGAGGACATACAAACACAAACAAATCAGAAAGAAATACATATAGAAGGATCAACACATGAAAAATAATACCTAAACAAGGTTAAAAGAACAAGATCTACAAAAAAACTTCAAAGACACAAGAGATTTTGGCGCCAAAACATGAATTCAAATCTCAGAATTTTTCAAAAATATTTTTCCAGAGATCTTAAAAAATTAAAACTGATAAATTGAAATATATGAATCATAGGAATCAAAAAAAACAAATTTGACAAAAATCAGACCAGAAATGAGCAAGTGATGCACAAATCAAACAAGATAGGTTCATTTGCTCACCAAGACGAACATGCTTTGGTAATTCGGCCATAAAAACTTCATTTCATATCCAAATTAGACAAATAATACTATTCCCGAAACTAGAGAGAAATAAAAATAGAACGCAACAAAAATCACCAAAATAAGAGATTGTTTGACCTATAAAAAATGAAAACGAAAAACAGAGACGAAGATCAACTCGAAAATTTTGTGCCAAAATTTGAATGCAAATCTCAGAATTTTTAGAAATTATTTTTTGGTAGATCTGAAACATTAAGACCACAAAATTGAAATATATAGATCATAGGAATCAAACAAAACAAATTTGACAAAAATCAAACCAGAAATGAGCAAGGTATGCACAAATCAAACAAGCTAGGTTCATTTACGCATATGGACGAACATCCTTCAGTAATCATATAATAGATACTTCATTTCAGATCCAAATTAGAAAAATAATATCATTCCACGAAAATAGAGAGAAATACAAAGAGAACGCAATACAAATCACTGAAATTTGAGATCATTTGATCGATCAAAAATGAAAATAAAAAATGAGACGAAGATGAACTCGAAAATCCGAGAGGACGCAAGAAAATTATACGAAATAGAAGCAAGATCTCACCTCCATTGATGTTCTTGAATGCCAATTGATAGAATCTTGGAAGGTGATGAATAACTGGTTCCATGGAGGCCAAGGAGGTGCTCAATTAGATGTAGAATTCAAGAGTCTCTTCGGTGCTCCAAAACCTAAAAACCTCCCTTTCAATGACTCCAAGTGCTCCTTTCTCTCCCTCCTTAGAAATTCTAAATTTTTTTAGAAATGAAGAATCCTCCCTTGAAATAAATGAAAGTCCCTAATTATAGATAAAATTTCAAAAAAAGAAAAGGAAAAAAGAAAGGGAAAAATTTTCTAGAAGTGAAGAAGCTTCCGCCTTTTGTTTTCTAATTTTTCTCTTTTTTGTTTTCTTTTTATTATTTTCTTTATTTTTATTCTTCTTTCTTTTTCTATTCTTATTTTTTTTATTTTTTCCTTTTTCTCTAACTAATTCTTAACCATCATTAATTAATTCATTTAACTTTCTAACTAAATTCTTAACTAAAAATTTATTTTTCTTTCATTTTCTTTTTCTTTTTCCTTTTTTCTCTAACTAATTCTTAACCATCATTAACTAATCCAACTAACTTTCTAACTAAATTCTTAACTAAAAAATTATTTTTCTTTCTTTTTCTATTCTTTTTTTTGTTATTTTTTTATTTTAGACTAAAAAACAAAATGATTTATTTTGGGTTTTAAATTTATCCCCGGACATAATTCAGTGTTCACAAAGTCCACACAACTTTTCTTCTTATTTAGTTTCTTTGATAGTCATAGAATTTTTTTTGTTGTGCTAAACTCGAACCATTGTGCTTGTTTGTAGTTTTCCTCATATACCTAACGAGCAAGCATATCCATAACGAAGCTTGAAGCTTATTTAAAATAAAGATATGATGATAATGATAATAATAATATTTTGAGATTCGACAACCTAATGTTAAATTAATTATTTTATTTATATCACCAATCAAGTATGTGAGCTTATAATTATCAAGTTGAAGTTGTTATCGTTTTCTAACTCTTAGTAAACCTTATTCTATGAAGAAACCTTTGGCTGACCAAATTAGCAGACCAAATTAGAGAAATTCTATGTAGTTGGAATTTCATGCTAATACAATTTCTCATTTGAACCTATTCCTTTTCCATCCTATTAAAAAGTAATAGGATGTAATTGTGTCTTTTTAATAAAAAAAAGTCTAGATAGATGTATTAATAAGTACACAACTTACTTAATTTTAAAGGAATTTCAACAACAATTCAACTTTCACTTTAGAAAGACCTTCTCCTTTTTAATTAGTCAAACTAGTTATAATTTATACTATCTATTACTGTAAAAATAGGATTTTATAGAATTTTTACTTAAGATTTTCAACCAATGTAAAATATAATTTTTACATCAATTTATTCTTTAACCACTGTAGAAAGTGAATATTTTACATGAGCTAAACTATCCAACTGATGTAAAAAGTATCATCTAGATCAATTATTTGTAGAACTGATATACAAAGTTTTTTTTTAATTAAGCATTCGTCTTCATCGTGCCATTTTGCTTCTCAATTTTTGTTTACATCGTTGTTGTTGTTCCTCATCATTCTCATCATTATCCAAGGTCATCACTCTATGGTTAATTCCCTGTCATTTTTTTTCCAAAACCGATTTGACATGTACCATTTATGGACCACTTTCATTCTAGATTTCGTTCTCCATTATTGTTCACCATTTGGTACGTTTCATCATTTCATTCTAGATACTATCTCTTTCATTCAACATTGTGGTCGTAAGATTATGTTTTATTTTGTTTCCACTATTCGTTTAACAATTATTTCCATTGTTATCGCTTTCACCATCTTTGAATCATTGTTGCATTCACCATTTGTGCTTTATCATTGAAGGTAATGAATTTTTCAACTTTACGTTCCCAAAATAGTGAATGGGAGAGAAGAATCTCCACGTACATTGTGAGAGAAGGATATTGTGCCCATAATATGTGAGTGAGGAGAGGCAGCGCATGTGGGTGAGTGGGAGAGGTGTCCTTCTTGCTGTGAGGAAAAGAAAGAATTTTAGTGTGAGATGGTTGGCGCAAGTGATAATCTTCGTTGGTGGGTGTGTATTTTTGAGGGAGAGAGCTAAGAGAGGAATGTGCCAAGAGATAGATAAAAAATCCAAAGTTTGTTATGTGAATGGATCGAATGCATGTGGGGATTAAGATAAGGATGCATGTACCATTTGGCTAAAGAATCTCATTTTAAAAGCTTATTAAAGAAGGAGTGGAATTTTGATTTATATAGAAAAAAAAAGGAAAGGTATAAAGAAGCTTTTGGGTCATTTTATTTTAAAATTTAACTGAACTTAAACATTACTAATATTTTCGAGCTTCTTAAATTTTGAAACACAATAAAAATAACTAAAATTAATTTATTAATTTAAAATTTTTTATTCAATAATTTTTATATAAAAAATTGATAAAATAATCTCAGATACAGTTAAATAATAACAACTAAGTGGTATAAAAATAATATCTTTAAAAATTTATGCGCATATAGTGTTATTCTTCCAAATTTAAAAATCTTTCCTAATATAAATTAGAAAACAGAATGAATAAAGAAATGGCAAACCTAGCAAATAAGTAAGTTAAATATAGCATTTATATAAAAAAAAGTTTATATATATATATATATAAAAATAATAGTTGAACATTTTGTTTATTTAAACTTCTATACCATAAAATAAAAATTAACTTGAAAAAATAATTATCTGGTTAAATGATAATTTAACTACATATTAATTAAAAATGACTGAAAAAATAGTTATCTCAATAAATGGTAATTTAATTAAACATTTAGATATGTTTATTTGAAATTTAAATATAAATTTTAAATAATAATAATTATTGGTAATCTGAACCATTATTATAAATAATCAATTGTTATGAAACATTCAATTAATAATAATCACACTTAAAACAGATAATCAATAATAAATACATTTAAATCTGATAATTGATAAATATATTTAAAATAAGCAATTAATAGATAATTAACAAGTTTTAAAATGATAATTATAAATGATAAAGACATTTAAAATTAAGATAATAATAATTAATTATATGAAGTTTTAAGAGGTTTTCTGTGGAACTAGGTTATGGGGGATGATGAAGTGGTTGCTAAGCTTCATGGGGCTGGTGTTGAGGATGATGATAATGTGGTTGCTAAGATTTAGAGGCCTAGTAAAGAAAGGGTTGCTGGTGAGGATGGTGAATCTGGCCAGGCTATTGTACAAGATGGTGAAAAGGTTGATGCTGGACCAAAATGTGGTAAGCTTGAATATGTACAACTTGCTACTGTTAAGAGTGGACAAACTGGTGGTGTGCAACAAAGAAGGACATATATGATCAGGCAAAGGAAGAAACAAGTATAAAGTGAAACACCTGCTAAGGAATTAAGGAAGAAAGACAAAAAAATGCAAAAAGAAAGAAGTAATGGAAAAACTTCAAAAAGAAAAAAGCCAACAATCATGAGTAGCAGCTATCAAAAGAAATATGACAAAGGAAAAGGAAAGAAAAAGTGGTTGTGAACCAACTTTCTTCCACAGATGGGCTAAGGAATGCAACAACCAGTTTATGTTGTTGCTTGAGATAGGCCTACGCATGATGTCAAGATAAGATAGACTTATCTCAATCACAAGCCCCACCTCCTCAAAAAATCACCCTAAAGAAGAAATTTAGACCTAAACTAACAATTAGGAAAATTGATTAAGTTAGAACATAATATAGACAACTTGCAAAGCCACCACAATAAAGCCCACCTGCAAATTCTCTTGCTACACAAATTGATGACCCCACCAAATCAATAAAATTTATGCCAACCCTAACTCTAAAATATCCAAGTCATTATGTTAACATGAGGATGATTTTTTGTCAATTTTAATTTGCAACAAATTGATTATGTTCACCTCCAATTTATCTTTTCAATTATAATTAAAATATTTGTTATTATTTTTGTGTGCAACAATTGTAACACCCTAAAAATGAAGTCTGTTTTTACACTTCACTTGTACACATGGTTTTATTATTAGATTATTATTTCATGATGCAGAATCCTTACAAAATTACTATTAGTGAAAATACGGTAATATTTTTTAAAAAAAAACATCTTAGTTAAAAATATAAGCTTCATCAAAAGAACTGTCATATAAAAAAAATAAATAAGTAGACATCTTGACTCATTTTTAATTAATAAATTGTCTATGTTGCTTTTACCAATTTTGTACTTCTCTCTATTGAGAAGAAATACAAGTTATCGCCAAATACAAACTTACCAAAAATTATACAAACTTTAGAATTATACTATCAATATTTATACATTCTTAGTTAAGTTAAGGCATCTATGCCTTTACACACCTAGTTACACATATGTAACTACTACTACTACCATATACATACATCACATAAGCTATGATACCAAACTACATACTAAATAATTAAAGTAAAATCATCCAGCTATATTATATGGTTATGATTTCAATCAAATTCCTAAAAGCAGGCATGCAAACCCTCCAATTACAAGGGTCATGATGTTCCAGCCATAAACTTTCATCCAAGGCAATGAAAGTTCCATCTGCCATCTCTTGGAAGGCTTGGAATGGATATGGCCTAGGGAATGGTGAACAACCCTATGATAACCAAACACAAGAAGTGATGTAGTAGTTAGATGGTGTTGGGGGTTGCTTTCCCTTTCAAACAAGGAGGAATCTTCTACGGGTGCAACTAGTAGCGCCTGATAGCCAGGTGGTGGTGGAAACATCAGATTAGGATGGAAAGCCTCTAGAGGAATGGTGAATTCTGTGGTTAAGAAGTTTGGGCTCATGGTTGTAGATACGAATAGATGGTCCAATGAGAAATAGACTCATATGTTAGCCTAAGAGATAATGACCAATTTGTGGGCATTTGTTGACTAGTTGACATTACTGAGCTCCACAAAAACCATCATGGTTGCAAACAACATTTGGATCGTCTGGGAAGAAAATCATGGGAGAGAGGGTGACAAAACTAAGTTTCTCAGTAGGATTCTACCCCAGGATTAGTGACCATACTATCAACCTAACCTCCTCAATTTATTAGAAAACATGACATACAAACAAGTAAATTTGTAATCTTTAGAAAACTTAGCTGAATTGGATTTCTTTTACATAAAGGAGAACTAGTTTGTAATTAAGTATACAGGTTACATAGTCTAAATTACATAAGTGTCATATATCTTTGAGATCACATTACAATATCATTTAATTATCATTTCATTCATACCCTTAACATAATTCTTATAATTTCTCTATCACTCTCTTAGCGATAATCAAAGACATATGAATATAACACTAATTAGTCAAACAATATCCTTTCACTGACTCTACTACTCTACTTTCTATTCTTAGGACAAAAACTTATTCCTTGATGGTCATCACCATCATATACATTAAGACCCAACACTTCATAATACAAGGATTTTTGGAGAATCCTTTTGTCTCCACCTTAGAAGAACCTTTCACCTTCTGAATGTGCGCAAAGAACATTAAGAGTGGTATTAACTTTTCATATAAATTCTTTATTTAGTGATCCTTTAGTTAATTAGGATCCTTTGAAAAGATTTCAGATAACATGCATGCTCAAACAATTCAACCAATATGTCATGCACATATAGTCTTTATTTCAAACTGCTTTCACATCATCACTCATATATGAACATCATGTAATACTTCACTCTCTAAACAATCAAGAGTGTTATTCATACACTTTACATTCATCTTTGTGTACTCATAAGACAATACAACAAGTTTGCATAATATTTCTAAATAGAAACTACTCTTCTAATCAAGAATTTTTTAATTAAGTTTGATCTTAATTTCTTGGATAGCATGTAAACTTCCTCCAACAATTTGCCCATCTTGAATTATTCATAAGATTTATGATAAATCTCTTATAGGATGCTAGTCCACTCATCATTCTGAGTTACCTCTCAACCTTCCTTTTCTCAAAGATTAAGTTCTTATTAATGTTTTTAGTGTAAGGTTATGAAATGTTGAATTTCTAATCTAGTAGGTCGAATGACCTATTTGGTTGCTTACTCTTTGTGCTCATTAATTTGAATATTTAATGCATAACATACTTAATTCAAGTTTGAATGTTAGAAGTTTTATGTGTTTTAACTAATTGAATACATCTAACATGTCCTCAACATAGTCATGCTAGATTTCCACATTGTCCATTTATACTTCACTTGTCCACCATCCTTAATAAAGTTTCCACCATGATGAATAAACAAAGTTAAGTACTGCACCAAATCAAAAATAATAAATAAGTAATGGGAGATCATTTATATTAAATACATTTCACCAACATAAAAAACCAGGGATCATATATATTAAAAGTAAAAATGCATTCTTCCTAATGAGATAAAGCAAATGACCACATGTACAACACAACAATAAATTTTAGCATCCACACCACCACTATCACACAAGAATGTCATAACTTTTCAACATTCCTAATATTCGAACAAACTTTGTTTTGAAAAATATTCCCATTATAAGAACAAACCCTAACCCCTTAGTTAGCCTTAATAATAATGAAAAGAAAACAAATTGTAAGGTGCAAAATTAGGGCAAATACCTGATCCATTTTGAAAAATCAATTTTAATAACTCTCCAATCCTACTAGCACAAAGTTGCAATTCTTCCATTGAACAAAAAAAAATGCAACAGCCAAAGAAAAAATTGTATTTTTCCTTCCAACCCATCCCAAATGGTTTTGTCCCACCAATATTGACAAAATAACGATGTTTAGGATTCACATGAAGATGTGATAAGACGTTTAATGTTTCATATATACATGCTGTTATAAAAAAAATAATGACAGAAACTAATTTTAAAAGACAGATGTTAAAGTGAGAGACTACCAGCTTAATTTAAACAATTTAGAGACTAATACGCAATTTATTAACAAAATGAAGAATTGAAAGTAATAATTTACTCTTTCTTGATCCTAACTTGATTTCATGGAGTTCTAAAGCGTAACAGTATTTGTTGCTTGATCTAACATATAAACCAAATATATAGAAGTCTCATTTTTATTGTAGCTAAAGTTTTACGGGTTTAAGGCCTCCTTTGGGTGCTTGATGTTTATCTAATAACTTTAAAAAATATTTGGGTTGGAAATATTTTATACAAGTACCAAGCTTATGATGTTGGAAATATTTTTTGTCATGGAAAAGATTATAATAAAAACCTCATTATTTGTCATATTTCTTCTACTATTTAGTATTTTGATATCTTAACCATATTGAAACTAGCCGATTTTCGCCTGAATGAAAAAATTAGCATAATGAACTATATTCCCTTCTTATCCACAACCTTCATAATCATTGATTTTGATTATAGTTATACTAGATACTAAAAAAAATTATTTTTATTTAAAATTTCTTTCTTTTTATCTATCTTACTTCATTTAAGTTTCTTAATCTTTAAATGATATAATAAATTTATCATTATATATTAAATTAACTTATGTTGAACCAAATCTTATATGAGATATGTTATAGGTATTTTATAAATCATTTGACTTATTCTCATTTTCTTATTAATTATATAAATATTATTAATTTCTCTCTAAAATATTTTACATTGTACTACAATATTTATCATCTTTAACAACAAAAAATTATAGTATTAAATAAAAAAATTGTGGCTTAAAACTAAGGCTACGATTTGGCCATAATTTCTATCGCATGATCTATGTAATCATGGTCTATTATAATACATCAAAGTTTTTTTTATTTTCGACCACACTTCAATAAAAATCATTGTCTTTGATTATTGTATAGGCTATGATTTTTTAAAATAGGTATAGACCATAATTTTTAAATTTTGTTTTAGACTACATTTTTAATAATGTGAGTAGAAGTTTAAACCATTATTTTTTGAATTACATATAGGCCACAAATTTTGAATGCTATTACAAGATGCGGTTTCAATAATATGACCTTGTGTATGCGCCAACCAAGGTTTTAGGTATAGGTATACGCAACAAATATTTTTTTAGTTTTAGGTCACAATTTTAAAATGTTATCTTTTGTTAAGCCATAATTTTATAGAACAAGTATAAGTAACAATTTTAATGTTAATTTTAGATTACAAGTATAAAATTTTAATCTATTTAAATCATAATTTTGTTTTATTGTATTGTAAGGAATAATTTTATTATGCATTGCATTATATTATTTATTATTTCCTATTTAAGTTATGTATTTTTATTTCTTTGGTCAAAACCACTTAATCTTCCATTCTGGATATTGTTCTTGTTTTATTTCATTTAGCAAGTTGTAGAATCTTTTAACATTCTCGTTAGGACCATTATTAACTCTCTTCGCTTTTTCCATATTTCTAAATGTGTCTTATAGTAAACCATCAATATTTATAGTAAACCATTAATATTATCATGTGAGTTATTTTGAATTTCTATTTCATCATCAATTTTCTTAACCATTTGTATTGCTTTTTATTGTTGATCCAAACATTGTATTTTTATAGAAAATTTTTGGCTATTAAATAATTCCAAATCATGTTTTTTCTTCTCCGACATAGATTTGTATACTTAACAAAAGAACATAAAATTTCATCTCCTTAAAATCTTCCTTTTTGTATATAAAAATTCTAAAAAAAAAATTAACATCATTGATATACTTTTCATTAAATTTTGAAAGTTCAATCCACTTTTTATCAATCCCTTTTAATTTAATTTTTAATCTAATTAATCTAATTGTTGAATAACTAACAAAATAAAATCAGTAGTATAAAATATAACACAATACAAATTGTAAGAGAGGGCTTACTGTGCAAGGATATGATTATTGTAGTTTTATATAATCGATAGTAATGATCAATAATTTTTTCGACAAATTTAAACAAATTTAGATACAACTTCGCTTCTCCTAATGAATAGTAGGGTAAGGATCATAAATTAGATATTAATAAATTGGATAATAAATTAACTATTTTATATAAAATGCCTACGAAGTCAATCCATATCACAAATATAAGAATTTAAGAGTCCACGGATAATGTTGTTTGTTAACGTTGTCTACAAATTACATTTATAATAATTAATAGTTTTTATTTAAAACCATTGTTAAAACAAAAAAGTAAACTCTGATATGGTTGCGTCCCTTATCTAGTGTGTAAAATGTGTATAATGATCACGAAATTGTCCATGAACATGGGCCTACCCATGCTAAATGTCAAGAGATGCTCGGATTTGAGGTTAGGTGACATATAACACTAGTGAAAAATGGGTTTTTATAATAGGATTTTATATTGGTTTTTCAAAAACCTATATAAATAAAAATGCGGTGACATTTTTGTAAATAAATATAAATTTTCTACATTGGTTAAGAAAAAAATCGATGTAGAAAGTGAGTTTTTTTTCAAACTTTCTACATCAGTTACGTAACAACTAATGTAAAAAGTACTTTCTACATCAGTTGTTCTGTAACTGATGTAGAAAATTGATTTTTTTTCAACTTTCTACATCGGTTTTAGAAACAACCACAGTAGAAAATGTTTTCTACATCGGTTCTGAGAAACAACCGATGTAGAATGTTTTCCCCTGTCACTTATTTTTCGACGTTGTTCGTGTTTAACCTCATTTTCCAAAATCCCAGTTTCTTGTTTTGGCCTGTTCTCTCTATTTTCGTTTAAGTCTTAGCCATTGTCGACGTCTTTGTTGTTCGTCGTTTCACTTCGTACTTATGTTCGTGGTCGTCGTCGCCGTTGCAACCATTTCGTCCATTCAAAGTCGTCGTCGCGCACCCTAAGGTTCGAAGTCGTCTTCGTCGTTATTTATGCATCTCATTCTGTTATTATGGTTGAAATTTACTTTTATTTTGGTTGTATTCTGTAATTTTCAAGCTTCTTATTTGGCTACCGTGTTGTGTCGTCGTTCAACTACCATTGTGCTTCCGTTTGGACACCGCTTGGCCACCACTCAACCATTGTTGTGTTGACTGTGAGGTATCTTCTATGCACCTCTACTTTGTGATTGCAAATGTGAAAGTTTGCTTAGGGTTTATGTATGTTATAGTATTGATATTTAGTTTAAATATGTTGGTTTGTTTTCTACAGTTCAAATATGAGTGTACCCTTAGTTTCCCATTTAAGGTTGAATATAATGAGTATATTACTAAATAAGTAAATCATTCATTATATTAAATCTTGAATTGTCCAAGTTGGACAGTTTGGGGCTAAAGTTTTTTATTCAATGGTTAACAATTTCTTCATAAATCTTGTAAATTGTACTTGATGAAATTTTGGTTTAGTTCATTTTGCATTGTCTCTGGGTACATGCTTGATTAAGGTAAATGAAACCATAATGAAGTTATGTACTTGGAGACTAATGCGAAATGCTGTCGAAATTTCACCAAGTATGATATTCAAGATTTTAGAAGTGTGTTAATCGATGAATAAATTTTTTTTTTCTCAAATGGGATAAGGCCTTACCAATAATGAGGATAATAAATTAACAATTATGAGTGACAAGGTTAATCCTAAATCATGTGTCAATGATTCTTGTATAGTATGGATCGTAGTTGGATAAATGATAAACGAACGAGCGATGAGTACGAGAATGGGGTCGAAGAGTTTTTGAAGTATACGCAGACAAATCTACCTCAGAGAAATGGACAATTTTACTGTCCGTGTGTTAATTGTCTAAATGAGAGACGTTTGAGTGTTGGTCAAATTAGAGAGCATGTTCTTTGTGATGGATTTTGCAAAAGTTATACAAAATGGACATGGCATGGTGAGTTATTAGGCATGTCTAGTGTGTCATAGACGGTGGAGGTTGATATAAATATGGAAGATATAACACCCTAAAAACGAATATCGATTTCACGCTTAAGTCGATCATTCAGTTCCATTTTTAGTTTGTTATCTCATGATGCGGAATTCATTTTAGAAAATACTTATATGAAAATACGGTAATTGTTTTTTTAAAACTGTTTGATATAAACTGCGAGTCTCGTCGATAAAACGTGCGTAACGGTAAAATAAATCGTTAAGCGAATTTCTACGTACGTTTAAAACCTTAGGAATACTAAGCGTTTAAGTTGTTCTTTTTGTTTATCATTTGCATATATTGGATACACAAGACTCAAGCATATCATACATATCATAGAATAATTATACATAACATATCATATAGACCATAAGTCTTAGGCCCGTGAGCCTTATCATATAGTTATTACAAACATAGTTAACCTTCCTTATTTACATAAATATTTACTATATTCTATCATACACATTATATATGTAAATACATAGAAAATTTCCTCTAACTAATATCTAGGATGTTTGCATCATTCTATTGCTAATATTCGTAAGATGTAAACCTTCTTCAAAATAGAGTGCCTCGCATCCTCTTCAAGTACGTGATCTGCTACTGTGACGAACAACGTCCGGAATGTCTGGGAAGAAAGTGGTAAGAAGTAGGGGTGAGAAACCAAGTTTCTCAGTAGGCTTTCTACTTAGTTCTAATGTCATCACTTAAATCCCAGCCACTTCAGTTTATTTCAGAAAATCATTTCTTGCATAAAAGGTTACTTTTAATTCTTTGTGAACATTTTTCTGAAGTGGATACATTTTATTATCAAACATACATCTGAGTGCTTAAATATGCATTTCTCCTATCATTCATAAACTGTGGCGTCTCAACATACATTCTCATTAACATTCATAACTTTGTGATCACACATAAGATATCATTTGACATACAATTATTCTATGCCTTAAACTTCATTCTTTATTACTTATCTTTGTCTTTATCATTCATTTGTCCAACTTTTGGAACACTTTATGAATCTAGTTTCACCACCTTAGGGAGAAACAATAAGACATAGACTTGTATTAAATTTGTCAAACAATATCTTCTCACTGACTCTACTCTCACCTCCTACTAAAAATTAAGGATACGAGCTCATTCCGGGATGGTCGTCACCACCTTATAACATGGTGAAGAAACTTAAGTCTTCACAGTAGAAGGATTTCTTGGAGAAACTTAAGTCTCCTAGAAGCAACTTTAGGCTTCTCTTCAGTAGAGCTTTTTAGGGCCCTCTGGATACTAGTGCACATAAGGCACAAAGAGAGTAGCTTTACGTTTTCACATAATGTTTGCTTTAGTGATCCCTTAAATTCTTTATGTTCATTTTAGTAGCTTCCAGATAATTATGCATGTTCAAACAAATTCCAACCAATATGGAATGCACATATAGGTTTCGAATTTTCATCTCAATCATCAACATATAACAATCTCATACATGATCATCTTCCTTTCTCATTCATGAGCATCCATCATTTATTCATTCATAGATAGTGAGCATTCATAACTAATAATGAAATTTGATTGGTAAATCACATAGCATAATGTCACATTTAGACCACCAATCTAATGCTTCAATTCGGTTTAATGTTGAAATCACACAAAGGACTTACATCACTCATCCTTCTAAGTTAGCTCTCATCCTTTCCTTTTCTCAAATTTATATTTGTTCATTAAGATTTTACATCTTAGCATCTTAATCTAGGTGGCCGAATGGCACCTTTCAAGTTCTTTTCTCTTTGTGTTCTCTTTTGTTTCAAGTCTTATGCATATCCTAATTATTCTAAGTTCAAGTATTAAGTATTCACAAATCTTTTATAACTTCTTCCCATTAAGGTATGTTATGATCAAATTACTTAGTGAACTTCTAACTTCAAGTTTAAGTCATATCCACCCTTCTTAATCATGCTTCTAATAAACCTTTGAAATATATTACCTTATGTTCTCCTTTGTACTACCTTAATAATTAGGTCTAATTGACTCTAAAACTTTTAAAGTCTCTTTTATTCCAAACCAAATAATATCTAAGTAGAAATTAATTAATCTTCTAGGACAATTTATTCCTAAATGGACGAATGACCTACTTCCTCAAATTCCACCTTTCATACACCTTAATTATATTTTGCTTACATATTTAGGATCATTATTTGGGCCTAGTTAAGGATTGAAACTCATTCTTAGTTAATTTAAAACATGGTAGCCGAATTCCAACCTCCTAGACTTAGGTTTCCACAATTTCCTTCTTCACCATAAAATCATTTGCCTAAAAAATCAATAGGTCTCTTTATCCACCTTAAAACTTTTTCATACTTTAAATTCGTCCTATTCACATAAAAATGGTCCTTAATTAACCCTAATTGGAAATTAAAACCTCCTTTAAGTTAATTAACTACTAAGTGGCCGAATGCCACTCTTTTAGGCTTAGGGTTTCCTTATTCCTAACCCTAGTTGACTTAAGTCTTAACCCTAGTTGACCTTTACTTAGGGGCCAAGTTTAAACTTTAGAATTGACATATTATAAGTTAATCTTAATTCTTTTTACCCAAAATTTAATGGCATAGCCGAATTTGACATTTACCCTTGCTTAAGTTATGGTAGATTTCCTAGTTACCCATTTTAAGCTTATTTGGAAATTTTATCACTTAGTAATTTTGAGATTTTTCCCTAAGCTTACCTAGGCCATATATTCTGAAACTTAACATTTTAAATAATGATTAAACCTCCAAATAATTTATTTACTTGTTGAAAATACTTGATTTTTCCTTAATCACATTTTAAGCGCATTTTGTTTTGCCAAAATCTCTCTAGGGTGGCCGAATGCATTGCTAGAGGTTTTTAACTCATTTTTTTTTTGTTTAACTTTGTTTAAAGGTTGATTTAGTTCATTTAAAACCTTATTTCAGAGCTTAAGTTACTTATAAAAATTTCAATGAAAGTAAAGCTTGCTTGGGAGTTGTGGCCGAAAGCCTTCCTTGGTTAGCCAAGGTAATTTCTTCATATCCTCCATCTCACACCAACTTGGTTCAGTTGTGTTAGGTTTGTGCAGCCCCTCTTGCCTCTGGTCCATGCTTATTTCATCCATGTTTTGATGCTTTAGTGCTAGCCATGATGAGTCTAGGGTACCATACAAGGATTTTAGCCACTTTTGGCTACAAATTACATCATTTGCTTGGTAGCTTTCTAACTAATGTCTAAAGGAAACCTTTGGAACTTATTACAAAAATTTATTACACCTCTTAACATGCATACTCAGAGGTGCAGATCCAGCACATAGGTCATACCAAACTCATCACACAAGAAAATCACAAGGTTAAAACTTAAGCATAAAAACAAGCATGAAAATAACAACATGGTATATTTTTTCCAAGCCACAAAGAGTGGATTTTCATGATCTACTCTGATCCACAAATAGTCTTTCAAATAAGCTTCAAAAACCTTTCTCATGAGAGCATAAAACTTATCAAAGCTTTGTCGCAACCGTAATTCCGACGAGACGACGAACTCGCTAAAATTTTGAAATAGTTTTTTATTTGATTATGTGGAGTCGCCACCAAATTTTTGTTTAAGGGAAAAAGATTTGGAAAAAACCCTGACTCAAGGATAAGATTCTAGGTTCGGGAGTCGGTTACGAATGGGGAAGGTGTTAGGCACCCCACTCGCCCGTTCCAAAGAACGGTACCCTTAAACTGAGTGTGTGATTATTGAAATTGTTTGATCCTTTTAATTAGCATGGAAATAAATAATTTGATGGAGGTTAGCCTGACAGGACTTGATCCTGCTCCTACGTATTCCCCGGTGCAATGGGAAATTCAAGGCTTACGTAGTTCTGGTTTGATTTGAAGGCTTGACCTTCCAGAGGTGTTTAAATTGAAAAGCAAATGTTTTGTTGTTGTTTTGTTTTTTTTTTTAAAACATTTTGAGGGTAAAATCCCAATCCACATATGCCCAGGGCCCAAGACAACTACGGCTACACTTGGACCTATACAGGCCTCTAAACAACGAACAACAAAAAAAGCTACCAGTTCGTTTTTAGGGCCCATTGCATGAGATTAAGGAAAGCAAAAACGAGATTTTTATTTTACTGAAAACAAAGGAAAGGAGGGGCAATCCCAATCCATATATGCATAGGGCCCAAGACAACTACAGCTGCACTTGGACCCATACGGACCTCTAAACAACGAACAGCAGAAAAAGCTACCAATTCGTTTTTAGGGCTCGTTGCGTGAGATTAAAGAATGAAAACTAAGTTTTTATTGAGGTTATTTGAAAGGGGTTCTTAGCCCACATATGCGCAGGGCCCAAGACAGCTACGACTGCACTTGGGACCCATATGAATTCCTAAGCATTGAACAGCAGAAAAAGCTACCAGTTCGTACCTAAAGTTCATTGTGTGAGACCTAGAACCAAAGAACTTTCCTTAGAAAATAATTGAGAAGAAGACTAGGTCTGGTTTAAAACAAACTGGGCTTGATTGGACACTTTTAGAGAAAAGGAATTGGTTGAAAAAGAAATAGTTGACTTGAAATTTTATGGAAAATTAACTTGATTTAGTTGGAGAAGGAGAATCTAAAAGAAATTGGACTTGATTTGGGAAAAAGGTTTGATGTTATTTGAAAAAAAAATGAATATAAAAAAATTTTGAGGGTCAAAATGTAAACATGGAAGGTTGAGGGGTCAAAATATAAATATGAGAAGTTGAGGGGCCAATTTGCAATTTTGAAAAGTTGGGGGACCAATTTGCAATTTTGAAAAGTTGAGGGGATGATTCGTAATTATTGGGAATTTCGGGGACCTATTAGTAGTTACGGGGAATTTCTGGGACCTATTGGAAATTATGGGGAATTTTAGGAATTTAAGAAAATTTACAAAAAGGGGTTCTTCCCCACTGGCCCTCCCTGGACACCCCCACTGGAATCCGACGTCCTAAGCTTCGCCTGGAGGCTGTCCGAGGTGCGAGCGGTCTTGGCTTCACCCTTAACAACGGAGGTGACCGAACCCGACCCTTCCCCCACTGTGCGCGACGTCGGCTTTGTTAGTTCACGTCGATCGCAACCCTATTTTAACGGCGAGTTCTCTGATCGGCTTGGCTTCTCCATCCTCAGCTCTGGCGACCCTATCAGTTCTACGTCCGGCCGAAGCTTCCCTGGAGTTTCTTCTGGATACTGCGCCCAAGGTGAACAAAGCCCCGAAGACGAGGAAGATCCTTGGCTGCTCTTGGCCCGCCCTTCCGCCACCGAGCCGCCGAAGATATCGACGCCGACAATGCTAGCCTCGATCCAGGCCTTCGAACTTGTGACCGTGACTGTCAAGCAAACCTGCGATCGCCGACTCGTGGTCCTTGGGCCACCAATCATTCCCTATTCCGAAGCATAGTGGGATAGGACAACGTTGCTCCCTCGCGTTCCGGCGGCGTATCCCTGCTCCGGCGTCGATTCACCTCTCTAGCACCCTCGGTCGTCGACTACCGAGCACACTATCTGATGTGAACGTGGGCACCACGATAAACAAAAGAGATCATCTCGAAGATTATCTACAAGGAATGGAAGGTCCTATGACACGAAATAGGACCAAACGTATAGAACAAGCACTTGAAGGTCTTATCAAGGAAGTTCATGGAAAAGACTACGTGGATCCAAGCCCAATTCCAACATGGGTTAATTTATGTAGTCATATCATTGAAGATCTTAAGTGATAAAGTTTATGATTTACTATAGATTAATTACATTAGGATTTTATATTTATCTAGAAGTTATTCGTTTTAAATTAGTTGCAATTCAAATTGTAATCTAATTAGGATTTCTAATTTGTTATCTTTTTACTAGATTAGGTTCACTATAAATAGGAGTTAGGGATTTAGTGAAAAGATAGATTTTGAGTATTAATCATATTTTCTCTTTGAGAGTTTTTTCATCTCTGTGTGAGTTGATTCCCTTGGTTCTTGGGCAAAGAACTACCTTTGATAACGTTGGTTCTTCCGGCAGGTCGCGGTAAGGGTCACGTTCCTCTTTATAACTTCGATGCTCTCCGGCAGGCCCACTATGTCTCGGCCGGTACGAATCATGCCACCGCCGCACCTTCACCCACCTACCAAGCACCTTACCACCTACAATACCAGGCACACCCACACATGGTGGCCACGACCCAACCCTCCTACCAGCCAACCTACAACCCACCTACTCCATTCCAACAAAACCCTCTATACATGACTCCACCCCCACAAACATTTCCTCAACAATCGACTTTCCCTCCACAACATACATTCCCTCAACAACCTCCCAAACCATGGACGCCAAACACCAACTCTAACCCATCTTCACAAAAAACAAACAACCAACGGAAGATAGTGCAATTTGACCCTATCCCCATGAGTTATTTAGAGCTGTTACCCCGTTTAATTCAAAACTCCTTAATTGCACTATGTCCCATGATGCTGCTGGAACCCCCATACCCCAAATGGTACAACCCGGAGGCTAAATGCGAATACCACGCCGGAATAGTGGGACATTCCACCGAGAATTGCTTGGCCTTGAAGCATCGGGTTGAGAAATTAATCAACGCCATGTGGTTAAATTTTGAAAAGGATGCGCCGAGCATGGGAAACAACCTTTTGCCCAACCATAGAGGAGCAGGGCCCTCGGTAAATTACATCGAGGCAGTGGAAGAAGTGAATATGGCTGGTGAATCCTTCCCCGGCCAGCCTAGGCCCTTGGTCATCCGGTACACTGAAGCGCCGACACTACCAACGCCAATGGGGATGAGGCCTATTACAATCAAGGTTCCCGGGCCATTTCCGTACCTGACACGCTCGTCGCAAACGCGCCAAAATAATTTCTAGATTTCCCCCAAACTATTGGTATAGTATAAGGTGCAACCTAGGTCATCTCTCAAAGACCATTTCAGATTCTTAAGCAAATAAGGAGAAAATTAGAACAAGGGGGTTTTGTAAAGATGTGATATTGAGTGCTAAACACAAAATACAGACTGAAATTAATTTCACTTAACAATTATCAACTCAAGGAATTCAGAGGCTATTTTCATAACTAATCATTGATCACTAAAATCATGCATTGTGTTTATCAACCTAGGATCATCTGGAACCCCTAAAATGATCCTTGAATTCTCTACTGAGAAACCTCTCAGAATTTAATTGATTATGATCAACAAGATTAGTAACCACTTAATCTTTTATCTAAACCAATTTCACAATCAGAATTCAGTTGAACTAAGTAATAAAATGAAAACCTTCAATTCAATTACTTAATTTCTACTCTTCAAACTTTTGGAAAATGATTTACCAATCAAAAACCAATTATAAATCAATTATACATTAATCAAAATACGTCAACCGATCAAACTTTGATTAAAGAATAAAATTGAAGAATATAGTGAAGTAGAATAGAAACCACTTAATAATCATGTAAATAAAGATCAAGACCTCAAAGTTAAAATGAAAATAGCTTGAATCCTTGAATTGAAACTACGAACCTAGCCTTCCATGAAGGACGCAAACTAACAACAAAGAAAGAGGAAAACTAACAACAAATAAATCCTAAGCCTTCCATGTAGGAGGCAACTAACAACAAATAAATCCTAAGCCTTCCATGTAGGAGGAAACTAACAATAAAGAAAAACTAAGCCTTCCATGTAGGAGGAAAACTAACAATAAAGAAAAACTAAGCCTTCCATGTAGGAGGCAAACTAACAAGAAAGAAAGAAAGAAAGATGGAAAATGGTATTGGAGTTAATCTCCGAGTGGTGTGTTTCTCCTCTTGTAAACCCTTCTATTTATAGAGGATTTTTGAGGCATCATCTTCAAAAAGTCACTAACTAGGATATTACTTTTCTACCTTTTTATTGCTTTCACATGGGCTTTGTTGAAAATGCAAAACACTTTTGAATTTTTGCCACCAATGAGCACAACAATTTTGACTTTCTTGTACCGCAATTTCGGATGTTCACATGTCCGAATTAGAGCTTGACTTCTGAACAAAAGTTGTAGCCCCGGATCTTAGCTGTCCAACAAATTTGATTTCATCTCAATATGACTTCTAAATCTCAAGATATGGCCGGATCTTTGCACACTGTTCAAATTCCACGTCAGCAACACTATCTCATTTTTTGAGATAATTTCGGAGTCCTAAACATCCCATTTAGAGTCTGATCTTGCTTTGTAACTATGGACACTTCTTTAAGCTTTCATTCAAGACAGATTTCATGATTTTTGGATGTCTAAAACTCCTATTATGCTCAAAATACTATAATAGTGTCATTTTAATCGGGTAAGCAAAGAAATTCAATTAAACTTCATATGAACCCAAACTCATAAAATATGACAAAGATCACTTAATTGAACATATAAGAAGTCTTAATGAGATAAAAGTGAGAGATAATTATTTATGAAATCTATGCTTATCAAATTCCCCCACACTTATCTTTTGCACGTCTCGGAAAACTTAAGTTAAGGATTGGTGACTATTTTTTTATTTTTTTTGAAAGAACATCAAAGTTTTGAGTTGATTTCTCAAGAATTCACAAAATTTCATGAAGCATTCTTTCATCACATTTTTGAAATTACTTAGAAAGGCAACTTTAATTTGAAAAACATAGATTGAGAAAGATAAAACCTCACATGATATACTCTGAATCTCTCAAGTGTTTGATTTGGTAAGTGTTTCTCTCAAATTCAATCCATTAAAGATGAACTATCATAGGCTTGCATATCTTCTACTTCTCTACTACTATGTACACATGCAATGCACAAATCAAGAGGTCTTTATTTTGGTTATAACGGGATTAGAAAGATGAAATGATATATTGAAGAGATACAATGCTAGACCAAGGAAAATGGTGAGGATTGAGAACTGAGTCTAAGTGCAAGTGTGAGAAACAGATATCACTTCTTCATTCTTTTTTTCTTTTTTTTTTTCAATATAATAGTTTATTTATTAATTTATTGCTTCAATTTTTTTTTCTCAACCATGATATCAATGAAAACAACAATAATCTCCCCCACACTTATTGAAACACTTATGGTATGATAAATCCAGTATTCCTCACCTTCTATGGTCAGACAAAGTTGTTTTTTTTTATGGTGAGCTAAAAAGAAGAAAAGGCTAATCGGCTCAAAGGGCTGATCAAAGGATAAAATTATATGGTTTGGTTATTGGCCAAGTGGTTTGTTCAAGAAAATTAGTGCCTCAATCATTTTTGTACAATTCATGTGAAAATGTAGCGTCCAAAAGAATCAATGCAAGTTCTGAAGTAACATATTCCATGGATGAAAATCACACAAGAAAGAAAGTAATTAATAAGGCTCAAAATCTCACAGGTAATATATTTATCAAATCTAATCTATCTAGTTCAAATATGTGTTGCCAAACTAATTAATCTCGAAATGTAAATCATTTTGCTTCAATTATTTTATGAAATCTAAAGAAAAACAAACTTCCACATTCAATTTTTTTTGTAATCATAAGATGTGTATAAAGAGTCAAGTGTAACTCCTTACTCAGCCATCTTACTCAAAGCAAGTTTATGATTCTAACCTAATTTTTTTTTTCTTTTGGTTTTTTTTTTAATTTTTCTTTTATATCGGACCATCCTCCTCCAAACCTATCCAAGACATTGTCCCCAATGTCTTAGATAGAAATTATATAACAGGAAAAGAAATATGAGAAAACCACCAAAGTAAGGAAAAGTTATAATCGAAGAGTGGTATCTGGTTCTCTTTTGTCTCTGCCATCCTGATTTGGTTGGTTCACCAGCTGCATTGCTATATTCTAAAAATGGTGAAAATTTCAAATAAATTGAAAAGACAATGTAAATGACAAACACCTACGCATGAGAATGAACAGTAGTTGTGATTGTGGCTCACATCTTCCTCTGGTTTTACGTCCAGTAACGGCTGAAACGCCTTCTAAGAGTCGAGGATGTGATTCCCATTCAGTTTTCTTGTAAACTGACAAAAGGGTCTTTTAAAGTCAGATTCCCAAGACTATAACGTGCTTTTTCCTTGCAGAATAGTTCAAACAAATAGTATACCTAAAAAAAAAATTGTTAGAAAGGTTAAAAATTTTATACAAACTCAAAAAATTGTTAGTGAGGTTAAAAATTTTATACAAACTCAAAAAATTGTTAGAAAGGTTAAAAATTTTATACAAACTCCTAAATAAGCGTAGGAAACTAAAATGTTCCCCGGCAACGGCGCCAAATTTTTGACACGCTCGTCGCAAACGCGCAAAAATAACTTCTAGATTTCCCCCAAACTATTGGTATAGTATAAGGTGCAACCTAGGACATCTCCCAAAGACCATTTCAGATTCTTAAGCAAATAAGGAGAAAATTAGAACAAGGGGGTTTTGTAAAGATGTGATATTGAGTGCTAAACACAAAATACAGACTGAAATTAATTTCACTTAACAATTATCAACTCAAGGAATTCAGAGGCTATTTTCATAACTAATCATTGATCACTAAAATCATGCATTGTGTTTATCAACCTAGGATCATCTGGAACCCCTAAAATGATCCTTGAATTCTCTACTGAGAAACCTCTCAGAATTTTATTGATAATGATCAACAAGATTAGTAACCACTTAATCTTTTATCTAAACCAATTTCATAATCAGAATTCAGTTGAAGTAAGTAATAAAATGAAAATCTTCAATTCAATTACTTAATTTCTACTCTTCAAACTTTTGGAAAATGATTTACCAATCAAAAACCAATTATAAATCAATTATACATTAATCAAAATACGTCAACCGATCAAACTTTGATTAAAGAATAAAATTGAAGAATATAGTGAAGTAGAGTAGAAACCACTTAATAAGCATGTAAATAAAGATCAAGACCTCAAAGTTAAAATGAAAATAGCTTGAATCCTTGAATTGAAACTACGAACATAGCCTTCCACGAAGGACGCAAACTAACAACAAAGAAAGAGGAAAACTAACAACAAATAAATCCTAAGCCTTCCATGTAGGAGGCAACTAACAACAAATAAATCCTAAGCCTTCCATGTAGGAGGAAACTAACAATAAAGAAAAACTAAGCCTTCCATGTAGGAGGAAAACTAACAATAAAGAAAAACTAAGCCTTCCATGTAGGAGGCAAACTAACAAGAAAGAAAGAAAGAAAGATGGAAAATGGTATTGGAGTTAATCTCCGAGTGGTGTGTTTCTCCTCTTGTAAACCCTTCTATTTATAGAGGATTTTTGAGGCATCATCTTCAAAAAGTCACCAACTAGGATATTACTTTTCTACCCTTTTATTGATTTCACATGGGCTTTGTTGAAAATGCAAAACACTTTTGAATTTTTGCCACCAATGAGCACAACAATTTTGACTTTATTGCACCGCAATTTCGGATGTTCACATGTCCGAATTAGAGCTTGACTTCTGAACAAAAGTTGTAGCCACGGATCTTAGCTGTCCAAAAAATTTGATTTCATCTCAATATGACTTCTATATCTCAAGATATGGCCGGATCTTTGGACACTGTTCAAATTCCACGTCAGCAACACTATCTCATCTTTTGAGATAATTTCGGAGTCCTAAACATCCCATTTAGAGTCTGATCTTGCTTTGTAACTATGGAAACATCTTTAAGCTTTCATTCAAGACAGATTTCATGATTTTTGGATGTCTAAAACTCCTATTATTCTCAAAATACTATAATAGTGTCATTTTAATCGGGTAAGCAAAGAAATTCAATTAAACTTCATATGAACCCAAACTAATAAAATATGACAAAGATCACTTAATTGAACATATAAGAAGTCTTAATGAGATAAAAGTGAGAGATAATTATTTATGAAATCTATGCTTATCAAATTCCCCGACACTTATCTTTTGCACGTCTCGGGCAAACTTAAGTTAAGGATTGGTGACTATTTTTTTATTTTTTTTTTATTATTTTTGAAAGAACATCAAAGTTTTGAGTTGATTTCTCAAGAATTCACAAAATTTCATGAAGCATTCTTTCATCACAGTTTTGAAATTACTTAGAAAGGCAACTTTAATTTGAAAAACATAGATTGAGGAAGATAAAACCTCACATGATATACTCTGAATCTCTCAAGTGTTTGATTTGGTAAGTGTTTCTCTCAAATTCAGTCCATGAAAGATGAACTATCATAGGCTTGCATATCTTCTACTTCTCTACTACTATGTACACGTGCAATGCACAAATCAAGAGGTCTTTATTTTGGTTATAACGGGATTAGAAAGATGAAATGATATATTGAAGAGATACAATGCTAGACCAAGGAAAATGGTAAGGATTGAGAACTGAGTCTAAGTGCAAGTGTGAGAAACAGATATCACTTCTTCATTCTTTTTTTCTTTTTTTTTTCAATATAATAGTTTATTTATTAATTTATTGCTTCAATTTTTTTTTCTCAACCATGATATCAATGAAAACAACAATAATCTCCCCCACACTTATTGAAACACTTATGGTATGATAAATCCAGTATTCCTCACCTTCTATGGTCAGACAAAGTTGTTTTTTTTTTATGGTGAGCTAAAAAGAAGAAAAGGCTAATCGGCTCAAAGGGCTGATCAAAGGATAAAATTATATGGTTTGGTTATTGGCCAAGTGGTTTGTTCAAGAAAAACAGTGCCTCAATCATTTTTGTACAATTCATGTGAAAATGTAGCTTCAAAAAGAATCAATGCAAGTTCTGAAGTAACATATTCCATGGATGAAAATCACACAAGAAAGAAAGTAATTAATAAGGCTCAAAATCTCACAGGTAATATATTTATCAAATCTAATCTATCCAGTTCAAACATGTGTTGTCAAACTAATTAATCTCGAAATGTAAATCATTTTGCTTCAATTATTTTATGAAATCTAAAGAAAAATATACTTCCACATTCAATTATTTTTTTTTTAATCATAAGATGTGTATCAAGAGTCAAGTGTAACTCCTTACTCAGCCATCTTACTCAAAGCAAGTTTATGATTCTAACCTAATTTTTTTTTTTGGTTTTTTTTTTTATTTTTGTTTTTTTATTTTGTTTTTGTTTTAATTTTTCTTTTATATCGGACCATCCTCCCCCCAACCTATCCAAGACATTGTCCCCAATGTCTTAGATGGAATTTCATATACCAGGAAAAGAAATGTGAGAAAACCACCAAAGTAAGGAAAAGTTATAACCGAAGAATGGTATCTGGTTCTCTTTTGTCTCTGCCATCCTGATTTGGTTGGTTCACCAGCTGCATTGCTATATTCTAAAAATGGTGAAATTTTCAAATAAATTGAAAAGACAATGAAAATGCATACACCTACGCATGAGAATGAACAGTAGTTGTGATTGTGGCTCACATCTTCCTCTGGTTTTACGTCCAGTAACGGCTGAAACTCCTTCTAAGAGTCGAGGATGTGCTTTCCATTCAGTTTTCTTGTAAATTGACAAAAGGGTCTTTTAAAGTCAGATTCCCAAGACTATAACGTGCTTTTTCCTTACGGAATAGTTCAAACAAATCAAGAATAGTATACCTAAAAAAAATTGTTAGAAAGGTTAAAAATTTTATACAAACTCCTAAATAAGCCTAGGAAACTAAGATGGTCCCCAGCAACGGCGCCAAATTTTTGACACGCTCGTCGCAAACGCGCAAAAATAATTTCTAGATTTTCCCCAAACTATTGGTATAGTATAAGGTGCAACCTAGGTCATCTCCCAAAGACCATTTCATATTCTTAAGCAAATTAGGAGAAAGTTAGAACAAGGGGATTTTGTAAAGATTTGATATTGAGTTCTAAACACAAAATACAGAATGAAATTAATTTTCACTTAACAATTATCAACTCAAGGAATTCAGAGGCTATTTTCTTAACTAATCATTGATCACTAAAATCATGCATTGTGTTTATCAACCTAGGATCATCTGGAACCCCTAAAATGATCCTTGAATTCTCTACTGAGAAGCCTTTCAGAATTTAATTGATTATGATCAACAAGATTTAGTAACGACTTAATCTTTTATCTAAACCAATTTCACAATCAGAATTCAGTTGAAGTAATTAATAAAATGAAAACCTTCAATTCAATTACTTAATTTCTACTCTTCAAACTTTTGGAAAATGATTTACCAATCCAAAACCAATTATAAATTAATTATGCATTAATCAAAATACGTCAACCGATCAAACTTTAATTAAAGAATAAAATTGAAAAATATAGTGAAGCAGAGTAGAAACCACTTAATAAGCATGTAAATAAAGATCAAGACCTCAAAGTTAAAATGAAAATAGCTTGAATCCTTGAATTGAAACTACGAACCTAGCCTTCCATGAAGGAGGAAAACTAACAACAAATAAATCCTAAGCCTTCCATGAAGGAGGCAAACTAACAACAAAGAAAAACTAAGCCTTCCATGAAGGAGGCAAACTAACAACAAAGAAAAACCAAGCCTTCCATGAAGGAGGCAACTAACAATAAAGAAAACCTAAGCCTTCCATGTAGGAGGCAAACTAACAAGAAAGAAAACCTAAGCCTTCCATGTAGGAGGCAAACTAACAAGAAAGAAAGAAAGATGGAAAATGGTATTGGAGTTAATCTCCAAAGGGTGTGTTTCTCCTCTTGTAAACCCTTCTATTTATAGAGGATTTGTGAGGCATCATCTTCAGAAAGTCACCAACTAGGATATTACTTTTCGACCCTTTTATTGCTTTCACATGGGCTTTGTTGAAAATGCAAAACACTTTTGAATTTTTGTCACCAATTAGCACAACAATTTTGACTTTATTGTACCGCAATTTCGGATGTTCACATGTCCGAATTAGAGCTTGACTTCTGAACAAAAGTTGTAGCCTCGGATCTTAGCTGTCCAACAGATTTGATTTCATCTTAATATAACTTCTGTATCTCAAGATATGGCCGGATCTTTGCACACTGTTCAAATTCCACGTCAGCAACACTATCCCATCTTTTGAGATAATTTCGGAGTCCTAAACATCTCATTTAGAGTATGCTCTTGCTTTGTAACTGTGGACACTTCTTTAAGCTTTCATTCAAGACAGATTTCATGATTTTTGGATGTCTAAAACTCCTATTATGCTCAAAATATTATAATAGTGTCATTTTAATCGGGTAAGCAAAGAAATTCAATTAAACTTCAAATGAACCCAAACTCATAAAATATGACAAAGACCACTTAATTGAACATATAAGAAGTCTTAATGAGATAAAAGTGAGAGATAATTATTTATGAAATTTATGCTTATCAAATTCCCCCACACTTATCTTTTGCACGTCTCGGGCAAACTTAAGTTAAGGATTGGTGACTATTTTTTTTTTTGAAAGAACATCAAAGTTTTGAGTTGATTTCTCAACAATTCACAAAATTTCATGAAGCATTCTTTCATCACATTTTTGAAATTACTTAGAAAGGCAACTTTAATTTGAAAAACATAGATTGAGAAAGATAAAACCTCACATGATATATTCTGAATCTCTCAAGTGTTTGATTTGGTAAGTGTTTCTCTCAAATTCAATCCATGAAAGATGAACTATCATAGGCTTGCAGATCTTCTACTTCTCTACTACTATGTACACATGCAATGCACAAATCAAGAGGTCTTTATTCTGGTTATAACGAGATTAGAAAGATGAAATGATATATTGAAGAGATACAATGTTCGACCAAGGAAAATGGTGAGGATTGAGAACTGAGTCTAAGTGCAAGTGTGAGAAACAGATATCACTTCTTAATTTTTTTTTCAATATAATAGTTTATTTAATAATTCATTGCTTCAGTTTTTTTTTTCAACCATGATATTGATGACTTTGATGTTTTTGAGATTTTGTGAATTCACAAAATCCCCGGCAACGGCGCCAAATTTTTGACACGCTCGTCGCAAACGCGCAAAAATAATTTCTAGATTTCCCCCAAACTATTGGTATAGTATAAGGTGCAACCTAGGTCATCTCCCAAAGACCATTTAAGATTCTTAAGCAAATAGGAGAAAGTTAGAACAAGGGGATTTTGTAAAGATTTGATATTGAGTTCTAAACACGAAATACAGAATGAAATTAATTTTCACTTAACAATTATCAACTCAAGGAATTCAGAGGCTATTTTCTTAACTAATCATTGATCACTAAAATCATGCATTGTGTTTATCAACCTAGGATCATCTGGAACCCCTAAAATGATCCTTGAATTCTCTACTGAGAAACCTCTCAGAATTTAATTGATTTTGATCAACAAGACTTAGTAACCACTTAATCTTTTATCTAAACCAATTTCACAATCAGAATTCAGTTGAAGTAAGTAATAAAATGAAAACCTTCAATTCAATTACTTAATTTCTACTCTTCAAACTTTTGGAAAATGATTTACCAATCAAAAACCAATTATAAATCAATTATGCATTAATCAAAATACGTCAACCGATCAAACTTTGATTAAAGAATAAAATTGAAGAATATAGTGAAGTAGAGTAGAAACCACTTAATAAGGATGTAAATAAAGATCAAGACCTCAATGTTAAAATGAAAATAGCTTGAATCCTTGAATTGAAACTACAAACCTAGCCTTCCATGAAGGAGGCAAACTAACAACAAAGAAAGAGGCAAACTAACAACAAATAAATCCTAAGCCTTCCATGTAGGAGGCAACTAACAACAAATAAATCCTAAGCCTTCCATGTAGGAGGCAACTAACAATAAAGAAAAACTAAGCCTTCCATGTAGGAGGCAAACTAACAAGAAAGAAAACCTAAGCCTTCCATGAAGGAGGCAAAACTAACAAGAAAGAAAGAAAGAAAGAAAATGGTATTGGAGTTAATCTCCAAGGGGTGTGTTTCTCCTCTTGTAAACCCTTCTATTTATAGAGGATTTGTGAGGCATCATCTTCAGAAAGTCACCAACTAGGATATTACTTTTCTACCCTTTTATTGCTTTCACATGGGCTTTGTTGAAAATGCAAAACACTTTTGAATTTTTGTCACCAATTAGCACAAGAATTTTGACTTTCTTGCACCGCAATTTCGGATGTTCACATGTCCGAATTAGAGCTTGACTTCTGAACAAAAAGTGTAGCCCCGGATCTTAGCTGTCCAACAGAGTTGATTTCATCTCAATATGACTTCTGTATCTCAAGATATGGCCGGATCTTTGCACATTGTTCAAATGCCACGTCAGCAACACTATCTCATCTTTTGAGATAATTTCGGAGTCCTAAACATCCCATTTAGAGTCTGCTCTTGCTTTGTAACTGTGGACACTTCTTTAAGCTTTCATTCAAGACAGATTTCATGATTTTTGGATGTCTAAAACTCCTATTATGCTCAAAATACTATAATAGTGTCATTTTAATCGGGTAAGCAAAGAAATTCAATTAAACTTCATATGAACCCAAACTCATAAAATATGACAAAGACCACTTAATTGAACATATAAGAAGTCTTAATGAGATAAAAGTGAGAGATAATTATTTATGAAATTTATGCTTATCAATACCTATCACCGCCTGACTGGCTTTCGATTGTACGAACAACGTGAGCAAATATGAAGCTTGCATTCTGGGGATCCAAGCCGCAATCGAAGCTAATGTAAAGCGCCTGGAGGTCTTTGGTGATTCGGCTTTGGTCATCCACCAGGTCAAGGGAGAGTGGGAGACCAGAGATGCAAAGCTAGTGCCTTATCAAGCGCGCCTCCAAGAATTGCTAGAGAATTTTGAGAAGGTCACCTTCTCACATATACCTTGAGAAGACAACCAGTTGGTTGATGCCCTAGCCACATTGTCGTCCATGTTTGAAATCGGCCAGGAAGAGGACATGCCTCTCATCCGCATCCAACATCCCTCCAGATCAGAATTTTGCCAAGCGGTGAAGGTAGAACCAGACAGGAAGCCCTGGTATCATGACATCTGACAGTTCTTGAAAAATAAAGAATACCCCGCCGACGCATCCGAAAATGATAAGAGGACCTTACGAAGACTAGCCGCCGGTTTCTTCCTCAATGGGGAAATCTTGTACAAAAGAAATCACGATATGGTTCTGCTTAGGTGTGTAGACGCAGCGAAAGCCAACAAAATCTTGAAAGAAGTTCACGAGGGGTCCTTCGGTGCTCACGCTAAGGGACAGACAATGGCGAGGAAGATCCTTAGAGCCGGATACTATTGGCTGACCCTGTAGATCGACTATTACAAACATGTCAAGACCTGCCACAAGTGCCAAGTGTACACGAACAATGTCCACATGCCAGCAACATCGTTGAATGTGCTGTCGTCACCCTGGTCATTCGCTATGTGGGGGATGGATGTCATTGGCCCGATCGAGCCTAAAGCATCCAATGGGCATCGTTTCATATTGGTTGCAATCGAATACTTTACCAAATGGGTCGAAGCCGCTTCGTATGCCAGCGTGACTCGCAATGTGGTGGTCAAGTTCGTGAAGAGAGAGCTAATTTGCCGATACGGATTACCCAGCAGACTCATCACGAACAACGACTCCAACTTGAACAATAAAATGATGTCGGAGTTGTGTGATCAATTCAAGATCCAGCATCACAATTCATCCCCCTATCAGCCCAAGATGAACGGAGCGGTCGAAGCGGCTAACAAGAATATCAAAAAGATTATTCAGAAGATGGTGCTCTCACACAGAGAATGGCACGAGATGCTCCCTTATGCATTACATGCATATCGGACCTCAGTTCGTACCTCTACTGGGGCAACGCCATTCTCATTGGTGTATGGGATGGAAGTCGTACTCCCGATCGAAGTGGAGATCCCTTCGTTGAGAGTCCTGATGGATGCCAAACTAGAAGAGGCCGAATGGGTCCAAGCCCGGATGGACCAACTGAACCTAATCGATGAGAAAAGATTGGCGGTGATATGCCATGGCCAACTATACCAAAAGAGAATGAAGAAAGCATTCGATAAAAAGGTCCATCCTCGGGAGTTCCAAGAGGGAGATTTGGTGATCAAAAGGCTGTTGCCTATGCAGAAAGCGCTACACGGGAAATGGTCTCCAAATTACCAAGGACCATACGTAGTCAAGAAAGCTTTTCTAGGAGGCACTGTCGCAACCGCAATTCCGACGAGACGACGAACTCGCTAAAAATTTTAAAAAAAATTTTATTAACGTGGAGTCGCCACCAAATTTTTATTTAAGGGAAAATACTTGGAAAAAACCCTGACTTGAAGAAGAGATTTAGGTTCAGGAGTTGGTTACGAATGGCGAAGGTGTTATGCACCCCACTCGCCCGTTCCGAAGAACGGTACCCTTAAACTGAGTGTGTGATTATTTGAAAATGGTTTGATCCCCTTAATTAACATGGAAATAAATAACTTGATGGAGGTTAGCCTGACAGAACTTGATCCTGCTCCTACGTATTCCCCGGTGCAATGGCAAACTCAAGGCTTACGAAGTTTTGGTTTGTGAAGGCTTAACCTTCAGGGATGTTTAAAGGGGATATGATATTTTGAAAAGAAGTTTCTTGTTTAGAAAGGACCTTCGGTCCACTCATGCACAAGGTTCGAGGCGGCTATGGCAGCACGAGAGCCCATACGAACTACTAAACGTCGAACAACAGGATTTTGGAAGAGAAAAGAAATTGATTTGAATTTTGGAAAAAGGATTTGAATTGAATTTGGAGAGAAAGGAAATTGATTTGAATTTTGGACTTAACCTTCAGGGATGTTTAAAGGGGATATGATATTTTGAAAAGAAGTTTCTTGTTTAGAAAGGACCTTCGGTCCACTCATGCGCAAGGTCCGAGGCGGCTATGGCAGCACGAGAGCCCATACGAACTACTAAACGTCGAACAACAGGATTTTGGAAGAGAAAAGAAATTGATTTGAATTTTGGAAAAAGGATTTGAATTGAATTTGGAGAGAAAGGAAATTGATTTGAATTTTGGAAAAAGGATTTGAATTGAATTTGGAGAAAAAGAAATTGATTTGAATTTTGGAAAAAGAATTTGAATTGAATTTCGAGAAAAGGAAAAAAATGATTTGGATTTTGGAAAAAGGATTTGAATTGAATTTGGAGGGAAAAATTGATTTGGATTTTGGAAAAGAATTTGAATTGAATTTGGATGGAAGGAAAAAATTGATTTGGATTTTGGAAAAAGAATTTGAATTGAATTTGGAGAAAAGGAAAAAATTTCTACTTGTAACTAGATGAAAAGAATTAGATTAGATTTGAGATTTGTGGGAGAAAGTTGATCTTGATTTAATGTGAGACAAAAAAAAATATTATTTAAAATTGAATTAAACTTGATTTTTGCTTAAAAAAAAGAACGATTTTTATTTTATTTAAAACTGGATTAGAATTGATATTATTTGAAGAAGGGAATTATTTTAATCTTATTTAAAACTAACTTCGGTTTGTCCAATTCCAAAATGGCCCAGTAGTTGTTTAATATTAGACAAGGCCATAAACATTTAAGGGAAAAAGATTGCACGTGGTCATCAAAGCCAGGACTTGGACCTATGTGTTAGTGGAGTCAACCGCATAAACTAAGCTTTGGAATATGATTTATGATTTCCCAAATTTTGTTAATATGCTGATGGGATGTTTGCGACTATTTATAAAGGACCTATAAGAACCAGCATGCACACCGCGTCTCTAAGATTGCATGGGCAAGAAAACGGTGCGGATGCACGTGTATGTGCAACACTTCACACAGAATCTCAACATGGTTTGTGCCTTATGCATGAGATTTTTTTTGCATGCGCTGCTGCCTACCGCTTTGAGCCACCGACTGGATCAAGATATCTCCATGTTTCTGGTCTTCGGGCCTTTATATAGCTGCTCCATAAGCGTCTAAGAGACACCCAAGATAGTAGTAGTAGCATCCCCCTAGGCCTTTTGACAGGATTAATCTCGAATAAACCAAAAAGGAGGAGTGATGACTCCTAAGGTCAAGACAAAATACAGCCTTCATGTGGCGATGGACTTGGAATAAACCATAGTGTTGGCTTCTATTAGCAGTAAACTCGCTACCTGGGCTAGCACAGTGTAGGCCAGCAAGCTGGAGGATTCAAAGGACCTCTGTATATAATGTTATTGCAGTGTGGGGCTCTAAACTGCTACCACCACACCCCTGAAACCTTTAGCATTCACATGCGTGGCAATACTTACAGCATCACCAAAGAGAACCAGAGAGATGCTAAGTTTTATACCCCTTGAACATCGCACATTATTCAGCATGACTTCCAGAGGCCCAGATATCGGAATTGTACTCGTCTTAGCGACTTGATAGAACCAAACAGAGTTCCACTTTACTCCTATTCGTTCTACCCATGGATAAATTCACAATTGGCTGGGGGATGATGTTCACATGCCTTGTCAGAGGCATGAATTCGACTACAGATCGGAGATTCGGGTCTACCAACTTGAATGGACCCATATTGGAAACGCTAATATTCTGCTTCCGCCCTAATACGCGTCCCGAACTCAGGGGTTTAACTCTGGGGAGCACAAATTCATGCTGATTTTACTTGAATTAGGTGGGTAGTGGTCTAATCTATTTACAGCCAGTTCCACAAGATTCTCATCCTCGCTCTAGTCATAAAGAATTAAACCAGCAGAAACAGTTTTTTTCTTTTTACCAAGAACTATGAATCAAGATTTGCAACTGGAATCAAAAACATTTAGGCCTCACTTCTTTTTACGTTTTTAATTCATTCATTTCACGTCTCATCTACAACGATCTAAGCATATAAATAAGGAATCGTGTTTTAGAAGTCTCATCCCAAATCCTATAATCTTTCTCACACAATCTCATTAATCATATGATTCAGGGGTGCAGAACCAATTACAACAAGAAATGCGATGATCGAATTACGAACCTTGCTGATTTCATCCTATCATAGAACTCTCATTTCCTTCTAGAATTCAATCCAATCCTAGAGGTGTAATTACATAGAAAAAATATGTGTAGAACACTGACCTCAGAAGTATTGATGCCAAGATTTTTCCTCACTCACCTGGATCTCACAGCGCACGATTCAATCGACGATCCGGATTCCAAGGATAATCCCTCCCCACGAACTGAGGATCTTCCCCCTCTTTGCAGGAGGTGTGGAGGTTCTAAGCAAAACCCAAAGAAGCTCCAGAATCACAGAGAAGCTCCTTGGAACTTCCCCCCTTCCTTTTTTGTTTTAATCTCCGAACCCAGATTTCTGTTATATTCCCTTTTTTTTTTTAGTTAGGTTCCTTTTTCCATTTTTTCAGTTTTTTTGTTTTAATTAATTCAGTTTTTTTTTAGTTAATTCAGTTTTTCTATTTTAGTTAATTTTCTGTTTTTTTTCTTATTTCTGATTTTGTTTTTTTTTATTTTCTTTTAAAAATTATTTTCCTTTTGATTTCTGTTTTTATTTATTCCTTGTTTTCACAATTTTTTTCTATTTTTCAAACTCTTTTTTTTAATTCAATTATTAATTTTCATTTTCCGTTTGAATATTTTTCCTCTTTATTTATTTTCCATATTTTCTTTTTTTCTTTTTCTAATTTTTAAATTTTTTTTATTTTTTATGTTTTTCTTTATTATTTACTTTTCTATTCATTTTTTTTTATTTTATTTTCTTAACTTCTTCTTTTTTTTATTTTTTTTTTCTGTTTATTGATTTCGTTTAATTTTTGTAATTTGTGATTTTTGGTTTATTTTTCAGATGTTCTCAGATTTTATTATTTTTAATTTCTGTTTTTGTATTTTGTGAATTCTGTTTAATATATATTTTTTCCAGATTTTGCTTTTTATTTATTTTTTATTTCTGATTTTTCCAAATTTTATTTATTTTTTTTTTTCAAAAGACTCTTTTCTGATTTTTTTTATTTATTATTGTTTTTTTGTGTTAATTCCTTTTTTTTATTTCTATTTACCTCTTTTGTATTTTTCAGTTTTTAATTCTTGTTTATTAAATTTTCTTTTATTGTTTTCTTTTAATTTTTGGTTTTAATGTTTATTTATTTATTTTAGTTATTTTGTTGTTTTTCTATTTATTATTTATGTATTTTTGTGGTTTTTCAGATTTTGGCGACCTCTAAGGCTTGGAAGTGGGTTTCCAAGGCCTCTTTGGCCGCCTCAATATACGGAGGGTTGGTCGGTTTACTGACTAGATAATCCTCCTCTACAGATACGATGATCAGCTTATCGTCGGTAATGAATTTTAGCTTTTGGTGCAGAGTCGATGGCACCGCTTTAGCAGAGTGGATCCAGGGCCTTTCTGGCAGACAGCTGTAGGCGGGCTGGATATCCATAATTTGAAACGTGACATTAAAGACCACCAGCCCAATTTGGACTGGCAAATCCACTTCGCCCATGACTTCTCTTCGAGATCCATCGAAGGCCCTGACTACCATTGAGCTCGGCCTTATGAGGATCCCCTCGTGCGGCAGGTTTGACGGCGTCAGTTGAGGCATTACATTCAATGAGGAACCGTTATCTACCAGAACCCTGGCTAGAATATGGTCCAAGCACTTTACAGATATGTGTAATGCCTTATTGTGTCCAGCTCCCTCATCCGGGATCTCCTTATCAGCAAAGGTGAGGAAGTTGTTGGCAATGCTGTTGCTAGCAATTCCTTCAAATTTGTCCATCGAGATGTTGTGGACCACGTGAACCTCATTTAGTACCTTCAGTAATACCTTTCGGTGGGGCTCCGATTTCATCATCAGAGTCAGCAACGATATCCTGACCGGTATACGGTTCAGCTGCTCCAGCACTGTGTACTCGCTCTGTCTGATCATCTTGAGAAATTCACAAGCATCTTCCTCAGAGACTGGCCTTTTTAGCTCCCGTTCCTCCTGCCGCCTGCTGCTTTCGGGTTCCGGGCCCGCTAATATTGCCTTTCCGCAAGGCATTTTTCTCTTTTCTTCCGTGGGGGAGTAGATGCGACCGCTCCTGGTCATACCCCCGATCCCCGCTATATTCACGACAACCGGAGTCGAGTCCTCCGAGGCTTCCTTTTCGTGTTTTTCCTCTACCTTGCCGCCGGACACCTCTACATCGTATTTCCAGGGCACCTCCTTGTTACTCCGGTATGGAAATGGCCCGGGAACCTTGATTGTAACAGGCCTCATCCCCATTGGCGTTGGTAGTGTCGGTGCCTCGGTATACCGGATGACTAAGGGCCTCGGCTGACTGGGGAAGGATTCACCGGCCATGTTCACTTCTTCTTCTATCTCGATACAGTTTATCGAGGGCCCCACTCCTCCGTGGTTTGGCAAGGGGTTACTTACTACGCTCGGCGCGTCCTTTTCAAAATTTAGCCACTTGGCGTTGATTAATTTCTGAACCCGATGCTTTAAGGCCAAGCAGTTCTCGGTGGAATGTCCCACTATCCCGGCGTGGTATTCTCACTTAGCTTCCGGGTTGTACCATTTGGGGTGTGGGGGTTCCAGCGGCTTCATGGGACATAGTGCAATTAAGGAGTTTTGAATTAAACGGGGTAACAGCTCCGAATAACTCATGGGGATAGGGTCGAATTGCATTATCTTCCGTTGGTTGTTTGTTTTTTGTGGAGATAGGTTAGCATTGGTGTTTGGTGTCCATGGTCTGGGAGGTTGTTGAGGGAATGTATGTTGTGGAGGAAAAGTCGATTGTTGAGGGGATTTTTGTGGGGGTGGAGTCATGTATGGAGGATTTGATTGGAATGGGGTAGGTGGGTTGTAGGTTGGCTGGTAGGAGGGTTGGGCCACGGCCACCATGTGTGGGTGTGCTGGGTATTGTGGATGGTAAGGTGCTTGGTATGCAGGTGGAGGTGCGACGACGGCATGATTCAGACTAGCCGAGACATAGTGGGCCTCTGCCTCTTTCTTTTTCCAAGGGTTATTTGTTGGCTTCTTCATGTTGACGCTGCCGACGGTGTTGTGCATGATCTTTCCTCGGCGGAGGCCATTTTCTACATGTTCTCCGATCAACACCATATCGGAGAAGTTGGCGGATACGTTGTCCACCATTTTGTAGTAGAACGGCGTAGGGAGAGTCTCCATGAACGTACTTATCATCTCCCGCTCCAGCAGTGGGGGTTGAACTTGGGCGGCCAGCTCCCGCCACCTTTGCGCATACTCTTTGAAGGATGCGCTCTCCTTTTTCACCATGTTTTGCAATTGAGTATGGTCTGGAGCCATCTCTATGTTGTATCAGTACTGCCTGAGGAAGGAATCCGCCAAGTCCTTTCACGTGTGGATGTGCACCCTCTCCAGCTGGCCTCGGCCAGGGTCCATTTAAGGGTTGGCCAGCGTGATGGGGTGATGTGTATTGTTCTTCAGGTCTAACAGCATGACCATAGGGATGTGGTTGATGTGGGTTCGTTGGATGGGTTGCAACAGGAATGGAATATGTTGGGTCTTCGGTGATGGTGGTGTTCATGTGGGTGTAGTCGGGGTTGGCGTTGTGCGAGTATGTGGTTGGAAGGTTAATATGAGGAGGAAGAGATGGATTTATGTGTGTCAGAATGGTAGAGGATGTGTTTGTAGGGTAGGGGTAGATCGGTGGGTTCATGTATGTAGGGTGAGTTTGAGGTGGATAGCCGGAGGTGGGAGGAAGGTAGGTTAGTGGGTTGATATGATGAGGATGAGTGGTTGGGTTGGTGTGCGGAGGCCCAACGGGAGGGTTTGGATGGTATTGGTGGGCGGCAGGGTTGATGTGGAGTGGATGTAGAGCAGGGTTTTCACCAGTTGGGATCCCTTGGGAGCCTTGCCCATAATGAGGCTCACAGCCGGGTGGCAGCCCATATGGCCACTCTGGTTCAGTAATCGCTTGCAGCGGCATTGATGCGGCGGTAGCCCCCGATGCCTCTGTCCCCGAGGGTCCCTCCATGCCTTTCTCCAGTAGTTTCATCAGCTTGGCGACCTGGTCTTTCAGCTCGGCCACCTCATTTCTCAGCTCCTCGTTTTGAGTTTCTAGCTCGCTCATGATTTTTGCTCGTGATCTAGTGCTGTATGAATGCCAAGGAAGTCGTCAGTCCGCTATTTTGTTAGCTGCTCATTAAAATCAAATTAATTGCGACAAAATAAAATTTGGACGTGAAATAAATATGGAGGAACTAGTTCCTTGTTGACTGTTATTATCGATTTGGCGCGCTTTCGGTGTTTTGAGCGTGAAATGAAAATTAATGCAGAATCATATGCGGAGCGGAATTAATTTCATTCAAACAAATCAATTCAGTATACATCCTGCCCTTCCTGCTTAGCCAATACAATATATTTGTTCATTCTTAAAATCAGGTTTCTACAAAACTGAATGAATTCTTCCACTTCAGGAGGGGTATAGAGCGGGTGCAACGAGGTTTCCGCCTCTTTGAGCAGCTATGGTATTTCTTCAATAGTTGTGTTTGCTAGACTGGCCAGTCTCTCAAAGCACCTGGTCGAGTGATCAGCTCTGTCCTTGTACCACTTGTTCTCATCCTGTATGTCACTAATGCCCCTCTGTTGCATTCGGATGACTTCGATGACGTTCCACTTCTCCTCGTTGACCTCATTCTGCCATGCCACTAGCATCCCGTCAATTTGTTTCTTCATCTCCTCCACTCGCTGCAACAGGTCGTTCCTTTCTTTTATAACATAGTCCGCTTCCATCTGAATCCTGTTCTTCATGGCGAGGAGTTGATTTTTCTCTTCTCTGATTGCGCGAACTTTAGCTCTTACCTGCTCTAGGGAATTTCTTAGTTGGTGCTTTTCCTGGAGTGCAGCATCCCTTTCTTGCACCCTTATCCCTAGCTCTTTGTTGGCAGCTTGTAAGTTAGGATGAACTCGAGAGGCGCGCTCACGTTCACCTTTCTGCTGCTCTCGGATGCTTTCCATCGCGGCCTCGCCTTCTTGCTTTTCTCTTTTCAGCGTAGCACATTCTTGCCGCGATGTCAATAGCTCCTCCTCCAACTAGCTGTTTTTTCTGGTCATCGCTTCTAATTTTTCTCTTAGGCTCTTAACGGCCTCATCTTCGAATACCGCTGCGGATGGTTGACTTCCGGATGTGGTGGTCGGGGGTTGGAATGGCAACTTGATCCATTATACCTTGTTTCTTACCCACCGCTTATATTCCTCTTTGGCAGCACAACTTCTGACTCCCAGGTCTTTTCCCCTATGGGTGACAATCTCCCAGGCTTCGCGGACTCTTCGGAGGCCTTCGGAAAAATCCCCTTCATATTTTAGCAGGAAAGGGGTCAAGAGCTCGTCTGATGGGGGTCCCCTAATGGGGTAGGCCAGCTGCCTATGCCTTAGTATCAGGTTATAGCTGATGCAGCCTTGGGTTCCCATGAGCGGTACATTTGGAAACCCCTTGCAGTGGTAGATCAGTTCTGTTCGCTTTTGCCAAGCCGGCTTCCATCTAACCTGTTCTTCCGTCAAATCGGCAAAGTGGGCTGCCCATTCCTCGTTGTTCATAGGCTTGATCTGGTAGCACAAAAGATCAGATATGGGACACGACATTTTCATATTCCTCTTGAAAGCGTGAGCGGTCACCCATATAAACAACATCGGTAGGCAACAGATCAACTTCTTCCTCTTTCCTTCATGGCAGAGGTTCAATGTATAATAAACGTCAGCTAATAGAGCAGTGACATGGTTCTCAGCTCTATTCTTCCGAGCCAAGAAGATATCAACGACGTTTAGGTCCACGAAGTCTTCTATGCCAGGAAAGAGCACTAGCCCATAAATGGTAAGGGCTAGTACGTCCATGTAGGTATCCCACTGGTGGCTATCGGCCAGGTGCTGCATGTAGGCCTCTAGGAACCCTCGGGTAAATCCCTTGGCTTGATTCTTCCCTTGGTAATCCGTTAGCCGGTCGCCGGGTTGTAGACCCAAAGCCTGCGCGGTGGCTCGGAATGAAGCGTGGTGCTTGAGGTGGTGGTATGGTCTGCATCTCTCCAGAGGCAGTTCTAGGATCTGTTCAAATTCTTCGAGGGTGGGTGCCAACTGGAAGTCCGAAAAGGTGAAGTACCGGAGAGGGGGGTCGTAATACTGTACCATCGCCGTGAGGTCTCTCTCTTGTACCCTAACCATTAGCAGCTTCAACACATTGCCATACCTCTTGACGAACGACATCTGCTAGATGCTCGTCAACTTGTTCCCGAAGGCCTGTAAACTGGTGAAATCTGTCAGTTTCATCCCAACCCGTCTTCTTTTCCTCAACTGCTCGGATTCCGCATTAATTTCCATTTCACCTTTCTCCAACAGTCAATGAGAACTTGGTCCCTCAAAGTGGAAGAAAAGGAAAAAGACAGAAATAAACATGTTAGACGCTTGATGAAAATTGAACTAAATGCATGAAGAAAAAAGAAAAATGACAGCTACGATGACTTTATAATGCAAATGTTACACATATTCCCCTCTTTTCTCTTTTCTCCCTTTTTCTTCTCTTTTGTTCGTTCACTCTTTTTCATTTCTTTGCTTTCTTTACTTTTCATTTCCTTCTCCTTTTTTTCCTCTTTTCTTTATTTTTCATTTTCTCTTTTCTTCGTTTTTTCATGCCTTTCTTTTTTCCTTTCTTTATCCCCCAATTGCGAATAAATATAAAACAAACCAGAATTGGTGACGAGTGCCCTCCTTTTATCCTACTCGGGTAACCTGTCCTAGGGATCTATGACCTTCTATGCATGAACCTCTCATAAGGTGGTCAGTAATCCTAAGGTATAAAAGGTCACTAAAGCCAAGTTCCAGTCCGTAATGCTTGCCACAACAGCAGAAAAAGCTACCAGTTGTAGGGAATTACGAATAGGACGCACTGTAGCTGGGATTTTCGTGATAGTCAAACAGGACGTAAGCCCCAAAGTGACACCACTAAATCCCTCTAGTCCTAGGCAGCACTCGGACCCGGGTATAGGGCCCCACTCATGACAAAATGTATATGAAATGCATGGAGGGCACTTTATTTTGGGATACCAGCAATTGGGGAAATTGTACAGATATATTGCAGAGTTTAAAACAGTTATTATTTGTCTACCGTAGGGTTGTACATAAAGTAAACAAACAGGGAATAGATAAACGAATATATAAGTCATGCAAATAAACAGTAAAGGGATCAGAACAGCACACATTCAGTTAAGCGAGCTCAACTCTCTAAATGTCCCCAGTGGAGTCGCCATCAGTCGCAACCGTAATTCCGACGAGACGACGAACTCGCTAAAATTTTGAAATAGTTTTTTATTTGATTATGCGGAGTCGCCACCAAATTTTTGTTTAAGGGAAAAAGATTTGGAAAAAACCCTGACTCGAGGATAAGATTCTAGGTTCAGGAGTTGGTTACGAATGGGGAAGGTGTTAGGCACCTCTCTCGCCCGTTCCAAAGAACGGTACCCTTAAACTGAGTGTGTGATTATTGAAATTGTTTGATCCCTTTAATTAGCATGGAAATAAATAATTTGATGGAGGTTAGCCTGACAGGACTTGATCCTGCTCCTATGTATTCCCCGGTGCAATGGGAAATTCAAGGCTTACGTAGTTCTGGTTTGATTTGAAGGCTTGACCTTCCAAAGGTGTTTAAATTGAAAATCAAATGTTTTTTTGTTGTTTTGTTTTTGTTTAAAAATATTTTGAGGGTGCAATCCCAATCCACATATGCACAGGGCCCAAGACAACTACGGCTGCACTTGCACCCATACAGGCCTCTAAATAACGAACTACAAAAAAAGCTACCAGTTCGTTTTTAGGGCCCATTGCGTGAGATTAAGGAAAGCAAAAATAAGATTTTTATTTTACTGAAAACAAAGGAAAGGAGTGGCAATCCCAATCCATATATGCATAGGGCCCAAGACAACTACGGCTGCACTTGGACCCATACGGACCTCTAAACAACGAACAGCAGAAAAAGCTACGAGTTCGTTTTTAGGACCCGTGGCATGAGATTAAAGAATGAAAAATGAGTTTTTATTGAGGTTATTTGAAAGGGGTTCTTAGTTCACATATGCGCAGGGCCCAAGACAACTACAGTTGCACTTGGAACCCATATGAATTCCTAAGCATCGAACAGCAGAAGAAGCTACCAGTTCGTACCTAGGGTTCATTGCGTGAGACCTAGAACCAAAGAACTTTCCTTAGAAAATAATTGAGAAGAAGATTAGGTCTGGTTTAAAACAAACTGGGCTTGATTGGATACTTTTAGAGAAAAGAAATTGGTTGAAAAAGAAATAGTTGACTTGAAATTTTATGGAAAATTAAACTTGATTTAGTTGGAGAAAGAGAATCTAAAAGAAATTGGACTTGATTTGGGAAAAGGATTTGATGTTATTTGAAAAAAAAACGAATATAAAAAGTTTGGGGTCAAAATGTAAATATGGAAAGTTGAGGGGTCAAAATATAAATATGAGAAGTTGAGGGGTCAATTTGCAATTTTGAAAAGTTAGGGAACCAATTTGCAATTTTGAAAAGTTGAGGGGCTGATCGCAATTATTGGGATTTTCGGGGATCTATTAGCAGTTACAAAGAATTTCAAGGACCTATTGACAATTATGGGGAATTTTAGGAATTTAAGCAAATTTACAAAAAGGGGTTCTTCCCCACTAGCCCTCCCTGGACACCCCCACTGGAATCCGACGTCCTGAGCTTCGCCTGGAGGCCGTCCTAGGTGCGAGCGGTCTTGGCTTCACCCTTAACAACGGAGGTGACCGAAACTGGCCCTTCCCTAGTTGCGCGCGACGTCGGTTTCATTAGTTCACGTCGATCGCAGCCCTGTTTTAACAGCGAGTTCTCCAATCGGCTTGGCTTCTCCATCCTCAGCTCTGGCGACCCCGTCAGTTCTACGTCCGGTCGAAGCTTCCCTGGAGTTTCTTCTGGATACTGCGCCCAAGGTGAACAAGGCCCCAAAGAAGAGGATGATCCTCCGCTGCTCTCGGCCCGCCCTTATGCCACCGAGCCGCCGAAGATATCGACGCCGATGATGCTAGCCTCGATCCAGGCCTTTGAACTTGTGACTGTGACTGTCAAGAAAACCTGCGATCACCGACTCGTGGTCCCTAGGCCACCAATCATTCCCTCTTCCGAAGCGTAGCGGGATAGGACGACGCTGCTCCCTCGCGTTCCGGCGACGTATCCCAGCTCCGGCGTCGATTCACCTCTCTAGCACCCTTGGTCGTCGACTACCGAGCAGGCACGTCTCGTGATGTAGGGCATGCATCTTTTGAGCGGGAAAATATGTATGGTAACTTGTCTACTAATTCAGAAAAACCTTTGTATCTGGGATGCACTACGTTTACACGATTGTCAGTGGTATTAATATTATTCACTCTGAAGGAAAGGAATGGGTGGAGTGATAAAATTTTCACCGAATTACTTGAACTATTGGTAGAGATGCTTCCGGAAGGCAACACATTACCGAAGTGTAATTATGAGGCGAAGAAGGTGTTGTGTCCGATGGGTATGCAGTATAAGAAAATACATGCGTGCCCCCAATGATTGCATACTATACAGAAATGAGTTTGAAGGATTACATGAATGCCCTGTGTGTCAAGTTTCACGTTATAAACTGAAGGATGGTGATTCTATTTGCAAAACAAAGCTGCCTCCAACCAAAGTGTTGTGGTATCTTCCAATAATTCCAAGGTTCAGACGATTGTTTGGTAATAAAGATGAAGCAAAGAACCTTAGATGACATGTAGATGAAAGACTGATTGATGGAAAACTTCCTCATCCAGCTGATGGTTTACAATGGAAGATGGTTGATCAACTATATCCCGATTTTGGGAATGAGCCAAGAAACCTAAGGCTTGGACTTGCAACAGATGGAACGAATCCGTACGGTAATTTAAGTAGTAAACATAGTTCATGGCCTGTACTTTTGACAATTTACAACCTTTCTCCGGAGTTGTGCATGAAACGTAAATACATCATGTTGTTTATGATGATTTCAGGTCCACAACAACCTAGAAATGACATAGACATTTATCTTGCTCCTTTAATTGAAGACTTGCAAAATCTATGGGAAGAAGGTGTGGAGGTGTTTGATGCGTATAGTAATGAAAATTTCAAGATGCGGGAAATGATTTTTTGCACTATTAATGACTTTTCAGCATATGGAAATTTATGCGGATATAGCGTTAAGGGGCACAAAGCATGTCCTATATATGAAGAAGGCACAAGTTACCATCAACTACATCATGGAATGAAGACAGTTTATCTTGGTCATCGAAAATTTCTCAGGACTAATCACCCTTATCATAGATTAAGGAAAGTTTCAATGGGTTGCTAGAAAATGATGTTACTCCAAAAGCCTTAACTGGACAACAAGTCTGTGATCGGGTTAAAAACATCAAAACTGTTTTTGGAAAGACTCAAAAAAAGGTCACTAAGACAAGGATATGGAAGAAAAGATCAATATTTTTTTATCTTCCATATTGGTGCAAACTTGATGTTAGACATTGTATTGATGTGATGCATGTGGAAAAAATGTGTGTTATAGCATCATTGGAACACTTATCAATATACAGGGCAAGACTAAAGATGGAGTCAATTCTTGATTGGATTTGGTTCACATGGGTATACGACATCAGTTAGCTCCACAGTCTGTAGGAAAGCGAACTTATTTGCCCCGGCATGTCATACATTGTCAAAAAAAGAGAAATTTCTTTTTGGGAGTGCCTACATGGGGTTAAAGTGCTACAAGGTTATTCATAAAATTTTAAAAGACTTGTCTCGATGAAAGATTTAAAGTTAGTTGGGTTAAAGTCTCATGATTGTCATGTGTTGATGCAACAACTACTTCCAGTGGTTATTCGTGACATTTTGCCTAAAAAAGTTAGACATACAATAAGTAGGTTATGCTTCTTTTTCAATAAAATATGTAGCAAAGCCATTGACCCTCTAAAATTGGATGAGTTGGAACATGAAGCTTTTAATATCTTATGCCAATTGGAGATGTATTTTCCTCCATCATTTTTTGACATTATGGTTCACTTGGTTGTTCATATAGTGAGGGAGATCAGATTATGTGGTCCAGTTTATTTGAGGTGGATGTATCCAATAGAACAATACATGAAAATATTAAAAAGGTATGTGAAGAATCCACACCGTCCCGAGGCATCTATGATTGAAAGATACATTGCAGAAGAGGCCATTGAGTTTTGTACAGAGTATTTGTCAGAGGTGGAACCCATAGGAGTTCCTAAGTCTCGTCATGAGGGAAGACACAGAGGTAAAGGTACACGAGGCATAACTGTGAAAAGCATTGGTCGTGAAGAAGTCCTTCAAGCACATTTGTATATTCTGAATAATACCGATGAGGTTCAACCTTACTTATCTACTCACAAAACTATGATAAGGAAGGAGAATGTTCGAATGAATGAGAAATGGTTGTTGAATGAGCATAACAAAACGTTCTTAAACTGGTTTGATGAAACAATTAAGAAGGATGATGGTGCCTCTGATACATTGAAGTGGCTAGCAAATGGCCCAAACTTTGATGTCATATGTTGGACTGGATACGTGATAAGTGTCCAATAAGACACTTATTTGGAACATAATTCAATGTAATCTCAAGTAATTGAAGTATAAAACACCATTAAAACATAAGAAAATGACATAAAACTGAATAAACCATGCATAATCTGGAAAATGCAGTTTTAGAGCCTTTTAGGTGATAAATTCTTATAAATCTGATGTGTTTCAAAGTTTGCAAATCTGTTACAGGGTTCTGCGTTGGCAACGTAACTGAACTTACATGGAGCACATGAAGATTTGAAGGGAAAGAAGCAATCTGTTATTCGCGTCGCGTTGGACACGCGACGACACAAAACAGTAACGATAAAAAGCCCAGAACAGAATGAAAACGGGGATTATCATCATCATCATCATCTATCATCTTATCTTTTGATCTATCTCTAAGATGCATAGAGGGGAGCCGCCGTTCCCCTAGGCGCTGATTCTAGCTTGGTGGACAAAGGAACTCTAGGGTTGAGGGAAAACAACATCTACAACATATCGTCATGCTTCTACATTCCTTCATCCCCCTGTTTTCTTTCTTTCTAATTATGTGTAAATAATTTTCTATTAGGGAAGGAGGAATCCTTGATTGAACCTATGTAACCCGAATGCATTATGTGGATTCAAGATCGTTTTCTTTAAACATTGATTATTTATCTCTATGCTTAATGCTTCTATGACTTGGCCACTTATAGATTGAAACGAAATTCTTTTTCGCAATTGGGAAATTGGTTTTTAAATTGGAACTGGGATTGAATAACATAATTGTGAAGGCTCTAGGGATAAAGGTTCGCGATTGTGAGATCTTTTGAATTCTTGAACGTAAGGCTCACTTCAAATTAGGAATCGCTAAGGAATTAGAATCCCTAATTTGAGTGAAGAATTGCTGAGTTAAGGGATTGACCTTCAATCAATATTCGTGAATTCGATCTTCAATTACATTTACTCTTGAATGCATGTAATGATTCATTATTACATAAGGGACGTTTTGGTGAAATCTAACCCTAATACCTCTCATCCATTGATTTCTTACACAATTACATCGATTGGTGACAATTAGACAGCTTTGGACGTATTTTTACGTATTTTATGCATACTGGAATCGAATTATAGAATTAGGATAGAATCTTTAAAGTTTATTATTCTTCTATTCGTGTTGCTAACATGCGGAATCGCGTTGCCTACGAACTCCCATACAAGCTCCATTAGTGAACTACTAGGAATTCAGTATTTGAACCAAATCCCTGTGGAGACGATACTCTTACTCACTATTTACTCTGTGAAACGATAAAGTGCACTTGCCTTTATTCGGTTTTACACCAACAATACGATATCAACATTTTTCATTTTACACAAAGTCTCAGGATGATAAAAGTACCATGCAAAATAGTGGGGTTATGGTGGTAGCAGAGTCGATGCATTTTGCAAGTTCTAAAGATAAAAATCCTGTAAAGGCTTCCATATCTTACTTTGGAGTGATTGAAGAGATTTGGGAGATTGATTACACCAAATTTAGAGTGCCTATTTTCAAATGCAGATGGGTTGATAGTAACAGTGGTGTGCAAGTCGATGAATTGGGATTTACATTGGTTGACCTTCAAAACGTAGCTTACAAGGATGACCCTTTTATCATGGCCCACCAAGCAAAACAAGTATTTTATGTTCAAGATCCTTGCTCCAAAAGGTGGTCAGTTGTTCTTCAAGGAAAGACAACAATCGCTAGTGATGACATTAATGATCTTTCAAATATTGATATTTCTCAAACTCCCTTATCATCAAGGATATCTAGTATCAATGAAGAAAATGAAATAGATGATGTACATGCTATTCGAGATGATCATCATGAAGGAATATGGGAAAATGTTACTACATGATACAAGTTAGTTATTTATTTAATTATTTCATCATTAGAAGACCCAAACCTTCACCTTTCAAGCTTTCTCCAAATATGTGACACAATCAAGATGAATGGCGTCTCTGACGAAGCGATCAGATTGAGACTATTCCCGTTTTCTTTAAGAGACTGTGCCAAATATTGGTTGCAGTCCTAACCAAGAGGAAGTATTACCACCTGGGAAGAATTGGTATCCAAATTCTTCATGAAGTACTTCTCTACATCTAAATACAACAAGCTAAGAGGGGAAATCTCCTGTTTCGGTTAGAAGGAAGGAGAATCACTCTATGAGGCTTGGGAGTGGTTTAAGGAGCTTTTGCAGAAATATCCACACCATGGCTTCTCCGATGTCTATCAAGTCCACATTTTCTACAATGGAGTCAAGCTAGCCACAAGACTCATCATAGACGCCTCAGTAGGAGGGTCTCTGAATACCAAAACTGTAGAGGAGGCCATGGAGCTGATTGAAATAATGGCTTCCAATGAATACCAATCACCAACTGACAAAAGCGTTCCCAAGAGAGGTGTGCTGGAGTTGGACATGCAGACTGCAATACTTGCTCAGAATAAGTTGATATCACAGCAGCTGGAGGAGTTGACAAAACAGTTGCAGGTCTTCAACGTAGGAACCCCTCAACCAGTACAAGTCCTAAAATGTGATTTTTGTGGGGGTGAACATGAAAACGGATGCTGTGACACAGACGTAACAGGAACCCCCAACCAGGAGCAAGTACACTATATGGGCCAACCACAAAGGCCTAAGTATCCTCCCTATTCTAACTCTTATAATTCTAATTTCAGGAACCAGAACAACCCTAGGAGGAACGGACAGTATGTGCAATAACAACCTTCTTAACAACAGATAAACCAACCACAGGACAACTCTGCAGACTTGGGGAACATACTCAGCCAATTCATGCAATCCACTCAGGCATCCATCAAGAACTTGGAGAACCAAGTGGAACAACTGTCCAAACAACTCACAGAAAGAAATACTGGAAGTTTTCCCAATGACACAACAGTGAATCCTAAGGAGCAGTGCAATGCCATCACAACGAGGAGTGGAAAGATGATAGAACCAAGGCTACCCAAATTACCAAAAACAACAGAAAACATAATCATACAAACCAATGATGCTGCTGATCCAGCAGACCAACCATCCAAGGAAGGAATAGAAATACGACCTGGAGGAGATCCAGCAGCCAATCCACAACCAATAGCGAAGGAAGAACAAAAGAAGGAATTCCATGACAAGCCAGTGAGAAAAAGAAAAAAGCAATTATTTGAGGAAGTTGTGGCCAACAGAGAGAAAGCTACGTTGGCAACGCCAAACGTTCCATTTCCTCAAAGATTGAAGAAACAGCAGGAGGAAAGGAAATTCTCTAAATTCTTGGACATATTCAGGAAATTGCATATTAACATCCCTTTAGCTGAAGCATTAGAAAAAATGCCATCTACGCAAAATTCATGAAGGAGTTGTTGTCTAAGAAGAGAAGGTTTAAGGAGGATGAAACCGTGGCTCTTACAGAAGAATGCAGTGCCATCATTTAAAGGAAGCTCCCTCAGAAGCTGAAAGATCCAGGATCTTTTGCAATTCCCTGCACCATTGGGAATTTGCAGATTGGCAAGGCATTATGTGACTTAGGGGCTAGCATCAACTTGATGCCTCTTTCCATAATGAAGAAACTGGAAATATAGGAAGTAAAGCCCACCATGATGTGCCTTCAACTGGCTAATAGGTCAATCAAATATCCATATGGTGTGGTGGAAGACCTCCTGGTCAAGGTAGAGAGATTCATATTCCCAGCTGATTTTGTAGTGTTGGACATGGAGGAAGATACTGAAATTCCATTGATCCTAGGAAGTCCATTCCTTGCTACAGGACAAACACTTATTGATGTGCAGCAAGGGCAACTGATGCTGAGAGTGCAGGATGAAAAGGTGACATTCAATGTGTTTGAAGCTATGAAGCATCCTGCTGAACAACCACATTGCATGAGGATGGACGTGTTGGCAACGCTGCCAATAACAGCGTTGGCAACGCCACTATCAGTTCCTCTTAAAAAATAGGACAATGAGTCCATTCTTGAAGGAGTACTTTGGCAATCCAAAGGCCTGAGTCAGGAGAGAGAAAAAGAGAGCCAAGATATAGAGGAATGCATAGCCACACTTGAAGTTAATCCTCCTATGAAGACAAGCTCACCATCCCCTGAAGGTTTACCAAAGGAGGAAGGAGGAGTGAACAAACCATAAACAGAACTGAAGCAGTTTCCATCTCACCTCCGTTATGCATTCTTGGGGGAAAAGAACACATTCCCGGTGATCGTGAGCAACTCCCTCAATAAACAAGAAGAGGAGAAACTGTTGAGGATTCTAAGAGCTCACAAATCTGCCATTGGATGGACTATTTCAGATCTAAAAGGAATAAGTCCTTCCTTCTGCATGCACAAGATCCTGATGGAAGAAGATTTTAAGCCTGTGGTGCTGCCCCAAAGAAGACTGAATCCAACCATGAAAGAGGTTTTTAAGAAAGAGGTCCTCAAGCTATTGGATGCAGGTATTATCTACCCAATTTCAGATAGCTCTTAGGTTAGCCCAGTGCAGGTTGTGCCTAAGAAGGGAGGAATAACAGTGATTCCAAATGAGAAAAATGAACTTATCCCTACAAGAACAGTGGCTGGTTGGCGCATGTGTATAGATTACAGGAGACTCAATGAATCCACCAGAAAAGACCACTTCCCTCTTCCATTCATGGACCAGATGCTGGAGAGACTGACTGGGCATGCCTACTATTGTTTTCTAGACGGATACTTTGGTTACAACCAGATTGTGGTCGACCCCAAGGACCAAGAGAAAACTACCTTCACTTGTCCTTATGGAATATTTTCATATAGCCGGATGCCTTTCGGGTTATGTAACGCACCAGCTACATTTCAACGGTTCATGCTGGCCATTTTCTCCGACATGGCAGAGAATTTTATAGAAGTCTTCATGGATGACTTCTTAGTATTTGGCTTTGATTATGACAATTGCTTGAGTAACCTGTCTTGTGTGCTGAAAAGGTGTGAGGAGACCAACTTAGTGTTGAACTGGGAAAAATGTCATTTTATGGTGCAAGAAGGCATTGTGTTGGGGCACAAAGTCTCATCAAGAGGTGTAGAAGTTGATAAAGCCAAGGTTGGAGCCATTGAAAGGCTTCCTCCTCCGATAAATGAGAAGGGAGTGAGAAGTTTCCTCGGGCACGCTGAATTCTATAGAAGATTCATCAAGGACTTCTCCAAAATCTCCAAACCATTGTGCGACCTCTTGGTGAAGGATGCTAAATTCAGATTCTATGATGCATGTATGAAGGCATTCAATGCACTTAAGGAACGGCTAATCACAACACCTATACTTGCAGCACCAGATTGGAGTCTTCCATTTGAACTCATGTGCGATGCAAGTGATTTTGCTGTAGGTACAGTGTTAGGATAGTGGAAGGAGAAGAAGCTACATGTCATATACTATGCCAGCAAGGTGCTGAACAATGCACAGTTGAACTACACAACTGAAAAAGAGTCGCTGGCTGTCGTATATGCTTTTGACAAATTCAGGTCATATTTAATTGGTGCTAAAGTGATTATGTATACTAACCATGCTGCTTTGAGACATTTTCTATCAAAACCGGAGGCAAAACCAAGGCTGATAAGATGGATCCTACTCCTCCAAGAGTTCGATTTTGAAATCCAAGACCGAAAAGACAAGGACAATGGTGTAGCTGATCACTTGTCCAGGTTGCCTACGCAGATCATAGAAGATGAGAAAGTCTTAATCAATGAGGAGTTTCTTGATGAGAAGCTATTAGCCATCGCTGTTGCACCATGGTATGCAGACATAGCGAATTTCAAAGCTGCACAGATTATTCCAAATGAATGGTCCTGGCAGCAGCGGAAGAAGCTATACCATGACAGCAAATTCTACCTATGGGATGAACCATTTCTATACAAAAGAGGTGTGGATGGATTGCTCAGAAGGTGTGTCCCACGTGAAGAGCAAAAAGACATCCTGTGGCACTGCCATAGCTCAGCCCATGGAGGCCATTTCAATGGAAAAAGGACAGCAGCAAAAGTGTTGCAGAGTGGATTCTTCTGGCCTACATTATTTAAGGACGCCAAAGATTTTTCTGTTGCATATGATGCCTGCCAACGTAGTGGGAATATCTCAAGAAGAGATGAAATGCCCCTCACTAACATCTTAGAAGTGGAACTGTTTGATGTGTGGGGAATAGATTTCATGGGACCATTCCCTACCTCGTTTTCCAACGAATACATATTAATAGTTATGAACTACGTGTCTAAATGGGTAGAAGCTACCCCTACACACACCTGTGACGCCAAATCCGTAATCAAATTTATGAGGAAGCACATTCTATCCAGATTTGGTGTCCCACGCATTCTGATCAGTGATGGGGGAACACACTTCTGTAACAAGCAGCTGGAAGCAGTCCTGAGCAAATATGGTGTCAGGCGTAGAATCACCACAGCGTATCATCCACAAAGTAACGGCCAAGCTGATGTTTCTAACAGGGAAATAAAGAAGATCCTGGAGAAGACTGTGAACAGCTTCAGGACAGACTGGGCTAACAGGTTGGATGACGCACTCTGGGCCTACAGGACAGCTTTCAAGACACCAATTGGTATGTTTCCCTACCAACTCGTTTTTGGGAAAGCCTGCCACTTACCTGTGGAACTTGAGCATAAAGCATACTGGGCAACCAGGTTCCTAAATTTCAACGCCAACACTGCCAAAAAGAATAGACTACTACAGCTGCATGAACTAGAGGAATTCCACCTCAACGCCTACGAAAACGCAAAGATCTACAAGGCGAAAACCAAGAAATGGCATGATAATTCGATCAAACATAGAGTCTTCGATCCTGGACAGCTAGTTCTGTTGTTCAATTCTAGGTTCAAACTATTCCCAGGAAAACTAAGATCCAAATGGTCAGGTCCCTTTGTGATTAAAGAGGTCTTAGATCATGGTGCTATCACACTTGAAGATACACAAGCCCAAAGAAGTTTTAAGGTCAATGGGCAATGTGTCAAGCATTATCATGGAGGTGAAGTCAGCAGGAAAAAGACTACTTGCACCCTTTAGACCCTAAATTGAAAACTTACTGTGTCAAGCTAGAGACATTAAACAAGCGCTGTAAGGGAGGCAACCCTTGGAAGTAGTTTTAATTTTTCCTTAGTTTTTTTTCTCTTTTTTTTTTAGCATATTAAAGAGATAAACCCCAGCAATTGACCAACAGAAACCAAGGGAATAAGGGGTACAAAATTCAGTCCTTTAATATATGAAGAATCATGTTGTAAATGCAAACATGATTGTGTATCCAACTTAAAAGCATCAGAAAAGAAAAAAAGGAACACTCAGCACAAGTGCCAAAGTGACCCATAAGCAGTTAAGTCAGCATTAACTGCCCAAGCCGTTACCCACCCACCTGACTCCTCGTATCCCACACATATGAATATAAAAGGCTTCCCAATAACCATAACTCCCACCAAATCTATTTGAACTTCCTCATTGCAACTCTTCGCTCTCCCCCCATACAAACTGTTCTCCTACTTCACCAGTGCAAAAATTGTTCCAATGGCTTCCTCCTCCAAGATTACACTTGCTGACAGTCGAAAGACTCAGGCCGAGGCAACAGACATACAGATGTTCAAATCCTCAGAAAACAAGGAAAGGTTCAGGACATTCAAGGGAAACCCCATAGTAGGGGATAGGAAACTATACCTACGCACTAGGGAGTTTCCATCAATTGAAAGGGAGATTGAAGACAGAAAGTGGGAGAAGTTATGCAACTTGGCTGGCCAAGGATATGAGGAAATCACCCGCGAGTTCTATGCCAACATGGCATTGACTCAAGCAGAGGACAGCTATACGTCTTATGTTCGCGGGAAGACTATCTCTTTCAACCCACAAGTAATAAAGGACTTGCTGGAAGCTAGGCCCACCGTATTCGGGTGCATGTATCATCGCCGGAGGAGTTCCCCAGTAGACAAGACGGTGTCTTTAAAGGTACTCGGTATACCAGGGGCCAGATGGGAACTGAAGGAAGATGGATCAAACGACGGGGAAGTCCCTACACAAGGCCGACTTAGTGCCAGTGGCCAAAATCTAGTACGCTTTTGTGCAATCAAACCTGCTGCCGATGCTTCATTCTAATGAAGTAAATAACAAGCGGGCGATTCTACTATGGATGATAATGACATCCAACGAGATGGACATCACCCATATAATCGCCCGAGAAATGAAGAACATTGCTTGGAAGGGCTACGCTCCCTTGGGATATCCTAGCCTTATCACAGCTTTATGCGAATCCCAGGGAGTCAAGATTGAAGACTGCACCCTGGTGGATCCTCACCCCACTCTAGACGAAGCCTACATTGAGCGCCACATCCTCCACAAGACACAGCCCGACTCCCTACTCCCACTAAGGATCTATGAGATCCTCAATGAGCAAACAGAGCGTCTGAGTGAACTGCATCTCCTTGTGCACCGCCTAGGCAAGCAAGTCGAAGTTACACGCAGAAACGTGAAGAAAATCCACCTTGGGACGAAGGTCAACAAGCAGCTCTTGATGAATATCGGGAGAAGGATAGGCATGATTGAGCACGAGCTCTCTGATGCCGAGAAGGAACTGATATTGCAATGGGTTGACTTGGATTACATTGAGAGCAAGGCCGGACCAGCAACCGCAGCTCAGATGGAAGAAGATTAAGCACCATAAATAGCACTTGGTTTTTTTTTATTAACTATGCTAATATATCTGCAACGTCCAACAAGTTTTTTTCTTTCTTTTTTTAGTTCTTTTTTTTCTTTTCTCTTCCTTTTCTCTTCCTTTTTCTTTTTGTATTGCAAAATATGTATAATTCCCTGATTATAAACTTTGCGTTATCCACATGGTTACTATAACTTCAAGGCTAACCTGACTTGTTACATGTGTGATCTAACTCAGATGAAAAGTAGCTAAAATGGCTAGAACCAACAGGACCCTGTGCTAACAGCGTTACCAACACAAGTAGACTAAGGTATAGAAAGGCAATTGAATTAGCACAGACCACTGAACTACAGGGCGTACAAGGTTCCAAGTTCCAATCAGGAGACGAAAAAAAAAATAAAAAATAAAAAATAGAACATATATATATATATATATATATATATATATATATATATTACCAACTCTATCCTGATAGGTGGAATTAAAACAAGTTAAACGAATGCCCAGCAGGGAACAAGTTTGAGGTTATCAAGTGGTATTGTAAGGATTTGCTCAGGGTTGCATTGCCAATGTAACCCTAGCCGCGTGGCCAACGCAACGTCACAGGTAAATGGGACTAAAGGTTTTTGACCTAATCTGTTCCTAACACGTCTGACCCCTTGTATCCAACACAACATTTATAAAAAGGCACCAGGTAAGTAACTCCCACTCACCCAAGCACCTTTAAACACTCCCACTCAACTTACTCTTCGTCTTCCACTCAAAAAGCAGTCTCCCTCACCCCCTCAACTACAGGAGAAGTAAGGTATGAAGTTTCTTTTCATCTCTATTTTGAGATTATCGATTCCATGAACAGGAAATATGCCAGTCCCTTCAGAAGAGAGTAAGTTCAAAACGGTATATTAAAAGGAAACATTTGGCGAAACTTGGGCATGCATGAATTGGGTCTTCTCAGAAAATCAATCCATGGAAACCGGACACTGGGTTACACCTTAACTGATAAGGGGTTATGCAAACAAGGATTTGGGGCTTTCATTTTCAAACCCACAATAATCTTTGCATGCCTGTTGAAAAATAATGAAACTGCTGCAATCTATTATACCCACTAACCGAAATTTTTTTTCAGAATGACATCATCCTCAAGGAACATGCATATCAAAACAACCCCAGCTGCAGCCCTCCGTGGAAAATCAAGAGCTGAGGACACCCACCATTTCAAATTTATTGAGAACGAGGAGCTGTTCGACAACCTTAAGGGGAGCTCTATAGTGGGGGATAGAAAAATCAGCCTAACTGGAGGAGAGTTCCCTACAGTCGCCGAAGAGATTGAAAACAGAAAATGGCACAAGTTGTGCAGCCTGGCTGGAGAAGGTTACGAAGAAATAACCAAGGAATTCTACGCCAACCTAGTACTGACTAGGGCAGAACCGAGATTTACATCCTACGTAAGGGGTAAAACCATCTCATTCAAGCCCCATATGATCAATGAACTGCTGGAGGTTAGTGTCCCCAGAAGAAATTGCTAATACAGCAAGCTGAAGGATGTCCCAGTAGACAAAGAAAGCTCATTGCAAGTGCTGTATGTCCCTGGAGCAAGATGGGATAAGAAGAAGGACAAATCAGGGGATGGAAAATCACTGCGGAAGACAGATTTGGTACCCACAGCGAAGATTCGGTGCACCTTCATGTAGTCCAATATCCTACCTCTGCTACATTCGAATGACGTAGCCAAGAAGAGGGCTGTTTTAGTCTGGGTAATTATGAAGCCTGAACCCTTGGACCTGGGCACCATCATTGCCTAGGAAATGGAAGAGATTGCTACCAAACCAAAGGCCTCCCTCGGGTATCCGAGCCTGATAACGGCTCTACGTCAGAGCCAAGGAGTCAATGTTGAAGGATGCACCAAGGTCCCTCCACAAGCAATGCTCAACAAGACATATATCGAGCGACACATACTCACAAAGCAGGAACCAACACCATGCAGGGAGCCTGGACCTCCTTTGCCACCCAAAATATACGAGATGCTAACCGAGCAAAGGAAGTTGTTACTAGCACAGCAAGCCTTCAACCGCCAAATCGAAGGCCAGGTGGAGATGTTGCAAAAGTACCTGCGGAAGGTCCATATAAGAACAAAGAGGAACCAACAGTTTCTCAAGAGAATTTGGAAACATATTGGGCTAACTAATGAAAACCTCTCTGATAGCCCCGAAGAACAAACACCACATTGGATCAATTTGGAAGATAGTGAAAACGAGGGAGGATCTGCAGGAAGGAATGATATGGACGAAGATTGAACAGTTGCCTTGGAAAATCTTCTCCATTAGACAAAACAATTATATTTGTTTCTTCTTAGGACTTAGTTCTCTTTTGAATTTTTTCTTTTTCTTTTCAGATAGTTAGGAAGCCTTATCCTCACTCTGTAAATACTACATTATGAATTGAGTGCTAAAATATTGCAAATCCTGCCTGAAGAAACTGACTCTAACATAGTGCGTTGCCAATGTGAATTGTTTAGGTACTGCACACACTGAGTACAAACTAAACCACGTATGCACACCTCTAACTCATTTCAAGATCATGCACGAGGTGGGGAGGATTGGAATAAAACAGAACTGCTACACATAGTCACAACTAGACACAGGGCACAACACATTGCGAATGCAAGGGAAGCTGCGTTGCCAACGCACCCTGGATTGTGACATATGGGTGAGATCCTTCCAATTAAAAATTGAATCTAAATGGTGAATTGTGCATTAGATTGATGAATGGACTCTAACTCTAACTATTGCAGTACTGTCTGAATGCTGATACATGAATTATGCAGAATTTAAAATGAATTCACATGAATCTGCATTCTGCCCAGTTGCGTTGCCAATGCAACTAACCCTTGCATGTCCAACACGTCTGGGCTAAGAGGAGCACCACATTGCTATTTCATAGCAAGTGCTACTTTCACTCATCTGATCACTAGAGCACACTCATGCACAGTTTTACCCACTGAATAAGCACAGTGCAAGGGTCCTCTCAATCCCAGCACTGAAATCGACATTGACATCATTCCTCTTTCCTCTCCAATAAGCATTAATTGTAATGGAACTCCATTCTCCACACCAGGGAGAGATTGCACAGTCCCTAAATGTTTAATTGCATGATGCAGAATATAGCGTGATTGAATGAGAATTACTTTGTTGTTCTGTTATGGTTTGCAACAATTAATTCGTAATGCATGTTCTAGGCTTGCACAAATTGCCTGTGAGCAGTTGGACCTCAACACTTATTTCTTTTATGTATGTATGGTCACAAATTGAGTTTCATTCCAGAACTTTCCCTGTTTCTTAATTGAAATCCAGTATCTCATGCTTGCATAAACAGGATTAAGGCACTTCTTTGATATGCATCTACTTGACCAAATGACCCACCTTGCATTCTTGTCCATTGTTTAGCCCCTTGAGCCTTATACCCAATTCTTTGTATTTGATTAGCTCATCTCCAGCCAAGACTGTGAAGAACCATGAATATTCCTAGCCAAAGGAACTAGGAGAAGGTTGCTTGTATTTGAGGTCGAGTTTTACACTAAGTTTAGTGAAAACAGGAACACACTTCTATAGGGGTGATCTTGCATCTCCAAACTAATGGAAAGTGAATTCTCCAACCCTCTCATAGTTTCTTTGGCTAAATAAACCCACTTCCCAATTTTCACCCACCTTTCACCTAAGTCACGTTACAACCCATAACAAAACCTTTTGATTTATCTAAGTATGTGACTCATTGGTAGAGATAGAGAATAGGGGCAAGCCTATTGTAATGGAATTTTGATTTGGTGACATAGAGAGAAACATCTAACCTAAACACTCGAGAGAAAGAGTGAAACACTTAACCTTATGAGAGTTTGCAAGTCTAGGCCATGTTTCCTTAAAAGCAAATTGTTGTAACTATAATATGAACACTTTTTACTCACAATTTCATGCTATATTCTGAATCTGCAATCATCTTTCTTCTATTCCTAATGCTTCATGGAGTATCTTTGAAAATTTTTATTAATGCAAGTTAGAATGAAAAAGGGGAGTGAAATACACTTGAAAGAAATGATATGCATGCTGTGAGTTATCCAGAATTAATTATGTTCCTGTAGTTTAATGCTTGCTTGAGGACAAGCAAGAGTTCAAGTTTGGGGTTGTGATAAGTGTCCAATAAGACACTTATTTGGAATATAATTCAATGTAATCTCAAGTAATTGAAGTATAAAACACCATTAAAACATAAGAAATGACATAAAACTGAATAAACCACGCATAATCTGGAAAATGTAGTTTTAGAGCCTTTTAGGTGATAAATTCTTATAAATCTGATGTGTTTTAAAGTTTGCAAATCTGTTACAGGGTTCTGCGTTGGCAACGTAACTGAACTTACGTGGAGCACATGAAGATTTGAAGGGAAAGAAGCAAAGTGTTATTCGCGTCGCGTTGGACACGCGACGACACAGACCAGTAACTATAAAAAGCCCAGAACAGAACGAAAACGAGGATTATCATCATCATCATCTATCATCTTATCTTTTGATCTATCTCTAGGATGCACAGAGGGGAGCCGCCGTTCCCCTAGGCGTTGATTATGGCTTGGTGGACGAAGGAACTCTAGGGTTGAGGGAAAAGAACGTCTACAGCATGTCGTCATGCTTCTACATTCCTTCATCCCCTGTTTTCTTTCTTTCTAATTATGTGTAAATAATTTTCTATTAGGGAAGGAGGAATCCTTGACTGAACCTATGTAACACGAATGCATTGTGTGGATTCAAGATCGTTTCCTTTAAACATTGATTATTTATCTCTATGCTTAATGCTTCTATGACTTGGCCACTTATAGATTGAAACGAAATTCTTTTTCGCAATTGGGAAATTGGTTTTTGAAGTGGAACTGGGATTGAATAACATAATTGTGAAGGCTCTAGGGATAAAGGTTCGCGATTGTGAGATCTTTTGAATTCTAGAATGTAAGGCTCACTTCAAATTAGGAATCGCTAAGGGATTAGAATCCCTAATTTGAGTGAAGAATTGATGAGTCAAGGGATTGACCTTCAATCAATATTTGTGAATTCGATCTTCAATTACATTTAATCTTGAATGCATGTAATGATTCATTGTTACATAAGGGACGTTTTGGTGAAATCTAACCCTAATACCACTCATCCACGGATTTCTTACACATTTACAACGATTGGTGACAATTAGACAGCTTTGGACGTATTTTTACGTGTTTTATGCAAACTGGAATCGAATTCTAGAATTAGGATAGAATCTGTAAAGTTTATTATTCTTCTATTCGTGTTGCTAACGTGCGGAATCGCGTTGCCTACGAACTCCCATACAAGCTCCATTAGTGAACTACTAGGAATTCAGTATTTGAACCAAATCCTTGTGGAGATGATACTCTTACTCACTATTTACTCTATGAAACGATAAGTTGCACTTGCCTTTATTTGGTTTTACACCAACAATACGATATCAATCATTTTTCATTTTACACAAAGTCGCGGGATGATAAAAGTACCATGCAAAATAGTGGGGTTATGGTGGTAGCAGAGTCGATGCATTTTGCAAGTTCTAAAGATAAAAATCCTGTAACGGCTTCCATATCTTACTTTGGAGTGATTGAAGAGATTTGGGAGATTGATTACACCAAATTTAGAGTGCCTGTTTTCAAATGCAGATGGGTTGATAGTAACAGTGGTGTGTGATAAGCATAAATTTCATAAATAATTGTCTCTCACTTTTATCTCATTAAGACTTCTTATATGTTCAATTAAGTGGTTTTTGTCATATTTTATGAGTTTGGGTTCATATGAAGTTTAATTGAATTTCTTTGCTTACCCGATTAAAATGACACTATTATAGTATTTTGAGCATAATAGGAGTTTTAGACATCCAAAAATCATGAAATCTATCTTGAATGAAAGCTTAAAGAAGTGTCCACAGTTACAAAGCAAGAGCAGACTCTAAATGGGATGTTTAGGACTCTGAAATTATCTCAAAAGATGAGATAGTGTTGCTGACGTGGAATTTGAACAGTGTGCAAAGATCCGGCCATATCTTGAGATACAGAAGTCATATTGAGATGAAATCAAATCTGTTGGATAGCTAAGATCCGGGGCTACAACTTTTGTTCAGAAGTCAAGCTCTAATTCGGACATGTGAACAGCCGAAATTGCGGTGCAAGAAAGTCAAAATTGTTGTGCTCATTGGTGACAAAAAATTCAAAAGTGTTTTGCATTTTCAACAAAGCCCATGTGAAAGCAATAAAAGGGTAGAAAAGTAATATCCTAGTTGGTGACTTTCTGAAGATGATGCCTCAAAAATCCTCTATAAATAGAAGGGTTTACAAGAGGAGAAAAACACCCCTTGGAGATTAACTCCAACACCATTTTCCATCTTTCTTTCTTTCTTCTTAGTTTGCCTCCTTCATGGAAGGCTTAGGTTTTATTTGTTGTTAGTTTGCCTCCTTCATGGAAGGCTTAGGTTTTATTTGTTGTTAGTTTGCCTCCTTCATGGAAGGCTTAGTTTTCTCTTTAGTGTTAGTTGCCTCCTACATGGAAGGCTAGGTTTGTAGTTTCAATTCAAGGATTCAAGCTATTTTCATTTTAACTTTGAGGTCTTGATCTTTATTTACATGCTTATTAAGTGGTTTCTACTCTACTTCACTATATTCTTCAATTTTATTCTTTAATCAAAGTTTGATCGGTTGACGTATTTTGATTAATGCATAATTGATTTATAATTGGTTTTTGATTGGTAAATCATTTTCCAAAAGTTTGAAGAGTAGAAATTAAGTAATTGAATTGAAGGTTTTCATTTTATTACTTACTTCAACTGAATTCTGATTGTGAAATTGGTTTAGATAAAAGATTAAGTGGTTACTAAATCTTGTTGATCATAATCAATTAAATTCTGAGAGGTTTCTCAGTAGAGAATTCAAGGATCATTTTAGGGGTTCCAGATGATCCTAGGTTGATAAACACAATGCATGATTTTAGTGATCAATGATTAGTTAAGAAAATAGCCTCTGAATTCCTTGAGTTGATAATTGTTAAGTGAAAATTAATTTCATTCTGTATTTTGTGTTTAGAACTCAATATCAAATCTTTACAAAATCCCTTTGTTCTAACTTTCTACTAATTTGCTTAAGAATATGAAATGGTCTTTGGGAGATGACCTAGGTTGCACCTTATACTATACCTTTAGTTTGGGGAAAATCTAGAAATTATTTTTGCGCGTTTGCGACGAGCGTGTCAGTGTGCAAGTCGATGAATTGGGATTTACATTGGTTGACCTTCAAAAAGTAGCTTACAAGGATGACCCTTTTATCATGGCCCACCAAGCAAAACAAGTGTTTTATGTTTAAGATCCTTGCTCCAAAAGGTGGTCAGTTGTTCTTCAAGGAAGGACAACAATTGCTAATGATGACATCAATGATCTTTCAAATATTGATATTTCTCAAACTCCCTTATCATCAAGGATATCTAGTATCAATGAAGAAAATGAAATAGATGATGTACATGCTATTCGAGATGATCATCATGAAGGAATATGGGAAAATGTTACTACATGATACAAGTTATTTATTTAATTATTTCATCATTGTATGTTTATTTTAACTTATTTTAAAATGTTTATTACGTTTTTTATATTTAGTATAGTTTTTAACATCTTTTTTCTTTGCTTTCAACAGGTACATGGCTTATTACTGTATATTTTTTCAACTTTCAATACTTGTTTGATGTAATTTTAAGTTATTTCATTTGTAAATTAAAGTTTGATAATAACTAATGATGTATTTAGTTTAAATATATAGATTATATGAATTCTGTATTGTCTGCCTGGTGATTCTCTATTATCTACCTGGTGATTCTGTGTGTATATGAAGGTATTGTGAATAAATAATACGGTAGTATGCCTAAACAAAATGAACATTAAAAAAAAGACTTTCTACATCGATTATGACTATAACTGATGTAAAAAGTATGACTTTCTACATCGGTTGGGTCTACAACCGATGTAAAAAGTACACTTTCTACATCAGTTATAGCCTTAACCGATGTAAAAAGTCATCTGCCCACAACCGATGTAGAAAGTGTACTTTTTACATCGGTTGGGCTTACAACTGATGTAGAAAGTCATACTTTTTACATCGGTTCCAAAACCAATGTAAAAAGTCTTATTTTCTATATCGCCCGCTTCAACACCGCCTAAATAACTAATGTAAAAAGTGCATAACAACCGATGAAAAAAGCTCATTTTCCACCAGTGTAAGTTAGTTTATCACTTAGATTAAATAAAAACATTTAAATTTTTAGAAATATAATATTTTTCAATTATTATAAAAAAATTTATTGTTAATTTATTATTAAATAATTGTTTATTTGATCAATAGATGTGTGATTAAATTCTGTCTTATAAGTTAAACAAGTTATTATAAATTATAAAAATATATGAATATATTTTTTATGTGACTTAATCATTACAAAATTATAATTTTTGCAAGATTTATGTAAAAAAATTTAAACATATACTATGATTTAATATATATCACAAAATTTAATTAGATATATGTTAATCAAACAAAGAGTTATATAACAAGAAGTTAATGGTATAAACTAAAAACAATTTACAAATTAGAAATAATTTAAAAACTCTACAAGTGTTCATAATATAATGATTTTAAAGATAAGAAACTTAATAATGTTTCCATTAGAAATAAAAATAAATTAAAAAAAATTGAGCCAAGTAAAATAAAATCAAAGCTCAATCAATATAGTATCTTATTTAATAGTAGTTTATTTTCATTGTGATTTTTATTTTTTTTCATTTAATCTATTCTGGTTCCTATTTTATATAAATATTTGAATTTAAATAAAATTTTTATAAAAATTTAAAAGATAAAAAAACTAATCAATTTTTTTCTATAAAATCATCTTATATATCTTAATTTTTTTAACTTCTTTCAATTAACTTAAGATTTATAAACTAAATTCATCTTCTTAATATTTACCTTTATGAAAATTCTAAAAATGGATTGACACCATTATATACTTTTTACTAAACTTTGGATGTATGATGCATTTTTTATTCATCATTTTTAATCTAATTATTAAATAAATAAAAAAAATTAAAATAAATAGTCTAATACATAACACAATACAAACTATTAGAGAGAACTTATAACAAAAACAAAATTATTATAGTTCTAAATATGCAATTTAAGGTATAGTCAACCATTTCACAACAAAATACAAAATTTAACAATCTTTTTGATAATTTGAATGGAAGTAGTGATATAAACCATGTGAATACTGAATTATGTCTGAGGGTAAATTTAAAATCCAAAATAAATTATTTTATTTTTTAGTCTAAAATTGAAAAATAAAAAAAATATGAATGAAAAAAGAAAGAAAAAGAAATTTTTAGTTAAGAATTTAGTTAGAAAGTTAGCTAGATTAATTAATGATAGTTAAGAATTAGTTAGAGAAAAAAAGGAAAAAATAAAAAAAGAAAATAAAAGAAAAATAATAAAAAGAAAACAAAAAAGAGAGAGAAATCAGAAAACAAAAAGTAGAAGTTCTGCCAAATTTTTCCCTTTTTTTTCAAAATTTTATCTATAAATAGGGACTTTCATTTAGTTCTAGGGACTACTTCCCTTCTAAAAAGTTTTAGAATTTCTAAAGAGGTATATATAGAAGGAGAAGGGCACTTGGAGTGAAGGGGGAGGAAATTAATAATTTTCTAGGAGTGGTGCCTAAGATACTCTCTACTTCTATATCCCATCCAACATCTCCTTAGCCTCAATTTAACCAGTTCTTCATCACATTCCAAGGTGCTACCAAGTAGTATTCAGAGAACATTAACGGAGGTTAGATCCAGCTTTTATTTCGCTTAATTTCTTTTGCTTCTTCTCGGATTTTCAAGTTTATCTTCATCTTTTTTTTTTCGTTTTCATTTTTGATCGGTCATATGATCTTCGATTTTAGTGATTTTTATTGCATTCTCTTTGTATTTCTCTCTAGTTTTTGAAATGATATTATTTGTCTAATTTGGATCTGAAATGAAATTTCTATCGCCTAATTACTGAAGCATGTTCGTCTTGGTGTGCAAATGAACATAGTTTCTTTGATTTGTGCATAACTTGCTCATTTCTGTTTTGATTTTTGTCAAACTTATTTTGTTTGATTCCTATGATCCATATATTTCAATTGGTTGGTTTTAATTTTTCATATCTACCAAAAAATACTTTCGAAAAATTCTGAGATTTGAATTCAAACTTTTGCGCCAAAATCTCTTGTGTTCTTAAGATTCATCTTAATCTCTGTTTTTCGTTTTCATTTTCAATAGGTCAAATGATCTACGATTTCAGTTATTTTTGTTGCATTCTATTTGTCTTTCTCTCTAGTTTCTGTAATGATATGATTTGTTTAATTTGGATCTTAAATAAAATTTCTATTTCCTTATTACTAAACCATGTCCGTCTTGGTACGCAAAATAAACCTAGCTTGTTTGATTTGTGCATAACTTGCTCATTTCTGGTTTGATCTTTGTAAAACTTGTTTTGTTTGATTTCTATGATCCATATATTTCAACTGATTAATTTTAATTTTTCAGATCTACCAAAAAATATTTTCTAAAAATTCTGAGATTTGAATTCAAATTTTGGCGTCAAAATCTTTTATGTTCTTGAAGTTCTTGTGTATATCTTATTCTTTTAACCTTGTTTAGGTATTATTTTTTATATGTTGATCCTTCTATATGTACTGATTAGTATTAATTTTTCAAATCTACCAAAAAAATATTTTTGAAAAATTTAGTATAATCTACTTTTTGCTAACACATGATCTATTTAGTGCAACTTCTAAAATTCCTTCAAAACCTCAGTTCTCACGCAATGAGCTCTAAGTGCGAACTGGTAGCATACCCTACTGTTCGACATTTAGAGAGTAATATAAGTCTAAGTGCAGCTCTCGTTTGTCTTAAACTCTGTGCATATGTGGATCTGAGAGAATGTTTGAAAATCAATGATTTCAAAACACTTCTAAAATTCCTCCAAAACCTCGGTTCTCAGACAATGAGCTCTAAGTGCGAACTGGTAGCATACCCTACTGTTTGACATTTAGAGAGTCATATGAGTCTAGATGTAGCCCTCGTTTATCTTAAACTCTGTGCATACGTGGATTTGAGAGAATGTTTGAAAATCAAAGATTTCAAAACACTTCTAAAATTTCTCCAAAACCTCGGTTCTCACGCAATGAGCTCTAAGTGCGAACTGGTAACATACCCTACTGTTCGACATTTAGAAAGTCATATGAGTCTAAGTGAAACCCTCGTTTGTCTTAGACTCTGTGCATAGGTGGATCCAAGAATGCATTTAAAAATTAACATTTTCAACATACTTCCTCAACATTTTCAAAATACTTCCATAATATTTGGTCTCACGCAATGAATTCTAGGTACGAACTGATAGCATACCCTACTGTTTAGAAATCATATGGATCCCAATGCAGCCTTCGTTTGCCTTGGATCTTGTGCACATGTGAACTAAGAATATTCTTTAAAAATCCAAAATACTTTCTCAATATTGTATAAACCTTCTTATGAAGATCAAGTCTTCCAAAAATCAAAACTACATAGCCTTGAATTTCCCATTGCACCAGGGAATACATAGGAGCAGGATTAAGTCTTGTCAGGCTATTTTCACACAAACCTATTTATTTTTGTTCTATTTAAGGGATCAAACAATTTCAAAAAAAATCACACTCAATTTAAGGGTACCGTTCTTTGGAACAGGCGAGTAGGGTGTCTAACACCTTCCCTATTCGTAACCGACTCCCGAATCTAGAATTTCTTCCTCAAGTTAAGATTTTTCCAAATGTTTTCCCTTAAAATAAAATTTGGTGGCGGCTCCACAATCAAAATAAAATCTTTTTTAAATATTTTAGCGAGTTTGTCGTCTCGTTGTAATTATGGTTACGAAAAACCAAAAAGAGATAATGATAAAGAATGAAAGAGATAAAGAAGAGGATATTCAACAAGGTTTTAAAGGTCCTATGACGAGGTCAAAAGCAAAGAAAGTCAAAGAAGCCTTAAATTATATAGTCATAATTAGGCTTAAAACAATCCAAGATATGAAAGAAAAGAGCACAAGCTAGTCTATTGTATTCAAAATGAAGATTTAGAAAAGGAGAATCAAATTTATATTTTATCCCAATCATTGTTTCATTTGTATTTTGAGTTTGGATTTTATGTTTACTTTAATAATTACTAACATAAGTTTAGTTTATTATGTTAGTAGGGTTGATTGTAATAGTTATTAAACCATTTTACGATTTGTTTATTTTTATTTCACTATGTTAGTGGAATGAAATTTACTGGTTATTAAATATTTATGGTTTTAGTTTTATTATAAATATTTATGTAACTCTCCTTACGAATAGTTTTTGATAATAACAAAAATTGAGGATGTCCCTTTTGAGAAAGCTTGTGTGCCTCTTACGGGTCTCAAAAAGAACTGTTACTCTGATCTTATCAAGTGTTTATCTATAACACCCAAAAATTTTCATAATTAACTCTTGAAGTCACAAATAATCTTTACAATGAAACTGAGTAGGATTAGGAACCAAAAATAGAGAAATTAGAATGTTTTGTGCAAATGAAAAAAAATGCCCTTGCACTTGGGTAACTCAAATAATATGTAAGAGAAATGTAAAACAAGAGTTAAAAGAAATTTTATAGGATTAAAGAACATTAATAATGATCAACAGTAATGAGAAAAACTTAGAAAACAAAGAAGGGACGAAAAACACCTAAAACGCTCCTAGAAAGCTCTGCTTTCTGCACAGAGGTAGTTAGTTCCCAAAAAAATATTAAATAACCTTAGATTAACTCAGGAACAATCCAAAAAGTATTATAATTGTCAAAGGAACAATTTGAGAACTTCTCGGATGATATTGAGAAAAATTACAAAAATACCCCTGCAACGTTGGAAGGGCAAGAAAGTGTGAAGAAGAAGTAAAGAGTGGGTTCCACATGGTGTACACGAAATTTCCATGTGGAAATCATGGTGATGAGTCACCATGAGAAATCCATCCAAAGTAAACTCATAAAAGAAAAAAATAATTAATGCTAAGATTCCTTTAATCATGGTTAAGGCTAACTAACCTTCATTAATTAAAATTAACTATACTTAGGGAAAGATAAACATGATTAGTTAAAAAGTCATCCTTGTTAACACTAATAAAATTCTAAAAGAATAAATCCTCACTTTTTGAATTATTTTAGAAAATAAAAATTCAAATAAAAATTTAATTAAAAATTACTAAAATACCCTTAAATGAAAAATTAATCCAATTTTACACTTGCTTGGGTTATATTTTACTCTCTAAACACTTAGCAAAATTCTCTAAACTCTCTCCAAATTGAACCAAGTCCAAAAATTTTAACCTTTCACCTTAAGTTTGAATTTTCTTCTTTGAGATTTAAGCTAAAATCAAGCTCTAAACATTAAGTCCCACTTTCACCAAGAACTCTTTCTGGGCCATAAAAGGGGGACTAAGTTCAGCCACCACAACCCACCATAACCCTACACCAAGTCACCATTATCACAGCCCTCCAGATTACTTACATTCCTTCTTATCCTACTTATTAATTATTTGTTATATTAACGTACTATTCCACAATAATTGTATCAAGATCCAATTTACTTATTGGACTAAGTAGCTAACCGCATCTGCACATGCACATATGTATATACATTACCCTTAATTCATACAAGTTTCAACATACTGTTGGAATGTAAATAATCTAGGGAACTACACTAATCCATCCACCGGTATCTCAAGCTCGCCCTTAGTAGCGAGAGATTACTCCTCATTCTATCAATAACGGGAGAAGTCTGAAGCCTCAGAGGGGTCTTCCTCTACGTCATCCTCATCCTCGCCATCTTCCTCTCCATCCACATCTACTACTCCATTTCCATATCTATTCCCTGAAGGTCCTGGGTGGGTACGGGAAGGACCCGACTCGCTGTGGCAAGGAGCAATGTGCAAAAGTTGTCATAGGGTTGACTTCCTCGTAATTTGGTCTAAAGGGGTGTCTCCCTGGTAATGGGTGACATCGTGTGAACCCCCGGGATGCCCACTGCTGCAAGAGGTAGTCCATGATAAGGAGGAGTGTCCCCTGATGACGCAGATGAATGCGGTGGGATCATTCTTCTACGATATATCTGCCATGGAATCCGTACAGTAACGTTGGTTGGCATGATCATTAGAACTCATGGTGAAGGATGTATCAGGAAAGACGCATTGGTCATCCAAATAGTCGCTCTACCTCTGAATGTGCTCCTATAGTGACCTCTAATGTTGGGTGGGTGTCGAACCCATTCCCCATTCTCCTTGTCGACTACAATCTCTATATCAAGATGAAGACGGTCCATCATGTAATCTCACTAGTGTGATATAATAACATACATAGAAATAGAGGGATAGGGGAGTAAGACATTCCATTCAAGTAAGAGTTGCTAAGGAGCAGTATGGTATGACATAACAATAATTATCATGAGCCACTATGATATGCATGTGAGTAATCTAGTATCTATCTCCTTACTCTAGGTTCCTATGTTCCTACGATGACAGGCTCAAGAATGAGCAGAAATCATTGTGTCATGTATCCCAGTAATCTCTACCAATTTAGAGTTGGTCATCCTTACCATATGCAAATGCAAGTGGGACCAAATATCTTCACAACTTTATCAAAATAATAGGGGTATTGGGATCCAACTTCAAATCACAGTGTGCCCTTGGCAACACTAAAAATCATCATCATTCTCATTCCATAATATTCTGAAATTGCTCAATCGGTAATAATAATCGTCAAGGTCTTGTCGAGGTGGTTAAGTCCGACCAGAGTAGTCCCGGCTACAAGGAGCAAGCCCGGGCTATTGGGAGGCTCAAACGCAGCTAGCGTACCCCTAGGCTCGGAAGTCCCTACTATTATGAACTTCGGTCTACTTCCATATGAACCGACCCTTAGATTTCCCAGCTCTATTTCATAGAAGGGCTCACAGATTATCCCTTATTACAATTTACAAAAACATTTTTATGCAAATGCTGCATGTTAGCTGATTTTTCTAATTCCTATCTCTATCTCACCTTGAAGGCATTGCCTTATTCTTAAGGGGCAGGACTTTATAGTCCTCAATCAATTGTATTATTGTTCAACTCTATACGTATATATTCTCTATGTTTAATTATGTGTTTTCTACCAGCTTAAACGAGGTTGACACGCTCATTGCAAACGCGCAAAAATAATTTCTAGATTTCCCCCAAACTATTGGTATAGTATAAGGTGCAACCTAGGTCATCTCCCAAAGACCATTTCAGATTCTTAAGCAAATAAGGAGAAAATTAGAACAAGGGGATTTTGTAAAGATTTGATATTGACTTCTAAACACAAAATACAGAATGAAATTAATTTGACTTAACAATTATCAACTCAAGGAATTCAGAGGCTATTTTCATAACTAATCATTGATCACTAAAATCATGCATTGTGTTTATCAACCTAGGATCATCTGGAACCCCTACAATGATCCTTGAATTCTCTATTGAGAAACCTCTCAGAATTCAATTGATTATGATCAACAAGATTAGTAACCATTTAATCTTTTATCTAAACCAATTTAACAATCAGAATTCAGTTGAAGTAAGTAATAAAATGAAAACCTTCAATTCAATTACTTAATTTCTACTCTTCAAACTTTTGGAAAATGATTTACCAATCAAAAACCAATTATAAATCAATTATGCATTAATCAAAATACGTCAACCGATCAAACTTTGATTAAAGAATAAAATTGAAGAATATAGTGAAGCAGAGTAGAAACCACTTAATAAGCATGTAAATAAAGATCAAGACCTCAAAGTTAAAATGAAAATAGCTTGAATCCTTGAATTGAAACTACAAACCTAGCCTTCCATGAAGGAGGCAAACTAACAACAAAGAAAGAGGCAAACTAACAACAAATAAATCCTAAGCCTTCCATGTAGGAGGCAACTAACAACAAATAAATCCTAAGCCTTCCATGTAGGAGGCAACTAACAATAAAGAAAAACTAAGCCTTCCATGTAGGAGGCAAACTAACAAGAAAGAAAACCTAAGCCTTCCATGAAGGAGGCAAAACTAACAAGAAAGAAAGAAAGAAAGAAAATGGTATTGGAGTTAATCTCCAAAATGGTGTGTTTCTCCTCTTGTAAACCCTTCTATTTATAGAGGATTTTTGAGGCATCATCTTCAGAAAGTCACCAACTAGGATATTACTTTTCTACCCTTTTATTGCTTTCACATGGGCTTTGTTGAAAATGCAAAACACTTTTGAATTTTTGTCACCAATGAGCACAAAAATTTTGACTTTCTTGCACCGCAATTTCGGATGTTCACATGTCCGAATTAGAGCTTGACTTCTGAACAAAATTTGTAGCCCCGGATCTTAGCTATCCAACAAAGTTGATTTCATCTCAATATGACTTCTGTATCTCAAGATATGGTTGGATCTTTGCACACTGTTCAAATTCCACGTCAGCAACACAATCTCATCTTTTGAGATAATTTCGGAGTCTTAAACATCCCATTTAGAGTCTGGTCTTGCTTTGTAACTATGGACACTTCTTTAAGCTTTCATTTAAGACAGATTTCATGATTTTTGGATGTCTACAACTCCTATTATGCTCAAAATACTATAATAGTGTCATTTTAATCGGGTAAGCAAAGAAATTCAATTAAACTTCATTTGGCCAAGTATAAAATTATATGGTTTGGTTATTTGGCCAAGTGGTTTGTTCAAGAAAAACAGTGCCTCAATCATTTTTGTACAATTCATGTGAAAATGTAGCTTCAAAAAGAATCAATGCAAGTTCTGAAGTAACATATTCCATGGATGAAAATCACACAAGAAAGAAAATAATAATAATAAAGCTCAAAATCTGACAGGTAATATATTTATCAAATCTAATCTATCCAGTTCAAATATGTGTTGCCAAACTAATTAATCTCGAAATGTAAATCATTTTGCTTCAATTATTTTATGAAATCTAAAGAAAAACATACTTCCACATTCAAAATATTTTTATTTTTATTTTAATCATAATATGCGTATCAAGAGTCAAGTGTAACTCCTTACTCAGCCATCTTACTCAAAGCAAGTTTATGATTCTAACCAAATTTTTTTTTGGGTTTTTTTTTTGTTTTTTTTGTTTAGATATCGGACCATCCTCCCCCCCACCTATCCAAGACATTGTCCCCAATGTCTTAGATAGAAATTATATAACAGGAAAAGAAATGTGAGAAAACCACCAAAGTAAGGAAAAGTTATAACCGAAGAGTGGTATCTGGTTCTCTTTTGTCTCTGCCATCCTGATTTGGTTGGTTCACCAGCAGCATTGCTTGACTGAGATCAGATGTAGGATTTTGCAAAATCTCAAGTAGCTGTTCAACAGTTGAAGCAGATACTATGATGTTGCGCATGGATTGTGGCATGAACTCCTGCTCTACTGCATGATCTAAAAAGGATATCAAACCATTATAAAAGCCATTAATATTCAATAAGCCCAAAGGTTTTTTATGAAAATTCCGATAGGCCCAAAATATAATGGTAAAAATTTCTTCCATTGTTCCAAGACCACCAGGTAATGCAATAAATGCATTAGAATTAACCAACATGTGTCTCATATGGTCATGCATGGTTGCAACCTTCAATTCAGTACCCAGGGTGAAGTGGGAGGTGCTCTCATTTTTTAAGCGAACACCTAAGACGTTACACCCCTTTGTGAGTGCAGATCCTGCAACACATCCTTTTAAACCCTGAATCCCTCCCCCATAAACAAGATTGATTTTTCTTGCAGCTAATGCCTTACCAAGGGTATAAGCTGCATGTTGAAATTCTCCATCCTTTCCAAGGTTAGACCCACCAAAAACACAGATAGTATTGATCCTATCCATATACGGTGTTTCTGTCTTTTTTTTTTTTGAAAAAATATGTCAGAGGTTGATAATTTATAGGGACTCAATATCAGACAAGGAGATCGCTTGAATAGTGCGGGATTAGGATTTGGTAGCAAAAGTTTGAATTTTTGTTGCAAAAGTTTGAATTTTTGTTGCAAAAGTTTGAATTTTTTGTTCAAGTAAAAGGTGAATGTCAGAAGGGAAAGACTTTAAGCAGGGGTGAAAATTTCAAAAAATGGTGGCCCAATAAATTGAAAAGACAATGTAAATGACAAACATACACCCATGAGAATGAACAGTAGTTGTGATTGTGGCTCACATCTTCCTCTGGTTTTACGTCCAGTAACGGCTGAAACGCCTTCTAAGAGTCGAGGATGTGCTTCCCATTCAGTTTTCTTGTAAACTGACAACAGGGTCTTTTAAAGTCATATTCCCAAGACTATAACGTGTTTTTTCCTTACGGAACAGTTCAAACAAATCAAGAAGAACTCCTTGTACATGCCCACTAGGATGCGTCTCAAGAGTCTGAATGATATCATCCAATGACTCCTTACTCAGTCCATCCTTTATGAATTGAATTTTGTCGTCTCGATTTCTTGAAACCATTCCAGGGTTCTTGCATCTTGTGTTACAGGTCCATCTTGCACACCTGTAGCAAACTCCAATTCTTTTTGCCCTTCTCTTCTTTGCATAGGAACTTCTTCCCATACCTGGCATGTTTTTAACAAATGATTCTTGAAATTCACCTGCTAAACGTACCTTAGCTTCAATGATCCAACGGACATCTTCTGGAAGGCCTAAGAGTGTTAATGCTCTCAATCGTTCAAGTCTGCAATTGTAAATATCTTTAAGAAAATTTCTGGGGAGAGTAGGGAACAAAATTTTAATCCTGGTGAGAGCTTTCTCCATTTTTTTTCTTAAAACACTCAAGTTATTATTCCTGCAAGCTCAATGTGGTGTAATAGTTGCGATGATTTAAGAGGTGAAGAAGGAAGTTGAGAGATTAGTTGAAACTTATAAGCAAGGAATGTGAGAGAGGGAGAGAGAGAAAGAGAGAGAGAGAGAGAGAGAGAAAGAGAGAGAAAGAGAGAGAGAGAGAGAAAGAGAAAGAAAGAGGGAGACTTCTCTTGAATTTATTGCAAGTATGTGGCATTGTGCAAATGCACTTCTTCTACCGTGTGCTTTTGAAAACCTTCGAAAAATGGTTTAAGACAATGTCCATTCACCTTGAAGATTTTTGCAGTTACCTCATTTTTTATTTCCACTGCACCATAAGGAAAAACATTAGTAACTACAAATGGTCCTAACCATCTAGAGCGTAGCTTACCAGGCATAAGCTTTAGCCGAGAATTGAAAAGGAGAACTTTTTGTCCAACGGAAAACTCCTTTCTTGCCAACTTTTTGTCATGAAGAGCTTTGACCTTTTCTTTGTAAATTTTGGAGTTTTCGTATGCTTCCAATCGAATTTCTTCAAGTTCCTGCAATTGAAGCTTCCTATGGATTCCTGCTTGGTCTAGATCCATGTTGCATTTCTTTACTGCCCAAAATGCTCTATGCTCTAATTCAACTGGAAGATGACATGCTTTACCAAAGACAATCCTGGAGGGAGACATGCCAATGGGTGACTTGTAGGCTGTCCTATATGCCCATAACGCATCAACAAGGCGCAAGCTCCAATCCTTCCTGTTAGGCTGAACTGTTTTCTCTAAGATTTTCTTGATCTCTCGATTAGAAACTTCAGCTTGACCATTTGTTTGAGGATGATATGGGGTGGAGACTTTATGCCTGACTCCATATTTGCGGAGTAGGGCTTCCATTGTGCGGTTGCAAAAATGAGTACCTTGGTCACTATTTAGAGCTCTAGGAATGCCAAACCTGCTAAAAATGTTAGACCTGATAAAATTTGCAACAACTCGAGCATCATCAGTACGAGTGGCTTTTTCCTCCACCCATTTTGAAACATAATCAACAGCTAGCAGAATGTAAACAAAGCCAAAAGAGACAGGGAATGGACCCATAAAGTTTATACCCCATACATCAAATACCTCACCAAAGAGAAGTGGTTGTCTAACAGGTCTGGTGTTTTCCTCCAGCAATATCCTATGCATACAAGTAGATGGGCTAATGCCTGGAATATCAGCCAAAGTCCATCCAATTGCTTGTTTATGGTTTTTTAAGGTTTGCAGCAACCTTTCTTCTTGTTGCGGTAGAAGGTTCTTTGCTACAATGACAAGAAGCTTCTCATTTTCCCCCAAATAAGCATACTTTAGATGTTCATGCAAAGGCTTCAACTCCAAAGGAGGTGGTTGTATTATGGAAGGCAGGGATCTATCTGAGATTGAAATGTCTGTAACACTTGCATCTAACATGTCATCTTTCAACGAAGTTTGGTCTGCAGCATTAATCCTGGAACAGATAATACATGGATCAAATTCATCACATGTGCAAGTAAAATTATCTAAGTAATCTAAATCAAAATCAAAAAATTCAAAAAGTAGATTGTCAATAGAATAATCATTTGCAAGAAGATCTATGGCATCAAGTTGAAAGAGTGAATGATTCTCTATGGGATGCTTCATGGCTTCAAATTTGTTGAATTGGATGATATCATCTCCAAATTCCATAGAGAGAGTCCCCGTATGCACATCTATCTTTGTTTTTGCAGTTTTGAGGAAAGGTCTCCCTAGGATCAAGGTTGCTCTATTGATGGATGACTCATCTTCCATATCCAAAATGTAGAAGTCAGCTGGAAAGATCAGCTTATTCACTTGAACTAGCACATCTTCAAGTACTCCAGCTGGATGTGTTGTACTTCTGTTGGCTAATTGAATCACCACACCAGTTGGCTTCAGCTCTCCTAGATTCAAAGATTTATAAACTGATGAGGGCATAACATTAATGGAAGCACCTAGATCCAGCAATGCATCACCAAATGTAGAGTTTCCTATTGTGTAAGGAATGGTGAAAGTTCCTGGATCTTTACATTTCTGAGGGAGCATGGGTTGAATTAAGGCAGAAACATTGTGTCCCACACTAATCTTCTCATCCCCTTTGAGACTTCTCTTATGCATGCACAAGTCCTTTAGAAATTTGGCATATTTGGGAATTTGCTTGATAGCATCTAGAAGTGGTATGTTGACTTCCACTTTCCTGAAGGTATCTAGAAGCTCCTTATCCAATTCTGCATGAACATTGGGCTTGGATTGGACTATTCTATTTGGAAAAGGTAAAGATACCTTCTGATCAGCACAATTTGGGGTTTTTGTCTCATCAGATGCTTCAAGTGCAGATCGTTTATGGCAAGCTTCTTTTTGTTGATCATTCGATGTCTTATCGAAGGTTGCTGTACTTTTTTCATCAGACTTTCCCTCTGATTCAGATGGCTTATCAGAGATGTCTCCAGGTGTGGAGATAAATTCTTCTTTTTGGTGTGGATTTGTCTGATTGAAGCTTTGTTGCTTTAAAATTGTAGGGTCTGTCTGCACTTTCTTCCCACTTCTCAAGGTCATGGCATTCCCACTTTTGGGATTTATGACAGGTTGAGAAGGTAGTTGACCAGAACCTTGAGATTTCAATTGGTTGACAGTGGTAGCCAACTGCCCAATTTGAGGAGGCCTGTATTGTTGATAATGTTGAGGAGGCCTGTATTGTTGTCCTGTGCCAAAAATACCATTTACTGCAGCCTCAGGTGTCTCACTTTCTTGCAATGTTGGGCATGCATCAGTAGGATGCTCTGCAGAAGTGCAGATGCCACATGTTTTGATTTTATCAACAACATTAAGTTGCTGTTGTTGTCCGATGGCCAACTGTCTTACGATGGAGGTTAGTTCTTCAATTCTGTTCTCCAATCGTGTATGGTCTGTCTTAGTGGTCATTTGATGGACTCCTTTAGACAAGGAATTAGTTCGAGAATTGAATTGCTGAGAATTTTCTGCCATGTTGGCAATCAAATCTCGAGCTGCTGTAGGAGTTTTGTCCATAAGTGCTCCACCACTAGCTGCATCAACCATGCTTCTGTCCATTGGCATGAGTCCTTCATAGAAATACTGAATCAGTAATTGATCACTGATTTGATGGTGTGCACAAGTGGTGCATAGTTTCTTGAATCTCTCCCAATACTCATAGAGAGTTTCTTGGGAGTTTTGTCTGATGCCGCAAATCTCTTTTCTGATAGCTGCCGTTCTGGATGCAGGGAAGAATTTCTCCAGAAATAATCTCTTCATATCATTCCAGCTTGTAACAGATGTTGGATGTAGATAGTACAACCAGTCCTTAGCTCCATCATTTAAGGAGAAAGGAAATTCCTTCAACTTGATATGATCTTCAGGAATTCCTTATGGCCGCATTGTGGAACACACAATGTGAAATTCCTTCAAATGTTTATGAGGGTCCTCACCTGCAAGGCCATGAAACTTAGGTAGCAAATGTATTAATCCAGACTTTAGTTCAAATAGTTCATCAACATCAGGGTATTGAATACACAACGGTTGATAAGCAACATCAGGTACAGCTAATTCTTTTAGGGTTCTATCAGCCATGTTCTTAGCAGAATATTTGAAACTATCAAAATTTAAAGATGAAAAATCACTACTGTTACTTTCTTGGTTATTACTGAATGAATGCCTTCTATGTGCTCTTTTCAAATGGTGGAATGTTCTATCAATCTCAGGATCATATGCATAAAAATTTTCAGGATTGGATCGGGTCATACACAAAAAGGTGAATTCATACAGAAAATCTAAGAATATATACTTAAAGTAAAAAAAAAATTGTTAGAAAGATTAAAAATTTTATACAAACTCCTAAATGAGCCTAGGAAACTAAAATGGGCCCCGGCAACGGCGCCAAATTTTTGACACGCTCGTCGCAAACGCGCAAAAGTAATTTCTAGATTTCCCCCAAACTATTGGTATAGTATAAGGTGCAACCTAGGTCATCTCCCAAAGACCATTTCAGATTCTTAAGCAAATAAGGAGAAAATTAGAACAAGGGGATTTTGTAAAGATTTGATATTGACTTCTAAACACAAAATACAGAATGAAATTAATTTGACTTAACAATTATCAACTCAAGGAATTCAGAGGCTATTTTCATAACTAATCATTGATCACTAAAATCATGCATTGTGTTTATCAACCTAGGATCATCTGGAACCCCTACAATGATCCTTGAATTCTCTACTGAGAAACGTCTCAGAATTCAATTGATTATGATCAACAAGATTAGTAACCATTTAATCTTTTATTTAAACCAATTTCACAATCAGAATTTAGTTGAAGTAAGTAATAAAATGAAAACCTTCAATTCAATTACTTAATTTCTACTCTTCAAACTTTTGGAAAATGATTTACCAATCAAAAACCAATTATAAATCAATTATTCATTAATCAAAATATGTCAACCGATCAAACTTTGATTAAAGAATAAAATTGAAGAATATAGTGAAGCAGAGTAGAAACCACTTAATAAGCATGTAAATAAAGATCAAGACCTCAAAGTTAAAATGAAAATAGCTTGAATCCTTGAATTGAAACTACAAACCTAGCCTTCCATGAAGGAGGAAAACTAACAACAAAGAAAGAGGCAAACTAACAACAAATAAATCCTAAGCCTTCCATGTAGGAGGCAACTAACAACAAATAAATCCTAAGCCTTCCATGTAGGAGGAAACTAACAATAAAGAAAAACTAAGCCTTCCATGTAGGAGGCAAACTAACAAGAAAGAAAACCTAAGCCTTCCATGAAGGAGGCAAAACTAACAAGAAAGAAAGAAAGAAAGAAAATGGTATTGGAGTTAATCTCCAAAATGGTGTGTTTCTCCTCTTGTAAGCCCTTCTATTTATAGAGGATTTTTGTGGCATCATCTTCAGAATGTCACCAACTAGGATATTACTTTTCTACCCTTTTATTGCTTTCACATGGGCTTTGTTGAAAATGCAAAACACTTTTGAATTTTTGTCACCAATGAGCACAACAATTTTGACTTTCTTGCACCGCAATTTCAGATGTTCACATGTCCGAATTAGAGCTTTACTTCTGAACAAAAGTTGTAGCCTCGGATCTTAGCTGTCCAACAAAGTTGATTTCATCTCAATATGACTTCTGTATCTCAAGATATGGCCGGAACTTTGCACACTGTTCAAATTCCACGTCAGCAACACTATCTCATCTTTTAAGATAATTTCGGAGTCTTAAACATCCCATTTAGAGTCTGCTCTTGCTTTGTAACTATGGACACTTCTTTAAGCTTTCATTCAAGACAGATTTCATGATTTTTGGATGTCTACAACTCCTATTATGCTCAAAATACTATAATAGTGTCATTTTAATCGGGTAAGCAAAGAAATTCAATTAAACTTCATATGAACCCAAACTCATAAAATATGACAAAGATCACTTAATTGATTATATAAGAAGTCTTAATGTGATAAAAGTGAGAGATAATTATTTATGAAATCTATGCTTATCAGAGGTTCACAACCTCCAATAAATATCCCTTAAAAACTTAGGCCAATAATTTTATATTAATTAACTACTAATATAATCTTCTCCAATAGTTTTATATTTTATTTCCTTATACTAAGGTTTAAATATAATGGTTTACATATAAATAAATCCAATTAAATGCTAACTATATTTTTATATAACGTAGAAATATATTAAAGGGAAAAATAATACCTATCATAGGGTATTAGATTTTAAACATTTTTATAAAATAATAGGTGATTCCCTTTTTCTTTCAAATTTATTAATTGGATACCCCTTATATTTACTATGTAGGAATATATCTATATGACTTAAGTTTATTAAATAGGATCCTATTTTAAAACATTTCTCTACGACTCCACGTATAAATATTATAACTCCTATAATTTATATTAATTTATATACGGATATTTAATTTTATATTTCCTACAAAATTTATTAACGTAATTTATAAATATATATATATATATATATATATATATTTGGGCACCTAAAATTTTTAAATCACACTCCCACTTTTAAGATTACTCAATTTAATCCCTAACTAATCCAATTACCAATTTATAATTATATAATATTTTACCTTCATTTAAATTTAAATATAATCACAGATAAATTTATACTATCACATAATTGATAAAATTTTATTCTAGAGTAAAAGGCTCTAGAAATACCCCAATAAATAGTTAAATTTTATTCAAAATAAAATTAAGATATAATTAAATACAACCTCTAAATTTATCACAAAATTAACAAATTTTATTCTAGAGGAAGGAGACTCTAGAACTACTCCTATACTCTACTTAAGTCTCCTCCCCTTACCTAGAATTTGAAGACCAGTGTAATTTTCTTTAATTTCTCCGACAAAGTCACAAGCTTTATCGTTGCCTTCCATTTGCCTCCCGTGGCTCCCAAAGGTGATTTTCAATTTGCTCTAAATTTGCAAAAAGATTGAATTCTAATATGCAATTCAATCTTCCCCCTCTCTTTTTATACTAAATATATGGCTAAAGGTGGCAGGCAAGTGGTAGCGTGCATGCTGCCCCCGAATGCCACCTGGAATTTTTTTTTTACTATTACAACCATCAAGTAGGATTTTCTACTTTATCTTTGTAAGTTTTATCTTACTTTTTATGGTTAGTTTTTTTTTTTTGTGGATCCTTTCTCTAAAATCCACAAAGTTCCTTTTATTTGGACTCATGAGAGCTCAAGGCTACCTTTTAATGGTTCAAAATGAGCATCATCACTTTTTAGTGGTTTATGAAAAATAAAATGGGTTTGGTTGGTTTAAAGTGCTTCTAAGTAACTTACAAGAAATTTAATTAGTGAAAATTCTTTTAAAATCCACTTTGATGCTTTTAGCCGTTTTGAAAAGTCATGAGTAAATTTTTGAAGTGTTCATGGTAGGATTTGGATAGTTATTAGGGGTAGATCTTGTGGATCTACACTTTCTTGTTTGAAAAAAAAATGCTATTTTGCATGTTTTTATATTTAAAGCTTGAAAGTTTTTTATTTTCTTACTATGATGGACTTGTGTAATATTATGTCCAGATCTGAACTCATGGACTTAAATATTAAAAATTGAAAAAAAAATTAATTTAAAAGTCCCAAAAGCTTGCTTTGGACATGGATCTAAAAATTACTAAGTAAAAGTTGTAATTTTAGAACAAAAAATGGAACAAACATCACAAGACACCTATGGCTCTCTTTGACCATGACCGAAGTTATGGATTTTGGACAAGCCTTGTATGGATAAAGTGCTTAAGGTGTCACAAATGCCCAAAATCATGGAACCAAGGTTGATTGAGAAGGAATTTTGGAAAGGTGACCTTGAAAAAACTTAAGGGAGCATTCACCCATAAGGATGAACTTAAGGATAAAACTTCTTAAAAATTTTTAAAAGTGATACAAACCGTATGAATAAGTTCTAAATTATGTGAAACAACTTTTGGAAGAAGAGAAATTGAGCTAAAATGACCTAAAATCTATTAGGTGCGCATTCGGCCACCTTAAACTAATTAAGGGATAATGAGCTTAAAATTTAATTAATGATGCCTTAGGAACCTTCATTAGGTAAATGAGAAGCTTTAAATGTTTAAGGAAGGTTTAAAAATGTCTAAGTCCATAGTAACCAAAATAGATGAAATCAAGTGAAATCCATAATTTAATACTTAAGCTAGATTTCAAAAATACATAAGTTGCTAATTAAAAATGAACCATGAAGTTGTATGGAGGAGAGGATTCATTCAGCCATGAACCTTAGAAATGGAGGAGAAGTCCTAAAAATTAACTAAATTAGGTAAAACTTATAGCCTAAACTTCAACTAGAAGTATTTATCAACCTAGGTTAATTAAAGACAAAATTTGATGCCCTAAATAATAAGAGTGGCATTCAGCCACCTTAGGATTGATTTGTCAAGGAGATTTAATTCTTAACTAGTACTAACTAAACATCCATGACATATAAGTAGAAGGGATTAAGAGTGTGAGTAAGTTTTCAAGAAAGGTTAAGGATTCTATTTGGTCATAATGGCTAAGTCGATGAAAGAAAGTTAAGAATTCACTATTACTTAAGACTAAATCTAGGCATGTATAAGGTAAGTGATTTGGAATGAACCATGAGATTAGAAAACTACAATAAAGTATTCGGCCATAACTTTCAAGTATACAGAAGAAGTCTTAAAATTTCTAAGTTAGGTACTAATTAATGAATTAGACTTCAATTGATAAAGATCAACTCCTAAGACAAAAAAAAACTAGAAGGTCTTGTCGCAACCGTAATTCCGACGAGACAATGAACTCGCTAAAAATTTGAAAATGGAGTTTTTTTTATTGATGTGGAGTCGCCACCAAATTTTTATTTAAGGGAAAATGATTTGGAAAAAACCTTGACTCAAGGATGAGATTCGAAGTTCGGGAGTCGGTTACGAGCGGGGAAGGTGTTAGGCACCCCACTCGCCTGTTCCGAAGAACAGTACCCTTAAACTGAGTGTGTGATTATTTGAAAATAGTTTGATCCCTTTAATTAGAAGGGAAATAAATAACTTGATGGAGGTTAGCCTGACAGGACTTGATCCTGCTCCTATGTATTCCCCGGTGCAATGGGAAACTCAAGGCTTACGTAGTTCTGGTTTGTTTTGAAGGCTTGACCTTCAATGGTTCTTGAAAAAGAGTATTTGAAGATTTTTTGAAAGGCTTTTTATTTTTTGGAGGAACCTTCATTCCACTCATGCACAAGACCCGAGGCGGCTACGGCAGCACGGGGGCCTATACAGACTACTAAACGTTAGACAACAGGTGAACCGCTAGTCCCCCGTTTAGAGCCCATTGCGGGAGACCAAAGATCCTAAAAGGTTTTGAAAAGAATTTGAATGTTATAAAGGAAATAAATGGCTTGATTTGGAAAAGGAATTAGTTTTGAAGTGAATTTGAAAACTTGAGGGAAAGATGATTTTTGAGCTTTGATTTGATTTTATTCGAAGGAAAGAATGAAAAAGGAATTTAATCTAAATTTTGAAGAAAAAGAATTTGAGTTGGATTTTGAAGAGAAAAGAATTTTGATCTGAATTTTGATGTGAATTTTGAAGAGAAAGGGATTTTCATTTGAATTTTAGATTTGAATTTTTGATTTGAATTTTGATGCGAATTTTGATTTGAATTTTGAAGAGAAAAAGGATTTTGAAAAAGACCTTATAGAAAAGAATTTTTGAATTTTGGGGGAAAAGAATTTAATTTAAATTTTTGGGGGTTTAATTGTGGTTTTAGAAAGGGTAGGGGCTTATTTGTAATTTTGAGAACTTGAGAGATGGTTTTGCAATTTTGAGAATCTAGGGGACGGCATTTGTGAAACTTTGAGAGCAGAAGGGTAATTATGACGCTGGGGACCATTTTGGGGAATTGAGATTTTTAAAACAAATAATGGCTTGGGGGGATTCGAACCCAGGACCTTGCAAAGGCTTTAAACTGGAATAGCCACTTGAGCTGATCTTCGAGGTTGTATCTTTAGTCTTCGGATTGATTATAACCACACCTGTACCGCAAGTTATCATTTTTAAAACAAATAAACAGCAGCACCCTAGATTTGAACCCACAACCTCCATGTAGGGGATGAATATCTCAACCATTAAGCTGACGTTGAACTTGGATCAGATGTTTATAAATCTGGTTAATATTTGAAGGTCATACAGCTGCTTTACGTTGAATGATGCATGATACCTGTATGGACGAACGTGGCTCTGTCAAGGCTGATTCTTGAATGGTGGCTAGGAGCTTCTGATTGGAGTCATTTATATCCACCAATTGCATGGGATCCTCCTAGTCCATATGAATGTTTTTTTTTAGAAAGGCCTTGCAGCTACGAGGCACATGACCATCCTGAAGTGGTTACATACATTGACGACGCCCCCTGGCCCATTGTAGATTAACGTATTAGCCATGAAAAGCATCTTAGCGATTGCTCCACCATGCACTTAAGAATTGGAGAAGCGTTCAATAATGGTGTACCCTGACCATATGGCTTGTTAGATCAGACTCCATGCTTAAAGTCCAGCCACCTTCTAAGTTGCCATGTTCGATGTTTATACTCATCTGGTTGGCCTTTTGAACTTGAATTATGACGTGTTGGGATTGGATGTGAGGGTTGGGGGTGCTGGTTATGACGTGTTGGGGTTGGATGAATAGGAACGATTTAATTAACATTTTAAGAATAGAATACCCGCTTTGGAACTTATAGTGGTATCTAGTATAGTTGTCAACTTCCCTTCAATTGTCCGATCTGCCCCTGCTTACCTATCACATGCAGTTTTTTTTTTTAAAAAAAAGGAGGCATGGGGTTCGAACCCAAGACTGAGATGTTGGGAATAACCGTCCACCACTAAGCTAGAATCATAGTTTAAGATAATCCTTGTTTTAAATTAATTTTAGCTTGAATCGGAAAGAGTTCCTGTGACTGAAATATGCATGCACTGCATGCACCTTTCTTACGTCAACCTACAGTGACTTGCTGCCTTCGGTTAATCATCACACCAAAAGATGGCTTGCTGGGTGCGGGGTGTCGACTTCCATTGACTCCGCCCCTACAGACATGGATTCTTTGGCACGATATCTCCCCATGGAAGACCCCAGTGCAAAGGAGTAGCAAAGCTTTGGCTTTAGGCACGTACATTCTCACAACACCATCCTGGAGGGTTAGTGTGTGGCCAAGTGAGGAGCTGAGGTGATGCATTGCCAGGGGTAGAAAGGCTAATGGATGAGACCAAACCAAGACATCGCAGAGGGCCACTTCTAATGCCAATTGGCCTTGCCGATACGCATATTGAGATGACACCAGTGGGCTCAATTTGGACCAAGCCTCACACATCATACACGTTGAATTTCAGAAATGACAATTACTGGCGAAATCACAGCTATGGGTGCACCTAGCTTGCCTTATTGGCAGTCATTTTCATGTTATAGATCATGGGTTAGTATGTTATAGAGGAAACTCTCTATGTTACCATCAATATTCATGCGTTGGTATTGGACAAGGTTGGTCACTAATCAAACCTATTGTTGCTTCTCATTTATCAACATCACGCACCCTATACAGAATTGATTTTTCCCAAGATTTGATGCAGAAAAACAGGATAACTCCTTACGATCTTTCAACAAATTTGAATCATATTTTTAGAGAACAAAATTCCATCGATCATGCATGACTCTTGATAACTAGAGCGTGCATGCAACGATTAACTAAACTCATATTTGTTTCTGACTCCTTCTATTGTACAAGCACATGTAGAAGTATCTAGATAAGGGCATTCAACCAAATTAGAGAAAACCAGGATATAGTCGAGACCTATTTTACCTTCGCTCAGTGGGGATTTGAGAGGTTGATATGGAGTGCTCTTTGCAGATTTCAAACATCTCGAAGAAGCTTTTCAATGGTGGTATTACGATTTGTATGATTCAAATCATAGAACCGAATGATGTGAACGCAGTGTTCTTGACTGATTGTTTGCATAAATCTCTTCTCTTTGCCCAAGGATCACTAGCTTTCTATTTGGATTCTTGGTTTCCTCCTTTTGAGGAACTCCGTTTCAAGATTCGAGAGTCTTCCTTGCGACTTCACACAGTGTTTGCACCAGATTCAGAGGTGAGAGCGTTTCTTCTTTCTCCTTCGGTGCCAAGCTCCTCTGATGGGTACCCTTGCTGCAACTACTCTGCCCCAAGAAAAAAATAGAGCCAGAAATAAAATCCCCGAAAAAGAGAAAACCAGACCCCTCCCTTTCTCCCCTCCTTTTCAAATCTACCTTTTTCGCTTTCTTTTTCTCTCTATAGTTAATTCCCTCTTTTTGTTAATTCCGTTTTTCTTTTTGTTTATTCAGTTTTCTATTTTTGTTAATTTTTTTATTTATTTTTTCCAAACCCCTTTTTTAGTTTTTTGTACTTTTCCTATTTAAATTCTGTTATTTTTTATTTTTGATTTTAAAATCTGTTTTTTTAATCTTTTCTATTTTAAAGAACTTTGCTATTTTTTAATTTTCCATTCTTTATTGTTTTTACTAATTTTTGTTAATTCTTCCCTTTTTTTCAAATTTCTTTTATATTTCTTATTTATTATTTTCTTACCATATTTTTATTTTTCCTAATTATTTAAGTAAATAAAAAGGGAAATGGGGGCCTCGGACATAAATGGGTGTTTACAGTTTGCCCCTCTTTACTCATTTTCCTACCGGATAATGTAAGAAACAATTCGCTAAATTATCGTGGTAGGGAATGAGTAAAGACGTGAACACCTTATGTCCGAGGCAGGCTTTTGAAAAAGTTTGAGAATCACTAGAAGCCTTGAGCTTAAAGTGAACTTCATGGATGCCTGGAGGGTGGCGGTTAAATGACGTTGCCAGCTTCATGTACTGATAGAGTTTAAACATGCAAGGCTTGATTGCATAACCTGATTAGGCTATGAATACTGCTGAAGTACAAGAAAAGTGAAGTGAGAGGGGCCTGTTTGAAGAAGGAGAGCATGCAAGAACTAAAATGTAAGATATGTACAAGGTGGTCTAACACGATAGGCTGAAGTGCAGAAAAGAAAACTTAAGTATGCTGAAAAGAAAGCTTGAGTATGCAGAAAAGAGAGCTTGAACATGCAGAAAGGAAAACTTGAGCGTAGAAAAGAAAACTTGAGCGAGCAAAAATGAAAACTTGAACGTGCTGAAAATGAAAACTTGAGCGTGCAGAAAATGAAAACTTGAACGTGCTGAAAGGAAAGCTTGAGCGTGCAGAAAATGAAAACTTGATGGTGGCCTGACAATATAGGCCATGATGCAGAAAAGAAAACTTGAAGAGGCCTGACAACATAGGCCATGATGCGGAAATTAAAACTGGATGGTGGCCTGACAACATAGGCCTTGATGTAGGAATTAAAACTTGATGAGGCCTGACACTATAGGCCATGATGTAGAAATTAAAATTTGATGAGGCCTGACAACACAGGCCATGATGCAGAAATTAAAACTTGGTGAGGCCTGACAACATAGGCCATGATGTAGAAATTAAAACTTGATGAGGCCTGACAACATAGGCCATAATGCAGAAATTAAAACTTGATGAGGCCTCACAACATAGGCCATGATGCAAAAGGGTAAACTTGATGGTGGCCTGACAAAATAGGCCATGCATGGGAAAGAATGAAGCAGGCCTGTTAAGACAGGCGACTTTGAAACAGGAGGGACCTATACTAACTTGAATGACAAGGTGACCTATGCTACTTGAAAGGATGGCCTGCCCAGACAGAGGAAGCATGAATGGCCTGTTGAGACAGGTAGAGGGAAGATGACATGATGTGCCTTAGGAATGCACGTGAGGGTGGAATGTGGACTCCTCGTCGGCTGCTTCGGACAACCTATTTTTGAATTTTGTTTTTCTTGATTTTAGATAAATTGCTTGAACTGGAAGGTTTCTTGAGTATTTGGTAATTATTTTCTCTTGCAGAAACTTGGGCAACCACATTTTTCCCCAGCTTAGAAGATTCTTGATAATTGATGAATGTCTTGATTTGAATGAAGTTTGGGCAAACATTTTGCCCCAGTTTGGAAGATTTTTGGCAATCGAGGAATGCCTTAACTTGAGGGGATTGAAGATGGGCTTGGCTTGAATTTTTCTGGGCAACTTTGCCCTATTGAACTTGATTAGAGTTGAGGAATTGAGGATTGCCTCAACTTGGATCTTCTTGGGAAAATGTTTGCCCCAGTTTGAACTTAACTGAAAATTTGAGGATGACCTTAGTTTGAAACTTGGTGGGCCAGTGTTTGCCCTTGTTTGAACTTGATTCAAAATTTTCAACTGTCTCGATTCGAATTATCTAGGCGAATGTCTCCCCCTGTTCTGAAATTTTTGGAATTGAGGATCGCCTCAACTTGAATTTCTAGGCAAAAGCTTGCCCCAGTTTTGTTCTTGAATTTAAATCTTTCTTGGGCAAATGTTTGCCCCCAGTTTGGTCTTGACCTAGAATTTGAGGATGACCTCAGATTGAACTTTTGTGGGCAAGCATTTGCCCCAGTTTGAACTTGATCTAGAATTTGATGATGTCCTCAAATTGAATTTTTGTGGGCAAGCGTTTGCCCCAGCTTGAACTTGATTTGAGTTTGAGCTCAAGTTGAATTTTTTGTAGGCAAGCTTTTGCCCCAGTTTGAGCTTGAGTCCCTTTAATTATGATTGATTCGAGCAGTTATACCCAGGTCTTAATTAGTTTTGACAAAGAATGGGTTGTGCAATTCTTGAATAAAAAGATGCTTATGTACTGTTTGAGTGAATGAAAAGAATGCAGTATTTGTGATGCTTGCATGCAGAAATGATGTGGGGGTTCTTATTTTGATGCTTGAAATATTTACTTGATGAAACATATGCTAGGGGATAAATGCAAACCATGAAATGGTGTAAAATTTTTGTTTCTCTTGATTTTTTTATTTTTCTAACACATTTTTCCTCGACAACCCCATAGTTGGTATGCAAGGGATCAAGAATCAAGGCGAGTTGGATTGACTCAGTCTCTTGGCTTATTGATCAATTTGGAATCTTCTTTTTGGGATCTTTGAGACCCAACGGTGGTCAGTGTTATTGAGTAAGACACACTCCTTTTTTGTGGTATCATGGCTGGTAGGAAGATGAATCTTTGGGAAACAATCTTGTCGTGTTGCAACGGTCGAGGATTCATCCGACTTGTCATGACTTTTCAAAATTAATCCTTTTTATTTTTACATTTTTCACATCTCTTTTGGCATGTGCACCATTGGGGTGTACAAAGTGATGTTGGATGGTCAAAAAGAAAGAGATAGAGAATTTGAGGTTGTATGTTTTGGGGTAGTGTATTTGAAAGGAAAGGATGACAAGGGGTGTGGGTTCGATTGCCCAAATGGCACCTTTTGGTGAAAAATGCCAATGTCGCTTTTCATAATCTTGATTGTCAAATTAGCCAAACTTGAGAAATGGAAAATTTTTGCCCCAGTTTTAGGAAGATATGAGGTGCAGAAATGTTAGATTGTCCTGGGATTCCTGGTTTGACCTTAACTTTTTCCTGGGTTGTTCTTTTGAGTTTTCAACCCAGCAGGTCTTTTGTATTGCCCTAACTTTTGCCTAGGTTGCCTTTACGGGTTTTCAACCTAGCGGGCTCTTGATTTTGGTACCCTAACTTTTGCCTAGGCCGCCCTTTGAGGGTTTTTGACCTAGCGGGCTTTTGTTTGATTGTGCCCTAACTTTTGCCTAGGTCACCCTTACGGGTTTTCGACCTAGCGGGCTTTTGTCTTATTGCGCCCTAACTTTTTCCTAGGTCTTCTTTGATGATTGTCGACCTAGCGGGCTTTTGTTTGACTGTGCCCTAACTTTTGCCTAGGTCTTCTTTGATGATTGTCGACCTAGCGGGCTTTTGTCTGATTGCGCCCTAACTTTTGCCTAGGTCTTCTTTGATGATTGTCGACCTAGTGAGCTTTTGTTTGACTGTGCCCTAACTTTTGCCTAGGTCTTCTTTGAGAGTTTGTCGACCTAGTGGGCTTTTGTTTGGTCCTAATTTTGCCTAAATTGTTGTTGGAAACCGGCAAGACCTTTTTTATCATGACTTTGTCGATTTATTTTTTGAAATTTAACCCTACTTTTGACTGGATCATTTTTAGCTTTTAATCCAACGGATTTCTCTTCTTCTTGAATTTCGCGTTTTGACCTTGATTTTTCCTGGATTATTTTTTTGACTTTAACCCAGCAGATCCTCTTCTTCTTGAATTTCACGTTTTGACCTTGATTTTTCCTGGATTATTTTTTAACTTTAACCCAGCAGGTCCTCTTCTTTTTCTTCAATTTTGAATTTTTACCTTGATTTTTCCTGGATTATTGGCTTCCAATTCAGCGGATCTTATTTTGTATCCCTCAATTTTTCCTGGATTTAAACTTATTCCAGCAGGATATTTTATTTGACAAGACACTTTGAATGGTGATCTAGAATCCTTAGTTGTTTATTCTGCTTCCTCATTGGGCTTTTCTCTTTGAGCTTGATTAACTAGACATTCAACATTATTTATTACAACACCGGCATTATCACCAATTGGTATTCATTGTTTGGGTATAGGAATAAGAAGTGGGTTGGGGTGATGAAAAGGAATGGAAATTTTAGAAGTAAAGCCAATAATGTAAAGCACGTGCTCAAGAAACATGAAAAATGTAAACTTTGTATTATTCATTGAGATTTATTTACAAAAGATTGATTTTGAAAAATATAACAAATCCTGGATGATTTTCCTTGATAGCTCGATTTGTACAAAGCAATTTTTTCGTGCTGCTCCCATTTTCTTGACCGGCAGATAAGCTTTCATGATTCGGCGTTTGGATTAGGAGTAATCTTCCCAAAATCTAGCCGTTTAGCATCGATTAGGCTTTGCACCTTGCGTTTCAGGACCTGGCAGTTTTCTGTTGAATGACCAATATACCATGCATGGTAGCCACATATGGCATTGGCATCATACCATTTAGGGTATGGTGGTTCTTGAGGTTTCAAATGGTAAGGAACCACTAGAGAGTTCTCGATTAGCTAAGGTACAGCTCAGTGTAGGTTTGTGTTTGGACAGGATCCTTCTCCTTCTTTTGGCTTTGGCTAAGATTTGAGCTCATGGTTTGTGTTTGGACCGTGTATGGTGTGGGCGATCGGAATTGTATTGGATAGTTGTAAGCTGAAGGGTAGGGTGTTTGGTAGGCGGTGGCGATGTAAGGATATGGTATGTGAGGTGTATATGGTGATGGTTGGAAGCCAGTTGGTCCATAAGGTGCCATCTGAGGTATGTACCGTCCTTGACTTGAAGCCACATTATAAGTTTCCCCTGTCTTCTTCTTTTCTACAGTGGTATCAGCGGACTTGTGCGCGATTCTTCCTCGGCGCATGCCACCCTCGATCCTTTCTCCAATGATGATGACATCAGAGAAGCTAGAAGTTACACTGCCAATCATCTTGTCATAGAAAGGATCTTGGAGTGTGTCTACGAACAAGCTGACCAGTTCTTTTTCAGATAGAGGAGGTTGCACTTGAGCAGCTAACTCCCTCCATCTTTGGGCGTACTGCTTGAAGGTCTCATCTCCTTTCTTGGCCATGTTTTGGAGCTGAGTTTGATCGGGAGCCATCTCCGCATTATACTGGTACTGCTTGAGGAAAGCCTTAGCTAGGTCCCTCCATGAACGGATGTGTATCCGCTTTAGCTGGGTGTACCAAGTTGTAGCTGCCCCAGTCAAACTGTCTTGAAAGAAATGTATGAGCAGCTTATCGTCGTGCTATAGGGAGACATCTTCCTACAATACATGGCCAAGTGGCTTTTCGGGCAGTTGGTTCCTTGATATTTTTCAAATTCTGGAACCTTGAATTTGGAAGGGATTAATACATCTGAGACCAGGCACAAATCGGCTGCGTCTGTGGCTTCATGAGCACTCCCCTCAATTTCCTTGATTCTTTCCTCTAGGCCCTTCCACTTTTCTATATCCTCCTTAGAAGGATGGCTTGGGTATTTCTCTGGCGTGTCTTGATTCTTTCCTCTAGGCCCTTCCACTTTTCTATATCCTCCTTAGATGGATGGCTTGGGTATTCCTCTGGCGTGTTGTGAGGATAGGAAAGTGGTATGTGTAATGGACGACGTTCTTGGGTGAACATAGGATTCATTCCCCCAACAGCTGTTTGATAAGCTTGTGGAGTGGCGTTTAAAGGTAGGTTATGTGTTTGGGTTTGTGTTTGGGCTTGTGTTTGGTCGTATAAGGGTGCATGCCCATGAGGAAACCCACAATGAACCCTTTTGGTTTGCGGAGGTATGGTTAACGGTGGAGTGAAGCCAGGAGGGTATGATGAATCATCTGGCTCTCCCGGAAGGGATTCCCTTGCCTCCTTTTGTTTCAATGATTGGATGGCCTCCATCAGCTTGGCCATCTGCTCCTTTAGAGTCTTGACCTCATTTCTCAGTTCCTCATTTTGTCTCTCCAGCTCATCCATGATTCTTGATTGTGCTTGACTTCTATAAGGATGTCGAGGAAGCTGTCTTTCTCTAATTTTTTTGTTAAAGTTAAAAATTGATCTTTTGAGAAACAATTTAGATGCAAAATTATGAATGGTAAAGATGTTGATGCAAAATGAGTATGTAGATGAAAAATGTGTGGAGTGATTTTTGAAATCTTCTTTTCCATGATAAAATTTACTTAATGCATGAATGCATGCATGCTATGCACAAATAATTTTTAGGGATTTTTGAAATTTGACTATTTTGAAAATAAATCAGAGTTGCTTTATTTATTCATCCTTGATTTTTAACCACTTTATGTTTTTAGGAGTTTTGGTATTTTTTTATGTTGCTAGAAAAACTTTTAGTTTTGTTTAAAAACTTTTTAGTTTTGCTAGAATCTTTCTAGAAAGCATTCTTTAGGTTTTCGAAGTTTCTCCTTCTCTCCTTTTGAATCTCTTTATTTTTTTAGTATTTTCAAAAGATTATTTCCCTAATTTCCTATTTCTAAAACGTCCTTTTTAGTTTTCTTTAGACTCTTTTCAATATTTTCAAAGTATTCTTTCTAATTTTCTTAGGAATTTTCTCCTATTTTGGTTTTCTTGATTTTTATCTTGATTTGATTTTTGTATCCCTAATTGTAGTTTTCAAATCCCTCTTGCCACTTCGGATGGTTTGGTTCAAATTAGTGCCTGTGAGCGGTGAACCTTGTATCTTGAAAGGGGTGTGTGTGCCCTCTTTGCTTCTTATGCGGGTTACCTGTCCTAAGGATCTATGGCCTTTTATATGAACCTCTCAAAGGTGGTTTGTAATCCTGGGGTGTAGAGGTCACTAGAGCCAAGTTCTAGTCAATAATACTTGCCACAACAATAGAAGTAGCCACTAGTTGCAGGGCATTACAGATAGGACACACTCTAGCCGGGATTTTCGTGATAGCCAATCAGGACGTAGGCCCCAGAGTGACACCACTAGATCCCTCTATCCTAGGTAGCACTCAGACCCGGGTATAGGGCCCCACTCATGATAAATGCATATGCAATGTATGAGGGCACACAATTTCGGGATACCTACAATCGGGGAAATTGTACCAATATATAGAAATTTATTGTTTGTCTATCCTAGGGTTATACAGAGAATAAACAAGCAACAACAGATAGATAAACAAATAAATAAATCTTGCAATCGATAAATTGTGCAAATAAACAGAGAAGGAATCAAATATGACACACTCAATTTGAACGGGCTTGACTCTCTAAAATCCCCAGTGGAGTTGCCATCTGTCGCAACCGTAATTCCGACGAGACGACGAACTCGCTAAAAATTTGAAAATGGAGTTTTTTTTATTGATGTGGAGTCGCCACCAAATTTTTATTTAAGGGAAAAAGATTTGGAAAAAACCTTGACTTGAGGATGAGATTTGAAGTTCGGGAGTCGGTTACTAGCGGGGAAGGTGTTAGGCACCCCACTCGCCTGTTCCAAAGAACAGTACCCTTAAACTGAGTGTGTGATTATTTGAAAATAGCTTGATCCCTTTAATTAGAATGGAAATAAATAACTTGATGGAGATTAGCCTGACAGGACTTGATCCTGCTCCTACGTATTCCCCGGTGCAATGGGAAACTCAAGGCTTACGTAGTTCTGGTTTGTTTTGAAGGCTTGACCTTCAAAGGTGCTTGAAAAAAAGTATTTGAAGATTTTTTGAAAGGCTTTTTATTTTTTGGAGGAACCTTCAGTCCACTCATGCTGGCGTAGCAGATGCTAATGGACATCCTATCTAAAGCCTAGTGAGAAGTAAGTTTTTGTCCATCTCTATAGCCCCTAGTTTTCCTCTTCCTTTTAAACATGTTCCTATATCACAGGTTCATGGACCTAGTCCCTTGACTTATAAGCTAAAAACCCCTTGCTAACTGAACTTAGAACCTTTCTATTAGCTTTTAACCTCTTTTTTCTCAGATTTGTTTCTCTGCTAGTTAGGACTTTCTTCTAGTGCATCTAGGAACTGCTAATAATTTATCCAGCAGGCCTTAATCAGAGACTAATAGTGCACTACTGGTATCCACTAATGAGTTCCAAGTGAACCAAGATTAACAGAACTGAATCCCAACTCATTTAACTAAGTCACAGAACTGAATTACAAAGCACATATAAGCCATGATTTTAAAGGTAGAGTCATGTGATAAAACCTGGACCTCTTCCGCTACCAGTTTCTATTTATCTAAGTTCTGCATCAGGTATATCAGGTTTATAAAGCTAATTCACTCCTTGATTTGTTTTTTGTTGACGAATGCTGGTCCCTAACAGGTTTGCTATTTCTATAACAGGACTTGTTGAGTAACTCAAAGCTAGGCTTAAAATTCAATTAAGGCTTGGAGAAGCATAAGCTCCTACTTCCTAAAGTTTGATTATGTTCGCTTATTGGGCGTCTATCAGCTACGTCAAGTAATTCAAGGATTCACAGTTGTAATTTAGGAACTGAACCATAATAATAATATACAGATATCAAGCTTGAATTGATTTATCAAGGAATTCTGGCTTTAAACCTCAACCAGCACTTGCAACCTAGTTAACCATGCTGAATCTAAAGTCAACAAATATTGTAATCATTCAGGCATCTTGTTCAACATGAATTCTACATATCCAAAGCATAAGCACAGTGCAGAAAGTGCAGTAGATGCAACAAATGTGGATAAGAAAATAGAAAAAGGAGCGAGCCTAACCTCAAAGCACCAAACAGAAAGTGAAGAAGAATTATGTGATATTGCCAAGAGAATCGAGGAACAGTTGAAGAAACTAGCTACCAGAAGCTAATCCTCTTTCGCAGGTGGCCGAAATCCCCAAAGAATAGGCGATGATTCAGAGAGAAATCCTCCAAGGATGTTTAAAAAAAAAAAGAGAGAGAGAACTTGAGAACGCTAAGCAATCTGATGGAATCCTACCAGAACCTACGAGAAAATCTTCCCCAAAGTCCCAAAGTTTCAATGCCTTGACCTCAACTCAATCTCTCAGCTCGAAGCTTTTTTGAATCGATTTCCAAGTTTTGGTGCTAAAAAAAATGTCGTGTTCGTCCTCTTTTTTAAAATTCCATTTATACCCTTGCTCAACCATAGTTGTCTTAATTCTAACCTATGGTTAATTCTTAACCATAGTTGTAACAACCCTACCTACCTTTAACTAACCATAACCAACTAAAATAAAATGAATTCTCTCCCTTTTCAGTTTTTATTTTTCTTTTATTATTTTCTTTTCCCCCCTTTTCTTCTCTCTTTCTTCTTTTATACTTTTATGATTATTTATTAATTCTAGTATTGATATTATTTATTTTATTTGCTACTTCTTTTATTCCTCTATTATTAGTATTTTTATTTACATATATAGTTTTATATGTTTATCATTATTCATTTTTTATGCATATTTATTATTTATGATTTGTTTAACTAGGCCATTAACCTATTTAGGCCCAACTATTTCTACTCTTTTTTTTTTTACCTTTGTGATTAAAATTTTTTGGACCGGAATTAGTGTTTATAACTACTTCTTCTACTAGTAAGGATATTAAATGCTTCGAGTGTTTGGGAAGGGGACATATTGGATCTAAGTGTCTAAATAAGAAGGCTATGGTGATGAGAGATAATGGGAGCATTACTAATGAAGATTCATATTCTTTCTCAGGTGAAAAAGAGATTGATGGTACAACTTATGCACAAAATGGAGATTTATTGGTGGTAAGGAGGTTATTTGGAAATCAAACTAAGGAGTAGGAGGAGAACCAACAGGAAAATATCTTTCATATCCATTTCATTGTCCAAGGGAAGATATGCTCTATGATTATTGATAGAGGGAGTTGCACTAACATGGAAAACACTAGATTGGTTACTAAATTAAACCTAAAGACTACACCACATCCACAGCCGTATAAGCTCCAATGGTTAGTGAATTGGTGGTGAATCTATAACACCCTAAAAATGAAGTCCACTTTTACGCTTAAGTCGTACACATAGTTCCATTTTCAGAGTGATGTGAAAATTTTAAAAATAGATATTAGTGAAAATATGGTTAATTTTTTTTAAAACGAAACACTTTGGTAGAAAATGCAACTCTTGTCATAGTATAAAATAAATAAACAAACGTCCTCACCTATGTCAAATTAAAATATGCTTAGGTTGCCTTTATGGGCTTATTACTTTTTAATTAAGTAGATTCTATTAGTAGTGCGTATGTTCATATAACACAGACTTCATAATACACCTTCATTACATACTTAAATAACTTAAGGAATTAGTGCCTTTACATACTTAATTACACATATCATTACACTACATAATATCTATTAGTCATACAAATAATCATCTATTCACAACTTATACATTATTGGTATGACATCATTCCTTTCTCCTTCAAAGGGACCTTGCACCCATTTCAAGTACGGGAATCTCTGTCATCACAAATAGCGTCCAGGGCACCTGCGAAGAAAATGGGAAAGTAAGGATGAGAAACTAACTTTCACACTAGGATTTTACACTAAACTTAGTGTCATTATTTTTATCCAAGCCACGTTAGTTTAATAAAAATTATGGCATGCATATAAGTTTGATTTTTATCTTTCAAATGCTACTGAAATGGATTTCTTTTACTTACATATAATTCCCTTAATCATCATAATTTCTTAGAATTACATCATAAATATTTTTTTACTATCAACCCCTCTATACCTTACATAATTTCTCATTCATTATCTATTCTTCACCTTAATTTTAAGACATAGGCATACATCATTATTGGTCAAACAATATTAACTGAAGTAAGCACATAACTTGCTTGAACATCATACATCTTTTGAATCATATTATAATTATCATTTGACTATTATCTCCTCTATGTCTTTCATAACATTTCATTTAATTTCTATTCAACACCTTCAAGGAATCTTAAGACATGGGCATACAATAATATCAATCAAACAATATCATCTAAATTAAGTATATCAGTTGCTTACACATCATAAATCTAGGATCACATCATAGATATTATTTGACTAACATTTTCTCTATCTCATATAATTTCTCATTTATTCTTTATTCCACACCTATAGGAAATTTTTAATTTCTATTCTACACCTTTGGGGAAATTCAATTACTATTCCACACCTTCGGGGAAGTTCAATTACTATTCCACACCTTCTAGGAAATCCAATTACTATTCCACACCTTCAGGAAAATTCCATTACTATTCCACACCTTCAGGAAATTCAATTACTATTTCACACCTTTGGGGAAATTAAATTACTATTCCACACCTTAAAGAAAATTCAATTACTATTCCACATCTTTAAGAAAATTTTAGGACATAGGCATGAATTAATTAGGTTCATTTTTAAAAGCTTTCAGATAATCATGCATGCTCAATCAATGTTCAACCAATATGTCATGCACATATTCATATCTCATTCACTCATGCTTATCATACATAGCATCATTCTATAAATATCCATGAGTAGTCATTATACATCTCACATTACTCTTTAGGCATTCACAAAGCGGTACATCAAGTTGGCATAGCATTCTCAAGCATATAATCATATTCTAAATCAAGCCTTACATAATCTTATCATTAATTTTTGGGAAACATAATCTCATATGTCCATAACATATCCAACTTGTTTAATTCATAAAATTTTATGATGAATCACTCATGGAAACTTATTCCACTCATCCTTCTAAGTTATCTCTCAACCTTTCCTTTTCTCAAAGGTTAAGTTGTTTCATATAATTTCATGAAAGATCATGATACTTAGAAGTTTCTTCTTATGTGGCCAAATGGCATCTCTTGATTCATTTACTCTTTGTGTGCTTCAATTTGCATGTCTTATGCATAACTTACTTAAATTAGGTTTAAGGATTGTGTGTTAGCAAGATTTTAACTTACTTGCATCCATTTAACCACACATGGTCAAATGGTACCCATATCGTTGTCAAGCCTCTCTTAAATCCTTATTTCATTTATTTTATATTGTAAGCATCATTACTACACCTTAATCAAGGTTCTAAACTCAATTTCCCTTAATTAATCTCAAGTTGGCCGAATTCTCTAGATCTCGCTTTTATTCCCTAATTGGTTTCCAATCATCTTCTTAAGCTCACCTAAAATCCATTCTTAAAATTTAGCAAAATTTTAGGCTAGTTTTCTTACCAAAGTTACAATTCCTTCCTTAAACCTACTTAGGATCCTTTTGGCACCTTAATTGAAATTTTTAATTCAAGCTTCCCTTAATTGTTTAAGGAGTGGTCAAATGCATATACACTAATCCTAAAGTCATAGTACACTTTTCCTTAACTTAGGAGGTAATTTCTATTAGTTAAGGTTTAGGCCATTAAACATTATCATGTTTGGAGAATTTTAAGACTTCACCATCACTCTCAAAGGTATGGTCGAATGGTCATGTTGTCATTCACTACACCATGATTCATTTATAATCTTCACCTTATGCATCTTTCAATCAAGCTTAAGTCATAATTAAGTTTTTAACTCAATCTCATCAATTTTGATCATTATGAATGAATGGTCACCCATACCATTTCTAGACCTTTCTTACACTTTTAATTCTTCTTATTTACATACTAAGGATCCTTAATTAACCTTAATTAAGATATTAAAGTCATTTCTCCTTAATTAAACAAAGAGTGGCCAAATGCACACCCTTTAGTCTTAGGACATTTTGGTTCAATTCTTCTTCTCTGAAGAGTTGATTTAAACCAATTAGGACATAATCTATTAATTCAAACCATACTTAGAATTTTTATAGGGATTTTACTCCATTCTTTGTGAAAGTGGTCAAATTCTCACCTTAAGCATTCTAGGTCATTTTCTCAAAATTCTTCTCGCACGACCTTTTTTCGATGAATTTATACACTTGTAACATCTTTAGCTCTTAGATCCATCAAGACTTATCTTTTCTCCATGGCTTAGGCCATGATTATGGAAAGTTAAGACTCTTAAATCTATCTATAAATCAAGCAATGAGACTTATGGTATAATTTTTTATAGTCTTTTAAAATTCTTAACTTATGAGTTCAAATCCAGACTCTTTAGCACATAATTCCATATTATGAAGAAAATCACCAAGTTTCAAGTTTTAAGCATAAAAATCTTCAAGATAGCATTTTTAAGGCAAATAAGTGTAGATCCACTAGATCTACTCTAGGATCCATCCATCTCACACCATGAACACTATAAAAAAAATTCCTTATATTCTCTCAAATATTCCCAAATCATCAAAATTGATTTTTAAGAAATTTTAACCGATTAAATTGCTTCTAAGATGGCTGAAAGCACATTACTCCATCAAAACTTCACTTTAACTCTCAAAAATAAACAAAAATGGATGATGCTTATATTTAACATCCAAAGATACATTTGAGACCTTATGAGTTTAAACAAAATGAGATCTGTGGGTCTTAGAGAAAGGATACACAAATAGAAGAAAACAAACCATGGAAATCAAGATTTAAAGCTTAAAAACATGAGTAGTAAAATCTTACTTGTTGAAGACTTTCTTGATCGGTTTTTGGTGGGGTTTAATGGATGCCTTTTCCCTCCTTAGATGGTCCATAAAAATGCTTCCAAGTGTGGTGCTGGGGCTTTGTGATTAAGTCTTAATTTAACTTAAACTTCAAAGATGGAAGTTTAAGCTTAGAGTGAATTTTGGCATTTTGAGAGAAGTTTGAGTTCAGGTGAGTTTAGAGAGCTTGCACAAGTGTTTAGAATAGTGTTAAAGGAGAAAATCAACCCCTTTCTTGGTGATCCTAAGCAATTTCGTCCACTTAGGACATGTGGGAATTAAGTTTCCATTTAAGAGCATTTTTTTAATTTTTCATATAATTTCTATTTTCTAAATGTAAGAAATTATACTTTTAGGATTATATTAGTGATAATCATGCTTATTTTATCCCTAATCAAGTTTTACTAACCCTAAGCATAGTTAATTTTAATTAAAAAAGGTTAATTAACCTTAACCATGATTAAATAAATCTTTACATTTATGAATTTTCGTGCAAGATGTGTTGCATCCACTTCTTGACTTTTGTTCCACATTTTCTTGTCGTACCGATCTTTCAGGGGCATTTTTGTAATTTTTTTGCCATTTTCCGAGAGGTTCCAAATTTGTTCCTCCAAGGTTTATAATATTTATTGGTTTGTTTCTAAACCATTCTTATATCATTTACTATTAGTATAGGAACATTTTATCCCTTTTGAAAGACAACTCTCTAAGGGTGTTTAAGGCATTTACAGAATTGTCTGCCAATTTTTTTGCCCTTTCTTTAATCCTATTCTTTTCTCATAACTTTTCTAACCATCGTTGGTGTATTATAATCCCTTAGGATGTATTTTAACTTTTAGATTGAGTTTCCTGCATATTTCTTAGGCTTATTCTAGTGCTGGAATATTTTCGTCATTTATTGAAAATTCTCTAATTTTCTTAGAGATTTTAGGGGAAAGTTTTAGAAGAATTTATTTCCTAGTCATGCAACTCAAGAAAATAAATTTGGGATGTTACAGAATCAACAAGTGATGGTTAATTTCTCCATAGGAAAGTATGAAGATCAAGTTCTTTGTGATGTTGTTCCCATGGAGGCAGGTCATTGGAAGGCCTTGGCAATTTGATAAGTGTGCTCAATTCCAAAAATTTCTCTTTTATTCATAATTGTCACAAAATAACACTTGTACCCTTATCCTCTAGAGATGTTTCTGTGTGAGGATCAAATAAAAATAAAAACAAAAAGAGAGCAAAAGGATCAAGAGTTTAGATAGAGAGAAAAAGAGAGTGAAAAAAATAAAGTTCTTGATTTTGAGGGAAAAATTTAAAAGAAAGGGAGAAAGGAAAAGGAAAAGAAAAATAAAGAGTCTATTTTCTAATAAAAGTGAGGTGAAGAGGGCTTATTTGGCTCATCAGCCTTTATTCTTATTTGTGTAAGGATTCTTACTTAAACTCTAATATTAATTCTTTATCTAGTAATGTTGTTGCTACTTTGTAGGAATTCCATGATGTTTTATCCAAAGAAGTACCTCATGGTTTGCCACCAATAAGGAGAATAGAACATTAAATAGATCTTACTCCTAGTGCTTCTCCACCCAATAGACTTGCATATAGCAGCAATCACGGGTGGAAAATAAGCTTTTTACATCGGTTGTTATGGACTTTTTACATCAGTTATTTGGGCGGTGTTGAAGCGGGCGATATAGAAAATAAGATTTTTTACATCGGTTCTGTAACCGATGTAAAAAGTACACTTTCTACATCGGTTGGACTTATAACCGATGTAGAAAGTCATACTTTCTACCTCGGTTAAGGCCATAACCGATGTAGAAAGTGTACTTTTTACATCGGTTATAGGCCCAACCGATATAAAAAGAGTAATTTTTACATCGGTTATAATCTTAACCAACGTAGAAAGTTCATTTTTTTTTAATGTTCGTTTTGTTTAGGTATGCTACCATATTATTTATTCACAGAATCACCAGACAGATAATACAGAATTCACATAATCTATATATTTAAACTAAATACATCATTATTTATTATCAAATTTTAATTTACAAAGGAAATAACTTAAAATTACGTCAAGCAAGTGTTGAAAGTTGAAAAAAAAATGTCGTAACCAGCCATGTACCTGTTGAAAACAGAGAAAAAATGGTTGAGCGGTGACCAAACGGTGTCCTAATGGAGGTACAACGGTAGTCGAACGACAGCACAGCACAGTGGTAGCCAAATAAGAAGCTTGAAAATTATACAATACAACCAAAACGAATGTAAGTTTCAATTATAATAACAGAATGAGATGTATAAATAACAATAAAGACAACTTCAAACCTTATGGTGCGCGACGACGACTTCGAACGGAGGAAATGGTTGCAACGACAACGACAACCACGTACGTAAGAATGGAGTGCAACGACGAACAGCAGGGACGACGACAATGGCTAAGACGTAAACGAAAATAGAGAGAATAAGCCGAAACGAGAAACTAGGGTTTTGGAGAATGAGGTTAAAGACGACTAGCGTCGAAAAATAAGTGATAAGGGAAGACATTTTACATCGGTTGTTTCTTAGAACTGATGTAAAAAGTACTTTCTACATCGGTTGTTCTGTAACCGATGTAGAAAGTTTAAAAAAAAATCCACTTTCTACATCGGTTGTTATGTAACCGATGTAGAAAGTACTTTCTACATCGGTTGTTTTGTAACCGATGTAGAAAGTTTGAAAAAAAATCCACTTTCTACATCGGTTACAAAACAACCGATGTAGAAAATATTTTTTACATCGGTTGTTATGTAACCGATGTAGAAAGTTTAAAAAAAAATCTACTTTCTACATCGGTTCAAAAGAGAACCGATGTAGAAAGTACTTTCTACATCGGTTGTTTTGTAACCGATGTAAAAAGTACTTTCTACCTCGGTTCTTTTATGAACCGATGTAAAAAGTTTACATTTATTTACAAAAATGCCACCGCGTTTTTTTTTATATCGATTTCTAAACAACCGATGTAAAATCCTGTTATAGAAACCTATTTTTGTACTAGTGAACCCTCAAGAGATTAAGTAGATTCAAAAACAAGTAAAGGATTTGTTAGAAAAAGGATAGGTGAAAGAGAATTTAAGTCTTGCGTAGTACCTTTAATTTTGGTACCTAAAAAGGATGGATCACAAAGGATGTACATAGATTGTAAGGTCATCAACAAAATTACATTTAAAGCTCAATTGGAAAAGAAATTGAACAGTATGCTCAAAATGCCAATAAAAATTGAAAGAATTTGTGTTTAAACCTAGAGATTGTGTTTAGGTTCAGGAACGATTTCCTTTGCAAAGAAAATCAAAACTTTAACCAAGAAGACATGGACCTTTCCAAATGTTACAAAAGATCAATGATAATGCCTAAAAAATTGATTTTCTAGGTGAGTTTGGAATGAGTGCAATTTTTAATGTTTCTAACTTATATCCTTTCAATGTAGGTGATAAAGATTATAATTTGAGGATGAATTCAAAGATTGAGAGGATGATATGAACCAAAAAGAAATAATGATAAAGTATAAAGGAGATAAAGAGGATGATCTCCAACAAGGATTTAAAGATCCTATGATGAGGTCAAAAACAAAGAAAGTCAAAGAAGCCTTAAATCAATTAGTCATAACTATGTTTAAGGTAATTCAAGATATAGAAGAAAATAGTACAAGAGTTCTATTGTGTTCAAAATGAAGATTTAGAAAAGGATAACCAAATTTAACATATTTTATCTCAATCTTTGTTTCATTTGTATTTTGTATTTGAACTTTATGTTTACTTTAGTAATTAATAATATAGATTTAGTTTATTATATTAATGGACTTTATTGTAATGGTTATTAAATTTTTTTAAGATTTGTTTACTTTTATTTCACTATACTAATGGGTTGAACTTTAGTGATTATTAAACATTTAAAATTTTAGTTTTATTATATATATTTAAGTAATTCTTTTTAAAGAGAAATTTTTTATGATAATAAGAATTGAAATTTTTTTTCTTAAGAAAGTTTACGTGCCTCTTAGAATTTTTGGAAAGAACCATTATTTAGAACTTATCAAAGGTTTTCTATACTCTTATGACAATTCTATCAAACTTATCACTCTCCATAGAATTATTGGTGTGATATTTTTCTCTATTTTTTTATTTTTTATTTTTAAAATTATCAAAATTCTAATTTTAATTTATTTTTATTATAATTTTATTGTTTATTTAAATAAATCAATTTTAAAAAAATTCGTTTAATTTAGATCAATTAGATTAAAAATTCTTTAAAGAATAAATGATGTTGCTGCCTCTCTAACGAGATGTCTTCGTAACCAATGAGATATGTAGCTCTATTAATAATATTCCACAACATAAGAAAAAAAATTAATTAAAAGAGTAATCAGAAATGCAATTAAATTTGTATGAAATAAATATTCATAAAAGTCACAATGAAAATAAGTAAATAAACATGCCTCTAAAGTTGGATATATCTATTTTATCAAAATAATAAAAAAATATTTTATTTCATATACATATATCTATAAGAAACTTATTACAAAATAAGAAAATCACAAATAAAAACATATAATTGCATGCGGAGAAAAGATACAAGAATAATATTTTTAAAATAATAACTTAAGTTAACAATGACAATATTATATGATTGTACGACTAGAATAGATATAATTTTTTTTAATAATAATGATTTAGTTTAATAATATGGAAATAAATTATAATCAATAACAATCCGTATTGAGTTTACAGTATACATCTAAACCAATAAATTATAGTTTATAAAAAAACAATTAAAGCAAATTCGGAAGATGACACAAATTATTACTTAAAGATAAAATCAATTTTTTTCAACAAGTATTAAATAAATGATGATTTAGAAAAATTTACACATTCTGTATTATATTACAGAGTGATAAGTTGTATAGAATATAATTAACATGCAAACATTATGTTTAAACTAAAATTATTTGGAAATATTATGTTTTCTTTTTTATTAAAAAATTCGAACTCAATATATTACTATAAATTATAAAGTGTAATATATCTAAAAGTATTAGTGTAAAAAATATGAAATTGATAGTAATTACATTATATAAATAAATAAATTTCCTTTATAGAACTTAACAATTAAATTATAAATGTTTATCAAAATATGTGCAAATAAGAGATATTTGTTTCAAAATAAATAACTTTAAATATTGAAATATATATTTTCAATGACAATCATTGTGGTTCTCATAAAAGTAATTGAATTCCGTACAAGAGAGTGAGATTAATTCAATACTATTCTTCTTTAAACACACAAAAATCAGAAACATACAAATTGGTGGGACCGTAGTTTTATAAAGGGACAAACAGGGGAGAGTGGTTCCGGTGATTCCAAATTGAACGATAAACGCAGAATCCGAATGACAAAAATTAGGGATTTCAAATGTTTTTACAAATTCTTACCTCCAAATCGAAAATACCAGCAACATTGTGATTGCTATTACGAGTGAGATTCCACGAAAAAAATTGAAAATGTAAGTTAAAATGGAAATAAATCGAATGAAAGAATAAAAATATATTAAGGAAGGAAGTATATAAGATTGTTTGATTAAAATTTATAATTTGATTTGTTTAAAATTTAATTTGATTTGATTTATTTAATAAATATATAGATTTAAATTTGTTAAATAATTTTTTTAGGTAAACAAATTAAGTTTAGATTTATAAAAAAGTATATTTATTTTATTTAAATTTTATTTATTTTTTATATATTATATTTGTATAATATTTATTTTAATATATTTTATTTATATAATATTAATATATATATATATTTTAGATTTATTTAATAATTTTTTTATCTTATAACTTTTAATTTTATAAACTTTTTAATTTATAGTTTATATAAATTTTAAATTTATTTTATTAATTATTTTTAAAATATAAACTTTTAAATAGGTTTATAAATTTTAAATTAGATCAGATCTTAATAGAAAAAATATTTTAAATTTTTAAAAAATTAAATTTTTAAATAAAAACTAAATTTTACGTTCAAAATTTAACTCAACTCAATTTATTTTAATTTCTAATTCTAATATGTCATTAATAATTTTTCATGGCCTAATTAAAAATATTTTTCTCTAATTTTTTATTTGATAAAAAGGTAATAAAATTCAAGTTCATAGTATTTTTTTAATCCTTAAAATCATAGTTTTTTTAATTCTTTTAAATCACAATTTTTTTTACTCTTGATCCATGGTTTTCAAGATATAACTATATTTAAAGTAATAGATCATAGTTTTACATTTGATATAAAATAATAATAGTTTTAAAACTGTCATCATATTTTATAAACCGTAGAATCAAAATAATGGATTACGGTTAATTATAAAAATAGATGCAACAGAACATATTATATATATATATATATATATATATATATATATATATATTATTAGAAAGAGTTTCAAAAGTTTGACCTATTCCATCTTTTGACCACATTTATTTAAATGTGGACAAGTTTAGTCATTGTGGATAGAATTTAATCAATGCTTAACAATGCAAAGATTATTATAATCATTAATTAAACCAACGATTTATTCCTTATTTGAAGATTTTTTCTCTATGTGATTTCTTATTTTTATACTCTCAAGGCCATATTTTTCATTGCATATATATATTTTTTCTTCTTACCTTATTTTTATCTGAATATGTGTCTTTCTTTTTCTTTACTTTGTTGAATATTAAATGAGCTAAAGTTAAAGAAATTTAACAAAAAAGACAGAAAAATAATTATGTTGATATCGTGATTTATGTTGATATCGTGATTTATGTTGACTTTAATCCAGAAAGGAATCACAATGTTCAAAGGATGAAGCTAATAATTAATAGTATTGGGCTACTATAAGTTTTATTTTAAAAGTGATGTTATTTTAATGTTATTTTATCACAATTATATACATCAAAAAGTGATATAAGAAAAAAAAGAAGAAAATATAAAATAATACGAATAATGTGATAAAGATAAAAAAAAATGTTATAAAAAGATATTATGAAAAGTTAACATAGAAAGAAGTCTTATTGTTTGTTTAATGATACTCTCCTCCTTTAGGAGAATCGAATTAAATAATAGTATTCTCTCTTATTGTTTTCAAAACTACTCTTTTCTCTCCTTAAAAATTAATATATATTATGATAAAATTCAGTTTAATAATGAAATTAAAATAAGTTTCAATTAATTATAATAAACACAAGTCTCCTAAATATATTTTTCTTTTGTAATTTATTAATTAATTTTAAATATATTATATATTAATTTTAGGAATTGATCAGTAAATAAGATGATATTTTAAATATTTATACAATAGACTTTAGTTTTTCTTATAATCTCATCCTATCTTCTAAAATTTTAAAGTCAACAGTAAAAAATTAAAATTAATTGTCAATAATCAGATTAAAATGAAATAAACTCTAATATTATTTGAATCTTAAAAAAATTATAATTTACTCTAATAGTAATAAGAATTATTTCAAATTACTTTATTTAATTATCTTCTAACTTCTAAATTTTTGCAATGTTGAAAATCTATCATATATTCATAGAATGGATAGAGTTAATGATGGTTTCTTTGAAATTTGTGATAATGAGATGCGAACTACGTGGCCGAGTAATTGCCATTCAGAAAGAGAGGTCGATACTTCAGTTTCAAATTTAACGGCAAGAACATATTAAAGTTTAATCTTCCAACTATGTGGTTTACGTATCTTATAAGAATCATAATATTTTTATATTTTAAAGTTGTACAGTTCACATTATACAGTATGATTGATAAATACCGATCTCGGTGTGCTGTTTCTATGAAGTTATTTGCACACAATTGAAAATCTATCATGAACTCATAATACAAAATGGAAAATTTTCTTTTCTTACTTTTACGAGTAAAATTCAAATTATTAATTATGATAAAAATTTAAAAGTATATATTTATTTTAGAAATAAAAATTTTGGTTATTAAAATATTAATGATCAATTATACCAACTTTTGAAAGATAAAAACCGTCATTTTAATTTACAAAAATTAAATAAATTGATTGATTTAATTTCTAAATAAATAAAAATAGGTAATTTTAATTTTTATAAAATAAATAAAATACTCTAATTTTTATTATTTAAAAATAATAATGATAATTTTCATTCTTCAGAATTTAAATATGATTTATCCTTTAATTTTTAATAATCCAAATATTTATTCATTCTATATTCACTAAAAAAATTATTTTATAATTATTTTTTTATTATATATTGATATAAAATATATTAAATTTTTATAGTTATATTATTTAAATTATTACTAAAATATTTTTAACAGATAATTTCTGATAAATAAAATTTATATAAAAAAATCTAATAAAAATTAAAACTACCACTATTTTTTTAAAATTTTTATTAAATTTTTTTTAGTAACTCTAGCTCATATGCTAAGGTGTCTTAAGTACAATATTTCATCCCGCAAGATTTACTAAATGGCTTTAATTAATTATGCATTTTCTTTGATTCGATATATTATAGTTTATTCAGTATAGTTTTACATTTGTTGAAAATACCTTCATATGCATTTCTTATGGCACTTAACCCCCGTTATATATATTTTCTTTTTTACTATTATATTTTTTATTTGAATGAGTTATTTTAAAAAAATATATAATTTTTTGAGGATTAAAATTTTAAATAATTTTTTATAAAACATCTAAAATTTTTAAAAAATTTTAACAAGATAAAATAAAAGAATTTAAAATTTTATTGGTAGAGGTGAAATTTAAGATTTCATCTCCTAACTGTTTACGTTCGTATCAATTTCTTTTTTCTTCATACTCTTTCTTCTTTAGGTTTATTTTTTGTGTTCTTTATTTCATTCATTTTTAATCTCAACTCATCTCTTAGAAATAATTTTAAAATAGAATGTTCTTAATTTATTGTTAAATTTATAATTTTTTCTGCAATACTTTTTAAATTTTTTTTATCTATATATTAAATTTGCTTATAGATAATTATAAATTATATCTTTTACATATTTATTAAAATATTTATAAAAATTTTTATATTTATTATGGATCATAAACTAAATTTTTCATATTTGTTATAAACCCTAAAAGACTAATTTAATTTACATCACAGTCGTTGCTGATGAAAAGACCCTTCTCCTCAACTTCTTGGTATCCTTCATTGGACAATCCTAATATAAAAAATCAATGAGAACATTTTACAGTACAAATTTAATACCAAATATATAGTCATTTTAATTATTCTTTTGCGCCCTCGTACAAATTTGAGATATTAAAAAAGCCTTTAATGGAAAGGGGAGATACTCTCCATTCCAAAATCACGAAACAAACTACTTATGCTCATGGTATGATGAGTTGGTTATTAATTGTTAATTAAATATTGATCTATAAAATTTTAAATTTAAAAAAAAAATTTAATAATAGAATATTATTTTAGTAATTTACATATATTTTATTGTGCATAATATTACTTGAGAAAACTTAAATATTAATTAAATATGATAAAATCATGCTTTTGGCAACCCAGCACATCCATAATGTACGGTCATTAGCAATGGGAATTATTGTAAAAATGTTAAATTTCAATTACAAATATAAATTGGATGCACAATCAAAATATGTTTATGGTGGAAGAAACTTGCACACTTTTTTTTTTCTCTTTATATAATACCAATGAGGTTTTAGTTTCTCAAGAGTATAACTTAAAACTGGTTTTCCTAAAAGTGGTCCTTACTTTCAATGTTAAGAATTTAAATCTGGTAATTCTCAATTTGGAGAATTTAAAATGAAATCACAAACATAAATACCAGTTTTGATTAAGACTAAGTAAATTTTAATATGTATTCTTCTTTAGAGATGGTTGTACTTGTGAGGATAATCATTCAATTTAATACATATATGTATGGTTTGTGATAATTTGATGTCTTTGTATATTCAACATGCATATAACTACTTTAACGAGTTGTCTACTTTGTTTGTGGAATTGGCATTAGCGGCTAACAATTTAATAAGTGATAGTAATCTAGCTAAGTTACTTAAATGAAAGGTATCTAATCGAATCGATTACATAAGAATTTTATTTTGGCTTCCCTTAATTTTTTTTATTCAAACTCTAACATTCCAACAGCATTCTGTTGTTCAAACTCTATCAACTTAATTGTTTTTACACTATCCTTTAAGCTTTTATAAATTCATCAAATAAAAAAGTATGGTTGATTTTTGTTATGCTTGATTTAGTAATTATATTGTTGTTAATATTTTAACTTTATAATTTGTGCCGTGGATAATTAAGAAATATATTTTAGCGTAGTTGATATTTCTATTACATCAAACAAGTGTAAAAAAAATTAACAGGAAAAGATAGAGATTGTAAAGTAGACAATATATATTTTTTAGGGTGACAATTATAATTTTAAAAATATTAACTTGGTATCGTAATAAATATTTTGTTAAAAAATCTACTTAAGATTAAAAATTGGAAAGACACAATTTCCTTAATTATCTATATAAAGGAGTAGTAAAAGATTGCATTAAACAAATAAGGGTCAATAAAAGTTTATTTTTTAAGCTTAGTAAAATTTTGTTAGAGAAGGGACAATTGGTTGGAACGAGAAATGTCCCAACAATTGAAGATGTAGAAATGTTTCTACACATTCTTTCTCACAATCTGAAGTATAAAATAATGTAATTTAATTATTGTAGATTGGAAGAATAATTCAATAATGTTCTATGAGCTATCATGAAATTAAGCAAAGGAATGTTAAAAATTTATGACTATAATCTAGTAAGAATAGAGGTAAACAAATGAAAATGGTTTGAGGTAAGTTTGTTAGTCATCTAAGTAATTATGAAAAATTTATTATACTTACAACTTGTTTATCACTTTATTCTTTGTTTTTTAGAATTCAATTGGAGCGCTTGATGGAAAATATACTTCGACAACAGTTGCAGTAGAAGATAGGCCTAAATATAAGAATAAAAAGTGATATATCTACAAATGTATTAGTAGCTTGTGGTGCAGATTTAAGGGTTATTTATGTGTTACTTGGATGGGAAGGATTAGCACGAGATTATCAAATATTGTGAGATGCTTTACATCACCAAGATTGTTTATGAATTTCAAATGGTAATTATTTAAAATTATAAAATTTTAGCTGAAGAATAAAATACAATTCTATGATTTTTTTTTAATTTTGAAAAAAAATTGTAGGTAAATACTTTCTCGTAGATACATGATATACAAATGATTCCGGATTTTTAGCATCTTATCAAGGAGATAAATATCATTTGAATAAGTGGATTAGAAACAACCCTTAAAATTATAAAGAGTTGTTTAATCTTTATCATGCTAGTGCAAGGAATGTAATCGAAAGAATATTTGAGATATTGAAAAAGAGATGGAGTATATTGAGAACTCCTTTTTTTTTTATCTAAAAACACAAATAAGAATATTACCAATGCTTGCTTCATACTATGTAATTTCATAAGAAAGTAGCAAGTAGCAGAAACTGATCCACTTTTGGAGATCCAAGACTTGGAGTTTTTATTTGTTATTGATGAAGAATTAATTAACTAACCAAGGGAATAAGTTGAAAGAAATATTATTGATAAGATCATAATTATTCAAGAAATGGAAGAATAGACAATATTTCATAATACTTTGGCAATAAACTTGTTTACTGATTATCAAGTTAAAAGAACTTTTATTTAAATAGATTTGTTTTAATTGAATATGTATTTGTTTGTTTTTGAAAATGAGCAAACTCCAAATTTTTGTTATGAATAGATATAGTGTTAAACAATAATATTCATCATAATTTCTATTTTCTATTATACTGATTGGAATCTAATGTTTATTTATTAATTATATTTTTAAATTATTTTTTTCTATTTTAATAAGACTATTTATATACATATTATTAGTTTTGTATGATGAAGTATTATATCACTTGTTGATTCAAAGTAAATTCACACTGATTTTTTTTTGAATCTAGTGAAATGAACTAATCCAAAGTTCAAAGAAAGGGAAAAGGAAAAGAAAGGCAGCATAAACTAGTAATGAAGAAAAAATTGATACAGAAGGTTATTTCACATAAAATTTGGAGATGGAGTGTGTACTAGTTGATGTGCTTAGAGATCAAAGGAATCTTGGTAGAAAAGCGTTTTTGGATGTTGGAAAACACAAACTTTTATTTTGTAGCTCAAACATTGTCTACAAGTTTCAATATCCATGATAGGTAGAGAATGTCAAGAATCATGTTAAAAGTTGACATAATTGGTATGGAATTGTTACATTTATTCAAACTGGTTTTATTGGGATAGTACAAAATACATGATTAATGTTGCAAATGAAAATGCATGGAATGAATATGCAAAAGTAGTAACTTTTAACGTTTGTTATTATTCAATTTGAATTTATTATATTTATTATTATTAACATATTGTGTTATTTGAGTTTGTAGTCACATATAGAAGCAAGTCAGTTTCGATGTAAGATGATTTTTAACTAGGATAATATAGTGGACTTATGTGATAAGGATTGAAAAATTGAAATTGAAGTAGAGACCGCATTGGATGTTAACGATATGATAAGTAAAGAAGCATCTAAAGAGAAAACTTTTAGTCTAAATACAAGCTCTTAGGAACCAAACTCTTCTACAAAGATATGGGAAATATAAATTGATATGTAATTACAAAGAAAAAAGATTGGATAAAAAAAAGGGATAATATCCTCATTAAAATAAATGAAAAACTCATTCAAAGAGTTTGTCTAAGTAAGTAAACAAGTAATAGAAATCAAATATGATGATAAAATGATTTAGATAGAAGAACAATAAGTCGAAGTAATTGATTAGTTGATTGAAAAATTCATAGAAGATATTAAGTTTTAAAAACTTTCTCAACAGATCATAAGAAGACTTATATCTTAGCTGCTATATCTAAGTTTCTCTGAGATTTTTTAGCAGATATATTACATATTTTTTATTATCTAAATTTTTAATATTATCATTATTATTATCTTTTATAAATTTTAAAAATTTTCTATTCTAAGTTAGTATTATTATATTAAAATTTTTAATTTTTTTTAAATTACTTTTATGATGGTGATTTTGATAAAAAAAATTTAAAAATAAATGCACTATTATATTAATTTAAATATAATTTTAAATAGATATAATTTTTTATTTTAGATAATACATTAGTTTATAAAAAAATATATATACATTAATTAATAACATAATACAATTTATATAAATATTTTAATGAATGAAAAAAAATTATATGACTTGTAGATTATAAAAATATTATTTATTCAACTGTTTATATTTTAAACGTTAAAATAATTTGTTTAAATTATACATTATATGTATTTTAAATTATTAAATATTTAAAATTTAATTAATCTATTTTAAACAATTATTTAATATTTTAAATTTTCATAATAATTAATGTTAATAAATTAAATAAAAATATTAATTTATTTAAAATTTTATATTTAAATCATTATAAATATTAATATTAATAAAATATTTTTAATTAATAACATTATTTCAATTAAATTAAATTATTTTATCTAAATAAAAAATTTAAATTAACATTAAAAATTAATATTCATGATATTGAGTTATGCACATATGCACGGAACAGCTATGGTATGAATCAAGTCATTGCTAATAAAACACCCATTCCATGGTTATATACATTATCTATATACCAGAAATGCACAAGGATTATTCTTAAAAATTCTTACTTGAACACCTGTCAAAATAAAATAAAAAATATTAAAATATTTTAGAAATTTATAGATAAATTAATATAATTATTAATAATTTTAATATTTTTTATTTATTAGTATAATTTTTATATTTTTAATAAATATTTAAAAATAAAATTTTGTGTATCACAAAAATTTTAGTTACTTAATTCAAACAAAAAATTAAAATTTAAAAAATGTAAAATTATTCTCTTTCAAACAAAAATTTAAAATTTAAAAATAAAATCGTTTCAATTGAAAGCATTTTAAATTTTTTAAAATATTAAAATTATTCGTTCAAATACCGAATTAAGTATCTCCAACGATATTTTTCTAATAAATTTCTTAAGTTTTATTTAAATAATTTTTATATAAATTACTATAAAATATATAATTTTTCATCATTTAAGCAACTTTCATTTTTAATCATAGAATTATAAAATATTTATTAAAGTTTCACAACTTACTTCAATTTTTAGATATTAGTATTTTTTATTTTAAAATTATTATATGAGAAAAAATTCGGTAGAATATTGCTTTATGAATTATAAACTCGGATGGACCCGATTTGTTGAAGTGGTTAGATCGAAAATTGGTTACCTGACCAATTTAAGTGATATATTATCAATCCAATGTGATTTATTAAGTTTTTGAATAAATTAGTGAACATAAATCAGTCAATTTTGTTGAGTTGATCAAAATTTTTAAAAAATAAAAATAAAAAATATTTTAGAAAATAATATTGTTTGATATTAATATTAATAAAAAATTATCAAAATTTAAAACATAATTTTAAAACTAAAAAAGAGAAGATTTTTTTTTATAATTTTAAATTCTTAATCCTATCTTACTTACGGTAGTTTAATTTTCATTTTTCAAAATGTTATCTCAATCATTATTTAACTCTATTTAATTTTATTTTTTAAAATTTTTTAAATTATCAATTTAAAATTCATCAATATCATTAATTTTTTTCTAACTTAAAAAAAATTCATGAAAAAAATATAATGTTAATCTTAAATCATTATTTTACTAATTAATTAAATATTTGGATATAATTTTTAAGTTGTTTTAATTATGTTTTTAATTTGTAAACTTATGTTCTAGTAATATTTTAAAATATTAATCAGTTAATTATATTTTGAATTTATGTTATAACAAAATTTTAATTCTTATTTAATAGATATTTGTAAATAATAATTATTTTTATTTTTAAATTTAAAGTTTTATTATTTTATAAATAACGTTAATTTATTTTTAAAAAATTAAATATAAATTTTTATGTATACCAGCTCAACTAATGATTTACCGGTGTAACTTGATGACCGAATCGATCTGCAAATTGAATTTTACAGCATACTTTATATTTATACAAAATAATCTACTTGACTCTCAAACTACAATTGTTTATACAGGCAACCGGTTTTTTTTTTTTTTGTCCCAATTCGTAGTTCTCCTTCTCTTACATTACATCTTTGTTAGATGGAGTTGCTTAAGTTTAGAAACCTAGCTAAACACCTCCTAACTGAAGACACTCTGAAAGGTTAGCCACTATAGCAAGGGAGTTAAGCGAGACTTCTATACATTCATTCCTAACCAATGCCGTTAGATTAATTAGATTCTCCTTAGCAAGATTTACTTTTAACCTACTGGTTTGATCATATCCCTATAGAATCTTAATTATATCCATAATGCACATAAGAGGAAGATATGTAAATTTTTTCCAAGCATAGGAGCTAAACAATTTAAGAGCACAGCATCATGCTTTCACCGGTCCCTTCAGTTCTTTTTTTGTGTTTTTGGTCGTTGGTAACTTCAGTTATGTTTTTTTTGGAACTTCTGTCTAGATCGCTTAAGTTCAGTGCGTCAGATTCATCAATTTCAGGGTCCAGCCCACAAATTTTGTATACTTTGTTTAAAGAAAATAAGGAAAATAGAGCCCATTAGAAAGATTCTATTTAGTTGGTGTACATTGAAATTTAAATGTAAGATGGTACTAAAATTACGCAAAAATCACGCTTGGTCATGCCTTGGATGCAGATGGATGGTCTTTATATTGACTGAAACAAAAGGGTCTATATATCCAACAAACGGTAGGACTGAAGAATATAGTTTTTCATAAGAAGGTTGAAATTGAAACTATCTTTAGGGCCAACGCTCTTGAGAAAAATTTGGATCTTTAACTTTTTTTTTTCTTTGGTTATTAAAATCTTTAGCTTCTTATTAAATACAAAATTTAGGATTTCTAGTATTCAAACTGGATTCCTGTGTTCAGCCCTCCTCACTACTGAAGAATAAAACTATATTCTTTAAATTATCCAAAAAAAATTTAAGTTTGTAACGAAAGTAGGGAGTAGTGGTTTATCAAAAAGAAAAAAAAAAGGGAGTAATCGATTATTTATTAACGAAAAGAAAATATTAACCAGTATTGTAAGAACATTGTTTAAACGATTAAAAGTAAAAAAAAATCCTTGAAAGTATTATCTATGTACTGTTTTTATAATTTACATTGCAATCTAATATTATTTTTAAAAAATATTTAATTTAATCATTATTTTTAAGACACCTATTATCAAAATCCTTAATCAAAACTTAGATTTAATATAAAAATTTCAATCTCTTGTGCAGTAATTAATAACATTTAAAACTAGGTTTAGATGTGTTAGATAACGGATAACCTGATTCCTAGTAATAAAGTCAGCAATTAATTGTATTTAAAATGTGTTACTAGAAATAGAAATGCATTGACCAAACTAAAACTTGAGTGTTTAAATTGGTCATTTTAAAACCTGATTTTGAGTTTGTTACATGATAAAAGTTTTTTTTTTTCAACCCCTAATCTTATTTAAAGCCTACAAACTTGTTTAAAAATCTATATTATAAAAAAATTAATAAATAAACTTAAAAGCTATGTAAATAATTGATTAAAAAGATTTATAAATTAAAATCTATAAGATAAAAAAACCATTAAATACACCTAAAACATATATATTAATATTATATAAATAAAAAATAAAATAAATATTATATAAATATAATATATTAAAATAAATATAAATAGATCCCTGAATAGGTTAAAGAGACTTTTTTAAAAGTTTAAACCTGACTTATTTATCTAAAAAAACTTTTTAATAAACCTGAAGCTATCTATTTATTAAAAATGTCGAGTCAAGTTAAGCTTTAAGGGAGTCGAACAATACATCCTATTAAACAGTTTTGTTCACGTTTGTGCCTATGTATTCTCCGAATCAGTAGACAAGTTACCATTTATATTTTCCCTCTCAAATGACGCATGCCCTACATCACGAATCATATCCTCTACCCAATCTTTCACCGTTTGTGACGCGCAAAAATAATTTCTAGATTTCCCCCAAACTATTGGTATAGTATAAGGTGCAACCTAAGTCATCTCCCAAAGACCATTTCATATTCTTTAGCAAATTAGGAGAAAATTAGAATAGGGGGATTTTGTAAAGATTGATATTGAGTTCTAAATGCAAAATACAGAATGAAATTAATTTCACTTAACAATTATCAACTCAAGGAATTCAGAGGCTATTTTCTTAACTAATCATTGATCACTAAAATCATGCATTGTGTTTATCAACCTAGGATCATCTGGAACCCCTAAAATGATCCTTGAATTCTCTATTGAGAAACCTCTCAGAATTTAATTGATTATGATCAACAAGATTTAGTAACCACTAAATCTTTTATCTAAACCAATTTCACAATCAGAATTCAGTTGAAGTAAGTAATAAAATGAAAACCTTCAATTCAATTACTTAATTTCTACTCTTCAAACTTTTGGAAAATGATTTACCAATCAAAAACCAATTATAAATCAATTATGCATTAATCAAAATACGTCAACCGATCAAACTTTTATTAAAGAATAAAATTGAAGAATATAGTGAAGCAGAGTAGAAACCACTTAATAAGCATGTAAATAAAGATCAAGACCTCAAAGTTAAAATGAAAATAGCTTGAATCCTTGAATTGAAACTACAAACTTAGCCTTCCATGTAGGAGGCAACTAACAATAAAGAGAAAACTAAGCCTTCCATGTAGGAGGCAAACTAACAAGAAAGAAAAACTAAGCCTTCCATGTAGGAGGCAACTAACAATAAAGAAAAACTAAGCCTTCCATGTAGGAGGCAAACTAACAAGAAAGAAAACCTAAGCCTTCCATGTAGGAGGCAAACTAACACGAAAGAAAGAAAGATGGAAAATGGTATTGGAGTTAATCTCCAAAATGGTGTTTCTCCTCTTGTAAACCCTTCTATTTATAAAGGATTTTTGAGGCATCATCTTCAGAAAGTCACCAACTAGGATATTACTTTTCTACCCTTTTATTGCTTTCACATGGGCTTTGTTGAAAATTCAAAACACTTTTGAATTTTTGTCACCAATGAGCACAACAATTTTGACTTGCTTGCAGCGCAATTTCGGATATTCACGTGTTCGAATTAGAGCTTCACGTCTGCACAAAAGTTGTAGCCCCGGATCTTAGCTGTTCAACAGATTTAATTTTATCTCAATATGACTTCTGTATCTCAAGATATGGCCGGATCTTTGCACACCGTCCAAATTCCACTTCAGCAACACTATCTCATCTTTTGAGATAATTTCAGAGTCCTAAACATACCATTTAGAGTCTGATCTTGCTTTGTAACTGTGGACACTTCTTTAAGCTTTCATTCAAGACAGATTTCATGATTTTTGGATGTCTAAAACTCCTATTATGCTCTAAATATTATAATAGTGTCATTTTAATCGGGTAAGCAAAGAAATTCAATTAAACTTCATATGAACCCAAACTCATAAAATATGACAAAGACCACTTAATTGAACATATAAGAAGTCTTAATGAGATAAAAGTGAGAGATAATTATTTATGAAATTTATGCTTATCAAATTCTCCCACACTTATCTTTTACACGTCTCGGGCAAACTTAAGTTAAGGATTGGTGACTATTTTTTTTTGTTTCGAAAGAACATTAAAGTTTTGAGTTTATTTCTCAAGAATTCACAAACTTTCATGAAGCATTCTTTCATCACATTTTTGAAATTACTTAGAAAGGCAACTTTAATTTGAAAAACATAGATTGAGAAAGATAAAACCTCACATGATATACTCTGAATCTCTCAAGTGTTTGATTTGGTAAGTGTTTCTCTCAAATTCTATCCATGAAAGATGAACTATCATAGGCTTGCATATCTTCTACTTCTCTACTACTAAGTACACATGCAATGCACAAATGAAGAGGTCTTTATTTTGGTTATAACGGGATTAGAAAGATGAAATGATATATTGAAGAGATAGAATGTTAGACCAAGGAAAATGGTGAGGATTGAGAACTGAGTCTAAGTGCAAGTGTGAGAAACAGATATCACTTCTTCATTCTTTTTTTTTTCTTTTTCTTTTTTTTTCAATATAATAGTTTATTTGTTAATTTATTGCTTCAGTTTTTTTTTCAACCATGATATCGATGAACACAACAATAATCTCCTCCACACTTATTGAAACACTTATGGTGTGATAAATCCAGTATTCCTCACCTTCTATGGTCAGACAAAGTTGTTTTTTTTTTTTTTGATTTGTGGTGAGCTAAAAAGAAGAAAAGGCTAATCGGCTCAAAGGGTTGATCAAAGGATAAAATTATACGGTTTGGTTATTTGGCCAAGTGGTTTGTTCAAGAAAAAAAATGCCTTAATCATTTTTGTACAATTCATGTGAAAATGTAGCTTCAAAAAGAATCAATGCAAGTTCTGAAGTAACATATTCCATGGATGAAAATCACACAAGAAAGAAAGTAATTAATAAGGCTCAAAATCTCACAGGTAATATATTTATCAAATCTAATCTATCCAGTTCAAATATGTGTTGCCAAACTAATTAATCTCGAAATGTAAATCATTTTGCTTCAATTATTTTATGAAATCTAAAGAACAACAAACTTCCACATTCAATTTTTTTTTAATCATAAGATGTGTATCAAGAGTCAAGTGTAACTCCTTACTCAGCCACCTTACTCAAAGCAAGTTTATGATTCTAACCTAATTTTTTTTTTAATTTTTCTTTTATATCGAACCATCCTCCCCCCAACCTATCCAAGACATTGTCCCCAATGTCTTAGATGGAATTTCATATAACAGGAAAAGAAATGTGAGAAAACCACCAAAGTAAGGAAAAGTTATAACCGAAGAGTGGTATCTGGTTCTCTTTTGTCTCTGCCATCCTGATTTGGTTGGTTCACCAGCTGCATTGCTTGACTTAGATCAGATGTAGGATTTTGCAAATTCTCAAGTAGCTGTTCAACAGTTGAAGCAGATACTATGATGTTGCGCATGGATTGTGGCATGAACTCCTGCTCTACTGCATGATCTAAAAAGGATATCAAACCATTATAAAAGCCATTAATATTCAACAAGCCCAAAGGTTTTTTATGAAAATTCCGATAGGCCCAAAATATAATGGTAAAAATTTCTTCCATTGTTCCAAGACCACCAGGTAATGCAATAAATGCATTAGAATTAACCAACATGTGTCTCATACGGTCATGCATGGTTGCAACCTTCAATTCAGTACCCAGGGTGAAGTAGGAGGTGCTCTAATTTTTTAAGCCAACACCTAAGACGTTACACCCCTTTGTGAGTGCAGATCCTGTAACACATCCTTTTAAACCCTGAATCCCTCCCCCATAAACAAGATTGATTTTTCTTGCAGCTAATGCCTTACCAAGGGTATATGCTGCATGTTGAATTCTCCATCCTTTCCAAGGTTAGACCCACCAAAAACACAGATAGTATTGATTCTATCCATAAACGGTGTTTCTGTCTATTTTGAAAAAAATATGTCATAGAGGTTGATAATTTATAGGGACTCAGTATCAGACAAGGAGATCGCTTGAATAGTGCGAGATCAGGATTTGGAAGCAAAAGTTTGAATTTTTGTTGCAAAAGTTTGAATTTTTGTTCAAGGAAAAGGTGAATGTCAGAAGGGAAAGACTTTAAGCAGGGGTGAAAATTTCAAAAAATGGTGGCCCAATAAATTGAAAAGACAACGTAAATGACAAATATACACGCGTGAGAATGAACAGTAGTTGTGATTGTGGCTCACATCTTCCTCTGGTTTTACGTCCAGTAACGGCTGAAACGCCTTCTAAGAGTCGAGGATATGCTTCCCATTCAGTTTTCTTGTAAACTGACAACAGGGTCTTTTAAAGTCAGATTCCCAAGACTATAACGTGCTTTTTCCTTACGGAACAGTTCAAACAAATCAAGAAGAACTCCTTGTACATGCCCACTAGGATGCGTCTCAAGAGTTTGAATGATATCATCCAACGACTCCTTACTCGGTCCATCCTTTAAAATCCAAGAATAGTATACCTAAAAAAAAAATTGTTAGAAAGGTTAAAAATTTTATACAAGAATAGTATACCTAAAAAAAATTGTTAGAAAGGTTAAAAATTTTATACAAATTCCTAAATAAGCCTAGGAAACTAAGATGGTCCCCGGCAACGGGGCCAAATTTTTGACACACTCGTCGCAAACGCGCAAAAATAATTTCTAGATTTCCCCCAAACTATTGGTATAGTATAAGGTGCAACCTAGGTCATCTCCCAAAGACCATTTCATATTCTTAAGCAAATTAGGAGAAAATTAGAACAGGGGGATTTTGTAAAGATTGATATTGAGTTCTAAATGAAAAATACAGAATGAAATTAATTTCACTTAACAATTATCAACTCAAGGAATTCAGAGGCTATTTTCTTAACTAATCATTGATCACAAAAATCATGCATTGTGTTTATCAACCTAGGATCATCTGGAACCCCTAAAGTGATCCTTGAATTCTCTATTGAGAAACCTCTCAGAATTTAATTGATTATGATCAACAAGATTTAGTAGCCACTTTATCTTTTATCTAAACCAATTTCACAATCATAATTCAGTTGAAGTAAGTAATAAAATGAAAACCTTCAATTCAATTACTTAATTTCTACTCTTCAAACTTTTGGAAAATGATTTACCAATCAAAAACCAATTATAAATCAATTATGCATTAATCAAAATACGTCAACCGATCAAACTTTTATTAAAGAATAAAATTGAAGAATATAGTGAAGCAGAGTAGAAACCACTTAATAAGCATGTAAATAAAGATCAAGACCTCAAAGTTAAAATGAAAATAGCTTGAATCCTTGACTTGAAACTACAAACTTAGCCTTCCATGTAGGAGGCAACTAACAATAAAGAGAAAACTAAGCCTTCCATGTAGGAGGCAAACTAACAAGAAAGAAAAACTAAGCCTTCCATGTAGGAGGCAACTAACAATAAAGAAAAACTAAGCCTTCCATGTAGGAGACAAACTAACAAGAAAGAAAACCTAAGCCTTCCATGTAGGAGGCAAACTAACAAGAAAGAAAGAAAGATGGAAAATGGTATTGGAGTTAATCTCCAAAATGGTCTGTTTCTCCTCTTGTAAACCCTTCTATTTATAGATGATTTTTGAGGCATCATCTTCAGAAAGTCACCAACTAGGATATTACTTTTTGATAAGCATAAATTTCATAAATAATTATCTCTCACTTTTATCTCATTAAGACTTCTTATATGTTCAATTAAGTGGTCTTTGTCATATTTTATGAGTTTGGGTTCAAATGAAGTTTAATTGAATTTCTTTGCTTACCCGATTAAAATGACACTATTATAGTATTTTGAGCATAATAGGAGTTTTAGACATCCAAAAATCATGAAATCTGTCTTGAATGAAAGCTTAAAGAAGTGCCCACAGTTACAAAGCAAGAGCAGACTCTAAATGGGATGTTTAGGACTCCGAAATTATCTCAAAAGATGAGATAGTGTTGCTGACGTGGAATTTGAACAATGTGCAAAGATCCGACCATATCTTGAGATAAAGAAGTCATATTGAGATGAAATCAAATCTGTTGGACATCTAAGATCCGGGGCTACAACTTTTGTTCAGACGTGAAGCTCTAATTCGGACACGTGAATATCCGAAATTGCGCTGCAAGCAAGTCAAAATTGTTGTGCTCATTGGTGACAAAAATTCAAAAGTTTTTTGCATTTTCAACAAAGCCCATGTGAAAGCAATAAAAGCGTAGAAAAGTAATATCCTAGTTGGTGACTTTCTGAAGATGATGCCTCAAAAATCCTCTATAAATAGAAGGGTTTACAAGAGGAGAAACACACCCACTTGGAGATTAACTCCAACACCATTTTCCATCTTTCTTTCTTTCTTCTTAGTTTGCCTCCTTCATGGAAGGCTTAGGTTTTCTTTGTTGTTAGTTTGCCTCCTTCATGGAAGGCTTAGGTTTTCTTTGTTGTTAGTTTGCCTCCTACATGGAAGGCTTAGTTTTTCTTTATTGTTAGTTGCCTCCTACATGGAAGACTTAGTTTTTCTTTCTTGTTAGTTTGCCTCCTACATGGAAGGCTTAGGATTTATTTGTTGTTAGTTTGCCTCCTTCATGGAAGGCTAGGTTCGTAGTTTCAATTCAAGGATTCAAGCTATTTTCATTTTAACTTTGAGGTCTTGATCTTTATTTACATGCTTATTAAGTGGTTTCTACTCTGCTTCACTATATTCTTCAATTTTATTCTTTAATCAAAGTTTGATCGGTTGACGTATTTTGATTAATGCATAATTGATTTATAATTGGTTTTTGATTGGTAAATCATTTTCTAAAAGTTTGAAAAGTAGAAATTAAGTAATTAAATTGAAGGTTTTCATTTTATTACTTACTTCAACCGAATTCTGATTATAAAATTGGTTTAGATGAAAGATTAAGTGGTCACTAAATCTTGTTAATCATAATCAATTGAATCGTGAGAGGTTTCTCAGTAGAAAATTCAATGATCATTTTAGGGGTTCCAAATGATCCTAGGTTGATAAACACAATGCATGATTTTAGTGATCAATGATTACTTAAGAAAATAGCCTCTGAATTCCTTGAGTTGATAATTGTTAAGTGAAAATTAATTTCATTCTGTATTTTGTGTTTAGAACTCAATATCAAATCTTTACAAAACCCCCTTTTTCTAACTTTCTCCTAATTTGCTTAAGAATATGAAATGGTCTTTGGGAGATGACCTAGGTTGCACCTTATACTATACCAATAGTTTGGGGGAAATCTAGAAATTATTTTTGCGCCTTTGCGACGAGCGTGTCACTTTTCTACCCTTTTATTGCTTTCACATGGGCTTTGTTGAAAATGCAAAACACTTTTGAATTTTTGTCACCAATGAGCACAACAATTTTGACTTTCTTGCAGCGCAATTTCGGATATTCACGTGTCCGAATTAGAGCTTCACGTCTGAACAAAAGTTGTAGCCCCGGATCTTAGCTGTCCAACAGATTTGATTTCATCTCAATATGACTTCTGTATCTCAAGATATGGCCAGATCTTTGCACACTGTTCAAATTCCACTTCAGCAACACTATCTCATCTTTTGAGATAATTTCAGAGTCCTAAACATCCCATTTAGAGTCTGATCTTGCTTTGTAACTGTGGACACTTCTTTAAGCTTTCATTCAAGACAGATTTCATGATTTTTGGATGTCTAAAACTCCTATTATGCTCAAAATACTATAATAGTGTCATTTTAATCGGGTAAGCAAAGAAATTCAATTAAACTTCATATGAACCCAAACTCATAAAATATGACAAAGACCACTTAATTGAACATATAAGAAGTCTTAATGAGATAAAAGTGAGAGATAATTATTTGTGAAATTTATGCTTATCAAATTCCCCCACACTTATCTTTTGCACGTCTCGGAAAACTTAAGTTAAGGATTGGTGACTATTTTTTTTTTTTAAAGAACATTAAAGTTTTGAGTGGATTTCTCAAGAATTCACAAACTTTCATGAAGCATTCTTTCATCACATTTTTGAAATTACTTAGAAAGGCAACTTTAATTTGAAAAACATAGATTGAGAAAGATAAAACCTCACATGATATACTCTGAATCTCTCAAGTGTTTGATTTGGTAAGTGTTTCTCTCAAATTCTATCAATGAAAGATGAACTATCATAGGCTTGCATATCTTCTACTTCTCTACTACTAAGTACACATGCAATGCACAAATCAAGAGGTCTTTATTTTGGTTATAACAGGATTAGAAAGATGAAATGATATATTGAAGAGATACAATGTTAGACCAAGGAAAATGGTGAGGATTGAGAACTGAGTCTAAGTGCAAGTGTGAGAAACAGATATCACTTCTTCATTCTTTTTTTTTCTTTTTCTTTTTTTTTTCAATATAATAGTTTATTTGTTAATTTATTGCTTCATTTTTTTTTTCAACCATGATATCGATGAACACAACAATAATCTCCCCCACACTTATTGAAACACTTATGGTGTGATAAATCCATTATTCCTCACCTTCTATGGTCAGACAAAGTTGTTTTTTTTTTTTTTAATTTGTGGTGAGCTAAAAAGAAGAAAAGGCTAATCGGCTCAAAGGGTTGATCAAAGGATAAAATTATACGGTTTGGTTATTTGGCCAAGTGGTTTGTTCAAGAAAAAAAATGCCTTAATCATTTTTGTACAATTCATGTGAAATGTGGCTTCAAAAAGAATCAATGCAAGTTCTGAAGTAACATATTCCATGGATGAAAATCACACAAGAAAGAAAGTAATTAATAAGGCTCAAAATCTCACAGGTAATATATTTATCAAATCTAATCTATCCAGTTCAAATATGTGTTTCCAAACTAATTAATCTCGAAATGTAAATCATTTTGCTTCAATTATTTTATGAAATCTAAAGAACAACAAACTTCCACATTCAATTTTTTTTTAATCATAAGATGTGTATCAAGAGTCAAGTGTAACTCCTTACTCAGCCACCTTACTCAAAGCAAGTTTATGATTCTAACCTAATTTTTTTTTTTAATTTTTCTTTTATATCGAACCATCCTCCCCCCAACCTATCCAAGACATTGTCCCCAATGTCTTAGATGGAATTTCATATAACAGGAAAAGAAATGTGAGAAAACCACCAAAGTAAGGAAAAGTTATAACCGAAGAGTGGTATCTGGTTCTCTTTTGTCTCTGTCATCCTGATTTGGTTGGTTCACCAGCTGCATTGCTTGACTGAGATCAGATGTAGGATTTTGCAAATTCTCAAGTAGCTGTTCAACAGTTGAAGCAGATACTATGATGTTGCGCATGGATTGTGGCATGAACTCCTGCTCTACTGCATGATCTAAAAAGGATATCAAACCATTATAAAAGCCATTAATATTCAACAAGCCCAAAGGTTTTTTATGAAAATTCCGATAGGCCCAAAATATAATGGTAAAAATTTCTTCCATTGTTCCAAGACCACCAGGTAATGCAATAAATGCATTAGAATTAATCAACATGTGTCTCATACGGTCATGCATGGTTGCAACCTTCAATTTAGTACCCAGGGTGAAGTAGGAGGTGCTCTCATTTTTTAAGCCAACACCTAAGACGTTGCACCCCTTTGTGAGTGCAGATCCTGTAACACATCCTTTTAAACCCTGAATCCCTCCCCCATAAACAAGATTGATTTTTCTTGCAGCTAATGCCTTACCAAGGGTATATGCTGCATGTTGAATTCTCCATCCTTTCCAAGGTTAGACCCACCAAAAACACAGATAGTATTGATTCTATCCATAAACGGTGTTTCTGTCTCTTTTGAAAAAAATATGTCATAGAGGTTGATAATTTATAGGGACTCAGTATCAGACAAGGAGATCGCTTGAATAGTGCGAGATCAGGATTTGGTAGCAAAAGTTTGAATTTTGTTGCAAAAGTTTGAATTTTTGTTGCAAAAGTTTGAATTTTTGTTCAAGGAAAAGGTGAATGTCAGAAGGGAAAGACTTTAAGCAAGGGTGAAAATTTCAAAAAATGGTGGCCCAATAAATTGAAAAGACAATGTAAATGACAAATATACACGCGTGAGAATGAACAGTAGTTGTGATTGTGACTCACATCTTCCTCTGGTTTTACGTCCAGTAACGGCTGAAACACCTTCTAAGAGTCGAGGATGTGCTTCCCATTCAGTTTTTTTGTAAACTGATAACAAGGTCTTTTAAAGTCAGATTCCCAAGACTATAATGTGTTTTTTCCTTACGGAACAGTTCAAACAAATCAAGAAGAACTCCTTGTACATGCCCACTAGGATGCGTCTGAAGAGTCTGAATGATATCATCCAATGACTCCTTACTCGGTCCATCCTTTAAAATCCAAGAATAGTATACCTAAAAAAAAAATTGTTAGAAAGGTTAAAAATTTTATACAAGAATAGTATACCTAAAAAAAAAATTGTTAGAAAGGTTAAAAATTTTATACAAATTCCTAAATAAGCCTAGGAAACAAAGATGGTCCCCGGCAACGGCGCCAAATTATTTACACGCTCGTCGCAAACGCGCAAAAATAATTTCTAGATTTCCGCCAAACTATTGGTATAGTATAAGGTGCAACCTAGGTCATCTCCCAAAGACCATTTCATATTCTTAAGCAAATTAGGAGAAAATTAGAACAGGGGGATTTTGTAAAGATTGATATTGAGTTCTAAATGCAAAATACAGAATGAAATTGATTTCACTTAACAATTATCAACTCAAGGAATTCAGAGGCTATTTTTTTAACTAATCATTGATCACTAAAATCATGCATTGTGTTTATCAACCTAGGATCATCTGCACCCCTAAAATGATCCTTGAATTCTCTACTGAGAAACCTCTCAGAATTTAATTGATTATGATCAACAAGATTTAGTAACCACTTAATTTTTTATCTAAACCAATTTCACAATCAGAATTCAGTTGAAGTAAGTAATAAAATGAAAACCTTCAATTCAATTACTTAATTTCTACTCTTCAAACTTTTGGAAAATGATTTACCAATCAAAAACCAATTATAAATCAATTATGCATTAATCAAAATACGTCAACCGATCAAACTTTGATTAAAGAATAAAATTGAAGAATATAGTGAAGCAGAGTAGAAACCACTTAATAAGCATGTAAATAAAGATCAAGACCTCAAAGTTAAAATGAAAATAGCTTGAATCCTTAAATTGAAACTACAAACTTAGCCTTCCATGTAGGAGGCAACTAACAATAAAGAGAAAATTAAGCCTTCCATGTAGGAGGCAAACTAACAAGAAAGAAAAACTAAGCCTTCCATGTAGGAGGCAACTAACAATAAAGAAAAACTAAGCCTTCCATGTAGGAGGCAAACAAACAAGAAAGAAAACCTAAGCCTTCCATGTAGGAGGCAAACTAACAAGAAAGAAAACCTAATCCTTCCATGTAGGAGGCAAACTAACAAGAAAGAAAGAAAGATGGAAAATGGTATTGGAGTTAATCTCCAAAATGGTGTGTTTCTCCTCTTATAAACCCTTCTATTTATAGAGGATTTTTGAGGCATCATCTTCAGAAAGTCACCAACTAGGATATTACTTTTCTACCCTTTTATTGCTTTCACATGGGCTTTGTTGAGAATGCAAAACACTTTTGAATTTTTGTCACCAATGAGCACAACAATTTTGACTTTCTGGCAGCGCAATTTCGGATATTCACGTGTTCGAATTAGAGCTTCACGTCTGAACAAAAGTTGTAGCCCCAGATCTTTGTTGTCCAACAGATTTGATTTCATCTCAATATGACTTCTGTATCTCAAGATATGGCCGGATCTTTGCACACTGTGCAAATTCCACTTCAGCAACACTATCTCGTCTTTTGAGATAATTTCAGAGTCCGAAACATCCCATTTAGAGTCTGATCTTGCTTTGTAACTGTGGACACTTCTTTAAGCTTTCATTCAAGACAGATTTCATGATGTTTGGATCTCCTATTATGCTCAAAATACTATAATAGTGTCATTTTAATCGGGTAAGCAAAGAAATTCAATTAAACTTCATATGAACCCAAACTCATAAAATATGACAAAGACCACTTAATTGAACATATAAGAAGTCTTAATGAGATAAAAGTGAGAGATAATTATTTATGAAATTTATGCTTATCAGTAAGGCCTTATCCCATTCGAGAAAAAAGTTTTTTATTCATCGATTAACACACTTCTAAAATCTTGAATATCATACTTGGTGAAATTTTGGCAACATTTCACATCAGTCTCGAAGTACATAACTTCATTGAGGTTTCATTTACCATAATCAAGCATGTACTCAGAGACAATGCAAAATGAACTAAACCAAAATTTCATCAAGTACAATTTACAAGATTTATGAAGAAATTGTTAACCATTGAATAAAAACTTTCGTCCCAAACTGTCCAACTTGGACAATTCAAGATTGAATATAATGAACGGTTTACTTATTTAGTAATATACTCATTATATTCAACCTTGAACGAGAAACTAAGGGTATGCTCATATTTGAACTCAAGAAAACAAACCAACATATTTAAACTCAAAATCAATACTATAACATACATAAACCCTAAGCAAACTTTCACATCTGCAATGATAAAGTAGAGGTGCATAGAAGATACCTCACAGTCAACACAACAATGGTTGAACAATGGCCAAGCGGTGTCCAAACGGAGGCACAACAGTAGTTGAACGACGACACAACACGATAGCCAAATAAAAAACTTGAAAATTATAGAATTTCGAACGGACGAAAAGGTTGCAATGGCAACAACGACCACAAATGTAAGCACGGAATGGAACGAAGAACAACAAGGACGTCGACAATGGCTGAGACTTAAACGAAAATAGAGAGAACAAGCCGAAAACGAGAAACTGGGGTTTTGGAAAATGAGGTTAAACATGAACAGCGTCGAAAAATAAGTGAAAGGAGAAGACATTCTACATCGGGTTTTTCTCAGAACCGATGTAGAAAGCATTTTCTACAGCGGTTGTTTCTACAACCGATGTAGAAAGTTGAAAAAAAAATCCACTTTCTACATTGGTTACAGAACAAGCGATGTAGAAAGTACTTTCTACATCGGTTGTTCTATAACTGATGTAGAAAGTTTGAAAAAAAACTCACTTTCTACATCGGTTCTTTTTTCAACTGATGCAGAAAGTTTACATTTATTTACAAAAATACCACCGCATTTTTATTTATATCAGTTTTTGAAGAATCGATATAAAATCCTGTTATAAAAATCCATTTTTACACTAGTAAAAAATAATTAATTTTTTTTAGTTGAATATTTAATTATTCTTAACTCTTACAAGCAGTAAGTTGAAACAAGATAACTCGTATCGTTATTCCAAGCGCTAACTCCATCTATTAGCTCCAGGTTTGATGAAAACAATAAAAATAATATAAATAAATTTAGTTTTATTTTTTTAATTTTAGTTTTTATAAATTTTAAAAATATTCTTCATCATAACTTATTAACAAGAAGATATATTTTAATATATCGGATTTTAAGTTATTTTAAAATTAAAAAAAAATTAACTTTTATTTTTAAAATTAATTTTTAACATTTAAAATAATAATAAAATATAATATTTATTATATTAAAAACTAAAAAGTGTAATAAGTTCTTTTTTCAATAAAAGCTATGCTAGAATCAATTCTGATAACTGCGGGTAAAAGATCGTTATAATAATTACTTGTGCTCCCATCAAATAAATAATAACTAATGCAATAAAATTATATTCTTGGTATATCATTAATTAATCATTATAATAATTATTTTTAAATTTTAAATTTTAAATTTTAAAAAGATTAAAATTAATAAAATTTAAATTATATTTGATTTAAAAAAAATTATGCTATTGTTTATTGATATGTTCGTAGTTTAGACTCCTCGGTGTAGCGTCAATCACGAAATGCAAGGTAAAGCTTATGGGGACCAAATCTATCATAAACAAAAACTAAGATTATTGTGTAGGTATATGCACCTTCTCCTTCTTTTTTATTTTTTCTTTCATTTTAAACATTAATTATTATGATAATCGAATGATTAATATATATTCTCTTTTTTACTTTCATCTTTTCAGCTTTCTTACCTTCAATTTCTCTTTTTCTAGCTCACATCTTTTTTCGATTTGAAAACTTATAGCTCTTAGCAATTTTTAGTTTCAGAATGTATATTGTTATCATATTTTTCCAAAATCAATGTCGTAGTGTATGGAGGAGCAACGAATTGGAAAGGAGAACAAGACTTACGTGAAGAAGGATAGAAGTTGTTCTCACATTAGAAGAATCGAGACCAAGCTCTTCACACTTGTATATAATTTCTTCTCACATTTTTTTCTTTTTCACTCTCTTTTCATTTTTAATTTTATTTCAAAGTATTACCTTACGAAAAAGATCACTGTCGCAATCGTACTTACAACGAGACAACAAACTTGCTAAAATTTTAAAAAGAATTTTTAATTGATTGTGGAGCCGCCACCAAATTTTATTTTAAGGGAAAATATTTGGAAAAAATTCTAACTTGAGGATGAAACTCTAGGTTCGGGAGTCGGTTACGAATAGGGAAGGTGTTAGGCATCCAACTCACCCGTTTCAAAGAACGGTACCCTTAAACTGAGTGTGTGATTTATTTGAAAATTGTTTGATCCCTTTAATTAGAATAAAAATAAACAAGTTGGTTAAAAATAGCTTGACAGGACTTGATCCTGCTCCTACGTATTCCCTGGTGCAATGGGAAACTCAAGGCTACATAGTTTTAGTTTAAGAGACTTGATCTCCTGGAAAATAGAAGGATGATTTCAGGAAAAATAGATTTTGAATGGAATGAGTTAAAACAGATTGAAATTATGTGCTTGCATAACTCAAACCGCTGCAAATCACGTATGAGTTTACACGAATTAAAAAACAAAACACCAAAAGAGACTGTCTGTCCGTATTAGAATCCGTTGCACAAATTTTAAGGTGAAACAAATGTTTAGAATGATAACAGAAGCAAAGCTTTACTGGAAAGATGTCCGTACAAAGTTCAAACCGTCGTAAGCCGCGTGGGAACCCGCACGAATTCTAATACGGAACAGCAGAGGTTTTGAATAAAAATGGAGATTTGTTGGAAAAACAACCATGCAAAACTTCAAACCATCGTAAGCCGCGTTTGAACCCGCATGAATTCGAATATGGAACAATAGAGAAGGCTGCTTGCTCGTATTAGAATCCGTTTAGACGAATTTCCAAAAAGAATGGAGGTTTTAAATAAAACAGAGATTTGTCGGAAAAACGTCCGTGCAAAGTTCAAACTGTCGTAAGCTGCGTTTGAATCCACATGAATTCGAATACGGAACAGCAGAGAAGGCTACCTATTTGCTTAGACAAAATTCCAAGAAGGAAAGTGGAGGCTTTAAATAAAATAGAGGTTTGTCAGAAAAATGTCCATGCAAAGTTCAAACCGTCGTAAGCCGCGTTTGAACCCGCACGAATTCGAATACGGAATAGCAGAGAAGGCTTCCCACTCGTATTAGAATCCATTTAGATGAAATTCCAAAAAGGAAAGCGAGGTTTTAAATAAATCAAAGGTTTGTTGGAAAAACGTCCGTGCAAAGTTCAAACCGTCGTAAGCTGCGTTTGAACCTGTACGAATTCGAATACGGACCAGCAGAGAAGGCTGTCCGCTCATATTAGAATCCATTTAGACAAAATTTCAAAGAGAAAAGCGGAGGTAGCAAACAATAATTTTCTAAAATTTTATGCCTTTGAAAATCCAAACCGTCGTAAGCCGTGTTTAAATCCACACGAATGAAAATATGGAACAGTAGAGAAGGCTGTCTGTTCGTATTAGAATTTGTTGCACAAATTTGAAGAAATCAAAAATAAAGACAAAGATGAACTTGAAAATCTAAGAAAATTAAGCGGAATAAAAGTTGGATCTAACCTTCATTGATGTTCCTTGTTCAGTTGTCTCCAATCCAGCTTAGGTCATAAGGTCTCGAGGTAAGAATTAGGTGTTTTTTTTTAATTTGATTCAAGCATACACTTAACTCTTTAGATTCAACGACTTAATCATGTATGACTTTACTAGACTTAGCCTATAGGATACATGCACATGGTCATGCACTCTTCGGAATTTTTTCAAAGGAGGACATACAAACACAAACAAATCAGAAAGAAATACATATAGAAGGATCCACACATTAAAAATAATACCTAAACAAGGTTAAAAGAATAAGATCTACACAAGAACTTCAAGAACACAAGAGATTTTGGCGCCAAAATTTGAATTCAAACCTCAATTTTTTCGAAGACATTTTTCGTTAGATCTAAAAATTAAAACCAACCAATTGAAATATATGGATCATAAGAATCAAAAATATAAGTTTGAAAAAAATCAGACCAGAAATGAGCAAGTTATGCACGAATCAAACAAGCTAGGTTCATTTGCGCACCAAGATAAATATGCTTCGGTAATCCGATGATAGAATTTTTATTTCAGATCCAAATTAGACAAATAATATCATTCCAGAAACTAGAGATAAAGATGAAGATAACACAATAAAAATCACCGAAATCGGAGATCATTTGATTGATCAAAAATGAAAATGAAAAACAGAGATGAAGATGAACCTCAAGAACACAAGAGATTTTGGCACCATAATTTGAATTCAAATATCAGAAATTTTTGAAAATATTTTTTGGTAGATCTAAAAAATTAATACCAATCAATTGAAAGATATGGATCATAGGAATCAAACAAAATAAGCTTGACAAAAATCAAACCAGAAATGAGCAAGTTATGTACAAATCAAACAAGCTAGGTTCATTTGTGCACCTGGACGAATATGCTTCAGTAATCCGACGATAGAAATTTCATTTCAGATCCAAATTAGAAAAATAACATCATACTAGAGAGAAAGAGGAAGAGAACGAAGTAAAAATCACTAAAATCGAAGGTCATTTGACTGATAAAAAATGGAAACGAAAAACAGAGACGAAGATGAACCTCAAGAACATAAGAGATTTTGGCGCCAAAATTTGAATTCAAATCTCAGAATTTTTGTAAATATTTTTTGATGGATATGAAAAAATTAATACCAATAAATTGAAAGATATGGATCCTAGGAATAAAAAAACAAGTTTGACAAAAATCAGACAGATCCAAATTAGACAAATAATATTATTCCAGAAGCTAGAAAGAAATACAAAGAGAACGCAACAAAAATCACCAAAATCAGAGATCATTTGACCGATTAAAAATGAAAACGAAAAATAGAGACGAAGATGAATCTCAAGAACACAAAAGATTTGAATTCAGGAAACATGGCTATTATGCATAAAGGTAGTTGAAGATTTTAAAGATCTTACTTTATTATCTTGCTGAGAGAACTTTTGTGGTTTCTTGTTAAACCTTCTGGCAAGAGAAGAACCAATGTTATTTGCATAAGCTCTCTGAAAGCCATCTTTGAAAATTATTCTCCTTCTCCCTCTTTTTTCTTCCCTCAAAGTGCCCCTCTACCCTTATATATACATCTTTTTTTTTAAAAAAAAAATTTGGTGAGTTCTTTTCTTTTTCCTTTTTCTATTATTTTTTTTATTCTTTTCTTTTTTCTTTTTTTTTTCTATTTTTACTTATTTATTTATTTATTTTGTTTTATTTTTTCCATTACTTTTATTTTGATTTTTTGAACTATTTTAGACTAAATCACCTTTTGGCTAAAAACAAAATAATTTATTTTAGGTTTTGAATCTTTGAACATAATTCGGTGTTCATAATCATATATAATTAATAATTTTTTATTTGTCATTTTCTATTTTATTGAAAAAAAATTTTATTTATTTATTTTTCCTTTCCTATGATAGGAATTTACAAACTACTGTATATTCAAAATATTGTAATAAAATAAAAAATTAATTTTATTAATTTATTATATGTTTAAAATTTAATTCCATCAAAAAATTTTAAAGATAAAAATACCTTGAACAAACTACAATCATCCAAAACACAGAATCCTCTTTGATATTAGGAAATGCCTACATGTACCCACGTTAAGATCAAATCCTTCTAATCACCTTGATCAAGTGGAACACGTGTATATGAAAAAAAAAATATTATTCTAAAAATAATGTAAATTTATAGGAGAAAAAATTCTCTAAATGAGAATTATTTCATACCTTCCCAAGCATAATAAAAATATAACTTTATTAATCTACCTTTATTTAATATTTTTTTGTATATATAAAAAATTAACTACATGATCTTTACCACAAGGAAATATAAAAACTTTATTTCTTTTCAATTAACACTATCATGATGATAACACAATCAAATTCTTATTTGATAATTTAAATTTTATTTTTACTCAATAAAATTAAAACTTCTTCAATATCTTCACATGTTATTTATTCTTAATTCTAGTAAAGAATATAATAATATTTCACTTGAACTAAAAATTTTTATTTATTTGATTAAATTAAATTATCTAATTTAATTATCAAATAATAATTAAATAATCTTATTATAAAGATTGGAACACTTGTTAGTGTGTGATCTTATAGGTTCAAAAATAAGCTAGTACAAATTGGTTGTACTAATTTACTAATTAAGGTTGACATCTAACAACACTCCTTAATGAACTAATAGTATTTAGTAAGATCTTTTACTTTAAGAGATATAGAAGAACAAAGAAAAATTTCTTCCATCTTTTCAGCTCTAGGTTAACCTTAGAGTATGGTATACTTTAATTAGTTAACTCATGAGTGATTTGAAGAAAACTTATTTTTTTATTCATTCAACTCCTTTGGTCAAGATCTTAATTTAGTTACAATAATCATAAAGCTCAATCTCTTTATTGGGAGTTGATTAATTCCTTCTTAACTAATCATTAATTCTACAAGTATTTTATTATATTTAATATCCATTCAACTAGCATCCTAAGGATTTAGGTATTCAAAATCAAAGTATAATAAATAACTTTTTCAATTACTATGACAATCTCAGGTAAAAGGAAATTCCAATACTTTATTCTTCATGAGAATATTCCATTGACAAATTAATGATAATTGTAACCATTGGAAATTCTTAATTGATTCAGTTTAATGATTACATCACCATATGTGTCATCTATATATATAACTTAATAAAAAATATGTATTAATCTTCATCCAATAAAAAGTATTACATATGTGAACACTAAATTATGTCCGAGGATAAATTTAAAACCCAAAATCAATTATTTATTTTTTTATTCTAAAATCAAAAAATAACAAAAAAAGAAAGAAAAACAAATTTTTAGTTAAGAATTTAGTTAGAAAGTTAGCTAGATTACTTAATGACGGTTAAGAATTAGTTAAAAAAATATAAAAAATAAAAAATAAAATAAAATAAATAAAAATAAAGAAAATAATAAAAAGAAAACAAAAAAAGAGAAAAAGAGAAAAATCAGAAAACAAAAAGTGGAAGTCCTGCCAAATTTTTCCCTTTCTTTTTTTTGAAATTTCATTTATAAATAGGGACTTTCATTTAGTTCAAGAGGGCTTCTTTACTTCTAAAAAATTTTAGAATTTCTAAAGAGGGAGAGAGAAATGAGCACTTTGAATCATTGAAAGGGAATTTTCAGATTTTTTCTAAGAGGAGCACCTAAGAGACTCTTCACTTCTACATCCAATTCAGCACCTTCTTGGCCTCCATGGAACCAGTTATTCATCACCTTCAATGGTGCTATCAAGTGGCACTCAAGAAAATCAATGGAGGTTAGATCCAGCTTTTATTTCGCTTAATTTTCTTGCTTCTTCTCCGATTTCTGAGTTCATCTTCGTCTTTGTTTTCATTTTCATTTTTGATCGGTCAAATGATCTCAGATTTTAGTGATTTTTATTATGTTCTCTTCATCGTTTTCTCTAGTTTTTGGAATGATATTATTTGTCTAATTTGGATCTGAAATGAAATTTATATCGCCGGATTACTGAAGCATGTTCGTCTTGGTGCGCAATGAACCTATCTTGTTTGATTTGTGCATAACTTGCTCATTTCTAGTTTGATTTTTGTCAAATTTTTTTTATTTCATTTCTATGATCCATATCTTTCAATTTTTTTGTTTTAAGTTTTCATATATATATAAAAATATTTTCTAAAAATTCTGAAATTTGAATTCAAATTTTGGCGCCAAAATTTTCGAGTTCATTTTCGTCTCTATTTTTCGTTTTCTTTTTTGATCGGTCAATGATCTCCGATTTTGGTGGATTTTGTTGCGTTATCTTGGTATCTATCTATAGTTTAGGGAATGATATTATTTGTCTAATTTTTATCTGAACTGAAATTTATATTGCCTAATTACCGAAGCATGTTCGTCTTGGTGTGCAAATGAACCTAGCTTGTTTGATTTGTGCATCCCTTGCTCATTTCTGGTCTGATTTTTTTCAAACTTGTTTTGTTTGATTTCTATTATTCATATCTTTAAATTGGTCAGTTTTAATTTTTTATATCTATCAAAAAATATTTTTGAAAAATTCTGAGGTTTAAATTCAAATTTTGGCGCGAAAATCTCTTGTGTCTTTGAGGTTCTTATGTAGATCTTGTTTTTAACCTTGTTTAGGTATTATTTTTCATGTGTTGATCCTACTATATGTATTTATTTCTGATTTATTTATTTGTGTTTGTATGTCCTCGTTTGAAAAAAATTCCTATGAGTACATGACCATGTGCATGCATCCTATATGCTAAGTCTAGCCTAAGTGATGCATGATTAAGTCATTAAACATAAAAAGTTAAGTTTATGCTTGAATCAAATAAAAAAACACTTAATTCTTACCTTTGAACCTTATGACCTAAGTTGGACTGGAGACAATTGAACAAGGAACATCAATGGAGGTTAGATCCAACTTTTATTCCGCTTAATTTTCTTGCTTATTCTCGGATTTTCAGGTTCATCTTCGTCTATATTTTCGATTTCTTTAAATTTGTGCAACGAATTCCAATATGAGCAAGTAGCATTCTCTACTGTTTCGTATTCTAATTTGTGCAAATTCAAACACGGCTTACGATGGTTTGAATTTTGTGAGCACGTCTGTTTCCAAATCGTTGTTTTTTCTAAAAACGTCTGTTTTAATTTCTCCTAAACTGTGCAACGAATTCCAATACGAGCAAGTAGCATTCTCTACTATTTCGTATTCTAATTCATGCAAATTCAAACATGGCTTACGACGGTTTGAATTTTGCGAGCACATCTGTTTCCAAATCGTTGTTTTTTCTAAAAACGTCTGTTACGAGCAAGTAGCATTCTCTACTGTTTCGTATTCTAATTCGTGCAAATTCAAACACGGCTAACGACGGTTTGAATTTTGCTCACACGCTTGTTCTCAAAATCATTATTTTTTCTGAAAAATGTTTGTTCTAATTTTTCCTCAACTTAGCAAGTAGTAATCTCTACTGCTTTGTGTTCTAATTCGTGCAAATTCAAACACGGCTTACGACGATTTGAATTTTGCAAGCACGTCCGTTTCCAAAAATCATTGTTTTCTTAAAATGTCTGTTTTAACTTTTCCTCAACTATGCAACGGATTCTAATACAAGCAAGTAGCATTCTATACTACTTTGTGTTCTAATTCATGCAAATTCAAACACGGCTTACGACGGTTTGAATTTTGCAAGCACGTCCGTTTCCAAATTCATCGTTTTCCTAAAAAATGTTGGTTTTAAAATTTTTACTTAAGATTACTCTTTTCTTCTCCAAGAGATCAAGTCTCTTAATTAGAACTACGTAGCCTTGAGTTTCCCATTGCACCAGGGAATATGTAGAAGCAGGATCAAGTCCTGTCAGGCTATTTTCTATAAACTTGTTTATTTTCTATTCTAATTTAACGGATTAAACGGTTTTCAAAATATCACACACTCACTTTAAAGGTACCATTCTTTGGAACAGGCAAGTAGCGTGCCTAATACCTTCCTTACTCTTAATCGACTCCCGAACCTAGATTTCTTCCTCAAGTTAGGGTTTTTCCAAATGTTTTCCCTTGAAATAAAATTTGGTGGTGACTCCACAATCAAAATAAAATTCTTTCTAAAATTTTGGAGAGTTTGTCGTCTCGTTGTAATTGTGGTTACGACAACATATATATTGATCTATCAAGATTATTAATGTTCCTTTTTAACAATACAACAACCAAGAATAATTTAAGTTAAATCATAAAAAACTTATATCACATTATTATGATCTCCATCATAATGTTAAGTTTCTAGATTTAATCGAAGATCTTATCATATTTAATTAAATAATCAAATCATAAATATGATAATAAAATAAAATATTTGATACATGATAGATTGGTTTTTTGACATACGTATCTATCCCAATCCTTATGTCTTCCACATAAGGCTGTAACTCCTTGGTTAGACAAAGGTAACGCCTTCCCAATCCTTGCTCCAACTATTTTTCATGTGTTACTCTCTATAACCCCTCTTTATGTTTGAGTTGGACTATATTTTATGGGTATTTACTAATTATGTCCCATTTGATATATCTCTTTAAGTGTTTATCTTCAACCATTTTCTTAAAGACTTACTTTCAGAGTTGAGTATTTTTCAATTTTTACAAGAAGAACAGTAAAAGTTCAGGTGATCTTCATCAAAGTGTAAAGTTGCTTAAGCTTATTGATTATAAAATTTAACAATTAATTTGGAGGATAATTAAATCCTATGTCATAGTTATTTCATCAAGATTTGGAAATCATATTACAAGTTGATTGATAATGTTTACTTTTATAACTTTCATTGAATAATTTATTTTTTTATTTAATAACTATGTCCCTTATCATATATCTCTTTTAAGTTTATCTTAAACTATTTTTTTCAAATATATTTTTAGATTTGAGTATTGTGAGTTTTTTCAGGAAGAATAGTGAGAGTTCACTTGATCTTCTCCATAAGTTTAAAGTCATTTAAGCTAATTGATTATAAAATTTAAAAATTAATTTAGAGGATAATTGAATTCTAATTCATAGCTATTTCAACAAGATTTGGAAATCATATTTGTAACATCCAAAATTTTTCGTGATAAACTTCCTAAGTTACAAATTTCCTTTAGTAAGAAATAAAACAGAGATAATAATAAAAGTTGAGAGAACTTAGAGAATTTTTAACAAATGATGAAAATGTCCCTGTACTAGGATGACACAATGAAATGTGCAGGTAACTCAAAATAAAAGTTAAAAGACATTATAATGGTTTATAATCCATCAATGATATTTAAAAAGTTAGAAGGAAAGATTAGAAATAAAGAGAGAATGAAAACGACATTGAAAACACTTGAAATGCCCTTAGAGAGCTTTGTCTCCTATAAGGGCTAAACTGTTCTTGAAAAATTGTAAATGATATAAGTGATTTGGAAATGAACCAAGAAGTATTGGAAACATCGAGAGAATGATTTGGTAACTTCCAGAAAAATTCTTAAAAAAATACCAAAATACCCTTGGAAGAGTGGGAGGGCAAGAAAATGCGAAGTAGATGCCGGAAACTTGGAGCTTATCCAACAAATTTAACATGTGTAAAATGAGTGGATGACTCATGTCATGAGTCATCATACCATTACTAGCATATAAGACAAAATCATTTATGAGAAGAGATAAAATTAACTATGGTTAAAGTAAATTAACCTTGATAAATTAAAATTAACCATACTTAAAATTAATTAACCTTAATTAGTGTTCAATTAACCTTGATTAGTGTTAAACTAATCTTAAAGGATAATTTCTTATATTTACATTTAATTTGGAAAATAAAAATTACATGTAAATAAACCAAAATGCACTTAAGTGGGAATTTAATTCCTGAGTGCCCTAAGTGGCCGAATTTGTTTAGCAAGACCAAGGGGGGACCATTAAACCAAACAAATAAAGCTTCACCACCATCATTGAAGGCATTCTTATGGACAACAAAAGATAGGAAAATCAAATTCGAAAGACCCACAAAATCCTTTTATAAGTCTTCAAACAGTAGGATCTTTGCTATACATTTTTTCTAAACTTTCAATTATGTGTTAATGACTTGTTTTCCTTATCTTTTTGGTGGATCTCTCACTAAGTTCTATGGATCAAACTTTCTTGAGTTTTATGGAGTTCAAAACTTCCCTTGATTGTTAAAAATGAACATCAACAAGTTTGTAGTAATTTTTGGAAGTTAAAAGAGAATTTTGATGGATTAATGGGCTTCTTGTAACATTTGAATCAATTTAATCGATCAAAATTTATTAAAAATGATTTTTATAAATTTGGGGATATTTAAGGATTTTTGTGAAAATTTTGAGATGCTCAAAGTAAGGGATGGAAAGATCTTGGAGTAGATCTAGTGGATCTCCACTTGGTTATCTTGAAAATGCTTTCTTTATGGTCTATGATAAAAATTGTAAGCTTGCTTATGTCTCCTTTTAAAAGCTTCAATCTTGAACTTAGACTTTAATAAAAATCTAGATCTGGACCCATGTGATAATAAGCCTAAAAGATTAAAAAGGTTAAGTCCCAAAAGTTACAAACTTAACTCAAAAATTGGAGCTTAAAGCTAGTAAGAGCAAGGTGGACTTATGGACTAAAAGTTGAACAAGATATATAAAAGTCTTCATGATCATGACCAAAGTTATGGAGTATGGACAAATCTTAATGGACCCAAAAGCAATTGATGCAAAAAGTGCTAAAATTTATGACACAAAGGTCAAGTGAAAGAAATTGAGGAAAATGATCCTTGCTTAGAGAAAGAGTGGATTTGGCCACTCTCTATTAATTAAGGGGAATTGAGTTTAAAATTTTGATTAAAGTGTAATGAGAAATTTAACCATGTAGGAAAAAATAATTTTAAGTTGAAAAGTGAATTGGTAATGTTTTGGGTAACCATTTGTCCATACTTAGGTAAACTTGGTAAAAGTAAGTTAAAGTTTTGTTAAGACTTAAAAATGAACCCAAATATACATAAGGTAGTGATTAGAAATCAATTATGAAGTTGTGGGAGTGTAAAAGATCATTCAACCATGCTTACTAATGTAAGAAGGAAAAGTCTTAAAAATATCTAAGTTGTTTTAGTTTAATAGCTAAGTCCTAGTTAGTACAAACCATCTTCAAAATGTAACAAAAAAATGAACCATAATGCTTTAGTGGTCTAAGGAGTAGGTTTGGCCAACCATGACATAAGAGTGTAAATTAGGTTAATTTAGATGCTTAAAAACATTTAAAGAGAACATAAGTAAGAAGATTTGAATTCATAAGCAAGGAGATAAACAAGTAAATCAATTAGTGGCTCAAACTTGATTAGTCAAGTTATTAGTCAATAAAGCATAAAACTTCTAACACTTAAACTTGGAATATAATAGTGGTACAAAAAATACTTAATTTTAGGATAACAAAGTGGATTATCCCTAAAAAATCCCTTTGACCAAATAAACTAAACCTCACCATGTTATAAACTTAAACTAAAAGCATGAGAGAATCTTAACCTTTGAAAAAAGGAAAGGTTGAAAGGTAACTTAAAAGGATGAGTGAACTAAGTTTCCATCTGAGGTTTCTCATAAAACACAAAGAATGAGGTCAACTTGGAAATATTAGAAAAACTGTGAATGCTGTCCAAATTTAAGGATTATGCTTAAGTAAAACATTTTTACCAAGAAAGCAAACTTTTAGGTAACTATTAATGTCCTATTTATCATGGTGATACTTGATCATGTCCTGATATGTGTCAATGTGTTATGTGTTTTCTTGAGTGATGTAATGACTTGTGTGATCTCTTAGATGACATGATGACTTGTATATGTCTATGTAATTCCATGATTTGATATTAAATGGATGAATTGGGTACTATATGTACATAGCATTTAAATCAAATATTGAAGATACATCCTAATATGAAGACTTAAAGTGGAACTTAATAAATCAAGAGATCATTGAAAATAAACCTTATGTGAAAACTTAGGACTACTCCTAGTGTGCTAAGTCCCAGACTTGTGCACACTCAGAAGGCGGTAGGTCCTTCTATGGTAATTATATAGTACATAACCTTCTATGATGAAGTCTTAGGGATTTAAATAAATCCTTCTATTGGGAAGTCATAAGTCTTCCAAATTTTTTATGGTGATGACCATTTGAAATGAGCTTATATCTATAACCAAAAGGTGGAGTAATATACAAGTGGAAGATATTGTTTGGCTAAATGGTTAATGTTATGTCTTAAAGGAAATAGTCACTCAGAGAGTGACTAAAGAATAAGAATGATTATGATTAAGGCATAAAATGAGTAAGAGTTAGATAATATCTATATGACGATAAGAAAATAATCTAAAGAAAATACATGAAATTTATGTATATAAGCATTTATGTGAAAAGATGATTCAAAGTATGTATGAATTGCATGCTATATGAGATTTAATTTATGCTATTATTAAAAAGAATCACTTCAGATAAGTATAATTTCATAAAGAAATGATTGAACTTGTAAACCTATTACCTTTCTTAATAAACAGAAATGACTGGGTAAGAAATTATAACATCCTAAAAATAAATACCGATTTACGCTTAATTCGTCCATTCAGTTTCATTATTAGTTTGTTATCTAATGATGCGGAATCTTTGAAAGATACTTATTATAGAAAATATGGTAAATTTCTTTTTAGAACTTTTGGTTATAAATTGTGAGTCTAGTCGATTCAGCGTACGTGACACAGTAATTAACTTACTAGGTATTCTCGTGCGTATACAGAATACTTTAATTACGTATCATTTGATTTTATTCATTTGTCTCTAGACAATGGTAAACAATTTAAAACATAAACATTCCACATAACACATAACATTATATAGTTACACAGTTTATATACATATATAAAATAGTCTTAGGCACTAAGGCCTTTGCATATACTTTATTACACACCATAATTTACATACCAAATTTACATAACTAGCTTACTACTACATATTAATAACTAGGATGCTTGCATACAACTAGGTATGATGTAAATATTATTCTTTGAGAGAGAGTCTCATGTCCGACTCAAGTACATGAGTTGCTACCATCACGAACAACATCTGTGGTGTCTGGGAAGAAAATGGGAAGGTAGGGGTGAGAAACTAAGTTTCTCAGTAGGTTTCTACTCTACATCTAGTATCATCACTTTTATCCTAGTTACTTCAATTTATTAGTAAAATCATGACATGCATATAAGATTGTTTTTAATCTTTTGAAAACTTTTATAGAAGTGGGTTATTTTTATATAGAGAATAACATTTATTATTTGACTCATATTTTATTCTATGTATTATACATTATCTCATTCATTCTCTATTTTACACCTTCATGGAATTTTAATTTCTATTCCACACCTCTGGCGAACTCTCTAGACATAGACACACATATTATAAGCAATCAAATAATATATCTTCTTACTAGATTTGCTACTCTACCTTCTATTACTAAGGATATGAGTTCATTCCTTGATGGTTGTCACCATCTCATAATAATATGAAGAGCACCTTCGATCATTCATAATAGAAGAATTTATGAAGGAAACCTTTGGCCTCCTATTTCGTAGGACATTATTTCCCTCTGGATGTGCACAAGGCACAATAGAGTAGATTAACCTTTCACATATCTTTTTACTTTAATGATCCCTTAAGCCATTTAAGTTCATTTTAAAGGCTTCAGATAATTATGCATGCTCAAGCAATATCTAGTCAATATGCTATGCACGTTTAAATCTCAACCTGTATTACATCATCAATCATGTATACTCATCATACATAGTATCTTCTTTTAGACATTTATGAGCATTCATCATTCAATTCACAGTAAAAAAAATGCATTCATAAAATAACCCAAGTTGGCTTATTAATCACACTTGGATAACATAACTACTTGCATCCATACATGTCCAACTTATGTAACTCATTAACATAACATGATAGATCACTCAAGGAGCTTAATTCTCTTAACCTTCTAAGTTACCCCTTAACCTTTTCTATTCTCAAGCTCAATTTGTTTCACATGATTTTTTTTACAAACTTATAAGTTTTCCTCTAGGTATTTAAATGACACCCATTTAAGTTTTTATTCTTTTTTGTACTTCAATTGGCAAGTATTATACATAACCTATTCATTCTAAGTTTAAATATTAAGTGTTAGCAAGTTTTTAACTTATTTATGCTATTTTAGTTATGCATGGCTGAAAGATGCACATGCCATTTCCAAGCTTCATTTAGACTTTTAATTCTTTACTTTTCCATGACAAGCTTTCTTAATATTCCTACACCAAGTTTTTAAATCCATTTCTTGTTAATTAATTTAGGGTGGCTGAATATAAGTCTTTGGTTCTGAAGGCCTTCTAGTTTACTTCTCCTTTTCTTGTGAGTCGATTTTTACCAATTGAAGTCTAATTCCTTAATTAGTACATAGCTTAGAAATTTTTAAGACTTCTTCTCCATTCTTAATAGTCATGGTTAAATGGTTTAGTGGAGTTTTCCAACCTCATGGTTCATTCCTCAACACTTAATTTATACATACCTAGGTTTAGTCATGATTTATAGTGAATTCTTAACTTACTCTCAATAGCTTAGCTAATATTATCCAAATGCGTCACTTAACTTATTTAAAACTTACTCACACTCTTAATCCCTTCCACTTATATGTTAAGCATGTTCATTTACCAATATTTAAGAATTTAATCTCCTTCTTGACCAAAGACTCCTAAGGTAGTCAAATGGATCCCTTAACCATTCTAAAGCTTCCTTAAACTTTTATTCCCTTATACTTACATACCAAGGATCCCTAATTAAACTCAATTAAGAATTAAAATCCTCCTTGGTTAATTAACCCTAAGGTGGCTAAATGCCACTTCTATTGGTTAGTGCATAAAATTTCATCTTTAATTAATCTAGGTTGAAGAATCCTTCTGGTTGAAGTTTAGGCCATTGGTTTTACCAAGTTTAGTTAATTTTTAAGACTTATCCCCTATCTCCAAAGGTCATGGTTGAATATTTCCTTTCCCTTACACGACTCCATGGTTCATTTTTAATTATCAACTTGTACATTTTGAAATCTAACCCAAGTCTTAGTAATGAATTTTACTTGATTTCACCTATTTTATTTACTATGGACTTAGCCACTTTAAATCCATTTGTACACACTTAATTTTTCGTATTTACCTAATGAAGGTTTCTAATGCACCATTAATAAAATTTTAAGCTCATTATCCCTTAATTACTCCAAGGTGGGTGAATGCACACCTAATGAATTTTAGATCATTTTGGTTAAATTTTACCTCTTTCAAAAGGTGTTTCACCTTAGTTAGGACTTAGGCATATGGTTGTATCACTTTTAAAAATTTTAAGAAATTTTACCCTTAACTTATCCTAGGTGACCGAATGCTCCCTTAGATCCTCCAAGGTTACCTTTGTAAATTTCCTTCTTATACAACCTTGGTTCCATGATTTTGTGCATTTGTAGCACCTTAAGCACTTGATCCATACAAGACTTGTCCAATCTCCATAACTTTGGTCATGGTCAAAGTGAGTCTTAAGTGTCTTGCAATGCTTGATTTATTTTTGGTCCTAAAATTACAACTTTCATGTAGTCATTTTTAGATTTATGCCCAAAGAAAGCTTTTGGAACTTATAAATTAATTTTTCTTTCACATTTTAATATTTAAGTCCATGAGTTCAAATCTGGAGATATAGTAAAAAAATACTTTTTAAAGTGCTTTTAAAAAGTATTACATATTACACTGACTTTTTAAAGCATTTCTCTGTAAAAATGTTGTAAAATGATACTTTATTATGAAAATGCTTCGTTCTCAAAATGTTGTACATGTCATCTTTTAAAGCGTTTTTTCTACACAAACGTTGTAAGAACTCATATAATTTAAAAAAAAATTATATAAGATCTATAAAATAATTTATTTATTTTATTTTCACCATCTACTCTCTGATTATCAATATTATAATGAACAATGACTAACATCATTATCCAATGAATTTTGAAAGAAATTAAATATCTAACAATAAAATCCTATTATCTCCAAATAAAGATGCTCTATTCAAGTAGAAATCATAAACTAATTATCTTCAAGATATTTATTAGACCAATATGGTTTCATAGTTCAAAATATATTCAAAACGTGTCAAGTCAAGTTTAACAAACACAGCAACCTGTTCAATATAAACAATTTTAATAAAATTCTTCACTGCAAAGCAACACCATTCTTCATTTACTTCATCTAACTGGGAATGAGAGTATGCAGTGCATATGTAATTAGGAAAGTACTGCAATATGCATCAAAATAAAATCATGTTAGAATGAAATAATACGAAAGTTTTAATTAAATTAAAAATCATAATACATATGGAATTAATTTAAAGTTACATAACCCTATTGGGATCACATTTTGATTTTCTAAGATGATTTTCTTCATAAGTCTCATAACATAATAACCACAATCTATGTGGTTTATTTAATGAGGGCACTATTAAAAAAAAGATGAAAATTTGTTAAATTATAATGACATTTTCTAAATAGTAGTGTAAGGTTTTATAAATACCTCTATAATGATCTAACTAATTACATTCAATTTAGATTTTGACATCTTAACTCCCTTGGCATCCCAATAAATTTGGAAAGCTCTAGAAATAATAAAGAAATACAATATAAGTAAATGTTTATGGTTACCTAGATCTATTACAAATAACAATTATTTACCGTTTGAACATGTTTTTTATATAGGTTGATCTTTTGGATCCCCATGCACAAAATCTAAACAATATATCATTTCAATTTTGGTATTGATAATAATTAATACACAATGTTCCCCATAAAAATAATCCTCATTTAATAACTCTTAAGAAAATTATAATTACTTAAATTCATTTCAAAAGCTAGTTTATAAAAAAATTGCTCACCCTGCATTATATGGAGCCAAAAACAACTTATCCTTTCCTTGAAACATGTCAAGAACATTAGCTACATATTGGAAAGAATCATTAGCTAATCAACATGTTAGATGAGGGGATAAGAATGAAAACCTCAATATCAGTCTCTTTATGATAGTAGTCATGATTTTCATATATTTTGTTAGACATAAGCACAATGGACCGCTTCTTATGAATACGATTAGTAACATAGAATACTTGTTAAGCTTGAGTTACTAGAATAAAAGGATCATTTTTATACCCCTTCCTACTAAAATCCACCTGCAAAAATCCCAACTTATCAATTCAGACACCATTATTAGTGTCAACCCAGTTACAACCAAACATAGGCACATGAAATGTTGTATAATCCAACTCCCATATTTTTTGAATGATGCCGAAATATAAGATGTTTGCGTATATTGAGTATAATGGTCTTTAGCACTTGATACATGCAAAGGTTGTGCTACAAGGGTCATACCATTATTTTGCATTGTACTCTGACTATCATGTTCTTTTGTATAAAATGTATGCCCATTAATAAGATAACCAGGGTAAGAAAGGACATGAACACTAAACTAATTGAAATTGAAGAAGGATTTACAGTTTTCTCTGCAAAATGTGCTCTTTAAACCATGTTATAAATTCTCAATTATGTTCTCTTGTATCCAACTTTTTTAAAATCCCAATTTTCCTATGATGAATGTTTGAAGCTACCAATAACTCTTAGAATGAAACCGGATGGAATTAGAAGCCAAAAGTAAAGAAATTAGGAAGTATGGCGCAAATGACCCTGCACCTAGGAAACTCAAATAATGATCTAGAGAAATGAAAATACAAGTAAAAGACATCCTAGAAGGATTATAAAAAATCATGGATGGTTAAAAATAGTGAGAAAATTTAGAAACCTGAGAAGGGACGAAAACGCCCTTCGAAAAACTTGAAAATGACCAAAATGCCCATAGAAGTTATACTTTTTGCACAAAGCTAGTCAGTTCCCATAAAAATAGTAAATGACCTCAAAGTAACATGGGAACAAACCAAAAAGTCTTAGAAATGTCGGAGGAATAATTTGGGCAATTTCAATAATTTTGAGAAAAATTACGAAAACGCTCCTAGAAGGCTAGGAGGGCAAGATAATATGATAAGCAAGCCAATAGTGGGCCCCACACCAATGTGCACGAAAATCAGCAGTTGGAAAAGGTGGTGATGAGTCACCAAACTCAAGTCAACCAAGTCTTTCACAAAAAGACAAAAGTGAATAGTAAAAAGGTTTCTTTAACCATGGTTAAGACTAATTAACCTTGGTTAATTAAAAGTAAAGCAAGCTTAGGCTAAGTTAATCATAATTAGAGGTAAAATCAGCCTAATTAACACTAATCTAAACCTAAAAGGATAATTCCTTGAATTTTGATTTATTTTGGAAAATAGGAAAAATTTAGATAAAAATACCAAAATACCCCTAAGTACAAAATTAATTCCACTTGGCTCATAAGTGGCCGAATTCTTTTGGGACCCTATTTGCTTCATATTTTTCAGCCTAAACACTTATTAAAATCCTCTCCATTCTCTCTAAGCTCACCTTACTTCAAATCACCCAAAACCTACACCTTTAAGCCTAAGTCTTCATCTTTAAGACTTAAGCTAGATTAAAGCCATAAACACCAAAGCCCCACCACCATCACTTGTCCACATTTAGAATAGAGAAGAGGGGACCCAAGGCATCCTTTAAAGCCCCACAAAACACTAAGGAAGTCTTCAACAAGTAGGATCCTTCTAGTTGTCTTTTTAGGCTTCTAACTTGTCTTTTTATGGTGTGTTTGTTTTCTTTCATGCCTCTTTTCTCCAAGATCTATATATCTTCTTTTGTTTTCGTTTTTGAGAGTTTAAAATTTTATTTTAACCATTTAAAATCAGCCCCACAAATTTTTAGTAATTTTTGAAAAGAAAAAAAAAGTTTGTTTGGTTAAAAGTGCTTCTAAGGAACTTAGAGGGAATTTAATCGGTGGGTTTTATTTTAAAATTATTTTTGAAGCTCTAATCAGTTTTATGCTCTCATGAGGAAGTTTTTTTGAAGCTTACTTGAAAGGGGATGTGTGGATCTTGGAGTAGATCATGAGAATCTACTCTTTGTGACTTGGAAAAATATGCTATGTTGTTGTTTTCATGCTTGTTTTATGATTTAGTTTTGACCTTGGGATGTTTCCCTTGTAATGAGGTTGGTATGATCTCTGTGCTAAATCTGCACCTCGGAGTATGTATGTTAAGAGGTGAAATAAATTTATGTAATAAGTTCCGAAGGTTTCCTTTGGATATTAGTTAGAAAGTTGTAAAACAAAAGATGTAATTTTTAGCCCAAACGTGGCAAAATCCTTGTATGGCACCAAAGACTCATCATGACTAGCACCTAAGCATCACAACCTAGACGAAACAAGCATGGACCACAGGCAAGAGAGGCTGCAAAAGCATAACACCACTAAACCAAGGTGGTATGATATGAAAGGTTGGAAGAAATCATCTTGGCTAACAAAGGAAGGCTTTCAGCCACAACTCCAAAAGCATAGTTTAACTTGACTAAAATTTTTATAGATAAATCGAGCTCTACAATCAGGCTTTAAATGAACAAAATCAACCTTTGAACAAATTTAATCAAAGCAAAAATAGGTTAAAAACCTCTAGGAGTGCATTCGGCCACCCTATAGAGATTTTGGCAAAAATAAGTTAAAAATATGATTAAGGATAAATCAACCATTTTCAGTAAGTAAATAATTTAATTGGAAGTTTAATCAAAATTTAAAAGATTAATTTTCAGAATATATGGCCTAGGTAAGCTTATGGTAAAATACAAAAAAATTACTAAGTGGTAAAAATCTCAAGAAAGCTTAAAATGAGTAACTAGAAAATTTACCATAACTTAAGTAAGGGTAAATGTAAAATTCGGCCATTCCATTAAGTTTAAGGTAAAAAAGACTTAAAATTACCTTAGCCTAAGTCAATTCTGAACTATAAACTTGGTCCCCAAGTACTGGTTAACTTAGGTTAACTAGGGTTAGGAAATTATCAACTTAAGTCAACTAAGGTTAGGAGAAGGAAATCCTAAACCTAGAAGAGTGGCATTCGACCACTTAGTGGTTAATTAAGTTTAATTAAGGATATTTTTCATGTGAATAAAATGAATTTAACTTATGAAAAAGTTTTAAGATGGATAAAGAGACCTATTGATTTTTTTTAGATCTTAGGGAAATTGTGGAAACCTAAGTGTGGAGGTTGGAATTCAACTACCATGTTTTAAATTAACTAAGAATGAGTTCAATCATTAAATAGGCCCAAATAATGATCCTAAATATGTAAGAAAAATATAATTAAAGTGTATGAAAGGTAGGATTTGAGGAAGTAGGTCATTTGGCCATTTAGGAATAAATTAACCTAGAAGATTAATTAATTTCTACTTGTCTTAATTAGATATTATTTGGTCTAGAATAAAAAGAGATTTTAAAGGTTTGAGAGTCAATTAAACCTAATTATCAAGGTAGTAAAAGGAGAACATAAGGTAACATATTTCAAAGATTTATTAGAGGCATGATTAAGAAGGATGATTAGGACTTAAATATGAAGTTAGAAGTTCACTAAGTAATTCGATCATGACATACCTTAATGAGAAGGAAGTTCTAAAAGTATCTAAGTTGGATTCAAATGAATGATCAAATAACCTAAATTAACTTATTAGAAGAGAGGAGATGAATTAGAAGAAGTTAGGATCCTAGAGTTTATATTCGTCCATTCTAAGTTAACAAAGAGAAAAGAAGATTAAAAATCCTAATTTATATAACTTAAGAAGTCTTAGAATGTTATAAGAATAATTAAAAGTTTAAAAGAAACTAAACAAAGGTACAAGTTACCATTCAACCATGTTTAATAAAAATGTCCTAAATAAGTGAAAGTTTGTAAATACTTAATACTTAACTCAGAATAATTAGGACATGTATAAAACTTGGAAAAATAGAACATAAAGTGTAAAGAACTTAAAAAGGTGCCATTCGGCCACCTAGATTAAATATTCTAAGATTTAAAATCTTAATGAACAAATGTAAATTGGAGAAAAGGAAAGGATGAGAGGTAACTTAGAAGGTTGAGTGAAATAGGTTCCTTGAGTGACTCAACATTAAAAATTGAATTGAGACAATTGTTTGGACTTGTATTTGTGATATATCAGTCAACTTGTAATACTAAATGTGAATGCACACCATATATGTAATATTGAATGATGAATTCTCATAAATAAGAAACGATGATGTTATGTGTGAGTATTGTTATGTTGATGTTGAGATGACCTTCGAAACCTATATGTGCATTCCATATTGGTTACAAATTTGTTTGAGCATGCATAATTATTCGGAAGCCATTAAAATAAACAAAAAAGCTTAAGGGATCACTAAAGCAAACGTTATGTGAAAACATAATAGTACTCTCTTTGTGCCTTGTGCACACTAGATTCCAGGATGCCCTTAAAAGCCCTACTGAAGAGAAGTCAAAGGTTGCTTCTTAGGGCCAAAGGTTATTCCAAAAATCCTTCTACTGTGAAGGCATTGAGTCCTTCACACCTTATGTGGTGGTGATGATCACCTAGGAATGAGCTCATATCTTTAATTTTTAGTAGGAGGTGAGAATAGAGTCAGTGAGAAGATATTGTTTGACAAATTTAATACATGTCTATGTCTAATTATGTTCTCCCAAAGGTGGAGAAACTAGATTCATAAAGTGTCCCAAAGGTTGGATAAAAGAAATGATAAAGACAAAAATTAAGTTTAAGACATAGTATAATGGTATGTCAAATGATATCTTATTTGTGATCCCAAAGTTTATGAATGTTAAGAGAAATGTATATTTAAGCACTCAGATGTATGTTTGTTAATAAAATTTATCCACTTGACATAAATGTTTTCAAAGAATTAAAAGTAACTTTTTATGCAAGAAATGATTTTTGAAATACACTAAAGTGGCTAGGATTAAAGTGATGACATTAGAACTAAGTAGAAAGCCTACTGAGAAACTTATTATCTCACCACTACTCCTTTCCACTTTCTTCCTATACATTCCAGACGTTGTACGTGATGGTGGCAATTCACGTTATTGAAGCGGATGTAAGACACTCTCGTCTGAAGAAAATCCACGTCATGCTGATATTATGACTAGCAGGATGCAAGCATCCTAAATATTAGTAATCAATAATATGTTATGTATATTTTACAAATGTAAATTAAGGATTGTATTACTTATATGATAAGCCTTATATGCCTAAGACTTATATGATGTTTGAACGGTATGTACAATTATATTAAGGTATGTATGACGTGATTCTATGTTGTTTTAATTGTCTACATGTGAATTAAGAATTAAAGAGAACAATATAAGCGATTTATGCTCTTAACACTTTGAACACATGCAGAATATGGAACGTATAACCACTGGTAGCAAATACTCCATGAGAATATGGCAATCATAAGGCTTTAAACCTTTTAACTTTAGATCTTTCATTGATACAAAGTTTCTGATGTTTGAAGAGTATCCTTCTAGAACTTTAACTTCATCAAGGAATTTACAAAATATAATTTTCTCTTGTCTAGATAGAGTATGAGCAACTGGAGGAAAATACATATATTTTCCCTTCTATGTTGGTCACAATTCTGTCGTTATTCTCATATCAATTAAGTCTAATCTTGAATTGATGCCATCTTTACTTTTTCCTTGCATATTAAGTAGAGTACCAATGAGATTCTCATAAATATTTTTTTTCAATATGCATCACATCAAGGAAATGTATTACATACAATGACTTCCAATATGATAATTAAAAGAAGATTAACCTTTTCTTTCATCCATCTATAACAAGCTCTTTGGAAAAAGGTTTGACAAATTTAATCTTCAAATCCTTTACCTTTTCAAACAACAGATCACTTGTTAATAAAATAGGAGACCTATTGTATTTAGTGTTCCCATTGAAAGCTTTTTTCCACCTCCGATAAGGATGATTAGGATGTAAAAATCTACGATGTTCAAGAAATGTATTCTTTTTACAATGTTGCAGTCGTTTCCAATTTGTATTCTCTTCACATACAAGACATGCATATTAACCTTTGATACTATATTTGACAAATTACCATGTACCAAAAAACATAGCTCTTAATAAGAAACTTTCTTTCATATATCCATCATACACCTCTACACCAACCTCCCACATTTTTATCAAATCTTCAATTAAAGGATCCAAGTATACATCTATATCATTTTTTGGTTGTTTTGGTCCAGAAATTCACATAAACAACATCATAAACTTACGCTTCATGCATAACCAAGAGGGTAGGTTATAAATCATCAAAATCACTAGCCAAGTGCTTTGAGAGCTACTTTGAAGGCCATGTGGATTCATTCCATCAGTAGACAATGCAAGACATAGGTTTATTTGTTCTTGGCCAAAATCAGGATATTCGTGATCAATTTTTCTCCATTGAGTGGAACCCTACAGGATGTCGAAGCTTGTAATCCTTAATTCTATCATCTACATGTCATATCAATTGTTTTGCTTTTTCAGGACTATGAAACATGCGTCTGAATCTCAGTATTGTGGGAAAATACCAAACCACCTTCATTGGTGTTGATTCTTTCTTCTTATATCACACAACATCACATTTAGGACAGTTCTTTAAGTATGCATATTCATTTTTTAAAAAAATACAATCATCACGACAAACATGTATCTTCCCATAGCTCATGCCAATAGAGCATAACATTTTTTAGCCTTATACATTCGACCAGGATGCACATTATCCTCTAGCAAGATATCTTTCAAAAGTGTAAGTAGTTCTGTGAAGCTTTTATCTTTCCATCCATCGTAGCTTTCAAGTTATAAAATGGTTTCTTTACATCATTCACCTCTCAAACATTTCAGGACAATCTCTAAGGTCTTCTTTCACTGCATTTGAAATCTCATTAATTTGACCATCCTCATATGTATTTATGTTTTCAAGCATTTCATGATTACTTAAATCATTATAATCATTCCTTATCTCACCATGTCTTGTCCAACATGTATAACTTTGATCTATTCCATAACACACTAGATAATCCTCTAACACAACCATACAAATTATCCTTGAGTAACAACTTAAACAAGGACATGTGATTTTATTAGGATTTTCTGCATGATCAATTGCAGACTTGATAAACTCTTTTAGTTTATTCTCATATTCATCTGATAAACGATCGACAAACATCCATTTTCAATCAATCCTTGATTCTTCCAACTTAACAATAACAATTTTCAATTTGAAAAGGTTGATGCCAATATACAATGATTGTATATTTGATTTCCTTCATCCTATAAAGTTGGGATTCTTATCCTATCCAAGATTATCAAATTTGCATTATATTATTGTATGACTCTTATTCTTGATCTAAGAAAATTTCGGCAGCATTTTACCCTAGTTCTTCAAGCACACAGCTTAATATAGGCGATATATATTATCTCCTGCATTAGGTATTGACACGCTCGTCGCAAACGTGCAAAAATAATTTCCAGATTTCCCCCAAACTATTGGTATAGTATAAGGTGCAACCTAGGTCATCTCCCAAAGACCATTTCAGATTCTTAAGCAAATAAGGAGAAAATTAGAACAAGGGGGTTTTTGTAAAGATGTGATATCAAATGCTAAATACAAAATACAGAATGAAATTAATTTCACTTAACAATTATCAACTCAAGGAATTCAGAGGCTATTTTCTTAACTAATCATTGATCACTAAAATCATGCATTGTGTTTATCAACCTAAGATCATCTGGAACCCCTAGAATGATCCTTGAATTCTCTACTGAGAAACCTCTCAGAATTTAATTGATTATGATCAACAAGATTTAGTAACCACTTAATCTTTTATCTAAACCAATTTTACAATCAGAATTCAGTTGAAGTAAGTAATAAAATGAAAACCTTCAATTCAATTACTTAATTTCTACTCTTCAAACTTTTGGAAAATTATTTACCAATCAAAAACCAATTATAAATCAATTATACATTAACCAAAATACGTCAACCGATCAAACTTTGATTAAAGAATAAAATTGAAGAATATAGTGAAGCAGAGTAGAAACCACTTAATATGCACGTAAATAAAGATCAAGACCTCAAAGTTAAAATGAAAATAGCTTGAATCCTTGAATTGAAACTACAAACCTAGCCTTCCATGAAGGAGGCAAACTAACAACAAATAAAGAGGCAAACTAACAACAAATAAATCCTAAGCCTTCCATGTAGGAGGCAACTAACAACAAATAAATCCTAAGCCTTCCATGTAGGAGGCAACTAACAATAAAGAAAAGCTAAGCCTTCCATGTAGGAGGCAAACTAACAAGAAAGAAAAACTAAGCCTTCCATGAAGGAGGCAAAACTAACAAGAAAGAAAGAAAGGAAGAAAGAAAGAAAGAAAGAAAGAAAGAAAGAAAGTGGTATTGGAGTTAATCTCCAAAATGGTGTGTGTCTCCTCTTGCAAACCCTTCTATTTATAGAGGATTTTTGAGGCATCATCTTCAGAAAGTCACCAACTAGGATATTACTTTTCTACCCTTTTCTTGCTTTCACATGGGCTTTATTGAAATTGCAAAACACTTTTGAATTTTTGCCACCAATGAGCACAACAATTTTGACTTTCTTGCACCGCAATTTCGGATGTTCACATGTCCGAATTAGAGCTTGACTTCTGAACAAAAGTTGTAGCCCTGGATCTTAGCTGTCCAACAAAGTTGATTTCATCTCAATATGACTTCTATATCTCAAGATATGGTCGGATCTTTGCACACTGTTCAAATTCCATGTCAGCAACACTATCTCATCTTTTGAGATAATTTCGGAGTCCTAAACATCCCATTTAGAATCTGCTCTTGCTTTGTAACTATGGACACTTCTTTAAGCTTTCATTCAAGACAGATTTCATGATTTTTGGATGTCTACAACTCCTATTATGCTCAAAATACTATAATAGTGTCATTTTAATCGGGTAAGCAAAGAAATTCAATTAAACTTCATATGAACCCAAACTCATAAAATATGACAAAGATCACTTAATTGAACATATAAGAAGTCTTAATGAGATAAAAGTGAGAGATAATTATTTATGAAATCTATGCTTATCAAATTTCCCCACACTTATCTTTTGCACGTCTCGGGCAAACTTAAGTTAAGGATTGGTGACTATTTTTTATTTTATTTTTTTTTTTTTTGAAAGAACATCAAAGTTTTGAGTTGATTTCTCAAGAATTCACAAAATTTCATGAAGCATTCTTTCATCACATTTTCGAAAGTACTTAGAAAGGCAACTTTAATTTGAAAAACATAGATTGAGAAAGATAAAACCTCACATGATATATACTCTGAATCTCTCAAGTGTTTGATTTGGTAAGTGTTTCTCTCAAATTCAATCCATGAAAGATGAACTATCATAGGCTTGCATATCTTCTACTTCTCTAGTACTATGTACACATGCAATGGACAAATCAAGAGGTCTTTATTTTGGTTCTAACGGGATTAGAAAGATGAAATGATATATTGAAGAGATACAATGTTAGACCAAGGAAAATGGTGAGGATTGAGAATTGATTGTAAGTGCAAGTGTGAGAAACAGATATCACTTCTTCATTTTTTTTTCAATATAATAGTTTATTTATTAATTTATTGCTTCAGCTTTTTTTTTTTTCAACCATGATATTGATGAACACAACAATAATCTCCCCCACACTTATTGAAACACTTATGGTATGATAAATCCAGTATTCCTCACCTTCTATGGTCAGACAAAGTTGTTTTCTTTTTTTTTTTTTTTTTTTTTTGATTTGTGGTGAGCTAAAAAGAAGAAAAGGCTAATCGGCTCAAAGGGCTGATCAAAGGATAAAATTATATGGTTTGGTTATTTGGCCTGGTGGTTTGTTCAAGAAAAACAGTGCCTCAATCATTTTTGTACAAATCATGTGAAAATGTAGCTTCAAAAAGAATCAATGCAAGTTCTGAAGTAACATATTCCATGGATGAAAATCACACAAGAAAGAAAATAATAATAAGGCTCAAAATCTCACAGGTAATATATTTATCAAATCTAATCTATCCAGTTCAAATATGTGTTGCCAAACTAATTAATCTCGAAATGTAAATCATTTTGCTTCAATTATTTTATGAAATCTAAAGAAAAACATACTTCCACATTCAATTTTTTTTTTTTAAATCATAAGATGCGTATCAAGAGTCAAGTGTAACTCCTTACTCAGCCATCTTACTCAAAGCAAGTTTATGAATCTAACCTAATTTTTTTTGTTTTTTTTTTTTGTTTTTTTTTTTTTTTGGGTTTTTTTTTTTTTTTTTTTTTTTTAGATATCGGACCATCTTCCCCCCAACCTATCCAAGACATTGTCCCCAATGTCTTAGATGGAATTTCATATAACAGGAAAAGAAATGAAAGAAAACCATCAAAGTAAGGAAAAGTTATAACCGAAGAGTGGTATCTAGTTCTCTTTTATCTTTGCCATCCTGATTTGGTTGGTTCACCAGCTGCATTGCTTGACTGAGCTCAGATGTAGGATTTTGCAAAATCTCAAGTAGCTGTTCAACAGTTGAAGCAGATACTATGATGTTGCGCATGGATTGTGGCATGAACTCCTGCTCTACTGCATGATCTAAAAAGGATATCAAACCATTATAAAAGCCATTAATATTCAATAAGCCCAAAGGTTTTTTATGAAAATTCCGATAGGCCCAAAATATAATGGTAAAAATTTCTTCCATTGTTCCAAGACCACCAGGTAATGCAATAAATGCATTAGAATTAACCAACATGTGTCTCATACGGTCATGCATGGTTTCAACCTTCAATTCAGTACCCAGGGTGAAGTAGGAGGTGCTCCCATTTTTTAAGCCAACACCTAAGACGTTACACCCCTTTGTGAGTGCAGATCCTGCAACACATCCTTTTAAACCCTGAATCCCTCCCCCATAAACAAGATTGATTTTTCTTGCAGCTAATGCCTTACCAAGGGTATAAGCTGCATGTTGAAATTCTCCATCCTTTCCAAGGTTAGACCCACCAAAAACACAGATAGTATTGATCTTATCCATATACGGTGTTTCTATCTTTTTTGAAAAAATATGTCATAGAGGTTGATAATTTATAGGGACTCAATATCAGACAAGGAGATCGCTTGAATAGTGCGGGATCAGGATTTGGTAGCAAAAGTTTGAATTTTTGTTGCAAAAGTTTGAATTTTGGTTGCAAAAGTATGAATTTTGGGTTCAAGGAAAAGGTGAATGTCAGAGGGGAAAGACTTTAAGCAGGGGTGAAAATTTCAAAAAAAACGGTGGCCCAATAAATTGAAAAGACAATGTAAATGACAAACATACACGCATGAGAATGAACAGTAGTTGTGATTGTGGCTCACATCTTCCTCTGGTTTTACGTCCAGTAACGGCTGAAACGCCTTCTAAGAGTCGAGGATGTGCTTCCCATTCAGTTTTTTTGTAAACTGACAACAGGGTCTTTTAAAGTCAGATTCCCAAGACTATAACGTGCTTTTTCCTTACGGAACAGTTCAAACAAATCAAGAAGGACTCCTTGTATATGCCCACTAGGATGCGTCTCAAGAGTCTGAATGATATCATCCAATGACTCCTTACTCAGTCCATCCTTTATGAATTGAATTTTGTCCTCTCGATTTCTTGAAACCATTCCAGGGTTCTTGCATCTTGTGTTACAGGTCCATCTTGCACACCTGTAGCAAACTCCAATTCTTTTTGCCCTTCTCTTCTTTGCATAGGAACTTCTTCCCATACCTGGCATATTTTTAACAAATGATTCTTGAAATTCACCTGCTAAACGTACCTTAGCTTCAATGATCCAACGGACATCTTCTGGAAGGCCTAAGAGTGTTAATGCTCTCAATCGTTCAAGTCTGCAATTGTAAATGTCTTTAAGAAAATTTCTGGGGAGAGTAGGGAACAAAATTTTGATCCTGGTGAGAGCTTTCTCCATTTTTTTCTTAAAACACTCAAGTTATTATTCCTGCAAGCTCAATGTGGTGTAATAGTTGGGATGATTTAAGAGGTGAAGAAGGAAGTTGAGAGATTAGTTGAAACTTATAAGCGAGGAATGTGAGAGAGGGAGAGGGAGAAAGAGAGAGAGAGAAAGAGAGAAAGAGAGAGAGAGAAAGAGAGAAAGAGAGAGAGAGAGGGAGAGAGAGAGACTTCTCTTGAATTTATTGCAGGTATGTGGCATTGTGCAAATGCACTTCTTCTACCGTGTGCTTTTGAAAACCTTCGAAAAATGGTTTAAGACGATGTCCATTCACCTTGAAGATTTTTTCAGTTACCTCATTTTTTATTTCCACTGCACCATAAGGAAAAACATTAGTAACTACAAATGGTCCTAACCATCTAGAGCGTAGCTTACCAGGCATAAGCTTTAGCCGAGAATTGAAAAGGAGAACTTTTTGTCCAACGGAAAACTCCTTTCTTGCCAACTTTTTGTCATGAAGAGCTTTGACCTTTTCTTTGTAAATTTTGGAGTTTTCGTATGCTTCTAATCGAATTTCTTCAAGTTCCTGCAATTGAAGCTTCCTATGGATTCCTGCTTGGTCTAGATCCATGTTGCATTTCTTTACTGCCCAAAATGCTCTATGCTCTAATTCAACTGGAAGATGACATGCTTTACCAAAGACAATCCTGTAGGGAGACATGCCAATGGGTGACTTGTAAGCTGTCCTATATGCCCATAATGCATCAACAAGGCGCAAGCTCCAATCCTTCCTGTTAGGCTGAACTGTTTTCTCTAAGATTTTCTTGATCTCTCGATTAGAAACTTCAGCTTGACCATTTGTTTGAGGATGATATGGGGTGGAGACTTTATGCATGACTCCATATTTGCGGAGTAGGGCTTCCATTGTGCGGTTGCAAAAATGAGTACCTTGGTCACTAATTAGAGCTCTAGGAATGCCAAACCTGCTAAAAATGTTAGACCTGATAAAATCTGCAACAACTCGAGCATCATCAGTACGGGTGGCTTTTGCCTCCACCCATTTTGAAACATAATCAACAGCTAGCAGAATGTAAACAAAGCCAAAAGAGACAGGGAATGGACCCATAAAGTCTATACCCCATACATCAAATACCTCACAAAAGAGAAGTGGTTGTTGGGGCATCTCATTTCTGCGCGAAATACTCCCTATTCTTTGGCACTGCTCACAAGTTATGCATAATCTGTGTGCATCACGAAATATTGTAGGCCAATAAAAGCCTGAGTCTAGTACTTTTCTAGCTGTCCGTTGTGGCCCAAAGTGTCCACCACAAGCTAGGGAATGGCAAAAGGTAAGTAGAGACTGAACTTCGTGATCTGGAACACACCTTCTAATGATTTGATCACTGCATGTCTTCCAAAGGTATGGTTCATCCCATATGTAGTGTTTGGCATCACTTTTCAACTTGGCAAGTTGCGATTTGGTGAAGTGTTTGGGTATTTCTTTAGCAACCAGATAGTTTACCAAATCTGCATACCAAGGATCCTTCCCGTGCAAATGATAGAGATGCTCTTCTGGGAATGAATCTGAAATTGAAGTTTCTTCACAAGGTTGCTGGATCCGACTTAAATGATCTGCTACAAGGTTCTCTGCACCACTCTTGTCTTTAATCTCTAAATCAAATTCTTGCAACAGAAGCATCCAACGAATCAGTCTTGGCTTAGCATCTGTCTTCTTCAGAAAGTATTTCAAAGCTGCATGGTCAGAGAAGACAATAACTTTAGATCCAAGCAAATAGGAGCGAAATTTATCTAATGCAAACACAATTGCCAAAAGCTCCTTCTCAGTAGTTGTGTAATTTGATTGGGTTGCATCAAGTGTGCGAGAGGCATATGCAATGACATGAGATCTCTTGCTAACTCTTTGAGACAGTACAGCACCAAGGGCATAATTAGATGCATCACACATTAATTCAAATGGAAGCGTCCAATTAGGTGGTTGAATGATGGGAGTGGTTGTCAACCGCTTCTTTAGTTCATCAAATGAATCCTTGCATGCTTGATCAAACACAAATTTGGTATCTTTTTGTAGTAGTTTAGAAAGAGGTTGTGCAATCTTGCTAAAATCCTTGATGAATCTTCTGTAAAAACCTGCATGACCAAGTAAAGAACGTACTTCTCGCACAGAAGTGGGGTAAGGTAGAGAAGTAATAATGTCTATCTTGGCCTTATCAACCTCTAAACCTTTGCTAGATACCAAGTGTCCTAAGACTATACCTTCTGTTACCATGAAATGACATTTTTCAAAATTCAAAACCAGGTTAGTCTCAATGCATCTGTCCAAAACTTTAGAGAGGCTTTCTAAGCATGCATCAAAAGAAGAACCATATACAGTGAAGTCATCCATAAACACTTCCATGCAACTTTCTAAGAGATCAGAGAAAATGCTTACCATGCATCTTTGAAAGGTTCCAGGGGCGTTGCATAGACCAAAGGGCATCCTTCGATAGGCAAAAGTACCAAAAGGACAAGTGAAGGTGGTCTTATGCTGGTCTTCTGGGGCTATATGTATTTGAAAATAACCTGAAAAACCATCCAGAAAGCAATAGTGAGATTTTCCTGCTAATCTTTCCAAAATTTGGTCTATGAAGGGCAAAAGGAAGTGATCCTTGCGAGTAGCTTGGTTAAGCTTCCTATAATCTATGCACACTCTCCAACTGTTTTGTATTCTGGTAGGGATTAGTTCATCATTGTGATTTTTGACTACAGTCATGCCAGTCTTCTTAGGAACTACTTGCACCGGGCTTACCCAATCACTGTCTGAGATGGGATAGATGATACCAGCTGCCAAAAGCTTACCTACTTCCTTCTTTACCACATCTAGGATGGTTGGATTCAAACGCCTTTGTGGTTGTCTAACAGGTCTGGTGTTTTCCTCCAGCAGTATCCTATGCATACAAGTAGATGGGCTAATACCTGGAATATCAGCCAAAGTCCATCCAATTGCTTGTTTATGGATTTTTAAGGTTTGCAGTAACCTTTCTTCCTGTTGTGGTAGAAGGTTCTTTGCTACAATGACGGGAAGCTTCTCATTTTCCCCCAAATAAGCATACTTTAGATGTTCAGGCAAAGGCTTCAACTCTAAAGGAGGTGGTTGTATTATGGAAGGAAGAGATCTATCTGAGATTGAAATGTCTGCAACACTTGCATCTAACATGTCATCTTTCAACGAAGGTTGGTCTGCAGCATTAATCCTGGAACACACAATACATGAATCAAATTCATCACATGTGCAAGTAAAATTATCTAAGTAATCTAAATCAAAATCAAAAAATTTAAAAAGTAGATTGTAAATAGAATAATCATCCGCAAGAAGGTCTATGGCATCAAGTTGAAAGAGTGAATGACTCTCTATGGGATGCTTCATGGCTTCAAATATGTTGAATTGGATGATATCATCTCCAAATTCCATAGAGAGAGTCCCCGTATGCACATCTATCTTTGTTTTTGCAGTTTTGAGGAAAGGTCTCCCTAGGATCAAGGTTGCTCTATTGATGGATGACTCATCTTCCATATCCAAAATGTAGAAGTCAGCTGGAAAGATCAGCTTATTCACTTGAACTAGCACATCTTCAAGTACTCCGGCTGGATGTGCTGTACTTCTGTTGGCTAATTGAATCACCACACCAGTTGGCTTCAGTTCTCCCAGATTCAAAGATTTATAAACTGATGAGGGCATAACATTAATGGAAGCACCTAGATCCAGCAATGCATCACCAAATGTAGAGTTTCCTATTGTGCAAGGAATGGTGAAAGTTCCTGGATCTTTACATTTCTGAGGGAGGCTGGGTTGAATTAAGGCTGAAACATTGCGTCCCACACTAATCTTCTCATCCCCTTTGAGTCTTCTCTTATGCATGCACAAATCCTTTAGAAATTTGGCATATTTGGGAATTTGCTTGATAGCATCTAGAAGTGGTATGTTGACTTCCACTTTCCTGAAAGTATCTAGAAGCTCCTTATCCAATTCTGCATGAACATTGGGCTTGGATTGAACCATTCTATTTGGAAAAGGTAAAGATACCTTCTGATCAGCACAATTTGGGGTTTTCTTCTCATCAGATGCTTCAAGTGCAGATCGTTTATGGAAAGCTTCTTTTTGTTGATCATTCGATGTCTTATCGAAGGCTGGTGTATTTTTTTCATCAGACTTTCCCTCTGATTCAGATGGCTTATCAGAGATGTCTCCAGGTGTGGAGATAAATGCTTCTTTTTGGTGTGGATTAGTCTGATTGAAGCTTTGTTGCTTTAAAATTGTAGGGTCTGTCTGCACTTTCTTCCCACTTCTCAAGGCCATGGCATTCACGCTTTTGGGATTTACGACAGATTGAGAAGGTAGTTGACCAGAACCTTCAGATTTCAATTGGTTGACTGTGGTAGCTAACTGCCCAATTTGAGTTTGTAAATCCTGAAGGGTAGAACTTACATTTTGTTGAAACTGAAGATTGTTGGTTGCTAATTGCTTCATCAAATCATCAAGAGAGGGTTCAGAAGCATTAGAGGGTACAGATTGCTGCATATGCTGTTGTTGTTGTCTGAAAGGCGGTGGTTGGTATTTATTTTGGGAGTCAGATGTTTGAATCCTTTGTTGTTGTGGAGGACCATATCTCAAGTTAGGATGGTTTCTCCAACTAGGATTGTATGTTCCAGAAGGTGGTTCAAACTTCTGTTGCTGATAATGTTGAGGAGGCCTGTATTGTTGTCCTGTGCCAAAAATACCATTTACTGCAGCCTCAGGTGTCTCACTTTCTTGCAATGTTGGGCATGCATCAGTAGGATGATCTGCAGAAGTACAGATGCCACATGTTTTGGTTTTGTCAACAACATTAAGTTGCTGTTGTTGTTCGATCGCCAACTGTCTTACGATGGAGGTTAGTTCTTCAATTCTGTTCTCCAATCGTGTATGGTCTGTCTTGGTGGTCATTTCATGGACTCCTTTAGACAAGGAATTAGTTCGAGAATTGAATTGCTGAGAATTTTCTGCCATGTTGGCAATCAAATCTCGAGCTGCTGTAGGAGTTTTGTCCATAAGTGCTCCACCACTAGCTGCATCAACCATGCTTCTGTCCATTGGCATGAGTCCTTCATAGAAATACTGAATCAGTAATTGATCACTGATTTGATGGTGTGGACAAGTGGCGCATAGTTTCTTGAATCTCTCCCAATACTCAAAGAGAGTTTCTTGGGAGTTCTGTCTGATGCCGCAAATCTCTTTTCTGATAGCTGCTGTTCTGGATGCAGGGAAGAATTTCTCCAGAAATAATCTCTTCATATCAATCCAGCTTGTAACAGATGTTGGATGTAGATAGTACAACCAGTCCTTAGCTCCATCATTTAAGGAGAAAGGAAATGCCTTCAACTTGATATGATCTTCTGGAATTCCTTGTGGCCGCATTGTGGAACACACAATGTGAAATTCCTTCAAATGTTTATGAGGGTCCTCACCTGCAAGGCCATGAAACTTAGGTAGCAAATGTATTAGTCCAGACTTCAGTTCAAATGGTGCATCAACATCAGGGTATTGAATACACAATGGTTGATAAGCAACATCAGGTGCAGCTAATTCTTTTAAGGTTCTATCAGCCATGTTCTTAGCAAAATATTTAAAACTATCAAAATTTAAAGATGAAAAATCACTACTGTTACTTTCTTGGTTATTACTGGATGAATGCCTTCTATGTGCTCTTTCAAGTGGTGGAATGTTCTATCAATCTCAGGATCATATGCATATAAATTTTCAGGATTGGATCGGGTCATACACAAAAAGGTGAATTCATACAGAAAATCCAAGAATGATATACCTAAAGTAAAAACAATTGTTAGAAAGATTAAAATTTTTATACAAACTCCTAAATGAGCCTAGGAAATTAAAATGGTCCCCGGCAACGGCGCCAAATTTTGACACGCTCGTCGCAAACGTGCAAAAATAATTTCCAGATTTCCCCCAAACTATTGGTATAGTATAAGGTGCAACCTAGGTCATCTCCCAAAGACCATTTCAGATTCTTAAGCAAATAAGGAGAAAATTAGAACAAGGGGGTTTTTGTAAAGATGTGATATCAAATGCTAAATACAAAATACAGAATGAAATTAATTTCACTTAACAATTATCAACTCAAGGAATTCAGAGGCTATTTTCTTAACTAATCATTGATCACTAAAATCATGCATTGTGTTTATCAACCTAAGATCATCTGGAACCCCTAGAATGATCCTTGAATTCTCTACTGAGAAACCTCTCAGAATTTAATTGATTATGATCAACAAGATTTAGTAACCACTTAATCTTTTATCTAAACCAATTTTACAATCAGAATTCAGTTGAAGTAAGTAATAAAATGAAAACCTTCAATTCAATTACTTAATTTCTACTCTTCAAACTTTTGGAAAATGATTTACCAATCAAAAACCAATTATAAATCAATTATACATTAACCAAAATACGTCAACCGATCAAACTTTGATTAAAGAATAAAATTAAAGAATATAGTGAAGCAGAGTAGAAACCACTTAATATGCACGTAAATAAAGATCAAGATCTCAAAGTTAAAATGAAAATAGCTTGAATCCTTGAATTGAAACTACAAACCTAGCCTTCCATGAAGGAGGCAAACTAACAACAAATAAAGAGGCAAACTAACAACAAATAAATCCTAAGCCTTCCATGTAGGAGGCAACTAACAACAAATAAATCCTAAGCCTTCCATGTAGGAGGCAACTAACAATAAAGAAAAGCTAAGCCTTCCATGTAGGAGGCAAACTAACAAGAAAGAAAAACTAAGCCTTCCATGAAGGAGGCAAAACTAACAAGAAAGAAAGAAAGGAAGAAAGAAAGAAAGAAAGAAAGAAAGAAAGAAAGTGGTATTGGAGTTAATCTCCAAAATGGTGTGTGTCTCCTCTTGCAAACCCTTCTATTTATAGAGGATTTTTGAGGCATCATCTTCAGAAAGTCACCAACTAGGATATTACTTTTCTACCCTTTTCTTGCTTTCACATGGGCTTTATTGAAATTGCAAAACACTTTTGAATTTTTGCCACCAATGAGCACAACAATTTTGACTTTCTTGCACCGCAATTTCGGATGTTCACATGTCCGAATTAGAGCTTGACTTCTGAACAAAAGTTGTAGCCCTGGATCTTAGCTGTCCAACAAAGTTGATTTCATCTCAATATGACTTCTATATCTCAAGATATGGCCGGATCTTTGCACACTGTTCAAATTCCACGTCAGCAACACTATCTCATCTTTTGAGATAATTTCGGAGTCCTAAACATCCCATTTAGAATCTGCTCTTGCTTTGTAACTATGGACACTTCTTTAAGCTTTCATTCAAGACAGATTTCATGATTTTTGGATGTCTACAACTCCTATTATGCTCAAAATACTATAATAGTGTCATTTTAATCGGGTAAGCAAAGAAATTCAATTAAACTTCATATGAACCCAAACTCATAAAATATGACAAAGATCACTTAATTGAACATATAAGAAGTCTTAATGAGATAAAAGTGAGAGATAATTATTTATGAAATCTATGCTTATCAGGTATGTATTCAGGGAACAATGAAAAATGTCAACCAATGATATTCTTAGATCAAAAATTAAGATATACAATATTTTACTAAGTGAAAATTTACAATTAAATGAAAATTTACAATCTTAGACTGTCCACTTTTAGACAATTCAAGAACAACTTGTAGATAATGCTAAATATAATATACAAATTATTCTTGAATAAGAAACTAAGGTAAATATATGTATGCATATTACATTATTCACGTGAAATGCTACAACTAAAAAAAAAAGAAAAAAAAAAGATTACCTCATAGGTTTTAAATTTCACAAGCTTCTACTTGAAATCAATGTAACTTAACTTCAATGTGACCATATAATAGTATGAAAATTAACAATAAAATATTTTAGTGATTTTTCAACTCACAATGCTGCATAAGTTCATAAATGTGATCCAGACCTTACTATGAAAGTTCCAAATCAAGACCGCAATTTTACCTACATGCTTTTTTTTAGACCAAATTAGTTACTCAACCAAAGGTTTTCCAAGCACAACATCTTATACCATTTTTAATAAATGGAAAAAATAAAAAAATAAAACTAGGAGAAAATAAGATATCCACCAATAAAAGAATTAGCCAGATGATATTTATTGACTTATATTATACCAAGGCAAAATTAATTAAAAAATTTAAATTATAAATGTAATAATTTAATTATTAATAATTAAATTTAAATTAGTTTAAGTTAATTATTAAAAATTTAAATTATAAGGATTTAATTACAAATTTTAAATTATAAAAATTTAATTAAAAACTAAAAAATTGTTGAGAATAATAGATTAAATTAACTTTTTTATTTTTTTAATTTGATCTATGTATAATAAAATGTGAGATTTTATCATATAATTGTTTTTCAAGTTTTATGTTACGTCATCTTCGAGCTTTTTTTTTTCTCTAATTTTGTTTGATTAAATTTAATAACCTATAACTATACACAATATCCATAATACTTTATATAAAAATTGAAAATAATGCTCTATTATTTTTTTCTAAACAACAATTATATAATAATAGTTAATTTTTTCTATCATGTAACATTCAAATCAATATGACAGTAATTTAATTTTTATAAGTTATATTAACTAAATTTATATCATGAAAAAATTTTACAAACTAGGAGTAACTCACATGGGAGACTTGAGATTGAATTTGAAATTTCTAATTGCACTCCTTTCCAAAATGCTTCATGAATGACTCACAATAAATCAAAATAAGTCGTACACATGGACTGTTCCCGTAAAAATCAACACTAGATCAATGTTAGGGTATAAGTTGAATTCTATTAGATTATTTGAAAAAGCATCGAGCTAAAATTCTGAAGTAATAATTGAGATTGATCAAAATTGGTCAACTAAGAAGTGATGATATATGGTATAATAGGATAAAAAAAATCCAAAACTTTAGTCATTAGCTCTCCATTTTGTTATTTATATAATGCTTCTTTCAAGTTAAAATTACATATGATAGTATGCATTGTTTCTAATAGATATAGTTTTTAAACATAAGCCTTTACACTTTGAGAAATTTGAAGAAAAAAAACAGTTTATAAATTCTTAGTAAACTTAAATGAAAATTTTTTTTTCTTTTCTTTTTATTGGAATATTAAATAATTTTTTAGTATAAAATATGCAGTATTATATATAAAATATAACTTAACATGAATCTTTGAATATAAAATATTTAAGGGCATGTTTGATTATATTTTTGTTTTCAAGTTTTTAAAAATAATTTATTGAAGAATATTACTTTTGAAAATGATTTTTGACCCAATGGAAAAACTACATTGGATTACTAAACATGGTTAAACTGTATTTGGGACTTAAGATAGAGTAAGTAGACTAGAAAAAAAAATAGTTTGCACATTTGACGAAATCAAATTGTATATGAAATTAGAGATAGACACATTTAAAAGGACTAGACTACTTCTGAGATAAAAAAATGTGCCAGACTTTATGTGAGATATACAATAGTTTAGGTAAGACATTAATGAACCAAACTGCACATCAAGCCTAAACTGCATCTAAGAGAAAAATGAGGATGAAGTCAATTTAAGAAATGATAAGTAGAAGTTGAGCTAATCTTTGAGAAGAAATTGGAACAATAGTAACATCAATTATAACAATGGAAATAACCAATTCAATCTAGAATTATGGTATAAAATATGGTTAAATTTTTAAATTTGGGCATAGGCTGAGAAATCTAAGTAGCCTTTGCTCAAGTACAACAATATTGCACTAATTAGGCAATTTGAAAAGCCATCAAACGTTCAGTATAAAGCCTAAATTATAAAGAAATAAGCAAATGGAACCAAAATTAATGGTTGGGGAGAATAAAAGCATAGGTAGGGCCTAATTTTCAAAATCAATATATCCAAACTCTAACATATATTAATTAACTAACTAACTCCTAGAAAACGTAATAAATAATGGAAAGATAGATTTAAAAGTATAATTATACAATTATGAAAACTACATGAATCACATTTTCCAAGCTTAGGATTTTTGACTCACCAAAATAATATCATTATAGTTTCACCAAAACAAGTATACTTCGTGCTGTCATACACTAGAGTCTCTATATTAATGAAAAATAGTTACTAGTCTTATTAAACTAAAAATGTTTAGAAGACAACCATGACAAAAGGCAACAGTAGACATTCATATTCATAAAAAAAAACAACCATAAAAATTGGAAACAATTAGCCAAAATTATGATCATTCTTAGAATTAGACCTGAGATAATACCTAACAAACCACAATCACAATAGCAATTTGATAAACCATCATTTTGTTGATTTATCTGCAGAAAATTAATTATAATTAATTTTTGATTATTTATTTGTAATTCTACCTAATTTTCCTTATTTTTGCAAGAATGGTCATGCAAGCAAAGAATCCAAAAATAGACAAGTTTTGGACCAAAAAGAGGGTAAAAGAGCATAAAAACATAAGACATCTAATGTAACAATGACACGTCAACCCTACAATGCTGCAAGATTATGTAGAACTGTTGTGATGGCTAAGGAATTAGCTAGGTTAAGCCCAGTCTACCATATTGAAACCCTAATCCATGCCTGTAAAAAGGAGGCTCTGCTACACCACATCACACCATCCTAGGCCCCAAAGGCCACACTACTCTCCGGGGCACACGGCTATCACCACCCAAAGACAGACCACTGTAGTACCAATTATGTTTTCACCTCTATCGATATCCTTCCGTAGAATGTTAGAGACAAGCTCTTACACAGTACAAGTTGCAACGTCTTATTATCAGCTTTGCTAACACTACGGTTTTGTTATTCTTTTTCTAGAATTAGGATTATGGTTATTTTATTGGATTAGTCTTATTATCAGCTTTGCTAACACTACGGTTTTGTTATTCTTTTTCTAGAATTAGGATTATGGTTATTTTATTGGATTAGTATGTTTTTATTTGTCTTATCCCTCAATGTGTAACTAATCCTCAAATCATAGGGATTTGGTGAAACTTATAATGTAACCAACTGAACCTCTTTTCTTTTTTATGAATGATTCTATATTTCTATTCAATTGTATTTTCCTTATTATTCATAATTAATTAATGAGAATTAATTTCTAAGTTAATTCAAGAATTGGCTATCGTACCATTGTCTAATTAATGGAACTATAAGGTAAACTAAATCTAAGGGTTTTGGAGGATCAGTCAGAATCCTTCATTTCTAATAGTTATTAGTTTAAAAAGTCCGCATGTTCTTTATGCTTATCTTAATTATATAACTTGCATGATCATTGGAGGTAGTAACTTAATGGAAAGAATATTGTTATTACATGATCATTGGATAGTAATAAAATGAGAAATAGCAATTGACTCAAATCATTCTTAAGGAAGTTGAGGTGAAATTGGTCAAAGTTATAAGGGAAACCAAAGTCCCATGTCTTTCTATAATTGAACTCGTATTTGTGCCCTTTTGTTTTTAAATCGCTTACTCTTATTTTGTCCTTTTTTACGTTCACTTTAAATATTTCTAAATAAACCCTTTTTTTATGAGCTCAAAAATTAGGATTTAATCATTATTTAAAATTGTTGAAATAGTCTCTGTGAGAACGATATTAAGGATTTTAAATACCCCTTTCTACACCGATTGGTGCACTTGCCCGTGGTAAAAACATTGAACACATAGTAAATGCACAACACAATTTAATTTTTGCTAGAAAAAGAATAGTTTTATTAATTTTCCAGAGAGTAGTGGAAGTCCTCAAGACAAATAATAGTCTAAAATGCTTAATTATGCACCTGTGTGGCAGTCGTTTTCATCCCTTAAAATGCTCGAAACAACTCTATTAAAGCAAACATTTTCATATGAACACACAATATGAAGCAAAAACTATAACAACTAAATTTTTTTATTATATTGTTTTTTTCTAGAGCATGTTCCCAAAATCTAGTCATGATACTTTACACAAAAGATGTACTAAACATATAAAGGACATGATGGCTTCAGCAAACCAAAACTTGCTTCCAAGTACTCATTTGTTACTAATCTTTTCTTGTCTTTACCATAGGAGAGATCAAGGTAATCAAATTTTTGTTTCATTGTTTCACATTTTATGGTAGAAACTCTAGTGCATGTTAAACATTAGTAACAATGAATCCCTACAAGATGGAAAGACGTGTTAGAGATTGGTAGGAACCAAAATAAAAGCACTAAAAGAGAATCGTAACAATATATTACTACTTTATAGGTCAACGTTATTTGTTCAAAACCAAATCCCAAATTTAGATAGGAACAATCATTAAGATTAAAATTACTTCAAAGTAAAACCTAGAATGGAAGTAGAAATTTAGATTCGCGGATTAGAAACTATAATACCCAAATAATTTGTGGGATACATATAGAATCTTAAAGGGATTGATTATTGGAAAAGCACTTGACGACGACGAGAATAGCTTAACATTAGTAAGAATAGCTCAAGAATAAAGAACTCTTCTCTTTAGAGAAGAAAGATATTTAGAACTATGAAAATCTAACAGGAACTTAACAATTTCAAACATTCATGTATATGATTAAAAATGTAATTAATTAAAAATAAAATTTAAATGATGTTAAAGCGCTCTTAAAATATGTTATAAAATTTATATTTTTTAAAGATTTTCTTATTTTAAGTGCTTTAAAAGTAATTGTTTTTCAGCTCATATTATTTTAAATGTTGTAAAAGAGTTTATCTTATTTTTTATTAATATTTAAAGCATTTAAGTTTCTAAGTGTTGTAGTTGTTATTTTAATTTAAAGCATTTTTTTCTTATAAATGTTGTAATAGAAGCTTTGAATTATTTTTTAAAATATTTTATCTATAAAATGATTTAAAATGCGTTTTGTAATAAATAAATTTTGTTGTAGTGAATATTCTATAAATGACCATCAATATAAATGAAAAAGTTATAATTAAAATCAAAAAGTTATAATTAAAATCAAAAAGTTATAATTAAAATCAAAAAGTTGATATCCTTTTATATATATATATATATATATAATTTTAAATATGAAAGTAATTTATTGATTACTATTTAAAGAGATGAAATAATTAATTCAAGTTTAGAAGTACAAAAGAAATATAAGAATAACATGAATAGGAAATTTTTGTTATTGGTAAAAATTATAGTTGTTGTCCAGGATGAGAAAATTACATTGCATAGAAATGGTGGTCAAAATTTTGGTTGAGAATGTTATGCTTTCTAAACTTTCTAAAGCATAGGTAGAAAGTGTTAAGAATATTATAGTTTCTGCATATTGTAATCTTTTTATGTATATATTCTAGTTCACAAAGCATTTTTGTTTATCACATAGTAACTTGATGCATAGATTCGATATAGCTTAGGTTTTGGTGCAGAATTTGTTTAGCTGTTTCTCTATCTTAATATATATATATATATATATATATATATATAGGTGTTTGATAAGTCCTCTAAACTTAAAATTAGTGCTTGGTAGAGACCAAGAGAGCTAGGTGGAAGTGGAGGGAACGCTAAAAATGTGGTTTCCTAACCAGACAAGGATCATGCTTAGGAGATTGTTACAATGGACTTAGAAGCATACGATGATTAGTGTTAAACATGTGCTTTTGTAACTGTATTTAGTTTATTTGATTCAGTTTAGTCAATAAGTAACTCATATACTTTAGAAGCAAGTACTTCCTAAACTTTGTGAGTAAGTAAGTAGTTTTTAAACTTTATGAGCAAGTAACTAGTTCCTAGACTTTAGGAACAAGTCAATTTTTATTTTTTTGGTTATTTCTATTTTACTATAAATGTAATGTTTCTCATTGAATGAAATAAGAAAGCAATTCTTGTATTTTCCTTTTTCTCAAAATTTCAAAATTCTATCCCTTTTCTTTTCTATTTTATTTTTCCACGATAAACCAACAAATTGGTATCAGGAGTTTTTTTTCTTACAGACTTGTGATATGAAAGCTAAATAAAATTTTTCACAAGTTGCTCCTTCCATTTTTGATGGAGAAAACTATGATCTTTGGGTAATCAAAATGGAGGCTTACCAAAAGGTTTTGGATCTTTGGGAAGTTGTTGAAGAAGATTACGAAGTTTCTCCACTGCCACACAACTCTACCATGGCCCAAATAAAATTTCATAAAGAGTGAAAAACTCATAAGGAAAAGGAAAAATCATGTCCCTTTGTTGGTGTTTCAATGACCATCTTCACTAGGATCATGACTTCAACAACAGCAAAAGTAAGCTAGGATTATTTGAAGGGAGAATATGCAGAAGATGAAAGGATTTGAGGCATGCAAGTGCTGAATTTGATGAGCGAATTTGAGCTCTAAAGAATGAAGGAGTCGAAGACAATTAAAATATATTCAAACAGGTTGCTTGACATAACTAATAAGGTAAGATTACTGGGCACCGATTTTTCTGATTCTAGAATTGTAGAAAATATCCTGGTTACAATGCCTTAGGGATATGAAGCATTAATAACCACATTGGAGAATACAAAGGATTTGTCCAAGATTACTTTGTTAGAAGTGTTACATGCTTTCTAAGCCCATAAGCAATGGGGACTTATGAGACACGACACGTGGTTGAAGGTACTCTACTAGCCATACATCATAAAGCTGGAAACAACAAAAAGAAAAATTACAAGAACCAGCCAGTAAACAATGAAAATAATGTCCATCACCAAAGCAAGGATAAGAGTAAAAAAAATTATCCACCTTGTCAACATTGTGGCAAAATAGGTCAACCACCATTCAAGTGTTGGAAAAGGTCAAACGCAAAGTGTAGTACGTGTAATCAACTTGGACATGAAACAGTAATCTGTAGAAGCAAGTCCCAATAACATGAAGCCAATGCCCAAATTGTTGAGAAAGATGAAGATCATATTTTTGCTGTAACAATTTTTTTAGCAAAGAGTAGTTCAGAATGCTGGCTGATTGACAGTGGTTGTACAAACCACATGACATATGATAAGGATCTATTCAAGGACTTAGAGCCCACTAAAGTCTCTAAGGTCAGAATAAGGAATGATGGTTATATCTCTGCAAAGGGAAAAGGAAACATTGTAATTTCAACAGGTTCAGGTACAAAAACAATCTCAAATGTTCTTTATGTTCTTAACATTGACCAAAATTAAGTGTAGGTCAATTGATTGAAAAAGGATTTAAAGTATCCTTTCAAGATCAACACAGTCTTATCTATGACATTGCTGGTCGGAAGATTCTAAGAATTAAAATGAAAGGTAAAAGACTCTTATTTGATCCAACAAAGATGGATGAAACAGTCTATTATACTTAAGTTAGCCCCACAAAATGTTGGCATAAGAGACTTGGTTATTGTTATCTTCAACAAATGTTGAACAAGGAGAAGAAAATATAGAAAAAGGTCTACTTGTATTTAATCATTTACCAAATTGTAATGCTTGTCAATTTGGTAAGAAAAATTGAAAGTGATTCCCAAAATCATCTTGGTGAGCCTCTCAAAAGCTGCAACTAGTTCAGACAAATGTGGCAGGACTTTAAAGAACACCATCATTATAAGGTATTCTATACTTCATTCTTTTCATAGATGATTATACAAGAATGTGTTGGATTATTTTTCTTGAAGTTCAAGCATGAAGTGGCTGGAGTATTTATTAAGTTCAAGAAAATAGTGGAGATTCAAAGTGGCTGCAACATTAAATTTTTAATACCTGACAACAAGAAGGAATATACCTCAATACAATTTAATATATTTTATGAAGATGTTGGCATTGAACATCAACTCATAGGTCTTTATACTCCGAAGCAAAATGGGGTTAGTGAAAGGAGAAAAAGATCAGTGATGGAGATGGCTAGATGTATGTTGCATGAGAAGGAGTTTCCTAACACATTTTGGGCAACGACATCTAATACAATACTCATTTTGAAAAATAGACTTTCAACCAAAGCCTTAAAAGGAAAAACTCCATTTGAGGCTTGTGTGGATTTAAGTCTTCATTAACCTTTCTTAAAGTGTTTGGTCATGTTTTTTTACACATGTGTCATACATTAAGTGTGATAAACTTGACAAGAAGGCAATTTCAGGTATCTTTGTGGGTTACAGTTCAGTTTCAAAAGTCTACAAAATGTATCATCCTCAAATCGAAAAGATGACTATCGCAATAGGGGTGGAAGAACTCATAAATAACAGCTTCATCCCTTCACAATGTTGACAAAAATCAACTTGAGAAGCAAACTATAGAGTTGTTGCAAGATGAATTAGAAGATGAACCTTCAATCTAAGGCACAAGGCTACTGTCAAACATCCATCAAAGATGTAATGTAGCAATATGTGAACCTACGCTATGAGGACACACTAAAAGATCCAAAATGGGAGAATGCAATGAAGGAGGAGATGGTTATGATACAAAAAAAATAAGACATGGAAGCTGGTTGATAGGCCTAAAGATATAAAAGTCATTGGAGTTAAATGGGTTTCCAATACAAAGCTTAATGCAGATTCCTCAATCAACAAATATAAGGCCAAACTCATAATTAAAGGGTATGAACAAATTTTTGGTGTTGATTTTTCTGATGCTTTTTATCCCATCTCCAGATTAGATACAATTAAATTGGTGCTAACAGTATCTGCACAAAAGGGTTGGAAAATATTCTAACTAGATGTTAAATAAGCCTTTTTAAATGAATTTCTACAAGAAGAAATATATGTGGAGCAACCCAAGGGATTTTTGAAGTAAGGTGAAGGATATAAATTTTATCTTCTCAAAAAGGAACTTTATGGCTTAAAATAAGCATCAAGAGCATGGTATAGTTGGATAAATGATCACCTATTGACCATAGGCTTAGCAAAAATCTTATCTAAGTCCACTCTTTATGTTAAACATAAGGGAAATAACTTTGTTATAGTTTCTCTCTATGTTGATGATCTTTTAGTGACCGAAGATGATACAAGCTTGGTCGAGGAGTCTAAACAAGAAATGATGTGGACTTCTAAGATGACAAATCTTGGTCTTATAACCTATTTCTTGGGATTGAAATCAAACAAAATAAAAATGAAATGTTTATTTATCAAAGGAAGTATGCAAAGAAAATACTAAAAAATTCCAAATGGAGGAGTGCAAAGCAGTTAGCACACCAATGAATCAAAAGGAGAAGTTAACCAAGCAAGATGGTGCTGATAAAGTTGATGAAGGATGTTATAGGAGCTTGATTGGATATCTAATGTATCTCATTGCAATAAGGCCACACATTCTATTTTCTATAAGTCTCCTATCTTGATTTATGCATTATGCTAATGAGAAACACTTAAGAGTAGTAAAAATAATATTGAGGTACATCAAAGGCACTATTGATTATAGTGTCAAATTTGAGAAATGTTAAGAACTTTAATTGTATGAATTTTTTTATAGTGATTGGGATGGATCCATTGATGACATGAAGAGTACTTCATATTCTTATTTTAGTCTGGGCTTAAGAGTTTTTCATGGTGCACAAAGAAGCAAGAGATTGTGGCTCAATCTACTATAGAAACAGAATTTATAGCAACGATATCAATTGAAAATCAAGCATTATGGTTGAAGAAAGTCTTATATGATTTACATATGCAGCAAAAGAACGAAATTGATATTTCTGTTGACAACCATGCAACAATTGCAATTGAAAATGATCCAGTGTGTCATGGGAAGACTAATCATTTCAACATCAAGCTTTAATTTTTGAGAGAAATGTAGCAAAGAGAAGAAGTAAACTTAGTTTAATGCAAGTCTGAAGATCAATTATCTGACTTATATACAAAACCACTTTCTGTTAGAAGATTTGAACTTTTAAGGCAAAAAAATTAGAGTTTGCAATTCCAAAAGTAAGGAGGAGTGTTAAACATATGCTTTTGTAACTAACTTTAGTTTATTTGATTCAGTTTAGTCAATAAATAACTCATACTTTAGAAGCAAGTAAGTACTTCCTAAACTTTATGAGAAAGTAAGTAGTTCCTAAACGTTATGAACAAGTAAGTAGTTTCTAGAATTTAGGAGCAAGTCAATTTTTGTTTTTTTTTTTTTTGTTATTCTAGGTTTGGTATAAATATAATGTTTCTCTCATTGAATGAAATAAAAAAGCAATTCAATATTTTCCTTCTTCTCACAATTTCAATATTCTGTCCCTTTGCTTTTCTATTTTATTTTTCCACTATAAACCTACAATGAGGAGGAAGAGGAAGAGGTAATTACGGATGATTATATGTTCCTACATAGTTTGCAAGGTTTGGAGGAGGATGAGCAGTTACGGAATTGCTGACTTTGAACAGAAGGAATTACCCAATAATTCACCACCAAGTCAACCTGTGAGTGATAATGAGTTAGTCTCGCTGGCTCCTCTAACATAATCATTTGCACCAACATCCTTTTTATTGTGTGAGCCACCAACGATAAATACTAGTAAGCAAGGAAATTTTTTTTCAAACATACTAAAGTTCAACTTTCTCATTTAAAAAAGGAGAAAGAAGAAATTGATGCATTAATCTTAAAGGAGTGATGGTTAGTAACATATGGCCAAATCATGCATCAATTGAGGTTCACCTTCAACATGAGTCTATTTTACACCAAAAATCTAGAGTTTGATGGCTCAAATCAGGGGATGAAAACATTAACTTATTCCATAAACCCATTAAAGCTCGAAGTAGGAGAAATGACATCCAGGCTTTGAAAATCAGGGAGTCGAGATTGGAGGGTGTGGAGGAGATCAAAGAAGCCATAGAACTATATTTCACCTTACAATATGCTTCCTGTGAGTGTCCCATTTTTAATTTGGACCAAGTGGAGTTTAAGACACTTTCAAAAGATCAACAACAGAGGTTGGATACACCCTTCGGTATGGACGAAATAGAACAAGTTTTAGCTAACAACGATAGCTCAAAAAGAGAGGTCCTGACGGCTTGGCTACAAATTTTAAAAGGAGTTTTGGTTCTTGCTGCATGAAGATGTTTTCAAGATGTTCCGAAAGTTCTATATAACAACGTCTTTACCCAAAATCCTACTCTCCTATTTCATAACTCTCATCCCAAAGGTGGCACACCCCACAAAATTTGAATCATTATAGATCCATATCCCTTTTAGGGAGCCATTATAAGTTACTAGCAAAGACGTTGGTCAAACGATTGAACCCATTGATGACTAACATTATTCCGAAATCTTAATTAAACAAGTTACTATAACATACAAGACAATTTCACTATATTTTCATTTGAAAGTGAGAGTTTAAGATTTGGATTTTTTAAAGGTTTTATTGATAATTTTTAAAATAAATAGAAAATGTATAAATCAATAAATAATTTAGAAATTGGAATAATTTTTTTCTGAAAGATCAAGTTTAATAGAGTACAATACAAAGCAAAATAAAAATAAAAGTGCTTGCAATTATCCTTTAAGGAGCATCAAAATTATCATTAATAGAATCTTGCCATTTCAAGTTTTATTAAAGAATGTGTTTGTGAGAGTATCCTAAAGTAATTTCAACTAAATTATCTTGAATTAATAGTAAATTTGGAATATTAAAAAAATATATTTAACCAATACAATGAGTAAGAAATTAATATAATTTTGTTTAACATATCTTATTCTCAGATAAATAGGAGATATTATTTTATTGAAAAAAAATCATATACAAATTTGTAATGCTTTTATAAAAGAACGGTTAGGAATAGTGGTTATGTTTAAAAAAAAACTGCTTCTAATAATTGGAACAATCAGAAAATAATTCTTTTCTTTATTCACATAAGTGATTAAGGGTGTTTTTAATAAAAATTTAATTAATTAATTATTTAATACTTTTTATATAAGAGTTTATAAATTTAATTATAAAACATTTTAAATAAACTAAATATAAATTATTTTGATCAGTAATATTAAGAATTATGAAAATAAATTTATGTGATAAATCAATCCTATATGAAATCATAACATCTTGAAAGATGAAAGAAATTAGTGAAGAAGAAAAGTGTGGTTGAATTTGGTACAGAAATGGAGATGAATTTGGATCCAAATTAGATAGTTGATGATGTCACTTCAAGAAAGGAGATAAGTTTTGGTTTAGCCTACTTGAAGTCCCAAAGATAATAGGGTGCTCCACCTTAAACTTGGTTAAGAAAGATAGAATATGATGAGACTCTTCTCAAGTCAAAAACTCTAAATTTAATTATGATTAAAAATGAAAAAAATGGCTACAAAATACCTATATATAGGCCAAGCTAGGATGGCCATAATAGCTTTGGATCTGCTCCTTTATGGCTCATAAATGGGTTTAGATTTGGCTCAAGAGCTAAGACTCAATATACTTGTCTATGCATCCCCTTGTTTAAGCTTAGATGAGTGACACACTCCTCGCAAACGTGCAAAAATAATTTCTAGATTTTCCCCAAACTATTGGTATAGTATAAGGTGCAACTTAGGTCATCTCCCAAAGACCATTTCATATTCTTAAGCAAATTAGGAGAAAGTTAGAAAAAGGGGATTTTGTAAAGATTTGATATTGAGTTCTAAACACAAAATACAGAATGAAATTAATTTTCACTTAACAATTATCAACTCAAGGAATTCAGAGGCTATTTTCTTAACTAATCATTGATCACTAAAATCATGCATTGTGTTTATCAACCTAGGATCATCTGGAACCCCTAAAATGATCCTTGAATTCTCTACTGAGAAACCTTTCAGAATTTAATTGATTATGATCAACAAGATTTAGTAACCACTTAATCTTTTATCTAAACCAATTTCACAATCAGAATTCATTTGAAGTAAGTAATAAAATGAAAACCTTCAATTCAATTACTTAATTTCTACCCTTCAAACTTTTGGAAAATGATTTACCAATCAAAAACCAATTATAAATTAATTATGCATTAATCAAAATACGTCAACCGATCAAACTTTGATTAAAGAATAAAATTGAAGAATATAGTGAAGCAGAGTAGAAACCACTTAATAAGCATGTAAATAAAGATCAAGACCTCAAAGTTAAAATGAAAATAGCATGAATCCTTGAATTGAAACTACGAACCTAGCCTTCCATGAAGGAGGCAAACTAACAACAAATAAATCTTAAGCCTTCCATGAAGGAGGCAAACTAACAAAAAAGAAAAACTAAGCCTTCGATGAAGGAGGCAAACTAACAACAAAGAAAAACTAAGCCTTCGATGAAGGAGGCAACTAACAATAAAGAAAACCTAAGCCTTCCATGTAGGAGGCAAACTAACAAGAAAGAAAACCTAAGCCTTCCATGTAGGAGGCAAACTAACAAGAAAGAAAGAAAGATGGAAAATGGTATTGGAGTTAATCTCCAAAGGGTGTGTTTCTCCTCTTGTAAACCCTTCTATTTATAGAGGATTCGTGAGGCATCATCTTCAAGAAGTCACCAACTAGGATATTACTTTTCCACCCTTTTATTGCTTTCACATGGGCTTTGTTGAAAATGCAAAACACTTTTGAATTTTTGTCACCAATTAGGACAACAATTTTGACTTTCTTGCACCGCAATTTCGGATGTTCACATGTCCGAATTAGAGCTTGACTTCTGAACAAAAGTTGTAGCCCCAGATCTTAGCTGTCCAACAGATTTAATTTCATCTCAATATGACTTCTGTATCTCAAGATATGGCCGGATCTTTTGCACACTGTTCAAATTCCACGTCAGCAACACTATCTCATCTTTTGAGATAATTTCGGAGTCCTAAACATCCCATTTAGATTCTGCTCTTGCTTTGTAACTGTGGACACTTCTTTAAGCTTTCATTCAAGATAGATTGCATGATTTTTGGATGTCTAAAACTCCTATTATGCTCAAAATATTATAATAGTGTCATTTTAATCGGGTAAGCAAAGAAATTCAATTAAACTTCATATGAACCCAAACTCATAAAATATGACAAAGACCACTTAATTGAACATATAAGAAGTCTTAATGAGATAAAAGTGAGAGATAATTATTTATGAAATTTATGCTTATCAAATTCCCCCACACTTATCTTTTGCACGTCTCGGGCAAACTTAAGTTAAGGATTGGTGACTATTTTTTTTTTTGAAAGAACATCAAAGTTTTGAGTTGATTTCTCAAGAATTCACAAAATTTCATGAAGCATTCTTTCATCACATTTTTGAAATTACTTAGAAAGGCAACTTTAATTTGAAAAACATAGATTGAGAAAGATAAAACCTCACATGATATACTTTGAATCTCTCAAGTGTTTGATTTGGTAAGTGTTTCTCTCAAATTCAATCCATGAAAGATGAACTATCATAGGCTTGCATATCTTCTACTTCTCTACTACTATGTACATATGCAATGCACAAATCAAAAGGTCTTTATTCTGGTTATAACGAGATTAGAAAGATGAAATGATATATTGAAGAGATACAATGTTCGACCAAGGAAAATGGTGAGGATTGAGAACTGAGTCTAAGTGCAAGTGTGAGAAACAGATATCACTTCTTCATTTTTTTTATTTTTTTTTCAATATAATAGTTTATTTATTAATTTATTGCTTCAGTTTTTTTTTCAACCATGATATTGATGAACACAACAATAATCTCCCCCACACTTATTGAAATACTTATGGTATGATAAATCCAGTATTCCTCACCTTCTATGGTCAGACAAAGTTGTTTTTTTTTTTTTTGATTTGTGGTGAGCTAAAAAGAAGAAAAGGCTAATCGGCTCAAAGGGCTGATCAAAGGATAAAATTATATGGTTTGGTTATTTGGCCAAGTGGTTTGTTCAAGAAAAAGAGTGTCTCAATCATTTTTGTACAATTCATGTGAAAATGTAGCTTCAAAAAGAATCAATGCAAGTTCTGAAGTAACATATTCCATGGATGAAAATCACACAAGAAAGAAAATGATAATAAGGCTCAAAATCTCACAAATATATTTATCAAATCTAATCTATCCAGTTCAAATATGTGTTGCCAAACTAATTAATCTCAAAATGTAAATCATTTTGCTTCAATTATTTTATGAAATCTAAAGAACAACAAACTTCCACATTCAAATTTTTTTTTTATTCATAAGATGCGTATCAAGAGTCAAGTGTAACTCCTTACTCAGCCATATTACTCAAAGCAAGTTTATGATTCTCACCTAATTTTTTTTTTATATCGGACCATCCTCCCCCCAACCTATCCAAGACGTTGTCCCCAATGTCTTAGATAGAAATTATATAACAGGAAAAGAAATGTGACAAAACCACCAAAGTAAGGAAAAGTTATAACCGAAGAGTGGTATCTGGTTCTCTTTTGTCTCTGTCATCCTGATTTGGTTGGTTCACTAGCTGCATTGATACATGCATGAGAATGAACAGTAGTTGTGATTGTGGCTCACATCTTCCTCTGGTTTTACGTCCAGTAACGGCTGAAACTCCTTCTAAGAGTCGAGGATGTGCTTTCCATTCAGTTTTCTTGTAAATTGACAAAAGGGTCTTTTAAAGTCAGATTCCCAAGACTATAACGTGCTTTTTCCTTACGGAATAGTTCAAACAAATCAAGAATAGTATACCTAAAAAAAATTGTTAGAAAGGTTAAAAATTTTATACAAACTCAAAAAATTGTTAGAAAGGTTAAAAATTTTATACAAACTCCTAAATAAGCCTAGGAAACTAAGATGGTCCCCAGCAACGGCGCCAAATTTTTGACACGCTCGTCGCAAACGCGCAAAAATAATTTCTAGATTTTCCCCAAACTATTGGTATAGTATAAGGTGCAACCTAGGTCATCTCCCAAAGACCATTTCATATTCTTAAGCAAATTAGGAGAAAGTTAGAACAAGGGGATTTTGTAAAGATTTGATATTGAGTTCTAAACACAAAATACAGAATGAAATTAATTTTCACTTAACAATTATCAACTCAAGGAATTCAGAGGCTATTTTCTTAACTAATCATTGATCACTAAAATCATGCATTGTGTTTATCAACTTAGGATCATCTGGAACCCCTAAAATGATCCTTGAATTCTCTACTGAGAAGCCTTTCAGAATTTAATTGATTATGATCAACAAGATTTAGTAACGACTTAATCTTTTATCTAAACCAATTTCACAATCAGAATTCAGTTGAAGTAATTAATAAAATGAAAACCTTCAATTCAATTACTTAATTTCTACTCTTCAAACTTTTGGAAAATGATTTACCAATCAAAAACCAATTATAAATTAATTATGCATTAATCAAAATACGTCAACCGATCAAACTTTAATTAAAGAATAAAATTGAAAAATATAGTGAAGCAGAGTAGAAACCACTTAATAAGCATGTAAATAAAGATCAAGACCTCAAAGTTAAAATGAAAATAGCTTGAATCCTTGAATTGAAACTACGAACCTAGCCTTCCATGAAGGAGGAAAACTAACAACAAATAAATCTTAAGCCTTCCATGAAGGAGGCAAACTAACAACAAAGAAAAACTAAGCCTTCCATGAAGGAGGCAAACTAACAACAAAGAAAAACCAAGCCTTCCATGAAGGAGGCAACTAACAATAAAGAAAACCTAAGCCTTCCATGTAGGAGGCAAACTAACAAGAAAGAAAACCTAAGCCTTCCATGTAGGAGGAAAACTAACAAGAAAGAAAGAAAGATGGAAAATGGTATTGGAGTTAATCTCCAAAGGGTGTGTTTCTCCTCTTGTAAACCCTTCTATTTATAGAGGATTTGTGAGGCATCATCTTCAGAAAGTCACCAACTAGGATATTACTTTTCGACCCTTTTATTGCTTTCACATGGGCTTTGTTGAAAATGCAAAACACTTTTGAATTTTTGTCACCAATTAGCACAACAATTTTGACTTTATTGTACCGCAATTTCGGATGTTCACATGTCCGAATTAGAGCTTGACTTCTGAACAAAAGTTGTAGCCTCGGATCTTAGCTGTCCAACAGATTTGATTTCATCTTAATATAACTTCTGTATCTCAAGATATGGCCGGATCTTTGCACACTGTTCAAATTCCACGTCAGCAACACTATCCCATCTTTTGAGATAATTTCGGAGTCCTAAACATCTCATTTAGAGTATGCTCTTGCTTTGTAACTGTGGACACTTCTTTAAGCTTTCATTCAAGACAGATTTCATGATTTTTGGATGTCTAAAACTCCTATTATGCTCAAAATATTATAATAGTGTCATTTTAATCGGGTAAGCAAAGAAATTCAATTAAACTTCAAATGAACCCAAACTCATAAAATATGACAAAGAACACTTAATTGAACATATAAGAAGTCTTAATGAGATAAAAGTGAGAGATAATTATTTATGAAATTTATGCTTATCAAATTCCCCCACACTTATCTTTTGCACGTCTCGGGCAAACTTAAGTTAAGGATTGGTGACTATTTTTTTTTTTTGAAAGAACATCAAAGTTTTGAGTTGATTTCTCAACAATTCACAAAATTTCATGAAGCATTCTTTCATCACATTTTTGAAATTACTTAGAAAGGCAACTTTAATTTGAAAAACATAGATTGAGAAAGATAAAACCTCACATGATATATTCTGAATCTCTCAAGTGTTTGATTTGGTAAGTGTTTCTCTCAAATTCAATCCATGAAAGATGAACTATCATAGGCTTGCAGATCTTCTACTTCTCTACTACTATGTACACATGCAATGCACAAATCAAGAGGTCTTTATTCTGGTTATAACGAGATTAGAAAGATGAAATGATATATTGAAGAGATACAATGTTCGACCAAGGAAAATGGTGAGGATTGAGAACTGAGTCTAAGTGCAAGTGTGAGAAACAGATATCACTTCTTCATTTTTTTTTCAATATAATAGTTTATTTAATAATTCATTGCTTCAGTTTTTTTTTTCAACCATGATATTGATGACTTTGATGTTTTTGAGATTTTGTGAATTCACAAAATCCCCGGCAACGGCGCCAAATTTTTGACACGCTCGTCGCAAACGCGCAAAAATAATTTCTAGATTTCCCCCAAACTATTGGTATAGTATAAGGTGCAACCTAGGTCATCTCCCAAAGACCATTTAAGATTCTTAAGCAAATAGGAGAAAGTTAGAACAAGGGGATTTTGTAAAGATTTGATATTGAGTTCTAAACACGAAATACAGAATGAAATTAATTTTCACTTAACAATTATCAACTCAAGGAATTCAGAGGCTATTTTCTTAACTAATCATTGATCACTAAAATCATGCATTGTGTTTATCAACCTAGGATCATCTGGAACCCCTAAAATGATCCTTGAATTCTCTACTGAGAAACCTCTCAGAATTTAATTGATTTTGATCAACAAGACTTAGTAACCACTTAATCTTTTATCTAAACCAATTTCACAATCAGAATTCAGTTGAAGTAAGTAATAAAATGAAAACCTTCAATTCAATTACTTAATTTCTACTCTTCAAACTTTTGGAAAATGATTTACCAATCAAAAACCAATTATAAATCAATTATGCATTAATCAAAATACGTCAACCGATCAAACTTTGATTAAAGAATAAAATTGAAGAATATAGTGAAGCAGAGTAGAAACCACTTAATAAGCATGTAAATAAAGATCAAGACCTCAAAGTTAAAATGAAAATAGCTTGAATCCTTGAATTGAAACTACAAACCTAGCCTTCCATGAAGGAGGCAAACTAACAACAAAGAAAAACTAAGCCTTCCATGAAGGAGGCAAACTAACAAGAAAGAAAAACTAAGCCTACCATGAAGGAGGCAACTAACAATAGAGAAAAACTAAGCCTTCCATGAAGGAGGCAAACTAAGAAGAAAGAAAGAAAGATGGAAAATGGTGTTGGAGTTAATCTCCAAGGGGTGTTCTATCAATCTCAGGATCATATGCATATAAATTTTTAGGATTGGATCGGGTCATACACAAAAAGGTGAATTCATACAGAAAATCCAAGAATGATATACCTAAAATAAACAAAAAATTGTTAGAAAGATTAAAAATTTTATACAAACTCCTAAATGAGCCTAGGAAACTAACAACCTATCCAAGACATTGTCCCCAATATCATAGATAGAAATTATATAACAGGAAAAGAAATATGACAAAACCACCAAAGTAAGGAAAAGTTATAACCGAAGAGTGGTATCTGGTTCTCTTTTGTCTCTGCCATCCTGATTTGGTTGGTTCACTAGCTGCATTGATACATGCATGAGAATGAACAGTAGTTGTGATTGTGGCTCACATCTTCCTCTGGTTTTACGTCCAGTAACGGCTGAAACGCCTTCTAAGAGTCGAGGATGTGCTTTCCATTCAGTTTTCTTGTAAACTGACAAAAGGGTCTTTTAAAGTCAGATTCCCAAGACTATAACGTGCTTTTTCCTTACGGAATAGTTCAAACAAATCAAGAATAGTATACCTAAAAAAAAAATTGTTAGAAAGGTTAAAAATTTTATACAAACTCAAAAAATTGTTAGAAAGGTTAAAAATTTTATACAAACTCCTAAATAAGCATAGGAAACTAAGATGGTCCCCGGCAACGGCGGCAAATTTTTGACACGCTCGTCGCAAACGCGCAAAAATAATTTCTAGATTTCCCTCAAACTATTAGTATAGTATAAAGTGCAACCTAGGTCATCTCCCAAAGACCATTTCAGATTCTTAAGCAAATAAGGAGAAAATTAAAACAAGGGGATTTTGTAAAGATTTGATATTGAGTTCTAAACACAAAATACAGAATGAAATTAATTTCACTTAACAATTATCAACTCAAGGAATTCAGAGACTATTTTCTTAACTAATCATTGATTACTAAAATCATGCATTGTGTTTATCAACCTAGGATCATCTGGAACCCCTAAAATGATCCTTGAATTCTCTACTGAGAAACCTCTCAGAATTTAATTGATTATGATCAACAAGATTTAGTAACCACTTAATCTTTTATCTAAACCAATTTCACAATAAGAATTCAGTTGAAGTAAGTAATAAAATGAAAACCTTCAATTCAATTACTTAATTTCTACTCTTCAAACTTTTGGAAAATGATTTACCAATCAAAAACCAATTATAAATCAATTATGCATTAATCAAAATACGTCAACTGATCAAACTTTGATTAAAGAATAAAATTGAAGAATATAGTGAAGCAGAGTAGAAACCACTTAATAAGCATGTAAATAAAGATCAAGACCTCAAAGTTAAAATGAAAATAGCTTGAATCCTTGAATTGAAACTACGAACCTAGCCTTCCATGAAGGAGGCAAACTAACAACAAATAAATCTTAAGCCTTCCATGAAGGAGGCAAACTAACAACAAAGAAAAACTAAGCCTTCCATGAAGGAGGCAAACTAACAACAAAGAAAAACTAAGCCTTCCATGAAGGAGGCAACTAACAATAAAGAAAACCTAAGCCTTCCATGTAGGTTGCAAACTAACAAGAAAGAAAACCTAAGCCTTCCATGTAGGAGGAAAACTAACAAGAAAGAAAGAAAGATGGAAAATGGTATTGGAGTTAATCTCCAAAGGGTGTGTTTCTCCTCTTGTAAACCCTTCTATTTATAGAAGATTTGTGAGGCATCATCTTCAGAAAGTCACCAACTAGGATATTACTTTTCGACCCTTTTATTGCTTTCACATGGGCTTTGTTGAAAATGCAAAACACTTTTGAATTTTTGTCACCAATTAGCACAACAATTTTTACTTTCTTGCACCGCAATTTCGGATGTTCACATGTCTGAATTAGAGCTTAAATTCTGAACAAAAGTTGTAGCCTCGGATCTTAGCTGTCCAACAGATTTAATTTCATCTCAATATGACTTCTGTATCTCAAGATATGGCCGGATCTTTGCACACTGTTCAAATTCCACGTCAGCAACACTATCTCATCTTTTGAGATAATTTCGGAGTCATAAACATCTCATTTAGAGTATGCTCTTGCTTTGTAACTGTGGACACTTCTTTAAGCTTTCATTCAAGACAGATTTCATGATTTTTGGATGTCTAAAACTCCTATTATGCTCAAAATACTATAATAGTGTCATTTTAATCGGGTAAGCAAAGAAATTCAATTAAACTTCATATGAACCCAAACTCATAAAATATGACAAAGACCACTTAATTGAACATATAAGAAGTCTTAATGAGATAAAAGTGAGAGATAATTATTTATGAAATTTATGCTTATCAATGAGCTTAAATTATTAGTTCAATAAGTACACAAAAGGTGTCTTAAACCTATACATATAGGACCTCTAAGTCTAAGTGCAAAAAGAAATCCCTATCCCTATATTAAGTACAATGGAACCAAACAACAACATAGGTGTTAGAAGTCTTAGAAGTCTCTTCCTTCAAACTAAGTAGGGCTTTTACCTCTCCCTGTAGCTACTTGACCCTAAACCTTGTGATCGCTGGGGTAGGCTCAATAAGTTTGGATATAGTGACATGTTCACATCATCTCTTCCCTCTCCGAGAGCATTCATCCTCTAATATATATGTGAACACCAATTCCCGTCCGAAATTTTTTTTAATTAAATCCCAAAAGTAAATTAAATGAAAAGGAAGAAAAGAAACAAAAAAAAAGTAGAAATAATTGGGCCTAAATAAATGAGTGGCCTAATGGAAGAAAAAATATAAAAAATATGATAATAAAAAATAAAATAAAAAATAATGATAAAATATATAATAAAAGATAATAATAAAAATAAATAAATAAGGGGAAGAGGAATAAAAGGAGTAGTAAAGGTAACAGAAAATAATAGAATCTAGTAAACATTAATAATGGTAAAAAAAAAGAAGTAACAATAATAAAAAAGAAAAAAAATAAAAATAAAAATAAAACTAATAATAATAAAAGAAAAATAAAGATTAAAAAGAAACAAATTCAGTTAAAGTTAGTTAGAATTAATTGAAAGTTAGTTAGATTAGAGTTAGAAAGTAACTATGGTTGAAGTTAATATTACCATGGTTACCGAAGGATATAAAGGGAATTTGAAGAAAGAGGCGGTTACTTTTTTTGAGCGCCAAAAAAGAGGGGTTTTCTGCATATTCTCGGTCGTTGGGGATTCTTGGTTTTGGTCTCTGTTTTCTCCAAATTTCCTTCGATTTCAAGGGAAGATTTCTCGGCTCTTCGAGTAGGGGTTAGCTTCCAAAGGCTACTCGGAGCTTTCTCTCGATCGTTTTGGTTCGTGCTTCCCTCGGCAATCTCTTAGAATCCTTTTTATTCGCACCTATTCGATCAGTTCGAGTTGAATCAGCTCCGTTGAGGAAAAGATTCTGTGTTCTTGGAGTTTAGGTTCTGCACAGGTCAGTATTTTCATCTTCTCCACTTATCTGAATGCTTGGAGTACCATATTTTTGCTCCTAACATGCATTGCCAATCTGAACGAGTGTTGTGTTAGAATGAAATAAGAGAGGAACACATTGATAGCAGGAAGAGATTTAATTGCATAAAGGATTCTGGTTACTTGTTTTAAATTTAGATCTGGAATATGTATGTGAAATCCTTAAGAAAACTGATATGGTTAAGTCCGTGTTTGCTAAAATTATCAAAATAGAGGTTTAGATTAATCATGATGCATACTTGCCATTCCTGCGATTGAACTGTGGTCTAGAATGTTACACTGGATGACAAATGGCTTAGCGGACCTGTAGATTAATAATATCACGGAGATATAAAGGCGTAGAGAATACTTGTGAATAATGCAGTATAAATATGAATTTAGAGTTGTACTTTGGGACTTAGAGCTCAGCAGTAATTGACAATTCGTTACTGCAAATTTACAGTCTCGAGTCTATGCTATTGGTCTTAGGCTAAGTCAAGGTTGTTAGTCAAATCTTGATAAATTGACACTTGCTAAAGCTTAGAGGAAACCCTAGCGTTGAGAGGCTCAGTTAAGGAGCGACATAGATCAATGTCTATGGAACCATAGCTCACCATAGCGTAGGGGAAAACTAGAATTTGCAGAGAAAATAAGGACTCGCCTCCTGTTATGTTTTAAACTGGTTGGCTATTGAAATATGCTACATCAGCATTATGAAGTCTGGTTTTCTGCCTTTATGACTTTAACAATTGGATGTACTTGTTGCTATAAAGTATCTGTTGGTTTATTTATTAAATGCAATAGGGCTTAGAAGCTGATACTGGATTAGCACGAGGATCACTTAAGGTCCTACCAAAATCTGTGTCCTGGTGGCAAGCTGGCTTTGGTAGTGAGCTAAATGCCAATGTTCAAATATCATCCATAGTTTCTAGGCAAAGCTAGAAATTAGTACCTACCTCTATAGAGACCAATTTTCAGCAAGCCTGGTGACAAATGAGCCATGCTCATGATTGTCATAATCCCTGTACAGAGTGGACAAAACTGAGAGTGGGTAGGAGTCACTGGCCAGCACTTATCCCTAGACATGGTGGGGTAATGAGAACACAGGGGGAACTCAGATTATAAAATTATAGGCACTCTGAACATCATGCTTGCTTAACTAGCCAGTGAAACAAGCTTTGTGTATCTGTTGGGGATCAGGAGAGGTTAGATAAATTCTGGCACCCAGTTTCTCTTGGTCTGCCAATTAACAGCACCTTGGTCATAATATGGCTAAATCCTTCATAGAGTAAGAACATAGGTAAAGTTATTGCCATGCTTAAGGGAGTCAAGTATCTTGGATCTTTCACTGGTCTACTAGTATTGGAAATTGGTGATGTGAAGAGTCGGTCATGTGTATATGCCAAGCTGGTCTTGGTTGCTGAGCTGATACACCATCAACTCTAGAGGATGGAAGTCCAAATTGTTCCGCCAGTCTTGGTGGGGAATTTGGGCTGCTGAGTTTCAAATAAATGCTCGGAACACTTTAGCAATGGTATTATAGTAACAAGAACTTCTGGTATCAACACATTAAGGGGTCATCACCAGGCACCACAACTCACATAAGACATTGCACTCTGATATGCAAAATTCTATAGGTCAATCCCTTCAAATACCATGAGTATAGCTTGGTCAAAGGAAAGGAAAGGGGAAAAGCTGAGAAGGGTAATAGATTCAGCCATAGGAGGTGCACTAGTCTTGTTGAATCTGTCACAGCAGTAAGCTTGTCCTGTTTGCTGCCTAGGAGGGGAATGAGCCACCAAAAAAGTTCAAGCCTTAGGGTCAATAAGTATCCCTGATCCATGGTACCAATGTTATGATTCTTGACATGATTACCACTTTGCAGTATCCTCAATTGTCAGAGAATCAAACTTCAACAAATCAGTTCCCCAGGTCTTGTAGTCTAGGTTAACTTAGAGCCATAATGGTCAGCATTAGGTTTAATTACTCCAGCTCGTCTCAACTTACTCTTAGCTAACTAAATCAACAAGTGGTGTCTGGTTTGAGTTAAATTTCTGGAATTGTGGCCTAGAATTCTGAGATATAAGGGTAGAGGATATTAAAGTGGTTGTTTAGTCTCTGCAATAGGATTTTCATCTAACATTAAGTTGCAACCTATTCCCTATGTTCAGCCAACCAGTCTTCAATTCAGCATATGTAAACCCAACCTGATTCTATACAAGTTGCTGTTCCTTGGCCAGAAACCAGTCATAGTGTAGCTATAGCAGCAGAGTCCCCTTTGCCCAGTTCTCTCCATGTTCTAATCTTAGTTCCAGGTCATACCTACTAAGCAATATAAACAAAGTCTGGGTCTGCCCTCAGTGGGAAATAGGAATTGACAATATGAGCCTAAGAATTAGAGGATCCTATGTCCAGCAGGTTTTTGGTGCCATCTGCAGCCTGTGTCACTAATTGAAGAGGCAAGATCACATCTGATAGGTACAAAGCTAGATAAGTTGAGATCTGGTCAATGAAAATTAAGAAAGGTCTGCGACTGGAAATAGAAAGCATACCTCTGGAACACAAGTTGCTGACTCAGGACAGTGACTGTAATGACCTTAGGATATTTTCAGAGGATGGAAATTGGCTAATAAGATCCCTAGTCTTGTACCAGGTAGGATTTGATTAGTTAGGGATCAGGTTAAAATCAGCAAATGGTCATACAGACATTAATACCCCCTAACCTGATAGCAAAAGGATAATTTACAAGGTCTTCATTAGTACCTTAAGGGTGCGAACATGGATATTCTTACAGACAACTGAAAGCTGATCCTTAGCTTTAATACCCTGGCCAAATCTACATAGAATTAATGACATATAATGCAGATAGGAACCCTCTTACTGGTACTGTTTTTTTAGTAGTTAGCCCAGGGGCTAAGGTGACTTTGGACTAGTCTTAGCAGTAGATTCAAGGACAGTTTCAGAGTCTAAGTTGTCAAGGAAGGTAAACATCCAACTATGTTGTTCAAGAAGTGCAATGTGGCTATAAGCCCTAGGTTTAACTGGCTTTTGTTGGATTCAGGGCAGATTTGAGTCTCCAAGGCAGAGTCTATCATAACATTGTCAAACAAGTAACTGGCCATCCTAAAATACTGCATCAGAATAGTGTATAACCAGTTTTTGCCATAAAATCAGTAAACCTGCCCATGTGAAACACAGCCCTTCTAGCAAGCCCACACAACACTGAACCTGAATCAGGAGACACTCAAACTTTGGCTGAAAGTACACCTCAACAAAACCTGCCCCTGTTAAAAGATAACTGGATATCAGATTGGGATACATTAATCACATAACAAATAAACAACAGATGGGCTGAGAATGCTGAAACCCCATAACAAGCCATCCATTTAACCATTTCCTGAAGTTTAAATTGGGTTAACCTTCTCCAAAACTGGTTAGAAGTGGTGAGTAGCCTTCTAACCAGGGTAATGAAATAAGGCTTCAATTAATTGCAAAAATCTGCCAGGATTGTCGGCTTTGTTCAAGAGCTTAAACCCCATAGCTCATTATCATTGAATCGGTTAACTAAGTTTCAGGTGCAAAAGACCGAGAAATCTGGATGATAAATTCTATTAAGTAGGACGATTTGGGCTCAATAAAGGCTAACGATTAAGGGTAAGATACAAGGCTGAACATGCAATGCTCTTAAGCTGTTCCCCCACTTATGCTTGGGAAATTTTACTAGAAGATGGAGGATAACTAGGGGAAACTAGGCTAGCATACCAAATGCTCCCAAATCTTGAATATTACATTTCATAAAGTAGAATATGAAGTTAACCAATTAATAAGAAGCTCAATCAAGAAACCAAGAGGAAATTAGAACTAGTTAAAATGGTATTTTTAGAGTAATTCACAAAATCCCAAAAGTCTACCCTCATGAAGTTTAGCAAGGTCTATTCATCGAGATTCTATTAAATGCCACCTTCGAAAATTGGGTTTGATAACTTCAAGAGTTTTAAAACCTTGGTTCTCACGTAATGAACTCTAAGTGTGAACTGGTAGCATACCCTACTGTTTGATATTTAGAGAATCATATGAGTCTAAGGGCAGCCTTTGTTTGTCTTAGACTCTATGCATATGTGGATCCAAGAAAACATCCAAGATTCCAAAACCTTTCTGAAATTTCTTTCAAACCTCGGTTCTCACACAATGAACTCTAAGTGCGAACTGGTAGTACACCCTACTGTTCGACATTTAGAGAATCATATGAGTCTAAGTGCAACCATCGTTTGTCTTAGACTCTGTGTATATGTGGATCCGAGAGAACATTTAAGATTCCAAAACCTCTCTGAAATTTCTCTAAAACCCTGATTCTCACGCAATGAACTATAAGTGCAAACTGGTAGCATACCCTACTTTTCGACATTTAGAGAATCATATGAGTCTAAGTGCAGCCATCGTTTGTCTTAAACTTTGTGCATATGTGGATCCGAGAGAACATCCAAGATTCCAAAACCTTTCTGAAATTTCTTTAAAACCTTGATTCTCACGCAATGAACTCTAAGTGCGAACTGGTAGCATACCCTACTGTTCGACATTTAGAGAATCATATGAGTCTAAGTGCAGCCTTCGTTTGTCTTAGACTCTGTGCATGTGGATCCGAGAAAATATTTAAAATTCCAAAGGCTTTCCGAAATTTCTCTAAAACCTCGATTCTTTTCCAAAATAATTTTCAAGTCCGATTTGATCCTAGGTCTCACACAATGAACTCTAAGTGCGAACTGGTAGCATACCCTACTGTTCGACATTTAGGGAGTCATATGAGTCGTAGTGCAACCCTCGCTTGCCTTTGGCTCTGTGTATATGTGGGTCCATGAATACATACCAAAATCAAATTTCAAAATATGTCTTAAATGATTGAGTCCCACGCGGTGAGTTCTAGGTACAAACTAATAGCACACCCTACTGTTCGATATGTAGAAATCATATGGGTCCTAATGCAGCCTTTGTTGGCCTTGGATCCTGCACACATGTGGACTAAGAACATTCTTTAAAAATCCAAAATACTTTTCCAATATTATATAAACCTTGTTATGGAGATCAAGTCTTCCAAAAACCAGAACTACGTAACCTTGAATTTTCCCATTGCACCAGGGAATATGTAAGAGTAGGATCGAGTCTTGTCAAACTATTTTCTACAAACCTATTTATTTTAATTCTAAACTAAAGGGATCAAATAGTTTTTAAAAATATCAAAATCACACACTCAATTTAAATGTTACCGTTCTTCGGAATGGGTGAGTAGGGTGCCTAACAGCTTTCCTATTTGTAACCGACTCGTAAACCTAGAATTTCTTCCTTAAGTTAGGGTTTTTTCAAATGTTTTCCCTTAAATAAAAATTTGGTGGCGGCTCCACAATCAAATTAAAAATTCTTTTTAAAATTTTTAACGAGTTTATCATCTCGTAGTAATTACAGTTATAACAATGTAATGTCACCATCGCTTGCAAGAAAAGGAGATAAGTCAAAAACATTAAAGTAGCACTAACACCATAGTCACTTGGTAGATCTAAGAAATAGGCATTGTCTAGGGTTGTAATTTAGACTTCTTGAGATAAGGAAATATCTCTTTCCTAAGATGCAACCAGACCCAGTATGTCTAAGATATATCTACTTATAAGGCCATTAATTTCATTATACATTTCTTATTTTCCTTCAATCTTTGAAAAAATGGTATTCTAGGTTGGTAAGGCTTTGCATGAGGTTTCTTAGGAGCCTTTTCTACAGTCTTTTCAACCTCTTTCCTTTTCTCTTTTAGGCTTATATCCATAGGCGTTAAGAGATCATTAGTAATCTGTTGGTGCTCATCAGTATCCACATGCTCCTTCTCCTTTTTTTCTATAGACATCTTCAGCTTTTTCCTACTTCTTAAAGTGATCATCTTGGCCTACTCCTTTGGGTTCACCTTAGGCTGGCTGAGCAGTGTCCTGAGCGTTTTTTATATCAGGAGGTCATAGATTCATCCCACTTGATTTTTCATATTTTGAAATTGATTTTCTATGTTTTGGAGTCGTGCTTCCTTATTATGGAATCATGATTCTAAAGATGTTGGCTCTATCCTTTCTTGCCTATAGCATCCTTAGCTTTGTGCATGAGAGGGGGTTATAAATATTTTGAATTGTTAGTATAATTATTACCTTGATGCCCTTCATAAGAGAGGTTGGAATGATTCTTCCAAGTGCAGTTATAAGTGTTTCCTATGTAGTTAGCCCCTTCATTTTGTTGAGCCATATGGGCTTTAACCATGCATCCTTCCTCATCATGGCTTATGACAATCTTCCCTAAGATCCTATGTTGTAATGATTATGAAAAGTATTATACTAGGAACAAATGTTATAATTGCTCCCACGTAATGATAGATGCCTCTGATAGAGAGTTTAACCAATCGTCCTCCTTTTCAATGATTGTGAAAGGGAATAACATTGATCTAATGGCATCTTATGCCATACATCCGGATACTATTTGTCAGCTTTAGGAACTTTCGAATATAGAGGTGTGGATCCTTTAAAGTTGTTCCTCTAAATGGAAGCGTGTTTAGGATCATGTTGATAAGGGTGGACTTCAATTTGAAGTTTGGAACACCTTCAGGTGTTGGGATTGATATGCTGCTCAATAGGCCCTCATCATTTCGGGCTATGTGATCCAATAATATCCTTCATCTTTGCATTGTGAGCTTTTTTGCTTCAATTTCTCATCTAAATCTTTTAGCTATTTTTTCTATCTTAAGATTAAATTGTAATTAAGGAGCTCATGCATACACAAGCCTAAACACTACACAAGGATATATAAATATATTTTTTTAATTTAATTTTTACAAAATAAAATATATACTTATATCAAGCAATCAAGATCCTTATAAATGATTTAAAGTTAATTGTTAACCATTTGTTTTTATTTTATTAATGTTTAATGATTATGCAATATCAATATTTTTTCCTTAAGTTACTATCCACACAATCATGCAAGGTATATAATTAAGAGAAGTATAAAAAATATTTGGACTTCTTAAATTAATAATCGGTTACAAATCAAAGATTTCGATTGATTCTCCAAAACTCTTACAAGTAGTTTACTTATAGTTCTATTAATTAGGCATTGGTACGATCTCCTATTTTCTAATTAACTTAGAAATCAACAAGAGTAGTTAATTCTCACAAATTAATTATGCACAATAAGAAAAACACAATTGAATAGAAGCACATAATCATTCATAAAAGGGAAAAATGGGTTTAATTGGTTACATCATAAATTTTGCTAAAGCTCCATGATTTAGGGATTAGTTACACGTAGAGAGATAAGACAAACAAGAGTGTACGAATTCAACAAAACAATTTATAATCCTAATTCTAAAAAAAAAATGACAAAATTGTAATGTCGGTAAGGCTAGTTATAGGATGTTGTAACTCATATTGTGAAAAGGTTTTTACCTCTAAGATCCTACAAGAGAATACCAAAAGAAAGATAAAGTGAAAAGGATACTGGAGGGGTGTACATATCTGTGTGTCTCTAGGATATGAAGGGGTAGTCGCTTGGGTAGTGAGAGGCTTGTCCCTGAGAGAATAGTGTGGTCTTTGGGGCCTAAAGCGTTGTGTAGAATGTGTGGCAGAGCCTCCCTTTTTAGTTGTAAATTAGGATTTACTATCATGGACCAAGATTGACTAGTTGTTTCCTTAGCTATCACGACCATTATAAGTCTTGCAGCCTTGTAAGGCTGACTAGGAAACCTCTTGCATCATTAGGGCTAATGTTGCATTATCATTGGTGCCTTCCTTATCTTTTTATGCTCTTCTTACCTTCTTTTTGGCGCAAAATTCACCTATTTTCTACTTAAGTGATCATTCCTACAAAATAAGAAAAATTAGGTAGAATTATAATTAAATAAACATAAATTATATTGTAATTTAAACTAATTTTTCATAGATAAATCAACAGAATGGTGGTTTATGAAAAACCATAGTGCTAGTCAGGCTAGCAAGAGACTTTGTAACTTACACTATGCAGGGGTTTCTTCCACTAAGATCTTAAAGGAAAGTGTCGGAAGAAGAAAGAAATGGGACTAGGGGAGATGGGAGTGAGAAATGAGAAAGAGGTGCATCGAAGGATCCCTCAAAATGTTAAGGGTGTCGAGACATGTTTTTCTTCCGAAGTGTAGCCTCTCTTTTATAAGGATGGATTAAGGTTGCCTCTATTGTGAATTGGTTTGACCTAAGGTGCCTCCTTAGCTATCATAGCCGCTTAGGGTGACCTATAGTGTTGTCCAAATTGATTAGATTCCTTCCAACATCATTAAGTCTAACTTGGATCATTTTTTATACCTCTTAAGGTTAGCATAATCGTGATTAGGTTTGCCAGACTGTGTCAGAGATTGGAAGACACTGCAAGGTCGTGTCAAAAATCTTGGTCCACTATAAGGGCATGCTCAACTAGCACAATTGTATTAGCTTCCTCCAAGGGAAATTTTTGTCCTTGTATCGCTTCTTCATCTTTTTTATGACCTTTTTGCCCTTATTTTAATCCAAAATCTACCTAGTTTTTTAATCTCTCCTTACGTGATCATTTCAACCAAAATAAGAAAAATGATGGATTATCAAATGCCATAGAGCCTGACTATTTCTTTACTTTGTAGCAAGGGATAAAATATGCAATCTTACTGAATATGTCCATTACCACAAAGATGAAATCCATTCTCGTTTAGGTTCTAGGTAAACCTACGATAAAGTTCATACTAAAATTTATCCAGTCGAAGTTAGAAATGGACAAAAGAGTATATACGTCATGAGGTATGCTAGTGGATTTGACCTATTTACATCTGATACACCTGACAATAGCTTTGGATATCTTTGTTTGTGTGGGGCAAAAAATTATTCTTTAAGCATGTTCAAGGTTATTTGGATGCTGAAGTGATCCATTAAACCTCTCATTAGATTTTTTGCACGCAAAACTTGAGTGTAAATTATTTTTCAAGTTTTACCAAAAAGTATTTTATCCAAAAAAATAAAATACTATTATATTATTCAAGTATTTTTATTAGAGTTTCTTTTTCTGAATTAAATTAGACTTTGTTGTTATTTATTAATTTGATTAAACTTCGTTTCTATTTTATTTTAATTTGACTTTATTTTTCTTTATCAATTTAATTAGTTATTTTGTTACGTTTGTTGATTTGGATAAAATTTGTTATTTTATTTCATTTATTTTATTGATCATTGTGAATTGGCTTAATAGATATTTTATTATGACCACATTTAATGTTGTTTTTTTATTTATGACTTGTATATGTTGTGAATTATGTATTATAAAAATTTAAAAAGACAAATTTTTGAACTAGTTTTAAAAATTTATAAATTTTTATAATGATTAGTTAATATTAATTGAGTAATAAATATACTTTTAGCATTTGAATTATAAAATTTTTTAACTTGCTAAGTCTAACTTGTAAAGAGTGAATTTATTGTTTTTAGAGTTAAATCTTTAAAAAATAACTTTTTTTAAAAATTCAACTAAAAAGTTTATTTATTTAAAACTAAAAAGGAATCCTTTCAAAAAATAAAATATTGTTAAATATTCCTTTAAAAATTAATTTTTATGTTCTCAATCGTTTTAAAAAATTATTTTTTAAAATTTAAGATCCCTGGTTATAAGTTAATTTATTTTCAACATTTTTTAAATTTGTTTTCCAACAAAATTATTTTCAGTAGAAATTATTTTTAATCAAATCAATTGAAATTGAAATAATTCTTTTAAAAAATTTTCAAAATTAAATTTATTTTGAGTTTTATTATCCTCAGAGATATGTGAACTAAAAAATATATTTTTAAATATTTATTTTTATTTTATCTTAATAAATTTGTATAATTAATTTTTGTATAATTAATTTGAGATAATAGATATTATAAGGTACTAATGATTTTTTCATGTATATATAACTTCCAAATTTATCTTTATTTTCATAAACTTTTATTTTTGTTTCTTTTAATTTTTAAACTTGAATGTTTTTTATATTTTCAGTTTATCATATCATAACATCAATCATGACACTTACTTTATATATTTTATTTTCTTTAATTTGATAAATTCTTAATTGAAAATGGTCCTAGAAACTTGATTGTTGAGCATAAGAGTGCAAAGATCCTTTTAAACAATGTTATTATGGAAGTTACACTAGTAAAACAACATTTTTACAATAAATTTTTCTATCAATTGTTAAATAATCGATGTAAAAAAATATGGTAGCATTTTTAAAATTTATAGATTAAATTTCTATATCGATTAATAATTAATTTATGTAAAAATATTATTTACAATGGATAAAATTTTAGCTAACAAAAAATATTTTTTATATTAATCAAAAGTTTAACCAATGTAAAATACTAACCAAAATCTTCTCTTAGAAAAGTTTCTCAAAAATTTTTTATATATCCAACCCTAATACACCTCTTTCTTCTCTTACTTTTTATCCTCTTCCCTCACTTCTTTGATTTCACCAACCTCTTTTACCTTGTTGAGGATCTTCAAAAGAGAGTCTCACCTATAGATCGAGCTCCTTGAGCACAATCTCCTCAACAAAATTTATCATTATCTTTCTCATTACACTCATCCCAATACATCCTAGATTATAATGATTTTTAGTCATCATAACCTTTTTATAAGAATAAAAGAGAAAAATTTGTACATGTTAGATTTAGGATATACTAAAATGTATGTTAATATATATATATATATATATATATATATGTATGTATATATATATATATATGTATATGTATATGTATATGTGTGTGAATATTGAAACTTATTTTTTATCATTTTCCTTACCTATAACTAAATTTGTTTTAGTTATACCTCAACATCAAAGCTTAAGTGCCTAGAACTTATTTCAGTTAATGTTGAATTCTATGTAAATAAGGTAATGATGTTATAATTATGGAAAGATGGAAATAAATAAATAGGATAACTAAAATAATATCATAATTATAGTAATGATATAATTAGGAGAATTATGCCCTTATAATTTTGGTAATTAGGTAACTAGATATGTTGGAAATTAACTCATGTACCAATCATCCCTACTATAAATACATGTTCTGTTATGTGGTTGAAACACATGGATTCATTCTAAGTTTTCTAGCTTTTCTCTCTCAACATAGTACCTAGAGCCTAATGAGAAGAGGCTATAATTCGTGACATACTTAGTGGACCCATTGTACATTGACAAAAAAAATTTCAGCAACCATGTTTTCTCTTTAGTTTTGGACCTCCTTCTTCTTTATTAACCATGATCGTCTTTGATCTTCTTAAGGTTAAGGCCCTAGTCTTCACCAACCATATCAGTACTCCTTTTTGTAAGACAAGATTACATGCCGACCTTACTACTAAGGTCACTAATATTGTTGAGGATGATGGTGCATGTTGAAGGAAAGCTGATGTCTAACTCTTTTACATCATTAAGATCACCATTCATCCTTTTGTTCTTCTTGTTTTCCATGCTCATAAGATATGTGAAGTCATATGAACTCAAGCAAAGTATCTTTATACCAATAACACTCAATGTCTTTATGGGATTAGCCATGACCTTATGATCATTGTTGGTGTCCTCTTCCTTGATGAAGTTAGGGCTACTTATTTAAGAAAGGTCTCTAATCTTGTTCATGATTTTAATGGCTCTTATCCCTTATTTCTAGTCCAACTAAAGAGCTCAAGTAACATTAACAATTCTTTATGTTATTGGCCTTATATAGCCTTCTAGAGGCCTATTCTTATGTTCGTGATCAAATTCTAGGTTGTCTCATTATTCTTACCATGGAATCTACTTGATCAACCTTGTTCCACGTCCTGACTAAGACTAATATTGTTGTTCCTCATCCTCCTATGAACTTCTCAACTTTGATATCTCATCAAAATGATAATGCTAGTCCTATAAACTAGGAAAATATTGACTATAGTATGATCATTATCATAAGCTTGTCCACACAATTGATCAATGTGATGCTCTACATGGTTGTCATTCCTGCACTACTAATGTTTCTCAAGTTACGTAACATGACTCCCCTACTCCTATTGAACCACCATTTATTCCTCATATATCATTTGTATCTTATGATGACTTTTTGAAGTAGTGTGAGACACATCAAGCTTTTGGTTCCACTCTATCGATTGTGTACATTAGTAATTCCTTTCTAACTCCTCTCATTCTTCCTCTCTAAGTCCTTAGATTCTTGATACTATATCACATATCACATTAGTGGTAATCAATCTCTTTTATCTACTATTTTCCTTTCTAGTTCTTTACATCCTATCACTATGTTTAATGGTTCTCAAACACAATCTCAAGGTATTGGTACTGTTCTCATTATTTTGTTCATGTTCATTAACAATGTACTTTATATCCCTAATTCTCCTTTTAATTTATTGTCTATTAGGTTTCAATCGTACTTTTGATTGTATTATTTTATTTATAAAAGATTCTATCAATCTGCAGGACCAAAAATTAAGGAGGATGATTGGCTTAGGATGTAAGTCTCATGGTCTTTATCAACTCAAAACATCCTCTCTTATTAGCTCTATGGTGGATTATTCGCTTGTGATTCATGCTCAACTGAACCATCCCAACCTTTCCAACTTAAAGCAACTAGTGTCAGGTCTCTCTATGTTATCTTCCTTAGCTTGTGAATTGTGTTAGTTAGGCAAACATGTTCGTAGTTCCATATCTCAATCATTTTCTTTCTACTTTAGAATCTAATTAATTTGTCACTTTTATTGATTATTTTTCTCATTGTACTTGAATTTATTTAATGAAAAAATATTTTGAGTTATTTTCTTTCTTCCAGTATTTTTATAATAAAATAAAAACTCACATTGGTATTCCTTTCTTATATTACAAAGTGACAATTCAAAATAATATTTGTCTAACTTTATTTATAGTTTAATGGTGTCTCATGGAATTCTCTGTCAAACATCATATCCTTATATCCCTCAATAAAATAGGGTTGCTGAACATAAAAATAGACACCTCTTTGAAACTGTTTGTAAACTTTTACTTCATGCTCATGTTCCTCTATGTTTTTAGGATGATGATATCCTTACTGCTCCCTGTCTTATCAGCTGAATGATTTTCTCTATTTTGGCCAGAAAAGTCCACAACAGATTTTGTATCCACATTAGTCTTTTCATCCAATACATCCTCAAGTCTTTGGATCTACTTGTTTTGTCCATAATACTAGTCTTGGAGTTGATAAACTCTTTACTTCACATAAATGTATCTTCTTAGGTTATAACAAAAAGGGTACTAGTGTTATTCTTCTATTTTTATCATTATCTTATCTCTTCTAATATTATATTACCTTTTTATTGTCTGACATGTTATTTACTCCTTCATCTACACCTGCATCTTTTATTATCTCTTTTTTGATACGTGTTCACCTTTATCCTCTAGCAGAGTTTCTAGCATAACTATCAACACTGACAACCATTTTAATACCACCACGAATAAAAAATAACACTGTTATTGATCCACCTTCGAAGCCATCTCATTTCCCCCTCTAATCTTGCCTTCTCTAATTGATCTTCTCATTGCGGTTCGTAAAGGTATACATTCTACTTGTAATGCTTTCCCTCACCATGTTAATATCAATTACCTTCATTTGTTAATTTTTCATTACATTTATCCCTATTTTTTATCTTTCGTTTCTGTACCTAAGTTTTTAGGTGAGACCTTTCCTCATTCTAATTGAAAACAAGCTATGCTTAATGGGATGAGTTCTCTTTATCATAGTGGCACCTAAGAATTAGTCTCTCTCCCTTATGGTAAGTTAGTTGTGAGTTGTAGATGGATATACATTGTCAAAGTTGGTCCTAATGGTTAGGTGGATCAACTCAAGACTCACTTAGTAGCTAAAAGTTACATATAAATCTTTGGTTTAAATTATGATGACATTTTCTCTCCTGAGGCAAAGATGGGCTTTGTTAGGTTCTTCATATCTATAGTCATTATCTGTCACTAGCCTCTTCACCAGCTTGACATCAAGAATGTCTTCCTTTATGGTGATCTTACTAAAGAAGTTTATATGGAGCAACTTCCTAACTTTGTTTCTCAAGGAGAGTTTTCAATACTTGTTTGTCATCTTTGAAAAATGTTATATAGTCTCAAATAATCTAAGAGATTGGTTGGGTCGATTTAGTGTTGTGACTCAGCAGTTTGGCTAGACTCAAAGTGAAGTCGACCCCTCAATTTTCTTTAATCATTTAGTCACAACATACATTTACCTAATAATGTACATAAATGACATTATTATCACAAGTAGTGATCACTGTGACATTGCATAAGTAAAACATATTTGTCACTATTTTCAAACAAAAGATCTTGTAAACTTCGATACTTAAAGAAGGTTTCACAATCCAAGAATACATTATGATTTTTCAAAGGAAGTATGCAATGTATATCCTAGTAGAAACTGGATTATTGAGTGCCAAATATGTTGACATTGCTATGAATCCTAATGTCAAAATTTTACCATGACAAGGGATTCATTTTTAAATCTAGAGAGGTATAGAAGACTAGTTGGTAAACTAAACTATCTCCCTATCACTTGTCCAAACATTTCCTTTTCAATTAATATGGTAAGCCAGTTTCTTAATCTCAAGTATGCTAGAGGAAGTCCAAGAAAAGATCTCTTACATAAAAATAAGGATTATACCTAAGTTGAAAGATATCATATGCAAGTTAGGTAGGATTTCCCATTAATAAGAGGTCCACCTCCACCTATTTCATCCTTATTGGTGGTAATTTAGTTTCTTGAAAAAATAAGAAACAAAATATTGTTATGAGATTCAATGTAAAAACAGAGTATCGAGCCATGAATTTAACTACTTGTGAGCACATTTAACTCAAGCAGTTGCTTAAAGAGATATGGTTTGGTAAAATAAGTCAAATGAAACTTATTTATGATAATCGAGCAACATTACATATTATCTCAAATTTTGTATTTCATGAGAGGATCAAATATATTGAGACAGATTATTACTTTATTAGAGAAAAGAGATCTTATACTAGCTTTGTCAACTTCAATAATCAATCGGTAGATGCTTTCACTAGATCTTTGAAAAAGAATTAGCTACATAATTAACAAGAGTGAATATGATTTATATGCTCTAATTTAAAAGAATGTTGGATTCTATGTAAATAAAATAATGATGTTATAATTAGAGAAAAATAAAAATAAATAAATAGGATAATTACAGTAATATTATAATTAAGATAATTATATCATTATAATTAAGGTAATTAGATAATCGAATAATTTTTGTTATGAAGTTGAAATATACAAATTTATTATAAATTTTCTCATTTTTCTTTCTCAACAGTTAAAAAATAATAAAATTCTACTATTTAAAATTTATATAATTTATGTTGTTTATCTTTTTTATTATTAGACTTAATCTAAAAAATAATTCTTAATTTTTTTTATTTTAAATTTTTTAAACAAATGATGTATTTTTTAAGATAGCACTTTTATTGTGCTATTTATACTCTATAGAATTGCTAAATTCTATTTAAATTTGATTCTTTTGTCATAGAAAGAAAATGCAAGATTTAATGGAAAACTAAAAAAGAAGAGTCTCAAAAGTTGTTGAAAAATATATTTGTAAAAGCGAACAAATTTTAGAGTACCGTGCGTTTATCTTTATAGCTTCTTTTCGTATTTTCGTGATATTGGGCCAGGATTATTATTTGGGCCAACTACAGTTGGGATTTGTTGTGTTTTTTTATATTTTGAAAAAAAGTTCTATTCACACCTAGGGATGGAAGTGAACAAGGTCGTCCGACAGGGGCTACGGCTTGACTCGTTTAAAGCCTAGTTAAGCTCGGCTCGTTTAATAAATAGATAGGCTTAGGCTTTTTCAAAAACCTCTTTAGATAAACAAGTCAGGCCTAGGCTTATAGAAAAACCTATTTAACCTATTCAGGGACCTATTTATATTTATATATTATATATTTATATTTATTTTAATATATTATATTTATATAATATTTATTTTATATTTTATTTACATAATATTAATATATATATATATATATATATATATATATATATGTTTTAGGCTTATTTAATAGCCTTTTTATCTTGTAGACTTTAAATTTGCAAGCTTTTTTAATTAATTATTTATATAGACTTTAAGTTTATTTATTGATTTTTTTTCTAATGTAGGCTTTTAAACAGGCTTACAGGCCTTGTAGGCCTTAAATCAGGTCAGACCTTGACAGAAAAAAAAGCCTTTAATAGATAACAGGCCCAGGCTCAGGTCTCAAATTTTTTAAACAGGTCAGGCTTGAACACTCAAAGCCTAGCTCGGCTCGGCTTACTTCCATCCCTATTCACACCCTAAACGTATAAAATTGACTTCCAAAATTAAAATTTGGTGAGCATATTTTTATGTTTATTAAATTTAAATTTCAGAAACATTTTATAATAACGATTCTAAAATTTAATTTCTAAAAATATATAAATATACTTCTAAAATAAAATCTAATTTGCGAAAGTATATTTTTAGTTATCCAAAAATTAACTTCCGGTGCGCTGAAAATTGAAAATTTTAAAAGGAGTTTCAGGTTACTCAGCTTTCACCGGTGCAAAAAGTAATGCTTTTTTTTTTATTCATTTAAATGGATTATATCTTATTTGTTTATTTAGTAGTTATGGTTTGATTAGGGATAGAAGTGAACAAGTTCGTTCGACAGATGTTTATGGTTCTGCTCGTTTAATAAATATATAGATTCAAATTTATTAAAAAAATTTTTTGGATAAATAAGTCAGGCCTAGACTTATAAAAAAGTCTATTTAACCTATTCATGGATATATTTATATATTTATTTTAATATATTATATTTATATAATTTTATTTTATAGTTTATTTACATAATATTAACATATATATGTTTTAGGTCTATTTAATAGACTTTTTATTTTATAAGTTTTAAGTTTGCAAGATTTTTAATTAATTATTTATATAGGCTTTAAGTTTATTTATTAATTTTTTTGTAATGTACAACAAGCTTGCAGGTCTTGTAGGCTTTAAATTAAGTCAGGTCTTGATAGAAAAAATTTTTTTATCAGGTAATAAGCCAAGGCTCAGGCCTTCAAATTTTTAAATAGGCCATACTTGAACACTTAAAGTCTAGCTCGACTCAACTTACTTCCATTCCTAGGTTTGACCAAACACGAATGGTTGTTCTGAAAATTAATTAACTCATTTTAAATCTTATTGAGTGAAAATTAATTAACTCAGTTTGAATCTTATTAACCACATGAAATTTGTCTAAAATTTTGAAGTTAAAAATTCAAATGAAAAAACATTTGAAAGATGAATTATATATTTAAGAAATGAAATTTTAAATTATTATATGGGAACTAAGAAATAAATAATGGACATGGTATGCCAAAATTTAAATATGTAGGTAAATAAATAATTTAATATTGTATGTCAAATTTTAAATTTATAAACTCTAAATTATATATAAGAAAAGTTTATTACCTAAATTTAAGTAATATTATTTGAAAACATGAAAGGAAAAAATAATATAAAAGAAAGATTCTTTTATCAATCCGTAATTTTACTTTGTTGTTTGATTTTCACTTTGAGAGTGTTGGCAACAAAGGTTGGTAATGTCAAGAAAATTTATGCGTTTACAGTGTATTGATAAAGGAATATACGGATGTATCAGAACAAATATATAGGTGTAATCATGAGCTTGGTATACATGCATCTAGGAGAATATGGTAAATTAAAAAATGAAGAGCACAACTAAAAATTGTCTCCTAAATTTGAAAAAAAAGAAAAAAAAAAAGAATACACAGATGGTAAAAACATTAATCATCTACACTGTTTGCATTTGAAACATTAGTTGTATACTTGTGGTGAGTATTAACAATAGTGAAGATCAAACTCTACATTAATATTTATTTGCCTACATTTATATTTAGATTAAATATATTTTTAATTTCTTTTAAATAATAAAATTTTGATTTTTATCTCTCAATTTTAAGTTTTTTAAGTTTTTTATTTTTAAAATATTTTAATTATAATTTTTTAAATTAAATCAAATTAGATTAATCATATCTAATTTTTTTATATTTTTTTAAATATGTTAATTATAATCTTTTAATTATTTTAATTTAATGTTATTTAAGTTAGTATCAAGGATCATAGTCAAGTATTTTTGACAATAAAAAATTTAAACCAATAATTTTAAAATTAGTGATGAAATATTAGAGATTAAAATAATTTTACATAATTTCCTAATTTAAATTTTATATTTTTTACATTATAAAAAATATTAATTATATATTAATTTTGACGATTCATGTAATATACTGATACTAAAGCTAGTTTCTTTATGATAAAAATTGAAAGAATAAAAATGAGAGGCTTGATTTATAAATTTTTTTTTATTTTTATCTTTAATTATAAAATATTATCTTATTTTTGAGAAAAATATGTAAAATTTTTTATAATTAAAACTAAAACTAAAACTAAAAAACATTTTAAAAAAAAAGTCTGATTGGTTTTTATTTATTTTCTATTTTTATTTTTTATTTACAGTTTTAATTTAAAAAAATTTATCTTTATTTTTAAAATTTTGTAAATTTTGTAAAATATAATTTTTATTATTTTTATATAAAACTTTAAAAATAAAAATAATGTAATAATTAAAGAAATAAAATTAAAAACTAACAAACGGTAAGACTGAGAATCAAGGGTATATAAAAGACAACATGATGAACAGAGGAGTTTACCGTATACAAAATGGAAATATCAAATTTGTTAGGAAGCTTTTGCTAGATCCTTCCTTTTGTCATATTAAGGGATAATATATTATTACCCATTCCTTCCAATTTACCCTTTAAAAATTCAAACGTCAACCATTGTTTTTCTCAAATCCATCAGCGAAACCATTAACTCCAGTTCAATTTTTTTCTTTTTGAAGCCAATTTCGAAGGAATAGTAATGCCACAATGTCCTGGTAAACTCTACTTTGTTAATGGTCTTCACCTTAATAACCTCATATACTCACACAAGTTACTATACAGGGAATAAAGACAATTCAGCTTGTATAATCAATTTCTAAAGTATTTCTTAAACTTTTCATATACAGAAAATAAAAACTAGAAGATTAATCAGTGTGATTTCCAAGGGAGACACTGCAAATTAGAGCAAGATTCTGTCCATGTGCTTGTGCAAGCCCCTCCAACACCATCACAACACTTGCAAACAATTCCAAGTGTGGCAAAAATCTTTGAGTACCCTGCAATTTCATCACACAAAATCAGCCACCATACCAAAAGGCACAAGCACAAAAAACACTATGATGTTTTTGTTAACCTTGATGAGATATTAAGGAAAGTGCCCTTCCTTCTACAACAGAAGGTTTCTCCGCAATTGAAGAAATCAAGATCATTAACATCACCAACACAAGAGGCTTATGCATAACCATATCAAAAATTTTGGAAGTGAGCTTGAAAATCAAAAACCTTAAAGAGCTAGGAGGAGCAAAGAAGAAGAGAGAAGAGAGGGTTTTTTGAAGAAATTAGGGGTTGCCCAAAAAGTATTTGGGCAATATGAATGATTGTGGTTATTATATTCACAGAAAATGAAAAAGACTAATAAGAATTATAATGATAGGCTTAGGTTTATGACATTTTATTTATATGTTCTCTAGAAGAAAGGGATGGTTTTATTTTATTTAATTGGATTGTTTGATAGGTTGAGATATATTGGGTAGGGTAGGGTGGGGTGGGCTTCTGGAAGATAAAGGGAGATCGTGCCACACGTTTTCGACTCCGTTACGTCTCCGTGGAGATGACTGAGAAGTTGGATGCAACTTTCCTGCCCAAACCCTTTTGGATTTTTGTCTAAATTAAAGTTAAGTGCTTACTTTTTTCTTTGTGCCAGCCAACACTCATTTGTAACTATATCTCAGGTGGGACCTAGTTTTAAGTGTTCCTTTAGTTTATTAAAATTATAAATTTATAAATTAATTTAAAATATATATATTTTTATTAAAAATATAAAAATTGGTTTAACACATGTAAAATAAATATACCTAAGTTTATTGAAACTTTGTAAGAAAAGTATATTGTAAGAGAAATATGAAACTACACCTAATTTTATTATTTTGTTATTTACAAAATTAAATGATGCCAAAATTTGGAATGTATGTCAAACTTTTTAAATAAAAAAAAATTGTGAAGTTTGAGAATAATATGTAAATAAAAACATGTTGCAGTATTTTTCGAAGAAAAGAGGTGGTAAATATAACTTTTTTATTCCATTGATCGTTAGGTATAGCAGTTAAGAGTAATTCGGTGAAATTTGCGAGGAAAAGGCTAGAACTTTCCTTTTTGGGTACATGGCTCGAAGAAGAACGTAAATTTCTAGGAAAATCAAGAGCTTGATTGGTTTATCATTCTGAAATTAATTTTTATATTTTTAATGTAATTTCATTTAAGTTTTATGTATATTTTGAATTTAATAAAATAAGTTTTATTTAACTTAAACTAAACAAACCCAAATTAAAACTCTTGGCTGCTGATAGTATCAAAACTAAAACGGGCTTACCACCAAAACAAAGCAAATTTGGTGAGATTTGGGGATAAAATAAGTTAGAAAATGTTGAAGTTGGAGAACAGTTCCACTTCCCAGACAGTGTCAAAACTTGAACTAGTATGTCCCCAAGACAAGGAAAATCAAAGCAATCAAACAGTTGAAGATGTATGTGGGTATCAGTGACAGATCCGTACAATAAGCGCTACATTTCCAACATTTTTCTTCAACTCTACAGTTTCTATGCTTAGCATTAAAAATCCTTCACTTTCATTGCTTAAATTTCTCATTCTGCCATATTAGGTAAAGAAAAAAGAGAAAAATATACTTGCACAAAACATACATCTGGATCCATCATTCTTTCTTATTTAAAAAATACAAAAATTTATAACCAACAGATATAAGTTGCTGTGTGAATGTAACAAATATTAACACTGTTAAGTAAATCATATTTGAATGTGTTGGAATATTACTTGTATGAAGAAATGTACCTCAACGTGATTGCTAATTGTTGAAGAACCTAATATAAACAACCCACAAGATATGGCTCTAAAGATTTTTAGAACTTAATATTTATTTGGGAGATTATTTTTTTTTCAGAAATTATTCTTTAACAAAGTATTAAAAATTTTTAAAAAACAAGGGATTAACTAAACCACACATTGAATTGGTTAACTATTTTAGGACCTAAGCCTAAGCCTACATAACTCTAGATACTCGGAAATATAAAATATTATCAGCTTATATATATAAAAAAAAGCCTAATCATATACATATTTATAACAAATAACAGAATGATTCTTACTTTTCTTTTTTTTTTTCTTCCTTTTTCTCTTTAGCATCAATTGAATTCTTTGTAAAGAAATTGTCCTCGCACACAAAAAAAAAAAAAGAATAAAACAGACCTCGGTTCAAAATTATTGATAAAGAAAAAATGATATACAAAAGTAAAATGACTAGGAAAATTGTCAAAACATAGATCCAAATTTCTTCAACAAGCAATAAATAGGACGGTGACTAGTCTTCATAGTTTCAGACTACTCCCTGCGGGTCCCTTTTCAGAAAATCGACAAAAGTAGATAAATATACATCAAAATAAGGTAAAGGTTGACTCCGGCAATTGGAAACCTAATAGTATGTTAGGTTTTAAAAAATTATATTCAATTTTTTTTAAAAAATTGTATTTAATTTTATTTTGAACAAATATTCACATTGTAACACTATTTTCATCTGCGAGGAAAAAAAAAGTGGGACAGTAGAAACGCTGTATGCTGAACACACGGGGAAATATGTTTTTCGGTCAGTTGAAAGAAGTTTTGCGATATGGAAAACAAGAAATGCACTTAACATTTAGATGCATTCTATGAATGATTGTGTAATTTTTATAAATAAAAAAAATTGTAACCGTTAAATTTAAAATATATAAAAATGTTAGTTATTGTATGGAATTTAAAACAAGGGAATGAAGTGATATAATATAATAAAAAAATAACATCATTCACTATACTATTTGATCATGAATAAACAGTAAGACCGAGATTTCTTCAATATTTTTGTTTGGCAAAGGAAAAGGGTATGATTCAAAAGACTAAACTTGAAAAGAAAAAAAAAATAACAAGGTTAAAGGCATTTGAGTCCAAGATTAATAATATGAAACAATCAAAACAAAAAACATAAACCTGTATTATGTCATTATATCACAACATCTATATCTAGCTAAATTTGTAAAAGTAAAGATTATTTGTTTTTAACAGAAAAATAGATTAACCAAATAACAGCTAGACTAATTCTTAATTATGATTAATTCAAAATAAATTATAACAAAACACTATATAAAATACAACTAGACGAAGTTAGAATCAGCATATTAAAAAATGTTGCGAATTAGGACTAACATCATATTTAGGCTTCGGATATATTCTAATAGATGGAACCAAAAAATTATTTGTTTGTTTTTTATTAACGAATTATTTTATGATATGTTAATGAATATCAGCTTGTTTTAAAAATTAAATTATAAATTTTGGCGTAAAGAAGAAAACAATTGTTTACATGAATGAAAATTGTATCTAAATTCTAAAGTCTAAAACTATGGTCACTACTTGAAACCAGTCCTTCCTATATCAATATGTAAGGGGACAGTGAGAATTACAATCTCTTTTTTTTCTAATATTTTTTCTATCTTGATCCCTTCATCTTAAATATTAATCCCAGATCAACTTATCCTTATATATTATCAATGTACCATGTTATTAAAGATAAAAAGGAGAAAAAAAGAATGAAAGAAAAGAATAAATCATACATGTTTCTCAAGGACAAATTGAAAACATAAACAATAACATCATAGATGCATTATGATGATAGGAATAAAACTCCTATCATACATTAGAAACCTGTTGGGTTGAGAGCCAGGATTGTTAGGTAGACCACATGAATTAAATGGATTAGTGGAAAAGAAACAGGGATAATAAAGACAGCACAGAAAACAGCAACTGAATAAACTAATGCTTCTCTATCAATGACAATAAGTATCTAAACTTGAAAAAGGAGCATCAACCAAAATGATCTTGATGAGGATCATACACATAAAAAAGCACATACATTTAGAATTTTAACAAATTATACTTTTTTCCTGTCTACAACATATAAAATAGAAGAATTAGCCATTGCCTAAGAGAGTAAGAGTCCAAGACTCTGGTTGTGTCAATCACAAAAAGGATGATGATGGCTAAAAATTCACAAGTCACTAATATCAGTTCACCTTAATCGTAAAAGAAAAATACTCTGGCTTTATTTACAAATTTAAAAATCCATGACTATCTAATTCATAACAATATGCATAAACATGTCATCCATCAACATGCCATCCCTTCCACCATCTTAAGAATAAATAAAATTTCGGTCTTCATAAGCATGTAGTCATTTAAAACAAACTTCAAAAAGTTAATTATTTTTGCAACCGCGTTATTAAAAATTTATGCTAAATTTTTTATATAAGGCTCATATAGCTACATGCATAATTTTTTTTTTCTTTTCTCTATAAAATAATCATTGAGGATTTAGGTGGTCAACATATGTGCTAAAAGAACAGTTGCTAAGTCAAGAATGTTATTGCAAATACAGTTTCTAAATGGTTAACTTATGATAAACCTACTCATCCGGTCTTCAATAATTAATACGCAATTAATTTATTTGATCATGGCTGTTTTTTAAAGACAGACATTCAATCTTAAAAGACATTATACAAGTTTGATGTAAATAGCTAAAATGTTGAGAATAATAATAAGAAACCATTACCCACAAATTTAGTTATTTATTTAATTATTTCATCATTTTATGTTTATTTTTAACTTATTTTAAAATGTTTATTACGTTTTACATATTTAGTACATTTTTTAACATCTTTTTTCTCTGTTTTTAATAGGTATATAGCTGATTACTACATTTTTTTTTTCAACTTTCAACACTTGATGTAATTTTAAGTTATTTCATTTGTAAATTAAAGTTTGATAATAAATAACGATGTATTTACTTTAAATATATAGATTATGTGAATTCTGTATTATCTGTCTGATGATTCTATATTGTCTTCCTGATGATTTTGTATGTATATGCAGGTATTTAAATAAATAATACAGTATATACCTAAATAAAATGAACATTTAAAAAAATGAACTTTCTACATCAGACTATAACCGATGTAAATAGTACACTTTCTACATTGGTTGGACCTATAACCAATGTAAAAAGTACACTTTCTACAATGGTTGTAGGCAAAACCGATGTAGAAAGTGTACTTTTTATATTGGTCATAAGTCCAACCGATGTATAAAGTCTTACTTTTTACATCGGATACAGAATTGATGTAAAAAGTCTTATTTTCTATATTGTCCGCTTCAACACTGTTCAAATAACTGATATAAAAAGTTCATAACAATCGATATAAAAAGTTCATTTTCCACCAGGATTAGTATGTTAAGATCTTATGATCAAATGCATGTTGAATAGCATACACATGAAACTATATGTAACAAGTACAGAAATAATGAAGTCCTCATACTTACATGAATCCTGATTATGAATCCTGATTATTAATGAAATTTATAATAATAAAAATTAAAAGAATAAAAATAAAATAGATCTTTTAAAAATTTTATCACATTAAATTATTTCATCAAACAAACTAAAACATAGCATAAAAGATCACAAAAATGAGAAGTATATATATATATATATATATATATAATGTCCCAATTTAAAAATTATGAAGAAAATTATCACAAAGAGTAACCCATATCTACCTTGCAGGATTACTAGACAAGCTGAAATTGGAGTTTGAGGAACCATCGGGCTTAAACAAAATATCCCCATTCACCCTCTTCACAAGCTCCTCCAAGTTCTTGAACAGTTGAGAATGAATTGCTCCTCTCATTTTTTCAAATTCAAATTATTTTAGCTTATACCAAAACAGAGATAGTGTGACAAAATGTTGTTTTGGAAATTCCGTTGGGTTAGTAATACTAATATAAGGAGGCACTTATTTGTTATATGAGGAGATGAAAAGGGTTGAATAAGGAGAAGCGTTGATGAAAAAAAAAAGTTATTTTTTAAAAGTTATTTTTTAAAAAATTAAGTAGATAATTATTTTACCGAATTTAAACATAATTGTTTACTATGGGATAAAAAAAATTGTAACTTATTTTCTTGTTTTTTTCTCTTTTTTTTTTCTACAGAAAAGGATGAATGTTCAGAGTAATTATTCCGTGACAAAAAAAAATTATTATTTATGTTTATAAACACTAAATCCAAAATTTCTCTAAAAACATAGGAATTGGGTAATATCTTACTAATGGTACTGCCAAAGTCAAGACGCCTTAAATTAATTCAGAATTCTGGCATTCTTGTAAATTTTTTGTACTTTGATAGTTTGATCGGCTTTTTATTTTAACTTTTTATTCCTTTTAAATTATCCATGTCCAAAACATATTATTTTTTATTGACTTGGGTCTTATTTACGGTGATTGCAAGTTTTAAATTTTAGTTTTGAAATATAATTTTGAAAATAAAATTTGTAACAAAAACGATGCTGATATAATTTTTAATTTAATTTAAAATTTATTTTTACTAGCAAAAATAAAACAATTATAATTTTTAATTTCCATTTTATTTGTATAAGCATTCTGGATTATTATATTTTTTTATCCTTCGAAGATTGGATATACAGACAATCCATTTTATATAAGTCGAATGTGTGGTGGATCGTTAGTGAATTAGACTAAGTTCATCGCGAATTTACAAGTTGAATTCTTTAAAAAAATATCATTAGCTTTAATATTAAATTAGTCCTCATTAATAGATAGACTTTTTCTAACAAAAAATTAAATTTAGTATAAACATTATGAAAGATTTCATTAGTACAAAATATTAATATATACAATTAATATATTAAAGTATAATATATTATTTATTATTATATATTTTTAAATTTTTCTAACATACGTTATCTTAAGATTTGGTAATTTTTATTTTGTTAATAAATATATATTTAGTGAAATATATATATATATATATATATATATATATAGAATGAGAATATAAAAAATAAAAATATTCTCCTCAATTCCTTGTATAAGAACTAATTAACTAATTTATAAAAAATATTGAATGTATGGATACTAAGCTGTGTACGAATATTACCATTCTATTAAAATTTGCATATATAAGAAAAGAGTGGGTCATAACCTTCTTTCAAAAATCATTTTTCAAATAAAGTTTAAGTAAAATTAGTAAATTTGCAAGACATGTGTCTTATTTTAGTTGTAAAATTTAATTTTAATATATTGTATAAATATAATCACCCAATTATATCACGATAGATATTATTTTAAAATAATTATTAAAAATTGATTTTTCATAATATATATAAATCTATTAAATAATGTTATAAAAATTTTATATTATCAATAAATTTTAATTAAATTGTTAATTTTAAGTTATGCTGTTAAAGTATATTACCTTGTTTTGTACAAAATAAAATGTTAGAAATTGTAATAGAAAGAATTACATTGACATCTTATAAAAATTATTTACAAAAATATGATATATTTTTTTTATTTTACACAATTTTTTAATTTATATAAAAAAATAATATATATTTTTTAATTATACAATTCTATATAAATCTTTTTTAATTTCTTTTAATTTTTTATATATAAAAAAGATAAAAAAAATATTAAAAAAAAAATTTTAAAAAAAAAATTTAATAAAATTTAGAGGATATTAATGTAATTTTTTCATTATAATTTTAGTCGTACCGAAGAATTTTGTTTTGTTCAACATGAATAGGAGTTTATTATATCCACCGGCCAATTTGGCATTGCTGCTTAAAAATGATAACCAACCCAAAGTTGAATACTTGATTTTGTTGATATTGCTGAACTTTCATTTGGCAATAATATTATGAGTTGATTAGGGAAAAAATTACTTAAAAAAAAACCAAATAACATAAGTTGAAAGTAAAATGGGGAAGTGACTTTTAGGATACACCGTTTGGAAAATGATGGAGCGGTGCACTAAAACATTTAACCTATCATTATGCTTTTGGGCCACCAAAATCTTATACAAAGGAATTAACAGAAACCAAAATAATGCATCTTTTGGAAGAAGCAATAGTGTACTTTAGATTTTGTATCCGATACACATATTTATATAAAATATTGTTAGGATTAAATATGTTAGTTTTTTTTTAATTTAATTTTAATCTTAATCTTTACTTTTAAATTGATTAGTTTTGATTCATTATTCTTTTAAAGTAAATTATTTTTAATCTTCAAAGTAACTAATGTTTAACATCAATATTTAATATATCAATAATAAAAAATTAAAATAAATTTATTTTAAAAAATAAGAAATCAAAATTAATATTTTAAAAATGAAAAGAAGAAAGCTAAATTTTCAAAATTTTAAAGGAATTAAAAATATATTTTACTTAAAAATATTATTTTTATTACTATTTTATGCAATAATTTTTGTAACAATAAATTAAATAGAAAAAAAATATAAAAATCAGATAATATAATAGAAAGGAATAAAGAAAAACAGAAGTATGTATTGTATGAATTATTGTACGGAATTATTTGTATAAATAATACAACTCTATTTATATCAAACATTTCGAATACGTTTAACTAAGTTTTATAATTTCCTTATTTTTATTTTTAAATTTTGATATCAATACAAATAAAATACTGTAAAAATTAAACAAATGATAATATATATATTTTTATATTTATAACGATTGATCATGATAATTTGTTAATATTGTGCAAGACAATAATGATTTTCTATTGGAAAGGGAGAAGAGAGCAATGGATGAAATAGGCTGAGAAAATGGAAATTATCCCCTCGTAGACTCTCTTTATTTCTTAGATCTTTCCGCTCAAATCTTTTCAGTCCTTTTTCTACATTACAAATTTCACTCCAATCTTTCTACATTATATTTTTCACTTGATTTTGTAAGATCTTTTTTTTATCAAATTATATATATTAAAAATAATTTTTAATTTTGTTATAATTTTTATTAAAAAATATATAATAATATTAATCAATATATTGATATTTCAAAAATTATTATAATATTTTAAATTTATTTTTATTTCGAAATAATTTTTTTTATCATATATTAATTATGTTACTTTACAAATAAAATTATAAAGAATAAACATAAAACATAATAAATGATGTAGTTTAAACGAGAGAGATTACACTAATACACTATTTAGCGTTAAGTTGTATATATTTAAAACATTAGAATAATTAAAAATAACTAATTTATAAAAAATATTTTAATTTTTTAAAAGATAGATCAATCATATGAAGATTATGTTGTTAGCATTTTTTTTGTATTTAGTTCAAATTATATAAATCAATTAAAATGAACAATGTTATGACCAAAATGGACCTTTTATTTTATATAATTTGATTAACAGCTAGAGATCCTTATTTTCATCTGAACTAACATAGCTTGCAAAACATGATCTATTAACTAGTTTCCTTTACACTTTATATGTATACACCACAAGAAAGTTAGAGAGAAGAAACCAAAGGCTTTTGGTTTTGTGCACTAGACATTGGTCTCTGATTTGTGTCTTCCAGTAGCTTTGATATAACAGAAAATTGACACCAAGAAAGTGGTGGCAAGCCCTCCAAGAATGACACCTCCCCCTGCTATGGACTTGTCAAATGAGTGATGGTGTTGCTTTAACAAATGGACCTGACCCTGTGAACCCAAAACTGCTTCATCATGTGGTTCAATTGAAGTTCTTTGATGACTAGGAATACTACTACTTCTCCCTTCAAAACTAGAATGCATATTCTTTTCACTTTGTGGTGCTTCAGATGGAGTAGGACTTGGTGTGTCAGAGGATCTGATTTGGTTATGTTGGTGCTTACCAAGTTTCCTTCCAATTGAGGGTACTTCTATTGAATATGTTCTTTTATCACTACATGAACTTTGAGAATTAGGAAGATTTGAAGATGTTGGTGAAATTGATTGGAGAGTGATTTGGGGTGTGTTTGTAGCTATGGCTACACCAAGAAGGGTATTTGCCAAGAGAAAGCAAAGGAAATGAAACTGGGGCATTGTTTTGGATCTATGAAGATGTTATGCTTGAAGAAGCTATGGTTTTGGGGTGTTGGTTATATAAGCTTGTGTATTATATAATGAGATCCTACAATCGTGTGGTTTGGCTGAAATTTCCTACTGTTGGATTCTGACAAATAATTTATTTCCTAATTTTTTTAATATTTTTCTTCTGTGGAGTTGTCTGGGAGTGAGGAGAAATTAAGTTAGATGCGGAGGCATTAGAATATCAAAAATACAACTAAGAAACAACCCAAGGGAACAAGATGTCACTGATGTTTGTATGCAGAGTTGTGATACAATTGGATTCCATATTATAAAATTCAGTGTTTCTACAAAAGTATGCAATCAAGGGAAGATGATTAGAAGTTGCTTATTTTACAATCGAAAAGGGCCTGATTACCCCTTTTGTTTTCACAAAACGAGGTAGTGGATACACCTACATCATACAGCACCATGGAAAATTCATTTCATGCAGAGATTTGTTGGTGAACCAAACATCCCTTTTTGTGTATTTTCAATAGATAGAGCTAACAATTAAAATGTTACTGTTATGCCTGATTGCATTGCAAGAGGCTAGGGGCCACAACTGGTGCAAATTTTGCTAGATTTACATATTTGATGTTAAAAACTAGCTATGGTGCATAACTGTCCCTATTTTAGTAAATGTAAATTAAATGGTAGGCGTAAGAACATGGGTATCCTTATTTGGATCATTGTCATTAACATGTCATGTTTACAGGAGAAATTGACATGAATTGAAAGTCAAATTGGAAAGACAATCAAGCAGTAGTCCAAGTAAAAAATCTTTCAATCCATATTCTTGCTGTTCCTGAGAAAACAAGATCTTGCTTTAATATAATTCTCTGAATTTGATTCTCCTATCAATATATTATACTCAGCGAATTAAAGCAAGTGTGTACAAAGTTGTAGCTGAATTGTCTTGTATCGTGTAGCAAAGTAATTTTGTTTTGCAGTAATAACTCTAATCCACTAACAAGCTTATTAAGAAAAACGTTATTATTTTTACAACAATTTATATTACAATTACAATATATATATATATATCATATTTTTTTCTCTTTGCTATATTTTAATGTTTATTATATATATGTATAATAAGAATATAATTTCTATTAATAAAATGGTAAGATTATTATTTTGTGTACAAATTTAAATCTTGAAAACAATTTACTTGTGGGAATAAAATTGCATACATCTACTAAGTGGGAGTTTCTAGGTCATCCTTTGGAATTTTTGAATGATTAAAGAGAAAAAAAGAAAAAGAAAGACATGCCTATTAGCATAACTTTGAGATTATAATCTATATTCCACTCTCTTACTCTAGTTTCATTGTAAAATTACATTAATAATTTATTGTAAGATGGTTTCCAATTGAAGGCTAGGATATATATAATATCTTCTGAGGGTTAACCTCCCAAAATCAAAATGTAAGTAGACCAAAAGCATGCACATAGGAGAATAATAGTCAAATGAAATTATTATTAACGATTTTCTTAATATATTAAATAATATACAATAAAAATTTAACAGATAAGAAATTTTAATTAAAAATTATAAATATGTTATTAATATATTAACTTTAATACATATTTTTTTTTGAATTTACATTAAACAAATCATATTATTAATTATGTAAATGTAACTAATCCTTAAAGACAATAGTTTGTCTACCCATTGCCTATTGATTGCAAGCTATATCTTAGACACCTATATCTTCATTCATCAATGGAATAATAACGTTGCTGGTTCATTCATAGGAGATTGTCCCTTATACGATTCAGGAATATATGCATGTCTGGAGATGGACATATATATATATATATATATATATATATATATATATATATGCACATGACATCGTTTGAACCAAGACCATTAATAACATTCTGGAATATGTAACTTGTATTTATTTATGTCACGAGAGCCGGAGACATAATGCGGGGTCCAAAACTTTTTGAATTAGAAGCTTCACCCACACCATTAATTTAGCTTTATTTAATGACATATATTAATCAATGTTTTTAGTTAAGAAATTAATAGTATAATAATGACACTTCTCAAGTTTTTTATGAGAAATAATAAGGATTTTTTTTTACATGATCAAAGAAACGAGATTTCAATTCAAAATCTCACATGACCAATTTCAACAATCAATTTTAATAAAATACAATACCATAAAAAAAATTTATCTTTAGTTACAAGAAACGTAAATTTATTTTTAGATGCATTAAGTATTATTTTTTTATCATTATTTTATTATGACTTTATATTAATAAAATATTTATTTATTTATTTATTATATTATTAATTTGATCATTTAATATTATAAATATTTTAAAAATAAAATTTAAATTTATTAGATATTAATTGATTTAACTATTTTTATTTTTTGATAAATTTTTCTTTTTATAAAATAGATCAAAAGTAATATATAGACAAAAAAAACTTGATCTAAGTAAGAAGAAGCTTAAAATTAGAATAATTTAATATAAAATTTATTTAAATTTTATTATTTTTATATTGTAAATAAAAAAAGTAATATATAAATAAAATTTAATAAATATGATAAGATAAATATTTTTATGTTATTTTTTATAAAATTAAATTTTTAACTCAATAAATAACATAATTTTTAATGTCAATTTTTATTTATTAATTATTAAAATGAAACATTAATAACATTTATAATATTTAACTAAGTTTTGTTCATACAATAAATCATCCTTTCATAATTTATAATATTAATATTTTAAATGTATGTTAGCATAATTTTAATAAAAAAAATTATTAATTTGATAGGCAGTTACCTTGTTAATGGCCTATTTGATTAAGGATCCTATTTAATTGATGAACAAAACATGAGATTGATGATAATGAAATAAAAGGTGTTTTGCATACCTCGGTACCCGGAGCCCACCACAAGGTTGTATTTGATAAATAACATTAAGTGAGTGGGTATCTGTGCATTTGGTTTTTTAATTGAATATGGTTTAATGATAATTGTTAAACAAAGAACCAAAAGGTACATTAGCCAGCTCATATATTAGTGAGGTCAAACGCCAAGGGAAAGCTGTGTAGAGCCATTCCCACGTGCACTAAGGTGGCAAACTCTGCGGGTTGAGGTTCCTAGAAAATGGATCATTCATGTTCGCCATTTAGATTTTTTTTTTATAATGATAAAAGTACTAAAATTTAAATTTAAAATTTTATATAAATTATTTTAATTTTTATTATTAAACTAATTTTAATAATTTATATTGTATACATTTGATTTTATATTTTGAAATAAATAAATTTAAATTAGTTTAAATTCGTCTTATTTCTTTTAATTTATGATTAAAATTTAATCTTAAATTTTTTCATTTGGTGACTTTACTAATGATATGTTGGTTTGCTGTCAATCCTTTATTCATCACCATGTAAAGATGACAGACTTTCTTGGAGGTAATGGTGTAAGCATTGTTCCAGAACTTCATGGTAAGATCATTATATCAATTGCTATAAATGGTTTTTAAAATCTCAAGCCACCTATTAACATAGATGGATCGGTAGAAGGAAACTTCTACTTCAAAAATCATGAGATCATGATTATGCTTTTGATTATTTTATTTTTAAAATACTTTCTTTAATCTCATTTGAAATTCATGAATAAAGTTTTTAAGAAATAAGTTTGAAAAGATGTGAATTTGAAAATTGAAAAAGGTTGAGAGGTTGTTAAAAAAAAATTTTGATAAAAAATTTTTTAAAAAAAAAATTAAAGAAAAGACTGTACAAAGTTAAAATTTTTCTAAAATAAATAAAAATATTTTTAAATTATGTTTTTTAAAAAATAATGTATGTTATATATATAATGACTTTCAAGGAAGGTAATCAACCATGCTTTAGGCATTATGAGACATAAACACTTCATATTTATACGGGCATAAGGAATATGTTTAAATTCTTGCAAATAAATTTAAATCTACTTTTATAAATAATTTTTTTTAATATATCAATCATTAATGTTTAATATCAATAAAGATTAAAAAAAAAATTTAATATAGTTTTTTATAAAATAGTATTTAACTAATATGTTTCACACATAAATGTTGTATAGAATTTTTAATCGTTAATAATAAAACTATTATTATATTGAATTGGTATGTAATGTTTAAAGAAGTTAAAAAATTTTAATTGTAAAATATCCAAAAATAACATTTTGCAAGAAATATGCATTTAACTTTGATAGTAATGGTGCTTTATCTTTTGCTTAACTAGGAGATAAGATTTGCTCTAATAAAATAACATCCTTTATTGATAGTTTTTTCTTTATCTATTTTTAAATCAAATATTTTAATTTGATTTTTATTATTAAAAATGAAGCATTCACATCCAAATGAATGAAAATAAGATCTGTTGAGTCTTCTTTCTTTTTATAGTTCATAAGTATCCCTTTTTAGTCCAGGTATGATAAAGATATAATTTTATATAAAGTACACATTATTAACTACTTCTACTTAAAGGTATTTAGAAAGATAAGTTGTAAAAGATGTCATGTTTTTAACAAAACTTGTTAAAATTTTTATTTTTAAATTTATCTTATGGTCACTTTTTACAACAAAGATACAAAATCATTTTTTATTTTGTACCTTTAATAAAATATCTTAAAAATCTTGTTAGATTCATCTTATGGACCAGGTATCCATGTTAATCTGGTGTAGCCATCAACAATAACTAGACCTTAATTTTTACCTCCAAGAGTTTAAGTACTTATTGAACCAAACATATTCATGTGTAACAATTTTATGAATCTATAAGTGGAATGAGACTTTTTCTTTTAAAATAGGTTTTAAGTTATTTTATTTTCTAACAAGCATCATAAAACATCTTTTTTGAATAAGATATTGCATATTCCTTTGACTTGACCTTATTTATTAAGTTTTGAAATATACATCATATAACACCTACAATTTCTCCCGATAGACTTTTTAAGTTAAAAATGTATTTTAGAAAGAAATAAAGCAAAGCTAAGGACAAAACCTGAGAAAAATTAGATAATTTTTAACAAATGACAAAAATATTCCTGCATTAGGATGACACAAATAAAGGTGTAGGAAACTCAAAATAAAAATTAAAAGATATTTTAAAGGTATAGAATCCATCAACAATGGTTTAGAAAAATCATTAAAAAAGAATAGAAATAAAAAGAACGAAAACATCATCGAAAATACCCAAACATGTCCAAAATACCCTTAGAAAGTCTTGTTTTCTATAATGGATAAAGTGTTCCTGAAAAAATAGAAAATGACATAAGAATGATTTGGGAATAAACCAATAAGTGTTAGAAACATCGAGAGAATAGTTTGGGAGCTTTTTGGAGATTCTTAGAAAATTACCAAAATATCACTAGAAGGCTGGAAAGGCATGAAAGTGCGAAGAAAAAGCCAAAACTTGGACCTTATCCATTGTGTACAAAATTGACATGTGGAAAATGAAGTGATGACTCACCATATGAGTCATCACATCATTTATGGCATGTAAGATAGAAATATTAATGAAGAGAGATAAAATTAACCATAATTAAATTAAATTAATTTACTTAATTAAAATTAACTATTCTTAAAATAAATTAACTTTGATTAGTGTTAAATTAACTTATGTTAGTTTTAAACTAATCTTAAAGGATAATTCCTGGAAAATGAAAATTACATGTAAATGGACCAAAAATTCCCTTAAGTGGGAATTTAATTACCAAATGCTCTAAAATGGCCGAATTTGCTATAGGCCAAGGGAAGGTTCATTTGCTTCATTATCAACCTTCTAAATAATTAAGCAAATTCTCTAAATTCACTCAAAACTCCAACTTCTCTCAAAACACCAAAACCTACACTAAACTTGAACTTTTGCCTTTAAAGTTTAAGTTATAACAAGACAAACCAATATAGTCCCACCACCATCACTAGGAGCTTTCATGTGGACCATCAAAGAGGAGGGAACTAACCTAAAAACACCCACCAAATCTTTATAAAAGTCTTCAACAGGTAGGTCTTTACCATACACTTTTTCTAAACTTTTAAGTATGTGTTTATGACTTGTTTGTCTTCTCTTTTTGGTAGATCTCTTTGTAAGTTCCATGGATCCCAATTTCTTGAGCTTGATGGAGTTCAAAACTGCCCTTGTGGTTAAAAATGATTATAACCAAGTTTTTAGTAATTTTTGGAAGCTAAAAGGTACTTTTGATGGATTAAAGTGCTTCTTGTAACCTTTGGAACAATTTAATTGGTTAAAATTTCTTAAAAATAATTTTTAATGATTTGGGAAGATTTGACAGTTTTTATGAAAATTTTTGAGATGCTAAAAGTAAGGAATGGATAGATCTTGAAGTAGATCTAGTAGATCTCCACTTCATTATCTTGAAAAATGCTTTCTTTATGATCTTTATGTTAAAAGTTGTATGTTTGCTTATGTCTCCTGTTAAAAGCTTTAATCTTAAATTTAGACTTAGATAAATTTTAGATCTGGACCCATGTGATAATAATCCTAAAATATTAAGCAGGTCAAGTCACAAAAGTTACGAACTTAATTCAAAACTTGAACCTTAAAACTAGTAAGAGCAAAGGTAGACTTATAGACTAAAAGTTGAAAAAGACACTTAAAACCCTCCATGGTCATGGACAAAGTTATGGAGTAAGGATAAATCTTGATGGACCCAAAAGCATGTGATCTAACAAGTGCTAAAATTCTTGACACAAAGGTCAAGTGAGAAGAATTTTAGAAAAAGATCCTTGGTTAGACAAAGAGTAAATTCGGCCATTCTTCATTAAATTAAGGGAACTTGAGTTTAAAATTTTGATTAAGGTGTAATGAGGAGTATAACCATGTAGAGGAAAGGAATTATAAGTTTGAAAGAGATTTGGTAATGATTTGGATAACCATTAGGCCATGCTTGGGTAAATCGGTGAAAGTAAGTTAAAATCCTGTTAACACTTAAAAATGAACTCAACTATGCATAAGATGGTGATAAACCATTAGGTCATGTCTACCAAGTAAAGAGAAAAAGTCTTTAAAATCTTTAAGTTGGTGTAGTTTAATAGCCTAAGTAACTAGTATAAATCACCTTCTAATGTATGAAAAAAATGAACAATAATGCTTTAAAAGCTTAGGGAGTAGGTTCGACCTCCTATAGGATAATTAGGTAAAGTAGGTTAATTTAAATGCTTTAAGATATTTAAATGGAACATGAGTAAGCTTTGAATTCATAGGCAAGAAGGTAAGCAAGTAAATTAATTAGTGGTTCAAACTTGATCAGTAAAGTTAATAGTTAAGAAAGCATAAAACTTCTAATAGTCAAACTATAAATAAGTAAGTTGTGCATAAAACATCCAAATTGATGAATAAAAAGAAGATATAATTAAATAGGCCACTCCTCCAATTAATCTAAGATTCCAACATTTCTTAAACTTACATTAAAAATATTAAGAGAAACTTAATATTTGAGAAAAGAAAAGGTTGAAAGGTTACTTAGAACAATGAGTGCACCAAGTTTCCATGAGATATTTCTCATAAAACTTAAGGAATAAAGTAGGATGGACAAATTTTTGGAGGAAGGTTGTATGTTATCCAAGAAATTTACATCAAGCATAATTGAGAAATCTCGAATAAAAGATAGGTTTCTAATCAAAAATAATTATGCTAAAATATGTGTGTAAATTATATGAAATGTACTCTTGGTTGTTTAGAAAAGTGATGTGTTATATGATGCTCATGTGTGGACGATAAATGTGATGCTTAAATGGATTAGGAACTATATGTGCATGGTATATTAGTTAGACTATTTGAACATGCATGCTATTTGGAAGCTTTAAAAATAAACCTAATCAACTAAGGGATTAGTAAATAAAGAACTTATGTCAAAAGTTAATACTACTTTTAATGTGCCTTGTGTACATTTAGAAGGAAAAAAGGTCCTTCTTAATAGCGACAGGTCTTCAATAATTATGATGGTGACGACCATCAAGGAATGAACTCGTGTCATAAGAATAGAAGGTAGAGTACTTGAGCTAGTGAAAAGATATTGTTTGACTAAAATCTAAGATAAGCCCATGATATAGATTATCACTAAGAATTATGTTCAAGGCATGAATGAATGATAGTCAAATGATATCTGTGATATGATGTAATATGATCTCAAGAGTATGTAAAATGTATGAAATCCAAAACAAATAACTTGTATATTTATACTAGAAGTAAGTTCCTACATCTGTAAAAAGAAATCCCCTTTAGCTAAAGGTTTTCTAAAAATTAAAAGTGAGCCTGTATGCATGTCATGTTTCTTAATAAACTGAATTGGCTGGGTTGAAAGTGTTGTCAAACTTTAGGGTAGAATCCTACTGGGAAACTTGGTTTCTCACCCCTCTTACACCATTTTCTTCCTAGACGCTGCAAATATCTTTCACGACAACAGTAGTATTCATTGAACTTAATAATGTTAACTGGTTCCCTAACGCTCACGGGTTAGTTATCACTGCCTAAGCCAATGTAAGGGTCTATTTTTCTTTTTTTGGGTCATCTCTTCGTGTTTGTGGTAATGAACCCAAATTTCTTAACAAATGACTTCGCCATACCTTTGGATGCCTTTCATCCCAACATGGTTTTTCCTTCGTCATCGGGTTATCAGGTGCCCTAAGCAGCCCCAATGGAATCCTTCTTTCCTTTTGAAAGGGAGAGTGATCCTTAGACACTTTCACACTACCATAATTCCTCCCACGTATGGTCATCGCAGGGTAGTTCCCCTTATCCCAGGCTGTACCTATTTCAGGCTTTTCAGGAGATGGGAGATAGGAGATGGAACCTTTTTGTGCCTTGGATGAGAGTCTGTGGTTGGAGCATTGTGACCCCCACTATTGAAGTGTTATTTGGATTTGCAGAAGTGAAGCTTATGTCTTTTCGATAATGTATATTTTGTTTGATAGTCATCATGGATAACTATAATATAAATAAGTAATATGTAGATTTGTAATATATTGTATATGATGTAGATATGGTAATAATAATTATGTGCAATGTGTAGGGTGTGAAATATTTGGATAATCTAAGTACATGACGTTTGAAAGAGGAGTAATACTCTGTCAATAACTTTGGATTTAAGGACCTATAATAATTATTAATGGTTGTTTAAATAATATGAAGCAAGTTTTGTACACATCATTCTGCTTTATATTAAAAAATGAGTGACATTGCTCAATCATTTATTTTCTTCTACGACAATAGCTACGATGAGACTTGCATTTTTAGCAAAATTTTAAAAGAAATTTTTTTCGTATTTTCAACATCAGTATTTTTTAAAAGGATTCCACATAATGAAGTAACAATCTAATAATGAACCCGTTAATACAAATTAAACGTAAAACTAACTTTATTTTTAGGATGTTACACCTCAACTATCATGCCCAAACTTTCTATAATAAATCCATTTTCATCATTATTTGAAAATAAACATATTACACTTTAATTGTATAGATCCTCTTAGTTAGTCTTGTATCGATTTTGATGTCTTTCAATAATATAGAGTATTAATTCATTAGATCTTTTAACTATATATTGATCATTGTTAAAGAAAACATATTATGTCTTGTTACAAAATTGACTTATGCTCAATAAATTTTATTTTACGCCTTCAATATAAATAATATTGTTTATCAAAGATACAAATAACTTACCAATTTTAGCTATTGATTAATCACCATTTTGTTAATTTATCTATAGCAAATGAGTTATAATTATTATGCATTTCACGATTATTCGAATGTAATTCTTTCCAATTTCTCTTATTTTTTTAGGAATGGTCACATAAACATAGAATCAAAAAACAAGCGGATAGATTTTGGCTAAAAAGATGAGAAGAAAAGCGTAAAAAGGCTAAAGAGTGTTGGACAGAAAAAAAAATGCCCATGTGAAAAGCTAACACGACCGCGCTAATCAAAGCATCCTTTGATAATGAACCAAAATTTTTCGCACGACCTTGCAGACCTAAGCATGTCTATCCTAGATGATGAGCTCAACCATGCAGACCTAAGCACGACCTTACATCATACTAAAATTTCTAGCATAGTCGTATAGACTTGAGCACGACCATGCCAACTATGAAAGATGCTAGAAATGATATAAGTTATTTCAAATGTTACAAAAAAGGATCCTAATAATCCCTAATGTCATAATAGGTGATTCAGTACATCCACAACGACTCAAGAGATAATATAAGTCAACTCAGTTTGCAGCAGAGGAAACCTTAATCCATATTATAAAAGGGAGGTTTGACATGGGAAGAAAGGATGTCTTACACACTAAAGGCTACACACCATACATCTCTTCTATCTCAGGGGTATATTTCTCCATTTCATTTTTCATGTTCCCCATTCTCACCATCTACTTTTTCAGCATCCTCCTTAAGGATGGAAATAGACCAGTCCATAATAGGCTTTGAGTGTTGAATTTTAGTCTATTTAAAATTTTTTGAGCCTAAGTCTATTACTTGTCATAAACCTTTTTTATTATCAAAATTTGACCTATTTAAGGTTTATTAGGCCTATGAGCCTATAATATAAAAGGTTAATAAATAGACTTAAAGCCTATATACATAAATGATTAGAGAGGTTTACAAGTTTAATATATTAAACAAATATAATATATATATCTTATATGTTATAAATTATATTTATATATTATATTATATAAATATAACAAATATATATTGTATTATTTATTATATGTCTTGTATATTATATATCATATATATTATATCTTATACATCTTATATGTTATATTTTATATATCTTATATGCTATATATATTATATATCTTATATCTTATTTCTTATTTCTTATCTTTTATATATCTTATCTTTTATATATTACATATTATATTATATTAAGATAAATTATAAAATTATATATTAAAATAGGCCTATAAATAGGCTAAGTAGACTTTTGATAAGTATAAATTTGACTTTTTTATGTAAAAAAAGATTTTTTAACGAGTCTGAACTTATCTATTTATTAAATAGGTTAGAAAAAAATAGATTTTAAATAGGCTAGTTTGTAGACTCTTGTTAGATGGTCTGACTCATTCCTACCTCTAATCCTCCTGTAGAATCTTGAAAGCTAGAGTCCTTTCAAAGTATAACTTGTAGAGTCTCTTCTAAACCATGCAAGCATTATGGTTTTTTATTTCTATCTTAGGATTAGTGATATGAATTGATGGAGGTGGCCCAATCTTTATGGTGTAGGTTAAATAAGAAAATTATAAAATAAATGGTTCAATGACCTGACATGAGAAAATAGTCAACCAATGTTATAAGGAACATGACCTGCTGCTTAGACCTCTTGTCCAACTACGAACACAAGATGACTGATATACACAACAATGTACTTGGATTGAAGCATGAATCAAGAGCTTTTACGAATTTGAATCACCAACCTTATACGAAAGATTGATAATACAAGGTTTTATAAGAGTAAAGAAAAGATATGATTCTCATGACAGAGGAAAAAACCTTAATTTAGGTTAATAGAAACTACTCTGATATCTTATCTGTCTTCCATTTCTCATAGAAGAGCTATTTATAGTTGTACAATTACTAATATAAGAAAACTATAAATAAATCTAAATATAATTCCTCAATCTTTAATATGAGGAAATTATGATTAATCCTAATAGAATTTATCTATAATATGATTCAAATCTTCAACATAATCCTAATTAAATCTTAGTCAAATAATTTAAACTAATCCTAAGAAATTGAAAACTAAATCTAATAAAATAAATAAAATATCTTTTTAAATCTTATAGTCTTTTCGTAGAGATCTTCCAAATTTATGTCCCTAAAAATTACGATCTTATCTTCTTTTATCTTGAAAATGCATTTACGTGGATCTCAATTGCCTCTTTTATCTCTTTTAACCTTCCTTTTCTCAATGAGTCTTATCTTCGATTTACGTCCTTTTCTAGGTGGACTTGATCACGTTAGATAGTATCAAGGTTCATATCAATTAGGGTTATGGATAATTTTTTTGGGTTACTATATTTGGTTTCATTTGTCATGTGTAACTAACCTCCAAATCATAGAGCTTTGATAAAACTTGTGTATAACTTCTTGAACCCCATTTGCCCCCTGAATGATTACATGATTTCTTTATCCAATTATGTTACTTTATCATGCTTAATCAATTAATAAGAATTAGATACTCTTGTTGATTTCTAAGTTGGTTGAGAGTAATTGAATTTAAATATTTTGGAGGATCAATTGAAATCTTAGGTTTCAAACCGGTTATTAACTTAACAAATTCAAATATACTTTATGATTTTACTATTTATTTACCTTGCATGATCATTATAGGTAGTACTTAGGGGAAATACTATCAATATTTCATGATCATTAGGTAATAATAACATCAGAACATATGACCAGCAATTGACATTTCAAATCATTCATAGGGAAAAGTGGAGGGTAAAAGTAGGTAAAGTCATAAACGGGCTCCAAAGTCCCATGCTTATCAATATTTCACACATGTTCTTTTGATTTACATTTTCTTTGAACTTGCTTTCGTATTCTCATTTCTTACCCTTTTAAAAAAACTTATTTTCGATGAGCTCAGAAGTTGATATTTGAACTTTTTTTTATAGATTGTTGGCATAGTATTTGTGGTATCGACATTGGAGTGTAAAATATCCTCTTTCTACCCCAACAGGTATGCTTACCTATGGATAAAACTTGACATACATTTTTTATATTCATTTTTTGCACGTAAAAACTATACCAATGATTAGGCCATATTTGGTGCCTTAGAGCACAACATTTCCATCTTCATAAGGCTTAACATTTTGGAACCTACATTTTTCCCATACTATGTTGTAAGCATCCAATGTCTAGGTATCATTTATGGTATCTTTATCTTTCTCTGAAAGATTCTTACAACAAAAATGATTAGGTTTTTATATATCCATATCATTTTGGGCTCTTTATGGTTAGTTTTAGAAGCCTTGTGCTTGTTGTTATAAAATTGCTAAATATGGTATATCCAAATTTCCCATAATGTGTGCAAGCAAAAGATATTGAGTAAGAAAGTATTTTATCTTTCATATGAGACTTCTTTTTTGTGAAATCCTAAGTTATTTTGTTATTTGGATTCCTTCTATTTTTAAAAATCTTATTAATATTAAAAGTTCATTTGACAAAACTAGTTAAGTCTTTAATAAGCTCATCTATTTTATCTTGCACTGCTCTTTGAGATTCTTAATTTCTTGAATGAGTTCTTTTTTTTCTTTAGTTTTTCTTTCTAGCTTTTATGAAAGAGTTGTATTTTTTTCTTTTATTATATTATATTCATTTTTAAGAATATTAGAGCCACCAAGAAATTCATAACCTACCCTTAATTCATTGACTTTACTTTTTACCTCATATTCTTCTTCTAAAGTTATAACATTTTTAGACTTTAGAGTTATGCTTTTTTTCTTCTAAAGTCCATTGGCTTAAAATGAGCTAATGCTTGTTATATCTTTGTATTCTTAAATAATAGTAACCTTGGATTCTTATTCTTGTGGGAGACATCCGAATAATTTTAGTTTTTTCTTCGAAAGAATATTTCTTTCCATAAGCATGTAGGACATTTAGTAGCTTGAAATATCGAAAAAAAAATTCAATGGTCTTGTTAATTTTTTATCATATACATTTCATACTGCTTAGATAACAAACTAGTCTTGGTAAGTTTAATTATGTCTCTACCTTTATGTGAAATAGATAGAGTATCCCATATTTTTTTGGTTGTGGCATAACCATATACTTTGTTTTATTCTAAACATGATTTGGCACATGTAAGAAGGTATCTTGCTTTGACATTTTTTTGCATCATATTTGTTCATTTGTGTCTACTCTTATTCATAAGATGTCATTGGGTGGATGTAGTCTCCTCAAATGATGATACAACATATTCCAACTAGCTTAGACTTGATGAACATATTCATTATCTCATCATTAAGGATAGTCCCGACTAAAGAATGTTGTTGATCTTGAGGTTGAACAAAAATGAGTTGATTTGTAAGATCTTTAAGCTTTCTAATATTTCCCTTTATACAATCAAATGCTTAATTCAATAGTTTGAGTTCTAATATTAACTAAAATAGATAAAGGAATTTACAAGGAAGGTTGAATTGAATGTTAAAGGTTTTCACGCATATTTTTTTGAAAGGATTTAAGAACACAAAGTGTAGAACCAAAGGTAACACACAGAAAGGGAGGTTGAATATTGGGTTACACTTTTTTCACAAAAACTACTTCAAACATATTAAGCGAGTTAACTAAAAGGAGAATAAGGTAGAGAGAAGTACCCTAAGATGTATACTAGTTCATCCTAAACAACCAAGCATGACGTGTAGTTCTTGTTATCCACCAACAAGAATTTTTACTATACAAAGTTTGACAAAACTTTGAGGAAACATTACCCAAATATTCTTGCACTAGCATTTTTAAACTCTATAAACTTAACATATTCAAACTAGACATCTCCTTTCTATATTTTCAATTACAAATATGTTGCATGCAAAAAATGAGTGTAAAATCTTTTCTAAGTTTTAACCACAGCCAAGTATACTCATCAATGTAAAAAAATAGGTATTTAAGATGCCCAATATCGATCTCACATAGACTATGCCAACAATATATAAGAGAAGTTTGAATTCCAAATTTTGAGCTAACTAAAGAAGGTTGTGTCATTACAAGTTTAAAATAAATAAAAAAATTTAAAAGAAGGAAAACAAAAGAATATGGTGTAGGTTTTGGAAGAACATAAGAGTTTGAACCCTTTGTGATTTTACTTGATTTTATCCCTAATTATCCCTAACAATTTCTAACCATCTACTCTAAGACTATTACTATCCAATGATCATGCAATATTAATAATATTTTTTCTAACTATTATCTTCAATGATCATGCAAGGAATATAGATAAGAGAAGCATAAAGTATAGAGGCTATCAACTACTATTCAGGAAATTAATTGATTAGAATCCTAGGATTTTGATTGATCCAACAAAATTCGTAAACTCAGTGTAACACCCAACAATTTACATGATAAAATCTATAACTCATGAATTAAAATTTTTTAAGAGGAAAAACAAGGACAAGAATTGAAATTTATAGAAATTAGAAATCTTTTTAATTAATGATGAAAATACCCCTGAGTTGATATAACAAAAAATGATGAAGCATAGGAAACTCAAAAAAATGTAGAAACTTAGAATTCACAAACAAATACCGAGATATCAATAAGAGGAATTAGTAATAAATAAAATACATAAAATCTTACTGTAAATGTTTAGAACACTTATAAAGAACTCTAGCTCCAGTATGAATTAAATTGCCCCAGGAAAAACAAGTTGACTTCGAAATAATTTGGGAGGGACTGATTAAGGATTAAATACCTTAATAATGAAGTTTAGAAACTCTTATGAAAAATAACCAAAATACCCCTGATATCCTGGGCAGGCTAGAAAGATGGTAGAGACTCGTAGCCCATGCTTATCTTTAAGCACGTGTTTCTTGGTGATTGGACAAGGGAAATGGCATACCATCATGAAGCTCCAAGAGTCACCATGCATTACTGCATTAAAGAAAAAAAACATTTATGAAGAAGGAGAAAAATTAACATGGTTAAGTTAAAATCTAACTATGATTGGGTTACATTAACTATGCTTAGGTAAAATAAACCATATTTTTATGTCTTCATAGTTACAATTAATTTTAAAAAAGAGAAATTACAGTGAAATGACCATTTTGTCCTTAGTAAAAATTTAATGCCTAAAAGGTCATAGTGACTGAATTTACTAAGGGAATTAGCTATCTTATTGTATCATAAAACAATCCACCCAAACAATTTGCCAAATCTCCAAAATCAACCTTTCATCTCTTTCCTAAGCCAAAATGTAACTAAGTTTAAGTTTTCATCTTTGAAGCCTAAGCTCAAATACTAAGCAAGCAAGCCTATTTCTTTTTTCTTGAAGCAATTTCATGTACAACCATCCAAAGTGGGTGATTCTCCATCACTAAATCCACTAAGTTTCCATTTTAAGGCTTCAACAAGTAAGATATTCTACCTTGAAATTTTTATAGGTGTTTTTGTTAAGTATTTTGGCCTAATATTCTTCATCTTTGTGGATCTTTTTTTTTAAACTTAAAGATCCAACATCTGAGTATTGTTTGGTTTAAAAATTCCCTAGGATATAAAAATAAGCCTTTCTAATTTTTAAATAATTTTAAGAGTAAAAAAATGAAGTTTTAATGGTTTACAATAATTATTGGAACTCCTTATCATTTAATCAGTCAAATCTTCTTGAAAATGATTTCTAAATGTTTTGGGAAGATTTGAGAAATTTTAGTTATATCTTGAAATGTGCTCAAGTGATGGTGAATTTAGATTTTTGAGAAGATCTTGAAAGCCTTGTCTTATTTGAGCTAAAATTGGACTATGTGTTATCTTATCTCTCCTAGAAGTCCAAACTTGTTACTTTCCTGATGCTAAGTTAATGTTTTCATAATTTAAAGGTTAATGGACATAAAACTAAAACTTTACAAAGATTAATTTGAAAATTTAAAGGTTAAATCTTTATGAAAAAAAGGTGAAGACAATGACTTTTAAACTTAAGAGGTGGAGAAAATTCTCAAAATTTTACCCAAGGAGAAAGACATGGACTAAGGACAAAGACTAGTAAGGATTTGATACAATTTATTTAATATTGAATTTAATAAATCTCTTAACTATGGATCTAAGAGTTATAATGGTGAAAGTTAATAAAAATGGTAATGAGCCATTAGGCCATGACCATCATGTATATAATAAAAAAGTTAAAATTTACAATTTATGATGACTAGTAACCTCTATAATGGTTAACACACAAAATCACACATGAATTTAATAAGAAAAAATTAAATCAAGGGACTTTGGTAAGTATCATAGTCATTCAAGCATAGCTCCATAATTAGAGAAGAAAATGTTGAAAACTTTTCTAGGGGTTAATTGTTTAAATCTTCTAAAATAAAACTTTAAGAAAATAAGCTTTTAGGGAAAGAAACACAAATTTAGTGAGCCCTCAAGTTCATATAGGCCATTCTGCCATGCCATGGAAAAAAAGAGTATTGGAGTTGCAAACTTTTCTAATTAACTAGTTGAAGTAGTTAAGCCCAAAATCTCAAGAATACAACTCCTAATAGTAAGGAAATATAGGGTATAACCTTTAAGGGACATTAAGTCTATTCAGCCTAACCTAGATCCCAAGAAAGTTAAACTATTTTCCTTAAGTATTAAGCTTAGAGAATTGGTCTTAAAGATTTGGTAAGATGAACAAAAATTTATGAAAATGGTAAGAGGGCATTCAGCCAATGAGGCTTGAAGGTTGACATATAATATTTAGTAAGCAAACTCTTGAGAAAAGGAAAGGTTGAGAGGAACATGGAGGAATGAGTGATATAGATTTCTCTTGAGAAATTTATTAGAAAAAAATCAAGAATGAATGATGTTTAATTATGTCTAATTATCATGACAATTTATGAGCATGTTTATGTATGTGCAAGTGTATTATGTGCTCTCTTAACTGATGCAAAGACTTGATGAGAATTGTGCTTCCATGTGTTGATGAACTATGTGAGAATTGAATGAATTGGATGCTATATGTGCATATCATATTGTTGTATATTGAGCATCTATGTTATTATGAAGACTTAAAATGGAACCTAATAAATAAAAAGATCACTAGAAGGTCCTTCTATGGTGAAGTCGTAGGTCTTCACTAATGCTTCTATGGGGAAACCGTAGGTCTCCTACAAATTATGATGGTAACGACCATCAAGGAATAACATCATATCTTATATTAGAAGGTGGAGTAATAGGCGAGTAGAAGATATTATTTGACTAAATTGTTAATAATATGTCTTAAACGAGACTATCCTAAAAGGATGACTAAAAAATAAGAGTAATTATGATTAAGGGGTAAAATGAGTAAGAGTCAAATAATATCTATGATATGATGAGAAAGTAATCTAAAAAATGAATAAGTTTTGTGATATGATAAATTTCATGAAAAGATGGTCTAATAGATTAATGTGTTGTATGCTTGTATGAGATTTATTTCCTTCTTTTATTAAAAATAATCCACTTCAAATGAGAGCTTCTTTACAAAGATATCAGTTGGACTTGTATTCTTGTCACATTTTCTTAAACAAACTAAAGTAGCTGGAATAGAAATGATGTCACCAATCCTAGGATAGATACATATTGAGAAGTTTTGATTTCTCACCATTTCATTTCCTAGATCCTAATGATGTCATTCACCATGATTGTAGTATTCCTCAAGCTTCATAATGTTCATTAGCTCTTTAATGCTCATGGGCTAATGATCTCTGCCAAAGACAACATAAAGATTTATTTTTTGTACAATCAATTTTTTGTCTCCTTCGTTCTAAATCCATAGTTCTTTGTAGCATAGTTTCCCATACCACTAAAGGCATTCTATATAGATGTGGCTTTCCCTTCGCCTCTAGGTTTCCAGGCCCTTCCAGTTCCACTAGTGAAAGAGGTAGCATCTTCTAAAAGTGAGAGCGATCCTCTTACTCCATCACACTACCATAGTTCTTCGCACCTATGGTTTTCATAAGGGAGTTCCCATTATCCTATGTCGTACACATTCCATGCATATCAAGGATATGAGGAAGTTGTTTATTACACCCAGGATGAAGCCATATGGTTGGAGCCTGAAGGTCCTCACCTACGAAGCATTGATGAAAGTTCTTGCATTGTGGTGATGTAGAATATGTAAGTTTTGTGTAGTATCAATGTAATATAAGTAGGATGCTAACACTCTTAAAAGTTAGTTTTGATTTGTTGAAAAACGTTTCATTGTACTAAGGGATGATGTTTGTATAATATAACAATGTGTATAAGTATCACTGTACAAATAATATGTACATATTGTTGTATGTATATATTATATTAAGTAAATGAAAACAAGTGTCAAAATTGACAAGAGTGACAATTTTTGAACGTTTATTTTCTTCCACAATAATTACTACGATGAGGCTCGCAGTTTCAATAAAAGTTTAAGAAAAAAATTGTACCATATTTTGAATAAGAGTATTTTATAGAGAAGTTATGCATCATGAAGTAACAAACTAGTATTGAATCCACGACACTACTTAAAATTAAGACATACATTATTATTAGGATGTTATATTTAGTTACCTTATAGTTTTATCAAGTCAGGGATGGTATAATTGCCTATCTCCAACCAACTCACAAATTAACAAGAGTGGTCAATTCCTATTAATGAATTAAGTATAATAAGATAACACAATTAAATAATAAAATTCCACCTTTCACAATATAATGTCACATGCTTATTTATGGGAAAAAACCAGGGTTCAAGAAATTACATCTTAAGATTCACCAAGTGCCTATGAATTGGGAGTTAGTTGCATATGAAAATCAACCCAAAAACATCCATAACCTAGTCCTTAGATAAGAGATATAAAATCGAGTTTCCAGCAAGGTCAATAATCAACTTTGCAATTGCATTGTGAAGGAATTCCTTCTACCAAGATCCTATGAGAGGACACCAAAGGAGGAATTAGAAATAGAGAGTAAGGGAAATGAAGGGTTGTTCCTGAAGTATGGAAAGCATTCTAGTATAAGAAGGTTTGTTTCGACCTTTTCAAAATGTTGTGTTGGCTTCCAAGGTTGAGCCTCCCTTTTATAGGCATGAATTAGGGTTTCAACTATCATGGACTAGGTTAACCTAATTGCTTCCTTAGTTCTCTCAGCCACTTTAGGTCATTTGCGGCGCTGTTAAGGCTAACTAGGTTATCTTCTGCGTCACTAGAGTTGACGTACCTTTTTTATGGAGTTTCTAAGTCTAGTCACAACCATTTTGTATTTGTATTTGGTACGATTATGCTTACTTATTCTGCATGGGAGTTCTACGTTTATTTGACACAATCGTGCTCAGGTCCGCATGGCTATGCTGGAAGTCCTAGTTTGCTATGCTTTTTTACCATACAAAGTTACCTTTCTTCCTATTTAAACCTATTCAATGGTTAGCATGATTGTGCTCAGCATTGTGCACAACCGTGCTCACTCTTTTTTTTAAAAAAATAAAGAAATAAAATAAATAAATAAAAACCATATTTCCTCCTATAAGCACTTGTTTTACGTAACGAGTTTGACGCACTTGCATTCATCGACTACGCAAAGCCACAAGAGATTACGTATGATTCCTCAGAGTTTGATAGATGTTATCCTTAGATGCACCTTCACAGGGGCATGACTTAATTACTTTATGTAGGTTGCTCTCCCGAAACTGATGCTTTCCTAAAAGTACCCAAAGTTGTGAGTTATTAATCAAAAATATCTTATTTATTTGAAAATGATGTCGCGAGTATGTTTACGATGCCCTTTATTTTCATTATGGCGTTTTGGGTCCTTGTATGCCCTTATCTTGGGTTGCCTTTGCCTAAAGGGCAAGTTCAAGGGAAAAGATGGTATAAAATCATAAGGGGCTTTGATGTGTGGGTGTACTATTTAGTGGGTGATTTCAAACACCACTCTTTCGTCATCCTACTCTAGTGTAAGCTTCCCTTGCTGCATGTTAATCTTGACTCTCCCATCTGTTCCTCTATATTTTGAAACCAGGACAACTGCATCTTTATATTCTGGATTTGTGCCTTATGATGAGTAACTTTAGAAAATAATTATTAGAGAAAATACGGTAATTTTTTTTTGTTTAAAACACTTTGGTTTAAAATGCAAGCCTCATCGAAATCGTAATTGTAGCAAAATGTAAACAAATAGGCGTTCTCGTGCATATATAATTTTTTAACATTACAAATTATTTCTTCTGTTTAATTTTCTCTAGTAAGCAGAAAATCAATTCATCCCAGCTCAAACATACAACATTAATACAACTTATAGTTATACAATCCTTAATAATTATAGTCTTTACTTATATATACATAGTTAGGTTAAGGCATAATTATATAATCCCTAATGATTATTTCCACCATATTTACTATAACTATACTACAATTTATTTCTACCGTATTTACATCCTACAATTTATCAACTAGTCATTAGGTTGCATTCATCCATCTATGTACAAATTTTACATTATTGGTATGACTTGCTTAACCATGTCGAACACTTCAAGACTGGTGGTGGTATCGCTCTAACCATAAGCTCTCATCCAGGGCGACGAAAGTCCCATCTTCCATTCTTGGAACGCCTAGAATAGATAGGGCCTGCGATACAGGGAACTTCCCTGAGAAATGTTATAGTAATGGGACGATGTTTACGGGCCGTTTTCCCCCTTTTCATAATGAAGAGTCTTCTATAGGTGCTGTTGGTGTGCTTGGTAGCTAGGTAGGGGTGGAAACACCCTGTTAGGGTGGAAGGTTTCTAGAGGTATAACAAACTTGGTGGTGGAGAAGTACGGACTCATCACAATAGAGACAAATAGATGTCCTACAGAGAAGTGAATTTGCATGTTGGCTTGAGCTATAATCATCAGCCCATGAGCATTCACAGTCCAATTCAAATTATTGATTTCCATGAAGACTACCACATTCATGAAAGACATTTGAAGTGTCTTGGAAGAAAATGATGGGAGAAGAAGTTAGAAACTAAGTTTCTCAATAGGATTCTACCCTCAGATTAGTATCACCACTTTCATCCCAGCCACTACAGTTTATTAAAAACATGTCATGCATACAAGTTTAAATTTAATTTTTTGAAAACTCTAGTTGAATTGGATTCTTTTACACAAGATGAACTATCTTTAATTACGAATATAAATTACTTGAGCATCATAAATCATTGGGATCACATCATAGATATCATTTAACTATCATTTTTCTATGTCTTACATAACTCTTATCCATTCTCTATTACTCTCTTAGTGATAATTAATATATAAGCATACATTAATATTAGTCAAACAATATCTTTTCACTGGCTCTGCTACTCTACCTTCTATTCTTAGGACATGAGTTCATTCCTTGATGGTCGTCATCATCATTAACATTGAAGACCTAGAGCTTCATAATATAATGATTGTTTGAGAACCTTTTTGTCTTCTCTTTAGAAGAACTTGGCACCTTTTGAATGTGCTCAAAGCACATTAAGAGTACTATTAGCTTTTCACATAAGTTCTTTCTTTAATGATCTCTTAGTTACTTAGGTTTCTTTTTAAAGGCTTTTAGATAATATGCATGCTCAGACAATCCAACCAATATTCCATGCACATTTAGTCTCTACTTTCATACTACTATCACATCATTATCCATACATGATCATCATATAAAACATCATTCTCTAATCATTCATAAGTAAGATTCATATACTTCGTATTACTCTTTATGTACTTGTAAAGTACTAGAACAAGTTGACATAGGATTCTCAAGCAAAGACTAATCTTTAATTCAAAACTTACTTATTTTAGCTTGATGTAAATTCTTAGGTGGTATAATCACTTATTTTCATAACTTGTCCAACTTGCTCAATTATTAAAATTTATAATGAAACACTTATGGAATCTAGTCCACTCATCCTTCTAAGTTACCTCTCAATCTTTCATTTTCTCAAAGGTTAAGTTCTTCTTAACACTTTTGATGACAGATTATGGTGTATAACATCTTCTATAGATGGTCGACTGGCATTTGTGTATGTTTACTCTTTGTGTTCTTAATTGAAAGTCTTATACACCATTTACCTAATTCAAGTTTAAGTGTTACATGTTTTATGCCTTTTGACAAATAACTTAACTAGTTAGATTTGTTCCATTCATAAACCTACCTACTTGCCCCCATGTTCATAAACTTTAAGTTTTCTACTCGTGACTTATTCGATTATCCTTAAACATTAAAATTAGCCTATTTGTCTATCTCTTCCCTAAGTGGTCGGATGCATATTCCCTATTCCTAAGGTATTATAGTTCAATTTTTCTTATCTTAGAAAGGTGACTCTCACTAATTAAGAGTTATGCTATAATTACACCAACCTTAGGAATTTTAGGACTTTTCTTCCTTATCTAATGAGCATGGTCGAATGCCCTTACTCCTTCCTCTACTCCATTTTTAACTTTTAATTACCTTATTAAGCTCATTTTGATCCACTTTTAAATTCTAGCAAGGGTGCTTAACTAGTTCTTACTAATTTTGTACACATGACCAAATGGTACCCAACCATTACCAAATCTCTCTTAACTTTAAAATTCTTTTCTTAAACTTGTTTAGGATTCACTTTACACCTTAATTAAAATTTTAACTTAAGTTTTCCCTAATTAATGGGAGAGTGGCCAAATTCCCTAGGTGGCTAGAACAAGGTTCCTTTTTCTTAATTTGTTCTCCTATGGTCTTGGTGTTATCGATTTTCGCATATAATTACTCAACTTAACCAAAGTGGCTAAATGAACTCTTTAATAATTTCAAGTTCCTTTCAAACTTATAATCATAGTTATACTTAATTAGATTCCTCTTTATACCTTAATCAAAAGTTTAAACTCAAGTTTTTCTAATTTACTAGGAAGGGGCAAAATGCTATAGGTGTTTTGAATAAGGGTCATTTTTCAATTTTCTTACCATATGACCTTGGTGTCATGAAGTTCAGCACTTGGTTCATCATAAGTCCTTAAATCTATCCACAAATTTTTCTTACTCTACAACTTTGGTCATGGTCATGGGTGATTTGTGCAACTTTGGATCCAAAATTCCACTTTTACACTTAATAGTTTTAAGTCCATATCTAAGTTAAGTTTATGGATCTTATAGCATAATTTTTCTTGTTCTTTTAAGGTTTTTATTACATGAGTCCAGATCCAGACTCTTATCAAGAACGAACTCACAAGTATAAATTTTAAGTAAAGATAATTAAGTTACTAACTTTAAAAATAAAAATTTTAAAGAAAGCAGCTTTTATGGAAAACAAGCGTAGATCTACTATATCTATTCCAAGATCTACAAATCTCTTACTTTGAGCATTTAAAAAATTTTCTCATAAACACTCAAATCTGTCTCAAAGCATCAAAATTGATTCTTAAGAAATTTTAACCCATTAAATTGCCCCTAAGGTTGCTAGAAGCACTTTAATCCATCAAAACTTGTCGTTTTCTTTCAAAAATCACTAAAAATTTGTGATGCTGATATTTAACCATTCAAGGGAAGTTTTGATCTCCCAAGAGTTCAAACAAAAAGAGATCTATATATCTTAAAGAAGGATCCACAAAGAAGAAGAAAAATAAACCATAAATACAATATTAAAGCTTAGAAAAATACAAGGTAAAATCTTACTTTTTGAAGACTTTGTGATACGTTTTTGGTTGGGATTTTATGGATTATTTTTTCCTTCTTTGGTGGTCCAAACAAGATCTTCTAGCGGTAATGGTGGGGCTTGGTGGTTTTGTCTTGATTTAATTTAAACTTCAAAGTTGAAAGTTTAAGCTTAGTGTATGATTTTTGATTTTTAGAGTAGATTGAGATTAGAGAGAACTTGGAGAATTTTTCTAGGTGTTTAGAAGATGAAGAATGAAGCAAATGATCCCTTCCATGGTCAATATGAATTTCGGCTACTTAAGGGTAACTTGGGAATTAATTTCCCATTTAAGGATATTTTGATACATTTGGATGTAATTTTTACTTTCTAAAATAAATATAAATGTAAGAAACTATCCTTTTAGGATTAGATTAGTATTAATTTTTATTAATTTTTCACTAATCAAGATTAACCTATCCTAAGCATAGTTAATTTCAATTATAGTTAATTTCAATTAAGCAAGGTTAATTTACTTTAAACATGATTAATTTTATCTTTTTTATTTATTATTTAATGGAGTGATGACTCATATGGTGAATCACCACCACATTTTCCACATGTAATTTCGTGCACAAGGTGTGGGGCCCATTTATTGACTTTCGCTGATGGAGAGGTCCTAGCTACAAAGGATCATTAGGCCTATTGGCCAATGACAATGTATAGTTTAGGATTAGGGTTGTTGTAATAAGTTTAGAGGACCCTACTTGTATAGGCTTAGGACACTTTTTTTGTGTAAAACTTAGGTTCATAAAATGGGCTAATCTAGCCCTAATTAGGCGCTATATAGTGGCTGGAAACATGACTTGTATTTTGGGCCAATCCAAGCCCATTTAAGGGAAGGAAGGAGGCTGATCCAAGGCCCATACCGATGCAGTTCTTTTGGTCTATATATAGACCACATTGTAGTCATTTTGGGACACTTTGAGTCATTAATTGAAATCATAATTTTTAGAGTGAGATTTTCTCTCAAATTCTCTCTCTCTTCGCCTTGTCTTAAGGTGAGAACCTCTTTATCCTTTGAACTCCAAGGTGACGAAGCAACTATGGCTTATCTCCCTGGGAGTGACGCCTAAGATACTCTTTACTTCTACATTCGATTCAGCATCTCTTTGGCCTCCATTGAACGAATTTTTCTTCACCTTCCAAGGTGCTATCATTTGCTTTACATGTTCTTGCACTACCAGCTTTTTAGGAGCATTTTGGTAATTTTTCTTAACATTTCATAGAAGGTTTCCAAATTTCTCCTTCTGCATTTCTAACACTTATTGGTTCATTCTCATATCATTCTAATATCATTTGATATTTTTCTGGAAACAGTTTAGTCCTTGTGGAAAGAAGAGCTTTTCAAGGGCATTTTGGATATTTTCGGTCCTACTCTTTTCACATGACTTTCAATCATCATTGATTCCTTCTAATTCCTTAGGACATCTTTTACTTTTTCTTTTATATTTTTCCTACACACTATTTGGGTTACCTTGGGGAAGGGGCATTTTTGTTATATACATAAAATTTTTCTTACTAGAGGTTATTTCTAATCTAAAGAGTCCATTATGATAAATTATAGGTGTTACACTTTGTTCTTGCATTGTCATCTTCCTCACGCTAAGTTCATGTCTCAAACTTTTAACTGTTGTTTCTATTTCAAAGTTAAATTGCATATTGGAGACTTGAAAGTGGGTTAGCATAAATAAATAAAGTAATATGCAAGAATAATTCAGAGAATTATTTTTTATATAATTGAAAAGAAACTATTTATAATATAAATAAAATAAAAAATTATATATATATATATATACAAGTTTCAAGCAATTAGAATTAAAATTTCAAAGACTGTTAAGGAATAGCCCCAAGCAACGACGCTAAAAACTTGTTACATACAAAATGTGAGTGTAAACTCTTTGGCAAGTTTGACCCACAGGCAAGTATACCCATCGGTGTAGAAAAAAGTGTTTAAGACTAGTATCAATCTCACAAAGACTATGCGAACAATTTGTAAGAGAAGTTTGAATTCTGACTTTTGAGCTAACCAAAAGAAGGTTCTGCACTTGCGAGTTTAAAATAAAAATAAATTTTAAAAAGAAGGAAAATAAAAGAATATGATGCAAGTTATAGAAGAACATGTGACTTTGGATCCCCTTGTGATTTTACTTGTTTTTACTCTCAATTCTTCCGAACAATTACTAACCACCTACTCTAAGGATATTACTATCCAATGATCATGCAATAGTAATGATCTTTCTCCTAAATATTACCTCAAGTGATCATGCAAGACTGATATACAACAGAAGCATAAAGTATCTAAGGTTATCAACTATTGTTCAAGAAATTAACTAGTTATAAACCTAGGATTTTGATTAATCCTTCAAAATCCTTAGATTTAGTTATCTCATATTTTCATCAATTGGGGGATGGTAGATCGCTTACCCCAACCAATTCATAGATGAACAAGAGTGGTCAATTTCTATTAATGGATTAAGAATGATAAAAAAACATAATTGGATAAGAATCACTGTTCATAACGTAATGACACACACTTATTTATGGGAAAAAACCAGGTTCAAGCAATTATATCATAAGATTCATCAAAGTTTCATAAATTGAGGGTTAGCTGCACATGATAAAAATTAATCCAAAAATATCCATAATCTAGTCCTAAGATAAGAGATACAAAATTAGGTTGCTAGCAAGGTTGGAAATAAACTTTTCAACTGCATTATGAAGGGATTCGTTCCACCAAGATCCTATAGAAGGATACCAGAGAAGGAATCAAGAATGGAGAGACTAGAGATGGAGAGTAAGGGAAAGGTAGGACTATTCCCAAAGTATGGAAAGCATTTCGACGTAATAAGGTGTGTTCCGGCCTTTTCAAAATGTTGTTTTGACTCCCAACGTGGAGCCTCCCATTTATAAGCATGGATTAGGGCTTCAACTATCACGGACCAGGTTGACCTAGTTGCTTCCTCAGCTGTCACAATAACTTTAGGTCATCTATAGCACCATTAGAGCTAAGTTCTTTTTTGCATCAGTAAGGTTAACATGACTATTTTCTAGTGTTTTCCAGTCTTAGTATGACTACGCTATATTTGGTATGACCATGCTTACTTATTTTGCATAGGCATGCTACATTCAATTGGCACAATTGCGCTTTCATCTACACGACCATGCTAGAAGTCCTAGTCTACTGTGGATTGTGTTGGGGGCTATTTTTGTTCTTCCATTCCTCCCTTGTCTTTTTATAACTTTTTTTTTTACCAAAATTTTCTTTTTTTTATTCTCTTCTTACATGATTATTTCTATAAAAATAAAAAAAAATAAGTAAAATTACTAGTGTATAATCATGAATTGTGTAATAATTATGCCTAAATTTCTACATATAAATTGATAGAACGACAATTTATCAAAACTCTAGTAATGCAATACAAAGTGAGAGAAAAATGATTTATGCACACGTTATAAACAGATTAGACAAGTATTACTTGGTGTAATAATGTTCATTATCTTTTGTTCATAAGCTTCAAGATTTATATAAATATGGACAAAATATTTGTTGAAATAAAAGAGGAATTTCTAACATCTTTGCATGTTTATTAAATGCATGACTTTAGATTAGGTGAATAGTTTTGATTTTTGATTAGAGAGATTTTTCCTATGGTAACTATACTTCACATATTTACTTATGTCAAATATACTATTTCTCTTTCTAGATTGGATCAGATCTTCATTTATTATTGGATTGTTATCTCACTAAAGTATATTGTATGAAAGAGGTTATATCTTCATTCAAGGCTAGTTGGGCAATCTTGTAAGCACATTTCTTATACAATAGACGAGTTTTTGTCCATCATTGAATAACTTAAATACCTGTCTACAAAATTACTCCATTAATCATATTTTTATTATTATTAAAATATTTTAAAATTGTTAGACCCTAAAATAATAAATTTAATTTAGGTTTCAACATAAAGCAAAAGCTCAAACTTCTTTTGGGGTAAATATCTAAAATGTTCATTTATCTTTAAAATAATTTTATAAAGAACTTTAAAAACAATTTTGTAAAATAGATTTCACAAAATAAAACTATTAATAAAGAGATCAAATAATAAGAGTAGATAAAGTAAAAATATCAAAATTTATACTAATTTATTTTTAACCATAAAAAATTACATCTAATTCCTATCACATAAAATAAAAATGAAAATTTTTTACAGTATAAATTATTTTTCTAAATACTTTTGCATAAATCTCTTTAAATTCAAAATTTAAATAATTTTGCACATAACTCTTCAAATTAAAAATTCAAAATAAACATAATATAAAAAAACTATCAACATATTTTAAATAAAATTTAGCTATGAAAAAAAATTTTGTATAAGAGAATTTGAACAAATAGTTTAATTTATGAAAAAAAAATAAAAAAAATAAAAATTTAAAGATTTTTGTTGGTTATAAATAATTTTTTTTTCAAAAGTTTTCTTCGTATTAAATTTTTTTTTCAATATCTTCTATTCTTCATGAAATGCATAACCTTATTCATAATATGTATTTTTTACATTGATTTGCATATTGCCTGTTGAACATAATACTTTCAACAATTATCTTTGTTTTTTTTTTATTTGCAAACAACTAATATAAAAAACATAAAAGTTTCTTTCTATCTTGTTTTGTTACTCGATTAAATTTTTGTTTTAACAATTTGTTGTTAAATAAGTTTTCTTGCTTCATAAAAAAGGTGTTGTAAAAAGAATATTTTAGAGATTTGTATACTTTAGACACTTAAGATTTGAAATGTTGTTTACATATTTTCTTTTACTATTTTTTAGACAGTTAAATCTTTTAATTTGTAACAGAGTATTTATTTTTTAAAATATAAAAATACTTGTAAACTTAAAGAAAAGAAATATTATTTATATAATTAAAATTGTATCATTAGAATTTGTAAAGCTTAAGAATTTTAGATGTTTTAAATTCTACCAAATATAATTGTTATATTTTTAATATAATTGTAGTTTAATTAATATAGTTTTATAATTATAGTTATTTTAATTGTAATGTTATTCAATGAAATTTTATTCTGAATTTAATATTATTAGTTTTAATAAAGTTATTATTAATAGAAAACATGAAAGTATCAAGTAGTATCTTGATTGTATCTTAGATTATTTTCACGATTGGTTTCTCTATTTTTTATTTTTTGTTTATTGTTTATTTTTATCTCGTTATTTATTTCCTTAATTTTCTATTAATTATATTTTTAGAATATAATGAAAAGAAGACTTTCGAAGGCTATTTTAACATACTTTCAAAAGTTAAATTCCATAAAACGACGAAAAAAACAATTGAGGATGTTTAAAGATGAAAAAGTGATGACGTTATGGAAAAGATGGTAAACGATTCTAAAAAACTATGAATCATGATAGGAGATTTAATGGTATTGAACATCAGATGGAGGAATGGAAAAACAACAATGGTGTGATGATTTGAATCAAAATCGATGAAGAATGATTTTATATATTAAAGACTATTTTAACAAAGGAAATTATAAAAATTGATGTGATGTGGCAAAAAAGAAAAAAAAAAAATGGGATGCTGAAAGTTACTTTGTGTTAATAAGATTCAAAGTGATCTCTCGGTCCATCCCAGCATTCTCAAATCGTTAACCAATTCTAAAGTTCCAATAGTTATTGGGCCTTAACTGATAGTTGTTTAAATACAAAGCCCACAATCAATTCCCAACTTTCCAATCTTCAATTACCTTTTAGTTTTTAGTCTATTTTTTTCTATTAATTACACCTTCTCTTATTTTTAACATTTATTTTTAAAATTATTTCTTTATAAATATATAAAATATATTTAAAAATTTAAAATTTGAAAATGTAAAATATACTTCAAAATTTTAAAATTTTAAAATATAAAAAATATATTTTTAACATTTAAATTCTGAAAGAATGTTTTATACAAATGTAAAAAAATAATTGTGAAATTTAAATTTTAAATGTTTAAAAATATATTTTTCAAATTTAAATTATAAAAATATAAAAGTGTACTTCTAGATATATTTTATATCCTTTTGAAATTTAAATTTTAAAATGTAAATTTAAAATAAAAAATTTTAAAAAATGAAAAGGGATGTGATGAAAAAAGACGGGATATGAAAAAGGAATGACCTCTCCAATTACGTTTCACTTTTGGTTTTTGGTCAACCAATTATGTATCACTTCACGTTTGATTCACTTTCGTTCAAAAGGACTCTTTAAATACGTTCAAAATAATGTCATGGGAAATTCTTCCAAGCAAGAAAATTAACTTATCACACCAATGATATGTATGTTTAGATAAAAATAAGAGGCAAGTATGTATATAGATAGATACATATGTGTTAAACTTTAAATTTATATTAATTTAATAATTTTATATAAAAAATGAAAAATTTATTAATTTAATTATTAAATTATGTTATAATATTTTTATAATTTTATATATCAAATTTTAAAAAATTTAAAAATGTATAAATGTACTGTTTAAGTATTGATATTTATATATATTTAAAAAATATATAAGTTGTTAAAATAAAATTATAAGATAAAGTATTTATCAATTTTTATTTTGTATAAAATTTTATATGCAAGATCTATTTGATAATAACTTTTAAATCAATGGTTGGATCGATGAATATTATATTCTATATATAATATTATTAAGTTAGTATAAGTTGAATAATATACTTATAAATTTTTTAATTTTTTAAAATTCGATATAAATAATCTATTAAATATTATAATATGATTCAATGATTGTATTAATAAATTTTACATTCTATGTAAAATTATTAAATTAGTATATATACTAAAGTTTAACATTTAATATCAATGTATTTATATATATATATATATATATATTACTTCCTTCTTTAATCTTTTCTTTTAATGAATTTTTTTTATTTTTTTATATTTTTATCATTTTTTTGTTTTATACATTTTTATATTTTTTTGTTTTTCTCTTTTTTTTTATATCCTCCATTATATTCTATATATAATATTATTAAGTTAGTATAAGTTTAAAGTTTAACATTTGGTGCAAACGGATCCTGACTTATATATATAGAGTTAGTATGTGTTGGCACTAGGTATAGAACTTTAATACTTATACCAACTTAATAACCTTATATAAAATGCAAAATTGACTAATTCAATTGTTGAATTATATTATAATATCGAGTAAATCATGTATACAAAATTTTACACAAAAAAAAATTGATAGATATTTCATCTTATAACTTTATTTTAACAACTTATATATTGTTTAAATATATATAAATATTAATAGTTGAATAATATACTTACAAATTTTTTAATTTTTTAAAATTCGATATACATAATCTATTAAATATTATAATATGATTCAATAATTGTATTAATAAATTTTGTATTCTATTTAGAATTATTAAATTACCATATATGATAAAGTTTAACATTTAATATGAATGTATTTATATATATATATATATATATATATATATATATATATATATATATATATTACTTCCTTCTTTAATTTTTTCTTTTAAGATATTTTTTTCTTTTAGTGAATTTTTTTTGTTTTTTTATGTTTTTATCATTTTTTTGTTTTTTACATTTTTATATTTTTTTGTTTTTCTCTTTTTTTTATTTATATCCTCCATTATTTATAAATTCGTTTTTATTTTAAAATAAAATTATTTTTTGATTAAATAAATAATTTTTTTATCAAATAAATTTAAAATATGGTTAATAGAATCGATAAGAAAAAAGGAAAGATGAAACTTTTTTTATTAATAGCCATTGATTCTTAATTATGGCAAGATTGAACACCAATAAAAAATATATGGTCGTTTGTTTTTGTTATATTTTTTATTTATTATTTTATTGTATGTATAATTTTGTTTGAGTGATGCTATATTTAAATGAGGATGTTATGTTTTGTATTATTTATTTATAAAATTTTGTTATATATTTTTTTAGGTTTTGATATTTTTAAATATTATGTACCACAACAAAAATAAAAATTTTAATAATAATTTTAAAGGATAAATAATAATAGTTTTAATTTTTATCAGATTTTTTAAACAAATTTTTATTTATAAAAAATATTTTATTGACAGTTTTAATAGCATAAATAGAAAAATTTAATAGATTTTGTATGTATTTATATTTTTGTCAATTTATATAATTTTCACAAAATTTTCATTAGAAATTTTTTTAATGTACGTAAATGTTATTAGGCTATTTTTAGATTTTTAATTTAATTATTTTTTAAAAAATAGAAGAAAAAAATAAAAAAAATTTCATGATTTAAATTAAAAAATAGTAAAATAAAAATATTTTGATGGAGTCCACTCAAATATTTATTTTCCCTAATAGGCGTGAAACCGGGGAAAGAAGGGATTGTATTTTTGTTTTTTCCTTCTCTTCTCTTGAGTGTTGGAAACATTAGTTTAATTTTTTATAATAAAAAAATTAAAATTTATAAAACCAATTTAAATAAATAAAGAATAATTAATAAAAATTTAGACTTTTAAGTTTGATTTTAATTTTTTATTTAGGATAAAATGTTTTTTATATTATCTATTTATTTTTTTTATTTTTATGTTAACTTAAAAATAAATAAAAAAGTTTGTTTTTGTCTCTTTATTTTTTTTTCTAACTATTTTATCTATGACCCAAACAAATCTTTGTAAAAAATATATATATATATAATTTTGATTTACTTAATTGAATCACTAGCGCAGTTTAATGGAAACAAAACACTCCCTAGCACCAGATAATTTCTCATTTGTACTTTCATCTGATTGTACTTCCAATATAATGTAGCTTATGACAAGTCATTAATTATACCATCTATTCGATTCTTATTCCCACGCGTAAATGCATATCACAAGGAATAATCTATAATGAAATGGGAATGGAAATTAGTGAGACAAGCTAGGAATCGGAATAGGAATAGAATGGTCACTCCTATGCTATGTTGTGTTTCGCCTTGTGAAGAATATATAATGATTTCATTTTTTCTTTTTGGGTATAAAAATAATGATTCCATTTCATTCCTAAGTTTGGTCTATCGAAATTCATCAAAGTATATAATTGGAAGAAAGGAAAAAAATTTATCATATATTATATTCCCATTCTCTTTAAAATAATGAATTATTGAAAATAATATTTTCTTTTTGCAAGTTACTATTATATTGTCCCACAAAAAAGATAAATGAATAATAATTTTACTATTTTAATTTTCAGAATTAATATTAAAAAATATTTTTATCATAATTAACTCAATAAGTATTGAGAAATGGTAATCTATTTAAAGAAAGATAAATTGTGGCATACTACAAAACCAAAGCTTTGAGAAAATTGTTTATTCTTCCTTTTTAATTGCTAAATACAACATGAGAAAATTATTACTTAGAGCAAGTTGAAAGTTAAATGGGAAATGACTCAGTTTGGAAACTCATATATAATTGATTTATAACTATACAATTTTGATTATTATATATAGTAATAATATTTTTATTTCAATATTTTTAATTTTTATATATTTTTATTATATTATATCTCTATCATTTTTTTTAATTTTATTCTACCTATTTTTATATCTAAAAAAAACATTCATTCATAAAATTATCTCCTTTCACTATATCATAAAATGCTTTCTAAACATACTTCCTTCTATATTTCAAAGTAGACATCAGGAGGTAATACTACTAACAAGACAATAAACCATTATAGAATAACAATATTGAAGTCTAAGCATAGATGGATCCAGAAATTTTGAGCCGTGGAATCAACACTTATGTTGTTTATACATATGTGGAAATAATATAAATTCACATGCATACAAAATATAAATAATATAAAAAAAGTAACTTTTTTGTGGGGTGTGAATTGAAACTGCTTGATGAGTAGGCTGGTAAAATGGCATATATATGAAGAACACCAGTTATTATGAATAAAGTATATTCAACAAAAATTAGTATACTATAGCATAGGTTGAATCTTTAGGAACTTACAATACTACCTCACTCCCAATGCTTCCCACATTAGTAAGGCACAATTACACGCTAAGCTATATATCTTCTGCTGGTTTGTCCTCTTGTTTTTCTTTTAATTACTTTTCTGCACATGGAAATAAATCCAATTTTAAAATTTACATTTTAATCATTATGATTATATTATGAGACATCTAAGATATATTTACACTAAAAATATAAGAAGACTTACCCTTTCACAAATAGTTGTCTCCATGGAGAGTCGCAAATTATTCCAGTTATCTTCAACCCCTTGAACTATATATATGTACATTAAGCTTACTTATGAAGTAATATTTATCACCTATTGATCACAAATTAAATAGATCAATGTGCTTCTGAACAAATAAAAATATCATTTAACAATATTGTTAAATCAATGAAATACCTAATTAAAGTCAATTCTTTTTAACAATATAATACTCTAAGCGCACATCTGGTTATGCGTAACATTTGAAAAATGTGCTTTTAGATTCTCAACACTAATTTACATAGTATTTAAAACACACGTGTTAGATATTATAGATATAAAAAGAAAAAAGTTAGTTGTTATTAGCGTTTCTCGCCGCCATCAAATCTATATCTATGGAAGCTTGTGCATCCTTTGCTGTCGCTCTATTTAAATATAACAATGCAAAGGTCCTTAAAATAATCTCATTCCTAAAACTAGTTGTTTTTTTTAAACAAGAAAAAAGAAAGTTAGAGCTTATCCACAGCTAAGTATAATAGAATGATATGTTTCCGTTCTTATCTCTTAAAAATAAAATAATTTTATTGTACTTAAAAACACAATTTTAGATTATCCCTTTTGTTTTTTTTCAAATATATATATATATATATATATATATATATATATATATTCAAATTGATATTAACCATTAGAATCAATCTAATGTAAAATATAATTTGCAAAAACAAAAAATTTAAATTTTATTATTTTCATTATACACATATAAAAAATATTTAACATATTACATAAATTAATTATCTTTTATTATGTATTTTAACATATTATAAAAATTAATTATGTATATTTTATTTATAATTTTTGATATTTTAAATAAATATTTCTAAATTTTATTTAAATTTAAAATATATTCTTACATTGAACTCAATAATTACCTCTATTTTAATGTTAAGCATCCTAAGATCATCTTCTTACATTATCTTACCAAAGGACACTAGTATAAAAATAATATTTATAATAATTTTATATCAATTATTCTTGAATTGATGTAAAAAAAAATAAAGTGATCTTTTATAAATAAAATTAACAGTTTTTATATTGATTGCGTGAAAAACCGATATAGAAAGTACTTTTTACATTAGTTGTATGAAAAATTGATGTAGAACACTATTGCATAAATGAGAGCTTACATAAGTTTTTATGTCAGTTACGAAGGATTCGACTTTTAAAAAAATGTGGTGGTATTTTTGTAATTAAAGCTTAAAGATACTGCATCAATTACTATCTGAATCGATGTAAAAAATAGCTTTTACATCGGTTCATCTAGGAACCGATGTAGAAAATCTAAGTTATTATACCGAGTTTATAACATCTTAAAAATGAATACCATTTTTACCTTTAAGTTGTACTTTCAGTTTCATTCCAATACTGTTATCTAATGATGCAAAATCTTTACAAAATAATTATTAGAAAAAATACGATAATTTGTTTTTAAAACTGTTTGGATAATATGCAAGCCTCGTTGTACCAGTAAATAAATAAATGAACATTTTCTCCTGTATAAAATTAAAACGGAACTTAGGTTACTTTTATAGTTTATTTGCTCTTTTTATTACGTAAGCTCAAGTACTAGTACACTTATCACATGTCATAATATTCCTTCAACGTCTGATTATATAGATAATTCTTACATACACAAAGTGCAGCTAAGGAATTAGAGCATTTATAAATTTATTTACGTATATCCATAGCAAATTTTTCTATTACTAGTTATTCTCATACAGTTAACCAACTATTTATAGATTATACATCATCGATCATGACACTAATTCTTTCTTCTTCAACAGGTCTTAGAATGCTTCAAGTTCAGGGCTCTTTGTCTTCACAAACTACCTTTGGATCATTTACGAAGAAAATAGGGGGAGTAAGGGTGAAAAATTAAGTTTCTCAGTAGGATTCTACCTTAAGTTAAGTCAACGATTCCACTTTCATCCCAGCCACTTCGATTTTATTATAAAACATGTCATGCATACATGATCACTTTTAATTTTTACAAAATATTTAGGTGAAGTGGATTTCTTTTACTTCAATATCGTATAACATGCAATTCACACATACTTGAATCGTTCTTTATATATAAACTCTCCTAGACATCAACCTCATGCATCCTTTAGTTTTCTTTCCATCATAACTTAAATATCATCTTACTCTTATTCATTTCATGTCTTAATCCTAATCATACTTATTCTCTAACCATCCTCTTTGTGATGATTTCTTTCAAGGTGCAACATTAATAATCTAGTCAAATAATATCTTTCATTGAAGGATTATCTTCCTTCTGATTATCATTGAAGGATCTACTGCCTTCCATTTGCCATAGAAGGATTTGCTACCTTCTGGTCACCATAGAAGAATCTATTACCTTTTGATTATCATAAAAGGGCTCACTACCCTCTAGTCGCCATAGAAGGATCCACTGTCTTCTAGTCGCCATAGAAGGATTTGTTACCTTCTAATTATCGTAAAAGGGATCACTACCCTCTTGTTACCATAGAAGGATCCACTGCCTTCTGGTCATCATAGAAGGATCTATTGCCTCATGATTATCATAGAAGAGCTCGTTGCCCTCTAGTCACCATAGAAGGAACTATTTTCTTCTGATTATCGTAAGTTCTAGACTTATCATACTAGGAGTAGCATCAAGTTTTCACATAAGACTATCCCTTAGTGATCTCTTGATTTATTAGGTTTCATTTCATGCTTTCTACTTTGTCTTATAGTGGCATACTCAACATTCATTAAAAATACTATGTACATGTAGCACCTAGCTCATTCATTTATGGTCTAATCATGAAACCATACATAATTCATCATATCATTCAAGAGACCACACAATTTATTACATCACTCGAGAGAGCACACATTTACACATATAAAGACATGCTCAAGCAAACTCTTGCCAATATGACATGCACATATAGATCTCAACATCAACATAAACATAAACAATATTCATACATAACATCATCCTTTCTTACTCATGGACATTCATCATTCAATCTTACATAGACAGTGTGCATTCACAATTAGTGATACAAGTTGACTGGTAAATCACATCACATTATATAATAATTACAAGTCCAACCTAATATCTCAATTTGGTTTTTGATGTTGAATCACTCAAGAAACTTAATTCTCTCAACCTTTTTAGTTTCTCTTCATCCTTTCCTTTTCTCAATTTCATATTAGTTTCATAAGGCTTTTACATTTTAAAATTTTTCTCTAGGTGGTTGAATGACACCTTTTAAGTTTTTATTATTCTTTGTGCTCTTCATTTGTTCAAGTCTTATGCAAGTCCTAATTATACTAAGCTCAAGTATTAATTATTTACAAACTTTTAACTTGTTTAAGATATTTTAATTGAACATGGTTGAATGATAACTTATGTCTTTGTCTACTTTCTTTTGAACTTTTAATTCTTCCTATAATATTATAAGACTTCTTAAGTTATATAAACTAAGATTTTAAAATCCTTTCCTCTTAATTAATCTAGGGTGGCCAAATGTAAACTCTAGGTTTCTAAGACCATCTAGTTCATTTTCTCTTGTTTTATGAGTTGATTTATGTCATTTAGAGACTAACTCATTAATTGCTATCTAACTTAGATACTTTTAGAACTTCCTTATCATTTTGGTATGTCATGGCCGAATGACTTAGCTTCCTTCTAACTTCATATTATAAGTTCTAATCACCCTTCCTAAACATGCTTAGATTTAGTCTTAAAGTATATTAACTTATGACTTCCTTTTTACTACTTTAATGATTAGGTCTAAATAACTCTTTAACCTTTTCAATTCCTTTTAGTTTTAAACCAAAGGATGTCTAGTTAAGGCAATTAGGAATTAATTCTTCTCTTAGATCAATTTACTCCAAGGTGGTCGAATGACCTATCTTTTCAAATCCTATCTTTCTTACACTTTAAATATATTATGCTTACATATTTAGGATCATTAATTAGACCTAGTTAAGAATTAAAACTCATCCTTAGTTAATTAAACTCTTGGTGGTCGAATGCCACTCCATAGGCTTAGGGTTCCGCAATTTCCTTCTTAACCCTAGATTCATTTACCTAAAGTGGTCAAATGGTCCCTTTACCTATCTTAAGACTTTCTCTCACTTTTAATTCGTTACGTTTACATGTGAAGGCTCTTTAATTAAACCTAGTTAGGAATTAAAATCTCTCCTAATTTATTTAACCACTAAGTGGCCAAATGCAACTTTTCTAGGTTTAGGGTTTCCTTTTCTTAACTCTAGTTAACTTACGTTGACCATTCCTTAACCTTAGTTGACTTAGGTTGACCTTTACTTGGGGATGAAATTTAGACTTCATATTTGACTTATTCTAAAGGATTTTTAAATTTTTTTTACCTAAACTAAGTGAAATGGCTGAAAGTTACATTTTACTTTTACTTAGATCATGGTTAAATTTTAGTTACCTATTTTATGCTCCTTTAGATTTTTACCAAGTACTAATTATGGATTTTTACCTTAAGTTGACCTGTGTTAAATATTCCGAAATTGGTTATTTTTAAACGTTCATTAAACCTCCAATTAAGTTCCTTACTTGATGAAAATTGTTGATTCATCCTTAATCAATCTTTAAACTCATTTTTACTAAAACTACTCTAGGGTGGGCGAATGAACACGTAGAGGTTTTTAAACCATTTTTTTTTGTAATTAACTTCATTAAAAGGTTGATTTATTTCATTTAAAACCTACCTATAGAGTTTAAGTCACTTAGAAACATTTTAGCCAAATTAATCTTTGATTATGGTATGATGGTCAAAAGCCTCCCTTGGCTTGCCATGATCATTTCTTCCAAACATTCACCTCACCCAACCTTGATTATGTGGTGTTGTGTTTTTGTAGCACCACATGCCCTTAGTCCATGCATATTTCATCAAAGTCCAGAGCTTAGGTTTTGACCAACATGAATCTTGAGTGTCATATAAAGCCTTTGCAATTTTTATGCTTAAAAGTCCAACCATTACATAATAGCTTTTTAGCCTTTGTCCAAAGTGAGCCTTTGAAACTTATTACATAAATTTATTTAACTTTTTAATATACATGATCAGAGGTTCAAATCTAGTCTAGAGATTATACAAAAGTTCACCACAAGTAACAAAATTACAACTTGAAAAACTTAAGCACAAAACAAGCAACATAAAACTTCTTCCATACAACAAAGGGTAGATTATCATAATATACTCTAAGATTCACATATCTCCTTTCAAGTATGCTTCAAAAACTTTTTTCATGAGTACTCAAAATTGATCAAAGTTTCAAAAATGATTTTTAAACAAATCCACTGATTAAATTCCTTCTAAGTGCCTTGAAAGCACTTTAAACCCACCAAACTTTCTTTTTCTTTTCAAAAATCACTAAAAATTGGTAGGGCTGATTTTGAATGGTTCAAATATAGGTTTAAAACCTCATAAGTGAAAAAAAGGGAGATGTACAAATTCTATAGAAGAGATCCATAAAAGAAATAAAACACACCATAAAAAGACAAGTTGAAAGCATAAAAAGACAAGTAGAAAGGTCCTACATGTTGAAGACTTAGTGATTGGTTTTTGGTGAGGATTCTTGGGCTGATCTTGCCCTCCTTAGATGGTCCATAAAATTTCTCCCATGTGTGGTGATGAGACTTGATGGTTAAGTGTTAATTTTGCTTAAACTTCAAATATGGAAGTTTAGGCTTAAGGTGTAATCTTTGGATTTTTGGATGGATTAAGTTTTGAGAGAATTTTAAGAGCTTCTCCAAATGTTTAGAAGGTTGGGACTGCATCAAATGAGCCCCCTCCTTGGTGTTTCTAACAAATTTTGTCCACCTAGGCATGTGGGAATTAAATTCCCACTTAAGAGAATTTAGGTAATTTTGCATGGATTTTTCCTATTTTTCAAAATAATTCAAAATTTAAGGAATTATTCTTTTAGACTTTGATTAGTGTTAATGAGTCTGATTTTACTACTAATTTTGTTTAACTTAACCTAAGCATGGTTAACTTTTAATTAATCAAGATTAATTAGTCTTAACCATAGTTAAAAGAATTTTATTATTATTTATTTTTGTCTTTTATGGTTGACTTAGGTTGACTTGACTTGGTGATCACCACCAAGTCTTCCATATGCTGATTTTTTCGGGCAAATAAGTATGGGGCCCACTCTTCACATTTTGCTTATCATTCTTGGTTTGCAATTTTTCTTGGAAAAATTTTCAAATTATTCCTCTGACATTTCTAACATTTTTTGGTTCATTCCCATGTTAATTTAAGGTCATTTACTATTTTTCTGGGAACTAACTAGCTCTATGCAAAAAGCAGAGCTCCTAGGGGAAATTTGGTCATGTTTAAGGTTTTCTAAGGGCGTTTTCATTCCTTCTTGAGTTTCTGAATTTTTGTCACTACTTTTGACCATCCACGATGTTTTATAATCCTTTTAGAATATTTTTTTACTTATTTTTTCATTTTTCTAGCTCATTATTTGAGTTTCCCAAGTACAGGGGTATTTTTCCAATTTTCACCAAACTTTCTAATTTCTCTGTTTTGACTTCTAATCCTACCTAGTTTCATTCTAGGAATTATTTATTGCTTTAAACACTCATCATAAAAAAATTGGGATGCTACAGGCTCTATTCTTAACTGATGCAGAAAAGTTGAAAATTTTTTGGTTAGTCTTTCTCACATAGTTCTCGTTAGCTTTTGCACAAAATTAATCTTCTTGTGAGAATAGTGCCTTTGCAAGCACGAAATTCATCGTCCTCGAAATTTTTTCGTTCCTTGCTTGTTCCTTGTTTGTTATTCAAATCCCTAAGCTTCAACATTTCTCTTTGGTTTCTAGTATGTTTAAGCATTGCATCACCCTAAGTTCACTCTAATATCTATGATTTTAAGAACAAATTTTCATATGCTCTCTCATTATAGTTGTTTGGTGTTGTTTGTCATCTCCATTGGCCATCGCAAGCTCCATCTTTGTTGCTACAAGTTCTATCCAACTTTCCTTCTCTGATTTAGAAAATATTACAAATTCAGATTTTCAATTCTTTTTAAATTTTTTACATTATTTTTATGCTTATGATGATATGAACATTGTTGGGAGCATTGGTGCTCTCTAAATTGCTGCTGCGAGAGCTAGAATCACTCCATGTACCTTAGTTGGTGGTCTTTTCATGAGTAAACATTCCCTTTGCATTTCATGTTTGCAGTCTTTATGAAGAAGTAGTTGCATGATCAAAATTTGTAGGCATCTTTGTGCTTGAACTGTGGTGGTGTTGAGTATTGAAATTTGACATGTTCCCGTTTGGAGGCATTAGTTTATGAGGTTTAGATTTACTTTCCAACTTTGCACTAGAGTTTCCTTACTAGGAACTAGGCAGTAGGCATGGGTTATTATATAGGATTTATTTTGCTAATTTAACTTGATGATGATCTTGTGAGCTAGGTTCTAAATAGAAAAAGTGATTGCAAATTAGTGAGGTTGGAGAGTTTCTTTGATATTGGACCTTATAGATTTGACCTAGCTAAATATCATGATTCTTATTATTTTGGGAGTCTTATCAGGTTAGGAGTGTCATTAAACCCATATTAGTTGTGTATTATACTAATACTTCAACTAGAATATTAGTAAAAACATGGGCAAATGGATAATCTTTCCTATTTCAAATTAGTAAAAACAGCTTAAATCACATGATGATATTGTCAATGTTTCTTTTTTCTCCTTAGGTACTAGAACAAAACCATCCACCATTACTTAGTCCATTGTTTTCCACTCTGTAAAATGTATCACAACTGTGACCTATAAAACATTGTATTAGAATATTATAATTCTAATTGTTTTAGGAGACTAAATATGTTAGGACTAAGAGTATTATTGGACTTAGCTATGTTATACTTTGTTATAGCTATTCTTTCTTTCTATCATTGATTTTCACATGTCTGAATGACCATGGTATTTGTGGTTTGCAGCCGCAAGTGATTCTCAGAGAAAGAAGTTGAAAGATGGTGGGAAGAGAATCAAGGCACATTGTATCATAAATATGGGATTGAAGGATATATAAACAACACTAGCCCAAGTTAGGTGAAAGGGTAATTTCTACTTTCCATTCATCTGTAGCAGTTTTCACTATCGTTGTTGTTAGGAGGTGGGTGATGTTTGCTTCAGGATTTAGATCAAAGGCTCACTGAGAGAAATTATAAGGTGTTTAATATATTTTTTAGATCACTCTCCAGTTAATGGTATCTCATGTGTACAAGGTCACCCTGCTCCCCAAGTACATTCATCCTTTATGTAGAAGAGTGTGAAGGTGAGGATGAATGGTCTTGAGCATCCATGCTGGGAGAGAGTGAGTATAAGTGAGAAAGCTAGAGCAATTTTTCGATGAGGGGCTCTTAGGTTTAGGTGAACATTCTAAAAAAAGGAGAAAACTTTAGGTGTGTGGATTAGAGAGAGGGAGAGATGATGCCAAGGCCAAATGTTTCGTATTTTCTGTAATCAAATATTTGAGTTCCTATCATAGTTTATATACAAGTTGTTTTAGGTAGAACTGAATCTTTGATTTGATTTTATTGACATATGATTATTATATTTCCTCTACATTGATTCTTAAACTTTTGATTGGTGATAATCAAATGCTTGAGTTCCTATCATAGTCCATATTCATTGCATTTGTTTTAGGTAGAACTGATTATTTCTATACAGAATCACCTTACTATAGAGTTTTTATTTTCTTGAGGTAAAAAAGGTTTTGAGTATTCAAAAATAATTCAATTTTGGTAAGTGAAGCCCTAGCAGACCTTTTTAATGAAATTTTGTGTCTTCAGTTAAAGAGGCTGTTATGGTTTTAAGCAGAATGGACTTTATGTTAAATTTTAAAGTGTTTTTGACTAACTGGAAAATTCGGCTAAGAATTATAAGGGTTGGGATGGGTTGTGACTTTTCTAAGTACTCATCATGGTGGAATGGTTGGGAAGCATTGTATTTCAGCATAAAGGGGAGATAACTCTGAACTGCTCTTCATTTTTCTTATTGCTTTGTAAAGATTAGATAAAAAAAAACTTATGTATAAACTTTTCCCCCCCACCAATCACATATCAAAGAATACAGCAAAATTGTGAAGTCTTTTGAACCAAAAACTGAACCATATAAAAAATAGAAAAGGTGGACTTTGGGAATTATCAACTATTAAGTGAAAAACTACATTGAAAATGTATCAATCTCTCTCAGTACAACATGAGTGGTTGGTTTAAGTGGTATATTCTTGATTCTCCTTAAGCAGGTCTTAGATTCATGTTTTATGTATGGAAAAAATTCTTGTAGGGAGAACTAGTCCCACCATGATGTGAATGTTCCTAACTTAAACAGGATCTACTCCAATGGAAGATACCTATGGTCTAGACTAAAATCAGTATGATTAGAAGCAATGAACCTGGACATTAGTCTACAAGTCTATCTGGCCAAATAGTCATCACATTTATGTGCATACTAACCTTACTTTTCAAAACAAACTTAATAAGGTGCTCATAGACTCAAACACTAATACACGGAGAAGGACTGGCTCAAATAGGATTTAGGGTTGAGTCTTTAAACAACACCATACCCTTTTTGTATTGTTAAAGGATGCAGGAAAACCCAACCAAGTTTAAATGCTTTCTGTGGATGGCTTCTTCTGTTGGGAACCCATAATTGGGTTCTAAGTTAAGAGAGAAAGAGAGGGAGAGATGAGGAAAATAGAGAAAGGGAAGGGAAAGAAAAAAGAACATTTTGGTATTCACTATTGAATTATAACTTTAACTAGAATTACGTTCTCAGTTCTAAATGATAACAAACAATAATCCTCCCTCACCCTACCCCACCCCACCAATCCTCTCCTCCAATCTAAATTAATTCCCTACCTCTACAATTTTAACCAACTATCTAACTACTAACTAGTCTCTGGCCCAATCATCTTCCGAGAACCATCAGCATGCACATAAATTGTAAGGGTTTGGTAAATACTTTTTGAAAAATTTCTACTGAATTTTAAGTGTTATTAAACTAATAATGTGTGTTTCAATGCTAACTATGCTATAAAAAAAATAGATGTACCTCTTTATCAAGCATTGTATTACAACACAAAGAGACAAACTGACAATAATTTCATAAAAAATTTGATATAAAGTATAAAACATAGTGCATTTGATTTTCTGAGCCGTAAAAATCTCATACCAGGTCCAAATTTTAGCTAACAATTCAATGTGAATTACTCAAATGTGCTCCTTTAGGTGATGAAAAATAAGACATTAATGGTAATATAGACCTTTAGAGTATTTTTTTAGTGGTCAAATATATAGAGAAGAAAAATAAACAAAGATGCTTTGGTTTCCCATTCTCATTTTGCCTCCCTTTATATATTTGGTTGGATTTGATGATAGGATTTCATTTTGACTATTTTGAGTTTATTCTAATTCTAAATTCTCATGCCCTGTTAGGAAGTTAGATTTCAAATTCATCAAAATGGTTCACAAGCAAATTAATCTTAAAGGTTCCAAGTGCTTCATCCGTCAACTTCATTAATCATCAAATATAGTAAGTTTTCTTATTAGTAATTATTCTATTATTAGTTTCTTGTTGTTTGGTTTGTTGGATAATGATACACCATTCTTTTAGGTATGCCCCTAATGCTACCACAGTAGTCAAAAGCTAATTTTGTGTCATTATAGTAATGTAGATTAGGTAAAGGGAGATGAAATTGGAGCATGATTTTCATTATAGTAGACCCTAGCTGCACTTGAATATGCCCTTGCAGCCATGTAATAGTCATTAGGCTCTTGGTTGGCATATAACAATGCAACAATTATTTGTCCTGGAGATATGCATCAAAGGTTATTATAATTCTGTATTCTGGTCTTTGGAATGGATGGATATGAAGAATGCCTTCCAACCTAACCTAGCCTCCACGGACTAGTAAATTACAACCTATTTAAGATTCAGTATGTAGGCACAGAAGTGATTTCAGGTTAAGCCAAGAAAATCTAGAGGCATTGATACTAGGTATATGATTCTTGTGTTGGGTTTGTGATAATGGCATTGATACTTATAAGCCTAGAATTAGGAGTAATTCACCAATCTATAAGTTTTATTAATTAAACCCCTCACAGTAGACAAACAATGAGACCCTGTTTATCCATATGTCATTGTCTTATAAGCCTAGCATGTCCATACCTATAAACCATTTTAATTGTTTGATTCATAAATGAGAATAACTCAGTAAGGCATGATTAACCAGAGCATCGAGGTTGTGCTCATGTTGCTGGACAAGGTGTTGGCATTAGATAGTATTTTGGATTGTCTTCCACACATGCCTCCAAAGAAGGACTAGTGTCAAGAGATGAGTTGGAGGCCATGAGAGAAGACATGAGGAAAACACTAGGGCAAGAACTTCGAGAAGAACTCAAACATATGGTTAGACAAGAGCTTAGGCAAGAGCTTGCATTTTCCAAACTTAGACATAAGATCACCATTCCTCTTCTTCTAGACTTGTGAGCACAAAGAGAAGTTGTGCTTCGACTAAGGAACATGTAACAAGAAGAGAGGATGTTGTTGAGGCTGCACATGATTATGAGTTATATGTTGACGTTCTATATTATTTGGTAGCCATTGAGAAAGTTTATAACTTGGGTTCAACCATTCATCACTAGCATATTGATGATGATAATGTTGGAGTGGTGGTTGAACGGGTTGAAGATGCAAATGCTCCTGTTCCTGTGCTACTAAGGAGGTTCATGTTGTGGGGCAAACCCCTAGTGATTTTATTTTATGGCCTAGAAGACTTATGCAGCGACCTCAACCTAAGGTATTAAGTAATTTTATTCTATGTTACTAATTTATAAATATATATTTCTTAATATTCTCTAAATTTAGTTTAGGTTCATAGAGAAGATATTGGAAAGGATATTGATGTCAATGCTGAAAAGATCTTCCCTCCCAAAGATCTTCCCTCCCAACCAAAGAAATCTAAAGTAGAATTCCTTACACATCTGTTCGGTATTGTTGTTAACTTGGGCAACCAAACCTTTGCAAATCATTATGGAACCAGATATCATAGGAAACCCCACTACTACCCCCTTCTATATTACTAAGAACGATATCTTGGAGCTAGTTGTAGGTAACGGTCTCCTACGTGTATCAGTTTTACAATTATGGTTGATGTAAGTAAATTTCTAAACCTTAGTTGAATTAAGTATCAAAATCTAACATATGGATATTATTCACAATATTAGGTACCTGTATTGCTTATGTACGCAAAGAGGGAACTTAGACCTCTATGGATTCCTTGATCCGGTTCATATGCAAAAAACTAGGAACAAGGCAGCTGGCATATAGGGGTACCTTCAGAGTAGATTGGAAAGTGAAAAATATTGTTACTTAGCATCTTATTTTCAATCTTATACTTAAAATTTTATATAACAAATTCAATAAAATTTCTAATTTTGGTTCATTTTCATCCATATTTTGTAGAGCTCATTGACAATTAATCATTATTTTTCTAAACCATAATGTAGTTGTCTTCCTATGCTTTGCTTGGAAAAAACTAAAGAAAGACATAAAGGACACGATAAAATTGTAAGTTTTTAGGATTTTGGTATTTATATTCATTATTTGTATTCTCAAAGGTATTAATTTGGTTCTTCTTTTATTGTATAACAATGAACGCTTGACTTTGGTTAAAAGGGACACATTCATCAAATATTAAAAATAAAAAAGCCTTCATGGATAATCCATGAATAAGTACTTTATTAAAAATTATTTAATTCTTTTATCATGATATCATCATCTCTAATTATATTTGATATTTTTTCTATGTTTTTGAAGTGCTCAGGATAAGATGGAGGAACTGAGTATGGATATTATGTCATGAGGCATATATTTTACATTAACTCAACATCTATTATTGATTCTTGGACTGAGGTAGTTATAATTATCACAATTTGATAATTTTATTTTAATTCAAACATGATATTTTATCTAATTTCATTCAAAAACATTTTGTAAATATTTCAAAATCCTTACCCTTTAATCGATGAAGAAACTGATGATGTTAGAAGACGTTGGGAGAATTTATGATAAAGGTAGCCAATTTGGGTTGATTTATGTAATTTTAAGTTATTTTCTTTATAAAGTATTGAATAAATTTAGATGTGATAATAAGTGATATATTTAGTTTAAATAAATAGATTGTAGTTGTTGTATTGTCTGTTTATCTATTTTGGTTGTATATGCAAGTACTGTGATAAATGATATGGTAGTATGCTTAAATCGAAATGAATATTAAAAAAAAGAACTTTCTACATTGTTTAAGACCATAACTGATGTTAAAAGAAACTTTCTACATTGCATGATACCTTAACCGAGATAAAAAATCATACTTTCTTCATCAATTATGGTCTCAACTGATGTAAAAAGTAAGATTTTTTATATCGGTTCAGGTTATCAACCGATGTAAAACGTATACTTTTTACATCAGTTGCAATAAGAAACAACGTAAAAATTACACTTTTTACATTGAATGTAGAAACGATGTAGAAAGTCTTACTTTTTATATCCCCTGCTTGTATACCACTCAAATAACCGATATAAAAAATGTATAACAACCAATGTAAAATGGTTAATTTTTATCCGTGAAGATATCCAATTTCTTTAAAAAATTCTCAACCAGTATAAAAAAAATAACAACAAAAGATAAAATAAAATAATTAGAAAAGAGAATGGAGTTATGACTAGATTATTTTAATTAAAGTATAATAGGTTGCTAATAAATTTGATAAAAAAATATTTATAACATCATTTAGTGGTAGTATATACATCGGTCGAGGGAGGTTAAATAAATTTAGTTAATAGTTTTGAGTTAGAGAACTTAGAACTTTAGTGGTATTATATTTTTTAAAAAACAATTTTGTTTATTGATTGTATTTGATTTGATCCAATTACCATTTAATATAAAAAAATTTGATTCAAATTTGATATGGATGATTCAAGATTTACTGTTGATAGAAATATGTTCTCAACTAATAAAAAAGATTTTCGCAAGATAAATAAGTCAATGAAAAAAATATTATTAATAAATAACATTTGAAGAAATATAAAAAATTGGTTTGTTTATTAAAATATGAATAATTATGATAAATTATTTAAATATACTAGTCATTTGTATGAATATACACACATGTATTATCGATATATTTTTTAAATATCTTTTATATGAAAAAGAGTCACGGGTGGAAAATAAGCTTTTTACATCGGTTGTTATGGACTTTTTACATCGGTTATTTGGGCGGTGTTGAAACGAGTGATATAAAAAATAAGATTTTTTACATTAGTTCTGGAACCGATGTAAAAAGTACACTTTCTACATCGGTTGGGCTTATAACCGATGTAGAAAGTCATACTTTCTACATCGGTTAAGGCCACAACCGATGTAGAAAGTGTACTTTTTACATCGGTTATAGGCCCAACCGATGTAAAAAGTGTACTTTTTACATCGGTTATAATCTTAACTGACGTAGAAAGTTCATTTTTTTAAAATGTTCGTTTTATTTAGGCATGCTACCGTATTATTTATTCACAATATCTGCATATACACACACAAAATATCCAGACAGACAATACAGAATTCACATAATCTATATATTTAAACTAAATACATCATTATTTATTATCAAATTTTAATTTACAAAGGAAATAACTTAAAATTACATCAAGCAAGTGTTGAAAGTTGAAAAAAAAAATGTCGTAACCAGCCATGTACCTGTTGAAAACAGAGAAAAAAATGGTTGAGCAGTGACCAAACGGTGTCCTAACGGAGGTACAACTGTAGTCGAACAATGGCACAGCACAGTGGTAGGCAAATAAGAAGCTTGAAAATTATAGAATACAACCAAAATGAATGTAAATTTCAATTATAATAACAGAATGAGATGTATAAATAATGATAAAGACAACTTCAAACCTTAGGGTGCGCGACGATGACTTCGAACGGAGGGAATGGTTGCAACGGCAACGACAACCATGAACGTAAGAATGGAGTGCAACGACGAACAGCAGGGACGACGGCAATGGCTAAGACGTAAACGAAAATAGAGAGAACAAGCCGAAACGAAAAACCAGGGTTTTGGAGAATAAGGTTAAAGACAACTAGCGTCGAAAAATAAGTGATAGGAGAAGACATTCTACATCGGTTGTTTCTTAGAACCGATGTAGAAAGTACTTTCTACATCGGTTGTTCTGTAACCGATGTAGAAAGTTTTGAAAAAATTCACTTTCTACATCGGTTGTTATGTAACCGATGTAGAAAGTACTTTCTATATCGGTTGTTTTGTAACCGATGTAGAAAGTTTGAAAAAAAATCCACTTTCTATATCGGTTACAAAACAACCGATGTAGAAAGTACTTTTTACATCGGTTGTTATGTAACCGTGTAGAAAGTTTGAAAAAAACCCACTTTCTACATCGGTTCAAAAGAGAACCGATGTAGAAAGTACTTTCTACATCGGTTCTTTTCTGAACCGATGTAAAAAGTTTACATTTATTTACAAAAATGCCACAACATTTTTTTTATATTGGTTTCTAAACAACCGATGTAAAATCCTGTTATAAAAACCTATTTTTGCACTAGTGAGTGGTTAGAATAGTTATGTTATAAATAAAATCTATAAATAAATTTTTAATTTCATTTTATAAATATGTGAAAATTAATAAATATATATATATATATATATATTAGATGAAATACCAATCATGTAATCATTTCTTACAATTGAAATAATATGACACGTAAGTTAAAGTTAAAGGTATAAATAATTTAACTTGTATACTTTTTATTATCAATTTTATTAATTTAAATTTTGATGTTCTTTAATTAATTTTATGATTGAATAAATTTAAAAATCTTTATTAAAAAATTGAAAAAAAATGTTTTTATTCAGTAAAATTCACACATAAGAAATGTAAAAATAAAAAATAGGTTAAATAAAATACCAAAAAGAGTGTCGTAAATACTTCATTTGGATACATGTATGTGCCTTGAAATTAGCTAGGATGATCTGGTGGGGGGTCTGAACTAGTTTTAGTCAACAATGTATTGCTAAAATTTAATGACCCCCAAAATTCTATTCACTAAGTCTTCTGGTTGTAATTTATTTTTTATATAATAATCATAGATGCCTAAAACACTTTCTATTACCTAGTTTGAGTTACTAGCCCGAGTGATAGTTCAATATCAATAATATAAAGGAAAATAACAATAACATCTTTAAGATTGTAACTAAAGTTTCTTTTTAAAACTGATGTTGAAAAGTATGTTCGGTGAGATATTTTAATTAATTAAAAATTTTAATTATTAATTAATTTTTTTTTATAATATTTTAATTTTATTTAATAAAATAATTTATTTTAATAGTTATTAATATTTTTTAGATAATTATTAATATTTTTGAAAAATTTACTTCAACTAACTTTTTAACTTTTCAACTTTTAACTTTTATATAACTTTTTAGATTTTAGTTTTTATCTTTTAATTTTTAACTAGTTTATCACCTAATTTTATCAAACATGTCTTTTGAATAAAAATTCTCATAATCATTTATTAAAATATATTAAATATTATTAAAATATATTATTTATTACTATAAACTTTTGAAATACATACTAACAATTGAATTAATGTTAAACAAAACTTATAATAATAAAAATTATTCTAATACTTAAAAAATTATTTTCTCTGGTGAGATTTATAATAATTTTTTTATCCTTTTCTATCACATAGGAATCAAGTGATTTTTAAGAAATTGTCAAGTTTCCAGATTGCATCAAACAAAGAACGAAGAAAATAATGAGTAAATTTTATTTAGGTATAATATCGGAAGCTATATAAAGCAATGTTAATGTTGGCGTCAGGTGAATATAAATTACGTTGAACCAAAGTCAAAAAGTCTCCAAGGATGAAGTATTTATTATCTTATATAAAGGAATTCCCTCAAATGAGAATTTCCTATAAGGAAATGATCTTTCCCTTATCCTCTATCTTTTAACCAAACAAGAGCTGCATTCCCTTTATATATTTTCTTTCCATCTGTCTTGTAAATCAAACATGATCTTGGTGGATGGAGATTAATTATTGGTGCATAGTTAAATGATTGATGTTAATTTGTCGATACTATATATAAGATATACAACAATGTTTTACTAGCCCACTTGACCAAAGATAAACTTTGAATTTTGATAGAAAGATGGATCTCAGTGGAAACGTTGAAAGAATGATGGATGACATAGTGGAAGGTTTGAACTTTAGAAGATAAAGTTGAAACTGATATGATGAAACGATCTAAACCAGCTTAGTCTTTGTGCACGAATAATACCACTAATATAGTCCCAATTGTGCACTCGACAAGCATTACAAAAAGAAAAGAAAAAAAGAAAAAGGTTTTTACTCGTCACATAGACAGTGGCCCAAAGTTAGGAGAACAATAGTAGTATATTTAAACACACTGTTTATAACCATAATTAATTTAAAAATAGGATAATATTACAATAATTTAAATATATGTTTGATTATTTTTTATTCTTTTAATATATTTTTATCAATATTTTTTTTATAAATGTGGTGTTCACATAAAATGACTCATAAATAATTATACTTAATTAGTTTCTAAATTGAGCATGAGATGAGCTATAGCATTAAAAGTTGAAGGCGTAATTACAGGTGAATATACGGGTCAAATTGTTCTAAACCGTATCATTCCATAATTCCGCACCTAAACAGGATAATTTGTATGGATTTTTATTTAAATAGGTCTCTGTATTTTAAAAATTCAAAAATATTCCTAATTAAATAAGTTAGATTTAGATTGATGCAAATATTCTTTTTAAAAAAATTGTTAAATTTTTTATACTTATATTCCATAATTCCAAGGTAATGTTTGGAATATTTTTTAATTTTTTATTTAAAAATTTTTAAAAGTTAAATTCAGTTATAATTTTGAGTTTAATTTTTTTTTTTTAAAAAAATTATTATAAAAGTGAGTTAATTCATTTTATCTTATTTCTTTTCTTATAAATTCATAAAAAATAAATAATTAAAAATTTTAAAAAAATAATAAATATTAAAAATAAAATATTATTATTATTATAACAATAATGGTGGTGATGTTTTAAAATTTAGTTTAAAAATAAAAAATAAAAAAATGATAACCATTACGGACAGAACTTAAAATAATTAAAAAATATTGAAAATAATTTTTTTATGAGCAAAGATGAAGTAAATTATATATAAGCATAGAGTAGCCATAGCAGTTATTAACACAACTCATAGGACAACTACACCAACATGAAAATAAATATGTTATGTCTACCTTATTAAGAAATCTAAACCAGAGTCACAGGGGTTGTTAATCCTCTCTACTAAAAAAAGTGATTACCAAGGTTCCCTTTTGAAGGTAATAACATTCCTTCCAATCCAGATTTGTTAACCCACTACATACCATATAACAAGTCCTGGATTTCTCCTTTTCTTTCCACGAAAAAGCCTCGGAATACCTTTCTCCATATTTCATGCACACGACTAGACTCCAAAAAATATATGATCATTTACTTTAGGGGATTTGTTATAGATTACATAATCGAGATCTACTGGATACCTTTAGCACGCTAGTTTTGACCATTGTAGGTTCTTATAGATTATGAAATAATTTCCATCCGAAACCTAGTACCTTTCGGAGTTGCTAATCTGGTTTGTAGTTGTTGAGGAGCGAAGGGTAGGCAATAGATTCTTATAAGCAGATTTTAGCTCAGTATACACCATTAGAGTACACGAGTGTAAAAATAGGTTTTTATAACAGGATTTTACATCGGTTGTTTAAAAATCGATGTAAAAAAATCGGGGTGGCATTTTTGTAAATAAATGTAAACTTTTTACATCGATTCAGAAAAGAACTAAGGTAGAAAGTACTTTCTACATCGGTTACAAAACAACCGATGTAGAAAGCACTTTCTACATCGGTTCTCTTTTGAACCGATGTAGAAAGTGCTTTCTACATCGGTTGTTTTGTAACCGATGTAGAAAGTGGATTTGTTTTCAAACTTTCTACATCGGTTACAAAACAACCGATGTAGAAAGTACTTTCTACATTGGTTACATAACAACCGATGTAGAAAGTGGATTTTTTTTTTAAACTTTCTACATCGGTCACAGAACAACCAATGTAGAAGGTACTTTCTACATCGGTTCTAAGAAACAACCGATGTAGAATGTCTTCCCCTATCACTTATTTTTCGACGCTAGTCGTCTTTAACCTCATTCTCCAAAACCCTAGTTTCTTGTTTCGGCTTATTCTCTCTATTTTCGTTTACGTCTTAGCCATTGCCGCCGTCCCTGCTGTTCGTCGTTGCACTCCATTCTTACGTTCGTGGTTGTCGTTGCCGTTGCAACCATTTCCTCCGTTCGAAGTCGTCGTCGCGCACCCTAAGGTTTGAAGTCGTCTTTGTCGTTATTTATACATCTCATTCTGTTATTATAATTGAAATTTACATTCATTTTGGTTGTATTGTATAATTTTCAAGCTTCTTATTTGGCTACCACTATGTTGTGCCGTCGTTCAACTACCGTTGTACCTCCGTTAGGACACAGTTTGGTCACCGCTCAACCATTTTTTCTCTGTTTTCAACAGGTACATTGCTGGTTACGACATTTTTTTTTCAACTTTCAACACTTGTTTGACGTAATTTGAAGTTATTTCCTTTGTAAATTAAAATTTGATAATAAATAATGATATATTTAGTTTAAATATATAGATTATGTGAATTCTGTATTGTCTGTCTGGTGATTCTGTGAATAAATAATACGGTAGCATACCTAAACAAAACGAACATTTAAAAAAAATGAACTTTCTACGTCGGTTAAGATTATAACCAATGTAAAAAGTACACTTTTTACATTGGTTGGACCTATAACCGATGTAAAAAGTACACTTTCTACATCGGTTGTGACCTTAACCGAGGTAGAAGGTATGACTTTCTACATCGGTTATAAGCCCAACCGATGTAGAAAGTGTACTTTTTACATCGGTTCCAGAACCGATATAAAAAATCTTATTTTCTATATCGCCCGCTTCAACACCGCCCAAATAATCGATGTAAAAAGTCCATTACAACCGATGTAAAAAGCTTATTTTCCACCCGTGGTAATTGAACCATCTTCATTTATCTTTCAACAATCAAAAAGTGAAAGAGGTAGTAATTTAATGATTCATAAAAATTTCCTTTACATGTCTTAAATCCTAAACTCCTCATAAATATTTTGTGGCAAGATCTAGATAAGTTTTCCCTTGTTGTTTAATGATAAACTATCATTTTGTTAAATGTTTGTATAAAAAAAATTAAATTTATTTATGGTGTAATTACCACCTAATTTTTATTAATTTTATCTAATTTTTTTAATTATTTGAAGAATGATACGACATGCAGATAACTATAAGTTAGGCACAATTTGGGTTAAAAACATGCAAAAGTATTGAAAAAAAAGATTAAAAGATTAAAAGAAGTGACGTAAAGATAAAGCTCGTCATGGATGTCTTACATTTTCTATACGATCGTGCAAAATTGATCACAAATGTACATATCTCATCACAACCACGTAGCATCTTTAATTTTGCTAAAACAACAATGTAGACCTAAACATGACTTTGCTTGAAACATGGATTAGAAAATGAATAAAAGAAAGCTCACTTCGCAGTAAAACCCTCAAAAGATATAAAAAAGAGACAAAGGTTCATAAGAGGACATGCTATCATCTTTCATTTTAGACATTTACACCCTTACACATTTCTCGCTAATTGTCCACTCCTCCCATAAGATCTATTAAGAAAGAATGTCCTTTATGGTAAGTTTCAGTGTCTTATTATTGACTGCCATATGGTTTTATTATTCTAATTTTCCCTTTTAGAATAGGATTATAGATGTTCTTATAGGATTAGGATTTGGTTATTTATGTCCCATGTTTATGTATAACTAATCTTATTTCCATGAAGCTTGATAAACCATCATTCTATTAATTTACCTACGATATTATAAGTATTGTACGATTAATGATTATCCATATATAATTCTACCTAATTTTTTTTTATTTTTAAAGGAATGTTCATACAAGAAGAAAATAAGAAACCAGAGAAATTTTGGGTTAAAAGAAGGCATAACAAAGTTAAAGAGCATCAAATGAACAAAATGCCCCTACGAAGAGCCAGCATGACTGTTGTGTGCAAAACATAAATGTAAAATCTTTGTCAAGTTTTATCCATAGGCAAGTATATCTATTAGTGTAGAAAGAGGGTATTTTAAACCTTTAGTATCGATCTCATAGAGACTATATCAACCATCTATGTATGAAGTTGAATTCTAACCTTTGAGATCATCAATTAATAGTTTTGTATGAATTCTTTTTTAGAATAAAATCAATATTAGGAAAATAGAAAACACAAGAATATGATGTAGATTATGGATAAGCATGAGACTTTAGATTTCCTCCTTTTATGAATGAGTTATAAATATCAATTGCTAACTGCCTACTCTAAGGTTACTACTCCTCTAACAGTTTTGTTAATCAGAAGTGGTACAATTATCTCCTCCTAACCAGCTTACAAATTAATAAGATTAGTTACTTCTTATTAATGGATTAAGCGCAACAAGATAACACAATTGTGAGAAATAGATAATCATTCATAAAATAAAGGGGGAAAGGAGATTCAAGCAATTTACATCAAAAGGTTTTCTAAAGCCTCATGAATTAGAGATCAGTTAAACATCATGAAAAACAATCCAAAAATATCCATAATCAATACCTAAGATAAGAGATACAAAACCGAAATGTCATCAAGGCCAGTAAGCAGCTCTACAACTTGCACCGTGAAAGGATCCTTGCGCCAAGATCCTATGAGAGGATGCTAGAGGAAGAACTGGGAATAAAAAGGCCAGAAGATGAGGGATGGGCGAAAGGTAGGACTATGTCCAAAATCTAAAAGAGAAGTGTACTCTCTGTTGTGGAAAGGATTGCTCCCTAGTGCGAGATGGGTGTTTAGAATGGTGTGGTAAAATCTCCCTTTTATAGGTATAGATTTAGAGTTTCCAGCATCACAGACTGAGATTGACCTAGCTTTTTTGCAACTGTCATGGTGGTTTTAGGTCTTCTACAATATCGTAGGGCTAACTGGGACATCTCTTGCATCACTAAAGTTGATGTTGCATCGTTTGTTAGTGCATAATTATTGGCACGATTGTGCTAAGTTTGACACAAATGTGCTACGTCATGTTGGCATAACCGTGTAATCTCGTGTTTGCACGGCCATACTCAGGCTTGCATGGCCCTGCTAGTCCATTAAGGGGGACATTTTTTCCTTTTATGCATCCTTATCTTTTTATTTCCTTTTTTACCCTTTTTGTTTCTCATAATCTGTCTATTTTTGGATTTCCTGCTTGCTTGATCATTCCTACAAAAATAAAGGATATTAGGTAGAATTACAAATGAATTATTCTAAATCTTATAGTAATTATGCCTAAAATCCGACAAATAAAATGACAGAATGATAGTTTATCAATAACCATGCTGGCTGAAGCATGCCCTCGTAGCGGACCTAATTTTCTAACACGATTGTACAGACCTAAGCATGCCCTTGTAACGAACCTAATTTTCTAACACGATTGTACAAACCTAAGCATGACCATGGTAGATGATAAGCACATTCATGCACACCTGAGATGACCTTGCAGCATCACAAAGTTACCAACACAATCGTGCAAATTTGAGCACTACCGTGCCAAACCTTGGAGATAATAGAAATAATCTAAATCAATCCTAATGATGCAAAAAAGGATCTCAATCAGCCTTGATATCACAATCGATGATTCAAAGCATCCCTGATGGTTAAGAGGTGACTTAGGTTAACCTAGTTTGTAGTAGAGGAAGTCTTAATCTACACCTATAAAAGGAAGGCTAAACCATGGCCACATTTCATTTTTCATTTCTCTCATTCTCATTTCCATTTCCTTTCTTAGCATTCTCCTATAAGATCTTAGAGGAAAGAGATCCTTTAACAATGTGAGTTGCAAAGTCTCTTTGATGCAGAGGTGGAAGGAGGTGGTTCTTTTGGTTCGATGAAGGTTGCACTTATGAGAAGGAATGGATCTGAATTCAAGACTTGATTTGGAAGTGCCATCTCTTAAGGAGGATGAGATTCTTTTCTGCCAGCATGAGCATCCACCGATAAGGAGGTTCCTCAACCCCAAGTTTGGTTCTAGATGAAGGATAGGGAGAGAAAGGCTTTCAAAAATTTGAGTGAAAAACTTAATTTCATTCAAATGAATTTCATCTTGAAATTTACATAAGTGATGCCTTGATATAGGCAAAATGGATGGGGTGCAAAATAGAGGGAAGGATAGGGAAACTTTGAATCTAAATTGGGCTTGAATTTTAACCCAATAATAGTGTTTTCTTCACCCCTAAATGTAGCCTCAAATTAGGCCAAAGAAATTCCAAAAAATCCTATGTTAAAATACAGAGAAAGAGGCCCAGTCCTACACACTATGTTGGGCCTACTACTTCTAAACTACAAAGAGTCATAAATGTATTCTAAAATATGTAGGGCCAATGGGAGCTGGATTGGGCTTGAGAGTGAGTCTCTTGAAGGCTCAAGAAGGTCTCCACCTCTATCTGCAACCTTTTGGACCTTACCCTAGTAATAGGTTCAATGGACCTGAGGATCTTACCTGGAGAATAAGAGTGATCTAGTGTAGGTCTAGATGTCCCTAAGGACACTTCAGCATCAAGTCCCCCCTTTAGAGCGTATTCATCCTTGAATGAAAGTCATCATCATTTGTACCTCCAGAATACTCTAAATATTTGTAATAATAAATAGGTAAACTTAACCATGAATATGAGGTAGATTATATGCAACAGGTCATAATTATCATCATAAAAAGTATGGTCTTGCATTAATGGGATGATGATCTTCTATTGCTTATGTTTTATGGCACTATTAAAGAGATGCATGAGTTCGATTTTCCTAGATAGTAATGATGGTCAAAAAACTGTGAAAGAATTACCCTTGCTAGCAACTCCTGACATAATAAATGAGGATGGTTGAAAAGATTACTTCATAGTGTCTAAGGTGCATCAATTATGGTATACTTTGTGGATGTGTAAGTTATGCCTATAATACCCATATGTGTCAATGTGAAAATTTAACATTCTAACCTTTTATCTGGTCTTCCCAATGTGACTTGGTGAGGAACCACAACCTTATGGATACAGGGAGCTATGTTCAAGGTTTGGATCGTAGATGCATTATGATAACTCAAGCAGTGAGTCATGCTAGAAAAATGATGAGATGACCAATTGTCACTATGAAACACATAAGGTGATGATCTTAAGTGAATTAATCTAGTCATACAATCCTCATTATGTAATATAATAATGGTGCCCCAAGTACATGAGTGATTGAGAAGATAAGGTTTTTTATGAGGGCCAACTCTTGACCTCCTCCCAGATGAAATGGTTATTTAATTATAAGGATGGAAGAAACACCAGGCTCTACCGCAACAGTGATGTCTAAGGTAATAGGAGTGATATGAAAAAGTTTTCTAACTAGGAGGATCTTCCTTACTTCATCCTTTCGTACAAGCCTACCCTCACACTCTTTTATAAGAGAGATACATTTCTCATTTACCTTGCCTTCTATATTTTTATTTTTATTTTTTGCATTTTTTTGTATTTTTTATTTCTCTTATTTCTTCAATTATATTCTTTTTCAAACCCATCTCTCAGTCTCATTTTTTTGGCTCATATGCATCTAATCTTGATATACTTCCCTATGGCACAAGAGCACTAGGATCATTTTATGGGAGTTGACTTGGAAGGAATACCTATTGTTATGCCCATCATGATGGACATTCCTATCATATTACCTTGGCCTTCCCAATAGCATATGGTTGACTTCAATGAGGACAACATCACAAGTAACATTGTCCTCATACCTCCTAATGGTGAATGTGAGGAAGACTTGTTGATCAACCAACGAGTCTTTATTATCACTGATCCATTGAAGCTTATATGGTTTAGGATGTGGGGTGGTTTCTAACCCTTGTTTGGTAACTAGCCTAGTACTAGCTACATTAGTATAGTTACCCCCATCAATAATTGAGGAGTAGGTATTCCCCTTGATAAAGCACCTAGTATGGAAGATGTTCTCTCTCTAAGATTCTTCCTCTCTAGTGGCAACACTACCTAGTAACCTCCTAGCAACTAAGAGGTTTCGCTCAGGTGCATACATTAGGGCTTCATCATTAAATGAAGAGGAAGAAGGACTAGAGTCAGTGGACTCTAGTGATGAATAATTACCATTGTTTTTAAGGACCATGGTTTTCTTATTTAGACATTGGAAAACAATGTGCCCTTCACCTAGACACTTGAAATATTTTATTGAAGACTCTTTGCGACAAGGAAAATTTGGAGTTTTTCCTTCAGAGTCTTTAGCCTCTTTGAACTCTCTAGATGTGAGCACAGTATATTACAGTCAATCTGCAAGGTTTGGCCATGAATGGTGTTCGAGGAAAGCAGCTCAAGCATGAATGTGAACTTGCTTAGCATGGTAGACCCCATTGCATGATAACCCGAGCCGCCTTCCAAGAGTTACCCATTCGATAAGATGAAAAGATGCATACGTCGGTGGTAAGGTATAACCCAAGAGAGGCATTTTGACTCTCAAACGCTCCCATTAAACGCGGAATTGTGAGCGATTGGGATGACATGGAGAAGATTTGGCATCATACCTTCTATAATGAGCTTCGTGTGGCCCCAGAAGAGCATCCAGTTCCGCCAATGGAGGCTCCCCTTGACCCCAAGGCCAATCGTGAGAAGATGACCTAAATCATGTTTAAGACTTTTAATGCCCCTGCTTTGTATGCTGCCATTCAGGTCATGCTTCCTCTGTATCCGATCATTCGTACAACCGGTATTGTGTCAGACTCTCGACGTGGTGTCAACCACGCGGTCCCTATCTGTGAGGGTTATGCATCCCCGCCTACAACCCTTCATCTTAATCTGGCATGGTCGTACAAATCGACATGATTACCTTCGATTGATCTAGTTCTGTGAAGGGGGATCAGTCGAGCATCATCTCCAGTTAAAACACGTGAAAGCATTACCCCTAGCCCTTTGCAGCGTAGGAGGGGTACGGAGGATCCTCTTATTGCTATTATGGACCCCCTGTTGGCGAGTGTTCTGTTCGAGGCATTCACATAGTAGTGAATCCGGAAGAAGGCATGGAGGAAATCGCTCCGACACCTGATGTTGCAGAAGGGGTCATTAAATGGTCGTAAATGCACGGTTCAAGGTATCTGTCGCTGATAAGCATAAATTTCATAAATAATTATCTCTCACTTTTATCTCATTAAGACTTCTTATATGTTCAATTAAGTGGTCTTTGTCATATTTTATAAGTTTGGGTTCATATGAAGTTTAATTGAATTTCTTTGCTTACCCGATTAAAATGACACTATTATAGTATTTTGAGAATAATAGGAGTTTTAGACATCCAAAAATCATGAAATCTGTCTTGAATGAAAGCTTAAAGAAGTGTCCACAGTTACAAAGCAAGAGCAGACTCTAAATGGGATGTTTAGGACTCCGAAATTATCTCAAAAGATGAGATAGTGTTGCTGACGTGGAATTTGAACAGTGTGCAAAGATTCGGCCATATCTTGAGATACAGAAGTCATATTGAGATGAAATCAAATCTGTTGGACAGCTAAGATCCGGGGCTACAACTTTTGTTCAGAAGTCAAGCTCTAATTCGGACATGTGAACATCCGAAATGGCGGTGCAAGAAAGTCAAAATTGTTGTGCTCATTGGTGACAAAAATTCAAAAGTGTTTTGCATTTTCAACAAAGCCCATGTGAAAGCAATAAAAGGGTAGAAAAGTAATATCCTAGTTGGTGACTTTCTGAAGATGATGCCTCAAAAATCCTCTATAAATAGAAGGGTTTACAAGAGGAGAAACACACCACTTGGAGATTAACTCCAATACCATTTTCCATCTTTCTTTCTTTCTTTCTTTCTTTCTTTCTTTCTTGTTAGTTTGCCTCCTACATGGAAGGCTTAGTTTTTCTTTATTGTTAGTTTGCCTCCTACATGGAAGGCTTAGTTTCTCTTTATTGTTAGTTTGCCTCCTACATGGAAGGCTTAGTTTTTCTTTATTGTTAGTTGCCTCCTACATGGAAGGCTTAGGATGTATTTGTTGTTAGTTGCCTCCTACATGGAAGGCTTAGGATTTATTTGTTGTTAGTTTGCCTCCTTCATGGAAGGCTAGGTTCGTAGTTTCAATTCAAGGATTCAAGCTATTTTCATTTTAACTTTGAGGTCTTGATCTTTATTTACATGCTTATTAAGTGGTTTCTACTCTGCTTTACTATATTCTTCAATTTTATTCTTTAATCAAAGTTTGATCGGTTGACGTATTTTGATTAATGGATAATTGATTTATAATTGGTTTTTGATTGGTAAATCATTTTCCAAAAGTTTGAAGAGTAGAAATTAAGTAATTGAATTGAAGGTTTTCATTTTATTACTTCAACTGAATTCTGATTGTGAAATTGGTTTAGATAAAAGATTAAGTGGTTACTAAATCTTCTTGATAATAATCAATTAAATTCTGAGAGGTTTCTCAGTAGAGAATTCAAGGATTATTTTAGGGGTTCCAGATGATCCTAGGTTGATAAACACAATGCATGATTTTAGTGATCAATGATTAGTTAAGAAAATAGCCTCTGAATTCCTTGAGTTGATAATTGTTAAGTAAAAATTAATTTCATTCTGTATTTTGTGTTTAGAACTCAATATCAAATCTATACAAAACCCCCTTTTTCTAACTTTCTCCTTATTTGCTTAAGAATCTGAAATGGTCTTTGGGAGATGACCTAGGTTGCACCTTATACTATACCAATAGTTTGGGGGAAATCTAGAAATTATTTTTGCAATTTTTGCGACGAGCGTGTCAAAAATTTGGCGCCGTTGCCGGGGACCATTTTAGTTTCCTAGGCTCATTTAGGAGTTTGTATAAAAATTTTAATCTTTCTAACAATTTTTTTTACTTTAGGTATATATTCTTGGATTTTTTGTATGAATTCACCTTTTTGTGTGTGACCCGATCCAATCCTGAAAATTTATATGCATATGATCCTGAGATTGATAGAACATTCCACCATTTGAAAAGAGCACATAGAAGGCATTCATTCAGTAATAACCAAGAAAGTAACAGTAGTGATTTTTCATCTTTAAATTTTGATAGTTTCAAATATTCTGCTAAGAACATGGCCGATAGAACCCTAAAAGAATTAGTTGCACCTGATGTTGCTTATCAACCGTTGTGTATTCAATACCCTGATGTTGATGCACCATTTGAACTAAAGTCTGGATTAACACATTTGCTACCTAAGTTTCATGGCCTTGCAGGTGAGGACCCTCATAAACATTTGAAGGAATTTCACATTGTGTGTTCCACAATGCGGCCACAAGGAATTCCTGAAAATCATATCAAGTTGAAGGCATTTCCTTTCTCCTTAAGTGATGGAGCTAAGGACTGGTTGTACTATCTACATCCAACATCTGTTACAAGCTGGAATGATATGAAGAGATTATTCTTGGAGAAATTCTTCCCTGCGTCCAGAACAGCAGCTATCAGAAAAGAGATTTGCGGCATCAGACAGAACTCCCAAGAAACTCTCTATGAGTATTGGGAGAGATTCAAGAAACTATGCGCCACTTGTCCACACCATCAAATCAGTGATCAATTACTGATTCAGTATTTCTATGAAGGACTCATGCCAATGGACAGAAGCATGGTTGATGCAGCTAGTGGTGGAGCACTTATGGAAAAAACTCCTACAGCAGCTCGAGATTTGATTGCCAACATGGCAAAAAATTCTCAGCAATTCAATTCTCGAACTAATTCCTTGTCTAAAGGAGTCCATGATATGACCACTAAGACAGACCATACACGATTGGAGAACAGAATTGAAGAACTAACCTCCATCGTAAGACAGTTGGCCATCAGACAACAACAGCAACTTAATGTTGTTGACAAAACCAAAACATGTGGCATCTGCACTTCTGCAGATCATCCTACTGATGCTTGCCCAACATTGCAAGAAAGTGAGATACCTGAGGCTGCAGTAAATGGTATTTTTGGCATAGGACAACAATACAGGCCTCCTCAACATTATCAGCAACAGAAGTTTGAACCACCTTGTGGAACATACAATCCTAGTTGGAGAAACCATCCTAACTTGAGATATGGTCCTCCACAACAACAAATGATTCAAACATCTGACTCCCAAAATAAATACCAACCACCGTCATTCAGACAACAACAACAGCATATGCAGCAATCTGTACCTTCTAATACTTCTGAACCCTCTGTTGATGATTTGATGTAGCAATTAGCTACCAGTAATCTTCAGTTTCAACAAAATGTAAGTTCTACCATTCAGGATTTACAAACTCAAATTGGGCAGTTGGCTACCACTGTCAACCAATTGAAATCTCAAGGTTCTGGTCAACTACCTTCTCAACCTGTCATAAATCCCAAAAATGTGAATGCTATGTCCTTGAGAAGTGGGAAGAAAGTGCAGACAGACCCTACAATTTTAAAGCAACAAAGCTTCAATCAGACTAATCCACACCAAAAAGAAGCATTTATCTCCACACCTGGAGACATCTTTGATAAGCCATCTGAATCAGAGGGAAAGTCTGATGAAAAAAGTACACCAGCCTTCAATGAGACATCGAATGATCAACAAAAAGAAGCTTGCCACAAACGATCTGCACTTGAAGCATCTGATGAGATAAAAACCCCAAATTGTGCTGATAAGAAGGTATCTTTACCTTTTCCAAATAGAATGGTCCAATCCATGCCCAATGTTCATACAGAATTGGATAAGGAGCTTCTAGATACTTTCAGGAAAGTGGAAGTCAACATACCACTTCTAGATGCTATCAAGCAAATTCCCAAATATGCCAAATTTCTAAAGGACTTGTGCACGCATAAGAGAAGACTCAAAGGGGATGAGAAGATTAGTGTGGGACGCAATGTTTCTTCCTTAATTCAACCCAGCCTCCCTCAGAAATGTAAAGATCCAGGAACTTTCACCATTCCTTGCACAATAGGAAATTCTACATTTGGTGATGCATTGCTGGATCTAGGTGCTTCCATTAATGTTATGCCCTCATCAGTTTATAAATCTTTGAAACTGGGAGAACTGAAGCCAACTGGTGTGGTGATTCAATTAGCCAACAGAAGTACAGCACATCCAGCCGGAGTACTTGAAGATGTACTAGTTCAAGTGAATAAGCTGATCTTTCCAGCTGACTTCTACATTTTGGATATGGAAGATGAGTCATCCATGAATAGAGCAACCTTGATCCTAGGGAGACCTTTCCTTAAAACTGTAAAAACAAAGATAGATGTGCATACGGGGACTCTCTCTATGGAATTTGGAGATGATATCATCCAATTCAACATATTTGAAGCCATGAAGCATCCTATAGAGAACCATTCACTCTTTCAACTTGATGCCATAGACCTTCTTGCGGATGATTATTCTATTGACAATCTACTTTTTAAATTTTTTGATTTAGATTACTTAGATAATTTTACTTGCACATGTGATGAATTTGATTCATGTATTGTGTGTTCCAGGATTAATGTTGCAGACCAAACTTCGTTGAAAGATGACATGTTAGATGCAAGTTTTGCAGACATTTCAATCTCAAATAGATCCTTGCCTTCCATAATACAACCACCTCCTTTGGAGTTGAAGCCTTTGCCTGAACATCTAAAGTATGCTTATTTGGGGGAAAATGAGAAGCTTCCTGTCATTGTAGCAAAGAACCTTCTACCACAACAGGAAGAAAGGTTGTTGCAAACCTTAAAAAGCCATAAACAAGTAATTGGATGGACTTTGTCTGATATTCCAGGTATTAGCCCATCTACTTGTATGCATAGGATATTGTTGGAGGAAAACACCAGACCTGTTAGACAACCACAAAGGCGTTTGAATCCAACCATCCTAGATGTGGTAAAGAAGGAAGTAGGTAAGCTTTTGGCAGCTGGTATCATCTATCCCATCTCAGACAGTGATTGGGTAAGCCCGGTGCAAGTAGTTCCTAAGAAGATTGGCATGACTGTAGTCAAAAATCACAATGATGAACTAATCCCTACCAGAATACAAAACAGTTGGAGAGTGTGCATAGATTATAGGAAGCTTAACCAAGCTACTCGCAAGGATCACTTCCCTTTTCCCTTCATAGACCAAATTTTGGAAAGATTAGCAGGAAAATCTCACTATTGCTTTCTAGATGGTTTTTCAGGTTATTTTCAAATACATATAGCCCCAGAAGACCAGCATAAGACCACCTTCACTTGTCCTTTTGGTACTTTTGCCTATCGAAGGATGCCTTTTGGTCTATGCAACGCCCCTGGAACCTTTCAAAGATGCATGGTAAGCATTTTCTCTGATCTCTTAGAAAGTTGCATGGAAGTGTTTATGGAAGACTTCACTGTATATGGTTCTTGTTTTGATGCATTGATAAGCATAGATTTCATAAATAATTATCTCTCACTTTTATCTCATTAAGACTTCTTATATGTTCAATTAAGTGATCTTTGTCATATTTTATGAGTTTGGGTTCATATGAAGTTTAATTGAATTTCTTTGCTTACCCGATTAAAATGACACTATTATAGTATTTTGAGCATAATAGGAGTTGTAGACATCCAAAAATCATGAAATCTATCTTGAATGAAAGCTTAAAGAAGTGTCCATAGTTACAAAGCAAGATCAGATTCTAAATGGGATGTTTAGGACTCCGAAATTATCTCAAAAGATGAGATAGTGTTGCTGACGTGGAATTTGAACAGTGTGCAAAGATCCGGCCATATCTTGAGATATAGAAGTCATATTGAGATGAAATCAACTTTGTTGGACAGCTAAGATCCAGGGCTACAACTTTTGTTCAGAAGTCAAGCTCTAATTCGGACATGTGAACATCCGAAATGGCGGTGCAAGAAAGTCAAAATTGTTGTGCTCATTGGTGGCAAAAATTCAAAAGTGTTTTGCAATTTCAACAAAGCCCATGTGAAAGCAAGAAAAAGGTAGAAAAGTAATATCCTAGTTGGTGACTTTCTGAAGATGATGCCTCAAAAATCCTCTATAAATAGAAGGGTTTGCAAGAGGAGACACACACCATTTTGGAGATTAACTCCAATACCACTTTCTTTCTTTCTTTCTTTCTTTCTTTCTTTCTTTCTTGTTAGTTTTGCCTCCTTCATGGAAGGCTTAGTTTTTCTTTCTTGTTAGTTTGCCTCCTACATGGAAGGCTTAGCTTTTCTTTATTGTTAGTTGCCTCCTACATGGAAGGCTTAGGATTTATTTGTTGTTAGTTGCCTCCTACATGGAAGGCTTAGGATTTATTTGTTGTTAGTTTGCCTCATTCTTTGTTGTTAGTTTGCCTCCTTCATGGAAGGCTAGGTTTGTAGTTTCAATTCAAGGATTCAAGCTATTTTCATTTTAACTTTGAGGTCTTGATCTTTATTTATGTGCATATTAAGTGGTTTCTACTCTGCTTCACTATATTCTTCAATTTTATTCTTTAATCAAAGTTTGATCGGTTGACGTATTTTGGTTAATGTATAATTGATTTATAATTGGTTTTTGATTGGTAAATCATTTTCCAAAAGTTTGAAGAGTAGAAATTAAGTAATTGAATTGAAGGTTTTCATTTTATTACTTACTTCAACTGAATTCTGATTGTAAAATTGGTTTAGATAAAAGATTAAGTGGTTACTAAATCTTGTTGATCATAATCAATTAAATTCTGAGAGGTTTCTCAGTAGAGAATTCAAGGATCATTGTAGGGGTTCCAGATGATCCTAGGTTGATAAACACAATGCATGATTTTAGTGATCAATGATTAGTTATGAAAATAGCCTCTGAATTCCTTGAGTTGATAATTGTTAAGTCAAATAAATTTCATTCTGTATTTTGCATTTATAACTTCATATCAAATCTTTCCAAAATCCCCTTGTTCTAACCTTCTCCTTATTTGCTTAAGAATCTGAAATGGTCTTTGGGAGATGACCTAGGTTGCACCTTATACTATACCAATAGTTTGGGGGAAATCTAGAAATTATTTTTGCGCGTTTACGACGAGCGTGTCAAAATTTGGCGCCGTTGCCGGGGACCATTTTAATTTCCTAGGCTCATTTAGGAGTTTGTATAAAAATTTTAATCTTTCTAACAATTGTTTTTACTTTAGGTATATCATTCTTGGATTTTCTGTATGAATTCACCTTTTTGTGTATGACCCGATCCAATCCTGAAAATTTATATGCATATGATCCTGAGATTGATAGAACATTCCACCATTTGAAAAGAGCACATAGAAGACATTCATCCAGTAATAACCAAGAAAGTAACAGTAGTGATTTTTCATCTTTAAATTTTGATAGTTTTAAATATTTTGCTAAGAACATGGCTGATAGAACCTTAAAAGAATTAGCTGCACCTGATGTTGCTTATCAACCATTGTGCATTCAATACCCTGATGTTGATGCACCATTTGAACTGAAGTCTGGACTAATACATTTGCTACCTAAGTTTCATGGCCTTGCAGGTGAGGACCCTCATAAACATTTGAAGGAATTTCACATTGTGTGTTCCACAATGCGGCCACAAGGAATTCTAGAAGATCATATCAAGTTGAAGGCATTTCCTTTCTCCTTAAATGATGGAGCTAAGGACTGGTTGTACTATCTACATCCAACATCTGTTACAAGCTGGAATGATATGAAAAGATTATTCTTGGAGAAATTCTTCCCTGCATCCAGAACAGCAGCTATCAGAAAAGAGATTTGCGGCATCAGACAGAACTCCCAAGAAACTCTCTATGAGTATTGGGAGAGATTCAAGAAACTATGCGCCACTTGTCCACACCATCAAATCAGTGATCAATTACTGATTCAGTATTTCTATGAAGGACTCATGCCAATGGACAGAAGCATGGTTGATGCAGCTAGTGGTGGAGCACTTATGGACAAAACTCCTACAGCAGCTCGAGATTTGATTGCCAACATGGCAGAGAATTCTCAGCAATTCAATTCTCGAACTAATTCCTTGTCTAAAGGAGTCCATGAAATGACCACCAAGACAGACCATACACGATTGGAGAACAGAATTGAAGAACTAACCTCCATCGTAAGACAGTTGGCCATCGGACAACAACAGCAACTTAATGTTATTGACAAAACCAAAACATGTGGCATCTGCACTTCTGCAGATCATCCTACTGATGCATGCCCAACATTGCAAGAAAGTGAGACACCTGAGGCTGCAGTAAATGGTATTTTTGGCACAGGACAACAATACAGGCCTCCTCAACATTATCAGCAACAGAAGTTTGAACCACCTTCTGGAACATACAATCCTAGTTGGAGAAACCATCCTAACTTGAGATATGGCCCTCCACAACAACAAAGGATTCAAACATCTGACTCCCAAAATAAATACCAACCACCGCCATTCAGACAACAACAACAGCATATGCAGCAATCTGTACCCTCTAATGCTTCTGAACCCTCTCTTGATGATTTGATGAAGCAATTAGCAACCAACAATCTTCAATTTCAACAAAATGTAAGTTCTACCATTCAGGATTTACAAACTCAAATTGGGCAGTTGGCTACCACTGTCAACCAATTGAAATCTCAAGGTTCTGGTCAACTACCTTCTCAACCTGTCATAAATCCCAAAAGTGTGAATGTCATGACCTTGAGAAGTGGGAAGAAAGTGCAGACAGACCCTACAATTTTAAAGCAACAAAGCTTCAATCAGACTAATCCACACCAAAAAGAAGCATTTATCTCCACACCTGGAGATATCTCTGATGAGCCATCTGAATCAGAAGGAAAGTCTGATGAAAAAAGTACACCAGCCTTCGATAAGACATCGAATGATCAACAAAAAGAAGCTTGCCATAAACGATCTGCACTTGAAGCATCTGATGAGAAGAAAACCCCAAATTGTGCTGATCAGAAGGTATCTTTACCTTTTCCAAATAGAATGGTTCAATCCAAGCCCAATGTTCATGCAGAATTGGATAAGGAGCTTCTAGATACTTTCAGGAAAGTGGAAGTCAACATACCACTTCTAGATGCTATCAAGCAAATTCCCAAATATGCCAAATTTCTAAAGGATTTGTGCACGCATAAGAGAAGACTCAAAGGGGATGAGAAGATTAGTGTGGGACGCAATGTTTCAGCCTTAATTCAACCCAGCCTCCCTCAGAAATGTAAAGATCCAGGAACTTTCACCATTCCTTGCACAATAGGAAACTCTACATTTGGTGATGCATTGCTGGATCTAGGTGCTTCCATTAATGTTATGCCCTCATCAGTTTATAAATCTTTGAATCTGGGAGAACTGAAGCCAACTGGTGTGGTGATTCAATTAGCCAACAGAAGTACAGCACATCCAGCCGGAGTACTTGAAGATGTGCTAGTTCAAGTGAATAAGCTGATCTTTCCAGCTGACTTCTACATTTTGGATATGGAAGATGAGTCATCCATCAATAGAGCAACCTTGATCCTAGGGAGACCTTTCCTCAAAACTGCAAAAACAAAGATAGATGTGCATACGGGGACTCTCTCTATGGAATTTGGAGATGATATCATCCAATTCAACATATTTGAAGCCATGAAGCATCCCATAGAGAATCATTCACTCTTTCAACTTGATGCCATAGACCTTCTTGCGGATGATTATTCTATTGACAATCTACTTTTTAAATTTTTTGATTTTGATTTAGATTACTTAGATAATTTTACTTGCACATGTGATGAATTTGATTCATGTATTGTGTGTTCCAGGATTAATGCTGCAGACCAACCTTCGTTGAAAGATGACATGTTAGATGCAAGTGTTGCAGACATTTCAATCTCAGATAGATCTCTTCCTTCCATAATACAACCACCTCCTTTAGAGTTGAAGCCTTTGCCTGAACATCTAAAGTATGCTTATTTGGGGGAAAATGAGAAGCTTCCTGTCATTGTAGCAAAGAACCTTCTACCACAACAGGAAGAAAGGTTACTGCAAACCTTAAAAAGCCATAAACAAGCAATTGGATGGACTTTGGCTGATATTCCAGGTATTAGCCCATCTACTTGTATGCATAGGATACTGCTGGAGGAAAACACCAGACCTGTTAGACAACCACAAAGGCGTTTGAATCCAACCATCCTAGATGTGGTAAAGAAGGAAGTAGGTAAGCTTTTGGCAGCTGGTATCATCTATCCCATCTCAGACAGTGATTGGGTAAGCCCGGTGCAAGTAGTTCCTAAGAAGACTGGCATGACTGTAGTCAAAAATCACAATGATGAACTAATCCCTACCAGAATACAAAACAGTTGGAGAGTGTGCATAGATTATAGGAAGCTTAACCAAGCTACTCGCAAGGATCACTTCCCTTTGCCCTTCATAGACCAAATTTTGGAAAGATTAGCAGGAAAATCTCACTATTGCTTTCTAGATGGTTTTTCAGGTTATTTTCAAATACATATAGCCCCAGAAGACCAGCATAAGACCACCTTCACTTGTCCTTTTGGTACTTTTGCCTATCGAAGGATGCCTTTTGGTCTATGCAATGCCCCTGGAACCTTTCAAAGATGCATGGTAAGCATTTTCTCTGATCTCTTAGAAAGTTGCATGGAAGTGTTTATGGATGACTTCACTGTATATGGTTCTTCTTTTGATGCATGCTTAGAAAGCCTTTCTAAAGTTTTGGACAGATGCATTGAGACTAACCTGGTTTTGAATTTTGAAAAATGTCATTTCATGGCAACAGAAGGTATAGTCTTAGGACACTTGGTATCTAGCAAAGGTTTAGAGGTTGATAAGGCCAAGATAGACATTATTACTTCTCTACCTTACCCCACTTCTGTGCGAGAAGTACGTTCTTTACTTGGTCATGCAGGTTTTTACAGAAGATTCATCAAGGATTTTAGCAAGATTGCACAACCTCTTTCTAAACTACTACAAAAAGATATCAAATTTGTGTTTGATCAAGCATGCAAGGATTCATTTGATGAACTAAAGAAGCGGTTGACAACCACTCCCATCATTCAACCACCTAATTGGACGCTTCCATTTGAATTAATGTGTGATGCATCTAATTATGCCCTTGGTGCTGTACTGTTTCAAAGAGTTAGCAAGAGATCTCATGTCATTGCATATGCCTCTCGCACACTTGATGCAACCCAATCAAATTACACAACTACTGAGAAGGAGCTTTTGGCAATTGTGTTTGCATTAGATAAATTTCGCTCCTATTTGCTTGGATCTAAAGTTATTGTCTTCTCTGACCATGCAGCTTTGAAATACTTGCTGAAGAAGACAGATGCTAAGCCAAGACTGATTCGTTGGATGCTTCTGTTACAAGAATTTGATTTAGAGATTAAAGATAAGAGTGGTGCAGAGAACCTTGTAGCAGATCATTTAAGTCGGATCCAGCAACCTTGTGAAGAAAATTCAATTGCAGATTCATTCCCAGAAGAGCATCTCTATCATTTGCACGGGAAAGATCCTTGGTATGCAGATTTGGTAAACTATCTGGTTGCTAAAGAAATACCCAAACACTTCACCAAATCGCAACTTGCCAAGTTGAAAAGTGATGCCAAACACTACATATGGGATGAACCATACCTTTGGAAGACATGCAGTGATCAAATCATTAGAAGATGTGTTCCAGATCATGAAGTTCAGTCTGTACTTACCTTTTGCCATTCCTTAGCTTGTGGTGGACACTTTGGGCCACAACGGACAGCTAGAAAAGTACTAGACTCAGGCTTTTATTGGCCTACAATATTTCGTGATGCACACAGATTATGCATAACTTGTGAGCAGTGCCAAAGAATAGGGAGTATTTCGCGCAGAAATGAGATGCCCCAACAACCACTTCTCTTTTGTGAGGTATTTGATGTATGGGGTATAGACTTTATGGGTCCATTCCTTGTCTCTTTTGGCTTTGTTTACATTCTGCTAGCTGTTGATTATGTTTCAAAATGGGTGGAGGCAAAAGCCACCCGTACTGATGATGCTCGAGTTGTTGCAGATTTTATCAGGTCTAACATTTTTAGCAGGTTTGGCATTCCTAGAGCTCTAATTAGTGACCAAGGTACTCATTTTTGCAACCGCACAATGGAAGCCCTACTCCGCAAATATGGAGTCATGCATAAAGTCTCCACCCCATATCATCCTCAAACAAATGGTCAAGCTGAAGTTTCTAATCGAGAGATCAAGAAAATCTTAGAGAAAACAGTCCAGCCTAACAGGAAGGATTGGAGCTTGCGCCTTGTTGATGCATTATGGGCATATAGGACAGCTTACAAGTCACCCATTGGCATGTCTCCCTACAGGATTGTCTTTGGTAAAGCATGTCATCTTCCAGTTGAATTAGAGCATAGAGCATTTTGGGCAGTAAAGAAATGCAACATGGATCTAGACCAAGCAGGAATCCATAGGAAGCTTCAATTGCAGGAACTTGAAGAAATTCGATTGGAAGCATACGAAAACTCCAAAATTTACAAAGAAAAGGTCAAAGCTTTTCATGACAAAAAGTTGGCAAGAAAGGAGTTTTTCGTTGGACAAAAAGTTCTCCTTTTCAATTCTCGGCTAAAGCTTATGCCTGGTAAGCTACGCTCTAGATGGTTAGGACCATTTGTAGTTACTAATGTTTTTCCTTATGGTGCAGTGGAAATAAAAAATGAGGTAACTGAAAAAATCTTCAAGGTGAATGGACATCGTCTTAAACCATTTTTCGAAGGTTTTCAAAAGCACACGGTAGAAGAAGTGCATTTGCACAATGCCACATACCTGCAATAAATTCAAGAGAAGTCTCTCTCTCTCTCTCGCTCTCTCTCTTTTTCTCTCTTTCTCTCTCTCTCTCTCTCTCTTTCTCTCTTTCTCTCTCTCTCTCTTTCTCCCTCTCCCTCTCTCCCATTCCTCGCTTATAAGTTTCAACTACTCTCTCAACTTCCTTCTTCACCTCTTAAATCATCCTAACTATTACACCACATTGAGCTTGCAGGAATAATAACTTGAGTGTTTTAAAAAAAAAAATGGAGAAAGCTCTCACCAGGATCAAAATTTTGTTCCCTACTCTCCCCAGAAATTTTCTTAAAGACATTTACAATTGCAGACTTGAACGATTGAGAGCATTAACACTCTTAGGCCTTCCAGAAGATGTCCGTTGGATCATTGAAGCTAAGGTACGTTTAGCAGGTGAATTCCAAGAATCATTTGTTAAAAATATGCCAGGTATGGGAAGAAGTTCCTATGCAAAGAAGAGAAGGGCAAAAAGAATTGGAGTTTGCTACAGGTGTGCAAGATGGACCTGTAACACAAGATGCAAGAACCCTGGAATGGTTTCAAGAAATCGAGAGGACAAAATTCAATTCATAAAGGATGGACTGAGTAAGGAGTCATTGGATGATATCATTCAGACTCTTGAGACGCATCCTAGTGGGCATGTACAAGGAGTCCTTCTTGATTTGTTTGAACTGTTCCGTAAGGAAAAAGCACGTTATAGTCTTGGGAATCTGACTTTAAAAGACCCTGTTGTCAGTTTACAAGAAAACTGAATGGGAAGCACATCCTCGACTCTTAGAAGGCGTTTCAGCCGTTACTGGACGTAAAACCAGAGGAAGATGTGAGCCACAATCATAACTACTGTTCATTCTCATGCGTGTATGTTTGTCATTTACATTGTCTTTTCAATTTATTGGGCCACCGTTTTTTTTGAAATTTTCACCCCTGCTTAAAGTCTTTCCCCTCTGACATTCACCTTTTCCTTGAACCCAAAATTCAAACTTTTGCAACCAAAATTCAAACTTTTGCAACAAAAATTCAAACTTTTGTAGCAAAAATTCAAACTTTTGCTACCAAATCCTGATCCCGCACTATTCAAGCGATCTCCTTGTCTGATATTGAGTCCCTATAAATTATCCACCTCTATGACATATTTTTTCAAAAAAAAAAAAAAAAAGACAGAAACACCGTATATGGATAAGATCAATACTATCTGTGTTTTTGGTGGGTCTAACCTTGGAAAGGATGGAGAATTTCAACATGCAGCTTCTACCCTTGGTAAGGCATTAGCTGCAAGAAAAATCAATCTTGTTTATGGGGGAGGGATTCAGGGTTTAAAAGGATGTGTTGCAGGATCTGCACTCACAAAGGGGTGTAACGTCTTAGGTGTTGGCTTAAAAAATGGGAGCACCTCCTACTTCACCCTGGGTACTGAATTGAAGGTTGCAACCATGCATGACCGTATGAGACACATGTTGGTTAATTCTAATGCATTTATTGCATTACCTGGTGGTCTTGGAACAATGGAAGAAATTTTTACCATTATATTTTGGGCCTATCGGAATTTTCATAAAAAACCTTTGGGCTTATTAAATATTAATGGCTTTTATAATGGTTTGATATCCTTTTTAGATCATGCAGTAGAGCAGGAGTTCATGCCACAATCCATGCGCAACATCATAGTATCTGCTTCAACTGTTGAACAGCTACTTGAGATTTTGCAAAATCCTACATCTGAGCTCAGTCAAGCAATGCAGCTGGTGAACCAACCAAATCAGGATGGCAGAGATAAAAGAGAACCAGATACCACTCTTCGGTTATAACTTTTCCTTACTTTGATGGTTTTCTTACATTTCTTTTCCTGTTATATGAAATTTCATCTAAGACATTGGGGACAATGTCTTGGATAGGTTGGGGGGAAGATGGTCCGATATCTAAAATTAAAAAAAAAAAAAAAAAAAACAAAACAAAACCCAAAAAAAAAAAAAAAAAAAAAAAAACAAAAAAAAAAAATTAGGTTAGATTCATAAACTTGCTTTGAGTAAGATGGCTGAGTAAGGAGTTACACTTGACTCTTGATACGCATCTTATGATTTAAAAAAAAAAAATTGAATGTGGAAGTATGTTTTTCTTTAGATTTCATAAAATAATTGAAGCAAAATGATTTACATTTCGAGATTAATTAGTTTGGCAACACATATTTGAACTGGATAGATTAGATTTGATAAATATATTACCTGTGAGATTTTGAGCCTTATTATTATTTTCTTTCTTGTGTGATTTTCATCCATGGAATATGTTACTTCAGAACTTGCATTGATTCTTTTTGAAGCTACATTTTCACATGATTTGTACAAAAATGATTGAGGCACTGTTTTTCTTGAACAAACCACTTGGCCAAATAACTAAACCATATAATTTTATCCTTTGATCAGCCCTTTGAGCCGATTAGCCTTTTCTTCTTTTTAGCTCACCACAAATAAAAAAAATAAAAAAAAATAAAAAAAAATAACTTTGTTTGACCATAGAAGGTGAGGAATACTGGATTTATCATACCATAAGTGTTTCAATAAGTGTGGGAGAGATTATTGTTGTGTTCATCAATATCATGGTTGAAAAAAAAAAAAAACTGAAGCAATAAATTAATAAATAAACTATTATATTGAAAAAAAAAAATTGAAGAAGTGATATCTGTTTCTCACACTTGCACTTACAATCAATTCTCAATCCTCACCATTTTCCTTGGTCTAACATTGTATCTCTTCAGTATATCATTTCATCTTTCTAATCCCGTTAGAACCAAAATAAAGACCTCTTGATTTGTGCATTGCATGTGTACATAGTAGTAGAGAAGTAGAAGATATGCAAGCCTATGATAGTTCATCTTTCATGGATTGAATTTGAGAGAAACACTTACCAAATCAAACACTTGAGAGATTCAGAGTATATCATGTGAGGTTTTATCTTTCTCAATCTATGTTTTTCAAATTAAAGTTGCCTTTCTAAGTAATTTCAAAAATGTGATAAAAGGATGCTTCATGAAATTTTGTGAATTCTTGAGAAATCAACTCAAAACTTTGATGTTCTTTCAAAAAAAAAAAAAAAAAAAAAATAGTCACCAATCCATAACTTAAGTTTGCCCGAGACGTGCAAAAGATAAGTGTGGGGGAATTTGATAAGCATAGATTTCATAAATAATTATCTCTCACTTTTATCTCATTAAGACTTCTTATATGTTCAATTAAGTGATCTTTGTCATATTTTATGAGTTTGGGTTCATATGAAGTTTAATTGAATTTCTTTGCTTACCCGATTAAAATGACACTATTATAGTATTTTGAGCATAATAGGAGTTGTAGACATCCAAAAATCATGAAATCTATCTTGAATGAAAGCTTAAAGAAGTGTCCATAGTTACAAAGCAAGATCAGATTCTAAATGGGATGTTTAGGACTCCGAAATTATCTCAAAAGATGAGATAGTGTTGCTGACGTGGAATTTGAACAGTGTGCAAAGATCCGGCCATATCTTGAGATATAGAAGTCATATTGAGATGAAATCAACTTTGTTGGACAGCTAAGATCCAGGGATACAACTTTTGTTCAGAAGTCAAGCTCTAATTCGGACATGTGAACATCCGAAATGGCGGTGCAAGAAAGTCAAAATTGTTGTGCTCATTGGTGGCAAAAATTCAAAAGTGTTTTGCAATTTCAACAAAGCCCATGTGAAAGCAAGAAAAAGGTAGAAAAGTAATATCCTAGTTGGTGACTTTCTGAAGATGATGCCTCAAAAATCCTCTATAAATAGAAGGGTTTGCAAGAGGAGACACACACCATTTTGGAGATTAACTCCAATACCACTTTCTTTCTTTCTTTCTTTCTTTCTTTCTTTCTTTCTTGTTAGTTTTGCCTCCTTCATGGAAGGCTTAGTTTTTCTTTCTTGTTAGTTTGCCTCCTACATGGAAGGCTTAGCTTTTCTTTATTGTTAGTTGCCTCCTACATGGAAGGCTTAGGATTTATTTGTTGTTAGTTGCCTCCTACATGGAAGGCTTAGGATTTATTTGTTGTTAGTTTGCCTCATTCTTTGTTGTTAGTTTGCCTCCTTCATGGAAGGCTAGGTTTGTAGTTTCAATTCAAGGATTCAAGCTATTTTCATTTTAACTTTGAGGTCTTGATCTTTATTTATGTGCATATTAAGTGGTTTCTACTCTGCTTCACTATATTCTTCAATTTTATTCTTTAATCAAAGTTTGATCGGTTGACGTATTTTGGTTAATGTATAATTGATTTATAATTGGTTTTTGATTGGTAAATCATTTTCCAAAAGTTTGAAGAGTAGAAATTAAGTAATTGAATTGAAGGTTTTCATTTTATTACTTACTTCAACTGAATTCTGATTGTAAAATTGGTTTAGATAAAAGATTAAGTGGTTACTAAATCTTGTTGATCATAATCAATTAAATTCTGAGAGGTTTCTCAGTAGAGAATTCAAGGATCATTGTAGGGGTTCCAGATGATCCTAGGTTGATAAACACAATGCATGATTTTAGTGATCAATGATTAGTTATGAAAATAGCCTCTGAATTCCTTGAGTTGATAATTGTTAAGTGAAATTAATTTCAGTCTGTATTTTGTGTTTAGCACTCAATATCACATCTTTACAAAACCCCCTTATTCTAATTTTCTCCTTATTTGCTTAAGAATTTGAAATGGTCTTTGGGAGATGACCTAGGTTGCACCTTATACTATACCAATAGTTTGGGGGAAATCTAGAAATTATTTTTGCGCGTTTACGACGAGCGTGTCATGCATGCCTAGAAAGCCTCTCTAAAGTTTTGGACAGATGCATTGAGACTAACCTGGTTTTGAATTTTGAAAAATGTCATTTGATGGTAACAGAAGGTATAGTCTTAGGACACTTGGTATCTAGCAAAGGTTTAGAGGTTGATAAGGCCAAGATAGAAATTATTACTTCTCTACCTTACCCCACTTCTGTGCGAGAAGTACGTTCTTTACTTGGTCATGCAGGTTTTTACAGAAGATTCATCAAGGATTTTAGCAAGATTGCACAACCTCTTTCTAAACTACTACAAAAAGATACCAAATTTGTGTTTGATCAAGCATGCAAGGATTCATTTGATGAACTAAAGAAGCGGTTGACAACCACTCCCATCATTCAACCACCTAATTGGACGCTTCCATTTGAATTAATGTGTGATGCATCTAATTATGCCCTTGGTGCTATACTGTCTCAAAGAGTTAGCAAGAGATCTCATGTCATTGCATATGCCTCTCGCACACTAGATGCAACCCAATCCAATTACACAACAACTGAGAAGGAGCTTTTGGCAATTGTGTTTGCATTAGATAAATTTTGCTCCTATTTGCTTGGATCTAAAGTTATTGTCTTCTCTGACCATGCAGATTTGAAATACTTGCTTAAGAAGGCAAATGCTAAGCCAAGACTGATTCGCTGGATGCTTCTGTTGCAAGAATTTGATTTAGAGATTAAAGACAAGAGTGGTGCAGAGAACCTTGTAGCAGATCATTTAAGTCGGATCCAGCAACCTTGTGAAGAAACTTCAATTGCAGATTCATTCCCAGAAGAGCATCTCTATCATTTGCACGGGAAAGATCCTTGGTATGCAGATTTGGTAAACACTACATATGGGATGAACCATACCTTTGGAAGACATGTAGTGATCAAATCATTAGAAGGTGTGTTCCATATCATGAAGTTCAGTCTGTACTTACCTTTTGCAATTCCCTAGCTTGTGGTGGACACTTTGGGCCACAACGGACAGCTAGAAAAGTACTAGACTCAGGCTTTTATTGGCCTACAATATTTCGTGATGCACACAAATTATGCATAACTTGTGAGCAGTGCCAAAGAATAGGGAGTATTTCGCGCAGAAATGAGATGCCCCAACAACCACTTCTCTTTTGTGAGGTATTTGATGTATGGGGTATAGACTTTATGGGTCCATTCCCTGTATCTTTTGGCTTTGTTTACATTCTGCTAGCTGTTGATTATATTTCAAAATGGGTGGAGGCAAAAGCCACTCGTACTGATGATGCTCGAGTTGTTGCAAATTTTATCAGGTCTAACATTTTTAGCAGGTTTGGCATTCTTAGAGCTCTAATTAGTGACCAAGGTACTCATTTTTGCAACCACACAATGGAAGCCCTACTCCGCAAATATGGAGTCATGCATAAAGTCTCCACCCCATATCATCCTCAAACAAATGGTCAAGCTGAAGTTTCTAATCGAGAGATCAAGAAAATCTTAGAGAAAACAGTTCAGCCTAACAGGAAGGATTGGAGCTTACGCCTTGTTGATGCGTTATGGGCATATAGGACAGCCTACAAGTCACCCATTGGCATGTCTCCCTACAGGATTGTCTTTGGTAAAACATGTCATCTTCCAGTTGAATTAGAGCATAGAGCATTTTGGGCAGTAAAGAAATGCAACACGGATTTAGCCAAGCAGGAATCGATAGGAAGCTTCAATTGCAGGAACTTGAAGAAATTCAATTAGAAGCATACGAAAACTCCAAAATTTACAAAGAAAAGGTCAAAGCTCTTCATGACAAAAAGTTGGCAAGAAAGGAGTTTTCCGTTGGACAAAAAGTTCTCCTTTTCAATTCTCGGCTAAAGCTTATGCCTGGTAAGCTACGCTCTAGATGGTTAGGACCATTTGTAGTTACTAATGTTTTTCCTTATGGTGCAGTGGAAATAAAAAATGAGGTAATTGCAAAAATCTTCAAGGTGAATGGACATTATCTTAAACCATTTTTCGAAGGTTTTCAAAAGCACACGGTAGAAGAAATGCATTTGTACAATGCCACATACTTGCAATAAATTCAAGAGAAGTCCCTCTCTCTCTCTCTCTTTTTCTTCTCTCTCTCTCTCTTTCTCTCTTTCTCTCTCTCTCTCTTTCTCTCTCCCCCTCTCTCACATTCCTCGCTTATAAGTTTCCTCAGTCTTCTGCATTGCCCTTGACCGGTCTTCCTCTTCCAAGCCTGATTCTATTCCTTGCCCTTTCAGAGCTCCGAATACTTGCCTGTTTTTGTCTCGGTACCGCGCCTTGAATTATGATTAGGTAGCCCAATTTTCCCCAGTATGAACAAAGGTGGAATGTCATCCCATTTCCACTCCATTCTTGGCTATATCCTCTATGAGGGTACAACTCTTTTCTCGCTTACTCTACCGAAGCCGCCTTGACGAGATTTTACTCGGGCGGGCCTTTTATTTGGATTGCCCTAACTTTTACCTAGGCCGCCCTTGCGGATTTTCAACCTAGCGGGCCTTTTTATTTGAATTGCCCTAACTTTTGCCTAGGCCGCCCTTGTGGGTTTCCGACCTAGCGGGCCTTTTAACTTGAATTGCCCTAACTTTTTCCTAGGCCGCTCTTGCTGGTTTTCAACCTAGCGGGCCTTTTAACTTGAATTGCCCCAACTTATGCCTAGGCTGCCCTTGTGGGTTTCCGACCTAGCTGGCCTTTTAACTTGAATTGCCCTAACTTTTGCCTAGGCCGCCCTTGCGGGTTTTCAACCTAGCGGGCCTTTTAACTCGAATTACCCTAACTTTTGCCTAGGCCGCCCTTGTGGGTTTCCGACCTAGCGGGCTTTTATTTTTTAGGCATAATACTTCTTCACAGCATCAGAGTTGACAGGGTTAGACAGATCTTTTCCGTCCATGTCGGCCAAGATTAAGGCGCCTCCAGAGAAAGCTTTCTTAACTACGTACGGTCCTTGATAGTTTGGGGCCCATTTCCGTGTAGCGCTTTCTGCATCGGCAAAAGTTTTTTAATTACCAGATCACCCTCTTGAAATTCTCGGGGGTGTACCTTCTTTTCAAACGCCCTCTTCATTCTCTTTTGGTATAACTGACCGTGACACATCGCCACCAGCCGTTTCTCGTCGATTAAGTTCAACTGGTCCACCCGGGCCTGGACCCATTCAGCCTCTTCCAACTTGGCATCCATCAACATTCTCAATGAAGGAATTTCTACTTCAATTGGAAGTACAGCCTCCATTCCATACACGAGGGAAAAAGAAGTCGCCCCAGTAGAAGTGCTAACAGAGGTTCGGTATGCGTGCAATGCATAAGGGAGCATTTCATGCCATTCTCTGTAAGAGAGCACCATTTTTTGCATGATCTTCTTGATGTTCTTGTTGGCTGCCTCGACTGCCCCATTCATCTTCGGTCGATACGGAGAGGAATTATGATGTTGGATCTTGAACTGGTCGCATATATCTTCCATCATCTTATTATTCAGATTGGTGTCGTTGTTTGTGATAAGCCTGATGGGCAGCCCATACCGGAAAATTAGTTCCTTCTTCACGAACATGACCACCACATTACGAGTTACACTGGCGTACGAAGCAGCCTTGACCCATTTGGTGAAGTAGTCAATGGCTACCAATATAAAATGGTGTCTGTTGGAGGCTTTGGGTTCAATTGGACCAATGACATCCATCCCCCACATAGAGAATGGCCAAGGTGATGCCAATACATTCAAAGATGTTGAGGGTGCATTGATATTGTCGGCGTACACTTGGAATTTGTGACACGTTTTGACATGTTTGTAGCAATCAGTTTCTGTTGGTCCTGAATCTTCTCGATGGCGGCATCCTTCTCTTGGTTCTCCCTTTTGAGCGCAACCCCCTCCTCTTGTGCCTTCAACAACTCTTCCTCGAGCTCGCTATTCTTTTTAGCCATGGCCTCCAGCTTCTCCCTCAAGTCTCTCACAACTTCATCTTCAAATACCACAGGCGTCGGTTGGCTTCCAGATGGAGCGACTGGAGGTTTGAATGGTAACTTTATTTGCTACACCCTTTCTCTAACCCACTATTTGTATTCGGCTTTGGCGGCACAACTCCTGACCGCCATTTCTTTCCCTTTGCGGATGACGCTCTCCCACGCTTCTCAGACCTTTCGGAGACCTTCAAAAAATTCTCCTTCGTACCTCAAAAGAAAAGGGGCCTCGAGCTCATCTGACGGGGGTTCTATAAAAGGGTAAGCCAACTGCCTTTTCCCCAGTATTGGGTTGTAGTTGATGCAGCCTCTGACTCCCATCAGTGGAACGTTTGGGAAACCCTTGCAGTGATAGATGACGCTCGTTCTTTATTGCCAAGTGGGTTGCCATCTGACTTGGTCCTCCGTCAAGTCAGCAAAATGGGTCGCCCATTCTTCATTGCTCATAGGCTTTATCTGATAGCTTAATAAATCCGATATGGGGCATTGCACCTTCACATTCCTTTTGAAGGCATGAGTTGTTATCCACATGTATAGTACGGGTAGACAACATGTCAATTTCTTCCCTTTTTTCTCGTGACAGAAGTCCAGTGTGCAGTAAACATCAGCTAGGAGGGTTGTGACAGGGTTTTCTGCTCTATTTTTCTTGGCCAAGAAGATATCTACCGCATTCAGGTCAACGAAATCCTCTATACAGGGAAAAGAACTAACCCATAGATAGCGAGAGCCAGCACATCCATGTAAACGGCTCATTGGTTGCTGTTGGCTAAATGTTGCATGTATTCTTCCAGGAACTGTCTGGTGAATCCTTTGGCTTGATTCATTCCCTGAAAATCTGTCAATCGACCTCCTGCCTGCAGACCCAGAGCCTGTGCGACGGCTCTGAATAAGGAATGGTGCTCTAGGTGATTATATGGCTTGCTTCCTTCCAAGGGCATGTCCAAAATCTGTTCAAACTCCTCCAATGTTGGTGCTAATTGAAAGTTTGAGAATGTAAAGCATCGGAGAAGAGGATCGTAGTATTGCGCTAATGTCGTAAGGTTTCACAACGAACAAATAATTATGGCAGTTTAATAACCGAATAAAGATAAATAAATAAATAAATAACTATTGGAAACAAGTAAACGAGATATAAAAGGGATCAATAACGCACACTCAATTATAAATGGGCTAGACTCCCTAAGTGTCTCCAGTGGAGTCGCCATCTGTCACAACCGTCATTGGGGGTTAGGATTCATGTAGATACATCATAAGTTCTACCAAAGTTCTATGATTTGGGGGTTAGTTATATATGACAAATGAAATCAAACATGCTAACTTATATGATTCACCCCTATCGCAACCGTCATTGTGACGAAGCGACGAACTCTTTAAAATATTAAATGGATTTGTTTCGAGGTTGTAGAGTTGCCACCAAATTTTTACTTAAGGGGAAAACATCTGGAAAAACCCTAACTTGAGGATGAGATCTGAAATTTGGGAATCGACTACGAGCGGGGAAGGTGTTAGGCACCCCACTCGCCCGTTCTGAAGAACGGTACCCTTAAATTGAGTGTGTGATTTTGAATTTTGAAAATAGTTTGACCCCCAAAAGTAAAGAAGTTTATACAAGAAATGGCCTGACAGGACTCGATCATGCTCCTACGTATTCCCAAGTGCAATGGGAAACTTAAGGCTATAAAGTTCTGGTTTGAATTGAAGGCTTGACCTTCGAAGGTGTTTGAATTTAAAGATGAACATGTTTTTCCTTTTGACAATATTTTAAAGAGAATCCTTAGTCCACATATGCACAGGATCGAAGACAACTACGGCTGCACTGGGATCCATACGAATCCCTGAGCATCGAACAGCAGAAAAAACTACCAGTTCGTGCCTAGGGTTCATCGCGTGAGACTAGGAGATGCAAAATGGTCTTTTATTACTTGTTTGAAAAGGAGAGTATTCCCAATCCACATATGCCAGGGTCCAAGACAACTACGGTTGCACTTGGACGCATACAAATCCCTAAATAGCGAACAGCAGAAAAAGCTACCAGTTCGTGCTTAGAGCTCGTTACGTGAGATTGAGGGCTACAACATGGTTTTTTATTTTTTGAAAAAAGAGAAGGAAAATCCCCATCCACAAATGCATAGAGCCCAAGACAACTACGGCTGCACTTGGACCCATACGAATCTCTAAACAACGAACAGAAGAAAAAGCTACCAGTTTGTGCTTAGAGCTCGTTGCGTGAGATTAGGGAATGCAAAATGAGTTTTTTAGAAAGAGTTTTCTATTTTGTTAGGCGGCGAAAGGAATCAAGCTTAATTGTAGCTACTGGAAGTGTGGGGGCTCAACCGTAATTATTGGAGGGGCAGGGGCTTAGCTGGAATTTTGGGGAGCTTAGGGACCTAGTTGTAATTTCGGGAAATTTAGGAACCTAATTGTAATTTCAGGAAATTTAGGGGCCTGATTGTAATTTTATAAAGTGTGGGGGCATAGTTGCAAATTTGAGAAGTGTAGGATCTTAAATGCAAATTTGTGAAATTGAGGGACTTAATTGCAATTTGGAAAATTCCGAGGGGTTAATTGCAATTTCGGGAGATTGAGGGACCTGCTTTTAATTTTGGGAAATTTCAGGTTTTGAATGATTGGGCTTGTCCTAATCGCTTAGGTCCAATTCAGAAAGGATAGCCACACAACATGTCCTGAGCCTGCAACGTTCTTGGAGGGGTGGTCCTTGCCCAATCAGCTCTTGATTGTCGCTTATAGCCCATGTACGAACCGCGCGAATACTCTTAAATTCCAATGTGAATGGCGTTGTGAGGACTTGTGCCTTGCATGAACTTCAGACACTCCAAACAACTGGGCTAATTTTAGGCGTTATGATCCATTACCAAAATTATTTAACATTTCACCAGCCCAGAAGTGGACGTCCACTAACATGCCATGTTGCATGGCCCTAAACTGGTCCCACCTTTTGCATACATTCCCAGCAAGTCATTCAATGTCTTCCCAAGGTTTGCTTTTGGCATCACCTGATTTGAAGCTTAATGAGAAGTCACCCTGGTTCTCCCCTAACCCGTCTCAAGTTCGTATAACAAGATTACCAGAACCGATCCAACCAGTAGCGATTTCTTCATTAGCTTCAAGGCTCCGTACGGTCATGGAGGTATTCTCTCGATCTTCATAACTTAATCCCTTTGCCTTTCACGTCTTCGCGAAGAACGACCTTCTGAAGCCAGTGACTTGCAGCCCCCGACGTGATGCAGAGCATGGCAGTTACTACCCTATTAGGCTGAACAGATGACCCTTATTGACGAGTGTCGTAACCGTAATTCCGACGAGACGACAAACTCGCTAAAATTTGAAAATAGAATTTATTTGGATTATTGTGGAGTCGCCACCAAATTTTTATTTAAGGGAAAATACTTGGAAAAAACCCTAACTTGAGGAAGAGATTTAGGTTCGGAAGACGATTACGAGTGGGGAAGGTGTTAGGCACCCCACTCGCCCGTTCTGAAGAACGGTACCCTTAAATCGAGTGTGTAATTTCGAAACTTGTTTGATCCCTTAATTAATGTGAAAATAAATAACTTGATGGAGGTTAGCCTGAGAGAACTTGATCCTGCTCCTACGTATTCCCCAGTGCAATGAGAAACTCAAGGCTTACGTAGTTCTGGTTTGTTTGAAGGCTTGACCTTCAAAAAGGAGTTTCTTGTTTAGAAAGGGCCTCTGATCCACTCATGCACAAGGTCCGAGGCGGATAAGGTAGCACAAGGGCCTATACAAACTACTAAACGTCGAACAGCGGGTGGACCGTCAGTTCCCCGTTTAGAGCCCGTTGCGTGAGACCAAAGATCCCGAAACATTTGGAAAGAATTTTAATTTGAAAGGACCTTTAGTGCACTCATGCACAAGGTCCGAGGCGGCTAAGGCAGCATGGGGGCCTATACGAATAGCTAAACATCGAACAGCAGGTGGATCGTCAGTTTCCCGTTTAGAACCCGTTGCATGAGATCAAAGATCCCGAAACATTTGAAAAGAATTTTAATTTGAATACAATAAAGATAAGAAAAAAAATGACTTGATTTAAAAAGGAATTTGTTTTGAAGTGAATTTGATTTTGAGTTTTGGGAAGTGAAATTTTACTTGATCAAGAATGAGCTTGACTCAGACTTGATAATTTTGAGGGAAGACATTTAAAGTTGATTTGAAAATTTGAGAGAAAGAAGATTTAATTTAAATCTTGAGGGAAAGAACTAATTGGAATTTTGAAGGAAAAAGACTTTATTTACATTTTGGGAGAGAAGAATTTAATTTAAATTTTGGGACGTTTAGAGGTCGAATTGTGATTTGGGAAGTATCGGAGTAAAACTAGGGGGTTAAATCCTAATCATGGGAAACTAAGGGGTCAAATCCTAATTATGAGAAATTAGGGGGTCAAACTGCAATTAAGGGAAACTAGAGGTTAAATTCTAATTATGAGAAATTAGGGGGTCAAACTGCAATGGGGGGAAACTAGATGGTTAAATCCTAATTATGAGAAATTGGGGGGTTAAACTGGAATTAAGGGAAACTAAGGGGTTAAATCCTAATTATGAGAAATTAGGGGATTAAATCCTAATTATGGGAAACTAGGACCTAACTGCAATATTAAGATGATATCTTTTTAGCAGGAAAATGAGAAGTGCTAGAGGTGGATTCGAACTGAAGGCGGGGAGGTCGGATGCAGCCCATTAACCACTTGAGCAAGGCTTCAACTACTGCATGATGCTTAACATTTTGATAAAATCCTGGAGAAATCAGAATTAATAAGGAGCCAACGTGACTTAACCCATGCATGCATACGTCGAGATTGGCTTGGGGGAACTTTATACATACGCATTAAGGCAGTATTGATCTGCGCTTAGTTTTTCAACTATATTAGAGAAGCTTGTCATGGCTTGGGTTCAAGCCAAATCCTTCGCTGTTAATGGGTCCTTGTTTATTACATGTGGGAATGGCGCAACCTGAATTTACAGCTGAGGTGAATCTCCAAGCCTAGTACCGTGGCCATGGGTGATACGAGTCTGCTTTGGGTACAATGATCGTCTATCATAAGTCACCATTGTTACACACGCCATTAGCGGTGAGCTTCTCTCTTTATAGCCAACAACATTCTCTCTAGTTCTGGCGTGGCCTTCATATGACTTGAAGAGCTGGGGTGATGCATTTAGCTCAGGGTAATATCAAGCATGCCTCCTAGGCGTTTCTGAACCAAAACAGTCATAGTGACAACACTCCATTGGCAACCTCTGAAGGTAGTGTAGCAACTACAAACGACCCAATCCTCACAAGTTCATGCTGGTTTAGAATGCTTATATATGGCTTGTGGTTCTGTGTATCCTTAGCTTGGGAAATTTCAGGGTCTAAACTATGACTCCTAGCTACACATACCATGCTCCCTCCTCTCGCCTCGCTATTTGGAAAGCGATAGCTCACCCTCATAGGCGTGAAATGTCGTATATGTTACCATGGAGGTTGTTGCTAGGTTCTTATGGGATCGTGACCTCCCCACTCGCACATAACTCAGCATGGAGCGGATCGGGTGCAATGAATCCGATGTTGATGATGGTACGACGCACACACGCCATGTATAAGGCAAAGTCTTGGACTATTGTGAGGGTTACATGACATGTGCCCAGCATTCTCCTTCGTCGACGAGGGGCAACATCGCACATGCTGTTTGCATGATTCTTGCAGAGCCTCTTATTACCACTTTATTCACCACGAAGCCAGGTAGTGCTTGTGCAAGCCACAACATATAACGCGAGGGATATGAACTCCGATCCTACTGCAGTCAACAACACTTGTGCATTCTGTTTCTACACCAACTCGGACATTTGGCTTTTGATAATACATGCTACGACACCCCTAGGTGTATAATAGCTGGAGCTATTGCACCAAGATGAGACCGGGACACTACCCTGGTTATGTATTCTGTAGAGTCATCTCCAGGTATTAATCGAAGGTATCATTGTTCATGGAGTTATTTACCAAGCATGAGAATATCTTGAACTCCCCTATTCATTCCGCAAGGCTTTCGCCTCATATTTCTATCTTCATGTGCACTAGTATGACTCTATTCGTAGCATCTATATGCCGCACCAATCAACGCCATAGGGAGAAGGTAACCCTTACTCTTGGTCCTTGCATAAAATCCGTGAAAGCGTCTTCAACTCGTGTGGGAGCATAATGATCATTGCATCATCGTGCGAGCAAAATGGTACAGTCCTTTATGTGTGGATGACAAAACAGAACCTCCAATTCTAAGTTCAGTCCCTGTGCAACCTAAAGTTCATTCAATTTGATAACGACCTTTAACAATTCAGGAAGGAAAAACATCCACCAGTTGTTTGCACCCATCAGAAAAGGATAGACCTAAGCACTAACCTCTGTGGATGAGGGCCAGAAGAGATTCTGGTTCTTGAAGACATTGTTCAGACCTTTTTCAGATGTTGGTCTCCAAGGGAGGTGATTTGCGAAGCCAAACTCTTTCTCTTCGGCCAGGAGCCTCAATACCTCTAGAAAAGCTTCATCCAGATCTTAAGACGCTGAATCAGAGTTGGTTGAGAGAGTTTTCCTCTTTTCTTCTCATTTTCTTGCTTTTAGACTCGCCCTCCTCCCAAAAGCAGCAAACCTCTCAGCAATGTCCAGGCCCTCCCTTGAGAAAAATGAAGTTTTCTTTTATCGTTCGTCCTCTCCAAAATCCGAACCCCTCCTCTCTTTCTCTATCTCCTTTTTATAATTTTTTAGAGCTCCTCTCTTTTTCCCAGAAGGCACCCCTTCTTCTTGGCAAGGGCCAAACTGTTCTAGGAGCCAAAAGTCAACCTTTCATTCTTGGTAAGAGCCAAGCCTCTTTTTCCTTTTTTTCTTTTTAATTTTAATTTTTATTCTTTTAGCCATTTTCTTTATCTTTTCAGAACTTTTATTTGTATTTTCTTTTTTTTTTCTATTTCCCTCTTTTATTTCAGATTATTTTCATTTACTCATTTACTTTATATTAATTCTATTTTATTTGTTTATTTCTGTTTTATTATATTATTTTAAATTTTCTCCCTCTTTTCTGTTTATCTTATTTTTATATTTTTCATTTTCTCTTTTTAATTTTCTTTTTATTTTTAATTAATTTTTTTTTAATTCTGACTATTATTTTTTCAATTTTCTTTCTTATCTTTTTACTGTTTTTCTGTTTTATTATTTTCAGTTTTATTTATTTATTTACTTATTTATTTTTCATTTTTTTGTTTATTATTTTCTCTTTCTTCCCTCCTTTTTCACTTTATTTTATTTTTATTCTTTTTTGTTTTTTATTTCAAACTTTGTCTTTATTATTATTTTTTATTCTAGTATTTATTTACTTTTTCTATATATATTCTTTTTTATCTATTTTTTACTTTTCCTTTATAATTTTTATTTTGCTTTTATTATTTATTTATTTTGTTTTATTCTCCTGTTTGTCTGCCTTTCCGCTTTCTGTATTTGTTCTCTATTTTATATTTATTTTCTGTTTATTTATTACTTAAATTAATTTTAGTTTCTTGATTAATTTTAACAATGTGGCCTCGGACATAATTAGGTGTTTACAACGAAGAATTTAATCAAACGCCTACTTGAGATCAAAAGGTTCTTGTTTTGTTCATGCGACTGACACGCTCGTCGCAAACGCGCAAAAATAATTTTTAGATTTCCTTCAAACTATTGGTATAGTATAAGGTGCAACCTAGGTCATCTCCCAAAGACCATTTCAGATTCTTAAGCAAATAAGGAGAAAGTTAGAAAAATGGGGTTTTGTAAAGATTTGATATTGAGTTCTAAACACAAAATACAGAATGAAATTAATTTTTACTTAACAATTATCAACTCAAGGAATTCAGAGGCTATTTTCTTAACTAATCATTGATCACTAAAATCATGCATTGTGTTTATCAACCTAGGATCATCTGGAACCCCTAAAATGATCCTTGAATTCTCTACTGAGAAACCTCTCAGAATTTAATTGATTATGATCAACAACATTTAGTAACCACTTAATCTTTTATCTAAACCAATTTCACAATCAGAATTCAGTTGAAGTAATAAAATGAAAACCTTCAATTCAATTACTTAATTTCTATTCTTCAAACTTTTGGAAAATGATTTACCAATCAAAAACCAATTATAAATCAATTATGCATTAATCAAAATACGTCAACCGATCAAACTTTGATTAAAGAATAAAATTGAGGAATATAGTAAAGCAGAGTAGAAACCACTTAATAAGCATGTAAATAAAGATCAAGACCTCAAAGTTAAAATGAAAATAGCTTGAATCCTTGAATTGAAACTACGAACCTAGCCTTCCATGAAGGAGGCAAACTAACAACAAATAAATCCTAAGCCTTCCATGTAGGAGGCAACTAACAACAAATAAATCCTAAGCCTTCCATGTAGGAGGAAACTAACAATAAAGAAAAACTAAGCCTTCCATGTAGGAGGCAAACTAACAATAAAGAAAAACTAAGTCTTCCATGTAGGAGGCAAACTAACAAGAAAGAAAGGAAGAAAGAAAGAAAGAAAGATGGAAAATGGTATTGGAGTTAATCTCCAAGTGGTGTGTTTCTCCTCTTGTAAACCCTTCTATTTATAGAGGATTTTTTAGGCATCCTCTTCAGAAAGTCACCAACTAGGATATTACTTTTCTACCCTTTTATTGCTTTCACATGGGCTTTGTTGAAAATGCAAAACACTTTTGAATTTTTGTCACCAATGAGCACAACAATTTTGACTTTCTTTCACCGCAATTTCGGATGTTCACATGTCCGAATTAGAGCTTGACTTCTGAACAAAAATTGTAGCCCCGGATCTTAGCTGTCCAACAGATTTGATTTAATCTCAATATGACTTCTGTACCTCAAGATATGGCCGGATCTTTTCACACTATTCAAATTCCACGTCAGCAACACTATCTCATCTTTTGAGATAATATGGGAGTCCTAAACATCCCATTTAGAGTCTGCTATCGCTTTGTAACTGTGGACACTTCTTTAAGCTTTCATTCAAGACAGATTTCATGATTTTTGGATGTCTAAAACTCCTATTATGCTCAAAATACTATAATAGTGTCATTTTAATCGGGTAAGCAAAGAAATGCAATTAAACTTCATATGAACCCAAACTCATAAAATATGACAAAGACCACTTAATTGAACATATAAGAAGTCTTAATGAGATAAAAGTGATAGATAATTATTTATGAAATTTATGCTTATCAAATTCCCCCACACTTATCTTTTGCACGTCTCGGGCAAACTTAAGTTAAGGATTAGTGACTATTTTTTTTTTTTGAAAAAACATCAAAGTTTTGAGTTGATTTCTCAAGAATTCACAAAATTTCATGAAGCATTCTTTCATCACATTTTTGAAATTACTTAGAAAGGCAACTTTAATTTGAAAAACATAGATTGAGAAAGATAAAACCTCACATGATATACTCTGAATCTCTCAAGTGTTTGATTTGGTAAGTGTTTCTCTCAAATTCAATCCATGAAAGATGAAGTATCATAGGCTTGCATATCTTCTACTTCTCTACTACTATGTACACATGCAATGCACAAATCAAGAGGTCTTTATTTTGGTTATAACGGGATTAGAAAGATGAAATGATATATTGAAGAGATACAATGTTAGACCAAGGAAAATGGTGAGGATTGAGAACTGAGTCTAAGTGCAAGTGTGAGAAACAGATATTACTTCTTCATTCTTTTTTTTCTTTTTTTTTTCTTTTTTTTTCTTTTTTTTTTCTATATAATAGTTTATTTATTAATTTCTTGCTTTAGTTTTTTTTTTAACCATGATATTGATGAACACAACAATAATCTCCCCCACACTTATTGAAACACTTATGGTATGATAAATCCAGTATTCCTCACCTTCAATGGTCAGACAAAGTTTTTTTTTTTTTGATTTGTGGTGAGCTAAAAAGAAGAAAAGGCTAATCGGCTCAAAGGGCTGATCAAAGGATAAAATTATATGGTTTGGTTATTTGGCCAAGTGGTTTGTTCAAGAAAAACAGTGCCTCAATCATTTTTTTACAATTCATGTGAAAATGTAGCTTCAAAAAGAATCAATGCAAGTTCTGAAGTAACATATTCCATGGATGAAAATCACACAAGAAAAAAAATAATAATAAGGCTCAAAATCTCACAGGTAATATATTTATCAAATCTAATCTATCCAGTTCAAATATGTGTTGCCAAACTAATTAATCTCGAAATGTAAATCATTTTGCTTCAATTATTTTATGAAATCTAAAGAACAACAAACTTCCACATTCAATTTTTTTTTTTAATCATAAGATGTGTATCAAGAGTCAAGTGTAACTCCTTACTCAGTCATCTTACTCAAAGCAAGTTTCTGATTCTAACCTAATTTTTTTGTTTTTTTTTTGTTTTTGTTTTTGTTTTTTTTTTTTTTTTTTAGATATCAGACCATCCTCCCTCCAACCTATCCAAGACATTGTCCCCAATGTCTTAGATGTAATTTCATATAACAGGAAAAGAAATGTGAGAAAACCACCAAAGTAAGGAAAAGTTATAACCGAAAAATGGTATCTGGTTCTCTTTTGTCTCTGCCATCCTGATTTGGTTGGTTCACCAGCTGCATTGCTTGACTGAGCTCAGATGTAAGATTTTGCAAAATCTCAAGTAGCTGTTCAACAGTTGAAGCAGATACTATGATGTTGCGCATGGATTGTGGCATGAACTCCTGCTCTACTGCATGATCTAAAAAGGATATCAAACCATTATAAAAGCCATTAATATTCAATAAGCCCAAAGGTTTTTTATGAAAATTCCGATAGGCCCAAAATATAATGGTAAAAATTTCTTCCATTGTTCCAAGACCACCAGGTAATGCAATAAATGCATTAGAATTAACCAGCATATGTCTCATACGGTCATGCATGGTTGCAACCTTCAATTCAGTACCCAGGGTCAAGTAGGAGGTGCTCCCATTTTTTAAGCCAACACCTAAGACGTTACACCCCTTTGTGAGTGCAGATCCTGCAACACATCCTTTTAAACCCTGAATCCCTCCCCCATAAACAAGATTGATTTTTCGTGCAGCTAATGCCTTACCAAGGGTATAAGCTGCATGTTGAAATTCTCCATCCTTTCCAAGGTTAGACCCACCAAAAACACAGATAGTATTGATCCTATCCATATACGGTGTTTCTATCTTTTTTGAAAAAATATGTCATAGAGGTTGATAATTTATAGGGACTCAATATCAAACAAGGAGATCGCTTGAATAGTGCGGGATCAGGATTTGGTAGCAAAAGTTTGAATTTTTGTTGCAAAAGTTTGAATTTTTGTTGCAAAAGTTTGAATTTTTGTTGCAAAAGTTTGAATTTTTTGTTCAAGGAAAAGGTGAATGTCAGAGGGGAAAGACTTTAAGCAGGGGTGAAAATTTCAAAAAAATGGTGGCCCAAATAAGTTGAAAAGACAATGTAAATGACAAACATACATGCATGAGAATGAACAGTAGTTGTGATTGTGGCTCACATCTTCCTCTGGTTTTACGTCCAGTAACGGCTGAAACGTCTTCTAAGAGTCGAGGATGTGCTTCCCATTCAGTTTTCTTGTAAACTGACAACAGGGTCTTTTAAAGTCAGATTCCCAAGACTATAACGTGCTTTTTCCTTACGGAACAGTTCAAACAAATCAAGGACTCCTTGTACATGCCCACTAGGATGCGTCTCAAGAGTCTGAATGATATCATCCAATGACTCCTTACTCAGTCCATCCTTTATGAATTGAATTTTGTCCTTTCGATTTCTTGAAACCATTCCAGGGTTCTTGCATCTTGTGTTACAGGTCCATCTTGCACACCTGTAGCAAACTCCAATTCTTTTTGCCCTTCTCTTCTTTGCATAGGAACTTCTTCCCATACCTGGCATGTTTTTAACAAATGATTCTTGAAATTCACCTGCTAAACGTACCTTAGCTTCAATGATCCAACGAACATCTTCTGGAAGGCCTAAGAGTGTTAATGCCCTCAATCGTTCAAGTCTGCAATTGTAAATGAGTTTAAGAAAATTTCTGGGGAGAGTAGGGAACAAAATTTTGATCCTGGTGAGAGCTTTCTCCATTTTTTTCTTAAAACACTCAAGTTATTATTCCTGCAAGCTCAATGTGGTGTAATAGTTGGGATGATTTCAGAGGTGAAGAACAGGTGGACGAGATGGAAGGCTTCGCCGAAATACATAACTAGCACTGACTCTCGCAAAGGTGTTCTGCTAGTTAGAACCGTATCATCCGATAACGGACGTCTTGTACCATCTCTATTGACCCCTGGGATTCCTCATTGTATACAACTGTATTCTTCTTTTTTTTCAAATGCATGTGCAAAAGGCTATTTTATAAAATTTTAATGACAATTATTCTTTTACTAAAATTGTTCTGAAGTCATGAGTAGTTCAGAAACTTCACAATTGAAAGTCTCGTACTAACCATAAAGGTCCCATCTCCACACATATTAACAGGCAAAAGACACAACTCTGTAAACAGAAGAGGGAAGAAATAGAACCTAGATCCGGCTCACTCTAAGGTCGCGGTCAGTGCTATAAGGGGGCCAAGAAGTCAATGGTCGCGAAAAACAAAAGAACAAAAAATAAGATGCACACTTCAGCTTTTCATCAGGTTTTTGTCATTTAAATTTTCGGCACCTTCGGCCTATACTGTCAGGCCTTACATGTTTAATTTTCTGCACCTTGGGCCTATACTGTCAGGCCATGCATGTTTAAATTTTTGCGTCTTTGGCCTATGGTATCAGGTCATGCATGTTTACTTTTCGGCACGCCGGCCTATGCTGTTAGGCCTCACATTCAAATTTTGGCACCTTTGGCCTACACCATCACGCCTTACATGTTTAAACTTTTTGCATCTTTGGCCTATACTGTCAGGCCTTTCATGTTTAAATTTCTGCATCTCTGGCATATATTGTCAGGCCTTACATGTTTAAACTTTTTGCATATTTGGCCTATACTGTTAGGCCTTGCATGTTTAAATTTCTGCATCTCTGGCCTATACTGTCAGGCCTTGCATATTTAACTTTCTGCACCTTCGGCCTATGCTGTCAGGTCATGCATGTTTAATTTTCTGTCCTTTGGCCTAAGCGATCAGGCCCTGCATTTTAAATTTTCTGCATCTTTGGCCTACATTGTCAGGCCATGGATGTTTAAATTTCTGCATATTTGGCCTATACTATCAGGCCATGCATGTTTAAATTTTCTATACTCCGGCCTATACTGTCAGGACATGCATGTTCAATTTTCTGTCCTTTGGCCTATGCAATCAGGCCTTGCATTTTAATTTTTTGCATCTTTGGCCTACACTGTCAGGCCATGCATGTTTAAATTTCTGCATATTTGGCCTATACTGTCAGGCCCTGCACATTCAAATTTCTGCACCTTCGGCCTATACTGTCAGGCCTTGCATATGTTTAAATTTTTGCATCTTTGTCCTATACTGTCAGGCCCACACCGCAAGTCCTTCAATCTATCACACGACATTTCGCAAAAGGACATCCGAAAATCGCCACCTTTTCTAAGTTTCATTCCAATCTCCCTGCTTCTCTCGGGTACTATGAAAGACATTGCTCATTTCTCGTGTCCCCTTGACAACGTCAATATCTGCCAACGAAGCTCCCACCCACACCGGTCTCTTGCCTCGGACATAATTTGTTCACGTCTTTACTCATTTTTTACCCTGACAATACAGAAATCTATTTCTTGTATTATCCGGTAAGAAATGAAGTAAAGAGGGGAAAACTGTGAACACCCAATTATGTTCGAGACCTCATTTAAATTAATCAGCGGATAGATGATAAGTTAGGTGTTAAATTAAAAAAGGTCCAAAGTAGAAATTCGAAAATAAAAAAGAAGAAAAAAGAAAAAAACAAAATTAAGTAAATAAATAAAACCCAACAATAATAAATGAACACATAAGCTAACAAATAAATAAATAAAAAAACAGAATATGTTAAAAAAATAATATAATAACAATAAATAAATAAATAAATGAAACATAATAGTAATAATAAAAAAAAACCGATAAAAATAGTAATAAAAGAGAATAAAAAGAAGGAAAAGACAAAAGGGCAAAATGGAGAAAAGGGAAGGGACAAGAAATAATTATTAGAGTAAGAAGCAAAAGGAGGAGACGAGACAAAAGGATAAAACAAAAAAGGAAAACGAAAAAAAATGAAAAGGAAGAGTGGAGGCCAAAACGGAAAAACAAAAAAGCAAAAAGCGAGAAACGAAAAAGAAAGGCGGCAGCAGTAGTGGAGGGGTCTAAAAAAAGAGAAAACTCTCTGAAGGAAGGTTGGATTTCTTCGATTAGAAAGGGGACTCATCCTAGAAATCTCGAACAAGACTCCTGCTTTCTGAGGCCAGAGCAGCAAGGCTAGGAGCTCCTGCTTACACGTCAACCCAAACAAGGAAGAAAGAGATGCCTTGTTGAACCTTGCTGCGATTCTCGACTCAAGCAACACGCTGAATCCTTGCAGGTTAGTCATAGCTTCTTGAGACAAGAACGTTGCATTAAGTAATATTAGTTTGCGTCCTAGCCTAAACGTCATGGTACTTTTCTTAAATGCTTTTGAATCTGTTATGAGAGTCCGGGTCAAGAATACACTAAATCTTCTTTGCGACAAGATTTTGCTAAGTGTTAGTCTCAGTCCTTGGTTAAATCTCATCGTGAAAGTTGAGTTTCTATATAAGTTGATTGAGCATAGGTTTATTATGCTGCATAAATTCATCGAATCATGTTTTTCCATTATTATTTCGAATATGTAGTCCCACAAGATCTTTATCCCCTGGTAAGGTTCAGATAGTGTTCGTAAACCCAAAATCAGTATCTTTAATTTGATTCGATGCGATTCTGGATATGAGGTACGAAAACTGTGATAAGTGATACACCAAAAGGTTCTGTTGCAGGCTCAGGATGTGTTGTGTGGCTATCCTTTCTGAATTGGACCTAAGCGATTAGGACAAGCCCAATCATTCAAAACCTAGAATTTCCCAAAATTGCAAGCAGGTCCCTCAATCTCCCGAAATTGCAATTAACCCCTCGGAATTTTCCAAATTACAATTAAGTCCCTCAATTTCACAAATTTGCATTTAAGCCCCTATACTTCTCAAATTTACAACTATGCCCCCACGCTTTATAAAATTACACTCAAGCGCCTAAATTTCCTGAAATTACAATTAGGTTCCTAAATTTCCCGAAATTACAACTAGGCCCCTAAGCTCCCCAAAATTCCACATAAGCCCCTACCCCTCCAATAATTACGGTTGAGCCCCCACACTTCCAGTAGCTACAATTAAGCTTGATTCCTTTTTCCGCCTAACAAAATAGAAAACTCTTTCTAAAAAACTCATTTTGCATTTCCTAATCTCACGCAAAGAGCTCTAAGCACAAACTGGTAGCTTTTTCTTCTGTTCGCTGTTTAGAGATTCGTATGGGTCCAAGTGCAGCCGTAGTTGTCTTAGGCCCTATGTATATGTGGATGGGGATTTTCCTTCTCTTTTTTCAAAAAATAAAAACCCATGTTGCATTCCTTAATCTCACGCGACGAGCTCTAAGCACGAACTGGTAGCTTTTTCTACTGTTCGCTATTTAGGGATCCGCATGCGTCATGGTGCAACCATAGTTGTCTTGGGCCCTGCGCATATGTGGATTGGGAATACTCTCCTTTTCAAACAAGTAATAAAAGACCGTTTTACGTCTCCTAGTCTCACGCAATGAACCCTAGGCATGAACTGGTAGATTTTTCTGCTGTTCGATGCTCAGGGATTTGTATGGATCCTAGTGCAGCCGTAGTTGTCTTGGATCCTATGCATATGTGGACTAAGGATTATCTTTAAAATATTGTCAAAAGAAAAAACATGTTTATCTTTAAATTCAAACACCTTCGAAGGTCAAGCCTTCAAGTCAAACCAGAACTTTATATCCTTGAGTTTCCCATTACACCTGGGAATACGTAGGAGCAGGATCGAGTCCTGTCAGGCCATTTCTTGTATAAACTTCTTTAATTTTGGGGATCAAACTATTTTCAAAATTCAAAATCACACACTCAATTTAAGGGTACCGTTCTTCAGAACGGGCGAGTGGGGTCCCTAACACCTTCCCCGCTCGTAGTCAATTCCCGAATTTCAGATCTCATCCTCAAGTTAAGGTTTTTCCAAATTTTTTCCCCTTAAGTAAAAATTTGGTGGCAACTCTACAACCTCGAAACGAATCCATTTACGATTTTAAAGAGTTCGTCGCTTCGTCACAATGACGGTTGCGACAGGGGTGAATCATATAAGTTAGCATGTTTGATTTCATTTGTCATATATAATTAACCCTCCAAATCATAGAACTTTGGTAGAACTTATGACGTATCTACATGAATCCTAATTCCCTTTATTAATGATTACATATTTTTTTTTTACAATTATGTTTATTTTATTACACAATCAATTAATAAAAGTTAATTACTCTTCTTGATTTCTAAGTTATTTGGCAAGTAGATGATTATATCATTTTCTAATTCATGGAACTATAGGGTAACTATTTCTAAGGGTTTTAGAGGATTAATTGGAATCCTAGGCTTCTAACCAGTTATTAACTTAACAAATTTGAATATTCTTTATGCTTCTCATATTTAGTTACCTTACATGATCATCAGGGATAGTACTTAGGGGTCTACTAGTCCGCTTCCTATCACAACACTTGTACCACCTACAACTCCGTGTCAACGATATTTATGATTATTTTAATGACGAGGCTATTTTCCATCAGCGGTTTGGAGATCCCAATAGGTGTCATTCACTTGAGTGGATGACCAACTCTCTACCATGCTTGGGTTGTTGGAGGAATAGATAACATGGGAACGTCATTATGCAATGACCTTATTTTTTTATTTGCTTTTATTCTTGATGTATTTTTTCTTCATTTCCTTTTAGTTTAACTTTTATGGGATGTATAGAACCTAAAATTTGACTTGAAATTTCTATTATTACTACTGACTTTTATCAATGTTAATTGTTTTGTTCCTATATTACCACGAATGTTCAGCGTAATTAGATTACTATTAGATTCAATGTTTTCCTTCTAAGAGCACTTGGTTGTAGCAATTTTAGTCATATTGAGGATATTATTGTTCTCTAACTTTAATAAGGGAGGTTGTTGTTATGCATAAACTATTTGTGAGAAGTTTTATCCATAGGAAAATGCACTCATCGCAGTTAGAAGGAGAGTATTTGAGACCCTAAGTATCATTCCCATAAAGACTATTGCAACAACCTTAAGACTAAATGAATTTAGACTTTTGAGCTCACTAAGAATTTTTTATTTTTATTTTTAAGGGTATATTAAAATTGAAATAAAAGAGAAAAAGAAGAAAATGAAATTAAAAGGAAAAAGATAAATCACAAATATGAATTCAATTATGAAAGTATAGAACTTTGATTTTCCGTATTACTTTACCCAATATCACCCCCAACTCTCTTATGAATGATAAGAGTCAATTGTTAACCATTCATTTTAATTTATTAAAATCAATGATCATGCAATAGTAACATTTTTTTTTCCTTACATTATGACCCCAATGATCATGAAGTAAAATAATCAAGAGAAGTGTAATGAATACTCAAGCTTACTTCCTTCAAGAGAATTTTTATCCTTTCATCACTCATTTGTCCTTTTATACTTATTTTATGCTCTTTTATCCCAATTTATGCTTTGTTTCATATTCTCTGTGTGTGTAACCATTCTTGAAAGAAATAAGAGAAATTTGATAAAATTACTAACAAATAGGAGAAAATTATTTGATAATTATAACTAATTTTCCTGTAAATAAATTAACGAAATGATAGTTTATAAGTTATCCATTACTTGGATAACTAGTTAGGCATTAAAGTGGAAAACTAACACATAATTTCAAGAAAGTCCTCTTTTACTCTCCTCGTTAACATCTGTGTATGTAAAATTTTAAGTTTAAGAAGGGACCTTCTCCCTTCAAGGTACATATTTTTTTTTTCAAAATTTCCCCTATTTTGCTTGGATTTCTGCCTTATGGATTAATGTTCCTAATTAAACAAAAAATTGGAAAAAATTAAGTTTAAGGAAAGATATCTCCCTCCTAGTCTTTTATAAAGAAGAATGATTATTTCATATGATAATCTTACACAATTAATTGTTTGGAATGCAAGTGGAATTAAGATTTAGGGATATCTAATATTTTTATTGTAGAGATTAATTAAATCTAATAAGATCAAGGAAACTTTTAATAAAAATAAGGGCAAATTATATTAACACTCTTTGATATTTATTAAAATAGAACTTAAAATTTCTTATTTTTTTAACATTACTTTGACCTCTTTATACATATAATATCATAAGAAGTTAAAGGAGATTTTGGTAGGATAAAAAGGAAGGGGTAGTAGGTGTTTTTATAGTGAATGTCAAAGTAATTCAATGTAATTCTCCCTAAAAATAATTTATAATTAGAAATTCTCCTTGTCATCCCGCTTTCATATTACAGATAGCCATACATAAAAATGAAAATTAATCCTAGAGGCTTGTACACTCTAAAACCTACCTTGCAACCTTATTGAGGCTAGCTTAAGTTACATTGCAAAAAGAAAATTGATTAAGGCAATTTAGGTTCCCTTGAAATTGTTTTAAACTTATCATATCACTTAATGCCTCTTTTAAGTTTAAAATTTTAAGGTTACATTTTTTGGTACTTGACAAACAAATAATAAGAGTTTTTTAGGTATCCTTAGATTATTATTAAGATAAATGGAGATTTAGGGACATATAAGGAGTCAAAAATAATTGAAGAAGAGGAAAGAAGGAATAAAGTAGGAAAAGTATCAAGGAACTTGAAAAATAAAAATTTTAAACTCATAAAACCTAAGAAAATGTACTTACAATCTAAGACTTTAGGATTTGTGAAAGAAAAAACTCATGAAGAATCCTTTGTATTTTCTTCCCTTCTTATATCCCACCTCTTTACTTTAATAATTTCCTTAAAAAAAGACCTTTTGATTTCTGTGTAGGATCTAACTTTTACTAGAGATTTGAATTTTATAACAAAGTTTATGGTGGTATACAATCGTGGGGAGTACAATGATAATAATCAATACCTTCATACACTTGAGATATGATGAGATGAATGACCTTTAATTATTAAACTTGATTTTAGATAACCTAGGTTCTAATTGGATTATTATTGATTTTTCCTATGATAAGTGTCCTTTATCTTATCTTTATTGTATTTCCATTCTTTGAATTATTTTTTGGTGACAAATAATGTTTATGTTACACGAAATTGATAAATCGTCATTTTGTTGATTTATCCTTGGAAAATTAAATTTATTTACAGTATCATTACTGATTAATTTGTAGTAATTTTTTCTAATTTTTTTTAATTCTTTTAGGAATGATAACATGTGTAAAGAATTCAAAGTTGGGCACAAATTGTACCAAAAACAAGAAAAAATATTGGAAAAGAAATCAAAAGTATATTGGGATAGTAATAAAATTAGAACAAGTGATTAACAATTGACTTTTAAAATTTATAGGAAAAATATAAGATTATATTGGATAAAATCATAAGAAAAACCATAACTTTAGGCTCTTCCATAATTGAATCAGTATTTATGTTGCTTTCCTTAACTCAAAGATTTTATTTTCTCTAATTTCTTGATTTATTTCTATTTTGAGCATAAGCTTAAAACAACATTTTTTCTTACTAAGCTCAAAAATCAAGATTCAATTAATCTTTTGCTTATTAAGGATAGTTTCTGTGGGATGATATTGAAGATTTTAAATACTCTCTTTCTAACTCTAACAAAATGCACTTACTTGTAGGTAAAACATAACTACAACATTAAATCTGATATAATCGAGGAAAGGTAGCTTGTAAACTTCTTTGACCATACCAAGACATTTCCTAAAATAGTGTTGACCTTCCATTCCCCATCTATTCTCATTCCCATTGTAAACTAATTTCTCCCCACACTTGTTATGACATTACAAAAATCTTTCCACCATCTTGAAGCTAAAATCACTAGCTTATACAAGATGAACTCGAGAGATTCATGCTTATATCTTTCCTCAAGGACCTGCTCCAAAGCAATTGTTATTGGTGTAGTAATCTCCATCACTATTTCATTAAAAGTGTCAAATTAAAAGCTTTCATATATTTCAATCCTAAACCTCCTTCCTCCCTTGATTTATATATAAGTTCTCATTTTACCCAAACAATTTTCCTTATATCCTTTGAACCACCAACCAAAAAAAATATGTTTAGAACTTTATTCACTTTTTTGAAACATATTTTGTGTATCTATAGAAAAAATATACTGAAAATTAGGACACGATAAATTTTAATAAAGTAATACTATTACTAAAAGATAAATACCTATTACTCGATGAATTTAGTATATTAGAAAATGATTTGAGAACCTTATGGAAACATTACTTCAACAAAGGATTTTCACCTATTTGAAAATCGAATAAATAATATAAAAGTGTCCTTATTTGTAATTCATAAAAAAAAGGATTAAACATAAATTTCATAAAAATATTAGCTCCAAATAAATAATTTTTTTGCAAAATTAATTTTTAATCCTAATACTAATTTTTTTAAAGGACATCTCCTAATATATTTTAAAAGAAAAAAAAGATAAATAAAAAATAAAAATAGACAAAATGCATTATGTAAATCAAACCTACATAACAAAAAATAATTTCCTTTTAATTCTTTGCCTATAAAATGTACTTGACATGACTAAAGTAGTATTTTATAATAATTTTTAATTTATTTAACTAGTTTAAACACTAATTTAACTAAAATAAATTATTTGATGCTACCAATTTATTTTAAAATTTATAATATTTTAAGTTAGTTACTAATAATTTTAAAACATTACTTAAAATAGCATTTGAACTTATAAATTTTTAGTTATTATTTTCCAATTGTTGTACTTACTATTTTACTAGAATTATATTTTTTTTCATACACTTAATACACTCTAAAAATAAATTTATTTATATTTTTTATAAAATAAAACCACTAAAATAATATAAATTTATTTATATCATATTATTTTATTTAATGAGATTATTTAAAAATAAGAATAAAATACAATAAATATTATTCCAATTTTTATTATGATAAAATATGCATCGACTCTGTTACCACCATAATCCTACTGTTTTGCATGGTACTTTTATCATCCTAAGACTTTGTGTAAAATGAAAAATGAATGATATCATATCCACTTCAACATATGAAATAAAAGTTTGAGCCATTTACTAGTCACTTCAATGTATCAGAGGCACCGTTATCTTTCTTAATTGTTTCATCAAACCAGTTTAAGAATGTTTTGTTATGCTCATTCAACAACCATTTCTAATTCATTCGAACATTCTCTTCCCTTATAATGGTTTTGTGAGTAGATAAGTAAGGTTCAACCTTGTCGGTATTATTCAAAATATACAAATATGCTTAAAGGATTTCCACACGACCCATGTTTTTCACAGTTATACCTCATGTACATTTACCTCCGTGTCTTCCCTCATGGCAAGACTTAGGAACTCCTATGGGTTCCACCTCTGACAAATACTCTGTACAAAGCTCGATTGCCTCTTCTGCAATGTATCTTTTCAATTATAGATGCCTCGAGAAAGTGTGAATTCTTCACATACCCTTTTAATATTTTCATGTATTCTTCAATTAGATACATCCACCTTAGATAAACTAGACCACAAAACCAAGTGAACCATAATGTCAAAAAATGATGGAGAAAAATACATCTCTAATTGACATAAGACAGTAAAAGTTTCATGTTCAAACTCATCCAATTTCAGAGGATCAATGGCTCTGCTACATATTGTATTGAAAAAGAAGCACAACCTACTTATGGTGTGTCTAACTTTTTTAGGCAAAATGTCACGAATAACCACTGGAAGTAGTTGTTGTATCAACACATGAAAATCATGAGACTTTAACCCAACTAACTTTAAATCTTTCATGGAGACAAGTCTTTTGAAATTTGAAGAATAACCTTATGGCACTTTAACCCCATGTAGGCACTCACATAAACTTATTTTCTCTTTTTTTGATAATGTATGACATACTGGGAGCAAATATGTCCCCTTTCCTATAGACTGTGGCATTAACTGATGTTGTATACCCATCTAAATCAAATCCAGCCAAGAATTGACACCATCTTTAGTCTTACCTTGTATATTGAGGAGTGTTGTAATCACACTATAACACATTTTTTTCCACATGCATCGCATCAATACAATGTCTAACATCAAGATTCACCAGTGTAGAAGATCAAAAAATATTGATCTTTTCTTCCATATCCTTGTCTTGGTGAACTTCTTTTGAGTCTTTCCAAAAACAGTTTTGATGTTTTTATCCTGTTTATAAACCTGTTGTCTAATTGAGGCTTTTGGAGCAACATCATTTTTTGGTAACTCATTAAAAGTTTTCCTTAATCTATGATAAGGGTGATTAGTCCTGAGAAATTTCTGATGACCAAGATAAATTGTCTTTCTTCCATGATGCAGTTGATGGTAACTTGTGCCTTCTTCCCATATAGGACATGCTTTGTGTCCCTTAACACTATATCCGCATAAATTTCCATATGCTGGAAAGTTATTAATAGTGCAAAAAAACATTGTCCGCATCTTGAAATTTTCATTACCATACCTATCAAACACATCCACACCTTCTTCCTATAGATTTTACAAGTCTTCAATCAAGGGGGCAAGATAAACGTCTATGTCATTTTCAGGTTGCTATGGACCAAAATCATCATAAACAACATGATGTATTTATGTTTCATGCACAACTCCAGAGAAAGATTGTAAATTGTCAAAAGAACAGGTCATGAACTAAGCTTACTACTTAAATTACCATACGAATTCATTCCATTTGTTGCAAGTCCAAACCTTAGGTTTCTTGGCTCATTTCCAAAATCTGGATATAGTTGATCAACCATCTTCCATTGCAAACCATCAGCTGGATGACAAAGTTTTCTATCAATTTGTCTTTCATCTACAAGCCATCTAAGGTTCTTTGCATCATGTTTATTAAAAGACAATCGTTTGAACCTTGAAATTATTGGAAGATACCACAACACTTTGGCTGGAGGCCGCTTTGTGCTTTCATCGCAACTAGAATCACCATCCTTCAGTTTATAACGTGAAACTTTACATACAAGGCATTCATGTAATCTTTCAAACTCATTTCTGTATAGTATGCTATCATTGGTGCAGACATGTGATAAGCATAAATTTCATAAATAATTATCTCTCACTTTTATCTTATTAAGACTTCTTATATGTTCAATTAAGTGGTCTTTGTCATATTTTATGAGTTTGGGTTCATATAAAGTTTAATTGAATTTCTTTGCTTACCCGATTAAAATGACACTATTATAGTATTTTGAACATAATAGGAGTTTTAGACATCCAAAAATCATGAAATTTGTCTTGAATGAAAGCTTAAATAAGTGTCCACAGTTACAAAAGCAAGAGCAGACTTTAAATGAGATGTTTAGGACTCCGAAATTATCTCAAAAGATGAGATAGTGTTGCTGACGTGGAATTTGAACAGTGTGCAAAGATCCGGCCATATCTTGAGATACAGAAGTCTTATTGAGATGAAATCAATTTTTTTGGACAGCTAAGATCCGGGGCTACAACTTTTATTCATACGTGAAGCTCTAATTCGGACACGTGAATATCCGAAATTGCGCTGCAAGAAAGTCAAAATTGTTGTGCTCATTGGTGACAAAAATTCAAAAGTGTTTTGCATTTTCAACAAAGCCCATGTGAAAGCAATAAAAGGGTGGAAAAGTAATATCCTAGTTGGTGACTTTCTGAAGATGATGCCTCAAAAATCCTATATAAATAGAAAGGTTTACAAGAGGAGAAACACACCCCTTGGATATTAACTCCAACACCATTTTCCATCTTTCTTTGTTTCTTCCTAGTTTGCCTCCTTCATGGAAGGCTTAGTTTTTATTTATTGTTAGTTGCCTCCTTCATGATAGGCTTAGTTTTTCTTTGTTGTTAGTTTGCCTCCTTCATGGAAGGCTTAGTTTTTCTTTGTTGTTAGTTTGCCTCCTTCATGGAAGGCTAGGTTTGTAGTTTCAATTCAAGGATTCAAGCTATTTTCATTTTAACTTTGAGGTCTTGATCTTTATTTACATGCTTATTGAGTGATTTCTACTCTGCTTTACTATATTCTTCAATTTTATTCTTTTAATCAAAGTTTGATCGGTTGACGTATTTTGATTAATGTATAATTGATTTATAATTGGTTTTTGATTGGTAAATCCTTTTCCAAAAGTTTGAAGAGTAGAAATTAAGTAATTGAATTGAAGGTTTTCACTTTATTACTTACTTCAACTGAATTCTGATTATGAAATTGGTTTAGATGAAAGATTAAGTGGTTACTAAATCTTGTTGATCATAATCAATTAAATTCTGAGAGGTTTCTCAGTAGAGAATTCAAGGATCATTTTAGGGGTTCCAGATGATCCTAGGTTGATAAACACAATGCATGATTTTAGTGATCAATGATTAGTTAAGAAAATAGCCTCTGAATTCCTTGAGTTGATAATTGTTAAGTGAAATTAATTTCATTTTATATTTTGTATTTAGCATTTGATATCACATCTTTACAAAAACCCCCTTGTTCTAATTTTCTCCTAATTTGCTTAAGAATATGAAATGGTCTTTGGGAGATGACCTAGGTTGCACCTTATACTATACCAATAGTTTGGGGGAAATCTAGAAATTATTTTTGTGCGTTTGCGACGAGCGTGTCAACATGTATTTTCTTATACTGCATACCCATCAGACACAACACCTTTTTTACCTCATAATTACGCTTTGGTAATGTATTACCTTCCAAAAGCATCTCTACTAATAGTTCAAGTAATTCTGTGAAACTTTTATGACTCCACCCATTCCTTGCCTTCAAATTGAATAATCTTAACACTACTGATAATTATGTAAAATTAGTGCATCTTGGATACAAAGGTTTCTCCGAATTAGTAGGCAAGTTACCATACATGTATGCCCGCTCAAACGATGGATGTCTTATATCACGAATCATATCCTCTACCTGATCTTTCATGCTCGCTCAAACAATGCCAACCGTCTCTCATTCAAACAATTAACACGCAGATAGTAAAATTTTCCATTACATCTGATGTAGATTTGTTTACGCAAAATTCAAAAACTCTTCGACCCCATTCTCGTACTCATCACTCGTTCGTTTAGCATTTATCCAACTACGATCCATATTATACAAGAATCATAGACACATGATTTAGGATTAACCTTGTCACTCATAATTGGTAATTTATGTTCCTCACTATTGGTAAGGCCCTATCCCATTCGAGAAAAAAAAATTTATTTATCGATTAACAGACTTCTAAAATCTTGAATATCATACTTGATGAAATTTTGGCAGCATTTCACATCAGTCTCCAGGTACATAACTTGACTGTACTTTCATTCACCATAATCAAGCATGTACCTTGAGACAATGCAAAATGAATTAAACCAAAATTTCATCATGTATAATTTACAAGATTTAAGAAGAAATTATTAACCATTGAATAAAAAACTTTAGTCTCGTCCAACTTGGACAATTCAAGAGCTCATGTTTGAACTCAAGAAAAGAAACCAACTTAACTTAGAAAGATCAACATGGAATTTAGACATATAATTATGGTAATTATCATTTTAGTAATCAATAATAAGTCATGATCAACTGCAAGTAACCTATCTTATATCTATTATGATCTTAATAAACTTAGTTATGGATTCTTTATGAATTAAAAATATTCCCTTAACAATTTATCTACAGAAGATGAATTTAGGTCATATTCTTAAGTCATGAAAATTGTTCAATGTTTCAAAATTAGGTTCATGCACTTAAGTATTAGTCATATTTAAAACGAAATCAATATTATAACATACATATCACCTAACAAAGCAAAGGTGTAGAGGCTTCTTTGTTCAAAGTAACACAAGAAAACTCTCACATATGCAATGACAAAGTAGAGATGTAGAGAAAATACCTTACAGTTAACACAACAATGGTAGAGTGGTGGTCGAGCGGAGGCACAACGGTAACCAAGTGGAGGCATAATAGTAGCCAAATAAAAAGCTTGCAAATTATAAAATACAACCAAAATGAATGTAAATTTCAACTATAATAATAGAAGGAAACAAATAAATGACGACAATGACGATGGAGGTTGATCATACCTTAGGGTGCGCGAGAACGACTTCGAGAGGAGGTAATGGTCACAACGGTGACGATGACCAAAGATGTAATGACGGAGTGCAACAACGAACAATAGCGACGACGACAATGGCTGAGATGTAAACAAAAATAGAGAGAATAAGCCAAGACGAGAAACTGAGGATTTAGAGAATGAGGTCGAAGACGACCAAGGTAAAAAAAACGGAAAGAGGATGACATTCTACATCGGTTGTTTCTCGGAACCGATGTAGAAACGACTTACTACATCGGTTAAACGAATAACCAATGTAGAATCTTTGTCATTTTATTTACAAAAATACCATTGCCAACTTTTTACATCGGTTCCCTAAGAAATAATGTAAAAAATCGTTATAAAAAACCTACTTTTTATATCGGTTTCCTAAGAAATGATGTAAAAAATTGTTATAAAAAATCTACTTTCTACACTGGTTTTCAAAACAACTGATGTAGCCCTAAACCCTAAACAGCCGATGTAAAAAATACTTTTTACATCATTTGTTTTGAGAACTGATGTAAAAAGCTTTACATTTATTTACAAAAATACCACTATATTTTTATTTACATTGGTTCATAAATAACCAATGTAAACTTTTGTTATAAAATATTATTTTTTCTTTAGGATAAAATAACTTTCTACAAGTTAAAAGATGATTTAAAAACATATCAAATATCATAAAACTTCAAAACAAAAGATAAGAGATGAAAAAAAAATATAAACATAAAAATATATACTAGCTTACTTTCACAAATCAAAATAAAAGTTATGTTACATCTTGTTTAAACCTACATAAATTTCATTAGATTTTACAAATTTCTTTACTTGAAGAATTTGAAGTGATCAAACCCGAAAATTCTATCTTAGTAATCCCCTTCTAGCTTAATATACAAATTTTAAAAGGTAAAAATAATATAGTAATGCCTTTAAACAAAGTGTAAGAATGCAACCGATACAACATAAAGAATATACAGCAGGTTTATAAACCATAATGTGTTTGAATTGCTTTTACAATTCTTATTGTTTTTATGTTCTTTAATAGTTTCGTTTCATATTTTAACATTTTTTATTTTCATATTTATTGTATACTTTTAAATTTTTAGTAAAATATAATTTTTTTAATTAAAATAAGGTAAATGTGTGAATTCATATATATATATATATATATATATATATATATATATATATATATATATAATCTTTAGATGTATGAAAACTTCTTTTGTTGTATGATTTTTTTTTACAAATGGATTAATCTTATTATATGAAACAGAAATTTCTTGAACAATGTTGCATTTACAATTATCCTTCACACGATGATATGTTGATTACAATATTTAGATCCAATGTTCTTCTGGTAATATAATTTTACTTTGAAACAATTTCTGCAAATGAAAAATGAAATTATAAGTTTTTTATATAATTAAAACTTTATCATTATTAAAATTTTTAAAACATATCAACTTCAGACAATCTTAAATTCTAACAAATATAAATTTTATTTTATTTTTACAAAAAGTAACATTGACATTAACGTGAGGTAAGCTAATGCTAACGCTCAAAACCATTGACATCCGACAAGCTAGCACTAAGTTAATATTTTAACTTATAATAATTAATATTATAAGTTAATTATTCTTTCCACTTTATCTCGCTCTGTCTCTTCATTTGATGATCAGGCCCGAGGCCATAGATCCTATTCATAACTCATTTTTGTCGATCGAATGCCAATTCACAAGAAAGAAGTCAATGGGTCTTAGAATAGTTTCCTTTATTCGTATCAGAGTTGTAGATCCACTGAGTCCAAGTTCAAGAAGATAATAGAGAATCAATTTCAAATCTTAATAATTATATTTTAGAAGTAACATCAACCGGAAAACCCTATATAACAAGAGATGACTCTAACTTCTCCACTCAAAGAATTCTTGCCAAGTCAATCACACCTTCACGTAATTGAAGCACTCAGAAAGCGACCCAAGATGTGCGAATTTGGATTGCTATAATGTCACCCATTTATATAATATGATACCCACTTTCAGTATACGCGTAATTTTAAAATCTAGTCAAAATATAAAATACTTTGTAGTATACATTCTTACAATTGATGTATTTTCCTCAATCCTCTCAATTTCGAAGTAATTATGGAATTAATATAATTAATTTATGCAAATGATAGATTGATTAATAATACGAACAAAGATTTATTCAGTTGATTGAATTTTTAATTTTTATAATTATGTTTTCAAATTTTAGTGTGAGAATTTTATTGATAGGTAATTTGTAAGTTTTTATGTATATATTTTTTTAATTTTAAAACATGTTCTGACCTTTATAAATTGTTAGAATCCAACTTAAATTTTTTTATAAAAATATAATAAACACTCTATCATATAAATTTTTATAATATAAAAGAATATATTAATTTTTAATATATATATATATAAATTAATTATTTTAATTTCAATCAGATTATTCTCTTGCCAAACACTAATTTGAAAAATTTTATCATGTTAAAAGTTAATATATTATTTTTCATTTTAGTAGAGACTCATGTCTATCACAGACTTTATAGAACTCTATCGGTGACATATTCAAGCTACTGATTAGTACCACGATCAGAATCTGTTTAACATTGGGAGACGATCTCGTATTCATATAGAACAAATTGGAAGATTGGCATCGCAAATGTGAGTCATTATATTAAAGTCCAAAAGCCTAATAATGCATTGCCTCTGAAACCTACCTCTCAAAAATGATGGACAGATTCGATATCTCCAGAAAAATTTGATTTTACAGGTAGCTATGTACACTTTATAGACTAGGGTTGTCAAATGCCAAATTCCCTCACTTTGGAAAATAAATTTACTAATAGATATTGGTCCAAATTCAATTATATCTAGGTGCTGATTTTCTTATCTCCCAAATTGGACGGTAAGAAGAGAGAAATATAAAGAAAAAAAAAAGAATAGAAAAATATAAGACTTGATATATAATATGATAAAAAAAAAATATAAAAAAATCAGAGGTAGTGGAATATAAATATTATTAGAATGTATGTTTATTATTTTTTATATCTAAGTTTAATTAGATTTTTGAAAGTGTTGTTATTTATGTTTAAGAAACTTAAAATCTTAAATTTATGAAATTTAATAATTTAAAAATATCATGATTTTGTTACTTTTCTCTTTATGTATAGGCATATCAAGAGAGAATTTGGACGGGAGTTGGGGAAAATGGGATTTGAGAGAGAACATCAGTTACAGTGGAAGAAATAAAAATTAAAAGGAAAGATATTAAGTACAACACAGATTGAAAAAAGAGAGAGTAGTGATGAGGTTCTCTTTGAATTAAGAGTTGTCTTTTTTATTCTTCTTATTATTAAAATTAATGTAAGAAATTAATAGGGAACGTGATAGCAAGTTAGAAAATTAGAATTAAGTATGATTGAGGAAGTGAGAAGTTTTTCATTATTGTATATTATAATTTGAGCATATGATTTTAAGTGACAATTTTATAATTATTTTGCAGCTAGGAAAAAAAGATCACTTGGTACGAACTGCGTTTTTATACCAATGTTAAGGTCAAGATATGATGATCACTATAATTAACTTCTTACTTCTCGCTTTTGCTCAACAGTATGGTTGTATAGTGGGGACTTAGGATTCAAGCATCTTTAAACCACTGTAGTCCAATTAGTACATTTGTCTTATATTTAATTATATGAAGGAGATGTCACTTCCGAATAAAGTTATTAGTCTATCAACTGATTCAACAATTCATTTTTCTTGATTTTCGATTTATAGTTTCAATAAATAATAATTATGAAAACTTAACTTTAGTTACTTTGTTTCCTATATTTGAATATAAATTTATCATTTGAAGTATTTTCTTTACAAAACAAATTTAAAAAAAATTATGATAATATTTTTATTAATATAAACATTAAATAAAAATAAATTAGAAAAAATCAAAGTAACACTGTATCTCATTAAGACATTGTTTTAATTTGTTGTTAGGTTTGTTTGGCCACATCAAGTAAATGGTGTAGGCACATATTGAACTTTTCTTTTTTATTTATTTATGTATTTACATTTTACTATCTCTTACTTTATTAGATTGGATACTATGCTAATAAAGAGGTTCTTCCGACAATATGACATGCACCATTCACGTATTTAGGTGCTACTGATGTAGGCTACTTGATAGAATTGTTGGTGAATTGTATCAAAGCACTATCTCATAGCATGCATGCATTTCTTATTGCTTAGACTATTTTTCTGTACTGTGAATTGGCCTTAATTTTATTAGATGAAGCTTCTCAGCCACTGATACCGCGTTTTGGAAACTTTTGGGGTAATGGGTTTTATCTGTTAAATAATATACATAATAAATATTAGGATAAATTATATTCATATTTTTAAAATATATAATAAAATATTTATTTTTAATATTTTAGTTATATATATATATTATCATAAAAAATTAAAAAAATTATAATAAATGATATATACATATACTGTGTTATATTTTTATATAAATTAAAAAATGTTTATGTAAAATTAAAAAAAATATCTAATACTTTTTTAATAAATTTCAGAAGATGTTAAAATAATTTATGAAAACTTTGGCGATGGCTTTATTTTTCTAAATTTTCTTTTCAAGATTAGTATATTAATAATTTTTTAATATATAAGATAAATAATAAATATTTATTGAAAATTATATAATCAAATACATTAATAATATTAAATATTATAATTTTTAATAAAAATATATTATTTATTTTTATTTATATACTATATATATATATATATTTAAACAATTGATATATTAATACTTTTGCTTTTATAAAACTATAAACTATCATTATAGTACCCATGTCTATAAATTATACTATTTATATTAATTTATAAATTATATTCCATATTTATATAGTATTTCAAATATTTAATAACCATTTTATTTTAAAAATAAAAATATTATTTTTAAACAATGAGTTTAAAAAATAGTAAATATATTGTATTTATAATATTTCAAATCAAAATTTTTATAATGTTAAATTTTTCCATCAAAACAATGTTTATATCACATCAATTTTTATTTAATTGTAATTGTATTAATTAGAAAATTTTAAATTTGTTTCAATGATATATTTTAATATTTTAAAAATTTATATATATAAAAGTTATTTATTTTTAATAAATTTATTTATATTAAAAAGATAATTTTAATTTTTTTTTGGATAATAATTAAAATTTTATCATATGTAATATTTTATTGAATGTGTGAAAGAGAAAGAAAAAAAAAAAAAAGAAACACTGAAAAAAGGACTATTAGCGGCAGTTACTTATTCGGATTAGCAGGTGTCACTAAATTATTTTCTTTCAAACCAAATTTGGCGCCAGTAAACGTTTTTCACGGTTGTGGCCAACCGACCAAAAATCAACGTCATCTGCGTTAGTGGCGGTGGTAAAGTTATAATTGGAACAAATTAATTTTTATTTTTAAGAATAATATATAATTTATTTTACATTTATTTATATTTTAAATTTAACAATTAATAATTTTTTATTTAAAAAATATAAAATAGGATCATGTATACAATAAATAGAATGGAAATAAATTTAATATTTTTTAATATGCATCCCAGTTATTTTTGCCTTTTTGCAATGCAGTACTGGCGCTCTTAACCGATTATATTTTAAATTATTTATTTTCAATATTTTGTTGACAGTTTACGTAAAGATGTTATTTTAAAATAAAAAAAATTGAAACTTTCACGTAATTCGTTAACCGCACCACTGGCAGTTAAAAATTGCCGTGATTCAGAAGTGTAACTTTTTTTTTTTTTCTCTGAGAAAGTACAAATCAATGTGATTTCTTGAATCCAATTGTACTGCGTGAGATTTAAATCCAAAAACATTGTTGATATAAATCTAGAAATCATTGTAGTTACAACATTATAACTATCCCCTAATTATGAAGAACCAATTTGAAGATAAATAAAGATGAGATGATTGCGTCTTCCTGTGTATTTCCCACCTCTGCAAAAGAAAATAGACTTCTCATAGCATTTTTCCTCTTTCGATCATTTATTTCCTTCATCATCATCCAAACAGAATGCATTCAAATTTTCAAACGAATAAACAAAATTTATAAGAAATGTATATGTCAACGATTCTAACTTAAGATGCAGAAGAAAAGTCTTGCAATTCCAATAAAATATATCTACACTTAAACCTTTTATTTAACAAAAAATCACCAATTGATAAAAAATAGAAAAACCATCGATATTAGTTTGATAATTAAATGAAGTAACCTAGTCTTGTCAAACTAGAGTTGAAAAATATAGAGTAAAGTGCTTTTGAGAAAGTTTGCAATACTGCTGCAGCCACCTACCCAGGTTCCTTTTTAAATATGAAATTTCAATTTTGCAAAAGTATTTTAGTAAAATGACCCACTGTTTTGAATGAGACATTTCAGAATTAAAAAGTTACTCAATTGACCTACCATGACCATGACACCAAGGTAAAATTGCAGGTCCTTCACCGACAAAAAAAAATTGCAAAGCCAACATTGAAAGCATTGAATGGTAGAATATTTTAGAGCTTGGGACCTAAAAAATATGGATAGGCCATAAAAAAAATGTTATGCTCATTTTTAGATAAACAAATAGATATAAAAAATATAGTTGAAATTCCTAACTAGAAAAAATACATGTTACATATTATGTGGATTAGAGAAGAGATTAGCCTTTTTAGAAGCATTTTTATAATTTATTAATAAATTTAAATTAATAGATAATATATTTTTTATAATATTGATCAATTAAACTTTATTTAATAATATATTAAAATTTTTAAAATTTTTATAGAAAAAAGAGTTCAAGTTATTTTAGAAGTAACATTAACTAAAATTACTCTATTTACTAACTCTCATAAATAAATTTTATCAATATAACTATTAACTTAATAAATTATATTATATACATTATTTTTAACAAATTTTATAAAATTTTAAAATATTTTATATTTAAAAAAATAAATTTAAATTATTAGATAATACATTTTTAATAATATTTATTAATTTAAATTTATTTAATAACATATTAAATCTTTTTCAATTTTATAAAATTTTGTAAGAATAATTTATATGATATAATTTATTAATTTCACAATTATATTGATGAAATTTAATTATTTATAAAAATTATTAAATAAAATAGTTTAATTTATTTTTTTAATTATATATATATATATATGTATATATAAATTTATACTATTTTATTTTAATAAATTTTATTTATATTCTAGATCATAAATAATTTCTCGTTTAAAATTTTATTAAATAAATATGTGACAACTTTTCAGACTTTCTTCTCAGAAATTAAAATAAGTTTTTTAAGAAAAAATAATTTGTATAATTATATTCCTATAAACTTCTTTTATCTTATTTTTATAAATTTTATATTCCAGCTTATAAATATCTTATCATTTAATAAAAGTTTATTGAATAATTATGCGATAAAAATATATAGAGTTTCTTCTCAGCAATTAAAATAAATTTTTGACATTTTTTATAAATATACAATTTATATAATTATCACAATTTTTAAAAGCATATATTTTAATTAAAAGACACTTTTCTTGAATAGATTCAAACAAACAGGGTCCTAATGTTTTAAACAAATCATTGCTATAATTTTTTTAAAAGAAGTTAAGCAACCTGTGACAGTAGCATTCGGAAGGCAGTTCTGTCCCTTTCCATTAGGCTCATTGAATACTTGTTCTGAAGTGGGAATCAATTGTAATTAAGTTTAATTAATTGGAGTACTATGGAGTCCTAAAGATCCCATTTAGAGTTTGATTTTGCTTTGTAACTATGGACACTTCTTTAATCTTTCATTCAAGACAAATTTCATGATTTTTGGATGTCTAAAACTCCTATTATGCTCAAAATACTATAATAGTGTCATTTTAATCGGGTAAGCAAAGAAATTCAATTAAACTTCATATGAACCCAAACTCATAAAATATGACAAAGATCACTTAATTGAACATATAAGAAGTCTTAATGAGATAAAAGTGAGAGATAATTATTTATGAAATCTATGCTTATCAAATTCCCCCACACTTATCTTTTGCACGTCTCGGGCAAACTTAAGTTAAAGATTTGTGACTATTTTTTTTTTTTTGAAAGAACATCAAAGTTTTGAGTTGATTTCTCAAGAATTTACAAAATTTCATGAAGCATTCTTTCATCACATTTTTGAAATTACTTAGAAAGGCAACTTTAATTTGAAAAACATAGATTGAGAAAGATAAAACCTCACATGATATACTCTGAATCTCTCAAGTGTTTGATTTGGTAAGTGTTTCTCTCAAATTCAATCCATGAAAGATGAACTATCATAGGCTTGCATATCTTCTACTTCTCTACTACTATGTACACATTCAATGCACAAATCAAGAGGTCTTTATTTTGGTTATAACGGGATTAGAAAGATGAAATGATATATTGAAGAGATACAATGTTAGACCAAGGAAAATGATGAGGATTGAGAACTGAGTTAAGTGCAAGTGTGAGAAACAGATATCACTTCTTCATTCTTTTTTTTCTTTTTTTTTTCAATATAATAGTTTATTTATTAATTTCTTGCTTTAGTTTTTTTTTTCAACCATGATATTGATGAACACAACAATAATCTCCCCCACACTTATTGAAACACTTATGGTATGATAAATCCAGTATTCCTCACCTTCTATGGTCAAACAAAGTTGTTTTTTTTTTCTTTTTTGATTTGTGGTGAGCTAAAAAGAAGAAAAGGCTAATCGGCTCAAAGGGCTGATCAAAGGATAAAATTATATGGTTTGGTTATTTGGCCAAGTGGTTTGTTCAAGAAAAACAGTGCGTCAATCATTTTTGTACAATTCATGTGAAAATGTAGCTTCAAAAAAAATCAATGCAAGTTTTGAAGTAACATATTCCATGGATGAAAATCACACAAGAAAGAAAATAATAATAATAAGGCTCAAAATCTCACAGGTAATATATTTATCAAATCTAATCTATCCAGTTCAAATATGTGTTGCCAAACTAATTAATCTCGAAATGTAAATCATTTTGCTTCGATTATTTTATGAAATCTAAAGAAAAACATACTTCCACATTCAAAATATTTTTTTTTAATCATAAGATGCGTATCAAGAGTCAAGTGTAACTCCTTACTCAACTATCTTACTCAAAGCAAGTTTATGATTCTAACCTAATTTTTTTATTTTTTTATTTTTTTGGGTTTTTTTTTTTTTAATTTTTTTTATATCGGACCATCCTCCTCCCAACCTATCCAAGACATTGTCCCCAATGTCTTAGATGAAATTTCATATGACAGGAAAAGAAATGTGAGAAAACCACCAAAGTAAGGAAAAGTTATAACCGAAGAGTGGTATCTGGTTCTCTTTTGTCTCTGCCATCCTGATTTGGTTGGTTCACCAGCTGCATTGCTTGACTGAGCTCAGATGTAGGATTTTGCAAAATCTCAAGTAGCTGTTCAACAGTTGAAGCAGATACTATGATGTTGCGCATGGATTGTGGCATGAACTCCTGCTCTACTGCATGATCTAAAAAGGATATCAAACCATTATAAAAGCCATTAATATTCAATAAGCCCAAAGGTTTTTTATGAAAATTCCGATAGGCCCAAAATATAATGGTAAAAGTTTCTTCCATTGTTCCAAGACCACCAGGTAATGCAATAAATGCATTAGAATTAACCAACATGTGTCTCATACGGTCATGCATGGTTGCAACCTTCAATTCAGTACCCAGGGTCAAGTAGGAGGTGCTCCCATTTTTTAAGCCAACACCTAAGACGTTACACCCCTTTGTGAGTGCAGATCCTGCAACACATCCTTTTAAACCCTGAATCCCTCCCCCATAAACAAGATTTATTTTTCTTGCAGCTAATACCTTACCAAAGGTATAAGCTGCATGTTGAAATTCTCCATCCTTTCCAAGGTTAGACCCACCAAAAACACAGATAGTATTGATCCTATCCATATACGGTGTTTCTGTCTTTTTTGAAAAAATATGTCATAGAGGTTGATAATTTATAGGGACTCAATATCAGACAAGGAGATCGCTTGAATAGTGCGGGATCAGGATTTGGTAGCAAAAGTTTGAATTTTTGTTGCAAAAGTTTGAATTTTTTTGTTCAAGGAAAAGGTGAATGTCAGAGGGGAAAGACTTTAAGCAGGGGTGAAAATTTCAAAAAAAATGGTGGCCCAATAAATTGAAAAGACAATGTAAATGACAAACATACACGCATGAGAATGAACAGTAGTTGTGATTGTGGCTCACATCTTCCTCTGGTTTTACGTCCAGTAACGGCTGAAACGCCTTCTAAGAGTCGAGGATGTGCTTCCCATTCAGTTTTCTTGTAAACTGACAACAGGGTCTTTTAAAGTCAGATTCCCAAGACTATAACGTCCTTTTTCCTTACGGAACAGTTCAAACAAATCAAGAAGGACTCCTTGTACATGCCCACTAGGATGCGTCTCAAGAGTCTGAATGATATCATCCAATGACTCCTTACTCAGTCCATCCTTTATGAATTGAATTTTGTCCTCTCGATTTCTTGAAACCATTCCAGGGTTCTTGCATCTTGTGTTACAGGTCCATCTTGCACACCTATAGCAAACTCCAATTCTTTTTGCCCTTCTCTTCTTTGCATAGGAACTTCTTCCCATACCTGGCATGTTTTTAACAAATGATTCTTGAAATTCACCTGCTAAACGTACCTTAGCTTCAATGATCCAACGGACATCTTCTGGAAGGCCTAAGAGTGTTAATGCCCTCAATCGTTCAAGTCTGCAATTGTAAATGTCTTTAAGAAAATTTCTGGGAAGAGTAGGGAACAAAATTTTGATCCTGGTGAGAGCTTTCTTCATTTTTTTCTTAAAACACTCAAGTTATTATTCCTGCAAGCTCAATGTAGTGTAATAGTTGGGATGATTTAAGAGGTGAAGAAGGAAGTTGAGAGATTAGTTGAAACTTATAAGTGAGGAATGTGAGAGAGGGAGAGAGAGAAAGAGAGAGAGAGAGAGAGAGAGAGAGAAAGAGAGAGACTTCTCTTGAATTTATTGCAAGTATGTGGCATTGTGCAAATGCACTTCTTCTACCGTGTGCTTTTGAAAACCTTCAAAAAATGGTTTAAGACGATGTCCATTCACCTTGAAGATTTTTTCAGTTACCTCATTTTTTATTTCCACTGCACCATAAAGAAAAACATTAGTAACTACAAATGGTCCTAACCATCTAGAGCGTAGCTTACCAGGCTTACGCTTTAGCCGAGAATTGAAAAGGAGAACTTTTTGTCCAACACAAAACTCCTTTCTTGCCAACTTTTTGTCATGAAGAGCTTTGACCTTTTCTTTGTAAATTTTGGAGTTTTCGTATGCTTCTAATCGAATTTCTTCAAGTTCCTGCAATTGAAGCTTCCTATGGATTCCTGCTTGGTCCAGATCCATGTTGCATTTCTTTACTGCCCAAAATGATCTATACTCTAATTCAACTGGAAGATGACATGCTTTACCAAAGACAATCCTGTAGGGAGACATGCCAATGGGTGACTTGTAGGCTGTCCTATATGCCCATAAAGCATCGACAAGGCGCGAGCTCCAATCCTTCCTGTTAGGCTGAACTGTTTTTTCTAAGATTTTCTTGATCTCTCGATTAGAAACTTCAGCTTGGCCATTTGTTTGAGGATGATATGGGTGGAGACTTTATGCATGATTCCATATTTGCGGAGTAGGGCTTCCATTGTGCGGTTGCAAAAATGAGTACCTTGGTCACTAATTAGAGCTCTAGGAATGCCAAACCTGCTAAAAATGTCACACCTTCTAATGATTTGATCACTACATGTCTTCCAAAGGTATGGTTCATCCCATATGTAGTGTTTGGCATCACTTTTCAACTTGGCAATTTGCGATTTGGTGAAGTGTTTGGGTATTTCTTTAGCAACCAGATAGTTTACCAAATCTGCATACCAAGGATCCTTCCCGTGCAAATGATAGAGATGCTCTTCTGGGAATGAATCTGCAATTGAAGTGTCGTCACAAGGTTGTTGGATCCGACTTAAATGATCTGCTACAAGGTTCTCTGCACCACTCTTATCTTTGATCTCTAAATCAAATTCTTGCAACAGAAGCATCCAACGAATCAGTCTTGGCTTAGCATCTACCTTCTTAAGCAAGTATTTCAAAGCTGCATGGTCAGAGAAGACAATAACTTTAGATCCAAGCAAATAGGAGCGAAATTTATCTAATGCAAACACAATTGCCAAAAGCTCCTTCTCAGTTGTTGTGTAATTGGATTGGGTTGCATCTAGTGTGCGAGAGGCATATGCAATGACATGAGATCTCTTGCTAACTCTTTGAGACAGTACAGCACCAAGGGCATAATTAGATGCATCACACATTAATTCAAATGGAAGCGTCCAATTAGGTGGTTGAATGATGGGAGTGGTTGTCAACCGCTTCTTTAGTTCATCAAATGAATCCTTGCATGCTTGATCAAACACAAATTTGGTATCTTTTTGTAGTAGTTTAGAAAGAGGTTGTGCAATCTTGCTAAAATCCTTGATGAATCTTCTGTAAAAACCTGCATGACCAAGTAAAGAACGTACTTCTCGCACAGAAGTGGGGTAAGGTAGAGAATTAATAATGTCTATCTTGGCCTTATCAACCTCTAAACCTTTGCTAGATACCAAGTGTCCTAAGACTATACCTTCTGTTACCATGAAATGACATTTTTCAAAATTCAAAACCAGGTTAGTCTCAATGCATCTGTCCAAAACTTTAGAGAGGCTTTCTAAGCATGCATCAAAAGAAGAACCATATACAGTGAAGTCATCCATAAACACTTCCATACAACTTTCTAAGAGATCAGAGAAAATGCTTACCATGCATCTTTGAAAGGTTCCAGGAGCGTTGCATAGACCAAAGGGCATCCTTCGATAGGCAAAAGTACCAAAAGGACAAGTAAAGGTGGTCTTATGCTGGTCTTCTGGGGCTATATGTATTTGAAAATAACCTGAAAAACCATCTAGAAAGCAATAGTGAGATTTTCCTGCTAATCTTTCCAAAATTTGGTCTATGAAGGGCAAAGGGAAGTGATCCTTGCGAGTAGCTTGGTTAAGCTTCCTATAATCTATGCACACTCTCCAACTGTTTTGTATTCTGGTAGGGATTAGTTCATCATTGTGATTTTTGACTACAGTCATGCCAGTCTTCTTAGGAACTACTTGCACCGGGCTTACCCAATCACTGTTTGAGATGGGATAAATGATACCAGCTGCCAAAAGCTTACCTACTTCCTTCTTTACCACATCTAGGATGGTTGGATTCAAACGCCTTTGTGGTTGTCTAACAGGTCTAGTGTTTTCCTCCAGCAGTATCCTATGCATACAAGTAGATGGGCTAATGCCTGGAATATCAGCCAAAGTCCATCTAATTGCTTGTTTATGGCTTTTTAAGGTTTGCAGCAACCTTTCTTCCTGTTGTGGTAGAAGGTTCTTTGCTACAATGATAGGAAGCTTCTCATTTTCCCCCAAATAAGCATACTTTAGATGTTCAGGCAAAGGCTTCAACTCCAAAAGAGGTGGTTGTATTATGGAAGGAAGAGATCTATCTGAGATTGAAATGTCTGCAACACTTGCATCTAACATGTCATCTTTCAACGAAGGTTGGTCTGCAGCATTAATCCTGGAACACACAATACATGGATCAAATTCATCACATGTGCAAGTAAAATTATCTAAGTAATCTAAATCAAAATCAAAAAATTCAAAAAGTAAATTGTCAATAGAATAATCATCCGCAAGAAGGTCTATGGCATCAAGTTGAAAGAGTGAATGGTTCTCTATAGGATGCTTCATGGCTTCAAATATGTTGAATTGGATGATATCATCTCCAAATTCCATAGAGAGAGTCCCCGTATGCACATCTATCTTTGTTTTTGTAGTTTTGAGGAAAGGTCTCCCTAGGATCAAGGTTGCTCTGTTGATGGATGACTCATCTTCCATATCCAAAATGTAGAAGTCAGCTGGAAAGATTAGCTTATTCACTTGAACTAGCACATCTTCAAGTACTCCGGTTGGATGTGCTGTACTTCTGTTGGCTAATTGAATCACCACACCAGTTGGCTTCAGTTCTCCCAGATTCAAAGATTTATAAACTGATGAGGGCATAACATTAATGGAAGCACCTAGATCCAACAATGCATCACCAAATGTAGAGTTTCCTATTGTGCAAGGAATGGTGAAAGTTCCTGGATCTTTACATTTCTGAGGGAGGCTGGGTTGAATTAAGGCAGAAACATTTCGTCCCACACTAATCTTCTCATCCCCTTTGAGTCTTCTCTTAGGCGTGCACAGGTCCTTTAGAAATTTGGCATATTTGGGAATTTGCTTGATAGCATCTAGAAGTGGTATGTTGACTTCCACTTTCCTAAAAGTATCTAGAAGCTCCTTATCCAATTCTGCATGAACATTGGGCTTGGATTGGACCATTCTATTTGGAAAAGGTAAAGATACCTTCTGATCAGCACAATTTGGGGTTTTTGTCTCATCAGATGCTTCAAGTGCAGATCGTTTATGGCAAGCTTCTTTTTGTTGATCATTCGATGTCTTATCGAAGGTTGGTGTACGTTTTTCATCAGACTTTCCCTCTGATTCAGATGGCTTATCAGAGATGTCTCCAGGTGTAGAGATAAATGCTTCTCTTTGGTGTGGATTAGTCTAATTGAAGCTTTGTTTCTTTAAAATTGTAGGGTCTGTCTGCACTTTCTTCCCACTTCTCAAGGTCATGGCATTCACACTTTTGGGATTTATGACAGGTTGAGAAGGTAGTTGACCAGAACCTTGAGATTTCAATTGGTTGACAGTGGTAGCCAACTGCCCAATTTGAGTTTGTAAATCCTGAATGGTAGAACTTACATTTTGTTGAAATTGAAGATTACTGGTAGCTAATTGCTTCATCAAATCATCAAGAGAGGGTTCAGAAGCATTAGAAGGTACAGATTGCTGCATATGCTGTTGTTGTTGTCTGAATGGCGGTGGTTGGTATTTATTTTGGGAGTCAGATGTTTGAATCCTTTGTTGTTGTGGAGGACCATATCTCAAGTTAGGATGGTTTCTCCAACTAGGATTGTATGTTCCAGAAGGTGGTTCAAACTTCTGTTGCTGATAATGTTGAGGAGGCCTGTATTGTTGTCCTGTGCCAAAAATACCATTTACTGCAGCCTCAGGTATCTCACTTTCTTGCAATGTTGGGCATGCATCAGTAGGATGATCTGCAGAAGTGCAGATGCCACATGTTTTGGTTTTGTCAACAACATTAAGTTGCTGTTGTTGTCCGATGGCCAACTGTCTTACGATGGAGGTTAGTTCTTCAATTCTGTTCTCCAATCGTGTATGGTCTGTCTTAGTGGTCATTTCATGGACTCCTTTAGACAAGGAATTAGTTCGAGAATTGAATTGTTGAGAATTTTCTGCCATGTTGGCAATCAAATCTCGAGCTGCTGTAGGAGTTTTGTCCATAAGTGCTCCACCACTAGCTGCATCAACCATGCTTCTGTCCATTGGCATGAGTCCTTCATAGAAATACTGAATCAGTAATTGATCACTGATTTGATGGTGTGGACAAGTGGCGCATAGTTTCTTGAATCTCTCCCAATACTCATAGAGAGTTTCTTGGGAGTTCTGTCTGATGCCGCAAATCTCTTTTCTGATAGCTGCTGTTCTGGATGCAGGGAAGAATTTCTCCAAGAATAATCTCTTCATATCATTCCAGCTTGTAACAGATGTTGGATGTAGATAGTAAAACCAGTCCTTGGCTCCATCATTTAAGGAGAAAGGAAATGCCTTCAACTTGATATGATCTTCATGAATTCCTTGTGGCCGCATTGTGGAACACACAATGTGAAATTCCTTCAAATGTTTATGAGGGTCCTCACCTGCAAGGCCATGAAACTTAGGTAACAAATGTATTAATCCAGACTTTAGTTCAAATGGTGCATCAACATCAGGGTATTGAATGCACAATGGTTGATAAGCAACATCAGGTGCAACTAATTCTTTTAAGGTTCTATCAGCCATGTTCTTAGCAGAATATTTGAAACTATCAAAATTTAAAGATAAAAAATCACTACTGTTACTTTCTTGGTTATTACTGAATGAATGTCTTCTATGTGCTCTTTTCAAATGGTGGAATGTTCTATCAATCTCAGGATCATATGCATATAAATTTTCAGGATTGGATCGGGTCATACACAAAAAGGTGAATTCATACAGAAAATCCAAGAATATATACCTAAAGTAAAAAAAAAAATTGTTAGAAAGATTAAAATTTTTATACAAACTCCTAAATGAGCCTAGGAAATTAAAATGGTCCCCGGCAACGGCGCCAAATTTTTGACGCGCTCGTCGCAAACGCGCAAAAATAATTTCTAGATTTTCCCCAAACTATTGGTATAGTATAAGGTGCAACCTAGGTCATCTCCCAAAGACCATTTCAAGTTCTTAAGCAAATAAGGAGAAAATTAGAACAAGGGGATTTTGTAAAGATTTGATATTGAGTTCTAAACACAAAATACAGAATGAAATTAATTTTCACTTAACAATTATCAACTCAAGGAATTCAGAGGCTATTTTCATAACTAATCATTGATCACTAAAATCATGCATTGTGTTTATCAACCTAGGATCATCTGGAACTCCTAAAATGATCCTTGAATTCTCTACTGAGAAACCTCTCAGAATTTAATTGATTATGATCAACAAGATTTAGTAACCACTTAATCTTTCATCTAAACCAATTTTATAATCAGAATTCAGTTGAAGTAAGTAATAAAATGAAAACCTTCAATTAAATTACTTAATTTCTACTCTTCAAACTTTTGGAAAATGATTTACCAATCAAAAACCAATTATAAATCAATTATGCATTAATCAAAATACGTCAACCGATCAAACTTTGATTAAAGAATAAAATTGAAGAATATAGTGAAGCAGAGTAGAAACCACTTAATAAGCATGTAAATAAAGATCAAGACCTCAAAGTTAAAATGAAAATAGCTTGAATCCTTGAATTGAAACTACAAACCTAGCCTTCCATGAAGGAGGCAAACTAACAACAAAGAAAGAGGCAAACTAACAACAAATAAATCCTAAGCCTTCCATGTAAGAGGCAACTAACAACAAATAAATCCTAAGTCTTCCATGTAGGAGGCAACTAACAATAAAGAAAAACTAAGCCTTCCATGTAGGAGGCAAACTAACAAGAAAGAAAACCTAAGTCTTCCATGAAGGAGGCAAAACTAACAAGAAAGAAAGAAAGAAAGAAAGAAAGAAAGAAAGAAAATGGTATTGGAGTTAATCTCCAAAATGGTGTGTTTCTCCTCTTGTAAACCCTTCTATTTATAGAGAATTTTTGAGGCATCATCTTCAGAAAGTCACCAACTAGGATATTACTTTTCTACCCTTTTATTGCTTTCACATGGGCTTTGTTGAAAATGCAAAACACTTTTGAATTTTTTCCACCAATGAGCACAACAATTTTTACTTTCTTGCACCGCAATTTCGGATGTTCACATGTCCGAATTAGAGCTTGACTTCTGAACAAAAATTGTAGCCCCGGATCTTAGCTGTCCAAAAAATTTAATTTCATCTCAATATGACTTCTATATCTCAAGATATGGCCGGATCTTTGCACACTGTTCAAATTCCACGTCAGCAACACTATCTCATCTTTTGAGATAATTTCGGAGTCCTAAAGATCCCATTTAGAGTTTGATCTTGCTTTGTAACTATGGAAACTTCTTTAACCTTTCATTCAAGACAGATTTCATGATTTTTGGATGTCTAAAACTCCTATTATGCTCAAAATACTATAATAGTGTCATTTTAATCGGGTAAGCAAAGAAATTCAATTAAACTTCATATGAACCCAAACTCATAAAATATGACAAAGATCACTTAATTGAACATATAAGAAGTCTTAATGAGATAAAAGTGAGAGATAATTATTTATGAAATCTATGCTTATCAATAATCTTCTAAAAGATTCGAGATCTCACGCAATGAACTCCGAAGGTGGAAGTCAGCATAACCTGTCTTTCGATGTTCGCATAATCATATGGATCGCAGTGCAACCTTCGCTTGCCTTTGATTCTGTGCATGTGGAACGAATATTTCTCTTCTGAATATCCCTTTCAAATTATCTTTTCTAAAATAATCCTCAAACTTTAAAAAGATCCGATATCTCACACAATGAACTCCGAAGTTGGGAGTGCAGCGCACCCTTTCTTTCAATGTTCGGGGAACCATATGGGTCGCAATGCATCCTTCGCTTGCCTTCGACACTGTGCATATGAATTAAAGATTTCTCTTCTTAATATCCCTTTCAAATTATCTTTTCTAAAAATAATCTTCAAAAAGATCTGAGATCTGACGCAATGAACTCTGAAGTTGGAAGTGCAGCATACCCTATCGTTCTATATTCTGAGAATCATATGGGTTGCAGTGCAACCTTTGCTTGCCTTCGACCCTGTGCAAGTAGATCGAAGAGATCTCTTCTTAATATCCCTTTCAAATTATCTTTCCTAAAATAATCTTAAAAAAAGATCCGAGATCTCACGCACTGAACTCTGAATTTGGAAGTGCAGCGCACTCTGTCTTTCGATGTTTGGAGAATCATATGGGTTGCAGTGCAACATTCACTCTCTTTCGACCTTGTGCATGTGAATCGAAGATTTCTCTGCTTAATATCCCTTTCAACTTATCTTTTCTAAAAATAATCATCAAAAGAACCGAGATCTGACGCAATGAACTCTGAAGTTAGAAGTGCAGCGTACCCTGTCTTTCGATGTTCGGAGAATCATATGGGTCGCAGAGCAACCTTCGCTTGCCTTCGACCTTTTCCATGTGGATCGAAGATTTCTCTTGTCAATATCCCTTTAAAATTATCTATTCTAAAATAATCCTCAAACTTTAAAAAGATCCGATATCTCACGCAATGAACTCCGAAGTTGGAAGTGCAGCGCACCCTGTCTTTTGATGTTCGGAGAATCATATGGGTCGCAGTGCAACCTTTGCTTGCCTTCGACCCTGTGCATGTGGATCGAAGATTTCTCTTCTTAATATCCCTTTCAAATTATATTGTCTATAATAATCTTCAAAAAGATCCGAGATCTCACGCAATGAACTCCGAAGTTGAAGGTGCAGCATACCGTGTCTTTCGATGATCGGAGAATCATATGGGTCGCAGTGCAACCTTCGCTCGCCTTCGACCCTGTGCATGTGAATCGAAGATTTCTCTTCTTAATATCCTGTTCAAATTATCTTTTCTAAAAATAATCTTCAATAAGATCCGAGATCTCACACAACGAACTCCGATGTTGGAAGTGCAACATACGCTGTCTTTCGATGTTCGGAGAATCATATGGGTCGCAATGCAACCTTCCCTTGCCTTCAACCCTGTGCATGTGAATTGAAGATTTCTCTTCTTAATATCCCTTTCGAATTATCTTTCCTAAAATAATCTGAAAATAAGATCTGAGATCTCACGCAACGAACTCCGAAGTTCGAAGTGCAGCGCACCCTGTCTTTCGATATTCGGAGAATCATATGAGTTGTAGTTCAATCTTCACTTGCCTTCAACCCTGTGCATGTGGATCGAAGATTTCTCTTCTTAATATCCCTTTCAAATTATCTTTTCTAAAATAATCCTCAAACTTTAAAAAGATCCGAGATCTCACGCAATGAACTTCGAAGTTGAAAGTGCAGCACACCCTGTCTTTCGATGTTTGGAGAATCATATGGGTCACAGTGCAACCTTCGCTTGCCTTCGACCCTGTGCATATGGATCGAAGATTTCTCTTCTTAATATCCCTTTCGAATTATCTTTCCAAAAATAATCTTAAAAAACGATCCAAGATCTCACGCAATGAACTCCGAAGTTGGAAGTATAGCGCACCCTGTGTTTCGATGTTCGGAGAATCATATGGGTCGCAGTGCAACCTTCGCTTGCTTTCGACCCTGTGCATGTGAATCGAAGAATTCTCTTCTTAATATCCCTTTCAACTTATCTTTTCTAAATATAATCTTCAAAACGATCCGCGATCTCACGCAATGAACTCCGTAGTTGGAAGTGCAGCATTCCCTGTCTTTCGATGTTCGGAGAATCATATGGGTCGCAGTGCAAATTTCGCTTGCCTTCGACCCTATGCATGTGGATAGAAGATTTCTCTTTTTAATATCCTTCTCAAATTATATTTTCTAAAAATAATCTTCAAAAAGATCCGAGATCTCATGCAATGAACTCCGTAGTTGGAAGTGCAGTATACCTTGTCTTTCGATGTTCGGAGAATCATATGGGTTGCAGTGCAACTTTCGCTTGCCTTCGACCCTCTGTATGTGGATCGAAGCTTTCTCTTCTTAATATCCCTTTCGAATTATCTTTCCTAAAATAATCTTAAAAAAAGATCTGAGATCTCATGCAATGAACTCCAAAGTGGGAAGTGGAGCGCACCCTGTCTTTCGATGATCGGAGAATCATATGGGTCGCAGTGCAACCTTCGCTTGCCTTCGACCCTGTGCATGTGGATCGATGTTTTCTCTTCTTAATATCCCTTTCAAATTATCTTTTCTAAATAATCCTCAAACTTTAAAAATATCCGAGATCTCACGCAATGAACTCCGAAGTGGAAAGTGCAGTGCACCCTGTCTTTCAATGTTCGGAGAATCATATGGGTCGCAGTGCAACCTTCGCTTGCCTTCGACTTTGTGCATGTGCATCGGAGCTTTCTCTTTATAATACCTCTTTCAAATTATCTTCTCTAAATTTTTTTTCAAAAGTTTTAAAGGATCGAAGATTTCTCTTTTTCAATTCTTCGTCTAAATCAAAACAAATGCAAGAACATAAAACGCGTTTTCCCATTCCATATACAACTTTCTTAAAAATCGAGTCGTCGAAACCAGAATTACGTAGCCTTGAATTTCCCATTGCACTAGGGATTACGTAGGAGCAGGATTAAGTCCTGTCAGGGTATTTTCATATAAACCTATTTTTTTTATTCTATTTAAGGTATCAAATAATTTTCAAAGAAAATCACACACTCAGTTTAAGGGTACCGTTCTTCGCAACGGGGGAGTAGGGTGCCTAACACCTTCCCTATTCGTAATCGACTCTCGAACTTAGAATTTCATCCTCAAATTAGGGTTTTTCCAAATGTTTCCCTTTAAAATAAAATTTGGTGGCGGCTCCATATTAATCAAAATAAAATTCATTTTAAAATTTTAGCGAGCTCGTCGTCTCGTTGTAATTACCGTTACAACAATATTTATTAATAAATTACGTTAATAAATTTTGTAGAAAATATAAAATTAAATACCCTTATATAAATTAATATAAATTACAAGGATTATAAAATTCACACGTGGAGCCATAGAGAAAGGTTTTGAAAATAGAACCTTATTTAATAAATTTAAGTCATACAGATATTTTTTCGCATAATAAATATAAAGGGGTATCTAATTAATAAGTTTGATGAAAAAAGGGAACCATCTATTATTTTATAAAAATGTTTAGAATCTAATACCCTATGATAGGTATTATTTTTCCCTTCAATATATTTCTACATTATATAAAATATAGTTAGTACTTAATTGGCTTCTTATATATATAAACTATTATATTTAAACTTTAGTATAAAGAGATAAAATATATAACTATTGGAGAAGATTATATTAGTAATAATTTATATAAAAATTATTGGTCTAAGTTTTTAAGGAATAGTTATTGGAGGTTGGAAATCCTGTTTAAACTGGTAAAAAGTACATAATTAAATATAGATAATATATATATATATATATATATATATATATATATATATATCTGTGTGTGTGTGTGTGTGTATGTATATGTATAGAGTTGAATAATAATGGATTGAGGACTGTGAGGTCTTGCCCCTTGAGAATAAGGTGGTGCCTTCAAGGTGAGATGAAGATAGGAACTAGAACGATTAGTTGACATATATCATTTGCATAAAAGTGTTTTGTAAATTGTAACGGGGGATAATCTGCAAGCTCTTTGTGAAAGGGAGCTGGTAAATCTAAGGGTTGGTTCACATGAAAGTAGAGTGAAGTTCATGATAGTAGGAACTTCTGAGCCTAGAGGGTACCCGAGTTGGATTTGAATCTCCCAATGGCCTGGGGTTTTTTCCTTGTAGTCAGGACTGCTCTGGTCAGACTTAGCCGCCTTGACAAGACCCTAAAGATTATCATTATTGGTCGAGCAATTTCATAATGTTGTGAAATGAGAATGATGATGATTTTAGTGTTGCCAAGGGCACACTGTTATTTGAAATTAGATTCCGGTACCCCTATTATTTTATTAAAGCTACGAAGGGGTTTGGGCCCACATACATTTACGACACATACATTTACATATCGTAAGGATGACCAACTTTAGATTAGTGAAGATTATTGCGGTATACGATGCAATAATCTCAACTTATTCTTGAGTTTATCATCGTAGCCACTTGTGGCAAAGAACATAGAATAACCTCATTCATGCATTGCATAGGAGGATTGTTTTCTAATAGTTTCTTGAGGAGGTCAAAGAATGTATTTATTTTTTATGTTAAAGTATAATTTAATACACTACTCCTATTCTTACTTTTACTTGAATGAAGAGTCTCATTCCTCTCTGTTATATTTTGTATGCGTGACTATGACTCCTTAGTGAGCCTACAACGTGGATCACTCTCCTTTCAACGTTGAGGTGAGCATCAACGTAAAAGGCAGATAAGGAATTCTCACTCCGCAAATAGGGGCAACGACTATAATGCAGGAGTATCAATTCAAAGAAGAGAAATAGATACATGTAGTTCTAGTTAGATATAATAACATAATGTTGTACGCAGTTGTGTTATCACCCCAATCATAGTACCCTAGATTACTTATATTCTAGGATTGTGGAATTGATGTAGTTTGAATGAGGACGTACATATGTGTATGTATTTACTAGGAGTTTGTTTATTCAGATATACCCATGATTGGAAAATCAGGTACATCATTAGTGTATGACTATTTGGGACTAGTACGTATATGTAAAGAATAATGTACGAATAATGTTAAGAGAATATAGGTAATCTGGGGGCTGTGACACATTTACCTTAAATTGGCGTTCCTGAAAGTATCCAAAATTATGAGTTATAACTTGAAAATATCTTACCTATTTGAAACTCACACCTTTAAGTATATTTGTGTTGCCTCCTCTTTTCCTTATGGTGCTTTAGGTCCTTCTATGCCTTTATACTGGTTCATCTATGCTTGGAGGCCTGGTTCAAGGGAAGAGACTACATAGAATTACAAGAAGAATTGATGTTTGGGTGTTGTATTAATGTAAGCTCCCCTTGTTGCATGTTTATAACAACTCTCCTAGTGACCAGGAAGGATCTTCCTAAAACAAGTGGAACCTCATCATCCTCCTCCATGTTAAGCATGAAGAAGTCAGAAAGGAAGATAAACTTTCCCACCTTTACTAACATATCCCTTATTATCCTCCTTGGATATATGATAGTCATGTCTACAAGTTGTAAAGAGATAATGGTAGGTTTGTGCTCTTTCATACTTAACCTTTTAGAAATAGAGAAATACATCAAATTTATCCTAACATATAAGTCAAACAAAGCCTTAAAATTAAAATTATTTAAAGTGCATAGTGAAACTCCTTAGGTCTTCAAGCTTTAGTGGTATCTCGACGATCATGTCCTTATTTTTTTTCTCTTCTTGTATAGGTTTTTTTACCTTCATCTTGCTTCTGAAGATAATTACATTCACCTGCTCCATCGAGTTCACTTCAAGCTAGCTAGGTAATGTCCTGAGTGTTTGTTGACTTAGGAGATTGATTATCTTCCCTATCTGCTCCTCCATGTTTTAAAATTGGGATAATTGCATCTCTATATTCTAGAGTCGTGCCTCCACATTCTAGAATCTTGATTCCATGGGGGTTAACTCCCTCCTATCTTACTTGTATCCATCTTTATTTTGGATATGAGGGGGCTTGTAAATATTTTACATACTGTTTGAATTATTACCTTGATGACTTTTCCAAGAAAAATTGGGGTGATTCCCATCGGTTAAGGGTCCCTTTTTTTTCACATGTCTATCGGAAGACCTCCACTAGTTGCTCTTAGCAGTCATGTTTTCTATGATTGTCGATGTATCCTTAGAAAGGTTATGTAGAATACCCCATGGTCTGAGCGTAGGAGATGTTGTAGAAGATCTGCACAAGATGGGGTATTTGGTACCTATGGTGTGGGCACTTTTGGAAAAGATTCTGGAATTACTCTCATGCCTCATATAGGGACTCGTTCTCATATTGTGTGAAGCCGATAATTTCTATTATAATCCTGGATTGCATGGTCTGTGGAAATTATTATGTCAAGAAAAGATGTAATTAATCCCAGGTTGTATGGATCCTTCTTGTAGGATATTTGGCTAGTCATTCACCTTATCAATGATGGATAAAGGAAACAACTCTAGTCTAATAGTATCCTGCAAGATGTCATTCATCTTGATGGTATTTTTCAAACTCATAAATTTTTTTATTTGAAGATGTGGGTCCTTCAAGACCATCCCTCCAAATTGAAGAAAATGTTGGATCATGTTGATAAGGCCCGACTTCAATTTGAACTTCTGAACACCCTTTAATGTTGCAATGGAAATATTGGTTTTTAGGCCCTCATCGATAGGGGTCATATAATCCAGCAACGTTCTTCATTGCATGGTCATCTTTCTCCCTCTAGTTTCTCTCCTCAACCTTTTACCTTCTCTTTCTATTTCAGGGTTAAATTGCAAGTTGGAAACTCGAGAGAAGGTTAGCATAAGCAAGCAAAGTAATAAGTAAGGATAATGCAGAGAATATTTTTAAAACATTAAATATTTTTTTGTATATTATAAAAGAAACTAGACATAACCAATATAATAAAAAAAAGAAAAAAATATATACAAGTCTCAAATAATCAAAGTTCAAACTTCAAAGACTATTAGGGATAGTCCCCAACAACAGTGCCAAAAATATGTTAGGTGAAAAATGTTATTTATAGAGAAATTAGATAAGAAGACACTAACATTCATAACAATTGCATATAATTATTCAGAGAAAATTGAGATTCAAACAATTATATAACAAGATTTACTAAAGTCCTATGAATTAGAGATTAGTTATAAATGATAAATATTAACCCAAAAACATCCATAACCTAGTTTAAAGATAAAAGATATAAAATTGGGTTTCCAGCAACACCAGTAATCAATTTTATGATTACACCACGAAGAGATTTCTTTCACCAAGATCTTATGGAAGGACATCATAAGAGAAACCATGAAGGCTAGAGATGGAGAGTGAGGGAAAGGTAGGGTTTTTCCTAGAGCATAGAGCATTCCGACTTAAGATGGGTGCCAAGGTTGTAATATTCTTTTCTTGTGTCCTAAGATGGAGCCTCCCTTTTATAGGCAAGGATTAGAGCATCAACTTTCATGGAATGGGTTGACCTAGTTTCTTTCTCAGCTAGTCATAAGCACTTTTGGTCATCTATAGCCCCATTAGGGCTAACTAGGATCTTTTTTATGTTACTAGAACTGACATGACTCTTTTCTAGTGCATGCTCATATCTGGCATGGGCGTGCTACTTTTCATTAGCACAGTCATGCTCAAGTCTACATGATCATGCTAGGAACCCTGGTCTGTTGTGAGGGTGTGTTGGGGGAAATTTTTGTTTTTTTACTGCTTCGTTGTCTTTTTATTCCCTTTTTGTCCTCTTTTTAGTCCAAAATTCGCCTATATTTTGATTCTCTACTTATGTGATCAATTATGTAAAAATAAGAGAAATTAGATGGAATTACAAGTAAATAATCATGAACATGTAGTTATTATGCCTAAATTCTTGCAAATAAATTGATAGAATGATAGTTTATCAATAACCTATTTAATGATGTAGGCACATTATAAACATTATTTTACCCATAATTCACCTATAAAATAACATGTATGCATTTATCGTTGTAAATTCTCTCCTTTTAGAAACATAACTTTTTTTATATCTTTCTTTGTAAGTACCCTAAAAGGAGAAAATTATAGTCAAGAATATGTCAAAAAGTGAAAAAGTAGATCACCTGCAAGAGCAAAGACCACACCTTACTTGTGGTAGCAACCATGTCCCATGGTTGCCAATAGGAAATACATAGTTCCTTAGTCTAGAAAGAAGCATGGGAAAATTATGGTGGGCACCATTATTGTGGTTCTTTGAAATTCCAACCATCTCCATTTGATAGAACGAACCATAGGCAACCCATGTTGGTGATCATGCCCTTGATTTTGGAAAAAAAAGGAACGCCTTCTTTTTAAACAGAAGCAAAGTAGATCCTTGAACATAGAAATATAGGAAAAAGAAGAAACGAGCATGAAGGAGGAAAACTAAAAAACTCAGATTAATCAAAGGAATAATATACCAACATTAAATTTGTTTCTAACCATGTGGTTTTTATTTGTTATTTTTTCCTATGGGATGTATATTTCATCATGCATTAAGATTTATAGAAACTATGCATTTCTAAATACTTTATTCTTAAGATTTGGGAACAATGTAATTCAGGATACTAAGACTATGATTTGATTTACTAAATTCCAATTTATTTTAGGATTCAAGTTAATTAAATACACCGTCAAACTTCTAAAAAGAGTTATTGGTAAACTTAGGAAAATCTCCTCTAAAGGATTGTTAAAGATTTGGAAGATGAATAGCTTTTGAGGTCTCGTATTTTAAGTTGCAATAAACCCCAAATATTGAAGATTGTTCTATCCTATTTTCATCTTATCATCATCGCTTGAAGTATATATTTTCTATTTCATCTTAATAAAATCGATCTTGTTTGATCAATTAAATTACTTTTTACATTTTTTATGGATATGATAACTCTTTATCACATGATATACTCATACACTTATAACATCATTTAGGAATTAAGGTATCAATCAAAGTCAAAGTAAAAATACTTTTGTTACTTTTTAAATATATATTTAAAACATAATATGATACATATTCTCCAATATTTTTCTCTTAACATGATAGTGCACTAAAGAATAATAGTTTAAACTCTAAATTTTTCTTTTATATCTTCAAAGTTCTACTAGATAGTAATTTGGTAAGAAAATTTGCATATTGATTTTGAGAAGGCATATGGTAGACCCAATCACTTGTGTTAACTACTTATTTTCTAAAAAAAAAAATATTCATGTATTTTATCTTTGCATGAAAAATTAGATTATAGGAGAGAGAAACCATGCTAAGATTATCATAAAATAGTTTTGAATTGGACAATGAAATTATTACTTCTTATAACAAGGTCTATATCTAGATTATTTTAGTTTTTGTATATATGAACACTGAATTATGTCCGAGGGTAAATTTAAAATCCAAAATAAATCATTTTATTTTTTAGCCTAAAATCGAAAAAAAAAACAAAAAATGAATGAAAAAAGAAAGAAAAAGAAACTTTTAGTTAAGAATTTAGTTCGGAAATTAACTAGATTAGTTAATGTTGGTTAAGAATTAGTTAAGGAAAAAAGGAAAAAAGGAAAAGGGAAAATAAAAGGAAAGAAAAGAAAAATAAAAATAAAGAAAAATAATAAAAAGACAACAGAAAAAATAAAAGGAATAAAAACAGAAAATAAAAGAAAAAGAAAAATAAAAATAAAGAAAATAATAAAAAAACAACAAAAGAAAAGAGAGAAAATCAGAAAACAAAAAACGGAAGTCCCACCATATTTTTCCTTGTTTTTTAAAATTTTATTTATAAATAGGGACTTTCATTCATTTTTGGGGCTTCTTCACTTCTAAAAAATTACAGAATTTCTAAGGAGGGGGAAAGAGGAGCACTTTGAGTCATTGAGAGAATTTTCAAACTTTTCTAAGAGTAGCACCTAAAAGATTCTTTACTTCTGCATCCAATTCAGCATCCCTTTGGCCTCCATTGAACCAGTTCTTCATCACCTTTCAAGGTGCTATCAAGTGGCATTCGGAGCACATTGATGGAGGTTAGATTCAACTTTTATTCCGCTTAATTTTCTTGCTTCTTCTCGGATTTTCGAGTTTATTTTCATCTCTATTTTTTGTTTTCATTTTTTATAGGACAAATGATCTCCGATTTGAGTGATTTTTGTTGCGTTATCTTTGTCTTTATCTCTAGTTTCTGACATGATATTATTTGTTTAATTTGGATCTGAAATGAAATTTCTATCGCCTGATTACTGAAGCATGTTTGTCCTATTGTACAAATGAACCTAACTTGTTTGATCTGTGTATAACTTGCTCATTTCTGGTTTAATTTTTGTAAAACTTGTTTTGTTTGATTCTTATGGTCCATATCCTTTAATTTTTTTATTTTTATTTTTCAGATCTACCAAAAAATATTTTCAAAAAATTCTATGATTTGAATTTAAAATTTGGCGCCAAAATCTCTTGTGTTCTTAAGGTTCTTTTTCATCTCTGTTTTCGTTTTCATTTTTGATCGGTCAAATGATCTTCAATTTTACTGTTCTATTTTTATTTTTATCTACTTTTTGGAATGATATTATTTATTTAATTTGGATCTGAAATGAAATTTCCATCACCTGATTATTGAAGCATGTTCGTCTTGGTGTGAAAATCAACCTCACTTGTTTGATTTGTGCATAACTTGCTCATTTCTGGTTTAATTTTTGTCAAACTTGTTTTGTTTGATTCCTAGGATCCATATCGTTCAACTGGTTGGTTTTAATTTTTCATATCTACCAAAAAATATTTTCGAAAAATTCTGAGATTGAAATTCAAATTTTGGCGCCAAAATATCTTGTGTTCTTAAGGTTCTTCTTCATCTTTGTTTACGTTTTCATTTTTGGTCGGTCAAATGATCTCCGATTTCTGTGATTTTTGTTTGTTTCTCTTCTTATTTCTATTTAGTTTCTAGAATGGTATTATTTTTTTAATTTAGATCTGAAATAAAATGTTTATCGCATGATTACTAAAGCATGTTTGTCTTGGTGTGCAAATGAACCTAGCTTGTTTGATTTGTGCATAACTTGCTCATTTCTAGTTTGATCTTTGTCAAACTTGTTTTTTATTCCTATGATCCATATCTTTCAACTGATTGGTTTTAATTTTTTAGATCTACCGAAAAATATTTTCTAAAAATTTTGAAATTTGAATTCAAATTTTGGCGCCAAAATCTCTTGTGTTCTTAAAGTTCTTCTTCATCTCTGTTTTCGTTTCATTTTTTATTGGACAAATGATCACCGATTTCTGTAATTTTTTTTCTTTCTCTTCGTATTTCTCTCTAGTTTCTAGAATGATATTATTTGTTTAATTTACATCTGAAATGAAATGTCTATTGCCTGATTACTAAAGCATGTTTGTCTTGGTGTGCAAATGATCCTAGCTTGTTTGATTTGTGCATAACTTGTTCATTTCTGGTTTGATCTTTGTCAAACTTGCTTTGTTTGATCGTATGATCCATATCTTTCAACTGATTAGTTTTAATTTTTCAGATCTACCAAAAAATATTTTCGAAAAATTTTGAAATTTGAATTCAAATTTTGGTGCCAAAACTTCTTGTGTTCTTGTGTAGATCTTGTTCTTTTAACCTTATTTAGGTATTAGTTTTCATGTGTTGATCCTTCTATATGTATTCCTTTCGGATTTGTTTGTGTTTGTATATCCTCGTTTCCAAATCAAATGTTCAAAAATTTAGTTTCTCTAAAAACACTTTTCAAAGCTTTAAGCGATCCTAGATCTCATGCAATGAGCTTCGAAGTTGAAAGTGCAGCATACCCTATCTTTCGATGGTCGAAAAATCATATGAGTCGCAGTACAACCCTCGTTTGCCTTCGACTCTGTGCATGTGGAACAAAATTCTCCCCTTTTAATCTCTCTTCAAAATTATATTTTTTCAAAATAATTTTCAAAACTTTAAAAGATTTGAAATCTCACGCAATGAACTCTGAAGTTGAAAATGCAGCATACGCTGTCTTTCGATGTTCGAAGAATCATATGAGTCGCAGTGCAACCCTCGCTTACCTTCAACTAGGGGTGATCAACGGGTGAGTTCGGACGGGTTCGGGTAGCCAAACATAGAACCATTCAAAACCGCCTATTATATATGTATGGGTCGTTTCTGCCCAATAAACGGATCGGGTAAGTCAGGTTTCGGATAAGTCAGATTTCGAGTAGAAAATTCGGATTTAGGCGGTTTGGGCTTACATTGTGAGCTAAAAAAAATTTATAATAATAAATTTTGACACTTAAATTTTTTTTTTTAAATTTAAAACTGTTTTGGGCTTACATTGTGGGTTAAAAAAATTATAATGCAAAATTCATACTTTTAAATTTTTTTTAACGTTTAAAAATGATTTACAAATTATTTTTAACGTTTAAACACATGAAGGCTAAAGCCCTAGTATTAGCAGAAAAGACGAAGGATAAATGACTAAGTGTGTAAGTGAGAGTAGGGTTCGAATAAGGGGAAAATGATGAAGATAACACGAGATTGTGATAAGCCCTAGCACTAACAGAGTAACAGATAAGAGGTTGAGGAGGATGACACACGGACGACGCAAGGAGGAGGTATCACGTAAATGACTAACTGTGTAAGTAAGAATAGGGTTTGAATAAGGGGAAAATGATTAAGATAACTTGAGATTGCAACAAGCCCTAACACTAACAAAGTAACAGAGAAGAGCTCAAGGAGGATGACACACAGACGAACGGCACAAGGAGGATGACACACAGACGAACGGCGCAAGGAGGAGGTATTAGGTAAATGACTAAGTGTGTAAGTGAGAGTAGGGTTCAAGTGAGGGAAAGTAAATTAGATTACACTTAGGTTGGGTTGGGTTGGTTGATTGGGTAATGGGTCATCACTTATCTCATCAGAATACTAAAGCCCAAATTTCAAAAAGGGGTAGAAAAATAATAAAAATATACATATGTATATTAGACGGGTCGGTTCGGTTAAGGTTGGTTAGTAAAACCGCAACCCACACTCGCCCACACTTATCCATTCTTAACTGTGTGTTTAAACTCGTTCCTACCCATATTCAACCCGATCCGCCCTTACCCAAATATGGGCTTTGCATTTGTCGGTTTCGGGCGGGTCTTTTTTTCCTGCCCACCCCTACCTTCAACTCTGCATGTGGATTGAAGATCTCCCTTTTTTAATCACTCTTCAAAATTACCTTTTTCCAAAATAATTTTCAAAGTTTTAGATGATCCGAGATCTCACGCAATGAACTCTGAAGTTGAAAGTGCAGCATACCCTGTCTTTCAATGTTTGGAGAATCATATGAGTCGCAGTGCAACCATCGTTTGCCTTCGACTTTGTGCATGTGGATCGAAGATCTCCCTTTTGTAATCTCTCTTCAAAATTACTTTTTTCCAAAATAATTTTCAAAGCTTTAAGTGTTTCGAGATCTTATGCAATGAACTCTGAAGTTGAAAGTGCAGCATACCTTATCTTTCGATGTTCGGAGAATCATATGAGTCGCAGTGCAACCCTCGCTTTCCTTTGACTTTGCACGTGGATCGAAGATCTCCCTTTTTCAATCCTTCTTCCAAATCAAAACAATCCAAAAACCTAAAGTAATTTTTCTCATTCCATATAAAACTTTCTTAACGATCGAGTCCTAGAAACCAGAACTATGTAGCCTTGAATTTCTCATTGCACTAGGGAATACTTAGGAGCAGGATTAAGTCCTGTCAGACTATTTTCATACAAACCTACTTATTTTTGTTGTATTTAAGGGATCAAACAATTTTAAAAAAAAATCACACACTCAGTTTAAGGGTACCGTTCTTTATAACAGGCAAATAAGGTGTCTAACACCTTACCTATTCGTAACCGACTCCCGAATCTAGAATTTCTTCCTCAAGTTAGGGTTTTTCCAAATGTTTTCCCTTAAAATAAAATTTGGTGGTGGTTCCACAATCAAAATAAAATCTTTTTTAAAAATTTTAACGAGTTTATCGTCTCGTTGTAATTACAGTTACGACAGTATATATTAAGTTTCTATACTTATTCTTTTTGTTGGATCAAGGAACAAGTGATTACTTTTTAGATCACCAAGAAACTAAATTTGGCTGCAGAAATATGGATGATGGATCTTCTATTTGTTCCAATTAAGTATCTAAGGATTCTCTTGACTATTGTCTTATGTTCAACTAAGGGCTACGAGAAAAATTTAAAACCTTGATAATATAATATCGTATTCTAGGTCTTGCAATAGTACCATCTTGCAATGCTTAAACTATACATTTGTATAAAGTAGGAACTTTAAGGTAATATGATCCACACTTCCTGAGTTTATTTTCCCTTACCATAGGTGTAGAAAAAGCTTTGGCAGATCTCATGTTTGCTTTATTGAGTAAGTCTTTGATATACTTAGACTATAACAATAGTAATATATCTTTCTTTGGATGTTTGATTTCAATATCCAAAAAGTAGTTCAGGATCCCAAAGTGTTTGAGGGAAAATGATGTACTAGGTTAAGAAATAAGATCTTTAGTAAAAAAAAATCTATAATTAGAATGTCATCAACATATACTAAGACATAAATGAAATAGTTGAATTAAAATAAAATAAATAGGAAAGGATTACATTTATTGTTAAAAAATAAAAAAAGATGAATGTAGAAGCAAGAATCTCATATCAGGCCTTAAAGGCCTATTTTATCTCGAAAACTAGAGAGCATTATTTAGTTTGCATACTAAGACTTTATCTTTAGTTTCAAATCTCAGATCCATGTAAACTTTTTTATTATGGTATCCATTTAAAAGATGTTATTTACATCTATTTGCTAAATATCTCATTAGTAGATGAGGGAAAAAGTAATAAGAACACAAATAGTTATCAATTAAATTAAAAAAATATTTTAATATAATTAAATCTTGATTGCTGGTGAAAACCTTTAGAAACCATCTTATTTTATATTTATTGATGCTACCATCAGATTCTCATTGATTCAAAAGATCTATTTGTAATGGAAAATTGCTCTCCTATTAGATGACAATAGAATAAGAGTCTAAATGCTATTTTTTTTAATGCATAAAGTTTTTATTTTCATAGAATTTTTTCAATTAGGATTAGTAAGGGAAGTTTTGGTAGAGATTGGTTCCAATCATGTAAGTAGAAAAATAGGTTTCACTATTAATTTAGTTATGAAAACTTAGAATGGGTATGCTTAAGTTAAATATTTTGATATTAAGGCACAGTAATTGGAGAAGGTGAAGAGATGTGGATTGATGAAGATGCATTAGAAGAATTGTTGGGAAACTAGGTTAATGGTCAAAGGTGATGATTGAAAGTAATATACAAAGTAGAATCATAAATGGGGTTGATTTGGGAGCTTTAGATAATAGAGGAAACTGATAAAAAAAAGGTAATCAAGACTTATTAAACATCAAATATTTGGAAACAAATATTCTGTTTATGGAGTCAAGATACTTATAACCTTTATCAGCAAAGGAGTACCTGAGAAACATATATTCAGTTGAGTGAAACACCAACTTGTGAGCATTGTATCGTTTTTAGAAGAAAAAATAATAATTAAATATCTTAATAAATTTGAGATCTTGGACTTGACCCATGAGTTTGGTAAGTGGGATTTCAAAATTAATTGTTGAGGGTGATAGTCGATTTATGAGATAAGTTGTAGCTTAAACAACATGATCCCAAAATTTCAGAGGTATTTATGCATGATCCAAAAATGTGAAAGTTTTTTCAACAATATCCTGATGTTTATATTTTATTAATCCATTTTGGTGATGAGTGTGTGAGAAGATGACTCGATAAGTTACCCCAACTTCTGCAAGCCACCTAGTAAAAGGCCTAAAATTGTCATCCTAATTAGTTTGAACAAATTTCAAAGGAGAATTTAAATTCAACCATAACCCTTAAGTTGTTTCAAAACTCCAAGCAGATCATATTTGTGCTTGAGCAAAAATATCCAAGTGAATTTTGAATAAAAATCTATAGTAAGAAGTATCTATAACCACAAGAAGATTCAATGGTAGCAGAATTCCATATATCACTAAAAATAATTCAATAGAAAAAAATTAAAAAATAGTTGTGATAGGAGCAAGAAAGCAATGAGCTTTTCCATGACTTCAAAAAGAAAAAAAAATCAACAAAAAATTTTAGGTATAAAAATATTACATAGTTAAAAGATTTTGCACATAGCCATATGATAAGGTTTGTTCTTTATCTTTTTTTTTACTCTAGTTTGGTTGATATTAGTTTGGAATCTACACATAAAAAAATTTCTTATTCTGAGTTTTTGTTAAATTTATGTTATCATGGAAACAAGTTTGGTATATTTCTTTTCCATGTAAGACCTTCAGCACATTAGTAGAAGTAACTTGTCATTTATTCACAACCATGTTTTTTTCCTATGGCATGATCATGCCTCCACTGTACATGACCGTGTCTCTCAAAGAGCTTCAATAGGAGCACCCAAGCTTTTATGCTCAGCCAAGACAAGATCGTGTTTTAAGTTTTTTACAAGTTTTTTCTGAATATTAGATTCTAGAAACTCATCGTAAGATAGCTTTCATTAATATATTTTTTTCTTTAAGCTTTCATTCTTGTATAAGTTGATTTTTTTATTTTTAAAAAAAATTACTGCTAAATAATATTGGTTCTTCTAATAGGTTACAATTAATATTAAATTTATTTTATGTTATTTTGATTTCAAAATGTTTTAATCTATATTTTTTATATTTGAAATTTTTCATTATAGATTGAATCATATCACTTCTCTTTTCTTTTTTTATCTTTATTATATTTATTATACTCCTATAAAAGATTTTTCACCGCAATGTGATTAGAATTTTAACTTTTAATGTTTAATTGTGATTTATTTCTTACCAACACAATCATGTTTTAATTAGATTGAATTGGATCAAAATTCATTATTGTAATTGAAGATAGAAATTATAATTGTTTAATCTAAAATTCAATTGAGGGTATATTAACCGATGAATATTCTTTGTTAATCAAATTGAGCATAAATTAATATTAATATAAAATTATAACTTGTAATTTTATTTTTGTTAATTGAATTATAACTGATTAGCTAATTGATTGCAAATCAATCGGAATGCTTATACAACACATAACCTATTTTAAACTATTTTAATTTTTATGTGATATTTATACTATGTGCATGATATCAACTCTCTCCACCTATTAGCAACTATTAATATGTTTGAGAAACACAAACTTATCATTGGATTGGATGATGATCTAGATTGTGCAATATATAATTATATAACCTATATTATTTTAAGATGATTACAATTTATCAATCTAACAGTAAATATTATATGAGAGTTAGCAAAAAATGAATGAAGTAGTCGTTCTTATTTTTCTTTCATATTGTAATATAAAAAAAAACTTTTACAACTCCTATTCATTATAAATTATATTTGCTAATAATTCTTTTAGATAATGTATTTTATATTTAAGTATTATATTATTATTAATAATAATAATTAATAAATTTATTTTATTTTATAGATAAATATTTATCAATTTTAGTATATATGTATAAATATATATTTTAAATAAATTATTAATATTAAATATTTAATTATATACATATATTAATATTGATATATATTATATATACTTTTAGTGTGAATAATCTATGATGGATTAGAATACTTTAATCGGTGTTTTTAGAGAAATTTTTAGTTTCTACAAATGAATAAGTTATTGCTTCCTATTACTAAATAACAAAGAATATAACATTATAAGATATTTTAAAAGGTGTGTCTACCATCTCATTAAAAAAGAGAGCAATTTCATTTTATTTTTTATTTTTTTAATTTTTAAAAAAATTTACATATAAATAGATTTTAATTAATCAACAGATACACATAATTTTTTATTTTTTTATTTTTTAATATTGTAATATGTATCTTTAATTATGGTCAATTTATAAATTAATTCAAGACTAAGAACTTATTATTGTTTCTTTTTTATATAATAAGGAGCTGAAGGTTGGTCCAATCAGGTTGAGAAATAGAGTCATTAACAAATCAAAACTTATTCATCATATTTAATGTAATTATCACCAACTAGTGGCTGGGAAGCCGAAGATAATCTCAACTATTAGAAAGGGTGTAAGAAGAAAGGAGTTAAAGAATTATCAATAGCAAGGAGATTCTCCATCGAAAATATTTGAAAGAAAAAAATTCTAAAAACGAGAAACCACAAATCTCAAAGAAAATTTACTACTAATACTAATACATGATAGAATATCAAGCGGAGAATAGATAGAAGCAAAAATTTAAAGGAGTGAAACTTTTCACTACTCTGAGATTTTATATATAATGAGGTATATTAAGAAAGGATAAGGGAGCTGATAAATTTAGTTACTTAACAAAAGTAACCGGCGAAGTTACAAAATACTATCCTAATTAACTGACATGTAAATGTAGAATATGGGTTAGGTAGGTAGCAAGGTTCTTATATACTTACATTTGTTTTCATAATTTTGTTAGGATAAAGACCTATACCATGATATATATTCATTTAGCAACTAATTTTTGTTCTTGTAAAGCCAATGATATATACCCGTTTAGTAAGTTTGAATTCAATTATGATTTCAATTAAATGTCAAAATAATTGTATTGCCAATGTTTTTTTTTTTAATGTTTTGGTACAGAAATGAAAAATGATCGTGATTTTTTATCAGATTGATGTTTGATCAAGATTTTTTTTAAATTGAAGTTAAAATTTTAATGATGAATTAAAAGATTAGAATTTAAATTTATTTTTAATTTTTTGTAATTTGTTTATTGTGATTTTAGTTTCGATAATTTAAAATTTTAACTTTTGATCAAATAATTTTATTTATTTAAATTTTATTGAACTTTTGATGCATATTATTCCTTTTTTTTTTACAATATAAAAAAACGAAGAAATTTGAATCCAAACACTTCATGTTATATCATTCTATTTAGATTTTTAGCCTCTAGCTGAAAGCTGAGAACATGGAAATTAGCTTTCAAGAGAAATTTTTAACTTAAGGATAATAAAATTGAAATTTTTTCTAATTTTAATTTGGTTGTATTTTTCTTTAAGTTGTAAAAGTGAGAATAGTTTATTCCAACATGGAATAAGAATAGGAACAAGATTAGGTTAAGAGCTTGGTTGGCTAAGGGCAGCCCAAACCTACAACCAAGCAGCCCCTTCCTTTTTCCTATAAATAAGAGCTTAATGTAAGCAAATGGTACCTTTGGTCATTCTGTACTATTGGAATTCGAGAATTCGCTCAAGAGAGCAGTTTTCTCTTCTCTTTCTTCTCCTCTTACTTGTTCTTGAGGTCAAGACCCATTTCCTTATCATTGGAGCCTCCAATGTGGTGGAACTTGACTTATCTTCCTAGCTTCCTCTAGCTAGTGGAGTGGCGCCTAGCTAATTTTCTACAATTTACATTCTGTCATTTACCTTCTTGCAATTTACAATTCTGGTTCTTAGTTTATACTTTAATTTTCAGCCCTTTTCCCCTTTAATTTTGGTCATTTTCGTTTGCCTTTTTCTTCCATTTCTGCACTTTATTTCCAGTCTTTAATTCTTGCAATCACCTTCCCCAATTCCCTCTTTACATTCTGCAAATTTATGTTTCCTTGTCTTTTCATTTCTATGTATAATTTTGTGCTACATTGATCACAATTTGAGGAGCTCCCAAAACTGCTTAGAATTTTGAGCTTCAATCCTACCTCCAACTAGGTTCATCATCCTCCTTTCAAGTGGGTTGTATTACTAGCGCTCAAGTTAGTTAATTTGAATGTGATGTGAAATTTAAAAATAACTTATATTTGGTACTTGTTTCGGCACCTTTGTGAAATTAGGGATATGGTATTTTAGCCAATGATATGTGTACTTTATTATTTATTATAGTTAATTTTTATTTTAATATTTTAATATTTTTTAAATAAATAAAAATAAAAATATTTATATTTTAATATTATTTTAATCCAAATATTTTTATGATATTTGTAGTTTAATCTTTAAGTTATTTTATTTTTTATTTTTTAAAAAAAATATGTGAATTAAGTTAATTAAGGTTTTTTTTTCATCGTCTTCTTCTTTCCTCTCCTCCGACCGTGATAGCCGAACTAATCAAATAAGCGACCTAAAATATTGAGCTAAAATATAAATAAATCAGAAATCAATGTTGCATCTGGCTATTCAAAAAACATAAACTGAAACGGATGATCACAAAAAAATGTAATACAAAAGGGGCGAACCAAACACTTATGCAAAGGAAGAAGCGAATCAACCAGAACAAATACATGGAGTAGAGGTGAAAGAGAAATTCTCAATCTTGTAACAAAAAGCTGCAGCAACGGCTTTTCAACCTTGCGTGCTAGCTTGTAATTTAGGGGATAATGGTGTTGTGCCCCTTTCTAAAACTTATACTTAATATAAAGAAGAATAAGACCTTTTTTGTTTGGAGTTTTCCCTAACCTATACTTAAGGGCTTTCGTTTTTCAGCTGCATCACATTATTGCATAAACAATGAATCTGTTGAACTAGATGAGTAACCTTATCTGAAAAAAAAAATGAAAAGTCATGTCACGTACACCTTCGCAAAATTTTTACGATTGCGGTGATTCCACTGTTCTGGAAATAACACGAACAAATCCTTGAAATTTTAAAAAGATAAGAAATTGAAAATTTTTTTAGAAGATATTAGAATTAAATTATAAATATTAAAATTTTTATTTATTTAAAATAAATATAAAAAATTTTATATTAAAATTGATTATAATAAATAATAAAACACACATGTTAATTTTGTATCGATTAAAATACGATATTCTTAATTTATAAAGATACCAAAAAAAATACTCTTATATTTTATGGTGTTATACGTGCATTGAAAAATATATTGTAGCAACTCATTTTAAATAATAAAATTGAAAAAATTAATGTTAAAACATAAATACGATTTCACTACCAGTTTTAAGAGTACATAAAAGTAAAACAAAAAAGTATTAAAAAGTATAATATAATATTGTAAATATATTTTTATCTTAATTTTAAAATAAATTTTTTATTCATCAGTTCCTTCATCGTTTTTCTAACAAAACTAACATAAATTTAATTTTTTTATATGTCTCACACTTAAAATTAATTATTGTAAACGAAAAGTAAAAAAATTTAAATTTTCTTCAAACAATAATTGTACTGGCTGAAAAATTAATCATAAAAGCCCACGAAATTTGACTAAACAAATAGAAATCCATTTTCGCTGCGGCCACCGTGAAGGATGAATTTTCTCCAAGCAGTGCATTCAGACTTGCAAGTTGCAAAGTGTCGTGTAAGCTGTGCACTCATTGTATTCAATGCTCCCATATATAAATATGGATTTATATTTATATATATTTTAAATATAACTATTATAAATTTTTTAAAATAATTTAAAAGATAACAGTACAATTATAAATAAAATATAGATAGATATAATATATTTTTATTATATATGTAAATAATTTCACATAATAGAAACAGTCTTGATTATCCAACATAAAATAATGGCACTAAAAAATAGTTTTTAGTGATATTTTATGATAATTGTTTAAATTAATATAAAATATATTATATTTTAACGATTATATTATTTAAGTTATTATTAAAATAATTTTTAATGGATACTTTTTAAAAAATAAATATTTAAAACATAATAAAACTTAAAACTGTTACTATCAATCGTTAAAAATCGTCATTAATTTATTTGTTTTTAGAATAGCTTACGCATAAATATATCCAGACGTAAGTAGTTGATATTTTATTTTTTTGAAAAATTGACAAGGCTAGATGTGGCCGTGAGGAGATGGAATTTACTGTTGAATGGTGGGAGAGTAGTTTTTACCAACTAGAAGAGAATAGGGTTTTTACAAACAAATTTTCAATTTTTTCTTTTAACAAATTTTATAAATATTTATAATTTAATTAAAATACACTAATAATATTGTAGAAAAAGTTATATTATCATCTAATCATTAATTGTAATATAATTAAAAATTATTAATTTTTGTAATAGCTATTATAAAATTATATTTATAATGATTCTAATTTTTAGAAATATAAAACTACATTTATTATTTATTATAATCTTTAACTATTATGAAAAACGTCGAGGATTCTTTTATCCAATAATCGGAGACTAATTCTGTCAAAATATAGAAATTGAAATAGATTTTATCTTTCTCAATAAAGCTTTTGTATACACAGACAAAATTTAAGTCCTTATTAATATATTTAAGATATACAATTATCTATCAACTTTAGTTTAGTTTTAAAATTTCGATATTGCAACAAAATCCAAATAAATATGTCGACAATGGCAGCTTCGAAGAAATTGCATATATAGATTTCAAAAACTTTGGTAATCGGACATACGATTATAGGTTACAATTCAATTTAAATTCATGACTCTGATTTAGTCATAAAATGCAAGAAACAAAAATCATTTCAAACATGTCTTCAGTTTTCATCACGTTTTAGAGTGCAGATATAAATCGAACAATAATGTGTGAAGTCATCGATCACTTTATACTTGATAATCAATCACTAGTGTCAACTTTAAAATCATCCACAATTCGTACCAACAATAATGTGACAGCAGTGCTGCATGCGTTGGATATAACCCCATTAATCAATGGAAAATGTTTTTTTTAAAATTATATTATTGATAATGTATTGAATAGTACGAAAAAGAGATATAACAAAAAAGGATAGAAAAAGATAAAATACTATGTATAAATTATACATTATAATGTAACATGACATTAGATAAAAAGGATATATTAGAATAAAAATTCTATGTGCAATCATGAACAGTTAAGTTGTACTACAAACTACAAAGTATACCACAACTTGAAAAAAAAGTAACTAGGAGAAACTAAAATCTCTTCAGATTCTCCTCAACTTTACTAGACTTAGCTTTACTTGGTTACACAATAGGACATGTGCTTGGTGTGCTTCTTCTTTCTTGGTGTTTTCCCATGGAGTATATATTCTCTAAATGACCATGACTAACCCGCTTTCAGATTCCCCATTTCCCATATGATAAAAATTGCTAAAAAGAGATATAGTAGAATTTAACTTAAATGTTGATCATACAACAAGAATTTAATGAACAGTGGTCCCACATATTCCAATTTTGTTTTCAGACTCCTCTTTTCAATCAATTTTCCGATTGGTAACTCTCAATTTCAAACTACAATTTAAGAACAGAAATCAAAATGTAAATCACGTGATGCATTGAATTACAAAGGAAAAATCCACCGATTATTGCACTTAAAAATAATTATAATTATGGTTGACCTAGATTATAAAATTAACTCAATTAAGCTTCTTATCTTTTATATGGTGGTGTTACCATTGATGAACCTGGGAGTGCTTTGTCCACAATTGTCTCAATTAATTCTAGCCACCAAAGGGTTTTCAAGTTGACCTAAGCTTGGTTAATTATACTCTTTTGGACTGTACTCAGGGTTGATTACATAATTATAAGTGGAATTAGTTTGGTGCTGTGTTATATATATATATATATATATATATATATATATATATATATATATATATATATATATATATATATTTTATTATGGTAACGTCTCAGTGTTATTAGGAGATTGAATTGCCTTGTAGCCACTAAACATTCTCCTTCTCTAATAAAGATGATGCTCTATAGGCAACAAAATAAAATAAAGGGAAAAAGAATCTAAATCTTGCAAAAGGGAACATCATTAGGATCACAAAGTTTTAATAATTATATTGTAATTGTTGAGTGGGAGTGGTTATTTTGTCTTCGTGCATTCTCTTTAAGATAGACATACATGGATAGTGGCCTCAAAATCAATACGTTAATATTGTAGCCATAAATAAAATAAATGTTCCGAAAAAGGAAACATATTATTTTTGTGGGGTTGTAATTTCTTTTTAATATAACTTGAGAGTTGGGGCAAAGTTAATTTTTTTGAGAAATGTATAATTACAGTTAACAGTACGTAATGTAATTTTATTTATCTCCTAATGATTAAATTAAATTACAGTTAACATGCTAGTTCTTAGTTCCTCCCATAAAGGAAATAGCTGCGAAGTTTGTGTTGCAAACATTAGTATACCTGTTCTTTCTTTTTAAGAAATTAAAATCTGGGGCAAAGCTGATTTGAAAATTAAAATATCTTTAGGCTTCAAACCCTTTAGTTTACCAACAACAATAATAAATAAAGTTTTGTGCCAATGTTGAAAGACAGAATACCTGAATAAATCGCTGCAATTTACGTATTTTTATCATTTAGACGTGATTTGGGAAAGAGCCTTTCCACGTATTGTTGTCTTATTCCTAATGGGGTTTGTTGAACATTTTTTAAATTGAACGAAATGAGTTAAATATGTTTTAAATTTTTAAAATTTTGATTTTTCTTTTAAAAATATTTAATTTTGATTTTTTAATTTTTAAAATAGACTAAATTTAATTTTTAAAATAACTCATATTTAATACATAACATAAACACGAGAAGAATTAAAATCAATTTATTTTTTAAAAAAATAACTAAAATTAAATATTGTAAAAATAAATAGTTAAAATTAAAATTTTAAATTTTAAAAAAAAAATATTTAATCTAAAAGAAATTTACAGAAAAGTACCCTATTCTACAATCAATATATATGTCGCTTATTTAATAAGAGAAAAAATGATACCTAATGCTTATTAAAAAGAAATGTTGACGGCAGGAAAAAAATTTAAAATCTTGGAAAGGATGTACTTTTCTACTTTTCAGTTGAACAAATCTTGGACATAAGATTTCTTGTGGCCTCATTGGATAGCTTTGAAAAGGAGTCTCAAGAAGGAAGAAAATTTTCGCTTCTAACATATAGACCCTCTTTGTTTACAACGCAAATTTAGTTGTTCACTACTGTGTTGATTTTCTAGGGAGCATAATGGAACTTCTTTTTTTAAAAAAAAAAATCATTTTTCCAACCTTCATTGATAATGGGAAATCAAACAGGCCATAACCTATCTGGTTATGCTTAAAAATGAAATCACCTCACGTACTGGCATAAAATATGACGACAAATTTTCACTGTTAAAAATTTCCAAGTTTAGACAACCTTTGTTTTAACTTGTAATACGTCAATTTTTCGGTCTTTTAATTATGGATTTTTATTTGAAATAAATTTAATAATTAATAAAAATTATTTTAAATAGAAAAAGGTTATGAATGATATAAATATTATTTATGTTTTGTTAAGCTATTTTTATGATTCTCTACCGGTAATTTATTTATTTTATCATTTTACAATTTTTTTTCAATTGGTAAATAGGTTCACTTGCTATTTTATAGAAGTATTAGGATGTTACAAAATATGAAAATCCATATTTCTGATTTAAAAGTATGTTTATTATATTATTGTGAAATGTATCTATTTAAAATTACTAATTGCTTCTATGTTGATGAAAATTAAGACAAACTGAGCATAAAAACTGCTATTGATATGCAGAATCATTTGACTGTTGAAAATTTTTATAGAATTCTAAAATTCATACAATTAAACGAAAGATTTGAGATTTTAAAAAAATTACATCAGTTTGATAAATTAGAATAATATAAATATATTATTACAATTAATTTTAAAAAATGATAGTAAAATGTAAAGTTTAAACTTTACAGGGTTTCGACTCTAGACCTTCCAAAACTAAATTGCAAATCACCCTCCTTTACCATCAAATACAAAAAATATGTAAACCACAACACATAAGTAATCTTGTGATGAAAAAGAAAAGCATGCATACCAAGAGCTCATAACAACCATGGGAATAAACCTCAACTTTACCTTTTCAAGAATTTTAAGTATTAAACTATAAGATTGAGTTATTTTCAAATAAAATAAATTCATAAAAGATGGAGGGAGACTTTACCAAATTGTATAAAGAGGAGAATAATTTTATGAACTTAAAACAATATAATTTATTTACCTAGTAGATAAGGAGGGGGTAAAGAGCTAAGGACGTCAAATGTTTAATTAAGGGAATAGTCAACTAAGTTGAGTGATGTTGGTAAAAGATAATAAGGAGGGAGTTGAATTATGATTTTTTTTTTAAATTTCTTATATATTCTGAAAGTTCTAGAGAATAAAGAAAAGGTTTTTTAAAAGTTTACTTTTTTTATTAATATAACACTTGAAAAATATTTTTTCCATATTTTAGTATCAAATGTTTTTTCTTATAAATTATATTTTAACAAAATTTTTAAGAAAAACGAGTTTCAGTATAAAAAACTTTGTTTCGAAAAGATCTTAATACCTTTAATTATGTACTCAAAATAAGTTTAAAATATTTGTAAAGAGTTAAGAAAAAGTAACACAAACAATTTATACTAGTTCACTTTAAAATATAAGAGATTATGTTAGTTTTTATATATCAATGATATTTTTCAATAAATAAATAAAAGATTATAAAAGAGTACTCTCAAATTAACCTCTTTAAGTCTATCACACAGTATTCTTTACATAGTAACCTCTATAGAATTTTTACCAAACCACCAACATTAAAATTACTCTTTTATCTTAAATTTTTACTCGCTCTAATCATAACTCCCGTAGGAATAATTATTTTTGGTTGATTCTCATCTTAATTTAGACATAGATAGCTCATGTGTTAGCACTTTTTTATTTGGTTATTTTTTTTATTTTGATGATTTAAATTATAGGACATAGTTTAACTTTTTCAATTTCCTTTCATTTTGTGCTTGATGCAAGGAGTTGTAGACTGAGAGTCAAGTGATGTCGTGGTTAAACCATGCAATAATGTGGGAGGTAGAGAGGAGCAGTCCATACCTTATGCCATGCTACAACATGGCAAGTTTACGTTACAATGTGGACCACATAAGCCACAAGTCTAAAATCAAGAGCCATGTTATAGCGTGGACTCCTTAAAACACTAAGGATTATTAGTAATCATGCTACTACATGGGTTAGAAGGCTACAATGTAGGCTAGATATCTTACCTAATTTTATTACAAGTGTCACATGCTTCCCCTATTAATATAAGTGTAAAATACAAAATTAGAGGATTTGATTCTTGTTTGAAAATATTCTCCAAGTTAGAAAGGATAGCACAAGCACCGTCTAAGCCTAAAATATTAGGAGACTTGAAATAGGATCAAGTTGTTGCAATCATGGAAGACATTTTGTGAAGGTTCTTCTTTCTCTTTTTTTTATCATTTTGATTTTTTTACAAGGATATACTCTTTTCTTTATTTCATTTCTAAACTCAAGATACCTTTTCTTGTAATCATGTTCTAAATTTCTTTTACTGTAATGTAAACGGATTCTAATTATGTAATGTTTTTATATTTTGTATAATGTTGAATAATTTTTATATGATCATATTTTATATTAAAATTCATCCTTCCTAACTTATTTGAGTATCAATTTTGGATATTTGAGGTTGCGGGTGTTTGAAAAAATAAACATAATCCAGTTAAGTAATATAACATTGTGAGTTGAGCGAAAACTAAAGATAGACAAACACGTCATGTGACTTGATAAGTTCCTACTCAATAAATCCTGAATTGGATTTGTTTGCACTAAGAAAGTAAGTAAATAAAATAAGTTTAGGAGTATTACCTGATCTTAAGAAAGACTTGTAGTGAAATTTAAAAAGTTTTCATCCATCAATATGAATGAATATTAATAAATTGACATATGTTATGGAAACATAAGAAGATTAGGTGAAGTTGAACATCCTAACACTTATCCTCGTAAATTGAACTATGCTCTATTTTTATTTTTATTTTTATTTCTACTATCAATTATTTGATCTATCCTTATGTGTTTGACATTTTTGGATTTTAAGTACTCTATTAATTGATTATTTAGTGCACTTTCTAGTAGGACTCCTTCTATGCTTACGTCAAGTTTTTTATGCCATTGTCAAGAATAGATTCAATATCATCCTCCAGTCAGTTGAATGAAATTAAACACTTTATTTTTGTTCTGCATAATTTTTTTTTATTTAATTTTGAATAGTTTTATTTTAATCATGTGTCTAGTTTTGTTTTTATTTTCATTCATTTATTTTATTTTTTAGTGCAAGTGTAGAAGACTACTATTCGAATAAGTTTTCTTTGATCTAGAGAGAGAAATCACTTCACAAGAAGCTTAAAGAAAGAAAAAGAAAGTGATCACAAGAATTTCAAGACAATAAGGATGGAAATGGAGAAGCTCATGAAATAGGGGAATACATCACTCCTTCCTTGGAGGGATATTCTTCAAGCATAGTCAAACCGATTATTCAGGTCAATAATGTTGAACTGAAGATCTCATTTATATCTTTTATGAAAGATGCTATTGAGCGAGGACCCTAATGATCATTTAAGGAATTTCTTGGATGTGTATGACACCATCAAGATCAATGGTGAAACTAAGGATGCGATCAGATTAATACTTTTTTCTTTTTCCCTTAGGGATACGACCAAGTCATGGTTAAAGTCACTATCTTAGAGGAACCTGACTACTTGGAAGATCACAACTTGAAATTTCCAGTGGAAGTACTTTCCACCTGGGAAGTCACCAAAGATGAGGAATGATATCTCATCTTCTCTCAACAGAATGGAGAGTCTTTCTACAAGTCTTATGAACTCTTTAATGAGATTTTATCTTAATGCCCTAACCATGGTATTTCTTTGTGGATTAGATACTAACATTTTACAATGGGGTGTTATACAACATCTAAGTCATAGTAGATGCTACAGCAAGGGGTTTTCTGAACGACAAATCCTTGAACAATCTACAGACCTGTTTGAAGTCTTGGACAACAATAACTACTAGAGGCCAAATGAAATATTTTATAAAGATATATGAGTCATGGAACTGGATACCATCAATGCTCTACTAGCACAATTCAAGATCTAATTTTATAAAATGTAACTATCTAAAAGCATCTCAGACTACTTTTAACTATTACTCCTTTTCCACCTACACAAGTCATATGTTGTGATTTCTTTTAAGGAAACCACCCCAATGGAGGAGAAAGTTAATTGCACGGAAAATGTTTTGAGGAACAATTCATATTCCAACACCTACAATACGAGATGGAGGAATCATCCTAATTTTTCATTAAGTAATCAAGAAGTTCCAAATTTTGCTCAACAATAGCATAATCCTCCTCCTCAATAAGATAAAAGATTAATTTTGGGGGATATGTTTCATCAATTTAAAAAGAGTGGATACGACCTATGTTAAGAGGATAAACACCAAATTCAAGGAATATGATGCAAGGTTGAAAAACTAAGAGGCATCAAACAGGAACATCGAGTAACAAGTAGGTTGAATCTCTCAATAACTAGTTAAAGGGCTATCTAGAACATTACCCAGTAACAGTGTGACAATAATGAGAGAGCATGGGAATTTCGTCAATCTCACTAATAACCAAAGGGTAGATTATCCAAAAAAGCCCCTTATATAGCACGATTTACCTATGAACCTCCTATTCCATATCATCAAAGGATGGAGAAACATAAGAAATATCCGGTGGATAAGCTAGAAACCCTTCCTAAGGAGGTAACAATTCAAGAGTGCATGGATATTCTTTAAAGCAATCTATCTCCTAAACTTAAAGTTCCAAGGATTCTTAGTTTATCTTTTTGTAAAATTAGTGATTTTAACATTAACCAAGTTGGTTAATTCTGGTGCTAGTATAAATCTAATATCATTTTTTTTTTCTTTCTAAACACTCGCTATTGGAGAGCTCAAGCCAGCAATGATCTCACTCCAAATGGCAAAGGAAATCTATAAGGGAACCTTGGGGTATTATTAAGAATGTTCTTGTAACGGTGGATCAACTAATTCTTGTGGTCAATTTCATCATCTTGGACATGAACAAGAATGGGGAGATGCCTCTCATATTGGGGAAACTATTCTTAGCTACTGTTAGGGCCATCCTTGACATATGCGAAGGAAAATTAGAGTTAGGAAATTAAAAGGTTCATATTGTTGTTGAAGCTTTCAAGGCTAATGGGTATCCTCTAAGAGTCTAAAAATTTAAAGGAACCTTTGAGACATTTGAAATGGTATAAGCTGGACAAAAAGAAAGCACATGGTTCAAAGGAAATTTTGAAAACGAAAATGCCAAACTCTGATCTCGCTCTAAAATTAAACAGTTCTCCAAAAAGTCAAAGTCTTACATAGATGAAGATCTTAGTTTATCAATCAAAATGCTCTTGCTAGTGAACCCATGAAGCACATCTATAGCATTCGTCCAACTTAGCAATGTTAAACCAAAGTGCTTGTGGGGGACAATCCATCTAACTTCTAACCTTTTGCTGATTTTCATTGATTTTAATTTCTTTTCCTTTATAGTCTCATTTAATTTAGGTGTGTGAAAGTTAATTTTTTTATAAACATGGTTTTTCCATGCTACAACTTGAGAGTAATGTTTAACAAGGGGTTGACACTATCATTCAAGCCACCACATAGGTAGGCGTTATGTGAAAACTATATATATCAAGTTTTACTCATTGGTAAGTATATATATCAGTGTAGAAAGGGATATTTAAGACATCTAACATCATTCCAATTGGGATTATTTCAACGATCCTTAAAATAATATTTGATACTTCAATTTTATAACTTGTAAAAAAAGGGTTTGGTTTGAAATGTATTTTTAAAATAGAAATGATGAGTAAAAAAACAAGAACAGAAAATTTAAGGAAAAATAACACCACACGAATCAACCATGGAGAGACATAAAACTTTAGTTTCCCTTATATTTTATCCAGCTTCATCCCTAACTTCCTTATAAATGATTGAAAATCAATTGATAACCATCAGTTCTAATTTTATTACTACCCAATGATCATGCAATAGTAATATTCTTTCCCTTAAGTTACTACCCACAATGATCACGCATGGTATATAATTAGGAGAAGCATAAAGAATATTCAGACTTTTTAAACTAGTAACTAGTTAGAAACCTAGAATTTTGATTCTCCAAATCTCTTAAACTGAGTTTAGTTTATAGTTCCATTAATTAGAAAATGGTACAATTATCTATTCCCAAATCAACTTAGAAATTAAACTAATTAAGGGCACAAAGCAAACAAAATTGAATAAAAACACAATCGTTCATGAAGAAGAATAGGATTTCAAACGATTATATCATAAGTTTCACCAAAGTCCCTTGATTTAGGGGTTAGTTACACAAAATAGATAAGAACAGGTAAAAATTTTCTAATCCAACAAAATAATCCATAATTCTAATCAAAGAAAAGAATGGCAAAAATCATAATGCCAGCAAGGCTAATAATAGGGTGCTGCTGCAATTTGCACTGTAAAAAAAAAAGACTCTTGTCTCTAAAATCCTACAAGAGGATGCTGGAAAAAAATGAAAATGAAGAAGTGGAAAAGGAAAAATGGGATGGAGATGAATAGTCAAGTGTATCAAAGTGTGTTGAAGCATAGAAAAAACATGTTTTCCTCCTTGATCTACCCTCTTTTTTTACAAGCTTTGAGTTGGGTTTTCTCTGTTGCGAACTGGTTGACCTAAGTTACCTCTTATACCATTAGGGTTGCTCAAAGTCATCTTCTGCATCATTAAGATTGACTTAGGTCATTTTTCACACCATCTAGGGCATGACCTTGTTCAAGTCTGCATGCCCGTATTAGAAATCCACAGATGTTGCAAGGTCATGCTTGAGTCCAACAGTCGTGTTGGCTTTCTCCAAGGGTATTTTTATACTTTCAATACTTCTTCATCTTTTTTTTACCCTTTTTGCATTTATTTCACCTAAAATATGCCTAACTTTTTATTCTTTAATTACATAACCATTCCTAAAAGAATTAAGAGAAATTATGTAAAATTACAATTAAATAAATATTGATTATACTATAAATATAACTAATTTTCTATAGATAATTCAATAGTAAGGTCATTTAACAATTAGGAAAGTTGGGCATATTTTGGTTGCTATGCTACAGGGTCGCATGCTCACCCTATAATGTAAGGGCTACTTCTCCATGAATATGCATATTTTGTGGTTCATGCTACAATGTGAGTTCACAACAGATGTAGATGAGAAAAATTTTAACCTAATAAGAGGGTGACTTTTTAAATTTTTATAGGTCATTTTATATCCTTTCTCATTTTTATTTAAATATAAAGAAAGATAGAATATTTATAATAGAGAAAGACTTTTTTTGGATGAATAGAAACTTTGATGAGTCTTTCATTACTCATAGAAAAATTATTCATACTTGTACAATCACCTAATATAAGAAAATAAGAACTAAATCTTGAAAGAATCCTTTAACCTCTAATATGATGAAATTATGATAAATCCTAATAGAATATTTGTGTAATATGATTCAAGTTCTCAACATAATCCTAAATATATATATGAACAAATCTTAACAAAAAATTTGAATAAATCCTAACAATTTGAAAACTAAATCAATTAAAATTTTTAACTAAAATTAATACAAATTTTAATAAATATAAAATCTTCTTGTATATTATGATCTTATTGTGAACAAGATATTCTTGGACTTGTGAAAATAAAATCATAATCTTATTTACCTCTTTTTATTGAAAATGTATTCATGTCAGTCTCAATTATCTCCTGTATCTATTTTATCCTTCCTCTTCTCAATGAGTCTCTTATTAAAGTTAAGTCTTTCTTTATTTGAACTTCATCATGCAAGGTAGGGTTTAAGTTCATATCATTCTCTCATTCATCAATAGAGTCATCCTCAACTCTTTATTTTCTTTCTTCATACTCTTTTTTTCTTTCACTCATATATGATATACTTTTCATAATCTCATTTGCACTTATTTTTTTTACTCTCTCTCTCTCTCTCTCTCTCTCTCTATCTATCTATCTATCTATCTATCTATCTATCTATCTATCTCTTTCTCTCTTTTCTTTTTTATTTGAGTTTCATCTCCCAATATTTGGTTTGGTATCATAGAAAGGAGATTTATTGGTTCCTCTTGTAGTACACAAGAATAATGGTTTTAAAACACGTTATATGTAACTCTCTTATCATACTAACAAGGTCTTCCATATAAAATATGGTATACTTTTATGGGAACAAAGTCACATATTACTTCATCTCTATATGTTCTAATTGAAAAAGTATTTTCATCTATGTTGTCATCCTTAAATCACCATAATCATTGAGTCATTGCAATTTATATGGGCAGTTATGCTTGAATGTAGGTAGGTTTAACTTCTTTACTTAACACTTGTAATATTGCGACAACTTTAACCATCAATGATTGCACTACATGTAACACCCACAATTTCTAATGATAGACTTCCTAAGTTACAAATTTCCTTTATCAAGAAATAAGAAGAGACAAAAACAAAAGTTAAGAGAAATTAAAGAACTTTTAACAAATAATGAAAATGCCCTTACACTACAATGACACAAATAAATGGGTTGGTAACTCAAAATAAAAGTTAAAAGACATTCTAAAGGTTTAGAATCCACCAATGATGGTTCGAAAACAAAGAGAGCTTTATCTTCTATAAGGGCTAAACTTCTCCTGAAAAAAATGGTAAATGTTATAAGAATAATTCGAGAATGAACCAATAAATGTTAGAAACATCGGGAGGACAATTTGGGAAATTTATGAGAAATACTTAAAATTATCAAAATGCCCCTTGAAGGTGGTGAGGGCAAGAAACTATGAAGCAGAGGCCTAGAACTTGAAGCTTATCCATGTGCATGAAAATCCCATTTGATAAATGAGAGGATTACTCACCTCATGAGTCATCAAAGCCATGAAGGCATATAGGACAAAAACATTTATGAGGAAAGATAAAATTAACCATGGTTAAATAAAATTAATCTTGATTAATTAAAATTAATCATGCTTAAACTAAATTAACCTTGATTAGTTTTAAATTAATCTTAAAGGATAATTTCTTACATTTACATTTAACTTTGAAATAGAAATTATATATAAATTGACCAAAATACCTTTAAGTGGGAATTTAATTCCTAAATGTCTCTAAATGGCCGAATTTGCTATAGGCAAAAGGGAAGATTCTTTGCTTCATTATCATCCTTCTAAACACTTGAGTAAACTCTCTAAACTCATCCAAAATTCCAAGTTCTCTTAAAACACCAAAATCTACACTAAGCTTGAAGTTCTATCTTTCAAATTTAAGTTATAACAAGCCAAACAAACAAAGTCTCACCACCATCATTAGAAGATTTTGTGTGGACCACCAAGGATAGGGTAACCAACTTCAAAAGACCCACCAAATCCTTACATAAGTCTTCAACAAGTAGGATCTTTACCATACACATTTTCTAAGTTTTTAATTATATGATATGACTTGTTTTTCCTCTCTTTTTGGTGGATCTCTATATAAGTTCTATGAATCCCACTTGATTGAGTTCGATGAAGTTTAAAACTTTCCTTGATTATTAAAAATGAGCATCAACAAGTTTTTTATGATTTTTGGAATTTAAAAGAAAATTTGGATGGATTAAAGTGCTTTTTGTAACCTTTGGAACAATTTAATCGATTAAAATTTATTTAAAATAATTTTTACTAGTTTGGAAAGATTTGAAAGTTTTTGTTAAGAGTTTTGAGATTCTCAAAGTAAGGGATGGATATAACTTGGAGTAGATCTCCACTTGGTTGTCTTGAAAAATGCTTTCTTTATGGCCTTTATGATGAAAGTTGTAAACTTGCTTATATCTCCTTTTAAAATATTTAATTTTGAACTTAAACTTTGATAAAATTATAGATCTAAATCCATGTGATAATAATCATAAAATATTAGAAATAGTTAAGTCCCAAAAGTTATAAACTTAATTCTAAAATTGGATCTTAAAGCTAGTAAGAGAAAGGATGGATTTATGGACTTTAAAGTTGAACAAGACACTTAAAACACTCCATGATCATGACAAATCTATGGAGAAAGGATAATCTTGATGGACCTAAAATCTAATAAAGTTACAAGTGCTACAATTTATGATACAAAAGATCAAGTAAGAAATTAAGGAAAAAGACCCTTGCTTGGACAAGGTCTAGATTCAACCATTTTTACTTAATTAAGGGGAATTGAGTTTAAAATTTTAATTAAGGTGTAATAAGGAGCCTAGCCATGTATGATAAAAGAATTAAAATTTTAAGAGAGGCTTAGTGATGGTTTGGGTAACCATTCGTCCATACTTAGTGAAAATAGTGAAGGTAAAATAAAATCTTGTTAAGACTTAAAAATGAACTCAACTATGCATGGGGTGGTGATTAAAAATTAACTATGGGGTTGTGGAGGTTTAAAAGGCCAGTCCGTTATGCCTAGTAATCAAGAAGGAAAAGTATTAAACAATTTATAAGTTGGTTCCTAATTCCTAACTAGTACAAATCATCTTCTAAATATTAAATAAATTAACCATAATGCTTTAGGAGATTAAGGAATCAATTCAGCCAACTATGGATTAAATGTACAAAATAAGTTAAATTGAATGCTTAAGGATACTTGAATATGACATGAGTAAGAAGCCTTGAATTCATGAGTAAGGAGGTAAATAAGTAAATTAATTAGTGTTTCAAACTTGATTAGTTGAGTGAATGGTTAAGAAAGAATAAAACTTCTAACAGTCAAACTTGAAATAAGGGAGGTGTGCATAAAATGTCTAAATGGATGAATACAAAGTAGATTAACTTACCTATACCATTCAATCAACTACATTAAGCTACACCTACTCATAAACTTAAACTCAAAGTATAAAAGAAACATAGTTCTTGAGAAAAGGAAAGATATAGAGAAAACTTAGAAGGATAAGTGGAGTAAGTCCCCATGAGAAACTTATTATAATGAATTTTTAGCATATTTACTCGTATACAAGTGTACTATGTGCTTTCTTGAATGATGCATGAAAAATTGATGTGAATTATGGTTGTATGAGTGGATGAATTATATAAGGAATTGGGTGATTTAGATGTTATTTGTGCATACCATATTGATTGAATATTGAGCATGCATATTATTACGAAGACTTAAAATGAAACCTAATAAGTCAAGATATCACTAAAGAAAATCCTATGTTAAAATTTAAGACACTACTCTTACCATGCCAAGTCATAATATTTGTGCACATATAGAGGTCACAATTCCTTCCATATAGAAGCCATAAGGCTTTAAAAAGTTATGATGGTGACGATCATCTCAAATAAGCTTGTATCCTAGAATAAAAGGTAGAGTATGTGGGAAGTGAAAGATGTTGTTTAACTAACATTGTTAATGATATGCCTTAAATTAAATTATCATTGAAAGGGTGACAAAAGAATGAGAATGGTTTATGATTAAAACATAAAATGAGAGTCAAATAATATCTATGTTATGATGAGAAAAGTGATCTAAAGAATGTATGAGGTTTATGACTATGAACTTTTTTATGAAAAATAGATGTAGAGCATGTATGATTTAATGCTAATGTTAAATTTAATTGTTGCCACTATTAAAAGGAATCCACTTTAGATAAGAATTTATTTTTATAAATAATAATTGAACTTACATATATGTCATCTTTTATGAATCAATTGAAGTAGTTGGAATAGAAATGAAGCCACAAACTTTAGGGTAGACCCCTACTAAGAAATTATGATTTCTTATTTACTACCTCCTTTTTCTATTCCGAACCCAAGTTATGATGTTCATGATGGTAGTAATTTATTTTGAACTGCATAAAATGGACTAACTCTGTAGTGGTCATGGGATGGGAATAACAAGAAGTAGAGAAGGCCAACAGTTCATAAGGAGATACCAAATGGATCACTAAAGAGGATTTTGTTTGCATATATGTACTTTATATGTTTTGTCGTGGATGAATGTAATCTTAAAAGGGTACTAATGCTCTTGTTTTGTTACAAAGGACTTCCTCAGAGCCTTTGACATTGTGTGATGGTATATGTAAGAAAAATATAAATAATGATGTACATATAATAGTATATGTGAATGTACATTATTGGTAATAAAATAGATGAGTTTTCAAAATTAGCACGAATGGCAACATCAGATCGTTTATTTTCTGATATGACAATTGTTATAGCAAAGCTTACATTTTCAGCTAAAATTTTAAGAAAAAAATTATTGTATTTTTCAATATAAGTAATTTCTAAAGGGATTTTTCATCATGAAGTAAAAGTTTAATAATGAAACCATGAATATGATTTAAGCGTAAAACAGGCTTCATTTTTAGGTTGCTACACCACAAATCTTATTTTGGATTAGGTAACGTGTGTGGAATAAGTTCTCTCTCTATTTATCATTTTCGTCCACTACTTGAATGTTGAGTACTCTTCTAGTCACTAAAAGTTATCCTTCTACAACATCTTCACCATTAGCACTAGATGATTCTTATTTTTATTCTAACACTTTCTTTTCATCCTCATATTTCTATTGTTGTTAATGAACATACTTCGTGTATTTGGGTACTAAATGGAAATATGTCCTTTACCTTGACATTTAAAACACCTTATATCCTAACTTCAGGAAGAATTAGACTCAAGTTAAGATTTCTTTGAATGGATATTAAATTTATCTTTTTTTGTATCAATCTCTTTAAAATGTGAAGTTGAAATGGTGCCATGCTATGAATGACTCTTCTATGAGTTAGGAGAATTTGAATTGGAATTCCTTGTCATGTTATTTTTTCTTTTGACTTGTTATTCTACCTTGATGGTCTAGTTTACCATTTTTTTAAGCTTGATATAATAATACATTCCATAGCATCAGGTATGTCACAATTGAGTCCATGGAAGAAATAAACCATGTTTCTCGATCCTACATTGTATTAGCTTTAATAATGGTAATCCCCATCTCTTTACAATATTCATCTACATTTTTTTATCCTTGAGTGAGATGTTGCAATTTGTTATGGAGTTTTCTATGATAATAGGATGGAACAAATTACCTTCTCATAATTGTTTTCGTCTCTTCCCAAATGGTGATATGTCATTCTCCATAATGATCTTTTTATTTTTACATTTGATCCTACCATAAAAGACCATAATTAGAAAAATCAAGAATTGGAGATTTTACCTTTTTACTTTTAGAGTGGTTGTGGCATGAATAAATTCATTCTACTCACATTTCTCATTACAAATATGCCTCTTGATCATTTTTTCTTTGGAATGAGGGAACTTGTATTTTAATTCCACCAATACCACTTCGTTTATCTTTAAGCCTCCTTATATTATTGTTCTCAAATGTTATTATCTTTTGCTGATCTTCAATCTCCTCATTTTGGTGATTTGAATCAATATTAGATCGATCTTATTAATTTTGATGGAGTCAGTTACAATATACAACTTAATCCATCATATAATTTATCCAATTATAAATTTCCTTCCTTCTTCTATCAAGTAACATTTCAAATTGACTTATCAATACTTATGTTTGGAGAGCGTTTAATTCTTATTCACCTTCTTAAGTTCTTTACACATTAATAAAGTGAAAGGACTACAAGAAAATGATCCCAAGAGAAAACTAAAAGCTTGAAGAAGAGTATAAGACTTATGAAATTAGGCATTCAAATTTCTTGTAATTGTAGGCTCAAATTGTAATAGGTTGTCTTGAATTGTAATTGTGTTTAGCACTTGTAGGAGACTTTTAAGGTTTTTGTAATTTTTGTTTTAAATTTCCATTTGAGTATAATTTGAACATTGTGCTCTAAGACATTGTTATAGGATACTCACCAAAGATATTTTCCTGATTGGTGGCTTATGCATGATAGGAGGTATAAAGGAGTGCTAATTGGTTGGTTATGTTTACTATTTTTCTAGCATTAACTTATGTTTTTTGTTTTGCAAGATCAAAGTGGTAAGGTATAATTTCTTCTAATTTGTTGTGCGTGTACCTATTTTAGGGAAATAAGGTTTCATGCTAAATGTTTAATTGTTTGATTGAATTTTTTTAGCTTTGTGAAATCTCGCATGTGGAGGGGGGTTTGAGTCATTATGAGTGATCATGTATATTCTCCTAAAGCCCAAATTTAAAAAATCATTTTTAGATTAGAGAGATTCTTCCAACTCCAAGCTAAAGCCTTTGAACAATGCCTCAAAAATATTGAAAGAAAGTAATAAGTATTTAGGGGTAATGGAAAAAACCAAGAGTTGGAAACAAATGGGTCTAGGAAGAGGGATATCATAGTGAGGAGGCAACATCTGAAGGTGATGCCAACTATTTTGAGGAAGAAGATGGTCACATAGGTCTATGAAATCTCCAAGAAAACAAAGGCCTTCTTCACGAGATAGACACAATTCTCCCAAAATAAAGTCTCGAACCCCTAGAAGGCTTTCTCATAGGGAAAGATGTCTAGATTTCAAAGTAGAAATGACCCTGAGATTTGTTTAGATTGGAAGTTTAAAGTTAAGCAAATCTTCTCTAGTTATGATATCAGGAACAATCATAAAGTGACATTAGCTGCCCTAGAATTTACTCAGTATGTCTTAATTTGGTGGGATAAGATAATAAGGAAAGATACCATCCTTTGAGTGATTGGAAAAAATAATAAAACATATTATGAGGACTAGGTATGTACCATTTCACTACCTTAGGAAGGTCCATAATAGACTCTAAAGGATGACCCAAGACACCAAGAGTGTAGATGACTATTATAAGGAAATAAAAATTGCAGTTATTAAGGCAAACCTTAATAAGAATGAGGAAGTCACAATTTCTAGGTTCTTAGATGGCTTTAGGCATGATATTAAGGAGGTAGCTGAGCTTCATTAATATCTTATCCTTAATCACCTTTACCATCAAGCCCTCAAAATAAAATCTCAATTAATTAGGAAGGGTAAGGGTAAATTCACTCCTTATAAGTCATCAACTTAAGACTCATAAAAACAAAAAAAGAAAGAGTCGAGCTTTAAACCTAGGAAACTTTAGGATGCCAAATACTCCAAAGAGTTTAAGGGCAAGACACCTAACCTACCCTTAGGAAAGGAGTCATCTATCAAGTAATTTAAGTGCCTAGGAAAGGTCACATTGCCTCATATTGTTCTAACAAGAAAACTATGATCCTAAGGGATAATGGGGATTATTTCTCCATTGAGTATTTAACTCTAACCTCACTTCCTCTAGTGATAAAGAAGTAGAGTACCCTTAAGAAGGAGACTTTTTAGTCATTAAGAGATTATTGGGTAATGTTGTAAAGAAGAAGGAAGAAACCCAAAGGAAAAATATCTTTCGTACAAGATGTTTAGTCCAAGGGAACATATGGTCATTAATTATCGATGGTGGTAGTTGCACCAATGTGGCTAGCACTAGGTTAGTCGCTAAGTTAGGTTTAGTCACTGTTCCCCATCCTAAGCCATATAAACTTCAATGGCTTAGTGAAAATGGAGATTTGTTGGGGAACCAACAAGTTCTCCTCACCTTTTTAATACGAAGGTATAATGATAGTGTCACTTGTGATGTTGTTCCAATGGAATCCAACCATGTGCTATTGGGAAGACCATGACAATTTAATATAAATGTCCATCATGATGGATACATCAATAGGTATTCCTTCCTATTCAACTCCCAAAAAATTACTTTAGTTCCCCTAAGCCCAAGTGAGGTTTATAAAGATCAATTTAAAATAAGAAAGAAAAGGGTTAAAGAGAGGAAAGAACTAAAGAGAAAGGAAAAGAAAACTAAGGGTTCAAGAGGAGGCCTCTCACCTTAGTAACTTTCTTGAAAAAGTAGAGGAAGCAAAACATGCCTTTTAAGCTAGGAAGACTCCATACCTCATTCTCTTCAAGGAGAAAGTATTGTTCCAAGAAGCTAAGTCTATCCCTAGGGTAATCCAACCCCTCATAGAAGAATTTTAGGACATATTTTCCAAGGAGATGTTAGCAGGGCATTCTTCCACTAAGGGAATAGAGCATCAAATTGACTTATTCCATATGCCTCCCTACCAAACAGATCTACTTATAGAACTAACCCAGAGGATCATTTAGGAAATCACCATTATGAATAGGCATCTTATACCTAGGTTACGTAACCTACTTGAACGCCTCCATGGGTCATGCATCTTTTTCAAGATTGACCTTAGAGGTTGGCTATCATCAAATTAGAATGAGAGAAGATGATGAATTGAAAGTGGCCTTTAAGACTAAGTTTGGCTTGTATTAATGGCTAGTCATGCCATTTGGACTCAAAGATTCTCCTACCACTTTTACGAGACTCACAAATCATGTTATTATGAATTTAATTGGATAATATATGGTCATGTACTTTGATGATATCTTAGAATATTCTAAAACACCAAAGGAGCAGGTAGGCCATGAGAGGGAGGTCCTCTTAGTCTTTAGAGAAGAACATTTGTTGGCCAACCTAGAGAAATGTTAATTATACTTGGACCATGTAGTCTTCTTAGTTTTTCTTATTAGAAAGAATGGAGTCCAAGTATAATAGAAAAAGGTCAGGACCATCCAAGAATGGCCCAATCCTCAGAATGATGAAAAGGTTAGAAGCTTCCATGACTTGACAAGCTTCTCTATGAGGTTTGTTAAAGACTTTAATACCATAGCCTCCCCATTTAATGAACTAGTTAAAAAAAATGTTAAATATATTTGGGGGAAATAAGAAAAGACCTTTGAAGCTTTAAATAAAGGTTTGTTGAGGTACCAGTTCTAGCCCTACCAAATTTTGATAAGTCTTTTGAATTAGAATGTTATCCCTCAAATGTGGGTATAGGAGTAGTCCTTTGCAAGAATGACACCCCATTTCTTATTTTAGTTAGAAACTTAAGGGGAATCTCTTAACTATCTCATATATTATAAAGATCTTTATGCTCTTATCAAGACCCTACAAACTTGGAAACATTATTTGTTGTCAAATGAGTTTGTAACCCATAGTGATCATAAATCACTAAAATATCTTAAGGTCCAAGGTAAATTAAATAAAAAAACATGTCAAGTGGGTCAAATTCCTTGAGAAGTTCCCATATGTGATTAAACACCAAAAAGGATTAGTAATAGGGTAGTTGATGCTCTCTCTAGAAGGCATACCCTCTTCACTTTCCTAAGTATTAAACTATTAGGTTTTGATCATTTTTAGGAACTTTATGCAAATGATGCAAAGTTTGGGCAACTCTATAAAGACTGTTAAACCAAGGCATGCAATGATTACGTTAGGCATAAGGATCCCTTCTATAGGAAAAATAAATTATGTGTGCTTAAAGGATCCATAAGAGACATGTTCCTAAAGGAATCTCATGAAAGAGGGTTTAATAAAGTACTTTGGCATCCACAAAACCTTGGTCATTCTCAAGAAGAATTTTTTGGCTCATATGGACAAAGATGTCCAAAGGTACTGCCAAAGGTGTATTATCTGTAAGCAGTCCAAATCCACCACTAAGCCTCATGGCATGTGCACCCGTTTCTATTCCTAACTCTTCTTCAATAGATATTAGCATGTACTTTGACCTAGGGTTACCCAGAACTCAAAAAGGAATGAATTCTATCTTTATGGTAGTGGACCATTTTAGTAAGATGGCACACTTTATATCATATCACAAAGTAGATGATGCCAATTAAGTGGCCAAATTATTCATCAAAAAAATGGTTAGGCTACATGGAATTCATAAGAGTGTTGATAGAGACACTAAGTTCCTTAGCCACTTTTGGCACACCCTCTATAGTAAGTTCGGAACCAAACTCCTCTTTTCCACCACTTGCCATCCCCAGATTGAATTGGTGAACAAGACCCTCACTATCCTATTAAGAATCATGGTGGGTAGAAACCTTAAGTCATGGAGGATTGCTTGCCACGTGTAGAGTTTGCCTATAATAAGGCTTTCCATTCAACCATTTAACATTTCCCTTTTGAGGTGGTCTATAAATTTAACCATCTCAACCCCATAGACTTGCTACCCATACCTGACATTTTTCAATACCATAGTAAGGATGGAGAATAGAAAGCTAGATTTATTTAGGATCTCCATTCTTAGGTAAGACCACTATTAAGAAAAAAATGGCCCACCATGCTAAGTTGGCCAATAAGGGTAGAAAGGAGGTTCTTTTTGAACCTGGAGATTGAGTTTGACTACATCTGAAGAAAGAACGATTTCCTTCCCTTAGGAAATCAAAATTACAACCCAAGGGTGATGGCGTCTTTTAGGTTTTGGAGCGCATAGGCCCTAATGCCTATCGCCCTTGATCTGCCTGGTGATTACACTATTAATGCTATATTTAATGTTTCTGACTTATCTTATTTCTCTATGACCCTGATGATGAGGATTCATATTTGAAGATAAATTCTCTCAAAGGGGGAGGAGATGATGCAGAGGTCACCATTAGTAGGCCAGTGCAGAGGATCACCTAAGCAGAGCTACTAAGCATATTTTCCCATTACCAGGCCTAGAGTCAAGAAGTTGCAAGGAGAAGTAGAACTCCTACTCAGTCTCAAGGATGGTATCCCTTAGAGTCACTTTTTCTATGTCATTAGTTGGATCCATTGTACTTAGCATAGGTCTTAGTATTTTTTTCTTTGTACTTAAGGCTAGGGAGCTCTTTTTATATAGGCATTGGGCCTATTTTTTAGTGTACTTTCCTATGATACCTTGGGCCCTTCTAGGCCCATTTATAAGGTTGCATGAAAGGTGAACTCAATTCAAATCGACTCAACAGAACTTATTTCTAGCTCTAGTGACAAGTCCATTCTACAACATGGACCAAAAAATCCACCAATCCAAAAAGAAGAGCCATGCTACAATGTGGACTCTAGAGATCATCAAGGATTATTAACCATCAAGCTACAAGATAGGTTAGAATATGACAAAGTAACCTCAACATCTAACCTAATTTTATTACAAGTGTTTGCTTCCCCTATAAATATAAGCATGACATACAGAAGTAGGGGGTCCAGTTCTTATTTGAAAACATTTCTCCAAGTTAGAAAGGAGAGCATAACGATCATATAACCTTATGAGACTACGAGACTTGAAGATAGGTTTAAGTTTCTAGAAGCTTGGAAAAGATTCTGCAAAGGTATTTGTTTACTTTTTTTCTCGTCATTTTGAAATTCATTGACAAGGATGTACACTTTTCTTTATCTCAATTTTGAACTCAGGATGTCTCTTCTTGTAATCATGTTCTAAACTACTTTTACTAGGATGTAGATGGATTCTAATTGTATGATGTCTTCAGATTCTATATAAATATTGAATAATTTTCATTCCTCATGATCCTATGTTATATTGAAATTTATGCCTCTTAACTTGTTTGGTCAACAATTTGGAATATTTAGGGGTTACGGTCCTTTGAGAATATAAAACATAATTTAGTTAAATAATATAATATTATAAGTTAAGCAAAAACTAAAGATATGTAAACGCAATATATGTGACTTAATAACTTCTTACCCATAAACCCTAAATTGAATTTGTTTGTATTAAGATATTAGGTAAATGAATTGAGTTTGGGAGTATTACTGAAATTTAAGAAAGGTTTGTAGTGAAATTAGAGAAGTTATCCTCGATCATTATTAATGAAGATTAATTAATTAATATACATGATGGAAAGATAAAAAGATTAGGTGAAATTGAACATCCTAATACTCATCTTGATTAATGGAACCACACTCTATTCTTACTTTTACTTTCATTCACACTATCAATTATTTCCATGTTTCACTTTGTTCAATTTATCTCATAACTAAGTAAATATTCTATTACTTGACAACCAATTATTTCCATGTTTCACTTTGTTCAATTTATCTCATAACTAAGTAAATATTCTATTACTTGACAACCAAGTACACTTGCTAATAAGACTCCCTTTAAATAGTATTTTTTATGTGTCTTTTGATCATTCCTAGAATGGAATAAGTTAAGATAAGATCTTTCCAAGACATCCTAAAGAATCAATATAGAAGCTCACAAAGAGTTATTGTAATAGAATGTCACTTGGACAAATGGTAATATGAACTTGAGCACCACCTTTTATGATCAAGCTAAAATTTCTTAAGTTTAACTCCCAAAGTTAACTCATGAGGTAAGAATTATCCTTACCTAACATACAGATGATGGATCATATCTTTTTAATCAACATGGGACTCTAAGACACCCACTCACACCTAAGACTACACATCTGGAATGTGAAGTTTGGGTTGGACATCTATTGGCATCCCAATAACGAGATATATGATCAACTCGGATATCATGTTATAAATTAAGTTTGTGATGGTATACCAAATGTAGTTAGACATCTACGGGCATCCCACTAATGGATTTAGGATAGACTCTGATACCATGTTAGAAATTGAGTTTGTGCCTTACTCAAATCCTAAAACTAGCTCATGAGTTGAGGATTGTTCTTACCTTATATACAATGGATGAGTCATATCTTTAGTCACTACAAAACTTTACCACACACCTCCGATGTCTGAGGCTAGACATTTAGAACGTGAAGTTTGCAGAATTGGACATATATAGGTGGATCAATTGTAAAATTAGACATGTTAATATCCCAATAGTGAGTCTGTTAAAAATCAGTTTTGAACCTAATTTAACTCCAAAAATTAGCTTATGAGGTGAAGATTATCATCACCATATATCCATTTTATTGAATTTATTTCTAATCAATGTGGGAATCCAACAAAATTAAGGATAAGGATCCTGTTAGAAGGTGTAGGAGAACTTGTGACTAGATTAAAAGTCATGAAAGTTAAGGAATCATTTTGACTAATTAATAACATGTGTGTTGTAACTTTGGCCAAGATCATAATCAAATCATTGATGTAAAAGGTCAAACTTTATGTAATTATATAAATTTAGTTAAAAATTAGTTAAATTATATTAAAATTATAATAAATTATATGTTATCATTTAATTATAAATTATATAATTAAAAATGATTGATATTATAATAATTATATTTAAAATAATTGATAATATAAAATTTTTTATAGTAAAAATATTTTAAAATTAGAATTTTTAATTATATTGTTAATATATTTTAATTTTTTATTTTTTTTATCTATACTATATAAGAAAAATTGTAAATTTTGTAAATCTATGACGCTATCATTATGAATTATATAGCCCACGTGCGTCAATGTGGATTCGGAGTCAAATACAGCTGTGTCACGTGTGAATAGAAAATGATAGACCTTGAAATGTCAGAAAACCGAGTTAATAGGTTTTCTTTATATTTTAGTTGATTTTAGAAAGAAATTTTGATAGGATCTGAACTGCAACATTCTTGGGATTTGATGTCGGAAGTAAGTACTTTCTTAAAAATTTGTAGCTTATCTCTGATTGTTCGGTATTTTTAATGAAAAATTATTATTTAATTGTATTTATATTTAAATATAAGCAGTTTTCTGAAAATGGTGTTTTACAAAAAATTAATTCCGGAAATGGTGTTGAAAAAAAAAAAAGAATTTCCTAGAACAAGGTTGAAATAGTGAACAAGACGTACAATTTCATGCGTTTGAAGGTAAATCGCATAAATTTAAACTTTTTGGGAGATAAAACGCAGGAATTAATACGTTTTTTTACTGAAGAAGCATAAATATATGCGTTTGTAGTTTGCAAATTTCTGGAAAATGGGATAAAACGCAAGAATTATTACGTTTTTGCTTAAGAAGCATAAATATATGCGTTTGTAGTTTGCAAATGTCTAAAAAATGGGGTAAAACACAAATTTTTACTTTTTTGCTTAAGAAGAATAAATATATGCGTTTGTAGTTTGCAAATGTCTGGAAAATGAGGTAAAATGCAGGGATTTTTACGTTTTTGCTTAAGAAGCATAAATATATACATACGTTTGTAGTTTGTAAATTTTGTTTAAGAAGCATAAATATATGTGTTTTGGGTGAGTTTCGTTTCCGGGAACAGGGTAAAACGCTTTTATTTATTCGTTTGAAGTTTAAATTTTCTTCTCGTTGCAACTCTGTTTCAGACTTGTTTCTGTATATATATACATGTAGGGACCAACAACACTGGCCCTACATGTAATTTCTACTTCAAGCATGATAGGAATTTGGTATTATTTCATTTCTGGGACCACTGCTTTTGCATTTCTGGAACCACAGAGTAGAAGAGATTAAAGAAAAGAGGTTAGTGATGTTTGTAGAAAATTTGTTGTTAAGATAGGTAGATAATGTTAGAGTAATTGTGTAGTTAGTTTTAGGTTAGAATTTGAGATTTTGATATTTGGAATTGGGTATTAGGGTTTACTGGTGTTGAAGAAGATGAAGAAGAACAAGAAGAAGAAGAAGGAGGAAAAAAAGTTAAAAACAAAAAGAAATTTAAAAAAAAGTTAAATAATAAATAAACAATACTATTTAAACTCAGTTTATGAAAATTTTTGTTAAAAACTTCAAATTTTTTTGGAAGTTAGTACATAAAAAATATTTTGTAAAATTAAAATTTAAAAGAATTAATTTTTTTTAAGAAATCAGAACAATTATAAAAAGTGTAAAAACATTAAATATCATATTTAAAGTTTAATAAAAGTGTAAAAACGAAATAAAATAATTTAAAAAATTTGGAAAAGTGAGTTTCTGAAAAAAAAAACCGTAAAAAAATAATAAAGTAAGGTTTTTCAAAAAAATTTGATTAAAAATTGGATTCAAAAATTAATAAAAGTACAAAATTTAAATTTAAAAATATTATTAACATTTATATAATAACACAGTTTGTGGACAAATTAAAAAATGTAAAAATATAATTAAATTTGACTTTATCAAAAAAATTTGATTAAAATGAATATTTAAATTATAAGAAATTAAATTTTTAATTAAATAATCAAATAAAAAATAATTTAAAAGAAGGTTTGTGGAATGATTAAATTTAAATTTCAAAAAAAATAGAAAATTTAAATTTGAAAATATTATTAAAATTTATTGCAAAAACAAGTTTGTGAAAAAATTTAAAAACATAAGAAATTAATAAACCTAGAGTTCTTTTAAAAAAATTGATATTTGATATTTAATAAAAATTAAAAAATAAAAATTTACTAATTAAATAAAAGTTGATTGAAAAATAAATTTCTGAGAAAATTTTAAAAAAATGTAAAAATTAAATAAAGTTATATTTTAAAAAATAATTTTATTCAAATTGATATTTAAATAATAATTAAAAAAATAAAATGAAAATTTAAAATTTAATATAAAATATTTTTTACAATCAGTTGCTGAAAAAAAAACGTAATAAAAATAATAAATTTAAACGTTAAAAAATAATTTTATTAAAATTAGTATTTAAAAATTTAATAAAAATGGGAAATTTAGAATATAGAAGTTGAATAATAATTAATTTAAAAAATGAGTTTTTTGAATAAATTTAAAAAAATCGTATAAAATAAGAAACTAGAAATTACAAAAAAAAATTCATTAAAATTGATTTTTAAATTATAATAAACATAGTAAAACTGAAATTTTAAAAAAATCATTTAAAAAAATCATTTTATGAAAAAATCATTACTAATAATTTTAACTAAATAAATGATGGTAGATATTTTTTAAATTAGAAATTAGTCTATAATAGTTTCATTTTATGTAGTGATATATTTTTTATATAGAATAATTACCATTAAGTAGAATTTAGAAAATTAAATTTATGTTGGTTATTTATTTTTTTAATTTTTCTTTTAGTTTATTTATTTATTTAATGAGCTAAAATGATTTATTTATTTATTTAATACTGTTATTTATTTTTTAATTTATGTATTTATTGTTCAATAAATTTATGATAGTAATTAATTATTATAGAATATGAATACATACAATTCATAAAATGGTAATATTTTTAATATCAAGTAAAGGTTAAAAAAATACATTAATTAGAAAAAATTATTATAAATAATTAATGTGTAAGATTATATTCAATTTAATTAAAAAATTAGGTTTCATAAATTATATTTAAAATTTAATTTAAAATATTTAATAAAAGTATAATTAATCTTATACTTATGGTATAATTTAGGATAGAAAATAAAACATTAATAAAAATTGATTACCAATTAAAATTTAGAATTTATTAAAAGTATTAGATTTTAAAGTAAATAAATATTTAAAAACGTGATAATTTGTAGAATAATAAAAATATATTAAAATTAGAAATCATTTCATATTAGAAAAAAAAAATTTAATAAATATGATTATATTTTTACATAAATAAAAAATTGATGAATTTAAAATAATAAAAAGTAAAATACTTCTCTTTTCATAAAATTTATAGTTTGTATAATTAAAATATTATATTATAAATTAGGATTTAATTTGATGTTAGATAACGAAGTTAATAATAATAATATTTTAATAAAATTTATAATTTTTATCATTAAAATTTTCTACAACAAATAGGGTTAAAGTTTATGTTAGAATTTAAAATTGATTAAATAAATTAAAAAATTTACACAGTTAAATATTAAACAATTTAAAAAAAATTAAACATAGATTACTTGAAATAATTTTTTATAAAACATTCAATTTGTACATCACTTTTCAATCCATGAAAAAAATATTATACAAATTTGAGTAAGGTTTATTAAATTTTGATTGCCTCATACAACATGGCATCATCCAATCATCCATTGCAATCATCACACATCATCCGACCAGGCCCAGACGATGCGTCTCTCCTTACGCTTCAAAGTGTCCATATCTCTGAGCAGATATGGAACGGAGAGTCTGACCGAGAGCTGAAGATAAGGAGGGCGAAGTCTCATCATGAACGAGACAATGTTCTAGTGATTCCTCTTATGATCGTTGATAGGTTACGACGCGCAGGGTTCCTAGGTGTAGCGCAACTACCTTTCATACATAGTGATGCTTCGTTAGTCGAGGCATTGGTTGAGAGGTGGAGGTCAGAGACACACACCTTTCATACATTGCTTGGGGAGTGCACAATCACACGGCAGGATGTTGCAGTTTTAACTGGGTTTCCCATTGATGGCCAACCAGTTATTGGGCGTACATCGTCGAGAGGTTGGGAGGGTTTACTGCATTAGCTCCTTGGTGCTTCACCTGATGAGCGAGAGTTGGTGGGGGATCATTGAAGATGAGTTGGCTGCTCCAACATTTTGTAAGCATTGATGACCATATGGGGAGTAAGGAGCAGTTTGATCGCTTCACTAGTGCCTACATCTGGCGGCTCATTGGGGGTGTGATGTTTTGTGATCACTCGAGCTCAAGAGTCCCTCTACGATTCCTTCCTTTGATTGTTGATTTCGATGCTTGTGCTTAGTATAGTTAGGGAGCGGCAGTTCTTGCATATCTCTATCGTAAACTGTGCAGTTGAACAAATTACGATAAAAAAAAGATGCGTGGATTTTCCACTTTACTACAGCTATGGGCTTGGGAACGTTTTCCCAAGCTCTCTACCGAACGATTTCCATATGACGATCACACAGTTCCTTTAGGAACGAGGTATGTAACAGACATTATCGATAAATATGTTCTACATTTTAGGGTTTTACATAAGTGAATGTTAAATTTTTGCAATCTTATTTTAGGTGGATTCGAGGGTGCCTCAAGGCTGGCCGTCATCGTGATATCAGTTTCTATAGGCACATATTTGATTCGATGGATCGACATCAAGTTCGCTTCAGAGTTCCATTAACATTGATATTTACATTATTTCTTATACTTGTTAAGTTTAAAATAACCTCACTTTTTTACATAAACAGATCATTTGGCAACCATATGTGAGGGTCATGGATGATTTTCCTGATGCGTGTAGAGCTGGTTTTGATATATGGACAGCTGTGGTGCCTCTAATATGTTTCAACATATTAGAGTGGCACCAACCGGACCGCTATATGAGATAGTTCGGGATGGCACAACATATCCCTCAAGCTCCATCTCAGCCAGAGGATGTTCACAGGATGATGCTGAAAGGGAAGACCGACGAAAGTTGGCATAGAGTTTTCGGCCCTTTCTTAGCGATTTGGGAGGAGAGGCATCAACGTGTGTGCCTTGGTGTACCATCAGATAAGTTACTGGGTCATAACTTGGATTATATGAGATGGTACATCCGACATATACGTCGATGGATGACACAAGAAGCTGCTATAAAGGGGCATGTGGTAAGTTTTTTGGACCCATTACTTAATCATTTAAAATACTAATTTTAAATTATATAATGATTTACTATTTATTTTAATGTTAGGCGGATGAGTTGGAGATTATACATTACTTGTGCACTGAGGTTGCTACATCAGGGACCATGTCAGCAGTCGACATTTTTGACATCATCCGAGGACGCGTCGAGAGAACTATGCTGATGAAGAAGGTTGAGGGCCTTGTCGAGGCTAGGTTCAGTGCACCTGAACCAACTCAACAGGCTCCACCTGCTGATGCTAGGGTTGATATGGACCCCACACGTGTGGAGCGACAAGGTCTTCAGCTACGACGACGACGACGCGTAGCTCTAGTTGTACCTCCCATCCTACCGTTTCCACCCAGACAAGAGGGGCAGTACTTTGTCCCTACCGAGGATGTGCCCCCCTCGCCGATTCCAGTGTACACATACCCGTCGCAATAATCCTATGATGGCGATGGTTCGTTACTTTTTCTCTATGTTTACATTATTTATAATTAAATGTCATTTAATTTAACTAATTAACATATATTATGAAATTTTTGTAGATTCGTCTCATGTAGTTCCTTCCACCAAGGTGCAGTTCGACGCGACATTTGGACTATTCACATCGCTTGACTTGCCATCTCCTACACTCTTCGACCATGGCAATGTTGGGCTAGGACTGAGTTATGAACGAACTGGGGGGGGGGGGTCATTGTCATATGCTGCTACGATTTTTCATACTCCTTCACTATATTAGGCACCCTTGGTCACTCTCGATCCACCGATGCACGCATATGTCCATGATCAGCAGATTCTTCATCAATTTAATGGACAAGGCCTTAATCGAAATGTAGATTTGTCGGCTGCATTTCACCTAGGAGCACAGTTAGATCAGCCTCCACAGCCTGCATCAAAGATCCCTCGTTAGCAAACTAGGAGGACGACTAGGGGAAAAGGTGTTTGATTCATTTGTGGATTGTATATATTTTTATTTTTATGTAGATGTTTGATAAGCATAAATTTCATAAATAATTATCTCTCACTTTTATCTCATTAAGACTTCTTATATGTTCAATTAAGTGGTCTTTGTCATATTTTATGAGTTTGGGTTCATATGAAGTTTAATTGAATTTCTTTGCTTACCTGATTAAAATGACACTATTATAGTATTTTGAGCATAATAGGAGTTTTAGACATCCAAAAATCATGAACTTTGTCTTGCATTAAAGCTTAAAGAAGTGTCCACAGTTACAAAGAAAGGGCAGACTCTAAATACGATGTTTAGGACTCTAAATATAATTGTTTATTTATTAATTTATTGCTTCAGTTTTTTTTTTCAACCATGATATTGATGAACACAACAATAATCTCCCCACACTTATTGAAACACTTATGGTATGATAAATCCAGTATTCCTCTCCTTCTATGGTCAGACAAAGTTGTTTTTTTTTTTTTTGATTTGTGGTGAGCTAAAAAGAAGAAAAGGCTAATCGGCTCAAAGGGCTGATCAAAGGATAAAATTATATGGTTTGGTTATTTGGCCAAGTGGTTTGTTCAAGAAAAACAGTGCCTCAATCATTTTTGTACAATTCATGTGAAAATGTAGCTTCAAAAAGAATCAATGCAAGTTCTGAAGTAACATATTCCATGGATGAAAATCACACAAGAAAGAAAATATTAATAAGGCTCAAAATCTCACAGGTAATATATTTATCAAATCTAATCTATCCAGTTCAAATATGTGTTGCCAAACTAATTAATCTCGAAATGTAAATCAGTTTGTTTCAATTATTTTATGAAATCTAAAGAAAAACATACTTCCACATTCAATTTTTTTTTTCATAAGATGCGTATCAAGATTCAAGTGTAACTCCTTACTCAGCCATCTTACTCAAAGCAAGTTTATGATTCTAACCTAATTTTTTTTTGGTTTTTTTTTTAATTTTTCTTTTATATCGGACCATCCTCCCCCCAACCTATCCAAGACATTGTCCCCAATGTCTTAGATGGAATTTCATATAACAGGAAAAGAAATGTGAGAAAACCACCAAAGTAAGGAAAAGTTATAACCGAAGAGTGGTATCTGGTTCTCTTTTGTCTCTGTTATCCTGATTTGGTTGGTTCACCAGCTGCATTGCTATATTCTAAAAATGGTGAAAATTTCAAATAAATTGAAAAGACAATGTAAATGACAAACATACACGCATGAGAATGAACAGTAGTTGTGATTGTGGCTCACATCTTCCTCTGGTTTTACGTCCAGTAACGGCTGAAACGCCTTCTAAGAGTCGAGGATGTGCTTCCCATTCAGTTTTCTTGTAAACTGACAACAGGGTCTTTTAAAGTCAGATTCCCAAGACTATAACGTGCTTTTTCCTTACGGAATAGTTCAAACAAATCAAGAATAGTATACCTAAAAAAAAATTGTTAGAAAGGTTAAAAATTTTATACAAACTCCTAAATAAGCCTAGGAAACTAAAATGGTCCCCGGCAACGGCGCCAAATTTTTGACACGCTCGTCGCAAATGCGTAAAAATAATTTCTAGATTTCCTCCAAACTATTGGTATAGTATAAGGTGCAACCTAGGTCATCTCCCAAAGACCATTTCAGATTCTTAAGCAAATAAGGAGAAAATTAGAACAAGGGGGTTTTGTAAAGATGTGATATTAAGTGCTAATGTTATATTTTGAGACATTGATCTGGGTTTTTCATTTCCCTTTAATGTTGCTTATGTGTTTTATTGTGCTTTACTTTATACGTTGTTATTACTTATTTCATTTAATTCAGTATGTATATCATGTTATCCACGAATGTTAATGTTCTGTATTTATTATTTTTCACCACATAATGAGCACATATGCAATATTGCAATTCAATTGATTGAATTTACTCGCAAAATAGTTAAACACAATTCAAACTATAATATTACAACGGCTAATCATTTCATACACATTGAAACATTTAACTTAACCATAATTCTTGATAACATCATTATTAATTAATTTCGATCTCTTTGTGGACATCGAGACTGATTATGACTCATTTCCCTACACAGACGACATCTTGTTCTAGGTTGCGATTCAACCCAATCTATTTCATTTCTTATATGAATTGATTTGGGTCTACCCTTCCCTCTCACTCTTTCTTCATCTGGTATCAGAACCCAATCATTAACATCAGGAAGATCACTGTCATTCCCAATCGGCCACCAATCCAATGAGTAAGCACCAAATATGTGTTCAAGGGAATATACGTCATCAACAAATTGGTAGAAGTCAATACTAACCACCGCACAAGCAGCTATTACATGGGAGTAAGGATACCTTAATAGTTGAAATTTACCACATTGACAATAACAATCGACTAACCTTACCGACCATTTGTTACCTCCTCGTTGAGTTATTAGGTTGAAAGCTTCCTCAATCTCAAATCGTGAAGACTGTATATCATATCTTCTGACCTGATGTGAGCATGCAACTTCTTGATTTTTTCTAATTGCATCCATAAGTTTTTTACAAAAATGTTGACCACTCGCAATCTCAGCTTTAACTATTCCACCCCTTTGCACAAAATATTCAACTAAACGACTATAGGTACATTTAACCAGAGTGGTGATAGGAAGATTTCGTGCAACTTTTAAAACTTTGTTAATTGCCTCCGCTAGATTAGTTGTCATGCGGCCAAATCGCCTGCCATGTTCATCGTACACAAGACTCCATTTCTCTTTTGATATGCTATCAATCCACCTGGCCACATCTGCATTAGTCTGTCGAAACTTTGCTAACTTGTGATAAAAAATTTCTTTACATGTAGTGTAACCTGTAAAGTCAATTAAAAACACATTACCATCAACCAAAAAATTATGAAGTCCTAATATATATATATATATATATGAAATTTAAATTGACTTTACCTAATTTAAGAAACTCTTGTTTCAATTTCTGGTTTTTAAATCTACGATTAAAATTGCTAGCAATATGCCTGATGCAATAAACATGGTATGCATTTGGAGGTTGCCAACCTAAGTGAGAGTTATTCATTACTGATTTAATGCTTTAATGTCTATCTGATATCAAGCATATTCCACTTCTGAGTTATATAGTCTCTTAACAAAGATAAAAACCAACTTCATTCATCTAATGTCTCACCCTCAACAATAGCCAAAGCAATAGGTAGCACACCGTTGTTTCCATCTTGAGTTATGGCTATATTTCCCATAAAGAAATGTGCCATCAATTTGAATAAGTGGTTTGCAAAAGTTGAAGGCATCACAACATTGTCTAAAACACCAAAAAACCTGAAAGAATTTTCTCACTCCATTCTGAACCTGATTATCAATAATGACATCTTCTGTCTTGAGCTTGTACCTAGAATCTGGAGCAAATTGAATCATTCTATGTAACCATTTCGGCAATAAATCATAACACTGAACCCAATCACCAAACACACGGACGATTGCTTTCTGCCGTGCAATCCATGCTTTCTTGTACGAAACTTTGTATCCATACTGACTTAGCATTCTTTCTTGGATTAAGGAAACTGACAAAGATGGTTCTTCATTTACCATACCGAATAAACAATAAAAAATAAATGCAAAAATGAATAACTGCAATATAATAATAAAAAAAATTAAGTTAGTGGAAACAACGTAAGCATATGCATGAACAAATAAAATAAGAATCCAACTTTCTATGGTCTTGAGATATAAAAGCATTAATGCAACTATGTTGACCATCCCATTTTGTTACAAACCTTTCATTAGATCGTTTTGATAAACATGCTCTCATTCATCATTGACAACCACTTCCATGATTAGGACAACGGATAGAAATATATGTTGGTTTTGATTCAACAACAACAAAACTTTGGTGTACCTTCATAGAATAATGTTTCAATACAGTTTGCACTTGTTCTTTACTTTCAAATTGTAACCCAACATATAACTCATCACCAACCATACATTTTTCATGTCCAATATTTGCTGAAAAGTTAAGATCTTCATCTGGATATTCCCAATTAACATTCCTGTAGTGTAAACTGCTTTTCCAGAATGCCAATTTTTTTAAATAAAAAATAATGTTAAAAATTTATATAAAAACTAAGTTTAGCAATATTGATTATAACTTATTTACCTGATTGATCTCTTTGTTCAATAGATGTTCTGCATGCTGGAGATGGAATGTGAAATGAACTTCCACCTACACCTTCATGCAAGTTCACCATAAATTGTTGATCAGCATTTTCATGATCACTATCACCATCATCTTCATCAACGATGTGAGCTAAATTTTCCCATTTTAATTCATTCACATTTAAACCATCATTTTCTTCATCACTAAATTCATCTATCAGAGACAAATAATAATTTTCATCTTCATCATCAAAGACATTTTTACACCACCTGAAAAAATTATTAATAAAAAATGTCATTTAATAAAAATTAATCCACTCAACACAAATAATCAATGTAAACCATCATTTACTTACCACTTACAGCAGATCCATCTTTTCATTAACAATATCAATGTCGACATACACTTCAAGGACAAACATTAGACGTTGTTGCTCAAATGCATTTATCATGCATTTTACATCTTTATTATCTCTAATTTGAAAACCTTTGTACTCAATTTTTTTAGATGATATTAAAAATCTTCCTATTAAGTTTGAAATAATTTGCCCATATGACAATTTTAATTTCTTAAAATTTTTTCTTTCAATTCATTAAAACTAACGTTTTTTGAAACCTAAATTAGTTTCTTTTTTTTCTCAAATGTTAAACTTTCCTCACTTTCAAACATTTTTCCATTAAAATATATAATAATAATTATTTTATCCATAATTCAAATGAAATATATAAAAACTTCAAATAATTTTAAAAATAATTTAAAAACTATTCAAGTATGAAAAAAATATTACCTTCACTGTAAAATAAAACAAATGCTAGAAAGCTCTCTTCCCTTCACTCTTACGCACTAAATTTTTTTTCGAATAATACAATTAACTTACATCTATTTATACACCGTTATGATGTTTAAATAAATGCCTCACATAATTAAAATTTAATAAATTTATGCGTTTTGGATTTGAAAAATAAAAAGCATAAATTTATGCGTATTGGGTTTGCAAAACGCATAAATTTATACTTTTTACCTTAAAAAGAATAAATTTATACGTTTTGCAAACTCAAAACGCATAAATTTATACTTTTTATCAAACTCAAAACGCATAATTTTATACTTTTTAATGTCAAACACATAAATTTATATTTTTTAACCTAAAATACATAAATTTATGCGTTTTTTTTACTGTTTCTATCCCATTTTAAAAAATATTTTTTTAACACTATTTTTAGAATTAAATTTTTTAAAAAGTCATTTTGAAAAAAAACCTTAAATATGTATTATTTTTTATATTTTATATAATATTTTTAATACGTCAGAATACAATATCTTACAATTCTTTTATAAGGAAATTTTAAAACATAAAACATATATACACAGCCAACACGCTCAAATTTCATTTGCCTGATTGGTGTTAAATGGGTTACTTTCTCCCGTTTGAGTCGGTCTGAGTTAAATTTTTTATTCTATTAAATCGGATTAAAAAATTAATTTATTATTTAATTGTGTTAGAGAATAATTTTCTAAATTTAATTTAAATTCATATTTCATACTTAATTTGATTAAACTGACACTAGTATGATAAAATAAAAATTTGAATAAACCAAAAAATAAAATAAATCAAGCAAACTAATTAAAATATAAATTTTATAACATTAATGGACTTAATTGGATTGACCTAACTTTCTAACTATTAACATATTATCTGATAATTGAGCAGTATAATATAAATAAAAGTGAAATTATTTAGTCCAACTTTTAATTTGATAAAATTAAAATATTTCTTATGGTAAGAGTTTGAATAAATGATTTTTTAAAAACTATCCAAATTGTTAATATCTCACTCTTAATAGTTTATTAAAGATTCAATTACACATTGATTCATTTAAATTAGTTTATGTATATTTTCTTATCTCCCAAATTTTCTAATTCAATTGATTTTTTATTTTTAAATTAAAAATTTTAGTTTTATTTATTAATTTTATACTATTTAATATCCTTAAATTATTATTTTTAAATTAAATATTTTACAAATTAAATTAGTTATTCTATTTTAGATCATTTTTCTTAAAATTCATTTATCTATATTTCAAATTAACAAAGAAACTCTAATTTTTATGTTTAAACTATAAATTTACTTATTGAAAAATATTTTAAATTTAATTTATTTTTTATTTTTTGAATTTAAATTTAATTTGTCTAAAAAAATTTCATAAAATATAAATATTTTGTAAAAAAATAAAGGTTTATATAGAAGAAAATAAAAAATGCTTAAACTTTTAAATAGAAGAACTTAATTAAAAATAAAGTTAAAAACTAAAATCATACACAATTTAAATTAAAAATTTAAAATCTAAATATGTCTCATACTATCCCTAATTTTAAATTTAATTCAGATCAAAGAGCACTTTATCTAATTTCATTTTTTGTATACCTGTCTTTCATCGTCGCACAATTATCGAAATTAATTATTTCGTAAACGTCCTAGACAGGGTGGTTAAAAGTCTCCACTTTAAAGAGACTTTATGTTATCAAAATCACTATTTTTGACTCGAAGGTTAGGTTTATAATTGTGTCTATTGATTAAAGACGAAGAAAGAAAACCAACATATATTTTTCATGAAATCAAAAAACTAAAAATTTTAAATACACATAATTGGTGATATTATTTAAAGAAAAATAATTCTATTTTTTTAAAATAATTTCTAAAAATTCTTAAAAATAAGCGAGTTTAAAATAAGGTAAATCAAGTTCAAATCCGAGGACGGTAATTCGATTCAGTTGTATTTTTTATTTCAATTTAATTTATTTATAATTTTAGTTCTTAAATTTGTTAGTAACTTTGGTTTTTTATTTTTAAATTTAGTAAATTTTTTAATAATTTTATTTTACTTAAAACTCTATAATTCTTATTTTCTTACTTAAAATATATAAATTAAACTAATCAAAATATTTTTCATTTCTTTTACTCAAATTCACCGACCAAAATATTAAATTTATCATAAATAAAAAATCAAATTCTTTCTTCAATTTCTAATCTTATATCCTATAAAATTTTTCATATTTTATAAATGTTTTACTTTTAAACTTTTAAAATTATTTCATATTACAAATTATTTTAAAAATTTAATTATTATAAATAAATTTACTAAATTTTAAAAATAAAAAACCATTTTTAAAAAAAGAATAAAGATAAAGATGGCATAAAAATTATGGTAGATGAACTAAAAATAGACAAAACTTTTTTTCCTATTATTGCGGCTAACCCTTTCCCTTACATATGTTGCCAAACACATACTAACACATAAAGCCATAATTTCTATTGTTAGAGTGACACGTAAATCTTGTGCCCAATATGGAACACTACTGTGGTCCCATGGAAGAAATTGGGCAGAATGCTATTCCATTACAACAATGACGTTTCCCAAGTGCAAATCAAGAGCATCTTTTTACATGACTTCAGTGTCAAGCCCTTTAGGTTTTTTCTTACCAATCTAACAACACAATTCATTTTTCACTATTAAAAAGTAATAAGCACCCAAAACTTCTCTCATTTAAAAAATGAAAAATTTCTTTCTCATAAATCACAATCATTGCATATGAGAGAGATTTTCATTATTCCAAATCCCTGCTCAACCCATAGTGGGTCAAAAAGGCAATTATCAACCTCTATATAAGGAGGTTTTATGGTAAAGGTTGTCAATGCAATAGCCACTAATTCCAATATTCATTCACCTAATACTTGACCAAGGAAGGCTAGTGTTCTACTTGCAGCTTTCAAGCTAAGATTGACATAGGAAGATGGAGAAGATCAACAAACTTGATCCAAATATTGAAGATGTTAGTGATGACATGAAATGGGTTCATGATTCTTCATTGGATCACCAAGGCAGAGTTCCTCTCCGAGCTTCAACTGGTTCTTGGAAAGCTTCTTTTTTCATTATCGGTAAGAAATTAAATACCCCTCCATGTAGCTCTAACCTACCATATTTAAGTTAAAGAGATACACTCTTTCTACAATATTTCTTTTTTCTGTCTTTTCATCATCTAGATTTTCTTATCATTTACCTTTCTCTTTCAAATTAATGCATCATAGTACTACTTATTTATTTATCTATCTTTGCCTGTTTCGTATGCGCTTAACTCTTTTCAGTTATTGAACTCCATGGTTATTAATAGAAAATGTTAATCAATGATTTTAAAGACTATTTAGGAATTAAAAATATTTTTTATAAAAACATAATATTTAATATTTTTTATTTTATTTTTAATATAATATTGTTATTTATTGATTTCTTTAATCATTACTTGTAAACAGGACTTTTCATTAATCTATCATTCAAAAAATAATTAATTCCACCATCCTTTCCTTTTCTTACTTTTCTATCTATTCCTATTTCTATTTATATTCTAATAACAAGTTCAGTAACTTCATCTCTCAACCCCGGTTTTGAAATTCCTCTGGTTAGTTCTACGTTTCATGCTTTTGTGATATAAGTTAATTTTGAACGATCAGATATATAACATAAATAGTTTATTAATATTATATTTAAATAAAAATAATCTTAAATCTTCCTATATAATTATATCATTAAAATTAATTTCTTTTACTTCTTAAGTTTTCATTAAATATGTTCTTTATATATGTATAAGCTCATGCATGTGTGACTCACTCCATATATTAATAAATACTATTTTGAACTAAAAGCATTACTGAATTACTTTAAAGCAGCTGAAACTGATTAACATAACATAGTAGCTAAAATTTTCGGAGGCTAACCATAATTATATTGTCATATACTTCAAGTTACCGAATGATGGGCTTGCTTCATAAAAATTTTATATATATATTTACAATAGAAATAATAATATTTAAACATAAAATTTAATGTAAACCACCCTAATTTCTCGCTATGGGATCAACTTTAGTAGCTTAAATTTTTATTTTCATATATTTATATTCATCTGTGAATATTCCAGGACGCCAATAAGCTATATTAATCAAATCATTTATATTTTCATATGTTATCACAAATTGTTTTCGGAATAGATTTCATCTTTTATACTTTTTTAGACAATGAGAATGCTTTACCTTTTATAAATTTAACACAACTTCTGCCTAAACTTCAAGCCTCATCCGAACACATTTTAGATGGCAGAATACCTTCGTTTTTTCTTCCCAAAAATTGAGTGCTTATAAAGAAGTTTATGAGATCTCTATCCCATTCGGAGTGTAGGCTTTCCCATATACAGGCTAGATGCCAAATATGTGTGTGTGAGGTTATTTGAGATTTTTTAAGAGATTTTAAGAGTTTTGTTAGTTTTTAACTTTTCAAAATATCCATTTCAAATATTTTTTGGTGTAATGATAATAAAAAATAAAATAAATTAAAGTGAATAATCTTTAATGATTAACAAGGAGTGTTTAAAATCTGGATAATTAAAATGTTTGGCTTATAGAATTAATTTTGATGACAAATCTAAATATTTATTGTCTATCATTATATATGTTAGCTTTCATTAGCATAATTTTTACCTAATAGAAATTAAACATTAGCTATATATATATATATATATATATATTATAAACCTACTATAATACATTATATTAACAGATAAACTTTGTTATTATAAAGAATTAATATGTATTATTAATATATTAAATAAATATTAGTAGAAGTTATACTAACAGAAGTAATTAAGCGTTTGCTATTTTCTTGCTCCTTAACAATGACATGTTTTTAGAGCAATTATGGACAATATTAGAGATCTCTTTACTGTTTGGAGCTTCTTACGCTGGCCAGTATATCCTTAACAACAAAGAATATTATACTAATTGGGTAGTAATTATGGTTAGATTCCAGTGAAGTAAAATGGTCAAGAACCGTGCGACTCGGAAGAACTGGGTCCCACTTTATACCAACTATGAGATATATTCTAGTAGCATTAGTGAAGATAATGGATATGAACCACACAATTTAGGCATTATATATTTACTATTACTAGTGAAAAAGATGCCCCACTCCCTTCTAAACTATATTTGAATTGGATAATGAGAGTTAATTTAGCGGATAAGTTCTTTAGCTCTATTCAGATTACTGGTTAAACATAGATTATTTAGATTAATACATGGATAATTGTTAGGGTAAATTATACCCCTATTTTTTAAAGTTAAAACTTTAAAACTTATAATTTTTTTAAAGTTTATATAAAAATATAACATTGTATATTATTTTTAAATATATAAATTTTATACAATTTTTTTTAATTTCTTCTAAAATTATAGAGATAAAGAAGGTTAAATTAATATAAAAAAATATTAGTAATATTTTATTAAATATTAAAGAGTATGAATATATTTTTCTTAATTATTATTCAAATGATTTTAAAGTTATGTATGGTATAGATTCTACATAGAAAAGTTAAAAGAAGCATAATAAGTTATTTGAATATAAATTTGATGTTTATTAATAATATATAATGGATGAATTGATAAAATTTTCGATTCAACAAAATAATTAATCACATATATTGAAAAGATAACCATTTTCGAAAAAATAAAAACAAAACGGGTAGTCAAGTGCATAAAAAAGAATAGTTAGTTGATTTATTTCACCAAACTAACAAAGTTCTGAGTTTGATTGATTTTGAATGCCCTTCAACTTATTTTAGAGTATGTTCCATTTTAATTTGTACCATCTATTTAGCTTAGTGAACTCGGTTACGTTGAGAAATGTTAAAACAAACAAAGCCACAATCTTCCTAGAAAAAACTTTTATATATGTAAAAAAACGTCATTTCTTAAAAAGATTAATCTTTTTCAACACATGCATAATATTATACGTGAAACGCTTACATTTAATTTATTGTCAGAAAATTTTCTTAATAACGCAATTTATGCATGTTATCTTATCTCTCTATAAACTTTAGTCGCCATGTTATAGCATGCTTTATTTGTAGAATATGTAATCGTCCTTTGTAGGCCATGAATGCGCTTAGACCATTACATATAGTTTTCTTAGTAAAAGAACTTAGCTTAGCCTTTTCCCCTTCTTTTAAAAGATTAGAAATGTAAATTATTAATCAAAATAGCAAAGAATCGTTTAGCTAAATACTGATTTTATACCGCTGAATTAAAACTCAACCGATATGGATATAGCAGGAACACTTGATAGTGGTTTAGGAATCTAGATTGGCCCAACTTGCAAAACAGATAAAGTAAATATATAAATTGCATAAAAGATTGTGCCACTTAATCAAAACTCAACCAATTTATTAATATTAAATAATTGTTAGATTTAAAGTTGAATAAATTTTAATAAAATTAATTTCAAATTGTTAAATATTTTAAAGATGTGTACATACATCAATTCTAACCATATATTTTAATTAAAAACATATGTTTAATATTAAAAATAAAAAATTGATTGTTTAACAAAAGTTTAACAGCGGTTTTGGATTCTCTATTATCCAACATTCATCTTATTTCTTAATTTATTTATCTATTTATTTATTAATGAGGGTCAACATTCACAGAGTAAAAGAATAACATCTTCCATGTATTTTTTTTATAATTAGTCGCTACTATAAAATGCAAATTTGATTTGAAAAGCATCCAGTTAAATAAAATTTGATATCAATATTTTATTATATATTGACTATTCATTCTTAATCCCTATCGCTTTTAACCTACTCGACCCCTTTTAGAATAAAAAGTTTATTATATATTCCTTGTTTACTCCATATTGTGGGTGACAAAATCTCGAAACAAGAATGATACTTTACCTGCTTGCTTTCTTGGCCAATCAATTAAGAAGCTATTCCACGACAAAAAAAAATAATAAAAAACATTACGAAGCTCTTCGAAGTATAAAATTTGGGATTGATGGTTTAGGATACTTGTTCCCTTTTAGACATTTTATTTTTGTGATCCTCCTAGTTATATATATCTTTAATACACAAGCAAATATAAATTGAAACACTTATTTTTCTATATTGAAAAATGATTCCGTTTATTTGAATCTATAACTTTGTATTTGCATGAAAAGTTTTAAAATTTTAAAAATTGTTAAATAAAAATTATTATTAAAAAAGAGTAAATTTTTTTTAAAAAATTAAATATAATAGAGAATTTTTTAAATCTTCTCTAAATTTAAGTATTATTTAAAATTTTTATTTGATATAAAAATTATTCAAATAAAAATCGACAATACTTTTAAAATTACTTTTATCATCCAAATACATATAATTTAGTAATATACAATTACTCTATTTAAACAAAAGATAAGTTAAAAAATTACTCTTATTTAGCTGATTAACAAATAAGCATGTATATATATATTCATGAACTATAAACTCATTCTTTCGAAAGAAAAAAGACAAGTAATTTATTTACACTAAACATATGGTTTTTAATCCCTTTTGTGCAGCAATTGAGTTTAGTGAGAGGTTGAGTTACTTTGGAATAGCAACTAGCTTGGTCCTTTACCTCACAAAGGTTATTCATGAAGACCTTAAGACAGCAGTTAAAAATGTTAACTCCTGGTCTGGTGTCACCACTTTGATGCCCTTATTTGGAGGATTCCTTGCTGATGCATATTTGGGTCGCTACAGCACTGTGATTGCATCATGCATTGTTTATCTCATGGTAATCAATCTCAACCACCATTCAATTAGCACTTAATTACATTGTAATTATCAATTTGTCATTTTATTATGATTCTGCTCAGCAAATTAGTTAAGAAATCAATACATTAAACAGTTTATTAGAAATCATGTTAAAGGTTACATTAAGTTATTTGGGGAAGTTCATTGTTATACTTTGTAATAAAAAATTGAATTATATATTAAATTAATCTTTAAAATTTCAAGTGTTAATCAGTTTAATCTTTGAAATTAAAAAATATTATTTTAATTTCTAAAATTATTAATGAGTAATCACTTTATTTTCTGAAATTACAAAATAACAGTCATTCTAATTTATAAAATTATAACAATAAAAACTAAAATATTTATATTTGATAATTTAGGAGTGAAAATAATTTTTATAATTTGAATAGTCAATCTGATGCATTACTCAAAAAATTTGTACTTTTAATCCTTTAACTATTTTGATTATTTCCCTTATATTATATACCTTATTAACTATGGAACACTTGTTTTTGTATGACAAAAAAAACAGGGTTTGGTTCTGCTTTGTCTATCATGGTTTTTACCAGGTTTGAAGCCATGTGATCATGGAAACATGTGCACTGAACCTAGGAAGATTCATGAAGTGGTTTTCTTCCTAGCAATCTATTTAATATCGATAGGAACTGGGGGGCACAAACCTTCCTTGGAGAGCTTTGGTGCTGATCAATTTGATGACAATCATGGTGAAGAAAGAAGACAGAAAATGTCGTTTTTCAATTGGTGGAGTTGTGGTCTCTGCAGTGGACTCATTCTAGGAGTGACTTTGATTGTTTATGTGCAAGAGCATGTGAATTGGGGTGTTGCTGATATCATTCTCACATGTCTCATGGCTTTCTCATTGCTCATTTTCTTCATAGGAAGGTCATGTTATCGCTATAGAGCACCAACTGGGAGCCCCTTCACTCCTATGTTGCAAGTTCTTGTTGCTGCTTTTTCCAAAAGAAACCTTCCATACCCTTCCGATCCTACTCAACTTTATGAAGTTCCCAAGTCTGATGACCACAATAAAACATTTCTAGCTCACACCAAGAAACTCAAGTAAGTGCCAAAACTAAATTATTACATTGAGAAAAGGTCAATTTAGTGAGGTATATTAATTCAGTTTTTCCAAGAAAAGATAAAAAAATTAAATATAGAAGTCATTCAATACACTTATTTCAAGTAATTAAAAGTATTTAATGAGGCCTTTTAGTATTCTTTATGATATGCATGTGGGTACATATTAATAAAAAATTGATAAAAATCTTTAAAAGAAGTTTCTATTATAATTTTCTTATAAATTAAAAGGCTTTCTAGTAAGATCTTTAGAATATTAGTGAAGTATTAAATATACTTCAAATATTTTAAAATATAACTTTTGAATGAATTTTATGTTTTTGATATAAGTGTGTGTTTTAAGTTAAAGCTTTCTATTTTTGTTTCACCATCTTTAAGACATTAATTGCTAGCGTTTAACACAGATTGATTATGAATAATAAATTAATGGTATGATTTGTTTGATCAGATTTCTTGATAAGGCAGCGATTCTTGAAAATGAAGGGAACATGGCAGAGAAACAGAGTCCTTGGAAACTTGCAACCGTGACTAAGGTTGAAGAAATGAAGCTAATAATCAACATGATCCCCATTTGGGTATTCACTCTACCATTTGGAGTATGTGCTTCACAAACAACCACTTTTTTCATCAAACAAGGTGCCATTATGGACAAAAAAATAGGCAAAGGGTTTGAGATTCCTTCAGCTTCAATTTTCACTCTTGCTGCCATTGGGATGATAATTTCAGTGATAGTTTATGAAAAACTCCTTGTGCCACTATTAAGAAGGCTAACAGGAAATGAAAGAGGAATCAATATCCTTCAAAGGATTGGTTTTGGAATGGTTTTCTCAATCATCACTATGATAGTAGCAGCTTTGGTAGAAAAAAAGAGGCTTCATGCTGTTGAGATGAATGGCCCATTAAAGGGGTCTTTATCAATGAGTGTCTTTTGGTTGGCCCCACAATTTCTAATTATTGGGTTTGGTGATGGGTTTACTCTTGTGGGCTTGCAAGAGTATTTCTATGACCAAGTACCTGACTCAATGAGAAGCTTGGGAATTGCACTTTACCTTAGTGTAATTGGGGCTTCAAGTTTTCTTAGCAATTTGCTTATAACAATTGTGGATCATGTGACAAGTAAGAATGGAAAGAGTTGGTTTGGTAAGGATTTGAACAGTAGCCGCTTGGACAAATTTTATTGGGTATTGGCACTAATCACCACATTGAACTTGTTTATCTTTGTGTTCTTTGCTCGCCAGTATTCATATAAGAATGTGCAAAAGGTTGCAGTGGCTGATTGTTATGAAGGCAAAAATAATGATGGTGGAAAAGAGACAATGGTTTGAATTAGTGAAATTAACTTAGTTCTACTTAGCATTAATCACTAGGATTTCATCCTCCGATGATGACAATAATGTTTTTCACTTGCTATTTTATATTTTGTACCACTATTCTATATATATATATATATATATACATTACCCTACTCTGTGTAGTTTACCACTATTATATATAACCATGTGTTAATTACTTTGATTTTGAAAAATAATCTTAGCAAGTTAGCATATGCTTGATTGTTTATTAGCTATTGCTCAAACCAGGAGCTTTTTATTTATCCGTTTATGGCATGGGTGTAATATGCCAAGAAAATGATGTATACAACCATTTCAAAATGTGATATTTATTTTATTTTTTCTGTTATCTCTCATTTTAGGGAAGCTCTTATCCTTTTTTGGAACTAAATTTCAATAAATTGCACTGTTCTGATATATCAATCATATACTTGCCACTCCCGCGTACAACAACACTAGGTTAATTAATTTTGTATTTGTAATTTAATTACTGGAAGAGGGGGAAAAATTCATCTACTACCTGGAATGATATCACCGAGCGAATAAAGATATATTGTTTGGGTTATGATTTGTAAACACTATGGTTTGATCAATGGAAAATTAACTTCCCTGCTTGTAATCTGGTTTCCGTTATTTCAATACCCATTAGAATTGTTCTAAAGATAAATTACTTTTGTGGAGAAAATTCGCATTCATTCATCAATGTTAAAAATGGTGGGGCATTCATGGATATTTTAGCTCACTAATATGTTTCGGATGGAAGAAATTTGGATTCTCTCATTATGGTCAATGTTAAATAATAAGGTAATATAAAAAATAAAATGATATAATTTTGTTTATATTGAATCAATAAATTATAAAATTGATCATCACGTGTTTCAATTATATAAAAGAATTAAAATTCACAATCATATGACGAATAGAATGGACTCTCAAATCTCAAGGCTCTGAAAAAGCCGAATTCAACTATGGCTATTGTTTTTGGTCTACAATACGTTGATGCTTTGTTTGAGGAATGGATCATTTTAGTATGGGCAAACATGATGCAGCCCATTGGCCCAAACCTTTTTCACTCCCTTCTACAAAATACATCCTTTTTTTAAAAAAAAAAAAAATTATTTTAAAAATATCCTTCCCTCAATGGAAAGCATCATCCTTCTTTTCATGCACATTTTAAAAAACTAATTTTCAAAAAGCATTATTTACACACATTATATATATTTTAAAAATTGATTTTTGAGTATATATTTTATATGTAAATAATATCTTTAAAAATTTAGTTTTGAAAATGTATGTAAAAAATATTTTTAGAAATTAAAATTTTAAAATAGGGAGAGAATATTAAAAATAAAATTGAAAATGTTAAAAGTAATTCTCCAAACCATGTCACAACAAAGGTTATATACTCAAGAAGAAGGAGTTCTTAATGAATGAGCTACCACGCATAGTTATAACCTATAATGTCGAAAGAGAAGAAGAAGAAGAAGAAGAGAGAAAGAGAATTTATCCCTGTTAAAGAAGATTACTAGTTTAAAGAAAATAAGAGGGTTTTTTATAAAAAGGGGGCAAATGTTAAAACTTTTTACTATTATGGTGTAAAGAGAATAGTATTTTTCTGCAAGAGGTGTATACAGTACCTATGATGAATAAATTTATGCGTTGCACCTATAATGCATTTATTTATGCACTATAGGAGGGTATGATGCATTTATTTATACATCACAAACTTAACCTTCTACCAACCTCATCAATCTTTTCCTTGTGATGCATTATGATGCATAAATTTATGTGTCTTTGGTATTGTACACATCTCTTGTAAGGAAATACTTTTCCCCCTACACCATAATGATAAAAAATTTTAATATTTAACCCCTTTTCATAAAAAATCCAAAAGAAGATTATTAGTTCAAATCATTAATAAAGTAAGACAAGACAAGGACGTAACTACAACCAATATTTTTTTAGCAGATCAGATATAAATTAAAATAAAAATATAAGATTATATATTAAACTTTATAAGGAAAACAAACATTTCTCCACACATGTCAACATTGTATTAATTCATTTTCTATTATCTCATCTTTTTTTATTTGTTCTCACCTAGAGCTTTTTTAAATTTTATAACCTTTTTTTGAATATTATATTTTTTTATCTTTTATTTGGAAAAATTCATGATACAATGAAAGAACAATTGATGAAAAAAGAGCAGTAATGCTTGCATGTGCAGGTTCTTCTTTCATATACATATTCTTTTCTCACCTGTGTTTTTCATTTTCTATAACATCTTAAAAATGAATATCGATTTTATGTTTAAATCGTTCATTCAGTTTTATTATCATTGTATTATCTTATGATGCAAAATTTTTGAAAAATATTCATTAGAAAAAATACAATAATTTTTTTTAAACAAACACTTTGATATAAGATGTGAGCCTCGTGGATATAGGCGCTCGTGTCGGTAAATAAATTATTAGGTATTTTTGTGCATGTATAAGTTATTATCATTATAAATTATTCCCTTCATCTTATTTGTCTCTATTCAGCAGTAAAACAAATTAAATATAATCCATACATACACATAGGATTTATATGATTATACAGTCCTTTTTACACATACATAAACAATCTTAGGCACTAAGGCTTTTACACACACCCAACTACATACCATGTTTACATACATATTTGATTCATATTTTAGTACATGAACTAATTTACAGCTACATAATAATAGTTAGGATGCCTACATCCAACTATTTACAAAAGTTTACATTATAGGTATGACAACTTCAACTTTTTCTTTGGAAACAAAACAAAGGGGACCAACAAAATTTCTAAGGCCTAGCGGTGAAAGCGTTCCAACCACATGCTCTGGTCAAGAGAAGGAAAAGTACCATTGGACATCTCCTAATAGGCTTGGAAAGGATAAGGCATAGGATAAGGATAACTTCCTTGTGTGGACCAAACATGTGAAGAACTATGGTATTGTGATGGAGTCTAGGGGTCTCTTTCCCCCTTTGAGGAAGAGGAACCTTAGCTATTGTAGTTTGTTGCCTTCTATAACCAAGAAGAGGTAGAAAACCTCCATTGGGATGAAAGGCCTCTGAAGGGATTGCAAAATTCATCGTTGTAAAGTTTGGATTGAAGACTTCTAAACCCAATGAAAAATAGATCCTCACACTAGCTTAGGCTGTGATTAATAGGATGTGGAGGTTTGCTAACCAATCCATATTACTAATGTTTATAAAGACCATCGTCATCGCGAAGGACATGTTGATCGTCTGGAAAGAAAGTGGGGAGAGAAGAAGTGAGAAACTAAGTTTCTTAGTAGGATTTTACTCTATTTCTAATATCATCACTTTCAACCCAGCCACTCCAATTTATTAGAAAACCATGTCATACATTCTAGATTGATTTTAATCTTTCAAAAACTATTACTGAAGTGAGTTATTTTTTAAAATAGAAAAAAACCATTAATACATAAAGAAATAATTTCCTTAAATCTCATAAATCTTTGGAATCACATTGCAAATATTATTTGACTAGCATGTTTTCTATGTCTTACAAATGTCTCATTTAGTTTCTATTCTACACCTTTGGGGAATTTTATTTTTTGTTCCACACCTTCGAGGAATTTTATTTTCTATTCCACCATACCTTCGGGAAATTCTTAAGACGTAGACACACATCATAAACGGTAAAATAATATTTTTTCAATGGTTCTGCTACTCTACCTTATACTCTTAAGGATATGAGTTCATTCCTAGATGGTCATCACTATCCCATAATAAATGAAGAATCCTTTTATCTTCACAATAGAAGGATTTATGGAGAACCTTTTTGTCTCATCTTCAGCAAGACTCTGTTGTCCCCTAGATGTGCATAAGGTACATAAAGAGTAGATTAAATTTTCACATAAGTTTTCTTTAGTAATCCTTTAAATTATTTAGGTTCATTCTAAAGGCTTTCAGCTAATCATGCATGTTCAATCAATGTCCAACCAATATGTCATGAACATTTAGGTCTCAATTTATATCACATCATCATCCATACATGATCATCATATATAACATCATTCTTTAAACATTCATGAACATCCATCATTCAATTCACTTTATACTTTATGTAATCATAAACCAACACAAGTTGGCTTAACATTCTCTAACATATAATGGTCTTCTAAATTAAGATTTAGTTACGCTTATCATTCAATCTTGAGTAACATAATCTCATACACCCATGCATGCCCACCTTGTTATATTCATAACATTTTATGATGAATGTCGCAACCGTAATTTCGACGAGACGACGAACTCGCTAAAATTTTGAAATGATTTTTATTTGGATTAATGTGGAGTCGCCACCAAATTTTTATTTAAGGGAAAAAGATTCAGAAAAAACCCTAACTTGAGGATGAGATTTAGGTTCGGGAGTCGGTTACGAGTGAGGAAGGTGTTAGGCACCCCACTCGCCCGTTTCGGAGAACGGTACCCTTAAATTGAGTGTGTGATTATTTGAAAATGGTTTGATCCCTTTAATTAGAGTGAAAATAAATACTTGATGGAGGTTAGCCGTCAGACTTGATCCTGCTCATACGTATTCCCCGGTGCAATGGAAAACTCAAGGCTTACGTAATTCTGGTTTATGAAGGCTTGACGTTCAGAGAAATTTGAAAAGTAGTGTTTGAAAAACGCGTTTGAAGGCTTGACCTTCGAGGGTGTCTTAAAAGGATTATTTGAAAATGGTTGGTGTTTCGAAAATATTTTAAGGAGAATCCTTAGTCCACATATGCATAGGATCCAAGACAACTATGGCTGCACTGGGATCCATACGAATTCCTAAACCCCGAACAGCAGAAAAAGCTACCAGTTCGTGCTTAGGATTCGTCACGTGAGACTTAGGAATTCTAATATGAAGTTTTATTATTTTACCAGAAAAGGATTCTTAGTCCACATATGTACAGGGTCCAAGACAACTACGGCTACACTTGGGACTCATATGAATTACTAGGCAACTAACAACAGAAAAAGCTACCAGTTCGTCCCTAGGGTTCATTGCGTGAGACCTAAAACCAATAAACTTGATTTTAAAAATGAAAAAGGATTGATCTTAATTGATTTAAAAAAGAATTTGATCTGAATTTTGAAGAGAAATATTTTATTCTGAATTTTGAAGAATAAAGGATTTGTAAAAAAAACTTTGCAGAAAAAGAATTTTTTGAATTTTGGGGGAAAAGGATTTAATTTAGATTTTTTAATTGTGATTTTGGAAAGAGTAGGGGCTTGATTGTAATTTTGGGAACTTGGGGGCAGTTTTGCAATTTTGAGAAAGATTAGGGGTAGTATTTGGGAAGATTAGAGGTAGAATGGTAATTTGTGACTCAGGGACAGAATTGGAATTATTTGGAAAGATTAGGGGCAGAATGGTAATTTGTGACTCAGGGACAGAATTGAAATTATTTGGAAAGATTAGGGGTAGTTTGGTAATTTCGTGGCTGGGGACTTATTTATTAAAAGGGAAGAAGTGCCTCTGGTGAGGATCGAAAGGGGGTTTTGAGGTTTGAAGACATATCCACTTAACCACTGGGCTCGACATTTATTTAGTGATGATGGCCCTTAGTCTTTAATTTTAAGCAAGCTTATCTGATGTGCATGCAAATTGGGTGAATAAATAAAAGGCTCCATGCGGGGTTCGAAGGCACGTCCCTGGACATGAGGGGAAAAAGTTTTCCACTAGGCTGAGCGTCTATTTGAAGTCATAACATCTAATAGTAAATGAAAAGCTATGGTCTGCACGGGGTATACTCATACAGACGAGGCTCTGTTTCTCCTCCCCCTCTCTGTTACCCCTGTTCCTATTCAGATTTTAACCACACCACATATGCATGTAGGGCGCTTAGCAAGTCTTTTTTCTTCATGAATGATTAAATGGATACAATCATAATATCGAACTCTGCTGTCCTAATCAGAGAAAGAATTCAACACAGGAGCATAACTTGTTCAAGATTCAAACAAGCTTCAATAGTCATACGAGGTAGAATCTTTAGAGGCCATTAATATACTACAATGTGGAGTATCAGATCTAGACCTTTCTTATAGATTTATTCAATCCTTAACATATCAAAGCCAATCGCATCTATGCATCAGCACTTCATATTAGGCAGAGGCTAATGTCTATTTGCTGTATGAAGGTCTTTGCAAGGTTGTGTTCATGGCCATAACATGCACCTGAATTTTCAAGACCCAACTCAAATGACGATGCATGTTCTTATTGGGTCGCCTGGAATTTATCTCGTCGTCACACCCGCCAAAATGGCTTACTGCGTTTGTTGCCTTCCTAAGAGATAAGTTGAGCTATTCTACTTTGTCCATGGTGGTGCCATGCATGGGGACGTCGAGCCTAGAGTGTATATGGCCTTAGGTACAACCTTTCTTATGAGGTACTGCTCTTATTTAGATTCAAGCTTGAATTGGCCTGATCGGGGTTCCTTAGTGTTCTACTTCAATCAGCAGGACCTACTATGGCCTAGTGATCGCTTTCGATTCCCCTTCAAACCAAGTCAAGATGGGCCTTCATACACAGGGAGGCCTCCAACAGATCTTGACCTACCCTTGAGCATAACCTTGCATATGTCTGAATGATCCACTTCATTAATGTAAATAACATCCTGAACAATGAGTGACATTTGGAGATGATTTCGCAAGGCAGACAACCGAGTCTTGGGCATGTGATTCCACTCTTGGTTATGTATGGATTTACCCATAAACGAGACACGGACACTGGCTTGAGTACATGGTGTACACCCTATACAGGGCTTGCTACAGACACCAATCGGGGGGCACAAAGGTGGCAGCCCCAAGCGTCTAAGGATGACGATCAATGTATACTATATCCCCTTACCCCATGACCCAAGCAGGGTGCGATTACAAATGCAGAGTCTGAATTCATATGCTTTGTTAATAATTAAGGCTCGAATGTTTCTTGACTATGGAGAACAATAGATTCTTTTTCTTTTACAAGAACTCGATCAAACCTCCAATGGTCAAATGGCCATGTACATGGTATTCAGGCTCCTATTTCCACTCTTAACGAGGGTATTGATGAACATAAATTATCAAAGGCGTGTAGCATTTTTAGGGTCCGCATCAAAAGGAATTGCAGCATGCAGTGAGCCGACCTCTTACCAAATTTCGATCGCTCATTCTGAGGCCTAGCTTATAACATATCATGCATGGTAATTTATCATTAAAGCTAATCAAGACAAGGTTCTTGAGTCAAGGTGAGAAGCAACACGACTAACCTGGTGTATGGTTCAGGGAAAGCTTGAATCCTCGTCTGTTTTGGGATCAAACAGGGGTCCCCTTTCCTCCTATCTTTTGCAGGATCCTGAGCAGCTGATCCCTGTGAAGAAATGGTGGAGCTCCCGAACCAACACCAGCTTCCTTAATCGGATCAGATCCCTAGGCATGCACCCGCCGATGCACTTGAACTTTGCTAGGTGATGCCGAAGGCAAGATTTGGATCCCCCTGAATTGCACCTTTTCTGCAAATTTAATTGTTGGTCTTCTTGAAGTAGGCAAAGCGAGGTTCTTGGTCCAAGAAAGCCACATGACAAGTCCCCCTCCAGCTAGCTGAATGTCTGCCTCCCTTTCCTTCTCTTTTTTGCCTAACTTTTCTGTTTTTTTTTATTCCTTTTCTGTTTTTTGTTAAAAACCTTTTTTTGTTTTTTTCAATTTCGCTTTTTTTTAAAAATATTTTGTTTTGTTATTTGGTATATTATTTTTCTTTCTTTATTAATCTTCTTTAATTTTTTGTAAATTTCAGGATTTTTTGGTTTTTATGATTTTGATTTTTTTCATTTTTTATTAATTTCTTATTTATTTCATTTTTTTAAGAATTTTATTTATTTTAATTTTTAGATATTTAATTTTTTATTAATTTGTATTTAATTCCTTTTTATTTTGTTTCTGATTTTTTTAATTTTCTGATTATTTTTTATTTTAATTTTTTGATTACTTTTGATTTTTTTAATTTTCCTTTCTTTTTTGGATTTTATTTTTTTTCTTTTTATTTTTAACTTTTGACTTTTATTTTCCTTTTATTTTTATTGATTTCTTATTATTAAAAATTCTTTTATTTTTGTTATTTGTCTTCAGTTTTTTATTTCTGATTTTACTTAAAAATTCTTTAATTTTCTTTAGTTTTCTTATTGTTTTATTATGGTTCATTTTGAATTTTTTGGGGGTCTTTAACTTAGGTTCATCCACTAATTGCCTTAAAATGGGTCTCAAACATAATTGAGTGTTTACAATGAATCACTCAAGGGAGCTTAATCTACTCAACCTTCTAATTTATCCCTCAATCTTTCCTTTTCTCAAAGGTCAATTTGTTTCACATGATTTTTATAAAACTTAGAAGTTTTCTTGTAGGTGGCTGAATGACATTTCTAAAGTTTTTATTCTTTGTGCACTTTAATTTACATGTATTATGCATAACCTAATCATACAATGTTTAAATTTTATGTGTTAGCAAGCTTTTAACTTACTAATATCAATTTGCTCACCCATAGCCAAATGGTGCTCATGACATTTGCTAGGTGTCTTTTAAACTTTAATTCATTTCTTTTACATGGTGAGCATCCTTATTACACCTTGATCAATATTTTAAACTCATATTTCTTTAATTTAACCTAAGGTGGATGAATGCATGAACAATATTTCTAAGGTCTTCTAATTCTATTTTCTTTATCTTAGAATAAGATTTTTATTAATTGAAGTTTAGATCACTAATCACTACCTAACTTAGAAATTTTTAAGACTTCTTCCTCACACTTAGAGGTCATGGCCAAATGGTCTATAGCACTTTTTAAACTCATGGTTCCTTCCTATGTCATAGTGAAAATTTTAACTTTCTTTCACTAACTTAGCTATCATGGTTGAATGGACTTTCTAACCTTTCTAAAATTTCCTTACACTTTTAATCCTCTATATTTATATGCCAAGGATGCTTAATTAATCCTAGTTAAGAATTTAAACTCCTTGTCTAATTAACAATAAGGTGGCTAAATGCCACTCCTAGTGTTTAAGGCATCAAATTTCATCTTTATTTGACCTAAGTTGATGAATCCTTCTAGTTAAAATTTAGGCCATAAATTTTACCAAATTTAGTTAATTTCAAGATTTCTCTTCTATTCCTAAAGGTCATGATTGGATGTCCCTTTTCCCCTTCACAACTCTATGGTTCATTTTTAATTACCAACTTGTGTATCCTTGAATCTAGCTTAAGTTTTAATTATGGATTTCACTTCATTTCATCAATTTTTCCTACTATGAACCTAGCCACTTCTAAACCTTACACATTTAAATCTTTCCATATACCTAATGAAGGTTCTTAATGCACCATTAACCAAATTTTAAGCTCATTTTCCTTTAATTAGTCTAAGGTGGCTGAATGCACACCTAGTGAATTTTAGGTCATTTTAGCTTAATTCCTCTTCTCTTAAAAATTATTTCACACCATTTAGGATTTAATCATATAGTTTGTATCACTTTTAGAAATATTATCCTTAACTTAACCCATATGGCCGAATGCTCACTTTGAATTTCCAATGTTACCTTTTTAAAATTTCTTTTCATAAAACCTTAGTTCCATAATTTTGTACGCTTGTTGCACCTTAAGCACTTGATCCACACAAAGGTTATGCAAAATCCTTATCTTGGTTCATGGTCAAAGAAAGTCATAGGTGTCTTATGAAGATTGTTCCATTTTTGGTCCCAAAATTTCAACTTTCTCTTAGTAGTTTTTAGATTTATGCCCAAAGTAAGCTTATAGGCCTAGAAGCACTTTAATCCATCCAAACTTCATTTTAACTTTCAAAAATCACTAAAAAATAGTAAGGCTAATTTTGAACCATTCAAAGGTAGCATTAAGCTTTCCTGAGTCCAAATAAAAGATGATCTATAGATCTTAGAAAAAGGATCCACAAAAAGAAGAAAACCAAACATAAAAAGTAATATTTACAGCTTAAAAGATAAAATAAAAAATCCTACTTGATGGAGATTTGGGGTGGGGTTTTTGGTAGGGCTATGGTGGCTGAACTTGGTCCTTCTCTTGATGGTCCACAAAGAGCTTCTTAGTGATGGTGGTGGGGCTCGATGTTTAGAGGTTGATTTTAACTTAAATCTCAAATATGGAAACTTAAGCTTAAGATGAAAGGTTAGGGTTTTTGGATTAGGTTTAACTTGGAGAGATTTTCTAAGTGTTTAAGGAGTGAAATCTAAAACAAATGAAGCCTCCCAAGGTGCTAAGTGAATTCGATCAAGCAAGGGCAACTTAGGAATAATTTTTCACTTAAAGGTATTTTGGTAATTTTGTATGGAATGTCCATTTTTCAAAATAATTCAAAATGCAAGGAATTATCCTTTTAGAATTAGATTAGTGATAATTAGGCTGAGTTTTTTACTAATAAAGTTTAACTTATCCTAAGCAGGGTTAATTTTAATTAATTAAGGTTAATTAACCTTAACCATGGTTAAAATAATATTTACATTTATTACTTTTGTCTTTTTGTACATTTACTTTTTGTTGACTCATATGGTGAGTCATGACCATGTTTTTGATATGGAATTTTTGTGCAAACCATGTGGGATCGACTTTTAGTTTATTCCTCATATTTTCATGCCCTCTTGACTCTTTAGGAGCATTTTCATAATTTTTCTCAACATTACCTGAGAAGTTTCCAAATTGTTTGTCCAAAAATTATAACATTTATTGGTTCGTTCTCGAGTTAATCTAACATTATTTAATATTTTTCTAGGAACAATTTAGCCCTTTGTAGACAAGTAGAGTTTTCTAGGGGTGTTTTAGATGTTTATGAAGTTTTCTGAGGGTATTTTCATCCTTTATTGTTTCTAATATTTTATCATGACTTTTTTATTATTATTAATGTTATTATAATCTCTTAGAAGGTCTTTTAACTTTTTTTTATATGTTTCCTAAACATTATTTGAGTTGGTTAAGTGTGGGAGCATTTTCGTCATTTGTGCCAATCTTTTTAATTTCTTTGTCTTTTGCTCTTATTCCTACTTTGTTTCTCACTAAAGGTTATTTTTAGCCTAAATATTTTATTATGATAATTTTTGGGTGTTACACTTTCCCTTCCACTCAACAATTGGACAAAAGTAAACTTTTTCCTCATTCCTTGTTTTTATTATTTTTCATGCTTACTTGAGATGCCATGGTTGATGGAGCTTCTAAAAATATTTCTTACTTTGAGCATCTAAAAAGTTTTTATAAAAACTTTAAAATCTTCCCAAACTTCAAAGAAATTATTTTTAAGAAATTTTGAACTAATTAAATTGCTCCAAAAGTTGCTAGAAGCATTTTAATCCATCAAAACTTCCCTTTAACTTCTAAAAATAATTCAAACTTGGTGATGCTCATTTTTAACCATCAAGAATAGTTTTGAGCTCCATCAAACTCAAGCTAAAAGGATCCATAGAGCTTAGAGAGAGATCCATCAAAAAGAGAAGAAAAACAAATCATAAACACATAATTAAAAGCTTAGAAAAATGTATGGTAAAGACCCTACTTGTTGAAGACTTATAAAAGGATTTAGTGGGTATTTTGACGTTGATTTTCCACTCGTTTGTGGTCCACAAGAATTCCTTCAAGGATGGTGGTGAGACTTTGTTTGTTTGACTTATTATAACTTAAACTTCAAAGATGGAAGTTCAAGCTTAGTGTAGGTTTTGGTGTTTTAAGAGAAGTTAGAGTTTTAGGTGAGTTTAAAGAGTTTGCAAGAGTGTTTAAAAGGGTTTTAATGGAGAAAATGATCCCCCTTGGTGTCCCTAAGGAAATTCGGCCACCTAAGGCATGTGGGAATTAAATTCTCACTTAAAGGCATTTTGGTCTATTTATATGTAATTTTCACTTTTCAAATTAAATGTTGTAAACACCTAATTATGTCTGAGGCCACATTGTTAAAATTAATTAAGAAACCAATGTAAATTAAATAATAAATAAATAAACAGACGACAAGAAATGCAGAAAGTAGAAAAGCATATAAAAAGAAAATAGAGCAAATAAAAATTACAAAAGAAGTGAACAAAATAGGAAAAAACCAAAATGAAAAATGAAAAGAAGAAATAAGAAAGTAATAAAAAAACAAAAATAAAAAAATAAAAATAAAGAAGAAAAATATAAGATAAATCTGAAAAATAAAAAATAAATAAATCCAAAGTAAAATTTTTTTTATTAAACACAAAAAATGAAAATAGAAAAGATAATAAATAAAATTCTGGAAAAAATGAAATAAAGTTTGGAAAATAAAAATAATAATAAAACAGAAAATCCCAAAATACAAAAGTACAAAATTCATAATAAAAATGAATTATTAAAAGATTAAAAAAAATAATAAAAAGAAAAAATAAACAAATAAATCTGAAATTAAAAATTTAGAAAAAAGAGAGTTGAAAGCTGAAAATAAATCAAAAATAGAAGAACAAAAAAATATAGAAAAAACGGAAAAAACAGTTTTTGGTTAAAAATAGAAAAAGAATTAAACAGAATGGGGGATTTCAAAAAATAACTAAAAAGAAAAAAAAGGGGGCTTTTTGGCGAGGACGCTGACGGGGGGAGCTTTTGGCTTTGACGCTGGGTCTTGCAACTGGAGGCTCCTGGTTTCTGGAGAAGAAATAGGCTCGGTGCCGAGGGAGAAGATTGGAGAAGGAAAAGATTCCCGAGAAACCACGCAACAAATTCAGCCAGAGGAGTATTTGGGGTTCTGATTGGTTGTCGTCATTGATAAAGGATGATTTAGTGACATTAATCACAGCACACGAGCTTGATTCCTCCTCTTAATTCACAGACAGGTCAGTCTTTCATTGTTATACCAGGAACTCTAAGAAAACCTGTTAGTCTGTAACCGAATCAAGAATCACAGGTTGAGGTTGCTTGTATTAAGATTGAGCATGGGTAACTCCTTCTCTTTTAAGTAATTATATCTCACTCTCGTTAGAACAATTTTGTTTGATGTGTGGTGAAATCTTGGTTCATGGAAAATAATATATGCATGGTGTTTGTGATAAAGACAAGTCCTCCAAATGACTTAGAGCTAGTATCATTATTATCTCGTTGGGGCTTCAGAATCGCCGTCGTTTTATCCAAGAATTCACTTAAACGTGTTGTTCGGCCATGGCCAAGATACAAGAAGTCGATGAGTAATCCCATGATGAGCATCGCTCTAGAAAAGGGTTATGTCCAAAGTCTTATGGCTTGCTAAGAGTCATACACTGACTAGGCTAGGTGTTTTTACATTCCATTAAAATTTCCTCTAAGGAAGCGGCCTCGAACAGTCAAGGGGGATCCTTTAGTTAGGTGTCTTGGTTAATGTTCAACTTGACCCCCACCCATGCATGCATGAGACGCCCTTCGAGAGTATGGCAAAACAACCACCAAATCCAAAAAATTGATCCCAATAGATCGTGCGAGTGTTATTGGTGCAGAATCCCTATAACGAATTGTTGAAAGAAAAAGCATGGGCCTATAGAGTATGCAATTCCCTCTGGATACTCCAATTTCTCTGTATCTAACAGTACCAATAGCGTCAATAATTTTGAGACCTAAAGGTCATAGCCATCGCAATTGCTGGCTTGGTCACCATTCAAGAAGTTTTAAGGGGGCTCCGAGCCCCCTCAAGCAGCGTGGCCTCATTAACCACCTTCCAGTCAAACCCCTACCTTAGTAGTATCCAATTCATACCAAGTGAAATTCCCTCCCTCAGAAAGAACCCCATGTAGGTGCAGAATAATGGTGAGGAGCACAACTACTGGCTGACAAACCCAAGAGTACCCAAGACGCGACCTTTGGGTCCAGCAGAATCACTTCGCTAAGATAATCCCCTTGCCTCACTCGTTCCGCTGATCATCAGGTCCCAAGAGAGTGTGTTTAATTTGTTTGGCTTATTGTGCTCATATGAATAAATCATCTTCATACATACCAGACTCGAGAGCACCTCCAAGCCCGAAAATGGCCATAGCTCGGGGGTTGTAAGTTCATGGTCAGTGTTGCCAAGGCAAGAAGAGTCACTGATTCTGTTAGCATTGCCACGGTCATCTCCGTTACCTCCAACCCAATTTGTAGTGGCCCTATAATAGCTAGGGAGATGGGTGAGGGAGCGATGTGGTTTCCCTTCTAACCTGGAGGAGTTCGTACGCCTTGGACCAAGATGGACCTCCTTGTGAGACATGGCTAGTATGATAGTCTAGAAGACCCACAGTGGCAGAGGACCCAACCATAGCGTAGGGGTCTGGCTCGAACCAAGTGTGGTAAGCGTCCTTGACACGGAGAAATAAATCCAAGACGCTACTTCCATAAGCGGAAGAAGTCTCAAAGCTAATAAAGAAGTTGCTGGAGTGCATGCGAAAAAGTGGGATTAGAGCAGAGCCATGCAGCATGCCCTGTTAGTGGACGCCCACCTTTGGGTGGTGAGATGTTAATTAATCTTAGTTATGAATCATAATGCCCAAGGATGGCCCAGTTGGTTGACGCGTCTAAATTTTTCACAAAGCCACTGGGTTCGAACCCTTACAATGTGTTTTGAATTTAAACGTTGCTGCATATTTGTGCATAGACCATAGCCAACCATTAAAAGGTAATTGAGCCATGTGTACCACTATTTGATATGACCAAGTAGCACCTACAGAGGAGTCACATAAGTCAACTAATGTGAGCCTACCATACGTAGAATTGGGCTTTACATTTCACATTTATGACTAAATCACTACGCATGCTCCAAGTTAATTAATTTGTGTAGCATAGCCCATCCAGTAAGCATGCTTCCAGTTAATTGGTTTGCAGAGTACATCCCGTCAAGTGGCAATTACATATGAAATTGGGCTTGGCATTGTGCCCAAGTCAATTGACTTGCATAAGCACATCCCATCCGGGCCTTCTACAATTCAATTAAGGTCATTCAAAGTAAAATTTTTTTATATACCTAAATCAAGTCAAGAATCCAATTTCTTTAAATCAGGCCTAATTTCGATTCTTTTCCAAAATTCAAATCAATTTCTTTTTTCTCCAAATTTAAATCAAATCCTTTTCCAAAATTCAAATCCTTTTCCCAAAATTCTCCAAAAAAATTTTTAAAATCGATTTTAATTATGTCCCTACAAATTCCAAAAATTCCAAATCTGTCCCTGCAAATTCCAGAAATTCTAAATCTGTCCCTTAAATTCCAGAAATTCTAAATCTGTCCCCTAAATCCCAAAAATTCCAAATCTTTCCTTGTAAATCCCAAAAATTCCAAATCTGTCCCATAAATTACAAAACTGCCACTCTGCTTCCAATAAATTACAAAATTGCCCCCACATTTACAAAAATTCTTTTTTTTTTACAAAATTCCTTTATTCTCCAAAATTCAAAATTCTTTTTCTACAAAGTCTTTTTCTACAAATCCTTTATTCTTCAAAATTCATTCTCTTCAAAATTCCTAATAAAATCTTTTTCTTCAAAATTCTTAATAAAATCTTTTTCTTCAAACTAATTTCTTTTTTAATTCTTTTCTTCAAATCAAGCTCAAGATAATTCTTTTTCTCAAATTTCCAAACAACTTAAATACCTTTTCTCAAAGTCAATTCAAGTTTAATCCTCTCCCCCTCAAGTTTTCAAATTCACTTCAAAACCAACTCCTTTTCCAAACCAAGACATTTCTTTTCTTTGTTATATTCAAATTAAATTCTCTTCAAAATATTTTGGGATCTTTGGTCTCACGCGATGGGTTCTAATTGGGGAGCTGGTGGTTCACCTGTTGTTCAACGTTTAGTAGTTCATATGGCCCCCGTGCTACCTTAGCCGCCTCGGACCTTATGCATATGTTGACTAAGAATCCTCCTGTAAAATAATAAAAATTAATTTTAGAATTCCTAAGTCTCACGCGACGAATCCTAAGCACAAACTGGTAGCTTTTTCTGCTGTTCGGGGTTTAGGAATTCGTATGGACCCTAGTGTAGCCGTAGTTGTCTTGGATCCTGTGCATATGTGGACTAATGATTCTCATTAAAATATTTTCGAAACACTCCAGCCATTTTCAAGTATCCTTTTTCAAGCTGTGTCGAAGGTCAAGCCTTCGAATGCCATTCATTGTCAAACACTTTATTCAAGTACCTTTGAAGGTCAAGCCTTCAAATCAAACCAGAACTACATAAGCCTTGAGTTTCCCATTGCACCGGGGAATATGTAGGAGCAGGATCAAGTCCTGTCAGGCTAACCTCCATCAATCTATTTATTTTCACATTAATTAAGGGATCAAACAATTTTCAAAAATCACACACTCAGTTTAAGGGTACCGTTCTTTGGAACGGGCGAGTGAGGTGCCTAACACCTTCCCCACTCGTAACCGACTCCCGAATCTAAATCTCTTCCTTGAGTCAGGGTTTTTTCCAAATCTTTTCCCTTAAATAAAAATTTGGTGGCGACTCCACATTATCAATAAAATTCATATTTCAAATTTTTAGCGAGTTCGTCGTCTTGTCGGAATTACGGTTGCGACAAATGTAAATGTAAGAAATTATCTTTTAGGATTAGTTTAACACTAATAAATCTAAATTTATCACTAGTCCATGGTCAACTTATTCTAACCAAGGTTAATTTTAATTAATTAAGCTTAATTTTAATTAATCAAGGTTAATTTACTTAACCATGGTTAATTTTATCTCTCCTCATTAATATTTTTTTCTTACATGTCATTAATGAAATGATGACTCATGGGGTGAGTCACCTCCTTCTTTTCCAAATGTAAAATTCATGCTCAATGGGTAGGGGCCATTTCTCAGCTTCTGCTTCATATTTTCTTATCCTATCGACCTTCAAGAGACATTTTGATAATTTTATGAGGATTTCCAAGAAAGTTTCCAAATTGATCCTCGTATGTTTCTAACACTTATTGGTTCATTCCCATATCATTCTCATGTCATTTTCTATTTTTTGGGGGACAATTTATCCCTTATAGGAGACAGAGCTCTCTAAAGGTGCTTAAAGTATTTTCAATGACATTTTTTTTTCTCTCTTTGCTTTTCTAAGCTTTTAATTATGTGTTTATGGTTTGTTTTTCTTCTCCTTTTGGTGGACCTCTCTTTAAGTTTTATAGATCCCATTTTCTTTAGTTTGATGGAGCACAAACCCACCCTCGATGGCTAAAAATGGGTATCACCAAGTTTTTAGTGATATTTGGAAGTTAAAGAGGAGTTTTGATGGATTAAAGTGCTTCTAGCAACCTTTGAAAAAATTTAATCAATTAAAATTTCTTAAAAATGAGTTTTAGTGGTTTGGGGCAGATTTGGGAGTTTTTATGAAAAGTTTTGAAGTGCTCAAAGTAAAGGATGGATAGATCTTGGAGTAGATCTAGTAGATCTACACTTTGTTGTCTTGAAAAATACTTTGTTTATGGTCTGTATGTTCAAAGTTGTAAGCTTGCTTATGTTTCTCTTAAAACCTTTAATCTTAAACTTGGACTTTGGTCAAAGTTCAAATTTGGACCCTTACGATAAATTCATAAAAGACTAAAAAGGTTAAGTTACAAAAGTTACAAATTTAACTTAAAGCTTAGACCTTAAAACTAGTAAGAGCAAAGGTGGAATTATGGACCTATAGTTCAACAAGACACTTAAGATTCTCCATGACCATGACCATGACCAAAGCTATGGAGGAAGGACAAGCCATTATGGATCTAAAGACATGTGATGTACCAAGTGTCAAAATTCATGGTGCAAAGTAGGAAGAATTTTGAGAAAATGACCTTGGGTGATCAAGGGTGTGATTCGGCCATTTCAAGTAAATTAAGGAGAGTTGAGTTAAAATTTTTGGTTAAGGTGTAATAAGGAGTCTAACCAAGTACAAGAAAGGAATTAAAAGTTTAGTAAAGACTTGATAATGGTTTGGATAACCATTCCACCATACTTAGTTAAAATAGTGAAAGTAAGTTAAAATCTTATTAAGGCCCAAAAAAAACCTCAACCATGCACAAGGTGGTAATTAAAAGTCTATTATATAATTATGGGAGCTTGAAGAGCCATTCGTCCAACACCTAGTAATTAAGAAGAAAAAGTCTTAAAAATTTTCAAGTTGGACCAATCTAGTAATCTAAGCTACAATCCCTCATAAATCACCTTTAAAGTATAATAAAAATTGATCATAATGCCTTAGGAACTTAAAGAATAATTTCGGCCAAGTCTTAGTTAAATTTAGAAGAGAAGATAATTTGGATGTTTAAGGATATTTAAGAGAAATATGAGTAAGTAGACATAGTTTAGTAAGATAAGATATAAACACTTTGACATACACTTGTAAGAATTTTAGTAAAGTAGTTCATTAGGTAAAGGACCAAAGATTCACTCTTAATAAGATTTAATTTTAACATATTGGTCACAAGGGCATAGAAATATGAACAACAACCTCTTTGAAGCTCACAAAGACATTCGGCCAAAAAAGGAAGAATTGGGCATGATAAGATTTTAATGGGAAAAACTTATATGTTTATCTCTCCTAGGAATAAATTTTGAGAAATAAAACTGGCTCTAAGGGTTAGATGAACATAAATTTTGATGAACTAGAAAAGGATCATTCGGTCAAGGAAGATTAAAATTAGTTAAATAAGATTCATGCCTACTTAAGAGGCATAATGGCCATTAGGCCACCATAAAGTTACACATGAAAAGAACATAAACAAAATCTTTATGAAAATGAAAGGTCGAGAGAAACCTAAAAAGAATGAGTGGTGTAGGTTTCCCTTAAGAAAATGATCATAAAACATAAAAAATAAGGTCAACTTGACAATTTTAAAAGAAACATGCATGCTATCCAAGATTTAAGGATCATGCTTAAATAAATATTTTTATCAAAAAAATAAACTTTTGGATAATTATTAATGCTTTATTTATCATGGTGATGCTTGAGTATGTCTTTATGTGTAAATGCGTTATGTACTCTCATGAGTGATGTAATGACTTGTCTGTCTCTTGGATGGCATGATGACTTGTGTATATCTATGTGATTTCATGATTTGATATTAAATGGATGAATTGAATGTTATATGTACATAGAATTTTAATTGAATATTAAGCATCCATCTTATCTTGAAGACTTAAATGGAATATAATAAGTTGGGAGATCGCTAAAAAGAACCTTATGTGAAAACTTAACACTACTCCTAATATGCTAAGTTTAGGACTTGTGGCATAACATTATTTAGTGAAGCCATAGGGCTTCAAATAAATCCTTCTATTGGGAAGTCGTAGGTCTTCCAAACTTACGATGGTGACGACCATCTGGAATGAGTTCATATTCAAGATTAGAAGATGGAATAGTAGATAAGTGGAATATATTGTTTGACTGAATTATTAATGTTATGATGGTGACGACCATCTGAAATGAGCTCATATCCAAGATCAAAAGGTGAAGTAGTAGACAAGTGGAAGATATTGTTTGACTAAATTATTAATGTTTTCCTTAAATGAAACTATCATTAAGAGAGTGACTAGAGAATAAGAATGATTATGATTAAGGCATAAAATGAGTGAGAGTCAAACAATATCTATGTTATGATGATAAAGTGATCTAAAGAATGCATGAGATTTATGTCTAAGATATTTATATGAAAAAGTGATTCAAAATATGCATGAATTACGTGTTGTATGAAATTGAATTTCTGTTATTATTAAAAAAAATCCACTTTAGATAAGTATAAATTTTAAAAATAAATAATTGAACCTTTACGTTTGTCACCTTTTCTTAATAAACTGAAGTGGATGAGTTAGAAATGATAACACCAACCTTAGGGTAGACACATATTGACAAATTATGATTTCTCACTCCTTACCTCTCATTTCTTTCCTAGAGTTCAATCATACACTTCATGGTAGCAGCAGTCTATGTGAAACAAATATCTTTCCTATGAATGTTCATGGAATGAAATGTGTGAAGAGCTATAAAGGACCTTATACTGCTTTGTCCAACTTTGTACCTTTGCTTTGGATGATTGTAACCTATGAAAGGCATTGAAACCTTTGTTTTATTTAAAGGACTCACTAGGAGTCTTCACTTATTATTGTCTATGTGTTGTATTACCTAAATAACAAATAATCTAAATATTATTGTGAAAATAAATGTATAGTATCACAAGTAAAAGAATGCGAGTTTTCAAAATTAACGTGAGTGACGTCATCAGTATGTTCATTATATACTATGTTGATTACTACAGAGAGACTAGCACTTTCAACAAATGTTTTAAAAGAAAAATTTATATCATATTTTCTATAACATTAATTTTATAAATGAATTCTGGATCATGAAGTAACAAACTAATAGTGAATTTACAATACGATTTAAGTGTAGCATGGGCATCATTATTAAGGTGTTACACAAACTTTCATTAAAAAAAAAAAGAAAGGATAGGTAAAATTGATTATTCCTTAAACTCGGTAAGTGAGTTTGATTTATGTTGCCTCTATTCTCTATGTGAAATTCAATATGAGTGAGCCAAATCAAACATGCCATGAGTGAAGATTAGTCATAAAAAACATGAGAACTTTTAATTTCTCTAATATACTATTAAATGTGTAACACCTTAGTTCCATGAGGCATCATTGTCTCCAACTTCAATGACATTTTTAATTAATAACTGAGGTAATATACATTCACTAAAAAGCAAGAGAAATATCCTACTCATCAAGTGGCACTCCCAAGCAAACAAGGTTCTACATCAAGTTCTTCATCCTTCATCTTCGAAGTTAGCCTCCACTTCATAGTCCAGAATCACCATTCATAGTTGCATTAGACACCTAGGGCTCCGATTGATCCTCCAAAATCCTTAGATTTAGTTACCTTATAGTTCCATCAATCGGGGAATGGTACGATCACTTACCTCCAACCAACTTACAGATTAACAACAGTAACTAATTCCTATTAATGGATTAAGAATAATAAGGTAACACAACTGAATAAGAAAATTTTATCATTCATAACGATAATATATAATCATTCATAAGGGGAGAAAGGGTTCAAGTAATTATATCATAAGCTTCACCAAAGCCTCACGAATAAGGAGTTAGTTATACATGGTAAGAGTTAACCCCAAAAATATCCATAACCTAATTCTAAGATAAGAAATACAAAACTAGCAAGATCGAAAAGTGACTCTGCAACTTGCATCGTGAGAGGATTCCTTCTATCAAGATCCTACAGGAGGACACTAAAAGAAGAAATGGGAATGAGGAGACTAGGAAATGAAAAATGGAGAAAAATATCTCTGGGGTAGTGAGGGGCGTGTCCTTCAAAGAATGAGTGGTGTGACCCAAAAGACCAAAATACCCCTCTGATTTCCAGAAATGCCCAAATTGTCCCTACCATCCCAAATTCCCTACCTGTACAAAGACCATTTTGCCCTTCTACAATTCTGAAAATTCCCAACCAGTCCCTACATGTACAAAGACCATTTTGTCCTCCACAAAACCCAAAAATTCCCATCTTGTCCCTACCTTACAAAAAGACCAAATCGCCCTTCCTCTTTTCCAAAAATTCCTAAACTGCCCTCTCATTCTCAAAAATTCCCAAAAATTCCATAATTGCCAATAAAATTCTCAAAAATTTCATAATTGCCAATAAAACTCCCAAAGTTCCATAATTGTTAATAAAATTCTCAAAAATTTCATAATTGTTAATAAAATTCATAAAAATTCCATAATTGATAATAAAATCCCCAAAGTTCCATAAGTGTTAATAAAATTCCCAAAATTCCATAATTGTTAATAAAATTCCCATAAATTCCGCAATTGTTAATAAACCCCCGAACTCTCAATAAAATTGCTTCCTTCCCAAAAACACTCTACGCTTCTGATAGTCAGAATAATTTTCTTTCTTCCTCTTCTTTAACATAAAATTTTTCAAAATATTTTGGGATCTTTGGTCTCACACAACGGGCTCTAAATGGGGGCTGGCGGTTCACCTGCTGTCCAACGTTTAGTAGTCTGTATAGACCCCCATGCTGTCGTAGCCGCCTCGGGTCTTGTGCATGAGTGGACTATGGATCCTCCCAAAAATAAAAGCTTTTTTTTTTCTTTTTCAAAATATTTTGGGATTCTTGGTCTCACGCAATAAGCTCTAAATGGGGGGCTGGCGGTTCACCTGCTGTCCAACGTTTAGTAGTCTGTATAGACCCTCGTGCTGACGTAGCTGCCTCGGGTCTTGTGCATGAGTGGACTATGGATCCTCCCAAAAATAAAAGCTCTCTTTTTTCTTTTTTAAAATATTTTGGGATTCTTGGTCTCACGCAATAGGCTCTAAATGGGGGGCTGGCGGTTCACCTGCTGTCCAACATTTAGTAGTCTGTGTAGGCCCCCGTGCTGTCATAGCCGTCTCGGGTCTTGTGCATGAGTGGGCCAAAGATCCCTCCAAAAATGAAAATCTTTTCAAGATTCCACTTTTCCTTTTAAACATCTCCGAAGGTCAAGCCTTCATGAACCAGAACTGCGTAAGCCTTGAGTTTCCCATTGCACTGGGGAATACGTAGGAGCAGGATCAAGTCCTGTCAGGCTAACCCCCGTCAAGTATTTATTTTCACACTAATTAAAGAGATCAAGAAAATTTTCAAATAATCACACACTCAGTTTAAGGGTACTGTTCTTCGGAACAGACGAGTGGGGTGCCTAACACCTTCCCCACTCGTAACCGACTCCCGAACCTAATCTCTTTCTCGAGTCAGGATTTTTCCAAATCTTTTCCCTTAAATAAAAATTTGGTGACGAATCCACATAATCACAAGAACGCATTTCAAAACGTTTAGCGAGTTCGTCGTCTCGTAGAAATTACGGTTGCGACACATGTCTACCAATATTGTAATAAAGGGTTTAACATATTTAGTTAAAATCAATGCAATGGATTTAGCTCATCCAAGAACAAATATTTATTGCATAAAAAGTTCAATTACGTTATCTAAAATTATTAATAGAATACTTTTTGATAGTTCAACAATATTAAACAAACATTATAATAGAAATACTAAATACAAAATTAACTAAAGGTGAAAAATGACATCCTAACCTCATAAGATTCATATTTTAATACTCGAAATACCTAAAGATGAAGGGTTTTAAGGTTCAATAATTAAAATGGAATAGTGAGGGACTTGAGATTGTGATGGCAACGAGAAAATAGATTTGGGAAGCAAAGGGAATGAAGACTTGATGAATTTTACATTAGGAATTGGAAATTGAAAAGGATTTGGGAGGGCAAGAAGGAAATCAAAACACTAAGACATTAACTAAATACTTGATTGTCAAATTATAATGGATTGGTAACTAAATATAGCGATCAACTTTATCTTTTATTATTTTGTGATCGACAATTTAGTTATCATTTAAAAATTTAAATTTAATTTCTCAATTTCACATGATAATTGAATTTAGAAGGTCACAGAATTTATCACTAAATATATATATATATATATATATATATATATATATATTTGTTAACGTAAGTCCTATGAGGAACAAATTAGCATCATGGTCCCAATTTTATTTTATTTTTAAAAAATTGTCCATTTTGGTTTAGTTAAAAAATTTTTTTTGGGAAGAACATTTTAGAAAAAAAGTAAAGGAGAAAATTCATCTCTCACTATATTATGATCTTGCAAATTTATTCCTAAGTTTTTAAAAGTCCTTTGTTGATCCCTCGCTCATTGATCTGTCTTTCAAATCATCCTTCTATCAGTTATATCTTAATGTCATGTTGATTTCACATGTTAAGTGCCATGTAGAAATCCACGTATTTTATTTCAACAACATCATTTGATGGAGAAAAGAAATCTATTTAAGAGAATTAGAAGAAAACCTGTTCTCTATGATTATTATCGAATGAGGTCATGGATCTTGTCTTCTTCAAGCTCATACAAAGAATAGTAATTGAGTTCCTATCACTGTTATTAAGCTTAAAGAAGGTCTGATGCTTGCTGTAACGGGAAGAGAAGAGAATGAAAGAGGAAAATTGTCCTTAGAATACCAATATTGTGATACTTGCTCAAAGAAAAGATGATTGAGAAAAAAACTTACTTATTTACTTGTTAAATGGAAAAAAGAGATGGTTTATGAACAATTTGTTATAGTTGGTAGAGGAAAAGAGGTAAAGTTTGAAATGGTATCATTCTATAATTCACATGGTAATTAACATGCTAAATCAGTATTATATTAAAAAAATTAACATAAAAACTAATTTAAAAAATAAATTAATAAATAAGAAACTAATAAAAAAATTAAAAACCAATTTACAAAATTATAAAAAAATATAGAACAAATTTAATCTTTTACTTTTTTTAAAAGAATTATTTGATTTTAAAATTAATTAAAATATATTTTTTTCTCTCTTTCGTCTCCCGTATCTTGTGACCCCAATTCTTCTCTTTTACGCGTCATGCCCGATAGCTACAATAGCTACCATAGATCAAATCTTGAATTTGGAAAATATCACTTTTACTATTCCTAATATAATCGTGTGCCCATTATTTGACACATGCCATGGATATTTTCATGACTCTTACGATAGCAATTCGACCTTTTGATGGGCCAAACAAAATAGGAAAGGTTAAGAATACATGCCATATTGTGTACTCAATCAAATGGAAGAATCACTAAACGGCATATGATGGTTAGGAGGCCACGTGAAGTCAGCATGATGACTTTAATGCACCCTAGAAATAAAATTAATATTAGATATATTAATGTAATACTTTAATTGCACCATATTATTAATCATCTTCTGTCAATATCACTTGAGAAAGAAGTTACTTGTGCTTGAAAATACCTCAACCTAACCAATTAATTAGTATTAGTACTATTTGTTTGGACATTTTCTACCTACTCTTTTCATGTTTTAACTGTGTACAATACATAATTAGCTGCAGCCACTCTATGGTGGCTTTCGGCTATGTATAGCCCACTCCAACAGGGTTTCCATGAACTAAAAGGCATCATTATTCATAATATTGCGCTTCACGCATTGTTTTGCATTTGTTACATACTTGTATATGGTATCTAATAAAATAGTGAAATGTCTATTATAAGTTGTTTCATACCTGCCTTTGTTGAAGTTTTTGTTTTTCTAAAAAGATTTTAGGTTTAAATTTTATATATTAAAAGTTATTTAAAGAATTAATCTCATTTTATTATGAATATTTTTATTTAAATGTTTAAAAGATGCATAAATTTTTTTAAAAAAAAAAAACTACAAGCTAGGTTCTACCATTAAACGAAGGAAGATTTACATAAAGCATACAATTGCAGCAGGAAGTCATGTGAGGCCATGATGCCAATTGGTGGGATGCCTGGAACAGTCAAAAGTTTGAATTTGTTTTGATTGAGGCTTGGATGCTTGCACTTATTGGGCACAACAATACCCATAATCTTAATGCTGATGATTTTTTTATTCGGGGTACATATTAATGAACAGATGCTGCTTTCTTGCTAATTGAATTGCATTTGGATTGTTTTAAATTTTAATTCAAAAATATTAAATTCTGTTAGCTTTTATTAACCACAGTTAAATTTATAATTACATATAATAATAAGTGCTAATATTATCATAGAGTATAATAACTATATTCAATTACATTTTAATCGTTAATTGATTATTGTTTTTATAATTAATTAATTATATCTATAATTAATTTATAATTATTAATCAATCTTTTTATAATTAACTATACAGACAGACAGCTGATTAATTGATTATATCCTTATACATATAATTGATTAATCATATAAATAATCTATTATTATATTTATTAATCTATTAATATTATATTTTTTTACCATTTATATTAAACTATTAACATATTTTTTATATCGTTAATTACATATTTTTATACTAATCAATTACAAAACTGTTAATTGGTTACGAAAAACATAGTGTATAGATATTCTGTCTACCTGAAAGAATTGTTTTTATATTGTAACATTTATTTTAATTTAAACTTTAAGAATTTAATGATATGATAAATTAATTAAAGAATATTTAATTATCAAAAATAAAATATATTTAATTGTTTATAATATTATTTATAAATTTAATTAATTTTTTATTTTATATTTAATTTAAATTAATTTTTTATGACTTCTCGTTTATTTTAAAAGTTATTAATTTTTATTTTTCTTATTAAAGTTTTAAGACTTTTAATCTCTAGAAATGTTGTTATGTTCAAGTATTTTTTATGTAAAAAAAAAGATAATGATGTTTGAATTTATAACCTCATTTAAATTATTTTTATTTTTTTATATCAATCTTAATGATTTACTTTCAAAAATATTTACTGGTTTATATATATTTTAATCCTTTACAAAATTAAATAATTTCAAAAATGTAAATTTATATAATCTGATAATGTTTTAACTTTATTAACATGTTACTCATATATTGTTATTCTTTCTAAGTAAAAACTAAAATATACCTAAGTTAACATGTTCACAGGCTAACGTAACAACATGTTTGGAGACTTGTAGGGACTAAATTACATATTTACTCAAATAATTAGCTACTTAATAAATTGAAAGTTTTAAGGGTAAGAATTGAAACTAACAAATTTTATAAATAAAATTAAAATCATAAAAATGGTACAAATTAAAACTAAATCAAGTATAAAATAAGAGACTAAAAATCCTATTAAATCTTATATACATATATATATATATATATATATATATATAAATTAATATTTTAATATCTTGTCTAATACTTTTAGAACTAATGTATGTGCTTCCAATGCACAAGGTTAATATGATTAACATTATTAATATATTTTTATCATAATTTTTAATAAAATTGTAATATAATTTTATATTTTAAGTCTTAAATCAATATTTTAAAAAATACTTGTTAACAATACCTATGTTTATAATGTTTAAAGATCAATTGAAATTTTATATTAATAAGAGCCAATCATTTTCATCTAATTTTTTTAAAGTTTTTTAAGGTTTCATTCTAAAATGAAGATGTAAAATAACAACACTATGGCCCCAAAAGTCATTTTAAGCAGCCATTGCGTTTGCATCCCATGACACCATGATTGTGAAATATCCCTTTCCACCAAGCTTTAGTGCTATGTATAATGTATGGGGTTCACTCCAGAATAATTTTTTTAAGAAAAGGGTATCATACTTTGAATTTTCTTTTTATTCTTTTGTGCAAATATATGTTTTTCTTTCTTAAGTTGTATTGAAATTATAACTTTGCATCTTTAAATGGAAATTTTCAAATAATTTTGTAACTTTTTCACGTATCAACAGATAGCAAAATGAAAGACCAGAAAAAAAAAGGCATGAAGGAAATTGAAATTGATTAAAAAAAAATCTTATTAAAAATTATAATTTTACAAGATATAGATTAAGGATAAATGTTACAAGATTTATCATTTCTTAAGTTACAATTTTATATTAAAAAACATTATAACGTTTGCCCTGAGTATTGTCTGAATAATCTTCTGACTTGCACTTTTAGTCGATTAGAGGGAAAATATTCATATATCAATCTCTCTCTCTCTCTCTCTCTATATATATATATATATATATATATATATATATATTTCATGATTTATTTTAATTAAATAAAAAATAAAATTATTAGTTGAAAGATTTATTTTTTTATAAAGTAATTTTTTATAGTTAACATTTATTAGTAATTTTTTAGTCTAAATTTTTCATATTTTAATAAAATTGAAAATAAAAAATTATCATATTTATCAAAAATTATATTTTTAATCTATAATTAATTCTATTTTATTTTTATAAATTTATATAATAGTTAATTTTATCAAATATTTTTTATTTAATATATCATATTAATAATATTAGCTAATTTATTTACAATTTTTAAATACACATACATCAATGATAAAAAAAATAAGGATGATAATTAGTTTATAATATTTTTTTGGTATACAGTTTATATCATTTTTTATAATTTGACAAATTTTAAAAGTGACAAAGAGGGAATGAAATAGTAAAGAGAAGTAAGAAAATGTAAAAAAAAAAAAAAGAAGAAAAAAAGTGATGAAAAATATAAAATATAATATGAAAATAGAAAATTCATAAAAAATTATATAATTAGTTGAAAAATATAGTGATATATCTCTAAAAAAAATTTAATAAAATTTCAAATAATAAATTTTTAAATCAATCCTCAATATTATATTGATTATATATTTAAATTTTCAAAATTTTAAACTTCTATTTTAATCTCTAATTTTTAAAAAATTTATTTTTATCCTAATTTTAAAGTAAAAACTAAAATAAATAATATTTTAAAAAATTTAAAATTAATACCTTTTAAAAAAATTCTAAAATTAAACTGCACCTCATGCTTACAATTGATTTGAAGAAATGAAAAATGACCACACAATAATGAGAGTCTCATCCATATATCAATCTAATTTTGTTAATAAAACAGTTAGGCATTTGTCAGCCTGTCACTTCTGTCACCCTTTGCTTTATCTATTTTTTTTTTTTCTTGGCCAAGAATTGCGTTATCTAATTAAATAGTTACTTTTAGCATGGGATTCAGAACAACAACCCCACTCTGATTAACATAATTAAAGATCATTTGTCAAATATTCCCTTTCATAATTTTTATAAAAAATTTCTTACCAAACCATATATTTCTTTCCATTTTTATAATTAAATTATATATACTAAAAATATAACAATGTTAATAATTTATTAATTTTAAATCACTTTGTAATTATAAAGAAGTAAATGTAAAACTTAATAAATATTTTTAATATTTTATAAAAATATAATAATTTATCTTTATAAATTTTTAAAAAAGGATTAGAAGGAGTATTATTTTTCATTTTAAATCAATTCTTGAATGTCAAACCCATTAGGATTTCAGCACCCATATCCATCAGTCCTTTTTCCTATTGACAGTTGCAGAATCACAATTACAATCTCCCACTTGCCCATAAAAAAAAAAAAGAAAAATAAATACAATTTCAATTTTAAAAACACATCAAACTCAAAACTACGACACGTGTATCCAACGGGCAACACTGGGCACTCCCTGGTTCACCGCGAACGCCATATAATAACCCGGCGGCGTCACCATCCCATTCGGTGGCGCTGTGCACCCAATCCGGTACCTTCCGTCACCATCAGGCACGGCAGAAGTAACGGCTAGTTTGACCAAACGTTGACCCTGTGAAAACGAATGCGTGGCAAAAGGCGCACTCGCCAAGTTCACTTCCACGATTCCTACCACGGGCAAAGCAACCGACACCACCACATCAAACTTCCCTCCGAAACGCACCGTTTCAGGTATTTCCTCAATTCCCGGTCTAAGATTCGCCCTGTCCGGAGCCAAATACTCTGGCGAAAAGGCCTCGATTCTTAACTCGGTCGGAAACTCAGCGTCGAACCGGTAAAACACGTGCGGATTGCTCCCCGCAAGCAAAATCCTTCCATCAGGTAACAAATTCGCAGTGGAATGGTATAATCTAGGAACCGTACCCGGGTTTAAAACCATGAACCGTAACCCAACCGGTTGATCGGGCCGGTATAGAACCGGATTCAAGCACGGGTTGGAAGCCAATTCAAATCCTTGAGTCCCTGACATAGCTCCGTTGATTACCACAGCGTCGCCGTTAGGGAGCATCACCATGTCCCCCATGATTCTCCCAAACGGCATGTCCTCCATCTCCCAAACCGGGTTGGATCCTGTAGCCAGGATCCGACCGCAGCTTCCGTGCGCTGGTGTGTCCGTACTCCGCATGAGAAACGCACCGTATTGAGCGCCGCCGCAGACGACAATTTCAGCGGCGGAGTAATCTCCTATTAGCGGAAGCATGACCGACGACCCCGCCGATGGGTAATTCCTCGGACCACCCTCCAACGGCGGGTATTTCTTAACGATGACGTTTCGGGTAAAGTCGTACATTACCGCCTTCGTGTTGGCGAACACGAAGAGGTGACCGTTGGGTAGAAGGTGCACGTAAGGGTACAAATTATCCATCTGCGTGTCCTCCGTTTCCAAAAGGAAAGGGAACGAAACGGCGCCGCTTTTTCGCGGAGGGAAAAACTCTACCGTGTTAGAGCCTCTTCCACCAACTATGATCACCGACCCGTCAGGTAAAATCTGGTTAGTGGCGTACCATCGGCCTTCGGTCAATTCGACGTCGTTTAGTTCCTCCCAGTCGCATGACCCGTTTGCGTCACACGGGTTGAACTTTCGGATCTTTTTGAAACCGTCGAGGTCGCCCCCGGTTTGCAAGAGAGTTCCGTTAGGGAGGAACTGGCCCGAAGAGCACCACGTGTCTGTTAGGATCTTTAAGGGACGGAGTTGGTTCGTTTTGATGTCGAAGTGAACCGAGTGAGCGTAGCAATCTCTCTTCAAGATGGCGTCGTTTCTGTCAAAACGACAGTGCCCCTTTGGGAGCAGTTTTCTCGATGGGCCTATGTTGGTTCGGTCCAGGAGAACCACCGTGTTAAAGCGTGTGACCGCCGTGTGCATCGAGGCGATGCCGGCATCCGCCACAAGAAGCTCCCACGTGCCGGGGAGATCGGCACGTGCATGTATTGGCAAAGCTAGAACGATGAGAAAGCATATGAGATAAACAGAGACATTATCCATCGAGAGAGAGAGAGAATGAGTGAGTGGGAGTGGAGTGAGGTGAAGCTTCTATTCTAATTATAGAGAATGAGACTAGAAGTGATTATTGTGGAAATTGTGATGGAAAGTGCACCGTTCTTAGTGTGTTAAGTGTGAGAAGACAAGAATTGGGTCGTTGTTGTGAACAGTTGATATGATGTTGAAATTCTCTGCTTTCTTTAGGAAGAGATTGATTAAAATAAATTTCGTAAACCAAATTGGATAATTTCGTAGTAATTGTAAATTTTTCTCAATACAAATCGTTTACCTATGTGAGGAAATCTACATAATATTTAGCTATATATAAGAATAGAAATGAATTTTGTTCTCTGAGGTTTCTGTCGGCGCTATACAAATAGACAACCCAAGAAGGTGCGTAACGTAAGCGGAAAGCGAAGGTGGTGAATTTGGACACATAGGATACAAGTGGCAAGAAGCACACAACGTGTTAAATGGTGTTAATTTCCATTATCCCTTTATATTCTTTGGTTTTTAATGCAGAGAGGAGGACAAATGAGGGGTGATTATTATCCAAAATTAAACAATAGAACGGAAAATGGAGCAGGAGAAATGTCAAATATATGCTCTTGAGGCCCTTGAATTACATTTAAAAATATTTGTCTCTTTGTTAGATTGTAAGAATTCTAGTTGAAGTGAAATTTAATTTGCATATTGACTTTTGATCATTTCTTCCATATGAAATATTAAAGTAATATAAAATATAAGGCATTCAAGTATTACGAACTTCAAAAATTCATGAAAACACAACAGTACTTGGATGACAAATTTTGCGAATTTTCAACTACTTCCTTCCTAGTGTAATAGTAGGAGTGTGTTGGCACTGGTGGGTCACATCCAAGACTGATATATAATTCCAACCTTTGCAAACTTCTTGAAACTTCAACATGGAATGGGATGCGTGACATAAAAATGTTGATATTATATATGCTGTTTAAAATAGCTTAGGTCTCGGGTCATTGTAGTCGGAATAGGAATTTGTTTCAGCATCATCACGTCCTCTCGTTTAGTAATGGTAGCATTAATTGTGGTCACATGAGGCTATAGAGGAGAATGGAACTGAGATAAGTAATGTCATGCTTCAACGACTGATTGCATGACCAGGAAATTGAGATCGAGAGAAAGGGTAACGAAAATGACTAATAACCAGTCTTGTGTGAAGAAACATGGTGGCGCGGTATGAAGTGGAGAATGGGGTGTGGTAAATAAAAGAGGATAAGATTCTTCCCCACTTTCCCCTCTCTTTTCTTTTTCTTTACCTTTTCTTTTCAGGTTTTTTTTTTTTCGCTATGCTAAAGAAGATGAGACACTTGACGAAAAGGAATTTCTGTTATTCAATAATGAGTTTTAAAATAATATAATACACAAATTGTTCATAATTGTTGGAACCTAAAATTAGAATTATTAATTCTACAATGATTATGTATTACGATTTCGAAGAAAAGTAAAAAAATTTCTAAAAACAGTTTGTATTTACTTTTGAAAATAAAAAAACTGATAATATTTTTTTAGTTGAGATCCTATATCTTTTACGAGAAATAATTTATTTAAAATTATTTATATCTTCATAAATTAAATTTTTAATATATTTTTATGTTTAAAATTTAAATTAAAAATTCTATAAATTTACATTTTTTTCTTAATTTATTTAACGTTTTGACATTAAATATTATTTTTAATTATGTATACGGATCATCCCTAATTTTGGTGTATGAATAGGTAAGATTATAGGATATTTATTTATAATAATTAGAAATTTTTAACCAAAAAAGATACAACCATATGAAAGATACACGTTATATTGTAAAACATCCGATCATCAATATCTACAAATAATATAAAAATAAAACTATTAAAATTTGTTTACTAATAAAAAATTTAAAAGTAAAATAGTTTATATAAAATTTTAAATTTAAATTTTATCACTTTATATAATATAAAAAAATAATATGAAAATGGAAGAAAGCATTTATATATGCAAGAACAGGTAAGATTAACTAAGGGTAACAACTGATTAAATAAATAGATGTCCTTTTAATCATGGAAAGCATTTTTCCGGAGCTTCATTTGAATTATTATTTGGTTGGCCACTGGTAGAGTCGTAGAATCAAAGATAAAATGAGAGAGAGAGGAAAGCACAACCAAGTTATATAATAATGAAAAAAATTAAAGTGTCTTTTATTTTATTCTCTTTCGCTTGGAGGCTTTGACATATGCACTTTATGATGCCGGTAGCCTAGACAGGAATCATGTTCGAACGTAGATGACTCGCAAATTTGTCAATCCTGTGCCAAGAGGGTCCTAGGTAAACTAGTGTCTAGTGTTCAAATATATGAATATGCTATATAATAATAATATATACTCAGAAATACAATTTACAGTATAAACAATTTTGATATAATTTTTAAAAAAATAATAAAAATGTATATACGTCATCAAATTAAAATTTATATTTTTAAGTGTTCCTTTAAACATACTAATCGGATGAAAAATCTCTAAAAAAAGTTACTTTTTAATGATTTATTTTAAAATAACTTTTTTTTTCTAAAAAAATCACATATATAAATTGTCTCAGAATAAACAACCTTTTAAGCCATCTGCATGATCTTTCTATAGGTATTAATATGAATAGTTGAATTTATAATTTATTATTTATATTAAAAATTAATTATTACTTTTTTTATTAATTAAAATATTACAGTCATGATTAAATTAAAATATTTATATTAATAATTAATTAATTTTATTCAATAATTAAATAAAAATTATTATAAAAATATAATAATCTTTCACTTAAATAATATTAATAAATTATAAATTATAATGAATAAAATATTAATTATAACATTTAGTAACTAACATTTTGAAATATATAAAAATTAATATTATAAAACAAATATTTTATATTGGTATAAATCATATATAAAAAAATTTATATATTGTATAAAAAATAATGAATATATAAAAATATAATATTATTAAAAGAAAATATGCAATTAAAAAAAAATCCTAAAATCTTAAATACTATAAAATATATAAATAAAAGTAATGACAATTAATACATATCTCATAAATAAAAATCACATTGAGCCAAACATAATTTAAATTTTCACTAACTCAATACATTAAGAATTTAACTACATTCATACGAATTATATGATTTTAGAAAACTTTAACATTCAAACCTTTAGTCAACGGATCTACTAACATATACTCTGTATAGTAGTGTGCTTAATGAAAGTCTAAAACTCTAGAATTTTCTCTCTAATAAATAAACATTTAATGTCAAAATGCTTTGATTGAGAAAAACTTCTGTTATTTTGAGATAAGTGTACAACATTATTATTGCAATGTATCACAAATGATCTAGATATGCTTTCAATAATGTAAAAACTAGAAATCAAGTTTTTTAGCCACATGGTCTGACAAGTAGCCTCATGTTACAACCGTAATTACAACGAGACAACGAACTCGCTAAAAATTTGAAAAAGAATTTGATTTGATTATGGAGTCGTCATCTGTTGCAACCGTAATTACAACGAGACAACGAACTCACTAAAAATTTGAAAATAATTTGATTTGATTGTGGAGTCGCCACCAAATTTTATTTTTAAAGGAAAGATATTTGGAAAAACCCTAACTTGAGGAAGAATCTAGGTTTGGGAGTCAGTTACGAATAGGAAAGGTGTTAAACACCCTACTCGCCCGTTCCGAAGAACGGTACCCTTAAAATGAATGTGTGATTTTGATATTTTTGAAAATTTTTCAATCCCTTTAGTTTAGAATAAAAATAAATAGGTTGGTGGAAAATAGCCTGACAGGACCTGATCTTGCTCCTACGTATTACCTCGTGCAATGAGAAATTCAAGGCTACCTAGTTCTGGTTTAAAGAGACTTGATCTCTTGAAAAATAGAGGGGTAATATCAAGAAGAAATTAATTTTGAATAAATTAAAATTACGTGCTTGCATAACTCAAACCGTCGTAAGTCGTGAGTGAGTTTGCACAAATTAAAACTCGAAACGACAGAGAAGACTGCCTGTTCGTATTAAAATTCGTTGCATGATTTTTAGAAAATTAAAAACAATATTTTGGAACAGACATTTTTTTAGCGGAGTGGATAAACAATGATTTTCTAAAATTGCATGCTTGCAAAGTCCAAACAGTCGTAAGTCGCGTATGAATTCGTACGAATTAAAACACGGAATAGCAGAGAAGGCTGCCTATTGGTATTAGAATCCGTTGCTAATCCGTTGCACGAATTTTAGAATATTAAAAACAGATACTTTTGGAACAGACATTTTTTAGTGGAGTTGATAAACAATGATTTTCTAAAATTGCATGTTTGCAAAATCTAAACTGTTGTAAGTTGCGTATGGATTCACATGATTTAAAACACAGAATAATAGAGAAGGTTGTCTGTTCGTATTAGAATCCGTTGCACGAATTTTAGAAAATTAAAAACACATATTTTTGGAACAGACGTTTTTTAGCGGAGTTGATAAACAATGATTTTCCAAAATTGCATGCTTGTAAAATCCAAACCGTCGTAAGCTGCGTATGGATTCGCATGAATTAAAACACGAAACAGCAGAGAAGGTTGCCTATTCGTGTTAGAATCCGTTGCACAAATTTTAGAAAATTAAAAACAGATATTTTTGGAACAAACGTTTTTTAGCGGAGTTGATAAATAATGATTTTCTAAAATTGCATGCTTGCAAAATCCAAACCGTCGTAAGCCGTGTATGGATTCGAACGAATTAAAACATAGAACAGCAGAGAAGGTTGTCTGTTCGTATTTAGAATTTGTGGCATGAATTTTAGAAAATTAAAAAAACAGACATTGTTGACGAAATTTATAAAAACAGAATTGTATTTCTAAAAGGATAAAAAACAAGTTATATTTTCAAAGGAGAAATTAAAAATTGGGCTTGACTTAAGAAATGAGGAACTAAAATGGAGGAGATGACAAAAATTTGATTTTAAATAAAATTGGGCTTGACCCAAGTTGAAAAAAATTGGATTTTGATTTCACAATTTAAAATAATTGGGCTTGACCCAAAATAAAAGTAAAAAGTTGGGCTTGATCCGAGTTAAGAAGAATGGTATTTGATTTGATTTTAAAAAGAATTGGACTCGACCCAAATTTACAAAAAAGGACTTGATTCAAAACAAAATAAAAATAAAAAGAATTAGGTTGGATCTAAATTAAGGAAGTGAGTTTGATTTCAAATTAAATATAAAAGAATTAGATTTGGCCCCATTGAGATTAAGAACTTCATCTTGATGCAAATTTATTATTGGATTTTAATTTAGAAGGGAATTGGGCTCGCACCATACATAAAATAAATTTTATTTGGTTGATCCTTTTGTTATTATGTTATTTGGTTGATCCTTTTGTTATTATGTTTTTATTATTTTTTCTCATTTATTATATTTTTGATTTTTATTTTTTGATTTTTTATTTTATTTTATATTATATTATTTTTTACAAATAAGGATTGAGCTTGACCCAAATTAAAGGGACGTTTGATTTCAAACATAAAAGAGAATGTGCTTGTCCCAACATAAAAGGAATGATATGAGGAATCGAACATAGGACTTGAGAACTTGACCTGACCACTAAATTGGCTTCACAGTTTAGTCAGCAATTTTAATTAATGAAGGGTTAAGGATTTATTTGACATTTCTATAAAAACAGACCATAGGACTTGAGAACTTGACCTGACCACTAAATTGGCTTCACGGTTTAGTCAGCAATTTTAATTAAATGAAGGGTTAAGGATTTATTTGACATTTCTATAAAAACAGACCATAGAGGGGTTCGAACCTGTGACATGGGGATTATGGGCAACGACCCTGACCACTAAACCAAACTTCTGGTTGCATTTCTAATGCTTCTAATCATACTTAAAGCGTATTCTTGTGGGCACTTGAGAACCAATTCTAGCCAACGAGACAAACATAGCCACTTGAAGGATCATAGGTGAGGATTAAACAGATTTTACATGGACTAAACAACTAGGTGTTTACAAAAACAGATGCTCATAAAGGCCACCTCATCAACTCACCTAAGTCTCCATTTGAACTAATGTTCTGTAGAAAATTGGAGTTAAGAGATTTGGTAAGCTAGCTGTTGTGGTGGAATGAATGCCCTGCATCAGCTCGAAATCTTGTTTATGCATGAACTTCCTCCAGAAGCTTTGCACACTCGAGAGTAGTAAATACTGGCCAGAATCCACAACTGTTATTGTTTATGCAGATATGCCCCCTTAGCACCTATCTATTAGACTATATTCAGGGAAATTTCGTTTGCACTATTAGGAGCTTTTAACAGATACAACATTGGATTCTCATTCCTGTCATTATTTTACACACATCGTTTGCCTTGTTCTTATCATTTGGTCCTTACCTAGTTTGTGCTTACTCACACTTTCACATGTTTGCATACATCAGATTCGATACAAATCTAAGCTACTATTACTGGATCTATTTTCTCATTAACTGCCATTTTTAGTTCCTCTGCTGCAAATCAGACTTTGGTGCAAAGAAACAGAACACCTCCTGATGTGTTTCACGTATCAGAACTAAGCTTCCAAGTTTCTAATCAGTTTATCAGACATTTGTGCAGATATGATTATCTAATTTGTTAACAACTCTTCCTTAATTCTTAGATATCTTGACTCCATTTTGTTTTGCTAACCACCAAGAATTTAGAATTCATGTTTATGATTGGCCTAGTAGATTTTCTAAACAACAAACTTCCTAATCCTACACTATCAAATCCAGCCAGTAGATCAAGAAATCGATCTAAAATTCAGCAAGTCCATAAATAGTTTTCCAATATCATTCACAGGGTTTTAGTCTTTATTACATTGACCTGGTGATTAAGCCATGCACATACGATTCTTTAATTATGAACTCTGAATCAAGATTTGCAACGCGAAGTATAATTGCTAATGCATTTCATTTCAGTGAAAGCAAGCTCTATAGAAAGATGTCGTGATCTAAGCATTTAAGGAAAGTAAGCACCAACTTGTACCCTGCTAATTTCCAGTGACGTGATTATGTTCTTTGTCTTCACTTGGAGGCTAAAATTAGCACTAGATGCCATCGATCCTTGGATTCTTCGTTCCGTAGTGATGAGGGAAACCTGATAAATGAATCTTGTTCAATGTTGGATACTCGCTGAATCTTCACAGTTCATGTGGAGAGTGAGAGCTTTTGGTCGTGTCTATGGCAAGCACAGTGAGATGGAATCACATAGTCATTCTCCAAGCTAGAGAGCATAGGAAGACCTATGCAGAAGATGTTAGGGACTCAATGCCATAGAGAAGGGTTTCCTCCTCCTAGAACAAAGCTTAGTGAAGCTTTTTGAGATTAGAGAACCCGAGAGAATGAGAGGATTCCAGAAGAGCCTCCCCCTGTTTTTTCCTTCTCCTTCCTTTTTAAACTTTTGTTTTTGGGGGCCCCCATCCGCCTTTTTCTTTTTTCTTTTTCCCTTTTTTTAATTTTTTAATTTATTTATTTTTCTTCTCTTTTTTTATTTCTTCTATTTTCTATTTTTTTCTATTATTGGTTATTATTATTTTCTATTTATTATTATTATTATTTTTTGCTAACTACTCCTTAACTAACTTAACCAACTTAACTAACTTTCTAATTTTTTTTTGTTTTTTCTGTTTTTTTTTGTGTTTTTTGTTATTTTTCTTTTTTAGTTTTTAACTAACTATTTAATTTTTGGATTTTTGGAATTTCTATTTCTATTTTTATATTTATTTTTCTTTTTACATTTATTATTTCTTTTTATTTTTTCTAACCACTTCCAAACTAACATAACTAACTTAACTACCTTTAGAAAAATGCCTTTTTTTTTTTGCTTTTATTTTTATTTCTTTATATTTTGTTTCTTCTCTTTTCCTTTCTTTTTCTATTATTATTATCTTTTATTTTTCATTTTTCTTCCTTTTTTTTAATATATATATATTTTTCGTTTATTTTTTCCTTTTTATTTTTCTTTTTTTTTGTTCTTGTTTCATTTCCTCCTTTTTTTTCTTTTTTTTATTCCTAACTAACATTAACTAATCTAGCTAGCTTCTTAATTACTTCCTAACAATTTCTTTTTCTTTTCATTTTTCATCATTCTTTGTTATTTTTCAATTTTAGGCAAATAATTTATTTTGGATTCTAAACTTACCGGACATAATTTAGTGTTCACACCTCATAGCAAGCAATATGCTCTACTTCCATGGTAAAAGTAGCTATAAGAGTCTGTTTAACACTCTTCCAACATATAACTCCTCCCACCATCATAAAGATAAAGTTGAAAGTAGACTTTTGGCTCTCAAGGCAACTTACAAAACTAGAATCAAAATAGCCAATGATTTGAAGTTGATCAAACTTTGTATAGGTTAACATATAGTCTTTTGTTCCCTGCATGTATCTCATGACCTTTTTAACTATTTTCAATGATCCAATCTTGGGTTGTTCAAGTATCTCTCTAATTCATAAATAACAAAAGTAATGTTGGGACAAGTACAAACTTGAACATACATCAAGCTCCCAACAACAGAAGCATATGAGACTTTTCTCATTTTTATCCTTTTATTATCATTTTAAGGACTCAAATTTAGAAAATTTATGATAAACTATCATTCTATAATTTTATCTAGCAAATTTTAGGCATAATTACTATATAATTTAGCATAATTCATTTGTAATTTATCCTAATATCTCTTATTTTTTCAAGAATGGTCAAACAAATAGAGAATTTGAAAATAGACAGATTAGAGGGTAAAAATGGTATAAAAAGATAAGGAAGTAAAAAAGAACAAAATTATGCCTTAGCGGATCTTGCACGGTTGTGCTGGTGTGAAATTGCATGACCATGCCAACTGATCATGCCAAGATTGGACACCCTAGCAAACAATGCCACATCAACCTTAATGATGTAGGAGACATCCTAGTCAACCTTACGATATTGTAAAAGACCTAGAGTGATCAGGATGGCTAAAAAGTAGTTAGGTCAAGCTTGATCCACAATACCGAAAATCCTAATTTGCACCAATAAAAGGAAGATTCTACCACACCATTTAAGACACACATCAAACACATTGAGACAACATAACTCCTTTCATCCCCTCCATACTAGATGGCATCTCTCTCACTCTAGACATAACCTTACATTTCCTCCATTTGTCATTTCTAGCCTCTCCATTCTTGGTTCCTCCTCCAGCATCCTTCCATAAGATCCTAGTGGGAGCAATTCTTGTGCGGTGCTATCTCAAAGAAATTGATAGCTTCGTTGGTAACCCTGATTTTTATTTTTATCTGCTTTTGTTATGAATCTTTATGGGCTATTTTTATTCATGTATAACTAAATTCCCTTTTATGCGAATTTGGTAAACTTGTGATGTGCATTGCTTCAACCCCAATTTTTCCTTTTAAATAATTTAATGCTTTATGATATTATAATTATGTTATTATATTGTGTTTAATCCATTAATAGGAACTAATAAATTCTATTGATCTTTTAGTTGGTTGGAGGGCGGTTAGACGATCGTACCACTACTAATCGACAGAACTATAGGATAATTGAACTTTAGAGTATTGGAAAATCAATCAGAACCTAAGTTTCTAACGAGTTAATTACTTAACACGTATTTAATGCCTACTTAAACTTTACACCTTTTTTATTTATCTATCTTACAGGATCAATGGGGATAAGATTTAGAAGAAAGATTATTTCTATTTTCGAATCAAGGATTAAAAATATAAATAGCGTAGGTGGTTAGAAATTGAACAAAGTGGAAGACTAGGGGTAAACACAAGTAAAGTTAATTGGGAATTCAAAGTCTTATAATTTTTCCATAACTTGCACCGTATTCTTTTATTTATCATTTGATAGAAATTTATTTCTATTTCTTTTATTTTTGCATCTTTTATTTCCACAAAACAACCTTTCTTCTAGTGAGTTCAAAAGTTAGAGTTAAAATTTCATACATAAGTTGTTGGCATAGTCTGTACGGGATTGATAATGAAGGTCTAAAATACCCTCGTTCTAAACTGACAAGTATACTTTTCCATTGATAAAATTTGACAAAGATTTTATACTCACATTTTGCACACAACATTTTATCACCTTTTTGAACAAGTGAAGCACGTGGGGAGAAAGAATGCATGTTAAATCATTTGAGGATATTTTTAATATATCTTCTTTGAGACAATCCTAAAATTCCATGTGACCCATTACAATGAATTTAGACATCTAGAACAATTAAAGCATCCCTAAGGTCCTTCAAATCAAAGTGGCTGTTTAACATCAATTTTGTTTTAGTCAAGAGATCAACATAATCTATAGAAAGGAGAATATGATGTAAGGTTGAATGCAACCTCAAGTTGGATGAATCTAGTTTTCAAGGAATGACCAAGGTGTAGTAAGAAACATACACAAAGACATGCAAAATTGAAAGGTAAAAGAAAAATAAAATAAAGTAGAAATAGAAACTAAGGTGAATAAGAGATTCAAGGCTTGAATAGGCACCACAACCTCTATGGAAGAAAGGTTGATAAGCCTTCAATCTTCCATACTGGAGAACTCTACATTGATAAGGAAAATCTTAAGTCTGGACTAAAGGAAAAGAGAGAGATAATTTAGCTTTCACAAGTTCACTCAAAGTGAAATTTCATAAAATGACTAAGAGTATCCAAAATAAACTATAAGGTACCTATTTATATGCATGAATTTTGGGAGTCCATTATCATGCTTGGGAGATATCTTTAAAATTCCTAAATGGGTTAGATTTGGCCAAATCTGTGAGCCAAAAGTTACACACAAAAAGGTGCCTTAGACTTATACAATAAAGCCCTCTAAGTTTAAGTATAAAAATAAATCTTATTCTTATACTAAATACAATGAAACAAAATAAAAACATAGGAGATATAAGCCTTAGAAGTGTATTCCTTCATGCTAAGTATGGATTCTACCTCACCTTGTGGCTTCTTGATCCTAGACCTTGTGATGACCCCAATAGGTCTAGATGTGGTAAACTCTTCATCATCTCCTCCCCCTTCGAGAGTATTCATCCTAAAATATGCAATACCATCGTTGCCTGTAGGAAAAGAAGATAAGCTAAAAACATTGAACATAGCACTTACACCATAATCACCAAGAAGATCTAAAATGATAACCATTAGGACCTATGCATTCTAACACTTGAAAAGGACCATCACCTTTGGACTTTAATTTATATTTCCTAAGAGAAGGAAGAATTTCTTTCTGAAGATGAAACTAGAGCCAGTTCGCAAGTTCAAATAGTACCTCTTTCCTATCCTTATTGGCTAACCTAGCATAATGAGCTATCTTTTTCTCAATTGTTTCCTTTACCTTAGCAAGGAGGTCCTTAATAAACCTATCCTTTTGTTCTTCATCCTTACTATGGTTGTAACATCCTTAATTTATCATAATGGACTTTCTAGATTACAAACGCTCTTTAGTGAGAAATAAAACATAGATAAAAGAAAAAGATAGAGAAATTAGAAATTTTTTAGCAAATGAAGAAAGTGTTCCTGTATTAGGATAACCCAAACAATATGCAGGAAAAACCTAAATAAAAGGTTAAAAGATATTTTAAGGAATTAGAGTACATCAAGGATGATTGAAAAGTCATAAGAAAAGAATAAGAACTAAGAGAGGACGAAAAAGCCATCAGAAAATTCAAAAAATATCCAAAACATCCCTAGAAAGTTATACTTTTCACAAGGGCTAAATTGTTTCCAGAAAATTGAAAACGATATCATAATGATTCAAGAATGAACCAATAAGTATTAGAAACAATCAAAGAAACAATAATGATGGGAACAATTACCAAAATATCCCTAGAAGGCCGGGAGGGCAAGAAAATATGGAATAGAAGCCAGAAAATGGGTCCCAATCATGGAGCACGAATTTGCATGTGAAAAATGAGGGTGGTGACTCACCCCATGAGTCATCACTTTAATTATGACATGCAAGACAAAAATAATAAATAGAAGAGATAAAAGTAACGATGGTTAAAGTAAATTAACCTTATTTAATTAAAATTAACCATACTTAGGATAAGTTAATTTGATTAGTGGCAAATTCAAAATAAATAGTATTAATATAATCCTAAAAGGATAATTCCTTATATTGACATTCATTTTAGGAAATGGTAATTACATGCAAATGTACCAAATTTCTCTTAAGTGGGAAATTAATTCCCAAAATGCCCCTAAGTGGCTGAATTCTATTATGATCTTTGGGAGGGCCCATTTGCTTCATTATCCATCTTCTAAACACTTATAAAAACTCTCTAAACTCACTCTAAATTTAATCTACCCCAGAAACCCAAAATCATACACTAAACTTAAACTTCTAACTTTGAGGTTTAAGTTAAATTAAAACATAACCACAAAGCCCCACCATCATTACTAGGAGATCTTGTGTGGACCACCAAAGGAGAGCAAGATTAGCCATAAAAGCCCCACCAAACCCATCACAAAATTCTTTAACAAGTACGATTTTACCTTATATTTTTCTAAGCTTTAATCTTGTATTTATGGTTAAACTTTCTTCTTCTTTGTGGATCCCTCTCTAAGATCAATGGATCTCTTTTTTTTTTTAACTTATTAAAGCTCCAAACCACCCTTAATGTTAAATATAAGAATAATTTTTTTAGTGAATTTTGAAAGCAAAAGAGAAGTTTTGATGGATTAAAGTGCTTTTAGAATCCTTAGGAGCAATTTAATTGGTTAAATTTTTTTAAAAATCAATTTTGATGCCTTGGGGCAGATTTGAGTGGTTATGAGAAAATTTTTGAAGTTCTCAAAGTAAGGTATTGATAGATCTTGGGGTAGATCTAGTAGATTTACACTTGTTTGCCATAAAAGGTGATTTCTTTAAGATTTTTATGTTCAAAGTTAAAAACTTGGTTGTCTTTACTTAAAATCTTTGCTTATGAGATTGTTCTTATTAAGATTCCAGATATGGATTTGGACTCATGTATTAAAAGCCTTAAAGGAACAAGAAAAAATATAGCATGAGATCCATAAATTTAACTTGGACTTGAACTTAAAAACTATTAAGTGTAAAGGTGGAATTTTGCACCCAAAGTTGCACAAATCACTTAATACCTTCCATGACCATGACCAAAGCTATGCAGTAAGGACAATTTATGGATGGATCTAAGGACATATAATGAACCAAGTGCTAAACTTCATGACATCAATGTCATATGGCAAGAAAATTGAAAAAGGATCCTTGTTCAATACACCTTTAGCATTCAGCCACTTCCTAATAAATTAGAAAATCTTGAATTGAAAATTTTGATTAGAGTATAAAGAGAAACTTAATCAAGTATAACAATAAAATTATAAATTTGAAAGGAACTTGAAATTAGTAAAGTGTTCACTCAGCCACTTTGGGTAATTTGGGTAAAAACCTATTAAAATCTCTAACACTAAAACCAAGAGAGCACAAACTAAGAAAAAGAAGCCTCACTTTATCCACCAAGAACATTCAGCCACTCTCCTACTAATTCGGGAAAACTTGAGTTAAAATTTCAATTAAGGTGTAAAGTGGAACCTAAAAGAGTTTAAGAAATGAATTTTAGAGTTGAAAAAGATTTTGTAATGGCTGGTACCATTCGACCATATTGCACAAATTGGTAAGAACTAGCTAAAAACCTTATTAGAATTTAAGAATGGATCTAGGTGAGCTTAAGGAGGTGATTTTAAATTAACTATGGAGTAGAAGAGGGAACAAAGGTATTTGGCCATGCTAATTAGTCAAGGGAGAAAAGTCTTAAAAATTTCAAAGTTTGGTGAAATTAATAACCTAAATCTTAATTAGTGTAAATCACATTTTTAAGAGGAGAAAAATTAAACTTTAATGCCCTAGGATTAGAGAGTGTGCATTCGGCTACCTAGGTAAGAAATGGTGGGATACTTAAAGGTAATTAAAAATGGCATGAGTAGAAAACTTAAAGTTAATACACAAAGAGGCAAGAAAGTAGGCTTACTAGTGGAACAAACCTAAAAAGCTAAGTTACTAGTCAAGAAACATAAAACATATAACACTTAAACTTGAATTAAGTAAATGATGCATAAGACATTGAATGTTTAAGGATACATAGGGTAAACAATTCAAGAGGCCATTTGGTCAACTAGAGAAGAAAAATTTCTATACCATGATCTTTCATTGACAAAATGAAAGGTTAAGTGGTAACTTAGAAGGGTGAGTGGACTAAGATCCCATGAGTGATTCATCATAAATTTTAAGAATTAGACAATTTGGACAAGTTATAGGAGTAAGTTTATATGTGTTCCAAGAGATAACATCAAGCTAAAATAAGAAGGACTTCAATTAAAGACAAATCTCTACTTGAAATTATTATGCCAACTTGTTGTATTACTTAATGAGTACATAAAGATAAATATGAAGTGTATGGATATTACTCATGGTTGATTGGAGAATGATGTGTTACATGATGATCATGTATGGATAATGATGTGATGGTAGTATTAAAGTAGAGACGAAATTTGCATGGCATAATGGTTGGATTATTTAAGCATGCATCCTATCATGAAGACTTAAAAATGAAACCTAAATAAGTCAAGAGATCACTAAAGAAGAACCTTATGTGAAAACTCAACACTACTCCTAATATGCTATGATTGGGATTTGTGCACACTCAAAAGGCAAGATGTCCTTCTATGGACTAGAAGGTATATAACCTTCTATGGTGAAGCCATAGGGCTTCAAATAAATCCTTCTATAGGGAAGCAATAGGTCTTCCAAATTTATGATGGTGAAGACCATCCAAATTAAGCTCATATCCAAGATCAGAAGGTAGAGTAGTAGACAAATGGAAGATATTGTTTGACTAAATTGTTAATGTTATACCTTAAATGAAACAATCATTAAGAGAATGGCTAGAGAACAAGAACGATCATGAATAAGGAATAAAATGAGTAACAATTAGATAATATGTTATGATGAGAAAATGATCTAAAGAATGCATGAGATTTAAGTCTAAGAGGTTTTATATGAAAAAGTATTTCAAAGTATGTATGAATTGCATGCTGTGTGAGATTAAATTTTTACTATTAATTAAAAGAATTCACTTTAGATAAGTATAATTAAAAAAAAAAGTAATAATTGAACTTGTATATGTGCCACCTTTTCTAAATAAACTAAAGTGATTGGGTTAGAAATGATGATGTCAATCTTAGGGTAGATACCTATTAGGAAATTACAATTTCTTACTTCCTACCTTCTATTTCTTTGCCAAAGTTCGATTATACTCTTTGTGGTGGCAGTGGTCTATAAAAAATGAATAACCTTAACTAAAGATGAATGTTCATGGAATGGAATGCCAAAAGAGCTTTAAAAGATCTTATACTGGTTTGTCCAACTCTGTATATTTTCTTTGGATGACTGTAGCTTATGAAGGGAATTGAAGCCTTTGTTTGTTTAAAGGACTCACTAGGAGTCTTAACTTATTATTGTCTGTGTTGTATTACCTAAATAATTAATAATGTAAATATTGTTTTAGGAATGAATGTATAACACAATAAGTAAAAGAATGCGAGTTTTCAAAATTAACGTAAGTTACGACGTCATAATACTGTAGAGTTGATTAGGATGCCTCATATTGACGTGGAATTTATGTACTAGATGCCTTATATTTTTATGCTCCTTTTACTCTCCTTTTGGCCCAAAACTTGTCTATTTTTTATTTCTTTACTTGTGTTACCATTCCTCCAAAAATAAAGAAAATTAGGTAGAATTACAATTAAATAATCATAAATTATATCATAATTATAACTAATTTCCCAAAGATAAATCAATAGAATGGTGGTTTATCAGTAGACTTGTGTATTATTATGTCCAAATCTGAACCCACAAACTTAAATATTAAAAAGTGGAAGAAAAATTAATTTATAAGTTATAAAAGCTTAATTTGGGAATAGATCTAAAAATTACTAACTAAAAGTTAAAACTTTGGATCCATAAATGGAATGAGCCTCACAAGACACTTAAGACTCATTTTAACCATGACCCAAGCTGTGGAGTTTGGACATGCCTTTTATGGATCAAGTGCTTAAGGTGCTGCAAGTGCACAAAATCAAGAAACCAAGGTTGTATGAGAAAGAAATTTGGAAATGTTGACCTTGGAAGGTCAAAGTGTGCATTCGGCCATCTTAAGGATAAAACTTATTAAAATTTTTAAAAGTGATATAAACCATATAGTTAGGTTCTAAATGATGTGAAACAACTTTTGGAAGAAGAGAATTTAGGCTAATATAGTCTACAAAACACTAAGTGTGCATTCGACCACCTTAGAGTAACTTAACGAAAAATAGGCTTAAAATTTGGCTAATGGTGTATTAATAATTTTCATTAGGTAAAATGGAAGATTTAAGGGTGTAAGTAAGGTTTAAAAATGATTAGTGCATAAAAACCAATATAAATGAAATCAAGTGAAACTCATAATTAATACTTATGTTAAATTTCAAAAAGGCATAAGTTGGTAATTAAAAATGAACGATGGAATTATGTGGAGTGTAGTCATTCGGCCATGACTCTTAGGATTGGAGAAGAATACCTAAAATTAACTAAACTTGGTTAAAATTATAGCCTAAACTTTAACTATAAGAATTGGTCAACCTAGGTCAATTAAAGATGAAATTTGATACCCTAGACCTTAGGAGTGGCAATCTGTCGCTATGATTTTAATTAGTCAAGGAGGAATTTTAATTCTTAACTAGGTTTAATTAAGGATCCTTGGCATGTAAGTATAAGGTATTAAAAGTGTAAGGAGGTTGTGACAATAATTAAAGAACCATTCAACCACCTTAGGAAAAATTGATCAAAAAGAGGATTTAATTCTTAACTAATATTAATTAAACATCCTTGACTTGTAAGTAGAACAAATTAAGATTGAAAGTAAATTTAAAGAGGGTTAAGGAACTCATTTGGACATATTGGCCAAGGTAGCAAAAGGAAGTTAAGAATTCACCATGATTCAAGCCTAAACCTAATCATGCATAAATTAAGTGATTAGGAATGAACCATGAAGTTGGAAAACTAATCTAAGCCATTTGGTCATGACATACAAGAAGGGATAAGAAGTCTTAAAAATTTCTAAGTTAGGTATCAATGAATGAATCAGTCTTCAATTGGTAAAAATCAACTTATAAGACAAGTAAAAATGAACTAGAAGGCCTTAGGAATCAATGACTCATATTCGACCACTCCAAGTTAAATAGAAAGAAATGAGTGTGAAAATTTGGTTTAGGTACCCTAAGAAGCCTTAATATGTAAAAGTAAAGGATTAAAAGTTTAAATGAAGTTTGGCAAAGTCATATGCATCATTTGGCCATGCATGATTAAATTGACCTAAGTTAAAAACTTGCTAACACTTAATCTTTAAACTTAGTATGAATAGGACATGCATAAGACTTGTAAATTAAAGAGCACTAAGAATAAAAACTTAAAAGGTGTTCGACCGCCTAGGGAAAAACTTCCAAGCTTATAAAAATCATGTGAAACAAATGGAACTTTGAGAAAAGGAAAGGTTCAGGAGTAACTTAGAAGGTTGGGAAAATTAAGTCCCTTGAGTGATACCTTATAAAAAGTTAAAGAGTTAAATAAGTTGGAACATGTATTAAGTATATGTAATTATGTTATTCAAATGTGATTTATACATTGACTTTTGATGTTTTATGAAGGCATATTGTTTAATGTGAGTTAAATATTGAATGCTCATAAGAATTGAAAAGATGATGCTATGTGTGATGAATTGATATGACTGATGATCTCATAGAGTTTGAGACCTAAATGCACATAGAATATTAGTTGAATATTGTTTGAGCATGCATGATTATTTCGCATCCTTTAAAATGAACCTATAAGGGGTTTAAAGAATCACTAAAGCAAACTTATGTTAAAAGTTAATATACCCTTTGTAAACACTCAATTATGTCCGAGGCCTTCGTTTTTAAATTAATGTGCAAATAATTTAAATAATAGGAAACAAAATAGATGGAGAAAAGGAAATAACAATATTTGAAACAAATCATAAACAATCAACAGAAAAGTAGGTAAAATGCCAAAAGTAGGAAACAGAAAACAAAATCAAAAAATAGGGAAAATAGAAAAAGGAAAAGCCTAAACATAAAAGAAAACGAAAAATAAATATTTACAAGAATTAACTAAATAAAATCTGAAAATAAAAAATATAATAATAATAATAATAATAATAATAATAAAATAGAAATAATAAAGAAAAATGGAAAATTGCTAAAATATGGAAAAATAAAAAGTAAAGAGATAAAAATAAAATAATAATAATAAAAAGGGAAAATTAAAGAACAAATAAAAATGATAAATAAATAGAAAAAAAAAGGAAAAAAAAAGGTGAAAAACGAAAATTGGAAAAAGAAATGAAAAATCAAATAACAAAGGGTACATAAAAGCTGAAAAATCAAAAATAGGGAACAAAAATTTTGAAATCAAGATGTTGGCTTTTGGCTCCTGGAAAGGGGGTGACTTTTGACCCTTTGAAAGAACTTGGCCCTTGCCAATAGAGAGGGGGCTGGCTTTCTCTTTGAAAGAGCTTGACCCTTGCCAAGAAGGGGAGGTGTCTATATATACCTACCAACAGGAAAAGAAGGGTTCTTTTTTTCCTTCTTGACATCTTTGAGAAGAAATCGGGGACCAACGCAGAGAAGAGGAGCACTTGGAGTCTTAGGGGAAGAGGATTTTTCAGAATTTTTGAAGGGAGGACCTAGGAGACTCTCTACCTCTGCCTTCAAACCAGTTCTTCATCACCTTCCAATCGAGGTTAGATCCTACTTTTATTCTGCTTAAGTTTCTTGCTTCTTCTCGGATTTCCGAGCTCATTTTCGTCCCTGGTTTTCGTTTTAATTTTTGATCGGTCAAATGATCTCCGATTTTGATGAATTTTGTTGAGTTTTATTTGTATTTCTCTCTAGTTTCTGTAATGATATTATTTGTCTAATTTGAATCTGAAATGAAATTTATATTTCCTGATTAACGAAGCATGTCCGTCCTGGTGCACAAATGAACCTAGCTTGTTTGATTTGCGCATAACTTGCTCATTTCTGATTGGATTTATGTCAAACTTGTTTTTTTTTATTCCTATAATCCATATCTTTCAATTGATCAGTTCTGATTTTTCACATCTACCAAAAAATATTTTCGAAAAATTCTGATATTTGAATTCAAATTTTGGCGCCAAAATCTTGTGCGTTCTTGAGGTTGATCTTCATCTCTGTTTTTTGTTTTTGTTTTTAATCAGTCAAATGATCTCAAATTTCCGTGATTTTTGTTTCGTTTTCTTCGTCTTTCTCCCTAGTTTCTGAAATAATATTATTTGTCCAATTTAGATCTGAAATGAAAATTTAATCGCCTGATTACCGAAGCATGTTCATCTTGGTGCAAAAATTAACCTAGCTTGTTTGATTTGTGCATAACTTGCTCATTTCTGGTTGGATTTATGTCAAACTTTTTTTTTATTCCTATGATCCATATATTTCAATTGATTAGTTTTAAGTTTTCTGATCTACCAAAAAATATTTTTTAAAAATTCTGAGATCTGAATTCAAATTTTGGCGCCAAAAACTCTTATGTTCTTGAGGTTGATCTTCGTCTCTGTTTTTTATTTTCGTTTTTAATTGGTCAAATGATCTCTGATTATGGTGATTTTTATTGTGTTCTCTTTTTCTTTCTCTCTAGTTTCTGGAATGATATTATTTGTCTAATTCGGATCTGAAATGAAATTTCTATCGCTTGATTATTGTAGCATGTTCGTAATTCTTTTTCTTAACTTCAAATCAAGTCATGTTTATGTTAAATCAAGTCCAAGTCAAGCTCATCCTTGATCAAGTCAAGGTTCAAAAACTAAAAATTAAATTCACTTGACAACAAATTCCTTTTTCATATCAAGTCATTCCTTTTCTTATCTTTATTATATTAAAAAATAAAGTTCTTTTTCAAATGTTTTGGGATTCTTGGTCTCACGCGACGGGCTCTAAATGGGAGGCTGGCGGTTCACCTGCTGTCCAACGTTTAGTAGTCTGTATAGGCCCCTGTGCTGCCATAGCCGCCTCGGGTCTTGTGCATGAGTGGACTAAAGGTCCTTTCAAAAATAAAAAATCTCTTTTTCAAATATTTTGGGATTCTTGGTCTCACGCGACGGGCTTTAAATGGGGGGCTGGCGGTTCACCTACTGTCCAACGTTTAGTACTCTGTATAGGCCCCCGTGCTACTGTAGCCGCCTCGGGTCTTGTGCATGAGTGGACTAAAGGTCCTTTCAAAAATAAAAAAAATCTCTTTTTCAAATATTTTGGGATTCTTGGTCTCACGCGACAGGCTCTAAATGAGGGGCTGGCAGTTCACCTGCTGTCCAACGTTTAGTAGTCTGTATAGGCCCCCGTGCTACCGTAGCCGCCTCGGGTCTTGTGCATGAGTGGACTAAAAGTTCTTTCAAAAATAAAAAATCTCTTTTTCAAATATTTTGGGATCCTTGGTCTCATGCAACGGGCTCTAAACAAGGAACTGGCGGTTCACCTGCTGTTCAATGTTTAACAGTTTGTATAGGTCCCCGTGCTGTCGTAGCTGCCTCGGACCTTGTGCATGAGTGGACTAAAGGTCCTTTCAAAAAATTGAAAATCTTCTCAAGGTATCATTTGTCCGTTAAATACCTCTGAAGGTCAAGCCTTCACGAACCAAAACTATGTAAGCCTTGAGTTTCCCATTGCACCGGGGAATACGTAGGAGCAGGATCAAGTCCTGTCAGGCTAACCTCCATCAAATTATGTATTTTAACTCTAATTAAAGGGATCAAAACAGTTTTTCAAAATCACACACTCAGTTTAAGGGTACCGTTCTTCAGAACGGGCGAGTGGGGAGCCTAACACCTTCCCCACTCGTAACCGACTCCCGAACCTAAATCTCATCCTCGAGTTAGGGTTTTTCCAAATCTTTTCCCTTAAATAAAAATTTAGTGGTGGCTCCACATTATTAATCAATTCATTTTTTAAAATTTAGCGAGTTCGTCGTCTCGTCGGAATTACGGTTGCGACACCCTTAATATGCCTTGTGCCCATCCAGGGGCACCTAGAGCCCTATTGAAGAGGAGACAAAAGGGTTCTACTAGGAGACAAAAGTGTTCTCCAAAAAATATGATATGAACCTTGATACCACTTTGCATGATCAAGTCCACCTATAAAAAGACGTAACTCGGAGAGAAGACTCATTGAAAAGAGGAAGGTTAAAAAAAGATAAAAGAGGTAATTGGAATCCACGTAAATGCACTATCAAGAAAAAGCGGTAGATATGCTTGTGATTTTTATGGACGCAAATCAAGATCTCTACAAAAGGACTTTTAAGAAGATATTTTATTAGATTTAATTTTTAATTGTTAGGATTTGATTAAATTATTTAACTAAGATTTGTTAAGATTTAATTAGGATTAAGTTAAATATTTGAATTATATTATACATAGATGCTATTAGGATTTAGTTATGGTTTCCTTATATTAGTAATTGCACAATGTAAACACTTAATTATGTCCGAGATGCCATTTCTCAAAGTTAATGGTTAAAGTTAAAAAATAAAATATAAAAAATATAATAATAATAATAACATATATAAAAAAAATAGAGAATATAAAAGAATCCAAAAAAATAAAAATAAATAAATAAATAAGGAGAAAGGTAAGAAAACAGAGATAAATAAACAGAAAAGAAAAAAAAGCAAAAACATTAAGTTGAAAGTTGGTGGAAAATTAGTTAGTTTGTTAAGTTAATTATTGTAGTTAGAATGAAAAATAATAATAATGGAAAAGAAAAGAAAAGGATTAAATTAAAAAAATAAAGAAAAAAACAGCAAAATATTAAATGAAACAATAAAAATAAAATAGAAAATAAATAGAAGAAACAATAAAAATAATAAAAAAAAGAATAAAAATAAAATAGAAAAATAAATGAAAAATAATAAATAAATAATAAATAAATGAAAAGAAACAGAAAAACAAAAAAAAACAACAAAAAAAATAAATAAAACTGAAAAAGAAAAAATAGAATAAAGAAATTGAAAAAGAAAAAAAAATAAAAAAACTAAAAAAATGAAAAATAAATAAAATCGAAAAAACGAATAAAACAAAAAAGGGAGGGAGAGTTAGTTAGTCGGTTGAGAATTGGTGAGAAAAAGAGGCTTCAATGGTTGAAGCTGAGGAGGTTTCGAGAGGATATTCTCTTGGCAGGGACTTCATTCAGGGGCTTACTATATCCTCAGAGGCATTTTTTCTTTTCTTGGAGAAGCTCACAATCATTTTTTGGCTCTTGTACACTCACAACTTATGGATACTTCAAGGGAAGACACACAATTTTCTGCTCTCGGCTACTGGAAGCTCTTTCTGAATTTCTCTCGCATTCTCCCGGAGGAACCTCTAGAATTCTTGGAGTTTTCTTTATCACTCAGATTGGAGCTTCGTTCGTTGGACCGTCGACTCTCATTCTTTAGCTTGAGGTTCTTTTCCTGGCCACAGAATGAGGAACAACATCACGTATCTAGAGGATCAACCTCGAGCAGAGTCCGTTTCAGCCTCAATAAAGCGATTTTGAAGTCTCATCTCAGGCTTTGCTAGCCAATTGGTTCTACGTCAATCGAAGAAAAAAGAGGTCACTGATCCTAGCATGAAGTTTCTCAAGTACATTATGTGTGGCAGCAACTTCATACAGGTTATCTTTCTCCAATCTTTCCGCTATTCACTTCTAAATCAGAGGTTTGCTTTATTTGTTTAGGTCTTAGCCACTTCTTGATGCATGAGAATAATCTTACGTCATCAAGAAGAGACTTATTTTTGAAATAAAACACATCGATTGTTGAAGTTCTGAATTGAGTAAGAGCTAATTTGTGTTGCGGCTAAATTCGATTTCAGCCATGGATGTGAGTATATTGGACTTGGGTCAATCCATCATGATAAAGTATTGATACATGTCAGAGTATATTGGCCTGAACTGGGAGTGCTAATCAGCACGCTAGTAGTCATCAGAAGGATCTTGTGTGATTTGAATTTGTGATTTCAAAGGATCGAATTGCACATTCTACAGAACTTGAAAAAGCATTCAAAATTACTTTTGAGGGATTCTTAATCATATGATGGCTCCTATTATGGTGTTGGTAGCTTCAATCATAATAAGGTTATCAACGCTAATTCAAACGCAGCATAATATTTTCAGAATCTTGAAAACTATCAACTGCCACTTCACCCTAGATATGGAAGAGGCTATGTTGCTCCCAATCGTAGCCACAGCAACAACATGTCCACTTGCATTCTCATGAGTCAAACTAAATCAATTGGAACCTCGCAGATGCTTCTGAGTGTGGTTTGATCAAATTTCCTTAGGATCTTGTGCAGAAAAGCCACCTTTTTGCAAACTGCTGGTGAAGATCTTGTAGCAGATCCACTAGGAGCTGTTGGTGAGAGCATGTCAAATACTTCCACAAGTATTTGTCTATATAATATCAAAGCATTTGGTTTTGGTCAAAAAAGAGAAACTACTGCCGATGCTACTGAATCAAGAAGGCCATAGTCAAAAGTTATGATTACCACCAGAAATTGTTGCTTGGGGTCATTTGGCGTTGATCTAAACATTTAAAGACGTTGAGAATAACCAATGCAACTGCCAAAGTTATTAGAGATGCAACGCCTATTCTTGGTGGTTTCTTTAAGAAGGACATGATTGCAGGGAAGGTTGGGCTTCGCAACATGCCGTGCAACTCCATGCTAAAGGGAAAAAAAATCAAATAGGTGTGGGGGCCACAATTGCTTAAAATGAAAGTAATGGTCCAATCCCATGCAACGTTGAATATTGGTGTCATACATCTTGATCATCATGATATTAATTAAGTTCGGCAGATCATGAATCATAAGCAGCACTTGGCTCAAGTGGTTGCCTAAGCTGAATTTCCCCCAAGATGTCTTAAGCTCTACCCCTGTGCGCGACTTCTTTTTCCTTTAAATAGCCTCACATGCTCAGTTTATACTGGGCCTGGCCGCATATTATATACTAGGCCTAATTGCAGTCCATATCATAATAGGCCCAATTTCTCCTTCAAGTAATCGATTCCTAACAGACAAGAATTCCCCCCCCCCAATCGGCCCAATACTGGTTACTGTCAAGCCAACAAATTCTCAAAATTAATTGGGCTCAAGCTAGCATGCAAATTAATTGGGCTACCAAGCCAGCGAATTCCCAAATTTGGGCCCAACCCAACATACCTTCTAAAACCTCATTAATCGTTTTCGAAATAAATTTAATTTTGACTTCAAGTCCTTTATTTTGGGATAGGCCCAATTCTCACCTTCCTTTTTTAGTTTGAAATCGAATTCATCTTTTGGGTCAAGCCCAATTATTTTATTTTATTTTTTAATCTAGGTCAAACCTAATTCCTTTTTAGAAATCAAGTTTACTTTTACTTTTTGGACAAATCCAATTCTTTTTTAATCAAGCCCATTTTCTTTCCCCTTTTTAATTTGAAATCAATTCCATTTTCTTAATTTGGGTCAACCGCCAATTCTTTTTTACTCAAGCCCAATTCCCTTTTATTTTTTTTCATTAAGCCTGTTTTCTCTATAAAATTTCCAAGTCTCACGCAATGAACTCTAAACACGAACTAGTAGCTTTTTCTGTTATTTGATATATAGATATTCATATGGGTTCCAATGCACCCGTAGTTGTCTAGGACCTTGTGCATATGTAGACCACAAAAGTTTCTAAAAAATAAAGGATTCCAAAAAACTGAATTTTAATAATTCTAAAGTCTCACGCAATGAGCTCTAAATACGAACTGGTAGCTTTTTCTACGTTTTGATGTTTAGAGATTCATATAGGTCCTAGTGTAGTTGTAGCTGTCTTGGATCCTATGCATATGTGGACTAAGAGTTATTCAAAAAAGATCTAAATTTCTTTTAAAATCATCTTTCAATTTCTTTTTACCTTTGAAGATCAAGTCTTCAAAACCAGAATTACATAGCCTTAAATTTCTCATTGCTCCAGGGAATACGTAGGAGTAGGATCAAGTCCTGTCAGTGTATTTTCATACAAACCTATTTATTTTTATTTTACTTAAAGGGATCAAACAGTTTTTCAAAAAACATCAAAATTACACAATCAGTTTAAGGATACCGTTCTTCAGAACAGTCGAATACGGTGCCTAACACCTTCCTTACTCGTAACTGATTCCCCAACCTAGATTCTTCCTAAAGTTAGGGTTTTTCCAAATCTTTTCCCTTAAATAAAAATTTGGTGGCGGCTCTGCATTTCAATTAAAAATTCTTTTTTCAAAGTTTTAGCGAGTTCGTCGTTTCGTTGTAATTACGGTTACGACACACAAGTATAAATAACTCTTCTATGAGCATTGGGGGAAGATGATTGATGAATTTAGTAATTGCACAAGTATAAATAGCTCTTCTATGAGCAATGAGGGAAGATGATTGATGAATAATAGTATTTTCTCTTAGAGAATTTTTCATCTCTGTGTGAGTTGATTCCCTTGGTTCTTGGACAAATAACTACCCTTGATAACATTGGTTCTTCCAACAGGTCACAGTAAGGGTCACGTTCCTCTTTATAACTTCAGTGCTCTCCTGCAGGTCGCAGTTTGTGTCGAGTTCCTTATTTTATCCATTATCGTTTCCACTTTCCAATTTATTTAACCTACGCCGTGAAGATCATGACCACCCCCATTGATTCATATCATTTTATTATAACTAAAATTGTTAAGTAAGAATTTGTTGAAGTAAATCTCCAAATTAACCCTCGAAATTGTATTGAATAGACATAAATGTCAAGGAGTACAAGAGGACTTTTAAAATTCCAGTGCAATTTTAATGGAAAATACAAGGGTTTAAACTATTAATTTAGATTTTAAAAGTCAAATTAAATTTAAGAAACAAAAAAAAATAAGGTAAATGATTGAGTATGGTTTGTAATCGAAGCTATGTATGTTAGTTGGATGATGCAAAGCCTTCCTCCATCTGTTGAGCTTCTCTATACCACCCAATGACCTTTCACTTGCCTTAAGCTTGGCGAATATTTCTATGTAACTACCTCTTTGATGTCATACATGAGAAGGATCCATGCCATAAAAATTGGTAAAATTACCCAATCCTTTTTTCTCGAAAAGGCCCTCAATATCATAGCAACTTCCTCAAAACACTAGTTAAGAATGAAAAGTCCTTCAAGAACAAAATAATCGCATTCCTAGATTTCTATATAGTCTCCATAAGCATATTTCAGGTATCGTTTAGCATCATGTCATCAAAGGTATAGATCCAAGATTTCAAGAGATGCAAGATTGCTAAAACTTACCAAAACAAAACCAATGAGGTGGTTCTTACCAAGGGACAGAACATTCAACCCACTTAGATAGCCAAAAAACAAAGGAACATTACTGAAAAATTAGTTACCTTCAAAATCAATGATGCCACATGATTATACTGAATATTTAAAACCTTAAGAATATAAATATGTTACTGCTTGGGGCCATGAGATAATTGTGAAGTTGTTGAACCCTGATTAAACAATGCAAAATGATGGCATTTTGGGAGGTATGTTGCAGAAAATGGAAACTAGAACAGAGTCAAGGGATAACACCTGAAGGTTTGTGAGTTGAGAAGATAATAAAACAATTTGATAGAATAATAGAGAGAGGATAAGAAATTACCATTTGCAATTCCAATTATAAGAAAATTTTTCTCATAGAGTTCTATACACTTTAAAGGGTTCCAAATTGAACGAAATTCTCTACCTAAAGTTTTGCTTGAAACTTTAGGGAAGATGAAGGTGCTAGAATCATGGAAGAATTTTGTTTGTAGGAGAGAAACATGCATGTAAAGGAAGGAAAAGAAATTAATTAAAAAATTCATTCTATAAGGTATTAAAAAGCAGTTTAAAAAAGGGATGCTATAAAAAAGATACCATAAAATGCTTTCAATTATAAGTGTTGTAAAAAATAAATATTTTTTTATTTTTTAATAATATTTAAAATATTTAAATTTAAAAAAATTGTAATAATATTTTATTCTAAAGTATTTTTCTTTATAGATATCGTAAAAAAATGTTTTATAGTATTTTTAAAACGTTTTATTTATAAAATACTTTAAAATATACGTTATAATAAGTAAATTTTGTAGTAGTGAATATATGTTTTATAATATGTAGCAAGTATGTATGTAAATTTGGTATGTAAATTATGGCATGTAATAAAATGTATACAAAGGTCTTGGTGCCTAGGATTGTTTGAACATGTAAATGAATTGTATAATTATGTGATGTTATACGCTATGTGAATAGGTTATGTTTAAATGTTTACTGTGGATTAAAGATAGATGGAGTAAAGCAAATCATACGTAATTATAATATTTTGTATACGTGCAAGAACGTCTAGTAATTTATTTACTAATACGTATGTTCTATCGACAAGACTCGTAATTTATAAAAAACTGTATTAAAAAAAATTTTACCGTATTTTTTCTAATAAGTAATTTCTAAAAAATTCTGTATCATGAGATAACAAATGAATAATGGAACTAAATGAACGACTTAATTGTAAAATCGGTATTCATTTTGAGGGTGTTATATATTCCATTTCTTTTACATGGTGAGCATCCTTATTACATCTTAATTAAGGTTCAAACTCATCTCCCTAGAATTTAACTAAAGGTGGTTGAGTGCCCACACAAGAGTCCTAGGATCTTTTCTTTAACCTAGAAGATTACTTTTATTAATTAAGGTTTAGGCCATTGAATATTACCAAGTTTAAATTTTGTTTTAATACTTCTCCTCCAGACTTAAGAGGTATGGCCGAATGTACAAGTACCCATTCACTACACCATGATTCATTTTTTTTATCATCCACTCAGATATTTTTGCGTCAAGCTTAAGTCATAATCATGGTTTTAACTTAACTTCTTCAATTATGGTCACCATAACCGAATGGTCATCCACAACATTTTTAAACCTTTGTTACACTTTTAATTATTCTTATTTACTTACTAAGGATCATTAATTATTTTGTCAAACTCATTCTTCCTTACTCATAAGGAGGCCGAATGCTACTCCTAACTTCTAAGGCATCATATTTCATCTTTTCTTAACTCAAATTGATGAATCCTTCTAGTTAGAGTTTAGGTCATAAATCATTACCCAGTTTGGCCAATTTTAAGGCTTCTCCTTTACCCTTGGAGGTCATGGTCAACTCCACCGCACAACTCCATGATTCATTCTTAATTATCAATTTATGCATCCTTGAATCTAGCTTAAGTTTTAATTATGGTTTTCACTTAATTTCATAATTTTTAGCTACTATGGACAAAGTATCAACCTTGCCACTTCCAAATATTTCTTACACATTTAATTATTCCTATTTACCTAGTGATCATTCTTAGTCCACCATAATAAAAAAATTGAACTCATTTTCTCTTAATCCCCAAAAGTGGCCGAATGCATATCTCTTGGTTATATGACATTTTAATTCAATTTTTCTTCTCTTAAAAATTGTTTCACACCATGTAGGACTTAATCTTATAGTTTTCTCCATCCATAGAAATTTTTATAGATTCTACCCTTAATTAGAAAAAGTGGTCGAATGCACACTTTGAGCACCTAAGGTCATCTTTTCAAAATTCCTTCTCATATGACCTTGGTTCCATAATTTTGTGAACTTGTAGCACCTTTAACACTTGAATCCATCAAGGCTTATCCTTACTCCTTAGCCTGGGTCATGGTTAAGGAAAGTCATAGGTGTCTTATGAAGTTTGTTCCATTTTTGGTCCCAAAATTTCAACTTTCTATTAGTAGATTTTAAATCTATGTCTAAATCAAGCTTATGAAACTTATGGTTTAATTTTTTATAGACTTTTAAGTACTTTAGTCCAAGGGTTCAGAACTGGACATCTTAGCACACAATTCCATAATATTAAGAAAATCATCAAGTTTCAAGCTTTAAGCAAAAAAATCTTCAAGATGGTGTTTTTCAAGGAAAATAAGTGTAGATCCACTATATCTACTCTAAGATCCATCCATCTCATACCATGAATACTTAAAAAACTTTTCTTATAACCTCCCAAATCTTCCCAAAGCATCAAAATTTATTTTTTAGAAATTTTAACCAATTAAATTGTTTCCAAGGCAACTAGAAGCACTTTAATCCGTCAAAAATTTACTTTAAATCTCAAAAATCACTAGAAATGGATGATGCTCATATTTAACCATTAAAAGGTAGTTTTGAGCTCTCATGAGATTCAGAAAAAGAAGAAAATAAACCATAAAAATTGATTTAAAGCTTAAAAGACAAATTAGTAAAATCCTACTTGATGAAGACTTGATGTTGGGCGTTGATGACTGATCTTTGTCCCCCCTTGGTGGTCCACAAAGGTCTCTTAGTGGTGGTGGTAGGGCTTGATAATTAGAAGTTGATTTTAGCTTAAACTTCAAAGATGGAAGTTTAGGTTAAAGTGAAATTTTAGGATTTTTGGATTAGATTCAACTTTGAGAGTGTTTAGAGAAATTCTCTAAGTGTTTAGTGGTTCTAAACTTATGCAAATGAAGTCTCCCAAGGGCCTTAGTGAATTCGGCGAAGCTAGGTAGTTTAGGGATTGATTTCCTACTTAAGTGCATTTTAGTAATTTTGCATGTAATTTCCATTTTTCAAAATAATTAAAAATGTAAAGAATTATCCTTTGAGGATTATATTAGTTCTAGTTATGCTGAGTTTGTCACTAATCAAGTTTAACTTATCATAATTTTAATTAAACAAGGTTAATTAACCTTAATCATGGTTAAAAGAATCTTTACATTTATGATATTTGTCTAATATGAAATAAATAGGATGATGACTCATATTGTAAGTCACCACCATATTTTTCACATAGAATTTTTGTGCAAGTAATGTGGGGCCTACTCGTGGCTTTCTGATATGAACCTCAATACCACTTTTCATGATCAAGTCCACCTAGAAAAAGATGTAACTCGGAGGGAAGACTCATTGAAAAGAAGAAGGTTGAAAAAAGATAAAAAAAAGGTAATTGGAATCCACGTAAATTCACTTTTAAGAAAAAGTGGCAGATATGATTATAATTTTTATGGATGCAAATCAAGATTCTATGAAAGGACTTTTAAGAAGATATTTTATTTATTTTATTAGATTTAGTTTTCAATTGTTAGGATTTGATTAAATTATTTGACTAAGATTTGTTAAGATTTAATTAGGATTATGTTAAATATTTGAATTATATTATAGATAGATGTTGTTAGGATTTAGTTATGGTTTCCTTCTGTTAGTAATTGCACAAGTATAAATAGCTCTTCTATGAGCAATAGGTAGATAATTAATGAATAATAGTATTTTGAGAGTTTTTCATCTCTGTGTGAGTTGATTCCCTTGGTTCTTGGGCAAAGATCTACCCATGATAACGTTGGTTCTTCCGGCAAGTCGCGGTAAGGGTCACGTTCCTCTTGATAACTTCGGTGCTCTTCGGTAGGTCACAGTTTGTGTCGAATTTCTTGTTTTATCCATTATCATTTCCGTTTTCTGATTTATTTAACCTACGTCGTGAAGATTGGGATCACCCTTATCGATTCATATCAATTGGTATCAAGAGCTATTGGTTGACACAGTAGGTATTTTATATATCTTTTATATTTATCCATAAAAAAATAAAAAAATATATAAATATTGAAAAAAATAGTGAAAAAAAAGTAGGAAAAGGTTTGATAAAAAAAGGAAAAAAAAAGGAGTTTATTAACATGGCAGGAAATCAGCACAGTTGAAAATTTGCTTGATAAGAAGATAATAGGACTTCTCCAACGTTTGGATCATACAACGGATAAAATTAAAAATAGTTAAAGGATACAAAGAAGGCTAAATGCAAGAGAGCCTAATGATGAAGGAAGAACTAAGCAAGAAGCCAAAATAAATCTTGTAGATAACGTGGAACAAAAGGATGATGCAAGACAACCTAATGATGAAGGAAGAACCAAAAAAGAAGCCAAAATAGATCCTATGATAATGTGACACAAAAGGATGAACCTCAAGATATATTACAAGTGAGTATGGTTGTAAAAGAAACTAAAGGAAGAGAACAAAATAAGGATATTGAGAAGATAAACAATGAAAAGAAGTATGAAGATGTTCTGTCTAACATGATTCCACCAAGTTTACCTCCAACTAGAAGGATAAAACATCAAATTGGTTTCATATCCAAAGCATCATTACCAAATCATCCAAGATATTGTACCAAACCCAAAGATACTAAAGAAACTCAATGACAAGTTCAAGATTTAATGGATAAAGAGTATGTGAAAGAAAATCTAATTTCTTGTATAATTCCAATAGTATTCATCTTCAGGAAAGATAATGATAAAGAGTTAAGGACGACTCTATTTCAAGAAGGGGAGAATGATATGAACCTCGATACCACTTTGCATGATCAAGTCCACCTAGAAAAAGATGTAACTTAGAGAGAAGACTCATTGAAAAGAGGAAGGTTAAAAAATATAGAAAAGGTAATTGGAATCTACGTAAATGCACTTTTAAGAAAAAGCGGCAGATATGATTATAATTTTTATGGACGCAAATCAAGATATCTATGAAAGAACTTTTAAGAAGATATTTTATTTATTTTATTATATTTATTTTTCAATTGTTAGGATTTGATTAAATTATTTGACTAAGATTTGTTAAGATTTAATTAGGATTATGTTAAATATTTGAATTATATTATAGTTAGATGTTATTAGGATTTAGTTATGGTTTCCTCCTATTATTAATTGCACAAGTATAAATAGCTTTTCTATGAGAAATGAGAAGATAATTGGTGAATAATAGTATTTTCTCTTTGAGAGTTTTTCATCTCTGTGTGAGTTGATTCCCTTGGTTCTTGGGCAAAGAACTACCCTTGATAACGTTGGTTTTTCCTACAGGTCGCGTAAGGGTTACGTTCTTCTTGATAACTTCGGTACTCTCTGGCAGGTCGCGGTTTGTGTCGAGTTTCTTATTTTATCCATTATTGTTTCCTCTTTTCGATTTATTTAACTTACGCCTTAAAGATCAGGACCATCCCCATCGATTCATATAACTTTCAATTCGCATTTTCTTACCCTCCCGACCTTCTAGGGGAATTTCATGATTTTTTTCAATATTACCAGAGAGGTTCCAATTTGTTCCTCCGACATTTCTAATACTTATTGATTCACTCTCGAATGACTCTAATGTTATTTCGTATTTTTTTAAGAATAGTTTAGTGTTTTGCAGAAAGCAAAGCTTTCTAAGGACATTTTAGGCATTTTCTGAAGGATTTTTCATCCTTTCTTTGCTATTAATATTTTCTCATGACTTTTCAATCATCCTTAATGTTTTATAATCTCTTATAATTTCTTTTACCTTTTGTTTTATATTTTTCCTGCATATTATTTGGGTTACCCAAGTGTAGGGATATTTTCATCATTTTCACCAAATTTTCTATTTTCTTTGTCTTTTGCTTTTATCCCCCATTTTGTTTCTTTCTAAAGGTGATTTATAACATAAAGAGTTCATTATGAGAATTTATAGGTGTTACAACCACCACCAAACTCAACTAAGTTAGCATTTGAAAATTGTTAAGAGATATCTTGATACTTATCATTAAGGTGATTTGCCTCTTTGGTTCTCATGTAGCTGATGAATTCTTGCAAGATGAAGTCTTTCTTTTTGTGCTTGAGATGGTTTCTAAAATTTTTACACGAGGGAGGAAAATTTTCTAGTAGAATGATGCCTTGAAAATTTTCATACATCTTCATTCCTTCGTTTAGTATGTAAACAACCAAATTCTTGTACACGTATACTTGTTCTATGATTGGTTTTTCATCTATTATTTGAAATTGCAGTCACTTTTAGGTCGCATATTTTTCTATTTCTAGCACCATTAGCCTCATACTTTGCTTCTAATATTTTCCAAATTGAACTTTGCTTATTTTTTAACACAAATACATTAAAGAGATTGTTAGACATATGACTAAGAATGTGACCACATACCAATTTATTATATTTGTCATAGATTTCTAGGTCCTCAACAACTTTTTCTATAGTGTCGGTATTAGTATTATCATCAATCAACACTTATAAAGGGTTTATGAAGAAAACCTAGTCATTCTCAAGTTCTCAAAGAAGATAAGCAATTTTAATGACTACTGTTATAGTTGGTTCCATCTAAAGATTCAAAATAAGATATGTCACACAACACATTCTTATTGTGTAGCAATGTCATTGGGTATATGATTTTTCTTTCAAATTATTGGAAGAAGGTTTATTTTATACCATCGAAAAACCACGACGTTGAAAGTAAAATTTTGACAAACCTCCAATTCTACCTAATTTGGATCTTGCTCTCGAAGGTTAATACTATGGTAGACAAGAGAACATATAATTAGAACCTATGTGTGCTTGGAAGAAGGTGAATGTTGTATTGTGAAGGAACCACTATCTTGAAAAAGAAAATTTGGAAGATCCCCCGTCCAACTTGATTTTGATCTTGTTACCCAAGGTTAACACCACTATATGTAAAGAACCATCCAATTAAAACTTATGAGTCTTACACAAGATTTCCTAGAATTAAGAGGAAAGCAGGAAATGAATAGAAGAGTTGAGAGATTGTGGAGGTCTATGCTTAGAAGTATGTGGTATATAAGACATTGAGAGGAAATTACGTCTATCATAAAGTAATACAATGTTCAAAAGTCAATTAACAATAACTAAAAAATAATTACATGATGATTAATAATTACATAATGATCAAATATTAATAATCTAAAGATCAAATAATAATGACATAACAACTAAAAAATAATGGTCAATTAAAATTACAGCTAACAAATCCTATAATAATATAGACAATGGTTATCTCTCAAATGTATTATAATTTTAAATGAGATTTTTAAAAGGTAATAATTGTCACTTACTATTTATTTACTAAAATTATTTATGATAGAAAAGTAAGGAACAAGTTATAAGATTTTAGGTATTGTAATTATTAACATTTTTATCCTTTACTTTAACAATTTATATTTATCTATAAATTTATTTTTATTATGATTATGCTTTTATCTTATGTTCTATTAGTTTTGTTTGTAATAATATCATTTTTATTGAAGTTAAAAATATTATAATTTAACATATTTTGTATTTTTAATTTTTATTTTAATTTAATCATGTAAGATATGATTAATGTACGAATTAGAAATCAAAATGCCTAATACTTATGATTCATGGACTAAAATAATGATGTATTTTTTATATTGATGATATTTTTTATATTTTGTTTGGATTAAGAAAGAATGAATAAAAAAATAAAAATGGAAGGAATATTATAATAAAAAATTATTCATTTGGATAAATTAAAATTAACAAAGAAAAAAATAATTTTTTTAAGTTTATTTGAATTGATTGAATAATTGAATAAAAATAAAATTATACTTTTATGTGTGGGAAAAAAAACCTTGAAAACAACATTGTGAATAAGAAGATTTACTTTTGCTAGGTAAAAAGAGCAATGTTCTTCTCAAGTGTTTCTATACTGGTAGTTCTCATGTTTGGGATAGGAAGAAAATAAATTTGTGAGATCCACTTAATTTATTCCATTCTTACATATGAGACAATCTTCATCAAAACAATGATAGATAAATTAATTCAATCTAAATTCTACGATTAAAAATTTATATATTATCTTTTTATACATCCAATTAAAATTTCAAATTCTATTAGGATTTTGAGATGGTAATGACTAACTTATTTGATATATATATATATATATATATATATATATATATATATTATAATTTATTCCTTCTAGTAAATATTTGAAATGTTTCTTCGTTACAACAAAATAATTTAGGTTAGTTTAAATTTTATTTTCATATTTAATAATGTTTTTTATACATTATTATATTATGTTTGACTTTGATTAAAGGAAATTGTAATTTAAATTCTTTCACTTTGAAACCTTGATGTTTAAAAATTGTATATTATTTATATTTAATATGCTTATGATGAATGTTCTTTATTTTAAAACAACATAATATTTTAAAATTTTGACATAGATTAAATAAATTTATTTGAAAATTTGTTTAAGGAGTCAATGTATCATTTTTGGTATTGATCCCTAGAAAGAGTAACCTATAAATGTTAGACCAATATCGGCCGATCCAATTAGTGGGTTCCTTGTATAAAGTAATATTAAGGGTCCTTGCAAATAGACTACAACATGTACTTGGGTTGCTCATTTCGCCCAACCAATTTGCATTTATTCCTGGTAGACAGATGTTAGATAGTATGGTGATGGCCAATGAAATGATAAAAGATCTAAAACAAAGAGGAAACAAGCCTTTATATTCAAAGATGACTTTGCCAAGGTTTATGACATCATCAATTGGATGTACTTGGAGAAAATTATGCAGGGAATGGACTTTTCGAATAAATGGATTAGATGGATCTGGAATGCTTAAGATTTGCTACAATATCTAGCATTAGTAAATAGAAGCCTTATATGAGAGTTCAAACCATAGAGAGGCCTATGGCAGGAGATCCTTTGTTGTCATTCTTATTTGTGTTAACTATTGAAGGGCTTAGTGTACCGCTCATAGAAGCTGGTAAGAAACAACTCTTATCAGGAATCCAAGTGAGGGTGGAGAATATACTAGTATCACATCTACAATACGCGAATGATATATTAACATCAACGGAGGCAACAACAGAAAATGTTTAGATAGTGAAGAAAGTCATGTAGTTATTCTATAAGTGTTTGGGGTTGCGCATAAATTTCGAAAAAAGTGGTATAATTGGAATCAATACAACACAAACATGGATTCAAGCGACAACAAGATGTATGGGTTGTAGGATTGCTATTTTACCATTTAAATACTTAGGGATTCCTTTTGGAGCGAATCTTGGGCCAAGTAAGAGAGTTGGAAACCTGTGTTGGAGGCAATACAAATAAGACTTACAATTGGAGGGCAAGATACTTGTCACTTAGAGGAAGAGTAGTTCTCATTAAGTCAGCGTTGACAACAATACCATTATACTTCTGATCTTTCTTCCAGGCTTCGAGTGTGATGGTAAAGGTGATGAACTCAATATTTAGAACTTTCCTATGGGGAGGCATAGATAAGAAGACAAAGATCAATTGGGTCATATGAAACTTCCTCTGCAAAAGCAAGAGAGAAAGGGGTTGGGTTTGAAGAACATCAAAGCTTTTGATGTAGCATTAATAGGAAAATGACAATAGTAGATCATGTTAGAGAAGCACACATGGTGGGTCAAGATTTTAAACTCAGCGTATGGGGTCAAGATCGTAGAGGAATGAGGAATCATAGACCTTCATGCTGGTGAAGAAATATTCACTAGGTGGATATAGGGCACGACTATGGTAGGAGATAGTGGACCTCGAATCTCAAACATGAGTTAGGAGATGGCAAGGACACCAAGTTTTGGTTGAATCCGTGGTGGCAAAATTCGCACTTATGAAATGTATATCCTCAAATCTTTAGTATAACAATGGAAAATGATATCTCTGTTAAAGAAATATAAGGAAAGTGATGCTCATAAGCATAGCGATGGAGAAGGAACACATTTAAATGGGAAAAAGAAATGATTTAAGATTTGGATAGGATAATATAGAAGGTGGAGCTTTATAATAAAAAACATGATCGATGGGTTTGACTAGCAGAGGATGCAAGAGTTACTCAGTAAAGTCAAAAACATATGTAATGTATAATAAAATTGAGGAGATAATGATCCATCTGTTACTAGAATGTTTGACTGGAATAGAAATATGAGACGTACGTAAAAAAAAAAGGATGGAAATAACAAGTTTGTCAAATGATATATTATTACATAGAGTTAATTTTAAAGATTTATTTCTAGGTGACTAATAAAAAACAATTATAAATAATGATTTAATTTTTAATATTATGAAATATATGGTTGGTAAAAAATAAAAAATAATTTCAGTATAAAAAAGTTAATTAAAAATCAATACTTACAAATATATAGATATAGACTTGAGACATGATGTAAAAACTTTTAATTTTCTTAACCATGATTAGATAATAAAAATTAATGTGACATATAAATAGATAGAAGGTGATAAAGAGATTTTTTTAGAGTAAAAAAATCAAACGATGCTCTCGTGTTTGGTTGTAACCTATATTTTTGTTAATGTATAATTTTATTATTTTAAAAAAATATATTATATTTTAATTAATTAAATTGTGAATAATAAAGAATGAATACGGAGATTAAGATCCTCGACACATAAATTTGAGGTTTAAAGTTATTATCCACACTACATTAACAATGGCTTCGGACGGGCGTGAGAGTATCCTATTAACCTTATTCGTTATCATCCGTATCACGATCCAACTAATAGTTTTGCCAAAGGAACAAATTAGGTGAATTGGTTGTGATGCATGTACTGCTGTACATTCTCTAATTAAAATTAAAATTTCAACTTATAATTGATACCAAATAACCTTTATTGCATAAATAGTCCAAGTAACCTATAATTTTGATTAGATAAATTTATTTAATGAATAGAATAAGATAAAAAATAATAAAATATAAAAATTTGATAAGATAGGATTATAATAAATTTCGTTTTATTCAATATTTGATACATAGTAGAATAATAAATAATACTGTATTATTAAATACAACGTTTGAAATAAACAAATGACAATAGAATAAAAGGTTTTTATATTAAAATGAAAGTTATCCTATTATCAAAATTAATGTAATTTTTTAAATTTATTTTTCTAAATTTTAAAAAAAAATATAAAATTAATCTCTATGCAAATAATATTAAAAAATTGATATTAAAAGTATAATATTTATTTTGTAAAAAAGTGATTTTTAATTAAAATTTAAAATAATTTAATAATAAATTATAAACTTTAAAATGATATTTTATAAAAAAGTAAATTTTTTAATAAAAATATTTAAAATATATTTATATAAAAACAATTTTTTTAATTTAGAATAATTTTAATACAATATTTTTTTATCAATTTTATAAAAAATATTTAAATTATGTTTTATAGAATGGTAAAAATATTAAAAAAGATAGCGTATAAGGATTAAGGATAAGTAAACGAAGGAGAAATTTATTCTATTAGGATGGTTTATAATTAGGCTTAGCTCAGGATAAATTATCATATCTTAATAACTCAACAATATTATAATTTTGTGTATAAAATAATTTATTTGAATGAAAAATTTAAATATTTTGTCTTAATAAAAAATTAACACATAAAATTTATAGTTTTCAAACTTGATTAGAATAAAAATTAAAACAAAATGATACTTCTGAGTCTATTCTTTATTAATAAAAAAATTTAATTGTGGTGCGCTCCCGCCAAAATGAATTCGCGCGCTTCTGAGAACAAGGTTTTTATGTTACCCTCTTTCTCTTTCTATCGCTCTTACTTTCACGAGCTCGCCCTAATTCAGATCTCTCTTCTATCTTCGGCGCTCCGAAACGCAGCATTGCATCGAATCTCAGGTGAGTGGTCATGTATGCCATTCCTGTTTGCAAAACCATCTTCTTCTCTTATAGATCTGAAAGCTCCGAATCTGCGTTTCCTTTTCCCTCATTTGTTCAATTTTTTTTTTTTCAATTTTACCTCAAATTGGTTCCACGTGTTTCGCTTGTGAAAATTTTTAGCCCTAAAAATGTTTCTAATGTATTTTCCGCCTCTAGCTATTTTAAAGGGTAATCTTTTGGGTTTTGGAAGTTTCTACAGATTTTTTGTGTTTATATTTGCAAAAATTCAATATTTAGTTTTTTAATTTTTCTGTTGTGAATTCTTAATATGGAGACAGGATCTTGAAGCTAGCTATAAATCCGTTCGATTTGAAGGGTTAATCTAGCCGTTGGAAATCTATGGCCCTTAAAACATGTTTGGTTGGGAATGTTTTTGGAGAAATAATCATTTATCTTTCAAAAGTTCTGTCGCTAAGATTATTAAAATAATTGATTATTTCTTCAAAATAAGTGAATCTAACACCCGCACTCATTGTTTCCTTTCTTAAGACTTGTCTGAATTCAATGATAATGTGATTTTGGTGTTATGTATGCCAATGTGTTTAGTTTTTGCTGCTTTGTTTTTGAGTTTTGGTTGTTCTTTCTGCTCTCACTTCGATTAAGGTTTATTCCATTTTGCTGTTATCTGGTGTTTCTGCGTGCCTTAGTGATCCTGATTACTACAGATTTAATTCTTGCCTTCTGTGTTTGTTCATTGCGGTTTTAGTCTATGTATTGTGCTGATGTGGAATGATGTTTTGGTGATAGCATTCTTATTAATTATATTGCTTGAATGCTGGAATTGATGCAGGATCCACAAGTTCTTTGGATATTTTCGGGATATGATGGAGAAAATGTTGATTTCTTGAACCGAGTACATCAGGTATTTGTATTGGGCAGTTGCTTGGAATTATATTAATTTTGTGGTCTGTTAAAGCTGATAACTTAGGGATGAATTTGTGGCCTGTTATGTCTGATAACTTAGGGTTCTATTGGTTTAGATTTTGGAAGAATTGAGGTTAACTGAATTTATTTGTGTATGGGAATAGTATTTTAAAAGGAAGTTTAGAAAAATTGAGTTGGTATAGTAAAATCACTTTTGAAATTTAAATCAGTTTTTTTTGACGGAAAAACTATTATTCACTTCTCTCGAAATTACAGAATTGGTTTTGAAAACCCAAAATTTATCATTGTTTTGCTTCTATCCAAACAATCTATTAGTGGGTTGCCTTAAACTGTTCTTCTAATCATGTTTTTTTTACTGTTTCCAGTGGTTTGAAGTTCTTGATAGACTTTTAGAGAAACTTTCGAGGAATATTGTGCAAAAATTTGTGATTTGAGAGTAGAGCATCGATATGGAGCTACGGTGTGGTGGTCATCTGCATTTCATCCTGACTATTAAAGGTGGTTTAGTTACAAAAGTCCCTAATATTGTTCGTGGAAAACCAAAACTTTCGTTTAAAGAGGTCAAAGATTTATACGATGGCTTCTTGTTTCATATTGATGATGTAAAGGCTGAAAGATCATGCTTTAATGAAATTGGGGAAATAACTGTGAAAACAGAACCTGACGTTTCAGTATGTAATGCCAATGATGGTGATGAGCAGAGAATCATAAACTTGGATGATGACGATTTTCAAAGTTTTACCCTAAAACAAATTAAAGAAAGTTGCAAAACAAGGAAGAGAAAACATTCACAGGATCTCGACTCCTCTAGAAGGAAAAAGAAAATTGAAGATTCATCATCCCTGGAGGACCACAGAAAGGATCAAATGGCAGCAGATGATTCTGATTTTATTGAGACTCTCAGTGTCTTGAAATCTAAACTATCAAAGAATATGAAGGCGAGGAAGAAAAAGTGCACAAAAGACCCAATCTCCACTAATACCCAAGATATTATGCTAGTTGTCAAATCTGAAGATATCCAGAACGGTCAAGAGTTCCCACCTCCTAGTGAAGAGATCCAAAACGATCAAGAGCTCCCACCCTCTGGTGAAGACATCCGAAACGGTCAAGAGATACAATCCTCTAGTGGAGATTCAGCTGCACTAGTTGAAGTGAAATCTGAGATTCCTGGAACTGATTGTCTTGGTGGGTCAGATGACTATTCAGTTATAGAAAGCAAAGAGCCGGCAGAGATAAACTGTGAACGGAATATGGAGAATGAATTATATTATGAGTGGCAAGAGCGTGTTAGTCTTACTCCACTACGAATGATGAGGCCTTCTAGTATGGATATTATGATAAGTAATTCTCAACTAAGCAATGAGCAGACTCTAAACCTACATCCAATAGTTGAAAGTGAAGAATGTATCATCCATCCTGATCTCCGTTACATCTCCCCACAAGTAATCTCTTTGGTTGAAGATCATAACTCCGATATTTATGATAATCAACCTGATGGTAACACTGACGCTCCAGTGTCAGTACCTAATGTTGCTACTCATAAAGACCTTGACTGTGTAGGTCTAGAGTTTAGAGATGATAATACTTTCCTTGGTGACAACAGTAAAGATGAATTTACATCTGGTGCCGAGGATCCGGTAAAACCTAGCTCTACTATTGAACATGACCCCAATCCTGATGAAGGCGCGGTTTGTCCCTCAAATGATTCACCTGAATATGAGAAGCAATCATGTACTTCCATATATGATGGTGAGAAGAGATGTGTCAATGAGGCTAATGAGGAATTGACTTCTGGGAATGAACAAGATGGTACTTCGATGCTGCATCGTCCTGAAAGGCTATTATCAACCAGAAAGGTATAAATACTATAACAATTTCTATTGACTTGCTTTAAATTATTTCTTCTTCTGATTAGTTGGTTTCTCCTCAGACAATTTCGCCTTCTTCTCAAGAAAAACTCTGCAAAGCCCTGGAGTCCGTTGATTTGAATCATAAAAAGAATTTGAGTAAGTGCCTTAAGAAATTATGCTCTGATCTACATCCATCAGTGACACTACATGTTTAAATCCACCCACCTTTTATTTTTTCAAATTATGAACTCAACAATCATGGAAAGAAATAAATTTTGAGAAATTGGATATTATGTCAAAAGAATGAAAATGTGATTGGAAGTATCATAAAATGGGAAAGTTAAAGCATGATGGGGTTGGTGTTGTAGTCATACTAGTGTTTGAAACAGGTAATATTTCTGACGATGATAAATTATCCTGAGAGTTGAAATTCCAATGAATTAAAATAAGCTTTTATTTAATGAGTAAAAAAACTTATATCTTGAACACTATTGAGTTTGTTTCTGTCTAATATCACTTGTGTTCCTCCAAAATGTCAATGGATTTGTTTTCTATTTGCTGCGTAATTCTTTTATCATACATATATAATTAGATTTGTTCTTTCTAAATACTTTCAGCCGTTATCACATTTTTGTTGAACTTAAATTGGGTTATAACATTGATTGCAGAATGCAGGGGAAAACTACGTTTTATTGAGCAGACGGATAAGAAGAACGGTAAAGCTGAAGGGCTTGATGATACCATGAAAGCTCAATTTACTGATAACCCTAACAAAGTTAGTGTCATTCCTAGGACTTTCAAAAGAGTTTCCCATCATAAAGGCATCTCCAAGATTCATTCTTCTCGCCCAGCAACCCGCTTAGGGTGTAACTCTGTACAGAGTTGCTCAAAGAGTGCCATTGCATTTACACAGCAGCAGATGCATGATGTAGAATGCCTTGCTATGAAACTCACAAAGGAATTGAAGTCAATGAAGGACATTGTAGATGACATGTTACGATCTGAATTCTGTCTAAATACCTCTTTGAGACATAAAGTAAATGAGGTATGATAACCCCAAACCTGTTCATGGTGAATATTACTTTCTGAAGTAGAAATGTTGATCATTTGATTGAAGCCTAAACGTTATACTTTCAGCTCATTTGAAAGTAATTCAAGTGCCTAAGAAAGTAGATTTAATTCATTGTGGATCTAATTCAAATGATTGTTTTTTTACCCTATTTTGTATGATGTCTAAATATGAGTAAATAGTTAAATAAAGTTTCTTTTGTAACATGGAAACACTTTCTGCCAGTGTGATTGATGAACCATTCTTGTTTCGTAGAATGTTTTGTTTGGATGTTTACATTTTACATGTATGTTTGGAAGTTTTTTATATCTTAATAAAATGTCTATGCTTTTTAATTAGTTTTATTTGTTATTCCATGAGAGAAAGATACTAATTCATCTCTGTCGTACGCGTGTTGTGGAGGAGTTGATTGTTACATTACTAGTTTTTAGGTATGTATAACCATAGCGTCAGATGCTGAGAAGATCATAATTAAGAGGGGAAGCCGTGAGCCTAGCATCGCTCAAGTTGTTTGAGACTACAGTGGGATAGATTTAAATAAAGGACTTGTATTTAATTCATTTCACAGTAATAACCGTGGTGTGCCGAACAAGTGATGTGATGAGATAGCTATGGCAATGTGAAATTGGAAATCTAAGATAACCTTCATTCAATCTTGAGGCGGAGATCATTTATACTTATCGTTTAATTCGGGTTATCTTGGTGCTAGTTTTCCTTTAAACTTATATTCTTGTCCTCGTTAAATATTGGCATTTTAATGCGGTCCCTTCATGTTTTTGTCTCGTAATTTGATCTTAATGTTAATTATTAAAGCAGACTATGCCGGCTGTAGTTTTTTCTATCCCTATTAAAAACTGCAGTGTTACAAAGTTCTTGAAATCTCAAATTTTCGAACGGGGGCATACATTTAAGTGTTATATTTGACGATTCAATAATGATTATTGATATTGATTTTCAGGCCAGAATCGCTGTCAAGAATGCCGCCAGAGCTGAGGATGCTGCAAAACGATGCCTGTCCTTCATGGCAAGGGACTGCAGCCGTTTCTGTAAGATAATGGTTCGTTCATCTGTCACACTCTTGAAGCTGTTAAAGCTGTTTCTGTTTCCTATTTTCTGTTTGGTTGATTACTGATCTTGATCATCTTCAGAAATTAGCTGATGATGGTGCAACTCCTCAAGATGTAGTGCGTAAAGAGAGGAAAAAGATAGCATTTGCTGATGAAACTGGTGGAAAACTGTGCCAGGTTAGGTTCTATGAGGATGACGATGTATCTCTGTCAGAATCTAACTGAAAAGGAAATGGCTTTAATAAAGTACCATTTTTCTGTATATTAACTTCTTATTTTTCAGTACCCTATCCTGTACTAGTTCGATGTAGAAACGGCTCATATTTATTTGGGAATGAGAATTTTGTTGGTTCCCTCCTATGCCGGAGTTTAATTCAATCAAAATTTCAACTGTGATCACTTGCTACCAGAAACGTTATCAGGTTATATAAAAGCAGAAGTTAGTGATTTTTAGCCTAAGATATTGATATATAAGCACTTAATTTAACGTAACATTTATTGATATATAAACACTTAATTTAACGTAACATTTTTTTTTAAAGATGTTACATGGGTGACAAATGAAATTGGTTTCATTTAAGTACAAAGAAGCATCACATGATACTAATATAAATATCATCATTACTTAAATATACATCGAAGTGAAAATGTTACAAGTCATTCAAATGAATATACCTATATACCTTTAGAATCATTACTTAGATAAATGTCAACGGTTGTTGTATGAAGGTAGCTAGTTCCCATTTCATGAGGACCTCCAAATCACTTATAGTATTTTTTTAAAACCATCACTAACTCCTCTAATTGTCAGTACTCTTCTTGTTGGACCTGTAATTCATGCTCTTTAAATAATTCTGGTGAGAAGGATTGGGTTTTGGGTGTGATTCTAAAGCTCGCTTGAGAAAAAAAAAACATTAAACATAGAAATGGACTCAATTGTAAGCTACCTAACCAATGTCGTCTAATACTTCATAGGATTCATAGAATTTAGGTATGAGTTTTCCATTAGGATTGTGCACTAAGATGTTCATCTTGTCATTATTATAAAAATAGATTTAGCGAGTAGTTAAAAATCATATTTAAGAGTGATTTTAACTGTTCTTCCATCTTTTGTTATCTAAGTGATGTTTTTATTTAAAGCAGTTTTATTTGACGATAGGCAGATTTAGTATTACATAAAAGTGTCATCTGAAGAATGGTTAATGAATTATCTTTTAAGTATAATTTTTAAAATGTTATTTGAAGAACAATTAATGTGACATCCTAAAAATAAAGTTTATTTTATACTTAAGTCATATTTGAGGTTTTATTATTAGATTGTTACTTCATAATGCAATTTTTTTTTTATAAAATTAATGATATAGAAAATACAATTTTTTTTTAAAACCTCAGTTAAAAATAAGAGCCTCATTGTAACAATTGCCGTAGTAGAAAATAAACGATCACTTATACTTTAACTTACTTTGATTACTTGATATAAAACATAATCATGCATACATACATCACATGCATGTATTGTAACATCCATAAATTTTTCTAGTGAACCTTAGAGTTACAAATAACCTTTAGAAATAAACAAAGTAGAAATAAGAGTGAAAGACATAGAAATTAGAAAGTTTGGTGCAAATGACAAAAATGTCCATACACTTGGACAATCCAAATAATGTGCAGGAAAATATAAAATAAAAGGTAAAAGATATTTTAAGGGATTAGAGAATGTTAAGAATGATTAAAATGTCATAAAAAATGTTAGTAATAAAGAAGGGATGAAAAAATCTTTAGAAAATGCTTAAGACGCCCTTAGAAAGCTTTGTTTTCTACAAAGGGCTAATCTGTTTTCAGAAAAATATCAAATGACATTAGATTAACTTAAGAATGAATTAATAAGTGTTAGAATTGTTAGAGAAACAATTTGGGAACTTCTCGAGTAATGCTAAAAAAATTATGAAAATACTCCTGAAGGGCTGGGACAGAAAGAAAGTATAAAGAAAAAAGCAAAATTAGGCCTCACATGGTCTACATGAAAACTTCATGTGGAAAATATGGCGATGACTCATATGAGTCAACACCAAAGTAAACACATAAAAGATAAAAGTAATCAATGTAAAGCTTTCTTTAACCATTGTTAAGGTTAATTAACGTTAATTAATTAAAATGAACCATACTTATGGTAAGTTAAATTTGATTAGTGATAAACTCAGCCTAATTAGCACTAATATAATTCTAAAAAGATAATTCCTCATATTTTGAATTATGTTGGAAAATAAAAATTCCATGTAGAATTATCAAAATATCCTTAAGTAAAAAATTATTCCCAAATTGCCCTTACTTGGTCGAATCCACTTAGCACCTTAGAAGGCTTCATTTCTTTTAGATTTCACTCTCTAAACACTTATAATATCTCTCCAAACCCTCTCAAAGTTAAACCTTATTCAAAAATCCTTACCTTCCACCTTAAACTTAAGTTTCCATATTTGAAATTTAAGCTGAAACCAACTTCTAATCTCCAAGCCCTACCACCATCACTAAGAGCTCTTTGTGGACCACCAAGGAGGGGATTGAGTTCAGCCACCACAATCCCACCAAAATCCTATACCAAGTCTCCATCAACTAGGATTTTGCTACTTTGTCTTTTAAGCTTTAAATCTTAATTTTTATGGTTGGTTTTCTTCCTTTTGTGGATCCTTTCTCTAAGATCCATAGATCTCCTTTTTATTTGAACTCATGAGAGCTCAAGCCTGCCTTTGAACGATTGAAAATGAACATCACCCATTTTTAGTGATTATTGAAAGTTAAAGTGAAGTTTGTATGGATTAAAGTCCTTCTAGCCACCTTAGAAGAAATTTAATCGATTAAAATTCTTTAAAAATCCATTTTGATGCTTTGGGCAGTTTTGATAGGTCATGAGAAATTTTTTTGAAGTGGTCATGATAGGATATGGATGGAGCTTGGAGTACATCTAGTGGATCTACACTTATTTGTCTTGAAAAATGCTATCTTGAAGATTTTTATGCTTAAAGCTTGAAAGTTGTTGATTTTCTTACTATTGTGGGCTTGTGTGATAAAATGTCGAGATCTGAACCCATGGACTAAAATACTTTAAATTCTAAGAAAAATTAAATCATAAGTTTCATAAGCTTACTTTGGGTATAGATCTAAAAACTACAACGAGAAAGTTGAAATTTTAGGACTGAAAAGGAATAAGCTTCATAAGACATCTATAACTCTATTTGACCATGACTTGAGCTAAGGAGTTTGGACAAGTCTTGTATGGATCAAGTGCTTAATGTGATACAAGTGAACAAAATCATGAAAGCAAGATTTTATGAGAAGAAATTTTGAAAGGGTGACATTCGAAGCTCAAAGTGAGCATTCGCCCACATGAGCCAAGTTAAGGATAACATTTCTAAAAAAATTATAAAGATGGTATAAACTATATGATTAAGTCCTAAATGGTGTGAAACAACTCTTAAGGGAAGAAAAATTGAACTAAAATGTCCTCAAATCACTAGGTGTGCATTTAGCCACCTTTGGTTAATTAAAGGAAAATAAGTTAAAATTTTTATTAATGGTGCATTAAGAACTATCATTAGTTAAATAGGAAGATTTAAATATGTAAAAAATATTTAGAAGTGGCCAAGTCCATAGTAGCCAAAATTGATCCAATCAAATGAAATTCATATCTAAAACTTAAGCTAGATTCAAGGATGCATAAGTTGGTAAATAAAAATGAACCATAAAGTTGTGAAGAAGAAGATTAACATTTGGCCATGACCTTTAGGATTAGAATAGAAGTCTTAAAATTAACTAAACTTGGTAAAAATTTATGGCCTAAACTCTAAATAGAAGGATTCACCAATTTAAGTCAAATAAAGATGGAATATGATGCCTTAAACTTTAAGAGTGGCATTCGGCCACCTTAGGGTTAATTAGAAAGGAAGGAGTCTAAATTCTTGAATAAAGTTAATTAAGTGTCTTTGACATATAAATATAAAGGATTAAAAGTGGAAGGAAGTTTTAGAAAGGGTAGGAAGTCCATTCGACCATGATAGCTAAGTTAGTGAAAGGAAGTTAAAATTTTAACTATGACTTAATTCTAAACATAGGCATGCATAAATTGATTAACTAGGAAGGAACCATGGGGTTAAAAAGGGATATAGACCATTCGGCCATGACCTCTAAGTATGAGGGAGAAGTTTTAAAATTTTCTAAGTTAGGTAGTAATTAATGACCTAAACTTCAATTAGTAGAAATTATCTTCTAAGATAAAGAAAAAAGAATTAGAAGGTCTTATTGTTCATGCATTTGGCCACCTTGAGTTAAATTAAAGGGAGAAGAGTTTAAATCATTGATCAAGGTGTAATAAGGATGCTTACCATGTAAAAGAAATGAATTAAAGTTTAAAAGACACTTAGCAAATGTCATGAGCACCATTTGACCATGGGTGAGAAAATTGATATAAGAGTTAAAATCTTGCTAACACATAACCTTTAAACATAATATGATTAGGTTATGCATAAGACATGTTAATTCAAGTGCATAAAGAATAAAAACTCAAAAGGTGTTCATCAGCCACCTAAACAAAACTTCTAAGTTTTATAAAAATCATGTAAAATAAATTGACTTTTGAGAAAAGGAAAGATTGAATGATAACTTAGAAGGTTGAGTGAATTAAGCTCCCATGAGTGATTCATCATAAAATATTATAAATTAAACAAGTTGGACATGTATGGGTGTATGTGATATGTTACCTAAGATTGAATAATAAGCCAACTTGTGTTGTTTTATGAATGCATAAAGTCTAATGTGAGTTGAATGATGAATGCTCATGAATGTTTAAAGAATGATGCTATGTATAATGATCATGTATGAATGATGATTTAATTTACTCTGAGGCTTAAATGTGCATGACATATTGGTTGGATATTAATTGAGCATGCATGATTATCTGTAAGCCTTTAAAATGAACCTAAATGGCTTAAGGGATCACTAAAACAAATATTTACGTGAAAAGTTAATCTACTCTTATGTGCCTTATGCACATCCAGAGGGAAACAAGGTCCTACTAAATAGGAGACAAAATGGTTCTCCTAGGAGAAAAAAAAGTTCTCCACAAATCCTTCTATTGTGAAGACAAAATGGTTCTTCACTTATTATGAGATGGTGACAACCATTTAGGAATAAGTTGATATTCTTAAAAATAGAAGGTAGAGTAGCAGAGCCAATGAAAAAATATTTTTTGATTGTTTATAATGTGTGTCTATGTCTCAAGAATTCTTCGAAGATGTGGAATAGAAAATAAAATTCCACGAAGGTATGAAATAGAAAATAAAATTCCCTGAAGGTGTGAAATAGAAACTAAATGAGACATTATATAAGACAGAATATACTAATCAAATAATATTTGAAATGTGATCCCAAAGATTTTGTGATGTTTAAGGAAGTCACATTTTATGTAATAGTGGTTGTGACACGCTCGTCGCAAACGCGCAAAAATAATTTCTAGATTTCCCCCAAACTATTGGTATAGTATAAGGTGCAACCTAGGTCATCTCCCAAAGACCATTTCATATTCTTAAGCAAATTAGGAGAAAGTTAGAAAAATGGGGTTTTGTAAATATATGATATTAAGTGCTAAATACAAAATACAGAATGAAATTAATTTGACTTAACAATTATCAACTCAAGGAATTCAGAGGCTATTTTCATAACTAATCATTGATCACTAAAATCATGCATTGTGTTTATCAACCTAAGATCATCTGGAACCCCTACAATGATCCTTGAATTCTCTACTGAGAAACCTCTCAGAATTCAATTGATTATGATCAACAAGATTTAGTAACCACTTAATCTTTCATCTAAACCAATTTTATAATCAGAATTCAGTTGAAGTAAGTAATAAAATGAAAACCTTCAATTAAATTACTTAATTTCTACTCTTCAAACTTTTGGAAAATGATTTACCAATCAAAAACCAATTATAAATCAATTATGCATTAATCAAAATACGTCAACCGATCAAACTTTGATTAAAGAATAAAATTGAAGAATATAGTGAAGTAGAGTAGAAACCACTTAATAAGCATGTAAATAAAGATCAAGACCTCAAAGTTAAAATGAAAATAGCTTGAATTCTTGAATTGAAACTACAAACCTAGCCTTCCATGAAGGAGGCAAACTAACAACAAAGAAAGAGGCAAACTAACAACAAATAAATCCTAAGCCTTCCATGTAGGAGGAAACTAACAATAAAGAAAAACTAAGCCTTCCATGTAGGAGGAAAACTAACAAGAAAGAAAACCTAAGCCTTCTATGAAGGAGGCAAAACTAACAAGAAAGAAAGAAAGAAAGAAAATGGTATTGGAGTTAATCTCCAAAATGGTGTGTTTCTCCTCTTGTAAACCCTTCTATTTATAGAGGATTTGTAAGGCATCATCTTCAGAAAGTCACCAACTAGGATATTACTTTTCTACCCTTTTATTGCTTTCACATGGGCTTTCTTGAAAATGCAAAACACTTTTGAATTTTTGTCACCAATTAGCACAACAATTTTGACTTTCTTGCACCGTAATTTCGGATGTTCACATGTCCGAATTAGAGCTTGACTTCTGAACAAAAGTTGTAGCCCCGGATCTTAGCTGTCCAACAGAGTTGATTTCATCTCAATATGACTTCTGTATCTCAAGATATGGCCGGATCTTTGCACACTGTTCAAATTCCACGTCAGCAACACTATCTCATCTTTTGAGATAATTTCAGAGTCCTAAACATCCCATTTAGAGTCTGCTCTTGCTTTGTAACTGTGGACACTTCTTTAAGATTTCATTCAAGACAGATTTCATGATTTTTGGATGTCTAAAACTCCTATTATGCTCAAAATACTATAATAGTGTCATTTTAATCGGGTAAGCAAAGAAATTCAATTAAACTTCATATGAACCCAAACTCATAAAATATGACAAAGACCACTTAATTGAACATATAAGAAGTCTTAATGAGATAAAAGTGAGAGATAATTATTTATGAAATTTATGCTTATCAAATTCCCCCACACTTATCTTTTGCACGTCTCGGGCAAACTTAAGTTAATGATTGGTGACTATTTTTTTTTTTTGAAAGAACATCAAAGTTTTGAGTTGATTTCTCAAGAATTCACAAAATTTCATGAAGCATTCTTTCATCACATTTTTGAAATTACTTAGAAAGGAAACTTTTATTTGAAAAACATAGATTGAGAAAGATAAAACCTCACATGATATACTCTGAATCTCTCAAGTGTTTGATTTGGTAAGTGTTTCTCTCAAATTCAATCCATGAAAGATGAACTATCATAGGCTTGCATATCTTCTACTTCTCTACTACTATGTACACATGCAATGCACAAATCAAGAGGTCTTTATTCTGGTTATAACGGGATTAGAAAGATGAAATGATATATTGAAGAGATACAATGTTCGACCAAGGAAAATGATGAGGATTGAGAACTGAGTCTAAGTGCAAGTGTGAGAAACACATATCACTTCCTCATTTTTATTTTTATTTTTTTTTTCAATATAATAATTTATTTATTATATTTCTTCAGTTTTTTTTTCAACCATGATATCGATGAACACAACAATAATCTCCCCCACACTTATTGAAACACTTATGGTATGATAAATCCAGTATTCCTCACCTTCTATGGTCAGACAAAGTTTTTTTTTATTTGTGGTGGGCTAAAAAGAAGAAAAGGCTAATCGGCTCAAAGGGCTGATCAAAGGATAAAATTATATGGTTTGGTTATTTGGCCAAGTGGTTTGTTCAAGAAAAACAGTGCCTCAATCATTTTTGTACAATTCATGTGAAAATGTAGCTTCAAAAAGAATCAATGCAAGTTCTGAAGTAACATATTCCATAGATGAAAATCACACAAGAAAGAAAATAATAATAAGGCTCAAAATCTCACAGGTAATATATTTATCAAATCTAATCTATCCAGTTCAAATATGTGTTGCCAAACTAATTAATCTCGAAATGTAAATCATTTTGCTTTAATTATTTTATGAAATCTAAAGAACAACAAACTTCCACATTCAAATTTTTTTTTTAATCATAAGATGCGTATCAAGAGTCAAGTGTAACTCCTTACTCAGCCATCTTACTCAAAGCAAGTTTATGATTCTAACCTAATTTTTTTGTTTTTTTTTGTTTTTTTGCTTTTTTTTATTTAATAATTTTTTTTTAATTTTTTTTTAGATATCGGACCATTCTCCCCCTAACCTATCCAAGACATTGTCCCCAATGTCTTCGATGGAATTTCATATAACAAGAAAAGAAATATGAGAAAACCACCAAAGTAAGGAAAAGTTATAACCGAAGAGTGGTATCTGGTTCTCTGTTTTCTCTACCATCTTGATTTGGTTGGTTCACCAGCTGCATTGCTTGACTGAGCTCAGATGTAGGATTTTGCAAAATCTCAAGTAGCTGTTCAACAGTTGAAACAGATACTATGATGTTGCGCATGGATTGTGGCATGAACTCCTGCTCTACTGCATGATCTAAAAAGGATATCAAACCATTATAAAAGCCATTAATATTCAATAAGCCCAAAGGTTTTTTATGAAAATTCCGATAGGCCCAAAATATAATGGTAAAAATTTCTTCCATTGTTCCAAGACCACCAGGTAATGCAATAAATGCACTAGAATTAATCAACATGTGTCTCATACGGTCATGCATGGTTGCAACCTTCAATTCAGTACCCAGGGTGAAGTAGGAGGTGCTCTCATTTTTTAAGCCAACACCTAAGATGTTACACCCCTTTGTGAGTGCAGATCCTGCAACACATCCTTTTAAACCCTGAATCCCTCCCCCATAAACAAGATTGATTTTTCTTGCAGCTAATGCCTTACCAAGGGTATAAGCTGCATGTTGAAATTCTCCATCCTTTCCAAGGTTAGACCCACCAAAAACACAGATAGTATTGATTCTATCCATAAACAGTGTTTCTGTCTCTTTTGAAAAAAATATGTCATAGAGGTTGATAATTTATAGGGACTCGTATCAGACAAGGAGATCACTTGAATAGTGCGGGATCAGGATTTGGTAGCAAAAGTTTGAATTTTTGTTGTAAAAGTTTGAATTTTTTGTTTAAGGAAAAGGTGAATGTCAGAGGGGGAAGACTTTAAGCAAGGGTGAAAATTTCAAAAAAAATGGTGGCCCAATAAATTGAAAAGACAATGTAAATGACAAACATACACGCATGAGAATGAACAGTAGTTGTGATTGTGGCTCACATCTTCCTCTGGTTTTACGTTCAGTAACGGCTGAAACGCCTTCTAAGAGTCGAGGATGTGCTTCCCATTCAGTTTTCTTGTAAACTGACAACAGGGTCTTTTAAAGTCAGATTCCCAAGACTATAACGTGCTTTTTCCTTACGGAACAGTTCAAACAAATCAAGAAGGACTCCTTGTACATGCCCACTAGGATGCGTCTCAAGAGTCTGAATGATATCATCCAACGACTCCTTACTCAGTCCATCCTTTATGAATTGAATTTTGTCCTCTCGATTTCTTGAAACCATTCCAGGGTTCTTTCATCTTGTGTTACAGGTCCATCTTGCACACCTGTAGCAAACTCCAATTTTTTTTGCCCTTCTCTTCTTTGCATAGGAACTTCTTCCCATACCTGGCATGTTTTTAACAAATAATTCTTGAAATTCACCTGCTAAACGTACCTTAGCTTCAATGATCCAACAGACATCTTCTGGAAGGCCTAAGAGTGTTAATGCCCTCAATCGTTCAAGTCTGCAATTGTAAATGTCTTTAAGAAAATTTCTGGGGAGAGTAGGGAACAAAATTTTGATCCTGGTGAGAGCTTTCTCCATTTTTTTCTTAAAACACTCAAGTTATTATTCCTGCAAGCTCAATGTAGTGTAATAGTTGGAATGATTTAAGAGGTGAAGAAGGAAGTTGAGAGATTAGTTGAAACTTATAAGTGAGGAATGTGAGAGAGAGAGAGAAAGAGAGAGAGAGAGAGAGAGAGAGAGAGAGAGAGAGAGAGAGAGAGAGAGAGAGAGAGAAAGAGAGAGAGAGAGAGAGAGTCTTCTCTTGAATTTATTGCAAGTATGTGGTATTGTGCAAATGCACTTCTTCTACCGTGTGCTTTTGAAAACCTTCGAAAAATGGTTTAAGACGATGTCCATTCACCTTGAAGATTTTTTCAGTTACCTCATTTTTTATTTCCACTGCACCATAAGGAAAAACATTAGTAACTACAAATGGTCCTAACCATCTAGAGCGTAGCTTACCAGGCATAAGCTTTAGCCGAGAATTGAAAAGGAGAACTTTTTTTCCAACGGAAAACTCCTTTCTTGCCAACTTTTTGTCATGAAGAGCTTTGACCTTTTCTTTGTAAATTTTGGAGTTTTCGTATGCTTCCAATCGAATTTCTTCAAGTTCCTGCAATTGAAGCTTCCTATGGATTCCTGCTTGGTCTAGATCCATGTTGCATTTCTTTACTGCCCAAAATGCTCTATGCTCTAATTCAACTGGAAGATGACATGCTTTACCAAAGACAATCCTGTAGGGAGACATGCCAATGGGTGACTTGTAGGCTGTCCTATATGCCCATAACGCGTCAACAAGGCGCAAACTCCAATCCTTCCTGTTAGGCTGAACTGTTTTCTCTAAGATTTTCTTGATCTCTCGATTAGAAACTTCAGCTTGACCATTTGTTTGAGGATGATATGGGGTGGAGACTTTATGCATGACTCCATATTTGCGGAGTAGGGATTCCATTGTGCGGTTACAAAAATGAGTGCCTTGGTCACTAATTAGAGATCTAGGAATGCCAAACCTGCTAAAAATGTTAGACCTGATAAAATCTGCAACAACTCGAGCATCATCAGTATGAGTGGATTTTGCCTCCACCCATTTTGAAACATAATCAACAGCTAGCAGAATGTAAACAAAGCCAAAAGAGACAGGGAATGGACCCATAAAGTCTATACCCCATACATCAAATACCTCACAAAAGAGAAGTGGTTGTTGGGGCATCTCATTTCTGCGCGAAATACTCCCTATTCTTTGGCACTGCTCACAAGTTATGCATAATCTGTGTGCATCACGAAATATTGTAGGCCAATAAAAGCCTGAGTCTAGTACTTTTCTAGCTGTCCGTTGTGGCCCAAAGTGTCCACCACAAGCTAGGGAATGGCAAAAGGTAAGTACAGACTGAACTTTATGATCTGGAACACATCTTCTAATGATTTGATCACTACATGTCTTCCAAAGGTATGGTTCATCCCATATGTAGTGTTTGGCATCACTTTTCAACTTGGCAATTTGCGATTTGGTGAAGTGTTTGGGTATTTCTTTAGCAACCGGATAGTTTACCAAATCTGCATACCAAGGATCCTTCCCGTGCAAATGATAGAGATGCTCTTCTGGGAATGAATCTGCAATTGAAGTTTCTTCACAAGGTTGCTGGATCCGACTTAAATGATCTGCTACAAGGTTCTCTGCACCACTTTTGTCTTTAATCTCTAAATCAAATTCTTGCAACAGAAGCATCCAACGAATCAGTCTTGGCTTAGCATTTGCCTTCTTCAGTAAGTATTTCAGAGCTGCATGGTCAGAGAAGACAATAACTTTAGATCCAAGCAAATAGGAGCGAAATTTATCTAATGCAAACACAATTGCAAAAAGCTCCTTCTCAGTAGTTGTGTAATTGGATTGGGTTGCATCAAGTGTGCGAGAGGCATATGCAATGACATGAGATCTCTTGCTAACTCTTTGAGACAGTACAGCACCAAAGGCATAATTAGATGCATCACACATTAATTCAAATGGAAGCGTCCAATTAGGTGGTTGAATGATGGGAGTGGTTGTCAACCGCTTCTTTAGTTCATCAAATGAATCCTTGCATGCTTGATCAAACACAAATTTGGTACCTTTTTGTAGTAGTTTAGAAAGAGGTTGTGCAATCTTGCTAAAATCCTTGATGAATCTTCTGTAAAAACCTGCATGACCAAGTAAAGAACGTACTTCTCGCACAGAAGTGGGGTAAGGTAGAGAAGTAATAATGTCTATCTTGGCCTTATCAACCTCTAAACCTTTGCTAGGTACCAAGTGTCCTAAGACTATACCTTCTGTTACCATGAAATGACATTTTTCAAAATTCAAAACCAGGTTAATCTCAATGCATCTGTCCAAAACTTTAGAGAGGCTTTCTAAGCATGCATCAAAAGAAGAACCATATACAGTGAAGTCATCCATAAACACTTCCATGCAACTTTCTAAGAGATTAGAGAAAATGCTTACCATGCATCTTTGAAAGGTTCCAGGGGCGTTGCATAGACCAAAATGCATCCTTCGATTGGCAAAAGTACTAAAAGGACAAGTGAAGGTGGTCTTATGCTGGTCTTCTGGGGCTATATGTATTTGAAAATAACCTGAAAAATCATCTAGAAAGCAATAGTGAGATTTTCCTGCTAATCTTTCCAAAATTTGGTCTATGAAGGGCAAAGGGAAGTGATCCTTGCGAGTAGCTTGGTTAAGCTTCCTATAATCTATGCACACTCTCCAACTGTTTTGTATTCTGGTAGGGATTAGTTCATCATTGTGATTTTTGACTACAGTCATGCCAGTCTTCTTAGGAACTACTTGCACCTGGCTTACCCAATCACTGTCTGAGATGGGATAGATGATACCAGCTGCCAAAAGCTTACCTACTTCCTTCTTTACCACATCTAGGATGGTTGGATTCAAACGCCTTTGTGGTTGTCTAACAGATCTGGTGTTTTCCTCCAACAATATCCTATGCATACAAGTAGATGGGCTAATGCCTGGAATATCAGCCAAAGTTCATCCAATTGCTTGTTTATGGCTTCTTAAGGTTTGCAACAACCTTTCTTCCTGTTGTGGTAGAAGGTTCTTTGCTACAATGACAGGAAGCTTCTCATTTTCCCCCAAATAAGCATACTTTAGATGTTCAGGCAAAGGCTTCAACTCCAAAGGAGATGGTTGTATTATGGAAGGAAGGGATCTATCTGAGATTGAAATGTTTGCAACACTTGCATCTAACATGTCATCTTTTAACAAAGTTTGGTCTGCAGCATTAATCCTGGAACACACAATACATGGATCAAATTCATCACATGTGCAAGTAAAATTATCTAAGTAATCTAAATCAAAATCAAAAAATTCAAAAAGTAGATTGTCAATAGAATAATCATCCGCAAGAAGGTCTACGGCATCAAGTTGAAAAAGTGAATGGTTCTCTATAGGATGCTTCATGGCTTCAAATATGTTGAATTGGATGATATCATCTCCAAATTCCATAGAGAGAGTCCCCGTATGCACATCTATCTTTGTTTTTGCAGTTTTGAGGAAAGGTCTCCCTAGGATCAAGGTTGCTCTGTTGATGGATGACTCATCTTCCATATCCCAAATGTAGAAGTCAGCTGGAAAGATTAGCTTATTCACTTGAACTAGCACATCTTCAAGTACTCCAGCTGGATGTGCTGTACTTCTGTTGGCTAATTGAATCACCACACCAGTTGGCTTCAGTTCTCCCAGATTCAAAGATTTATAAACTGATGAGGGCATAACATTAATGGAAGCACCAAGATCCAACAATGCATCACCAAATGTAGAGTTTCCTATTGTGCAAGGAATGGTAAAAGTTCCTGGATCTTTACATTTCTGAGGGAGGCTGGGTTGAATTAAGGCAGAAACATTGCGTCCCACACTGATCTTCTCATCCCCTTTGAGTCTTCTCTTATGCGTGCACAAGTCCTTTAGAAATTTGGCATATTTGGGAATTTGCTTGATAGCATCTAGAAGTGGTATGTTGACTTCCACTTTCCTGAAAGTATCTAGAAGCTCCTTATCCAATTCTGCATGAACATTGGGCTTGGATTGGACCATTCTATTTGGAAAAGGTAAAGATACCTTCTAATCAGCACAATTTGGGGTTTTTGTTTCATCAGATGCTTCAAGTGCAGATCGTTTATGGCAAGCTTCTTTTTGTTGATCATTCGATGTCTTATCGAAGGCTGGTGTACTTTTTTCATCAGACTTTCCCTCTGATTCAGATGGCTTATCAGAGATGTCTCCAGGTGTGGAGATAAATTCTTCTTTTTGGTGTGGATTAGTCTGATTGAAGCTTTGTTGCTTTAAAATTGTAGGGTCTGTTTGCACTTTCTTCCCACTTCTCAAGGTCATGGCATTCACACTTTTGGGATTTATGACAGGTTGAGAAGGTAGTTGACCAGAACCTTGAGATTTCAATTGGTTGACAGTGGTAGCCAACTGCCCAATTTGAGTTTGTAAATCCTGAATGGTAGAACTTACATTTTGTTGAAACTGAAGATTGTTGGTTGCTAATTGCTTCATCAAATCATCAAGAGAGGGTTCAGAAGCATTAGAGGGTACAGATTGCTGCATATGCTGTTGTTGTTGTCTGAATGGCGGTGGTTGGTATTTATTTTGGGAGTCAGATGTTTGAATCCTTTGTTGTTGTGGAGGACCATATCTCAAGTTAGGATGGTTTCTCCAACTAGGATTGTATGATCCAGAAGGTGGTTCAAACTTCTGTTGCTGATAATGTTGAGGAGGCCTGTATTGTTGTCCTGTGCCAAAAATACCATTTACTGCAGCCTCAGGTGTCTCACTTTCTTGCAATGTTGGGCATGCATCAGTAGGATGATCTGCAGAAGTGCAGATGCCACATGTTTTGGTTTTGTCAACAATATTAAGTTGCTGTTGTTGTCCGATGGCCAGCTGTCTTACGATGGAGGTTAGTTCTTCAATTTTGTTCTCCAATCGTGTATGGTCTGTCTTAGTGGTCATTTCATGGACTCCTTTAGACAAGGAATTAGTTCGAGAATTGAATTGCTAAGAATTTTCTGTCATGTTGGCAATCAAATCTCGAGCTGCTGTAGGAGTTTTGTCCATAAGTGCTCCACCACTAGCTGCATCAACCATGCTTCTGTCCATTGGCATGAGTCCTTCATAGAAATATTGAATCAGTAATTGATCTCTGATTTGATGGTGTGGACAAGTGGCGCATAGTTTCTTGAATCTCTCCCAATACTCATAGAGAGTTTCTTGGGAGTTCTGTCTGATGCTGCAAATCTCTTTTCTGATAGCTGCTGTTCTGGATGCAGGGAAGAATTTCTCTAGAAATAATCTCTTCATATCATTCCAGCTTGTAACAGATGTTGGATGTAGATAGTACAACCAGTCCTTAGCTCCATCATTTAAGGAGAAATGAAATGCCTTCAACTTGATATGATCTTCAGGAATTCCTTGTGGCCGCATTGTGGAACACACAATGTGAAATTCCTTCAAATGTTTATGAGGGTCTTCACCTGCAAGGCCATGAAACTTAGGTAGCAAATGTATTAATCCAGACTTTAGTTCAAATGGTGCATCAACATCAGGGTATTGAATACACAACGGTTGATAAGCAACATCAGGTGCAGCTAATTCTTTTAGGGTTCTATCAGCCATGTTCTTAGCAGAATTATTGAAAATATCAAAATTTAAAGATGAAAAATCACTACTGTTACTTTCTTGGTTATTACTGAATGAATGCCTTCTATGTGCTCTTTTCAAATGGTGGAATGTTCTATCAATCTCAGGATCATATGCATATAAATTTTTAGGATTGGATCGGGTCATACACAAAAAGGTGAATTCATACAGAAAATCCAAGAATATATACCTAAAGTAAAAAAAAAATTGTTAGAAAGATTAAAACTTTTATACAAACTCCTAAATAAGCCTAGGAAACTAAAATGGTCCCCGGCAACGGCGCCAAATTTTTGACACGCTCGTCGCAAACGCGCAAAAATAATTTCTAGATTTCCCCCAAACTATTGGTATAGTATAAGGTGCAACCTAGGTCATCTCCCAAAGACCATTTCATATTCTTAAGCAAATTAGGAGAAAGTTAGAAAAAGGAGGTTTTGTAAATATATGATATTAAGTGCTAAGTACAAAATACAAAATGAAATTAATTTGACTTAACAATTATCAACTCAAGGAATTCAGAGGCTATTTTCATAACTAATCATTGATCACTAAAATCATGCATTGTGTTTATCAACCTAGGATCATCTGGAACCCCTACAATGATCCTTGAATTCTCTACTGAGAAACCTCTCAGAATTCAATTGATTATGATCAACAAGATTTAGTAACCACTTAATCTTTCATCTAAACCAATTTTATAATCAGAATTCAGTTGAAGTAAGTAATAAAATGAAAACCTTCAATTAAATTACTTAATTTCTATTCTTCAAACTTTTGGAAAATGATTTACCAATCAAAAACCAATTATAAATCAATTATGCATTAATCAAAATACGTCAACCGATCAAACTTTGATTAAAGAATAAAATTGAAGAATATAGTGAAGTAGAGTAGAAACCACTTAATAAGCATGTAAATAAAGATCAAGACCTCAAAGTTAAAATGAAAATAGCTTGAATTCTTGAATTGAAACTACAAACCTAGCCTTCCATGAAGGAGGCAAACTAACAACAAAGAAAGAGGCAAACTAACAACAAATAAATCCTAAGCCTTCCATGTAGGAGGAAACTAACAATAAAGAAAAACTAAGCCTTCCATGTAGGAGACAAACTAACAAGAAAGAAAACCTAAGCCTTCTATGAAGGAGGCAAAACTAACAAGAAAGAAAGAAAGAAAGAAAATGGTATTGGAGTTAATCTCCAAAATGGTGTGTTTCTCCTCTTGTAAACCCTTCTATTTATAGAGGATTTGTGAGGCATCATCTTCAGAAAGTCACCAACTAGGATATTACTTTTCTACCCTTTTATTGCTTTCACATGGGCTTTCTTGAAAATGCAAAACACTTTTGAATTTTTGTCACCAATTAGCACAACAATTTTGACTTTCTTGCACCGTAATTTCGGATGTTCACATGTCCGAATTAGAGCTTGACTTCTGAACAAAAGTGTTAGCCCCGGATCTTAGCTGTCCAACAGAGTTGATTTCATCTCAATATGACTTCTGTATCTCAAGATATGGCCGGATCTTTGCACACTGTTCAAATTCCACGTCAGCAACACTATCTCATCTTTTGAGATAATTTCGGAGTCCTAAACATCCCATTTAGAGTCTGCTCTTGCTTTGTAACTGTGGACACTTCTTTAAGCTTTCATTCAAGATAGATTTCATGATTTTTGGATGTCTAAAACTTCTATTATACTGAAAATACTATAATAGTGTCATTTTAGTCGGGTAAGCAAAGAAATTCAATTAAACTTCATATGAACCCAAACTCATAAAATATGACAAAGACCACTTAATTGAACATATAAGAAGTCTTAATGAGATAAAAGTGGGAGATAATTATTTATGAAATTTATGCTTATCAGGTTGTTTTCTATATAAAAATAACTCACTTTAGTAATAGTTTTTGAAAGATTAAAATTAATCTGATTGGCATGACATGATTTTCTCATAAATTGATGTGGATGGGATGAAAATGAGAACACTAGGAATAGAGTAGAATCCTATTGTGAAACTTAGTTTCTCACTCCTTCTGTTCTCATTTTCTTCCCAAACAAACCAAATTCCCTTTGTGACGACAATGGTCTTTATAGATATCAGTAAAGTGGATTGATCAGCAAGCCCCCATAAGCTACTAATTACAACCAAAACTAGTGTAAGGATGTACTTCTTATTAGGACATCTTTTCATTTTTTAGGTTTTAAATCCAAAATTCACAATGATAGGCTTTACCACCCCATTAGAGGCTTTTCATCCAAATGGGATTTTCCTACCTCCTCCTGGCTACAAAAGGCAAATGATTACAACAACTAAAGATTCCTCTTCCTCTGAAGGGGAAATAGATCTGCAGACTCCATCACATTATTATAGTTCTTTACACGCTTAGTCCTCATAAGGAAATTCTCCTTATCCTATGTCTTATCCTTTTCAAATCTATCAGGAGATGCCTGATGGTACTTTTCTTTCTCTTGATTAGAGCATGTGGCTAGAATATTTTCATTACTCAGCCTTAGGAGGTTTGTTGGTCCCCTTTATTTCTTTTCCAAAGAAGAAGAACTTGAAGTTGTCATAGCCATAATGTAAATTATTGTAAATAGATGGATGTAGACATCCCAATTATTATCACATAGTTGTAAATTAGTTCATGTACGAGAATAAGAAACAAATATGTATGTAAACATAGTATGTACATTATGGTATGTAGCCGAGTGTATGTAAAGGCCTTAGTGTCTAACTTTGTTTATGTATGTACAAAAATGACTGTATAATTATATAAAGCTTGTATGTGTATGTATGAATTATGTTTAATTTGTTTTATTGGTGATTAGAGACAAATAAGACGAAGGGAGTAATTCGTATTGATAATAACCTATACGAGCACAAGAATGCCTAGAAATTTATTTACTGACATGAACACTATATAAACGAGGCTCGTAATTTATATCAAATTGTTTTACAATTTTTTTTTACCGTATCTTGTCTAATAAGTATTTTCCAAAGATTTCGCATAATGAGATAACAAACTAATAATGAAACCGAATGAATGACTTAAAACGTAAAATCGGTATTCTTTTTTAGGATGTTATATATATTATACAATTATTTCACATATTACATACTATTATACATACTTACTATCTATCATACATATTACATGATTATTTACAAAAATTTACGTTATTGGATGAGACAAAATTTTCTAGCAGTGCTCCAACTATGAGGATCTCGATGCTCCAACCATCTGGTTTACATTGTCAATCTCTACGAATACCACCGCCCAAATTTCCTAACAGTGCTCCAACTATAAGGATCTCGATGCTCGAACCCCGATTTACATTGTCAATCTTTACGAATACCACCGCCTTCACGAATGATATTAGGGTTTAGGGAAGTAAATGGTGGAAGGGAGGGGGGGGTGAGAAACTAAGTTTCTCAATAAGATTCTACCTTATGGATAGTGTCAACATTTTCAAACTAAATCACTTTAGTTTATTAAGAAACATGACATGAACACAAGTTTACTTCTAACTTTTAAAACCCCTTAACAAAAGTGGATTCCTTTTACAATTGCAGAAACTAACTTCTATGTTAGGCATACGAGTTACTCATTGATTCATCCTCTTCTTAAGATACATTTATATACTTTACTTATTCTTGAGATCACATTACATCAATGAGATCATTCTTAGAACATGAGAGCATTCCTCAATTATCGTCACCATTATAATCATTGAAGATCTAGCGGTTCATAATTGAAGGTTTTTTTTTTAGAATCTTTTGTCTCCACCTTAGGACTCTTTTTGCCTTTTGAATGTGCACAAGGCATATTCAGTATAGTATTAACTTTTCACATAAGTTCTTTATTTAGTGATCTCTTAATTAATTAGATTCATTTTTAAAACTTATAGATAACATGCATGCTCAAACAATCTAACCAATATGCCATCCCTATAGCTTCTAATCCAATCTACCTTCACATTTATCATTCACACATGGCATCATATGACACATCACTTTTCAAAATAATCAAAAGTATATTTCATGTACATTACACACATTTGTGTATTTAAGAAGCAGTATAACAAGATTACATAATTATTTTAAACAAAAACCCATCTCCTAATCAAAATTTTTTAATTATGCTTGATATAAATTTCTTGAACAACTTGAAACCTTTCTTCAAGAATCCATCCACCTTGTTTTATTCCTTAAGTTTTATGAGAAATATCTTATGGAAACTTAGTTCACTCATCCTTCTAAGTTATCTCTCAACCTTTCCTTTTCTCAAAGATTAAGATTCTCTTATACTTTGAGTTTAAGTTTATAAATAGGTGTAGCTTAATGTAGTTAGCTGAATGGTCTAGGTATATTAATCTACCTTGTGTTCATCCATTTAGATGTTTTATGCACACCTTCCTTATTTAAAGTTTGAGTGTTAGAAGTTTTATGATTTCTTTACCATTAACTCAAATAATCAAGTTTGAGTCATTGATTAATTTACTTGTTTACCTCCTTACTCATGAATTCAAGACTTCATACTCATGTTTTATGTAAATATCCTTAAGCATCCAACTTAACTTATTTGATACATTTAATCCATAATTGGCTGAATTGGTTCCTTAAATCCCAAAAGTATTATTGTTCATTTTTCTTATACTTAGAAGATGATTTGTACTAATTTAATACTTAGGCCAATAAACTAAACCAACTTAAAATTTTTTAAAACTTTTCTTTCTAAATAACTAGGTATTGGTTGAATGACCCTTTAAGCTCCCACAACCATAATTGACTTTTAATCACCACCTAGTACAAGAAAGGAATTAAAAGTTTAGTAATTAGACTCCTTATTACACCTTAATTAAAATATTAAATTCAATTCTCCTAATTTAATTAGTATAACTGAATTTACACCCTTGACCAAGCAAAGGTCATTTTCTTAAAGTTCTTCTCATTGGCCTTTGCATAATTAATTTTTTACACTTGTTGCATAATTTTCTTGTGTCCATCAAGATTTATCCATGCTTCATCGCTTTGGTTAGGATTATGGAGAGTTTTAAATGTCTTATTTAACTTTTTAGTCCACAAGTCCACCCTTCCTCTTACTGGCTTTAAGATCCAATTTTGGAGTTAAGTATGTAACGTTTAGGATCTAAAAATTTTATAGCCCTTTAGGATTAAAATGACATGGGTCCAGATCTAGATTTTTATTAAAGTCTAAGTTCATGATCAAAGCTTTTAAGGGGAGGCATAAGCAAGTTCACAACTTTTATCATAAGTACCATAAAAAATCATTTTTCAAGACCCAAAAATGGAGATCCATACATCTACTCCAAGTCCTATCCATCCCTCTTACTTTTACCATCTCAAAAATCTTAACAAAAATTCTCAAATTTACCCAAATACTAAAAATAATATTTAAGAAATTTTAACCTATTAAATTTCTCCAAAGGTTCCAAGAAGCACTTTAAGCCATCAAAATTTCCTTTTAACTTCACAAAATCACTAAAATCTTAGTGATACTTATTTTTAAGGACCAAGGGTAGTTTTTGTAAACACTCAATTACGTTCGAGACCTACTTTAAGTCAATTAGCGGATAAACCTAAATTAAAAATCTCAAGAAATTCAAATTAAACAATGAAAAAGAAATAAAAATCAGTAAAAATAGATATCATGAGAAAGAAACGAAATCTCTAAATCAGAAGAAATTTCAAAACAAAAAAGAATAACAAAAAGACTAAAATCAAAAATAACAAAATGATTAAAATCAAAATAATTTAGTTAATTAAATAAAATCAAAAAAATCAAAAAACATAAAAATAATATTAGAATAATAAAAATTAGAATTTAAAAATTGAAAGAAGGAAAATAAACCAAAATCAAAGAAGCAAAAAATAATAAGAATAAAAAATGATAATAAAGCCAAAAATATAAAATAAAATTAAAAATCAGAAAATAAGAAAATCAAGAAAATAAAAAGTTAGAAAATAATTTTTTTTTTGAAGATTGAAATAAACAACATTTGGAAATTTTTTTATAAAAAACATGGATTAAATAAAGAAAAACCTAAAATCTAAACATTGAAATTCAAAGTTCTGGAAAATTAAAGCAATTCTGGAAATCCAAAATTGAAATTATGGAAATATTGAAAAAAACATAAAATCAGAAAAAATTAAAAGAAATTAAAAATCTGGAATTAAAAGAAAATTTAAAAAATCCGGAAATAAAATAAAATTAAAAAATAAAAATTTTTAATTAGAAATTAGAAAACATTTTATAAAATTCTGAAAAATATAAAAGATATATACAAAAAAGATAAAATCAGAAATAACAAAACAAATAAAAATTTAAAAATAAATAGAAAATTAAAAGATAAAACAAAAGAGAAATTTTAAAAAAATTAAAAACCAAAAAGGAAAATAAGAAAATCGAAATAAAATGAAATTACAAAATTACAAAATGAAAAAGAAAAGAAGCGTTTTATTGGGAAAAAGAATATCCCTATATATAGGGAGAAAGCAAAGAACAGAGGGTCTTTTTGGAGACTTCTGATTTTTAGAGAAAAAGTGCAAGGACGAAAACTGAGGGAGAAGCTTAAGGTGTTTCGTTTTCCTTTCAAGATTTTGGGGGAATTTTCGAAAAACAGAAAACTGGAATCGGCTTCTAGAAGCAGGGGATCAGAAGCGTTCTTGGAGCGAAGAGAAGATTCACTATCATCATAGGCAGAGCTCGATCTTCTTGATCCTTCAACAGGTTAGTTCTCGTACTTGCACTGAAAATTAACAAGACACATGACTGGATCAAGAGCTTCGTCATATAATTCGTTTTAAAGATCGCCTAGGATGAGCCAGGCTTTGTTCTTGATGATAATTATATGATGTTTGGTTTGTTTGATTAACTTGCACATTAGTATACATATTATTTATAACAATGCTTGGCTCAATATGCTGTATTGATCTGGAATCGGATAAGGGGGTGAGAAAGATTGGATCGGACACGTTAAGCTTAGCCATGAGAGTAAATGTTTGTGATCTAGAGTGCCCCTGTTCTGTACGATCAGTGTTGCCATTAGCGTGAGTGAAGAAATTGAGACTCTCTGCTTCATATCCCAGGGGAAGGCTGGATTCAACCATAGAGGCCTTTAGAAAATTTGATAGATAAAATTAGGACGTGGTTCATCGTGTAGCGTTGGGCTCCAACATGAAGCCAAATTGCTCAAAAACAGAGCAAAATATGTACCCTTGGATAACCAGATTGAGGGGCTCTTCACTTGGGGAAGTCTCTGATCTAACTCGTCAATGTTTGAGCCTTATAGGATTTTGCTAAGATGTTGGGAAATAGTGAGTGAACCCTATCCCTACCTTTACTCAACCCCCTGCTCAGAGTCAAGAACAGAGCAATACCTATAGAAAGTTGCCATCTCTAGCATCAGGGCCATCCTTCAGAACGCACGAAACTTGACATGCTCCATAGAGCAGTGGTTTGAAGATAGGTAATCCAAATCACCTATCGTACTCCAACACCCCGAGCATCCAAGGCTCCATTCGTCTCAATAGTATATGCCCATAGAGATGTCTCTCCGCCACTGTAATCGTCGACGACGAGGACCATGAGTTGGCTTAGATTCTTAGTATTCATATCCTTTTGCCAGTTGAGATTAGAGGCGGAAGACTCTGCCATAAATAACTCAATTCCCTGTTGGAGGTAGTAGTCATGTCTTATGTATGTCAAGGACAGAGGCTACGAAATGGTGAGTCTGTGATTGCATCCCTTGACCAAGCGTTCACCTTAGAGGATCCAAATCTTGCCATACATACAGGTAAATTAGATGGTGTTTTGTTAATGTCTAAGGGAGTCTCAGCATGGTCGATATGTGAAGAAAATTTCCTGGCACTCTCAACTTAACTCAGCATAGGCTTGGGAAGCCATGCAGACCATGCAACATGCATAAGTGTTAACCCAAATGCAAATACCATTAACCCAAACAAGCCCTGGGCATAGTGGTTAGTGCAAGTGTCCCCAAATCATAAGAACCGCCCTTCGAATCTCTCCGGAGGCCTTTTTCCCTCCTAGCATGATTTCTCACAAAAACCCCAACTAGCTAATTACCACCTTACCCCTAAGAATTACCAGAATTCCTAACATGTCCCTGCTATGCTAAAGTACCATATTTCCCTCAGGTATTTCCTCAATTACCCAGTCTGTCCTAGGCTAGGATCAATAATTAACTAACCCCTTGGTCATTTTCCAATATGCCTAACAGGTCCCCCCGCCCAAATTACCAAATTACCCCTAAATACAGAAAATTATTAAAAATTAATAAAAATTCATAATTAAAAGTTCACAAAGATTATAAAATAACTTCACAAAATAGATATAATCACCCAATTACCCCAAAATTTTAATAATTACAAAATTACACTAAGGCCCCTTTTTAATTCTGATTACTTCAAACTCAAAATGAGACTCTTCTATTAAATTCAAGGTTTCTTTTTACTCAAGGTCAATATCATTTGCAAATTATTCCTTTTCAAAAAACCTTTTTCTAAATATTTTGGGATCTTTAAGTCTCACGCAATGGACTCTAAATGGGGAGCTGGGGGTTTACCTGCTGTTCAACATTTAGTAGTTCGTATAGGTCCCCGTGCTGCCTTAGACGCCTTGGGCCTTGTGCATAGGTGGACTTGAGATCCTCCTCAAGACTTTTAAAACCTCATTTTCTAAATATTTTGGGATTCTAAGTCTCATGCAATGAACTCTAAATGGGGAGCTGGCAGTTTACCTGCTGTTCAATGTTTAGTAGTTCGTATAGGTTCCCGTGCTACCTTAGCCGCCTCGGGCCTTGTGCATGAGTGGACCAAAAATCCCTCCCAAAGATAAAATTTTCTCAAAAAAAAAATCTTCGAATACTCTTTTTAATACTTTTGAAGGTCGAGCCTTCACAAACTAGAACTACGTAAGCCTTGAGTTTCCCATTGCACCGGGGAATACGTAGGAGCAGGATCAAGTCTTGTCAGGCTAACCCCCCGCAATTTATCCATTTTTTACATTAACTAAGGGATCAAACCATTTTCAAATAATCCCATACTCATTTTTAGGGTACCGTTCTCCGGAATGGGCGAGTGGGGTGCCTAACACCTTCCCCACTCGTAACCGACTCCCGAACCTAAACCTCATCTTGTAGTTAGGGTTTTTCCAAACTTTTTCCCTCAAATAAAATTTGGTGGCGACTCCACTTAATCAATCAAATTCATTTTAAGAAATTTTAGCAAGTTCGTCTTCTCGTCGGAATTACGGTTGCGATAGATGGCGACTCCACTAGGTATACCGAGAGAGTCAAGCCCATTTATTTAAGTGTACATTATAATTGACCCCTTCGCTGTTTATGTGCACGATTTAATTATTGCATGTTATTTATTTGTTGATTTATTCTTGTTTTATTGTTTGTTTATTCTCTCTACACCCTAGGATAGACAAATAATAAATTGCTATATATCTGTACAAGTTCCCCAATTGCAGGTATCCCAAAATAAAGTGCCCTCCATGCATTACATACACATTTTATTATGAGTGGGGCCCTATACCCGGGTCTAAGTGCTGCCCAGGATTAGAGGGATCTAATGGTGTCACGCTGGGGCTTACATCTTGTGTGGCTATCGTGAAAATCCCAGCTAGAGTGCGTCCTATCCATAATGCCCCGCAACTAGTGGCTACTTCTACTGTTGTGGCAAACATTATGGACTGGAACTTGGCTCTAGTGACCTTTATACCCCTAGGATTACAACCTACCTTGGAAAGGTTCATGCATTAAAAGCCTTAGATCCTTAGGACAGGTCACCTCTTTAGGACACGAGGAGGGCACGCCCTATTTACACAACATCAGTTCCGTAAGGATTTTACTTACTTGCGATTGTGGAATTCCAAAACTAATGAGAGAAGAAAAGAAAGAAAGAGTAGGCCAAAAAAGAGAGGTGAGAAAAAGAAATTGAAAATGAGGAAAATCAAAAATGAGGAAAAAAGAAAGAGTAGGCCAAAAAAGAGAGGTGAGAAAAGAAATTGAAAATGAGGAAAATCAAAAGAGGTGAGGGAAGAAAAGAAAGAAAGAGTAGGCCAAAAAGAGAGGTGAGAGAAGAAAAGAAAGAAAGAGTAGGCCAAAAGAGAAGTGAGAGAAGAAAAAGGCAAAGAATAACTAAAGAGAAAGGGGAGGAAAGATAGTAGGAGTAACCATATTTATCGCCTTTTAAAAAATTCATGCATGCATCACGCATTAATCCATCTCATTTTGAGTCTAACATATTTTCTTTTTCTCCTTTTCTTTTTTTTTCGAGGGACCAGATTCTCAGTGACTATCGTAAAAGGGGTGAAATAGAAATTAATATGGAATCCGAGCAGTTGAGGAAGGAGAGACGTGTCGGTGTCAAAGTGGCAGACTTGGCCAGTTTAGAGGTGTTTGCAAATAAGTTGTCAAATATCCAACAGATGGCATTCGCCAAAAGATACGACAACATACTAAGGCTTTTAAAGGTCCAAGTGCAGGAAGGGGCCCTCACTTCCATGGTGCAGTATTATGATCCGCCTCTCCGGTGTTTCACATTCTCGGACTTCCAGCTAGCCCCTACTCTAGAGGAGTTCAAGCAGATTCTGGATCTGCCATTAGAGGGGACTAGGCCGTATCAGTACCTAGAGCATCATTCCTCCTTCCGGGCTGCCGCGCAGGCTTTGGGGTTGCAGTCTGGAGATCGTTTGACAGGTTATCAAACAAGGAGCCAAGTCAAGGGGTTCACCAGAGAATTTTTGGAGGAGTATATGCAACACTTGGCTGACAGCAACTAGTGGGCCAAATACATGGACGTGCTAGCCCTTACCATCTACGGGCTAGTACTTTTTCCTTATATGGACGACTTCGTCGATTTGAACGCAGTCGATATCTTCTTGGCCAAGAGAGATAGGGCAGAAAATCCTGTAACAACCTTGTTGGCGAATGTTTATTGCACGTTGAACTTCTGTCATGAGAAAAAGAGAACAAGGCTGATCTGTTGCCTACTAGTGCTGTTCGTGTGGATAACCGCTCACACCTTCAAAAGGGATACGAAGACACAATATCCCATATCATATTTTCTGAGCCTCCAGCTGAGACCAATGAGCAACACCGAATGGTCCTCCCATTTTGCCGGCTTGACGGAAGACCGGGTTAGATGGCAACCTTCGTGGCAACAGAACAGAGGTCATTTGTCACTGCAAAGGGTTCCCAAATGTACCCCTCATGGGAGCTAGAGGTTGTATCAATTACAACCCGATACTGGGGTAGAGATAGCTAGCTTACCCAAGCAAAGCACCCCCCATCTAATGAGTTGCTGACTCCTTTCTACCTAAGATATGAAGGAGACTTTGTTGTGAGCCTCCGTAAGGTTCGAGAGGCATGGGAGGGTGTCACTCGTAAAGGGAAGGAGTTGGGAGTACGAAGCTGCACTGCTAAGGAGGAGTACAAGCAGTGGGTTAGAGACAGGGTGCAACACATTAAACTGCCATTCAGGCCTCCTACCCTTCCGTCCAAAGGTCAACTAGCATCCGCGGTATTTGAGGATGAGGTCGTCAAGAGCCTGAAAAAGAAGTTAGAGGCTATGACCAAGAGGAATGCTCAGCTGGAAGAGGAACTTCTGAAAGAACAACAAGAGAGTGCTGCGTGGAGAAGGGAAGATGAGGTGAACAAAGTTCTCTTAGCATCTATCAGAGATCAGCAAAAAGGGGAGCGAGAGCGTGCTTCTCGGATGCACATGAACCTGCAGGCAGCCAACAAGGAGCTCAACATGAGAGCACAAGAAAGGGACGCCGCACTCCAAGAGAACCGCTAGCTGAGGAGTGCCTTGGAACAAATGAAGGCCAAAGTTCACACTATCCGAGAAGAGAAAAACCAAATCCTGGCCGCAAAAAGAAGAGTCCAAATAAAAGCGGACCGTGTGACAGAGGAAAGGAATGAATTGTTGCAACGAATAGAGAACATGAAACAGCAAATCAAAGGCCTACTCATAGCCTGGCAGGACGAGGTGAATGAGGAAAAATGGAAGGTCCTCGAGATCATAAGAATGCAGCAAAAGGGCATAAATGACATACAAAAGGAAAGCTGGATCAAATGCTTTCTAAGATTGACCTGCCTAGCAAATACGGCCATAGAAGAAATACCACAATCACTCAAGAAGGAGGAAGCATCTCTACATCCACTCCACACCCCGCTTGAAGTAGAAATTTTCATTCAAACTTGTAAAGACTTAGTCTTAAGAATGAAAAAATACATTGTACTGGCCAAGCAAGAGGAACGAAATGTAAAATAGACATCATCTGTTTTGAATAAAACGGGCTCTTCTCTGCAATTCCATATTAATTTCCATCTCCTACTCAAAGCACAAAAGATGCACACGATTAGCACTCAATCCGATTCTGGTCCCTCCGTATTCACCGCATAGTCAAACCTTTTTTTATTATTAATCAATTGATGAATTTAACTTTTTAAATAGGTAACAAAATAGCAGACTCACGTCTCCCTCGGCACTCCTATAACACTAGATCAAGAACCAGAATCATGAGTGAGCTGGAAACGCAGAATGAGGAGCTTCGCAGTGAGGTCGCCGAGTTAGAAGACCAAGTGGCTAAGCTCATGAAGCTACTTGAGAAAAACAGAGGGACCCGCAGGGACTGAGGCACCTGGGGCAGCCACTACATCTATGCCTCTTCAGGCTATTACTGAACAGGAGTGGTCGTGTGGACTACCACCCGACTATGAACCTCCTTATGGGTCAGGCTCTCAAGGGATCTTGGCTGGCGAAAACCCTATCGCACTACCACTCCACATAAACCCTATCACCCACCAATATCATCCAAACCTTTCTGCTGGGCCTCCGCACCCAAACGCTACCATTCAGAACCCTCATATCAACCCACCATCTTATATGCCTCCCACCAATGCAACTGGCTATCCACCACACTCACACCCAGCATATACGAATCTGCCATCCTACCCTTACAATACAAACACCTCATCTCCCTTCCCTACACATATAAACCCGTCTTTCCCTCCTCATATTAATCCATCAACTACATACCCATATAATGTCCACCCTGACTATACCCACACGAACACGACTGTCACAGAAGACCCTACATATTCTATCCCAGTTGCTGTTCATCCAGCAAATCCCCATCACCCTCATCCTGATGATCATGTTGCAAGGCCTGGGGGACCCTATGCTTTACCCCATCACGCCAGCCAGCCCTTAAACGAGCCATGGCCAAAGACGACTGACCAAGAGGCCCTTCTTGGAGGGAGATGGCTACATTTAGAGGAGAGGGTCAGGGCTATCGAGGGGAGCGGGCATGGAATAGTCGAGGCTTCTGAGCTCTGCCTCGTACCAAATGTCATCATACCTCCGAAGTTTAAAACTCCAGAATTCGAGAAATACCAAGGGGTTGGTTGTCCAAAAAGCCACCTGACAATGTATTGCAGAAAGATGGCCTCACACTCACATAACGACAAGTTGCTTATTCAATGTTTCCAAGATAGTCTGACAGGGGCAGCAGCCAGCTGGTATACCCAGCTTGAGAGGTCCTACATTCGCTCGCGGAAGGACTTAGTTGATGCCTTCTTAAAGCAATACAAGTACAACATAGAGATGGCACCAGATAGGACTCAACTGCAAAATATGGTCAAGAAGGAAAATGAGTCCTTCAAAGAATATGCTCAGCGGTGGACGGAGATAGCCGCTCAAGTCCAGCCACCCCTGCTAGACCAAGAAATGATTAGCACATTTATGGAGACGCTCCCCGCGCCCTACTATGACAAAATGGTGGGAAGTGTCTCTGCTAATTTCTCGGATATGGTACTTGACACGCTCGTCGCAAACACGCAAAAATAATTTCTAGATTTTCCCCAAACTATTGGTATAGTACAAGGTGCAACCTAGGTCATCTCTCAAAGACCATTTCAAGTTCTTAAGAAAATAAGGAGAAAATTAGAACAAGGGTATTTTGTAAAGATTTGATATTGAGTTCTAAACACAAAATACAGAATGAAATTAATTTTCACTTAACAATTATCAACTCAAGGAATTCAGAGGCTATTTTCATAACTAATCATTGATCACTAAAATCATGCATTGTGTTTATCAACCTAGGATCATCTGGAACCCCTAAAATGATCCTTGAATTCTCTACTGAGAAACCTCTCAGAATTTAATTGATTATGATCAACAAGATTTAGTAACCACTTAATCTTTTATCTAAACCAATTTCACAATCAGAATTCAGTTGAAGTAAGTAATAAAATGAAAACCTTCAATTCAATTACTTAATTTCTACTCTTCAAACGTTTGGAAAATGATTTACCAATCAAAAACCAATTATAAATCAATTATGCATTAATCAAAATACGTCAACCGATCAAACTTTGATTAAAGAATAAAATTGAAGAATATAGTGAAGCAGAGTAGAAACCACTTAATAAGCATGTAAATAAAGATCAAGACCTCAAAGTTAAAATGAAAATAGCTTGAATCCTTGAATTGAAACTACAAACCTAGTCTTCCATGAAGGAGGCAAACTAACAACAAAGAAAAACTAAGCCTTCCATGTAGGAGGCAAACTAACAATAAAGAAAAACTAAGCCTTCCATGTAGGAGGAAAACTAACAACAAATAAAACCTAAGCCTTCCATGAAGGAGGCAAACTAACAACAAATAAAACCTAAGCCTTCCATGAAGGAGGCAAACTAACAAGAAAGAAAGAAAGATGGAAAATGGTATTGGAGTTAATCTCCAAGTGGTGTGTTTCTCCTCTTGTAAACCCTTCTATTTATAGAGGATTTGTGAGACATCATCTTCAGAAAGTCACCAACTAGGATATTACTTTTTCACCCTTTTATTGCTTTCACATGGGCTTTGTTGAAAATGCAAAACACTTTTGAATTTTTGTCACCAATTAGCACAACAATTTTGAATTTCTTGCACCGCAATTTCGGATGTTCACATGTCCGAATTAGAGCTTGACTTCTGAACAAAAGTTGTAGCCCCGGATCTTAGCTGTCCAACAGATTTGATTTCATCTCAATATGACTTTTGTATGTCAAGATATGGTCGGATCTTTGCACATTGTTCAAATTCCACGTCAGCAACACTATCTCATCTTTTGAGATAATTTCGAAGTCCTAAACATCCCATTTAGAGTCTGCTCTTGCTTTGTAACGGTGGAAACTTCTTTAAACTTTCATTCAAGACAGATTTCATGATTTTTGGATGTCTAAAACTCCTATTATGCTCAAAATACTATAATAGTGTCATTTTAATCGGGTAAGCAAAGAAATTCAATTAAACTTCATATGAACCCAAACTCATAAAATATGACAAAGACCACTTAATTGAACATATAAGAAGTATTAATGAGATAAAAGTGAGAGATAATTATTTATGAAATTTATGCTTATCAAGTTCCCCCACACTTATCTTTTGCATGTCTCGGGCAAACTTAAGTTAAGGATTGGTGACTATTTTTTTTTTTTGAAAGAACATCAAAGTTTTAAGTTGATTTCTCAAGAATTCACAAAATTTCATGAAGCATTCTTTCATCACATTTTTGAAATTACTTAGAAAGGCAACTTTAATTTGAAAAACATAGATTGAGAAAGATAAAACCTCACATGATATACTCTGAATCTCTCAAGTGTTTGATTTGGTAAGTGTTTCTCTCAAATTCTATCCATGAAAGATGAACTATCATAGGCTTGCATATCTTCTACTTCTCTACTACTATGTACACATGCAATGCACAAATTAAGAGGTCTTTATTTTGGTTATAACGGGATTAGAAAGATGAAATGATATATTGAAGAGATACAATGTTAGACCAAGGAAAATGATGAGGATTGAGAATTGAGTCTAAGTGCAAGTGTGAGAAACAGATATCACTTCTTCATTTTTTTTTCAATATAATAGTTTATTTATTAATTTATTGCTTCAGGTTTTTTTTTCAACCATAATATCGATGAACACAACAATAATCTCCCCCACACTTATTGAAACACTTATGGTATGATAAATCCAGTATTCCTCACCTTCTATTGTCAGCGAGAGGGGAATCGAGGTTGACCCTGACAAAGCCCGAGCAATTATAGATATGCCGACTCTAAGGACTGAAAAAGAAATCCAAGGATTTTTGGGGAGGCTCAACTACATCTCCCGGTTCATCTTTCAGCTAACAGCTACATGCGAGCCAATCTTTAAGCTATTGCGCAAGAATCAACCCATGAGTTGGGATGAGGATTGCCAAGAGGCTTTTGAGAAGATCAAATCATATTTACAGAACCCGTCGGTCCTGGTACCGCCAATCGCGGGGAGGCCCTTGATCCTGTATCTGACGGTGACAGATCGGTCAATGGGTTGTGTGCTCGGTCAACATGATGAATCTGGGAGAAAGGAGCGGGCAATATATTACCTCAGCAAGAAGTTCACGAGTGGCGAAGCTAGATATTCTCTCTTGGAACGAACTTGCTGTGCTTTGGCATGGGCAGCACACCGCCTAAGAAAGTATATGCTAAGTCATACCACATGGCTAATATCCAGGATGGATCCGATCAAGTACATATTCGAGAAGCCTGCGCTGTCAGGACGAATTGCCAAGTGGAAAATGGTGCTATCGGAATATTATATCCTGCATGTGATGCAGAAATATGTTAAAGGCAGTGCGCTCGCAGAATATTTGGCCCAACAACCTCTAGATGACTACCAGGCCATGCAACCAGAGTTTCCTGATGAGGATTTGATGGCAATCTTTGGTGAAGAAGAAAAGACAAGGGGAGAGAAATGGACGATGTTGTTCGACGGTGCGTCCAACATGATGGGCCACGGCATAGGAGTTATACTGATTTCCCCGGAAAAACAGTACATACCTATCACTGCCCGACTAACCTTCGATTGCAAGAATAATATGGCAGAGTATGAAGCTTGTATCTTAGGGATCCAAGCCGCAATCAAGGCTAAAGTAAAACGCCTAGAAGTCTTTGGTGATTCGACCTTGGTCATTCATCAGGTTAGAAGAGAGTGGGAGACTAAAGACGCAAAGCTAGTGCTTGGACATTACGAATGGAATGTAATGCCACAAGGTTTGAAAAACACACCAAGCAAATTTCAAGAAATCATGAACAATATTTTCTATCCATATATGAATTTTACAATAGTTTATCTAGATGATGTGTTGATTTTTTCAAAAGGAATAATTCAACACCATCAACATTTAGAAAAATTTATACAAATTATCAGAGAAAATGGGCTGGTAATCTCAGCCAGAAAGTTAAGTATTTTCCAAACAAAAGTAAGGTTCTTAGGATACGAGATTTTCCAAGGAACTATTACCCCAATACAACGATCTTTAGAGTTTGCAGAAAAATTCCCCAATATAATTCAGGATAAAAAACAATTACAGAGATTTTTGGGATGTTTAAACTACATCGCAGAATTCATCCCTAATATAAGAGCCATATGTGCCCCTTTATACAAAAAGATTGAGAAAAAATCCTCCCCTATGGGATGATAACATGACCAAGATAGTACAAAAAGTAAAAGTTTTGGTAAAAAATCTTCCATGTCTAGGAATTCCACATCCATCAGCAAGCTTAATTATAGAAACTGATGCAAGTGATATAGGATATGGGGGGATACTAAAACAGATACTGCCCAACACCAAAATAGGGCAAATTGTGAGATATCATTCGGGTATCTGGCATCCATCACAACAAAAATACTCTACAGTCAAAAAAGAAATTTTTTCGATTGTATTATGTATTTTAAAATTCCAAGATGATCTTTTTAACAAAAATTTTTTGTTAAGGACTGACTGCAAGTCGGGCCCTCAAGTTTTACAAAATGATGTCAAAAATTTGGTTTCAAAACATATTTTTGCTAGATGGCAAGCCCTGCTGTCTAATTTTGACTTTGAAATAGCCCATATTAAGGGTGAAAAGAATTTTTTACCAGATTTTCTGACTAGAGAATTTCTACAGGGAAACAATGAGCAAAGTAACATTGGATCAATTCGGTCCTCCTAAAAAACCAAAGCCAGCTAGCTCAGCTAGTCAAATAGTCCAAAGAACACAAAAGGAAACTGCTTCTATGGCAGAACCTTCCCTTTGTCCTACAACACCACAAAAGGCCCAAAGCCAGCCCACAACATCTTCCAATAGATTTATGGTATTACAAAAGCCCATAAAAAATAATAACCCACAACACCAATATGCATCTTTACATCCCCGCTCACTGGCCTATGTTGTCAGGCCATAGCATTGCATCTTTACTTTCCTGCTCACTGGGCTATGTTGTCAGGCCATAGCATTGCACCTTCGCTTTCCTGCTTACTGGCCTATGTTGTCAGGCCATAACACTGCATCTTTACTTTCCTGCTCACTGGCCTATGTTGTCAGGTCATAGCATCGCATCTTTACTTTCCTGCTCACTGGCCTATGTTTTCAGGCCATAGCATTGCATCTTTACATCCCCGCTCACTGGCCTAATAACCTTATGTTATCAGGCCATAGCATTGCACCCTTACTTTCCTGCTCACTGGCCTATGTTGTCAGGCCATAGCATTGCATCTTTACTTTCCTGCTCACTGGCTTATGTTGTCAGGCCATAGCATTGCACCTTTACTTTCCTGCTCACTGGCCTATGTTGTCAGGCCATAACATTGCATCTTTACTTTCCTGCTCACTGGCCTATGTTGTCAGACCATAACATTGCATCTTTACATCCCCGCTCATTGGCCTATGTTGTCAGGCCATAGCATTGCATCTTTACTTTCCTGCTCACTGGCCTATGTTGTCAGGCCATAACATTGCACCTTTACTTTCCTGCTCACTGGCCTATGTTGTCAGGTCATAACATTGCATCTTTACATTCCTGCTGTCATGGCCTATGTTGTATGGCCACCATCTAGTTTAGATTTACTGCTTTCATGGCCTATGTTGTCAGGCCACCATCTAGCTTAGATTTACTGCTTTCAGGCCTATGCTGTCAGGCCGCCATCTAGTTTAGATTTACTGCCTTCAGGCCTATGTTGTCAGGCCGCCATCTAGCTCAGATTTACTGCTTTCACGGCCTATGTTGTCAGGCCACTATCTAGTTTAGATTCCCTGCTTCTAGACGTATGTTGTCAGGCCATCACATTTTATTTTGGCCTATGAATATCAGGCCCTCCATGCTTTAGTTAAATGTAAATTTTAGCTTCTCAGCATATGAGGTCGAGTCCCGTATGTCTTGTCTTCCGCATCGTGTTATGCCGTGGCGTCATCCTACGCAGTAGATTCCACCGCTTTAGCACAAAGAGGTTAAGGAGGATCATTCAAAGGTTACCGGGGTACCTACCTCGGACATAATTTGTTTACGTCTTTACCCATTTCTTATCACGATAATATAGAAATTACTTCTCATATTATCTAATGAGAAAATGAGTAAAGAGGGGCAAACTGTAAACACTCAATTACGTCCAAAACGCACTTTAATTCAATTAGCGGATAAACCTAAATTAAAAATCTCAAGAAATTCAAATTAAACAATGAAAAAGAAATAAAAATCAGTAAAAATAGATATCATGAGAAAGAAACGAAATCTCTAAATCAGAAGAAATTTCAAAACAAAAAAAGAATAATAAAAGGACTAAAATCAAAAGTAACAAAATGATTAAAATCGAAATAATTTAGTTCATTAAATAAAATCAAAAAAATCAAAAAACATAAAATAATATTAGATTAATAAAAATCAGAATTTAAAAATTGAAAGAAGGAAAATAAGACAAAACCAAAGAAGCAAAAAATAATAAGAATAAAAAATGATAATAAAGCCAAAAATATAAAATAAAATTAAAAATAAGAAAATAAGAAAATCAAGAAAATAAAAAGTCAGAAAATAAAAAAAAAAATTCCTCAAGATTGAAATAAACATAATTTGGAATTTTTTTTTAAAAAAACAAGGATTAAATAAAGAAAAACCTAAAATATAAACATTGAAATTCAAAGTTCTCGAAAAATAAAGCAATTTTGGAAATCCAAAATTGAAATTATGGAAATATTGGAAAAAAACATAAAATTAGAAAAAATTAAAAGAAATTAAAAATATGGAATTAAAAAAAATTTAAAAATCCAGAAATAAAAGAAAAATTAGAAACAAATTTTTAATTAGAAATTCGAAAACATTTTATAAAATTTGAAAAATATAAAAGATATATACAAAAAATATAAAATCGGAAATAACAAAACAAATAAAAATTTAAAAATAGATAAAATGCTTTCTATTAAAAATTAAAACTGAGAGTTGAAAAAAATAAACAGAAAATTAAAAGATAAAACAAAACAGAAATTAAAAAAATTAAAAACCAAAAAGGAAAATAAGAAAATCAAAATAAAATGAAATTACAAAATTACAAAATGAAAAAGTAAAGAAGCGTTTTATTGGAAAAAAAGAAGATCCCTATATATAGGGAGAAAGCAAAGAATAGAGGGTCTTTTTGGAGACTTCTGACTTTTAGAGAAAAAGGGCAAGGACGAAAACTGAGGGAGAAGCTTAAGGGGTTCCGTTTTCCTTTCAAGATTTTGGGGGAATTTTCGAAAAACAGAAAACTGGAATTGGCTTCTAGAGGCAGGGGATCAGAAGCGTTCTTGGAGCGAAGAGAAGATTCACTATCATCATAGGCAGAGCTCAATCTTCTTGATCCTTCAACAGGTTAGTTCTCGTGCTTGCACTGAAAATTAACAAGACACATGACTGGATCAAGAGCTTCGTCATATAATTCGTTTTAAAGATCGCCTAGGATGAGCCAGGCTTTGTCCTTGATGATAATTATATGATGTTTGGTTTGTTTGATTAACCTGCACATTAGTATACATATTGTTTATAACAATGCTTGGCTCAATATGCTATATTGATCTGGAATCGGATAAGGGGGGAGAAAGATTGGATCGGACACGTTAAGCTTAGCCATGAGAGTAAATGTTTGTGATCTAGAGTGCCCCTATTCTGCACGATCAGTGTTGCCATTAGCGTGAGTGAAGAAATCGAGACTCTCTGCTTCATATCCCAGGGGAAGGCTGGATTCAACCATAGATGCCTTTAGAAAATTTGATAGATAAAATTAGGACGCGGTTCATCGTGTAGCGCTGGGCTCCAACATAAAGCCAAATTGCTCAAAAACAGAGCAAAATATGTACCCTTTGATAACCAGATTGAGGGGCTCTTCACTTGGGGAAGTCTCTGATCTAACTCGTCAATGTTTGAGCCTTATAGAATTTTGCTAAGATGTTGGGAAATAGTGAGTGAACCCCATCCCTACCATTACTCAACCCTCTGCTCAGAGTCAAGAACAGAGTAATACCTATAGAAAGTTGCCATCTCTAGCATCAGGGCCATCCTTCAGAACGCACGACACTTGACATGCTTCATAGAGCAGTGGTTTGAAGATAGGTCAGCCAAATCACCTATCGTACTCCAACACCCCGAGCATCCAAGGCTCCATTCGTCTCAATAGTATATGCCCATAGAGATGTCTCTCTGCCACTTTAATCGTCGACGACGAGGACCATGAGTTGGCTTAGATTCTTCTTAGTATTCATATCCTTTTGCCAGCTGAGATTAGAGGCGGAAGACTCTGCCATAAATAACTCAATTCCCTGTTGGAGGTAGTAGTCATGTCTTGTGTATGTCAAGGACAGGGCTATGAAATGGTGAGTCTGTGATTGCATCCCTTGACCAAGCGTTCACCTTAGAGGATCCAAATCTTGCCATACATACAGGTAAATTAGATGGTGTTTTGTTAATGTTTAAGGGAGTCTCAGCATGGTAGATATGTGAAGAAAATTTCCTGGCACTCTCAACTTAACTCAGCATAGGCTTGGGAAGCCATGCAGACCATGCAACATGCATAAGTGTTAACCCAAATGCAAATACCATTAACCCAAACAAGCCTTGGGCATAGTGGTTAGTGCAAGTGTCCCCAAATCACAAGAACCTCCCTTCGAATCTCTTCGGAGGCCTTTTTCCCTCCTAGCATGATTTCTCACAAAAACCCCAACCAGCTAATTACCACCTTACCCCTAAGAATTACCAGAATTCCTAACATGTCCCTGCTATGCTGAAGTACCATATAACCCAAACAAGCCTTGGGCATAGTGGTTAGTGCAAGTGTCCCCAAATCACAAGAACCTCCCTTCGAATCTCTTCGGAGGCCTTTTTCCCTCCTAGCATGATTTCTCACAAAAACCCCAACCAGCTAATTACCACCTTACCCCTAAGAATTACCAGAATCCCTAACAGGTCCCTGCCTGAACAATTACTATCCTGCCCTTGGTCATTTTCCAATATGCCTAACAGGTCCCCCGACCAAATTACCATATTACCCCTAAATACAGAAAAATCATGAAAATTAATAAAAATACAGAAAATTAATAAAAATTTATAAAATTCATAATTAAAAGTTCACAAAGATTATAAAATAACTTAAAAAAATAGCTATAATCACCCAATTACCCCAAAATTTCTAATAATTACAAAATTACACTAAGGCACCTTTTTAATTCCGATTACTTCAAACTCAAAATGAGACTCTTCTATTAAATTCAAGGTTTCTTTTAACTCAAGGTCAATATCATTTGCAAATTATTCCTTTTCAAAAAACCTTTTTCTAAATATTTTGGGATCTTTAAGTCTCACACAAAGGACTCTAAATGGGGAGCTGGCGGTTTACATGCTGTTCAACATTTAGTAGTTCGTATAGGTCCCCGTACTGCCTTAGCCGCCTCGGGCGTTGTGCATAGGTGGACTTGAGATCCTCCTCAAGACTTTTAAAACCTCTTTTTCTAAATATTTTGGGATTCTCAGTCTCACGCAATGAACTCTAAATGGGGAGCTGGCGGTTTACCTGCTGTTCAACATTTAGTAGTTCGTATAGGTCCCTGTGCTGCCTTAGCCGCCTCGGGCCTTGTGCACGAGTGGACCAAAAATCCCTCCCAAAGATAAAATTTTCTCAAAACAAAATCTTTGAATACTCTTTTTAATACTTTTGAAGGTCGAGCCTTCACAAATTAGAACTACCTAAGCCTTGAGTTTCCCATTGCACCGGGGAATATGTAGGAGCAAGATCAAGTCCTGTCAGGCTAACCCCCCGCAATTTATCCATTTTTCACATTAACTAAGGGATCAAACCATTTTCAAATAATCGCACACTAATTTTTAGGGTACCGTTCTCCGGAACCTAAATCTCATCTTCTAGTTAGGGTTTTTCCAAACTTTTTCCCTCAAATAAAATTTAGTGGTGGCTCCACTTAATCAATCAAATTCATTTTAAGAAATTTTAACGAGTTCGTCGTCTCATCGGAATTACGGTTGCGACAGTTTTGAACTCCATCAGCTCATGCAAGTGGAATCCATAGAATTTAGAGAAGGATTCGCCTAAAGAGAGAAGGAAAACAAGCCAAAGCACATAAGTAGAAACTTTAGAAAAAGTGTATGGTAGAAACCTTACTTGTTGAAAACTTATATAAGGATTTTGTAGGTCTTTTGAAGTTGATTTCCCTCTCCTTTGTGGTCCACATGAATTGCTTCAAGGATAGTGGTGGGGCTTTGCTTATTTGGCTTATTATGACTTAAACTTCAAAGATGAAAGTTTAAGTTTAGTGTAGGTTTATGAGTCTTAAGAGAAGTTGGAGTTTAGAGTAAGAGTGTAATGGAGAAAATGAGCATCCCTTGTGCCTATAGTCAAATTTGGCCACTTTGGGACAAATGAGAACTAAATTCCTATTTAAGGACATTTTGGTTAATTTACTTATAATTTTAATTTTTAAAATTAAATGTAAATGTAAGAAATCATCCTTTAACATTAATTATGATTAATTTAATATTAACCATGGTTAATTTATTTTAAGTATGATTAATTTTAACTTAATCAAAGTTATTTTGATTTAATCATGGTTAATTTTATCTCTCTTCATAAATGTTTTTATCTTATATGCCATTAAGAGATTGATGACTCATGGAGTGAGTCATCCCCTCATTTAACACATGCTTACTTTCTTCATGAGGATAAACCTTAAGTTCTAGGTCTTTGCTTCGTAGTTTCTTTCCCTCCTGACCTTTCATAGGCATTTTAGTAATTTTCTGGGAATTTCCTAGAAAGTTCCTAGATTATTCTCCTGATTTTTCTAACAATTATTGGTTTATTTCTAAATCGTTCCTATGTCATTTACCATTTTTTTAGGAACAATTTAGCTCTTATAGGAGATAGAGCTCTCTAAGGGCATTTCAGAATTTTCAAGTGACGTTTTCATTCTCTCTTTGTTTCTAATCTTTCCTTGTGACTTTATAATCATTATTGATGAATTTTAAACCTTTATAATGTCTTTTAAATTTTATTTTGAGTTACTTGTACATTTATTTGTGTTATCCCAATGTAGGGACATTTTTTTTATTTGTTAAAAGTTCTCTAATTTCTATCAGATTTTGTTCTTATATCTGCTTTACTTCTTGCTAAAATACATTTGTAACTTAAGAGGTTTATCATTAGAAATTGTGCATGTTACAATTAACCTTTTTATTTATATAGAATCTATCATTAATGTTTCTTATTTAATATTAACACTTTTATAAATAATAATATTATAATTATTAAAATTTTTAAATAAGTTAATACTTACATAAATTTATAACATATATTGCATAAAAAATTATAGTCAAATTTAATAAACATCACTATGAAACAATTTGATGCAACTTTCCATAGTTGATGTAGATTTGGATCAGTGGAGGTATGCTTTGTGGGAGTTGGAGGTGAAGAAGTGAAGAAGCTTGAAGAACAAAGGTTGAAGTGTCACTCTTGGAAGAGATAAGCTTTCTTTGCCACCTTGGAGGCCAAGGATAAAGAGTCTCCCACTTACTATTTCATCCTAAGAAAGGAAGAGAAGAGAGAAAACTTTCTCTAAATCTAAATTTTACTCAAAATGATAGTGTTAAAATATACACTATATGAGGCCTATAAAGGGGAGAGGTGATAAATGAGGGAAACTTTAATGAAATTTCAAGACAAACAATAAAAGCTCCACACAAAGGAAAGCACACTCAAAATGATTAAATCAAGAAAAACTGTAGATGTTAAAGAATTTAGACAAACTAAAATTAAAAGTTAAGAAGAAAGTAGGTACACAAAAGAAACTCTAAAAAACTTAAGGATTGCATGCACATGCTCATACAAGTCTAATTGTGTTATGCGGATAAAATAAGCTTAAGCATACATGTATGTAGAAACTAAGACCAGACTTGGGGACTTATGGCCTACCATGAAACTTCTATAATAATGATCATACAATAATAAGAAACTATACCTTATGCAATGTCTTTTTCTACAGCATTTTAGTCACTTCTTCTTCCTTATTTTCTTTTCTCTTTTGTTCTTCTTTGTTTTCTTATTTTTGTATTTTGTTCTTTGTTGAATTTTTTGTCAAATTTACAGAATATAATTAAGTCTTCCATTCCTCCTTGCATATGCTTTTCAAGATATTTCAAGGTCCTAAGTCTAAATTTGTGTCATTTGTGCAAGTTGCACTCTTTCTTACACAGGTAGGTATATTAAGTCCAATGTCCTTAGTCTATTAACTCAAAATAAAGCCAAGGTATCATAAGTCCTGGGATGTGTTTGAGTATCTTTTAATGAGTCTTAATAGGCTTGATTAAGCACACACTCACACTTAGCCTTAGATACTTAAGCATGCATGAATTAAGCTTACTTTTGCAACATACATGTATATACATTATCATGCATCCTTGGAATTAAAATAGACAAATTGAAATCAATTCAAATCAATTTAAGATGGAATTAGAAGGATCAAAACATAATTGGATCAAACCTAGACAATTTCTATGAAGATTCGATCACAAATTTGAATTCGTACTTGAAGGATTTTTTAGCACCAAGAACATGCATTCAAATTAAAAAATAAAATTCAAAACTTTTGAAAGGATACATAAAAAATTAACCAATTTAATAAAGGATAGTGGTCATACATTACAAATAAAATCAAGTTCAAAGCAAATCAAAGCAGAATTGTACTAGTTATGATCAATTTATGCAAACTAGGTGAATTTTGGTGCTAGAACGAACATGCTCTAGTAACTAGACAATTTTGAACGAATTTCTTAACCAAATTAAACACATGATAGCAATTCAGAAACTAGACATATAGATGAATCCAATGCAATAAAAACCATAAAAATAAAAGGTTATTTAGTTGATTAAAATGTCGATAGAAAATTGCTTAGAAGATGGAGTAAAAGAATGCATGAGTTGCGTGGAGGTAGTGCAGAATTCAGACATGATCTAGAAGTGGATCTTACCTCCATTGAAGGAGCTCTGATACCAAATGATGTGTCTTTCCATGGATGATGTAGATCTGGATCAATGGAGGTATTCTTCGTTTGAGTTGGAGGTGAAGAAGTCAAGAAGCTTAGAGGATAAAGGTTGGAGTGCCACTCCAGGAGGAGACAAGCTCCTACTCCACCACCTTGGAGGACAACTATAAGGATTCTTCCACTTGCAATTCTAGCCAAGAAAGAAAGATAAGATAAGAGAGAAAAATTTCTTTCAATTTGAATTTTATTCAAAATAAAAAAATACACTACATGAAGCCTATATATAGGCATGGGAAGAGGTGCTAAATGAGGAGGGGCTTTGGGGTTAAAATGGATCTGCCTAGAGAGAGGATAATTGGGTTTGGATGGAAACCCAATTAAGGTGCCTTTATTATCTTTAATGCAACCTTAAATTGGGCCAGAGTAGGCTCAACAAGCCTATGCTAAAATACAAAGAAAATAGGACTCAATCTTATGCATATTTGGGCCTATTAGAATGTAAGATACAATAAAATCTAAGTCCTATTCTAAAGTATGGAGATCCATGGGAAAAGTGTAGTAGGATTGAGGGAGCTCCTTTTGAAGGGCTAAGAAATTTTCCACCTCATTTTGTAACTTCTTAATCCTAGCTCTAGTAATGGGCCCAATAAATCTTTATAGTTAACATTTTCCTTTGTAGTTGGGACCTCTATATCGCAATTTAGGTCAAATGCTCTCAGAACAATTAATATTATATAATGTAAAAATTAAAATATAATTGAAATATACTAGAATGTACTTTAAATACATAAAACTAAGAATCATTCTTCATAATTTAAGGTACAAATATACACACCACTTCCTTTGAAGTAACGAATTTTAATATTAGAGAATATGGAAAAATGTAAATTTAGGATATATTGAAACATTAACAAAATCATAAAAAAAAGTTAGGAGCATGTTTCATTATATGATACAAAAATAACAAATTGAGAGTGGGATATAATGCTTACATTAAATGTAATAGTAATTTTTCTAGTATAGATATCCATAATCATCCCTATTTATTTACTCTATACATTATGAAGTAGAAAAAAATATAAAAATCAAGTAATTATACTATTGAAATTTAAATAGAAAAGGTTATTTTTATGTACCTTTACTATTACCCATGTAGTTTGATTCATCTTTGTCTTACAAACAAATCCTCCATCCACTTGATAAACAATAATGATATTAATAAAATGGATTAAGGAACAAACAAGTATAAATATGTTACATTGACTAAATAGATAATTCATATATTTATATTATAATTTAAATTAGATAAATGCTTATTTATTAAACATGTTCTGTATATGAGATTGTTTTACACTTTTTTTGGTAGAGTGGATCCATTAGTAGACAATCTTATCTAAGATGTTAATGATAATCAACACCTAATATTGCTTACATTATTGTGCATTATGTTACATAATTTATTACAATAGTTCAATAAGAAAAAATAATAGAGATGTTAAAAGAATACAATGAGTTTAACTCATTTAACATTATAACATGTCATTAGCAAATGATCTTACACTACATAACGACTAAGCATCTCAATAATATATTGATGTAGAATAGGATTCAAGGCAACATCCAACTCAAACAATGATAAAAATGAGAACCTACTTGCTTTTTCAATATTATGTAAGTAGATTGCACACAAATATCTTGAAAGGAAAAGAAACATTCTTTAAAAAAATTGAGTATACAATAATATGAAATTCACATAATCGTCAAGTTGGAGAGCGATGACATGTGTCAACTTTTCTCTTAAAGCTTAATTAGGTTAGTTCCATTTAAACAACACTCCAAGTGAGAGCTTATTCATATTTATGTTGTAATGTGTAAGGTTGCAACTTTAAGTAGACCTTATCTTAACCATTTCTTTTTTATGTTTATTAGCATGGGCTCATAGTTGGTCCTATACCTTGACTAGATTGGTTCTCATCTCAACCAACAACTCATCTTGTTGCTGAGTTAATTGATTCATTTCCTCTAATTTAGAAGGGATTATTGTTTCTTTTAGTAAAGGAAGGTATTGGCTTCAAAGTTCCTTAAATGGAGATAATTGAAGAAGAAATTATAATTGGTATTAAACTAAAATTGTTTGCAAGGATGAAAAGTCACCCATTGTTTGGGTTTAGTGTTAGTTAAGCATTGCAAATAGGTCTCTAAACATTTATTCACATTATCACAATTGACCATCTATTTTCAAGTTGTAATTTGAATTAAACTTAAGTTGATTTTCAATAGCCTTAAAATGTTCTTTCAAAAAGTTGATCATAAAGATAAGGTCCTTATAAGAGATGATGGAAAAGAAAAATCATATAACCTCACCATCTCTTTAAGGAACATTATTGTCACATTAGTTGCAATGAATAGGTGGTTTAATGTAGAAATATGAGTATATTTAGTTAATTGATCAACCACCACTAATATAAAATCCTTTCGCTTGAAATTTGACAATTCGTAAATGAAATCTATAATGATATTAGCCCATACATGAGTAAGGAATATCACAGGTTATATTGAGTCAGGTAGGAAACATGTTTCATATTTATCTCTTTAGCATACCCCATATTTAGCCACAAAGTTCTTAATATCCTACTTCAATCCCTTCCAAACAATCATGCTAACATTTTAAATGTTTGAAAATAATCTAAATGACTTCTATGAGTGAATAGTGAAATTCACATTGGAATGTAGAAAATCTAGAAGACATATTTAGTAAGATTAATTTATCCCTATAAATAATTCTAGCTTTTTAGGTCTATAATTAGGTATTGAATTGATTTCCTTTAAGTATCATCCCATTGGATTTCTTCTTATCAATCCTTCATACCATTAAATTTTAAAACAAACATTGCAAAAAATATAGCCTTTTAGAAAAAGAATCAACTACTGAATTATCTTTTCTCAATTTATATTGTATCTCAATACAATACCTAATGAGTTTAGAGGTTCAATGGAACTTATTCTTTTCTCATCAATTGCTACTTAGTTAGGAACTTTAAACTTTTTTATGTGTCCTAATAATGAAATATTGAGTCAACAAGTAATGACACCTTCTTTGGATCATTTGAACAATTGCCATGGGTTCTCGTTCATAAACTGACTTGTTTGCAATCTCTTTAACAATATGGTATTCTAAAATGTTGAAGATCTCCCATATTGTAGTAAAACAACTTGTAAACTATTGTCATATGCATCTATTTCTACTATAAATGATTTGGTGAATTCAAACCTACTGAGATTGTTAGTGTTGTCATGGAATTCTTTAATTGATCAAAAGGTTCTTGTGTTTATAGGCCTTCATTAAAAACTATACATATTTAATAATTGATTGATTGGTTGGGAAAATGTCCCATAATTCTTAATGTATCTCCTGTAATAGTGTATAAGTTCTAGAAAACCTCTTAGTTATATGCCTGATGTAAACCAATATATCATAAAAAATACAAATATAAACTTTCCCAAAAATGGTTTTGAGAACTTTGTTCATGAGTGCCAAAAAGGTGTATGAGGTATTTGTTAGCTCAAATGACATTACTAGGAGTTCATTGTGCAAAAAAAAAATGGATGGGGTATTTATTAGTGAAGCGTGTAAATATACTTATCGATGTAGAAAGAGTGTATTTGAGAATCCTCTAGTGTTGATTCCATAGAGACTATGACAACAATTTATAGAAGTTTAAATCCTAATTTTTGAGCTTACCAAAAGAGAGATTTTATTGCAAGTGTAAGAAATGAGATTATAAAGCAATTTTAAAGAAAATAAAAAGCAAGGAACATAAATGTGAAGTTATGGATAAGCATGGAACTTTGGATCCCTTTCTGACTTTACTTTTTACTCTTAAGTTCCTTTATGAATGATTTAAACATCAATTTCTAACCGCCCATTCGAATATTATTACTACCCAATGATCATGCAATAATCTTTTCCCTAAGTACTACCCCAATGATCATGCAAGATAAATAGTTAAGAAAAGAATAAAGCATACTTGGATTTGTCAAGTTAATAACTGGTATGAAACCTTGGATTCTAATTTTATCCTCCAAAACTCTTAGACTTAATTACTTTGTAGTTTCATTGACTAGAGAATGGTGTGATTGCGTACTCCCTAACTAACTTAGAGAAACAAGAGTAGGTAATTCTCATTAATTGATTAAGCGCGATAAAATAACACAATTTGCGAAAGAACCATTTAATCATTCATAATGAAAACATCAAATCATTAATAAAGAAAAATAAGGTATAAATAGTTACATCATAAGGTTTGCCAAACTCCCATAGTTTTGGGGTTAGTTACACATAATAAAAGAAAAGAAAGCAGAATAAGCTAACCCAAAAAAATTATCCACAACATAATCCAAAGATAAGAAATACAAAACTATAGTGCCAGTCCTTTTGGAAAGAGATTTAATAACTTGCATTGCGAAAGGTTCCTTCCATTAAGATCCTACAAGAGGATTCTAGAAGAAGAAATAAATTAGGAGTGAGGAAAATGGAAATGAGAAATAAAGAGAAAAGGGTGAGTTGGAGGACATCTTGAAGTGTTGAGAGTGTTGAGACATGTTTTCCTTTCATAGCAAACCTTCCGTTTTATAGGCGTGGATTAAGGATGCCTCTGTTGTGAACTGAGTTGGCCTAAGTTGTCTCTTAAGCCATCATGACTACTTTGGATCACCTGCAACATTTTAAGGATTGATTGAGATCCTTTCTTATGTCATTAGAGTTGACTTAGATCATTTTTGGCATCTTTCAAGGTTGGCACAATTGTGCTTAAGTCTCAATAGATGTGTCAGAAACTTTAGGATGCTATAAGATCATGCTTAAGTCTGCAGACTTTTTCTCACCATCTGGCATAACCATGTCGAAAATCGAATCTATTCTGAGGGTGTGCTCCAGCTAACATGAACGTGCTACCATCCTTCAAGGGGTATTTTTTTTTCCTTTTGTCACTCCTTCATCTTTTTATGCCCTTTTAACTCAAAATCTCTCTAGTTTTCGATTCTCTACTTGTGTGACCATTCCTACAAAAATAAGGAAAATGAAGTAGAATGATATTCAAATAATCATTAATTATACAGTAATTAGGAATAATTTATTATAGATAAATTAAAAAAGTAGTAGTTTACCAGTTATCCGAATATCTTGTTCCTTCAGCAAATTTAGTGATAATTTTAAATATAATTTCAAAAACACCTTAGCTCCATAACTCGTCCAATATCTCATTGATAACAACTATAAGAAATTTATTGGAAATTTAATTTTATTTAAAACTAAATAATCAATACAAAACCTCCATCCTCTATTTATTTTCTTGAGTAAGATTATAGGACTTGAATATCAGCTTATGCTAGGTCTTGTGATACCATGCATTAGGATCTTATGTACTAAATTCTTAGTGCTAGTATTTTGATCATGAGGAAACATGTAATGTTGAATATTAGGAATGTTTGTTCCTTCCTTGAGGTGGATTTCATGACAGGTGCTCAAGGGAAGGGCTATGGGAGATTCAAAAACTGAAGGGAACTCATACAAATTTGAATGTACCACTACAGGTATGATATCTTCAACTAAAGCAATGGTTATCATCACTTGGCAATCAACTAGAAAATCTATGACCTTGGTTCGCCATCCTTTCAACATGGACTTAATGGATGTTGAAGTTCAAGTCATTTTATCTCACTTGTCAATAATATTATTTTTCCTTCAATTGTGATTTTCATTGACAAGTCATTAAAATTGGCCCTAATCTTTCCATGACTAGTTAGGGAGTCTAATACTACATCTTCTCCTCCCAATATAGACAAGAAGAATTTTTATTAGACTTTAATTCCTTGTAATTCAAGGGAAAGACCAAAACATACTCGTTGACATTGAATCGCCTTACCATCTCCTTCTACTAATAAATAGGCAAAAGTCTTGGTTATTGATAGATTCAACTCCTCCACTAATTCAATTGAAATGAAATTATGGATGGCACCATAATTCACTAGTACACTTACCTTTATTTCTCTAACTTGTCCCCAAGTTTTATGTGAATTCCTTAAAGTGAACCTTACAACAATATTGTTCAAGAAGGCTAGATTGATGAATTTTCTACTAAGTTCCTCATCTCCTCTAAGATCATAACTTGTAGTTTTTTATTCTAGCACACATGTTTCGAACTAAATTTCTCTTCACACTTGAACATTTACTTTTCCTTATCTTTTATATTTTTAGATCTAAAAGTCTCTTGAACTCTTCTATTCTACCTTTAAATCCCATTATAGAATTATTCACCCTAGAGTTGGATGAAGCTTTTAAATATATGCCTTCTTTCAAAACTTAGGTTTATATAATTGAATGTCTATTACTATGTCTTGCACATAGATGATAGGGGCATAGGTTCATATAATTGAAATGTCTGCTACTATTTCTTGTATCAACCCATTGAGAAACTATTTATAAGAAAATCTTCTTCCTAATCTATACACCATTACTTCATTGAATTTTTTTTATCCCAATCTTAAGTTACATGTTATACACCAAATAGAACCAACTCATTGCCTTCCTATTATGAGTTATTGACATAATTTTCGTATTCACCTCCTTTGTAGCCCTTTTGAGGAGAAAGTACCTCTCTATTTTCTATACCTAAACATAATCTTCTTTTTCTCATGAGAATGTAGTGACTTCCTTTCTTTTCCACTTCTCTAACCTTTCATCTTCCCCTCTTAGTAAGTTGTTGATAGATTCTTTCTTTTCTTCCTCTGTCACAACCCTTTCCAATTTTCCAATTATTTAATTTGGTTTTTCTCTTTCCCAAAATGTTGCATTACATCTTTCATCATTGTGTATAGCTCAAAAAATTCTTTTTATGATATTCTTGAGTGAAACTCAAAGCCTCCACTAAGTGTTTGATCCCTTCAAGTATTTTTTCCATCTTATTGTCAATCATTAATGATGAATATCATCTATCATAACTCCTAAATTGAACAAAACCGATACTAGTGATAAATGTTTGAATCAATAAAAGAAGTTGAATCTTGGGTAACCCAATGATAAACCATAATTCTGTTGATTTATCTATGAAAAGTTAGATATAATTACAGTGAAATGCATCATTATTTGATTGTAATTTCACCTAATTTTTTTTACTTCAGTAATGGTCATGTAAGTAGAGAATTATAAACTAGATGAATTTTGGGATAAAAGGAAGGAAAAAGACTAAAGAGCGTTGCATTCACCAAAATATCCATGAAGGAAGTCAACATGGTTGTGTTTAATTCAAGCATGCCTTCACAATGGTTTAGAGCAACCCTAATGGTTCAAGAGGACACTTAGGTCAACTTGATTTGCAGCAAAGGAAACCCCAATGCTTTCACAAACCTCTATACTGCTTATGCCTCACATGTCATTTTCCTTTCCATTTATCTTTTCCCCATTTCCATCTCTATAACACTCTAAAAATGAAGTTTGTTTTTACACTTCAGTCATACACACAATTCCATTATTAGATTGTTACTTCATGATGCATAATTTTTAGAAAAAAAATATTAGTGAAAATATAGTAATTTTTTTTAAAAAAACACTTTGGTATAAAATGCAAACCTCGTTGGAATAGTTATCATAGCGAAAAATAAATAAACAAATATCCTCATTCCCGTTTAATTCATTTATAGTCTATGTTACTTTTACTATTCCATACTTTTTCAGTAAGTAAAAATGAAACTAAGAACAAATATAAACATGCTTGAAGTCCTACAACTTATAATTATATAGTCTGTAATTATACATACTTAGTCCAAGAAAGTAAACTAGGAAAAGGCATCTACACCTTTACATACCTAAACACATGTACAATTATTACTTCTATTTACATACATTACATATACTAAGATACAATCTACCTACCAATAATTAGAATACTTCAACCAACTATTTACAAATTGTACATTATGGGTATGACTTGACTTCTATAACACCTTAAAAATGAACACCAATTTTACACTTAAGTCATCTATTCGGTTCCATTTTTAGTTTATTATCTTATGATGCGAAATCATTGGGAAATACTTATTAGAGAAAATACAGTCATTTTTTTAAGCTGTTTGTTATAAAATGCAAGCTCTATTGATATATCATGCATGACAATAAATAACTTACTAGGTGTTCTTGCACGCATACAAAATATTTTCATTACGTATCATTTGATTAATTTGTTTGTCTATAATCAACAATAAACAATTAAACATAAACCATTCACACAACACACAAATTTTATATAATTACACAGTTCTTTTACATACATATAACAGTTTTAGGCCCTAAGGCCTTTTCATACATTGTTACACAACAAAATGTACATACCAAATTTACATATATATTTGCTAGATATTATAATATATGAACTATACATCAATTAGCTTACTACTATATACTAAGAACTAGGATGCTTGCATCCAACTATTTACAAACATTTACATTATGTATATGGCTTTCCAACCTCTGCTTCCTTGAAATGAAACCAGGAGATCAACGAGCCTCCACAAGCCTAGTGATGGAAATGCTCCATCTACATACTCGGATCCAACGACATAAATGTCTCTTGAGGCATCTCCTGGTAGGCTTGAAATGGGTACGACATCGGGTAAGGTGAGCTTCCTTGCGAGGACCATAGACGTGACGAAGTATGCTAATGAGATGAAGTCTAGGGATTAGTCTCTCCTTTTGAGTAAGACGATTCCTCAGCAGTGGCCGTCCATTGCCTATGGTAGCTAGGAGGAGGTGGAAAGACTCCGTTAGGGTGAAATTCCTCCAAAGGAAAAGAAAAACATGTTGTGGATAAATTAGGGCTCAATACTTTCATGATAAATAAATGTCCTAACGTAAAATAGATTCTGACAATCGCTTGCGCATGATTAAAAGGCTATTGGGATTTGGCAACCAATCTATGTTACTAATGTCAATGTAGACCATCGCTAACATAAAGGACAAGGTTGTTTTCTGGGAAGAAAATGGGAAGAGAAGGAATAAGAAACTAGGTTTCTTAGTAGGTTTCTACTCTACAATCTAGTGTCATCACTTTCATCATAGCCACTTTAGTTTATTAGAAAAATCATGACATGCATACAAGGTTGCTTTAAATCTTTCAAAAACTCGCACTGAAGTGGGTTATTTTTATACTGAATCAACCATTATCTTTCAAAATCATGACATGCATACATAACTACATACACTCATACATGTCCACAATGTTTAACTCTTTAAATTTTTATGATGAATCACTCAAGGAGCTTAATTCACTCAACCTTCTAAGTTACCCCTCAACCTTTCCTTTTTTCAAAGTTCACTTAGTTTCACATGGTTTTCTTTTACAAACTTAGAAGTTTTCCTCTAGGTGGCCGAATGGCACCTTTTAAGTTTTTATTCTTTGTGCACTTCAATTTGCAAGTCTTATGCATAGCCTATTCATATTAAGTTTAAAGGTTAAATGTTAACATGTTTTTAAGTTACTTTAGTCAATTTAGTTATGCATGCTTGAATGATGCACATGTCATTGCCAAGCTTCATTTAAACTTTTAATCCTTTACTTTTACATAACAAGGCTTCTTAATATACCTAAACCAAGTTTTTAGGCTAATTTCGTCTTATTTAACTTTAAGTGGCTGAATGTGAGTCCTTGGTTCCTAAGGCCTTCTAGTTTTCTTTTCTTTGTCTTTGGAGTTTATTTTTGTCCATTGAAGTCTAATTCATTACTTAGTACAAACTTAGAATTTTTTAAGACTTCTTCTTCATTCTTGAATGTCATGGCCAAATGGTTTAGTGTAGTTTTCCAACCTCATGATTAACTCCTACTCACTTAATTTATGCGTGCCTAGGTTTAGTCTTGAACCATAGTGAATTCTTAACTTTCTTTCACTAACTAAGCTAATATATCCAAATGAGCTCCTTAACCTTTTTAAAAATAAATCTCAATTTTAATCCCTTCTACTTATATGCTAAGGATGTTCAATTAATACTAGTTAAGAATTAAATCTCCTTCTTGATTAATTTCTCCTAAGGTGGCTGAATGGATCCCTTAACAATTTTAAAACTTCTTTGCACTTTTAATCCCTTATACTTAAATGCTAAGGATCCTTAATTAAACCTAGTTAAGAATTAAAACTCCTCCTTGGGTAATTAATCTTAAGGTGGTTGAATGCCACTTCTAATGTTTAGAGCATCGAATTCATCTCTGACTAACCTAGGTCGGCAAATCCTTCTAGTAAAAGTTTAGGCTACAAGTTTTACTAAGTTTAATTAATTTTTAGGACTTCTCTATTTCTAAGAGTCATGACCGACTGACTCCTCTCCTCCACATAACTCCATGGTTCATTTTATAATTATCAACTTATGCATATTTCAAATCTAGCTTAAGTATTATAATTATGGATTTCACTTGATTTCATCTATTTTGGTTATTATGGGCTTAGCCATTGTAAACACCCAATTATGTCTGAGGCCCCCACTTGCTAAAATTAATTAAATTACAAACCATAACTTAAATAATAAGGTGAATATTAAAATAAATAAACGGAAAAGCAGAAAGTAGATACAACGAAAAACAGAAAAAATAAAAAAAATAGAAAATTTCCAAAATATAAAAATAAATATATCAAACATAAAACAAAAAGGGGTTAGAAGAACCTAAAAAAACGAAAATAGAATAATAAAGATAAAAATAAACAAAAAATAAAAATAAAATAAAAAAATGAACATATAAACAATAAATCAATAGCATAAAAAAATAAAAGTAAAAATAATTAATTAACACCAAAATATAATAATAAATAGAAAAATATATATTATAAAAGAATAAATAAAATGATAAAATAAATAAAAGAGGGAGAAAGAAGTTCAAGTGGAAAAAATTGCATAAAGCGCTAACAATCAGGCCCATGGGCGGAAGGGTAATCAGCAGTTAAGGATATAAATGCAGTGATAAGAAAATCCGGAGGGGTTTTTTTTTTCTTTTTTTTGGGGTTTGGGGTTTTTCTCTCTGGAAAGTCTCTCACAAGTTCTCTCAGCTTTTCGTTCAGATCCTCCGTTGATTAGGGTTCTTGCAAATCAGAGGCATTCCGTCGAAATCAGCTGCATTCGTTTTACGTCAGGAGGAGTAGACCTAGTGTTCATACTTCGACTCGTCAAGGTTAGCTTCTCCTTCTCCCTGATTTCATTCGGTTGATTCAAATATGCATGGATAGAAGTTGTTTCTTCCCTGGTAAATGTTCACTGCATTTTGCGTACGAGTAAAATCTAATTTGGAAATTAGGTTGATGTAATGCCTGCGATCTGTTCGGATAGTGATTCACTCCAGGTGCCGAGTAGATTAGGTAGTTGAAATTTAATTCATCACACTCAAAAGTCGATCTGATGAAATGACTCAAAAATCCTGAAACAACCTTAACCTGGATCTATGAAACGACTCTGAAAATTTGCGTGAATCGGCCAAGAGAGGTAGATACTGACATCCTCCAAGAAAGCCTCAATCGACCATGGCTTGAGTATCTCTGTCTGAGGCAGGTTCGAAGCCTCACGAGGCGCATTTGCTTACGGTCATACGAACGGAGAAGAAGAACTAACTCTTAGTTCTAGAGAGCGACCCGATGGTATCATGGTGCACGGTTAAAATCCAAGGAAAGTCACATAAGAGATCCGGTCCAGGTGCTCCTGAACGCCTATCAGAGTAAGGTCAAGGCTGGAACTCCCCGGCTACCATAAGAGACGATCTTAGCAAGCGCGTCAAGTCGGCTTCGCCGGATCGAAAACCTTTCCCTCGTAACGCGGTTGAGGCCAAAGAAATATCACGATCTCGAATCCCTTGGCCAGACGGTTGAATCGTGAGCAGATCAGTACTCCGCTCAGCCTTGAGCCAAAAGATTGTCATGGCGCGAAGGCTATGTTCGACGAACAGAGTTGTGCGCTTGACATCCCAAAATAGTTTGGTCATTGGAAAACACACGTGGCCACAGCGAGCCCATAAACTGAAGGACAGGGCTAGAGAAAAGGCGTGTTTCAAGCCATGGGATAGTGTCGGGAGCAGTCAGTTTAACATGGTCGTTAGGATGAGGCTGCGCAGAGGTCATGCAGGGGATCCCCAAATATAGGTCTGGATGCCTCACAAGAAAGCAGGGGAACAGGGCGGTGGCCCGAGGAATCAGGAGGAATAGGCTTCATCGGAAAATGCTGCCGAACGAACGATTCGGGTCGAGCCAGGACCACAACATTGAATAACGCGTGTGGGGGGAGGGGGTGCTCTGTTCAAGCGTAGCCGTCGTCACGGTGCCCGGACTTGCCATTTCCCATCACAGAAAACCCCTAGGATACCCAGTTCGGAGAACCAGCCAACGTTATTGAAGGGATCAACGATGGGCAACGACCCTACCAATGAGGTAGATGATAATGAGCCACGAATTCCCCTAGAATGGCCTACGCGAATTTGGATAGCCACCGGTGCATGGCTGCGACATCCCATACTCACGAGAAGATCATGTCCCGAGCCTGCATAAACCAAGATGCAAGCGATTCCACCATGTGAAGACAAACACAACATATGTACGCGTTGTTAGGGTCGACCTGAGGAACTTAAGTTACAGGCCAGGGAACATTTGGGGATCAAGCATCGGGCCCTGCCACGGTGCAGACATAAGAGCCTTTAATGCGGAATGGCTTGCTGCGCAAGAAGCCGAGTGCCAAGGCAGGGGTACCAGTGAATGGGCACATTAGTTACAATGAGGGGAATAGGCTAATCCTGTAACACGCATGCAGGGGATACAGATTCCATGTAAGCAAACGATGCCCAAAGGGAGTGCTGGCACAGGAGCAGGCCACATCCGACGTCACGAGCGGATTAAATAGAGGGGGGCTCACCTATGAATTTCGATTAAGCCCTAAAATCCCAGCTAACTTCAATCAAATCCTCGGATTCCCCCAGATTCGCAATTTTGCCCCCTACACTTTCAACTATTTCACATTAACCCTCCATACTTCCCTTAATTACAGCCTGGCCCCAGAATTATCCGAAATTACAGCCTGGTCCCAGAATTATCCGAAATTACAGTTTGGCCCCAGAATTATCCAAAATTACAGTTTGGCCCCAGAATTATCCGAAATTACAGTTTGACCCCAGAATTATCTAGAACTATAGTTTGACCCCAGAATTATCCGAAACTATAGTTTGACCCCATAATTATTCAGAATTACAATTAGGACTCCAAATTTCCCATAATTCAAATTTAACCTCCAATTTCCCATAATTCAAATTTAACCCCTAAATTGCCCATAATCCAAATTTGACCCCCATTTTTCCCATAATTCAAATGTAGCCCCCTCACTCCCTTATATTTTAAATCTGAGATCGACTTATCTTATCGTCATTTTTCCCTTTCAAAAATAATAAAATTCTTTTCAAAAGGTTCTCCCAAATAATAAAATTCCTTTCAAAAAAGGTTTTCACAAAGACAAAATTCTTTTCAAACGTTTTGGGATCTACGGTCTCATGCGATGAGTCCTAGACGGGAAACTAGCAGTCTACGTTGTTTTTTCGATGTCTAGTGGTTCGTATAGGCCCCTGTGCTGCCTTAGCCGCCTCGGACCTTGTGCATGAGTGGACCGGAAGTCCTTTCAAAAATAAAATTCTTTGTAAAATGCTTTGGGATCTACGGTCTCACGTGATGATTCCTAGAGGGAAAACTAGCGGTCTACACTGCTATTCAATGTCTAGTGGTTCGTATAAGCCCCCGTGCTGCCTTAGCCGCCTCGGACCTTGTGCAAGAGTGGACCAGAAGTCCTTTCAAAATAAAATTCTTTGCAAAAAGCTTTGGGATCTACGGTCTCACGCGACGAGTCCTAGACGGGTAACTGGCGGTCTACACTGTTGTTCGATGTCTAGTTGGTTCATATAGGCCCCCATGCTGCCTTAGCCGCCTCGGACCTTATGCATGAATGGACTAAAAGTCCTTTCAAAATAAAATCCTTTGCAAAATGTTTTGGGGTCTACGATCTCACGCGACGAACCCTAGACGGGAAACTGGCGGTCTACACTGCTGCTCGATGTCTAGTGGTTTGTATAGGTCCCTGTGCTGCCTTAGCCGCCTCGGACCTTGTGCATGAGTGGACCGAAAGTCCCTTCAAAAAATAAAAACTCTTTTCAAAACATTCCTTCCCTTTTCAAATACTTTCGAAGGTCAAGCCTTCGAAACAAACCAGAACTACGTAAGCCTTGAGTTTCCCATTGCACCGGGGAATACGTAGGAGCAGGATCAAGTCCTGTCAGGCTAACCTCCATCAAGCTATTTATTTCCATGCTAATTAAAGGGATCAAACAATTTTCAAAATCACACACTCAGTTTTAGGGTATCGTTCTTCGGAACGGGCGAGTAGGGTGCCTAACACCTTTCCTATTCGTAACCGACTCCCGAACTTCAAATCTCTTCCTCGAGTCAGGGTTTTTCCAAGTATTTTCCTTTTAAATAAAAATTTGGTGGCCACTCCACATTAATCAAATTAAATTCTATTTTTAAAATTTTAGCGAGTTCGTTGTCTCGTCGGATTTACGGTTGCAACATCCATTTTTAAACCTTACTTACACCTTTAAACCTTTCATTTACCTAATGAAAATTATTAATACATCATTAACCAAATTTTAAGTTCATCTTTCCTTAAGTTATACTAAGGTGGCTGAATACACACTTTGTGGTTTTTATGCCATTTTAGCTCAAATTCTCTTCTTCTAAAAGTTGTTTCACATCATTTAGAACTTAGTTATATGGTTTGTATCACTTTTAAAAAATTTAAGAAGTTTTATACTTAAGTTCACCCTTATGGCTGAATGCCCCCTTTGGCTTTCCAAGGTCACCTTTTCAAGTTTTCCTTTTCATACAACCTTAGTTCATGGATTTTGTGCACTTGTAGCATCTTAAACACTTGATTCATAAAAGGCTTGTCAAAAATCCATAGCCTGGGTCATGGTCAAAGTGAATCTTGAGTGTCTTATGATGCTTGTTCCGTTTTTTATCCCAAAATTACAACTTTCACTTAGTAGTTTTGAGATCTATGCTCAAAGCAAGCTTATGAGACTTATAAATTAATTTTTATTACCATTTTTTATATTTAAGTCCATGGGTTCATATCTGGACATATTATTAGACAAGTCCACCATAGTAATAAAATCAACAACTTTCAAGCTTTAAACATAAAAACATGCAAGATAGTATTTTTTTTCAAGCAACAAAGTGTAGATCCACAAGCTCTGCACTAAGATCCATCCATATCCTATCATGACCACTTCAAAAATTTACTCATGACTTCTTTAAACTACCCAAAGCATCAAAATGGTTTTTAAAAGAATTTTCATCGATTAAATTTCTTCTAGGTTAATTAGAAGCACTTTAAACCAACCCAACTTCATTTTATTTTTCAAAAATCACTAAAAAATGATGATTCTAATTTTGAATTGTTAAAAGGAAGTCTTGAGCCCTCATGAGTCCCAAAAAAGGAGATCTATAAATTTCAGAGAAAAAATCCACAAAAAAGCCAACTACAGAAAGTAAGATTAAAGCTTAAAAAGACAAAGTAAAAAATCCTACTTGATGGAGACTTGGTGTGGGCTTATGGTGGGCCTGTGGTGGATGAACTTGATCTCCCCTTGATGGTCCTCAAAGAGCTTCTTGGAAAAAATGGTGGGGCTTATTGTTTAGAGCTTATTTTTAGCTTAAATCTCAAAGATGAAAACTAAAACTTAAGGTGAAAGGTTAAGATTTTTAGACTTAGTTTAACTTGAAGAGATTTTAGAGAAATTTGCTAAGTGTTTAGAGAGTAAAATTTGAACCAAATGAGACTCCTAAGTATCTTAGTGAATCCGAACAAGCAAGGGTAAAATTGGATTAATTTTTCACTTAAAGAGTATTTTGGTAAGTTTTCATAGAAATTCTATTTTCTAGATAATTTAAAATATAAGGAACTATCCTTTTAGAATTTGATTAGTGTTAATAAGGCTAAGTTTATCACTAATCATATTTATCTTTCCCTAAGTATGGTTAATTTTAATTAATCAAGGTCAATTAGCTCTAACCATGATTAATAAAATCTTAGCATTTATTATTTTTGTCTTTTATGAGTTTACTTTGGGTAAACTTCATTTGGTGACTTATAAACATGCTTTCCACATGAAAATTTTATGCACACCATGTGGGGCCCACTCTTGGCTTATTCCTCATACTTTCTTGCCATCCCCGACCATCGAGATGTTTTCGTAATTTTTTTTAGCATTACCTGAGAAATTCAAAAATTATTCCTCTAATAATTATAATACTTTTTGGTTCATTCCCAAGTTAATCTAAATTAATTTGATATTTTTCTAGGAACTTACTAGCCCCATGCAAAAAGCAAAGCTTTCTAACGACGTTTTGACTATTTTCAGAGTTTCTTTTATGGTGTTTGTGTCCTTTCTTTGTTTTCTAAGGTTTTATCATTAATTTTGATCATTCTTGATGTTGCCTAATCCTTTAAAATGTCTTTTAAATTTTTTTTTATATTTCTCTTGAACATTATTTGAGTTGTCAAAGTGCAGAGGGGTTTTTGTCATTTGCAACAAACTTTCTAATTTTTTTGTTTTTGGTTCTTAATCTTGCTTAGTTTAATTCTAGAGATTATTTTTACCTTCAAGAGTTCATTGTAAAAATTTGTGCGTGTTACAAATTCTCCTTCCTCAATGAACCATGCAAACACTTTTGGACTGGTGGTGATAACGCTCCAAGCATACACTCTCATCCAGGGTGTCGAAGGTCCCATTTGCCATCTCCTAGAATGCTTGGAACAAATAGGGTTTGGGAAATGGGGAAACGTCATGGGACAACCAAACATGCGGGAGTTTGTAGTATTAAGATGATGTCTTGAAGTTAGTCTCCCCTTCCGATGAGGATGAGTCTTCAGTGGGTGCTGCTGGAGACGCCTGGTAGCCAAGTGGGGATGGAAGGCTTCCAGAGGGTAGCATGATGTTTATAAATAGAAACTAATATTTTGATCAAAAATTTCTTATTTAATATTTATATTACTATCTTAGGCAACATGTATACTTACTCCCACAGATTATCCAACTTTCTTAATTTATAAGATTTATGATGAATCATTCATAGGATCTTAGTCCACTCATCCTTCTAAGTTATCTCCTAACCTTTCCTTTCTTACAAAGATTAAGTTCTTAATAATTTTAATATAAGATTATAGGATGTAAAACTTCTTTAGTTGGCCAAATGGCCCTTTATAGTCATTTACTTTTTGTGTTACTTAAATTAATGTCTTATGCACAATTTACTTAATTCAAGTTTAAGTGTTATATATTTTATGCTTCTTGACTAATAACTTAGCTAATTAGATTTTCTCCATTAGTAAACCTACTTTATTGCCTCCTTGCTTATGAATTTAAAGTTTTCTACTCTTGAATTATTTAGTTATCTTTAAACAACCAAAACAGCCTTATTTTCTTATTTGTTACCAGGGTGGACGAATCCACTTACCATAGTCCTAAGGTGTTATGGTTCATCTTTTTCCTTCTCCTTGAAATTGATTTACACTAATTAGGACTTAGGCTACAAGTTCATACCTCCCTTAGAAATTTTTAGAGTTTTTCCTCCTTACTTTATGTGAGTGACCAAATGTTCATTGTTCTTTCTCCATCCTATAACAAGATTTTAGTATGTTTTTACCTATTTCAATCAATATCGCCAAATAAGCACTTTACTAATTTCAAGCTCCTTTCAAATTTATAATTCTATAGTTATACTTGATTGGGTTCCTCTGTATACCTTAATAAAAATTTTAAACTCAAGATTTCCTAATTAACTAGGAAGTGGTTGAATGCTCAAGGTGACTTAAACAAAGGTCCTTTTCCAAATTTCTTACCACATGACCTTGGTGTCATGAAATTTAGCACTTGGTACACTATATGTTCTTAGATCGATTCATAATTTGTCCTTACTCCATACCTTTGGTCATGGTCATGGAAGGTTTTAAGTGGTTTGTTCAACTTTCGGTCCAAAATTCCACCTTTAATCTTAGTAGTTTTCAAGTCCAAGTTAAGTTTATAGATCTTATTAAAGAATCTTTCTTAGTATATTAATAAATTGAATATATGAGTGCAGATCTGGACTCTTATCAAAGAAAACTTCATGATCAAAGATTTTAAGAAGAGAAATAAACAAGTTTCCAACTTTGAACATAAAGATCTTAAAGAAAATATTTTTTATGGCAAAGAAGTGTAGATCAACTAGATCTACTCCAAGATATATCCACCCCTCTTTGAACACTTAAAAAATTTTCTCATAAACTCTTAAATTGGCCCCAAGGCATCAAAAATTGGTTTTAAGAAATTTTAATCAATTAAGTTGCTCATAAGTTGCCAGAAGCATTTTAATCCATCCAAACTTCTCTTTAACTTTCAAAAATCACAAAAAAAAAATAAAAATTATACTTATATTTAACCATCAAGAGCAGTTTTAAGCTCCAACTAACTTAAAAAAAAAACGATCCATAGATTTGAGAAAGAGATCCATCAAAAAGAAGAAAATTAAACCATAAATACAAGATTTAAAGCTTAAAAAAACCACTTGGTAAAATCCTACACGTTGAAGACTTTTTTGGTGAGTTTGGTGGGGATTTATGACTAATCTTTCTCTTCCTTGATGGTCCACACAAGATCGTTTGGTGTTGGTGGTGGGGCTTTACGAATTTGTCTTGATTTAACTTAAATCTCAAAGTTGAAAGTTTAACTTAGTGTAAATTTTGGGTTTTAGGAGTAGTTTGAGTTTAGAGAGAGTTTAGAGGATTTGTCTAAGTGTTTAGGAGATTTAATATGAAGCAAATGAGCCCTCCTAAGGCTAAGATAGGATTTGGCCACTTAAGGATAATTTGGGAATTAATTTCCCACTTAAGGGCATTTTGGTACATTTGCATGAAATTTTCATGTTCTAAAATAAATGTAAATGTAATAAATTATCCTTTTTAGGGTTATATTAATGCTAATTATTTTGAATTTTTCACTAAACAAGATTAACTGATTCTAGGCATGGTTAATTTTAATTAAACAAGGTTAATTTACTTTAACAATGGTTAATTTTATCTCTCCTATTTATTAGTTGTCTTATATGATATTAATAAAGTGATGACTCATATGGTGAGTCACCACCATATTTTCCACATACTATTTTCGTGAACAAGAGGTGGAGCCCACTTCATGGCTTCTGCTTCATATTTTCTTGCCCTACTAGCCTTCTAAGGGTATTTTAGTAAATTTTTTTAACATTACCCAGAAGGTTTCCAAATTATTCCTCCAATATTTCTAAAAATTATTGGTTCGTTCCTAGATCATTCTTATGTAATTTTTCATTTTTATGAGAACATTTTATCCCTTATGGAAAATAGAGTTTCCAAAGGATGTTTCAAGCATTTTCAGAGTTTTTTAATGGTTTTTCATTCTTTCTTTGTTTCTATTCTTTTCCTATGACTTTCTAATCATCCTTGATGTATTATAATTTTTTAGAATGTCTTTTAACCTTTGTTTTAGGTTTTTCATGCACATTTATTTGTATTATCCTGGTGAAGGGGTGTTTTTGTTATTTGTTAAAAATTTTCTAATTTGTCTAACTTTTTCTTTGATCTCTACTTTATTTATTACTAAAGGGTATTTGTAGCCTAGAAATTCCATTATTAGAAATTACTGGTGTTACAATTTCCATTTTTCTTCTAGCATCCTCTCGTAGGATTTTAGAGGCATGAGCCTCTTTCACAATGCAAGTTATAAATCCCTTTTTCTAGCCTTGCTGCATTGGAATTTTATATTCGTATCTTAGGATTAGGGTTATGAAATATTTTGTTTCATTAGGATGTTTCTATTTTATTTTATCTAATATATGTAACTAACCCCAAATCATAGGACTTTGATGAAACTTATGACGTAACCATTTGAATCGTAATTTTGTGTTATGAATGATTATATGTTCTTTGTCCAATTGTGCTTATGTTGTTGCACTAATTAATTAATTAATAGCAATTGATTACTCTTGTTGACTTTAAAGTTGGTTGGAGAGTATAAGATTGTATCATTTCGCACTCGACGAAACTATAGGATAAATTGAATCTAAGGGTTTTGGATGATCAATCAAAATCCTAGGCTTCTAATTGTTTATTAACTTAATAAATTCAATTATACTTTATACTTATCTTATTTATATACATTGCATGATCATTAGGGATAGTATTTAGGGGAAACAACATTATTATTGCATGACCATTAGGTAGTAAGAGTATTAGAGAAGATAATTAGCAATTGATGTTTTCCATCATTCATAAAGGAGTTTGAGGGTAAAAGTAAGTAAAGTCATCAGAAAATCCAAAGTTTCATGTATATCCATAAATTTGTACTTGTGTTCTTTATCTTTACATTTTTTATTTTCTTCTTATATTCTTAATTTTATACCTTGTAATAAAACCCCAATTTGGTGAGCTCAAAAGTTAGGATTCAAATCCATTTTAAGGATTGTTGATATAGTCCCTATGGGATCAATACCAAGGATTTAAAATACTCTCTTTCTACACTGACGAGTATACTTTCCCTAAGTAAAACTTAGCAGATCACAGAAAGTTTTTGGCACTATTGTGAGCATTAACAGTCTTTGAAGTTTGAATCTTGATTGCTTAAGATATGCATATATATATATATATATTATTTAGAAAAAGATAAACAAATAAATCAAAGCTTGAAACAATTAGGAGATTGAGGAGAAAGATGAAGTGAGAAAGATGAAAACACAAGGATGAAGGACATTGCTGGATTACATGGCCCCAAGTGATAAGGGTTTAAGATGTAGCGTATTAATCCCAACACTTGAATGTATTCCCAACTCAAAAGGATAGCCTCGAAGGATCAACATCTCCAAATTAGAAAATTTTTTATGCTAACAAAGACCATCCAAATGAACGATGTTACATAGGATGCTATCAGATTGTAACTGTTTCCATTTTCCATCATAGAAAAGGTGAATAATCTCTTTGTCAGAGGCATCTATTACTACTTAGAAGTAGTTAAAACATCTATTCTCAATGTAATAATTTTCATGGTCGATGTAATCTAGGATCATAGTGGAAATTGTTGACTTCACCCAATACGAAAACGAGTTTCTATATAAGGCTTGAGACAAATTTTAGAACCTTCTTAAGAGATGCATTTGACAAAATTAGTAGTATAACATAGACTTGGATCGGTACTAGGATCGAGACTAGTAGTAAGACCAGGACCATGGTTACTACTTCGATAAAGGTTAGTAGTAAGAATAGGACCATGATCAGTAGTAGGACCAGAAGCAAGATCAATACTAAAATCAGGACCATTAATAGGACCAGGATTAGTAGAAGCACCACGACTAGGACTAATAGTAAGCCAAGGATCAAGACTAGTAGTTGGACTAGAATAAGGATTAGTACTAGAGCAGGAGCAGTAGTAGGACCAAGACAAGGATCAATATTGTGACCACGATCAGTAGAAAGACTAAGAGTAGGACTATGAATAGGAACAGAACCAAGATTAATACGAGTAGTAGAACTAGGATTAGTAGTAGGACTAGGGATAGAACCAGTAGTAAGACCATCCCCAAGATCAATACTAAAACTAGGTCTAGCAGTAGGACAAGGACCAAAATTAGTACAAGGATAATGATCAGTAGTAGGATCAGGACCATGATCAGTACTAGGACAAGGATTAGGAGCTGGATTAATACTAGGACTAGGACTTGGATTAGTAGTAAGACCAGGACCAAAATTAGGATCAAGATCAGTGGTAGAATGAGGACCAATATCAACACAAGAACGAGGATTAGTAGTAGGACTGGGACCAATGGTAGGACCTTGACCAAGATTTTTACTAGGACCAAGACCAATAATAGGACAAAGATTAGTAGGAGGATCAGAACGAGGATCACTAAAACCAAGATGAGTAGTAGATCAAGACATTGACCACTAGAAGGACCAGAACCAAGATCACTATATGGATTAGGATCAGTAGTAGGACTAGAACCAAGATCAATACTAGGGTCAGGAACACTAATAGGATCGGGACTAGGACCAGTAGGACTAGGACAAGGATTAGTACTAAGACTAGGATAGGGATTAGTACTAGGATTAGGATCAATAGTATGACCTGGATTAAGACCAGTAGTAGGACTAGGGCTAAAATCATTACTAGGACTAGGACTAGTAATACAACAAGGACGAGGATCAGTAATAAGAGAAAGACTAAGATTAGTAATAGGATCAAGATCAGTAGTAGAACCAGGACTAAGATCACTAGTAGGAGCAGGACAAGTATCAGTCCTAGGACCAGAATCACTGGTAGGACCAGGATATTTACTAGTAATAGGATCAAGGCCAAGATCACTACTAGGAATAGGAACAGTAGTAGGACCAAAACTAGGATCAGTACTAGGACCATGGTCATTAGTAGGATCAGGACTAAGACCATGGTCACTAGTAGGATCAGGACTAGGACCAGTAGTATAACCAAACTAAGTTTAGTACTAGCATTAGGACCAATACGATTAGTTGGACCAGGACTAGGATTAATACTAAGACTATGATTAGTAGTAGGACCAGGATAGGGATCGGTGGTATGACTAGGACCTGAACCAGTAACAGAACTAGGACTCGAACTAGTAGTAGAACCAAGACCAGAATCAGTAATAGGACTAGGACATAGATAATAGTTACAACTTCTATTCTCAACGTAATATTTTCCACAGTAGATGTATTTTAGGATCATAGTGGAGATTGCTGACTTCACCTAGTACGAGAATGAGTTTTTGTATGAGACTTGAGACAAATTTCTGAACCTTATCTGAAGATGCACCTGACATGACTCTAAATAAAAGGAAGGACTATCCCTAGACATATGAAGAAGAAGGACTCTCAACTGGTAAGAATATACCAGGTGGATCATACCTCTTTGATAGCTGGTTAAATAAAGATCCTAAATTAAAAGATAGAGGCATTTATACAAGCATAGATATAATTGCCTTGCTTGTCCAAACTCCAATTGCACTTGAGCCTAGCCTGTGTAATCATTGTGGCTTCATAAGCCATGATGATGAAGGATGTATGGTTGAAGCACATGTGACACAACAAAATAAAAAAGCCAACTATATGGGGAATACCTATAACTACTCTTGGAAGAATAACCCCAACCTCTCTTAGGGAGTGTATAAGGATAATAAGTATACTACCAATGCTCAAATGTTTACAAACCCCCTCATATGTAGATTCAAGGAGGTTATAAGTAAGAAAGGAAGGAGCCAACCCTTATGCAATTGTGATTCTAGACAGTTGAGGTGTGAGTCCAAAATATAGAGACATAGATGTTGGTTTCAAAACATGGAGAACCAATTGGGATATATCCTTAACCTCTTGTCTTAGTGAACACCTGGGATATTTCCTAGATAGCTCAAGGTGAACCCAAAGAAGAAGGCCAATGTGATTACTCTCAAGAGCAGGAAAGAATTGGAGATATCCATGAGAGAGATAATTGAGGAGGAGGACATGATTCATGATGACCACCAAGAGGTTACTAAAAACATCTCAACTTCTACTAATGGGAGTACAAAAAGAAAAGAGTAAGAAGGATAGGGAGTCTGTAGAGAAGGCTCCTAAGAAAATCCATGTGGAGAGTTATAAACCAAAACTATCCTTTCCTCAAAGGTTAAAGGAAATTAAAAAAGATCCTCAATTTGCCAAATTTTTAGACATCCTAAAGAAACTAAGGATCTTGTGGATGTTATTTCCCGAATTTCCAAGTACACAAAGTTCTTAAAGTAAATTTTGGATGACAAAAAGAAGCTTAAATAGTACATGATAGTCATGAACAATGAGGAATGTTTTGTTATTCTTCTTTGGAAACTACAACCAAAACTTAAAGATCGTGGGTGTTTACTATACGTTATACCATTGGTGATTCCTATTTTGACAAAGCTTTGTGTGACTTAGGCGCTAGTATTAACATAATAACTTTATCTATTTTTTAGAAGGTTGGGTATGAATAAGCTCATACCTACCACTATCTCTTTGTAGCTTACAAATTGGACTATCACATACCCAAGGGGGATAGTAGAGGATGTTTTGGTGAAAGTGGATAAGTTCATCTTCCCTAGTGACTTTATTGTGCTTAACTTGGAGGTAGATAAGAAGATTCCACTGATCTTATGAAGACCCTTCCCAACCACTAGATAAACCATTATTGACATATAACAAGGGAAACTCTCTTTGAGGCTTGATAATGAGGAAGTGGTGTTGAGTCTTTAACTTCCTAAAATATCCAAAAACATTTGATTCTTGTAATATTATATATGCTTTAGGAACCTTTCCTCCTTTGAGTTTGTCTTATGTGTAGGATGTATTGGCTAAAGATACCTTGTAGAAACTCTTCGTGCTTAGGATTGATGTCATAAATGACTCTAGGCAATGTGTGGAGGAATTCATAGCCTTGGAGGAATAGATCCAAGAAAATTAGAGACACAGATGGTAAATTTTAAGTTATAAGAGGACCTTGGAGCCCCTAAGCCCAAGCTATTAGTTGAAGAACCTCTAATGCTTGAGTTCAAACACTTCCTTGCAAATCTTAAGTATGCATTTCTATTCCCTCCAACTTTTCTTTCTGTTATTATTTCTTCTAACCTTACATGACTAATGGAAGAGAACCTATTGAAAGTCTTGAGGGAAAATAAAGAAGCCTTTGGATGGTCCATTCATGATATCAAAGGCATAAGCCCTACAATTTTCACTTATGATATTCATATGGAGGAAGAGTTTAGACCAAGGGTACAATCCCAAATGATATGATTCACCCTTCCTGAATGAACTGGAATGCGGAAATGTTAATTGGAACGTCTTGAGAATCACGATAAGATAAGGTAAAGGAACCCAACACAAATCACGACCTATTTAAGATCACCAAAGTTATCAAAGAGGAACATGACCCTTAACGCAACCTACCGAAAGAACTAATGTTATCAAGGATAGTTCTTTGCCCAAGAACTAAGGAAATCAACTCACATGAAAATGAAAACTTTAAGTATTATTATTCATCAAATTTGTCTTCAACTAAATTCCTCGGTTCTATTATATAGAAAAATAATTAGTCTAAATTAAAAGAAAATCTAATAAAAATAAATAATAAATCGTAAAGAAAATTCTAGTTAAATTTCAAATCAATCTAAAATCTTAATTTGATTAGAAAATATTTAAAATAAATCACTTTTCCATCAATATCAAATATTAATATAATTTAAAGCAATCAATTACAAATCTTAAGTAGATTTGTATATACTAAATTCAAATCTTTGACTATAAAGATTTTATTATAATAATTCTTTATGTCTCAATCTCATCTCAGATCGTCAATTTTTTAAACTTGTACAAGTAACATCAAGACTATGTTTGTCTCTTGGATTTGGACCAAAATTGTATATAAGGAGTCTTTAAGTAGGTTCATTGAATTTCTATCTTTTTCTCCTTCTTCAAAAGTATTCATCCTAAAATTAAACTCTAAAATTGCATACAAGAAGTCTTTAAATAGGAAAATTGGATCTTTATCGTTCCTTACCTCTTTAAAATGATTCATCCTTAAATCAAACCATTCACTATACATATTTCTTTTATTTCTTTCAATGATAAATTTTTTTTACACTTTTTGTTCTATATACTTTTTTTTTCAATTTTTTTGTTTCACTATTTCTTTTCGTTCAAACCAATTTTTTGTCAATGATAATTAAAAAATATAAAAGATAGATAACATCTTATTTTCAAGATCCTAATGATAAAGATCCAATTAACCTATCTAAATACTTGTATGCAATTTTAGAGTTTGATTTGAGGATCAATCTTTTCGGAATGGAAGAGAATGATAGAAATTCAATCAATCTACTTAAAGACTCCTTATATGAAATTTTGGTCCAAATCCAAGAAGAGGCAAACAAAGTCATGATGTTAATTGCACAAGTTTAAACAATTGAAGATCCAGGATGAGAATGGAACATAAAGAATTATCATAATCAAATCTTTATAGCCAAAGATTTGAATTTAGTATATACGAATATAATTAAGATTTGTAATTGATTTGCTTTCAATTATCTTAAGATTTAATATTGGTTAAAGAGTAATTTATTTTAATTATTTACAAATCAAATTAATATTTTAAGTTGATTTAAAATTTAATTAGGATTTATTATTTGTTTTTATTATTATATTTTTTTTAATATTAGACCAAGTAGGTTTTCTATATAATAGAACTTAGGAATTGAGTGTAAGACAAGTTTTGATGAATAATAATACTTTTCTTTAATAGTTTTAATCTCCATGAGAGTTTATTCTCTTATTTTTTAAGCAAAGAACTACCTTTGATAACATTGGGTCTTCTGGTAGGTTGCAATTTGTGTTGGTTTTTTCACCTTATCGTATCCTGTTTCTCAAGATGTTCTAATTAATGTTTCCACATTCCAATTTATTCACGTAAGGTGAATTATATCATCAAAGGAGAGTCAACCCAAGCCTTAAGGAAAAGGTCAAGAAGGAGGTTATTAATATCTTTGGTGTAGTTATAATATATCCTATTTTTTATAGTCCCTGGATGAGTCTTGTACTCATGGTAAGGAAGGTAACTAGTTAGCGGGTATGCATACGAAATTAAAAAAGGATACCCATAAGGATTACCTTCCCCTTCTTTTCATGAATTTTATTGTTGTGTGGATGGTTATTTTGGCTATATGGAAATACTTGTGGCTGTTGAGGCTTAAGATAAAACTACTTTTACATGTCTCATTAGTACTTTTTCATATAGGAGAATGCCCTTTGACTTGTGTAACTCTCCTGTTACTTTTCAAAGATGCACGATGCCTATCTTTTCTAACCTATTAAAGGATTTTCCTGAAGGATTTTATGGATGAATTTTCTATTTATTGCCTTATTTTGATAGATTTGTAGAACCAACTTGGTTCATGATTAAGAAAAGTACAAATTCATGGTAAGTGAATTATTGTCTTGCGGTCTAAGATCTCTAAGAGGGGTATTGAGGTTGATCCATTTAAAGTTTGGTTAATCTATATACTCGCCCTTTATATAATGTTAGAGTTCTTAAGAGTTTTCTTAAACATGCAAGATTTTACCAAAGGTTTATAAAAGAGTTTTATAAAATTTCAAAACCTCTTTCTAATTTATTGATAAAAAAGGTTTCCTTTGATTTTAATGATGCATGTCTCTCCCTATCTGAAACTCTTAAGGCTAAACTGATTAATTCCCCTATTGTGATTGTCCCTAATTGTTCTTCATCCTTTGAACTAATATATGATGCTAGTGGTACACTTTTAGGAACAATCTTGGGATAAATAAAGGAGAATATGTTTCAGGTCATCTATCATGCAAGTAAGATCTTACATGAGATCCAAAAGAACTACATTACCATAGAGAAGGAGATGTTAGTGGGAGTATTTATATTTCATAAATTTAGAGCTTAGTTGATTCTGTCTATAAACAGACCATTCTACTATCAAGTATTTGCTCTCTAAATAGAATTCGAAGCTTAGATTGGTTAGATGGACAATCCTTTAAGAGTTTGATTTGGAAATCAAGGATAATAAGAGTGTAGAGAACTTGGTTACAAACCATTTGTCTAGAGTGGATCCCTTTGTAAAACTTTTTACTCATGATGTGTTTAAGGAAGCATTCCTAATGAAGGTTTGTTAACTATTTCACATGCCCCTGGGTATACAAATTTGGTTAACTACTTGCCAAGTAATATCCTCATCTAGGATCTCTTATATGCACAGTGTCAGAAAGTTTTGTCTGAAGCTAAACATTATTTTTGGAGGAACCTTATTTGTTTAAAATATATATGGATAAGTTTATAAGGATATGTTTGCTAGAGGAGGAAACCCATACTATCTTGACCTATTACCATTCAAGAGAGACTGGAGGCTATTCCAATCCTAATAGAACTGTCTAAAAAATTTTATAATGCAATCTTTTTTATGCACTCTTTTTAGGGAAGCTTTTAATTTTGTAAAATATTGTGAATGACGTTAAAGGAGTGGCAATGTATCAAGAAAGCATGATATATGTCTAAATAATATTCTTATGTTACATATTTCATGTATGGAATATTGATTTTATGGGACCTTTTCTCAAATTTCTAAATAATGCATATGTTTTGGTTGCAGTTGATTACATTTCCAACTGGATAGAGATTGTGGCATTGCCTACTAATGATGCTAAGAGAGTAATGATATATATTTTGAAGAAAAATATTTGTACAAGGGGTGGAGCTCCCTAAGTAATTATTAGTGATGGTGGCACCCATTTCATTAACAGACAATTTGAAAAAGTTTTGAACTAATATGGTGTCACCCACAAGGTTGTCACTCTTTATCATCTCCAAACTAGTGGTCAAGTAGATATTTCCAAAAGGAAGCTAAAAAAATAAAATCATTAAAAAGACTGTTAATACTTCTAGGAAAGATCCTAGGAAAGACTATTAATACATTTAGTAAGGATTGGACATTAAAATTGGATGGTTCCCTTTAGGTTTATAAGAAATCATATAAAACTCTCATATAGACTAGTTTTTGGAAAAGCTTGTTATCTCCTTGTTGAATTAGAACACAAGGCCTATTGGACCATGAATTTTCTTAATCTTGATTTTCAACATGCAAGAGATAAGTGTCTCTTTTAAATAAAAGAGTCAGATGAGATCCAAATGGAAATAGTTGAAAAGATATTGGTTTATAACTCATATCTTCACTTGTTTCCAAGAAAATTGAAGTCTAGATGAAGTTGTCATATAAAGTTCAGAGAGTGCTCCCCTATGCAGTGTTGGAGCTCATAAAGGGAAATAGAAAGACCTTTAAGATAAATGGGAAGAGGGTCAAACATTACGAGGAAGGTGAATTCAAGAAGTGCATCTGTTGGAAGAACCTCAAGCAACCACCCATGATAATGCTTAACCACTGGGTGAAGGTATGTCAAGCTCATGATATAAAACAAGTGCTTACAGGAGACAACTTGCTTTTTATATGTATATATGAATATTTTTCAAAAAAGAAGAAGAAAAAAAGAGAGAGAAGAGCACGGTCATGCCCCTAATTTGCACGGTCTTGTAAAAAAAAAACTCCACTACAAGATCATGTTCATCTTCAATATGGTCGTGCCATACCTAGCACGACTGTGTTAGTAAATGCAACTCTATTATTAATTTTTCTAAATAAATTTAGGAAATGATAAAAGATTCAGTTTAAGGAGGGATACCTCCCTTCTTCATTTTTTTCAAAGTCGCTTGTACCTTGTGATGACCTTGCATGCTTAATTGTTTAGACTGTTAGTATGTTTAAGATTTAGGGATCTCTAGTATTTTTGTGATAGACATTACTTGAACTTAAAAAGGACATGAGAAATTTTAATGTAAATAATTAATAATTAGACATATTCTTTGTCATCTTTTTCACACTAGAGTAACCTTAGTAAACGATTGAGCCTAATTGAGGTTGCATCTGTAAACATCCAATTATGTTCAAGATCCTAGTTTGAAATTAATGGTTAAAATTAACCAAGAAACCTGCATCAAATTAAACAATAAATAAATAAATAAATAAAAAAGAAAAAATAAAAAAATAAAAAAATAAAATATATAAAAAATAAAAAGTCACAAAAGTCAGCTAGTAGGAGATGAAAACTAATTTCGAAATAAAAACAAAAACAAATAAAAAATATAAAGATGAAAAAGGGTAAAAAGAAAATAATAATAATTATATAATAATAATGATAATGAAGCTGATAAAATAAACAACAAAATAGTAAGAATAAATAAAAAAAGTGAATAAAATGACAAAAAAAAATAAGAAAATAAAAAGGGAAATAATTGGAAATGGAAAGGAAAATGGAAAAGAAAAACGTCAGTGGATTGGGGACTATAAGTAAGGGCATCTAGAGCAGAAGGGTTTTCCGGATTTTTGGAAGCATTTCACTTGGGGAGAGCACTAAGCTGAAGGGAACTGTGAGGAGGGCTCGAAAAGTCTCTTTGGAGAACGTCATCCCCAAATCGAGATCGCGTGATTCTACTAGCCTGGAAAAGGATCCGATCCACTGAATCGCATATCTTCCCCTTTGGCGCGAGTAGAATGTTGGCTCCACAAAGGTTAGTTTTATTGATTCGAACTCTAAGGATATTGTAATTGATTTCTTATCATGTGAAACTTTGTATTTGAATCAGAAGTTTTGCATAAAACATGCTTGAATATTTGCGAAAATGGCCTCATATGAGGAGCTAGTTCCGGATACAGTGCCCAGCTAGCTAGAGTCGATTTTGGCTAAAGAGGTGGGTCAGATGTTGTGTATTAGTTAGAAAAGAGAGGTCCAAAGTCGATCGGGAGTGTCCTAGTAAACGTAGAGCTGTTAAGCCTAGGTCCAAGAGGTATATACGAATCTTTAAAAGTCACATTCGGAAGCAACCAAACCATTCCACAAAGGAGAGTATTCCCAGACCCTGCATGGCCACGGATGCTCTTGGATCCTAGCTGAAAAACGGATCCCTTCCATGAGAGGATAATGATGTTCCATTTATTCTAAATTTCACACGCTCACTAGGAGCAATGCCTCTAGAATTCCCTGCACCCTGTTTTTGCAACTCATGGAAATAACCCACTAGCTTGATAGTGAATCTAGCATGAAGGATCCATTGTCGTTGATGATTAAAGAACCCACGTGATGCACCACTATGAACTAATAGTTCTTCAGAAAAAACGAGCCGGGGTTCTTAGAGTTGTTGGTAAGGCTAAAACCAAACACCAAACCCTGTCAGACATCGGTACCCATATGGAGGCCGTGTCTAATGACCTTGGGGTGTGTTGTTGCACTCATGTATGGATAGCCCCTAGAAGTGAGAAGCCTACTCATCCTCCGAAATCTCCCCGGAAGTCCACTGACCCTTAAGGAATACGCACTAGAGGCTATCATCTATCCCTCTAAGCCAAGCTCAGCGTCATTACCGCTCGTAGATCTCAACTGCCCCCTCTGATCGGCTACGCATAATACGCATCTCCACGCCTAGGCTTAACCGCACTCTTGGCCAGCATCCGCTTGGGGTCATCTCACTTGTCATGGCCATGAAGAGGGACCACTCAGTCCCACCGGCGAGCGACACCTGCTTGGCATGAGTCAAAAGGATGGTGTGAGTCTTGGTCAATCCCCTGTTTGGAAGCCCACGACCAGAGGTGTTGGTCACTACACTGTTCGGTCTACGCCAGGAACTATTTGACATCCTCCTTAATAGGACAGGGATAAATGCCCATTGCAAGGACTTCAAGCGAACCCGGTGCATCGCCTCCTGGAAATGTGCTCAATAGGATGGCGATCGACTCACCATATCCTGTTCCAGGAGTTCGGGTCTGCGGAAGGGAAGATTCGAAATGTTCCGCATTCCAAGCCCACCAATTGTCGGTCGATAAGCGTTTAAGAACTTCCCTTAGGCTGTTCTCAACTCCCGAACGAATTTCATGGGATTTATTCAGTCGGTCCATGCGAAACCGGAAAGCCACTGACTGGTCGAGAAAGTCGGGTTCCCCTACTCTGTATCCCGATTCTCGAACCAGACCTTGGAGGGAGGAGACAACACGTAGACAATATAACCCTGAAACTTAACGGTCTTGGGCGACTGCCAAATGGGTGAATAACCAAGGAGCGGTGACTGCTTCGCTCTACTCATGTAGGCTGGCAAAGCTCAGAAGAACAGGTAGGCCCATATGAACAGAGGTTGATCCCACTAGGTGAGGCAATACACGTCGGGAGCGGGAGTCGCGAGCAGCGCGTCCCTAAGCGACAATCTTGGAACTCAAACGATAAGCGTCGCACCTAGGCCACCACGATTGGAAATCTCGTGACACTGCCATAAATACTGAGGTAAGGCCATGCTCAAACGGATCCTACGAGGGTAAGCATTCGAGTAGGAAAGAAAGGAAGGCTACAAGGAAGGGGCATCCCCCTGTGTCAAGGGCAGCAGGCGCTATGCGGCTTGGAAGAACAGCAGCAAATATGAAACCTGTACTCAAGACGTGAGACCTAAGACACGTGGTGAGGCTCTCAAGCAGGTGGTGCCTAGGTGATAGAACTTTAAATGGTTGAGTCCCGAGCACAACTGAGGCGGGGGCATACACACTGAAGGTCGCCGTTTCAGGCCAGAACCAGACCCCCATCCAGCCTACACGTTAGTTCCAGGAAGGATAGGAGGAGACGCGCGACCCGAACGCCTAAACCTCATTGAGCAGCCCAGTTGAAGCAAAGCTGTAGTTAAGCCATTCTAAGCCATGCACCATAAGCGTGAGAGAGAAGGTCCCACCATGAGCCAAGGGCAGGCCTTCGTGCGCCGACTTACGATCAGCCCCTCAAGACTCGTCCAAATGACAAGTAGGCCCTCAAATTATTTAAAAACTACAGTTAAGCCTCCTAAAATTACAAATAAGCCCCTAGATTCCTTGAAACTGCAATTAAGCCCCTCAACTTCCCAAATTTACAATTAGGCCCCTAAATTCCTAAAATTGCAATTAAGCCCCTAAATTTCCTAAAATTTCAGTTAAGACCCTCAATTCCTTGAAACTGCAATTAAACCCCTCAACTTCCCAAATTTACGATTAGGCCCCTAAACTTCCCAAAATTACACTTAAGCCCCTATGCCTTCAATATTTATGGTTGAGCCCCCGCGCTTCCAGTAGTTACAATCAAGCTTAATTCCTTTCTCCGCCTAACAAAAAACTCTGTTTAAGCTAATAAAAACTCATTTTGCATCCCTTAATCTCACGCGACGAGCTCTAAGCATGAACTGGTAGCTTTTATTATTGTTCGCTGTTTAGAGATTCGTATGGGTCCAAGTGTAGCCATAGTTGTCTTGGGCCCTGTGCATATGTGGATTGGGATTGCCCTCCTCTTTTTCAAACAAATAAAAACTCATTTTGCATCCCTTAATCTCACGCGACGAGCTCTAAGCACGAACTGGTAGCCTTTTCTGTTGTTCGCTATTTAGAGATTCGTACGGGTCCAAGTGCAGTCATAGTTGTCTTGGGCCCTGTGCATGTGTGGATTGGGAGTGCCCTTCTTTTCAAACAAATAAAACCGTTTTGCATTTCCTAATCTCACGCGACAAGCTTTAAGCACAAACTCATAGCTTTTTCTGTTGTTCGCTACTTAGAGATTCGTATGGGTCTAAGTGCAGCCGTAGTTGTCTTGGGCCCTGTGCATATATGGATTAGGGATCCTTCCGAAGATACTTGTTAAAACATGTTCATTATTAAATGCTCCTTCTCAAGCGATTTCGAAGGTCGAGCCTTCAAATCAAACCAGAACTACGTAGGCCTTGAGTTTCCCATTGCACCGGGGAATACGTAGGAGCAGGATCAAGTCTTGTCAGGCTAACCTCCATCTACCTATTTATTTTCACATCAATTAAGGGATCAAACTATTTTCAAATAATTACACACTCAGTTTAAGGGTACTATTCTTCGGAACAGGCGAGTGGGGTGCCTAACACCTTCCCCACTCGTAACCTACTCCCGAACCTAAATCTCATCCTCATTTTAGGGTTTTTTCCAAATCTTTTTCCCTTAAATAAAAATTTGGTGGCGACTCCACATTAATCAATAAATTCTATTTTCAAAATTTAGCAAGTTCGTCGTCTCGTCGGAATTACGATTGCGACAGCATCCAACCTCTTTCTTTTTGTTGAGTGATTCTCCTTTGACTTGTATATTTTAGAACTTTCCTTGTACCCTTGTCTAAGCTTGTATAAGTTGATTTCATAATACGTAAATAATAAATGAAATTTAGGTTTCTTTGAATGAACACAAAGTTAGAATATCATTTAGTGCCCTCTTTGAGCTTGAAAGATTAAAAGTTACATTTGATAGACCCCTCAAATTAATTTCTATAATTTTAGGTGTCCTTAGTTATAGATAAAGAAAAGTGAATTATTGGGGTTGTAAAGGTGACCAAAAAAGGAAGAAAAAAAAAGCAAAAGAGAAAGAAGGAAGAAAAAGGAAAATTATAAAAATGTTGAAAAAATAAAAGTTTAAAAACGAGGATACTCAAGTAAATGAGCTCATAGTTTAAGGGTTTAGGGTTATTGAAGATAAATATAAAAAAACCCTTTGTGTCTCCCCCCTAATTTTATAAATTCATTTGACCATGTTTAAACCTTAATAAATATCTTTTGATCCTTGTGTGTGATTTATTAGTTTTTATTGGATATTTGAGGTATATGGATAAACCTATGGTAGTGTACAGTTGTAATGAGTAGAGCGATAATGATCTTTACCAGCATATATGCGAGAGATGATAATAAGAGATCTCCTCTATGTTTCGAATTTGATTTTAAGAAACTAAGATTCTAATTGGATTATTTCTTATTTTTCTTTTTATGGAAAGTGTATTTGTCTATTTTGAGAAGTTTCTATATTCTATAATTTTTATGTTCTCATTCCTTAGTTAATTGCTTGGGGCCAAGTAATGTTTAATTTTGAGGATATGATAAAACCATCATTTTGTTGATTTATGTATAGGAAATTACTTATAATTATGATGTAATGCATGATTACTTAATTCCACCTAATTTCCTTTATTTTTTTAAGGAAAGGTCATGGAACCATAGATTTAGAAACTAGGTGAATTTTAGGCTAAAGGAGGGTAAAAATGGTATAAAAAGGCTGGACAGCATTGGATGGGGCAAAATGATCCTAAAGGAAGTCAGCATAGTCGTGATGGGTTAAAACACATCTTAATAGCGGTTGGAGTCTTCTGACATGACAGTGCAGACCTGAGCATGGCCATGCCAGAATGAGCATAATCATGCCAACCTAGATCACAGCTTCACAATGTCTTTACTTTTCTAACATGATCATGTAGAATTGAGCATGACCATGCCAATTATGGATTATGCAAGAAATGATCCAAATTAGCCTTAATGATATTGAAGTATATCCCATTCATCTCTGGCGACATTGTGAACACCTAATTATGTGTGAGATTAAATTATTATTTAATTAATCAAATTTGGAAAATAAAAATAATGATAATAGAAAATAATAATAATAATAAAACAAATACAAATGATAATAGAAAAATAAAAGAATGAGAAAAAAAAGAAAAAAAATATTAGGAAAAGAGAAAAAGAAAAAGTAAAAATAATATATAAAAATAAATAAAAATAATAACAAAAATAAAAAGAAGGAAAAAAGAAAATTTTCTGGTAGAAAGTTGCTATAAGTTAGTTAGGTTAGTTACCTAAGTTAGTTAGGTTTAACAATACAAATAAAAATAAAAATTAAAGGAATAACAATAAAAATAAAAATAAAAATAAAAGGAAAAAAGAGAAAATGGCGGTAAAAAAAAAGAGAAAAGGGGGAATTGCATGGAAGAGAGAGTGACGATGGTTTAGCCAACTCCAAGGCTGTAAATTTAAAAAAATAGGAGGTGCTCACCATTACAACTTCACTTGAAGAAAGAGGAAGTACTCACGGGGTTCCAATCTTGGCATCTCTCATATTTTGGTGGTTGCATCATCTGCCTCAGGACAGAGGGATAGACTCTGCAAGGTTCCTATGAGATTCTTGTTCTCAGGTTCTCCCAAAAGAAACTCCATTGCTGCAAAAGGAAGAATAAATTTCCATACCTCCAGAGAACTAACTCCACTCAAAACCTGCTCCTACCGTAATGGAAGGAAGTTTGCATTCCTTAAAGATCAACTTCACTCAAGTTAGTGTTCGGATTCATTTTCTTTCTGGTCTATCAAATCATTACCTCTTCTCATGGAATTCAGCACAGCTATGACCATTGGTTGGTTTGAGTGATTATTGCATGAATACAGTAGTAATAGCATCAAGAAAAATGAAATCCATAGGTGGTATTGCTTGTAACTGTAATTTTTGTTTTGAATCTTGATCAAGAACTTCGAGATAAAACTTGCATACACTCAGTTAATTCATTATGTTAAGATTTCAATGAAGAGGAGGATCCTCTATTTGTGATCAACAAGGATATAATCATATCAATCGTTGCATTTTTGTTTTCATTTCTGCATTTTGAATCATATGAATCTGGATGTAGGCTTGCCATTGGTATGAGATTGGATTACTTAGTTAAGAAATATAACTTCTGAAACATTGTTCTTCTACCTGAAACCTTGCTAGAATCGGTAGTTTTGCCTATGAACTATATGGCATCAGATAATCAAATACTCTATTCAAGTTTGCTTCCATGCCATTTGTCTTCGACCAGACCTTGGTGTTATAGTCATCTTCCATGAGATTAATGTCCATGCCCTTGGAGTGAAGTTTCATTAGGCAGAAGAATGTAATTAGGAAAGCATTGGTTGATACAAACCTAGTAGCCTAGTACATGGTTTCAAGTTTGACTGTCCATAAGAGCATTGAGAGAAAAAGAAAACTATGATCATCATGGAGTAGGTAGAGAGCTGTGTTATGTGCAATTCCTCCAAAAACTTGACGGCATTGGTTCGGAAAAATTGCTCTAAATATACAACTGTATAGGTGAATCACAGGAGATGGAATTCATTGTGGTTAAATCCTCAGAGATCCAAAGTCTGAGTTTTAAACAAACGAAAAGTGCAGTCTCGACCCATAAATCTTATGGCTTCCTAGTCAAATGGAATATGTCTCAGACTTTGGGGAATCTACAGACAAATAAGCTGCTACATAACAAGCTGACGTCTTTTGCTTCTGTATTAGTGGCTGTGGGAATTAACGAAGACTGACCAGGAAGGATTGAGATCCCTATGCATGATATTGCTATTAGGAATGTTACACCTCTTAATATGGGTCCTTGCTGATGTGGGAGGGTAAACCAAAAATTTCCCCTGCTTAATGTGAAAGGTTATGCCATTAGAAATCATAAGAAAGCTGGTACTAAGGCCTCTGCTGTAGGTCCTACAGCTGGAGCTCCAGAGGTTTATATGTACAATTCAACCACTATTTTAACTAAATTGAAAGAATCTTCAGATGACTTAGTGGTGATTATTCATACAACTTGCCATGTTGTTAGCCAAGTTCATATTATTATATCAAACCTATATTAATTCTTGGTCGAGCACATGATGGCTAGAGATATAATTAGGCGTCGCATTGATAAGACTAAAAACATTAGCTACAGTAAGAAAGAGGTTGAATCTTTACCTGAAACTCATGATCTGTGTTGGAGGTGATTGCATTGAGATGTTGCAACAGACATCAGTTCAACTTCTAGTTATTCCTCATGTGAAAGTCTTTGCTAAAAATTTCCCCTGAGCAAAAGGAACTTACCATGACCATATTCAAAATAGTGGGATGGGTAACTCTGATGTATGGGATGGGACCAATGATGTTAGAGCTCTGAAGCAGGCATCAAGAGTTTCTATTCCTCAGTATAAATCTCCAAAAGGAATTTGCTAGTTTTCCATTACTTAGTTGTGAGAACCTTCCTGAAAATAATAGTTCTATCAAAATGTTAGAAGCTGCAATGCCGAGGTTGACCTATTTGTGCTCAGTTTTAAATGATATAGAGCCTATCCGTATTTTAAACCATGTATTTATACTGAGAGAGCACATAAGAAAATGCATTCTTGGAAACTTCAGAAGAAGTTTGCTCACGGTTCTGAAAACTAATAATGACCTTCAACGGCCCACAGCTCTAGAATTGCTGATTAAGAGACATATAAGTATTGGGCATCTTGCAAGGCAGCACATTAGCATGCACATTACTCAGGATATTCATAAAGTTTTGCTTTAGAAGCCTTATCAGGACTAGTTTCTTCTCTACACTTATTTGAGAAACGAATAGACCAACAAATAGGATTAGCCACTAAATCCACATGCAATTTCTATATTGAAAACATTATCGAGGATGTTTCAGGTGCTGGGATTTTGCTTATACCAACTCGTAAATGCTTCAGGAGTACAAGGCCTGTTGGTGGATATTTCGCAAAATCGGTCACTGATCTCCGGGGATTACAGGTTTTTGTACGTACTTTTAGTGGCTATAAAGTAGATGGGCTAGACTTATTCAGAATGCGCATAAACAAAGTTCTATGCTCATTCGGTTACAGGTTTTTATTTTTTATAAAAAACAAAAATATTATAATTAAAAATTAAAATTCAAAAAATATATTTCAAAATTCTAAATCTCAAGCAAGGAGCTCTAAATACAAACTAGTAGCATACCTTATTGTTCGGTATTTGGAAATCCTATGGATCCCAGTACAACATTTGTTTGCCTCGGATTTTGTGCACATGTGGATTAAGAAGTTTCTTCAAAATATTCAAAAGTATTAAATACCGTCTCACTCTTCTATTACACTAAAAAAGAATCAAATTTTCAAAATACGTCTAACGTTTTAATAATCCTAGATCTCATGCAATGAGCTTTGAATCCGAATTGGTAGCATACCCTACTGTTCGACATTCAAAGAGTCATACGAGTCTTAGTGCAACCCTCGCTTGCCTCAGACTCTATGCATATGTGGATCCGGGATCACATCTAAAGATCAAGTTTTCAAAATACGTTGTTTTCCTAGATCTCACGTAATGAGCTCTGAATGCGAACTTGTAGCATACCCTACTATTCGACATTTAGAGAGTCATATGAGTCTCAGTGCAACCCTCGTTTGCCTCAAATTCTGTGCATATGTGGATCCGGGAAAATACTTGAAAATTAAACATTTCAAAATACTTCTGTAATTTTAAATAATCCTGGATTTCACGCAATGAGCTCTAAGTGCAAACTGGTAGCATACCCTATTGTTCAACATTTAGAAATCATATTAGTCTTAGTGCAACCCTCTTTTGCCTTAAACTCTGTGCATAAGTGGATCCGGAAAATCATCTAAAATTTATTTTCATACCAAACTCAAAAAATAAATTTCAAAATACATTGTCCAACATTTAGTCTCACGCGATGAGCTCTAGATATGAACTGGTAGCATACCCTACTATTCGGTATTTAGAAATCATATGGGTCTCAGTATAGCCCTTGTTTGTCTCAGACCCTGTGCATATGTGGACTAAGAATTCTTCAAAAATTTTCAAAACACTTTCAACCTATTTCAATTTAATACAAACCTACTTTTTCAAATTACCTCTGAAGATCAAGTCTTCAACCAGAAATACATAGACTTGAATTTTCCATTGCACCAGGGAATACGTAGGAGCAGGATCAAGTTTTGTTAGGTTATTTTTCACAAACTTATTTATTTTCTACCCTATTTAAAAGGATCAAACATTTTTCAAAAATACCAAATTCACACATTCATTTTAAGGGTACCGTTCTTTGGAATGGGCAAGTAGGGTGCCTAATACCTTCCATATTCGTAACCGACTCCCAAACCTAGATTTATTCCTGAAGTTAGGGTTTTTCCAAATATTTTCCCTTAAAATAAAATTTGGTGGCGGTTCCACGATCAAATTAAATTCTTTTTAAAATTTTTAGCGAGTTCGTCATTTCGTTGTAATTACAATTATAACAGACATGGTCGAGGATTTAAAGCAATCCTAATAGGTCAATAGGTGACTTAGGTTAACCCAACTTGCAGTAGAGAAAAAAATTCACAATTATAAAAAAGGAAACTAGACCATTAAAAAAATAAGTTAAGATATTTTCATACACCTCTGTATTACTTATGTGTCATACCTCATTTCCCCTTCTGTTTATTATTTCCCCCATTTCCATTTCTCTTTTGGCATCCTCTTGTATGATCTTGGAGGTGGGAGCCCTTTTCATAATGCTAGTTACAGAGCCCTTTTCCAGCCTTACTAGTACTACGATTTTGTATTCTTATCTTAGGATTAGGATCATGGAATATTTTGTTAGGTTAACATGTTCCTATGTGCTTTTATCTACTATGTGTAACTTACCCCAATTCATAAGACTTTAGTGAAACTTGTGATATATATAACACCCTAAAAATGAATATCGATTTTATGCTTAAGTCGTTCATTCAGTTCCATTAATAGTTTGTTATCTCATGATGCCAAATCTTTGAAAATACTTATTAGTGAAAAATACAGTAATTTTTTTTAAAACAAACACTTTGATATATATTGCGAGCCTTGTCAATATAGCGTTTCATGATAGTTTACTAATCATATGCACGTATAGGTTATTACCATTACAAATTACTTCCTTTGTTTTAATTATATCCAATGAGCAATAAAGCAATTTAAACATAACTGATACATACATTTACAAACATCACATAATTATACAATCCTTATTACATTTACATAATCAGTTATAGGCACTAAGGTCTTTACACCTACTTAATTACATACCATGGTTATGTACATGTTTACTTCATATCCTGATTCATTCACTACTCTACAACTACATAGTCATAATTAGGATGCCTGCATCTAACTATTTACAAAATTTACATTATGGGTATGACTTCTTCTTCTTCTTCTTCTTTTTCTTTGGGAAAGACAAAGGGACCAGCAAACCTCCACAGGTCTAGTGATAAAAATGCTCCAACCACATGCTCGGATCCAGAGAAAGAAAGGTTCCATCGAGCATTTCCTAATAAGCTTGAAAAGGAGAAGACATAGGGTAAAGAGAGCTTCCTTCTGACAACTAGACAAGTAGAGAACTATGATAGCGGGACGAAGTCTGTGGGGTCTATTTCCCCTTCTGAGGAAGAGGAATCTTCAACTGTTGCAGTTCTTTGCCTTCTGAAGCAAGAAGGAGACGGGAAAACCCCATTAGGATGGAAAACATCTAATGGGATAGAGAAACTCGTAGTTGTGAAGTTTGAACTTAAGACCTTAGAAATAAAAAGGTATCCAAATGAAAAGTAAATCCTTACACTAGTATGGGTTGTAATCAATAGCCTATAGGGGTTTTGCTATCCAATTTACATTACTAATGTCCACAAAAAGTACTATCGTCACGAAGGACATTTTGTTCATCTAGGAAGAAGGGACAGGAGTGAGAAACTAAGTTTCTTAGTAGGATTCTACTCTATTCCTAGTGTTATCACTTTCATCCTGCCACTTTAGGTTATTAGAAAAACATGTCATGCATGCAGGGTTACTTTTTAATCTTAAAAGAAACTCTTGCTGAAGTGGATCACTTTTATATAAGAAAATATTATTAAGTAAACATATAACTTTCCTATACATCATAATTCTTAGGGATTAAATCAGAGATATTATTTGATCATTATTTTCTCTATGTCTTTCATTTCTCATATCTATTCTATATCCCTCTCTCTTGGTGATAATTAAGTCATAGGCATACATTAACATTAGTCAAACAATATCTTCTCACTGGCTCTACTACTCTACCTTCTATTCTTAAGGATATAAGTTCATTTCTACATGGTCGTCACCATCAATAAAAAGTGAAGAACCCTTTTTTCTTCATAATAAAAGGATTTGTGGAGAACCCTTTTGTCTCCTCTTCAGTAGGACTTTTTTTCCCTCTAGATGTGCACAAGACATATTAAGAGTAGATTAAATTTTCGCATAATTTTTCTTTAGTGATCCCTTAAACCATTTAGGTTCATTTTAAAAGCTTCCAGATAATCATGCATGCTTAATCAATATTCAACCAATATGCCATGCACATTTATGTCTCATTGCTATCACATCATCATTCATACATGATCCTTATACATAACATGATTCTTTAAACATTCATGAGCATTCATCATCCATCTTACATTACACTTTATACATTCATAGAGCAGTACACAAGTTGGCTTAACATTCTCAAGTGTATAATTGTCTTCTACGTTAAGACTTTGTTATGCTTATCATCCAATCTTGGGAAACATAATCACATATACCCATACATGTCTAACTTGTTTAATTCATAACATTTTATGATGAACCACTCATGGGAGCTTATTTCACTTAACCTTTTATGTTTACTCTCAGCCTTTCCTTTTCTCAAAGGTGAAATTGTTTCACATGATTTTTATAAAACTTAGAAGTTTTCCCTTAGGTGACCAAATGGCACCTATTGAATTACTCTTTGTGTACTTTAATTCACATGTCTTATGCATAACCTAAGAAAATTAGGACTAAGGGTCATGTTTTAGTAATATTTTAAGTTACTTGTATAAATTTAGTTATACATGGTTAAGTGGTATCCATGCTATTGCCAAGCTTCATTTAAACTCTCAATCCTTTTATTTTACATGAAAAAGGTCCTTAATGTACCTTAACCAAGATTTAAAACACATTCTTCCTTAATTAACTCAAGGTGACCAAATGCACAACCAAAGTTCCTAAGGCCTTCTAGTTCTATTTTCTTTATCTTAGAACATGATTTCTACTGTTGAAGTTTAGGTCATTAATCATTACCTAACATAGAAATTTTTAAGATTTCCCCCTCACACTTGGAGGTTATGGACAAATGGTATACTTCAACTTTTTAACCCTAGAGTTCATTACTAACTAATCAATTTATGCATGCATAGGTTTAGGCCTAGGTCATAGTGAAAAATTTTAACTTTCTTTCACTATTTTAGCCATCATGGCCGACATCCTATCATTCCTAAAACTTTCTTACACTTTTGATACTTTTTATTTATATGCTAAGAATGCTTAATTAACCCTAGCCACGAATTTAAATTATTTTTTCTTAATTAAATCTAAGGTGGCCGAATGCCACTCCTAGATTTTAAGGCATCATATTTCATCTTTACTTAACTTAAATTAATGAATCCTTCTAGTTAGAGTTTAGGTCATAAATCTTTACCAATTTTAGATACTTTTAAGGCTTCTTCCTTACCCTTGAAGGTTATGGCCAAATTCCAATTTCTTTCTCCCAACTCTATGGTTCATTCTTAGTTATTACTTTTATGCATTCTTAAATCTAGCTTAAGTTTTAGTTGAGTTTTTTACTTGATTTTCATGGTTTTTAGCTACTATGGATGAATTATCATCCTAACCATTTCCAAATCTTTCTTACAGATTAAATTTCTCATGTTCCCTAATAGTGGTTCTTAATACCCTATAATTAAAAATTTAAACTCATTTCCCCTTAATTAGCCAAAGGTAGCCGAATGCGGACCTTTTGATTTTAGGACTTTTAGTTCAATTTTTCTTCTCTTAATAGTTGTTTCACATCATTTATGACTTTATCTTATAGCTTGTTTAATCTTTAGAAATTTTTAGAGATTTTACCCCTAACTTAGCATAAGTGGTGGAATGCCCATTCTTGGTGTCTAAGGTCACATTTTCAAAATTTCTTCTCATGTCACCTTAGTTCCATGATTTTGTGCAGTTGTAGCACCTTAAGCACTTAAATCCATACAAGGCTTGTCCATACTCTGTAGCTTTGGTCATGGTCAAGGAAAACTTAGGTGTCTTATTAATCTTGTTCCATTTTGGTCTCAAGATTTCAATTTTCTCTTAGTAGAATTTAGATCTATGCCTGAATCAAGCTTATGGGACTAAAGATTCTTTTAAGTAATTTAGTCGATGGGTTCAGATCTGGACATTTTTCCACACAATTTCATAATATTAAGAAAATCAACAATTTTCAAGCTTTAAGCATAAAAACCTTCAAGATAATATATTTCAAGACAAATAAGTGTAGATGCACTAGTCTACTCCAAGATTCATCCATCTCATATTAGGAACACTTCAAAAATTTTCCTTATGATCTCTCAAAACTTCCCAAAGCATCAAAATTGATTTTTAAGAAATTTTAACCAATTAAATTGCTTCTAAGGTGGCTAGATTTAATCCATCCAAACTTCATTTTAACTTTCAAAAATAACTAAAGAAAGGTAATGCTTATTTTGAACCATTCACAGGAAGCCTTGATCACTCATGAGTCCAAACAAAATGGGATCTATGGATCTTAGAGAAAGGATCCACAAAAAGAAAACCAACCATAAAAATTAAGATTTAAAGCTTAAAAGACAAAATAGTAAAATCCTACTTGATGGAGGATTGGTGTGGGATTTTAGTGAGGCTGTGGTGGCTGAAATTGTTTCCCCCTTGGTGTTCCATAAAGATCTCTTAGTGATGGTGTCGCAACTATAATTACAACGAGATGACGAACTCGTTAAAATTTTAAAATAATTTTATGGATTATGTGGAGCCGCCACCAAATTTTATTTAAGGGAAAAAGATTTGGAAAAACCCTAACTTGAGGATGAGATTCGAAGTTTGGGAGTCGGTTACGAGTGGGGAAGGTGTTAGGCATCCTACTCGCCCGTTCCGGAGAACGGTACCCTTAAACTGAGTGTGTGATTTTGTAAATTGTTTGATCCCTTTAATTAGAGTGAAAATAAATAGCTTGATGGAGGTTAGCTTGACAGGACTTGATCCTGCTCCTACTTATTCCCCAATGCAATGGGAAACTCAAGGCTTACGTAGTTCTGGTGTGTGAAGACTTGACTTTCGAGTTGCTTGAAAAGGAAATGGGTATTTTGAAAATATCTTAGGGCAGAATCCTCAGTCCACTTATGCACAAGATCTGAGGTAAACGTAGGTTGCATTGGAATCCATATGAATCTCTAAATATCGAATAGTAGTGAAGACCGCTAGTTTACTATTTAGAGCTCATCGCGTGAGACTTACGATTCCCAAAAGGAATTAGTTTAAAAAGAATAGGGATAAGAAAAGAATTGGGTTTGATTTGAAATGAGAAATAAATTTGATTCAAAATTTGATATAAGGAAAAAGAACTTGATTTTTATTTTGGAGAAAAAGAATTTACTTTAACTTGAAATTGAAAGAAAGATTTAAGCTTGAGTTGATTTGGAGAAGAAAGAATTTTATTTAATTTGAATCTAAGGAAAAGATTTAGGCTTAAGTTAAATTTGGAGGAGAAATAAATTTATTTAAGCATTTAAATTTAAGAAAAAGATTTAAGCTTGAGTTGATTTTGGAGGGGAAAAAATTTATTTAATTTGAATTTAAAGAAAAGATTTTGGAGGAGAAAGAATTTTATTTAAGCATTTAAAGAAAAGATTTAAGCTTGAGTTGATTTTGGAGGGGAAAAATTAATTTTATTTGAATTTAAGGAAAATATTTTTGAAGAAAAAAATTTATTTAAGCATTTAAATTAGAGTCGTTTTAGCTTGAGTAGTTTAGAGCCGGACGCTGAGTTTCAGCCCAAATGGGAAACATGTCGCGTTGTTGGCCCAAACATGAAATGGCCCATTGTTCATAGGCTTGCAGGGATTAAAACAAATTGATGCGTGCAGGGATCGAACACTGGTATCTTGTGGATACGGAGGAAACACTCAACGACCTGAGCCACTCGATTTTTGTAATATCACATTCCTTTAATCATACATGTAAGCATGGGTGGCGCTCATTTTGTTCCAAACATGATTCACAGGTGGGGTCCACTCTCATTGTCTTTTCGTGTGTAGCCTACGTCCATGCATGGGATTGATTTGGCTTCTGATTTTGGTAAGAAGACCCATAGAACCCCATGCCTACCCGTTAGAACCTATGTGTAGTTTCATATGGATTCTCTTTAACTTACCTTCCTAAACTTAGACTAACTCATGACCTAGGTGGCAGAAGGCTCATGGCTGATGGTTGATGGTTGAGTGGTAATTCCCTAGCCAATAGCAAGAGCCAGAATAGTCTTTGGATACCTCCCGCCCAAGCAGATGGTGTGCATGAAGTGTAGAGTACTTAGAACCACATTATCAGCGCGGGGTGCACCAAGATTATAGGGGATGAAAATGTATAACCTGTTTCTATGTGGTTTGCGGAGAGTACAAGACACCCAGCCAATTACGAGAATCTCAGCATCTTTATCAAGCTCGGTTGAACTTAATTCTGTGTATGCACACTGGGCTATGGCTATTGTCTTCACGTGAGCTAGATTATGCATGGCTGTGCTTGGCCCTTCTAATGCTTCATCCATGATATCTGCACTCAAGCCAAATCCATTGAGGTATGCCTATTGACGACCGAACACACCTGTGCATAAGCTAACTTTGGGAGTCTCGACACCAAGAGCTTTCAGGTGTCATGATGGTGTTCATACCCACAGCAAATAGAACTATCATGAATGGTTAGTGCATGATTGGGAGGAGACTCTAAGTACTTCACTACCATGGATGGAAGACGAAGCCAAGAAATCACAAAAGACCATTCCTAATGCCAAACAGATTTATGCAAACTCTGAGATTGCACTCAACCTTCACTGACCTCCCATATCGTTCAACTTAGTTTTCCAGAAATAATAGTTGTTGGGTTCATCATCTTTCACGTGAAACCAAACCCAATGTGCATCTAACTTGACCATCAGTCACAAGCTATAGATCCTGGGTGATCGTGTTACTACAACAAGATGAAGCTACATCCATAACATTATCTCATGCTTGATTTCGAAAACGTCTAAGTGTATATGTGCATGTTACTACCGAAAATGCATCATCTCATGCTTGATGCAGAATCATGAAAACACATAGGGGTATGCATGCCTATTGCTACTAAGAAACAGCCAATCTTCTACCAACCAGGGTTTCTCCTTTCTCCTTATGAACTGAGTCGCACATTATATCTCTACCTCTAGCTTAAACTCAGGCATATATTCTCAAGCAGAATTTCCTACAAGGATTCTTCCCTTGGAGACTATCGATAGCAGCCAAATATGACCATAGGTTTACTAGGTTTTGTGAATGTCTGAGACTCAGGAATATAGCAAGATTAATCCTTATCACACTAAGCATTTGTCCTTTGCACAAAACTGCCACCATGTATATCTACCAACCTAGAACAAGCACTTTCTTGATTCATTGATGGGGAGAAAGACGACTAACCTTGAATGATGGCACGATTAGTCTTGAAGCCAATCCTACTTCTTTTCTTCAAGCTTGGTGAATTGAGTGCCCGCCGGAGTGGATTAGAGCCGACTTCTCGAACTCGTGAATCACCCCCAAGGTGAAAAAGACCTCTCCGAGGGAGCTTCTTGGAGAAGAACTTCTCTCTGCCGCCTTAAGAAAACCTCCTCCCTCTCATGCACGTCGATCCCTCTCTACCCCATTCTCTCCTCTCTTTTTTTTTTTTTGTCTTTTTCCTTTTCTCCTCTTCTTTTGTTTTCCTTTGTTTTCTCTTTTTCGAATTTTTTTGTTTTTTCGTTTTTTGTTTTTTCGTTTTCTGTTAATTAGTTAATTCAGTTTTGTTTTTGTTTTACTATTTTTGTTATATTAAAATTTTTCTCTTTTGTATTTGTTATATTTTCTGTTATTAAAATTTTTTAATCCTTTCTGTTATATATATATATATATATATATATATATATATATATATATATATATATTACTTTTTATATTTTTTCTATTCTGTTTCTATTTATTTGTTTCCAGTTTTTTATTTTATTTTATTTATTATTATTATTATTATATTTTTTATTAATTCTCTTTTATTTTTATTAATTCTCTTTTTATTTTTATTAATTCTCTTTTTATCTTTTTCTATTTTTGTTTTTTGTTTTTATTAATTCTGTTTTTATCTTTTTCTATTTTATACCTTTTCCAAATATTTTATTTATTTTATTTTTTCATTTTTTTCATTACTAATCTTTCACTTATTAATTTTGTACTTTTATATGTTTGTTTTTTATATATTTTCTTTTCTTTTATTTTGTACTTATTTTTTGTTTTTTTATTTATTTTTATTAGTTATTTGTTTTTTTTTTATCTCTTTCTTTATTTATTCTTATTTCATGGTCTTCCGTTTATTTGTTTTTCTACTTTTATTTGTTTCTTCGCTTTATGTTTATTTTGTTTTTTGTTTATTTTTTTATTATTTAAATTAATATGGGTTTCTTGATTAATTTTAATAATTAGGGGCCTTGGACATAATTGAATGTTTACAGATGGTGATGAGGCTTAGAGATTAGAAGTTGATTTTGGCTTAAATTTAAAAGATGGAAACTTAAGCTTAAGGTGGAAGGTTAGAGTTTTTGGATTAGGTTCAACCTTGAGAGAGTTTTGAGAAAATTTCTAAGGTGTTTAGAAGGTGAAACTGCAACAAATGAGCTTCCCCATGACCCTTAGTGAATTCGACCAAGCTAGGGCATTTTGGTATTTTTGCATGGGATTTCCATTTTCCAAAATAATTCAAAATGTGAGGATATATCATTTTACAATTATATTAATGATAATCAGGATGAATTTGTCAATAGTCAAGTTTAACTTATTCTAAGCATGATTAATTTTAATTAATCAAGATTAATTAACCTTAACCATGGTTGAAAGAATCTTTTCATTTATGATTTTTGTCCTATAGCCATAAATATAGTGATGGCTCATATGGTGAGTCACCATCACAATTTTCACATAGAATTTTCATGCAAACCCTGTGGGCCCACTTTTGGCTTCTTCCTCACACTTTCTTACCTTCTCAGCCTTCGAGGGGCATTTTCGTAGTTTTTTTCAACATTACCCGAGAAGTTTCCAAATTGTTCCTTAAATATTTGTAACACTTATTAGTTCATTACGGAATCATTCTAATGTCATTTGGTATTTTTTGGGAACAATTTAGCCCTTTGTAGAAGCAAAACTTTCTGAGGATATTTTGGGCGTTTTCAGAGTTTTTTAGGGGCTTTTTCATACCTTCTTTATAACTAATCTTTTCTCATAACTTTTTAACCATTCATAATGTTCTATAATCCCTTATAATATTGTTTACCTTTTATTTTATATTTTTCATTCACATTATATGGGTTACTTAAGTGCAAGGGCATTTTCATCATTTGCACCAAACTTTCTATTTCTCTATCTTCGGCTCTTATTCCTACTTTGTTTATCACTAAAGGTTATTTGTAACCCTAGAGGTTCATTAAGAGAATTTCTGGGTGTTACAATATAACCATTCGAACGTTAATTTTCCCTTATGAATGATTATTTGTTCTTTGTCCATTTATGTTTATATTATTATGCTTAATTAATTAATGGAAATTGATCATTCCTATTGATTTTTATGTTGAGTAGGCGATCGTACCATTTATCAATAAGAAGAATATAATGTAAATTAAGTCTAAGGGTTTTGTAGGATCAATTATAATTCTAGACTTCTAAATGGTTATTAACTTAACAAATCTGAATATATTTTATACTTCACTTATTTAAACATCTTGCATGATCGTTGGGGTAGTACTCACGGGAAAGAATATTTCTATTAAATGATCATTGAACAGTAAGAGGATTAAAATGGATGGTTAGCAATTAATATTTCAATCATTCATAGGAGAGTTTAAAGGTAAAAATGGGTAAATTCATAAGGCGATCCAAAGTTTAATATCTATCCATAACTTTGTATTTGTCTTCTTTATCCTTACATTTTTTTTTTGTCTTGTTCTTATATTCTTATTTTTATATCATACAACAAAACCTCTTTTTGATGAGCTCAAAAGTTGGATTCAAAACCTATTTAAGTGTTGTTGATATTATCCTTATGAATATTAGAGATCTAAAGTACCTCCTTTCTACACTAGTGGGTACACTAGCCCATAAGTAAAAGTTGTCACTCATGCACCATGTTTGGAAAATAACACTTAACCCCTATTATGGTAGTTGAATTAATAGGAAGAGTATAACATGTTTAAGATATTAGATAATTCCTTCGATGATTTAAGAGCTTCCAAGATCTCTCCTACTATTTAGAATTCTTCCAAAAGTGTCTCATCTACCTTAGCCTTCTATTTATAAGTATCCACTAACTAAAACTACATATAGGCCAATTACACACAACATCTACGCAGTTACAATAGGTTTACATGTTAGTTACAATAGTTTCAAGGGTTTTGGTCCCCTGTGTTCCTCTTATTTCTCCTCTTATAAAACATTTGTAATAGTTGATCGATACCTATTAGATCATGGATAGAACCATAGTTTTCCCTATTTCTCACATACCACACAAATCCATTAGGGGAAGTAAAGTCAATAAGTTAGCTTGTAACAAATCTTATACTATATGGTTGTCAACTATCTCTTACTATATATTTCAATAGAGGACATTGTAGTGAATGCATAAAGAGAAGAAGACAAATAAGAATAGGTATTTCAAAACATTGAAGATGGTGGTAACACTGAAAGTGGAACAGGACAAGTGACTAATTCTTGAGGCATAGGAAAACTATTGGAAGAATAACAAAAGGGGCTTCGGGCCTTTGTCCATTCTTGGCTAGAAAAAAGGCAAAACACTAGTGCAAGTGGTATATTTGGTGATCCAATTAAACATCCATTGCCTATTAAGGTCAAATACAATAGCAATATGGAAAGGAAATGGTGGCCTCATCATCACATCTCACTCCCACTAAAGTAAATCCAACAACCAAAGAAAACATGATAAAGAGAGAGATATGAACATATTTAGAATAATAAATGAAAATTGAAAAACTAAGCTATTACATAAAATTTATAAACCCAACTATATCTCAAGAAGTCTGGAGTTTTATGTAACAAGCAAGCCAATCAATCAAGGGAAGCATGTGTCAATCCACAATACATGCATACACCAACATCTAAGATCTATATTTTGTGTTTATGTTATGCATGTGGCCCAATCCTTAATACCGGGAAGTAGTTAGGTGCTCATATTTTCGACAAGTATTGGTTAAATCATCAACAACAAAACAAGCTCAAGTAACCATGAAAATCCCCGATGTATTTATGATAGTGAAGTTTAATTGTTAGAATCTCAACTACAAGGGAACTGCCTCCCAATATTTTAGAGTTATCACTCTCAACACACCTAAGCATCCAAGATTATATCAATTGATCCTACAATTTCATAGAACATGAAGGAGTTGTGCCTCCCCAAACACCACCTTATCAATCACAATGCACATGATGTTTGAATCCAATATAATTTCACTTTTTAGGTTTCAACTTTCTTTTATCATACAATTCTTGTTGTATTTTTCTACATTTTACATAAAAATTATAATTGCTTAAACCTTAATAAGAGAGACTTTTAAAAATGTTACAATCATACTTGAAATTATGATAAAATGATGAATTCAAAAAAATTGAAAAATATTGTTTTAGAAGTGGAATAGCCATCTAGTTTCATTTTTTAGAGAAAAACATTTGAAATGTATATATATTAATAGAGAAGATATTTAGGTTCTAAAGTTAGTTATAATAAAGGAATGTGCTAGCATCCTACTTTTTCATTTCTAAAAATGATAATTTAAGTTGAACATGTAATTTTAATATTTTAAAAATGAGTTTACTAGCATTTTAGCCCTTGACTCATTTAGTTTTTACAAATTCATCCTTAACTTTTAACATCATGAAAAATAGTCCTTTACTTTGTAAAATCATGCAAATTAGTCCTTCCACTTACTTAAATTATGCAAATTAGTTTACAATAAGGATGAATTTGAAAGATAATGATAAAAGTTGAAGACTAACAGAAAAGTTTGTTTTTTAAGTAAAGAACTAATTTGTAAAAGTTAACTAAGTTAGGTACTAAAATGCTAATAAACTCTTTTAAAAAATGTTTGATCTCTTAAATAGAATAAAATACATGTGTGACATGAATAAAAATAATAAATACATTTAGTAAAAAAATTCTAACAAGAATTTGACCTTGTTCTTATGTATTTTCTAATGCAATAAAAAATTTAAGATTATATAATTTTTATAAAAAAAATAGTTCATTAGAAAATAGATTTTTCACAAAAAGGTAATCTTTAGATAAATTTGAAAATACTTGGTTGGTTGAAAGAAAATTTGGCTTTCAGGATAGATCGTAAAAAGAAATTTTTGATAATTCTTGAATAAAAAAGTTTTAATAAAAAATATTTAAAAAATATCCCTATTGCGTGTGATTTAAGACATCAACCTACTCATCCTTTTTCATTAATCATTTTTTCTATTTTTTTAATTTTTATTTAATCGATTCTACTTTCTACTTCTCTTCAAATTGAAACCGAAGATAATTAGAGAAGATATTGTGTGTTAGTATTCTACTTGATGCAATGCATGTTTCTAGTAGAAAAATAGAAGATAATGGTTGTTATGTGTGTTTACGATGTTTATGGTGATAAAAATGATAAAGAAAGAGAGAAAAGGAGGGCAGAGATCTCGACAGAATTAAAGATCAACACTAGACCCTTAGGTCAACTGCTAGGCTAAATTTGACAAACATTAGTTGATTTTCCACTTCAAAAATTCACTTTTGATTGGGGTTTGGATTACCAATTCGAATGAAACACCATACACTTTAGTAGAAAATTAGTTTTAGCTTAAAATTAGTACAAAATGGGTAAAATAATTTAATGATTTTTTTTACTATCCTACGCAAAATTTTCATCCATTTATGTGTATATATGTAGGGATAAAGACCTCTGTGTGTGGATGATGAAGGTGTGATTATGCTAGAAAATGAAAAGATAGGAATAGAGCAACTGAGTTCAACTCTCTTTTGGTTATTTTCATTTTTTATGCTTAAAAGATTCAAGCAAATGTGTATGGTAGTAAAAAATGAATCAGAAATGTATGTTTGTGCGTAATGATAATGGTGTATGCTTTGAATTTATTCTTGTATATAAAGTCTTGTAATGATTTACTGAATTTAGATGATATTAATTATGTCATAAATGATATAGGATCAAATAAATAGTGTTTTGAATATATGATAATAACCATAACATATGAATGAAATTCGCAATGAGCATAATCAAGACAGATTCAAAATTACTTAACTTAGTCCAGAAATGCATACTTTAAAAGAATGAATGTTTAAGAACAAATGGTCAAATTTAACCTCTAAATATACCAAAAGAAGATAACACAACAATTAGTAATTACAATATTAATTAATTTAGGGGAAGGAATGGTGAATATACTTAAACGTGAAGTGGAGAATATACCCGCTAGAACTTGAATCGAATTGCTAAGCATGAATTATGGATGTTGGAGAAAGAGAATCAGAAATCTAGATTCTATTTTAACAACATAAAATCTAAGAATTAAATAAATTTCCTTCAATTATATAGTGAGAATTTCAAATGCAGTTCCTTGGAAAATCCTCTGAAGAAAAATCACAGGATTCCAAGGTTAAGCATAAAATCCCTCAATGTGATTATTGTTAAAAGGGTTTCTAATGAGAAACAATTCTTCAAAATGAAGAGAAGTACAAAACTAAATCCCAAAGAATATAAAAAATAACCAAGAAAAATCCCTCAAGAGATAATTTGAAGACGAAATTAAAATTTTAAAAAAATGAAAAATCCCCTGATTTCCCATTTATCCACAAAAGCCAGTTGACTAATTTCTAATTGACTTATCAGAACTTAACTAATTAATTAATTAATTTTTACCGCATAAATTCATTTTTGGACCTAATGTACCTTTTTAAGAATTAATTAAAAATTTATCAGACTTATTTTTTATATCTTAGGTTTCTAATCTAATAAATAATCGTAAAATGCTTTTTTTTCTAAAAGCTCATTAAAATTATATTTTTAATTTATTTATTCTTTACTTATGATATTATTTATTATTTTTTCTTGTAATTTTTTTTATAAAGTCCTTTTTGGAGTAAAAATATATTTAAGCCTAAATTATATATATATGTTTAGTTTGAGTTAATATTCTTAAAAGTGTTGGAAGTTTGATTTTTAATTGCTTGAAACTTGTATATATAATTTATTTATTTATTTTTTTAAAATACAAAAAAATATACAAATCTCTGGATGCAATCTTTTATAATATTTTTAATAGTTTGCTCTTGAGTTTCTCACTTGTGTTTTACCCTATGAAAGTAGGAACAACTAGAAGATCAATGCCAGAATAAGGATATAGAACCTTACTGGATTACATGGTCTCCACTAATAAGGACCTAGGTAGTAGCCTTATAAGTCCTACATCGGAAGGTGTTACAAATTTTGAGTTGAAGCTTGCATTTATCAATATGATCCAAAACTCATTTTAGTTTGAATGACTAGTGAAAGAAGACACACACCTCCACATCTGGAGATTCTTGAAGTTAACAGATATCATCTGGATAAACAGTGTCTCCAAAGACACCATCAGACTACAACTATTTCCCTTCTTAATCAGTGAACATGTAGACGAGTGGCTAAACTCGCTTCCAGAAACATCCATCACATCCTAGGATCAACTGCAATGCCTATTCCTAACATAGTATTTTTCATAATCACTACAAGTTTAAACCATTTCAAGAATGAATCCTTGTAAGAAGCTTTAGATAACTTTCATACCCTACTCTGAAGATCCAACACCATGGGTATCAATTACGCCATCTAGTACAGATCTTTTGTAATAGTCTTTCCTTTGCCAATAAGGTTATAATTGACGCAACCTCTGGTGGGGGTATCTAACACAACCCCTTGAAGATACAATGAAAACTATGGAAAACTTGGCTACTTATAATTACCAATGGAGAACTTCAAGAAAATGGAAAAGCCTTTAACCCACTATTGTATACCAGGTAGACCAAGTTGCCATTCTGGAAAACCCAATGAAGGGTATAAGAAAAAGTGAGATGCATTGGCATAGGCATAGCCTGCCCAAGTGTCCACTGCACCTAGGACAAGCCCATACAATTTCTATGATTCCATGTACCACGAAGATGAAGGGTGAATAATTGGACCTTGCTTGGCTCAACAAGAAGAAGAGGTCAACTACGTGGGGAACACCTGTAAGGGGAATCCACACCCAGAGAACCTATGCTACCAGGTGTAGAAATCTTGTGCCAAAACATAGAGACGCAGATGTCCCAAATCTGGATTATGAGGGAAAAATTGAAAAAACTCCTAACCCAACAAACACATAAAGCCTTGCCGAAGCAATCACTAGTAGATGCTACGGAGCATGCAAAGGTAATCTATAGAGCTAGAAGGAACTAAAGGCATTGACCAAAGAAAAAAAATGAAACACGTGATTACTGATGGACACCAAGAAGTTGCCCATGAACCCTCAAATTCAAGTGGCGAGACCTCAATTAGGAAAGAAGAAGCTCCAAAGAAGACAATGGAAAAAATCCTTGAAAGACCTCGAGTGAACCCTATCAACCCAGGACACTGATAGAGATTCAACTAGCCTACTTAAAAACTCCTTATGTAATTTTAGTCCAAATCCAAGAAGAGGCAAATAAAGTTTTGATGTTACTTGTACAAGTTAAAACAATTAAAGATCCAGGATAAGATTACGACATAAAGAGTTATCATAATCAAATATTTATAATAAAATATTTGAATTTATTAAATTCAAATACTTAAGATTTGTAATTGATTTGCTTTAAATTATCTTAGAATTTAACATGAATTTACAAGAGATTTATTTTAGTTATTTACATATCAAATAAAGATTTTAGATTGATTTGCAAGTTAATTAGGATTTTAAGATTTGTTATTTGTTTTTATTATTAAATTTTTTGCTAATTTAGGGCAATTATGTTTGGTATATAATATAGTTTATAGATTTAATGTAAAACAATTTTTGAAGAATAATAATACTTATCTTTGAGAGTTTTCATCTTTGTGTGAGTTGTTCCCTTGATTCTTGGGTAAAGAATTACCTTGATAACATTAGTTTTTCTGACAATTCGTGGTAAGGGTGACATTCCTCTTTGATAACTTTAGTGCTCTCCAACAGGTCGCGGTAAGGGTAACATTCCTCTTTGATAACTTCGATGCTCTCGAGCAAGTCACGGTTTTTATCAGATTCCTTTACCTTATCATATTTTGATTCTCAAGACATTCCAATTAATATTTTCGCATTCTGATTCATTCACGTAGGGTGAATTATATCATTTAATATTAAATCATAGGCTCTTCAAAATCAGGTGTTGTCTGTAACACCTATAAATTCTCATAATAAACTATTTATGTTATAAATAATCTTTTGTAAGATGCAAAGTGGGAATAATAGCAAAAGACAGGGAAAATAGAAAATTTTGTGAAAATGACAAAAATGCTCCTACACTAACCCAAATAATGTGTGCGAAGAATAGAAAATAAAAGTTAAAATATATTCTAAGGGATTAGAAAGCACAAAGGACGATTGAAAATTCATGTGAAAATAATAGGAGCAAAAATAGGTCGAAAAATATCCATTAGAAAACTTTGAAAATGACTTAAACACCTTTAGAAAGCTCTGTTTTCTACAAAGAGATAAACTATCTCCAGAAAAATATCAAATAACATTAGAATGATATGGGAACAAACCAATAAGTGTTAGAAATGTTGGAGGAACAATTTGTGAACCTCTTGGGAAATGCTGAGAAAAATTATGAAAATGTCCCTAGATAGTTGGTAGGGCAAGAAAATGCAAAACAAAAGCCAAAAGTGAGACCCACAACATGTGCACGAGATTCCCATGTGGGAAATGTGGCAGGAACTCACCATATGAGTCATCACTCTAATAATAACATGGTAGGACAAAAATCATAAATAGGAGAGATAAAACTAACCATGATTAGAGTAAATTAACCTTGTTAAATTAAAGTTAACCATCCTTAAGATAGGCTAATATCGATTAGTGTCAAATTCATAAAAATTAGCACCAATATAATCCTAAAAGAATAATTTATCAAATTTAGAATTATTTTGGAAAATGAAAATTATATATAAATGTACCAAAATGCTCTTAAGTGGGAAATTAATTTCCACATTACCCCTAAGTGGTTGAATTCACTAAGCACCATGGCAGGCCTCATTTTCTTCATTCTCCACTATCTAAAAGCTTATAGAAACTATCCTAATTCTCTCTAAACTCAATCTAACCCCAAAACCCAAAAGTCCTACACTTAGCTTAAACTTCCAACTTTGAAGTTTAAGTTTAATCATGACTAAATCACCAAGCCTCACCACCACCACAACTAGAAGATCTTGTGTGGACCATTAAGGGAGGATAAAATCAACCATCAAAGCCCCACCAAAATCCCACCACAAAGTATTCAGCAAGTAGGATTTTACCTTGTACTTTCATAAGCTTTAACTTTACTTTTATGATATGTTTTTCTTCTTCTTTATGATCCTTCTCTAAGATCTATGAATTTCTTTTTTTTTTAACTTTTGGGAGATCAAAAATTTCCTTGGATGGTTAAATGTGAGCATCACCAATTTTTGGTGATTTTTTAAAGAAAAGAAGAAGCTTTAATGGATCAAAGATCTTCTAGTAACTTTAGAAGCAATTTAATCAGTTAAAATTTCTTAAAAGCCAAGTTTTAAGCTTTGCTGCAGATTTGAGTGTTTTTGAGAAAGGTTTTAAAGTGTTCAAATTATGAGACTTATAGATCTTGGAGTAGATCTATACTTGTTTGCTATAAAAGATGATTTCTTTTAAGTTCTTATGTTAAAATATAGTATCTTAGTCATGTCTTTGCTTAAAGTTTTTATTTGTGTAATTTTTCTTATTAAGTGTTCATACATGGACTCATGTAATAAAATACTTAAAGGAACAAGAAAAATTATGTAAGAAGATCCATAAGCTTAACTTAAACATGGATTTAAAACTACTATAAGTAAAGGTGGAGATTTTGGACTCAAAGTGGCATAAACCATTTAATACCTACCATGACTATGACCAAAGGTATGGGTTAGGAATTTTTATGGAAGGATCTAAGGACTTATGATGGACCAAGTGCTAACACTTTAAGATGCCAAAGTCATATGACAAGAAAAGTTGAAAAATGAACTCTTGTTCAAGCACCTAGCATTCGGGCACCTTACTTTAAATTATGAGAACTTGAGTTTAAAATTTTGTTTAAGGTGTCAAAGGGAATCTAGTCAAGTATAACTAAGGAATTAGAAGTTTGAGAGGGACTTGAAATGGTTTAAGGATGAATTCAACCATTTTGGTGAAATTATATAAAGACATGCTAAATTTCATAACACCAAAACCATAAGAGAACAAATTAAGGAAAAGGAACCTATATCTATCCATTTAGGACATTTGATCATTCTCCTAGTAATTAGAAAATCTTGATTTAAAATTTTAATTAAGATGTAAGAAGAGGTCTAAACAAGTTTAAGGAATATGGTAGAACAAACACTTAATTAATTAAGAAAAGTGGCACCATCAAAAACTTAACTAAGCACATTATGCAATTTTGATTTCTATAATGAACAAGTCCTAAGAATACTATAACCAGCTAATCAAATTCTCATGCTCATAGTTAAATATTTTTGTAAAATTCAAGGAAGTTAATTATAACCCGTTCAACCCAAGATCGATGTTTTATGAATTGCTAAAATAATTTAAATAAAAATTTCTAAAATATTTAAAATTTAAATAAAAATTGCTAAAGTAATTTAAAGATACCTTCTTAGAATGAATTTTATGAATTTTTTTTAACGTAATCTCAAGATTTTTGAGGTAAAAGAAAAAAAGATAAAAAACTTTTGCTGAAATATGTGATGAAGAGGTAAAAGAAATTATTTTGCATAATTTAATAGTTCTATATTATTATGAACTCTAAATTATTGAAGTGATCTTATATTTACGTATGAATAGACAACTTGGCCTAACGTAATCTCAAGATTTTTGAGATCCTTAACATTCATGCTGCTCAACATTTCATCCATCATTGGCCTACAATGACCAAAATATTTTCGCACATTATTAACATATAATAATAGACTTGTAATAATTGATAAAAAATTTTAACAATAATTACAATAATATCATTTACCTTTCTCCTTTTTCAACATAATCTACATGATGAGTAGTAGTTCAAGAATGTACATCAATATCTTTATTTGTAAAGGGAATTGACATGTTAGATAGGTTTGAAATGATTACTCTTGGAAAAATTCTCTAAAGCTCATTCAAAACAAATTTAAAACCACCTAACATTTTATTCTTAATTTCCTCAACTTGTTCTTTTAATTTTTTTTTTTTGCATTTCCTCTTTAAATTTTTCCTAAATGCTTTTCATTTCTACTTAAGCATTCCTCTTTACTTTCTCAATTATTTTTTGAGTTTCAAGTTGAGATCGAGTTCCCCATAAGTCTGATGGTACAACCCTTTTTTTTGTATGTTTGCACATGACTAGGTCTATCTTTTCCCCAGACATATGAAAAGATATCTTGGGTCGTGCCTTGTTCTACTACTTCTAGATGTGAAGCTGCTACCTCTTCAAACTCTGACTATATTAGATGTTAGAATCATAATTAAGAGGTAATAAAAGTTAAAATAATAAGATGATAGATATACAATAATTTTTCTGGTTGCTTCATTCTTAGGCTTGTGTGTTAGAATGTACATTTCCATTTAGGATGACTTTTTACCATTTGGATTCTTGGTTGTCTATTCATACGTAAATATAAGATCACTTCAATAATTTAGAGTTCATAATAATATAGAACTATTAAATTATGTAAAATAATTTCTTTTACCTCTTCATCACATATTTCAGCAAAAGTTTTTTATCCTGAGGTATGAACACCAGTGTGCATTACTCTACTAACTTTGTTCTTCTTACTACGAACCTTTAAAAATAACTCCATATAAATACAAACATAAAAATAGTCATATACAAAGTAAATTGAATTATATAACATCAATGCATTTAAATCACCATAGCTCGGTCAAATTTCTAGAATTTAACAAGAATTCTTCATTAATCAAGAGAAATATTAAGTGGTCCATCTTTATGTTATAATCCTCAGTCATGTTTTGCCTAAAATATTTATTCTTTAGTCTGCATTTATAAATTCTCCAACTTGAAACATAGTCTCCAAAACCCATTTTTTGGCATGTTCATTAATGTCAAACTATAAATTCACAAAAACACATGATAATGAATACTTAGCATAATTAGAGGAAAAATAATTATATAAAACAAAGAGATATGACACAATACAATGACTATTTTCCACATGTCATCCCAATTTTCCTTTAGTTCTTTCCAAGTTGTGTAAGTTAGCGGAGCCAAATGTGCATTCCTAGCTAGTATCCCTAAATAACTACTCAACTTTGTCCAAAAGCAACTAACTGGTTGACCAAGATCATTCAATTTAACTTGTAAGTGATCTTCATAGCTTAAACCATTGGTTTTTAGGCATCTTGTAGGACCACTTTTCTTCTTGCTATTAACATACAGTTAAGTAATATAAATTACTCAATTTATAAAATAAAACATACCTAAAACAATAAACAAACAACCTCTAACTCACCAAGCACTTCTTCCATACAACCACTTGGTCTTGAGACATGTATTTCTTGGATAGCCGAGGAGAAAAAATGATTAAGAAAGACTTAGATCTTTAGTTTTGAGATATCTTGTAGGATCCTTTTTCTTTTTATTGTTAAAACCTATAATAAATTAATATAAATTAAAATAAAAGTTACTCAATTTATGAAATAAAACATACTCAAAAAAAGAAGAAAACAACCTCAATTACATACCATTGCCATTGAACTTAGGTGACATGGGCATTTGATAAGGACTTGATGAATTTTCCTCTAGCTCACCAAGCACTTCTTCCATAGAACCATTTGGCCATGAGACATTGTATATCATAGATAGTTGAGGAGAAAATGCAAGATAACCTCATCAATGTACGACAATTTGAGATCATCCTCAAATCCTAAGTCAAGCTCAAACTAGGGCAAACGCTTGCCTACAAAAATTCAATTTGAGGTCATCCTCAAATTTTGAGTCAAGCTCAAACTGGGGCAAACGCTTGCCCACAAAAAGTCCAATTTGTCGCTTGTCTTAACAGGATGTCTTTCCTTTACCTGTCTTAATAGGTCAACCATCATTCCACCTTTGCATTGCCTGCACCAACAGATTTCATGCTCGTGCCTTCCCTAACAGGTCACTTCTACTTTTTGCTTGTCTTAACAGGCTACTTCTGCCTTTTGCCTGTCTTAACAGGCTGTTTTTTCTTTGCCTGTCTTCACAGGTCAATCTTCTTTTTGTTTTCACATGACTTATCTTAATAACTATGATCATTCTTGCCTTGCCTGTCTTAACAGGCCATCTCTGTTACGCCTGTCTTAACAGGCCATTTCTACATTCTGCCTGTCCTAACAGGCTTGCTTTTTTCTGTCAACAACAGGACCTTTTTCTACCTGTCTAAACAAGTTTCCGTCATCCCGCTTTTCCTGTTTTAACAATTTTTTTTTATACCACTCTATCATGTCTATCTTAATAGACGTCTTCCTTTCATCCTGTGAAAAATAGGACTTTTACATTTTCATCTGTCTTAACAGGTTATCACTATTCTGTTGTGCCTGTCTTAACAAGCATCTTGCTTTCTCCATGGAACCAGTTATTCATCACCTTCCAAGATGCTATCAAGTGGCATTGAATAACATCAATGGAGTTTAGATCTTGCTTCTATTTCGTTTAATTTTCTTGCGTCTTCTCGGATTTCCGAGTTCATCTTCGTCTCTGTTTTCATTTTAATTTTTGATCGGTCAAATGATCTCCGATTTCAGTGATTTTTGTTGCGTTCTCTTCGTCTTTCTCTCTAGTTTCTGGAATGATATTATTTGTCTACTTTGGATCTAAAAGGAAGTCTCTATGACCAGATTACTGAAGGATGTTCGTCTTGATGCGCAAATGAACTTAACTTGTTTGATTTGTGTATACCTTGCTCATTTCCGGTCTGTTTTTTGTCAAATTTGTTTTGTTTGATTCCTATAACCTATATCTTTCAATTTTTTTGGTTTTAATTTTTCAGATCTACCAAAAAATATTATTCTGAGATTTGCATTCAAATTTTGGCGCCAAATTTTCGAGTTAATCTTCGTCTATGTTTTCATTTTAATTTTTGATCGGTCAAACGATCTCCGATTTTGGTGCTTTTTCTTGCGTTTTCTTAGTCTTTCTCTCTAGTTTTTGGAATGGTATTATTTGTCTAATTTGGATCTTAAATTAAGTTGTTTTGGCCGAATTACTGAGGTATGTTTGTCCTGGTGCGAAAATGAACCTATGTTGTTTGGTTTGTGCATAACTTGCTCATTTCTTGTCTGATTTTTGTCAAACTTGTTTTGTTTGATTCCTATGATCTATATCTTTCAATGTTTTGGTTTTAATTTTTTAGATCTCTGAAAAAATATTTTTTTGAAAAATTTTGAGATTTGAATTTAAATTTTGGCGCCAAAATCTCTTGTGTCTTTGAAGTTTTTTAGTAGATCTTGTTCTTTTAACCTTGTTTAGGTATTATTTTTCATGTGTTGATCCTTCTATATGTATTTCCTTTTGATTTGTTTGTGTTTGTATGTCCTCCTTTGAAAAAAATTCCTAAGAGTGCATGAACATATACATGCATCCTATATGCTAAGTCTAGCTTAAGTCATGCATGATTAAGTCATTGAACCTAAAGAGTTAAGTGTTTGCTTGAATCAAAATTAAAAAACTTAATTCTTACCTCTGGACCTTATGACCTAAGCTGGATTAGAGACAATTGAACAAGGAACATCAATGGAGGTTCAGTCCAACCTTTTATTCCGCTTAATTTTATTGGTTCTCCTCTGATTTTCGAGTTCATCTTCATCTCTATTTTCAATTTCTTCTCAGATTATGCAACGAATTCTAATACGGGCAAGTAGCATTCTCTACTGTTACGTATTTTAATTCGTGCTAATTCAAATATGGCTTACGACGATTTGGATTATGCAAGCACGTCTTTTTTTTTTCTAAAAATTCTTCTGCTTCCAAAACATCTGTTTTTTTTTTCTCAGATTGTGCAAACGGGTTCTAATACGGGTAAGTAGCATTCTCTACTGTTACGTATTTTAATTCGTGCTAATTCAAATACGGCTTACGACGATTTGGATTATGCAAGCACGTCTGTTTTTCTAAAAATTCTTCTGTTTCCAAAACATCTTTTTTTTTTTCTCAGATTGTGCAAACGGGTTCTGATACGGGCAAGTAGCATTCTCTACTGTTACGTATTTTAATTCGTGCTAATTCAAATACGGCTTACGACGATTTGGATTATGCAAGCACGTCTGTTTTTTTTTTAAAATTCTTCTGTTTCCAAAACATTTATTTTTTTTTAGTATTTTATTTTTCTCAGATTGTGCAAACGGGTTCTAAGCACCTCTACATCTAATTGAGCACCTTCTTGGTCAACCAAGAATCCCAGTACAATCTGACATTTCAACTTTATTATTTTTTATTTAATTTTTATTTTTTATTTAATAATCTTTATTTTTCAAAAAAAAATTTATTATATATTTTTTTGATTTTATTTATTTTATTTTTTTAATTTTGTTATTATTCTTATTTTCTGATTTTGTTTATTTTATTTTTCAGAATTTCCTTTAATTTTTCCAAATTTAATATTTAGTTTTCAGAAATTCTTAATTTTCTTTAATTTTCCTTTTTCTGATTTTTATTTCTACTTTTTTTTTCATATTTATTTTTTATTTTCTATTCTTTTTCTTTCTTCTTTTTCTATTTTCAGATATTTATTTTCAGATTTTTTATTTTCTTTAATTTTTGCTTAATTTCAGTTTTGGGTTTTTATGATTTTGATTTTTTGATTTTTTTGTTTTTTATTATTATGTTTTAATTATTTCAGAATTTCTACTTTTATTATTTTCGGATTTAGTTTCAAATTTTAATTATTTATTACTATATTCCTTTTGTTATTATTATTTATTTTTTCTATTTTTTCTACTGTTTTCACTGTTTTAATCATGGTTTATTCTGAATTTCTTAGGATTTTTTTAACTTAGGTTTATCCCCTAATTCCTCGGACATAATTGAGTGTTTACAACCATCAACTTTTCAAGATTGTAAATACATCATTCAAGATTTGGGATTTAGTTATGTAAAAATCCATGCTTGTCCCAAAGATCGTATCTTATATAGGGGGAGTATGAGAATATGGCTCAATGCCTTAAGTATGGTACTTCTAGGTATAAAAAAATGAGTTTGAAATTTCTAAGAGAGAAGTTTCTTGCAAGGCAACTTCACCTTCAATTTCGGCCAAAGTTTTGAGATATTTACCTTTGAAATCAAGGATCAAGAGGTTATTCATGTCTTCAAAAATAGTTGACACAATGAAATGGCATAAGGAGGGTCGCAACCGTAATTCCAACGAGACGACGAACTCGCTAAAATTTGAAAATGGAATTATTTGATTAAGTGGAGCCGCCACCAAATTTTTATTTAAGGGAAAAATATTTGGAAAAAACCCTGACTCGAGAATGAGATTCGAAGTTCGGGAGTCGGTTACGAATGGGGAAGGTGTTAGGCACCCCAGTCGCCCGTTCCGAAGAACGGTATCCTGAAACTGAGTGTGTGATTATTTGAAATTTGTTTGATCCCTTTAATTAGCGTGAAAATAAATACTTGACAGAGGTTAGCCTGACAGGACTTGATCCTGCTCCTACGTATTCCCCGGTGCAGTGGGAAATTCAAGGCTTACGTAGTTCTGGTTGACTTGAAGGCTTGACCCTTAAATGGAGTTTAGATCGGAATGCAAATGTTTTGTTGTTGTTGTTGTTTTTTTTGTTTGGAAATATCTTGAGGGTGCAATCCCAATCCACATATGCACAGGGCCTAAGACAACAACGGCTGCACTTGGACCCATACAGACCTCTAAACAACAAACAGCAGAAAAAGCTACCAGTTCGTTTTTAGGGTCCATTGCGTGAGATTAAGGAAAGCAAAAGCAGGTTTTTATTTATTTGAAAACGAGGGAAATGAGGAGCAATCTTAACCCACATATGCACAGGGTTCAAGACAACAACGGCTGCACTTGGACCCATACAGACCTCTAAACAACGAACAACAGGAAAAGCTACCAGTTCGTTTTTAGGGCCCATTGCGTGAGATTAAGGAAAGCAAAAACATTTTTATTTAGTCGTTTTCTTGATTTGTAAATACCGAAAGCGTGTGGGCTTAATCGGACAGTTTTAGAAAAAAGGAATTAGTGGATTTGAAATTTTATTAGAAAAAAGGAATTAGTTGAATTAGATGTTATTTGAAAAAAAAAAGTTGGGGCTGATTTGCAATTTTTAAAGTCGAGGGGCTGATTGGAAATTTTGAGAAGTTTGAGGACTGATTTGCAAATATAAAAAGTTGAAGGGATAAAGTGCAATATGGAGAATTTTAGGGACTGTTTTGCAATTTTTAAAAGTTTTGGGGAATTTTTGATAATTGCGAAAAGGGGTTCTTCCCCGATTGACTTTCACAGACCCTGGGAAAGGTCTCTGGCCTAATTCTTATCCCTCGGCTGCCGGTCCAGTGCTTCCAATTCCTGGCGGTTCCTCCGCCTCCAAGTCGGGCTCGATTATGGTTGAAATGTGCACCATTTTCATAGCAGAAATGACCTCCCTTGGCCTGGTTTAGTGAGGCCTAACTCCTCGTGCCCAACTCCCCATGGCCGGAGCTCCTCTGGACCCCTTCCCCTAGCCTTGTCGGTTCTGCCTTGGACGGCCTTGGAGGATCGGTGTGGTGGAGGGAGACGATTTCAACAATTCGATCGAGTTTGTCTCCGTGCTCTGTTTCCGACGTCTCTCTCGAGAGCTTCATTGTGGATGACTCCTATATAGTGGGGTGTTTTCCGATCAGCCGAACGAACCTATTCGGGTGTGGGCGTCCCTATTTCCTGGTACTCGAACCACCGACATTGATTCGTGCCCTATGGAAACCATGTCCTCTGCTCTGTTCCGAACAAAGGAGGATCGAGAACGCGCGTGAAACGCAGCTGTGCCTCCCGAACTCCTCTCTTCTTTTCCGTTTAATGGTAAAGTTATGTTATGGCAAAACCAGCGTGAAATTCATCTTTAATTCTTTGGCCGGGTTCGATTTGTATATGTTTCAAACACCTTATGTTCATTATACCAATTTACTCGGTTTGTTCTCAGAATACATTTTGCGCAGGCTATGATTAATGCCCAAATCTTACATTCAAATTATGTCATTCTTATTCAGTATTTGATCAAGCAAAATCCGATTTCTACGTTATCTTTCATGTTTAGACTTGAATCGAATTGTTTGGAGAGAGAGAGAGAGAAAACACCACTAACCTGCACGCCAGTATCCAAAGCTTCATAGTTTGCAGAGGCCTTATCCGCGAGCTTCAGCCGAGACTCTAGTGCCTGAATGCCTCCCTTTCTACTGAGGTTCCCGTCGCAGAGAGAAACGAAAAGACCCTTTTCCCAGGAAAAATTTCTCTCTACCCCTTACCCCGTGTTTTCTTGATTTTTTAGAGGCCAAAAGTCCCCTTCCACTAACCTAGTGACCCTATTTATAGGCTCGGAGCCTGCTTAGGGTGTTTTTCTTTCACTCTTTTGTATCTTTATTTCCTTTCAGAATTTATTTAATTTCTCTTAAAATTATTTTAATTTTTCAGATTTTAAATTTTTTAATCGTTGATTTTAATTATTTTCTTTTTAGATTCTATTTTTTAATTTTCCCAGGTTTTTAATTTTTCATTCTTTTCCAGGTTTTTGATTTTTTAATTATTTTTCATATTTTTAATTTAAATTTTCATTCTTTTCCAATTTTTAATTTTCTAATTATTTTCAGACTTTTAATTAAAATTGTTTCAAATTTTTTCCAGGTTTTTAATTTTAATTATTCTTCAGACTTTTAATTTTGATTCCTTTTCCAGATTTTTACTTTTTAATTTAATTTTTTTTAATTCTTTATTTTTTATTTTTCCTAGATTTTTAATTTATTATCTTTTTCCTTATTTTTATCTTTTTTATTTATTTATTTTTCTTTTAAGAATTTTATTTTGTTTTTGTTTTTCTTTTTAAATTTATTATTATTTATTTATTCTTTATTATTTTTTTTATATATATACCTTTTCGCTTTCTGTTTTCTGCTTTTTCTTGTTTCTCTGTTTTCTCTGCTTTTCTTGATTGTTCACATAAATAAAATGACGAATGGGGGTCTCGGACATAATTGGGTGTTTACAAGGTGTTCGCATTGAAGATGGAAACTAAGGCATCCAATAGACTCACAAGCTTCAAAAATCTTTGATTCTTTACATCCTAATTTTGCATCGAACCCTCGAAATGTGAGGCTTGGGTTAGCAAGTGATGGATTTAATTCATATAAAACATTGAGTAGTATATATAGTATCTAGCCAGTGGTTTTAATGACATATAACTTAGCTCCATGGTATTGTATGAAGCAACCTTACTTGATGTTGTGATTACTTATTCCAGATCCTTCTTCACCTACAAATGATATTGACATATATTTTCAACCTCTAATTGATTATATAAAGGAGTTATGGGAAAAGGCATTGAAACATATGATGCTTCAAGTTAGCAACTATTTTAGGCATGTGCTACATTATTATGGACTATAAATGTTTTACCTGCATATGCTATGTTATCAGGTTGGCGTATAAGTGAGAAATTAGGATGCCCCATATGTAACTATGACATATGCTCTAAATTCTTATATCATAGTAGAAAGAAATATTTTATGGGTCATAGAATATTTTTAGACTCCAAGCATGGATGAAGAAAAGATAAAAAAATCTTTTGATGGAAAATAGGAAATAAGAGTAACACCAAAGCCAGGTTCGAAAATGTTTGAGATATTACGTTATTGAAAGAATGAATTTCGGAAGACTAAAAAGAGGAAGAAAAGTAATGATGATCCATGGACCAAAAGAAATATATTCTTTGAGTTACCATATTGGGAAACTAATTTGCTTCACCACAATTTGGATGTCATGCACATAGAGAAAAATATATGTGAAAATATTGTTGGCACATTATTGAATTTAGATGGGCAGGCAAAGGATCATCTCAAAGCTCGCCTTGACTTAGTGAAATAGGTATAAGAAAAGATATCCATCCTATGAATATAGGTCCAAATAAGATAATTTTTCCACCTGCTCGCTTTACTATGTCATCAAAATAAAAAGAAATCTTTTGTCATGTTTTGAAAGGAGTGAAGCTTCCTAAAAATTATGGTGCTAACATTTCTAGATGTGTTCAACTTGAACAAGATAAAATTCTCGGGCTTAAGAGTCATGATTTCTATATATTGATGCAAGACTTACTCAAGATAGCAACAAGAAAGACTTTGCCAGAAGAAGTTGCAAGAGTGCTCATTAAGTTTAGCTCTTTCTTCAAGATTTTATGCTCCAAAGTTATTGATATTGAGGAATTTAAGTGTTTGAATTATGAAATTGCATTAATTCTTTGTGAATTGGAAAATATTTTTCCTCCTTCTTTCTTTGTGCTAACAATGCATTTGTCTATATATCTAGCATATGAAACTACAATTGTCGAACCAGTACAATATCGTTGGATGTATCCAATTGAAAGGTGCCTTTTTTTTATTCAAATTTATATATATATATATATATATATATATATATATATAAATGTTAATTTGTTTCTCATCCTTTGAGTTTTGTATTTTTATTTTTATACATAGGTTCCTTCTAAATTTAAAAAATTACATGCGTAATCGAAGTCATCCAAAAGGTTCAATTGCAGAAGGGTATATAACAGATAAATGTTTGACATTTTGTTCAAGATGCTTAAATGATAGTCTTCAAATAAAGTTCAATAGAGTTGCAAGAAATATTGATGGTTCAATAGGAAATGGTGTGATGAAAAGTTTAGATCCTACAATGTTGGAGCAAGCTCATCGTTATGTGTTGTTTAATTGTGATATAACTAAGTTGTATATCAAGTAAGAAATATACTTACCTTTTCTTTGTCTAACTTGAGATAAATATTTTTTTACATTACATATTTGATATTTCTTCATAGAGAACATGAAGAGTTTCTTTACCATTAAACAATTCATGGTATGGTAGGAAAATGGAAGAAGGGAAAAGATCATTGTTTTACTTTTTTTTTAATGGTTTGAAGAACATGTTAGGAATATAAATGTGAGTGAAAAAGTTAAAAATGGTTATTTACAGGGCTGAACATTGTTGCTAGAAAATTTTCATCTTATGTGATTAATAGTATAAGTTTATCATTGAAGGTTGTGAAAGGAAAACACAAAATACCAGAGTCATGGTCACTTCATCTACAATTAAATTTAGAAGTAAGAAAGATGAAAATCCTGAAGTAGAAAATGTTAACTATTACAGAGTTTTGAAAGACATACTTGAGCTAGATTACTATGGGAATTCCAAGTTTGTGTTATTTGAATATGATTGGTTTCAAAGCAAACAAGATGGTTTTGGATTTATCCTTGTAAATTTTGGAAAGTTGATTTATGAAAATAATCCTTTTGTATTTGCAGCTCAAGTAAAGCAAGTGTATTAAACAAAAGACCCAAGTGATGATTGGCTTGTTGTTACTAATACCATTCCTAGAGATTTATTTGATATCTTTGGTGGCTTACAGAATTTTGAAGTATAAAAGCATGTAGGAGCTCAATTAAGAAGTCTTATAATTGATCAATCTACGAATGAAGATGAAGATATTAGCCGGTTTAGAGATGATATACCTGGGACAAAAATTGATACATGTGTCTTAGATCACCATCTAACATAAGAAGGATCTAATGACATGCTTGATGTATGTAGTTGCTAAAATAATATGAGATTGAGTTTTTTTTACAAAGAAATTGTATATTCTCTTTCAAAATATCATTTGTAATCCTTATTTTATACTTTAAGTTTAATAAATAGTTTTCCTTTACAAACTTATTGTATTAATTGTTTAACATATATTCCTAGGTTTTCATTTTACTTAATCATGGCAAGTAAGAAAGGTAATATAGAATAAGTGTTTGGTGAATTAGAGGAAAATGTATCAAATCCTTATAAAATGCCTATGTCACCTAAATTGAATGGCAAAAGTACGTAATTGAGGTTGTTTTCTTGTTGTTTTGAGTATGTTTTATTTTTCAAACTGAGTAACTGATATTTTAAATTTATATTAATTTATTGTAGGTTCTAATAGCAAAAAGAAAAAGGGATCTTATAAGATATTTCAAAACTAAAGGTCTAAGTCTTTCTTAATCATATTTTTCTGCATTTCAGCCTATCACACAAGGCTCTGCATGTTTAATTTTCTGCATTTCAGCCTATCACACGAAGCTCTGCATGTTTACATTTCTGCACTTCAGCCTATCACACGAGGCTTTGCATGTTTAGATTTCCGCATTTCAGCCTATCACACAAGGCCCTGCATGTTTACATTTCTACATTTCAGCCTATCACACGAGGCTCTGCATGTTTAATTTTCTGCATTTCAGCCTATCACACGAGGCTCTGCATGTTTAATTTTCTGCATTTCAGCCTATCACACGAGGCTCTGCATGTTTAAATTTCCGCACTTCAGCCTATCACACGAGGCTCTGCATGTTTAATTTTCTGCATTTCAACCTATCACACGAGGCTCTGCATGTTTAATTTTCTGCATTTCAGCGTATCACACGAGGCTCTGCATGTTTACATTTTTGCACTTCAGCCTATCACACGAGGCTCTGCATGTTTAAATTTCTGCATTTCAGCCTATCACACGAGGCTCTGCATGTTTACATTTTTGCACTTCAGCCTATCACACGAGGCTCTGCATGTTTAAATTTCCGCACTTCAGCCTATCACACGAGGCTCTACATGTTTAAATTTCTGCTCTTCAGCCTATCACACAAGGCCCTGCATGTTTACATTTCTACACTTCAGCCTATCACGTGAGGCTCTGCATGTTTAAATTTCTGCATTTCAGCCTATCACACGAGGCTCTTCATGTTTAATTTTCTGCATTTCAGCCTATCATACGAGGCTCTGCATGTTTACATTTCTGCATTTTAGCCTATCACCCGAGGCTTTGCATGTTTAATTTTCTGCATTTCAGCCTATCAGACGAGGCTCTGCATGTTTAAATTTCTGCATTTCAGCCTATCACACGAGGCTCTGCATGTTTAAATTTTCGCAGTTCAACCTATCACACGAGGCTCTGCATGTTTAATTTTCTGTATTTCAGCCTATCACACGAGGCTCTGCATGTTTAATTTTCTACATTTCAGCCTATCACACGAGGCTCTGCATGTTTACATTTCTACACTTCACCCTATCACACGAGGCTCTGCATGTTTAAATTTCTGCATTTCAGCCTATCACACGAGGCTCTGTATGTTTAAATTTCTGCATTTCAACCTATCACACGAGACTCTGCATGTTTAAATTTCCGCACTTCAGCCTATCACACGAGGCTCTACATGTTTAATTTTCTGCATTTCAGCCTATCACAGAGGCTCTGCATGTTTAATTTTCTGTATTTCAGCCTATCACACGAGGCTCTGCATGTTTACATTTCTGCACTTCATCCTATCACACGAGGCTCTGCATGTTTAAATTTCTGCATTTCAGTCTATCACACGAGGCCCTGGACGTTTAATTTTCTGCATTTCAGCCTATCACACGAGGCTCTGCATGTTTACATTTTTGCACTTCAGCCTATCACACGAGGCTTTGCATGTTTAAATTTCTGCATTTCAGCCTATCACACGAGGCTCTGCATGTTTAATTTTCTGCATTTCAGCCTATCACACGAGGCTTTGCATGTTTAAATTTCTGCACTTCAGCCTATCACACGAGGCTCTGCATGTTTAATTTTCTGCATTTCAGCCTATCACACAAGGCTCTGCATGTTTAATTTTGTGCATTTCAGCCTATCACACGAGGCCACGCAAGTTTACATTTCTTCATTTCAGCCTATCACACGAGGCTCTGCATGTTTAATTTTCTGCATTTCAGCCTATCACACGAGGCTCTGCATTTTAGTTTCCTGCATTCTGGCCTATCACATCAGGCCCCTCATGTTTAAATTTCTGTCCAGCCTATCACATCAGGCACTGCATTTTAATTTTCTGCATTTTGGCCTACCGTATCAGGCCCTGTATATTTAAGCCCGCCAGCTCATTACACAAGGTTTGCAAAACTTATGCAAAATTTCCACATTTGAACTACCATCCTCCAATTTGTTAGGGCAGGCATTCCTAAGTTTTCGGTCAAGCCCGGAACTTTTCTGGTACCCCAGAAGCATCATTTTCCTGACATGTTCAAGACTTGCCAATAAGGCTCGCACCCATGCCAATTTTTATCTTTTACCTCGGACATAATTTGTTCACTTCTTTACTCATTTCCTATTGTGATAATCTAGAAACTTGTTTCTTATATTATCTGGTAAGAAAATGAGTAAAGAGGGGCAAACTGTGAACACTGAATTATGTCTGAGGATAAATTTAAAACCCAAAATAAATCATTTTGTTTTTTAGTCTAAAATCAAAAAAAAAGAAAAAAAAGAATTGAAAAAGAAAGAAAAATAATTTTTTAGTTAAGAATTTAGTTAGAAAGTTAGTTGGATTAGCTAATGATGGTTAAAAATTAGTTAGAGAAAAAAGAAAAAAAAAGAGAGAAAAAGAAAAAGAAAGAAAAATAATTTTTTAGTTAAGAATTTAGTTAGAAAGTTAGTTGGATTAGTTAATGATGGTTAAGAATTAGTTAGAGAAAAAAGAAAGAAAAGAAAAAGAAAAAGAAAGAAAAATAATTTTTTAGTTAAGAATTTAGTTAGAAAGTTAGTTGGATTAGTTAATGATGGTTAAGAATTAGTTAGAGAAAAAGGAAAAAATAACAAAATAAGAATAGAAAAAGAAAAAAAATAAAAATAAAGAAAATAATGAAAAGAAAACAAAAAAGAGAAGAATTAGAAAACAAAAGGGGAAGCTTCTTTACTTCTAGAAAATTTTTCCCTTTCATTTTTCCCTTTCCTTTTTTGAAATTTTATCTATAAATAGGGACTTTCATTTAGTTGAAGGGGGACTCTTCATTTCTAAAAAATATTCAGAATTTCTAAGGAGGGAGAGAGGAGCACTTTGAGTCATTGAAAGGGAGGCTTTTAGATTTTTTTTCTAGGAGGAGCACCAAAGAGACTCTTGAATTCTACATCTAATTGAGCACCTTCTTGGTCTCCATGGAACCAGTTATTCATCACCTTCCAAGATGCTATCAAGTGGCATTGAATAACATCAATGGAGGTTAGATCTTGCTTCTATTTCGTTTAATTTTCTTGCGTCTTCTCGGATTTCCGAGTTCATCTTCGTCTCTGTTTTCATTTTAATTTTTGATCGGTCAAATGATCTCCGATTTCAGTGATTTGTGTTGCGTTCTCTTCGTCTTTCTCTCTAGTTTCTGGAATGATATTATTTGTCTAATTTGGATCTAAAATGAAGTCTCTATGACCAGATTACTGAAGGATGTTCGTCTTGATGCGCAAATGAACTTAACTTGTTTGATTTGTGTATACCTTGCTCATTTCTGGTCTGTTTTTTGTCAAATTTGTTTTTTTTGATTCCTATAACCTATATCTTTCAATTTTTTTGGTTTTAATTTTTCAGATCTACCAAAAAATATTTCTAAAAATTCTGAGATTTGCATTCAAATTTTGGCGCCAAATTTTCGAGTTAATCTTCGTCTCTGTTTTCATTTTAATTTTTGATCGGTCAAACAATCTCCAATTTTGGTGATTTTTGTTGCCGTTTCTTCGTCTTTCTCTATAGTTTTTGGAATGGTATTATTTGTCTAATTTTGATCTTAAATGAAGTTTGTATGGCCGAATTACTGAGGTATGTTTGTCCTGGTGCGAAAATGAACCTATGTTGTTTGGTTTGTGCATAACTTGCTCATTTCTTGTCTGATTTTTGTCAAACTTGTTTTGTTTGATTCCTATGATCTATATCTTTCAATGTTTTGGTTTTAATTTTTTAGATCTCTGAAAAAATGAAAAAATTTTGAGATTTGAATTTAAATTTTGGCGCCAAAATCTCTTGTGTTTTTGAAGTTTTTTAGTAGATCCTGTTCTTTTAACCTTGTTTAGGTATTATTTTTCATGTGTTGATCCTTCTATATGTATTTCCTTCTGATTTGTTTGTGTTTGTATGTCCTCCTTTGAAAAAAATTCCTAAGAGTGCATGACCATATACATGCATCCTATATGCTAAGTCTAGTTTAAGTCATGCATGATTAAGTCATTGAACCTAAAGAGTTAAGTGTTTGCTTGAATCAAAATTAAAAAACTTAATTCTTACCTCTGGACCTTATGACCTAAGCTGGATTGGAGACAATTGAACAAGGAACATCAATGGAGGTTCAGTCCAACCTTTTATTCCGCTTAATTTTATTGGTTCTCCTCGGATTTTCGAGTTCATCTTCATCTCTATTTTCAATTTCTTCTCAGATTGTGCAACGGATTCTGATACGGGCAAGTAGCATTCTCTACTGTTACGTATTTTAATTCGTGCTAATTCAAATACGGCTTACGACGATTTGGATTATGCAAGCACGTCTTTTTTTTTCTAAAAATTCTTCTGCTTCCAAAACATCTGTTTTTTTTTCTCAGATTGTGCAAATGGGTTCTAATACGGGCAAGTAGCATTCTCTACTATTACGTTTTTTAATTCGTGCTAATTCAAATACGGCTTACGACGATTTGGATTATGCAAGCACGTCTGTTTTTCTAAAAATTCTTCTGTTTCCAAAACATCTGTTTTTTTTTCTCAGATTGTGCAAACGGGTTCTGATACGGGCAAGTAGCATTCTCTACTGTTACGTATTTTAATTCGTGCTAATTCAAATACGGCTTACGACGATTTGGATTATGCAAGCACGTCTGTTTTTTTTTTAAAATTCTTCTGTTTCCAAAACATTTATTTTTTTTAGTATTTTATTTTTCTCAGATTGTGCAAACGAGTTCTAATACGGGCAATAGCGTTCTCTACTATTACGTATTTTAATTCGTGCTAATCCAAATACGGCTTACGACGATTTGGATTATGCAAGCATGTCTGCTTCCCTAAATCCTGTATTTTCTTAAGAAACATTAATTTTTTTTTTTTACCTAAGATCACCCTTTTCTTCTCCAAGAGATCAAGTCTCTTAACCAGAACTACGTAGCCTTGAGTTTCCCATTGCACTGGGGAATACGTAGGAGCAGGATCAAGTCCTGTCAGGCTATTTTCTATAAACCTATTTATTTTCTATTCTATTTTAAGGGATCAAACAGTTTTCAAAATATCACACACTTAGTTTAAGGGTACCGTTCTTTGGAACGGGCGAGTAGGGTGCCTAATACCTTCCTTACTCGTAACCGACTCCCGAATCTAGATTTCTTCCTCAAGTTAGGGTTTTTCCAAATGTTTTCCCTTAAAATAAAATTTGGTGGCGGCTCCACAATCCACAAAATTCATTTCAAAATTTAGCGAGTTCGTCGTCTCGTTGTAGTTACGGTTATGACACACTCAAGATTGGCGATGATTCCAGCCGGAGGAACGCCAGAATCTCCATTCGATTCCATCATCGATGGAGAAGAGAGGGTTGACTTCTTGAGATAGCCTCTAAATACGAGCGCCATACCAGGTAGGTTATTTCTCAGCTCCTAATCCTGTATGTAGATGTATGCATCCTCGCCTAAACCTATAAGTTATATGAATGGATCAAGATTATATAGGAGCAGCAGATTCACGTAGGATATATCGTTCTTCTTGATTAAAAAGGGAATGATACGAAGGAGATAAGACCTTCCATGGAAGAGAATCTAATTTAGTAGGAAGAAGACACCCAGAATAATTATAACAAGATTAGCACTTTGCATCACTCATGAGTAAAGGAGAAAAAGCCCCTGTCTCCGTCCACGAACGTGGATACTAAAGAACCACCAGAAAGCAGAGTAGAACCTCTGCCTAAGGAGGCAAGAATAAGCCTAACGTGGTTTGAACCCAGAAAATATCATAGTAGGTTAATGCCAACGCAGGTTAGGTTCTGATTGCAAACAAGAAGCATGCGTCATTGAGGGCAGATGTAAGTTTACTTAGATAATATGCCCCTACTCTTCCTGTGCACAGGGTACAACGACCTCAAAGCCCCATGAGAAGACGTCTTGATATGATTCACCCTACGCGAATGAATCGGAATGCGAAAACGATTACGGAACGTCTTGAGAATCAGGATAAGATAAGAATGGGTAAGGTAAGATAAGGTGAGATAAGGTAAAGGAACCCGACACAAACCGCGACCTGCCGGAGAGCACCGAAGTTATCAAGAGGAACGTGACCCTTACCGCGACCTTCCGGAAGAACCAACATTATCAAGGGTAGTTCTTTGGCCAAGAACCAAGGGAATCAACTCACACAGAGATGAAAGTCTCTCAAAGAGAAAATATGATTAATACTCAAAATCTGTCTTTTCACTGAATCCTTAACCCCTATTTATAGTGAACCTAATCTAGTAAAAAAGATAATAAATTAGAAATCCTAATTAGATTGCAATTTGAATTGCAACCAATTTAAAACGAATAACTTCTAGATAAATATCAAATCCTAATGTAATCTAAAGTAAATCCTAATGTAATCTATAGTAAATCATAAACTTTATCACTGAAGATCTTCAATGATATGACTACATAAATTAATCCATGTTGGAATTGGGCTTGGATCCACGTAGTCTTTTCCTTGAACTTCTTTGATAAGACCTTCAAGTGCTTATTCCATACGTTTGGTCCTATTCCGCGTCATAGGACCTTCCATTACTTGTAGATAATATTCGAGATGATCTCTTTTGCTTATCGTGGTGCCCACGTTCACATCATTCCCTCCTTCTCCAAGAAGATTCGTCCTCGAATCTTGATGGTCATCTGCATCAAATAAGGATAAATCAGAAACATTGAAAGTGGCACTTACATTACCATAGCTACTTGGAAGATCGATTTTATAAGAATTATCGTTGATCCTCTCAGTCACTTGAAATGGACCATCTCCTCTAGGATGTAATTTGGAACTTCTTTGATTTGGAAACCGCTCCTCTCGTAAGTGAACCCACACCCAATCACCAGGGTCAAAGACCACCTTGGTGCGTCCTTTGTTTGCCTGCTGAGCATAATGTTCATTCTTCTTCTCAATATTAGCGCGAACCTTAACATGTAATTTCTGCACAAATTCAGCCTTTTTCTTTCCATCCAAATTAAGAGAGTCATTAGTAGGAAACGGTAAAACATCTAAAGGTGATAAAGGATTAAATCCATATACAATCTTAAAAGGTGAAAATGAAGTAGATGTGTGAACAACCCTATTATATGCAAATTCAATATGAGGCAAACAATTCTCCCAATCCTTTAAATTTTTTTGAATTATAGTACGTAACAAGGTGCCTAAAGTTCTATTCACAACTTCAGTTTGTCCATCTGTTTGCGGATGAGCCACAGTAGAGAATAATAATTTAGTGCCCAATTTACCCCACAAGGTTCTCCAAAAGTGACTAAGAAATTTAACGTCTCGATCACTTACAATAGTCTTAGGTAAGCCATGCAAACGTACAATCTCTTTGAAAAATAAGTCCGCAATATGAGTGGAATCATTAGTTTTTGAACAAGCAATAAGATGTGCCATTTTACTAAACCTATCTACAATGACAAAAATACTATCTTTTCCTTTCGAGGTCCTAGGCAGCCCTAATACAAAATCCATAGAAATATCAGTCCATGGATATTCAGAAACAGGTAAGGGCGTATACAAGCCATGAGGCATTACTTTAGATTTTGCTTGTAAGCAAGTAATACATTTTTCACAAATGAGTTTAACATCATGCTTCATTTTTGGCCAAAAAAAAATGTTCAAGTAAAACATCATAAGTTTTTTGAATACCAAAGTGTCCCATTAATCCTCCCCCATAAGCCTCTCTAATAAGCATTTCTCTTATGCTACACTTAGGTACACACAATTTATTTTTCTTAAATAAATATCCATCTTGCCTAAAATAGTCTTCAAAACCATGATCAGAACATGCTGCCCATAATTGTCCAAATTCAACATCATCGGCATACATGGTTTTTAGTAATTCAAATCCAAGTAATTTAGTTTGTAGAGTCGTAAGTAATACATACCTTCATGACAGAGCATCAGCTACAATGTTTTCCTTTCCCTTTTTATACTTGATAACATAAGGAAACATCTCAATAAATTCTAGCCACTTGGCATGCCTTTTGTTGAGCTTACCTTGGGACTTTAAAAACTTCAAGCTAAGATGATCCGAATGGATGACAAATTCCTTCGACCAAAGTTAATGTTGCCAAGTTTGTAAGGCCCTCACCACGACATAGAGCTCCTTATCATAGGTTGGATAGTTGAGTGCCGCTCCACTAAGTTTCTCACTAAAATATGTCACAGGTTTGGAATCCTGCATTAAAACAGCTCCTATACCCACTCCAGAGGCATCACATTCAATCTCAAAAAATTTATCAAAATTGGGTAAATTTAATACAGGGGCATTGGTTAACTTGTCCTTTAATAAATTAAAAGTTTGTTCATGTTTCTCATCCCATTTAAAATTAACATTCTTTTTAACAAGTTCATTTAAAGGGGCAGCTATAGAACTAAAATTTTGTACAAACCTCCTATAAAAACTTGCTAAACCATGGAAATTCCTTACCTCATTAGCATTTGTAGGCCTGGGCCAATCTCTAATTGCCTTAACCTTTTCTTCATCAACACTAACTCCCTGAGAACTTTCAATAAACCCTAAGAAGACAACCGATTCCATACAAAAAGTGCATTTTTCAATATTAGCATGCAATTCATGGCTTCGTAAGGCAGTACACACAGTACGTAGGTGATCTAAGTGTTCATGCATTGTCTTACTATATATTAAAATATCATCAAAATAGACAACAACAAATTTTTCAATAAAAGTTCACAAGACATGATGCATTAATCTCATGAAGGTACTCGGTGCATTAGAAAGACCAAATGGCATAACAACCCACTTATATAATCCATATTTTGTTTTAAAAGCAGTCTTCCACTCATCGCCCTCCTTCATACGAATTTGGTGATATCCACTTTTTAAATCAATTTTAGAGAACAAACAAGAGCCATACAATTCATCTAATAAATCATCTAACCTCGGAATAGGATATCGATACTTTACCGTAATCTTGTTGACAGCCCTACAATCCGCACACATACGCCAGGTTCCATCCTTCTTTGGTACTAAGATAACAGGAACCGAACACGGGCTAAGACTTTCCCTCACATAGCCTTTCTGCATCAACTCCTCTACTTGCCTTTGAATCTCTTTGGCCTCTCCAGGACTAGTTCTATAGGCTGGTCGGTTTGGAATCTCAGCGCCGAGGATAAAATCAATTTGGTGTTCAATGCCTCTAATAGGAGGCAAACCCGTTGGTGGTTCTTTAGGAAATACATCATTAAATTCCTACAACAAAGATTCAACCACACTAGGGAAAGAGGAGTTATGATTGTTACTAAAATAAATATCCTTGTACATGAGTACAAGAACTTGTTCCTTTTCTCTCAAAACACTCTCGACCTTCCCTTTGTGAGCAAATACACAAACTTTATTTTCTTTTTCTTTATTTTTTGAATTTTCTTTCTTTTCACTCTCATTCTTTTTTTGATTTTCTACTTTTTTTTCACTCTCAATTTCATCTCTCTTTTTTCTTTCTTGATTTTCTAATTCTTTCTCATTCTTTTTTTGACTTTCTACTTTTTCTTTACTCTCAATTTTATCTCTCTTTTCTTTTTCTTGATTTTCTAATTCTTTTTCTCTCATTTTACATTTTTTTGAATTTTTCATTTGGTCAAAATAAGCCTCCTTTGGTTTAGGATCTTCTTTCTCATTGAACCAATTAAAATTCGACAATGAATTAGAAGCATATTTGGGATATTTGCGAGTGCTCCTAAATTTGAGTTGTCTTTCCACCTGAATAGCTTTATGAAGCAATTCATCCATCTCAACATAACGTTGTTGCTCCACCACATCAGCTATCTCTCTTTTTAGCCCTCCAATAAATCTTGCCATAGTGATTTTTTTGTCCTCCTCCACATTGGCTCTTATCATAGCAATTTCCATCTCCTTGTAATAATCTTCAACACCCATGGCGCCTTGAGTAAGACTTTGTAATTGATTTTGGTGCAAGTCCCTATGATAGTGACTTGACACAAATCTTCTTCTCATAGCTACTTTCATCTCTTCCCACGTTCGGATAGGTGTCTCTCCATATCTCCTCTTATTAAGGATAAACTGATCCCACCAAATATTAGCATAATTGATAAAACAAAAACTGGCTAGTCTTACCTTTTTCTCCTCCGAGTAATTGTGATAATCAAACACATGCTCCACTTTTCTCTCCCACTCTAGATAAGTTTCAGGTTCGTTCTTTCCTTGGAATGGTGGAAGGGATAATTTAAGACTTGCCAAGTTGTTATCCTTTTCTCGATATCATCTTCTTTCTCTTAAACTTTCACTGTTTGATTCTAAGTTGTTCCTCCAATCTCCTTCTTCATCACGGTGAAATAATCTTTGGGGACTACACCGATGAGAAACTCGGGACCTCCTTCTCGAACAACCCTCCATATCATCCAACCTCCTGTTCAACTGTTGGAATTGATCTTGAACTGATTTTATGAATAGTTTTAGATCCATTTTATTTTGATGGAGTTCACCACTCATGTTGGCAATGTTGCAAATTAAACAAATAAATAAATTATAATAATAAAGTCTCACTAATCACTCCCTTAGTGTTTGCCCTCAATATTGATGCTCTTCACTCGTGTTTCCACTCGAATTAGCTTTTTCTATAATGCTCTAACCAACTCTTGCCTTTTACCTCTCGATTCTCCTTATAAATTCTTGAACCAAGAACTTCATAAGTTGATTTTCCCACAGATAACGAAAGAGTCACAGATATACAAGATGAATAGGGTAAGGAATATTGGTCAAGAATTAAGAACTAAAAAAAATATATTGAATGAAGACTTCTTCTTTTTTTTTTAATTCTCTTGAATTTTTTTTTGAATTTCTATCACAACTTTTTTTTTATTTCTATCACAATTTTTTTTTGCTTCTTTTTTTTTGAATTTTTATCACAACACTTTTTTTTTTTTTTGGAATATTTAGTAGATAGCAACTTTAACACGAGAAAATTAAAATAAAGGATAGATGACACTTGATTCCAAGAGCTGAAGCTCTGATGCCAAATGATATGATTTACCCTACGCGAATGAATCAGAATGCAGAAACGATACCAAAACGTCCTGAGAATCAGGATAAGATAAGAAAGGGTAAGGTAAGATAAGGTGAGATAAGGTAAAGGAACCCGACACAAACAGCGACCTGCCGGAAGAACCAACGTTATCAAGGGTAGTTTTTTGCCCAAGAACCATGGGAGTCAACTCACACAGAGATGAAAGTCTCTCAAAGAGAAAATATGATTAATACTCAAAATCTGTTTTTTCACTCAATCCTTAACCCCTATTTATAGTGAACCTAATCTAGTAAAAAAGATAATAAATTAGAAATCCTAATTAGATTGCAATTTGAATTGCAACCAATTTAAAACGAATAACTTCTAGATAAATATCAAATCCTAATGTAATCTAAAGTAAATCCTAATGTAATCTATAGTAAATCATAAACTTTATCACTTAAGATCTTCAATGATATGACTACATAAATTAACCCATGTTGGAATTGGGCTTGGATCCACGTAGTCTTTTCCTTGGACTTCTTTGATAATACCTTCAAGTGCTTGTTCCATACGTTTGGTCCTATTCCGCGTCATAGGACCTTCCATTACTTGTAGATAATTTTCGAGATGATCTCTTTTGCTTATCGTGGTGCCCACGTTCACATTAGGATTTACTTTAGATTACATTAGGATTTGATATTTATCTAGAAGTTATTCGTTTTAAATTGGTTGCAATTGAAATTGCAATCTAACTAGGATTTCTAATTTATTATCTTTTTTACTAGATTAGTTTCACTATAAATAGGGTTAAGGATTCAGTGAAAAGACAGATTTTGAGTATTAATCATATTTTCTCTTTGAGAGACTTTCATCTCTGTGTGAGTTGATTCCCTTGGTTCTTGGGCAAAGAACTACCCTTGATAACGTTGGCTCTTCCGGCAGGTCGCGGTAAGGGTCACGTTCCTCTTGATAATTTCGGTGCTCTCCGGCAGGTCGCGGTTTGTGTCGGGTTCCTTTACCTTATCTCACCTTATCTTACCTTACCCTTTCTTATCTTATCCTGATTCTCAAGACGTTCCGTTATCGTTTCCGCATTCCGATTCATTCGCGTAAGGTGAATCATATCACGTCTTCTCTAGTCGTGGGAAACGCCCCAGGGTTGGGTCTTCATAACCTACCCTGGCCACCCTGGTTAGTGGCCTTGTGTGTCACTTTTCTGGCAGGTATTATGTCACCATGGAGTCGCCTCCTCTTGAGTCGAGACATAACCAAGGTATAAGGTAGAGAAAGGTAAGGACCATAGCCTGGTTTGAGAGCACATTCATCATGATAAGGGCCATTAGGAAAGTTACAAGATAAGCACACAAGTCATATATTTTGGATTCCATGATAAAGATCCCTGTTGGCCGAAGCAAGCGATCCTATCTATAACCCACAGCCTAGGTTAGAAGACCAGACCCTGAGGGACCTTAGAGGAATGAAAGGGATAGTCTACGCCGCATGCATACACACGTGGTATTGTGGGGAACGATCAGGTTCAAACTCTGCCCTCTGCCAAAGCTTAGCATGAGGTTCGAACTTATAAAATGGACCCCTAGAGGACGAATGAGCAAGGTTGATTACACCAGAACCCTCAGGTCTTCACTCTTCTTAGTAGAAGAACTCTTGTCAATGAAAGGTAGAATACCAACCCATAATAGTCGTGGGAGTGGGTCTTGAAAGTCAGGTTGAGACGCTTGGCCAAATATTGATCCCCTGTCTGTGGCTCGTGGTCTAGTGTTGGTGCAAGAACACCTTGCCCAAAAGGAGCCCAGTACATCACCTTGTTAGTCCAAAATCGTCCAGGTTCATGCCTAGAGCTTTAGGTGATCAGAGAGCATGGACCTGCCATGCGTATGTTCGAAAAACATAAGGGCAACACGTCCCACCAAATGCTGAGGCGAGGGAGACCATTATATTTTAGGTCTAGGGTTCAAAAGGTGTGGTAGGGAATCTTAAAACATCAAGGGATTTATTGACTTAGTCCAGGAGGGTCTCAAACGTTATAAAATCCCATGCAAATTCTACAAGGCCACCTTAAAGATTGATCAGAATATCATGGTCACCAACATACACACAGCCCAGTGGGCGGGCTCACTCTTGGGCAGATCCTTGAACTGCGTTCGAATCCCGAAGGGCGCGATTTGGCATCCACCTAAATTTTAATCCAACAAATATCCATATTTCCCTGGGGAATTCCCTAAATTCCCAATAAGTCCCAGCCTCATGAATTACAATTCTGCCCTTAGGACTTTCTCTAAATTCCCAATAAGTCCCAGCCTCATGAATTACAATTCTATCCTTAGCAATTTCCTCAGGTCCAGTACTTTACCAAATTGCCCTCAGGAAATTTGATTAATCCCTATTCTACCCTTGGAAAATCCCATAATTAATAAAATATTTCATAAAATCCATAAAAATTCAATAAAACCCTAAATAAATCATAAAAATTCATAAAAATTCCGAAAATTCACAAAATAATTCATAAAATTCATAAAAATTCATAAAATCCATGAAATTCCTAAAAATTCATAAAATTCATAAGACTTCCAAAGCTCTTAAATAATTCATAAAAATTTTAACATAAATTCCAAAATTTCTCATAATTACCCAATCATCCTAAATTTCCTAATAATTACAAAATTACACCAAAATTCTATTTAAAACCCCAATTACCCCAAAACTAAAAAATAAAACCCTTCTATTAAATTCAAGTTTTCTATTATTCAAAGATCAATATCATTTGCAAATTATTTCCTTTCAAAAACTTCAAAAAATCTTTTTACATATTTTAGGATTTTTAAGTCTCACGCAATGGACTCTAAATGGGGGGGAGGGAGCTGGCGGTTTACCTGCTGTTCAACATTTAGTAGTTCGTATAGGTCCCCGTGTTGCTTTAGCCGCCTCGGGCCTTATACATGAGTGGACTTGAGGTCCTCTTCAAAACTTAAAAATATTTTTAATATTTTGGGATTCTAGGTCTCACGCAATGGGCTCTAAATGGGGAGCTGGCGGTTCACCTGCTGTTCAACATTTAGTAGCTCATATAGGCTCCCGTGCTGCCTTAGCCGCCTTGTGCCTTGTGCATGAGTGGACCAAAGATCCCTCCCAAGGATAAAGCTTTCTAAAAAAAAATGAAATCTTTAAAATACACTTTTCTCAAGCACTTTTTAAAGGTCAAGCCTTCACAAACCAGAACTACGTAAGCCTTGAGTTTCCCATTGCACCGGGGAATACGTAGGAGCGGGATCAAGTCCTGTCAAGCTAACATCCCTCAATTTATTCATTTTCACATTAAATAAGGGATCAAACCATTTTCAAAATAATCGCCCACTCAGTTTAAGGGTGCCGTTGTTCGGAACGGGCGAGTGGGGTGCCTAACACCTTCCCTACTCGTAACCGACTCCCGAACTCTGAATCTCATCTTCAAATTAGGGTTTTTCCAAGTCTTTTTCCCTTAAATAAAAATTTGGTGGCGGCTCCACATTATCATAAATTAATTTTCAAAAATTTTTACTGAGTCCGTCGTCTCGTCAAAATTACGGTTGCGACAATGGCAAACAAGAGTTTTTCGAGAGAAATTTTCTTAAGAACTATAGTAACATATTAAATGACATGTTGCTCCACCCAAGAATATTTTTCAGATGAATTAGACGAACAATGATTGATAACTTTGTGAAATTCTTACAACCAGGGTACACTTCTTCTTGGGTTTCATGTACTAATTTGTAAAAATTTACTCTTTCGACATCAATCTCTTCTTCACTTTCCAATATATCTTTAATTTGACCTTCCTCACATAGTTTTGACATCATAAACGTCTCTTCTAAAAGTTCATCCAAATTATCATGCATGTTAAATTCATCATTTTCCTTGTTCATATAATTTTTTAAAGATCCACATTCGCCATGGAAAACCCAAATGTTGCAGCTTTTGTAAAATCCATCACAAACTAGATGATCATATGCTTCCTCATGGTCACACCAGAAACGATTGTTGCAATTTTGACAAGGACATAAAATTTGACTTCCTTGTGCAGCATTAGAGAATGCAAAGTCGAGAAATTGTTTTAACCCATCCAAATACTTTTTAGAAGCTCTTGGTTCATGCATCCAAATATTATCCATTTCTCCTTTTATAATTTGTAGAAAAAATTATTAGATAATCTAATACAATAATGCTTCTAATAATAATAAAATAATAATGTCATAATATTAATAAATAAATAAAAATATATGCATTAACATAAAAAATCTTAAAAATAATAAACATGATAATTCATAGTGAACTTATAGATGAATGAAAATAATATCAAATAATGAATTTTTTTAGCCCTTCCACCATCTTCCTCTATTGGTACTTTTCTATTGATAGTTGAAAAACAAGAATAACAATTTCTTATTTACACAACAAATAATAAATTATATTAAATATCTATTAGACGATTAAAACATACATATATTAAAAAAAATAGTTAGAGTATGCATATATTTCAATCCAAACTCATAAATATCAGTCAATTCTAAATTTAAACATCACATTACAAAAGTCACATTCAATTTAAGTATGACATATGATTTGAGTACTTGCAATGTTTATTATAACATCCTAAAAATGAATACCGATTTCACGCTTAAGTCGATCATTCGGTTCCATTTTTAGTTTGTTATCTCATGATGTGGAATTCATTTTAGAAAATACTTATATGAAAATACGGTAATTTTTTTTAAAACTGTTTGATATAAACTGCGAGCCTCGTCGATGAAACTTGCGTAGCAGTAAGATACATCATTAAGAGGATTTCTAAGTATGTTTATAACCTTAGGAATACTATGCGTTCGTATTGTTATTTTTGTTTATCATTTGCTTATAATAAATAAACAAGATTCAAGCATAACATACACATCATACAATAATTATACATAACAAATCTTATAGACCAGGAGTGTTAGGCCCGTGAGCCTTATCATATAGTTATTACAAACCGTAAACTTACAGCTATTATACAATATATACATAAGTTAGCTAATACTACATATTAGTAGTTAGGATGCTCGCATCCAATTATTTTTGACATTAGTGCGATGTACACCTCCTAGAGAGAGCGCCTCACGTCTGCTTCAATAGGCTATCTACTTAATTCTAATGTCATCACTTTAGTTCGAGCCACTTCAATTTATTTCATAAATCATTTCTTACATAAAAGGTTACTTTTAATTCTTTGAAAACATTTCTCTAAAGTGGATCAATTTTATTCAAAACATACAATTTAGTTTCTCACCATACATTCTTCTTAACATTCATAACTTTGGGATCACACATAAGATATCATTGGACATACAATTATTCTATGTCTTAAGGTTTATTCTTTACTACTTTTCTTTGTCTTTATCATTTCTTTGTCCAACCTTTGGGACACTTTATGAATCTAGTTTCACCACCTTTGGGAGAAAACAATTAGACATAGACATATATTAAATTTTCCAAACAATATCTTCTCACTAACTCTACAACCACCTACTAAAAATTAAGGATATGAGCTCATTCCTAGATGATCGTCACCACTTCATAAGGGGTGAAGGACTCAATGTCTTCATAGTAGAAGGATTTTTGGAGCGACCTTTGGCTTCAAGAAGTAACCTTTGAATTCTCTTCAATAGAGCTTTTTAAGGCCCTCTGGACACTAGTGTGCATAAGGCACAAAGAGAGTAGCATTACGTTTTCACATAAAGTTTGCTTTAGTGATCCCTTAATCTTTTTAAGTTCATTTTAGTGGCTTCCAAATAATTATGCATGCTCAAACAAATTTTCAACCACTATGGAATGCACATATAGGTTTCAAATTTTCATCTCAATCATCATCATAAACCAATCTCATACATGATCATCATCCTTTCTCATTCATGAGTATCCATCATTTATTCATTCATAGATAGTGAGCATTCATAGCTAATAATGAAATTTGATTGGTAAATTACATAGCATAATATCACATTTTCACAACCAATCTAATGCTTCAATTCGGTTTGATGTTGAAATCACACAAAGGACTTACGTCACTCATCCTTCTAAGTTACCTCTCATCCTTTCCTTTTCTCAAATTTATATTTGTTCATTAAGATTTTACGTCTTAGCATCTTAATCTAGGTGGCCGAATGGCAACTTTCAAGTTCTTTTCTATTTGTGTTCTCTTTTGTTCAATTCTTATGCATGTCCTAATTATTCTAAGTTCAAGTATTAAGTATTTACAAATCTTTTAACTCATTTAGGACAATTTTGATTAAACATGATCGAATGGAAATTTTTTACCTTTTCCTATTTTCCTTTAAACTTTTAATCCTTAATATTCTAATACTTCCTAAGTTATCTAAATTATGATCTTTAAATTCCTTTTCTCTTTATTATCCTTGTATGGCCGAATATAAAATCTAGAATTCTAACTTCTTCTAATTTCGTTTTCCCTTGGTTACTAAAGTAGTTTAGGTCATTTGGAGTCTAACTCATTAATTGGAATCCATCTTAGAAACTTTCAAAACGTCTTTATCCTTGGGGTATATCATGACCAAAATTACTTAATGTAATTCTAACTTCATATTTAAGTCCTAACCATCCTTCTTAATAAATCTTTGAAATATGTTACCTTGTGTTGTTCTTCTTTCTACTACCTTAATAATTAGGTCTAATTGACTCTTACAATTTTAAAGTCTATTTTATTCTAAACCAAATAATATCTAAGTAGAAATTAATTAATCTTCTAGGTCAATTTATTCCTAAATGGTCGGATGACCTACTTCCTCAAATTCCACCTTTCATACACCTTAATTATATTTTGCTTACATATTTAGGATCATTATTTGGCCCTAGTTAAGGATTGAAACTCATTCTTAGTTAATTTAAAACATAGTAGCCGAATTCCAACCTCCTAGACTTAGGTTTTCACAATTTCCTTCTTCACCAAAAGATCATTGGCCTAAAAAATCAATAGGTCTCTTTATCCACCTTAAAACTTCTTCATACTTTAAATTCGTCCTATTCACATAAACATGATCCTTAATTAACCCTAATTGGAAATTAAAACCTTCTTTAAGTTAATTAACCACTCAGTGGCCGAATGCCACTCTTTTAGGTTTAGGGTTTCCTTCTCCTAACCCTAGTTGACTTAAATTGACCATTTCTTAACCCTAGTTGACCTAAGTTGACCATTACTTGGGAGCCAAGTTTATACTTCATAATTGACATATTCCAAGGTAATCTTAATTATTTTTACTCAAAATTTAATGGAATGGCCAAATTTGACATTTACCCTTGCTTAAGTTATGGTAAATTTCTAGCTACCCATTTTAAGCGTATTTGGAAATTTTACCACTTAGTAATTTTTGGATTTTTCCCTAAGCTTACCTAGGACATATATTCTGAAACTTAACCTTTTAAATGTTTATTAAACATCCAGTTAAATTATTTACTTGCTAAAAATGGTAGATTTATCCTTAATCACATTTTTAACCCATGTTTGCCAAAATCTCTCTAGGGTGGCCAAATGCACTCCTAGAGGTTTTTTACCTATTTTTTTGCTTTGATTTACTTTGTTCAAAGGTTGATTTCGTTAATTTAAAACCTAATTGCAGAGCTTGATTTGTTAATAAAAATTTTAGCCAAGTTAAACTACGCTTTCGGAGTCGTGGCCGAAAGCCCTCCTTTGTTAGCCAAGGTGATTTCTTCCAAGCTTTCACCTCACACCACCTTGGTTTAATGGTGTTGTGCTTTTTCAGCCCCTCTAGCCTCTGTGGTCCATGCTTATTTCATTCAAGTTGTGATGCTTAGGTGCCGGTCATGATGAGTCTTGGGTGCCATATAAGGATTTAGCCATTTTTGGGCTACAAATTACATCTTTTTCGTGGTAACTTTCTAACTAATGTCCAAAGGAAACCTTTGGAACTTATTACAAAACTTTATTCCACCTCTTAACATGCATACTCAGAGATGCAGATCTAGCACAAAGGTCATACCAAACTCATCACATAAGAAAATCACAAGGTTAAAACTTAAGCATAAAAACAAGCATGAAAACAACAACATAGTATATTTTTCCAAGCCACAAAGAGTAGATTTTCATGATCCACTCCAAGATCCACAAATCCTCTTTAAAATAAGCTTCAAAAACCTTTCTCATGAGAGCATAAAACTGATCAAAGCATCAAAAATAATTTTAAAACAAAACTCACCGATTAAATTTCTTCTAAGTGACTTAGAAGCACTTTTAACCGAACAAACTTTGTTTTTCTTTTCAAAAATCACTAAAAATGGGTGGGGCTGATTTTGAATGGTTAAAATATAATTTTAAACTCTCATAAGTGATAACAAAAGAAGACAAATAGATCTTGAAGAAAAGATGCATGAAAGAAAACAAGCACACCATAAAATGACAAGTTAAAAGCATAAAATGACAAATAGAAATATCCTACTTGTTGAAGACCTCCTTAGTGTTTTTGTGGGCTTTAAAGGCTGCCTTAGGTCCCCTCTGATCTTCTCTGGATGTGGACAAAGGATGGTGGTGGGGCTTAAGTGTTTATAGCTTTAACATAGCTTAAGTCTTAAAGATGAAGACTTAGGCTTAAAGTGTAAGTTTTGGGTGTTTGGAGTTATGGCAAGCTTGGAGAGAATGGAGAGGATTTTGATGAGTTTATAAGCTGAAAAATATGAATCAAATGGGGTCCCAAGGATCCCAAAAAATTCGAACTCTTATGGGCCAAGTGGAATTGGTTTTGCACTTAGGGGTATTTTGATAATTTTGTCTAGATTTTTCCTATTTTCCAAAATAAATCAAAATTCAAAGAATTATCCTTTTAGGCTTAGATTAGTGTTAATTAAGCTGATATTTCCTCTAATTATGATTAATTTATCCTAAACATTCTTTACTTTTAATTAACTAAGGTTAGTTAGTCCTAACCATGGTTAAAGTAACCTTTTTACTATTCACTTTTGTCCTTTTGTGGAAGACTTGGTTGACTTCATTTTGGTGACTCACCACCACCTTTCCAACTGTTGCATTTCGTGGAAATGGGTGTGGGGCTCACTCTTGGCATGCTTATCACCTTATCTCGCCCTCCCGGCCTTATAGGGGTGTTTTCGTAATTTTTCTCAGCATTGTCAGAAATTTTTCCAAATTATTCCTCTAACCTTTCTAAGACTTTTTGGTTTGTTCCCATGTTAATCTAAGGTCGTTTGCTATTTTTATGGAAACTAACTAACTTTGTGCAAAAAGTATAGCTCCTAGGGGCATTTTGGTCATTTTCAGGGTTTTCGAAGTGTGTTTTTGTCCCTTCTCAGGTTTCTAAATTTTTCTCATTACTTTTAACCATACATGATGTTTATAATCCCTTTAGGATGTCTTATACTTGTATTTCCATTTTTCTGACTCATTATTTAAGCTACCCAAGTGTAGGGATATTTTTGTCATTTGCACCAAACTTCCTAATTTCTCTACTTTTGGTTTCTAATTTCACCTAATTTTATTCTAAAAACTATTTGTAGTCTCAAACATTTATCATAGAAAAATTAGGATGTTACATTTATATAAATATAGTTTAGTATTTTTATATAAAAGTTATATCAACAAATAAAATACAATACTCAACTATTAATGTATGGCTTCCAAGTAAACTTTAAAAATTATTTCTATATTTTTGAGTTATTTAAAAAAAAATACAATTCGATAAATTAAAAAAAAAAAACAAAACAAAACGCTATGCTTATACACTTATTAGTCATTTCAATAAAAGATTATGTACATGCTTATCATTAACCATGATCCTAGTAGAAATCTATCAAGAAGATATGTAAGCTAAGTCATTAATTATTACAGCATGCCTAGTCATGAAAATCTAGTTAGGGACAACTATTCTTAAAAGACTCTATTATTTGAATCGTTTATTAATTAAAGAAAAGTAGCAACAGCAATGATTGGAATTCTGAACGTATTTGGACGGTTGGGTGTCTTATGCATATTTAGCTTGAATTCTTCTATTCTCATTTTTTTAAGCTATTCATTTAAATTAAAGAAATATGATGAATTTAGTAATTTGAATCTACATGCTGGGCTGGACTAAGTTGAATGTTTGACTGGCTTTATTTGGGCTTTAACAAATCCTGTGAATGCCCAAGACATTCTTAATCCAAATTAATAACGTATCACCAGCCCAATTTGACACAATTTCTAAAAGGAAGAGCATATAATATTTAATCTTCTGAACTTCAATTAAGTGGACATCAATAGCATATTTAATTAAATACCAATATTTGAAGAAAAAAAAAACCAGTCCAACCAATTAAAATTGGTTCAGTCTACCATTGGGCTTTGTTATGGGTTTATTGGTTAATTTCAAATTCGTATTTTTTGTACTAATTTAAAACATCTTTACTGTGTAGCATTATTCATATAAAAAATTATTTTTTTACTCCAAATTCTTTTTGAAAAAGAAACTCCTTACTCAACTAAACATTATAAAGAGGCATAGAACGATGCATTGTGTAGGAATATTAACTAAATATAATTGTTAAATTACATTAAACTTTTATAAAATAAGAAAATATATTTATAGATAAATTAATTTTAATTTTATCTGATTAGAAGTTATTAACATTTACAGGCACAACAACAATCCTTGTAAGCTAGCAACAATACGCGCATAAGAAATCCGTATCACCTCGTATTAATTGAACACTAAGTCATAGATCTCTTGAAAGAGAAGGGGAATTCCTCCAAAAAGTAATATACATTGATTTAATAAAAGATGATAATATATATATAAATGTTAGATTCCTAACGAGCTAATTTTGGTAATTGTATGCTAACTAACTAAACGTGGCTAGAAAACTAATATGTGGCGCTTCAGCTATATTATATGACTGCTACTAATCATGGCATTATATAAAATATCCTTTTATGTTAATTTACAATGAGTTATTATAGCCTTGTCAATATTGACTTTTAAAATCAAACACTTGTGTATACTTTAAATTATTTTTCACAATTTCATTAGAATTATCAGTTACACATTTTCTACAATAAAACAAATTGAAAAATATATTCTATTTGTTCTAATTGTTTTAACTTGTATAGGCTTTGAATTTAAAACTGAACTAGCTATAAAAATAAATAATGAATTGAATTGATGGTTTTAAAACTGACTCGATTTAATTGCCAACAATCTTAAAATATAATCTTACCAGTGACGCGCTCGTCGCAAACGCGCAAAAATAATTTCTAGATTTCCCCCAAACTATTGGTATAGTATAAGGTGCAACCTAGGTCATCTCCCAAAGACCATTTCAGATTCTTAAGCAAATAAGGAGAAAATTAGAAAAAAAGGGGTTTTGTAAATATGTGATATTGAGTTCTAAGCACAAAATATAGAATGAAATTTATTTGACTTAACAATTATCAACTCAAGGAATTCAGAGGCTATTTTCTTAACTAATCATTGATCACTAAAATCATGCATTGTGTTTATCAACCTAGGATCATCTGGAACCCCTAAAATGATCCTTGAATTCTCTACTGAGAAACCTCTCAGGATTCAATTGATTATGATTAACAAGATTTAGTAACCACTTAATCTTTCATCTAAACCAATTTTATAATCAGAATTCAATTGAAGTAAGTAATAAAATGAAAACGTTCAATTCAATTACTTAATTTCTACTCTTCAAACTTTTGGAAAATAATTTACCAATCAAAAACCAATTATAAATCAATTATGCATTAATCAAAATACGTCAACCGATCAAACTTTGATTAAAGAATAAAATTGAAGAATATAGTGAAGCAGAGTAGAAACCACTTAATAAGCATGTAAATAAAGATCAAGACCTCAAAGTTAAAATGAAAATAGCTTGAATCCTTGAATTGAAACTACGAACCTAGCCTTCCATGAAGGAGGCAAACTAACAACAAAGAAAGAGGCAAACTAACAACAAATAAATCCTAAGCCTTCCATGTAGGAGGCAACTAACAATAAAGAAAAACTAAGCCTTCCATGTAGGAGGCAAACTAACAATAAAGAAAAACTAAGCCTTCCATGTAGGAGGCAAACTAACAAGAAAGAAAGAAAGATGGAAAATAGTATTGGAGTTAATCTCCAAGTGGTGTGTTTCTCCTCTTGTAAACCCTTCTATTTATAGAGGATTTTTGAGGCATCATCTTCAGAAAGTCACCAACTAGGATATTACTTTTCTACCCTTTTATTGCTTTCACATGGGCTTTGTTGAAAATGCAAAACACTTTTGAATGTTTGTCACCAATTAGCACAACAATTTTGACTTTCTTGCACCGCAATTTCGGATGTTCACATGTCCGAATTAGAGCTTGACTTATGAACAAAAGTTGTAGCCCCGGATCTTAGCTATCCAACAGATTTGATTTCATCTCAATATGACTTCTTTATCTCAAGATATGGCCGGATCTTTCCACACTGTTCAAATTCCACGTCAGCAACACTATCTCATCTTTTGAGATAACTTCGGAGTCCTAAACTTCCTATTTAGAGTCTGCTCTTGCTTTGTAACTGTGGACACTTCTTTAAACTTTCATTCAAGACAGATTTCATGATTTTTGGATGTCTAAAACTCCTATTACGCTCAAAATACTATAATAGTGTTATTTTAATCGGGTAAGCAAAGAAATTCAATTAAACTTCATATGAACCCAAACTCATAAAATATGACAAAGATCACTTAATTGAACATATAAGAAGTCTTAATGAGATAAAAGTGAGAGATAATTATTTATGAAATCTATGCTTATCAAATTCCCCCACTCTTATCTTTTGCACGCCTCGGGCAAACTTAAGTTAAGGATTGGTGACTAATTTTTTATTTTTTTTTTATGAAAGAACATCAAAGTTTTGAGTTGATTTCTCAAGAATTCACAAAATTTCATGAAGCATTCTTTCATCACATTTTTGAAATTACTTAGAAAGGCAACTTTAATTTGAAAAACATAGATTGAGAAAGATAAAACCTCACATGATATACTCTGAATCTCTCAAGTGTTTGATTTGGTAAGTGTTTCTCTCAAATTCAATCCATGAAAGATGAACTATCACAGGCTTGCATATCTTCTACTTCTCTACTACTATGTACACATGCAATGCACAAATCAAGAGGTCTTTATTTTGGTTATAACGGGATTAGAAAGATGAAATGATATATTGAAGAGATACAATGTTAGACCAAGGAAAATGGTGAGGATTGAGAACTGAGTCTAAGTGCAAGTGTGAGAAACAGATATTACTTCTTCATTCTTTTTTTTTCTTTTCTTTTCTTTTTTTTTTCAATATAATAGTTTATTTATTAATTTCTTGCTTTTTTTTTTCAACCATGATATTGATGAACACAACAATAATCTCCCCCACACTTATTGAAACACTTATGGTATGATAAATCCAGTATTCCTCACCTTCTATGGTCAAACAAAGTTGTTTTTGTTTTTTTTTTGTGGTGAGATAAAAAGGAGAAAAGGCTAATCGGCTCAAAGGGCTGATCAAAGGATAAAATTATATGGTTTGGTTATTTGGTCAAGTGGTTTGTTCAAGAAAAACAGTGCCTCAATCATTTTTGTACAATTCATGTGAAAATGTAGCTTCAAAAAGAATCAATGCAAGTTCTGAAGTAACATATTCCATGGATGAAAATCACACAAGAAAGAAAATAATAATAAGGCTCAAAATCTCACGGGTAATATTTTTATCAAATCTAATCTATCCAGTTCAAATATGCGTTGCCAAACTAATTAATCTCGAAATGTAAATCATTTTGCTTCAATAATTTTATGAAATCTAAAGAAAAACATACTTCCACATTCAAAATTTTTTAATTTTTTTTAATCATAAGATGCGTATCAAGAGTCAAGTGTAACTCCTTACTCAGCCATCTTACTCAAAGCAAGTTTATGATTCTAACCTAATTTTTTTTTTGGGTTTTTTTTTTGTTTTTTTTTTTTTGAGATATCGGACCATCCTCCCCCCAACCTATCCAAGACATTGTCCCCAATGTCTTAGATGGAATTTCATATAACAGGAAAAGAAATGTGAGAAAACCATCAAAGTAAGGAAAAGTTATAACCGAAGAGTGGTATCTGGTTCTCTTTTGTCTCTGCCATCCTGATTTGGTTGGTTCACCAGCTGCATTGCTTGACTGAGCTCAGATGTAGGATTTTGCAAAATCTCAAGTAGCTGTTCAACAGTTGAAGCAGATACTATGATGTTGCGCATGGATTGTGGCATGAACTCCTGCTCTACTGCATGATCTAAAAAGGATATCAAACCATTATAAAAGCCATTAATATTCAATAAGCCCAAAGGTTTTTTATGAAAATTCCGATAGGCCCAAAATATAATGGTAAAAATTTCTTCCATTGTTCCAAGACCACCAGGTAATGCAATAAATGCATTAGAATTAACCAACATGTGTCTCATACGGTCATGCATGGTTGCAACCTTCAATTCAGTACCCAGGGTCAAGTAGGAGGTGCTCCAATTTTTTAAGCCAACACCTAAGACGTTACACCCCTTTGTGAGTGCAGATCCTGCAACACATCCTTTTAAACCCTGAATCCCTCCCCCATAAACAAGATTGATTTTTCTTGCAGCTAATACCTTACCAAGGGTATAAGCTGCATGTTGAAATTCTCCATCCTTTCCAAGGTTAGACCCACCAAAAACACAGATAGTATTGATCCTATCCATATACGGTGTTTCTGTCTTTTTTGAAAAAATATGTCATAGAGGTTGATAATTTATAGGGACTCAATATCAGACAAGGAGATCGCTTGAATAGTGCGGAATCAGGATTTGGTAGCAAAAGTTTGAATTTTTGTTGCAAAAGTTTGAATTTTTTGTTCAAGGAAAAGGTGAATGTCAGAGGGGAAAGACTTTAAGCAGGGGTGAAAATTTCAAAAAAAATGGTGGCCCAATAAATTGAAAAGACAATGTAAATGACAAACATACATGCATCAGAATGAACAGTAGTTGTGATTGTGGCTCACATCTTCCTCTGGTTTTACGTCCAGTAACGGCTGAAACACCTTCTAAGAGTCGAGGATGTGCTTCCCATTCAGTTTTCTTGTAAACTGATAACAGGGTCTTTTAAAGTCAGATTCCCAAGACTATAACGTGCTTTTTCCTTACGGAACAGTTCAAACAAATCAAGAAGGACTCCTTGTACATGCCCACTAGGATGCGTCTCAAGAGTCTGAATGATATCATCCAATGACTCCTTACTCAGTCCATCCTTTATGAATTGAATTTTGTCCTCTCGATTTCTTGAAACCATTCCAGGGTTCTTGCATCTTGTGTTACAGGTCCATCTTGCACACCTGTAGCAAACTCCAATTCTTTTTGCCCTTCTCTTCTTTGCATAGGAACTTCTTCCCATACCTGGCATGTTTTTAACAAATGATTCTTGAAATTCACCTGCTAAACGTACCTTAGCTTCAATGATCCAACGGACATCTTCTGGAACGCCTAAGAGTGTTAATGCCCTCAATCGTTCAAGTCTGCAATTGTAAATGTCTTTAAGAAAATTTTTGGGGAGAGTAGGGAACAAAATTTTGATCCTGGTGAGAGCTTTCTCCATTTTTTTCTTAAAACACTCAAGTTATTATTCCTGCAAGCTCAATGTAGTGTAATAGTTGGGATGATTTAAGAGGTGAAGAAGGAAGTTGAGAGATTAGTTGAAACTTATAAGTGAGGAATGTGAGAGAGGAAGAGAGAGAAAGAGAGAGAGAGAGAAATAGAGAAAGAGAGAGAGAAAGAGAGAGAGAGAGAGAGAGAGACTTCTCTTGAATTTATTGCAAGTATGTGGCATTGTGCAAATGCACTTCTTCTACCGTGTGCTTTTGAAAACCTTCGAAAAATGGTTTAAGACGATGTCCATTCACCTTGAAGATTTTTTCAGTTACCTCATTTTTTATTTCCACTGCACCATAAGGAAAAACATTAGTAACTACAAATGGTCCTAACCATCTAGAGCGTAGCTTACCAGGCATAAGCTTTAGCCGAGAATTGAAAAGGAGAACTTTTTGTCCAACGAAAAACTCCTTTCTTGCCAACTTTTTGTCATGAAGAGCTTTGACCTTTTCTTTGTAAATTTTGGAGTTTTCGTATGCTTCTAATCGAATTTCTTCAAGTTCCTGCAATTGAAGCTTCCTATGGATTCCTGCTTGGTCTAGATCCATGTTGCATTTCTTTACTGCCCAAAATGCTCTATGCTCTAATTCAACTGGAAGATGACATGTTTTACCAAAGACAATCCTGTAGGGAGACATGCCAATGGGTGACTTGTAGGCTGTCCTATATGCCCATAAAGCATCAACAAGGCGCAAGCTCCAATCCTTCCTGTTAGGCTGAACTGTTTTCTCTAAGATTTTCTTGATCTCTCGATTAGAAACTTCAGCTTGACCATTTGTTTGAGGATGATATGGGGTGGAGACTTTATGCATGACTCCATATTTGCGGAGTAAGGCTTCCATTGTGCGGTTGCAAAAATGAGTACCTTGGTCACTAATTAGAGCTCTAGGAATGCCAAACCTGCTAAAAATGTTAGACCTGATTAAATCTGCAACAACTAGAGCATCATCAGTACGAGTGGCTTTTGCCTCCACCCATTTTGAAACATAATCAACAGCTAGCAGAATGTAAACAAAGCCAAAAGAGACAGGGAATGGACCCATAAAGTCTATACCCCATACATCAAATACCTCATAAAAGAGAAGTGGTTGTTGGGGCATCTCATTTCTGCGCGAAATACTCCCTATTCTTTGGCACTGCTCACAAGTTATGCATAATCTGTGTGCATCACGAAATATTGTAGGCCAATAAAAGCCTGAGTCTAGTACTTTTCTAGTTGTCCGTTGTGGCCCAAAGTGTCCACCACAAGCTAGGGAATGGCAAAAGATAAGTACAGACTGAACTTCATGATCTGGAACACATCTTCTAATGATTTGATCACTACATGTCTTCCAAAGGTATGGTTCATCCCATATGTAGTGTTTGGCATCTCTTTTCAACTTGGCAATTTGTGATTTGGTGAAGTGTTTGGGTATTTCTTTAGCAACCAGATAGTTTACCAAATCTGCATACCAAGGATCCTTCCCGTGCAAATGATAGAGATGCTCTTCTGGGAATGAATCTGCAATTGAAATTTCTTCACAAGGTTGCTGGATCCGACTTAAATGATCTGCTACAAGGTTCTCTGCACCACTTTTGTCTTTAATCTCTAAATCAAATTCTTGTAACAGAAGCATCCAGCGAATCAGTCTTGGCTTAGCATCTTCCTTCTTAAGCACGTATTTCAAAGCTGCATGGTCAGAGAAGACAATAACTTTAGATCCAAGCAAATAGGAGCGAAATTTATCTAATGCAAACACAATTGCCAACAGCTCCTTCTCAGTAGTTGTGTAATTGGATTGGGTTGCATCAAGTGTGCGAGACGCATATGCAATGACATGAGATTTCTTGCTAACTCTTTGAGATAGTACAGCACCAAGGGCATAATTAGATGCATCACACATTAATTCAAATGTAAGCGTCCAATTAGGTGGTTGAATGATGGGAGTGGTTGTCAACCACTTCTTTAGTTCATCAAATGAATCCTTGCATGCTTGATCAAACACAAATTTGGTATCTTTTTGTAGTAGTTTAGAAAGAGGTTGTGCAATCTTGCTAAAATCCTTGATGAATCTTCTGTAAAAACCTGCATGACCAAGTAAAGAACGTACTTCTCGCACAGAAGTGGCGTAAGGTAGAGAAGTAATAATGTCTATCTTGGCCTTATCAACCTTTAAACCTTTGCTAGATACCAAGTGTCCTAAGACTATACCTTCTGTTCCCATGAAATGACATTTTTCAAAATTCAAAACCAGGTTAGTCTCAATGCATCTGTCCAAAACTTTAGAGAGGCTTTCTAAGCATGCATCAAAAGAAGAACCATATACAGTGAAGTCATCCATAAACACTTCCATGCAAATTTCTAAGAGATCAGAGAAAATGCTTACCATGCATCTTTGAAAGGTTCCAGGGGCATTGCATAGACCAAAGGGCATCCTTCGATAGGCAAAAGTACCAAAAGGACAAGTGAAGGTGGTCTTATGCTAGTCTTCTGGGGCTATATGTATTTGAAAATAACCTGAAAAACCATCTAGAAAGCAATAGTGAGATTTTCCTGCTAATCTTTCCAAAATTTGGTCTGTGAAGGGCAAAGGGAAGTGATCCTTGCGAGTAGCTTGGTTAAGCTTCCTATAATCTATGCACACTCTCCAACTGTTTTGTATTCTGGTAGGGATTAGTTCATCATTGTGATTTTTGACTACAGTCATGCTAGTCTTCTTAGGAACTACTTGCACCGGGCTTACCCAATCACTGTCTGAGATGGGATAGATGATACCAGCTGCCAAAAGCTTACCTACTTCCTTCTTTACCACATCTAGGATGGTTGGATTCAAACGCCTTTGTGGTTGTCTAACAGGTCTGGTGTTTTCCTCCAGCAATATCCTATGCATGCAAGTAGATGGGCTAATGCCTGGAATATCAGCCAAAGTCCATCCAATTGCTTGTTTATGGCTTCTTAAGGTTTGCAGCAACCTTTCTTCCTGTTGTGGTAGAAGGTTCTTTGCTACAATGACAGGAAGCTTCTCATTTTCCCCCAAATAAGCATACTTTAGATGTTCAGGCAAAGGCTTCAACTCCAAATGAGGTGGTTGTATTATGGAAGGCAGGGATCTATTTGAGATTGAAATATCTGCAACACTTGCATCTAACATGTCATCTTTCAACGAAGTTTGGTCTGCAGCATTAATCCTGGAACACACAATACATGAATCAAATTCATCACATGTGCAAGTAAAATTATCTAAGTAATCTAAATCAAAATCAAAAAATTTAAAAAGTAGATTGTCAATAGAATAATCATCCGCAAGAAGGTCTATGGCATCAAGTTGAAAGAGTGAATGATTCTCTATGGGATGCTTCATGGCTTCAAATATGTTGAATTGGATGATATCATCTCCAAATTCCATAGAGAGAGTCCCTGTGTGCACATCTATCTTTGTTTTTGCAGTTTTGAGGAAAGGTCTCCCTAGGATCAAGGTTGCTCTATTGATGGACGACTCATCTTCCATATCCAAAATGTAGAAGTCAGCTGGAAAGATCAGCTTATTCATTTGAACTAGCACATCTTCAAGTACTCCGGCTGGATGTGCTGTACTTCTGTTGGCTAATTGAATTACCACACTAGTTGGCTTCAGTTCTCCCAGATTCAAAGATTTATAAACTGATGAGGGCATAACATTAATGGAAGCACCTAGATCCAACAATGCATCACCAAATGTAGAGTTTCCTATTGTGCAAGGAATGGTGAAAGTTCCTGGATCTTTACATTTCTGAGGGAGGCTGAGTTGAATTAAGGCAGAAACATTGCGTCCCACACTAATCTTCTCATCCCCTTTGAGTCTTCTCTTATGCGTGCACAGGTCCTTTAGAAATTTGGCATATTTGGGAATTTGCTTGATAGCATCTAGAATGTTGACTTCCACTTTCCTGAAAGTATCTAGAAGCTCCTTATCCAATTCTGCATGAACATTGGGCTTGGATTGGACCATTCTATTTGGAAAAGGTAAAGATACCTTCTGATCAGCACAATTTGGGGTTTTCGTCTCATCAGATGCTTCAAGTGCAGATCGTTTATGGCAAGCTTCTTTTTGTTGATCATTCGATGTCTTATCGAAGGCTGGTGTACTTTTTTCATCAGACTTTCCCTCTGATTCAGATGGCTTATCAGAGATGTCTCCAGGTGTGGAGATAAATGCTTCTTTTTGGTGTGGATTAGTCTGATTGAAGCTTTGTTGCTTTGAAATTGTAGGGTCTATCTGCACTTTCTTCCCACTTCTCAAGGTCATGGCATTCACACTTTTGGGATTTATGACAGGTTGAGAAGGTAGTTGACCAGAACCGTGAGATTTCAATTGGTTGACAGTGGTAGCCAACTGCCCAATTTGAGTTTGTAAATCCTGAATGGTAGAACTTACATTTTGTTGAAACTGAAGATTGTTGGTTGCTAATTGCTTCATCAAATCATCAAGAGAGGGTTCAGAAGCATTGGAGGGTACAGATTGCTACATATGCTGTTGTTGTTGTCTGAATGACGGTGGTTGGTATTTATTTTGGGAGTCAGATGTTTGAATCCTTTGTTGTTGTGGAGGACCATATCTCAAGTTAGGATGGTTTCTCCAACTAGGATTGTATGATCCAGAAGGTGGTTCAAACTTCTGTTGCTGATAATGTTGAGGAGGTCTGTATTGTTGTCCTGTGCCAAAGATACAATTTACTGCAGCCTCAGGTGTCTCACTTTCTTGCAATGTTGGGCATGCATCAGTAGGATGATCTGCAGAAGTGCAGATGCCACATGTTTTGGTTTTGTCAACAAATTAAGTTGCTGTTGTTGTCCGATGGCCAACTGTCTTACGATGGAGGTTAGTTCTTCAATTCTGTTCTCCAATCGTGTATGGTCTGTCTTAGTGGTCTTTTCATGGACTCCTTTAGACAAGGAATTAGTTCGAGAATTGAATTGCTGAGAATTTTCTGCCATGTTGGCAATCAAATCTCGAGCTGCTGTAGGAGTTTTGTCCATAAGTGCTCCACCACTAGCTGCATCAACCATGCTTCTGTCCATTGACATGAGTCCTTCATAGAAATACTGAATCAGTAATTGATCACTGATTTGATGGTGTGGACAAGTGGCGCATAGTTTCTTGAATCTCTCCCAATACTCATAGAGAGTTTCTTGGGAGTTCTGTCTGATGCCGCAAATCTCTTTTCTGATAGCTGCTGTTCTGGATGCAGGGAAGAATTTCTCCAGGAATAATCTCTTCATATCATTCCAGCTTGTAACAGATGTTGGATGTAGATAGTACAACCAGTCCTTAGCTCCATCATTTAAGGAGAAAGGAAATGCCTTCAACTTGATATGATCTTCAGGAATTCCTTGTGGCCGCATTGTGGAACACACAATGTGAAATTCCTTCAAATGTTTATGAGGGTCTTCACCTGCAAGGCCATGAAACTTAGGTAGCAAATGTATTAATCCAGATTTTAGTTCAAATGGTGCATCAACATCAGGGTATTGAATACACAACGGTTGATAAGCAACATCAGGTGCAGCTAATTCTTTTAGGGTTCTATCAGCCATGTTCTTAGCAAAATATTTGAAACTATCAAAATTTAAAGATGAAAAATCACTACTGTTACTTTCTTGGTTATTACTGAATGAATGCCTTCTATGTGCTCTTTTCAAATGGTGGAATGTTCTATCAATCTCAGGATCATATGCATATAAATTTTCAGGATTGGATCGGGTCATACACAAAAAGGTGAATTCATACAGAAAATCCAAGAATATATACCTAAAGTAAAAAAAAAAATTGTTAGAAAGATTAAAATTTTTATACAAACTCCTAAATGAGCCTAGGAAACTAAAATGGTCCCCGGCAGCGGCGCCAAATTTTTGACGCGCTCGTCGCAAACGCGCAAAAATAATTTCTAGATTTCCCCCAAACTATTGGTATAGTATAAGGTGCAACCTAGGTCATCTCCCAAAGACCATTTCAGATTCTTAAGCAAATAAGGAGAAAATTAGAAAAAAAAAAGGGTTTTGTAAATATGTGATATTGAGTTCTAAACACAAAATACAGAATGAAATTTATTTGACTTAACAATTATCAACTCAAGGAATTCAGAGGCTATTTTCTTAACTAATCATTGATCACTAAAATCATGCATTGTGTTTATCAACCTAGGATCATCTGGAACCCCTAAAATGATCCTTGAATTCTCTACTGAGAAACCTCTAAGGATTCAATTGATTATGATTAACAAGATTTAGTAACCACTTAATCTTTCATCTAAACCAATTTTATAATAAGAATTCAGTTGAAGTAAGTAATAAAATGAAAACCTTCAATTCAATTAATTTCTACTCTTAAAACTTGTGGAAAATGATTTACCAATCAAAAACCAATTATAAATCAATTATGCATTAATCAAAATACGTCAACCGATCAAACTTTGATTAAAGAATAAAATTGAAGAATATAGTGAAGCAGAGTAGAAACCACTTAATAAGCATGTAAATAAAGATCAAGACCTCAAAGTTAAAATGAAAATAGCTTGAATCCTTGAATTGAAACTACGAACCTAGCCTTCCATGAAGGAGGCAAGCTAACAACAAAGAAAGAGGCAAACTAACAACAAATAAATCTTAAGCCTTCCATGTAGGAGGAAACTAACAACAAATAAATCCTAAGCCTTCCATGTAGGAGGCAACTAACAATAAAGAAAAACTAAGCCTTCCATGTAGGAGGCAAACTAACAATAAAGAAAAACTAAGTCTTCCATGTAGGAGGCAAACTTACAAGAAAGAAAGAAAGATGGAAAATGGTATTGGAGTTAATCTCCAAGTGGTGTGTTTCTCCTCTTGTAAACCCTTCTATTTATAGAGGATTTTTTAGGCATCATCTTCAGAAAGTCACCAACTAGGATATTACTTTTCTACCCTTTTATTGCTTTCACATGGGCTTTGTTGAAAATGCAAAACACTTTTGAATGTTTGTCACCAATTAGCACAACAATTTTGACTTTCTTGCACTGCAATTTCGGATGTTCACATGTCCGAATTAGAGCTTGACTTCTGAACAAAAGTTGTAGCCCCGGATCTTAGCTGGCCAACAGATTTGATTTCATCTCAATATGACTTCTGTATCTCAAGATATGGCCGGATCTTTTCACACTGTTCAAATTCCACGTCAGCAACACTATCTCATCTTTTGAGATAACTTCGGAGTCCTAAACATCCCATTTAGAGTCTGCTCTTGCTTTGTAACTGTGGACACTTCTTTAAGCTTTCATTCAAGACAGATTTCATGATTTTTGGATGTCTAAAACTCCTATTATGCTCAAAATACTATAATAGTGTCATTTTAATTGGGTAAGCAAAGAAATTCAATTAAACTTCATATGAACCCAAACTCATAAAATATGACAAAGATCACTTAATTGAACATATAAGAAGTCTTAATGAGATAAAAGTGAGAGATAATTATTTATGAAATCTATGCTTATCAACCAACTTTAAAGATGGAAAAAAACATTAAATAAGAAACGATTATGTATTCAATCAGAATCAATTACGACCTTAAAATATTAGAAGAGTTTTAAATAAACTAAAAGATTGAGACTTAGAATATAGCTCTTGGATTGTTGAAAAATCAAAGAATTGTTCACCAAAATCTCTAAGAATTCACAATTGATGCTAAAGTGAAGTTTAGTATTTCGTACTCATCTCTGGTGAACACCGACAGAATTCAATTTTGGAACTAATTTCTGGGAGAAATATTCTCCAAAAAATTATATAAAAGGAGTTTTCAATTCAGCCAATGAAGGCCAATTCGAGAACCAGGAAGCTCCAACACAAATTTTTCAATCAAAGACATAAATTGAATCCCAAGAATTTCAAAGACACATTTTTTTTTAAAAAAATGACTATACTTAAAAAATAGGTACATAAATAAAAGACAAGTTATAATGAAACAACTGCTAGCAACACCTTTTGTAACATTTTTTTAATATACTTTTTTATGATTAATTAAAATTTATATAGGTTCTATAATATTATAATTATGACTATGTTGAATATTATGACTATGTTGCCAAAGACAATACATGTAGCCTATAGATTGTGCAGTTTGCATAATTAAATTAGATAATAATATGGTACAGAGAAAGTCTAAAAATATTTCATCTAAAAACGTTATCATAAAATTAATAGAAAATCTAATATGAAAACGTCCTAACAATGGTCATAACTATAGAGGACTAGAAAGTATTAAACACATACAAATGAAAATAAGATATTTACTATAACTTTATTTCATACGGTCATACGATAGAATTTGCAGCTTTGTGAGAGGTAATAGAGAATAAATTATTGATGAGACATTAAAATGATGAATAATTAAATTCTCCATTACTATCAAAGCTATTATATTGTTTTTCTTATTTTTGTTGTATTTTAATTTTGTCACTCTCATTGTATCTTTTTAATCTTGCAAGTATAAGAATAAATAATACTTCTCACCTCTAATCAAAAATAATTTTGCTACCTTTACATCAAATGTATAAAATTATTTTTAGCAAGTTTTTTATAACAACTATTTCTAAATAAAATAATCTTTAAAAGTAATTATTATGGTTAAACGAACTCAAGGAAAATAAAAAGCATATGCATAATGGTACAATACTAGAATTATTATCTTATGATTTTGATCAGCAATTATAAATTTTTATAATATTAGTTAATTACACTTTGTCACTTTAATTGATTTTGGTTCATAAGATGTATTTCTCAACAAAAAAAAAATACAAAGGTTATGGAAGAACTAGTTTATTTATTTATTTCTTTTTTAAAACATCGAATCGGTCCTCAGAACTTAAAAAAGGATAATTAAAAATAATTAATATGTTGTAGAGAAATTGGTAAAAGAATTGTAGAAGTGAGACATAGGTTAATTAAGAACAATCAACATTGATTTCTGTATCATCTACAAAGTTAACTATCAAAGTTGAAAGCAATCCTTTCAAAATAAAAAATTAAAAAGTTAAAACAAAAATAGAAAAATTCACCTTAGATTTGTAGAGAATTTGGAAGCCCACAGTAAAAGATGCACAAAAACAGTTAGATCTACAAAAAGGAAAGATATATCAAGAAAATGTGAGATGGCACAGAATCGATGTAAAAGTTATAAGAAGAGATTACCTTCTTGTGTGAGGAGACAATGTAAAAAACCTATGTAAGCTGCTGAAAGAAAAATGAATGTGAGAAGTTGGTTATCGAAAGAGAAATAGGAGAGGAAGCTAGTTAACCAAAGAGAAAGAGGAGCGTGAAAAGGTGAAAAGCATGAAGAAGTGAGGAGCGTCATGTATCAGATTGAAACGATTCCGAGTAAAAGGAAAATATTTTTTGTTTAAAAGTTTTATATATTGAAAAACTAAAAATTAAAATATAAAATATATATGTTAATATTTAAATTAAAAAATGTTACTAAAGATATTAATTAATAAAAAATAATAACATTTTTATCAATATTACTAAATATAATAAATGTAGTAGTGATGGTTTGATTGGTAAGCAATGACAACGATCCAATTAGCCTATCTTAATACTTTTTGTATACTTTAGGGATTAATTCAAGGATTGATCCTTTTGAAGAGAGAGAGAGAGAACGACAGAGATGCAATTAGCCTACTTAAAAACTCCTTATATAAAATTTTGGTCCAAATCCAAGTAAAGGAAAACGAAGATATGATGTTACTTGTACAAGTTCAAATAATTGAATATCTAGGGTGAGATTGCGACAAAAACAGTTATCATAATTAAAGATTTGAATTTATTACATACATATCTACTAATGTTTATAATTGATTTGTTTTAAATTATCTTAGAATTTGAAATTTATTTCCAAGTGATTTATTTTAATTAATTGCAAAGTAAATTGAGATTTTAGATTGATTCATAATTTAATTAGGACTTCTTTAGGATTTTTTTATTATTATATTTTCTATCAATTTAGGGAAATTAGGTTTTCTATATGATATAGTTTAGGGATTCAATGTAAAATGTTTTGAGGAATAATAATATTTCTCTTTCAGAGTTTTCATTTCGTGTGAGTTCATTTCCTTGGTTCTTGAGCAAAGAACTACCTTGATAACATTGGTTCTTGCAAAATGTCACGGTAAGGGTGACATTCCTCTTTAATAACTTCGGTGTTCTTCGGCAAGTCACAGTTTGTATCAGGTTCCTTTACTTTATCAATTCCTTATTCTCAAGATATCCCAATTAGTGTTTCCACATTCCAATTCATTTGCAATCATATCTTACACGATTCAAAATCAGGCGTTATCTATCTTTTATATTTTTTTATTATCATTGTAACAAAAATAATGAGACAAGAAAAATAGAAAAAAAAATTGTGATAAAATAGAGTGCAAAAAAAAGTGCATAAAAAATTATTATTGAGAGAAATTCAAGTAATATTCATGGTCAATGATTTGATTCGAGGTCGAATCCTTTCAAGCGGTACGAAATGATAGAGATTCAATTAGTCTAACTAAAGACTCCTTGTGAACTTTAGGGTTTAATTCAAGGATGGATCCTTTTGAAGAGGGAGAGAATGATAGAGATTCAATTAGCCTACTTAAAAATTCTTATATGCAATTTTGGTCCAAATCCATGTAGAGGCAGAAAAAGATCTAATGTTACTTGTCCAAGTTGAAATGATTGAAGATTCAAGATGTGATTGTGACATAAATTGTTATCATATTTGTAATTGATTTGATTTCAATGATCTTAGAATTTGAAATTGAGTTTGAATTGATTTATTTTAATTATTTGCAAATCAAATTGAGATTTTAGATTGATTTGTAATTTAATTAAGATTTCTTTAAGATTATTTATTTATTTTTATTATTATATTTTCTTTAATTTTGGGGCAATTAGGTTTTCTATATGATATGATATGGTTTATAGAATCAATATAAAACAAGTTTTGATGAATAATATTACTTCTGTTTAAGACTTTTCATCTTCATGAGAGTTGATTCCATTGGTTCTTTAGCAAAGAAATATCTTGATAACATTAGTTCTTGCAACAGGTCGCGGTGAGGGTGACATTACTCTTTCATATCTTTGATGCTCTCCAATAGGTCATGATATGATATGGTTTATAGAATCAATATAAAACAAGTTTTGATGAATAATATTACTTCTGTTTAAGACTTTTCATCTTCATGAGAGTTGATTACATTGGTTCTTTAGCAAAGAAATACCTTGATAACATTAGTTCTTGCAACAGGTCGCGGTGAAGGTGACATTACTCTTTTATATCTTTGATGCTCTCCAATAGGTCATGATATGATATGGTTTATAGAATCAATATAAAACAAGTTTTGATGAATAATATTACTTCTGTTTAAGACTTTTCATCTTCATGAGAGTTGATTCCATTGGTTCTTTAGCAAAGAAATGCCTTGATAACATTAGTTCTTGCAACAGGTCACGGTGAGGGTGACATTACTCTTTCATATCTTTGATGCTCTCCAATAGGTCATGGTTTCTATCGAGTTCCTTTACCTTATAAATTCCTAATTCTCAATGTTTCCCAATTAGTGTTTCCAAATTTCGGTTCATTCACGTATGATGAATATATTATCATTTGGCATCATATCTTAGCCTCTTCAAAATCAGGTGTCTTTATCTTTCATATCTTTTTATTATCATTGTAACAAAAATAGTGAGACCAAAAAATTGGAAAAAAATAGAAAAGAATGTATATTAGAAAAAGAGTGCAAACAAAAAACAGAATGCACAAAAATTTATCAAAGAATTAAATTCATGGAATATGCATGGTCAATTCTTTGATTCAAGGATGAATCCTTTTGAAGAGGTAGGAAATCGTATATATCCAATTAGCCTATCTAAATATTTCTTGTATATTTCAGGATTTGATTCAAGGATGAATCCTTTTGAAGAAGGAGAGAATAATAAAGATTCAATTAGCTTACTTTAAACTCCTTAGATGCAATTTTGGACCAAATCCAAGTATAAGGAAATAAAGATCTAATGTTACTTACACAAGTTCAAATAATTGAAGATCCAGGATGAGAATACAACATAAACAGTTATCATAATTAAATCTTTATAATCAAAGATTTGAAATTATTACAAACATAGCTGCTTAAGATTTGTAATTGATTTGATTTAAATTATATTAGAATTTGCAAATGATTTTCAAGTAATTTATTTTAATTATTTGAAAATCTAATTGAAATTTTAGATTGATTTGTAATTTAAATAGAATTTCTTTAGAAAATTTGAATTCTTTTTATTATTACATTTTCTTTCAATTTAGGGAATTTAGGTTTTCTATATAATATGGTTTAAGGATTCAATGTAAAACAAATTTTGATCAATAATAATACTTCTCTTTGAGAATTTTCATCTTTGTGTGAATTGATTCCCTTGGTTCATGCGCAAGAACTATCTTGATAGCATTGGTTCTTGCAACAAGTTGCAATAAGAGTGACGTTCCTCTTTCATAAATTCGATGCTCTCCAACAGGTCATAGTTTATATAGAGTTCCTTTGTCTCATCAATTCTTCATTCTCAAGATATCTCAATTATTGTTTTCAAATTTCGATTCATCCAAGTAGAGTGAATATATCGGTTGGCATCATATCATAGCCTTTTTCAAAATCAAGTGTTATCTATTTTTTTATATCATTGTAACCAAAATAGGAAGATGAAAAATTGGGAAAAAATAGAAGAACATGTGAAAAAAAAAAGAGTGCAAAAAAATGCACAAAAAAAAACTATCATTGAAAGAAATTCATGCAATATGCATGGTAAATTGTTTAATTTAAGGATGAATTCTTTTGAGGAGGTAGCCAATGACATACATCTAATTAACCTATCTAAATACTTCTTATATATTTTGAAGGAGAGAATGATAGAGATTCAATTAGCCTACTTTAAAACTCCTTAGAAGCAATTTTGATCCAAATCCAACTAGAGGCAAACAAAGATCTGATGTTACTTATACAAGTTCCAATAATTAAAGATCCTGGATGAGATTATGACATAAAGAGTCATCATAATCAAAGATTTTAGATTTATTCACAATTTAATTAGGATTTTTTATTTTTTTTATTATATATTTTTTTAAAAATTTAGGGTAATTAGGTTTTCTATATAATATGGTTGGACGATTCAATGTAAAACAAGTTTTGATGAATAATAATACCTCTCTTTAAGAGTTTTCATCTTTGTGTGAGTTGATTCCCTTGGTTCTTGGTCAAACAACTACCTTGATAATTTTGGTTTTTGTAGAAGGTCATGGTAAGGGTGGCATTAGGGATGGAAGTAGGCCGAGCCGAGCTAGACTTTGAGTGTTCAAGCCTGACCTATTTAAAAATTTTGAGGCCTGAGCCTGGGCCTGTTGCCTCTTAAAGGATTCTTTTTTTCTATCAAGGCCTAGCTTGTTTTAAAGCCTACAAGGCCTACGAGCCTGTTTAAAAACCTACATTCCAAGAAAGATCAATAAATAGACTTAAACTCTATATAAATAATTGATTAAAAAAGCTTGCAAACTTAAAGCCTACAAGATAAAAGACCACTAAATAGGCCTAAAACATATATATTAATATTATGTAAATAAAATATAAAATAAATATTATACAAATATAATATATTAAAATAAATATAAATATATAATACAAAAATATAAATAGGCCGCTAAATAGGTTAAATAGACTTTTTTATAAGCTCAGACCTGACTTGTTTATCTAAAAAGGTTTTTTAATAAGCCTAAGCCTGTCTATTTATTAAACAAGGTGAGCCAAGCTAGGCTTTAAATGAGTCAAGCCGTAGATCTCTGTCAGACAGCCTTGTTCACTTCCATCCCTAGGTGGCATTCTTATTTCATAACTTTGATGCTCTCCAGAAGGTCACGATTTGCATTGGGTGCCTTTACCTTATCATATCCTGATTTTCAAGATGATCCAAATAATGTTTTTGCATTACTTTATCAGATACCCTTCCCTCAAAGGCGTCAAACAAGGTTGATCCTTAGTTTTCCAAATTCCTAGACGTCTTAAAGAAACTAAGGATCAACATCCCCTTCGTGAAATCCTTATCCCTAGATGCCCAAATATGCAACATTTCTAGAAGATATTTTTGGAACAAGAGGAAGCTAGAAATGTACATGATTATGAAGCTCGACAAATAATGCTCCACCATTCTCCTCCACAAGTTGCCACCCATGCTTAAGGATCTAGGAAGTTTCTCTATACCATGCACTATTGGTGATTCCCACTTTGACAAAGCCTTGAGCGACCTTAGCGCTAGTATTAACTTGATGCCTCTATCTGTCTTTAGAATTAGAAGACTAAGTATGAATGAGTCCAAGCTAATAATTATCCCTTTGTAGCTTACATATAGGAGAATCACACACCCAAGAGGGATTGTTGAAGATGTCCTTGTCAAGGAGGATAAGTTCATATTCCCTACATACATCATCCTCATAAACAGAGAGAAGGGTGGAGGGATCTTTCTAATTCTAGGGAGACCATTCCTGGCCACAGGGAAAAATTTGATTGATGTACAGCAAGGAAAGATCATATTGAGGCTAAATGACAAAGAAGTTATGTTTAGATTATTTAACACTCTAAACCACCCACAAACCTTGACTCATACAATGTTATAAGTCATTTAGAGTCCTCACTATCATTGAGCTCCATTTTTCTACAAGGAGTGTTGACTAAAGATACCTTGGAAAAGATTCTAGTGCTTGGGAGGACACCACTCATGACCTTGAGGAAATCATGGAGGTCTTCACAACCTTAGAGGTAGGCATGCCAACAAAGGCTAAAATTTAAGATGACAAGTTCCATCCAATGGAGGGTAGGGTGGTCTCTAGGCCCAAACCATTAGTTGAAGAGCCTCCTATATTTGAACTTAAACCCCTCCCTGTCAATCTCAAGTATGTGTTTTCATACCTTCCTATTATCATATCTACTAACCTTACAAAAATAATGAAAGAAAAAATACTAAGGGTCTTGAGGGAAAATAAAGAAGCCCTAGAATGGTCAATTCATGAAATCAAAGGCATAAGCCTTACAATATCACTTACAAATCCATGTTGAGCAATAATTCTAACTAAGGGTAAAACCTCAGAGGAGGCCTAATCCGAATGTGGAAAAGGAAGTAAAAAAGAAGGTCATCAAGCTACTGGATGTAGGAATAATCTATCACATCCCTAACAACCCATGGGCGAGTTCGGTACAAGTAGTCCCCAAGAAAGGTGGCACCATAGTATTGGAGAATGACCAAAAGGAGTTCATCACAGTAAGAAAGGTAACTAGATGACATGTATGTATCAACTATAGAAAAATGAATAAGGCTATCCATAAGGATCATTTTCCTGTTTCTTTCAATGATAAATTGCTAAAAGATTATCCAATCTTGAGTATTATTGTTGTCTAGACAGGTTCTCTGACTATATGCAAATACTAGTGGCACTTGAGGATTAAGAGAAGACCAATTTTACATGCCTTTTTAGTACATTTATATATAGGCAGATGTCCTTTATGCTATGTAATTCTCCTGCCACTTTTAAGAGATTCATGATATCTATTTTTTTCTAATCTTCTATATAACACCACAAAAGGAATACTAATTTTATGCTTAATTCGTTCAATTGGTTCCATTATTAGTTTGTTATCTCATGATATAGAGTTCTTTTAGAAAATAATTATTAGAGAAAATACGATAGACTTTTTTTTTTAAAAATAACAATTGCTTTGATACAAATTGCAAGCCTTGTTGATAAAATGTATCTAGCAGAAAATTAAATTACTAGGCATCTTTATACACGTGTAGTTTGTTCTTATTACTTATCATTTACTTTGATTCATCTGTCTATAATCAATAGTAAGCAACCAAACAGATATTATTCTCATAGCATTTACATACACATATTACACACCTTAATTCACATACAAAATTTACATAATTATTTTCTACGCACCATAATACAATATATACACATAAGATACTATATATTAACAACAACGATGCTTGCATTCATCTATTTACAAACATTTAATTATTGGCATGACTTAAAACTCTTCTTCTTCCTTGAGACAAGTGGTAGGATCAAAAAACCTTCCTATGCCTAGTGGTGAAAACGTTCGAGCCATATGCTCTAGTCCAAAGACAAGAACATCCTGTCAGGCATCTCTTGATAGGTGTGGAATGGGTATGGCATCGAATAGGGCGAGCTCCCTTGCGAGGACCACATATATGACGAACTGTAGTAATGGAACAAAGTATGGGGATTTGTCTCCCCCTCTAAGGAAGAAGATTCCTTAGCTGTAGCAATCTATTACCTCCAGTACCCAAGAGGAGGTGGAAAAACTTTATTCAGATGAAAGGCCTCTAGGGGAATTGCAAAACCTGTGGTAGTGAAGTTCAAGCTCAAGACTTCTGTAAGGAAGAGATGTCCTAAGGAGAAGTATATCCTAACATTAGTCTGGGCAGTAATCACTAATCCAAGTTACTAATGTCTATATAAACCACCACCGTCACAAACGACATTGTTGTTGTCTAGGAAGAAAGTGAGAAGTAAAGGAGTGAGAAAGAAGGTTTGTCAATAAGTTTATACTCTATTTTAGTGTCATCACTTTTATCCCAGCCACTTCAATTTATTAGAAAAATCATGACATGCATACAAGATTTCTTTTATTCATTTAAAAATATTCTACTAAAGTGGATTATTTTTATATAGAAACAAACTTATTATTTAAGCATATATCTTAACTTCATAAATCTAGGATCACAATAAAGATATTATTTAACTCACAAGTTATTCTATTTCTTAAGCTTTATCTCTATCATTACTCTATTCCACAACTTTAGAGAATTATAAATTCAGTTCCATAACTTCAAGAAAACTTTTAGATATAGACATACATTAAAAATAATTAATATCTTCTCAGAGTCTACTAATCTACTTTCTACTACTAAGGATATAACCTTATTCCTAGGTGGTCACCACCACCTTATAAGGTGTGAAGAACCTTTTGTCTTCACTATAGAAATATTTTTTGAGAACCCTTTATCTTCTAGGAGAACCATTTTGTCTCCTCTTCAATAAAGCTCTAGTTGCCCTCTGAATATGATGTGCACAAGTCATATTAAGAGTAGATTAACTTTTCACCTAAGCTTTCTTTAGTGATAACTTAAATCCTTTAGGTTCATTTTTAATGACTTTGAGATAATTATGCATGCTCAACCAATATCCAAGCAATATGATAGGCATTTGTAGATCTCAACTTCTATCACATCATCAATCACAAATACTTCTTATACATAACAACATCTTTTCAATGTTTATGATCATTCAACATTTTTACTCACATTAAACAGTGTGCATTTATAAGAACATCATAAGTTGATTGGTAAATCACATTTAGAATAACATCATTACATACTCTGAATACATGTCCAACTTATTTATCTCTTTAACTTTTTATGATGAATCACTTAAGGGACTTAATTCTCTCAACCTTCCAAGTTACTTCTCAACCTTTCCTTTTCTCAAAGTTTCATTTGTTTCATATGATTTTTTACAAGTTAGACATTTCCTCTAGGTGGACAAATAACACCTTTTAAGTTTTTATTCTTTGTGTTCTTCGATTCTCCAAGTCTTATGCATATCCTACTTATACTAAGTTCAAATGTTAAGTGTTAAAATGTTTTTAACTTATTTAAGTCAATTTAAGTTAACATGGCTAAAGATTGTCCATGTCTTTGCCAAGCTTCTTTTATACTTTTAATTCTTTGTTTTACATTAAAAGGCTTCTTAAGTTACCTATACCAAGTTTTCAAATTCTTTTCTTCTCATTTAAGCTAGAGTGGTGGAATGTGAACCTTTGGCTTCTAAGGCTTTCTAGTGTATTCTTCCTTGTCTTATGAGTTGATTTTTACCACTTGAAGAATAATTCATTTATTGATACCTAACTTAGGAATTTTTAAAACTTCTTCTCCATCCTTGTAAGTCATGGCTGAATGGATTAACCTATCTTCTAACTTCATGTTTTATTCCTAATCACTTATTTTATGCATGCTTAAGTTTAGGATTGAATTATGATGACTTCTTGACTTCATTTTCCCTAACTTAGTGATTATGCCCAAATGGCTTCTTAACCTTTGTAAGGCATACTCCCAATTTTAATCTCTTCTAGTTATAGACCAAAGGATGTTTATCTAAGGCTAGTTAAGAATTAAATCTCCTTCTAGATTAATTTGTCCTAAAGTGGCCCAATGGTCTCTTAGGTAATGTCATAACCTTCTTACATTTTTAATACCTTATACTTTCATTCCTAGGACCCTTAATTAAACCTAATTAATAATTAAAACTCCTTTTTGGTTAATTACTCCCATTGTGGCCAAATGCCACTTCTAAGACTTAGGGTACCAAATTTTCAATCCTAGTTGACCTAAGTTGACCAATCCTTCTAGTTAGGGTCTAAACTACAAGTTTAACCAAGTTTGGGTATATTTTAGGTATTCTCCCCTAATTCTAAAAGGGTCATGGCTGAATAACATTCCCTCCTCCTCCTAATTCATGGTTCATTTTTAGTTACCAATTTATAGCTTCTTTAAATCTAGATTAAATACTAATTATGGACTTCACCTTATTTTACCTATGTTGATCATTATGGACTTTTTTACTTTTGCGTGTTACTTATACCTTTAATTAATCCATTTATTTAATAAAAATCCTTAATACACCATTAACCAATTTTAAGCTTATTTTTTCCTTAAATTACACTAGGGTGGCTGAATGCACACCTAGTGGATTTTAGGAAATTTTAGCTCAAATTATCTTCATTAAAATGTTGTTTTACATCATTTAGAACATAGTTACATAATTTGTGTCACTTATAAAAATTTTAACAAGTTTTATCCTTGAGTATGCTTTCATGGCCAAATGTCTCCCTTGGCTTGCCAAGGTCATCTTTTCAAATTTTCTTCTCATACAACCTTGGTTCCTTGATTTTGTGAATTTGCAGAACCTTAAGCTCTTGAACCATACTATGCTTTTCTAGAATCCACAACTTGGATCATGGCCAAAATGAGTCTTGAGTGTCTTGTAAAGCTTACGCCATTTTATGGTCCAAAATTCCAACTTTTACTTAGTAATTTTTAGATCCATGCCCAAAGCAAGATTTTGGGACTTAAAGATTAATTTTTCTCTCACTTCTAATATTTAATTTCATGGGCTTAGATCCAGACATAACAATACACAAGTCCACCATAAGAAGAAAAATTACAACTTTCAAGCTTTAAGCATAAAAACATGCAACATAACATTTTTTTCATGCAACCAAGTGTAAATCCACAAGATCTACTCTAAGGTCCGTCCATCTCCTACCAAGAACACTTCAAAAAAAATTTCTCATGACTTCTCAAAACTTCCCAAACCATCAAATTTGGTTTTAAAACAGTTTTCACCAATTAAATTTCTTCTATGTTACTTTGAAGCATTTTAAACCAACCAAACTTCATTTTATTTCTCAAAAATCACTAAAAAATGGTGATACTTGTTTTGAACCGTTAAAAGGTATCCTTCAGCCCTCATAATTTCGAATAAAATGAGATATATTGATTTTAGAGAAAGGATCCACAAAAGATATAAAACAAACCATAAAAAGTAAGATTAATACTTAAAAAGACAAAGTAGAAAATCCTACTTGATGGTAATTTAGTGTGGGTGATGGTGGGGCTATGGTGGCTGATATTTGTTGCCCTTGGCTACTCCACTAGGATCTCTAAGTGAAAGTGGTGGGACTTAGTGTTTAAGGTGTGATTTTAGCTTAAATATCAAAGATGGAGACTTAATCTTAAGGTGAAAGGTTAGGGTTTTTTGGACTTAGATGAATTTGGAAAGATTTTGGAGATTTTTCTAAGTGTTTTATGAAGTAAAAATTGAACCAGGTGAGGTCTCCCACAAGGTTAGTGAATTCGACCAAGCATGGGAAAAATTGGATTCATTTTTCACTTAGGCGTATTTGGGTAGTTTTGCATAGATTTTCCATTTTAAAAATAATTCAAAATTCAAGGAATTATCTTTTTAGATTTTGATTAGTGTTAATGGGATTGAGTATATCGTTAGTCATGTTTAACTTAGCCTAAGCATGGTTAACTTTTAATTAATCAAGGTTAATATATCTTAACCATGGTTAAAGGAATCTTAATATTAATTATTTTTCCTTTTAAGAGTTTACTTCAGTTGACTTAGCTTGGTGACTCACCATCATGATTTCCACATGGGAAATTTCGTGTAGCCATGTAGGACCCACTCTTGGCTTCTTCCTTATAATTTCTTGCCCTCCCAGCCTTCCAGGGGTGTTTTTGTACTTTTTCTTAGCCTTGTCAAAAAAATTCCAAAATTATTCCTCTGATCATTTTAATACATTATAGTTCATTCCTGAATTAATCTAAGGTCATTTGATATTTTTTTTAGGAACTACCTAGCTATGTGCAGAAAGCAAAGCTTTCTAGGGGCATTCTAAGTGTTTTCGTCCTTTAATTGTTATATAAGTTTTTCTTATCACCTTTTGTCATCCTTGATGTTATCTGATAAGTATAAATTTCATAAATAATTATCTCTCATTTGTAGCTCATTAATACTTCTTAAATGTTCAATTAAGTGGTCTTTTTCATATTTTATGAGTTTGGGTTCATATGAAGTTTAATTGAATTTCTTTGCTTAACCAATTAAAATGACACTATTATAGTATTTTGAGCATAATAGGAATTTTAGACATCCAAAAATCATGAAATTTGTCTTGAATGAATGTTTAAAGAAGTGTCCTCAGTTACAAAGTGAGATCAGACTCTAAATGGGATGTACAGGACTCTGAAATTATTTCAAAAGATGAGATAGTGTTGCTGCCGTGGAACCTAAATAGTGTGAAAAGATCTGGCTATAACTTGAGATACAGAAATCATATTGAGATGAAATCAGATCCGTTGGAAAGCTAAGATCAATGGCTACAACTGTTTTTCAGACGTAAAGCTCTATATCGGACATGTGAATATCAGAAATTGCGCTGCAATCAACATCAAAATTGTTGTGCTGATTGGTGACAAAAATTCAAAAGTGTTTTGCATTTTCAACAAAGCCCATGTGAAAGCAATAAAAGGATGGAAAAGTAAAAAAGCTGGTTGATGACCTTCTGAAGATGATGCCTCAAAAATCCTCTATAAATAGGAGGGTTTACAAGAGGAGAAACACACCTTGGATATTAACTCCAATACCATTTTCCATCTTTCTTTCTTTGTTGTTAGTTACCTCCTTCATGGAAGGCTAAGTTTTTATTTGTTGTTAGTTTGCCTCCTTCATGGAAGGCTAAGTTTGTAATTTCAATTCAAGGATTCAAGTTATTTTCATTTTAACTTTGAGGTCTTAATCTTCATTTACATTCTTATTGAGTTATTTCCACTCTGCTTTACTATATTCTTCAATTTTATTCTTTTAATCAAAGTTTGTTTGGTTGACATATATTTATTAATGCATAATTGATTTCTATTTGGTTTTTGATTGGTAAATCATTTTCCAAAAGTTTGAAGAGTAGAAATTAAGTAATTGAATTGAAGGTTTTCATTTTATTACTTACTTCAACTGAATTTTGATTATGAAATTGGTTTAGATCTAATGAAAGATTAAGTGGTTACTAAATCTTGTTGATCATAATCAATTGAATCCTGAGCGTTTTCTCAGTATAGAATTTAAGGATCATTTTAGGGGTTCCAGATGATCCTAGGTTGATAAACATAATGCATGACTTTAGTGATCAATGCTTAGTTAAGAAAATAGCCTTTGAATTCCTTAAGTTGATAATTGTTGAAGTTGAATTAATTCATTCTATATTTTGTATTTAGAACTTAATATCACATATTTACAAAATCCCCTTGTTCTAACTTTCTCCTAATTTGCTTAAGAATCTGAAATGGTCTTTGGGAGATGACCTAGGTTGTACCTTATACTATACCAATAGTTGGGGAAAATCTAGAAATTATTTTTGGCCGTTTGCAACAAGCGTGTCATTATCTAATCCTTTATAATGTATTTTACTTATGTTTTTCATTTCTTTAGTACATTATTTGAGTTTCCCAGGTGTAAGAGCATTTTCATCATTTGCACCAAACTTTCTAATTTCTCTACTTTTGGTTTCTAATCCTACTTAGTTTCACTCTAGGGATTATTTGTAGCTTCAAGAGTTCATTATAGAAATTTGGGGTGTTACATGCTAGATGATTTTTTAGAAGTTTTCATGGATGAATTTTCTGTCTATGGTTCTTCTTTTAATAAATGCCTCACAACTTAAGTATCAAGAGAAAACCACTTTTACATGCTCTTTGGATATATTTGCATATAGAAGGATTCCCTTTAGGTTATGTAATGCTCTTACCAATTTCTAGAGATGCATGATATCTATTTTTTTTTCTAATTTTTTAGATGATTATAAAGAAGTTTTCATGGATGACTTTTCTATCCACAGTTCTTCTTTCAATAAATGCTTGCACAATTTGGAGTGGGTGCTTAACAAATTTAGAGAAACCAACTTGGTCCTTAATTAGGAGAAATGATAGCTCATGGTAAGTGAATGTATTGTTTTGGGACATAAAATATCCAGAAGAGGAATTGAAGTTGATATAGCCAAGGTTGAGGTAATCTCTAAACTACCCCCTAATAATGTTAATGTTGTTAGAAAATTCCTTAGGCATACTGGTTTTTACAAGAGGTTCAAAAGAGATTTTAAACATTTACTAAACCAATTTGCAATTTATTGATGAAAGAGGCATCCTTTAATTTTAGTGAAAAACTCCCCGTTCATTAAAAACTATTAAAGCTAAACTGATTGATGCCCCTATTGTAACTGCCCTTGATTAGTCCTTACCTTTTGAACTAATGGGTAATGCTAGTGGTATAGTTGTAGGTTCAGTTTTGGGCAAAAAAGAGAAAGGTATTCCGGGTTACCTACTACGCTAGTAAGACCTTGGACAAGACCCAACAGAGCTACACCACCACACAGAAAGAGCTACTAGCAGTGATAGTTTACTTCAACAAGTTTCGACTATTCATGATCATGTCAAAGGAGACTATCTACACCATTGTCGCAACCATAATTACGACGAGACGACGAACTCGCTAAAATTTTAAAATAGAATTTATTTGATAATGTGGAGTCGTCACAAAATTTTATTTTTAGGGAAAAGATTTGGAAAAGCCCTAACTTGAGGAAAAGATTTAGGTTCGGGAGTCGGTTACGAGTAAGGAAGGTGTTAGGCACCCTACTCGCCCGTTCCGAAGAACGGTACCCTTAAACTGAGTGTGTGATTTATTTGAAAACTATTTGATCCCTTTAATTAGAATGAAAATAAATAGATTGATGGAAGACAGCCTGACAGGACTTGATCTTGCTCCCACGTATTCCCTAGTGCAATGGGAAACTCAAGGCTTACGTAGTTTTGGTTGAAGGCTTGACCTTCGGAGGTGTTTGAAAATGAATAGAGTATTTTGAAAATATTTTGAAGAAAATCCTTAGTCCACATATGCATAGGATCCAAGACAACTACGGCTGCACTTGGACCTATACGAATCCTTAAACATCGAACATCAGAAAAAACTACCAGTTCGTGCCTAGGGTTCATCGCGTGAGATTAGGGATTCTAATATGAAGTTTTCCTTCCAATTATTTACAGAAATATTCTTAGTCCACATATGCATAGGGTCCAAGACAACTACGACTGCACTGGGACTTATATGAATTCCTAAACATTGAACAGTAGAAAAAGCTACCAGTTCGTGCTTAGAGCTCATCGCGTGAGACTAAGAATTGCAAAACGGGTTTTTCATTTTTGTTTAAAAGGCATTTTCAATCCACATATACATAGGGTCCAAGACAACTACGGCTGCACTGGGACCCATATGAATCGCTAAACATGAAACAGCAGAAAAAGCTACCAGTTCGTGTTTAAAGCTCATCGCGTGAGACTAAGAAGTTCAAAACAGGTTTTTCATTTTCGTTTAAAAGGAAATTCTCAATCCACATATGCACAGGGTCTAAGACAACTACGGCTGCACTGGGACCCATATGAATCTCTAAACATCGAACAGCAGAAAAAGCTACTAGTTTTGCTTAGAGCTCATCGCGTGAGACTAAGAATTTGCAGAACGAGTTTTTATTTTGTTTAAGAAGGCATTCCCAATCCACATATGCACAGGGTCCAAGACAACTACGACTGCACTAGGACCCATATGAATCTCTAAACATTGAATGGATTGGGCTTGAAGAGAAGAAGAAAAAAAAGGTTTTGATTTTATATTTAAGAAGAAGGCACAATGTGGATATGGTCTGGTTAGCCCAATTAGAGCCCAATTGATATTTGAAGGGGGAATGATATAGATATGGTCAGAGTAGCCCCATTTGGATATTATAAGAGACATGGCCCAGCCTAATCGAGCAGTTGGATCTCACTTTAAATAGGCTCATTGCCACCCCTCGTAGTTGTAAGCTTTACACGTGAGCGGCCCATTACTATTCATCTCATTATGAAACCGAATGAAGGTTAAAATGAATAATTGCAGCCTGTAGGGATCGAACTCGGGTGCTAGGAGGCATGTGTGTAGTGGGTTAACCACTAAGCCACACTTCCTTTTGATGTTTTACAGCCCCTGATTATACTTAACACACACTTTAGAGTATGAGCGGAGGCCCTGGCTTGCATGCTTGGAATTGGTTAGACGTCCTTACCAGAGATCCACGTGCCAACCATTCCTTCTACCTGTTTCCTAATCTTTCATGCATTCACCGACTACAGTTAATGTTCCTCATCTTGGCCAAACTTTAAGATAGGTAATGACGCGGTACGATGGTGTCAAGTCCCTATCACTGCCATGCCTTTCCTAGAGCGGCATTTACCCTCCGATTTCGGGGTTATTTTTACCCATTATAAGGGTATACATGTCTACTAATATGTTACGTTGCATGTGAGTGGGCTACTATAACTTCTTCCAATTTACCGAACTACATCCTGAGCTTTTGTTTCCCTACTAGTTTTGATGGCTTACTAGACTTGGGCTAATCGTTGCATGGATTGAAATCTAATAGTATTATGTGATCGTCTCCTCTCACCAACACAATCTTGGGGTTTGAGGTTTCTGTAGGCAATTCCAAGCGTATGCAGGTACCTCGAAGCAAAGGAGAACTCTTGCCGCATAAAGATCTGGCGGCATGCTTCGAAAAGCACTCCCCCCGTTTGTCTTTACCCGACCGCATGCCATTCCACTAGGGCCGAACTCCATTGTCATACGGAGGAACGCCTTAGTTTCAACGTATGTATCCAACGTAGGTGAAAGAGGGTGATCCACCCATAAGTTCGAGAGAATCATTTCCTCCTCAGAATGGGGAAGGAGTTGGAAGAACATTGTTGAAAGGTTCAACAACGGAGGTTGGAACTTATGGTGAGGGATAGGCAGTAAAACTGAACTTTGATCTCTTGCCAAAGCCGTTCCAGGAGAAGAGAACTAAGACCTGAGCCAGTGCCATCACCTACTACGGCATTGGAAACCAAAAAATTCAAGAGACCGGTGCAGTTGTCCGTAAGCTTTCTAACACAAGCCAAGCACAGATCAACTATCTCTTTCATAATGGTATAATGGCCATGAGCAAAGTTTCTTGCTACCTTGTCTTTCCCGTTAATGAGCTGCTTGGATGGAACAGTTGGCGATATGTGCTAGTCCTAACTTAGTCAATAACAGTGGGCTCCAAGTCTACAACCGCACGAGGTGCATGCTTTCCCGCACCGGTCTCGCTGAAAAAGGTGTTGAAAGCATCATCCCTTCTACCAATGGTCTTATCACTTAGCACCTAGCCATCAGCCTGAATATTATATTCAAGGCAATAAAACTCCCAACAAGCATTTCCGACCTGAATGTCGGCCTGACCAATATGGATGGGAATGCCCTCTCTCCATTTGAAGGTTAAAGAAAATGGATATGAAAGGGGAAGGAAGTGGAAGAGCATAGAAGTTAATGTTTATTAAAACGCCTCCCTGGTTGGTGGTTTCTCGATTCAACTTCAAGCTGGCACTAGGATATGTCGATGGTGCACCACATGTATTACAAGAGAGCGAACCCGAATTTACGACGACTAGGCTGGGGAAAACTCTTGTTAACTACGATGCACGATTCTTGCTAGAGTGCTGAATATTTAGGGGCTCTTTGACTTGAGACAAATTAACCGATCATTGCTCTGTTTTCAGGGGATCACGAAGATAAAACAAAGCCAATGTGAAACGGAGGAAATTCTTTGGATATTCTCTTCCTACTTTAATCGAGAATTGAGATTCATGACTTTTACTAATCTATGAATAAAGTGTAGATATGTTCTCAGTTGCTTCCAAACTAAGGGGAATTTTCTTCTAGTTCATATAAATCTTGTAAGGAATTAACAGAAACTTAAAATCATCGACCATACTTGCCTCTCATACAATCATATATCACATGGAAAGCCAACTTTTCACATAGTAATATCATCAAATGCATGTGATAACATTCAAATCATGCAACTTATCTCAGACATAATCGCAACAATCATTCCTACATAGTCTTTGGTCTAAAGGAGGAGCAAGAGACATGGCTGACCTTTATGCAATCGATAGAGATCGGAGATCCTCGCAGAAATCAGTTCAATCAACTTTCTTCGTTGAGCTGAGATAAAACACGAGCTGAGACAATTGTTGTCAGATTTCTGATCATCCAAGAAATGTGAGGAGCAAGACGCAGATCTTGAAAAATCTCCAGTATCTCTCCCTGGATCCTTCTTTCCAAAAAAACCCCTTCTATCATGCCCCCTCTCCTTTTTTATAGCCTTTTTCTCATTCAATCCCCCTCTTCCTTTTCTCTTTCCCGGAATCCTTATCCCTTCTTTCTAACCGTCATAACCGACTTAACCACCGGCCAATACATTTTTCCTCTAGCCTTTTTCATTGTTATTATTATTATTATTTTTCATTTTCCATATTATTATTACTATTTAATTTCATTTATTATTTTTATTTCCTTTTTTTACCCTTTATTTTTATTTTTTATTTTGTATGTTATATTTTTTTTTATTCCCTTATTTGCTATTCAATTGACGCTCTTCTCTTCTTCTCCCCTTTTTATGTTTTACGCTTCTGTTCCATTTTTCTATTGCCATATAATTTTTGTTTTATTTTATTTATTATGTTTACTTCTATTTTTTTATTTATTAATTTACCTATATTTTTACATGTTTTCAATCTATGATTTTTTTATTGTCTTTCCTTGTTTAAATTATTGATTATTGACTAATTAAACTCAGATCAGGGCCTCAAACATAATTAGGTGTTTACAACCATCATTTGTCCATCAAATACCTATTCTCTAAGAAAGATTCAAAGCCCAAGTTAATCTGATGAATACTCCTCCTTCAAGAATTTTACCTTGAAATCAAGGATAAAAAAGAAGTAGAAAATGTAGATGCAGATCACTTGTATAAGATGGACCCCTTCATATAAATTCCTGCCAATCATGAGATTAGAAAGACCTTCCCAAATGAGTGGTTGTTAGCTATCTTATACATCCTCTGGTATGTGGACTTAGTTAACTATTTGGCAAGTAATATCCTTTCCCTTGATCTTCCATATGCATAGTGTAAGAAATTTCTATTTGATGATAAATATTACCTGTGAGAGGAACCATATCTATTTAAACTCTATGGGGATGGATTGGTTAAGAGATGTGTGCCTGAGGAGGAATATCATGTTATGTTGAGTTATTTCCAACTAAGAGAGGTTGGGGTCATTTTGGTCCTAATAGAATCGCTTGAAAGGTTTTACAATATAGTTTATTTTGGCCCACTTTCTTCAAGAACACCTTTGAGTTCGTCTTTTCTTGTGATTGTTGTCAAAGGAATGGAAATCTGGCAAGAAAGCATGACATTCCTCTAAACAATATTCTTGAGTGTGATATTTTTTATGTTTGGGATCTTGACTTTATGTGGCCTTTCCCTAAATCCTTGAATAATATATACATTTTGATCACAGTTAACTATGTCTCCAAGGGGGTTGAAGCAGTGGCATTACCCACTAATGATGGTAAGGGTGTGGTGAAATTTTTAAAGAAATATTTTTAAAAGATTTGGAGCACCTCAAGCAATCATTAGTGATGGTGGAACACACTTCATAAACAAGAACTTTGAAAAGGTCCTAAAACAGTATGATATCACCCACAAGGTTATCACCCTCTATCATCCCTAGACTAGCAGTCATGTAGAAATCTCTAATAGAGAACTAAAGAGAATCCGAGAAAAAAACTATTAGTGCATCCAGGAGGGATTGAACATTAACACATTGGATAAGGCCTTCTAGGCCTATATGATTGAATATAAGACCCCATTAGCATGTCCCTTTACAAGTTGGTCTTTAATAAGGCATGTCATCTCATAGTTGAATTAGAACATAAGGTCTGCTAGGCCATAAAATTCCTTAACCTTGATTTGCAGTATGTAGGTACAAAATATCTCCTTCAACTCAAGGAGTTAGATTAGCTTAGGATAAAAGTATATGAAAAATCAAGGATGTATAAGGAAAGAAAAAAAAAGACATGATAAACACATTCAGAAACATAAGTTTATACTAGCAGAATGGGTATTGGTCTATAATTCACATCTCTACCTATTCCCAAATAAGTTGAAGTCCAGATAGAACGGCCCATATAAGGTCCATATGGTGTTACCTTATGGAGTTCTTGAACTGGGAAAAGAGGCCATAGGAATCTTCAAAATAAATGAATAGAGGGCTAAGAACTATGAAATGGGCCCTTTCAAGGAAAAAACTATCATGCAATTGGTAGAATCATAGATGTTTTCCAAGGAATATACTTAGCCATTGAAGACAATTACGTCAGGCTCATGACATTAAAACAACCCTTATAGGAGGAAACTTGATTCCTTCACATTTAAAAAAAAACAAGTTTAAGCATGATCATGCTCATTCCAACATAGTTGTGTCATGCACCAAATGGCTATAAAAACCTAAGACTTGTCACATCAAATAAATACCTCCAACAGATATTCTCTTCACTCTAATTTTTCATATTCTTTACATTCCTCTTCTCCTACTTTCTTTTTAGATATGCCATGTGTGGGAAGACATAAGCAAGTCAATAAGGTCATGCTTTAATTCTCACGACCAAGAAAAGATTCATAGAGAAGAGGATCCAGAACGGCCATGCCATTGGTTACATGGTCGTGCACACTTTTAGTCAAGACATCAGAGATTAGCATGACCATGCCACGATAGTTAATCAATATTTCCTGCATAACCGTGTCAACTTTTTTCAGGTTACTAACTATCTCTTTTCCATCTTTTTCAGGAAAATGGCACCATGAACCATCAACGGGGGAGGATACTTCACTCACACCACAATACCCGCACATGAACTAGCATATACCATCAACCCCCATGATGTCCCAAACATGGAGCTATAAATGGAACGGCTACGTGCATTCATGTCCATCCCTCTAAGGAGTCTAGATCTTAGCAATCTTGAATAGTTAGGCATTGAACCACAGATCATGGGGTGCCTTTACAGGATGAGGTATGCTACAACATCCCTCGTCATTGAGCCAGCATACTAGGAGCCTACCTTCAAGTTCCTAGCCTCTTTCTCTTATGATAATAAGAATAATAAGATGTTGTCATTTCATTTTCAACTCTAATAATAATATCATATTCTTTTTCTATTATCATTTGTATCACTGTGAAAAGGATGGACCTAAAAACCAAAAGGACTTCTTTTCCTAACTGTCGTAACCGTAATTATAACGAAATGACAAACTCACTAAAAATTTAGAATTTAATTTGATTGTGGAGCTGCCACCAAATTTTATTTTAAGGGAAAATATTTGGAAAAACCTTAACTTTGAGAAAGAAATCTAGGTTCAGAAATTAGTTACGAATAGGGAATGTATTAGGCACCCTACTCACCCGTTCCGAAAAATGGTACCCTTAAACCGAGTATGTGATTTTGATATTTTTGAAAATTGTTTGATCCCTTTAAATAGAATCAAAATAAATAAGTTGGTGGAACATAGTCTGACAGGACTTGATCCTGCTCCTACGTATTCCCTGGTGCAATGGGAAATTCAAGGCTACGTAGTTCTGGTTTTGAAGACTTGATCTTCAAAAGTAATTTAAAAAAAGCAGGGTTTACTGTGTGTCGAGAAATGAGTTAAAAGTGTTTTGAATATTTTTGAAAAATCCTTAGTCCACATATGCATAAGGTCTAAGGCAAACAAGGGCTGCACTGGGACCCATATGATTTCTAAATACCGAACAGTAGGGTATGCTACCAGTTTGTATCTAGAACTCATCGTGTGAGACTAAATGTTTGAAAATATATTTTGGAATTTATTTTTTTGAGTTTGGTATGAAAAGAAATCTTAGATGATTTTTCGGATCCACTTATGCACAGAGTCTGAGGCAAACAAGGGTTGCACTAAGACTCATATGAATCTCTGAATGTTGAACAGTAGGGTATGCTACCAATTCGCATTCAAAACTCATTGCGTGAGGGCCAGGATTATGCATTTAAAAAGAAACAATAATGAGTCTAAACCACTAAGCAGACGATCAAAATAAATAATAAGGGCTTGACCCAAATTAAATTTACCTTAAGGAAGATCCATTTGACTTCAAGAGGTATATTGGGCTTGACCCAAATTCATGAAAAAAAACTCAAAATCAAAGACAATGGGCTTGACCCAAAATTAGAGATAAAAGAAAATCAAAAATTGAAGGCAATGGGCTTGACCCGAATCCAATGTAAAAGAGAAAAAAATGATCTTGATAAAAAAAATGGATTTGATCTCAAATTAAAAATAGAATTGATCTTGATCCAAATTGAAAAAGGAATTGGGCTTGACCTAAATTAAAAATAAAGTTAATTTTAAATTAAAAAAAATTGGGCTTGATCCAAATTAGTAATCTAATGAATTATTTTAAAAGAACTATTTTGCCCTTATCATTTATTAAAATTAAGCTAAAGGAGGTAAATTCTTTTTCAATTTATTTTTTCATTGCTTCTTATTATATACAGCCCATTGAGTTATTTTGTGTGGCCCATTAACAATTTTCTCTTTGCCTTTTATTATATGTCGCCCAATTTCTGATCAGCCTGGTTGCCTAATTTAGAATTCGTATGGCCCAATCGTGGCCCAATTGAGAGGGGAGCCAGCTTGTTCGTGATAAGTTGGTCTATGAAAGGCAGCAGCGGTTGGGCCTGTTATGACATGCGAACCACAGGCCAATGCTCACAAACTGGTATGTGAGGATATTTAAAATAAAAGGCTGCATATGAGGTTTGAACCTAAGACTTGGGAGTTATTGGCAACAAGCTAACCACTAGGTCAAGCTTCTAGTTGAGATTCTAACGCCTCTAATTAAATTTAACGATAGTTAATGAGGAATTCAATCAGTTTTCATGTTTTAGAGGGATACAACTCATTGAAAAATATAGCCTTGAGACGAACAGATTTCAAACAAAAAAAAAAAGAACACCCACTGACCTTGTAGCATAGCTCTCACATTTTCCAAAGCCTTTGCCTTAGACCCTTAATTGGTACCTTCATTAGATTGAATTCTAATTTTAGAAACAACTATAAATTGGTTTCAAGCTCTAATTACAGAAATATGATGGCAACTCACATGTACTATTCTACAGGTACTTCTGCCAAGTAAATAAATGAACCCGGTTGAGTTCTATCTTTAAGAAATGAGTCTTGAGCATCATATACTATGGGCTCGAAAAGTTCACAAGGAACTGATTTATTTCCGCAAAATATCAATAGAAACAGCCTTTGATTGATCCACTCTCATGTTCCTTAACTAAGGCAGTGGTGTAATTTGGCAGAATTATGCAGACTTCTTTTAGGTTTGGGATTTTTGACTGGTTTTACTATGGATCAGAAATGCATGGAGCATCAGATTGCTCCTCCATCAACTCTTTCAGGTCTTCTTCGGGTTTGGATTTCTGGCCTACTTTACTACAACCTAAGACTCTCACAATTTTCAGGCTCATGACTTGTGCATCAAGCGGATATCAGAGGTGTGCATGGGAAGGATGCCCTAGTATTAGCTCAAGGCCTTGTCGAAGTAGAGTCATAATTTAAATCCAACCAAGCTTGAAGGGATTCTGATTGCAGAGATGGCAATGAGCCCATTCTTATGGGCAAACAGTGAACACTCTATCAGAATAATGTGACAAGTTAAGCTAGCTACAATGGTTGTCATGGGGAGCATAAAACCCAACCAGAAGAGCACACCTACCTGTATTATTGGCAAGTCCACTCAAATCAGTGCTTGGATGGGACCTAACTGGATAGAATTATTCCTTACACTAACGTTGACATGCTCTTTGGTGACCATGGCTTATAAGCCCAAACTCTATAAGACCCCTAGAGGATTTTCATAAGGAAGAAAGTGAGTTTGCGATTGAACCAAAGGATGTATAGTTTCTGAAACTTAACTCAATACAATCTGAACAAACTTCTACTGATACACATGTAATACACTTTCAACCTCAACAATAACTATATTGCTTAAATCCCCTGATTTTTAGCCTCATTCAGACACTTATTCCCCAAGCTGTTGATTTCCTAATCTACCTAAGTAATAGAGCAATTAAATTTCATATATTCTCTCATACCAATGGCAAGGTTACCTCCAGATTCATATGATTTGAAAGGCAGAAACGAAGGAATGTGGTGATCTTTGAGGTGGTTTAAACTTGTTTTAATGCAGCGGATCCCACACTTTAAACAGAGACATGAAAGTAGGAATTAATATTACTAACTGCTCATAGGATCCGAGTTATGCTTCACAAATCTTCTCTATTTCAATATGTATATCTTGATAGCAATCACCACTTTGAATTAAGGAGTGAGGTGTTCATGGCTTTACCTAGAGATTCTGCAAAGAAGTGCTAAAATTCTTTGTACCTTTGTCTCCATCCTTGAATTCGTTGAGTTTTTGGAGCATTGTGTTGTTCATCCTCTGTGATTTCTTCCTTGAATATGACTGTTTGCAAACTTTGGAGAGCATGAAGTGATTGTTCTTTGGTTCAACGATCGAGCAAGTTCTCGATAAGGAAGAAATAGAGTAGCGAATGGAGCCAAAAGGAACTTCTGAAATGTCATGGAGCCATTGAGGAAACCCAAAAGGATCCAAGAGAAGTTCAATGAGGCCGAGAGAAACACCTAGGACCTTTTTTTGTTCTTCCCCCCTCCTTTTAGACAAAAAATGATGAAGCTCTCGTCCCCTTCTTCTTTTTTGTTTTTTAAATTTTATAGGTGATTTAGATTTGATTTGATTTTTTCTTCTTTTTCTTATTTTTTTTTCTAACCAACTTTTTCAGCACCTAACTAACTTAAACAACTAACTTAACTAACTTGTACGATTTTATTTTTATTTTTATTTATTTATTATATATATATATTTTATATATGTTATTTTTACTCTCTTTTTTTCTCTTTTCTTTATCTTTTTTTTTCTATTTCTTTCTCATTCTTTTGGTTTTGTTTTTATTATTATTTTATATTTTGAATGATTTTGGAGCAAAAATTTTTTTATGCATTCTATTTATAATTTTATCCTAGGATATAATTAGATATTCACACTAACCATTGACATCCAACAGGAAACATGTCGAGGCACTATACTAACCTCTAAGTTTTAGGAGGGATTTCCATTTATTTTTCCCTTTCTTCCCATTATAAATACCTAGATAAATTGATGCTTAAGTTTGAGGAGGGAGACCATGTTCTTCTAGGATGTCTTTGCAAAGTTTCATCACATGTCTCTCCTCCTACTTTTATAAAACTCACCTTGGTAAATAAATTTTTCAAACAAAAGAAGGTGGTATATGACTAAGTTTGAGGACGGGCACTCCTCCTATAACTTTTCTATAATTATTTATACCCTACAATAACCCCATTTTAGATTTTTGCTTAGTTCTGGATTCAAAAATCTCTTTATTTTTATGTAATGAATTTTAATTGAATCTAAAATGGATATGAGAACTCTTGATGTAAATAATTAACAATTAAACATAATCTCTTTCACCTTGTTTCACACTAGAGTAGCTTTAGTGAAAGGATTGGGCTTGATTAAGGTTACACCCAACCTCTATCTCTTTGTTGAGTGATTTCCTTCTAACTTGTACACTCTAAAACTTGTCTTACAACCTTATCAAGGCTTTTACAAGTGAATTGCATAAATGAGAAAATGACAAAGGAAAAATGGATTTTATTGAGTGAAATGAACTTAAAATATCACTTAATGCCTCCTTTGAGCCTAAAAAGATTGAAAAATATTTTTTCTTAGTACCCCCAACTATATTAATACGATTGCAGGTATCCTTTGATGAAAGAAACATAAAATAAATACTTGAGGACTATATTAATACGATTGCAGGTATCCTTTGATGAAAGAAACATAAAATAAATATTTGAGGAACAAAAATATGATAAAAAAGGAAAACAAGAAAATAAAAAAGAAAAATAAAAAGAAAAGGTGAAAGTGAAGAACTTGGAAGAAGAAAAAATTTAAAGAAAACCCTTTTTATTTTCATTCCTAGCAAAGTGACTATCTCTAGATATGAAACTTAATCTTAGGGGTCTAAAAGATCCTAATTAGATTATTATCAATTGTTCCTATGATGTTAAATTTTAATGTTATCTGTTACATGTTGAGCATGAGATTTTTTGAATTCTATACCTGTTGCATTCTCATTTCTTGGGTTATTACTAGTGAAAAAGAAATGTTTAAATTTAAATATTGAAATAAACTGTCATTCTTTTATTTTATTTTTAGGATTTTAGAAATAATTATTCCATGAGTTAATATTATTCACTTATACTTTAGCTTAATTTTTTTTATTTTTGTAAAAATAATTATACAAGTAAAGAATCTAAAAATAGATATATTTAGAATCAAAACGAAAGAAAAAAGACATGAAAAAATAGGAAAACAAAAAAAAAATGAAGAATCAAAACGAAAGAAAAAAGACATGAAAAAATAGGAAAACAAAAAAAATGAAAATTTTCTCAACAGAGTACACACGGCCATAGTAGTGCAAAATATAGATTTTATAATGATTTTTTACATCAATTTTTTAAGAATCAATATAAAAAATTATACAATCACATTTATATAAATCAAAAATCAATTTATTATATCGATTATAAAATAATTAATTAAAAAATATATATTATATCAATTAACATTTTAATCAATGTAGTAACTATTTCTACATTGATTCTTTAAGTAATTGATGTAAAAAACTTTTAAATATCCTATTTCTTTGTTCAAAATTGTGTTCTTCAATACTTCATTCTGAACAAATTCCTCCACGTCTATCTTGAACCAAATTTTGCTCTCATTTTCTACTCTCGCCTCCTCTACACTGCTAATGTCCTTTTTTACCTCCAAACCCTTTTCTTTTTATCTCTCTAAGCCTCATTTTCTCTCTTTGAAACCCTAGTTTCCCTCCAACTTTTTTTCCAATTTCAATTTGTTGCTATTTTCCTTGCTTCATGTCCAATGATGCTAGAGCTTTCAATTGTTAGGTGTCACCGTCGCGAGATGCTACTGGCACCCCCAACCAGTTATTGTTGAAGTGCCATCTCACCTTTGTGACAAAATCATCATTTCTCCGTTGGGTGTGTCCCCCAACTTTTTCGATTTTCATTCTTAGAGAGTCATCGACGCGAAGCCGAAGCCATTATATCTCTAGTGAGTACATTATTTTCTCTCTCTATTCTTAATTTCGTCTGTGTTTGAGTTTGTCATGAAATGTTCTGTTTTGTAACTCTTTGTGTTAGGCTGTTGTTTTCCTCATTTTTTTTTGGATCTTTTTCATTTCATCCTGAATTAGGTGATTTTAAATTCTGCAATTACGTTATACAAATGACCTGTTGCATGACCAAGTCAAGGGCATAATCTAGCAATTAATGGAGGATTAATGTACGATTTTACGACTACTCTATCCAACTTTTGGTTATTTTCTAATGTATCACAAAATTAACCCTTAACGTTTAATTATTTGATCATATAAATTTTTATGATATAAAAATAATATATTAATATTTATGAGAAAACATTATGCTTCTTTAATGAGAGAATACATGGTTTAGAGACAACTTCCCTGAGGGGGAATACCATAGATTTTAATCAAGTGAGGGTAAATCCTATTCACAACCCTTGTTATTTACCCATATTTTTTCGCAACCTTTGCTAAATATTATAAGATACTCAACAGTTTAAAACTTTTGTTAATTATTCATGGTTCATGTAAAATCCTAGGTACTTGTTTCATATTTTTTAACATAAGTTTTCTTATTTATGCATAATTTAAATTTTTTTGCTAAATTATCAATAGTTATAATAAACTTTTGCTAATAATTTTTTTAATGATTTAAGTTGTGATTTATTTATTTATTTATTTATTTTATTGAAACAAATGATAAAAATCTCGTACAAAGATAAAAAAAATAATACTAAAATTTGAAAAATTATATTAAATATACATTAATACTTTTCAAAATCTTAAATTATAATGCAAGTTATTATATTAGTATTATAACATTTAACATCAATATTATAAGTATACTAAAATATTAAAAGTATTTTAACTCAATATCTTATGCGCATAATAAAGAAAAACAAAAAGGAAATCAAATCCTATATATCTAATACTATACGATTACAAGCTATTGTATCCTAATTTACAAGAAGATGAAGCAACAATATCGATTCAACCAAAATTCTTTTAACATCATAAAATAAATTTTAATTTTATATACTTAATACATATTGAGTAATGAATAATTATCTTGAATAGACTATTTAACCTATTTTAACTTTAACAATTATTAAAATATATAAGAGTTTGAAAAATTATGTTCCTAAATTCGAACATTCATAAGAAAAAATAAATATAAAATAAGATGACAATTGATTTTGAAATTTTTAAAAGATCATTTTAGTTCTAAAATTATTAAATACAAAAGTTATATTTTATTTTATTATTTTAATTTAAAGAACTAAAATTACTATAGTTATTTTAAAAATAATAATATTACATAAATAAAAATATTAATTAACAATTAAAGAATTTCGGTAGTTTCATACTTTTCATAATTATTATTATTTTAAATTTTTCATTATTATTTTGAATAAAACTATTTTAGCTAGGTTATTTTAAAAGATAAATTTTAATAATGATCAAGAATATAATAAAAAATAATATTTTATTCACATTATAAAACAATTAAAATAATAAAATAAAATATATTGCTAAAATGTCCAATAAAATAAGATGAAAGAAGTATACATTTGACGTTTGCAAGAAATTTAATTTTAAGAAATATCTTATAAATTTTCACATAAGTAAAAGATTCTTATTGTTTGCAAAATCATTATGGGCAAAAAGCACTTGCTTCACGTTCATCATAACATAGCACATAAACAAATCAATTGAATTTGGATTCTTCTATTCTCACTAATTTTCATATAACCAGGATTTTATATTTCCAATAAGAATCAACGTCTACCATGTAAAACAGGGGATCTAAATTAGTCACATGCATATAATAGTAAACTATATATATCATCATGTACAATATATTTAAATTGTGATTGTGATTGATTATATTTGATATCTCAAACACAAAACACAAACACAAATCCAAGCGACATTTATACCCCAAACATAAAACAATGTCCTAATATATATATATATATATATATATTCATGGAACAAATTACTTTAGCTTACCCATTGAACATTTTTTACCATAAATCTCCCTGGAATGTTAATCACATTTACATAAATCTAAACGAAAAGTGTTTATTAAAGTTAGTAAGTGTCTTTGTTTGCGTGGAAAAATAATTGCACAAAACTCTATGACACGCTCGTCGTAAACACGTAAAAATAATTTCTAGATTTCCCCCAAACTATTGGTATAGTATAAGGTGCAACCTAAGTCATCTCCCAAAGACCATTTCAAATTCTTAAGAAAATAAGGAGAAAATTAGAACAAGGGGATTTTGTAAAGATTTGATATTGATTTCTAAACACAAAATACAGAATGAAATTAATTTACTTAAATATTATCAACTCAAGGAATTCAGAGGCTATTTTCTTAACTAATCATTGATCACTAAAATCATGCATTGTGTTTATCAACCTAGGATCATCTGGAACCCCTAGAATGATCCTTGAATTCTCTACTGAGAAACCTCTCAGAATTTAATTGATTATGATCAACAAGATTTAGTAACCACTTAATCTTTTATCTAAACCAATTTCACAATCAGAATTCAGTTGAAGTAAGTAATAAAATGAAAACCTTCAATTCAATTACTTAATTTCTGCTCTTCAAACTTTTGGAAAATGATTTACCAATCAAAAACCAATTATAAATCAATTATACATTAATCAAAATACGTCAACCGATCAAACTTTGATTAAAAGAATAAAATTGAAGAATATAGTAAAGTAGAGTAGAAATCACTCAATAAGCATGTAAATAAAGATCAAGACCTCAAAGTTAAAATGAAAATAGCTTGAATCCTTGAATTGAAACTACAACCCTAGCCTTCCATGAAGGAGGCAAACTAACAACAAAGAAAGAGGCAAACTAACAACAAATAAATCCTAAGCCTTCCATGTAGGAGGCAACTAACAACAAATAAATCTTAAGCCTTCCATGTAGGAGGCAACTAACAATAAAGAAAACATAAGCCTTCCATGTAGGAGGCAAACTAACAAGAAAGAAAACATAAGCCTTCCATGAAGGAGGCAAAACTAACAAGAAAGAAAGAAAGAGAGAAAGAAAGAAAGAAAATGGTATTGGAGTTAATCTCCAAAATGGTGTGTGTCTCCTCTTGCAAACCCTTCTATTTATAGAGGATTTTTGAGGCATCATCTTCAGAAAGTCACCAACTAGGATATTACTTTTCTACCCTTTTCTTGCTTTCACATGGGCTTTGTTGAAATTGCAAAACACTTTTGAATTTTTGCCACCAATGAGCACAACAATTTTGACTTTCTTGCACCGCAATTTCGGATGTTCACATGTCCGAATTAGAGCTTGACTTCTGAACAAAGGTTGTAGCCCTGGATCTTAGCTGTCCAACAAAGTTGATTTCATCTCAATATGACTTCTATATCTCAAGATATGGCCGGATCTTTGCACACTGTTCAAATTCCACATCAGCAACACTATCTCATCTTTTGAGATAATTTCGGAGTCCTAAACATCCCATTTAGAATCTGCTCTTGCTTTGTAACTATGGACACTTCTTTAAGCTTTCATTCAAGACAGATTTCATGATTTTTGGATGTCTACAACTCCTATTATGCTCAAAATACTATAATAGTGTCATTTTAATCGGGTAAGCAAAGAAATTCAATTAAACTTCATATGAACCCAAACTCATAAAATATGACAAAGATCACTTAATTGAACATATAAGAAGTCTTAATGAGATAAAAGTGAGAGATAATTATTTATGAAATCTATGCTTATCAAATTCCCCCACACTTATCTTTTGCACGTCTCGGGCAAACTTAAGTTATGGATTGGTGACTATTCATTTTTATTTTTTTTTGAAAGAACATCAAAGTTTTGAGTTGATTTCTCAAGAATTCACAAAATTTCATGAAGCATTCTTTCATCACATTTTTGAAATTACTTAGAAAGGCAACTTTAATTTGAAAAACATAGATTGAGAAAGATAAAACCTCACATGATATACTCTGAATCTCTCAAGTGTTTGATTTGGTAAGTGTTTCTCTCAAATTCAATCCATGAAAGATGAACTATCATAGGCTTGCATATCTTCTACTTCTCTACTACTATGTACACATGCAATGCACAAATCAAGAGGTCTTTATTTTGGTTCTAACGGGATTAGAAAGATGAAATGATATATTGAAGAGATACAATGTTAGACCAAGAAAAATGGTGAGGATTGAGAATTGATTGTAAGTGCAAGTGTGAGAAACAGATATCACTTCTTCATTTTTTTTTTCAATATAATAATTTATTTATTAATTTATTGCTTCAGCTTTTTTTTTTTTTTCAACCATGATATTGATGAACACAACAATAACCTCCTCCACACTTATTGAAACACTTATGGTATGATAAATCCAGTATTCCTCACCTTCTATGGTCAGACAAAGTTGTTTTTTTTTTTTTTTTTTTTTTTTTTATTTGTGGTGAGCTAAAAAGAAGAAAAGGCTAATCGGCTCAAAGGGTTGATCAAAGGATAAAATTATATGGTTTGGTTATTTGGCCAAGTGGTTTGTTCAAGAAAAACAGTGCCTCAATCATTTTTGTACAATTCATGTGAAAATGTAGCTTCAAAAAGAATCAATGCAAGTTCTGAAGTAACATATTCCATGGATGAAAATCACACAAGAAAGAAAATAATAATAAGGCTCAAAATCTCACAGGTAATATATTTATCAAATCTAATCTATCCAGTTCAAATATGTGTTGCCAAACTAATTAATCTCGAAATGTAAATCATTTTGCTTCAATTATTTTATGAAATCTAAAGAAAAACATACTTCCACATTCAAATTTTTTTTTTTTTAAATCATAAGATGCGTATCAAGAGTCAAGTGTAACTCCTTACTCAGCCATCTTACTCAAAGCAAGTTTATGAATCTAACCTAATTTTTTTTTTGTTTTTTTTTGTTTTTGTTTTGTTTTTTTTTTTTTTAATTTTTTTTTTTTTTTTAGATATCGGACCATCTTCCCCCCAACCTATCCAAGACATTGTCCCCAATGTCTTAGATGGAATTTCATATAACAGGAAAAGGAATGTAAGAAAACCATCAAAGTAAGGAAAAGTTATAACCGAAGAGTGGTATCTGGTTCTCTTTTATCTCTGCCATCCTGATTTGGTTGGTTCACCAGCTGCATTGCTTGACTGAGCTCAGATGTAGGATTTTGCAAAATCTCAAGTAGCTGTTCAACAGTTGAAGCAGATACTATGATGTTGCGCATGGATTGTGGCATGAACTCCTGCTCTACTGCATGATCTAAAAAGGATATCAAACCATTATAAAAGCCATTAATATTCAATAAGCCCAAAGGTTTTTTATGAAAATTCCGATAGGCCCAAAATATAATGGTAAAAATTTCTTCCATTGTTCCAAGACCACCAGGTAATGCAATAAATGCATTAGAATTAACCAACATGTGTCTCATACGGTCATGCATGGTTGCAACCTTCAATTCAGTACCCAGGGTGAAGTAGGAGGTGCTCCCATTTTTTAAGCCAACACCTAAGATGTTACACCCCTTTGTGAGTGCAGATCCTGCAACACATCCTTTTAAACCCTGAATCCCTCCCCCATAAACAAGATTGATTTTTCTTGCAGCTAATGTCTTACCAAGGCTATAAGCTGCATGTTGAAATTCTCCATCCTTTCCAAGGTTAGACCCACCAAAAACACAGATAGTATTGATCTTATCCATATACGGTGTTTCTATCTTTTTTTGAAAAAATATGTCATAGAGGTTGATAATTTATAGGGATTCAATATCAGACAAGGAGATCGCTTGAATAGTGCGGGATCAGGATTTGGTAGCAAAAGTTTGAATTTTTGTTGCAAAAGTTTGAATTTTGTTGCAAAAGTTTGAATTTTGTTGCAAAAGTTTGAATTTTTGGTTCAAGGAAAAGGTGAATGTCAGAGGGGAAAGACTTTAAGCAGGGGTGAAAATTTCAAAAAAAAAATGGTGGCCCAATAAATTGAAAAGACAATGTAAATGACAAACATACACGCATAAGAATGAACAGTAGTTGTGATTGTGGCTCACATCTTCCTCTGGTTTTACGTCCAGTAACGGCTGAAACGCCTTCTAAGAGTCGAGGATGTGCTTCCCATTCAGTTTTCTTGTAAACTGACAACAGGGTCTTTTAAAGTCAGATTCCCAAGACTATAACGTGCTTTTTCCTTACGGAACAGTTCAAACAAATCAAGAAGGACTCCTTGTACATGCCCACTAGGATGCGTCTCAAGAGTCTGAATGATATCATCCAATGACTCCTTACTCAGTCCATCCTTTATGAATTGAATTTTGTCCTCTCGATTTCTTGAAACCATTCCAGGGTTCTTGCATCTTGTGTTACAGGTCCATCTTGCACACCTGTAGCAAACTCCAATTCTTTTTGCCCTTCTCTTCTTTGCATAGGAACTTCTTCCCATACCTGGCATGTTTTTAACAAATGATTCTTGAAATTCACCTGCTAAACGTACCTTAGCTTCAATGATCCAAAGGGCATCTTCTGGAAGGCCTAAGAGTGTTAATGCTCTCAATCGTTCAAGTCTGCAATTGTAAATGTCTTTAAGAAAATTTCTGGGGAGAGTAGGGAACAAAATTTTGATCCTGGTGAGAGCTTTCTCCATTTTTTTCTTAAAACACTCAAGTTATTATTCCTGCAAGCTCAATGTGGTGTAATAGTTGGGATGATTTAAGAGGTGAAGAAGGAAGTTGAGAGATTAGTTGAAACTTATAAGCGAGGATTGTGAGAGAGGGAGAGGGAGAAAGAGAGAGAGAGAAAGAGAGAAAGAGAGAGAGAGGGAGAGAGAGAGACTTCTCTTGAATTTATTGCAGGTATGTGGCATTGTGCAAATGCACTTCTTCTACCGTGTGCTTTTAAAAACCTTCGAAAAATGGTTTAAGACGATGTCCATTCACCTTGAAGATTTTTTCAGTTACCTCATTTTTTATTTCCACTGCACCATAAGGAAAAACATTAGTAACTACAAATGGTCCTAACCATCTAGAGCGTAGCTTACCAGGCATAAGCTTTAGCCGAGAATTGAAAAGGAGAACTTTTTGTCCAACGGAAAACTCCTTTCTTGCCAACTTTTTGTCATGAAAAGCTTTGACCTTTTCTTTGTAAATTTTGGAGTTTTCGTATGCTTCTAATCGAATTTCTTCAAGTTCCTGCAATTGAAGCTTCCTATGGATTCCTGCTTGGTCTAGATCCATGTTGCATTTCTTTACTGCCCAAAATGCTCTATGCTCTAATTCAACTAGAAGATGACATGCTTTACCAAAGACAATCCTGTAGGGAGACATGCCAATGGGTGACTTGTAAGCTGTCCTATATGCCCATAATGCATCAACAAGGCGCAAGCTCCAATCCTTCCTGTTAGGCTGAACTGTTTTCTCTAAGATATTCTTGATCTCTCGATTAGAAACTTCAGCTTGACCATTTGTTTGAGGATGATATGGGGTGGAGACTTTATGCATGACTCCATATTTGCGGAGCAGGGCTTCCATTGTGCGGTTGCAAAAATGAGTACCTTGGTCACTAATTAGAGCTCTAGGAATGCCAAACCTGCTAAAAATGTTAGACCTGATAAAATCTGCAACAACTCGAGCATCATCAGTACGGGTGGCTTTTGCCTTCACCCATTTTGAAACATAATCAACAGCTAGCAGAATGTAAACAAAGCCAAAAGAGACAGGGAATGGACCCATAAAGTCTATACCCCAAACATCAAATACCTCACAAAAGAGAAGTGGTTGTTGGGGCATCTCATTTCTGCGCGAAGTACTCCCTATTCTTTGGCACTGCTCACAAGTTATGCATAATCTATGTGCATCACGAAATATTGTAGGCCAATAAAAGCCTGAGTCTAGTACTTTTCTAGCTGTCCGTTGTGGCCCAAAGTGTCCACCACAAGCTAGGGAATGGCAAAAGGTAAGTACAGACTGAACTTCATGATCTGGAACACATCTTCTAATGATTTGATCACTACATGTCTTCCAAAGGTATGGTTCATCCCATATGTAGTGTTTGACATCACTTTTCAACTTGGCAATTTGCGATTTGGTGAAGTGTTTGGGTATTTCTTTAGCAACCAGATAGTTTACAAAATCTGCATACCAAGGATCTTTCCCGTGCAATTGATAGAGATGCTCTTCTGGGAATGAATCTGCAATTGAAGTTTCTTCACAAGGTTGCTGGATCCGACTTAAATGATCTGCTACAAGGTTCTCTGCACCACTCTTGTCTTTAATCTCTCAATCAAATTCTTGCAACAGAAGCATCCAACGAATCAGTCTTGGCTTAGCATCTGTCTTCTTCAGCAAGTATTTCAAAGCTGCATGGTCAGAGAAGACAATAACTTTAGATCCAAGCAAATAGGAGCGAAATTTATCTAATGCAAACACAATTGCCAAATGCTCCTTCTCAGTAGTTGTGTAATTTGATTGGGTTGCATCAAGTGTGCGAGAGGCATATGCAATGACATGAGATCTCTTGCTAACTCTTTGAGACAGTACAGCACCAAGGGCATAATTAGATGCATCACACATTAATTCAAATGGAAGCGTCCAATTAGGTGGTTGAATGATGGGAGTGGTTGTCAACCGCTTCTTTAGTTCATCAAATGAATCCTTGCATGCTTGATCAAACACAAATTTGGTATCTTTTTGTAGTAGTTTAGAAAGAGGTTGTGCAATCTTGCTAAAATCCTTGATGAATCTTCTGTAAAAACCTGCATGACCAAGTAAAGAACGTACTTCTCGCACAGAAGTGGGGTAAGGTAGAGAAGTAATAATGTCTATCTTGGCCTTATCAACCTCTAAACCTTTGCTAGATACCAAGTGTCCTAAGACTATACCTTCTGTTACCATGAAATGACATTTTTCAAAATTCAAAACCAGGTTAGTCTCAATGCATCTGTCCAAAACTTTAGAAAGGCTTTCTAAGCATGCATCAAAAGAAGAACCAGATACAGTGAAGTCATCCATAAACACTTCCATGCAACTTTCTAAGAGATCAGAGAAAATACTTACCATGCATCTTTGAAAGGTTCCAGGGGCATTGCATAGACCAAAGGGCATCCTTCGATAGGCAAAAGTACCAAAAGAACAAGTGAAGGTGGTCTTATGCTGGTCTTCTGGGGCTATATGTATTTGAAAATAACCTGAAAAACCATCTAGAAAGCAATAGTGAGATTTTCCTGCTAATCTTTCCAAAATTTGGTCTATGAAGGGCAAAGGGAAGTGATCCTTGCGAGTAGCTTAGTTAAGCTTCCTATAATCTATGCACACTCTCCAACTATTTTGTATTCTGGTAGGGATTAGTTCATCATTGTGATTTTTGACTACAGTCATGCCAGTCTTCTTAGGAACTACTTGCACCGGGCTTACCAAATCACTGTCTGAGATGGGATAGATGATACCAGCTGCCAAAAGCTTACCTACTTCCTTCTTTACCACATCTAGGATGGTTGGATTCAAACGCCTTTGTGGTTGTCTAACAGGTCTGGTGTTTTCCTCCAGCAGTATCCTATGCATACAAGTAGATGGGCTAATACCTGGAATATCAGCCAAAGTCCATCCAATTGCTTGTTTATGGCTTTTTAAGGTTTGCAGTAACCTTTCTTCCTGTTGTGGTAGAAGGTTCTTTGCTACAATGACAGGAAGCTTCTCATTTTCCCCCAAATAAGCATACTTTAGATGTTCAGGCAAAGGCTTCAACTCTAAAGGAGGTGGTTGTATTATGGAAGGAAGAGATCTATCTGAGATTGAAATGTCTGCAAAACTTGCATCTAACATGTCATCTTTCAACGAAGGTTGGTCTGCAGCATTAATCCTGGAACACACAATACATGAATCAAATTCATCACATGTGCAAGTAAAATTATCTAAGTAATCTAAATCAAAATCAAAAAATTTAAAAAGTAGATTGTCAATAGAATAATCATCCGCAAGAAGGTCTATGGCATCAAGTTGAAAGAGTGAATGATTCTCTATGGGATGCTTCATGGCTTCAAATATGTTGAATTGGATGATATCATCTCCAAATTCCATAGAGAGAGTTCCCGTATGCACATCTATCTTTGTTTTTGCAGTTTTGAGGAAAGGTCTCCCTAGGATCAAGGTTGCTCTATTGATGGATGACTCATCTTCCATATCCAAAATGTAGAAGTCAGCTGGAAAGATCAGCTTATTCACCTGAACTAGCACATCTTCAAGTACTCCGGCTGGATGTGCTGTACTTCTGTTGGCTAATTGAATCACCACACCAGTTGGCTTCAATTCTCCCAGATTCAAAGATTTATAAACTGATGAGGGCATAACATTAATGGAAGCACCTAGATCCAGCAATGCATCACCAAATGTAGAGTTTCCTATTGTGCAAGGAATGGTGAAAGTTCCTGGATCTTTACATTTCTGAGGGAGGCTGGGTTGAATTAAGGCTGAAACATTGCGTCCCACACTAATCTTCTCATCCCCTTTGAGTCTTCTCTTATGCGTGCACAAATCCTTTAGAAATTTGGCATATTTGGGAATTTGCTTGATAGCATCTAGAAGTGGTATGTTGACTTCCACTTTCCTGAAAGTATCTAGAAGCTCCTTATCCAATTCTGCATGAACATTGGGCTTGGATTGAACCATTCTATTTGGAAAAGGTAAAGATACCTTCTGATCAGCACAATTTGGGGTTTTCTTCTCATCAGATGCTTCAAGTGCAGATCGTTTATGGCAAGCTTCTTTTTGTTGATCATTCGATGTCTTATCGAAGGCTGGTGTACTTTTTTTTCATCAGACTTTCCCTCTGATTCAGATGGCTCATCAGAGATATCTCCAGGTGTAGAGATAAATGCTTCTTTTTGGTGTGGATTAGTCTGATTGAAGCTTTGTTGCTTTAAAATTGTAGGGTCTGTCTGCACTTTCTTCCCACTTCTCAAGGTCATGGCATTCACACTTTTGGGATTTATGACAGGTTGAGAAGGTAGTTGACCAGAACCTTGAGATTTCAATTGGTTGACAGTGGTAGCCAACTGCCCAATTTGAGTTTGTAAATCCTGAATGGTAGAACTTACATTTTGTTGAAACTGAAGATTGTTGGTTGCTAATTGCTTCATCAAATCATCAAGAGAGGGTTCAGAAGCATTAGAGGGTACAGATTGCTGCATATGCTGTTGTTGTTGTCTGAATGGCGGTGGTTGGTATTTATTTTGGGAGTCAGATGTTTGAATCCTTTGTTGTTGTGGAGGACCATATCTCAAGTTAGGATGGTTTCTCCAACTAGGATTGTATGATCCAGAAGGTGGTTCAAACTTCTGTTGCTGATAATGTTGAGGAGGCCTGTATTGTTGTCCTGTGCCAAAAATACCATTTACTGTAGCCTCAGGTGTCTCACTTTCTTGCAATGTTGGGCATGCATCAGTAGGATGATCTGCAGAAGTGCAGATGCCACATGTTTTGGTTTTGTCAACAACATTAAGTTGCTGTTGTTGTCCGATCGCCAACTGTCTTACGATGGAGGTTAGTTCTTCAATTCTGTTCTCCAATCGTGTATGGTCTGTCTTGGTGGTCATTTCATGGACTCCTTTAGACAAGGAATTAGTTCGAGAATTGAATTGCTGAGAATTTTCTGCCATGTTGGCAATCAAATCTCGAGCTGCTGTAGGAGTTTTGTCCATAAGTGCTCCACCACTAGCTGCATCAACCATGCTTCTGTCCATTGGCATGAGTCCTTCATAGAAATACTGAATCAGTAATTGATCACTGATTTGATGGTGTGGACAAGTGGCGCATAGTTTCTTGAATCTCTCCCAATACTCATAGAGAGTTTCTTGGGAGTTCTGTCTGATGCCGCAAATCTCTTTTCTGATAGCTGCTGTTCTGGATGCAGGGAAGAATTTCTCCAAGAATAATCTTTTCATATCATTCCAGCTTGTAACAGATGTTGGATGTAGATAGTACAACCAGTCCTTAGCTCCATCATTTAAGGAGAAAGGAAATGCCTTCAACTTGATATGATCTTCTGGAATTCCTTGTGGCCGCATTGTGGAATACACAATGTGAAATTCCTTCAAATGTTTATGAGGGTCCTCACCTGCAAGGCCATGAAACTTAGGTAGCAAATGTATTAGTCCAGACTTCAGTTCAAATGGTGCATCAACATCAGGGTATTGAATACACAATGGTTGATAAGCAACATCAGGTGCAGCTAATTCTTTTAAGGTTCTATCAGCCATGTTCTTAGCAAAATATTTAAAACTATCAAAATTTAAAGATGAAAAATCACTACTGTTACTTTCTTGGTTATTACTGGATGAATGCCTTCTATGTGCTCTTTTCAAATGGTGGAATGTTCTATCAATCTCAGGATCATATGCATATAAATTTTCAGGATTGGATCGGGTCATACACAAAAAGGTGAATTCATACAGAAAATCCAAGAATATATACCTAAAGTAAAAAAAAATTGTTAGAAAGATTAAAATTTTTATACAAACTCCTAAATGAGCCTAGGAAATTAAAATGGTCCCCGGCAACGGCGCCAAATTTTGACACGCTCGTCGTAAACGCGCAAAAATAATTTCTAGATTTCCCCCAAACTATTGGTATAGTATAAGGTGCAACCTAGGTCATCTCCCAAAGACCATTTCATATTCTTAAGCAAATTAGGAGAAAATTAGAACAAGGGGGTTTTTGTAAAGATTTGATATTGAGTTCTAAACACAAAATACAGAATGAAATTAATTTCACTTAACAATTATCAACTCAAGGAATTCAGAGGCTATTTTCTTAACTAATCATTGATCACTAAAATCATGCATTGTGTTTATCAACCTAGGATCATCTGGAACCCCTAGAATGATCCTTGAATTCTCTACTGAGAAACCTCTCAAAATTTAATTGATTACGATCAACAAGATTTAGTAACCACTTAATCTTTTATCTAAACCAATTTCACAATCAGAATTCAGTTGAAGTAAGTAATAAAATGAAAACCTTCAATTCAATTACTTAATTTCTGCTCTTCAAACTTTTGGAAAATGTTTACCAATCAAAAACCAATTATAAATCAATTATACATTAATCAAAATACGTAAACCGATCAAACTTTGATTAAAAGAATAAAATTGAAGAATATAGTAAAGTAGAGTAGAAATCACTCAATAAGCATGTAAATAAAGATCAAGACCTCAAAGTTAAAATGAAAATAGCTTGAATCCTTGAATTGAAACTACAACCCTAGCCTTCCATGAAGGAGGCAAACTAACAACAAAGAAAGAGGCAAACTAACAACAAATAAATCCTAAGCCTTCCATGTAGGAGGCAACTAACAACAAATAAATCCTAAGTCTACCATGTAGGAGGCAACTAACAATAAAGAAAACATAAGCCTTCCATGTAGGAGGCAAACTAACAAGAAAGAAAACATAAGCCTTCCATGAAGGAGGCAAAACTAACAAGAAAGAAAGAAAGAGAGAAAGAAAGAAAGAAAATGGTATTGGAGTTAATCTCCAAAATGGTGTGTGTCTCCTCTTACAAACCCTTCTATTTATAGAGGATTTTTGAGGCATCATCTTCAGAAAGTCACCAACTAGGATATTACTTTTCTACCCTTTTCTTGCTTTCACATGGGCTTTGTTGAAATTGCAAAACACTTGAATTTTTGCCACCAATGAGCACAACAATTTTGACTTTCTTGCACTGCAATTTCGGATGTTCACATGTCCGAATTAGAGCTTGACTTCTGAACAAAGGTTGTAGCCCTGGATCTTAGCTGTCCAACAAAGTTGATTTCATCTCAATATGACTTCTATATCTCAAGATATGGCCGGATCTTTGCACACTGTTCAAATTCCACGTCAGCAACACTATCTCGTCTTTTGAGATAATTTCGGAGTCCTAAACATCCCATTTAGAATCTTCTCTTGCTTTGTAACTATGGACACTTCTTTAAGCTTTCATTCAAGACAGATTTCATGATTTTTGGATGTCTACAACTCCTATTATGCTCAAAATACTATAATAGTGTCATTTTAATCGGGTAAGCAAAGAAATTCAATTAAACTTCATATGAACCCAAACTCATAAAATATGACAAAGATCACTTAATTGAACATATAAGAAGTCTTAATGAGATAAAAGTGAGAGATAATTATTTATGAAATCTATGCTTATCACTCTACAAGTCTGAATTCAATGTCCACTGAAATATTTAGAAGACAATTTGAGAAAAATAATAAAAGCTAAGTCTTCCATTTAACAAAGGATTATACAGAATTCTTTACCTAGTATCTCAAATCCCAATTTGAAAAATTCCACAGCAAAACATAAATTCATAACAACAATACAATGTGGTAGAGCAGTTACCAGACAATATATTGTGGTGACACAAAACATTGAGAATAGCTATTACAGGAAGAGAATTAGCAGTAATATATATCTCATCTTTCTGGTTAAAAAGTAATAACAAATAAGTAATAAATAATGAGGTTAAAGAAGAGAAAACAAAAGTAATCAAAATAGCATAAAATTGTCTTATAAATGCTAGAGTTACAACAAGTGAAGCTTATTAGTTTTTCATAGACTATTAAATACTATTAGTAATGAGATTCTTGAATTTTTTATAATTATTTTTTTTATCATATTAGCTAATCAACCATTTCATTTAATACTTCTTGCTTTAATTTTTATTTCTCTCTTAGATTATAAAATTATCGTATATGTCTCAATTTTGCTTTAAGTTAAGGATTGGATATGCATTCCTTTTTCTTTTTCATAATTTTTCCAAATGCCTTAACTTGATTTTGGATGGCCACTGATTTAGTTATTATATGACTTATTTTAATATATGAATTACTTTCATGTCAATAAAACATTAGTTACTTCGTAGTTTTAGTGGAAATGGGAGACGATCTAAGGGAGAAGCTTTTGTATCAACCAAATAATTGTTTGGAGTGTGTTGAGGAGGTATCATTGAGAAAAGGGGAACGGAAAGAAAGCATATGAAAAAATAATTAAAATTTATTCTATAAATCCTTAATACTTGAAAGTTGTTATTTTAACAAGCTTATAAACTTTTCTAAACGCACCATATGTATATCTTTCTTGTGAAATCCAAAATTCACATACTTCAATGGTTTTCAATTCGAAATTGTAGATTGGTATGGAAATTGCGCCAGACACTCTTTGTGCGAAAGCACGTGGAGCCAAAAAAAAAAGATGACATGAAATGTCTCTTCAAATATTCTCGATAGTCTTCTTCGTAACAGAAATGTTTCTTCTTATTATTTACATCTTTACCATTCATTGTTAGAAGCTCCAGGTCAAGATAAAACTATTGCTCAATCTTATAATTTATTTTTATATAATTTTTAATTTTTCAGTTTTATTAACGTTAATTTTAGGATCAATTCTTAAAGAGTATTATTTTGATGTTTGATATTTATGTATTTAAATATATTTTAAAAATAGTGGCAGTTGAAATTATCATAAATGTTTTTTATTTATTGTTCTAATTTATTACATTGGTTGTTTTGTTAATCAAGATAAATAAATTATTTTTTTACATCGATTAGATCATATAACCAATGTAAAAGATTAATATTTTATTAGATCATATAACCAATGTAAAAGATTAATATTTTATATCGATTAATCTTATAACCGATGTAAAAAGTAAATTTTTTTTTCACTTAAGTTTGTAATCGATATAGAAAGTACTTTTTTTATATCGGTTCAATTGATAACCAATGTAGAAATCTATTTTTTACATCAGTATAATATATTTTAAAAAATAGTGGTAATTGAAATCGTCATAAAATTTTTATTTTTATAACTTACTACATCGGTTGTTTTTTTAACCAAGGTAAATAAATCAACTTTTTACATCGTTAGATGACATAACTAATATAAAAGATTAATTTTTTATATTGATTAATATTATAACTGATGTAGAAAGTAAAAAAAAAAAATTAGTTAAGTTTGTAACAGATATAGAAAGTATCTTTTTCATATCGGTTCAGTTGATAACCAATGTAGAAACTTGTTTTTTACATTAGTTGAAGAATCAATGTAGAAAGTTTAACTTTTATATTCCTGACATCTACACCACTAAAGACCCAACGTAAAAAGTTAAAAATAATTGAAGTAAAAATCTTTTTTCCATTAAATTTAAAAAATAACCGCTAAATTTTATCTTTCCACATTATAATTTTGTCTTACATGCCATAAATGGTGTGGTGACTCATGGGATGAGTCATCATCTCATTTTTCACATACCAATTTCGTGCACAATGGATAAGGTCCAAGTCCCGGCTTCTGCTTTGTATTACCCTCTCGACCTTCCATGAGCATTTTGGTAATTTTCTGAGAATTTTCTAGAAAGTTTCCAAATTATTCTCATAATGTTTCTAACACTTATTTGTTCATTTCTGAATCATTCTTATGTTATTCTCCATTTTTTCAGGAACAGCTTAACCCTTATAGAAGACAGAGCTTTCTAAGGGCGTTTTGGGTATTTTTAGGTATTTCTGATGGTGTTTTCGTTCTCACATACATATATTATACAAATATTTCACACACTACAGACTAATACACATAACAACTACTATCATACTTAATATATGATTATTTACAACATATACATTATTCAGTGAGACAAAATTCCTAATAGTGCTCTAATTGTGAAGACCTCGAGGCTCCAACCACCCAGTTTATGTTGTCAATCTCTTCAAACACTATCGCTTCCATAAGTGGAATTATTGGGGTCTGGAAAAGAAAATGGTGGAAGAGGGGTGAGAAACTAAGTTTCTCAATAGGATTCTACCCTAACTATCAACATCTTCAATCCAGCTACTTCAACTTATTTAGAAACATGACATGCATATAGGTTCACTTTAATTTTTAGAAAATCTTTAACTGAAGTGGATTTCTTTTAATAATGGTAGCAATTAAATTTAACATTAGCATACAACTCATACATGATCTAGATCTCTTTTTCATCAAAATGTTCATAGACATAAACCTCATGCATTCTTTAGATCACTTTCTCATCATAACATAGATATTATTTAACTCTTACTCACTTTATTCCTTAATCATAAATCATTCTTATTCTCTAGTCATCCTCTTAGTAACAATTTAATTTAAGGCACATCATTAACAATCTTAGCCATATCTTTCACTTCCCACATACTCTACCTTCTGATCTAGGACATGAGCTCATTCCGGATAATTGCCACCATCATAATTTCTTGTAGCCATATCGATTCTATATGAAAAGTCCTATGACCTCCATATGTGCACAAGCCTTATGACTTAGCATGGTAAGATTAGTGTCTTAAATTTTCACATTTCATTTTCTTTAGTCATCTACTGACTTATTATGTTCCATTTTAAGTATTCATAATAATATGCATGCTCAATATTTAGTCAATATGGTATGCACATATAGCATCGAAATAATCTAATTCCTTATCTAATTCATCCACTCATGGAAACATGATTCACATCAATTTTCATGCATCATTCAAGAGAGTACATAGTATACTTGTACACAAGTAAATACACTCAATAATCATTATGATAAATATCCGGAAAAGTTTACTCAAGAATTCACCTTGTTATCAAAACATTTGTTTATACATGATCCTAAATTTTTGGAAAGCATGCTCTCTTATCTTAAAATTATCCTAATAGCCTAAATTTTTGGAGTGTTATGATAAGTTTCTCATAGGAAATCTAAGTCACTCATGTAAAATCCGTAACTTCTCATAATGAACTCTTTGGATTACAAATAACCTTTGGTAAGAAACAAAGTAGGATTAAGAGCAAAAGACAAAATTAGAAAATTTGGTGTAAATGATGAAAATACCCTTATATTAGGGTAACTCAAATAATGCGTAGGAAAAATGTAAAACAAAAGATAAAAGATATCATAAGGGATTAAAAGAATTAAGGATGATTAAAATTCATGATAAAAGATTAGTAATAAAGAAGGGACGAAAACGCCCTCAAAAAACTTCAAAAATTTCCAAAACATTCTTAGAAAGCTTTACTTTTTGCAAAGGGATAAACTGTTCCTAGAAAAATATGAAATGTCATTAGAATAACTCAGGAACAAACCAATAAGTGTTATAGATGTCGGAGGTAATACTGAACAAATTACTAAAATGCCCTTGGAACACAAGAAGGGTTAGAAAATGTGAAGCAAAAGTCAAAAGTGGGCCTTACATCATTTGCACTAAAATTCCATGTGAAAAATATGGTGGTGACTCATGATATGAGTCATCACCATATTTATTTCATATAAGATAAAAACCATAAATATAAAGATTTATTTAACCATGGTTAAGGTTAATTAACTTTGATTAATTAAAATTAACCATATTTAGGATAAGTTAAACTTGATTAGTGATAAAATCATCATAATTATAGCTAATCTAATCCTAAAAAGATAATTCCTCATATTTTGAATTATTTTAGAAAATGGAAATTACATGCAAAATTACCAAAATGCCCTTAAGTGGGAAATTAATCCCTAAACTACCCTAGTTTGGCCGAAATTCACTAAGGGCCTTGGGAGATTTAATTTGAATCATTTTATAACCTCCAAACACTTAGATACTTTCTATAAACTCTTCCAAAATTGAATATAATCCAAAACTCCTAAAATTTCACCTAAAGTCTAAGCTTCCATCTTTGAAAGCTAAAATCAACCTCTAATAATCAAGCCTCACCACCATCACTAAGATACCTCTATGGACCACCAACAGCGGAGCAAGATCATCCATCAAATCCCAACAAAAACCCCACATCAATTCTTCATCAAGTAGGATTTTACTACATTGTCTTTTAAGCTTTAAATCTTAATTTTTTATGGTTTGTTTTCTTCTTTTTGTGGATCCTTTCTTAGAGACCTTTGGATCTCATTTTGTTTGAACTCATGAGAGCTCAAAAGTTCCTTTCAATGGTTTAATATAAGCATCATATATTTTTAGTGATTTTTGAGATTTAAAGTGAAGTTTTAATGGATTAAAGTGCTTCTAATTACCTTAAAAGCAATTCAATCGGTTAAAATTTCTTAAAAATCAATTTTGTTGCTTTAGAAAATTTGAGAGGCCATAAGGAAAATTTGTGAAGTGTTCATGGTATGATGGATGGATCTTGGAGTAGATCTAGTAGATCTATACTTGTTTTCCTAAAAAAGAAAATACTATCTTGAAGAATTTTATGCTTAAAACTTGTAAGTTAATAATTTTCTTAATATTATGGAATTATATGCTAAGATATCCAGATCTGAACTCATTAGTTAAGACTCTTAATGTTCTAAGAAAAATTAAACCATAAGTTCCATTAGCTTGATTTGCATATAGATCTAAAATCTACAAAGAGAAAATTGAAATTTTAGGACCAAAAAGGGAACATAAACTTTACAAGACACCTATGACTTTCCTTAACCATAACCCAAGCTAAGAAGTATGGGCAAGCTTTGATGGATTTAAGTGTTAATGATGTTACAACTGCAAAAAATTATGGAACAAAGGTCATATGAGAAGAAATTTTGAAAAACTGACCTTAGGTGCTCAAAGTGAGCATTCGACCACCTTCAATAAGTGTGGAGTAAAAGCTCTACAAAATTTTAAGGGTGGCTAAAACTATAATGTCTTAGAACCAAAATAAACCAAAATGTCTTAGAACCAAGAGATATGCATTCGGTCACTTTTGGGTAATTAAGGAAATGAGTTTAAATTTTTTATTATGGAGTACTAAGAACCATCACTAGGTAAATGGGAAGAATTAAGTGTCTAAAAAATATTTGGAAATGGCTAGATTGATAATTTGGCCATATTAGCTAAAAATTATAAAATCAAGTTAAAATAATATTAAATTTTAAGCTAGATTCAAGGATGTATAAATTACTAATTAAGAATGAATCACGGAATTGTGAGGTGGAAACTAGCCAATCAGACATGATCTCCAATACTAAAGAAGAAGCCTTAAAATTATTCAAACTTGGTAATATTTAATGGCCTAAAACTTAATTAGTAAATTCATCTTATAAGATAAAGAAAACAGAACTAGAAGGCATTAGGAGCCTTGTTCATGCATTCGACCACTTCTAAAGGATTAAGAGAAGTTTGAGTGTAAATCTCAATTAAGGTGCCAAAAGGATCCTAAAAAGGTTAAGGAAAAAGTTATGAAGTTGGTAATGAAACTAGCTTAAAATCTTGCTAAAATTAAGAATGCATTTTTAGGTAAGCTTAAGAAGATGATTGGAAAGTAATGATGGAGAAAAAGTGAGATGTATGCATTCAGCCACCTTTACTTATTTAAAGGAGGAAGAGTTTAAAACATTAACAAAGCTGTCATAAGGATGTTCACTATCTAAAAGAAATGGAATAAGGGTTTAAGAAAGGCTAAGCAAGGTGCATGGTGTCATTTGGCCATGTGCAAGTAAATATAAGATGGTGACGACCATCTAGGAATGAGCTTATATCCTTAAGAATATAAGATAGAGTAGCAGAGCCAGTGAGAAGATATTTTTTTATTAATTTTAATATATGTTTATGTCTTAATTATCATTAAGAGTGTGATAGAGAATAGATATGAGAAATGTAAGACATAAAGAAAATGATGGTCAATAATATCTATGATGTGATCCCAAAGATTTATCATGTTTACGTAAGTTACATGTTTATGTAATAATGGTTTTCTTATATAAAAGTAATCCACTTCAGTAAGAGTTTTTGAAAGATTAAAATCAATCTTGGATGCATATCATGATTTTAAAATAAACTAAAGTGGTTGGGATGAAAGTGATGATACTAAGAATAAAGTAGAATCCTATAAGAAACTTGGTTTTTCACCCTTACTTCTCCATTTTCTTTCAAGACAAACCTAATGTCTTTCACGACAACAGTAGTGTTTATAGACATTAGCCATGTTGATTGTACAACAAACTCTCATGGGCTATTAATTACAGCCCAAGTTAGAATACGTATTTACTTTTATTTAGGACACTTGTTTGTCTCTACAATCATGAGTTCAAACTTCTCTACAATGGACTTCACCATTCCTTTTGAGACTTTTCACCTTAACAGAGTTTTCCCTCCTCTACCTGGCTTTAGGATGCAAAGAGATCCAACTGCTAAAGACTCATCTTCTTCTGAAGGGGAAACTGACCCACAAACTCCATTCCACTATCATTGTTCATCGCATGTTTGGTCATCACAAGGTAGCTCTCCGTACCCCATGTCCTACCCATTTTAAGCATACCAAGAAATGCCAGATGGAACATTTTTCTCCTTGGATTAAAGCATATGGATGGAGTGCTTTCATCGTTAGTCCTAAGGTGGTTTGCTAAGTCCCTGTTTCTTCGATGAAAAAGAAGAATAAGAAAATCATATCGATAATGAATTTTGTAAATAGTTGGATGTTAGTATCCTGGTTACTATTAGGTAGTTATTGATTGGTTAATGTATTAGGGTGTGACTAAATATGTATGCAAACAAGCTGTGTATATTATTATATGTTAAGTATGTGCAAGGGCCCTAGTGCCTAAGACTGACTATGTACATGTAATTAGGACTGTATAAGTATATGAACTTTGAATGTGTATGTATAAGTTATGTTTAAATTAATTTACTGTCGATTAGAGACAATTAAAACGAAAGAAGTAATTTGTAATGGTATAACCTATATGTGCATAAGAACATCTAATCAATTATATCCTATTACGAACGTTATATCGACAAGGCTCATAATTTATATCAAAGTATTTGTTTTACAAAAAAAATTACTGTATCTTCACTAATAATTATTTTCTAAAAGAATATACATCATGAGATAACAATCTAATAATGGAACCAAATGTACGACTTAAGCATAAAAACGATTTTCATTTTTAGGGTGTTAACTCGTTCCTTCTAATTTACCTCCCAATCTTTTCTTTTCTCAAAGATTGAGTTTTTCTTAATACTTTAATGTAATTTTATGAAATGGCGGAAGCTTAGATTGGTTGGCTGAATGGCCTATTTAGGCTAATCTTCTTTGTGTTCATCAACGTAGATGTTTTATGCACAACTTACTTATTTCAAGTTTGAGTGTTAGAAGTTTTATGTTTTCTTGACCATTAACTTTACTAATCAAGTTTGAGCCATTAATTAATTTACTTGTTTACATTCTTGCTCACAACTTCAAGGACTTTCACTCATGTTCTATTTAAATGTCCTTAAGCATCTCATTTAACTTATTTTACATACTTAATTTATCGTTGACTGAATTGACTCCCTAAGCTCGTAAAGCATTATGGTTCATTTTTCTTACATTTAGAAGATGATTTGTACTAGTAAAGACTTAGGCTAATACATTAAACCAACTTAGAAACTTTTAAGGCTTTTTCCTTCTTAATTGCTAAACATGGTTGAATGCACCTACTAGCTTCCTTAACCTCATAGTTGATTTTTAATCACCACCTCATGCATGGTTGAGTTTATTTTTAAGTCTTACAAGATTTTATCTTACTTTTACTAATTTCACTAAGTATGGTCAAATGGTTATCCAAGATTTTATCTTACTTTTACTAATTTTACTAGGCTCCTTATTACATATTCATTAAAATTTTAAACTCAATTCCCCTTAATTAAATTAGAGTGGCTAAAACTACACTTTGTATCATAGATTTTAGCACTTGTTACATCATATATTTTTGCATCCATCAAATTTTGTACTTACTCCATAGCTTTGGTCGTTATCATGGAATATTTTATGTGTCTTGTTCAACTTTATAGTCTATAAGTCCATTCTTGCTCTTACTAGCTTTAAGATCCAATTTTGGAGTTAAGTTTGTAACTTTTCAGACTTAACTATTTCATCATAAAGACCATAAGGAAATCATTTTTCAAGACAACCAAGTGAAGATCTTCTAGATATATTTCAAGTTCCACCCATGCCTTACTTTGGGAATCTCAGAACTTTTTAACAAAAACATTCAAATCTTCCCAAACTATTAAAAACCATTTTAAAGAAATTTAACTGATTAAATTTCTCCAAGAGTGACACGCTCGTCGCAAACGCGCAAAAATAATTTCCAGATTTCCCCCAAACTATTGGTATAGTATAAGGTGCAACCTAGGTCATCTCCCAAAGACCATTTCAGATTCTTAAGCAAATAAGGAGAAAATTAGAACAAGGGGGTTTTTGTAAAGATGTGATATCAAATGCTAAACACAAAATACAGAATGAAATTAATTTCACTTAACAATTATCAACTCAAGGAATTCAGAGGCTATTTTCATAACTAATCATTGATCACTAAAATCATGCATTGTGTTTATCAACCTAGGATCATCTGGAACCCCTAAAATGATCCTTGAATTCTCTACTGAGAAACCTCTCAGAATTTAATTGATTATGATCAACAAGATTTAGTAACCACTTAATCTTTTATCTAAACCAATTTTACAATCAGAATTCAGTTGAAGTAAGTAATAAAATGAAAACCTTCAATTCAATTACTTAATTTCTACTCTTCAAACTTTTGGAAAATGATTTACCAATCAAAAACCAATTATAAATCAATTATACATTAACCAAAATACGTCAACCGATCAAACTTTGATTAAAGAATAAAATTGAAGAATATAGTGAAGCAGAGTAGAAACCACTTAATATGCACGTAAATAAAGATCAAGACCTCAAAGTTAAAATGAAAATAGCTTGAATCCTTGAATTGAAACTACAAACCTAGCCTTCCATGAAGGAGGCAAACTAACAACAAAGAAAGAGGCAAACTAACAACAAATAAATCCTAAGCCTTCCATGTAGGAGGCAACTAACAACAAATAAATCTTAAGCCTTCCATGTAGGAGGCAACTAACAATAAAGAAAAGCTAAGCCTTCCATGTAGGAGGCAAACTAACAAGAAAGAAAAACTAAGCCTTCCATGAAGGAGGCAAAACTAATAAGAAAGAAAGAAAGGAAGAAAGAAAGAAAGAAAGAAAGAAAGAAAGAAAGTGGTATTGGAGTTAATCTCCAAAATGGTGTGTGTCTCCTCTTGCAAACCCTTCTATTTATAGAGGATTTTTGAGGCATCATCTTCAGAAAGTCACCAACTAGGATATTACTTTTCTACCCTTTTCTTGCTTTCACATGGGCTTTGTTGAAATTGCAAAACACTTTTGAATTTTTGCCACCAATGAGCACAACAATTTTGACTTTCTTGCACCGCCATTTCGGATGTTCACATGTCCGAATTAGAGCTTGACTTCTGAACAAAAGTTGTAGCCCTGGATCTTAGCTGTCCAACAAAGTTGATTTCATCTCAATATGACTTCTATATCTCAAGATATGGCCGGATCTTTGCACACTGTTCAAATTCCACGTCAGCAACACTATCTCATCTTTTGAGATAATTTCGGAGTCCTAAACATCCCATTTAGAATCTGATCTTGCTTTGTAACTATGGACACTTCTTTAAGCTTTCATTCAAGATAGATTTCATGATTTTTGGATGTCTACAACTCCTATTATGCTCAAAATACTATAATAGTGTCATTTTAATCGGGTAAGCAAAGAAATTCAATTAAACTTCATATGAACCCAAACTCATAAAATATGACAAAGATCACTTAATTGAACATATAAGAAGTCTTAATGAGATAAAAGTGAGAGATAATTATTTATGAAATCTATGCTTATCAAAGAGTTACAAGAAGCCCTTTAATCCATCAAAATTTTATTTTAACTTCCAAAAATTACTAAAAAACTTGGTGATGCTCATTTTTCACAACCACAGGAATTTTTGAACTCCATCAAACTCAAGCAAGTGGGATCCACCAAAGGGAGAAGGAAGAAAAGTCATATCACATAATTTAAAAACTTAGAAAAAATGTATGGTAAAGACCCTATTTGTTGAAGATTTATAAAAGGACTCATGCATATTTTGAAGTTGATTTCCCTTTTCTTTATGGTCCACAAGAATTTCCTTCAAGGATGGTGATCGGGCTTTGTTTGTTTGGCTTATTATAACTTAAGCATCAAAGATGGAAGTTCAAGCTTAGTGTAGGTTTATGTGTGTAAAGAGAAGTTGGAGTTTAAAGTGAAGTTAGACAGATTCCACAAGTCTTTAGAAGAGTTTTAATGGAGAAGAAAATGAGCCCCACTAGTCTTCCTAAACAACTTTGGCCACTTAGGGCACTTAGGAATTAAATTCCCACTTAAGAGCATTTTGGTCCATTTACATGTAATTTCAATTTTAAAAATTAAATATAAATGTAAGGAATTATCCTTTAAGATTAGTTTAACATAAATCAAGGTTAATTTAACACTAATTAAGGTCAATTAGTTTTAAGCATGGTTAATTTTAATTAATCAAGGTTAGTTTGATTTAATCATGGTTAATTTTATCTCTTCTCATAAATAATTTTGTCTTACATGCCATAATGGCTTTGATGACTCATGAGTCTCCTCATTATCACATGGCATTTTCGTGCACAAGGATAAGCTCCAAGTTCCAGGTCTCTACTTTACATTTTCTTGCCCTTCCAACCTTTAAGGGGCATTTTAATAATTTTTTGAGAATTTCCTGAAAAATTCACAAACTTTTCTTCCAATATTTCTAACATTTATTGGCTCATTTTGAAATCATTATATGTCATTTATCATCTTTCCAGGAACAGTTTAGCCCTTATAGGAGATATAGCCCTCTAAAGGCGTTTTGCGTGTTTTCATTCTCTCTTTGCTTCTAATCTTTCTTCATGACTTTCTAACCATCATTGATGGATTATAACTCTTTAGAATATCTTTTAACTTTTATTTTGAATTACTTTCATATTTATTTGTATAACACCTTAAAAATGAATACCGATTTCACTCTTAAGTTGATCATTCGATTCCATTTTTAGTTTGTTATCTCATGATGCGTAATTCATTTTAGAAAATACTTATATGAAAATACGGTAAAAAAAAATTTTAAAACTGTTTGATATAAACTGCGAGCCTCGTCTATGAAACTTGCGTAGCGGTAAGATATATCATTAAGCAGTTTTCTACGTACGTTCAAAACCTTAGGAATACTATGCGTTCACATTATTCTTTTCTTTTATCATTTGCTTATAATAAATAAACAAGATTCAAGCATAACATACACATCATACAATAATTATACATAACAAATCTTACAGACCAGAAGTCTTAGGCCCGTGAGCCTTATTAGGTAGTTATTACAAACCGTAAACTTACAACTATTATACAATATATACATAAGTTAGCTAATACTACATATTAGTAGTTAGGATGCTCGCATCCAATTATTTTTTACATTAGTGCGATGTGCACCTCCTAGAGAGAGTGTCTCACGTCTGCTTCAAGTACGTGAATTGCTACCATAATAAACAACATCCAAGGTCTCTGGGAAGAAAGTGGGAAGAAGTAGGGATGAGAAACTAAGTTTCTCAATAGGCTATCTACTTATTTCTAATGTCATCACTTTAGTCCCAACCACTTTAGTTTATTTCAGAAATCATTTCTTACATAGAAGGTTACTTTTAATTCTTTGAAAACATTTCTCTGAAGTGGATCAATTTTATTAAAAACATACAACTTAGTGTCTCACCATACATTTTTCTTAACATTCATAACTTTAGGATCACAAATAAGATATCATTTGACATACAATTATTCTATGTCTTAAACTTTGTTCTTTACTACTTTTCTTTGTCTTTAGCATTTCTTTGTCCAACCTTTGGGACACTTTATGCATCTAGTTTCACCACCTTTGGGAGAAAACAATTAGACATAGACATGTATTAAATTTGTCAAACAATATCTTCTCACTGACTCTACTCCCACCTCCTACTAAAAATTAAGGATATGAGCTCATTCCTAAGTGATCGTCACCACCACATAAGGGGTGAAGGACTTAATGCCTTCACAGTAGAAGGATTTTTGGAGCGACCTTTGGTCCTAGAAGCAACCTTTGGCTTCAAGAAGCAACCTTTGGCTTCTTTTCAGTAGAGCTTTTTAGGGCCCTCTCGATACTAGTCCGCATAAGGCACAAAGAGAGTAGCATTACGTTTTCACATAAAGTTCGCTTTAGTGATCCCTTAATCTTTTTAAGTTCATTTTAGTGGCTTCCAAGTAATTATGCATGCTCAAAAAAATTTCCAACCAATATGGAATGCACATATAAGTTTTGAATTTTCATCTCAATCATCATCATAAATTAATCTCATACATGATCATCATCTTTTCTCATTCATGAGTATTCATCATTTATTCATTCATAGATAGTGAGCATTCATAACTAATAATGAAATTTGATTGGTAAATCACATAGCATAATGTCACATTTACAATACCAATCTAATGCTTCAATTCGGTTTGATGTTGAAATCACACAAAGGACTTACATCACTCATCCTTCTAAGTTACCTCTCATCCTTTCCTTTTCTCAAATTTATATTTGTTCATTAAGATTTTACGTCTTAGCATCTTAATCTAGGTGGCCGAATGGCACCTTTTAAGTTATTTTCTCTTTGTGTTCTTTTTTGCTCAAGTCTTATGCATGTCCTAATTATTCTAAGTTCAAGTATTAAGTATTTACAAATCTTTTAACTCATTTAGGACAATTTTGATTAAACATGACCGGATGGAAATTTTTTACCTTTTCCTATTTTCCTTTAAACTTTTAATCCTTAATATTCTAATACTTCCTAAGTTATCTAAATTAGGATCTTTAAATTCCTTTTCTCTTTATTATCCTTGTATGGTGGAATATAAAATCTAGAATTCTAACTTCTTCTAATTTCTTTTTCCCTTGGTTTCTAAAGTAGTTTAGGTCATTTGGAGTCTAACTCATCAATTGGAATCCATCTTAGACACTTTTAAAACTTGTTTATCCTCAGGGTATATCATGACCAAAATTACTTAATGTACTTCTAACTTCATATTTAAGTCTTAACCATCCTTCTTAATAAATCTTTGAAATATGTTACCTTGTGTTCACCTTTCTACTACCTTAATAATTAGGTCTAATTGACTCTTAAACCTTTTAAGTCTCTTTTATTCTAAACCAAATAACATCTAAGTAGAGATTAATTAATCTTCTAGGTCAATTTATTCCTACATGGCCGAATGACCAACTTTCTCAAATTCCACCTTTCATACACCTTAATTATATTTGCTTACATATTTAGGATCATTATTTGGGCCTAGTTAACGATTAAAACTCATTCTTAGTTAATTTAAAACATGGTAGCCAAATTCCAACCTCCTAGACTTAGGTTTCCACAATTTTCTTCTTCACCATAAGATCATTTGCCAAATTCCACCTTAGAACTTTTTCATACTTTAATTTCATCCTATTTACATAGAAATGGTCCTTAATTAACCCTAGTTGGAAATTAAAACCTCATTTAAGTTAATTAACCAATAAGTGGCCGAATGTCACTCTTTTAGGTTTAGGGTTTCTTTCTTCCTAAGCCTAGTTGACTTAGGTTGACCATTTCTTAACCTTAGTTGACCTTTACTTAGGGGACAAGTTTAAACTTCATAATTGACATATTGTAAGGTAATGTTAACTATTTTTACCCAAAATTTAATGGCATGGTCGAATTTGACATTTACCCTTGCTTAAGTTATGGTAAATTTCCTAGTTACCCATTTTAAGCTTATTTAGAAATTTTACCACTTAGTAATTTTGAGATTTTTTCCTAAGCTTACCTAAGCCATATATTTTGAAACTTAACCTTTAAAATATTGGTTAAACCTCCAAATATGTTATTTATTTGTTGAAAATACTTGATTTTTCCTTAATCACATTTTAAGCCTACTTTTGCCAAAATCTCTCTAGGGTGGCCGAATGCACTCCTAGATGTTTTTAACTCATTTTTGTTTTGTATAACTTTGTTTAAAGGTTGATTTAGTTTATTTAAAACCTTATTTCAGAGCTTAAGTTACTTATAAAAATTTTAATGAAACTAAAGTTTGCTTGGGAGTTGTGGCCGAAAGCCTTCCTTGTTAGCCAAGGTAATTTCTTCAAATCTTCCATCTCACACCACCTTGGTTTACTTGTGTTAGGATTGTGCAGTCCCTCTTGCCTCTAGTTCATGCTTATTTCATCCATGTTTTGATACTTAAGTGCTGGCCATGATGAGTCTAGGGTGCCATACAAGGATTTTAGCCACTTTTGCCTACAAATTACATCATTTGCTTGGTAGCTTTCTAACTAATGTCCAAAGGGAACCTTTGGAACTTATTACAAAAATTTATTCCACCTCTTAACATACATACTCAGAGGTGAAAATCCAGCACATAAATCATAAATCACAATATTAAAACGTAATCATCAAAACAAGCATGAAAACAAACAACACATCACTTTTCTCAAGCATTAAAAGGTAGATCTTCATGATCTACTCCAAGATCCACACATCCTCTTTCAAATAAGCTTTAAAAACACTTTTCATGAGAACATAAAACTAATCAGAGCTTCAAAAATAATTTTAAAAAAAACACACCGATTAAATTCCTTCTAAGTGCCTTAGAAGCACTTATAACCGAACAAACTTTGTTTTTCCTTTCAAAAATCACTAAAAATGGGTGGAGTTGATTTTGAACGGTTAAAATAAAGTTTTAAACTGTCACAAGTGAAAACAAAGGAAGACACACAGATCTTGGAGAAAATATGCATGAAAGCAAACAAGCACACCATAAAAAGACAAGTTAAAAGCATAAAAAGACAAGTAGAAATATCCTACTTGTTGAAGACCTCCTTAGTGTTTTGTGGGCTTTAAAGGCTGCCTTGGGTCCCCTCTGGTCTGCTCTGGACATGGACAAAGGATGGTGGTGGGGCTTAAGTGTTTATAGCTTTAATATAGCTTAAGTCTTAAAGATGAAGACTTAGGCTTAAAGTGTAAGTTTTGGATGCTTGGAGTTATGGAAAGCTTGGAGAGAATGGAGAGGATTTTGATGAGTTTCTAAGCTGAAAAATATGAAGCAAATGGGGTCCCAAGAGTCCCAAAAAATTCAGACTCTTATGGGCCAAGTGGAATTAGTTTTGCACTTAGGGGTATTTTGGTAATTTTGCCTAGACTTTTCCTATTTTCCAAAATAAACCAAAATTCAAGGAATTGTCCTTTTAGGATTAGATTAGTGTTAATTAGGCTGATATTTCCTCTAATTATGATTAATTTACCCTAAGCATGCTTTACTTTTAATTAACCCAGGTTGATTAGTTTTAACCATGGTTAAAGGAACCTTTTTAATATTCACTTTCGTCTTTTTGTGGAAGACTTTGTTGACTTCATTTTAGTGACTCACCACCACCTTTCCATCTGTCGCATTTCGTGCACAAGGGTGTGGGCCCACTCTTGGCATGCTTATCACCTTATCTCACCCTCCCAGCCTTCTAGGGACGTTTTCGTAATTTTTCTCAACATTGCCGAAAAATTTCCCAAATTATTCCTCTAACTTTTCTAAGACTTTTTGATTCGTTCTCATGTTAATATAAGGCCGTTTGCTATTTTTAAGGGAACTAACTAGCTATGTGCAAAAAGTAGAGCTCCTAGGGCATTTTGGTCATTTTCAGGGTTTTCGAAAGGCCTTTTCGTCCCTTCTCAGGGTTTCTAAATTTTTCTCACTGATTTTAACCATACATGATGTTTATAATCCTTTTAGGATGTCTTATACTTGTATTTCCATTTTTCTGGCTCATTATTTGAGCTGCCCAAGTGCAAGGGCATTTTCGTCATTTGCACCAAACTTCCTAATTTCTCTGCTTTTGGTTTCTAATTTCACCTAGTTTTATTCTAGAAACTACTTGTAGCCTCAAACATTTATCACAGAAAAATTGGGATGTTACAATTTATGTCATCCTAGTGCAAGAGAATTTTTGTCATTTGTAAAAATTCTCTAATTTCTTCCCGTTTTTATTCTTATCTCTGTTTTATTTATTTTTAAAGGACATTTGTAACTTAGGAAGTCTATCATTAGAAATTGTGGATTTTATAATTTTCCTATATGCTATGATTGAAATTGTACAAGATGATACCACAACCAATAATGTTGATGTGCGATAAACCATCATTCGCTTTATTTATTTGTGAAAAATTAGTTATGAGTACTATACAATTAATTAATATTAAAATGTAATTCTACCTAATTTATTTTATTTTTGTAAGAATAATCATGCAAGTATGAATTAAAAACTAAGCATATTTTGGGTTAAAAGGAGGGTAAAAATGGCATAAAAAGGTGAAGGAGTGATAGAAGGACAAATATCTCCCTATAGAAAGCTCGTATAATGGTGTTAGTTAGAGAAAGCCCTTACAAAGACTAGATTTTTCAATAGGCACTGCAGACTTGAGCACAGTCATGTCAATCCTGAAAGACACTAGAAGTGATCCAAGTATACCCTAATGACACAGAAGAGGATCCCAGTCACCCATGATGGCATAAGGGGTGATTTAGAGCAACCATAATAGCTTCAAAGATGACTTATGTTAGCCTAGTTCAAAGGAGAAAAACCCTAATCCATGAGGTCTATTATGGACATGATTCAAACCACCATCTACTCCAAACACACCTCAGAAGCCTCAAAACTTACACCACCACCACAAATTACACCTCTTTTATTTGGCAATGTAAATACAAACACATTGGACACAAATTCTACAAGACTACATGTATAAATAGCTTATTTCTTCAGATCTAGTCAATTTTTGACAGTTACAAAATAAAGTTCCCTCCCAAGTTCTCCCTTGTGTGACTCTTAGAGTGAAGAATCTACAGATTTGAGGGATCAAAGTTCAAGATTTGTTAAGCTTCATGGTGTTTGCATAATTTTCTCTTCTCCTTCTCTTGTTTTCTTCATTTCTACTATGTGTAACTAGATTTTTAGTTAGGGAAAGAGCGATCCTAACCTAACCTGTTTGTAATCTAAATTTGCATTTAATTCAAGTTTATGTTCTTTAAATTGATTGTTCCTTTGTGTTCTTAATGCCTCTATTAATTTGCTACTTGTAGTTGATCTTAGATTTCTATTCACAATTGGAAAATTAGAGTAGAAGTTGGAATTGAGATAAACAACATAATTGAGTATACTCTAGGAATAGAGATCAACAATTATGAGGTCTTTAGAATTCTCGAACATAATGCTTGCTCTAGTTAGGAATTTCTAAGGAATTAGGATTTCTAATTTGGGAGAAAGGGTTGATCATTCAAGGAATTGAACTTCAACTAGTTTAGTGAATTTGATCTTGAATTATACTTTTAAAACTTGAATTAGAGTAACAATTAGGATTAGTTAGGTGAAGGCTAGGTGAACTCTAACCCTAACACTTTGCTAGATTGATTCTTTTATACTTGTGTTGAGAGTTGAGTGTTATTTCTTTATGAATTAAATTCTAGATTTTCTATAAAATAGTTACGTGATAGTTGTTACATGAAATTTGTTTTGGTTATCCTAATTTATTCTTAAGTGTTACTTCTAAGAGATAGAATTTATAATTCATAGCTTATTTAGATTCATATCAATATCAAATATTACATATACTTAGTCTAAATAATAGAACAATTGGGAAATCACTACTTGAACCAAATCTCTGTGGAAAATGATATTATCTAATCCTTTACTCTTAAAATGATATGGTACACTTGCCATCATTTTTCACTAAGTTTATGGGGCCGTTGCTGGGGATTTGTGTTTCAATATTGATAAGTACCTTGAATGCTACTAGTTTTGACATTTTTCTAATTTTCTGTATTTTCCTCTATTTTCATATTAATTGGTGGAGTTCTTCATCTTGTTTGACTTCGTTTATGCGAGGTATAATGGATAAGGATCTCATTTTTGAACGGAAAATTGAAAAACTTGAAAAAATAAATAAAAAAAGGTATAGAGAAAGAAGGCACAACAAATGAGTTTTAGAAAAGCACAAAAATTTGAAGAAGAAAGTTCTGCATAAGAGCCAATAATGGAAGAGTACTATCCTAATCAGAGAATTACTTTGGGAGAATATGTTATTTCCAACTATGCTGGATGCATCTCAAGCATTATGAAACCACCAATTGCTACGAATAGTTTTTGAAATAAAGTTAACACTTCTTCATCTAGTTCAACAAGATCAATTTGGGGGAAGTGAAATGGAGGATCCTAATCTCCACATTGGAAGTTTTCTCCAACTATGTGATACTATCAAGATGAATGGAGTCTTGGAAGATGCCATAAGATTGAGATTATTTCCCTTCTCGTTAAGAGATTGTGCCAAGTGTTGGCTTCAAGCCCAACCAAGAGAAAGCATTACCACTTGGGAAGAATTGATATCTAAATTCCTCATGAAATATTTCCCTCTATCTAAGTACAATAAGTTGATGAGGGAAATCTTTTTTTTTTACTCAAAAAGAAAAGGAATCATTATATGAAGCTTGGGAGCGATTTAAAAAACTTTTAAGAAAGTGTCCTCACCATGGTTTTTCCGATATCCATCAAATACATATCTTCTATAGTGGAATCAAACCATATACAAGGATTATCATAAATTAACTTTTATCATAAGTTTGCTTTAATGATCCCTTAAACCCTTTAGGTTCATTTTAAAGGCTTCCAAATAAACATGCATGCTCAAACAATATTCAACCAATATGATATGCACACTTAGATCTTAAACTCTATCAAACCATCAGTCATATCAATTCATCATACATAGCATCATCTTTTCAATACTTATGAGCATTCAATATTTAACTCACATTACACAATCTGCCTTCAAAAACATCACAAGTCAACTTATAAATCACGTTTGAATAGCATAATTACATGTACCTAATACATGTTCTAACTTCTTTAACTCTTTAACTTTATATGAGATATTACTCCAGGGACTTAATTCTCTTAACCTTCTACGTTACATCTTAACCTTTCCTTTTCTCAAAGTTTCATTATTTTCACATGTTTTTTACAACCTAGAAGTTTTTCTCTAGGTGGTTGAATGGAACCTTTTAAATTTTTATTCTTTGTGATCTTCAATTTTTCAAATCTTATGCATATCATATTCATATTAAGTTCAAATATTATATGTTAGCAAGTTTTTAACTTATTTAAGTCAATTTAATTAAACATGGCCAAGTGATGCTCATGCTTTTACCAAGCTTCTTTTAAACCTTTAATTTTTTACTTTTACATAACAAGGCTTCTTAAGGTACCTAAATCAAGTTTTCAAACTCATTTCTTCCTATTTAAATTGGAATGGCCTAATGTGAGTCCTTGATTCCTAAGATCTTCTAGTTTATTTTTTCTTGTCTTTTGAGTTGATTTTTACCAATTGAAGATTAATTCATTTATTGATACCTAACATTGAAAATTTTTAAGATTTCTTTTCTATTCTTGTAAGTCATGGATGAATGGTTTAGATAGTTTTCTAACTTCATGGTTCATTCTTAATCACTTAACTTAGACATGCCTAAGTTTAGACTTAAATTATGATGAATTCTTAACTTCCCTTTTACTAACTTAGCTAATATATCCAAATGAGTTTCTTAACCTTTCTTAAACATACTCTCAATGTCAATTCCTTCTACTTATATGTCAAGGATGTTTAATTAATACTAGTTAAGAATTAAATATCCTTCTTGACCAACTTTTCCTAAGGTGGCCGAATGGTTCCCTAACTATTGTCACAACCTCCTTACACTTTTAATAACTTATACTTACATGTCAATGATCCTTAATTAAACCTAGCTAGAAATTAAAACTCCTTTTTGCCTAATTAACATTATAGTGGTTGGATGCCACTCTTGAGGTCTAGGGTTTCAAATTTCATCTCCAGGTGACCAATTCTTATAGTTAAAGTTTAGGCTACAAGTTTAACCAAGTTTAGTTAATTTTTAGCTATTCTTATCCAATCCTAAGAGTCATGGCCGAATGACACTCTCCTCCACTTAAATCCATGGTTCTTTTTTAGTCACCAATTTATGCCTTCTTGGAATTTAGAATATTTATTAATTATGGACTTCACCTTATTTTATCTATTTTGGTTAATTTAGACATAGTAACTTTTAGGCTTTACTTACACCTTTAATTAATCCATTTACCTAATAAAAATCCTTAATACACCAATAACCAATTTTAAACTCATTTTTCTCTTTAGTTACACTAGGGTGGCTGAATGCACACCTACAGGTTTTTAGATCCATACAAGGCTTTTCCAAACTCCTTAGCTTCGGTCATGGTCAAAATGAATCTTAAGTGTGTTGTGAGGCTTGTGTCATTTATGGACCCAAAGTTTCAACTTTTATTTAATATTTTTTAGATTTATGTCCAAAGCAAACTTTTGGCAGTTATAAATTAAATTTTCTTCCAATTTTTAATATTTAATTCCATGGGTTCAAATCTGGACATAATAATACACAAGTCCACCATCAGAAGAAAATTCACAACTTTTAAGCTTTAAACATAAAAACATGCAATATATCATTTTATTCAAACAACAAAGTATAGATCCACAAGATCTACTTTAAATCCATCCATCTCCTACCAATAACACTTTAAACATTTTTCTCATGACTTCTCAAAATTTCCCAAAGTATCAAAATGGGTTTTAAAATAATTTTCATTGACTAAATTTTTTCAAAGTTACTAAGAAGTACTTTAAACCAACCAAATTTCATTTTATTTCTCAAAAATCAATAAAAAAATGGCGATGCTCATTTTGAACCATTCAAAGGTAGCCTTAAGCCCTCATGAGTCCAAACAAAAGGAGATCTATAGATTTTAGAGAAAGAATCCACAAAAAAAAACCAACCATAAAAAGTAAAATTAAAGATTAAAAAGATAAAGTAGAAAATCCTACTTAATGGTGACATAGTGTAGGGTGAAGGTGGGGCTATGATGGCTAATCTTGGTCCCCCCCCCCCTTAGCTTTTCCACAAGAATATCTTAGTGAAAGTGGTGGGGCTTAGTGTTTAGGCTTGATTTTATCTCAAATATGGAGACTTAGAATTAAAGTGAAAGGTTAAGGGTTTTTGGACTTAGTTGAACTTGAAGAGATTTTGGAGAGTTTTCATAGTGTTTAGGGAGTAAAATTTGAACAAAATGATTTTGGATATTTTGGTAATTTTGTATAGATTTTCCATTTTCCAAAATAATTCAAAATTTAAGGAATTATCCTTTTAGACTTTGATTAGGGTTAATGAGGCTAAGTTTGTCACTAATCATGTTTATCTTACCCTAAGCATGGACAACTTTTAATTAATCAAGGTTAATTAGCCTTCACCATGGTTAAAGAAATCTTAGCATTATTTATTTTTGTCTTTTATGGGTTTACATGAGTTGACTTAATTTGGTGATTCATCACCATGGCTTTCACACGAAAAAATTTTGTGCACCCTATGTGGGGTCTACTCTTGGCTTCTTTCTCACACTTTCTTGCCTTTTAGCATTCCAATGATGTTTTTGTAATTTTTCTTAGCATTACCAAAAAAATTCCCAAATTATTCCTCTAAAAATTATAACACTTTTTAGTTCATTCCCAAGTTAATCTAAGATCATTGGGTATTGTTATGGGAATTGACTACCTTTCTGTAGAAAGAAGGGCTTTATAGGAGCATTTTAGGCACTTTTAGAGTTTCCTAGAGGCGTTTTCGTTCCTTCTTTATTTTCCTAGTTTTTCTTATCACTCTTGATCATTCTTGATGTCATATAATTTTTTAGAATGTATTTTACTCTTGTTTTACATTTCTCTTGCACATTATTTGAGTTGCCCACATGTAGAGACATTTTCGTCATTTGCACCAAACTTTCTAATTTCTTTGTTTTTGGTTCCTAATCCTACTTAGTTTCATTTTGGGGACTAATTGTGATCTCAAGAGTTTATTATGAAAATTTTTGTGTGTTACAAAGGCAAGAAAGAAAAAAGGAAGAAAGATGGAAATGTAAGGACATAATATGTTGTTGGATTACATGGCTCCCAACAATGAAGGTATAAGGAGCAATATATTCATCCTAACATTAGAAAGTCTTCCAAACTTCAAAATGAAGCCCAAACATATTAATATGATTCAAAACCTATTTTAATTCCAAAGGACCTTGGAGGATCCATATCTCCACACCAAAAAGTTTCTAATATTGATGAACACCATAAAGATGAATGGTGTTACATGGATGCCATATGACTATAATTGTTCCCTTTTTCCATCCTAAGAAGGTGAATGATTAACTGAACTCTTGAAGAATCCATCACTACCTAGAAGTAGTTACAGCATCTATTCCTAATGTAATATTATTTATGTATTCTAGGACCATAGTGGAAATCGTTAAATTCACCCAGTTTGAGAAAGAGTCTTTGTATGAGGCTTGGGACTAATTCCAGAACCTTCTCCAAAGGTGCTCACATCATGGATACCAAATATCCCATCTTGTACAAATCTCCTACAACAGTCTTTCCTATGCAAACAAAGTTGTTATCGACCCAACTTATGATGCAGGATCCTATATATCCCTCCAAAAGACACATGGGAAATTGTAAGAAACTTAGCTACCAAAAGCAACCAATGACAGTTTACCAATGGGCATGCAAAGAAGAAAGACCAGTGGGACTATACAGGTGAATCACATTAATATGATAGTAGTTAGAGAAAGACCTTAAATAAAACTATGGAGGCTCTTATGAAAGCACATGCATAACCTACCTCATTAATTCTAATTCCAACTGAACATGAACCTAGCCCATGAAATCTTTATGCCTCCATAATCCACAATGATGAAGGATGTGTGGTTGAAGCTTATATGTCTTAACAAAATGATGAAGTCAACTTCATGAGAATACCTATAACATCACTTGAAAGAATCACATCAATCTCTCTTAAGGAGGGCATCAATGTAATAATTTTACTAGCAATACTCAATATTTACAACGAAGAGAGGAAAAAGCCAACCCTTACAAAATCATGATTATAAAACATGGAGGCACAACTCCAAAATATAGAGAGATATAAATATCCCAATTTCAGACAATGGAGAACTAGTTGGTACAAATTGTTAACCTCTTCTTACAATGAGCACCAGGGATCTTACTCAACTAGCCTGAGGTAAACTCAAGGGAGCAAATCAATGCCATAACTGTAAGGACAAAAGAGTTAGAGATGCTTGTGAGAAAAATAAAATAAGGAAAAGAAATATGTGGTTAATGATAACCTATTAACTCCTACTGACAGAAGTTTAAAAGAAAAGAGGAAGGAGGCTAATAAGACAATGGAAAGGGCTCCAAAGATACCTTATATTGAACCTTATCAACCAAGAATACTATTTTTTCAAAGGTTAAATAGAAATAAAGATGATACTCAATTTACCATGTTTTTGGACATTCTAAAAACTACTAAGGATCAATCTCTCCTTTGTGGAAGTCATTTTCGAAATTCCCAAATAAGAAAAAAAATTTAATGAAACTTTAGGCAACAAAAATAAACTTGAGGAATACATGACCATCAAGCTCAACAAGGAGTGCTCTGTAATCCTTCTCTGGAAACTACCAGCAAAGCTTGAGGATCCAAGAATTTTCACTATATCATGTACTATTGGTGATTCTAACTTTGATAAAGCTTTGAGTGACTTAAGCACTAGTATTAATCTAATTCCTTTATCTATTTTTAGAAGGTTGGATATGAATGAGCTCAAACCTACCATTATTTGTTTGCAGCTCAAATCTAAGTCTAGTTGGAATAGCTCTTATAAAGTAAGCTAGATACTCCCTTATGGTATGTTGGAACTTATGAGAGAAAACTATGACACACTTAAGAAGAAAGGGAAAATGGCCAAGCATTATAAGGAAGGTGTGTTTGAAGGATGCACCATTATGCTATTGGAAGAACCTCAAGTAATCATCCATGCCTATGCTTAGTCAATACGTGCAGATATATCAAGCTTGTGACATAAAACAAACTCTTACAAGAGGCAACCTTCTTTTTAATGTATAAATACATAGAAAATAAGGAATATAAAATTAAATAAGATAATTAAAAAAAGGGAGAGAAATAAAGTGCACAGTTGTGCCCAATTATAGCATCGCTTCAAAGTCGTACCCTTTTTGGCACCACCATGCTTAGCTATGTTGCATGGCCATGCTTACTTCAACATGGTCGTGTTCACCATCGAGTAACTTTAAATAGGAACCTAGGTAATTTTATAAGTCACTCAATCAAAAAACTTTTCGTTTTTCTTCCTAAATTTTCGTTGAATTTTCTCTAACTTCTATGGCTCATATTCTCTCTCCTCTCTAGGTATACCACTTACTCCAAATCTAGCATTTTTCAATAGTTAATTTTTGCACATGCATGCTCAATGGTTGGCATGCCCTACCTACTTTAACTAAACCTTAGGCTAGTCGACAAATCAAAATATGTTTAATTAATTGGCAAAACCTTATCATCACATCGGGCCACATGAGTACACAACCATGAAAATAAATAGATTAGGACTGGATATGAGTTTAGCATGGTTGTAACACATGTTTCCTCGACCATGCTCATTAAAATTAAACATATTTTCTCATGAGCATGATCTTGGAGCTTCATAGGACCTAGTCTATTTGATACCTACATAGGAATTCCTAGCATGCACATACGACTTGTGAAGTTAAGTACTTTCATATTTAACTCCATCAACATCCTCAAGGGTGATTCATCGAGGACCTCATGGCACTAGGGGATCATCACTTGGCTTTCTATAAAGGTGATTCAACAAGGACCTCATGTCACCTTCACTTTTGTATCCTAGAAGCAAGAGCAACAGTAACCATAGTCACCCATGCAACATCATTAGCAGGAGCATCTGGTAGCAAAAGAATAGATGGATGATGACCTAAGAGATGAGCACTCATTGGTCCAATCTCTCTCCGACCACCTTGACCATCTACAGTTGCAAATGGATGGTTCTATGATGGCTTGGATGTGAAAGCTGCTGCACACCAAACATGGATAGCTTCACAGAATGCAATCTTTACACAGAGGGAAATCCAGATCATCACACTTCTTAGTTGTAGCAAGACTATATAGGTCACCCATAGCCTCAATGATTGACTTATGTGTCAATTTTCTAGTGTTGATTATATGATTAGAAATAGGTTCTACTTATGTTAGGATTTAGACTTTTTTATTTTGATTATTTTAATGACATGTATAAAACTTATCTTTGTATGCATTATCATTTATTTTGCTTTATTTTAATGTGATTCTTTAACTCTAACATATATGTTTAGTGTGAGTACGATAACATAAAATATAAGAACTTCTTTTCCAATCATTGACACCCAATAGGACCTCTAAGTTTAAGGAGAAAAACCTTCTCCCTCCTCAACCACCATTCAAAGAATTCCTACTTTTCTCTCCACTATACATATACTTTGTGAATTTATGCAAATGCTTATGTTTGAGAAGGGAGATCCTCTTCCTCCTAAGTATCTTTTCAAAATCATTTATCCCTCCTCTTGTTTGTACAACTTTCTACCTTATAAATATTTTTTTCCAAATAAATTATGGAAATGGTAGAAGATTAAGTTTTGGGAAGGATACCCCTCCTCAATTTTTCTATAAAATGCTTGTACCTTGTAATAATCCTATTTTTTATTATTATTATTGGTGAGTTTAAGAGACCTCTAATATTTTGTTGCTGACATTAATTAATCCTAATAAGAATAAAATTTTAATAAAATAATTGATAATTAATCATATTCATTGTTATCCTGTTTTACACCAGAATAGTCTTAGTAAAGGATTGAGCAAAATTGAGATGGCATCCAACTTCTTTCTCTTTTTATTGAGTGATTTTCCTTAGACTTGTAAGTTTTAAAACTTGCCTTGTGACCTTGTTGACCTTGAATAAGTTGATTGTATAACAAGATAATTATAAAGAAAAATTAGGTTTTGTTAAATGATCATGGGCCTAGAACATCACTTAGTATCCCTTGTTGAGCTCCAAAGATTAAAGTTACTTTCTTTGGTATCCTTCATATGATTAATATAATTTTAGGCACCTTTAGATTATAAACAAAGTAAAGTAAATGCTTAGGCATGAAAAAATGATCAAAAAAGGGAAAGAAAAAGGAAAAGAGAAGAAAACAAAAGGACAAATAATGAAGAAAAAGGAAAAGTATGAAAAATTTTGGAAAAATAAAAATGTTAAATTTCGTAAAACCCAAGTAAATAAGTTTATAGTCTAAGGATTTAAGGGTATTAAAGATATAAACAAAGAACCATTTGTGTTTCCTTTCCTTCTTATACCTTACCTAATTGAATGAATTTCCTTGGTCGTGTTTCAATCTTAATAAAAACTTTTGATTCTTGTGCATGATTTGACTTTTAATAGAGATTTGAGATTTAGCGTCAAGCCTATAATAGAGTACAATTGCGAGGGGAAAAGTAATAACGATCTATACCCTTATATACATAAGAGACAATGAGAATGACAAAGTGAATCTGATCTATACCCTCTATGTGTGGAACTTGATTGTAGGGAACTTAAGACCCTAATTGGATTACTGTTTATTGTTCATATGATGGTAATTGTATTTAAGTTTGTAGACGTGATAAACCATTATTCTGTTGATTTTTTTGCGAGAAATTAGTTATAATTACTGTACGATTAATGAATATTTGAATATAATTTCACCTAATTTCCCTTATTTTTTCAGAATGATCATACAAGAAAAGAATGAAAAACTAGGCAATTTTTTTACTAAAACGAAGGAAAAAAGGACATAAAAAGGGGAAGGAGTGATAGAAGGACAAATATGCCTCTATGGAGAACCAACACAGCCATGCTAGTTGGAGCATGCTCTCATAGTAGACTAGATTTTCCAACACAACTGTGCAGATCTAAGTACGACAATATCAATATTGGGAGACATTAGAAGTAATTCAATTTAGTCCTAATGATGTAGAAAAGGATCACAATCATACCTAATGGCATAATGGATGATTTAGAGCAGCCACGTCATCTCAAAAAGGTAAGTTAGGTCAACCTGGTTCACAAGAGGAGAAGTCTTAATCCACACGTATAAAAAAGAAGGTTCGTTGTATAAGGAGACACACTTCAAACCACCATCTACGACAAACATGACTCAAAGGCCTCAAGCCTTACACCACCACCACGACTTAGTCTCTTTCTTTTCACGAGCCTCTATGTGTGGAACTTTTGATCCTTCATAGAGTGACTTGCAAAATTTTCTACCAACCTTGGTAACATTACAGTTTTGTATTTATGATCTTAGGATTAGGTTATGAATAATTTTTTTGAGTTAGATTGTTCCTGTTTGTGTTCATTTTCTATGTGTAACTACTTTTAAATTGTGGGCTTTGGTAAAGTTTATGTGTAACTATTTGAACTTTATTTTTCTTTATTAATAATTATATATTTTTATTATGAAGGATTGTATATTTCTTTATTTGATTATGTTATCTTATCGTGTATAACCAATTAATAATAATTAGTTACTTTTGTTGATTTCTAAGTTTGTTGGAGAGTAAATAATCGTACCATTTTTCAATTTGTGAAACTAGAAACGTAATTAAATCTAAGAATTTTGAAGGATCAATCAAAATTTTAAACTTTTAACCAATTTTGGAAGATCAATTTTAAAAATTTAAAAAAAAATCCACTTATATACAGAATTCAAGGTTAAGGATGATTTTACTATAAACTTTAAGATTTTTTAAATATCTAATGATTAGATATGATGTACATGTATGTTTAAGGCTCGTTGCATAAGATTTAAAATTAAAAATTTATTATAAAAAATATACTTATTTTTGTATTTACTTGACATGAATGTAGACAAACAAAAATTATATAAATAAATTAATAACTAATTATATATAACAAATTATAAGAAATAAGATCTTGATATTATTATTTTTTACATTATAACTTTTATTTGAACTTACATGAAATATTATACATTATAAGCATGGTGATTGGGTCAAATTTTTTCACAAAGTCCAAATTAATTAAAATGTACAAAGCTTTGCATTAAGTAATCAAATTAATTTGGTAGACGTGGGCTCGAATGCATGAATAGCCCAAAACTTCAGTCAAGTCGTCAAATAACCTAATTTAATAAGATAGTTTGCAAGATGCTCACCTTTCATTTAGGCCCAATTTAGTTTATCTGTCCAGCATCACCCTTAATTCCATTCACCAAGCAACATATATGAACAGAACTGTAAAAATGAATTGATTAAGTATGTCTGGACTAGGACAAAGTTATATGATCTAATTTAATTAAGTTGGGTGAATCTTTAATTGAATTTAATAAAATGCTAGAGAGACATTGGATCAAGACGGTCCCAAAAAAAAAAACAACGACCTAACCACTAATCCATGTCATGAGGTATTAAGGAGACGTGGAATAATTTATTGAAGAGGCCCAAGTTGCTATCTATCTACACAATTTTATTGTAACAAAAGGGAAGGATTTCTCTGATGATTTGATTCTTGAATAAGGGATATAGAGGGAATTTGAGGAAATGAAAACAAAGGGAGAGTTATGGTTTCAGAGCAAGGGTTGTCGACGGTGGCTGATGGTGGTTGAAGTCTTTATATGCATATTTGGTTGTGTATATGTAGGCATGAAGACCTCTGCATGTGGATGATGAAACTATGATTATGCTAGCAAATGCAAAGGTAGGAATAGAGCAAATGTGTATGATAGTGAAAAATGAATGAGAAAATGTGTGTACGTGTAATGCTCTAATGGTGTGTGCTATGAAGTTTGAAGTTATTCTTTTCTGATAAAGTCTTGGGAAGATGATATTAATTACACCATAGATGATATAGGATCAAATAAATGGCATTCGTATCTTTACATGGCATATGAATGCAATGCACAATGAGCACAATGAAGAATGATTCAAAATTTCAGAATCAAGAAATGCATACTTTAAGATAATGAATCTTTAAGAACAAATTAATGTGCAAATTTAAAATCTAAATATCGGAAAATAGAACACAATAAGTAGTAATTGCAATATTAATTAATTTAGGCGAAGAAATGATGAATATACCTAAATGTGAAGTTAAAGATAACAAGAATAAAATTGTTGAGCATGACTTACGAATGTCGGAGAGATTTAGAAATCTAGCTTCTATTTTAACAATAAAAAAAATTCTAAGAGTCGAAGAATTTTCCTTAAATTGAATAGTGAGAATTCAACTTTAGCTCTTCGATAAATCCTCTGAAAAAAAAAATCATACACCATTCCAAGCTTAAGCCAAAAATTCCTCAATTTGATTATTCTCAAAAAACTTTGTAGTAAAAAGAAAATTTTCAAAATAAAGAGAAGCCCAAAACTGAATCCCAAACAACCTCAGAAAATAATCAAAGTAAAGCCCACGAGAGAGAATTTGAAACCAAACTCGAAAATCGAAAAGCTCCTTAAATAATCTCCTATTTATAGACAAAACCTAGTTAAGTTAACTAACTTATAACTAAATTGACAGAACCTAAAAAAACTGAGAATATTCTGGAAACAGTTTATTTTTGTGAAACCTGTTTAATTAATTAATTTTTTACGAAAAACTTCGTCTTTAGGCCTACTGTACATTTTTAAGACTTGATTAAAAATTTATCAGATTTATTTTTGTTATCTTAGGCTTCTAGCCCAATAAACAATTATAAAATACTCCTTTTCTCTAAAAAAAATTATCTTAAAATATAAATTATTTATTTTCTTTTTTATTATTTCATTATTTATTATTTTATTTTATTCTTTTTTTTTACAATTTTCTCAACAAGTATTTTTAGGTAAAAATGTGTTTAAGCGAAGATTTTGTTGGCTAAATTTTGTAAATTTTCACAAGTAAAATCATAATTTTATTTTTTTATTTTTATTAATTTTATTAATTTTATTTTCTTAAACCATAATTTATCGATATAAGCTTTAATTATCTTTTTAATCTTTGAATCTTTCTTAAGTAAATATATCATCACTTAAATTTAAATTTTTTTTTAATTAAACTTGGTCTGGTAAGATGATACTCATATGCATATCATCTAGTTTTTTTTGTATTTTTTTAGATTTTTCTTAATTGTATAATTATTTTTGTTCTTTTAAATTATAATTTTTTATTATTATTTATGAAAAATCGCTTCACAATACACTACAAAAAAATATGGTTTCTTTTACGGTTCTTAATAAATTTTTTCTAGGAATTGTAAAAGTTATTGGCGTTTCTAGAAAAAATTATTGACGGTTTATTTATAAATTAATAAAATGAATAAATTTTAATTTTTTATTATTTAATTAAGATTATGATATAATAATATTAGTATCAGTGTAAATAAGAGTTATGTTTTATGTTTTATCATTATGTACAATACATTAAAATATAAAAAAAAATATTATTCAAAGTCATTATTTTTTCAATTTCTTAATCAATTTCTAAAATTTTAAAATTTTAATATAAGTTATTGAGGGTTCTGATTGTAATCCCTTTAAAAAAAAATTTAATTGACTTGTCAAGAACATTAGTTGTTTTAGCACTATGACTTTCTAGTTGATAATAAAATTAAATAATTTTATATATAACATACTTAATAAAGAATTTGAATGTGTTGCTAAAACCCATCTTTAAAATTCAAATCAACATCAACGACAAATCCTACTATAACAAATACTTATAAAAAATGATAAATAAATTAGATAAATCTAAAAATAAATATAAAAGAAAGCAGTAAAAACATAATTAGTGGATATTTTCTCACCCATAAAGCTACCATTCTAATATATGAGTTTAAGTATTATTTTTCTGAGATTAAAATTTCTTAGCAGGAAATTTCTTAATGTTACTAATATCATTATTTCATTGAGCATTAATCTTAGTCACCTCTTCCCATTCATCCAAAATTATCAACCGTTTATGTAAAGAGGGAAGAAACAATAATAAGAGAGAAAGAAAAATGAGAAATAAAAATAATGTAAACAAGTGTGAAGAGTCTAATCTAGTCTGCTGTATATGACAAGAAAAAATGATAAATAATAAAAAGTGAAGTTTGGTTTTCATCACTCTTTACTAAATGAATAAGATGGTTAATATATGCTGAGGTGTGCCCATATGTAACAAATAAATAAGATGACATGAGGAGTGGGTATATAGTATACACTCCATGACATATGTAATGGAGTTCATAAGTCATATTAATAATCTAGTATCTCTAACTTTCCTCTAAGCTTCGAAGCTAAGCATTTGGGATATTCCTTGGAATACATTGTTTTGTAATTTCATTTTGAATGTAAGCACATTATGTAGCATCTTGATGAGCCAGAATGTTGATAACAGCACTAGCATCCCACTCAAATCCTGTGAAAGCACATAGTTAGAAAGAATCACAAGGTCTTAAGGATGAACAAGTTAGAAATTAAGGATCAATCTTTGTGGAAGAAGAATTATTTTTAGGTGACAATCACAGATCACAACACATTATTTCTAAAATAAAATTAGATAAAATGCTTGAAAAATGAATGCAATAACAAAACCATTTATTTAGAATAATTTTTCTAAGAAATTGATGCGAGACATGCACAATTATTTCAATTCCATGCTTTTAGCATTGCTCATTAAATAAATTTTTCTACATAAATATATAATACAAGATTGTATTAAAACACATGCTAACATGCAAGCGAATATTAATGTTTCTCAAAGGACAATTTCAAAAAAAATTGGAAAGAGAGGGTACCTTTGAAAGCACGGTAAAGATGCATCGCATCATCTTTGGGGAAGGAGGAACTGGGGGTACACTCAAGGTACCCATATTCTTCTATGAAAACAAATATTTGGAATGAAAGATGATGGAACTGGAAGAGCCGGATATTTTCGCATCTATGACTTTCTATGAGCTATTGTTCTGTCAAAGTCAAAACAAGAGATATTTGTTGAGGTGACGAGCAAGACAGAGGCAATGCAAATTAGAGTAAGGCGATTATGCTTCCATGACCAAAATGATGCATTGATCAGATTGCCTTAACTTCTTCCAATTCGTTCTCAATTAATGTTCTTTTCGGATAAGACTGCATCAAAATTATCGGATGATAGCTTCAACTTTAGGTTGCTCGGTGTGTTGGATTTGGAAAGAGCTCTTGTGGATTCCTTTCCTGAAAAAATATGCACAATGCAGCTATTAAGGCGTTTGAGTTTGAGAAAAACTAAAATCTCAAATATTCCCAAATATATTAGGAATCTAGCAAGGTTTGAGACATTAGACCTCTATTACACCTTTGTTGTTGAGTTACCTGGCTGAATATCTATACTTCAAAAGCTTCACCATCTTTTGATTTCCTATGGCCATATACTTAAATAAGGTGAATTTTTCACAATGGTTGATGAGCATGCAAATTTATACAGGGAAGGATATACGCGTTCTTCATATGAGTCATGTGCTGTGAAGGTAACGGCCAATATTGGAGGCTTGAATTGGTTGCAAAACCTATACTTCCTTCAAGTACCAAACAACAGTGAGTGGATGATGAAGACTCTAAAGAGGTTGAGGCAACTAAGATAGTTGGGTTTGGCCTGCATCTCCAACATCACAAATTTGCATTCTCTCGTACTTTAAACACATGAGTCATTTGAGTTGGAATATTTGATGTCCCCATCTCTGGAACGATTACATTTGAATAGGCATCTGAAGGAGTTACCAAGTTGGGTGTCACCTTCTTCTCTTTCCAACTTGAAAGTTTTGAAATTGTATAATATGAGATTGAAGAAGGACCATGGCACATATCTTGGGAGACTCCCCAATTTATTTCGCCTTCAGCTTTATAAGGATTTCCATGATGGCGTGATACCAAATACAAAGATTTTGTAAGGCATCTCAATGAAAAAATTTTGTAATGAGGCAATCTAGTAAATGTCTCTCATAATGGTATGGTACAAACTACAAAAGTGTAGTCATTCATAAGCATGGTAAGAAATTTAAAATTGGAACAGTTCCAAAGAAATCTCCTAAAACAAAGATTCTGGTATGTGACTAGAGAAAGTTAAGGTAAAATAAAGCTACTGTTGGTGTTTGCTATTATTGTGTAAAGTTAGTTGTTGTACGTGTGACCATCAAAGTAGTGTTAAAGATGAAAGATAGTTTGCAGGGCACGGGTTATAACTTATAAGGATAAAGACAGGAGCTCAAACAGGAGAATCCTAAATTTTAATCAATGCTTTAGATATTCATAGCTTCACATTATTCAAGCTAAAAAAGATTGACAATTGAACAAATAGGAAAATGATAAAAAATTGAAATCACATTTGAAGTATTTTTAGTAAAGACAACAAAAATCTTGCCTTGGGTTTAGGCCTATATGTGCATAGCATGTTAAAATATTGATCGCATTGCCACCTTCTTAAACTTGGGACAAAAAAGTAAATAATCTGAGTACAACGTAAAATCATTGATGATTCAAGTGAAAGAAGAATTAGAAGAAGGTACCTTCAAGCTAGTGCTTCTAATTTTGTTATCTAGCTTAAGGTAAGCAGAAACGGTATCCAAGAAATGAAAGAAGAATTAGAAGAAGGTACCTTCAAGCTAATGCTTCTAATTTTGTTATCTAGCTTAAGGTAAGCAGAAACGGTATCCAAGAAATCGATTGAAAGCTCTTCACAACCCACATGCATTATGCGCATCAACAAATAAATCATGTAACCTTTGGGAAAAAGCAATCCAATGCTTCAATTAGAACTAGAACAAGAAAGAGAAAGAGAGAGCTCACAATGACAACATTTTGAGGATGGTAAGACAAATCCTTCTAATTGACGAACACAATCTAAAATCACACAAAAATTAAGGAAATCCTAAATATAACTAGAAACAATTGAATCAAAATGAGCGATTAAAAAAATAAATCAAATTCAAAATACTAAAATACTAGAAAGAAAAAGTATTCAAAAAGAGGAGAAATAAACCTAAAATTTTAAAGAAAGACTCTTACAAGTCAAAATTTGTTGTCATTCTCTTTCAATCAAAACTATTTTCAAAATCGACTCGTTAAACATATTCATAATTTGTATTTTATTCGATTTTCATTTTCAAAATACTTTCATATTTGATTCTCCACGTATGTTTTCTAGTTTACACAATAATTTTAATTAGAGAATAGCAAACAAAAAATCAAAAGAAAATCCTAAAAAATATCAATAATAAATTTTAAATTTGAGAAATTTAGGATTTTCACTTATAAATCACTTTAAAAGATTGAGTGAAAAAACATAAAATTAAATCTAAAAAAACGTTACAATTTGTAAGATTTATATAATTTTTTAAAAATTTTATTTTTGTTGCAATTTTTTAAATTGTTAAAAGATAATCGTTAATAAAATATAATTTTTTTTAGTGATATATTGAAAATCTTTTATTTTGTGATGTTTATGATTTTAATTTCTGTCACTAATGTATATGGCATTGCTATCCTTTTCTAGAAACAAAGTGAATAAAAAAATTACCAATTTTATCCTCATTTCTTCGTAGATGAGGTTAACATTTATATTGTGATTGAATCTGCTAAACAATTAAGTGGTTGAATGACCTTCCTTTCTAGATTGTAGAGTGCATTCACTTTAATAGCAATGCAAAATCAAATATGGCCAGAAGAGTAAGAGCAACAATACTCTTATAACGAAGAGTGTTAATACAAATAATGATAATATTAATCTAAAAAAAAAAAATCAGTGGAGCTCCCTTTTTGAAGAAGAGAAAAGCACCCCAATAATAATACGAATTTAAATCTAAAAATAGCTTTTCACTGATCTATACCCTCTAAAACTGCACAGTATATAATCATTATTGTTTATTATACATCTAAGTTAGATATTTTATGTATTTATCTATCTGCAATATATGACGTTGACTTTGTTTTAGAAAAAAAAAATACCAACTCTATATTATGTTTGGATGTTTGTAAATATAAGAAAAGAAAATAGAAGAGAGGATGATGGATGAAAAAAAAAATCACTTAGAAGGAAAAGTAGGGAGTTTTTTTTTAATAGATTAAATATTTTAACAATATTAATAAACAAAATGATGACGATATTTAAGAAAAAACAAATTTTAGAATAGATGTTAAATCTGGTATAAATATATTATTAAAATAAAATTTTTAAAACTAATAAAAAGTTAATTATTTGAAACCGTCCGTAGCACGGTGAAGAACCTAGTAGTTAAACATTTCATTATTTTCAAACTCATATTATTATCTTGCTTATATTTTTTGGCTCAGCAGCTAGTAAAATTTATCTTTCTGGATCACCAGCAACAAATAATGTTTAAACTACGCATTTTTCTGTTTGGGTTAAAAATCTCGGATTACGTGTCTAATATAAACGTAAATTATGATTTTTATTTTTTATTTGTGGTTTTTTTTTTGTTTTTGGGGTCAAGTTATTTTGGTGCTACGGTTATTATGTTTTTTTTTCTTTGGTCGCTCTATTATTAAGGTTTTGAGGGATGCGGTATTACTGGACTTAGCAGGCCCTTAGACTTGTTTGTGGACTTTTTTTTCTTTCATTATGAGACCAAAAAGTAAATCCTTTTCATTCCTCCTTTATAAACATAACTCTACGAATCTTTGATTTTCCAATGTGCTTTCTTCTTCCTTTGTTTTCCCCTTGTTTCCTATCTTCACACGTTTGGGTTTCTTTCGATTAACATTATTCTCTAAGGTTTGCATGTTTGCATCTGCCCTTTTTTTGGGGGTTACAAAGGAAAGTAAGAAGACGAAATAAAACAAAATGTTAAAATGTTAGCAAGGAATCATAGATCCAAACTAGGAGAGGATCGATAAACTAAACTTCTATGATAAAATTTCTATGTTATTAAAAAAATAGCATAAAAATTAATTTTATAAATATAATAAATAAATTTGTTTCCCTTCTTTTGTAAACAATTCTCTTATATTAAGAATATGGTTTTAAACATGAAAATAAATTTCAGAATTTCAGACTCATACTTGTTTAACCTACTCCAATTTTAATAGGAAAACTTGTTTTAACTGAATTTAAGAATAACTCATGCTCATTTATAATGATGGAGTTGTGTTTGGAAATATAAATATTTATTTTGAATTTATTATAATAATTATAATACTATATAAATTTTGATTATTTCAATTTATTTAAAAATATATACATAACTAAATTAAAAAATTGAAAAAACAGAATATGAATTTTTTTCAAATTTAATCGAATCTACAAGGATTAGATTTTAAAATTTCATCTCTATTTTTTATAAATTTACATCCATTTTAATTTTTAGAGGAATGAAGATAAGAAAAATAAAATTTATCCATGACCTACCTATCTATTGTTATGCATATATAGTTTAAGTTAATAACTATATTTAAGAAAAAGCAGAATAATAAATGTTTTTATCTTATAAAAGGTAAACCTATAAAGGGTGTCACACAATTGATAGTAGACATCTATGTTTCATGTAAATCATTAGACAAAACCACCAAATCTCATGGGCATCGAAGAATAGTAAAAGAGCTTTATAAGGCTTATGCGACCCTACCTTTATCCTCACGTGGCACCTTAGACGCGTAATAGCATATTTGAGAAAATTTTCTTATATGTTTAGAAATGATTAAAATCTTGAAAAAAAATTTAAAACTTTTATCATGAAAATGAAAAAAAAAAAAATCAGTGATTATCTTTTAAAATAAAATAAATAAAATATACACTTATAAATACCTTTTAATTTCTATTATAAATTAGTAAAAAATTGATGTTTCTCATATATGTTAAAGAATAAATAATAAAATTAAATAAATTTTTATTAAAATTAAAATATTGAATATTATAAATACATTAATTCCTATAATTTTTAATAAATCTTTATTATATATAAATTTTTATTAAAAAACTGATATTTATATCTATATCTATATATCTCTATATATAATAATAATTTAAATTTTATAAAATGACAAGATTGTTCGTGCTTATCCAAAAATTTGACGGGTATAAATAAGAATCATAATGTGACGCGCATATGACAAGAGTTGGACATGGCATGACACGCCTCTTATATCAGGTTCAATAATATGGCAAGAATTAAGAAAGTGTAAGCAATTTCAATATATATATATATATATATATATATATATATATATATATATATATATATATATATATATATATATATATATATTGTAGTAATTGTCTTTTTATTTTTTATTATTAGTTAAAATTCATTGAAAATTACAAAGTTATATGCAAAAAAAAATGCATTAAAAATATATTATTAATTTTTTCAAAAGAACATTTTTATAAATTAAAATTGATTTAACAGTAGAATGCTTATAATGACAGGTTATACCTAATTTATATAAACTGGATATAACAACTTCATATTTAGGAATGATTGTATTTGGGTAAATATCTTTTAAGGTTTTTTAGAAAGTTTGTAAAAATAAATAATTATTAGAGCTGTTAATTTGGATTACCTGATATAATCCAATTCGTTTTGCAAGTGGTGAACTTATGCATATTCTAGACTATAAAGGTTTTGGAATTATTCAAATCCTTAAAATATGATGGTTTGATCCTGACTCTACAAAAAGGTAATACAAAAACTTAAAAAAATATATTAAAAATAAATTAAGGGACAAAAATTAATTTAACTTATAATTATATCAATTAAAATTATGCTCATAAAATATCTTATATACGTACATTTTTTCATTTTGTTCACGATCAATATATTCCAAATACTACTATTCCTTTTTTCATTATCATTATTATTTTATACATATCTATTAAGTTAAAGGTTTCATTCAAATTAATGATTTTATTTATAATATTATTTTTTTTATTTTTATTTACATATTGTAGAATAAAAAATTATACATTCAGACAAAAAAAATTTACAATATTTTAAAAAATAAAAAATAAAAAAGTAAGTAACAGAAATGTCTTGGATATTTTAGATCTTCAAACAAAATGAAGAATATTACACATATGAGATATCTCAAGAGACAACTTTGATTGATATAATTATTAGGTAAATTAATTTTTAGATCCTTTAGCTTATTTTTAATATATATATATATATATATATATATATATATTATAATATTTTTTATAAAATAATATATACTTAAATTTGTTTACAAGAATAAATTTGTACAAAATAGTACTTTTATCTCTTAAGTTAATAAAATGTTTTAATTTAATCTATTCATTTACCATTTAAATAGCTGACGATCATGTTAGTAAAAAATTAATGATCAATATTAACTTCAAATTAATCAAAGGTTCAACAATGCAAATATTTTAGAAAAAACTTATTTGAAATGAAAAAAAAAAATAGTTAAAAACGTAATTTAAAAATCCAAAAGTATAATTGAACCAAATACTAAAATTTGATTACATCATGTGCATATGCACTAACTAGATGATATGCTAGTCCATGAATTTTAACTTGTCCTATGTTTGGCATTATAACAAACATATTGTTATTATTGTTAAGGATAATTAATTTGGAGACAAAGTAGTAGTTAAAAACAGGACATAGAACAATCACATAAGATCCATGAAAACTTGAAAGCATGAAGAAGACGATGAGAGATGATTTCATAAAGCAACCCAAAGAAAACAAAATTAAGGACGCCTGAGAAAAGAAATCCAGTACTGTCAAATGATGAAAAGAACAATCAACCATTACAGTAGTTAATTTTCTTTTTCATTTTTATCATACGATCCAGCAACATTCTCCAAAACATTTAGAACACATCATGTTCAATATTGACTGGATACATTGTTGTATAATTTATTTTTTACTGGATGAAAGATACTACATTTTTTTATATATTTTACAAAGAATTTAGAATTTAAAGTTTACTAGATGTTTAAATATATATATATATATATATATATATATATATATATATAATTTTTATTTTATTTATAATCAAACAATCCTCTTTTTATATTTAAAAAAATAAAAAAATTATTGATTGTTAAATTTAAAGTATAGAATCATTTATATATATAAATCAATTATTATTTATATATATATGGAATTGAAGTTATTTTTTATTGTAAAATTATAGAGTATATGTATTTTTTTATAATTTTTTTATTTTTCTCTTTTTTACATCATATTATTTACTATATTTTTATTTTATTTTATTACTTTCTTGAAATGTATCTAACTCATTTAGATGGATAAGCAACATTTAATATTAATACATATATTCTAGAGGAATTAAACAAAATAAAGATAAAGGAGAAAATGTAAAACAAAAAGGAGTTATTGATACGAGTTGGGGAGAATATGGTTGAAATTTTTATTAAAAGTAAATAAAAATTCCAATTTCTACTAGAGCTGAGATTAGATGAACTAAAAAATGCACTTATTTTTTAACGGTGGAAGGATCAACATCTTTTGCGCAACTCTCTCCAATTTTTATCTTTTAAATTGATTCTCACTTCTATTTACCATTTATAGTTTATGATAAATATTAAATAAATTATTATGAGTTGACTAATAATTTTATCATTTATATATATTTATATATAATATCTCTTTTAAATTGGATTGTAAATATATTTTTTAATAATTTATTTAAATTGGATGATGGAGTTAGAGAAAAAAAAAAGATATAAATTTTTTTTCTATTATTTATTATTATATATAAAAATAAAAAAAATACTTTTTACAATATCTACATAAAGATTAATCCTCTCCTCTTTGACAAGAAAGAGGGAGGAGAAGGAGGAAGGTTTATTTTTTTAATTTTTATTTATTTTAAATTATTAAATTTTTTATATATTTTAAAAATAAAAAATAAAAATATATAATAAAAATTAATTTTTTTTAATTTATATAAAATAAAATTTATATTATTAATATATATTTTTCTTTTTTTTATTTATCTAAATAAAAATTATATTTTTATTCATCCAAATAATTTTTTTTATTTTCTACATCATCTAAACAAACTATTAATATTTTATTTGATTAATAAAAATAAAATAAAATAAATTATTTGAATAAATAAAAAAAAATTCTCTTATCTAGATAATAGAAAAAATAGAAAAAAAAATATATTAGTAGTATAAATTTTATTTTATATAAATTTAAAAAATAAATTTAATTTTAAAAAATTTAATATTTTTATATTTTTTAACATAATATTTATTTTATTTTTTAAAAATTATATAATAATTTAAATAAAAAAAAAACTTTTTTCTCCCATCTTCTTTCCTATTTTGGGAAGAAAATATTTTGGTAAAACTAAAAAATATAATTTTTTCATATTTTTAAATAAAAAAATTATATTCTTTTTTATTTTTTTTTTCTTTTTTTTCCTCTATCCATCGAAATAAAGCTTAAAATTCTTTTTATCAACACCGACTAATTTAATCTATAAAATATGTATTTGTACGTGTTTTCATAAATATTAATTTGAATGAATCGGCTAGGCTTAAATAAACTTCATTTTATAACATTAATTAATTTTATTAAAAATAAGTTTAAAATAATGTAATTTATGTTAAGAAACTTTTATTTAAAAGTAAATTTATAGTAAAATTTAATAAATTTTTTAACTCATTTCAAAAATTACAATTTATCATTTTAATTGAAATAAAACTTTAAAAGAACAATCAATTTTATTATAAAATTATTAAATATATTGAATCAAATTTCAAAGCATAATTTTATCAGCAAAAGAAGAATATTACTAAAAGCGGTATAAGATACTCTGAACCTAATCATATACAAAACCTCCCAACTTCCATCGAGACATAAGAATCCCATTCTGAAGTCTTCCTTTATCAACATGTGATTTGGTTAATTAACTCAACCAACTAACTAAACTATGGAAACAAAATTAGTGGGACTGTTAAAAAGGAATATTTAATTTCAAAGGATATTATAACTTTAAAATATTAAATAATCATATAAAATTTATTTAGAAAGAATTAGTATTATATTCTACACAACAAATCAATATCAAATGTCTCTAAAACGGCTTCTTAGGGGGACCAAGTAACCATTTATTAACAATTGTTAATCATTTGTGAATATATTCCTAAGTTCATTTCTTTTAAAAAAAGAAAAGAAATAATTATTGTCCGTCACTCAATGAAAATATATAAATTTTTTAAGTACATGTATTTATTGTAGAATTTCCTCTAAGTGTTAGTCATTCATTAGGAACTAATTAATAACCATTCAACGAACATTTCTGCAAAAAATCATACTGATGAACAACTAGTTATTTCTTCATGACACCATAGAATAAATAATTAGATTAGTTGTTGAAAAATATAACGTATTAATATTAAATCATTTAAATTTCATGTAAAATAAATAAAAATAAAAATAAATATACGATGTATAAAAAAAATTGCAGCCATAGATTTTGAATATAAATATAATCGATGGGTCAAATCTTTAAATATGTATTCATCCATCAAATTAGCTTTTAAATGACATTGGAATTAATTTAACTGAAAAAAGTACACATTCAAAATTTATATTAGTATAAATAGACGATTAATTAATTAGACTCATATATTAAATGTGATATAACCTTTATATAACTCTCCTGTTTCTTCCTCCATCATGAATAATATAAGACTAAAAATTAAAATTTGAATAAATAAATAAATAAATAAATGATTTGAATAACAGGAAAATAAATGCATGAAATAAAGTTAACGAGACGAAAGTAGTGGGGGTCGTCTATGGATGATGTTGTAGCAGTAAAAGCAGTGTACGTACAATGACTGGTCTTTGTAGTTTGTAAGGTTGCGTTTGACCACAACATGAAGAAAAAAGCTTCACACTTTCAGACTCACACAGATTCACATCCTCCCTCTTCACCCTCACACTCTGTACATTCATGTCTTAACAGTGAACAATCACAATCTCCGTTTTGTTCGAAAACGACGCCACTCCTTTCTCTCTAGTCTCCATTCTCCCTCTCCTCACATCAACCATTTTTAATTTCAATTCCACAGTAAACTTAATTATTGCTCATATAGTAATTAATCAATTTATATCCTCTCACTTTATTTATTATTTATTATATGCTCACGTTAGAGAGATAAATTGTTATTTTTTTTTATCAAATTTTACAGTTAGATTTGCCATATCTTTATTTGGTAAAACATTAAGATTCATTTAATACAGGAAGCTTTAGGTTTAAGTTTATTTTTTATGAAAAAAAATCATATTTAATAAAAATGTTAACTATTATTCTAAATAATTAAGAAATAATAAATAAATAAATTATTGCAAAGGCTATTGATATATCCTTTTATAATTTTTTATTTTTTAAACAGCGGTATTTTTTTTAAGACATTGATTAGCATGTTTGTCTATAAAAAATATATTTTATTTTTAATATGATTACATTTTATTACTTAATAATGAACACATTATCTATGAAAAGTTGTTAATAATTTTGAAGTATAAATAACATAATTAAGTGGTGTAGTAGTCATTTATGGTAGTCACTGTTAGCATCATCTTCAGCACTCACTGCATGCATATATGTAATCTTAGATTCTTGATTACTGTGTCACCCACACCCACCTCCTCCTCACCTGGAATTTTCCTTTACCCATGCCAATCTCTTCGCACTGTCTACGGACATAGTAGAATCACTGTTGCGTCAGAGAAAAAATATGTTTCTTGAAAGAGTAACAACTATAGCCACGTGCACTTATTTTGTTTTTATTTTTTTATGCTACTTATTCAGTACTTATGCTCATCCAAATCAAGTCCAAACAAACCCATGACTATTCTCATAGACAAAAAAAATTAATCATTGGAATAATCTGTTGATTTTTTATTTCCCTTTTAAGCTACTGTATTTTACTGTAACGTTGGGAGAACTAATGTTACACAATTTTTTATTTTTTTTTACATTTGATGTACATTTTAATAGAATTAAATTTAAAAATATTGATGTTGATTTTAAACCATTTGGTATTAAAAAATTTATTCATAAATAATATTTTGTAAAAGTAAGTTTGAAAATGATAGAGATGGTTTATATCTAAATTTATTAAAAATGATGCGATATAAATTAAAATAAATTTAAATTGATGGAAACTATACTTTTTGACAAAAGTACTGAAATGTACTCTGATTGCATTTAAGGCTGACGTGATTCACATGAAAGGAAAAACTTGAAAGTTGAAACTAACGTTTATCTAATAAACTGGACATGGGTTGGTGTAGAATTTATTGTGTTTTGGACGAGGTCTTCGAACAATACTTTTATGATTTCTTTTTAGAGTTTTTTCATATTATTTTTCAACTTTTAAAATAATCATAAAAAATTGATATTTTCTACAAAATATTATTTATTTATTTCAAAACACATTTAGTTTATTTGTAATTGAAAATTTCTTTTTAAAAGGTACAAAATTACGTGATTTTTTTGGTTAGTCAGTCCAATGAAATAATAATTATTTGATATAACAATTTAGATGGGATTAACCTACAATAATATCAATTATACTCACTTTTAGATTATTACTGATTTTATATGAAATATTATTTTAATTATCTAACTAATGAATTATGTGTATATACTATTAAAAGAATTTATACTAAATATAAAACTTAAAAAAAATTAGAATACAATTAAATAATTTTTATTTTTGTACTTTAAAAATATTTATTTATTTTAAGTAGAATTCTAATCCAATAATGAATTCTATAATTAAACTATTCAATAAATAATTATCAAATAATATATAAATAAATATAACTCTCATCAATAGAAAAAAACTTCCATTCCTCAATAATAAATCATATTTAATAGAACATCCGATGGATGCATACTAATATACCATTTCCATAAGGTAGGGACCAAATGGGAGAGCCTTCGACAATTAAGTTGGTCCTATTTAATGTATGATCGATAGTTTTACCTAATTTATGTTTATGTGTCACTTCAGGCAGAATTATTTTGAGACCTCGGCAAATTAATTTGAAAATTACCGGTTAAATGTGATAGCTGAAGCTGACTCTTAACATTAACAAGACAAGTCTGTATAGCCCACTACTAATTCATGTGAATAATTCTCATGCAACGACAATATTTTTATAATTAACAACATAGGAAACCTAATTTCTGGTCCAAATTACTGTTTTGACGTCCACCACAAAAAAAAATCACCAAAAAAATTAACTTTTTTTTTATATTTTCATAATAAATATATAAATTTATAGAAAATATATTAAATTAATATAAAATATATTAAATTTTGATGATTATATTATTTAAATTGTCATTAAACTATCTTTTGATGAATAATTTTTAATAAATTAAAATTTATCCAAAAAAATCTGATAAAAATTAAAACTAACACTATTTATCATTTAAAAATTTTATTAAAAAACATCTTTGTAGTAAATACTATATATTATTAGTTTTATCTTAAATTAACTTTTACATAATAAAATTTAAACTATCAATATAAATCTTATAAATCTATATTATAATATAATACAATATATATTAACATACATTTTTATTGATATAAATATTTGATAGTTATATATTATTAAGGATGAAAATGGATAAAATTTAAGTAGAATATTATAGTACTTATTTTTATATTTATATTTAAAATAATATTTATATTTAGGTATAACAAATAAATTTCTATACATAGACACTAACTTTGTTCTATTTCAATTTTAATAAAAAAAATTAATTGAGATGTAGATTATATTAAAAAAAATTTGATTTCTAAAAATAGAAATAGGAATAAGGATGATGATAATAATACTAACTAACATTGACTCGATATATATTACATTATATGAATGCCTATATTATTTTAGAAATATTACATGAAATTAGTTAGGTTAAAAGAGTAATAAAAATTAAATTTATAAAATATAATAATCTAAAAAATATAAAGTAATTGAAATAAAAATACAAAAATAAAGCAGAGACAGATGTAGATGTAGAATGAATTTTTCCAAGATGAAAACAAGAAATAAGGAACATGAAATACACCTCGAACCTGATTTATTATCATGCCTATTAATAAATGGATTTTTGTATATTTATTTTTATTTTGTGTTAGGCTTAATTGGGTTTTAATCATATCTAATTTTATCATTTTAAGTGATTTTTCTATGTTATTTAACTTCATTGGGTTTAAGTAATAAAATTAGTTAATTTTTAAATTTTAATGTCCCTTAACCTTTGTTCATTGTGCAGGTCATATCTTGGGCTATAAGATTGATATTGGAGTAATTCCAGAGGTATTAGAAATTTGAGACAAAATCTTAAGATAACATTTATCCCTACGTAGCCTAACCTCAATGGATCATAAACTTATTTGTATCGAACCGTAACTTAGAGCTTCTATCCAAACAACTCAAACATGTTCCAATAAAATGAACATATCTAGGGTTACAAAAGTTATTTTTAGATAGGGTTAATTTTTAAAGTTCAATGATACAATTATCTACAACATTTGTTCTAAAGGAAAACTTTAATTCGACGGTCAACACACTCATATAAATTCAGTAAAAGAGACGTGAGATAAGGACTCATATTTCATGCATGATTTGAATTCAAATGATTGAGTCAAACAGAACTCAAGTGCAGACCTAGAAGAAAAAAGGAACCCATTTAGTTTTTATCTTTATTTTAAATTTTTAATTTAAATTTCCAATTTGAATAGGAAAACTAAGTCTATAAAAAGGAAAGTCCTTACACATTGTAGACACATTGAAAACTTATTCATAATTCTCAATAAAGTCTCAATTCCTATACTTGTTCTTATTCTAATTCTTATTCTTCTTCTTTTTTCATAAAAATTATCATGGAAGGCGAATTTTTTTGGTTGACTTGTTGGTTTTAATTCTATAAGTAAGGGATTTGAGGTTTTTTTAATTGAATTTCTGTTGCGATTTATTTTTCTTCCCTTTTTATATGTTGCAATTGATGTTTGTAACTGTGGAATTAGATACTTAATTTAATTTAATCTTACATGCTTCAATTTTAAAAGTAGGGTTTGCTTAATTCTCAAGTTTGTAGGAAAAAAATAAAAAATATTATGGAATTTCCTATAAATTTGGTAATTTCAATTCTTAAAAATTAATTTAGAGACTTCAGGTGATGCTTAATTATCTGAAAATGAATAAATTCAAATTCTAGATGTTATTCTAGTAGGAAATCATGAGTTTAATTGATGTTTGTTTGATTGAATTCAAACTAAATAGGAATTAAAATTGTTTTAAAAAATATTTTTTGTTGAACTTATGATAATTCCGCTTATAAATTGAAATAACAAGTTAATCAATTTTAATATTATTATTTTATTAAGTTTTATTTTTGTTTTACCCAGAGTAAAATATAATTTTCCCATTTTTCTAAATTTAAATTCAATCAAATTGTTTCTCAAGGTTCTTCAGAAACAACCAAGGTTGTGTCTTGTATTACATTTTTTTTATTTACTTTTATTTTATTTTGACCCGGCCACGACATCGATTATCACCTATCGATACCCATTCATATATCGATTTAAATAACAATTTTGTTAACATTCTTATATTTTCTAAGTATATATATCTTCATATTTATCTTCATTACTAATAACTTGATGAACTAAAATATTATCTATACACTTTTTAACTAATAAAACATTATTATCATTATAAAATAAAGAATATCTATTAAAAAAAAATCGAATATGGTATAATATATGTATAAAGAAATATAAATACAATACACGTTTTCTCTTACTTTGAAGAACTGAAGAACAACGATGATTTTGTGAATAAAAAAACAACACGATATCAAAAAATATAAAAAAAAGATTTAGCATCAATTTGAAGAGAGGTTGCAAGTGTTATGAGAAGACAAACTATTTAATTACTAATCTTTGAATAATGGTTACTAACTAATTTAAAAAATATCATCTAAAGAATGGTTATACATAAACTTGTTTTTATAAATTTTTAAAGAAAAATTATTTGTAAAGATTAAAATTACTTTTCTTGATAGTTAGATATCATTGAAATGTTATTTTTTAAAGCCCTAAAATAATATTAATCTAGAAAAATCAAGAATTGTGATTTTTACATTATAAAAAAAGAGATCATACACAAACAAATAAAAATATTATAAAAATAAAATGAATTTTTCTTAGCTCTCCAACAATTTTTATTATTAATTATTAGCATATGAATTTGTGTCTCCCTAAATAAAATTATACAAATTCAAGTTAAACTAATATTATCTTTTAAATTAATTGAAAATCTATCATTTCTAAAATGTATAGAAAAAATATTTTAAAATATATATAATAGGCTAATAGATAAATCTAATTCCACGTTTTATATATATATATATATATATATATATATATATATATATATATATATATACATGGTTCAAAATAATTTTGGTAAATCATTTAATCTTAATATTCTTATTGCAAGAGTTGTGATTGGAAAAAATGAATGATGTTTAATATAGTTATATGTTTCATGATTTTTTAAAGATAAATTTTAAATATGTTTGTATTTTCCAATGTTGAAGCTATTTGGAAGTATAAACAGATAAAACATCTTAGAAATGGTGTTTTTAGTTAAGGTTATAATGGCATTCTCTTGCACATTTATCCAGATTAAATTAAAAATAAAACCATATTGAGCTAGTGATATCTACTAGGCTAGTTTTAAAATATAATTTTTTTTTCAACATTATTGAATATTACTCTTAGATCTCATTATTTTCAATTTATTTCTTTAAACATACTTACAAGAATTACAATCTTGAACCAAAAACACAAGAAAGAGACTTGTCAGATAACTTATTTCACAACGAATGAACATAAATGGATTGAACATTTCATGATCCATTTTAACTGATTTTATTTTTCTTCAGAAAGAATAATTTTTTAAAATTTAGAATTGTTGTTAAGAAGGCTAGTAGATTAACAAATTAATGATCATGTAATCTTTATGAATTTCTAATAAATTAATCATGTCTTATACATTTGCAAAAAGGATATTTTAAAATTAACACAAACATTTAGAGCTTATCAATCCATAAGATGATTGGTGATATAATGTAAAGATCATATAAATTATTAGTTCTTTTAAGATGATCATTTCTTTTCTTTTCTTTTCACTTATTTTTTTACTCTCTTTCTCATTTTTTTTTTCTATTTTCTCTCTCTTTTTTTCTTTTTTCTCTTTTTTCTCTCTTATTTTTATATATTTCTCCCTATTTTTCTTTATTATTCTCTTTCTTTTTCTTACATTTTCTCTTATTAAAAACTGCTAATTCATATGATATTTTACATGAATGGATGGATGATAAGCTTAGGAAAAAGTATGCCTTCTTTGTTTCTTAAATTTGGGTCACCTACTATTCTTCTCTAAGAATCTAAAACTTCTCTAATCCATGCAATTCGCATAGGATAGCTTGTAGTCCTATGATTAAAGGTTACTAGAGTTAAGTTTCAATTCATGATGTTGACCACAACAGTAAGGAGCATACTAGATGTGAGACACCATGAAAATATTATACTCTAAGATTTTCAAAATAGTCAAGAAGGATGTGCATTCAAAATGATATCACTAGTTTTATTTTAGCCTTCACCTGAACCACGAGGGCTATTTGACCATAAATCTCAACTCAAGCATATAAAAAAAGAGGAAATATGTTAGAACAAAGCACGCTCATACGACATTCTATACACCCCTGCACTTTCATGCTCTAAACCTTCTTCTATAAACCTCTCGTAGAATCTTAGAGGCAAAAGATTCTTCATGCTAAGAGTTGAAACATCCTATTATCAATCTTATCAGTATTAATATTTTGTCATTCTAGTTCTCTAGATTAGAAATATGGATATTTTGGTTCGATTACAATCCTATCATTTATCTTTATTCAATATGTAAACTAATCCAACCATGGGATTTGGTGGGACTGGTGATGAAACCAACTAAACCCTTTTTCTCTCTTATGAATGCATATATTTTTCCTATTCAATTGTATTTAATTAGTTGATGATAATTATCTACTCTTATTAATTTTTAAGTTGATTGGAGAATAATTTATCATACCATTGCCTAATTAACATAAACATAGGATAAATTGGTCTAAGGATTTTTTAGGATCAATCAGAATCCTTAACTTATAACTAGTTATTGAATTAACAAACTTAAGTTTTTTTTATACTTTTCTTAATTATTCATCTTACAAGATCATTAAATAGTAAAAAAAATTAAAATGGTTGGTTAGAAATTGATTTCTATCATTTATAAGGAAGTTAAGATGAAATTAGATAAAATGATAAGGGAAACCAAAGTCTCATCCATGCCTTTCCATTATCAATGATATTTTTATCCTTTGTTTTTAATTTCTTTTTTCTTTCTCTTATTTTTATTCCTATTTTAAGGTACCCTTAAAAATTATTTTTTTTTGGTGAACTTAAAAATCAAGATTCATTCAATCTTAGGATTATTCAAATAATCTTTGTGGGAATGATACTGAAGTTTTCAAATATCATCTTTTTACATTCCTTTGGATAAATCTTCACTCGCATAGTTTATGCACAATAATGGTACATTGTCAATGCTAGATAACTTTGATCTTGTGTTTAAACCATGGGAGAAATTTAACAATATTGCAATTTCATGGATTCTAAATTTAGTATCATAGCAAATTGCATAGTGTTACGTATATGGAAATTGCATAAAAAATATGGAAATATTTAAAAGACCAATTCTTTTAAGAAGATTTTATTTGAATTTTAGAGTTACAGTACAAATTATATAGGTTCAAGTAAGGCTCCTTATTTGTAACTAGTTATGTTACTAAATAAAAGGTTCTTGAAAAGTATCGGTCTATTTCTTATTGTATATTCTTTGTGAAATTTGAATATGATGCAAAAGAAATTCTAAGAAATACAGGAAACAAGATTACATCTTCAAATTTTTAACAAGATCAAATAAAAATTTTATTCTCGTAAAATATCAAGTTCTATTACTAGACCCCACACCAATAAATAAACCATTCTATATGATTCTTCAAAATGAATGTTAGAATGAACTCACACCATTAAAGGAGACATAAGTGATGACAAATACTGTTGAAAATAAAAGATCATATGTTAAAAAAATCTTGAGCACAACATTCATAACAATTTCACTTGAGCAATAAAGTACACGCAAAATATGGTGAGTTAGCTTAGGTAATCATGCTACATTTTCAGCAATTTCTCAAATGAATAAGTTAATATTGGACTAATGGGTACATATCACATTTTCACAACATTTAATTTCTTTAATTCATATAGCTAATTATCTAATCCTTTAACAATTAGGTTAGCTAATAGAAGTTTTATTACAACCAACATAATTAGAAAGGTGAAATTCACTCCTTCATTAGTTCTATGATGTATTTTATTTTTCACAGTTTCGGTTGAATTTAATATCACTATCAAAACTTGTGCTCACCTCTAAATAAAAAGTTTTATCCTAATTAATGATTGTATTATCCAAGATGAGAAATGAAAGATGATTAGATTGAGTGAATACCTTGAAGAACTCTATTACATACAGTCATGTACTATTAAAAAAAATACAATAAATTTTGAAACAATTAGTTCATATACTTCATCTTCCCTTCTTTTGTACTTACAGTTTGACCGTTAATATCCTCACAAATTAGTTACAATGAAACATTTTTTCTAAAATAACTATTACTAAAAACTAGCTTGTGATGTATGTCATTATGCAACGTAAAAGAAACCACCTTTTACTTTAAGTTTGAATAAGGATTTCTCCCTATTTGAGATAGTCCATATGGATATTTGAGGCATTTTCTACCTTATCATTAAATGGATATAGATAATTTTTTATTATGATAAATGACTATAGTAGATATACATGTATTTACTAATGAAAATGAATGTTTAAGACAACATTATATACAAAGATTCTTCATGTTAATTGACAATTAATTTTTTGCATGCGTTAAGAGTATTTAATCTAATAGTATCCTATTTTTTTTCACAAAATTTTTTTATGCCTCTTAAGATATTATCCACCAAACTAGCTATGTGGAGACACCATAGTAAAATGGCCGATTAAAAATAAAATATCAAGATATTTTCAATATTGCTCAAGCTCTCTTATTTTAATTTAAACTACATAAAATATTTTGGGGATATGTTTTTAATTATGTAGATTTTCTAATGAATAGGTCCTTATAAGTACTTAAACAAAATATATCTTTTGAATTATTACATGAAAAATTATTCTCTTTTATTAATTTGAGAGTTTATAACTTTATCTATTTTGTATCCACTATCAAGTTACATTACTCAAAATTCTTAAGATAGAAAATATGTATTTCTTGATTACAAAGGAGGAACTAAATATTTTACACTCTATGATCTTCACTAAAAAGAAGTTATAGTCTTATATGTTATTCTTCATTAGTTAATCACTCCTTAATTAAATTGAAATATTAATTCTTGAAATTACATTAATAACAACCTTATCTATGATGCTATTACATCCCCTTGTTTGAGTAAATAATTATTACTTGTTTTTTAAATTATCAGAATTCAAGTATTCAAGATATTACACCTTCATTCTAATAGTGAAACAAATATTAATCCTTTTGATCATGATACATTGTCCATATAATCTACACACAATATAAATTTTTTTTTTAAACTTTTTGATTATTAACATTATCAAACTTTAACATTGGTCACTTTTTCAATTAAATATTCAATTTATTCTTATTTTTTATATGCAAACATATCCCCTTCTCATTAAGCTTTTGTTGTTGTTATCTTTCAACGAAAGGATCCATCTTTATATGTTAAAGCTTGTAAAGATCAATGTTGGAAAAATAAAAGAAAATATAGTGCAAGCTTTAGAAACTAATCATACTTAAGATATTATTAATCTACTTGAGGGAGTAATTTAAATTGTAAATAAGTTAATCTATAAAATTAAGAGATATTCTAATAAATCTATTGAAACATACAAGACATGTTTGCTTGTCAAGGATTATAATCAAACTAATGACATTTATTTTTTTCACACTTTCTCCAAGTAGCTATGTTTAAAATTATGTGATTTCTTTTTTCATTTGTTATTATTAATACTTGACATATTCACCAACTCAATGTGAATCATTCATTTCTTCATGGTAAGTTAAAAAAATTATGTAAATGTTTATTCCATAAGAACTTAATGGCTCTTCTTCCAAAAAAAATTATATTAACTAACAAGTCATTATATAGACTTAAACAAACTAACAAAAAGTGATTTAAGAAATTATTTTCTTTACTTGTTTTTTTTCTTTTTTTTCAAAATTCATTATATCATTCATTATTTTTAAAGTACTCAAAATTCCTATTGCTACATTGCTTGTATATGTTGATGACAAGTGTTTATAAGAGAGTTCATGAAAGAAATTATTTTGTCAAGCATCTATTATGAGAACTTTTTGGCACCAAGGACCTAGGTTATTTAAAATTATTTTTAGGATTGAAGATAGTCAATTCTAAGATTGACATTATCCTTAAATGTAAATATTGTTTGGATTTACTCACTGACATAAACATGCTTGGTTGTGAAATTGTTGTAACTCCCTTACCACTAGGATCTTGTTTATATCAAGATAAATAACCTCTATGTAATGATGTTCTAGCTTATTGTGTCTGTCGAGCATCTCCTATATCTTATCCTTACAAGACTTAACATCACTTATATTGTTCAACAACTGAGCTAGTTTAGGAGTAATCCTACCATTACTCATCATCTAACAATTATATGAGTTCAACATTATCTCAAAGGAAAGAAAATTCAAGTCGTGGCCTAATTTTCCCTCAAACTTCTACTCTTCAAATAATTGGTTTCAACATTTTTTTAAGGTTTTCGAATTATTAACAGTCTATTATTGGTTCTACTTCTTTCTTGATAAACCCTTCATCAACTATCATGCTAAGAAACAACCTATAGTAGTTGAATCATCTACTAAAGTCAAAAATAGAGTCTTTTTTTTTTTCACTTATAAGTTTCAATAGATTACTTATCCTTTTTGTGACGTCCACGTTACTTTTTCTTAACAAGTTTTTATATATTATGATAATCTACATTCTCTCTTCATTTCTACCAATCTAGTATTCCATGAATGTACTAAATATTTGGATATTTACTGTCGCATTGTTTATAAACATGATCATCATGATAGTCTAATACGTTTATTTCCTATTTCATTTTATGATTAGACAATTTACATATTCAATATTCATTTAAGTCTTGCATCATACACCTTTTCAATCTTTTATCTCATTAGACATCTAATACCTTTTTAATCTTAATAGTCAGTTTAGGCAAAATCTATAAAAAGAAACTCTTATGCACATTATTCATAATAAATCTTTTTCTTTTATTTATTAGTTATTTGTATATAACTGATTTTCTTTTTTTATGTAAGTAATATACTTTAATTTAAAGAATGTTTTTAATTTTTTTTTCTGTTACGAAACAATTACACAATATGAAGATGTTTTTGAAATTAGTAGTTGAAGAAAAGTTATTTTAATTATTTTAAGTCTCAACAATGTTATAATCTATAATATTGTTGCACTGATCTATAAGCAATGATAGATAGACTTTTTTAAACTTTTTTAAAAAGTAATGCACACAAATATATGAAATTAAAATTGTAAATAATTTTTTTTAATAAAAAGTATAAAAAATTGTATAAATACAAAATTTTGATAAATAAATATTTAAAATATTATAATCATTTAAATTTTTTTTTACCCTTTTAACTTTTAAACTCTCTTTATTATTTATTTACTTTTTATTTTTTGTAATCTTTATATATTAATATAATATATATATATATATATATATTATTTTTTATTACTTTTAGAATATGAGATTAGATCTAATTTTTAAAATTAAAACATTAATAATAATTTCAAATAAGATCAGGTTAAAAAAATGATTAAAGCCTAATATTAAAAAAATCTTATCATTTTATTATTGCGTTATTATAAAAAAGAGAAATCTTAATATAATTAATAAATTTTTTTAAATATATTTTTTATCAGACAAAATACTATTTAGGATTTTTTAATATTATTTTTAATTTATTGGTAAAAAATATTGATTAAAAATAATAAAATGTTTTTTATTAAAAATTGTTTTTTTTTCTATAATTTTAAATGCATGTTAATATATTTTTTAATAAAAATTTTATTTATAAATTAAGAAGATTATTAACAGGATATTTTTTATTGTTAACTAAAATGTGATGAAAATCACGAAATTATGTGAGATTTCGTTTTTAATTTAGTTAGCACAACTTACAATTTTTTAATTTTCAATAAATTTACGCACTAAAATATTTTATTCATTCCGTTTATTTAATTATATTAGTTTCATTTTTGTTTTAAAAGTTTTGTTGTTTTATAAAATTAAAATTTATTTCAATTTTGTTACTTATATCTTAACTTAATGATTACTAATAATTATATCTTTTACTAATTATCTTATATATTCATCTATTCGTATGTAATATGAAATTATTAATGTGAATCATTTATAAAATTTTATAAAATAATTAAAATATTTAAATTATAAATAAAAATGTTTTAATCAAAATATGATATTATAATACAACAATATAGCTTAAGCATAGGGAATGGAAGGATTAATTATATATATAAACCTCCTTAATTTTGAAAAACTTTACAAACATTCATACTAATCGTATTTGGACCTTGCTTAATATTATTAAGAAAAATTGCATGTAAGTAATAAAGGTTCTTCTAAATTACTTTAAATATAATGATTGAAAGCATAAATTTTGATAGCATAGTAATAGTAATGAATATTTGATTAATTAACCTATTGCTTTTCTATATTAAGATATTATTATTATTATTAGTAAAGTAATATGCATACATAATTATATTATTATATTCTATTACTTTTTAATACACCCTTTCTATATCATATCCTAAAATAGTATAAATAATAAGATAAAATTTTCATATTCCATCCATTAAACAAATAATAAAAATAAAATATAATGAAAAAATTTATCCCACCTTATCTTTTTATATTATTTTACACATGGATCTAAAATTTATTATTTATTATTTATTTATTTTATAGAAGAATTGACTAATATGTGTAGAAAAATAATTATAATAGTTTTATAACAAATTTAAAGTCATAATAAATATTTTTGTAAAATTTCATTATATAACATTAATGTATAATTAGAAGAGATATATTGATTTTATATAAAATAAATAAATTTTATTGGATGTAATATTAGATTATATATATATATAATTAATCTTGATATGCAGTGGAAGATAAAATTCACATAAGTTCATATTTAAATTACTTCTACTAAAATTATTTTCTATCAATCCATCCACATCTCCGTACAGAAAATTGAAAAATAGATTAGTAATATATAAAAAAATACAAAATGTATTCTATTTAATTACGACGTCATCCAAATCATAGTACTGTTCCTTTCAAAATCTTTATACAAAGAGCCTTCAAAATCTCTACGTATATTAGTCAATTCTTTTATATGTAAAAATAATAGTTATATACAGTCATTATGCAAAGAACAAAATAGTTATATTTTGTTTGAATGGAAGGAAAGATAATATATATATATATATATATATATATATATATATATAAAATTGTATTTATATGTCATTTAAATATTCAATTCTTTGATGTAAATATTAATATTCTTATTCATGAAATATTTATTCTATATAGTGTAAATAATTATTCTATGATTTATATAACAATGTAAGTTCTTTTAAAATTATATCCGCATGTAATACGAATATTTATCTATGTAATTTGAGTAATAATACACTTCAATAATGATGCACATATTTATCACAAAAATTTAATCACTAATATAATTATATGTAAAATTTTTATTCCTATATTATATATATATATAATTCAAATAATAACATATCTTCATATGATACTTAAATTTATTCATTAACTATAGATTTTAGTATAATTGTATAATAAATAAAGGAGAGAAGTTGAGATAGTTTACATGAAGTTATGTCTCAAACCTTATTACTTTAAAAATTGTATGATAAATATTTATACTATATTCTACCCCATTAAACAACAAACTCAAATGTGAACAAAAATAATATCAGAATATGACCACTGTAACATAAATAAAAGTAATTAATTATATTGAATGTACGAGATAAAATTTGTATAATAGATGACTTTCTTTTTTGAAATGTTCAATTATTGTATTTAATTTTTATATATTATCAAACGTAATTTAAATATTTTTTCATCATTAAACGAAATATTAAACACATAAGTATATAAATATTTTAATTTTTAGACAAAAAAAAACAACTAGGTGAGTGACACATTATATAAAACCCGTTTGTAAAATTCTCTTTATTTTTTTTTATCAAATATTAGTATATTATTATACTACTAATTTTATATATGGTGACGCATTATATAAAACCAACTTAATTGTAAAATAAAATATTGTTATGATAATTTATCAATAGTACTAATTTTATATATGGTGAATATATACAACCTATAAATATGAAATTTTAAGGCTGTAATGCAAGTGCATTTTTAAAAGTTTAATGCTATAATGCAAGTGTATTTAATTATTTTGCTATTTTAATTTGTCTGTTTTCAAGGATTCTGTATACGTGCGGAGGTGGACGTCACTTCTGAAAGTTCCTTCCTCTATTGTTACTATATACTTTATTGGCTTTCCAAAAATAATAATAATTATGAAGTCTATAAATTTTAGTTATCTTATTTCTTAGCATCATGATTATTTACGCCCTTAATTTTCTTAATTATGTTAATAAATTGATAATATGGTTAGATAGTGTGCATGTAAATTTATTAAATAATCATGTCACGTGTTATAATGACTCAATTGCTTTAATGATATAAATTAAAATTTAAAATATAAATATAATTTAACTTTGATGGAAACAATAATGCCCGAGTCAAAGATTTTCACCGTTAATTAATTAAAAAATATCATAATTATATTTTTTAATTAATTATTATAAAATTCAATATCTTTTAATAATATAACAATTTTTATAATTAAATATTTATTTTATTAATACATTCTAACTAAATTTAATTTTAAATTCAACTAATTTATTATATACATAACACTTTCAAAAATTATTGCTGTAAATGATAATAATTTAATTTAATTTAAGCTAATATTTATTGAGTTTAATTTTAATACATTATTAATATAATAATTTTGATATTATCAAGTAATTAAAATATAGATATAAATTTAAAAATAATTATTATAAAATTAAGTATTTTTAATAATATAAAAATTGATAATTCAATAACAGTATAATTTGTTTTGCTGTTACCTATTTTAACTAAATTTAGATTTATTTTAATTAAATTTTTAACATGCTCGAATCGTGATTAAAAAATGATTGAAAACATAATTCTTTTAGGCAAAAAGAAAAATGATGGTTGTATTTTTATTATATTATATGGAAATGTGATATTAAAAATGTATTCTTCTTGTATAATCTATTGCAATAGACAAAAGACACCATATAAGTAGCAGTAGTTTTATAAGATTAGATATTAGATTATTTACTTTGAGTTTTGATTTGATTAGAAATATAAAAATAATAATTGTTAAGACGTAGATAATTTATTTATGATTTATTTTTTATTTTTAAATATTAACTGATTAATTTTAAATTATTTATACAAGATTTTATACTTTTATTTTAATATTTTAAGTATAAATTAATACGATTATAATTAGATTTAATTTAAGATAAACTATTATTTATTTGTTAATTTATTTTTATAAATTAAAAGAAACATAAAAAAAATTAATGATAATTTTAAAACATAAATAATATCGATTTTAATTTTTTTAATAAATTTATATTGATAAAAAATTATCTATTAAAGACATTTTAATGATGGTTCCAATGATATAATTATCAAAATTTAATAAATTTTATATTAATTTATCCACTGAAAAATATTATCATTCAAAAAAATATTTTTATAATAAAAAATTTTGGATAATTTTTTTATGATAATAATATATAACATAAAATCTAAATAAATAAATAAATTTATTAATATTAAATTATAAAAAAAATTTTAAATGATAGATACTAACATACAAAAATAATTATTATATATATAAAGTTTATTTTTAAGAATATGTAAAAGTAAAAAAAATAATAATAATAATAATAAATATGAACTTAATTAATAAATTAAATATGCATTATTTATTTTGATCACATTATCTTTAATAGAATCAAACTTTTTAAAAAAGTCACACTTTAAAATGATGTGAAGATTTTTTTTTCAAAAACATAATAATAAATTTTTTAGGTGAAGACATAATATTACAATGTTGATCTATATTAAAAATATATTGATATTTTTCTAATTATTTTTATAATTAAATCATTATCCTTACATCTATTTACACATCCAGTTATTTAATTAATAAATTTTGGTTAATAATTATAGATTTCTCTCTTATTATTAATGAAAAAATTTATATTAGTTAAAATAACCTTTTTACATCGATTGTTTAGGTGGTATAGAAACAGATGTTATAGAAAATTGAATTTTCTACGTCAATTATTCAATTGATGTAAAAAGTATTTTTTACATCGATTATGCCTGAAACTGATGTAGAAAACCATATTTTTTACATTAATGACGATTATAATCAATGTATAAAGTGTACTTTATATATCGGATGAAACCACAATCATTATAAAAAGTAGAAATTAGTTTTTAAACAATAAAATCTGAATTTGGTATAACCCAATAATAAAAACTTGTATAAAAACATTTCGTGTATATATATATATATCCCAAGCAATCAAATTTCAGAATTATAGTTCAAAAAAGATAAAAAAAAAAATCTAATATCTAACTATATCTACTTTTTGTTATATAAATTAACAATGTCTGTGAAGACAATGTTAAGCATATAACTCATAACATAGTATCCGCACTTCATGCCTTCAAGTTGTCTCCAACATTATAAAAAATTAGAAAAATAATTACTACATAATATAAGAAATAAATTATTAAATGAATAAGTTTTTATTTACTTACACATGGAACAATGCATGTTAGTTTGTTAAGAACTATTGAGTGTTTTCCCTTCAGTAGATTACATCCATGCATTCATTGCTCTATGATAAATAAAATAATTAATTAGGAGATATCCTTATTGTATAAAGAAATATCATATAACAAATAATATAAACTTACAAATCAATATACTCTTTAATTTCTTTCTTTAGTTTAGTCCATGCAAAGCATAGAAGGACAACCACATTTTAAGCAGGACAAATAATGATCAGTTGTCAATGAGACTTGCAAATTTTTGTTAAAAACTAGTGAAAATACTTCACTTTATTTTAAATGTTCATTTGGAAATTTAAACTTACAAATGATAATATAGTGTCAAGTAACACTATTTCCTTATCGTTAGCCTACTCAAAATGTATGGTTGGATCTCAACAGGCTTACTCTCAGTTTTTTGGATATGTAGAGGGTCAGTGAAGACATAAATGTGATCGTTTCCTCTTTGTATGCACATGTGATGGAAGTACCCAAGTAATTTCTATAAATGTGAGTTTGATACTTAGTAAAAGTGATATAGATTTAAAAATATACTTACATCATCCACAGTTGTATCAAGGATATGTATAGCGAGTCATTACCCACCAAGAACTACGTAATATCCTTCTTGGTGATATAGAAGGAGATTGAAGTGGACTTTTCTATGACATTCGCTTCTAGAATTAGTTACAAAAGATGGTTTCCTAGCTATAAGGAAACTGTAACGACATGATGATCATATCAAGTTTATATTCCTTTGATTTCGGTGGAACATCCACTTTAGTAGCAACCTTAGGTTTCTCCAAATTATCTTAAATATTAGTAACCATGATATTTAAATCAAATAGTAATGTAGAATGAAAAATTAATAATTTAACCTTAATCTAATGCACAAGTCTTTTGGACAATAGAATAAAATGATATGGGACCTATGCTAGTGTTTAAACCTCCTCAATAGGCACAGAGATAGGAACATTTACATCTATAACTTCTTCAACCCCCACCCTCACTTTATCATCATCAATTTGGATGTGGTGTATTGTTGAACCTGAATGGTATACTTTCCTAATAGCAACTACATGCAGAGAATCCTTTACATATAAATCATGGTCATTTGGGATATGTAGAAGCTACTCATCCTCTGATAGGTTTGAAATTATACCCATTATGTTACTTATTTTTGTGCTCACACCCCTAGAAGAAGGATCCAGTTAGAATTGTGTATTTTCTTATTGGGAAAGTTCTAAAGATGCCAACTCCTGTATAAACTCCTCTCCAAGCTTTTGCCTAATGTCCTCTCTCAATTTTTCTACAAGCTCCTCATTAATCTCCTATCTAATCTCTTCTCTAATGTCATCCAACTCCTCCTAGACATTGCTCCTTCCCCACACACTAGTCTAACAAAACATGAACCAAAATAGGTTTCTATCCCCACATCCCATCCAACAACATAGACATGACTTGAATGCTTCAGTTTTCCAATAGCAGTAGTGAGGATATCATTCTATCCCCCAGGAACAAAGGCTCCTTAAGAACTTTCTTCAACCAAAGAATCCTATAAAAATATATGAATCAGAATGTTAATAATATCTTATTTTATATTATTAATATAAAAATAATTTTTAATTTAATTACTTACAATTTTCTCAAATACAAGATGAGATGGGTTTGAGGTATACTCTCTAGAAGGTCTCTATCATGCTCACTTTCATTTCTCATGGGGAATGAATGGACATGGAGGAGAAACCACACCAGATGAGTTTGGTGAGAGGATGCTTGTCATTCTCTCTACTTCTACTACAAAATTCTTTCATTTAGCAATTCATAACCCCCGTGTGACAATCTATGGGATTAGAGGTTTTTTGTAGCAATTTTTTGTCCCTTTATTCTTCTCTTTTTTTTTTATATGTCAAGATAATTAAAAAAAAATTCTATTTGTAAAGTGAAATAATATGATATAGAAACTAATTTAAAATAACTTATAAGAAAGGTAGGATCTTGTTTACTTTGAACAAATTCTTATCAAGTGTTATCATGATGGAATTGATATTCCTCACATGAAAAAATATCCTTCAATGATATATATATATATATATATGCAGACTCGTAAGATAAGTCTTGAACCCCTTCCAATGTTCATCCACAAAGGAAAGTCATTTTCTTTTGAGTAAGTCGATGTTAGGTACACCATAAATAAGCTACATGGAGCAATAGAGAAAAGTTAGTAAATAAAAATCATGTTTATTATATGAATAGCTAAAAAGACAAATGCTCAGTGTACCATGATGGTTTCCCAAATTTTCTCCTTAATACGAAGTTCTACATCATTCCAATCCTTCTTCAGGATATTAGCTTTATTATGTTCAAACATAATGATGTAGCTCTGGAACTTTGTCTTGTTTCGGCCCAAAGGTTCCTAGTTCTCTAATCCAATTCCACTGGAAATCTTTGGTTATAGTTTCAGCTAAAGGTTAACTCCTTTAACCATGTGACTTGTCTTCCTTTCTTTTGCTGAGATTGGCTATCAGATCGGCTTTGTGATGGAGGGCTCCTAGATAAATCAATCATGTTCCAATTTAAACATATAAAAATTATAAGTTAAGAACTTCTATGAATAAAAGTTAAGTAACAATAGATTAATATTATAAACATAAATAGGAGATCCGAATCAAATTAGAAAAATAATTTTTCAAAAATGATATGAATATTAGCAATTAGATACTATAAGAAAATTAACTAGGTTATTTAACTACTACAATTAGGTTCGAACCATTATGCTAAGATTTTGACTCACATGCCTTATTTATTTTTATATTTTTTATTTTTGAAGCATGGTGAGGTACACATATTTAAGTTACTACTAAAACTACTATTGTCCAAAAATATAGCTCAAGCTTCTAATCATATTTAATTCAAGTTACTTAATAGAGAATGAAATCCTCATTTAAAAATGTGAAATTTGTTGAGGAAGAAAGCTAAGAGAAATCCTTTGAAGCATTAAAATAAAGACTAATAGAGGCCTTGGTACTAATTCTACCAAACTTTGATAAATTTTTCCAATTAAAGTGTGATGCCTCTAATGTAGAAGTCGGTGCAACTTTGCTACAAGAAGGACATCCGATTACCTACTTTAGTGACAAACTAAAGAGTGTTGCTTTAACTTACCTCACATATGATAAAGTGTTTGATGTTTTTATTAGGATCCTACAAACTTGACAACATTATTTGTTGTCAAAGGAGTTTGTAATCCCATAGGAATTATGAATCACTAAAATACCTTAAGACCTACTAAAAAACTAAATAATAGACATATCAAGTGGGTAGGATTTTTAGAAAATTTCCTTTGTGTGATCAAACACAAACAAGAATGGGTTAATAATTAGCAAATGCATTGTCTAAAATACATACTTTTTTAACCTTCCTTAATAACTTGTTAGGTTTTAAGAATTTTTCGGATTTGTGTGACAATGATATAAAGTTTGAGTAAATCTACAAAAATTTTAAGACTAAGGTATGTCAAGGTTACTTTAAGCATGATGGATTTATTTTTAGGCATAATAATTTGTGTATGCCTATAAGATTTATGAGAGATCTTTTCCAAAAAAAAGTCCTATGAAGGAGACTTCCTGGACCATTTTGGAACCCACAAGACTTTGACAATTCTTAAGCAATATTTTGTGATGTAGATGTGGAAAGAGGTGGTTCTTTTGGATCAATGGAGGTTGTACTTTAGTGAAGAAGACTTGACTTGGAAGTGCTACTTCTTGAGGAAGATAAGCTTCTTTTACGCCACCATGAGCAGCCACGGATGAGGAGGTTTCTTAACCCCAAAAATGATTCTAAAGGAAGAGAAAAACTCTAAAAAATCTAAGTGAGAAACTCTCAATTTCATTCAAACAAATATTACGGTTAAAATTACACATAGAAGACCTTATTCATAGACAAGGGTGGTGTCTCATGTGGTGTGGCTATGGATCTCTAAGATGTGGTTTAGACTTGGATTATGAGCCCAAAAAAGTGTCTAGTTCCACATGTGTAGCTCAAGTTGGATCAAGAGAGATCCAAAAAGTTCTATGCTAAAATACAGAGAAAGAGACTCACTCCTATACACTGTGTGGGCTTGCTACTTCTAAAATACAAAAAGAGTGCTAAATCTATTCTAAAATGTGGAGGATCAATAGGGAGGTGGATTTGTCAAAGTGTAAGTCTCCTAAAGGGCCAAGAAGGTCTTTGGTGTAGGTTCACATGTTCTCTAAGGGCATCATTTATGTAAATTTTTACCCAAACTTTCTTGTTTAACAAGGAATTGAAGAATTCATCTTTCAATTAGAGAAATTTTGAGTCATTACCTTTAAATTATACATCTACAACATTAACCTTGGTACATTATATACATCATTATGCTTAATCCTACTATTTAAGCATAAAAATAATCCTAATTTTTCTAAGCTTGCTTCCACAAAAATATACAACCATATTAAAAGACAAGTTTACTAGTAGAACCTACATTTTCATCCTTCATCATAAGGAACTACTCATGAAATTCATACTTGAACCAATCTTTTGTTTTTTAAAAACAGCCTAATTTTATGTAGAAAAAACTAGGAGACGATATCAATGGAGAACCAAATAATCTACAGGCGACGGCGAGAATAAACATAGCGATGTGATGACAAACCAACACTGCTAGAAGCACAACAAAATCAAGCTCATGCTTTACTGGAAAAGGAAGGAAGATGGTTACCCAGTGTTCATGTTTCACGAAATAGGTAGTAGTAATGGAGAATTTAGTAGGCAAATGGCAATGATGAACAATGACAACAAGTCAAGCAAAACAACAAGAACTACGAGAATGACAATGAGCATTGAAAATGAAAGGTGTAAGCAAAATGAAAATGGACGACAAGAACGATGGTAATGGATGAAGCAAAATGGAAAAACGAAGATGACAACCTAATTAAAAAATTTACTATCTACGTTAGTTCTCCAAACACCCAATGTAGAAAATAGTTTTTGCATTGGTTAGATAGAACAACTAATGTAAAATCTTCACTTTTTACATCAATTAAAATAGCAGCCGATGTAGAAATTAATTTCTACATCGGTTGTGTGGGAAATCGATGTAGAATATATTAGTTTTATTTATGAAAGTACCATCGTATTTTTTTATATCGGTTTTGGAACAAACGATATAAAATTCTGTTGTAAAATGATATTTTTCCACTAGTGTACTTTTTCAATGATAGTGTTATTTTCAATTCTTCCTATCATCTTGAAATCAATGATCGTTGGAGGATAGAACTCTTATCTGCATGAGAGAAATCTAGTCTAACCAACACCATTTAATTCAAGGAGTAGGTTGTAGTTTTGTTGGACCCAATTTATGGCAACAAGATATCTTTCAAGCAATATTTTTTTTTTACTTTTCATGGTTGACATTTCTTTGTTGAGTGACTCTAACTTGTTTTTGTATCATTAATGATAATGTGAAGGTTTTAGGTTTAATATTGAAAAAGATGAAGATAAAGAGTTGTAAAGATATTTAATTGGAGAGAAAAAAAATACAATTGTAAAAAGAATCATTCTAAAAGAAGATAATGTTAATATCCCTAATCAATTATTATAAAAATGTGATAGTTCCAACAAATGTTGGCATCCTTTCAAGAAAAAATAAAAATAGAAAGGATGTCTTTTGAAAAGTGAAAAAGCATTCTAACTTTTGGAAGGAAGTAAATGAACGATTTTAAGTAATAAATTAGTGATTTCATAGTCTAACAAACCATTCCACATTCACACATATGCAACATTATCAATCTCTTATTAAACACATGGCTATGTTATATATAATAAATATAAACTTATTTATAGAAAGATGTTCACGAATATTTTTGAGTGAAATTATCAATGTTTTCTTGAAGATCATGTTACTTCCTCAAAATGATAGTTCTCACTTAAGAGTTGGTATCATTAAAATTAAAAGAAAAACATTTCATTGTTTTCTAACCTTATTTCTCCCTTATGAGTCATTTTACTTTCAAATCTTTTAACTTTAACTCTTTGTAGAGTTGGACATTTTTTATTTTTAAGCTTTTAGCTTTATTGATTAAAGTAAAAGTGTTATATAAAATTTTATCATATGATTCAAGTAATAAATTATAAGGGAAAATATTAGATTCCTTTTTTGGTTTAACTTCTAATTTAGTCTCTATCATAAAATAAAGGTGAGTTGTTTTATAGGAATTGCATTCACTTTTTAAATTGTTGATGTTTAAGTCTTCTCATAATGAAAAGCAACCTTTTATTCTTCCTTTTAGGAAATTTTATTCTATCCTTTTATAGATTTAGACATTCAAACTTAATAAGTTTAGATTATCTACATTTATTATAGGTTATATCAAATTTATTTAAAAAAATCTTTTTTTTTACATTTTTAAAAGCTCATACTTTTTATTATTATTATTTTCTATTAGAAACTTGATTTTGTGATAAGTAATAACAACTATCTCATCATCTTAGTTTACTAAAGCTAACCTTTTGGATATTTATAGAGTTTTTATAATATTATCAACGGTATACACAAAATAATATAAAACATATACTTGCTTAACATATAAATAATAGATTTAAATTTATTTAAAATATAATTATTATTAAAATAATTTTTAGAATGTTAAAGATACCTTTTACTTTTTTTAACATATTAACTAAATTACTTATATCAAGGGGATTTTTTTTTTACAAATATTTTGAAATCCATTTATTTAATCTCGTAGCTTTTAGATATTGGTGTTATGTGTAAATCAAGTTTCACATTAGTTAGTTTAAGTTAGGAGGGGAGATGTATTCCTTATAAATAGAGTTTTAAAATTTAAATAAAAATATCTATCCAAAAAATAGTCTATACACTAGAGAAAGTGTAATTGAGTTATTGATTAATACGTTGTAATCAAATATTTTTTAGTAAATTTATTTTATCCCGACCGTGGAAGTAGGTTGAAGTAACCGAATCATGTTAAATTTATGTTCTTTTTTCGTACTTTATTTATTTTGCTATTATGTGCCTTTGGTGGATATCTTTTGTTGTCCAACCACTAATATTAAGAGCTTTGGTTCAAAAGGAAAAAGATTTGTGGTTGTAATAAGAAAAGTGGGAAACGTAGTTTTGTCATCAAGGGTTCCACATCATCAATAACTTGGAGATATTTTTTTTCTCTTATTATTTTGTGGATTTCTTTTGACAACTGCTCTATACCATGATTAGTGCGATGAAATTTGAGGTACAACTCTTTGGGGAAAGGAAATTTCACTACGTGGTAATAAACAATAAAAAATATTTTAGTGCAACAAAGTTTGGATGCGACTCTTGGAGAAGAGAGGCTTGAAGGAATGACAGATTATAAGGGGAATACTATTCAAAGAAAAGTTACAAGTACTATTTGGTTGACACTTGCTCTTGCAATCAAGGACACTATGTTGAACGAGACAACACCCAATGAGATATGAAAAATGTTGGAGGAGATCTATACATCAAAGTCATTAACTAGTCACCTATACTTGAAGATAGACTTGTATACACTAAGAATGGATGAAGGAGGTAATCTACATGATCATATTAATGAATTTAATCACCTAATTTGTCAACTTTCAAACATATGAGAAAGATAAATGATGAAGAGCAAGAAATTTTTTTACCTCAATCATATAGATCATTAGTGAGATCTTTATTAATTGAGAAGAATAAAATCAAGTTAGATAATGTAACTATTGTACTTTGAAATGATCAAAAAATGAAAAGTGACAATCATCTCAATGATAAGAAGATACTTCTATGGAGAACTCACAAAAAGGAAGAAATAATTTTCATTAAATAGGTGGATAACAAATAAAATTTGCAAAACAAGATCTCGATGAGGTGAAGTGTTATTACTATGAAGAAAATAGGCATATACAATCTCAATTTCCAATGTTGAGGGAAGACTTGAAGATTCTAAAACATCTCAAGAGAAGTATTCATGTAATTGAATCCTCAGATAACAGTGAGTTGTATTACGTAAAGAGTGTCAATGGTGATTCTATTTAAAATCATTCTAAATAAGTGTTAAATTCTATTACTAATATACATGTGTGCAATGATCAAGACAGGTTTACTAATTTTCATAAAGATGGAGATCTTGACTATATCAATATGGGCACAAAATTTAAGATAAAGGTTGAGAGCAATAGAAAAGTTTGTTTGAAATTTCACAATGGTAAAATCCAAACTATTCCCAATATAAAGTATGTATCTAGTATTAATGTTAACATTATTTCATTAAGTGAAATGACATTACATGGGTATAAATATATGAAAATTAGAAAGACATGCAAACTGTATAAGAGATGCTGCCTAATTCTATAGAAAAGGGAAGATAACAAGAATGTTTGCTATTTAGATGGTCACTCCATCTTAAAGATAGTGAAGTAAGAATGAAGAAGAAGATTGAGAAACTGAGTCTAATTTTAAACAAGACTATGGTATTTGGGAGCTTGGCTTTAGGAAAGATTTATTATGCGTATGAGCCAACCATATTGGTTAGTTTAACCAACCAGAGAATATGTTTCTGTTATAAATAGACATTTAACTTTTGAATAAAAATATCTACCAAAAAGAAAATTTATATATTAGAAAGAGTGTAATTAGATTATTAGATAATATGTTGTAATTAAATATTTTTATTGTTTTTTAAAACCATGGAAATAGGTTAGGTGATTGAATCACTTAAATTTGTGTTCGTTTTTTACATTTTATTTATTTTGTTATTATGTGTTTTTAATGAATATTTTTCGTTATCTGATAATTAATTATTTAAATATGTTTTAAATTTTAGATAATTTTTAAATTTATACTTTTTTAAGCATATTTAACAAAATTATTAATAAAAAATATATTTAGAAAGCTTAATTTATAATTGTAAAAAAATTCATTATTATTAAAATTAAACCATCTAAAAAAAATTTGAATTAAAAATAAAAATACCAAATATTTAATATAAAACTATTGATGTATTTTCTCTTAATAGTTTAATTAATTTTTTAAATAGTTGCTTGATTATATCATGAATAACACCAAATATTTACTAATTTTTTTTCATATAGTTTCTTTATTACCTATGTCATCTAGCGATACATAAAAGTGGAAGGAACTAATTTTTTATGACACTTTTTCGATACAAATTCCGCATAAAATTTTTATAATATGACAATGATAATAAAATTTACAAATTATATTATATAAAATAGATAAATTTTTTATTATTTCATTTAATTTTAATCAAATTATGATCAGAATTATGCTTTATAATAAATTTATTAATATAAAAAAATGCATTTACTAATACCACTAATTCTAAGTGTCATAGTTAATAACTCTAAATTTTTCAAACTATATATAACTTCTTCGTAGGCAATCTCATTAAAATAAAAATACTTAAATATGACATAATTAACATTGTTAAAAAATATATTTTTTATATATAAAATTAAATATAATATCTTTTTAAAAAATTATGTATATATAATTTATCAACTATTTATTAATTAATTAACTATATTTAATTTTTAATTATAATATTAAAAAATAATAATTTTAAAAGTTGTAAAAATTATATTGATGATTGAAAGAATGATAATGAGATAATAATAATTTTAAGTTAAGATGATAATAATTTTAGGTAATTATAATAATAGTGATAAAAATGATGATTTGATAATAATAATAATATTATTTGATAGAATAAAAATTAAAATTAAAAAATTCTTTCTTTAATTTTAAGAATTGATTTAAAATAGTTTTAAAAATATATTAAAAATTAATTAATTTTGTTCAAATAAATTTTAGTATTAAAATCAATTTAAAAACTAAAGTCATAGCAATGAAAACGTAATAACTTGTAGATTACTTTATGGTTAAAGAGAAAACCAATAAAGAGAATTCGATTAGTGCAATTTAATCCATTAATTTGGTGATCCCGCAACAAGAAGGCCCCTCAGAAGACAATTCACTTCACCATAATTATTGTAGCTTTGTGGCGAGCTTGACCACTGTTTCAACTTTCAACAATTGTAAAGACAGGACGTGTCGATCAATTACTCAGCCCAACATGAATTTTAAGTATGGAAAGTACGGATTATTAATATGGGGCAATGCTATTGTGCCTCCTATAAATTCATGGTAGCTTTTATACAATTTTTTAAATATTTTTATTATTAATGTAATTAATAAAGAAAAATATTTTAAACAAAAATCAATTATTTCAAAGTGATAATAAATGTATAGAAACCATTTCCTTAATTTGAATTCTCACAAAGTTTACATTTATTTTTAGTACAATTAATTATTAAAATAAATTTTTTTATCAATTTTACTGAACAATATAATAAGAGTATTGAATAAAGAATAAAAATAATTTTTTTTATTAAAATAGTATTAGAATACACTAAACATTATAGAACGAAGTACATTAATAATATTTTAAATAAAAATATTTTTAATTTTTAGTATTCTTGAGATATTATATTTTGCAATTTTCTTATAAAACCTTGCTAGCCAATGTAGACCATGTAGAAAATGTGTGCGCCTAAAACCTTATATCAAGTAGAAGATGTTTGTGCCCATGGGTACAAATTACAATAAAATTTCTTTTGTAATTTTTCATGCAAAAAATTTAAAATAATATTAATTATGATATTTTATTATATATCCTTATGTATAAAATAATATAATTAAATAAATAAAAATAAATTAAAAATTGGCTTAATAAATTTAACGATTGATTTTTTAATTTGTATGATTTTTTAATAGGTAAACAGAAATGCAAATAATATTATTGTACTCGCTTCCTTTTTTTAACATTATAATATTTATATTTTATTATTATTTTATAAGATTAATAAATAATTAACGCTTTTATTTTTTATTTTGAAAAAATAATATATATATTTCGTCAAGTAATATATTAAATAATTAATAAGATAAAAGATATAATAAAAAATTAATTAATAAATTTTTTATTAATTTATCCACTGAAAAATATTATCATTCAAAAAAATATTTTTATAATAAAAAATTTTGGATAATTTTTTTATGATAATAATATATAACATAAAATCTAAATAAATAAATAAATTTATTAATATTAAATTATAAAAAAAATTTTAAATGATAGATACTAACATACAAAAATAATTATTATATATATAAAGTTTATTTTTAAGAATATGTAAAAGTAAAAAAAATAATAATAATAATAATAAATATGAACTTAATTAATAAATTAAATATGCATTATTTATTTTGATCACATTATCTTTAATAGAATCAAACTTTTTAAAAAAGTCACACTTTAAAATGATGTGAAGATTTTTTTTTCAAAAACATAATAATAAATTTTTTAGGTGAAGACATAATATTACAATGTTGATCTATATTAAAAATATATTGATATTTTTCTAATTATTTTTATAATTAAATCATTATCCTTACATCTATTTACACATCCAGTTATTTAATTAATAAATTTTGGTTAATAATTATAGATTTCTCTCTTATTATTAATGAAAAAATTTATATTAGTTAAAATAACCTTTTTACATCGATTGTTTAGGTGGTATAGAAACAGATGTTATAGAAAATTGAATTTTCTACGTCAATTATTCAATTGATGTAAAAAGTATTTTTTACATCGATTATGCCTGAAACTGATGTAGAAAACCATATTTTTTACATTAATGACGATTATAATCAATGTATAAAGTGTACTTTATATATCGGATGAAACCACAATCATTATAAAAAGTAGAAATTAGTTTTTAAACAATAAAATCTGAATTTGGTATAACCCAATAATAAAAACTTGTATAAAAACATTTCGTGTATATATATATATATCCCAAGCAATCAAATTTCAGAATTATAGTTCAAAAAAGATAAAAAAAAAAATCTAATATCTAACTATATCTACTTTTTGTTATATAAATTAACAATGTCTGTGAAGACAATGTTAAGCATATAACTCATAACATAGTATCCGCACTTCATGCCTTCAAGTTGTCTCCAACATTATAAAAAATTAGAAAAATAATTACTACATAATATAAGAAATAAATTATTAAATGAATAAGTTTTTATTTACTTACACATGGAACAATGCATGTTAGTTTGTTAAGAACTATTGAGTGTTTTCCCTTCAGTAGATTACATCCATGCATTCATTGCTCTATGATAAATAAAATAATTAATTAGGAGATATCCTTATTGTATAAAGAAATATCATATAACAAATAATATAAACTTACAAATCAATATACTCTTTAATTTCTTTCTTTAGTTTAGTCCATGCAAAGCATAGAAGGACAACCACATTTTAAGCAGGACAAATAATGATCAGTTGTCAATGAGACTTGCAAATTTTTGTTAAAAACTAGTGAAAATACTTCACTTTATTTTAAATGTTCATTTGGAAATTTAAACTTACAAATGATAATATAGTGTCAAGTAACACTATTTCCTTATCGTTAGCCTACTCAAAATGTATGGTTGGATCTCAACAGGCTTACTCTCAGTTTTTTGGATATGTAGAGGGTCAGTGAAGACATAAATGTGATCGTTTCCTCTTTGTATGCACATGTGATGGAAGTACCCAAGTAATTTCTATAAATGTGAGTTTGATACTTAGTAAAAGTGATATAGATTTAAAAATATACTTACATCATCCACAGTTGTATCAAGGATATGTATAGCGAGTCATTACCCACCAAGAACTACGTAATATCCTTCTTGGTGATATAGAAGGAGATTGAAGTGGACTTTTCTATGACATTCGCTTCTAGAATTAGTTACAAAAGATGGTTTCCTAGCTATAAGGAAACTGTAACGACATGATGATCATATCAAGTTTATATTCCTTTGATTTCGGTGGAACATCCACTTTAGTAGCAACCTTAGGTTTCTCCAAATTATCTTAAATATTAGTAACCATGATATTTAAATCAAATAGTAATGTAGAATGAAAAATTAATAATTTAACCTTAATCTAATGCACAAGTCTTTTGGACAATAGAATAAAATGATATGGGACCTATGCTAGTGTTTAAACCTCCTCAATAGGCACAGAGATAGGAACATTTGCATCTATAACTTCTTCAACCCCCACCCTCACTTTATCATCATCAATTTGGATGTGGTGTATTGTTGAACCTGAATGGTATACTTTCCTAATAGCAACTACATGCAGAGAATCCTTTACATATAAATCATGGTCATTTGGGATATGTAGAAGCTACTCATCCTCTGATAGGTTTGAAATTATACCCATTATGTTACTTATTTTTGTGCTCACACCCCTAGAAGAAGGATCCAGTTAGAATTGTGTATTTTCTTATTGGGAAAGTTCTAAAGATGCCAACTCCTGTATAAACTCCTCTCCAAGCTTTTGCCTAATGTCCTCTCTCAATTTTTCTACAAGCTCCTCATTAATCTCCTATCTAATCTCTTCTCTAATGTCATCCAACTCCTCCTAGACATTGCTCCTTCCCCACACACTAGTCTAACAAAACATGAACCAAAATAGGTTTCTATCCCCACATCCCATCCAACAACATAGACATGACTTGAATGCTTCAGTTTTCCAATAGCAGTAGTGAGGATATCATTCTATCCCCCAGGAACAAAGGCTCCTTAAGAACTTTCTTCAACCAAAGAATCCTATAAAAATATATGAATCAGAATGTTAATAATATCTTATTTTATATTATTAATATAAAAATAATTTTTAATTTAATTACTTACAATTTTCTCAAATACAAGATGAGATGGGTTTGAGGTATACTCTCTAGAAGGTCTCTATCATGCTCACTTTCATTTCTCATGGGGAATGAATGGACATGGAGGAGAAACCACACCAGATGAGTTTGGTGAGAGGATGCTTGTCATTCTCTCTACTTCTACTACAAAATTCTTTCATTTAGCAATTCATAACCCTCGTGTGACAATCTATGGGATTAGAGGTTTTTTGTAGCAATTTTTTGTCCCTTTATTCTTCTCTTTTTTTTTTATATGTCAAGATAATTAAAAAAAAATTCTATTTGTAAAGTGAAATAATATGATATAGAAACTAATTTAAAATAACTTATAAGAAAGGTAGGATCTTGTTTACTTTGAACAAATTCTTATCAAGTGTTATCATGATGGAATTGATATTCCTCACATGAAAAAATATCCTTCAATGATATATATATATATATATGCAGACTCGTAAGATAAGTCTTGAACCCCTTCCAATGTTCATCCACAAAGGAAAGTCATTTTCTTTTGAGTAAGTCGATGTTAGGTACACCATAAATAAGCTACATGGAGCAATAGAGAAAAGTTAGTAAATAAAAATCATGTTTATTATATGAATAGCTAAAAAGACAAATGCTCAGTGTACCATGATGGTTTCCCAAATTTTCTCCTTAATACGAAGTTCTACATCATTCCAATCCTTCTTCAGGATATTAGCTTTATTATGTTCAAACATAATGATGTAGCTCTGGAACTTTGTCTTGTTTCGGCCCAAAGGTTCCTAGTTCTCTAATCCAATTCCACTGGAAATCTTTGGTTATAGTTTCAGCTAAAGGTTAACTCCTTTAACCATGTGACTTGTCTTCCTTTCTTTTGCTGAGATTGGCTATCAGATCGGCTTTGTGATGGAGGGCTCCTAGATAAATCAATCATGTTCCAATTTAAACATATAAAAATTATAAGTTAAGAACTTCTATGAATAAAAGTTAAGTAACAATAGATTAATATTATAAACATAAATAGGAGATCCGAATCAAATTAGAAAAATAATTTTTCAAAAATGATATGAATATTAGCAATTAGATACTATAAGAAAATTAACTAGGTTATTTAACTACTACAATTAGGTTCGAACCATTATGCTAAGATTTTGACTCACATGCCTTATTTATTTTTATATTTTTTATTTTTGAAGCATGGTGAGGTACACATATTTAAGTTACTACTAAAACTACTATTGTCCAAAAATATAGCTCAAGCTTCTAATCATATTTAATTCAAGTTACTTAATAGAGAATGAAATCCTCATTTAAAAATGTGAAATTTGTTGAGGAAGAAAGCTAAGAGAAATCCTTTGAAGCATTAAAATAAAGACTAATAGAGGCCTTGGTACTAATTCTACCAAACTTTGATAAATTTTTCCAATTAAAGTGTGATGCCTCTAATGTAGAAGTCGGTGCAACTTTGCTACAAGAAGGACATCCGATTACCTACTTTAGTGACAAACTAAAGAGTGTTGCTTTAACTTACCTCACATATGATAAAGTGTTTGATGTTTTTATTAGGATCCTACAAACTTGACAACATTATTTGTTGTCAAAGGAGTTTGTAATCCCATAGGAATTATGAATCACTAAAATACCTTAAGACCTACTAAAAAACTAAATAATAGACATATCAAGTGGGTAGGATTTTTAGAAAATTTCCTTTGTGTGATCAAACACAAACAAGAATGGGTTAATAATTAGCAAATGCATTGTCTAAAATACATACTTTTTTAACCTTCCTTAATAACTTGTTAGGTTTTAAGAATTTTTCGGATTTGTGTGACAATGATATAAAGTTTGAGTAAATCTACAAAAATTTTAAGACTAAGGTATGTCAAGGTTACTTTAAGCATGATGGATTTATTTTTAGGCATAATAATTTGTGTATGCCTATAAGATTTATGAGAGATCTTTTCCAAAAAAAAGTCCTATGAAGGAGACTTCCTGGACCATTTTGGAACCCACAAGACTTTGACAATTCTTAAGCAATATTTTGTGATGTAGATGTGGAAAGAGGTGGTTCTTTTGGATCAATGGAGGTTGTACTTTAGTGAAGAAGACTTGACTTGGAAGTGCTACTTCTTGAGGAAGATAAGCTTCTTTTACGCCACCATGAGCAGCCACGGATGAGGAGGTTTCTTAACCCCAAAAATGATTCTAAAGGAAGAGAAAAACTCTAAAAAATCTAAGTGAGAAACTCTCAATTTCATTCAAACAAATATTACGGTTAAAATTACACATAGAAGACCTTATTCATAGACAAGGGTGGTGTCTCATGTGGTGTGGCTATGGATCTCTAAGATGTGGTTTAGACTTGGATTATGAGCCCAAAAAAGTGTCTAGTTCCACATGTGTAGCTCAAGTTGGATCAAGAGAGATCCAAAAAGTTCTATGCTAAAATACAGAGAAAGAGACTCACTCCTATACACTGTGTGGGCTTGCTACTTCTAAAATACAAAAAGAGTGCTAAATCTATTCTAAAATGTGGAGGATCAATAGGGAGGTGGATTTGTCAAAGTGTAAGTCTCCTAAAGGGCCAAGAAGGTCTTTGGTGTAGGTTCACATGTTCTCTAAGGGCATCATTTATGTAAATTTTTACCCAAACTTTCTTGTTTAACAAGGAATTGAAGAATTCATCTTTCAATTAGAGAAATTTTGAGTCATTACCTTTAAATTATACATCTACAACATTAACCTTGGTACATTATATACATCATTATGCTTAATCCTACTATTTAAGCATAAAAATAATCCTAATTTTTCTAAGCTTGCTTCCACAAAAATATACAACCATATTAAAAGACAAGTTTACTAGTAGAACCTACATTTTCATCCTTCATCATAAGGAACTACTCATGAAATTCATACTTGAACCAATCTTTTGTTTTTTAAAAACAGCCTAATTTTATGTAGAAAAAACTAGGAGACGATATCAATGGAGAACCAAATAATCTACAGGCGACGGCGAGAATAAACATAGCGATGTGATGACAAACCAACACTGCTAGAAGCACAACAAAATCAAGCTCATGCTTTACTGGAAAAGGAAGGAAGATGGTTACCCAGTGTTCATGTTTCACGAAATAGGTAGTAGTAATGGAGAATTTAGTAGGCAAATGGCAATGATGAACAATGACAACAAGTCAAGCAAAACAACAAGAACTACGAGAATGACAATGAGCATTGAAAATGAAAGGTGTAAGCAAAATGAAAATGGACGACAAGAACGATGGTAATGGATGAAGCAAAATGGAAAAACGAAGATGACAACCTAATTAAAAAATTTACTATCTACGTTAGTTCTCCAAACACCCAATGTAGAAAATAGTTTTTGCATTGGTTAGATAGAACAACTAATGTAAAATCTTCACTTTTTACATCAATTAAAATAGCAGCCGATGTAGAAATTAATTTCTACATCGGTTGTGTGGGAAATCGATGTAGAATATATTAGTTTTATTTATGAAAGTACCATCGTATTTTTTTATATCGGTTTTGGAACAAACGATATAAAATTCTGTTGTAAAATGATATTTTTCCACTAGTGTACTTTTTCAATGATAGTGTTATTTTCAATTCTTCCTATCATCTTGAAATCAATGATCGTTGGAGGATAGAACTCTTATCTGCATGAGAGAAATCTAGTCTAACCAACACCATTTAATTCAAGGAGTAGGTTGTAGTTTTGTTGGACCCAATTTATGGCAACAAGATATCTTTCAAGCAATATTTTTTTTTTACTTTTCATGGTTGACATTTCTTTGTTGAGTGACTCTAACTTGTTTTTGTATCATTAATGATAATGTGAAGGTTTTAGGTTTAATATTGAAAAAGATGAAGATAAAGAGTTGTAAAGATATTTAATTGGAGAGAAAAAAAATACAATTGTAAAAAGAATCATTCTAAAAGAAGATAATGTTAATATCCCTAATCAATTATTATAAAAATGTGATAGTTCCAACAAATGTTGGCATCCTTTCAAGAAAAAATAAAAATAGAAAGGATGTCTTTTGAAAAGTGAAAAAGCATTCTAACTTTTGGAAGGAAGTAAATGAACGATTTTAAGTAATAAATTAGTGATTTCATAGTCTAACAAACCATTCCACATTCACACATATGCAACATTATCAATCTCTTATTAAACACATGGCTATGTTATATATAATAAATATAAACTTATTTATAGAAAGATGTTCACGAATATTTTTGAGTGAAATTATCAATGTTTTCTTGAAGATCATGTTACTTCCTCAAAATGATAGTTCTCACTTAAGAGTTGGTATCATTAAAATTAAAAGAAAAACATTTCATTGTTTTCTAACCTTATTTCTCCCTTATGAGTCATTTTACTTTCAAATCTTTTAACTTTAACTCTTTGTAGAGTTGGACATTTTTTATTTTTAAGCTTTTAGCTTTATTGATTAAAGTAAAAGTGTTATATAAAATTTTATCATATGATTCAAGTAATAAATTATAAGGGAAAATATTAGATTCCTTTTTTGGTTTAACTTCTAATTTAGTCTCTATCATAAAATAAAGGTGAGTTGTTTTATAGGAATTGCATTCACTTTTTAAATTGTTGATGTTTAAGTCTTCTCATAATGAAAAGCAACCTTTTATTCTTCCTTTTAGGAAATTTTATTCTATCCTTTTATAGATTTAGACATTCAAACTTAATAAGTTTAGATTATCTACATTTATTATAGGTTATATCAATTTTATTTAAAAAAATCTTTTTTTTTACATTTTTAAAAGCTCATACTTTTTATTATTATTATTTTCTATTAGAAACTTGATTTTGTGATAAGTAATAACAACTATCTCATCATCTTAGTTTACTAAAGCTAACCTTTTGGATATTTATAGAGTTTTTATAATATTATCAACGGTATACACAAAATAATATAAAACATATACTTGCTTAACATATAAATAATAGATTTAAATTTATTTAAAATATAATTATTATTAAAATAATTTTTAGAATGTTAAAGATACCTTTTACTTTTTTTAACATATTAACTAAATTACTTATATCAAGGGGATTTTTTTTTTACAAATATTTTGAAATCCATTTATTTAATCTCGTAGCTTTTAGATATTGGTGTTATGTGTAAATCAAGTTTCACATTAGTTAGTTTAAGTTAGGAGGGGAGATGTATTCCTTATAAATAGAGTTTTAAAATTTAAATAAAAATATCTATCCAAAAAATAGTCTATACACTAGAGAAAGTGTAATTGAGTTATTGATTAATACGTTGTAATCAAATATTTTTTAGTAAATTTATTTTATCCCGACCGTGGAAGTAGGTTGAAGTAACCGAATCATGTTAAATTTATGTTCTTTTTTCGTACTTTATTTATTTTGCTATTATGTGCCTTTGGTGGATATCTTTTGTTGTCCAACCACTAATATTAAGAGCTTTGGTTCAAAAGGAAAAAGATTTGTGGTTGTAATAAGAAAAGTGGGAAACGTAGTTTTGTCATCAAGGGTTCCACATCATCAATAACTTGGAGATATTTTTTTTCTCTTATTATTTTGTGGATTTCTTTTGACAACTGCTCTATACCATGATTAGTGCGATGAAATTTGAGGTACAACTCTTTGGGGAAAGGAAATTTCACTACGTGGTAATAAACAATAAAAAATATTTTAGTGCAACAAAGTTTGGATGCGACTCTTGGAGAAGAGAGGCTTGAAGGAATGACAGATTATAAGGGGAATACTATTCAAAGAAAAGTTACAAGTACTATTTGGTTGACACTTGCTCTTGCAATCAAGGACACTATGTTGAACGAGACAACACCCAATGAGATATGAAAAATGTTGGAGGAGATCTATACATCAAAGTCATTAACTAGTCACCTATACTTGAAGATAGACTTGTATACACTAAGAATGGATGAAGGAGGTAATCTACATGATCATATTAATGAATTTAATCACCTAATTTGTCAACTTTCAAACATATGAGAAAGATAAATGATGAAGAGCAAGAAATTTTTTTACCTCAATCATATAGATCATTAGTGAGATCTTTATTAATTGAGAAGAATAAAATCAAGTTAGATAATGTAACTATTGTACTTTGAAATGATCAAAAAATGAAAAGTGACAATCATCTCAATGATAAGAAGATACTTCTATGGAGAACTCACAAAAAGGAAGAAATAATTTTCATTAAATAGGTGGATAACAAATAAAATTTGCAAAACAAGATCTCGATGAGGTGAAGTGTTATTACTATGAAGAAAATAGGCATATACAATCTCAATTTCCAATGTTGAGGGAAGACTTGAAGATTCTAAAACATCTCAAGAGAAGTATTCATGTAATTGAATCCTCAGATAACAGTGAGTTGTATTACGTAAAGAGTGTCAATGGTGATTCTATTTAAAATCATTCTAAATAAGTGTTAAATTCTATTACTAATATACATGTGTGCAATGATCAAGACAGGTTTACTAATTTTCATAAAGATGGAGATCTTGACTATATCAATATGGGCACAAAATTTAAGATAAAGGTTGAGAGCAATAGAAAAGTTTGTTTGAAATTTCACAATGGTAAAATCCAAACTATTCCCAATATAAAGTATGTATCTAGTATTAATGTTAACATTATTTCATTAAGTGAAATGACATTACATGGGTATAAATATATGAAAATTAGAAAGACATGCAAACTGTATAAGAGATGCTGCCTAATTCTATAGAAAAGGGAAGATAACAAGAATGTTTGCTATTTAGATGGTCACTCCATCTTAAAGATAGTGAAGTAAGAATGAAGAAGAAGATTGAGAAACTGAGTCTAATTTTAAACAAGACTATGGTATTTGGGAGCTTGGCTTTAGGAAAGATTTATTATGCGTATGAGCCAACCATATTGGTTAGTTTAACCAACCAGAGAATATGTTTCTGTTATAAATAGACATTTAACTTTTGAATAAAAATATCTACCAAAAAGAAAATTTATATATTAGAAAGAGTGTAATTAGATTATTAGATAATATGTTGTAATTAAATATTTTTATTGTTTTTTAAAACCATGGAAATAGGTTAGGTGATTGAATCACTTAAATTTGTGTTCGTTTTTTACATTTTATTTATTTTGTTATTATGTGTTTTTAATGAATATTTTTCGTTATCTGATAATTAATTATTTAAATATGTTTTAAATTTTAGATAATTTTTAAATTTATACTTTTTTAAGCATATTTAACAAAATTATTAATAAAAAATATATTTAGAAAGCTTAATTTATAATTGTAAAAAAATTCATTATTATTAAAATTAAACCATCTAAAAAAAATTTGAATTAAAAATAAAAATACCAAATATTTAATATAAAACTATTGATGTATTTTCTCTTAATAGTTTAATTAATTTTTTAAATAGTTGCTTGATTATATCATGAATAACACCAAATATTTACTAATTTTTTTTCATATAGTTTCTTTATTACCTATGTCATCTAGCGATACATAAAAGTGGAAGGAACTAATTTTTTATGACACTTTTTCGATACAAATTCCGCATAAAATTTTTATAATATGACAATGATAATAAAATTTACAAATTATATTATATAAAATAGATAAATTTTTTATTATTTCATTTAATTTTAATCAAATTATGATCAGAATTATGCTTTATAATAAATTTATTAATATAAAAAAATGCATTTACTAATACCACTAATTCTAAGTGTCATAGTTAATAACTCTAAATTTTTCAAACTATATATAACTTCTTCGTAGGCAATCTCATTAAAATAAAAATACTTAAATATGACATAATTAACATTGTTAAAAAATATATTTTTTATATATAAAATTAAATATAATATCTTTTTAAAAAATTATGTATATATAATTTATCAACTATTTATTAATTAATTAACTATATTTAATTTTTAATTATAATATTAAAAAATAATAATTTTAAAAGTTGTAAAAATTATATTGATGATTGAAAGAATGATAATGAGATAATAATAATTTTAAGTTAAGATGATAATAATTTTAGGTAATTATAATAATAGTGATAAAAATGATGATTTGATAATAATAATAATATTATTTGATAGAATAAAAATTAAAATTAAAAAATTCTTTCTTTAATTTTAAGAATTGATTTAAAATAGTTTTAAAAATATATTAAAAATTAATTAATTTTGTTCAAATAAATTTTAGTATTAAAATCAATTTAAAAACTAAAGTCATAGCAATGAAAACGTAATAACTTGTAGATTACTTTATGGTTAAAGAGAAAACCAATAAAGAGAATTCGATTAGTGCAATTTAATCCATTAATTTGGTGATCCCGCAACAAGAAGGCCCCTCAGAAGACAATTCACTTCACCATAATTATTGTAGCTTTGTGGCGAGCTTGACCACTGTTTCAACTTTCAACAATTGTAAAGACAGGACGTGTCGATCAATTACTCAGCCCAACATGAATTTTAAGTATGGAAAGTACGGATTATTAATATGGGGCAATGCTATTGTGCCTCCTATAAATTCATGGTAGCTTTTATACAATTTTTTAAATATTTTTATTATTAATGTAATTAATAAAGAAAAATATTTTAAACAAAAATCAATTATTTCAAAGTGATAATAAATGTATAGAAACCATTTCCTTAATTTGAATTCTCACAAAGTTTACATTTATTTTTAGTACAATTAATTATTAAAATAAATTTTTTTATCAATTTTACTGAACAATATAATAAGAGTATTGAATAAAGAATAAAAATAATTTTTTTTATTAAAATAGTATTAGAATACACTAAACATTATAGAACGAAGTACATTAATAATATTTTAAATAAAAATATTTTTAATTTTTAGTATTCTTGAGATATTATATTTTGCAATTTTCTTATAAAACCTTGCTAGCCAATGTAGACCATGTAGAAAATGTGTGCGCCTAAAACCTTATATCAAGTAGAAGATGTTTGTGCCCATGGGTACAAATTACAATAAAATTTCTTTTGTAATTTTTCATGCAAAAAATTTAAAATAATATTAATTATGATATTTTATTATATATCCTTATGTATAAAATAATATAATTAAATAAATAAAAATAAATTAAAAATTGGCTTAATAAATTTAACGATTGATTTTTTAATTTGTATGATTTTTTAATAGGTAAACAGAAATGCAAATAATATTATTGTACTCGCTTCCTTTTTTTAACATTATAATATTTATATTTTATTATTATTTTATAAGATTAATAAATAATTAACGCTTTTATTTTTTATTTTGAAAAAATAATATATATATTTCGTCAAGTAATATATTAAATAATTAATAAGATAAAAGATATAATAAAAAATTAATTAATAAATTTTAAATAAAAATACTAATAATATTTCTAATTATTACTCAAAAATTTCAACATTAAATATATAAAATATATAAATAATAAATAATAAATAATATATAATAATTTTAATTAATATGTACAATTTAATATTAATTATATTATTTATAATAAAACGTATTTTATATTTAATAATGAAATATTATTTTGTTAAATATTAAATAATTAATGAAATAAAAAACACAATAAAAATTAAGTTAATTTTTTAAAATTTGAATATTAATATTTTTTATTTTTGTATAAAATCTAAGAGACTAAATAAAAATAAAAATAAAAATAAAATAAAATAAATTTTAAATATATATCTTAAAATGTAATAAAAATTAATAAATAAATTTTTTTATTAAAAATGATAACATTTAATTGATGATATATTAAATATAATTTTTATTACGTTAGAAAAAAATATTATAATAAAAGGAAAGGAAAAGGTATGAAAACCTCGTAAAGCGAGAGAGTGAGGCAGAAGGGGTTTTGGTTTGGCGGATGAGTGCTGAGAACGCTAAACTCAGCCTTTCTTTCTTTCATCGCCCTGTTCGCCTGTTCCTTTCTTCTCACGTGCGTCATCACCATCACAATCATAATTTATATTTAAATAATTTAATTCGTTTTAAACTATTTATTTATCTATTTTAAATTTTAAAATTTTCATTTATTCACTATATCCATTCAGATAATTTTATTTTAATATTATATTTAACTTAATTTATTTGAAAATAATAATTATTTATATTACTAATAAAAATTAGCATGGTTTATAATTCATCAGACCAAAAATTAACGTAGTTAAAGAAAGTCAAGTTAAGCTATGATTCAAGCAAAATACTTCGGATTTTATTATTAATTTAATTTACTAACTTAACCAAAAAGAAAATATTATCCAAATCAAGTAGAAAAGTTTCTTTTATTATATATTACCTAACAAGGAATCGTAAAATCATCGTAATACAATATTGGTTATGGGATTTAAATAATATATAAATTTCACAAACAAAAATTAAAATTGACAATAAACTAAAACCAGTAAAATAAACGTATAAAGCTAAAAAGTTAATTGGGCTAGAAATTGTAACTTTAATTTAATTAAAAGTGAATTTAAAATAAAGTATTATATTTTTTAAAATTATCTTGAAAATAAATTTATAAACTTGATATATTTTTTTTTCCTTCTACGCGAACATTAATTTTAGTTAGACACACGTAAACAGTAAATTTTGTGACAAAATTAAGGACTTGTTTACTTTACGCATAAAATACTTTTTATATCATAACCAATATTTTATATAAATTATTTAATAATAAATTTATTAAATTATTTTATTTAATTTGAAAAAAACACGTTCGGTCAGGCACACCCAAATTCCCTCTAGTTCTAAGGCCGAGAAAGTAACATAATTAGGAGACAATAAATTTAAAAAATTATAGATTAATTTAAGTTATTTCATAAAATAAATAATTCCATCCAATATTTTTAATATAATTAAAAATCATAAATTTTTTTAATCAATTTTTATAAATAAAAATTAGTTAGTTTATTTAAATAAATTTATTTATTTATCTAGTATAATAATTTAGCCAACTCTATATTCTAATAATTTATAAACAGAAAAGGAAATAATTTATTTTTTTAGAAAAAAACTGATAAAGCAATATAGTTGGGAAAACGACAAAGGGCAGAAAGCCAGTGTCAGAAATAGCTGCAACACAGCGAGAAAGAAAGCAGCAGCAGACACACATATACATTATATTATACATAGACACTTCAATTGTTACCGTTAATAGCCGGTGGCCATCCGGTTTCCGGAAACCCTATAGCTATGGTTGTCTTGGGAGTTGGCACCTTGTTCCTTATTTTGAAGGGAGAAGAAAGAATCTGTGTTGTTCTCTGAGCCACAAAGACCCAACACACAGCACAGTGGTCAGAGAAACAAAGAAATTAAGAAAGAAACTCATCAGAACTTGAGTGTGCGAGTGTGTGTGTTTCTGCAGTGAATTGAATCTCCCCAAGAAATAACTATTAAAATCACTTCGCGTATCTCACTGATTATATAGATAGATAGATAGATGAATGCATAAACTGAGCCACTTTTCTCTCTCTCACTCTCTCTCTCTCTCACTCTCTCTCTCTCTCTTACTCATGCTTCACAATTAACATCACTCATAATTATTATTATACATATCCTTTCATTTCATCGTCACTTCACTTCCGCTGCTTGCTTCATCCTCTTCTCTTTCTCTTTAATCTCTGTCACTTCATCAACTAAAAAGCTTCATTTTTGGAATTTTTGGAATTTTTTATTATTATTTTTGGTTGGTTGTTTGATTATTATCTATGGCTGAGGGTTTTGAGGCATACCATGTGCCACAACAAAGCAGAAGAGATAAGCTAAGAGTTGTGATCACACAGAACCAACAACAACCTCTCCTTGAACCTTCAACTTTGCTTCCTTTGTATGACCCTTCTTCATTCATTTCTTCTGATTTGTTAACCACTTTCCACAACAACAACAACCATGCCTCCAAGCACAACTTAGGTTGTGCTGTGAAGGAAGAACGTTCCAATTTGATGATGGGCTTCGCAGCTTCTTCTTCTTCTTGTTCCTCTAACTCATCTTCGGTTTCTTACTTGGATCCTGAATCTTCCTTGCCTTTGAACCAAGCTACAATTCAAGTTATTAACAGCAGCAGCAACAACAACAACAACAACAACTTGTTTCTCTACCAAGCACAGAACCTTAGGGAGTTTGATCAGAGTTATAATAATAGTGGTGGTGGTGAGATCATGGCGTTTAAGCCTGAGCCTTTGTCGTTGTCTCTTTCATCAAACAACAACAACAACAATAGTGTGAATCTTCAGCGATACGGGTCTGTGATGTATGGTGATAAGGTTGGTGGTGTGGGTGTTGGTGGTGGATGTGTGATTTATGGTGGTTCTGCCTCAAATGAACTGTTGAGAGGCACAGTGCCAATGGGACCATTCACTGGTTATGCTTCTGTTTTGAAGGGATCGAGGTTCTTGAAGCCAGCGCAGCAATTATTGGAAGAGTTATGTGATGTTGGTGTTGGTGGAGTTTGTACTGAGAAGATGGTGGCTGATGCGTCGTTGATGGACCCTATTCATCCTCCTCCTCCTCATGAGATTTCAACTGAAGATCCACTTGGGGATCATGCCTTTGAGGGTCGCAAAAAGTCAAGGCTATTAACTATGCTGGATGAGGTCTGTGCTTTTTTGTTCTTGTTTTAATATCCTTTTTCTCTTTCTGATGTGGGTTTTTGTAGTATGAGAATTTTGGTGAAATGGTTTTCTTTTTCTTTGGTGTTAGTTCATGTTTGATGTTCCTGTTGAATTCAGTTTTAGTCATTTTGTCCAGTTATGTTACTGTTTTAGATTAGTTTATCCGGAAGAAAAATGGGTTCTTGAGAAAATTATCTTTTCTAGTGTATTGTTTTAATATTTTTTTTTTGGGTTGAGTGGGGGGGGATTAAAAGTTAAGGGCTTATGTTATCATTAATGTATCGTTGGTGATTCCTTTAAAGTAAAAGCTTGGTTAAGTTTTCTGATTAATTGCTTTGAGTAAGTGTGTGGTTTATGGTGATATTTTTTGATTATGTCAATGTAAATTTATAGCTTTCACCGATTGTCTTTTAACTGTATTCTATGCGCATCAAGATTCTTGCATTTCATGTGATGGATGGCCTCCGTGAACTCAATTGTGCTTTTGGAAAAAGTTAATGGGAGGGAATATATGCACCAACATTGGCATTGTAAAGTATCTGTCAACTATAGAATGATTTCTAATAAGTGACTGCGTCACCCAGTTTGGAGGGATAATTTGCATAAAGTTATTGAAGGAATCTATTGGAAAAGATATATACTCCTAAAAAGTGTGTGGTGATATGATCATGGTGTTCCAAGGTTAAAGAAACTTACATACTTAGATGACCAGGTGTTATACCTTTATGTAAGATTGCCTTTATCTGTTGGGTATTACTTCTACATATTAATGAAAATCTGGATGCTAAAATAGTAGAGCAGGTGATTCTAATTCATGAATCACGATAGAATTTAATATTTCGCACTATTTTTACTGGAAATTATTGTTAATGAGTTGTTTTTGCTAAAATCTAAAATGTGTTCTCGTATGATATGGTGCATATTTGACGGATATATTGATTTTTATTGGGATATCAGATTTTTATGTGTTACTTTTTCTGATTGAAGAATATTAAAGATAAACTGTTGCGTGAAATGAGCAATATATGTGTTATATATGGCTTGTGATATCTATCTAGAAAAGATATTTACAATATTTTATATCATTTCATTAAATAATGATTATTTTTATATTAAATTATGTCTTCCTAGTGAGGCAAATGAAGCTTAAGTTATACAATATATTTTAATTTTATGCTATAAATGTATCTCTAACGAACTAGCTAAGTACCTTCAGGCACATAAATACTATGTACCTTGAGAAAAATATAAAGGTTTTTGTAGTTTTTACAATGTTTTAGTTCTTTTTTTTTGTGTGTACAGTTCTGTGTTATTTAACTCACACCTTCAGGTGGCCTTGTCAAAAAATGTATGGGTTAATGTTCTCTTATGCATTTTTTCTCAGATTGTTCGAGTATAAAATACAAAGATAAGAAAGAAAAAGGACTATAACATTGATATAGTTGCCATATTTGTGTAGTTGGTTATTCTCTGGCTGAGCCTATCATTGGAAGCCATTTATCAGAGTTCAATTGTTTTCGGATATGCCATGGATGAAACTGTTTATTTCACTTTATTTTCTCCCACCTCGTTTTTTACATCACAGTTCCTGCTTAGTGATAGATTCCTTTGGGGATCAAATGAATGTCTAGGGAATTTTGACCAATTCTTTTGCAAGAATTGAACTGAAGTAAAATAATTTAAGCTAAAGTGATGTGTAAAAATCATGAAGGTGATTAGAAATGTATAACTCAAAGTGTGAATTAGTAAATTTAAATATATTCTTCTTTTTGAAAACAGTAGATTTCATGTTTCTCTCATTTTAAAGTAGATTAAATTTGTGAAGAATGAAGCCAAGTTGTACTGAGTCTCATTTTAACTCTTCTCCCTAAAAATATTCCCTTCTCCTGTTATGTTTTACACATTTGGAAGATTGGGTCTGGTAAATTTGAATCTCCAAATCTGTTATGTATATAGTTTGCACGCAATTATTTCTCTAATTGTAAAGACTTTCTCTATTGAGATAACAATAAAATGCCCACTCTTGCAATTCTCTAGAATTTCAGAATTTGTGGTCGTCCTTCAGACAGTCCAAGTAGTTGGTGCTTATTTCTTTATCTACTACTCCCTCCGGTCTTTGTTTTACAACCAACAAATAATTAAAACACAAAGATCAATGAAAATTAGTTGAAATAATTAATATGTTATAAATTTAAATTTTATTTCTCTAATATTTATTATATTAAATGTTTGAATTAATGACATAGGAAGTAGATGAGTGTTTCGTTAATGTAACTCCAAGTAAGGATATAAAAAAAACTTAAACAATTAATTCATCTAAAAATGTGTCTTATGTGTCTAATAATTAAGACCAAAAAAATACTTTTGGTTGTTTCTTGTAAAAAAGACCACAGTATCTTAAACTCAGAAATGTTGAATTTTTATAATACATATATCAGCCAGCAAAATCAATAAAAAATTTATGGAATCATACTTGCCAACAGATGTGACTTTGCATGTGACTGTCCCAAATGATGGATGGGTGGCCCCAGGCCATGTGTATCTTAAGAAGTGTGGGTGATAGCGGAAACTCAACCCTTAGTGGGCCTCTAATTGCACTCGAACTTTTGAAATATGGTTGGGAAGATTTATTACATTACCCGTTTAAATCATTGAGAAGGAATGGGCCAAACAAATATCATTGTGAAGGGAGTCCTATCATCTTGGAAATGGAGCTTAAGTTTTTAGATGTTCATTAACCAAGTCTGATGGACAGGGTTGTGATTGTGGTCTGCAACTAAACTTGAGGCTGCAGTGTTGTGCTTTACTTGTTTTATAAAGTTTAGGCCTCTGATCCTTTTCAGTATTATGCCTCCTCTGGCCCCCTAAAACTAACAACATTCTTGAATTGGGGCCTTTGGATGATAACTATGCCTTGACAGTTCTGGGACATTAGTTCATTTTTGCCACTAATATAACTATGCCACAATTTGGTACTTGCACCTCAACATGGGGAGATTCTCATTTCCAAAAGTAAATTTGATCATGAAATTTTCAATAACGCTTGATCTAGTTGGTCTTGGCATACCTCTCAGCTGGGGTATGTTGTAATTACAGTGGTTATTAGTCAGCTTCTTTTCATACAATTGTTGGTCAAGTTATTAGCTGTATGAGAACAGTGTCCACCTGATGTGAGAGCAATTACTGCTACTCAGTAAACTGCAGCTGTGGCCTATACTTCCAAGTTCTCATTTTTCATTTGATGATACTTTTCCAATTACTTTATTATTTACTTACTGTGAGGATAAATGATCTGAATGTATAAGAGCTCAGTTAAATGTGAATACATGATTTAAGGGCCGCAGGGTTTCATTTTGTCTTGTTTTACATGTCTCTTAGGGTAAATAATAAAACAGTGAAGTTAAAAATTTCTACAACTAATGAAATAAAAGTGAAGAGCCTGTGGCCAATAATAGATTTCATGTTCGTCAATGTTATATGTTTGGTAAATTAAGTAGTCTCTATCAACCTTTGGTTAAAATGGGATCTAGACTCTATTAGATGAGTAATTTGAGTACTTAATCATTTCTGCTTTCATATGGACGCAACTTTATTGCTTAGACAGGAATGGCAAATACTAAAGCATTCCTTAACTACAATGATGTTTGATATTTAATCCTAATATTAATTGATAGAGTTGTTTATTTGTCCTGAACAGGTATACAGAAGGTACAGGCAATACTATCAGCAGATGCATGCAGTAGTAACATCGTTTGAGTATGTTTCTGGCCTCAGCAATGCAGCTCCATATGCAAGTTTGGCTATAAAAGCCATGTCCAAGCACTTTAGATGCTTGAAGAATGCAATCACTGATCAGCTTCAGTTTGCAAATAAAACTCATTTTCACATAAGCAACAGGAAGGATGAATCTCCAAGGTTTAGCAACAGTGATAGAGGAGGTCCTTACGGCCAAAGGCCAGGGTTTCTCGAACAGCAGCCTGTTTGGCGACCTCAAAGAGGACTCCCTGAGCGTGCCGTCGCCGTTCTCAGAGCATGGTTGTTTGAGCACTTTCTGCATCCGTAAGTTCTGTTTATTTTTTTTTTTATTTCACAAAAGTCATGTAATACCTTGACTTCACTATACCTTCAAGGGCATGGTGAGTTACCTATTACCTCTCCTGTCAATATTAACATTTGTATTCATCTGAACTCCCTCCCTTAAATTGTGTTTAGTTTTTTGATTGCTCAGTTATTTTTTTCCTGACACAGTTATCCCACTGACACCGACAAGCTGATGTTGGCTAAACAAACTGGTTTATCTCGGAGCCAGGTGAACATTCATGTGAAGGGTTCATTCTTTAACTGCATGTTTGGTTTAGCTTATTTTAGAGATGTAATTGCGTTTGTTTGGTTTCTTTATAGAACTTCTTTAGAAAAAGTGGTTAATTCTCAAAAATAATGTCTACCCAAACATGTGCTAATCTTTTCATTCTTATTGATGAGTGTGTTTATTCCCCTAATGTTTGACAACTTGTATCATTGTGCTAGGTGTCGAATTGGTTCATTAATGCAAGAGTAAGGCTGTGGAAACCAATGGTGGAAGAAATACATACGCTAGAAACACGTCAAGCTCAAAAAAATTCAAATTTGCAGAAGGAAGAAGAATGTAGGAACAAGACAAGTGATCATTTACCTTGTGATAACTCAATTGTTTCCGAGAATCCGTCTACCTCCACAGATAAACTTGAGGATGCTCCCTACGGACGCAGCATGAACGAAATTCCTAACATAGCGGTTAGGAGTGAGGAACAACTGAATCTGCCATGTACAGGGGGTGTTGGAGTGAGCATGGGTGGTAGTGCAAGCAATAATAATGTGTCACTAACACTTGGTCTTTATCAAAATCATGGGATTGGTTTGGCTGAATCCTTCCCCTTGAGTGCAGCGCAGCGTTTTGGTGTTGCTCTTGAACCCAACAATGAAGGTTATGTTATGGGTGGTTTTGAATCACAAAATAGGCATTTTGGAAGAGATGTTATTGGTGGACAATTGTTGCATGACTTTGTAGGGTGAAGATCTTCAATATTTAGTAACTTGCTTGGACTTATAATTTAAATTGGAGTGATATACTAACCAAGTGTTTCTGTTGTGCTTTATTGGAATTCTATCAAGTTAGGAGGAGGAAAGAGCAAATGAAATGTTGCCATTTATGGTGATACTAGCAGTGGTTTGGTTCTTTGACTTTCATGATCTTTCTAAACAAAATAATTTCTAAGCCTCGTAACATTATACCCAAAGAATATTTAAAAACAGTAATTTGTGGTGGATAGGGGATTTGTTATCATTAAAATCAATTTATTTAAAGTTATTTTTTGTCATGCATCTCAAAGGAATTTGATTTAATAAGGATTTTTAAATTTTAATATAAAATTATTCATCTATTTACAGTTGATACTTTAATTGATTTCTGATATAGTTAAATTCCAACCAAAATATCATTTATTATTTTTCTTCACATCTTGCATGATGTGGAATTTTGATAGGCATCTGTTTAATTATTACTAACGAATAAGATATTCATGCACGTAAACAGGAAAATGTATTTTTTTACATCATATCCATTGGTTATCATTTTAAAGAAAATTAAAAAAAAATTAATGATTTGTATTTGAACGTATCTATATAAGTTATTGTTTTTATGTTTCCCAATCACAGCCGTATTACTAAAGCTTTTTCATTAAAAGTGTCACACTGTTTTATCTTAGTATTTATTTTTATATTTTAATTATATTTTTATTAATTTTTCATTTGTTTCATCAATAATATTCATCCTTCTAAACTTGATTTTATATTTTATTCTTATATCTTTTATTATTAAAAAAAATTAACAAATGTTATCTTAATAAAATTATTATTATTATCATTATTATTATTATTATATATCTTAAAAAGTAAAAAATAATGATACATATTTTTCGAGCATAAAATTATCTTTACAAGTCATAATAAAAGAACATTTAAATAAATTATTCTTAAATTTTATTCAAGTCATAATAAAAAAACATTTAAATAAATTATTCTTAAATTTTATTCAAACAAATATTATTTACAAAAAATAAGTTCATAATTGAAAGTATAAAATATATTTGAGTTTTAATTTACATATTAATAATATAATTAATATGTACGTTAATCCTATCATTAGAAGGAATATCAAAATTATATAAATAAATAAATTTTAAATAAACATCTTGCTTAGTATAGTATAAGATTAATTTTTATTTGATTTTTAAATAGAAGATAAATTTATTTATTTAACATATTGATTAAAAACGGAACAAGATAACTATAATTTAAGTAATAAAATTTTAGTAAAAAATAAGAAACATAATGAAAATTACTGTTTTTAAGTTTTATTTTGGTTTGAAAGATATATTGAGTTTTAATAAGATTAGGAAGTTAAAGAGATGATAAGAAGTATGATATAATTTATCCAAAATAAATGAATCAAAATATTTAAGAATTATGATATGATAAGCTAAAAGAAGCAAACATAAATTATAATTTGTTGGAGAGTGTTAAAGTTATTACTGAGGAATATGATCCTTGCGATAATTTATGGGAAGAACTAATGTTATTAAGAGTAATTTTTTTTTTAAAAACTAAGAGAATCAACTTATACAGAATTTTTTTTTTAAAAATTATTATTATTGATCAAAACTTATGCTTACATGAAATTTTAAAATCTTATTATATATGTAAGCTAATTGACTTAAATTAAAAGAAAATATAATAAAAAAATAAATATAAAATTCTAATTAACTTGTAAATCAATCTAAAATTTTAATTTTATTTGTAAATACTTTTAAAAAAATGACTTGTAAATCAATATTAAATTCTAATGTAATCTATAACAAACCAATTACACTATCACTTAATATCCTCAATCATACGACTAAATAAATTAACCCATGTTGGATTTGAGTTTATATTAACATAGTTCTTTTCTTAAACTTTCTTGATGAGACTTTGAAGTAAGACTTTGAAGTGTTTATTTCATATGTTTGGTCCTATTTCTCCTCATAAGACCTCTCATTCCTTGTAAAGAATCTTTTAAATGATCTTTCTTACTTAACGTGGTGTTCACATTTACATCATTCCCTCATTTTTCGAAAAGATTCATTCTCAAATTTTGAAGGTCATCTATATCAAATAAGAATAAATAAAAACTATTGAAAGTAACACTTATATTATCGTAGCTATTTAGAGGTCGATTTTATAGGTATTATCATTGGTCCTTTCAATCATTTGAAATAGACTATTTTTTCTAGGATGTAGTTTGAAACTTCTTTGACTTGGAAACCTCTCCTTTCACAAGTGAACCTACATCCAATCACCAGGTTCAAAGACCACCTTCATGCATCCTTTGTTTGTTTGCCAAGCATAATCTTCATTCTTATTCTCAATAATAGTGTGAGCCTTGACATGTAAATTTTTGTGCTTTTTTATCCAAATTAAAAGAGTCATTAGTAGAAAATGGTAAAATATCTAAAGACAATAAATGATTGACACCATATACAACTTCAAAAGGTGAAAATAAGGTAGATGTATGAACAACCCTATTATATGAAAATTTTATAAATGGAAAATAATTATCTCAATCTTTTAAATTCTTTTAAATTATAGTACGTAATAGAATGCTTAAAGTTCTATTCACAACTTCAATTTGTCCATCTGTTTGTGGATGTGTCATAGTAGAGAATATCAACTTAGTGCCCAACTTATCCTATAAGGTTATCCATAAGCGACTAAGGAATTTAACATCTCGATCACTTACAATAGTTTTGGGTAAGTCATGAAAACGTACAATCTTTTTGAAAAATAAATTAGTAATATAGGTGATATCATTAGTTTTAGAATAAGTAATAAAATGTACCATTTTACTAAATCTATCCATAACTATAAAAATATTATCTTTTCCTTTTCCTAGTACAAAATCCATAGCAATATTAGTTTAGGGATATTCAAGATTAGGTAATAGTGTATACAAACTATTAGGCATTACCTTAGATTTTGCTTGTAAGCAAGTAATGCATTTCTCACAAATAAGTTTAATATCTTGCTTCATTTTGGGTAAAAAAAAATCTTCATATAAAATATCATAAGTTTTTTGAATGTCAAAGTGTTCCATTGATCCTCCCCATGAGTCTCTCTAATAAGCATTTTCCTTAGATTACATTTAGGCACATATAATTTATTTTTCTTAAATAAATATGCATCTTGCGTAAGATAGTCCTTAAAACTATGGTAAGAGCATGCTTCCAACAATTATCCAAATTTAATATCATTAGCATACATGATTTTTAGTAATTCAAATTCAAGTAATTTGGTTTGTAGAGTTGTAAGTAATACATACTTTCAAGACAATGCATTAACTACAATGTTTTCCTTTCTTTTTTATACTTGATAACAGAAGAAAAATTTTCAATAAATTCTAATCTCTTGACATGTCTTTTGTTAAGCCTACCTTGAGACTTCAAAAACTTCAAGATAAGATGATCAAAATGGATGACAAACTCCTTCGACTAAAAGTAATGTTTCCAAGTTTGTAATATAACTCATATTTTGTTTAAAAAACGATCTTCCACTCATCATCCTATTTCATAAGAATTTGGTGATTCTCACTTTTTAAATCAATTTTGAAGAACAAACAAGAACCACACAGTTCATCAAATAAATAATATAAACTGGGAATAAGATATTGATACTTTACCGTAATCTTGTTAACAACTTTATAGTCTACGCACATGTATGATGTCCCATCCTTCTTTGGTACCAAGATAATAGGAACCGCACACAGGTTAAGACTTTCCCTTACATAGCCTTTTTGGATCAACTCTTCTACTTGTCTTTAAATTTCCTTAGCCTATTTAGGACTAATTCTATGAGTTGGCTGATTTAAAATTGCATCATCAAGGATAAAATAAATTGGGTGCTCAATGCTTCTTATATGAGGCAAACTTTTTGATGATTTTCTCATAAATATATCATCAAATTACTGCTACAAAAATTCAACTACATAAGAGAAAGAAGAGTTATGATTTTTAATAAAATAAATATTCTTGTATATGAGTGTAAAAATTTGCTCATTTTTCTTCCAAACATTCTTGATTTTTTTTGAAAAAATTCATAGTTTTTTATTTTTCTTTGTTAGATACTTTAATTTTATAAGAAGTTTATTTATTTTGATAATAGTTATAAATGAAAGAAAATTATTAAGTCTTAAAATTTATTAAAATATAGGTAAAGTTTACGAGTAGGAGAGAAAATATAGAAGTAATTTGTATGCAATTTTTTTTAATTATATTTATATGTGATTGGAATATAAAATATTTTATTATGTTTGATAATATTTTTAAAACAATAGTAAGAACTTAGGATATTATAAATCAATTATTTTATAAGGATAGATAAATATAAAGTGATTATTGTAATATTTAAAATATATAATATGTACAATAAATTTTATAAATTAATTTTTTTTGTTTTTCAAAAATTTACTTAACATTAATTTAATCTTTTAAATATTTGAGAAAGTAACTTATTTTAATATTAAAAATAATGAAATAATTTTTATTTAAATTTATAATTGAATAGAATATTCATTTTAATACTATTTTAAGGACTTATATATATTATCATAATTTTTAATATTGAAATTGATATTTAATTAATTTCCATATATTTTAAAAATATTTTAGTATTTTATAGATAATTTATTGTAATTTTTTTAAATATATACTTTGTGTAAATAAAAATATGTTTATTAATAGGAATAATATATATATATATATATATATATATATATATATATATATATATATATATATATATATATATATAAAACAGAGTAATAATATAAAAATATTAAATACCGAGAGGTTGCTGCAATGGGACATGTTTCATTCCTCTTAAATAACCTTAAGTAACACACAATGAAGATGAACGCTGGTATTAAATGGGAAACTCTAATCACATGAACAACGCTAAAAAGAATTTTATATTGACTATTAAATATATTTTGTAATCCATCTAACCTACCTTCATTTCAAATTACATTTAAACCTCATGTTATCTTCACCAAAACCTGGCTTTGGAAGTCATGGGTAGGAATAGGATATACTTTTTTTATACTTATAGCTTGTCGATCAGTTTCTGATCATCCATCAACATCCATGCATCCATCTATTTTAATTTTTAATGTTAAATTGATATTGATTCATTTCAATTAAAGATTTACTGATATTAATTAAATGTTGATAGTTTGATATTTATTTTAATAGTTTCACTTTTATTTTAATGGATCAAAATCCTTGTTTTATTCAGCCCACACTCTTCTATATATTTGAAGGTTTTAGAGCTCAAAAATATTTTAGTTAGCATATATTAAAAAGGTAAAATAATTTTTTTTTCATTTTTTATTTAAATTTTTGCATATTTGTAAATTTGTTTTATATAATCTTTATTTAGCATAATATTGTTATTGGATAGTACATACCCCTTGTTTTATTTTTTAGATATATTATAAATGATTATATCTATTGAAATTAATTATTTTACTTTAATTTTTAGTTTATTTTATCTAATGAATAAAAGTTAGATATTTGAAACCTCTTAAAATAAGAAGAGGTATATTAAAACAGATTTAAATTTTCTTGATTTAGCATTTGAAAAATCATCTAAGGATGGAAAAATTCTATATCCTTGCACTAAATATTTCAATTACAAGTAGCACTCTCGAATGGATGCTTATGAAAACATAATCAACTATGAATTTATAAAAGGATATACTAATTGGATCTTTCATGGTGAACAAGTGCTCCAAATAATTCTGAAGCATTCATAAATGATCATAATGTTCAACAGTCTGAAGAGAAAAATAATTTAGATAAGTTCTATCAATTGGTAAAGGAGGTAAAACAAGACCTTTATTTTGTTTGTAAGATGTAACACCTGTAAATTTCTCATAATGAACCATTTAGATTACAAATAATCTTTAGTAATAAATAAAGTAAGAATAAGAGTAAAAGACAAAGAAATTAGAAAAGTTTGTACAAATGACAAAAATATCTCTACAGTCGAGTAACCCTAATAAAGGTGCATGAAAATTAAGATAAAAGTTAAAAGATATCCTATGGGAGTAAAATACACCAAATATAATTTAAAATTTATAAGGAAAGAATAGGAAAAAAGAAAGGAAGAAAAAGCCGATAGAAAATTTTAAAAATGCCCAAAATGCCCTTAGAAAGATTTGTCTTTCACCAGGACTAAATTGTTCATAGAAAAATAGTAAATGATATAAGAATAGTTTAGGAATGAATCGATATGTGTTAAAAAGATTGAAGGAATAAATTTTGAACCTCCTAGGAAGTGGCGAAGAAAATTATGAAAATATCCCTAGAAGGCCGGTAAGGCAAGAAAATGCGGAACAAAAGGCAAGAAGTGAGCCCCACATATCTTGCACGAAAATTACATGTGGAAAAAATGGTGATGACTCACCATATGAGTCGTCACAAAATTAAATGCATAAAAGATAAAAATAATATATGCGAAAATTCCTTTAACCATAGTTAAGGTTAATTAACCTTGTTTAATTAAAATTAACCATGCTTACAGTAAGTATAACTTGATTAGTGACAAACTCAGCATGATTAGCACTAATCTAATCCTAGGAGGATAATTTCTCAGATTTTGAATTATTTTAGAAAATGAAAATTACATACAAAATTACCAAAATATCCTTAAGTGGGAAATTAGTCCCTAAACTATCCTAGCTTGGCTAAATTCACTAAGGGAATTTGAAGCCCTTTTTTTCAGAATTCTAAAGCTTCTAAAAACTTAGATAAATTTTCAAAATTCTCCCAAAGTTGAATCTAATCCACAAACCCCAAAATTTCACCTTAACCAGCTTTCATATTTGAAGTTTAAGCTAAATCAACTTCTAATCACTAAGCCCCACCACCACCACTAAGAGATATTTATGGACCACTAAGGAGATACCAAGATCAACCATCAAATCACCACAAAACCCATCATTAAGTCTCCATCAAGTAGGATTTTACTACTTATGTTTTTAAGCTTTAAATCTTGATTTTTATGGTTTGTTTTCTTCTTTTTGAGAATCCTTTCTCTAAGACCCATAGATCTCATTTTGTTTGAACTCATGGGAGCTCAAAACTGCCTTTGGATTGTTAAATATGAGCATCATCAATTTTTAGTGTTTTTTGAGAGCTAAAGCAAAGTTTTGGTTGATTAAAGTGTTTCTAGCCACCTTAGAAGCAATTTAATCGGTTAAAATTACTTAAAATTTGATTATTATAATTTGGGAAGATTTGAGAGTGTCGTAACCGTAATTACAACGAGACAAGGAACTCGGTAAAATTTTAAAAAGAATTTATTTAGATAGTGGAGTCGCCACCAACTTTTATTTAAAGGGAAAATATTTGGAAAAATCCTAACTTGAGGAAGAAATTCTAGGTTCGGAAGTTGGTTACGAATAGGGAAGGTGTTAGACACCCTACTCGCCCGTTCCAAAGAACGGTACCTTAAACTGAGTGTGTGATTTATTTGAAAACTGTTTTATCCCTTAATAGAATAAAAATAAATAGGTTTGTATGAAAATAGCCTGACAGGACTTGATCCTGCTCCTACGTATTTCCTAGTGCAATGGAAAATTCAAGGTTACGTAGTTCTTGTTTAAGAGACTTGATCTCTTGGAAAATAGAAGGGTGATTTTAGGAAAAGTAGATTTTGAATGGAGTGAGTTAAAACAGATTGAAATTACGTGCTTGCACAACTCAAATAGCCGTAAATCGCGTATAAGTTTACACGAATTAAAACACAAAACAGTAGAGGAGACTTGTCTGTATTAGAATCTGTTGCATGAATTTTGAGGTGAAATAGATGTTTAGAATGATAACAAAAATAGAGCTTTACTTGAAAGATGTTCATGCAAAGTTCAAATCGTCGTAAGCTGCATGTGAACTCGCACGAATTCCAATACGAAACAGCAGAGGTTTTGAATAAAAACAAAGATTTGTTGGAAAAACATCCATGAAAAAGTTTAAACTGTTGTACGCTGTGCTTGAACCCGCACAAAATCGAATACGGAACAGTAGAGAAGGCTGCCTCCTCATATTAGAATCCGTTTAGATGAATTTCCAAAAAGAACGGAGGTTTTAAATAAAACAGAGATTTTTTGAAAAAACGTCCATGCAAAGTTCAAACCGTCATAAGTCGTATTTGAACCCGCACGAATTTGAATACGGAACAGCAAAGAAGACTTCTTGTTCGTATTAGAATCCACTTAGACGAAATTCCAAGAAGCAAAGATGAGGCTTTTAATAAAATAGTGGTTAGTCGAAAAAACGTGCGTGCAAAGATCAAGCTGTTGTAAGCCGCATTTGAACCCGCACGAATTCGAATACGGAATAGTAGAGAAGACTACCTGCTTGTATTAGAATCCGTTTAGACAAATTTCCAAAATGAACGGAGGTTTTGAATAAAATAGAGATTTGTCGGAAAAACATCCGTGCAAAGTTTAAATCGTCATAAACTGCATTTGAACCCGCACGAATTCGAATACGGAACAGCAGAGAAGGTTGCCTGTTCGTATTAGAATCCGCTTAGAAGAAATTCCAAGAAGGAAAGAGGAGGCTTTAAATAAAACAATGGTTTGTCGGAAAAACGTCCGTGCAAAGATCAAACCGTCGTAAGCCATGTTTGAACCTGCACGAATTCAAATACGAAACAGCAAAAAAGGTTGCCTGCTCGTATTAGAATCCGTTTAGATGAAATTCCAAAGAGGAAAGCAGAGGTTCTAAATAAAACAGAGATTTGTCGGAAAAACGTTCGTGCAAAGTTTAAACCGTTGTAAGCCGCGTTTGAACCCGCACGAATTCGAATACGGAATAGCAGAGAAGACTGCCTGCTCGTATTAGAATCCGTTTAGATGAAACACCAAAAATGGAAGTGGACATAGCAAATAGCAATTTTGTAAGATTCTGTGCTTGCAAAAATCCAAACTGCCGTAAGCCGGGTTTGAATCCGCACGAATTAAATTACGGAACAATAGACAAGGCTGCCTATTCGTATTAGAATCTATTGCATGAGTTTTAGAAAATTAAAAGAGATATTTTGTAATAGACATTTTTTAGCAGAGCAAACAAAAATTTTCTAAAATTTCGACCTTGCGAAAATCCAAACTATTGTAAGTCGCGTTTGAATCCGTACGAATTAAAATACAGAACAGCAAAGAAGGTTGCCTGTTCATATTAGAATTTGTTGCACAAATTTAAAGAAATCGAAAACAGAGACGAAGATGAACTCGAAAATCCGAGAAGAAGAAGAAAATTAAATAGAGACAGAGAATGCAACAAAATCATCGAAATTGGAGATCATTTAGCCGATCAAAAACGAAAATGAAAAACAGAGATGAAGATGAACCTCAAGAACACAAGAGATTTTGGTGCCAAAATTTGAATTCAAATTTCAAAATTTTTTGAAATTATTTTTTGGAAGATCTGAAAAATTAATACCAATAAATTGAAATATATGGATCATAGAAATCAAACAAGACAAGTTTGACCAAAATCAAACCAGAAATGAGCAAGTTATGCACAAATCAAACAAGCTAGGTTCATTTGCGCACCATTACGAACATGCTTTAGTAATTAGGCGATAGAAATTACATTTTAGATCCAAATTAAACAAATAATATCATTCCAGATACTAGAGAGAAAGAATAAGAGAACACAACAATAATCAGAAAAATTGAAGATCATTTGACTGATCAAAAATGAAAACGAAAAATAGAGGTGAAGATGAACCTGAATAACACAAGAGATTTTGGCGCCAAAATTTGAATTCAAATCTTAGAATTTTTGAAAATATTTTAGGGTGGATCTGAAAAAATTTATACCAATAAATTGAAATATATGGATCATAGGAATCGAATGAAACAAGTTTGACAAAAATCAGACCATAAATAAGCAAGTTATTCACAAATCAAACATGCTAGGTTCATTTGCGCACCAGGAAGAATATGCTTCAGTAATCAGGTGATAGAAATTCCATTTCAGATCCAAATTAAAAAAATAATATCATTCCAAAAACTAGAGAGAAAGACAAAGGGTCCAAACACCCACTCCATTCCAAGAGTCCATGCACCCACTCCATTCCAAGGTTCTAAGTACTCTCTTCATTACAAGGGTCCATGCACCCACTGCATTACATAGGTCCACGCACCCACTGCATTCCATGAGTCCACACACCCTCTGCATTTCAAGGGTCCACACACCCTCTACATTCCATGGGTCCATGCACCCACTCCATTGCATGGGTCCACGTACCCACTCCATTCAAAGGATCCACTCACCCATTCCATTCTAAGGGTCCACGCACCCATTCCATTCCAAGGGTCCACACGCCCTCTCTATTCTATGGGTACATGCACCCTCTCCAGGTCCACGCACCTTTTTCATTCCAAGGATCCACGTACCCTGTTCATTCAAAGGATCCACGCACCCACTTCATTCAAGGGTCCACGCACCCACTGCATTCGAAAGGTCCACGCACCCTCGACATTCCAAGGGTCCACGCACCCTCTGCATTCCAATGGTCGATGCACCCATTCCATTCATTCCAATGGTCCACGTACAGTCTACATTCCATGGGTCAATGCACCCACTACATTCTATGGGTCCATGCACCCACTGCATTCAAAGGGTCCACGCACCCTCTCCATTCCAAGGGTCCAAGCACCCATTCTTTTCATCTCAATGGACGTACACTCTGCATTCTATGGGTCCATGCACCCACTGCATTCCATGGGTCCACGCACCCACTGCATTCAAAGGGTCCACACACCCTCTCCATTCCAAGGGTCCAAGCATCCACTCTTTTCATCTCAACGGGTCCATGCACCCACTACATTCCAAGGGTCCACGCACCCACTCTTTCCATCTCAACGGGTTCATGCACCCACTGTATTCCAAGGGTCCACGCACTCACTCTTTCCATCTCAACGGGTCCATGCACCCACTGTATTCCAATGGTGCACGCACCCTCTCCATTACAAGGGTCCACACGCTCTCTCCATCACCAGGATCCACACACCCTCTCCATCAACTGGGTCTAAGCACCCTCGGCATTACAAGGGTCCACGCACCCACTACTTCTCAAGGGTCCATGCACCCTCTCCATTCCAAAGGTCTAAACATTCTCTCCATTCCAAAGGTGCAAACACCCTCTTCATTCCAAAGGTCCAAACATCCTTTCCACTCAAAGGGTCCAAACACCCTCCTCATTCCAATGGTCCAGTCACATTTAATCTCAAGGTTCACATATCTTCTACATTAGAAAGGTGTATGAACCTCTTATTCTAAGGGTAATGCATCCTTTTCATGGGTCTATACACATTCATTCCAAGGATCCAGATAGTCTCGGACAAAATTAATTCACTTCTTTACTAATTTCTTACAAAATTAATAAGAATAATGTAATTATTCATATTATTCAATTAGAAATTTGTAAAAAGGGGCAACTGTGAATACCCAATTTTGTCCGAGGAATAGAAATAGAAGTCTCATATCAGACAGAGTTAAAATTTTAAAAGTCATTTTGGTAGTCCCACATCGGAAGAGTAAGACTCCTTCAATCATTCATCCTACTATATAAGAAGCTCAAGTCCCACATCAGACGGGGTAGACTTTAGGGTCTCTCATTCTCCTATATAAGGAGACGCCTTTTCCAAGAAAAAGGAGAACACTTAAGTTATAAAGCTCGTGTTTGGGAGTATACATTAAAACGTAAACCCATCATATATAACGTTTCTTATTTCCTTGTGAATCGTTTAAGTGTGGGAGTGCGCAGAAATGCATAAGCCCACCTAGTCCTCATTTCAAGAGGGAAATTTGTGTCTCTAAATTGGGGAATATGCGGAAGAGCATCCATATCGTCTTCATTTCAAGAAGGAGGGAAGCTTATGGGTCACTTCAAAACCTTTTTTCAGGTAAGTGCAACTAACCTTTTTTTCTTTCTTTTTAATATTTATTATTTTATTTTATTTATTTGTCTTTTTAGTTTAGATTTTTAATTTTTTTTTAATTATTTTATTCTCTTTATATTTGTTTTTAGTTTAGATTTACCATTTTTTTATTTTTTTATTATTCTTTTAAAGAGGGAAATTAAAAAAAAATTAAGTTTGTGCAATGGCCAAGGTGGGATCAATTGAACGGTGGATCCACCTTTGATATTACTTGAAACATAAGAATTTATTGAATAGTCATTTGCTACCTTAAATTCTGTGTAAGAGCAAACTTCTTTCTTCTTAAATTATTCCTTCTAACAAATTTAAAAAATATTTCTCTTTTCAAAAATTATAAATAAAATAAAATAAATAATAAGTTTTTTCAAATTCAACTTTTAATATTTTTAAAGTTCTAAGAAATAAAAATAACAAAACTAGTTTTCTTTTAATTTTTCAAATTTTTTTTTTCATGAGCATAATGTTTTCTCAAAAATCCAAAAGCACCATATTCTATTTCATAAATTTAAAATGCATTGAAACTCTTTTTTTAAGAACTACGTAGTTTTGATTTTCTTATTGCACCTGAGGATACGTAGGAGCGAAAACCAAACCGGTCAAGCCCAAATAATTTTTCGGATCATTTTTCTCCACTTATTTCATAAGACAAAAAATTAAAAAAACCTCTTTAAATAACATATAAAATAAAATAAATCACTAAAAATAATTTTTCTTTGGAGTGAAATAAATATTTTTGAAAGTTAATTGTAATTTTGCACAATTAATTAGAAGGTAACCATTTTTTAACAGACGCCATAGGATGCTAGTACCTTCCCTATACGTAAACGACTTTCCAGTTCAAACTAATTTTCAAGTTTTTCCAAAAATTCTTTTAATAATAAATTTTGGTGGCGGCTTCTCCTTTTTTGATTAAAATTTTTTTATTCGTCGTCCTGTCGTAATCCCGACTATGACACCATCATCCTTCTTTTTACATATTTTAAAAGTTAATTTTCAAATATATATAAAATAATTTTAAAAATTAATTTTTATAAATATATACAACACATCTCCAAAAATTAAGTAAAATTAATTTCTTAAAAACGCGTATAAGATAATTTTAAAATTATGTACATACATAAATTAAGCGATGGTATATTTAGAAAGATTAAGTGTAAGAAAAATTACCAAACATTTAACGCCAATCAACAAGAATTAAATTAACTAACAAATTAATTTTCTATTTTTATATACTTATTATTGTCGCAACCGTAATTTCGACGAGACGACGAACTCGCTAAAATTTAAAACGAATTTTATTTTGAATCAATATGGAGTCGCCACAAAATTTTTATTTAAGGGAAAAATATTTGGAAAAACCCTAACTTGAGGATGAGATTTAGGTTCGGGAGTCAGTTACGAGTGGGGAAGGTGTTAGGCAACCCACTCGCCCGTTCCGAAGAACAGTACCCTTAAACTGAGTGTGTGATTTTTGAAGATGTTTGATCCCTTAATTAATGTGAAATAAATAACTTGATGGAGGTTAGCCTGACAGAACTTGATCCTGCTTCTACGTATTCCCCGGTGCAATGGGAAACTCAAGGCTTACGTAGTTCTAGTTTGTGAAGGCTTGACCTTCGAAAGGTGTTTGAATTAAAAAGCGAATGTGTTGTTGTCCTTTTTTTTTAAAATATTTAAGGGTGCAGTCCCAATCCACCTATGCACAGGGCCTAAGAAAACTACGACTGCACTTGGACCCACACGAATCTCTAAACAACGAACAATAGAAAAGCTACCAGTTCGTCTTTAGAGCTCGTCGCGTAAGATTAAGGAATGCAAAACGGCATTTTTATTTGTTTGGAAATGAAAGCAATCCCCAATCCACAAATTCACAGGGCCTAAGACAACTACGGCTGCACTTGGATCCATACGGACCTCTAAACAACGAACAACAGAAAAAGATACCAGTCTGTTTTTAGGGCCCGTCGCGTGAGATTAAGGTAAGCAAGATGAGATTTTTATTTAATTGAAAGAGGGAAGGGCAATACCAATCCACATATGCACAGGGCCCAAGACAACTACGGCTGCACTTGTACCCATACGGACCTCTAAACAACGAACAACAGAAAAAGCTACCAATTCGTTTTTAGGGCTCATTGCGTGAGATTAAGGAATGCAAAAATAATATTTTTTAGAAGGGACTTTCTTGTTTTGTAACTATTGGAGTCGCGTGAGGTTTAAGCGGACCTTCGAGAAGTTTTAGGGGTCAAATTGTAAGTATGGGAATATAGGGGTCTAAATATGAATATGAAAAGTTTAGGGATCAAGACATGAATATGAAAAGTTTAGGGATTAAGACATGAATATGAAAAGTTTAGGGGTCAAAACAAAAATATGAAAAGTTTCAGGATCAAAAAATAAATATGAAGATTTTTGGGGTCAAAACATAAATATGAAGAGTTTAGGGGTCAAAACATAAATATGAAAATTGAGGGGCCTAGTTGCAAATTATGGAAGTTGGGGGACCTATCTGGAAATTTTGGACGCTGAGGGACCTATTCACAATTTTAGAAAGTTAGGGGAATTAAAGGAAATTGCAGAAAGGGTCTCTTCTCCGTTGGTGCACTAAACTGAGTTCTTAGCTATAGGGTTTCTGCCATGGCCCATGCGGCTACGTATGGCCGCGCCTAACTCCTGTAGGCTGGGTATGCCCATTTATATCACACCACGACACGCGAGTACCAAGGCTGGGCGCTCCATTTTGCACTGGTCAGGGTGGCTGGGGAGAGTCTTGGCTCCACCTCTGTAACAGGTATCGACCATGACTTGGTTCACATGAAGCTCGCCTGATGAACTCGATCGACTACTCTGAGTGGGTCGCAAGCAAAACGGGGTGGCTACTCCAGCTGGCTGCCGGTCTAACCGGTTGTATGCGGGCTCGCACCACCAGAGGACTCACGCGATGGGATATACGCACACTCTTGGAGGTCCCTAACGAGGTGTAGCTCACTGCTCAGGATCAGAGCTATGACCCGCACCACGCCTTAATACGGACTCCCTCTGTTTGCCTTGGACAGACCTAAAGGAAGAAGGTGTCTATGGAGTCGAACTTCCTATTGGTTTTGGAAAGACGTCACCAATGCACCCATCTTCTTTGGCACTCACTAGACCTTTAAAGGCATGCTTCAAACAGCCTAGTTCCGCACATCCACTCATTCGCTATGAGGCGAGTGGTGTCGGCTCTAGGCGCTTTAAGTTGAAACCAAATTCCCAAAATCAACAACCCCAATGAATGACCCAACCCGACGTTTTTTCATATATTCAAACAGATTGAGTGCAATTTATGTTCAAGTAAATTCAGTGTAGGTTTTTCGATTTGAACATGAATTCAAACAGATTAATTATGCAGACTGTGAATCCAGGACTAACCTCGATTGTGAATCGTAGCGGGCTTGATTCCTTTTCTTGCGGTGTGCCTGAATGGGAACGTTGGGACCAGAAGGGTGATGTGCAGAAAGGGGGGTTGGGACCAGAAGGGTGATGTGCAGAAAAAGGGGTCGAGGAATGGGAAGCCAAAAAAAAATCCTCCCCCATGTGACTGCCCTTCTCCCTTTTACAGGCTTTTTCCCCCGCTATTTTGCTTTTTCCTTCTTTCTTTTTGTTTTTGCTCTCTCCTTTATGCTCCCCCTTTTTCTATTCTATTATTTTCATTATTGTTATCTTTATTTCGAATATGTTTTTATTTGTTTATTTTTTCATTTATATTTATATATTTATTTATTTTAATCTTTCTTCTTTTATTTTTCCTTTCATATTATTTTTATTTATTTATTCATTATTATTATTTTTTGCTTATATTTTAATTATTATTATTCTTAATTATTTGTAAGTATTTTGGTTCTATTTTTGTGTTGTTTTTTTCTTTTATTATTATCCATTTTCTTTTTACTTTCCGTCCTTCTTTTGCTATATTTTCTGCTTTTTCTTTTTTTGTGTATTTATTTTTCATGTTTTGTTTCTGTTTTGATTTTTTCTAATAATTTATTTCTCTTCCTCCCCTTTCATTGTTTTGACTATTATTTTCAAATTTCATTTCTTTTGATCTTTTCTGTTTCATATCTTTTAATTTCCTTTATCTATCGTTCATCTTTACTTTTATATATATATATATATATATATATATATATATATATATATATATATATATATATATATATATATATATATAAACCATTAGCTTAAAAAGGGACTCGGACATAATTGAGTGTTTACAGTTTGCCCCTCTTTACACATTTTCCTACCGGATAAGATGAGAAGCAATTATCTGAATTATCACAGTAGGGAATGAGTAAAAACGTGAACACATTATGTCCGAGGCGAGCGCTGAAAGCGTTCAACAGGCATGAGGATGTCTGACATATATGGGATGCCTTGGGCTTGGAGACGGGTACTTGCAGAGAGATGACTACTGAGCGACCCTACTGGCTTCTTGTCTTGAACCGGCAGGGTTTGATTGTGCGAGACTTAATTGCATGGCCTAATTAGGTTGGGAGTGCCTTCAACGTGCAGCCAAAGTGAGGGTGGATGGCCTGCTCAAAATAGAAAAGCCTACAAGAACTAAAATGGGGGATATGTACAAGGTGGCCTGACAACATCGACCGAGAATGCAGAAAAGTGAACTTGAGTAAGGCCTGACATTATAAGCCCAGGGTGCTGAAAATTTAAACATGCAGAGGCCTGACAACATAGGCCAAGGTGCAAAAAATTTAAACATGCAGGGGCCTGACAACATAGGCCGAGGTGCAGAAAATTTAAACATGCAGGGGCTTGACATCATAGGCCGAGGTGCAGAAAATTAAACATGCAGGGGCCTGACAACATAGGCCGAGGTGCAGAAAATTTAAATATGCAGGGGCCTGACATCATAGGCCGAGGTGCAGAAAATTAAACATGCAGGGGCCTGACAAAATAGGCCGAGGTGCAGAAGATTAAACATGCAGGGGCCCGACATCATAGGCCGAGTTGCAGAAAATTTAAACATGCCGAGGTCTGACAACATAGGCCGAGATGCAGAAGATTAAACATGCAGAGGCCTGACATCATAGGCCGACGTGTAGAAAATTTAAACATGCAGACGCCTGACAACATAGGCCGACGTGTAGAAAATTTAAACATGCAAAGGCCTGACATCATAGGCCGAGGTGCAGAAAATTAAACATGCAAGGCTTGACATCATAGGTTCGGGTGCTGAAATTTAAACATGCAGAGGCCTGACAACATAGGCCGAGGTGCAGAAAATTAAACATGCAAAGGCCTGACATCATAGGCCGAGGTGCAGAAAATTTAAACAAGCAAAGGCCTGACATCGTAGGACGAGATGCAGAAAATTAAACATGCAGAGGCCTGACATCATAGGCCGAGGTGCAGAAAATTTAAACATGTGAAGGCCTCAAAACATAGGCCGAGGTGCAGAAAATTAAACATGCAAGGCCTGACATCACTGGTCGGGGTGCAGAAGATTAAACATGTAGCAGCCTGACATCATAGGCCGTGGTGCAGAAAATTTAAACATGCAGAGGCCTGACAACATAGGCTGAGGTGCAAAAAATTAAACATGCAAGGCCTGACATCAAAGGCTAGGGTGCTGAAATTTAAACATACAGAGGCCTGACAACATAGGCCGAGGTTCAGAAAATTAAACATCTAGAGGTTTGACATCATAGGCCGAGGTGCTGAAATTTAAACATGCAGAGGCCTGTCATCATAGGTCGAGGTGCAGAAAGTTTAAACATGCAGAGGCTTGACATCGTAGGCCGAGGTGCAGAAAATTAAACATGCAGAGGCCTGACATCATAGGCCGAAGCGCAGAAAATTTAAACATGCGGAGGCCTGAAAATATAGGCCGAGTTGCAGAAAATTAAACATGCAAGGCGTGACATCATAGGCAGGGGTGCTGAAATTTAACATGCAGAGGCCTGATAACATAGGCCGAGGTGCAGAAAATTAAACATGCAGAGGCCTGACATCATAGGCCGAGGTGCAGAAAATTGAAACTTGAAGAGGCCTGACATCACAGGCCAAGGTGCAGAAAATTTAAACATACGGAGGCCTGACAACATAGGCCGAGGTGCAGAAAATTAAACATGCAAGGCCTGACATCAAAGGCCGAGGTGCAGAAAATTAAAAATGAAAGGCCTGACATCATTGGCCGGGGTGCTAAAGTTTAACATGCAGAGGCCTGACAACATAGGCCGAGGTGTAGAAAATTAAATATACAGAGGCCTGACATCATAGGCCGAGGTGGAGAATATTTAAACATGCAGAGGCCTGACATCGTAGGCCGAGGTGCAGAAAGTTAAACATACAGAGGCCTGACATCATAGGTTGAGGTGCAGAAAATTTAAAATGTGGACGCGTGACAACATAGGTCGAGGTGCAGAAATTAAACATGCAAGGCGTGACATCATAGGCCGGGATGCTGAAATTTAACATACAGAGGCCTGACAATCTAGGCCGAGGTGCAAAAAATTAAACATGCAGAGGCCTGACATGATTGGCCGGGGTGCAAAAGTTTAACATGCAGAGGCCTGACAACATAGGCCGAGGTGTAGAAAATTAAATATCCAGAGGCTTGACATCATAGGCCGAGGTGGAGAAAATTTAAACATGTAGAGGCCTGACATCGTAGGCCAAGCTGCAAAAAATTAAACATGCAGAGGCCTGACATCATAGGTCGAGGTGCAGAAAATTTAAAATATGGACGCCTGACAACATAGGCCAAGGTGCAGAAAATTAAACATGCAAGGCGTGACATCATAGGCCGGGGTGCTGAAATTTAACATGCAGAGGCTTGACAACCTAGGCCAAGGTGCAGAAAATTAAACATGCAGAGGCCTGACATCATAGGACGAGGTGCAGAAAATTTAAACATGTAGAGGCCTGACATCACAGGCCGAGGTGCAAAAAATTTAAACATATGGAGGCCTGACAACATAGGCCGAGGTGCAGAAAATTAAACATGCAAGGCCTGACATCATAGGCCGAGGTGTTGAAATTTAAACTTGCAAGGCCTGACATCATAGGCCGAGGTGCTGAAATTTAAGATGCAGAAGCCTGACAACATAGGCCGAGGTGCAGAGAATTAAACATGCAGAGGCCTGATAACATAGGCCGAGGTGCAGAAAATTTAAACATACAGAGGCGTGACAACATAGGCCGAGGTGCAAAAAATTAAACATGCAGAGGCCTGACATCATAGGCCGAGGTGCAGAAAATTTAAACATGCAGGGCCTGACATCATAGGCCGAGGTGCTGAAATTTGAACATGGAAGGCCTAACATCATAGGCCGGGGTGCTAAAATTTAACATGCAGAAGCCTGACAACATATGTTGAGGTGCAGAAAATTAAACTTGCAGAGGCCTGACATCATAGGCCGAGGTGCAGAAAATTTAAACATGCAGGGGCCCGACATCATAGGCCGAGGTGCAGAAAATTTAAACATGCAGAGGCCTGACATCATAGGCCGAGGTGTAGAAAATTTAAACTTGCGGAGGCCTGACAACATAGGCCGAGGTGCAGAAAATTAAACATGGAAGGCCTGACATCATAGGCCGAGGTGCAGAAATTTAAACATGTAGAGGCCTGACAACATAGGCTGAGGTGTAGAAAATTAAACATGCAAGAACGGCCTACTGGCAGGCTTGAGAGTGAAAACTGTCTGTTTTTGTTTGCAGACTTCGATTTCCTGGCTTTCTTTAGCACTGATCATGATCTTTGGAACGAGCTAGATCTTCCAACTTGCTTGGTTGCTCTCTCGTTTTACCGAAGCGTCTATTGCGCGTGTTACTGTTTTGAGGGGTAAGATGCTTTGATCTAGTGAGAACTTGTAATTAAGAAAATTTCGAACTAACCCTGACCTTTAGAACAATATTAGTAACAGTAATTGTCATTCAAAGTTAATATGATAGATTGCATTTTGCATATACATCTTGACCAAAGAAAACACAGTTGCTTTGAGGTGTAAGACAAAGGTAGTGCGGGGATATTAGAGGATGGAAATTTGGTGGTTTGATTTGGATTGGTTGGATGCCTTTGAGACGATCAATGCTAGTATTGTACTTTGGTGACACCTGCTGTCTCGTCAACCCTGCTTCTGAAAAAACAAAATTTTTCCCCAGTTTAATCAATTTGCCCTGGCTTGATCGATCTGCCCCAGACCGGTCTTGATCCTTTTGTTTTAACCACAACCGAACCTGATTCTGTTCATCGCTTTTCAGAACCCCGGATACTTTCCAATTTTGCCCTAGCATAAGGCCTAGATCGTCATTTGACCACTGATTTTCCCCAGTATGGACGGAGACTGCTTGTCACTCTTTTTCAATCTTCTTAACCGGAGGGAACAACTCTTCCCTTATCCGTCTTGTCGGTACCGCTTTGCCCTTAATTTTTGCCTAGGCCACCTTTGCGACTTTTCGACCTAGCGGGCCTCTTTTTGCTTGAATTGCCCTAGCTTTTGCCTAGACCGCCCTTGCGGGTTTTCGACCTAGCGGGCTTTTTTCTGCTTGAATTGTCCTAACTTTTGCCTAAGCCGCCTTTGCGGGTTTCCGACCTAGCGGGATTTTTGTTTGAATTTCCCTAACTTTTGCCTAGGCCACCCTTGCAGGTTTTTGACCTAGCTGGCCTTTTTCTGCTTGTATTGCCCTAACTTTTTCCTAGGCTGCCCTTGCGGGTTTTCGACCTAACGGGCCTTTTTCTTTTCTTGGTTGCCCGAGCTTTTGCCTAGGCCACCCTCGCGGGTCTTTTTCTTTAAGCATAGTATCTCTTTACAGCGTCTGAATTGATAGGATTAGGCAAGTCCTTCCCGTCCATGTTAGCCAGGATCAAGGCGCCTCCGGAAAAGCTTTATTAATTATGTATGGTCCTTGGTAATTTGGAGACCATTTTCCATGTAGCGCTTTTTGCATAGGCAGCAACCTTTTGATCACCAAATCTCCTTCCTGGAACTCCTGAGGCTGGACCTTTTTATTGAATGATTTCTTCATTCTCCTTTGGTATAGTTGGCCATGGCATATCCCTGCCAGCCTTTTCTCATCGATTAGGTTCAATTGATCCAACCGGGCCTGGACCCACTCGACTTCTTCTAATTTAGCATCCATCAGGACTCTCAATGAGGGGATCTCCACTTCGATTGAGAGCACGACTTCAATCCCATACACCAGTGACAATGAAGTTACCCTAGTAAAGGTACGAACAGAGGTCCGATATGCATGTAATGCGTAAGGGAGCATCTCATGCCATTCTCTGTATGAGAGCACCATCTTCTGGATGATCTTCTTGATATTCTTGTTGGCCGCTTCGACCGCCCCGTTCATCTTCGGTCGATAGGGGGATGAATTGTGATGCTAGATCTTGAATTGGTCGCACAGTTCCGACATCATCTTGTTGTTCAAGTTAGAACCGTTGTTCGTGATGAGTCTGCTGGGCAATCCATACCGGCAAATCAATTCTCTTTTCACGAACTTGACCACCACATTGTGAGTCACGCTAGCATATGAGGCGGCCTCGACCCACTTGGTAAAATAGTCAATGGCAACCAATATGAAACGGTGTCCATTGGACGCCTTGGGCTCGATCGGGCCGATGACATCCATCCCCCACATAGTGAACGGCCAGGGTGACGAAAGCACATTCAATGACGTTGCTGGCGTGTGGATATTTTTCGCGTATACTTGGCACTTGTGACAGGTCTTGACATGTTTGTAACAATCAGTCTCCATGGTCAGCCAATAATATCCGGCTTTGAGAATCCTCCTCGCCATTGCGTGTCTGTTGGCGTGAGCACCAAAAGACCCTTCATGAACTTCCTTTAGGATTTTGTTGGCTTCTACTGCGTCTACACACCTGAGCAGAACCATATCATGATTCCTCTTGTATAAGACTTCTCCATTGAGGAAAAAACCTACGGCTAGTCTTCGTAGGGTCCTCTTATCATTCTCGGACGCTTTGGCGGGGTATTCTTTATTTTTTAAGAACTGCTGGATGTCGTGATACCAGGGCTACCCATCCGGTTCCACCTCCACTGCTTGACAAAATGTCGGTCTGAAGTGATAATGGATGCGGATGAGAGGCATGTCTTCTTCTCGTCCGATTTCGAACATAGATGACAATGTGGCTAGGGAATCAGCCAACTAATTGTCTTCTCGAGGTATGTGTGAGAAGGTGACCTCCTCAAAATGATCCAGTAGTTCTTGGAGCCGGGCTTGATAGGACACTAGTTTTGCATCTCTGGTCTCCCACTCCCCTTTGACCTGGTGGATGACCAAAGCTGAATCACCGAAGACTTCTAGGCGTTTCACGTTAGCTTCGATTGTAGCTTGGATCCCTAAGATACAAGCTTCATATTCCGCCATGTTGTTAGTGCAATCGAAAGCCAGGTGGGCGGTGATAGGTATATACCGTCTTTCTAGGGAAATCAGTATAACTCCTATACCATGGCTTATCATGTTGGACGCGCCATCGAACAACATTTTCCATTTCTCTCCCCCTGTCTTCTCTTCTTCATTAAAGATTGTCATCAAATCCTCATCGGGAAACTCCAGCTGCATAGCCTGGAAATCGTTTATGGGCTGTTGGGCCAAATATTCGGCGAGTGCGTTGCCCTTTACAGATTTCTGGGTCACATACAGGATATCATATTCCGAAAGCATCACCTGCCACTTCGCAATTCGTCCCGACAACGCAAACTTCTCGAATATGTACTTGATCGAATCCGTCTTGGATATCAGCCACGTGGTGTGACTCAGCATATATTGCCTCAGGCGGTGTGCCGCCCATGCCAAAGCACAGCATGTTCGCTCCAAGAGGGAATACCTGGCCTCACAATTTGTGAACTTCTTGCTGAGGTAATATATTGCCTGCTCCTTCTTTCCGGATTCGTCGTGTTGACCGAGCACACAACCCATTGATTGGTCCGTCACCGTTAGATACAGAATTAGAGGCCTCCAGGGGACTGGTGGTACTAGGACCGAAGGGTTCTGTAAGTAAGATTTGATCTTCATAAAAGCCTCTTGGCAATCCTCATCCCAACTCATGGGTTGATTCTTGCGCAGGAGCTTGAAGATCGGCTCACAAGTAGATGTCAACTGGGAGATGAATCGGGAGATGTAATTGAGCCTTCCTAAGAAACCCCAGATCTCCTTTTCGGTTTTCGAAGTTGGCATGTCTATGATAGCCTTGGCTTTATCAGGATCGACCTCAATTCCCCTTTCACTAACAATAAAGCCCAACAACTTCCCTAATCTTACTCCGAAGGTGCATTTGGCCAGGTTTAGCCGTAGCTTGAACTTCTGGAGTCTCTCGAATAACTTTCGAAGGTCCGTGAGGTGGTCCTCCTCCGTCTGGGATTTTGCGATCATGTCGTCTACGTAGACTTCTATCTCTTTGTGAATCATGTCATGGAACAGCGTGACCATGGCCCTTTGGTAGGTTGCCCCGGCATTCTTTAGTCCGAAGGGCATGACTTTGTAGCAAAAGGTTTCACAGGCTGTGATGAAGGTGGTCTTTTCTATGTCCTCTTCAGCCATCTTAATCTGATTATAGCCCGAGAAGCCGTCCATGAAGGCATGAATGAAAAGTAAAAGGACTGTGCAGTGTTATCGACCAGCACGTCGATGTGAGGGAGCGGAAAGTCATCTTTTAGGCTAGCTCGATTGAGGTCCCTGTAGTCTACACACATCCGGACTTTACCATCTTTCTTGGTGACCGGCACTATATTAGCAACCCACTCGGGGTAATTTGCAATGGCCAAGAAGTCGGCGTCAAATTGTTTCCTCACTTCCTCCCGGATTTTCAGGGATATTTCCAGTTTCATCCTCCTCAGCTTCTGCTTGACTAGCACACATTCGGCTTTAATAGGGAGCTTGTGCTCCACTATAGAGGTATCCAAGCCCGACATATCTTGATAAGACCTCTTTCTTGTCCTCCTCAGTCCCCAAATTTATCAAATCAGCGGGCTCCTGATGAGGTTCGATTATTTTGGATTCGCGCTCCACCAATCTCAGCATCTCTTCGGTGGGCTCACACTCAAATTCTGCCTCCTCATCGGCATGATTGACAATACAGCTAAAATCGCTCGATACAATACTAGTACTATCGTCGCAAGGCGAGTTTTAGTCAGATCTGCATATCGGGCATAGAAAAGGAAGAATAAGATTCGTATATTATACAGAGGGAGATATAGGGAAAGAAGAGTGGAGGTTTCGGGATAATGCAACTGTATTTCATTCATCAAAAAGTACATACAAAATATTTATATTTGGAAAGAATTTTATTATGACAATTACACAATTACATTTGAACTGAATCAAAAGTCAAAGGTAGTTCAATGGTTTCCCAATTGTTCAGTTCATGTCCAGGAGGACAGGCTGTCACCAGATCTTCAATGCTCCACGTCTCTTCCCCCTCTATGGCCGCGATCAAATCTGGACTTTTGAATCCGGTGATTTGGAAGCTTTGAGAGATGTGGCACAGAGGGACCCTTCTGCCCCAAGGCCTCAGCATTCTGTCTTCTTCAGTGGGCTCATATCCTAGCCCATATCGCCTTCTGTTCTTGTTTAATGACAGTGGTTGAGACAAGCCGCCATTGTTTTGCCCCAGTTTATCGTCGGGCCTGAACCCGTTTCTCAACATTACCTAGGCCATCATCAGGAAGGCTTTGGGGGGCCGCCTCTGGTCAATCATGTCTCCCTCCTTGATAATAATGATGTTGGCAACCTCCAAGGCTTGGAAGTGGGTTTCCAAGGCCTCTTCAGCCGCCTCGATATATGGAGGGTTGGTGAGTTTGCTGACCAGATAGTCTTCCTCTGCAGAGACGATGATCAGCCTATCGTCTGTGATGAACTTCAGCTTCTGGTGCAGGGTCGACGGTACCGCCTTGGCGGAGTGGATCCATGGCCTCCCTAGCAGGAAACTATAGGCTGGCTGAATGTCCATGATTTGGAAGGTGATATTGAAGACCACCGGCCCAATTTGGATTGGCAAATCCACCTCGCCTATGACTTCCCTTCTGGACCCGTCAAAAGCCCTGACTACCATGGAGCTCGACCTTATAAGGACCCCCTCGTGCGGCAGCTTCGACAGGGTCAGTTGAGGCATTACATTCAAAGAGTAACCATTGTCTACCAGTACTCTGGCTAGAATATGGTCCAGGCATTTTACAGATATATGTAATGCCTTATTGTGTCCGGCCCCCTCATCCAGAATCTCCCGGTCAGCCAAGGTGAGGAAGTTATTAGCGGTGATGTTGCTGGCAATTCCTTCGAATTTGTCCATCGAGATGTTGTGGACCACATGGGCCTCATTTAGTATCTTCAGTAATACCTTTCGATGGGGCTCCGAGTTCATCATCAAAGCCAGCAACGATATTTTGGCGGGTATACGGTTCAATTGCTCGATCACGGTATACTCGCTTTGCCTGATCATTTTCAAGAATTCGCAGGCATCCTTCTCCAAGACAGGCCTTTTTAGCTCTCTTTCCTCCAGCCGTCTGCTACTTTCGGGCTCCAGACTTGCCAGTATCGCCTCGCGGCAAGGCAGTTTTCTTTTTTCTTCCACGGGGGAGTAAATGCGACCACTCCTGGTCATGCCCCCGACCCCCGCTATGTTCACAATATTCGGAGTCGAGTCCTCCAAGGCTTCATTCTCTTTTCTTTCCTCTACTTTGCTGCCGGACACCTCTACATCATACTTTCAGGGCACCTCCTTGTTACTCTGGTATGGAAATGGCCCAGGAACCTTGACCGTAACGGGCCTCATCCCCCTTGGTGTTGGTAGTGTCGGCGCCTCAGTGTACCGGATGACCAGGGGCGTTAGCTGGCCAGGGAAGGATTCGCCGGCCATGTTCACTTCTTCTTCTACCTCGATGCAATTTATCGAGGGGACCACTCCTCCGTGGTTCAGCAAGGGGTTGTTTCCTACGCTTGGTGCATCCTTTTCAAAATTGAGCCACTTAGCATTGATTAATTTTTGAACCCGATGCTTCAAGGCTAAACAATTTTCAGTCGAATGCCCCACTATCCCGGCGTGGTATTCGCACTTAGCCTCGGGGTTATATCATTTGGGGTATGGGGGTTCCAGTGGCTTCATGGGACACAGTTCAATTGAGGAGTTTTGAATTAAACGGGACAACAACTCCAAATAACTCATCGGAATGGGATCGAATTGCACTATTTTTCGTGGGTTGTTTGTTTTTTGTGGAGGTGGGTTAGAGTTGGTGTTTGGTGTCCATGGTCTGGGAGGTTGTTGAGGAAATGTTGGTTGTGAAGGAAAAGTCGTTTGTTGAGGAAATGTTTGTGGGGTTGAGTCATGAATGGAGGGTTTGGTTGGAATGAAGTAGGTGGGTTGTAGGTTGGTTGATAGGAGGGTTGGGTCGCGGCCACCATATGCGGGTGTGCCTGGAATTGTGGGTGGTAAGATGCTTGGTAGGCGGGTGGAGGTCCAGCGGTAGCATGGCTCAGGCCAGCTGAGACGTAGTGGGCCTTGGCTTCCTTCTTTTTCCACGAGTTATTCGTCGGCGTTTTTACATTGACGCTGCTGACGGTGTTGTGCATGATCTTGCCTTGGCGGAGGCCATTCTCTACGTGTTCTCCGATCAACACCATATCGGAGAAGTTGGCATATACGCTGCCCACCATCTTGTCATAGAACGGCGCCGGGAGAGTCTCCATGAGTATGCTTATCATCTCCCGTTCCAGCAGAGGGGGTTGGACTTGGGTGGCCAGCTCCCGCCACCTTTGTGCATATTCTTTGAATGGACTCATTCTCTTTCTTCATCATATTTTGCAGCTGGGTTCTATCCGGAGCCATCTCCATATTGTACCTGTACTGCTTCAGGAAGGCATCCGCCAAATCCTTCCATGTATGGATATGTGCCCTCTCCAACTGGGTATACCAGTTGGCTGCTGCTCCTGTTAGACTATCTTGGAAGCAGTGAATGAGCAGTTTATCATCGTGGGAGTGGGAGGCCATCTTTCTGCAATACATCATCAGATGGTTCTTCGGGCAGCCGACGCCTCTATATTTCTCAAATTCAGGGGTTTTGAATTTGGGCGGTATGACAACGTCAGGAATGAGGCAAAGATCAGAAGCCTCCACCGTTCCATAACCGCTCCCTTCTATTGCTCGAACCTTTTCTTCCAAGTGTTGCCATCTCCCACTGAGATGGGCTTCTTGCTCAGCAGGCCTCAGGCAAGGCCCGTTCAAGGGTTGGCCAGTGTGATGGGGTGAGGTGTATTGTCCCTCAGGTCTAGCAGCATGACCATAGGGATGTGGTTGGTGTGGGTTTGTTGGATGGGTTGCGACGGGGAAGGAATATGTGGGGTCTTCGGTGATGGTCGTGTTCATATGGGTGTAGTCGGGGTTGATGTTGCGCGGGTATATGGTTGGAGGGTTAACATGAAGAGGGAGAGATGGATTTATGTGTGCTGCGATGGCAGAGGATGTGTTTGTGTGGTAGGGGTAGATCAGTGGGTTTATGTATGTAGGGTGAGTTTGAGGTGGATAGCCTGAGGTGGGAGGAAGGTAGGTTGGCGGGTTGATATGGTGAGGGTGAGTGGTTGGGTTGGTGTGTGGAGGCCCAACAGGAGGGTTTGGATGGTATTGGTCAGTGGCGGGGTTGATGTGCAGTGGATATGGAGCAAGATTTTCACCAGCTGAAATCCCTTGGGAGCCTGGCCCAAAATGAGGCTCACAGCCAGGTGGTAGCCCATATGGCCACTCTTGTTCAGCAACCGCCTGAAGCGGCATTGATGCGGCAGTGGCCCCAGGTGCCTCAGTCCCTGAGGGTCCCTCCGTGCCTTTCTCCAGCAATTTCATCAACTTGGCGACCTGATCTTTCATTTCGGCCACCTCGTTTCTCAACTCCTCGTTCTGAGTTTCTAGCTCGCTTATGATTTTTGCTCGTGATTTAGTGCTATACGAATGCCGAGAAAGTTGAGTCCGTTATTTTGTTATCTTCTTGTTAAAATCGAGTTAATCAGTGGTTAATTATGACAAAAGAAAATTTAGACATGAAATAAATATGGAGGGACCAGTTTCTCATTGACTGTTATTATTGATTGGGTGCGCTTTCGGCGTTTTGAGCATGAGATGGAAATTAATGCAGAATCATATGCGAAGCGGAATTAACTTCATTCAAGCAAATCAAACTCATTTTACATCTTGGCCTTCCTGTTTGGCCAATACAATGTATTTGTTCATTCTTAAAATTAGGTTTCTACAAAACTGAATGAATTCTTCCACTTCCAGAGGGGTATGGAGCGGGTGCAACGAGGTTTCCGCCTTCTTGAGCAGCTATGGCACTTCTTCAATAGTTGTGTTTGCTAGACTAGCCAGTCTCTCGAAACACCTGGTCTAGTGATCGGCTGTGTCCTTGTACCACTTGTTTTCATCCTGTATATCGCTGATGCCCCTCTGTTGCATCCGGATAACCTCGATGACGTTCCACTTTTCTTCGTTGACCTCGTTTTGCCATGCCACCAGTAGGCCGTCAATCTGTTTCTTTATCTCCTCCACTCGTTGCAGCAGGTCATTCCTTTCTTCTATGACCTAATCTGCTTCCATCCGGATCCTGTCCTTCACGACGAGGAGTTGATTTTTCTCTTCTCTGATCGTGCAGACTTTGGCCCTCACCTGCTCTAGGGCATTTCTCAGTTGGTGGTTTTCTTGGAGTGCAGCGTCCCTTTCTTGTGCCCTTATCCCAAGCTCTTTATTGGCTGCTTGCAAGTTAAGATGAACTCGGGAGGCGTGCTCACGTTCGCCTTTTTGCTACTCTCGGATACTTTCTATCACGGTCTCATTTTCTTGCTTTTCCCTTCTCAACGTAGCACATTCCTACTGTGATTTCAGTAGCTCCTCCTCCAACTGGCTATTCTTCCTGGTCATCGCTTCTAGTTTTTCCCTTAGGCTCTTAACAGCCTCATCCTCAAATGCTTCTGCTGTTGATGGGCCTCCGGACGCGGCGACTGGGGGTTGGAATGGCAACTTGATCTGTTGTACCCTATTTCTGACCCACTGCTTGTATCCCTCTTTGGCGGCACAGCTTCGGACCCTTAGGTCCTTCCCCTTATGGGTGACAGTCTCCCATGCTTCCCGGACCCTTTGGAGACCTTCAGCAAAATCCCCTTCATAGTTCAACAGGAAAGGGGTTAAGAGCTCGTCTGATGGGGTTCCCTGATGGGGGTAGGCCAGTTGTCGTTGCCCCAGTATCGGGTTGTAGCTGATGTAGCCTCGAATTCCCATGAGCAGTACATTTGGAAACCCCTTGCAATGGTAGATCAATTATGTTCTCTGTTGCCAAGCCGGCTGCCATCTGACCTGCTTTTCTATCAAATTGGTGAAGTGGGCTGCCCATTCCTCGTTGTTCATAGGTTTGATCTGGTAGCACAAGAGGTCGGATATCGGACACTGCACCTTCATATTCCTCTTGAAAGCGTGAGCGGTCACCCATATATACAGCACCGGTAGGCAGCATATTAGCTTCTTCCCCTTCCCCTCATGGTAAAGGTTCAGGGTATAGTAAACATCGGCCAACAGAGCTGTGACGGGGTTTTCAGCCCTATTCCTCCGAGCCAAGAAAATATCAACAGCGTTTAAGTCCACGAAGTCTTCTATGCCAGGAAAGAGTACCAGCCCATAAATGGTGAGGGCTAGCACGTCCATGTAGGTGTCCCACTGGTGGCTGTCAGCCAGATGCTGCATGTAGGCCTCTAAGAACCCTCGGGTAAATCCCTTGGCTTGATTCTTCCCTTGGTAATCTGTTAGCCGGTCGCCAGATTGTAGGCCCAAAGCCTGTGCAGCAGCTCGGAACGAAGCGTGGTGCTCTTGGTGGTTGTAGGGTCTGTACCCCTCCAAAGGCAGGTCTAGGATCTGTTCGAATTCTTCGAGGGTGGGTGCCAACTGGAAGTAGAAAACGTGAAGCACCTGAGAGGGGGGTCGTAATATTGTACCATCGTCGTGAGGGGCCCCTCCTGTACCCTAACCTTCAGCAGTTTCAACACATTGCCATACCTTTTGACGAACGACATCTGCTGGATGCTTGTCAACTTGTTCCCGAAGGCTTCTAAACTGGTGAAATTTGTCAGTTTGATCCCAACCCGTCTTCTTTTTCTCAATTGCCCGGATTCCGCATTAATTTCCATTTTACCTCTTTCAAAAGTCAATGAGAATCTGGTCCCTCAGAATGAACAGAAAAAGGAAAATGACAAAAATAAACATGTTAGACACTTGACCAAAATGAAACTAATGCATGAAGGAAAAAGAAAAATGGCAGTTATGATGCGAATGTTACAACTTTCCCCTTTTTCTTTTTTTCTCTTTTTCTTCTCTTTTTGCTCTTACTCTTTTCCATTTTTCCTTGCTTATTATTTTTGCTTTTCATCTCATTCCTTTTTTCTTTCTTTTTCTTCTCTCTCCCCTTTTCTTTATTTTTTCATTTTCTCCTCTTTTCTTTTTTCCTACCCTTCCTTTTTTCTTTTTCTTTATCACCCCAATTACAGATAAATATAAAACAAACCAGAGTTGGTGATGAGCGCCCTCCTTCTATCCTACTCGGGTAACCTGTCCTAGGGATCTATGGCCTTTTATGCATGAACCTCTCATAAGGTGGTCAGTAATCCTGAGGTGTAAAAGGTCACTAGAGCCAAGTTCCAGTCCGTAATGCTTGTCATAACAGCAGAAAAAGCTACCAGTTGTAGGGCATTATGAATAGGACACACTCTAGCTGGGATTTTCGTGATAGTCAAACAGGACGTAAGCCCCAAAGTGACACCACTAGATTCCTCTAGTCCTAGGCAGCACTCAAACCTAGGTACAGGGCCCCACTCATGACAAAATGTATATGAAATGCATGGAGGGCACATTATTTTGGGATACCTGCAATTGGGGAAATCGCACAAATATATCGTAGAATTTAAAACAATTATTATTCGTCTACCTTAGGGTTATACATAGAGTAAACAAACATGGAACAGATAAGCGAATAAATAAGTCGTGCAAATAAACAGAAAAGGCATCAAAACAACACACATTCAATTAAACAGGCTTGACTCTCTAAATGTCCCCAGTGGAGTCGCCATCTGTCGCAAAAGTAATTCCGACGAGACGACGAACTCGCTAAAATTTAAAACGAATTTTATTTTGAACCAATGTGGAGTCGCCACCAAATTTTTATTTAAGGGAAAAAGATTTGAAAAAACCTTAACTCGAGGATAAGATTTAGGTTCGGGAGTCGGTTACGAGTGGGGAAGGTGTTAGGCACCCCACTCGCTCGTTCCGAAGAACGGTACCCTTAAACTGAGTGTGTGATTTTTGAAGACGTTTGATCCCTTAATTAATGTGAAATAAATAACTTGATGGAGGTTAGCCTGACAGGACTTGATCCTGGTCCTACGTATTCCCCGGTGCAATGGGAAACTCAAGGCTTACGTAGTTCTGGTTTGTGAAGGCTTGACCTTCGAAAGGTGTTTGAATTAAAAAGCAAATGCGTTGTTGTCCTTTTTTTAAAAAAATATTTAAGGGTGCAATCTCAATCCACCTATGCACAGGGCCCAAGACAACTACGACTGCACTTGGACCCATACGGACCTCTAAACAACGAACAGCAGAAAAAGCTACCAGTTCGTTTTTAGGGCCCATTGCATGAGATTAAGGAATGCAAAAATAAGATTTTTTAGAAGGGACTTTCTTGTTTTGTAACTATTGGAGTCACGGGAGGTTTAAGCAGACCTTCGGGAAGTTTTAGGGGTCAAATTGTAAGTACGAAAATATAGGGGTCTAAATATGAATATGAAAAGTTTAGGGGTCAAGACATGAATATGAAAAGTTTACGGGTCAAAACATAAATATGAAGTTTTGGGGTCAAAACATAAATATGAAGAGTTTAGGGGTCAAAATATAAATATGAAAAGTTTAGGGGTCAAAACATAAATATGAAAAGTTTAGGGGCCTAGTTGCAAATTCTGGAAGTTGGGGGACCTATCTGCAAATTTTAGAAGCTGAGGGACCTATACGTAATTTTAGAAAGTTGGGGAAATTAAAGGAAATTGCAGAAAGGTTCTCTTCTCCCTTGGTGCACTAAACTAAGTTCTTAGCTACAGGGCTTCCGCCATGGCCCATGCGGCTACGTACGATCGCACCTAACTCCTGTAGGCTGGGTATGTCCATCCGAGGTCTCTTCTGCTTCCCATGAAGAGCTCTCGGTCCAGGTCTCCTCCGACCCCATTTATATCACGCACGCGAGGACCAAGGTTGGGCACTCCGTTTTGCACTGGTCAGGGTGGTTGGGGAGAGTCTTGGCTCCACCTTTGTAACAAGTATCGGGCTCCTGTTTTCAGCTGGAACTCCCACGGTTCTGGCCCTCTGGGTTCGTGCGAGTATGGATGCAAGCTGTTCCATGCTGCTCTGTTCCCCCACCCCTACAAGGAGAGCGTTCGGGTTCACCGAGAGTTCAGTCCGACTAGGTGAGAAACGCCGAAGCGACTATGGCAGCGGCTGTGCACGATCCATTCCCCCACGGCTGGTGGTAGTGAGTTTCTGACCGGTCATGACTTGGTTCACATGAATCTTTCCTGATGAACCTGATTAACTACTCCGGGTGGGTCGCAAGGCAAAACGGGGTGGCTATTCCAGCTGGCTGCCGGTCTAATCGATCGTATACGGGCTCGCACCGCCAGAGGACTCACGCGATGGGATATACGCACACTCTTAGAGGTCCCTAACAAGGTGTAGGCTCACTGCCCAGGATCAGAGCTAAGACCCGCGCCACGCCTTAATACGGACTCCCTCCGTTTGCCTTGGATAGACCTAGAGGAAGAGGGTGTCTATGGAGTCAAACTTCCCATTGGTTTTGGAAAGACGTCACCCATGCACCCGTCTTCTTTGGCACTCACTGGACCTTTAAAGGCATGCTTTGAACAACCTAGTTCCGCACATCCACTTATTCGCCATGAGGCGAGTGGTGTCGACTCTAGGCGTTTTAAGTTGAAACCAAATTCCCCAAATCAACAACCCCATGAATGACCCAACCCGACATTTTTGCATATATTCAAACAGATTGAGTGCAATTTATATTCAAGTGAATTCAGTATAGGTTTTTCGATTTGAACATGAATCAGACAGATTAATTATGCAGACTGTGAATCCAGGACTAACCTCGATTTTGAATCGTAACAGGCTTGATTCTTTTTCTTGCGGTGTGCCTGAACGGGAACCTTGGGACCAGAAGGGTGATGTGTAGAAAGGGGGGGTCGAAGAATGGGAAGACAAAAAAAAAACCTCCCCCATGTGATTGCCTTTCTCCCTTTTATAGGCCTTTTCCCCTGCTATTTTACTTTTTTCCTTCTTTCTTTTTGTTTTTATTCTCTTCTTTATACTTCCTTTTTTTCTATTCTATTATTTTCATTATTGTTATCTTTATTCCGAATATGTTTTTATTTGTTTATTTTTGCATTTATATTTATATATTTATTTATTTTAATCTTTCTTCTTTTATTTTTCCTTTCATATTATTTTTATTATTTATTCATTATTATTATTTTTTTCTTATATTTTAATTATTATTATTCTTAATTATTTGTAAGTATTTTGGTTTTACTTTTGTGTTGTTTTTTTTTCTTTTATTATTATCCATTTTTTTTATTCTCCGTCCTTTTTTTGCTATAGTTTTTGTTTTTTGTTTTTTTGTGTATTTATTTTTCATGTTTTGTTTCTGTTTTGATTTTTTCTAATAATTTATTTCTCTTCCTCCCCTTTCATTGTTTTGACTATTATTTTCAAATTGTTTTGACTATTATTTTTGAATTTTCTTCTTTTTGATCTTTTCCATTTCATATCTTTTAATTTTTTTTATCTATCGTTCATCTTTACTTATATATATATATATATTTACTATTATTATTTTTATTATTTTTTATATTTGGATTGATTTTTCATTGTTTGCTCATTTATTGTTTAATTTAATGCCAGCCTCTTGGTTAATTTTAACCATTAGTTTAAAAAGAAACTCGGACATAATTGAATGTTTATAATTACAAATTTATTTCTAATTTTTAAAGTAATAAAATTAATTCTTCACATTAAAAAAATTTCAAATTAACTTCTTTACTTATTTAAAATAATATAAATTAATTTTTTCTATAAATAGTTTTAAGAACTAATTAAAAAACAATAAAAAATTTGAAACTATGTAAGCCTCGTTTGAAAAACTAAATAAATCAGAAATCAAAATGCTAATAAACCCAACAAGATTGTACAAAGCATGACCAATAACCAAAAAGGAACAAGATTGTACTCAATTGATAATGAATAGTAGCAGGCATCAACCTTTGCACGGAGATGCCGAAGTAAAAACTTCAATTAGTGGACAAAAGAACTTGTGAGTGCCATATTAGGAAGTAAATTCGCAGCATGAAGACCCAAAATAATAACTCACGGGATGACTTGAACCACCAAGTTGTACAAAATATAAGTATTACAAATTGAAATTCCATTTACTTGGTTTGGATGGCAACATGAAACGGAAAAGCTTACAAACTGCAGAAACAGCCAGAACCTTCGAGATTTAATCCCAGCAATTAGGGTCAACACAAGGGTGAATTGGGTCAGTCTATGACACAATATCATTCCCCCCCTAAATGAATTTATACAATAATTTTACAACCTTCATACAAGTGAGCACAATTAAAAAGACCGGTTAGTTTCCATAACTGAGTGCAACATTTCAACTCTTTTTTTTTCTTGTAACTTTTACAATTCTAAGGAAGCACAACAGGAACATGGTTACTATATATTAAAGATCTTCACCCTACAAAATCATGCAACAATTGTCCCCCAATAACTCTTCCAAAATGCCTATTTTGTGATTCAAAACCACCCATAACATAACCTTCGTTGTTGGGTTCAAGACCAACACCAAAACGCTGTGCTGCACTCAAGGGGAAGGATTCAGCCAAACTAATCCCATGATTTTGATAAAGACCAAGTGTTAGTGACACATTATTATTGCTTGCACTACCACCCATGCTCGCTCCAACACCCCCTGTGCAGGGAAGATTCAGTTGTTCCTCACTCCTAACCGCTGTGTTGGGAATTTCGTTCATGCTGTGCCTGTAAGGAGCATACTCAAGTTTATCTGTTGAGGTAGACGGATTCTCAGAAACAATTGAGTTATCACAAGGTAAATGATCACTTGTCTTGTCCTTACATTCTTCTTCCTTCTGTAAATTTGAATTTTTTTGAGCTTGACGTGTTTCTAGCGTATGTATTTCTTCCACCATTGGTTTCCACAGCCTTACTCTTGCATTAATGAACCAATTCGACACCTAGCACAATGATACAAGTTGTCAAACATTAGGGGAATAAACACACTCATCAATAAGAATGAAAAGATTAGCACATGTTTGGGTAGACATTATTTTTGAGAATTAACCACTTTTTTTTTTTAAAGTTCTATAAAGAAACCAACAAACAAACGCAATTACATCTCTAAAATAAACTAAACCAAACATGCACTTAAAGAATGAACCCTTCACAAGAATGTTCACCTGGCTCCGAGATAAACCAGTTTGTTTAGCCAACATCAGCTTGTCGGTATCAGTGGGATAACTGTACCAGGAAAAAAATAACTGAGCAATAAAAAAACTAAACACAAGGTATCGGAGGGGGTTCAAATGCATACGGATGTTAATATTGGCAGGGGAGGTATTAGGAAACTCACCATGTCCTCGAAGGTTTGGCAAAGACAAGGCATTACATTATATATTGTGAAATAAAATAACATAAAATGGCACTTACGGGTGCAGAAAGTGCTCAAACAACCATGCTCTGAGAACAGTCACAGCACACTCAGGGAGTCCTCTTTGAGGGCGCCAAACAGGTTGTTGTTCAAGAAACCCTGGCCTTTGGCTGTAAGGGCCTCCTCTATCACTGTTGCTAAACCTTGGAGATTCATCCTTCCTGTTGCTTATGTGAAAATGAGTTATATTTGCAAACTGAAGCTGATCAGTAATTGCATTCTTCAAACATCTAAAATGCTTGGACATGGCTTTTATAGCCAAACTTGCATACGGAGCTGCATTGCTGAGGCCGGAAACATACTCAAACGATGTTACTACAATTTGCATCTGCTGATAGTATTGCCTGTACCTTCTGTATACCTGTTCAGGACAAATAAAGAACAACTCTATTAATTAATATTAGGATTAAATATCAAACATCATTGCAGCTAAGGAATGCATTAATATTTGCAATTCCTGTTTAAGCAATAAACTTGGCATTGATAAGAAAGAAGAAATTATTAAGTACTCAAATTACTCATTTAATAGAGCCGAGACTGGAACCCATTTTAGCCAAAGGTTGATAGAGATTACTAAATTTAGCCACCAAAGCATTGAAGGACTTACAGAAATCTATAAAGTCCTTAATGGCCATAGACCCTTTACTGTTATTTCATTAGCTGTAGTATTTTTAAACTTAACTATATTTTATTTTTAGGCAGAGTCATGTAAAACAAGACAAATAAATCTATGGCATTTGTATTTTTTAAAAATAAAAAATTATCAAATCATGAACGATTCAAATCATTTATCCTCATAGTAAGGAAATAATAAAGTAATTGAAATAAGTATTATCAAATGAAAAATGAGGATTTAGAAATGCAGGCGCATAATTGCAGTTGATTAAGCAGCAGTAATTCCTCTCACATTTGGTGGACACTTTTCCATCGTTGCACCTTTCATACAGTAACAAATAACTTGACCAGCAATAGTACGAAAGAAGCTGTTCTCTAACAACTGTAATTAGATCAGCAAACCCCAGTCGAGAGGTATGTCAGGACCAACTAGATCAAGTGATATTCAAAATTTCATAAATGGATCTACTTTGGATAAGAGAATTTTCCAAGTCGAGGTGCAAGTACCAATTTGTGTTTACCAACTTAGATCATATTAGTGGCAAAAATGAACTAATTAATATTCTCCTGCCTAGGCATAGTTATCATCCCAAAGGCCCAATTCAAAGAGGCATATTCCTGAAAAGGATCAGAGACCTAACTTTGGAAAACAAGCAAAGCACATTTATTGCCCAATCATTTTTCGGGCCAACAAGAAGACCAGATTAAAATTCTCTGGTGAGAATCATAATTTTTTCATTAAAAAAACAGAAAGCTTAATAATCCTTAACGTCACCAACTTCATTTTAAATTGCAGTTGAAATTGCAGTTGTAGTCATGAATGTAGTGGCTTTCCAATTTCCAAAATTGCTGGCAAATACAGCTATAATTTCAGTCACAACGTGGTTGTGGTGACCTCAAAAACCGCAATACTGTGGCCGCAACTGTAGTTGCAGTACCACATTCAAAACCTGTCCACCAGACTTGGCTAATGAACATCTCAACACTGTAGCTCCATTTCCAAGATGATAGGACTCATTCACAGTATTTTTTTTGGCCCATTCCTTCACAACGATTTAAACAGGTAATGTATTGGTAAATCTTCACAACTGTATTTCATGAGTTCTAAGGCAATTTGGGCCCACGAAGGGTTGGAGTTTCTACTATCACCCACACATTCTTATGATAGACATGAACCTGGATCACCATACATCATTTGTGACAATCACATGTGAAGCTCCACATATTTGATAATGTATTACCTAGACAAACAAATTATATGACAAGCACATAACATAAGTTTACTCAAACCTCATAAATTTCAGTTTCCTAGCTTTTGCATCCAATAAATTTACACATAACTTAACTTCTACACCATTTCAATTCTTGCACAAGAATTGGTCAAAATTCCTAGACATTCATGTGATACACTAAGGAACTGATCACTATGCAGGAACTGTGATGTAAAATTGAACTATGAATGGCTTCCAAAGATAGGTTCAACCAGGGAAAAATCAAAGGCAGCATACACAAATTATTGCAAAAGTATATATTTTATCAATGTTATCATTTATCACCCTTTTTCTTTCTTAAGGTTGTTCTAATACTCAAAGAGCAATCTGAGAAAAAAATGCATAAGAGAACATTAACCCTTCCATTTTTTACAAGGTCATCTGAATGTGAGTTAACCAATACAGTACAAACTACAAAAAGCCTGTATATTATTCTTAAGGCACATAGTACTTAGTCTCCTGAAGGTATATACATTTTGTAGCCTAAAATTTAAATATATTGTATACTGCAGCTTCATCCACCAAAGAAAAAGAAAGGGGACAATAATCTATAATTAATAAAATGATATAACGTATTGCATGTATCTTTACTAGGTAACCATCACAAAACATGTATGACACATAGAGTTCATTTCATGCTACCCTTTATCATTAATATTGTCCAATCAGAAAAAGTAACATAAATATTTAATATCTTGATACCAATCGATATATTCACCAAATATGCATCATATCCCATGAACTGCTTTCTTACAAAAACAATTTATTAGCAATAAATTCCAGCAAACAGTGAAATATTAAATTTTATCAGGATTCATGTGTTTGAATGACATGCTCTACTATTTTAGCATCCAGATCTTCAGTAATATGTCAAAATAATACCTAACAAATAAAGCCAATCTTACATAAAGGCAAAACACCTTGTCATCTAAGAATGTAAGTCCTTTAACCTTTGAACACCATGATCATATCACCACATGCTTTTTCGAGAGTATATATCTTTTCCAACCGATTCCTTCAATAACTTTATGCAAATTGTCCCTCCAAACTGGGTGGCGTAGTCACTTATTATAAATCTTTCTATAGTTGACAGATACTTTACAATGCCAATCTTGGTGCATATATTCCTTCCCATTAACTTTTTCAAAAAGCACAATTGAGTTCACTGAGGCCATCCATCACATGAAATGCAAGAATCTTGATGCGCATAGAATACAGTTAAAAGACCATCGGTGAAAGCTATAAATTATATTGACTTAATCAAACAAATATCACCATAAACCACACACTTACTCAATGCAATCAATCAGAAAACTTAACCAAACTTTTACTTTGAAGGAATCACCAAGGATACGCCAAAAAAAAAAAACATTAAAACAATAAACTGGAAAAGGTATTTTTCTCAAAAACCAATTTTCTTCTGGATAAACTAATCTAAAACAGTAACATAACTGGACAAAATGACTAAAACTGAATCAACAGGAACGTCAAAAATGAACTAACAACAAAGAAAAAACCATTTCACCAAAATTCTCATATAACAAAAAGACATCTGAACGAGAAAAAAGATATTAAAACAAGAACAAAAAAGCACAAACCTCATCAAGCATAGTTAATAGCCTTGACTTTTTGCGACCATCAAAGGCATGATCCCCAAGTGGATCTTCAGTGGAAATCTCGTGAGGAGGAGAAGGAGGAATAGGCTCCATCAACGATGTATCAGCCATCATCTTCTCAGCACAAACTCCACCAACATCACATAACTCTCCCAATAATTGCTGCGCTGGCTTCAAGAACCTCGATCCCTTCAAAACAGAAGCATAACCAGTGAATGGTCCCATTGGCACTGTGCCTCTCAACACTTCATTCGAGGCAGAACCACCATAAATCACACATCCACCACCAACCTTATCACCATACATCACAGACCCGCATCGCTGAAGATTCACACTATTGTTGTTGTTGTTTGATGAAAGAGACAACGACAAAGGCTCAGGCTTAAACACCATGATCTCACCACCACCACTATTATTATAACTCTGATCAAACTCCCTAAGGTTCTGTGTTTGGTAGAGAAACAAGTTGTTGTTATTGTTGTTGTTGCTGTTGTTAATGACTTGAATTGTAGCTTGGTTCAAAGGCAAGGAAGATTCAGGATCCAAGTAAGAAACCGAAGATGAGTTAGAGGAACAAGAAGAAGAAGAAGCTGCGAAGCCCATCATCAAGTTGGAACGTTCTTCCTTCACAGCACAACCTAAGTTGCGCTTGGAGGCATGGTTGTTGTTGTGGAAAGTGGTTAACAAATCAGAAGAAATGAATGAAGAAGGGTCATACAAAGGAAGCAAAGTTGAAGGTTCAAGGAGAGGTTGTTGTTGGTTCTGTGTGACCACAACTCTTAGCTTATCTCTTCTGCTTTGTTGTGGCACATGGTATGCCTCAAAACCCTCAGCCATAGATAATAATCAAACAACCAACCAAAAATAATAATAATAATAATAAATAACAAAAATTCCAAAAATGAAGCTTTTTAGTAGATGAAGTGACACAGATTAAAGAGCAAGAGAAAGAGAAAGAGACAGAGAAAGAAAAAGAGAAGAGGATGAAGCAAGCAGCGGAAGTGAAGTGACGATGAAATGAAAGGTTATGTGTAATAATAATTATGAGTGAAGCATGAGTAAGAGAAAAAGCGGTTGGGTTTAATGAGTGAGATACGTGAAGTAATTTTAATGAGAATTGAGGTTTTGTGGGGTTTTTGGGAATTTGGTTTCACTGAACACACACACTCACTCACACACTCAAGTTGTGGTTCAGAGAACACCACACATTCTTTATTTCTTTCTTCTCCTTTCTCCCTTCAATACAAGGAACGAGGTTCAAACTCTCAAGGCGACGAGACCTATAGGGTTTCCGGAAACCGGATGGCCACTGGCTATTCCCGGTAACAATTGAAGTATGTATGTGTAGTGTGTCATGTATGGGATGTGTCTGCTGCTTGTTGCAGGTATTTCTGACACTGCGTTGCGTTTCTGGGTTCTGTCGTTTTCCCAATCTTCTTACTTTATCATTTTTAATTAATTATTTTTTTATCTCTCATCCAAACCAATTCTGTTTCAATCCACAATACTTTTATTATAAGAGCAACTTTTTTATAAATAAAATTTAAACTTGACATCTATATTAGGTCTTAATAGTAATTTATTTTTTATTTATCAAATAATTAAAATATATGTACCAAAAAAATGATTAAAAAATATTAAAATTATTGTTTAGATTTTCTAAGAAATGTATTGTTTTCCATTATATATTATTGAGTATATATTCAAAAATTGTAAAATAAATTATACAAGATTAATATAAATATAATTTTTCATTTTTTTGCATTTCACGTTAAGACATTCCTCAATGGAAACTTTGGTGTGTTTGACATGTTATCTCCAAGATTAATGTTTTAGTGTGTGAATAACTAAAATCGAATAAGTTTATTATTAAGAATATGCCATTGGAAGTAAAAAGGATATGACTTTTATATTATATAGGTTGAAAATTTTATACTAAACTTAATAATTTTTTTTTGAGATAAAATTTATAAATATAATTATTTTATTTTAAAATTACTTTCTATCCAATTAATTTCACAAAATTAAATTTACGAAAACTCATTCACGTAACATTTTTAGCTTTACACATTTATTTTATATTTTTTGAACTTTTTTGTTAGTTTTATGAAATTTACTATTTATATATCTGATCTAATAACTGATATTGTGTTTGCCATGATTTTACTATTTAGAATTTTTGGGCAGTATATATATATATATATATATATGTTTTGAATAACTTTTATTGTATAGAGAATCAAAATAATACCTAAACCCTAATGAAATTCCAATAATCTTGCTTGAACAGTAACTTCTATTTTCTTTAACTATGTTAATTTTTGGTTTGATGAAATACAAACCAGGCTAATTTCCATCATAATATTAGTTAAATGATTGTTTTAATTGTATGTTTAAATATATATGATAAAAATAATAAATAATATTTTTATTAAAATTATAATATTTATTATTAATTCCTTGAATCATAATTATTAATAGAAATTTTTACTAAATATATATTTATATATTAAAAATGTATTAATCAAATATTTTTACTGATAAATTATGTAAAATATTATAGAAAAATGAATTTAATAGATATATTCGAAAATTCAAATTTTCAAATTGAAAATTGAAAAATAATAAAAAATAAAATTTTAAAGTTAATTAAATTATTTTAAATTTAGATTAAGAAGATGAGATGTGATAGTGACAGGAATGGTGATGACGCACGTGAGAGGAAAGGAACAGAGCGATGAAAGAAAGAAAGGCTGATTTTACCCTTCTCAACACTCATCCGCCAAACCGAAAACCCCTTTTGCGTCACTATCTCGGTTTAGGAAGTTTTCGTGTTTTTGTATGCTTTATTTTGACGGAAAACAAAATATAAAAAAAAAGTAAAAATAAAATATAAAAAATATATTATTTAGTTGAAAAAAACGAAAAATTTATTCATTTTTATTTATTTAAATAAATAAGAGAATAAAAAATATTATTCTTATTTTTCAAATATAATATTTTAATATTTTTAAATTTTTAAATATAATATTTCAATAAAAATATTCTTAATTTTGATATTATATAAATATTATTTAATAAAAATAAAAAATTCACATTTTCTTCCATTATTTCTTTCATTTTTAGGAAAATTTTTGTGATCTCACATAAATTAATTTTTTCTTTAATTTTATTTAAATAAATAATCTAGATTAATTTTATTTTTTATATAATAAATAAAATATTATGTTTTTAATATACATTTAAAAATAAATAATAAAAATTTATAAATAGTAAATTTTTATTTAAAATTATAACATTTATGTTATCATGATATTAAATTATGTAATAATTAATAAAATTTTATTGTATATAGATTTTATTATATGTCTTAAGCATGTATTAAAAATTATTTTTTATTAATTATTAGAAGAAAAAGGAAAAGATAAAGATTAATAAAAAATTGCTACCAAATACTCTAACAATGTTAATTTAAAAGTTAAAAATAATTTTTATTAAAAAAATGCCATTATCAATGTACAGTACAACGATAATAGTATTAAAAATATTTATTTAATGAGTTTTAATTTGGTTATAGTTAAATATTTGAAAAATTTTATGAATATAAGTATAAGTATTATAATATATTTATATTTATTTACTTGCATATTATATATATAATTAAAATTATGATAAATATTAAAGTTATCATTTAGGAAAATAGAAAATCGAATTATGGTCATTTTTGAAAATACAGGGAGAAGAAGAGGTATTGCCCATTGTCATCCTAATGCCATTAGTGTAACTTTAAATGCATTTTAATGCAATGTAATAATAAAATATTGTTATTGATTCTTTAATTAATATCTTAAAAATACTTGCTAGCATTATCTTTAAGAAATAGATATTTTAATTATTTGTTGTGTTTAAAATATATTCAAGATTAAATAATAATAATAATAATAATAATAATAATAATAATAATAATAATAATAATAATAAGATTTTTTTTAGATGATATGTACCTCTAGAGTACAATCCTATTTGAATTAACAATATCCATATATAGTAAGGTTAACTCTTCTCACAAAGATTTTTTTGTACAGAAGTTTTTAAATCGGATGTCTTACATAAAGAAAATTAAATATGCATTACTTAACAAAGGGAAAAGAAAGTTTAGGAAGAGCAGAGAGAATAAACTCTTTCCTAATTTTGTTATCTAAAAAATATTAATTTGGAGAACTCAATAACTAAGTTTAGAAAGGAATTTGGATGATTTTAAAAATAACTCTATCCTTTCCTAATTTTAAAAATATATCAAATATGAAAAGAGAAAGTTATAATCCTTTTTCTCTTTTTTTTTCCTGTAAAATTCATCTTCCACTTCTTACTTAATTATTTAAGAAAATAATACTTTCTCTATTTTTTTATTGTTCCATTTTAAAAAAAAATATTTTATTTGTTATTTTAAAAATTTAGAATAATATATCTTTTAATTATACATTTATTCTTCGAGAGGATTTTAATTAATATAAGAAGTTAATAGATGAAAAAATTGAGCATATAATAATAAATTATATAATAGTTTTAATATAAATAAAAATATTAATAAAATTTTTATTCTCTATAAAATAATTTTAAAAAATAGATAAAAATAGAATGAAAATTACCTCAATATTAATTTGAAAATTATAATGAATACGTATTAATAATAATTTTTAATAAAAAGATTATTTTAATTGTTTGATCACTATCCTTTTTAATATTTTTTTAATAAGTAACAATTCATACTTTTATACTTAAAATTAAAAATCATGTTGTGTTGAATAATTGGTGGAACGTTAGTCAAGCTCACCAAAAAGCTAGAGTAATTATGATGAAGTGAATTGTCTGATAGAGGGATTAACAAATTAATGGATTAAACTACAATCAAGTTCTGTTGATTTATTTTGCCTTTGACGTTAAAGTAATATAACAAGTTATTAAGCTTCCATAAAAATTGTAGATTTTTGTTAGTGCAGTTTAAGCGTTGTTTGTCGGATATGTGATTCATGAACTTGCAAGATCTCTTAAAATTAAGTTGTCCGTTAGTTAAATGGGATTAAAATTAATAACTATGACACTTTCTTATAATTATTTCTTTCATTTGTTATTTTCATTAAAATAAAAATTTAAAATTTAAAATTCTAAAAATATAATTAATATTTTTATTTTAAATTAATGTTTACTTTTTACTTTTATATTTTTATAGATTTTATATTTCTCTATTTTTATTTATTATTATTATTTTATTAATTATTAGATAAACAAGAATATAGTTAAAATTTCAAACAAAAAAAAGCTTGCTTACAATAATTTTAGTCAAAATTTCAAAAAAATAAAAAATTTGATAAACATAATAAAATCTTAAAATTAAATAAAAAATTTAAGTATGATAAAAAAAATTTAAAATTTTACAAGTGCGTAAATTAAGAAAAGATACTAAAATATTTACTCTCAAAAATTGAAAAATAAAAAATAATACTAAAAAAACTATAATTCAAAAAATTAAATACATAATAAATATTATACAACTTTTTTACATATTTAAAAATCTAAAAAAATATGGATATAATAATTTTAGTTAAATCTCTAAAAAAATTTTTAAGAATTCGATAAAAAGAATAACCTTTAAAAAAACAAAAATTTAAGCAACATAAAAAATTTCAAAATTTATCGGATGTGTAAATTAATTATATGAAATAGACATATAATTTGCATCAATCAAGATTTCATGTTAAAAGATATATCCCTTTATATAAAAAGACAAGAATGATAGTAAAAAAGTTACAGTTTAAAAAGTTGAATATATATAAAATGTAATACAAGTTTTAAAAACATTTAAAATTAAAAAAAAGTTTAGATACAATAATTTTAATCAAAACTTATAGATAAAATATTTAAATATTATTAAAAAATATCAAAAATATCATATTCATAAATTATTACATTCACATAATTTAACTTTTATCGATGTTCATTAACACTAATATTTATATTCTATTTATATACTATGCGATCGAGTTTGCAAATTCTAATTATATATCTAATCATTATCAATGAATTTAAACATAATTCAACATCATCCAAGTACACTTCAAAGCAAAAAGAATTTTTAAGTATAACCAATAGCATATTTATTATATATATTAAGATATAATTCAAAATTCAACCATCAAATAAACATCATCAATTTAAATTGAGCTAGCTAACTCTCCTTAACTAATTGATTTTACATATTTTAAGATCCAAAGTTCTCCTCCTCCTATCAAGAAAAGAAATTGTCACTATCCTATCTCTTTCAATAGGGTTTTTTTCCAATTTTTTCTCCTCCAAAATAGTTCCTACATCATTGAAGACATAAATAATTAATGTATAACAATTAGGAACCAAATAAAGCTAAAAAATCATACCAAATGAAGATTTTGTTTTTGGATACTGGTCATGACACTATTTATCCAAGTTTAAGATTGGATAATGGAGGAGAAACAAAGAGATTTAAAGAGAAAAATTCAAACTCGAGACCAATAGAAATACAAATAATTAGTATATAATAAATAGAAATCAAAACAAGCTAAGAAATCATGTAAAAATGGAGAGTGAATCTTGAATTTACTATTCATCCAATCATAAATGTGAAAAATGGAGTAAAGATAAAGACAAACAAATGAAGAAATTAACCTTAATAGAGGATTAAACTTTTGAGGAGCAAAAATAACTAAAATGGATGAGTCTTTTGTGTGTTCTTATGAATAAGGAGAAAAAAATTATGGAGAGAAAAGAGAGAAGCGTTGTTCATATCGACAGTTATGAAAACAAGATAAAAGTATTGATTGTGTTTAAAATGAGAAACATTTTTGAAAAAGTTTTTCCAAATAGACAATTTTTGAAGTTTTTAATTTTATAATTAAAAATTAAAATAATTTAAAAATATTCTAATCAACTTTATTTAAAGAATAAACTTCTAATTCTAAAGCTTTTTATATATTTAAAAATTCTATTTAGTTAGTAGATAATTTAGAAAAGTTTGTAACAAATATTTTTAAAGTTATTAGTTTATAATTAAAAATTACAAAAAAAATTATAAAATTATTCTAAGAAATTTTTTTTAAATAATAAATTAATAATTTTCATTATTTCTATTCCCGAAAATTCCATTTAGTTATCATTAGAGATGTAAGTGAATAAGACCATCCAACAGGGGCTTATGGCTCGACTCGCTTAAAGCCTAGCTCAAACTTGTTAAAAAACCTTTTTAGATAAATAAGTCAGACTTAAACTTATGAAAAAACCTATTTAACGTATCTAGGGCCTATTTATATTTATATATTATATATATTTATTTTAATATATTATATTTGTATAATATTTATTTTATATTTTATTTACATAATATTAATATATATATATATATATATATATATATATATATATATATATATATTAGGCCTATTAATTATCTTTTTATCTTGTAGGCTTTAATTCTGTAAGCCTTCTTAATCAATTATTTATATAGGCTTTAAGTCTATTTATTGATTTTTTTGTAATGTAGGCTTTTAAACAGACTTATAGGCCTTGTAGGATTTAAAATAGGTCAGGCCTTCCTTAACAGGAAAAAAAAGTCTTTAATAGATAATAGGCATAGACTCAGACTTCAACATTTTTTAAACAAGTCAGGATTAAACACTCAAAGTCTAACTCGACTTGACCTACTTCCATTCCTAATTATCATACACTTAAAAAAAATTCTTAACAAGTGTTTTTCAAAGTTATCAGTTTTAAAATTAAAAATAAAAAAAATAATAAAATTATGATAATCAATTTTTTTTAAAGAAAAAATCTCTACTTCTCCCTCCTTCTACTTTTAAAAATCCTACTCTTGTTAACTAATTGACACAAGACCTTCTAAAACATTTTTTTAAGGTTTATAGTTTTGATAAAAATAAAAATATAATAAAAACTTCTAAAAAAATTATATCATTTATTTTTGTATAAAAAAATAACTCTTTATTCATCATTCATTAATGTCTAAAAATTATATCTAATTATCAAATAAATCATGAACAACATAAATAAAAAAAAATAAAAACAACAAAAAACTATAGCAACAAAATTGAGTGTGTTACAATTAGCAATTGAAAACTAAAGAATGATGTTTTAAAAACTATAATTTAATAAATTGAATGTAACCAATACTATGATAAGTGTAAAAACTCTTAAAATTCCATAAAAAATTTGGATGCAACAGTTTTAGTCAAAACTCAAATAATTTGGAAAAAAAAAAAGCCTAAAAAAGATAAAAATTTATGTAACAGTAGAAAATGTCAAAATTTTATAAGTTCATATACGTTTAGAAGTTGTGTAAATTCATTATTCAACACTTAATTTAAGTTAATTGGAATTTAATGCTAAAATCTAGCATTCTTAAATAATTTGACCTACAGAATATGTATGATAAGAGAAATTCTTTTTCGAAATCTAGATGGATCTAAACGTAGCCATATGATTATGTTGAATATCATGATGAACTAATTTATTTATACTGTTCTAGATAAACCACATAGTGAAAAACGTAGAAGATATAATTTTTCTATTGTAGGTCTATGTGAAAGCTTGAATTGTTGTAGTTTTCCTTATAACCAAATGTCCTTCTATTCTTGAGAAAGTTTAGAAATTAGGAGTGCAATGGATTTATAGAATAAACAAAGGGGATTGGTTTATGAACACAGTAAAAATGCATGCTCAATAATTTAAGTTCTTATATTAATATCAATTGTATCTTCTATTAAGTAAGTTTACCTTAGTTGTTATAGTATATGGTTTATGACCATAACTCATGGAAAACTTTAGGTCAATGAGGAAGAATGAAGTGAAAGACTATCATGAAAAAATTGAGGTTTATGAACATAACATCTTCAATCAGTTAATTATAAAGGATTTATATGAAATTTGTTATGCTAAAAATGTTTATCTATTTTATAAATAATTAGAATTGACCATCAATCCTAAGATTAAAATACTTCTACTTGCTAATTATAAAAACAACAAAGTAACATACGATATGTAATAGAAAACATATTATACAACTTGAATCATGGCATATGTAGCAACTGACGTCACGGTGAGGATAAACAAAGAAATAAATAAAATCTTATTTAAACATAAAGTGTGCTTTGAAAATAATGTAGAATTACCATAAATCTTGTTTAATCAAGAAAAATAGAAAAAACTCATTAAAAATAACTGTAAAATTAGTCTGTGAAACAAAGTTAAGTTAAAAAGTTATTTACAAATAAACAAGATATTATCACTTCATTATAAAAATTGTTACTTTAAATTAATCATATAAATTTATCTTAATTTTAAATTTATTTATTTAACCTCTTAAATATTTATACATATAATATTTAATAAAAATTTCATATAAAAATATTTATGAAAAAAGAGTTAAACAAATAAATATTTATAATAAAATATGAAAAAAAAGTGACTAACATAATTTGTAATAAATTAAAAAATATATTTACAAGTGAATGATGAAAAATAAAAATCAAGAGAATAAAGATGAATATTGTAACAACCGAACTTTTAATATATATATATATATATATATATATATATATATATTTGTTGAAAAAAAAAAGAGATCCAACATGTGAGATGATAAATGAGAATTGCTTTTTCCTTCCACGAGAATACACAAATGGCATCATGGCTAAATTAAAAATCAAACTCACATCTTTCATCATTCAGAATTCAAGTTCCAATTTCAATTTCAATCTCTTCTTTCAATTTCTCCAAAATTCATTTTCCTATTTGAACTCTATTTTTTTCAGCTTCTTATCTTCTTAAATGCTTCTACTCCTATTGATGATGAATTTTGGAGCATAGCTACAAATTTCAACTCAAATCATTTTCCATTGTAGCATTTTAAGTAGCATTGTGATGAAGAATTAATCTCCAATCAATTTGAAATTGCTCCTCACTTAATTTCTACTAAATTCATCTTATGAAGAAGCCACTTAGTTGGACAATAAAAAAAAGGGAAGTTTGAAAGAAAAGTTTCATTTCAGAAAAGATTTGAATAATTTTTGTCAATTTTCGACCAAAGTAAAACTGGATTTAGAAGATAAATTAAGTGGAAGCATTCAGGAAAAGAGACTACACCAACCTTAAATTCCAGGTGTGGGGAGGTGGCCCAGGTGAAGTGTAAGAGTAGATTTAGAACTCCACTAGCTCTAGGATAAAATTTTATTTATTATTTAAAAATTTAGAAAATTATATTTAGGTAGATTTAAATTTAACTATTTGATTAAATGTGTGTGATTGTTGATTGAAGATTACATTTGTTAAAAATATAGATATGATAAATAGATTTAAAAAATAATAAAATAAAGATAAAAATAAAAATAATTAAATTATTTAAATGAATAAAAATAGTATATTTTATATTTTCTATAAAAATCCATAAATATATGTTTTATTTGTATTGTAGGTATATATACTGAATCCTCCATATTTAATAATATCATATATATTTTGAATTTAAATTGTAAATCTATACAAGATTGTTTGTATTAATTTATTTCTATTTTATTATTATTATTTTTAATTTTTTTACATTATTTTATTTATTCATGCATTATTATATTGTAATAATGTATGATTTACAAAGTTATATAATGCTTAACAATAAAATTTATCATTTTATTTTAGTCAAATCAAATAGTTTGATTTTTTATTTGTTGGTATTTTTTTTATCTAATTTGATTTGTGTTGAATAGATATATGTACACATATAAATTATTAAAGGACGAAAAGTTCTATTAAATTGTTTATAGTATGTTTGCCTAGATATAATGAAGTATTGACTGAATAGAAACATCGTTTGGTATATTAGAAAATGATTAATTAAATTCTAAGAAGATATTGTGTTGAATAATAAAATAAGGACATGAGGTCTTGAATTTGGAGAAGAAGGAAAGGCCTTCAAGTGAAATAGAGATGAAAACTAAAATAAGTAATTAGCATGCATTATGTGCATAAAAGTTTTGTTTGTAAATCATTAATGAAAGGATAATCTACGAGCCCTCCTATGAAAGGGAGTTGGAAAATCTAAAGGTTAACTCTTATGAAAGTAAACTAGAGTTCATGATCACGGAAACTTTAGAGCCTAAGGGGTACGTGAGCTAGGTTTGAGCCTCTTAATAGCCTAGGGTTTCTCCTTATAGCTGAGACTACTATGATCAGATCTAGCCACCTCGACGAGATCCTAAAAACTATCGTTACCGGTTAAGTAGTTTTAGGACTTTATGAAATGATTATGAGTATAATGATAACAATGATTTAAATGTTGCCAAAGGCACACGATGATTTGAAATTGGCTCCCAATACCCCCCATTATTCTAATAAAGTAAGATTGATTTAGGCTCACATGAATCATGTATATTATAGGGATGATTAACTCCAGATTAGTGAGAATTAATATGGGATGAGATGCATTGATTCTCAGCCTAATCTTGAGTTGATCATCTTAGAAACTTGGAATATAGGATGATACATACTAAATTACATTACCACACTGCATATCACGATGGTTCCTTATAATTATTATTTAATAAATTGTATTGATTTTGTATATTACTATACTACTCCGTAGTACCTCTTACTTAAATAAAATGTTTCACTCCCCTACTATTCTACTTCTATGTATGTTGTTTCATCACATTAGTGAGGCTATACAATGGGCCATCCTCATCTTGATGTAGAGATTGGGGTCGACGAGAAGAATAGGGAGTGGGTTCGACACCCACCCATCACTAGGAGTCATAATAGGAGTACATTCAGAGGTAGGGCTACCATATGATGATCAATACATCTTCTCTGGTACATCTTCCACTGTGAGTTCCTATGGTTATGTCTGCAAACATCATTGTACCTATTCCCCGGCAGGTATACCGTAGGATATCCATTCCACCTCCTTCATATACATCACCGGAGAACACTCCTCAATATCATGGACCACCTTATGATTCAGTGGGTATTCCTGGAGTTCGTGAGTACCACTGATGTAGAGGTCCCAACGATATAAAAAGATCAGCTGTAGAGACCTATTGGGCCATCACCAAAGTAAAAGTCAAGCAACTACAAGAAGTGGTGGAGGTATTCTTGGGCCTTCAAGAGGAGCACCCTCAAGCCCCGATCCATCCCTTTCTTTTCCCTACATATTTTAGAATAGACTTTAGGACTCTTTTTGTATTTTAGAAGAAGGCCCTAAACATGTATAGAACGAACCCATTTTCCTATATTATTTTTTTTGCTAAACTTTTTGGGCCTGCTTTGGCCAATGTATAAGTTTTCTTGGAACACAAGGGGGACTTATTTTAGGCTCAATGGAGAGGCCCAATTAGAATTCCCAAGGCTACCCCATGCTAAGCACCACACTTACCTATAAATAAGGCCTTTCTATGTGAAACTTTGGATGATAAGATTCATTTGAATGAAACTAAGAGTTTTTCACTCAGATTTTTAAGAGATTTTCTCTCCTTTTTCCTCCTCTAGAACCATATTTAAGGTTGAGGAACCTCCTCATCCATGGCAGCTCATGGTGGCAGAGAAGAAGTTCATCCTCCTTAAAAGGTGACGTTTCTAAGTGAAGCTTTGAATTCATCTCTATTCCTTCTCCATCTTCACCTAAGTTCAACATCAATTGGTCTAGAAGAACCATCTCCTTCATTTATGCATCAACTAGTATCAAATCTCCATCAATTAAAGTTAGATCCAATCTTTAATCGGTTCATATTTCTTGCTTTTTGATTCTCCAAGCTCATCTTCTTCTCTATTTAGATTTGATTTTTAATTGGTCAACCGATCTCCATTTTCTATTATTCTTGTTGTGTTCTCTTTGTATTTCTTTCTAATTTCTGTAATGGTATCATTTGTGTGATTTGGATCTACCGAAGTGTGTTCATCTTGGTGTGAAAATACACCTAGCTTGCTTAATTCATAAATATCTTGCTCATTTATGATCTAAATCTTGTCAAAAAAATTTGTTGGCTTATTGTGATCCATACATTTCCATTAATCAATTGAAATTTTCCATATATGTCGAAGAAAAATTGAAATTTTTTTTGAGATTTGAATCAAATTTTGGTGCCAAGAATGTGTGTGTTTAAGTTTCATTTCTTGATTCGATTTTGTTAGGCTTGGTCTAGACTTGTTTCCATTCTGTATTGTAAATTTCTTTCAAGTCTTGATCTATTTTAATTGAAATCTATTTTTATCCAATTAAATTCTCAAGATTTTCATTATTGTATGCTTTATAGTCATTAGGTGCTGGCTTAACTCATGCATGCAAAGTTAAGTGATTAAGCCTCATCTTAAGTGCAAGTTTAAAGTCATATTTAAATATATAAAATAACACTTAAAAATTACTTTGTACCTATGAATACCTACTAAACATTTGGATAATTTTGGACTCTTTGAGGGACTTAGAATATCCTATGCAAAGGAAGAGTGCAAATTGCATTAGATTGGACAAATTAGACATAGGAACCGAGACTTTGAGAAAAAAACCCATGGAAAGGAGCTTTTGAGGATCTTAATACCTCTGGACCTTGGATAATATATTATTAAAAATATAAAGATAAAGAAAAGAAAACAAAGAAAGAAAAAGAACATAAGAAAAGAAAATTATTTATGAAGAAAAGACATGCATAAGGTCTCATTCCTTTATTTCTGTTGAGTATGCATGTTATACATGTATGTGCAATAGTAGGAGGTAGAACTTAGGATTTAACTTCTTCGTTTTGCATGTATAAGCTTTCCCTACTTACTAGCACCAAAACGAGCGTGTGTGTATGTTGCAACCGTAATTATGACGAGACGACGAACTCACCAAAAAAATTAAAAAAGGAATTAATTAATTGTGTGCAGCCGCCACCAAATTTTTATTTAAAGGAAAATGATTTGGAAAAACCCTAACTTGAGGAAGAGATTTAGGTTCAGGAGTCGGTTACAAGTAGGGAAGGTGTTAGGCACCCTACTCGCCCGTTTCGAAGAACGATACCCTTCAACTGAGTGTGTAATTTATTTGAAAATTGTTTGATCCCTTTTATTAGAGTGAAAATAAATAGATTGATGGAAGATAACCTGACAGGACTTGATCTTGCTCCTACATATTCCCCGGTGCAATAGGAAACTCAAGGCTTACGTAGTTCTGGTTTGAGGGCTTGACCTTCGGAAGTGTTTGAAAATGAGTAGAGTGTTGGGAAAATATTTTTAAGAGAGTCCTTAGTCCACATATGCACAGGGTCCAAGATAACTACGGCTGCACTGGGACCCACACAAATCCCTAAACATCGAACAACAGAAAAAGCTACCACTTCGTGCTGAGGGTTCATCGTGTGAGAATAGGGATTCCAAAATGAAGTTTTTTCTTGAAATTATTTACAAAAGAATTCTTAGTCCACATGTGCGTAGGGTCTAAGACAACTACAGTTGCACTGGGACCAATATGAATCCCTAAACATCGAACAGCAGAAAAAGCTACCAGTTCGTGTTTAGGGTTCATTGCGTGAGACAATAGAATCATAAATGGGCCTGATTTAAAATAGAAAGAAGAAAATAATTGGGGCTTGGCCAAAAGGATTTTCAAAATTGAGAAAGAGAAATAGGCTTCTTTTAAAAGGAAATAAATTTGTTGTGATTTTTGGAGAGAAGGACTAGATAAAATGACTTGATCAGATAAGATTGTTGTGATTTTTTGAGAAAAGAATTGGATAAAGTGACTTGAGTTAAAATTTGAGAAGCAAAAAAAGGATTAACTTGATTATGTTCGAAATTTAGGAAAAGAATTGAAATGAACTTGATTCAAAATTTGTTGCACTTGAGGGAAAGAATTAAATTCGACTTGAACCAAAAATTAATTTAATTTGAATTTGAGGAAATGAATTTGATTTGTATTTTTTAGGAATAAAGATTAAACTTGATTTGAGCTAAAGTAAATATGATTTGAAAAACGAAAGAAGTTTGATTTGAAATTTAGACTTGAACTAAACTTGATTTAACATAAAAATAAACCTAATTTAAAATTGGAGAAAGAATTAGGAAAATAAAATAAATTGATTACAAAAGGATTAATTAAAAATTCCGTTTAATTTTGTAAGGCTCAATTGTGAACTCATGATGTTGGCCCTCACATGCAAAGTTAAATTATGATTGCCAATATTGATGGCAAGGGCGAGGCAATGGTCATTCAGAAAATTTAAAAATGCATCGTGTGGGGCAGGAGTCAAAATTGAGGAGCTGACCCCTTTACCCGTTTTGCTATCTGATCCTCTAAAAATGACAAAGGTTCATGGTGGGAATCGAGACTGAATCCAGGGGGTCACATGCGTAGCGGACTAACCACTAAGCCCAGTTTCCATTTGAGTTTTAATGTTTATTAACTTAATTCAAATTGGGCTCATCAGCATTAGTTAGAAGTGACGTACATCTTGTGGCTTGCTGGGAACGACGTGGGTGGAGTAATTACCTTTGTTAGCAAGAATCGTTGTCATATTGGTTTTAGGAAAGAATTCAAAGAGTGTGCTGTGATGTATTTCTTATGAAGGTTTCACGAGCCTATTTTCTAATGGCTGGCCGATCATTGAGAAAATATGTAACACTCACAATATTTTGAGTTTACTTGATCAAACAAGGGGTAATCAATTTCCAATGGTGCCCATTAGTTTTCTTAACAACTTTATAGTAAGCATGGACTATGCATTTATCCAGAGGGTGGGCTATTTGATTAACAACAGAAGGTGTATTCCCTCAATTATCTCAATCTTGACGTGTGATGAAGATGATTTCCATGTCTCTGGAACAACTCCAATCACCCACATCTTCTTCTGAGTAGGGAGACTCGAAGAGGGCGGTGAGGCCGGTTCTTTTCCTTTAGGGAAATTCGATCATTGCCGAAAATTTTGGTCCTCCCCACCGCTGGTGCTGTTACTTGTGGAGACCTCACTTTCACGAGACCTTTTCAAAGAAGCTGAACGAACCTTTCCAGGAATTGTCACATCAACCACCTCTTCTATTACCTCGAACGATGATGGCCTTGCTGGCGTGAAGCTCCAACGATGGTTTTGATCGGAAGTGAACGACGCTGCATTAGAAGAAAGAATCTTAGAAATCCCGACATCTTGAACGTCGTTGTCCTGTTCCTTGCCTATACTCTCTTCAGTGCTTAGTTCACCACCGCTTCTGAGACAGTTGAAGCTTTTCCTCTTCTTGCTCCCTCTCTCGACATCACACACAGAACGATATCCCGCGAAGGGATCAATTATACCTATTAGTTCACTCAAGATGAAAATCTCCAATGATCTTATAGAGGCCAATTCAGCATTGAACTAGAATCCTTGGGAGACCTCTCAACTGAACGACGACTATAGGTGGTTATAGGAATGCCGCCGCCAGGGACTTGAGGAAAAGCGGTTTTGTCAAATTCATATAGGAATTATACGTACTTTAGAAACAACAGATAGCTATTTCCTCTGTGTTTTAGTTAACAATTAGGTATGATTTGAAGGAATTGCATCAGTGAATGTTAAATTTCTTGAACAGATGAACGTGGTTGAGAGTTTCATACTTGTGGTGTGCAGAGAGCTTGGATGATGTAGGCTCTGAATCTTCGATCTTCTTGATCTTCCCCCCCCCCCCCAAGATGTGAATTCCTCCCCTCTATTTATAAACTATATTTTAAGTTAGCCCCCGCATAACATTTTTTTTTTTTTTTTTTTTTGCCTTTTTCTACTTTTTCCTTTTTCATTTTCCTTTACGTTATTTCTTGTTTTTTCCGTTTTTGTTTTAGTTTTTTTCTTATTTTCCAACTTTTCTGTTTCTGATTTTTTTTTCTTTATCTCTTTTTTCATTATTTTTTCATTTTAATATTTATTTATTATTATTTATTTATTTATTTATTTTATTTTTATTGTTTTAATTATTTAATTTTGTTCTTTTTTTATTTTTTTCGATTTTATGCTTTTCCATTATTTTTCAGTTTTATATTATCATTATATATTTATTATTATTATTGTTATATATATATTTTGTTTTTATTGTTATTTTGGTTATTATTATTTCATTCTGCTTTCATTTGTTTTTTTATTATTTATTTGTTTATTATTATTATTATTATTATTATTATTATTATTATTATTATTATTATTGTTTTTGCCAATTTCTCTTTTTTGACCTTTTTCCTTATTTCCCCCTTTTTAGTTTTTTCTTTTTTTATTCGTAATCTAATCTTTTTCTTTTTGTATTTTATTTTTGTCTCTTTTTGTTATGTTTTGTTATCTTGATTTTCTTTATTTTTTATTTTGTTGTTTTGCTTTTATCCATTTGTTTCTCTGTTTTCTGTTTATTTGCTTGTTTTTTCTTTTTTTTACTTTCTGTTTAGTTTTTTTTTCTGTCTTCTGCGTTTTTTTGTTTTTGCTTTTTGTTTATTAATCTTAATATTTATTTGTTACCTAAATTATAGTTTATTTACTAATTAATTTTAAAAATGGAGCTTCAGACATAATTGAGTGTTTACAGTGTATACTTGTGTATCTTTTAGTTTCTAGGACTACTTTTGTATGCCTACTTTCTTTACTTGTTTTAATTCTAGTTTGTCTCTTTATTAGCTTCTAAAGTTTTGTTTTGTTTCTTTTGAGTACACTTTTCTTGTTATTATCTTTTCTTTTTTGTCTTTAAAATCCTCTAAGGTTTGTCACCTTTCACCTACTTGCATAAGCACTTTCTTCACCACCTAAGCATCATTAGAGCACCAAAGCATCATTAGAGCACCTAAGTTGAGTTGAGTTATTCCTTGGTTCTAACTTAGTTTGGAGGCTATTTTATGTGAGTGAATTAGGGTGAGAGGGCCGATTTCTTGGTGAGAACACAAGAGGAAGGAGAGCATAGACACTTGCTGAGAACTAGTGAAATTAACTTGATTTTTTTCTAACACTAACCAAGTAGGGCAGCAAGTGTCCTTTTATTTGTGCTTGATTTTGTAGGGACTTGGAGAAGCTTAATCCTAAGGAAAGATGTTCCAAGAGACTCAAGAAATTAAGGATTGAAACTTAGACTTCAAGGCCAAGATGAAGGGCTAAGAGAAAACTCGAATTGAAAACCAAAGTGAAGACATTTTGTAAACTTGTGCATTTAGTTTTGAACTTGTAAAATTTAGATTGAACCTTTGTAATTAGGATTGATTTAAATTGTAAATCCTAGTGAATTGTAGTAAGATTTATTTGTGGTGTAATTCAGATTTACCTTTGCAAGTTATGTGTAATAAGGACTTAGAATTTCAAATCTTGGTGTAGGATACTCACATAAGGTTAAGTTATAGTTTTTTATGTGTTTGTGTTCTTTACACCAAATTTGTGTAATAAGTGCTTATTGTCTATTGGAGAACTATGTTTAGTAGCACTAACCTTTATATTCTTGTACAAGGTCAAGGAAGCTAGGTAAAACACTTAACCCTTGTGTGCTTGTGTGTGCCTTAGAGTTTAAATTTCATGCTAAATGTTTTGGACTTGTGTGATTCAATTTTCTTAGCCTAGCTATCCAGGTGTGGAAAGGAATCTTTTACTTTTCAAATGAATGGTCATGAATATTCACCTAGGAATCAAATGGATAAGCTTTCTTCAAGACTAAAAAAAAGTAATTCAAACTCAAACAAGAGTGTTTGAAGATCGTTTAAAAAACTTACAGAGAAGATACTCAAATAGACCTAAAAGGAACCAAAGGGAAGTTGAAACAAGTAGGTTTAGAAAGGGGGATATTACAATGAGGAGGAGACATCAAATGATGATGTCAACTTATTTGGGACAAACATAGATCATAGGGAAAATAGAAGACACTCCCCATAAAGAGAGAGAGAGAGACTATCTTTAAGGGATAGACCTCCTTCATAAAGAAGAGCACCAACACATCATGACCATGCACCAAGGATAGATATAAATAGAGATAGGGGTCATACGCATAGGGAACATTCAAATCATAGAGACCCCCTAGGAATAGGACCCATAGGATTAGGAAATATAGAGATAGAAGTAGAAGCTCTTCTAGGAATATCCTAAAAGATAGGAGCCATAGAAGTATTGTTAGAAATGAAGATCCAACGGAAATAGAGTACCTAGAGTCCCTAGAGCTACCTAAGATTAAAATTATTAAGTTCCAAGGGAGGAACAATCTAGAGGCATACCTAGATTAGGAACTCAAGGTAAAATAATTTTTGCAAGCCATGTCATGCCATTAGACATAAGCTAAGGTTAGCTACCTTGAAATTTAGTGACTATGTCCTAATTTGGTGGGACATGCTTAACAAAGAGAGAGATATATCCTTGAGTGAGTGAGAGGAACTGAAACATATCATGGGGGCAAGAGATATACCTCCCCATTATTTAAGAGTGGTCCATAAAAGGTTACAAAGGCTCTCTCAATTTCAAGAAGTGTAGATGAATATTATAAAGAGATGGATGTAGTAGTGACTAGGTCCACTTTGAAAGAAAGTAAGGAAGTCATCATGACTAGGTTCCTCCATGGGTTTAGGCATGACAGTAGGGATGTGGTAGAACTCCACCAATATCTAAGCCTTAATGATTTTTACAACCAAGCTATAAAGGTAGAAGCCCAAATAAATAGGAGGAGTAAAGGCAAATACACTACATACAAGTCATCTACACAAGACACTTAGGAAGATAGAAAAAAAGGTTCCAAAACACTCTAGCTTTAAATCTAGGGAGCTCAAAGAGGCCAAAGACTCCAAAGAGTCTAAAGGCAAGACTCCAAATTTTCCCTCTAACAAAGAGTCTTCAATTAAGTGTTTCAAGTGTCTAAGTAGGGGGCATATTGTTTCCCAATTTCTAAATAAGAAAACTATGGTCCTTAAGAAAAATGGTAATTATTCATTGTAAACACCCAATTATGTTCGAGGCCCCCATTTCGACATTAATTAATAGGATATATACAAATAAATAACAAGAAAAAGAGAACATGAAAATAAAAATAATAAAGAAAAATAAGCATGAAATCAAGAAGAAAAGATGTAAAGAAAAATACAAAAAGGGTAAAAGTTGGAAAAACAAAAAGATAATAACAAAAATAAAAAAAATAAAAAAATAATTAAAAAATTAATTAAGTAATTAAAAAAAGAAGAAGAAAGAATATATAAAAACAATAATAAGAAATAAAAAATGAAAAGAGAAGGAAGAAATGAAATGAAAAGAAAAAGTATAATTGGAAAAGAAAAATCAAATACAAGAAAATAACAAAAAAATATAACAAAAATAAAAAAAATAAAAATAAAAATAAAAAGAAAAAGGAGGTTGGAAGGGGATGACTCTTGGCTCTTGGAAGAGAGCTTGGCCCTTGCCAAGAGGGAGGGTTAGCTTTTGGTTCCTTGAAAAAGCTTGCCCTTGCCAAGAAGAAAGGTGAAAGATGTCGATAAATAGGAAAAGGAGAGAGTGGAGGGGGTTGGCTGAAAATTGGTGAGCAAAAAGAAAGGGGAGAAAAGAAGATTCGCCGAAACCAGCATTCCCTTGACGCACACGATTCTTTGACTTCATGCAGGTTGGTAACACTTTCTTGCATTGATTCTGAATCGTGACTTCTACTTGCTTATGTGTTAATCGATCCTCATGAAAGTGCTATCTCTTGAGAAATTAGTACACAATTGGTTGGGAATTGATTCATTCGGCATTATTATCGTGATTGGATAGAAAACACAATAGGCTAGAGACCAGTGTTGTTAAACGCGCTTTGGATCGTTGTGGAATTGAATGATTGTGCCTCGTGTCCCTAGATTTGGATTGATAATATTGCTCCTACTATCTTTTCCTTTCCTATAAGAATTATCTAGAGCTTCTAGTAACAATGACGAATGTCAACAAAGTCGCTAGGTTCTCTGATTTCATTGTTAATCATGTCTGAATCACAAGTGCACTGAATTCTCAATTAAGCGGTAAGTTTGCAGTGAGATACTGATGACGAAATGGCCTCTAGCTTGGTGCATGGTTTGGTTTATTGTCTTGGTTAAGCATTCATAGGGAGTTTCTATACGGCGTCGAGCTGCTGGGGATTGTTCTCCTCTCTTGGATCACGACCTACGAAGACGCACACAGGAGTTTGTGGCAAAAAATTTGCATGGACAAGGATGAAGGTTGGGATGAAGTTCGAGATGAATTCAAAAAATGAAGGTGCCGGAATACAGATACGAGTTCTCCACAAGAAATTAAGACATCAAGCTCTGCCACCACTACTAAAAATTTGATAACACCTAAGTTGGAAAAGATAAAGATTAATATACTCTCAACAAAGCTAGAAATTCTGACTCCAAACATCGATACTTGACTTCAGAGGATCTTGGTGGTTCCAATGAATCGTGCAAAGGTCTAGAAAAGGATTTGTCAGTTGATGAGGTGGTGAAAGACATTTAAGATTGAATTTGATGGCAGGGGTGTCTTCTTGTCACATCCATTGATCTTCATCACATAATATTGGCTCGCTAAGGGTACGAGATATGCCCCTGTTTACATGAGGGATTGTTGAGGGACGATACAAAACAAAAAGACTAATGTGTGGCATCTCTGTTGATGAACAAATGCTGATAACCATGGGAAATTTTACAACCTCAGAGTTTAAAGAATATTAAGCAGGGATATAAGTAATATGGCAGGCATGCAGGTAACTAGACTAAGCACGAGGATGAGTGTCACTAAATTAGAGTTGGGGTGCATTTCCAAGTTGCTAACGCGCTGATCTTTGGCATAGCGGATAATGTTGGGGAAGACGTGAAAGCTCACCCAGCCGTTGGGAATGAGGATGGGGATGCAGGGGAAGATTTAAAATTTTTCAATGCCATTTCTAATGGGCCTCCTAACTCAACAGGGTTCCTCATTACTGCATTAAACTGTAATGCTATCACCAAGGTCCATACACAACAAGCAACAAAATGCCAAGATACATAGCCTTGGAGCTTATTGATTCTAAAAGATCAGTTGCAGTGCACTCGATTAATGAGACAAGACCTACACTTAGGAAGTCATGTGAAGGCCTATGGAAACCACCCCTCAGCTTCCACATACTCTGTTTTCGGGTCCAAACATCGTATGTTGTGGTAAGTCACATAAGCATGAAGCACTCTAATCTGACGCGAGAATCCTCTGAGGCAATGTGCTCCTGACCTGGCGAAGGAAAATAGGCACCCATACATCACGCTCGGTTCGAGATAGTAGATCAGACGCCCTGGTCATTCATTGAGCTTTAAACCCCAATCGTTCAACCCAATATAGTATATTTATGTGAAGGAGGGCCCGTCGTATTCTGTACAACTCACGTCATGGGGATACTGCATTGAAGCCATGCGATCGGCACATGCAATCGTGTGAAAGGAGCCTTGTAGGTGATGTATCCCAAGCCTTAGTCAGTGAGGTCATGCAGCCTTAGTCAAGACTAACCCAAAAAACAACAAAGCCATGCAAATGTTGGACTACCTTTCATGCACATCCAGGGATGTAATCGCCTCGTGGAAGGAAGAGAACATTGTCCTTGAAAGTTTACTTGGTGCGAGATAAATGGGAACACATGAAACCCATTGGGGATAATGATTAAAACCTAGAAGTGGAATCACATAGATTGACTTACATCTCAGATCTCAGAGAAATCAGAAGTGTGGATTCGACCAAGGGTCCCATGGGGTAAATTTTGGTAACTCCTCAAAGTTCGTACACACTTGGTGTACCCTCAATACTGTTAGCAAGTTAGAAGCACATGTAGAGAGGTGGAACCTACATTCCGCCATGCAACGTTGCACGTCCGTGTCTAGATCGTCGAGATATTAGTTAACAGTGGCCATGTATATTACAACGCTTGGGTCTGGCCCAGTTGGTTGACATGCCCAAAATCATATGAGGGGGAGCATGTTCGAGTCCCACAACATGCAGTTTTGTTAATCTAGCGTAATATAAATCGAGTATGGCTTAAATCAAAACAGAAGCTCTATAAACATCCACAACCCACATGAAGAGCCTCCATTCCAGCCATGCGAGCCACCAGGCAAGCCGTCTAAGCCTCCCAAGCCATTCTAGCCACAATCCAAGCCACAAAATCAAGTGAGCCCCTTTAGCCATAATAAGCCATGCAAATCAGCCATGCCAAGCCACATGAGCCAGTCAAGCAAGCCAAACTCCATAATTCTGAGAAATTACAACCAGGTCCTTACACTCCCCATAACTGCAATTTAACCCAAAATTTCCCAAAATTACAGTTGAACCCCTGAATTTCCCAAAATTACAATTAAGCCCTACACTTCCCTGAATTACAATTCGACCCCTAAAATTTAAATTAAATTCTTTTCTCCCAAAATTCAAATGAAGTCTTTTGTCTTCAAAATTCAAATTATTTCCTTTCCTCAAGTTTCGAATTTAAATTCTTTTTTCCAAAACTCAAAATCAAGTTCACTTCAAAACGAACTCCTCTTTTTAATCCTTTTCATATTCAAATTAAATCCTTTTCAAAAGTTTTGGGATCTTTGGTTTCACGCAACGGCCTCTAAACGAGGAACTGGCGGTCCACCTGCTGTTCAGCGTTTAACAGTCTGTATAGGCCCCTGTGCTGCCGTAGTCGCCTCGGGCCTTGTGCATGAGTGGACTAAAGGTCCGTTCAAAAAATAATAAGATTCTTTTTTAAACATTTTGGGATCTTTGTTCTCACGCCATGGGCTCTAAACGAGGAACTAGCAGTTCACCTGCTGTTCAACGTTTAACAGTTTGTATAGGCCCCCATGCTGCCGTAGCCGCCTCGGACCTTGTGCATGAGTGGACCGAAGACCCTTTCTAAACAAGAAACTTCTTTTAAAAATATCACATCCTTTATAAACGCCCTTTCGAAGGTCAAGCCTTCAAACAAACCAGAACTACGTAAGCCTTGAGTTTCCCATTGCACCAGAGAATACGTAGGAGTAGGATCAAGTCTTGTCAGGTTAACCTCCATCAAGTTATTTATTTCCATGCTAATTAAGGGATCAAACTATTTTCAAAAATCACACACTCAGTTTAAGGGTACCGTTCTCCGGAATGGGCGAGTGGGGTGCCTAACACATTCCCCACTCGTAACCGACTCCCGAACCCAAATCTCTTCCTCGAGTCAGGGTTTTTTCCAAGTATTTTCCCTTAAATAAAAATTTGGTGGCGACTCCACATCATCAATAAAATATTTTCAAAAATTTTAGCGAGTTCGTCATCTCGTCGGAATTACGGTTGCGACATTCATCATTAAAGTCCATTAGCTCTAGTTCCTCTTCCTCTTCACCTAATGATGAAGCCCTAGAGTATGCACTTTAAGGTGACCTCCTAGTGGTTAGGAGGTTATTGAGTAATGTTGCTAATGGGGAGAAAGAAACACAAAGAGAAAACATCTTTCATACTAGGTGATCAAGGAACACACCTACTGCTCAATTATTGATGGGTATAACTGCACTAATGTAGCTAGTACTAGGCTAGTTAGCAAGCTAGGGTTAGCAACCACCCTAAATCCTAAGTTATAAAAGCTTTATTGTCTTAGTGATAATGGAAACTTGTTAGTTGATCAGCAAGTCCTCCTCATATTCACCATTGGAAGGCATGAGGACAATGTTACTTGTGATGCTGTCCCTATGGAGGCCAACTATGTGCTATTAGGAAGGCCATGACAATATGATAGGGATGTCCATCACAATGGGCATACCAATAACTCTTTCTTCTTATTCAACTCCTAGAAAATTTTCTTAGTGTCTTTGTCCCCTAGTAAAGTCTATCTAGATTAGATGCATACGAGTAAAAAAAGGGAGGCTGAGAGATAGGATTTGAAAAAGAAGAAAATTGAAGAAATAAAAGAAACTAAAAATAATAAAAATAACCAAAGGCAAGTCAAAGGAAAGATAAGTAAGGATTCCACCTTTCTTGTACAAGAGGGTGAAATTCAACTTGTAAAGAAGGATGAGGCGAGAAACATCCTCCTATTTAAGAAATCTTCCCCTATACTACCATTACCTTGAAACTCACAGTTGGAATATGATCTACTATTTCCTTTATCCTAATAGAGGAACCCTTTCCTCTAGGCAGAGGTTAAGAACTGGGCCTCATAAAGGCCTATCCCTCCTAACGAACCATGGATACTTATGGCACCATTGTTACATGACATGATGGGTATGATGTTAATAGAGTCCTTCAATTAATTAAACCATCGTATCTTTGTGTGTCTCATATAGTTGTACCTATTCACTTCCCTAGCATACTTCAATGCTTGTATTATCTATTTGCATCGAGGATAATTGAACATTCCATTATAAATGACTTGATGGGTAAGAAATTTAGTTTCTTGGTTAAAAATTCATTACAACAGATTGGTGGGTATCATACCCCATCCAGGGTAATGCTTAACATAAATCCATCAAATAAAATCCTAAAAGCTATCCTAGATACCTTTTATAGAAACAATCAAGGATGAAAACTCATAAACCTAATTGCACTCCTTATTCTTCTATTTTACTCTCATAAGGATTATGAGTTTTGTTACTTCCTACTACCTCCTGTGTCTCATTCGTTATAATTACATATTGTTCAAATTCTTTGGAAGATTCAAGAGGATAGTATTTGATCCTATCATTCCCATTGTTTCCATTCATTAATAACATCTCCTTTACTCACTTATGTCCTTATTTGCAAATAAATTTGAGCTTATACATTTGAGAACAATTTCTTATGAAAATGGACGAGTTGATGTAGAGGACCCAATGATAGAGAAATACCAACTGTAGAGACCTACTAGGCCTATTGGGCCATCACCAAAATAAAAGGAAAGCAGCTACAAGAAGAGGTGGAGGTCTTCTTGGGCCTTCAAAAGGAGCACCCTAAGGCCCAATCCATCCCTTCCTTTGCCCTACACATTTTAGAATAGCTTTTTAGACTCTTTTTATATTTTAGAAGTAGAAGGCCCCATACATGTATAGAGCATGCCCATTTATAGGCTGCCTTGGAACATAAGGAGAGACTCCTTTTAGACTCAATGGAGAGACCCAATTCTAATTCCCAAGGCTGCCCCATGTTAAGCACCACTTTTACCCATAAATAAGGTCTTCAATGTGTAATTTTGAATGATAAGATTCATTTGACTGAAATTGAGAGTTTTTGACTTAGATTTTTGAGATATTTTCTCTCATTTTTCCTCCTTTAAAACTAGAGTTGGGGTTGAAGAACCCCCTCATCCATGGTAGCTCATGGTGGCGGAGAAAAAGCTCATCCTCCTCAAGAGGTGGTGCTTATAAGTCAAGCTTTAAATTCGACTGTATTCCTCCTCCATCTTCACCTAAGTTCAACCTCCATTTATCCAAAAGAACCACCTCCTTCCATCTCTGCATCAACCACCAACTCTTTCTTCTTGGGGAATACCTCGTTTTTCGTCAGATTGTAAGGAAATCAACATTATGACAACTTCTGCAAATTGCTTTCTGCCATGGTGAAACAAGTCCTTCTCATATACACCTGAGACCTCCGAAGAGAGAGTATGATAATGGAATAAAGGATATAGATGGAGGAAAGGATGATGACGATGAGGATGATGCAGATAAATACCCCTCTGAAGCTTCAGACTTTTCCCATTATCGGTAGAATAATGGGTAACTTCTTGCTACCGAAGGAGAGCTTTAGAGGCAATGATTTTCTATAGTCTTATGGATTGCATTTGGATGGAGTAGTTTAACTATTGTTTGATTTTCTATGTGTGATTCCTTGTTATGTACTTTACTATATCATCTTGCTATAGTTCTCTAAATTATTTATATTTTGGAGATATGTTAAACTTATAAAATTAATAGGACTTTATATGAAAAATTCCTTTTTCTGTATTATATGATTCAAGTGTAACAGACTTGTTTATTTTTTATGAATGTGTGGAGAGGATGAGATTAAATGTGGACACATTACCATTTGATTTGTTTGTGTCAACCCCTACCAACAATCCTATGAGAACCTCTCAAGCTTATTTAAATTGTTTCATAAATATTGAAGGTGAGAATTTTAGTGTAAATTTAATATGCTTATCCTTAATAGGTCTTGATGTGATTCTAAGTATGTAATGGTTTACACAATAATCCTAATTTAGATGAGTTGAGATTTCTTTCTGCCAACCAAATTATATTTTCCATAGAAAGTATATTTTTGATCTTTCACACATAATAGAATATGATATTATATAGTTATAAGAGAATTTAACTTATAAAATATTATCTGTGCAGATCCTTAAAGAGGATACCAAACAATTATGAGGACGAACGTTGAAGTTAGTAAAAGTTGCATGGAAGGAAGAAGGAGATGCAACTTGAAAAGAAGATCATTAAAATAAATTTTAGGGACAAAATTTTCTTTTTAGGGGAAAGAAATGTAATAGTTGAACTTTTAATATATATATATATATATATATATATATATATATATATATATATTAAAAGAGACAAAGAGAAAGATAGAGAAAGATAGAGAAAGAGAGAGAGAGCTTGCATGTGAGATGATAAATGGGCCTTTAACTTCCATAAGAATACACAGACAACATTATGGCCAAATTAAAAGCCAAACTCATGTTTTTCACCCTTTATAATTCAAGTTCTAATTTCAAATCATTTCTCAATTGCTCCCAAATTTATCTTCTTGTTTGAACGCCATTTTCTTTGCTTCTTATCTTATTAAATTCTTCTACTCCTATTGATGATGAATTTTGAAGCATAGCTAAAAATTTCAACTACCCCAAATCATTCTACACTGTAGCAATGTTAAATAGCATTGCGATGAAGAATTAATCTATGGATGATTTGAAATTTCTTCTCACTTAATTTCTACCAAATTTATCTTGTGAAGAAGCCACTTAGTTGGAAAATTAAACAAGTGGAAGTTTAAAAGAGAAAAGTTTCATTCGAAGAAGATTTGAAGAATTTTCATCAATTTTCGACCAAAGTGATACTGGATTTGGAAGATCAATTAAGTGGAAGCATCCAGAAAAATAGAGACTACACAATCCTTAAATTTTACGTAAGGAGAGGAGACTCAATTGGAATGTAAGAGTAGATTTACAGATCCCTTGGCTTTAGAATATTTTTTTTCATTTATTAGTTAAAAATTTAGAAAATTATATTTATGTAGGTTTAAATTTAGTTGTTTGATCGAATATGTGTAGGTTGTTGATTGAAGTTTACATTTATTATAAATATAGGTATGATAAATGTATTAAATAAAATACAGATAAAAATAATTAAATTATTTAAATTAATGAAAATAGTATATTTTATATTTTTTATAACAATCCATAAATATAAGTTTTATTTTGATTGTAGGTATATTTATTGAATCCTCCATATTTAATAATATCATTTATATTATGAATTTAATTTGTTAATATATATGTGATTGTTTGTATTAATTTATTTCTATATTTTTTTTATTTTTAATCTTGTTACTTTATTTTATTTATTTATTTTATTCCTATATTATTATATTGTGACAATGTGTGATTTATAAAGTTATATAATGTTTGACAATGAAATTTATCATTTTATTTTAATTAAACCAAATAGTTTGATTTTGTAACTGTTGGTATTTTTTTTATCTAATTTGGTCTCTGTTAAATAGATATATGTACACATATAAAATATTGAAGGATGAAATATCCTATTAAACTCTTTTTGGTGTGTTGACCTAGATATAATGAGGTATTGATTAGAGATTAGAAACCTTTCTTGGTATATTAGAAAATGCTTAATTAAATTCTAAAAAAATAGTAGGTTGAAAAAGGAAATAATAGAATAAGGACTACAAGATCTTGAATTTGGAGAAGAAGGAAAGACCTTCAAGTGAAATAGAGATGAAAACTAAAATGATTAGTTAGCATGCATTATATGCATAAAAGTTTTGTTTGTAAATCGTTAATGAGGAGATAATCTGCGAGCCCTTTTGTGAAAGAGAGTTGAAAATTTTAAGGGTCAGCTCTTATAAAAGTAAACCAGAGTTCATGATCATGGGAACTTTCGAGCCTGAAGGTACGTGAGCTAGGTTTTTTGTCTCTCAATGGCTTGGGGTTGCTCGTTATAGTTGAGACTGCTATGATCAGACTTATCCACCTCAATGAGATCCTAAAGACTATCGTTATCAGTCGAGAAATTTCAGGACTTTATGAAATGATGATGAGTATAATGATAATGATGATTTGAAGATTGCCAAGGGCACACACTGGTTTGAAATTGGATTCCTGTATCCCCCGTTAGTCTGATAAAGTAATAATGATTTAGACCCATATGCATCATGCATATTATATGGATGATTAACTCCAAATTAGTGAGACTTAATATGGGGTGAGATGCATTAAGTCTCAGCCTACACTTGAGTTGATCGTCTTAGAAACTTGGAATAGGATGATAGATACTAAATTACATTACTACAGTACATATCATGATGGTTTCTCATATTTATTATTTAATAAATTGTATTGCTTATGTATATTACTATACTACTCCTTAGTACCTCTTACCTAAATGAAATGTCTCACTCCCCTACTATTCTACTTCTATGTATGTTGTTTTGTCACACTAGTGAGGCTACACGATGGACCGTCGTCATCTCAATGTAGAGATTAAGGTCAACAAGGAGAACGAAGAATGAGTTCGACACCCATCGAATTTTGAGATTCATTACAGGAGTACATTTAGAGGTAGGACAACAATTTGGATGATAGATGCATCTTTGGTACATCCTCCGCTGCAAGTTCCTATGGTTATGCCTACAAATGTCACCGTACCTATTTCCCAGTAGGTATATCCTAAGAGATCGACTTCATCTCCTTCATCTACATCATCGGGGGACACTCCTTAACATCATGGACCAGCTTCTGCTTTTGTGGGCATTCCTGGAGTTCGCTCAGCACCATCTACTCTTACTTGTAGGAAAATACCTCGTTTCTGCTAGACTGCAAGGAAATCAAATTATGATAACTTCCGAAAATTACTTCTTGCCACAGTGAAGTAGGTCCTTCTCATACACACCCGAGACCTCCAAAGAGATAGTATGATAATGGAATGGAGGATATAGATTGAGGAGAGGATGATGCAGATGAAGACCCCTCTGAGGCTTCAGACTTTTTCCTTTATCGGTAGGATAATGGATAACTTCTTTCTACCGAGGACGAGTTTTAGATGCAGAAATTTTCTATAGTCTTAAGGGATGCATTTGGATATGACAGTTTAATCTCAGTTTGATTTTCTATGTGTGATTCCTTTTTATACTTTACTATCATCTTGTTATAGTTCTCCAAACTGTTTATATTTCAAAGGTATGTTGAACTTATAAAATTAACAGCAATATAATATATATATATATATATATATATATATATATATATATATATATATATATGTGTGTGTGTGTGTGTGTGTGTGTATGCAGATGTAGTTAACTATATAGTCCAATATTGAAGTTGGACCTTAATACATTTTGATTGTATGATTATTGCTAAATAGTGCACTTGTGTTGTGTAATGGGTGGTAGACGAGTAAGGTAAAAGGAAATGTAAGTAATTTATAGGGTTATGACAAATATAAAAGAAATAGAAGGAAAAAAGATAATTACAAAATTTTGGCTTATACAAATAATGTTTGCCTACATATCTTCAAGTGTAGTAGGAACTCAAAGCCAACATAGTTTCAACTATTTAATTGGTTGAGTAAATTTGTAAATAAATGGTTTCTTATCAATAAATTTTATTTTTGATAATTTGATAAGGAAATTTAAAAAAAAAAAATTGTGAAGAAATTTTATTTCAAATTAAATTTTGAAAAAAAAATATTTTTTATCATACTTTTTTGTTCTTGATATTTTATATTTATATTGATATTATAAATCCATATATGCAAAAGATATGATTCCACAAATAATAATGATGGGAAGGAGCACACAAAATTTAGAATATATAATTTATAATTTTTATATATTTAAAATTTTTTAAATTCACATATGCATAGAATTTAAGATAATAGATAATTGTAATACACATACAAATTTAATATTCATTTTGTGATATCTAGAATTAAAAATTTATTTGATATATAATTTATTTTTATATTTAAAAATAATATTCCAAATTTGCATATATACAGGATTTAAGACAAGAGACGATTGCATTGTAAATCCATATGATTCCAAAAATATATGATGATAAAGAATACCACATATGTAAATTTAAACCTTATTACATGAGATTTAGAATTAAAATATAACTTCATAAAATATATAATTATTAAATTGATGGTGTAAAAATAAATTCAAATAATATTTGTTTAGGGAATATATATTTATTTAATTATTTATTTTTCAGAAAGAAACAAAAATATAATATTTTAAATAGCTTCATAAAATATATAATTATTAAATTGATAATGAAAAAAAATCCAAATAATATTTGTTTAAGGAATGTATTTTTTAAATTATTTATTTTTTAGAAAGAAACAAAAATATAATATTTTAAATAATATTTCAAGCTCAGCATAAGGTTTAAGATAAATGAAAGTTATACTCGAATCTTTACAATTCTCCTAATATGATATGATAGGATAAGCTACACATATGTATTTAAAGTTTGTTAGGTAAGATTTGAAATTAAAAAATATTTATTTAATTTTAAAGGTATTTAAGTTTTTATAAAGGTATTTAATTTTTTGAACTACTAAGTTGTATGTTATTTACAATGATTATTCTTAAACTAAAATTTAATAAGAACAAATAATTTATTCTACAAAATTTACAACAAAAAAGTCTAAGTTTTAAAAATATTAATTTAAATCTTAATAATAATAATAATAATAATAATAATAATAATAAAATTTTTATCATATTTTATTTTAAGTTTATCCTACAAAACCTGAACAAAATTTATATTAAGAAATTTTGGTTTTATCATTTTAAATTTTAAATTTAATAATAATAATAATAATAATAATAATAATAATAATAATAATAATAATAATAATAATAATAATAATAATAATAATAATAATAATAATAATAATTCGTTTAACCGTTTATTCAGAATTTATATCAAGAAAATTTAGATTTATTAAAAGGAAATGGACTCTATAATTAGGAATCTTGTTAGAGAAATTAATTTAAATTATTGTTAAAAGTGGATGGCCATTTAAATTATTTATAGGAATTTGAACTCTATGAGTTTGGATGGTTAGTTTGATGGTTGGTGAGATTGAAGTGGTATTCGTGGTTAATGGTGACCAGTGGAGTGAAGAAGCATAAACATATATATGGGGCATATAGAGCTAATGTTTTATATATTTTTTTTCCAATTTTTTATTATTATTAGGAATTCTTATATAAATATGTATTTAACCAAAATAAGATACACCAAATCAAACCCAAAATGCAAAAGGAGTAAGCTAGAATTGTACATGTGTGTACTAATTTTGATCACTAGTATTTGTCTTATTCTTGGCTACTGCAATGTGATTGATAATATAGCAATGATTAGTACTTAATTGCATGAGTCTAAGAATTCTGATAACTAAAACATAAACTAGATTTAACTAGATGAAATGAATAGCTAAAATAACCTGATTGAACATAACAGAATGAACACCAGGAAAAAATTTTAAATAAGAGTTCTTCGAAATAGAACTGAATGGAAGTATAAAATAACCTCTTTTAGTTGGGAGAAAGTAAGAACCCAATAGCTAAGCCTCTTTCGTTCGGAGAAAATGAAAATGAATCCCCTTTCAGAATTCCAAAGGCTCGGTTTTAACTTATTATGGTAATTTGAATCTTGACCCTGCACATAATTGTTCCCTTTTTTCCTTTTTTTGTATTTGTTTTAAACTATTTTCCAAATTTAGACTGCAACTTCAATTTTTTTGGGCTCTGTGGCCTGCTATTGTGTTTGTTGTTCTGTTGCTACCGCTTGTGTTAATTTTTAATTTTTAATATATTTGATAAATTGGGCTGACACCATAAAGGAAACATTCAAAGCAATTATGATAAAAAAAATATTTGTATAACAAATAAAATGCCCATAGAATATATCTATAATAATAATATAGAATAAAAATGGGGTTTCAGATTGGACCCGACTGAAATTGCCCAACCTAAAATTTGAAAAACATGTCGCAGTTATTGTAGGCCAGTTCCCACTTAATTCAATTTTAGAAAATGATTTTGGATAGATTATGCTAGTGAGGTGCATGTTTAAAATTAGGTTCCATTAGTAACCAAATTCGACCAAGACTTATATGAGCATATATTAAGCCTATTTGATTTGGATTAGTTCTTATATGTGATGTTTGAAATGGCCTCGTGGATTGTCTATTCCCTCTACCGCCTCATAAAGACACAAAGCTTATGAAGATAAAAGTTTAAAGTTAAAACTCAATTTAAAATTTAAAACAAAATATAAATCCATAGGTTACAATACAAATACACTTTCTTTTTCTAATTTCTCTTGTGTCTTTGCATATTTGTTGTCACTGTGCTCTTCTAGGGTTTGGAAAAACCATTGAATCCTAATCTTTGAGGCCACTTTAAGGGTTTCAGTTCTTCATGTAGGTGAGTATTGTTCCATCCTGACTTGTCTTGGAATTTTTGTTTTCTTATACTCCCTTATCAGTTCTCATATCTCGTTTTTTCATTTTATTTTATAATATTTGGTTAAATACAATGGTTTTTCATTATCAATCTTATACGTGCCTTGGCATATAGTGGTTTTTTAGCAATATCTTGGTCTATGGTCTTCGTCTTCACTGTTAGGGTTATCGGTCTTTGTTTTTAGGTAATGTGTTCCCTCCTTTGTATTTTGACTTTCACTCTTTGATTTTTTACTTTGTCCTCCCTCTTGAGAAATTTTTCTTTTTTTTCTTTGTTTATATGTGATGAGTAGAAAGGGTCACCATCCTTATGTGTAATAGTCTGGATTCTGCCTCCAAATAAGATTTATATTTGTCTGAAGGTATGTATAGGCTTCGGTGATGTTTTAATATATTTTTTACAATTAATTATGCATGACTTGTACTTTAGTTTCCTTCAAGTACAATCAAAGGGAGAGGGGAAAATTGATTCCTCAAATGTGAACATTCATGTAAGTTCTATCTTGTACCCATCTTTGCACATTTTATCAACTTAAGTGATTTTTATTTTTTTTACCATTATTGTTATGATATGCAAAAATTGTGTAAAAGAATTGGTGTTGCACTAATGTTATAGTGACTATTTAAAGATATTTCATTTTTTATATATTTTTAATAATATTTATATAATAATATTTATATAATAATTAACATCTTTTTAATATATTTTTCTTTTGTTGTGAAAATTTTTAATTACTAATTAAATTTTTAACAAATTTGAAATCAATTTTACGTTAAGAAATAGAAGGAAAAACCTGATCAATGATCAATTGTTTTTGTTTCCCTTAGTAAAACACTTATATCACATCCAAAAGTTTATTTGGTTAGTCCTATTAATATAAATTATTTCTAATGAAAAATTACTCTAAATTATTAATAATGAGTATATATTAATAATAAAGTATATTATTTTAACATGATGTATTAGTGGTGGATCTAAATTTAAATTTTTGAAGGGTGTCAAAATAATTTAACTAAGTTTTGTTTCCTAAAAAAGTTACTTGTAGTTAATGATGAAACTGTGATGTTTTGAATCTAAGTAGTATTAATCGATTCTTTATCTTTTGATTAATATATTGTATATCTGGCTTGATGATAGAAATTTTTTTTTTTTTTTGCAATTTTGTAAAATTTATAAAATTTTATGTTGTGTATAATTGTCTTTGTTGGATGACTTAAAGCATTTTTCTTTGGATTGTTATAACATGTTGTATATTGGCTTCAAACATTTTTCTTTCGATGTCATGTTGATAATTCAACTAGTGATGTTATGCATCTAATGTAGTGTTAAAGGATTCCATATTTTTGTATTTCATAAAAGTTCATGTTCATTTTTATTTTTACAATGTATCCTATAGACTACTTAGTGAGTTAGTTGAAAGTTTGTATAACTAATTTTAGTTTCTATAACTAACTTTGTCAACACTTAGAATAATATTTTGTAGAGTCTTGGTTGGAAAGATTCCTTGTGCCTTTCTTAACAAGAAAGGTTGTGTAATTTTTTTATTTTTTAGATAAGGTTTATATTTCTGGAATATTATATGTTGTGTACATAAATAGTAAGTGGCTTCATCTATTTTTAAAATATTGTTTGTTGGTTATATTTAAATATTGTTTATTATGCATTATTTTGTTTTTTAATATAATTTTTATTAGAATTTGGGCCTGGCCTAACTCAACTCTAAAAGCTAGCTCATAGGATCAATGTTGTTTCCATATTATATATTTATGGTAGGTCTCACCTCTAACCAATGTGAAACTTCATAATACATCTCTCTCATATTCAGGATTGGACATTTGGAGCGTGAAATTTGTAGGACTGGACATTTGCGGATGGCCCACTAATACTAGGTTTAGAATAGGCTTTGATACCATATTAGAATTTAGGCTAGAGACCTAACTCAATCTTAAATTTTATATTATATACTTATGATAGGTCTCACCTTTTACCAATATGGGATTTTCTAATAATTTTTGTTCACTTGTTTTATTTTTATGATAGTTATATATGATAAATATCCTTAACTAATGTGGTTGTTTAATTTAATCTCAAAAATTGATGCTGAACTCTAATAAGTAATGATAGAGACATGTTGAATTCTCTGTTTCTAAATTAAACAATTGTTATTTCTTTTCAATTATTTTTATTTGATCATTTTGTTCTAATGTTGTTACTATAAATTTTTGTTAAGTTTGTTTTATTTTATATTTTATTATTTTTTTAGTTATTTTTATGGTTACTGTCTTGATGTTGGAAGTTTCTTTCTGTTTTGTTAAATATTGTTTATTATGCATTATTTTATTATTTAATATAATTTTTATTAGAATTTGAGCTTGAGCCTAAAGCAACCCTAAAAGCTAACTCATAGAATTAAGGTTGTTTCCATATTATATATTCATGATAGGTCTCACCTCTAACCAATGTGAAACTTCATAATACACCTCTCTCATATTCAGGATTGGATATTTGAAGTGTGAAATTTGTAGGACTGGACATCTGCAGGTGGCCCACTAATACTAGGTTTAGAATAGGCTTTGATACCATATTAGAATTTAGGCTTGAGACCTAACTCAACCCTAAATTTTATATTATATACTCATGGTAGGCCTTACCTTTTGCCAATATGGAATTTTCTAATAATTTTTGTTCACTGTTTTATTTTTATCATAGTTATATATGATAAATATTCTTAACTAATGTGGTTGTTTAATTTAACCTCAAAAATTGATGTTAAACTCTAGTAAGTAATGATAGAGACATGTTGAATTCTCTGTCTCTAAATTAAACAATTGTTATTTCTTTTCAATTACTTTTATTTGATCATTTTGTTCTAATGTTGTTACTATAAATTTTTATTAAGTTTGTTTTATTTTATATTTTCTTATTTTTTAGTTATTTTTTATGGTTACTGTTTTGATGTTGGGACTTTCTTTCTGTTTTGTTTCACTATGACAACTTTCATACCCTTTGTTAAACTTGGCTATAATTCAAATTTGAGAAGGTAATATTTTCTTACCTTTACCTTTTGTAAAATTTTTTTTATTTTATTTAGGAAGGTAATCTTTTTTTAATATTAATGTAAGGTTGATTTGTAGTTTATATTATTGCTTTATGGTTGCCATGAGACATTATGTATGGTATAGTGATTTGGTTAGTAAAGGAAACAATTATAAAGGGACTTATTGTCTATATTTTTTAAAGTTTTTTTTATGATTTAGCTTTTAATGTTCCAAATCACTAATTATTAAAGGGAAAAAGCATAAGCTGCGTATAATTATTGTAACAAATCTTATTATTGTAACATGAAGATTTATAGGACATCTAATATGTTGGTCACCTTAAAATATGTTTAAAATGCACTTATACACTTTGTAATGATTCTAATTAGGGATGGAAATGAGTGAGAATATCTGACAGAAGCTTACAATTCTACTTATTTAAAACCTAATTTAACTTAGTTTGTTTAATAAATAGACAGACTCAAACTTATTAAAAAGATTTTTTAGTTAAACAAGTCAGACTTAAGCTTATTAAAAAGTGCATTTAACCTATCTAGGGATCTATTTATCTTTATATATTATATATTATATTTATTTTAATATAGTATATGTATATAATATTAATATATTTACATAATTTGTTAAAAATTAAAATTTTTAATTTTTAATTTCAATCGAAAGAAATCCTATATTTGTGAAACTCTTTAATATTTATTATAAGAGTTGTGTACGTTACTTTAATTTTAAAATATGTGCTTTATATTTTACTTTGATTTTTATGTGTATCTAAACTTACATATACGTGTGCTTGTTACATGCATGTGTTATATTTTTTTTATGTTATTATATTTGTATATAGTTAGTGTTCTTTAGACATGCTCTAAAATTATGTAATTAAGCTTACAAATCTTTTATTTTGTTAGCTTTAAGGTTTTGATCTTTTTGATCAATCATTTATATAGGCTTTAAGCCTATTTATTAACTTTTTTTTTGGTATTGTAGACTTTTAAACAAGTTTGTAGGTCTTGTTGGCTTTAAAACAAGCTAGGCTTCGATAGAAAAGAAAAGACCTATGATAGGTAACAGACCCAAACTCAAGCCTCAAAATTTTTAAGTAGGTCAAACTTAAACACTCAAAACCTAATTCGACTCAACCTATTTCCATCCTACTCCTAACCAAAGGATTCTTACCTTTAGAAAGGATGGCACAGAAGGTGAAAATCTAATTGCCACAAGTCAAAGGTTCAATTTAGAAGTCTTTAGAAAAGATTTAGGTATGTTTGTAATCATGGAAGCAACCTTTTAAAATTGTCGATATGGAAGGTTTTGAAATTTTTTGCAAAGATTTACAACCTCAGTTTTTTTTTTCGCATCTCAACATATTGTGGCTAGAGATTGTTTTCAACTTTACCTCAACAAAAAGTAAGGTTGAAAATATTCTTTAGATTAAATTGGACTAGGGTTGCTCTAACCACAAAATGATGGACTTCAATTTAGAACCTAATTATCTTACCGTAACAACCCATTTCATAAGTATTGAGAGGTTATAGAAAAAGAATTATAAACTTTTTAGTTATCCTTAACCACAATGGTATGCTTGGTTGGACGAATAAAGGAGGAAGAAATTACTAAAGTAGAAAAACAAGTGGAATGAAATTCTTTTCTTTATTTCGATCAATTTATCTTATATAAAGGGAAAGAATTAATTTTTGCATGCCCCACGTATTTATAATTCCTTCCCATAAGGTGAAATTAATGGGGAAATTATTATTTTTTTGGGATTTTAGTGTTTTAATTATTAATTTTAAAAATAAATATTAAAAATAAATATTAAAAATAATAATAAAATTAGAATCTTTTAAATTAAAATTAATTTTTTAATTTATATAAAATAAAATTTATATTATTATTATTATTATTATTATATTTCTTCCCATTCTATTTTCTATCCATTTAAATAAGAGAAGACAAAAGAATATTTTTCATTTTCTTTCTTTCCTATTTCTATCCATCCAAATAGCTTATTTTTTTCATCCTATTTTTATTCCATTTCTTTTCTTATTATTTATTTCATTTCTATTTCTTAAGTCATCCAAAGAAAGCATAAAACATAAATATGTCTACTATAACTATAGATAATGCATCATCTAATGATGTGAGATATTAAACTCTTTCAATGGTTTGGTATTGAATGAATATTTTTTTCATGCGAGATTTTGTACCCATATTCTAAATTTGGTGGTAACTGGTGGGCATAAGGATATGCACATCTCCATATCAAGTGTAAGAAATGTAATTATATTTCTTAGATCATTTACACACAGGCTAGATAAATTTAAAGAGTGCATTCGGATTGACAAATTTTCTTATCAAAAAAATTGTTTGTCTAGATGTTCCTACAAGATGGAACTCAACATATATGATGTTGGAGAGTGAAGAAAACTTTCAAGCTGCATTTGAGAAGTTAGAATTTGAGGATGATAATTATTCATTCTACTTTGAGACCACTTTTCCTCCATCAAGCTTTCATTGGAAAGTAAAGGGTATTCATAATTCTTTTTAAATTACTTTATGATGTGATGAACCACAAGTGCACATGTCTATCGTGTAATAAAAAGTTATCATGTCCCCAAGGATTGCATTATTGAATAACACTAAAGTTTGTAATCTAATTATGTAGAGTAAATATTTTAATTTTGAGAAAATTAGGTCATAAATTTAAAGAGATAAATTGATTTCAAAAAGGAATATAAGAAAGATAAGAATACTCTTAGGATTTAGGATAATTGTAATTTTCAATTGAGATAATAAGGTTCTCTATTTCTATTAATCCATGTCTTGAAGGTAAACCATCCTATTTTAATTATTGGTTCCTTTTAGAATCACAACAATGTGTCTAATCAAAATAAACCCCACTTTGATGATATTTATGTTCAATTAAACTCCTTAAGTTTTATGATGGTTTAGTTTAGTTCCTAGAAGGATTAAAATATACTTTAACAATTGAAACTCTAAGCTCATTTTTGAAGAGTCCAATATCAGGATTCATCTTTCAATTCTTCTCTTAGTATTTGAAGTCAAGCAAGGCTATTTATAAAACTAAAGCAAACATTTTTCACATTTATAAATTAAATCAAGAGCACATGGTATAAAAATAGAAATTGAATATTAAAGTGTAGTCTCAATCCAAAAATTACAACTATACACAAATCCTAAGAAAAGAAAATTATCCAATCATAACTTTACAAAAAAACATAATATACCAATCATCATGAATTAGAAAATTAAAGGAAATTCAAGAGATGAGAAGAAGTTAAGATGGAAGAGAAATCTTCAATCCTCCTTGAATCCTCCCATCTCCAATTATCTCCCTCTTCAATTTGATCTTGAAGATATTTGGCATCTTCTTTGTCCTGTTCAGCCTCTAACCCTCAATGCCTCTTCTAGGTGTCTCTCCTATTTAAAGAGAAGGAAAATAGGATGTTACTGTCTTTTCCCAAACCAATACTATGGTGGTAACCATGAGAAACTTATGGTTCTCTCTGGAAGGGGAAATTATAACACCTCTGGAGAACCACGACCATGTGGCCACCATAGGTAGTCCATGATTCTCTTTAGAGGTCATATAGTGCTTTCTTTTTCCACTTAATCATGATCATGGTTATAACCATTGGTTGGTAGTGGTTCTATCTACCCTTAAAGCTTTATAATTACTAATTCTCTTTCATGTTTTCTATGTTTTATGCCTTTAAATCCTTCATTTTGGTTTTCCTATCAAATGAAAAATCAAAGAAATAATAAATTTTAAAAAAGAATTAATAAAGAGAAACATCTAAAAATTAAAATCAAATAAGAAATTAAAAAGAAAATTAATGCATATAACATATACATCAAAAAACCCCAAACTAAAATTTTCTCTTATCCTTAAGCAATTAAACTAAACTAAAATGACAATGCATTTAGATGAGAAAAGTTTAGAAAACCTCTAACACTTGAAAAAAAACATTTAATGAGACATCACAAATATGGAAGTTTTTTATTCATAATGATTAATAATACTCTAACTAATTCATTGAGCTTTGAGATACTAAGCATTAGATCAAAAGGGTGTTATTATGTTCTACTCCTCTTCCACTCCTTCCTAAGTCTTCGTATAAAAGGCTACACATAAAGTGCAAGGTTTGTCCTCCCACTTTTTCATTATACCTCAAAGGAGTACCTAAGGTACATTCCAAGCATTAGAATGCCTCGATACCATGCAAATTTGTCCTAAAATGTAGCTTTTTCCTAAAATTTTATTTCTTTTTTTTCTATTTTGTTTAATTTAATTTAATTTTTTTAAAGAATGCTAGACACAAAGTATCTTGGTACCATACATTGAATCACATATATTTTCTCCAGTTACCTAATGCAGCGAATGTCCTTTATGGTTCCTAGGTTAAAGGTAAAGAAAAGTCCAAATTTTTAACTCTACCTAACCTAATACCAAGTATATTACTCAATTGTGTATTGTAGGAAATGTTAGATCTATGAAAATTAAAGGGAATCAAAACTAAAAAAAGTATCTCAAACTATCTCCTGATTTTCAATTTAAGTTAAAATATAAGAGGTGAAAGTGATGTCCTGAAAATTTCTCAAAACATGTACCTAGGATAAACACCTAAAAGGGAGAAAAATACCTCAAAAAAACATCATATATATAACAATAACCAAAGGATACAAAAAATAAATAAAAACAAAAATAGAAAGAATTTAGTAAAAAAAATTCAAATTGTAACACCTACGCTTAAGTCATATTGCAAATTCACTAATAGTTTGTTATTTCATGGTACAAAATCCACTTATAAAATTACTATTGCAGAAAATAGGATATAATTTTTTTAAAACAATCTTAGTTGAAAATGCGAGCCTCGTCGTAGTAATCAACGTAGTATATAATGAACATTCTAACATCATCACTCACGTTAATTTTGAAAACTCTCATTCTTTTACTTGTCGTGCTCTTCATTCATTTCCACTATAATATTTACAATATTAGTTATATAGGTAATATAACACACATAAAATAATAATTTAATACTCCTAGTGAGTCCTTTAAACAAACAAAGACTTCAATGCCCTTCACAAGTTATAGTCATCCAAGGAAAAGATACAAGGTTGAACAAAGCAGTATAAGGTCCTTTATAGCTCTTCCTGCATTTCATTCCATGAACATTCACCTCTAGTTTGGGTTATTTGTTTCGCATAGACCACTACCACCGCGAAGAGCATGATCAAACTCTAGGAATGAAATGGATAGTTGGAAGTGAGAAATCGTAATTTCTCAGTAGGTGTCTATCCTAGGATTGGCGTCATCATTTCTAACTCAACTACTTCAGTTTATTAAGAAAAGGTGACAAGCATACAATATTAATTATTGCTTTTTAAAAATGATACTTATTTGAAGTGGATGTTTTTTCATAGCATAAATTCAATCTCATACAGCATACAATTCATACATACTTTGAATCATTTTTCCATATAAAATCTGTTAGACATAAATCCCATGGCTTCTTTATTTCACTTTCTTATCATAACATAGATATTGTCTGACTCCTACTCATTTTATACCTTAATCATAATCATTCTTATTCTCTATTCACCCTGTAACATCCTAAATTTCTTTGCTTGAGTTGCATGACTAGGAAATAAAGTCTTATAAAACTTTTCCCTAAAATATATAATGAAATTAGAGAATTTTCATTAAATGATAAAAATATCATTGCACTAGAATAACCCTAAGAAATGTACTGGAAACTCAAGATAAAAGTTAAAAGATATCCTAAGAGATTGTAATATACCAATTATGGTTATAAAAGTTATGAGAAGAGAATAGGAACAAAAAAGGAAAAAAGGTCAGCAAAAAACTTTAAAAATACTTAATATACCCTTAGAAAGCTTTGTCTTTCACAAGGGCTAAACTGTTCTTAGAAAAATACTAAATGACATAAGAATGGTTCAAGAATGAACCAATAAATGTTAAAAACATTAGAGGAACAAATTTTAAACCTCCTGGAAAATGGTGAGAAAAATTACAAAAATGTGAGAAGGCTGGTAGGGCAAGAAAATATGGAACAACAACCAAGAATTGGGCCCCACACCTCTTGAACGAAAATCCTATGTGGAAAATATGGTTATGACTCACCTTACGAAACATCACACCCTTAAATGCATAAAAGAAAAACATAATAAATGTAAAGATTTCTTTAACCATGGTTAAGGTTAATTAATTTTGTTTAATTAAAATAAAACATGCTTAGCACAACAGTAAATACGATGAGACGACGAACTCACTAAAATTTTGAAAAAGAGAATTATTTGATTAAGTGGAGTCGCCACCAAATTTTTATTTAAGGGAAAAACCTTTGGAAAAACCCTAGCTTGAGGAAGAATCTAGGTTCGGGAGTTAGTTACGAGTAGGGAAGGTGTTAGGCACCCTACTCACCCATTCCGAAGAACGGTACCCTTAAATTGAGCGTGTGGTTTTGATATTTTTGAAATTTTTTGATTCCTTTAAATAGAATAAAATCAAATAGGTTGGTGGAAAATAGCCTAACAGGACTTGATCTTGCTCCTTCATATTCCTTGGTGCAAAGGGAAACTCAAGGCTATGTAGTTCTGGTTTGAAGGCTTGACCTTTGAAGGTGCTTGAAAAAGGAATAGAGTATTTTGAAATTATTTTTAAAGAAAATCCTTAGTCCACATATGCACAGGATCCAAGGCAAACGAGGGTTGCACTAGGACCCATATGAATCTCTAAATACCGAACAACAATGAAACCGCCAGTTCTTATTTAGAGCCCATTGCGTGAGAATTGGGATTCTAAAACGATGTTTTCCTGTAATTATTTAAGAGGGGTTCCTAGTCCACATATGTACAGAGTCCAAGACAACTAAGGCTGGATTGGGACCCATATGAATCTCTAAATATCGAATAGCAGTGAAATTGTGCTAGTTCTTATTTAGAACTCATCGCGTAATACTTGAGATTCTCATAAGATATATTTTGAAATATTTTACTATTTAAAAGGGATTCCTAGTCCACATACGCAGAGTCCAAGACAACTAAGGCTGCACTGGGATCCATATGAATCTCTAAATATCGAATAGTAGTGAAACTGCCAGTTCTTATTTAGAGCTCATTGCATGAGACTTAGGATTATGAATGGATTTGATTTAAAATAAAATAAACTTGACTTGAATTTGATCAAAAGAATTGGAATTGATTCAAGATAAACTAGACTTGATTTGAACTTAAGGAAAATAATTAGACTTGCTTTAAAGTAAAATGAATTTGATTTAAATCTGAGGAAAAAAGAATTGAACTTGATTTAAAATAAAATGAACTTGATTTGAATTTGAGGAAAAGAATTAGACTTTCTTTAAAGTAAAATGAACTTGATTTGAAATGGAGGAAACGAATTGAACTTGATTCAAAATAGAATGAACTTGATTTAAATTTAAGGGAAATAATTGGCCTTAATTTAAAGTAAAATGAACTTGATTTGAAATTGAGGAAACAAGTTGAACTTGTTTTAAAATAAAATGAACTTGATTTGAATTTAAGGAAAAGAATTGACCTTGATTTAAAATAAAATAACTTGATTTAAAATTTAGGCTTGGCCTAAGTAACAAAGAATTTGGTTTCACATTAAAAAAACTTTGAACAAATTAATTATAAAAGGATTGATTAAAAATTTCATTTGATTTTATAGGACCCAATTGAAAAGTTTCCTACGTCAATTGGCTTAGCAACCAAATTTATGTGTAACTAGGCAGCAGCATGACCATTGAAAGTATGGGTCAAATTGAGTTGCTTAAGCACATGGTATGGTAGATAGGAAATAAAAAACGGCTTCCTGTTGGATTCGAACCCGAAACTTGGAGGTGATGGGTAGCGAGTTCACCATCGAACCCAACTTCTAGTTGAAGTTATAACGCCTCTAATCAAATTTAAGGCATACTTATGACTTGCATGGGGGCTGCATGGCATTTATTTTATTTTGAACATGACCTTCAGCCTTTCTGCATGGCACTTTAGTCAAGAGAAAGTACTTCTCCACGACTTAAAGGTAGGGCGGAAGACAAGGCAAAGAAGCAATTCTTCTTCTCAACAGCCTAACTAAGTCACTCCATCCTTTTGGTAAGAAGCATATAGTTATCAGTGGCATTCATAGGCCTAGAAGTTGGCTGCAGAACATGGGAGACGACAAGCAATGGTCACCATATTGTCTTTTCAAAATGCTCAAAAATCCTTCTTCATTGATTATTCATGATGCCTCACACCACATGCTAAGCTTGCTCGATGCTGCCACATCATAATGCATACCCTGCACCTGAAAAAGGATAGTGAGACATGAAAGGGGAGTAGTGCAGGTTTTGCTAAATGCGCCAGCGATGCCACTAGCCAGAAGCCGATTTAGCGTTTCTAACTGGTGACTACTCTAGGCTAAGAACTTGGAGGCGCCGCCATCAGTGTTGAGGGCTCTCTATCCATCTTTTGGTTGTCATATACAACCCATAAATTGATGTTCAAAATTAAAACAAATAGTGCCGCTTGGACCTTGAACCCATCATCTTTCACCTAGGCCCTGGTTGATACGACCGCTTGAGCCAAGCTGCTGGTTGGATTACCAACGCCCCAGGCTATATTTCAAGGATTACCAACGCCCCAGGCTATATTTCAAGGCCCACTTTAGCAAACCTAGAATCAAACCCTGCATGCATGTCGATCGGCTTTCCTAATGTGGGTAAATATCAATTGTTCTACTTGTATGTGACTGATCCAAGCCTAAAAGACCACTTGGATTTACGTACGGGAGAGACTTTCATGTTGATAACTCCATGTAGATACTCTAAGGCACCTGCGCTCCCCGAAACGATCTTGACATGCGTATTCCATATCAATGGTCTTGAGAAGATGCAAATGGGAATTGTTTGAAACCTATAAGCATGGTGCACCCATCCAAAAGACCCTGGGATACTTTCAAAACACTTATGAACCATTTCAATTGAATAAGCCTCACCTATGTAAGCTCGTGCACCAATTACGCCACTCATAATTGCTGATACGACAATGTACCATGAGATATGAATAACCATGAGATAAGTAGCCACAGCAGGAGCCCCCAAGTTGATCATAGTCTGCAGCAATCACTCACCTCTTCATAAAGGCCTTGTTCCACATAATACCTTTCCTGGTAAATCCCCTTAGCTTTCCCATAAATATAATCTGGTCTAGGTGCTTCCAAGATGAAGCTTTTTCTTCACTTTGATAGTTCTACTTGTGGCCACTAGCTCCTATGAACATTGCAGGTGTAGATCACAACACACTATCTATGCACGCCGAACATAAACGAAAAATGATGGATCATTGTCTTTGGTTTTCTTTACTATGAATATTTCTCCACGTCAAACCCACTCAAGTTCATGTAGATGAACCTTTCTAGGATGATCAAAATCACATGCAGGGTTAACCTCATCCATATTAATTAATGGTTGTTGAAGCCTGCTTGGTAAGATTGTAGCAGCTACGTCTGCGCCTCTAGCAGATAGTACACACTATCATTGGCCCACTGCCATGGTTGCAAGGACAAATATATCCAATCGTTGTACCCTTCCACGTTAGCAAGCTTTGTTGACCGATGATTCACTCTAAATCGAACAAGAAGACGACAAGACTCATGATAATTGTAACGATCTGCAAGACCTTGCCTTGTTTGCAGGATTACTTTGGTTCTAAACGTCCCATTGTCTCCTTTGAAAGAGGAGACTTTGTAATGGTGTAGAGAAATGTATGTGGTGTTTATGGAGGAGCGTGCATGATGTGGTAGTCAAAAGGAAAGCCACACCAGTCGCAAAGACGTATGCATATATGAAAAGTTCAGAACCTAATCTGAGTCTCTAACGCTTACCTTATATAATCATGTATCAATGATAAGATTACGCTCTAATTTCCTAAGTGCAAAAATGGCAGCATAAACAAATCATACTTTCGTGGATTTCGCCATAACCCAATCCTAGCAACTTAACAAATGCATACAAAATCGGTAATGAATGAATATTGACCTAGACGCCTTAAGTGAAAATGAGTTCTTGGGGGAATGATGAGAATCTCCAAATAATGCTTTGAGCTAAGAAGTGGAGCCTAAAGAAGCTCCAAGATCCTCTAGAGACTCTTAGGAACTTAGGAAGTTCTAACTATTTTTGGTGAGAATCCTTTTTCATCTTTGAAAACCCAGCCAATCAAAAAAAAGTAGAGAGAAGTTTCCCCAGTCCCGAGAAGCCCCCCTGACAATTTCCAGCCTTTTCCCCTCTTTATGCATGCATGCATGCATTTCTTTTCGTTTTTTTCGTTTTTCAGTTTTAATTTCTATTTTTATTAGTTTTTTTTATTCTATTATTTTTTTCATTATTATTTTTTTCTTATTTCTTCTGATATTTTTCCTTTTCTTTTATTTCTTTTGTTTATATTTTTTCTATTTATTTTTGTTTTTTTGTTTATTTTTCTATTTTTCTGTTTATTATTATTTTCTGTTTATTTTTCTGTTTTCGTTTTTTCAGTTTCTATTTTTTATTTATTTATTATTTATTCTATTATTTTTTATTATTATTTTATCAGTTTTTATATTTTTTTTTGTTTCTTTTTTTATTATCTAATCTATTTATTATTTTTCAGTTTTTTATTATTTTTCTTTGTTTTTATATTTTATATTTTTTTTATTTTTCAGTCTTTTTATATTTTTTTATTTAATCTATTTATTTGTTTGTTTTATTTTTCTTCATTTTTCCTTTTTTTCATTTTTCTTTTCTCTTTTTTTGTTATTATCATTTTTCTTATTTATTTTATTTATTATTTAAGTTATTGTTTATTTACTAATTAATTTTAAAAATGAAGCCTTGGGCATAGTTGGGTGTTTACAATGCTTATGGTAAGTTAAACTTGATTAGTGACAAGCTTAGCATGATTAGCATAATCTAATTCTAAAAGGATAATTCCTCACATTTTGAATTATTTTAGAAAATGAAAATTTCATACAAATTACCAAAATACCCTTAAGTGGGAAATTAATCCCTAAGTTTTCCTTGAAGTGGCCGAATGGTATGTAGGATTTGGAGGGCTCATTTTCAAAACTTTTAAGGATAAAGTGTACAACTAAAACTCTTAAGCATTATAGATTCTTTGTTATTCGAATAAGATCCCACTATTTGAATTTATCTGTATTTAAGTTTATGGTGTACGTTATTTTATTTTCTTAAGTTGTAAAGCTTATTTAATAAAGTGTTGAAAATATTACCTATTAAATGTTATTTTATGGTGATTCAAAAATTAAATATTGTAAATGATAATAGTTTGATATTTTTTTTACAGCATTTCTCAAACAAATTTATAAAAGTAGTAATTTTTTACAATATTTTTGAAGAATAATAATATTTTTATTTACCTATTAAAATATCTAAATATACCACACTTAAAAGCTTTGTAAAATAATAAAATAAATATTATAAAAGATCCTTGTTATGTAGTTTCTAGTGTCTTGTCAGCCCTAATCAACATATGTAACATCTATAAATTTTAATAATAAACTATTTAGGTTACAAATAACCTTTAATAAAAATAAAGTAAAAATAAGAATAAAAGATAGATATTAGAAAATTTGATATAAATAACGAAATTTTTTTTACATTAGGATAATCCATATAATGTGCAGGAAAAATATAAATCAAAAGGTAAAAATCATTCTAAGGGATTAGAGAACATCAAGGATGATTGAAAAATCATGAGAAAAGAATAGACACAAAGAAAGGGTGACAAAGCTACCAGAAAAATTCAAAAATGTTTCTTGAAAAATATCAATAAATGTTAAAAAATATCGGAGGAACTATTTGGAAACCTCGTCGATAATGCTGAAAAGAATTAGCAAAATGCCCCTAAAAAGTTAATAGGTTAAGAAAATGCGAAGTAAAAGCCAAAAGTGAGCCCCATATCATGTGCACAAAATTTCTATGTGAGAAATGTGGTGTTGACTCACCATATGAGTCATCATACTATTAATTACATGTAGGACAAAAATCATAAATAGGAGAAATAAAATTAACCATGGTTAAAGTAAATTAACCTTGTTTAATTGAACTTAACCATGCTTAGAGTAGATTAATCTTGATTTGTGTCAAATTAGGAAAAATTAACATTAATCTAATTTTAAAAGGATAATTCCTTACATTTAGAATTATTTTAGAAAAGGAAAATTACATGCAAATATACCAAAATGTTCTTAAGTGGAAAATTAATTTCCACATTATCCCTAAGTGGCCAAATTCAATAATCGCCATAGGAGACCTCATTTGCTTCATTCTCCACCTTCTAAATACTTAGAGAAACTCTCCTAATTCTCTCTAAACTCAATCTAACCCAAAATCTTACATTAAATTTAAACTTTCAACTTTGAAGTTTAAGTTAAATCAAGATTGAATCACCAAGCCCCACCATCACCACTAGAAGATCTTGTGTGAACCACCAAGAGAGGACAAAATCATCCATAAAAGCCCCACCAAAAACCCATAACAAAGTCTTCAATATGTAGGATTTTACCTTGTACTTTCATAAGTTTTAACTTTGTTTTTATGATATGTTTTTCTTCTTCTTTATAGATCCTTCTCTAAGATTTATGGATCTCTTTTATTTGAATTTTTGGGAGCTCAAAAATGTCCTTGGATGGTTAAATATGAGCATCACCAATTTTTAGGTATTTTTGAAAGAAAATAAGAAGCTTTTATGGATTAAAATGCTTCTAGTAAGCTTAGAAACAATTTAATCAGTTAACATTTCTTGGATGTTTGTGAGAAATGTTTTAAAATGTTCAAAGTATAAGACTTATAGATCTTGGAGTAAATCTAGTAGATCTACACTAATTTTCTATAAAAGGTGATTTCTTTTAAATTTTTATGCTGAAAGTTAGTATCTTGGTCATGCCTTTACTTAGTTTTTATTTGTGATATTATTCTTGCCAAGAGTCTAGATCTGGAATCATGAAATAAAACCCTTAAATGAACATGAAAAATTATATAAAAATATCCATAAACTTAACTTGGACATGGACTTAAAACTATTAAGTGTAAAATGAAATCGTGGACCCAAAGATGCACAAACCATTTAATATCTACCACAGCCCATGACCAAAGCTATGGAATAAGAACATTTTATGGATAGATCTAAGGACTTATGATGGACCAAGAGCTAAAATTTCATGATACCAAGGTCATATGACATGAAAAGTTGAAAAATGAACCATTGTTCAAACACCTTAGCATTCGACCACTTTCAATTAAATTATGAGATCTTGAGTTTAAAATCTTGCTTAGGGTATAAAGTGAAACTTAAACAAGTATAACTATAGAACTATAAGTTTGAAAGGAACTTAAAATGGTCTAAAGGTATATTCGGCCACTTTAGTGAAATTATGTAAAGATGTGCTAAATTTCATAACACCAAAATCATAAGAGAGTAAATTCTAGAAAAGGAACCTAGATCTAGCCACTTAGGGCATTCAATCACTCTCCTAATAATTAAGAAAACTTGAGTTAAATTTTAGTTAAGGTGGAAAGTAGAACCTAAATAAGTTTAAGGAATAAATTTTAAAGTTAAGAAAGATTTGGTAATGGTTGGGTACCATGTCACATATGCACACCATTAGTAAGAATTAGTTAAGAAAAATTGCTAGAATTTAAAATTGGATTAAGGGTAGCTTGAGGAGGTGATTGAAAGTCAAATATGGAGTAGAGCAAGAAGAAAGGGCATTCGACCATGCTCTTAAACTAAGAAAGAAAAGCATTAAAAATTTCTATAGTTGGTTTAAATTGTAGCCTAAATTTTAATTAGTGTAAATCACCTTTTTAAGATAAGAAAAGTTTAACTATAAGACCTTAGAAATAAGGGATAAGCTCTTGGCCATTTAGGGAATTAATAGGAAAATAGTCTAATTTGGAGGTTTAAGTATATGTACATAAGTTATGAGTGGAACTTAAAGTTTCAGAGCCAATAAACAAGTAATTAGGTCAATGAATGGAACATGCCTAATTGGATAAGTTATTTGTCAAGAGTCATAAAACATGTAACACTTAAACTTGAATCAAGTAAATGATGCATAAGACTTTCAATTAAGGACACAAAGATTAAACCATGATGAAGGCCATCCGACCATTTAAGAAGAGAAGTAAGGATACAACTTAACCTTCTATTTAAAGTGTTAAGAATAACTTGACCTTTGAGAAAAGAAAATATTGAGAGATAACGTGTGTACATATTTTTCTTTGGGACATTTGTTCGTTTCGACAATGATGAGAGGTTTGAATTTCCCCACATGGACTTTGTGGTTCCTTTAGAAGCCTTCCATCCTGAAAGGGTGTTTCCACCTCCTCCTGGCTACCAAGCACCACCTGCAGCACCTCTAGAAGACTCCTCATCCTCGATAGGAGAAACAGACTCGCAAATGTCATCCCACTATTATAGCATTTCGCACGTTTGGTCATCTTAGGGCAACTCTTTGTATCCTAAGCCCTACCCATTTCAAGCATTTCAAGAAATGGCAAATGGGATTTTCTTCATCTTGGATAAAAGCTTGTGGTTGGAGTGGTACCATCACTAGCCTTGAGGTGTTTTGCAAAGTTCCCATTTTTAGAAGAAAGAAGAAGAAAGTCATGCCAATAATGTATATTTTGTAAATAGATGGATGAATGCATCCTATTTACTATTAGATAGTTTGTAGAATAGTTAATATGAATATGGTATAAAATAAATATGTATGTAATTCAAGTGTGTAAATTAATATATGTAATTAAGTGTGTGTAAAGGCTATAGTGCTTGAACTAACTATGTAGAAGTAAATAAGGACTATATGATTATATGATGTGTAAATTATGTATGCTTAAGTTATGTTGATCTAACTCACTATGTATTAGAGATAATTTGTGATATTAATAAATTATACATGCACAAGAACGCCTAATTGTTTACATTCTGTTACGAACACAGTATCGATGAGTCTCGCATTTGATATCAAAATGTTATAAAAAGAAAATTACCGTATTTTCTCTAATAATTATTTTTGAAAGATTCCACATCATAAGATAATAATCTATTAATGAAATCGAATGTACAACTTAAGTGTAAAAATGATATTCATTATTAGAGTGTTATAACATATGGTTCATTTATTATAGTTTTCTATATTAGGATTATGGATGCTTTCGTTAGATCAGGGTTTAGTCGTTTATCTTTTATCATTGTAGTAACTAAATTCCTTGTCATGCTGAAACTTATAAATTTATATGTTTTATAATTAATTATGTTTTCATTATTATGCTTAATTAATTGATAATAACTTGCCGCTCTTGTTAATTTAATGTTTTTCAAAATTAATCTTTTTTATTTTTACATTTTTCACCTTTCTTTTTGGCATGTGCACCATAGAGGTGTGAAAGTGATTTTGAATGGTTAATGGGAGGAAATGAAAAATTCTACAAGCGATGTTTTAAGGTAGTGTATTTGAAAGGAAAGGGCGAAGAATGTTGGTTTGATTGCCCAAATGGCACCTTTTAATGAAAAATGTCAGTGCTGCTCTTCATAATCTTGATTGTCAAATTAACCAAACTCGAGAAATGACCAAAATTTTACCCCAATTTTAGGAAATATGAGATCTAGAATGTCAGATTATACTGGGATTCCAGGACGACCTTAACTTTTTCCTGGGTTGTTCTTTTGAGTTTTCAACCCAGCAGGTCCTTTGTTCGCCCTAACTTTTTCCTAGGCCGCCTTTACAGGTTTTCGACCTAGTAGACTTTTGTTTCTGTGCCCTAACTTTTTCCTAGGCCGTCCTTTGAGGGATTTCCACCTAGCGGGCCTCTTTTCTTGTTTGTGCCCTAACTTTTGCCTAAGTCGCCTTTGAGAGTTTTCGACCTAGCGGGCTTTTTGCTTGTGTGCCCTAACTTTTTCCTAGGCCGCCCTTGAGGGTTTTCGACCTAGCGGGCTTTTGTTTCTATGCCCTAACTTTTTCCTAGACCGCCCTTTGAGGGATTTCGACCTAACGGGCTTTTGGCATTGCATGCCCTAACTTTTGCCTAGGCCGCCTTTGAGGGATTTCGACCTAGCAGGCCTCTTTGCTTGTTTGTGCCCTAACTTTTGCCTACGTCGCCTTTGAGAGTTTTCGACCTAGCGGGCCTTTTGCTTGTGTGCCCTAACTTTTTCCTAGGTCTCCCTTGAGGGTTTTCCACCTAGCGGGCTTTTGTTTCTGTGCCCTAACTTTTTCCTAGGCCGCCATTTGAGAGATTTCGACCTAGCAGGCTTTTGCTTGCATGCCCTAGCTTTTGCCTAGGCCGTCTTTGAGGGTTTTCAACCTAGCAAACTTTTGTTTTAATCCTAATTTTTTTTGAATTGTTTCTGAAATTTTAATCCAACAGACTTTTCCTAATCATGACTCTGTTGATTTATCTTTTGACCCTACTTTTACCTGGATTATTTTTTATTTTAATCCAGCGGGTTTTCCTTCTTCTTTTTATTTTTGACTGATCAGATCTCCTATTTGGTCTTGCTTGGACTGTTTTGACTTTCAATTCAGCGGATCTATTTTGCATCCCTAAATTTTTTCTGGATTTGATTTTTGTTCCAGTGGGATATTTTATTACAAGACATTCCTTGAGTGGAATTACAATGAATGGTGATCTAAAATCCGTGGTCTTGAAAATAATTTTAGAGATTTGAGGGTTTTGAAAATAATTGGGTGTTTCTTTCTTATTTTTTAGTAATTTTATATTTGGTATTTTTTATTTTGCTAGAAAAATCTTTGGTTTTGTTTGAAAATATTTTAGTTTTGCTAAGATTTTTCTATATAAAAAAAAGCATTCTTTAGGTTTTCAAATTTTTATTTTCTTTTTTTTTAATCTTTTTATATTTTCAGTGTTTTCAAAAATTATTTTTCTAATTTTTCTTAGAATTTTTTATTTTTCTTGATTTTTCTTTCTAATTTTTATATTTTCTTTCTTTTCCTTTGATTTCCTTTCTTGATTTTGTATCTCCCCAATCTTAGATTTCCTTTTCTTCTCTGCCACCTTAGGTGACTCTATTCAAATGCCAGTGAGTAGTATGTGAGTCTTTGTATCTTGAAAGGGGTGTGTGCCCTCTTTGCCTCCTATGTGGGTTACCTGTCCTAAGGGTCTATGGCTTTTAATGGATGAAACTCTCTAAAGGTGGTTAGTGGTCCTGAGGTATAAGAGGTCACTAGAGTCAAGTTCTAATTCATAATGCTTGTTACAACAGTAGGGAATGCTACCGGTTGTAGGGGATATGAATAGGACGCACTCTAGTTGGGGTTTTCGTGATAGTCAAGCAGGACGTGCATCCAAAGTGACACCACTAGACCCCTCTATCCTAGGCTTCACTCAGACCCGGGTATAGGGCCCCACTCATGAGATGAAATGCATTAATGTAATGTGGAGGACACACAACTATTTGGGATACCTGCAATTGGGGAAATCATAGCAAATATATATAGCAATTTATGGTTCGTCTACCCTCAGGTTAAACAGAGAATAAACAGACAAACAACATATAGATAAACAGACAAGTAAATCATGCAAATAAACAGGGAAGAGATCAATACAATGCACACCCAATCAAACGGATTGGTTCCATGGAGGCCAAGGGCTGAATTGAAGGCAGAGGTAGAGAGTCTCCTAGTTCTTCCCTTTGAAAATTTTGAAAATCCTCTCAATGACTCAGAGCGTTCCCCTCTCTTCCTCCTTAGAAATTCTGGAATTTGTTAGAAGTGAAGTAGCTCCCTTGAATGAAAGTCCCTATTTATAGATAAAATTTCAAAAAAAAAGGGAAAATTTTGGCAGGACCTCTGCTTTTTATTTACTGATTTTTCTCTTTTTTGTTGTTTTCTTTTTATTATTTTCTTTATTTTTATTTTTCTTTTTCTTTTATTTTCTGTTTTTATTCCTTTTATTTTTTTTTCTTGTTATTATTTTTCTTTTATTTTCTTTTTTTCTTATTTCCTTTTTTCCTTTTTTCCTTAACTAATTCTTAACCAACATTAACTAATCTAACTAACTTCCTAACTAAATTTTTAACTAAAAATTTCTTTTTCTTTCTTTTTTCATTCATTTCATTTTTTTTATTTTTCGATTTTAGGCTAAAGAATAAAATCATTTATTTTGGATTTTAAATTTACCCTCGGACATAATTCAATGTTCACACTTCCTATACCAGTGGTAGGCGAGATCCATAAGAATACATATTCTCCCTTACAGAATTCTAGAAGTTTCCTTCTCCTGTCTACGTAACTCTTTTTCCTGCTTTGAGAAATGAGAATCTTTCCCTTAATCTTCCTTATCTGTTTAGTAGTTTGTCTAACTAGATCAAGGCCTAATAGGCTTTACTCTCCTAACTCGTGCCAACACAATGATGACTAACACTTCCTACCACAGACGACTTCATAGGGTGCCATCCTTATGCTAGCATGGTAACTATTGTTTTAAGCAAATTCCATTCGAGTAATTGACTATCCCAACTCCTAGATTAAGCTAGTACACAAGCTCTAAGCATATCCTCTAATGTTTAAATAGTTCTCTCGAACTATCCATCCGTTTCAGGATGATAGGTTGTACTTAAGCATAACTTTGTACCAAACGCCTTTTGCAAGGCTCCCCAAAACCTATAGGTGAACCAAGAATCTCTATCAGACACACATTGTGGATGACAACGTTCCATGCAACCTAGAGAGTCCGTTTTTAGAAATCATAGGTGTTACAATATGCATCAATTCAACCTTTTTTATTATTATATTAAATCCAAATCCCTACTTGTTAAAATTTGAAATTAAAAATTAAGGATTTAAATAGTGAATCTTGGATAATAAATTATTTTGAATTTTTAATAAATAATTATGACTACATTTTTTAGTTTCTAATTAAGGTGTAATTTGTATTGACAAGAGCAATTTAAAACCTTATTTTTTTTATTGTAATAAATATATTGTAAGGGAAAATGATACATTATTTAATTATTTGCAAGCCATGAAAATGAGAAAGTACTCAGCAAAGATGTCCCTAACCACATGGATTTACTTTGTTTGTGCACTTTAAGCATTGTATTGAGTATTTTCATGGAACATAATAACCTTTATGCTTGGTTTCTATCTTGGGATTCTAAACTATTTGCTTTTGCATACTCGACTAGTAACCATTGTTTGGGCTTAATGACACCATCCAAATGGCTTAAAGGCCCAACCCAAATTACATTATTATCCATAACTATCCTCCTTAGTACTTGTTTTTCCAGTTCATGACACAATGAATAGTAACATCACTAATCCAATTTTATGTTCAAGGCATGGTTATTAAGACAATGAGCCCAATTTTGTGAATACTTTTAATGTTTTGAGTATGATTGTAAATACTCAATTATATCTGAGATGCCCTTTCTCAAATTAATGTTCAAGCTAAAATTAAATTAAAAATAAAAGATATATAAAAAAATAAACAAACATAAAAATGGTAAATAAAAGAAAAAAGAAAAAAAGAAATGAAAAATAATAATAGCAAGAAAAAAGAAAGATTAGGTAGGGGACAAAATAATAATAATAATAACAATAATAATAAGAAAAAATAAAAAGAAGAAAAAGAAATTTTAGTTAGGGGGTTAGTTAAAAGTTAGTTAAGGTAGGTGAGAGTTAGTGAGAAACAAAAAGAAAAAATAAAGAAGAAAAATAAAAATAATAATAATAACAAAAATAAGAAAGGAAAATATAATAATAATAAAAAAAAAGTAATGGAAAAATAAAACAAAACAAATAATAAAAACAGAAAAAAAAACTAAAAAGAAACAAAAAAAAGAAAAAACAGAAAAGAAACAGAAAAAGAAAAAGAAAATAAAAGAAGAACAAAAAAGAAAAAGGAGCCTCGGCCAAAAATTGGAAAGAAGAAGGAGCATAATTGAAAGGAGGGGAGGAGCTTCTAAAAGAGAATTGAGAATAGACGGTGACAGGAGGGGGAGAAAGCTCTCATTGGAATTGGGGAAAGTCTTCGAGCAAAGAATCTCCGAAACCAGAAAAAGGCTGAGACAATTAAGCGGAGTTTACCATTCTTGAAGCTACCTTTCGTCTTCTCTCATGTTAGCAAAGCAGACAACACACCATGGAAGTTCATAGAACATAGCATCCAGCTGCAAAATCTCCAAGTAAGCTCTTGAATACCATAATTTATTTCTCAATTTGAACTTAAATCGCTTAAACCAAAAGGATTCTTGAACCATGACGTAAATTCTGCATGCATTTATTCATTTTGGTTCATGCATCTCTATTCTTGATTAGAATTTAGGATTCATTATAATAAGATTTGAAATTTCTGTGCTCCAAAATGGTGTCATAGTCTCATATCAATGACCTCAACTTGAAAGGTTGTATCTATAAGATAACCGCTGAGTATTGCGTAGAATATCAACCAAGGTTGGATCCAATAATTGGAAGAATAGCTTGGTTCATTTCCTCCCAGAGATTCTATGTCGGAGGTTTATTTCTCTCTGAGATTTTCTGACCAAAGGTTCGTACAGACGTTGGTAGTCCTATTCTTGGTTATATGACTTCAATTCTGTTTTCATTGATCCGAATTATTCAAGAAATCTGCTTTGATCATTGTTTCTAATCCTAGAGCACTGCTTGATACGTTCTCTATTTCATATATTTCAACAATTTCCACCAGCCCTATAATATTTGATAATGCTAAAAATGCGGTGGTGTACCAAATATCCTCCAAAGGTGCACGTTGGCTTGTCAAACAATGTAGTCATCACTACTTGTTCTTCTACTGGTTCTCAATAAGCAGAGGTGGATGCAAAGGAAACCATTGGGCTAAGGTACAATTCTATCAATCCAATACTGAGGAAGTGAACTTCAAGGTGGAGTGCAGAATCATAGTTTTTTTTACTTCATTACCCCGTATTCAGGAGCTACTAATCAGAAGGAATTCATATCCAACTAAAGTTTAAGACCTTGGCTAGGCACATGAATAAAACGCCCTGTGGTCGTTGGTAATTGATCGTGATTTACGTCTTATTATCGGGGTGCTCAGAAATTACAATGGTTGTTAGTTTGGTTGTTAAACCCAACTTTCTTGATCATCTAAGGCTTGGTAGTTCAATTTTAGACTGAGCTGAGGTATCAAGCGAACAAAGATGTCGTGCTAGTATCACGAGGCTCCTATTCCAGTTCTTAGGAACTCTGTCTATCCGTGCAAGACTCAACAGTCTCAGAAGACTTATCCTCTTATTGCACGCCTAGAGTTTGAATCACTCACAAATCATGGCATAAGGGAGCTGTCGACAATAAGGACCTTGAGCACCTGTTGGATCATTATTCATTTAGAAAAGAGGTCAACCGAGACGAGAACTTTTCACTGGGTGATTAATCAAGATTGAGTTTCCTGCTATAAGCCCAGGTTTCATAATTTGAGGTTAGTGCACTAGCGCTTCCACTACCGACATGTAAGAACAATCTTGTGCCAAAATGCAGGGAACATCTGGGCAATGAAGATGTCATTATTATTTCACCAAGACTTTTGAAATCTGATCCTAAAGAAATTTTCCATTAAAGTTGAAGCTACAATTGTTATTGTTTGGATTACAGTGTGTCATTATGAAAGGTCATCACATGCATTCTTTGATCTTCTATGCGCCTCAGGTTTACTTGGGAGAAAATGTTTTGAAAAAAAAAAAACTAGGCTCTTGAAGAGCATGCTGCCTCATTGGGCTCATATAAAGTCGTGGGCAATAATAATGATTCAATTCATACCAGTTTTGCTTCACAGATTAACAATGTTAGGCAGGCTATATCAAAGATGCATGTCACAAAACTTAGGTGTTTATTGGCCACAATAATTTACAGAAAGCCAATAATAATTGGCATCAAGTTTCACATCAGGTTTGTCCATGTAGGAAATCTTTAGAGCCACCAGTTTTAATTAAATTAATTACCATGAATAATAGACCGAAGCTAGAAGCATAGTTTGGTGGTTAGTGCACCGTGTACCACTACAAGGGCTCGTGTTCGAATCTTGCCTGGAGCTTTTTATTTCTAACATTGGATTATAACTATCCTTGGGTGTACATGACCAGGCCAGCTGCATTTGGGCCTCGTATACAAAATAGGGTCACACTTGGGCTATGATTACAAGGCTACACTTCAGGCCATGCGGCCTATAAGCTAGGCAACTAACTGCCCTCAATTGAATTGTGCATACCAATTGCAAACTTGGCCTCAATTAGGCCATCTTCTAACGCGAGTCTAAACCTAAATTGGGCCATGGACGGGCCACGCCATTGGGCCATAATAAAAGCAAATTAATTTTTTTTAACAACATAAATTCTCTTACTTGTTCTAACAATTATTTTGAAACCAAGCCCAATTCTTTTTAAAATCAAGCCCATTTTCTCTCTTAATTTGAAATCAAGCCTATTTCCTTTTAATCAGGGGTCAAGCCCAATTCCTTTTGGGTCGAGTCCAACTCCTTTTAAAAAAAATCAAGTTCATTATGTCTGTGAAATTGAAAATAACTTTCTTTGGGATCAAACCCAATTTCATTTTATTTTTGAAATCAAATCCAATTCTTCTTAATTTGGGTCAAGCCCAATTCTTTTCTCTAATTTCTTTTAAACAAGCCCAATTTTCCTTTTTTCAAGCTCGATTCCCTCTTTTTTTTTTAAGAAATCAAATTCATTCTAGCTCAATTTGGATCAAGCTCAATTCCCTTTTATTTTTTTATTTTAAAATTAAGTATACTTTCTTTAACAATTTTAGGTCTCACGCAATGAGCTCTAAATACGAACTGGTGGCATACTCTACTATTCGATATTTGGAGATTCATATGGGTCCCAGTGCAGCCTTAGTTGTTTTGGACCCTGTGCATATGTGGATCTCAAAAACTTTTAAACAATAAAAATATTCCAGAAAACATCGTTTTAATAATTCTAAGCCTTATACAATGAGCTCTAAATGAAAACTGGTGGCATACTCTACTGTTTGGCATTTAGAGATTTATATAGGTCCTAGTGTAGCCTTAGTTGTCTTGGATCCGATGCATATGTGGACTAAAAGATTATTCCAAATACCTAAAATGCTTTTAAAAATTGTCTTTCAAAATTCTTTTTTCCCTTAAGGATTAAGTCTTCAAAAACTAGAACTACGTAGCCTTGAATTTCCCATTTCAAAAACATCAAAATCACACACTCAATTTAAGGGTACCGTTCTTTGAAACAAACGAGTAGGGTGCTTAACACCTTCCCTATTTGTAACCGACTCCCGAACCTAGAATTTCTTCCTTAAGTTAGGGTTTTTCCAAATGTTTTCCCTTAAAATAAAATTTTGTGGCGGCTCCACAATCAATTAAATTCTCTTAAAAAAATTTAGCGAGTTCGTCATTTCATGTTAGTTACAGTTACGACAATGATCATAGTCATAACCTTGGCTTGTATTCTTGTCTTAGAGAAACTTCACCCGAGAGGGTACTAGGAAGTAGCAAGTCCTACATTTCAATTAAATTTTTATTTATGTACTGGCATCCAAATTTTTTTTCTAGAAATGTGCTTACTTGGTTGTAAATTTCTATGTCCCAATAAGTATATCAATCAATTTTTTTCACAACAAAACAATGACTAGCATAATGAACTCATGCAATTCATTACTTCAACCAATCAACTAATAAAACACTATAACCAATTAAAAATGTATTTTTAAAAAACCTTAATTAATGTAGAATGAACTAAACAATAGAGATGGAAATAAGAAAAGTCATCTGGCAAGGCTTACGACTCGACTTGTTTAAAACTTACTTGACTCAACTTGTTTAATAAAAGATAAAGTTAGACTTCTTAAAAAAATTAGATAAACAAGTTTAGGCTTATAAAAAGCTTGTTTAGCTTATTCAAAAGCCTATTTATCTTTATATATTTTCGATTTATATTTATTATATTTATTTTAATAATAATATTTATATAATATTAATATATTTTCATAATTTCTTAAAAATTAAAAAAATTAATTTCAAACAAAAGGATCCTAGTTGGCTTTCTCTTTGTTCTCAAAATAGAACCCTAGATGGCTTGTTTATATAATTTATATATGTATATAAGCTTAGGGCCTATTTAATAAATTTTTATCTTATAGGATTTAGACTTGCATACCTTTTTAATCAATTATCTATATAGGTTTTAAGTTTATTTATTGGCTTTTTTTGTATTGTAAGCTTTTAATCATGCTTGTAGGCTTGGTAGACTTTAAAACAAGTCAGGTCTTGATAATAAAAAATTCCTATGACAATTAACTAACTCAGGCTTAAGCCTTAACATTTTTAAACAGATTAGTCTTAAACACTCAAAATCTAGCATAACTCAGCCTATTTCAATCTCTTCCAGGAGACAATGTCAATGACAGAGAACCGAATCTGCAGGGCCAACAATGAGAGTGAATGACAACAATAAGAACAATGAAAAAAATAAAATAAAAGGGAACCTTACTTAAGAAAATGGTGATGGAAACTAAATCAATGGACAAAGTAGAATGACGTGACGATGAAGTAAACAAATATTTGGAGAAACATAATAGTGTGACGAAGACAACAACCTAATTAAAAAATAGAATTTCTATATTGATTCTCCTAACACTCGATGTAGAGAAGAAGTTTTTACATCAATTAAAGAAGAAAACAATGTAGAATATCAACTTTCTACATTGGTTTGAAAAGTAATTGATGTAAAAAGAATATTCTACATTGGTTACTTTTCAACCAATGTAAAAACCTTTTTCTACATTGGTTACATGTATAATCGATGTAGTATGTAGCAATTTTAGTTACAAAAATGCTACCATATTTTTAAAATTGGTTACCTTACAACTAATGTAATAACTTGCTATAAAATTCCATTTTTGCATTAGCGAAGTGATCCACCAAAGGCACTCAATAGCAAAATAAATAAAGCACAAACAAAGAACACAAATTTAACATGATTCAGTTACTTCAACCTACTTCCACGACTCCTAAAAAGGACAAGAATAACTTCACTAAAAATATTTAATTATAATGTACTATCCAATAACTTAAATACACACTCTTTCTAATGTATAGACTCTCTTTGGGTAGTTATATTCGTTCAAACGTTAAACCTCTATTTATAAGGGGGACATCTCTCCTCCTTAGCTAAACTAATTAATATGGGACTTGGATCACACACATAACAAATCCTTCCTTGAGTTGCTCCTAAATATCCTAGTCTCTTATGAAAATTGGACTTATTTCTCAATATTTTTCTTTATCTTTACTTCACTATCTTTAAGAATGGAGTGACCATCTAGATAGCAAATGTTATTCTTTCCTTTTCTTTCTTGTAGAATCAAGTGGTGTCCCTTGTACACTTTTCATGTCTTTTCATATATTTGTATCCATGTAGCGTCATTTTTTCATTGAAATAATGTTAACACTAATAATAGGTACATACCTCACATTAGGAATAGTTCAACTTTTACCATTGTGAAGTTTCGAACGAACTTTCCAATACCCTCGACTTTCATCTTCAATTTTGTCCACACATTGATATCGCCAAGATCTCCATGTTTATACAAAGTAGTAAACATATCTTGACCATTGTACACATGCACATTAGAAGCAGAATCTAACATCCATTTGGATTAATTTTTAATAGAATCATTATTAGCACTATGTACATGATATAACTCCTTATCATATGAAGATTCAATTAGGAGAACTTTTCCCTTGAGCTATTTTAGAATGTTCAAGTCTTCTCTTAGCATTGGACATTGAGATTGTATATGTATTTTTTCTTCATAGTAGTAACACTTCACCTCACTGAGGTCTCTTTCTACAAGTTTTCCCACCTCTCCAATGAGAAATTTTCCTTCCTTTTTGAGAGTTATCAATAGCCAATATCTTCTTCTCATTGGTATAATTGTCTCTTTGCATTCTTTGATCATCTCAAAGGATGGTAGTTACATAATCTAACTTGATTGTATTTTTATCAATTAATAAGGATCTGACTAATGATATGATTGAGGTAAAGATGTGACACCCTTATAATAAAGTCTATTTTTCCGCCTAAGTTGTACACACGGTCCATTATTAGACTATTACTTCATGATACAAAATCTTTAGAAAATAAATGTTAGTGAAAATACTGTAAATTTTTTTAAAACATCTTGATATAAAATGCAAGCCTCATTAGAATAGCTATCGTAGCAGAATACAAACAAACAAGCGCCCTCGTTTATGTTTAATTCATTAATGCTCTATGCACGTTTAATTCATTAATGCTCTATGTTACTTCTATTGTTCTATTCTTCCCTAATAAGCAGTAATGTAGCTTATCACAAATACAAACATACTAGAAGTCATACAACTTATAATTATACCATCCATAATTATACATACTTAATTAAGTTAAGGGATCAGTATCTTTACATACTTAATTACATATATAATTACTTCTACCATATTCACATTGCCTATAATCAATTACAAAACTACATACTACTTATTTATTATACAATTATCCATCTATTTACATATTATACATTATTGGTATGACAAAATTTTTTCTTCTTCAGGATGATCGCAAAAATGCTTCATGTACGAGGACCTCAATGTCATAGCCACAGGCTTTCATCTATTCTCACAAAGGTTCCATCTAGCATCTCCTAAAAAGCTTGGAAGGGGAAAAGACTAGGGTAGGGTGAGTTGGCTTAGGACGACCAAACGTGATATGTGCTATAGTAATGAGATGGTGTCTATAGGTCGTTCTCTCCCTTTAAAAGAGGAAGAGTCTACAACCGGTATAGATGGAGCTCGGTAGCCTAGTGGTGGTGGAAATACCCTATTAGGATTATAGGCTTCTAAAGGTGTGACAAGTTCTGTACTCGAGAAGTCTGAGCTCATAACAGCAGACACAAATATATGGCCTAAGGAGAAATAAATGTGTACATTGGTTTGGGAAATGATGACCAGTCCATGAGTGCTTGCTGACCAATTAACATTGTTAATCTTTATAAAAAACATTGTGGTTGTGAACAAAATCTTAGACGTATGGGAAGAACATGGTGGAAGAAAGGAGAGAAATTAAGTTTCTTAGTAGGATTCTTCCCTAGGTTAGTGACATCACTTTCATCCCAGTCACTTTAGTTTATTAGAAAACATGTCATGCATAAAAGTTTATTTTTAACCTTTAAAAAAAATTTAGCTGAGGTGGATTGCATTTATACAAGAAGGACTAGTTTCTAATCAAGCATATAAATTACATTAATCTTATAACTAGTTAGAATCACATCATAGATATAATTTGACTATCATCTCATCTATTTCTCACATAATTCTACTCCTTTCTTTATCATTCTCTTAGTGATAATCTAAAACATAGGCATACATTACTACTTAGTCAAATAATATCTTTTCAATGGCTCTACTACTCTACCTTCTATTATTAGGACATGAGTTCATTCCTTAATAATTGTTACCATCATAAATATTGAAGACCTGACGCTTCATAATAGAAGGATTTTTAGAGAACCTTTTTGTCTCCACCTTAGAAGAACTTGGCGCCTTTTGAATATGCACAAGGCACATTAATAATAGTATTAATTTTTCACATTGATTCTTTCTTTAGTGATCTCTTAGTTAGGTTCCTTTTTAAAAGCTTCTAGATAATCATGCATGATCATCATGTAATACATCATTCTCTAATCAACCATGAGTAGTGTCCTAAACTTTACATTCATGTATATGTACTCATAAAGTAATACAACGAGTTGGGATCATATTACCAAGTAAAGACTCAACTTTGACTTTCTTATTTAAGCTTAATGTTACTATCTTGGCCAACATGTTAACTTACTTCCATAACTTGTCCAACTTGCTTAATTCATAAGATTTATGATGAATCACTTGTAGGATCTTAGTCCACTCATCCTTCTAAGTTACCTCTCAACCTTTTCTTTTCTCAAAGGTTAAGTTCTTCTTAATATTTTTTATGAAAGATTATGGTATATAAAATTTTCTTCTCTAGTTGGCCGAATGGCCTTTTTAATTGTTTACTCTTTGTGTTCCTTGAATTGAATGTTTTATGCACCATTTACTTAATTCAAGTTTAAGTGTTATATGTGTTATGCTTCTTGACTAATAATTTAGCTAGTTATATTTTCTCCATTAGTAAACCTACTTGCTTGCCTCCTTACTCATGAACTTAAAGTTTTCTACTCTTGGCTTATTTAGTTATATTTAAACAACGAAAATATCTTCCTTTGCTTACTTTTTACCTAGGTGACTGAATCCATCCACCATAGTCCTAAGGTGTTATGATTCATTTTTTTTTCTTCTTCTACGGGTTGGTTTACAATAATTAGGACTTAGGCTACCACTCTTTGAAATTTTTAGATTTTTCCTCCTTACTTCAAGAGTGTTTGAATGCTTACACCCCTTTTTATATCTTATAATTAATTTCTAATTACCCCTTTAAGCATGTTTAGGTCCAACCTTAAGTTCTAGCAATATTTTAGTATGTTTTTACCCAAATCAACCAAAATGGCTAAATGAGCACTTTACTAATTTCATGTCCCTTTCAAATTTATAATTCCATAGTTATAATTGATTAGGTTCCTCTTTCATCTTAATCAAAATAACAAACTCAAGATTTCCTAATTAACTAGGAAGTGGATGAATGTTATAGATGACTTAAACAAAGGTCCTTTTTTAATTTTCTTACCACATGGCCTTGGTGTCATGAAGTTTATACTTGGTTCGACATATGTTCTTAGATCTATCCATTATTTATCCTTACTCCATAGCTTTGGTCATGATCATGGAAGGTCTTAGGTGATCAACTTTGGATCCAAAATTTCACCTTTACTCTTGGTAGTTTTTAAGTCCAAGTTCAAGTTAAGTTTATGGATTTTATTGCATAATCTTTTTTAGTCTTTTAAGGTTTGTAATATATGAGTCTAGATTTGGACTCTTATCAAGACAACTTCATGATCAAAGATTTTAAGAAAATAAATAACCAAGTTTTCAACTTTGCACATAAAAATCTTAAAGAAAGCATCTGCCATGACAAGTAAGCGTAGATCTACTCCAAGATTTATCCACCCCTTACTTTGAACACTTTAAAGATTCTCTCACAAACTCTCAAATCTTCCCCAAGGCATCAAAAATTTGTTTTAAGAAATTTTAACCGATTAAATTGCTTCTAAGGTTGCTAGAAGAACTTTAATCCATCAAAACTTCTTTCTAACTTCCAAATATCACTAAAAAATTTGTAATGCTCATATTTAACCATTAAAGGAAATTTTGAGCTCCAACAAGTTCAAACAAAAAGGGATCCATATATCTTAGAGAGGGATCCACCAAAAAAAGAAAATCAAACCTTAAATATAAGACATAAAGCTTAGAAAAACATATGGTAAAATCCTACTTGCTAAAGACTTTTGTGATGAGTTTTATAACATCCTAAAAAGGAATACCAATTTTACACTTAAGTCATTCATTCACTTCTATTATTAGTTTCTTATCTCATGGTGTAGAAATATTTGGAAAATCCTTATCAGAGAAAATAGGGTAATTTTTTTTTAAAACAACTGTTAGTTATAAAATGTGAGCCTGGTCGATATAGCATGCATGATAGTAACAAATTTACTATGTGTTCTTGTACACATACAGAATATCATCATTTCATAACACTTTCTTTAATTCATTTGTCTCTAATCAACAATAAATAATTAAGCATAAATTATTCACAAAACACACAAACTTTATATAATTATATAGTCCATTTACATACATATAATACTCTTAGGCACTAAGACCTTTACATACACTTTATTACACACCATAATGTACATACCAAATTTACATACATATTTGCTCCATATTCTAATACATACATTAGCTTACTACTACGTGATAATAACCGGGATGTTTGCATCCAATTATTTACAAACATTTACATTATGGGTATGACATTCCAAATTCTGCTTCCTTGAAAATGAAATTGTGGGATCATCGAACCTCCCCAAGCCTATAATGGAAGCGCTCCATCCATATACTCGAATCCAACAACATGAAAGTCTCATCAGGCATCTCCTGGTAGGCTTGAAATGGATATGGCGTCGGGTAAGGCGAGCTTCCTTGTGAGGACCATAGATGTGACGAACTATGGTAACGAGACAAAGTTTGGGGATTAGTCTCTTCTTTCGAGGAAGAGGATTCCTCATCAATGGCCATTCGTTGCCTACGGTAGCCGTGAGGAGGTGAAAAGACTTCATTAGGGTAAAATGCCTCTAAAGGAATTGCAAAACCTGTCTTGAAAAAATTTAGGCTTAATACTTCCAAGATAAACAAACGTCTTAATAAGAAATAAATTCTCACGTTGACTTGCATTGTGATTAAAAAGGTCATAGGAGTTCACCAACCAATCCATGTTGCTAATGTCGATGTAAACCACTATCATGGCAAAGGACATGATTGTTGTTTGGGAAAAAAGTGGGGAGAGAAGTGAGAAACAAGGTTTCTCAGTAGGTTTCTACTATACATCTAGTGTCATCACATGCATCCAAGCCACTTCAATTTATTAGAAAAATCATGACATGCATACAAGATTACTTTTAATCTTTTAAAAAATCTTACTAAAGTTGGGTTATTTTTATACCGAAACAATAATTATTTCATAAGCATATATCTGTCTTAAACTTCATAAATTTGGGATCTCAACGTAGATATTATTTGACTCACATTTTAACTCTTTGTTTTATACATTATCTCATTCCTTTTCTATTCCACAACTTTGGGGAATTTTAATTTCTGTTCCACACCTTTAGGGAACTCTCTAAACATAGACATACATTATAAACAGTCAAACAATATCTTCTCACTGACTCTACTACTCTACCTTCTATTCTTAATAAGTGAGAACCCTTTCTTCTCCTTTTCAATAGGACTCTAATTGTCCCCTAGATGTGCATAAGGCATATTCAGAGTAGATTATCTTTTCACATAAGTTTGCCTTAGCATTCCCCTAAACCATTTAGGTTCATTTTAAAGGCTTCTAGATAATCATGCATACTCAATCAATATCCAACCAATATGCTATGTACATTTAGATCTAAAATTCTATCATATCATCAACCATATATACTCATCATACATTACACCATCTTTTAAACATTTATGAGCATTTAATATTCAACTCACATTAAATAATAAGCATTCATAAAACATCACAAGTTGACATATCAATCACATTTGGATAAAATAACTACATGCACCCATACATGTCCAACTTATTTAACTCTTTAATATTTTATGATGAGTCACTCAAGGGGCTTAATTCTCTCAACCTTCTAAGTTACCCATCAACCTTTCCTTTTCTCAAAGTTCAATTAGTTTCACATGACTTTTACAAACTTAGAAGTTTTCCTCTAGGTGTCCAAATGAAACCTTTTAAGTTTTTATTCTTTATGCACTTCAATTTGCAAGTGTTATGTATAACCTATTCATACTAAGTTTAAAGGTTAAGTGTTAGCAAGTTTATAAATTATTTATGCCAATTTAGTTATGCATGACCAAATGATGCACATGCCCTTTACAAGTTTCATTTAAACTTTTAATTCTTTACTTTTACATGACAAAGCTTCTTAATGTACCTAAACCAAGTTTTCAAACTCATTTCTTCTTATTTGACTAAGGGTGGTCGAATGTAAGTCCTTGGTTCCTAAAACATTATAGTTTTCTTTTACTTGTCTTAGGAGTTGATTTTCATCAATTGAAGTCTAATTCATTAATTATTGCATAACTTAGAAATTTTTAAGACTTCTTCATTCTTAAAAGTCATGGCCAAATGGTTTAGTGTAATTTTCCAACTTCATGGTTCATTTCTAATCACTTAATTTATGCATGCTTATGTTTAGTCATGAGTCATAGTGAATTCTTAAATTTCTTTCACTAACTTAGCTAATAGGGTCATATGAGCTCCTTAACCTTTTTAAAAACTTACTCACAATCTTAATCCTTTCTACTTATATGCCAAAGATGTTTAATTAATACTAGTTAAGAATTAAATCTCCTTCTCGATCAATTTATCCTAAGGTGGTTGAATGGACCTCTTAAGCATTTTAAAAACTTCCTTACACTTTTAATCCCTTATACTTATATGCCAAGGATGCTTAATTAAACCTAGTTAAGAATTAAAACTCCTCCTTAACTAATTAACCTTAAGGTTACCGAATGCCACCCCTAGTGTTTAGGGTATCAAATTTTATTTTTAATTAACTTAGGTGAAGAATCCTTCTAGTTGAAGTTTAGGCTATAAGTTTTACCAAGTTTAGTTAATTTTTAGGACTTCTCCCTTATCTCTAATGTTCATGGACAAATGACTCCTCTTTCCCTCATAATTCCATGGTTCATTTTTAATTACCAACTTGTGCATTTTTTAAATCTAGCTTAAGTACTAATTATGGACTTCACTTGATTTCATCTATTTTGGTTACTATGGACATAGCCACTTTTAGACTTTACTTACACCTTTAAATTTTCCATTTACCTATAGAAAATTCTTAATTTATCATAAACCAAATTTTAAGTTCATTTTTTCTTAAGTTAAACTAAGATGGCTAAATGCACACCTAGTAGTTTTTAGGTCATTTTAACTCAAATTCTCTTCTTCCAAAAGTTGTTTCACATCATTTGGAACATAGTCATATGGTTTGTATCACTTTTAGAAATTTTAAGAAGTTTTATCCTTAATTTCCCCCTTATGGTTGAATGCTCCATTTAATTTTCCAAGGTCACCTTTCAAAATTTTCTTCTTATACAACCTTAGTTCCTTGATTTTGTGCACTTGTAGCACCTTAAGCACTTGATCGATACAAGACTTTTCAAAACTCCATTGCTATGGTCATGGTCAAAGAGAGTCTTAGGTGTCTTGTGAGGCTTGTGCCATTTTTAGTCCCAAAACTTTAACTTTCACTTAGTACTTCTTAGATCTAAGCCCAAAAAGCAAGCTTGTAGGACTTATAAATTATTTTTTCTTACACTTTTTAATCTTTACGTCCATGGGTTCAGATCTGGATATATTATTATACAAGTTCACCATAGTAAGAAAATCAACAACTTTCAAGCTTTAAACATAAAAACATGCAAGATAACATTTTCTTTTTCAAAACAACAAAGTGTAGATCCACAAGATCTACTTCAAGATTCATCCATCTCCTATCATGACCACTTCAAAAATGTACTCATGACTTCTCAAAACTTTCCAAAGCATCAAAATGGTTTTTAAAAGAATTTTCGCCAAATAAATTTCTTCTAAGTTGCCTAGAAGCACTTTAAACCAACCAAACTTTATTTTTCAAAAATCACTAATAATGGTGATGCTCATTTTGAAACATTCAAAGGCAGCCTTAAGCCCTCATGAGTCCAAACAAAATGAGATCTATGGATTTTATAGAAAGGATCCACAAAAGAAAAAAATCAACCATAAAAAGTAAGATTTAAAGCTTAAAAAGGAAAAATAGAAAATCCTACTTGATGGAGACTTGATGTGGGGTTATGGTGGGGTTGTAGCGGCTGAACTTGGTCCCCCCTTAATGGTCCACAAAGAGCTTCTTAGTGAAAATGGTGGGGTTAATGTTTAGAGCTTGATTTTAGCTTAAATCTCAAAGATGGAAACTTAAGGTGAAAGGTTAAGATTTTTCGACTTGGTTTAACTTGGAGGGAGTTTGGAGAGTTTTGCTAAGTGTTTAGGAAGTGAAATTTGAACCAAATGAGGCCTTCCAAGTTGCTTAGTGAATTTGGCCAAGCAAGGGAAAAATAGGAATAATTTTTCACTTAAGGGTATTTTGGTAATTTTGCATGAAATTTTTATGTTCCAAAATAATTCAAAATGTAAGGAACTATCCTTTTAGAATTTTATTGGTTTTAATGAGGTTGAATTTGTCTCTAATCATTTTTATCTTACCCTAAACATGGTTAATTTTAATTAATCAAGGTTAATTAGTCTTAACCATGGTTAACAGAATCTTTGCATTTATAGTTTTTGTCTTTTTATGCATTTACATTGAGTAGACTTCACATGGTGACTCATCACCATGTTTTCCACATGAAAATTTTGTGCACACCATGTGGGACATACTTTTGGCTTCTTCCTCACACTTTTTTGCCTTCCCGGCCTTCGAGGGGCATTTTCATAATTTTTCTCAACATTACCTGAGAAGTTCCCAAATTGTTCCTCCGAAAATTCTAACACTTAGGCGTTCGCATTGTTCAAAACCTTAGGAATACTATGCGTTCACATTGTTCTTTTTATTTATCATTTGCTTATAATAAATAAACAAGATTCAAGCATAACATACACATCATACAATAATTATACATAACAAATCTTATAGACCAGAAGTCTTAGGCTCGTGAGCCTTATCATATAGTTATTACAAGCCGTAAACTTACAACTATTATACAATATATACATAAGTTAGCTAATACTACATATTAGTAGTTAGGATGCTTGCATCCAATTATTTTTGACATTAGTGCGATGTACACCTCCCAGAGAGAGTGCCTCACGTTTGCTTTAAGTACGTGAACTGCTACCACAATGAACAACATCCAAGGTGTCTGGGAAGAAAGTGGGAAGAAGTAGGGATGAGAAACTAAGTTTCTCAGTAGGCTATTTACTTAATTCTAATGTCATCACTTTAGTCCCAGCCACTTTAGTTTATTTCAGAAATCATTTCTTACATAAAAGGTTACTTTTAATTCTATGAAAACATTTCTCTAAAGTGGATCAATTTTATTCAAAACATACAACTTAGCTGTATCACCATACATTCTTCTTAACATTCATAACTTTGGGATCACACATAAAATATCATTTGACATACAATTATTCTATGTCTTAAGCTTTATTCTTTATTATTTTTCTTTGTCTTTATCATTTCTTTGTCCAACCTTTGGGACACTTTATGAATCTAGTTTCACCACCTTTGGGAGAAAACAATTAGACATAGACATGTATTAAATTTGTCAAACAATATCTTCTCATTGACTCTACTCCCACCTCCTACTAAAAATTAAGGATATGAGTTCATTCCTAGGTGATTGTCACCACCACATAAGGGGTGAAGGACTCAATGCCTTCACAGTAGAAGGATTTTTGGAGCGACCTTTGGCTCCTAGAAGCAACCTTTAGCTTCAAGAAGCAACCTTTGACTTCTCTTCAGTAGAGCTTTTTAAGGCCCTCTGGATACTAGTGCACATAAGGCACAAAGAGAGTAGCATTACGTTTTCACATAAAGTTTGCTTTAGTAATCCCTTAATCTTTTTAAGTTCATTTTAATGGCTTCAAAATAATTATGCATGCTCAAAAAAATTTCCAACCAATATGGAATGCACATATAGGTTTCGAATTTTCATCTCAATCATCATCATAAACTAATCTCATACATGATCATCATCCTTTCTCATTCATGAGTATCCATCATTTATTCATTCATAGATAGTGAGCATTCATAACTAATAATGAAATTTGATTGGTAAATCACATAGCATAATATCACATTTACACTACCAATCTAATGCTTCAATTCGATTTGATGTTGAAATCACACAAAGGACTTACATCACTCGTCTTTCTAAGTTACCTCTCATCCTTTCCTTTTCTCAAATTTATATTTGTTCATTAAGATTTTACGTCTTAGCATCTTAATCTAGGTGGTCGAATGACACCTTTCAAGTTCTTTTCTCTTTGTATTCTCTTTTGTTCAAGTCTTATGCATGTCCTAATTATTCTAAGTTCAAGTATTAAGTATTTACAAATCTTTTAACTCATTTAGGACAATTTTGATTAAACATGACCGAATGGAAATTTTTTACCTTTTCTTATTTTCCTTTAAACTTTCAATCCTTAATATTCTAATACTTCCTAAGTTATCTAAATTAGAATCTTTAAATTCCTTTTCCCTTTATTATCCTTGTATGGCTGAATATAAAATCTAGAATTCTAACTTCTTCTAATTTCGTTTTCCCTTGGTTACTCAAGTAGTTTAGGTCATTTGGAGTCTAACTCATTAATTGGAATCCATCTTAGACACTTTTAAAACTTCTTTATCCTTAGGGTATATCATGACCAAAATTACTTAATGTACTTCTAACTTCATATTTAAGTCCTAACCATCCTTCTTAATAAATCTTTGAAATATGTTACCATGTGTTGTTCTCCTTTCTACTACCTTAATAATTAGGTCTAATTGACTCTTAAACTTTTAAAATCTCTTTTATTCTAAACCAAATAATATCTAAGTAGAAATTAATTAATCTTCTAGGTCAATTTATTCCTAAATGGTCGGATGACCTACTTCCTCAAATTCCACCTTTCCTACACCTTAATTATATTTTTCTTACATATTTAGGATCATTATTGAGGCCTAGTTAAGAATTGAAACTCATTCTTAGTTAATTTAAAACATGGTAGCCGAATTCCAACCTCCTAGACTTAGGTTTCCACAATTTCCTTCTTCACCATAAGATCATTTTCCTAAAACAAATCAATCGGTCTCTTTATCCACCTTAAAACTTTTTCACACTTTAAATTCCTCCTATTCACATAAAAATGGTCCTTAATTAACCCTAATTGGAAATTAAGACCTCCTTTAAGTTAATTAACCACTAAGTGGCTGAATGCCACTCTTCAAGGTTTAGGGTTTTCTTCTCCTAACCCTAGTTGACTTAAGTTGACCATTTCTTAACCCTAGTGGACCTAAGTTGACCATTACTTGAGAGCCAAGTTTATACTTCATAATTGACATCTTCTAAGGAAATCTTAAGTCTTTTTTACTCAAAAATTAATGGGATGGCCAAATTTGACATTTACCATTGCTTAAGTTATGGTAAATTTTCTAGTTACCCATTTTAAGCTAATTTGGGAATTTTACCACTTAGTAATTTTTGGATTTTTTCCTAAGTTTACCTAGGCCATACATTCTGAAAATTAACCTTTTAAATGTTGATTAAACCTCCAATTAAATTATTTACTTGCTAAAAATGGTAGATTTATCCCTAACCATATTTTTAACCCATTTTTGCCAAAATCTCTCTAGGGTGGCCGAATGCACTCCTAGAGATTTTTTATCCATTTTTGTTTTGATTTACTTTGTTCAAAGGTTGATTTTGTTAATTTAAAACCTAATTGTAGAGCTTGATTTGCTTATAAAAATTTTAGCCAAGTTATACTTATGCTTTTGGAATGGGGCCGAAGCCCTCATTTGTTAGCCAAGGTGATTTCTTCCAAGCTTTCACCTCACACCACCTTGATTCAGTGGTGTTGTGCTTTTTTAGCCACTCTTACCTTTCGTCCATGCTTGTTTCGTCCATGCTTGTTTCGTCCAGATTGTGATGCTTAGGTGTTGGTCATGATGAGTTTTGGGTGCCATACAAGGATTTAGCCGCTTTTAGGCTACAAATTACATCTTTTGTGTGGTAACTTTCTAACTAATGTCCCAAGGAAACCTTTGGAACTTATTACAAAACTTTATTTCACCTATTAACATACATAATTAGAGGTGCAGATCTAGCACATAAATCATCACAAGAGATAAATCACAATATTAAAACTTAATCGTCAAAACAAGTAAGAAAACAAGCAACATATCACTTTTCTCAAGCGTTAAAAGGTAGATCTTCATGATTTGCTCCAAGATCCACACATCCTTTTTCAAATAAGCTTTAAAAAACACTTCTCATATGATCATAAAACTGATCAAAGCTTCAAAAATAATTTTAAAACAAAACTCACCGATTAAATTTCTTCTAAGTGCCCCAGAAGCACTTTTAACCGAACAAACTTTGTTTTTCTTGTCAAAAATCACTAAAAATGGGTGGGGCTGGTTTTGAATGGTTAAAATACAATTTTAAACTCTCGTAAGTGAAAACAAAAGAAGACAAACAGATCTTGGAGAAAAGATGCATGAAAGAAAACCAGCACATCATAAAAAGACAAGTTAAAAGCATAAAAAGACAAGTAGAAAGATCCTACTTGTTGAAGACCTCCTTAGTGTTTTTGTGGGCTTTAAAGGTTGCCTTGAGTCCCCTCTGGTCTGCTCTGGACATGGACAAAGGATGATGGTGGGGCTTAAGTGTTTATAGCTTTAATATAGCTTAAGTCTTAAAGATAAAGACTTAGGCTTAAAGTGTAAGTTTTGGGTGTTTGGATTTTGATGAGTTTCTAAGCTGAAAAATCTGAAGCAAATCCCTCAAGGTCCGAAAAAAATTCAGACTCTTATGGGCCAAGTGGAATTAGTTTTGCACTTAGGGGTATTTTGGTAATTTTTCCTAGCTTTTCCCTATTTTCCAAAATAAATCAAAATTCAAAGAATTATCCTTTTAGGCTTAGATTAGTGTTAATTAGACTGATTTTTTCTCTAATTATGATTAACTTACCCTAAGCATGCTTTACTTTTAATTAACCAAGATTAGTTAGTCTTAACCATGGTTAAAGTAACCCTTTTACTATTCACTTTTGTCTTTTTGTGGAAGGCTTGGTTGACTTCATTTTGGTGACTCATCACCACCTTTCCAGCTGTTGCATTTCGTGCACATGAGTGTGAGATCCACTGTTGGCATGCTTATCACCTTATCTCGCTCTCCTGGCCTTCCAGGGACGTTTTCATAATTTTTGTCAGCATTGCTAAAAAAGTATAGCTCTTCGGAGCATTTTGGTTATTTTCGGGGTTTTCGAAGGACGTTTTTGTCCCTTCTCAGGTTTCTAAATTTTTCTCATTACTTTTAACCACACAGGATGTGTATAATCCCTTTAGTATATCTTATACTTGTATTTCCATTTTTTTGGCTCATTATTTGAGCTGCCCAAGTGCAAGGACATTTTCGTCATTTGCACCAAACTTCCTAATTTCTCTGCTTTTGGTTTCTAATTTCACCTAATTTTATTTTAGAAATTATCTGTAACCTCAAACATTTATCATAGAAAAATTAGGATGTTACATGTGAGATCTATGAAAATTAGTTATATCCTTCCATATATGATAAATTAATCCAAATAAGGACATAATATCTTTTTGTCCTTTTTCCTTTCTCACTAATTCCTTTTCCTTTATTTCCTTCATCCAAAAATACCATAAAAATTTATAGGATCTGCAAATTTTTTTTTATATAAGATAACTTGATCCAAACAAGATTAAAAGGAAAGAAAGGAGAAAGATTTGTTTCCTGGAGTTGGATGCATTTGATTCATTTATCTTTATTTGCTTGCACTTATCTTATATAGAGAAATAAAATTAAATTTCATGATATTAATAGAAAATATTTCTCTTCTTACTTGTCGTGAAAATGGAGGACCAATTTTTTATTTTAAATTGTTAAAATTATTGAATATTTTTTAAAAATATATTAATAAAAAAATATTAAAAATTAAAAATTTTGATGTTAAATTTTATTTTTTTAAAATTTATATAAATAAAAATTTATATTATTAATATTTTTCTACTTTTTTTATTTATCTAAATAATAAATACTTTTTCTTTCTTTTTTATTTTTATTCATTCAAATAATTTATTTTTTATTTTATTTTAATGTTATTTTTATCTTCTTATTTTTTTTTCTTTTTATCATTCAATTTATCAAAGAAAGAATAATTTGTACCTTAATTTGACTATTTTCGTAACATGTATGTGATCCACAAGGCGTTATAATTTGATGCTATATTGGTTCTCTTCTCCTTTAGGCACTAGCTGTACCTTGCACAACTTTCTTCCCATCGCGAAGCCAAAGTCTCGGCACTCTTCGAAAACGACCCACAGTCACACTGAAACCACAGAAAAGAAAAGAAAAAAGAAAAGAAAACCCCTAGCTGTTCCAACAACCAATCACGTCCAAGAAGAGGAGGGTTTTTACTTTCAAAGTTTTGCACCTTCTCCGCAAAACTCTCTTTCTTCAACCCGTTTATGTTCTTCTTCTCTGCGAGCTCCAGTTCAATCCCTTCCGATGTGACATCGCTCGGATTCATAGCACGGCCATTTGTTCGGAAAGAAGAAGCACCGTGATTCTTTTGGTTCGGAGGTTTGAGAATGGAAGCGCGTGTGGGGTTGGTGGTGGAAGGCGGACAGAGAGCCCTCAACACTGATGGCGGCGCCGCCAAGTTCTTGGCCCAGAATAGTCACCAGCTCGGAACGCTAAATCAGCTTCTGGCTGGTGGCATCGCTGGCGCGTTCAGCAAAACCTGCACTGCTCCCCTTGCGCGTCTCACTATCCTTTTTCAGGTTTTTTAATTAATTAATTAATTTTTTCAAAATTGTTAGAAAATGTTTTAAATATCTGTTTTGTTGTCAATTTGTATGGAATGTCGCTTGACCGATATAGTATGATGTAATGTTCCTGAGCTTGGGCTGAATTGGGGAAATGGATTTTGGTTTCAAGGTTTATTGCATCACGGTTAAACTTATTTTTGGAGATTTTTTTTTTAGCTTTGAGATATTTTATTAAAAGATAATACTGTTTTTTTAGTAATAATCTCACTAAAACCAGTACTACAATTTTTATAATTTCAACACTATTATTATTATTAGATAGATATACAGTTTTCTTCTTGGAAGTTGAAAGTGATAAGTTGTGTTGATTCGGTCTTGAGTTTATGTGTATACAACTTAGTTCCTAATTCAATCAAATTCACAAAGAAATTCCAAAGTGATCTTGACTAAATTTGATATGAAATTGATATATGCATGGACTAAATTGTCATGAAATTGACAAATTTATTATTTAAGTACTAATTTGGTAGAGAAACATTAGTTTGCCACAAAATTGACAAATTCAGAAACGAAGTTATTTACATGCAAATTTTTAGAGACCATATAAAAACAGCTTGCAACTTTTAGGGACAAATTGTACCTTTGCTATTATGATGATGATGAGCTGAGATATCATTGACCTGGATGAGATAAGGCGAGTGTGGTTTTGGGGATTCAGTTGAATTGGATCAATGGTTCAGTTTTAGTTTTGAGTGTGTATGTTTTCTGTGATGACAAATACATATATGTTCATGATAACTCCTATGAATAGTTTATCAGTTTATATATTATCTGTATGAGACAGGTTGCAAGTGTGAAAGTTCGGCATTTGTATTCTTTTGTTTTCCATTTGGATAATAAGTATTTTTATTTTTTTAGTTTGTGAGGTGTGCTCAATAGATTTTATGGGTAAGCCAGGAATTTGAATTTAAAAATGTGTTTCTAGATTAGCTGATCTTAAAGAAATGATTTTTTTTTTTAAATAGTTTCTTGAGAGTTTTTTGAAAAACAATTACATTTTTTCTGAGAAATACCAGACATACTATGTTGTACATATATTCCATCCATTCCTGGTCTTATCTCACTATCCATGTTATTTTATTTCCTTGCATTGCATGTTGATTTTTAAATTTATATAAGAATTTATAGTTATTTATTTACATATGTGGTTGGTACCTGATGTTGATAGTGATTATGGTGGTGCCACTGGTAATCTGATAGACCCATTGCTAAAGTCTATAGTTGAAGAAGAAAGAGTGGGCTTGACACTAGAAGCCCATTGGTCTGCGAAGGAGAAAGAATAATGGGGGACAAGGAAGGAATAACATAAGGAGAGACAAAGCATAACAAAATGTCACACGTTGCTATTGGGAATTGGACAGAGAGATCCAAGAACCAACAGGAAGTTTAGGAAGGGATGGCTACATATGACATGTGGGGAAGAGGGAGGGGGGTAGACAAAGTTTGGGTGGAAAAGGTGTATTGGGGAGGGCTGTTTTCTGCATTTAGGATAGTTTTTTGTTTTTCTTTTGGCTGTTTTCTGCATTTAGGATAGTTCTTTGTTTTTCTTTTGTCTGTTTTAATTAAACCAGAGTTGTGCTCTAATTTTCAGAATTAAGAAACAAAATTAGTGAAGCTTATCAGTTGTATTAGAGCTCCCGATCTTGGGAGCTTGATGGCGTCCACACGAATGGAGGGAAGGATCGAGGCATTGGAAAAGTGGGTGGAAGTGATGCATGGGAAATGGCGCGAGACCTAATGCCAAACATTGGAGACATTAAGGGAGTAGCTGCGCTTGGGACTAGAGCATATCAAGGAAGAGCGTAATGGAGGTGGGGATGAAGGTGTTGGAAGCAATGGAGGTTGAGGAGTCCATGGTGAGGAACAAGCTTGTTGATTGGAAATCCTTTATTCCACCACTGAAGATCCACATGGTTGGCTCTACTGTGCTAAATGGTATTTTGAGGTAAACCAAATACTAAAGGAGGACAAGATTGCATTAGCTGCTATGTGCTTGGAGGGGAAAGAACTAAATTGGTTTCATTCGTGGGAGGCACGGACGACATGAGTTTTGTGGTTAACATTTCGAAGAGTACTATTGGTCATTTTCAAGGATCAGCCCTGGAAAATCCATATGAAGTGTTGACGAGCTTACGTCTAACTTCGAGGCAGTAGAGGAATACAAGGAGCAGTTTGACCTTCTCTCAGCACCATTGAGACATGCTGAAGAAGAGATGTTGCTAGGAGCTTTTATGTCATGATTGGATAAGGAGGTCAAAGCCAAGGTTCGACTTCACCCTTTTATAGAATTACCAGAGGTGATGAAGTTAGCGCAAAAGGTGGAAGAGAGAAACAAAATTGTTAACAAAAAAGGAGAGCAATCCCGAAAAAGAATGGGGCCTAACTTTAGCAGAGTGGCATTGGGAGGAAGAATGGGGGGCCATCGAAGAAGTATCAAATCAGTATGAAGGAAGAGTTAGAGCTGGACAAAGAACTATTTATACTAAACCTCAAGGGGATTGAGGTGGTGGGAGCAACATGAGAAGCATGATGTCTTGATATGAAAGTAGGATGAGTGGGGACAATCAGAGGACTGTACCATTCAAAAAATTGACTAAGGAAGAGATGCAAGATACGGTACGTAGGAGGGAGTGTTTCTGCTGCGATGAGAAGTTTTTCTAGGCCTCGTCTACAAAAATAAACAACTTCTTGTGCTTTTGTTGGGGAAAGGAGAGGAGGGAGAGTAGAAATCAGGCTTGGAGAATGAGGAAGTTGAGGGGAGCAATTAAGGAAAAGAAGGTGATTGTGTTAGTAGACTTCGAAGCATCATATAATTTCTTATCCACAGATGTGGTGAACACTTTGGGCTTGCAACCAGAATCAAGAACAACTTATGTGGTGGAGGTAGGGGATGGTTGTAGAATGAAGAATGTAGGGGTGTGTAGGAAGGTGGAGTTGTAGCTGCTTAAATTCAAGGTCATACAAGATTTTTACTTGTTTGACTTACGAGGGTGGATGTGGTACTTGGGTATGAGTGGTTGGAAGGTTTGGGGGAAATTCATGTCAACTTCTAGAAACAAATAATCAAAGTGAATGTTAATGGGGCGGTTGTGGAAATAATAGGAGAACCAACCCTATCAAGGATGGTGGCTTCATTAAAAGCCATGTTCAAAGAGCTATGAAATGAGGCGAAGGGATTTTATGTGGAGTTGGGAATGATGACTTTGCTGCATAAAGAGATGATGTTTGAAGGAGAAGACCTTGAGACACTTTTAGTTGTCATATCAACATCTTTTTCAAGAGGTTAATAATTTGCCACCTAAAAGAGGTTGTGACCATGCTATTGTTCTCAAAGAAGCATCAGATTCCACATTCTTGACCTTACCGTTATCCCGTAGTCAAAAGGAAGAAATTGAGAAATTCATTACGGACATGTCGACTGCGGGATTGATATGTCCTAGCACTAGTCCACATGCAAGTCCATTGATTCTTGCCCAGAAGAACGATGAAAGTTGGCACTTCCGTGTTGATTATAGAACTTTCAACAGCATCACTGTTCCTAATAAGTTCCCAATACCGATGATTGAAGAAATGCTTGATAAATTTAGTGGAGCAACTATATTTTCTAACTTGGACTTGAAGTCAAGTTACCATCAAATTTGGATCAAGGACAAAGATATACACAAGACAACATTCAAGATGCATGAAGGGCATTATGAGCATGTGGTTATGCCTTTTGGGTTAACCAATGCACCATCTACGTTTCAGGCCTTGATGAATGAAGTATTTCGATCTTATTCAAGGAAGTTTGTTCTTGTCTTTTTTGATAACATCCCAGTTTATAGTCCTAACCAGTTAACCCATCTTAGTCACTTGAAGATCGTCTTGAAGGAATTAAGGCATAACTCGCTTTGGATGAACTATAAAAAATGTTGCTTTGGAGTGGTATAATTGGAATATTTGGGGCACCCCAACAAAATTATTCCTATGAAGGAATGGCCTATCCCTAAAGACATTTGAGGTTTAAGAAGTTTTTTGTGGTTAACAGGTTACTATCGATGATTTGTTCGCAATTATGGGCTGATTGCTAAACCATCGACATAGTTGTTGAAAAAAATTAACTTTAGATGAGATTCGTCAGCTCAAGAGGCCTTCCAAGCTTTAAAGGCAGCCATACAAAAGTTGCCTACACTAGCAATGCCACAATTTGATCAGCCATTTATGGTGGAAACAAACGCGTCAAGGGCAAGAATTGGAGTTGTTCTCATGCAGCAAGGTCATCCTTTGACATACATTAGCCAAGCTTTTTCGGAGAAGGCAAAGGTTAAATCAGCTTATGAAAGAGAACTAATGGCCATTGTGTTTGCTGTCTAGAAGTGGCGACAATGTCTTCTAGGAACCCACTTTATTATCAAAATAGATCAAAGAAGTTTGAGAATCTTGATGGAGGAGCTCAACCTAGATGGGGATCAACAAAAATGGGTATCCAAACTATTAGGATATGACTTTGAAATGCAATATAAACCAAGTTTAGAAAATAAGGTGGCTAATGCCCTATCAAGAGTAATGGAATTCCAGGCCATTTCGATGATGAATACCCTTGATTTTTTGAAGGTATAGTTGAGGAGAAATTGGCTGATGAGAAACTAAAAATCATCATTCAGGATTTGGTCAATGATCTTGATTCTTATCCTTATTACGGATTGTCTAGGGGCTGTTTATGGTGGAAGGATAAATTGGTGTTACCTTCAAACTCAATCAAGATTCCCTTAATCTTAAGGGAGTTCCATGATTCTCTTTAGGATGGTCATTTAGGGATGATTTGAACGTTTAGAAGGATAGCATCAATTTTTAATGGAAAAGGGATGCGAAAGGATATTGAAAAACATGTCCAGAGCTGTGAAGTCTGCCAAAAAAGTAAGTATCAAGCCTTGAGCCTATTAGGTTTGCTATAACCACTTCCAATCCCAACTCAAGTTTGGGAGGACTTTTCCATAGATTTCATCAATGGGTTGCCTAGATCTCAGGGAAAAGATTGCATCCTGGTAGTGGTTGATCGTTTAACCAAATTAGTTCACTTAATCCCATTAAAGCATCCTTTTCTCGCCATTGAGGTTGCAACAGCCTTCGTTCAAGAAGTGGTTCTTATGGATTTCTCAGCTCCATCATCTCTGATAGAGATCGGTTGTTTATTAGTCAATTTTAAATGAAATTTCAAGCTGATAAAAAACGAAGGGAAATGAAATTTTCAATTGGCGACGTGGTGTACATTAATGTTTTGTTTGGGTCACGTAGGAAGTAGAAAGAAAAGAAAAGGAAAGGAAAGAAAGAAAATGGAAAAAAAGAGAGTGGAAATAAGAAGGAAAAGTGAATTGTTTGGATAAGTAAAAATAAGAGAGGAAGAAAAGGAAAAAGTTTTCATTTTTTGTTTGGATGGATAGAAAAATAGAGGGGAAAGAAATATATTAGTAATATAAATTTTATTTTATATTAATTTTTAAAATATTTTATTTTTACTATATTTTTTTATAAATATAATTTTAAATTATTGTAATTTTTTAAAATTTTTAAAAAATATATAATAATTTTAACAATTTAAAATAAATAAAACAAACAAAAAAACTTCTCTCTCATTTTCATGGCTGAGGGGGGAACAAAAATTTGTGGGGCACACGGAAAAATAATATTTCTTTCCACTAAAGACAAAACATACCAAACTAGGGAAAACCACTCTTCCTCAATAATTTCATCCTTCCTCCCTAATTCACCCCATCCAAACAAAGCATAAGGCAAGGCCATATAAAATGAAGTCATTAGCAAGCAAGGTTGATGAGAAGCTAAGTTCACAATTTTATGGCCCATTTCCTGGGAGAGAGAAGATTGGACCAGTGGCTTACAAATTGGAATTACCAGCTCATGTCAAGGTTCATCCTACTTTCATGTCTCCCAACTAAAACGGGCAGTACCTACTATTACACCTTGCCAACAACTGCCAAGATTTCTATTTGAAGAATGGCAATTATGGGTAGTTCTTCAGGAGGTATTGGCTACATGAAAGTTGCTAGATGGTTCCTAGGAGGTCTTGATTCCCTGGACAGATCTGCCTGATCATGAGAATACATCGGAACACTGACAACATTTGCAGAATTTTTCCAGATTTCCTCCTTGAGGACAAGGTAAAACTTGGGGGAGGTGTTGATACACCCATTACTAATGTCTATAGTCAAAGAAGAAAGAGTGAGCTTGACACTAGAAGCCCATTGGTCTATGAAGGAGAAAGAATAATGGGGGACAAGTAAGGAATAACATAAGGAGAGACAAAGCATAACAAAATGACACACGTGGCTATTGGGAATTGGGCAAAGAGATCCGCGAATCAGCAGGAAGTTAGGGAAGGGAGGGCTACATATGACATGGGGGGAAGAGGGAAGGGGGTAGGCAGAGTTTGGGTGGGGAAGGTGTATTGGGGAGGGCTGTTTACTGCATCCAGGATAGTTCTTTGTTTTTCTTTTGGCTGTTTTCATTAAACTAGAGTTGTGCTCTAATTTTCAGAATTAAGAAACAAAATTAGTGAAGCTTATCATAATCATTATTACATAAATCTAGCTTTTGTAAACATTTTTAATGACATTTGATCTTAAAATTTAAGTTGATTGATTTTGTATAGATCCATCATTCTTCTTGTTGATTAGATGTAGTTCTTTAAACTAGTATTTATCTGACTATTCTACATGTTTTGACTTTAACAGGTGCAAGGTATGCATTCTGATGTGGCAGCATTGAGCAAGCCTAGCATATGGTGTGAGGCATCACGAATAATCAATGAAGAAGGGTTTAGAGCATTTTGGAAAGGCAATATGGTGACCATTGCTCATCGTCTCCCATATTCTGCAGTCAACTTCTATGCCTATGAACGCTACAAGAATGTAATCTCTGATGTTCTTTCTATGATGTAAGTGATCCAGAAGTTCTGGCAGCTATTATTATATAGCTTGAATTAATTTCATCTTCTTATCAATGTGTTGCAGCTATTACATTCACTGATGGGGGAGAATCTTAGAGGAAATTCAAGTGCAAACCCCTTTGTGCACTTTATGGGTGGTGGCTTGGCAGGTATAACAGCTGCTTCTGCCACATATCCTTTGGATCTTGTGAGAACACGCCTTGCGGCACAGGTAATTAGAAATTTGTGAGTGGAGAATTATTGGAGATGATTTTCTAGACTTTACATGAGTGACTTGGTTACATTTTACTTTGTGTTCATTATTGATTGAATTGAATCCTATTCATCGATATTTTCTGTTTACTTTTACCCTGTATATTGAGACACTTATATTTTGTTCCTTTGCAGAGAAGTACCATGTACTACCAGGGCATCTCACATGCTTTCAGTACCATTTGCAGAGAAGAAGGTTTCTTGGGTCTGTATAAGGGACTTGGAGCAACATTGTTGGTAAGCTTATGATGCATATTCACTTCTTTTTGGCTTCTTTATACTTATCTTGCAATGTTCTTATGATAGACATAACTAATCATTTTGTATGATGCAGGGCGTTGGGCCCAGTATAGCTATAAGTTTTTCTGTTTATGAGTTGTTACGTTCTTTATGGCAGTCTCAAAGGTGAATTTCTATACCATGAAATTTAGGAATAGTTTATGCTGAAGGTTATCTTATGCTCACTAAAATTATGGTTTTTAATTTTCTGTTCTTTCAACTGTAGGCCTGATGATTCTACTGCTGTGGTTGGTCTTGCCTGTGGTAGTCTTTCAGGAATCGCATCATCCACAGGTGGGTGCTATGGCTGTCTCTAATCCGAGTATGATTTTTCAAGTTTTTATGTACAATATTCCACATCGAGTGCCTGCTATGATATTATATGTATTTATATCAGGTTCTTACTTAATTACTCTTGACATATGTTAAAAAATACAAATACTAGTGTGAAGCTGGGAAATTGATGGTCATTTATATGAATGTCAATTTGGTTGCCTTGCTACTGTTTCTGTTCCCTTTAAACCATCGAGTAATAACTTTTTTTTTTTTAATTTAAAACATGCCATATTTTCTTCCTGCTTTAACGATATGCAGTTTACATACTTGTTTGTGCTATTCTTTTCATGCATTTGAGGGGAAAAAAAGTACTGTGGAATATGAAGCTGAGAAGTACTTTGTTGCAGCAGCATGTTGATTTGGTTGCTTTTCATTCCTTTCTAAGTGATCTGCCATTCTCTCTATTTCTCCCTCGTCTGATTACTTGTGTTGAAATGTGGAAATGAATGCAATCAGATTAACTATTTGCTGCTTTATGTATAAGATTTTGCTGCTGGACTTGGATTATTATCGCATATTCTTGCATGCACTTTCCTTCACATTGAATGTTTGGCCGCTTGCTTGTAGTAATTTAGTAGTTAAGAAAAGAAATCAATTCTCCTCAATTTCTGTAATGACTGTCTAACTCTAAACTGACACTATTGACCTTTTGTCACAAATCGCATTTTGCTAGTTTGTTTGTCTTCCTCTTGGACATAGGATCAAGTCCTAGGATTAAACTGTAGCACTTGGGAAATATCGGGAGAGAAGGAGATGGGCATAACAGATCTGAAACTCTAGCTTAAGAGTTGTGATCTTCTGTTTTTAAAAAACATTCACATCAGTCCTTAATTCGCACCTAATCATTGTTCCTAGGTTAGGATAAATTGGATCCCAGTTGTCAATGGTAATTCAACCAAAAGAAACTGTAAAACTTTATAAATCGGCATTGCCACAATAACCTAACCAGTCTTGTTAACAGCTCCCACCTCAATAGCCAAAAGCTTGTCCAATATATAATTATAATTGAAAGTTTGAAACATTTGTCACTCGTGAAATACTTGAGAGTGCAGGATTCATTTTCCCAGTCAAAATCAAATGATTAGGGTACAATGATTTTGCAAGTTTGGCTGCTAATTGCACTTCAGTTACCTGTCTCAAGTCTTAAACTGCCTAGTAATTGATTTTGATTATATTATATGCCTGAATTTGTTTTCCTACACTATAGCATGTCATTGGTATAACTGTTTTTCTCAGAGGAATAGTTGCTGTTGGAAATAGTATTCCTAGTGGTGGTGATAATCCTGTGGTGTAAGCTAACTTTTCTTGCAAGATCATTGGTCAGCTAGTGTAGAAACTGTTTCCATTGAAAGCATTTATTCCAGTAATTCCTTTCCATGACTGGTTTTGGCAAGTTAAAAGTCATTTTCTGTAAACTAGTTAGATAAGACGTATTCTACATTTGGCATGATTTTTTCTTGGCGTTAATTGCTTAAGTTTCTGTTCAATGTCTATTGCAACTTGCAGCAACGTTTCCTTTGGATCTTGTAAGGCGCAGGATGCAGTTAGAGGGTGCTGCTGGTCGAGCTCGTGTCTATAACACTGGCGTGTTTGGGGCATTTGGGTGCATAGTTCAAAATGAAGGGATACGAGGTTTGTACAGAGGCATTTTGCCTGAGTACTACAAGGTTGTTCCTAGTGTGGGCATTGTCTTTATGACTTATGAAACTTTGAAGATGCTCCTATCAGGCATTCCTAGTTATTAGCCTATTCAATTGCCAGATTTTCACCATTTATACTGCTCTTGGGTTATAAATTAATTGAAGAATACAATTTCAGGGGGAATTTTGTTCAGTTGAATTTTGTGGTTATTGCCAGCTTTTTTGCCTCTGTATAGGTAGTTGTAATTTGAGTGACAAGAATTGTACCCATTTCGAATTTTAGGTTGAAACCATTTTGTAGCTGATGATTATATCAACAAAGCAGTTTTGTTGTAATGATACAATTTTCCTTTTTTTACTAGTTAGAGAAAACGTACAAAGCTCATTGATACAAATTTATTAAAATACTTCTATTTTAGAACTAGTAGTTGATTATCTTGAAATGCTATAGTCTTTTTATATTATTTTATTATTAATATTTTAGGAATTTATTGACAAAATTAGGCAGCTGATGAATTTGAGGCTGTTTAGCCATAAAATGATCTATTGGTATGTTTGGATGGAGGTATATGGTAAAGGAAGAAAGGGGGATGGAGCCTATCAAAGAGTTATGATTTTTTTTTTTTCTAATATCTATTTAATTTCTTTTTCTTTTTGGTGCTATATATATGTATATCTTTTATTTATTTATTTTTTTCACATGGTGTAAAAATATTAAGGGTGGTCTATCCAATGTTTTTCGGTAAAGAAAATGATCTTTCTCTTGTTTTTCCAGCAGTTTTGGCTCGAGGGAGCCTTTCCTTAGAACTCAATTGGCCAATGTGGAACACTATTTGGTGCTAACGTCAGGACACTGCGCCACATGGTCAGTTGAGTCTCAGCTGTTTATGTTGCTTCACTCAGTGGAAAGTGATACCAAATAGAGTTCAATGTTTTGAAAATTTTACCTAGAGATTTATTTTATTGAATGTAATAAAATTTAAATTTGCAATTTTATGCAAACTATTTTAATTCTCGTCACGGCTCCAACATATTAATTCTAAATCATGTGCAAAATATCTGGTTGAAGTATCAATAACAAAATATCTGGTTGAAGTATCAGTAACACATAATAGAATTAGATAACATTAGTTTATGTTGAAATAGTGTTTGGATTTATTACTTTGAGTTTATTTTGATAATTGATCATAGATGTATTCAATCGTATAAGTTTTATGTTTAGATATATTGGATAGAATAGTAAAATAATTTTTTTTTTGAATTATCTAAAAGATATCACTTTTAGTTATAAAAAAATATATACAAATTTATTTGTAATAATTAAAATGAAAGAATAAAAAGGCTAGTAATAAGGGTTTTCTGGAGACAAAAAAATGGTTGGTCTGGTCCATCACTCTTAAAACAGTACTGGGTATGTGGCGGCTGGTGAGGATGACATGCTAGCCTTTGGCCACCAACTTCTATACTATCTAGATATTTGCAAGACGAAATATCTCAAAGAAATACCATATATTAATAGCAAGTCTTTTTAAAAACAGTTCTTCAGAGGTCATCTTATAAACTAATTTTATTTATGGTGGTATCATTCTCAAATGTTTTGTACTGTTAGATCCTCAGATAATATTTTTTTAAAACTTGTGTTAATACTAGTTATATTATATATATATATATATATATATATATATATATATATTTTAAAAATCAACTTATATAAATATATTATATTAAACTTTATATATTATTTAATAATATTTTTTGGATAATTTTTTTAAAATTAAAATTTGAATTTGACTTATATCATGTTTTTAAAATTTAGCATTAATTATTGATAATCTATTTAAATATGTTAAAAAAATCAACATAATATATATTTAAAATATATAAAAATAAATTTTTTTAACATAATATATATTTTAAAATATATAAAATAAAAGAAATTTAATTATACTTTTTTATAGTTGTTAAATTTTGACAAAAATTTTACATAAACAATTAAAATAATATATAATTATAATTTAATGATTAAATTAATAATATTTATATTCTGTATAAAATTTTCGATAAATATAAATTATTATAATTGGTTTAATGGTAAAGAATTAAAGATTAGAGTTAAGATTCGATTTACATTATTTTTTATATTGTATTAAAAAAATTTATTAAAAAAAGTTAATTGATAATGTGTATAATTCATAGAAAAAATTAATCACTTTTAGTTCTTTATCATAATTTTTACTATCCAACTTATTTGATTATAAATTCAAAATTTAGACATCTCATTATCTCCTTATAATAGTGAACATCAGTAAACTTCACTTCAAATTTAGATTCTTAAGAAAAAACTTTTATCATGCTTGTTGAAATCTATGGATTAACAAGATAGTTCCGCATTTGAATGTATTTTTCAATTAAATATTTATAAAAAATTGTCTTCACTCAAATGTTCATTTCGAAAATAAGTGTAAGTTATATAGTAATTTTATAAATATATAATGAAAATAGATATATAAAAATGCATAGTATGATAAATTTATAAATAAAATTATATATATATTTGTAACATCAATTCAATTTAACTAGGATTGCTTTTTAACAATTAAATAAAAAAATCAATTCAATCAACTAATACTTTTTTTGTTCTCTTAATTTTTTATATCCAAATTTCACTAAATTACATTACTTTATAAAAGACTTCTAAAATAAATGATTGGAGATATTGCTAGGAAAATGAATGATAATCCTAAAAATGAGATGACAAAAATAAACTAATCTAGTTGAGTGTATGTGCATTGTAAATTCATTACATTTATTCTTCAAGCTAACGTTGAAGATGGTAAAGCTTAAATCACAAGCAGTTATAAACATGTTTAATGCTGAATTAATGTATATTTTATACAATGAAATAGTAAATAAAATGAGATTCTATATGGTATAAAATACATGTTTTCTATGTGATTTGAATGACAACAAAAATACCAGTCTTCCATGAGATAAATGTAGCATGGTGTGAACTTAGTAATTAGTAAATATTTTGTAAGCTTTAACATGAGAGATGTGAGTTAGTGACTTATTATTTTTGTTGTTGGGTATAGAAAATGCTGCAGAAAGCTAGCTATAATGCTATAATGTATATTTAATCATATTAGTTATTGTTGACTTAAGTCTAATTAGCTTATAGGTAAAAAAACAAACATTGAAGAAAAAAAGACTAATCTTTAAAAGATTATCACATAATATTAGAAAAATATATCTTATTTCACATTTAAGATATAATTAAATAAACTTTAAATCGATGGAACTTTTACTTTCTTCAACTTAAAAATAAGATTTTTTTCATTTGAAATTACTTTTTTACATGTTTGTTGATTAAAAATAACTTATAAATATTTATTATATATAAAACATATCCATTATATAATTAAAAATTATTTTATTTAATATATGTTTAGATAAATAATAAAAAAGATAGTGTTAGAATTTGAACTAAAAATTATTATTTTCAAAATAAATCATTAAAGTTTAGAAATTTTTAATAAATTAATAATAATAAAAATATGTTATTATAGTTATTATGAAAATATTTTGTTTTGAAGATATTAAGTTATATGAAATGTATCTTATAAGTTTAATAAGTTAATTTTGAATAAAAATATAATCTTTTTTATGATTCTCATAAAAAAAATAATTTGATAATAATTGAAGAATTAATTTATGCTAAAATGTGAAATGCGATACATTTCATTTAAAGAAAAAAAAAAGAGAAATACAATACATTTCATTTAAAGCAAAAACAAATGTAAAGTATAATTATAACCGGATATAATTTTTGAAAAAAAAACTTTTTACATTGTCGCAATTGTAATTTTAACGAGGTGACGAACTCGCAAAATATTTTAAAAAGAATTTTATCTTGATAAGTGGAGCTGCTACCAAACTTTTATTTAAGGGAAAAGATTTGAAAAAATCCTAATTTAAGGAAGAATCTAAGTTCGAGAGTCGATTACGAGTAGGGAAGGTGTTAAGCACCCTACTCGCCTGTTCCGAAGAACGGTACTCTTAAACTGAGTGTGTGATTTATTTGAAAATTGTTTGATCTCTTTAATTAGAGTGAAAATAAATAGATTGATGGAAGATAGCCTGATAGGACTTGATCCTGCTTCTACGTATTCCCTGGTGCAATGGGAAACTCAAGGCTTACATAGTTCTGGTTTTGAAGGCTTGACTTTCAGAGATGTTTGAAAAGGAACAGAATATTTTAAAGAAAATCCTTAGTCCACATATACATAGGATACAAGGCAAACAAGGGCTGCATTGGGATCCTTATGAATCTTTAAACATCAAACAGCAGTGAACCCCCTGGTTCTATTTTAGAGCTCATCGTGTGAGACTTGGGATTTCAAAATGAAGTTTCTCTTGAGATTGTTTAAAGAAGGATTCCTAGTTCACATATGCACAGGGTCCAAGACAAATATAGCTACATTGGGACCCATATGAATCCCTAAACATTGAACAACAGAAAAAGCTACCAGTTCGTGCTTAGGGTTCATTGTGTGAGACCTAGAATTAACGAATTTGAAATTAATAACGATAAAGAGGGGATGAGGCTTGATTTAAAATAAGATGAACTTGATTTGAAATGAATCTTGATTTAGAATGAACTTGATTTAAAACTAGAGAAATTATTCTTGATTTAATTTAAAATGAACTTGACTTGAACTTGAGGAATTGAACTTGACTTGAATTTTAATTTGAGAAATTGAACTTGACTTGACTAAAAATGAACTTGACTTGAACTTGAAAAATTGAACTTGACTTGAATTTTGAGGGAAAAGAATTAAACTTGATTTGGATTTAAAAAAAGGATTTGAACTTGTTTTGAATATTTGAGGAAAAAGAATTTGATTTTAAATTGAAAGATTTGAACTTAATTAGAATTTGAGGAATGGAAATAAATTTGGTTTGAAGCAATATTAACTTGATTTGATTTGAGGGAAGGAAATAAATTTGGTTTCAAGAAATATTCACTTGATTTGAGATCTGAGAAAGAATTGAACTTGATCCAATTTATAATTGACTTGATTTGAGATTTGAGAAAAGAAATTATTTTTTGATTTGAAATAAAATTAATATGAAAAAAGAATTGAAATTTATTTAAGAAGACTTAGAGATTAAAACGAAAAATGGGGCTTAACTTGGATTAATTGTAAATCGAGCTATTTAAATAATTTTAAATTAGTTAGTGGGACCTGTTTGGGACATGCGTAGATGCATAGCTGTGGCCCCATTGAAAGATGTAGCCCATTCGGTTGGGGCTGTCATTAGGAATTTAGGAGCCAAGCTCATTGATAAGCATAAATTTCATAAATAATTATCTCTCATTTGTAGCTTATTAAGACTTCTTATATGTTCAATTAAGTGGTCTTTTTCATATTTTATGAGTTTGGGTTCATATGGAGTTTAATTGAATTTCTTTGCTTAACCAATTAAAATGACACTATTATAGTATTTTGAGCATAATAGGAGTTTTAGACATCCAAAAATCATGAAATCTATCTTGAATGAAAGCTGAAAGAAGTGTCCACAGTTACAAAGCAAGATCAGACTCTAAATGGGATGTATAGGACTCCGAAATTATCTCAAAAGATGAGATAGTGTTGCTGTCGTGGAACCTGAATAGTGTGCAAAGATCTGGCCATAACTTCAGATAAAGAAGTTATATTGAGATGAAATCAGACCCGTTGGAAAGCTAAGATCTAGGGCTACAACTTTTGTTCAAACGTAAAGCTCTAATTCTGACACATGAATATTCGAAATTGCGCTGCAATCAACATCAAAATTGTTGTGCTGATTGGTGACAAAAATTCAAAAGTGTTTTGCATTTTCAACAAAGCCCATGTGAAAGCAATAAAAGGATGGAAAAGTAAAAAAGCTGGTTGGTGACCTTCTGATGATGATGCCTCAAAAATCCTCTATAAATAGAAGGGTTTACAAGAGGAGAGACACACCCTTAGATATTAACTCCAATACCATTTTCCATCTTTCTTTCTTTGTTGTTAGTTTGCCTCTTTCATGGAAGGCTAAGTTTTTCTTTGTTGTTAGTTTCCTCCTTCATGGAAGGCTAAGTTTTTCTTTGTTGTTAGTTTGCCTCCTTCATGGAAGGCTAAGTTTGTAATTTCAATTCAAGGATTCAAGCTATTTTCATTTTAACTTTGAGGTCTTGATCTTTATTTACATGCTTATTGAGTGATTTCTACTCTGCTTTACTATATTCTTCAATTTTATACTTTTAATCAAAGTTTGTTCGGTTGACGTATTTTGATTAATGCATAATTGATTTATAATTGGTTTTTGATTGGTAAATCATTTTCCAAAAGTTTGAAGAGTAGAAATTAAGTAATTGAATTGAAGGTTTTCATTTTATTACTTACTTCAACTGAATTCTGATTATGAAATTGGTTTAGATCTAATGAAAGATTAAGTGGTTACTAAATCTTGTTGATCATAATCAATTGAACCCTGAGAGTTTTCTCAGTAGAGAATTCAAGGATCATTTTAGGGGTTCCATATGATCCTGGGTTGATAAACACAATGCATGATTTTAGTGATCAATGATTAGTTAAGAAAATAGCCTCTGAATTCCTTGAGTTGATAATCAGTAAGTCAAATTAATTTCATTCTGTATTTTGCATTTAGAACTTAATATCACATCTTTACAAAATCCCCTTGTTCTAACTTTCTCCTAATTTGCTTAAGAATCTGAAATGGTCTTTGGGAGATAACCTAGGTTGCACCTTATACTATACCAATAGTTTGGGAAAATCTAGAAATTACTTTTGTGCGTTTTCGACGAGCGTGTCAAAAATTTGGCGCCGTTGCCGGGGACCATTTTTTTTAAAAGTTTCCTAAGCATATTTAGGAGTTTGTATAAAAATTTTAACCTTTCTAACATTTTTTTATTTTAGGTATGTTATTCTTGGATTTTCTGTATGAATTCATCTTTTTGTGTATGACCCGATCCAATCCTGAAAATTTATATGCATATGATCGTAAGATTGATAGAACATTCTACCATTTGAAAAGAGCACATAGAAGACGTTCATTCAATGATAACAAAGAAAGTAACAGTAGTGATTTTTCATCTTTAAATTTTGATAGTTTTAAATATTTTGCTAAGAACATGGCTGATAGAACCCTAAAAGAATTAGCCGCACCTGATGTTGCTTATCAACCATTGTGTATTCAATACCCTGATGTTGATGCACCATTTGACTAAAGTCTGGATTAATACATTTGCTACCTAAGTTTCATGGCCTTGCAGGTGAGGACCCTTATAAACATTTGAAGCAATTTCACATTGTGTGTTCCACAATGCGGCCACAAGGAATTCCTGAAGATCATATCAAGTTGAAGACATTTCCTTTCTCCTTAAATGGTGGGGCTAAGAACTGGTTGTACTATCTACATCCAACATCTGTTACACGCTGGAATGATATGAAGAGATTATTTCTGGAGAAATTCTTCCCTGCATCCAGAACAGCAACTATCAGAAAAGAGATTTGCGGCATTAGACAGAATTCCCAAGAAACTCTCTATGAGTATTGGGAGAGATTCAAGAAACTATGTGCCACTTGTCCACACCATCAAATCAGTGATCAATTACTGATTCAGTATTTCTATGAAGGACTCATGCCAATGGACAGGAGCATGGTTGATGTAGCTAGCGGTGGAGCACTTATGAACAAAACTCCTACAGCAGCTTGAGATTTGATTGCCAACATGGCAGAGAATTCTCAGCAATTCAATTCTCGAACTAATTCATTGTCTACAGGAGTCCATGAAATGACCACTAAGACAGACCATACACGATTGGAGAACAGAATTGAAGAACTAACCTCCATCGTAAGACAGTTGGCCATCGGACAACAATAGAAACTTAATGTTGTTGATAAAGCATGTCATCTTCTAGTTGAATTAGAGCATAGAGCATTTTGGGCAGTAAAAAAATGCAAGATGGATCTAGACCAAGCAGGAATCCATCGAAAGCTTCAATTGCAGGAACTTGAAGAAATTCGATTAGAAGCATACGAAAACTCCAAAATTTACAAAGAAAAGGTTAAAGCCCTTCATGAAAAAAATTTGGCAAGAAAGGAGTTTTTCATTGGACAAAAAGTTCTCCTATACAATTCTCGGCAAAAGCTTATGCCTGGTAAGCTACGCTCTAGATGGTTAGGACCATTTATAGTTACTAATATTTTTCCTTATGGTGCATTGGAAATAAAAAATGAGGTAACTGCAAAAACCTTCAAGGTGAATGGACATCGTCTTAAACCATTTTTCTAAGGTTTTCAAGAGCACACGGTTGAAGAAGTGCATTTGCACATGCCACGTACTTGCAATAAATTCAAGAGAAGTTTCCCTTTCTCATGTCTTTTATTTTACTTGTTCCATAATTATTAGTGATGAAAGTCATTGCCTTTCTAAAGTTGTTGATAATTAGAACAGATATAATATTAAATATGGGGGAAGGATCTAGGGTTAGGAATTTTATTCTCTCTATCTCTCTCTCTCTCTCTCTCTTTCTCTTTCTCTCTCTCCCTCTCTCACACTCCTCGCTTATAAGTTTTAACTAATCTCTCAACTTGCTCTCTTCACCTCTTAAATCATCCTAACTATTACATCATATTGAGCTTGCAGGAATAATAACTTGAGTGTTTTAAAAAAATGGAGAAAGCTCTCACTAGGATAAAAATTTTGTTTCCTACTCTTTCCAAAAATTTTCTTAAAGACATTTACAATTGTAGACTTGAACGATTGAGAGTATTAACACTCTTAGGCCTTCCAGAAAATGTTCGTTGGATCATTGAAGTTAAGGTACGTTTAGCAGGTGAATTTCAAGAATCATTTGTTAAAAACATTCCAGGTTTGGGAAGAAGTTCCTATGCAAAGAAGAGAAGGGAAAAAAGAATTGAAGTTTGCTACAAGTGTGCAAGATGGACTTGTAACACAAGATGTAAGAACCTTGGAATGGTTTTAGAAACTCGAGTGGACAAAATTAAATTTATAAAGGATGGACTGAGTAAGGAGTCATTGGATGATATCATTTAGACTCTTGAGACGCATCCTAGTGACCATGTTCAAGAAGTCCTTCTTGATTTGTTTGAACTATCCTGTAAGAAAAAAGCACGTTATAGTCTTGGGAATCTGACTTTAAAAGACCCTGTTGTCAGTTTACAAGAAAACTGAATGGGAAGCACATCCTCGACTCTTAGAAGGCGTTTCAGCTGTTACTGGACGTAAAATCAGAGGAAGATGTGAGCCCCAATCACAACTACTGTTCTTTCTCATGCGTGTATGTTTGTCATTTACATTGTCTTTTCAATTTATTGGGCCACCATTTTTTGAAAAATTTGCCACTGCTTAATGTCTTTCCTTTCTGACATTCACTTTTTCCTTGAACAAAAATTCAAACTTCTGCTACCAAATCTCGATCCCGCACTATTCAAGCGATCTCCTTGTCTGATATTGAGTCCCTATAAATTATCAACCTTTATGATATATTTTTTTTCCAAAAGAGACAGAAACACCGTTTATGGATAGGATCAATACTATCTGTGTTTTTGGTGGGTCTAATCTTGGAAAGGATGGAGAATTTCAACATGCACTTTATAACATTGGTAAGACATTAGCTGCAAGAAAAATCAATCCTGTTTATGGGGGAAGGATTCAGGGTTTAAAAGGATGTATTGCAGGATCTGCACCCACAAGGGGATGTAACGTCTTAGGTGTTGTCTTGAAAATGAGAACACCTCCTACTTCACCCTGGGTACTGAATTGAAGGTTGCAACCATGCATGAGCGTATGAGACACATGTTGATTAATTCTAATGTACTTATTGCATTACCTGGTGGTCTTGGAACAATGGAAAAAGTTTTTACCATTATATTTTGGGCCTATCGGAATTTTCATAAAAAACCTTTGGGCTTATTAAATATTAATTGCTTTTATAATGGTTTGATATCCTTTTTAGATCATGTAGTAGAGTAGGAGTTCATGCCATAATCCATGTGCAACATCATAGTATCTGCTTCAACTGTTGAACAGCTGCTTGAGAATTTGCAAAATCCGACATCTGAGCTCCGTCAAGCAATGCAACTGATGAACTAACCAAATCAGGATGGTAGAGACAAAAGAGAACCAGATACCACTCTTTGGTTATAAATTTTCCTTATTTTGGTGGTTTTCTCACATTTCTTTTCTTGTTATATGAAATTCCATCTAAGACATTGGGGACAATGTCTTGGGATAGGTTGGGGGGAGGATGGTCCGATAAAAAAAAATTCATAAACTTGTTTTGAGTAAGATGGCTGAGGAAGGAGTTACACTTGACTCTTGATACGCATCTTATGAATAAAAAAAATTTGAAATATGGAAGCATGTTGTTCTTTAGATTTCATAAAATTATTGAAGCAAACTGATTTACATTTTGAGATTAATTAGTTTGGCAACACATATTTGAATTGGATAGATTAGATTTGATAAATATATTACCTGTGAGATTTTGAGCCTTATTAATTACTTAATTTCTTGTGTGATTTTCATCCATGGAATGTGTTACTTCAGAACTTGCATTGATTCTTTTTTAAGCTACATTTTCACATGAATTGTACAAAAATGATTGAGGCATTGTTTTTCTTGAGCAAACCACTTAGCCAAATAACCAACCCATATAATTTTATCCTTTGATCAGCCCTTTGAGCCGATTAACCTTTTCTTCTTTTTAGCTCACCACAAACCAAAAAAAAAAAAAGAAAAAAACTTTGTCTAACCATAGAAGGTGAGGAATACTGGATTTATCATACCATAAGTGTTTCAATAAGTGTGGGGGAGATTATTGTTGTGTTCATCAATATCATGGTTGAAAAAAAAGAGAAAAAAACTGAAGAAATAAATAAATAAATAAACTATTACATTGAAAAAAAAAGTGATATCTGTTTCTCACACTTGCACTTGGATTCAATTCTCAATCCTCATCATTTTCCTTGTTCTAACATTGTATCTCTTTAATATATCATTTCATCTTTCTAATCCCGTTATAACTAAAATAAAGACCTCTTGATTTTTGCATTACATGTGTACCTAGTAGTAGAGAAGTAGAAGATATGCAAGCCTATGATAGTCCATCTTTCATGGATTGAATTTGAGAGAAACACTTACCAAATCAATTCTAATCCCGTTATAACTAAAATAAAGACCTCTTGATTTTTGCATTACATGTGTACCTAGTAGTAGAGAAGTAGAAGATATGCAAGCCTATGATAGTCCATCTTTCATGGATTGAATTTGAGAGAAACACTTACCAAATCAAACACTTGAGAGATTTAGAGTATATCATGTGAGGTTTTATCTTTCTTAATCTATATTTTTCAAATTAAAGTTTCCTTTCTAATTAATTTCAAAACTATGATGAAAGAATGTTTCATGAATTTTTTTGAATTCTTGATAAATCAACTCAAAGCTTTGATGTTCTTTCATTAAAAAAAACAAAAATAAAAATAAAAAAAAATAAAAAAAAACAACAAAAGAAAGAAAACAAAAAAAAATTTAAAAAAAAACAAAAAATTGAGTCACCAATCTTTAACTTAAGTTTTCCCGATACGTGCAAAAGATAAGTATAGGAGAATTTGATAAGCATAAATTTTATAAATAATTATCTCTTATTTGTAGCTCAATAAGACTTCTTATATGTTCAATTAAGTGGTCTTTGTCATATTTTATGAGTTTGGGTTCATATGGAGTTTAATTGAATTTATTTGCTTAACCGATTAAAATGACACTTTTATAGTATTTTGATCATAATAGGAGTTCTAGACATCGAAAAATCATGAAAGCTTAAAGAAGTGTCCATAGTTACAAAGCAAGATCAGACTCTGAATGGAATGTATAGGACTCTGAAATTATCTCACAAGATGAGATAGTGTTGCTGTCGCTGAACCTGAACAGTGTGCAAAGATCTGACCATATCTTGAGATACAGAATTCATATTGAGATGAAATCAAATCCATTGGAAAGATAAAATCTAGGGCTACAACTTTTGTTCAGACCTAAAGCTCTAATTCGTACATGTGAATATCCAAAATTGCACTGCAATCAACGTCCAAATTGTTATGCTGATTGGTGACAAAAAAGTCAAAAGTGTTTTGCCTTTTCAACAAAGCCCATGTTAAAGCAATAAAAGGATGGAAAAGTAAAAAATTTGGTTGGTGACCTTCTGAAGATGATGCCTCAAAAATCCTCTATAAATAAAAGGATTTACAAGAGGAGAGAAAGACACCTTGGATATTAGCTCCAATACTATTTTCCATCTTTCTTTCTTTGTTGTTAGTTTGCTTCCTTCATGGAAGGCTAAATTTTTCTTTGTTGTTAGTTTGCCTCCTTCATGGAAGGCTAAGTTTTTCTCTCTTGTTAGTTTTCCTCCTTCATGTAAGGCTAAGTTTGTAATTTCAATTCAAGGATTCAAGCTATTTTCATTTTAACTTTGAGGTCTTGATCTTTATTTACATGTTTATTAAGTTATTTCTACTCTGCTTTAGCATATTCTTCAATTTTATTCTTTTAATCAAAATTTATTCGGTTGGCGTATTTTGATTAATGCATAATTAATTTCTAATTGGTTTTTGATTGGTTAATCATTTTCCAAAGGTTTGAAGAGTACAAATTAAGTAATTGAATTGAAGGTTTTCATTTTATTACTTACTTCAACTGAATTCTGATTATGAACTTGGTTTAGATCTAATGAAAGATTAAGTGGTTACTTAATCTTGCTGATCATAATTAATCGAATCGTGAGAGTTTTCTCAGTAGAGAATTCAAGGATCATTTTAGGGGTTCCAGATGATCCTGGGTTGATAAACATAGTGCATGAATTTAGTGATCAGTGATTAGTTAAGAAAATAGCCTCTGAATTTCTTGAGTTGATAATCGTTAAGTCAAATTAATTTCATTCTTTATTTTGTATTTATAACTTAATATCACTTCTTTACAAAATAAGGTAGCTGAGAGGAGAATAGAACATTGCTGGAAACAGCTAGAACTATGTTATGTGATAATGTATTTGCAAAATATTTATTTCTAGTAGTAGTAAACATTGCATGTTATTTACAGAATTATATTTTAATTAGACATGGTTTAGACAAGATTCCATGAATTGTGGAAAGGAAGGAAATCCAACGTATCACACTTTCATCGATTTAGATGTTAATGTTTTATTTTATACATGAAAGATTAATAGGGAAATTTTGATTTAAATGTAGGCAAAGGAATTTTCTGATACTCAGATAGTTCCAAGGCCTATCGTGCTTGTAAATTAGAACCTTAGTAGTTAAAGAATCAATGTATGTGAAGTACAATGATGGAAAAATGACTGATAATAAAATGTTAGATGTAGAAGATGATATTATAGTTATGGACATAAATGAAAAAAATTCAACATAACTCCCCATTATTAGAACTTAAAAGTGAAACTTCAAATCAAAACTTGTTTGGTATGATCCCAATCTTTATTAAAGAAAATGTGGAAGTTATGAATATGAAATTCAAGCCATATCATCATGTTGAACAAATTTTGGGACAACGTCAAGAGAAACTATTATGTATATCGAAGTTAGACATCATTTTATTCAGGATTGTGGTCAAAAAGGGATTTTAATATTAAATTTGTTGAGACCAAACATCATTTAGTTGATATTCTAACCTAACCTCTTCCCAAGGATATAATTTTATTTATTTTAGAAACTATTAAATATAAACTTCATTAATGTGTAATATACTCATGTAATTATAATTGTTGGGATGCTAAAAAAGCATGCTCATCTCCTTTTGCCACCACGTGTCACTGATTTTACTTTTTCTGTTAGATATCATATTTACTTTTCGAAACCAAAGAGTCAGTTTGAAAATAGTGTGATGTATCATGTTTATGATGTAACACTCGTTCACTCTCTCCTGGTGTGGGAGAAACCATGCATTTCAATCATATTTTTTGGACCTTTCATATTCACTAAATAACCTTCTCAAAATATTTTCCCTTTAAAAAAATTTCCCTCTCACTCTTACTCTTTCGACTTTCTCAACTCTTCATCATCACCCTCCTCTTTGCAACTTCCATACACTCATTAATGGCCCCCCAAAAAGGACATATCTCAATAGGCAAATAGAAAACCCATTAAGTGAAAATCTGTTTCACCTGTTTTCTTGGATGAAGAAGGAATGCCACTCTATGACTATGTTAAAGTTCGGGGTTGACTGAAATTTTTTTGTATCGGAAAAAAAAAATTGGTAGGAAGATCTGATGGTTGAGTTTTAAAAATCATTCATGATTGTGGTCCAGAGGGTTCCAATGTTGGTCATCAATATTCTTGGAGATAGAATCTCCATCATTGAAATTTTTTTGAGTGAAGTGCTTCGATGCAGAGCTTAGAGGGAGGTCTTTTGTAATGCCCCAAAATTTATATGATAAACTACCATTATCATGAATTCATATTAACAGAAAATAAAATAGAGATAGGAATAAAAATTTAGAGAAAGTAGAAATCTTTTGGTAGAAGAAGGAAAATACCCCTAGACTGGAACAACAACGGATAATGCATAGAAAGCTTAAAATAAAAATCTAGAAAACATTGTGGAGACTTATAACGCATCAATAATGGTTAGAGTATCACAAATAAAAATTAGAGACAAAGAAATAATGAAAACGCTATCGAAAATGCTCAAAGTGCCCTTGAAGAGTCTTGACTCTTGTAAGGGCTAAACTGTTCCAAAACGAAAGATGTAAATAACTTAGAAATAAGTTGAAAATGAACCAATAAGGATTCAAAACATCAAGAAAGAAATTTAGAAACTTTTTAAAATTTTTTTAGAAAATGATTAAAATGCCCTTGGAAGCCTGGGAAGGCCAGAAACTGCCTGGCAGAGACCTGTAGCTTGGAGCTTATCCTTGTTCATGAAATTCCACATGGTTTAATGAGGGGGTGACAATTCATCATGAGTCATCAACTCATAATGACATAAGGAACAAAAATATTTATAAGGAGAGATAAAAACAACCATGGTTAAGTTAAAAACTAGCCATGATTAGGTTAAACATACCATGATTAGGTTAAATATACCATGATTAGTCTAAAAAGACAGCCACTCACAATTTACAATTAAATTTGCAAATGGAAATTTCATATGAATGAACCAAAATGTCCTTTAGAAATTTATTTCCAATTAACCCATAAGTGGTTGAACGGATTAAGAGTCAAGGGAGAGCACATTAGTTTCAAAAATTCCTCTCTAAACATTCACTCAAACCTCATAAATCTCATTCTTACCTTTAAATCTCCTTAAGACTCTAAAAATTCACACAAGCTTTAAGCTTCTACCTTTGAGGTTTAAGATATAATTTAGACAAGTAAGAAAACTCCATCACTTATCCTCAAAGATTTCATGTGGACCATCAAGGGAGGGTAGCTTCACCTCAAAATCCACTAAGTCCTTTTCCTACTGTTCAATAAGTAGAAATTTCTACCTTTAATTTTTCTAAGCCTTATTTAAGTGATTTTGGCCTATTCTCCTTATTCTTGTGTGAACATCTCTAAATTCTATGGATCCAAATTTCTTGAGATTTTTCATATTCAAAAATAATCAAGTTTTTTAAAAATAAGTATCACTAAATTTTAAGTGATCTTGAAGGCCAAGAGAAAGTTTTAATGGATTAAACTGCTCCTTGGTACTTTTAGAGAAATTTAATCAGTTTAAAATTTCTTAAATTTTATTTTTAAGTATCTTGGGTAGATTTGAGAGGTTTTGTTGAAGTATTGGAAGATTCTTAAATGTATAATATTTATAGCTTAGAATGGATCTTCTGGATCTTAGCTTGTTTGGTTCAAAAATGATGTTATATTATCTTTTTCTTCTTAAAGGTGCAAGTTTGTTTTTATCTTTATGAAAAGTCCTACTCTTGAATTTGTATCTTTATAAAAGTATAGATCTGGACCAATATGATCATAAATAGAAAGGGTTCTAAAAGTTAAGTCATAAAATTTAAAACTTGATATCAAAAGTCGGATCTTTATGCCTATAAGATAAATATTGGACCTATGGACTTAGAAGGTGAAGAAGACATCTTAAACTCTCCAAAATCATGATCAAGACCATGGACCAAGGACAAACTTTAGTGGATCCAAAAGCAAAGGGTGTAATTAGTGATCAAATTAAAGATTTACAAGTTAAGGGTGAATAATTAGTGAAAAGGACCTTTAAATGGCCAAGGAGGCCATTCGGCCAAGCTTGCTAAATCAAGGAAAAAGGAGTCTAAAATTTTGTTAAGTCATAAAAAGAAATCTAACCAAGCACAAGAAGGTGATTAAAAGTTCAATTAAGAGATTTAAAAACTTAAGTGGCCATTCAACCAAGTCATAGTAATTAAGGAGAAAAATCTTAAAAAGTACCAAGTTAAACCAATCTAACAACCTAAGTCATAATTGCACAAGAATCACCTTTCAAAGATAAGAAGAGTTGGCCACAAGCTTTAACAATGATAACATGGCCATTTGGCCAAGTCTAGGAGAAAGTGGATAAAAGTGGCTAACAAATTCTAGGCTAAAGATATTAGATGTTGTCAATGCACAAAGATGATTTCAAGTAAGTGGATGTGATTTAGTAGAATGAATAGTAAGTTAAGTTAATAGTTAAGATCTAATGAATTTATTTTACATAGTTGTGGAACATAATTTTAGGCCACAAAGAATTAAAATAATAAACACTAAACTTTCTTGGAGTGAAAGAGGTCATTCGACCAAGTGAGTTCTAATGATTAATTAGTCTAGAAAATTCAAATAAAAGCCTTGAGGAAAAAAATTGTGGAAAAAAGGAAAGATTGGGAGGAGTCTAGAAGAAATGAATGACTTACGTTCCCTATGAGAAACTTATCATAAAATATCAATAATTTAGAAAACTTGGGCAATTTTAAGATAAGAGTACACGTTGTCCAATTATTTAGGATCATTTGTAAACAAAGAATTTTAATAAGGAAGTATTGAGTAAATATTTTTCAATTATCATGATGACTCTTGAGTATGTTTATTCAAGTACAAGTACGCTATGTGCTCTCTCGAATGGTGTAAAGAATTAATGTGAATCATGGTTTCGTATATTGGTGAGTAACATGAGAATCGGATGATTTTGATCCCAAAGGTGCTTATCATATTCCTAAACATTGAGCATGCATGTTACTATAAAGACTTAAAATGAAACATAAATCAACATATCACTAAAATATGAAAACTTAACACTACTCCTAATGTTTTAAGTTTGAGACTTATGCATACTTAAAAGGCCATAGGTCCTTCTATGGTAATCATAAAGTGTATAACCTTCTATGGTGAAGTAGTAGAGGTCATATCCTAGAATAGAAGGTGGAGTAGTAGAAAGTAGAAGATATTGTTCGACTAAATTTTTAATGATATGCCTTAAATGAAGTTATCACTAAGAGGGTGACTAGAGAAAAATATTGATATATGAATAAGCCATAAAACAAGTAAGAATCAAATAATATCGATATTATGATGAGGACGTGATCTAAGGAATGCATGAGATTTATGCCTATGAACATTTTTATGAAGAAGTGATTAACAATATGTATGAGTTGTATGCTTGCATGAGATTTATGTTCTCTTACTACTAAAACAAACTCGCTTTAGATAAGTATTATTTTAAAACGGAAATAATCAAACTTTCATACTTGTCACATTTTCTTAATAAATTGAAGTGGCTGGAATAGAAATGATGTTACCAACTCTAGGATAGATGCCTGTTGAGAAATTATGATTTCTCATTCCTTACCTTTTATTTCTCTTCTAGACCTTAATTATACAATTCGTTACAGTAGTAATCTACCTCATATCACATAGTGTGGATTGGCTCTATAATACTCATGGGTTGAAATAACCAAGAAGGAGAATATGTCATCAGTTTTTAAGGAGATAAACCATGAACCGCCAAAGAGGATGTCATTTTGATTGTTAGTACTCTATAGGTTTTGTTATGGATGATTGTAATATATAAAAGGCCATTGGCGCTTTGGTTATGTTTGAAAGGACTCACTAAGAGCCTTTGACATTGTGTGTTGGCATGTGTATGACAAGTTTAAATAATAATGTTCATATGATGGTATATGTGAATGTATATTATTTTTAAGAAATGAATGCGAGTCTTAAAAATTGATGAGAGTGACAATTCTAAACATTAATTTCTGCTATGATAATTATTACGACGAGGCTCTCACTTTCAATAAAGGTTTTAAAGAAAAAAAATTGTACAATTTTTCAATAACGGTATTTGATAAGAAGTTTTGCATCATAAAGTAACAATCTAGTAGTGATTCTATAATACAACTTAAGCGTAAGATATGTATCATTATTAGGGAGTTACATTTTCACTCGTAAATGGGATGCTTCCATTATCAATGAGATCAATGCTGCTATATACATTGACCTTGCCAACCCCTACCGATAGAGTTCTAAGATGAATGACTATACTTTGGTCATTCATGCTATGTTGAGGAGTGTAGTCTTCCCAAGATTTCCATGTCATCAATATTCTTAGAGATGAATCTCCATCATTAAAACACTGCCGAGTTAAGTGCTCCAATGCAGAGCTTAGAGGGAGGTATTCACCCCTGAATGGGATGCCTCCATTATTGATGAGGTCAAGGCTACTATGTACATTAACCCTACCAACACTGACTAATAGATTTCTAAGATGAATGACCATACTTGGGTCATTCATATTGTGTAGAGGAATGTAGTCTTCCTTCGGGAAAGTCGCATAACCGTTCTCTTCCATGGAATGCTTTTACTTATTTAACCTACTACAAAAGAATTTAATAACTTTCCCTTTATGATCTTCCTCTATTTGAGAAAAGTGGTGGAAGATTGAAGCAAAAATGTTTCCTACAAGAACCTCATCACTATGATCGTCCAACATTTTTTTCCTAATCACCTCATTAGACTTGGTCAAAAGAAGGAGACTATGACAAAAACCTTCAATTGATTGGAGATTAAATTGATGAACTTGATTTTTCTATTATCTTGTTCTCCTTAGGATGACTTTAAAAGGATGGTTCATAAGAAATTTAGCAAGTACAACCTTTCTACTTCATCTAAAGAAGGAAATTCTTCTAATAAAGATAACCCTACCAAGCCCTCTTTGTTGATGAGGCCCACTCCCTTTGAAGGGGGGCTTCTAGAGAAGAGAAAGAAGAAAGTAGATGGCGGATCTTCTACTCATTTGCCTACACCACCTACACTTGATCCCCTTCTAATACCTACAAAATGCTACTCCTCTCGCCTCATGTGCACTACTCCTCTGATCAAGTGTCTTCGTCTCATCATCCTAGATGGTGTTAAGGACTCTCGCCCTTTCAATACCAAATTCGTCATCCACACCTATCTGCATCATACTTTCTTTACCCATCTCCTTTCCTCACCAACCGTCACCACCACTATCTATGCCTTCTTCACCTTTACAATGATACTTTCCACCACCTCCTACATCTCGTGTAACACCCATAATTTCTCATAATAGACTTTTTAGGATAAAAATACCTTATAATAAAAGTAGAGATAAGAGTAAAAGAAAGAAAAATTAAAATTTTTTTAGCAAATGAATGAAAAACCCCTACACTAGTATAACACTAATAATGTGCAGGAAAACCTAAAACAAAGGTTAAAAGATATTATACGGAATTAAAATACATCAAGGATGATTATAAAGTCATAAGTAAAGAATAGGAACAAAGAGAGAACTAAGAAGCCATTACAAAACTTCGAAAATGCTTGAAATGCCCTTAGAAAGCACTGTATTCCATAAGGGCTAAACTATTCCTGGAAAAATGAAAAGTGACATAAGAATGATTCAGGAACAAACCAATAAGTGTTAAAAACATCGGAGAAGAATTTGGTAACCTCCTAGGAAATGTTGAGAAAATTACCAAAATGCCCTTGGAAGGTTGGTAGGGCAAGAAAGTACGGAGCAGAAGCCAGGAAGAGGGGCTTACCACTTATGCATGAAAATATCATGTATAAAATGAGGTGGTGACTCATCATATGAGTCATCAGTTCATTAACATTATAGAAGACAAAAATATTAAATAGAAGAGATAAAATTATTCATGATTAAAGTAAATTAACCTTTATTAATTAAAATTAACCATGTTTAGAATAAGTTAATCTTGATAAGTGATAAATTCAGAATGATTAGAATTAAAATAATCCTAAAAGGATAACTCCTTACATTTATATTTATTTAAGAGAATGGAAATTACATGCAAATGGACCAAAATGTCCTTAAGTTGGAATTGAATTCCCGTATGCCCTAGAAGGATGAAATCACTTAGGATCACCAAGGGGACGCTCATTTGATCCATTAACAATATTCTAAACATTTTTGAAAGCTCTCTAAACTCACAAAAAACTCGAACTTCTCTCAAAACACCAAAATTTACACTAAGCTTGAACTTTCATCTTTGAGGTTTAAATTGAATCAAGACAAACCCATCAAGCCCCACCACCATCACTAAGAGATATTGTGTGGACCACAAAGGAGGAGGATGATCAGCCTTAAAGACCCACCAAAACCATCATAAAAGTCTTCAACAACTAGGATTTTACCATATGTTTTTCCTAAGCTTCTTTTTACCCACCAAACGTTTTTAATGATTTTTGCAAGTTAAAAAGAAGTTTTAATGGATTAAAGTGCTCCTAGTAACCTTGGGAGAAATTTAATCGGTTAAAATTTCTTAAACCTAATTTTTCATGCTTTGGGAAAGATTTGAGAGTTTATGATAAAGGTTTTAAAGTGATTAAAGCAAGAGATCATAGATCTTGGAGCATATCAAGTAGATCTACACTTGCTTTCCTTGAAAAATGCTTTCTTAAAGATCTTTGTGTTTAAATTTGGAAACTTGTCTATTTTTTATCATGAAGTTGTCTTTGATAAAAGTCCAGATCTGGACTTATATGTGTGAAGACCGAATTATGTTCGAGGATTCAAAATCCAAAATAAATTATTTTGTTTTTAGGTAAAAGGTGATTTAGTCTAAAATAGTTCAAAAAATCAAAATAAAAGTAATGGAAAAATAAAAAAATCAAAAAATCAAAACATAAAAGAAAGAATCAGAAAAATTAGAAGGATAGAAAAGGGAAAAAGGGGAGAACCCACCAAAATTAAAAAAAACAGAGGTATATAAGGGGAGAGGGGCACTTTGAAAAAGGAAGGAATTCAGAATTTTCTAAAGAGAGCACCTAAGAGAATCTCGACTTCTGCATCCAATTCAGCCCTTGGCCTCCATTGAACCAGTTCTTCATCACCCTCCAATGGAGGTTAGATTCAACTTTTATTCGGCTCAATTTTCTTGCTTCTTCTCGAATTTTCGAGTTCATCTTCATCTCTGTTTTTTCGTTTTCATTTTTGATCAGTCAAATGATCTCTGATTTGGGTGATTTTTGTTGCGTTCTTTTTTTCCTTCTCTCTAGCATATGGAATGATATTATTTCTCTAATATGGATCTGAAATGAAATTTCTATCACTTGATTACTAAAGCATGTCCGTCCTAGTGCGCAAATGAACCTAGCTTGTTTGATTTGTGCATAACTTACTCATTTCTAGTTTGATTTTTGTCTAACTTGTTTTATTTGATTCTTATTATCCATATATTTCAATTGAATGGTTTTAATTTTTCAAATCAACCAAAACATATTTTAGAAAAATTCTCATATTTGAATTCAAATTTTTGCGGCAAAATCTCTTGTGTTCTTGAGGTTCATCTTCATCTCTATTTTTCGTTTTCATTTTTTATCGGTCCAAAGATCTCTTATTTCATTTATTTTAATTGTGTTCTCTTCTTACTTCTCTATAGTTTCTGGAATGATATTATTTGTCTAATTTGGATTTGAAATGAAATTTCTATCGCCTGATTATTGAAGCATGTTCATCATGGTGCACAAATGAACCTAGCTTGTTTGATTTATACATAACTTGCTCATTTCAGGTTTGATTTTTGTCAAACTTGTTTTGTTTGATTCCTATGATCCATATCTTTCAATTGGTCAGTTTTAATTTTTTATATATACCAATAAATATTTTCTAGAAATTCTGAGATTTGAATTCAAATTTGGGCGCCAAAATCTCTTGTGTTCTTGAGGTTCATCTTCGTCTCTGTTTTTTGTTTTCATTTTTTATTGGTCAAATGATCTCCAATTTTGGTTATTTTTATTGTTATCTCTTCTCCTTTCTCTCTAGTTTCTAGAATGATATTATTTGCCTAATTTGGATCTGAAATGAAATTTATATCACCTAATTACTTAAGCATGTTCGCAATTCTTTTCCTCAATTTCAAATCAAGTCCAATTCAAGCCTAAATTTCAAATCAAGTTCATTTTATTTTAAATAAAGTCAAATTAATTTCCTTAATTTCAAATCAAGGAAATTTTATTTTAAATCAAGTCCAATTCTTTTCCTTAATTTCAAATCAAGTCAAATTTATTTTAAATCAAGTCTAATTCAAGCCTAAAATTCAAATCAAGTTTATTTTATTTTAAATCAAGTCCAATTCTTTTTCTCAAGTTCAAATCAAGCTTAGTTTATTTTAAATCAAGTATAATTCTTTTCATCAAGTTCAACTCAGGTTTATTTTATTTGAAATCAAGTCCATTTATAATTTTAGTACTCATGCAATGAGCTTTAAATACGAACTGGTAGCTTCTTCTGCTGCTCAGTATTTAGAGATTCATATGGGTCCTAGTGCAGCCTTAGTTGTCTTGGACCCTATGTATATGTAGAATAAGAATCCCTTTTAAATAATAAAATATTTTAGAAAAACATTGTTTTGGGAATCCTAAGTCTCACACGATGGGCACTTGATACAAACTGGTAGCTTCTTTTGTTGTTCGATATTTAGAGATCCATATAGGTCCCAGTACAACCTTAGTTGTCTCGAACCCTGTGCATACATGGACTAAGAATTCCTTTTAAATAAAAAAAATTCTATAAAACACCATTTTAATAATTTTAAGTCTCACGCAATGAGTTCTAAATACGAACTGGTAGTTTCTTCTGTTGTTCGATGTCTGGAGATTCATATTGGTCTCAGTGCAGCCGTAGTTGTCTTGCATCCTGTGCATATGTGGGCTATGAATTATGCAAAAATATCAAAACTGCTTTTAAAATTGTCTTTGAAATTCTTTTAACGTCCGAAGATCAAGTCTTAAAAACAAAAAACCAGAACTATGTAGCCTTGAGTTTCCCATTGCACCAGGAAATACGTAAGAGCAGGATCAAGTCCCGTCAGGCTATTTTCACACAAACCTATTTATTTTTATTTTACTTAAAGGGATCAAACAACTTTCAAAAATATCAAAAATTGCACACTTAGTTTAAGGGTACCGTTCTTCGGAATGGACGAGTAGGGTGCTTAACACCTTCCCTACTCGTAACCGACTCCTGAACCTAGATTCTTCCTCCAGTGAGGGTTTTTCCAATCTTTTCCCTTAAATAAAAATTTGGTGGAGGCTCCACAAATCATTTCAAATTCTTTTTCTAAAATTTTTAGCGAGTTCGTCGTCTCGTTGTAATTACGATTGTGACAGATGGCGACTCTACTGGGAACTTTAGAGAGTCAAGCCCATTTTAAATTGAGTGTGCATCGTATTGATCCCTTTTTTGTTTATTTGTCTGTTATTTATCTGTTTATATATTTGTTTGTTTATTCACTGTACAACCCTAGGATAGACGAATAATAAATTTCTTTATATATATTTGCTGCGATTTCCTCAATTGCAGGTATCCCAATAATTTTGCGCCTTCCACACATCATGTATATGCATTCATCTCATGAGTGGGGCCCTATACCCGGATCTGAGTGCAGCCTAGGATAGAGGGGTCTAGTGGTGTCACTTCGGATGTACGTCCTGTTTGACTATCATGAATACCCCGGCTAGAGTGTGTCCTATTCATGTGCCCTGCAACTGGTAGCTTCTTCTACTGTTGTAGCAAACATTATGAACTGGAACTTGGCTCTAGTAACCTCTTACACCTCAGGACTATTGACCACCTTCGAGAGGTTCATGCATTAAAGGCCATAGACCCTTAGGATAGGTCACCCACATATGAGGCAAGGAGGGCACACACCCCTTTTCATGATACATGGTTCGCACACTACTCCTAGGCACTTATTTGGCCACAATCACCCAAGATGACAAAGAAGAAGAGGAAATATAAGATTGGGGAGATACAAAATCACGAAAGAAAAATCGAGCAAAAGGAAAAAAATATCAAAATAGAAGGAGAAAGATAAATTTTTTAGGAAAAATTAGAAAAATAATTTTGAAAATATTGAAAATATAAAAAGATTTAAGAAAGGAAATGAAATTCGAAAGAAAATCTAAAGAATGCTTTTTAAAAAAATCTTAGCAAAACTAAAAGATTTTCAACAAAACCAAAGGTTTTCTAGCAAAATCAAAAAATATATACAAAAATTGATAAAAAAAATATATATAATAAATTTGCTCAAAATCAAATAAAGCCAACACTCAATTATTTTCAAAAGGTTCAAATCTTCAATTATTTGCATTACATTCATTCATTCACCCATGAAATAATTTATCATCGAAAAAAGAGAGATTTCAAAAATCATTCCATACCTTTTTCATTTCATGGATGAGCTGGAAAGACAAAACGAGGAGCTAAGAAATGAGGTCCAAACATTAAAAGATTAAGTGTCCAGACTGATGGAGACCATTCAACAATCCAAACAGAAGGATGTTCCGAAAGGATCCATGCGCCCATCATATCCTCCTGCCTTCAATCCATAAAACCCTTCACCATCAACCATGCCTCCACAAACCAAACGATTTCATTATGGGTTTCCTCATGGGCATGCACCCTTATTCAACCAAACACAAACCCAAACACAAAACCCACCTTCAAACCCCACAGAAATTCCTTATACCATTCCAAACACCACCTCACTAGCTTACCAAATAGCTACCGGGGGATGAACCCTATATTCACCCAAGGGCCTCACCCAATACACATACCATCTTCTCATACTCACAATATGCTAGGAGAATAGCCAAACCATCCTTTTAAGGAGGATACTGAAAAATGGAAAACCTTAGAAGGAAGAATCTGGGCAATTGAGGGGAGTGCTTATGATGTCAGAGATGCATCTGACTTGTGCTCGGTTCCAGATGTGGTCATTCCTCCTAAATTCAAGGTTCTAGAATTCGAGAAATATCAAGGAACTAGATGTCCAAGGAACCACTTGGCCATGTACTGTAGGAGGATGTCTGCCTATACCTACGATGATAAGCTGCTCGTCCACTTCTTTCAAGACAACTTAACTAGGGCAGCTGCAAACTGGTATACTCAGTTGGAGCGGACATATATCTGTTCATGGAGGGATCTAGCTGATACATTCCTGAAACAGTACAAGTACAACTTGGAGATGGCTCCAGATCGAACTCAACTCCAGAATATGGCCAAAGAAGGGGATGAGACCTTCAAAGAATATGCACAGCGATGGAGGGAGTTAGCTACTCAAGTGTAACCTCCATTATCCGAAAAAGAACTGGTCAACATATTTATTGACACACTCCAGGATCCTTTCTATGACAAGATGATTGTTAGTATGATCGCTAGCTTCTCTGATGTCGTCATCATCGGAGAAAAGATCGAAAGTGGCATGCGCCGTGGAAAGATCGCGCACAAGTCTGCAGGGACAGCTGGTGCTTCTGTAGGAAAGAAGAAGAAAGGAGAAACTTATGATGTGGCTTCTGGTCAAGGTCAATACGTACCTCAGATGGCACCTTATGGACCAACTGGTTTCCAACCACCATCTTATCCGCCTTATACACCACATCCTTACATCGCCACAACCTACCAAACACCGTACCCTCCAACTTACAACTATCAAATGAAAATTCGACCACCAACACCATATACGGTTCAAACACAAGCCATAAGCTAGAACCATAACCAAAGCCAAAAGAAGGAGAAGAAACCTGTCTAGTTTGATCCCATTACAATGACCTTCTCTAGTGGTTCCTTCGCCCTCTGAAACCTCAAGAACCACCATATCCTAAATGGTATTATGCAAATGCTAAATACAACTACCATGCAAGATACATTGGTCATTCAACATAAAATTTCCAGGTTTTGAAGCGTAAGGTGCAAAGCATGATTGATCCTAAATGGTTGGATTTTGACAGGTTTTCTCTTAATGTGGGAAATAATCCATTGCCAAATCATGAGGTCCCATCAACCAGCTTAAAGAAATTGGGTTAGTACAACGAGATGCCTTATAAAGAGCCAGGTCAAAGTTATCGAGGAAATATTATCCAGGATTTTTCATACTTTTCAAAATCAATCTTTTGTAAATAAATCTCAATGAGAAATATAAAATTTACATTTTTGATGTTTCTTGAGCGTATACCTTACCAAGTTAACTTTACTTCTTGAATTTTCGATTCTTTTCATCATTCAACCCCCTTCTTATCCCACACCTAAACAATAAACACCTGTTGGTGACAATGCTAGTGCTGTAATAAATAATTTTGAAGATCTTATTAATCAAACTCAAAGAGAAAATTAAATGAGCAAGCAGAATAAACAGGACCTAAAGCCAACCATGGATTCTAAAACACCCTCCACTGTAACTTCTCTGGTCCAATGGAAGAAATAATAAATGTCCCGCTGGATCAAAAGTCCAAATCCAGGCAAAATTTAGGGATGCCAAATAGATTCACTGAATTAAGAATCAAGAATGATCCTAGCAGGACCAAATAGAAGATCAGACAAGGCAAAACAAAAATAAAAAAGCAAGGAGACCTGCTGGATTAAAGTCAGAGAAATAATCCAGGAAAGATTAGGGTCAAAGTCCACAAAATTCAAGAGAAAAAAAAGAAAAAACCCTGCTGGATTAAAATAAAAAAATAATCTAGGAAAAAGCACGATAAAAAATAATATAATAATTGACAAAGTCATGATAAAAAAAGGTCCTGTTTTATTAAAATTCCAAAAACAATTCAGGAAAAAATTAGGATTAAAGCAAAAGTCTGCTAGGTGGAAAACCCTCAAAGGTGGCTTAGGCAAAAGTTAGGGCATACAAACAGGTGACCCGCTAGGTCGAAAACCCACAAGGGTGGCCTAGGAAAAAGTTAGGGCACAATCAAGACAAAAGCCCGCTAAGTCGAAAACCCACAAAGGGGGCCTAGGTAAAAGTTAGGGCACAATCAAAACAAAAGCCCGCTAGGTCAGAAACCCTCAAAGGCGGCCTAGGCAAAAGTTAGGGCAAACAAAAGACTTGTTGGGTTGAAAACTCAAAGGTACAAAATCCAGGCAAAAGTTAAGGTCAATCAAAAATCCGAGTACAATTCAACATCTCTACACCTCATGTTTTTTAAAACTGGGGCAAAATTTTTCCATTTCTCAAATTTGATTAATTCGACAATGAAAATTATGAAAAACAGCATTGGCATTTTTCGTCAAAAGGTACCATTTGGGCAATCAAACCCACATCTTCATCATTTCCCTCAAATATATTACCCTAAAACCTCACATGTAAAACTCTCCATCTCCTTCCATTGACTATCCAAGATCATTTTGAATGCCTTAATGGTACACATGCCCAAAAAGAAAGGTGAAAAATATAAAAGTAAAAAAGATTAATTTTGAAAAAGTCATGACAAATTGGATGAATCCTCAATCATCACAACATGGCATGATTCTTTTCCAAAGAGTCATCCTACTGCCAGCCATAATGCCGCCAAAACAAAACGGGTGTGTCTTACCCAATGATGCTGACCACTGTTGGGTCTCAAAGATATTGAAAAAGGAAAACTTCGAAGCTGATCAAGAAGCCAAGAACAGAGTTAGTCCAACTCATCCTGAATCTTGGTTTCTCTTATACCAACTATAAGGTTGTCGAGAAAGGAAAATGTCATAGAAAAATAAAAAATGGTACTCTAGTTTTTTTAACCATCTCATGGCATGCATTCATCACATAGTATTCATATCATGGTACTTGACCAAATAATCATTTCAAGCATAAAAAAGCAATAAATAAGTTAAAACGCCTTGTCCTCTTGCACTCATTCAAGCATTACATAAGTTTCTTGTCATTCAAGCATTGCATAACTCATTTTTCAAAACTAATTGAGACCAGGGAAAATTTCCTAAACCAATCATAATTAACAAAAATATTTCTAAAAATCTCAAAACTAAGGCAAACATTTGTCCAGAAAATTCAAATTGGGGCATTCCCCAATTTCTAAGACAATCAAGAGTAAAACTGGGGCAAACATTTTCTCAGAGAATTCAAATCGGGGCAATCCCCGATTTCTCAAAAAATCATCTCCAAACTGGGGCAAACATTTTCCCAGAGAATTTAAATCGGGGCAACCCACGATTTCTCAAAAAATCATCTCAAAACTGGGGCAAACACTTGCCCAGAAAAATTCAAAACGAGGCAATCCTCAATCTCAAAAAGAAAATTTAAGCTGGGGCAAAACATTTTCCCTAGAAAAGTCAAATTGAGGCAGTCCTCAATTTCAAAATTCAAACTAGGGAAAACGTTTGCCCAGACAAAGTCAAATTGGGGTAAGCCCATCTCTGAAAAATCTTCTGCAGTCAAGTTGGGGAAAATGTTTTCCTGGAAAAAGTCCAAATTGGGGCAAGTAGTCGCCCAAGAAAAATTCAAAATAGAAATCTTCAGAATTGGGGCAAGGATTTTTGCCCAAATTCCCTCAAATAAAGGCATTCCTCAATTGCCAAAACTTCTAAACTGAGGCAAAATGTTTGCCCAAATTTCTTCAAGAGAAAGCAATTATGAATTGCTTAAAAAACCTTAAAGTTCAAGGCAGAATCAGCAATTCATTTTAATTCAAGATAAACCGTTTTCGAAAAAAATTATTCAAAACAATCCATGTTCCTTCCTTCAAGCCCATCATTAGGCTTTCCATTTAATTTTTTGCACATCAACCTATGCTGTTAGGCCCCCAACACGTTTATTTTTCTGCATCTTGACCTATGGTGTCAAGCCCCGAACACGTTTATTTTTTTGCACCTTGGCCTATGTTGTCAGGCCCCAACATGTTTATTTTCTGCACCTTGGCCTATACTGTCAAGCCCCAACACGTTTAATTTTCTGCACCTTGGCCTATAATGTCAGGCCCCAACATGTTTATTTTTTTGCATCTTAGCCTATGGTGTCAGGCCCCCAAAATGTTTAGTTTTTTGCATCTTGGCCTATGTTGTCAGGCCCCAATATGTTTATTTTCTACACCTTGGCCTATACTGTCAAGCCTCAGCACGTTTAATTTTCTGCACCTTGGCCTATAATGTCAGGCCCTAGCACGTTTATTTTTCTGCATCTTGGCCTATGCTGTCAAGCCCCCAGCACGTTTATTTTTCTACATCTTGGCCTATGCTATCAGGCCCCCAGCACGTTTATTTTTCTGCACCTTGGCCTATGTTTTCAGGACCCAACATGTTTATTTTCTGCACCTTGGCCTATACTGTCAGGCCTCAGCACATTTAATTTTCTGCACCTTGGCCTATAATGTCAGGCCCCAGCACGTTTATTTTTCTGCATCTTGGCCTATGCTGTCAGGCCCCCAGCACGTTTATTTTTTGCATCCTGGCCTATGTTGTCAGGCCCCTAGCACATTTATTTTTCTGCACCTTAGCCTATGTTCTCAGGGTCCAACATGTTTATTTTCTGCACCTTGGCCTATACTGTCAGGCTTCAGCATGTTTAATTTTTTGCACTGTAAACACTCAATTATGTCCGAGGCCCGTTTTTAAACTTAATTAGTGGATGAACCATAATTAAAAAAAATTAGAAAAAGAGCAGAAAAATAATAAACAAATAAATAAAAATGCTAAACTCCGGAAAAATAAAAATTAACAAATACAAATAAAATAAAATAAAATAAAAAAGAAGGTAATAATAAAATGAAAGATAAGAGGAAATAAACAAAAATAACAATAGTTGAAAATGATTGGAAAATAAGGAAAAACAAAAATTAAATAATATGGCAAAATTAAAAGAAAAATATAAATAAAAGCTAAAAATGAAAAATAAATCGAAAATCATACACAAAAATAATAAAATAAAAAATAATATACATAAATATATAAACAGAAAATAATAACAATAATAATAAAGAACAGAAAACAAATTAAAAAGGAAAAGAAAAAACCTAAAAAAACTAAATAAAAATAAAAAAAATTGAAAACTAAATATTAAAAACAAAAAAAAAATGGAATGAAAACAAAAGGCGAGAAAAAGGAAGAAGGATTAGCAAAAAAAAAAAAAAGAGAAGAAAGGATTTGCCCAAGGTTTCAAATGAACCTATAAAAGAGACATCTATCCAATTGTGAGGGATCTTTTTTTTCTTTCTTTTTCAGGAGCAATTTCTTGGACTCTGGGGAGAATAGTTCTTCGGGATCACTCCTTCCATCAATTTGGAGATCCAATATCCTCGGTGCTTCCCATGCAATACGAATGGTCATCCTCATCGCGCTCTGTTAGCCACCATTCCAAGAGAAGGGAAGATTATTGAACGTTAAAACCAGTTGTAACCAGGTTAGTGTTCCTCTAATTCATCATCTCGATATTTGGGGAACATTTGTAGCAATTACTCGTTCGATTCTCTGGATCTTCACATTGTTCCCTCCCTATCTAAGTTGCATGAGACTAAATTGAATTTGTTTCTCTACAAGTGCATGATTGAATTGCTCGATTTTGCCGATGGCCGGATCTATAAAAGCTATATAAAATGCGAATGAATTTCAGCTCGGTCCAGCCTTAGGAGTCCTCCTTGTAGAAAGGTTAATCCCGCTATGCACCTAGTAGTCAGGAAACCGTTTTTCTTAGGAGATTTTCTTGCTCAAACTGGTAAAACAGAGCCAAATTAACCGAAGGAGACCTGAGTTAGTCTAGGAGTAATCGATGGATCAAGAGATTAGGCAAACATGGTTCCAAGTGTTGATGGATCGTGAGGTTGAATTCTTTGATCTAGGTGTATAAGACTAGGCTTGTTAAATCAAACGAAGAAGAGGAAGTCCAACTAGGTGGAGATTCTTGGCCAAGTACCAAGTAATAGTGGCTCCAGTTTCATTTTGATCCCTTGTTTCTGATTAGACACACTGCCTATCAACTAGAATTACACAGGCCATCACGTAGATGACTCGGGATACCTAAGAATAAGAAGTAAAATCGAGTCAAGGGCCGAAGCTAATAAATGGTGAATGTCCCTACCAGATCATAGTTTTAGCCACAGGTGAGATCATCACTCTCCTTGTGGGGATTTTGGCCAATACTAGTCGCTTAGGGATGCCATGCTCGCGGGTCCAGGGGTAAGAATAGATAATCGAAAATTCTTTAAAGGTCACAATCTTGGACGCTGCTACTGTTACAGCATTTGTGTTTAGCACGCAGTTACTTAGATGGTACAGATCTAAGGAAAGTTGAGGGGGCCAGCACAAAGGGCTTCAGCTCAATAGCTTTGCTTCTGCATAAGACAGCTTTGCATGACTAAAATAAAGGGGAGACCAGTCCTCTCTCGCGTGAAAAATTACGTGAGTAAAATGAAGCCAAGTAAGAAGTAAGCCTCTTGTTACAATGAAAGCGGCCAAGGGGGAATCAAGCAGCAACGATCAGAACATACTCCCACACCTGGCAGTATATGAACCTAAACTAGGCTTGCTCTCTGTATAAGCGTGCATGGAGGTCCTTATTTGCATGAGTCGTGCAACCCAGTACTTCATGGTGACGAGAGATCAAATTCTGTAAACTCAGACCATTTGAGGGTAGGTATTGCCAAGCTTGGCCAATTGAGAGATCCATAACAACTCTGCTTCATGCAGTGGGTAAGTTTCATGGAGTCTTCACGCACTAATGTGGGAATTTTTTAGCATCTTCACCAACTCCCATGCAAAACGCTTAGGAAGCCATGCATATGGCCATTACTCGAGAATCCCCCAGACTACATATTGGAAGGCCATGCACCCCTGGCTTGGGAAGCGAAAACTCATGTCCTGGGATGTGGAGGCCGAAGCGGGAACATGTAAAATCATGTTGGTGGCTAGGCGAAGTCGTATTAAAGCCATGATTATACGATCGCATGAAGAAGGAGTCTTTAGGTGTCACGCCCAAGCCGTGGTCAGTGGAGCTACGACCAGGAAGATAACAAGACCCACCCAAGCTAGGTATTTCAATAAGGAACCGAATCCATTCACAATGAAGGGATCCATTAATGTATTTTGTTGCAGATTGTAACATCCCAATTTTTCTAGGATTAATGTTTGAGGCTACAAATGATTTCTAGAATAAAACCAGGTGAAATTAGGAGCCAAAAGCAGAGAAATTAGGAAGTTTGGTGCAAATGACGAAAATGTCCTTGCACCTGGGCAGCTCAAATAATGAGCCAGAAAAATGGAAATACAAGTATAAGACATCTTGGAGGGATTATAAACATCATGTATGGTTAAAATTAGTGAGAAAAAAAATTTAGACATCTGAGAAGGGATGAAAACGCCCTTTGAAAACCCCGAAAATGACCAAAATGCCCCTAGGAGCTGTACTTTTTGCAGAAAGCTAGTCAGTTCCCATAAAAATAGCAAATGACCTTAGATTAACATGGGAACGAACCAAAAAGTCTTAGAAATATCAAAGGAACAATTTGGGAAATTTTCCGGCAATGATGAGAAAAATTACGAAACTGCCCCTGGAAGGCCAGGAGTGCAGGATAAGGTGATAAACATGCCAAAAGTTGGCCCCACACCCATGTGCACGAAATGCAACAGCTGGAAAGGTGGTGGTGAGTCACCAAAATGAAGTCAACCAAGTCTTCCACAAAAAGACAAAAGTGAATAGTAAAAAGGTTACTTTAACCATGGTTAAGACTAACTAACCTTGGTTAATTAAAAGTAAACATGCTTAGGTTAAATTAATCATAATTAGAGGAAATATCAGCCTAATTAACACTAATCTAAGCCTAAAAGGATAATTCTTTAAATTTTGATTTATTTTGGAAAATAGGAAAAATATAGGCAAAATTACCAAAATAGCCCTAAGTGCAAAACTAATTCCACTTGGCCCATAAGTGTCCGAAATTTTTGGGACCCTTGGGACCCTATTTGCTTCAGATTTTTCAGCTTAGAAACTCATCAAAATCCTCTCCATTCTCTCCAAGCTTGCCATAACTCCAAAACACCCAAAACTTACACTTTAAGCCTAAGTCTTCATCTTTAAGACTTAAGCTATATTAAAGCTATAAACACTTAAGCCTCACCACCATCCTTTGTCCACGTCCAGAGCAGACCAAAGGGGACCCAAGACAGCCTTTAAAGCACACAAAAACACTAAGGAGGTCTTCAACAAGTAGGATCTTTCTACTTGTCTTTTTATGCTTTTAACTTGCCTTTTTATTGTGTGTTTGTTTTCTTTCATGCATCTTTTCTCCAAGATCTGTTTTTATTCTTTTGTTTTCACTTGTGAGAGTTTAAAACTGTATTTTAACCATTAAAAATAAGCCCCACCCATTTTTGGTGATATTTGAAAAGAAAAACAAAGTTTGTTCGGTTAAAAGTGCTTCTAAGGCACTTAGAAGAAATTTAATTGGTGGGTTTTGTTTTAAAATTATTTTTGAAGCTTTGATCAGTTTTATTCTCTCATGAAAAAGGTTTTTAAAGCTTAGTTGAAATAGGATTTGTGGATCTTGGAGTATATCTTGAAAATCTACTCTTTGTGGCTTGGAAAAATATACTATGTTGTTGTTTTCATGCTTATTTTTATGCTTAAGTTTTAACCTTGTGATTTTATTTTGTGATGAGTTTGGTATGACCTTTGTGCTGGATCTGCACATCTGAGTATGCATGTTAAGAGGTGGAATAAATTTTATTAATAAGTTCCAAAGGTTTCCTTTAGACATTAGTTAGAAAGCTACCACGCAAATGATGTAATTTGTAGCCAAAAGTGGCTAAAATCCTTGTATGGCACCCTAGACTCATCATGGCCAACACTTAAGCATCAAAACACGGATGAAATAAGCATGGACCAGAGGCAAGAGGGGCTACACAAACCTAACACAACTGAACCAAGTTGGTGTGAGATGGAAGATTTGAAGAAATTACCTTGGCTAACCAAGGAAGGCTTTCGGCCACAACTCCCAAGCAAGCTTTACTTTCATTAAAATTTTTATAAGTAACATAAGCTATGAAATAAGGTTTTAAATGAACTAAATCAACCTTTAAACAAAGTTAAACAAAACAAAAATGAGTTACAAACCTCTAGGAGTGCATTCAGCCACCCTAGAGAGATTTTGGCAAAAAAAAATGTGCTTAAAATGTGATTAAGGAAAAATCAAGTATTTTAAACAAGTAAATAACTTATTTGGAGGTTTAATTATTATTTAAAAGGTTAAGTTTTAGAATATATGGCCTGGGTAAGCTTAGGGAAAAATCTCAAAATTACTAAGTGATAAAATTTCCAAATAAGCTTAAAATGGGTAACTAGGAAATCTAACATAACTTAATTAAGGGTAAATGTCAAATTCGGTCATGCCATTAAATTTTGAGTAAAAAGAATTAAGATTAACTTATAATATGTCAATTCTAAAGTTTAAACTTGGCCCCTAAGTAAAGGTCAACTAGGATTAAGACTTAAGTCAACTAGGGTTAGGAAGAAGGAAACCCTAAACCTAAAAGAGTGGCATTCGGCCACTTAGTAGTTAATTAACTTAAAGGAGGTTTTAATTTCCAATTAGGGTTAATTAAGGACCATTTTTATATGAATAGGATCAATTTAAAGTATGAAAAATTTTTAAGGTGGATAAAGAGACCTATTGATTTTTTTTAGGCAAATGATTTTATGATGAAGAAGGAAATTATGGAAGCCTAAGTCTAGGAGGTTGGAATTCGGCTGCCATGTTTTAAATTAACTAAGAATGAGTTTCAATCCTTAACTAGGCCCAAATAATGATCCTAAATATGTAAGCAAAATATAATTAAGGTGTATGAAAGGTGGAATTTGAGGAAGTAGGTCATTTGTCCATTTAGGAATAAATTGTCCTAGAAGATTAATTAATTTCTACTTAGATATTATTTGGTTTGGAATGAAAGAGACTTTAAAAGTTTAAGAGTCAATTAGACCTAATTATTAAGGTAGTACAAAGGAGAACATAAGGTAATATATTTCAAAGGTTTATTAGAGGCATGATTAAGAAGGGTGGATATGACTTAAACTTGAAGTTAGAAGTTCACTAAGTAATTTGATCATAACATACCTTAATGAGAAGAAGTTATAAAAGATTTGTGAATACTTAATACTTGAACTTAGAATAATTAGGATATGCATATGACTTGAAACAAAAGAGAACACAAAGATAAAAGAACTTGAAAGGTGCCATTCGGCCACCTAGATTAAAATGTTAATACGTAAAATCTTAATGAACAAATATAGAAATGAGAAAAGGAAAGGATGAGAGGTAACTTAGAAGGATGAGTGATGTAAGTCCTTTGTGTGATTTCAACATCATACCGAATTGAAGCATTAGATTGGTGGTGTAAATGTGACATTATGTTATGTGATTTACCAATCAAATTTCATTATTAGTTATGAATGCTCACTATTTATGAATGAATAAATGATGAATACTCATGAATGAGAAAGGATGATGATGATGTATGAGATTGGTTTATGATGATGATTGAGATGAAAATTCGAAACCAATATGTGCATTTCATATTGGTTGGAAATTTGTTTGAGCATGCATAATTATTTGGAAGCCACTAAAATGAACTTAAAAATATTAAGGGATCACTAAAGCAAACCTTATGTGAAAACATAATGCTACTCTCTTTGTTCCTTATGCGCACTAGTATCCAGAGGGCCCTAAAAAGCTCTACTGAAGAGAAGCCAAAGGTTGCTTCTAGGAGCCAAAGGTTGCTCCAAAAATCCTTCTATTGTGAAGGCATTGAGTCTTTCACCCCTTATGTGGTGGTGACAATCACCTAGGAATGAGCTCATTTCCTTAATTTTAGTAGGAGGTGGGAGTAGAGTCAGTGAGAAGATATTGTTTGACAAAATTTAATACATGTCTATGTCTAATTGCTTTCTCCCAAAGGTGGTGAAACTAGATTCATAAAGTGTCCCAAAGGTTGGACAAAGAAATGATGAAGACAAAGAAAAGTAGTAAAGAACAAAGTTTAAGACATAGAATAATTGTATGTCAAATGATATCTTATTTGTGATCCCAAAGGTATGAATGTTAAGAAGAATGTATGGTGAGACACTAAGTTGTATGTTTTGAATAAAATTGATCCACTTCAGAGAAATGTTTTCAAAGAATTAAAAGTAACCTTTTATGTAAGAAATGATTTTTGAAATAAACTGAAGTGGTTGGGACTAAAGTGATGACATTAGAACTAAGTAGATAGCCTACTGAGAAACTTAGTTTCTCATCCCTACTTCTTCCCACTTTCTTCCCAGACACCTTGGATGCTGATCATTATGGTAGCAGTTCACGTACTTGAAGCAGACGTGAGGCGCTCTCTCTAGGAGGTGTACATCGCACTAATGTCGAAAAAAAAAATAATTGGATGCAAGCATCCTAACTACTGATATGTAGTATTAGCTAACTTATGTATAAATATTGTATAATATTTGTAAGTTTATGGTTTGTAATAACTACATGATAAGGCCCACGGGCCTATGACTTATGGTATGTATGAAATGTTATGTATAATTATTGTGTGACATGTGTGTTATGATTTAATCTTGTTTATTTATTATAGGCAAATGATAAACGAAAAGAATAATATAAACGCTTAGTATTCCTAAGGTTTTAAACATATGTAGAAATCCGCTTAATGATTTACTTTACCGCTACGCACATTTTATCGACGAGGCTCGCAGTTTATATCAAACAGTTTTAAAAAAAAAATTTACCGTATTTTCATATAAGTATTTTCTAAAATGAATTCCACATCATGAGATAACAAACTAAAAATGGAACTGAATGATCGACTTAAGCGTGAATTCGATATTCGTTTTTAGGGTGTTATACAGATGAATGAGACTTTTGAAAGCGGAGACGAGGGTCCCCTCGGATTGTCTAATTAGGAAAATTGGCCAAACGTCATGGCATGGTCTGTGGAAACTAGTCGGATATTCAGCCTTACTCGGTCACCTAGCCAGAACCAGTGTGTAATTGAGTAGGGGTATTCAACTGGGCAGCAGGCTCCATTCAACATAATAGCTAGCAATGCTAGCATGCACAAGAAGTCGGGTCAAATGGTTAGTACGTTGTCAATAAGGTTCAGGGACTGCGTTCGAATCCCACCAGCTACCATTCGTTTTTTCATTAAAGCCCCATTAATCACCAAACAACGCAGCTGTGTGTTGAGCCAAGGCACGCTTCAAGTGGGTTATGCAGCACGTCGCACGTGGGCTTATCTAGCATAGGGAATAGACCAAGCAACCACCAGCCCCTATCTTTCCATCACTTCATTTAGGCCCCTACACTTTACAATATTGCAACCATGCCCCTATACTTCCCCTAATTACAATTAAGCCCCAGGACTACCTAAAATTTTAATTAAGCCCCTGGACTATCCAAAATTTGCAATTAAGCCCCTAGACTTCCCAAAATTTCCAATTAGGCCCCTAAACTTCCAAAAATTCCAATTAAGCCCCTAAACCTTCCCAAATTCCAATTAAATCCCATTAACCCAATCCTAAAATTAATAAAATCAAGCCAATTTTATTCCATCTCTTTCTTTCAAATTTTAAATCAAGTTTAAATGCTTTTCTTCAAAAATCAAATTCCTTTGTTCAAAATAAAGTCCAATTCGATTATTCTTTCATTCAAGCCAAATATCTCTTTTTAAATCTAATTCTTTTTCCTTAAAAGTTAAACAGTCCTCTTTCAAATCAAAATCCCCTCTCTCAAACCAAGTCTAATTCTTTTCATTTCAAATCAAGTTTTTTCCAATCAAATATTTTTCAAAATCAAGTTCATGTGTCAGTTCAAATCAGTCAATCCTTTTTCTACGTAAGCTCATTTATTTCTTTATCTTTATCATTTTTTGAAATAAATTCTTTGGTTCTAGGTCTCACGCAATGAACCCTAGGCACGAACTGGTAGCTTTTTCTGTTGTTCGATGTTTAGGAATTCATATGGGCCTCAAGTGCAGCCGTAATTGTCTTGGGCCCTGTGCATATGTGAACTAGGAATCCCTTTCAGATAATTTCAAATTAAATTCTTTAGTTCTAGGTCTCACACAATGAACCCTAGGCACGAACTGGTAGCTTATTCTACTGTTCGATGTTTAAGAATTCATATGGGCCCCAAGTGCAGTCGTAGTTGTCTTGGGTCCTATGCATATGTGGACTAGGAATCCTTTTCAAATAATTTCAAATTAAATTCTTTGGTTCTAAGTCTCACGCAATGAACCCTAGGCACGAATTGGTAGCTTTTTCTGTTGTTCGATGTTTAGGGATTCATATGGGCCCCAAGTGCAACCGTAGCTATCTTGGGCCCTCTGCATATGTGGACTAAGAATCCTTCTCAAATAACCTTAAGAAATTTCTTTGGTCCTAAATTCTCACGCGCAGAACCCTAAGCATGAACTAGTAGCTTTTTCTGCTGTTCGGTGTTTAGGAATTCGTATGGGTCCCAGTGCAGCCGTAGTTGTCTTGGATCCTGTGCATATGTGGACTAAGGATTCTCCTTAAAATACGCTCAAAACACTTCAACCATTTTTTCAAGTATTCCTTTTCAAGCAGCTCCGGAGGTCAAGCCTTCAAACGTCATTCATTTTCAAATATTTAAATTCAAGCACCCTCCGAAGGTCAAGCCTTCAACCAGAACTACGTAAGCCTTGAGTTTCCCATTGCACCGGGGAATATGTAGGAGCAGGATTAAGTCCTGTCAGGCTAACCTCCATCAAGTTATTTATTTGACATTAATTAAGGGATCAAACATCTTCAAAAATCACACACTTAGTTTAAGGGTACCGTTCTTCGGAACGGGCGAGTGGGGTGCCTAACACCTTCCCCACTCGTAACTGACTCCCGATCCTAAATCTCATCCTCGATTTAGGGTTTTTCCAAATATTTTTCCCTTAAACAAAAATTTGGTGGGGACTCCACACAATCAATAAAATTCTATTTTAAAATTTTAGCGAGTTCGTCGTCTCGTCGGAATTACGGTTGCGACATGCACCTTCGCCTATAATGTCAGGCCCCAGCACGTTTATTTTTTTGCATCTTGGCCTATGTTATTAGTCCCTCAGCATGTTTCTCTTTCTACATATTGGCCTATGCTGTCAGGCCCCAGCACGTTTATTTTTCTGCACCCTGTCCTATTCAGGCCCCAGCGCGTTTATGTCTCTGTATCCTAACCTATTCAGGCCCCAACATGCTTATTTTTCTGCACCCTGGCTTATTCAAGCCCTAACCCTTTTATTTCTCTACATCCTGGCCTATCCAGGCGCCAACATGTTTATTTTCTTGCACCCTAGCCTATTCAAGCCCCAGCACGTTTATTTTGCTGCACCTGGTCTATTCAAGCCCCAACACGTTTAATTTTTCTACACCCGGGCCTATTCAAGCCCCAGCATGCTTATTTTTCTATATCCTGACCTATTTAGGCCCCAACACGTTTATTTCTCTGCATCTTGGCCTATTCAAGCCCTAACACGTTTACTTTTCTGTATCCTGGCCTACTTAGGCCCCCAACACGTTTAATTTTTTGTACCTTGGCCTATTCAGGCCCCAGCACGTTTATTTTTCTGCACCCTAGCCTATTCAAGCCCCAACATGGTTAAACTTTTGCATCCTCGCCTATCTCAACAGGTCGTTTCCATCTTGGTTTTCCTGTCTTAACGGGTCATTCTCCTTCACTCTTGTCTTAACAAGGCTTTTTCAGTTCACTTTGCCTATCTGAACAAGCCATTCTTTTCCATTCTGTTAGCCTAGTCAGGTTTTGTATTTCAAATTTCCACATTTTGGCCTACCATATCAGGCCCGAAATATTTAAGCCCATCAGCTTATTACTCAAGGTTTCCAAAGCTTATCCAAAATTTTCACATTTGAACTACCATCCTCCAATCTATCAAGGTAAGCATTCCTAAGTTTTTGGTCAAGCCCGGAACTTTCCCGGTACCCCGGAAGCATCATTCAAATCCCTCACATCTCCAAACCTTGCTACCAATAAAGATCGCACCCGTGCCAGTTTTTATCTTTTACCCCAAACATAATTTGTTCACGTCTTTACTCATTTCTTACCATGATAATCTAGAAACTTATTTCTTATATTATCTAGTAAGAAAATGAGTAAAGAGGGGAAAACTGTGAAGACCGAATTATGGCTGAGGATTGAAAACCCAAAATAAATTATTTTGTTTATAGCCAAAAGGTGATATAGTCTAAAATAGTTCAAAAAATCAAAATAAAATTAATGGAAAAATAATAAATAAATAAATAAATCAAAACAGAAAAGAAGAGAAAAAAGAGAAAAATAAGAAAAAGCAAAAGGATAGAAAAAGGAAAAAGGAGAAAACCCACCAAAATTTAAAAAAAAAGAGAGGTATATATAAGGGGAGAGGGGCACTTTGAAAAAGGGAGGAATTCAGAATTTTCTAAAGAGGGCACCTAAAAGACTCTCAACTTCTGCATCCAATTCAGCCCTTGGCCTTCCTTGATCTAGTTCTTCATCACCTTCCAATGAAGATTAGATCCAACTTTTATTCCGCTTAATTTTCTTGCTTCTTCTCGAATTTCCAAGTTCATCTTCATCTCTGTTTTTCATTTTCATTTTTGATAGGTCAAATGATCTCCAAATTTGGTGATTTTTATTGCGTTCTCTTCGTATTTCTCTGTAGTTTCTGGAATGATATTATTTGTCTAATTTGTATCTAAAATGAAATATATATTTCCTGATTACTGAAGCATGTTCATCATGGTGCGCAAATGAACCTAGTTTGTTTGATTTGTGCATAACTTACTCATTTCTGGTTTGACTTTTGTCTAACTTGTTTTGTTTGATTCCTATTATCCATATCTTTCAATTGATTAGTTTTAATTTTTTAGATCTACCAAAAAATATTTTATAAAAAATCTGAGATTTGAATTCAAATTTTGGCGGCTAAATCTCTTGTGTTCTTGAAGTTCATCTTCATCTATATTTTTTGTTTTCATTTTTGATTGGTCCAATGATATCCTATTTCAGTTATTTTTAATGCGTTCTCTTCTTATTTCCCTATAGTTTTTGGAATGATATGATTTGTCTAATTTAGATCTGAAATGAAATTTCTATCGCCTGATTATTTAAGCATGTTCTTCTTGGTGCGCAAATGAACCTAGCTTGTTTGATTTATGCATAACTTGCTCAATTCTGGTTGGATTTTTGTCAAAATTGTTCTGTTTGATTCATATAATCCATATATTTCAATTGGTCAGTTTTCATTCCTCAGATCTACCAATAAATATTTTTGAGAAATTCTGAGATTTGAATTCAAATTTTGGCGCCAAAATATTGTGTTCTTGAGGTTCATCTTTGTCTCTATTTTTTGTTTTCGTTTTTGATTAGTCAAATGATCTTTGATTTCGGTTATTTTTATTGTGTTCTCTTCTCCTTTCTCTCTAGTTTCTAGAATGATATTATTTTCCTAATTTGGATCTAAAATGAAATTTATATTGCCTGATTACTGAAGCATGTTCGCAATTCTTTTCCTCAATTTCAAATCAAGTCAAGTTTAATTTAAATCAAGTCCAATTCAAGCCTAAAATTCAAATCAAGTTCATTTTATTTTAAATCAAGTCCAATTATTTTCCTCAATTTCAAATCAAGTCAAGTTTATTTCAAATCAAGTCCAATTCAAGACTAAGATTCAAATCAAGTTTATTTTATTTTAAATCAAATCCAATTATTTTCCTCAAGTTCAAATCAAGTTTAGTTTATTTTAAATCAAGTCTAATTCTTTTCATCAAATTCAATTTATGTTTATTTTATTTGAAATTAAGTCCATTTATAATTCTAAGTCTCATGCAATGAGCTTTAAACACGAACTGGTAGCTTCTTCTGCTGTTCAGTATTTAGAGATTCATATGGCTCCCAGTGCTGCCTTAGTTGTCTAGGACCCTATGCATATGTGGAATAAGAATCCCTTGTAAATAATAAAATATTTCAGAGAAATATTGTTTTAGGAATCCCAAGTCTCACGCGATGGGCTCTAGATACCAACTGGTATCTTCTTCTGCTGTTTTGAAATTTAGAGATCCATATGGATCCCAGTGCAGCCTTAGTTGTCTCGGACCCTGTGCATATGTGGACTAAGAATTCATTTTAAACAAAAAATATTCTATAAAACACCATTTTAATAATTCTAAGTCTCACGCAATGAGTTCTAAATACGAACTAGTAGCTTCTTCTACTGTTCGATGTCTAGAGATTCATATGGGTCCCAGTGCAACAGTAGTTGCCTTGGATATGAATTATGAAAAAATATCAAAACTACTTTTAAAATTGTCTTTGAAATTCTTTTAACCTCCGAAGATCAAGTCTTCAAAACAAAAAACGAGAACTACGTAGCCTTGAGTTTCCCATTGCACTTGGGAATACGTAGGAACATGATTAAGTCCTGTCAGACTATTTTCACATAAACCTATTTATTTTTATTTTACTTAAAGGGATGAAACAACTTTCAAAAGTATCAAAAATTGCACACTCAGTTTAAGGGTACCGTTCTTTGGAACAGACGAGTAGGGTGCTTAACACCTTCCCTACTCGTAACCGACTCCCGAACCTTGATTCTTCCTCAAGTTAGGGCTTTTGCAACCTTTTTCCTTAAATAAAAATTTGGTGACGGCTCCACAAATCATTTCAAATTCTTTGGACCCTAAAATACGGTTGCGACAATATGTTAAAACCCTAAAATACTAAGATATTTTATGTAATAAAATCTATAAACTTAACTTGGACTTGAACTTAAAAACTATTATGAGTAAAGGTGAAACTTTGGACCAAAAGTTGAAGAAATCACTTAAGACCTTCCATGGCCATGACTAAAGCTTTGGAGGGACGACAAATCATGGTGGACCTAAGGACAAGGGATGTGCCAAGAACAGAAATCCCTAATACCAAGACCACTAGAGGACAAATTAAATAAAAGAAACCTTGCTTTGGTCACCTAGAGCATTTGACCACTTTTCATGTAATTAAAAAAATATGAGTTTAAAATTTCAATTAAGGTGTAAAGTGGAGCATAAACAAGTTTAAGAAATTAATTTTAAATTGGAAAGGGACTTGATAATCGTTAGTTACCATTTGACCATGCTGGACAAAATTGGTAAGAACAAGTTAAAACCTTATTAGAATTTAAGAGTGAATGTATATGAGTTTAAGGAGGTGATTAGAAATTAATTATGGAGTAGAGGGAAAAAATTAGTACTCGACCATGCTCATTAAACAAGGAAGAAAAAACATAAAAGTTTCTAAGGTTGGAGTTAATATTAATATCCTAAGTCCTATTTAGTGTAAATCAACTTTTAGGAGAAGAAAATTTGAACCATAACATCTTAGGACTAAGGCATGTGAATTCGGCCATCTAGGTAAGAAAGAAATAGGAAGTAGGATAGTTTCGATCATTAAAGGTTACTAAATAAGATAATAGTAGGAAACTTTAAATTCATAAGCAAGGAAGCTAGCAAGTAGTTTTATTAATTGATAAAACTTAACTAGCCAAGTGATTAGTAAAAAATATTAAACTTATAACACTTAAACTTGAATTGATTATGTTGTGCATAAGAGATTATATTTAAGGAACAAAAAGAGTAAAAACCTAAAAAGGATACTCGGCCAACTAGAGAACAAACCATATATACCATAATCTTACATTAAAAATATTAAGAACTTAATCTTTGATAAAAGGAAAGGTTGATAGGAAACTTAGAAGGATGAGTGGACTAAGATCTTATGAGTGATTTATCATAAATAATATGAATTAAGAAAGTTGGACAAGCTATGGGAGTAAGTTTACATGTTTCCCAAGATTGTAACATCAAGCTTAGTTAAGAAAGTCTTGATTAGAAGAGCAGTTTCTATTTAGGAATATCATGCAAACTTGTATTATTATTTGAGTACACAAAGATGTATCTAAAGGGTATGGATAATAATCTTGATTGCTTAAAGAGTAATGTATTATGTGATGTTCATGTATAGATGATGATGTGAAAGTAGTTTGAAATTAGAGACTATATGTGCATGGAATATTGGTTGAATTGTTTGATCATGTATGTTATCTGGAAGCTTTTCAAAGGAATCTAATTAACTAAGGGATCATTAAAAAAAGAACTTATGTGAAAATTTAATACTACTCTTAATGTGTCTTGTGCACATTCAGAAGGCGAAAGGTCCTACTAAGGTGGAGACAAAGGATTCTAAAAAAATATATCTATTATAAAGCACCAAGTTTTCAATGTTTATGATGGTGATAACAATCAAGGAATGAGCTCATGTTCTAAGAATAGAAGTTAGAGTAGTAGAGTCAGTGAGAAGATATTGTTTTAATAAGTTGTATTGTATGCATATGTCTTGGATCATCATTAAGAGAGTGATTAGAGAAAAGAAAATAATTATACTAAGACATAGATGAAATGATCGTCAAATGATATCTACGACGTGATCCCAAAGGTTTATGAGATATATGTAACTTGTATGCTTAATTAGAAATTAGTTATGTTTTAAGTAAAAGAAATTCACTTCAGCTAAATTTTTTGAAAGATTAAAAATAAACTTGCATGCATGACATGTTTTCTAATAAACTGAAGTAGTTGGGATGAAAGTGATGTCACTAACCCTGGGGTAGAATCCTACTGAGAAACTTAGTTTTTCACCTCTTTCCCACCATTTTCTTCGCAAACGCTCCTAATGTCTTTCGCAGCCATGATAGTCTTCATGGACCTGAGTAATGTTAATTGGACCATAAATGCTCATGGATTGATGATCACCGCTCAAGCCAATGTACATGTTTATTTTTCTTTGGGCCACTTATTTGTATCTATCATAATGAGGTCGAATTTCTCAACTACCAAGTTCACTATTCCTTTACATGCCTTCCACCCTAATTGATGCAGAGGTGGTTTTCTAGATCAATGGAGGTTGAAACTTGATGGAGAATGGAAGAGGAATGGATCTAGATTAAGCCTTGACTTGGAAGCACCACCTCTTGTGGACGATGAGCTTCTTCTCCACCATCATGAGCAGCCACAGATGAGTAGGTTCCTCAACCCTAAATTTGGTTCCGGAGGAAGAATATGGAGATAAAATCTCTCAAAAATATGAGTGAAAACTCCCAATTTCATTCTGAATGAATTAAATTTACACAAGTGATGCCTTTATATAGGAAAAATAAAGCTGCAAAATAGAGAGAAGGAGGAGAAAGATTTGAATCTGATTTGGACTTAGATTTTAGCCCAATAATGGTGTCTTCTTCATTCCTCAATGCAACCTCAATTTGGGCCAGAGAAAACTCAAAAAGCTAAGCTAAAATGTAGAGAAATTGGGTCCAAATCCTATACATATTGGGATTGTTGGTTCATAGAATACAAAAAAGTACTTAAATCTTATTCTTATGTGTAAGACCTAATAGGTGTAGTTCATTTGAGGTCTGATAGGTCCAGTGGCTCTGCAGTTGGGATCCTTTGCATCTGGGACCTCTGTATCATCTCTTCCCCCTTTAAAAACATTCATCCTTTAATATGTAAGGTCAAGTTTATCTACAAACAAGAACATAAGTGAGTAAAGGAGATGTTATTAATGAATGGAAATAATAGGAATACTAGGGTCAAATACTAACCTCTTTAATTTTCTAAAAAATATGTAAGCACAAATAATAGGTATCTAGGATATCACCTAAGGTATTATTGAAGGGGCTCATAGACAAGTTGACTCTAGGTAGGTTAGGATACCCACAAAATTATGAAGGGGGTATTTTTTGGCCCTTGATAAAGTGACCAAGATTGGTGGTGTGGTAATAAAATTTTAACCAAGAAATCGGATAGCTCACCCACCATGCCATTCACGATGGGATGTTTAATTAGCCTAGATGCAAATGGATAAGACAACCATTGATGCATACTAGGGCGATGAATCGGTGCCACCATATGATTAGGGTTCTAATCATACCATACACCTCCATGTAACATAAGTGCCATAAGTAGCAAGACTTGGTTAGGAGGATTGGGCTTTTGTGAGGGCCTGTTCTTGACTTCCTTCTAGAGGAAAGGATTCCCAAACTATAAGGGTAAATGAAGTACTAGCTCCTATCCCAATAGTTAGGTTCAAAGTAATGAGATACAAAGGAGGAGGTTTCCTAGCAAGGAGGATCTCTTTTACCTCATCCTTACTTAAAAGTTTAGTCTTACTTTCTTTTACAAGAGAGGTGAAATCCCTACTTAGCTTTCCTCTTATCTTTCTCTTTTTCTTTATTATTTTTTTTTATTTCTTCCAAATTTTCCTTTTTAAATTCCTAGCTCTCTGCCTATTTTTTTCTTTTATCTCATGTGAATTTGGTCTTGATAGGCTTCACTAGGGGACAAAGGCACTAGGGTAATTTTTTGGTAGTTTAATTGGAAGGAATACCAATTCATGTGCCCATCATGATGGATATCCCTACCTTATTGTTATAGCCTTTCCTTTATAGCACGTGGCTAGACTCTATAGGGACAACATCACAAATAAGATTATCCTCATACCTCCCAATAGTAAAGGTTTGGAGTAATTGCCGATTGACCAATAAGTCCCTTTTGTCACTAAGTCATTGTAGTTTGTATGGCTTATGGTAGGGGTGGTCACTATCCCTAACTTATTTACTAGCTTATTTCTAGCCACATTGAGTAGCTACTCCCATCAATAATTAAGGAGTATGTTTCCCCTTTATTGAACACCTTATATGGAAGATATTCTCCCTTTTTGTTTCTTCCCATCCTTTAACTGTACTTCCTAGAAATCTCCTAGCCACTAAAAGGTCACCCTTTAGGGCATACTCAAGAACTTCATCCTCTAAAAAGGAAGGAGAGTGACTAGAGTTAGAGGACTCTAGTGATGAATAATTACCATTGTCCTTATGGACCTGGTATTTTTATTTGAGCATTTGGAAGTAATATGCCCCCTGTCCGAACACTTGAAGCCCTTAAATGATGAATTTTCCCTGAAGGTATGTTTGGGGCTTTATCCTTGGATTCTATGGAGTCTTTGACTTCTTTTTCCTCTCTAGTTTTGAAACTAGAATCCCTTTTTTTTCTTGCCCAAGTATCTTGTGTAGATGACTTGTATATAGTGTATTTGCTTTTACCCCTCCTATTTATTTGGGCTTCTACCTTTGTAGCTTGGTGGTAAAGGTAATTTAGGCTTAAGTATTGGTGGAGTTCTGCCACATCTCAAATGTCATGCCTAAGCCCATTTAGGAACCTAGCCATGGTGGCTTCCTTACTCTCTTTCAAATTAGCCCTAATCATTGTTGCATCCATCTCTTTATAATATTCATCCACACTTTTTGGACATTGAGAGACCCTTTGTAGCCTATTATAGACCTCTTTTAAATAATAAGGAGGTACATGCCTATCCCTCATAACAAGTTTCATTTCTTCCTATTCACTCAAGGGCCTAAACCTTTTTTTGTTAAGCCTATCCCACCATATTAGGGCATAGTCACTAAATTCTAAGATAGCTAATCTCACCTTATGTATTTGTTCTATCTTAAGCTCCTAATCTAAGTATGCCTCAGGATTGTTCCCTTCTTGAAATTAGGCATTTTAATCTTAGATAGATCTGTGGGCTCTAAGGTATCCCTACCCCTTGGATTTCTGTTCCTATGGCTAACTCTATAATCTTTATCATCTAAGTTATCCCTTGATGAACTCCTACTCCTAGGCTCCCTAGACCTATGGGATCTATGCCTATTTGTCCTAGAACTACAAGGTTCCCTAGTCCTAGTGGCTTCTCTATGGCCATGATCCCTAGCTCTTTCTCTTCTTGGTGCATGGTCATTGGAGGGTAGTGTCCTCCTTTGTGAGTGTGACCTATCCCTTGAAGAAGGATTTTCCATTTGGGGGAGTGTCTTCTCCTTCCTCCATAACTCGTGTTTCCCAAAGAAGTTGACATCTTCACCGAATGTATCCTTCTCATGATAATTATCATCATTCCTAGTTCCACTAGTTTCAATTACTCTTCGATTTCTTGGTTGTTTTTTAGACTTCCTTATTTCTAGGTGATCTAGTCTTTGCTCTATGGCCCTTGTTTGGGTTTGGAAAACCCTTTCTAATATATTCACCAATTGTTCCATTTGGCTTATAGGGGATAGTTTGTGGGTACTCATTTGCAAACTAGGAAAATACCTCTCCACACCTGAATTATTTATGCTAATAAAATAGATCACACAAGTCAAAACACTTAGCACGTAGTCTAGGCTCTGAGGCACATACAAACACACAAAAGTGATTTACCTAGATCCCTTGACCTTGCAAAAAAAAAAGATAAAGGTTAGTGCTACACAAGATAGTTCTACAATATACAAGTGTAAACACTCAATTATGTTTGAGGCCCCCAATCATAAAATTAATCAAGAAACCAATACTAATTTAAATAATAAACAAGTAAATTTAACAAAAATAAAAAATATATAAAAAAAGGGAAAAAGAAAATCTAGAAAACGAATAAAAAATTATGGAGATTAAAAACCTGAAAAATAATAAACAAAATAAATAGAAATTAAGAAAAAAGGGCAAATAAAATGATAAAATAGAAAATCAAAAATAGAGTAATTAAAACAGTAAAAATAAAAATACAAAATAAAAATTCTGAAAAATAGAAATTTTGAAGATAAAAGAAATAATATAAAAATGAATGAATAAAGAAAAAGGTTGATAAAAATAAAAACAAATAATAATAAAACAAATAAAAAATATCAATAAATGAAAAAACTTTAATAATAATAAAAAGCAAAAAACAGATTAAAATTAGAAATAAAAATAACAGAATTAAAATAGAAAATTACAAAAATATATAAATAATAAATAATAAATGAACAAAATTAAATAAAAATAAATACAGAATAAAAACAAAATTCCCAAAAAAATAAAAAATATAAATTAAAAGAAAAAGTAAGAAAATAGAAAAAGAAAAATAAAATTGGAAAATAAAGAAAAAGAAAAATAAATATAAAAAATAAAAAAATATGAAACTAAAAGAGAGGGGATAAATTAAAAACAGAAAATAATAATAAAAAAAAATAAAAAAAGCAAAAAATAAAAATGAAAAACTGGAAATAAAAATACAAAGAAATAAAATGGAAAATCCAAAAACCTAAAATCACATATAAAAATAACAAAAGTGAAAAATAATCAAAAGTAATTAAAAAAAAAGAAAAACTGAAAAAAAAACTCGAGAAAAATAGAAAAACTAAAATTTTAAAACAGAATATTAAAGGAAAAGAAAAAGGGGGTTATAAAAAAAAGGGGGGAGCAGGTTCTGGAGGGAAGAAAAAGGTTCTTTTCTCTGGAGATAGAAAGAAAAGAGGGGCTCTCTCTGGTTTTTCAAGAAACCATCAAGGGAAGCTCGACCAAGAAAAGAAAGAGGCGGCTGCAGAAGGCCTCTCAAGGAGGATCATTCGAAAGCTGGGTGTTAGGTTCTGGTGGCTCGATACCAAAGGCGATCATCGAAAGGAATTATCGAAGAGAAAAGAAGAAGCTCCATCGTTTCAAAGGCACTATACGCACTGCAAGAAGGAAAAGATTCTCTTGAAGGTTCTTGGAAAACTCCGTAAATTTGAGAAGACCTGAGGTGGGAAACCAGCGACCCTCGGGTGAAGAAAGGAGACTTCTACAAATGACCAAATAAGTAACCTAACACTTTGATTATCCTCATATGCTGTAGCTTTAATGAAAAGGATCCTTGGGTATAGTGACTAGTTCATGCATTCATGTAAGAAGTGGAATCTGGCTTTGGTTCAAAGGTAAATCAAGATTGCAATGTTTGTAGCTATTCGATCCCATGTTTTGAACCATATAAGCTTTGGTTGGACTTTTCCATTGAAGAATTCTTAAGGGGCATGACTTTCGGAGCCTCTAAGTTAGAGCCAGCGATTGTGTCTATTGACTTCAAGATGTTGAACCAACAAATACCCCTCCCAACTACACTCAGTTTGCTGAGGTTATGACGTCGTCACCAAGGAGGCTTTGTTCCTTTAGAGCGTCAGAATCTAGTGCATGTTCGTAAGCATAGGTGGGGGGGCTATCATGCAGTGAGTATCTTGCATGGTGTCCTTAGAAATGACGAACAAGAAATTCCTATAGATTGCAAGTGAGAGCTAAAGTACAGCTCATGCCTATAAAATATGGCCAGGAGCTACCCGTTCTCATTACACTCGTGCAAGACTTGAGACGTGAGTGCCCTTCATTGGTGCTGGTCATCAATCTTTCATCATATCGATGAGCACTATATATTAGTAAGTACCAGGTGCAACTGGTTAGCTTGTTATACCCAGGGTCGCACTCTAAATGAGGCACTTGTCTCCAAACATTGACCCGTAGATGGAGAGCCTTGCATGAATACCGTGATTATCATAAGGGGGTTAATCGATTTGAAAGGCTTGGTCACAGTGAGTTATATAGTGCTCAGCGTCCTCTTGGGTTCTCTATGGCTATAAATGGTGATGCCATCCGAAGCCCCGCCCCAAACGCTCATGGAAATTCTTGGTCTCGAAACGGAGATCACCTCTCACTGTTGAAACTTCAATCATGTGGTTGGTAATTAGCCACGTACCCAAGTGTCTCCTACTAGGTATCTATCCAATTCAAGGCATAGGAATCACCCTTGGGAAGGTCTCCTCCATTTTTTGGGTCGACTCCATCTTTGTCTTAATTGAAGAAGGCTCACAGTAGCCTACACAAAGGACAAATAAATCCATGCAACTTTCATGCAATTCACGTATCCCAGAAGTTTGCTTTAAATTTAATTTGGAGCACTTAAACCTTAAATAGGCGCTTGGCCTAGCGGCTATTGCGCTTCCTGGACGTCCAGGACCTTGGGTTCGAATCCTGCTTGGTGCATTTCTCTTTTAATATATTTAGTGTTTATTGGGTAAGCACGTTTTAAATTTAATCCAAAGAGTTAAACACTCAACTAGCAGTGTTGTCTAGTGGTTAAGTGCGCTTCCTGGATCTCTAGTACCTTGGGTTCGAACCCCAGGTCCTACGGTTTTAATTTCAAAATCCGGTCCTGACTTAAATGAGCTTTAAAATTAATTCAAGACAGGTGCAGCCTAGTGGTTCTTTCTTCCTCCAAATTTTAAAATCTCCCCAAAATTACAAAACTGCCCTTAATCTTTTCCAATAATTCCCATTCTGCCCAAAATTTCAAATTACCCAAACTGCCCTTAACCTTTTCCAATAATTCCCATTCTGCCCAAAATTTCAAATTACCCAATTTACCCCCTAAACTTTCCATAATTGCCATGAACCCCCAAAATTCTTCAAAATTGCAAATTAACCTCTAAAACTTCCATAATTCAAAAGCAAATTTCATTCTTAAAAATCCCAATCAAACTCTTTTTTCTTAAGAATTCAAATCAAAATTCTTTTCTCTTCAAAATCCAAATCAAATTCTTTTTCCTCAAATTCAATTCAAATCCTCTTTTCAAACCAATTTCTTTTTCTTCAAATAACGTCAAGTTTAATTCTTTTCTTCGAACAAAATCTAATCAAAGTCCAAGCTTAATTCTTTTTTCAAATTTCCAAACAACTTCAAAACCTTTTCTCAAAATCAAACTCAAGTTTAATCCTCTTTCCCTCAAGTTTTCAAATTCACTTCAAAACCAATTCCTTTTCCAAATCAAGTCATTTCTTTCCTTTATTACATTCAAATTAAATTCTTTTCAAAACATTTTGGGATCTTTGGTCTCATGCAATGGGCTCTAAATGGGGGACTAGCGGTTCACTTGTTGTCCAACGTTTAGTAGTCTGTATAGGCCCCCGTGCTGTCATAGCCGCCTCGGGTCTTGTGCATGAGTGGGCTAAAGATCCTTCCAAAAAGCAAAAACCTCTTCAAAATGTCATTTTTCTTTCAAGTACCTTTGAAGGTCAAGCCTTCAAAACAAACCAGAACTACGTAAGCCTTGAGTTTCCCATTGCACTAGGGAATACATAGGAGCAGGATCAAGTCCTGTCAGGCTAACCTCCATCAAGTTATTTATTTTCACATTAATTAAGGGATCAAACGTTTTTCAAATAATCACACACTCAGTTTAAGGGTACCGTTCTTCGGAACAGGCGAATGGGGTGCCTAACACCTTCCCCATTCGTAACTGACTCCTGAACCTAAATCTCATCCTCAAGACAGGGTTTTTTCCAAATCTTTTTCCCTTAAATAAAAATTTGGTGGCGACTCCACACATTAACAAAATAATATTCATTTTTAAAATTTTAACGAGTTCGTCGTCTCGTCGGAATTACGGTTGCGACAACAAGGAGCACTTAGCACAAATCTAGGTCTAAAGCACACAAACACACACAAAGATATAACTTGAGCTTCGGTAAGTATCCTACACCAATAACTGAAATTTCAAGTCCTTATTATAAACAACTTGCAAAGATAAATCTGAATTACACACAAATAAATCCTACTACAAATCACTAAGATTTACAATTAAAATCAAACCTAATTAAAAGAATTCAACCTAGGATTTACAATTCAAAAATCAAATGCTACTTATTAAAAAATGCCTTCACTTTGGTCTTTAAAGTCCAAGTTTTAATCCTTGGTTTCTTGAGTCCCTTGACACACCTTTCCTTAGGCTTAAGCTTCTCCAAGTTCCTACAAAATCAAGCATAAACAAAAAGGACACTTGCTACCCCACTTGGTTAGTGTTAGAAAAATCAAGTTAAATTTCACTAGTCCTCACCAAGTGTTTATGCTCTCCTACCTCTAATGTCCTCTCCATACAATCAGCCCTCTCACATCATTTCACTCATACAAATAGCCTCCCAAATCAATTTAAGGTCAAGGAACAACTCAACTCAACTTAGGTGCCTTAGTAATGTGTAAGTGGTGAAGAAGTACTCATAAGTATATGTGCAAAGGTGAAAAAACTTAGAGAAAATTTAAAACACATGCAAGAAAAGTTATCACAAGAATGGTATAATAAATGGAATAAGAAAGACAAAACTGAGAGGCCAATCAAAGACAAACTAGAATTAAAGGCAAGCAAAGAAGGTAGGCACACAAAGGGAATACCTAGAAACTTTAAAAAATGGCATGGACATGCTCATGCAATGAGAAGATGTTATTCGGCCAAGCAATTAAGGCATACATAAACTAAGTAATTAAAAATAATATGATGTAAAACCTATGGCCTAAATGAAGCATGGGAAACTAACATACCACACCAAGGAAAGAAAAGCAAATAACCTTTATGCAAACCTTTTTCTACATTTTTTTTTTCATTTTTTTTCTAATTCTCATTTGTTTTTTCTTCTTTTGTTTTCAGTTTCTCAACTTCTCTTGCATAGGATCTTGTTAAGGTCCTATGTCAACAAATTCATCCTAGTGCATTTTACACTTCATTGTTTGCATAGGTATGGTATTCTAAGTCATAAGTCATTGTCCAATTGTCTCCGATCCAACTTAGGTCATAAGGTCCAAAGATAATAATTAAGTGTATTTTAATTTGATTCGAGCCTACACTTAATCCTTTAGGTTCAATGACTTAATCAAGCATGACTTAAGCTAGACTTATCATATACGATGCAAACACATGATCATGCACTCTTAGGACTTTTTTTAAAGGAGGAATACAAACACAACAACTTAGAAAGGTATACACATAGAAGGATCAATACATGAAAAATAATATCTTAACAAAGCTAAAAGAACCAGATCTACACAAGAACTTTTAGAACACATGATATTTTCCCAGATTTTTTCTAAATTTTTTTGGCAAATCTGAAAAATTCTGACCAATCATTGAAATACATGGATCACAGGAAGCAAACAAAACAAGTTTGACAAGAGATTAGATCAGAAGTGATCAAGTTATGCACAAACCAAACAAGCTAGGTGCATTTTCACACAAGATGAACATATTTCAGTAATCAGGTGATAAAAACTTCCTTTTAGATCCAAATCACACAAACAATATCATTCCAAAAACTATAAAAAAGATAAATAGAACGGAATAAAGATCATCAAAATCAGAGATCACTTGATCAATCAAAAATGAAAACGAAAATAGCGACAAAGATGAACTTGGAAATATGAGAAGAAGTAAGAAAATGCATACGAAACATGAAGCGAATCTAACCTCCATTGCTAGAGCTTTGATATCAGTTGATGTAAAGGTTGAAAGAGGTGGTTCTTCTAGATCAATTGAGGTTGAAACTTGATGTAGAATAGAAGAGGAATGGATCCAGATTAAGCCTTGACTTGAAAGCTCCACCTCTTGTGAAGGATGAGCTTCTTCTCTACCAGTGTGAGCAACCCCAAATAAGGAGGTTCCTCAACCCCAAATTTGGTTCTAGAGGAAAAATAAGGAGAGATTTTCTCTCAAAAATATGTATAAAAACTAACAATTTCATTCAAAATGAACTTCATGTTTAAAATTACTCAAGTGATGCCTTTATATAGGCAAAATGCAGGAGATGCAAAATGGAGGGAAGGAGGGGGCAGATTGGAATATGAGTTGGGCTTAGATTTCAGCCTAATAATGGTGCCTTCTTCATTCCTCAATGCAGCCTCAATTTAGGCTAGAGAAAGGCCAAAAAGGCTAAGCTAAAATATAGATAAATTGGGCCCAAATCCTATACATTTTGGGTCTGCTAGCTCCTAGAATACAAAAAGTACCTATATCCTATTATAATGTGTAAGGCCCAATAAGCATACTTTGTGTGAGATCCAATAATCCTAATGGCTTTGCAGTTGGGATCCTCTGCATTTGGGATATTTGCATCACTAATGGAATGTTTTCACCCCTAACTAGCTATCAGGCACCTATAGCAACACCTCGAAGATTCATCTTCATCGGAAGGGGAGACTAACCCACAAACATCATCCCACTATTACAGCATCTCACATGTTTGGTTGTTCCAGGGTGGTTCTCTATTTCTAAGGCCATATTCCTTCCAGGAATTCTAGGAGATGGGAGATGAGACCTTTGTCGCCCTGGATGAGAGCTTATGGTTAGATCGTTATCACCACCAACCCTGAAGTGTTTGCAAGGTTTTGTTTGATGAATTCAAAGTAATACCCATAATGTACATGTTATAAATAGTTGGATGAATGTATTCTAATTACTAGTATGTAGATTGTATCATAGTATATGTAATGTATGTAAATAGAAGTAGTAATTGTACATGTGTTTAGGTGTGTGAAGGCGTAAATGTCTTTTCTTACTTAACTTTCCTAGACTAAGTATGTGAAATTATAAATTATATAATTATAAGTTGTATGACTTCAAGCATGTTTTTATTTATGATTAGTTGCATTACTACTTGTTCAATAAGTATGGTATAGTAAAAGTAACATAGATTATTAATGAATTAAATAGGAATGAAGATGTGTGTTTATTTATTTATTTTTTGCTATGGAAACTATTCTAACGAGACTTGCTTTATATCAAGATGTTTTAAAAAAATTTATCCAATTTTCACCAAAATTTATTTTCTAAAGATTTTGTATCATGAAATAATAGTCTAATAATGGAACCATGTGTACAACTTAAACGTAAAACAGACTTCATTTTTAGAGTGTTACACCTCGCTCTTCTCCCACACCTCCTTCTCAACGCTAAAAAACCAAAACCCTTCACCTCCTATACCATAACTTTCATCCACGCCCATTCCACCCTCTATTGTAGATACCATCACCATCTCACTATAGCTTGAGGAATACCTAGAGACCCTTGCTACTTCACCCTTCATTTTCCACCCCTATCTTACTATAATCCTAAACCCCTATCACTTGCCAAAGATATCCCATCTTCCTCTATGTTGCCACCTTGCCGAACCCCATATTCTAGAATTCCCCACTTTCCATTCAAACTTTTCCCTTATCTCTTTACCAAGATGGCAAAATAAGAATCGACCCATCCTATGCTTGACCCATTATACTTTTGAGTCCATTTCCATCATTGATACTATTATGCTGTGGCTATCTAGAGGCTATAACCAATCTTTAGTGAGAGTAAAATTTTTCCATTTAAAAACAACATTACAAGTTCATTACGACTTGGTACCCATATCCCACCACTTGCATGACTCAATATATAATTATCAAGATTTAGCTTAATCACATTCCTCCACGGTTGCTTGTGTCACTGGAGGCTAAGCTGAAATCTTCCATCATTAAGCCTGCTCCTGTCACTATGCTTGTTGCTCAATAAGAGGTCCTTCGTGACCATGGTGGAATAATTGATGCTTTGAGCGCTCTTGGTGGCTTTGCCATTACTATTATTAGGTCAACAAAATGCAATGCTCCTCCTTTGGACTCTCTTCTACCTAAAGGATGAAGAATGACACTCTTAACTTTGTCGTTGGTATCACGATATAATTTAATGTCCCATTCCCTATTCCCGACCGTCATCTCCTTCCTATTTGTTTCTCTCGTGCTCATCTCACCTTATTCCTTGTTGTTTCCCCTTTCTTTCTTTATTATTTTTAATCATTTTATCATGTTTATTTTCACCACTAATGGACCCCCTCACACTTACTTTGCCCAAATTTTCACCCCTCCTACCCCTACCCCTTCACCATCTCCTCCTCTAGTTTTGTTTCCCATATTTCCTCTACCCCATTACTCCAAGCCCCTCCTTTTTTTTTTCATTTTCCCTTCAAGTGTTGTATTTGTCACCTGTTCTCCTCTACTATTTTTTATACATCCACTTTTAGGGTGTTCAAAAGATTTCTAAACAACACTATAAGTCTCATTTGACTCACATTCATTAGTTCCAACAACAACATTGTTAGCAACTACGTTGGATTGGGAAAACATAAACAAGCCTGCAGAATAATCTTAGATGACTATGTTATCATGTTGAATAGAGGCTTGAAGATATTTTCAATGAATTGGCCCAATTCATCAATGCTCAATATGAAAGCTTTAATTACTAGTCTTTTGATTCTAGAAAAAAAGGAAGATCAAATTGGATTTGAATTTTTTATAACTATATTTTTTTTAAAAAAATTATAAGGATTATTTACGTCAATTTTCTTAATATATGATCAAACAAAATTTACGTTTGGATAACAATTGATGAATGCTCGCTAATATATGAATAACCTCATTACTCTATTTGTGTTTTATAATCAAAATTTTGGCATAACAATTGCCACGCACTCCAATTATTGATATAACTTATATAAAATGCTAATGTTATTATTATATCTGATTCATATAAAACAAATTTTTGTTATCATAAAAAAGAGAGGAGATTATTAGAACCTAAACTAAATTATTATTTTAAGAACAAATGATTAAGTTCCAGTAATTTTTAATATTTTAAGAATGATAAAGATATTTACTATAGTTATTTTAAAGACTTATGTGAAAATGTATTATTCTCAAGGATTATTACTAAGTAGATATCTACTTGTCTAATGAATAAGAAACATGCCTTACAAGCCCAACCAATTAGCACATTAATAATAGATTAACTTTTCACATAAATTTTCTTTAGTAATTCTTTAAACCATTTAGGTTCATTTTAAAAGCTTATAGATACATGATTGTCTTCTAAATTAAGACTTAGTTATGCTTATCATTCAATTTTAGGCAACATAATCATATACCGATACATGCTCAACTTGTTTAATTTAAATATTTCATGATAAATCACTCATGGGAGCTTATTCCACTCAACCATCTAAGTTGACTCTCATCTTTCCTTTTTTTTAAAGGTCAAATTATTTCACATGATTTTATAAAACTTATAAGTTTTTCCTTAGGTGGTCGAACAGAACCTATTGAATTACTTATTCTTTGTGTACTTTGATTCACATGTATTATGCATAACCTACGTAAAATAGGTCTAAGGGTCATGTGTTAACAAGATTTTAACTTACTTATACCAATTTAGTTATACATGGCCGAATGGTATACATGCCATTGACAAACTTCATATAAACTCTTAATCTTTTTCTTTTACATAACAAATGTCCTTAATATACATTAACCAAGATTTCAAACTCATTCTTCTTTAATTAACTCAAGGTGGCCGAATGCTTGACCAAAGTTCATAAGGCCCTCTGGTTCTCTTTTGTCTTATAAGATGATTTATACTAATTAAGGTTTAGGCTATTAAGCACTACCAAACTTAGAAATTTTTAAGATTTCTTCCTCACTCTTGGAGGTCATGCATGAATACTAAATGATAATTTTTCAACCCCATGGTTCATTCATAATCAATCAATTTATGTGTACCTAGGTTTAGGCTTAAGTCATAGTGAAATTTTAACTTCCTTTCACCAAATTAGCCATCATGGTCGAATGGTCATCCAACCATTCCTAAAATTTTGTTACATTATTAATATTTTATATTCATATGCTAAGGGTACTTAATTAACCCTTGTAAACACTCAATTATGTCCGAGACCCATTTTAAGGTGATTAATGTATAAAAGAAATTCAAAATGAATTAGAATTATAATTAAAGAAAATATTTAAATTCAAAACCAATACAAAATTAAAATCTGAAGGAAAAAAACAGACAAACAGAAAACAAACAAATATAAACAGAAAACAAACAATTAAACAGACAAACAGAAAACAGACAAACAATTAAACAGACAAACAGAAAATAGACAAACATTTAAACAAACAATAAATTTTCGAGGAATAAAAATAAAACCTGTTTTTAATTCTAGACTTAGATCAAAAATCGAAAAAGGGGAAAAGAAAAATATATAATAATAATAACAATAAAAAATCAAAAGAATTAAAGAAAATTAAAAAAATTAAAAATCTGAAAATAAACTAAAAATATACATAAAAATACAAAATAAAACGATTTCTTTTAAAGATAAAATAAACGAAAAGTAAAACTAAAAAAATATATAGAATAAAAACAAAGTAAGAAATAACAGAATAAATAAATAAATAAAAGAAAATAGTAATAACAGAAAATAGATTTTAAAACTGAAAACAAAAAAAACATATATAATAAATAGAGAAAAATAAATATATATATAACAAAAAATAAAAGCATAAGCAAAAGATATAAAAAGGAAAACCAATGTAAATAAAAAAGAGAAAATTAAGAGAATAACAAGAATAAATCGGGAAAAAGAAGAATTAAAAAAGGAGAATGAATAAAAACCCAAAGGGGGATGGAAACGGAGTTTTTTTGGGGGCTTGAGAAAAAGGCAAGAAAACAGAATCAACGGATTAACGAACGAGGGTAACAGAAAAGCAACAGAAAAGAAAAAGAAGAAAGAAGAGAGGTGGGGTTGCGTTCTGGAGATCGGCACTAGGAGTATCCTCAAGAGGAAGAGACCATCCATCAATTACCGGGAACCCAGGAAGTTCAAGGTTGACTCACCATCTCAAAGATCCAATCCATCCCTGCAGAAAGAAGAAAAGGTTTTGCACTCCCAAAAGACGAATCTTACGTAAAGCCCACCCCGCACAGGTAAGCTTTCACAACGCTCAGGTCTTCTTGTTTACATAGTCATGGTTATTTCAAAAGCTGATGACATGAAAAGAGTAGTAATAATGCTAAGAAGAAGGAGCCTATGAGTAAAATTCTGTATTAAGCTTGCATGAACGGATCTTCCCATGGAGAATTGCATAACTTGAACCTATATTAAAACGGATTGCATGATTGCATGACCCCGAGGGCTATAAGGGAAGATATGTAGTGATTACTACGGTTGCGCTTGAAATGATGTGTTGTCGTGCCTTCGGCTGTGGGGTTCGAACATGGCAAAGAATTTTCGATCAGAATTTGATGTGAAAAAAGATACCTATTCTTCTTAGACATGTTGAATGAACAGGCCCAGCCTTTGGGCATGCACCTCCCCTTCTTTTTTCTTCTAACTCTCTCCACGAGTATAGCTTCCATGCACCTCCCTTTTTTTTTCTAACTCTCTCCATGAGTATAACTTCCATAGACCTCTCTCTTTCATACACAGTCGCCCCTAGAGACACCCTCTTCCATTCGTGATCATCCATGCATGCATCCATGCAGAAGTGAATGTACGCCTGGACAGGTTTCCTCTACTTGGAGGAGGGAGGGATATTACTGGTACCCTATTAGCAGGTGTACGGACACTTGTTAAGCATAAAGATTATGGGTGCTCTTGAGTGCCTTGTTTGAGGGTCGTGGCCGAATCAAGAATTTCAGTTTGTAGACGGTCGTATGGACCAATAGGAATGAAGACCCTTAGAGAATGGTGCAGGCTCGACACATCTTTAGAGGTCTTGCATGGTGTAAAAGAAGGCTTGGTAGGTGTCATCACAAGGGCTTGCCACCCACGTTGCTAGCCCATACAAGGTCGAGAAGGCGCCTAACTTTGCAGCCACCAACGCTGGCCTGCTTGGCTCCCTAAGCAGCATTAGAAGATTCCAAAGATGGGATTATCATGGAATCAAAAGTATTAGAAATTGAAATAAAGGCGTTCGCATATCCATTTTTGGCACAAGAGCAGTGTACCTGTTACGGCTAGAGAGTTCGCTCTGCATGACCTTGAATACTAGAATGATATAGGTCCACTATGCCGTAGGCACGGTACGGGTAATTTACTTCTGCTATGGTACTTAGGCAGACCCATGAGTAACGTGTGCAGTGTTGGGAAAGGCTCGTATTGCTTGGTCAATAACGAAAGAACATGCAAGGGTGTAGGGAGCTGGTCTATTAGAATAAAAGTTTGAGAGTTAAAATCTGTAGGTGGTGGATAACTTGCCCGGCTTGTCTTGTTGTTTAGTTAGGCTACAGGTTCCATTTAAGTTAAAAGCTAATAAAACGACACATTCGTTTTCTTTAGCATTGAATTGGTACCCACGTGCATAGACCTCATGCAGCCCATGCTCCAGCAACACCCCTCATTCACTGAACAACAAGCACTGGTGAGTTCCCCTCAATGAAATACTCCAGGAAGTCCGCAAAAGAACAGTGGGAGTAATTCACAATAAGCCTGGACACAAGTATTCTATTCCCTGAGGCTTGTTTCAGTAAATAAAGTTTCAAGTCCTAAAACTCTGTGGGTATGTTAGAGCTGCGTCTGATATGGCATTATATGCTTAGTATTATTCACGAAACCATCGTTCGGTTAATAGGTACAAGGCTTATTTATGGAGTAACAGAAGGTGCACCATGCACGTGTGATTTCCCAACGTAAAGTTCCATGCAAAGTGGAGGGCCCACCAATAAGTCTTGTAAAAATGAAGGAAATAGTTTGACTTATTCACTAGGCTCAAGCCATGACCCACAACTCCTTTGTCACGAGTTCAAGCCTTGCTGGGACCTTTTCTCTACAAATAATTATTATCCCATTTATTACGCCTTTACTCACAATCAGAACAGAATTTGTTGAATGTAGGGGCTCGGCCCTAGTGGTTGCTTAAAGCGAATGTTGTCCGGGCGGCCCCAAGTTTGAACCCATAGGACACCATTTTGCTGCAAAAGTTATTTCATACGTCATGTGCGCGTCACGTGATTAATGGCCAAGTAAAGGCAACATGCTATTCCATTTGTTCGTGAAATCAAGCGAGGTAATTGGTAAAGGGACCATACAAATTTAACTCCTTCGAAATCAAGTAAATTTTTGGTCAAGTCACCTAATTCTATTAAACAAAATTCAAAATTCAAATATGTTTACTTTTATTCCTCAAGTTAAACAAAATTTCAGAAAATAATAAAAAATTCAAAAATTTCCAAAATTTCAGAAAATAATAAAAAATTCAAAAATTTCAGAAAATAATAAAAAATTCAGAAATTCAAAAATTAATAAAAAATTCCAAAAAATAATAAAAAATTCAAAAATTCCAGAAAATAATAAAAAAATTCAAAAATTCAAAAATTAATAAAAAGTTCCAAAAAATTTCAAAAATTAATAAAAAATTTCAAAAATTAATAAAAAATTCCAGAATTAATAAAAAATTCCAGAAATTCAAAAAATAACAAAAATTTCCAGAAATTCAAAAATTTCCAGAAATTCAAAAATTAATAAAAAATTCCAAAAATTCAAAAATTAATAAAAATTCCAAAAATTAATAAAGACCCAAAAAATCCATAAAAATACAAAATCTAGAAAATTCATAAAAAATTTCTAATAATTACCAAACTATCCTAAATTTCCATAATTGCAAAGTTACGCCAAAACTTTATTTGAAACCCCAAAACTCAAAAATAAAATTCTTATCTCAAATTCAAGTTTTCTCTTATTCAAGAATCAATATCATTTACAAATTGTATCTTTTCAAAACTTTAAAATCTTTTCTAAATATTTTGGAACTTTTCAAGTCTCACGCAATGGACTCTAAATGGGGAACTGGCGGTTTACCTGTTGTTCAACATTTAGTAGTTCGTATAGGTCCCTGTGCTGCCTTAGCCGCCTCGGACCTTGTGCATGAGTGGACTAGAAGTCCTTTTCAAGATTCTAAAAACCTCTCTTTTTTAAAATATTTTGGGATTCTAGGTCTCACGCAATGGGCTCTAGATAGGGAACTGGCGGTTTACCTGCTGTTCAACATTTAGTAGTTCGTATAGGCCCTCGTGCTGCCTTAGCCGCCTCGAGCCTTGTGCATAAGTGAGCCAAAAATCCCTCCCAAAGATAAAACTTTCTGAAAACAAGATCTTTAAAATGATCTTTTCTCAAGCACTTTTGAAGGTCAAGCCTTCACAAACAAAATAATCTTTTCTCAAGCACTTTCGAAGGTCGAGCCTTCACAAACCAAATACTCTTTTCAAGCCTCTTCGAAGGTTTAGCCTTCAAAACAAACTAGAACTACGTAAGCCTTGAGTTTCCCATTGCACCGGGGAATACGTAGGAGCAGGATCAAGTCCTGTCAGGCTAACCTCCATCAATTATTTATTTCCACTCTAATAAAATGGATCAAATCATTCTCAAATAATCACACACTCAGTAAGGGTACTGTTCTTCGGAACAGGCGAGTGGGGTGCTTAACACCTTCCCCACTCGTAATCGACTCCCGAACCGAAATCTCTTCCTTGAGTCATGGTTTTTTCCAAATATTTTTCCCTCAAATAAAAATTTGGTGGCGACTCCACATTGATCAAAACCATTCATTTTCAAAATTTTAGCGAGTTCGTCGTCTCGTCGGAATTACGGTTGCGACAACCCTAATTAAGAATTTAAACTCCTTCCTTCTTAATTAATCCTAAAGAGGTCGAATGCCACTCTTAGTGTCTAAGGCAACATATCTCATTTTCTCTTAACTCAAATTGATGAATTCTCCTAGTTAGAGATTAAGCCATAAATCATTACCAAGTTTGGACAATTTTAAGGCTTCTTCCTTACTTTTGAAGGTGATGGCCGAATATCAATTTCCACCTCCCAACTCCATAGTTCCTTTCTAATTATCAATTTTATGCATCTTTGAACCTAACTTAAGTTTTAATTATGGATTTGAATTGATTTCATCATTTTTAGCTACTATGGTCAATTTATCAACTTGGCCACTCCCAAATCTTTCTTACACATTTAATTTTTCCTTTTACTTAATGAAGGTTCTTAATACACCATGATAAAAAAAAAATTAAACTTATTTTCTCTTAATTAGTCAAGGATGGTCGAATGCACACATCCTTGTTCTAGGACATTTTAGTTCAATTTTTATCCTCTTAAGAGATGTTTCACCCCATTTAAGACTTAGTCTTGTAACTTTTTCCATCTTTAGAAATTTTTAGAATTTTACCCTTAACTTAGCCTAAGTGGTCGAATGCTCACTTTGAGCATCTAAGGTCACCTTTCCAAAATTTCTTCAAATATAACCTTGGTTCCCCGATTTGGTACACTTGTAGCACCTTAAATACTTGTATCCATACATGGTTTATCCATACTTCCTAGTTTGGGTCAGAGTCAAGAAAAGTCATAGGTGTCTTATGAAGCTTATTCCATTTTTTGTTCCAAAATTTCAACTTCTCTTAGTAAATTTTAAATCTTTGTCTAAATCAAGCTTATGGAACTTATAGTTTAATTTTTATTATATTTTTAAGTATTTTATTCCACGGGTTCAAATCTGGAAATCTTACCACACAAGTCCATAATATTAAGAAAATCACAAGCTTCAAGCTTTAAGAATAAAAATTTTTGTAGTAATTTTCAAGACAAATAAGTGTAGATCCATTAGATCTATTCCAAGATTCATCTATCTCATATCATGAACACTTCAAAAATCCTCCTCATGACCTCTCAAAGTTTCCCCAAACATAAAAAATTATTTTTAATAAATTTTAACCGATTAAATTGTTTCTAAGGTGGCTAGAAGCACTTTAATCCATCCAAACTTCATTTTAACTTTCAGAAATCACTAAAAAAAAGTGATGCTTATTTTTAAATGTTCAAAGGTAGCCTTGAGCTCTCATGAGTTAAAACAAAATGAGATCGATGGATCTTAAAGAAAGGATCCATAAAAAGAAGAAAACAAACCATAGAAAGTAAAATTTAAAGCTTAAGAGACAAAGTACTAAAATCCTACTCGTTGGAGACTTGACATAGGATTTTTATGGGACTGTGGTGGCTGATATTGACCCCCCCTTGATGGTTCACAAAGATCTCTTCGTGATGGTGGTGGGACTTGATGATTAGAGGTTGATTTTGTCTTAAATTTCAAAGAAGAAAACTTAAGCTTAAGGTGAAAGGTTAGAGTTTTGGGATTAGGTTTAACTTTGAGAGAGTATGGAGAAATTTTCTAAGTGTTTAGAAGGTAAAAATTGCGACAAATGAGCTTCCTCATGGTCCTTAATGAATTCGGTCAAATTAGGGTTTAGGAATAAATTTCTCATTTAAGGGCATTTTGGTAATTTTGTATGAAATTTCTATTTTCTATGATAATTCAAAATGTGAGGAATTATCATTTTAGAAATATATTAGTGCTAATTAGGTTGACTTTATCACTAATCAAGTTTAACTTACCTTAAGCATGGTTAATTTTAATCAATCAAGTTTAATTAACCTTAACTATGGTTAAAAAAATATTTACATTTATGATTTTTCTCTTATTTTTCATAAATAAGGTGATGACTCATATGGGAAGTTACCGCCATATTTTACACATGAAATTTTAATGCAAACCACATGGGGCCCACTTCTAGTTTTTGTTTTGTCCTCGTGACCTTTTAGAAATATTTTCGTAAATTTTCACAATGTTATCCGGAATGTTTCTAAATTATTTCTTTGATATTTATAATATTTATTAGTTTATTCCTAAGTTAATCTAATGTCATATGATATTTTTTTTAGAATAATTTAGCCAGTTACAAAAAACAAAGCTTTCTAAGAATATTTTAGATATTTTTAAATTTTTTAAAAAATTTTTCATTCCTTCTTTGTTAAATATTTTCTCATAACATTTTAATCATTCTTAATATTGTCTAATCTCTTATAACATCTTTTAATTTTTATTTTATGTTTTCTTTTTACATTATTTAAATTAAAAATGTAGAAATATTTTCACACCAAATTTTTAATTTTTTTATCTTCTACTCTTATTTCTATTTTCCTTTTTAGTAAAGACTCATTAGAAAAATTTATAAATGTTACAATCATCATATAATAAAAATTGAATATATTCCTTATTTACTACGGATAAACCATTATATATCGTAGCATAACGTTTTTTATCCTCTTTTTTAGTCCGTCTAAAATTTTTAAAAAGTAATTGTTTTAAAATAAATTTGGTAACACATTATTCAACCTTACCTGAGTTTTTTAAATAGTTTTAATAAGTGATATAAAAATTTTATTATCATAATTAATTATATAAAATAAGTTTTGTATTTATATATTTTAAATGAAAAGTAATTTTAAGGTTAATTTATTTATATTATCTAAATAAAATGTTTTAATAATAAAAAGGTAAAAAAGTTAATACTATTATATTATTTTTATTTATTAAACAAAAGATATTGAATGTAATTATATATTCTAACGATATTGAGTGTACTTATTTCTTTCATTTAATACTTTGTTATAAGGCACTAAATTCATCATAAAAGAATATTATAGAAAAATGTATTACTAGAAAAATAAGCATTAATAAATATCTTTGAAATATTGAAAATATTTTTTTAAAATATACTTAAAAATATAAAAAATATTTAATATTATTAGTTATTTTTAAATAATTAAATTAAATACTCTTTAATTCAATCATTAACAAGATTTTACAATTAAACAACTTTAGCAACAAGTGAAACTTACAGCATTTTTCCTCCCAATAAAATTTAGGTATAGTATCATAAATATTTTTAGTATTATTTTTAATAAAAATTAGTTTTAATTTTTAATTGGGATAATAAAACTCAACATTAAAAGGTAGATATTATTACTAAATTGAAATTTTAATTTTAATTAAAAATACTAAAAATAATATAATGTTGCATTTAAATTTTATATTTTTTTTATGGTTAATTTTCTTTGTTTTTGTTGGGCTAGGATGGAACCTTTAGTGTTCAATGGTTTGACCACAAATCCCTATGTCTGACTGATGATATCATCGCTAAAGGGTCTATATCAGAATCTAATTCATCATATAGATTTTATATCTAGAATAAGGTGCATTTACTTTATAATAATATAGTTTCAATTATAAAATTATGTTTCCTTCTATAACAAACTTCCAATTAAAATCTCATTCTCTAAAAGTAACTTATTTCCATTCCCCAGTCAAGCAGGGAAGGGAATTATTCAAAAGATTTTCCTCCAATCCATGCAAGTGCAACACAATTTGCATTCCACACGATAGCTTAACGATGATGTAGTCTCAACTTCAATAAAAACACGGTCATATATATCTTGGAATTTGTTGTACTTTGTTGTGAATAAGCAATTGGCACAAAATGGTCCTCTTATTCTGGCAAGAAAACCATGCTTTATGCTCTACAATATTATCCGCTAATCATAACAAGATTCTATAATTTTCAAATTCACTCAATCAAGCATGATGCTCTTATGGTCCTCAAGTGTATGACATGGTCCAGAAGGCAATAGACTAGTCAATGGAAACAGCACCGGTAATGTTTATACGGAACAACACAGGACATGTGGTGGTATCAATTCTTGGGGGATTGGGCAGAAGTATTTCTAGGAAAGTAATGTTGTAAAAATTATGTATTTTAAAATAGTTTTAAAATATTTAAATTAATATTATTAATTTAATTTTAAATATTCAAATTAATTTAAATAATTATCATTATGATTTTAAGATATTTAGAATTATTACTAATTATTGTAAACTTAAATTATGAATCAATCATTTTAATTATCCATTAATGGTCATTATATTTTAAAAGTTGACCGTTGAAAAATTATTACGACATTATTTTTTGCCGTTTTTAATTTAATTTCTGACAGGAATTTAATTTCTAACCCTAACAATCTTCTATATATAACACTATTTCTGATGGGTTAAATATATGAGGTGAAATTTCTTGCTAGTTCTGTTCCTGAATATTTCAGATGAGGCTGTTGTATCATGGGGATTACGCCATGGGCGGACAAATCCTTGAGGACAGTTTAATTACACGCCTCAGCCTACGAGACATCATCAACATCATCAAGCTTCTCCAACGATTGTTCGAAATTATCCAACAATCTCAAGGATTTGACCCATAATATTTTCTTTCTAATAAATTAGATTTTCTTTTTCTTTTGTAAGAGCATGAATATCTTTTTTAATTTTTATCTGTTACATTAATCATCTCTTTGCAAGTTTCAGGTATTCCGCTTAAAAGTCATGTTCCATCTATGAATCATGGAATAGGTCGATTGTCGAGGCACGCAAAGAAGGAACATACTAAAACGAAATTTTTTAACTAACAATATTATTAATAATAAAAAAAATCAACCTTTTTTTTTAAATTCCCACCTTTTGGTCTACTAAAGATTCATCATCATTGTTATTAATATTCTAATTGATTCTGTGATTTATCTTCTGGATCCTAACTGTGATTGATCTTCTAGATCCTAATTGTGATTGATCTTACTCTTGCTATTTGATGATTATCTTGTGATGATTTCTAATTTTAATTTTACCAAAAAAAAAATTTCATAAATTATTATGATGATTAATTTTTGTTCTGCGATTATTTTTTTTGTTGGTTGTGATGATTGAATTTTGACATGGGATAAGTGCCATTATGTATGATTTTTCTTGGAATTTAGTTGGGGTTCAAAAATTGGAATGTTATACCATCACAATGTTTGTTGTTGAGACATAAGTTTTTGGCTTGGAATCATAACCAATTTGCTTGATATCTAATTTAAATTTCAGCAGTAAATGTCTTATTTGGGAAAATGAGTGCTTGCTCTTTGATATTGAATGTTGAGAATATGCAAAAATTTTAGGTTGATATTGCTATATGAGATTTTGTTATTTGTTTTATATATCAATTTTTATTCTATTGATTCCTACTTGATATTTGATATATGAACAAATAATCAAATGTGATGTGAACAAATGTTGGTTATTGCAATAAAATAAATTATATAATCAAATGTGTAAATGCTAGTGATTGCAATAAAATAAATCATATAATCGATTTTGTTGAGTATATTCAAATTATTAAGAAAGTGATATTAGTGAAAATATTTTGAGTGCGTTGCAACAGATTTAAAATATTCAAGAGATACCATTAATTATGGTATGAAAAGTTTTCCACTATATTAAAATAGTATAGTGATGATAAAATTGATTTGTACGAGAATAAATCAAAATTGGATTTATTTTAATCTTAAACAAGATATCGTGATTTGGATTATCCAAATATATAATAAAATATGTTATAGAGACCAAATCATTATTTTTTGATTTGGGAGAATTAAAGAATGTGTACTAAGAAAAATTCTTAGTAGAGACTGAAAAGAATAAACTATGTTTATTGTAAGCATACTTATGATTGCCAAGGAGCAATAATAAAAATTAAGTGATAAATTGAGATATAATCACATATGTCACAAAGTATTGTGAATGATCACTAAATAACTAGTGATTCTAATTAACGTGAAGTCAAAATGAAATTGATCTTATTTCTCACAAAGCAAAAAGCTTAGTGAATGACATCGAGGAGAATAAAGTTTTAGCCAAAATAAAATCAACAATAATAGGAACCCAACCTTTGTGATTGGAGATCCCATGAAGAAGGTTCATATGGGTAATAACAAGTTATTGTTGGTCTTTCTAGCACTATTTATTCTTTGTTCCTATTGTGTAAGAAGTGTTAGGCTGCACTGAACGAGAGGTTATTTCTAAGATGTTTAATGACTATCATATCCCTTATGGGTGGTGTATGAAATGCAGAATACACTTGATGAAGTCACCTATATGAGTGTCAAGTGGGACCGCTTGTATGAGATTGAGGCACAATCTCTAGAGCACTCATGAATCGACCAGGCACGCACATGGCCTATTTGCGCAAAGACGACGAAAACGGCAAGAATTGGGGTGTAATGTGACACGTAAACCTCTGTGTTACAACCAGGTGTTTTTGGTTCATAGAAGCTCTGCTTCACCAAAGCATCGTCAGTTAAATTTATTTGTCTAGGGTCTGGTTCATAGTCCAAAAGACACCGGATCTAATGCATTTACACTTGTGTTAACCCAGTAAAATATATCTTTTAATTTATTTTATTTTTAAACCTTTTTGAAATAGTGGGGGATTGTTGTAAAAATTATGTATTTCAAAATAGTTTTAAAATATTTAAATTAATATTATTAATTTAATTTTAAATATTCAAATTAATTTAAATAATTATCATTATGATTTTAAGATAGTTAGAATTATTACTAATTATTGTAAACTTAAATTATGAATCAATCAGTTTAGTTATCCATTAATGGTCATTATGTTTTAAAAGTTGACCGTTGAGAAATTATTACGACATTATTTTTGCCGTTTTTAATTTAATTTCTGACAGGAATTTAATTTCTAACCCTAACAATCTTCTATATATAACACTATTTCTGATGGGTTAAACATATGAGGTGAAATTTCTTGCTAGTTCTGTTCCTGAATATTTCAGATGAGGCTGTTGTATCCTGGGGGATTACGCCATGGGCGGACAAATCCTTGAGGGCAGTGTAATTACACGCCTCAGCCTACGAGACATCATCAACATGATCAAGCTTCTCCAACGATTTTTCGAAATTATTCAACAGGTAACTCATTTTATTTGGAGTGGATTGCAGGTTGGAGCATCATGTCTTCCTCTTTCAATATTAAGGTAGATTAGAAGTGAGATGTGTTATATTTTCCTATTAATCGTTTTAATAATTTATGAACAATACACAAAACAAAACAGGTAAATTTATTTAATATTTTAAAAGCATAAAAAACATTTAATACTTTCATTCGATCATCTAGTAAGTAAGAGAATGTTGTAGAATGATTATTCAAGGAAAGATAATGTTCTGTAGTTCACTTAAACATTCTATCTTTTATTTGACCTAAAAATGAAAAAGAAGAGGTTATTGTAATATATGTAAAAATTATTGTAATATATATATTTATTTGAATAATTATTTTTTTATTTAAGGACATAAATTTTATTTAAAATATTTATATTCTTTTATTTCAATTTTTATTCCTTTTTATTTTAATCAAAATCATAATAATTTTTTCTCTTTTCTTTTTATTATGTTCTCTTCCTATTTTTTTCTCTTTTCTTTTTTTTTTTCAAATGCAAACGAAGTAGTAGTTATATAAATATACTGTCTTTGATAGCTTTCAAAATCTTATGTGCGGTTTGGTTTGTAAAAATGTTTCTGTTTCAATTTTTATTTTATGGCTTTAAAATTTGACACTAGAAATATTTAAAACAATAAAAACTGAAAATAGTTTTCTTATTTTTCCTATTTTTTATACAATATATTAAAAATATAAAAAAATAAAACTTTAATAAATATAAATAAAAATAAACAATAAAAACAGAAAATATTTTCACTAACTAAACTCCAGCTAAATTTTTACGAGTATTTCATATTTTCGGTCAAAACAGGTGGTACTAGCAAGACAATCAAGCTCCATAATGTCTATTTTCAATTTCTTTTGTTTAGCCAGTTAATTAAATAATGAATTAAATTGTTTTAGAGTAAGTTTAGAAGTGAGTTTAAAGAGAAAAAGAAAGGAAATTTTTTATAATAACAAAATTTTATATATTAAATTTCTTTTAACATATTTTTATTTTATTGAAAATATTAAATTAAAAAATATTTATTAAAAATAAATTTTCATCCTCCTGTATTTTCCTTAAAACCCCAATCTTAAACATACTTTTATAAAAGTACGTACTCCAACAAGTTAGTCATTATGCTTATTGTAGAAATATTAGTGCATGGTTACCAACATGCATTGTATTATGATGTTCTATTAACATAAATATTATATATATATATATACATATATATATATATATATATATATACATTAAAATTAAAAAAATATTTACAACATATTCTTTTAAATACATATTTAAAACACATCTCTTCTAATTGATCAAGTTTTCTTAAAGTTAAAGAACTTTAAAAGAAAACTTATAAATTGATTATTGTTTATAATTTCTTTTAAAATTAAACAATTACATAGGATTATCAGGTAACGTGTTACTAGGATCCCTCTTCAAATTAAAGAAATGCATGGATTAATAGCAAACAAAACAATCCGCATAGAAGAGTTGTTCCATAAAGCTTGAGATTCTAATTACACAATGATTAGATGAAGAGATATTCAAAATATTTGGCATTCGGCTCGATCTAAATGCGATAGAAAATAGAATCAAGCTAAAGAAAAACATTGTCGCAACCGTAATTCCGACGAGACGACGAACCCGCTAAAATTTTAAAAATATTTTTGATTTTGATGATGTGGAGTCGCCACCAAATTTTTATTTAAGGGAAAATATTTGGAAAAAACCCTGGATGAGATTTAGGTTCGGGAGTCGGTTACGAGTGGGGAAGGTATTAGGCACCCCACTCGCATGTTCCGAAGAACAGTACCCTTAAACTGAGTGTATGATTATTTGAAAACGATTTGATCCCTTTTATTAGAGTGGAAATAAATATTTGATGGAGGTTAGCCTGACAGGACTTGATCCTGCTCCTACGTATTCCCTGGTGCAATGGGAAACTCAAGGCTTACGTAGTTCTGGTTTATGAAGGCTTGACCTTCAAAAGTGCTTGAGAAAAGATTATTTGGTTTGTGAAGGCTTAACCTTCGAAAATGCTTGAGAAAAGATTATTTTAAAGATCTTGCTTTGAGAAAGTTTTATCTTTGGGAGGGATTTTTGGCCCACTCATGCACAAGGCCCGAGGCGGCTAAGGCAGCACGGGGACCTATACGAACTACAACATGTTGAACAGCAGGTAAACCGCCAGTTCCTCATGTAGAGCCCATCGCGTGAGACCTATAATCCCAAAATATAAAAAAAGATTTTTAAATCTTAGAGAAGACCTCAAGTCCACTCATGCACAAGACCCGAGGCGGCTAAGGCAGCACGGGGACCTATATAAACTACTAAATGTTGAGCAGCAGGTAGACCGCCAGCTCCCCATTTAGAGTCCATTGCGTGAGACTTAAAGATCCCAAAATATTTAGAAAAAGATTTTTAAATTTCTAAAAAAGGAATAATTTGCAATTGACGTTGATCCTTGAAAAACTCGAATTTAATAGAAGAGTCCTCATTTTTTTGACTTTTGGAGTGATTGGGGTTTTAATGTAATTATTTAGCAATTATGAGATTTTTATGAATTTTCTGGAATTTTCGTATTTTTATTATTTTCTGGATTTTTTAATATTTTTTATTATTTCTGGAAATCTTGAATTTTTTATTTATTTCGGGAAATATTGAATTTTTTATTAATTTCTGAATCTTTTTGAATTTTTTTATTAATTTTTGAATTTTTGTTGATTTTGAATTTTTTATTAATTTTTGAATTTTTTATTAATTTTGAATTTTTGAATTTTTTTTATTAATTTTCTGAAAATTTTTATCAATTTTCTGGAAATTTTGAATTATTATTAAATTTTTTGGATTGGGGACAATTTTAGCATTTATGGAAAAGTTAGGGGTCCTGTGGTAATTTTGGAAATTCTGGGACAGAATTGGTATTTTGAGAATTCTGGGGACAAATTTGGTATTTTGAATTCTGGGGGCAGATTTGGAAATAATGGAGATGTGGGGGTTAATTTGGGAATAATGGAGATGTTTATGGACCCCACCGTCTTAATCCCCTTTTGTCTTTTTGTGCATGGATTTTATGGCCAAATTATGAGACAGATTCTTAAATCAAATGGATTTTATGGCCAAATTGACGTTGCTGTGTATACGAGATAGATTCTTAAATAAAAAAGTAGCTCGTGAGGATTGAACTCAGGGACTTGTGGGTGGCAAGCAACCTCCCTTGCCATTGGGCCGAACCTGGGATTATGCATTTAGTGCCCAGGACTAAATTAAGACTGCATGTTCGCAGGTTAGGACCTTGCATGTAGACCGCTTGGTTTCTTATGCATAGCTACATTAACCACAGGCATGGGAGCGTGCGTCTGCAATTCCATGATTACTGAACGTTAACTTGGCTCATGCTCCATCAATTTGGCGTCTATGATTCCAGGTTCCCTTTTAATTTTGATTTGAATCTCTTTGATTTGATGTGTTTTTTTTAATTTGGCTTAGCTTTAGGGGAGCCATACACCTGCACCTGCATGTTGGAATCTGGGTCCACACAGCATTCTTCCTTATTCATTTGTGCAATCACCAAGTCGCTTATATCTACTAGGCACGTATGAGACTTGGATTGCAAGTATTATCTAAATGTCTCCCAGCTGTGGTGTGAGCTCCCTCGAGGTCTGATTCGTGACGGGCACCTACACTCTTGGTCCACGGGATTCGATCTTGGAAAATGGAGGCTGAGGGATCACTTTGTGCTCTCAATGCATTGTGTTAAGCCTAGACAGCGAGCATGGCTCAGCTGGGTGCAAGCTCGACATCATAGCCGACGACTAGTGAGTGAAGAGGCCCCCTACCTTCTTAGATGCCTCAAGCGGTTCCATTTTGCGACCATGGCAAAGAGACACCTGCTACCGATCTTGATCTTGAGGTATCTATAATTCTCACCATTAATAGTGAGGGAAATGGCTAACAAGGCATGCAGTGGCAGGATCCTGTCATCGGTCCACGGGTGATTTGGAGAACCGCGATTAAGGTTGGGTTCTAATGCGCACAAGAAAGGCAACAAACGTCAATGGAAGTTAGGCAAGTCCATTCCCCCAAGGTTTATGCAGAGATATGGAGGATCTCTAATAACTCTCTAGGATTTGCGCTTCGCCGATTTAGATCAGATTAAAAAAACAGGGTTCCAGTATGTAAATGAATTACAATGCAAGGATCAAGCAAAGTATTCCAGTGAATCAATTTTGTTTCTTCCAATCATATTCACGCAATTGCCTGTAATACTCTCGCAGAATGCGATAGATCTTTGATCTCAATCCAGAAACAACTTATTGATGCACATGGAGACACAATATATATTTTCTTGACAGGAAAAACAGAGGTGTTGCAAGTTCTAAAATAGAGAAAGCAAGAAAAACTGTAAAAGCAATGTTAATCAAAGCACGATATGATCTTTTCTGTAGTATCTTTTGCTATTCAAAAATCCCGATTCAAGAAATTCGCTCTCATGCATAACAGTAGCTGAAACCTTACCTTGTGATCTTGCTGAGGGAATCGCTTGCTTGTCGATTGATCCCAAAGATTTTGGATAACCGCGATCCACCAATGCTGGAGAAATGGTTTCAGGAGCTTCGGCGTAGCGATCCAGGGAGGAATCGAGAACTCTCCTCACTTTTCCAAATTTCTCTCTCTTTCCCCTAAAGTTTTCAAAAATAAAAAACCACTACCAAAAAAATCCCCTCCTTCTCTAATATTTTTCCTTTTTATACCCCCTTTAGTTTTCTTCTTTTTTTTTTATATCCTTTTTAATTTTTCTAGTTTTTTTCTACTTTTCATAATTTTATCTTTTTGTATTCTTCTTTTCTATTTCATGTGTTATTCTTCTTTTTAAAGATTTTCTTCACTAATTTTTTTTATTTTTCACGATTTTTTTTACTTTTGTATTTTTTATTTTTTATTTGTTTTCTTCCTTCTTCCTTCTTTTTTTTTTCTTTTTCTTTTTGTTGTTTTTTTTTTATTTTTGTTTATTTATTTTTATGAATTGTTTTTGTAAAATGTATTTTTTATTTGTTTATTCTTTTCAGTATTTTTCAAAAATGCTTTTCATTTATTTTGTTCACTTATCTTGTAATTTTTACTTGCTTTGTTTCTATTTTGTTTCATTTTTTGTATTTAATTTAGTGTAGGTTTCTTGATTAATTTTAATAGTTGGGGGCCTCGGACATAAACGGGTGTTTACAGTTTGCCCCTCTTTACTCATTTTCTTACTCAGTAATAAGAGAAATGATTCTCTGAATTATTGAGGTAGGAAATGAGTAAAGACGTGAACACTTTATGTCCGAGGCAGGCTTTTTGAAGAAAGTCCGAGAGTAACACTAGAAGCCTTGAGCTTAAATTGAGAGGTTTGATTGCATAACCTGATTAGGCTATGGATACTGTTGAAGTACAAGAAAATAAGGTGAGAAGGGCCTATTTGAGGCAGGAAAGCATGCAAGAACAAAAATGTAAGATATGTACAAGGTGGCCTGACAATATAGGCCGAAGTGCAAAAAGAAAACTTTAATATGCAGAAAGGGAAACTTGATGGCGGCCTGACACTATAGGCCGTGATGCAGAAAACTAAACTTCATGAGGCCTGACAACATAGGCCATGATGCAGAAATGTAAACTTGATGGTGACCTGACACTATAGGCCTTGAAAAAAGGTAAACTTGATGGTGGCCTGACAACATAGGCCATGATGCAGAAATTAAAACTTGATGGTGGCCTGACAACATAGGCCATGATGCAGAAACTTAAACTCGATGGGGATCCTGTTGTTGACGGGAAGAATGCAAATGAAATCCTGCTGTTGCCGGGATGAATGCAAACCTGCTTGACAGGTAGACAGAGAAATAAACATGCTTGAAGTCCTGTTGTTGACGGGAGAATGCAGATGAGGTCCCGCTGTTGCCGGGAAGATGCGAATGAAATCCTGCTGTTGCCAGGATAAATGCAAACCTGCTTGACAGGTGGACAGAAAATAAACGTGCTTGAAGTCCTGTTGTTGACAGGAGAATGCAAATGAGATCCCGCTGTTGCCGGGAACATGCAAATGGAATCCTGCTGTTGCCAGGATAAATGCAAACCTGTTTGACAGGCGGACAGAAAAATAAACGTGCTTGAAGTCCTGTTGTTGACAGGAGAATGCAAATGAGATCCCGCTGTTGCCGGGAACATGCAAATGGAATCCTGTTGTTGCCAGGATAAATGCAAACCTGCTTGACAGGCGGACAGAAAAATAAACGTGCTTGAAGTCCTGTTGTTGACAGGAGAATGCAAATGAGATCCCGCTGTTGCCGGGAACATGCAAATGGAATCCTGCTGTTGCCAGGGTAAATGCAAACTTGCTTGACAGGTGGACAGAAAAATAAACATGCTTGAAGTCCTGTTGTTGACAGGAGAATGCAAATGAGATCCCGCTGTTGCCGGGAAAATGCAAATGAAATCCTGCTGTTGCCAGGATAAATGCAAACCTGCTTGACAGGTGGACAGAAAATAAACGTGCTTGAAGTCCTGCTGTTGACAGGAGAATGCAAATGAGATCCCGCTGCTGCCGGGAAAATGCAAATGAAATCCTGCTGTTGCCAGGATAAATGGAAATGTAATCCTGCTTGACAGGATATGTGCAGAAAAAATTGATGAGGCCTGACAACATAGGCCATGATGCAGAAAATTAAAGGTTGATGGCGGCCTGACAACATAGGCCTGAAAGCAGTAAATCTAAACTATGGCGGCCTGACAACATAGGCCTAAAAGCAGTAAATCTAAACTATATGGCGGCCTGACAACATAGGCCTAAAAGCAATAAATCTAAACTTACGGCGGCCTGACAACATAGGCCTGAAAGCAGAAAAGAAAACTTGAGGAGGCCTGACAACATAGGCCAAAAGCAATAAATCTAAGCTACATGGCGGCCTGACAACATAGGCCTGAAAGCAGTAAATCTAAACTGTATGGCGGCCTGACAACATAGGCCTGAAAGTAGTAAATCTAAACTATATGGCGGCCTGACAACATAGGCCTAAAAGCAATAAATCTAAACTTACGGCGGCCTGACAACATAGGCCTGAAAGCAGAAAAGAAAACTTGAGGAGGCCTGACAACATAGGCCAAAAGCAATAAATCTAAGCTACATGGCGGCCTGACAACATAGGCCTGAAAGCAGTAAATCTAAACTGTATGGCGGCCTGACAACATAGGCCTGAAAGTAGTAAATCTAAACTATATGGCGGCCTGACAACATAGGCCTGAAAGCAGTAAATCTAAACTATATGGCGGCCTGACAACATAGGCCTGAAAGCAGTAAATCTAAGCTACACGGCGGCCTGACAACATAGGCCTGAAAGCGGTAAATCTAAACTATATGGCGGCCTGACAACATAGGCCTGAAAGCAGAAAAGTAAACTTGAGGAGGCCTGACAACATAGGCGAAAGTGCAGAAACGTAAACTTGATGAGGCCTGACAACATAGGCCAAGGTGCAGAAAAGTAAACTTGAGGAGGCCTGACAACATAGGCCGAGGTGCGGAAAAATAAACTTGAGGAGGCCTGACAACATAGGCTGAGGTGCAGAAAAATAAACTTGATGAGGCCTGACAACATAGGCCAAGAATGAATGATGCATTCTACCTTGCGCTTGAAGGTTATTTCCTTGAAGAGACTTGGGCAACCATTTTGCCCTAGTTTGGAAATTTCTTGATAATTAAGGGCTATCTTGATTAGAAGGAACTTTGGGCAAGTGTTTGCCCCAGTTTGGAAGATCTTTTGGGAGTTGCCCCCGTTTTTATTTTGATATTTTGAATTTAAATCTCTTTTGGGAAAACGTTTGCTCCAGTTTGAGCTTGACTCAGAATTTGAGGGTGACCTCAAATTGAATTTTTATGGGCGAGCATTTGCCCCAGTTTGAGCTTGACTCAGAATTTGAGGTGACCTCAAATTGAATTTTTGTGGGCAAACGTTTGCCCCAGTTTGAGCTTGACTCTGAATTTGAAGATGACCTCAAATTAAATTGTGTGGGCAAGTATTTGCCCCAGTTTGATTTTCTGGCGTTGAGGAATTGAGGATAGCCTCAACTTGAATTTTCTAGGCAAGTGTTTGCCCCAATCTTGTTCTTGGTTCAGAATTTGAGGATGGCTCAAATTAAAAATTTTTGTGGGCAGGCGTTTGCCCCAGTTTGAACTTGATTTGGTTTCAAATTATGATTGATTTGGAAAATTTAGTTTTGAAAAATGGGTTATGAAATGCTTGAATGAAAAGATGCTTATGTGCTGTTTGAATAAATGAAGAGAACGTGGTGATGCTTGAATGAATGCAGAAATGATGCAGGGTTCTTATTTTAATGCTTGAAATAATTTTTTGATGAAACAGATGTTATTGAATGCAAACCATGAAATGGTGTAAAAAGTTTTGTTTCTCTTGATTTTTTGTTTTTTCTGACACATTCTTCCTCGACAACCCTCTAGTTGGTGTGACAAGAATCAAAAAATCAGGATGAGTTAGATTGACTTAAGTTCGGTGTTTTGGTCAATCTCTTGGCTTCTTGATCAACTTTGGAGCTTCTTTTCTAGGATCTTCAAGACCCGACAATGGTTAACAGTATTGATTAAGACACACTCCTTCTTTGGTGGCATCATGGCTGGTAGGAAGATGAATCCTTGGGAAACAATCCTACCGTGTTGCAATGGTCAAGGATTCATCCAACTTGTCATAATTTTCAAAATTAATCCTTTTTATTTTTACATTTTTCACATCTATTTTGGCATGTGCGCTATTGAGGTGTGCGAAGTGATTCTGGATGGTTAATGAAAAAATATAGAGAAGGTTTGCAAAGGATGTTTGAGGTAGTGTACTTGAAAGGGAAAGATGACAAAAGATGTGGGTTCGATTGCCCAAATGGCACCTTTTGGTGAAAAATGCCAGTGCTGCTTTTCATAATTTTGATTGTCGAATTAATCGAACTCGAGAAAATGGCAAAATTTTGCCCCAGTTTTAGGGATATATGAGGTGCAGGATATCATGTTGTCCTGGAATTCCTGGTTTGACCTTAATTTTTGCCTGGGTTGTTCTTTTGAGTTTTCAACCCAGCAGGTCTTTTGTATTGCCCTAACTTTTGTCAAGGTTGCCCTTACGGGTTTTCAACCTAGCGGGCTCTTGATTTTGGTACCCTAACTTTTGCCTAGGTCTCTTTGAGGGTTTGACCTAGCGGGCCTTTGCTTGATTATGCCCTAACTTTTGCCTAGGTCATTCTTGATTGTTGACCTAGCGGGCTTCTATTTGATTATGCCCTAACTTTTGCCTAGGTCGTCTTTGATTGTTTGTCGACCTAGCGGGCTTCTGCTTGATTATGCCCTAACTTTTGCCTAAGTCGTTTTTGATTGTTGACCTAGCGGGCTCTTGCTTGATTGTGCCCTAACTTTTGCCTAGGTCATTCTTGATTGTTGACCTAGCGGGCTTTTGCTTGATTGTGCCCTAACTTTTGCCTAGGTCATTCTTGATTGTTGACCTAGCGGGCTTTTGCTTGATTGTGCCCTAACTTTTGCCTAGGTCGTTCTTGATTGTTGACCTAGCGGGCTTTTGCTTGATCGTGCCCTAACTTTTGCCTAGGTCGTTCTTGATTGTTGACCTAGCGGGCTTTTGCTTGATGGTGCCCTAACTTTTGCCTAGGTCGTTCTTGATTGTTGACCTAGCGGGCCTTTGCTTGATCTTAATTTTGCCTGAATTATTGTTGGAAACCGACAAGACCTTTTTTGGTCATGACTTTTGTTGATATAATCTTGAACTTTAACCCTACTTTTGCCTGGATCGTCTTGGCTTAATCCAGCGAGTTTTCTCTTCTTCTTGAATTTCATGTTTTGACCTTAATCTTGCCTGGATTATTATTTTTACTTTAATCCAGCAGGTCCTCTTCTTTTCCTTGAATTTTGAATTTTGACATCGACCTTGCCAGGGTCATCTTGGTCTCCAATTCAGCGGATCTTATTTTGCATCCCTAAATTTTGTCTGAATTTAGACTTGATTCCAGCGGGATGTTTTATTTGACAGGACATTTTGAATAGGGATCTAGAATCCCTGGTTGTTATTCTGCTTCTTCATTGGGCTTTTTTCTTTGAGCTTGATTAATCAGACGTTCAAGATTATTTATTACAGCACTGGTATTATCACCAATTGATATTTATTTTTGGATATAGGAAGAAGAAGTGAGCTTGAATGATGAAAAGGAAGGGTAAAAAAATTTTTTTTTAGAAGTAAAGCCAAAGATGTAAAACACGTGCTCCAAAAACATGAAAAATGTAAATTTTGTGTTAATCATTGAAATTTATTTACAAAAGATTAACTTTGAAAAGTACGAGAATTTCTGGATGAATATCCTCAATTTGTACAAGGCGCCCTGTCGTGCTATTCCCGTCTCTTTCAGCTGGCTGACGAGCTCTCGTGATTTGGCAACGGATTATTTTCTGTATTAGGAGCAAGCCTCCCAAAATCCAGCCATTTTGCATCAATCAGGCTTTGTACCTTTCGCTTCAACGCTAGGCAATCCTCAGTAGAATGACCAATAAATCCTGCATGGTAATCACATCTGGCATTTGGATTGTACCAATTAGGATATGGTGGCTCTTGAGGCTTCAAAGGATAAGGCGCGACCAGAGAGTTTTGAATCAACCGAGGTAGCAGCTCGGTATAGGAGATTGGGATAGGGTCAAATTGGACAGGTTCTTTTTCCTTTTTCTGACCTTGGTTGGTATTTTGGCTTATGGCTTGTGTTTGGGCCGTATATGGTGTTGGTGGCCGGACTTGTGTCGCGTAATTGTAAGTAGGATGGTATGGTGTTTGGTATGCAGCGGCGATGTAAGGATATGGTGTGTAAGGTGTGTATGGTGTATACGGTGGTGGTCGGAAGCCAGTTGGACCATACTGTGCCATTTGAGGAATGTATTGGCCTTGATTAGAAGCCACATTGTAAGCTTCACCTGTCCTCCTTTTTTCTGTAGAGGCGTCAACTGTCCTTGTGGCGTTGTGCATGATTTTTCCTCGACGCATGCCACCCTCGATCCTTTCTCCAATGATGATGACATCAGAGAAGCTAGAAGTCACACTGCCAATCATCTTGTCATAGAAAGGACCCTGGAGTGTGTCTACGAACGTGCTGACCAGCTCTTTTTCAGATAGTGGAGGTTGCACTTGAGCAGCTAGCTCCCTCCATCTTTGAGCATACTGCTTGAAGGTCTCATTCCCCTTCTTGGCCATATTCTGGAGTTGGGTTCGATCGGGAGCCATCTCGGCATTGTACTGATATTGTTTGAGGAAAGCCTCAGCCAGATCCCTCCATGAACGGATGTGTGTCCGCTCTAGCTGAGTGTACCAGGTTGCAGCTGCCCCTGTTAAGCTGTCTTGAAAAAAATGGATAAGAAGGTTCTCATCGTAGGTACATGCAGACATCTTCCTACAGTACATAGTCAGATGTTTCTTTGGACAGCTGGTTCCTTGGTATTTCTCGAATTCAGGAACCTTGAATTTGGGAGGGATGACCACGTCTGGTACCAAGCATAGATCAGATGCATCTTTGGCTTCATAAGTGTTTCCCTCAATTGCTCGGATCCTGTCCTCTAGACCCTTCCATTTTTCTATATCTTCACTTGAAGGATGGTTTGGGTTTTCCCTTGGCATGTGGTGATGGTGATAAGACGGTATGTATATAGGGTGCGGCCCTTGGGTGAACATAGGGTGCGTTCCCCCAACGGCTGCTTGGTAGGCTTGTGAAGTGGTGTTTGGAGGTAGGTTATGTGTTTGGGTTTGTGTTTGGGCTTGTGTATGGGTTTGTGTTTGGTTGTATGAAGGTGCATGCCCATGAGGAAACCCATAATGAACTCCTTTGGTTGGCGGAGGCATAGTTGATGGCGAAGGGTTTTGTGGAGTGAACCCAGGAGGATATGACGGGTCTGTGGGTTCTCCCAGAGATTCCTTCTGTTTTGACAATTGGATGGCCTCCATCAGCTTGGTCATCTGCTCCTTTAGAGTCTTGACCTCATTTCTCAGTTCCTCATTTTGTCTCTCCAGCTCATCCATGATTCTTGATTGTGTATGAGTCCTATAAGGATGTCGAGGAAGCTGTGTTTCTCCAATTTTCTGTTAGAGTTAAAAATTAATTTTTGAAAAATAATTTGAATGCAAAAATCATGAATGATAAAGATGTTGGGGTAAAATGAGTATGTGGATGAAAAATGATTTTTGAAATATTGTTTTTTTTTATGATAAATTTATTAATGAATGAATGCATGCCATGTACAAATAATTTTTAGAGACTTTTTGAAGTTTGACTATTTTGAAAATGAATCAGAGTGGCTTTATTTATTCATCCTTGATTTTTTAACAACTTGTTTTTAGGAGTTTTGATATTTTTTATTTTGCTAGAAAACTTTAGTTTTGTTTAAAATCTTCCTAGAAAGCATTCTTTAGGTTTTCAATGTTTCCTTTTCTGTCTATTGAATCTTTTTATTTTTCAGTATTTTCAAAAGATTGTTTTCCTAATTTCTCTATTTTTAAAACATCTTTTTAAGTTTGTTTTTGTTTTTTCTTTTCAATATTTTCAAAATATTTTTCTAATTTTTCTTAGAAATTTTCTCCTTCTATTTTGGTTTTCTTGATTTTTATCTTGATTTCATTTTTGTATCTCCCCAATTGTAGCCTTCAAATCGCTTGTATCTTGAAAGGGGTGTGTGTGCCCTTTTTATTTCTTATGTAGGTTACCTGTCCTGAGGATCTACGGTCTTTTATATGAACCTCTCAAAGGTGGTTTGTAATCCTGGGGTGTAGAGGTCACTAGAGCCAAGTTCCAGTCCATAATGCTTGCCACAACAGTAGAAGTAGCCACTAGTTGTGGGGCATTACAAATAGGACGCACTCTAGCCGGGATTTTTGTGATAGCCACACAGGACGTAGGCCCCAGCGTGACACCACTAGATCCCTCTATCCTAGGCAACACTCAGACCCGGGTATAGGGCCCCACTCATGATGGATGCATATGCATTAATGTAGTGTGGAGGGCACACAAGTAATTGGGATACCTGCAATTGGGGAACTTGCACAGATATATATTGCAATTTATGATTCATCTATCCTAGGGTTGTACAAAGAATAGACAAACAAACAACAGATAAATAAACAAGAAAATGAATCGTGCAATCAATAAAATGTGCAAACAAATAGGGAAGAGATCAAATATAATGTACACTCAATTGATCGGGCTTGACTCGCTAATGCATCCCCAGTGGAGTCGCCATCTGTCGCAACCGTAATTCCGACGAGACGACGAACCCGCTAAAATTTTAAAAATATTTTTGATTTTGATGATGTGGAGTCGCCACCAAATTTTTATTTAAGGGAAAATATTTGGAAAAAACCCTGGATGAGATTTAGGTTCGGGAGTCGGTTACGAGTGGGGAAGGTATTAGGCACCCCACTCGCATGTTCCGAAGAACAGTACCCTTAAACTGAGTGTATGATTATTTGAAAACGATTTGATCCCTTTTATTAGAGTGGAAATAAATATTTGATGGAGGTTAGCCTGACAGGACTTGATCCTGCTCCTACGTATTCCCTGGTGCAATGGGAAACTCAAGGCTTACGTAGTTCTGGTTTATGAAGGCTTGACCTTCAAAAGTGCTTGAGAAAAGATTATTTGGTTTGTGAAGGCTTAACCTTCGAAAATGCTTGAGAAAAGATTATTTTAAAGATCTTGCTTTGAGAAAGTTTTATCTTTGGGAGGGATTTTTGGCCCACTCATGCACAAGGCCCGAGGCGGCTAAGGCAGCACGGGGACCTATACGAACTACAACATGTTGAACAGCAGGTAAACCGCCAGTTCCTCATGTAGAGCCCATCGCGTGAGACCTATAATCCCAAAATATAAAAAAAGATTTTTAAATCTTAGAGAAGACCTCAAGTCCACTCATGCACAAGACCCGAGGCGGCTAAGGCAGCACGGGGACCTATATAAACTACTAAATGTTGAGCAGCAGGTAGACCGCCAGCTCCCCATTTAGAGTCCATTGCGTGAGACTTAAAGATCCCAAAATATTTAGAAAAAGATTTTTAAATTTCTAAAAAAGGAATAATTTGCAATTGACGTTGATCCTTGAAAAACTCGAATTTAATAGAAGAGTCCTCATTTTTTTGACTTTTGGAGTGATTGGGGTTTTAATGTAATTATTTAGCAATTATGAGATTTTTATGAATTTTCTGGAATTTTCGTATTTTTATTATTTTCTGGATTTTTTAATATTTTTTATTATTTCTGGAAATCTTGAATTTTTTATTTATTTCGGGAAATATTGAATTTTTTATTAATTTCTGAATCTTTTTGAATTTTTTTATTAATTTTTGAATTTTTGTTGATTTTGAATTTTTTATTAATTTTTGAATTTTTTATTAATTTTGAATTTTTGAATTTTTTTTATTAATTTTCTGAAAATTTTTATCAATTTTCTGGAAATTTTGAATTATTATTAAATTTTTTGGATTGGGGACAATTTTAGCATTTATGGAAAAGTTAGGGGTCCTGTGGTAATTTTGGAAATTCTGGGACAGAATTGGTATTTTGAGAATTCTGGGGACAAATTTGGTATTTTGAATTCTGGGGGCAGATTTGGAAATAATGGAGATGTGGGGGTTAATTTGGGAATAATGGAGATGTTTATGGACCCCACCGTCTTAATCCCCTTTTGTCTTTTTGTGCATGGATTTTATGGCCAAATTATGAGACAGATTCTTAAATCAAATGGATTTTATGGCCAAATTGACGTTGCTGTGTATACGAGATAGATTCTTAAATAAAAAAGTAGCTCGTGAGGATTGAACTCAGGGACTTGTGGGTGGCAAGCAACCTCCCTTGCCATTGGGCCGAACCTGGGATTATGCATTTAGTGCCCAGGACTAAATTAAGACTGCATGTTCGCAGGTTAGGACCTTGCATGTAGACCGCTTGGTTTCTTATGCATAGCTACATTAACCACAGGCATGGGAGCGTGCGTCTGCAATTCCATGATTACTGAACGTTAACTTGGCTCATGCTCCATCAATTTGGCGTCTATGATTCCAGGTTCCCTTTTAATTTTGATTTGAATCTCTTTGATTTGATGTGTTTTTTTTAATTTGGCTTAGCTTTAGGGGAGCCATACACCTGCACCTGCATGTTGGAATCTGGGTCCACACAGCATTCTTCCTTATTCATTTGTGCAATCACCAAGTCGCTTATATCTACTAGGCACGTATGAGACTTGGATTGCAAGTATTATCTAAATGTCTCCCAGCTGTGGTGTGAGCTCCCTCGAGGTCTGATTCGTGACGGGCACCTACACTCTTGGTCCACGGGATTCGATCTTGGAAAATGGAGGCTGAGGGATCACTTTGTGCTCTCAATGCATTGTGTTAAGCCTAGACAGCGAGCATGGCTCAGCTGGGTGCAAGCTCGACATCATAGCCGACGACTAGTGAGTGAAGAGGCCCCCTACCTTCTTAGATGCCTCAAGCGGTTCCATTTTGCGACCATGGCAAAGAGACACCTGCTACCGATCTTGATCTTGAGGTATCTATAACTCTCACCATTAATAGTGAGGGAAATGGCTAACAAGGCATGCAGTGGCAGGATCCTGTCATCGGTCCACGGGTGATTTGGAGAACCGCGATTAAGGTTGGGTTCTAATGCGCACAAGAAAGGCAACAAACGTCAATGGAAGTTAGGCAAGTCCATTCCCCCAAGGTTTATGCAGAGATATGGAGGATCTCTAATAACTCTCTAGGATTTGCGCTTCGCCGATTTAGATCAGATTAAAAAAACAGGGTTCCAGTATGTAAATGAATTACAATGCAAGGATCAAGCAAAGTATTCCAGTGAATCAATTTTGTTTCTTCCAATCATATTCACGCAATTGCCTGTAATACTCTCGCAGAATGCGATAGATCTTTGATCTCAATCCAGAAACAACTTATTGATGCACATGGAGACACAATATATATTTTCTTGACAGGAAAAACAGAGGTGTTGCAAGTTCTAAAATAGAGAAAGCAAGAAAAACTGTAAAAGCAATGTTAATCAAAGCACGATATGATCTTTTCTGTAGTATCTTTTGCTATTCAAAAATCCCGATTCAAGAAATTCGCTCTCATGCATAACAGTAGCTGAAACCTTACCTTGTGATCTTGCTGAGGGAATCGCTTGCTTGTCGATTGATCCCAAAGATTTTGGATAACCGCGATCCACCAATGCTGGAGAAATGGTTTCAGGAGCTTCGGCGTAGCGATCCAGGGAGGAATCGAGAACTCTCCTCACTTTTCCAAATTTCTCTCTCTTTCCCCTAAAGTTTTCAAAAATAAAAAACCACTACCAAAAAAATCCCCTCCTTCTCTAATATTTTTCCTTTTTATACCCCCTTTAGTTTTCTTCTTTTTTTTTTATATCCTTTTTAATTTTTCTAGTTTTTTTCTACTTTTCATAATTTTATCTTTTTGTATTCTTCTTTTCTATTTCATGTGTTATTCTTCTTTTTAAAGATTTTCTTCACTAATTTTTTTTATTTTTCACGATTTTTTTTACTTTTGTATTTTTTATTTTTTATTTGTTTTCTTCCTTCTTCCTTCTTTTTTTTTTCTTTTTCTTTTTGTTGTTTTTTTTTTATTTTTGTTTATTTATTTTTATGAATTGTTTTTGTAAAATGTATTTTTTATTTGTTTATTCTTTTCAGTATTTTTCAAAAATGCTTTTCATTTATTTTGTTCACTTATCTTGTAATTTTTACTTGCTTTGTTTCTATTTTGTTTCATTTTTTGTATTTAATTTAGTGTAGGTTTCTTGATTAATTTTAATAGTTGGGGGCCTCGGACATAAACGGGTGTTTACAAACATAATTATCTACAAGCAAAGAATAAAGACAATTACTTTTTAAACCATTATAAATTCCTGCCATCATGCAAATGAGCCTCAATTCAACATCCCACGCATTCTTTTATGCAATCATTTGCTCATGTTCTTTTGACATACATTGACTCAATACTTTTAGGAAGACTTAATATTGGTTTAGGATAGGATAATCTGAATCATGAGGTATAGAGTAACACCTATAATTTCTGATGAAAATTTTTTTAAATTACAAATATCTTTTAATAAAAAATAAAGTAGAAATAAAAATAAAAGCAGAAAGAAATTAGAAAACTTTTAATAAATGATAAAAATGTCTCTACATTATGATAACATAAATAAATGTATAAGTAATGTAAAATAAAAATTAAAAAATATTATAAAGGTTTAGAATCCATTGATGGTTAGAAATCCATAAAAAAATAAAGAGAAAATGAAAATGTCACCAAAATGTCCTTAGAGAGCTCTGTCTCCTATAAGGATTAAAATATTGTTGGAAAAATGGTAAATAACATAAGAACAATTCGAGAATGAACAATAAGTATTAGAAACATCGGGAGAACAGATTGGAAACTTTCAAGGAAATTGCAAAGTAGATGCCCAAAACTTGGAGCTTATCCATGTGCTTAAAATTTCCATGTTATAAATGAGGGGATGACTCACCCCATGAGTCATCAAAGCCATTATGGCATGTAAAATAAAAATATTTATGAGAAGAGATAAAATTAATTATAGTTAAAATAAATTAATTTTGATTAATTAAAATTATCTAAACTTAAATAAATTAAACTTGATTAGTATTAAATTAATCTTAAAGGATAATTCCTTACATTTATATTTAATTTTGAAAGTAGAAATTACATGTAAATGGACCAAAATATCCTTAAGTGGAAATTTAATTCCCATGAGTCCCTAAATGGTCAAATTTGGTATAGGCCACGAGGAAGATTGTAACATCCCAATTTTTCTATGATAAATGTTTGAGGCTACAAATAGTTTCTAGAATAAAACTAGGTGAAATTAGGAAGTTTGGTGCAAATGACGAAAATGTTCTTGCACTTGGTCAGTTCAAATAATGAGCCAGAAAAATGGAAATACAAGTATAAGACATCTTGGAGGGATTATAAACATCATGAATACTTAAAAGTAGTGAGAAAAATTTAGAAACCTGAGAAGGGACGAAAATGCCCTTCGAAAACCCTGAAATTGACCAAATGCCCCTATGAGCTATACTTTTTGCACCAAGCTAATCAGTTCCTATAAAAATAGCAAACAGCCTTAGATTAACATGGGAACAAACCAAAAAGTCTTAGAATTGTCAGAGGAAAAATTTGGAAAATTTTCTGGCAATGCTGAGAAAAATTACAAAAACGCCCCTGGAAGGTCGGGAGGGCAGGATAAGATGATAAGCATGCCAAGAGTGGGCTCCACACCTATGTGCATGAAATGCAACAGCTGGAAAGGTGGTGGTGAGTCACCAAAATGAAGTTAACCAAGTCTTCCACAAAAAGACAAAAGTGAATAGTAAAAAGGTTACTTTAACCATGCTTAAGACTAACTAACCTTGGTTAATTAAAAGTAAAGCATGCTTAGAGTAAATTAATCATAATTAGAGGAAATATCAGCCTAATTAACACTAATCTAAGCCTAAAAGGATAATTCCTTGAATTTTGATTTATTTTGAAAAATAGGAAAAATGTAGGCAAAATTACCAAAATACCTCTAAGTACAAAACTAATTCCACTTGCCCCATAAGAGTCCGAATTTTTTGGGACCCCATTTGATTCATATTTTTCAGCTTAGAAACTCATCAAAATCCTCTCCATTCTCTTCAAGCTTTCCATAACTCCAAACACCCAAAACTTACACTTTAAGCCTAAGTCTACATCTTTAAGACTTAAGCTATATTAAAGTTATAAACACTTAAGCCCCACCACCATCCTTTGTCCACGTCCAGAGCAGACCAAAGGGGACCCAAAGCATCCTTTAAAGCACACAAAAACACTAAGGAGGTCTTCAACAAGTAGGATCTTTCTTCTTGTCTTTTTATGCTTTTAACTTGCCTTTTTATGGTGTGTTTGTTTTCTTTCATGCATCTTTTCTCCAAGATCTGTTTGTCTTCATTCTTTTTCACTTATGAGAGTTTAAAATTTTATTTTAATCATTCAAAATCAGACCCACCTATTTTTAGTGATTTTTGAAAAGAAAAACAAAGTTTGTTTGGTTAAAAGTGCTTCTAGGGCACTTAGAAGAAATTTAATCGGTGGGTTTTGTTTTAAAATTATTTTTGAAGCTTTGATCAGTTTCACGCTCTCATGAGAAGTGTTTTTAAAGCTTATTTTAAAGAGGACGTGTGGATCTTGGAGTAAATCATGAAGACCTACCTTTTAATGCTTGAGAAAAGTGATGATGTGTTACTTGTTTTCATGCTTGTTTTGACGATTAAGTTTTAATATTGTGATTTATCTCTTACGATGATTTATGTACTGGATCTGAACCTCTGATTATGTATGTTAATAGGTGAAATAATGTTTTGTAATAAGTTCCAAAGGTTGCCTTTGGACATTAGTTAGAAAGTTACCACACAAAAGATGTAATTTGTAGCCCAAAAGCGGCTAAATCCTTGTATGGCACCCAAAACTCATCATGACTAGCACCTAAGCATCACAATATGGATGAAACAAGCATGGACCATAGGCAAGAGAGGCTGAAAAAGCACAACACCACTGAAGCAAGGTGGTGTGAGGTGAAAGCTTGGAAGAAATCACCTTGGCTAACAAAGGAGGGCTTTTGGCCACCATTCCAGAAGCATAATTATAACTTGGCTAAAATTTTTATAAGAAAATAAAGCTCTGCAATTAGATTTTAAATTAACAAAATCAACGTTTTAAACAAAGTTAAACAAAACAAAAATGAGTTAAAAATCTCTAGGAGTGCATTCGGCCACCCTAGAGAGATTTTGGTAAAAAAATGCGCTTAAAATGTGATTAAGGAAAAATCAAGTATCTTCAACAAGTAAATAACTTATTTGGAGGTTTAATAATTATTTAAAAGGTTAAGTTTCAGAATATATGGCCTAGGTAAGCTTAGGAAAAAATCTCAAAATTTCTAAGTGATAAAATTTCCAAATAAGCTTAAAATAGGTAACTAGGAAATCTACCATAACTTAAGCAAGGGTAAATGTCAAATTTGTCCACGCTATTAAATTTTGGGTAAAAATACTTAAGATTACCTTATAATATGTCAATTCTAAAGTTTAAACTTGTCCCCTAAGTAAAGGTCAACTAGGATTAAGAAATGGTCAACTTAAGTTAACTAGGGTTAGGAAGAAGGAAACCCTAAACCTAAAAGAGTGGCATTCGGCCACTTAGTAGTTAATTAAATTAAAGGAGGTTTTAATTTCCAATTACGGTTAATTAAGGATCATTTCTATGTAAATAGGATGAAATTAAAGTATGAAAAAGTTTTGAGGAGGGTAAAGAGACCTATTGATTTTTTTTAGGCAAATGATCCTATGGTGAAGAAGGAAATTGTGGAAACCTATGTCTAGGAGGTTGGAATTCGGCTACCATGTTTTAAATTAACTAACAATGAGTTTCAATCCTTAACTAGGCCCAAATAATGATCCTAAATATGTAAGAAAAATATAATGAAGGTGTATGAAAGGTGGAATTTGAGGAAGTAGGTCATTCGTCCATTTAGGAATAAATTGTCCTAGAAGATTAATTCATTTCTACTTAGATATTATTTGGTTTGGAATAAAAGAGACTTTAAAAGTTTAAGAGTCAATTAGACCTAATTATTAAGGTAATACAAAGGAGAACACAAGGTAATATATTTCAAAGGTTTATTAGAGGCATGATTAAGAAGGGTGGATATGACTTAAACTTGAAGTTAGAAGTTTACTAAGTAATTTGATCATAATATACCTTAATGAGAAGAAGTTATAAAAGATTTGTAAATACTTAATACTTGAACTTAGAATAATTAGGACATGCATAAGACTTGAACAAAAGAGAACACAAAGAGAAAAGAACTTGAAAGGTGCCATTCGGCCACCTAGATTAAGATGCTAAGACGTAAAATCTTAATGAACAAATATAAATTTGAGAAAAGGAAAGGATGAGAGGTAAATTAGAAGGATGAGTGATGTAAGTCCTTTGTGTGATTTCAACATCATACCGAATTGAAGCGTTAGATTTGTGGTGTAAATGTGACATTATGTTATGTGATTTACCGATCAAATTTCATTATTAGTTATGAATGCTCAATATCTATGAATGAATAAATGATGGATACTCATGAATGAGAAAGGATGATGATGATGTATGAGATTGGTTTATGATGATGATTGAGATGAAAATTCGAAACCTATATGTGCATTTCATATTGGTTGGAAATTTGTTTGAGCATGCATAATTATTTGGAAGCCACTAAAATGAACTTAAAAAGATTAAGGGATCACTAAAGCAAACTTTATGTGAAAATGTAATGCTACTCTCTTTGTGCCTTATACGCACTAGTATCTAGAGGGCCCTAAAAAGCTCTACTGAAGAGAAGCCAAAGGTTGCTTCTTGAAGCCAAAGGTTGCTTCTAGGAGCCAAAGGTTGCTCCAAAAATCCTTCTACTATGAAGGCATTGAGTCCTTCACCCCTTATGTGGTGGTGACGATCACCTAGGAATGAGCTCATATCCTTAATTTTTAGTAGGAGGTGGGAGTAGAGTCAGTGAGAAGATATTGTTTGACAAAATTTAATACATGTCTATGTCTAATTGTTTTTTCCCAAAGATGGTGAAACTAGATTCATAAAGTGTCTCAAAGGTTGGACAAAGAAATGATAAAGACAAAGAAAAGTAGCAAAAAACAAAGTTTAAGACATAGAATAATTGTATGTCAAATGATATTTTATTTGTAATCCCAAAGTTATGAATGTTAAGAAGAATGTATGGTGAGACACTACAAAGAAATGATAAAGACAAAGAAAAGTAGCAAAAAACAAAGTTTAAGACATAGAATAATTGTATATCAAATGATATTTTATTTGTAATCCCAAAGTTATGAATGTTAAGAAGAATGTATGGTGAGACACTAAGTTGTATGTTTTGAATAAAATTGATCCATTTCATAGAAATGTTTTCAAAGAATTAAAAGTAACCTTTTATGTAAGAAATGATTTCTGAAATAAACTGAAGTGGTTGGGCCTAAAGTGATGACATTAGAACTAAGTAGATAGCTTACTAAGAAACTTAGTTTCTCATCCCTACTTCTTCCCACTTTCTTCCCAGACACCTTGGATGCTGATCATTATGGTAGCAGTTCACGTACTTGAAGCAAACGTGAGGCGCTCTCTCTGAGAGGTGTACATCGCTCTAATGTCAAAAAAAATTATTGTATGCGAGCATCCTAACTACTAATATATAGTATTAGCTAACTTATGTATAAATATTGTATAATAGTTGTAAGTTTATGGTTTTTAATATCTACATGATAAGGCCCACGGGCCTATGACTTATGGTATGTATGAAATGTTATGTATAATTATTGTGTGAGATGTGTGTTATGATTAAATCTTGTTTATTTATTATAGGCAAATGATAAACGAAAAGAATAATATAAATGCTTAGTATTCCTAAGGTTTCAAACATATATAGAAATCTGCTTAATGATTTATTTTACCGCTACGCACATTTTATCGATGAGGCACGCAGTTTATATCAAATAGTTTAAAAAAAAATATTTACCGTATTTTCATAGAAGTATTTTCTAAAATGAATTCCGCATCATGAGATAACAAACTAAAAATGGAACCGAATGATCGACTTAAGCGTGAAATCGGTATTCATTTTTAGGGTGTTATAAAGATCATTTGCTTCATTATCATCCTTCTAAACACTTGAGTAAACTCTCTAAACTCGCTAAAAACTCCAACTTCTCTTTAAACACCAAAACCTACACTAAGCTTGAATTTTCATCTTTGAAGTTTAAGTTAGAACAAGCTAAACAAAAAAAGTCGTACCACCATCATTATAAGATTTATTATGGACCACCAAGGAAAGGGGAACCAACTTCAATAGATCTATCAAATCCTTATATAAGTCTTCAACAAGTAGGATTTTGACCACACACTTTTTGTATGCTTTCATGTATGTGATATAACTTATTTTCTTTCTCTTTTTGGTGGATCTCTCCCTAAATTCTATGGTTCTCATTTGCTTTCCATTTATTTTTTAAAATGAGCATCACCAAGTTTTTGGTGATTTTTGGAAGTTAAAAGAAAAATTTGATGGATTAAAGTGTTTCTTAGAACCTTTGGAGCAATTTAATCAGTTAAAATTTCTTAAAAGTGATTTTTAATAGTTTGGGCAGATTTGAGAGTTTTTGTTAAGAGTTTTGAAATGCTCAAAGTATGGGATGGATAGAACTTGAAGTAGATCTAGTATATCTCTCATTGGTTGTCTTGGAGAATTCTTCCTTTATGGTTTTTATGATAAAAATTATAAGCTTGCTTATGTGTCATCTTGAAAGATATAATCTTGAACTTAAACTTTGATAAAAGTCTAGATCTGAATTCATGTGATAATAATCCTAAAAGACTATAAAGGTTAAGTCCCAAAAGTTGCAAACTTAACTCCAAAATTGGATCTTAAAGCTAATAAGAGCAAGGATGAACTTATGGACTAAAAAGTTGAACAAGACACTTAAAATCCTCCATGATCATGATTAGATCTATGAAGTAAGGACAAATCTCAATGGATCCAAAAGAAAATGATGCAACAAGTTCTAAAAATTTATGATAGAAAAGCCAAGTGAGAAGGAATTGAGAAAAAACCCTAGCTTGGTCATGATGTAGATTTGGCCACTCTCCATTAATGAAGAGAAATTGGGTTTAAAATTTTGACTAAGGTGTAATGAGAAGCCTAACCATGTAGAAGAAAAGAATTACAAGTTTAAAAGAGACCTAGTGATGGTTTAGGTAACCATTTTGGTCATACATGGAAATAGGTTAAGTCAAGCTAGGCTTTGAGTGTTTAAGCTTGGTCTGTTTGAAAATTTTAAGGCCTGAACTTGGGTCTGTTACTTGTCGTAGAATATTTTTGGTTGTCAAGGCCTGCCTTGTCTTATATCCTACAAGTTGTTTAAAATTCTGCAATACAAAAAAGGCTAATAAAAAAACTTTAAGCTTGTATAAATGATTAATTAAAAGGGCCTAAACTTTGAAGCCTACAATATAATGTAAGCTTAACTATATACTTTTAGAGCATGCATACTGAACACTAACTATATACAAATACAATAACATATAAAAAATATAACGCACACACATAGTATATACACACGTAACATGTACGTACGTATATACAAATTTAGATATATATATATATATATATATATATATATATATAAATTAAAGAAAAGTATAAAGCACTTATTCTAGAATTAGAGTAATGTAGACAACTCTTATAATAACATTAGAGAGTTTCACAAATATAAGATTCTTTTGTTTGAAATAAAAAATAAAAAATTTTAATTGTTAATAAATTATATAAATATATTAATATTATATAAATATAATATATTAAAATAAATAGAATAGATATAAATATATAATATATAAAGATAAATGACCCTTGAATTGGCTAAACAGGTTTTTGTTTAAGCTTAAGTTTGACTTGTTTATCTAAAAAGATTTTCTAACAAGCTTGAACTTGTTTATTTATCAAACAAGCCGAGTTGTCGGATGACCTTGCTCATTTTCATCCCTAAAAGTAAGTTAAAATCTTGTTAATACTTAAAAATGAACTCAACTATGCATAAGGTGGTGAATAAAAATTAATTATGGGGTTGTGGGAGTGTAAAGGACCATTCGGCCATGCTTAGTAAGTATGAAGGAAAATTCGTAAAAATTTCTAAGTTGGTTTAGTTTAATAGCCTATGTTCTAGGTAGTACAAATAATCTCCTAAATGTAAGAAAAATGAATCATGGTGCTTTAGGGGCTTAAGAAATCCATTCGGCCAACCATGGATTAATTATACAAATTAAGTTAAATTAGATGCTTAAGGATATATAAATAGAACATGAGTAAGAAACCTTGAATTTATAAGTAAGAAGGTAAACAAGTAAATCAATTAGTGGATTAAACTTGATTAGTAAAGTTAATGGTCAAGAAAACATAAAGAAGATTAACCTAAATAGGCCATTCGACCAACTAATCTAAGACTTTACCATTTCATAAACTTACATTAAAAATATTAAGAGAAACTTAACCTTTAAGAAAAGGAAAGGTTGAGAAGTAACTTGAAAGGATGAGCAAACTAAGTTCCTATGAGAGATTTCTCATAAAACTTAAGAAATAAAATAACATGGACAAATCTTGGAGGAAGGTTGCATGCTGTTCAAAAAATTATATCAAGAATAATTAATAAATTTTGATCAGAAGGAAGATTTCTAATTAGAATAATTATATTAACTTGTTATGTTTCCTCTTAAGTACACAAATATGAATGTAAAATATATGAACTATACTCTTGATTATTTAGAAAAGGATATGTTATATTATACTCATTTGTGGATGGTAAATGTGAAGGTAATTTAGATTATAGGATTGTTATGTGTTTACTGTGCATTTACTGTGCATACAAAGTTTTACCCACGGGCAAGTGCACCTGTCGGTATAGAAAGGGATATTTAAAATCCTTAATATCGTTTCCACGAAGACTATTTAACCAATCTTAAATAACGATTAAATCCTAATTTTTTAGCTCACAAAAAAAAAGAGGTTTGTTTAGAAATATTTAAAGTGAATGTGAAAAAGGGACAAAACCAGAGTAAACGATTTAAAGATAAAAGAGCACAAATACGAGTTCAATTATGGAAAGACATGAGACTTTGGTTGCCTTCTAAATTTACCCAATTTCACCCAATCCCCTTATGAATGATTTGAGTCAATTGCTAACCATCTGTTCTCATTCTATTACTGTCCAATGAACATGCAATAGCTATATTCTTTTCCTTAAGTTACTATCCCAATGATCATGCAAGGTATATAATTAAGAGAAGCATAAAGAACATGCAGACTTGTTAAATTAATAACTGATTAGAAATCGAGGATTCTGATTAATCCTCTAAAACCCTTAGATTCAGTTTACCTTATAGTTCTATTAATTAGGCAATGGTACGATCGCCTATCCCCAAATAACTTAGAAATTAATTCTTATTAATTAATTATATATAATAAGGAAAACACAATTGAATAGAAATACCGAATCATTCATAAATAGGAAAAGGGGTTCAATTGGTTACATTATAAGTTTCACCAAAACCCCATGATTTGGGGGTTAGTTACACACATAGATAAGAAAAATAAAACCATACTAATCCCATAAAACAATCCATAATCCTAATTCTAGAAGAGAATGACAAAACCGTAGTACAAGCAAGGCTGGCAATAGGACGTTGCAACTCGCACTGTTAAAGAGCTTCTGTCTCCAAGATCCTACAGAAGGATACCAAAAGAAAGATGAGAATGGAATGGTGTGTCTCCGTGGTAGTGATAGGCTTACACCTCAGAGAGTGGTGTGGCCTAGCGTGGTGTCATGTGTTGTAGCAAAGCCTCCCTTTTATAGGCGTGGATTAGGGTTTCAATGTGGTGGACCAGGCTTGACCTAGCCATCGCGATCATTCTACGTAATCTTGCAGCGTCGTAGGAGGGCTAACGTATCATTGTTGAATTACATATCTTATCTTTTATGCTCCTTTTACCCTCTTTTTGGTCCAAAACTTGCCTGTTTTTGGATTCTTTTCTTATGTGACCATTCCTGCAAAAATAAGAAAAATTAGGTAGAATTACAATAAATAATCATAAATTATATTGTAATTATAATTAATCTTTCGCATATAAATCAATAAAATGGTGGTTTATCACATCCTCAAACTTAAACATTGCTTATCCTCAAGCAATATCCCAAGGAATGGAAATGTAGCAAGAATAGAATCTATAAACCTCACATATTAAGCATGTAACAACCGAGTATAATTGTCATCATGAGAGCAATTAACAATAATCCAATTAGGACCTTAGTTCCTTGAAATCAAGTATCACACATAGATGTGGTCACTCTTCTCACCATCTCTCAAATGTATAAGGATATATCCTAGAGGTAGAAGACAATAATAATACATCCTAGAAATAGGTTATATACATCCATGTGAAAGAGAAAGAAAAAAAATTAAAAAAAAATCTTTGAATTATATGAACACATAGAGGAATAAAAATTACCTAATATCCTAAAATAAATAATCATAATAATTTATAAAAAACAGGTTGCCTCCTGAAAGTGCTTGTTTTTCGTCATGAGCCTAACGTACCTCTACTAGTGCCTAAGCACAACCACAGGTGACTACCTTAGGATCCAATAACACATTCGTACGTTTATTAACCTTCATCTCTTTCAAGGTTTCCCGTTCTCTTTGACAAATCTTATCACTCCATATGGAAATTCTTTATTCACCTTGCAAGGGTTGCTCCCCCTATTCTTAAGTTTTCCTGGAAACACACAAAATTGTGAGTAAATTAATAATCTCTTACCTATTTGGGACTCACATTTTCGAAAGTATTTAGGATGTCCTATTTTTGTCCTCTATTTGTGGAACCTTGAATTATCACTCATTTTAATCTAAAGTTCATCTTTAAGGCTTGGGTTAAGCCTCCTTTGTGGTTGTGTATATGGTTCACATTCTTCCCCTATAAGAATCTCATGGCTGCAGAGTGTAAGACTTATGTCTTTCATGTCATGAGTGGACCATCTAAACGGTTCTTTATTTTCCTACAAGACCTTTGGAAATTTCTCTTTCATTGTTCCTATAAGATTAGTAGAAATAATAATAGAAATAGAAAAAGTATGAGGTAAAAATGCATACTTTATATTTAAGGAAAGAGGTTTGAGTTCAAGCACTAGAGGTTCTTCAACTAAGGGTTTAGGTTTACAGGTTCCATGACCCTTTATACTATCGAATTTATTACCTACACTTTCAACTTCTTTTGAGCTCTCACCCATAGGGGTTAAAAGGTCATAGTAACATGTTGATGGTTGTCAGTAACCACATGCTCTTTTTCATTCTTTTTTTCCACATGCATCTCCAATTCTTTCTCACTCCTAAGAGTAACCGCATTAGCTTACTCCCTAGAGTTCACCTCGGGCTGGTTAGGTAAAGTCCCGTGTGCTTGTTGTGCTAAAAGGTTAGTGAGTTGTCCTAATTGATTCTCTATATTCTAAAATTTGGTTTCCATTCTGGACTCGAGATTCTAAAAATGTTGGCTCCTTCCTTTCTTGCCTATAGTCTCCCTGGTTTTGTGCGTGAGAGGGCCTGTAAACATATTAAGCATTGTTAGTATAATTATTATCTTGATGCCCTCCCTAAGAGAGGTTGGGGTGATTCTTTTAGGTGGGGTTACAAGTGTTTCCCATATAGTTAGCATCCTCATTTTGTTGGACTATATTAGCTTCATCCATGCATCCTTCATTATCGTGGCTTATGGATTCACAAAAATTACACGAGTTAGACTCAAATGCAAATGAAGGTTGGATAAGCAAGGTATGTTTTGTGTGTGCTTGCATCAGTGTCTCCATATTTTTATTTAAGGCCTTTAATTGACCAGCTATCATAGCAATATGGTTAACTTGATACATTCTTGCTGGTTGGGAATCCTTCTTCATTACATATCTATCAACAGATCTCCATTGTTTTCTATCTATTAACGACTAAGTTTCCTATGATCGTCCATATGTCCTCCAGGAAAATATGTAGAATACCCCCACCAGATGCTGCATCTATAACAGCTTTATTGGAATAGGAAAGACTATTGTAAAAGAACTGCACAAGATGAGGTATTTGGTACCCATGATGCGGGCACCTCCGAAGAAAATTATCACATTTGTCCCAAGCCTCAAACAAGGACTCATTTTCGTACTGAGTGAGATTGAAAATCTTCACTATGATCCTGGACTTCATTGACTGTGGAAAGTATTGCGTCCAGAATAAATGCTCTAATTGGTCCCAGATAGTGATGGATGCTTCCGGAAAAGAGTCTAGCCAATCGTTCACCTTTTCAGTGATGGAAAAGGGGAATAATTGTAATCTAATGGCATCTTGTGTAACACTATTCATTTTGATGGTATTTGTCGGCCTCAAAAATTTTCTGATGTGGAGATGTGGGTCATCAAAGACTGTCTCTCCAAATTGAAACGAGTTCTGAATCATGTCGATAAGGGCAAGCTTAAATTCGTAGTTAGGAACACCATCTAGTGATGTGATCGATATGCTACTTTGTAGGCCCTCACTAGTTGGGGCCATATAATCCAATAATGTCCTTCGTCTTTGTGCTGCCATCTTTCTTGTTTTGGTTTCTCGCCTCAATCTTCTAGTTGTTTTCTCTATCTTAGGATTAAACTATAATTATGGAGCTAGAGAGTGAGTTAGCATAAACAAACAAAAGATCACACAAAGACATAATAATCAAATTTTTTATTTTTTTTATTTTTTTATAAATATATACATGTCTCAAGCAATTAAGATTCAAACTTCTAAGATTGTTGAAAAATAGTCCCCAGCAACGGTGACAAAGTTTTATCCATGCGCAGGTGCACCTGCCGGTGTAGAAAAGGGTATTTAAAACCCGTAATATCGTTCCCACAGAGACTATTTCAACAATCTTAAATAATGACTAATTCCTAATTTTTGAGCTCACTAGAAAATGGTTTTTTATAAATATTTAAAGTGAATGTAAAAATGGGACAAAATGATAGTAAGTGATTTAAAGACTGTAAACACTCAATTATGTCTGAGGCCCCCAATTATTAAATTAATCAAGAAACCAATACTAATTTAAAATAAAATAAAATAAAATAATAAAAATAATAATAAAAAAAATGAATTAATGAATAGAAAACAGACAAATAACAAAAGAAGAAGGAAAAGAAAAAGAAGAATAATAAAAAAATCCAAAAATATAAAAGTACAAAATTCATAATGAATTATTAAAAGATTAGAGAAAAAACAAAGTAAAAAAAAGGAGTAAAAAAAAGAAGAAAGAAGGAAAAAGAAAAAGAAAAATATATAAGATAAATCTGAAAATTATAACATAAATAAATAATAAGTAAAAAGAGGTAAAATCTGGAAAATATATATACAAAACCAAAAAATCAATTAAAAGACATATATATGATAAAAATGAAAATACTGAAAATAAAAAAAAATATAAAAAAATAAAATAAAATAATGTAATCTGAATTAAAAATTAAAAAAAACTTAAAAATATAAAATTAATAACAAAAAAAAACTGATCTAAAATAAAAAATTTATCTGAAATAAAGAAAATAAATGAATAGAGATTAAATAAAAACAAAATCTAAAATCTTAAAAAAATAAAACAAATCTTAAAACTGAAAAAACGAATTAATAAAAAGGAAAAACAAAAATTTTAACAGAATGAACAGAAAAAGAAAGGGATTAACTGAAAAAGGGAAAGAATTAACAAAGAAAAGGGGCTCTTTTGGAGTTCTTTGGACGAGGCCATAAGGGGGGAGCCTTTGGCGTTTGACTCCGCTTCTTGGCCATGAGGAGAAGGGGCGGCTAGAAGGAGAGAGGCTCGTCCAAAAAGCTCAAAAAAAAAGGAGAAAAGGTGTTTTCAAGGGCATGCATGCAAGAGTTTTGAAAGAAATCAAGCGGAGAAGGGGCATTTCAGGGAGAAGGCTGGCGCTGGGGAGGTTTTTTTTAGAATTTCTTAACAAAAGGGTGTGGCTTTTCAGGAAGAAGGGGGACCTTCTGGAAAGTTTTTCTTGCTTTTCTTTCCAAGAAAGAAACCTTCGGTTTTCAGGGAAATTTTTCCTCTGGCCTCATCGATCAAAGAAGAAAAGGGAGTGATGATCTTGGCATGGCTGAGGGCAGACTTTGGCTTGCCATTTCTACGGAGAAAGGAGGACACAATGGCACCTTCCAGGATTGGTTTCGTTCAGAGTTGAGGCAAGCCTAATTCAAGAGGATATCGCATTCTTCTGGAGAGTATTGCGCAAGGATCTGCATCGTCCAGGTCAGTTCCATATCTCTTCTCCTTGTTTCATTCAACACATTTGGGTGTGAGCACATATCGTAATGTTTGGTGGCTCCAATAAATCATACACCAAGCATAGAGGTATTTTGATTGCTAGGATAGACGTCTCCTTGCTACCTGAACTTTGACCTTGAAATTCTTGGTTAGACCATAGGCAATTTAAGGGAATCTGAATACAACTTTGTCGCTAAGGCTAGCCTGTACAGAAGAATCTTCTCAAGTAATGAACTTCTAAAAAGGGAACATTAGGAGTAAGGTAGACCATAGGAAACAATCGTGCCCCAGGCCCGTGAATGTGAACCTTCCATCATGAGTTCTAGGCAAAAGGAATGAAGGTTCAAAGGTTTTACCACCCGCTCGGCGAACTTATCCATCATCACTCTATAGAATATGGGCATTGGATGCGACTAGGAATTCCTATGAACAGCGACGAAGAAATTCAATCTCGAGGTTACTATGCACCCTTCGATCATCCTTGGAGTCATCTTAATTCAGGCCCCCTGTTCATGCTCCTGCAGAGCAAATATCAGTTTTCAAGATATGCATTGTACGAGGCAAGTGCATGGCCTCCCGTGTGCATGCAGAGGCAGTGTTAAGCTTAGAAGACGTTGAAGACCGAGGTAACTGTTGAGACCAACTGCCTTAGTCAACTCATGAATACAGCCTCCTCTCCAAGCCCAAAACGAGAGAGTTAACTCTCACGTCATACATAGCACTCTGAGGACGGTCTCGCCAAAACACAGGAGACCATGTGCATGGATCATAAATGTGGCCTTAGGTATACAAAACATGCTAGTCTAGTTTCTGAGTCCACTACAAAACCCAAGATCAACGCCTACTCTTGATGGCCATGTCTTAGTGTCCAATCAACAGTGGATTACCATGCCAAACCAGGCGTACCCTTCAGCTTTGATCTCCCAGCCAACCTTGTAAAATACATTTCCACCACACAAAGTTAGTATCCTATGTTTAACTATTCGTCTCCTCCGCAATACGTACAGTAGTACTTGTAGTCAATGTAACATGGCCAAGGCTAAATAGATAGTGGCTGGTGGGGTGGCGTGGGTTAGTAGGCTCACCCAATAGGTTCTGTGGCACACCATCTAACCAGGGATAAAGAATTACAGATAACCTCGAACCCCACGTGACCACAATAATGCATGCAACGCGAATCAAGTGTTTATGGGGAGCAGTAGATGGATGCGTTAGGGGCTGGTGTTGTGCATGCACCAATTAACAAGGTACTTGACCATAAATGGCAAGCAATATCTCCCCCTTGCCCAGTCACGGTTCTGCTTGAGTTGCTGGGTTATCAAGTGCCATAAGTGGATCTCTAGTTGATCACGGGGTGCAGAGGTCTTGAGTTGTTAACACTGTGGGTGATGTAACAATCGAACAAAAGGGAGAGAAGGCGAATTTCGCAGGACCTTTTGGCTAGTCATTAAGAAGCCTCTGCCTTGAATACGAGCCATAAATTGATGAGGGGTGCAAGTCCTGTACCTACATAAATTCAATTGGTCAGCTCGGCCCAGCCTAATCAACATAAACCCATCTCCATTCATACTGGAAAACCATGCAAAACGATGCAATATACGTGCACTTACGTCTATGAAATTGTGCTCTTGAATTAATCTGGACGTTGGGGACTTATCAAGCAGCTTGGCTCGAATGGTAGTTTTAACCACGACCTAGGTGAAGGAGGACGGGTTCGAGTCTCAGACAGCACCTTTTGCTTTAATACTTTAATTTCTGAATGTTACCCCTAGTTTTCCTAAAGCATTTGTCAAAGGTATTTGACCCCAAGTGGGGAGCTTGGCCTAGTGGAACAACTCGCTGCCCACGTTCCTCTGAACTCCTGGTTTGATCTCCTGGAGCAGCAATTTCCCTTTTAAAACTTTCCTATACATTAGCTCCAACAGATAGGCTTGGCTCAAGGTAGTTTCCCCTATGCATTAGATCCAACAATTGGGTCTAGCTCGTGGCTTCGACCAGACGGATTCACCCATAAAATGGGACCATGCATTGCATATAATAAATTATATGTACCCGACTACAATCAATCTAGTTTAATTCTATTTTGTTTTTCTTGTTTGTCAAAGTCAAGTTTTTCTTCTGTCTCCAGATTCAAAAGTCGATTTCAAAATTTCATATAAAATCAAGTTCAAATTTAATCCTTCCCCTTTAATTTCTAGTTCAATTCAAAATTCAATATTAAACTGAAACAAATCAAATTTAATTCATTTTCCAATTTAAATTCAGTTTCATTTTTTTAAAATCCAATGCAATTCCAAAAGAAGAAATCAAGTTTAATTCTTTAAAATTAAAAAGTTCAATTTCTCCCTCAAAAACAAAATCAAGCTTAATTTATATTTCTCAAATCAAGATTCATTTCAATTCATATCAAATTCAAGTTATGTTCCATTTTCGAAATTCAATATCAAATTTATTTTAAATCAAAATTCATTCCCTTCTTCAAAATTCAAGTCTCTCTTTCGGAAAAATCAAGTTCTTCTTTTGGATCAAAGTTTAATTTTATTCAAATCAAGCTCCATTTTTTTTAAGTTCCAAATCAAGTATAATTTCTCAAGTTCATTTTAAATGAAGATTCATTTCAACTCAAATCAAATTTAAGTCAAGTTTCATTTCCTAAAACTCAAAATCAAATTCACTTCCAAAGAAAATTCCTTTTTCGAATCAAGTCATTTCTTTTCTTATCTCCATTATATTCAAATTAAAATTCTTCTTCAAATATTTTGAAATTTTTGGTCTCACGCAACGGGCTCTAAACGGGAAACTGGCGGTTCACCTGTTGTTCAACATTTAGTAGTTCGTATAGGTCCCCGTGCTGCCGTAGCCGCCTTAGACCTTGTGCATGAGTGGACTAAAGGTCCCTTCAAAAAATAAAAATGAAAATCTTTTCATCATAATCTCTTTAAACACCTCTGAAGGTCAAGCCTTCGCAACCAGAACTACGTAAGCCTTGAGTTTCCCATTGCACCGAGGAATACGTAGGAGCAGGATCAAGTCCTGTCAGGCTACCCCCATCAAGTTATTTATTTTCACTCTAATTAAGGGATCAAACATTTTCACAAATCACACATTCAGTATGAGGGTACTGTTCTTCGGAACAGGTGAGTGGGGTGCCTAACACCTTCCTCACTCGTAACCGACTCCCGAACCTAAATCTCTTCCTCGAGTCAGGGTTTTTTCCAAGTATTTTCTCTTAAATAAAAATTTGGTAGCGACTTTACATTAATCTAAATAAATTCTATTTTAAAATTTTAGCGAATCTGTCGTTTCGTCGGAATTACGGTTGCGACAAAGACAAAAGAGCACAAATACGAGTTTAATTATGGAAAGACATGAGACTTTGGTTTCCCTTGTAACTTTACCCAATTTCACCCAATTCCTTATGAATGATTTGAGTCAATTGCTAACCATCTATTCTCATTCTATTACTATCCAATGATCATGCAACAGGACGTTGCAACTCGTATTGTGCATGTCATATTGGTTAGATTGTTTGAGCATGCACATTATCTAGAAGCTTTAAAAAGGAATATAATTAACTAAGAGATAACTAAAGAAAGAACTTAATGAAAAGTTAATATCACTTTAAATGTGCCTTGTCCACATTCAGAAGACAAAAAGGTCCTTCTAAGGTGGAGACAAAAAGGTTCTTCAAAAATTCTTCTATTATGAAATGCTAGGTCTTCAATGATTATGATGTTGACGACCATTAAGAAATGAGATCAAGTCATAAGAATAGAAGATATAGTGGCAAATCTAATGAAAAGATATTATTTGACTAAATGTATGATATGCCTAATATATAGATTACCACTAACAGAGTGATAGAGAAATGAGAAGAATTATGATTAAGGTATGAATGAAATGATAGTCAAATGATATATGTGATATGATGTAATGTGATCGCAAGAGTACGTAAGATGTATGGAATCCAAAATAACTAACTTGTATGATTATGATATAAGTTAGTTCATACAACTGTAAAAAGAAATCCACTTCAACTAAAGATTTTCTAAAAATTAAAAGTGAACCTATATGCATGTCATGTTTCTTAATAAACTGAAGTGGCTGGGTTGAAAATGTTGACACTAATTGTAGGGTAAAATCCTACTAATAAACTTATTTTCTCATTCTTTCTCATCATTTTCTTTACTAGACCCTATATGTCGTTCGTGAATGCGATAGTATTCGTAGAGATTGATAACATAAACCGCGTGGTTAAGGATCGAGATCCTCATTGTTAGAGTGTTGCTAGGAATTTTGTCTCATCCAATAATGTAAATGTTTGTAAACAATCATGTAATATGTATGATAGATAGTAAGAATGTATAGTAGTATTAATATGTGAAATAATTGTATAATATATGTATGTGATGTATGAAAGGATAATAATGTCCTTACACTAACTTATGAACCTAAGAGTATGTACAAATTATTAAGGTCTAAATAAATAATATGAACCAGTATATGCATCATTATGTTTTATATCAAGTAATCAAAGAAAGTTAAGGTGTGAATGACGATGTCCAATTGTATATTTTCTGCTACGACAATTGCAACAAGAAGATTTGTAATTTCAACTAAGGTTTTAAAAGAAAAATTTTATTATATTTTCAATATCAGTAATTTTTAAAAGGATTCCACACCATAAAGTAAATAATGAAACTAAAAATACGAGTTAAGGATAAAACTAGCTTCATTTTTAGGATGTTACATGTAGAACCATATTTTTTTATTATATCTACTCCTTAAAATGCAAATTACCTTTTCTTTGTTATCAATTTAAAGTTGTGTAATCAACTTGATAATTTCAACGTGTACAATGGTTACTAATAAAATTCATCAATTGGGTTAGTTTTGAGTTTCAAGTTGTATTTTTGTTGTACTTAGCCTTTGGAATGAAAATATATCTATTTTTATCACTAACACAAAATAATTTAACTAATTTTATGAGTAACATTTTTTTACTGTATATTGATTTGTCTTGAAGTTTTATATGGGAATATAATTCTTATCTATTGTATTTTTCAAGTTTTGATGTTCTTATTTTGTGCCTTTAGGAACCATTGTAATATGAAATTGTACAACTCAAGGATTAATAATATTATACATAACATTGCAAGGCAATATTTTGTGGTAATGGATGAGATTGTTCAAAAAAAATATACATGTATCATAACTAGAAAATAAATTAGGATAATATATAATTTTATCTTTTCAAAAATTTTAAAATTATAGTTTTAGTTTATTATTTTTAAAATAATTGTTTTAATCCTTTATTTTTTAAAATAGAATACTCATAGACCAAAAAATAATCAATATTTAATATATACACTTCAAGAAAACACTATTGTAGTTGGAAAATATAGGCTATGATGAGTGTTCATGTTAAAGTAAGCTAAGCAAACACTAACATGAACACTAAAACAAAGGAAGAATTTAAAAAAAAAATAATGCCAACTTAGTGTTAACATGATCATTGCTAAGTTTAAATTTGATATTATCATCGCTCACATAGATATTTAGTTAGGCATATAACATTGCTAATCTTGTTTCCCATTTCATTTTGTTCTTCAACGCTTCCCTTTTTTCTTTTCTCTTTCACTTTCTGAATCCCGTTTTCTCCCTAAATTTCCATGATTCAAATCCATTTCTTGATGTCCTTGCAAGCGAGTTATCTACCTTTGAATTGATTATTTTTTATTTTTCAGCAATTTTCACTTTTATAGGATGATTTTGACCTGTTTTTTTATTATCTTATTTTTACTTATAAGTAATAAGATTAAATATTAAAAATCCTAATATTAGTATTTCAGGTATTTAATAATTAAGAAATTGTTAATTTTTTTACAATTATATATATATATATATATATATATATATATATATATATAATATGTAACAACGTGTGATATCAAAATCTTTAATGATTGATTGACATGAAATTATAACATTGAGAAGCTTATGAAACCATATAATGAAAGATATTTATAATAATTAGTAGAAAAATTAGATGATTTTAGTGAGGAGAGAAGCTCAATAGGGTGTGATCCTACTTGAAATAAAATGATGGTTAAATGTTGATAATTTATAAGTTATGCTGGTGTTTAAGTTTTTTGTTAGTGGAGAATAAAACTCAATTTGGTGTGATCTTACTTGAAATGTGAGATGTGAGATGTTGGTATGTTGATTAATTAGAAAAAAAAAAGATGTTTAACATTGATGTGCTATTTGTTAATGGAGAACAATGTTTAATAGGATGTGATCATGCCTGAAATATGAAATGGTAGTTGTGTGTTGGTTAATTATAAAAATGCATGTGTTTGATATTGATGTGCTTTTTGTTAGTAGAGAGAAAAAACTCAGCAGGATGTGATCCAGCTCTAAAACGTAGGATGCTGGTTAATAGAAAAAATATTGTGGTTGACCTTGAAGTGTTTTGTTTGAATAATAAATATTGGAAAATATTTATTATATAAATTCTAGGTTTGGAACTACCCCTGTAAGTAAAAAGGTTCAGAAATATATTTTATGGAAAATATCCATACTATTAGGGTAATGTTACTAATTTTTTAAGTGTTGATAGTATTTAAAAAAATTAATTTCTTATTTTGTGTTTTAATTTTTACATGTTGTCTTCTTGTCCTTCTAAGGAAAAATTTGTAATTACTAGGGGGAGGAAGACTAGAGTGGTCGATCCCAAATCCATCCTAGTGACCTTACCATCTAACCTTACAGGCCCAATGACAATATCGCTTATGGACTAAGTAGCATTAGGCAACATGACTATGGAAGATCCACCCATAATCCTAGCACATCCTCTACCTCTTCCATTACTATAATTCATACTCTATAGTAAGGAATGTATCATAGAATGACATATAGGACCTTAGAGAAAGGATTCCCACCAGAGCAACCTGAAGGTGAAATAGGAGATTAGGATTAGAATGGATAAGCCCATGGAGGAGTAGCAAATGGAGCTTCAACATGGCTACGTAGGAAGGACAAAATCACCCATTCATTATGATGATGATAGAAAGGTTTATATGTAGCCTACTAGCGACAAGTAAGTTTCACACACTTTTATTATATTTTTTAAAATTATTTTATACATAATAATTATTGAAAAATTTGTAACTTTAATCCACACCTTGAGATGATTAATGTACTTGGAAACCTCCATCAAGTCACAGTTTCAAGATCCCTAATGAAGATGAAGAATAGTCCTGAAAGAGGTTTGAGATAAATGGTTTAGCATATTTTATTTAAGTAGTTACATGCATAAATTTTTAAGTTTTTCCTTGTTCTATATTTAGTAGTATTTTTAAGTTTAAAATATATTTATTAGATAACTGTCCGTAGGATCCTCATTATGACGGGAAATATAGTAAGGTGTTTGAGTTTAGAGGCTTATACTACTTTTTTTTTTGTAGAAGAAGGATGGTAAAATCAAGTGTATTAGGAACGATGTCTCAGTTTCTCTGAGGGCTTACTTAGACAATGATGAGTTCTAGAGATAGTCAACATAGAATTAAGTCAGTAGAACATCAAAATCATAAGGAGCCCTCCAAACTAGTGACGTTATGGGCCACTTCAAAGATGCATTAAAGAAACTATTTGTTTAGTTTTAATTGAGATCTTTTGTTTATTTTGTTATTGTGATGTACTATTTACAAGAATGTTTTCATATTTTAGGAACGAGAGATCATATGAGTTTAATTTAGATGAGCTCTTCCTTTCCATTCGCACAAGAAAGTTTAAGGATTAAGTGGATGATCACTCTAGGATTACCTATGTAAGTTGCTAATATCATTATTTCCAATTGTATTATGCCTAATGTTAACAAAAATAAAATTATACCTTTGTTATTTTGTTTTATCATTAGGCTAAATATCACAATCAGTTACATGAGATGTAATCATAAATGGGTGAGGCTTCTTCGATGGTTCCCAGTAGGTGAATGAAGCCATTAAAGTCATTCTTTGTATGGATGTTGATGGGGAAAATCCTAACGATGAGTTTTTTAAATTACATTCCTTATTACCAACATTCAAATAGGTCTTACGTCATTGACTTACGAATCTCATACATATTTTCCCAACTTATCATCCCACAAATCATTTGAGGTGTAGTGGCAAATCAAGGAAGTTGATCCAAGGACTACGAGGATTAAGAAGGACAGAAATAACATCAAGGAGATGGTTCAAATCAATAGGAAATCGTGGATGCTATGTCATCCTCCATGACTAGTCATTAGGGGTCGGAAAATCTATTAGTGAAAAACAACTTTTCTTGTGAACATGCATGTTATGATGTTGCGTCCGATGATTATTTTGTATTAGATGATGATAGGCTTGACTATCGTCGCCCTCGACATTGGTTTAGAATTTTTTTTATTATTTATGATTCATTTATTGATCACTTATGTTTTATTTATTTTTTATTATGAATGATTATGATACATCTTTTGTGTTCTTTGATATATTTTGAATACCTTGCGTATATATTTTAATTTATTTATGGATTTATTTATTATTATTTGATTCAATGATTATATTTATACATCTATATGTTTATAGTAGGTTATAAAGTGATGAGTTAAAAATATGAAAAAATTAATTAAAATATTTTTTATATAAAAATTAGCATAATTAGCATCGATTTAGTAAAATTTTAAAAAAAATGAGTGTTAATTTAGCGTTACAGAAGGGTGATGCTGATTATCACCAGCCTTCTCATGGCCAATGCTAACTATTAGTAAGGGATGAATGAGTTGGCTTCAAAGGTGAGTGGGTAATGGTGCTAATATTTGGTGGTGATGGTAATAAAGATAAACGTTAATGCTGGATGTTTAAGGGATGAATTGGTTGTGTTGGGGACTCTATTGGAAGATAAATGTGAAAAAATATTGAAGAAGAGATAATGAAGGATACAAATGTAGATGTAAGACTAAAGAACATGTCTCAATAAAAAAAAGATAACATTAGAAGAAATAAGACAACAATGAAGATTAAGAGAATAGCACTTATGCTATTTTTAAGATTATGGATAACTTGGGAAGACACATGAAAACAAGCAGACATTTTATCTACCCTAGAGCTAACATTACCAAAAAAACATAAAGAGATCTAAAGTCTCAAGGTTGTAGTGGATGGAGAGGCTGACATGGACATAGGACTCGGTGCAGAATTGTCTTGCCTAATAGAGGAAAGCATCTAGTTAATAAGATAGCAAGTAATAAGGATGACACTAGCTTAGAAACATGGAGGAACATAAGTATAAAGTAAAAGTGTATGAACATTTTTAAGGATATGTTTATGTTCAAAAATATCATTTTTTTAAGTGGTATGAAGAGAAGATGTCTATTGAAGAATCCCATAAAAAGCCATGAAAACTATAAATGAGAACATCAAAGTGATTTTTAATTTATTATAAAAAGAATAAAAAATAGAAAATAACTCAAAGTTCTTTCACTAAATAAATCCAAGTACAACAAGAAAAATTATCAATAAAAGTGATGAAATATTTAGATCCTAAGTAGGAAGGATACGACTAAGACCCTGGATATCTAAATGAACTAAACTAAAAGGGGATGAAGCCCGAATACATGACTATGATAAGAAATATGAACATATTTACCTAATTAACACAATTCACAAGATAAAAAAGATAGCATGGAAAACCTCAATACTAGTTGCTTTAAGTTGTTTAGACTTGGATGGTGAAGTTGAGCATGAATTACAAGTGAATAGTCCACCATGGAGCCAATATGAATTGAAGTTCTAAGCCAACATAGATTTCAAGACTCACATATGAAACCAATCATCCTTCTCAATCTCCAATCTTGCAAAATGGAAAAATATTTTATAAATGAAATAATGAAATCAAGAGTGTAGGTAAGACAACTAATACATAGTAAATTAAAAGGAGAACTAGAGGCATAAATGATATTATCAATGGGTATGGACGGAAGAAGGAGATCAGTACCAATTCCTTAAGGTTATGTTTGGAAACTATTAGTCATACTGATAGGATGTAAAGAATCACAAAGGAAAAGAGTAGAGAAAAGCAATTAATTATAACTAATGTGATTGGTGGCATTGGTATCAAGAACCTAAGGACCTAGAGGGGAAGAATGAGGATGTATGGAAAAAGAATTACCAAAGTTCCCAACCGATAGAGTCGAACCAGAGGCCTAATATATCTCACACCACTTCGAAAAGTCATCATAAGAGATAGATGGTGTGTGGGGGGTAAATGGTGTTTTAGCAGGAGTGATAGAGACTTGAAAAGTAACTTATGAAATATTGGTCATATGGGAAGGGTGACCATGGAGAGCATAACATCGATCAATAGTGTGGCCAAGCTTATGTGATAATGATCACACTTTAGTTGAGATTTCTTAGGTTTGCTAGGATGGGCATTGACACCCCAATGAGACATCAAATTTCAGGATTCTACGGGAGTATGAGAAACAATTATCTTAGTCTTAGTTGGAACATGATGAAAAAGGGACCAAGTAGAGTCTATGGTAAGAGTAGTGGGGTATCCAATCATGAATATGAGAATAGGACTTTATTAAGCCAGATAAGGATAATAACATAAAGAACTACAAGTGTTGCTTGAGCTCTATAACTAGATTAGTAGCAAGGGGTAATTGCTGATTAAAATCATGAAGGTTAGAGATTTGTCCAAATAAGTAGTGATGGATTCATGAAGGAAGAGGAACTATTGCATGCAAAACATGAGTGTAAAACTCTTTGCCAAGTTTTACCCATGAGTGAGTATACTTATTAGTATAGAATAAGGGTATTTAAGACCACAATATAAATCCCATAGATAAGAGAAGCATAAGATATAGGAGGCGGTCAACTATTGTTTAGGAAATTAACTAGTTAAGAACTTAGGATTTCGACAAACCTTTAGATTCTGTTACCTTATGGTTTCATAAATCATGTGATGGTATGATTGCCTAACCCCAATCAACTTATAGATTAACAAGGATGGCTAATTCTTTAAATGGATTGCATAATAAGGTAACCCAAATACCATATTCAATAACATAATGACAAACTAATTATTAATAGGAAAAATTAGGGTTCGAACAATAACATTACAAGATTCTCCAAAGCTCCATTACACATCATAAAAATTAACCCAAAAATATTCATAACCTAGTCTAATTTGGACCTTAAATACTCCTTCGTTACTTATCAATGGAGCTAGGAAGAAAAGTAGGAGAAGATGTTTAAACTTTTGGATTCTTCAAGGCTTGTTATACGTTCCACCTTCCATGGAAGGATAAGCCTCCCTTCACCACCATTGGAAGAATTCATGGATAAGGATAGCTTCATTCTCAAACTCAATAGAAGAAGAAAGATGCTCTCAAAACATAAAATTGTATAAAATGAATCCAAAGTTGCCAATTACACTAGGTGGTGCCTTTATATAGACCAAAATAAGGCACTAAAGATAGGAAGAATGAGGCTAACATGGATCTGACCAAAGATAGGTAAATTGGGCTTGGATGGAAGCCCAATTAAGGTTCCTTCATCACTTCTTGATGTAGCTTTAAGTTGGGCCAGATCAGGCCCAAAAAATCTATACTAGAAAGTACACAAAAATTAGCTCCAAGACTATACATAATTGGGCATACTAGAGCCTAGCATATAAAAAATATCCCAAGTCCTAGTCTATAATGTGGAGAGCCATGGGACAAGTGATGGTATGTTGGCCCTAAAGGAGGTTTTCCTTAAAGCCCAAGAAGGCTTCCACCTCCTTTTGCAGTTTTTAGGCTTTAGTTCTGATGATGGACCCAATAGCCCAATTGTCCTTTGTAGTTGGAACCTCCACATCATCTCCTCCCCTTTTGAAAGCATTTATCCTCGAATGTGTAAGCTTGGTATTTATTTACAAGACAATGACATAAAAAAAAGGATGTTATTAAGGATAAAAAAGTAAAAACAATGCTAGGATCAAAGATTAACCTTTTATTCATGCTAGGATCAAAGATTAAGCTCCTATACAATGCTAGGATCATAGATAATCTCCTAAACTTTCCAAACAATTGTAAGACTAGACCAACAAAATACATTAGGAACAATAAATTAAGACTACTCATAAGCTCACAATTACTAACAAACATGAACCAAGTATACTTGAGTTTTAATCAATTTTTTTTTTCCTAAAGCAAGTTTATGCTTATGGTCTAGAATAGGCCTTAAATTGATTGGTAAGTGACTCATTGAATTATGCCCACAGAATTGTAAATGTGTGAAAAGTGGCCCTTCAGGATAAGGAAAATAATGATGCATGATGGAAAGATTATCACACAACAAACAATTAGATATTAGAATCATGCCAATTTGTGATGAGGTGTAAAATATGCACATGAGGTCCATTTGTGACAAAGTAATTAGGATGTTAACTACGTCATCATATGAGCCATACAATAATGTCATGTAAGGTGTAGTATTGTCACATACATTTGAAATCCTAAACAAATTATGTATCTTAGATGCAGTATGATAAAATAAGGATTGAAGCATTCTAGGAATCTTAATATATGAAAGTTTACTATCAATATGGGTCACATAAGGTGAGGGATTTGTCATATGAGTTAATCTGGGCATGTATCCCTCCGTAATTAGTTGAACCATGGTACTAAACTTGCACAAGGTTATGGTAAAAGAGTGGAAATTTTTTAGCACTACCATATCTGGATTACCTTTCCAAAAGGATGGCACTCTTATGTTAGGTGAATGAGGTTGAGACATACTAATTAATATCCCAAGATTGATGTTGAATTTTTTTTGAGATATATGAAAAGGTTCCGAGGATGGTTGGGTAGGACCAGAGCTAGCAAATTCAAGAGAGGAGTACTCTTTAGTGTCCCTTAAGATCATGCTCTTTTTGTTGGCCTCTTCCTATACACATGAAACATTTAATGGAGGACACTTTTCCTTATGGTATGTTAGGTGATTTTCCCTTGGACTTCTTGGAATCCTTGGTGTCCCTAATTTTCCTAGGTCTGAGATTTAATTCTTTCTTCTTATCCTTCCATTCTTCTTGGGATATGGACTTATATAAGGTGAACTTGTCCTTACTTTTCCTATTCATCTGTTGTTCCACCTTAAGGACTTAGTGATATAAGTCATTGAGACTTAAATAATGTTGAAGCTTAACTATATCCCTAACTTCAAGTTTAAGGACATCTAGAAACCTAACTATGGTTGCTTCCTCTCCCTAACACCTACAATCTTCGACACACACAAAAAAGATGAAGGATCCATTTCATTCTATCCTAAAGATATCACACACTAGAGTCTTCTCTCTCTCTGTAGGTATAAATGTAAAAGCTGGGCCATAAGGACACACAACAACTCACCTAGCAAACCTCTCCTCATAATAGCCTTTAATACATTAGACCCTTTCTCCATTCTCTTTCGGGGAGGGAGGCTTTGAAGAAAATAATTCACACATAGACCATAAATGTAAACTCCTAAATTTCTTTGCCTGAGTTGCATGACTAGGAAATAAATTCTTATAAAATTTTCCCCTAAAATCTCTAAAATACCCTTACACTAGAATAACCCTAAGAAATGTGAAAAACACTCAAGATAAAAGTTAAAATACATCCTAAGGGATTAGAATACATCAGTGATATTTAGAAAAGTTATGAGAAAAAAATAGGTACAAAGAAAGGGCGAAAAAGTTGACATGAAACTTCAAAAATGCCCAAAACTGCCTAAGAAAGCTCTGTTTTTCACTAGGGCTAAATTGTTCCTAGAAAAATAGTAAATAACATAAGAATGGTTCTAGAATGAACCAATAAATGTTAAAATCATTGGAGGAAAAAATTTTGAACCTCCAAGGAAATGGCAAAAAAATTACAAAATATTCTAAGAAGGTTGGTAGGCAAGAAAATGCAGAATAAAAGCCAAGAATTGGGCCCCACACATCTTGCACGAAAATTCCTTGTGGAAAACATGGTGATGAGTCACCATATGAGTCATCATAAATTTAAATGCATAAAAGATAAAAATAATAAGTGTAAAGATTTATTTAACCATGGTTAATGTTAGTTAACCTTGTTTAATTAAAATTAACCATGCTTAGGGTAAGTTAATCTTTATTACTGACAAAGCCAGTATTGTTAGAACTAATCTTGTCCTAAAATGATAATTTCTTAAATTTAAAATTATTTTATAAAATAGAAATTACATGCAAAATTACCTAAACCTAGGTATGCATAAATTGATTGATTAGGAATGAACCATAGGGTTGAAAATTTCCCATTAACCATTCAGTCATGACCTCCAAGACTGAGGGAGAAGTATTTAAAATTTCTAAGTTTGGTAGTGTTTAATAACATAAACCTCAATTAGTAGAAATCATCTTGTAAGACAGAGAAAAGAGAACTAGAAGGCGTTAGGAACCTCGTTCATACATTTGGCCACTTCTCAAGGATTAAGAGAAGTTTGAGTTTAAGTCTTAATTAAGGCGACAAGTGGATCCTTAGAAGATTAAGGGAGAAAGTATGAAGTGGGTAACAAAACTAGATTAAAAGCTTGCTAAAAATTAAAAATGGATTTTTAGGTAAGCTTAAGGAGATGATTAAAAAGTAATGATGGAGAAAAAAATGAGAAGTATGCATTTGGCTACCTTGAGTTAATTAACAAAGAATAAGTTTGAAATATCGGTTAAGGTAAATTAAGGACCTTTGTTATGTAAAAGTAAAAAGATTAAGAGTTTAAATGAAGCTTAGCAATGGTATGGATACCATTCGGCCATGTATAACTAAATTGATACAAGTTAAAACCTTGCTAACGCATAACCCTTAAAACATAGTTTGGTTAGGTTATGCATAATACATGTAAATTGAAGTGCACAAAGAGTAAAAACTCATGAGGTTCCTTTCAGCCACCTAAGGGAAAACTTCTAAGTTTTATAAAAATCATGTGAAATAACTTGACCTTTGAGAAAAAAAAGGCTAAGAGATAACTTGGAAGGTTGAGTAGAATAAGTTCACATGAATGATTCATCATAAAATGTTATGAATTAAATAAGTAGGACATGTATAGGTATATATGATTATGTTGCCAAAAAATTAAATGATGAGGATAAGTAAGCCTTGATGTAGAAGACAATTATATACTTAAGAATGTTAAGCCAACTTGTTGTACTACTTGATGAATGCATAAAGAGTAATGTGAGATGCATGATGACTACTCATGGATGTTTAGACAATGATACTATGTATGATAACCATGAGTAAATATGATGTGAAAATGTGCATGGTATATTGGTTGAATATTGATTGAGTAGGCATGATTATCTAGAAGCTTTTAAAAGTGAACCTACGTAATGCATGCCTATGTCTTCAAATTTTCCCGAAGGTGTGGAATAGTAATTGAATTTCTCCGAAGGTGTGGAATAGTAATTGAACGTCCCCAAAGGTATGGAATAGTAATTGAACTTCCTCGAAGGTGTGGAATAGTAATTGAATTTATTTGAAGGTGTGGAATAGTAATTGAACTTCCCGAAGGTGTAGAATAGTAATTGAACTTCCCGAAGGTGTGGAATAGTAATTGAATTTCCCCGAAGGTGTAGAATAGTAATTGAATTTCCTCAAAGGTTTGGAATAGTAATTGAACTTCCCCGAAGGTATGGAATAGTAATTGAACTTCCCCGAAGGTGTGGATTAATAATTAAATTTCCCTAAAGGTGTGAAATAGAAATTAAAATTTTTCTAAAGGTATGGAATAGAGAATAAAGGAGAAATTATGTAATACATATAGTAAATGTTAGTCAAATAATATCTAGAATATGATCCTAGATTTATGATGTGTAAGCAATAGATATGCTTAATTTAGATGATATTGTTTGACCAATATTATTGTATGCCTATGTCTTAAGATTCCTCGAAGATGTAGAATAGAAATTGAACGAAATGTTATGTAAGACATAAAGGAAATAATAGTCAATAATAATTATAATGTGCTTCCAAAGATGTATGATGTTCAAGGAAGTTCTATGCTTAATTTAGATAATATTGTTTTACTATTAATGATCTATGCTTACGTCTTAAAATTCCCCAAAGGTATGGAATAGAGAATGAATGAGAATTAATGTAAGATGTAGAGGAGATGAAAGTCAAATAATGTTTATGATATGATTCGAAGAAATTATCACGATGAAGGGAATTATACATAAGTAAAAGAAATCCACTTCAATAAAATTTTCGAATGGATAAAATTAAACATGTATGCATGTGCTCATTTGTTTAATAAACTAAAGTGTTTGGGATGAGAATGATGACACTAAGGTTAGGATAAAATCCTACTAAGAAACTTAGTTCCTCATCCCTACTCTCCTATTTTCTTCTTAGGAGCCCTAGGCATTGTTCGTGGTCGCAGAGATTCCCGTGCTTGAAGTAGGTGCAAGGTTCCTTTGAAGGAGAGGGGAATGATGTCATACCAATATTGTAAATTTTTGTGAATAAATGGATGAATACAAGACACAAGCCCTAGACTTCTAAGGATGAAATCTCTTTCTCGTTAACAAGACAACCAACAAAACCCATCAGCTAGACTTCCTCCCAACACACATAGCACCTTCTCCTGGACACTGTATTCATCTGGAATACATATCCTTGGGTACATGAATAAACCATAGGATTGTCCTCATGTTTTTCGCTTATGCTCCCTACTACTTTCTCACACTCCAACAAAATTGGTCACAATGGCTAAGTTAAAAAGGGGATTCTCCTAACTTCCAATCGGCTCATAAATTGTGGAGAATGACCTTCCACTAACACAACTTCCCCATAGTCATCACTCATGATTTCTCTCATCTCCCAGCAAGCAGAACAAGCACACACATTCCCTGGATAACACAACAACCCATAGATTATTTCCTTCACTCACTCCCCAGCACTTACTATTCACTCTCACCAAACCTACTACCTACTCATGTTCCCATACTTTTCCTCACTCATTGTTGAATTCTCCACACCTGTAAAGCACTAGTAAGAGATAGAGATATATTTCCATGTTCTCCCTTGCCATGGAGAACTTTCATGCATCAATTCACTAATTCATCAGTACCATCATCAACGCCTTGTAGGTTCCTATTCTTCCTTCTGCACCTCACACTTAGATTTAAGTATTCATCCTCACCATGCATAAGGGCTACTTGTTTTAATTAATTCTTGAGCTTTACGTCCCTGGAAGTGGTTTCTAGGAGAATCTTTTTGTCTTATTTGAATACATGTATGTGTAAGGGAGAATAACTTTTTTGCCTATTTCCTTTGCTATGAGTTGTATGAATTACGATAATAATAAAATCAAGATTGGTAGCTTTAGGATTAAAAAATTCTTTTCAATCTTTTGTGTATGCTTCCTATTTATTTATCAACTTATTTTTTATTAATTAATTAAATTTATAAATTTTGTCCATGAATTTATATCGTCTTTCACAAATGGTGTTTCACCAATTTCTATTATGATATAATGATTTGTGTATAATAGTCTATTTCTCGTTACCCTCCATTTATTATTCTTGTTTTAATTTCTCTTTACATTCCTATTATTTTATGTATGTTAATTAATAATTTGTGTATAATGGTCTATTTCTCCTTATCCTCCATTTATTATTCTTGCTTTAGTTTCTCTTTACATTCTAATTATTTCATGTATGTTAATTAAATTTACCTACTTATAATTTCTTTTAAATAAATATTTAAAAAAACTAAGATCTCATGCAACGAACCTTGAAATATGAATTTGTCATCATCTTTATCGTTCCTATTTTTTGGAACCATAAAGATTTACAATGCAACATTACGTTTGTCTTAAACCTTGTGAATTAGATCTGGGATTTTTTAATGCAAAAATTATATATTTCAAATTAATTAACAAAATAAATTTAATTTTTAATCTTATGCAACAAACCTTGAAATATGAATGTGTAATCCTCTTAATCATTCACATTTTTAGGAATCATAAGTGTTTATAATGAATCACTACATTTGTCTTTAAACCTTATGCATAGATGGATTTAGAATATTAATTAAAATAGAAAAATCAAATATCAAAAACTATAAAATATTTTCTAATTAAAGATCATATAAATTTCTTAAAAATAAAATTTCAAACAAAATTTTCTCACAATTTATTCCTCACAATTCTTTTCAAATTATTAAAAATCAAATTTATCTTTAAGAATCTTTCTTTTACAAAAAGTTCTTTCAAATCATCAAAACTCAAATTTATTTTCAATATTTCTCTATACATTTTTCCATTCTATAACATCCTAAAAATGATTTCCGTCCTAAATTTAAGTCGTACCATAAGTTCATTCTCAGTTTGTTACTTCATGATGTGGAACTCTTTTTATAAAATATTTGTATTGAAAATAGATATAACATTTTAAAAAAAGTTCGTTGAAAGTGCAAGCCTTGGTTGTGGTAACTAATGTAGCAGAAAATAAATGTTATGACATTATCACTCAAGTTAATTTTGAAGACTTGCATTTATTTACTTGCTATCTTATACATTCATTTTAAAAACAATATTTACATTATTAGTTATATAGGAAATACAACACCTACGAAACAATAAATTAAAGGCTCCTAGTGAGTCCTTTAAACAAAACAAAAACTCTAATGACTTTCAATGGTTATAATCATCCAAAGAAGAAAGTTTAAAGTTATACAAAATAGAATGCGGTCCTGATATGATTCACCCTACACGAGTGAATTGGAATGTCTTAAGAATCGGGATATGATAAGATAAAGGAATCTGATACAAATTGTGACCTACCAAGGAGCACAAAGTTGTCAAGGAGGAACATGACCCTTACTGCAACCTGCTGGAAGAACCAACATTATCAAGGGTAGATCTTTGCCCAAGAACCAAGGGAATTAACTCACACAGAGATGAAAACTCTAAAAGAGAAAGACTATTATTCATCAAAACTTATTTACATTGAATCCACAAACCACATTATATTGAAAACCTAATTGTCCTAAATTGAAAGAAAAATTACTAATAAAGAAAATAATAGATCCTAAACAAATCCTAATTAAATTTCAAATCAATCTAAAATCTTAATATGATTTTCAAATAATTAAAATAAATTACTTGCAAATCAATATCAAATCTTAATATAATTTAAGGCAAATCAATTACAAATCTTAAGTAGATATGTATGTAGTAAATTCAAAAATTTGATTATAAAGATTTGATTATGATAACTCTTTTTGTCATATTCTCATCCTGGATCTTCAATTTTTTGAACTTGTACAAGTAACATTAGGAATTTGTTTGTCTCTTTTTGCATTTGGACCAAAATTGCATATAAAGAGTCTTTAAGTAAGCTTGAAACTCTATGATTCTCTCTTTCTTCAAAAGGACTCATTCTCAAATCAAACCCTAATATTCTAGACAAGAAGAATTTAGATAGGCTAATTGGATCTTTATCATTCCCTGCCTCTTCAAAAGGATTCTTCCTCAAATTAAACCATTCACCATGCATATTGCTTGAATTTATTTCAATGATAATTTTTTTATGTGCACTCCTTTTTGTTATCAAACTTTTTCCCCAAGATATATTATTTTTTCAATTTTTTGTCTCTATTTTTTTATAAGGATAATAAAAAAATATAAAAGATAGATAACACTTGATTTTGAAAAGCATAAGCTCTAGTACCAGATGATATGATTCACCCTATGTGAATGAATCAGAACGCAAAAATGATAATTAGAATATCTTGAGAATTAGGATATGATAAGGTAAAGGAATCTGACACAAACCGTAACTTTCCAGAAAGCACCAAAGTTATCAAGGACGTGACCCTTACCGTGATGTGCCGGAAAAACCAATGTTATCAAGGGTAGTTCTTTACCCAAGAACCAAGGGAATCAACTCACACAAAGATGAAAACACTCAATGAGAAAGACTATTATTCATCAAAACTTGTTTTCATTGAATCCCTAAACCAAATTATATTGAAAATCTAATTGTCCTAAATTGAAAGAAAATTAACTAATAAAACCAAATAACAGATCCTAAAGAAATTCTAATTAAATTACAAATTAATCTAAAATCTTAATTTGATGTGCAAATAATTAAAATAAATCACTTCCAAATCAATATCAAATCCTAATATAATTTAAAGCAAATGGATGTGCCAAAGTTTGTTAATAAATGAATAGCGTATTTGAAGGTAAAGATAAAACATTAGAAACCTACAGACTTGCTGCAACCTTTAAACATACCTGAGTGGAAGTGGGAAGGAATTTCTATGAATTTTGTGGTAGGATTACCTAGAATTCAAGGAGGATTAGATGCAATCTAGGTAATCGTGGATCAATTGACCAAGTCTACCCATTTTCTACCCATTATGGTTAACTATTCCTTACAACGATTAGCATAGATATACATCAAGGAGATTCTAAGGTTCCTTGGAACGTTGTCTTCCATAGTGTTTGATAGAGATCCCATGTTCACCTCTAGGTTTTCGGGCGCCTTGCAAAAGTTGTTGGTGACAAAGTTACGCTTATGTATAGCCTCTCATACCCAAACAAATGGACAATCTGAGAGGACTATCCAAACCTTAGAGGATATGCTTAGATCTTTTGTAATAGGTCAACCCAGGAGTTAGGATAGTCAATTACCCCTAATAGAATTTGTTTACAACAATAGTTACCATGCTAACATAAGGATGGGGCCCTATGAACCCTATATGGTAGAAAGTGTTAGTCCCAACTGTGCTAGCACGATTCAGGAGAGAAAAGCCTATTAGGCCCTGATCTAGTTAGACAAACCACTGAACAGATGAGGAAGATTAAGGATAGGATTCTTACTTCTCAAAGAAAAACAAAGAGTTACGCAAATAAGAGAAGGAAACATCTATAATTCACTGAAGGAGAACATGTATTCTTATGGATATCTCCTACCACTAGTATAGGAAGAGCCATGAAAGTAAAGAAACTGAGTCCTAGATTTATAGGTCCATATGAAATCCTTAAAAGAGTCAGTTTAGTTCCTTACAAAGTGTCCTTCTGCTAAATCTGGAAAATCTCCATGATGTTTTTTATATGTCTCAACTGCAAAAATATAATCCCGATCTTAGTCACCTTATTGAGCTGGGTTCATTACAATCAAAGGAAGACATAGCAGTGAGTCTCAATTTGGTAAAGATTTTAGATAGAAAAGAAAAATAGTTCAGGAGCAAGATAGTACCCTTGGTACAAGTGGTCTGGGGAAGAGGAAACATGGAAGAGCAGACCTGAGAGTTGAAAGCATACATGAGGAAAACTTATCTGTAATTATTTGCAGGAAATGAATTTTGAGGATAAAAATATTTTTAAAAGGGTGGGAGTAATGTAACACCCATAAATTCTCATAATATAATCTCTACATTAAAAATACCCTTTAGTAAAATATAATGTAAGGATAATAGAAAAAGATAGAAAAAGTAGAAAATTTTGCACAAATGATGAGAATGACCCTACACTAAGGTAACCTAACCAATGTGTAGGAAAAACCTAAAACAAAGGATAAAAGATATTATACAGAACAAAGTCATGAGAGAAGAATAGGAACAAAGAAAGGGCGAAAAAGCTATCAAAAGACTTTGAAAATGTCTAAAATGTCCTTAGAAAGTTATGTTTTCCGCAAGGGCTAAACTGTTCCCAGAAAATGGAAAATTAAATTAGAATGATTTGGGAACCTTCTAGCAAATGATGAGAAAAATTACTAAAAGTCCCTAGAAGGCCAGTAGGGCAAGAAAAGGCAAAGCAAAAGCCAGGAAGTGGGCTCCACACCTTGTGCACGAAATCACCATGTAGGAAATATGGTTCTAACTCACTATGAATCGTCATTCCATTAAATACATATAAGACAAAAATAATAAATAGGGGAGATAAAATTAACCATAGTTAAAGTATACTAACCTTGTTTAATTACGATTAAGCATGCTTAGGATAGGTTAATCTAGATTAGTGAAAAATTGAGAAAAATTAACACTAATATAATCCTAAAAGGATAATTCCTTACATTTATATTTATTTGGGAAAATGAAAATTATATGAAAATGTACCAAAATGACCTTAAGTGAGAAATTAATTCCCAAGTTACCCTTAAGTGGTCAAATTCCATAATGGCCATGGGATGGCTCATTTGATTCAATATTCATCTTCTAAACACTTATATAAACTCTCTAAATCCTCTCTAAACTTAATCTACCCCAAAAATATAAAATGTTGCACTAAGTTTAAACTTCCAACCTTGAGGTTTAAGTTAAATCAAGCTAAAACCACTAAGCACCACCACCACCACCACTAGAAGATCTTGTGTTGTCCATCAAAGGAGGAAAAAATCAGCCATAAAAGCCCCACCAAAACCCATCACAAAGTCTTCAACAAGTAGCATTTTACCTTGCTCTTTTTTAAGCTTTCATCTTGTATTCACAATTTATTTTTCTTCTTTTTTGTCGATCCTTCTCTAACATCTATAGATCTCTTTTTTTTTTAACTCATGGGAGCTAAAAAATGTCCCATGGATGGTTAAATATGAGAATCACAACTGTTTAGTAATTTTTGAAAGTAAAAGAGAAGTTTTGTTGGGTTAAAGTGCTTCTAGAAACCTCAGGAGAAATTTAATTAGTAAAAAATTTTAAAAAATCAATTTTAAAGTTTTAGTGTAGATTTGAATGTTAATGAGAAACATTTTGAAGTTCTCAAAGGAAGAGATTAGTATATATTGGAGTAGATCAAGTAGATCTACACTTGTTAGCCATAAAAGGGGATTTTTTTAATACTTCCATGTTCAAAGTTAATAACTTGGTTACATCTTTTCTTAAAATCTTTGTTTATGAGATTACTCTTGTTAAGAGTCCAGATCTAGACTCATATATTAAAAGTATTAAAGGGACAAGAAAATTCATACCATGAGATCCATAAACTTAACTTGGACTTAGACTTAAAAACTACTAAGTATAAAGGTGGAATTTTGGTCCCAACGTTGCACAAATTATTAAAGATCTTCCATGACCATGACCAAAGTTATGGAGTAAGGAAAATTTATGGATGGATTTAAGGACATATAATGAACCAAGTGCTAGACTTCATGATACCAAGGTCATATGGCAAGCAAATTGAAAAAGGATCCTAGTACAATACACCTATAACATTCGGCCACTTCATAGTAAATTAGGAGATCTTGAGTTTAAAATTTTGATTAGGATATAAAGAGGAACCTAATCAAGCTATGGAATTATAAATTTTAAAGGAACTTGAAATTATTAAAGAGCTCATTTACCCACTTTGGTTAAATTGGGTAAAAATATGCTAAAATCCATAACACCAAGACCATAGGAGGACAAATTAAGGAAAAGGAACCTTGTTTTAGCTGCCCAGGGCATTCAGCCACTCTCCCATTAATTATGAAAACATGAGTTAAAATTTTAATTAAGGTGTAAAGTGATGCCTAAACAAGTTTAAGTAATGAATTTTAAAGTTAAGAAAGATTTGGTAATGGTTGGGTACCATTTGGTCATGTGCACAAAATTAGTAAGAACTAGATAAGCAACATTGTTAGAATTTTAAATTGTATCAAAGTGAGCTTTAGGAGGTGATTAGAAGTTAAATATGGAGTAGAGGAAGGAGCAAGGGAATTTTGTCATGCTTACTAGACAAGGAAGAAATTTCCTAAGAATTTCTATGGTTGGTGTAATTAGTGGCCTAAATCTTAATTAGCGGTCACCTTTCTAAGAGAAGAAGAATTGAACTATAAGGCCTTTCGATTAGGGAATAAGCTATCCACTTTGATAAGAAATAGGAAAATAGGCTAATTTAAATGTTTAAGGATCATCAAATAAGCCATGTGTAGAAAAACTTAAAGTTTATGAACAAAGAGACAAGTAAGTAGGTTTAAGAATGGAACAAATATTACTAGTTAAGTTATTTGTCAAGAGGAACAAAACATGTAACACTTAAACTTGAATTAAGTAAATGATGCATAAGACTTTCAATTAATGACACAGAGTAAAAAATTACAAAGGTCATTCGGTCATCTAGAGAAGAAGATGTTATAGACCACAATCTTTCATTAAAAGTTTTAAGAAGAACTTAACCTTTGAGAAAAGGAAAGATTACGAGGTAACTTAGAAGGATGAGTGGACTAAGATCTCACGAGTGTTTCATAATAAATTTTAAGAATTAAGCAAGTTTGACAAGTTATGAAAGTACGTGAATATGCTGCCCAAGAATTAACATCAAGCTAAAATAAGTAAGTCTTGAATTAAAGATGATTGCTCGCTTGAGAATATTATACCACCTTGTTGTATTACTTTATGGATACATAAAGAGTAATGTGAAGTGTATGTATATTACTCATGAATAACTAGAGAATGATGTTTTACATGATGGTCATGCATGGATAATAGTGTGATAGTAGTATAAAGGTAGAGATTAAATGTGCATGGCATATTGGTTAGATTGTTTGAACATGCGTATTATTTGGAAGCCTCTAAAAAGGAGCCTAAGTAACTAAGGGATCACTAAATAAAAGAATTATATGAAAAGTTAATACTACTTTTAATGTGCCTTGTGCAGATTTAGAAGGTGCTAGGTTCTTCTAGAGAGGAGATAAAAGGGTTATCCAAAAATCCTTCTATTATGAAGCGATAGGTTTTTAATACTTATAATGGTGATGACCATCAAGGAATAAGTTCATGTCTTAAGAATAGAAGGTAGAGTAGCAGAGCTAGTGAGAAGATATTGTTTGACTAATATCAATGTATGCCTATTTCTTAATTATCACTAAGAGAGTGATAGAGAACAGATAAGAGTTATGTAAGATATAGAGAAGATGATAGTCAATGATATCTATGATACGATCCAAAAAAATTTTGATTCTCAAGTAATTTATATGCATAATTAAAGATAGTTCATCTTACATAAAGGACATCCACTTTAGTTATAGTTTTTGAAAAACTAAAATTAAACTTGTATGCATAGCATGTTTTCTATTAAATTGAAGTGGTAAGGATGAAATTAATGACACTAACCCTAGGGAAAAGTCCTACTAAGAAACTTAGTTTCTCCCTCCTTCTCCCACCATTTTCTTCCTAGACACCCGAGATGTCTTTCACAAATGCAATAGTCTTCGTGGAAATCAGTAATGAAAATTGGACTACGAATACTCACAGGATGATGATTACAACTCAAACCAATATGCGAATTTATGTTTCTTTGGGAAATATGTTTGTTTCCGCTGTGATGACTCTAGACTTCTCCACCATTGAGTTTGCTATACCTCTAGAAGCCTTCCACCCTAACGGGGTGCTTCCACCTCCACTCGGCTACCAGGCACCACTACTAGTGCCTATAAAAGTCTCTTCATCATCAGAAGGGGAAACCGACCTGCAGACACTGTCCCATTACTATATCACTTTGCATGTCTTTTTGTCTTAGGGCACTTCTCCGTATCCTAAGCCCTATTCTTTCCATGTGTTCCAGGACATGGATGATGGGACTTTCTTCACCATGGATAAGAACTTATGGTTGGAGCGGTACCACCACTAGTCCTAAAGTGTTATGTTAAGTTCTATCTTTGAAGAAAAAGAAAACAATTCATACCTATAACACCTAAAAATGAATACCATTTTTACGCTTAAGTCGCACCTCAGGATTCATTTTCAAATTATTATCTCATGATGCAGAATCCTTGGAAAATAATTATTAATGAAAATACAGTAAATTTTAAAAAAAATCTTAAAACGAATTACTTTGATATAAAATGCGAGTCTCATTGTAGCAAAAAGTAAATAAACAATCGACCTTACCCACGTCAAATTTAAACTGCGCTTAGGTTGCTTTTACAGGTTAATTTTTTCATTTTTAATACTTAAGTAATAGCACAAACATTCATTCAACTTCTAATTATACCGGTAATATTTACATATACATAGTTATCTCCACTACATATTTATGTCATTTGTACATTATTGGTATGACATCATCCCCTTCTCCTTCTAAGGGATCTTGAACCTGTTTCAAGTATGGGAACCTCTGCCATCACAAACAGCATCCACGATGCCTAGGAAGAAAATGGAAGAGTATGGGTAAGAAACGAAGTTTTTCTGTAGGATTCTACACTAAACTTAATGTCATCATTTTCATCCTAGCCACTTTGGTTTATTAAAAATCATTCATGCATATAAGTTTGATTTTTACCTTTTCAAAATGCTACTGAAGTGGATTTCTTTTACTTACACATATTTCCCTTAATCATCATAATTTCTTGAAATTACATCATAAATATTATTTGACTATCATCTTCTTTGTATCTTACATAATTTCTCATTCATTATTTATTCCAACTTGTTTAATTCATAACATTTTATGATGAATCACTCATTGAAATTTTTTTTCACTCATCCTTCTAAGTTATCTCTCAACCTTTCTTTTTCTCAATTTTTAATTTATTTCACATAATTTCATGAAAAATCATGATATTTAAAATTTTTGCTTTGGTGGTCGAATGAAACCTCTTAATTTATTTACTCTTTTTGTGCTTTAATTTTCATGTCTTATGCATAACCTAATTAAATTAGGTTTAAGGATTAATTGTTAGCAATATTTTAACCTACTTGCATATATTTAGTCATACATGGTCGAATGGGTACCCATACCATTGCCAAGCTTCTCTTAAACCATTAATCCTTTCTTTTACATAATAAATATCCTTAATGTACCTTAACCAAGATTTCAAACTCTTTCTTCCTCAATTAAGCATAAAGTGGCCGAATGCTGCACCTAACTTCTACGGCATCATAGTTCACCTTCTCTTAATTTAAGTTGACGAATCCTTCTAGTTAAGGTTTAGGCCATTAAACATTATCAAACTTAGACATTCTTAAGACTTCTCCTTCATTCTTAGGAGGTATGGCCGAATTTTCAAGTACCCCTTCACCACACCACATTTCATTTTTAGTCATCCATTTAGATACTTTTGAGTCAAGCTTAAGTCCTAATCATGGTTTTAACTTAATTTCATCTATTATAGCCATCACAATCGAATGGTCATCCACACCATTCCTAAACCTTCCTTACTTTTCTAATTCTTCTTATTTACATACTAAAAATTCTTAATTAACCCTAATCAAGATTTTAAATTCTTTCTCTCTTAATTCATAAGAGTGGCCAAATGGTCACCCTTTGATCCTAGGACATTTTGGTTCGATTTTTATTCTCTTAAGAGTTGATTTACACCATTTAGGACTTAATCTTATAATTTATTTCATCTTTAGAAATTTTTAGAGATTTTACCCATGTTAAATAGAAGTGGCCGAATGCTCCCCCTTGAGCATTCAAGGTCATTTTCAAAATTTCTTTTCAACTGATTTTTGTTTCATGATTTTGTGCACTTCTAGCACCATTAACACTTAGATCCATCAAGACTTGTCCTTACTCTGTAGCTTGGGTCATGGTTAAGGAAGGTTCTGAGTGTCTTATGAAACTTGTTCCAGTTTTGGTCCAAAAATTACAATTTCCTCTTAGTAGTTTTTAGATCTATGTCCAAATCAAGCATATAGGACTTATGTTATAATTTTTCATAGTCTTTTAGTTCAAGAGTTCATATCTAGACATCTTAGCACATAACCTCATAATATTAATAAAATCATCATATTTTAAGCTTTAAGCATAAAAATCTTGACAATAGTATTTTCAAGGTAAGTAAGTGTAGATCCACTAGATCAACTCAGAGATCCATCCATTCATACCATGAACACTTCAAAAATTTTCCTCATAACCTCTCAAATCTTCCCAAAGCATACAAATTGATTTTTAAAGAATTTTAACCAATTAAATTGTTTCTAAGGTGGCTAAAAGCACTTTAATCCATCCAAATTTTACTTAAACTTTCAAAAATCGCTAAAAAACAGGTGATACTCATATTTAATCGTTGATGCTTTGTTTTTTCGGATGGAATTTAAGGAGAAAGAATTTTTTTTCTAGGGTTTGCATGGATTTTATTTCCCTACCTCTATTTGTTTGCATTTGTATGATATGAAAGGAAGGAATTAAATTTTTTGCGATCTGTGAAAATTATTTCCCCCCTCAAGAAGAGGGAAAATGGTGAAGGGTTAATTTTATTGTTTTTTATTTATTTTAAATTATTAAGTAATTTTTTAAAATTTAAATAAAATAAATATTATGTCAATAAAAAATATAGTAACAAAATTAAATTTTTTTAAAGTTAAAATTTACTTTTTTAAAATTTATAAAAATAAAAAATTGTACTCCTAATATTTTTTTTCCACTCTATCCAAACAACTTATTTTTCCAATCTATTTCCACTCCAATGCTTATCCTCCTAATTCTTTCCTTCCTATTTTCCATATCATCCAAACAAAGCATAAAAGGAAGCCTTAACCTCTCATGAGTTCAAACAAAATAAGATCCATGGATCATGGAGAAAGGATCCACGAAAAGAAGAAAATAAACCATAAAATCCTACTTGTTGAAGACTTTTGTGATGATTTTTTTGTGGGCTTTAATGGCTGCTCTTTCCCTCCTTAGATGGTCCACAAAACTGCCCCCAAGTGTGATGGTGGGACTTTGTGATTAAGTCTTAATTTAACTTAAACTTCAAAGATGGAAATTTCAGTTTAGTGTGGATTTTGGTGTTTTGAGAGAAGTTATAGTTTTAGGTGAGTTTATAGAGCTTGCACAAGTTTTTAGAATAGTATTAATGGAGCAAATCAGCCCCCTCCTTGGTGATCCTAAGCAATTTCGTCCACCTAGGGAATGTGGGAATTTAATTCCCACTTAAGGGCATTTTAGTAATTTTGCATGTAATTTTTATTTTCTAAGATAATTTTAAATGTAAGAAATTATCCTTTTATAATTATGTTAGTGATAATCTTGCTTTTTGTCACTAATCAAGATTAACATACCCTAAGCATAATTAACTTTAATTAAACAAGGTTAATTAGCCTTAACCATGGTTAAAAAAAATCTTTACATTTATTATTTTTGTCTTTTATGCATTAAATTTTGGGATGACTCATATGGTGAGTCATCACCATGTTTTTCAAATGGAATTTTTGTGAAAGATGTGTGAGGCCCATTTCATGGCTTTTTGTCTGCATTTTCTTGCCCTACTGGCTTTCTAGGAACATTTTGTAATTTTTTCACCATTTTCCAGGAGGTTCAAAATTTGTTCCTCCAACATTTTTAAAACTTATTGATTCATTCCCGAACCATTCTTTAGTCATTTACCATTTTCATAGGAAGAGTTTATCCTTTGTGAAAAACAACTTTCTAAGGGCATTTTGGCCATTTTCGAAGTTTCCTGCTGACTTTATAACCCTTTCTTAGTTACTATTCTTTTTCCATAAATTTTCTAACCATTATTGGTGTATTATAATCCATTATGATATCTTTTAAATACTTTATAATTATGTTGTATTAATGTTGTATGTTTGAGCTGTGATGAACTAATTTATTGCTTATTAGAGAAAATTATAAAGAAGAAATAATTTGTAATGTTAATGAATTATACGTGCATGAGAATGCTTATTTGTTCATATTCTGCTATGAACATGATTTCCACGAGGCTTGTATTTTATACCAAAGTGTTTTAAACAAAAAAAAAATTACTGTATTTTCTCTAATAATTATTTTTTAAAAGATTCTACATCATGAAATAACAGTCTATTAATGAAACCAAGTGTACGACATAAGCATAAAAATGCTATTCATTTTTAGGGTGTTATATTATGGTATCAAAGCAATTCATCCTTAAGGAGCCTGAGGATGGTCTGATTATGGTTCCAGAGCATGTGTATGATCTCTGCGTTAGGAATTATAAGTCATGCTTTGAATCTAGTTAGCTACGTTAATGCATGATTGATTGTCTTATGCTTTTGTTAACATGGTTGATTTTAGTATTGAGCCTAATCTTGTCAATTTTTGTGCATGTGTATTTAGGAACCAATGGCAGAGGCAAGGTAAGGTAGAGGTTGAACCAGAAATGCAGAGACACCCAAAGTACCAGTGGACTTGAGTACCACCTTGAAAGACATGGCAACCTTCATGCAAGCCATGATGGATAGGTAGTTAGAGAACAATAGGGGTACTGTAAACCCCTTTGGGGAAAACCCTAATTGACATAGGTTTGCAGAGTTTCGGAAGGCGAACTCACCAAGCTTTAGGGAAGATTTGAATCCTCACAAGGCTTCATGAATAGATTAAGGCCATGGAAAATATTTTTGCAATCATAGACTACAATGAGGAGAAAAAGGCAACCTATGCTACCTATACGTTGGAAGCGAATGCTAGGTTCTGGTGGATGGGCACAAAAAGGTTGTTAGAGGTTGGTGAGAACCCTGTCACCTGGGAAGTTTTTAAGGAGGCTTTCTATGAGAAGTATTTTCCCCAATTGGTACGGGACGCAAAGGAAGTAGAGTTTCTTCGCCATCAACTAGGAAACATGTTTGTGGAAGAATACATTGCAAGGTTTAAGCAGTTGTGTAAATATTCTGCTTTATATTAAAGGCACTCAGATGAGGCTTATAAGTGTAGGAGATACCTAGAAGGTTTGAGGGAAGACCTCTTTCCAGGGTCCTATAGGGATTCAAGGTTTGCTAGCTAAGAAGTTTGTGCAACCAAGTGTATCACCATGGAGAGCTCAAGTACTATTTGTGAAGAAGAAGGGCAGGAGTATGAGGTTGTGTGTAGACTATAGTCAGATGAACAAGGTGACCATTAAGAACAAGTACCCACTACCTAAAATAGATGACTTACTGGATCAATTAAGAGGAGTTATAGTTTTATCAAAGATTGATTTGACATCAGGTTACCACCAGATTAGAGTGAGGGACGAAGATACTCCAAAGATAGCATTTAGAACCCATTATGGCCATTATGAATTCATAGTCATGTCATTTGGACTAACTAAAGCTCTTACGTTTTTCATGGATTACATGAACTGAATGTTTAGACCTTACTTGGATAAGTTTGTAGTCGTATTCATAGATGATATCCTTGTCTATTCCTGAACAAGAGAGGAGCATGAAGAACACCTTAGAATTGTCTTGGAGATCCTTATGAATAAGGAATTGTATGCCAAGTTGTCTAAGTGTGAATTTTGGATGGAAGAAGTGAATTTCTCTGGCCATGTAGTGTCATAAGGAGGAGTGTCTATAGACCTTAATAAAATAGAGGCTATTACCGAGTGGGAAAGACCAATCTCAATAGCAGAAATTAGGAGATTTCTAGGATTAGTTAGGTATTATCATAGGTTTATTCAAGGGATTTATAAAATAGCCTTACCCTTGACCAAGCTCACTAGAAAGAATACTCCTTCTCTATAGATCCTTAAGTTTCCAAAAGTTGAAAGAGAGGTTGACTATGGCCCCGGTGTTAGAACTAAGAGATCCTAATTGAGCCTTTGAGGTCTATGGTGATGTCTCAAGTAGAGGTTTAGGTTGTGTGCTCATGCAAGAAAGAAAGGTAGTAGCCTATGCCTCTAGACAAATAAAAACCGAAGAAACTATCCTACCCTTGACCTAGAATTAGCTGCAATTGTGTTTGCCTTTAAATTGTGGAGGCATTATTTGTATAGGATAAGGTTTGAGGTCTTTTCTGATCATAAGAGTTTGAAGTATTTGTTTGATCAGGAAGAATTGAACATGACACAAAGGAAATGGATGGAGTTCTTAAAGGATTATAATTTTGGATTCAACTACCATCCTGGAAAGGCCAATGTGGTAGCTTATGCGTTAAGCAGAAAAGAGTTCATGTCTCTTGGCCTATGGTGAAGGAGATGAATCTTATAAGGAGATTTAGAGACATGAACCTAGGAGTAAATGTGAGGGAAGGAAGCAACAAATTGAGTCACTTGTGAGTGACTAGTGATTTTAAAAGGGAAGTAAAAGCATCTTAGGAAGAAAATACAGAGTTCAAAAAGTGGAATGCTGCAATGAGAAAAAGTAAGTTAGGAAAATTAACTTTAAATCAGGATGGCTTGTGGAGGTATCAGGAATGTATCTATGTGCCTACTGTAGAAGACCTATGTAGAAGAATTTTAGAAGAAGCCTATGAGTCATTATAATGTGCATCTAAGAGCCACCAAAATGTACCAAGATTCGAAAAAGCAATTTTGGTGGATAGGAATGAAAAGAGATCTGGCGGAGTTTGTTAATAAATGCCTAGTGTGTCAAAAAGGAAAGATAGAACATAAAAAACCTACAAGCTTGATGTAATCTTTGGACATGCCTAAGTGGAAGTTGAAGGAATTTCTATGAATTTTGTGATAGGATTACCTAGAACACAAGGAGGATTAGATGCAATCAGGATAATAGTGGATCGATTGACCAAGTCTGCTCATTTTCTACCCATTAAGGTTACTTATCCCTTAGAATTATTAGCACAGATATACATTAAGGAGATTGTGAGGTTGAATGGAATGACGTCTTCCATAGTGTCTGATAGGGATCCCAGGTTCACCTCTAGGTTTTGGGTAGCCTTGCAAAAGGTGTTTGGGACAAAGTTACGCTTAAGTACATCGTATCATTCCCAAATAGATGGAAAGTTCGAAAGGACTACTCAAACTTTAGAGGATATGCTTAGATCTTGTGTACTAGATCAACCAGGATAATGGGATAGTCAATTACCCCTAATAGAATTTTCTTATAACAATAGTTACCATGCTAGGATAGGGATGGAACCCTATGAAGCTCTTTATGGTAGAAGGTGTCAGTCACCTCTATACTGGCACAAGTCAGGAGAGCGAATCCTATGAGGCCTTAGTCTAGTTAGACAAACCACTAAACAGATCAAGAAGATTAAGGATAGAATTCTCACTTCTCAAAGTAAACAAAAGAGGTACACAAACAAGAGAAGAAAACCTCTAGAACTATCTCAAAGAGAACATGTATTCCTATGGATGTTACCTACCAATGGTATAGTAAGAGCTATGAAAGTTAAGAAACTAAGTCCTAGATTTATAGGTCCTTATGAAATCCTTAGAAGAGTGGATCTTGTTGCCTACCAAGTGGCCTTTCTGCCAAATCTAGAAATTCTCCATAATGTTTTCCATGTGTCTTAATTGTGAAAATATAATTTTGATCCCAATCACTTTATTGATTCGGATACGATATAACTAATGGAAGACTTAACAGTAATTCTCAAGCCGATAAAGATTTTGGATAGAAAATAAAAATAGTTAAGGAAGAATACGGTGTCGCAACTGTAATTCCAACGAGACGACGAACTCGCTAAAATTTTAAAATAATTATTTTATTGATGATGTGGAGTCACCACCAAATTTTTATTTAAGGGAAAATACTTGGAAAAACCCTGACTCGAGGAAGAGATTTAAGTTCGGGAGTCGGTTACGAGTGGGGAAGGTGTTAGGCACCCCACTTGCCCGTTCTGGAGAACGGTACCCTTAAACTGAGTGTGAGATTTTTGTAAATCGTTTGATCCCTTTAATTAGAGTGAAATAAATAACTTGATCGACGTTAGCCTGACAGGACTTGATCCTGCTCCTACGTATTTCCCGGTGCAATGGGAAACTCAAGGCTTACATAGTTCTGGTTTGATTTGACGGCTTGACCTTCGAAAGGTGCTTGAATTTAAAGGTGAACATGTTTTTTTTTTTAAAATATTTTAAAGAGAGTCCTTAGTCCACATGTTCACAAGATCCAAGACAATTACGGCTGCACTGGGATCCATATGAATCCCTAAGCATCGAACAGCAGAAAAAGCTACCAGTTCGTGCCTAGGGTTCATCGCGTGAGACTAAGAGATAAAAAACGAGATTTTTATTTGTTAAAAGGGGCATTCCCAATCCACATATGCACAAGGTTGAAGATAACTACGGCTGCACTTGGACCCATACAAATCTCTAAACATCGAACAATAGAAAAAGCTACCAGTTCATGCTTAGGATTCATTCCGTGAGACTGGGGGTTCCAATGTGAATTTTTTTCTTAAGGTTATTTGAGCAGGATCTTTAGTCCACATATGCATAGGATCCAAGACAACTATGGCTGCACTTGGGACCCATATGAATTCCTAAACATCGAACAGCAGAAAAAGCTACCAATTTGTGCTTAGGTTCATTGCGTGAGACCTAGAACCAAAGAATTTAATTTGAAAATGATAAAGATAAAGAAATGAATGAGCTTAAGTAGAAAAAGGATTGACTGATTTAAACTAAAGAAATGAACTTGATTTTGAAAAATATTTGATTGGAATAGACTTGATTTGAAATGAAAAGAATTAGGCTTGATGTGGATTTGAAAGAGGGGGTTTTGATTTAAAGGAGGCATGTTTGAATTTTAAGGAAGGAGGATTTAACTTGATTTTTCTTGAAGAAAAAGAATTTGATTTAAAAATAAGATGTTTGGCTTGACAGGAAGAATAATTGGATTTGACTTTATTTGTATTTGATTTAAAAATGAAATGCTTGGCTTGAAAGGGAGAAGGATTTAAATTGGGGTAGATGAATTAATCACAAGAGGGTTGATTGGAAATTTCGGGAATTTTGGGGTTTAATTGGAATTTTGGGAAGTTCAGGGGCTTAAATGGAATTTTGAGAAGTTCAGGGGCTTAACTAGGATTGTGAGAAATGTTGGGGGTCTGATGGGGATTTTAGAAAGTCCAAGGGCTTAACTAGGATTTCAGAAAGTCCAGGGGCTTAATTGGGATTTCAGAAAGTCCAGGGGCTTAACTGAGATTTTAGAAAAGTCCAAGGGCTTAATTGGGATTTCACTGGTGGGCCCCCTACGCCTTGATTAGGCTTGTCGTTTTATGCATGCATTTATACGTCAATAACCACATATGTATGGGTCGTATCAGCCAGCCAGTAGGGTCAGTGTTCATACGTGACTATGGCACTTGATTTTAGCCATAAGGCAAGCCTGCGAGTCAGCTTGAGCTATCGGATTTATCAGAAACATAAGACCCCTTCTTTAGTGCCTTCAGGTTTACTAATCAGGACCCACCTAGAGAAAGTCCAAGGGCTACTGTGCATGGCGTCCAATGGCAATGATGGGCGGTGAGTTTTCTTCCCACAATTCGAAGGCCCCATCGTAGAACATGCTACCTGAATGCCATTTACTCCGAGATTTGGCCATTCTCATGCATACAGGAGCACAAATTGAACGCTTGGAGGCTTGGTTATTTAAGCGTCATGAAGCCATCTCGGCTGTTATTCCCCATAATATAGACACGTTCTTTTGAAGGTTCTTCCAAGGAGTATTGTAACATCACATGGTCCCTTTATAAGTTTGTGGATGAGTGTGGCCAAAGTTTACATGGCTGGTACTGCTCACCAAGGGCTGGTCCATGGATACTGTTGACGTACAAGAGTTAGAAGGGAAAAAACCTGAGGCAAGGTTCGAACGTGAGTATGGGAGAATGCATGCAACGAGTTAACTGAATGGACCAAGTTGTTGATTTGGTTTACAACCCCTTTCTAAGCTTTATACGTTTGTCGCATGGGATTGGGGAAGACCCACGTGCATGAGGCAGTCCTTCCTTTCTTGGCCAGATTTGAACCATTTCTTTTTGCCACGTTCCTTACCGGAGCATAGAGGGACAGGCGTGAATCTTGCTATTCGTTGAAGCCTCATACTTCCTGTTAAGCTTTCATATGTGTGTAACAGAGTCTGCAACCTCGTTTGAACACCGTTTGCGTTCAGTTGGCGCAGCTAAGCACAGTCTCAGTCATTCATGCTTTCACCATATAGAAATTGATTATTCCTATCAACCACAGAGAGTTTCAGGTTCTTCTTGGTCATCTAGACCGTTAGAGCTGTATAATGCTAGATCTTAGTATCAAATACTCTTGGATATACGCCCATTTCACCCATGTTTGTGCCGACAAGAGTCGTGAAGAGCAAAATAGAGTGTTTGATGTCAAATTTCTAACACCATGCACGAGGTTTCACAAGCATCAAGCTCTCTAATTAAATCTGATCCTGAGGAAGAGGATGCCGAACTATCCTTTGCAGCGATTGGATCAAGCAATGATAATTCACCCAGTATTTAAACAAACTTATGGACCATGGTCAATTATGCCAATACATGTACTAACTAGACATGTTTGGTGTTAATTTTGCAAGATCAGGATGCAGGAAACGATATCATCAATTGCATGCATCGTTCGATCATAATTTTGAAATCTACTTCAACTTCAGAGAATCACGCCATCATGAAGTGCAAACATTATTCATCTATTATTCAACCTTGCTTTCTTTAAGTAAAATACAGAGTTCTTGCAGATGTAAAAAGGAATCATATTCATGCAAGAAAACAACTAGCCACACAAATCTGTTTGCTCAAGCGATAGTATGGATGAGTTACGATTCGCCTATAACTACAATTCTGGTTTGATTTTATGCATGAATTATCATGGTAGATGTCGCAACCGTAATTCCGACGAGACGACGGACTCGCTAAAATTTTAAAAATTATTTTGATGATGTGGAGTCGCCACCAAATTTTTGTTTAAGGGAAAAAGATTTGGAAAAACCCTGGATGAGATTTAGGTTCGGGAGTCGGTTACGAGTGGGGAAGGTGTTAGGCACCCTACTCGCCTATTCCGAAGAACAGTACCCTTAAATTGAGTGTGTGATTATTTGAAAATAGTTTGATCCCTTTTATTAGAGTGAAAATAAATACTTGATGGAGGTTAGCCTAACAGGACTTGATCCTGCTCCTACGTATTCCCTGGTGCAATGGGAAACTCAAGGCTTACGTAGTTCTGGTTATGTTTTGAAAGCTTGACTTTTGAAAGTGTTTCAAAGAGTGTTTGAAATGTGCTCGAAGGCTTGACCTTCGGAGCTACTTGGAAAGTAAAAATAGCTTGACTATTTTTAAAAACTATTATTAGGAGGGCGATCCTCATCCGCCTATGCACAGGGCCCAAGACAACTACGGCTGCACTTGGACCCATACGAATCTCTAAACAATGAACAGCAGAAAAAGCTACCAGTTCGTGCTTAGAGCTCGTCGCGTGAGATTAAGAATCGCAAAACCAGATTTTTATTTTGAAAATCGATGGATAAAATGAGCAAGGTTTTTATTTTGCAAAAAGGAAAGGCAACCTTAATCCACATGTGCACAAGGCCCAAGACAACTACGGCTGCACTTGGACCCATACGAATCTCTAAACAACAAACAACAGAAAAAGCTACCAGTTCGTGCGTAGAGCTCGTCGCGTGAGATTAAGAATTGCAAAACAAGATTTTTATTTTTGAAGAACGATGAATAAAATGAGCAAGACGCAAGTATTAGAAATTTTGGGGGAATTTACCAATTAAGGAATTTTATGAAAATACTTGATAATCTTGAATTCATGAATTATTTAGGAATTTTGAAGAATTTTTCTTTTTAATTTCTGGAATTCTTCATTAATTTCCAGAAATTTGAAATTTTTATTAATTTCTGGAATTTTTAAATTTTTTATTAATTTTCTGAATTTTTAGATTTTTTTTTATAATTTTCTTTTTATTATTTTTTATTGATTTTCTGGAATTTTTATATATTCTTCTATTTTCTGTAATTTTTTATTAATTTTCTGATTTTCTAGAATTTTTTATTAATTTTCTGATTTTCTAGAATTTTTTATTAATTTTTGAATTTTATTGATTTTCATTCAAAAAAGAATTTAAATTTAATTTGAAGAATTTGACTTGTTTTGAATTAACTTGATTAGATTCACCTAAAAAACGGGAGAAAAGAAAAAATAACTTTGATAAAAGAGGATTTGCACGTTCGGTTTTAATGCTAAGTTGATTATGAACCCAATATCTGGACTTCCTAGGAATTGCTTTATACCGAATTGGAATCCAATTTTAATTGATTTGGACTTAAGTTACTGGAGCGTGAATATTGCATACAAGGCATGCGTGGCACAAAATTAAAATTGCTTTATACATAATCGGAATCCAATTTTAATTGATTTGGACTTAAGCTACTGGGAGCGTGAATATTGCATACAAGGCATGCGTGGCACAAAATTAAAATCATGGGGTTAGAGGTGGTAGATGGTGTGCAATCAATCATTTGAGCTATTTTGGACATGTGATCAAAATATGCGGCTTGACTATTACATGCGGTATTTGCATAAGCTCGGTTCCCATTTTATTTCCAACACTCATAGGTGGCCCCTACCCCCTTAATTATATTAGTCAACTTTTTAACATATGACCTTACCCATGTAAAGGACACCGTGTGCATGGGTTCCATTTATTTTTTGAGGATCTCTTGTATAGTTCCACAAATAGCCCACAAGACTATCACTTAAGGGCTGGCTTGGCTGCCCTACGTCCTATAACAGATGCTATGCGACACACATTGGATGAAGTGAGAGGGGCACTGGTTGGCTGGTCAAAGTTGACGAAGACACCCCTACCGCTCTCACAGGTTTGATGACACTGCCTAGTTAATTGGAGGATTCCCTAATGACAGAATCTTGAGTAAGCGATGCACATCCTGTGATAAAAGGGGGAAATCTGCTTGAGGTTATAGGTCTTAAGCTTGATTTTCGTGATGGCCATTGCATGTCTGATTTCAGGGGAGGTAGTTTTCAAGAATGAGAGTGGCCTCAGCCAAGGACTACTGTCTTGGTAAGATTCAGGAGTGTTATTATTATCTTCCAATACATCCTGTTACAAATACTGCAGTCTTGTAAATACCCCAAGGATCAAGATCGTGTTTTAAGAAATAAGCCCAGGGCAGCTATATCAATAAGGCATGTAGGGGTATAGTAGACTCGTCTAACCTGAGTTCACCCATGGTGTCAGATTTGCGTTCTCTAGTCTTACTAAGTCCGTGATTCGGGAACCTAGGGAGTGTTTGCGACTTTCATGGCTTTATCATTTCGTTTAAACCAATTCTCATTGGAGAAAAAAAAACCTAGCATTTGAATCTTGCATGCGAATCTATACATGAGGACTTATTTAATCGAACGCAAACAAAGCATGGTTCAGTAACCATTGTGTTAATAGCGAATCCTCATATACGAACGCTAAGGAGTGCATGCAGCAGCCAGATCATGGAGACGCATGTGGGGGTTCAAAATCTTACCTGGAATTTCTGTACTAAAGTTGGTCTTCACATCATGCCAAAGAAGAGTCTTGAGGAATTCTTAGCTTCTCCCTCTTCGTAGCATTATCCAAGCCTGCTCAAAAGATCAACGTCTCAACCGTCGCTTGGGAAGCAAGAAATTCAGCCAACTATTAGAGAAACCCCCCCCCCCCAAAAAACCTCCGGGATGACCTTCTTCTCCTCTTTTATATATGTGACGCCTCCCTCTTCTGTTTCAATTCTGTTATCCTCTTTAAAAATCTTCTTCTTTTTTTACAGAATTAGTTTTTTCCGTTAAAAACCGTTTTTTCTGATTAAAAACATTTTTCAATTTTTTTATTATCTTTCAGTTTTTTATTCTTATTTTAATTTTGTTTATTATTTAAAATCTGTTTCCAGTTTTGTCTTTTTTTTATTTCTTCTATTTTATTAATTCTGATTTTAATATATATTTTTTTAATATGTATTTTTTAATTTTCTTTTTTTTGGCTTCGTTTTTTATTTCATTTTTATTTTCAGATTTTTAATATCTATCTTTATTATTATTTTTTGCTTTTGTTTTATCTCTTATTTATTTTTTTTATTTATTTATTGGTTTCTTGATTAATTTTAATGGTTGGGGGCCTCGGACATAAATGGGTGTTTACAGTAGAATGCAAAGAATCGTTACAATCTTGAACCTACCTGGAGTTCTTACAAGAGAAGACCCAAAATCTAATGCGGTTCTGCGATTCAACTCCTCTTTTTCCCCGCTCTTTTCTTCTCGACGATGCCGAAGGCCTACGGGAGGATAGGAACTTTTTTGGTTCTTCCCCTGAGGGTCCCCGAGAGAACTTTCCAAAATTTCCTTGTCCCTCCAAAAAAAGCCCCCACTCTGTTTTCCTTTCTTTTGATTTATAGAGTTTTTTTTTTAAAAAAAAAATTTCCCACCTTCTCTCCTTTCTTTTTCTGCTTCTCTTCTTCTTCTGCTTCTTCTTCTTTTTTACTTTTTGTTTTTGATTTCTTTCGGTTTATTTTCATTTTTATTTTCATCTTTTATTTTTTATTTTGATTCTTTTTCAGTTTTATTTTTATTATTATTTTCATATTTTGTTGTTTTTTTATATATATTTTTTATTTTTCTATTTTATTATTATATTTTGGTTTATTTATTCATTTAATTTTTGGTTTTTCCTTTTTTGTTTTCAATTCTTTTTTATTTTCTTCTTTTTTTATGCTTTATGTTCTTATTATTATTATATTTTGTTTATTTATTTTTCTACTTTTTGCTTATCATTTGAATTAATTTTAAAATGGAGCCTCGGACATAATTGAGTGTTTACAGACGGTACTTGGTACAAGTGGTCTAGGGGAGAAGGAACATGTAAGAGCAGACCTGGGAATTGGAAGCGGATATGAGGAAGGTTTATCTACAATTGTTTGCAAGTAATGAATTTTGAGAAAAAAAATTCTTTTTAAAAGGGTGGGAGTAATGTAACACTGATAATTCCTTGTAATGGACTTTTTAGATGACAAATAACCATTAGTGAGAAACAAAGTAGGGATAAGAACAAAAGATAGATAAATTAGAAAATTTTGTGCAAAAGGACAAAAATACTCCTACACTAGGGTAACCTAAATAATGTAGAGGAAAAATATAAAACAAATGGTAAAAAAATATTATAAGAAATTAGAATACATAAAGAATGATTTAAAAGTCATGGGAAAAGAATAGGAATAAAGAATTGGTAAAAAATTCATCAGAAAATTCTGAAAATGCTCAAAACGCCTTTAGGAAGCTCTACTTTCCATAAGGGCTAAACAATTTCCAAATAAATATCAAATGACATTGTAACAATTCAAGAACAAACCAATAAGTGTTAGAAATATCGGAGGAACAATTTGGGACCCTCCTAGGAAATGTTGAGAAAAATTATCAAAATATCCTCAGAAAGTCAGTAGGGCAAGAAAATGTAAAGCAAAAGTTAGGAAATGGGCCCCACACCTTGTGCATGAAATTACCATATGGGAAATGTGGTTGTCACTCACCATATCAGTCATCATTCCATTAAATACATATAAGACAAAAATAATAAATAAGAGAGATAAAATTAACTATAATTAAAGTAAATTAATCTTTCTTAATTAAAATTAACCATGCTTAGGATAGGTTAATCTTGATTAATGACAAATTCAAAAAAATTGACACTAATATAATTTTAAAAGGATACTTTCTTACATTTAGATTTATTTTAGAAAATAGAACTTATATGCAAATGTACCAAAATATCCTTAGCTGGGAAATTAATTCTCGAGTTACCCTTAAGCTGCCGAATTCCATAATGGTCGTGGGAGGGCTCATTGTTTCATTCTTTATCTCCTAAATAATTAAATAAGCTGTCTAAATCCACTCTAAACTCAATGTACCCCAAAAATCCAAAATCATACACTAAGCTTAAACTTCCAACCTTAAGGTTCAAGTTAAATCAAGACAAAATCACAAAGTGATATCACCACCACTAGAAGATATTGTGTGGACCACCAAAGAAGGAAAAAATGAGCCATAAAAGCCCCACCAAAAATCCATTACAAAGTCTTCAACAAGTTGGATTTTACTTTGTATTTTTATGTTTTAATCTCGTATTTATGATTTATTTTTCTTCTTCTTTGCAAATCCTTCTCTAAGATCTATGGATATCTTTTGTTTGAACACTTGGAAGCTCAAAATTACCCTTGAATGGTTATATATTATCATACAAATTTTTAGTAATTTTTGAAAGAAAGAAGAGAAGCTTTGATGGATTAAAATGCTTCTAGCAACCTTAGACGCAATTTAATCAGTTAAAAAATTTTAAAAAATCAATTTTGATGCTTTAGGATCGATTTCAGTGTTTATAAGAAAAGTTTTGAAGTGCTCAAAGCAATAGATTTTTAGATCTTGGAGTAGATCTAATATATCTACACTTGTTTGCTATAAAGGTGCTTTCTTTAAAATTCTTATGTGTAAAGTTAGTAACTTGGTTATGTCTTTACTTAAAAATTTTATTTGTGAGTTTTTCCTTGCTAAGAATCTAGATCTAGAATCATCCAATAAAATCCTTAAAGGAACAAGAAAAATTATACCATGAGATCCATAAACTTAAGTTGGACATGGATTTAAAACTACTAAGTGTAAAGGTGGAATTTTGGATCCAAAGTTGCACAAATCACTGAAGACCTTCCATGATCATGACCAAAGCTATGGGGTAAGGACAATTTATGGATGGGTCTAAGGACTTAAGCTAAACCGAGTGATAAACGTCATGACACCAAGGTCATATGGCAATAAAATTGAAAAAGGACCCTTGTTTAAAACACCTATAGCATTCGGTTACTTCCTAGTAAATTAGGAGATCTTGAGTTTAAAATTTTGATTATGGTATAAAGAGTAACCTAATCAAGTATAAGTATAAAATTCTAAGTTTGAAAGGGACTAAAAATTATTAAAGAGTTCATTCAACCACTTTGGTTAAATTGGATAAAAATATGCTAAAATCCATAACACCAAAAACATGGGAGCACAAATTAAGGAAAAAGGAACCTTGTTCTATCCTATTAGGGCATTCGACCACTCCCATTAATTAGGGGAACATGAGTTAAAATTTTAATTAAGGTATAAAGTAGAACCTAATCAAGTTTAAGGAATGAATTTTATAGTTAAGAAAGATTTGTTAATGGTTCGGTGGGTCATGTGAACAAAATTAGTAAGAATTAGTTAAGTAACATTGGTGGAATTTAAAACTAGATCAAAGTGAGCTTAAGAAGATGATTAGAAATTAAATATGGAGTAGAGGACAAAGTAAGGGCATTCAACCATGCTCACTAGATAAGGAAGAAAAACTTGAAAAATCTCTATGGTTTGTGTAAGTTATAGCCTAAATCTTAATTAGTGAAGGTCTCCTTTCTAATAGAACAAGAATTGAACTATAACGCTTTAGGACTAGGGAATAAGTTTTTTCCACTTAGATAAGAAATAGGAAAATAGGCTAAGTTAGATGTTTAAGGATAATTAAATAAGTCATGAGTCGAAAACTTAAAGTTTATAAACAAAGAGGGAAATTAGTAGATTTAAGAATCAAACGAATCTAACTAGTTAAGTCATTTGTCAAGAGGAACAAAACATGTAACACTTAAAATTGAATTAAGTAAATGATTCATAAGACATTCAATTAAGGACACAAAGTAAAAAATTACAAAGGTCATTCGGTCATCTAGAGAAGAAGATGTTATAGACCATAATCTTTCATTAAAAGTTTTAAGAAGAACTTAACCTTTGAGAAAAGGAAAAATTGAGAGGTAACTTAGAAGGATGAGTGGACTAAGATCTCATGAGTGTTTCATTATAAATTTTAAGAATTGAGCAAGTTTGACAAGTTATGAAAGCAAGTGAATATGCTGCCCAAGAATTAACATCAAGCTAAAATAAGTAAGTCTTGAATTAAAGATGAATATTTGTTTGAGAATATTATGCCAACTCGTTGTATTACTTTGTGAATACATAAAGAGTAATGTGAAGTATATGTATATTACTCAAGAATGATTGAAGAATGATGTTTTACATGATGATCATGTATGGATAATGATATGATAGTAGTGTGAGGGTAGAGACTAAATATGCATGGCATATTGGTTGGATTGTTTGAGCATGCATATTATCTGGAAGCCTCTAAAAAGGAACCAAAGTAACTATTGGATCATTAAAGAAAATACTTATGTGATAAGTTAATACTACTCTTAATGTGCCTTGTGCATATTCAGAAGGAGTCAGGTTCTTCTAGAGAGGAAACAACAAGGTTCTCCAAAATTTCTTCTATTATGAAGAGAAAGATCTTCAATACTTATGATGGTGACGACCATCAAGGAATGAACTCATGGCCTAAGAATAAAAGGTAGAGTAGTAGAGCCAATGAGAAGATATTATTTGACTAATATTAATGTATGTCCATGTTTTAATTATCACTAAGAGAGTAAGATAGAATAGATAAGAGTTATGTGAGACATAGAGGATGATAGTCAAATGAAATCTATGATATGATCTCAAAGATTTATGATACTTAAGTAATTTATATGCTTAATTAAAGATTGTTTAACTTATGTAAAAGAAATCCACTTCACCTGCAGTTTTTCAAAAATTAAAATTAAACTTGTATGCATGACATGTTTAAGCTAATAAACTGAAGTGGTTGGGATGAAAGTGTTGACATTAACCCTAGGGTAGAATCGTACTGAGATACTTAGTTTCTCACTCATTTTCCCACCATTTTCTTCCCTAACACCCCAGATGTCTTTCGCGAATGTGATAGTCTTCATGGAAATCCGTAATGTAAATTGGAGTGCAAATGCTCATGGGCTGATGATTACAGGTCAAGCCAACATGGGAATTTACTTTTCTTTTGCATATCTATTTGTTTCTGATATGATGGGTCAAACTTCACCACCACTGAGTTCACTAAACCTCTGGAAGCCTTCCATCCTAATGGGGTGTTTCCACCTCCACCTGGCTACTAAGCACCACCACCGGCACATATAGAAGACTTTTCATCATCAGAAGGGGACATAAACTCCTCATCATCAGAAGGGGTCATCAACTCGCAAACATTGTCTCACTACTACAACACTTCGCATCTTTGGTCATTTGAGGGAAGTTATTCATATCCCAAGCCCTATCCTTTCTAAGCCTTCTAAGAAGTGGCTTATAGGACTTTCATCACCTTGGATGAGAGCTTATGGTTGGAGCGGTACCACCACCAGTCCTGAAGTGTTTTGTAGAGTTCAGTCTTTGAAGAAAGAAAAAGCAAGTCATACTGATAATGTAAAATTTGTAAATAGATGGATGAATGCATCCTAGTTATTAGTAGGTAAATTGTAGAATATATTTTAGTATAGTTACAGTAAATATGGTAGGAATAATTATGTATGTAATTAAGTGTATAAAAGCTCTAATGCCTTAACCTAACTATGTATGTATAAATAAAGATTGTATAATTATCAAGTACTGTATAATTATAAGTTGTATTAATGTTGTATGTTTGAGTTACGATGGACTGATTTACTACTTACTAGAGAAAATTAAACGGAAGAAATAATTTGTAATGTTAACGAATTATGCCTATATGAGAATGCCTATTTATTTACATTCTGATATAAATGCAATTTTGATGAGGCTTGAATTTTATACCAAAATGTTTTAAACAAAAAAAAATTATCGTATTTTTTTCTAATAATTATGTTTTAAAAATTCTACATTATAAGATAACAATTTATTAATAGAACTGAATGTATGAATTAAACATAAAATAATATTTATTTTTACAGTGTTGTACTCACTGGTGTAAAATGAGTTTTTACGTTGGTTGTTATGGACTTTTTACATCGATTATTTGGGCGGTGTTGAAGCGATAAGATAACAATTTATTAATAGAACTAAATGTATGAATTAAACATAAAATAATATTTATTTTTAAAGTGTTATACTCACTGGTGTAAAATGAGCTTTTTACATCGGTTGTTATGGACTTTTTACATTGATTATTTAGGTGGTGTTGAAGCGGGCGATATAGAAAATAAGACTTTTTACATCGATTATAGTCTTAATCGATGTAGAAAGTTTATTTTTTTAAATGTTCATTTTATTTAGGCATACTACCGTATTATTTATTCATAATACCTGCATATATACACAAAATTACTAGGCAGACATTACAGAATTCACATAATCTATATATTTAAATTAAATACATCATTATTTATTATCAATACTATAACATACATATCACCTAAGAAAACTTTCACATTTGCAATGACAAAGCAGAGGTGCATAAAAAATACCTCACAGTCAACACAACAATGGTTGAGCGGTGGTCAAGCGGTGTCCAAACGGAGGCGCAATAGTAGTTGAACGACACTACAACATAGCGATAGCCAAATAAGAAGCTTGAAAATTATAGAATACAACCAAAATGAATGTAAATTTCAACTATAATAATAGAATGAGATGCATAAATAACGACAAAGACGACTTCGAACCTTAGGGTGCATGACAACGACTTTGAACGGAGGAAATGGTTACGACGACGACAACGACCATGTACTTAAGGACAGAGTGCAACGACAAACAATAAGGACGGCGGCAACGGCTAAGACGTAAACGAAAACAGAGAGAACAAGTCGAAACAAGAAACTGAGGTTTTGGAGAATGAGGTTAAAGACGACTAACGTCAAAAAAGAAGTGACAGAAAGATATTCTACATCGGTTGTTTCTCAGAACCGATGTAGAAAGTATTTTCTACAGCGGTTGCTTTCATAACCGATGTAGAAAGTTGAAAAAAAACCCACTTTCTACATCGTTTCAAAAGAGAACCGATGTAGAAAGTACTTTCTACATCGATTGTTATGTAACCGATGTAGAAAGTTTGAAAAAAAAACCCACTTTTGTAATATTCAATTAAAAAAAAGAGGGAAGCAGCAAGCGGCAGAAGGTCACCGCTTGCCCATTCCCCACACACATACACCAAACAGTATAAAAGGGGAGGGGGGGACAGATTGAATTGCAATTGCAATTGAATCTTTTGGAACATTTAGAGAAATTAAAGGGTTGCTAGGGAGCCACAAGAAGCAGACGGAGGACGAACAACGAGGTTTCATCGGAAGAAATTAAAGAAATATTACACCGGTCTTCAAATTCCAGGTAAGGGGAGGAGACTCAAGTAGAATATAGGAGTAATTTTAGAGTCCCTTACTCTAGAATGAAAATTATTAATTGTATGAGAAATTTAGAAGTTAAATTTAATTATATCTGAATTTAATTTTCGGAAAAATTTAATTGTTATAGGAGTATTTCTAGGACCCCATATTGTAGAATAATATTTTATCGAGTATGTGGTAGTTTAAATTTATTTGTGATTGTAATTAAATTCAAAATATTATACGATTATAAACTGGTGATTGTACTAGTTAGTAATTAAATTAATTTTAAGTAAAGAAGTGTGATATAATAATTTTAGGTGCCCAAAAATATATACGTATTTATTTATGAATCACGTTAATAAATTTTGGTAGAAAATATAATTAAACGTAGAAAAATATACATGTATAGTGTTGAACAAACCAAACAATTGATTGAGGACCGTGAGGTCCTGTCCCTTGAGAAGAAGGCGATGCCTTCAAGTGGAGTAGAGTTAGAAATTAGAATAATTAGTTGACATGCATCATTTGCATAAAAGTGGTTTGTAAATTTAAAATGGGGATAATTTGCGAGCCCTTCTTTGAAAGGGAGCTGGAAAATCTAAGGGTCGGTTCACATGGAAGTAGACCGAAGTTCATGATAGTAGGAACTTCCGAGCTTAGGGGGTACGTGAGCTGGGTTAGAGCCTCCCAATGGCCTAGGGTTGCTCCTTGGAGCGGGGACTGCTCTGGTCGGACCTAGCCGCCTCGACAAAACCCTGATGATTATCATTACCAGTCGAGCAATTTCGGAATGTTGTGGAATGCGGATGATAATGATTTTGGTGTTGCTAAAGGCACACTGTGGTAAAAATAGGATCCTGGTACCCCTATTATTTTGATAAAGTTGTGAAGAAGTTTGGGCCCACATGCATGTGCATTTGGTAAAGATGACCAACTCTAGATCAGTAGGGATTATTATGGCATACGACGTAATGAACTCTGTTCATTCTTCAGCCGTCATCGTAGGATCGTAGGACCTTAGAGTAAGGCAATAGATGCTAGATTACCCACATGCATAACATAATTACTCATGTATTTGATGTATGTATATTACATTGTTCCTTGATCACTTCTAATTGTATGGAATGTCTCACTCCCCTATTCCTCTATTTCTATGTATGATATCACGTCACACTAGTGAGATTGCGCGATGGATCGGCCTCATCTCGATATAGAGATTGAAGTCGATGAGGAGAATGGGGAATGGGTTCGACACCCACCCAACATTGGAGGTCACTATACGAGTACATTCCGGGGTAGAGCGACTATATGGATGATAGACACATCTTCTCCGCTACATCCTCCACCACGAGTTTCGATGATTATGCCAGCCAACGTTACCATCCCAATTCCGTGGCAGATATACTGTCGGCGTATGATTCCACCACCTTCATCCACGTCGTCAGGGGATACTCCTCCCTATCATGGACCACCTTCTACAGCCGTGGGTATTCCAGGAGTCCGTACGACATCTCCCATTCCTACCATCAGAGGACGCCCCATTAACGGCAAACGGCAAGGAAGTCAACCCTACGGCAACTTCCGCGTATTGCTCCTCGCCATAGCGAGCCGGATTCCTCCCGTACTCACCTCGAGCCTTCAGGGAGCATATATGGCAATAGAGTAGTAGATGTGAATAGAGAGGCAGATGGCAGGGATGAAGATGATATAGAGGAAAATCCCTTTAAGGCCTCAAAATTTTCCCGTTACCGATAGGGTGAAAAGTGATCTCTCGCTACTGAAGGTGAGTTTGGAACACTGGTGGATGATATAGTGTAGTTCCTATATGATTTCTTGTATATTCCCTTATCTTAGTACCATACTATGTCTATTGTTACAATTCTCTAGTTTATTTATATTCCAATAGTATGTAAAAACTTATATGAGTTATGAACAAAGTATATGTTTATACATCGATATAATTAATTGCTTTGTTAAATAAGTAAATTGGACCTGAATATAATTGTGGGATATCATAAATAATTATGATAAGGTTGGAATATAGATAATATAGAGGGTTGTAACAACTTTCTACATTGGTTCTTTTCTGAACTGATGTAAAAAATTTACATTTATTTACAAAAATGACACTATATTTTTATTTACATCTATTCCTGAACAAACAATGTAAAATCCTATTATAAAAACCTATTTTTACATTAGAGACTAAATAAATAATGTTAGCCATATTTTGTTGTATACACTCGATTGGTTTGTTCCACCACAAAACCACACATTCAAGAAGTTATTAATCTACCTTACTAACAACTACATAATAAATAAAATGTTTCTGTAACTTCACCTACATATTTATGTCTAAATCATTTCGTAATTTGAAAACCACTAAATCAAGAAATTATTAATATACTCTATTTGATAAAAGCACACTAAACTGCACCACTGCATACATAAGATAGTAGCCATAACAGATACAATATACGTTTTTTGAAAATACTCATTGCTTAGTAAGATACCAATTTATTCCCGAGTAGATATACACCAACAGCGTTAAATATTGTCAACGTTATTCACAATTTATAATATTACCCTCAAACCAAAAGAGTATTTTTGGGAATAAAGTAACTCTGATCAAGTTGTTCAAACGTCTTCTTCTAATTTTTGCACACTTCTTCTCTACTTCACATTGTTCATTACCTCTCATACCTACATTCAGTTTACAGGTAATGTTAATTGTTACTAAATTTATATTATTAGTACTGCGTGCTTCAACTTTGTTAATATAGGATGAGTACTGACTGCGTGACCTTCCATTGCTAAAACCTTCATATTTTTAACTCTATTTCATTTACTCTATTACTAAATCTTGAATCCTAAAGTCGTGAATAAGTAAACATATGTGTCGTTGAGTTTTTATTTCTCCAAATGATGGTACATTATTTATAGTTTTTAAATAAAATATAACTGCTATAAGGGTTCAATTTCTTTAAATATATCAGTGACACAAATGAATAGGATTAGTTATGAACATATCCTTTTTGAATTACAATCTAAAGTAAATCGGAAGAAAAAGAGTTTTTATTATTAATATCTAAAAGTAACTCAAACGTTGCTTCTAGATTTATAGAGGTTTCTCAAGCAGACAATGTTAATTACTTATACACCCCCACGTTCAGTTTACAGGTTTCATTATATATATCTAAATTAACTTATACTTTTTCTCCTTCATTACATGCTTCAACTTTGTCAATTAAAGGTAACTATTCAACTATCAGAATTGTTTCTCCTCCATGTTCTCGTTAACAATATTTTTTTTATTGTCAACATGGTCATCCATAAACTTTCATATTTTAAACTATATTTTCTCTAATACAATCATGAATAATTTAACATTTGAGTTTGTGATGATATATTTTTTCATCCATGCTTTCATTACTCATTTGTAACATACATTTCTTATTTGTGTATCTTTAGATATATGGAATGTGGTCAATCATCTTTTGTAAATGTTTCCAAATATAAAATCTTTTGAATGCAATATGATCTGGTGAAGTTTGTTTATAAATGTAACTTTTTTAATTTTTAATGTTATATATATATATATATAGATATATATAATAATCATCAAAATCAGTATAATGTATTAATTTACATTCTGTTAGACTTTGGAGTTTTTTCTTACCTTGTTTGTAAAAAATTATTTAGATGATATTCTAAATATCATTATAATTCGAGATCCTGTACATATTGAAATATTTCTTGGACATCAACAAAATAAGTAAATCAGTCTCCATTTTTGAGGGATAAAACTGAAAGAATTATATCTAGAATTAGAATATGGGGATGGTTACTGATAAAATATATGGAAAGAGAAAATTTTAATATAAAAATTTATAATTTGAAACAATAAAATTAGTTATTATTCTGAGGAGAAAATAATATTTTCCAAAAGTGTTAAACTTAAACAATTACTAGAAGAGTTTTAATATGAATCAATATACAGTGATTGCAATCTGCCCTCAAGACCTTATCACTTCATATATTTATAAAACTCTAACTATATGGCAGATGGATAATTTAGTAATAATCTTAAGCTTCTTTTTTTTTCTCTATGCTACTAAAACACTCACTCAATTACTTACTAACATAATTTTTACTACCTTCTAATGCATATGTCATACACAAAGATTGCATTAGCTGATATACCTTCCTCAAATCTTCAAGTATGATGACTTAGGTAATATGATAGTAGAAATGATTGGTTTAAAATTACATCAATTACATATTACATTGGCTACCTAACTAATAGAAGATCACAAATTTATAATTTTTATGATTTTAAAATTAAAAATACCCTCACACTTTCATTATAAATAAATAAGATTTATATTTTGTATATAAATGTTAACAAGAATTGAACAATTTTTTTTATTTTAATTATTCTAAACTTTAGACAAATTTTTAAATTTTTTGCAATTTTAATTTTATTGTTACCTTAATAATTTAAACTTTAACCATTTTTTTTATTATTATATTTTAAAATACTAAAAACTTAATTTATTTATATCTATCAAATTATTCATTTACATAAAATATTAATTTCTATACAATGTTAATATCGACAATAAGTAATATATACTTCTAAATTTAACGTACAGGTCGGATACTAGTTTGGATAATAGTAAATGTGAGTGCAACATAATGGAATACGATAACACATACAACGGATTTTAATGAAGTGGAATAAAGTTAACATAATAAATATTTTATCTTATATCCTCCATATTTAAGGAGGAGGAAAAATAAATATTGGATAAAATTAAATAAAATAAAAACATTTCATTTTATTTTTTATTTAAACTTATTTAAACAAATTAATGAAACGAGTTAATAAGTATTATACGCCATTTCGTTTCTTTTTCTCCTCTATCAATTCAGACATTATATTAGAGTAACAATATGGGAATTTTTTTTTTCCATTTTATGGAAACCATTAATTGAAAGAAAAAATGGTCCTCTGGAACTGTTGTATATCAACCATGTTTTATGCTGAATATCTATAGGCATACTTATTCTTAATGAAATTGGGATTCTATGCTTTTCAATTCAAATCAACTTCAAGAATAGCATTCCTATGCATGGTCCTTAAGTACAGGATACGGTACGAAGATAGAAATGAAGAAATATTAAGTTTGATACATTAATCTTACATTACATGTTGCATTAACTGGAAATCTTGCCGCTTGAAACTACAATTTTATCATTGGTGGTTTTTTTTCTTTTTTATGGAGTTGTAATTACGGTAGTAACTAACATTAGAATGCTTTGTTTCTGGTGGAGTTATAATCTCTGAAATTGTAGTTCTTTGGCTGATTAAAAATAAATAATACATTTTTAATTTTTATAAATTATTTAAATTTAGTTTTAATATTTAAAAAATCATTAATTTTAGTTTTCATAAAAATTAAATTTTTTGAAAATAATAATTTATATCATTATATTATCATATCATATTGTTGCAGCACAATTACTAATTTAAATTAAATAGAATTTTTTTTATAAAAGATTATAAAATTTATAAAAATAAAACTAATAATTTTTTAAATATTAAAATTAAATTTAATTATATTTATAAAAATAAAATATATTTAAACTTAAAATTAATTATTAATAAGATCCAGAATAAGAAAATTATTTATATTTCGGTTAACATAGAATCTATCTGTATAAAAAAAAATTTAACAAAATAATTTTTTATATATTAAAAACATTATATTTATTTTTATTTTATTTATAATTATATAATTTTTTATATTTTAAAAAAAAAAAATTATTAATTATTAAATTTAAAATATAAATAAATATAAAAGAAGTTTAGTAGGTAAGAAATTGAAAGTAAAGCATGAAAGAAATATTGATAACGGTCCATATGTGAGCATTTTGCTTTTTTGAGACCTGAGGAATCCCCTTTCATAATATTGCTCACATGCTTATGTCATCCTAATAAAGACAATGTAGACCTTTGAAAATGACAATAAAGGAGCATAAGCTATCTTTGATCATGTGTACCAACCTATAAACCACAGGGTACACACATGGATCAGCACCAAGCACATTTTGTTTTAAGAAAAAATTTATTATACATATAAATAATAATATATTTATTTATTAAATTTATTTTATTTTTTAAAAATTTATTAATCGTTAAATAAAAATATAAATAAATATATTATACTGTTTATACATAAAAAATTATTATTATTATTATTTTCATCGCACATATATAGCATTAGTTCATATTCATTCAATAATTGCTCTATTTTAACTCTATAATAATGAAATTTCTTCCGAAGTTAAGAAAGGTTGTGTTCTAAATTCATTTATGATTATAGTTATAAAAATTGAATTCAACTAACCAGGTTGAAATGATTGGATAAAAATAAGTCATCTTTTTAAATTATTTATATTATAAAATTATTTTAAGAAATTAAATAAAAAATTTATAATTAAAAATTGTTAAAATAATTTTTATATAAAATAATATTATTTAAATTTTTATAAAAAATTTAAAATTATACCACATTTTATTTAATCTTATATCTATAGTTTAAATTTAAATTTTTAATGTTTAATCAACCAAAATTATAGTATTAATATTTATATTTTTTATATTTTTAATATATTATATAATATTAATATTTTAAAAATAATATTTAATTAATATCGATCCTTTAAAACATTCAATCTTACAACTTCATCTTAACCAGTTCAATGTACTGTCTTATTTCAAAAACATCGTTTATGGTTTACATTGCGCTGTTTAATTTGGGATGATTTTTACTTTATAACTCAGTAGATTTTAACCCTTTAGTTTAAATGTGAATTTAGCCTTTCAATTTGTTATTAAAAATATTAAGTATTTTTTTAAAAAAATTCAGCAAATTTAATCTTAAAGCCTTTTTTTTGTCAAACCTTTCAAATTTTATATTAATCTAAATATTTAAGAATTTATAATAAAATTTTTATAAAAATTATTTAAAATGTATAAATTTAGTAAAAAATTTGGTAAAATTTTAACGGTAAAATATAATTTTTTGAAAAATTTGAATTTTTTATTTTTAAAACAATAAATTTTGATTATTAAACTTTTAAAATATAATATTTTAAATTTTAAAAGTAATTATATTTACAATGACATTTATCCATGTGAGATATATTATTTATGAAAATTAAAAGTAAACTTTTTTAAAAATAAAGGATCAAAGATAATTACTTTAAAAATAAGAGATTAAAATTAGAATTATGATATTCTATAGTGACTAAAAATATAATTTACTCAAATCTTAAATATTTTATATAATGTGAGATTAATTTTTGAAGAATAAAAATGTTAAAATAATTTATGGTTTACGTAAACTTTGATATTTTGATAATGAATAATTTTGAGTAAAAGAATGTTTAAAACAATTTAATTGACTAATTTGAGAAAAATTTGAATAAAAATTTGATAATTTGAACGTTTTATTTATAATGATTGGATCAAATTTTGCTTAATTATGTAAAATAAATATTTAGTGTGTGTCTAGATTAGTTAAAAGAATATATTATTATTATAATTGATTATATAAAATAAATTTTATGCTTAAATATATTTGGTAAAAAGTAATTTATTTTTTTTAGATTGTATAAAAAATTATTTTTCTATAGTAGTATTACAAAAATTGATATAAAATTATCTATACTTGCTAATTTTTTATTTAAAATGATTAATTATTAAGGATAAAATGAAGAATAAAAATTAACTATAATTAAGATAATAAATCTTAACCATAAACTTCCAAATCTTGATTATTTGAAATTAATTATTTCTTTTTATAAAAATAAGATTGAAAACTGCTTTTTACATTTGTTTATATAAAAATAACAATAATAATTCTCAAATACATATTTAATTATCTCAAAAGAATTTAAGAAATCAAATTTATGTTTAAACTAAAAGAATCAACTGAGAAACTAAAGATAAGATTTAAATGCAATGAACTAGCGACAATGACGAGCTTTTTTGAATGGCCGAAGGTACCAAAGGAATAGAATGTGCTACGGGTAAAAGCAAATGGGGACTACAACGCACAAATGGGCCTTCCATTCCTTTTCTGTTCATGATCGTTTACATGGGAGTGAGAATGCGAAAGATCTACGTTATCAGTTTCATGGCTAGATTCTCTTTCGTTAATGAAAAAGTTCATTATTTGAAAAGAGAAAGATATAAATGATGTATGCTAATAATTCAGAATATATGTAAAAAAAAAAAATACAAAGAAAAAAAATCTTCATCCAGATTTAATCTTAAGCACATAGCTTGAAGCACACTGCATTGTTATGGAATTCCAAGCCCCGTCTTTACACAATCTAGAAAAATATTTCATCAAACCTTGCGTAAGATGAAAATATCTTTTAGAAAATAATTTACCTAACTTATCCAATAGAATAAACAATCTAATGTTAAACAGATAAATGAGATTTTGTTTATAAAACATTAAATGAAGTATGATTTTGATTTCTAATCCATAAAGCAGAAACACCTCTCCTATTTGAAGTGTTGCGGTGTTAGATACATTTCTAAGACCAATAATTATTAGACACATGTTGAACACTTCTTATAAAGTATTCAATTGAAAAATTATTTTTCTTAACTCATACATGAGCTAACATTTTTGTACAACTCCCACATTTGAGCTAACATGCACTTTAATATGAATAGAAACATACTAGTATTATCAAAAAATGTTTATTTTTTTTACTTTTAAAAAAGTTTACTACTACCATAAAAAAAAACATAAAACTATTAGCACGCTGATTAATAATTGAGATACGCCGAAAATTAATAATTTTTTTACTACAAAATTACTGAATCTAAATGAAATTGTTAGCCCCAGACATCATTTTCTACAAAATGTGCGAATCCCATGTATGATTGGCGAAAGAACATGTCTCAGTGATTTTGATAAGATTAAGTCACCTTAGCTTTCCTATGGACCCCTACGTACATTCACATCATCATATCACCTCTTATAGAATATTATATCTTTGAGCCATTATAAATTCTTAAATCAAGTTAATTCCCTCCATCTAACCGGCTATAGATAAACTTATAAACTATTTCTTCAAATTTCCTGTGCTCTTCCTTTGGTTTCATTCTTTTTCGAAGAATTAGTGTTAGATGAGGATCAGGTAATCTGCATCCTGAGGTCTAAAATAATATTTTTATTTTATATATAGTCCTTAGGAAGCAGATTACGTCTTCCTTATTAACAATGTTGAATAGATTTTTTAAATTTATTAATTTTTTTATAAATTAGATATACTTTACATTTTTATTAAATAAATTTTTAAACTATCATTTCTAACTACTTGATTTTAGTGAAATTTTATCCTATATTTAAAGACTAGAAATTTCATTATCACCCTATAATTGAAAGTGATACTCCATATACTAATGTTGTGAGAATTTTTTAAAATATAAAGTGATGAATTATAAAAATTATTATTTTATATATTGAAAAATTATTGAGGTTTATTTAAAATGAAAAGTTGTATTAATTTATTCAGTTTAAAAAATTATTAATTTGTTTCATTTAAATTAAAAATTTATCTTGATTCAATTTAAAAGTTATAATATTTTATATATGATAGTTATAAATATGTAAATAAAAAGTTATGTTTTTATGAATGTATATCAAGTTAAAAATGTAATTTTTTATATATAAATAGATATCAATTGAAAAGATATATCTCTATATAAAAATATAAATTAGAATAAAATGATTTTTTATATAAAATACTAAATGAACAGTGATTTTCATTTCTATACTTTTGAATTAGTGTGACTTTCCATACAATGACACTAGTGGAATACATATAAATTTTTATAAATAAACAAAATGTATGAAATTGAACATATTTTCTATGTACACAATTCGCACATTATTATACATCAATTCCTAATCCGTTTTTTTGTTCTTTTACAAATTTATTTTCCTTTGCTTATGGTGCATAAGAGGTGAAAGAAAAATTATCACTATATAAACACGGTTGTTGTTAAGTTTGAGTTTAGAAGTATAAGATATACTCAGGTTTTCATTGTCTTATTAAAAAAAACCCAAATTGCACCCAACTCGCACCCAACTCTTATTATAGGTGGGAATGAATTAAGTCTAAAAGAAAGTGCATATCAACGTCTTGAATATATTGTACACATTTTCCTTTTATACCTATCATCTTCTTCTATTCTTTAAAGATCTATTCCTACAAATAATCTTTAAAATTAATGAACACATATTCCGGCAAGTATATAATGTAGATCTAAGTTATTCTTCAAACATACACTACTACAAAATCAAGATTTTATAACAAATTCTATAACAAATGTAAATAATAGAACAGTAGCGTTATTGTAATTTAAATAAAATTTATTACACTAGTTTTTATAGAGCCGACATAAAAGATATTTTTTAGATGGGCTAAACTCTTTAACCGATGTAAAATTTGACATTTTACTTTTGGTCATGGAAAAACTACTTAGAAAGCTAATTTTATCTTTCCATGTAATCTCAATTGTCATTCAATTTCATTTGCTGCTTCTGCCCTATCCTCAAGAGCTATTTCTTGTTCTTAATGTTGCTCCTCCTTATCTTTGTTATTGTCGTTCTCAATTGCGTGAAAGATCTGCAAATGTTGGCGGTGGTGGTAAGGGAGGAAGATCAACCGTCTTTCTTTGAGGAAATATTAGGTGCGCTCAATAAGCCGATGTGGATGCTCATTTACTTCTTGTGACAAAACGTGCGAGAAAACAAGTAGAGGGTTAATGGATAAACAGATATTGGGGGAGGAATACGTTGACGTGCGAGAAACTTGTGGCAAAACATTTCAAGCATTCACTTGCACGCAACTCTCACACGCTTCGTTTCTTTATGTACGAATGTGACTTGTTTTTCTCCTCCATGTTGTTTTGTTACTTCTAACCCCTTTTTCATTCTGATAATTAATTTCACTATAGGAGAAATTTGGATTTTATCATAGTAAAATAAATGTTTTGTAACTAGTGTTCTTCTTTTACCATAGGAGAAACTAGAAAATCAAGCCTAGTTATTTGCTATAGAGATGTGGGAAAGGATACTAGAAACTTGGCACCTTGGTGTAAGTTGGGAATTAAGTTTGTTTGTTATAATACGGAGCATTTTCTGGTCAATCCAGGCATGGGAGGAAAACCAAGGGTATATAGTTAAAAGACAATTACATTTTATTGCTTTCTGTATGAACCATCGAGCTGGAAAATCTAAATTTTGTTTAATATGTTTAACTGTTTATAGGACGTCAAGTTAGTTTCATAGTTTCTTTTGTGCCTGCTACATACCTTTTGCTCCGTTCATGGACTCTCTTTGAAGATTTGCTAATACATAGAGTCATCCTTTTCATTTCTTACAATAAGAGGTCTGAGCAATGGAACTTTGTAGAACTGGGCCAAATCCTATTCTGGGAGTAATAACTTAGCTTATTTAGCTCAAAATTTGTCGACAAGACTTATTGTACCTGTTCCGCTGCATTTTACTAGTCAATTTTCTAATTTAGGAAAGAGAAAGCATAAGGGACTATGTTACTCATCATTAAGGAATGTTGCATCTGCTTCTTTTGTGGAGTCTCACGAGGATGCTCCAAGTACCCTTTCAAGTTGCTTGGAGGAAGAACTAGATCATGTTATAAGGTTCAAAATGTCAAACTTCGAGATTTTAAATTGTTAGCATTGGATTGATTTAAGTTTTACTACAGCCAGTTTGTTGATCGTTAAGTTTGATGTGTTATGTATTGCAGGCCCTTTTGATTGCAAGCTTCAGCTATGTTTTGTTGAACCAGGAGCCACCAATGACATCTTCACTATTTTAAGTTTCAGCTATCCTGAAACTACCCTCTGGCCCTTTGATTTACGCTATATCAAAGGTAGGTGACCCTTTTCTTTAATTGTTTTGTTCTTGTTGCTCATGAAGCATTTCCCACTGCAAAACTAAAATTTATTGGGTTGAAATTGAATTTTGAAATATATAGGTCATAGGTGAATTTGCTTGACTACAATTTCTCCTCTCTCTCTCTCTTCTATTTTATTTTATTTTTTTATTTATTTTGATGTTAGAGAGTATGTCTGAAATTGACTTGTTCAATAAATGCTTAGCCTAATTTTCTGCTTGTGTCATTGCAGATTATGTGTTATAGCTAGCAACATATCTTCGATTGATGTCATCACTCATGTTAGTTAGGAACATATATTTTTCTTATAAATATTTCTTCTTAGTTAAATTTAATGCTTGATGTTAGAAATTATTTCCAATTATTATTAATTTATGATTTTCTAAATTTGGGTCTGTGTATTGTGAAGGACTGTAGAGGGCACATTTTCTAAAGTGATACTTGATTATTCCCGTGCAACATGGCATTTCACACAAGCCTGTAGCTTCTGCGAGTTGGATAACGAACTTGTGGTTGCCAAATTCCGCTTATAGATTTAATGTAAGTGATATACTAAATTAAATAATAATCTATAAGTATATAACCATAGAATAATGTAAATTGAGAAAAATTTAAATTGTCATATTCTTTCTTTTTCTAATATATATATATATATATATATTAGTTATATTTAAAGATGCTTTTTTCTAATCCGGAATGGATTTTTACATGCATGAGGTGTATGGACCACGGTTAGGTACACTTGATAAAATATATTTTTAGTTGCTATTTAATATAATTTTTTAATTTAAAAATTGTTGAAAATGTATATATTATTTTATTTTTTATATATATTTAAAATTTTGTGGAGGTTAAATTTGTTGTTAAGTTTTTTATAAATTTTTTTCTTCTTAGTGTATTGGTTGCACATTATTGATGTAAAAAAAGATAAATTTTTACATTGCTTATCCCTTATAACTAATATATAAAGTTAAACTTTCTCAATCGATTAATAAATTGATGTAGAAAATATTTTTTTTATATACGTTTTTATTATAATTAATATAAAAAATTATTTTTTACATTAGTTGAAAAATTAATATAAAAATTTTAACATTTTACATCTTTCGCATTATATTGTTTAAAGAATTAATATAAAATATTAAAAATAACTAATATAAAAAGTAATTTTTGTACTACTAATAGCAGTATTATATTTTAAGGTCAACATACATATTTTTTATTAAGATTTTTTTAAAAAATTTAAAAATATTAATAATACTAAATTTAACCATATATAATAAAATATAAGACATTGATTAACACTTAAAAAAGGATAATTTAGGCATTTGAATAAATTTATCTTAGCATAAATTTGATACTCTTAGTATTTGATGAAGTAAAATAAGAAATTTTCATTCTGGATGTATTTTAGATTTAAAGTTTTGCAAATTTATGTTTCATTTTTAATGGATATAGGAATAATTTTGAATAGCTAAATGTTGATTTTACATATTTCTTATGTCTTTGGGATCCTATTTTTCTTGATTTTTTAAAAGTAAAATATATCATTAAACATTTTCTCTTAATAGTATTAATTTGAGATCCAATTTATTTAAAGATTCAAAAAGTGAGACTAAATGATAAAAATTATTAAATGAAAAGAGTATTGGTAAAACATCTTTACTTGTTTGTAATAGAAAAATGATGGAACAATTGAAAGTAGATTGCAAAGTATTTTTTTTTTACATTCATAAATTTTTGCTTCTCTTCTTTGTGGTAGTAAAGCAAGTAAAATTGATTTTTTTTTTATTTTTTTTTTACACTTTGTTACTTCTTTGTGATAGTAAAGCAAGTAAAATTGATTTTTTATCTTTTTTACACTTTGTTAGGAAATAATGAATGAAGTAAAAAATCTAATATTTTTAAAGGGTAAAATTATTTTTAAATAATAATAATAATAATTAAATAAAAAATGTAGGTACAACATTTAAAATTGTTGTACTTATTTGTAACAGTAAAATATGGAACAATTGAAAATAAATTACAAAATATTTTTTTTATCCCTACAAATTTTGGCTTCTCTTACGAAGTAGGAAAGTAAAATTAATTTTTCACTTTTTTTTCACACTTTACCACAAAACAATGAGTGAATTAATTTTTTTTTCATTCCACTTTATAAATACCAAATTATGTCTGAAGTGTAAAATTATTTTTTTTTAATTATAATAATAATTAAATAAAGAAAGTGTATAGATACACCATTTAAAACTGTTATACTTGTTTGTAACATCAAAATGGTGGAACAATTGAAAGGGGAGTGCAAAACATTTTTTCTTCACCCTCACAAATTTTTGCTTCTCTTCTTTGTGGTAGGAAAATAAGTAAAATTATTTTTATTTTTTTTTACACTTTACCATGAAATAATGAGTAAAGTACACATTCCACTTTATGAATAGCAAAGTATGTGTGAAGTGAAAAATTGTTTTCTTTTATTAATAATAATAATAATAATAATAATAATAATAATAATAATAATAATAATAATAATAATAATAAAATGAAAAAAGAGTATAGGTACAACATGTAATATCCCAAATTTCTATGACGAACTCTTAAAGGAACAAATAATTTCTAAAGTAAAACTAAGTAGGATTAGAGACTAAAAACAGAGAAATTAAAAAGTTTTGTATAAATAATAAAAATACCCCTACACCTAAGTAACTCAAATAATGTACTAAATAAATGAAAAACATAAGTAAAAGACATTCTAAAGGCTTAAAAAACATCAAGGATAAAAAAAATGATGAGAAAAACTTAGAACACAAAGAAGGAATGAAAATTTTCTTGGAAAACTTTGAAAATGCCTAGAATGCCCCTAGAAAGCTCTACTTTCTGCATAGAACTAGTTAGTTCTTAGAAAAATCAAATGACCTTAGATTAACTTGAAAACAAATAAAAAATTATTGGAATTATCAGAAGAATAATTTAGAAATTTTTTTGGTAATGATGAGGAAAGTTACGAAAATATCCTTGGAAGGCGGGAAGGGAAAGAAAGTGTGAGAAAGAAGCGAAGAGTGGGCTCTACATGGACTGCATGAAATTTCCCATGTGAAAATCATGGTGGTGAATTACCAAGCCAAGTCAATTCAAATAAACACATAAAAGATAAAAATAATTAATGCTAAGATTCCTTTAACTATGGTTAAGATTTATTATCCTTAATTAATTAAAATTTAACCATACTTAGGCTAAGTTGAATATGATTAGTGACAAACTCACTCTCATTAAGACTAATCAAAGTCTAAAAGGATAATTCCTTAACTTTTGAATTATTTTGAATATGAATCCCAATTTTGTCTTAGGTATTAAAATAAAAAAACCTAAAAAAAGATATAATAAAATAAAAATAAAAATAAAAATAAAATAAGAGAAATAGAAATCTCACAACAGATAGAATTAGAAATCTAAACCAACTTTGAATGTCCCACATCGGAAGAGTGAGACTTTTTCACTCTATCGTTCTCCTATGTAAGGAGATAGAAGTCTCATATCGAATACAGATGACTTCTTCAACCTCTCATCCTCCTATATAAGGAGATGTCTTTTCTAAGAAAGAAAGGGAGAACACTGGAGTTGGAAAGCTCGTGTTTAGGAGTACGCAGAAGAGTAAACCTATCTTTTAATTCTTTAGGAGTACGCAGAAGAGTAAACCTATCTTTTAATTTTTTTTTATTTTCTTATGAATATTTTCTAAGTTTGGAAGTACGCAAAAGAGTAAATGCATAAGCCCATATAGTCCTTCCTTCAAGAGAATCACTTTGAAACATTTTTCAATTAAGTGTAGCTAACTTTACTTTTATTATTATTATTATTTCTTATTCTATTGTTATTACTTTATTCTCTTTATATTTATTTTTATTTTTTTATTTTATTGTTTATTATTTTATCTTCTTTATATTTATTTTTTAACTTCAATTTATTATTATTATTATTATTATTATTATTATTATTAAAATATTTTAAGTCTGTGTAGTGGCCAAGTGGGATCAATTGAGTGGTAGATCTATCTTTGATTTTTGAACATAAGAATTTATTAAATAGTCCTGTGCTAACTTGAATTTTGTGCAAGAGCAGACTCTTTTCTTCTTAAATTACTCCTCCTAAAAAAATTAAAAACACTTTCCTACTCAAAAATTTTAAAAATAAAATAAATAAAATTTTTCAAATTTAAATTTTAGTATTTTTAAAATAATTTTTTATAAGAAATAAAAATTGAAAAACTAGCTTTTTCCTAACTTTTGAAACAAATAATTTTCTTCTGAGAATTCAAAAATATATTTTACAAAAATTTAAGCTTAATCTTTTCCAAAAAAAATCCTTTCTTCAAAAATTAAAAAATCACCAAATCTGATTTTTCAAAAACTATGTAAGTTTGATCTCCTCATTGCACCGAGGGTACGTAGGAGCAGAAATTGGACTCGTCAAGTCCAAATAAACTTTCAGATCATTTTCTTCACTTATTTCATGAAGATAAAAAATAAAATAAAAAACTTAAAATAAATTATATAAAGTAAAATAAAAATAATTTATTTTAAGTGAATAAATATTTTTAAAATTTAACCATAATTTTTCACAATTAATTAGAAGGTAACCGTTTTTTAATGGACATTGTAGGATGCTAACACTTTCCTTATGTGTAAATGACTCCCGAATCCAAACTGGTTTCAAGGATCATAACTTTCAAGTTTTTCCAAAATTTTCTTTAATAAATTTTGGTGGTGACTCCTCTATTTTTATTAAAATTTTCTCATTTATCGTTCCGCTGTGATCCCAATTGTAACAGATGGCGACTCCGTTAGAAACTTTTTGAGAGCTAAGTCTAATCTAATTAATTATGCATAATGTATTTAACTTCATTTCTGTTTATGTCACTCTTTTTTTATTTTTAATTTTTATGTAAGTATTTCTCTATTTTTGTTGTAAATATTTGTTTATGCTCACTCTATTTGTATATATCGAAAATTGTGAAGTATAGGATAGAAGACTTTTATTCTAGTACATTCTTGGTTGGTTATTTATTGTAAGTGTGGCTGGACAGTCTCTGGATTGAATATTTCATGCTTCCTAACACATATTTCACTTTCCTTTACGTCACATACCTTTGGGCTCTATACCTGATCCTATGCAAGATAGGATTGATGGGTGCCTTGACAATTGCTATTGAGGGGCTTTATGCCCACTTGATAATTGTTAAGTCCTCACTTAAATTGTTACTTATATCATGGGTTAATCATATTGAGAGGGAGTTTTTCTACTTATGACTAATTCATTAATTAAATCCTTATCTACATGATAAGGGCAATCTATGGGCCATTATAGCTTGTTAGTTGTCTAGATCTATCCACGAAACCATGCACTAGAAGATAGAACTAAGCTGCCTTCGAAAGGTAGGATTTGAACATTAACAATATTCTACCTTAGTTTTTTCACCTGAAATAGTACACATATGGAGCATATTTCTTTCTCTTTCTCTTGTACATATTTATTCATGTTTAATAATAGGACAAGAGATAATGTTAGATTTTTAAAATTTGAACATGCATTTTAATCGATCTTCTATATATAAAAAAATATTCTCATAAGTACATGCATTCTTCTAACATATGTCTCATGTATTAACTGAACTTTTAGATAGTAAAAAAAAATAACATGTTTATATAACTATATACATTTTTTAACATATATCACATTCATTAATGGAGCTTTTTAGGAATAAATAAATAAAAATAAAATACTTATATATATTCATGCATTTTAAAAATAAAAAATAACACATGCCTATTTTTTTTAAAAATAAATTAATTATGCATCTACATAAAAAATCATATGTTCTTGTAGGTCCAGACATTTTTTTAATATATATCTCATTCATTAATAGGATTTTTAAAAAAATAAAATACTCATATAGGTCCATGCATTTTTATCCATTAAATAGACTCTTAGATAAACAAAAAATAAAAATAACATGTCCATGCCTTCTTTTAATTTTATTTTACGCTTTTACATAAAAATAAATTGCTCATATAGGCCTATGCATGTTTTCTTTAAAAAAAAATTATATATCTCATGCATTAATTGTATTCTTAGATAAACAAAAAATACAAAAATAAAAATTAGCATATATCTCATACGTTAACTAGACTTTTAGATAAACCAAAATAAAAATAATATGTTCACATACGTTCATGTGTTTTTTAAGTGAAAAGAAAAAATAACATACATCTCATACATTGACATGTTTATGTGGGTTCATGCATTTCTTTTAACATATATCTCATTCTTCTTTTCAACATATATGTATGGACCTATATGAACATGTTCTTATTTGTTATATATTTTTATTATTTTTGATTTATTTAGGAACTTAGTTAATGCATGAGGTATACGTTAATTTTTTTAAAAGAAAACATGGATGTGTTATTTTATTTTTAGTTTGTTTATCTAAAAGTCTATTTATAAACATGTTAATGCATGAGATGTATGTTATTTATTATTTATTTCTTAAAAAGATGGTGCATCGACCCTTAGAATGCGGAGGGTGTGTGGACCCTTAAGATGCAGATGGTGCATTGACCCTTGAATTGTAAAGGGTACGTGGATCCTTAGATTGCAAAGGATACGTGGACCCTTGGATGGAAATGGTGTGTAGACCCTTGGATGCGGAAGGTGCGTGGACCTAGGAATGTGGAGGATGCATGAACCCTTGAAATGCGGAGGGTGTACGAATCCTTTGAATATGGAGGGTGCGTTGACCCTTAAGATGCATAAGGTACATAGACCCTTAAGATTCATAGGATGCATGGACCCTTCAAATGCAAAGGGTGCATGGACCCTTAGAATGGAGAGGGTGCCTGGACCTTTGGGATGGAAAGGATGCATAGATCCTTGAAATGGAAAGGGTACATGGAACCTTAGTGTCATAACCGTAATTACAACGAACACATTAAAATTTTAGAAAGAATTCAATTGTATTGTAGAGTCACCACCAAATTTTATTTTTAAGAGAAAATATTTGGAAAAACTATAACTTTGTTGCATATTCTATGAAGGGGTTTTCTACATATCTGCGCATTTATTAAAACAATTTTGCACAACCAAGACACATGTCTTTATCCTAGCATGTAATTTTGCAGATCAAGATCCAGGTTATATTGATAGATTCTTATGTCACACATGGATGGACTTTGCATGAAATTTTCTAGCTTATGAGTAGCCAACATATTCTGATATAGCGTGGATATTGACTAACACAGTCACAAGCATTGGAATAAAATTAAATAGAATGGTTATTTTAATATCTCAAAGCCCTCAGGTATGACTACTGATTCTAGCAAGAATCAAGACAGGGGAACCATGTTTTTTGAAGTTATATCTCTTAGCCATAAAGCTAAATCACAGAAATTCCTCATACCATAATCAAATTTATATGAATCAAGAATATGGGACTGGAAGCACAAATGTAATTATTTTGGGAGGTGATTTTAATCTGTTCTAATGTAGAATACTCTAATCAAATACTTGGAGATGAAAATCAGCATTACCAAACAAAGACCACGAAATAACAAATACAATAAGCTCTAAATCTTAACGTGGAGCAAGAATCATGTGTAACAAGGTTATCTAGCACAATTCGAATCTCAAACACATAGGAGCCTTCAGGTTTGGTGAGCTAACAAAGAGGTGTAGCTAGAATTGATCGTCACAACTATTAAAATTAGAATGGGAGCATGCTAGAAACTATGACAAAAGATTGTTCGAGAAATTCAAATCTTGTTAGAGAAATTTTGCAAGTTTCTTTTTAGGAATAATGCGAGTGAAAGAATAAGAGCCACTATATCGACATGCAACTGATGATCATCTATGACTCTAATATAGCTTTATTCGTGAATCACAGAAGCATAAAATGAAAATTGATAATTGATGTGATTTTAGATTTACTTGGAAATCTTGCAGGGAACTTGTGTGATTCTATGATTCGTGCTTCTTCTTCCTTGGCTAGACTGTGTTGATCTCCAGTTCAGGCTGATCCTTAGAGAAATCAAATCCTCTTCCTCTTACACAACAATGAGAGAGGCTTGAGAAAACAAATTAGAGGCCAGAATCAAGTAAGGAGAAGTTCCCAAAAATGCCTTGAAACCATAGAGAGGGCGAGAGAAAACCAATTCAGAGAAAGTAAAAAAAAAACCCTCACCAATTTCTATTTTTCTCCTATTTATAGATTGGATTTGAAATAGCTAACTTCAACCAAATTTTAACTATCACAATTAACTATATTATCTCTTTTTCTTTATTCGATCATTTATTTATTTTTCTCCTTTTTTTTTCTTTTTAGCAGTTAGTTCTTTTTGTTTTCTTTTTTATTTAATTTTTTAAAATTCTTTGTAGATTTTCAAATTTTTGTTTTTTTTTCCTAATTTTTGTTATTATTTTTAATCTTTTCTCTTTTCTTAATTTTTCGTTTTTTGTGTATTGATTCAATTATTTTTATGTCTGTTTATTCCTATTTATTATTTGTTTTATATTTTATTTCTATTGTTATTTTTCCTTATTGATAATTGAAAATTGGCCTCGAACATAATTGAGTGTTCACACTTAGGATGCATAGGATGCGTGGACCCTTGGAATACATAAGGTGCATGGACAATTGGTATGTAGGGGGTACATGGACCCTTGGAATGCGGAGGGTGCGGGGACCCTTGGTATATGGAGGGTGTGTGAATCCTTAGTATATAGAAGGTGCATGGATCCTTGGTATGTGGAGGGTCGTGGACCCTTGATATGCAGGTGCATGGATCCTTGGTATGTGGAGGGTGCATGGACCTTTGGTATGCAAATGATGTGTGGACCCTTGGTATGCAAAGGGTGCTTAGACCCTTAGTATGCAAAGGGTGTGTATGCCCTTGGCATGGAGAGGATGTGTGAACCTTTGGCATGAAGATGGTCCATGAACCCTTGGAATGCAGAGTACATGGATCCTATGAATACGAAGGGTGTTGTGATGCAAAGGATGCATAGGCCTTTGTGATGCAAATGGTTCGTGGACTATTGGTATACAGAGGGGTATAAACCCTTGGAATACCTTTGGTATGCAAAAGGTACGTTCACCCTTAGAATATGGAGGGTGCGTCGATCATTGGTCTGCAGAGGGTGCATGGACTCGTGGAAAACAGAGGGTATGTGGACCCTTGGAATGTATACGATAGGTAGATCCTTATAATGTGGAGGGTGTATGGACCCTTATGATGCAGAGGGTGCGTAAACCCTTGTGATGCATAGAGTACATGGACCTTTCAAATGCGGAAGGTGCATGGAATCTTTGATGCAGAGGGTGCGTGGCCCTTGGAATGCGGAGGGTGCATGGACCCTTGTGATGCAAAGGATGTGTGGACCCTTGTGATGCAGAAGGTATACAAACTAGTATACAGAGGGTACATGGACCCTTAAAATACCTTTGGTATGTGGAGGGTATGTGCACCTTTGGAATGGGGAGGGTGCATGGACCCTTGGTATGTGAAGGGTGTGTGGACCCTTGGTATGCAGAGGGTGCATGGAGCTTTGGCATGAAGAGAGTGTGTGACTCTTAGAATCTAGAAGGTACGTGGACTCTTGGAATGCGAAGGGTGCATGGACCTTGGATGCAAATGGTATGTGGTCCTTGGAATACAGAGGGTACATGGACCCTTAGAATGCAGAGGGTGTGAGGACCCTTAAAATGTAGATCATGCATGGACCTTTGGTATGCGGAAGGTGTGTGGACTCTTGGTATGCAAAGGGTGCGTGGACCCTTGGAATGCAGCGATTCTTGGACTCTTGTGATGCAGAGGGTGTAATGACCCTTGTCGATGCATAGAGTGCATGGACCCTTGGGATGAAAAGGGTGCATGGACCCTTGGGGATGCATAAGTTGTGTGGATCTCTAAGATGGAGAGGGTACGTGAATTCTTAAAACGCAAATGGTGAACCTTAGTTATATGATTTTTTTTTTAAAATGCATAAGCCTATATGAGCATTTTATTTTTATTTTAAAACCTTAGTTAATACATGTGATATATGTTAAAAAAATTACTTTACCTATAAGAACATGTAATTTTATTTTTTTATGTAAAAGAGTAAAAATATTAAAAAAAGGCATGGACATTTTTTTTTTCTAAAAATTCAGTTAATGCATAAAAAAGTACATAGACCTATATAAGTTTTTTATTTTATTTTTTTAATCTAAAAACCCAACTAAGGCATAAGATACATGTTAAACAAATGTTTGTACATTTAAGAACATCTGATTTTATTTTATTTTTTATGTAGATGCATAATGAAGACATGATTTTTTTAAAAAAAGAAGACATGGGCATGTTATTTTTATTTTTGTTTTATCTAAAAGTCTAATTAATGGATTAAAAATACAAAACCTATATGAGCATTTTATTTTTATATTTAATGAGATATATGTTAAAAATATCTGTACCTATAAGAATATGTGACTATTTTTTGTAGATGAGTAATTAATTTATTTTTTTAAAAAAATGCATATGTATTTTATTTTTAAAATGTATGAATATATAAGCATTTTATTTTTATTTATTTATTCCTAAAAGCTCCATTAATGAATGAGATATATGTTAAAAGAAATGTATGTGCCTATATAAATATGTTATTTTTATTTTTATTTTTACTATTTAAAAGTGCAACTAATGCATGAGACATATGTTAGAAGAATGCATATACTTATGGGAAATTTGTTTTTATTTTTTTATCTAGAACATTGATTAAGATGCATATTCAAATTTTAAAAATCTAACATTATCTTTTGTTCTATTATTAAATGTGAATAAATATTTACAAGAGAAAGAGAAAGAAATATGCCTCCCAAGTATCTTATTTCAGGTGAAAAAACAAAGGTAGAATATTGTTAATGTTCAAATCCTAACTTTGAAAGGCTGCTTAGTTCTATCTACCAGTGCATGATTTTGTAGATATATCTAGACAATTAACAGGCTATAATGGCCCTCAGATTGTCCTTATCATGCAGATAAGGATCCAGTTCATGAATTAGTCATAAGTAGGGAAACTCCTCTCTCAATATGACTAACCTATGATACTAGTAACAATTTAAGTGGCGACTTAACAATTACCAAGTGGGCATTGAGCCCCTCAATAGCAACCGTTAGGGCACTCGTTAATCCTAGGTTTGCACAGGCTCAGGTATAGAGCCCAAAAGTGTGTAAGGTAAATGAAAGTAAAATATGTGTATGAAGAATAAAATATTCAATCCAAAGACTACCCAACCATATTTATAATAAATAACCAACCAAAAATGTACTAGAATAAAAATCTTTTATCCTATAGTTCATAACTTTCAATATATACAAATAGAGTGAACACAAAAAAATACTTACAACAAATATAAAGAAATACTTACATAAAAATTAAAAATAAAAAGAAAAGTGAAATAAACAGAAATGAAGATAAAGAAATCAAGCAGAATTAATTAGATTAGGCTTAACTCTCGATAAGTCTTCCGTGGAGTTGCCATCTGTCGCAACTAGGATCACAACAGGACAACAAATGAGAAAATTTTAATAAAAACAAAGGAGTTGCCACCAAAATTTATTAAAGAAAATTTTGGAAAAACTTGAAAATTATGATCTTTGAAACCAGTTTGGATTTGGGAGTCATTTATGCACAGGGAAGGTTTTAGCACACTACAATGTTCATTAAAAATGGTTACCTGTAAATTAATTATGAAAAATTATGATTAAATTTCAAATATATTTATTTCACCTTAAAGAAAACTTATTTTTATAGATTTATTTGACTTTATGTAAGTTATTTAAAGAGTTTTGTGTTTTATTTTTTTGTCTTCATGAAATAAGTGAAGAAAATGGTCGAGAAATTTATTTTAGCTTGACGGGTTCGATTCCAGCTCCTACATATCCTTGGGCGCATTGAAGAAAACAAAGCTACGTAGTTTTTGAAAAAATAGATTTGGTGACGTTTCAATTTTTGAAGAAAGGATTTTGAAATTTTTGATTTATTTTATTTTTAAATTTTTAAGAAGGAAAGTGTTTTAACTATTTTGGATAAGTAATTTATGAAAAAAAAAAGTCTACTCTTAAACAAAATTCAAGTTTAGAACATGACTAATCAATAAATTCTTATGTTGTGAGAAAAATCAAAGGTGGATCTAACACTTAATTGATCCCACTTGGCCATTGTACAAACTTAAAATACTTTTTAATTCATTTTTAATAATAATAATAATAAATCTAAGCTAAAAAACAAATATAAAGAGAATAGAATAATAACTATTAAAATAAAAAATAATAGTAAATCTAAACTAAAAAAAATATAAAGAGAATAAAATAATAAATGATAAAATAAAAATTAAAAAACTAATAATAATAAATAAAGTTAGCTACACTTACCTGAAAAAGGTTCTAAAGTGACCTGCAAACTTCCATCTTGAAATGTGCACTATTTGGGCTTATGCATTTACTCTTCTACGTACTCCCAAACTTAGAAACTGTTCTTAAGAAAATAAAAAATAGTTATATAAGGTGGGTTTTCGCTTTGATGCGTAGTCCTAAACACGAGCTTTCTAACTCTAGTGTTCTCCCCTTCTTTCTTGGAAAAGGTGTCTCCTTATATAGGAGGATAGGAGGTTGAAGGAGTCATTCGATGTAGGACTTCTATCTCCTTATATACAAGAACGATAGAGTGAAGAAGTCCCACTCTTCCAATGTGGGACTTTCAAAGTTGGTTTGGATTTCTAATTCTATTCAACGTGAGACTTCTATTTCTTTTTTTTATTATTTCATTATACTTTTTTTTTTATTTTTTGTTTTTAATACCTCGAAAAAAATTGGGTATTCATATTGAAAAATGGAAAATCTATACAAATTTACCAAAATACCCCTAAGCCAAAAAATTTATTCAATTTTTGCCCTTGCTTGGCCAAATTCTCTAAGTTGATTTGGAACCTGATTTGGTTCAGTTTTTGTTTTCTAAAACACTTAGCCAACTCTCCAAAATCTCTCCAAATCCATCTAAGTCCAGAAAACCCTAACTTTCACCTTAAGCCTAAGTCTCCATCTTTGAGATTTAAGCTAAAATCAAGCTTCAAACACTATCCTCCACCACTTTCACTTATAGATCATTGTGGACCAGAAAAAGGGGGACAAAAATCAACCATCACAATCGCACCATCAGTCACACTAAGTCACCATCTAGTAGGATTTTCTACTTTGTCTTTTTAAGGCTTTAATCTTACTTTTTATGGTTTGGACTCATGAGGGCTCAAAGCTTCCTTTGAATGGTTTAAAATGAGCATCACCATTTTTTAATTATTTTTGAGAAATAAAATGAAGTTTGGTTGGTTTAAAATGCTTCTAAGTAACTCAAGAAATTTAATCGGTGAAAATAGTTTTGAAACTCATTTTGATGCTTTGGGCAATTTTAAGAAGTCATGAGAAATTTTTTTAAAGTATTCTTGGTAGGAGATGGATTGATCTTAGAGTATATCTTGTGGATCTACACTTAGTTGCTTAGAAAAAAAATATTATGTTGCATGTTTTTATGCTTGAAGCTTCAAAGTTGTGGTTTTTCTTCTTTTGGTGAAGTTGTGTATTATTATGTCTAGATCTAAACCCATGAACTTAAATATTAAAATATGAAAGAAAAATTAATCTTTAAGTACCAAAAGCTTGCTTTGGGCATGGATCTAAAAATTACTAAGTAAAAGTTGGAATTTTGGACCATAAAATGACATAAACTTTACAAGACACTTAAGACTCATTTTGGATATGACCCAATCTGTGGATTATGAAAAAAAATTTCCTGGTTCAAGAGCTTAAGGTGCTACAAGTGCACAAAATCAAGGAATCAAGGTTGTATGAGAAGGAAATTTAAAAAGGTGACCTTGGAAAGTCAAGGGACGCATTCGACCATCAAGCATACTCAAGGATTAAACTTCTTAAATGTTTTATAAGTGACACAAATAATATAATTAGGTTCTAAATGAAGTAAATCAACCTTTCAATGAAGAGAATTTGAACTAAAATGGCCTAAAATTCACTAGGTGTGCATTCAACCACCCTAGTGTAACTTAAGAGAAAAATGAGCTTAAAATTGGTTAATAGTGTATTAAGGATTTTTATTAAGTAAATGGATTAATTAAAGGTATAAGTAACACCTAAAAGAGACCATGACCATAATAACCAACATAGGAAAAATAAGGTGAAGTTCATAGTAGTATTTAATCTAGATTACAAGAAAACATAAATTGGTAACTAAAAGTCAACCATGAAATAGGAAAAGGAGGAAGTGTCATTCGGCCATGACCCTTAGAATTAGGGGAGAAGACCTAAAAATTATCCAAACTTGGTTAAACTTGTAGCTTAGACCCTAACTATAAGGATTGGTCAACCGAGGTCAACTAGAGTTGAAAATTTGGTACCTTAAGTCCTAGAAGTGTCATTCTGCCACTATAACGTTGTAAACGTAATTACAACGAAATGACGAACTCTTTGAAAATTTTAAAAAGAATTTATTTGACTGTGGAGCCACCACTAAATTTTATTTTTAAAGGGATAATATTTGGAAAAATCCTAACTTAAGGAAAATTTCTAGATTCAGGAATCTATTATGAGTAAGGAAGGTATTAGCACCTTACTCACCTATTCCGAAGAACAGTATCCTTAAACTTAGTGTGTGATTTCGATATTTTTGAAAACTATTTGATCCCTTTAAATAGAATGAAAATAAATAAGTTTGTGGAAAATAGTCTGAGAGGACTTGATCGTGCTCCTACGTATTTCCTAGTGCAATGAGAAATTCAAGGCTACGTAGTTCCGGTTGAAGACTTGATCTTCAGAGGTAATTGAAACAATAAGGTTTGTATGAAATTGATATAGGTTGAAAGTGTTTTGAATATTTTGAAAGATTCTTAATCCACATATGCATAGGGTCTGAGACAAATGAGGGTTGTACTGGGACACATATGATTTCTAAATACCGAACAGTAAGGTATGCTACCAGTTCACATTTGGAGCTCATTGTATGAGATTTAGAATCTTAAAGTGTTTAAAAATGTATTTTGAAATTCACTTTTGGGAGTGCTAGGGAAGATGGTTTTTAGATGTTTTTCCAGATCCACATATGTACAAAGTCTGAGACAAAGAAGGGTTGCACTGAGACTCATATGATTTCTAAATGTTGAACAGTAGGATATGCTACCAGTTCATATCTATAGCTCATTGCATGAAATATAGGATAATTTAAAATTACATACGTATTTTGAAATACTGACTTTCAAATGTTTTCCCGAATCCACCTATGCACAGAGTCTGAGGTAAACGACGACTGCACTGAGACTCATATAATTTCTAAATTTCGAACAGTAGGGTATGCTACTAGTTCACATCTAGACCTCATTGCGTTAGATCCAAGATTATTTAAAAATCTTGGAAAGTTAAGATGTAAACATTTTAAGTAGAGTTTAAGAAAATTGACTTTAAGTGGGATAACATTGCTAGTCTAATTAAACCAGTCTTCCATTCCCGATCCATGTGAATTCTACTGGTAGTTCTTTAATTGTATTGACTAGAAGGAATTTTATAGAGGTCTCGTAAGCTCGGAGACATGGGAATTTTCTCTATGCCTAGAATGATCAGTGATGTGTAGAGAGGGTTGCTGCCGTGGAGTGGGGTTACCATAGCCTTTTTCATATCTATGACCAAATGGCTGCTGATAGCTTTTAGGATATTGGATTCCACAAACACTGTGTTGTATTTGTATCGGTACTGACTCTTGATAATGACCTCTACTATAATTGGAAATATCAGCACCGTAATAAGAACCACTATGCGATTGAGAATTTTCAAAAGTAGTTTTGAATTCTTTCTTAGGTTCTGCAGAGAGTGCAATTGGATCCTTTAAAATCACAAGTTCAAGTGATAGCTCTTCAACACCCAAAAGTTTTAAATGCTCCATTGCTGTGGTCAACAACCCTTGACTAGCTGGAACTCTAGCATACTTTTCAACAAACTTGAATAGGGAAACACTAAACCGCTTCTGTTCAGTTGCCAGTGCAAGACAATAGTCTTTTCCATTAAACTTTGAAGAAGGTCAACATAAGATTTTCCTTCGTGATCATTTGATAGTCTTCTTTACCACATTTTGATAGTTCTAGGACATATATAACACAAAATTGCAGCTAAAGCATTGTCAGCCCTTATGAGTTTTGAAGCAAGTGTGTGACAAAACATTTCCTATTCATCTCTCTGAGCAAAAATACAAAGAGGAGCAAGGATTTATTTTAGAGGCGGAATGACATTACTGTGGCAGGGCTTCTATGCAAGTTTTTCATCGCTTTGAATTTTTCCATAAATTTATCAGTATCAGGTAAGCCAGCCTGATTAACAAAAAAAGGAGATTTCCATCAATTCTACACGTAGAAATTGTGAGCATTCATGGTTCACTGTTGATTACATTTGAAGGGGGAAGGTTTAAGCCAATTAGTGTGGAAAGGTTTCCGGTGGCTTTGGATGAATCGGGATATTTTGGATTTGCATTACTAGACTCAGAACAGAGATCCATGCTGCCCGTGTTGTTGTGCCTTGAGATTCTAAAAACTCATTTTGCTTACAATACTTCTTGAGAAAATATCCAAAATTATTCTAGAAAGAGGTGGGGCCAGTTGTTCCAATAGAGACATTATTTGTTGAGCAAAGACAGAGTTCACATCTTACGTAAAGCTCATGCCCGTATCCTTCCTCAACCATTGAGCATGGCCTCTCCAAGCGTACAACAAAAGAGTCAATCAAAGGAAGTTATAGTCGTAGATGATTGTGATACATACTCTCTAGCTATGTTGAGTGCACTCATAAGAGGCAAGGACAAGTAATTTGGATGAGGGGATGTAGGTATTATGTTGTTAGAACTGGGTACCAGCAGCAGCTTAGGTTGAAGATGCTCCCACATCCTTGCAATAAGAGAAAGCTACCCCTCGCAATTCAAAGCCATCTGACTTGTTCTTTGTGCAAGAAGGATTTGGTAACATTTTAAGTTGCCTCCACATGAAGCATAATGCAATAGAATGATTCCAGTTCTTATCAGATTCATTGATGTTCCATAATGAAATGCCACGGTAGATTCATTAAGAACAAGCAGCAGTTGTACTCAATAAAAGTTTCCATTTAATGCAGCTATATGAAGGCCAATGATACCATTATTGGCAGTCTTATTATTTACAAACTTGGATAGGGCACTTTGTTTATGTTAATTTGTTTACTTTCACTTGTAATAAATCCCCCTTTTCATTCCTACTTTGATAAAGGTAAACCTGCAGAATTGTGCAAGTTCATATAGAGAGGCCAGTTTTGTGTTGTGGTGATGAATCTTTACTTGTTGCTATTTCAAAAATGGCAACTGCATTTGGATGAAAATTGTAACCATTTGTTTGAACAAATTTAGTGCCTTAAGAAGATGATCATAGTTTACAACGATGTCAACAATGTTTTCAACATTGTGACAGCAAACTAGTGTACTTTTTAGCTTCTCAATATACACCGAGTAAGTTGATGACTCTGTAACATCCTAGCAATCAATGAACTTCAACTTAGTGATAGTTGTTGGGATCAGAAGTTCGTTTTCACAATGGACCTCCCAAGAAACATCACACTTTGAAACTTGTTGCAACTCTCGAGATTCAACATTAAACTTGAATTTATTCAACTAAACCCAGTGGCTAGATCTAGCATGCAAATCATAGGGATCAAAGCACCAACCGTCCACTTCAATATTGATTTTAGAGCTGGCCTGTGGTAGTGGTATCTGAAAGATTATTTTGCTGTACAGACCACCTCTGTGGTTGCTAGAGCATGGAGTGTACCAGTTATTGGACATTATGCCTCAAAAGCTGCTATTGAATTTGTTGGTATACATTGAGTATTCTAAAACTCCTTGTTACGGCTCATGATCGACAATAACATTAGCGTTTAAAACAAAGCTCAGCTGGCTGCAAAATTGTGCCTAGACCACTGCATTGCCCTTCCCTCTATGTTGTCCTTTTCCTCCGCAGATGTATGGCCATTACTAGAAGTAATCTAACTACCTGATGAAGAAGGTGTAGGGAGATCCATTCTACTGAAATTGGGAGCTGATAGAGTCTTTCAGATTTTGGTTGAAATTAACATCAACTTGAAGCTTTAACTAAGTGAGCACTTCAATGGCTAGATGTAAGTCACATCCACTAGCAAAATAAACTTCTTCAAGGTTTTCTACCGCAAACCAGGGAATAGAGAAACCAAAAACTTCAAAAGGAGTCAAATCAGTATCATCCACACTCGCATTTTCAGCCAAAGCATCATTTAAGACCCTCTTAACTACTACTAATATGCTGGTTAGTACTCCCAATTAGCCTATCCCAAGGCTTTGCCATAGCATTCAAAAAGCTTGTAAAAGATGGGTCCCCCCTGTGGCTTGAATTGAAAAACCTTAATTTATCTAGCGAATTATGCAGATTGACATAGAGAGCAAACTAAGCTAACATTACTTGCCTTTGGAATTCCATTCATCACATTTGAATGAGAATCCATATCAACATTTCCTCCTGATCATATTTTACTGAATTATTCTGTTGAGAGAGAATATGTGCTGAACTATTTAGCTTAGGATTCCCATCCCAAGCATGGTAGATAGAAGATGGGTGGCTTGTTAGAATTCCATGGAATCTGCAGTGAGACTGGTAAGATCTTCTTTCCCCTTGCCTCAACATTATACAAGTCTAGAACCATCCAACAAGAATCTCCAGTTTTAGCAGTCACCATCTCAGTTTTCAATGCAGGCACTTATCATTATATTTTGCTACGTTGAATTCTATAAAATGTTCACCATCAATTTGAAGCAAAGAAAGTACACCTTTCCTCAGGGGACATGAAGAATATTGATAGAATTGCCACCATCATTTGTAGCAAGGACACCAATGTGGTTTCTCAGACTTTCAAAACTCAAAGCATTAAGCAGCTCTAGAGTTTATGCTTTGTATGAAGCACCTCTTATGCTTTTAAGTAGTGTATTAGTCTTTCAAGTCGAAATGGTGTCCACTGATTTTAATGAGAGGTGCCAAAGCACCAAGAGATATTGAGAACACTGTTTGTTCTGTCTTTTGGCACAATCTAACAATAGGACTTAGCAGTGGGAGCGACATAAAACACCTCCTTATAGAATGTGTTGAAAAGACTGCATAGCAACTGTATACTTGAGAAACTAATCATCATCAGTAGAAACACAACCCTCTTTCCCAGCCCGAACAAATATTGAAACTAGAACTCGATGGGAAATACTCTCTCAAAATGATGTAGAGAACTTGCTACCTCTTGTATCAGTTTCTGCTCACGCTTTGACTTATGAATCAGACAGATGCATGTATCAAACCTGGTACAATTTTTGAGCCACACACCAGGCTATTGATGCTCATATTCCTCTAGCTACATTTTTCTGTTAAGTGAAATCTCATCTCAATAGGTACAGAAGTTAACCTTATCGAAGGTGACTAACAAACCTGAACCTAGCTAAAAGCCAGTGACCTTACCATAATATCTTGCAACATTTGATCATTAATCATTGACTAATTCCTTAGCAACTTGGTTTTGCCAAAATTTTATGCAAAGAAATAGAAAACTTCCTAAGACATTTCAGCAGCTGAATTTCATAGGTGAAAATCAAGTCACAGGATTCTCTTAAATAATCTCAGGCCAATGATAAAAATTGAATCCAAGTTTTACTTAAACATCCTATTATTCAATCAAGCATTTCTAATCATGATTCAGATGCAGATACAGAAGAACAATCGTAGCAACTACTATGATTACATTCTTGTTAATTTCATCATTAATGTTGTAATTTAACCAGACACATGAATACTGTATTATAAACTCATTCATGCCATATTTCATCATAATACAGTATTCATTTTAAATAAAACAAGTTTTTTGCAAGAAAGAATATAGTAATCTATAGTCTAAAGGAGAATCAATAGAGGCGAACATTGACTTGTGTAAGGTTGACTTTAGAGAACATGAATTTTCTTCAATTGAGGCTGAAGCAGACTTTGATTGAAGTTGATTCTCTAGAGGTGTGATGGTTTTTTCTTCCTCCACAACAATAAAGGGAATCTTGAATAAGAATATAGGATGAAGCCAGGAAGAGCTCCAAAATGCTTCTAAGCAATAGAGAAAACTAGGAGAAAATCAAGACGCAGTGAAGGAATCTAGAGAAATTCAGGGAGCTCTCCAAGGCTTTCCTCAGTTTTGCGCCAAAAACCCAAAAAATCCCCCTAATTTCTACTCTCTTATTTATAGATGGCTTAATTGAACTCTTTTCTAACCAACTTTTCTAGCACTTAACTAACTTAGATAACCAACTCCTAACTAATTCTTGATTTACTCTAACCAAAATTTTAACCTTCTTTTCTTTACTTTTTTTATTATATAATTTTTATTTATTTTATTCTATATTTTTTAAAAAAATTTTGGCTTTCTATTCTTTCTTCTTTATTCCTTATTTTATATTTAGTAAATTTGATTAATTTATTAACAATTTTGATCTCGGACATAATTAAGTATTTACAGTTTGCCCCTTTTTATTCACTTTCTTACTAGATAATATAGGTAATGATTTTCTAGATTATCATGCTAAGAAGTGAATAAAGATGTGAACTAATTATGTTTGAGATGACGAACATGACGCGTGCAAATCCTATTTGCAAGGGTTGAACATGTCAAAAAGGTACTAGACTTGAGTGATACCTTAAGTGTACTAGGAAGGTCCCGAGTTTGGGAGAGATTTAGAATAGCCTAATGTGATAGGCTAGAGAGAAATGAAATGCAAGCCTTATGTGATAAGTTGAGGAAATGAAAAGGTTGGCCTTATGTGGTTGGCCAAAATGCAAGAAATTAAAATGTAAAGCCTTGTGTGATAGGCTGATTGAATTTCAATGTGCAGGGGCGTGATGTGATAAGCAAAAATGTAGGAATTAAAATGCAAAGCCTTGTAGAATAGGCTGACAGAATTTAAACGTGCAAGGGCCTCATGTGATAGGCCAAAATGCAGGAACTAAAATGCAAAGCCTTGTGTGATAGGCTGACAAAATTTAAATGTGCAGGGGCCTGATGTGTTAGGCCAAAATGCAAAAGTTAAAATGCAAAGCCTTATGTGATAGAGTGACAGAATTTAAACTTGAAGGGCCTAACATTACAGGCCAAAATGCAGGAATTAAAATGCAAAGCCTTATATGATCGGCTAACATAATTTAAATGTGCAGAGGCTTGATGTGATAGGCCAAAATTCAGGAAATAAAATGCAAAGCCTTGTGTGATAGGCTAACAGAATTTAAACGTCTAGGGGCCTGCCATGATTAGCCAAAATTTAGGAAATTAAAATGCAAAGTCTTGTATGAAAAGTTGGTAGAATTTAAACATGCATGGGCCTGATATGAAGGCCAAATTACAGGAAATTAAAATGCAAAGTCTTGTGTGATAGGCTAACAAAATTTAAACATGCAAGGGCCTGATGTGATATGCTTGATAGGCCAAAATTCAGGAAATTAGAGTACAAAGCCTTGTGTGATAGGATGATAGAATTTAAATGTGCAGGGGCCTGATGTGATACGCGAAAATGCAGGAAATTAAAATGCAAAGCCTTATGTGATAGGCTAACAGAATTTAAATGTCTAGGGGCCTGATGTGATACACCAAAGTGCAAGAAATTAAAATGCAAAACCTTGTGTGATAGGCTGACAGAATTTAAACATGCAAGGGCTTGGCATGATAGGCTCACGAAATTTAAACGTGCAGGGGCATGAGGTGATAGGCAAAAATGCTGGAAATTAAAATGCAAATCCTTGTATGATAGGCTGAGAAAATTTAAATGTGCAGGGGCCTTATGTGATAGGCCAAAATGCAGGAAATTAAAATGCAAAGCCTTGTGTGATAGGCTGACAGAATTTAAACATGTAGGGGCCTGATGTGATAGGCCAAAATGCAGGAAATTAAAATGCAAAGCCTTGTGCGATAGGCTAAAAGAATTTAAACGTGCAAGGGTCTGATGTGATAGGAAAAAATACAGGAATTAAAATGCAAAGCCTTGTGTGATAGGCTGATAAAATTTAAACGTGCAAGGGCTTGATCTAATAGGGAAAAATGCAAGAATTAAACTGCAAAGCCTTATGAGATAGGCTGACAGAATATAAACATGTAGGGGCCTGATGTGATATGCCAGTGAAAATTTAAAATGTTGCGCTTGACATTGTAGGTTTGAATGCAAGAAACTTGCGATGCTGAGCTTGATGTGGGCTTGATAAAAATTTAAAATGTTGGGCATGTTTATAAGCTAGAATGCGAGAAGATTGAGATGTTGAGCTTGATGATGGGCTTGATGGAAATTTAATATGTTGGGCCTAACATTATAGCCTAGAATGCAAGAAGCTTGAGATGTTGGGCCTGACATTATAAGCTGAAAATGCAAGAAACTTGAGATGCTGAGCTAAGACGGGTAAGGAAAACTGGAAAGACTTGTTAATGAGGTTGATAGAAGAGGTGAACTGTTAGGACATGCAAGATGAAAGAGATGACCTGTTAGGATAGGTAAAGTGATAACCTATTAAGATAGGAAAAGAGTACAACAAATGACCTGTAGGAAACAGCATGAGGGATGACCTATTGAGGCAGGTAGCAAGTATACAAGGATGACCTATTAAGATAGGAAAAGTGGAATGGAGAAAGTCCTGATAAAATTGTAGAAAGTGGAGTGGGAATGCTAACAAATTCCTATTAGGACATTGATGTGTCTTGGAGGTGCAGACATACTTCCTAATGCCTGGATAGGTAAGGAAAGAAGTACATATTCCTTTGCTTTAATGTTTTGAGTTATTTCGAGTCATTAATTATTTTGAAGCAATTTTGCTAATTTCTTTAACTTGAGGTTTGGGTAAAGAAATTTTGCCCCAATTTAGAAGATTTTTATGCAATTGACATTTACCTCCATTTGAAGTGATTTGGGTAAAAATTTTACCCCAGTTTTGATGATATTTCAACAATTGGGGATTGCCTCGATTTGATTTTTGCTTGGGCAAACGTTTGCCCCAGTTTTGAGATGTTCAGCAATTATTTTAATTTTGATTGGTTTCGGCAAAATTTTGCCCCATTTTTTTGAGATTTTTTTTTGCAATTATGTTAATTTATACTGACTTGAGCAAGAATTTGTCCTAATTTGAATTTTGGGTTTCTCAGCAATTGGGGATTATGTCATTTCAAATTTTTCTGGGAAAAATTTGCCCCAGTTTTTAAAATTTTTGAGCAAAAATTTTGAAATGAGTTATGCAATGCTTTAATGAATGTGAGATGACAAGATGCTTTAACTTATTTATTGCTCTTTTTAATATAAAAATTAGCGATGCTTGAAATGATTGCTTGATCAAATGCTATGGGATGATGTCTGGATGAATGCCATGAGATGATTTAGATGATTTTATTTTGTTCCACTTCTATTTTGATTTTTTGACATCTTTTCTTTTCTCGATAATCCTATAGTGTGCGTAAGTGGAATCAAGGTTCGGCATGAGCTGGAATGACATGCCTTCTTGGATTCTTGGTCAACATTGAATTTTCCTTTTCCAATACCTTTAAGACCCAACCGTGATTAGAATTATTAAATAAGATACACTCCTCTTTATTTCAGTGGCATTAATGCTTGAAGGAGGATAATTCTCTGGAAACGATCATGCCATGTTACGATGGTTGTGGATTCATCCAATTTATCATGACTTTTCAAAATTAATCTTTTCATTTTTACATTTTCATTTTTCATATTTTCTTTTGGCATATACACTTGTGAAATGTACGGCGTAATTTTGAATGGTCAATGGGAGGAGATAAAGAGTTTTGCAAGTGAGGTTTATGGTAATATATTTAGAAGAAAGATGAAGAATGTAGATTTGATTCCCAAATGGCCCCTTTAGGTGAAAAATGCCAATGCTGCTTTTCATAACTTTAATTGTCAAATTAATCAAATTTGAGAAATGATAAAATTTTGCCCCAGTTTTAGGAAATATGAGGTATAAAAAGGTCGAATTGTATTCAAATTTTCGACTTGTCACCCTTTTAATTGACCTTAACTTTTTCTTGGATTGTTCTTTTGAATTCTTAACCTAGCAGGTCGCTTTAACTTTTGGCCTAAGCCTCCCTTTTTGGGTTTTTAACCTAGGAGGCTTTTCGTCTTTGGCCCTAATTTTTTTCCTAGGTTACCTTTGTGATTTTTTGACCTAGTGGGCTATTGTTTGTTTGCTCTAACTTTTTCCTAGGTTGCCTTTGCGGGTTTTCAACCTAGTGGGCTTTTTGTTTGTCTGCCCTAACTTTTCCCTAGGTCACTTTTGCAGGTTTTCAACCTAGCAGGCTTTTTTTTATTATTTGCCCTAACTTTTGCCTAGGTCGCCTTTGCAGGTCTTCGACCTAATGAGCTTTTTATCTTTGGTCCTAACTTTTTCCTGAATTATTTTTTGGAGTTTAATCTAGCAAGACCCTTTCTGATCATGACTTTGTCTGGTTTTTTTATTTTTAATTTTGACCCTAATCTTTCCTGGATTATCTTTTAGAATTTGATCCAGCGGGTTTTCTATTTAGTCTTGCTTGGATTATTTTTATTCTCAATTCATCGATCTATGTCGCATACCTAAATTTTTCCTGGATTTGAACTTTTAATCTAGCAGGATATTTGTTATTTCTTCTGTTAGACAAAAGATTTCTTGAGAGGAATTACAATGGAAGGTCAATTGTGATTTGGAATCTCTGGTTGGATTTCGATCTTTTTTTTTTGCTTCCTCATTTTATTTTTTCACTTTTGAATTTGATTAATAAAACATTCAAAATTATTTATTACAACACTGACATTGTCACCAACAAGTATTTATTATTTAGATATAGGATGAGTGATGAGTTAAATGATGGAAAGAATGACAATTTCAGAGGTAAAGTCAATATTGTAAGGTACATGCCTAAGAAACATGAAAAATGTAATTTTTGTATTTCTCATTGAGATTCATTACAAAAGATTGATTTTGAAAAGTATGAAAATCTTGGAAAATATTTCCTCACTGTTTAGACCTGGCTCTTACATGACACATCATTTGTATTGCCCTAATTTCTTTCAGCTAGTTGATGGACTCTCGTGATTTGTCACTGGATTATTTTCTACATTAGGAGCAAACGTCTCAAAATCCAACCATTTTGCATCAATTAAGCTTTGCACCTTATGCTTTAGAACTTGGCAATTTTCTGTTGAATGACTAATGTATCCCGCATGGTAGTCAAACTTGGCATTTGCATCATACCATTTAGGATATGGTGGTTCTTGAGGTTTCAGAGGATAAGGAGCAACTATAGAGTTCAGGATCAAGTGAGGCAGCAACTGAGTGTAGATTATTGGGATAGGATCAAATTTGAGAGGTTTTTTCCCTTGTGTATTTTTCTGGCTTTGATTGGAATTTTGGCTTATGGCTTCTGTTTGGTTCGTGAATGGTGTTGGTGTTCAAATTTGAATAGGATAGTAATGAGCCGAAGGGTAAAGTGTCTGGTAGGTTGTGGAAATGTAGGGATATTGTGTATAAGGAGCATAAGGTGGTGGTGGGAAACCAGCTGGTCCATAAGGTGCCATTTGAGGAGTGTTTTGGCTCTGACCAGAAGCCAAATTACAAGCCTCTCCTATCTTCTTGTTTCCAAATTCAACATAAGTATTAATTGTCTCGACAAACTTATGCGTAATCCTTCTGCTACACATGCCACCTTCAATCCTTTCTCCTATGATGACAACATTAGAGAAATTGGCGGTCATACTGCCAATCATCTTATCATAAAAAAGGGTCTTTGAGTGTATCTATGGAAATTCTGACCATCTCTTTTTAAAATAATGGGGTTGCACCTGAGTTATTAACTGCCGCCATCGTAGTGCATATTGTTTGAAGGTCTCATCTCCTTTCTTGGTCATATTTTGAAGTTGTGTTTTGTCTGGAGCCATCTCTAGATTGTACTTGTATTATTTCAGGAAGGCGTCAACCAGGTCTCTCTATGAACAGATATGTGTTCATTCCAATTGGGTATACCAATTTGCAGCTGCCCTAGTTAAACTATCTTGGAAGAAGTGGATGAGAAACTTATCATTATGAGCACATGAAGCCATCCTCCTGCAATACATGGTCAAGTGGTTTCTCGGACAGCTAGTTTCTTGATATTTTTCAAATTCAAGAACCTTAAATTTGGGAGGAATGACCACGCCTAGAACCAAACTCCAGTCAAACATGTCTTTGATATCATATGCACTTCCCTCGATTACCCAGATCCTTCCTTCTAAGATTTTCCATTTTTCAGCGTTTCCATCAAAATGATGGCTTTGATGTTCTCTTGTCATGTTATGAGGATAAGAAGCTGATACGTATATAGGATTCGTCCCCCCAACGGTTGTTTGGTAAGCTTGGACAGGTTCTTATGAGGTGGTGTTTGGAATGATATGAGGGATTTCCATGGTGTTTGAAGGTAGCTTTTGTGTTTAGGTTTGTGTATGTCTCGTGAATGAGGGTACATGTCCATGAGGGAACCGATAATGAACCCATTTGGCTTATAGAGGCATGGGCAATGTCAAAGAGTTTTATGGATTGGGGTCAAGAAGATATGATGAGCCAATTGGTTTTTTTGGAAGGGAGCCCTTCATGTCTCTCTTTTCTGATAGATGTATGGCCTCCATTAATTTTTCCATTTGATCCTTCAAAGTTTCCACCTCATTTCTCAACTCCTTCTTTTTTCGTTCCAACTCATCCATGATTCTTGATTATGATTGAATCCTATAAGGGTGCCGAGAAAACTATCTTTCTTCAATTTTTCTGTTGAATTTGAAATTAATTTTGAGAAAAAATGTGAATGCCAAAATCATGAATAATAAAAGTACCAATGCTCCAATGAGTATCAAAATGAAAAAGGTATGAGATGATTTTTCAAAATCTCCCGTTTTTTTCAATGATAAATTTATTTAATGAATGGATGTAATGTTGAAATTCACAAATAATTAACGATTTGAAAGTTGACCATCTTTTTGAAATTTGCATGATTAAATGATCTCTTGCTTCATTATTTTTGTTTTCTTAAAAAATTTATTTTGCTAAGGTTCTCCTAGGTTTTTTTTTTGTGATCCTTTTGCATTTTGATTTTCTCTCTCTTTGAATGAGAAATTATTTTTAGTCTTTCTTTCAAAATTTTTTATATTTTCTCTCTTTTGGATCTTTTTATATTTTCCTTAATTTTTCTAAATTATTTTTCATTTTCTAATTTTCCCTTAAAAATTTTTAACTTTTCTTCTTTTTTATCCCTTTTTTCTCTTTCTCTTTCTTTTTCTATTTTCTATTTTTTCCTTTTTCTCTCTCATTTTTTTTATCTCTCCAAGTTTCAAATTTCACCTTCTCTCTATCGTTTTGGGATGATTTTGTTTAAATAAATGCCCGTGGACAACCATATAAACCAGACATCATGAAAGAGATGTGTGCCCTCCTTGTGTCCTATGTGGCTAAGCTGTCCTGTGGGTCTAGGGCTTCTAATGAATGAACCTCTCAGAAGGTGGTCTGTAGTCCTGAGGTATAAGAGTTCACTAGAGCTAAGTTCCAGTTCATAATGCTTGCTACAACAGTAGGGAATGCTACCAGTTGCAAGGCATATGAATAGTACACACTCTAGCTAGGTTTTTGTGATAGTCAAATAGGACGTGCATCCAAAGTGACAGCACTAGACCCCTCTACCCTAGGCTTCACTCAGACCCGAAGATAGGGCCCCATTCTTACTTATGCATGTATGTGTGCAATGTGTGCGGAAGGTATACAAACCTTTTATGGCTGGTGGTGGTTTGGGCTACCTGCAATTGGGAAAAATGCAACAAATATATATTGAGCAATTTAAAATTCATCTATCCTAGGGTTGTGCAATAAATAAATAGTAAAAGGATCAATTCAATATACACACTCAATTATAAACAGGCCTGACTTTCTAAAGTCTCAAGTGAAGTCACCATCTATCGTAACCATAATTACAACGAAATGACGAACTCACTGAATTTTAAAAAGAATTTATTTGATTGTGGAGTTGCCACCTAATTTTATTTTTAAAGGGAAAATATTTGGAAAAACCCTAACTTGAGGAAAAGTTCTAGGTTTGGGAGTCTGTTACAAGCAAGGAAGGTATTAGGCACCCTACTCGCCCGTTCCAAAGAACGGTACCCCTGAATTGAGTGTGTGATTTTGATATTTTTGAAAATTGTTTGATCCCTTTAAATAAAATAGAAATAAATAGGTTTGTCGAAAATAGCCTGATAGGACTTGGTCATACTGCTACCTATTCCTTGGTGCAATGGAAAATTCAAGGCTGTGTAGTTTTGGTTGAACATTTGATTTTCAAAGGCAATTGAAAAAGTAAGGTTTGTATCGAATTAAGATAGGTTGAAAGTGTTTCGAATATTTTTGAAAAATTCTTAATCCACATATGCACAGGATCCAAGACAAACAAGGGTTGTACTGGGACCCATATGATTTCTAAATACCAAACAGTAGGGTATGCTACCAATTCGCATTTGGAGCTCATTGCATGAGATTTCGAATCTTAAAGTGTTTGAAAATGTATTTTGAAATTCACTTTTGGGAGTGATAGGGAAGATGGTTTTTAGATGTTTTCCCAAATCCACATATGCACAAAGTCTGAGGCAAACAAGGGTTGCACTAAGACTCATATGATTCTAAATGTTGAACAATAAGGTATGCTCCAAAATCAATACTGAAGTGGACTGTTGGTGCTTTGATCCCTATCATTTTCATGCTAGATTTTGCCATTAGGTTCAGTTGAATAAATTCAAGTTTAAGGTTGAATCTGGAGAGTTACAAGAAGTTTCAAAGTGTGGTGTTTCTTGGGAGGTCCATTATGAAAAGGACTTCTAATCCCAGTAACTATCATTAAGTTGGAGTTCATTGATTTCCAGGATGTTATAGAGTCATCAACTTACTCGGTGTATATTAAGAAGCTAAAAAGTACACTAGTTTGCTATCACAATGTTGAAAACATTGTTTACATCGTTGTAAACTATGATCGTCTCCTTGAGGAACTAAATTTGTTCAAACAAATGGTTACAATTTTGATCCAAATGCAGTTTCTATTTCCAAAATAGCAACAAGTAAAGATTCATCACCATAACACAAAATTGGCCTCTCCATATCAACCTGCACAATTCTGCAGGTTTATCTTATAGATGTATTTTGTAATATTGACTTTCAAATGTTTTCTCGGATCCACCTATCCACAGAGTTTGAGGTAAACGAGGGCTGCATTGAGACTCATATGAGGATCGTTCTTATTGGTCTTCAACCTTTTGGAAAAGGGTCTTTTGGGTTAGTAAGGTTCCATGTATGATTTCTCAAGATCCTTTTCAGGACCTTCCCCTTTCTTAATCAGGGTTGAGAGGTCATCAACACTTGCTCTAGTGGTTGTTGATAACCACATCCTTTTTCTCCTTTTATTTTCTTGTCCGTGTTTCAAATTCCTTCCTATTGTGTAGGATAATCACCTTGGTTTGTTGGTTAAGTAAGGCCTCAAGCATTCATTAAGTCAAGAGGGTAAAGATTTATCTTATTTGGTCCTCTATGTTTTGGATCTGCAACAACTCGAGCATCATCAGTACGAGTGGCTTTTGGCTCCACCCATTATGGAACATAATCATGAGCTAGCAAAATGTAAACAAAGCCAAAAGAGACAGGGAATGGACCCATAAAGTCTATACCCCACACATCAAATACCTCACGAAAGAGAAGTGGTTGTTGTGGCATCTCATTTTTGCATGAAATACTCCCTATTCTTTAGCACTGCTCACAAGTTATGCATAATCTGTGTGCATCACGAAATATTGTAGGCCAGTAAAAACCTGAGTCTAGTATTTTTCTAGCTGTCCGTTGTGGCCCAAAGTGTCCACCACAAGCTAAGGAATGGCAAAAGGTAAGTACAGACTGAACTTCATGATCTGGAACACATCTTCTAATGATTTGATCACTACATGTCTTCCAAAGGTATGGTTCATCCCATATGTAGTGTTTGGAATCACTTTTCAACTTGGCAATTTGCGATTTGGTGATGTGTTTGGATATTTCTTTAGCAACTAGATAGTTTACCAAATCTGCATACCAAGGATCCTTCCCGTGCAAATGATAGAGATGCTCTTCTGGGAATGAATCTGCAATTGAAGTTTCTTCACAAGGTTGCTGGATCCAACTTAAATGATCCGCTACAAGGTTCTCTCCATCACTCTTGTCTTTAATCTCTAAATCAAATTCTTGCAACAGAAGCATCCAACGAATCAGTCTGGGCTTATCATCTATCTCTTTAGCAAGTACTTCAAAGCTGCATGGTCAGAGAAAACAATAACTTTAGATCCAAGAAAATAGGAGCAAAATTTATCTAATGCAAACACAATTTCCAAAAGCTCCTTCTCAGTAGTTGTGTAATTGGATTGGGTTGCATCTAGTGTGCGAGAGGCATATGCAATGACATGAGATCTCTTGCTAACTCTTTGAGAAAGTACAGCACCAAGGGCATAATTAGATGCATCACACATTAATTCAAATGGAAGCGTCCAATTAGGTGAGTGAATGATAGGAGTGGTTGTCAATTGCTTCTTTAGTTCATCAAACGAATCCTTGCATGCTTGATCAAACACAAATTTGGTATCTTTTTGTAGTAGTTTAGAAAGAGGTTGTGTAATATTGCTAAAATCCTTGATGAATCTTCTGTAAAAGCTTGCATGACCAAGTAAAAAACGTACTTCTCACACAGAAGTGGGGTAAGATAGAGAAGTAATAATATCTATCTTGGCCTTATCAACCTTTAAACCTTTGTTAGATACCAAGTGTCCTAAGACTATACCTTCTGTTACCATGGAATGACATTTTTTAAAATTCAAAACAAGGTTAGTCTCAATGCATCTATCCAAAACTCTAGAGAGGCTTTCTAAACATGCATCAAAAGAATAACCATATACGGTGAAGTCATCCATAAACACTTCCATGCAACTTTCTAAGAGATCAGAGAAAATGCTTACCATGTATCTTTGAAAGGCTCCAGGGGCGTTGCACAGACCAAAGGGCATCCTTCGATAGGCAAAAGTACCAAAAGGCCAAGTGAAGGTGGTCTTATGTTGGTCTTCTAGGGCTATATGTATTTGAAAATAACTTGAAAAACCATCTAGAAAGAAATAATGAGATTTTTCTGCTAATCTTTCCAAAATTTGGTCTATGAAGGGCAAAGGAAAATTATCCTTATGAGTAGCTTGGTTAAACTTCCTATAATCTATGCACACTCTCCAACTATTTTGTATTCTGGTAGGGATTAGTTCATCATTGTGATTCTTGACTACAATCATGCCAGTCTTCTTAGGAACTGTAAACACTCAATTATGTCCGAGGCTCCATTTTTCATTTTTATTTATGTGAATAATTAAGAAAAACAGAGAAAGCAAAGAAACAACGAAAGGCAGAAAACAAAAAAATAATCATAAACAAAAAGCAAAAAATATACAAAGAAAAATTAAAAGGAAAAGCAACAAATAGAAAAATGAATTTAAAAAAATAAAATAAAATATATATATATATACACACATATATAATAATAATGAGAAACAAAATAAATAATAAAGAAAAAGAAAAGAGAAAAGTTGGAGAATTAAAACAAATGAATAGTCAAAGTCTGAAATGAAAAATAATAAAAACAAAATAAAAATGAAATAAAATAATAAAATAATAATGATAATAAAATAACAATAATGGTAAGAAAATAATAAGAATCCAAAAATAAAAAGTTAATAAAAAATAAATAAAAGAAAAAATGAATGAAAAATATATATAATAAAATAGAATAAAATAAAATAAAATAAAATAATAACCCCATGATACAATAAATATTAAGTGAAGTTTGTATAAGAGAAGCAGATAAGTAAATAAAAATGATAATAAGTAAAATGGAATACGCAAAAAGAAAAGCAGGAAAAGGAAATAGGGTATAAGTAGGGCCTAGGTATCAGAGAAAGGAGTTTTTTGGCTTTTGGGGGAAGAGGAGAAAAGGAGAAGGGAGAAGTCACTCATTCGGGTTAGAGGTTTCTGGATACTTCAGACGAGAGGAGGATACAGAGGCTTTCAATTGACGGAACATCGGAAAAAGTCCCGATTGGGGAGAAAGAGGGAGAACACCGTCTACCGCAGCGCTACAGGCACCAGAGCGATTTAGAGACCTCGCTTAGTTTATACAGGTTAGCTATACTCTCTTGATATTTTATTGAATCGAAATGCCTCTTGTGAAGTAATGCTGCATGAACTGAATGATTAATGGAGCATTACATGAGAAGTGAGGTAGCTAGATCTGAACTCGCCTGAGGGTTGTAATCGAAAATTGTTATCTAAAATGATAACGATTTCTAATAAGAATCGTAATCTAAAAAGCAAACTCATAATCGGATAGACGATAGATCGAGAATTCCAAATGCTTGATTTAGGCTCAGAGAAAAGGTAATCACGCACCGCAAGACAAACACATTGAATACTAACCATGTCACGGAATCACCCTCTGTTCACATGCGCTAGGTAACATTCCTAAATATTCACCACTAGTTAGTCCCGTTCGTAAGACACGCCAGCCTTGAGTACCCCTGCCACCTATCTCTTCCCCTGTTAGAGTTGTAGTTGAAGCATCTATGGTTCACCTTTGTGCGAGAAAAGAGACGAGGAGAGTGCTCTACGGTTGTCCAGGAAACCTGGTTACTAGCGGCTAGCAGGATCGAGAGGAGAATTTACCAAGACCTTTTGAAAATGCTGAAGCTAACAAAGTGCAGGCACGTCGTTGAATGGGTTCCTGGCTCTAGACAAGTCTCGCCCCTGCCAGCATCTACCAAAACTCACTGAGCCCCTACACCCCATACCTTCTGTGGTCACCAAGTGGTAGAGAGGGGAGGCAAGGGGGGCATGCCATTCACTCTGTTAGTGCCATGGAGGATTCGTGTTGAGGGTCCAGTATCTTCCGCAGAGAGGGGCGCTTGAGAGAACCCAATATCGAGGGCATCCACATGAGTAGGGCGTTTGAAGAAAAGCCTACACCCCAGCACTCGGTAATGTAGTGACCCATAGCACTTATCGTGAGCCTCCAACAATCCCAACGACGCCACCATGTGTGGCTCATTCGAGCCATTCCCTGTGCAAAAAAGGATAAAAGGCACGCACCCGAGTATAATAAGACATGTCGGTGGCGTGAATCAGGGTCGTGAGTCGTTGGTGGGTGACTACGAACGAGGAAGGTGAAAGATGCGCTAGCACTGATCACTGGGACAGAATCACGTAGACGCTGCTGAAGCTCTATACCAAAAACAAGCGCTGAAGAGGTCTCGATCGGGCCCAGCAGAACAGGGAGGGAAAGCGTAGCCATTGTCAAAGAGGGGCTCCCAATAACTGCCCGATCCAAAACCAGCAAAAATACGAGGGTCTGTTCAAAGAGTTACTCACAAGAGTGCCCCTCCTAAGGGTGCTGACGCTCGGGGAGGTAGCCAAAGGAACGGCAGAACACGCAGAGGCGGACATGAACCGAGCCTGTAAGCTGAGAGACATGCTCAAGGCACAAATGAAGAAGAGAAAAGGCGGTTTACCTGTGCTTGAACTAACACGTTCAATCTAGCATCAAGTGGTAGAATAATCGCAGACCATGTGAAGTGGAGGCTTCCCCTCCCTTGTATATGCGATCTTGCAAGGTCCAAGGAGCAGGCTCCAACGTCCACTGTGCGGACCACCTAGGAGACATGGGCGCCAGTGATGAGCCATTAGCTAAGTCCTATCTCCATGAGTAGACACTCATGCGAACTAACTGGATCGGTCAGGCTGCTCTAACAAGAGAAGTAATAGCACTCGTTGATATAAGGGAGGACTGTCGCTCGCATCATTAACGACCTTAGGCAGTGAGAGGCCCCATCCGTAAGAGTGCCCGCCGAGGGAGGTTCGGGCAACATCAACTGAAGTGGAGCGCGATGAAGGCCAGGACGCCTCAACGGGGAAGAACCCCTACCTGCAATTTTAATTAATTCCTTAAAACTTTCTAAAATTGCAAGTAGGCCCTCCAACTTCCTAAAATTGCAAGTAGGCCCTCCAACTTCCTAAAATTGCAATTAGGTCCCCTAATTTCTATAATTTTCATTTTGACCCCTCAACTTGTCCATAATTTGCATTTTGACCCCTCAACTTTTCATATTTTCATTTTGACCCCCTCAATTTTTCATATTTACATTTTGACCCCTCAACTTTTCATATTTACATTTTGACCCCCAAATTTTTCATATTCATTTTTTGACCCCCCCCCCAAACTTCCTGAAAGCCCGCTTAAGCCCCCGCGCCTCCAATAGCTACAAATCAAGAAAACAATTAAATAAAAACATCATTTTTGCTTTCCTTAATCTCACGCAATGGGCCTTAAAAACGAACTGGTAGCTTTTTTTGCAGTTCGTTGTTTAGAGGTCCGTATGGGTCCAAGTGCAGTCGTAGTTGTCTTGGGCCCTGTGCATATGTGGATTGGGATTTCCCCTCCTTTCCTTTGTTTTCAATTAAATAAAAAATCTCTATTTTGCTTTCCTTAATCTTACGCAATGGGTCCTAAAAACGAACTGGTAGCTTTTTTTGTTGTTCGCTGTTTAGAGAATCGTATGGGTCCAAGTGCAGCCGTAGTTGTCTTGGGCCCGGTGCATATGTGGATTAGGGATTGTCCTTCCCTTTTGAAACAAATAAAAATGTCGTTTTTCATTCCTTCATCTCACGCAATGAGCTCTAAAAACGAACTAGTAGCTTTTTCTGCTGTTCGCTATTTAGAGAATCGTATGGGTCTAAGTGCAGCCGTAGTTGTCTTGGGCCCTGTGCATATTATCGCAACCGTAATTCCGACGAGACGATGAACTCGCTAAAATTTAAAATGAATTTTATTGATTATGTGTGGAGTCGCCATCAAATTTTTATTTATGGGAAAAGTTTGGAAAAACCCTGACTCGAGGAAGAGATTCGAAGTTCGGGAGTCGGTTACGAATAGGGAAGGTGTTAGGCACCCTATTCGCCCGTTTCGAGGAACGGTACCCTTAAATTGAGTGTGTGATTATTTGAAAATAGTTTGATCCCTTAGTTAACATGTAAATAAATTACTTGATGGAGGTTAGCCTGACAGGACTTGATCCTGCTCCTACGTATTCCCCAGTGCAATGGGAAACTCAAGGCTTACGTAGTTCTAGTTTGTGAAGGCTAGACCTTAAGAGGTGTTTAAAGGACAAATGATACTTTGAGAAGATTTTCAATTTTTTGAAAGGACCTTTAGTCCACTAATGCACAAGGTCCGAGGCGGCTACGGCAGCACGGGGGCCTATACAGACTGTTAAACATTGAACAGCAGGTGAACCTCCAGTTCCTCGTTTAGAGCCCGTTGCGTGAGACCAAGGATCCCAAAATATTTGAAAAAGAGCTTTTTATTTTTGAAAGGACCTTTAGTCCTCTCATGCACAAGACTCGAGGCAGCTACGACAGCACGAGGGCCTATACAGACTGTTAAACGTTGAACAGCAGGTGAACCGCCAGTTCCTCGTTTAGAGCCCGTTGCGTGAGACCAAGGATCCCAAAATATTTGAAAAAAAGCTTTTTTATTTTTGAAAGGGCCTTTAGTCCACTCATGCACAAGACCCAAGGCGGCTACGGCAGCATGGGGGCCTATACAGACTGTTAAACGTTGAACAGCAGGTGAACCGCCAGTTCCTCGTTTAGAGCCCGTCGCGTGAGACCAAGAATCCCAAAACACTTGAAAAGGCACTTTTTATTTTTGAAAGGGCCTTTAGTCCACTCATGCACAAGACCGGAGGTGGCTAAGGCAGCACGGGGGCCTATACAGACTGTTAAACGTTGAACAACAGGTGAACCGCCAGTTCCTCGTTTAGAGCCCGTCGCGTGAGACCAAAGATCCCAAAACATTTGAAAAAGAACTTTATTTTTTAATATAATAAAGATAATAAAAGGAATGACTTGATATGAAAAATGAATTTGTTTTGAAGTAAATTTGATTTTGAGTTTTTGAACCTTAACTTGATCAAGGATGAGCTTGACTCGGACTTGATAATTTTGAGGATGAGCATTTGAAGTTGATTTGGAAATTTGAGAGGGGGAGGATTAAACTCAAAGTTTGATTTAATTTTATTTGAAGAAAAGAGTCAAAAAGGGGAATTTATTTTGAATGTCGGGCTTGAATTAACATAAACTTGACTTGATTTGAAGTTAAGGAAAAGAATTGCGAACATGTCTCAGTAATAGAGCGATAGCAATTTAATTTCAAATCCAAATTAGACAAATAATATCATTACAGAAACTACAGAGAAAGATAAAGATAACACAAGAAAAATCATCAAAATCAGAGATCATTTGACCAATTAAAAACAAAAATGAAAAATAGAGACGAAGATCAACCTCAAGAACACACAAGAATTTTGCGCCAAAATTTGAATTCAAATCTCAGAATTTTTTAAAAACTATTTTTGGGTACATCTGAAAAATAAAAACCAATAAATTGAAATATATGGATTATAGGAATAAAAAAAACAAGTTTGACATAAATCCAATTAGAAATGAGCAAGTTATGCACAAATCGAACAAGCTAGGTTAATTTGTGCACCAAGATGAACACGCTTCGGTAATCAGGCGATTAAAATTTCATTTAAGATCCTAATTGGAAAAATAATATCATTCCAGAAACTAGAGAGAAATAAAAATAAAACGAAACAAAAATCATGGAAATTGAATATTATTTGACCGATTAAAAACAAAAACGAAAAACAGAGATGAAGATCAAGCTCAAGAACACACAAGATTTTTACGCCAAAATTTGAATTCAAATCTCAAAATTTTTAAAAAATATTTTTTGGTATATATGAAAAATTAAAACCTATTAATTGAAAGATATGGATCCTAGGAATCAAACAAAACAAGTTTGACATAAATCCAACCAGAAATGAGCAAGTTATGCACAAATCAAACAAGCTAGGTTAATTTATGCACCAAGATGAACATGCTTTGATAATCAGGCGATTAAAATTTCATTTCAGATCCAAATTGGACAAATAATATTATTCCAGAAACTATAGAGAAATACAAAGAGAACGCAACAAAAGTAATTGAAATCAGAGATCATTTGACCGATCAAAAAGGAAAACGAAAACCAGAGACGAAAATGAGCTCGGAGATCCGAGAAGAAGCAAGAAACTTAAGCAGAATAAAAGTAGGATCTAACCTCGATTGGAAGGTGATGAAGAAATGGTTTGAAGACAGAGGTAGAGAGTCTCCTATGTCCTTCCTTCAAAAATTCTGAAAATCCCCTCCCTCAAGTGCTTCTCCTCTTTGCGTTGGTCCCCAATTTTTTCCCAAAAAATGTCAAGAAGCAAAAAAGAACCCCTTCTTTTCCTGTTTGTAGGTATATATAGACACCTCCCCTTCTTGGCAAGGGTTAAGATCTTTCAAAGAGCCAAAGGCCTGCCCCCTCTCTCTAAGCAAGGGCCAAGTCCTTTCAAAGGGCCAAAAACCACCCCTTTCCAGGAGCCAAAAGCCAACCTCCTTGATTTCAAAATTTTTGTTCCTTGTGTTTGATTTTTCAGCTTTTTTTTTTCCAATTTTCGTTTTTTTCCTTTTTCGTTTTTTCTTTTAATTTTTTCTATTTATTTATCATTTTTACTTATTCTTTAATTTCCTTTTTTTTATTATTTTTTTTTCTTTTTTGCTTTCTGTTTTCTGTTCTTTCTACTTTCTGTTTTATATCTTTTCAAATTTTTATTTACTTAATTTTTGGTTAATTTTAACGATTGGGGGCCTTAGACATAATTGAGTGTTTACAGTTTGCCCCTCTTTACTCATTTTCCTACCAGATAATGTGAGAAATGATTCTCTGAATTATTGTAGTAGGAAATGAGTAAAGATGTGAATACATTATGTCCGAGGCAGGCCTTGAAGAAGTCCGACGAACAGGAAGAGCCTTGAACTTGAAACTGAACCTCATGGATGCCTGGAGAAGGATGATTGAATGACCTTACCGACTTCATGTACCGATAGGGTTTAAATATGTGAGGCTTAGTTGTATAGCCTGACTAGGCTAAGTGCTGGAATTTAAACATGCAAGGCCTGACATCATAGGCCGAAATGCGTAAATTTAAAATGCAAGGCCTGACAACATAGGCCGAAACGCAGGAATTTAAACATGCAAGGCCTAGCAACATAGGCCGGAGTGCTGGAATTTAAACATGCAAGGCCTGACATCATAGGCCAAGGTGCAGAAAAGTAAACTTGAGGAGGCCTAACATCATAGGCCATGAATGCAGAAAAGTAAACTTGATGAGGCCTGACAACATAGGACAAGGTGCAGAAATGTGAACTTGATGAAGATCCTGTTATTGACGGGAAGATGCAAATGAGATACTGTTGTTGCCAGGATGAATGCAAACCTGCTCAACAGGCAAAAAGAATTTAAACAAGCTTGAGGTCCTGTCGTTGACAGGAGAATGCAAATGAGGTCTCCCTGTTGCCGCGAAGAATGCAAATGAAATCCTGCTGTTGCCAGGATAAATGCAAACCAGCTTGACAGGTGGACAGAAATTAAACATGCTTGACGTCCTACATGACAGGAACATGCAAATGGGATCCTGCTTGACAGGATGAATGCAGAAATTTAGACATGAAATCCTGCTTGACAGGATGAATGAAAATGACATCCTGCTTGACAAGATGTGTGCAGAAACTTAAACATGAAATCTTGCTTGACAGGATAAATGCAAATGAAATCCTGCTTGACATGAAGTGTGAAGAAATTTAAACATGAAATCCTGCTTGACAGGATGTGTGCAGAAATTTAAACATGAAATCCTGCTTGAAAGGATAGATACAAATGAAATCTTGCTTGACAGGATAGATGCAAATGAAATCCTGCTAGACAGCATGTGTGCAGAAATTTAAACATGAAATCCTGCTTGACAGGATAAATGCAAATGAAATCCTGCTTGACAGGATAAATTCAAATGAAATCCTGCTTGATAGGATGTATGAGGAAATTTAAACATGAAATCCTGCTTGACAGGATGTGTGCAGAAATTTAAACATACAATCTTGCTTGACAGGATAGATGCAAATGAAATCCTGCTAGACAGGATGTGTGCAGAAATTTAAACATGAAATCCTGCTTGACAGGATACATACAAATGAAATCTTACTTGACAGGATGTGTGCAGAAATTTAAACATGAAATCCTGCTTGACAGGATAGATGCAAATGAAATCCTGCTAGACAGGATGTGTGCAGAAATTTAAACATGAAATCCTGCTTGACAGGATAGATACAAATGAAATCCTGCTTGACAGGATAGATGCAAATGAAATCCTGCTAGACAGAATGTGTGCAGAAATTTAAACATGAAATCCTGCTTGACAGGATAAATGCAAATGAAATCGTGCTTAACAGGATGTATGCGGAAATTTAAACATGAAATCCTGCTTGACAGGATGTGTGCAGAAATTTAAACATGAAGTCCTGCTTGACAGGATAGATGCGAATGAAATCTTGCTAGACAGGATATGTGCAGAAATTCAAACATGAAATCCTGCTTGACAGGATACATACAAATGAAATCCTGCTTGACAGGATGTGTGCGGAAATCTAAACATGAAATTCTGCCTGACAGGATAGATGCAAATGAAATCCTGCTAGACAGGATGTGTGCAGAAATTTAAACATGAAATCCTGCTTGACAGGATAAATGCAAATGAAATCCTGCTTGACAGGATGTATGCGGAAATTTAAACATGAAATCCTGCTTGGAAGGATAAATGCAAATGAAATCCTACTTGACAAGATGTGTGCGGAAATTTAAACTTGAAATCCTGCTTGACAAGATGTGTGCAGAAATTTAAACATGAAATCTTGCTTGACAGGATAGATGCAAATGAAATCCTGCTTGACAAGATGTATGTGGAAATTTAAACATGAAATCCTGCTTGACAGGATGTATGCGAAAATTTAAACATGAAATCTTGCTTAATAGGGTAAATGCAAATGAAATCCTGCTTGACAGCATGTATGCGGAAATTTAAACATGAAATCTTGCTTAACAGGGTAAATGCAAATGAAATCCTGCTTGACAGCATGTATGCGAAAATTTAAACATGAAATCCTGCTTGACAGGATAAATGAAAAATGACCTGTTAAGACAGGTGAAATGCAGAAAAAGTCCTGTTGATGACAGGAAAGATGCAAGCCTGCTAGACAGGCAAAGGAAAGTGAAAATAACCTGTTAAGACAAGCAAAAATGTAAAAGTCCTGTTGTTGACAGGATGGAGGCAAAACGCCTGTTAAGACAGGCACAACAGAATGGTGAAAACCTGTTAAGACAAGCAAAGCGAAATGAAAAGTACGTGTGAAGACAGGAAAGAAGCAAGCCTTGTTAAGGCAGGAAAAGTAAATGACGAAAACTATCCTGTTAAGACAAAATAAACGTAGATGGACTCCTGTTGTTGACAGGAGAAATGCAAGTTTGCTAGACAAGCAAAGGTGAAAACCTGTTAAGACAGGAAAAGGAAAATGACAAATGACCTGTTAAGACAGGTAAAATGTACAGGTCCTGTCAAGGCAGGGGTGTGATGTGTCCTGTGAGGGCGGAACATGGACTTCGTCGTCAGCTGCCTTGGACAAGCTATTTTGAAATTTGTTTTTCTTGAATTAAAATAAATTGCTTATTCTACCTTGAACTTAAAGGTTTTTAAGCACTTGATAATTATTCTCTTGAAGAAACTTGGGCAACCATTTTTCCCCAGTTTAGAAAATTCTTGATAATTGAGGGATGTCTTGATTTGAAGGAACTTTGGGCAAGTGTTTGCCCCAGTTTGGAAGATCTTTTGGCAGTCGAGGGATGCCTTAACTTGAAAGGATTTTGGGCAACCATTTACCCCCGTTTTGATTTTTATTTTTTGAATTTAAATCTTTCTTAGGCAAACGTTTGCTCTAGTTTGAGCTTGACTCAGAATTTGAGGGTGACCTCAAATGGAATTTTTGTGGGCAAACCATTGCCCCAGTTTGAGCTTAATTCAGAATTTGAGGGTAACCTCAAATTGAAGTTTTTTGGGCGAGCAATTGCCCGAGTTTGAGCTTGACTCAGAATTTGAGGGTGACCTCAAATGGAATTTTTATGGGCAAACGTTTTCCCCAGTTTGAGCTTGACTAAGAATTTGAGGGTGACCTCAAATTGAATTTTTGTGGGCAAACGTTTGCCCCAATTTGAGCTTGACTCAGAGTTTGAGGGTGACCTCAAATTGAATTTTTGTGGGAGAGCATTTTCCCCAATTTGAGCTTGACTCGGAATTTGAGGGTGACCTCAAATTGATTTTTTGTGGGCGAGCATTTTCCCCAGTTTGAGCTTGACTCAGAATTTGAGGGTGATCTCAAATTGAATTCTTGTGGGAGAGCATTTTCCCCAGTTTGAGCTTGCTCAGAATTTGAGGGTGACCTCAAATTGAATTTTTGTGGGAAAACGTTTGCCCCAGTTTGAGCTTGACTCAAAATTTGAGGATGACCTCAAATTGGAGTTTTATGTGGGCAAGCATTTGCCCCAGTTTGGAAGTCTTTTAATTATGATTGATTCGGGCAATTTTACCTAGGTCTTAATTAGTTTTGAAAAATGAGTTATGAAATGCTTGAATGAATGAAAGCTTATTGTGATACTTGAATGAATGAAAAGGGATGCGATGTTTGTGATGCTTTGAACAAAGAGGATGCAATGTTTGTGTTGTTTTGAATAAAGAGGATGCGATGTTTTAATTTATCGATTACTTTTTTATGCTTGAAATAATTATTTGATGAGATGGATGCTATGAGATGAATTTAGACCATGAGATGGTGTAAAAAATTTGTTTCTCTTGATTTTTGATTGATTATTTTGACATGTCCTTTCCTCGACAACCTCATAGTTGGTGTGAAAGGAATCAAGAATCAGGACGAGCTAGATTGACTTTGTCTTTTGAATTTTGGACCAATTTTGAATTTCCTTTCTAGGTCCTTGAGACCCAACACTGGTCAGCATTATTGCATGAGACACACTCTTTCTTTCTTGAGTGGCATCATGATTTGCAGGAGGATGACTTTACGGAAGCAATCATGTCATGTCGTGATGGTTGAGGATTCATCCGATTTGGCATGACTTTTCAAAATTAATCTTTTTATTTTTATTTTTTATATTTTTCACATTTCTCTGTGGCACGTGCAATTTTGAGGTGTGCAAAGTGATTTTGGATGGAAAGAAATAAAGAAGGTTTTAGCAAGTGATGTTTTGTTTGGCAGGAAAAGATGAAAGGTGTGGGTTTGATTTCCCGAATGGCACCTTTTGATGAAAAATGCCAGTGCTGTTTTTCATAATCTTGATTGTCAAATTAATCAAACTTGAGAAACGGCAAAATTTTGCCCAAGTTTTAGGAAAGATGAGGTACAGAATGTCATGTTGTCTTGGGATTCTTGGTTTGACCTTAATTTTTCCTGGGTTGTTCTTTTGAGTTTTCAACCCAACAGGTCTTTCATTTTGCCCTAACTTTTGCCTAGGTCGCCTTTGAGGATTCTCGACCTAGCGGGCTTTCTGTTTGTGCGCCCTAAATTTTGCCTAGGTCTCCCTTACAGGTTTTCGACCTAGCGGGTTCTTGATTGTATGCCCTAACTTTTGCCTAGGTCATTTTTGAGGATTTTCGACCTAGCGGGCTTTTGATTCTATGCCCTAACTTTTGCCTAGGTCATTTATGAGGATTGTCGACCTAGCGGGCTTCTGTTTGATTGTGCCCTAACTTTTTCCTAGGTCTTCTTTGAGGGTTGTTGACCTAGCGGGCTTCTGTTTGATTGTGCCCTAACGTTTGCCTAGGCCGCCCTTTGAGGGTTTTCGACTTAGCGGGCCTTTTGTTTGACTGTGCCCTAACTTTTGCCTAGGCTATCTTTGTGGGTTTTCGGCCTAGCAGGCTTTTTGTTTGATTGTGCCCTAACTTTTGCCTAGGTCTCCTTTGAGGGTTTTCGACCTAGCGGGCTTCTATTTTGATCCTGATTTTGCCTGAGTTGTTTTTGGAATCCAGCAAGACTTTTTCTGATCATGCCTTTGTTGATTTAATCTTTTGAATTTGAACCCTGCTTTTGCCTGGATTACTTATAGGTTTTAATCCAGCAGGTTACACTTCTTCTTGAATTTTTGAATTTTGACCCTGATTTTTCCTGGATTATTCTTAATTTTAATCCAGCGATTTTTCTTCTTTTTCTTGAATTTTATGTAGTCAGATACGGCTCTTGCTAGGGTCATTTTGGCTTCTAATTCAGTGGATCTTATCTTGCATCCCTGATTCTGCCAGGATTTAAACTTGGTTCCAGCGGGATATTTTATTGGACCAGACATTCCTTGAGAGGAATTATGATGATCTAGAATCCCTGGTTGCTTATTATGCTTCCTCATTGGGTGTTTCTCTTTGAGTTTGACTAATCAAACATTCAAGATTATTCATTACAGCACTGGCATTGTCACCAATAGGTATTTATTTGTTTAGGAAAGATAAAGTGATGGGTTGAGTGAAGAAACAGGATGGTAAATTTTAAAAGTAAAGCCAACAATGTAAGGCACATGCTTAAGAAGTATGAAAATGTAAACTTGTATTTATTGAGATTTATTTACAAAAGATTGACTTTGGAAAGTATGACAAATCTTGGATGATTTCCTCAATACAGGGCATCCTATTGTGCTGCTTTGATTTGTTTCAGCTAGCTGCTGGATTCCCATAATTTGGCAATGGATTATTTTCTGTGTTAGGAGCAAGCTTCCCAAAATCCATCCATTTCACATCAATTAAGCTTTTCACCTTACGCTTTAGCGCTACACAATCCTCTGTAGAATGACCAATGAATCCTGCATGGTAATTGCATCTGGCGTTTGCATCATACCATTTAGGATATGGTGGTTCTTGCAGCTTTAGAGGATAAGGTGCAACCGGCGAGTTTTGAATTAAGCGCGATAACAGCTCGGTGTAGGAGATTGGGATTGGGTCGAATCGGACGAGCTTTTTCTCCTTTTTCTGGCTTTGATTAGGATTTTGGCTCATGGCTTGTGTTTAGGCCGTGTATGGTGTTGGTGGTCGAACTTATGTAGGATAACTGTAAGTAGGAGGGTATGGTGTTTGGTATGTGTTGGCAATATAAGGATATGGTATGTAGGGTGTGTAAGGTGGAGGTTGGAAACCAACTGGACCAAAAGGTGCCATCTGAGGCATGTACTGTCCTTGACTTGAAGCCACATTATAAGTCTCCCATGTCTTCTTCTTTTCTACAGAGGTATCAACTGTCCTTGTGGACTTGTGCGCAATCCTTCCTTGGCGCATGCCACCCTCGATCCTTTCTCTGATGATGACGACATCGAAGAAGCTAGAAGTCACGCTGCCTATCATCTTGTCATAGAAAGGATCTTGGAGTGTGTCTATGAATGTGCTGACCAACTCCTTCTCAGATAAAGGAGGTTGTACTTGAGCGGCTAACTCCCTCCATCGTTGAACGTATTGCTTGAAATTCTCATCCCCCTTCTTTGCCATATTTTGGAGTTGAGTTCGATCCGGAGCCATCTTTACATTATACTGGTATTGTTTCAGGAAAGCTTTAGCCAGATCTCTCCATGAACGGATGTGTGTCCGCTCTAGCTGAGTGTACCAAGTTGCAGCTGCCCCAGTCAGGCTATCTTGAAAGAAATGGATAAGCAGCTTATCGTTGTGCATATAAGGAGACATCTTGCTGCAGTACATGGCCAAATGACTCTTTGGACAACTAGTTCCTTGATACTTCTCGAATTCAGGAACCTTGAATTTGGGAAGGATTACCACATCTGGAACCAAGCACAGATTAGCTGCCTCTTTAGCTTCACCACTACTTCCCTCGATCGCCCGAATCCTTTCCTCTAGGATTTTCCACTTTTCAATATCCTCCTTAGAGGGATGGTTTGTGCATTCCTCGAGCATGTTGTGAGGGTGAGAAGATGGTATGTACATAGGGTGCGACCCTTGAGTGAACATAGGATTCGTTTCCCTAACGGCTGTTTGGTAAGCTTGTGAGATGGTGTTTGGAACAGCATAAGGGATGCCTGTGGTGTTTGAAGGTAGGTTATGTGTTTGGGTTTGTGTTTGGGCTTGTGTTTGGCTGAATGAGGGCGCATGCCTATGAGGAAACCCTTGATGACCTCCTTCAGTTTGTGGAGGGATGGTTAATGGTGAAGGGTTTTATGGATTGAAACCCGGAGGATATGATGGGTCAGTTGGTTCTCCTAGAACGTCTTTCTGTCTTGACAGTTGGATGGCCTCCATTAGCTTAACCATCAGTTCCTTCAGTGTTTTGACCTCATTCCTCAACTCCTTATTTTGTCTCTCCAGTTCGTCCATGATTCCTGATTGTGATCTGGTTCTATAAGGATGTTGAGGAAGTCGTCTTTCTCTAATTTTTCTGTTAAAGTTAAAATTAATTGTTTTTGAGAAATAATTTGAATGCAAAATTCATGAATGATAAAGATGTTGATGCCAAATGAATATGAATGGGATGATTTTTCAAAATATCCTTCTTTCATTGATGAATTTATGAATGGATGAATGAACGCATGCATGCTATGCACAAATAATTTTAGAGATTTGACAGTTTGGAAAACAATTGAGTATTGCTTCATTTATTTGCCCTTGATTTTTAGCAATTTTATGTTTTTTTATGAATTTGGGTATTTTTTATTTTTCTAGAAAAACCTTTGGTTTTGTTGAAAATCTTTTTAGTTTTGCTAAAATTTTCCTAACAAAGCATGTTTTAGATTTTCTTTTGAACTCCATTTTCTCTTTTTTGAATCTCTTATATTTTCAGTATTTTTCAGAAATTATTTTTCTAATTTTCCCTAGGAATTTTATTTTCCTTTTCCTTGATTTTCTATTTTTATTTGATTTTTGTTTTTAATAATTTTTTCCTTTTGCTTGATTTTTCTTTTATTTTTGTTTTCTGTATTTCCCCAATTTTCAGCTTCCTCTCCTTCCATCAGTGATGATTCTGTTAAAATAAATGTCTGTGCGCATATATGAACCATGTATCGTGAAAGGGTGTGTGCCCTCCTTACTTCTTATGTGGGTTACCTTTCCTAAAGGTCTAATGCCTTTAATGCATGAACCTCTCAAAGGTGGTTAGTAATCCTGGGGTGTAGAGGTCACTAGAGCCAAGTTCCAGACCATAATGCTTGCCACAACAGTAGAAGTAGCCACTAGTTGCGGGGCATTATGAATAGGACGCACTCTAGCCGGGATTTTCGTGATAGCCACACACGACGTAGGCCCCAGCGTGACACCACTAGATCCCTCTTAGGCAGCACTCAGACCCAGGTATAGGGCCCCATTCATGATGAAATGCAATACAATGTATGGAGGGCACATTATTTTTGGGTACCTGCAATTGGGGAAATCGCACAAATATGTACAATAATTTATTGTTCGTCTACCCTAAGCTTATACAGAGAATAAACAAACCAATCAATCGCAGATAAACAAGTAGATAAATAAATCATGCAATAAATAAATCGCGCACATAAACATAGAAGGGATCGAAATTAAACACACTCAATTTTGTTGGGCTTGACTCTCTAAAGTCCCCAGTGGAGTCGCCATCTATCGCAACCGTAATTCCGACGAGACGACGAACTCGCTAAAATTTAAAATGAATTTTATTGATTATTTGTGGAGACGCCACCAAATTTTTATTTAAGGGAAAAGATTTGGAAAAACCCTGACTCGAGGAAGAGATTCGAAGTTCGGGAGTCGGTTACAAATAGGGAAGGTGTTAGGCACCCTATTCGCCCGTTCCGAGGAACGGTACCCTTAAATCGAGTGTTTGATTATTTGAAAATAGTTTGATCCCTTAGTTAACATGTAAACAAATTACTTGATGGACGTTAGCCTGACAGGACTTGATCCTGCTCCTACGTATTTCCCGGAGCAATGGGAAACTCAAGGCTTACGTAGTTTTGGTTTGTGAAGGCTTGACCTTCAGAGGAATTTAAAGGATAAATGATACTTTGAGAAGATTTTCAATTTTTTGAAAGGACCTTTAGTCCACTCATGCACAAGGTCCGAGGCGGCTATGGCAACATGAGGGCTTATACAGACTATTAAACGTTGAACAGCAGGTGAACCGCCAGTTCCTCGTTTAGAGCCCGTTGCGTGAGACCAAGGATCCCAAAATATTTGAAAAGAGCTTTTTATTTTCGAAAGGACCTTTAGTCCACTTATGCACAAGACCCGAGGTGGCTATGGCAGCATGAGGGCCTATACAGACTGTTAAACGTTGAACAGCAGGTGAACCACCAGTTCCTTGTTTAGAGCCCGTCGGGTGAGACCAAGAATCCCAAAACACTTGAAAAGGCACTTTTTATTTTTGAAAGGACCTTTAGTCCACTCATGCACAAGACCCAAGGTGGCTACGGCAGTATGAGGGCTTATACAGACTGTTAAATGTTGAACAGCAGGTGAACCACCAGTTCCACGTTTAGAGCCTGTCGCGTGAGACCAAAGATCCCAAAACATTTGAAAAAGAACTTTATTTTGGAATATAATAAAGATAAAAAAAAGGAATGACTTGATATGAAAAATGAATTTGTTTTGAAGTGAATTTGATTTTGAGTTTTTGAACCTTGACTTGATCAAGGATGAGCTTGACTCGGACTTGATAATTTTGAGGAAAAACATTTGAACTTGATTTGGAAATTTGAGAGGGGGAGGATTAAACTCAAAGTTTGATTTAATTTTATTTGAAAAAAAGAGTCAAAAAGGGGAATTTATTTTGAATGTCGGGCTTGAATTAACATAAACTTGACTTGATTTGAAGTTAAGGAAAAGAATTGCGAACATGTTTCAGTAATAGAGTGATAGCAATTTAATTTCAAATCCAAAGTAGACAAATAATATAATTATAGAAACTAGAGAGAAAGACAAAGATAACACAACAAAAATCACCAAAATCATAATCAGTTGACCAATTAAAAACAAATTAAAAACAGAGGCGAAGATCAACCTCAAGAACACACAAGATTTTTCGCCAATATTTGAATTCAATTCTCAGAATTTTTAAAAAATATTTTTTGGTACATCTGAAAAATAAAAACCAATAAATTTAAATATATGGATTATAGGAATAAAAAAAACAAGTTTGACGTAAATCCAATCAGAAATGAACAAGTTATGCACAAATCAAACAAGCTAGGTTAATTTGTGCACTAAGATGAACATGCTTCGGTAATCAGGCGATTAAAATTTCATTTCAGATCCTAATTGCACAACTAATATCATTCCAGAAATTAGAGAGAAATTAAAATAAAAAGAAACAAAAATCATTGAAATCGGAGATCATTTGACCGATTAAAAACAAAAACGAAAAAAAGAGATGAAGATCATGCTCAAGAGCACACAAGATTTTGGCGCCAAAATTTGAATTCAAAGCTCAGAATTTTTAAAAATTATTTTTTGGTAGATATGAAAAATTAAAACCTATTAATTGAAATATATGGATCATAGGAATCAAACAAAACAATTTTGACAAAAATCCAACCAGAAATGAGCAAGTTATGCACAAATCAAACAAGCTAGGTTAATTTATGCACCAAGATGAACATGCTTTGATAATCAGGCGATTAAAATTTCATTTCAGATCCAAATTGGACAAATAATATTATTCCAAAAACTAGAGAGAAAGAAAAAGATAACGCAACAAAAATCATCGAAATCTGAGATCATTTGACCGATCAAAAATGAAAACGAAAACCAGAGATGAAAATGAGCTCGGAAATCCGAGAAGAAGCAAGAAACTTAAGCAGAATAAAAGTAGGATCTAACCTCGATTGGAAGGTGATGAAGAAATGGTTTGAAGACAGAGGTAGAGAGTCTCCTAAGTCCTCCCTTCAAAAATTCTGAAAATCCCCAAGTGCTTCTCCTATCTGCGTTGGTCTCCAATTTTTTCCCAAAAAATGTCAAGAACAAAAAAGAACACCTTCTTTTCCTGTTTGTAGGTATATATAGACACCTCCCCTTCTTGGAAAGGGTCAAGCTCTTTCAAAGAGCCAAAGGCCAGCCCCCTCTCTCTAAGCAAGGGCCAAGTCCTTCCAAAGGGCCAAAAGCCACCCCCTTTCCAGGAGCCAAAAGCCAACCCCCTTGATTTCAAAATTTTTGTTCCTTATTTTTGAATTTTAGCTTTTTTTTTTCCAATTTTCATTTTTTACCTTTTTCGTTTTTTCTTTTTATTTTTTCTATTTACTTATCATTTTTACTTATTCTTTAATTTCCCTTTTTTTATTATTATTATTTATTTATTTATTTATTTTATTTATTTTTTTCTTTCTATTTTCTGTATTTGTTGCTTTCTATTCTTTCTGCTTTCTATTCTATATCTTTTCAAATTTTTATTTACTTAATTTTTGGTTAATTTTAACGATTGGGGGCCTCAGACATAATTGAGTGTTTACACATATGTGGATATGGGATTGCCCTTCCCTTTTGAAACAAATAAAAATGTTGTTTTGCATTCCTTAATCTCACGCAACGAGCTCTAAAAACGAACTGGTAGCTTTTTCTGCTGTTCGCTGTTTAGAGAATCGTATAGGTCCAAGTGCAGCCGTAGTTCTCTGTGGCCCTGTGCATATGTGGATTGGGGATTGCCCTTCCCTTTTGAAACAAATAAAATGTTGTTCTGCATTCCTTAATCTCACGCGACGAACTCTAAAAACGAACTGGGAGTTTTTTTTGTTGTTCATTGTTTAGAGATTCGTATGGGTCCAAGTGCAGCGTAGTTGTCTTGGGCCCTGTGCAGAGGTGGATTGGGATCGCACCCTTAAAATATTTTCAAAAAAGACAACAATGCATTCGCTTTTCAAGTCAAACACCTTTCGAAGGTCAAGCCTTCAACTCAAACCAAAACTATGTAAGCCTTGAGTTTCCCATTGCACCGGGGAATACGTAGGAGTAGGATCAAGTCCTGTCAGGCTAACCTCCATCAACCTATTAATTTTCACATTAATTAAGAGATCAAACTATTTTCAAATAATCACACACTTAGTTTAAGGGTACTGTTCTTCGGAACAGGCGAGTGGGGTGCCTAACACCTTCCCTACTCGTAACCGACTCCCGAACCTAAATCTCATCCTCGAGTTAGGGTTTTTCCAAATATTTTTCCCTTAAACAAAAATTTGGTGGCGACTCCACTTAATCCAAACAAATTCCATTTTTAAAATTTTAGCGGGTCCGTTGTCTCGTTGTAATTACGGTTGCGACAGGAACTACTTGCATTGGGCTTACCCAATCGTTGTCTGAGATGGGATAAATGATACCAGCTGCCAAAAGCTTACCTACTTCCTTCTTTACCACATCTAGGATGGTTGGATTCAAATGCCTTTGTGGTTGTCTAACAGGTATGGTGTTTTCCTCTAGCAATATCCTATGCATACAAGTAGATGGGTTGATGCCTGGAATATCAGCCAAAGTCCATCCAATTGCTTGTTTATGGTTTTTCAAGGTTTGCAACAACCTTTCTTCTTGTTGTGGTAGAAGGTTCTTTGCTACAATGAAAGGAAGCTTATCATTTTCCCTCAAATAAACATACGTTAGATGTTCAGGCAAAGGCTTTAACTCCAAAGGCGGTGGTTGTATTATGGAAGGTAGGGATCTATCTGAGATTGAAATGTCTGCAACACTTGCATCTAAGATGTCATCTTTCCAAGAAGTTTGGTGTGAAGCATTTTGCAAAGCAGCATTAATCCTGGAACACACAGTACATGGATCAGATTCATCACATGTGCAAGTAAAATTATCTAAGTAATTTAAATCAAAATCAAAAAATTCAAAAAGTAGATTGTCAGTAGAATAATCATTCGCAAGAAGATCTATGACATCAAGTTGAAAAAGTGAATGATTCTCTATAGGATGCTTCATGGCTTCAAATATGTTGAATTGGATGATATCATCTCCAAATTCTGTAGAGAGAGTCCCTGTATGCATATCTATCTTTGTTTTTACAGTTTTGAGGAAGGGTCTCCCTAGGATCAAGGTTGCTCTATTGATGGATCATCTTCCATATCCAAAATGTAGAAGTCAGCTGGAAAGATCAGCTTATTCCCTTGAACTAGCACATCTTCAAGTACTTTGGCTGGATTGTTGTACTTCTGTTGGCTAATTGAATCACCACACTAGTTGGTTTCAGTTCTCCAAGATTCAAAGATCTATAAACTGATGAGGGCATAACATTAATGGAAGCACCTAGATCCAGCAATGCATCACCAAAGGTAGAGTTTCCTATTGTGCAAGGAATGGTGAAAGTTCCTAGATCTTTACATTTCTAAGGGAGGCTAGGTTGAATTAAGGTAGAAACATTGCGTCCCACATTAATCTTCTCATCCCCTTTGAGTCTTCTCTTATGCGTGCACAAGTCCTTTAGAAATTTGGCATATTTGGGAATTTGCTTGATAGCATCTAGAAGTGGTATGTTTACTTCCACTTTCCTGAAAGTATCTAGAAGTTCCTTATCCAATTCTGCATGAACATTGGGCTTGGAGTGGACCATTCTATTTGGAAAAGGTAAAGATACCTTCTGATAGCACAATTTGAGGTTTTTGTCTCATTAGATGCTTCAAGTCCAGATCGTTTATGGCAAGCTTCTTTTTGTTAATCATTCGATGTCTTATCGAAAGCTTATGTACTTTTTTCATTAGACTTTCCCTTTGATTCAGATGGCTTATCAGAGATGTCTCCAGGTGTAGAGATAAATGCTTCTCTTTGGTGTGGATTAGTCTGATTGAAGCTTTGTTGTTTTAAAAATTATAGGGTCTGTCTACACTTTCTTGCCATTTCTCAGGGAGTTGGCACTCACGCTTTTGGGATTTATGACGGGTTGAAAAGGTAATTGACCAGAACCTTGAGATTTCAATTGGTTGACAGTGATAGCCAACTGCCCAATTTGAGTTTGTAAATCCTGAATGGTAGAACTTACATTCTCTTGAAACTGAAGATTATTGGTAGCTAATTGCTTCATCAAATCATCAAGAGAGGGTTTAGAAGCATTAGAAGGTATAGATTGTTGCATATATTGTTGTTGTTGTCTAAATGGTTGTGGTTGGTATTTATTTTGGGGTCAGATGTTTGAATCCTTTGTTGTTGTGGAGGACCATATCTCAAGTTAGGATGGTTTCTCCAACTAGGATTGTATGTTCTAGAATGTGATTCAAACTTCTGTTGCTGATAATGTTGAGGAGGCTTGTATTGTTGTCCTGCGACAAAAATACCGTTAACTGTAGCATCAGGTGTCTCACTTTCTTGCAATGTTGGGCATGCATTAGTAGGATGGTCTGCAGAAGTGCAGATGCCACATGTTTTGGTAACAACATTAAGTTGTTGTTGTTGTCCGATGGCCAACTATCTAACGGTGGAGGTTAGTTCTTCAATTCTGTTCTCCAATCGTGCATGGTCTGTCTTAGTGGTCATTTCATGGACTCCTTTAGACAATGAATTAGTTCGAGAATTGAATTGCTGAGAATTTTCTGCCATGTTGGCAATCAAATCTCGAGCTGTAGTAGGAGTTTTTTCCATAAGTGCTCCATCACTAGCCGCATCAACCATGCTTCTGTCCATTGGCATGAGTCCTTCATAAAAATACTGAATCAATAATTGATCACTGATTTGATGGTATGGACAAGTGGCGCATAGTTTCTTGAATCTCTCCCAATACTCATAGAGAGTTTCTTGGGAGTTATGTTTGATGCCGCAAATCTCTTTTCTAATAGTTGCTGTTCTGGATGCAGGGAAGAATTCTCCAAAAATAATCTCTTTATATCATTCCAGCTTGTAACAGATGTTGGATGTAGATAGTACAACCAATCCTTAGCTCCATCATTTAAGGAGAAAGGAAATGCCTCCAACTTGATATGATCTTCAGGGATTCCTTTTGGCCTCATTTTGGAACACACAATGTGAAATTCTTTCAAATGTTTAAGAGGGTCCTCACCTGCAAGGCCATGAAACTTAGGTAGCAAATGTATTAATCTAGACTTCCATTCAAATGGTGCATCAACATCAAGGTATTGAATACACAACAGTTGATAAGCAACATCAGGTGCAGCTAATTCTTTTAGGGTTCTATCAGCCATGTTCTTAGCAAAATATTTAAAACTATCAAAATTTAAAGATGAAAAATCACTATTGATACTTTCTTGGTTATTACTAAATGAATGCCTTCTATTTGTTCTTTTCAAATGGTGGAATGTTCTATCAATTTCAGGATCATATGCATATAAATTTTCAGGATTGGATAGGGTCATACACAAAAAAGTGAATTCATACAGAAAATCCAAGAATAGTATACTTAAAAAAAATTGGTAGGAAGGTTAAAATTTTTATACAAACTCCTAAATATACCTAGGAAACTAAAAAAAAATGGTCCCCGGCAACGGCCCCAAATTTTTGACACGCTCGTCGCAAACGGCAAATTTTTGACATGCACAAACAATCTAACCAATATGTCATGCATATTTAGTCTATATTTTCATATTACTATCTGTAAACACCCAATTATGTCTGAGACCCCATTCTTCATTTTATTTAAGTGAACAATCAAGAAAAGCAGAGAAAACAGAGAAACAAGAAAAAGCAGAAAACAGAAAGCGGAAAAGGCGCATAGAAAAAGAAAACGGAGAATAATAATAGAAGTAAACAAAAAGCCAAAAATATACATAGTAAAGTTAAAAGGAAAAGCAACAAAAATAAATAAACAAAAAATAAAATAAATAAATAAATAATAAATAAAAAATAAAAAATAATAATAGATAATAAATAGATAACAATAAAATCAAAAGAAATGAAAAATTAAAAACTAAGAGGAATTAAAAATAAATAATAAAATAAAAATTAAAAAAAAAGTCTGAAAAAGAAATTTAAAAGTTAAAAATAAAAACAAGATAAAGATCTGAAAATAGAGTTAAAATAAAATAAAATAAAAATAAAAAAAATTAAATTAAATTAAAATTAAAAAGTGAAGGGTAAAAGCAAATAAATAATAATGATATAATAAACAAATAATAAATTACGAAAAAGAAATAAAAAGGGTAAATATTAAAGAACTGAAAATCTGAAAAGTAAAAAATAAAATTAAAAAATTAAAAATCTAAAAATTAGAGAACTAAAATTTGAAAAGTAAAAAAAATAATAAACTTAAAAAAAATAATTAAAAATATGAAAATTAAGGAAAAAAATCCAAAAAATGAAAACAAGAATAAAAATAAAACCATAAAAGCAAAAATAAAAGACAAAATTTGAAAGCAAAGGTTAATCAAAATTGAAAATATAAGAGTAATAATAAAGTCTAATAAATACTGAATAAAGGGCAAAATACAGAAAATGTAGGGGAGAAAGAAAAGGGGTATAAAAGGCCCTCAAGGGTCACATTTAAGGGGGCTGGACCCTAACTGTTGGAAAAAGGGAGAGAGGTTTGAAGAGGGCTTTAGATGCCGTCTCCAAGGAATTGGGATTGATTGCAGAAGCATTTCCAATCACTCTACTACGATCCTTCTGACTCCAAAGGTCCAATCGGAGGAGAATTGTAAACACCCCGCGGAGGTTAGTATTTCTCAAAATGTCGCTCTAATGTATGCTCTTAAATCTTGGTTTCTTTGTGGTGAGAAAGGGTAGAGGAGTATACTGTGAATGCTTACGACTCTGATTTAGGACGCTACCTGAACCAAACGCAAACGAAAAATACAGGATCGTAGTAAGGGTAGCATTATTGTAATGGATTAACAGGGGTTCGAGTGTTTATTTAGCTTGGTAAGGGAATAATGGTGGGCCTGTGAATCAAGTGACGCAAAATGCGAGTTACCCCGAGTCCCCTGTTTACACTTGAATCCCAATTTAATAAATAAAGTCCAGAGCGCTCCCTTTAAGCCCCGCCTGTATCTGCAAATCAGTCGGCCTGGCGAAGCCGACGACGTTTTCACCACCATGGCCGTCTTCGAGGAGCTCTCCGACTACGACTCTCTCGTCAAATCCATCAGCACTTCCTCCAACAGCGAGGACGGCTGCCAGCACTTGACATTCCTCGCTCCCCTCGTCATCAAGCTCGTCCTCTCCGCCGACGACCCTGCCAAGCCCGACATGGCCGACCTATGCGACGTCCAGATCGTGAAGAAGCTCAGTGACACTGTGGACGCCACCGAAAAACAGAGCCTCGTGGTGAATGCTTATGCAGCTACCGAGGAGGGAAAGAGCCATATCCTTTACGTGAGTAAGAAATTCAAGGTCATGGGATGTAATGGGCTCTTGATTCATAAGGAAATTTTGAGGGATGTTGCCCCTGATTCAGCCTCTACCTTACCTTGCCAACGTAGAGCGTTTCCACCTGGAGGAGCTGCCTTGCAGAAGCTAACAAAGCCAATGGGGAAGAACCCCTTTTGGTAAATATTAATTAATCCCTTAAGATTTTCATAATTTCCAATAAGCCCTTTAATCTTTCATAAATTGTTAATGAGCCCCTTAACTTTTTATAATTGCAAATTAGCCCCTCAACTTTTCAAAATTGCACTTTAGCCCCTCAACTTTTCATAATTGCACTTTAATCCCTCAACTTTTCATATTTGCAAATCAGCCCCCAACCTTTTTTTAAGTTCTTTTTTGGTCTTTTTTTTTCTTTCTTCAAATAACATCTACCCCTTTTCCCACATCAAGCCCAATTTCTTTCAGATTTTTTTCTCTAACTATATCAAGTTTAATTTTCCATAAAATTTTGAATCAACTATTTCTTTTCGACCAATTCCTTTTTCCTAAAAGTGTCCGATTAAGCCCATGCGCTTCCGATATTTACAAATCAAGAAAACGATTAAATAAAAATCTTTTTGCTTTCCTTAATCTCACGCAATGGGCACTAAAGACGAACTGATAGCTTTTTCTGTTGTTCGTTGTTTAGAGGTCTATATGGGTCCAAGTGCAACCGTTGTTGTCTTGGGCCATGTGCATATGTGGATTAGGATTGCTTCTCCTCCTCCTCGTTTTCAAATGAATAAAAACCCATTTTGCTTTCCTTAATCTCACGCAATGGGCCCTAAAAATGAACTGGTAGCTTTTTCTGCTGTTCGTTGTTTAGTGGTCTGTATGGGTCCAAGTGCAACCGTTTTTGTCTTGGGCCCTATGCATATGTAGATTGGGATTGCACCCTCAAAATGTTTTAAAAAAAAACCACAACAACATGTTTGCTTTTCAATTTAAACTCTATTCGAAGGTCAAGCCTTCAAACAACCAGAACTATGTAAGCCTTAAATTTCCTATTGCACTGGACGATACGTAAGCGCAGGATCAAATCCTGTCAGGCTAGCCTCCATCAAGTATTTATTTTCACGCTAATTAAAGAGATCAAACAAGTTTCAAATAATCACACACTCAGTTCAAGGGTACCGTTCTTCGGAACGGGCGAGTAGGGTGCCTAACACCTTCCCTATTCGTAACTGACTCCCGAACTTCGAATCTCATCCTCGAGTCAGGGTTTTTTCCAAATATTTTTCCCTTAAATAAAATTTGATGGCGGCTCCTCTTAATCAAATAAATTCATTTTAAAATTTTAGCTAGTTCGTCGTCTCGTCGGAATTACGGTTGCGACACTATTACATCATCATTCATAAATGATCATCATGTAAAACATCATTCTTTAACCATTCTTGAGTACATCATTCTTTAATCATTCATGAGAAATATTCATTCACTTCATATTACTACTTATGTACTCATAATGTACTATAAAAAATTGGCATAATACTCTTAAGCAAGGATTCATCTTTAATTCAAGTCTTACATATTTTGGCTTGAAGTAAGTTCTTGCACAACATAGTTTTTTACTTTCATAGCTTGTCCAACTTGCTCAATTATTAAAATTTATGATAGGGCACTCATGGGATTTAAATCACTCATTGACACGCTCATCGCAAATGCCCAAAAATAATTTCTAAATTTTCCCCAACTATTGGTATAGTATAAGGTACAACCTAGGTCATCTCCCAAAGACCATTTCAGATTCTTAAGTAAATTAGGAGAAGGTTAGAACAAGGGGATTTTGTAAAGATGTGATATTAAGTTATAAATACAAAATATAGAATGAAATTAATTTGACTCAACGATTATCAACTTAAGGAATCCAGAGGCTATTTCCTTAACTAATCATTGATCACTAAAATCATGCATTATGTTTATCAACCCAGGATCATCTGGAACCCCTAAAATGATCCTTGAATTCTCTACTGATAAAAATCTCAAGATTCAATTGATTGTGATAAGCAAGATTGAGTAACTACTTAATCTTTCATTAGATCTAAACCAATTTCATAATCAGAATTCAATTGAAGTAAGTAATAAAATGAAAACCATCAATTCAATTACTTAATTTCTACTGTTCAAACTTTTGGAAAATGATTAACCAATCAAAAACCAATTAGAAATTAATTATACATTAATCAAAATACGTCAACCAAACAAATTTTGATTAGAAGAATAAAATTGATGAATATAGTAAAGCAGAGTAGAAATAACTTAATAAGCATGTAAATAAAGATCAAGACCTCAAAGTTAAAATGAAAATAGCTTGAATCCTTGAATTGAAATTACAAACTTAGCCTTCCATGAAGGAGGAAAAGTAATAAGAAAGAAAAACTTATCCTTCCATGAAGGAGGAAAACTAACAACAAAGAAAGAAAGATGGAAAATAGTGTTGGAGTTAATATCCAAGGTGTGTTTTTCTCCTCTTGTAAACCCTTCTATTTATAGAGGATTTTTGAGGCATCATTTTCAGAAGGTCACCAACCATATCTTTTACTTTTCCTTCCTTCTATTGCTTTCACATGGGCTTTTTTGAAAAGGAAAAACACTTTTGAGTTTTTGTCACCAATCAGCACAACAATTTTGACGTTTATTGCAGCTTTAGGTCACCAATCAGTGCAATTTCAGATATTCACATGTCTGAATTAGAGGTTTAGGTCTGAACAAAAAGTGTTACCCTAGATTTTAGCTTTCCAACGGATCTAATTTCATCTCAATATGACTTCTGTATCTCAAGATATGGCCAGATCTTTGCACACTGCTTAGGTTCAGCGACAGCAACACTATCTCATCTTTTGAGATAATTTCGGAGTCCTATACATCCCATTTAGAGTCTGATCTTGCTTTGTAACTATGGACACTTATTTAAGCTTTCATTTAAGACAAATTTCATTATTTTTGGATGTCTAAAACTCCTATTATGCTCCAAATACTATAATAGTATCATTTTAATCGGTTAAGCAAAGAAATTCAATTAAACTCCATATGAACCCAAACTCATAAAATATGACAAAGACCACTTAATTGAATGTATAAGAATTTTAATGAGCTACAAATAAGAGATAATTATTTATGAAATTTATGCTTATCACTCATCCTTCTATGTTACCTCTCAACCTTTCCTTTTCTTGAAGGTCAAGTTCTTCTTAAACCATTTTAATAAAAGATTATGGTTTATACTTACTATTTCTTTGAATGGTTGAATGACCTTTGTCATGGTTTACTTCTCATGTTCTTGATTGAAAGTATTATGCATCATTTACTTAATTCAAGTTTTAGTGTTACATGTTTTATGTCTCTTGGGCAAATTGATTAACGAGTTAGACATGTTCACTTATTAACATAATTACTTGTCTACTTGCCCTTAGACTTTAAGTTTTCCACCATTGACTTATGTAAACATATTTAAACCTCCATAGTTTAATTTTCTATTTCTCCCCTAGATGGTCAAGAGCTTACTTCTTGGTTCCACGGCCTTTTAGTTCAATTTTTCTTCTCTTAGGGAGATGATTTACACTAACTAAAATCTAGGCCATCAATTACTCCAACTGTAAAAAGTTTAAAGGCTTTTCTTCCTAATCTAGAGAGGATGGCCGAATTCCTTTTCTCCTCGCTTTACTTCATATTTTACTCTTAATCACCTCCTTAAGATATTTTTAATCCATTTTTAAATTATAGAAATTTTTTTTTACTAATTCTTAACATTTGTGTGCACATGTCCAAATGGTACCCCACCATTACCAAAACTTTCTTAACTTTCCAATTCATTCCTTAAACTTTTTTAGATCCTTCCTTACATCTTACCTAAAATTTTAACTCAAGATTTTCTAATTAATAGGAGAGTGTCTGAATGCCCTAAGTGGCTAGATCTAGGTTCCTCTTCCTTAATTTGTTCTATTATAGTTTTGGTGTTATGACATTTAGCACATCTTTACATATTTTCACCAAAATGGATGAATGCATCCTTAAACCATTTCAAGTCCCCTTTAAAGTTATAATTCCTTAGTTATACTTGATTAGGTTCCCTTTGATACCCCAAACAAAATTTTATTTAAGTCCCTTTAAAACTTATAATTCCTTATTTATACTTGATTAGGTTCCCTTTGATACCCTAAACAAAATTTTAAACTCAAGTTCTCATAATTTAATGTAAGGTGGTCGAATGTTGGGTGCTTGATCAAAAGTTCATTTTTCAACTTCTCTTTTTGTATGTCTTTGGTATCTTGAAGTGTTAACACTTGGTCCATAGTAAATCCTTAGATCCATACATAAAAAGTCCTTATCCCATAGCTTTGGTCATGGTCATGGAAAGTCTTAAGTTGTTTATGCCCCTTTGGGTCCAAAATTTCCACCTTTACTTATAGTAGTTTTAAGTCCATGTCCAAGTTAAGCTTATGGATCTTTTTACATAATTTTTCTTGTTAATTTAAGTATTTTATTATGAGTCCAGATCTGAACTCTTAACCAGAAAAATTACACAAATAAAAACTTTAAGCAAAGACATGATCAAGATAAAATTTCAACATAAGAACGTCAAAGAAAGCACCTTTTATAGGAAACAAGTGTAGATCTACTAGATATAATACAAGATCTATAAGTCCCATACTTTTAATACTTTAAAATTTTTTTCAAAAACACTCAAATATGCCCTAAAGCATAAAAATTAGTTTTTAAGGAATTTTAACCGGTTAAAGTGCTCATAAGGTTTATAGACATTAAAATTTCACCTTTTCTTTCAAAAATTACTAAAAATTTGTGATGCTCATATTTAACCATCCAATCACCATTTTTAGCTACCACAAGTTCAAGAAAAGGAGATGCATAATCATAGAGAAAGATCCATAAAGAAGAAAAGCATTCCATAAAAACAAAGTTAAAGCTTATGAAAGTACAGGGTAAAATCCTACTTATTGAAGACTTTGTGTTGGGCTTTTGGTGGGGCTTTGATTTTTGATTTTGTCCTCCTTTGGTGGTCTACACAATATCTTCTAGTGGTGGTGGTGGGGCTTACTGATTTAGTCTTGATTTAACTTAAACTTCAAAGTTGGAAGTTTAAGCTTAGTGTAGGATTTTGAGTTTTTCGGTTAGATTGAGTTTAGAGAGAATTAAGAGAGTTTATCTAAGTGTTTAGAAGGTGGAGAACAAATAAAATGAAGCCTCTCATGGTGCTTAGTGAATTTGGCCACTTAGGGGTAATGTGGGAATTAATTTCTCATTTAAGAATATTTTGGTACATTTGCATGTAATTTTCATTTTCAAAAATAATTTTAAATGTGAGGAATTATCCTTTTAGGATTATATTAGTACTAATTTTTCTAAATTTGGCACTAATCAAGATTAATCCATCCTAAGCATGATTAACTTTAATTAAACAAGGTTAATTTACTCTAACCATGGTTAATCTTATCTCTCCTATTTATGATTTTTGTCCTATATGTCTTTATAGTGTGATGAATCATATGGTGAGTCACCATCACATTCCCACATGGGAATTTCGTGCACATGATGTGGGATCCACTTTTGGCTTTTGTTTAGTATTTTCTTGCCCTACCAGCTTTTAAGGGGCATTTTGATAATTTTTCTTAACATTTCCTAGGATGTTCCTAAATTGTTCCTCTAATTCTTCTAACACTTATTCGTTCATTTTTGGATGATTCTAATGTCATTTGATATTTTTCTAGGAACATTTTAGCCATTTGTAGAAAGCAAAGCTTTCTAAGGGCGTTTCAGGCATTTTTAAAGTTTTCTAAGGGCTTTTTTTTCCTTTCTTTGTTCCTATTATTTTCTCATGAATTTTCAATCATCCTTGATGTTTCCTAATCCCTTATAATGTCTTCTACCTTTTGCTTTATATTTTTCCTGCATATTATTCGGGTTATCTTAATGCAAGGGCATTTTCATTATTTGCATCAAATGTTCTAATTTATCTGTCTTTTGCTCTAACTCTACTTTGTTTCTTACTAAAGGTTATTTTTAACCAAAGGAGTTCATTATGAGAATTTATGGTTGTTACATAAAGATCATAAAGAAATCATTTTTCAAGGCAACCAGGTGTACATGCACTAGATCTACTCTAAGATTTATCCATCCCTTACTTTGAGCATCTCAAAATTTTTTATAAAAATTTTCAAATCTTCCCAAATTTCAAAGAAATTATTTTTAAGAAATTTTAACTAATTAAATTACTCCAAAGGTTACAAGAAGCACTTTAATCCATCAAAATTCCCTTTTAACTTCCAAAAATCACTAAACAATTGGTAATGTTCATTTTTAACTATCAAGGGAAGTTTTAACTACATCAAACTTAAGAAACTGGAATCCATGTAACTTAGAGAGATCCACCAAAAAGAGAAGAAAAAAAGTCATTAACATATAATTAAATGCTTAGAAAAAGTGTATGGTAAAGACTACTTGTTGAAGACTTGTATTTGGTGGGTCTTCTGAAATTGGTTCCCTCTTCCTTAGTGGAACGAAAGCTCCTAATGATGGAGGTGGGGCTTTATTAGTTTGTCTTGTTATAACTTAAACTTAAAATATGGAAGTTCAAGTTTAGTGTAGGTTTTGGTGTTTTTAGAGAAGTTGGAGTTTTTGGTGAGTTTAGGGAGTTTCCTCAAATGTTTAAAAGGTTGATATTGAAGAAAATGAACTTCCCCTTGGCTTGTTGCAAATTTAGCCACTTTAGGGCATTTAGGATTTAAATTCCTACTTAAGGGTATTATGGTCCATTTACATATTATTTCTATTTTCCAAATTAAATGTAAACGTAAGGAATTAATATTTTAAGATTAGTTTAACACTAATAAAGATTAATTTATTTTAAACATGATTAATTATAATTAATCAAGGTTAATTTACTTTAACCACGATTAATTTTATCTCTTCTCCTTAATATTTTTGTCTTACATTCCATTAATGATATGATGACTCATAGAATGAGTCATCATCTCATTTTCCGTATGTCAAATTCATGAACATTGGATAAGGTCCAAGTTGTAGCCTCTACTTTGCATTTTCTTGCCCTCCCAGCCTTTTGGGGGTATTTTGGTAATTTTCTGATAAATTTCCAAATCATTCTTCCAATGTTTCTATCATTTATTGGTTCATTTTCGAATAATTCTTATGTCATTTTCCATTTTTAGGGAACAGTTTAGCCCTTATAGAAGACAACTTTTTAAAGATGTTTTGGGCATTTTCAACGACATTTCTGTTCTCTCTTTGTTTCTATTCTTTTATTATGACTTTTCTAGCCATCATTTATGAATTCTAAACCTTTAGAATTTATTTTAAGTTACCTGCGCATTTATTTGTGTCATCCTAATGCAAGGACATATTTATCATTTGTTAAAAATTCTCTAATTTCTCTTAGCTTTTGTTCTTATCTCTACTTTATTTCTTTCTAAAAGACATTTGTAAATTAGGAAGTCTATTATGAGAAATTATAGATGTTACATTATTCCCATCCTTTTAAAATAATTTTGTCCTCAAATTTCATTACTTGTAAATAATTATGAATAGACTTTCCTCTTGTCTGATTCCAATTTCCATCTTTGCTCCTCCATATTCCCTCTTCCCTAGACCACTGGTATCAAGGATACTGTCTTTCTCCTCAACTACTTTTCTTTTCTATCTAAAATTTTTATCGATATGAGACTTACTGTTAAGTCTTCCTTTAATTGTATTATATCTAGTTCATTGAGATGATTGGGATTAGGATTATACTTTCATAACTATGACTCATAAAGAACATCATGGAGATTTGACAAATTTGGTGGTAAAGCCATTTGGTAAGAAGCTAGCCAAACTCTTTTAAGGATTTCAAAGGGACCTATGAATCAAGGACTTGGTTTCTTAACTTTCGTAGATCTCCCTATATGAGTGGTAGGCAAGATCCGTAGGAATACAAGTTTTCCTTTAGTGAATCCTAAGGTTTTTCTTCTCTAATCGACATAACTCTTTTGTCTACTTTGAGATGTGAGGATCCTAACCCTAATCTTTCTAATATGTTCTATGGTTTGTCTAACTAGATCATCGCCTATTAGGCTTTACTCTCCTGACTCGTGCCAGTAGAGTAATGATTGACACTTCCTACCATATGCTTTATAGGGCACAATCCCTATGCTAGCATGGTAACTATTATTGTAAGAAAACTATATTAGGGTTAATTTCCTATCCCAACTTCTAGGTTGATCTAACACATAAGCTCTAAGCATATCCTCTAAGGTTTGGATAGCCCTCTCGGAGTGTCATAAGCTTGGGTTTAGGTTCTCCTCTTAAAAGCTTAAATCTTGAACTTAGACTTTGATAAAAGTCTAGATATGGACCCATGTGAAAATAATCCTAAAAGACTATAAATATTAAGTCTTAAAAGTTACATACATAACTCAAAACTTGGATCTAAAAACTAGCAAGAGAAAAGGGTGGACTTATGGGCTAAAAGTTGAACAAGACACTTAAAATCCTCCATGATTCATGACCAATGTTATGAAGTAAATAAAAATCTTGATGGATCGAAAAGCATGAAATATAACAAGTGCTAAAATTCATGACACAAAGGTCAATTGAGAAGAAATTGAGAAAAAGACCTTTTTTTGGACAAAGAGTGGATTTGATCACTCTTCATAAAATTAAGGGAACTTGAGCTTAAAATTTTGATTAAGGTGTAATGAGGATCCTAACCATCTAGAAGAAAATAATTATAGGTTTAAAAGAGACTTTTTAATGGTTCGGCTATACTTTGGTAAATTTTGTGAAACCAAGTTAAAATCTTGTTAAGACTTAAAAAAGAACTCAAATATGTATAACGTGGTGATTAGAAATCAATTATAAAGTTGTGAGAGAGTGATGGACCATTCAGTCATAACTACTAAGTAAGAAAGCAAAGTCTTAAAAATATCTCAGTTGGTGTAGTTTAATAGCCCAAACCCTAACTAGTAAAAATAACCTTCTAAGTGTAAGAAAAAAAATGATACATGATGCTTTAGGGGGGTTAAAGAGTATGTTCGGCCAACTATGAATTAATTGTGTAAAGTAGGTTAATTTGGATGCTTAAAAATATTTAAATAGAACATAAGTAAGAAACTTTGAAATCATAAGTAAGGAAATAAAAAAGTAAATTAATCAGTGACTAAAACTTAATTAGTAAAGTTATTAGACAAGAAAGCCTAAAACTTCCAACACTTAAACTTGAAATAAGAAGGTTGTGTATAAAACATCCAAATTGATGAGCACAAAAAGGATCTACCTAAATAGGCCATTTTGCTAACTAATCAAAGATTCCACCATTTCAGGAACTTACATTAAAAGTATTGAGAGAAACTTAATCTTTGAGAAAAGGAAAGGTTGAGTGGTAACTTAGAAGGATAAGTGGACTAAGTTCTTATAAGGGATTTCTCATAAAACATAAAGAATAAAATAAGATGGAAAAACTCTTGGAGGAAGGTTACATGCTACCCAAGGAATTTACATCAAGCATAATTAAGAAATCTTGATTAAAAGGTAGGTTTCAAATTAGAGTAAATATGCTCACCTGTTGTGTTGCCTCATGAGTGCACAAACATGAATGTAAAGTGTATGTTATATCATCTTGATTATTTAGAAAAGTGGTGTGATGCTCATGTGTGGATGATAAATGTGAAGGTAGTTGGATTAGAGCCTACACGTGCATGACATATTGGTTGGATTGTTTGAGCATGCATGTTATCTGGAAGATATAAAAAGGAACCTAATTAACTAAGAGATTACTAAAGAAAGAACTTATGTGAAAGGTTAATATTACCCTTAATGTGTCTTATGCATATTTAGAAGGAAAAAAGGATCCTTCTAAGGTGAAAACGAAAGGGTTATCCAAAAATATTTCTATTATGAAGTGGCAGGTCTTTAATGAATATGATGGTGACAAACATCAAGGAATAATCTCATATCCTAAGAGTAGAAGGTAGAGTAGTAGAGTCAGTGAAAAGATATTGTTTGAATAAAATGTATAATATGCCTATGATATAGATTATCATGAGTGACAAAACTCGGTCGTTTATTTTCTACTACGACAATTGTTACGACGAAGCTTTCATTTTTAATAAAGTTTTAGAAAGAAAAAAATTACCATATTTTCATTATTAGTAGTTTAAAAAAAAGACTTTGCATCATGAAGTAACAATCTAATAATGATATCACGAACATGACTTAGGTGTAAAACGAGCTTCATTTTAGGGTGTTACAATACAAGGTTTGCATTTTACTTTTCCTAAGCATGTCACATGAGACCTATATTTTAATTTTTATTAGCTTATCACACAAAGCTTGAATTTTACTTTTTCTCGCTTATCACATAAGTCTTCATTTTACTTTTCCCCAGCATATTACACGAGGCCTGAATTTTATTTATTCTCAGCCTATAACACGAGGCTTTCATTTTAATTTTCTATGCCCAATCACACAAGGCTTGCATTTTACTTTTTTCACCCTATCACACAATGCTTACCTTTCACCTTCCACACAACACCTGTACTTTACTTTTTCTCAGCTCGTCATACAAGGTTTAATTTTACATTTCCTCAGCTTATCACACAAGGCATGCATTTTACTTTTTCTCATCCTATGACACTAGGCTTGCATTTTACTTGACCTATCACACAGGGACTACATTTTACTTTTATCTCATCCTATTACATGAGGGTTGAATTTTACTTTTTCTCAACCTATCACATGTAGCCTGCATTTTAATTTTTCTCAACCGATCATACAAGGTTTGCATTTCATTTTCTTCCATTTACTTGTTTCTTAGCCTATCACAAGAGGCCTACATAATAATGATCCATATTTGATCTATGTCACAATTTTTCTATATCCTATTTTTCTCAATTTAACAAAATATCTCTTATTTTCTAGTTAATTAGTTTTTCTTCTAAAATTTTTATATAATGTTGGCATTTCATTTTCTTATGACTCCTTCAAACATAATTAGTTCACATCTTTCTCATTTCTTCCCTCAATAATACAACGAGTTACATATTGCATGCAAAATATAAATGTAAAACTCTTTGCTAAGTTTTACCCACAGGTAAGTATACCTATCAGTGTAGAAAGAGGGTATTTATAACCCTAGTATCAATCTCACAAAAACTATTCCAACAGTCATAAGAGAAATTTGAATAAAAAATTTTAAGCTCACAAAAAGAGCGTTTTTTGCGTGAGTTTAAAATCAAAATAAGTTTCTAAAAGAAAAAAATGGTAAATAATTACTAACCACCTATTCTAAGGCTATTACTACCCAATGATCAAGCAATACTAATAATCATTTCCCTAAATACTATCCCTAATGATCATGCAAGGCAGATAGATAAAAGAAGCATGAAGTATAGGAAGTTGTCAACTATTGTTAAGCAATTAATTGGTTAGAAACCTAGGATTCTCATTAATCCTCTAAAATCCTTAAATTTAGTTACCCTGTAGTTTCTTCAATTAGGGGATGGTACAATCTTTTATCCTCCAACCAACTTATAGATTAACAAGAGTGACCAACTCCTATTAATCGATTAAGCATAATAAGGTAACATAATTGGATAACCAAAATACCACCGTTCAATAATGTAATGACACAATAATCATTTATGAAAAAAAAATTAGGGTTCAAGTAATTACATCACCAGCTTCACCAAAACCCCATGAATTAGGCGATCAGTTACTGTGAACACTGAATTATGTCCGAGGGTAAATTTAAAACAAAAAATGAATCATTTTATTTTTTAGCCTAAAATCGAAAAATAACAAAAAGAAAACAAAAACAAAAAAAATGAATGAAAAAAGAAAGAAAAAGAAATTTTTATTTAAGAATTTAGTTAGGAAGTTAACTAGATTAGTTAATGTTGGTTAAGAATTAGTTAAGGAAAAAAGGAAAAGAGAAAATAGAAAATAAAAGAAAAATAAAAATAAAGAAAAATAATAAAAAAAGAAAAAATAAAAGAAATAAAAACAGAAAATAAAAGAAAAAGAAAAAGAAAGCAAATAATAAAAAGAAAACAACCAAAAGCGGATTGTGGTGGGGAGGCCAGAGAAAGACGGATTGGATCGAGAGGCGATGCCTACTTTACTCGTTACCACTAAACGACGAAGCCAAGAGCAGAAGGAGGGACTTGAACCCTCAACCTCAGCCTTGGCAAGGCTATGCTCTACCATTAAGCTATTTTCGCCAGCTATGGTAGTGGCGAAGCACTACTGAGCAATTAACGTATCACTTGATACGGACGACTTTTGTTTTTCTGCTGGACCACTCTCTCTTAACCTCCGATCGAGCTAAGAGCACGAGTAGGTAGGCGAGGGGAGGGGCGGCTGCCTTTTCAATCAATCTTCAGCCGCTATTGGTGCGAGTTGTAAGGAGTCTTGGTCTCGAGTCGAGCTGGGGCATTATTTTGGAAAAATTTTGAAATTTGAATTCAAATTTTGGTGCCAAAACTTGTATTCTTGAAATTGTTGTGTAGATCTTGTTCTTTTAACCTTATTTAGGTATTAGTTTTCATGTGTTGATCCTTCTATATGTATTCCTCTCTGATTTTTTTGTGTTTGTATGTCCTCCTTTCTAAATCAAATCTTTAAAAATTTAGTTTGTTTAAAAACACTTTTCAAAGCTTTAAGTGATCCTAGATCTCACGCAATGAGCTTCGAAGTTGAAAATGCACCATACTCTGTCTTTCGATGGTCGGAGAATCATATGAGTCGCAGTGCAACCATCGCTTGCCTTCGACTCTATGCATGTGGATTGAAGATCTCCCCTTTTAATCCCTCTTCAAAATTACCTTTTTCAAAATAATTTTCAAATTTTTAACAGATGTAAGATCTCATGCAATGAACTCTGAAGTTCAAAGTGTAGTATACCATGTCTTTCGATGTTCGAAGAATCGTATGAGTCACAGTGCAACCCTCGCTTACCTTCAACTCTGTGCATGTTGATTGAAGATCTTCCTTTTTTTAATCTCTCTTCAAAATTACCTTTTTTTTCAAAATAATTTTCAGAGCTTTAGACGATCTGAGATCTCACGCAATAAACTCTGAAGTCGAAAATGCAGCATACCCTGTCTTTCAATGTTCGGAGAATCATATAAGTCGCAGTGCAACCCTCACTTGCCTTCGACTCTGTGCATGTGGATCGAAGATCTCCCTTTTTTAATCTCTCTTCAAAATTACCTTTATCCAAAATAATTTTCAAAGCTTTAGGCGATTCGAGATCTCACGCAATGAACTTTGAAGTTGAAAGTGCATGATACCCTGTCTTTCAATGTTCGGAGAATCATATGACTCGTAGTGCAACCCTCACTTTCCTTTGACTTTGTGCACATGGATCAAAGATCTCCCTTTTTCAATCCTTCTTCAAAATCAAAACAATCCAAAAACCTAAAACGTTTTTTTCCCATTCCATATAAAACTTTCTTAAGGATCGAGTCCTATAGATCATAACTATGTAGCCTTGAATTTCACATTATACAAGGGAATAAGTAGGAGCAAGATTAAGTTCTGTCAGGCTATTTTCATACAAACCTATTTATTTTTGTTATATTTAAGGGATCAAACAATTTCAAAGAATATCACACACTCATTTTAAGGGTACCATTCTTCGGAATGGGCGAGTAGGGTGCCTAATGCCTTCCCTATTCGTAACCGACTCCCGAATCTAGAATTTCTTTCTTAAGTTAGGGTTTTCCCTTAAAATAAAATTTGGTAGCGGCTCCACAATTAAAATAAAATATCTTTTAAAATTTTAGCAAGTTCCTCGTCTCGTTGTAATTACGGTTACGACAGTTACCCTTGATAAAAGTTAATCCAAAAATATCCATAACTTAGTCCTAATATAAGATATACAACATCAGGTTACCAACAAGGTCAACTATCAACTTAGTGACTGCATTGTGAAGGGATTCCTTCCATAAAGATCCTACAGGAGGACAATGAAAGAAGAACCAGAAATGGAAAGGCTGGAGATTGGGGATGGAGGATAAGTAGCGCTTTACCAGAATATGGAACCATAGTTTTCCCACATCAGATATGTATATCATCTTTGGAACATTGTATAAGGCTCTCCTAGGAGCCTCCCTTTTATATACATGGATTATAGATTTAGCTAATGTGGACTAGGATGACCTAGTTACTCCCTCAACCATAGAGTCTGTTCTAGGTCTTCTACGTTATCATTAGGGTTGACTAGGTTCTCTTATGCATCACTAGGGATGATATGTTTACTTGTTTGGTGTTTCCCAATGTTGGCACACCCGTATTGTATTTGGCACGACTGTGCTTATTTTTCTTGGGCGTGTTGTCTCTAGTTGGCATGGTTGTACTCAGGTTTGGACAGTCGTGTTGGAAACCTAGTCCTATTGGGGGGCATGTTAAGGAGCATTGTTGTCCTTCTTCTAGTCCTTTATCTTTCTATGCCCTTTTTTAGCCCTAAATTTTCCCATTTTCTGATTTTTTGCTTGGATGACCATTTTTTTGTAAAAATAAGAGAAATTAGATGAAATTACCAGTGAATAATCACAAAATAATGCAATATTTATGTCTAAATTTCTACATATAAATTAACAGAATAGTAGTTTATCACTATCCTCAAACTTAATCATCGCTTGTCCCTAAGTAATAATCTAAGAAATGGAAATATAGCAAGTATAGAATCCAGAAAATCTAAGTTTATATATATATGAAACAAATAATCACTTTACCATCATAGGAACTTTCTACAATTAAGCTCTTTCAGTTTCCCAAAATCAAGTTTTGTATTTAGAGATTATTACTCTGTTTACCATTTCTTTTGTACGAGGCTATATATCCTTTTCACTGTACCCCTCATAATTGTAAATCATCATAGTCTTTCTTTTAAACCTCAAAGTCTCCATTAAAAGTCAAAGCATATACAAGCATCAAAAGGTATTAATATGGTTGAAACGTGACCAAGAGAATTTCACAACATCGGGTTAAATAAAAGAAATGAAGAAACACAAAGGTCATTTTCTTGCTTTTGTTAATTTCTTAGCAGTCCTAAACCATTAAAATTTTTAGCTCATCTACTTAGGTTTTCTTAATTCCAAACCTTTTATTTTCTTAAGTCTTTTTCACTTTTCCTTTTTCTTCCTTCTTTTTCTTTTCCCTTTTTTGATCATTTTCTTGTCCCTAAGTACGTACTTTTTTACTTCCATCTAAAGATACCTAAAATTATAGCAATTCATTTAAGGGGTATCAAGGAAAATAACTCTCAATATTTTAAGTTCAAAGAGGAAACTAAGTGATATTGTAAGTTTGTTTCCATTCAATAAAACGTAACTTGCCTTTTTCATCTTCCTATTTATGAAATCAACTTATAAAAGCCTTGACGAGGTTGCAAGATAAGTTCTAGAATGTACATGTTAGAGGGGAACCACTTAAAAGAGAGATAGGTTGGGTACAACCTCAATTAGGTTTCTCTAAGGCTAGTCTAATATGAAACAAGATGACAAGGAAAAGGGCTAATTATCAATAATTTACATTAAACATCCATATCTACTTATTAAGGTCAATTAGTATGTGTTACAAAAACTAAGAAATATCTAAATCCAAAATCAACCAACAATCTAGAAAAATATAGGGTTATTGAAAGGTATAAACAATTACCAAAAAATTTAGCAAAGGTATCCCTCCTTAAACTTAATTGTACACCACCTTCACCATTTGATTGGAAAAATTATTTATTAAGGTGGGGAGTAGCAAAATGAGAGGAGGGATAAGTAATCTTTTCAAAAAGAGATTTTAGAAGGGCAGGTTCCTCAAACTTAAGCATTTATATACATGCAATTATTTAAAATAAAATGGAGAAGAAATAGAAATAGTACTTCCATGCAAAGTAGGGAGAGGGTATCCTTCCTCAAACATAGAAGTCATCATTCGCCTTGATATGTTCCCCATTAGGTGTCAATAATTGGGGAAAAATTCCTTATACCTTTAGGGCTATTCTTTTCATATTAATGCACATGTTAGAGTCAAAAAATTAAATCAAATAATAATAATAATAATAATAATAATAATAATAATAATAATCATAATAATAATGCAGTAAGAATTAGATTTTGTACAAAAAGACGAAAAATAAAAAATACATCAAAGTTAAAAAGAATATGTAATTAATTTCAAAATAAAATTTGAACAAAAATAAAATAAAATAAGAAAAAAATATAAAATATGAATAAATCACTAAGGTGGTGGGTGGCCTATCTTACCCTGCAGCAACTGAAGTAACATGAAAAACTAGATGTCCATGCTCACAAAGGTCGTGTCCTGAGAGTTTACCAGTGCCTGGTGTTCAACGGCCCGTGCATCTAGGCAGTGATAGATGACATCCACTTATAGTTGTAGATGGTTAAGATGGTTGAAAAGAAAATAAACCTAGGGGTACTGCTCACCCATGTTGAGGTCCACATCCTCCCTTATCACATGTTGCTCTTGCTAATCATACTATAGTGGTGGTTCTTACTATTGCTGCTAAGGTGTAAAGGTATAGGTGCTGCAGGGCCTCCGTTGGATCATCCTCATGCACAACCACATGTTGATGCCAATCAATACAACTCCATGAACCTAGGTTGCTACATAGAAGAAGACTCCATGATGGTGGCAGAGGTAGTGATGTATGAGCCAATCCTAATATAACCTTTTTGCCTTGTTTACTGCCAATACCCTATCCCTTGAAAGGACTTGAGAAAGAACCATTCGAGGTCAACTCTATGGACTCATACGATAGCCTACAATATAAACAAATAAGTTCTTGAAACGAACCCTATGTTACCTTTCTAAGAAAAAGTTCCCAAGTTTCTACCATGTGTGTAGCATCCTCGGGACTGTGGACTTTCAGACACAATGGTTATACTAATAAGACCCTATGATCTCAGACCAGAAATATCCCTCCATCAACTTCTCCAATACATCCATGAGGGTAGTCAGGTACTCCTCGATGAACATGCCCTATAGAGTCTCGAATCCCAAGGCAACATTGAAGTCTGCCAAGGAGGGGAGAGGATAATATGAGTGGGAATCTATTGTGTGGGAGGGGATATGATGAGTGATGCAAGGAACTCAAATGTGGGTTGTTGATAGGTTGGTACCCGAATAAAGGAAGCAATATGCCAACCTAGGGCATCCAGGTAGGTCTCCATCTGTGCCTGCACTCCGAGGATCTGTCAGGATTCCCTCTTGAAGCTCTTAGTAGAGTTAAACGCAAATGACCTCAGCTTCTTGAGGTGTGATCACATACCAAGGGTGCCATTTGTGAAGATTAGATAGATCAGGTTCTGTGAGGGTCTCAGCTTGTCAGTAGTTGAGGAAAAACTTCACTTTTGCTTACGTGGAGGCATTTTTTTTTCGCAAAATAAAATAAATTTTTTTAAAATCAGTCCAGAAATATTATCATGGTCATGCTTAATTAAATCAAGCAGACCTGCATCATATGGAATAATCGTGAAAACAGGGGTATAACCGTGTAGGGCAAGGGATCCTTTACATATGGAATTAGGACGACCGTACCAAGCAAAGGCACAACCATGTTCCTGTTTAAGCTTAAAATTTATGAGTTTTCATGGCTATGCAAACTTGGGCACGATCATGCTCATGTCAGAATCCAAAATTTATATGAATTTCCACGGTCATGCAATATGGGCATGACCATGCTCATGAGCAAATATGTTCAATTTTAAATGAGCACGACCATGCAAGCAGGAGCACAATTATTCTAAATCAAATTATATCACTTAATTAACATGTTAAAGCATGTATCAAATCATGTTGGGCATGCTAAAAAGATACCTTTCTTTCTATTTAAAGATATTCAAAAGTTAGTACAATTGTATTCACTTTCTCTTTTATTTAAAAAAATAAAAGAATGAGATAAAATAAATAAAAAGAAGATCAAATTGTCTCTTATAAGCGTTTATTTTATATTATAAAACTGACTAACTTGCACCTCTTGGCTAAGCAAAGCCATAGGCAATTACTTGTGATTTGCTCAAAGTTTGATAGGAAACATTTATTCTCTTATAGTCCTAAAGAGTTGTGCAAATGTCTAAGTGCATAAGTCACCACATGCTCGAATGCTTATCTCGCCTTCTTGTTCTTTCATCTTGTCATAGAAACTTTTAAATTCTCCAGTATTTCGTCTTCCGAATCCTACTCATCCACTTGATGTTTTCCTTGACCTTCTTTAGGCATTCTCAACAATTAAAGAAAATACAAAAAAACATACGAGCATGTATATGTTAAAAATAAATAAATAAAAAATTAAATATATTTTTAGTTGTTCTAAAATTATGAAGTTTTGGATTTAGTATTTTATTTTTAAAATTATTAATTTTAATCTTTTATTTTTAAAATAAATTAATTTTAATTTTTAAAATAACCAATGTTTATTACGTATCAATATTTAATATATCAGTAATGAAAAGATTAAAATTAATTTATTTTTAAAAAAATAAGAAATCAAAATCAATATTTTAAAATTGGGAAACTAAAATTAATATTTTAAATTTTAGAAAAATTAAAAATATATTTAACTCAAAATAAAGATTAGAATAATAAAAATGTCAAACAGGTCGGACTTCAACTAAAAATTAAATGCATGAAAAGTATAGGTGACATAAAAATTTGAATGAAAATTAAATTATAGGTGACATAAAGATTTGAATGAAAATTAAATTAATGGAAGGAAAGTAAACATGTCGGGCTTTGGACTAAAAATTAAATGTAGAAAAACAAAGGTGTCAAGGAGTTAGTGGAATTTGACTGAAAATTAAATGTAAGAAAAATAACAATATAAGGTAGGTAGATTTGAAAATGCAGAAAAACAAATGTACTAAGCAAGTACCGTCTTTAACTAAAAAAAAAAGTAAAAGTTTTGAGCAAGTAATGGGTTTTGATTGGGAATTAAATACAAGAAAAGCGATGGTGTTAGGCAAGCACTGCCCTTTGACTAAAAATTAAATGGAGAAAAATAAAGGTGTTAGGAGATTTAGACACACACAAATATATTTAAGAGTAGTACTTATCATACATCTCAAACCTATGAGATATCAAATTTTCAACTTTCAACATATATAACAACATCTGCAAGTTCTCCTAAGCACACTAAGTAGCAAAGCAGTGTTACTAATATGAAGGATAAATCAATTTTCTTGCATTTATTCTACACTCTCTTGCTATTTCATGGGACATTAGCCGACATCACCGGAGTTGTGAATGGAAGTAATGGAAACACTAACAATAAAAAGGTTTATATCGTTTATATGGGAGCCGCAGGCTCAACAAAAGCTTCTCTTCGGAATGACCATGTTCATGTTTTGAACTCGGTGCTAAGAAGGTAGTAATACACAATATTGTACTAATTAATTGCATATGAATTATAGACAAATTACAATGAGAAAAGTTTTTATGAATGAAGGAATGACAAAGCTCTGGTACGAAACTACAAACATGGTTTCTCAGGATTCGCAGCTCATTTATCAAAAGAGGAGGCAGACACAATTGCTCAAAAACCAGGTGTGGTTTCTGTTTTCCCTGACCCCATTCTAAAGCTCCACACAACACGTTCCTGGGATTTCCTCAAGTACCAAACTAATGTCAAAATCAGAACCAATCCAAACACGGTCTCCAATTCTTCTTTGTCATCAGACACCATCATTGGCATCTTGGACACAGGTTATTAATAAAAAAGATACCTACATAATTACACTTATTATTGATTATTTTGATAGCATAAGTAATATAATATAACTTTTATGATTTTAAAAATTTTAATACAAAATTAAATGGAATCGAATTCAGGTATATGGCCAGAGTCGGCGAGTTTTACAGACGAGGGTATGGATCCTATTCCATCTCGTTGGAAAGGCACGTGCATGGAATCACAAGACTTCAATTCTTCTAATTGCAACAGGTAAAGGTTCACCTAACCCCACCAACTGAAAGAGGAAAGAAAAAATAATAATAACAAAAATAAATTCACAACTAATTTATACTTATCCTTTATTTGAATAATTTGAAAAATCAAAATGAAAAAAAAATTGAAGAATAAAAAATAAAATAAAATTATAATAAAAAAATAAGTTGTTTAAATGAAAAAAAAGAATTTTTTTATTTAAATGGATAAAAAAGGATAAAAAATATTAATAGTATAAATTTAAAAAATTAATTTAATTTTAAAAACTTTAACTTTTTATTAGTATAATATTTATTTTTTTAAAAAAATATTTTTAATAATTTAAAATTAAAAAAAACTTACCTTTCTTTATTTTCACTATTATTAAAATTTTACAAAATTTAATTCCATGATTTCAAATAAAATAAATACAAACAAAAATAAAATTAATTCACCCAAATTCAAAAATTCAATTTCTTTCGAACAAACAAAACGTTAATGAATTCTTATTAGTAATCAGCTTTTGTATCCTGTGTAATGTGAATATGTCCTTCAACAATTACAATTAACCATCAACATTTTGATCATAGGAAGCTAATTGGCGCAAGATATTATGCTGATCCTGGGGGGAACATTGCCAAGACAGTTAGGGATTTTGTCGGCCATGGGACCCACGTGGCATCCACAGCTGCGGGCAACACCGTCCCTAACGCATCGTACTATGGATTCGCCGACGGGACTGCTACCGGTGGCTCCCCCAAATCTAGGTTGGCAGTTTACAAGGTGTGCTCATTCTTTGGCTGTCATGGCTCTTCCATTCTTGCAGCATTTGACGATGCCATTGCCGATGGAGTGGATGTCCTCTCTATCTCCATCGGTTCCCATGCTAAGCTTCGATCCAATTTGATGTCAGACATTATTGCCATCGGAGCATTCCATGCCGCCGAACGCGGCATCGTCGTGGTGTGCTCCGCTGGAAACGATGGACCAAGCTCATCTACGGTTAATAACGATGTGCCTTGGATTTTAACCGTTGCAGCTTCCACTATCGATCGTGATTTTCAGTCTAGCGTTGTCTTGGGTGACAACAAAGTAATCAAGGTTTGTTTTATAAATATTTTAAAAAAAATTTATTAATAAATTTGCAATTGTTATAGATTTTATTTAAAGTATTCTTTAAAAATTAAAGATAGAGATATGTTTACTTCAATTTTTTTTTAAAAAAAAGTAGGTATTGCTACGATATTAATAAGATTTTTTTAGTTAAATGTTATAAAAATTTAATTTATTTATCCTGCCTAATGAAAGAGATAATAGTATTAAACATGTTTATGGTTTGATTTGAATGAGTTTTCATGAAAAAAATGTTTGTCAAACATAAAATTAGTATATAGTTTATTTCGTTTCAAATATAAATTTAATATATAGTTTATTGAAATCTTATAAAAAGAATATAATATTATTCTTCTTATAAATTTATTTTGTATATTGTACGGGTATGGGTATTACTTTTGTTAATAAAGTAGCTATATAGCTTAAGTAGTTGAAAATTATTTTTATTTAATTAATAATTAGTAGTTCTTCACGATCTCATTTTTTTATATTTTAAAATATTTATATAATGTGTTATAATAATATTAAATATTATTAACTATATGAGTTAAAAAAAATGTTAAGTTAATTCCCATAATTTAATGACAATGCATAATAGACCTTTAAACTATTTTTGTTTATTGTATAAAAAAGAAGTGTACAAATTATTAAATTATGGGTTAGGCAATTTTGAAATTGCATCAAATGTAGTGTAAAAAGAACCAGTGACTATCGCAGTCTAACAGCCATGGCTTTTTGAAGAAAGCGAAGTTTTTTCTTTCAATTATCTTTGGGATCCAAAAGAAGATTGACATTTGGTACCTCTCAGGGGGAAAATGTATCTTCTCTTAGGTTTTACTAGATAATATATTTATGTTAATAAGTTTATGTCATACTTTTTAAGGCCTTAATATTTATTTATTATTTTAAATTTTTAAATTAAAATCTTGAAAATGGTTAGATTATATGAAAAAAATTATTATTTTAGAATTTAGCTAATAAATGTTTTAAAGTATTAGTTAAAAAATATTTAATACATCATATTCAGTATTTTCAACTAATGAAAATAACAGCAACTAATTTTTATATTTTTATCATAATTTTCTTACTTTATTTTTTTTATTATTTTAAATTGGTACAGTACGATTAATATCATATTTGCTTATCATTGATAATTATTGAACTCCAGGGCAAAGCCATAAATTTTTCTCCTCTTTCACATTCTCCCGAATATCCATTGATATACGGTGAATCTGCTAAGGCAAGTAACACCAGCTTAGATAAAGCAAGGTATGTATGCAAAATATACAAGCTACGAAAGAAAAAAAAAATAGCAATAAATCAAAAGCTAAAAAATCTCAAGGATTTGGAATTAGGCTCAGTTCTTTGTCAAATTTCAAACATATCAACAAAAGACTAAACTATTTGTCAAATGCAGACAATGCCACCCAGATTCATTAGATGAAAACAAAGTCAAAGGAAAGATTGTGGTCTGTGATGGTAAAAATGATGTATATTTTACCAGTCAAAAAGTTGACACGGTGTATAGGGTCGGAGGAATTGGTTTGATTCATATTACAGACAAAAATTGGGCAGTAGCATCCAATTATATCAAGCTTCCAACAACGGAGATAAGTCTGAATGATTCCACCACAATCCTCCAATATATCAATTCAACCACGTAAGAATTAATGGATTGGATAAAATTCACTTTGAATCATGTTTGAGATTGATATCTACCAAAACAATTGAGCATGAATTGATTTATTTTTTTGTGCATGGGTACAATATAAAGCAATCCAGTGGCGACAATTCTACCAACAGTTACAGTCCTTGATTACAAGCCTGCACCTGTGGTCACATTCTTTTCATCAAGAGGGCCCTCAACGCTATCAAAGAATATTCTCAAGGTATTATAAAATTATAAAAGGTTCAAAAATTTTAAAATTTTAATTTTAGTTTTCCATTTTTTAAATGAATAATTTTAATTTTTAAAATAATGAATAATTAATATATGATATATATTGATGTTTTACATATTAATAATGATGATGAAAGACAGTTTATATTAAAAAAATAAAAAATTAAAATTAATTATTTTACAAATAAGAAACTAAAATAAAATTTTAAAGTTTTGGAGAAACTAATTACATATTTAATCTAATTATAAATCATGATAAACTACATTTCTCAACACTAAATATGACTTTCTGTCTTTGTAGCCTGATATTGCAGCACCGGGAGTTCAAATTCTTGCAGCATGGACTGGGAACATGGTAGAAGTTCCAAAGGGAAAAAAACCCTCGCCATACAACATAGTCTCAGGGACTTCCATGGCTTGTCCACATGTTTCAGGGCTTGCTAGCAGTGTCAAATCTCAACACCCCACTTGGAGTGCCTCTGCAATAAAATCTGCAATTATGACCTCAGGTTGGACATTTAATCAGTAATAATAGATTTATTTGCTAACATCATCTCTTTAGAAATGACTATTAGCTACAAAGACAAAAAAAAAGTTATTAGAAATGAAAATATTTATAATGTTGAAAATTTAAAAGTGTAAATATATATTATTTAAAATAAAAATCTTCCACTTTCCATAGTTACCTAGAATTAACTCAAAAAGTTGAAGTTAACAATGTTGATGATAAATGTAAGTCAATGTCCCTAGGTAATGTGATCTAGCAATATAACAACTCTTATATTTCTAATGCAGCAATTCAAAACAACAACTTGAAGGCTCCTATAACGACAGATTCAGGCTCAGTAGCCACACCTTATGACTATGGTGCAGGGGAAATAACAATATCTGGATCAATGCAACCAGGGCTAGTTTATGAAACTAGTACCATTGACTATTTGAACTACTTGTGTTACATGGGACTTAATATAACAACAGTTAAGATCATTTCAAGAACTGTCCCTGACAGTTTCAGTTGTCCAAAGGATTTGAATTCTGATCATATCTCCAACATCAACTATCCTTCTATAGCAATCTCCAACTTCAATGGGGCAAGAGTTGTGAACGTGAGTAGGACTGTTACTAACGTTGGTGAAGAAGAGGAAACAACATACTCTTCCATTGTTGATGCTCCCAGTGGTGTAAATGTCACGTTAACTCCAAACAAACTTCAATTTACAAAAAGCAATAAAAAGCTAAGCTACCAAGTAATTTTCTCCTCGACCTCAACCTCATTGAAGGAAGATTTGTTTGGATCCATTACTTGGAGTAATGGTAAATTTGTTGTTCGAAGTCCTTTCGTATTAACTGAATAATGAAATTAAAAGTAAAGATGAATAAATACATGCTATGTTCTTGGTGCCTGTTCCTGAGTAGAAGTAACAATTTTTATTATCTATTTGTCCTTTATTTTAATTTCAGTAAGTTTAGTTTCATTTTCTCAAATATAGACTTTTCTCTTACATGTAAGTTGAACTCCATTCTATTTACACTTCAAATGGAATTCCATCATCTCTTATGCATTTCCTCTTCAATTTCTATCTGTAATTTTCTTTTTTTATTATCATAAATATTAGATTTAATTGTTGAAAAAACTAAATTGTTGATCCAATAGTTAAAAGCACGCATGAAGAAGGAATGCATAGGAGAGAATGCAACCTCCTCTTCAATTAATTCCACATTGTTCACACGTCTTTTTCCCGGCACAATGTAGAAAAAGAAATGTGTTTCAATTACTTTAATTCCGCAGCTAGATAGAATTAACCTGAATTTTTTTACTGTGGTTGGTAAATTGACATCAATTCCATGGTTCAAATGCAAACTCCCCCAAAAAGTAGTTGCAAACTATAAGATGGATTTTTAACAAAATTTGTACTAGGTACGGGGGCATTAAGCTTATGGAAGAAGAAAATGATAGCTGGGGACTGTTGTAATACGAAGAGTCTGATTAAATTTGAGGCATTATCAAAATTAAATCCCATTATACAACTTTATAAAAGTTGTGGCAAAACTGTAGAAGTTTCATTTGAACCCCCTCCCCCGCCTTCGGTACTTTCCATAAGAAATGGGAAGTTCAGCATGAGGTGAGCTCAACATTGTTTTCATTTATTTATGTCACCCTAGACTATTTATCTTCAAATATTTTCAAAAAACTTATTATGTGTCAGAATGCTTCAGTACCCACGGTACATTCGAACAACTTATGATACACATCTATCAATTTGCTCCAAATTTATCTTGAAAACCAAAATACATTCTCTTCCTAGCCATCTAGAATACATTCAAGAATGAAAACCAAACATGTTTTGAGCCAAATAAATTTATATAACAAAGAATGATTAGTCATATAGACCTGCTGTAAAAATGATCAGAATTTGAACAAATCAAAAAGTAGCCAGCAATCAGCCAAAGATATTGATAGACAAGTGCTTTTGTATATTTCTTTAGTTTGTTTGGTTTAGTTTAGTAAATAAGTAATTCATAAATTTTGTGAGTAAATAAGTAGTTTCTAAACTTTGCGAATAAGTAAGTAGTACTTAAATTTTGTGCGTAAGGAAGTAGTTCCTAGACTTTAGGAGCAAGTCAATTTTTTTTTTTTTATTATTCTCAGTTTACTTAAAATGTAATGTTTCACTTTAAATGAAACAAGCAAACAATTTCCATTTTTTTCTCTATTCACAATTCCAATATCTTGTCCTTTTGCTTTTTTGATTTTATTTTTTGATGTGTAAACCAATAAATTAGTATCAGAGCTGTTTTTCTTACGAACCCGTGAAATGGATGCTGAATCAAATTTTTCACAAGTTGCTTTTCCTGTTTTTTATGGAGAAAACTATGATCTTTGTGCTGTCAAAATGGAGGCTTCGCCGGAGGCTTTGGATCTTTTGGAAGTTGTTGAAAAAGATTACAAAGTTCCTCCGCATCCACACAACCCTACCATGGCCCAGATAAAAATTCACAAGGAGAGAAAAACTCAAAAGGCAAAGCAAAACCATGTATCTTTGCTAGTGTTTTAATGACTATACTCATGACTTTAAAAACAAAAAAAAAATCAATTTGGAATTATTTGAAGGGAGAATATGCAGGAGATGAAAGAACTCAAGGCATGCAGGTCTTGAATTTGATGAGGGAATTTGAGGTCCAAAGATTGAAGAAGTCTAGGACAGGTTTCTTGACATAACTAATAAGGTAAGATTACTGGGCATTGATTTTTCTTATTCTAGAATTGTAGAAAACTTTTGGTTACAATGTGTAAGAGATATGAAGAATTAATAACCACATTGGAGAATACAAAGGATTTGTCCAAGATCACTTTGATAGAAGTGTTACATGCCTTCCAAGCCTAGGAGCAACGAAAGTTTATGAGATAGGATCATGTGGTTGAAGGTGCTTTACCATCCAAACATCATGAAGCTGGAAACAGTAAAAAGAAAAATTACAAGAAAAACCAATCGGCAAGCAAACAAAATAATGTCCATAACCAAAGCAAGGATAAGGGTAGAAAGAAAAATTACCCACCTTGTAACATTGTGGAAAAAGGGGTCATCCACCATTCACGTGTTGGAAAAGGCCAGAGACAAAGTGCAATAAATGCAATCAACTTGGACATGAAGCAGTGATTTGTAAAAGCAACTTCCAATAACATAAAGCTAATGATCATAAAGGTTGAAAGAAAGATTGATCACAACCCTAGTGTTAGTATTACCAAATCCCAATGGTGTCTTTGACGTCTATTATGACACCTCGGGTAGATGTTTAGGCTGTGTGCTCATGCAAGAAAGAAAGGTAGCGAAATATTCCTTCAAGTAGTTGAAAACTCATGAAACCAATTATCCTACCCATGACCAAGAACTGGCAGTGATAGTGTTTTCCCTTAAGAGGTAAAGGCATTATCTGTATAGGGTAAGGTTTGAGGTATTTTCTTATCATAAGAGTCTATAGTATCTGTTTGATTAGAAAAAGTTGAATAGGAGGCAACATAGATGGATGGAATTCTTAAAAGATTATAACTTTGGATTAAACTACCACCCTTGGAAGGCCAATGTGGTAGCTGATGCGTTAAGCAAAAAAATGTTGCATGTCTTTTGGCTGATGGTGAAAGAGATAAATCTTATAAGTAGCTTTAGAGACATGAACCTAGGAGTAGATGTGATGGATGAGAGCATCAATTTGAGTCATATGCAAGTGAATAGTGATTTTAAAAGGGAAGTAAAAGCAACTCAGGAAGAAAATGTAGATTTCAAAAGGTTGATTGTTGCAATGAGGAAAAGTGAGTTGGGAAAATAACCTCAGATTGGGATGGTTTGTAGAGGTATTAGGAGCGTATTTGTGTGCCTATTGTAGAAGACTTATGTAGGAGGATCTTAGAAGAAGCCCATAAGAGTCATTTTACTGTGTGCCGAGGAACCACCATGTATCAAGACTTGAAGAAGCAATTTTGGTGGCTAGGAATAAAAAAGGATGTAGAAGAGTTTGTTAATAAGTGTCTAGTGTGTCAAAAGGTAAAAATAGAACATCAAAAACCTATAAGCTTGTTTCAACCTTTAGATATTCCTGAGTGGAAGTGGGAAGGAATTTCTATGGATTTTGTAATAGGATTACCTAAAACACAAGAAGGATTAAATGCAATCTGGGTAATAGTGGATCGATTGACCAAGTCCACCCATTTTCTACCCATTAAAGTTATCTATTCCCTAGAACGATTAGCATAGGTATATATCGTAAAGGTTATGAGACTGCATGGAATACCATCATCCATAATGTCAAATAGAGATTCCAGATTCTCCTACCAGCATAACTCTTTTGTCTTCTTTGAGAAGTGAAAATCCTATCCCTAATCTTTTTGATCTATTCTGTGGTTTGTCTAGCCTAATAGACTTTGCTCTTTTATCTCATGCCAATATAGCAGTGATTGACACTTCCTATATACAGGGCTTCATAGGGTGTCATCCCTATACTAGCATGGTAACTATTGTTTTAAGCAAACTCTATTAGAGGTAATTGACTATCCTACTTTCCAGGTTGATCTAGTACACAAGCTCCTAAGCATATCCCTTAAGGTTTGAATAGTCCTCTCGAACTGTCCATCCATTTGGGGATGATAAGCTGTACTTAAGTGCAACTTTGTCCCAAACTCCTCTCGAACTCCCTCTAGAATTTTCTGAGGGAGAACATGTATTCTTATAGATCTCACCTACCACTGGTGTAGGAAGAGTCACGAAAGTTAAGAAACTGAATCCTAGATTCACAAGTCCTTTTGAAATCTTTAAAAGAGTTGGGCCAATTGCTTACCAAGTTCCTCTTTCACCAAATATGGAAAATCTCCATGATGTTTTCCATGTGTCTCAATTGCAAAAATATAATCCTGATCCTGGTCATCTCATTGAACCATATACAATATAATTAAACGAAGATTTAACAATAAGTCTTGAGCTGGTAAAGATTTTAGATAGTAAAGAAAAACAGTTGAGGAGCAAGATAGTACCCTTGGTACAAGTGGTCTAGGGGAGAGAGAACATGGAAGAGCAAACTTGGGAGTTAGAAGCAGACATGAGAAAAGTTTATCAGCAATTATCTTTAAAAGGGTGGGAGTAATGTAACACCCATACTTTCTCCTCATGGACTTTCTAGGCTAAAATTACCCTTTTGTAAGAAATAAAGTAAAGATAAAAGAAAAAGTCAGAGAAATTAGAAAATTCTTAGAAAATGATTAAAACACCCTTGCACTAGTATAACACCAATAATGTGTGGGAAAAGATAAAATAAATGTTAAAAGACATTTTACGGAATTAGAATACATCAAGCATGATTAGAAAGTCATATTCTAGAAATTATGATGGTGACGACCATCTAAAATAAGCTCATATCCTAGAAACATGTTGTTTGACTAAGATTGTTAAGGATATGTCTTAAATTAATTTGTCACTAAGAGGGTGACTAGAGAATGAGAATGAAAATTATGATTAAGACATGAATTGAATGATAATCAAATGATATTTATGATATAATGTAATGTGATCTCAAAAGAATGAAAGATGTATGAAATCCAAAATAAGTGCCTTGTATGCTTGTGATAAAAGTTAGTTTCTACAACTGTAAAAAGAAATCCATTTCAACTAAAGATTTTCTAAAAATTTAAAAGCGAACCTGTTAGGTCATGTTTCTAAATATATTAAAATGGCTAGGTTAAAAAAATTTACCATGATAGTTAGGATAGAATCCTATTAAGAAACTTAATTTCTCACACCTCTCCCATCATTTTCTTTCCCACACCCCAACAATGTTGTTCATGAAGGCGATGGTGTTTATGGAGGTTGATAACTCAAAATGGGTGGTTGGATCCTCGAAATCCTCATAGTTGGAGTGCTACTGCAAATTTTATCTCACCCAATAATGTAAATATGTGTAAATAATCATGTAGTATGCATGATAGATAGTAAGTATATGTAATAATATGTAATATGAGAAATAATTGTACTGTATATGTTTGTTATATATGAAAGGGTACTAATACCCTTACACTAATTTCTGAACATAAAAGTATGTATAAATTATCACGGTCTATTATAAATAATATGGACCGATATTGTATGCATGATTAAGTTTTAAATCAAGTAATCAAAGTAAGTTAAGGTGTGAGTGACGACGCTCAATCATTTATTTTATGCTACAACAATTACTATGGAAAGGCTCGTATTTTCAACTAAGATTTTAAGAAAAAATTTTATTTTATTTTCAATATCAATAATTTTTAAAAGAATTTCATATCATGAAGTAACAGTTTAATAATGAAACCATGAATGTAACTTAAGCATAAAATAGACTTCATTTTTAGGTTGTTAACATTTACACATATAAGGACATGTTCAAGTATCATCATGATAAATAAGGCATTAATAATTACCCAAAAGTTTATTTTCTTAGTAAACTTCTTTACTTAAGCATGATTAATAGCACCTTTAAAGGTGAAGAAAATTGGTTCAATGGAGGTTAAAATGATGCTGAATTGGATACAAAAATGGAGAGAATTTTAGGATAGTTTTACATGCTATTCCTAAGGAGATAAGTCAAGGATGCTTCGCCACCTTGGAGTTTCAAGGATAAGAAGGTTCTTACCTTAAGACTAGGCTAAGGGAGAAAGGGTTTGAGAGAGAAATTTTCACTTTGAAAATTCTAATTTCTAATTATAACTCAAAATGTCTCAAAATGATTACAAAATGGTCTATATATAAACCAAAGAAGGGGAATTGATGTGGGCCTTGGATTTTCCTCCTTTCTTCCCTAAAATGGGCTTGGATTGGTCCAAAATACAAGCCATGTATCCAGCTACTATGCAGCCCCTAATTGGGCTTGGATAAGCCTATGTTATGGGTCTAAGAATTACACAAAAGAGATAAGTCCATTTTATGAGCCTAAGTATCAGACATAAAAGATGCCTTAAGCCTATATAAGTAAGGTCCAATAAACTTATTGCAACGAAACTAATTCTAAACTATACATTGTGATGGGCCAATAGGCCCAATGGTCCTTTGCAGACCTCTCCATAAAATCTCCCCTAAGCCTATACAAGTAGGGTCCTTTAAACTTATTAAAAAAAACTTAATCCTTAACTATACATTGTGATGGGCCAAGCCCAATGGTCCTTTGCAACTGGGACCTCCCTATCAATGATCTTTAAATGGGACATTTCTTCTAAGCTTTTCAAGATGACCTCATTTTTTATGTTTTACCAGAAACCTCTCATTGGAACTTAGTCCACTCATCCTTGAAAGTTACCTCTTTCCTTTTCTCAAAGGCTAAGATTCTCTCATACTTTTAATTTAAGTTTATGACATAGTGAGGTTTAGTATATTTGGTCGAATGGACTTTTTGAGGCTAACCCACTTTGTTATCTTCAAATTAGGTATTTGTTGTACAACTACTACATCTGAAGTTTAAGTGTTATAAGTTTTATGCTTTTTTGACCCTCAACTTAGCTAATTAAGTTTAAGTCACTAATTTGTTCTACTTTTTTGTCTTCTTGCTTATGGATTCAAATCTTACCATTCATATCTCACTCAAATATCCTTAAGCTTCTAATTATAGCTCATCATATAATATTTAAGGAAGATTGTCTGAATTGTATGTTTAGTTTCCTAAGGAATCATAGTTCAATTTTCTTACACTTAAAAGATGATTTGTATTAGTTTACGGCTTAGGCTAATAAATTGAACCAATTAAAATTTTTTTAATACTTTTCCTTCTTACTCAATAAGCATGGCCAAATGACCTGTCACACTTCCACAGCTCCCAAATTGATTTCTAATTACCACCTTATGCATAGTTGAGTTCATTTTAAAGTCTTAACAAGATTTTAATCTACTTTTACCAAGTTTACCTATGTATGGCCAAATAGTTACCCAAACCATCACCAAGTCTCCTTTAAACTTATAATTCTTTTCTACTACATGGCTAGGCTCCTCATTATACCTTAGTTAAAATTTAAAACTTAATTCTTTGAATTAATGGAGAGTGGTCGAATCCATACTTTGTCCAAGCAAGGGTTTTTTTTCTCAATTTCTTCTCACATACCTTTGTGTTATAAATTTTAGCACTTGTTACATGATTTGCTTTTGGGTCCATAAGATTTTTTCTTACTCTATAGCTTTGGTCATGATCATCAAGTGTTTTAAGTGTCTTGTTCAACTTTTAGTCCATAAGTCCACTCTTACTCTTACTAGCTTTAAGATCCAATTTTTGAGTTAAGTTTGTAACTTTTGGGACTTAACCTTTGTAGTCTTTTAGGATTACTATCACATGGATCTAGATCTAGAATTTTCGCAAAGTCTAAGTTCAATATTAAATCTTTTAAGAAGATACATAAGCAAGCTTACAATTTTTATCATAAGGATCATAAAGAAAGCATTTTTCAAGACAATCAAGTGGAGATCCACCAAATCTGCTACAAGATCTATCCATCCCTTACTATGAGTACCTCAAAACTTTTAATAAAAATTCTCAAATATTCCTAAACTTCTAAAGGTCATTTTAAAGAAGTTTTAATCGATTAAATTGCTCCAAAGGTTACAAGAAGCACTTTAATCCATCCAAATTCACTTTGACTTTCAAAAAACACTAAAAATAACCTTAGAAGAAATTTAGTTAGAATTTCTTAAAAATCATTTTTAATGATTTTGGATGTTTCGAGAGGTCATGAGAAATTTTTTTGAAGTGTTCATGATATGAGATAAATGGATCTTGGAGTAGATCTAGTGGATCTACACTTATTTATCTTGCAAAATACTATCTTGAAAATTTTTATGTTAATTTTCTTAATATTATGGACTTGTGTGGTAAAACATCTAGATATAAACCCTTGGACTAAAATACTTAAAATTCTAAGAAAAATTAAACTGAGTTCCATAAGCTTGGTTTGGACGTAGATCTAAAATCTACTAAGAAAAAGTTGAAATTTTGGGACCAAAAAAGGAGCAAGTTTCATAAGACACCTATGACTTTCCTTGACCATGACCCAAGCTAAGGATTTTGGACAATCCTTGTATGGATTCAAGTACTTAAGGTGCTACAAGTGTACAAAATCATGGAACCAAGGTTATATAAGAAGAAATTTTGAAAATGTGACCTTAGATGCTCATAGTGAGCATTCGATCACTTATGCTAACTTAAGGATAAAATCTCTAAAAATTTCTAATGATGAAAAAAAGCTATAAGATTAAGTGCTAAATGGTGTGAAATAACTTTTAAGAGAAGAAAAATTGAACTAAAAAGTCATAGAACCAAGAGGTGTGTATTCGGTCACCCTTGGTTAATTAAGGGAAAATGAGTTTAAATTTAATGATAGTGTATTAAGAACTATTACTAGGTAAATGGGAAAAATTAAATGTTTCAGAAATATCTGGGAGCTGTTAGGTTGATAATTTGGCCATAGTAGCTAAACATTATAAAATCAAGTCAATTCTATAATTAAAACTTAAGCTAGATTCAAAGATGCATAAAATTGATAATTAAGAATGAACCATGGAGTTGGAAGGTAGAAAATTGACATTCATCCATAACCTTCAAGAGTAAGGAAGAAGCCTTAAAATTTTCCAAACTTGGTAATGGTTCATGGCCTAAACTCTAACTAGGAGAACTCCTCAATTTGAATTAAGAGAAAATGAGATATGATGCCTTAGACACTAAGAGTGGCATTCGGCCACCTTAGGATTAATAAAGAAAGGAGGAGTTTAAATTCTTGGCTAGGGTTAACTAAGTATCCTTAGCATATAAATAAAAGGATAATAAATGTAAGAAAGTTTTAGGAATGATAGGATGTCTATTCGGCCATGATGGTTAAATTGGTTAAAGGAAGTTAAAATTTTCACCATGACTTAATCCTAAACCTAAGCATCCATAAATTGATTAATTAGGAATGGACCATGAGGTTGAAAAGTTGCAATAGACCATTCAGCCATGACCTCCAAGTGTGAGGGAGAAGTCTTAAAAATTTCTAAGTTAGATAATGATTAGTGACCTAAACTTCAATTAGTACAAATCATCTTCTAAGATAAAGAAAAGAGAAATAGAAGGCATTAGAAACCTTGTTCTTGTGTTCGGCCACTTGTCAAGGATTAAGAGAAGTTTGAGTTTAAGTCTTAATTGAGGTGATAAGAGGATCCTAATAAGGTTAAGGGAGAATTTTTGAAGTTGGTAATGAAACTAACTTAAAAGCTTGCTAAAAATTAAGAAGGAATTTTTAGGTAAGCTTAAGGAGATGATTGAAAAGTAATGATGTAGTAAAAATGAGAAGTATGCATTCGAACACCTTGTGTTAAATAAGGGAGGATGAGTTTAAAACCTTGATTAAGGTGTCATAGGAATGTTCATCATGTAAAAGAAATGGAACAAGGGTTTAGGAGAGGCTAAGCAAGGGGCATGGTGTCATTCGACCATGTGTAAGTAAACATAAGCAAGTTAAAACCTTTCTAACCCATAATCCTTAAACCTAATTTAATTAGGTTATGCATAAGACATGAAAATTGAAGTAAACAAAGAGTAACTAATTCAAGAGGTGTTATTTATCCGCCTAAGGAAAACTTCTAAGTATTATGAAATTATGTGACAAACTTGACCTTTGAGAAAAGGAAAGGTAGAGTGATAACTTAGGAGAAGGAGAGGAATAGGTTACCATGAGTCATTCATCATAAAATATTATGAATTAAACAAGTTGGACATGTAATGGGCATATGTAATTATGTTGCCTAAGAATTAATGATAAGCTTAAGTAAGTATTGACTTTAAAAGATGATTATATGCTTAAGAATGTTATGCCAACTTGTAGTGCTTTATGAATACATAAAGAGAAATGTGAGATGTATGATGACTACTCATGGATGATTACAGATTGATGCTTTATATGATAATCATGTGCGGGTGTTGGTGTGGAAATGTGCATGGCATATTGGTTGAATATTGATTAAGCATGCATGATAATTTGGAAGTTTTTAAAAAGGAACCTAAATAATTAAGAGATCACTAAGGAAAAATCCTATATGAAAATTTAACACACATCTCTACCATGCTAAATCATAAGACTTGTGTATATATGGAGGTCCGTATTAAAGCCATAAAGCTTCTATAAATTATGATGGTGATGACCATCCGGAATGAGCTCATATCCTGAATCAAAAGGTAGAATTTGTGGGAAGTGAAAGATATTGTTTGACTAAAGAAAGAGAATGATTTATGAATAAGGCATGAAAGAATCAGTCTTCAATTAAATTGTCATGGAAAGGGTGACTTAAGAATGAGCATGAATTATGGGTAAGGCATAAATGAAATGATAGGAGTTATAGGAATTATAAATAACATACATCTTTAACAGGTCATGTCACAGGACTTATGCACATATGGAAGTCATAAGGCTTGCCATCTGAAAGCATGGCTTCTATAAATTATCATGTATGAAAACCATAATAAGTGTTTTGTATTCTTGGGATAAAGATTATATTTTATAATTGTAAAATAAATCGACTTCAATTAAAGATTTTGTAACGAAAATTAAAAGTGGTCCTATATGCATGACATGATTTAAAGTAAATTGAAATGGCTGGGATGAAAATGATATCGCTAGCTCTAAAGTAGAATCCTACTGGAAAGCTTAGTTTCTCATCCTCACTCTCGTTATTTTCTTCCCAAATGTCCCTGACGTTGTTCGTGATGGTAGGAATTCATGTCCTTAAAGCGGATGCGATACCTCCTTGAAGAAGAAGAAGATTTGCATCATACCATATTGTACATATTGTACATATTGTAATTAGATGGATGAATGTATGTTGAGTAAATAATGTGTAGAAGTAAATATAAATGTGTAGGCATTAAATCCATAACTTAAATAAGTTCGTATGTGAATGAATGATATGTGTATGTATGTTGTGTAAACTTGACATTAAAAAGGACGATTGAATCTATCTAATCAAAATAAGCAACAAGTCCATGAAAGCAACATGGACGCAACTGTAAATCGATAGGTGTAACGACGTTTAATTGTTCATTTTGTGATATGACGAGGCTCGCAATTTCTATTAAGGTTTTCAACCAAAGTGCTTCTTTTAAAAAAAATTAATCGCAGTTTCACTAATACCTATTTTCTAAAGTTTCTGCACCATGAAGTAACAGTCTAAAAATGGAACCATGTGTATAACTTAAGTGTAAAAATGATATTCATTTTTAGGATGTTATAAGGTTAGAGTGTTTTCTTAAGTGTTTAGAAGAGTGTTAATGGAGCAAATGAGCCCTTCTTGGTCTTCCTATACAAATTTAGCCACCCTTGGGCCAATAGTAATTAATTTCCTACTGTAGAACATTTTGGTCCATTTACATGAGATTTTCATTTTCACAATTAAATGTATATATAAGGAATTATCATTTAAGATTCACTTAACACTAATCAATTTTAATTTAATACTAATCAAGATTAATTTATTTTAAGCATGGTTAGTTTTAATAAATCAAGGTTCATTTAATTTAACCGTGGTTAATTTTAATAAATCAAGGTTGATTTAATTTAACCATGGTTAATTTTATCTCTCCATATAAATGTTATTGTCTTATATGCCATTAAGAGTTTGGTGACGCATGGGGTGAGTCATCTCCTCATTTAACACATGCCAATTTCATGCACATGGATAAGCTCCAAGTTCCATGCCTCTACTTCTTAGTTTCTTTCCCTCCTAACTTTCCAAGGATATTTTGGTAATTTTTTGAGAATATCCCACAAAGTTTCTAAACTATTATCCCAAATTTTCTAACATTTATTAGTTTGTTCCGTAATCATTCTTATGTCAATTACCATTTTTCCAGGAATAGTTTACCCTTATAGGAGACAATGCTTTCTAAGGGCATTTTGGACGTTTTCAGTGGCGTTTTCATTCTTTCTTTATTTTTAATCTTTCTTCATGACTTTCTAGCTATCATTGATGATTCCTAAGCTTTTATAATTCATTTTATTTTTTATTTTGAATTTCTTGCACATTTATTTGTTGTTGTGTTAGCATAGGAACATTTTCATCATTTTAAAAAAGTTCTCTAATTTCCTTAGAAATTTCAAGAGAAATTTTGTAATTATAACTTGTCAATCCCTAAAATAGAGAGAGAAATTTTGGATGTTACAAAAATTTTTTCAAGCCTTTTCCAAGCTAAATGGGCATAACACCATGTCAGCATACTAATTTCTTAATTAGTAAAGGGTAATTAAGACAGAGAGGGAGTGGGCTAACTAATGTACATTTTAGTATAAATACTTTTTCGAAATTTTACTTTCAAGTCTCAAGAAGCCAAACAACATGGTCATATGGCCCTTATTGTTTATTAAAATTCATGGTGATAAAGAAGAAAAATAGTAAAAAAAAATATTCATCCAATATATTGCTAAGTTAGTTTTTAAAGCACCATATCTTAAATGAGCAATGTAGTGTCAGTTTACAATTAATATAGTTATCAATCTAGACAAAACAAAATAAAAAGTAAGAGAAATTAAGGTAAATTAAACTATTCACAATTCTTGCAAATACTAAATGAACACATGGCCTGATCTCAAGGGAATAAAATCCCTGTTCTTGTGACAAACCACATACATGAACACATTAGCTACAAAATTTTGAAGGATAAAATTTATGTCTCTAATAGCTACAAAATTTTGAAGGATAAAATTTATGTCTCTAATAGTTAGTACACTTTCAATGTCCTCCAATAATTTTTACTCAATCATGGCAGGTGTAAACACTCAATTATGTCCAAGGTCTCATTTTTAAATTTAATTAGTAAATAAACAATGATTTAAATAATAAATAAAATAAATAAGCAAAATGATAATAACAAAAAAGAAAAAGAAAATAAAAATGGAAAAGGTAACAAAAATAATAAAAGAGAAGGATTAGAAAAAAAATATAATAATCATAAAAAAAAAGAAAACAAACAAATAAACAGAAAAACAAACAAATAAACAGATAACAAAATAAATAAATAATAAAAAACAGCAAAAAGTAAATGAAATAAAGATAAAAAATAAAACAAAGTAATAATAAATTATATAAAAAAATGAAAAATAAGAAAATTAAAAAATAAAAACTAAAATACAAAAAGTAAGAAAACAATAAATAAAAAATAAAACAGAAGAACTAAAAAGCTAAATAAAATAAAAAAAAGAAAAAATATAAAAAATATAAAAGAAAAACAGAAGACAAAGTAAAAATAAATAAAAAAACTAAAAATAAGTTGAATAAAAGTAGAAAGTAAAAAACTACAGAAAATAACTAACTAAAGAAAAAACCAGAAAATAACTAACTAATTAAAGAAAAAAAAAACAGAAAGGAAAAGAAAGAAGAGGAAGGGGAGAAAAAAAAGAGGGGCAGCTGGGGGGCTTCCTTCTTGATCTCTCTGGTTCCCAAGGTTTCCCAAAGTTTTCAGAAGTTCTTCTCTACAAATACTTATCAAGTTCTGCTGTAAGTAGAATCAAGGATAGTAATTTTGTACATAACAGGATCCAATCTCAATTGAAGTTGTAAAGGAAGCTCAAGAAGCTGATTCTGTCCAGGTCAATACCTTCATTCCTTTCTTCTTTTGTAAGCATTTGAGGTAGTAAATCTTGTCTAGGATTTGTTCTGGCTATTTTTGCAAACCAAAATAATACTGTGTTACGAAGTTTTTGAGCAAATGTGCATCAAGGTTTTCATTCAAGTTCGAAGTCAAGAATTCTAGTTAATTTCTGCACATGCTTGGTGGTGTTGTTGCGTTAAAACAAGGCTCGAAATCTTGTTAAATTATGGAGAATATCGTTGGCTTAATCACAGTGTTTGTGCCTTATTTTGCATCACTTGGCTGAATAGGGATAAGTAAACCTGCCTTTGATATAAATCAGATATAAATTCCTAGCATTATAAAAGTCACTTCCATGCATATTTTCTCGGTAATTCCATGCAAACTGGGTGAGTTAATTGCTTCGGTCCAATCATTGTTATGCACCGGTGATCATTCTGGCCCCGTCAAGTTTATTGAGCCCAAACAGGGTTAGAGTTTAAAGAATATGGACGCAAGATTTTGATAGATAATCTTGAGTTATAATCTTCGGTTCACAATGATCATTGGGGATCTTGGTTCATAACAACATGCATGGCCTGATCGAGTTCATATGCATTTGCTCGTGTGCACCCATGGTTTTGATCCAATTACACGTCAACAATGGTGATGCATCCTCAACTTCCAGTAGCAAGACAATCCTCGAGTTTGTGACCATTCTTAACATACGATGGATACATGGATATGTGCTCTAACGATTGTTCATGGTGGAAGATTCATGTGCTGAAAACTCACATGGTCAAGACCTTGAGAAGAAACGAACACCATGATCGAAGGTTACCTTAGCAGAGAAAGACTCCAAGATATACATGCTCTTTTGAAGAAGCACAGCCACATACTGAAATTTCAAGGCAAGCCATGATCAAATCAACCACATATGAGTGCAGGTCCCATATCATGATAACCATATCTATGTAAAGCAATCGACATTTGATGGTTGTAAGCCTGGCTCATATTACGTGCAAGTCACGGGCCCCATATCCTCTTTGGTTTATTGTGGAACTTGAACGTTGAAAGACAGCAACCAATGCCATTTTTCACATAAAATACTAGACGTGCATTCAAGTTGCTTCCTATTTATACTTATACCAAGCTAATATGATAATTGAGTGACATAGAACAGGGGTGCTACCTAGCTAGGGTCCACTTTCCTGCATGCATCAGCTGATTAGTGGAGAATAGTAAAACCAATAGCAATCAATGTTTTGGCATGTCCCATGCGGTGTCCACAGATACTGAAGAGCAATCTAGACATTGTCATAAGCAGAATGAGTTCTATACTTACTAAGCTTCACATGAAGTAGCTCCATGCAAGCGTTAAAAGATTAAGAAATTCTGCAAAATTCTTAAGCACTTGAGATGGAAAGGTTTTAGTGCTTCTTTTTCATGAAGAGCCTTCAAAAGACATTGTTATATGCTATGAGAGGGGGGCAGCATCCAAAACAGCTCCATGATTCTTAAACGTCCAAGTCTCCATGGCTCCAATTTTTGCATCAAGCTCCACTTTGCATGCACATGAAGGGCCAAGCCTTAAGCGAATGGTGTTGCCTTAAAAAAAACAAGCACGAGCATACACTGTGGGGAGCAACAGCCAAGACAGCTTTATGATTCTCCAGTACTTGAGTCTCCATGCATTAGATTCGCACACAAGTTCTACTCTACATGTATTTGAGCAACCATATACTGAGTTCGAGCAATATCCCGAGTAGTTTTTCAGTCCAAAATATGGTTCTTTAATAGCTAGGAATAGAGAAATGGCCAACAAATAGCTTATGCTGCATCAGTGAATTGAAGGAGATAAGCGTCAGAGCCAGCTTTGATCCTGCCACAAATGCCTTGCTCCTGGAGACATCGATCTGTTGCTATCTATAAGAACTGTTAATTTGTTGGCTTATAAAGAGTTTTTATGGTTTAGATCTTGCGATTGTATGCTTCTTTGCCAACGTATTAGGTTGGTGTGATTCCACCAAGTTCATTCACAAGCAGACCCTTTTTGCACGATCGCTTGAAAGGGCAGCAAGGCATGGTGCTTGCAGAAAACCTATGCATCCCTAAAAGGGGTATCCTCCTGGTAGGTCTTATGCTATCGATAAAGGCATGAAGTTGGAGTGGTTACAAGAAAATCTAAAGAAGAGGAGGCGTATGCTATGGTTCAATGATCATTAAGCAATGCATGCAAGTAAAAACTTCGTTCACGTCCAGGGATTGAATCATGTTGGCTTTAATTAAAAGAAAAAGCATTATATCACAATTGGACGAATAGCCCAGTGGTTGACCCGGTGCATGCACACTATTGTGCCCGGTGTTTGAGTCCTCCATTTACCATTTTTGTCCCCAAAAATATATTGGACAACATGTGACCTTTAAATGGACCAAAGTCTAACCGTGCAAAATTCTTGCATTGTTCCCGACAGCAGCGGGACCCGGCAACAACAAGATATCAAACATGTCTAAATTCTATCCGCCGGCAACTTCATTTCCCGGCAACAACAAGACATCAAACATGTCTAAATTCTATCCGCCGGCAACTTCATTTGCATTTTTCCCTAGCAACAACGGGACATCAAGCACGTTTAATTTCTTGCATTGTTCCTGGCAACAGCGGGACATCATTTGCATTTTTCCCGGTAATAGCGGGACATCAAGCACATTTAATTTCTTGCGTTTTTTCCGGCAACAGTGAGACATCAAGCACATTTAAATTCTTGCATTTTCCTGGCAACAGTAGGACTTCATTTGCATTATTCTCGGCAACAGCGGGACCTCATTTTCATTTTTCTCAGTAATAGCAGGACACCCAACATGTTTAAATTCCTGTCCACATCCTATTCAGGCATTGCGTTTTAAATTTTTGCATTCTGGCCTATTCAGGCCCTAGCACGTTTAAATTTCTACATCCCCACCTGGCTTAACAGGTCTTTTCCATTTCACTCTGCCTGTCTTAACAGGTCGTTCTTTTCCATTCCTGTTTTAACAGGTCTTTTTCACCGTGCCTATCTTAACAGGCTATTCTTTTCCATTCCTATCTTTACAGGTGTCTTTCATTTCACTTTTCCTTTCTTAACAAGCCATCTTTTTTTGTTCCTGTTTTAACAGGTCTCTTCTAGTTCACTTTGCCTGTTTTAACGGGCCATTCTCTTCCATTCTGTTAGCCTAATTAGGCTCTGCATTTCTACATTTTGGCTTGGCATAGGCCCTGTATATTTAAACCCCTTCAATTTATTACACGAGGCTTGCAAAGCTCATTCAAAATTTTCACATATTATTAGGGCAAGCATTCCTAAGTTTTCAGTCAAGCCCGAAACTTTCCTGGTACCCTAGAAGCATCATTCAGCTCCTTGATATTTGTAAGACTTGCCAATCAGACTCCCACCCATGCCAATTTTTATCTTTTATCTTTGACATAATTTGTTCACGTCTTTACTCATTTCTTACCGTGATAATCTAGAAACTTATTTCTTATATTATCTGGTAAGAAAATGAGTAAAGAGAGGCAAACTGTGAACACCGAACTATGTCCGAGGATAAATTTGAAACCCAAAATAAATCTTTTTGCCTAAAATTGATAAAAAACAAAAAAATAAAAGAAAAAAGAAAAAAAGAGAGAGAAGAAAGAGTAAATAATCATGAAAAGGAAAAGATCACAAATAGATGAAAATAAATTAAACAGACAAAAAGAAACAAAAAAATACAACAAAAAGAAAAAAAAATTAAAGTTCTGAAATAAAAATAGAAAAAATGAAAAAATAAATGACAAAAATAAATAAAAAAGAAGAGAAAAAAAGAAATAAATAACTGAAAAAAAAGAATAAAAAAAAATATATAATTAGAAAACTCAAAAAAAAGGGAAAAGAGGAAAATGGAAAAAACTGAATAAAAACACTAAAAAACAGAAAATTGGAAAGGGGGATAGAAAAAGCGGGCCGCCAAATATTTTTTTAAAAAAAAAGGAGGAACTCTCCCTAGGAAAGGATTTTGTTCTGGAATTCTCTCCCTCTCTGCATGGTTTTCAAGTACTTTTCAGCCAAGAATTCTCGACTCGGTTTTCTCTCGTTGGCTTCTTCTCTAAAGACTGGATCTCTTTCACCTGTACATTCGGATCTAACCATAGCCATCAGAAGTTTGGGTTAGTTTTTCTTCTCTCTGAAAAGATTCCAGGATTTGAGTTCATCCTCCGTTCATCAATACATTCTGTTTCGATCCAAAGGAGCAGCAACAAACCATGAGCACTCACCTCAAGATTTGAACAAGGATACAGTGTCTAGTGTTATCTCCATACATGTTAGTTTTTTTTCTTCTTCAAAATTCCTTCTCTGATTTTTTAGAATTCAAGGCTGGTTTCTTCTAATTAGGCCTTGATGACCTTCATTGATGAATTAGAAGGATGTTATTAGTTGATATTTGTTCTTGGTTGTTCGAGAACCAATTGGTTATGCTCCTAAAGTTAAGTTCTATCGTTGATTTAAGTTTGCTAATTCTGTTCGATCTACCGTATCATTGTCAAAGAGAAAATTTTGTTTGCAAGGCAAGCATTTTTTTTAAGCTGGTAAGAGCCGATCTATTGTCATAAACATGAGTACTTTGATTTAATTCTTCATGTTAAAACACTAATACTTGTTAAAGTCGAGAACTAGAGAGATTTCAAGAACATGCAGCAAGTGTCTCTACCTGCTAGTTTTGCTTATCAGCTCATTAGTTCTACACAAAATGCCTTAAAACTATAATCAACAACTGTGTGTGCAGGAGGACAAAAATAGTGCATGAAGTTTGGTGCTTGCATCTAGAAGTAGTTGACTCTTTATTGGCCTCCAATCTGCATAATTCTTCAGAGTTATTTGATGTTTGGAAAGGTAGACCTCCTTCCCTGATCATGAACATGAAGAAATCAGAAATGGGTGTGTATTTGTGATTGAGCTTCATGTACTTTGATCTGAACCATGACAATCTTCACTCTTTTCCAACTGCTTAATTGTTCCCAAAGCTTCTAGATGGTATAAAGCTCGTTATGAGTAAACCTGAAACCTGATATGGCATAGTAGATAACATTTGGTTCTTTCCCTGACCTCTGATCTAATTTCAATTCATGATTTTCATCTATGTTAGTTTAGAGTAATTTCAATTGGCTATAGATAGGAGTAAGGGAGGCATGATTGAATAAGAAATTGCTTATGGTCTAAGCCTGCTAGATTCCAACAACTTTTGAAAACAGGAAGGCTGATATTCAGTATTTAATACTGGGCTATCAGGAGCCTAAAATTTTGGAACTAAAAGCTTGCAACCTTAAGGCCGAATTAGAATGAATCACTTTGGAAATAGATGGAAGAACCAGAACCATTGATCTTCTAGCTTGTACCAGCTTAGTCCTTAGGTTCCCTTCAGCCTCCAGGCCAGCCTCTGGCACCTTGATCCTATAGTTCATATTTGTTCAAGCCCAGCATCTACACCTATATTTCGTTCGTCCAATGCATCAATAAAGGGTCTAGGATTGTTCGTCTTCACGATTGCTATCTTCATTCCCGACTGAAAGTGCCGACTTTGACTCAATTAAAAGCCTTCGAGCTGCTGCTAGTCCATATACTTTGATTAAGTTAGGTATTTTGCTAGATATCATAGTAAGCCCAGCTATAAATATCCATCTTCTACATCAATCTCTGCTGAAACACAAGTGCTGCAGTGGCTATTAACGAACCTATAAGTCAGCATAGTACTCTAAGTGCCAAAAAAAATAATTTGAGTGAGGTTATAATTGATGGCTGTGTTGGAGTCTAGTTTCCAATTTTAGTTACTGATCTTCTCAAAAGTGAGCAACCAAAACATTACCTTCCTTGACGTCAAGTATGCAATGTCAGCTTTGAAAAATAAGTCTAGGACCCATAGCTTCACGTAGCCTTTGCACCTTGATCACGGGGATTTGCATCCATTCACTCAAGTAGGTAATTCAATCATTGTAACGGTAGAGACTCTGCCATAGATAGCTAGCAAAATTAATTTGTCAGCTTACATCAAGTCTATGAGAGTGGCAGTGGCGTCTTCATCATTTTTTAGCAAGCAGCATGAGAAACCCTACTATCAGTGCAAAAACAAGTCGATCATCTCATGTCGTCCAGCGTTGCATTGCATGAGGTTGTTCCCAGTATTGTATTTACTTTCATAGCACCTTTTATAGGGAACTTTGCAGCCAAACTGACCCTCGGGTGACAAGTTTGTTGGACACCACACCTACTCGAAAAGCTACGTGAGAAAACTTTAGAGAAACTGGAAATTGGAAATATATTTGTTGTGTCATTGTTTGTGTATGATTCAGAATTGGTTCCTTTTGATGACTTGATTTCCTTAGTCAGCTATCCGTCAAGTTGCCCAGAGTTAGCATCCACTAGGATTCTAAAAGACTCTGATTGGGGCAGTGGGTTGTAGATATATTTTTCAATAACAATTACGGATGCTTGAGCCGAAAACTTTATCTCCAAAACTGTCGTATGCTTGTAGTTCATCGTCTAGGAAAAGTTTTGGGGTGGCAATACCAGCCTCAGGACCTGATCCTTGATATACTACAAATAGACATCCATTCTAGCCTTAGAATGTTATGCCCCTGGCTAAGTAAAAGACGATTCTTCCTAGAGTAAACAATGCAAGATCTTAACAAATTACCAGATTGCATACATATTAAGTTCGGGCTCTTTTTAAAAGCATATCATTGGCCCTGGTTCATGTCTCGTACTGTAAAAAAAAAAAAGCCACCAATTTGCTTACAAAGATTCTAATTCTTATGGTTATGGCGACACCCAAGAACTAGTAATGGGAAGAAACGTGAAGGCAACTGTGACAGGTTTCCCAGTAATGGTATCGTGCCCCTCGTTCGTGATTGAAGTCAATTGGAAGTGTTATAGGCCTGAGGAATCTGGTAGAGATCCAAAAGGAGACTTTTGTGCTTAAAGAGAAAATATCAAGGCTGCTAAAATCTAGGTCACGGGTTGTAAGTTACTGCCTTGTTTAAATTCCAGGAAGAAAACAAGAAACTGAGTTGGTGTAATAAATCCCACGTAGATTGGGTTTCTCTACATGAGGGTACAATCCCATGCAAAGATTTTGAATAAAATATTTTTGGAAATGAAAAGGAAACTCAACCCATGCAAGCTTCGTTAATATTAATTAAGTTGAACAATATAAGTCAAGAGCCCAAATGGCTCAAGTGGTTAGGCCAACTGCATGTTGTTTGCCGGCCCCAAGTTCGAACATGCCCAGTTGGGCCTATCACATTCTCTCATATTGCAGTTGATGGGCCATGAATTCGGCCGCTGCTCAATTAGGCCATGTGCCGTTAAAATCTTTTATATTGGGCCCTGCTAGCAGCATATTCAAAATGGGTCAGAAGCCTGTTTCCCAAAATACCCACCTTCAAATAAGCTAAGGCTCACATTAATTTTTTATTTATTAAGCTTATTTTTCTAATATAGATCAAGTTCCATTCTTTTTTATTTTATAATCAAATCCATTTAATGTTTAATCAAATTTTTTTTTTTTTATAATTTGAATCAAGCCCAATTCTTTTTAATTTGTAATCAAATCAATTTCCTAATATGGTTCAAGCCCAATTTCTTTTTAATTCATTTTCTTAATCAAATTCACTTTTCCAAACTCGGGTTAAGCCCAACTCCTTTTAACTCGTAAATATTTTTTTTATCAAGATCGTTGTTTATCAACTTCGCTAAAAAAATGCTGTTCCCAAAATATTTGTTTTTAATTTTCTAAAATTCATGCAATGGAGTCTAATACGAACAAGCAATCTTCTCTGCTATTCTGTATTTTAATTCGTGCGAATCCATACACGGCTTTCGATGATTTGGATTTTGCAAGCATGCGATTTTAGAAAATCATTATTTATCAACTCCGCTAAAAGACGTTTGTTCCAAAAATATCTGTTTCTAATTTTCTAAAATTCATGCAACGGATTTTAATACGAATAGGTAGCCTTCTTTGTTGTCCCATGTTTTAATTCGTACGAATCCATAAACATCTTCTGATGGTTTGGATTTTACAAGCATGTAATTTTAGAAAATCACTGTTTACTAACTCCTTTAAAAAAAACGTCTATTTCCAAAAAACGTTTGTTTTCTTTCTAAAATTCGTGTAACGGATTATAACACGAACAGACAGCCTTCTCTGCTGTTCCGTGTTTTAATTTGTTCAAATTCACTCGCGGCTTACGACGGTTTGAGTTATGCAAGCACGAAATTTTAATCTATTCAAATCAATTTTTCCTAATATCACCCCTCTATTTACCAAGAGATCAAGTCTCTAAAAAACTAGAACTACGTAAGCCTTGAGTTTCCCATTGCACCAGGAAATACGTAGGAGCGGGATCGAGTCCTGTTAGGCTATCTTCCACCAACCTATTTATTTTCATTCTAAATTTAAGAGATCAAACAATTTTCAAAAATAACAAAATCACACACTTAGTTTGAGGGTATCGTTCTTCGGAACAGGTAAGTAAGGTGCCTAACACCTTCCCTACTCGTAACCGACTCCCAAACTTCGAATCTCTTCCTCAAGTTAAGATTTTTCCAAATCTTTTCCCTTAAATAAAATTTGGCGGCGGCTCCAGTTATCAATAATAAATTCATTTAAAAATTTTAGCTAGTTCGTCGTCTCGTTGTAATTACGGTTACGACAGCGGGCAATCAAAAAATCACTAAATGGTTTACACTCTTGTAAAATTTTCACAAATCACAAAATGCTTTCTTAAGTGCGACTGGTGCCTAAATTTTTCAACTCCAATTTGAAGAGAATACCAAATATCATAGAAAAAAGTTTCTTCCACTTGGGGAGACAAAGTTAGAGAATCAAGGAATACCTAGTCAAAAGAATCTAAAGCAATTGCAACATCTCTATAGCCTGTTCTTATTGGAACAACCATCAGAGAAAACCAATCATTGAAATTTGCAATAAAGCTATGTTTGGCCAAAGAAAGTGGCATTTAATCATGATTTTTCCTCCCTTTCTAAGTTGTAACACCCCTATTTTATGCTTAAGTTGTATTTGTGGTTTCATTATTAGACTAGTACTTCATGATGCGGTATCTTTTTAGAAATTACTAATAGTGAAAATATGATAATTTATTTTTAAAACCTTGGTTGAAAATGCAAGCCTTATCGTAGCAATTATCATAGCAAAAAGTAAATGATCAAGCATTGTGACTCACGTCTTAATTTATTTTGATTACTTGATACATAATAGAATAATGCATACATAATCGGTTCTTATTATTTATACAGACCTTGATAATTTATACACACTCTTACATTCAAAAATTAGTGTAAGGGACTTAATACCCTTTCATACATCACAAACATACACTATACAATTATTTCTCACACTACATATTACTACACATAACCACTGCTACCATATCTAATACATGATTATCTACATATCACTTATTTTTATTACAGTTACCCTTGACTATCATACAAAATATAAATTATTAGGGCGAGACTAAATTTCCATCTACGCTTTAGACATAAAGATCATGAGGCTCTAACCATCCCACTTATGTTGTCAATCTCTATGAATACCACTGCTTTCATAAATGACATTATTAGGATCTGAAAATGAAAATGGTGGGAGAAGGGTGAGAAACTGTTTCTCAGTAGGATTTTACTTTAACTATAGTGTCAACATTTTCAACCCAACTACTTCAATATAATTAGAAACATGACATGCATACAAGCCCACTATTAAATTTTTATAAAATCTTTAGCTAAAGTGGGTTTCCTTTTATAATTGCAGAACTAACCTCTATTACATGTATACAAGCACTTATTCTGCATTTCATACATCTTTCATTCTCTTAAGATCACGTTACATTATATAAAAGATATCAAATTTAACTATCATTTCATGCATGCCTTAATCATAATTCATTCTTATTCTCTAGTCACCCTTTCTGCGATAATTTAATTTAAGGCATATCATTCACATTCTTAGTCAAACAATATCTTACCCTTCCCACATACTCTACCTTCTATTTTAGGATATAAGCTCATTCTGGATGGTCGTCACCATCATAATTTCTTTAAGCCCTATGGCTTCTCTATGGAAAGTCCTGTGATCTCCATATGTGAACAAACCTTGTGACTTGGCATGGTAAGAATAGTGTCTTCAATTTTCATATGGAATTTTCTTTAGTGATCTCTTGACTTATTAGGTTCCATTTTAAGTCTTTGTGATAACATACATGCTCAATATTAAATCAATATGGTATGCACAAATGACATCCAAGTCATCCAATTTCTTATATAATTCATCCACTCATGAAACCATAATTCACATCAATTTTCATGCATAATTCAAGAGAGCACATACAGCCTATAATCCAATCTACCTTCACATTTATCATTCACATATGAGCATCATATAACACATCATTTTTCTAAATAATCAAGAGTAAATTCCATACACTTTACATTCTTCTTTGTGTATTAATACGGAAACACAACAATTTGACATAATTATTCTCAATAAAAACCAACTTTCTAATCAATATTTCTTAATTATGCTTAATGTAGATTTCTTGGATAGAATTCAACCTTCCTCTAAGAGCTTATCCATCTTTCCCTATTTCATAAGATTTATAATAAATCTCTCATAGGAACCTAGTCCACTCATCCTTCTAAACTACCTCACAACCTTTCCTTTTCTCAAAGATTAAGTTTTCCTTAAATAATTTTAATGTGAGATTATGAAATGTTGGATTTCTAATCTAGTTAGCCAAATGACCTCTTTGGTTATTTATTCTTTGTGTTCATTAATTTGAATGTTTTATGCACAACTTTCTTAATTCAAGTTTATGTGTTAGGAGTTTTATGTTTTCTTGGCTAATAACTTTTGCTAATCAAATTTGAACCATTAATGAACCTACTTACCTATCTCCTTGCCCATGAATTCAATCTTTCTTACTCGTGCCTTGTTTAAATATCTTTAAGCATCCAAATTAGTCTACTTTTCCTAATTAGTTCATAGATGGCCAAATCCACTTCCTAAGGTCCTAAAGCATTATGGTTTATTTTTTCTTCCCTTAGAATGTGATTTACTCTAGTTAGGACTTAGGTTATTAATTCATACCAATCTTATAAATTTTTAGGGCTTTTCCTCCTTGTTTAATAAGTATGGCTGAATGTCCATCTTCCTCCCTCTACTCCACAATTAATTTCTACTCACCACCTTATGCCTATTTGAGTTCATTCTTAAGTCTTAATAAGGTTTTAACTTATTTTAACTAATTAAAGCAAGCATGGCCAAATGGTTACCAAACCATTTCCAAACCTCTCCTAAATCTATAATTCCTTTCTTATACTTTATTAGGATCCTCTTTACACCTTAATCAAAATTTTAAACTTTAGTTTCCTTCATTAAGTAAGAGGTGGCCGAATTCACAAAGTGTTGAAACAAGAGTCCTTTTCTAAATTTCTTCTCACTTGGCCTTTGTGTTATGAATGTTAGTAATTGGTACATCCATGTCCTTAGATCCATCATTTTTTGTCCTTACTCCATATCTTTGGTCATTGTCATGGAAGGTCTTAAGTTTCTTATTCAACTTTGGGTCCATAATTTCACTCTTTCTCTTACTAGTTTTAAAGTCTAAGTTTAAAGTTAAGTTTATATCTTTTATGGCATAAATTTTTATTATTTTAGGATATTTATCATTTGAGTCTAGATCTAGACTTTTATCAAAGTCCAACTTCAATATTAAAGCTTTTAAAAAGAGATATAAACAATATTACAACTTTGAACATAAAGACTTTAAAGAAAGCAATTTTCAAGGAAACCAAGTGTAGATTTACTAGATATACTCCAAGATCTATGATATGAACCTCAATACCACTTTGCATGATCAAGTCCACCTAGAAAAATACATAACTCAGAGAGAAGGCTCATTGAAAAGAGGAAGGTTAAAAAAAGATAAAAGAGGTAATTGGAATTTACGTAAATGCACTTTCAAGAAAAAGTGGCAGACATGATCGTGAATTTCATGGACACAAATCAAGATCTTTATGAAAGGACTTATAAGAAGATATTTTATTTATTTTATTAGATTTAGTTTTCAATTGTTAGGATTTGATTAAATTATTTGACTAAGATTTGTTAAGATTTAATTAGGATTATGTTAAATATTTGAATTATATAATAGATAGATGCTATTAGGATTTAGTTATGGTTTCCTTATATTAGTAATTGCATAAGTATAAATAGCTCTTCTATGAGTAATGGATGGAGATTATTGATGAATAATAGTATTTTCTCTTTGAGAGTTTTTCATCTCTGTGTGACTTGATTCCCTTGGTTCTTGGGCAAAGAACTACCCTTGATAATGTTGGTTCTTCTGGCAAGTTGCGGTATGGGTCACGTTCCTCTTGATAACTTCGATGCTCTCTTGCAGGTCGCGATTTATGTCAGGTTCCTTATTTTATGTTATCCTTGTCCTCAAGACATTCCATTATTGTTTCCGTTTTCCCATTTATTTAACCTACATTGTGAAGATCGGGACCACCCCCATCGATTCATATTAATCTATCCATCCCTTACTTTGAGAACTTCAAAACATATCACAAAAACTCTCAAATCTACCCCAAGCTATTAAAAATCAATTTTAAGAAATTTTAATCGATTAAATTGCTCCAAAGGTTTCTAGAAGCACTTTTGTAACACCCATAAAATTATCCTAATGAACCATTAGGGTTAAAAATACCTTTAGAAAGAAACAAGGTACGGATAAGAGTAAAAAAAAAAAAAGAGAAATTAGAAAGTTTAGTGCAAATGATGAAAATTTCCCTACACTTGGGCAACCCAAATAATGTGTAGGAAAAATATAAACCAAAAGCCAAAAGACATTCTAGGGATTTAAGAACATTAAGAATGGTTAAAAAATTCATAAGAAAATATTAATAATAAAGAAGGAAATTAAAAAACCCTTAAAAAGCTCTAAAAGCGTTGAAAACGCTCCTAGAAAGATTTGCTTTTTGCAAAGGGCTAATTTGTTCCCAGAAAAATATCAAATGACATTAGATTAACTCAGGAACAAACCAAGAAGTTTTAGAATTATTGGAGGAACAATTTAGGAACTTGGGTAACGTTGAAAAATTACAAAAGGGCCTATAGAAGGCCTAGAAGGCAAGAAAGAGTGAGGAAGAAGCCAAAAGTGGGTCCCAAATGATTTGCATCAAAATTCCATGTGGAAAACATGGTGACGACTTAGCATATGAGTCCATGCAAAATTAAATGCATAGAAGACAAAAGTAATAAATGTAAAGATTCTTTTTTAATTAAAATGAACCATGCTTAGGGTAAGTTAAACCTGATTAGTGACATACTCAGCCTAATTAGTACTAATCTAATTCTAAAAGGATAATTTCTCAAATTTTTTAATTATTTTGGAAAATGGAAATTCCATGCAAAATTACCAAAATTCCTTTAAGTGAAAAATTATTCTTAAAATGCCCTTGCTTGGGTGAATCTGCTTAGCACCATGGAAGGCTCCATTTATTTTAGATTTCACTCCCTAAATACTTACAAAATCTCTCCAAACTCTCTCCATGTTAAACCTAATCCAAAAACCCTAACCTTTCACCTTAAGCTTAAGTTTCCATCTTTGAAATGTAAGCCAAAATCAACCTCTAAACACCAAGCCCCACCAGCATCACTAAGAGCTCTTTGGGGACCACCAAGGGGGGACCAAGTTTATCCATCACATCCATACCGAAACCCCACACTAAGTCTTCATCAAATAGGATTTTCTACTTTTTTTAAGTTTAAAATCATTTTTATGGCTAGTTTTCTTCTTTTTGTAGATGCTTTCTCTAAGATCCATAGATCTCCTTTTGTTTGAACTCATGAGAGCTCAAGACTATCTTTGAATGGTTCAAAATTAGCATCACCATTTTTTAGTAATTTTTAGAAGTTAAAATGAATTTTGAATGGATTAAAGTGCTTCTAGCTACTTTAGAAGTAATTTAATCGGTTAAATTCTTTAAAAAATCATTTTGATGATTTGTGCAGTTTCGAGAGGTCATGAGGAAAATTTTTGAAGTGTTTTTGATATGAAATAGATGGATCTTGGAGTAGATCTAGCAGATCTACACTTACTTGTCTTGGAAAAAAATGCTATCTTGAAGATTTTTATGTTTAAAGCATGAAAATTGTTAATTTTCTTACTATTGAGGACTTGTGTGATAAAATGTCCAAATCTGACTAAAATACTTAAAAGCATAAGTAAAATGAAGTCATAAGTCCCATAAGCTTGCCTTGGGCATAGATCTAAAATCTATTAAGAGAAAATTACAATTTCGGGACCAAGAATGGAACAAGTTTCATAAAACACCTATGACTCTCTTTGACCATGACCCAAGCTAAGGACTTTAGACAAGCCTTATATGGATCAAGTGGTTAAGGTGCTGCAAGTGCACAAAATCATGGAACCAAGGTTTTATGTGAAGAAATTTTGAAAAGGTGACCTTGGAAGCTCAAGGTGAGCATTTGGCCATATGAGCCAAGTTCAGGGTAAAATTTCAAAAAAATTATAAAGATGGTAAAAACTATATGATTAAGTCCTAAATGGTGTGAAACAACTCTTAGGAAAGAAAAATTGAACTGAAATGTCCTAAGATCACTGTGTGTGAATTCAATCACCTTTGGTTAATTAAAGGAAAATAAGTTTAAATTTTTATTAAGGATGCATTAAGAACCATCAATAGGCATATGGGAAGATTTAAAAGTGTAAGAAAGATTTAGAAGTGGCTAGGTCCATATTAGCCAAAATTGATGAAATCAAGTGCAATGCATAATTAAAACTTAGGCATAGATTCAAGGATGCACAAGCTAGTAATTAAAAATGAACCATGGAGTTGTGAGGAGGAACATGGACATTCGGGTACAATCTTTAGGAGTATAAGAGAAGCCTTAAAATTTAATTAAACTTGGTAAAATTTATGGCCTAAACTCTAACTAGAAGGACTCACCAACTTAAGTCATATAAAGATGAAATTGGATGCCTTAAACTTTAGGAGTAGCATTTGGCCACCTTTGGGTTAATTAGATAAGGAGTTTAAATTATTGACTAGGGTTAATTAAGAATCCCTCACATATAAATAGAAAGGATTAAAAGTGTAGGGAAGTTTTAGAAAGGGTAGGAACTCCTCTCGGCCATGGTAGCTAAGTTAGTGAAAGGAAGTTAAAATTTTCATTGACTTAAGTCTAAATTTAGGCATGCATAAATTGATTAATTAGGAAGGAACCGTGGGGTTGAAAAATGTTATAGACCATTCAGCCATGACCTCTAAGTTTGAGGGAGAAGTCTTAAAAATTTCTAAGCTAGGTAGTGGTTAGTGACCTAAACTTCAACTAGTAGAAATAATCTTCTAAGATAAAGAATAGAGAACTAGAAGGCCTTAGAAACCTTGTTCATGCATTCAGCCACCTTGGGTTAAACTAAAGGGAGATGAGTTTAAAATGTTGATCAAGGTGTAATAAGGATGCTCACCATGTAAAATAAATGAATTAAAGTTTAAAAGACACTTATAAAATGTCATGGACACAATTTGACCAAGGGTGAGCAAATTGATATAAGTGAGTTAAAATCTTGCTAACACATAACCTTTAAACATAGTTTGACTAGGTTATGCATTAGACATTAAAATTGAAGTGCACAAAGAATAAAACTTAAGAGATGTCATTCAACCACCTAAAGGAAAACTTCTAACTTTTATAAAAATCATGCGAAACAAATTAACCTTAGAGAAAAGAAAGGTTAAGGGATGTCGCAACCGTAATTCCGACGAGACGACGGACTCGCTAAAATTTTAAAAATGATTTTGATGATGCGGAGTCGCCACCAAATTTTTGTTTAAGGAAAAAAGATTTGGAAAAACCCTGGATGAGATTTAGGTTCAGGAGTCGGTTACGAGTGGGGAAGGTGTTAGGCACCCTACTCGCCTGTTCCGAAGAACAGTACCCTTAAATTGAGTGTGTGATTATTTGAAAATAGTTTGATCCCTTTTATTAGAGTGAAAATAAATACTTGATGGAGGTTAGCCTGACAGGACTTGATCCTGCTCCTACGTATTCCCTGGTGCAATGGGAAACTCAAGGGTTACGTAGTTCTGGTTTGATGTGAAGGCTTGACCTTCAAAAAGTGTTTAAAAGGAATGTTTGAAAAGCTTGAAGGCTTGACCTTCAGAGCTACTTGGAAAGTAACATTTGAAAATGGCTTGATTTTTTTGAATATTTTAAGGAGAATCCTTAATCCACATATGCACAGGATCCAAGACAACTACGACTACACTGGGATCCATACGAATTCCTAAACCCCGAACAGCAGAAAAAGCTACCAGTTCGTGCTTAGGATTCATCGCGTGAGACTTAGGGATTCTAAAAATGAAGTTTTATTATTTTACAAAAGGAATATTCAGTCCACATGTGCACAGGGTCCAAGACAACTATGGCTGCACTTGGGACCCATATGAATTCCTAGGAAGCGAACAGCAGAAAAAGCTACCAGTTCGTCCCCAGGGTTCATTGCATGAGACCTAGAACCAAATGAATTTTGTTTAAAAGATTAATCTTGATTGGAAAGATTTTGACTTGATGTGAAAGAAAGAATTTTAGGTTTGTTTTGAGAATTTGATGGAAAAAGCTATATATAGAGTGATGAGGAAATTTTATTGGGGTTAGTTTTGTAACTATTAGGAATTTTGGGACAATTTGGTAATCATTAGGAATTTTGGAGCAATTTGATAATTATTGGAAATTTTGGGATTTATTTAGCAATTATAGAATTTTTGAGGGGTAGTTTGGTAATTCAGGCTTGAGGGATATATCTGGAATTAAAAAAGGTTAGGGGTAATTTGGGTATTTTAGAAGTTGGGACATGTTGGGCATTATTTGAAAAGGTTAGGGGTAATTTGGGTATTTTAGAAGTTGGGACATGTTGGGCATTATTTGAAAAGGTTAGGGGTAATTTGGGTATTTTAGAAGTTGGGACATGTTGGGCATTATTTGAAAAGGTTCGGGGTAATTTGGGTATTATAGAAGTTGGGATAGACTGGGAATTAATTGAAAAGGTTAGGGGTAATTTTGGTATTTTAGAAGTTGAGACATGTTGGACATTATGGAAATGGACCGGGGCGATTTAGTAATTATAGGCAAGGGACAGAATAGGAGTTATCCAATTCTTACAGGGGCAGGGGCAGTATCGTACTTTCATCCTGATTCTGCATGGGAAATAATCCTTAGAAAAATGCCTCATGCAAGATTCGAAGGCGGGGCCTCTATGGTTGAGGGGGCAGTATGCTTACCACTACACCGTATCTCCTGTTGACGTTATAATGTCCTTTTCTAGATTCAATATTATACCCCATGTTCATACACCTATTGTGAGTATAGCCCTGACTGCACCCCTTTCTCCTTTGGCTTCTAATTTTGCAAGCTCCTGGGGCTTCACAAAGTTTCCTCTCGTGGTCTGCTGATATTGGTTGAGAGGGGCAATAGGACTCTTCAACTCGGGTGTAGTGCCGTGAGTCTCTGATCAACATAGACGTAATGCAGAGGTCTACAACGAAGGTGGCAAATGTAGAATACTTGCCCCTGTTTCAGTGGTAGAGTGTGGTGATGTAATTAAAACGCTTTCTTTAAGACCTCACTAGGGGATGTCTCTGCTCCTGCTAAGGCTCGTTGGAAGCTACTTATCTAATATAAACATATCTCAGGGTGGCTTAGGAATTTTAAGGAGCCTTACGAGGTATCTTCTACAAGGATGACATGCGCAAAGTGCTTCGACACCTAGGTCCTCCTTCAGCCACTCCTCTCCGAATTTACCCTCTGCCTATCTCCTGATCGTTGAGGTCTAAATTGAGTTCCTACAGGGGCAGTGTCATGTGGTTGGAGAGGGACCTCCTTCCCCTGTTTCTCTCTGTTTTGGCTAAAGGAGAAAAATTCGAATGTAGGGGACATCAATCCATTCCCTGATTCACCCTGATTTGAGTACAGGGTTGTTCGAGTGTAGGGGGAAGTTTATGCAATTAATGCAGAACGTGGCCACAGGATCAAGCTTCCCTGAAACAAAGATTCTCCCTTCCTCTAAAGTGAGAATCAATTGAAGTGAGGTTCATTCGTTCCCTCCTAGAGGTTCCTTCCCCTGGACATTTGAGGGGAACACAGTGGTGCCAAGATAACAATTTTACCTTATCTAATTTCCTTATTCTGTTTGGGCACCTAACCACCACTAATGTTCTATGTAATCTTGCACATTCAGATTTCAGTTCAAGCATATCAGAAGAGAACCATAAACCGAAGATTCTTGTTTTACTCATGGGTTTTTCTTTGGACTATATCAATTATGCGCACAGATCAGCTCTTTTTATCAAGAAGAGGGAATTACATCTAGCTTAACCTTCAACATTTAATCTACTTCTTGAATCCAGATTACAGAAAATTCGAGTGCCTTAACTCAGAATTTTATCAGGAAGAGGGAGCAAATGCTTAGCCTAACCCTCAATGTTTTAGCATGTTATTCAAATCAAATTTCAGCATAATGCAATCAGAGGTTCAAGCAAGGGTTAACCAATTCTTGGTTCTTATTCATATCGTCAATCTTCAGCATAATTCTTATGATCAGAACCAGTCATTATTAACCTGAATTCGTCAAAGAATCTTGCGTTCTGATGGAACGATCCTTCGTCCCCAGTTCAGATTCGTGATGTCGATCTTGACGCTGTGCTCCCGAGACTCTGCTATTCTTCTTCTCTGTTATCCTCCCTCTCTCAATTCACTCGTCTCTCCTGATGCTTTCTCAAAGTCAGCCCCCCAAAAGAAGCCCTCGCTCAAGGCTTCTCCCTTCTTTTATAACCTCAGCCAGACCTTTTTATTTTTCGCTTTTGTTTTTTTATTATATTATTATTTTTTCTTTTTCTTTTTTTTTTTCGCTCGCTTTCTGTTTTAAATTTAACTAATACTGTTTTTGTTTTAACTATTTCTGTTTTTATCTTCTTTATGTTTATTATTTAACTTAGTATTAGTTTCTTGATTAACTTTATAATTGGGGGGGCCTCGGACATAAATGGATGTTTACAGTTTGCCCCTCTTTACTCATTTTTCTAGCAGATAATATGAGAATTAATTCTCTAAATTATCGGGATAGGAAATGAGTAAAGACGTGAACACTTTATGTCCGAGGCGGACTTTTTGAAGAAAGTCCGAGAGTAACACTAGAAGCCTTGAACTTAAAGTGAACTTCATGGATGCCTGGAGGGTGGCGGTTAAATGGTGTTGCCGGCTTCATGTGCCGATAGAGTTTAAATATGCAAGGTTTGATTGCATAACCTGATTAGGCTATGAGTACAAGAAAAATGAGGTGAGAGGGGCCTATTTGAGGCAGGAGAGCATGCAAGAACAAAAATGTAAGATATGTACAAGGTGGCCTGACAATATAGGCCGAAGTGCAGAAAAGAAAACTTTAATATGCAGAAAGGGAAACTTGATGGTGGCCTGACACTATAGGCTGTGATGCAGAAAACTAAACTTCATGAGGCCTGACAACATAGGCCATGGTGCAGAAATGTAAACTTGATGGTGACCTGACACTATAGGCCATGATGCAGAAATTTAAACTTGATGGTGGCCTGACAACATAGGCCATAATGCAGAAGTTTAAACTTGATGGAAATCTCGTTGTTGACGGAAAAATGCAAATGAAATCCTGCTGTTGCCAGGATGAATGCAAACCTGCTTGACAGGTGAACGGAAATTAAACATGCTTGAAGTCCTGTTGTTGACAGGAGAATGCAAATGAGGTCCCGCTGTTGCCGGGAAAATGCAAATGAAATCCTGCTGCTGCTAGGATAAATGCAAACCTGCTTGACAGGTGGACAGAAAATAAACGTGCTTGAAGTCCTGTTGTTGACAGGAGAATGCAAATGGGGTCCCGTTGTTCCGGGAAAATGCAAATGAAATCCTGCTGTTGCTAGGATAAATGCAAACCTGCTTGACAGGTGGACAGAAAAATAAACGTGCTTGCAGTCCTGTTGTTGACAGGAGAATGCAAATGAGATCCCGATGTTTCCGGGAAGATGCGAATGAAATCCTGCTGTTGCTAGGATAAATGCAAACCTGCTTGACAGGTGGACAGAAAAATAAACGTGCTTGAAGTCCTGTTGTTGACAGGAGAATGCAAATGAGGTCCCGCTGTTGCCGGGAAAATGCAAATGAAATCCTGCTGTTGCCAGTGTAAATGCAAACCTGCTTGACGGGTGGACAGAAAATAAACGTGCTTGAAGTCCTGTTGTTGACAGGAGAATGCAAATGAGATCCCGCTGTTGCCGGGAAGATGCGAATGAAATCCTGCTGTTGCCAGGATAAATGCAAACCTGCTTGACAGGTGGACAGAAAAATAAACGTGCTTGAAGTCCTGTTGTTGACAGGAGAATGCAAATGGGGTCCCGCTGTTGCCGGGAAAATGCAGATGAAATCCTGCTGTTGCCAGGAGAAATAAAGTTTGATGAGGCCTGACAACATAGGCCATGATGCAAAAAAATAAAAGTTGATGGCGGCCTGACAACATAGGCCTAAAAGCAGTAAATCTAAACTAGAAGGTGGCCTGACAACATAGGCCTGAAAGCATTAAATCTAAACTAGATGGTGGCCTGACAACATAGGCCTGAAAGCATTAAACTAAAAGGTGGCCTGACAACATAGGCCTGAAATCAGTAAATCTAAGCTACAGGGTGGCCTGTCAACGTAGGCCTGAAAGCAGTAAATCTAAGCTACAGCAGCCTGACAACATAGGCCTGAAAGCAGTAAATCTAAGATGCAATGCTTTAGCCTGACAACATAGTCCAGTGAGCAGAAATGAAGGATGCAATGCTTTAGCCTGACAACATAGGTCAGGGAGCAAGAATGCAAGGATGTAATGCTATGGCCTGACAATATAGGCCAGTGAGCAAGAATGTAAAGATGCAATGCTATGGCCTGACAGCATAGGCCAGTGAGCAAGAATGCAAAGATGTAATGCTATGGCCTGACAACATAGGCCACGAATGAATGATGCATTCTACCTTGCGCTTGAAGGTTTTTTGGCACTTGATGATTATTTTTGAGGCGGCTTGGTCAACCATTTTGCCCCAATTTGGAAATTTCTTGATAACTGACAGATGTCTTGCTTTGAAAGAATTTTGGGCCAACGTTTTGCCCCAGTTTGGACTTGTTTTAGAATCCGAGGATGGCCCCAAATTGAATTTTTTGGGTGCATGTTCGCCTTATCTTGAATTTGGAATTTTGGAATTGAGGATTGCCTCAACTTGAATTTTCTAGGCGCATGTTCGCCCTAGTTTGTTCCATGGCCTTAAATTGTGTTTGAGGGTGACCTCAAATTGAATTGTGTGGGCAAGCATTTGCCCCAGTTTGGGCTTGACTTAGAATTTGAGGATAACCCCCAATTGAATTCGTGTGGGCAAGCATTTGCCCTAGTTTGATTTTCTGATGTTGAGGAATTGAGGATTGCCTCATCTTGGACTTTCTAGGCAAACGCTTGCCCCATTTTGTTCTTGGTTCAGAATTTGAGGATGGCCTCAAATCAGAGCTGTTGTGGGCAAGTGTTTGCCCTAGTTTGAACTTGATTTTGATCTCAAACTGTATTTCTGTGTGGGAAAGTGTTTGCTCCAATTTTGTTCTTGGTTCAGAATTTGAGGATAGCCTCAAATTAGAGCTTTTTGTGGGCAAGCGTTTGCCCTAGTTTGAACTTGATTTTGATCTCAAGTTGTATTTTTGTGTGGGCAAGCATTTGCCCCAGTTTGAGTTGATTCAGAACTTGAGGATGACCTCAAATTTACACCCCATTTTTTTGTGTGGGCAGGCGTTTCCCCAGTTTGGAAGTCTTTTAATTATGATCGATTTAGACAATTTTACCCAGGTCTTAATTAGTTTTTGAAAAATGAGTTATGAAATGCTTGAATGAAAAAATGCTTATTGCGATGTTTGAATGAATGAAAGGGAATATGGTATTTGTGATGCTTGAATAAGTGCAGAATGATGCAGGGTTCTTATTTTAATGCTTGAAATAATTATTTGATGAAACAGATGCTATTGAATGCAAACCATGAAATGGTGTAAAACTTTTTTGTTTCTCTTGAATTTTAATTTTTTTCTGACACATTCTTCCTCGACAACCCTCTAGTTGGTGTGACAAGAATCAAAAATCAAGACGAGCTAGATTGACTTAAGTTCGGTGTTTTGGTCAATCTTTTGGCTTCTGATCAGCTTTGGAACTTTCTTTTCCAAGATCTTCGAGATCCAACGGTGGTCAATATTATTGAGCAAGACACACTCCTTTTTGGTGGCATCATGGCTGGTACGAAGATGAATCTTTGGGAAACAATCCTATCATGTTGCAACGGTCTAGGATTCATCCGACTTGTCATCACTTTTCAAAATTAATCCTTTTTATTTTTTACATTTTTCACATCTCTTTTGGCGTGTGCGCTATTAAGGTGTGCAAAGTGATTTGGGATGGTCAATAGAAGGAAATAGAGAGTTTTGCAAGAGATGTTTGAGGTAGTGTACTTAAAAGGAAAGGACGACAAGAGATGTGGGTTCGATTGCCCAAATGGCACCTCTTGATGAAAAATATCAATGCTGCTTTTTGTAATCTTGATTGTCTAATTAGCCAAGCTCGAGAAATGATAAAATTTTGCCCCAGTTTTAGGGAATATGAGGTGCAGAAATGTCGTGCTGTCCTGGGATTCTTGAATCGACCTTAATTTTGCCTGGATTGTTCCTTTGAGCTTTTAACCCAACAGGTCTTTTGTATTGCCCTAACTTTTTCCTAGGTCGCCCTTACGGGTTTTCAACCTAGTGGGCTCTTGATCTTGTACCCTAACTTTTGCCTAGGTCGTTAGGATTGTCGACCTAGCGGGCTTCTGCTTGATTGTGCCATAACTTTTGCCTAGGTCGTTAAGATTGTTGACCTAGCGGGCCTTCTGCTTGATTGTGCCCTAACTTTTGCGTGGGCAAGCGTTTGCCCGTGCCCTAACTTTTGCCTAGGTTGTCTTTGAGAGTGTGCAACCTAGCGGGCTCTTTATATGATCCTGACTTTTTCCTGAATTGTTGTTGTAAACCGGCAAGACCTTTTTCTAATCATGACTTTGTCAATCATTATTTTGAACTTTAACCCTACTTTTGCCTGGATTCTTTTAGCTTTTAATCCAGCGGGTTTCTCTTCTTGAATTTCATGTTTTGACCTTAATTTTGCCTGGATTATTATTTTTTTACTTTAATCCAGCAGGTCCTCTTCTTTTCCTTGAATTTTGAATTTTGACATCGACCTTGCCAGGGTCATCTTGACTTCCAATTCAGCGGATCTTATTTTGCATCCCTACATTTTGCCTGAATTTAGACTTGATTCCAGCGGGATGTTTTATTTGCCAAGACACTTTGAATAGGGATTTGGAATCCCTGGTTGTTATTCTGCTTCCTCATTGGGCTTTTCCCTTTCAAGCTTGATTAATTAGACGTTGAAGATTATTTATTACAGCACTTGCATCCTCACCAATTGGTATTTATTGTTTTGGTATAGGAATAAGAAGTGGGCTAAGTGATGAAAAGGAAGGGTAAAAATTTTTTAGAAGTAAAGCCAAAGATGTAAAGCACGTGCTCAAGAAACATGAAAAAGTAAATTTTGTATTAATCATTGAAATTTATTTACAAAAGATTAACTTTAAAAAGTACGACAATTTCTGGATGAATATCCTCAATTTGTACAAGGCGCCCTGTCGTGCTATTCCCGTCTCTTTCAGCTGGTTGACGGGCTCTCGTGATTTGGCAACAGATTGTTTTCTGTATTAGGAGCAAGCCTCCCAAAATCCAGCCATTTTGCATCAATCAGGCTTTGTACCTTTCGCTTCAACGCTAGGCAATCCTCAGTAGAATGACCAATAAATCCTGCATGGTAATCACATCTGGCATTTGGATTGTACCAATTAGGATATGGTGGCTCTTGAGGCTTCAAAGGATAAGGCGCGACCAGAGAGTTTTGAATCAACCGCGGTAGCAGCTCGGTATAGGAGATTGGGATAGGGTCAAATTGGACAGGCTTCTTCTCCTTTTTCTGACCTTGGTTGGTATTTTGGCTTATGGCTTGTGTTTGGGCCGTATATGGTGTTGGTGGTTGGACTTGTGTCGGATAGTTGTAAGTAGGATGGTATGGTGTTTGGTATGCAGCGGCGATGTAAGGATATGGTATGTAGGGTGTGTATGGTGTATATGGTGGTGGTCGAAAGCCAACTGGACCATAGGGTGCCACTTGAGGAGTGTACGGGCCTTGATCAGAAGCCACATTACAGGTCTCTCCTGTCTTTTTCTTCCCAGACCCATCAGAAGTATTGACTGTCCCCGTGGGTTTTTGTGTGATCTTTCCCCGACGTATGCCACCTTCGATCCTTTCTCCAATGATGACGACATCGGAGAAGCTAGAAGTTATACTGCCGACCATCTTGTCGTAGAAAGGATCTTGGAGTGTGTCCATGAACATGCTGACCAATTCCCTTTCGGATAAGGGAGGTTGTACTTGAGCGGCCAACTCCCGCCAGCGTTGGGCGTACTGCTTGAAAGACTCTTCTCCCTTCTTGGCCATATTCTGGAGCTGAGTCCGATCAGGGGCCATCTCTGTATTGTATTGATATTGTTTCATGAAAGCCTCAACAAGGTCCCTCCATGAACAGATGCGTGTCCGCTCTAGTTGAGTGTACCAGTTTGTAGCTGCCCCTGTTAAGCTGTCTTGAAAAAAATGGATAAGAAGCTTCTCATCGTAGGTACATGCAGACATCTTCCTACAGTACATAGTCAGATGTTTCTTTGGACAGCTGGTTCCTTGGTATTTCTCGAATTCAGGAACCTTGAATTTGGGAGGGATGACAACGTTTGGTACCAAGCATAGATCAGATGCATCTTTGGCTTCATAAGTGTTTCCCTCAATTGCCCGGATCCTGTCCTCTAGACCCTTCCATTTTTCTGTATCTTCACTTGAAGGATGGTTTGGGTTTTCCTCTGACATGTGGTGATGGTGAGAAGACGGTATGTATACAGGGCGAGGCCCTTGGGTGAACATAGGGTGCGTTCCCCCAACGGCTGCTTGGTAGGCTTGTGAGGTGGTGTTTGGAATGGCATAGGGGATGCCTGTGGTGTTAGAGGGTAGGTTGTGTGTTTGGGTTTGTATTTGGGCTTGTGTTTGGGTTTGTGTTTGGTTGTATGAGGGTGCATACCCATGAGGAAACCCATTGTGAACCCCTTCTGTTTGCGAAGGTATGTTTAATGGTGGAGTGAAGCCAGGAGGGTGTGTTGGGTCGGTTGGTTCTCTTGGCAAGGGTTCCGTCGCCTCTTTCTGTTTAGACTGCTGGATGGCCTCTATTAACTTGGCCATTTGTTCCTTCAATGATTTGACCTCATTTCTTAGCTCCTCATTTTGTCTCTCCAGCTCATCCATGATTCTTGATTGTGCTCGAGTTCTATAAGGATGTCGAGGAAGCTGTGTTTCTCCAATTTTTTGAAGTTAAAAATTAATTTTTGTGAAATAATTTGAATGCAACAAAACGTGAATGATAGAGATGTTGATGCACAATGAGTGTGAATGTGTAGAATGATTTTTGAAATCTATAACTTTTTTTTAGATCTATGAATGAATGAATGAATCAATGCTATGTGCAAATAATTTTAAGAGATTTGAAGTTTGACTATTTGAAAATAAATGAGAGTTGTTTTATTCATTGATTTTTAACAAATTTGTTTTTAGGAGTTTTGTATTTTTGGTATTTTGCTAAAAAACCTTTGATGGTGTTTGAAAAGGGTTTGTTAAAATTTTCCAAAAAGCATTCTTTAGGTTTTCGAAATTTTCCATTCTCTCCTTTTGAACTTTTGATATTTTTAGTATTTTTAGAAATTATTTTCTAATTTTTCCTAGGAATTTCTAGTTTTCCTTGATTTTCCTTGTTTTTTTTTATTTGTTTTGATATTTCTTTTCTTTTTGTTTGACTTTTCTTTCTTGATTTCTGTATTTCCCCAATCTTCAGCTTCCATTTTGGATGATAATTGTTCGTGCGTATATGAACCATATTATGAAGGGGTGTGTGCCCTCTTTGCTTCTTATGTGGGTTACCTGCCCTAGGGATCTATGGCCTTTTATATGAACCTCTCAAAGGTGGTTTGTAATCCTGGGGTGTTGAGGTCACTAGAGCCAAGTTCCAGTCTGCAATGCTTGCCACAACAACAGAAAAAACTACCAGTTGTAGGGCATTACAAATAGGACGCACTCTAGCTGGGATTTTCGTGATAGTCAAACAGGACGTAAGCCCCAAAGTGACACCACTAGATCCCTCTAGTCCTAGGCTGCACTCAGACCCGGGTATAGGGCCCCACTTATGATAATGCATATGCAATGTGTATGAGGAGGGCACATAAGTAATTGGGATACCTGCAATTGGGGAAATTGTACAGATATATATTGCAATTTATGATTCATCTATCCTAGGGTTGTACAAAGAATAGACAAACAAACAACAAATAAATAAACAAGTAAATGAATCGTGCAATCAATAAAATGTGCAAACAAATAGGAAAGAGATCAAATATAATATACACTCAATTGATCGGGCTTGACTCTCTAATGGTCCCCAGTGGAGTCGCCATCTGTCGCAACCGTAATTCCGACGAGACGACGGACTCGCTAAAATTTTAAAAATGATTTTGATGATGTGGAGTCGCCACCAAATTTTTATTTAAGGGAAAAAGATTTGGAAAAACCTTGATGAGATTTAGGTTCGGGAGTCGGTTACGAGTGGGGAAGGTGTTAGGCACCCTACTCGCCTGTTCCGAAGAACAGTACCCTTAAATTGAGTGTGTGATTATTTGAAAATAGTTTGATCCCTTTTATTAGAGTGAAAATAAATACTTGATGGAGGTTAGCCTGACAGGACTTGATCCTGCTCCTACGTATTCCCTGGTGCAATGGGAAACTCAAGGGTTACGTAGTTCTGGTTTGATGTGAAGGCTTGACCTTCAAAAAGTGTTTAAAAGGAATGTTTGAAAAGCTTGAAGGCTTGACCTTCAGAGCTACTTGGAAAGTAACATTTGAAAATGGCTTGATTTTTTTGAATATTTTAAGGAGAATCCTTAATCCACATATGCACAGGATCCAAGACAACTACGACTACACTGGGATCCATACGAATTCCTAAACCCCGAACAGCAGAAAAAGCTACCAGTTCGTGCTTAGGATTCATCGCGTGAGACTTAGGGATTCTAAAAATGAAGTTTTATTATTTTACAAAAGGAATATTCAGTCCACATGTGCACAGGGTCCAAGACAACTATGGCTGCACTTGGGACCCATATGAATTCCTAGGAAGCGAACAACAGAAAAAGCTACCAGTTCGTCCCCAGGGTTCATTGCGTGAGACCTAGAACCAAATGAATTTTGTTTAAAAGATTAATCTTGATTGGAAAGATTTTGACTTGATGTGAAAGAAAGAATTTTAGGTTTGTTTTGAGAATTTGATGGAAAAAGCTATATATAGAGTGATGAGGAAATTTTATTGGGGTTAGTTTTGTAACTATTAGGAATTTTGGGACAATTTGGTAATCATTAGGAATTTTGGAGCAATTTGATAATTATTGGAAATTTTGGGATTTATTTAGCAATTATAGAATTTTTGAGGGGTAGTTTGGTAATTCAGGCTTGAGGGATATATCCGGAATTAAAAAAGGTTAGGGGTAATTTGGGTATTTTAGAAGTTGGGACATGTTGGGCATTATTTGAAAAGGTTAGGGGTAATTTGGGTATTTTAGAAGTTGGGATAGACTGGGAATTAATTGAAAAGGTTAGGGGTAATTTTGGTATTTTAGAAGTTGAGACATGTTGGGCATTATGGAAATGGACCGGGGCGATTTAGTAATTATAGGCAAGGGACAGAATAGGAGTTAACCAATTCTTACAGGGGCAGGGGCAATATCGTACTTTCATCCTGATTCTGCATGGGAAATAATCCTTAGAAAAATGCCTCATGCAAGATTCGAAGGCGGGGCCTCTATGGTTGAGGGGGCAGTATGCTTACCACTACACCGTATCTCCTGTTGACGTTATAATGTCCTTTTCTAGATTCAATATTATACCCCATGTTCATACACCTATTGTGAGTATAGCCCTGACTGCACCCCTTTCTCCTTTGGCTTCTAATTTTGCAAGCTCCTGGGGGCTTCACAAAGTTGCCTCTCGTGGTCTTCTGATATTGGTTGAGAGGGGCAATAGGACTCCTCAACTCGGGTGTAGTGTCGTGAGTCTCTGATCAACATAGACGTAATGCAGAGGTCTACAACGAAGATGGCAAATGTAGAATACTTTCCCCTGTTTCAGTGGCAGAGTGTGGTGATGTAATTAAAACGCTTTCTTTAAGACCTCACTAGGGGATGTCTCTGCTCCTGCTAAGGCTCGTTGGAAGCTACTTATCTAATATAAACATATCTCAGGGTGGCTTAGGAATTTTAAGGAGCCTTACGAGGTATCTTCTACAAGGATGACATGCGCAAAGTGCTTCGACACCTAGGTCCTCCTTCAGCCACTCCTCTCCGAATTTACCCTCTACCTATCTCCTGATCGTTGAGGTCTAAATTGAGTTCCTGCAGGGGCAGTGTCATGTGGTTGGAGAGGGACCTCCTTCCCCTGTTTCTCTCTGTTTTGGCTAAAGGAGAAAAATTCGAATGTAGGGGACATCAATCCATTCCCTGATTCACCCTGATTTGAGTACAGGGTTGTTCGAGTGTAGGGGGAAGGTTATGCAATTAATGCAGAACGTGGCCACAGGATCAAGCTTCCCTGAAACAAAGATTCTCCCTTCCTCTAAAGTGAGAATCAATTTAAGTGAGGTTCATTCGTTCCCTCCTAGAGGTTCCCTCCCCTGGACATTTGAGGGGAACACAGTGGTGCCAAGATAACAATTTCACCTTATCTAATTTCCTTATTCTGTTGGGCACCTAACCACCACTAATGTTCTATGTAATCTTACACATTCAGATTTCAGTTCAAGCATATCAGAAGAGAACCATAAACCGAAGATTCTTGTTTTACTCATGGGTTTTTCTTTGGACTATATCAATTATGCGCACAGATCAGCTCTTTTTATCAAGAAGAGGGAATTACATCTAGCTTAACCTTCAACATTTAATCTACTTCTTGAATCCAGATTACAGAAAATTCGAGTGCCTTAACTCAGAATTTTATCAGGAAGAGGGAGAAAATGCTTAGCCTAACCCTCAATGTTTTAGCATGTTATTCAAATCAAATTTCAGCATAATGCAATCAGAGGTTCAAGCAAGGGTTAACCAATTCTTGGTTCTTATTCATATCGTCAATCTTCAGCATAATTCTTATGATCAGAACCAGTCATTACTAACCTGAATTCGTCAAAGAATCTTGCGTTCTGATGGAACGATCCTTCGTCTCCAGTTCAGGTTCGTGATGTCAATCTTGACGCTGTGCTCCCGAGACTCTGCTATTCTTCTTCTCTGCTATCCTCCCTCTCTCAATTCACTCGTCTCTCCTGATGCTTTCTCAAAGTCAGCCCCCCAAAAAAAGCCCTCCCTCAAGGCTTCTCCCTTCTTTTATAACCTCAGCCAGACCTTTTTATTTTTCGCTTTTGTTTTTTTATTATATTATTATTTTTTCTTTTTCTTTTTTTTTTTCGCTCGCTTTCTGTTTTAAATTTAACTAATTCTGTTTTTGTTTTAACTAATTCTGTTTTTATCTTCTTTATGTTTATTATTTAACTTAGTATTAGTTTCTTGATTAACTTTATAATTGGGGGGGCCTCAGACATAAATGGATGTTTACAAGGGATAACTTAGAAGGTTGAATGGATTAAGCCTCCATGAGTGATACATCATAAAATGTTATAAATTAAACAAGTTGGACATGTATGGGTGTGTGTGTGATTATGTTACCCAAGATTGAATGATATGCCAACTTATGTTGCTTTATGAATGCATAAAGTTTAATGTGAGTTAAAGGATGAATGCTCATGAATGTTTAAAGAATGGTGTTATGTATAATGATCATATTTGAATGATGATATGATAAAAATTGAAACCTAATTGTGCATGGCATATTGGTTGGATATTGATAGAGCATGCACAATTATCTGGAAAGCCTTTAAAATGAACCTAAATGGCTTAAAGGATCACTAAAGCAAAGATTTATATGAAAAATTAATCTACTCTTATGTGCCTTGTGCACATCTAGAGGGAAACAGAGTCTTACTAAAGAATAGACAAAAGGGTTTTCCATAAATCCTTCTATTGGGAAGACAAAAGGGTTCTTCACCTATTATGTGATGGTGACATATCCTTAAGAATAGAAGGTAGAGTAGCAAACCCGGTAAAAAGATATTGCTTGACTATTTACAATATGTCTCTATGTGATAAGAATTCTCCGAAGGTATGGAATAGAAGATAAAATTCCTCTAAGGTGTGAAATAGAAACTAAATGAGTCATTATGTAAGACATAGAGAAAATTTTAGTCAAATAATATTTGAAATGTGATCCTAAAAATTTATGATGTTTAATGAAGTTTTATGTTTATGTAATAATGGTTGTTTTCTGTATAAAAAAACCCACTTCAATAAGAGTTTTTGAATGATTAAAATCAATTTGTATATGCATGACATGATTTTCTAATAAATTAAAGTGGCTGAGATGAAAGTGATAACACTAGAAATAGAATAGAATCCTATTGGGAAACTTAGTTTTTCACTCCCTCTTTCCCTATTTTCTTCCTAGACGTCTCCTTTGTGACGACAATGGTCTTAGTAGACATCAATAACATGGATTGGACAACAAACCTTTATGGGCTATTAATTACAACCTAAGCTAGTATAAGGATTTATTTCTTATGGGGACACCTTTTTATTTCTGAGGTCTTGAGTCCAAACTTCATAACGACGGGCTTTGCCATCCCATTGGATATTTTTATCCAAATAAGGTTTCTCGCCTCCTCCTGACTATAGAAGGAAAAGAATGGAAATAACTAAGGATTCCTCTTCCTTAAAATGGGAAATAAATCCACAGACTCCATCACACTACCATAATTCTTCATATGTTTGTTCCTCACAAGGATGTTCTCCTTATCTTATGCCTTATCCTTTCCAAGCCTATCAGGAGATGCTCGATGATACTTTTCTTTCTCTTAACCAGAGCATTCGGTTAGAACGTTTTCATTGCTAGGCCTTAGGAGGTTTGCTGGTCCCTTTGTCGTTTCTAGAAGAAGAAGAAGAAGATGAAGATAAAGTCATACCCATAATGTATATTTTGTAAATAGTTGGATGCAAGGCATCCTAGTTATTAGTATGTAGCTATAGAGTAATGAATATATTAGGATATAAAAAAATTATGTATGTAACCATGGCATGTACATTTTATCTAATAAGTATTTTCCAAAGATTCTGTATCATGAGATAACAAACTAATAGTGGAACTGAATGAACGATTTAAGCATAAACTTGATATTCATTTTTAGTGTGTTATGACTTTAATCCATCAAAACTCCTCCTTAACTTTCAAAAATCATTAAAAACTTAGTGATGCTCATTTTTAACCATAAAAGAAAGTTTTGAGCTCCATCAAACTCAAGAAAAAAGGGACCCATAGAACTTAGAGAGAGATCCACCAAAAAGAGAAGAAAAACAAACCATAAACATACAATTAAAAGCTTAGAAAAATATATGGTAAAGACCCTACTTGTTGAAGAATTTTATGAAGGTTTAGTGGATCTTTGAAGTTGGTATCCTTCCTTGGTGGTCCACACAAGATCTCCTAGTGATGATGGTGAGACTTGATTGTTTTGTTTTATTTTAACTTAAACTTGAAATATGGAAGTTTAAGTTTAGTGTAGATTTTGGTGTTTTGAGAGATGTTGGAGTTTTGGGTGAGTTTAGAGAGCTTGCATAGGTGTTTAGAAGAGTGTTAATGGAGAAAATGAGCCCCCTGTGGTCTTCCTAAGAAAATTCGACCACCTAGGCATATGGGAATTAAATTCCCACTTAAGGTCATTTTGGTCCATTTACATGTAATTTTCATTTTCCAAATTAAAATCAAATGTAAGGAATTGTTCTTTAAGATTAGTTTAACACTAATCAAGGTTAACTTATTCTAATCATGATTAATTTTAATTAATCAAGGTTAATTTATTTAAATCATGGTTAATTTATCTTTCATCATTAATACTGAGTCATCACCTCATTTTCCACATGCAAATTTATGCTCAAAGAATAGGATCCACTTTCCAGCTTCTACTTTGCATTTTCTTATCCTACCAATCTTCCAAAAATATTTTGATAATAGTAATTTCTCTGTCACTAATTCAATGTAAGAAATTTGGAATGTCACATAAGTGGCTAGAAACTACAAGGCAAGAGTATCCTTCTAACCAATGCTAGTTTGAACGAAGAACCTCTATTGAACGCCCCCCTCCATAACCTATTCATAGCATTCGTTTTGTTGGTTAAGTTTATCCAACACCAAGAAACCCACATGTTCGCTCACATAAGTGGTAGCTTCCTCGAAGGACCACTTTTTGATGATTTATAGAAAGAAATCATTCCCTTAACCTTTGTTATTATATTCAAGAAAGCTTCTCTTTGCAAATGTTTAAGGATTTCAATATGAAATTACGGTTATGCTGAAGCAAGAAACGGTAAAAGAACTATGGTGTATCCCTAACATATTTATTTGTTGTATTATTGAATTGAGTTAATTAGTAAATTAATCCTTCATTTTATGTATGTATTACAAATTTATTTTTAATTTTTAAAATTATATAAATTAATCCTTTACTTTTAAAAATATTGCAAATTAATAATCTCTACTTATTTAAAATAATACCTATTAAACTTTTTCATAGGACAAATTTGCAGGATAAATCAATAAAAAAGAAATTAATGGAAGATTTTTAAGAAGTTAAGGATCAATTTTCAATGTTATAAAAAGTAAAAGATAAATTTTTTCCTTTACTCTAATTAAATTTGTTGGACTAATTTCATTTTCCATTGTTACATAAAATTAATTTAGAAAGATAAATTTAAGGTTGGTGATAATATTGTAAATAAATGTCCCTAGTTATGACGATTTAGGTTGAAGATCTTTGTTTCCTTAATACCTAATCCTTTTTTTAGTTGAATTAATTATTATTTTTTTTAATAAAATCTAATAGGAACACATGTTGGCCTACCTCTTTATGATCTAAGTAGCCCTCAACTTGTTTGGTTTATTGATTCAAGGATATCAAGGATTCATATTAAAATTTAAGTGCATAAAATTTTCACATCTTTTTTTTAAATATTATTTCAAAATTACTTTTCCCTCTCTTGTTTACCTTGCTGTTGAGAATCTCGACACCCTATAGTGGCTCCTTGTTCATGATTTCTTCGTTGTTTGGATGACGTGTTAATCCATATTGCCGTCAACTTCCATGTTGTCATCTGCATCCTTGTTCATAATTGCTTCGTTGTTTGGATGACGTGTTAATCCATATTGCCGTCAACTTCCATGTTGTCATCTGCATCGTCTAACATTTCGGGGTTGTAGGATAGTATTCTAGAATTAATAATATGGAAGCCAACGGTTTTATTCTAAAATCTTAGTTTAAAAATGGTATCGTAAACAAATTTAATTTTGAAAGCTTAATGAATGACTTCCATAATTAAAGTTTGAGAAGTCATTTATTAAGATTTTGAAGTTAAATTTTAGAATTTTAATTTTGAAATATATAAAAAATATTCCAAAATTAAAATTTAATAATATATGTTACGTACATCAAAATTAAAATTTTAAAAAATTATATTTTACAAATCAAAATGCTTAATATATATTTTTTGAATTTTAATTTCAAAATGAATGCTATGAATTTCATAATTTTAATTTTAGAATGTGTTTTTCAAGTTCATAAGATAATTTTAGAATTAAAAAATATATTTTAAAATTAAAATTTTAGAATTTTACTTTTATCTAGTTTATAATTTTTTTGAGTGCGTTGAATTTGATATTCACAACAACAATTTAATTATATGTAAGCATGACAAGAGAACTTAAATATAGAGAGGAGGAGGTCATTGTGGAGAAGAAGGACCTCAAAAACACATTCAATCTACAACTTCTATATAAAGAAAATGCTCTTTTGTTGAAGTTCGACCTTGGATTGATGTTGATAATGTTATGGTTGGTGATACTCACTTTGAGATTTTTGTTTAGAGTCAATCTTTTGTTGGTGGTCTTTTTGATTTTGAGATTTTTGTTTAGAGTCAATCTTTTGTTGGTGGTCTTTTTGATTTGTCTATGCTTAGATCATATGATTATCACATTGTTAGTTTATTATGGATGGAATAAGTGATATTTATTTGTGTTGTTTTAGGTGTTAAAATGGATGATGATGCTCTTATAATGTGTTTTAATCTTTATGTCATTCTATTCTTTCAGTCATGATGTCCCTTATGATAGAAGTTAAATGAGATCCAAAATATATATATTTCACAACATTGTTTGGGATTCTGGGTTGAGACCTCTTATTCGCTATAGTCATTTTATTATGGACAAGAGATCAATGTCTGCATTTAGTGAGAGGTAGAATAAGGATATATGCACTTTTCATTTATAGGTAGGAGAAATGATCATCATATTAATGATGTATCACCCTTGTTACATCTCCAACTAGTAAGTCATCTCTTCTCCTTTCCTTCATTTACAAGGGAGCTGGTCTATTAGGTTTTGTAAGAGCTTTTAGGAATATCAGAGGAGAAGGAAAATATTGAGATGGATCACATGTGGGTAGGATTGTTCGGTTCAACTTGTTATAGGATATGTATAATTATTGCATCAAAAAGGGCCATATAGAGGTTGTTGCTAAAGCTTGTTTACTGGTTGTATTATTTTTACCAATAAAAGTACAACCTCTCTTAGAGTTTTATGCTTTGATTTATTCCAAGATATCCATATAGTCAATAGGTATGTGTAACACCCATAATTTTTTATAATGGACTTTCAGGCTACAAATATTCTTTAGTAAGAAATAAAGTAGAGATAAGTACAAAAGTCAGAGAATTAGAAAATTTTTAACAAATGATGAAAATGTTCCTGCACTAAACAAGTGTTAAAAGAAATTATAAGGAATTACAATCCATCGAGGATGATTAGAAAGTCATAAGATAAGAATAGGAACAAAGAATGGATGAAAAAGTCATAAGAAACTCTAAGAATATTGAAAATGTCCTTAGAAAAGCTTTATCTTCCACAAGGGATAAACTCTTTCCAAAAAAAAAAATGGTAAATGACGTTAGAACGATTTGGGAATGAACCAATAAGTGTTAGAAACATCAGACGACAATTTTGGAATGTCTTGAGAAATGCTAAGAAAAATTATCAAAGTGTCCCTCAAAGGCTAATAGGACAAGAAAATGCAAAGAAAAAGCCAAGAAGTGCGTTCCACCCCTTGTGCATGAAAATAGCATGTGGAAAATGAGGTAGGAACTCACCATATAAGGCATCACTACATTAACATCATATAAGACAAAAATATTAAATAGGAGAGATAAGATTAACCATGGTTAAAGTAAATTAACCTTCTTTAATTAAAATTAATTATGCTTAGAATAAGTTAATCTTGATTAGTTACAAATTCAAAATAATTATCATTAATCTAATCCTAAAAGAATAATTCTTTACGTTTACATTTAATTTGGAAAATGGAAATTACATGAAAATTGACCAAAATTCCCTTAAGTGGGAATTTAATTCCGACATGCCTTAAAGTGCATTAAATTTATCTAAGGGATAAGGAGGTTAATTTTCTTCATAACCAACTTCCTAAACACTTAGAAAAATTCTCTAAGCTCATCAACACTTCAACTTCTCTGAAAACACCAAAATCTACACTAAGTTGAAACTTCCATCTTTGAAGTTTAAGTTAAATTAAGGCAAATCCACCAAGCCCCACCACCAACACTAAGAGATCTTGTGTGAACCACCAAGGAGGAGGAATAGGAGCCATAAATACCCACCAAAACGATCATAAAAGTCTTCAACAAGTATGGTTTTACCATATTTTTTCTAAGTTTCTAATCTTGTATTTATGGTTTGATTTTCTTCTTTTTGGTGGATCCTTCTAGAAGATATATGGATCCCTTTTTGTTTGAAATTTTTGGAGCTCAAGGTTTCCTTTTATGGTTAAATATGAGCATCACAAAGTTTTTAATGATCTTTGGAAGTTAAAGAGGAGTTTTGATGAATTAAAGTTCTCCTAGTAACCTTTGGAGCAATTTAATCGGTTAAAATTTACTAAAACTAATTTTCGATGCTTTGGGGTAGATTTGAGAGTTTATGAGAAATGTTTTAAAGTGATCAAAGTAAGGGATTGATAGATCTTGGAGTAGATCTACATTTGTTTTCCATGAAAAATACTTTCTTTAAGATCTTTGTGTTCAAAGTTGAGAACTTGTTTATATGTCTTCTTAAAATCTTTATTTGTGAACTTGGCTTTGATAATAGTCCAAATATAGACTCATATTCTAAGAGTATTAAAAGACTAAGAAAGTTTATGTAATAAAATTTGTAAACTTAACTTGGACTTGGACTTAAAAATTTGTAAACTTAACTTAACTTGGACTTGGACTTAAAACTTAATTAAGAAATTATTGATTAGAAGATTAGTTTCTATTTAGAAATAGTATATCAACTAAGTACACAAAGATATGTGAAGGGTATGGATAATGCTTTTGATTGTATAGAGGTGATGTATTACATGATGTTCATGTGTGAATGATAAATGTGAAGATAGATTGGATTAGAGGCTATATGTTCTCTCTTGAATGATGCATGAAATTGATATGAATTATGGTTCCATGAGTGGATGAATTATATGAGAAATTGGATGATTTGGATGCTATTTGTACATATAATATTGATTGAATATTGAGCATGCATATTATCACAAAGACTTAAAATGGAACCTAATAAGTTAAGAGATCACTAAATAAAAATTCTTTGTGAAAATTTAAGACATTATTTCTATCATGCCAAGTCATAGGGCTTGTGCACATATGGAGGTCATAGGACTTTCCATATGGAAGCCATAAGGCTTCAAGAAATTATGATGGTGTCGATCATCTAGAATAAGCTCATATCCTAGAACAAAAGGTATAGTGTGTGGGAAGTGAAAGATATTGTTTGACTAAGAATGTGAATTATATGCCTTAAATTAAATTGTTAAGGAAAGGGTGACTAGAGAATAAGAATGAACTATAAGTAAGGCATGAATGAAATGATAGTCAAATGATATCTGTCATATAATGTAATGTGATCTCAAGAGGATGAAAAATGTATGAAATTTAAAATAAGTTCCTTGTATGTTTGTGACAGACGTTAGTTTCTGCAACTATAAAAGAAATTCACTTCAACTAAAGATTTTACTATAAATTTCTGCAACTAATGATGTATATTTTGTGATATAACTGGATGGTTGTGTTCTAATTATTTAGTATGTAGTTTTGCATCATAGTATATGTTATGTATGTATATTTGTAGTTGTACATATAACTAGGTGTATGAAGGCATAGATGCCTTAACTTAACTTAAATTAACTTAGCCAAGTATGTATAAATACAAACTGTATAGCTATAAAGTTTTTAGAATTCCTAACATGTTTGTATTTGTGATAACTTGTAATTATGCTCAATAGAGAGAAGTAGAAAATTGGTAAAAGCACCATAGCAATTTATTAATTAAATGTGAGCGAGGACGTCCGCTTATTTATTTTCTAATACGATAGTTATTCCGATGAGGTTGCATTTTAAATCAAGGTATTTTTTTTAAAAAAAATTACCATATTTTCACTAATAGTTATTTTCTAAAGATTCTGTATCATGAATTAACATCCTAATAATAGAACCATATGTATGAATTAAGCGTAAAAACAGGTGTGGAAATTTAATGTCACTCGAATAATGTATATTTCGTAATATAGTTAAATGAATCTATTATAATTATTTAGTGTGTATAAATATAATCTGTACAATTATAAAGTTTGTATAATTCATGTTATGTCTGTCTTTGAGATAACTTGTAATTCTGCTCAATAGAGAGAAGTAGAAAACCAGTAATTTATTCATTAAATGCAAGTGATGATGTCCTTTTATTTATTTTCTAATACAACAATTATTCCAACGGGACTTTCATTTTAAATCAAGATGTTTTTTTTAAAAAAAATTCTGTATTTTTACTAATAGTTAGTTTCTAAAGATTCCACATCATTAAGTAACATCTTAAGAATGGAACTTTGTGTACGACTTTTGTGTAAAAATAAACTTTATTTTTAGGATGTTATAGTATGCATAAGGCACAGTCTCTTTAGCATACTTATATGAAAACCTTAGTGATGTGAGTTTTTGTCAAACTTAATAAATGAGTGGCTACATGACATAATTACCACCTCTTTCTGCTTGTTGATAAGCTTGTCAAGCGTTATAGACCGATTGGATGGTAGTCACATTATGTTTATCATGATCTTTTCAAATTAACCATATTTTTTATCATATCATTAAATAAAGACATCTTATTGCAACTTTGTCAACCTGCATATGCATAATTTTCTAATATTTCAACTATGTCATGGTTTTTAAATTCACATACAACATTAATGTGTTGTTTGGATGACGTGAGAAATAGGAAGGAAAGGAATAAAAGGAAAATAAAAAGAAGGGAAAGAATTATAATGGAAACAAAAAGGAAAAGGTAAATGCTTGGATGGATGAAGATATGGGAGGAAAAATAACGAAAAATAATTCTTTTCTCTTATTTGGATGTATGAAATAATTAAGTGGATAGAATGTATTTGACTGAATGGATAAAAAAGAGCCTACAACTATCTTTACTATTTTTACCAAAAATTATCTAGGAAAGGTTAGATTTAAAATGTTAGAAACCTACCAAAAATTACTCTATTTAATAGTTTTGGATGTTATTTTGGGATCTCGTTGCTATTTTGGAGGTTCATGTTCTTGTTCAAATATTACAAAAGTGAAGGTTATGCTAGTATTAAAAGAGGAATTTCATGGATAAATATGTAAACATAAAAATTATCCAACATTTTTCATTGTCTTTCATACTTGATAAAAGAGGACCATTAATTGGTGAAGCCTATGGAACTAACTTCCCTCACCCCACATAAAAAAAACTTCCCCTGAATGCATCACTTCTCCTTGTAGTCCATCTTGTCTTGGTTCTTTCTTCCCTCCTACCACCAATCCAAACAAAGCATAAACTTCTAACCTTCGTCACTTTTCAAGGGGCTTCCTATAAGTTTGACGAAACAATCATATTTTTTTAATACCAATAACCTTACGCTCTAATTTATTCTTTTATTATCTATACGTTTTACTCTTTTTGCGACACCATGTTAATATTGTCTTTCACCTTAAACCTTCAATGTTTGATTTAACAATGCACTGATGGAAAATAAGCTTTTTACATCGGTTGTTACGCATTTTTTTCATCGGTTATTTGAGCGATAATGAAGCGGGCGATATAGAAAATAAAACTTTCTCCATCTGTTGTAGAACCGATGTAGAAAGTGGACTTTCTACATCGGTTAAGGTCTCAACCGATGTAGAAAGTCACTTTTTACATCAGTTAAGGTCTCAATCGATGTAGAAAGTCCAATTTTTTTTAAATGTTCTTTTTGTTTAGGGAAACTATCATATTATTTATTTACAATACTTGCATATACAAACAGAATACCAGACAGATAATATAGAAATAACATAATCTATATATTTAAACTAAATACATCAATATTTATTATTAAATATAATAAAAACAAACTAAGTATCTTAAAATTACATCAATTCAATCGAAATTGGCGACCTCTATCATAAATTGCCCCCAACGTCTTCTGATATCATCAATTTCTTCATCCAATATAGGTTGAGGATTTTCAAATATCTACCAAATATTTTTTAATAAAATTAGAGAAAATGTCATGTTATGCATTAAAATTAAATAATTAAATTAGGACAATTGTAATTACTTGGTTCCAAGAATTAATAATAGAAGCCGAGATAATATGAAACATATGTCTCATCACATAATATCCACACTCGGTTCCTCCGAGTTGTCTTGGACACTTCAACAAAATAGAAAAAGTATCAAATATGATTAGAGATGATGATATATTGATAAAAGAATATAAAATAATTTAATAACTTTTAATAAAGTACTTACCTTTGGAATTATCCATAAAGGCTTTTTAATATTTGATGAATGCATCCCTTTTAACTGAAGTCAAGCATTCATTACTCTACAGTAAAATAAAAAGAAAATGAATACCGAATAAAAAATTATATGAATATAAATACCAAAATCTTATAAACTTACAAATCTATAATGTCCTTTATGTTTTTCTTTGGTTTTGTCCAAGCATAGAATAGAAATACAACTACATTCCGCTTTGGACAAATAGAGATTAATTACCAATGGGCCCTACAAAATATGGATGACAATGAACCGAAATTAGAAAGTTAAATGAATTCGTTAAATAAAACTTCGAAGTATTGACTTACGATTGAAAATAAGGGGTTAGGTAACAGTCTTTATCAGCCTGCAATCTACTTTGAAGGTATCCATGTATCTCAGCTGCCTTGTTTCCGGTTTTCTGCATATGAATTGGGTCCAGAAATCCATAAAGGTGTAAGTTCCCTCTTTGAGTACAGATACGATACAGGTACCTAATATTGCGAATAATTTTCATATGTTAGATTTTGATAATCAAATAATTCAAGTAAGGTTTAGAAATTTACTTACATCAACCATAATTGTAGAACTAATACACATAGCAGATCGTTACCCACAACCAACTCCAATAGATCCTTCTTAGTGTTATAAAAGGGGATAGGTGTGAGCTTCCCTATGATATTTGGTTCCATTGTTATTTGCAAAGTTTCGTCGCCCAAGTTCATGGCAATACCAAACAGACATGTGAGCAAATCAACCTCATGTTTCTTTTGAGGAGGCCTAGGAAGATCTTCTTTAGCACTAAAATCAATATTCTTCCCACGATCTTCCGTATAAACATACATCAAATTCACAAAATAGTAAGAAATATATATATATATATATATATATATATATATATACAATGTATATATTAAAAAATTAGTAACATAGGCTAAAATTATTTAATACTTAAGGTTGAGCTCGCTGCACAAGTCTCCTCGACCATAGAATAAAATGATTGGGGGCTTGCCCCACGACATGAACCTCCTCAGTAGGCACAGGAACAGGAGCATCTGCATCTTCAACCCGTTCAACCACCACTCTAACATGATCATCATCAATTTTCTGGTGAAGTGTAGACTTTTCCAATGGCTACTAAATGATACGGATCATCAACATATAACTCATAATCGTCTGTAGCATCATCCACATCATCTTCTCCTGCTACTTTCTCCTCCGTTGGAGCATAACTTCCCTTTGTGCTCACGCACCTAGGAGAAGGTGATGGATGGTGACCCTGTGTCTATGTTTGGGAAAGTCCCAAAGATGCAAGCTCCTGCCTAAGCTCCTGTCTAAGCTCTTCTCGAAGTTCTTGTCGCAGTGCTTGCCTCATGTCTTCTCGCATGGCCTCTAACTTATCTCTAGACACTAGACCTTCTGTGGAAGTGTGTCTAGAAGACAATCCAAAGAATTGTCTAAGGCCAACACCTCGCCCAACTGCACAAACATGACCTAGATGCTCTGGTTGGCCAATAGTAGTACTTAGGATGTCATCCGAACTAGCTGGAATAAAGACTCCTTGTGAGCTTTGTTCAAGCAAAGAATCCTACAAAACAAAAAATGACTATTATCAGTAATGTACATGTTTTAAGATAAATAAAAAAAATGTTAAATTGTGTAATTACTTACAATCTTCTCAGCAACAATGTGAGAAGGCTCTGATGTGTACTCTCCAGATGCCTTTTGGCATGCCTCTTCCATTTCTCATGACGTGGAGGTGGTGAGGGTGGAAAGAGAAGTGTAGAGGGGTCTGCTTCAAATGACTGCTGATGTTCTTTTAATTTTTGCTCAATCAGCCTTCCTGAAGCAACTCATAACCCCCACGAGATAATCTGTGGGGATAATAGTTCTTGACAAAAATTTGTTGAGCCTTCTTTCTCTTCTCTTGTTATAAGAAATCAAATCAATTAATCATAGTATTGCTTATATTAGTTAATTAAAAAACATAAGTTTAGAAAGATACATACAATGAATGCATGATCCATTCGAGACTCAACAAATCTCTGCCAAGTATCATCATCAAGGAACTGGTACTCTTCACAAGGAGACATATCCTTGAATGACCCATATATATATTTGCTGGTCAGATGTGTCTTGAAGCCCCTCCAGCGCTCACCAGCAAATGAAAGCCATTTTCTCTTCAGGAAGTTTGTGTTTGGTACATCATAAGTAAGCTACATAAAATATGTAATTAGTTAATGAATGATAAATATATGAAGAAACTTAAAGCTTTAAAGTTAAATACCATGATAGTCTCCCAAATTTGATCCTTCACTTGTATCTCAACATCATCCCAATCCTTCTTCAAAATACTAGCTTTGCTTTGTCCAAGGAGGGCCATATAACTCTTAAACTTTGTCTTGTTTGGCCCTAATGGATTTCTAGTGGCCTAATCAAACTCTATGGGAATCCTCTGATTGCCACTCCGGCTAAGGGTTAACTCCCTTATCGTGTGGCTCATCTTCCCTTCTTCTGCAGAGAAGAAGGGTTCTCAGACCCACTTTGGGAAAGGGGGTTCTCAGACGAGTCAACCATGTACCTGTTAAAAGCAATTGTTAATCACTGGAAATCAAATCACGGCATGACATGAATTTTCAATTCCTATTTTGTTTAAGAAAACTAGAAATTTCTAACAGTCAAGATTGCACACACCTTTTACCAAATTATAGCATATTCAAACCTATCTTTTAGATGGTCTCCTATGGTCTCACTATAGCTTACATGATATTAGTTCTAAGCTAAGAAAAGCAAGCTACGAAGCCATGCGCTAGAACCATAGGTGAACAAATACTGGTCTCCTTTATGAAATTCAGATCCTATATGGTTTCTTTGGGCAAAAGAAACCAACAAGACTACGGTTTAATAATAAATATTTAACTATTGTCATTCTCGAATAATTAACTACCTACATTCAATAATTTTTTCCGTCATGTCTAGTGGCTACGATCATGATATTTAGGGAGAGAGGAACATGATTAGAGACAAAATTCATTATCGAAGTATTTATTTTATACATTAAATTTTACCCCAAGTTGCTCATATATTAAGGAACCAATCCCTTTATAAACGTATAATTTGGTAACCCCAAAATAATGCTCTAAAGCTCCTTTTCCCTCCTTCCCTCTTCAATTTTCTTCCACTCCCTCTCTCTCTCTCAACTACTCAGCTCTTTCTTCTTTCCCTCCCCTATCTAACCCCTATTCTATTAACTACGATCTTCCTATCCCATATACAACTATGCATGTGTCTGTGAGTGGTATCTCTATCTTTCTCACTCTCTCTATCCAAATACAAAGGTAATTTTTCATGCAAAACATGGAAAACAAACCTTATTATTTTCATAGTTGACACTAAACTTTTAACTTGTAGTAAAGTTGAAGCTTTTCAAAACATGCTTTTACCTTAGAGCTATAAACAACTTTGACATGATACTTTTTCCTTTTAATAACTATTAATAAATCATTTTAGAATATTAATCCAATAGATGAAGAATCCATAGAGGTGTGAAGAAAGCAAGGTAAAGAGAGCACAGGAAAGAAAATGCAAAATTTTATTTGCAAAAATGCCAGGTAAAACAAAGCAAGGTAAAGCAAATCAAGCAAGGTAAAGAAAATGCAGAGCACAGGAAAGAGAGCATAATTTTGACCGTATATTCAATATAACTTGGTTTAGGAAACTATTATTCAAGCTTATTTTATACGCAACATTCAGCACTGTAAAACAGCTTTAAGAAACTAACCTTTAAGGTGCTAGCAACAACGAATACGAAACTTTCTTCTCCCACGAGCGACGGACGACGGAGGATGGACGACAGCGTGCTTTGCTCTTATTTCAGACAACGGCGAGCTTCGCAATGACGTTTAGACGATGACCAATGATGTTCAAATGACGGTGCTGAGCGATATAACAAGATAGGGCTAGCAAGGAGGAGGACAATGTTGTTTTTAGACTTATGCTTAGAGACAACGGTCACATCAAGTTTAGAGGGGAAAGGAGATTTTACGTCGGTTGTTACAAAGAACCGACGTAGAAATAACTTATTACATTAGTTATTCTACTTAACCGATGTAAAATAGCTTTAAAAAAAGGACTTTCTATATCGGTTCTGTAAATAACCGATGTAGAAAGGACTTTCTACATCGGTTGTAAAAGGAACCAATGTAGAAAGTACTTTCTACATCGGTTATAAAGCAACCAATGTAAAAAATTTGAACTTTATTTGAAAAAATGCCACCATCTACTTTTCTACATCGGTTGTAGAGTAACCGATGTAGAAAGTGTCAATTTATTTACAAAAATGTCACTTCCTTTTTCTATATCAGTTCATGGACAACTAATGTAAAATCCTGTTATAAAATATTATTTTTGTACTAGTGAATGACAAAAAAAAAATTATAATGTCCATCAATAGCTTGAGTCTAATTTAAAAAATAATCTTGAGAAAGTAACACCTTACGATAAAATAAACAAAAATTAAATTAGATAATATTAACAATTCTTTAACTTAAATTTTAAATTTAATATAAAATTTATCATATTAATCATAAATGTATTCCTATAATCAAAATTATTATTTAGAGTTAAAAATTTTTTCCTTCTATAACTTCATTTTCTATAATAAAAATACCAAATACAAAAATTAGGTTGCAGTTACATTTCAACTAAAATTACTTAGTTGTACGTTTTTTTCTTATTCATCAAAAATGTTAAACTTGTATAATGAATCTTTTGAATGTCCACCGTTAAATTAAAAACATGATACATCATGCTCAATGTTTACATTTTGAATTTAAATTTTTGAAATCAAAATTTCTTACAAAATTTCAAATTTCAAATTCATATATCTAACTTCTAGATTTTAAATTCCCGAAGACGGATGAATGAGTTTCAAAATTTTAATTCTGAAATGTCTTGTTTGCATTCCAACCATTAGAATCCAGAATGAAAATATACAATTTCTAATTTAAAATTCTAAAAGGCATAGGTATCACTTTTGGATTTTAAATGCTAAATTTATGATTTTATATTTTATATTCTATTTTTTGGAAAAAAAAAATCGTTTTGAAATTAAAATTTCAAAAGTCATAGTACAAAACACATTCCTAAATGAAGATTCCGGAAGCCATATGTACAAAATAAAAACCTCATTTATGATAATGCTTCCTAAAGATATGCTTTAATGTCGAGCAATAGAACCATAAAATTTGTCTTAGCTAGTGTAATTTATTTTTATTTTTATTCTCATCAAATTACAAGGTAAGCGTACAATTTTTATAGGCCAACAAACTTTGTTATTTTTTTCATTTTCTAGATGTTTTGGGATGAACAGGTTTGTAGTTTTTTTCATGTAATAATAATATTTAAAAAATTATAATAACTAATAAATATTTTTACCTATTACAATTATAATTTATTAACTTGTTATTTTACTCTTGTGTTTATGTCCGATTGAAGTTGGAGTTTTCTATGGAAGGATAATTGATTTTGAAAGTATGATGTAGAAAAACTAAAACTATTAAGGATAGTTATTTGTAAACTATCCCCTGTTGCATTAGTTTAGATGTTGTCATTTCCCCTAGTACATTGTCATGTTAGGTGTGACTACTAACCTTGGATCTGTTGTTAGGAAAGCCTTCAAGTATTTTTTTTTTGAATTGCTACATTATAAAGTTAAAATTTGTTATATTTCTAGATCACATTACATAGGAACATTCATTTGTGTCATCATCAACAATGTTAACTTGATCTCTTTAAATTAATTTTAACAATGGAAAGTGAAATAGTCCAAGGAATTTGATAATACAGCAAAAAAACATCTTCACCTTTTAAGAAATTTGTAAACCTTTTATATGAATGTAAGCATCACATAAAAAAAAGTGATTGTTTAAAAGATCCTCTACAAAAAATGAGAGACCTAATGTATAGGAGTAGGATTAAGAATATGGAAAAAGTAATTCAACGTCTTATAGAAGAATTCAAGAGAAAATCCATATTGATCCAAACTTTGTCAAGATGGATCAACTTATGCAGTCATATTTATAAGAAGCTTAACTGATAAGACTCTTATTTTAATTTCAAGCTAAGTTTATGACAATTTAGGATTTAACAATAATTAAACTCTTTATTTATTTTCAATTAGGTTTATGTTAGTTTGTAGATAAGTTTAGTATTTTTTTTAGGTTTTAAGTTTTTGTCATGTTTCTCAACCATGATGATAGTTTAATTAGGTTTTCTAAATAATAGGTCCAATTACTACCAATTAGGTTACGATTTAGACACTGTATAAGCTATTTTTATTAATAATAATAATCCTTTTTTTTAGTTTCATCTCTGGTAAGTTGATTCCTCATGGTTTTTAGGTAAAGAATTATCCTTTTAATAATGTTGATTCTTCAGGAAGGAAGTGGCATAAGTCACATTATTCCTTGATAACTTTCATGCTTTCTAAGAGGTCTTAGTTTGTGTCATGCTCCATTGATCTATCTTATTATTCATATTGTCTCAAAAATTAACATTTTCATATTCTAATTTATATGATGTTGATTGAACCATATTAATTGGTATTAGATCCTAGTTCAACCAACATGACATGAATCAAAATGCAAAAATGTCAATTCTTAGAATGTATTGAGAAACAAGATTTAACTTATACATATTCATTATAAGCTAGTTTATTTTTGTATTTACCTAGAGGAATAAGCACCAATTGCTTCCCTTTAAACTCCTTTGATTTGAAAAATTCCTTTTTGTTAGATCATTTAAGCTTTCATGACAAGCTAGAAGCATACCTGTGAGTGCTCCTAAATTTGAGTTATCTCTCCACCTAGATAGCTTTATAAACCAAATCTTCTATCTTCACATATAACTCCATCACATCTGTTATGTTTCATTTCAATCCTTCAATGAATCTCTCCATAGTTTCTCCTGTATCTTCTTCAATGTTAACTTTTATCATGACAATATCCATCTCCTTATAGTAAGTAGTCTTCATGATGGTGACTTAGCACAAATTTATTTCACATAACCACTTGATCTCTTTCAAGGTTAGATAGGCCTCTCTTATACCTCCTCCCAGCAAGCATAAATAGATCATACCAAATTACTATAGCATAGTCACCAAAAGATACCATAGCTAGATTAACTTTTCTTCTTCTAAGTAGTTGTTACAATTAAATATATGCTCCACCTTTCTCTCTCCCTCCATGTAAGTTTCATGCTCAGTTTTCTCTTGGAATGGTAGAACGAATATTTTCATACCTTCAAATTATCATCCCTTCCTTCATCATACCATTTTCCTTCTCATGAACCTTTCACCCGTTGATTATGAGTTCTCCCTCTATTTGGTTCTTCTTCAAGATGAAATGATCCTTTGGAACTACTTCAATGAGAAGCTCAAGACCCTCTTCTTAAGTGATCCTCCATATCATCTAACCTCTTGTTAATCCTCTGAAATTAATCTTCAACAAAATTATGAGTATCTTAAAGATCATTTCATTTTGTTGATATTAATTAATCATGTTGGTAATGCTACAAATTGAAATAAGAAATATGTTAATTTAGTAAAGCCTCACTAATCACTGTCAAAGTATTTTCCCTCAATATCACCACACTCCACTTGCATTTATATTCAAATCAACTTTTTCTATATTGATGTCCCCCATTCTTACATTTTACCTCTTAATTCTCCTTATAAGTCGTTGAACAAAGAACTTCATAGATTGATTCTTCAACATATGATGAGACAAGACATCAAAATAATAAAGGATCTGCAAGATGAATAAAGTAAGAAATACTTGACATGGAAAAAAGTACGCTAATTTAGAAACAATAACTCAAATATGAAAACTTGAACCAAAACTAGAGATATATACTTTTTATAACAACTTGCTTTTAATCCTTTTTTTAACCTAAATTTTTGTTACAACTTTTATTAACTTGGTTTCTATCTCAACCATCTTTTCTCTTTTTCTTATTATACTTTCACTTTGTCAAACACTTGGAAAATAATAATTTAGTAAAGCAAGAGATACATACATATATACATACATACACACATACATACATACATACATGAATGCACATATACATACATACATATACATATTTGATAACGATAATTTTTCAAACACCTAATGGAAAATTAACCAAAAGACAAGAAAACGACAAAGAAGAACATTAAGAGAATGAGACATAAGTAAACAAAGAAAGAAATGAAAAAAAAGTAAAATAAGGGATACATAATACCTAATTCCAAGAGTTGAAGCCCTAATATTAACTAATATGGTTCAACTAGAGTGAGATGAATCAAAATGTAGAAACATCTATTATTGGAACATCTTGATAATCAAGATTGATTAAAGGTATATGGTACAAACCAAGACCTACCAAAGAGCATCAAAGTTATCAAATAGGAACATTACCTTTATCATGATCTATCAAAAAACCTAATGTTGCTAAGAGGGTAGTACTTCGTCTAAGAACAAGGAGGAATCAACTCACCAAAAATAAAACTCAAAGAATTATAATTATTCACAAAATTATCTTATAGAGTTTGTAAATCCTATTATATAGAAAACCTAACTAAGATCATTATATGGAAAACACAATTAAACTGTCAACATAGTCATGCAACCTAACTAAAAACTAAAATCGTAAAGAAAAAATGCCCAAATAATCCACAAACTAACATAAATACAATTATAAACAAACAAAGAGTTTAATTATATTCTAAACTAACATCAACCTTGCTAAAAATTAAAACAAGAGTCTTATCAATTAAGCTTCTCGTTAATATGCCTACATAAATTGACCTATCTTACCTTTGGGTTTGGATTAATGTGGATCTTCTTATGAACTTACTTGATGATACCTTGAGGTGTTTGTTTCATATGTTTGGTCCTGCTCCCAATGGGATTCCTATTCCTTGCAGACAATTTTTTGACTAGCCATTTTTAGTTGACATGGCACTCATGTTCGCATCATTTTTTCTCCAAGAAACCTACATTGTCATCATCTAGGTTAAAGTTGTATAGATTCATCATTATAATCATTTTCATGAGTCTTTGGAGTTAGTTTTAAGAGATATTCTCTTCTTGTTGTTGTCAACTTCCACATATTTCAACAAATGATTCAATCCAAGTTTTTGTTATTACAACTTGACAAAATAGAGTAGCTAATGTATTGTTTTGAGGTCTTTAGTTTCTATAATAATTTTAACCTTGGGATCCCATGGCATGTTAAGATATCCCAAAATCGTGTAAATCATTTCTTCATTGGGAATATTTGTATCAATAGCAGCAGGACCATTAATAATATGAGTAAAATTCATTTGTACATCACAAACAAATTTATTTAGTTTCATGCAAAAGAAGATCATATTCTACACTTAATATGTTGATCTTTGATATTTTTGACATTATTAGTCCCTTCATGAATAGACTCATTAGTAGAAAATGATAAAATATTCAAAGGCAATAAAGTGTTAAAATCATGCATAACCTCAAAGGACAAGAAAGAAATAGATGCATGAACAGCCTTATTAAAAACACTTTATATACAAAAAATACTTTTTCAAGTTCTTTTAATTTACAACATGCTACAAGATAATCATAGTTATGTCTACAACCTCAATTTTCCCATCCATTTATGGATGTCCTAAAGTAGATAATAACAATTTAGTGTGCAACTTAGCTTGCAATGTTCTTTAAAAATGACTAAGAAATTTAAAATATCAGTTGCTATATTCTTAGGTAAGCTATGAAAGCACACTACCTCTTTGAAAAATATTAGAGTCTCACATTGTCTAGAGATATGGTCAATCAAGTACATATATGATAGGACAATCCTCACCTATGAGTTATCTTTTATGGTTGAGTTAAGTCCAAACCCAATTTTCAAGATGGTATCAAAGTCTATCCTAGATCCATTGATAGGCCACTTGTAGATGTCGTGTATTATAAGTCCCACATTATGTAGGAGGAAGGTCAACCATGAGTTTTTATACCAAGGGAAACACTCATCCTATGAGCTAACTTTTAGGGTTGAGTTAGACCCAAAGTCAAATTTCTAACATGGTATCAAAGTCTATCCTATATCTATTATTAGGATGCTACATATGTTCATTCCTGTAATTGATCCACTCATAGTTATCCACATTTTAGATGTCTAGTCAGAAACTCCTCACCTCATGAGCTAACTTTTGGGGTTGAGTTAGGCCAAAACTCAATTTTCCATTAAAAAATATAAGTCAATAATATGAATGCGATAATTAGTTTTAAAACAAGTAATGAAACTTGTCATCTAACTAAACATATTTACAACCATAAAAACACTATATTCCTTATTTGAAATCCTAGGCAAACCCAATATCAAAATGTTCATACAAAACATCATAGGTTTTCTAAATGCCAAATATATTATTAACCCTCCCTCATGAATTTCTCATATAAACTTTTCTCATAAATAATACTTAGCACATATAATTACTGAAATAGATATCCATTATGCCTAAAGTAATTCTCAAAATCATGTTTAGAACATGCTTCCACAATTTCCCTAATTCAATACATGCAAGATTTTCAACAATATAAATCCAAGCAATTTGGTTTGTAAAGTAGTAAATCATACATACCTTCAAGACAATATGTAGGATACAATTTTCTCTTTCCCTTTTGTATTTGAGGAAATAGGTGAACATTTCAATGAACTCAATACACAGCATATTTTTGGTTGAGCTACCTTTTGAATTTCAAAAAATTGAAGCTAAGATAATTACAATAGATGACAAACTTTCTTAGTCAAAGGTATTTGATAACCGAAGTCACGATCAGATCAAAATGAAATAAAAGTAAATAAAAAATGAAGTACAAGGCACAACCTTGGTCGTCTCTCAAGGACCTTGGAAAACAATTTGATTAAATTTAAATTTATAAAAAATAGGGGATTTGTAATTCACTTTGTGTAAAAGAAAAATGAAACTTAATAAATTTATAATATTAAAAATCAATTAACTCGTTTGTTTAATTCATAAGCGAGATTATCATAGGTTCATAAGAATATTTTTTTTAAAATAATTTCTAATTCTTATTTGGTTTTAATTCAATCAAGTAAGCATCAAAGAGCTATCCTCGCTCAAAGAAGTGGTAGGATCCCTCATGCTATTTACTATGCCTCTCGAACTTTAGATGTCGAACAGGTTAATTATATAACCACTGAAAAAAAATTGCTTGCTATTGTATTTGCTCTTGATAAATTTAGACCATATTTACTTGGTTCTAGAGTGCTCGTGTTCACAAATCATGCAGCTTTGAAGTTTCTCTTAAAAAAGGCATAATCAAAATCTAGGTTAATTAGATGGATGCTATTACTTCAGGAGTTTGACTTGGATATTAGAGATAGGAGCGGAGTAGAAAATTTAGTAGCAGATCATTTGAGCAGTTGAGGGAGTTATAGACCCTTTCCTTATTCGTGATGATTTCCCTGATGAGCATATCATGCAGTTGGGTGACACCGCCCAATATCCCTAGTTTGTTGAATTAGTTAATTACTTGGTTGCATATGCTTTTCCTCCTCATGCATCTAAGGCACAAAGAGATAAATTAAAAAGTGATGCTAAGTATTATGTTTGGGATGACCCATACTTATGGAAATTTTGTGGTGATCAAGTGATTCACAAGTGCATACCAGATCATGAAATCCAATCCGTCCTACAATTTTGTCATGCCTCTGTAGTAGGAGGGCATTTTGGCCCACAACGAATAGCTAGAAAGGTACTGGATTCTAGATTCTATTGGCCTCTGTTGTAACCATAATTACAATGAGACGATAGACTCGCTAAAAATTTAAAAAGAATTTTTAAGCCGATAGTGGAGTTGCCACCAAATTTTATTTTAAAGGAAAACATTTGGATAAACCCTAACTTGAGGAAAAAAATTCTAGGTTTAGGAGTCGGTTACGAATAGGGAAGGTGTTAGGCACCCTACTCGCCCATTCCAAAGAACGGTACTCTTAAACTAAGTGTGTGATTTATTTGAAAACTATTTGATCCCTTTAATTAGAATAAAAATAAACAAGTTGGTGGAAAATAGCCTGACAGGACTTGATCCTGCTCCTACATATTCCCTGGTGCAGTGGAAAACTCAAGGCTACATAATTCTTGTAAAGAGACTTGATCTCTTGGAAAATTAAAGGATAATTTTAGGTAACAATTGACATTTTTGGACGAAGTTAGTGAAAACAATGATTTTCTAAAATCGCGTGCTTGCAGAATCCAAATCATCCTAAGCTGTATTTGGAATCCACATGAATTAAAATACGGTACAGTAGAGAATGAAACTTGTCTGTATTAGAATTCGTTGCACAAATTTTAGAAAATTTGAAAACAGACATTTTAGACAAAGTTGGTAAAAACAGTGATTTTCTAAAATCACGTGCTTGCAGAATCCAAATCGTCGTAAGCCATATTTGGACTTCGCACGAATTAAGATACGGTACAATAGAGCACGCTACTTGTCTGTATTAGAATTCGTTGCACAAATTTTAAAAAATTTGAAAACAGACATTTTGGGCATTTTTTAATAAAACAATAATTTGCAAATAGACGTGCTTGTGAAATTCAAACTGTCATAAGTCATGTTTGAATTCGCACGAATTAAAATACCGAACAATAGAGAATGCTACTTGCTTGTACTAGAATTCGTTGCTTAAATTTTAAGAAATCATAAATAGAGACGAAGATGAACACGAAAATCTGAGAAGAAGCAAGAAAATTAAGCGAAATAAAAGCTCGATCTAACCTCCATTGATGTTCCTTTTTCAATTGTCTCCAATCCAGCTTAGGTCATCAGACTCAGAGTGAAGAATTAAGTGTTTTTTGTTATTTGATTTAAGCATACACTTAGCTTTTTAAGTTCAATGACTTAAGCTAAACTTAGCATACAGGATGTATGCACATGGTCATGCACTCCTAGGAAATTTTTTCAAAGGAGGACATACAAACACAAAAAAATCGGAAAGAAATACATATAGAAGGATCAACACATGAAAAAATAATACCTAAACAATATTAAAAGAATAAGATCTAAACAAGAACTTCAAGGACACAAGTATTTTGGCACCCAAATTTGAATTCAAATCTCATAATTCTTTTAAAAATATCTTTTGGTAGATCTGAAAAATTAAAACTGACCAATTGAAAGATATGGATCATAGGAATCAAACAAAACAAGTTTGACAAAAGTCAGACCATAAATGAGCAAGTTATGCACAAATCAAACAAGCTACCTTCATTTGCGCACTAGGAAGAACAGTAATCAAGTGATAGAAATTTCATTTCAGATCCAAATTAGACAAATAATATCATTCCAGAAACTAGAGAGAAAAAAAAGAGAACACAACAACAATCACCAAAATCGGAGATCATTTGAACAATCAAAAATGAAAACAAAAAATAGAGACGAAGATGAACCACAAGAACACAAGAGATTTTGGCGCGAAATTTGAATTCAAATATCAGAATTTTTTTGAAAATATTCTTTGGTAGATCTGAAAAATTAATACTAATAAATTGAGAGATATAGCTCATAGGAATCAAACAAAAAAAGTTTGACAAAAATCAAACCAGAAATGAGCAAGCTATGCACAAATCAAACAAGCTACGTTCATTTGCGCACCAGGACGAACAGTAATCAGGCGATAGAAATTTCATTCCATATCCAAATTAGACAAATAATATCATTCCAGAAATTAGGAGAAAAACAAAGAGAACACAACAACAATCACCAAAATCGGAGATCATTTGAACAATCAAAAATGAAAATAAAAAATAGAGATGAAGATGAACCTCAAGAACACAAGAGATTTTGGCGCCAAATTTGAATTCAAATCTGAGAATTTTTTTCGAAAATATTTTTTTGTAGATCTGAAAAATTAACACCAATAAATTGAAAGATATGGATCATAGGGATAAAAAAAAAGTTTGACAAAAATCAGACCAGAAATGTGCAAGCTATGCACAAATCAAACATGTAAGGTTCATTTGCGCACCAAGAAGAACATGCTTCAGTAATCAGGCGATAGAAATTTCATTTCAGATAAAAATTAGACAAATAATATCATTCCAGAAACTATAGAGAAAGAAGAAGATAACACAACAAAAATCACCAAAATCGGATATCATTTGACCGATAAAAAGTGTAAACGAAAAATAGAGACGAAGATGAACCTCATGAACACAAGAGATTTTGGCACCAAAATTTAAATTCAAATCTCAGAATTTTTTCGAAAATATTTTTTGGTAGATCTGAAAAATTAATACCAATAAATTGAAAGATATGGATCATAGCAATCAAACAAAACAAGTTTGACAAAAATCAGACCAGAAATGAGTAAGCTATGCACAAATCAAACATGTAAGGTTCATTTGCGCGCCAGGAAGAATATGCTTTAGTAATCAGGAGATAGAAATTTCATTTCAGATACAAATTAGACAAATAATATCATTCTATAAGATAGAGAGAAATATAAACATAACACAACAAAATCACCAAAATCAGAGATGAAGATGAACTCGGAAATCCGAGAAGAAGCAAGAAAATTAAGCGGAATAAAAGTTGGATCTAACCTCCATTGATGTGCTTTGAATGCCGCTTGATAGCATCTTGGAAGGTGATGAAGAAATGGTTCAATGGAGGCCAAGAAGATGTTGAATTGAATGCAGAAGTAGAGAGTATCTTAGGTGCTACTCTTAGAAAATTCTTCTTCCCCTTAAAGACTCCAAGTGTCCCTCCCCTTATATAGACCTCTTTTTTTTTTTAATTTTGGTGGGTTCTCTCCTTTTTCCCTTTTCTATTCTTCTACATTTTCTTATTCTTTTTTTTCTCTTTTTTTTTCTATTTTTATTTATTTATTTCTTTTATTTTATTTTTTCCATTACTTTTATTTTTATTTTCTGAACTATTTTAGATTAAATCATCTTTTGGCTAAAAACAAAATAATTTATTTTGGGTTTTAAATCCTCAAACATAATTCGGTGTTCACAGCCTACTTTATTTAAGGATGTATATAAGTTTTTCACCACTTGTGAGCAATGTCAAAGCCATCACTCGAAGACAAGAGATGCCTCAACAACCTATGCTATTTTGTGATATTTTTTATGTTTTGGGTATTGATTTCATGGGACCTTTTCCTAATTCCTTTGGTCTCACATATATCTTTCTTGTTGTTGATTATGTATCTAAGTGGGTGGAGGCTAAGGCCACCAAAATTAATGATGCTTGAGTTGTTGTGGATTTTGTCAGGTCTAATATCATTTGCAGGTTTGGAGTGCCTCGAACCATCATCAGTGATAAAATAAAAGAAAAATAGAAAAGAAATGTCAATTTTTCTTAGAGCGACGTTTCCTTTCAGAAAATTTATGCTGAAGCATGGATAAACAGAACCATACGAAAATTTCCAAAATCTGCAAAAGAAACAAACAAAACAAAACTACACAAAAAGAAGAAAAAAAGAAATTGAAAACAATAGAATAAATAAAATAAAAGATGAGTGTGAAATTAAACTCAACCAAATTAGACCAGAGGTCCTCGGCAATGATGCCAATTTTGATAACCGAAGTCGTGATCGGATCAAAATAAAATAAAAGTAAATAAAAAATGCAGTACAAGGCACAACCTTGGTCGTCTCTCAAGGACCTTGGAAAACAATTTGATTGAATTTAAATTTAGAAAAAATGGAGGATTTGTAATTCACTTTGGGTAAAAGAAAAATAAAACTTAATAAATTTATAATATTAAAAATCAATTAACTCGTTAGTTCAATTCATAACCAATATTACCATAGGTTCAGAAGAATATTTTTTAAAACAATTTTTAATTCTTATTTGGTTTGAATTCAATCAAGCAAGTGTCAATTAAACTCGTGATTCCCTACTAGAATAACACCTAAAATTTGAGTTAATTTGTGTTCAGGTAATTAAGCATCACCCGAAGTCCCCAAATTAATTTTTAAGAATTGAAATCACCAAATTTATAGGAAACCCCGTAACCCATTTTTACTTATAAACTAGAGAATTAAGCAAACCTTAGTTTTAGAATTGCGTCATGTAAGATTGACACTTGCTTGATTGAATTCAAACCAAATAAGAATTAAAAATTGTTTTAAAAAATATTCTTCTGAACCTATGGTAATCTTGCTTATGAATTGAACTAACGAGTTAATTGATTTTTAAAGAAGAAAATTTAAACTATAATGTCATAGGACTAGAGAGTGTGCATTCGACCATCTAGGTAAGAAATGGGAAAATACGTAATTTTGGATGCTTAAGGATAATTTACATAGGATATGAGTAGAAAACTTAAAGTTCATGAACACAGAGGAAGGAAAGTAGGTTTACTAATGGAACAAACCTAAATAGTTAAGTTAATAGTCAAGAAGCATAAAACATATAACACTAAAAATTGATCTAAGTAAAAGGTGCACAAGACTTTTAATTAAGGATACAAAGAGTAAACAATTAAAAAGGTCATTCAGCCAACTACAAAAGAAGTTATACACCATAATCTTTCATTAAAAGTATTAAAAAGAACTTAACCTTTGAGAAAAGGAAAGCTTGAAAGGTAACTTAGAAGGATGAGTGAACTAAGATCCCATGAGTGATTCATCATAAATTTTAAGAATTAAGCAATGTAAACAAGTTATGGGAGGAATTGTAAATACTACCTAAGAAATAACATCAAGGTAAAATAAGAAAGTTTTGAATTCGAGATAAATATTTACTTGAGAATATTATGCTAACTTGTATTACTTTATGAGTACATAAAGAGTAATGTGAAGTGTATGGATATTACTCATGCTTGATTAGAGAATGATGTATTACATGATGATCATGTATGGATAATGGTGTGATAGTAGTATAAAAGTCCTTCTATTATGTAACGTCAAGTCTTCAATATTTATGATGGTAATGACCCTCAAGGAATGAACTCATATCCTAAGAATGGAAGATAGAGTAGTAGAGTCGGTGATAAGATATTATTTGACTAAGTATTAATGTATTGCTATGTCTTAATTATCACTAAGAGAGTGATAGAGAATAGATAAGAATTATGTAAGATATAGAGGAGATGATAGTCAAATGATATCTATGATTGATCCTGGAAATTTATGATGCTCAAGTAATTTATATGCTTCATTAAAGGAATTTCAACTTGTGTAAAAGAAATCCACTTTAGCTAAAGTTTTTGAAAGATTAAAAATATACTTGTATGCGTGACATGTTTTCAAATAAACTGAAGTGGTTGAGATGAAATTGATGTCACTAACCCTAGGGTAGAATCCTACTGGAAAACTTAGTTTCTCACCATTTCTCCCACCATTTTCTTCCTAAACAGCCATGATATCTTTCGCCAATGCAGTAGTCTTCGTGTAACTAAGTAATAAGAACTGGACTGTGAACGCTCATGGACTGATGATTATAACTCAAGCCAATGTTCAAGTTTATTTTTCTTTGGGTCATCTGTTTGTTTCTACTGTGATGAGCCCGAACTTCTCCACTAGTGAGTTCATTATCCCTTTCAAAGCCTTCCACCCTAATGGGATGTTTCCATCTTCACCCGACTACTAAGCACCTCTAGCAGCACCTACTGAAGACTCTTCTTCATCAAAAGGGGAGACCGACCCATAAACATTGTCCCACTACTACATCACCTCTACATGACTGGTCGTCTTAGGGCAGTTCCCTATACCCCAAGCCCTCTCCATTATAGGCGTTCCAAGAGATGGAAGATGAGACCTTGGTCATCCTAAATGAGAGCTTATGGTTGGAGCGTTATCACCACCATTCGTAAAGTGTTTGTAGAGTTCTGTCTTTACAAAAAAAAAAAAAAGTCGATGTCATGCCCATATTGTACAAATTGTAAATAGATGGATGAATATATCCCAATTATTAGTAAGTAGATTGTATTATAGTATATGTAATATACATAAATAAAAATGATAATTGTACATATAATTATGTATTTAAAGGTGTAGATTCCTTTTACTTCTTAACTTGTTTGGACTAATAATGTATAATTACGGACTATATAATTATAAGTTGTATGATTACTAGTATACTTGAGTTGTGATGAACTAAATTACTACAGAGGATGACCTGTAAACGCCTTCACATTACAACAGTTCCTCCCACGTATGGTCATCACAGGATAGTTCCCTTTTTCCCAAGTCGTACCTAATCCAGGGTTTTCAGGAGATGGGAGATAAAGCCTATTGCACCTTAGATAAGAGCCAATGGCTAAAGTGTTAAGGCCTCCATTAATAAAACGTTATCTAGATCTAAAGAAGTTGAAGTTTGTGTCTCAGCCAATAATGTACATTTTTGTAATATAGTGAAGGATGAATGTATAACAAATAGGTGTTAAGTAGAATTATAATATAATGTGTATAAGTATGTAAAGTCATTGTATAAGTAAGTATGTAAAGTCATTGATGCACTTGCTTAACTTTCTCCTAATCTAATGGATTATGTGACTATATGTTGTATAAATCATGTTATATAAATGTTTATGCTAACTTCTAAACATAAATGGTTATAACAAAAATTAAGCCTGTATAATTAATCTACATCTGTACTGCTTGTATGGTTGTATGTTATACAATCAAATTAACACGAGTGGTGATGTTTACACATTTGTTTTAATTTACATTAATCACTAGGCTTGCATTTTTAGCAAACATTTTAAAAAGAAAAATTTCTTCGTATTTTCAACATTAGTAATTTCTTAAAAGGATTCTGCATCATGAGGTAACGGACTAATAATGAAACTGCTGATATGACTTAAGTGTAAAATAGACTTCATTTTTAGGATGTTACACAAGTTATGTTCCTTAGTATGGTCAACTACTACATAAAGTGTAATAGTAGCAAAAAAACAAATAGAGGGAGAGAGAATTCTTAAATATTTATGTGCATAAATGGTAGATTACAAGGTTAGAATATCTATATTCATAATAACATAAGTGTTTATCCTAACGTCATCAAAATTCAACATATCACATATACAACATTCAACATAATGCTTAGACCATGTATGAATTCATCATGACAGACATTCTTATTCTCATAGAGCTCAAATTCATAACAAAGTTGTTGAATCTCATTAAACCTTTGGTCTATCTTAGACTCAGAATATCATGAATGTGGACCCATGTATAACAACCCGGGAAGTTGTCAAGACTTGAAATTTTTTGTTGTCTCTTACTATAATTTATCAAATCTATTGTGCTTCTTCTTAGTCCAAAGATTAACGCCCATTTGGAAAATCAATAGGAAATCAATTCTTTGACCATGAAAATCCTCAAGGCCAATCAGAGAGGCTAAGTTGTAAAACGTGATAACCTCAACACTAAAAAGTTATCTTAAGTCTCTTGTAGGTCATCACACTCAACCACTAACCCTCTAGACTCTTAAATAACTGATCTCTACAATTTCTTAGCATGAATAGTTATGATTTCCCAATTTTTATTACATTTAATATCCATGATACATGATTAGAATAAGCTCATTACATCTACACAACACATATTCATATTTCAACTTTCTTCTTGACCTTCAAGTTAATTTATTTTAATACTTCCTATAAAAACTCTGGCAAACCTTTGTCTATACCCAACATTCACAATCTCATTTAGATCTAAATTACCATCACAAGAATCATTTATATCTTTTGCGCTTAGCAATCTAAATACCTTTCCTTAAAAATTCACACTCTCTGTTGGAACCCAAATTTTAACTAAATATTAAAATAAGTATAAGATATTTATAATGTTTTAATGAAAACAAAAATATATGCAACATCATTTTTAGACAAGTATAGAAGAAATAAGATATTGGATGAGTAAACCATTTAATCTAAGAGCAGCACTCAATTAGCTCGTTTAGCTGACCTCAAGAATATACAGGCTTTTTTCGGTTATGGTGTAAGACAAAAAGAACTATCAGATAATTAATAAAGAACTAACTTTAGCTTAAAAAGGAAAGAGACTTGTTTGACATAAAGTAAAAAAGTAAAATGAAAAGTACACCTACCACAGTAGCTACTTGTTTAACATACAACAGTAGTTTTTCACCTAATCCAAGGTCATACATTTAATGAATATGCAGAATATGTTGGAAATCCTTTTCACTCTCTCAATAACTACTTTGTTCAGTTCTATCTAAAAAGAGAAGCTTATAAATAAGAGACAAGAGACACAACTAAGTTGAACCCAAAATGTCTACTCGTCTAACTTTCTACTCATCTACTTTGTTCATAAACAACATTGTAAATTTTATATTTTTCTATTTTATTCAAGTTTGGTTCTGGGAATCAAAATAACAAGATAGGAAGTGTCTAGTCTATGTTCCTTAAGTATACTAAGCCTCGAGAAGCTTCTCCAAAAATACTAGAATTGTATTTTTGACTAAGAGTTTATACACTCTTTTAAATAGTGAAAATACTTGTTGGATGATAGTAAGGACTAGATAGCCTTTGGATTGAAAAGAGTGAACTACTATAATATATAGTGAGCATATCTCTTTAGCTTTCTCGCTCCAAACCGTATTAGAGGACTAACTCATTTAATATCTTAATGTTTTTGAAAAATAATTTTTTGTATGATCCAACATTCAACCTCCCTTTTCGTGTTGTTTGTGTTCCTACACTCTCATTCGAGATACTCTAGAAAAAATCCTACTTCCTTTATATTATATAATTCCCAACCATAAAATTCAATTCTCTACAATAATATTATTTTATTAGTAATTGACTTATTTGACTTTAAACAGAGCTTTTGACACCTCAAATGATGTTTAAAGAAAAAATATAAATACTTCTTTATATTTTACTCTCAATATAGAAAACTTTAAGAAAATTATGAAAACTAAAATTTAATTTCAAAATAACTAAACTTTTCCCTTTCTTCTTCTTCTTCTTAAAAAAATTCTTTTTCTAATAGGGAATTAAGAGTAACAATTGAATTAAACTTTCTTTTGAAAAACACCTGTAACTCATATAACCTTATTAATTTTTAATCAAAAATGAAATTTTTTCCTTCTTTTATGAGTATAATTGAAATCTCACCTTGTCATGATAAATCTATATTCTTTTCCAAATTATAATAAAATTCATACAAATTTTATGAATTTCACACCATAGTAAAGATCCAAATATACATTAAACAATATATTCTCATGTCATATAAATTCTCCACTAACTAAGGACATAATCAACACTATATATTTTAATCCTCAATTATCACAAATTCATGTACAATATATAACATTCTTTTTAAAAAGTTATCAATTTCACCATTGGTCTCCTATCCTAATATTTATGGCCTAACTAGGTTCTATGTAACCAAACATGAAATACCTCAATTCAGATTCATCCAAACAAATATTTTTTATGTAGTTCAGCATCCTCAAAAATTCAAAGTAACATAACCAACAAGATTTAATACACTCAAAAAATCATAGTTATTCCAAATTATTCTCAACAAGAAATTTTCAATCAATTACAACACATAGAGCTAAATAAATGAATTCTGTATAATTCTCATTAATTACCAACACGATTAATATCATTAAATTCCTTTTAAACTTAATTATTATAATTTTCTCAATCCAAAGGATAGCCTTGTTATAAGCCAATTTAGGCTCAAATTGAATTCTTTAAGGCTAAGCACTTATGTTTCATTTAATTGTCTTAGTTCATAAACATTCATATCAACATCAGAGACAATCCTACATAATTAATTTAACAATTAAATTCTAAAATAAATGGGATGGCCAAATTACACTTATAAAGTACCTTCCCTTGGGATTTAATAGGTCTTAACCGAATAAATCCAAATTGAGTTAGCATAACTCAAATTCTACCTTTGAATTCTATAATTACATGAATAAATTTTCTCTCCTTACCTTTCTCACTAAGTCGAGGTATCCTTGAGGTATGGAGACAAATCCAAAAATCTCACTTCCAAGAGTGCTCCTTATACAATCTATAGCAAAAATAACTAACATAGGTTAGTATTAAACCAATTATAGCCAAGAATTGGAGAAAGAAAATAAATTTCCTCCCATGCATAGAAATTGGATAGTAAGAGAGAAGGAGAGAAAAATATGAAAATTTTCAAGAAAAAATGGTACCTAAACGTTCCTTACTAGTAGAGGAAGTAAATCCAAAATTGAATTTGAAAACAATTGGACGGACTTGAAGTAATTAAAGCCTAAAATCATTCAAATGGAGGGGCATGAATTCTTTGTAGAAGGAGAATTGATTATGTAGAAGACAAACCCTTTTTTTATTTGTATATATATATATATATATATATACACATATATATATATATATATATATATATTACTTTATTAGTATATTTTTTTCTTCATTCAGAAGAGAGTCCAAGTTTTCTCACAAGTCAATTTTGGCTCAAATTTAATTCTTCAAGACTAAGAACTCATATTTCACTTAATTCTCTAGCTCATAAACATACATATGATCATTAAAGACTATCCTAACATAATCAATTTAACAATTAAACACTAAAATAAGAGAGATGGTCAAATTTCACTCCTAAAGTCCCTAAAACTTCTTCTGAAGAAAATAAAACTTATATTAAGTTAGTGAAAATTCAAATTCTACCCTTAAATTCGATAATTATACAAATAAATTCTTTTCTCTCTTACCTTTCTCACTAAATTAAGGTACCCTTGAGGTGTAGAGAGGGAAAAATAAAAAAATCTCACTTCTGAGAGTGCTCCCTAGACAATTCATGGCAAGAATAACTAACATAGTGATGCATAAGTGGAATGAGGTAGTTCTTCTGGATCAATGGAGGTTCCAATTTGGTGGAGAATGGAAGAGGAATGGATCCGAGTTAAGCCTTGACTTGGAAGTGCCACCTATTACAGAGGATGAGCTTTTTCTCCACCATCATAAGGAGCTACAAATGAGGAGGTTCCTCAATTCCAAGTATATTTCTAAAGGAAGAATAAAGAGATAATTGCTCTCAAAAATCTAAGTGAAAAATCATAATTTTATTCCAAATGAATTTAGTGTTGAAAATTACACAGGCAATGCCTTTATATAGACAAAATGGAGGAGGTGAAAAATGGAGGGAAGGAAGGGGAAGATTTTAGTCTGAATTATGCTTAGATTTTAGCCCAATAATGATGTCCTCTTCACTCCTCAACACAACCTTAAATTGGGCTAGAAAAAGCCCAAAAATCCGAAGCTAAAATACAAGGAAATTTGGCCCAAATCTTATACATATTAGCCTACTACTTCCTAGAATACAAAAAGTACCTAAATCCTATTCTACCATGTGAAAGGCCAATGGAAAATTGGGTTGGTCCTGGAAGTGAGTCTCCTCGAGGACAAAAGAAGGTCTGCACCTTTGTCTGCAATCATTCGGCCCTAGCCCTAGTGATAGGTCTAATGGGCCTAAGGATCCTACCTGGAGTAAAGAAGTGCTTTAGTGTAGGTCCAAATGTCTCTAAAGATGCCTCTACATCACAAAGGCTAGTATTAAACCAATTAGAACCAAGAATTGGAAGAAAATTCAATTTTTTCCCCACATGTAAGATTTGGTTTAGCAAGAGAGAAGGAGAAAAATACGAAAATTTTCAAGAAAAATTGGCGCCTAATCATTTTGTACCCTTAGAGGAAGTAAACTCTAAGTTGAATTTGAAAATGATCAGACAAATTGGATGTCAGTTGAGTTTGAAGTTTCACCAATGGAGAGGGGCGTGTGTTTCTATTCTTTGGATGAGAATTTCAAGAAGAAGATTTCCTCTCCTTATAACATCTATGTATATATATTGTTAGGAAAAGATATATGCTACGTTGTGGAAGAACCATTGATCTAAAGGATCTCTTTATATTTCTTCCTATATTAATTTTTAAAAATTTTATTTCTCGCCTAAAAAATAACAAATAATACAAACTATGAAGTTTCACTAAAAGTTTATAAGGAGAAAATTTTGAGGGTGTTACTGTAACATCCTAAAAATAAAGTGTGTTTTTACACTTAAGTGGTAAACAAGATTTCATTATTAGACTATTACTCCATGATGTGGAACCTTTAGAAAATAAATATTAGTGAAAATACAATAAATTTTTTTTTTCTTAAAGACACTTTGGTATAAGATGCAAGTCTCATTGGAATAGTTGTTGTAGCAGAAAATAAATATACAGACGTACTAGTTCCTATTTAATTCAATTATAATTTATGTTGCTTTTACTATGCCATACTTTTTCAACAAGTAATAATGTAACAAATCAAAAATACAAGCAAGTTAAGTAGAAAAAGGCATCTACACCTTTAAATAAATAAATGTACAATTATTACTTCTATTTATATATATTACATATACTATGATAAAAATAATTACTAGTAATTTGGATATATTCATCTATATATTTACAAATTGGACATTATGAGTATGACTTAACCTCTCCTTCATGAAAGACAGAACCATGAAAACACTTCAAGACTGGAGGTGATAAGACTCCAACCATAAGCTCTCATCCAAGGTGACAAAGGTTACATCTTCCATCTTCTGGAACGTCTAGAATGGATAGGGCTTAGGAAATGGGGAACTTCCCTGGGACGACCAGGCATGCAAGGTGTTGTAGAAGTGGGATGGTGTTTGCGGGTCAATCTCTCATTTTGATGTGGAATAGTCTTCAGTGAGTGCTTTTGGAGGTGTCTAGTAACTAGGTGGAGGTGGAAACACCTTATTAGGATGCAAGCCTTCTAGAGGGATAGCAAACTCAACGATGGAGAAATTAAGGCTCATCCTAGCAAAAACAAACAAGTGACTCAAAGAAAAATAAACTCGTACATTGGCTTGAATGGTAATTATCAGTCCATGAGTGTTCATAGTCTAATTAACATTATCCAACTCCACGAAGACTACCGCATTCATGAAATACATCGGGGGCGTCTGGTAAGAAAATGGTAAGGGAAGGGGTGAGAAACTAAGTTTCCCAATATGATTCTATGCTAGGGTTAGTGACCTCACTTTCATCCGAGCCACTTCAGCTTATTAGAAAACATGTCATGCATACAATTTCACTTTTAATATTTTGAAAACTTTAGCTGAAGTGGATTTCTTTAACATAAATAAAATTTATATTTAAGCATACAATTACATAAGTTTTATGAACCTTTGGGATCACATCATAGATATCCTTTAACTATCATTTCATCTATATCTTAACATAAGTCTCTTTTTTCTCTATCACTCTCTTAGTGATAATTCAAGACATAAGCATGCAATACTACTTAGTCAAACAATATCTTCTCACTAGCTCTACTACTCTACCTTCTATTCTTAAGAGATGAGCTCATTCCTTGATGGTCATCATGTAATTACGACGAGACGACGAACTCGCAAAAATTTGAAAATAGAATTTTTTTTATTGTGTGGAGTCGCCACCAAATTTTTATTTTTAGGAAAAAAGATTTGAAAAAATCCTAACTCGAGGAAGAGATTCGAAGTTCGGGAGTCGGTTACGGATAGGGAAGGTGTTAGGCATCCTACTCGCCCGTTCCGAAGAGCGGTACCCTTAAACTAAGTGTGTGATCTTGATATTTTTGAAAATTGTTTGATCCCTTTAGTTTAGAATAAAAATAAGTATTTTGATGGAAGATAGCCTGACAGGACTTGATCCTACTCCTACGTATTCCTTGGTGCAATGGGAAACTCAAGGCTTACATAGTTCTGGTTTGAAGGCTTGACCTTCAGAGGTTTTTAAAGAGGAATAGAGTATAAAAGTATTTTGAAGAAAATCCTAAGCCCACATATGCACAGGATCCAAGACAACTATGGTTGCACTCGGATCCATACAAATCCCTAAACGTCGAACAGCAGAAAAAGCTACCAGTTCGTGCTGAGGGTTCGTCGCATAACGCTAGGGGTTCTAAGATGAAGTTTTCCTTGAAATTATTTACACAAAGATTCTTAGTCCACATATGCACAGGGTCCAAGACAACTACAGCTACACTGGGACCCATATGAATTCTTGAACATCGAACAGCAGAAAAAGTTACCAGTTCATGCTTAGGATTCACCGAGTGAGACCTAAAATCATAAATGAATTTGATTTAAAACAAAAAGAAGAAAATGATTGCACTTGAACCAATTTTAAGACGAGAATTAGGCTTGATTAAAAATGGACTTGAAAGTGGGAAAAATAAAACAAACTTGATTTGAAAAATTAGGTTGGACTTGATGAGTGATAACCGATGTCGCAGTCAAATCAAAATGAAATAAAGATTCATAAAAAAAATGTAGTACAAGGCATAACCTTGGTCGTCTCTCAAGGACCTTGGAAAAAAATTTGATTGAATTCAAATTTAGAAAAAATTTGGGGATTTATACTTTAATTTAGGTAAATAAAAAATGAAACTTAATGAATTTATAATATTAAAAACCAATTAACTCGTTAGCTCAATTCATAAGCGAGATTATCATAGGTTTAAAAAACATAAATTTTTTGAAACTAATTTTTTATTCTTAATTGGTTTGAATTCAATAAAGCAAGCGTTAATTTAATTCCTTATTTCCTACTAGAATAACACCTAGAATTTAAATTAATTCATGTTCAGATAATTAAGCATCACCCGAAGTCCCCAAATTATTTTTTAAGAATTGAAATCACCAAATTTATAGGAAACCCTATAACCCTTTTTTACTTATAAACTAGAGAATTAAGCAAACCCTAGTTTTAGAATTTCGTCATGAAAGATGAGATTAAATTAAGCATCTAATTTTATCATTACAAACATCAATTCCAACGTATAAAAGGGAAAGAAAAATAAATCGCAACAGAATTCAATTAAAAACAAACCTCAAAATCCCTTACTTGTAGAATTAAAACCAACGAGCCAACTAAGGAAATTAGCCTTCCATGAGACTTTTTATGAAAGAAGGAAGAAGAAGAATGAGAATAAGAACGAGGGTAAGAATTGAAACTTTATTGAAAATTATGAAAAAGTTTCGGTGTGTCTACAATGTGTAAGGGCTTTCCCTTTTATAGACTCAATTTTCCAATTCAAAATTAAAATTAAAATTCAAAATTTTAAATAAAGATAAAATATGAGTTGGTTTCCTTTATCTTCTAGATTTGAACTTGAATTCTTGTTTGACTTTGTTATTTGAATTCAAGATATGTAATGTAGGACCTTATCTATGGTATGTTTTCCAGAATTTTTTTGAGTGTGTCGACAACATAATTAGGGTTTTCATTATAAAAAAGTATTGTAGAAAATTGTATCCTTGAGCTTTAGAAATTAACCACATCTGAAAATGACTTTTGTAGCCCTAGATATGCTCATTTTACTGGAACATGTCTGGGTTGTCTAGATAAAAGCTCTGAGTCACGGTTCGGCCCAACTAAGTTTATGATCCATTAAGGTTGGGTCATATAGGGATACATTTTATCTTAGGGCTTTGTCTCATCTTTCTAATTCCTCTGGAATCACTTCAATATCAATTTTATAGCCCAAGATATGGCCTGCACAATGAACAAAGGTCAAGAATCATTAAAATTTGAAAATTAACCAATTTTTTTCACTTAAGTCCAATGAAGTCCAATAGCATAAAAATCACTCAGAATGATAAAATTAGACATCACTTAAATCCAATTAAGCCCAATAAAGAATGAAAATAAATTTATAAAATACATTTATCAATGAGGTTTGAGGAAAGCTTGATTTGAAACTAAAACGATACTTGAGGAATTTTGAGGAAAGAGATTTGGATTTAAAATAAAACACATGATTTTGAAATTTAAGGAGAAGGAATCAAATTGGATTTGGATTAAAATGAGCTAAAAGAAAGAAAAAAAGGAACTGGATTTTATAGAACTTGGAGTTGAATTAATATGATTTAAATTTAAAATTTATTTTGATAAAAAGGAATTGAATTAAATTGGTGGCTCATGGCTTGCTTGGGTGTGAGCTGGCTTGGGAGGAGTTCTTCAGGCGGGCTTGCGGCTTGACAGCTCGTTTGGCGGCTTGCAGCTCATCTGTAGCTTGATGGCTCCTTTGACAGCTCATGGCTCGTCTGACGGCTTGGGGGCTTGATGGCTCGTTTGGATGGCTTGACTATTTAAAAGGAAAATTTGCCTCTAAGGGGGCTCGAACCCACGCCCTGGGGGTCTGGGTTAGCTGGCTAATCACTTGGTTAAGTCACCAACGGGGTTCGAACCCAACGTTTCTTAAGTGAATGGACACTGTGCTTACCAACTGGGTTGAGCCTTCGCCTAAGAGTTTGGCACCTTTGATTAATTTTTAAGATATCCTTTAGGGGTACAGGGACATGCTTTGCATGTTGGTTGCATAGGACGTCCCTTTTTTAATTCTATCCAACACCCATTGGAGGCCCCACACTCACTCCATTTTGTCCAGACCCTTTTTTGCATGGCCATTTATGATACAGGGATTTCTCATTAAAGGCGTTAATTTGAAAGATAGAGGACCCAAGGTGCGTTGTGGGACCTATAGTCGAGCCAAAAGCTTGTTTCATTATGCATCCTGGCCCACCGCTTGGGTAATCAGCTTTAATGCAAAATACAATGGATATTGCATGCCTGCCTTTTTCACGTAGAGGTCCAAGGCTACCTTCACCTATTGAGAAGCATTATTTGTAAGGGGTACCGCTGTCTGTGATCCCTAAGTATAGCCCTCCTAATGCCTTTTTTACTTAATGCCAAGTCAGTAACGCTGGCCTGCGCTTGTATTGAGGGTGCGTCTGCATGTGGGCTTCATGGGGTATTAGACGCCCTTTAGAGTAAGATCCAGATGAACCATTTCTAAGCCTTTGCCTTTAGGTATTGAATAGACCAATCCCATACACCTTGACGAAACCATGGGATGTATTCATTTACCTATATGCATGGTGGTCAGCTTTCCCAGTGTAGACGGAGACGAATCATAACCACATGAGATTATGCACGGGAAGGACGTTCGTGATATTGGTCACTATAGGCATGCGTCAGCCTACGTGCATGAATATGGTCTTCGCATGAAAATTCAAGGCCACTATCGTCATGTGCCAAGAAAAACGAATGGCTACTCCAGGCCCAAAGAATAAGCAAACTTGGGAACCTAAGGAAGGAGAACCTGATTAGTAGACGTCATTGGTCATTCTATAAGTTGAATCTTGAGCCTTAAGTGATATATAGCCATGAGCTTGGGCCATTTTAGCTCAACATCATAGATACTGGTATAGAGATAGGAGGCATCGCTTTTATGCATGTACGGATTCACTCATAGGCACGGTATATGCATGGCACTTTGAAGGAGCACCACCAAAGTGGGTAACCCGACGCTGATAATGGTGCAATGTCCGAGCACCATAAATGAGACCCAGTCCAATGCTATCATGAGGGTCACATGACTGGTGCACGACTTTCTCTCGATGCAAATGTGAACTAGAATTTACATGGCCTTCTTGTTGTCAACATTTCATTTTGTTTACATAACTTGACTGCCCTAACAATTATGACCAGAGCCAAGAACGAGGACCTCCGAACAAAGAGTCTTCTACCATTCGAAACGGTGGGATTCTTAACCAACGAGAGTGTCTTCATTAATTGCTTGCACACCCATAGCTAAGGAACCAGCCACCGAGCCTGAGACTACTACATTCGCCCAGTTTAGAGATGAATCGTGAAAATTTGTTCATAAGAGCTTTTGATAGGTTATTGAGCCATGAGCAGGACAACCATGAGGATATCAAACAGCAACCCATGAAGGGGATCAATGTCCAGTGCCTTAATCTATCAAGGGACACCCTATTTTTATCAACAAAAAGATATAGCTTGCGCATTGACGTTATCCCTGATCACAGCCTCTTTTCATATATGAAGACTATTCATATTCATAACAAAAAGACTAGTCTCTTCCACCCTTTCTTTTCTGGGCAATATCAAGAAAGTATAGTCTACATGTTGCGGATCTTGGACGTCTATATTTTTTATGCTACTCATGGTCTTGGACAAAACTTACCACACTTAATAACTCTTAACAGAGGACCACTATTCCTAAGCATCGTAATACTACAACCAGCAAACATGCAAGTCTCAAGCTTAAACGTGATAAGGACATGATTACTAACCTGTATGGAGTCTCTGCCAGATGCCCATCCAGGTCTTATGCACTGACTTTCCTCTAGGGTGATGCTTTTGGTACCAATCTACAAGAAGAACATGAGACTGGTAGCTCTCCCCAAATTCCTTCAAGATGCCAACGTTGCTCCCCTTTCTTCTCCTCCACCCAATGGGACCTCCACAGAGTTATGGGAGAGACTCTAATCTCTTCCTCCTTTTTGCATGCACGCCTTCTCCCTCTTCTTGACGTCTTCTCCCCCTTTTTCTTGATGAGAGCTTCCTCAAGAACATAAGAGAATGCCCCTTTTTCCCTTTTGCTAAACCCCTTTTTTATCTTTTCTTCTTCCCTTTTAGTTATTGTTTTTCATTTTTGTTTCTTCGTTTTCTATTTTTTATTTTTTTTTAATTCCGTTTATTTTCTGTTATTATTTAGTTTTCAGTTTTTTCCGTTTCTTTTTTTCTCATTTACTGTTTCTATGATTTTTCGTTCGTTTTTTTATTTCTATTTTTTGTTTTTTTTCATTTTCTTATTTAAAATTTATTTTTTTATTTTTAATTCTGGTTTTTCCTTTTTTGTTATTATTTTTTATTTATTCTATTGTTTTTATTTCTTTCATATTTTTCCATTTTTTTGGTTTATTTATTGTTTTTTAGTTTTATTATTATTTTTGTTTTTTCTGTTTTCTTATTATTATTTTTTTCCTTATGATTTTTTGTTTTTATTTATTTTTTTCATTTTCTGTCTTTTTCTTTCTTTTTTATTTTTATCCTCTTTTCTAGTTAGTTTTATTTTAATCTTTCTCTTTATTTATTCTTATTTCATGGTTTTCTGTTTATTTGTTTCTTCGCTTTCTGTTTATTAATCTGCTTTTCTATTTTCTGTTTATTAATATTTAATTATTATCTAAATTGCGGTTTATTCACTAATTAATTTTAAAATGGAGCCTCAAACATAATTGGGTGTTTACAATCACCATCATAAATATTGAAGACTTGACGCTTCATAATAGAAGGATTTTTGGAGAACCCTTTTATCTCCACTCTAGAAGGACCTAGCGCCTTCTTAATATGCACAAGGAACATTAAGAGTAGAATTAACTTTTCACATAAGTTCTTTTCTTTAATGGTCCCTTAGTTAATTGGGTTCCTTTTTAAAAGCTTCCAAATAATATGCATGCTCAAGCAATCCAACCAACTTGTCACGCACATTTAGACTCTATTTTCAAACTACTTTCACATCACCATCCATACATGACCATCACATAACACATTACTCTTTAAACAATCATGAGTTTTATCGATACTTTTACTTCACATACATTTTTGTGTACTCACATCACATAATACATTAATATTTAAACAATTAAGAGTATTATCCATATACTTTACATACATCTCTATGTACTCACAAATCCATACAACAAGTTGGCATGATATTTCTAAATAGAAACTAATCTTTTGCAAAACTTTCTTAATTAAGCTTGATATTACTATCTTGGGCAGCACGTATACTTACTTCCATAGCTTATCCAACTTGCTTAATTCATAAGATTTATGATGAATCATTCATAGAATCTTACTCCATTCATCCTTCTAAGTTACCTCTCAACCTTTCATTTATAAAATATTTAGTTCTTAATATTTTTAATATAAGATTATGGAATGTAAAACTTATTCTCTAGTTGTCAAAATGGCCCTTTGTAGTTGTTTACTCTTTGTGTTACTTAAATTGAATGTCTTATGCATAATTTACTTAGTTCAAGTTTATGTGTTATATGTTTTATGCTTCTTTACTAATACTTAGCTAGTTAGATTTGCTCCATTAGTAAACCTATATGTTCGTCTTCTTGCTCATGAATTTAAAGTTTTCTACTCTTGACTTATTTAGTTATCCTTAAACAACAAAAATAGCCTCCTTTTCTTATTTTGTTTACCTAGGTTTCTGAATTCACACACCATTATCCTAAGGTGTTATGGTTCATTTTTTTTTTCTTCTCCTAAGAGTTGATTTACACTAATTAGGACTTAGGCTACAAGTTCATAGCATCCTTAGAAATTTTTAGGGTTTTCTTTCTTATTTTATGTGAGTGGTTAAATATTTACTTGGCTTAATCTACCCTATCATCAATTTCTAATCATCTCCTTAAGGATTTTCAGGTCCATCCTTAAGTATGTTTTTACCCAAATCAACCAAAATGGTTGAATCAGCACTTTACTAATTTCAAGTCCCTTTCAAATTTATAATTTCATAGTTATAATTGATTAGGTTCCTCTTTATACCCTAATCAAAATTTTGAACTCACAATTTCCTAATTAACTAGGATGTGGCTGAATGCTCAAGTGAATTAAACAAAGGCCCCTGTCCAACTTTCTTGCCACATGACCTTGGTGTCAAAAAAGTTAGCACTTGGTACACCATATGTTTTTAGATCCATTCATAATTTGTCCTTACTCCATAGCTTTGGTCATGGTCATGAAAGGTCTTAAGTGATTTGTTCAACTTTTGGTCCAACATTCCACTTGTACTCTTAGTAGCTTTTAAGTCCAAGTTCAAGTTAAGTTTATGGATCTTATTACATAATCTTTCTTAGCCTTTTAAACCTTTTAATATATGAGTACAAATATGGACTCTTATCAAAGACAATTTCATTATCACATATTTAAAAAAGGGAAATAAACAAGTTTCTAACTTTGAACATAAAGATCTTAAAAAAAGCATTTTTCATGGCAAATCTACTCCAAGATCTATCCTTCCCTTACTTTGAACAGTTCAAAAATTTTCTCATAAACTCTCAAATCTTCCCCAAGGAACCAAAATTTTGTTTTAAGAATTTTAACCAATTAAATTGCTCCTAAGGTTTCTAGAAGCACTTTAATCTATCAAAATTTCTCTTTAACTTCCAAAAGTTACTAAAATATTTATGATGCTCAAATCAAACCATCAAGGGAATTTTTGAGCTCCAACCAACTTAAATAGAAAGGATCCATAGATCTTAGAGATAGATCCACCAAATAGAAGAAAATCAAACCATAAATACAAGATTTAAAGCTTAAAAAATATGGTAAAATCCTACTTGTTGAAGACTTTTGTGATGTGTTTGGTGGGGCTTTTATGGCTGCTCTACCTCTTCCTTGGTGGTCCACACAACATCTCTTAGTGTGGTGGTGAGACTTTATGGGTTTGTCTTGATTTAACTTAAATCTCAAAGTTGGAAGATTAGCTTAGTGTAAATTTGAGATTTTAGAAGTAGTTTGAGTATAGGGAGAGTTTAGAGGATTTTTCTAATTGTTTAGAACATGAAATATGAATTAAATGAGTCCTTCCAAGGCAAAGATAGGATTCGACCACTTAAGGGAATTTCGGTACATTTGCAAGTAATTTTCATTTTCTAAAATAAATGTAAATTTAAGGAATTATCCTTTAAGGATTATATTAATGCTAATTATTGTGAATTTTTTACTAATCAAGATTAATTTATCCTAAGCATGGTTAATTTTAATTAAATAAGGTTAATTTACTTTAATCATGGTTAATTTTATCTCTCGTATTTATTATTTTTGTCTTATATGGTATTAATGATGTGATCACTCATATGATGAGTCACCACCATATTTTCCACATGGTATTTTTGTGCGCAGGAGGTGAGACCCACTTCCTAGCTTTTGGTTTGCATTTTCTTGCCATACTAGTCTTCCCAAGGTATTTTGATAATTTTTCTCAACATTTCCCAGAAGGTTCCCAAATTGTTCCTCTGATGTTTCTAACATTTATTGGCTCATTCCCTGATCAATCTTATGTTGTTTTCCATTTTTCCAAGAACATTTTAGCCATTGTGGAAAACGGAGTTTTCTAAGGATGTTTCAAGCATTTTTGGAGTTTTTTATGACTTTTTCGTCCTCTCTTTATTCCTATTCTTTTCTTATGACTTTTTAATCATCCTTGATGTATTATAATCTCTTAGAATGTCTTTTAAACTTTTTTTTAGGTTTTTTTTTTTATTAGTCTTATCCTAATGTAGGGACATTTTCATCATTTGCTAAAAATTTTCTAATTTTTCTAACTTTTGCTCTTATCTTTACTTTATTTCTTACTAAAGGGTATTTGATATGATTCACCCTACGCGAATGAATCGGAATGCAGAAACGATAATGGAACGTCTTGAGAATCAGGATAAGATAAGATAAGGATAAGGTAAGATGGGTAAGATATGATAAGATAGGTAAAATAAAGGAACCCGACACAAACCGCGACCTGCCGGAGAGCATCGAAGTTATCAAGAAGAACGTGACCCCTACCGCGACCTGCCGGAAGAACCAACATTATCAAAGGTAGTTCTTTGCCCAAGAACCGAGGGAATCAAGTCACACAGAGATGAAAACTCTTGAAGAGAAAATATGATTAATGCTCAAAATCTGTCTTTTCAATGAATCTCTAACTCCTATTTATAGCTAACCTAATCTAGTAAAAAAGATAACAAATTAGAAATCCTAATTAGATTCCAATTTGAATTGCAACTAATTTAAAACAAATAACTTCTAGATAATATAAAATCCTAATTTAAAACAAATAAATTCTAGATAAATATAAAATCCTAATGTAATCTATAGCAAATCATAAACTTTATCACTTAATATCTTCAATGATATGACTACATAAATTAACCCATGTTGGAATTGGGCTTGGATCCACGTAGTCTTTTCCTTGAACTTCCTTGATAAGACCTTCAAGTGCTTGTTCCATACGTTTGGTCCTATTTCTCGTCATACGATCTTCCATTCCTTGTAGATAATCTCCTAGATGATCTCTTTTGCTTATCATGGGGCCCACGTTCACATCATTCCCTCCTTCTCCAAGAGGATTCGTCCTCAAATCTTGATGATCATCTGCATCAAATAAGGATAAATCAGAAATATTGAAAGTGACACTCACATTACCATAACTACTTGGAAGATCGATTTTATAAGCATTATCGTTGATCCTTTCAATCACTTGAAATGGACCATCTCCTCTAGGATGTAATTTGGAACTTCTTTGATTTGGAACCACTCTTTTCGCAAGCGAACCCACACCCAGTCACCAGGGTCAAAGACCACATTGGTGCGTCCTTCGTTTGCCTGCCGAGCATAATGTTCATTCTTCTTCTCAATATTTGCGCGAACCTTGGCATGTAATTTCTACACAAATTCAGCCTTTTGCTTTCCATCAACATTAAGAGAGTCATTGGTATAAAATTGTAAAACATCTAAAAATCCATATACAATCTCAAAAGGTGAAAAGGAAGTAGATGTATGAACAACCCTATTATATGAAAATTCACATAAGGCAAACAATTCTCCCAATCCTTTAATTTCTTTTGGATTATAGCACGTAATAAGGTGCCTAAAGTTCTATTCACAACTTCAGCTTGTCCATCTATTTATGGATGAGCCACAATAGAGAATAATAATTTAGTGTCCAACTTACCACACAAGATTTTCCAAAAGTGACTAAGAAATTTAACATCTCGATCACCTATAATAGTTTTAGGTAAGCCATGCAAATATACAATCTCTTTGAAAAATAAATTAGAAATATGAGTGACATCATTAGTTTTAGAACAGGAAATAAAATGTACCATTTTGCTAAACCTATCTACAACAATAAAATTACTATCTTTTCCTTTTGAGGTTCTAGATAGCCTTAGTATAAAATCCACAGAAATATCAGTCCAAGGATATTTAGGAATAGGTAAGGGTGTATACAAGCCATGATGCATTACCTTAGATTTTGCTTGTAAGAAAGTAATATATTTTTCACTAATAAGTTTAACATCATGCTTTATTTTTGGCCAAAAAAGATGTTCATGTAAAATATGATAAGATTTTTGAATACCAAAATGCCCAATTAATCTTCTCCCATGAGTCTCTTTAATAAACATTCCCCTTACGCTACACTTAGGGATATACAATTTATTTTTATTAAACAAATATTCGTCTTGCCTAAAATAGTAATCAAAACCATGGTCAGAACACGCTTTCCATAATTGTCCAAATTCAATATCATCTGCATACATGATTTTTAGTAATTCAAATCCAAGTAATTTGGTCTGTAAAGTCGTAAGTAATACATACCTTCGTGAGAGCACATCTACCACAATGTTTTCCTTTCCCTTTTTATACTTGATAACATAAAGAAACATCTCATCAAATTCTAGCCACTTACCATGTCTTTTATTGAGCTTACCTTGGGACTTTAAAAACTTCAAGTTGAGTTTATCAGAATGGATGACAAATTCCATCAACCAAAGGTAATGTTGCCAAGTTTGTAAGGCGCTCACCAAGGCATAGAGCTCTTTGTCATAGGTTGGATAGTTAAGCATCGATCCACTAAGTTTCTCACTAAAATATGTCATAGGTTTGGAGTCCTGCATTAAAACAACTCCTATACCCATTCCAAAAGCATCACATTCAATCTTAAAAAATTTATCAAAATTAGGTAAATTTAACACAGGATCATTAATTAACTTATCTTTTAGCAGATTACAAGCTTGTTCATGTTTGTTATTCCATTTAAAATTAACATTCTTTTTAACAAGTTTATTTAAAGAGGTAGTTATAGAAATAAAATTTTGTAAAAACCTCCCATAAAGACTTGCTAAACCATGGAAGCTTCTTCCTTCATTAGCATTTGTAGGCATGGACCATCCTCTAGTTTCATTAACATTTTCTTCATCAACACTAACTCTCATAATCTTGTTGATGACTCTACAGTCGACGCACATGCGCCATGTTCCATCCTTCTTTGGTACTAAGATAACATGAACTGTACATCAGCTAAGACTTTTCCTCACAAAGCCTTTCTGCATCAACTCCTCTACTTGTCTTTAAATCTCCTTAGCCTCTTTTATAAGAAGTAAACTTCTTTGTGGTTCTCTAAGAAATACATCATCAAATTCTTGCAACAAATATTCAACCACACTAGGAAAAGAAAAGTTATGATTGTTAGTAAGATAAATATCCTTGTATATGAGTACAAGAACTTGTTCATTTTCCCTCAAAACACTCTCAACCTCCCCTTTGTGAGCAAATACACAAACTTTATTTTCACTCTTTATTTTTTTGATTTTTCTTTCTTTTCACTTTCATTCTTTTTTTGACTTTCTACTTTTTCTTTACTCTCTATTTTATCTCTCTTTTTTCTTTCTTAATTTTCTAATTCTTTCTCATTCTTTTTTTGACTTTCTACTTTTTCTTCACTTTCAATTTTATCTCTCTTTTCTCTTTCTTGATTTTCTAATTCTTTTTCTCTCATTCTACATTCTTTTGAATTTTTCATTTGGTCGTAATAAACCTCCTTTGGTCTAGGATCTTCCTTCTCATTAGACCAATTAAACTTCGATGATGAACTAGAAGCATACTTAGGATATTTGCAAGTGCTCTTAGATTTGAGTTGTCTTTCCACTTGAATAGCTTTATGAAGCAATTCATCCATATCCACATAATGTTGTTGCTCCACCACATAAGCTATCTCTCTTTTTAGCCCTCTAATAAATCTTGTCATAGTGATTTCTCCGTCCTCCTCTACATTGGCTCTTATCATAGCAGTTTCCATCTCCTTATAATAATCTTCAACACCCATGGTGCCTTGAGTAAGACTTTGTAGTTGTTTCCGATGCAAGTCCCTATGATAATGACTTGGCACAAATCTTCTTCTCATGGCTACTTTCATCTCTTCCCACGTTCGGATAGGTGTCTCTCCATATCTCCTCCTATTAAGGATAAATTGATCCCACCAAATATTAGCATAATCGATAAAAGAAAAACTGGCTAGTCTTACCTTTTTCTGCTCCGAGTAATTGTGACAATTAAACACATGCTCCACTTTTCTCTCCCACTCTAGATAAGTTTCTGGTTTGTTGTTTCCTTGGAATAGTGCAAGGGATAATTTAGTACTTCCCAAGTTGTTATCCTTTTCTCGATATCGTCTTCTTTCTCTTAAACTTTCACTGTTTGATTCTATGTTCTTCCTCCAATCTCCTCCTTCATCACGATGGAATAATCTTTGAGGACTACTCCGATGAGAAACCGGAGACCTCCTCCTCGAACAATCTTGAGAAACTCGAGACCTCCTCCTCGAACAACCCTCTATATCATCCAATTTTTTGTTCAACTGTTGGAATTGATCTTGAAATGATTTTATGAGTATTTTTAGATCTGTTCCATTATGATGGAGTTCATCACTCATGTTGGCAATGCTGTAAAATGAACAAAATAAATAAGTATATAAAAAACATCACCGATCACTCCCTTAGTGTTTTCCCTTAATATTGACGCTCTTCACTCGTGTTTACACTCGAATTGGCTTTTTCTATCATGTATAATGCTCTAACCAACTCTTGCCTTTTACCTCTCGATTCTCCTTATAAATCTTTGAACCAAGAACTTCACAAGTTAATCTTCCCACAGATAACGACAGCGTCACAGATACACAAGATGAATAGGGTAAGAAATATTGGTCAACAAATAAGAACTTAAAAAAAAGAATTATATTGAATGAAGACTTTTTTCTTCTTTTTTTCAATTGTCTTGAATTTCCTTTTTTTTTAATTTCTATCACAACTTCTTCTTCTTTTTTAATTTTTATCACAATTTTTTTTGCTTCTTTTTTTTTTGAATTTTTTTATCACAACTCTTTTTTTTTGTAATATTTGGTAGATAGAAACTTTAATACGAGAAAAATAAAACAAAGGATAGATGACACCTGATTCCAAGAGCCAAAGCTCTGATGCCAAATGATATGATTCACCCTACGCGAATGAATCGGAATGTGGAAACGATAATGGAACGTCTTGAGAATCAGGATAAGATAAGATAAGGATAAGGTAGGATGGGTAAGATATGATAAGATAGGTAAAATAAAGGAACCCGACACAAACCGCGACCTGCCGAAAGAACCAACATTATCAAAGGTAGTTCTTTGCCCAAGAACCAAGGGAATCAACTCACACAGAGATGAAAACTCTCAAAGAGAAAATATGATTAATGCTCAAAATCTGTCTTTTCAATAAATCCCTAACTCCTATTTATAGCTAACCTAATCTAGTAAAAAAGATAACAAATTAGAAATCCTAATTAGTTTGCAATTTGAATTGCAACTAATTTAAAACAAATAACTTCTAGATAAATATAAAATCCTAATGTAATCTATAGCAAATCATAAACTTTATCACTTAATATATTCAATGATATGACTACATAAATTAACCCATGTTGGGATTGGGCTTGGATCCACATAGTCTTTTCCTTGAACTTCCTTGATAAGACCTTCAAGTGCTTGTTCCATACGTTTGGTCCTATTTCTCGTCATAGGATCTTCCATTCCTTGTAGATAATCTCCTAGATGATCTCTTTTGCTTATCATGGGGCCCACGTTCACATCAGTATTTGTAACCTAGAAAGTCCATTATGAGAAATTATGGGTGTTACAGTTACACTAATTGGCCTAACATTCCTTCATCAACACTAATTTTCTAAGAACTAATAACAAAAACTCAAAATACTCCCTACCAAAGTGCATTTCTCAAGATTATCATATAATTCATGTTCTCAAAATAGTTGAAATGACACATAAGTGATCAAAGTTCTCTTCCATTATCTTGATATAAATCAAAATATTGTCAAAATAGACAATAACAAATTTTCTAAAGAAAAGGTTAAAAAATGGTGTGTCAATCTCATGAAAGTGATAGGTGCATTAGATAGCCCAATGACATAACAATCCACTTGTATAACCTTTATTTTATTTTGAAAATGGTTTTCCACTCATTGCCCGCTTTCATTTGCGTTTAGTTATAACCATTCATTAAATTAATATTAGAGAACATGCAATAACCAGATAATTTATCAAATAAATCATTTAAACTAGGAATAGAGTGGCGATACTTTACCCATTTTGTTGACATCTCTAACATCCATACTCTTTAGTACCAAAAAATAATAGGGACTGCACACAAACTAAGGTTTTCTCTTACAAATCCCTTATGCATCAACTCATTTACTTACTTTTAATTTTCCTTTACCTCTTAAGAGCTACTCTAATAGGTTGGTCAATTTGGAAGCTTCACTCCTAGAAGGAAGTTACTTTGGTGTTTGTGGCCTCTTACAAGGGACAACTTCCCCGGTGCTCTTTATGGAAATATGTTATCATACTCCTGCATCAACTATTCAACCTCACTAGAAAATATAGGTTAAAGATGTTATTGAAATAAATATCCTTGTATATAAAAATAACAATTTTTTCTTTTTCCCTTAAAAAACCTGTGATCTCATTTTTTAAAAAAAAAATAAACATTTTCATTTGTTTTTCTTTTCTTGTATATTTTGAATTTTCTTTCTTTTTCTTTTCACTATCTTTTCTCTCTTTTTCTCTATTTACTCTTTTTTTATTTTCAAAATCTTTTTCTCATTTTACATTCTGTTAAGATTCTCATTTGATCAATGATAAACTAACATTTATTCCATTTATCTGCAAGAATTTAGGTATAATTATTTCATTAATAATTATTCATAGATAATTTTGCTTAATTTCTCTTATTTTTACGAAAATGGACACAAAAGTAAAGAATCGAAAAATAAAAAAAAATTTGGACCAAAAAGAAGGGAAAAGGGAATAAAAACCAAGCATCCAAATATGCCCCACAACAAAACCAAGCATCCAACACGATCTTGCAGCTAAGTACAGTCGTGCCAACTAGACGTAGTACGCCTGTCTAGAACGAGGACAATTATGCCACATACAAAATGGTCATGCCAAGATTGGAAAACGTCAAACAAGCAACCACATCAGCCCTAGTGATACAAAAGATAACCCAGTCAGCCCTAAACGACATTACAAAAGACCCAGAGCAATCATAACGGTTAAGGAAGTACCTAGGTCAACCCAATTCATGATAGTTGAAGCCCTAATTCATGCGTATAAAAAGGAGGCTCCTAGGAAAGCCTGGAAGATCATCACCACACACCACATTCAACTATCTCAAATTACTTATACTCTGGGCACAACCCTACATTTTCTCCATTCTCCACCTCTAACCTCCCCATTCCTAGTTCCTCCTTCGATATCCTCTCGTAGGATCTTGGTGGAAGGAATCCACTCAAGGTGTAGTGGTTGAGTTGATTGACAGCCTTACAGGAAACCTAATTTTATATCTCTTATTTAGGACTAGGTTATGAATATTTTTGGGTTAATTTCTATTGTAATAATCAAAACACAAGGCAAGAAGCATCCAATGGCAGCATGCATGCTGCCATCTGTCCTGCCACACACCTACACCACATTATAAAAAAGGGGGAAAGGGGCAATTGGCAATTGCATTTTTAATTTCAATTCACAATTGCGAAATTGACTGAAAGCAATTTGGGGAGCCAACAGTAAGTAGACAGAGGACAACAAGGCTCATGATTTCATCAGGAAAAATTAAAAAAATTACACTCATCTTCAAATTCCAAGTAAGTGGAGAAGACTCAAGTAGAGTATAGGAGTAATTCTAGAGCCCCCATGCTTTAGAATGAAATTTATTAATTGTATGATAGATTTAGAGGTTAAATTTAATTATATCTGAATTTAGTTGTAAATGAGATTTAATTATTTACAGGGGTATTTCTAGAGTCCTTTACTCTAGAATAAAAATTTGACCAATTATGTGCTGGTTTAAAATTTATCTGTGATTATATTTAAATTTGAATGTAGATAAAATATTATATAATTATAAATTGGTAGTTGGAATAGTTAGGGATTAAATTGATTAATTTTAGGCGGGAGTGTGCTATAAAAATTTTAGGTGCCCAAAAACAAATATATATATATATATATATATATTTACGAATTACGTTAATAAATTTTGTAGGAATTATAAATTATATATCCTTATATAAATTAATATAAATTACAGGGGTTATATTTACATGTAGAGCCGTAGGAAAAGATTTTAAAATAGGATCCTATATAATCAATTTAAGTTATACAGATATATTCTCACATAATAAACGTAAGGGGGTATTCAATTAAAAATGTTTAAAATATAATACCCTATGATAGGTATTATTTTCCCTTCAATATATTTTTATGTTATATAAAAATATAGTTAGTATTTAATTGGATTTATATATATATATATATATATATATATATATATATAAACCTTAGTATAAGGAGAAAATATAAAACTATCGGAGGAGATTATATTAGTAGTTAATTTATATAAAATTATTGGTCTATGTTTTTAAGGGATATTTATTGGAGGTTAGGAACCTCGTTTAAGCTGGTAGAAAATACATAATTAAACGTAGAGAATATATACATATAGAGTTGAACAATAAAATAATTAATTGAGGACTATGGGCTCCTGCCCCTTGAGAAGATGGCAATGCCTTCAAAGTGTGATAGAGATAGGAATTAGAATATTTAATTGATACGCATCATTCGCATAAAAGTGTTTTTGTAAATTGTAATGGGGGATAATCTGCGAGCTCTTTTGTGAAAGGGAGCTGGGAAATATAATGGTCGATTCACATGGAAGTAGACCAAAGTTCATGATAGTGGAAACTTCTGAACCTAGGGGATACGTGAGCTAGGTTTGAGCCTTCCAATGGCCTAGGGTTGCTCTTTGTAGCCGGGACTGCTCTGGTTGGACTTAGCCGCCTTGACCAGACCCTGATAATTATCATTACCGATCGAGTAATTTTGGAATGTTATGGAATAAGGATGATGATAATTTTAGTGTTGCCAAGGGCACACTGTGATTTGAAATTGGATCCCGGTACCCCTATTATTTTGATAAAGCTGCGAAGAGATTTGGGCCTACATGCATTTCCATATTGTAAGGATGGCTAACTTTAGATTAGTGAAGATTATTGTGGTATACGATGCAATAATCTTAAGTTATTCTTGAGTTTGTCATCGTAGTAACTTGTGGATGAGAGAATAGAATAATCTCATTCATGCATGGCATAGGATGATTGTTGTTTGATAGTTCATTGAGAAGGTCAAGGAACCTATTTGTCCTTTATGTTAAAGTGTAATTTAACACACTACTCCTATCTTTACTCCTACTTGAATGAAGTGTCTCACTCCCCTCTATTATATTTTGTATACGTGATTATGACTCTTTAGTGAACTTGCAACATGGATCACCCTCCTTTCAACGTTGAGGTGATCATCGATGTAGAAAGCAGATAAGGAATTCTCATTCCGTGAATAGGGACAACGATTATAATGCAAGAGTATCAATTTGAAGAAGAGAAGCGGATCCATGTAGTCCTAGTTAGATATAATAACATAATGTTGTACGCACTTATCTTACCACCCCAGTCATAGTAGCCTATATTACCTATATTCTGGGATTGTGGAACTAATGTAGTTTGAATGAGGATATACATATATGTATGTATTTACCAGGAGGTTGTTTACTCAGATATAAGTATGATTGAAAAATTAGGTACATCATGAGCATACGACTATTTTGTACTAGTACGTATACGTAAATAATGATGTACGAATAATGTTAAAGGAATGTAGGTAATTTAAGGGTTGTGACATCTATCATGTATAACTAATCCCTAATTCATAAAGATTTGGTGAATCTTATGATATAATTGCTTGAACCCTAATTTTTTTCAAAAATGATTATTGTACATTACGTTGTTGAACGGTGGTATTTTAGTTACCCAATTATGTTACCTTATTGTGCTTAATCCATTAATAGAAATTAGCCACTCTTGTTAATCTTTGAGTTGGATGAGGGGTGGGTGATTGTACCATTTCTCAATTGATGAAACTATAAGGAAGCTGAATCTAAAGGGTTTATCGGAATCCTTGGTTTCTAACTAGTTAACTGCCTCAACAATAGTTGAAAACCTCCTATACTTTGTGCTTCTTGAATTTATTTTCCTTGCATGACCATTACGGGTAGTATTTAGGGAAAATATTATTACTATTACATAATCATTAGGTAGTAATAGCCTTAGAGTAAGTGATTTGCAATTGGTAGGAAAAAATTATCGGTAAAAGTAAGTAAAGTCGCAAAGGGATGCAAAGTCCCATGTTTTTCCATGACTTGCACCTTGTTCTTTTATTTATCATATTTTTCTCTTAAAATTTATTTTAATTTTGAACTCACATTTATACAACCATTTTTGGTGAGCTCAAAATTTAGGATTCAAATTTCTTCTACAGATTGTTGGCGTAATGTCATTAGGATTGATACTTGGGGTCTTAAATACCCTTTTTCTACACGGATAGGTATACTTTCCTATAGATAAAACTTGGAAAATATTTTTACAGTCACATTTTGCACAAAACAAGTTTTTAACGTTGTTGCCAAGGAATATTCTCAAGAAGTGTTTGAAATTAGAATTCTAATTGCGTGAGACTTGTATTTATATATATATATATATATATATATATATATATATATATATATATATATATATATATATATATATAATGTTTTACTTGTTTTCTTTCTTTCGTTTCTATTATATATAGCTTATCTTAAAATATATAAAAAAAATATTTCTAAAATACCCTTGCATATTACATTGTTTATTTATGCTAACATGCTCTCAAGTCTCCAACTTGCTGTTGAACACTAAAATAGAGAGAATAGTTAGAAGGTTAAGGCGAGAAACTAGAGCAAGGAAGATGACCATGCAAGGGCGAAGAATGTTGCTGGATTACATGGTCCCTACTAATGGGGACCTAAGAAGCAATATATTTATTCCAGTACTAGAAGGTTTTTAGAACTTTCAAGTTGAAGTTGGCCCTTATGAGCATGATCCAAAATTTGCGTCAATTTGAAGGGATTGCCTTGGAGGATCCATATCCCCATATTAGAACATTTCTGAAGCTAACGAACATAATCAAGATAAATGTCATCTTATAGGACACTATTAGATTACAATTGTTTTCCTTCTCCATCATTAAGAAGGTGAATGAATGGTTGAATTCTCTACCAAAAGGATTCATTACAACTTGGGATAAATTACAGTGTCTTTTCTTGATGCAGTACTTTCCATAATCCATGTAATCCAAGATTATAGTGGAGATCACTGACTTCACATAATATGAGAATGAGTACTTATATGAGGCATGGGATCGATTCTAGAACCTTCTCTGAAAATGCTCACATGGTGGGTACCAGACACCCCATCTTGCATAGATCATTTACAAAAACCTCTCCACACCAACAGAGCTATAATAAATGAAGCCTCTGGAGGGGGAATTCTACATAACCCTCCCAAGGACACATGGACATTGAATTTGGCTGTTATTAGCAGGAAATGGAGATTTGCCAATAGATATATGAAGAAAATGGACCCCCAACTAGCAAGAATGTACCAAATGGATCATAACACTCTGTTGGATAATTAAATAGAGGCCCTAAACAAGAAAATGGAGATTCTTATGCAGGAAAAGGCATAACCTCTCCATTTGTTCGTACTTAGGCCATACTTGATCCTATCCCTTATAATCTTTGTAACTCCATAAGCCACCATGTTGAAGGATGTGAGATTAAAGACCTCACGGCTCAACAAAATGAGGAGGCCAACTTCATGGGCAATAGCTACAACACCACCTGGAAGAATCACCCCAATCTTTCTTAAGGAGGGAGTCAAGGTAATAATCCTAATGGTGCGTTAAATGTTTATAAGTCCTCTCATATGCAGAATCAAGGTAGCTACACGCAAGAGAGGAAGGGGCAAGCCTCCATGGAGTCAAGATTACAAAACATGGAGATAGGACTTCAGAATATAGAGGCACAGTTGTCTCAGTTTCCAAACATTAAGGAACAGAAGGGAAAAATACTCAACCTCCTAAAAAAAAGAATGAATGGGACACTGCCTATAGCTAGCTTGACATGAACCCAAAGGAATTGGTAAATACAATCACCTTGAGAAGAGGGATAGAGGTAGAAACACTAGCAAGAGAAAATAAAAATAAGGACATGACCATCAAAGTGGTGTTCAGAATCACCCACTTAGCAAACACCCGCACATCAATGCCCCCTGCGATTCTATACATTCTCTTCCCCCCAAAGGCGCTCTCTAGGCAGAGAAAACCTAGGATAAGGACATACAAGGACCCAAAGCGCCATAGAAAAAATATAAGGCATCATAAACATACTCAGAAGTGTGAGTTTCAATTAGATAAATTATTTTAAATTTATAACTTACAATTTTGGGTACTTTCAAGAATGCATCGCTTTAAGGGAGTGGCCTTCATAAAGTAAGTAAGGAGTTCCCCTGTGAAGTGTTGAGGAACAGAAGAACCTTCAAGAGGAGGAAGGTTCAATATTATGAAGAAGGCGTGTCTAAGGACAACACCTAACAAACTTTAATGACATCACAGGTAACCGCTCATCGCCCTGCTTAGCTAATAGGTGCAGGTACGTCAGGATCGAGACATAAACTAAGTGCTTACAGGAGATAACTTGGTAATTTTTATTTTTTATTTTTCTTTTTTTCAAAAAAGAGGAGAGAATAAGCATGGCCATGCATGGTGCTAGCACAGTTGTGCTGTCCTTCGAATAGCTTTAAATAGAAAGAAAGGTAACTTTACACGTCTCTCAGTTAAAATATTTTCATAATCTACTTTGACTATTGTAAAATTTCTCTAACTTCCCTCTAACTCAACTCTGTTTCTCCTAATCATGTATGCCACATGCCCCGAATATAGTTTTTTTAAATTCTTAATTATGGGCATGCTCAATTTTAGCATGCCTAACATAATTTGATCCAACTTTAGCTTAGAAACCATGCTTTAATGTGTTAATTAGTGGCATAATCTAATTTAGTATGGTTGTGAAAATTCATATAATTTCTAGGTTTTGACATGAGCATAGTCATTCCACAATCCACATGGTTGTGCAACTTCATGCATACTAAACTTAAACATAAGCATGGTCGTGCCCCTTGCTTGGGATAGCTATGAAAAATATATATTTAGAAAGATCCATTCCCATCATGGTCGTGCATATTTTTTAAATGTATGAAGTATATGATTCAACATGGTCGTGCTCTTATATGCACTATCATGCCAAATTATGAAGGTCTGCTTGATTTGATCGAGCATGACCATGCAAATATTTTTGATCTAATTCTAAAAAAAATTATTTTACAAAAAAATGCATCCCTATATGTAGAAACAAAGTCATCCCTCCACCCTAATGAGTCAGGACCCTCAAAGAACCCAGCCTACCCGATCTTCATGGACAGCATCCCTGGTATGTAATCTTGCCTCTAGAGGTTGAGCTTTTTTTCTTTTAATTCCACGAAGAGCCTAAAAAAGGAGCCCCTATATATTTTAGGGATGGAGGCACAGATGGAGACCTACTTGGATGCCTTGGGATGGTGAAGGGCCACCTTCATCCAGGAACCAACCTATCAGAAGCCCACCTTGCAGTTCCTTTCATCACTCATCCTTTCCCCTCCTGCACAAGAGATGCCCACTCATATTTTCCGGTGTTAGCTGGGTAGGCAGCAACACCGAATGACCCTAGCAGACTTTAATGTTGTCTTAAGGTTTGAGACTTTGGATGGCATCTTCATCGAGGAATACCTGACTTCTCCCACAAACGTACCAAAGGAGTTTGTGGAGGGAGATTTCTGGTATGAAGTCATGGGGTCCTATCAATATAACTCTCATGTCTCAAAGTCCACAACCATCAAAGATCTGATCCTGAGGATGCTATACAAATAGCTAACACTTGACATTTTTGCTCAAAACAACAATACAAGGATGATCTAATGGGGACCCCATGGCACACACCCCTTTACAACTTAGCAGCAGGAGTATGAGCCACAACAGTAGTAGTAGTAGCTACCACAACAGTAGCATCAGGAAGAGCAGCAAGAGGTAGAGAAGGATGTGGACCTCGACATGGGTGAAGAGCACCCCTAGGTCCATTCCCTCTCTGATCACCTCAACCATTCATAGTTATGGTGGATGGAATTTATGATCACTTGGATGCACAAGCTGTTATACAACAAGTAGCAGACTCTTAGGATGCATCCTTTGTGAGGATGGACTCTCAATTTTCCATGCTACTCCAGTTGTTGCAGGGCAACATAGGCCACCCATCACTTCAATGACTTATATGTTTATATTTTTCACTTATTTTTATTTTATTTTCTTAGTATTTTACTAGATATTTTGATTTTGATGTATTTTCTCTTTTGTTTTTTTGTACAAAAATAAAATCCTACTACACTGTTATTATTATTTTTATTATTTGATTGGATTATCAAAATCTAACACATGTGCTTAGTGTGAGTAAGTTGACTAATAACTCATTTCCCAATCATTAGCACCCAAGGGGAGAAAATAAGATGAGGGAAATACTAACCTCTAAGTTTGAAAAGGGATACCATCTCCCTCCTATTCAGGAAAATTCCATTCCTATTCCTTCTCTACTTTATTTGTAAAATAATTAAGCTTATGTAAATAATTAAGTTTGGTGAAGGATATCTTTTCCTCCTAAAATCTTTTTGAAAAAATAACATATCCCTCTCCTCATTTTATTGCTTGCCACCTTAATAAATAAATTTTTCCAATTAAATTAAGAAGGTGGTGTGTGATTAAGTTTGAGAAGAGATACCCCTCCTAAATATTTTTTGTAATTGTTTGCACCTTGCAATAACCCCTATTTTTTGGATTGTTGGTTGGTTTTAGATTCAAAAGTTTGTTAGTTTTTGAAATAGACACTAATTCAACTTAATAAGGATATACCAACATTTAATGTCAATAATTGAAATTATCTATGTTCCTTGTCGTCTTGTTTCATATTAGAGTAGCCTTAGTGAAAGGAATAAGGCTAATTCAAGTTGTATCCATCCTTTATCTCTTTTTGAGTGGTTCTCCTTTCACTTGTATGCTCTAGAACTTGTCTTGCAACCTTGCTAAGGTTTTTATAAGTTGATTGCATAAATAAGAAAATGATAAAAGAAAATTATGGTTTTTTGTAAGAACAAGACCTAAATTGTCACTTAGTGCCCCTTTAGAACTTAAAAGAGTGAAAGTCATTTTCCTTGGTACCCACTAAATAAATTGTTTTAATTTTAGATACTTATTGGTGGAAGAAAAATAAATACTTGGGGATAAATAAGTGAGCAAAATGGAAAGAAAGAAAAATAAGGAAGAAAAATGAAAAGTGAAAAAGACTTAGGAAGATAAAAAGTGAAAAAATCAAAGAACCCAAGTAAATAAGCAAAAAAGGCTAAGGGTTTAAGACTTCTAAAAAATTTATAAAATAAAAAACAAACCCTTTGTATTTCCTTCCCTTCTTTTATCTAACCTAATGATGTGAATTTCTTGGTCGTATTTCAACCATATTAAAACCATTTGATGCTTATGTATACCTTTAACTTTTAATGGAGAATTTGAGTTTTATAAGCAAGCCTATAGTAGTGTAGAATTACAAGGAGCAGAGTGAAAAGGATTTATACCCTTATACAAGAGAGATGGAGAGCAAAGTGATCACCTCTAAATGTAAGACTTGATTTTAGGGAACAAAAAGATTCTAATTGGATTATTATCGAATGTTCTTATGATGGTAATTGTAATTGTCTGTTGCATATATAACAAGAGATTTTCTAGATTTTATACTTGATGCATTCTCATTTCTTGGGTTATTATTTGGGGACAAGCAATGTTTAAGTTTGAGGATAATGATAAATTGTCATTCTGTCAATTTATCTACAAGAATTTAGGCATAATTATTACACAATTCATGATTATTCCACTCATAATTATTCCTAATTACCCCTATTTTTACATAAATAGTCACACAACTAAAGAATCAGAAATAGGTAAATTTGAGGTCAAAAAAAGGGGGGAAAGGACAAAAAGACAAAGGAATAGAAGAAGGACCAACATATCCTTCAAACATGCCCTACCACAAGACCAGGCATCTAGGATGATTGTGCAGACCTAAGCATAGTTGTGCCAAATATAGCATGGTCATCCCAAGACCTGGAAGCATCAAACAAGTAGCCACGTCAGCCCTAATGATGCAGAAGATAACCCAGTCAGCCTAAATGATGTTGCAGAAGACCTAGAGCAAACGTGATGGCTGAGGAAGTAACTAGGTAAACCTAGTCCACAACAATTGAATTCCTAATCCATGCCTATAAAAAGGAGGCTCCTAGGAAAGCCTAAAAGATCATCACCATATACCACATTCAACTATCTCGAATTACTAATATTTTAGAAACAGTCTTACCTTTCCTTCATTCTTCATCTCTAACCTCTCTATTCCTGGTTCATTCTTTGGTGTCCTCCCATAAGATCTTAATGAGAGGAATCCTATCATAGTGCAATTGTTGAGTTGATTGTTGGTCTTGCAGCCAACCCGATTTTGCATCACTTATCTTAGAACTAGATTATAAGTGTTTTTAGGGTTAATTTCTATCATGTATAACTAGTCCCTAATTCATAAGGCTTTTTTGAATCTTGTGATGTAATTTCTTGAACCCCATTTTTTCCTATAAATGATTATTGTGCCATTACATTGTTGAACAGTGGTATTTTAGTTACTAAATAATGTTGCCTTATTGTGCTTAATCCATTAACAGGAATTGGTCACTATTGTTAATTTATAAGATGGTTAGGGGGTAAACGATTGTATCATCTCCTAATTGACATAACTATAAGAAAACTAATCTAAAGTATTTCTTAAAATCTGAGGTTTCTAACCTGTTAATTGCATAAACAATAGTTAACAACCTCCTATACTTTATACTTCTCATACTTATTTACCTTGTATGATCATTAGGGTAGTATTTAGGAGAAAGATTATTACTATTGCATGATCATTAAGTAGCAATAGCCTTAGAGTAGGTGGTTAGCAATTGGTAGGGAAAAATGGAGGGTAAAAGCAAGTAAAGTCATAAAGAGATTCAAAATTTTGTGTTCTTTTATTTACCATCTTTTTCTCTTAAAAATTTATTTTGATTTTAAACTCGTATGCATACAACCCTCTTTTAGTGAGCTCAAAAGTTATGGTTCTTAAGTACTCTCTTTCTACATCAATGGATATATTTGTCCATGGATAAAACTTGACAAAGTTTTTTACCCATGTTTTGCATGCAACAATGAATATAGGCCTCAACAAGGTTCATACAATTTCCCAATTGTACATTATAAAAGAATACCTAATCTTAAGATCATCATTTGTAACCTTCTTATCATATTGTCAAGGACACCCTCATAATGAATGAGTCATATGCATGCATAGGGACAACATCACATAGTAAATCATCCTTATACTTATCTACAAAAATAGAAATCAAGACTTATTTACTAACCATTATATCCCTACAATCATTCATCCATTGTAACTTATAAGGATTAGGATACTTCCATATGGGGAAATTCAATATCTCTATAAACAAGGTACTAGCAACATTGGTGCAACTACCACTATCAAAGATCATAATATCTTATTTTTTATATAGAAACGAGTGTAGAAAATATGCTCTCTTTGTTTTAAATATCTTTTATCCTTAAGTTAAATGTTCAAGGCATGCCTAGTGACTAGAACATCTCCATGCATGGGTCTAACTACATCAACATTATAATCCTTCAACTCGGATATCTATTCTTCTTCTAAACTCTCATTCTCCACTTCTTCATTATTAAGCACAATCATGGTTCTTTGTTTTGGACATCAAGAAATAATGTGTCCAAGAACTTGATACTTAAAACAAAAAATGTTACTTTTCTTATGAGGAGGTTTAGTTTCACATTTACTTATAGAAATAGGACTTGCTTGGTTCCTTTTAGACTCATTATTTGATTTGGAACCTTCCTTTTTATTGGACCATTTAGATTTTACAACAAGCTTAAAGCATACTTTTGAGTTCTCCTAGACTTGATTGTATTTCCATCTAGATAATTTTACGAAGCAAATCTTGCATCTTCACATAATGTGGTAACTCTACCATATTAGTTATCTCCTTTTTCAACCCACTAATAAATCTTGTTAAAGTTATTTCTTGTTGTTCTTCAATATTCGTTCTAATCATGGTAATTTCTATCTCCTTATATTAGTCTTCAACACCTATGGCACCTTAAGTAAAACTATACACCTTTTGGTGTAAGTCTTTATGGTAGTGGCTTGGTCCAAATTTTCTTCTCATATCCACTTTCAATTCTTCCCACATTTGAAGAAGCCTCTCTTTATACCTTCTTATATTAAGCACAAATTGATCCCACCAAATTCTAGCATAACTATTAAAAGACACAATGGCTAGATTTATTTTTCTCTTCTGAGTAGTTATGTAACTCAAATATATGCTTTGCCTTTTTCTCCTAGTCCAAATATGTTCCAAACTCATTCTTCCCTTAGAACGGTGGAATAATAAGTTCGATACTTCCTAATTTGTCATCCAACTTTCTCAATACCACCTCCCTCCTCTTAAACCTTCTCCCTCTATCTTCTCCTTCATAAAAATGAGGTGGTCTTGAAGAACCACTTCTAAGAAAACTACAAGACCCACTCCTTGAATGGCCCTTTATATCATCCAACCTCCTATTCAACCTCTTTAATTATTCTTAAACAGACTTAATGCATAGCTTCATTTTCATTTTGTTTAATTATAGCTCACCATTCATATTGGAAGTGCTAAAAGTTGAAACATGGAAACGGGTAAATTTAGTAAGATTTCATCAATGACTCCCTCAATTTTTACCTTTAATGTTGGTAATATTGCATTCCTTTTTATACTCAAATTGACTTTTTTCTATTTTTTTCTCACCAACTATTATTATTTACCTCTTAATTTTTTTTATAAGTCTTTGAACCAAAAACTCTTGCAATTTAGTTTTCCTACAGACAATGATACTACAAGAAACAAGGATACATAAAAACTAGAAGAGATAATGTAGGAATACTTAGACGTAAAAAAGGCCACAAAAATTTAGAAACAAAAACTCAAATATTAAAAATAAAATTGAACCAAGACTTGGAAAGATCACCATGAGTCCTTTTCCTTTTTGTGGTAAATAAAAATAATTTCAACTTTATTTTTTTAACTTGAATTTCTATCACAACTATTTTTGGTATTGTTCTCACCTGGACAATTTGTAAAACACATGATAATTGAGGAAAAGAGTTAAAAAAATGCTCAAGTAAACACTAAATCCTCCTAAGACAATTCAACAAATAATTTATGAACATGAAAAATTAACCTAATAAAGGATAAAATAAATAAGGAATTAATAAAGGCAGTGATGTGAACTTCAATGGAGTTCAAAATTAGCAAGTGTACTAGATTGTCAAGTAGTAAAATATTAAATACTCAAAATGTTGAACTACAGGGATAGATCCAGTATAAAGATTAGCTAGTTATATAATAAGTTGGATAAGATGAAATGTAAATTGTTTAATAAATATTAAAATAAAATAAAAAATAAATAAGGTTCACTTATTAAGATGGAATTTAGGATATTCAATTTCACCTAATCTTCAAATGTTCCTATCAGCATGTTTATTAATTAACTTCCATTCAAATTGGTTGAAGACTATTTCTTTTATTTTACTATACATCTTTCTTAAGGTTGAAAATGCCCTTAAAATTGGTTCATGTACCTAATATCTTAGTACAAATGAATTCCAATATGGGATCTTAATTTAGGAAGTATTAAGGTCACATGATTTACATTTTCCTATCTTGAGTTTTTGCTCAACCCACAATGTTATATACTTGACTAAATTACATGATTTTCTCAAACTCTTACAATTTCATAAATATTCCAATTTATTGATCATGCAAAATAGAAAACATGAAATTCAACATAACATAATCCTAGAAATGAAAGTTAATCAACATCCATACAAGATATCGAAACAACCTTCAATTAGGATCTATCAACAACCTAACAAAAAGAAAATTAGAACATAAATACAAAGAATAACATCCTAAAAAATGAAATTAATAATAAGAAAAAATAGAGGAGAACCTTGGGAAAAATCTATTTCTAACTTATAGCTACTTGCTTCGATTTTCAAGTATCCTAATATCTGAGGATTTCTATGATGACAATGTTCTCCTATCTGCTCTTTGGAATTGTCCCAAGGCAAACTTGAACCAAAAGTCAAATCCTTACTTTTGTATTTAGTCTTTTATTTATAGGAGTAAATTAGGTCAAAACATCGATTCCACACGGTAGCTTTTAATTCCACATTGTGGCATGACCTTCAATTCTTCTTGGTGATCTCTAAAGCTCACTTTATGATGTGGCTATCATGACTCCTCAACTAGATGACTTATGCATTTTATTTCCCATATTATGGCATGGGCTTGCCACACTACAGTGTGGCCTTCAAGCTAGCTACTTCTCTTTTCCCCCTGCACTTTGATGTAGGTTAACTATGCTATAGTGTGACTTTTAATATTACACTTATGCATTAAGAATAAAATAAGAAAAAAAATATTGGAAATCGGTAACAATATGAATTTAAATAACTCAAATAAAAGAAAATAACCAAGTGCAAAGATGCTAAGGAATAAGCTAATTATCCCTAAATTACATGAAAAATTAATAAAACTAGTAACCTCTAAGTAGTTATTAGGAATACTATCAAAAACCTTACACATGATAAGAAAATGACAAAGATATAACATGAGGATATTGAGATACAAGTAAAGAATGGAATATATAAACAAAAGTAAAATAAGAAATAGATGACACTCAATTTCAAATGTTTAAGCTTTGATATCAACTAATATGAGTCAACCCATGAGAACCAAATTAGAATGAGGCAATGTCAACTGGAACATATCAAGAATTTAGATAAATAAAAAAGAAATCCAACACAAATCAAAATATATTAGAGAGTAAGGATGTTATCTAAAGTAATATGACCCTTGTTATGACCTACTTGAAAACCCAATGTTATCAAAAAGGGTAATTCATTACCTAAGGAAGGAATCAGCTCTCATGAGATAAAACCTCTCAAATGAAAAATAATATTTATCATAAACTATTTCACAATGAGTTTCTAAATCCTATTATACAGAAAAGCATCATGGAACACTAAAAAATATCATTTCTCGCATCAAGATGCATTACAACAAACATAACCATATCATGGTCATGCATAATTGTCTAGTTATGTCTAATTGAAAATTTGGGTGAAGCACATTTATATAGTAGGGTGACATGGTTGTGTCATTCTTTGGTATGATCGTGCATAAATGACCAAGCGCTCCTAACTTGCATTTTGATTATGACAAGTCATGTAAACGGAAAACATGGTCATACAACCTAGCATAGCATTTAAAATATAAACGAAACACACTAGAATTGTCCCCAAACTAACGGAAACCTAATTAGAAACATAAGAAGAAAGCTAATTATTTCTAAATCTCAAACTAACATCAATGTAATTAGGAGTTAAAACCAAGGGTCTTATTAGTTAAGCTTCTTTTAAATGTGGCTAGTAAAATTGAGCCATCTTAGCTTTAGGGTTAGATAACTAAGACCTTCTATTCAACTTTTTTGATGATTTCTTAACATGATTGTTTTATATGATTGATCATACTTCTATCCATTACACTCATATTACTTAAAGAGTGTCTTTCAACTAATCACCTTTATTTAAGATAGAATTTCATTTACATCACATTTTTCATGTACCATTTGAGGGATTTCATTCTTTCTATCAAATATATCTACAAGTGAACAATCATGGTCTTAAGTGTACATGTCCTTTTATGTTATTGGAAGTTAGTTTAAGAAGTTTTGAACTTCTACTTCTTTTTATAATAACATTTGGATGTTGCATATCTCAATTTGTCACTACAAGTAGGTATTAGACAAATATTATAAGTATAAACTTTATCTTTCTTATGAGTAGTCTTCTTATTGAATCTTATTTTAGATTTATCACTTGGATGCCTAATATTTTTCAATATCTTATTTAAGTTGATAGTTTCATCGACAAATTTTCAAAATTCATGTTAAGTTTATCAACCTTCTCCTAATGTTTAAACACTATATAAAATTATTGATCCTCAATGTGATTTTCAAATTCTCATAGAGATTTATACATCATATGATTCTTTTAAAATAATTCTAAACTTTTTTTCTTTGATATTTTGAGATTTTTTTTTCTTTCTTTCTAAGAGCTTTAAATTCATCTAATTTTATTTTCTTTTGTGTTCAAAAACATACGGAGAGAACAATATTAGAATTATCAACAATACTTTCATAGGTTTCATCAAGTTCAAATAGTTCAAAACTTACCTTATTACTAGCATCATTATTTGTATTTTCCATAAGACATATGTGATAACTCTTTGTACCTTCTTTCTCGCTCTAAGCTATAATTGTTTAGGTCTTTCCAGTGAATTAAAAAACCTTCTTCTTTGATAAATTCATTGAATAGTTCTTTTAAGTTTGGATAGTTTTTTGTAGTGTGTATTGGTTCTTTACATTCATAACAAACAACTTTAGATTTTTGAGACCTTCCTTCTTTAGAATGTTCCTTATCTTGAAATAAGGACTTGTAATATTTCACTTTTTTTCTTCTTCTTTCTCCTTATATTTTTTATATGTATCATGATGGGAGATAATTCATCAGTATGTCTAAGTGCCTTCTTCTCCATATTCTTTTAAACTTTCTAAAAATTTTTTTCTTTTTAATCATTTGTAGAGGTGGTTGTCATTTCTAGTTACTACTACTTTAATGTTAGAGTTATGGTATTCCCTTCTTGCCTCAAGGTGTTAGAGATTAGAATCATTTAACTTTACCTCATGCACTCTTAGAGAACTTAGAATCCCATCTAGCTTCAAGGTGTTGAGATCTTTAACTTCTTCAATGGTTGTTACTTTGGATTTTTATTGTTTAAGTAAACTCTTCAAAATATTCCTAATGTTTTTCATCATAATCATATTCTTCTTTTTTTTAAAATCTTGGGGTCTGTCATGATAGTGTGAAACTTTTCTATTATATCATTTATGGTTTCATTTTCTTTCATTTTAAACACTTCAATTTGATAAACCAACAATTTTTTTTTTACTTTTTCACTTAGTTGGTTCCATCATGTATGAGAGCAAAAGTATCCCATGTCTCTTTTACAGTCTTACACCTATAGGCCTTGTCATACTCATTGCTACTAAAGCACAAGTTAGTAGACACTTAATTTTTACATTTAATTGAACTTTTATAGTTTGGTTTATTATCCAATGTTCTTGAGAAGTATCATTTCCTTGAGAATTAATAGAAACATAAGCTCCATTTTTATTCACATTCCATATATTGTAGTTTATAGATTGTATAAAGAATTTCATATGTTATCTTTAGTATGGGTAGTTTTCTCCAAAAAAAAAATAGTTAATGCCTTGAGATAGATTCTCCTCCTAGAACCAAATGTTTGTCTAAATCTATCCTCTCCTTTAATATCTTTTGTTCTATTCACTAGAAAGATGTTCAACTCTGAAAGAGATAGACAACAGAATTTATATTGATTCATCCTTTAAAACTCAAAGACTACATCCAATTTTTGAAGTTCACTTTACAAACAATACAACACATTCAAATGTCTCCTAAATAATCTTGCAAAACTCTCTTCAAGTTAAAATCTCAATATTCTTATAATCTTTATAAACTTTCACATTTCCAAAAAATATAAAAAAAATAAAATTTAAATTCTCTAGAAATAAATAACATAGAAACAGTGATAATAAGAAATAAATAATTATTAAGAGTTATGAATGCAAGTTCATACATAATTATGTTATCTTGAATGCATTAAATCATTTATTTATATTTTCATTATGCTTCTTAATTATTGTTTTAACATTGATCTTTATAACATTCCATTTAATAGTTGAGAATGTTGGTGCATGTTTAATATTCTAAATACTTTATCTTATTCTTTTGTACTAATTGTATATTTTTATTTATTATTGAATGGTTTTTTCTTTTTTTATTTTAGTATAAACTAAGAAAATTTTAATTTTTTTCTTGAGAATATCTTTATGAACCATTAAATCATTTTTTTACAAAATATTTTAATTTTACTATTTCATAAGATGATATTTTATTAGAAATATACTAAAAATTATATTAAATTTATTAGCATATAAGACAATTCATTATATCTTAAAATTTTTAGTATGATCAAAATTTTGAGATAATTATCTATACTCTAAAATTATATTATTTAATTCTACCCATATTTACATAAAATAGTTATTTTATTTTATAAAAATTTAATTTTTTAAATAATGTTCTATGATTAGAACTTGAATTATTTTTTAATATTTTTCTTCATTAGAAACTTATTCTTAAATTTTGGTATTGTGCCACTTAGACCACTAATGTGACAAACCTTCAATTTTATAGTCAAATTGCAAATTTGGTTTTTTTAAAGGAAAAAAAAATTGTACTGGACCATTTCAACAAATAATTCATACCAACAAGTCTTCAACTTAATGATTACAAACAGTTTTTTTTTATTATTTTTTATTTCATTACTTGAATGGACATAATTATTATTGACATGTCCCATCACACATGATAAAATTAAAAAAAAAACAATGCAGCACAGAAACACACTAAAAGTGATAACTAAAAAATAAAATAAAATATTTATAATAAAAATTGTTTTAATATGGTTAATATTTTAAAAAATTAATTTTAAAAATATTTTTTCTAGAATAATATGAATAACATAGATAGTTTGACACAGATTTTAGATTAGTATTTTTGGCTTACCTGATAAAGTTTAGGTTGGAAAGGTTTTCTTTTTGTCAACTTATTTCAAAAACTTGTTGGTCCAAAATGGATTAGCTCATTAGCTTAAACGTTGAAGAGTTATACTTAATTTATAAATTTAGGAGTATGATGATGTTATTGTTAAAATAGTAAAATTTACTAAGAAAACGATTATTTTATCCTAAACATCATATATTATATACTATCTCCATTTCATAATTTATGTTATCTTAAATTATTTTTCAAAATATTTTTTGTTTTATAAATTCAAGGCTTTATTTTTTTCAACTATTTTATTTAATAATTATATATCGGCTAACTACAACTTTTTCTAACCTATCATTTTTTAAAAAAATAAATAAATAGAAAATCAATAGAAAGGATTTCAGTCAACATATAACAATATCTTACATTAATTAATTATCCCTTAATTTTTGTTCATAACCTTGAGTAACAAAAATTATGGAATGTAGTATTATATTATTGGTATCTTTGTACAATATTATTGATTATTGATGCCATTGGAAGCTGAGTTGGCCCATCAGCAGTCCAGCCTATATTTAATTTGATTTGATCCAACCTAAAATTTGTTGGTTTGCTGTGAGCTGATCCTAAGAGCATTTGGATCAAGCCGAATTGACAGCCCTAGTAATCAAAGAGTTACTCTCGAAAAGGTGGGACATGCCAAATAACTGAGGTGGGGATAAAAATCCCCAATGGCTAGCTAAATTAAGTAGGGCTTTACTTTTCGCACCTTTTTTTTTTCACCTCTTTTTAATTTTTTAAAATTTTTTTATTATCATTTTATCCTTAACTCCTCATCTCTTCCGTAAAAAAATTTTCTCTTCCACAAGTATTCATCTATTCCACAGATTAATTTACGAAATGCATCAATATATTCCGTAAATTAATTTGCGGAATGTAATTTTTTATTTTCGATAAATTAATTTACGGAAGGTTATATTTTTACATTCCGTAAACTAATTTGTGGAACAAAAAAATTACATTCCGCAAATTTATTTACGGAATACACTGATGCATTCCGTAAATTAATTTGCGGAAAGTGTTTAACATTCCGCAAATTAGTTTGCGGAATACAAAATCCATTCGTCTTCTCTGATGCTCCTCTGACATTTCTCCGAAGTTTATTTTCTCTGTTTTTTCTCCCACCAAAAACAAAACATACAGATTCAATTAATAAGAAAGAAAATACAACAATGGGAAACAGAAGAAAAGATGAGAAAGAAAGAAGAAAAAAAAAATGGGATTTTTGTTTTCCGTAAATTAAGTTATGGAAGGAGAAAGAAGAAGACGTGAAGATGGAAGAAGAAGACGGGAAGATGGAAGAAGGAGAAGGAAAATGAATAGATAGAGGTATTTTTGTCTTTTCATCAATGAGGGGTGTAAAAGAAATTTTTGGGGATGAAAGAAGAAGACGGAAAGATGGAAGAAGGAGAAAGAAAATGAATAGATAGAGGTATTTTATCTTTTCATCAATTAGGGGTGTAAAAGAAATTTTTGGGGATGCAACAAGCAATCCCCAATTAAGTAAATGGGACGGATTAGGATAGTTGGGCTATGAACCCTTTTCTGGTCCAATAAGCTATTGGGCCTCGCTACGAATGACATGCAATGCATATTTTACGAGGGTTTGTACTTTTTATACCTCTACTTTTGCTATTTCCATTTTTTATAGAAATTTCCTCTCGCAAGGTACAAAATATAATTTTAATATTTAAATTTTAAAAATATATTTTTATACTTCCAAAATTTAAATTTTAAAAATATATTTTTACATTTCTAAAATTGAAATTCTAAATATATATATTTTTATACTTTCAAAATTTAAAAGTAATATTTTTTATATTTTCAAAGTTTAAATTTTAAAATTACGAAAATATACTTCTAAAATTTAATGATACTTTAGGATGCAGTTCTTTCCATTTCAATCTCAATGTACCAACCCGTAATCCAAATCAAAGTCCTCACAGCTACAACACTCTCTTCCCTTTTTTTTTTTTTGCGAAAATGCCACCTCACCATCCGAAAGCTTCTCTCCCAAAATGCCACAGCATTGTCCAGCCCCTCCTCGCGCATGATTCTCTCGCTCGTCCCAAAATGCCAAAATGCTTGCCTTCTAGAGGGCAAGAAGGTGTGGACCAATTTTAGCGTAAATAATTTTTGGAATTTAAATTTTAAAATTATTTTTTACAATTCTAAAAGGTAAATTTTGGAGTTGTAAAAAAATTATAAAATTTATATTTTCATAGTTTAAAAATATCCTTAAAATTTTAAATTTTGAACTATAAAAAATTACTTTTGAAATTTACAATCTGAAAATATATTTTATATTTTATGAAAGAATAATTTTGGAAACAAATTTAAAAAAGGGGAGATAGATGCAAATAGTAAAAATAGGATTTAAATAATAAAGATCTTTATGAGGGAGAATGGAATACGAATAGGTCATTTTTCACTACCAAAAATAAAAAAGAGTGGGTCATTCTCATTTTCAATGTTAGAATAATTAGAATGAGCATCTACAATTTAGGGGTGCAAGCAGGTTTGATTAGGTAGGCCGAATTCTGTTGGAATCTAAAACTTTCATATTTAATTCTGATTCTCCCCCTATTTTAGGTCAGTTTAGTCATGTTGCAGATTTTCGATTTGAATCAAATAGGTTAATTGCATTGGGAGAGTCCCACCGCATGGATGACGAGTGCAAAGGGATGGGAGGGACTAAGGAGGGGAAGGTGGTAGGGATGATACCAGAGAGGAGATTTTAAAGAAGGTCAAGGTGGCAGAAGGTGGTATCAAAGAGGGTGGAGTTGAAGTTGTTGTTGAAGTGGTAGAAAGAGAAGAGGGAGCGAAGGTGGTAGAGAATGATGGGAAAAGGATGGGAGAGTTGGGGGTTGAAGAGGTCAAGGAAGGTATACCTCTGACTTGGAATGTCTGTAGCAATGGTTGGTTTGACAAAATTTGTTAAAGGCAAAAAATAAATAATAAAAAACAAATTAATGTCTGAATGTAGTCAAGATGAAAAGTTGGTTGCCTAGATGACATTATAGTGATGATGCAGTTGAAAGCAAAATGTTTCAAATCTTTTGAAAAATGGAAACGAGGTCTGATAACTCTTTTCTCGTTTCTAACAGATTGGTTTGGTTAACATTTTTCAAAACTGACCCCATCGGACATTTTTCATCTTTAACTGATTTTGTTAATTAAATTAACCCATTTTTTACCCATCCGATCCATTTTTTATATTTAAGACTTTCAGTTAATGCAGGTTCGGATAGACAGTTTTTCCCAGCTCACCCCTAATCTGCATTTCCAGGGTAATGAGCTCTTTCCAGGAATGCTCATCCTGTCAACAAATGTTTTATGTAGTCCGCCAAACGTGACCTTGCACTTAAATCATTTACTGGCACATCTCAGTTATTTCTACTTTCTCCATAAAATCATTTTTCCAGTCTCTAAAGAGAGTTACAGGTGACAAATTTTAATAATTCCTAGCAAGTCAAATTCCATCTTCCATCTAATTAATCACTTTGCTGGGGATTTTAAAAAGTCAAATATCTTGTCTTAGCTAGTGATGATATCATTTTAATACGTAACAGAAGCAGAGATGCCTTTCTGGTGCTCGCATGTCATAATGCAACTCGTAGTACATCTCTACCTTAAGCTTCGCTAATCGCAATTCATAACACTCAGAAGCTTAGATCCTATATAATAGTTATTAATGCAGTCACATGGAATTTTTGCTCCTCAAGTGCCAATAAAATAAAATCTAAGTTATCGATCAAATTTTAACTATCGTTATTATATGCACATTACCATAATATTATAATTGAAAAGTATTTAAAACACAATCAGCTCATCATAACAGAATTCACGAGACAAATGACACAAAACATGCATAATCAGATGCACATTTGATCATCATTCTAATCACAGAAATGTTGAAATTTACAACAGCCTATTTTGGGCTGGTTAACTCCCTTCAGCATCCCCAATTTCCCCTCCAAAGAATAACTGTACAAATAAATAATTTCATCGTGTGAAATGGGATATAAATAACCATTGCTAAAACTTTTCCTTAAGGATACCTTGACTATCATCACACTTCAGAAGTGTCATTCGTTGAGACCTTGAATAACCTTGCCTGTTGTTAAGAATATCAATGTAATTCCGAAGCCTGTAACGATCTGAGTTTGTCAGTGAAAAGGGAGGATTAAGAATCAGGGATGGCCCTTCCACTAGAAGGAAAACTAACAGACGGACAGCTTTGGCGTACAAGGCAGCAGCACTTTCCATTTCACCCATGAGCTCTTCAACCTGCCAACATATGAGAACACAACCTCAGCATGGATCACCAATTAAATCCTCAGAATTGTTCAATTTAACATCCATAAAAGTCCAAGCAACCTTCATTTTGTTCCAATCCGACATGGCATACTTTCTCTTTTTACATAGGTTCATGATGTTTATTAGGACGGGATGTCACCCCATCTTAAGGTTAAGGTATGCCACAAGCCTCAACACTGGCTTATTGTGGCACTTACAAATAATCTAGCAAAGGAAGTCCACTACTTGGGGTCAAACCCAAACTATCATGGATTCTGCTAATTTGGCCAAGCCTTGTTGGCAAATGATATGCATTCTATCTGCAATTCCAATGATATACAATATTGGCTTGACAGCAATTAAATTATCTGAAAACATCAAGACAGTTATTATCTCTATGTTTACTTACAGCTAACTTAAAGAAGAAAGGAAAGCATAACACAGGTTTATTAAGATTATTTTCTCTCGTCCTCATTCATATACATTTCTTTAAATTCTAATATTAAGTACCAAACTCATGTAAGAAGTCAACCAGTCTAACTACTTATCACCAGTATAAATTTAGTGTACAAAAGAGAATCTAACATTGCCATTGCCAAATAACTTAATGAATCTAAAATTGTATTTTTATGATGAACTTTATAACCCTGACCAAATGGATGAAAAGCAGAAAGAAATACTTACACCCCCATGTCTCCCAAAAGCAAGGGCAGATTGAAATATTGTCTCCATTGCATCTGGCATCTCTGTGTTTCCTGCAATCAGGACAAATATATACTTGTTATAAATCTCATATCATGGAATGAAACTAAGAACCAATTCTCTCTCTATATAACATATCACACACACAGAAGGGAGACATAAATTATTAGTTATTACTCTACATATTGTACATATTTTGTATCATTGAAGGAGGCCATAGACTACAAATATTCATTGTTGTCAAACTCTCAAATCAACTCATTAAAAAGTTTACAATTCAAGGTAAAGAAGACAAGTCAACTTGACAAACTCATTTTTGGATAAGCTCAGGTAAACTCAATAAACTCGTACAAACTTGAACACATTCTTGAGTCAGGAAGCAAGTCAGCATCTAAAATCAAATGTAAATTTTGCCCCCAATTGACCCACAACGATTATGTTTTATGCCACCCATGCACCATTTCTGAAGGCAACATAAATGCAACATTTTGCTCAGGTTCAAATCAAACCCTCTCAAAATTGATCAAACATTTTGTGCTTTTTCTACAAACTAATCAAAGCTCAGTCATGGATTGAAGTTTTTATAATGTCAAACTTGGTGTTATAACTTATAAACCATATTCTAGTAAACCTATGGACATCCTACCTTAGTTTTGAGGCCAAATCAAATGATAACTCATCAAGTATTAAGTGTACAAGCATCCAAGTTCATGTTTATTTCTCTATCATGACTAGTGATAGGTTTCAATAGATATTGGTCCAGAGTTTGAAGAAATATTATCTTTATTGATAGAAACTCTGGTGCAATCTAGGTATTTGAGAAACCCAGTTCTTTCACAATGCCCAAAGGCTTTAATCCTCTCTCACTTAACAAGATACCTTTCCTCACCTTTCCTCAACCCATTTTCTTATTTATAGGCAGCATGCCTTATTTCTCTAAATATCCCAGCACCAACTAACCACATATCTCCCCATCTAAACAATTATTCTAGTATAGCAGTTACTATCAGACTTTTACCTTATGGTTGAACATTATCATTGTTTTTAAAATATCTTTTATGTCAGCGAAACTCTTACTGACTTAATGACTTGAGTCAAAAATTTATGGAAGTTTCACAAATTTACTCTCAAGACACTCATATTTGACAATCTAGTAAATATTGGCTAGCATAAATCAATATATCATTATCCACAGCTAACAAATACTTTCTTGTCAATCTCCAGTAATTCTTGACAACAAAACTACATCCAATTTAGTTGATACCGCATCAGCTCATAAAATCTACAAGTTTAGGTGTGAAAAATAGTGCTCTTTCTTTACATAGCATGGAAAAGCAGACATATTTTATTTGATAACTGAAACTTTTATCTTGCTAAACTTAAATACTTGAGCCTTGATGAAAAGGATAGCTTATTTTAGAAAAGGAATATCCATTCAGCTCATAAACTAAAATAAAAAAAGGAAAAAAAAGCCATACCAGGTTCAATGGTCTTGGCAAGTTCTTCAGCATGCTCAAATTCCCTCAAAAATTTACTTTCAATTTGAGATAATATATCCTTTGGCCCTAGGGTGTTTCCATCAAGGCATTCTTCAGAATCAGGGCTACCATGTTTTTTGCTGGTGCTCCTCCTATGTCTAGAAGTTTCTTGATTTGGACTTCCTTCCATGGCGGAGGTGGCATGTGTATGGCATATGTGCAGTGCTTGCTTCCAAATTGCAAGAATTACAAGTTGTATAGAAAATGCCTCTAGATGCTTTCCTGCTTCCATCTTTTAATTTTTTTGGAGAAGATGAGTTCGAGAAATCAAAAGGATAAGTATCGTTAATATTACCACACAAGAAAAAAGCTAACATTTAGTGTTTGGATTAGTCGGGAATAATAAGTTATTTCAATAATTGAATGTTAGGTAATAAACAGGTTTAAAATAATCTATTTCATTTAGATTGTCTAAAAGAATCAGTTTTTTATAGTAAAATTACAAAAAGGAATTGTAAGTTATTTGTAGTAGTTGATTTCCTATTCCATTAATCAATTGTTGGAGATAAAATGAGAAAACAAAAGTTAGCTTGTAATGATAATATCCATAGTTTTATCATAAAAACCTATATTTCCTTTATTGAGATTATAATCTAAATTATTAAACCAAAATAATAACACCAACAATTTTTTTCAATCAATCAGATTATAATACTTAAAAAGAATCTAATCCTAACAGGCTCTTATACAAGTAAAATGACTTCACATAATGCGAAAGGTAGCAGCAGAAGGGAGATGTAAAAGAGAAACAGGGCTTCAATAGTTGATTAGCATTACAATTGATTAATGAAGTTTTACACATGAATGTTAGGTAAAAAATGGGTTTAAAATAATCTATTTCATTTGGATTGTCTAAAAGAATCATTTTTTATAGTAAAATTACAAAAAGGAATTGTAAGTTACTTGAAGTAATTGATTTCCTATTCAATTAATCAATTGTTGGAGATAAAATGAGAAAACAAAAGTTAGCTTGTAATGATAATATCCATAGTTTTATCATAAAAACCTATATTTCCTTCATTGATATTATAATCTAAATTATTAAACCAAATTAATAATAACACCAAAAGTTTTTTTCTAATAATCAGATTATAATACTTGAAAAGAATCTAATCCTAACAGGCTCTTATACAAGTAAAATGACTTCACATAATGCGAAAGGTAGCAGCAGCATGAGACACATCAAGGGAGATGTAAAAGAGAAACAGGGCTTCATTCATTCCCAGCAAAGGTAAAGTTCTGCATTGGCAAGTAGGTAGCGCATGATGCATACTGAAGGAACAACAAAACAGCTTTACTATTGCATTATTATTGTTATTATTATTATAAAATGTTTCTAGGGAGACACAAGAATGGGGTGACCAAAATGTTGTATTAGGCATTCTCACAAATTCACAGCTTCCCACAAGGTAAATTAATAACAGGATCTTGTATTAACTGATTAACATTGAATATGCCCGGACCTGTTGATCACTCTATTATAAATAAAAGCCCAATAAAAATGCCTAGTCAACCTATTGTGTAAACAGAATGCAGGTATCCATCATAAGAAATATATTATATAACTCATACTACTAGACCATAGAATATCCTGATTAGTTTAGAAGATCAAATAGGTTTTCTAGTAGATAAAAAGAGTGAATAACTAGTACATGATTTTCAAATACATGCTCATTCCTCAACTTCAGTGGAAAACTTTACAGATAAAATTACAGTCACTGTCTGTATAGCATCACAATAGTGAGCAAACTTTTAGTAATATTCACCTTTTCATTAACTAATTCTGTGATAGCAGTTGCAGACCGTTGCAATGATTTTATCCTTGTCATGCAGTGAGCTGATGGATGTTCATCACCTGTATCCATTGATCCATGCGAAGTCCCAGGAGCAGAGTCCTGACTTCCCGAACTTCCAATTTGGCATATGCTACTGGTAGGTACACCAACTATTGGCATTGGAGCACTTAATCTAGTGATTGTATTAGAAGACTCTTGGGGGAAAGTACCTGACCTATATGGAGAATGGCCTGGCTTTGAAGTACTCACAGAAGAAGAAGAAACATCCATAGGGGGCCCAGACACAAGAACATATTCTTGATCAATATTCTCTAGTGAATCCATAACTGCCGCATTCATACAACAAATATAAGCAGCATTATACCTAATTTAGAAAAAACATGACCTAAAATCTAAACGTAGAAAACAGAAATGGAAAAACAAATATTAGTTTGGTATTACCTTTAGGATAAGGGCTTGCGAAGATCTGTTCTGGAGACTCTAAAGGATCAGTGAGATTTCTTCCTGAAATTTTATGGTTATCCAATCTTTTACTAGTGTTTTCAGATCTCTGTGTTATACTACCATATCTGGAAGTACAAGTTATGTTATTAGAAGTAGGAGATGCGGACTCTGCTTTATCTAGTTTAGTATTTATATCAAATCCATAGGTAGACTTCATTGAGGATTTCACCCTTGAAAAGGATGGACTCCCCTCAGGGCCACTAGAATCATCATCTAAAATGAAAGGTAAGCAATCTTCTTGATAATTTTCCTCAGTTCTTCTCAAAGGGTCAGACACTGTGGAACAAAACCCATCACCCAGCCTTGAAGAACTTCTATTCCTGAAAACTAAAAATTATTTATATCTGTGAACTGAAAAACCATAATCATAAATTCTAGTGCCTTTGTTTTTTACCTCAATGGTTCATCCTGTTCTGTTTGCTTCTGAGAAAGAAACGGGTGATTAAAGAATTCTTCAAAAGTTAGACGTTCCACTGGAATTAAAAAAGGATATGAAACAATGCATCAGAATAAGATATCAATAATACTGAACATCATAAGAAGGTTATTATCCCCCTTTTCCTTGTTTCTCCCGCACAAAACTGTTGCAAAAGTAGAGTATGAAGGGCTGTAGGTTGGAGCACATGTAAATTTCCTCAATTTATCTAAGAAACTAGGGACAAGCCTCCAGCTAAACATCTATAACCAGTCCCCAAATTAATCACCCCCTGAATTTAAGAGCAACCCTTCTTTAATTCATAAGTTCTGCTAGAAGTTGCCTTGCCCTTACTCCTACCAACAAGTAATAATTTGCCTTTGCAACAGGTCCCTTGTATCAAGTAGTTATGTATCTAAATCTCACAAAAGTCCAAAACAGGCATTCTCTTGTCAAGTGGTGAGATGTACATTAGTAAAAAGAATAAAATCTAATACCCCTTGATTCTTGTTAGCAAGAGGATGATTTAAGTTATCTAAATGCCTGAAACACCACGGAGAATTAGATTTGTAGGTGCAATTTTCTTGTGAAGGAGCTGCCACACCAATGACCAAAGCAAATCTAATTTCATAAAAGCAGGTTCAAAACATGCCATGCACTTCCCTGTCCTCTCTACCAAAGCTAGTTTTCCAGGCAATTAGTCATAAATGACTCCAAGGAATTCTTAAACCATATTAAACAAGCAACATAGTAACAATGATTAAATAGTTACAAATGATATTGTTAAATATCTTAAAGAAGCCCACAGATTCACATTTCATTTAAGGCTGAGATTTCAATCTGCAACTAAATCAAAATATACCTGGATTTCGGCGCAGCAATTTCTGACACAAATCTTTGCATTCAGAGCTCAGACTTGGGTTATCAGATGGAAACTGCAATTCTGTTGGTTTCATAATGTTCTGTAGTAACTGCAGAGTTCATGATTATAGGTTACATTAAGTTACTTAAGAAGGTCAAAAGAGTCATACGCAGTTGGATGACAACACCACAAATGTTAGCACAAAACTATATACATTGGTGATTAGTAAGAACTACTTTGTTAGCATTGAGAGAATACTCAAAAGACTGCAAAAATGGGGAATCAATTCTATACCTGTATTTGATTGTTTCCGGTAAAAGGTGTTCTCCCTGTAACAAGCTGAAATAAGATTGCACCAACGCTCCAGAGATCTGCCTGCGTAATTAATTCAAGATAAATAGGAAGGAAACCAATCATGAATGTTTTCAGAGTTCCAATTCCAAAGATATTAAAACGTAAAAGTCACCTTAGCATCATACTTCTGTAGTTGCATGATTTCTGGAGCCATATAGAGTGGTGAACCGCACAAGGTTTCAGCAAGGCCCCTAGGTTGCAGAGATCTGTCCAAGAAGAAAATTGTGCTTTAATGACTAAATTATAGAACAGAGTACAGAGAAAACCTTTTCCAGAAAGAATACCCAGAAATTTGAGAGTCAAAAAGAAATACACAGGCAAACAAAAAAAAACTGACAAAGCAAGCAATGGGGTTTAATTTGTAAGTAGATCTCAACGTAAAGACCTAGAAATTTAAGGGAGCTTTAAAATCATTTTTGTATTATGAAGATCCATGCATTAAACTCATTTAAAAATATATTTTCACTAATTATCTTGAATAAAATATTGAGCCACATACATAATGAGCAATATGTTTGTAAAAGAAAATTGGGCTTTACGAGGCCTTAATAATTTTTAGGATCTTTCAGATGAATGAAGTAGAAATAATTAGGCTACCTTGCAAATCCAAAGTCAGCGATCTTCAGCACTGACTTCTCATCATTTCTGGAGAGAAGAAGGTTCTGTTTCAAGGATGATAGGATTACCAATACTTAGATAAAATAACAATGCAACCTTCATGATTAAATTTTATATAGAAGGGCATCAGCTAGGATACTGAACTATTGAGACATAAACCAAACAATAGACATTTATGCTGTAAGGATTAAAATCAAACAAAAAACCTGTGGCTTCAGGTCTCGATGAATAAGGTTATTATCCCGAAGAACTTGTAGGCCAGCAGCTGTAACAGAAAGAGTTGTCTTTTATTCCTGGAACATTTAAAGCAAACACAGCCGTTTACAGTTGAAACATACCCAGCTGCTGCATGAAATGCTTTGCAGCTGCCTCTGGTACCCTTCCATGGCGTTGAATGTACAAAGAGAGATCTCCCCCTTTACAGTACTCTAACACAAGATGTATCTTCCCAGGAACCTACATAAGGTAACAGACACTTCTAAGAAAGAACTCTCCGGATGCACCAAAGAATGCATAATGGCATATTTCATTTGGAATGACACTTGCCAACAATAATAATTTCATCCAGACCAATCTATTCAAAGAACATTAAGTGGCAAACTCATATTTTTTGGTTTTGAAAAACAAGAAAATACCAAATTTGACACTAACGGTTAAATCATAATTCATACCCCACAAGACAACCATATTTCACTTGCCATCAGCACAAAAATTAATTCAGCCAAGAATAAATGTTGGGCTACTCAATTTACCATTTAACATGGCAGGTTATCATTTTGCAAGCACAATATCTGGAAGTACATTAACAGGTTCTAAACGACCAATATGATTTCATAATCAAATCATCACTATTGATGACTCCTTCATTTTGCATACAAAGCTATTTATCCATACACTAAACCAATAATGCATCATAGTTAATAGAGAAAACTTGCATGGTTTTTTTCTTTTTTCTTGAAAAGAGAGATATGTAGTGACTGACATACCTAAGTAGGATGTGATTACACCCCAAAGCAAAAAAGCTTCCTATATATAGTAGGATACAAAAACAAAACTACTTCGTTCTCACTCATACTCCCCCATGAAGGTAAAATCTGTCTCCCTATGTTTAAATTCTACAGTATATCACTCACTTCCACAGGCAAGTTGCCAACATTGTCACCACTAAAGAAAACACACAGTTCCAGTTTCCACTTTTGTAGTTCCGACCCCAGAGGAAAGCAAAGATACCAATTTCAAAATTACCAAAGTCATCACACATTTTTTAAAACTCCTAAAACAGCACATTTCACTGGAAAATTAAATATCGACCAATAAATTTCTACAATGTGGCAGAAAACGAAAAAGGTAGAAAAACACTCCCACCTAAAACAAAAATTTCACAACAGTAAACCATAATAGATTCCATTAACTAACATAAAATTTCAACAATCAACACTGAAAGGAAAAGTTCAGAAAACTAAATTTCGAAACCTGAATGATATCGTGCAAACAGATTATATTAGGGTGGTTAATCCGCTTCAAGATGAAAATCTCAGACATGAGGCTCTCCTGCAACTTCTTGTTAAGGCGAAGCGTAGCGATCTCCTTAATCGCCACTTCAGTTCCGTGCACCTTGTGCCTCCCATGCCACACAACTGAAAACGACCCTGCCCCGATTTGCTTCCCCACGAAGTAGTCTCCGACTACCCTGCTCCGCCCTGCCGCCTGAGCCATCGCCGCCGTACTCGAAACCCTAGAATCAGCACCGGAACACCAAAAAATGGATCCTCTCAGGATATTTAAATGAAGACCAGCTTTTTAAGGAGAAGATGATGGTAGTTTGAGAAAACTTAGGGGATTGATTGATTGAAGTTGTTTCCAATGCGGGGTGATTTTGAATTTAAAGCTTGAGACACTTTACTTTATTGTTATTACGATTTTTTTTATTTTTTTTTTTTAGAGATTTTTCCTAAGCTTATATTTAGTGCCGTCAGAAGATAAAACTTGGATTGATTAGTTCGTCTTTCTTTCTTTATTTTAATGCGAGGATGCTTTTGAATAAAGACTATTTACTTTCAGTGGAAATAAAATAAAATTAAACAAATTATATAGATTTTTTTAAATATATTAAAAATATTTAATATTATTTTGTTTTAATATTTTTTATGTTTTAGAAAAATTAAAAAATATGTAAAATTGTATAATTAATATATTTATACAGATTAAAAAATTTGTGTAAAATAAAGAAAGAAATGATATTAGATATTTTTTGAATTATTAGAAGGTATAAATATAATTTGTTTAATAAATTTTAACTGATAAAAAAATAAAAACTTATAGTTTTATTTTTAAAGGTTTTTAATTAAATAAAAAATATATTATTAACCAAAGTTTTTTTTGAATGGCAGGATGCTTTGAATTGAGACACTTTACTTTATTATTATAGTTTGTTTTTAGATTTTCAATATCCGTCAGAAATAAATAGAGATTATTGTTTGTTCTCTTAGGATGCTTTTAAATAGAGATTATTCACTTTAACCTCGTCTTAAGTAAAAATAAAATTTATTATTTTAATTTTATTTAAACAAGTTAATGTTTCATATTTATCAAGTACCAGCATTCGTGCACCATGTAAGCACAGCCCCAAACGTGCATTTGCCTGACAATTTGTTTTATTTTATTTTTATTCTGTGACTTAAGTTTTTTTTTTTTATAAATTTAATATACTTATAGATTTTTAAAATTTTAATCAATTTTTATTATATATATTAGTAATTTTTATATTTTTTATGAAGTATAATTTCATATATAATATATAAAAATGATTTTTTACAATTTTTATTTTTTTATTTTTAAATAATTAATATTTTATAAATTAAGTTCAAATATTTAAGTGCATGTCAGTCTATTTTTTTAAAATTAAACTCTTTATATTTTAATTTTTGTTCAAATTTAAAATATTATTAAAAAAATATATTCAAATTAAATTTTTACTTTAAATAAATAATCTTTAAATATAATTTAATATATATGATGGAAAATTAAAGTTAATATACGTTGGAACTTCTCGTTGAGTATTTGTATTTAATATCGAAAGGATTAAATTATTTTATTTTTAATATAAAAAATTAAAAATTTAATAGTATTTATATTTAATACAGAAAGAATTAAATTATTTTATTTTAATATAAAAAAAAAAAACTAAAAATGTAACCTGGATGTGTTAGCGTCCACGTTCAAAGAAGTCGAGACAAAACGCAACAAAACCATAGAGAATAAGCAACGTTCAAAGAAATCAAGACAAAACGCAGCAAAACGATAGAGAATAAGCAACGTTTGATATTGTTATTATTATTTCTATTAGAAATTTTTTTTACTAAATATCATTCTTTAATTTAAAATTTATTTAATTTTATTTTAAATCATTATTTTATAATAATAAAAAATATCTTTTTATTATTTTAAATAAATTTCAATTTTATTTATCTAATTTCTGTATAATAAAAATAAAATAAATAATAATATTTAATATAAGTTATATTAAATTTATAATTTTATACTATATAATATTATTTTTATATAAAATAAATATTATATAATATAAAAATATTGTAATAATATATAAAATTATTTATTTAAATACTTATAATCAAATATATATATATAAAATAAAAATTAATACAATTATAATTTTTTACATTATAATTACTAAATCATTATTATTATTTTATAAACACTTTTTTATTTTATTAAAATTAATATTATTATTATCGTAGTAATAATAATAATAAATTTTATCTTTATTTTTTTGAAAAAATTTAATTATTTTTTAATTATTTAATTATTTTTTCTAAATTTAAAAATAAAGAATATTTTTATATATAAAACTTATATTTAATTTATAATATTATAATATAATTTTATATTATATAAATTTTTATAATATATTATAATTATTTTATATTAAACAAATATTGAATACTTTAAAAAAATTATAATAATAATAATATATATAATTATTAATTTTATATATTAATTATTAAATAATACATAAAATATAAAAATATATAATTACATAATATTATTTATATTATTATTGTAATGATTTTTATTATAATAATAATTATTATTATTTTAAATAATTTAATTTATATTTAATTTTTATATAATGAAAAATAAATAATATTAATTTATATAAATTATATTAAATTTATAATATTATAATAAAATTTTAAATTATATGATTATTTATAATATAATATTATAATATATTATTTTTATATAAAATAAATATTAAATAATATAAAATATTATAATAATAATATATATAAAAACTTTATCTTAAATATTAATAATTAAATAATATATAAAATATAAATTTATATAATTATATAATACTATTTATATTATAATTATTATATAATTACTGTTATCTCATAAATATTATTTTTATTCTTATTATTATCATTATCATCATAATTATTGTTATAATATAATAAAATAATAATATTTAATTTATTATTTATTAAAAATTAAAATTTATATTATTTTTATATAATTTAATTTTTGAAATAATATTTTTATTTATATATTTAAAATCATTTAAAACGGAACATGGACCATTTATTACATCCAGGGACAGAGGATCGATTTGGAAAGGTACAGAGATAGCGGAAGGCATTTTTAAACAAAGATTCTAAGAGGTTGATAGTTTTCTAAGAGATTGATAGCTCGAGGGTTTTTCGCTCTCCTTCATTGCAGAAAAACCTTCTTATTTATAGAGTTCACCCACAACTCGGGTGCTCCTCTATTATTGAAACATCCAGCTGTATCATAGCTGGCTGGTCCTTTCTGAGTCAGAGGGCATCTCCTTTTGATAAAGATGCTCTGTTGTTGTTTTATCTTTTATGCAGCTGGCCTTATCTTCATTTTCTTTTGAGTCAGAGGGCATCTTCTTTTTGATAAAGATACACTGTTGTTTTTTCGTCTTTTGTGCAGCTGGCCTTCTTTTGTAAAAGAAGGGTATCTGCTTTTGCTTTTCTGTGTTACTGACCAATGGCCGAGAAAATCCCATAGCAGTCATCCTCATTCTGTGGTGTAGGATCTACCTCAGAATCTACGTCTTCGTGTATCTCGGAGACTGGAGGAGAGTGCTGCCTCAGTAATTCTGCAAACTCTTCTTCAGAAGTGGTTGCAGTCAAGGCTGCTAGAATTCTACTTTTCTGTTGTAAAAACAAAGCTTCTTTCCCTTAAGCTAAAGTCTTGTGCATAAACTTGGGATGTTCAGCAATCCATTTTTTGATTTTCTCTCTACATACTAGAGCAAGATCAAACTTACTCCACCACCGTACCTTAATATTTTTACCAACAAACTGAATGGAAGAGGTATTATCTTCCTTTCCGATGCAAAAATCCCAAGCAAATATCCAAGATATCGCTTGAGTACTTACAAAAGAAACTAACTGATTGTCAGTCTCAAAATTGGTATTATTAATAAAGAAATGAAAGTTTTCCAAAACGGTTTGTGGGAAGATTTTGGTTACAGGTCCAAAAGTCTTAAACCATTTTAAAAACCATTGAGGGAAGTTTAAATCTATCCCTTTTCTGAACCATGCAAACCAAGAGTGTTTCTCTTGGCGAAAGAAAAAGGTTTGGTTCCAGGCCTCAATATAATCATGGTAATTGAATATTTGAGGTTGGAATTGTACTGAAAAAGATTTTGTTGAAATCAAAGGTTGTCCCCAATCTTGTAAAGACAATACCTTTAAAATTTTTACTTTGGAATGAGTAATATTATTTTGTTCATCTCTGATATGAGTAATCTCAGCAGAACCAGTATCTACTAAGATTAGTTCAAAAAACTGTCTCCTTTTTGCCAAGGTAGTAGGATTACTGGAAAATCCATTAGGCAAAACTTTCTTTACAAGTTCTTGTACTGGAATTTTTTCCCATGATTTTTCTAGAATTAATATGGGAATGATCTCTTCTTTCTCAAAATATGGATGCTCATTTTGTTTTTGGGTTTCAGTATTCTTATCTAATACTGTAAACCTATTTTGTGTGGAGGATGAAGGGGATGATGCCAAGGAAGATTGGAAGTGTTGGGGAGTTACTAAACAGGGATTTTGGTACTTGCTTGGAGAGGCAGTAGGAGAATTAGCCGGTGTCTTTAGGACAGAGGCCATAGAAAGGGCTTTTTGGTTTGGGGGTGTTACCAAAGGAGGACCGTATTGGTCCCGAGTTACTGGTTTATTTTTGCCGGCCATTTTCCCTGTAAAAATTCTCTTGTTAGGAAATCGGGCGAGTAATTTGTTTCTCCTTTTATGTGTTTTATGGAAAAATCAAAATTTGATAATAAAGCCTGCCAACGGGCGAAAATATGTTTAGATACTAAATTTTTTACATCCTTTTGTAAAACCTGTGGAGCCGCTTTACAATTTATTCTTATTTCAAAGGTTTTATTAAAAACATCATCTTGAAATTTTAAAACACATAAAATAATGGCTAAAACTTCTTGTTTTACCGTAGAATATTTTTGTTGTGACGAATGCCAGATTACAGAGTGATATCTGACTATTTGTTCTGTTTTAGAATTTGGTAATATTTGTTTCAAAACTCCTTCATATCTTAGTCCTGAGGCATCTGTTTCTATTATTAGACTAGCTTCTGGATGAGGTATTCCTAAACAGGGTATGGTTTGTACTAGTTCTTTTACCTTCTTGACCGTTTCTGTCATTTCTGTATTCCATGCCGGGGGATTTTTCCTAAGTCTTCTATACAAAGGGGCGCAAATGGTTCTGACATTTGGTATAAATTCTGCTACATAATTTAGGCATCCTAAAAATCTTTGAAGTTGTGTTTTGTCCTTTATTTCATTTGGAAAATTTTCTGCAAATTCTAAACTTCTCTGTATTGGTACAATAGTTCCTTTATATATATTATACCCTAGAAACCTTATTTGATCTTGAAAAATCTTCATCTTTTTTGCTGATACTACCAACCCATTTTCTTTTATAATTTCTATAAATTTATTTAAGTGTTGTTTATGTTGATTTATCCCTTGAGAAAAAATCAACACATCATCTAAATATACTATAGAAAATTCCATATAAGGATAAAAGATATTATTCATTATTTCTTGAAATTCACTAGGAGCATTTTTTAATCCCTGTGGCATTACATTCCATTCGAAATGTCCGAATGGTACTACAAATGCTGTTTTATACCTATCTTCTTCTTTTACTGATATTTGGTAGTATCCTGATTTCATGTCAAATTTTGAAAATATATTAGCATCATATATTCTCTTTATTAAGTCTTGTTTATTCGGCAATGGATATCGTATCCATTTTAAAGCTTTATTCAAAGGTTTATAATTTATTACCAATCTTGGTGCTCCTCTTTCTTGTTCTGAGGCCTTGTTTACATAAAACCCTGAACAACTCCAAGGAGACTTCGAAGGACGTATAAGTCCTTTTTCTAAATATTCTTGTAATTCTTTTTTACAAAATGCTAATTGTTCTGCATTCATTTGTATAGGTTTAGCTTTTGTAGGTATCTCTGTTTCTTTAAATCCTTCCTCATATGGTAGTCCTATCTCATGTATCTTTCTTTTGTGAAATGCTATAGGGTTAGTATCACATATTTCTTTTTCTATTTTTTCTTCTATAATTTTTATTTCTTTTTGTAATTTTTGAGATTTTAATTGATTCTCTATTCTAGTGTATTCTATTTCTTTGTTTAAAAATTGGATTTGTTTTTGTTTATTTTGTATTAGGTTAATTCTGCTTATAGAAGCCTCTTGCAAAAGATTTAACTCCTTTAATTTAGGTCCTCTTATGAATTCAAAAGTTAATGGTTTTTCTGGAATGACATGTGTGGTAAGTCCTATGTTATTAGTTTGGAAAGGATAAAGTAAGGTTAAAAAGGGAGTTCCTAATATTACTTGGTTACTCATATTTTTTACAAGCATAAAAGCAGTATTAAAGCATATTTTGTTTTTACATACCTTTACGTTGGATAGTTTGTAATCTACTCGTAATTTCCCTCCATTTGCTCCTGTTAGTTTAGTAGTAGTCTTTTCATAGTATTTTGTAGGTATTATTCCCTCTTGTATACAATTTAGATCTGCTCCTGAGTCTATTAATGCTGTTAATGTAAATTTTTCTTCTTCTACTATAATAGTTATTTCAACCCACCATTTATGCATGGTTATTAAACTTAAAATATTCATATCAAAAATATGTTTTTCTTCTTTATTTTCTTGTTGATTGATAATTTTATTCCCTTCTAATTCTAATAGTCTTACTTCTAAGCTCAGCTGGGTTTCCTTTAGTTGATTAATTTCTTGTTTTAATATTTTAATTTCCTCTTGTAATTCTTTAATAGTTACGGGTTTTACTTCTTTAAATCGATTTAAAATTTCTTTAAATTCTACAGGCCTTACTTCTTCTCTTTGTCTTTCTTCTTTAGTTACTAATTCACTTATCTTTTGAATAAACTTTGTTTTTTGTGGGGAATCTTCTAATTTATCTATTATAGATAGTAGGGTTGCTGTTTGTTCCGCAGTTATTACATTTATTTCTGGAGTTGTGCAATTTTCACAATTACACAGTCCTGGTCCTAAACAATATTCTTCTTTGATTTCTTCGTCTTCAGAAGAATCTTTATCCAATTGGTCTATCTCATTTTGTTCACTACTTTCTTCATTAGAATCTTCCGGTTCCGATTCTGAGTTTATTATTAGGGTAGTGAGGATTCTTTTTAACTCTTCATCTTCTATTAAGTTTATCTTTTCTTGCGCTTTGCATTTATCTGCAAAGTGTCCAGGTTTGCCACATTTCCAGCATGTATTCTTTTTTTTTGTTTTGGGGTTTCTTAGGTTTACTTATTAGTCTTTCATTTTCTTGAGGTTTTTTATAGGGTTTATAAGGCTTTTTATAGGGCTTCCTGGGTTTTTGTACCTTCTTTTCTCGATTTCTTTTAATACTAGGTGCAATAATGGGTTCCATCCCATATTGCTGACAAAAGGTTCCTAATTCTTTTTTATTGGATAATTTTTCCTTTTTCATTTGGTTTTGTAACTTATGATCATTACATACCTTTAATCCAGTTTCTACAACTACGTTATGTAGTTGTCCAAAAGTTAATTGGGTATATGGTACTGGTTTTCCAAAATGGATTTCTAGATTTTCTATTACTTTTTGAGAGAATATTGCTGGTAATGCTGCAATAAATCTTTCTCTCCAAAATCCTAAAGCCGAATCCTCCCTAAGCAAAGCTTTTGAGAGAAAAGTGTCTTTATACCACTTATAATCTGACATTGTTGGACATTTTAAGTTCATTAATTGTAAAGCTGCTCTTTCTCTAAAAATATCCGGATCTCCTATAAAATTCTGTATCATGGTGAATATCAATGTTGCCGTTACATCTGATTCATTTCCTTCTGGCTTTACATGGTTAAGTATTACTTCTTTATGGGAGGGGGTAACAAAGTTGTCCCACCATCCTCTAAGCTGTCCAATGAAACCTTGTATTATGGCCTCAGCTGTGGACCTATCATTTATTCCTTTTAACTTGAAAGCAGTGGCAGCCATTGCCATTTGCGAACAAGTGTCTAGTATATTTTGTTCACTCATCCCGTCTATATTCCATTCTGCAATATCTGTTCCAGAATAACTATTCTGAACAAATTGAGTTCTTTCTTCTAGTCCTATATCTGCTAGTGAGGGTCGATTATAATAGGTTTTAGTTTTGGGATAATTAATTTTATTTATCTCTAAAGTATTGATATTTTTTTCTCCTATATTTATCTTGGATATCTTTTCTTTTAATTCTGCTATCTGTAGGTTGATATCATTTTTTCTAAATAAACTAACAATTTCCTTAGATAATTCTTTAATATCATATATAGGTTTTTCTAACTTTTTAGAGTTACTTGCGGCTTCTCTATTTTCTATTCTGGTTAATTGTCTAGCCATCACTGATAAATAGGTACTAGTGTAGTTAAGTTGTTGATGGAGTTTTTCTATATCTTTTTTCTGTACTTCTTTTTCTTTTTCGTTTATCTGTTTATAAGGTGCAGCCTTTATATTACAGTCTTTTTCTAATGATATTACTATTTTTTCTAGAGGAGGGTATTCTGCCTCTATTGATTTTTTATCTTCAGTTATCCATACTGTCTCTACCTTGGTTATTGGATTTATTGTTGTTTCAAAGGGGTAGTAGATATTTTGAGTTTTTAAGTAAGTTTGTAACCAATCAAAGAAATATATATTTGTTTCGATATCCTTCACATGTTTATAGAAAGAGGTTCTGATATGTAATTTTTCTTGTTTATCAAAGGTTTTAAAAAACCATTCTTTTTTATATTTATTATATGGTGCATCTAGATCTTGTCTGATCCAGTCTATATCTATTTCAAAAGGTTCTTCTAGTTTTATAACATTTATTACTTGACTAGCAGTTGGTGAAAATTCTAAATCTTCTTCGGTCTGTTCATATACTGGGTTTGCAATCCCAGGGTTTCTATAATTATCTAATCCTCTTAAATTTAGACTTATTGATGATCCATCTACTGAATGTCTAGAAGATCCTTTGTAGCTTGTGGAAGGATATTTAAGGCTAGGGTTTTTGTGCATTTTTAGTATTATATCATTCCCTTCTTGTACTATTTCTCTAATGTTCGTATTATGTATTTGTGGGGTTTCTATGGCATTTTTCCATACCCACTCATCTGGTACTTTATCCCTAATGTCTAGATGATTAATTCTTTTCTGAGTATTTATCATACTTCTTTTTAGGTTAGCTTCTACAATAATTGTTTCATTTGCTGGGGTTTGTCTTAGGGCTCTAAACCCGTAGTTAATTTTTGTTACTTTATAATACACCCTATATATTATATGAAAAGGGTCGGCAGTTTCATCTACTACTCCGTCAGGAGATTTGATAAATATTTTAATGGCTCCTGCTGTCTTTTCATTTTCTAGTTTCATGGCAAAGTTAGGGAAACAATTAAAGAAGGCAGGTCCATCACTTAAATTACTTTCTAGTGCAGCTACTATGGTATCTTCTGCTCTTAATAATCTCATGTCTCTTATTATAGCTAATACCGGTAGGTTAACCCCTAGCTTATAATTAGGTTTTAAGGCTACTTGTATTAATCCTAAATGGATGAAACCAAATCCATCTTTAATATGTTGATCTAGGAGGCTTTGTTCTAATAATTGGATTTCTTTGTTATTATCCGTTCCAGGATATGAGTATTCTACTTTATGAATTTGTTCTTCTGAAGTTTTATTGAAAAAACTTCTTCTTTTGTACACTTCTCCTTCTTTTACTATGGGCATAACCCAGTCTTGTAATCTTTTTTCTATTTCTTCTATGGTCAGGTTTTCGGAAGATGTTATAGGTTCTTTGTTACTATTAGTTCTCTTTATTATTTGTTCTTCTCTTCCTAAACTTAATCTACTTAAAGTCCTACTTATGCGAGACATAGTTTAAGGTTTTCTTGAGTTAGTATTTAGACAAGAGGTTATATCCAAGGTTGTTCCTAAAGGATTTCCTAGTGCTGACCAACGATCTTACTACCTTATGCCAAGGTTTAATTGTCGGGACCACACATCACCTTCAGGCCTAAATAACACCTATAATAAATTTTATCTTTATTTTTTTGAAAAAATTTAATTATTTTTTAACTATTTAATTATTTTTTCTAAATTTAAAAATAAAGAATATTTTTATATATAAAACTTATATTTAATTTATAATATTATAATATAATTTTATATTATATAAATTTTTATAATATATTATAATTATTTTATATTAAACAAATATTGAATACTATAAAAAAATTATAATAATAATAATATATATAATTATTAATTTTATACATTAATTATTAAATAATACATAAAATATAAAAATATATAATTACATAATATTATTTATATTATTATTGTAATGATTTTTATTATAATAATAATTATTATTATTTTAAATAATTTAATTTATATTTAATATTTATATAATGAAAAATAAATAATATTAATTTATATAAATTATATTAAATTTATAATATTATAATAAAATTGTAAATTATATGATTATTTATAATATAATATTATAATATATTATTTTATATAAAATAAATATTAAATAATATAAAATATTATAATAATAATATATATAAAAACTTTATCTTAAATATTAATAATTAAATAATATATAAAATATAAATTTATATAATTATATAATACTATTTATATTATAATTATTATATAATTACTATTATCTCATAAATATTATTTTTATTCTTATTATTATCATTATCATCATAATTATTGTTATAATATAATAAAATAATAATATTTAATTTATTATTTATTAAAAATTAAAATTTATATTATTTTTATATAATTTAATTTTTGAAATAATATTTTTATTTATATATTTAAAATCATTTAAAACGGAACATGGACCATTTATTATTACAAATAAAGTTAATTGCATGGATAATTTATTATTACAAATAAAATTAATTGCATAGATAATGAATAATTTATTATTACAAATAAATTTAGTCGCATGAATAATATATTATTATAAATAAAGTTAGTTGCATGGGTAATTTACGTTCTTTTTTATAAGCTAATAAAATTAGTTTCATAATATATGTGTAATTAATATTATATCATAAGATACTATAAATATGTATAAATTAATATTTTTATGTATGATAAATGTAAAAAATATTTAATTTTGTTAAATATAAACAAATTATAGTATTATCAAGATGAAAAAATTTTAATTAAATTATTTTTATATATTGACCATATAATTGTAAAAATTCTTATATTTATATAAATAAAAATTTATAAAATAAAAATTATAGATATAAAATATATTTTAATATATTTTAAAAAAACAATCATAAATATAAGCTTAAGATAGATGTTTTTTAATAATAAAATAATAGCTGACTTTAATTTTAACGTTAAATACAGTCAACTAAAAATTCAACCATTGGTAAGTATAAATTTTTTAAAATTTAGATGGTAACTCACCTGAATTTTATATAAACAATATGAAAAAATAAAAAATATAAAAAGGATGTTAATTGAATTTTTTTTAAAAAAAATATAAATAGTTTCATAACTTTTTAAAGATAAAAATATCTTAAAATAAGTTAAAATGTAAATATATATGATAAAAAAAATTATAAATTATTTATTTATAAAAAATAAATTTAAAATTTAAAAATAAGAAACATTAGAAGTAAAAAAAAGTTTTAAAAAAATAAACATAAAAAATTAGATTGATTCACTTTCATAAACTAATAGTTACGTTCATTTTTAATCTTAATTTAACTATAATCAAGTAAACTTATACCAACTTGACACATTCTAATATCTTTCAAATATTTTTTAACATAAATCTTTCAAAATCCAAAATCTAGCATTCATTTAAAGTTAACACACTCTTGAACAAAAATATGAATGAAGAATTTTTAAACTATCAACAAAATGAAAAAAAGAATGAACAATTTGGTGTGAGCATAGGATATAAGGGTGTCGCAAAAAGTAATTGATCTATTGAAGTTCACATGTAGTGAAATCAAGTGTTTTGTTCTCAACCTTAGAAAAATACTTTACAACAAGGGGTTTCTTATGGAGTGTTAGCTAATAAAGGATTTTTTAGGAAGAAGCAAAATTCACAAATTTCGATAAGTTAAAACATCAGTGTATAAGCTTGTGTATCACTATATAAAGATATAATGATAATTCATATCTAGAATGATCTATTTTTAATATCTATACAGAATTTTAAGTTTCCTAGGTCCTTTATTCCAAAGCAACTTTGGATTAAAGCATAGATAAAATTATTTTTGTTGAGTGTTTAATAAAGAGCTAATGATCCAATGAGTCAAAAGATTGTGTTGAGCAAATGATCCAAACAACATAGTGGTAGAAAGATTTGAATGTTTAATAAACAACGAATGATCCAATGATACTTGGATGAATTCAGAATCAAGGACAAGAAAACAGAGTTCCTCATATCATTTTCTATTAAACTACTTAAGTCTATAGAAGGACTTATTCATCTTGCATACTTTGTTTTATTTGAACCATTAAGCCTTAATGAAATCAGCATACAAATATCTTCGTGTAATTTTGCACGAGAGAATATGTTATTCGCATTAAGTTGGATAATGTACTAGTTTCGAATGCTAACAAGGAACAAGATAATATATATAGTGATAAAGTTAACAACAAAGAAGAATGTACTGAAATAATTAATCTCTTTTGTTTGGTCATAGCTCTTGGCAACCAAACATACTTTATATATTTTGATATCCTTAAAGTATCTCTTGATCTTGTAGACTCACTTATTTTCAATGGTTATTATGTTTTTAGGAAGATGCATGACATTCCAAGCATTATTAACCTCTAAGATAGGGAATTCCATTTTCATTGCATCTTGCCAACATTGATGCTTATAGGCTTCACAATATAAGATGGTGAGATGTTAGCATATGTCTTATTTTTGTGAAATGGAAATAAAAAAAAGCTTGATATGATGGTGAGATGTTGGCATAAGTTAGAAAGGACACAAAAAGGTATTTCATAGAAGATCTCAAGCTTGATAGTAATAATAATTATTAAGATAAGAGGGACCTTTCTATTTTGTGCATATTTCTTTGGTGATGTATCGTGATATATCTCCTCAAAAATAGAGATTAATCTCTTTCTCCCACGTGGAATAGTGGTTGAATAATCAATTTGTGGAACATATAAAACATTATTGTCAATATAATTCTAGCTATCCACAAGTAGCTATCAAACTTGTGGATTGAAAAAAAAAATCATAAAAATTACATGGTATGAAATGGAGATCTCTCTTTTATTAAGGTCATGTACTATGAATCCCTCAGTTCCTTTATACTTAAGAAACATGCACTTTCTAGCTTAAGATTCAAACTTTGATTAATGAAAGGTAAGTGTGAAAGCATAATAGATAGCCAAATGATTTCTAATCATCAATGGAAGACAATTATCCATGGAGCATTTCATATGAAGACTTATGTTTTAAAGCTTGAGAAAGAACTGAGAAATAAAAAAAAAGTGACTACTTATCCCCAAAATGAATTTAAAATTGGAATAAAAGATCTCTAAGTAATGTTTAGCATATCTTATATTTCCACTTAACACATCTATTTTACTATGATGCTTCCCTACAACTTATGTAATGAATAATTTCTTGAGAAGCATAAAAATCATTTAACATAAATCTTAGGTCATTATCAAAAGGAACCTTCTTAACTTGTGTATTAAATTGATTGTTGATCATCATGATAAATATTTATATATAAGATTGCATTTCAAATTTTAATCTCATTAATATCCTCCATGTATATTTATTACCGCCATCTACTATAGTATTTATAGTCAATGTAGAAAAAAATTCCTAAATATCCATATGAATCAATTAAAAAAAACATATTTTTTTTCAAACTCAAATTGAATGATAATTGTTCCTATTTTACACATTGACATATATTACATGTTACATTCTTACCAATAACTATTTTAAGATAAAATTCTTTTATAATAACTAACCTATTAGAAAGTACATGAGAAAAAGACAAATGTCAAAATAAAGAAGAAAAGATCACTAATCTGTCTAGGTTGAGTTATATTTTATACATGAGTTACCTTCTTACATGCATGTATGGAGTAAAATCTCCCATAATTCACCTAAACTAATTATCCTACTATTCTGGTCCTCAAAGGAAACCATTAGTTCAAAAAGAAACCTTACAGCTAAAGATGCATACTAATTTTGAAATTGAAATCAAGTTTATTTAAAATTACAATAAATATATAACACATTCAACATTAAAGTAGAACTTAATTGAACCTACCTAAAAAATGGTAACTATAACAGAAATACCATTAGGTAACTTTATTATTAAAGATTTTGGTTATTGTATGTAAAGTAAAAGCATGTAAATATATGAATATGTGGTTTAGGATTCATAGCTCCTGAATCCAAAATTCAACCATTTACTTGTGAGATGGTTGAATACATAACATGAGACCTTTGTTATCTTCTTTGATCTCTATGAACTTGATTGGTCAACTATGTCATGTTTTGTGTTAAGTTATTTGTAGGCAAATTAAAAAAGACTTGTATTCATCTAAAGTGAAGGTTCATGTCATATCCTTATTTCTCCTAATATCCATCTCTTTTACTTATTAATTATCATTCATTATCAAATTTTAAGTTGGTGTCTCTTTAAATTTTGATCCAAAAGAAACTCATGTTTTTTTTAGCAAACTTCAATTATGTGTCATGTTTTACTATAATATATGTATACTTTAGTTTACTTTTCTCTTGTATTACTAAAATTGCCTCATCCCCTTCAAAAGGATTTCTTGTCAATTATATTTATCATAATTTAAATTTTTTCTAAAGGTACAAGTCTGCCATACATTCATTTTACAAAAATATGGAGAAAACCTTATTTATTGATGGAAGAGGATCAACACGTATTACCTATTATTTCATAATGGTGATAAGCTCGTTGAAGTAAGTTATGAACCAAATTGTGATCTTGTTTCTTGAATATATTAAAATTCTTTATTATATCACATTTATACTTTATAGTGCACACACAATTTCAAACCAGTATAATTTTACAATTTTTTCTAGATAACTTTCAGCTTAGTGAAATATCTAATGATAGAAAAAGAATCTTTCCTTAATATGTCACATCCTGATTTGTGCTAATATCCATTACCTTTACTTATTGGTTATATTTCATTACCAAATTTTAAGTTGGCGTCCCTTTAATATTTTGATCCAGGAAAAGTTCATGTTTTTTTTATAACAAACTTCAATTATGTGCCATGTTTTACTGCAATGTATGCACACTTTAGTTTCCTTTTCTTTTGTACTAGTTAAATTGCCTCATCCCCTTCAAAAGGGTTTCTTATCAATTATATTTATCATAACTTAAATTTCTTCTAAAGGTACAAGTTTGCTTTAGCATTAATTCTACGAAACTATGGAGAAAATCTTATTTATTGGTGGAAGAGGACCAAAATGTATTACCTATTGTTTCATAATGCTGATATACTCATTTAACTAAGTCATGAACTAGATTATGATCTTGTTTCCTATATCTATTAAAATTCCTTATTATATCACATTGATACTTTATCGTGTATACACAATTCTAAACTAGTCTATAATTTTACAATTATTTCTAGATAACTTTCAACTTAGTGAAATATCTAATGATAGAAAGAGAATCTTTCGTTAATGTGTAGAGTTCCTACTATAATTCTAAAATCTTGATTAAGTTATTCTATGAAAACCTTTCTTTTAAGTATCTTTAAATCCCTGCTGCATATTTCATATCCATGATGCTTTGTGTGATCTATTAAGATATAAAATTCATAAGTCATGAGACCACAAGGTTGTTACAATGCTCCTAAAGTTTAAACATAATTAAATTTATATAGCATAGGTAAGGTTTCGTCCAAGAACTTGAATTTTTTCTTGGAAATCATGAATCTTTTCACAGATTAAACCAAGCTCAGTAATAATTACCTATGATAATGGAATTGATTATAGAAAAAGCTGAGTGGTTTTCATTTGTATGGACAAAAGAAAGGGCTAGAAAGATTCTAATTTGGATCTTCCAATAAGAAATTGATTTATATTTTAAACATTCAAATTTCTTAGGATTTTGTGAATGTTGGTGTAATAAAGCTTTAATGAAGCTCTAATACCATTGTAGTGAAACAAAAATGATGATGAGAAGGAAAAAATAAGTCATGAATAGATAAACATGTAATGAATGTAAAAGGATAATTTTCTATTATTGAATGGGAAGAACTAAAGAATATTTATTGTAAATCCATGATGTTATGCCCTAATTATTCTAACAAACTAGTGTGTGGTTACAATTGATTAATCTTCTCAATTATTCACTAATATGTGTTGTTTATTGAATCTTCTTTATGAAATCTATTAGTTCAACTATTTATCTTATTTACTTCATTTGGAGATATTTCCCTTTCGAAGCATTAGATAATAAAATTCCTTTTGCTATATTAGAAGGTATGCTTAAAAGTAACCTTGATTTTTATTTGTATCTAATAAGAATTTTCAAAGAGAAAGTGTTTGTTTCTAGAACTTTGTCTCAAGTACTCACTTTATTAAAATGTTTCTTCATAAGATGCTTTGACACTGGTTTACTTAGGTCTAAGACATTTTTTTGCTAAGTTTCTTCCTTTAAAGATATCTTGATTTATGAGAAGCTTTCCTATAAGACATTTTTTAATCTTACCCAAGACATAACTAAAGTTGCACTTAAATCTTGTTGACATACAAAATATTTCATGCAATCTTAATTCATTTGCAACATCATTAAAACTTTGAGATACCAACTATCTTGATGCTTATAGGATCAATTCATATCTCTTTGATAAGACATATTTGTTCATATATTAAAATTTTGATATATACATTGACTTAAACCTTAAAATATTATTTTAAGTAGGGATGGAAGTGAACAAGACCATCCGACAGGGGCTTACGACTCGACTTGTTTAAAGTTTAGCTTGACTCAGTTTGTTTAATAAATAGATAGATTCAGACTTGTTAAAAAGCCTTTTTAGATAAACAAGTCAGACCTAAGCTTATAAAAAAGCCTATTTAACCTATTCAGGAGCCTATTTATATTTATATTTATTTTAATATATTATATTTGTATAATATTTATTTACATAATATTAATATATATATATATATATATATATATGTTTTAAGCCTATTTAATGGCCTTTTTATCTTGTAAGTTTTAAGTTTGTAAGCCTTTTTAATCAATTATTTATATAGACTTTAAGTCTATTTATTGATTTTTTTGGAATGTAGGTTTTTAAACAGGCTTGTAAGCCTTGTAGGCTTTAAATTAGGTCAGACCTTGATAGAAAAAAAGCCTTTAATAGGTAACAGACTCAAGCTCAGTTCTCAAAAATTTTAAATAAATCAGACTTGAACACTCAAAGCCTAACTTGACTTGACCTACTTCCATTCCTAATTTCAAGTACCGTTCTTTTTATTGCTTATGGATTTAGATAAATTACAGCATTTTCATATACTAGGAGAGAATTTCAACCTAGTATGTGAACTTGATTTTGAAATTACTCCAAGTCAAATTAATTAAAAAAGAAAAACATAAAATAGTATCAATAATGACAAAAAAGTTATAATATGTAAGAAGAATGAACAAATTTACAGAAACATAATTAATATAAATGTATATTTATAATTTTGGGATGAAATTTATAGATATGATAATTTATTACTTATAAATAACTAATATTATCATCATAAAATAAGAAATTACTTATTCTTAAAAAAATTATATACATGATTGATAACTAACATGCAATTGGATAAAATATGCTTTTAATTTTAAAAAAATGGTTAAATTTGATTTTAGTTTTTTTAAAAAAATGTTATTTTTTATATTTATAAATTTTAAAATAGTTTATATTATCATTTATTAAAGATATGACATGTATTTAGATATATAATTAAATAATTATTAGTGATGTGAAAGTGATTATCATGTTAAACAAGAGTGATCATTTGAAACATCCTCTATAAGAAATAAGAGATCCAATAACTAAGAATAGGACCAAGTGTATAGAATAAGTACTTCAAAGTTTCATGAAAGAAATTTAGGCCTGATTTGGGATGGTTGCGAGTTTAAAAAAAAAACATGTTTGACAAAAATGGTTTTAAAATAATTTTTAACACAATTTGAAAATAGTTTTAACTTAAATCTCAAAATAAAAAAAAAGTTTAATGAATGTTAGTTTTAGTTTTTAAATATTTTCATTCTTAAATCTACCTAACTCCATCACCACTAAACCACCACAAATGATAATAATAATAATAATAATTATTATTATAATATATTTTTTATTAAAAATTTAATTTTTTATTTATCTATTTTTTACAAAATAAAAATAAAAATAAATAATATTACTTAATATATAAATTATATTAAATTTATAATTTTATATTATATAACTATTTGTAGTATAATATGATAATATATATTATTTTTATATAAAATAAATATCAAATAATATAAAAATATTATAATAATATAAAAATTATTTATCTTAAATATTAATAATCAAATAATATATGAAATAAAAATTTATATAGTTATATAATATTTTTATATTATATCTACTATGCCACTATTATTATCTTATAAATATTATTTTTAGTTTTATAAGTACTAGTATCATCATAATAATAATAATGAATTTTAATTTAAAATTTTTATTTTTATTATTTTAAAAAATTTTAATTATTTATCTATTTTTATAGATTCACAAATGAATCATACTATTTGATATAAAAAAAATTTATGTTTAATTTATGGTATAATAATATAATATTATGTTATATAAATTTTTAAAATATAATATTATTATTTTATGTAAAATAAATATTGAGTAATATATAAAATTATTTATCTTATAGATTGATTGTCAAAAAATATATAAAATATAAAATTATATGATTATATAATATTATTCATATTATAATTACGATCATGATAATTATTATTACTATTATAATAATAATAATTTAATTTAATTTTTATTATTTTAAATAATTTAATTTTTTATTTATCTAATTTTTATATATTAAAAAATAAATAATATTAATTTATATATAAATTATATTAAATTTATAATATTATAATATTTTTTATATTATATAGCTATTTATAATATAATATTATAATATATATTATTTTTATGTAAACTAAATACTGAATAGTATAAAAATATTATAATAGTGACATACATAAAATTTTATATCTTGAATATTAATAATAAAATAATATATAAAATATAAATTTGTATGATTATATAATATTTTTTTATATTATAACCATCACATTAATACCATTACTTCATAAATATTATTTTTATTATTTTTTCTATCATTATCACTATTATTATCATAATTATCACCACCATAATAATAATAAAAATAATAATATTTAATTAATTATTTTTAAAATACAACATAGGTTAATTTATATTGTCATATTATTAAGGATTTTAAGGGATAAGATTTAAGATTTGTAATTGATTTTCTATAAATTATATTAATATTTGATATTTATTTATAAGTTATTTTGTTTTAAATTATTTCTAAGTCAAATTAAGATTTTAAATTAATTTACAATTTTATTAAGATTATATATTTGTTTTTCTTAGATTTTCTTTTAATTCAGGTCAATTAAATTTTCTATACAATAGGATTTAGAAATTTAGTGTAAACATAATTTTGATAAATAATAGTATTTTTCTTTGAGAGTTTTCATCTTTATGTGGAGTTTATTCCCTTGGTTCTTGTTCAAATAACTACCTTTGATAACGTTAGTTCTTTCCATAGGTTATGTTAAAGGTCACGTTCCTGTTTGATAACTTTGATATTCTGTGATAGGTCGTTATTTGTGTTGGGTTCATTTACTGCATCCTATCCTACTTCTCAAAATGTTCTAAAATTAATGTTTTTGTATTTCGATTCATTCTATGAGACGTGAGTCATATTAGTTGGCATTAGAACTTTAACTCTTAAAATTAGGGGTTATTTATCCCTTATTTTATTTTATTCATATCTTTCTTATTTTCAGTGTTCTTTTTGTTTTTATTCATCTTTTGTTTATCCTTTTTTAATTATCTATCACATATCGCATAAATTTTTTTTCTAAAAAAATTGTATCTCTATTTGTTACTGCATTAAAGTTTCTGTCTACCAAGTATTCGATACGCAAGTAAAAGTATAAAACAAAAAAAAGTGATTGCGATAGTATCTAAGTTATTTTAAAAAATGTGATAGAAATTCAAGTTCAAAAGAAAGTTCAAGGCAATTTGATATTTAAAAAAGACAGTCTTTAGTCTTATTTAGTATAATGTTTGAGTTCTTGATTCTAGTTAGTCCTAATTCTTTATTTCTTTGATTAGTACTCCTTACTCTATTCATCTTATGTATCATTGATTCTTTCATTATCTGTCAGGAAATTAACCTGTAAAGTTCTTGATTCAATGACTTATAAGAAAAATTGAGAGGTAAAAGATAGAGTTGATGAAAGAATTATATAAAAAGCCAAATTGAGTGTAAACATGAGTGAAGAGTATAAATATTAATGGTAAAAACCGAGGGAGTGATTGGTAATGTTTTACTATACTAATTTATTTATTTTTATGTTCAATTTGTAACACTACCAACTGTAAATACTCAATTATGCCCGAGATCCATTTTAAGGTGATTAATGTATAAAAGAAATTCAAAATGAATTAGAATTATAATTAAAGAAAAGATTTAAATTCAAAACCAATACAAAATTAAAATCTGAAGAAAAAAAAACAGACAAACAAAAACTAGACAAACAGAAAATGAAAAATGGGAAAACTAAATTCAAAAAAAATATATCTAGAAGTAATAAGGAGCAATCTGAACAAAAATAATAATAATAAACTAAATAAAAAATTAGAAATAAAAATCAATTTCTGAAAATAATGCTAAAAACAAAAATGAAACTACTAAAAGAAGTTTTTAAGAAAATAAAAAAAATATAGGAAAAACAGAATAAGAAAATAATAACAATGGTAATAATAAAAAAGAAAAAAAATAATAAAAAGATTTAAAAAATATAGAATATAAAAAAAGAAGAAGAAAAAAGTAAAAAGTAAAAAAAGAGAAAATAAAAAAATAGTAAATCTGGAAATCAAAAAAATAAAATTAAGCAAAACAAAACATAATTACAGAAAAGATGAAATTCAAATTTAAGATAAAAGGAAAAAGAAAAGAGAATGAGATTCCTTAGAAAAAAAGGAAAGAGAAGCAAAAAGGGGATAGGGAGAGGGTTTTCTGGGGTTATATAAAAAGCCTCATACTCTGAATTTGAGGTCCTTTCTTGAAAGCGTGAATTTTGGGAGGGGCTTCTGTAAGGAGAATCACATCCCTTAGAAAAAAGATTTCGTCGAGAAGCAAAAGGGACTCTCTGATCAAATTCGGGAAGAAAACCGCTCTTGGCGTGGGGGGAAACGAATCCGATCAACGTCCTAAGCCTGATTTCTTAGACTCTGCAACAGGTTAGTGACTAATTTCTCACACTAGAATTCATGCCAATGTATCAATACAGAATTGAATCAAGATTTTTCCTTAAAGATTGCACAAAATGAAGTAGACAACGTTCTTGATATGTTGATTTAGTGTGGCTTAGTATTGATCTCGGCCTGCCTGAAAATCTTGCAAGAGCAGCGTGCTTGACATTCATGACAATAATCTGTTCGATGTATTGCATTAATCTTGAATCTGGTAGGGAGAAATTCTAGTTTGATACATAGGATGTGACTTAGGAAATAGGTAGAGACAGAGAGTTCGATCCCCTGTTTTGCATGATCCATGCATCTGTAAGTTTGAGTTGGAGAACCTAGACTCTGCACTTCACAAAACCCACAGGGAGGGGTCCGATTAGATCCTAAGGATCAGTAGGGGAAGATGGGAAGATGGTAAAAGGAAGTAAAGAGATGTTCTGTATGGTATTGATAAAAACAGAGGAGATGACACGAGTTCAACCCTCACATAGAGTGTAATTTCATTAATATATTTCTAACTTATCAAACACCCATAGCATCGAATGATAACAGGAGGCCTGGTCAAAGGGAAATCTCGTGCACGTCACGACTCTCCCAAAATCTTATGGACTGAGGAGAAACAGAATAAAACGCCACCTAAAGCTTCGCTTATGCATGTCCCCTTTCGCTTGCACTAAAGTAGACTCCTCTAACCTTATGTACGTATGCCCATGCCATCAAGTTTAGTCGTCTAGGTAGGTGGACTCTAGGAACTCCAGTAACTCAGGGGAAAGTCTTCAAGTGGGGGAGGTGTTCATAGCTAAGGGCATCGTACACGTAGATGTTACACCCCATCAAAGGGTAGGCATAGAGAGGAGTTAAAAAGGGTGCACTAGCAAGGTAGTTAAAGGCAAATATCAAGGCTGCCCCATGACCTTCACGAATGGTATATGGTATAAGTAATGAAAGGGGAGGATAGTCACTCATTTTGGGGAAGTCGCAAGGTCTAAATCCTAGTCAGCCATGCCCTGTGCATAGTAATAGTGGCTAGGGAAATACGTGTAAGATCACGTCTCCTAACCAGAAGCTTACCTGAGAGGATCTAAACCTTATGATACATTAGAGAATATTTGTGTCAAACGTCTGATCGCAGCGCCTTCGACTCAACTCGGGATAGATTCAAGAGCCACATAGACCATGCTAAATACCTAGGTATTCCTACAAACACGAACAATAGGATTCATAGAAGGGCGCCAAGTGTGGTGGTCGATATACTCGCCTCCAAACCCAATATTCCCCATCATTTTAATGACACCTACACTCGAGAGCTGGGAAAGAAAAACCATGCATGGCCCGAAGACAATTAGCTAGATAAATCCCACACGGTTGGTATATGGGTATAGGCTATGTATCCTACGTCAATATAGTCCACACATGTCTGGGTTCAAGGCATAAAGGTCAACCATGAATTCCTATTTTACGTCCATTCAACTCCCTACGTGTAGTGTGGATTTTACCATCGTGAGAAGTAGAAACCGTATGTCGTCTAACAAATGAAGGGGAAGTATATTTAATATGGTTTGTTTGTGCCCATGCAACTCTATGGTAGATTCCTAGCCTCCAAGGGATCCTTAATACTGCACGCACCCGTCGTCAACTTTCGAGCAGTAAGATAGGGGTGTCAAAGCCACTAGTGAGGAGACGGGCACTGTATTCGGGGTGCCTTTAATACCCTTAGCATAACAGCCGAAATCAGGGAAGAATTTCTAAGTTTTTCTCGGTCTTAAGATGAGTTTGTCTAAAGGTCTAGGAAACCATGCTCGCTTCCCTTCGTGATCCAACTCAGGTCATAGTGCAGACCTTTGAGGCACAGTGCGAGTAGGAAGTGAGCTAAGTCACTTGGGTTTGGTCAGAATGAAGCAATGCGGGCTCTTAAAAACCATTTGGGACGAACGAAACGTAGTAGATAGCCAAGGGAAGTGACACTACATGTGCATATTTAGGCCCAGTAAAGATACCGATATATTTGAAAAGGAATTAAGTCTTAACTCAAGAGGTTAGCCTAATGGTTGATGGCGCTGTGCATGACTCACTAGGCAGGGGTTCGAACCCCCTGGTAGCATTTTATCACTCCAGCTTGAGGTTCCTTAATAATAGTAACAAAACAACATAACCATCAACTTAAGGCTTGGCATACACCTTTGAGGTCACCTCTTCGGATCCCATGTGGGGCCCTCCTGAAATTTTTCTCTCATTTAACCTAGAAACCGCAAAAATGACCATATTGCCCTTAAGGAATTCAAACAATACCCATTCTGTCCCTTAAGTATAGAATGCCCAGAATGCCCCAATCAATCCAGTTAATACCCTTGTTACCCCAAACTACAAAAATACCAAAATGCCCCTCGTCATTCCCACAATACCCATCCTGTCCCAAGGGTCAGAATGACCACACTGCCCCTGTAGAATTTGGAGAATCACTGTTCTGCCCCATGACCAATAATTACCATTTTACCCCAGAAAATAAAAAAAAACTACAAAAATTAGAAATTAAATTTTTTTTTTACAGAATTAGAGATTAAAAACAAATAATTCACATAAACCCAAGAATACAGAGATTCAAAAAATAAAATAATTTTTTTTTCAGAACCAATAAAATAGAGAATTACATAAAAAATTTAATAAAAATTTTCTAAAATTAATAAAATTCCAGATTTAATAAAAACAGAAAATTCATAAAAATTAATAAAAATTCCAGAAATTAAAAAAAAATCAAAAAGAAATTCATAAAAATTTCATAAAAATCCCGTAATTGCTAAGATTACATTAAACCCCAATTGCCTCAAAATGTAGTTTTCTTTTATCCCATGACCTACATCTATTGCGAAGTCTTCCTCTTTCGAAAATTAAAAAAAGAATCTTTTTCAAGAGTTTTAGGATCTTCTAGTCTCACGCAATGGGATCTAAATAGGGAACTGGCGGTTTACCTGCTGTTCAACGTTTAATAGTTCGTATAGGTCATAGTGCTGCCTTAGCCGCCTCGGGCCTTGTGCATGAGTGGACTTGAGGTTTTTTTTTTTAAAATAAAAAATATCTTTTCCTAAATATTTTGGGATCCTAGGTCTCACGCAATGAGCTCTAAATGGGGAACTAGCGGTTCACCTGCTGTTCAACGTTTAGTACTTTGTATAGGTCCCTGTGCTGCCCTCGGCGCCTCGGGCCTTGTGCATGAGTGGGCCAAAGATCCCTCCAAAAAATAAAATCTTTCAAATAGCAACATTTTCAAATGTTCTTTTAAAATGTCTTTCGAAGGTCAAGCCTTCACAAACTAGAACTACGTAAGCCTTGCGTTTCCCATTGCACCGGGGAATACGTAGGAGCAGGATCAAGTCCTGTCAGGCTAACCTCCATCAAAAATTTATTTTTCACACTAGTTAAAGGGATCAAACAATTTTCAAAATCACACACTCAGTTAAGGGTGCCGTTCTTTGGAACGGGCGAGTGGGGTGCCTAACACCTTCCCCACTTGTAACCGACTCCCGAACTTCGAGTCTCATTTATTAGTAAAGGTTTTTCCAAACTTTTCCCTTAAATAAAACTTGGTGGCGACTCCACATTAATCAAATCAAAATCCATTTCAAAATTTTAGCGAGTTCGTCGTCTCGTCGGAATTACGGTTGCGACACCAACATGAGTGGTAAACTCTACCAAAACAAAAAGAATTTAAAGATATTCATAAAATCTATTCAAGATCAATTCTAAAGGTTAAATAAGAGGCTAAATAATATGTAGGATTGATTGAAGCAAAGATCTCAAGCTTCTCATCAAATTAGTTCCCAAAGATTACCTTATCCTGATACAGAAGTAGATTGAGATAAGAACTTGGACTCAGAAAATGAAAGTTTTATTAAAATAAATTAAAAAATCCAGAATCAAACTCCATCTATTTAAAGTCAAGTTTAAACCCAAAATTAATTACCACAAGCATGGGTATTTCTTCGGATTCGACAATCTGCTAGCCACCATAATCTTTCACCTCTAATATACATGCATTTGAAAGAGAGTTCACTAATTAAGAAGGGTAAATATTTAATAAAAAATTTTCTAAATTAAAATTTAATTACCCTAATCTTCCTTTTTCTACAAGATCCTTGCTTTCTTAGAAACATCATCTGTGGAAGCTTCTATTGGTGTTAGGTCTCCATCGCTAGTGAACGACTCTCTCCCTCTGAAGGCACATGTAGTTGACTTCTCTTCTCTCCTCCATGATTATAGCTTCAAGCTTTCTCTGAGGTTGTCTTAATTGCCATCGGCACAATCATAACTGATTGACTTTTCGGCCCCAAACCCCTCACTCTTGCCACCAAAATCAAGAACCTACGTCATCACCACCGTTGTGGATGACTGTGATTCTTCCTCCGTTCCTTTCCCTTCCTAAGCCAACACGCATGGAAGCATTCTCCCCTTATCCTACAGTCATCCACCTTTCCTCCTGCCGCAACAATCGCCTCCTCACTTTGACCTAATCCCTTGTAACCCTAAATTTTCAAATTCCTTCCCCTCCCTATTCTTAGAAGAGATCCAAACCCACATGCATTTGTTCTTCCTTTTTTCTTTAAAAAAAAATAGCCTATTTTCCTTTAAATTATAAAATTATTATAATTTTATACAAATTTATAAATATAGTAGGTTACAAGATGGTGAGCACCACTTTTGGACCCTAAATTTTAGTTAGATTAATTTTTGCAAATGCTAATTCTAAGTTTGAAGCTCAATTTAATGATTAGTTTATTTCCAAAGTTAATATTGGTTTAAATTGTAATTGGGCCAAAAATAATTCAGCCTTAGTCTTTTTATTCAAAGATTCTTAATTTGAAATTTTGATAATTATTTGAAATTATTTTTCTTTTACATTTAATTTGAGATCCAACCTATTTTTCATTTGTATGTAATGTAGATCATACTTATTTTTATGTTTTTTTTTATGTTTAAGTTGAGTGAAATCCAAGTGTTTCATTAAAAAAGATTTATATTCTTTAATGAAAATTTTGTTCAAATTTAATAAAATAAATTAAAATCAACTATTTTAAAAAAATTTAATTAAATAATAAAGACAAATTAGTTTTCCAATTATAAATAATTCATTCTTTTCAACTTTAGTGTCCCTTTTACTTCAATGTAATAAAATTAAAATTTATTTGTTTTCTCATGAAATTAAAATTTTCTCTATATTAAAATTAGTATAATAATTTTTTTTTTCTAAATCTCACATAGCGAACTTTTAATACAAGTGGGTAGCATACCGTTATGTATTTTAAGAATCGTATAGGTGTTAGTATAACTTTCTCTTGACTTGAATCTTGTGCATATATGAGATTAAACAAATAAATTAAATATTATATTATATTTTTAAAATAAAAAACTCATTTAAATTTATTTTAATACTCAAAAAATAAATTTTTAATATTTTAAGGTTTCTAAATCTTGCACAATGAGCTTTTAATACATATGAGTAGCATACCTTACCGTTTTGTATTTTAAGAATCGTATAGGTCTTGGTGAAACTTTTGCTTGATTTGGACTTGATGCACATGTGGATTTAAACCTTTAATATGTTTTCACAAATTTCCAACGCTTTAATGACTTTAATTTTTAGGGATTAAGCATCTTAACCAAAATTATGTAACCTTGAGTTTTCCATTGCATTAGAAAATATATAGGAGTAGGATCAATTCTTGTCAGACTATTTTTCATAACCTATATATTTTTATTCTATTTAAGGGATGGAATAATTTTCAAAAAATTAAAATTACAAACTCAATTTAAGCATACTGTTCTTCAGAATGGGTGAGGAGGGTGTTAACACCTTTCTTATTCATAATCGACTCCCAAGCCTAGAACTCTTTCTTTATTAAGATTTTTCCAAATGCTTTCCCTTTTAAATAAATTTGGTGGCAACTTCATAATATTTCAAGCACATTTATTTCTTAATTTTTCAGATTCATCATTTCATCGTAATTTTGGTTTTGATATAATGCAACCATTTAGAGCCATTTTTTATTTCTTCTGACCTCTTCACAGAACCAATGAGATTCACAAAGATGAATGCATGAATTCCTCTAACTTTACTAAGACCACCATGAATCGAACCTTGTACAAACTACCCAACTAAGCATATTGTAGGATGATTGTGTTAGGTAGAGTGGGAATGTAAACCTTCTTTTCCTTGACTAGGATTCATAGGGGACACTTACCACACTAAGATATTAAAGAAAAAGAGAGAGAGAAAAATAATACTTTTTGAAAAAAATAGAAAATAAAAAATATGGTACTAAGACACCTTGTGTTGGGCATTCTTAAATATGTAATCTAAAGAAAAGAGAGGAAAATTGAAAAATATGGTACCATGGTGCTTTGATGCCTCACATGTTTCTCAAAACTCCTTTGAGACTTTGTTGAAGAGTTGAATGGATGAACCATGCATACTGCATGTATCCTTTATGTGGAACCTAGAAGAGACTGAGGAACAAGTGAAGTACTCTCCTAATTTGATACCCAATGGTGTTACTTAGATCAAAATGGTTCCACCTAAGGTCATGGTTGGCCATTGTAAACTAATATTTATCTTTGAATCTTGTTGATCTTTTGAGGCAATAGAGGGTTGGATGTCTCCAAAAATTTGATAGTGAACTTGTGTTTAATTTTGTTTATTTGGGGACAAGTAAAAGTTTATCATGCACATTATTTTACCTACAATTTTCCTTTGAAATAACATGTTGTATGCATTTTTGTTGTAAATTATTTCTTTTTAGGAATCATTGGTCCTTTGTAATGACCTAAATCATAACAAAAGAGGAATAAATTAAAACAAGGTTAATTTTGAAAGAAAAAAATGGAGTCGCCACCAATTTTATTTAAAATAGGAAAAGTTGAAAAACCTTTTATTTTAAGTAAATGATAAAAATGGTCTACCAAAATTAGGATTAGTTTGGGAGTTAATTTATGCATATGGAAGGATGGAAACTTAATCCCACAACATTCCTAATACATCCATCCTACGATTACCTTAGATCAATTTGTGCAAATTAGTGATAATTTTAAAATTATTTATTTTACTCTTTAAAAAAGTACAAATAATCAATTTATTTTGGAATGAATGAATCAATAAATAAATAATAAATAATTGAATAAATAAATATAAAAATTTATTAAAATAATGGTTAAAATTAAAACGAGGATAAGTGTTATGAAAATTAATTTTACTTTGATAGTCTAATTCCTACTTCCACCGATCCTCTGGTGCAATAAAAAAATCATAGTCACATAGTTCTTTTAAAAAATGCCGGTTCATTAATTTTATTGTTAAAAATTTATGGAAAAAAGAAATTTGAAAACACCACAAATTAGGTGTTACAAATTAAATTAAAGAAAATAGGATGAACAAAAAGTCTCATCTAAATTATCCTTTTATGTAAAATTAAGTTAAATTATTTACTAAAAAAATGAAATCAAATTCAAATGATCATAACTCAGATGTTCTCCGGTTAAAACATAGAATTTATAAAATGTCTCATTTAAATTACTTATTTGTCATGAAATTAAGTTAAATTAAATTATTTATCATAGAAAATGAATGGCAATAGAATCGTATACATTTTTTTTAGCATTTATTCCTTATTATTTTTGGAAGTTAAAATTTAATAAATTATAACAAACCATGAACATGCTAAACATAAATAATACTGAGAAATAAAGTGATGATATACAAATATAATAATGGTGGAATAAAGATAATAAAATAAATAAGAGGATAATAATAATAAAAATAAAATAAAATAAAATAAGAAAGTAAAAATAAAAATTAGATCCAGACATTAAACATAATAACAAAATTAACAAAAATTGATGATGATAAAATAAAATAATTAATAAAAAATATAACTTGTTGTAAAGGAGATCAATTAACTAAAATAAAAATGTAAAAAAAACTAAAGATCATTTATAAAATATAATATAATAAAAATAATAATTACAAGTACAATAAATAGAAATAATAATTTTTTTTTATAAATAATACTAGTAATGGAAATAGTAACAAAGAGATAAGAAATTAAAGATAAGTAATAAAATATATTAAATAAAAAGATACTTAATAAATAATTGATTGGTAAAAGAGGAATATTATTTTTAAATTTTTTTTACCAATTTATTTAGACATGAGAATAATGTAAATTAAAAATAAAATTATAGTATATACACTATAAATAAGAAACAAATTGAAAAATATATTAAAAATGAAAAAAACAAGAAAAAATGTGACACATACCACTAACACTAAATGAATTATGATATATATATATATATATATATATATATTTATATTATAAAAAAATAAGAAAATAAATATGTATTATAATCTAGAAATAAATTATAATATATTATAACTCAAAAGAATTCACATTATATCATTATCAGAAACGATTTTAACATATATTATTTCTAATATATCTAATATAAAGAAAAAAGGAAAATAAATCAAATATATATATATATACAAATATAATATATATATATATATATATTATAAATTAAAAATAAAAATAGGATATATATTTGAAGCACAAAACAAATCTCATGTTATAAACATGAACAAAGGTATAAAATTGATATATATACATTATTATAAATAAAAAATTTAATATATATATATATATATTGGAAGCACAAAAAATAAAGATCTAATATCCATGTTATAAACCAAAAATATATTTTGTGATATATATATATATAATATTTATTTGAAATCCAAAAATAACTGTAGCCAGAATCTTTTACGCTATTGGATTTATATTAGCCAAGTATATATTTTATCATGCCTACAAGCTTTAAATTATGTATCCCTTTATTCCTTTAAAACATGGGTTACTGAGATTTCCACAATAATGCACCTGGTTGTATATAACTATGCATCGTTCAACAAGTAAACCAACATAAACCACAAACAAAAAATAAAAAAAATAAAAAAAAAAAAGATTTCGTAGCTGGCAAAAAGAAAGGACCTCAAGGCTGGCAAAAGGAAGATTTTTCTTTTAAGAAGAATAGTGTAATTTGGTAATAATGGATGTGATAGTTTGTGTAATTTTTTTTTTATGTTTACATTTTTTAATTGTATTTTTTTAATAGATAATAAATTATGTATTGTTATGAATAAATTATTATCTTATGATTTTTTTTAGAACAACATGCTATTTATATGTTTATTATTAAATATTTATGTGTACTATTGAATAAGATCACTTATTTGTAAATGTTATTTCTTGTTTTTTTTTTTAGTACTTTCTGATTTTTCTTTTTTTTTAATTACTTTTTAGAATATTTTTATATTTTTTTATTGTTCCTTAAAATTTTTTCTTTTTTATTTTAATCTATTCTTCTGATTGATTATTTTGTTTTCAGTTATCTTCTATTTTTTAAAATTTAGCTTTCAATTTTTACAAATATCAATAGATTAATTATTTGGATACCAAAATTGTTTATTTATCTTATTATTTGAAATATTTTTTATATACAAATCCATTCTAGGTTTCTTCTTCCAGTAAAAATCTTGCTGAGTTATATATATATATATATATATATATATATATATATATCTCGTATAATGCTTTCAACTTTATTTTAATAATCGTAACATCTCCCTCCGTATTTATAAAAGAAAATAGAATAAATAAATAAAATATATAAAAAGTAAAGTAAGTAAATAATTACAAGAAAAATTGGGTTTTGCGATGGTTTTATACATATTTAGCAGTGGTATAAACTGCCACAGATAAAATTTGCAACGGTTTGAAAACTGCCGTTGTTGCTTCCGTCGAGAGGTATTTTGCAACGGTTACAGAAAAGTGCCGTACAAACCGCTGCAATAGTAGTTCGACGGTGAAAAACCACCGTCATAACCGCCGCAAATGCAACCTAAATATGAATATTAAACTGCCGCAAAACGATAAAAGCCATCACAAGACATTGAAAAACCACTGCAAGACAATCTATAACTACGACAACATTCAAAAACCGCCGCGAAACAATAAAAAACCGCCACACAATGATCAGTACATTACATATCAGTTTTTTCGATTTGATTTATCTTAAACACTTGATAATCAAATAATTTAGCTCCATTTGTACTTGAAGTTTTACTATTTTCTACATAAAATAAATGAATACAACTAAATAATCAAATTATATAAAATGAAGTTCATTCATTACTTGAAAAATAAAATAACATGTCTTATATCAATTTTTAAACAAAAATAGAAATGGTTAATTTAAGTGAAAGTGCAACATAACGTTCAATATAGTCCATTAACTAAAAAGATGGTGGTTCATGTGGTTCAGGATCATGACTTGCTGATGAAGATGGTCTTCTTTTTACTGGTGATCCTAAATCCTAAATCTGCTGCCTAAAATTAATGAAAAGTGAAAACAAATTAAAATTGTTACAAAATAATTTTATCCATTAGTATTTAAATAATAAAACAATAAAACTACTAGTATAAGAAAGTAGTAGAACCATCAGTCCTTACTTGAGTAAATTGAGGTGGCAATTGCTGCATAAGAAATGCTACTTGTTTTTCCAAAGCTTGATACTTTGCAACTTTTTCCTCCAAAGCTGCAATTCTTTCTTTGTTTTCTTGTAATTCAGTTTTCAGCTCATTTCTAGCATGAAAAGATACACTAAATCTTCCTTGAGTGCGCGTAGTGCCAAAGATTTGGGAGGGGCAAACACTGAATCCCATGCCTCGCACGCGTCCTAGATGTTCCTTCCCAAACACTCTGATGTAAGCATCCTCGTTAGAACTAGAGTTATTATTTTGCATATTTTGCATATGTAATAGTTCCTGTACACCAATTCAACAATTTTTAATTAATGAACATTGCAGACAATCATATTCTAGGTAAAAAGAATAATAAAGTATAGTAAGAACATGTAATCAACATTAAATGAATGAAAGTTTAACATATTAACACGTTATTATAGTCAAAATAACATCTACAACTCTAATTAGAATAATTGTGGAACAAAATGACAAACATGAAAAAAAATAGAATTTCATAAATTTGTATACTACTCACACTCTTTTCTCTAGCTTCCTCATTGACAAAAGAATCATCATTTCTCTTATGTGCTGTAGAATACATTTCTCCTCTACTATATCTTCTTCCAGTTTCAATTTCCTGAACTAAGCATGATATTAGTTATAATAGAAGAGAAAATTTATATTTAAGGCTTTAAATATGATAAAAATGCTTATTCATAAACTATACCACCTCGCGCTTCTTTCTTGTAATTGACTTTGAGCCAAGTGTGTGAGGTATGGTTTGCTTTTGTCGATTTTTCGTATTTTTAGCATATATTGCCTATATAAAAAAGTAGTGAATCATACATATATTAACAAATTTATCAATAAATGACTTTTTACCATTGTATTTTGACTTTGTCGATATTGCAGAAAAGAGACCCATTGATCTGTTGGGATGCCATCTAGACGTGACTCAAGATTTTGTTCCCAAGTAACATCTTCAATAACAAACTCCTTGTATAATCTACACCAATTTTCTCTCCAACATTTGCTAATTTTAGACATAATGTGATCTTTCTATTCTCCATCATTTACTTGAAACTTTTCCTACAACAAACAAAATTGAAGAATTAAAATATAGTGTACACAATTCACATAAAAATATATTCATTGAATTAGGATTGATACCTTAATAACACTATTCCAAATATGTTCCTTATATGTTGAAGGAACTTTATGCCAAGACTCATAGCTAATATGAAACTTATTGGGATTAGCAGCAAGCTCTCCTAAATATACTCCCAAAAGACCACTGCTATCACCAATTGGTTGACCATCCTCATTCATTCCAACATTACTTTTTGACCCGAAGGAAGGTTCAAACTCAAATCCGCAACTCGTAAAAGATTTTCTTTAATGACCCCATTTGCATCTAATTTTTAGAATAAAAGAATTTTATAAGAATAAAAAATATTAGAGTCTGTGAACACCCAATTATGTCCGAGGTCCCCAATCAATAAAATTAATCAAGAAATCAAGGCTAATTTAAATAGATGAAAAAGGAAAAAAGAGAAAAGAAAATAAAAAGTTAGAAGGAAAAGCAACAGAAAATAAATAAACCAAAAAAAATAAAATAATAAATAGATAATAAAATAAAAAAGAAATAAAAAGTTAAATATTAAAAAAAATTAAAAAAAAATTAATTAGATTAAATTAAAAATTAAATAAAAAATCTGAAAGAAAGGAAATTTTAAAATTAAAATATAAATAAATTTTAAAATTTGAAAATCAATAAAATATGGAAAAGAAAAACCTGAAAAATAATTAAAAAAATAAAAAAAATTTGGAAAAGAATTAAAAGAATAAGAAATCTGAAAAAGCATTAAAAAATTAAAAAAAATTTGAAAAAGAATTTAAAAATTTGAAAAAATTAAAAAATTAAAAACATTTTTGAAAAAGAATTAAAATATAAAAATCTGAAAGAGAAAAAATAAAAAATCTGAAAAAGAAAAAAAATATAAATATCTGAAAAAAGAAAAATATAAAAATATGAAATAGAATAAAATTTAATTAAAATCTAAAACGAAATAAAATGAAAAATCTGAAAAGAAATAAAAAATTAAAAATGAAAAGAAATTAAAAATATGGAAAGAAATAAAGTGAAAAGTCTAAAAAGCAATAGAAATTAATTAAAATGTAAAAATAAATAAAATCAAAAATTTGAAAAGAAATAAGCAAAATAAAAAAAATCTGGAAAAGAAATAGAAAAAGAAAGGGAAATGAAATATAAAGGGAGGGCAGAAAGGTCTTTTGGAAAAAAGGGGAAGGAAACCCTTGTGAAAAATGGGAGGAGGGGCCTTTCCAGAGGAGGTTTTTTTTCTCTCACCTGATTCGGCTCCCTAGATTGGAAAAAAGCTTCCCTGCTCTCTCTACAGATCGGGGTCCCTTGGTGGCTCTATCCACTCTCCTCCTGGGAGATTCGACCCTCGATCACTCACAATAGCATCCTGAAGTAGCCTTTGGTCATATTGGCTTCCCCGATTCTCCCCGTCTAGGCTTCCCTGCGTAGGACGAGCACCTGCCGCACCTGAAGATACTCAACCTAACACCAAACCAACCCCAGCTCCGATTGAAGGAAAAGGGAGAGCTCGCGTCCTTTGAAGTTTTTCTTGCTCAGGTTAGCATCTGTTTCTCCCTAACCTGTATGATCAGATCCCTGCATCCTCTCATGAATTTAGTAGTAATCATTACCTAAACATAGTGGTGATAACACGAGAAGTAAGATATGTATGAGTTTGTGGTCTCTGTTTCAGATCTTGATGTAAGAATGTGTAGTTGAATGAAATCGCATAATATAACTATCGAACATTAGCCTTAATTCTGCTTCTGCGCGATACGTAGTCGAATTGTTTGATCGGTGAACCCAGTGCATGGGATAGGCAATATAGAGGGATGGGAAACACCTAACTAGATCGTAAGCTAGCGGTAATTCTTGGACCAGCAGTAGCATCATAGCCTAGCCGTACCAGCTGGTCGTCTTGGGCAAGAGGCCATCGTAGGTAATTTCAGAGCTGTCGGTGACACCTTGCTCATGACGGCGTGGAAGAAATTAAGACGCGCATGAGGACTTGTACACCAACTCGAGTGTTTTAGGCCGCACCCAGGTCATCTCCAAGTATGCATGGTGAGACGAGAGAACGAGATGGGAGAAATGGCTACGACCGAGAACATTACTCTGGACCACAACATAAGGAGGGCTCCGACTTCACTTAACAACCTAATTCTCTAGAAGAATGGGACAAGAAATATCTCGAACTTCTTCATGGGATTTGTGCATATTCAAATAAATACCCTTTACCCTTGCGGCAAGAGGTTTCCTAGAAGGTGGAAAGGCTGTTTATGTTTGGTTTACGAGCCAAGAGATCCTGAAGTTAGGATGAAATTTTTTCCTCTCCATCATGAGTCTCTTGGGAAAACTCTCTTCATCAGGCTTCAATTCATAATCCAAACTCAAGAGTGGGGGGCGTTGAGTGATGTCTTCTGGTTAAAACAAGGCCTTGATCTTCTCTTAGCAATTTTAGTCGAGGATAAACCTATTACACTTGCTCCAAATTCTGCCAGGGTTCAACCACTTCTGGTCTCAAGTCCTCTTCTGGAATCATCGGGGATGCCGCACGAAGTTAATGATGTATCTGAAGGATCTGAGGATGCTCCCCTAACATTTGAGACCCTTGTGCTTAAGCATACCCAGTTTCTTAATACCGTGAGCAAACTCCAAGTGGCTGATCTATTAATTCCATTGAGAGAGTTAGCCCATACAGATGCTAACGTTGCATACCATTTGTGGGTTTTGGTATTTCCAATTGTTTGGGTCACATTACATAAAGAAGAACAAGTAACGCTTGCTAAACCAATGATTAATCTTTTGTCTAAAGATTACCATAAGAGGCAGCAAGCCTGCAGACCAAATGTTGTGCAAGCTCTATTAGAAGGGCTTCAGTTGAGCTATCCTCAACCCAGAATTCCAACCAATGACCCCTGAGGCAGAATAGGAGCCCAAGCGCTGGAAGTCAATCAACCCGCTTTGCTTATAGAGCCATGAAAGCCATGCAAACATAAGCGGGCCCCATCATGTCCATTTTGGCCATTTCCTAATATAGGCAGATTACAATTAGGTCCTCATCATTTCCCAGATTGGCAACCAAGTCCCCCCAACTCCCAGAATCTGCACTTTGACCCCTCCACTTACCATATCTACATTTTGACCCCCAAATTTTTCCAAAATTGCAAATATGCCCTTCAACTTTCTAAAATTGCAAATCTACCCCTTATTTTTCCAAAATTTCAAATATTCCCCTCAACTTTCCAAAATTGCAAATTTTCCCATCAACTTTCTAAAATTACATTTTGACCCCGAACTTCCAAAATTACATTTTGATCCCCAAACTTTCCAAAATTACATTTTGACCCCCAAACTTTCCAAAATTGCAAATCTGCCCTTCAACTTCCCATATTTACATTTTGACCCCCAAACTTTTCACATTTACAGTTTGACCCCTCAACTTTCCATATTTACATTTTGACCCCAAACTTTTCACATTCATGTTTTGACCCCCAAACTTCCTGAGGGTCCGTTTAAGCCCCCGCGCCTCAAATGTTTACAAATCAAGAAAACAATTAAGTAAAACTCTCGTTTTTCAGCTTTCCTTAATCTCACGCAATGGGCTCTAAAAACAAACTGATAGTTTTTTCTGCTGTTTGTTGTTTTGAGGTCCGTATGGGTCCAAGTGCAGTCGTAGTTATCTTGGGCCTTGTGCATGTGTGGATTGGGATTGCCCCTCCTTTCCTTTGTTTTCGGTTAAATAAAGTCTCTTCTTCGGCTTTCCTTAATCTCACGCAATGAACCCAAAAAACAAACTGGTAGCTTTTTCTGTTGTTTGTTGTTTAAAGGTCTGTACGGGCCCAAGTGCAGCCGTAGTTGTCTTGGACCCTATGCATATGTGGATTGGGATTGCTCCTCCTTTCCTTTGTTTTCAGTAAAATAAAAATCTCGTTTTTGCTTTCTTTAATCTCACGCAATGGGCTCTAAAAAGGAACTGGTAGCTTTTTCTGCTGTTCGTTGTTTAGAGGCCTGTATAGGTCCAAGTGCAGTCGTAGTTGTCTTGGACCCTGTGCATATGTGGATTAGGATTGCACCCTCAAAATGTTTTAAAAAAAAACAGCAACAAAACATTCGCTTTTCAATTTAAACTCCATTTGAAGGTCAAGCCTTCAAACCAAACCAGAACTACGTAAGCCTTAAGTTTCCCATTGCATTGGAGAATACGTAGGAGCAGGATCAAGTCCTATCAGGCTAACCTCCATCAAGTTATTCATTTTCAAATTAACTAAGGGATCAAACATTTTTCAATAATCACACACTCAGTTTAAGGGTACCGTTCTTCGGAACGGGCAAGCGGGGTGCCTAACACCTTCCCACTCGTAACCGACTCCCGAACCTAAATCTCATCCTCGAGTTAGGATTTTTCCAAATGTTTTTCCCTTAAATAATAATTTGGTGGCGACTCCACTTAATCCAAAAAAATCCCATTTTTCAAATTTTAGCAAGTTCGTCGTCTCGTCAGAACTACGATTGCGACAGATGGCGACTCCACTGTGGATAACTAGAGAGTCAAGCCCGTTTAATTAGATGTGTGTTGTTTTGATCCCTTTCTTGTTTATTTGCATGACTTATTTATTCGTTTATCTATTCCCTGTTTGTTTACTTTACGCATAACCATAGGGTAGACAAATAATAACTGTTTTAAATTCTGCAATATATCTGTGTGATTTCCCCAATTGTAGGCATCCCAAAATAATGTTCCCTCCATGCATTTCATATACATTTCTATTATGAGTGAGGCCCTGTACCCGGGTCCGAGTGCTGCCTAGGATTAGAGGGATCTAGTGGTGTCACTTTGGGGATTATGTCCTGTTTAACTATCACGAAAATCCCAGCTAGAGTGTGTCCTATTCGTAATGCCCTACAATTGGTAGTTTTTTCTGCTGTTGTGGCAAGAATTACGGACTGGAACTTGGCTCTAGTGACCTTTTATACCTTAGGACTACTGACCATCTTATGAGAGGTTCATGCATAAAAGGCCATAAATCCATAGGACATGTTACCCGAGTAGGATAAAAGGAGGGCACTCATCACCAATTCCGGTTTGTTTTATATTTATCCGCAATTAGGGTAATAAAGAAAAAGAAAAAGAAGGGCATGAAAAAGTTGAGAGAAGAGAAAATGAAAAACAAAACAAGAAGAGAGAGAAAATGGAAAATAAAGAAAAGGGAAGAGAGAAGAAAAAAAAAAGAAGGAAAAGAGGAAAAAATAAAAAGGAAAATAAGCAAACAAAATTGAAAAGGAGTGAAGGAACAAAAGAGAAGAAAAAGGGAGAAAAGAGAAAAAAGGGGAATATGTGTAACTTTTGTATCATAAAGTCATCTTGTCATTTTTCTTTTTTTCATGCCTTTGTTTCATTTTCATCAAGTGTCTAACATGTTTACTTTCGTCTTTTTCCTTTTCTTTTCTTTCCACTTTGAGGGACCAGGTTCTCATTGACTGTTGAAAGAGGTAAAATGGAAATTAATGCGAAATTCGGGCAATAGAGAAAAAGAAGACGGGTTGGGATAAAACTGACAGATTTCTCGAGTTTGGAAGCCTTCGGGAATAAGCTGACGAGCATCCAGCAGATGTCGTTCGTCAAGAGGTACGACAATGTGCTGAAGCTGCTAAAGGTTAGGGTATAAGAGGGGGCCCTCATGGCAAGGGTACAGTATTATGACCCTCCTCTCCGGTGCTTCACTTTCTCGGACTTCTAGCTGGCACCCACCCTTGAAGAGTTTGAACAGATCCTAGACTTGCCTCTGGAGGGATGCAGAACTTATAACCACTTGGAGCACCACACCTCATTCTAAGCCGCCGCACAAGCTTTTGGTTTGCAATCCGGAGATCGGTTAATAGATTACCAAGGGAAGAATCAGGCCAAGGGATTCACCCGAGGGTTCTTAGAAGCTTACATGCAACATCTGGCTGACAGTCACCAGTGGGACACTTACATGGGCGTGCTAGCCCTTACCATTTATGGGCTAGTGCTCTTTCCTGGTATAGAAGACTTCGTGGACCTAAACGCCGTTGATATCTTCTTGGCTCGGAAGAATAGGGTTGAAAACCCTGTCACGGCTCTGTTAGCCGATGTTTATTATATGCTGAACCTTTGCCATGAAGGGAAGGGGAAGAAGCTCATGTGCTGCCTACCGGTGCTGTATATATGGGTGACTGCTCACACTTTCAAGAGAAATATGAAGGTGCAGTGTCCGATATCCGATCTATTGTGCTACCAGATCAAGCCGATGAATAATGAGGAATGCGCGGCCCACTTCACCAGTTTGACAGAAGAGCAAGTCAGATGGCAGCCGGCTTGGCAACAAAGGACGGAGCTGATCTACCATTGCAAGAGGTTTCCAAATATACCGCTCATGGGAATCCGAGACTGCATCAGCTACAACCCGATATTGGGCAAAGGCAACTGGCCTACCCCATCAGGGGACCCCTATCAGATGAGCTATTGACCCCTTTTCTGCTGAAATATGAGGGGGATTTTGCCGAGGGCCTTCGAAGGGTTCGGGAAGCCTAGGAGACTGTCATCCGTAGGGGAAAAGACCTGGGGGTCCGAAGCTGTGCTGCCAAAGAAGAATACAAGCAGTGGGTCAGAAATAGGGTACAACGGATCAAGTTGCCATTCCAACCTCCGGCCACCGCGTCCGGAAGTCAACCATCCGCAGCGGTATTCGAAGATGAGGCTGTTAAGAGCCTAAGAGAAAAATTAGAAGCAATGACCAGGAAGAACAACCAGTTGGAGGAGGAGCTACTAAAATCGCAGCAAGAATGTGCCACGCTGAAAAGGGAAAAGCAAGAAGGCAAGGCCGCGATGGAAAGCATTTGTGAGCAGCAAAAAGGCGAACGTGAGCGCGCCTCCCGAATTCGTCTTAACCTGCAAGTAGGCAACAAAAATCTTGGGATAAGGGCGCAAGAAAGAGATGCTGCACTCCAAGAGAACCACCAACTGAGAAATGCCCTAGAACAGGTGAGGGCCAAAGTTCGCGCAATCAGAGAAGAGAAGAATTAGCTCCTCGCTATGAAGGACAGGATCCGGATGGAAGCTGACTATGTTATAGAAGAGAGGAACGACCTGCTGCACAACGAGTGGAGGAGATGAAGAAACAAATTGACAGGATGCTAGTGGCATGGCAAAATGAGGTCAACAAGGAGAAGTGGAACGTCATCGAAGTCATCCGAATGTAACAGAGGGGCATCAGTGACATACAGGATGAGAACAAGTGGTACAAGGACATAGTTGATCACTAGACTAGGTGCTTTGAGAGACTGGCCAGTCTAACAAACACAACTATTGAAGAAATACCACAGCTGCTCAAAAAGGAGGAAACCTCGTTGCACTCGCTCCATACCCCTCCAGAAGTGGAAGAATTCATTCAGTTTTGTAGAAACCTGATTTTAAGAATGAACAAATATATTGTATTGGCTAGGCAGGAAGGGCAGGATGTAAACTGAATTTGATTTGTTTGAATGAAATTAATTCCGCTCCGCATATGATTCTGCATCAATTTCCATTTCACGCTCAAAACGCCAAAAGCGCGCCAAATCGATAATAACAGTCAATAAGGAACTGGTCCCTCCATATTTATTTCACGTCCAAATTTTATTTTGTCATCACTAATTAATTCGATTTTAATGAGCAGTTAACAAAATAGCGGACTCACGACTCCCTCGGCATTCATATAGCACTAAATCACGAGCAAAAATCATAAGCGAGCTAGAAACTCAGAACGAGGAGCTGAGAAATGAGGTGGCCGAGCTGAAAGACCAGGTCGCCAAGCTGATGAAACTGCTGGAGAAAGGCACGGAGGGACCCTCAGGGACAGAGGCATCGGGGGCTACCGCCGCATCAATGCTGCTGCAGGCAGTTGCTGAACCAGAGTGGCCATATGGGCTGCCACCGGGCTATGAGCCTCATTATGGGAAAGGCTCCCAAGGGATCCCAGCTGGTGGAAATCCTGCTCCACATCTGCTCCACATCAACCCCGCCACTCACCAATACCATCCAAACCCTCCTGTTGGGCCTCAACACACCAACCCGACCACTCACTCTTATCATATCAACCCACCAACCTACCTTCCTCCCACCTTAGGCTATCCACCTCAAACTCACCCTACATACATGAACCCACCGATCTACCCTTACCATACAAACACATCCTCTACCATTCCGGCACACATAAATCCATCTCTCCCTCCTCATATTAACCTTCCGACCACATACCCACCTAACGCCAACCCCGACTACACCCGTATGAACACCACCGTCACTGAAGACCCAACATATTCCATCCCAGTTGCGACCCATCCAACAAACCCACATCAACCACATCCCTATGGTCATGCTGCTAGACCGGAGGGACAATACACCTCACCCCATCATGCTGGCCAACCTTTGAACGGATTTTGGCCAAGGCCAGCTGAGCAAGAAGCCCATCTCAGCGGGAGATGGCAACACCTGGAGGAAAGGGTGCAGGCGATAGAAGGAAGCGGTTATGGAATGGTCGAGGTTTCAGATCTTTGCCTCGTTCCCGATGTTGTCATACTGCCTAAGTTCAAGACCCCCAAATTTGAAAAATAAAGAGGCGTTGGCTGCCCAAAGAGCCATCTTACGATGTACTGCAGAAAGATGGCCTCCTACTCCCACGATGAAAAACTACTCATTCACTGCTTCCAAGACAGCTTGACGGGAGCAGCAGCCAGCTAGTCTACCTAGCTGGAGAGGGTACACATCCACACATGGAAGGACCTGGCGGATTCCTTCCTGAGGCAATACCGATATAATATGGAGATGGCTCCAGACCGTACCCAGTTGCAGAACATGGTAAAGAAGGATAATGAATCCTTCAAAGAATACGCACAAAGGTGGCGGGAGCTGGCCGCCCAAGTTCAACCCCCACTGCTGGAACGGGAGATGATAAGTACATTCATGGAGACTCTCCCTGCGACGTTCTATGACAAGATGGTGGGCAGTGTATCCGCCAATTTCTCCGATATGGTGTTGATCGGAGAACGTGTAGAAAATGGCCTTCGCCGAGGCAAGATCATGCACAACACCGTCGGCAGCGTCAACATGAAGAAGCCGACAAATAACCCCTGGAAAAAGAAAGAGGCAGAGGCCCACTATGTCTCAGCTAGTCCGAATCATGTCGTTGTCGCACCTCCACCTGCATACCAAGCACCTTACCATCCACAATACCCGGCACACCCACACATGGTGGCCGCGACCCAACCCTCCTACCAGCCAACCTATAACCCACCTACCCCATTCCAATCAAATCCTCCATACATGACTCCACCCCCACAAACATCCCCTCAACAATCGAATTTTCCTCCACAACATACATTCCTTCAACAACCTCCCAGACCATGGACACCAAACACCAACGCTAACCCATCTCCACAAAAAACAAACAACCAACGGAAGATAGTGCAATTCGACCCTATCTCCATGAGTTATTCGGAGCTGCTACCCCGTTTAATTCAAAACTCCTTAATTGCACCATGTCCCATGAAGCCGCTGGAACCCCCATACCCCAAATGGTACACCCCGGAAGCTAAGTGCGAATACCACGCCGGGATAGTGGGACATTCCACCGAGAACTGCTTGTCCTTGAAGCATCAGGTTCAGAAATTAATCAATGCCAAGTGGCTAAATTTTGAAAAGGACGCGTCTAGCGTGGGAAGTAACCCCTTGCCAAACCACGGAGGAGCGGGCCCCTCGATAAACTGTATTGAGATAGAAGAAGAAGTGAACATGGCCCGTGAATCCTTCCCCGGTCAACCCAGGCCCCTAGTCATCCGGTATACCGAGGCACCGGCACTACCAACGCCAATGGGGATGAGGCCTGTTACAATCAAGGTTCCCGGGCCATTTCCGTACCAGAGTAACAAGGAGGTGCCCTGGAAATATGATATAGAGATATCCGGCGGCAAGACAAAGGAAGGACAGGAAAATGAAGCCTCAAAGGACTTGACTCCGAGTATTGTGAATATAGCTGGGATCAGGGGCATGACTAGGAGTGGTCGCACATACTCTTCCACGGAAGAAAAGAGAAAACTGCCTTGCGGCAAGGCAATATTAGCAGGCCCGGAACCCGAGAGCAGCCGGAGGCAAGAGAAAAGAGAGCTGAAAAGGCCTGTCTCTGAGGATGATGCTTGTGAGTTCCTCAAAATGATCCAGCAGAGCGAATATACGGTGCTGGAATAGTTGAACCGTATACCGGCCAGAATATCGCTGCTGACCTTGATGATGAACTCAGAGCCCCATCGAAAGGTACTACTGAAGGTACTAAATGAGGCTCACGTGGTCCACAACATCTTGGTGGACAAATTCGAAGGGATTGCCAGCAACATCACCGCCAACAACTTCCTCACTTTTGCTGACAGGGAAATTCCAGATGAGGGAGCCAGACACAACAAGGCGTTGCATATATCTGTAAAGTGCCTGGACCATATCCTAGCCAGGGTTCTGGTATACAATGGTTCCTCATTGAATGTAATGCCTCAACTGACGCTGTCAAAGCTGCCGCACGAGGGGTCCTCATAAGGCCGAGCTCAATGGTAGTTAGGGCTTTCGACGGGTCCAGAAGGGAAGTCATGGGCGAGGTCGAGCTGCCAGTCCAAATCGGGCCGGTGGTCTTCAATATCACCTTCCAAATTATGGACATTCAACCAGCCTACAACTGTCTGCTAGGGAGGCCATGGATCCACTCCGCCAAGGCGGTACCATCGACTCTGCACCAAAAACTGAAGTTCATTACCGACGATAAGCTGGTCATTGTCTCGGCAGAGGAAGATTATCTGGTCAGTAAGCCCACCAACCCACCGTATATCGAGGCGGTCAAAGAGGCCTTGGAGACCCACTTCCAAGCTTTGGAGGTCGCTAATGTCACTACTATAAAGGAGGGAGATGTGGTTGACCAAAGGCAGCCCCCCAAAGCCCTCATGATGATGGCTCGAGTAATGTTGAGAAACGGGTTTAGGCCCGACGATAAACTGGGAAAAAATAACGGCGGCTTATCTTAGCCCTTGTCACTAAACAAGAATCGGAGGCAATATGGGCTAGGATATGAGCACACTGAAGAAGACAGAGTGTTGAAACCCCTGGTCAAAAAGGTCCCTCTGTGCCACATCTCTCAAAGCTTCCGAAGCGCCGGCTTCGAAAGCCAAGATTTGATTGCAGCCATAGAGGGGGAAAAGACGCGGAGCATTGAAGATCTAGTGACAGCTTGTCCCCCATGACACGAACTGAACAATTGGGAAACCATTGAACTACCTTTGACTTTTGATTCAGTTCAAATGTAATTGTGTAATTGTCATAGTAAAATTCTTTTCAAATATTTTGTATACACTTTTGATGAATGAAATACAGTTTCAATTATCCTAAAACCTCCACTCTTCTTCCCCTACTATATCTCTCTCTACGCAATATACACGAATATTATTCTCCCTTTTTACACCACGATATGCAGATTCGACCAAAACTCGCCTTGTGACGACAGTGCTAGTATTGTATCAGGCAATTTCAGCTGTATTGTCAATCAGGCCGATGAGGAGGCAAAATTTGAGTGCGAACCCACCGAAGAAATGTTGAGATCGGTGGAGCGCGAATCCAAGATAATTGAACCTCATCAAGAGCCCACTGATTTGATAAATTTGGGGACTGAGGAGGACAAGAAAGAAGTCAAGATAGGCACGCTCATCACAGGAGACAATCGCGAGCAGTTGATCTCGCTCTTACAGGACTATAGTGATATCTTCGCCTGGTCTTATCAAGACATGCCGAGCCTGGATACCTCTGTAGTGGAGCATAAGCTGCCTATGAAAATCGAATGTGTCCCAGTCAAGCAGAAGCTGAGGAGGATGAAACCGAAAATGTCCCTAAAGATCCGGGAGGAGGTGAGGAAACAATTTGACGCTGACTTCTTGGCCGTAGCAAACTACCCCGAATGGGTCGCTAACACAGTGCCGGTCCCTAAGAAAGATGGCAAGGTCTGGATGTGCGTAGACTACAGAGATCTTAATCGAGCCAGCCCAAAGGATGATTTTCCACTCCCCCACATTGATGTGCTGGTCGATAACACTACGCAATTCTCTTATTTCTCATTCATGGATGGCTTCTCAGGCTATAATCAGATCAAGATGGTCGAAGAGGACAGAGAAAAGACCACTTTCATTACAGCCTGGGGAACCTTTTGCTACAAAGTCATGCCCTTCGGATTGAAAAATGCTGGGGAAACTTATCAAAGGGCCATGGTAACATTATTCCATGATATGATTCACAAGGAGATAGGAGTCTACGTGGATGAAATGATTGCCAAATCCCAGATGGAGGAAGACCACATCACGGACCTTCAGAAGTTATTCGAGAGACTCCGGAAATTTAAACTACGGTTGAACCCAACCAAGTGTACCTTCGGAGTGAAATCAGGGAAACTATTGGGCTTCATTGTCAGTTAAAAGGGAATCGAAGTTGATCCGGATAAAGCCAGGGCTATCATAGACATGCCAGCTCCAAAAACCGAAAAGGAGATCCGAGGTTTCTTGGGAAGACTCAATTACATCTCCCGGTTTATTTCCCAGTTGACGGCCACATGCGAGCCGATCTTTAGGCTCTTGCGCAAGAATCAACCCATGAGTTAGGATGAGGATTGCCAAGATGCTTTCGAGAAGATCAAATCATACCTACAGAACCCACCGGTCTTGGTACCGCCAGTCCCGGGGAGGCCGTTGATACTGTACTTGACAGTGACAGACCAATCGATGGGTTGTGTGCTCGGTCAACATGATTAGTCCGGGAGGAAAGAGCAGGCAATATACTACCTGAGCAAAAAGTTCACAAGTTGCGAGGCCAGATACTCCCTCTTAGAACAAACTTGCTGCGCTCTGACATGGGCGGCACACCGCCTGAGACATTATATGCTGAGTCACACCACGCGGCTAATATCTAGGATGGATCCGATTAAGTACATATTCGAGAACCCTGCATTGTCGGGGCGGATTGCAAAATGGCAAATGATGCTTTTGGAATATGATATCCTGTATGTAACCTAGAAATCTGTCAAAGGCAGCGCACTCGCAGAATATTTGGCCCAACAACCCATAGATGATTACCAGGCTATGCAGCCAGAATTTCCTGACGAGGACTTGATGGCAGTATTTAATGAAGAAGAAAAGATAAAGGGAGAGAGATGGACGATGTTGTTTGATGGCGCGTCCAATATGATGGGCCATGGTATAGGAGTTATACTGATTTCCCCAGAAAAGCAGTACATACCTATCACCGCCCGCCTGGCTTTCGATTGCACTAACAATGTGGCGGAATATGAAGCTTGCATCTTGGGGATCCAAGCTGCGATCGAAGCCAATGTGAGGCGCCTAGAAGTCTTCGGTGACTCGGCCTTGGTCATCCATTAGGTCAAAGGAGAGTAGGAGACCAGAGATGCAAAACTAGTGCCCTATCAGGCCCGACTCCAAGAACTGCTAGAGCATTTTGAGGAGGTCACCTTCTCGCATATACCTTGAGAAGACAATCAGTTGGCTGATGCCCTAGCTACCTTGTTGTCCATGTTTGAAATCGGTCGGGAAGAGGACACGCCTCTCATCCGTATCCAACATCGCTCCAGACCGGCATTTTGCCAAGCGGTGGAGGTAGAACCAGACGGGAAGCCCTAGTCTCATGACATCCGACAGTTCCTAAAAAGTAAAGAATACCTCGCTGATGCGTCCGAAAATGATAAAAGGACCCTACGAAGACTATCCGCCGGTTTCGTCCTCAATGGGGAAATCTTGTACAAAAGGAATCACGACATGATTTTGCTCAGGTGTGTAGACGCAGGAGAAGCCGACAAAATTCTTAAGGAGGTTCACGAAGGGTCTTTTGGGGTTGACGCTAACGGACACGCAATAGCGAGGAAAATCCTTAGAGCCGGATATTATTGGCTGACCATGGAGACTGATTGTTGCAAACACGTCAAGACTTGCCACAAGTGCCAAGTGTACGCGGACAATGTCCACATGCTAGCAACTTCGTTGAACGTGCTGTCATCACCCTGGTTGTTCGCTATGTGGGGGATGGATGTCATCGGCCCGATCGAGCCTAAAGTGTCCAATGGACACCATTTCATATTGGTGGCCATTGACTATTTTACCAAGTGGGTCGAAGCCGCCTCATATGCCAGTGTGACTCGCAATGTAGTAGTCAAATTTGTGAAAAGAGAATTGATCTGCCGATATGGACTACACAGCAGACTCATCACAGACAACGACTCCAACCTGAACAACAAAATGATGTCGGAACTGTGCGGCCAATTTAAGATCCAGCATCATAATTCATCCCCCTACCGACCGAAGATGAATGGAGCGGTCGAGGCGGCCAACAAGAATATCAGGAAGATCATCCAGAAGATGGTACTCTCATACAGAGAATGGCACGAAATGCTCCCTTATGCATTACATGCATATCAGACCTCAGTCCGTACTTCTACTGGGGCAACGTCATTCTCATTGGTGTATGGGATGGAAGCCGTACTCCCGATCGAAGTGGAGATCCCCTCGTTAAGAGTCCAGATGGATGCTGATTTAGAAGAGGCCGAGTGGGTCCAGGCCCGGATGGATCAGTTGAACTTAATCGAAGAGAAAAGGCTAGCAGCGATATGCCATGGCCAACTATACCAAAAGAGAATGAAGAAAGCATTCGATAAAAAGGTCCATCCTCGGGAGTTCCAGGAGGGAGATTTGGTGATTAAAAGGCTGTTGCCTATGCAGAAAGCGCTACACGGGAAATGGTCTCCAAATTACCAAGGACCGTACATAGTCAAGAAAGCTTTCTCAGGAGGCGCCTTGATCCTGGCTGACATGGACAGGAAGAACTTGCCTAACCCTATCAACTCAGATGCCGTAAAGAGGTATTATGCTTAGAAGAAAAGCCTGCTAGGTCGAAAACCCGCAAGGGCGGCCTAGGCAAAAGTTAGGGCAAGTGAAGCAGAAAAGCCTGCTAGGTCGAAAACCCGCAAGGGCGGCCTAGGAAAAAGTTAGGGCAATTCAAGCAGAAGCCTGCTAGGTCGAAAACCCGCAAGGGCGGCCTAGGCAAAAGCTAGGGCAATTTAAGCAAAAAAGGCCCGCTAGGTCGAAAACCCGCAAGGGTGGCCTAGGCAAAAGTTAGGGCAATTCAAGCAGAAAAAAGCTCGTTAGGTCGAGAACCCGTAAGGATGGCTTAGGAAAAAATCAGGGCAAAGCGGTACTGACAAGACAGATAAGGAAGGGGTTGGTCCTTCCGATTAAGAAGATTGGAAAAAAGTGACCGGCAGTCTCCGTCCATTCTGAGGCAAATCTGTGGTCAAATGATGATATGGGCCTCACACTGGGGCAAAATCGGCAAGTATCTAGGGTACCAAGAAGCGATGATCAGAATCAAGTTCGATTATGGTTGAAGTGAAAGGTTCAAGACCGGTCTGGGGCAAATAGATCAAGCCAGGGCAAATCGATTAAACTGGGGCAAAATTTTGTTTTTTTAGAAGCAGGGTTGATGAGGTAGCAGATGTTGCCGAAGTACAATACCAGCACTGATCGTCTCAGAGGAATCCAACTAGCCCAAATCAAACCACCAAACGTCCATCCTCTAACATCCCTGCACTGCCTTTGTCTTGCACCTCAAAGCAACTGTATTTTCTTTTGTCAAGATGTATATGCAAAATACAATCTATCATATGAATTTTGAATGACAATTACTGTTACCAATACTGTTATGAAGGTCAGGGTTATTTCAAAATTTCCTTAATTACAAGTTCTCACTAGGTCAAAGCATCTTACCCCTCGAAAGAATAGCACGCGCAATAGACGCTTCGGAAAAATAAGAGAGTAAGCAAGCCAGTCCGGGGATCTAGCTCGTTTCAAAAATCATGATCAGTGCTAAAGAAAGCCAAGAAGTCGAAGTCTGCAAACAAAAACAAACAATTTTCACTCTCAGGCCCACCAGTAGGCCATTTTTTCCAATAGTTTATTTTCGCACCTCCGGCCTATGATGTCAGGCCTCTGCATGTTTAATTTCAGCACTCCGGCCTATGATGCCAGGCCTTGCATTTTAATTTTTGCACCTTCGGCCTATGATGTCAGGCCTTGCATTTTAAATTCAGCACTCCGGCCTATGTTGTCAGGCCTTACATGTTTCATTTCCTGCACTCCAGCTTATGTTGTCAGGCATTTGCATGTTTAATTTTATGCACTCCAGCCTATGATGTCAGGCCTTGCATGTTTAAATTTTAGCACTTCGGCCTATGATGTCAGGCCTTGCATGTTTAAATTTCTGCACTCCGGCCTATGATGTCAGGCCTTGCATGTTTAAATTTCAGCACTTCGGCCTATGATGTTAGACCTTTGCATGTTTAATTTTCAACACTCCGGCCTATGATGTCAGGCCTTGTATGTTTAATTTCCTGCACTCCGGCCTATGTTGTCAGGCCTTTGCATGTTTAATTTTCTGCACTCCGGCCTATGATGTCAGGCCTTGTATGTTTAATTTCCTGCACTCCGGCCTAAGTTGTCAGGCCTTTGCATGTTTAATTTTCTGCACTCTGGCCTATGATGTCAGGCCTTGCATGTTTAATTTCCCTCACTCCGGCCTTTGCATGTTTAATTTTCTACACTCAGGCCTATGATGTCAGGCCTTTGCATGTTTAAATTTTCGCACCTTTGGCCTATGATGTCAGACCTATGCATGTTTAATTTTTTGCACCTCGGCCTATGATGTCAGGCCTTGCATGTTTAATTGTCTGCACCTCAGCCTATGATGTCAGGCCTCTACATGTTTAATTGTCTGCACCTCAGCCTATGATGTCAGACCTTTGCATGTTTAATTTTCTGCACTCCGGCCTATGATGTCAGGCCTTGCATGTTTAATTTTCCGCACCCTCGGCCTATATTGTCAGGCCTTTGCATGTTTAACTTTCTGCACCTCGGCCTCTGATGTCAAGCCTTTGCATGTTTATTTTTCTGTATTGTGGCCTACGTTGTCCGGCCTCACCCAAGTTCGCTTCCCTACATCCTTGGCCTGCGTTATTAGGCCATCTGGTTCTTTTCATGTCACCTCACCCCTGCCCAAACATCCATTTGCAAGCCTGGAGTTTATCAAGCTCACCTCGGACATAATGTGTTCACGTCTTTCCTCGCCTCCCCCACCATGACAATTTGGAGAATCGCCTCTCATATTATCTGGTAGGAAGACGAGGAAAGGGGGACAAACTGTGAACATCCAATTATATCCGAGGTCCCCAATCAGTAAAGTTAATCAAGAGATCAAGGCTAATTTAAATAGATGAAAAATAGAGAAAAAGGAAAAAAGAGAAAGGAAAATAAAAAGTTAGAAGGAAAAGCAACAGAAAATAAATAAATAAAAACAAAAATAAATATATAATAAATAGATAATAAAATAAAAAGAAATAAAAAGTTAAATATTAAAAAAAATTTAAATAAAAAAAATTAAAAAATAATTAATTAATTAGTTTAAATTAAAAATTAAATAAAAAATCTGAATAAAAAGAAATTTTAAAATTAAAATATAAAAAGAAATTTTAAAATTTGAAAATCAATAAAATCTGGAAAAGAAAAACCTGAAAAATAATTAAAAAAATAAAAAATTTTTGGAAAAGAATTAAAAGAATAAGAAATCTGAAAAAGCATTAAAAAATTAATTTTTTTTTTGAAAAAGAATTAAAATTAAAAAATTTGAAAAAATTTAAAAATTAAAAACATTTTTTAAAAATAATTAAAATATAAAAATATTAAAGAGAAAAAATAAAAAATCTGAAAAATAATTAAAAAATATAAATATTTGAAAAAGAAAAATATAAAATATGAAATAGAATAAAAATTAATTAAAATCTAAAAAGAAATAAAATGAAAAATCGGAAAAGAAATAAAAAATTAAAAATGAAAAGAAATTAAAAATCTGGAAAGAAATAAAGTAAAAAGTCTAAAAAGCAATAAAAATTAATTAAAATGTAAAAATAAATAAAATGAAAAATTTGAAAAGAAATAAGCAAAATAAAAAAAATCTGGAAAAGAAATTGAAAAAGAAAGGGAAATGAAATATAAAGGGAGGGCAGAAAGGTCTTTTGGAAAAAGGGGAAGGAAACCCTTGTGAAAAAGGGGAGGAGGGCCTTTCCAGAGGAGGTGTTTTTTCTCTCACGTGATTCAGCTCCCTAGATTGGAAAAAATCTTCCCTACTCTCTCTACAAATCGGGGTCCCTCGGTGGCTCTATCCACTCTCCTACTGGGAGATTCGACCCTCGGTCACTCACGATAGCATCCTGAAGTAGCCTTTGGTCATATTGGCTTCCCCGATTCTCCCCGTCTAGGCTTCCCCGTGTAGGACGAGCACCTGGAGCACCTGAAGATACTCAACCTAACACCAAACCAACCCCAGCTCCGATTGAAGGAAAAGGGAGAGCTCGCGTCCTTTGAAGTTGTTCTTGCTCAGGTCAGCATCTGTTTCTCCCTAACCTGTATGATTAGATCCCCGCATCCTTTCATGAATTTAGTAGTAATCATTACCTAAACATAGTGGTGATAACACGAGAAGTAAGATATGTATGAGTTTGTGGTCTCTGTTTCAGATCTTGATGTAAGAATGTGTAGTTGAATGAAATCGCATAATGTAACTATCGAACATTAACCTTAATTATGCTTCTGTGCGATACGTAGTCGAATTGTTTGATCGGTGAACCCAGTGCATGGGATAGGCAATAGAGAGGGATGGGAAACACCCAACTAGATCGTAAGCTAGCGGGAATTCTTAGACCAGCAGTAGCATCGTAGCCTAGCCGTACCAGCTGGTCGTCTTGGGCAAGAGGCCCATCGTAGGTGATTTCACAGCTGTCGGTGACACCTTGCTCATGACGGCGTGGAAGCAATTAAGACGCGCATGAGGACTTGTACACCAGCTCGAGTGTTTTAGGCAACACCCAGGCCATCTCCAAGTATGCATGGTGAGACGAGAGAACGAGATGGAAGAAATGGCTACGACCGGGAACATTACTCAAGACCACAACATAAGGAGGGCTCCGACTTCACTTAACAACCTAATTCTCTAGAAGAATGGGACAAGAAATATCTCGAACTTCTTCATGGGATTTGTGCAGATTCAAATAAATACCCTTTACCCTTGCGGCAAGAGGTTTCCTAGAAGGTGGAAAGGCTGTTTATGTTTGGTTTACGAGCCAAGAGATCCTGAAGTTAGGATGAAATTTTTTCCTCTCCATCATGAGTCTCTTGGGAAAACTCTCTCCATCAGGCTTCAATTCATAATCCAAACTCAAGAGTGAGGGGCGTTGAGTGATGTCTTTTGGTTAAAACAAGGCCTTGATCTTCTCTTGGCAATTTTAGTCGAGGACAAACCTATTACACTTACTCCAAATTCTGCCATGGTTCAACCACTTCTGGTCTCAAGTCCTCTTCTGGAATCATCGGGGATGCCGCACGAAGTTAATGATGTATCTGAAGGATCTGAGGATGCTCCCCTAACATTTGAGACCCTTGTGCTTAAGCATACCCAGTTTCTTAATAGCGTGAGCAAACTCCAGGTGGCTGATCTATTAATTCCATTGAGAGAGTTAGCCCATACTGATGCTAACGTTGCATACCATTTGTGGGTTTTGGTATTTCCAATTGTTTGGGTCACATTACATAAAGAAGAACAAGTAACGCTTGCTAAACCAATGATTAACCTTTTTTCTAAAGATTACCATAAGAGGTAGCAAGCCAGCAGACCAAATGTTGTGCAAGCTCTATTAGAAGGGCTTCAATTAAGTTATCCTCAACCCAGAATGCCAACCAATGACCCCTGAGGCAGAATAGGAGCCCAAGCACTGGAAGTCAATCAACCTGCTTTGCTTATGGAGCCATGAAAGCCATGCAAACATAAGCAGGCCCTACCACGTCCATTTTGGCCATTTCCTAATATAGGCAGATTACAATTAGGTCCTCATCATTTCCCAGATTGGCAACCAAGTCCCCCCAACTCCTAGAATATGCACTTTGACCCCTCCACTTACCATATCTACATTTTGACCCTCGAATTTTTCCAAAATTGCAAATCTTCCCTTCAACTTTCGAAAATTACAAATCTACCCCTCATTTTTCCAAAATTTCAAATCTGCCCCTCAACTTTCCAAAATCGCAAATCTGCCCCTCAACTTTCCAAATTTACATTTTGACCCCCCAACTTTTCAAAATTGCAAATCTGCCCTTCAACTTTCCATATTTACATTTTGATCCCAAACTTTTCACATTCATGTTTTGACCTCCAAACTTCCAGAGGATCCGTTTAAGCCCCCGCGCCTCCAATGTGTACAAATCAAGAAAACAATTAAGTAAAACTCTCGTTTTTCAGCTTTCCTTAATCTCACAGAATGGGCCCTAAAATGGTTTTTACAATGAAAAATGTGATGGGAAATCCTAGTGTAGTAGGTAGTTATGGTAAAGCGGGCCTAAGTGGCTGGAAGTTGAAAAGATTGTAGGCAGATACTATTCTTGGGAATCGAAGAATCACGGATAGAAGATTGTCACAACACTCAAGAAATGCCAAAAGTAATAGACGATACATCATCATGCAACTTAAGTAAATGATAATTCATAAATTAACAAAATGATTATTCAAATTATTCCTAATGAAAATGAACCTATTTTTAGCAAGGGGTATTATGTATTTGTCATCCAATTAATGCATAGTATGAATCAACTTAATATAAAAAACATCTTTTTGAATATAATTCTTAATAAAGGGATGTCTAATTTTTATATGTTTAGAACTAAATGTTTAAATAGATTAATAGGATCTTTATCATCACAAAAAATAAATATATGATATTTACAGATAGAATAATCTTTTAACTGATATATTATTCATAGAAGTTGTAAGCAATAACTCAAAGTAGATAAGTGGTTTTCTTTAATAGTAAAGAGGGTTATAGAAGTTTGTTTCTTGCTGATCCAAGAACTAAGTTTGAGTTAAGGGAATGAAATCCTCACTTGTACTTTTGCGATCTATTTTATCTCTAACATATTCAACATCATAAAATCCTATTTGCTTAAAATTGTTTGAGTATACACTAAACCATGATTATTTATACCAACAATATATTTGAAGGTTCTTTAATTTAACAACTTAAAGTAAGATTCTCTAGGTTTGATTGAAATTTTAGCACACATATAGGCATTAAAACATAATGTTTGGTTTTCTTATTGTTAGATAGAGAAGAGATTGATAGAGAAGAGATTGAATCATACTTCAATAGACATATTGATTAACAAGTTTACTAAACTCGTCTTTTGTTAAGACACTTGAAGGATGCATAGGAGCACTGGTTGGTTTTGATTTTCCCATTTAAACATATTAAGAAGCTCATTTGTAAGTTTTGTCCTTTTGTTGCTTGATTTGAAGACCCTTAAAGCATTTAAGCTCTATCATGTTGATTTCAAACTCTTTTTGCACTGCTTAAAAATTCTTTCCAAAGACTATTATCAATATCTCCAAAAACTATTATCTACATATGTTTGGAAAAAGTAAAGTATTTGTTAGAACCTACTTTAAAAATAGTAGTGTCTACCTTCGCTCATGAAAATCCTTTTGACGTCAGGAAAGAGATGAGTCTATTATACTAAGCTCTAGAAATTTGCTTCAAAATATTCTTTTTACATCTATTTAAAAAGATTCTTTTACATTTATTTGAAGAAGCTTAATTTTATTTTGTACAGTAAAAATAAAATTATTCTAACAAATTCTAATGTAGTTACTGGAGCAAAAATTTTTTAGTAAAGTCTATATTTTTTTTTATTAAACCCTTTGACAAAGGTTTAGCTTTATTTACCACTTTTCGGTCTTAATCCATCCACTTTATTATAGATATTTTTCAACTGTTTTAGTCTTTATATCTCATACTAGTGCGAGATTTTACCAATCTCAAACCTTGGATGTGGTTCTTACTCGATCTAATTTATCTCCAATGACATAATTTGGAGGATAATGAAGCTTGAAATTCCAATATTTATCCTGTTGAGGATCAGACTATGGATATTAGATTTAAAATATCTAGTTATCATTAGACAATTCTTCCTTAACTTCTTCAAAAGATAATTCTTTTACCTTGTCATCATTTGCAAGATTATTGTGTTCTTATAGTTTCTTACCAAACTTTAGTTTATCATTAAATCTTACATGAATAGACTTTTCAAGTGCTAAGGTTCTTGGGTTGTAAACTTTGCAACCCTTAGACGTTTTTGAGACCCTTAAACTTTGTACTCAAAAGACTCTTCTTATCAGCTGGGAAATAAACCCATGTCAGCCTAGTATAATCGTCTACAATGATTAAACCGTAGTTTTTACCTTCTTAATTCTAGTGAGATCAAATAAATCTGTTTAACAATTCAAGTGGTTTAAAAGTGGAAAAAACATTCTTAGTTTTATGTTGTTTGCTTTTTTTTTTTTTACATGCTTCACACAAAACATTAGTTTTGAAAGATATGTTTGATAGACCTTATAAGCTTTTTCCTGTTGTAAGTTTTTTTATGTCAAATTCATCTTTCATTATTATTGGAGAAAAGAAATATTACATTTTCATTAAATCTTATACAAATTTTTATCTTTATTTGTAGTGAAAAAAATAGTTTATCAGATTTTTAGATTATACACTTAATTTTGTCAAATGGAGACATTACAACCACTATTATGAAACTAACTTATGTTTAGTAAATTATGCTTAATTCCCTTGACATAAAGGACATTTTTAATAATGGGTAGATTTTTTTAACTAATTTATCTTTTTTCATGATTTGTTCCTATTGATAGATGTTCCTCCTTTAAGTTGCTCCAAATCAAGAAACATAGACCAATAGAACATTCTTCCATCATGTATCTTAAACATTCATTGTCCAAGTACCATTTAAGAATTTTCTTTCCTAATAAGAATATCAACAAGAGGGATGATCATCGTCTTAGATAATAATAGTCTTATGAATACTTACTTATTAGTGCTAAAAGTTTTGGATGTTTCATGTCTTAACTTGCTATAGAGAAGGTTCAAGTTGAAACTAGATGAGAGGAGTAATTTTACATTTTTCTTATGAGAATTGGTATTGTTAATTCCTAGTCCAAATTTATTACTTAGATGTCTTCTATTTTTCAACATCATATTTAACTTAGTAGTTCCATTAACAAGTTATGATAGATAATTAGTAAGTTTGTCTATCTTATTTTAAGTTTAGACACTTCATCAAATAACTAATTTTTTTATTATTTTTGGATTCTTTTAAATATTTAACTATAAGATGATTCTTTTTCAATAGTTTTAAGTTATTTTTCTTAATATTATGAATTTTTTTTTATTTTTTAACATACTTTATTTTTAGTTCAAAATATTTAATTAAAAGAACATTTTGATCATTGAATAAAGTCTTATAATCTTTTGATTCACTTAGCTCATAATTTATCTTATTATCACTTGTATCTTTCATTAGAAAAATATATGAAAAGACTTTATACTTTCACATTCTTCTTTTAGAACTACTATTATTTAGGTCTTTTCAAGTTGATAAGATACTATTATTATTCTTCTTCTTTGTGAATCTTTTAGAATCTTTCTTTAAATTTGGGCACTTATCCTTGTAAATCTTTTAGAATCTTTCTTTAAGTTTGGGCACTTATCCTTGATGTAACTTATTCTTCTACATTCACAATAAATGATTTCATATTTTTGTAAGATTTATTTTTTGGTATATTTCTTACTAGTGTGACAAGTCGTCACTCTTTTTCCTTTTCTTTTCATTATTCTCTTGAGATACCTATTGATTGATAAATCACTATTTCTTTAATTTATTTTCGAAACATTAATTATAATTATGTGGTAATTATATTCTATTTGTTTATAATTTTACCTAATTTTTTTATTCTTTCAGGAATTTAACACAAATAAAGAATTTGAAACATGACATAGATTAGGTAAAAGAGCATAAAAGAGATAAAAGCATGATAAAAATACAATTTGGCCGTAAAGAAAACTAGCACATTGGTGTTAGAAGCTCGCATACCATTGCATTGATTTTTTCTTTTTCCAACACGATCATGCTCAAGTTTACATAGCTGTGTTATATTAAGTATGGTAATGCTAAACCTCAGTTTGGCCATGCAGCGTCTCAGAAATTTATGAGATGACCGTACAGGCTTGGGCATGACCATGCCAATATTGCGGTATAGAAAATGACCTAAAAAGTAACTCAATTCTTGAAAATCCAAAAAATGAATCATAAAAGGGAGGCTAGGAATGGGATAAAGATATGTCGTTGACATGCCTAACAAGCCTTATCCATATTGTTTAGGACTCATATCCTACCAACATTGTACCATTACCACCTACATTCATACATACATCATTCTTCCTATAAGATCTTTAGAGGTAGAATATTATTACAATACAAGTTCTAGTGCCTTATCGTCAGCCTGACCAACATTCGATTTTATTATTCTATTTTCCTATATTAGGATTATGGATGTTATTGTTAGATTAAGCTCTTATCCTATCACTATATGTAACTAATCTCCTTATCATGTGGCTTTGGTGAAACTTATGATGTAACCCTTTTCTCTCTTATGAATTCATATGTTTTTCTACTCAATTGTGTTTACCTTATTATAATTGATTAATTGATGAGAACTAGTCACTCTTATTAATTTCTATGTTGATTAGGAAATAAATGATTGTATTATTGCTTAATTAAAAAAATTAAAAGGTAAATTGGATCTAGGAGTAGGGATGAAAATAGGCCGAGCCGATCTAGGCTTTTAGTGTTTAATCCTACCTATTTAAAAATTTTGAAGCTTGATTCTAGGCTTATTACCTGTCATAGGTTTTTTTTATTATTATCAAGGTCTGATCTGTTTTACAGCCTACAAGACCTACAAGCATGTTTAAAAGTCTATAATACAAAAAAGTCTAATAAATAGGCTTAAACCCTATATAAATGATTCATTAAAAAGGCCTAAACCATAAATCCAACAAGATAAAAGCTTCATAAGTTTAACTATATATTTTTAGAGCACGTATATTAAACACTAACTATATATAAATACAATCATATATAAAAAAAATATATGATGCCCGCACATACATAGCATGCATGCACATATATACAAATTTAGATATCATTCAAACTAAAGTAAAATATAAAGAACTTATTTTAAAATTAAAGTAATGTTCGTAACTCTTATAATAAAAATTAGAGAGTTTCACAAATAAATGATTCCTTTTGTTTGAAATTAAAAACTAAAAATTTTAATTTTTAACAAATTATGTAAATCCATTAACATTATATAAATATAATATATTAAATAAATATAATAAAGATAAATATATAATATATAAAGATAAATAGGGTAAACGGGATTTTTAATAAGCCTAAACCTGACTTGTTTATCTAAAAAGGCTTTTTAACAAGTTTGAACTTTTCTATTTATTAAATAAACCAAGTCAAGCTAGTCTTTAAACAAGTTAAGTCATAAGCCTCTTGGACAACCTGATTCATTTCCATCCCTATCTAGGAGTTTGGAAAACCAATCGAAATTTTTGATTTCTAATCAACTTTTAAGTTAACTAATTTGGGTATTCTTTAAGCTTCTCTTTATTATTTACCTTTCTTAATAATTGAGGGTGATAATTTGGTATAAAGAATATTAATATTGCGTAATTATTTAGTATTAATAGAATTAGAATGAGTGTTTAGAATTCATAAGGGAGTTAGGGGTAATATTAGGTAAAGTCATAAGAGAAACTAAAGTTCTATGATATTCTATAATCGAATTCATACATGTGACTAATTTTTTCTTTTATTTTTATTTTAACATATCACTCAACATAAAACTTTTCTTGGTGAGCTTAGAAGTCAAGATTCACTCAATCTTTTACACGCTTGAATAATCTTTGCGAGATGATATAGGGTATTAATTACTCCCTTTCTAAATCCAATAGATATAATTTCCCATGGGTAAAACCTAGGATGCATAGTTTGCTAACAACAAGTTTTGGACAATAGTGACAAGAGACAACTCATCCTCTATTTCACTTTCATCATCCTCTAATTCTTCAAAACTTTCTTATAACATCCTAAAAATGAATACCAATTTTACACTTAATTCGTTCATTCAGTTCCATTCTTAATTTTTTTATCTCATGATGTAGAATCTTTAAAAAAATACTTATTAAAGAAAATACGGTCAAATTTTTTTTAAAAACAATTGCTTTGATATAAATTGCAAACCTCATCAGTTTAGCGTACATAGCGTAATATTAAATTACTAAGCATTCTTGTACCGTACAGTTTTCTTTCATCATTTATCATTTGCTTTAATTCATTTGTCTTTAATCAACAATAAACAACCAAATATATGTTATTCACATAACATACAAACTTTACATAATTATACTGTCTATTTTACATGTTCATCATATTCTTTTGTACCAAGGTCTTTACATACACATATTGCATACCTTAATGTACATACCATATTTACATACTTATTTGCTACACATCATAATAGAATATCTACACATAAGTTAGTTTAATACTACATATTAGTAGCTAGGATGCTTGCATCCATTTATTTACAAATATTTACACTATTGGCGTGACTTCAAACTCTTCTTCTTCCTTAAGACAAGTGGTGGGACCAACAAACCTCCTTAAGCCTAGTGGTGGAAACGTTCCAGCCACATGCTATGGTCCAAAAACATGAACGTCCTATTAGACATCTCTTGATAAGCTCAGAATAGGTATGACATCGGATATGGTGAACTCCCTTGTGAGGACCACAGATGGGATGAACTATGGTAATAAGATGGAGTCTAAGGGTCGATCTCTCCCTCTAAGGAAGAGGTTTCCTCCACCGTAGCAGTTTGTTGTCTTTGATAGCCAAGTGGAAGCAGAAACACATCGTTGGGATGGAAGGCCTCTAGGAAAATCACAAAACCCGTTGTGGTGAAGTTCGGGTTCAAGATACGTACGAAAGAGATGTCCTAGAGAGAAGTATATTCTAATGTTGGCTTGGGTTATAATCAGTAGGCCATGGGGTTTTTCATCCAATCCACATTGCTAATGTCTACGTATACTACTATCATCATGAAATACATGGTCTTTGTCTAGGAAGAAAGTGGGGAGAGAAGAAGTGAGAAACTAAGTTTCGTAGTAGGTTTTTACTCTACAACTAGCATCATCACTTTCAACACAACCACTTTAACTTATTAGAAAAATCATAACATGCATATAAGGTTTCTTTTACTCTTTTAAAAAAACTTATGCTAAAGTGGATTATTTTTATGCAAAGAATAAGCTTTATTACATAAACATACATCTATCTTAAAATTCTTAGATCTAGGATCTCAATATAGATATTATTTTACTCACACTTTATGTTATGTCTTATACATTATCTTATTCATTCTTTATTCCACACTTACAAAGAATTTTAATTTTTGTTCCACACCTTTGTAGAACTCTTTAGACATATACATACACATTAAAAATAGACAAATAGTATCTTCTTACTAGCTCTACCACTCTACCTTCTATTCTTAAGAATATGAGCTCATTCGTAAATGGTCGTCACCATCTCATAATAATATGAAGAGAACCTTTGGTCATTCATAATAATATACAAAGAGTGGACACCTTCTGCCTCATAGGAGAAACACTTCGATCTCCTATTCAGTAGGACACCATTGCTCTATGGATGTTCACAAGGCACAAAGAGTAGATTAAGTTTTCACATATCTCTTTGTTTTAATGATCCCCTAAGCCATTAGGTTCATTTTAAATGCTTCCAGATAATTATGCATGCTCAAACAATATCCAACCAATATGATATGCGCATTTAAATCTCAATTTCTATCACATCATCAATCATGTATACTCATCATACATAGCATCTTCTTTTAGACATTTATAAGCATTCATCATTCAATTCACAGTAAATAGAATGCATTCATAAAATAGCACAAGTTGGCCTATCAATCACACTTGGATAACATAACTACTTGCATCCATACATGTCCAACTTATGTAGCTCATTAACATAACATGATTGATCACTCAAGGAGCTTAATTCTCTCAACCTTGTAATTTACCCCTCAACCTTTCCTTTTCTCAAAGTTCAATTTGTTTCACATGATTTTTACAACTTAGAAGTTTTCCTCTAAGTGGTTGAATGACACCTTTTAAGTTTTTATTCTTTGTGTTCTTCAATTTTGCAAGTCTTATGCATATCATATTCATACTAAGTTCGAGTATTAAGTGTTAGCATGTTTTTAACTTGTTTAGGTCAATTTAATTAAACATGGTCGAGTGATGATTGTTGCAACCGTAATTACAACGAGATGACGAACTCGCTAAAAATTTTGGAAATGGAATTTTATTGATTTTGTGGAGCCGCCACCAAATTTTATTTTTAAAGGGAAAATATTTGGAAAAATCCTAACTCGAGGAAGAAATTCTAAGTTCGAGAGTCGGTTACGAATAAGGAAGGTGTTAGGCACCCTACTCCCCCGTTCCAAAGAATGGTACCCTTAAAATGAGTGTGTCATTTATTTGAAAACTGTTCGATCCCTTTAATTAAATAAAAATAAATAAGTTTGTATCAAAATAGCCTGATAGGACTTGATCTTGCTCCTACGTATTTCCTAGTGCAATGGAAAAATCAAGGCTACATAGTTCTGGTTTAAGAGACTTGATTTCTTGAAAAATAGATTTTTTTGGAATGGAGTTAACAAAATAGTTATTTTCTAAAATTACGTGCTCGCAAAATCCAAACCGTTGTAAGCCGCATTTGAATCTGCACAGATTAAAACACGGAACAACAGAGAAGGCTACCTATTCGTATTATAATTCGTTGCATGAATTTTAGAAAATTAAAACAGAAATTTTGAAACAGATGGTTTATTAGCGGGATTAGTAAACATTGGTTTTCTGAAATCGCATGCTTGCAAAATCCAAATTGTCGTAAGCCACATTCGGAATCCACACAAATTAAAATACGGAATAGCAAAGAAGGAGGTCTGTTCGTATTAGAATTCGTTGCACAAATCTTAGAAAATTAAAACAGATGTTTTGAAACACATGTCTTCAACAAAGTTATTAAATAGTGATTTTCTGAAATTGCGTGCTTGCAAAATCCAAATCGTCGTAAGCCCCATTTGGAATCCACACGAATTAAAATAAGGAACAGTGGAGAAGGCTACCTGTTCGTATTAGAATCCATTGCACGAATCTTAGAAAATTAAAACAGATATTTTGAAACATACGTCTTTAACAGAGTTAGTAAACCGCGATTTTTGAAATTGCATGCTTGATCCAAAAACAAAATAAAAATGAACTTGATTTAGTGTTTAGAGAAAAGAAATGGGTTTGATTTAAAATTAAAGAAAAGGATTAGGTTTGATCTAGAATTAAGAAAAAGGATTGGATTTTTATTTAAATTAAGAATGATTAGATTTGATTTAAATTAAGAGTGATTGGATTTGATTTCCAAAAGTAGAGAGAAAATAGGCTTGACTTAAAAATAAAAGAATTGGGCTTAACCCCAAATTAAGAAGGAATTTGATTACTACAAAGAGAATTAGGCTTGAAAAAAATAAAATAAAATAAAAGAATGATTATATTTGATTTAAAATTAAAGTATTGGGCTTGATTAGAAAGTAGTTAGCAAGGTCTAGTTGGAAAACGCCCAATTTGAGGAACATTTAGCATGGCTTAAAAGCCCAATTGCATTTTGCATTAGGACATGCAATATGGTGGCAGCAGCTTGGAATTAGTGGGCTTAGCCCGCTATTTCCCTTTACAACCTTGAGCCAGCAACTAAGAATTTTAAAAATAAATGGCAGAATGCTAGGATCGAACAAGAACCCTGGAGGTCAGTAGGCGAATGACTAACCACTACGTTGTGCAACTGATTTAGGTTTTATTGTTCACCATCTTAATTAAAACTGGCAACGACCATAGAGTCTCTAAAAACTGGAATCAGCTTTATGACGCTTAGCACCATTACTTAGCACCTCAGCTTACTCTAGCATCGAGTTACTAGGCGCCAACTGAACTAAAAAAAAAAAAAAACAAGTTCAATGACCACAATGATTGCAAAATTTCCGAGAGGGCTTTGCTAATTTTGAAGATAGGTTCTGGATCATGTTGAATTGCCCCTGGTATTTTCTATGACAGTTCATAACAGCATAGGAAGTCGGGTTCTCTGATAAATAAATTGCAATATGTAAACTGCAAATGCAATCCCCACAAGAATAGAGATAAAAACTGACCAGGGAAGGTTATTCACAGTGATATTTTCATCTAAATTTTGGGTTCTCATTTCCAAAACTGACACTGCGCTCATGCTTAAACTGTGCAACTTAAATCAGAATCAGAGATGAGAAATAACCGTTAGTACTTTGGTATTATGTAAGAATTCAGGTTCTCGCATCCAAATGGTCAAGCATCATTCTCCTATGACTATAAGGCTTTGGAGGTGAAACCTTTATACTGGTGGTGAGGCATCTTTTGTTGTTAAAAGGCCATTAATACAGAGCTTGGAAGCCACTTTTACTCCACTATTAATAGATTTTAACACATCAAATCTGTGATAGATTCAGTCTACCAAAGGGCCCTTCATAGAATCTAAGGCTAATGTTATTATTGCGGAAAAATCAAGGTGTTCCTTTATGCCTTAGGCACACTGTCCAAGCATCACTTATCAATCTAGTGAGTCATGCAAGAGATGTAAATGAATGAATCAAATCATCAATAATCATATGTCGAATAAGACCTATGAATGGCTAACCACATGATTCTAATATGAAACATAAAAAAATGATAGAAACTTCAAGGGAAATTAATTAGATTCACTTTTATTCGTGATTAAGGCATAGCTAAATCAGAGCAAACAAATCAGAAGAGTATTCCTTGGGGTTTTGTGCAGACATAACCTTCATGCTGGTCTAGATTCAATAACCATCTTTTCTCAATTCACATGTAACATCCCAATTTTTCTATGATAAATGTTTGAGGCTACAAATAGTTTCTAGAATAAAACTAGGTGAAATTAGGAGGCAAAAGCAGAAAAATTAGGAAGTTTGGTGTAAATGACGAAAATGCCCTTGCACCTGGGCAGCTCAAATAATGAGCCAGAAAAATGGAAATACAAGTATAAGCCATCTTGGAGGGATTATAAACATCATGTGTAGTTAAAAGTAGTGAGAAAAATTTAGAAACCTGAGAAGGGACGAAAATACCCTTCGAAAACCCCAAAAATGACCAAATTGCCCCTAGGAGCTGTACTTTTTGCACAAAGCTAGTCAGTTCCCATAAAAATAGAAAACGGCCTTAGATTAACATGGGAATGAACCAAAAAGTCTTAGAATTATCAGAGGAATAATTTGCAAAATTTTTCGGCAATATTGAGAAAAATTACAAAAACGCCCCTGGAAGGCTAGGAGGGCAGGATAAGGTGATAAGCATGCCAAGAATGGGCCCCCACCCATGTGCACGAAATGCAACAGCTGGAAAGGTGGTGGTGAGTCACCAAAATGAAGTCAACCAAGTCTTCCACAAAAAGACAAAAGTGAATAGTAAAAAGGTTACTTTAACCATGGTTAAAATTAATTAACCTAGGTTAATTAAAAGTAAAGCATGCTTAGGGTAAATTAATCATAATTATAGGAAATATAAACCTAATTAGCACTAATCTAAGCCTAAAAGGATAATTCCTTGAATTTTGATTTATTTTGGAAAATAGGAAAAATCTAGGCAAAATTACTAAAATACCCCTAAGTGCAAAACTAATTCCACTTGGCCCATAAGAGTCCGAATTTTTTGGGACCCTAGGGACCACATTTTCTTCTGATTTTTCAGCTTAGAAACTCATAAAAATTCTCTCCATTCTCTCCAAGCTTGCCATAACTCCAAACACTCAAAACTTACACGTTAAGCCTAAGTCCTCATCTTTAAGACTTAAGCTATATTAAAGTTATAAACAATTAAGCCCCACCACCATCCTTTTTCCATGTCCAGAGCAGACCAGAGGGGACCAAAGGTAGGCTTTAAAGCAGACAAAAAAACTAAGGAGGTCTTCAACAAGTAGGATCTTTCTACTTGTCTTTTTATGCTTTTAACTTGCCTTTTTATGGTGTGTTTGTTTTCTTTCATGCATCTTTTCTCCAGGATCTGTTTGTCTTCTTTTGTTTTCACTTGTGAGAGTTTAAAATTGTATTTTAACCATTCAAAATCATCCCCACCCATTTTTATTGATTTTTGAAAATAAAAACAAAGTTTGTTCGGTTAAAAGTGCTTCTAAGGCACTTAGAAGAAATTTAATCGGTGGGTTTTGTTTTAAAATTATTTTTGAAGCTTTGATCAGTTTTATGCTCTCATGAGAAAGGTTTTTAAAGCTTATTTGAAAGATGATTTGTGGATCTTGGAGTAGATCATGAAAATCTACTCTTTGTGGCTTGGAAAAAATATACTATGTTGTTATTTTCATGCTTGTTTTTATGCTTAAGTTTTAACCTTGTGATTTTCTTGTGTGATGAGTTTGTATGACTTATGTGCTGGATCTGAACCTCTGGGTATGCATGTTAAGAGGTGGAATAAATTTTTGTAATAAGTTCCAAAGGTTTCCTTTGGACATTAGTTAGAAAGCTACCAAGCAAATGATGTAATTTGTAGCCAAAAGTGGCTAAAATCTTTGTATGGCACCCTAGACTCATCATGGCCAGCACTTAAGCATCAAAACATGGATGAAATAAGCATGGACCAGAGGCAAAAGGTGTTGCACAAACCTAACACAACTGAACCAAGTTGGTGTGAGATGGAGGATATGAAGAATTACCTTGGCTAACCAAGGAAGGCTTTCGGCCACAACTCCCAAGCAAGCTTTACTTTCATTAAAATTTTTATAAGTAACTTAAGCTCTGAAACAAGGTTTTAAATGAACTAAATCAACCTTTAAACAAAGTTAAACAAAACAAAAAAGAGTTAAAAACCTCTAGGAGTGCATTCGCTACCCTAGAGAGATTTTGGCAAAAAAAGAATGCGCTTAAAATATGATTAAGGAAAAATCAAGTATCTTAAACAAGTAAATAACTTATTTGGAGGTTTAATAATTATTTAAAAGGTTAAGTTTTAGAATATATGGCCTAGGTAAGCTTAGGGAAAAATCTCAAAATTACTAAGTGATAAGATTTCCAAATAAGCTTAAAATGGGTAACTAGGAAATCTACCATAACTTAAGTAAGGGTAAATGTCAAATTCGGCCATGCCATTAAATTTTGGGTAAAAATACTTAAGATTACATTATAATATGTCAATTATAAAGTTTAAACTTGGCCCCTAAGTAAAGGTCAACTAAGGTTAAGAAATGGTCAACTTAAGTTAACTAGGGTTAGGAAGAAGGAAACCCTAAACCTAAAAGAGTGGCATTCGGCCACTTAGTAGTTAATTAACTTAAAGGAGGTTTTAATTTCAAATTAGGGTTAATTAAGGACCATTTCTATGTAAATAGGATGAAATTAAAGTATGAAAAAGTTTTGAGGAGGATAAGGAGACCTATTGATTTTTTTTAGGCAAATGATCCTATGGTGAAGAAGGAAATTATGGAAACCTAAGTCTAGGAGGTTGGAATTCGGCTACCATGTTTTAAATTAACTAAGAATAAGTTTCAATCCTTAACTAGGCCCAAATAATGATCCTAAATATGTAAGCAAAATATAATTAAGGTTTATGAAAGGTGGAATTTGAGGAAGTAGGTCATTCGTCCATTTAGGAATAAATTGTCCTAGAAGATTAATTAATTTCTACTTAGATATTATTTGGTTTGGAATAAAAGAGACTTTAAAAGTTTAAGAGTCAATTAGACCTAATTATTAAGGTAGTACAAAGGAGAACATAAGGTAATATATTTCAAAAGTTTATTAGAGGCATGATTAAGAAGGATGGATATGACTTAAACTTGAAGTTAGAAGTTCACTAAGTAATTTGATCATAACATACCTTAATGAGAAGAAGTTATAAAATATTTCTTAATACTTAATACTTGAACTTAGAATAATTAGGATATGCATAAGACTTGAAAAAAAGAGAACACAAAGAGAAAAGAACTTGAAAGGTGCCATTCGGCTACCTAGATTAAGATGCTAAGACGTAAAATCTTAATGAACAAATATAAATTTGAAAAAAGGAAAGGATGAGAGGTAACTTAGAAGGATGAGTGATGTAAGTCCTTTGTGTGATTTCAACATCAAACCAAATTGAAGCATTATATTGGTGGTGTAAATGTGACATTATGTTATGTGATTTACCAATCAAATTTCATTATTAGTTATGAATGCTCACTATCTATGAATGAATAAATGATGGATGCTCATGAATGAGAAAGGAAGATGATTATGTATGAGATTGTTATATGTTGATGATTGAGATGAAAATTCAAAACCTATATGTGCTTCCATATTGGTTGGAATTTGTTTGAGCATGCATAATTATCTGGAAGCTACTAAAATGAACATAAAGAATTTAAGAGATCACCAAAGCAAACATTATGTGAAAACGTAAAGCTACTCTCTTTGTGCCTTATGTGCATTAGTATCCAGAGGGCCCTAAAAAGCTCTACTGAAGAGAAGCCTAAAGTTGCTTCTAGGAGACTTAAGTTTCTCCAAGAAATCCTTCTACTATGAAGACTTAAGTTTCTTCACCATGTTATAAGGTGGTGACGACCACCCCGGAATGAGCTTATATCCTTAATTTTTAGTAGGAGGTGGGAGTAGAGTCAGTGAGAAGATATTGTTTGACAAAATTTAATACATGTCTATGTATAATTGTTTTCTCCCAAAGGTGGTGAAACTAGATTCATAAAGTGTCCCAAAGGTTGGACAAAGAAATGATAAAGACAAAGAAAAGTAGTAAAGAACAAAGTTTAAGACATAGAATAATTGTATGTCAAATGATATCTTATTTGTGATTCCAAAGTTATGAATGTTAAGAAGAATGTATGGTGAGACACTAATTTGTATGTTTTGAATAAAATTGATTCACTTCAGAGAAATGTTTTCAAAGAATTAAATGTAACCTTTTATATAAGAAATGATTTCTGAAATAAACTGGAGTGGCTGGGACTAAAGTGATGACATTAGAACTAAGTAGATAGCCTACTAAGAAACTTAGTTTCTCATCTCTACTTCTTCCCACTTTTTTCCCAGACACCTTGGATGCTGATCATTATGGTACCAGTTCACATACTTGAAGTAGACGTGAGGCACTCTCTCTGGGAGGTGTACATCACACTAATGTCAAAAAATAATTGGATGCGAGCAACCTAACTACTAATATGTAGTATTAGCTAACTTATGTATAAATATTGTATAATAGTTGTATGTTTATGGTTTGTAATAACTACATGATAAGGCCCACAGGCCTATGACTTATGGTATGTATGAAATGTTATGTATAATTATTGTGTGACATGTGTGTTATGATTGAATCTTGTTTATTTATTATAGGAAAATGATAAACGAAAAGAATAATATAAAACGCTTAGTATTCCTAAGGTTTTAAACGTATGTAGAAATCTGCTTAATGATTTATTTTACCGCTACGCACGTTTTATCGACGAGGCTCGCAGTTTATCTCAAACAGTTTTTTAAAAAAAATTTTTTTACCTTATTTTCATATAAGTATTTTCTAAAATGAATTCCGCATCATGAGATAACAAACTAAAAATGGAACCGAATGATCGACTTAAGCGTGAAATCGGTATTCATTTTTAGGTTGTTATATCACATATATCCTGATTCCATTCGTTCATTTATTGTATTAGCGGTTTGACCTTATTATTCAATAAACAACCATAAAAGGAATTCGTGCAATAATGGTTGATTCAACGAATCTACACAGAAATCCCATCATTGAAACTTAATGGTTTATGCTTATTCTCCTATTGACTTATGATCAATTTTGCTTATGGCCTAAGATCTGTATCTCTTGAGTAAGCATGCAGTTTCTTTACTCTTACTGCAATAAAGAGTAGTGTGTTCACTCTTATAGGAACAGTGGCGAGAACCGTATGATAGTTACAACTTCACCAAGGCTGAAACTCCACTAGAAACATAGAGGCATGCATTGCCTAGACTTATAGCAAATTTTAAGTTTTCTCACAGCCAATTTTTATCACTTTCGTAACTATGCTCTATGGTTTGCAATCCTATCCTAGCAGTCACCTAAGCTTGACACTTGCTGGTTCTGACAGGAGTTAAGGTAGGAGAACTACATTTCTTTGAAGTTATATCTCTCAGTCATAAAGCCAACTCACAAAAACTCCTTATACCACATTCTGATATATGAACCAAGAATACAGAACTGGATGCACATATGCCATTATTTTGAGAGGTGATTCTCATTTCACATTTAGCTACTAATTAGAGTATCCTATGCATAAATTTAAGTGATCAAAAAGCCAAGATTATGGCAACCGATGGCAGATCCATTCACAGCAAAATCCAAAAAATTTTGTACAGACTCTAAATTCTGATTGAGGAATATCATGTGATCCAATACTGTTAAACGCAAACAGAATTCTGGATCGTGATTCAAATTCCAAAACAGCAAACACACATGCAGTGGTTAATCTAGTTACAATCTTGCTAATTCCATTCAATTCATGCAGATTTCATAGTGATGGTGCTAACCTGAGTAAAGCTAACTTGAAGGAATACAAGACTCCTTGTAATAGAAACTGGAGAAGATTGACTTCAAGGAACCATAACCTTCTCCTTGCTTTCAAATGTTGTTGGAACGAGCTTTGTCGTTGACTTGAAGAGCTTCTTTCTTCCTCCACAGTGATGGAGCCGCCAGAGAAGAAAAGAAACTAAGAGAATATTCAAGAAGCTTAGAGAGCTAGGGAGAGCTTCATAATTTGGTTTTCAGAGAGATTTTGGAGCCTAGAGTCCTTCTAAATTTATATGGTCCTTGAACCCTTGTAGGAAAAGGTGAAGCGGGAAAAGTACACCCCCTCGAAAAGCCAACCCTTTTTTTTTCCTTTTTCTTTTATTCTCCATTTTTATTTCATTTTCTTTTCATTTCTTTTCTTTTCTTCTTCTAACTCCTAATTACCCCAACTAACTTAACTAATTCTTCTAACTAACTAACTGAAACTTCTTTCTTTTTATTTCTTGTTATTTTGTTGTTATTATTATATATATTTTATTTATCTTTTTTATTCTCCTCTTTTCCTTTCTTTTCTATGATTTTTCTTAAAAAAATTGGGCTTTCCATTCTCCTTATTTTCTTTTCTTTTCTTCTTTTCTTTTCTTTTTTGCTTCTTCTCTTTTTCTACTTTTTGTTATTTTTTCTTTTATTTTCTTTTTTTCTTTTTATATTATTTCCTTTTCTTTTTTCTTCCTTTTTCTTTCTCTTTTTATTCCTAACTAACATTAACTAATCTACCTAACTAACTAAAATTTCTTTTTCTTTCTTTTTCAGCATTTTTTTTATCTTTGTTATTTTTTTTATTTTAGGCTAAAATGATTTATTTTGAATTTTACCCTCGGACATAATTTGGCGTTCACAATGATCATGCCCTTGCCAAGCTTCTTTTAAACCTTTAATTCTTTATGTTTACATAGCAAGACTTCTTAAGATTCCTAAGCTAAGTTTTAAAACTCATTTCTTCCTATTTAACTTGGAGTTGCTAAATGTGGATCCTTGGTTCCTAAGGCGTTCTAGTTCATTTTTTTTTTGTCTTATGAGTTGATTTCTACCTATTGAAGACTAATTGATTTGTTGATGCCTAACTTCAAAATTTTTAAGACTTCTTCTCCATTATTGAAAATCAAGGCCGAATGGTTTAGATATTAGTTTTCCAACCTCATGGTTCATTCCTAGTCACTTAATTTATGCATGCCTAGGTTTAGTCTTAAGTCATGGTGAATTCTTAACTTCCGTTTACTAATTTAGATAATATGTCCAAATGAGTTATTTAACCCTTTCTAAACTTACTCTCAATTTTATTCTCTTCTACTTATATGTCAAGGATGTTTAATTAATACTAGTTAAGGATTAAATCTCCTTCTTAATTAATTTTTCCTAAGGTGGCCGAATGGTTTCCTAATTATTTCCATAACCTCCTCACACTTTTAATACTTTATGCTTACATGCTAAGGATCCTTAATTAAACCTAGTTAAGAATTACAACTCCTTCTTGATTAATTAACATCATAGTGGCGTAATGCCACTTCTAAGGTCTAGGGTTTCAAATTTCATCCCTAGTTGACCTAGGTTGACGAATCCTTGTAGTTAAAGTTTAGGCTATAAGTTTAACCAAGTTTAGTTAATTTTTTAGGTTTTATTCTCCAATCCTAAGAGTCATGGCCAAATGACACTCTTATCCACTTAAATCCATGGTTCATTTTTAGTTACCAATTTATGCCTTTTTGAAATCTAGATTAAGTATTAATTATGAACTTCACCTTATTTTATCTATTTTGATTATTATATAATTAGTTGCTTTAAGGATTTAATTACACCTTTAATTAATCCAATTAACTAATGAAAATCCTAAATATACCATTAACCAATTTTAAGCTCATTTTTCCCTTAAGTTGCACAAGGGTGGTTGAATGCACACCTAGTGGTTGTTAGGCCATTTTAGCTCAAATTCTCTTCATCCAAAAGTTACTCCACATAATTTATAACCTAGTTACATGGTTTTTATCACTTTTAAAAATTTTAAGATGTTTTATCCTTAAGTTTGCAAGAATGGCCAAATGCCTCCTTTGGCTTGCCAAGGTCACCTTTTCAAATCTCCTTCTTACGCAACCTTGGTTCCTTGATTTTGTGCACTTGTAGCACCTTAAGCACTTGATCCATACAAGGTTTTTCCAAACTCCATAGCTTGGGTCATGGTCAAAATGAGTCTTAAGTGTCTTGTGAGGCTTATGCCATTTATGGACCCAAAGTTTCAACTTTTACTTAGTAGTGTTTAGATCTATGCCTAGAGCAATCTTGTGGGACTTATAAATTAATTTTTCTTCCACTTTTTAATATTTAAGTCTATGGGTTCAAATATAAACATAATAATACACAGGTCCTCCATAAGAATAAAAATCACAACTTTCAAGCTTTAAGCATAAAAACATGCAAGCTAACATGTTTTCTAATAAACTAAGTGTATCCATAAGTTCTACTCTAAGATCCATCCATATCTTACCAAGGAAACTTCAAAAAAAATTTCTCATGACTTCTCGAAACTTCCCAAAGCTTCAAAATAGATTTTTCGATAATTTTCACCAATTAAATTCATTCAATGTTACTTAGAAGCACTTTAAACCAACCAAACTTCATTTTATTTCTCAAAAATTACTAAAAAATGGTGATGCTCATTTTGAACCATTCAAAGGCATCCTTGAGCCCTCATGATTCCAAACAAAAGGATATCTATGGAATTTAGAGAAAGGATCCACACAAGAAAGAAAACTGACCATAAAAAGTAAGATTAAAACTTAAACAAAGTAGAAAATCCTACATGATAGTGACTTAGTGTGGGGTTACGGTGGGGCTGTGGTGGCTAATCTTGGTCCCCCTTATCTGGTCCACATCCGTCTCTTAGTGAATGTGATGGGAGTGGGACTTAGTGTTTAAGGCTTGAATTTAGCTTAAATCTCAAAGATGGAGACTCAAATTTAAGGTGAAAGGTTAAGGTTTTTTCCACTTAGTTCAACTTGGAGAGAGTTTGGAGAGTTTTGCTAAGCTTTTAGGGAGTAAAATCGGAACCAAATGAGATCTCCCATAAAGCTTAGTGAATTTGGTCAAGCAAGGGTAAAGTTGAATTAATTTTTCACTTAAAGGTATTTTGGTAATTTGGTGTTGACACTATATTTAGGGTACAATCCTACTGAGAAACTTATTTTGTTACTATAAACATCCAATTATGTCCGAGACCCCCATTTTTGAAATTAATTAATAAAATATACATAAATAAAAAAAACAAATAAAGAAAAAGGTTGATTAAATAGAATTTAAAAATAATAGATAAATAAAATTTGAAATAAAAAGAATAAAAAATATATATATAAAACGAAAAGATTAGAAAATTTAATAAAATATAAGAAATAAATAAAAGCAAAATCTGAAATAAAATAAATAAATAAAAATAAAATCAGAAAATAAAAAAAACTGAAAAAGAAGAAAGAGTAAGAAAATAAAAATATATAATAATAATAATAAATGAAAATAATCAAAATAAAAAATATAAATATTAAAAACATATATAAAACAAAATAAAATAGAAAAAACTGAATAAAAACAAAAAACGGAAAACAGAAAATAAATAAAAAATAGAAAACAATAATAAATAAAAAACAGAAAATAGAAAAATAAAAAATAGAATAAGAAATAATAATAATAATGAAAAATACTAATAATAAAATAGAAAATTCAAAAATATATAAATATTGAAAAATTTAATAATGAAAATAAATTATTAAAAGATTAACAAAAAATAATAAACTAAAAAAAAAGAATAAAAAAGCTGAATATAAAAAAAGAAGAGAGATACAGGGAAGAGGGGATTTTTGAAAATTTTGAGGGCAAAGAGAAAGGAGGAGAGAAGCTGAATTAAGGGCTTTGGGGCAGAGGTTCTTTTCGGTCTTCTCACAGCAATACAGAGAAGAAGGAGCTTCTCTTTATCAGGATCAGAAACAGATCTAGAGAGGGAGACTTCTCGAGACATCACACAGCGAATTCGGAGCTCCGATCGATCTTCATCACTGATCAAGAAGGAAGATTCAACTGCACTAAGGACCCATACGATCTTGATTTCTCTTCTGATCTCGTAACAGGTTAGCCTTCTATCTTTATACCAAGAATTCTACGAGAACCTGTTAGCCTATAACCTAATCAAGAATCTCAAATTAAGATTGCTTATGTCAAGAGTGCATGATTAACAATATTGCGTAAATATCTATTGCACTCTATTTCTTTTTGGATAATTAAACCTCACTCTCATGATAGAATCTTGGTGAAGATAAAAATGTAATATGCATGGTGTTTGTGATAATGATACATCCTGTGAATCATCTGTTTACCTTGGACCGGACACATGGAAGACTCAGCTTGAGTGGTTAAACCTGAGTCGGACCAGTATCACCTTGGTCAAAACAGAGCCAGCATGCTCTGTTCACGTACTCAAGATATCATGAATACTGTTGGTCATAACGAAGCCCTAGGAGCAACCCGTAGAGGCGGTCTTAGACGCTGATTGAACAAGGAATTAGACAAGTCGCTCATAGCACTCCTAAGAAGACCCTAGCCTGGTGAACGCATACGACGTTGGACGTGAACATGGTAAACTAAGTGCCAAGAAATCCTGAAACGGGACCAAGTCCAGACAATTAAAGGCAAAGAATTATCTGCTCAAGAGATACATGCTCCCATTGCCAGCAGTAAACCAAAGCAGAAAAGTGGGGCTCGATAATCTCACCTCGTTGTGATTATGTTCAAGACTAACGAATGAATATCCAGGCTATGCAAAAGCCATACAAAGTGCTCCAATAAAATGTGCTTACCGACCCATTGAAAGTGAGCCATGCAAAGTTCCAACTACTCCATTTTGGCCACGTTAGTGTAGGTTTCTCAAACGGCACTGGCTCACCTTATCAAGGGGATGCTAGGCAATGCATGTCGATCATAGATCATGTTATTTAGTGGTTGATGCTGTTACTAGCCACAAAGTGGAAGTCTTTGGTCCCTCTCCGTGAAGGTACGTTTGCACCATGAAGCCTCTGGTCTAGGCGCACGTGCATGGCTTGGGCGCTACAAATCTGGCGCCACCAAATAATAAACCTCTAAGTCTGTGTGATTGCTTCGACTAATATTCAGGACACCTTATAGTTACAACCAAGGTGTATGACGACCTCTAGTGCTCTTCTATGAGAGCATGTGTCCACATGGAGGAGGAAAATGATCCCTGAACCAGTTTTGTATCTCCTAATGAAGGTCACTACTGGAAACATTCAGTTGATATGCGCCGGTTCGCCGCCAAAGCAAATGCAAGCTTGCTAGGGAACTTGGATAAAATACCAGGCAGCTCCTACATGATCGTGAGAAGGGGTGAGTTAGCACAAGAGTTCAATGCAAAGAGGCCAAGCTGATAGGCGTTGATCCCGTAACAAGCCTTGGTCACTTGTCTTTGGACTTCGACCCACAGTTTGGTCTGTGGTAATGCCTAGTTTCATGTTCCAAAATATGAATGGAAAGCCTTGCACAAATATTTCGATCATTGGAACGTGACTCTTCCGTAATGGCAAAAGGGTGATGTTAAGTCAAGAATTCAGGATGGGGCAGTAGGGGCTAACTTTGAGCTTGTCCCAGCGTCCAAATCACTCTGATTTCTTAATGGTTTTGGCAGTTTCAAATGGGATGAGATCTTGAAGAAAATCACAACGTTGAAAGCAGCTGGAAACCAGTAGGGATTTTTCTCTTTGCACTCCATTTCCAGAGGTCAAATACCTTGCGATGGGATTTTGATAGGTCCTTCTACACAAAGAGTTTGATACATGACGAATGCTACTCAAGTGAAGAATTATTAGAAGTATGAAACAATCCCAAACACCCCATGCACATAGGCCTTCCCTATGCAACAGCAAGTAATACTCATGCAAGGTGGGACTGCCTGATCATTGCTTAAAGCCTATCCATTGAAAGCATTTAACTTGTTCATAAGCATGCAAATGCATGTGCTGCTGCGCGCGAGTTCTAGAAAGAAACGTCCAAAGAAGCCATTACTTTGTCCTTGAAGCAGCCTAGCTCAAGGGGTGAACCACATGGTTGTTCATCAAGAAAGAAAACAACATCTCGATTATATGAATGCTCATGTTAGTGGTCCATTTGATGTACGAATTCGGCGAGGTGGGACTTGGTCAAATTAGATGACGTATGGGTGTTTTGGGTGGATATAACATGCTTGCAAGCTTCAAACGTCTCCTATTGGCAGTTTATCAAGGTAACAGAATTCAAAATGCACCTATCAAGATCGCTGCATCTACATAGAGTTATTTGCTATCGATCGCTCGTGAGAAAATGGATGTCTCTCCTATACACATTGAGAAGGCTGATCGCCATGCATACACCCCCTGGTCTTGCTAAGGTAAGAAAGGTTGTGATGTCCCTAGCTTCGTCAAGATTGTCTCCTACAGGGACCCGACCTTATGCATGTGGATAAGACTTGTCCATATCTAAAGGCAAAGGATGGGAAATGGTTCATTTGGAGCTTGGTGTCTCGCACTCCATGATGTCTTGCCACCTCATTCCTGAAAACTGCTTTGAGGGATTACGAGTGCTAGCTTATGACGCTCTGTGCATGTGCATTGAGTATTGAAAGTTGTGGTGGAAATTGGCCATTGGCCTTACAAAGTCTGAATACAATCCTCCCAGCCCTTTGGTTTTTGTTGAATTAATCCTCAGAATTTTGACTCGAATTAAAGACCCAACTCAGTGATTATAGGGTCCCATATTCCCCTGCACTCCAATTTCAACCCATGCACGTCGACAACCCATCCAAAAAGAGGTGAGTTTAAACAAACGGGAGGGGTCCACCAATATTTGTTAAAATAGAGCTATAGCCGAACCCCTATGTATACATGCGTTTCTAATGCCAACCAAAGTCATGACTTGGGTAGCTCAAGTGGTCGAGCGCGCCAACCGCCCCCTGAGACTCGGGTTCGACACCCACCGAGCGCATTTAGTTCATTTCATTTTTATTACTAAACCACTAGTGTTCAACTATGTTAAAAAAATATGCCTATACGTCCTAATATCAAGTCAAGGACTTGGCCTAGTGGTTTACGCATTTCTCATAGGGTCTGAGACTAGTGTTCGAGCCCCCATGCCCAGTTTTTTGTTGAGACTCCTCCCATATGTGAGTCTAGGCTCCAAGCAATTCACCATTTGGGCTATGTGGCTGTTTTTCAACAAAACTTATTTAATTCAATTCATTTTTTTTAATCAAATCTTTTCTCTAAATTTCAAGTTTCAATTCATATTTGTTCAAAAAAAAATTAATTCTTTTCTCTAAAATTCAAGTTTCAATTCATATTTGTTCAAAAACAAAATTAATTCTTTTCTCTAAACTTCAAGTTTCAATTCTTTTTTTTTTCAAAAATAAAATTAATTCTTTTCTCTAAACTTCAAGATTCAATTCATTTTTGTTCAAAAACAAAATTAATTCTTTTCTCTAAATTTCAAGTCTCAATTCTTTTTTGTCTTATTTTGTTCAAAAAATTTTATTCCTTTCTTCAAGCTCCAAATAAAGCTCATATTAGTTCAAAATTAGTTTTCTCTCAAGCTTTAAATCAAGTCATTTCAAATCAAGCTCAACTCCTCAAGTTTAAATCAAATTCATCCTAAATCAAGTTCAGTTTATTTCTACCTTTTTCTCAAGCCCATTTCTTTGCAAAATACTTTTGGGAAATTCTATGTCTCATGCAATGAGCGTTAGGCACGAACTGGTAGCTTTTTCTACTGTTCGATGTTTAGGAATTCATATGGGTCCCAAGTACAGCCGTAGTTGTCTTGGACCCTGTGCATATATGGACCAAGAATCCTTTTGTATATAGATTCAAGTAACAGCTTTGTTTTGGAATCTCTAGTCTCACGCAATGAACCCTAGGCACGAACTGGTAGCTTTTTCTACTATTCGATGTTTAGGAATTCATATGGGTCCCAAGTGCAGCGGTAGTTGTCTTGGACCTTGTGCATATGTGGACCAAGAATCCTTTCGTATATAAATTCAAGTAAAAAAATTCATTTTGGAATCTCTAGTCTCATGCAACGAACCCTAAGCACGAACTGGTAGCGTTTTCTGTTGTTCGATGTTTAGGAATTCGTATGGATCCCAGTGCAGCCATAGTTGTCTTGGATCCTGTACATTTGTGGACAAAGAATTCCTTCCAAAAATATTTTCAAAATACTTTTTTCAAGCACCTCCGAAGGTCAATCCTTCAAATCAAACCAAAACTACGTAAGCCTTGAGTTTCCCATTGCACCGGGGAATACGTAGGAGCATGATCAAGTCCTGTCAGGCTAACCTCCATCAAACTATTTATTTTCACATTAATTAAGGGGTCAAACAATTTTCAAAAATCACACACTCAGTTTAAGGGTACTGTTCTTCGGAACGGGCGAGTGGGGTGCCTAACACCTTCCCCACTCGTAATCGACTCCCGAACCTAAATCCCTTCCTCGAGTCAGGGTCTTTTGCAAATCTTTTTCCCCTAAATAAAAATTTGGTGGTGACTCCACATAATAAATAAAATTCTATTTTCAAATTTTAGCGAGTTCGTCGTCTCGTCGGAATTACGGTTGTGACAGTTACCACCCCCTTTCACAATTTTCTTCTAAAACCCCAATAATGTTTTTTGTGAAAGTAGTGACATTCGTAGAGATTGATAACTTAAGTGAGATGGTTGGAGTCTCAAGGTCCTCATGTTTGAAGCGTTATGAAAATTTAGTATCATCCCAACAATGTACATTTTGTATAATAGTCAAGGATGACTGTTATGTAAATAAGTAATATGTAGATAATTATGTATTAGATATGTGTAATAATATGTAGTGTGTGAAATATTTGTATGGTATATTTTTGTGGTGTATGAAAGGGTACTAATGTCCTTACACTAATTTCTGAGCATAAGAGTATGTATAAATTATCAAGGTATGTATAAATAAGATGGATCGGTACTGTATGTGTAACATCCCCAAATTTTTATAATGAACTCTTGAAGCCACAAATAATCCCTAGCATAAAACTAAGTATGATTAGGATCTAAAAACGAAGAAATTAGAATGTTTAGTGCAAATGATAGAAATACTCATGTACCTAGGCAACACAAATAATGCATCAGACAATATAAAACAAGAATAAAAGAACTTCTAAAGGGTTAGGTAACATCAAGAATGATCAAAAGTAGTGAGAAAGACTTAGAAAACAAAGAAAGGATGAAAACACCCTTAGAAAATCCAGCAAATGCCCAAAATACCTTTAGAAAGCTTTGCATTCTACACAAAGGTAGTCAATTCCCATAAAAATATCAAATGACCTTAGACTAATTTGGGAACAAACCAAAAAGTGTAATAATTGTCAAAGGAATAATATGGAAATTTTCTTGCAATGTTGAGAAAAATTATGAAAGCACCTCTGGAAAGCTAAGAAGGAAAGAAAGTGTGAGGAAGAAGCCAATAGTGGGCCTCACATGGGCTACATGAAATTTCCCATGTGGAAATTGTGGTGGTGAGTTACCAAGTCACTCAACTCAAGTAAACCCATAAAAGCAAAAAGAATTAATACTAAGATTTCTTTAATCATGGTTAAGGCTAATTAACCTTGATTAATTAAAAGTTAACCATACTTAGAGTAAGATAAACATGATTAGTGACAAACTCAGTCTCATCAACACTAATCAAAGTCTAAAAGGATAATTCCTTGAATTTTGAATTATTTTGAAACATGGGAAAATGTATGAAAGATTGATAAAATACCTCTAAGTGAAAAATTAATCCAATTGTGCCCATGCTTTGTTGAATTCACTAAGCTTGAAGGGGGCCCTATTTGGTTCATTTTTACTCCCAAAAACACTTAGCAAACTCTTCAAAATATCTCCAAGTTTAACTAAGTCAAAAGAACACTGACCTTTCACCTTAAGCCTAAGTCTCCATCTTTGAAATTTAAACTAAAATCAAGCCTTAAACACTAAGCCCCGCCACTTTAACTAAAAGTCTTGTGGACCAGCTAGGGGGGAAAGATCAACCACCATATCCCCACCATCACCTTACACTAAGTCACCACCAAGTAGGATTTTCTAATTTGTCTTTTTAAGCTTTAATCTTATTTTTTATGATTTGTTTTCTTTCTTCTGTGGAACCTTTCTCTAAATTCCATAGATCTCATTTTTTTGGACTCATGAGGGCTTAAGGCTACCTTTGAATGGTTTAAAATGAGCATCATAACTTTTTTAGTGATTCTTGAAAATAAAAGGAAGTTTGGTTGGTTTAAAGTGCCTTTAAGTAAATTAGAAGGAATTTAATCTGTGGAAATTATTTTAAAACCCATAAGTTATGAGAAAATTTTTTGAGGTGTTCTTGGTAGGAGATGGATGAATCTTAGAATAGATATTTTGGATCTACACTTTATTACTTGAAAAAAAGTGTTATCTTACATGTTTTTATGTTTAAAGCTTGAAGGTTGTGATTTTTCGTCTAATGGCAGACTTATGTATTATTATGTCCAAATATGAACACATGGAATTAAATATTAAAAGGTTAAAGAAAAACTAATCTCTAATTTCCAAAATCTTTCTTTGGACATAGATCTAAAAGTTACTAAGTAAAAGTTGGAACTTTGGACCATAAAATGAAATAAGCCTCACAAAACACTCAAGACTCATTTTGAACATGACCCAAGTTGTGGACTTTGGAAAAACCTTTTATGGATCAAGAGCTTAAGGTGTTGCAAGTGCATAAAATCAAGGAACCAAGGTTGTTTGAGAAGAAAATTTTAAAAGGTGACCTTGGCAAGGCAAGGGAGGCATTCTGCCAATCAAGCATACTTAAGGATAAAACTTCTTAAAAAATTTTCAAGTGATACAAATCATGTAACTAGGCTCTAAAGGATGTAAAGCAACCTTTGAATGAAGAGAATTTGATCTAAAATGACCTAAAAATCCCTAGGTGTGCATTCGACCATCCTAGTGTAACTTAAGGAAAAAAATGAGCATAAAATTGGTTAATGGTGTATTAAAGATTATCATTTATTAACTAAATAGATTAATTAAAGGTATAAGTAACACCTAAAGGTGATCAATTCCATAATAACTAACATAGATAAAATAAGGTGAATTCCATAATTAGTATTTAATTTAGATTTCAAGAAGGCATAAAATTGGTAACTAAAAATGAACCATGAATTAGGTGGAGGAGGGAGTGTCATTCAACCATGATCCTTAGAATTAGGGGAGAAGACCTAAAAATTTCCTAAACTTGGTTAAACTTGTAGCTTAGACTCTAACTAGAACGATTGGTCAACCTAAGTCAACTAGGAATGAAAATTTGGTATCCTAGACCTTAAAAGTGGCATTCAGCCACCATATGATTAATTAATCAAAAACAAAGTTTTAATTCATAATTAGGTTTAACTAAGGGTCCTTACCATGTAAGTATAATGTATTAAAAGTTTAAGAAGGTTATGACATTAGCTAAGGGACCATTCGGCCACTATGGGACAAATTGCTCTAGGAGGAGATTTAATTCTTAACTAGCATGAACTAAACATCCTTGGACTATAACTAGAAGAGATTAAAATTGGGAGTAAGTCTTACAAAGTTTAAGGAGCCCCTTTGGACATAATCTCTAATTTAGTGAAAAGGAAGTCAAGAATTCATCATGCTTCAAGCCTAAAATTAAGCATGCATAAGATAAAAGATTAGGGATAAAACATGAATTTGGAAAACTAAGTTAAGCCATTCGGCAATTACTTACAAATATGGACAAGAAGTCTTAAAAAAATTCCTAAGTTAGTTATCAATAAATGAATTAGTCTTCAATTGGTAAAAATCAACTCATAAGATAAGTAAAAGTAAACTAGAAGGCCTTGGAAGCCAAAGGTTCACATTGGCCATTCTAGATTAAATGAGAAGAAAATATTTTGAAAACTTGGCTTAAGTAACTTAAGAAACCTTATAATGTAAAATAATGAATTAAAAGTTTAAAAGAAGCTTGGCAAAGGCATGGACAATCATTCGACCATGTTAACATAAATTGACTGAGATAATTTAAAAACTTGTCAACACTTAACATTTGAACTTAGAATAAGTAGGATATGCATAAGACTTGACAAATTGAAGAGCACAAAGAATAAAAACTTAAAAGGTGTCATTCGGCCACTTAAAGAAAACTTCTAAGTTATAAAAATCATGTGAAACTAATCTAACTTTTAGAAAAGGAAAGCTTGAAGGCAACTTAGAATGTTGAGAAAATTAAGTCCCCTGAGTGTTTCATCATAAAAAGTTAAAGAGCTAAATAAGTTGGATATGTATTCGAAACATACAATGATGTTATTCCAAATGTGATTTACCAGCCAACTTGTGATGTTTTATGAATGCACATTGCTTAATGTAAGTTGAAATGTTGAATGCTCACAAGTATAGAAAAGATGGTGCTATGTATAAGGAGTATATATGATTGACGATGTGAAAGAACTTGAGATCTACATGTGCATATCATATTGGCTGGATATTGATTGAGCATGCATACTTATCTAGAAGCCATTAAAACAAATCTAAAGTGTTTAAGGGATCACAAAAGCAAACTTATGTGAAAATTTAATCTACTCTTAATGTGCCTTGTACACATCTTATCCAGAGGGCACCTAGAGCCCTACTAAAGAGGAGGCAAAAGGGTTCTCCTATGAGACAAAAAAGTTTTCCAAAAATCCTTCTGTAGTGAAGACAAAAGGATTCTTCACACATTATAAGGGGGTGATGACCATTAGGAATGAGCTCATATCCTTAGTAGTATAAGGTAGAGTAGTAGACTCAATGAGAAGATATTGTTTAACTAATTTTATGTATGTCTATGTCTATAAATTTCGCCAAAGTTGAGGAATATAAATTAATTCACAGAAGTTTTGAAATAAATAATGACAAAGATAAATTTTAAGACATAGAATAAGTTATGAGTCTAATAATATCTTTATTGTGATCCCAAATTTATGAAGTTTAAGATAGGTATATGCCCATGCAACAAGTTTGTTTCTGTATGAAAATAATCCAATTCAGTGGGATATTTTTAAAAGATTAAAAGTAATCTTGTATGCTTGTCATGATTTTTCTAATAAATTGAAGTGGTTGGGATAAAAGTAAGGACACTAAAGGTAAAGTAGAAACCTACTGAGAAACTTAGTTTTTCACTCCTTCTCTTCCCACTTTCATCTTAGACAACAACGATGTCATTTGCGACAATGATGGTTCATGTCAACATTAGTAATGTCGACTAGTCAGCAAACCCACATGGTCTCCTAATCATAGCACAGGCCAACGTCATGATCTACTTCTTACTAGATCAATTTTTCAACATTGATGTTCTGAGCTCGAACTTTACAACCATAGGATTTGTTGTTTCCTTGGAGGCATTCCATCTTGATAGAGTATTTCCACCGCTTCCTGGCTACCATAGACAACAGACAACCACAGTTGAAGAATCCTCTTCTTTTGAAGGGGAGACTAATCCCTAAACCCCATCACATTACCATAGCTCGTCTCGCCTATGGTCCTCCCAAGAAAGCTCACCGTATCTAATGCCCTATCCTTTCCAAGCCTACCAAGAAATGTTTGGCAAAATGTTTATGTTGTACCCAAGCATATAGATGTAATGTTTCCATCATTAGGCTTGTACAGGTTCATTGATCTCCCAGTTTGGTTGCAAGGAAACCAAAAGTTGAGAAGTCATACCAATAATGTATATTTTTGTAAATAGTTGGATGCAAGCATCCCAGAAATTAGTAAGTAGTTGTATGTTATGTACATATAACCTATGTATTATATTATGTACTAAATATGTATGCAAATACAGTATGTAAATTATGGCATGTAATAAAGTGTATGATAAGGCCTTAGCGCCTAAGACTTCTTGAATATGTAATTGGTTTGTATAATTATGTGATGTTAAGTGTTGTATGGACAAGTTCTATTTAACTAGTTACTATGAATTAATCGATAAATGGAGCAACATTAATACTACGTATTCATAATATTCTGTATGTGCACTAGAACGTCTAGTAATTTATTTATCGACACGTACGTTATATCGACAAGGCTCGCAATTTATAATAAATAGTTTTAAAAAAATTTACCATATTTTCTCTAATAAGTTTTTCTAAAGAATTCTGCCTCATGAGATAAAAAAACTAATAATGGAACCGAATGAATGACTTAAAGCGTAAAATCAGGATTCATTTTAGGGTGTTATAGTATGCATGATTAAGTTTTATATCAAGTAACCAAAGAAAGTTAAGGCATGATTGACGATGCTCAATCATTTATTTCCTACTATAACAATTACTATGAGGAAGCTCGCATATTTGACTAAGGTTTTAAAAAAAATTATCATATTTTCAATATCAATAATTTCTAGAAGGATCTGCATCATGAAGTAATAGTCTAATAATGAAACCGCAAACATGACTTAGGCGTAGAACGGACTTCCCTTTTAGGGTGTTACACTTTGAGTCTTCAATGTATAGGTTGACTTTTCAAAATCTTCTTTACTTCATCTTCTGGCTCATACTCTTTACCCAAGAATTTTATACCATTCATGATGATTTAAAATCTTCCAATTATTTCATCTATATATTTGTCCTTCATCTGGAACATATCATATTGATGGACCAAGAAACTTATCTTAGACTTGTTCACTTGATTGGTTCCTTCATGTGAAAATCATAAAGTCTTCGACATATTTACTGCCATAGACTTTTTCATATTTGCTTTTTTCAACACACATGTCAGCATAAACTTAAATTTAGCATTATATTAAACTTTGTTGGTCTACTCAACTATCCACTATTTTTGTAGGATCTCATTCCCATAACTATTTGTAGAAATGTAATCACCATTATTTATTATATTTCATAAACTATATTAGGTGAACTTTTATGAATATCTCTATATGGTCTCTTTAATATGGATAATCTTCTCTAAGAAAGGTAGGATGTTTAGTAACTAATGTTCCTTCTAGAATAAGTTGCTTGCCTTATCTACTGTAACTTCTAAATTATTTGCACTTTTCACTTATTAAGGTGATTAACTTAAGAGGCTAATTTTTCATACCAACTAAAAAAAGAGGTGTAACAAGAAACCTAAGAAGGAGGATTCAATTAAGTTTGTTTTCCTTTTCAAAACATAGTAAACCAGCAAAGTAAGACTAATATCACACAAGCATTAAGCACATAAACACTAAGAGAAGAATGGAAATACTAAATACTAGATCAACCTTTCAAACCAAATACTACATCTAGTCTTTGATCGATTACAACAATTTCACTATTGGTAGTAAATTACACAAGGTTTGACATTGAAACCCTCCTAATTTCATACATAACCTCCCTAGGCTTCAAACCTAATATTCTTTTATAATATTTTTCAAGCTAAACATACTCTTAGACTGAGATGAATATGAAATAATTTTAGGCTATTGAAAGGGATATACATTTAGAATAATTATTGCAAGGGAAAGAAGATCAAGTTCTTCATTTTTCATGTTCAATTATTTTAGTAGTTCAAATATTTAAGTCTCATATTTATGTATGTTCATCTTCTAGACCATTATGCTACAAGTAGCATATGTTCTAACAAGTACTAAATGATTCGTACCTCTAATGTGGGTACGCGACAAACTTTATCAAGAACGATCTTTAATAATTTTTCATTTCTTCCTTCATATACCCTTATTTCATTATTTGACTTAACATACTTACTACAACAAGATAATTCCTCTTTGTAATGTATGCCTTTTGTTATGTTTCTTAATTAGTTAGACAATACTCCAAAAAGGAGGCTTTAACCTTTATATCTGATGTGGTTGTTTATCTTGAATGAATATTCAAAACTCTTCAGTTAATGCATACCATTAATTCATCATATTAAATGATACTTAATAAGATCACTCCTATGCTAGATGCAATGTATCAGACCTTTGCTTCATCACACATCTTTCCTTACTATTTTCAACCAGAAAATAAATTTATGAGTAGTACATGATGATTCATTAAATCTAAATGATCTTGTGATATCATCAAACTGTGGGATGGAAACTTTTATTGATTCTAACAAAAGTTTATACAACCTAGGATTTAGATCCAAAATCTTTTACATTTTCTTTAGATTGAGTCATTGAACCAAAGGAAGCATTAGTAACATGCTAATTTCTTGTATCCTCAATAGTGGGACCAGCTATAGAGTCGGGATTAACAATAATTACATCCATATTAAAAGGATTATGTTCATCCTTGATCACTAGACAAATCTTTTTGTTAATCACCTTAAAATAAGGACTTATATCCTAGGCATATAAGTAGGTATATGTCATTATTAGCTTACTAACTAGGTTGTAAAGGATTTCACTCACCATCGTGGCCATATCATCATCAAAGGACGCTTCCCACTCTTCCAAGGACATAATTACAACAATTTGTTACCTTGGTATCAACTTTAGAAGTGATTTTATGAAGGCCATCCATAGCTTTTTTTTTTTATTTTTTCCTTAACAACAACAACATTGTGGTATGTTTACAGAATTGACCTTCAATTTCTTCATTGATTACAGATACTACTTAAGAAGGGACTCCTTCTTGTTAAATTTTTCCTTAAGGACATCATGTTCAACCTAAACGACTTTCTAATTCTATAAGTCTTTGGAGTGTTGAATGGATTTTGTGATAAGATTACCTAAAACTCAAGGAAGGTTAGATGCAATCCAGGTAATAATGGATTGATTGACCAAATTTCCCCATTTTCTACCCATTAAGGTTTCCTATTCCTTGGAACGATTAACATAATTATACATCAAGAAGATTATGAAGCTACATGGAATGCCATCATCCATAGTGTCTAATAGAGATCCTAGATTCACCTCTAGGTTTTTGGGAGCCTTGCAAAGGGCATTTGGGACAAATTTACGCTTATGTACAATATATCATCCTGTAAACACTCAATTATGTCTGAGGCCCTCAATTATTAAAATTAATCAAGAAACCAATACTGAATAAATTAAATAAACAGAAAACAACAAATATAAAAAAAATAAATATATATATATAAAACGAATTAATCAAACAATCAAAAAAATAAAAAAAATAATAAATAAAGACTAATACAAAAAGAAAATGATGAAATCTAAAAAGGAAAAATAAATAAAGATTAATAAAACCAAAAATAAAGATATATAAAAGAAAATAATAGAATTTGAAAATCAAAACATAAATCTGGAAAAAATGATAAAAATAAAAATAATAATGAAAATTAGAAAAAATAATAACGAAAAAAGCTGAAAAATAAACAATAAAAAAGGAAAAAACAAAATAAAAAAATAAAAAAGAAGGAAAAATAGAAAAATGCGAGTAAAGAAAAGAAGAAATGAACAAAAAAATTTTGAAAAATGAAAAAACGAATATAAAAGAAAAGGGAGGGGGGATCTTTTGTGGTCTCTCTTCTTTTGGAAAAATTCAGAGTCTTCCCTGCAAATCCTCTGGAAGAATCACAAGAATTTCGGTGAATCCTCTACATCGTTGTGGAGAAATGAACGTGGAGAAAGAGGATCGGCTCCATCTTTAGAGGCTCTAAAGTTCTTCCTTCGACCAAGATCCAGAAACTCCATACTTTCTACTTTGTCGTGTTAGCATCGGATTCTTCTTAGTGCTCCACCACACCGATTCTTTAACTTCGATCAAGATCGACCTCTGGTACGGCTCTGCGAAGGTTAGTGTTCTTATCTTGTTTATTCTCTTTAATTAACTCGTTTTTGGTCGTTCGTACATCTGTTAATTAGCCATTAATGGATAAATAAAGAGAATTCCTTTCCAAATGAGGTAAATGCGAAAAGAAAGTGAAAATCAAAGTGAATCTTGACGAGTTAAAACAGTTTGAGAACTATCTTTAAATCAGAAAACCTGTGGTGTGAAAATCTTGATCTCTATGCTTAAATCAGGCTTAGAACTATTACGGAGATTACATGGAGTTTGTATAATTTAGGATCGGTAGGCTCGAATCAAATCTTGAGCTATCAGGAGGACCATAATTGAATATTTATAAGAATAAACATATCCTGTGCATGAGGCCCAAAGAAATGAATACTGGTGGATGATTTTATGAAGATCCAGTCATAGCCTAGATGAACCCCGTCCACCTCTTATGAGGCAGAGTCTAAAAATTTAGTTGTCCCTAGCAAATTGGAGTACCCTAAGCCGTAACAAAGTCTTGCTTGAATGCTAATGAATTGAGGCTATCGAAGACAAAAAACCTTAACCCCGTAATCAAATCAGAATAGACGGAAGGCCACGAACAAGGGAAATGGGGTACTGGCCATAAGCGTCAACCATGAACAGAGTGAAGCAAACATGAGAAACGAGGCAATCGGCTCCATAACAGGGTATAAGCAATCCTCGAAGACGATGTCCGGGATACCCTTGGGAGGACACGGTTGCTAGGTCATTGAAGACTTGTGCGACTAATGAACATGTAAATGCATGGAGCACTGATCAAGAACCGGACGATAATTAAGGGGCCACCAAATCACAAGCTCTATTATGAGGAATTCGTGTCCCCTATAGATGCTCTATTTTGAGGGTGAATACACCATTAAAACCGAGACCACTATGAAGAAAAAGGGGTCTCAATTTTTCTTTGCACAACTCACATGAGCCATTAGCATGTGCGAGATCGAAGATGCCGTTGAGATCACCAAAGTTCTCCACTACAAGGAGCGAGAATGCGAAGGAGGTAACTCAACATTTCTGTTATCGCTCCCGATTGAAAAATGAGAGGTGCGCTATGGTAGTGTAGCAAGAATAAACCTCCAGGGGACGAAGTACATGAACTCTACTCTTTATGCATACAAACAGCGGGGGCAGAGGAAGTCAATTTTCTAATACACCTCATGGAAGTAGAGTCACAAGCGGGAGAAATTTTCATGAATGTTCGGGCGTCATGAGGATGACCCCAGACGAACGCCTAAAGGCCCAAATTTCGTACGAAATTCTCGAACAAGATCTTCGGAAGCCATTGCCACAGTGAAAGCCATAACAATGGGGTGGCTGCCAATCAGTTCAATAGCCTTTCTCTAGAATGGCCAGTGGTGAACTTGACATGGGTGTAATCTCGTTCGAGGATGGAGAAGATGATACAAGCGCAGCACACCCACGCATTAGGACGTATCTGTCCAGGCAGGACCCATGCACAACCCACATGCTCTAAAACATTGGTTAAATCTTGATTGTGAACATTATACACTCAAGGAGGCGTTTGGCCTAGTGGGTGGAGGCGCTATTGGACCTTCAGTGACTTGGGTTCGAGCCCCACATGCCACTATTTTTCCATTAAACTCTATCTTTTATCATGCACGCCTTGCGTGTCAACGTCCCATGCGAGCCAGGTAAGCCGACAGGCCGTCAAGCCGCCAGTGAGTCGCGGCTCACCCGAGCTAGCCTTCAAGCTGTCAAATCACCAAGCTAACCCCAAAGCTTTCCTAAGCCACATGAGCCAGCTAAGTAAGCCAGCCCCAAATTCTATAATTGCAGCCTAGCCCCTATATTTCCCCAAAATTGCAATTCAACCCCTAAACTTTCCATAATTACAACCAGGCTCCCTACATTCCCTTTAATCATAACCAGGCCCTGTACTTTCCTAAATCCCAATTAAACCCATGTACCTCTCAATATTCCAATCCAACCCCAATATTTCCCGATATGCCATTTTAACCCCTATACTTCCCATTATTCTCATTTGACCCCCACACTCCTCGATATTCCAAGTAAGCCCCTACACTCCTCATTAATGCCAATCCAAAGTCAACAAAATCAAATTATTTTGCCAAAAAATTCATACTAAACTCTTTTTTAATTCTTTTCTTCAAATAAAATCAAATCAAATTCAAGTTCGAGTCTTTCAAAATTATTAAGTCCGAGTCAAGCTCATTTTTTATCAAGTCAAGTTTCATTTCCTAAAACTCAACATCAAATTCACTTCAAAAGAAATTCCTTTTCCAAACCAAGCCATTTCTTTTCTTATCTTTATTATATTCAAATTAAATCCTTTTCATATGTTTTGGGATCTACGGTTTCACGCGGCAAACTCTAAACGGGAAATTGGCGGTCTGCACTGCTATTCGATGTATAGTGGTTCGTATAGGCCCTCGTGCTGCCTTAACCACCTCGGACCTTGTGCATGAGTGGACTAAAGGTCCTTTCAAAAATAAAGTTCTTTTCAAAATGCTTTGGGATCTTCGGTCTCACGCGACGAACTCTAAACGGGAAACTGGCGGTCTACACTGCTTTCGATGTTTAGTGGTTGGTATAGGCCCCCGTGCTGCCTTAGCCGCCTCGGGCCTTGTGCATGAGTGGACTGAAGGCTCCTCCTAAAAATGAAGATCTTTTCAAAATATTATATTTCTTCTAAAGCCCTTCTGAAGGTCAAGCCTTCTAACTAGAACTACGTAAGCCTTGAGTTTCCCATTGCACCGGGGAATACGTAGGAGCAGGATCAAGTCCTGTTACGCTAACCTCCATCAAGTTATTTATTTCCATGCTAAGTAAAGGGATCAAACAACTTCAAAAATCGCACACTCAGTTTAAGGGTACCGTTCTTCGGAACGGGCGAGTGGGGTGCCTAACACCTTCCCCCTTCGTAACCGACTCCCGAACCTAAATCTCTTCCTCGAGTCAAGGTTTTTTCCAAGTATTTTCCCTTAAATAAAAATTTGGTGGCGACTCCACATTAATCAAATAAATTCTATTTTCAAAATTTAGCGAGTTCGTCGTCTTATCGAAATTACGGTTACGACACATCCCCTAATAGATCGACAGTCCAAGAGAATTATTCAAACCTTAGAGGATATGATTAGAGATTGTGTACTAGATCAACCTGGAAGTTGGGATAGTCAATTACCCCTAATAGAATTTTCTTCCAACAATAGTTACCATGCGAGCATAGGGATGGTGTCGTATGCAGCTCTGTATGGTAGGAGGTGTCAGTCACCACTATGCTTGCACAAGTCAAGAGAGCAAAATCTATTAGGCTTTAATCTAGTTAGACAAACCATTGAACAGATTAGGAAGATTAAGGATAGGATTCTCACCTCTCAGAGCAGACAATAGAGCTACGTAAAAAAAAGAATAAAACCTCTAGAATTCTTTGAAGGAGAACATGTATTCCTGTGGATCTCGCCTACTACTAATAAAGGAAAAACCATGAAAGTCAAGAAACTAAGCCCTATATTTATAGGTCCTTATGAAATCCTCAGAAGAGTCAGGCTAGTTTCTTACTAAGTGGCCCTTCCACCAAATCTATAAAATCTCTATGATGTTTTCCATGTGTCTCAATTGCGAAAATATTATACTAATCCGAGCCACTTTATTTAACCAATTACGATACAATTAAAGGAAAACTTAACAGTAAGTCTTAAGCCGATAAAGATTTTAGATATAAAAGAAAAATATTTGAGGAACAAGATGGTACCCTTGGTACGAGTGGTATGAGGGAGAGGGAACATGGAAGAGCAAACCTGGGAACTGGAAGCAGACATGAGGAAGATTTATCCGCAATTGCTTGCAGGTACTAAATTTAAGAGACAAAATTCTTTTTAAAAGGGTGGGAGTAATGTAACACCTATAAATTTTTAAAACAAACTCTTTATGTTACAAATAACCTTTAGTAGGAAACAAAGTAGGAATAAAAGAAAAACACAGAGATTAGAAAATTTAATGCAAAAGACAAAAATTCCCCTACACTACGATAACCCAAATAAAGTGTAGGAAAAATATAAAATAAAAATTTAAATAAATTTTAAGGGATTAGAAAACATCAACGATGATGGAAAAGTCATGAGAAAATAATAGGATCAAAGAAAGGGCAAAAAGTCCCTCAGAAAACTCTGAAAATGTTTAAAACACCCATGTAAGCTCTATTTTTCGCAAGGGCTAAAATGTTCCTAGAGAAATATCAAATGACATTAAAATGATTCAAAAATGAACCAATAAGTGTTAAAAATGTTTGAGGAACAATTTGGGAACCTTGAGCACGAAATTACTATGTGGGAAATGTGGTGGTAACTCACCATATGAGTCATCACACCATTAAATACTTGTAGGACAAAAGTCATAAATAGGAGAGATAAAAATAACCATAGTTAAAGTAAATTAACCTTATTTAATTAAAGTTAACCATGCTTAAGATAGATAAATCTTGATTAGTGTCAAATTCATAAAAATTAACACTAATCTAATCCTAAATGTATAGTTCCTTACATTTAGAATTATTTTAAAAAATAGAAATTATATGCAAATATACCAAAATTTTCTTAAGTGGGAAATTAATTCTCACTCTACCCTTAACTGGCCAAATTCAATAATCACCATGGGAGGCCTAATTTTATTCATTCTCCACCTTCTAAACACTTAGAGAAAATCTCATGTCTAAACTCAATTTACCCCAAAAATCCAAAATCCTTCACTAAGCGTAAACTTCCAACTTTGAAGTTTAAGTTATATCAAGACTAAACCACCAAGCCCCACCATCATCACTAGAATATCTTATGTGGACCACCAAGAGAGGACAAAATCAGTCACTAAAGCCATACCAAAAACCTCATCACAAAGTCTTCAACAAGTAGGACTTTACATTGTACTTTCATAAGCTTTAAATTTGTTTTATAGTATGTTTTTGTTCTTCTTTATGGATCCTTCTCTAATATCTGTGGATCTCTTTTGTTTGAACTCTTGGAAACATAAAAATTCCCTTGAATGGTTATATATGAGCATCACCAATTTTTAGTGATTTTTTAAAGAAAAAGAGAAGCTTTGATGGATTAAAGTGCTTCTAGCAATCTTGGGAGCAATTTAATCGATTAAAATTTCTCAAAAATCAATTTTAATGCTTTTGGGAAGATTTTTGAGTGGTTATGAGAAATTTTTAAAGTGTTCAAAGTAAGAGACTTGTATATCTTAGAGTACATCTAGTAAATCCAGTAAATCTACACTTGTTTCTTATAAAAGGTGTTTTCTTTTAACTTTTTATGTTGGAAGTTAGTATCTTGGTTATGTTTTTACTTAAAGTTTTTATTTGTGAAATTATTATTGCTAAGAGTCCAGATATGGACTCATGTAATAAAATACTTAAAGAAAAAATAAAAATTATATAAAAAGATGCATAAACTTAACCTGGACATAGACTTAAAACTACTAAGTGTACAGTTGGAGTTTTGGATCCAAAGTGGCACAAATCACTTAATTCCTACCATGACCGTGACCAAAAAGCTATGGAGTAAGGACAATTTATGGATGGATCTAAGGACTGTCGCAACCGGGATCATGACGGGACGACGAACAAAAGCTTTTAATTAGAAAAACAGAGGAGTCGCCACCAAAATTTATTAAAGAAAATTTTGGAAAAACTTAAAAAATATGATCTTTGAAACCAGTTTGGGTTCGGGAGTTATTTACGCATAGGGAAGGTACTATCACCCTATGACGTCCATTAAAATGGTTACCTTCTAATTGATTATGCACATATACCATTAACTTTCAAAAAATTTATTTCACTCAAATAAAAAATATTTTTATTGATTTGTATTGTTAATAAACCCCTCCCTTTTTTTTGAATTTTTTAAAGGAAATGCGTAGGGTTCAAGGTAGCAAATGGCTACTCAATAAACCCTTACAAATCAAACGATACCGAAGGTGGATCAACCACTCAATTAACACCGCTTGACCCCTCATATGAAAAAAAAAGAGTAATCAATCAGGATTCACAAATTTAATTTTAAACTGATTAGGATATTAGGGGATTTCACATATTCAGTTTTGGAAATCAGGAACATGTATCGTTATAGCAAACATCAGACAACAAGGAAGCATATGGCATATCAGGGATAGATTCTATACATCAGGAATAAAAGATAGAAACATGAGACAAAACAAACAGGGGACAACGAATTAACATTAGGGGCATATTCTACGTGTCAGAGTTAGGAATTGGGGAAACAAGCACAAAACAAAGCAGGATAAAGATGTTACCTAGTTGTCGAAGCTTTGATCTGATTTGCCCTCCTTTGTTGCTCTCCTTGTTATGTATGACGTCCTATGTCCAGTGCTCTTTCTCACGTACGTCTGTGCGTATCTCTGTGTATACTGTCTATCGTAGGTAGGTCTGTCTCTGTGTATAGCGTAGGTCCCCTTTTCTGATACGTTTCCCTTATTTATATGCCTTGCTCATTATCTGAAAGTACTCTGCCACTACCCCACTAAGCAATAATCACTCCCCCACTTCCCGTTAACTGCTCTTCCACTACCTCATTTCCTGTTAACTACTCTTCCACTATCCCCTACCTATCAGAAAAGATAACTCCCTTATCCCTATTTATCTTATTAATTTTTATTAATCAATTGTTTATCTTTTATTATTATTTTTTATTATTATTTTTTTAATTTTATAAATACGGACAAAATTAGTTATTCACAGTTGCCCCTCTTTACAAGTTTCGTATCAAATAATAAGAATAACAAAGTTTTTCATATTATTATTATAAGAAATTTGAAAAGAAGTGAATTAATTTTGTCTATGGTAAAAAATAAATAATAGTAAAGTAAAATAAAAATTCCTGTGAGTCCATTTTTGACAAAAATGTTTGTTCAAGCTATGAACGTTGGAAAGGGATATTTTGCACCATGAACGCAAAATTTGGATGAACTTGGGGTCTAGAAGATATATGGATATTGATAATCCAAGGGTGCAAGGATCCTTGGAAATGAGTGGGTACGTAGACTCTCGGAATGAAGTGGGTACGTGGACTCTCGGAATGAAATCGATACGTGGACTCTCGGAATGAAGTGGGTACGTGGACCCTTGGAATGAAGAGGTGGGTGCGTGGACCCTTGGAATGAAATGAGTGTGTGGACCCTTGTGATGAGGTGGGTGCGTGGACCCTTAGAATGTTGTAGGTGCGTGGACCCTTGGAATGAAGTGGGTGCATGGACCCTTGGAATGCAGAGGTGGGTGCGTGGACCCTTGGAATGTTGTGGGTGCGTGGACCCTTGGAATAAAATGGGTGTGTGGGCCCTTGTGATGAGGTGGGTGTGTGGACCCTTAGAATGCTGTAGGTGCGTGGACCCTTGGAATGAAGTGGGTGCATGGACCCTTGGAATGCAGAGGTGGGTGCGTGGACCCTTGGAATGTTGTGGGTGCGTGGACCCTTGGAATGCAGAGGTGGGTGTGTGGACCCTTGGAAAGTTGTGGGTGCGTGGACCCTTGGAATGAAGTGGGTGCATGGACCCTTGGAATGCAGAGGTCGGTGTGTGGACCCTTGGAATGAAATGGGTGCGTGGACCCTTGGAATGCAGAGGTCGGTGCGTGGACCCTTGGAATGAAATGGGTGCGTGGACCCTTGGAATGCAGAGGGTGCGTGGACCCTTAGAATGCAGAGGGTGCGTGGACCCTTAGAATGCAGAGGGTGCGTGGACCCTTAGAATGAAATGGGTACGTGGACCCTTGAGATGTAGAGGGTGCGTGGACCCTTAGAATGAAATGGGTGCGTGGACCCTTAAGATGCAGAGGGTGCGTGGACCCTTGAAATGAAATGGGTGCGTCGACCCTTAAGATGCAGAGGGTGCGTGGACCCTTAGAATGCAGAGGGTGCGTGGACCCTTAGAATGCAGAGGGTGCGTGAACCCTTAGAATGAAATGGGTGCATGGACCCTTGAGATGCAGAGGATGCGTGGACCCTTAGAATGAAATGGGTGCGTGGACCCTTAAGATGCAGAGGGTGCGTGGACCCTTGGAATGAAATGGGTGCGTGGACCCTTAAGATGTAGAGGGTGCGTGGACCCTTAAGATGTAGAGGGTGCGTGGACCCTTGGAATGCAAAGGTGGGTGCCTGGACCGTTGGAATGCAGAGGGTGCGTGGACCCTTATGATGAGGTGGGTACGTGGACCCTTAAACATAAGCTTGAGATAGTTTATTAATGGTGATGATGCAAGAGTGCATGATACTAAATGCTTTGATGATACAATTCAATGATGATGCATGATGGTCGAAACTATTGTGATTTTATTAAATGACTTTTGTGACGTTACTGTTCCTCCCGAGCTCGCTTGTCCAAGATCCAAGGATGAGTGAGATTTCTTGATTTAATTGAAGTGTCTCCTTGTTTGGTCTGTGTTTGAGTTACTTTTAGTCTGCCATGAAGATTGAACGAGTTAGAGCAATATTCTCACCTTCCACCACACGCAACTTTTATTGGGTCCTCGTTAAGCTTACTGCAATATTTAACACACAAATAATTGTAATGTTGTTATTTTAATATCAACACATATTTCCTTTCGGTATATCACTATTAAATGTTGTGAGGTTAGGTGGTGAGAGAAAAGTCATGGTATTTTATTGAACAAAGTGATTGTCGAAGACAATAATATTTGGCAAGGAAGGAATGGTATATACATTGAGTGAAGTTTGAAAAATATTTACAGAAGGATGCTGTGAGTGGCAGAACTTTATTCAGGACCGTTTTTCCAATGAGTAATGTCAGTATCACACTTCAGTAACCTCAGTAACCCACTAATAAGCTTCAGAGAAAAGATGAAATTGCGCCAGTTATTCGTTTGTCACAATGTTTCCCTCAGATTGTAACTGTCAATCCACAACTTGTCCCGATTTTCACATTCAACTCTTCAATTGCCCCAGTCTATCATTCAATGCAACTCTTGCCCCAGTTTGTAACTGTCCAATTGCCCCAGTTTGTAAAGTCTGATGCATTTTTTGTGCTCGTTCATCTTCTAGACCGCCTATCCAGGTTTTCAGTCTAGTGATCATTTTATTTGACCCTAATTTTTGCCTAGATCGCTCTTTTCAAGTTTTCAATCTAGCAGGTCGCTCTAACTTTTGCCTAGATTGCCTTATAGGTTTTCAATCTAGCGAGCATTTTTTATTGCTCTAACTTTTGCCTAGATCGTTTTTGAGGTTTTCGATCTAGCGAGCTTTTTCAATTGCTCTAACTTTTGCCTAGATCGTTTTGGAGGTTTTCGATCTAGCAAGCTCCTTTTTTTTTTTTATGCATAGTATTTTTTTACTGCATCTGAGTTCACAGGGTGTAAGAGATCTTTGCCATCCATTTTTGTAAGGATCAAGGCTCCTCCGGAGAAAGCTTTCTTGACTACATATGGCCCTTCATAATTTGGAGCCCATTTTCCCATATGATCTTTATAAATTGGCAAAATTTTCTTGAGTACTAAATCTCCTTCTTGAAACTCTCGATGATGCACTTTCTTTTCAAATGATTTCTTTAGTCTTTTTTGATATAACTGGCCATGACAAATTGCCTTCAATCTTTTTCCTTCAATGAGGTTTAATTGGTCAAAACGGGTTTGGACCCATTCTGCTTCATTTAACTTCGTTTCCATTAATACTCTCAAGGAAGGTATTTCGACCTCAATAGGTAAGACAGCCTCCATCCCATATACTAAGGAAAATGGTGTTGCCCCAGTTGAGGTGCGGACCGAAGTACGATATCCATGCAAAGCAAACGGAAGCATTTCATGCCAGTCTTTGTAAATCACCACCATCTTTTGAATGATTTTCTTAATGTTCTTATTGGCTGCTTCAACTGCCCCATTCATCTTTGGCCGATATGGGGAAGAATTATGATGTTTAATCTTGAATTCTTCACATAACTCAGTCATCATCTTGTTGTTTAAATTGGTCGCATTGTCTGATGAGTTGATTCGGTAGACCATAACGACAGATTAACTCCCTTTTTGTGAACCTTACTACCACATTTCGGGTTACATGCGCGTAGGAAGCTGCTTCAACCCATTTAGTGAAGTAATCAATTGCAACCAAAATAAAACGGTGTCCATTTGATGCCTTAGGTTCAATGGGACCTATGACGTCCATTCCCCATATCGAAAATGGCCAAGGTGATGATAGAACATTTAATGACGTTGGTGGAGCATTAATATTATCAGCATATGTCTGGCATTTATGACATTTCTTCACATGGTTAAAGCAGTCAGACTCCATGGTCAACCAGTAGTAACCAGCCCTCAAGATCTTTCTTGCCATTGCATGTCCATTCGCATGAGTTCCAAAAGATCATTCATGTACTTCCTTGATGACTTTTATGACTTGAGTAGCATCAACACATCTAAGGAGCACCATATCATGGTTTATTTTATACAATACTTCTCCATTTAGAAAGAAGCTCATTGCCAATCTTCTCAAAGTTCTCTTTTCGTTCTCCGAAGCACCCAACGGATACTCTCTTCTCTTGATAAAATTCTTGATATCATGGTACCAAGGTTTTCCATCTGGTTCTGCTTCGATGGAATGACAGTGGGCCGGATGATCACGACGCTGGATCTTTATAAGTGGCATGTTTTCTTCCTGACTCAGTGTGAACATGGACGACAAAGTGACCAATGCATCTGCCAACGAATTTTTCTCTCGGGGGATATGATCAAAGGTTACTTCTTCTAACTGTTTTATTAATTCCTTAATATAGGACTGGTAAGGAATTAATTTTGAATCTCGAGTCTCCCATTCTCCTCTTAGTTGATGAATGACCAAAGTCGAATCACCATATATGTCGAGGATTTTCACCTTTGATTCTATGGCCGCTTCGATTCCTAGTACACACGCTTCATATTCTGCCACATTGTTTGTGCAATCAAAGCATAGTCGGGCTATGACTGGGACGTACTGCTTTTCTGGGGAAATTAGTATAGCTCCAATCCCATGCCCCAATACGTTGGAAGCACCATCAAATAACATCGTCCATCTTTCTTTCATTGACGGTTTTTTCTCACCAAATGATGTCATTATGTCTTCGTCAGGGAACTTGCATTGCATTGACTCATAATCTTTCACAGGTTGATGTGCCAAGTAATCTGCCAGAACACTTCCTTTGATTGCCTTTTGGGTAACATATACAATATCATACTCTGATAAGAGGACTTGCGAACCGGCAATCCTTCCTGTTAGAGCGGGTTTTTCAAAAATGTACTTGATTGGACCATTTTAGACACTAACCAAGTTGTGTGACTCTGCATATATTGTCTTAAGCGACGGGCGGCCCAGGCGAGAGCACAACAAGTTCGTTCCAACAATGAGTAATTGACCTCATAATTGGTGCACTTCTTGCTTAAGTAGTAAATGGCCTGTTCCTTTCTTCCAGACTCGTCCCGTTGACCTAGCATGCACCCCATAAACTCATCAAGCACTGTCAAGTACATAATGAGAGGCTTTCTAGGGATTGGTGGTACCAAGACGGGGGAACTTTGCAAATACTGCTTGATCTTCTCAAAGGCTTCCTAGCAATCATCATTCCATTCCATTGGTTGATTCTTACGCAACAACTTGAAGATTGGCTCACATGTAGCTGTCAATTGGGATATAAATCGAGCAATATAATTTAGCCTTCCAAGAAATCCTCAGACTTCCTTTTCTGTGCTGGAGAAGGCATTTTAAGAATAGCTTGAACTTTTTCAGGATCCACTTCAATCCCCTTTTGGCTAATTATAAATCCCAATAACTTGCCAGACTTTACTCCAAAAGTACATTTAGCCGGGTTCAGCCTCAACTTGAACTTTCTTAATCGCTCAAACAATTTCTGTAAATGAACAATATGATCTTCCTCATTTTTTGACTTGGCAATCATGTCATCTACATAGACTTCAATCTCCTTATGCATCATGTCATGGAATAAGGTCACCATTGCCCTTTGATAAGTAGCCCCAACATTCTTCAATCCAAATGGCATAACCTTGTAGCAAAATGTGCCCCAAGGTGTGATAAATGTGGTCTTTTCCATGTCTTCTTCAGCCATCTTGATCTGATTGTAACCCGAGAAACCGTCCATAAAAGAGAAGAAGGAATGTTGAGCTGTATTGTCTACCAATACGTCGATGTGAGGTAAGGGAAAATCATCCTTAGGGCTAGCCCTATTTAGGTCCCGGTAGTCAACACACATTCGGACCTTCCCGTCTTTTTTAGGGACTGGAACTACATTGGCAATCCATTGGGGGTATTTTGAAACAGCAAGAAAACCAGCGTCGAGTTACTTTCTAACCTCCTCTCTGATCTTTAAGGACATCTCTGGCTTCATTCTCCTTAACTTCTGCTTAACTGGGGGATATTCTGCCTTTAACGGTAGTTTATGCTCTACTATGCTAGTGTCGAGGCCTGGCATATCCTGATATGACCATGCAAAGACATCTTTAAAATCGTGCAAGATCTTTATCAACCTACAACGCCCCTCCTCTTTCATGAGTGTGCCAATTTTGACTTCTTTTTTCTCCTCATTGGTCCCCAAATTAATCATTTCAATCGGTTCCTTATGAGGTTGTATTACTCTGGCCTCTTCCTCCATCAATCGCAACAGTTCAGTGGATGGTTCTGAATCATTATCATCCTCCTCATTAGCCTGATTAATGGGTAGATGAAAGCTACTTGATGTGATACTAGCATTATTTTCATCTTCAAACGTGCTATTTTTATATCTGCATCATTTAGGAATGGAAAGAGGGAAATGAACAAAAGTTCTAACGAGGTAAATAATACAAGTAGGAGAGGGAGACCAGTATTCGGGAAATTCAAAATGCATTTTATTAATGATATACTGAAAGGAAACATGTACGCCCATAACAAAGAGAATCTTAAAGCCTTGGGCAGAGCAATAAGATTAGCATTACAAAATTACTTGATGTCTGAATTAAAATTCACAGGAAGCTCAACAATTTCCCAATTGACAAGCTTTGTGTTTGGTGGACAAGCGTGAACCCAATTGACATGCTCATCCTTCAAAGTGTACTCTTCCACGACAGCTATTGGGCTTGAAAACTCAAATCCAGCACTCCAAAAAGTATTCCTCAGATCATATATGGAGACCCCCTCAGTCTCGGGCTCTCTGTCATCCAACCTGGCCGATCTTTTCTCTTTTTTCTCCTCTGCAATCCTTTTCTTATCTGCTCTTGAAGGTTTGTACCCTAACCCAAAGCGGTCTTTATTTTCTATCAAACTTGGTAGCTTGCTCAAACCTTGCTCGTATTTTCCCAAGCCATGTCCATATTGGTACCCGTTCTCAAGCATGACTCTTGCTACCATTGTAGAAGCACCTGATGGTTGGATCTTTGTAATGGGCATTCCTTCCTTGACATAACTAGCATTCGCTATCTCAAGTGCCTGAAACGAAGTCTCAAGAGCCTTTTCAGCTGCTTCGATATAAGGGGTAGAGGAAGGTTTACTCACTAGTAAATCTTCCTCAGCAGAGACAATGATCAGATTGTCATTGATGATGAACTTCAGCTTCTGGTGGAGTGTGGATGGTACAGCTCGTGCACAATGAATCCATGGTCTTCCCAGAAGGCAACTGTAAGTAGGAGTAATGTCCATTACTTGGAATATCACTTCAAAAGTAATTGGACCAATCTGAACAGGTAGGTTTATCTCTCCTATCACTTCTCTGCGAGATCCATCAAATGCCCGGACTACCATGGTGCTCGGTTTCATATGCGACATGTCAAATGATAGTTTTGCGAGTGTTGCCCTTGGCATTACATTCAGTGAGGACCCATTATCGATTAAAACTCTAGCAATAATATGGTCCATGCACTTCACTGATATGTGTAAAGCCTTATTGTGTCCTGCTCCTTCCATTGGTATCTCATCATCAGTAAAAGTAAGGTAATTATTGGCGGTGATATTACCAACAATACCTTCGAATTTTTCCACTGATATATTATGGATGACATGAGCCTCATTCAATATTTTTAACAATGCTTTCCTGTGAGGCTCTGAGTTCATCATCAAGGATAGAAGTGATATTTTAGCTGGAACTCGGTTCAGTTGATCAATCACTGTGTACTCACTTTGTTTCACGAGCTTTAAAAACTCATACACTTCTTCATCTGATAGTTCTCCTTTTTGTTCTTTCCTCTGTGCAGCTTCCTGGTTGACCACATGCCTTCCTTTTCCTTTTTCTTTCTCAGTCTCATTCATCGGTTTGACTCTAAGCTCTTCGTGAGTGTAAATTCGACCAGTTCGAGTCATACCGCCGACCCCGGCAATATTGGTAATCTCAGAATCCCCTAAATCAGTATCCTTTTGTAAGTCATCTTTGGTATCATCAGTACTCACCTCGAACCCATATCTCCAAGGTACTGCTTTGTTGCTTTTATAAGGAAAAGCTGTTGGAATTTGAATTGTGATAGGTTTTGGCTTACCCGAGGTTGGAATGGTAGGAGTACTGGTGTAATAGATAGTCAAGGGTCTTGGTAAGCCTAAAGTTGAATCGTCAACTACCGACACACTGTTGTCCCCTCTGAGATGACTCACTTGTACCAACTGTTTGTCCATTAGGTCTTGCAGAATCAACTTGAAGACATCACACTCTTGTATTGAGTGATCTGCACCCGGGTGTAATCCACAACTATCATTCTCTTCATAATTTCCCCTAACCATACCGAACTTGTGCATCTCAGCAAAGATGAACTTCAATGGAGTTTTGACATCTTCTACCTTATTTCTCAAGGGTGGTCTTTCATCTTCAATAAAGTTAATTGATGGCCCTCCATGCCCTAGTAGAGGATTGCTTCCAACATTGGGGGTGTCCGCTTTGAAGTTCAACCACTTTGCATTAATCAGTTCTTGCACCTTGAATTTTAATGCTCGACAATTTTCAGTTGAATGACCGATAGCACCTGCATGGTAATCACATTTTTCATTTGGATCATACCCCCTAGGATAAGGTGGTTCTATTGGTCTCATTGGGCGAGGTACTACTAGGCAATTTTGGATGAGCTGAGGTAGTAGTTCTGTGTAAGACATGGGGATTGGGTCGAATTGGACTGGACTCCTACCTTGGTTGCTAGGGCTACTTTGGTGGTTTGGGTTTTTGTTCCATGGTTGATTGAATTGGGGTGGCCTTATAGAGGGTGAGTTGGATGGAATGGGTGGGATTGAAAGGTGAGATTGAGGGTATGGATTTTGTGAGATGGTGGTGATATGTGGGTAAGGCATATGAGCGGGGTTGTAGGTTGGTTGGAGATGAGGAGGTTGAAAGATGGGGCCCCTAGGAGGTTGAAATGTTACTGCATTGGCTTCTCCTTCCTTCTTCTTCACTGATCCAGTTGAGGGTTTTTTTGCAGTGTTCGTTCCTGAAGGAATATGAGTAATCTTTCCACTCTTCAGACCATTCTCGACTCTTTCTCCGATGATGACTATGTCAGAGAAATTTGAGGAGATGCTTCCAATCATCCTATCATAGAAAGGTGCCCGTAGTGTATCAATAAACAATGCTACCATTTCTTTATCAGACAATGGGGGTTCCACTTGAGCTGCTAATTCTCTCCATCTTTGAGCATACTCCTTGAACGACTCTTGATCCTTTTTTGACATGCTTTGCAATTCCCATCGGTCTGGTGCCATGTCGATATTGTATTTGTACTGTTTGAGGAAAGCATCGGCCAAATCCTTCCAGCAACGAATATGGGAATGCTCAAGGTGCATGTACCAACTTAAAGCTGCCCCAGTTAAACTGTCTTGGAAGAAATGAATCAGCAACTTGTCATCATGAGCATGGGATGCCATCTTCCTACAATACATGGTCAGATGACTTTTTGGACAAGTGGTTCCTTTGTACCTATCAAACTCTGGCACTTTAAACTTTGGAGGTATAACTACATCAGGAAGAAGGCAAAGATCTGCAGCTGCTCTGATGTTGTAGCTACTACCTTCTATAGCTCGTAGTCTCGCCTCTAACATCTGTAATTTTCCTTGCTCACAAGGGTTAAGTTGATTAAACCCTTCTGTGCCTTGGTGGAGATTAGGCTGAGATTGCAGGGTGGCTTATGCGTTAAACTTGGAAGGTGCTTCAGGAGTTCTTGTGGCCAGTCTTGGATTAACTGGATGGGCTTGAGTGGCCCGCGGGTCAGCCTCAGCTTCCGGGGCTACATAACCAGGGGGAAGGCCATATTCTGGCCATTGGTCCTCTTGAGAATCGACATGTTCTTGCACAGGTTTGTTGTAATGCAGAGTGAGTGGTGTCTTTGACTGAGCCTGGGGGGTCTGTTCAGAGTCTTTCTTTTCCAAAGCTCGCAAAGCTCCTAGGACCAGTGTCATCTGCTCCTTTAGTTGGTTGAGCTCACTCCTCAATTCTTCATTCTGTTGTTCTAACTCATCCATGATCTTGGATTGCGAGTGAGTTCTGTAGGGATGTCGGAGGAACAACTTGCCTGCTTTGTTATTTTTCTTTTATCTAGTATGGAAACATGATGTTAGTATGTAAAGAAAAAATAAAGGTTAATGAGGGAATAATTTCATTTGAGCATTCAAAGTTATGGAAGTTCCCCACACTTCTATTCAAGGACCACTCGTCTCGAGATGGAAGTGTGGTTGACACTCAACTTAAGGGAGTATTCACTCCTCAATAGGTGGGGTCTTTGTCAACTAGCAATGCAGTTCGTGACCCATATCTTCAATCAGGGACCACTCATCTCAACATGAAGACATGGTTGACGCCTAATCCAAGGGAGTATTCACTCCTCAATGGATAGGGTCTTGACCAAAGCAACCAACAAGCAAAGTAACCCATATCTTCAATCAAGGACCACTCGTCTCAAGATGAAGACATGGTTGACTCCTAATCCAAGGGAGTATTCACTCCTCAATGGATAGGGTCTTGACCAAAGCAACCAACAAGCAAAGTAACCCATATCTTCGATCCAGGACCACTCGTCTCCAGATGAAGACATGGTTGACGCCTAATCCAAGGAAGTATTCACTCCTCAATGGATAGGATCTTGACCAAAGCAGCCAACAAGCGAAGTGGAACATCAAAATATCACTTTATTTGATTGACAATGTGAGGAATAATACAAAGTAGTTAGGAACGAGTTGCCATGCAACATTACATCAATGATTTCATTCACCTATAACTCCTAGTTAGCTTCTCACAATATTTCATCAGCTCATAGGTTTGCTGAGGGAGATCCTTTATACCAATTTCTTCTATTGCACCTTGAAAATAGCCGGCCAATTTCGCAGTATGGTGTTGGACACAATAAGTCATATCTTGACATTTCTTTTTCCATCGATTCCTTTCCTCTTTGTAGTATGCTACAAACGATTTCCATTCTTTCACTAATTCGTTCTCTTCACTTTCAAGCTTTTGAACTTTGGATTTGAACTTCTCTTGCTCTTGTGTCAATTGCTCAAGCTCCTTCCTTAGTCTTTCCTGGTTCTGGTTAGCTTTTGCTAGTGCAGCAAGCTGGTCACCCACTAGATTTCTCCATTTGGTCGCTTCATCACGTGTTGCGGTTAGATCGCCCTGCATGACTTCTACCTCCTTCTCTTGTATGCATTTTTCTGTTTCCCATTGTTCCTTTTCAATCTGAATCATGGTCATCTCCTCTTCCATCTTCTTAATTATGCCATGCATCTTCTCGAGTTCAGTTAAGGTGATATCTGTTTTCTTTTCTTTCTCCTTTCTTGCCTTTTTTGCACTACCACGATCATCATTAATGTGAATACACTCTTCTTTCAGATGGGCTATTTCCATGTCTTTCTTTGCACATTGTCTCTTGAGAACTTCCACTTCCACTCTAGCCTGTGCCTCTCTTTCTTCCACCAACCTCAGTTGTGCTTTCATGGTTTCTAATTGAGAGGTTAAGGAAACGATTTCTGGGCTTGACTCTTGGGGTGATGCCCCCTTGTGTGGGATCTTGTTAAAGGTTGGATCACATGCTCTTCTCGACTCCCTTCACTTCTTATACTCAGCCGAAACAGTTACACGTGGTTTTCCAAGTTCTCTTTCTCCTTTCCTTCTTATATGCTCCCAAGCAGTTCTGACTTCCTCTTGTATCTCATTAGTGTTGTCCGCACCATATTGAAAACTCCACCCATCCATCTCTTCACTTCTAGGGACGACCTGAGTCCATTTAAGCTGCCTAAGGGCTATAACCGGAGTGTAGGTTATACACCCTCGAGGTCCCATTAATGGAACATTGGAAAATTTCCCGCAACAGAGAATGGTATCTTTAGGGTGATACCAAGGACATACCCACGGGAAGTGCTCTGGACTGAACTTCAGGAAGTCTTCCTTCCACGCACGAGCTTCTTGCTTCTTAATCGGGATGCGACTAAAGCTTTTCAAAGGATCTGGCATAGGACCCATATGATTAGCCGCATACAGGTGAGTCATAATCCAAATATATAGGAGATGCGCACAACATCGCAGAGTCCCTCCATTCTTGTGACGGCATACCTCCATGGAAAGCAATGTCTCTGCTAAGATGGCTGGAATAGGATTTGCCCCATGTGTTTCCCACTGATGCAACACATCCATGGCTTCTTGGTCAACCATGCCAAGTTTGAATGGGAATAGAACCAGCCCATAAATTAATAATGCTAGAGTCTTGTTGAAGTTCTCCCAATTTCCTAGCTTGGCTTGTCTTTCCAAGTGATCTTCAAGCAGCGACTTCTTCCAGGCGGTCTTCTCAATTTCTGCTTGATCTGGCTGCAAGCCAATCATCTTAGCTATTTTCTTCCCTCCTACACGATTTCCTTTATAGAGATACACCCCAGCTTTCTCGTTACATGGTATCCTCAACATCATCTCATACTCTTCTATAGTGGGCACTAGATCCAAACCAGGCAATTCCAGACATTTGAGGTTTGAATTCCAGAACTGAGCCAAGACACTCAACACAGGTGCTTCTACTGTAATGGATAATAAATCCAGAAGCGAACCATATTTCTTCTTAAAGTTTACACAAGCTTCTTTGGTCATTTTCTTGCAAGCTGCATTCACCTTTTGAAGATCATTGATCTGTGCAGTAATTCTGATGCTTCTCATTTGGTCATATACATTGCTAGTACAACCTTGAACTTCTTTCATTTGAACGCAAGAGAAAAGATGGATAAATGGTTAAGTAAGTCAAAGAAAATAAAGGCAAGAGAAAAAGGAAGAATAACAAGGAATGGATAAATGATGCAATGCCATGTGTAAAATATGCATGAACCTATATGCCTAAGATATTATGCGTAGGCTTATATGAACATGTTAAAAAATGCATGGACCTATATCGAAGTTTTTTTTTTTTATTAATTTTTTTAATAAATTTTCTTCTTATTAAAAACCCAACTGAAACATGATAAATGTATGATTTTTTTTATTTTTTATGTAGAAATGTGATAAAAAAAATTAATTCTAAAAAGGAGGATGAACATGTTATTTATATATTTTTTTTAAAATATCCAAAAAGAAAACAATGCATGAGCCTATATGATTATTATTTTTTTTAAAAGTCCAAAAAAATGAACGCACCTAATATATAATTTTTTGTATGAATGTGTTATTTTTATTTTTTTGTTTATCTAAAAAATAAAAAACGTATAAAATTTTTCTAAAAGCCCAAATAAACACAAAAATGTATCTAAATATGTGATTTATAAATGTGAAAGAAAAAAAAATGTATGAACATGTTATTTTTGTTTTTTGTTTATCTAAGTATTCAAAAAGAAAAAAAATGCATAACATTTTTTATTTTCTAAAAGTCAAGCTAAAACACAAAAGAAGAAAAACAAAAATATATCCAAACATGTGATTTTTTATTTATAAATGTGAGAAAAAAAATGCATGACATGTTATTTTTGTTTTTTTGTTTATCTAAATACAAAAACAATGCATCATTTTTTTTATTTTCTAAAAGCCCGTGCGAAAAATTTTAAAACAAATGTATGAACATGTTATTTGGTTTTTTTTTATCTAAATGTAAAAAAAATAAAATAAAATAAAAAATAAAAAAAATACATGAAATTTTTATTTTTCTGAAAGCCTATCTAAAATAAAAAATGAATACACCTAGGATGTAAATTTTTTTTTAAAGAAAATGCATGAATGTGTTATTTATTTTTTTTCCTAAATGTTTAGAAATTTTTTTATTTTTCAAAAGGTCCAACTCAAATAAAAACTGAATATACCTATAATGTGAATTTTTTTAAGAAAATGCATGAACGTGTTCAGAAAAGTTTTTTTTTTTCGAATAGCCCAACTGAAACAAAAACTGGATATACCTAGGATGTGATTTTTTTTAGAAAATGCATGAACGTGTTATTTTTTTTTTCTAAATGTTCAAAAAAGTGTTTTTTTTATTTTTCGAAAAGCCCAACTCAAATAAAAACTGAATATACCTATAATGTGATTATTATTTTTTTGTAATGCATGAACGTGCTATTTTTGTTTTTTTCTAAATTTTCAGAATTTTTTTATTTTTCGAAAAGTCCAACTAAATGTACCTAACATGCGATTTTTATGTATACATGTGATAACATATTTATAAAAAGAAATTAACGAACATGTTATTTTTATTTCCTTTTTTCTAAATGTCCAAAAAATGCATGAATTTTTTTATTTTTTCTTAAAGCCCAAAAAAAATTGAATATATTTACAATTTAAAAAAAATAAAAAAAATAAAAAAAAAATCTATGATTGAGATTCATGTCCAAATTTAAAAATTTAGTATTATTTTCGATGAAAAAATGATGATAATGATGTGATTGATTGGCTATGCTCATGTGTTATAATATGATGAGATGTGAATATACATGTGCAAGATAAAAAGAAAGAAACATGCTCCCCATGTGTCCTGTTTTAGGTGAAAAACTAAGGAAGGATATTACTAATGTTCATGTCCTAACTTTGGAAGGTTTCTTAATTCTTTCTATGTGCATGGTTTCATGGGTAGATCTAGACACCTCACAGTTTATCATGGCCCTCAGATTGCCCTTATCATATAGAAAAGACCCAGTTCTTGAACCAGTCATAAGTAGGGAAATGCCCTCTCAATATGACTAACTCATGATACCAGTAACACTCTGAGTGGTGACTTAACAATTACCAAGTGGGCATGAAGCCCCTCAATAGAAACCATCGAGACACCCGCTAATCCTAGGCTTGCACAAGCTCGGGTATAGAGCCCAAAAAGTGTGTGAGGTAAGTGAGAGTGAATTGTGTGAAGGGGGCATACAAACCTTTAAATCTAAAACTACCCAACCCCACCTGCAACACAAACAAGCAACCAAGAATATACAGCAGAAAGTCTTCTACCCTGTGGTTCACAACATTGAGTATATACAAACACCCTATGATTCACAATACTGAATATATACAAACACAACGAGCACGAGAGGAAAAATCACATTGAATATATACAAAAACAACGAATACGAACAAAAAATAAATAAATAAATAAAAATCACAACATTGAATATATACAAGCACAATGATCACGAACAAGATAGAAAAAGAATAAACAATATTTACATAAAAATGAAAAAGAGTGAAATAAATAAAAATAAAGTTAGAGGGAACATGCACAATTAATCAGATTAGGCTTAACTCTCACAAAATCCCCAGTGGAGTCGCCATCTGTCGCAACCGGGATCACGACGGGACGACGAACAAAAGCTTTTAATTAGAAAAACAGAGGAGTCGCCACCAAAATTTATTAAAGAAAATTTTGGAAAAACTTAAAAAATATGATCTTTGAAACCAGTTTGGGTTCGGGAGTTATTTACGCATAGGGAAGGTACTAGCACCCTATGACGTCCATTAAAATGGTTACCTCCTAATTGATTATGCACATATACCATTAACTTTCAAAAAAATTATTTCACTCAAATAAAAAATATTTTTATTGATTTGTATTGTTAATAAACCCCTCCCTTTTTTTTGAATTTTTTAAAGGAAATGCATAGGGTTCAAGGTAGCAAATGGCTACTCAATAAACCCTTACAAATCAAACGGTATCAAAGGTGGATCAACCACTCAATTAACACCGCTTGACCCCTCATATGAAAAAAAAAAGAGTAATCAATCAGGATTCACAAATTTAATTTTAAACTGATTAGGATATTAGGGGATTTCACATATTCAGTTTTGGAAATCGGGAACATGTATCGTTATAGCAAACATCAGACAACAAGGAAGCATATGGCATATCAGGGATAGATTCTATACATCAGGAATAAAAGATAGAAACATGAGACAAAACAAATAGGGGACAACGAATTAACATTAGGGGCATATTCTACGTGTCAGAGTTAGGAATTGGGGAAACAAGCACAAAACAAAGCAGGATAAAGATGTTACCTAGTTGTCGAAGCTTTGATCTGATTTGCCCTCCTTTGTTGCTCTCCTTGCTATGTATGACGTCCTACGTCCAGTGCTCTTTCTCACGTACATCTGTGTGTATCTCTATGTATACTGTCTATCGTAGGTAGGTCTGTCTCTGTGTATAGCGTAGGTCCCCTTTTCTGATACGTTTCCCTTATTTATATGCCTTGCTCATTATCTGAAAGTACTCTGCCACTACCCCACTAAGCAATAATCACTCCCCCACTTCCCGTTAACTGCTCTTCCACTACCCCATTTCCTGTTAACTACTCTTCCACTATCCCCTACCTATCAGAAAAGATAACTCCCTTATCCCTATTTATCTTATTAATTTTTATTAATCAATTGTTTATCTTTTATTATTTTTTATTATTATTATTTTTTTAATTTTATAAATACGGACAAAATTAGTTATTCACAAGGACTTATCATGGACCAAGTGCAAAACTTCATGGTACCAAGCTCATATGACAAGAACAATTGAAAATGAACCCTTGCTCAAGCACCTTTAGCATTCGGCCACTCCTAAATAAATTAGGAGATCTTGAGTTTAAAATCTTGTTTAGGCAATAAAGTGGAACCTAATCCAAGTATAATTAAGGAATTATAAGTTTTAAAGGAACTTGAAATTGTTTAAGGATGCATTCGACCACTTTGTTAAAACTAAGTAAAAATATGCTAAATTCCATAACACCAAAACCATGAAAAGACAATAAAGGAAAAGGAACCTTGTCTTACCCACTTAGGGAATTCAGTAACTCTGCTAATAAATAAGAAAACTTGAGTTAAAATTTAAATTGAGGTATAAAGTAGAACCTAAACAAGTTTAAGGAATAAATTTGAAAGTTTAGAAAGATTTGGTGATGGTTGGATAACATTTGGACATATGTACACTATTAGTAATAATTAGTTAAGAAAACTTGCTAAAATTTAAAAATGGATTAAAGGTAGCTTAAGGAGGTGATTAGAAGATAAATATGTAATAGAGAAAGGAGTAAGGACCTTCAGCCATGCTCTTTATATAAGGAAGAAAAACTTTAAACTTTTTATAGTTGGTGTAAATGATGGCCTAAACTTTAATTAGTGTAAATCACCTTCCTAAAAGAAGAAAAATTGAATTATAAGGCCTTGAAACTAATGATTAAGCTCTCAACCTTCTAGGGAATTAATAGACAAATAGACCAATTTGGATGTTTAAGAATATTTACAAAGTCATGAGTGGAAAACTTAAAAGTTTAAAAGAAAATAAAACAAGTAATTAGGTTAACAAATGGATCATACCTAATTAGCTAAGTTACTTTTCAAGAGGCATAAAACATGTAACACTTAAACTTGAATTAAGTAAATGATGCATAATACTTTCAATTAATGACACAAAGATTAAACTATGAAAAAGGTCATTAGACCATCTAAAGAAGAAGTAAGAATACACCATAACCTTTTATTAAAAGTTTTAACAAGAACTTGACCTTTGATAAGAGGAAAGGTTGAGAGATAACTTAGAAGAATGAGTGATGTAGATTCCATGAGTGCCTTATCATAAATGTTAATAATTGAGCAAATTGGACAAGTTATGAAAGCAAGTGAATGTGTTGTCCAAAAATTTATATCAAGCTAAAGTAAGAATTGAAGATGAATCTTTGCTTGAGATTATTATGTCAATTTTTTGTGGTACTTTATGAGTACATAAAGAGTAATGTGAAATGTATGAATGATTAAAGAATGATATTATACATGATGATCATGTATGGATGATCAAGTAAAGTAGCAGAGACAAAGAGAAGATATTATTTGACTATTGTTAATGTATGTCTATGTCTTAATTATCACTAAGAGAGAGTGATAGAGAATAGATGTGAGATATGTAAGACATAGAAGAAATGATAGTCAAATAATATCTATGATGTGATCCCAAAGACTTATGATGTTTAAATAAGTTATATTCTTAATTAAAGATAATTTATCTGTATAAAAGAGATCCACTTTAGCAAGAGTTTTTGAAAGATTAAAATTAAACTTGTAGATGTCGCAACCGTAATTCCGACGAGACAACGAACCCGCTAAAATTTTTTTATAAAAAAAAATATATTTTATATGATTAATGCGGAGTCGCCACCAGATTTTTATTTAAGGGAAAAATATTTGGAAAAAACCCAGACTCGAGGATGAGATTCGAAGTTCGGGAGTTAGTTACGAATGGGGAAGGTGTTAGGCACCCCACCCGCCCGTTCCGAAGAATGGTACCCTTAAAATGAGTGTGTGATTATTTGAAACTTGTTTGATCCCCTTTTATTAGCGTGAAAATAAATACTTGAGGGAGGTTAGCCTGACAGGACTTGATCCTGCTCCTACGTATTCCCTGGTGCAATGGAAATTCAAGGCTTACGTAGTTCTAGTTGGTTTGAAGGCTTGACCTTCGAATAGAGTTTAAATTGAAAAGAAAACATGTTGTTTTTTTTTTTAAAAAAAAACATTTTGATGGTGCAATCCCAATCCACATATGCACAGGACCCAAGACAACTACGGCTGCACTTGGACCCATACAGACCTCTAAACAACGAACAGCAGAAAAAGCTACCAGTTCGTTTTTAGGGCCCATTGCGTGAGATTAAGAAAGCAAAGACGAGATTTTTATTTAACTGAAAACAAAGTAAAGGAGGGGCAATCCCAATCCACATATGCACAGGGTCCAAGACAACTACGGCTGCACTTAGGCCCATACAGACCTCTAAACAATGAACTGCAGAAAAAGCTACCAGTTCGTTTTTAGGGCCTATTGCGTGAGATTAAGGAATGCAAAATGGGTTTTTATTTGTTTGAAAACGAGGAGGAGGAGGAGCAATCCTAATCCACATATGCACAGGGCCCAAGACAACAACGGCTGCACTTGGACCCATACAGACCTCTAAACAACGAACAGCAGAAAAAGCTACTAGTTCGTCTTTAGTGCCCATTGCGTGAGATTAAGGAAAGCAAAAAAGATTTTCATTTAATCGTTTTCTTGATTTTTAAATACCGGAAGCGCGTGAGCTTAATCGGACACTTGAGAAAAGGAATTGGTTGAAAAGAAATAGTTGACTCGAAATTTTATGGAAAATTAAATTTGATTTAGTTAGAGAAATAGAATCTAAAAGAAATTGGGCTTGATTTGGGAAAAGGGTTAAATGTTATTTGAAGAAGAAAGAAAAAAAAAATGACCAAAAAAGATCTTAAAAAAAAGTTTGGGGGTTAAAATGTAAATATGGAAAGTTGAGGGGCTGATATGCAATTGTGAAAAGTTGAGGGGAATTTTTGCAATTATAGAAACTCTGAGGGACTGATCCGCAATTATTGATAATCTGAGGGACCGATTCATAATTATAGAAAATTTGGGGGACTGATTAGGAATTTTTTAAAATTTTGGGAAATTGTGATTATTTGCAAACAGGGGTTCTTCCTCCTAGACACCCCCTGTTAGAGCTTGGTCGGACTTCCACCATTTTGAGCCTCGATGAGGTTCTGGGAGTGCTTTCTCCCTTCAATAGCATGAGCATTAATGGAAAATTAAGCACCGCCCTCTGACCATGAGGCCTAGCAAACTGCATAGTGATATCTTGAGGATTCTTAATGGCAATAGTATCTCCTAGCAGCAAGCTGGAACTTCTCCCAAGGATAAATATATATGTGTTATCGGCGCGATGCTTGAGGATGTGACGATCTATTTGTAAGTCACAATTTATGGTGCCGAGATGAACATCGGCGGCGAGCGTTGTTTGGATGTCGTCTTCTTCTTGCAGAGCAGAGGTTGTGGCAGCGGCGGCCATGGCTCCGAGAGGTGGGAGAAGTGGTGGTGGTGTTGTTGCGTTCTCTAGGAAAGAGGATTTCAAACCTTATGCCTAACCCCACCCCTGTTTTGGGTTCCCTCTACTTGGCTCGAAACTCTATTGACAAGGGAACAAATAAGAACTATAGAGTGGTGCTAAGCTCGCGGTTGTGACTGGTTTTGGTGTAGTTTATCAGACCGACTTGACCCTTGGGGTGCTAGGTTGACGACGAAGCTTCACGCCAAGGGAACCAGATTGGTACGACCAAGGCTATGACGCTGCTATTGGTCCAGGGACTCCGCTAGTGCTAGGGATCTCTCTCTATGCCCTATTCCATGTGCTACGCCCATCGAACAGCTCGACAACATAATTGTGCTAATGCAAGGACAGGATTGAGGCCGTCTTTCTACAATTACCTTAGGAGCATGTGATTTCGTTTAATTAAGCGTTACCTCTAGATTTGAAAAAGAGACTCCAATCTCCTCTATCTCTTATTTCTTTATGTTATTTTATTGTATTTAGGCAATGACTACTATTCATTTCATGAGAAAATGCAAGGATCTGATTATACAGACCAGGAAGAAGCGGGTTCGAACGCTAACTTGAGCGACGACGCCTCAAGGAATTTCCCTTTCTTTTCGAATGGAGTTGGACCAGACTTGGCGTTGGGTTGATTGTTCTCAGGTGCTCCAAGTGTTCGCTATATGCTTAACGATGGGGAAGCTTGAGAAAGATAGGGGCAGATTGAGAGAGCAAAAGGCAGAGGGAAGGCTCTGGGAGTAAGATCCAAGCTAGTTACCCTAAAAAAAAACCTAGAGAGTGGCCCTTCCCCTCTTTTATATCCATATTTTCCAATTCTTTCCTCCTTTTCGTATCCCTATTTTCCTTTTTATTACTACTATTTACTTGTTAAATTTTGTTTATTATGTTCATTTTACTCTACTCATTTATTTATTTTTATCATTTTTGTTTTTCTTCTTTTCCCTATCTCCTTCCTATCTATTTGTATATTTATTTATTTTATTTTATTATATATTTTATATATATATATATATATATTATACTTTTATGTATTTTTTTGATTTGATTTTCTTATTTTACATTATTAATATTTTTATTTTATTTTTCAGATTTTGTTACTTTTATTTTTGCTTTTATATTTTTAATTTTATTTTCTTTTTTCAATTTTAATTTTTATTTCATATTTTTTATTTTTTCAATTTTATTTTTGAATTTCCTTTTTCAGATCTTTAGTTTTTAAATTTATTTTTCAGATTTTTAATTTTCCTTTTTTCAATTTTTAGATTACCTTTTTTATATTTTTTAATATTATTTTTTCAGATTTTTAATTTTTATATTTCTTTTCATATATATTTTTTTCTTTTCAGATTTTTAATCATTTTTATTTTTCAGATTTTTAATTTTGTTTTTGAATTCTTTTTAAATTTATTATTATTTATTATTTATTTTTTATTTTATTTCATTATTATTATTTTATTTATTTATTTTGATGTTTTTCCTTTTTACCTTACTCTGTATATTTTCTTTTTGTTGACTATTATTATTATTATTATTATTATTTTCCATTTTCTTTTTCTATGTACCTTTTCGCTTTCTACTTTCTGCTTTTTCTTGCTTCTCTGTTTTCTCTGCTTTTCTTGATTGTTCACATAAATAAAATGAAGAATTCTAGTAAACTGAAGTGTCGGGGATGAAAGTGATGATACTAAACCTAGGGTAGAATCCTACTAAGAAACTTAGTTTCTCCCTCCTTTTTCCTTCATCTTCTTCCTAGACGCTTAGGATGTCTTTTGCAAACATGGTACATGCAGAAGATTCCTAATCATCTGAAGGAGAAGCAGACCTACAAATATCGTCCCATTATTACAACACTTTACTTGTTTGGTTTTCGCAGGGCAATTCTCCATATCCCAAGCCTACCCATTCCAAGCGTTCCAAGAAATGGCTGATGGGAGCAGTACCATCATCAATTTTTGGAGCAGTACCATCATGTTGTACCGTCATCAATCCTGAAGTGTTTATGGTTGGAGCAGTACCGTCATCAATCTTGAAGTTTTTTGCATATTTCTAATTTTTGGAAGAAAGAGAAGAAAGGCATGCCCATAATGTATATTTTGTAAATAGATGGATGGATGCATGAATCTTATTTACTAATAGGTAGTTTCATAAATATTTAATATGTATATGGTAGAAATAAATATGTATGTAATTAAAGTGTATAAAGTAAGATATGATTAAGTGTGTAAAGGCTTTAGTTCCTTAACCTAACTACGTATGTGTAAATAAGGACTGTATAATTATATTATGTATATAGTTTTTATGTTTGAGTTGTGTTATATTATGTATGAATATGGTTTGTTTGAGTTATATTGAATTGTTTTACTACTTACTAGAGAAAATTAAAAGCCAGAAATAATTTGTAATGTTAACAAGTTATACGTGCACGAGAGTGCTTAGTCGTTTAAATTTTGCTACGAACGTTAATTCGACGAGGCTTGCGTTTTATATCAAAGAGTTTTAATTAAAGTATTTAAAAAAAATTACCGTATTTTCACTAATAATTATTTCCTAAAAGATTCTGCATCATGAGATAATAGTTTATTAATGTAACCAAGAGTACGACTTAAGCGTAAAAATGGTTTTCATTATTAGGGTGTTATAGCTCCAAGACCTGAGCTCAAACCTTCTCAAGTTCCTTCTCAACACCATGAGTCCTATGTTCCCCACATTTCTGCATTAACAATCTCCTTAAAATCACCTATCTCCTACTAGCCTTTCCCCAAAGCTTAAATGTGTCAATAGTTATAGGGAAAATGAATATATGAAAATGTTGTCAAAGAAATAGAAGGCAAGTTATTATAAATAACCCTTCATTACAAACAGTTCATAAGATCCAAGAGTAAAAAGTCTCTTACATGAAGCTTGATTGGTATATCATGGCCACAATTCTTGTCATTAAAGCTATGTTTGAAGAGAAGGATTTAATGGTGATCAACCACATATTAAGATAGGCATAGCCAAATGAAGAACATGACAAGGAAATAGGAGTAGTTAGGGAAGGAGCTTGGATATCCAAAGATTGTTTGTAGATCTTGAATCTAGAAGATGATAAAGGGGTTCATCAAATCCATCTATTTTGAATTCACAACCAATTTAGTTGGATCCTCAGTAAGGCTCTTCCCTTTGTTGGTTGTAGTAGCTTGCATCTTCTATATGCGAGGTGGAAAGTCTTGCAAAGAAATCATAATGACATTTTTTAAGGCCCCATGTGACCATAGGATGTCTAAAGTAGCTTTGGGCCCTAAAGTTGAGGAAGGTGAATTAAGATCAGAAGTCTTTGAACGGCCAAACTCCTCGGACCTTTACTAATAAATAAAGTCAATATTACATTGTTGATGAGATCATTGTTGGGGCTCTTCTTTTTCTTTTTTCATTTTTAAAGGCCATGAGCATGCTAGGACCAACCATTGATTCTGATAGGATAATATCATAAATAGATTAGGAATATGAAGGAAAGAGTAAAATAAGAATGAAAGAAAGAATTTAAGTTGAAAAAATAAAAAAATGGGAATATTTGTATTAGAGTTATAATTTCTCTTTGAGAGGTGTTTATTATCCTTTTACAAGAAAAGGCCTTATACTTTTCTACATTTTGTCCGAGGAAGCACCTAAAATAATTTTCTCCCTCAACTATAGTTATTTTATCCAAGATGAAGAAAAAATAATTCTTTTCTTAGTAAAAAGTGATCTATTGTTTTAGGCTTGATAAAAAATGGAACTTGTACATCAAATCCTTCAACATGTTTCACTTATTCATGAAGAATTCATATTTAAAGTTAAGTTGATTTCTCTTGAACAAATTTTTGTAATTATTGAATCTCATCAGCAATATTCTTTGAGGTAAATCTTGAGGCTTCTCTTTTTTTTTTTAATTACCATGGACCTTCGCTATAATGAGAAAAAGGCTTGAGACAAGAGAATGGTTAAAGGCCTCACACACCAATTGAAACAGTCTCCACACACCATTCATTTTGATGAAATTGTGTAAAGCATAAATATAACCTTGTTAACATTATTATCTTGAAAGACTCTAATGGTAACTTCATTTTAAGGGTGATCATCGTCCAATCATACATAAAAAAATAATGTATAAAAGCTTCTAAAGGAGGTAAATGGTAGACTCACTCTTTTAAGAGTGATGATCTAGCTTACATGGAATAACATATCCGACTAACCATATCAAGTGAAAGTTCACTCTAAGATTTAGTAATTTCAAAAGAAATCCAATGGTAAGGATCTAAAGCAACTCCCTCAAAATAAGGCTAACAACATGAGGACATCTGTCTAGAGATTCCATTTTGTAGGGAGTCTCAATCCAATAAAGCGAAAGAAATATCCTTTATCTTATGATTATCCAAAATGAAATTTTTCATTGAATCCTTCAACATCCTTCACTTATTCGATCTTGAAGAATTCCTGGTGAAAATTAACTTGATTTCTCTTGTACAAATTGGAATAGTTGTTAAAGAAAGATTTTGTATCATCAATATTCTTCAAAGTAAGTTTTAAGGTTCCTTCTCATTTCTTGAATTACCATGGACCTTCACCATGGTGAGAAAAAGGCTTGGTATAAGAGCATGGTTGAAGGCCTCACACACTAATTCAAAATGTTGCTATATATGCCCACCTATTTGATGGTAATTGTGTAAGGCTCAAATCTAACCTTTTTAAAACTATTTGCTTTAAATACTACTTTGTAACTTGATTTTAAGGATGATCACTACATAGTCATACATATAAAAATAAACTCCTAAGACTTCCAAAGGAGATAGATGGTAGACTCATTCTTTTAAGATCAATGAGATGGTCTAATTCATCCTGCCAATGTGAAAGTTCACTTTAAGTCTTAATAAATTTAGAGGAAATCCAATGGTAAAGGTCTAAAGCAATTCTCTCAAAGTGAGATTGAAAACATGACAAAATCCTTTTGGATATTCCTTTTAATAGGGAGCCTTGGTCTAATAGAAGGGGGAAAATGGATCTTTTATTCTAAAACTTATCCATCAAATCCTTTTACATCTATCACTCATTTGACCTTGAAGAATTCATGCCAAAAGTTAATCGTATTCCTCTCGCAAAATTTGGTATAGTTGTTGAAAAAGGATTTTCCATCCTCAATATTCTTCAAGGTAAGAATTTAGGCCCTTCCCCCTTTCCTAAGTTACCATGGACCTTCATCGTAGTGAGAAAAAGGATCAATGAAAGCATGGTTAAAAGTCTCACATCAATTGAAAAAATCACCATGTATGCCCATTTGTTTGGATGCAATTGTGTAGGGAAAAAATCTATCCTACTTAACTTTGTTTACTTGAAATATTGTAATGGAAACTTAATTTTGAGGATTGTCACCATATATTCATACATATAAAAAATAATGTTTTAAGGCTTCCAAATAAGGTAGATGGTACACACTTTCTTTTAAAATTGCTAAGATGGTCTAGTTCACATTGCAGAATAGATCCCACCAACCTAATCAAGTGAAAGTCCATTTTGAGTCTTAGTAACTTCATAAGAAATACAATGAAAAGCATGTAGACCATCTCCCCCAAAACAAGGCTAAAAACATAAAATCCCTCGACACTTACCTTTTGGTAAAAAGCCTTGGTCCAATAAAAAGGGAAGAAGGGATCTCTTCGTTTTAGGCCTAATCCATGGGAAAATCCCTTGGAAGCTTCCCCTTTTTAGATACTCCTTAGCATAGTGATAACATGTCTCAATCCTTTATTATAATGACCATATGAGGAATGTGTTAGAAAAATGTTAAACTGAGGTGTGTAGTTGTACTGTCCTCAAGGATATTTGCATCTGGTTGCGGTATCTCACAAGATTCAATAACCTCCTCTATAAAAAAATAGCAAGAGTAGAACTAGCAAAGAGATAAGTAAGAAAGGAAACCCAGCAGATAAAGAAGGTAATTTTTTTAATGCGAAAATGGTAAGTTGTGTCTCCTTTATATAGGAGTGGAGCTTTAGAAAATATTGATTATCTGCAAATGGTAATAAAAAAACCCATTTAACATTATAATTAAATTAATTTAAAATTCGACTTTAAATTTAAAATTCAAACAAAAAATTAATTTGTATTTAAATCATGATAATCAAATTTAAACAAGGTTCAGCTAATGTAGACATATTTCAAAAATATCAATCCGAATTAATAATGTAACGAGAAGTTTAAAATCAGATGATTATGTCAAAGGAATAATACGAAATAATTCAGTTTAATCATAATAAATAATTTTAGTTTTTGAAAATAATTATTAGCATCTGACAGCAAAAAAGTGTGGACTACATTATCATGCGCAAAGGAGGGGGAAATTTGTTGATTTGAACTTAACTGGTCCAACCTCATGTGCACGAGATCTTTTCCTTTGCTAACTTATTTACAAGCCCAAAGAGTGGCCAAGTATATAAAGCTTATATGTATCCCTATTCCAAGCAACGTGGGACTTAAGCCTTTTGAAATATAAGTCTTACCAATAATCCCCATATATTTTAAAAGGGTTAACATTTTGAAAAGAAGAGAAAAGTTTAGCTGGGTTTTCTTTTAGTGTAATATGCATAAGGTATGATGTCTTTTGGACTATGAACTAGACTTTACATATATAAGCTTAACTTGCAGCGTTTTGGTAAAGCAGAGCTTCTATGAACCAAAATCACTTTGTTTCAAGTTAAAGGCTTGCTTGTCACATTATTACCCCACAGCTCTTTGCCATTTTCACTAGTTTTGCGCTAATAGGTAATGTGTTTGCATGGTAGTTCATGAATGCTCTAGAGAATGTGCCTCAATCTCATACAAGCGACCCCACTTAACATTCATATAGGTGACCCCACAAGTGTATTCTACATTTAATACACCATCCACAAGAGATATGAGTATCATTAAAATTGTTAAGTTTAACCTCTCGTCCAATGCAGTCTAACACTTATCGCATCATAGGAATGGAAAATTTTTGTTATGCTAAAGGGATCAATAATGACTTGTCTTATCCATATGAACCTTTTTCATAAGGTCTCCAATCACAAAGGTTGGATTCTCGTCATTGTTGATTTTATTATTGGCTCAAGTTTCATTCCCCTTGATCATAAACCATTTTTTCTACCTAATGGTTTGGTCAAAGGATTGGCCCAATTTATTTCTGACTTTACATAATCAATGGAAATAATTTCATTTTTTAGCAGTTATTTATCACATCATGTCTTATACGTATATGTCGATTCTTACCATTGTAAGAGTTATTTTTTGCAATTGTTATTGCAAACCTAATGTCATAATGCATAGACACTGCAGGTGTTGGTTTAATTCCTAATGGAATATTTGTTAAGAAGTTTCTTAAACACTCTACCTCATTTCCAGCTAGTTCCAAAGCAATAAACTCAAACTCTATAATGGATTTTTCAATAATGGTTTGTTTAGGTGATCTTCAAGATATTGCACCACCTCCTAGTGTGAATACATAACCACTAGTAGATTTTGTCTCATCTGAATCTAAAATCTAGTTTGCATCATTGTATCCTTCCAATACAATGATAAATCCACTATATGATATACCATAATTTATGGTACTTAAGTATTTCATTATTCTAACTAATATAGTCTAATTCTCATTATTGGGGGTTCGTGTATATCTACTTAATTTTCCCACAGTATAAGTTATGTCTGGTCAAGAGTAATTCATTAAGTGCAATAGATTCCCAATTATTTGAGCATATTTTGTCTATGAAACAGGTTCTTCTTTATTATTATTTAAGTAATAATTTTTATCATAAGGAGTACTCACTGGTTTTGTACCATAGTGACCAAACTTTTTAAGAAGTTTCTTAATATAGGGTTCTTAAGATAGTATTATATTATCACATTTCCTTATGATTTTAACACCCAAAATCACAGTTACTTCACCCATATCTTTCATGTCAAATTTAGAAGAGAGGAAGATTTTAGTGTTATTCACTATATCATCACAAGTGTCAAAGATAAACATATTATCTACGTACAAGCATATAATCACATATTCATTATTTTCTACTTTAGTATAAATACACTCATCATTCTCAGTAGATAAAAATCCATGACTAATCAAAATATTATCAAATTTTTCATACCATTGTTTAGGTGCTTATTGTAATCCATATAAGGATTTTTAATAATTTTACATACTTTATTTTATTAACTAGAAACCACACTTCCTTTAGGTTATATCATATAAATTTTCTCTTCTAAATATCCATTCAAAAAGGAAGTTTTAACATCCATTTGGTGAATAACTAATTTATAGATTGAGGAAAATGCATTTAAAACTCTAATAGAAGAAATTCTAGTTATAAGAACAAAGGTATCAAAGTAATCTACATTATGTTTTTGGGTAAAAAAAATTTCGACTAAGTGGGATTTACATTTTTCGACAGAACCATCAGGATAATATTTTCTTTTAAAGATCCACTTGTAACTTGTTAGTCTCGCCCCTGGGATTAAATCTACTAAGTTCCTTGTATTACATTACATAATACATTCAAGTTCACTTTTAATAGCCTTTTTCCAAAAATAAGTGTTAGAAGAGTAGATAACTTTAGAATAAGTTAAATGATCTTCCATAAGGTACAAATAAAAGTCATTTCCTAGTAAGGTTTCTGATATGATTCACCCTACGCGAATGAATTGGAATGCGGAAACGATAACGGAACATCTTGAGAATCAGGATAAGATAAGAAAGGGTAAGGTAAGATAAGGTGACATAAGGTAAAGGAACCCGACACAAACCGTGACCTGCCGGAGAGCACCGAAGTTATCAAGAGGAACGTGACCCTTACCGCGACCTGCCGGAAGAACCAACGTTATCAAAGGTAGTTCTTTGCCCAAGAACCAAGGGAATCAACTCACACAGAGATGAAAAACTCTCATAGAGAAAATATGATTAATACTCAAAATCTGTCTTTTCACTGAATCCCTAACCCCTATTTATAGTGAACCTAATCTAGTAAAAAAAGATAATAAATTAGAAATCCTAATTAGATTGCAATTTGAATTGCAACCAATTTAAAATGAATAACTTCTAGATAAATATCAAATCCTAATGTAATCTAAAGTAAATCCTAATGTAATCTATAGTAAATCATAAACTTTATCACTTAAGATCTTCAATGATATGACTACATAAATTAACCCATGTTGGAATTGGGCTTGGATCCACGTAGTCTTTTCCTTGAACTTCCTTGATAAGACCTTCAAGTGCTTGTTCCATACGTTTGGTCCTATTCCACGTTATAGGACCTTTCATTCCTTGTAGATAATCTTCGAGATGATCTCTTTTGCTTATCGTGGTGCCCATGTTCACATCATTCCCTCCTTCTCTGAGAGGATTCGTCCTCAAATCTTGATGGTCATCTGCATCAAATAAGGATAAGTCAGAAACATTGAAAGTGGCACTCATATTACCATAGCTACTTGGAAGATCGATTTTATAAGCATTGTCGTTGATCCTCTCAGTCACTTGAAATGGACCATCTCCTCTAGGATGTAATTTGGAACTTCTTCGATTTGGAAACCGCTCTTTTCGCAAGTGAACGCACACCCAGTCACCAGGGTCAAAGACCACATTGGTGCGTCCTTTGTTTTCCTGCCGAGCATAATGTTCATTCTTCTTCTCAATATTTGCGCGAACCTTGGCATGTAATTTCTGCACAAATTCAGCCTTTTTCTTTCCATCAACATTAAGAGAGTCATTAGTATAAAATGGTAAAACATATAAAAATCCATATACACTCTCAAAAGGTGAAAAGGAAGTAGATGTATGAACAACCCTATTATAGGAAAATTCAACATAAGGAAAAAAATTCTCCCAATCCTTTAAATTCTTTCGGATTATAGCACGTAATAAGGTTCCTAAAGTTCTATTCACAACTTCAGCTTGTCCATCTATTTGTGGATGAGCCACAATAGAGAATAAAAATTTAGTGCCCAACTTACCACAAAAGATTTTCCAAAAGTGACTGAGAAATTTAACATCTCAATCACCTATAATAGTTTTAGGTAAGCCATGCAAATATACAATCTCTTTGAAAAATAAACTAGCAATATGAGTGACATCATTAGTTTTAGAACAGGCAATAAAATGTACCATTTTGCTAAACCTATCTACAACGATAAAATTACTATATTTTCCTTTTGAGGTTCTAGATAGCCTTAGTATAAAATCCACAAAAATATCAGTCCAAATATATTCAGGAATAGGTAAGGGTGTATACAAGTCATGATGCATTACCTTAGATTTTGCTTGTAAGAAAGTAATATATTTTTCACTAATAAGTTTAACATCATGCTTTATTTTTGCCCAAAAAAGATGTTCAATTAAAATATGATAAGATTTTTGAATACCAAAATGCCCAATTAATCTTCTCCTATGAGTCTCTTTAATAAACATTCCCCTTACGCTACACTTAGGTACATACAATTTATTTTTATTAAACAAATATTCGTCTGGCCTAAAATAGTAATGAAAACCATGGTCAGAACACGCTTTCCATAATTGTCCAAATTCAATATCATCTGCATACATGATTTTTAGTAATTCAAATCCAAGTAATTTGGTCTGTAAAGTTGTAAGTAATGCATACCTTCGTGACAGCACATCTACTACAATATTTTCCTTTCCCTTTCTATACTTGATAACATAAGGAAACATCTCATCAAATTCTAGCCACTTGCCATGTCTTTTATCGAGCTTACCTTGGGACGTTAAAAACTTCAAGCTGAGTTTATCAGAATGGATGACAAATTCCGTCGACCAAAGGTAATGTTGCCAAGTTTGTAAGGCGCTCACCAAGGCATAGAGCTTCTTGTCATAGGTTAGATAGTTAAGCATCGCTCCACTAAGTTTCTCACTAAAATATGCCATAGGTTTCGAGTCCTGCATTAAAACAACTCCTATACCCATTCCAGAAGCATCACATTCAATCTTAAAAACTTTATCAAAATTAGGTAAATTTAACACAAGGTCATTAATTAACTTATCTTTTAGCAGATTACAAGCTTGTTCATGTTTGTTATTCCATTTAAAATTAACATTCTTTTTAACAAGTTTATTTAAAGAGGTAGTTATAGAAATAAAATTTTGTACAAACCTCCCATAAAGACTTGCTAAACCATGGAAGCTTCTTCCTTCATTAGCATTTGTAGGCATGAGCCATCCTCTAGTTTCATTAACCTTTTCTTCATCAGCACTAACTCTCGTAATCTTGTTGATGACTCTACAGTCGACGCATATGCACCATGTTCCATCCTTCTTTGGTACTAAGATAACATGAACTGTACATGAACTAAGACTTTTCCTCACAAAGCCTTTATGCATCAACTCCTCTACTTGTCTTTGAATCTCCTTAGCCTCTTTTATAAGAAGTAAACTTCTTGGTGGTTCTCTAAGAAATACATCATCAAATTCCTGCAACAAATATTCAACCACACTAGGAAAAGAAGAGTTATGATTGTTAGTAAGATAAATATCCTTGTACATGAGTACAAGAACTTGTTCCTTTTCCCTCAAAACACTCTCAACCTCTCCTTTGTGAGAAAATACACAAACTTTATTTTCTTTGTCTTTATTTTTTGATTTTTCTTTCTTTTCACTTTCATTCTTTTTTTGACTTTCTACTTTTTCTTTACTTTTTATTTTATCTCTCTTTTTTCTTTCTTGATTTTCTAATTCTTTCTCATTCTTTTCTTGACTTTCTACTTTTTCTTCACTTTCAATTTTATCTCTCTTTTCTCTTTCTTGATTTTCTAATTCTTTTTCTCTCATTCTACATTCTTTTGAATTTTTCATTTGGTCGTAATAAACCTCCTTTGGTCTAGGATCTCCCTTCTCATTAGACCAATTAAACTTCGATGATGAACTAGAAGCATACTTAGGATATTTGCAAGTGCTCCTAGATTTGAGTTGTCTTTCCACTTGAATAGCTTTATGAAGCAATTCATCCATCTCCACATAATGTTGTTGCTCCACCACATCAGTTATCTCTCTTTTTAGCCCTCTAATAAATGTTGTCATAGTGATTTCTCTGTCCTCCTCTACATTGGCTCTTATCATAGCAGTTTCCATCTCCTTATAATAATCTTCAACACTCATGGCGCCTTGAGTAAGACTTTGTAGTTGTTTCCGATGCAAGTCCCTATTATAGTGACTTGGCATAAATCTTCTTCTTATGGCTACTTTCATCTCTTCCCATGTTCGGATATGTGTCTCTCCATATCTCCTCCTATTAAGGATAAATTGATCCCACCAAATATTAGCATAATCGATAAAAGAAAAACTGGCTAGTCTTACCTTTTTCTCCTCTGAGTAATTGTGACAATTAAACACATGCTCCACTTTTCTCTCCCACTCTAGATAAGTTTCTGGTTCGTTCTTTCCTTGGAATAGTGGAAGGGATAATTTAGTACTCCCCAAGTTGTTATCCTTTTCTCGATATTGTCTTCTTTCTCTTAAACTTTCAATGTTTGATTCTAAGTTCTTCCTCCAATCTCTTTCTTCATCACGGTGAAGTGATCATTGAGGACTACTTCTACGAGACACCCAAGATCTCCTTCTCGAACAATCCTCCATGTCCTCCAACCTCCTGTTCAATTGTTGGAATTGATCTTGAATTGATTTCATGAATACTTTTAGATCCATCTCAGTTTGATGGAGTTCACTACTCATGTTGGCAATGCTGCAAATTGAACAAAATAAATAAATTAGAATAATAAGGCCCCACAAGTCACTCCCTTAGTGTTTGCCCTCAATATTGACGCTCTTCACTCGTGTTTACACTCGAATTGGCTTTTTCTATAATGCTCTAACCAACTCTTGCCTTTTACCTCTCGATTCTCCTTATAAATCCTTGAACTAAGAACTTCCCAAGTTGATCTTCCCACAGATAACAAAAGAGTCACAGATACACAAGATGAATAAGGTAAGGAATATTGGTCAAGAATTAAGAACTTAAAGAAATTATATTGAATGAAGACTGATTTGTTTTTTTTTTTTCAATTGTCTTGAATTTCCTTTTTTTTCTATCACAACTTCTTTTTTTAATTTCTATCAAAAAAAAAAATTTCTTCTTTTTTTTTGAATTTTTTTTTTATCAAAACTCCTTTTTTTTGGAATATTTGGTAGGTAACAACTTTAACACAAGAAAATAAAACAAAGGATAGATGACACCTGATTCCAAGAGTCGAAGCTCTGATGCCAAATGATATGATTCACCCTACGCGAATGAATCGGAATGCGGAAACGATAACGGAACGTCTTGAGAATCAGGATAAGATAAGAAAGGGTAAGGTAAGATAAGGTGAGATAAGGTAAAGGAATCCGACACAAACCGCGACCTGCCGGAGAGCACCGAAGTTATCAAGAGGAACGTGACCCTTACCGCGACCTGCCGGAAGAACCAACGTTATCAAAGGTAGTTCTTTGCCCAAGAACCAAGGGAATCAACTCACATAGAGATGAAAAACTCTCATAGAGAAAATATGATTAATACTCAAAATCTATCTTTTCACTGAATCCCTAACCCCTATTTATAGTGAACCTAATCTAGTAAAAAAAGATAATAAATTAGAAATCCTAATTATATTGCAATTTGAATTGCAACCAATTTAACACGAATAACTTCTAGATAAATATCAAATCCTAATGTAATCTAAAGTAAATCCTAATGTAATCTATAGTAAATCATAAACTTTATCACTTAAGATCTTCAATGATATGACTACATAAATTAACCCATGTTGGAATTGGGCTTGGATCCACGTAGTCTTTTCCTTGAACTTCCTTTATAAGACCTTCAAGTGCTTGTTCCATACGTTTGGTCCTATTCCACGTCATATGACCTTCCATTCCTTGTAGATAATCTTCGAGATGATCTTTTTTGCTTATCGTGGTGCGCACGTTCACATCAGTTTCTTTCCTTTATCTATAACTCCTTCTCAAATATTCATATGGAAGTTCATTATCTTGTATAGAAAAATTTTCATGATTATCTAGATTAGGTTCTTTTGAAATACTTTAAATTTTTATTGGAAAGACATTTTCTATGAATTCAGCACTTTTAGTCTCAATTATAGAGTTTTATCAAGAAGATCACTTTTTAAAACAAGAAATTTATATGAAACACCATGTTGAGCATATCCAATAAATATACATTCAGAAGTTTTAAAGGCTATCTTTCTCTTTTTAGGATCAAGTAACATAACCTTAGTTAAGCCCTTCCCCCTTCCCCACACATACACACTTTTAAGTAAGTTATATTAGGTTTATAACCCTTCCATAATTCATAAGGTATTTTTCCTGTTTTCTTGTGGGGAATCCTATTTTGTCTATGACATGCAGAAATAAAGCTTCACCCCAAAGGTTAATCGGCACATTAGAACTAATGAGCATATCATTCATCATTTCTTTTAATGTCCTATTTTTCCTTTTTGCTACTCCATTTGATTCAGGTGAGTAAAGGGGAGTTACTTTATGTATTATATCTTCTTTTTCAAAAAATTCATTAAAAGTTATATATTCACCACCTCTATCTGGTCTAATTCTTTTAATTTTATATTTAGTTAATTTTCTACTTCTGCTTTATAAGATAAAAACATATTAAACACTTCATCTTTATTCCTAATTAGATATAGTTTGGTATACCTAAACCAATCATTTATAAAGGTTACATAATATTTCTCACCACCTCCAGTCATTGTTTGTTTTAGGTCTCCTAGGTCAGTATGAATTAAATTAAGTAATTTAGTTTCACATTTTACTACAAAACAAGATTTTTTTGGTTAATTTTGTTTCGATATAAATTTCACACTTATTTAAGTATCCATTTTTAATTCTAAAGTTTATGGCATTATTTTGTAGCTTTTTAATATAGTAAAATTTACGTGTCCTCATCCAGCATGCCACAAATCATAAGAATCAATCATATACAGAAGAAGAAAAACAAAACATTCTCACTAATAATTTTGGAAGCATTTAGGACAAATACACAATACCCCTTACCAATAAACATATCATTTTTTGTCATCACAATTTTGTCTTACTCAAAATAAACCTTAACCCCAATCTTTTCCCAATAGAGCCTGACAATCAATGTCACTGTTGGGTCAAAAAAAAATAAAAGTAAATAAAAATGTAGTATAAGGTACAACCTTGGTTTTCTCTCAAGGACCTTGGCACACAATCTGGTTGGATTATATGTTAGAAAACTGGGGGGGTTGTATTTTACTATTAATAAAAACAAAACAAAAATTAATAGGATTAACAATATTAAATATTGATTAACTCGTTAGTTCAATTAATAAGTAACATTATCATAGGTTTAAAAAAATATTTTTGGAATACAATTTCCATTCTTGTTTGGTTTGAATTCAATCAAGCAAACATCAATTAAACTTATGAGTTTCTACTAGGATAACAACTAGAATTCAAATTAATTCATGTTTAGATAACTATACATCACTTGAAATCCCCAAATTAATTCTAAAGAACCAAAGTCACCAAAACCTATAGGAAAGCCCTGATTTTTCTTTAGTTTGAACTTAATCGAGCAACCGCTAAATTAAACTCACGATTTTCCAATATAATAATATCTAAAATTTGAATTAATTCATGTTCAAACGATTAAGCATCACCAGAAGTTCCCAAATTAATTCTTAAGAATTGAAATCACCAAATCTTATAGGAAACCCCATAGTCCTTTTTAATTTTTGCATAAAAATTAAAGAATTAAGCAAATTCCAATTTTAGAATTGCAGCATGAAAGATGAAGTTAAATTAAGCATCCAATTTCATAATTACAAACAACAATTACAATGTATTAAAAGGGAAGAACAAGAAATTACAACAGAAATTCATTTAAGAACAAAAACATCAAATCCCTTACTTATATAATTAAAACCAATGAGCCAACCAAAGAAACTAGTCTTCCATAAGGCTTTTTATGAAATCAAGAATAAGAATAAGAATGAGAATAAAAATTGAAATTTTATTGAGAATTTGGAAAAAGTTTTGATGTCTACAATGTGTTAGAGTTTCTCTTTTTATAAACCAAGTTTTTTTATTAAAACTGAAAATTCAAATTCAAAATTTAAAATAAAGATAAAGACTAAATTATTTATTTTAAATGTAGAATAAGGATCCTTCAAGAATTGATTCCCTTATCCCTTTAGGTTTGCAATTGAATTTCTTATTTACTCTATCATTTGAATTCAAATTATGCACGAAATATAGGTCCTTATCTGACGCCTCTTTTCTCAAATTTTTATGAGCATGTTGACGGTCGAATTAGGGTTTTCCTTATGAACAAATGTTGTAGAAAATTCCATCCTTGATCTTCAGAAATTACCCCCATCTAAAAATAATTTTCTTATCTTAGATATGTTCGTTTTACTGAAACATGTCTGAGTTGTTTGGATAGAAACTCTGAGTCACGATTCAGCCCACAAAACTTTATGATCCATTATAGCTGAGCTACATAGGGATACATGTGATTTTAGGATTTTGTCTCAACTTTCTAATGAATCTAGAATCACTCCAATATCAATTTTATAGCTTAAGATATGGCTTGCAATGAAAAAGGTCAAAAGTCATTAAAATATAAAAATTAACCAATTTTATCACTTAAGCCCAATGAAGCTAATAGTACATTTTGAAGTGTTAGAGTCTTTCAAGATGTGAGCTTGAGAAGAACTTTCTCCTTCCCAAGTACAAGTGCAGTTTAAGAGTCCCAAAGATACACAAGGTCTTCTTTTTTCCCCCACAGTAGTGTAGGAGGTAAACATATTTTTATTAGCACAAATGTGCCTAGTAGCCCTAGAGTCTATCACCCACTTGCTCATATTGGCCCTAGGTAGCTTTTCAATGAGAAACATAATGACTAGTTGATCTTCCATGGTTATGTCTTCATATTTGAAGTCTTCTAAGAGTTTGTGGTATTCATTAATTTGAGTTTTGATGTCTTTATCATCTGTCATTTTCCACGGTAGAAGTTGCTTAATATGAACACCTGTTTTTCAACATCTTCAATCATAAGCTTTATCTTCTTATATTCCCATATTGCCTTGGCTTCCTTATAAGAAAAATACACATTGAAGAGCTCGTTAGAAAATGTACTAAGATAGTGTGTTGGCATACCTTATTTGCATTAGTTCAATTTTCAACAAATTTTGGATCAATTGGTTTATTATCCACAAGTGTGAATGTAACTCCATGCATGTCGAGAATGGAGTAGATCCTTTCCTGTCATCTATGATAGACTTGTCCTCCAAAGATTTCATTTTGGATACATCAGGGAAGGTTTTGGCATATGCAACAGGAGGAGCAGGTGGATTGGCATGAGCAGCAACAAGCATGCCATTTGAGATCAACATGATGGGTGTTGGAAGCCATGAAATATTCTTGATATTATTGGAAAAGTGTTGGGCAGAAACATGTAGTTGCACTATCCTCATTGATATTTGCACTGGTTGTGGTATCTCCCAGGATTCGACAACCTTCTCTGCAAAAGATACCAGGAGTAGTACTAGCAAAGTAAGAAAGGAAACCCAACAGATGAAGAAGGTAATTTTTGGAATGCGAAAATGGTAAGTTATGCCTTCTTTATATAGGAGTGGAGCTTTAGAACAATATTGATTGTAGATAAATGGTAATATAAACCCCATTTAAAACTATAATTAAATTGATTTAAAATTTGAATTTGAATTTAAATTTAAAATTCAAACAAAAAATTAATTTGTATTTAAACCATAGTAGTAAGATTTAAATAAGGTTTAGCTAATGTAGACATATTTCAAAATATCAATTTGAATTAATAGTGTAACGATAAGTTTAAAATCGAATAATTATGTCAAAGGACTACACTATCGTGCGCAATGGAAGGGGAGAATTTGCCAATTTGAATCCAACCTCATGTGCGTGAGACCTTTTCTCTTACTAGCTTACCTACAAGCCCAAAAAGTAGTCAAGTATATAAACCTTATGTTTATCACTATTCTAAGCAATGTGGGATTTAAGCCTTTTGAAATATAAGTCTTACCAATAAAATAGAGTTTATCATGCCCTCAATCCTTATCTGTATCCATTCTACCATAAGGTTCTAAATCTATAAAACCTTATGGAAATCTGTATCCATTCTACCATAAGGTTCTAAATCTAAAAAGTCTTATGGAAATCAACATCTGCAACAAGGAATTGCTATAGAAGAAGAATATATTAGAAATAAAAAAGCATCAAACAACATAAAATACTAAGGATGTACCTTGTTAATCCTTACCACTATAAAGGTTTGTCAAAAGAAAAAATGTCTTTAATTATCCTTAAGGCTATTTGCATTAATGAGGGAAATATCTTTATCCCCTTTATAGATGATGGTTGGAAAAAAAAAAAGGAGAAAAGGAAGTTTCCAATGAATTGATAAAACTCTTCCTTTCTACTCTCATTTCTCTACTAGATAAAATTTCTAGCCATTGATAATATTAAGAACAAAAATAAAAAAAAATAACTACTAATAGATTCATGAGAAAATTTATGAAAAAGAAAATACCAAATACAAAAATGAAAGGAAAAAAATAAAAAAAATAAAAAAAAAGTTAATATTTGAAATAAATTAAAATCTAAGAAAAAAAAAAGTAAAAAGAGCAACCATCAGAAGGTAGTCTTAAACCTAAAGGCATAAATAAAAGAACACCAATGATAACAAAATTATTTAGGGAGAATAAAACAAAAAATCATTATAAAAGGACGATTAAAATGTAAAAGAAAAAAAATTGAATGATTTAAATATTATATATACAAAGAAAGGATAATAGTATCCTTTCATTAAAACATTTAATAAATGTAAATAATGGAAAAAGCATGTTAATAAGATCATGTCATGTGTCCCATTAAAGTTAGTCATTATGTTCAAAATTCAACTATCTTTTTTTATTATGTTTGTCAAAAATTTTGCTTTAATTAAATGAAAAATTTTAGAAAAAACCTCCTTAGAACAAAATATACTTATCTCTATAATATGTTCGAATGGAATGCTCCTCAATCTCAATTGAAGAATTATAATTGATATTTATTTTTATTACACATTAAAAAGGATTTTCTCGATCCAATAACATAACTTAATTATGATTTCATTTACATTGATAACATTACTAAAAAAATTTCATATAATTTGGAACATCTCTGATAACTCAATACACCAAGATGAGAGGGCTTTAATTTTGGGTCAATGTACTGGTTTAAGCTCAATATACTTTACAAGCAAAGACATTCGCATAACTCACCACAAAATAGTTAGGCCTATTTACTTTGAGTCTAATGCACTACCTTATGCAACAAAGAAAAATATTGCACCATCGCAACATGTAATGAAACTATATGATTTACGTCTTTTATGTTTAAGAAACACCAAAATATTATTCAATTTTAAACAAGTAACACATCTTGTCAAAATAAATGAAAAAAAACCTCATTTCTTATCTAACTAATATATATATATATATATATATTTATATATATATATATATATTTATATATATATATATATATATATATATATATACTATTTTATAAGTTGAGGTGTGATAATACTATCCTAAAAAATTTATACATTTATTGCATAATTTTTCAAGATTCAACCGTTCTTTCTATCATAAAATAAGAAACATAACTAATAAGAATAATAAATTAAAAAATTCAATAATATTAGTAATTTTTAAGTTTATTGAATATATAAAAATGAAAAGAATAATCTCTTTTATGTAAGAGTAAAAAATTTTAAAATTTTAATTTGTTGATAAATATAATTAAATTGATTAAATTTTAAAATTTAAATAAATTAAATGAACATTTAAAATTAATAATTAATTAAAATTAATATATGTAGTTATATTTTAAAAAATTTTAACATATATAATCAAATTTAAAAGAAATAAAAATTAAAATTAATAAACAATTATAAAATCTATAATTAAAATCTTTTAAAATATTATTTTTTTACAACAATATATGATTTATATAAAGGCTTACGTAATGATTAAAGATATCCACAATTTTACAATTGTTATTTTTTAAAATAAAAATTAACTTACACGTTAGAATTTTGTTCAAGTATCAACATCGTTTTATTTGAATTTTTCAGAGAGATGACAATTTCTTTCCACTTTCTTATAAGTGAATTTTTTTTAATTCATACTAAATTATAAATATTTGATGTATGCTATAATATATAATTAAATTTTGGTTAATATTTTATTTGATATATTTAATATTTAAAAATTAAAAATATTTTTCTTTTGAGTCCAATAAGATATTTATGTACCTATTAGATATGGGAATTAAAATTACTATCTGAGTTTAGGTGGATGTCATCCTTGCATACAAAACTATCATATAATAATATTAATATTTGTGTCTAATTATTTTTAAATTTAAGTTAAACCTCATCTTTAATGTTTTTAACATAAAAACCACAAAAATATTATTTATATTTTTAATTTTATAAATATAATTAAATATAATTTTAATTTTAATTTTTATAAATTTTTTTAAAAAAATTAATATTATGTTATAATAATATAATATACATCAACACACCATTTTATTTATTATTTCGCCGGTAAAATTAGAATCATATCATCATAAAATAAAATGGTAATAGAAATTACTTTAAATAATTTTAAAATGTGTTAGAACTAAAATTAAAAATTAAAAATATTAAAATTAAATGCAATCATATTTATATGAAATAAAATTTTATTTAAAGTATATTTAAGAAAGATATATTTTAAAAACTGATTTTATAACTATAAATAATATTCATCCAAATGATAAAAATTAATCTTTTATAAACAAGATTTAAAATTTAAATCATACAACCAAAGAAAATAAATATAATTTTTAAATAAATTCCAACAACTTAACACAAATGAGTAAAATTCTAACAAATATTTTTTAAATACCAAAACTTAAAAAAAATTAGAGAAAAAGTAAAATACATGACATAAAATTAATTCAACTTATTTTATAAAATAATTGTTTAAATTTATCAATTTATTAAAAACAAACTATTATATATATATATATATTTCAAATTTAAATAAACGAAATGCACTGCTAAGGCTATGTGAAGGTAATAAAAAAAGAAAATAGAATGCAGGCGAAAATGAGAAATGAAACATGCAATGCACCGTATCCATATCCATGAATGATCTATCTATCCGAACAACCGAAATGACTAAAAATAGCATAATATATCATCTTCCCCAAGACATTGGACTCTGCTTCACAAAACACACTCTCAGCACAAACTCATAAACAGACTCAACTCTACTCAATCTCCGAGCCAAATAGAGATTACTAATTTCATGGTCATGCCTTGTTCCCGCATTCACTTCAACCTTAATCTCCCTTTTCCCTCCGATTCGCCGATTATTCCGTCCACATGTCACTCTCCCTCTCACCTCTCACTTTCACTCTCTCACTCTCCCCTCTTCCCAACTCCAAAGGCAATAATAATAATTAATATCATTTTTTTGCTTTTTAATTTCCCTTTTATTTACTATTTTATTTATTTATTATTCATCTTTTTCGTATAGGATTTGTTTGTTCTCATTAATTAGATTAGATTAGATTAAATTATATTCGATTCTGTCTTCCGATATTTGTGTGCGTATATATATATATATATATATATATACAAACATACCCTTTATTTGTTGTGTCTTTTTTCTTTCCTCGCGCAGATCGCTTTATCCAGTGCTCCGCGCCGCACCTGTGGTGCTGTGTTCTCTCACATGACCATGGAGGAGACGCCTATCTTTGAGAAAAGAATGCTTGTTAGTTTTCTTGTCCTTTTGCTTTCTGGGTTTATAGGGTTTTTGAGAGGACGAAAAAATGGAGGGAAAGAGACGACTGTTTTGATTTTTGGGTGATTTGTCTGTGGTAGTGGCTTTGGTTGATTTTTCTGTTTGTTGAATTTTGGCTTTTTTTTAAAAAAAAAAAATTCCTCTTTGGTTTTGGCCTCTGGATTTATGGGCTTTTCGTTTGTTTGATTCCTCGACAAAGAAAATGGATGGGAGGGAGACAAAAGCTTTTTTAAAGAGATTTATCTTTGGTAGTTTAATTAGTTAATTAATCTGTTGCAATTTTTTTGTTATTATTCCTCTTATTGTTTTGGCTTCTTTTTTCTTTGAAGAGAAACAAACCTCTTTTGGTTTTAGCTTCTGGGTTTATGGGTTTTTGGTTTGATTAGTTTTATGTATTTATCTATTTTTTGGAGATTTATTTGTTATAGCTTAATTATTTAATTGGTCTGTTGCAAAGGTTTTTCTTTTATTCCTGCAATGGTTTTGGCTTCTGGGTTTATAAATTTTTGGTGTGTTTGGTACATGAGAAAAAAGTGGAGGAAAGGAACCAATTTTTCTATTTGGATGATTTATCTGTCACTGTTTAATTGATTAATTTTATCTGTATATTGAGTTTTGGATTCTTTTTGTGGTTTTGGCTTCTGTATTTATGGGTTTCTAGTCTGTTTGGCTGCTGACAAAATAAGAAAAGGACCGTATAGTTTGTATATTGGTGATTTCTCTGTAGTGCCTTGTTTGGTTGAATTCTGTTTGTTGGGTTTTTGAAGGTGTATGTGCCTCCCCACCCATTGATTAAGCACTGGGTTTCGGTCCTGAGGAATGAGCAAACTCCTTGTCCCATCTTCAGTGAGTGGCAAAGTCTATTTTTTAACAATATTCTGTAGTTTTAGCTGAACATATCAACATAGGAGCAGCTTTACAACTTTAATTAACATAATAGCAACTTTTCTGTTCAATTCTTAACGGTGTTGTAGCTTCTTGACGAACACACGCTAGTGCTAGTGTTGTTATTGTACTGTCATTTGATCTTTGACTTTGATAAGGTTGAGCTATGGCTGTTGGAACAGCTCACTCAATGAATTGTTACTGTCAAGTGTGGGAAGAATGTATACCCTGTTGGTTGTTATCACCACCAACAGCTAATCTTACCTTAATGCCGTGTTGCGGAATATGATTGGTAGTTTTTCATTTTTCTCGTTTATGGTGACATGACAATCTTATCAGATAATCTCTTATTACTGGATATTAGTAGGAGTGTACATGAGTTGAACTATTTCTGGATTATTTGAGCTCAACCTGTTAAATGCATGATCGAGCTTGTTTACATAAATGAGCTCAAGTCCTAGCTTTATATGCTTTTTTTTAATAGATCCTAGCTTTATATGCTTGACATTAAAAACTCATAAATAACTTGTGTGCATATGTGTAATGATAAAAAAATATTAATTTTATATGAGAAAAGAAATATACCTAGTAGCATACTAGCATGTAATTTTATCTTAAAAATTTAACATTACATCATTTTTATGTTCAACTATCCTTTTTTCATAAAAATTTCTGCTAGTAACTTAATTAATAAAATGATTCCTCTATTGTGTGTCAATGGGCACATAATAGAAAATCGTCTTAATAAACTTAAAATCAATTAAAAAAATATATTTGATAAGTAAAAATTAATCAAGTTATAAATGAATTGAACAAGCTAAGCTCAAGTTTCATATTTTTTAACAAGTCAAGCCCAATCGGTAAATGTAAATTGTTTAGAAAAATGGCCCAAGCTTAGGCACCATTATTTGTTTGTGCACCAAGCTTGATGGCAGTGTAAAAGAAAATAATGTTATTAAGAATGATGGAAACCTGGAACTGGAACAACTTAACTTCACCATCTTTGTTTTTTATAAAAGGAAATTGACTCTTGAGGAGGATAGACATGTGATCTATAGCATCAATTTTGCATTTATTGATATGTTCAACTTCAAAGGGTGTATTTGATTTGTGTTAATTTTCATTTTCAGTTGATATGTTCTCACAATTTCCTTTGCAAATTCCTGAAAATAGGAAACAAAAGGGAAATAAGGTGCTATGTTTGTAATTATCAGTAAAAACATTAAACTGAAAATGAAAACATAAAATATACCAAATTCACAGAAAGTTTCTCAATTTTACCTCATTCAGCCTTTCTTTTTTTACCAGTGTTTAACTAAACTTTAGTTGAACTTGGCTTGAAATTTTTGGATTAATCATATGAAGTTGAATTGAACTGACTCTTTGGGTCTCTAATTTTGTAGGAAATGCAATGGCTGAGTTGGGAAGGCTACTAATGTATGAAGCTTCAAGGGATTGGTTGGTTAGTTGCCATTTCCCTGCTATAATTCTCATTACTTTCACTTGGATTGTCTCTAGTACCTACAATATAATTTGATATTTTTGCAACCCCTGGCCCCCTACTTTTATTTTAATAATAAAACCTTACAAATTGAAGCTATAGTTTTCATCTATATGAGATCAAGCCAAAAGGGAATAGGTTATAAACATTATGTTTTGTTCCAACTTCCAACTTCCTAGCATCTAGTATGATTGTCCAAATATTGTTTTCTCTAGAGGTATGTCAAGCGTCAACTTTTCTCTAGACTTCTAGATGTTTTGCTCTCTCATTCTTTCTCTCTAAGCTACAACAAAAGAACACTTAGGGTTGTTTGGGAGGGGAAGGGAAGGGGGCGGATATTTTTTATTTTTAAGTTGTTAAGATGTCACACATTGGCTACAAATATGACCAAAATTGTTAAGATGTTCCACATAAATTAAAAGAATTATATATTATTTATGATAATAAACAAATGGTTAATATATTAAGTTTAAGCTAATTTATCCTTTTGTATCTTTTATTTTGAAAAATTGTCAAATTAAAATATATTTAAAATGAATTTTTCTCTCCTAACCCTTCCCCTCCAAAACCATCTTCCCAAATAATCCCTTAGATTATGGGTTAGGGTTATGATACATGTAGTGTAATAGTAAAATGTACGTATATGGGGGATTCGGGGGGATTGGTGCTTATAGGGGGCCTGTGAGGGCAAGGATGGGTCAGCAGGCATGTTTTAAGTGTCAGATAGGTGGCTAGCTGTTACTGTGAACAATACTAATGGAATCTTTGGTTGATAGGTCTAAGGGTAGATTAAAGTATTGAGACTACCTAATACCACTAAACCCAAGGAAAATTTTGGCATTAAAATTCTACTTTTTGTTTAAAAAGGCCAGTGATCAACACCTGCATAATATATAAACTGAGAATTGGGTTTTTGAAATTCTACTAGTGGCAGCTCTAGCTTGTGATTGTCACACTGTTGTCTCATCAAAACCCTGTGATAATTTGAGGTTTTGGCTTGTTGCAGAAATACTAAAAGGCTTTGGTGTTGTCAATTTTTTGTTCATTGGTGTATTTGGTTCGAAAGAAACTTTACTGGTAGTCAGCTGTCTCCTAAATTCACTAAGGATCAAGTGGATTTTATAGCTTCTACATACTGTTCTGCTAATGGACTTTTCAAGGGGTGTCTTTGTTAAATCTACAGAGAACTGAAACTGACGTCTAGGGGGATGTCATTTTGTTGAGGGCTTCCATTTAGTTAGGTCAAATGGTTTTTCTTGCTTCGATGTGGTGTTCTGCTTTAGTTTCTTTGTTTCATGGTATCTTAGTTTTTGTTTTTAACCTTTGTTTTCTGGTTTTGATTTCATTAGTTTTTGAGGTTTTCTTATCCTCTTGCTTTTGTATCTTTTTCCTGTCTTATTAATTCTTCATTTATACAAAAAAGAAAAATGACCAGTGGGTTAATTTTCCTGTGCAATGTTTTGTACACAATAAATTGTTGCAAAACATTTAGAACTTGAATTACCATTACTATTTTGCAACAAACTATTCACAATATGTTATCTGGAATTTCAATTTTTAATTTATTGCTAATAATTTAAAATTCATTTCTTCATGTATATCTTTTTATGGAAAAATATATATATCTATATATATACATACTACTACATAATTTTAAATTTATATACTTTTCCTTCTATAAAATCTAGCTTTACTGGGGGTAAATTAGAAATCTGTGTATTGTATTCATACCTATAATCATAGTTACTGAAAATCATTGGAAATTTTATTCTTAAACTTCTGACTTTCTTAATTCTATAGCATGCTGTACCACTCAAACAAAAGTCTGGAACTTGTTACTGATAAGAAGTTGTGAAGGTGGCTTGTGTTAATAGTTGACCATTTGATGTTATTTCTTATTCCCATCTAATAATTTTGTCTGCCTGCCACCACACTCATGCTCATGGATTTAAACTTTTTTGCATTTCTACTTTGCTTCATTGTTTTCAGCCCACTGTTTCTGGAGAGATTCAATCACCAATGGGTGTTGCCTCGGTGGAGTTCATTGATCCAAGGGAGCCTGTAGCTGTAAGTAGCATATTGCTTTCAATTGTTTTTTGGATTAAATATTTAATGGAGTTTTCTGGCCTGATAATTACATACTTCTTATGGTGATCATAATTATTATTATCATTATTATTTTCATTTATACTAAACTGTGAAGCATTTCAGAGATATAATTTTAGCCAAAACCAGGCTCATGATTTTGGTATTTCAGTGTTATTAATATTGGTCGTTGTTGGTCAAACCTGGGTCCTTTTATGTTCTTGTAAATGTGGTTGGGTTGTGCCTTTTCACGAGCTATCATCTGAATGGTTTACTAGTTTTTCAGGTAATTCCTATCTTGAGAGCTGGTCTTGCTCTTGCTGAACATGCGTCATCGATCTTACCTGCAACAAAAACCTATCATTTAGGTAAGGATGCTTATACTCATGTTAATAAAATGAGAACTGATATTTTTAATACCATTGCATACTACAAATTGTACAACAATGAGATGGGGAAAAGAGAGAAACATGAGGTGCAACGGGTGATGTAAAGGAGAGTTAGAAATAAAAAAATATGTTGCACAAATTGTAGTATAAATTAGCTGTATGTATAATATATCTCTGATGAAAACAAGAGAATGAAGATGCTTTATTGTTGCTTATTTTATAATTGGAGTGCATAGGACTGTGAGGCACACCAAAAAACATGATTTATGCAGCAAAAGCCTGGTTTTACATTTTTGTATATAATTTTTTGTCATACTTCATGTTAATAAGATAATAACTTATTTATAGATTACAAATTCTGGGGATGCACTTTTTAAAAATTTAAGTACTGTTCTCTATTCGTTAAATTGAATAATGATTATATTTTTATGCTTCTTTGGAAAAGGAATAAGCAGAGATGAGAAAACTCTTCAGCCAACTATATATTTGAACAAGTAAGAAATCTATATTTTTAAGAGAAATATTTTTTGGTCAATTGTTTTTCTTCTCCTTTTAATTCTAGCATGCCTTGTTGAAGATAGGGCTGAGATCCATAAAGAATGCTACATTGCTTCTCTTGCTTTTGGATGTTCTACTGAATGTTAGAGGTCCTTTTAATACACATACCTCTCCTATATATGATTTACAGGTTACCTGAGAAATTTCCAGAAGGATCTAAAGTTTTTGTGGTTGATCCTATGCTGGCAACAGGTTTGTACAATCTTCTCATGTTTGAGCTTTGGTTCTCATCTTATTCACATCACTCATCAAGGTTGACATTTTTGACCTCTGTCTTTATCTTACTATGAATTTCTTTAATATTCATGTTAATCAGCAAGTCACTGAACACAGATACGCCCGTCAGTGCCTGGTGGCTGAACTTTTCCTTGTCTTCCTCATCTCACATAAAGCAAGTTCATTATTCTTACATGCATATGTGTATATGTATGTAGCCTTAAAGCAACATTTTATATGTTATATTGTCATAATTGCATATGTTTGGGATGTTTTGGTTTTGGTTTTCGTATAGAACCAAGCTATTATAGAAGTATCAACCTTTCATGGATACACAAGTATAAGTGTGCCATCATGTAAAAATTAGAGCTCTATATGGATTGGATTGCTTGTTTGGCTTTAGAATTCTCTCGTAGAAGTGAGAACTATATTCAGATTAGAGTGGGTTGGTTTTATTTTATTTCAAATTTACAACACGAGGCTGAATAAACTTTTCCTGAAAAATTAAACCAATTTGATTTAATAATGGCTGGAGATGATTTGGTTCGGTTGATTGACCTAAATTTGGACACCATAATGCAATCAATGACATTTGTGCATCACCCAACAGTGATTAATGACAGTGAAAGTGGACCATGGCCCATGCAAACTTTACCTGCATTGTCAAAGTGTTTGTATCTTAGGGTTACCACTTCAGGGAAGGCTTTTCCTAACCACCTCCCACCTGAGAGTTAATCTTACAGCTCTGCGGTTAAAGACAAAAATTGCATCTGGGCATCAATTTTGTGCTGGTATATTAATATTATTGTTGTTGTTGTATAATTTGCAGGTGGCACTATAGTAGCAGCCCTAAGTCTCTTAAAGGAACATGGACTTGGCAACAAGCAGATTAAAGTGGTAAGAAATAATTTGTATACTCAGAAGCTATATTTCTTTTAATAACTTTAAGCCAACATATTTCTGTTAGTGTGCTTAATTAGTTAAGGCTGCCATTAACTTCATAGCTGAAGTTTGTTCTTTTACCATTACACCGTCTAAATTATGCATGTTGCATGATGTGATTAGGTAAAATTTTCAATATATTGACGTTTTAAAAATCGAAGCAGTTGTGGAACCAACAAAGGCAACCCACCTTACTTAGTGTAATAGTTAGTTAATTACTACTTACTAGTTAGTTGAAAATAATTAATTATGTTGAGTTTGTTTAACTGTGAGAGGTCTGTAATGTATAAATGAAAGGTAGGGATTAGGAAAAGTATCTTGTGATTTGAGAGGAATTTGGAGTTTTTGAGCATTGGAAGGTTGCAAACCCTCCAAGGTTTATAATGTGTGTGCTTTATTCTGTAAATTAGGAGGTCCTTAATGTATTTTCTTAATAAATTACTAAGTTTCTATAATATTTTTTTATATTATATATTATATTAAGTAATAAATAAACATAAAATCATAAAAAGTCAAGTTAGGTGAAATTTTAAATTGGCATAAAATAATCCTACTATGTCTTGTAAGATGAAAAAACAATATTTAAAGATTAAATAAACTTTTGTAATTTGACATTGGACGTTCATTTAACCAAAAAAAACTTTTGGTTGAATAAAAATTTCCAAATTAGAACAATCCGTTCAAATTGATTTTAGACTGGTTCGACATATGACTATGCACTGATTCTCATCGATTTTGAAATTAGTTAATTTTTTTTAATTAAATAGATCAGGCACCTAATTATTCCACCGGTATAATTGGTTAATCCAATTTGATTTTATAAATAAAGAAGGGTATTCTCAATACTCACATACATGTGCAATATAATTGAGTTCCATGTTTCTTTATCAATTGCATGGTTGATGAATTTATGACATTGCAGATATCTGCTGTGTCTGCTCCTCCGGCCCTTCAAAAGCTGAGTGAGCAGTTCCCTGGGTAATCCAATCACATATAATTCAAATTTCTTCACTTTTTTTCAAACAATGGTTTCTAAATATTACATTTTGCTTGCAGGCTTCATGTGTATACTGGAATAATTGATCCCACTGTTAATGATAAAGGGTTGGTGCCCCACCACATTATAATTTAATTCATTCATTCATTGGGAGTTAATTAATCCATAGAATTGCAGCATTGATAATGTATTTTATTTTATCTCTATTGTATAGGTTCATAATTCCTGGCCTTGGAGATGCTGGGGACCGCAGCTATGGTACATGATGCATAAAATACTATTGTTGATGTACCATATCTTTCAATTTTGAGGCCCAAATGTTATTATTTCAGATTGATGCAGAACTTTCAATATGGTTTTACCAGTGGCCGGCCCCCTTTGGGGGTTTTTGGTCATTATGATCACTATTAATTGAGTTACAGATGTGTTGAATATTCTAACATGGAAAATGGCAAGCGTCTAAATTATTGTATATTATATTTAAATTTTTTATCAAATACAGATAAAAATAAGTTGAACTTATGCAATAACTTGATTTCTTTAAAGTTTGATTTGGTCTAATATATTTTATAAATAGATAGATTTAGATTTATTAAAAAAAAAGTTAAATACACTAAGTTTAGGTTTGTAAAGATTTTTCTGGTTAAATTATAAATTTATTATAATTTTATAATTTATTTTAATATATTATTATATATAAGATATAATATAATATAATATAATATATAAAAATATTAACATATAATAAATTCTTATATTTTTTAATTATATATATATAAATAGATTTTAAATTTATTTATCAATCTTTTATATCATAGATTTTTAGTTATTTATATATATATATATATATTATTTAGATTTTTATATTGTAAGTTTTTAAGTAAAGTTTGCAAGCTTGGTTTGATATAAATTTTGATATCATTTTATATGATTAAGTTCACCTTAAAAAAGAATGTAATTCGAAAAGAAGATTTATGGAAAATATGAAGGTTAAAAAAAGATAAAAGAAATAATGGAAATATACGTAGATGCATTTTCAAGAAAAAGTGATAGATATGATTATGATTTTTATCGATGCAAATAGAAATTTCTACTTAGAAGATATTTTATTTATTTTATTAGATCTAAGTTTTAATTGTTAAGATTTGATTAAATTATTTGACTAAAATTTAATTAAGATTATGTTAAATATTTGAATTATATCATAGATAGATGCTATTAGAATTTAGTTATGATTTCCTTACGGTAGAAAAAATATTATTATTCATCAATTATCTCTTCAAGAGTTTTCCATTGTGAGTTGATTTATTGGTTCTTGGGCAAAGGGTTACACTCCTCTTGATAACTTCGGTACTCTCCGGTAGGTTGTGCTTTGTGTCGAATTCTTTATATTTCCGTTAGAATTTTATCCATTATCGTTTCCGTTTTTCGATTTAATTAACCTACGTTGTGTTGGTACCAGAGCTATTAGTTGACACGACAGGTAGTTTATATATCTTTTATATTTATCCATAAAAAAGAAATATTGAAAAAAATTGTGAAAAAAAAATGTTATGAAAAAAAAAAAGATTGAAAAAAATAGTAAAAAAATAGTGGAAAAAAGTTTGATAAAAAAGTCCAAAAAAAAAGTTTACTAATATGATAAGAAATCAACCTAATCAACAAAGATTTAATGTTTTTTAAATATTGAGCCAAATTGAAAAGTTGTTTGATAAGAAAACAATAGGACTTCTCCAACGTTTGGATCATACGGTGATAAAATTACACAACAAGATAGAAAAAATAGTCAAAGGATACAAAGAAAGCTAAATGCAAGAGAGCTTAATGATGAAGAAAGAATTAAGCAAGAAGCCAAAATAGATCTCGTAGTTAATGTGGAACAAAAGGACGATGCAAGAGAGTCTAATGATTAAGGAAGAACTAAGCAAGAAGCCAAAATATATCCTATAGATGAAGAGTCGAGGACAACTCTATTTCAAGAAGGGGAGAATGATATAAACTTCGATATCACTTTATATGATCATGTCCACCTAAAAAGATGTAATTCAGATAGAAGATTCATTGAATAGAGGAAGGTTAAAAAAAAGATTAAAAAGGTAATTGGAATCCACGTAAATACACTTTCAAGAAAAAGTGGCACATATGATCATGATTTTTATGAATGCAAATCAAAATTTCTACAAAAGGACTTTTAAGAAGATATTTTATTTATTTTATTAGATTTGGTTTTTAATTGTTAGGATTTGATTAAATTATTTGACTAAAATTTTATTAGAATTATGTTAAATATTTTAATTATATTATAGATAGATGCTATTAGGATTTAGTTATGATTTTCTTATATTAGTAATTGCATAAGTATAAATAGCTCTTCTATGAGCAACAGAGAAAATAATTGATGAATAATAGTATTTTTTTTCTGAGTTTTTCATCTGTGTGAGTTGATTCCCCTTAGTTCATGGGCAAAGAACTACTTTTGATAACATTGTTACTTCCAGCAAGTCGTGACAAAGGTCACGTTCCTCTTGATAACTTCAGTACTATCCGATCGCGATTTGTGTCGAGTTCCTTGTTTTATCTATTATCATTTCCATTTTTCGATTTATTTAATTTATGCTGTGAAAATCGAAACCTACTCCCATCGATTCACATCATGGTAGGTTTTAAATAGGTTGCATTTTGACAAATACAATCTAATGTGATTAATTTAAATATAAGTATAATTTGATTGACAGATATATAAATTTTTTTTTTTACATAAATAAGTTAGATTTAAATTTATAAAAAGTTGTTTAATTTATTAAGATATTTATTTATTTTTATATATTATATATTTATATTTAATATGTTATATTTATATAGTATTTATTTTAATATATTATATTTATATAATATTAATATATTTTATATAATTTATAAATTTTTTAATAATATATATATATATATTTTAGGTTTATTTAATAATTTTTTATCTTTAAATTTATAAATTTTTTTAATCAATCATTTATATAAATTTTAATTTTTTTAAAATATAAATTTTTGATAACTTTATAAATTTTAAATCAGATTTGACAAAAAAAATAATCTATAATAAAAATCAAGCTCAAATTTTAAAATTTTAAAATAAATTAAACTTAAATATTAAAATCTACTTTATTTCAACTTACTTTTCCTTACTTGCTAATTTTGCTCTGTTACCCTTCATCAATGCCATTATTATTTCCCATTTTAACATCTAACAATTCTTTACATCATCATTCTCCTGCAACAACAACAACCTATTTCCACCATCTCGTTAACATAACATTTATGTTTTTATTCTACAATGAATGGAATCAATATTTGGAATTCTTTTCCTGTGTTGCTGATAGGGAAATGGAAATGTGACTTGGAATTTCTAATAACCTCTCCTAATAAGTCACATGAAACTGCTAACCCATGGAACTAAAGGGCAAGCATTTGTCCTTGAGGTGGTACCACCATTTATAGGTGCCAATTTGGCCCATCCAACCCAACCCAACCCAACCCTAGTTCATGTGGGCTAGGGACAAAAATAGTCCACAAACTCATAAAAGCCCACATTTATAAAGTTCATAGAACTAAAAGTCCATTAAGTCCTAAGGGTTCGGGTCAATTCATGAGCTTAATTTTTCTCTTCAAATTTTCTCTTTTAATTTTTTAATCTTTTTATATAATTTGTTTTCTCTCTACTTTCTTTCTCTCTCTCAAGATAAAATAGAAATGAAAAATTAAAATTAGTAAAAAAGTTTAGAATAGGGATGGAAGTGAACAAGGTTGCCCGACAGGACTTGTTTAAAGTCTAGTTTGGCTAAGGTTGTTTAATAAATAGATACGTTTAGACTTATTAACTTATTGAATACCTATTTATCTTTATATATTATATATTTATATTTATTATATTTATTTTAATGTATTATATTTGTAAAGTATTTATTTTAATATATATATATATATATTAGGTTTATTTAATGACTTTTTAACTTGTAGGTTTTAAGTTTATAAACTTTTTTAATCAATTATTTATATAGGTTTTAAGTCTATTTATTGGCCTTTTTGAAATGTAGGCTTGTAAATAGGTTTGTAGGTCTGATAAGTTTTACATCCAACCAAATCTTGACAAAAAAAAAAGAAGACATTTTTAACATGTAATAGGCTTAGACTTAAACCTTCAAATTTTTAAATAAGCCAAACTTAAATACTCAAAGCTTGACTAGGCTCAGCCTACTTCCATCCTAGTTTAGAAAAAAGATGAAAAAATGGAAAGAAAAAATAATTTTAGAGATGGAAAGATAAATATATTTATAAAAAATAAAGAAAAAGATAAAAATATAAAAAAATTGAAATGAGAGATGAAAAAAATTAGAATGGAAGAAAATTCTAGAGATAAATGAAAAAATATTTAGAAAAAGATAAAAAAATATAAAAAAAATATAAATAAATTAAATAATATTTTAGTACAATAAAAATATTAAAGATAAAATTTTAAGAGAGAAAAAAATTGAGAGGAAGAAAGTTTAGAAAAAGAGTGTTAAATATAAGATAGTATCGTAAAAGTTAATTTACACGCGTCTTACTTAATTTGATAATTACGTGAATTAAAATTAAAAAAAAAAAAATAGTTTTAGACGAGCTAGAAAAATAGATGAATTAGTCCACACCCATTCCACTTAGTTTAAAGGTTACGTAAGTTAGGACTTAAATATCTTATTTATAACTTAGTTACAAAACAGAAGGTTATAAGATGAATTAGCTCATATTTATTTCACTTAATTTAAAAATTATATAAATTATGGTATATAAAATATTATTTTTAAACAAGTTACAAAACAAAGGAGGTAGATAGGGTTACATGAGTTAACTCACATTCATTTCACTTAACTTGAGGATTACTTGAGTTAGGATTTGAAAATTTTACTTTTAAATAAGTTTAAAATAGAAGAAAATAAAATAGAGTTATATGAGTTAGCCCATGGCTAGCCCACACTAAGCCCCCTTAAATTAAGGGTTATGCAGGTTAGGGCTTAAAAAAACCCTACTACTAAGTGGGTTATATAACCTAGGGACAAAACTCATGGCCAAGTGGGCCAACTCATGGGCCAAAGACCAATTTGACACCTCTACCACCATTGAAGGAAAGAAAAAACAATAACCTTATATTAGAGTAATTGCATAACGTATATTTATTCCTTATTTTATCTTTTATATATATATATATATATATATATATATATATATATTAAAATAAATAATAATGTTATTGAATTATATTTTTTAAATTTGTAATAAATGAATAAAGGTAAATTTTAAACAAATAAAGAAAAATGAATAAATTATTTTACTTATAATTTTTCTTATATATAGTAATATAATAAATAAATAACAATAATAAATGATAATATTATTAAATTATATTTTAAATTTATAAATAAATAAAAATAAATTAATAAATAAAATTTTTATTAGGATATAAGGATAAAAATATCATTACAAACTGTTTATTATTTTTTTTTATTCATTTAAATAAGAGAAGAAATTTTTTATCTTTCTTTTTTTTTTATTTCTATTCATCTATACAATTCTTTTTTTATATTTTTATTCTATTTTCTATTTTTCTATTTTTTTTTTCTTTTTACTTTTTTTCCTAACATAGCATACAATTTTTGGAGCATAGGAACTTCAAGCGCTCTCCCTTCCAACAAACAAATTTTTCATATTTTTTTCTTTAAATCATAAGCTCACATCTTATAAACTCTTTCAAATTTAATTTAATTTATGCTAAACTTTCAAAATTATTTGATGTTTCATTTTAACTATAAGCTCCCATAAAATTTTGGATAAAAAAAATTAAGAATCTTAAATAGAAAAAGAAAATTCTACTTAAGATTAAATTTATTAAATTTTAAAAGTATAAAAATTTAATTAGATTTTAGAAAAACTTGAAGAGCCAAAAATACATATTTAAATTAGAGAAATTAAAGTACAATTATTAGATAAATTTTAAAGAACCTTAATTTCATTTAAGAATCAGGACTTAGACAACATTTTCCTGAGATAAATATCAGGTATTGTTTTGGGTTGTGAACGCAACAGATTGCAATAATCTGCTCTTTTTTTTTTTTGTATATATAGTATCAAAATGTATCACTTTTTAATCTTGTTTTTATTTTATTTATTGTGTCCCATTTTAACTTCTTTGCTAAATATTGCCTTAGAACCACCTAAACCAAGGGTCGAGAGTATTGAAATTAAGAAAAGAAAATAACTATAGTATACATATATTTTATTTGATGATCTCCTCATTAATTAAAAAATGCTTAATTTGAGGGAAAACAAATTGAAGACCTTCTAAAGGTATGTTAATCAGTATGTTATTCCATTATGGTCTTCTTTGTATTTTATGTAAATATTAATTATTATAAATATTTTTTATTGATTGAATTTTATATATTAATTTTAAAATATATATTTTCATCTTTATATTTGACTTTCTTCCTGGTTCAAACTATCTAAACAAGTATTACTTAACTATCAAAAGAAGAGTCATATAGTTTACTATTTTTTTATTTATTTAATTTTTATAAATTTATCCTTAACTTTTAATATTATATAAATTAATTTTTCACTTTTTAAAATCATACAAATTATTCTCTTCATTTATTTAAAATAATATAAATTAGTTTACAACAAAAACAAATTTAAAAGACAGTAATAAAAGTTGGAAACTAACTTGAAATATTTTTTAAAATAAAGGACTAATTTAAAAAAACTAAATAAATTAAAAATTAAAATGCTAATAACTTCAAAAGTCATAACTCCATTCATTTTATTTTTTTTCATTTTATTTCGTCAACAATTTTTTGTATGGAGGTTGTTGTTTCGTGAGATATTCTCTTACCCATGTAACTTTTGTATTGAAATGATAGATCCCATGTAACTTTCGTATTGAAATGATAGATTTTTATGTTTGGTACAAGATTTTAATGACTATTTCACTTGTAAAATGGTTCATTATTCCCACCCTTTCATTCCCTCGAGGGTCAGTTTGATACATTCACATTGTGTTGAAACATTTTGCCATGTGACATGATAAAATGCCTATACATATGTTGATAATCGGTGGCTTCCTTTATCGTTGGCCATGAGGATGTGGTCACTCTTTGTCTTTGTCTTTGTCATCAATTGCTTGAATTCAACCACCATTTATAGGCTACCAGAGAGTCATTTTCAAGAAATGTTATAATCAAATGGGTGTGATAATCAACATATTCATACATACTTTGTTAGATCTTGTTGGGCAATCAAAATTCACAGAATTCCACCTACTAGATTCAAATCTTGTTGGTTTACGCTTTCTGGTATTAGAATTGGAATTCTTTAATGACAATATTAAGGAATTGATAAGTAATCAATAATAGTCATAATATTTTTATACCAAAAAAATGAACTCAATCTTTAATTCAAAGTAAAACTCTTAAGAATTTTAATTTCAATAAGCAAGAATTAGTATAATTTATCACATAATTTGTGGGTGTTGTAATAGCTCTAGTCACTTGACACTTATCTTTATTCTCTGCATGATCCTTTAAATATTAAATTATTATTACATTAATTTTTGCTGATCCTTTAAGCTATAAATTGTTATTTCATTAATTTTTAAATATTTTAATTAGTAAATTAATTGCTCAAAAACTAATATTATAATATTGATCATAAAAAATTGACTCAAATAGCCATTTAAAAATAAAGTACTCAATAAAAAAATTATTATCCTAATCTTTTTTAAAATTAAAGAGTTATATTATTTATACATTATTTTTTTCTAACGTTAATGCAATTCACTTTTTATTGCATCACTTATTTTATTTTATATGTTATTATAAAAATTATATAAATATTACATAAATAATACTTTTCAAAAATAAAAATGATGATAATAATTACTGTTATTTTCACTAGATTTGTATCCCAATGGTGATGAGGACAGCATCTATTATGACTATTATCGTGATGATTATTTTTATTATTATTAATGTAAGTATTTTTAGATATTAAAATAAAAATATTATTAATATGATTTTATTATAATTTATAATATAATTTAAAAAATTTAAATTTTTTAATTAATATTGTTAAAATATTAATTAAAATTATTATTATTATTGGCGGGATCATGAGCATTGCTATGGGTCATTCTCCGCATCATGGTGATTATTACCACTATTTGGAGGGATGTTGACTGGCTGCCATAGCGACCACACACTGTAATAGAACTCTTCTATACTTTCTATGGTCAATGTTAGCTTAGTACTGTCTTCAAATTGGCATAAAATAAAGAAGTGAGGGTATGTTTATCAAACCTCTTTTTTTAAAATATTTTCATTTTGAATGCATCGGGGGGACCCACGTGTTTTCTCTGAACTGAAGAGTGAAGAAAATAGACATAAAGACAATATTTCATCTTTCAATCTCAACAGTGTCCTTCCACTCATCACCAAGACACCAATGGCTGTGTGACAGTTTCTTTTCATTTTGGTAGGCAGAGTGGCCGATACTATTGGAGTATCCTTTTTCTTCAATTTTCATTACCAAATATTTACTTTTTAATTTATTGATTTTATTATATATTATTGTTCTCATTTTTGGATTAGATATACATAAGCCCCTTTTCTGTTGCTTGCTGCTTATATTTCAGGAAAATACTGAAAAAGGTTCTTAACATATTACTATAAAGAATGCAAAGCAGAGTTAAATTTAGGATTTTATATAATTTCTTTAAACTCGTATTTGCTTGACTGATTTCGATGAATTCTTAAAATATTGGTTAAATAATTAAAAATAAAGTTTTAATAAAATTATTTATTAATATATTTTTATTACAGTTTTTATTATATTTTAACATAAATTTTAATAAAAATCTTAATTTCTATATTATAATTAAAATAATAACTAACAGGATTTATATTTTTATTTTCTATATTTTTATTCTTTAATTCAAATGTTTATAAAGTGTTTGATTTGTTGATAAATGATTCGTAGGTGATAATTTTTATTTTAAAAATTTTACATTACTCAACTTACATGTTTACTAAATTTTTATATATTATTTTTTTTATTAATTATTTTGGATAATAAACTAGGATGCAAGTTCTCTAATTAACCTAAAAAGGATAGACACGTGGTCAGATCGAGTTGGATTATAATATAAAAGTTATATTTTATTTTTATTAATTAATTTTTTTTCTTTAATATTTTGTTTAGATAAAATAAAAAAAGAAAAAAAATTAGAAAAAAAAATTGGAAGATAAGAATTAAAATGAAAAAAATAAGATATTAGAATAAAGTAGTAAATAAAGTGAAAAGAAATATTAATAGTATAACTTTTTATTTATATAAATTTTTAAAAAATAAATTTTAATTTTAAAAAATTTAATTTTATTAATATATTTTTATTGACATGATATTTATTTTTTAAATTTTTAAAAAATTATTTAATAATTTAAAATAAATAAAAAATTAAACATATTTGTGCAACTAAAAAACTTTTTAAAGAATTTGAAAAAGTTACCGGTGGAGACATAATTTACATGGAAAACTCTACAAGTTGGAGATATAATCTACATGGAAAACTCTACAACTGTGGAAGTGTGTAGTAAAGAAAAATTGTGGAAGTGTGGTAAAGAAAAAATTATACTTAAATTAACTTCTAGAAAAGTTTTAGTCTTGACTAATGTGTTGTATATTTCTTCCTTACATAGAAACTTGATATCTAAGACATTACTCAATAAGGCAAGTTTCAACATTATGCTAAAAACTGATAGAGTAGTCATTATCAAAAACAAAATTTGTAGGAAAAATTATTTAAATGATGGTCAATTAATTTTAAAAATTGTTGAGAGAATTAATAATATTTCTTCTTCTATTTATATTGTGGATTCTATTGATATTTGATAAGGTAGATTAGAAAATCTTAATCTATATTCTATGAAAAAATTTAAACATATCAAATTGTATCCACCAATGAATGGAGAGAATAACTCAAAATGCCTTATATGTGTGGAGGTTAAGAATGCTAAAAAAACACCTTTTAAAATAGTGAATAATATAAAATTGAATTCTTGGAATTGGTATATTCATATTTGGTAAACTTTAAGAGTACAGTTAAAAGTATTATATCACTTTTGTAAATGGTTGAGGTAAAAAAACAAATCAGTTGTAAAATAAAGAAACTTATATTAGATAAAGGTGGTAAGTACGATACAACTAGCCTTAAGAAATTTTATGAAAAAAAAAAATTATACATGAATTTACTCCACCTTATCAAAATGATATAGCTAAAAAAAATAGAACATTAAAAAATATGATAAATGTTGTTACTTAATTCTAATATGTTAGATTACATGTTGGGGAAAATATCTTGATTGTATGTTATATACTAAATAAAGTGTCTCATAAACATTTGGACAAAATACCTTATGAGTTATAGAAGAGTTACTCTTCAAACTTATCATTTTAAAAATTGTAGAGGTTTTTGGATAAAGTTGTAATACCATATTTTAAAAGGACAAACATTGGTGCTTTAATACCATAGTAATGATAAATGTCTTATGATTAAGTCGTATCATAAATTTACTATTAATTTACTACTTCATGATATAAAACTTTTTTGAAATTAATTTTACTAAAAATATAGTATAGTCTTTTTAAAAAACTTATTTTCAAAATGCAAGTCTCATCATAAGAATTAACATAATAGTAACTAAATGAATCAAACTGTCGCTCATGATACATTTGAAAACTTATAGCCATGTACCGATAGTAATGTAAATTCATTTATAAGATCATATTTACACTATTCATATTATACACATAGTTAGGGCATGTGATTTGAAACATAATTAAGGCTCTAAACAAATACTTTCTTATAACGCAAGGATTGTAATATCCTTTAATATCCACAGCCATCCATAAAGTTAAAATAGAAACATATATAATGATAACAACAAAACTTGATTTGAACTTAATGTTTCACAGGTTATCCTCTAAAAAGTCCATTCGTTTCCTTAAACCTTCCGCTTACTCAAGCCAAAGTTCATCATCAAAGTAGTAATATTCTCCTATGGGATAACCACAATAAGGTGAACTTCCTTGAGATGATTCCTCACGAGATGGACTATGGTAATGAGATGGTGTGACAAGATCACTCTCACAATTGGATGAGCTAACATTCACTATTGGTGCCCTTCGTGGAGGTTGGAAACGTGTGGCAAGGGAATGACCGCATCTACATGAAAGGCTTTCAAGGGCATGGTGAGGTTGGTCAAAACGAACTTAAGGCTAAGCATAAGAGATACGAATAAATGTTCGAAGGAAAGGTAGAGTCTTACACTAGTCTGGACCATGATAACCAATCTATGAGCACTAAAGTGTCACACTACGTTATACAAATCAAAATACACTACTATTATTACAAATGGTATTGTTAGTATCTAGGAAAAGAAATGAAGAATAGGAGGTGAGAAATCTAATTTTTCAATGAGCATCTATCCTAAGGTTGATGACAACATTTTTAATCTAACCACTTTAATTTCTTTGTGAAAAAATGACAAGTATACAAAGTTCAATTTTTACTTTATAAAAAGTCTCTTTTTATGAAATATTATCATTTTAAACATGAAAGAATTTATACATACATATCCATACATCTCATTCCTTCTTTGGATCTCTCTATTATCATTATTAATCATAACATCATAGATAACACTTGACACATATCATTTTTTGTCATAATCATAATCATTAGCATTCATTGATCATCCTCACAGTGTCATTTTAATATATGATATACCATTATACTCTTAATGATACATTGTTAACCTTGTCACATTTATAATATCATTAACATGTTGACATTTAGTTAACTCCTTTGTCAAAAAAATATCTTCTCACTTTCATATATATCCAACACTCTTAAGGATATGAGCTCATTCAAAATGGTCGTCATCATCTTAGCTTGAAGCTTCAAGCTTCAAATATGGATAGTCCTAGACTTCCATATGTGCACAAGTTCCAGACTTCACCCTATTAGAGTAGTGTTCTTAGTCTTTTCATAGAGAGTTTCTTTTAATGGCCACTTACCTTATTAAATTCTATTTTAAGTCTTCATAGTAGGATGCATACTCAATATTCAATTAATATGCTATGAACATATACCATCTAATTCACTCATCGTCACATATTAATTCAAAAAAACACATGAAACCATATGCACATAAACAAGTTATTATACTATTTAAAAGATTTCATGACACTTTAAACATAAGTAATCATAATCATACATCATAAGATAACTAGGATAACAATATTTACCCAACATTCACATATTTAGTGAAAAACTCCACTTAGGCAAGGTCATCAAATTTTGGATAGCATATGACCTTTATTAAAAATGCCTAAGTTGATCTTATATTTATGTATTATGACAAATTTCTCAAGGAAAACCTACATATTTCATTCTCACTAGGCTTTTCTTTCTTGATTGCATATCTCTTAATTTTTTTTTTCATAGAGTTTTAAAGTCTTTCACATAATTATTTTTTCTTAGGCCGAATGGCCATTATACCCCATAAGTAAATTTTTGGCTCATCTAAACCCCATGGCCTCTTTGTTTCTTAATATCCTTTCCTAGGAAAGATGAATATGTAGATTTTATCCATTTAAAATTATATTTTGTTTAATACTCTTTCTCTTGGATGAATGATCATTTTAACACCAACAAGATTTTTGTTCATCATTTTATGTTTGTATAGATAATCTTTTAGAAAAATCCTAGGAAGAATAATTTTACAATTTCTTTATCCATTTAACCTTTTATCCTAATATTCTTGAAGATATAAAACTAATTATTCATATCCTTTCTTACTAAAATTTTGATCACTTGTTTTGATCAACTTTTACAACTCAAATCATCTAGTGGTAGTCTAAGTTTAATAAATTTTAACTTATTTTTATTTTTTTCAAGGTGGTTGGCCGAACAGTAATTTTAACTTTCAAAGTCTAAATAATTTATTTTCTTAACTCCAAGAGTATACTTGTGATATTAAAATTTATGGAAGATGTATATTATATCCAAGATGATATTTTCATCTTTCTTTTCTCATATTAGTAGGAGATCTAAAGTTTAGGCATTTAATGTTCATAATTTATCTCAAAGTCCTGTAAGTTTGTAAAGTTCTTGTCCTTATTTAGAGATATTTTTGTCCTTAATAAAAATTTTGGATCTTTATTTTATTTTCGAAGTCCATTCTCCACCTTAAATTAATGTCTTAAAAGTCCAACCTTTATGACGTGGGAATTAACCTTTGGATTTTTTTCCATAAATTTTTGGGACAATGCTCGTATTGGTCCAGTTTTGAGGTTCCATAATTTTGTGGTCCAAGATTTTGGATTTTTAAAAAAAATAACAATCATGCACTTTTATAAGAAAGATAACATATAATAGATCTATGTTCTAACAAGACCAGTTTCACTAAAACACCTCTAATCTCTAGAATAATTTCCACTTAACATCTTTCAAGATTTAATTTAAAAAAGATTAAATCTTTCCAAAATATTTAAATTAGTTTTAAAAAAAAATTTAATCAATTAAAATGCTGTAGAAGTGAAGTTAAACACTTTAATTCATCAAAAATTTATTGTGACTTCTTAAAATTATTTAAAACTTAGAACTCCTTATTTTATAAACATACAAAAATTTCAGACTTTAACACATTCGAGAGAGGTTAATCTTGAGTTTAGATAAAAGATCCCCAAAGATGGGAGAAAAGAAGTAAAAATAGTTAACATAACCACATAAAAATATTTTAGGAAAGAATATCCTATGTTATAGGAAGATAAGGGAAAGGGATAATGAGAATTTGATGAAGAGGGAATCTTCCTTGAGGTATAGTCATGAGTTGACTCAAGAGAGAGGATAAGTTTTTCTTTAAGTGTTTTGTGTTTAAAGCTTCAAAGTTGGAAGCTTTAGACTTAGGTGTTTTTGTTAGGTGAAAAATAAAGGTTGATGACTTGGAGTAAATGTTTTTGGAAAGTGTTTAGAGTGTTTTGGTGAAAAAAAAAAATGAAGGATGCAAATTTAAGCAATAAAATCATCCAATTAAGAGTATTAAGGGAAAATTCCTTTTTAATTTTGCTTAAATTTAATTAATTACAAACTTTTGTTCAATGGGTAATAGGTTGTGGTTACACACTAATATCCATTGGGTAAAGATTTAAACTGTATGTTATCGTTCAATGTATTAACCATGGTTCATACTTTTAATCAAAAGTTAAATTTTCTCTTTTCTAATATTTATTATTTTTGTATTTTAGCCTCATCATCATATCTCCTAAGTATATGTGCATATTTATAGAAATTCCTATCACTTATCAACGTAGGATAGAAAAATGTGTCAATCATAAATGATGAGAACCTTTCATCATTTTTCATGCCAACAGATAAATATAAGGTGCAAGTTTATTGATAATTTTTGTTATGTCTGATTTATACCTAAACAACTAGTGATATTTTGGTAATTATTTAGAAATTATAAATTTTTGAAAATATGCAAAATAAACTTACATGGCATAATATATTATAAAATTTGAATTTTTTGCTTTTGATATAGTAGATCAAGAAGTAGAATAGCTCGGAAGTCTCTTAGCTACCTTACCTATATAGGAAACTTACACCAACAATATTACTTCATTGTAATTTATAAGTAGCAATTAGAGTTACTAACAATAATGTTTATAATGAAAAGAAAAGACAATGTGTGTTAGGCATAGCTTTGTTAAGCAATTTATTAAAAATGTGTAATTTTTATTGAATATGTAAAGAATGAATTTTCTTTTTAAGCCTCTTACTAAAGGATTAAACAGGAACATAGTCCTAAATTTGTTGAGGAAGATGGGCTTTAGGTCTTGAACATAAGAAAAGTATAATGAAAACCTAATTATTTATCAAACTAAGTCATATGATTACTCTTTTACATTACATTTCCATCTTTATAGCATGAGATAATGATCCTTTGAAAAAGATACATAACTTCTAGTAGTGATACTTTTAAGACACACTTTATGCATTCAAAAGACAGTGATTTTAAGATGTACTTGATGTATTTTCAATTTATAAAGTAAAATTTATTCATAATTCTAAAAAAAGTACTTGTAAAGATGCATTCAATGCTTATAAGATACATTTAATTTATGTGAATAAATATATGAGTGAAACGGTAACAATCATCCTCTATGAATGATTAAAAAATCTTTTTAAAATACTCAAATAAATGCAAAGATAATTTGAGAATGACTTTAGTTTAAATTTTACCATAGGAACTCTACTTCAAAGTTAGAGTGCATGTAGTGGGAGTTCCAACCTACTTTAGCCAAGTTCAGAAGTAATTTATTTTTTTGGACAAAGTGTTGTCTTACTTCACTAAATGTTACTTCAATCTATAAGAGAATTGTGCTTAAGTATAAAAGTAACCTTATTTACCTAGAATTCCATCTTAGTTGCAAAGTCATAAGGGGGTTGTTGATAATTGGCTAGCAAATGAGAACCTTCACTCTCAAAAGTTCTATATTGCTTAACTCGCACTTCTACTAAGATGTTATATATCATCTCTCCCTCTGTTAGTTATCTTGGACAATACATTAAGATGTGGGTTGTCTAATTAACCCAAAACATACATGCACATTGTTGGGTTGGGTAATTATATAGAAATCTACTAAAAATTTGCTTTTAACACTATGGTTTTTCCATTTAACAATGTTTTTCATTTTTCAACATGATTTATGTGTCACTTTCATCTTTAAAAGACATTTTGATAAATGAATTTTTTTATACACTTATTTTCATTTTATTTTGGGTTTAATTGGGTTGGAATCATGTATAATTTTATTATTTTTAGTGATTTTTATGTTATTGGGCTTTACTAAACTTAAATGGTAAAATTGGTTAATTTTCAAATTTTAATGCTTTTTGACCTTTGTTCATTGTACAGGTCATATCTTGGGGTATAAAATTGATATTGGAGTGATTTTAGAGGCATTAGAAAGCTGAGACAAAAATCTAAGATAACATATATCCTTATCTAGCCTAACCACAATGGATCATAAATTTATTTGGACCGAACCGTGACTCAAAACTTATATCCAGACAACCCAAACATGTTCCGATAAAATGAACATATCTAAGGTTACAAAAGTTATTTTTAGATGAGGTTAATTTCTGAATCTTAAGGATAAGATTGTCTACAACATTTGTTCTAATATAAAACCATAATTCAACTGTTAACACACCTGTAAGAATATGAGAAAAGAGACATGAGATAATGACTCATATTTCATGTATAATTTAAATTCAAATAACAAAGTCAAACAGAAATTCAAGTGCGAACCTAGAAGAACATGGGAACCAATTCAGTTTTTATCTTTATTCTAAATTTTGAATTTGAATTTCTAATTTGAATAGGCAAACTAGGTGTATAAAAAGGAAAGTCCTTACACATTATAGACACATCGAAAACTTATTCACAATTCTCAATAAAGTCTTTATTCTTGTCCTCGTTATTATTCCCATTCTTCTTCTTCTTTATTTTATAAAAAGTCTCATGGAAGGTTAATTTTCTTGGTTGACTCATTGGTTTTAATTCTATAAGCAAGGGGATCTAAGGTTTGTTTTTAATTGAATTTCTGTTGTGATTTATTTTTCTTCCCTTTGTATACATTGTAGTTGATGTTTATAACTGTGAAATTAAATACTTAATTTAATTTCATATTGCATGCTTCAATTTTAAAACTAAGGTTTGCTTAATTCTCTAGTTTGTAGGAAAAAATTAAAAAAGTTTATGGGGTTTCCTTAAAATTAATTTGAGGACTGCGGGTGTTGCTTAATCATCTAAACATGAATTAATCCAAATTCTAGGTGTTGTTGTAGTAGGAAATCATGAGTTTAATTGATGTTTGCTGGATTGAGTTCAAACCAAATAGGAATTAAAATTATTTTTAAAAATATTTTTTTGTTGAACTTATGATAATCCCACTTATAAATTAAACTAACAAGTTAACTAATTTTAAATGTTATTTTTTATTAAGTTTCATTTTTATTTTACAAAAAAGTAAAATACAATTCTCCCAATTTATCTAAATTTAAATTCAATTAAATTGTTTACTAAGATCGTTGAGAAACAACCAAAGTTGTGTCTTATACTGTATTTTTTATTTATTTTTATTTTATTTTGATCTGACCGCGACATCAGTTATCACATTTCTTTTAATTAAAGATTATGTGAATCTAATTTGTTGTGTAGAAAATGATATAAACTTACTTAAAATAACTTTACAATTATTGATATCCATTTTTTTTAAATTTATCAAAACAAACAAGCTCTAAGAGCCAACAATCACAAAGGATTATTGATGCAAATGACAAAAAAATTTGTTTAGTACTCTTATCGTCATTATAATAAAGTAAAAATTTTCATGTCTCCAAAGAGTTGAATATCTTAGAAGAATTTTTCATTTAATAAAATATATCATATGATGAAAGCAAGTATCCTCAAATGTACTTTCAACCAAATAATTGTGTTGAAGATTAATTTATTTTTTAAGTAATTTTTTAAAAAATTATTCTATTTAAAAACTTTTTATAAATATTAAATTTTATCAATCTAATTATTTAAATTAAAAACTGTTGTTATATATAGATTAATTTTATAAAATTTAAAAATTGTTAATATTTTATTAAATAATTTTATTTTTACATTAATATATCTTTTAAAGTTTAAATAAAAATATGAAATATAAGATTATATATCTATAAATTTTAATTATTTTAAAATTTGATATGTATGATTATCATAATAAAAAAATATTTTTTAATGGTTAAATTTATTAAATTTATATCATATAAAAATTAATTAAATAAAATAATTTTATTAATAATTATTTTTAAAAGAAGTTAAATATCATCCTTAAATAAAAATAAAATATATATAAAGATTTGCTAAATTTTTTTTCCCAAATTGTAGTAACATTTTTTTCTAATATAATTTATATGTTACATCCATATTTAAAAGATATACTTTATAATTAAAAATATTAAAATTAATTTTAAGGTATGTTTGCATTTATGATGACACAAGAGGTGGGGTAAAAGCATTATTTTTTTTCTATAATAAAACTCTATTAATCAAGTCTTTGATAGTAGCAAAATTAGATTTTAGTTATTTTACAAGGATGCTATTAATATTAGAGAAGTTTAAACTAATAATCAAATTCATTTTTATATAATAGTGTGAGTAATTTGTTAAAAAAAAATGAGCCCACTTAAAAATAATGTGTAATTATTAATGTTCCTTTCTTCTAATTTTATCAAAACAAACAAAATTTAAGAGTTGAGAATCATAAAGGATTATAGATGTAAATGACAAAAAAAAAATTTGTTAGCATTAGTAAATATTTTTATACATGTCTCCGATGAATTGGGTATTTTAGGAGACTTTTTCATTTGGTAAAGTACACCATAAGATGAAAGCAAATATCATCCAACGTACCTTCAAACAATTATGTGTTGAGATTAATTTATTCTTCAAGTAACTTTTATTAAAATTATTTTATTTAATAACCTTTTATAAATATTAAATTTTATCAATATAATTATTTAAGTTAAATTTTTTATTATATATAAATTAATTTTATAAAATTTAAAATTATTTAATATTTTATCAAATAATTTTAATTTAACATATAATACATTTTTTAAATTTAAATAAAAATATCAATTATAAGATTATATACCTATAAATTTTTAATTATTCTAAAATTTGATATATATAATTATCATATTAAAAAGTATTACTTAATGATTAAATTTATTAAATTTATGTTCTATAAAATTTAATTAAGTAAAATCATTTTTAAAATAAGTTGATTGTCATCCTTAAATTAATAAATATATATATATAATTTCTTAAGCTGAAAACTTCATTCTAAAATTTTACCTTAAACTTAATTTTAGTTTAAATACTATTTTTTAGCGCATCCCTTTTATTCTAGGCTTACTTTCACTTAAAATTTGTTTTACAAATTTAAATTTATCTAAAATTAAATTTATTAATGCGTACGAAAACATTCACTAAAGATATCTTTGAAGAGAGTTTGAAAAAAAAAATTGAAAGATACTTTTTATTTTTAAATTAAATTATATAATATTTTTAAAATAGACAAGTGGTTAAAATATTAAATTTATACTAATTTTTATTTTATTTCTTTATTTAAAAATATTAAATTACAGAATATTTAATGAAAATAAAAATATACATTCTGTTTTTTTTTTTGTTTCTCTTCAAAATCTCGCTCCCAAACGTAACAAATACAACAAAAGAGTTTTGTAACAAAAGTAAAACAACTTACCTCATCCCCATTGTCCAACAAAGCAAAATGGTAAACCTAACAAATGGAAAATGAAATTAGAACTATCATGCCAAAGAAGAACACCAACCACCAAGTATTATTCTATGGCCAATGATGGTTCACAATACTTACATGCACCTCACCTCATCAGAACAACCGACTTCACATTAAACATTAAACACGTAACTGCTCCAATCGGTTGGCATCATAATCAGTTATTAGAGGAAGTAGTTAACTGTATACTACCAACACACTTTTATAATACATTCTTTATGATTGTTCGGTCTTTCAAAAATTTAAACAATTTTTAAAAGAGTGTTATTTTGATACACATTAATATAAAAAATTTTATATTATCAATTAATTAAAAATTATAATAGGTATAATTTTTTAAATAGTTATTATAAAACTTAACAATTTATAATGATATGACAATTCATAATTAGATTATATTATAAAAAATAAATAATTTTTTTATAAATTAATTAATTTATAAGAAAAGTATTTTAACTTTTAAAGAATGAATTAATTATAAAAAGTGTATTAAAAAATATATTAAAAATAATATTCTCTCTTATCATTTTTATAAACTTAATTAATTTATTCATCAAAAGTAATAAAGATAGTTAAAATAATTAATATGTTATAAATTTAAATTTTATTTTTAAAATATTTATCATATTAAATATTTAAATTAATAGAATAGAAAGTGAATAAATATACTATTAATATAATTTTACAATAAAACAAAAATATTAATAATTAATGCACTAAAAATATATTATATTTCTTATAATTAAAATAAAAATCGATAGTTATATTTTATTAAAAAATAAAAAAATTATATTACTAATATTCTCTTTGGTTGCTTAAGAGATTGACAATGTTTCCTTGTCTATTTTAAGATTCTATGGATACAATGAAAACTAAATCAAATCATAATTTTGTCTCTCTAAAATGATATGCATTGTCATATTAATTTTTAAAAAAAAACTGATTATCAAATTAATTCTTTAAATATATTTTATTATTTTCTAAAAAATTATTATTAAATTATTTTTAAAAATTTAAAAATAGAAGATCAAAGTGATAATTTAAAATGTTAGAAAAAATTATATTAATATCTTCTCAACTTCATTGTAAAAGCATGTGATATATCTTTCATTTTTTTATCCCTATCCAAACTTCTTTTAATTTATATAAAATTATAATACTGCATATTTTTATTAACTATACAATTTTATATAAATATTTTATAATTTTTATAATATTATATATATATATATATATAAGGAGCTCAAAGTAATGTAACAAACGAAAGACTATAAGATATTTTTTTTAATAAATCTTAAATAATATTAATGTACTTTTTTTTAAAAATAATTTAATGACAGATTCAATTTTTAAAAAACTAATTTGATAAAGAATACAATCTTTGAAAAATAATTTAATTGAAAAATATTTTAAAAATTAAAATAAAAAAATCTTTAAAAAATATTTTAATGAAAAAGTAATTAATAATTGGGCATACAATTTTAGAGGACTAAATGAAATAATCAATTTAATAATAATAATAATAATATACAGGTACAGAAATGCCTTGCGGTGGAAACGAACACATTCCCCACAAAGTCATTGAAAATGAGTCTATGCCTAACATGTTAGTCTAATCAAATAATAAGATTTATTTTCCGCCTCTGTTTTATGTTTTGTTCTTTTACTTATTTTGTTCGTTTCATGAATTACAAAGTCTCTTATCTTTAAGGGATATAAATGCAAATAATTTTGGGATATCCTTCTTGACTAAGTACAGAGCACTCAACTCAGTAATATCCAAAAAGAAAAAACAGCACTCATAACATGGGAAGAGAAGCATCTTTTTGCACTCTCGCTTCTATTGCTTATTATTTCATATCGACTTTTTATTTATTTTAAATACATTTTAGTTCTTTTAATTTATTTTAACTTTAATTGTCATATTTTATGTTTTAATTATTATAATTTTATTAATTTTAATCTTTATCATTGATAACGTACCAAAATACAATGTCATACAAAAGACAAAATGTTTAATATGCTGTTCAGATCAAAACATGAATAAAATAAAATTAAGTATAAAGATTAAAATTAAAACAATAAAACTATAAGGATCAAAATATAAAGATCTAAAAATAAATTGACTAATTGTTATAATATAATTATAAATATATCTTTTTAACGTGTGTTTGTACAGTTCTCACATGCAATAACACTTAAATTTCATTATGGCATATTTTTTAACTGATTCAAATAAATACGCCTTATGATTTGGGAAATATATTTTCTTAAAGCTTATTTTCTCTTTTAATCTGCTAAAAGAAGTTGATTATATATATATATATATGATATTATTTTAATTTAATGTTACATATATGTGAGATTGTTAAAATTAATTGACTGATATAACAAATTTTAGTGATGCCACATACAGGTAGCATAAAAAATAATATCATATATATAGAGAGGTGAAATTCTTTAAATGACATTGGTACTGGACATACATTATTTAAATTTTAAAAAATTAATTAGAAAGCTGTTAAAAGGAGTTTTGATATTCTTATATAGAAATAGGAGAATACATCTCGTGCACAGTCTTGATTTTTTCAAAAAAAAATAAAAAATCGAATGGCTTGCATTCGGATACTGGGATGTATATGTGGATATCATTTACATTATTAAAAAAATGAAATAAACAAGATATATGATTATTTATTTGTACGGCATACATGCATTTGGTTTTGGATTTATTTTATATAAAGAATTGAATCAACATAGAATTAGTAAGTAGGTATGGATATAATTATTTAAATTATAAGATCAATTTTTCTTAACAAAACTAAAAAGAGTTGGCATATGTAGATATGATTATGTGAACTCTATCTACCTGTCAATTTCAATGTATAAATGCACATAATATATTTTATCAATCAAAAGGCGGATGGAGATTTTCATTTTTATATAGAAAATTAACCAAATTAATTTATGAAGAACAAAATCATTAAACTATGAACTCAATTAAAATATAAGTCATTTCATTAACAAATAAATTCTAGAAAAAGAACTCTTTCAAATATTGAATAAACACATCCTAAATCAATCATTGAACTGAATCAATAGGATAATTACAAATTCAAACCAAATCCATCTTATGATCTATATCGAATTATCTGAATAGTTTTTTGGAACTAAATAATAGATTCATCTACAATCCCTAATCCCAAAAACTTTCTAACTTTAAAATTATATACATGTGGATTTCTCTCACACAGGAGGAAGAGTCGTGAAATCTTTGGCTTCTTGGAAGGTCAATTTATAACGCAAAACTAATCATACACACATCCTCAAATCAGAGCCCACTTCGTGTTGCAAAAAGATGCTGTGTATTATGGGGAAAATTGAAAACGACATACTCATCATACAAGAACACATGAAAACGACAACGAAACCCCTCAACCACGTGGCTTCTGGAACTGACATGAAACGCAAAACACCAAAAGGATCATAGACATCACGAGCGTGCATGTGGTGGCCAGAGGTACAAAAGTTTGCAGAACCATTCTATCACCGTTCGATCTGTGTACCTCACGTTCTGTACTTATGACGTGTCGAGAATCTAACGGTGTAACAGTAGGCGCAGCGTCGGCGTTTGATGCACCAAATGTCGTCACAGAAAGTGAATATATTTTATTCTTACGAATGATACTCTCTCTGAGTTTGTCGTTTTGCTTAGAAACGAGGAGACGTGGCAAATCCTCACCTCAATTTTAAAAGAGGGATGATAGCTTTTATGAATTTGGCTCATGTAACGTGTTTGGTTCATAAAAAAAATCTGTTGATTACTTTATGTTCTGTTGACTCACGTAGCAAATAAGAAAAAAAGAAAGTGAAAATAAAAATGAAAGATAAGTTATTTGAATAAATAAAATAAAAGAAAAAAAGAATTTTTTTTATCTGAATGGATGTTAAGGAAGAAAAAATATATATATTAATAATAATAAATTTTATTTTATATAAATTTTTAAAATATTTTATTTTTATTATATCTTTTTATAAATATAATTTAAATTTTTATAATTTTTTAAAATTTTAAAAAAATATATAATAATTTTAATAATTTAAAATAAATAAAACAAAAAAAATCTCACTCTTATCTTTTACTATTTTCTATGGTTAAAAAGTAAGGAAACAAAAATTTGTAGAATCTATAAAAAAATAATATTTTTTCCACTAAAAATAAAATACAATAAATTATAAAAAAATCACTTTCTTTTACAATTTCATCGTTTTTAATCCTTATTTTCTAATTTATATCATTCAAACAAAAGTTTAAAGTATATAATCTTTTTGTAAATAATAAATATTTCTCTTAATAATAAGAATTTCATGTTCCAATTTTGTCAATGCATACGACCGTCTGAATATTTACCTATAACGATGGGTTTACTAAAAACAGCTGCTGTCTGTTTGGTTTCTTCTAGAGTCACTTTTTAGAGAATTTCTTTTGTTATAGAAAATTTAGGTACTAGAATTAAAACATATGGTACATGCTACTTCTTTTTATATATAAAAATTTAATTTTCATTATTTGAACTAATTTGTATGATGAGTTTGAAAAGGAAAGATATTGTTTGTAATTTGAAGAAAATTAAAAAATATTAATATAATTTAATCTATTTTATATTTTGGCAGACATTTGTTAATTTATGATCTTATAAAATATAAATTAATTTTTTTATTAGCTAATTTTATAAAAAATTGATTGTAATTTAGTAACTTTTTTTAATATCTTTTATGTTAAAAAAGTTAAATCTGTGATAGATATAGTTAATTTTAGGTGGAAATTATTAATTTTTCATTAAATAAAATTAGTTATGAGTGTAGAATGTATAAAGTAACACTCTAAAAAGTAATTTTATTTTACTATTCAAATAAAATTAGTTATTCTCTATTCTCTTCTAAAATAAAAAATGTAAATAATCATAGACACACTATTTTTCATTTTTTTACATTTCAAAATCTACGACCCTAAGAAAGATTAAAAAAAAAAAATAGGTCCACACACGGAACTGCTTTTAAAATACCGTACCTGATTTTGGGTAATAATCTAACTTTTTTCACGTAAAATCATTTACTTGAAAATTACCTATGAAAAATTAGTTAATCTATTTATCCATAACCACCTTTGTTCATTTTTCTCATCTCAATTATTTGTTTCTTGTGCGTAACATTCATCCGTCATTGTTAATTTATTCTTTTTGTTAATTATGAAATTGATAGTGAGTTTGTAGATTATGATATGCTGTCATGTGATTAATATTTAATTGACATACATTGCTGAAGAGAAATTGTCATTTTACTCAGAAAACAGGAGACGTGGCTAATCGTCACCTAATTTTCTAAAGAGTGATGGTAACTAGTATGGATTTTGGTAACCACTAACGCGTTAACGCATATAAAAAACAATTGTTACTATCAAGTCTTCCGATGGATCCTAATTTAAAATTTAGATGGTATTTGATTTTAAATTTATTTTTTTATATTTTATACAGAAAATAATAAAAATAAAAAAATTATTTTTTATTTTCATTTTCTGTTTTCATCATTTTTAGTATAAAAATTTAAAAATAAAAAACAAAATAAAAATAAGATAATATTTTTATAAATAAAAATAAAAATAAAAATAAAAAATATTTTCTAAAATCAAACCCTACCCTAGATATTTCATAAGAAAACTATTGAACAATACTGCCAATATAAAAATTCAACCGTACTAGGATTCAAACTACTTTGATAAGGTGTGAAAATCATCTAAATATAATTGTATTTTTTATACACATAATTAGTATTCGAATACTTGTCAATATGCTTAAAAAACATGGATTTTTATTAATTATATCAGACTTTACTGATAAATAAATAAATTGTATAATGATTGAAATCTTAACCAACTTTAATTTAAATTTGATTTTAAAAGTTTAAATTTTGATATATCATTTTAATAAAAAATTATGTGTCATAGTTTTAATAATATTTTAATGTTATCTTCAAATTTTAAAATTTTATCTTTCTATTTATTATTAATATAATAAATATTTATTACTGATAATAAAAATATTATTAATTATTTTATTTATAATTTTTATTTAAATTAAAAAATATAATACATGGACAATATGGTAGTAATACCAATGTATAAAATTTAAAGTTCTATATTATAGAATTTTTTTACAAATTTTTTATGCATACTTCTCTTAATCAATTTTAATTTCAATTTAATTTTAAAATTTGAATTTTTATATATTATATTAATAAGAAATTATGTATCATAATTTTAATAATTTTTTAATATCATCCTCAATTTTAAGAATTTTTATTTTCATTTATTATTAATATAATATAATGTTCATTACAATTGATAAAATATTTATTATGTTTTAATTTACTTTTATTTATAAAGTCTATTTAAATTAAAAAATACAATAAATGGATGATATGGTAGTATTACTAATGTGTACATTTAAAACTTTAGAAACCTTTACAATTAATATCTTTTTATGTACATTTCTTTCTTTAAAAATTATAAAAATTTTAAACAACGAGTATTTGGTTCAAATATTGCATGTTTTGATTTTTCTTAAGGTTTGGAATTAAGTTTGTGCATGAATAAATATCTTCTAAAAGTGACAACATCACCGAGTAGATGTTGCTAGCAATTGGAAGATAACAAGGGGTCAAGGTTTGCCTTTTCTATCCTCACCTCACACATAATCCAGATGGATTTGTTGGAAATAAAAGTCCTAAGCTAAGACATGCCATAAAATTGCTCTGAAAGATTTGTACATATATGGTATCATTCTCCAAACATATCATGTTGTGAAAAAAAAAAATTAATAAGGTATAAAAGTGAGGAAATCTAAAAAATAAAGTAGAAAAATAATTTTTAAATAAAAAATGATTTAATTGTTGTATACGGAGAAGTAACAGTTGAAAATTTTATTTGCATGTTCAAAAATTGAACTAATCTTTTATAAATCGTATAAATAAATTAAAAAAATAATTTAAAAAAAATTACAATTTTTTATGATTGAATTCTTATACAAAATTTATATAATTATACATATATTTTAATTTAACATTACATTTTAAAAATAAAATTTATATTAAAATATTTAAGTTGTTGTAAACATATATCATTGTATTTATTATAAACCTTATTTCTAATTATGAATTATGAAGTTTTTTTATGGATTTTACTTTTCTTATAATTTTGAACAAATAGTTTTACGTTCATTTATTAGTATTTTTGTGGCTTATTTTTTAAACAAAGTTAAAATTTAAAATAATCAAATTGAACCAAATTTTTAAAGACGATTTTGTTTGATTTTATTTTTATAATATATTTCAATCAAATTGGATCAAACTATAAATCTTCTTTTATTATTGATTCATATATTTTTTTTTTAAATTGAACCAAATCAAACTGCATCTTGAACATTCTTAATTTTTTTTAAATTTCTAAACAATAATAATAAAATCTGGTTGAAAAACAATAATTGTTAATTTAGTTATCTGTTTAAACTAAAAGAAATTAATTAAAGTAATTTTACACTAAAATCCTTGGTTTGAATCTTACCGTTTTTCATATTATATAAAAGAATTGAAAAAAAATATATATTTAAAATAATTATTAAATAATAACTAATTTATAAATTGTATTTAAAATTCAAATAATATAATTATTAGTAATTAACTAGAATTAAAATCAATAATTAATAGTAGATATATTTAAAGTAGACAATTGGTAATTAACATTTTAATATTCTCGTCCTTAATATTTCATCCTTGTTAGGATTAAAAATTTAAAATTCATCTTATTTTTTTATCAAAATTAACAAAATGTCTTGCATATTTGTATCCTCTTCTTTTTTAATTTTAATTATTTTATGATTGATAGATTATTATGATTTTTAAATTTCATATATTTTTATTATTCCTTTACTCCAACTATATAAATATTTCTATAATAATAAGATATTTTTATACTTATTTTCCATGCCTAAGGATAATAACTGTTACAAAAATTTAGTCAGGAGAAGATTTGTTTGTCTGAATTGGAGCAATCTAACACCACGTATGTAAAACTATTTCCTTTACTAGTAGTTTAACGATAAGTTCAACATACATTCATTAATATAAAAACTTGCCAAGTTTTAAGTTCAAACAATATATGACTCAGAACTTTTCTTAATCCAATTTGCAAATCAAATTATTCCAATTCAGATTTGAAATTTTCTTATATCCAATTCAAAAATATTTTTTTCTGTCAAAGTTATTAGATAAATATCTACATGCTCATGATTAATTGTTATGCTTATTCTTAGGGTGAACATGATTGTTTCACATGAAAAGTACTTGTAATTTAAAAATAATTTTTTTATTAATCCATCAATTTAAATTGGAAAAACAATGTGAGTGAAACAATTTTTTTTTCTTTTAATATTCAAGTAACCAATTTTTTTACACATATTTGTTGGAAAGTGACATTTTGATATATTTTAATCACAAAAATATTATATAACTAATTTTACACTTTGATGAAAATATTTTCATGAAAAATTCTAATAAATAATTAATAAATCCCACAAAAATGAAAATTTTACATAAAAATATATTAATATCTAATATAGATAAATTTTTATATTATATATATAATTATAAGAGAGAAAATAAAGTGTTTTTAAAAAATTATATTAATATTTTTAAATAAGGGGTTAAAATTTTATACAATTAAATACTTTTTTGTCTTTTAAATTTTAAAATTTTAGTTTAAATTTTAGTTTTTAAAATTTTTGGTTTTGATTCTTCGTATTTTAAAATAGATTAATTTTAATCTTTAAAATTATTTATGTTTAATACATAACATATATTGATGTTGACATATAATATGTAGTTAATAATAAAATATTAAAATTAATCTATTTTTTAAAAAAATAAAAACCAAAATTAAAAATTTTAAAAATAAGATTAAAAATAAAATTTTAAAAAAATTAAAAATATATTTAATCCAACTTTATATTATTATGATCATATATAATTATAAAAAAAAATATATTTTAAATAAATTTAAATAAAATTTTACTAATATTTATTTTTTTACATTAAGCAAGGTTTTATTTTCTAAATTTTCATATAAAAAGAAATCTACCGTGAGAACTAATTCAACATTCTATAAATGCTTCTAATATAATTTTTATTTATAGAAAATACATGTGATAATTTTATATATGTTTAAATTTGAGTTTAATTTTTATATATATTGTTAATATAAAAATTTATAGTCAATAAATTAAAAAATAAAAATTAAATATAGATATAAATATAAATAATTTTTAAGGTGAACAATGTATGATATTGGATAATAACGTGATAGAAAATAATAGATGGGATTAGTAAAAAATATCGGTCTAATGAAAGTAAAAGATGTTAAATAAACAATGTAAGTGGGGATAAATAAAAAAATGTATAATAATTATGAAATTATAAATTATAAATATAAATTTCTTTTTATAATATATTAAAACCTAAAAATTCACAATCACTTTAAATAGAGCTTAATTTCTAACAATAAAATAATAAATACTTAGAGTCTAAAAACTAATATAAGGTTTATTCAATAAATTATAAAAAAGTATTAAATTATTGGATTAATTTTTATTACATTTCAAGATATATTTCAGACCATTTGGTTTAGTCATGGACAGTGCTGTGCCAAATAACACGTTACAAATCGTACTTTATTCCAATAAAATTTAATTTTTTTTTTACTGAATTGGTATATTTTATTTTCAAAATTACTGATATAATAATTTTTAAAAGATAAATTAGAGATAGTAAGATACTAATATCTTTTTTTATGAATAAATAACTTTTAAATTCAAACTGATTTTTAAAAATTTAAAAAATCTTCTAATTTTTTTTAAAGTAAATTTTTTATGTTTATCAATATTTTCTTTTTAAGATCTTGAAAGTTGTATTCTTGAAGAACAATTCATGTCTAAAAAATAAAAATTACAAAGAAAAAAATCACATATCTATATAAAGAGGGAAATTATATAATCCCTTTATTTTTTACAAAAAATAATTTAATTTGTTTAAATCATTAGAAAAAAAATTGTTTGTGAAACATGATTGTATTATTATTTAATATTATTCTTGGTGTTCTTCATGTAGTATAATGAACTATTCACACGAATAACAATTTGGGTTTTTCATCCTCGACTTATCCTACTTTAATATATGTACACACTACTTTAATAATTTTGAAGGAAAATACAGTACCATTTATATAAAAATGCCAAAATCCGAACTCATCATCAGAGCCGGTCCAATATATGCTAATCTTTAAAGTGAATCTTGAGATTAAGGTTTTTTTAATTAATTAAAATTATTGTAATTTTATTGTAATTTTTTATTTTTTCTCAAATAACTATCCTAATAGGTAACTAATGTTTACAATAATATTTTCATAATTTGATCAATTTCGATAATTATTTTATTAAATAAATAAAAAATATTTTAATTAAATTTAATAAAGTAGAAAAGTTAACTAAATAAAAAAGCCGATTAATAGTTATGAGAAAGAAATGTAATAAAATGAGGTCTATTTTATTAATTATAAAAAAATTTTAAGTTATGAATATTCGAACCTAATGTGTATCTGTAGAGATTTTGAATATAATTATAATTAATATAAAATTACGAGGCTCATCTGACATAATGAGAAACTAAAGCAACAGCTTCTGGTGCTAGCTTACCCATGGGTTCCTGTAAAAAACTTCATTCACGTTTATTAGCAACTAAAGCACTAAGCTCCAAACTCCCAAGTCAATGCAGATTCCGTATTACAAAGAAAGTCTGAATGATATAAGAAAATAAATATTAAATATTAAAATTAAAAAATCCTCAAAATCCGGCGCGTGCCTTTAAAAGGCCTTGTGATTTGAACACAAATTCTCACTCAAATGGCTTCTTCGTTCATTCATCTCTCTCCCAAGCAGAACAAAACAGAAACAATGGAACTTTTGCAAAATGGCCACAAAAATTTTGTCACCATCAAACCTACCGAGTTGTTGCCTCTCCTGAATGGGATAACTCACCTCAACTCGCTCTCTGAAACTCAGTACTTGGGCCACATAGATCCTTCTCGAGTTTTTGTCACCAAAGTGAAGCGTTTGATTGTAAAGGTACTGCTTTTAATTTATCTCTTTTTCTCTTTTTTTTTTTTTTTTTATTTAACCTTTTATAGGGATTTAGGAAGACGAAGTCCTTTGTGTTTTCTCTTCACTTTTCTATCAGAACTACGTGTGTTTCTTCAACAATCAGCATGATGGTGATTTTTGAATGAATTTCCAAATTTATTTCTGAAAATTTCTTATAAACATGACAATTGATAAAATGTAAAAATTTGTTTTGATACATAATAATATAACTTTTTTATCATGTTAATTTCTTTTTGCTCTGTGTTTAAGGCGTATAATATGATTTATTTTTGTAAATTTAAGACCAAGTTATTATTCAGAAATAATGTGTGTTATTATTGAAGTTTTCAAAGAGATTATTTTTGGTGAAAGAGAAAAATTGAATATTTACTTAGATTTTATTTGTTAGAATCAGTGTTATAGTTACGTTATTTTTACATATTCTTATAACTAGTTCTATGTAATTTTTTCACATAGTTTTATTACATACTCGAAATTTTAAGTTATATATTTAATAAAAATAGACAACTAGAATTTCTTGAAAATAAACAACCACTTTACTCTGTCAATTTTTTTCACAAACTTTAGATTAGATTCCTGGAGTTTAAAATAAAAGTCCTTCCTCAAAGTCTTAATCTTTCGAAAGGTGTGTTATGTTCATTCTTTCTTAAGAGTTAACCTGACTACTTTTTAATAATTTTAAGATGAAAATATTTATTTTAAAGATTAAAGTAAGGACATAAGTTTAAAAAATTAAAATAATTTTTAGTTTGGTTTTCATTTGTTTATGGTCTCTGTGCTACTGAATAATTTTCTCAACTCATTGTCGCTATTTTAATTTAAATAATCGACTATAATTATATATATATAATAATGTTTTCATTTCAGTATATTTTAATTTTTTATATTTTTTCTATCATATTATACATTATATCATATTTTTTTTTTTCTATGTCTTTTTTCTTTCTATTACATTTCACATAGTTTGTATGAAGATATGGTTTTAAACATAGTTGCTTCTATAATAAAATGAAAAAAAAGCTAATCCATTATGGGGTGTCTCTATCGTTTACACACTTCCTTTGCGGCTAACTTGTCATTTGAAAAATTACGTGGTCCAGAGCATCTAAGAAGAAAGCGTAATGGCGTCTTATTCAATTCTTTTATTAATACTTTGTACATTAAAAGGAAAATTTATTTTCATTTCTCAAAGAAATATTAATAACATATTTTTAACTTTATTATTTTACACATTTTTTATTAATTAAAAATTTAATACATTTTTAAGGAATAATTTATTTTACTTTATAAAAAACTTTTAAAAGTGTATTTAAAATAGTATAATATTAATATTTCTCTTCTTCTCAACCTATATATTATGTGCTTTATTATAAAAAAATCACATTGCGGCCATTAGAATGGGATTGTAGTATAACTTCTACTGTTAAGCCAATTATATATATATATATATATATATATATATATATATATATATATATATATATATATATATATATATATATATCATAGGTTTTAAAAAATGTAACTTTTATACACCCTATTTTTTTAATCATTTTATGTCTTTAAGTTTAAGTGTGTCACTTAAAAGTTTTCAGAAGCTACCTAAATTATATTTTAAAACTGATTCTACTTTATTATCTAAATAAAATAATTATTTTAAATTGAATTTAAAATATCATGTACATTATTTTTTATAAATAATTATTTAATATTATAAAAATTAATTTAACTAAAATTTAAACATCACATAGGCTTATGCATCACTACTTAGATCTATTAATAAAAAAAATACATGATAAATAAATTATGGACGAGACCTCCTCGTACAAATTGTGAAAGGACAAACTTTCACCAACCACGTGTCCACTGATATTTGACACACAAATTAGGATAGGATGAAACATAGCATATAAATTAGTTCATGATCTTAATATATTTAAAAATTTTTTCAGTGTAGGCAATCACATAAAATATATTAAAATATTAAATATTATAACTCTTTATAAATTATTATTATTTTTTATTTTAAGTTCTTAGACATTAAAAAGAATTATTTTGATTTTTGAAAGATTATATATTAATCATATTAATTCTTAAAAATAAAAAATAATATTATTATTTTCAAAAATAAAAAATTGATCATTTTTAATTTTTGTAAAAATTGAAATAATTGATTATATATTTTTAAAATTTTAAAATAAAAACATAATTATCTTTTACGATCTAGTATAACCGATTGATAATTTTTTAAAAAATTAAAATAATTATCTATTTAAAAATTGATATATTTAATATTTTTTAGAAAATGGAACATCAAATTAAAAGATAAATATTTTTATTTAAAAAAGATATATCAAATTATTGTGTTCCATTCTAATCGCACACAGCACCACTCCCAACATAGTCCATTTAATATTATTCTCTTTTTTTTTTTTTCATCTGATGACGTTTCACTTGTTTTTATGTAATAATAGTTTTTACATTTTTCACATTTAGAACAGTACGGGAGAGTTTATTTAAGGACTTACTAATTTTATAACTGAAGTTAAATTTTACATTAAAAGTTAAAACGCGTATTTTAATAAGAATATTATTAAATTAATTTATATATATTAAAAATATTTAATAGTTTAAAACTAATTTTATAAAACAAATAGACATTGACCATCATATTTCAGCGAAACAAAAGCAAATATAGAAAGTTATCAATCGGTAAAAAGTTGTAGATAAAGAAAAGGAAAGGAATTAACATGTAGTTAATTTATGCAATGCATCGTCAATTTTTCTTAAACAAAAATATTAAAAAACCTAACCTAACTACAAGATATTTATAGTCCTTAATAAAAATAAAAAAGAATTCCTGGATAATGGGAAATTGGTAGAATTGAAAGGTACTACCGGCCACGCAACGGGAACAGTATCGTGATTCGTAGTAGGGACCACAGGGTCAAGTTTTACACGTGTCAGATCCACCGGCCTACCATTTATATATCTCCCTCTTCTTCTTGGCCTTTTCGCACGCTCGTAACTCACCGAGTCAGCTAACTAACTCGTTCCTCGTTGCATGGACTCCGTAGATCCCACTCGAACTTTCGTGAAGTCTGTCAAGCGTGTTCTTGTCAAGGTCTCACTTTATTATTATTAATGAATTAAATATATTATTATGATTATGATGATTATTAATAACAACCTGCATTTTCTTATTATGAACAGAGGATCTTCTTAATTATTATACTATGAAAGCTGAAAACGAATAAAGAAAGATGTAATGTATCAATTACAATGTATAGATTTATTTTTTCTTTTTGCTGGCAATGTAATGATGTTGAAAATTGAAAAGGGAAATAAAGATTTCTATCTGAATGAGATTTTATATGCTATATTATGCTGTAATCAATTTACCTGCATTTTTAATTCGTTTTGCTTTTATTTTTGATTTACCATTCTGCGTGTTCCTTCTTATTGTGTGCAGTTACGTGTTTGATTGTGTATTATTTTTCTTATGCAGAGTAATGTATTCATTCTTGTTTGCTTTTCTTTTCTTCTCTTTTTTTGGTTCTACAATTAACACATTTGTTTGTTGGATTGTTTTTATTGAAGGTTGGAACAGCTGTTGTTACTCGAAGTGATGGAAGATTAGCACTGGGAAGAATTGGAGCTCTCTGTGAGCAGGTATACATATATAGAAGTTGCATATAATTTCAGTCCAAGAATAAAACTTTTCATAAAAAGGAAAAAGAAAAAGAAACTTCAGAATTATATATCTTTGATATTCCTTATTTGTCATGTATTTGCGTAAGTGTGAGTAAAAGTTGTGTTTTCATTGAAATTGTTGCAGCTTAAGGAACTTAGTACTCAAGGGTATGAAGTCATATTGGTTACTTCAGGTGCTGTTGGTCTTGGCAAGCAAAGACTTAGATATCGCAAATTGGCCAATAGCAGGTTTGTGTAATTTATCATTTGCTTTGCTAACTGTATGTCTTTTCCAATGACATGAATCAAATTTCTAGTAATAATGAGTTTCATACTTTCGTTACTTAGATTTGGAAAAATTGATAAAGCTTCAATTATAGGTGATGCTCCAAAAGAAAAAGCTTTTAATGCAATATTAAAGAAAATAGACAAAAGAAATTGTCTTAAACAGAACTGGAATTACTTTAATTTTTTTACCATCTTCTTCTAGCATAGCATGCTTCCTTTTAGATACTCTAGTCCAAATTGTGCCATTAGGATTAGACCTATGTAGGATTGAAGGAGTTAATGCAAACTTATTCTTTTTCTATTAGTTTGTGGATGGATTTAAAGGGATAGAGGATGAGAAATGAGAATGATGAGCCTGAAAGGAATTGTTCATTTTTTATGCAGCTTTTCTGATCTTCAAAAGCCGCAAGGTGAGCTTGATGGAAAAGCATGTGCAGCTGTTGGGCAGAGTAGTCTCATGGCTCTCTATGACACTATGTTCAGCCAGGTTGACACAAAACTAAGTTTTATATTCATCATCATCCCAATTCAATAGATGTCTTTTGTTTTCCTTAATTAATACATTAGCTAATGATTTTATTGTTTCCATCATATTGATGCTGATACAAGATTTTCCTGGTGCAGCTTGATGTGACTTCTTCCCAACTTCTTGTGAATGATGGGTTTTTCAGGGATGCAGGTTTCAGAAAACAACTTTCGGACACAGTGAACTCGTTGTTGGATTTAAGGGTTATCCCAATTTTCAATGAAAATGATGCTGTTAGTACTAGGAAGGCACCATATGAGGTATATATGCTAATTTCATTCCACTATTTCATTGGAATTATCTCCATTTTATTCATTTTATTGTTTAATTTTATTCTGATAGTATGGTCAAACTGTCTAAATCAAAACTCTTTATGTTACAGCAATAGAATGTTAATTTGATTTTATTGGCTTTGTCATATCTATACACTAACAAAAACAAAACAAGCCATGTCCCACTAGGTGGGTTTGGCTACGTGGTTGGTGGCTTTATAATATCTAATAAGTGGTTATCTTAAATTGTAAGTGCTGTGTGCAGGATTCTTCTGGTATTTTCTGGGACAATGACAGTTTGGCAGGTCTATTAGCCCTTGAACTTAAAGCTGACCTTCTTGTTTTATTGAGTGATGTTGAGGGCCTTTATAGTGGTCCTCCAAGTGACCCAAACTCAAAGTTGATCCATACATATATAAAAGAGAAACATCAAGGGGAAATTACTTTTGGAGACAAGTCTAGATTGGGTAGAGGGGGTATGACTGCTAAAGTAAATGCTGCTGTTTGTGCTGCTCATGCTGGCATCCCGGTCATTATAACTAGGTACTGAACATTTGTGCTGTGCTTTGCCTCATATCAAAATGCTTGCCGTGAAAATAGCTATTTTTTAGTTTCGCTTTTATACCATATATAATTCACTTTCGGGTTGACTGTTGGGGGAGTCGCCCACTAAAGTTGAATTTATAAAATAATGTAAGAGCATCAAGAAAAAACTGGAATGAATTAGATTCTCTCATGAACTGGTTTGCAAAGGATTTTTCCTTTTTGTTGGTTGTCAATGTGCATAATGGGTGTGTTCCTCCCCGAGACCCCTTTTTAAGACAATATTTAGTTTATGGTTATCATCATTTGAGCTGACAAGGGAATGTAGATATTCGATTAAGTTATAGACTATAGTGTATCTATTATCTAATGGTTTTCATTAGTTTGAAATAAGTACAATGCTTGTTTCTATCATGTTATCTATACTGGCTTTTGCTGCATGTAAATCTAGGGGAAAGAAAAAGAGAAAAGGAAATGACTTTCTTTTCTAGCAACCATTGGTATTTGGTTAAAGTATCTATTATCTTGAAAATAGTTCAAGAGATGAAAAAGAATTCTGATTTCTAGTGTGAGAAATAATACACATTTGATGCTTAATTCATATATACATTTGGATTTTACATTTACTGACTTTGAATTTTATTCAACTTCCGTTGAAGCGGCTATGCTACAAACAACATCATACGTGTGCTTCAAGGGGAAAGAATAGGTACTGTCTTTCATAAAGATGCTCATTTATGGATCAATATAAAGGAAATGAGTGCGCGTGAAATGGCAGTTGCAGCACGTGAGGGTTCTAGACAACTTCAGGTAAATACAGCTACATGTTAATTGAATTCTTAAAGTAATCCAAAGGTTAACATATCATAACATTAGTTTTCAAAAAGTTTTTGTCACTAAATTAGTTCTTTGTTGATTTGAAATGCTACATTCGTCTTTATGGACCATTTAAGTCATGTCCCAAAAGGACAAACCTGGCAACAGTTTTTGTATTTTGAAGTACTAATACGGTGGTTAGAATCTTTCAAGAACTAAGGTGTGGAGATATACTAATCTCTGAAAGACCAATTTAAGGGTCTACTTATCGCATATTTATGAGTGTTGTAGGCTTGGTTATTTACATCAATATAAGATTTTTAGGTGGTGATTTATTTTCTATTATCATTATTATTATTCATGTGAATTATGTTGATCTTTTTGGTTCCAGGTCCTAAAATCTGAAGAAAGGAGGAAGATATTGTTGGCAATGGCAGATGCATTGGAGAAAAATGAAAATATGATTAGGATGGAGAATGAGGCTGATGTTGCTGATGCTGAGGCAGCTGGATATGAAAAATCTCTGATATCACGTTTGACCCTGAAGCCTGAGAAGGCAAGGACTTAATTGGTTGAATACAGAAGTTAAATATTGAAGGCTTTCCTTTGTTGTCTGTGCCCAACACTAATATTTCATGCTCCAAACATGCTAAACCTTTTCTGTGAGCATGTTTTTGCCTGATCTTTATCTTTACATTTTACAGATCACTAGTCTTGCAAAGTCTGTGCGCATGCTGGCAGATATGGAGGAACCAATTGGTCAGATTTTAAAAAGAACCGAGGTCAAACCCTTTTTCTTTTACTTGAAGGAGACGTCTTACCCTCTCTCTCTCTCTTTTTTTTGCATGAATTTCTTATCTTATAAAAGAAAAAAGGAAAACTAAACTGGAAGTAACATGTAAAATTGGTGTGATGTTGAAATATTTAACATTGTCCTCTTTTAACATATTTGAAGTATGTAACATGTTTGTAGTATTTGGTAAAATAAAAATTCTAGAATGGATTTTGAAACTCACGTTCACTGATCTTGATCTAAGAATAAATTAGTCTTTTACTGTTTTCACCAAAAAAAAAAGGAACAATGTTATTAAACTACACGTCCCGTTGTTCAACACTCATTTTGAAAATTCTGATTGCTATTCTCCTTGTCCAGCTAGCAGATAAACTCATCCTGGAGAAAATATCATGTCCTTTGGGTGTCCTCCTCGTTATATTTGAGTCTCGACCTGATGCCCTTGTTCAGGTTAATTTAAGATTCCTATTCCTTATTTATTTTCCCTTTTCAATTAACTTCTTAGAAAGACAAGCTTGATTACAAATTATCCGTTTAGTGTAAGTTGATTGTTGTTTCACTATGTGATTAAATTTCAAGATGTCCAATTGGTTTATACAATCTTTGGACTCTACTTTTACTGATGAAGTATGTTGTTTGAATTTCTCTGGTTGTTTTGGATATTGATCTTTAACTTGTTTGGTTAAATGGCAAATAGATAGCTGCATTGGCAATTCGAAGTGGGAATGGTTTACTGCTTAAAGGAGGAAAGGAAGCCCGAAGATCAAATGCGGTCTTACACAAGGTTTATCTATTGATTTTAGTTGAAGTTGTTGTTTTATAAGATTAATTTGGCTTAACATTTGTTTCTTTTGTCTTCATTTCAGCTATAAAATTATAAATATGTTTTTAACTTTCATATTCCCTTTCTATTTGTAGGTCATTACTTCAGTGATGCCTAATACCGTGGGTGATAAACTTATTGGGCTTGTTACGTCGAGAGATGAAATTCCAGACCTTCTTAAGGTTAGATATCACAAGTCAAAATCCTCATAATTATTTTTCCATTATGATTTTCCTCTAATTATATTCTGTCACAGCTTGATGATGTGATAGATCTTGTTGTCCCTAGAGGCAGTAATAAGCTTGTTTCTCAAATCAAGGAATCAACAAAAATTCCTGTTCTTGGTCATGCTGGTAATGTACTTCCATATAAAAAATTCCCTATTCGTAGTTAGAAACTAGGCCTTTAATTGAATTATTTCTGTTATGCAGATGGAATTTGTCATGTATATGTTGACAAGTCTGCAAATATTGATATGGCAAAGCAGATTATTAGGGATGCAAAGACTGATTATCCTGCAGCCTGCAATGCAATGGTATTTAGCATTTACCTCTTTTTGAATGCACCTAGTAAAACATGTTCATCTATAACCTCCTCTCCTTTTGGGTTTCGTTGAATTGGTAAGCATGATGTGAATGGAGTTTATGAAATTTGCTCATCAAAATATTTTGTGCTGTATTCTTAGGAAACTCTTCTTGTACACAAGGATCTGTCAAATAATGGTGGACTTAATGAGCTTGTCCTAGAACTCCAACGTGAAGGTTTGATTTTACTTGAAAATGGATTTATAACAAAGATTATTGATGTAAATTGAAGTTTTCCCCCCTATTTTTTAACAACCCACCTTTATAGAATGAGAAGAGATTTTGATATATTAGTTTTACGACATTTATGTTGTTTTCTATTTTTGCCCCCATTTACAGTTAGATCATGTAATGATATTGTGTGCTAAACGAGTTCCGAAGTCTTTACTTTTCTTGAGAAATGAATTGGAGGTAAAATGTGCATGTTAAAAGATGAAAAAATGATCACATTGTAGCGATTGGTATCAGCCAGGTGGATTTTGAAAAATAAAGAAAGAGAAGTTTTATCTTGAGACATGCTTTTAAAGAAAAGAAAAATCATAAGTGTAATACATATTGTGGGCTTATTTAGATAGTAAGAGAAATAAACTTATTTAGGTTATTCATATAGCAAATGCAAGAAAGAAGTTGAACTGCTTTCATAAAAAATAATTGAAGATGATCAGTTTGGTACAAAGTTATAAACTGAAATACACTTTTTTATTTTCTATTTATTTTAGTGTCATGTTTAAATCTAGTCAATTTTCTTTTCTCAGTGAATGGTGCAAGCAATGTTCATCATATTTGCTTACAAAATTTGAAAAAAAATGTATTGACAGAGATAAAATGGCTTGCAGGTGTAAAACTCTATGGTGGACCAAGAGCCAGTGCTTTACTAAATATTGATGAAATGAGCTCCTTTCATCATGAGTATAGTTCACTTGCTTGTACAGTTGAAATTGTAGAAGATGTATTTGCTGCCATTGACCACATAAATCAACATGGAAGGCATGTTCTCTGAATAATTTTATTTTCATTCTCTATATATCATTAACCATATTGTTTCTACAATTTTTCTCAGTTTCTTTGCTGTTTCTGCAGTGCTCATACTGAATGCATTGTTACAGAAGATTGCGAAGTTGCTGAAAGTTTCTTAAGTCAAGTTGATAGGTACGTTTAGAGGTTTTTTTTTTTTTGCCAATAACGTTGTTTGATCCTTTGCTTCCAACAAATGCTGATGTAGCATGATGACACGGTAGCTTAGTTTGGTGTATTACTGTTAAGGCTGGGGCATTGATATTAATCCAATAGTGCAAATATTTATAGTTGTTACGTTTTTTTTGAGTTCCATATATATAGTTTGATAAAATTTAAATTATCCTATCTAGTTTTTTTGTAAAGGTGAAAAAGAAAAGAAGTGTTGATGTTGGACTACCTATTTGTTGTTACTGTTTTTATTTATGTTGTTAGATTTATCTTCTAGGATTAGTATTTTTCTCCAACTCAACAAACTAAGGGCAGACTTTTCTTGCCCCCAATTTTAATTTTTTTTGCCGACCGGTATTGCTATTACTCCCTAACTAGTGGAAAAGGATTTCGTTGACTTACTACTTAATTCCTAAAATCTAATCTTAAACTCTAGCTTAAAGCTTTTAGAAATCTGTCACTTTGCAACTGATATGTTTATACTCTTTCATCTCATAAGACTTATTCCTCAACTGTGGTTTTGTTTTGCATTAGTTTTCCTTCTGTGGATTATTGCATTCCGTAACCTTACTTTACGGTTCCCCCTAAAATTCCATAAACCTGACCTCTGGAATTTGTAAAATGCTCAAAATCTTTGTTATGCAGTCCATGTATTTTTCTCTGCAGAAAATCTTCTGTTTTTCATCCCATTTTCTTTCCATCTATCTAGAACTACTACTTTAGATTCCAAAGTTTTGTTTCTCAAAATATACTTAAAGATACCAACCATCTTGTATATTAACATAATTCAATTTTCAACCTTGAATAGCATTCCTGCTTCAATGTTTTTAAATTCATTAGTCTTGTTACTTCCTTTTGTTGATTGATCAATATATGCATTTTTGCCCTATGCACAAACAGTGCCGCTGTATTCCACAATGCTAGTACACGATTTTGTGATGGAGCACGCTTTGGGCTTGGTGCAGAGGTAATGTGTTTTACTGAAAGCTGCTTATTATTAGTAGCATACTGTTTTTGTTTTTGTTCTTAGTTCTTAGTTCTTTAATTGATGAACAGGTTGGAATAAGTACAAGTCGAATTCATGCTCGAGGTCCTGTAGGAGTTGAAGGGTTGCTGACAAATAGATGGTATAGAATTTTGTGCTTATCTCTAGGCTTTTATTTCAAGACCATGCCTTCACCCATATTTTCATTTTGTTGATATAACGCAGGATATTGAGAGGGAGTGGGCATGTGGTTGATGGTGATCGAGGGCTTCGTTACACTTACAAAGAACTGCCACTGAAAGCATAGCTTTGCAAGTAGAACTTAGTTCAACTTCTAGCTAATATGCTCACCTCGTCAAAGTGGCATCTCTTTCCTGTTCTGTTTTAATCTGCAGAAGATGCTGAGATGCTGACCTTGTATAATTGTAACTATCACTTGCCCCTTTCCAGAGCCTTTTTCTTACCTGGAGCAAGTTCAAGGGGAAGGAAATAATCATATGAATGTTACTATCTGATTATATGCTCTTTTATAAAATATTCCAAATTTGTAAAGCAGCACTGCTGTGAGAGTTAAAAATATAAATATATGTACTGCATCCTAGTGAACTGGAATAATTATTGAGAAGTTATTCTCGAGTTATTATTATAGAGCATCTAGTTTGATTATGCAGAATTTTTGTTAATCACGTGCTGATTCTGCCCTTCATGCGATTAATTCTGACATATCAATTTTTCCTTGCACTTTATTTAGTTCCTTATTGGGTAGAATAGGTTTATCTTTTTAGTCAAACTGAATATTTGTTTACTTTATCTAGCGATTCTGTTTTAAATTCTTGATTGTATGGAATTTAATTGGGCTATCGTGTGTGTGTGTGTCCATCACTCACTATTGTATTGTTCTTTCTCATGAGATAGCAGAACATAGAATCAAGATTAAAACTGTTTTTCTATGTGTTATAATAGCCATCTCCTAATCCCTTGATAGGAATCTATGATCTAGTTTGGCGCGTCAAATTCCTATCAATCTGTCTCAAGAGATGTTCTCCAACTATCCCAAGATACTAGTCCAGTGGAACCATTTAATGTGGTCCCGAACTGTAATGTTGTTTGCTTGTTGCGATGGGGAAGAAGACCTAATGCTATTTAGTAGTAAGTTTGATCTAAATATAAGACATGGAAAGTTGAAAACAATTCGGTGATGTCTTGGTTTGTGAATTTTATGACTTCTAAAATAAGGGAGATTTTTGAGGAATTTGAACCAATGGAGACAAGAATGTTACTCAATGCTTATAACACTTTGGGGAAGTACTAGTAATAACCAGACCTTTATAGGAATCATCAATGGACCAATAATGTCAATGCGAACACCAAGAAAATTGTATAAAATTAGAGTTTATACCTTCTTTTAAGTTTTAACCCAATAGAAGATGCAGGAAGAGGAAGAATCAAGGCCACACACGCATTACCCTCAACCAGAGCGGTGTTTGTTTAAGTATATTGGGAGGACAGTTGGTAGCAACTCCCGTGGACTGCAAAACTCAACCTATATTAGAAAATCTGGCCTTTGCTCTTAGGAGCATCTTCTCCATGGAAAATAAGCCTATAAAAATGGTACATTAATATCATTCTGTCATCATTACAATAAAACAAGCCATACCAAGAAAGTCTTTTTGGAAAATATATGGAAAGCTTGGTAAGCCCTGATAACCAAGAGAGAACAAAAGGTGGTATCTATAGAGAAGAGATCGTTCATGCCTCACTAATTTCAATAAGAAGCAAATGGGAGGTCTGTCTTTCTGACCACAAGGATTATTTTTTGACTTTTATTTTTATAATGGGTTAGCTTCAAAATTAATGCTTGTACGAATATTAAAATAGTAATTTTAACACATTTAATGATTTATAAGAGTTTTTATGCCTATTATAATAGGTAATAAAAAATAAAATACGTGTTATATAATATAATGTATAAAATGATGTGTTTTAAAAGTTTTAAATACATAAATTTATATGTAATATATGTTAGTGAATGATTGATCTATAAAACATATAAACTTATACGTTTTAAGCTTATAAAATGCATCATTTTATGTATTTTATTTAATAAAATGTATTAATTTATGCGTTTCAATTTTAGATAAATATACGTTATCTAAATTAAATAAATTTGTGAGCAAGTTAAAATGATTTGAGTTATTTGGTTTTAACTATCTTGGGTTATTTTATGCAATATTGTTAGATTTTTAAAATTAATTTAGGGTTGAACAAATTTGCGAGAGAAGTGAATTCACTTGGGTTACTTGTTTTTAAAAATCTTAGGTTATTTTATACAGTATTGTTAAGTTTTTAAAAATTTAATGGTAAATATTTTTTGAGGGAGTAAAAGGTCTTACTTTTGAAGGAAATAAAAAACCAATTCAGGTTAAGAAAAATACAAGTTTTAATGAACTTGAGAATTTTTTTTAAATAAATTAAAAATGACATCAAATCAAATGATTTCCTCTTTTCATAGGTAGGTTTTTAAATTTAGTTGTTGGAGTAGAATACAACGGTTTCAGATACAAGATGATAAAGACTTTAGATGCATAATTAATACATTTGAGCAACAATTGTTGATGCTGGTACTTGAACTATATACTAAAATTGATGGCAGTTCGACAATATTTGTAGAACATGGTAGTTGTGACACTCATATTGAAGATCATATAACTCCAGTTATGTGTATTTTGAAATAATTGATTAAATTAGATCATAAGAATAATTATAAGGTTTTTTAATGTTTTTATTTTAAAATTTATTTCAATGTTATTTTTCAAAAGGTATAAATTTATCAAATGATGACGATCAAAATTGTTATCTATCGACAATAGATGAGAGTAGTAATGAGGATGATGATCATTTAGATGATAATGAACGAGACTAGAAAAATTTAGATGACACAGATGATGAGGAAGAATTTCATATCTAAGTGAGATTTAGACCAAGTTCGTATGATAGACTGAATGTATCACATGGTGTGTCTAGAGATGGACAATGAACTCGGACTCGTGGGTACTCGTTCCGCCTTACCCCGATTTTGACGGGAAAAATCCATGTTAACTGGGGTCGAGGTCAGGTTTGGAGAAAACCCGACTTTTGAAATCAAGAACGGGGAAGATGATACTTGTCCTGAACTTGACCCCGAACCCACCCTGTGATATATTAAATTACAATTATAACCTTATTATTTAGGATGTGTATAAACTAATATAGACATTTTACATTCAACCTTCATCCCTTAATTTGGTTTTGCATCAAGCAAGCATGACACCTATTTTAACTTTCAAATTTCTCCAAAATTTCTCACGTCTTCACCTGCTTGCCTGAGGCCTTAGGATTAAAACCTACATTGTCCCTAATTTGGTTCAGTCGTAAAAAAACATAAGATTTACTTTCAGTTTCAGATTTCTGTAATTTATCCCATTCCTTCAACTCTTTGAGGTGAGAAGCTACTTACCCTAATTTCATTCAGTAACATGCAAGCACAAGACCGCTTTTAGTTTCATATTTCTTCAATTTTTCATATTTCTTTAATTGTTTAAGATTGGGAACCTATTGAATACTAATGTGTTAATAGTTTGTTATCATTTTCTTTGAATAGTTTTGGCCTATATCATTGATAACTTGAAGATTTTGGAACCATTCGAAAAAGAGTTAAAATTGCTTAGAAAGGTATATGTTGTTCTATTTAATTTGTTACTTTTTTAGTCTTTGTAAAATATGTATCAATGTAGCTCATAATCTGGTACAAATGTTTGGAAAGCATATTTCCATGTTTAATGTAGCTCATAATCTGGTACAAATGTTTGGAAAGCATATTTCCATGTTTAATAGGTTCTCGGTCAAATATGGTAGTGTCTAATTTACTATATTGGATATGAAACGACTCCTCGAAATGATGCACAAAATGATTGTGTTGTGCAGAGCCAAACTGGATGGTCATTCCATTCTAGTTTCCATTTTATAGTTTACAAACTTTTACATACACATATATAGCGGTGTGGATAAAAGTGGTTTATATGGACATGGAACATTGTAATCATTAGCATCTCATTGACACTCACACATAAAACCAAAACTGGAACATTCCTTCACACCTTCATTTCGCTTTGGTCCATTTTCACAGCATAATGGTCAGTTTTTTTTTTTATTTGGGCAATTCATCTTTGTAGGCTATTGTTTTATGAATAAACATTGGAACTTTATTATGTTTGTTTGGTGGGTCTCTCATTCTTGTCAAGCGGCAAGGAAAATGGTTTTAGGTGATTCAAGTTTCTTTCTTGATTTTGTTGACATGTTCTTCATTCTGCTATTATTTTGATTCTCTTAATATTTAGTAAATACTAACAATAATGTACGTTATAAATTCATGATAGGGGAATTATAAGGTCATTTTAGAAGTTCAAAGCGTGCTTGCCTTCTACAATATACAATGTTTGTGTTATTTAATCTACAGGTTCTTGCTTCTTAGGTGCTTTACTGGATCAATTTGGGTTTAATTTAATTGTTTTGGCTAATCTAGATTTTTCAATTGTACAAACCAGCAATTTTGCTAGTGATTAGTTTTACTTCTTAAAATCTGAATAATTATTGATGTGGAAAGAAACCATTTTGGAGATTCCTTGTTATTATTATTTTTTTAACCCATACATGAATAAAAAGATAAACATACTTGTGATGCAGCTTTTATATATGCACCTATTATAATATTTTATGAGAGAGTGCATATTTGGAGTTGTACTTTTTCTCTTAATGGACCATTTTGGTAAAACTTTGTACCCATGTTGTAGGAAACTATTTGTCTCAAGTGTGACGATAGAGGTTTTTCAGAGGCGTTGGTTTTTTGCACCGTGTGTGAGGCTTGCGCTTTGCATAGGTACTTATTGCTTACTCCCTCTCTATATATGAGTTTGATATTTGCTTCCTGTATCTTACTAAATAAGAATTGAATTTCAATTCATGATAAAAATGGACCAATGCATTGTCCCCACTTCAATCCTAGAGGGCTCTTTTGTGTGCTTTTAAATAGATTTAATATGACCATTCATGTTTTGTCTTTGAATTAGCTTAAACTTTTGAGATTTGGTTCTTAACAATGAATTAATGATGCGTGTGGTGCACTGTTTCCCTTCATGAGATAAATCTTCTTAGTTTCATAGTTCTATACAAGTTGTGTAACTTATATTCACTTATAAGTTGCAAGAATTACCACTTATGTAGGTCTTCTTAATCCTAGTTAAATGTTTGTTTCATGTAAATGTATGGATTTATGTTTTAAGTACCATATGTAACTTACATTTTTCTTCCACACCTTTTCTAAAATTGGTAAGTTATAGTTGTTTAATTAAAGCATTTTAAAAGTCACTGAATAATATTGACGTATTTGTTATGCAATTTATATAAAATATTTTTAATGTATGTTAAAGGGTACACAATTAAGACCCTATGGTAAATTCACAGTTATTTAGGATCGATGAAACTTTGATGCTATATTTTTTAACGTTTCATATCATTAATAGGTCATTGTGGGTAGCTTCATTGTGGATGAAAAAAAGTCAACAAATTAATAATATACATATTTTAATTTCTTTTCTATTATACATATTTTAATTATTATTATTATATGATATTATATATAATAAATTAACAATATATGCATCCATATATCCATGAAAAATTAGCAATGAGTTTTTTTCATAGTTTTTATACTTAGAAAGGAACATTATTTTGTTAATTATTATAAATTATAAAATTGTAATTGGTTACTAACTCAAAATTTAATTTTCATTCTTTTTTAAGTCCAAAATAGAAGATAATGGTCATTCTTTGAGTCAACCAGCTGCAGCTTTAAGTGCCCATCAACAAAAAACAAATAACTCACAAACAGAGACTTCATGTGCAAGTTCTAATCCTATATTTGAAGTTGGGACAACAAATTTATCTTTGCCAACCAATGATGATTAAGATTCATCAACACAAATATAGAGAAAGAGGTTGAAAAGTGTGGTTTGGCAGCATTTTACCAAATAACAAATAAATGAAGAGGACAAGCTCAGTGCAATTATTGCAAAAAGTTTCTTGGTGGAAAATCAAAGAACGGAACAAAGCACTTACACCAACACATGTCATCATGCATTCAATGAAAGATTAGTTTGAGAGGTCAAACAATTCTCTTACCTAAGATTGTGAAAGGTAAGCAAGAGGTGGTTGCTACAACTTATGATGTAGCAAATGCAAAGAAAGAGCTTGCAAATGTTATTATCATGCATGGGTATCAACTTTCAATAGTGGATCACATTGGGTTTAGACGATATTCATATGCACTTGAACCTATGTTTCAAGTTCCTTCCCAAAACACAATCAAGAAAGAGATCATGAAAGTCTATGAAAGTGAGAGGTTATTAACTATGAAGTTGATAGATACTAATGAAGGAAGGGTAGCTATAACATCAGATTGGTGGACAACAGACAGTCAAAAGAGAAGATACATGGCTATTTTAGCTCAATATATTGATAACTCTTAGAAGTTACAAAATCACCTTCTGAGGTTAAAATTAATCAACTCATTATACTTGTAACTTGTTTTAAAATTTGTATAACTTATTATCTTCTAATTATATTTATAATCATTTTATTTGTATGATAGGTTTGCTTATGTTCCCGCTCCTCATACTAGTGATAGGTTGTATGATGTATTGATTAATTGTTTAATGGATTGGAATATTGATGCAAAGTTTTCCATAATTACTTTAGATAATTGTAGCACAAATGATTCAATTATTGCTAAAATTAAGGAGAAGTTGAGGCCAAGTGCTTTATTGAAGGATGTTTCTTTACTTCATATGTGTTGGTGTTCACATATCTTGAATTTGATTGTAAAGGATGGGTTAGATGTGGTAAAATACGGGATAGAAAGAATTTAGGATAATGTAGCATTTTGGATAATAACAGCTAAAAGGAAGAAAAAATTTAAGGATTGTGTTAAACAATATCGATCGCATTTCTTACACTAGAAAGTTATGCCTAGATTGTCCAGCTAGATGGAATTCAACTTTCAAGATGTTAGAGGTTGATATAGCATACAAAGATGTTTTTAGTTGGCTGAGACAACATGAGTTGTAATATACTCATTTTCCAACAACTTTACAATGGCAGTTTGCATATGATATTTGTGACAAATTAATAATTTTTAATGATATCATTGAATTGATTTCTGGCACTAAATCTCCAACTTGAAATATTTATTTTCCCAATATTTGTGAAATCAAGTTGGCAATAATTGAATGGATCACTTCTTCTTTTGAGGTAATTCAAAACATGGCAGAGAAAATGTTAGACAAGTTTAAGAGTTATTAGAGCGTGACACATGAATTAATGGGGGTTGCCTATGTATTGGATCCAAGATATAAAATGGAGTTACTTGAATTTTATTATGAGCATGGGTATGGAGTTGATTATTTGTCACAATTGGAAAGGTTTCGACAATTGTGTTATGATTTGCATGCTAGATATCAATTGAGAACAAATAAAGAATTAGGTGATGGTTCTCCATCAAATGACACTGGTGATGTTGTTCAAGATGGGAGATTAAATGCCTATTATGATAGATTTCTTCAAAAAAAGAAAAGGGCTAGGCCTACATTTGTTAAAACAGAGTTGGATCATTATTTTGAGGAAGGAGTTTTACCAATGAAATCAGATTTTGATATTCTAAAATGGTGGAAGGTGCATGGAGTCAAGTATCCAATATTGCAATTAATTTCGAAGGACGTGTTAGCTATTCCGATCTCTACCGTGGTTTCTAAATCAGCATTTAATGTTAGTGGTCATATAGTTAGCCCTCATCATATTCAATTGGAGTACTTTAGATGTTTTGATGCGTACTAGAAGTTGGTTATGGTGCACATAAAATGCAGGTAAACTTTTAGTTTCTTTGCTTAAATATCATATTTTATATAACTTGATATTTTTCTTTTTATATATGAGTTTTATATTTATAATTTATTATTTGTAGGAAATGATACTTCAAAGTCTAAAGCAATTGAAGAATTAAATTGTACTTCTATACTTAATGAGATACATTCTTATGATGAACTTAAAATGCGGTGCCTGATGTGATAGGCTGGGAAAGTTAAACATGCAAAGCTTTATGCAATAGGCTAAGGTGTGAGAAATTAAAATGCAATGCCTGATGTGATAGGTCATGGTGCAAGAAATTAAAATGCAATGCCTGATATGATAGGTAGACAGAATTTAAACATGTAGGGCCTTGTGTGATAGACCAAAATTCAGGAAATTAAAATGCAAAGCTTTGTGTGATAGGTAGCAGAAATTAAACATGCAGGGCCTTGTGTTATAGGCCAAAATTCAGGAAATTAAAATGCAAAGCCTTGTGTGATAGATTGACATAAATTAAACATGTAGGGCCTTGTGTGATAGGCCAAAATGTAAGAAATTAAAATTCAAAGCCTTTTGTGATAGGCTGACATAATTTAAACATGCAGAGCCTTATGTGATAAGCCAAAATGCAGAAAATTAAAATGCAAAGCCTTGTGTGATAGGCTGACAGAATTTAAATGTGCAAGGCCTTGTGTGATAGGCCAAATGCAAAGATGTTTTATTGTTGAGACAAGGAATATGACAAGATATCCTGTTATTGACAAGAATGATACACACTTGTTAAGACAAGCGATATGCAAAAATGTCCCTTTGTTGATAGGAATGATGCAGACCTGTTAGGACAGATGATATGTAGAGATATCCTGTTGTTGAAAGAAATGATGCAGACCTGTTAAGACAGGTGATATGTGAAGGTGTCCCATTGTTGACAGGAATGATGTAGGCCTGTTCAAATAGGTGATATGCAGAGATGTCCTGTTGTTGACAGGAAAGAAGCAAACTTGTTATGACATGCAATATGACGAGATGTCCTGTTGTTGACAGGAATGATGCAAACCTGTTAAGATAGGTTATATGCAAAAATGCCTTGTTGTTGAAAGGAATGATGCAGACTTGTTAAGACAGGTGATATGCAGAGATGTTCTATTGTTGACAGGAATAATGCAAACCTGTTAAGACAGGTTATATGCAGAAATGTCCTGTTATGGACAAGAATGATGCGAACCTGTTAAGATAGGTGATATGCAGAGATGTTCCGTTGTTGACAGGAAAAATGTAGATTTGTTAAGACAAGAAATATGCAGAGATGTCCTGTTGTTGACAGGAAAAATTTTGAAGGAAAAATTTTGAAGGAAAATTAAATGAGTCTCGTATGATAGGCCAAAGAGAAAATAGAAAGACTGAGGGAAAATAAATGCAAGCCTGATGTGATAAGCTGAGAAATTGTAAGTGTGGAAAATATGCAGAAGAGGAAGAAACCTAAATAAATGCAAAGGAAAAGCCCTATTGAGATGAGTTATACAGAGAAAATAAATATCCATCCAGGTGAAATGGGTAAGGTATTGATTGAAAAAGACCTGTTAAGACAGGAAATAGAAGAGATGATATGTTAAGACAGGAATAAAAGAAATGACCTATTAAGACAAGTAGGGTGAAATACAGAAGATCTGTAAAGACAGGAAATGGAAGGGATGGCCTATTAAGATAGGTAAGAAGTATAGAAAAGATGGTCCGTTAAGATAGGCAAGAAATATAAAAGATGACCTGTTAAGACAGGTGAGGTAAAATGAAAAAGACCTATTATGACATGAATAAAAAATGTGACTTGTTAAGACAAGTAAGGTGAAACACAAAACCTGTTAAGAAAGGAAATAGGAAGAATGGTCTGTTAAGACAAGCAAGGTGAAAGAGATGCTCGTTAAGACAGGAAAAGGAAGGGATGGCCTATTAAGATAGATAAGAAGTATAAAAGATGACCTGTACAGGAATGGAAGAAATGCATGCTAAGATGTGTAAGGTGTAATGGAAAAGATCTGTTAAAACAGGAAAGTGTCTATTTGTTAAGATAGATGAAGTGTAAAGATTCAAAAGCCTGATAAGATAGAGGAGTAATTGTAGAAAATGAAATGAGAGTGTTACTAAATTCTTGTTACGACAAGGATGCAAATCTTGTTGCAAAAATCAATGGTGGAGTAATAATGTGACTTGGAAATGTAGGCACATTGCTTGATGCATAAATAGGTCATAACGAGGTACAGATTCATTTGTTTTAATGTTGGATGTTATGAGCAATTATTTTGAATTAATTTAAGAAATTTGCTGATTGCCTTAGTTTGGGTGGTTTGGGTAAAAATTTTGCCCCAATTTTGAAGATTTTTAGGCATTTGACAATTACTTCCATTTGAAGTAATTTCAATAAAAAAATTTCCCTAGTTTTGAAATTTTTTAGGCAAAAATTTTGACCCAGTTTTGAAGTTTTTAGTAATTAATATTTGGATATAGTTTGAGCAAAAATTTGTCCCATTTTTTTAGTGTTTTTTTAGCGATTGGCAACTACGTTAATTTTGAAGTGACATGGGCAAGAATTTTCCCCTGTTTCAATTTTGGTTTTCCAGCAATTTGGGATTACCTTGATTTAAATTTTTCTAGGAAAATGTTTGCCTCAGTTTTGAATGTTATTGTACAATTGGTGATTACCTCAATTTGGAATAGTTTGAGCAAAAATTTGCCCCAATTTTGAGTTTTTTAGAAATCATTTTAATTTAGATTGGTTTGGGCAAAAAATTGCCCCGGTTTTAACATTTTTGAGTAAATGATGGTCTCATAAAATCTTTTGAAATGAGTTAAGCAATGGTGTGATCATGCTTTGATGAATGTAATATGACGAGATATTTTAACTTATTTTATGCTTTTTTTCAATATAAAATTTATGATGCGTGAAATGATCACTTGATCAAATATCATATAATGAATGCTATAGGATGAAGTAATCCATGTCATGAACTGGATTGATATGTAATGAGATTATTTTTATTTTGTTCCAATATATATATATATATTATTTATTCTTTTCTTTTTTTTTCGACATTTTTCTTTTCTCGATAACTTTATAGTATATGCAAGTGAATCAAGATTCAGGATGAGTTGGGATGACTTTCCTTTTTGGTTTCTTGGTCATCATTGAAATTTTCCTTTTTTAGTATCCTTACACTATTCTTAAGACCCAACGATGATCATAATTTTTGAATAAGATACACTTCTTTTTATTCTGGTGACATTATTGCTAGCAGAAGGATAATTCTTTGGAAATACTCATCCCATGTTGTGATGGTTGAGGATTCATCTAGTTTATCATGACTTTTTAAAATTAATCTTTTTATTTTTACATTTTTCATATTTCCTTTTGGCATATACACTTGTGCGATATACAAAGTAATTTTGGATAGTTAATGGGAGGAAATAAAGAGTTCTGTAGGTGAGCTTTATGGTAATATATTTAAGAGAAAGATGAAGAATGTAGATTTGATTTCCCAAATGGCACCTTTTGGTGAAAAATGCCAATGCTACTTTTCATAGCTTTGATTATCAAATTAATCAAAATTGAGAAATAGAAAAATTTTGCCCCCATTTTAGGAAACATATCTTTGATATGCAGAAATGTCAAATTGTATTTAGATTTTTGGTTTATCAATCCTTTTTATTGACCCTAACTTTTGCTTGGATTTCTCTTTCGAGTTTTCAATCTAGTGGGTTGCTCTAGCTTTTGCCTAGATTGCCCTTCTAGGTTTTCAACCTAGAAAGCTCTTTTCTTTGGCCCTAACTTTTGCCTGAGTTTATTTTCATCCAGCGAGCTAATTGTATTTGATCCTAATTTTTGCCTGAATATTTTTTCTTTTGGAGTTTAATTTAGCAAGACTCTTATTGATCATAACTTTGTCTAAATTGTTCTTTGAATCTTAACCCTAATGTTGTCTAGATTGTCTTCTAGATCTTAATCCAACGTTTTTTTTTCGACCTTTATTTTTGCCTGAATTGTTCCTTGATTCTTGACCTTAATCTTTCCTGGATTATCTTCCAGATTTTAGTCCAGTAGGTTTTTCTTTCTTTCTCTTTTTTTTTTATCTTTGCTATTTTGAGGTTTTAATCCAAGAAATCTTCTATGTAGTCTTACTTGGATTATTTTTGGTTCTCAATTCAACGAATCTATCTTCCATCCCTAATTTTTGCTTGGATTGAACTTTTGATCCAATGGGATATTTTTATTTCTTTCTATATTTCTTGGATAAGGTATTTCTTGAGAAGAATTAACATGAATGGTCCATTGTGATTTGGAACCTCTTTTTCCCATATCTCACTTGAATTTTGATCCTGTTTATTTTGCTTCCTCATTTAGTTTTTCCTTGAGTTTGATTAATGATATGTTCAAAATTATTGATTACAGCACTAGCATCATCACCAACAGGTATTTATTATTTATATATAGGATAAGGGGTTGAATAATGAGAAGAATGAAAAATTGTAGAGGTAAAGTTGGTATTGTAAGGTACATGCCAAAAAAACATGACAAATGTTATTTCTGTATTTCTTATTGAGGTTTATTACAAAAATTGATTTTGAAAAGTATGAGAATCTTAGATGATTTTTCCTCAATATTTAAACCTGGCTCTCATAATGCAACGTCATCATATAATTCTTGCCCCAATTTCTTTCAGCTAGCTAATAGGCTCTCATGATTTGGCAATGAATTATTTCCTATATTAGGAGAAAACTTCTCAAAATCCAACCATTTCACATCAATTAAACTTTGCACCTTATGCTTCAGAGCTAGGAAATTTTCTGTTGAATTTTCAATGAACCCTGCATGGTAATCGCATTTGGCATTTGCATCATACCATTTAGGATATGGTGGTTCTTGAGGTTTCAAAGGATAAGGAGCAACTAAAAATTTTTGGATTAAGTAAGGTAGCAACTTAGTGTAGGTCATTGGGATAGGATCAAATTTGATAGGTTTTTTCTCTTGTATATGTTTTTGGCTTTGGTTGGAATTTTGGCTTATGACTTGTGTTTGGGTCACGAATGGTGTTAATGGTCGAATTTGCATAAGATAGTTAGGAACTGGAGGGTAAGGTGTTTAGTACGAGGTGGTGACGTAAGGATATGGTGTATAAGGAGCACAGGGTGGTGGTCGGTCTATAAGGTGCCATCTGGGGTGTGTGCTGACCTTGACCAAAATCCACATTATAAGCTTCTCCTGCCTTCTTCTTTCTAAACCTGGAAAAAGTATTAATTGTCCTGACAGACTTGTGCATAATCCTTCCACTATGCATGCCACCTTATACCCTTTCTCCTATACCAAAAACATCAGGAAAATTAGGGGTCATACTGCCAATCATCTTGTCATAAAAAGGGTCTTGGGGTGTATCAATAAACATGCTAACTATTTCTTTTTCAGATAATGGGGGTTGCACTTGAGCAGCTAACTCCCGCAATCGTTGTGCATATTCTTTGAAGGTTTCATCTCCTTTCTTAACCATATTTTGAAGTTGTGTTCTCTCAGGAGTCATCTCTAGATTATATTTGTACTGCTTTAGGAATGCATCAGCCAAATCTCTCCATGAACGGATATATGCCCGTTCTAGTTGGGTATACCGATTTGCAGTTGCCCCAGTAAAACTATCTTGAAAGAAATGGATGACTAGCTTATCATCACGAGCACATGTAGCCATCCTACTGCAATACATGGTTAAGCGATTCCTTGGAATACCAGTTCCTTGAATTTTTTCAAATTCAGGAACCTTAAATTTGGGAGAAATGACCACGCCTAGAACTAAACACAAAGAAGATGTTTCTCTGGTGTCATATCCATTTCCTTCAATTTCCCGTATCCTTTCCTCTAAGATTTTTCATCTCTCAACATTTCCATCAAAAGGATTGTTTTGATGGTTTCCTATCATATTATGAGGATGAGAAGGTGATATGTATATAGAACGAGGTCCTTGGATAATCATAGGATTCATCCCCACAACGGCTATTTGACAAGCTTGAACAGGTTCCTGTGAGGTGGCATTTGGAATGCCGTGAGAGATTTCCATGGTGTTTGAAGATGGGTTTTGTGTATTCCTCATGAATAAGGGTGCACGCTCATGAGGGAACCTAAATTGAACCCATTCAACTTGTGAAGGTATGGTCAATGACAAAGAGATTTCTGGATTGGGGCCAGGAAGATATGATGAGCCAATTAGTTCTTCCGGAAAAGATGCCCCCGTATCTTTCTTTTTTGACAGTTGTATGGTCTCCATTAATTTTTCCATTTGATCCTTCAATTTTTTCACCTCATTTCTCAATTCCTCATTTTGTTGTTCCAACTCATCCATGATTCTTGATAATGAACAAGTCCTACAAGGATGCTGAGAAAATTGTCTTTCTTCAATTTTTATTTTTCTGTTAAATTTGAAATTAATTTTGAGAAAAAGGTGAATGTCAAAATCATGAATGACAAAAATATCAATGTTTCAATGAGTATCAAAATAAAATAGATATGGGATCATTTTGAAAATCTCTCTTTTTTCCAAACATAAATTTATTTAATGAATGAATGTGTAATGTTGAAATGCACAAATAATTAAATATTTAAAAGTTGACCATTTTTAAAATTTACATGATCAAATGCTCTTATTGCTTCATTAATTTGGTTTTTCTTTTTTTTTTCAGCAATTACATTTTTAGTAGTTTCTTTAAAAAATTGATTTTCCTAAAGTTTTCCTAGGTTTTTTTTATTGTGATAATTTTATATTTTAATTTCCTCTCTTTTTCCAATATTAAATGAGAAGTTACTTTTTTAGATTTTATTTCAAAATTTTCATTTTCTCTCTCTTTTTTGGATTTTTTATTTCAAAATCATGCTAATTTTCAATTTAACTTATTAATCTAAGAAATTATTTTTAATTTTTCTAGTTCTCTTTCAAATTTTCTAACTTGTCTTTCCTTTTGGATTTGTATATATTTTTTATTTTCCAAAATTTTACTAATTTTCCTCAATCTAATTTATTAATGTGAGAAGTTACTTTTTATCTATTTTCTTCATTTTTCTAGTTTTCTTTCTCTAAGTTAAATCAATTTTAAATCTTAATACTTTGTGTATGTTTAAAATGAATACTCCCTTTGTGGTGTGTTAGGTGAGATGATGTGTGATATAGATCTAAGGTCCTTCTGATATATGTATCTCACCTAAGGTGGCTTGTAATCTTGGGTGTATGAAGGTCACTAGAGCCAAGTTCTAATTCTTGGTACTTGCTACAACTGTAGAGAATGCTACCAGTTGCAGGGCATCAAGAAAAAAAATACTCTAGCCGGAGCTTTCGTGATAGTCAAATAGGACGTGCATCCCAAGTGACACCACTAGACCCCTCTATCCTAGGTATCATTCAAACCTGGGGTAAGGCCCCACTCATGTTATGCATGGAAGAGTACAATGTGTGTGGAATCACCAGTGGAGTCATCATCTGTTGTAACCGTAATTACAACGAAATGATGAGCTCGCTAAAATTTTAGAAAAGAATTTAAATTGATTGTGGAGTCACCACCAAATTTTATTTTTAAAGGAAAAATATTTGAAAAAACCTCTAACTTGAGGAAGAGTTCTAGGTTTGAGAGTCGATTACAAGTAGGGAAGATATTAGCACCCTACTCACCCGTTCCGAAGAACAATAGCCTTAAATTGAGAGTGTGACTTTGATATTTGAAAATTGTTTCCCTTAAATAGTGTAGAAATAAATAGGTTTGTGGAAAATAGTCTGACAAGACTCAATCCTACTCCTACATATTCCCTGGTGTAATGGAAAATTCAAGGCTACTTAGTTTTGGTAAAGAGACTAGATCTCTTGAAAAAATAAAAGGATTGTGTAAAATTGAGAATTTTTTGAAAAATGGTTTTAGGTGGAATTGATTCGAATATATTTTCCAAAATTTATGTGTTCACAGAATCTAAGCTAACGTAACCTGCACTTGAATTTGTGAAAATTAAAATACAAAACGTTAGAGAACGCTACCCGTTCACATTGAAATTCGTCATGTGAATTTTAAAAAATTTGGAAACAGATGTTTTCAAGAAAAGTTTGTTAAAATTATGGTTTTCTAAAATTTACATGTTCATAGAATCTATATCGACGTAAGCCATACTTGAATTTGTACGTATTAAAATGTGGAACGGTAGAGAATGCTACTCGTTCGCATTAAAATTCATCATGCGAATTTTAGAAAATTTGGAAACAGAGGTTTTTAGGCAGAGTTTGTTAAAATTGTGATTTTGTAAAATTTATGTGTTCACAGAATCCAAAACGGCATGAGCCACACTTCAATCTGTATGAATTAAAATGTGTAACAGTAGAGAATACTACGTATTCCCATTAAAACTTATCACGTGAATTTTAAAAAATTTAGAAACAAACGTTTTTGAAAAAAACATTAATTGGGAGAAGAGAAGAAAAAACAAATATAAAAAGGATAGAATATAAACAAAAATAAAGAGAATAAAGGAAAAAATGATAAAATTAAAATTAAAATTAAAACAAAGTTAGCTACACTTACCTGGAAAAAATTGCAAATTAATCCGTAAACTTTCCTCTTGAAATGAGGACTATATAGGCTCATGCATTTACTTTTTCCCAAATGTGAACTTTTTAGTTCAAATCCTCCCCTTTTTTTATGAAGGATGTCTCCTTATATAGAAGGATGAGAGGTTGAAGAGGTCCCCTTTTTCCAATGTGGGGCTTTTATTCTGTATATAGGAGAATTAGAAAGTGCAAGAGTCTTACTCTTTCGATGTTGAACTTTTCAAAGTTTTTTAAATTTCTAATTCTATTTAATGTGGGACTTCTTTTCCTCTTATCATATTTTTCTTTTTATTTTGTTATATCTTTTTTTATTATTTATTTATTTATTTATTTATTTTCAATATCTTGGACAAAATTGGATATTCACAACTCAACTCCTTATTTCAATGCTAACTAGACCCAACAAGTGTTCCCAAATGTTTTAAATTAAGTTATTGTATGATAATATCGTTCAAGTATCTGGATTTGAGGTTACTCAGAATTGAAGAAGATGAAGCACTTGTAAACTAAGAAATTAAAGAAGTAAATGCTTCTATAATGGCCTCCGACCTTTTTATTCTAAATAATCAAGGAAAGAAATTGTTATATTTGTGGAATCTTGTAATTATGACATCAATAAGATGCAACTAGCATGACTTTTACCTATAATAGCAATAACTCAAATTATGCTCAGATTCAAGACTTTCATTGCTACTAAAAAGTCCAATTCCAAATTCCATATCATTAGTTGATGCTCAACGACCTTAGTTGCCTTAATTGGATATATGTCAGGATGGTATTCTTTATTAACCAAATTTTGAAACTTTTCTCTAATCTCAATTCCAAGATGATGTAATTATTCTTTCTCTCCTTTTCTAAATAACTCACCACCCTTAAGCCTTCCCTGCCAAGGAGATTTTCATCCATTTAGCCTGGAAGGAACTCTCGCCAAAGGCAAACTTTTATTTTTTACTTTCATTACTAAAACTTCCAAATAAGCTAACAAAGTATCCAACTTTCTTACCATTTTCCTCGTAGGAGAATGAGTTCCATTCCTTGTCATAAGATTCAAATGGATTGAAATACATCCCTAAAAAATATTAGAAGGCATAAAGTTATTGTTAGTATGTATTTCACAGCATAATATCTAAAGATAGTGGAGAGATATTTTTGAAAATCGAAAGCTTCTTGCGTGTTTGAGTAGAGTGGCACCAAAAAGAATATTAGCGAAACAAAAGCCATGGACTTTTTCATTCTTCTTGCCTCTATGGGTGAAAAAGTGAATACAGGCATAGAAACCTTCATGAAATATATATATATATATATATATATATATATATATATATATATATATATTCACAATATTAAATAAAGTTAAATATCAAATTAGTCTTTCATTTTATATATCTATAGCAAATTTGTTCTTGAAATGTAAAATAATATAAATTAGTTTTCATTCACTTTTAAAATCTTGCAAATTTGTCCTCACAGGGGATTGATCTACATTATTTTATGTAAGTGAACAAACTAATTTGCAAGATTTTTAAAATTAAGGAACTACTTTGCATTATTTTAAAAGTTAAGAACAAAATTGTAATACATTCATAAAGTTAAAGACCAATTTGCTAGTTAAATCATATTCAATATATACAATTACAATAAACATATGCAAATATTTATAGTAGGCCTGACTAATAGGAGTGGAAATAGGTCAAACTAGGTTAGCTTTGAATATTCAAACTTGACTTGATTAAAAATTTTGAAACCTGAATTTTAACTTATTACTTATCATAGGCTTTTTAACTATCAAAGTCTAGCTTATTTAAGGCCTACGAGCCTCCTTAAAAGCCTACACTATAAAAAATGATAAATAGGCATATATATATATATATATATATATATATATATATATATATATATATATAAGTTTATAAATTTAATATTTTAAAATAAATATAATATATATTTATATCTCATATCTTATATCTTATATCTTATATATTATATCCTACATCTTATACCTTATATAATGTATATATTATATCTCATATTTTATATTTTATATCTTGTATATTAAAATAAAGTATAAAATTATAATAATTTATATGTTTAAACACATTAAACAAGTTTTTTTTATAGGTTTAAGGCCTACTTATTTAATTAAAAAAAGTCTGAACCTATTTATTTACTAAATAAGTCAGATCAAACCAAACTTTAAACATGTTAGGTCATAGGCTTGAACGGTTTGACTCATTTTTACCCCTATCAAATATTTACATAAAAACAAAAAAAAAACAAAAACAAGAGAGGAGTCAAACAAATATAAATAAAGTTAAATAAATCTAATACAATTAATTAAATTAGGTCTAACTCTCATATAATCCTTACTGTGGTCACCACTTGTTGTAATCGAGGTCATGAGGGGATGATGATTGAGAAAATAATAAAATATATGAACCACCACCGAAATTTATTAAATAAAATTTTAGAAAAATTTAAAATATATACTAAAACTAATTTAGATTTTATGGTTGTTTACATGTAAGGAAGATATTAGCATCCTACAACACCATTAAAAATCGGTTAAATCCTAATTAATATTGAAAATTTTGATTTAACTTTAAAAATGTTTATTTCACTCTACATAAAATCTATTTTTATATTATCTATTTGATTTAAATTATAGAAAAAAATATTTAGATGAAGTTTCGAAATTTGTTAAGACTCGGTGAATTTTATATTTTGGAAAAGGATTTCAAGGTGTTTGATTTTTTTTAGAAGATTGAACTTTGAAGTGAAAATTTAAAAATGTTCCTGTTATTTTCTAAAATGATAATTTTAACTTTGAAAGAAAGTATTTATTTACTTTGAAAAACTTGCTTTGAAATTTAGAGATGATGTGTTTTCTTTTTGGATTTTATATTTTTTAAAAAGAAATGTTTTTATATTTTTTGGGAGAATTAATATTAAAAGAAAATAAGTGCATTTTTTCACAAAGTTCAAGCTAGAAAATAGCTATTCAATAAATCTTTATGATCCAAGTCAAGTCAAAAATGAATCTACCATTCAATTAACCTTGTTTGACCATTGCATAGATTTGAAATAATTTGAACAGTGTTTAAAAAGACTTATTGTTGATTGTTGGAAAGAAAATATATTTTCTACATGAGATTCGTTTTCAAAGGAAAAAAAAATTATATTGGAAGAGGATCAATTTAGTAAGTGGTTATTCACTCAACCTTTATAAATCAAATAATGTCAAAGGTATATTAACCATTTAATTAACACTAATTGATTATTACAAAGATTGAAAAACAATTTTAGTGAACATTGGAAAAATTTTGGGATTTTGAAGAGATGAATTTAATTTCATATAAACAATTTTTAATTTTTACAAATTTTATAGAACTATTTATTTTAAAATTGGAGAGAAATTGTTTATTGATATTTTTAAAATTTTGGAAAAGGAGATAATTTTGAAACTACTAAATTTATATTTGGAGTAATAATTATGATATTTTTTTATTTTGTGGAAGTACAATATTTTTAAAATATTTCAAATATTAATCTAAAAAGAAACAAATCCACCATTTTATAATATTCAAGGTAGAGAATGATTACTTAATAAATCTTTATGATCCAAGTAACTTTAACCCTATGTTTGGGTGAGGAATTTTAGAATTCCAGAAATTTCTAAGTAAAAATGAGTAATTATTAAAAGAAGAATATTACATAAGAGAAATTATAAATAATAATTTAAGACAAAAATAAAATAATAGAGGATTTTAAAAATCCTCTCCAAATAAGAATCATTTGAAATTCACTTCATTTAACATAAAAACTATTTAGATAAAGGTCTATAACATTTTTAAAATTATTTTTCTTATTGTTTTAATACATAAATTCCAGTAATTCTAAATTACTTTATCCAAACACAGGGTAAAGGTGAATCAAACATTCAATTGATTTCACTAATCGTTCGAGATGGTTGTGAGTTTCTGGTTTTTGATTTTTAAATAAATTTGGAAAACAAAATATGTTCGCCAATGTCGCAACCGTAATTACGATGAGATGACGAACTCGCTAAAATTTAAAAAAGAATTAATTTGATTATGTATGTGGAGCCGCCACCAAATTTTTATTTAAGGGAAAAGATTTGGAAAAACTCTAACTTGAGGAAAAATCTAGGTTCGACAGTCGATTACGAGTAGGGAAGGTGTTAGTCACCCTACTCGCTCGTTCCGAAGAACGGTACCTTTAAACTAAGTGTGTGATTTATTTGAAAATTGTTTGATCCCTTTAATTAGAGTGAAAATAAATAGATTGATGGAAGATAGCCCGACAGGACTTGATCCTGCTCCTACGTATTCCCTGGTGCAATAGGAAACTCAAGGCTTACGTAGTTCTGGTTTGAAGGGTTGACCTTCAGAAAGAAAGAAATTGGAAGACAGTTTCGAAAGTATTTTTTAATATTTTTGCGTAATTCTTAGTGGACATATGCACAGGATCCAAGACAACTACGACTGCACTGGGACCCATATGAATCCCTAAACATTGAACAGCAGAAAAAGCTATTAATTCGTGCTTAGGGTTCATTGCGTGAGACTTAGAATTATAAGTGGATTTGATTTAAAATAAACATACACTTGATTTCAATTTGATGAAGAGAAGTGGTCTTAATTTAAAACAAACTAAATTTGATTTAAACTCGAGCAAAAGAATTAGGCTTAATTTTAAAATGAAATGGACTTGAGGAGGAAAAATAAAATGACTTTGATTTGAATTTAATGAAAAGAATTTGGATTTAACTAAAAAGTAAAAATGAACTTGATTTCTAATTGGAAGGAAGAACATAATTAGGCTTAACCCATCACGAAGAATAAACTTGATTCTAAATTCTAGTGAAAGGAATTAGGCACACTCCTAAAAATCTTGATTTCTAATTTAAAATTAAAGCAAAGAAATAAACTTGGCCCAAATTGATTGTAAAATTCATGACTTAAATATTTTAGTTAAAATTATTATAGATTCTGGGTTTAATTGATATGATCCTAATTTTAGAAAGGTCCAACTTAGCTACGTTGATTCACCATGGCTGGTATGATATGGGGTTCAACATCCGACTAGAATGCAGCAACAACATATGGCCAATCCACCCACACTCCTTAAAATATTGATTTCGAATTTAAAATTAAAGCAAAGAAATGGACTTGATCCAAATTGATTGTAAAATTCATGACTTAAATATTTTAGTTAAAATTATCATAGATTCTGGGTTTAATTGATATGATCCTGATTTTAGAAAGGTCCAACTTAGCTACCTTGATTCACCATGGCTGGTATGATATGGGGTTCAACATCCGACTAGAATGCAGCAACAACATATGGCCAATCCACCCTTACTAATTTTCTGGAGGAATATGGGCACCTCAGAGGGTATTTAAAAGAAAATTGTTGCCTCAGAGGATCGAATCCAAGACCTGGGAGATGCTAGCATCGTCCTCAACCACTGGACTACGTTGAAGGTTGATATTTTATCACATCGGATTAATTCTAAGGCACGTTTAACCAGCAAATGAATATTACAAGAGAAGTGCATAAAGCGGGAATTGAATCCCAGACTGGGAGGTAGCATGCAATGCACTAACCACTAAGCCAACATTCCAACTAGGATTTAATGCTTATGAACTTGACTAATACTTGAAGAAACTTCCTTATATTACATGACCTTGCTGCATGACTTTGATTTCTCAATTTTTGTTGAGCTCTTTTCAAGTCAACAGATGCATTTATTCTGGGCATACCCGTTGCACCTCAATTCTCAACTCACGAATAATTCGCCTAAAGAAAACATAGGCTCTGGTATCAATACTTGCACAAGGAAATTCATAAAATGGACGTCAACATCAGTCCCTAAAACGATCATATATAATCTAAGAAATCTGTGAGGGTGCCAAGTGTCTTATTGCACATGCACAACATAAAGATGTCCAGGGTATTCGAGTAATCACCATGGACGTAAGTCCAAAGCTACGGATCTCCCGCACTCTCTTTTAGTCTCACAATATTACTACCTAGGGACCATTGATCTAATCTTTTGGAATATCCTGGTTCCTACTTTCATGCATGGGAACAAAAGAATGGTATCACCTCATCCATAATCACAAGGGTCGCCTTTGTCAAACATAGCAGATGTGACTAGCCGATGACCTCTTTGATTTCCTTTCAGTAAATGCTCATGGTAACTTGTCTATCCCTCTGGACATCACGGAACCAGTATCTCTTGAGTGGGCTAGGAGTGTAAATGTTCTTGCAGCATGTTTAAAGCATCAAGATTAGCTTTAGTATGGAATCTGTTCTCATATATTAATGCACCACCTAAAGCATCTAAGCATATTAGAGAATCCAGCTTGTTCTGGTCTGAGTAAGCACTAGCTTTTTGGCCTAAGACCAACATAAATATTTCTTGAGAGTGATGAGCTCCCGGAAGTAGCATTAGCAACAATGACAATCATCAAAAGAATCTTGAACACAAATTTCTCAGCCACAAGTTGAGTCTTTATTTCTACGCCTAGGTCAGCCTTTGCATCGGTTAACTCAAACATGTATAATGCTTGATCAATTATAGAAACCAACCGTGTAGACGCTTGAAATTACGTCTTTATCGGCAATAGTTTTGAGCAGATCAAATTGAGTCTTAAGGTCCAACGACATCATCCCAGTGCGTGAGCAAGATGGCCCCCCTGGTCATGAAGAAGTTTGTCGCGCCTTATCGTTCGCACTTATTGACCTACATCAATCATTGGAGCTAGTGCAAACAAATCAGAAGCTTCTCCTCTTATGGATCCCCTGAACCAAATGGAAATAACTCTCTCCCGAGTAAGCCAAAGGTTCAGAGAGGATCAAAGGAAGCATGTGATGATCTTTCCTAGCATTGTAAGAACAGTGTTGTATATACAGAGTGCCCTATAACACCCTCACAGCCAGCGTATATGGCGTAATGGTTGGCTTCATTTTATAACAAAGGGAAAAGCCTCTGGCTAATTTCGATGCGGGAATAGAGCAAATACATTCCTAAGCATCATGCATGCGCCCTATTTTATGTAGAAGCTCAAAGCTGGCTTTCGCCTTATGTGGATAATTGGATGAGGTTTCGTTTGCATGTACGGCTGCCTACACACTTCTCATAGAACTCTTGGAATTGCCCACGACCTTCTAGGAGCCAAACAAGGCTGCATGTGCTTCAAGGACCTGGTTTTGTTACTGCTTCAATTCCCAGCAACGGCGACTATCCTTGCAGGGCCTGGAGATTCACATAATGGGTGTCTAAGAGTTCACTGCATGTAACTCCGAGGTGGCATCGTACAAATTTTTGTGTTCAAGGCCACCTCGTATCCGTTTATATCATCCGGGCACCGATATGAGCTTTTGACCATCATTCCTAAGACATAAGATTCGAACTGAATTGCCTCAACAAAAGCTGGAACTCCTATTCTATTTCATATATCCTTCATTCTCTTTTAGCTGAATGTAATTCTATGGGCTTATTAGATGCAGCTCCATTGTTCTATGAGTGTGCGGAGGACGGAGGATCAACACCCGAAGCACAAAAGGTCTGATCTCCTACCTTTACGTAGCAGCGTGGCCCAGCTTTTGCTCACGTACAGGTTCACTCATGGAAGAGACATGTGCATGGCACCTTGAAATGGCTCTACCAAAGTGATAAATGTGAGCATGCAGCGTTAGAGCAGCCATGCACCGCAGACTTTTGGTCCCTTCTTTACAATTCCAACCCTAAGCATATGCGTCATCACCAACAAACACACTCTTGAGCTACCACATGAGTGAGTGCACCACATGCATAGAGGCCTGTTTGTTAGAGAACAAGTGAATCAAAAGGTCCTTGCCTTGATTCTGTGTTCGCTTGATGAATTCATGACTATTTGGCTCATGAACTAAAGACACCCCACAAAGCATGGCAGCAACGGATATCTTCTATTCAACTTGCTTTTGGCAGACTGCTCATCAACTATGGATGCATGACCCTAGCCTTTAGGTGAGGTAGCTCACAGGGACTCATGCAACAGAAGTAGAAGAAGAATTATCCTTTCGAGACCAATCCAATGATCATTCCCATGGCTTGGACTCTACCAATATAGACTTTAGTAATATCACTCTCTTTTGTTGGTGTCGCAATCGTAATTCCGACGAGACGACGAAGTCGCTAAAATTTTTAAAATGAGTTTTATTAGATTATGTGGAGCCGTCACCAAATTTTTTATTTAAAGGAAAAGATTTGGAAAAACCCTAACTCGAGGATGAGATTCAAAGTTCGGGAGTCGGTTACGAGTGGGGAAGGTATTAGGCACCCCACTCGCCTATTCTAAAGAACGGCACCCTTAAACTGAGTGTGTGATTATGAAAAGTTGTTTTGATCCCTTTAATTAGAGTGAAAATACATAATGGAGGTTAGCCTGACAGGACTTGATCCTGCTCCTACGAATTCCCCGGTGCAATGGGAAACTCAAGGCTTACGTAGTTCTGGTTTGTGAAGGCTTGACCTTCAAAGAGTGCTTGAGGAAAGAGTATTTTGAAGATTTCATTTTTTTTTAGAAAGTTTTACTTTTGGGAGGGATCTTCAGTCCACTCATGCACAAGGCCCGAGGCGGCTAAGGCAGCACGAGGACCTATATGAGCTACTAAATGTTGAACAGCAGGTGAACTGCCAGCTCCCCATTTAGAGCCCATTGCGTGAGACCTAGAATCCCAAAATATTAAAAGGATTTTTTTATTTTTGAAGAGGACCTCAAGTCCACTCATGCACAAGGCCCGAGGCGGCTAAGGCAGCACGGGGACCTATATGAACTACTAAATGTTGAACAGCAGGTAAACCGCTAGCTCCCCATTTAGAGTCCATTGCGTGAGACTTAAAAATCCCAAAATATCTAGAAAAGATTTTTAAAGTTTTTGAAAAGAAATAATTTGCCAATGATATTGATCCTTGAATAAAAGAAAACTTGAATTTAATAGAAGAATTTTATTTTTTGAGTTTTGAGATAATTGGAGTTGAAATGGAATTTTAGTGTAATTTTGTAATTATTGGGAATTTTGGGGTAATTATTATAGATGTTGGAATTTATCTAGCTATTATGAAATTTTTATGAATTTCTTAAAGTTATAGGATTTTTATGAATTATTTAGGAATTTTAGAATTTTTGGAAATTTTCTAGGAATTTTAGAATTTTTATGAATTTTCAAGGAATTTTAGAATTTTTTATTAATTTTCTAGGAATTTTAGAATTTTTATTAATTATAGAATTTTACAAGGGCAAAATAGTAATTAATAGAATTCCCTAGGGGCGAAATGATAGTTTCAGGATATGGGACAAAATAGAGATTAACAGAATTCCCTAGGGGGAAAATGGTAATTTCAGGATATGGGACAAAATAAGGATTAACAGAATTCCCTAGGGGTATTTCAGTAATCTACTAGCAGGGGCAGGATAGTAATTATATAGGCAGGGACCTGTTGGGCATTTGGAAAATTGATCAGGGGCAGAGTAGCAGATATGAGGTTTGCAATGTAAAAGAAAGGAAATTTTATTCCCTGGCAGGTTCGAACCCCTGACCCAGGAGTGGGTGAGGATGTGTCTAGCCACTGAACCATGTCCAAATACATTTATAATTTCATGCCCATTATGCCTATAAGGTGAACCCATGTTAAATTGAACATTTTCTGAAAATGGTTTGTAGGGGACTTGAGGACAGCACCCTTCTTGCCACTAGGCCAAGCTCCTGGTCATGCTGTTTGGCTCACCAAACTAACTTATCAAGGGACAACTTTATAAGCCCAAATTTGGGCTCTGCATATTCGGTAATAAGGCATGGTCACTTCATTAATTGTCATCAAGACATTGCATGGACATGAGATTAGGACTACTGATATTTCCCTTCCTGGTGCGTCTGTTTTAATAACAGCATTGGAATGCCTGAACAAATAAGTAGCAACCCAAAATACCCTGCCCTTTTACAGGTGTAACTTCCTATTCCTTGGCAATCAAGGTGATTTTGCAAGCTTCTCTACTCCACGATTTCATCTGCTGAGATCCATATCAGTGGCTAGTTCTCCTGCTCCTTGACCAAGTTGGAGTGGGTATCATGCAGAGACATATATCTCTTGAACAGGCCATTCAGAGCCAAGCAGCTCAAGGTTATTCGCTGACTAAAGCCATGTATGGAATGTCTACCTACTTATACATGCAGACATGTGGTAAACTCATTCTAAGGATGATTACTCGAGTGTTTACTAGCTCATGCACAAGGTATAGAGGCATGCCATGATCTCTACCCCAAGGATTCACAACTACCTTTGCGAATAGAGCACCTACTATTGAGAACAGAGTGCACGATCGAGGGGATTGAATGGGATCTTTTCACCTTAAGGCTTCTCAAGAGCTGGTTCAAGCCATTTGCAGGCTTAATTTCATGGTGTTCGGGAGCCATTGTGTTCATAGAGTGCAAGGGAAGACACTCTGTTTCAGGTCCGGTTTCCAACATCATCAATATCTTTGATCCTTCAGGGGACGAAGCAACCATTGAAGTTACTCCTTAGACGCTCATTGATCATCCCTGATAGTCATCCTTGCGAGCAAATCAACTAAACTAAAGACACTCCTCCTAGTAGTCTTAAGGGAAACCAAGAGAGGTTATCGGGGGGTCTCAAAGACAAACCTCAAAAGATCAATCCCAGCATTGAAACCAGATTATCAGGGGAGGTTCTTGGTTAAATAAAGAAAGGTGCATCGACCTGGCTGTGGGTGATAACTACTAAGATTTGGAAGGTCGAGTCGCTCACTCTTGCTCATTCCTAGGATCGACTTTCGTGAGTCGGAATCAACGCATCTAAATCAAGGAAACAGGGGCTGTGGTAGTATGTCATTACTACAAATACTGCACATGCTAATGTATGAGGATTTCCCTCACCGTTTCTGCATCTCTCAGTGACTAGAATAAGATTGTCTCACCAAGAACCGCCCTTAATCACTTAGGAAAAGAGGAGAAACCAGCCTTTCAAAACCATTAAGAAGAAACGCAGGTTGTACACACCATCTCTAAGCAAGAAATTGGTTCTATCATGTGCGATCTTTAAGCAAGAAATGAATAAATTCTATCATGCATCCTCTTTAAATAAGAAACGAATCGATTCTATCATGCACAATCTTTAAGCCCGAAACAAACTCCATGGCAAGATTTCTTGATTCAATCATACATCAAAGGGCTCATGAAGGATTCATATAGAATTCTTGGAGTAGGATTAGATAACCAACCTGTTGTGGGATCAGAAACAATGGAGCCTCGTCCGATGCAGGCTTCTTGCTCACTGAGAATCGCTTCTCCAGAATTCTCCGATCACCTTCTCTCTTTTCTCTCGCCTCTGTTTCTTCGCTCAATTCTTTCAGAAGCTAGCAACACTTTTTTTTGCCCAAAAAAATCAAAGCTGCCTCTGCTTCCCTTATATACATATACCCTTCAGAGCTTTTTTTCTTTTTGCCTTTTGCCACTTTTTCCTTTTCCATTGATTTTTATTAGTTTTCCCTTTTTGATTTTTTTTATTTGTTTTTTGTTTCTTTGTAATTTCTGATTTTTGTTTTCAAATATTTAATTTTCAGATTTTTAATTAATTAATTTTTCAGAATTTTATATTTTTAATCTTTGGATTTTACCATTTTCTTTTAATTTGTTATCAGAATTTTTTCTTTCAGATTTCTATTTAATTAATTTTTTTAGTTCTAAATTTCTAATTTTTGATTTTTTATTTTTAATTATTTGATTTTGATTTTTAGACTTTTATTTTGGTATTATTATTATTTATTATTTGAAAATTTTCTGATTTTATTTTTATTTTTCTTTATTTTTCTTTTTCTGATTTTTATATTCTTTTTAGTTTATTTTCTTTAACTAATTTTTTATTTTCTTGATTTTCTTTATTTTTTAATTTTATTTATTTCAATTTTCAAAATTTTTTTAATTTTCTCTAATTTTCCGAAATTTTAATTAATTAAAGAAACTATCAGAATTTTTAATTTTCTTCAATTTTTTCTGATTTTCTATTTCTGCCTTTTTTTGTGTTTTTTTTCTGATTTTTAATTTTCTGATTTTTAATTTTCTGTTTTTTAATTTCAAATTTTATTACTATATTTCTTTTGTTATTATTATTTATTATTTTATTTTTTTTATTTTTTCAGTGTTTAATCATGCGTTGTTTTGAATTCCTTGGGATTTTAACTTAGATTTATTCCTTAATTGACTTAAACCGGACCTCAGACATAATTGAATGTTTACAGCTGGTATGTGGCAGTTTCTGCAGAGACATAAGTGTTGCTTTCTTCTCCCAGACTTCTTCTTTTAACACCAACATCTAACTTTCCAATTTCCAACATTGCTAAAGGACATGCAGTCTTTGGAGTCTTGTTTATTCATCTCTCTTTTACGGTACTGACCCTATGAACTTTCGTTCTACGTCATCTTGGGCTTTTCTGAACCATTGACACTATTCTCACCAACTGGTGATCCTGTTGGTGAATTCTTGCCCAACTTGAGCGTGCTAAGAGTGGCTAGCAACAGTATTATAGCTCCAAATCTGATGTTAATCTTACAAGGATAAATTCGTTGGCTCACTTATAAAAGATCAACATAACTGTTGAGAAGGACTGAGACCACAAATCATCTACTGGTTTCAGAATCGAATATGGTTGTGAGGAAGAGAACGCCAAATTACTCTCTCAGTAATTTAATCAAATCATGATCAATGATTCAACTCACTCATAGTCGCAACATTACAAACTCACAGATCAAAGCGATCAATGATAGCATTATGGAATATGGACAATTTCTAAATTAATTCCACAGAATAAAGGACCTTGAATTCCAACTAGAAACCAGCGAAATATGAATCCATACTAGCAAGTGCAAGTTGAAATTCAACTCATGACTCAAGAAATATTACTACTATGCACAAGCATGAGAGAAGCGTTCAAGATATTACCTGATGTTCCTGCCACCAGTTCTTGAGTTCTTGAAACGAGAAATGATGTATGGTTACCGAAGAATGATTCTGCATGGACGGTTCTTATTCTTGCTATTCGTTCTCTCTCCAAAAGACCTCCTAAGAGAGTAAATCTCTCAGGATTAGAAGGAGATCCCTCCCACGAAAGCTGCTATATCTTTTTTAGAAAAAGGGAAAAATCCAACCCCCTCTGAGAGAACTTTTTTCGACCCCCAGAAGAGGTTCCCCCTTTCTTTTTCTATTATTCTGTTTTTTCTTTATTAATCCTGTTTTTTCGTTTTTCAGTTTTTACTTTTTCGTTTTCTGTTTTTTTTATTTTTCTTTAGTTAGTCATTTTTTTCTTTTTCATCTTCTGCTTTTTATCCTTTTTTATTTTATTTTTCTATTTTATTATTTAAAATATTTTTCGTTTATTATTATTATATTATTTTTGGGTTATTATTATTTTCTTTATTTCTTTATTCATTTATTTATTGTTTATTTTATATTTTTTTGTTATTTTGATTTTTTCTCTTGTTCGTCTTTCTTTTTTTGCTTTTTTTTTCTAATTCTATTTACTATTTTATTTTTATTTTATTTTATTTTTGTAATTTAATTTTTCTTTTTTTATTCATTTTTCTATTTTTTTTATTTTATCATATATTTTTTATTCCATCTAACTTCTATTTTTTATTTACTCTCTTTTTATTTTTTAGTTTTAATTTAATTTTTTTCTTTATTTATTTGTTATTTTGTTATTATTTTTTTTTATATTTATTTGTTTTTTCTGCTTTCTATTTATTAACTTTATTTAAATTATTGTTGATTTCGTGATTAATTTAAAAACTGGAGGCTAAGACATAATTGAGTATTTATAGTCAAAAATGGTTTTGAGTTGATTTTTAACATATTTTCAAAATAGTTTTAACTTAATTCTTAAAATAAAAAGAAATGTTTATTTATTGCTATTTTAATTTTAAAATATTTTCATTATTAACTCTACTCTACTAGAATATATCACCACGGTAGTCGTCACCACTACCACCACCATCATTCTATTACAACAATCACTACTATCATTGCCACAACTATCATCCTGATAGTAGTAATAATAATAATAATAATAACAACAACAACATCAATAATAATTTTTATTTTTATTTTTCTAAATTCTAATTATTTATTATTTTGAGATTTTTTTGTTTAATTTTTAATTAATTACTTTTTATTTATAATTTTTGTAAATTCACAATTAAGTAAATAATATTATTTGATATATAAATTATATTTAATTTATAATAATTTATATTTTATAATTATTCATAATATAATATTATCACATATATATTATTTTATATAAAATAAATACTTAATAATATAAAAATATTATAATAATATATAAAAAAATTTGTTATATATATATTACTTATTAATAATATATAAAATAAAAAAATTATATATTTATATTAGAACCATCACCACAACCATTATAACCACCACCATAATAATAATAATTTACTCTGATTATGTTTTTAAAAAATTTTAATTATTTTGATAAAATTTATTTTTTATTATTTTTTAATTAATAACTTTATTATCTATTTTATGAATTCATAATAAAATAGATAATATCTAATAATAAATTATATTTAATTTATAATATTATAATATATTTTTATATTATATAATTATTTATAATATAATATTATAATATATATTACCTTATGTAAATATATGCTGAATAATATAAAAATTATTATAATAAATAATATATAAAATTATTTATTATCATAAAATAATACATAAAATAAAAATTAAATATATATAATATTTTGTATATTATAACTACTATCATTGCAACTATCATATTGTTACCACCTCACTAATACTACTTTTATAACAACCTAATAATGATATCTATCGTACATTTAAGTTGTAACCCAAGTTCATTATCGGTTTATTACTTCATGATGTGAAACTTTTTTTATAAAATACTTATATTGAAAATATGATATAATTTTTCTTTTGAAATGTTGTTGGTAGTATTAGCCTTGTCATGGTAATTAACATAGCAGAAAATAAATGTTATGATGTCGTCACTCATGTTAATTTTGAAGAGTTGCATTTATTTGTTTCTCATCTTATACACTTATTTTAACATCAATATTTTTTACATTATTAGTTATATAAGAAATAAGCACATACACAATAGTAAATTAAAGGTTCCTAGTGAGTCCTTTAAACAAAATAAAGGCTTCAATGCACTTCATAAGTTATAGTCATCCAAAGTAGAAAGTAAAAAATTATACAAAACAAGATGTGGTCCTATATAACTCTTCCTGTATTCCACTTGGTAAGTATTAATCTCTAGTCCATGTTATTTGTTTCCACATAGATCAATGCCACCGAGATAAGCATGATCAAACTCTAGGAGAAAAAAGGGAGGTAGAGAGTGAGAAATTGTAATTTCTCAGTAGGTGTCTACCCTAAAGTTGGTATCATCATTTCTACTCCAATCGCTTCAATTTATTAAGAAAAGGTATAGGCATACAAGTTCAATTATTATTCTTTAAAACAATATTTATCTGAAGTGGATTCTTTCTAATAATGGTCAGAATTATATCTCATACAAGTATGTAACTCATTCATTCTTTGGGTCACCATATTAACATAATAAACCATAACATCAAAAATACTACTTGACATATTAACATCTTATGCCATAATCGTAACATTCTCATTCATTGGTGACCCTCTCAATGACATTTTAACATATGACACACCATTATACTTTTAGTGGCACATTATTAAACATTTGTCAAACAATATCTTCTCATTTCCACACATACTCAACTTTATTTAGAATATGAGCTCATTCTTGATGGTCGTCACCATCTTAAATTGAAGCCTTATGATCTCTAACATGAATAGTCCCAGACTTTCATACATGCACAAGTCCTAGACTAAGTGTCATGCACACATAGCATCCAATTCATTCATCAGCACATAATCATTTAAGCACAACATGGAATCATGTACAAATAAGCAAGTCATCATACCATTCAGGAGATCACATAAAAATTTAAATATAAGTGATCATACTTAAGCATAGTCATAATAACCAGGGCAACAATATTTACCCAAAAAATTACATATTTTATGAAAATCTTTACTTAAGCAAGGTCTTTATAATTTTGGACAGCATGTATTCTTTATGTTTTATGATAAGTTTCTCAAGGAAAACCTACACCACTCAACCTTATTCTTTATGTTTTATGATAAGTTTCTCAAGGAAAACCTACACCACTCAACCTTTTTAAGTTTCTCTTGTCCTCTCCTTTTCTCAAATATTTTGTTGGTATTTTTTTATCATTAAGTTTATATTGGCCGAATGGTCTTTCCACCTTCCATGTAGACTTTTTATTCATCTAGATCTTATGACCACCTATATTTCTAAAATCCATTCCTGAGAGAGATGAACATGCAGATTTTTGTGCATTAAGTCTTTTAAACATTAAAGGTCAAAACTTTAACTTATCAAGAAAGTAACAAGCTTGAGCTCTTAGAAGAAATAAGACAACACATGGATAATTTTAAGCTCAAATAAGATAGGGCTTTCAAGATCTTCTCAAAAATCTAAATCCACCATCACTTGAGCACCTTTCAAGACTTAATTAAACTTCTCAAATATGCCCAAAACATTTAAAAATCATTTTCAAGAAGATTTATCCGATTAAAATGATCAAGGAATTCCAATAAGCACTTTTAACCATTAAAACTTCATTTTGAACTCTAAAAAATGATTTTAAAGGTAAAAAGGCTTATTTTAAGATTTCAAGGTAGTTTTAAACCAAAAAAAAATAATACTCAAAGATGTTGAATCTTGAAGTTTAGAGAAAGGATCCACAAAGATGAAAAACATTAGGAAAGAATACTTAACAAAAATGCATATCAAAGTTTAAAGATAGAATATCCTACTTATTGAAGCCTTAAAATTGAAACATGATGGATTTAGTGAGAGATAATGGCCCCTTGATGGTCCTATATGAAATTTCTTCAAAAGAAAAGGAAGAGACTTGCTTGCTTAGTATTTGAGCTTAAGCTTCAAAGATAGGAGCTTAAACTTGGTTAAGTTTTGGTTTAAGGAAGATTGAAGATGACAACTTGATTCTTTGGGGATTTGGCTGAATATTTAGATGAGTAATTTTAGAGACAAAAGAGACACATATGATCCCTTAATAAATTCAACAACTATGACCTTTTAGACATTATATTTTTAATTAAGGATAAAATAATCATTTCATTTATAATTTTTTTATTTAATTTAATTATAAATTATGAATACTTATCTTCTTAATCTAATAATAATTTATTTAGCATAATTTTAAGTAATGTTAATTATAGTTAAATTTTTACTTAATCTTAGTTAATTTTTTTTATAAATACTTTTGTCTTAGTGTATTTATAGCATGATGAATAATTGGTTTCGTAATGTCATATCATTTCTTTTTTAAATACTCTAGGATTTTTTTATTTAAAGATAAGCACAGGTTTCAGAGAAGATATAAAGATTGCTTTTCGATTACAATTCAACTACAGTTGTATGAAATAGATTTAAAGACAGAAAAAATATTTTTAGCTAGGACTCTCAAAAGGGACTATGAAATTAAGACGAGAGATGAGAAAAAAATTGAAATGAAAATCTAAATTAATATAATCTTACAATCGAATCTATTGTCTCCGTATCAAGTAAAATAATAAATATTAAAATATTTTAAAAAAAATTGACGACCACTTTAAATTTATTTATTATTTTAGTACTGATATTTGAATGTCAGATTTGGTGGCTAAAACGGCACAATAGCAAAACTCTAATTTTGTACTGATGTCTATATTTTTTCCTTTTTGGCTTTTCTCTTTTCTATACGTTTCGGTATGTTAGTTAGAGTACTACAGCTTTCTTTATTCACTCCCCATTATCTCCTTTCTCTCAAGCAACGGGAAGAAATTGCCTCATTATTCAGGTTAAGCATTGAGCACCAATGATATTCAAATATGTTATCTGAATCCTATATCGTTTTAGTTGACTTCAACCATTTTAATTCACCTAAAATAGACTCGCCTTACTCAATTAATTAAAATTCACGATTAGGTTGGTGAACTCAAATTGTCCAGCCCTGCTCACTATTCAACCAACTAGGCTATTTTTTATTTTATTTTATTTATTTTTATTTTTACCTAAATTTTTAATTTAATTTTAACGTATGTTTCCCTTTTTATTTTAATTTTAATTTTTTAAAAATTTAAATAATAATAATTTAATTTTATCCAAATAAAATTGAATATTCACACATACTCAATGAATAATTTGAGATGCATGGATTATATAAGAATTGTTGGTACATAAATTTAGATAAACATATCTACTAAGTAAATTAGTATAAAAATTATATATGCATGATGACTCTTATAAATTAATTAAGCTTTCAATTTTTTGAAACTATATTTGTTAAGTGTTTTATAAGTATGATAAAGTTAAACTATATTTGTTAACTTTTCAACTTAAAAATTTATGGGTTAAAATTATGTTTTGAAAAATACATATAAAAAGAAAATAATTTTATAACTAAGTTAAATATTTTAAACTATAAAAAATTATTTTTAAAATATAATAATCAATTAATATTATTAATAATCAATTACTAACTTAGTTATAGGTTTAATAATCAATTGTCATCATTAGTAATAAATTACAAATTTGATAGTCTATTATCAACATTAGTAATTAATTACCAATCTATTTGGAAGATAATAGAATTTTTTATAATCAATTATCAAGTGATATTTTTAAAATATTTTTCTATTATAACTAATTATTAATTAATCTATTTAAACCTATCTTTTAAATTTACATAAAAATTACTTTTCTTAATTCAAAGTAAAACTTAGAATGATAGTGAATTAGAGAGATCAATAAAAAAATCAAAATATTCAAAATTTGAAAGTGTTTTTATCTAAGATTTGAAAGAAAGTTTTGTTCATTGTGTGTGCTATTGTTCATTTCATAGGAACTTCACTGTATTGTTAGTTAAAATATGATTTAATCTTTTTTTTTTTACCGCTTTTCTCAATTTCACGAGATGATTCTTGAAAGAGGGAGATTTCTCTTAAAGGTTGTTGTGTGTATTGCAAAGTGGTTAATCTTTGAAAGTTCGTTGAGATTTCAAGCGAGGAATCTCAAAAAATTTTATAGGAGAATATTATATATATATATATATTTTTTTTACAAAATAGAGAATAAAATTAAAAAAATGTTGAGGGACTGAATGTATGTTTTTAGTAGTTAAGAGTGAAACAATATAAATCTTTTGTGTGATCTTTTTTATTTTTATTCTTTTATATTTTAACATTTTATATTTAGAATTTGTTTCTAATAAAGCTTTTAAGGTTAAAATTCAGCTATTTTTGAATTAATCACTTACATAATTTTTACATATGAAAAATTGCATAACTCACATTTTCTATTCTAAGAATTTCTACGAGACATAAGGTTTTGGATTCACCGCTTTGATTTATTAGTAAAAAATTTTGCACTTAGAATTGGAGTCGTTTAATTAACAAATTGTTGACTCAAAAACCTTTAATCACAATACTTTAGCTATTGTGGAATAAGTGTGTTGTAATTCATTAGAAGATTAATTCTAAGAATGTCTTACTTATTTCTCAATTGACATGAAATCTTTTGTCTATCAACAAACTTACTAAGGATTTGATTATGCTACTCACTTCTATATAAATGACTATTATTCCTAGGATTTGGAGTCAGAGAAGACGTTTGTCAATACTATGACATGTGTTGGACTCTATTAAATGCAAAATCTTCAATTAAACAGGGAAAGGATAAAAATGTAAATATAATTGTTCAATATATTCAATGAACATAAAAAAAAGGAAAAGGATAAAAAAAAGGAAAAGGATAAAAAAAAGGCAAAGGATAAAAAAAAGTCTTCCTTGCATTTCTTCAATTATTCAATGGTCACGTAAAATTAAATTTATTTAATTTTTAAAATGAAAAAATTAATTAGTTCTATAAAAATTTATGATATTAAAATTATACAAACCAAATTAAAGGGACAAAGAATTGTAATTAATCCTCATATTAGATTAGATTGGTTATACTTTATTGATGCAAGTTAAACAACCAAATTGGATTTGAATTTTATTTTTGAAAAATTAAATATAGTTAGTGATGTTATCATCACTCTTCTATTTTTTAAAAATTATATTTCATGTCCACAATCATTTTCCAGTTTATTATATTAGTACTTATTTATTAAATATTAATCATAATTTGTTCAAACATATGCTCTTATTCATGTCATAAAATTACAATATAAAAACATGACTGATTTTTAAATCTGAACTATTAGTTATATATTATATTTTATTTATATATAATTAATTATATTATATTATATAAATCCAATTAATTTGTATAAATTTTTTGGTGGAATGAATTTATATTTAATACAGCATTATATAAAACGAGAGGGAAGGTTAAGGTGGGCTTTCCGCTTTGGGCCTTAAATTTCGGCTGTGCCCATCTTCGCCATCTTTATTCAGTGGCGAACAAAATCAGAGTGGCATGGCTCAGTGTTTGAAATTGAAACTCTTTTCTGGCATCTTTATTTGTCTGTGGTACTTCAAAAAAATAAAAATATAAAATCTGTGTGTGCCAAATTTTAATTTGCACACTCAATAATCTCTGCGTATCTAAGAAACATGCCTGTGAGGGTATTAGAGAACACCACGCCATCTCAGGTTTCAGGTAATATTAATACTAATAATAATAATTTCTCATCTCATCTTGCAATTATCACCAAAAAAATGCAAACTTTTGCTCTTTGTCGTGCCCTTCTCTAGTTTTTGGTAAATGGGCATGTTCTGAAAATTTTCCATTTTTATTTATTTATAATTAACTCTTTGTTCTCACAGTTCATCATTCCCCATCTCTACCCTGTAATTACAAAAACATGCAAATTATTATTATTTTTTTTTGTGTGTGCGTTCTTTAATTTTTGATCAATGGGCATGTTCTGAAATTGGCTTTTGTTTTATTATATTCTCTTTGTGATTTTTGGTTTGAAGATTGTTGATGTTATAATTAACCGTTAATGTATTATTAACTTTTCGTTTAATCGTTTGTGTTAGGTGCCAATTCTGGGCGGAGTTCATTCCAATCTTGTAGTCTTCTAGGCGTTGGGCAGGTACTTTCTTATGTTTTTGTTTCTCGTATTTGAGATACATTGAACAAATGTATACTTTTTGAAATTTTGATGCAAATGATGATTTTGGGTTTGATCAAAGTGATAATTGGTTTCAAATTAGTAAATAGGTTTAACTTTTGATGGTGGGAACGCATATTCATTGGGTGAATGTGGTGGAGCTAATTGGATCTCAATGGCAATGGTAGTTGCTTTAATATGTTATGATTGACACCTATTTCTAGAATGATGTATTGTCAGCTACTCGGGGGAAAGAAGATTTTTAGGATGGTGGAGTGAGTTTATGAGTCTTTGCTTGAACTTGTCAATTCATTTCAAGGAGCTCAGGCCTGTGCTAGGGATAGGGTGAGAAAAGGAAAGTGATAGAATATGTGGTATGAAAAATGTTTGCGCAGTCAATTTCTGATTAAGAAGTTAGCATTTGAAGAGATTCCAGTTACATATTGTTTAAAGCAATTAATTAAGCACGGATATGATATGTGTGTGATCCAGCAACCAATCCTCACTCCACTACGCCGAGTTGCTATCAATATTATAAAGGATTTATCAATTTTTTTTAATTGTTTTTCTTTTATGTTTGCTGTTGACTCTAACATAATCTTCATCTTTTTATCCGGGCTTGCAACTGGATAAGTAAAGGTTGGCTAAATAAGTATGCGTAGAGTTATGTATTTGTTAGTGATGTAATTCATATAATTTTCATAATTCTAAATGCCATGAAAATCAGTTATCTGGTACATAACTGTAAAATATGCATAACCACCGAGTGCTTTTGCTATGGTAAGTATGAACTTGATTTGTTCTACCAAATATGTATTGATGCCTTTTGTTATTTAAATTAGTCCTTTAACAGGTTTTGTGAACAGTTAATGATTAATTTATAATCTAAACATACTGCTAAAGTCTTATTTCTGTTATCTGTTTGCTGTAAAGAACTTGGGATTGGAGGATTGGGAGAGAAGCTGCTAGTATCCTGTCTTATTAATGGATAGTGTACTCAAATTGCCCTAGAGCTAGGTTGCATGGCTGTAGGATTCATACAGCAATTTTTTTACAAATTAGGATTAAGGTTTGGGAGAGTATAGGGTCTGTTTGTTTTCTATTTTTGAAAACTAAAAAACCAAAAAACCTGTTTGGCAAGTGAAGTTTTGAAAACTGTTTTAAAAAATGATGTGTTTTGAGTTTTTAAAACTAAAAAACCAAAATAACTTTAAGCTGTTTGTGTTTTGTTATTCATCTTCTTCCAGGTACTACTTCAACTTTTTTCTCAACTTACTCCTTTTCACTTTCCTTTTAAAAATAGTTTCTGAAATTATTGTATAAAGTATTTTTTGAAAACTAAAACCTAAAAGAAAATCAAACACTGTAAAAAAAAATATAAATTTCATTCACATAATATAATAATCTTCCAACTCAATTTTTATAAAACTGAATAATACTAAAGATGAGAATATGTTCAGTAATATACTACCCATTAAACTTTTTACAGAAATATAATAATGTAAATTTATCAATGCATCCAAAACCAATACAAATGATCTGTTATCGCCTGACATTGTAACAGAGGAATGAGTGAATGGCATTATGTTCTACAACTCTGCATTGTGGTCTGGAGGAGACTTTTCATTTCAATATTCAAATAGGATTAGGGTGCTGGTTCTGGTGAATTTTCAAGCTTAAAATGTACAGGCTTGGAGACAAAGAGCATATGCTTGTATCCAAGCTGTATCCAGAATTTGGGGGAAAAGTACCCAACTGTAGTGAGTATGGTCTTGGGCATACTGTGGCTGTGTCATGTGCATATCTTACATAGTACATCCACAGCTTGCTGGTTGTTGTACCAATGCTTCATAGTCCTAAAGAAACAACTTCAACATGTAACTACTAAATTGGATTTCACATCTTTTGTCTTTTCACCGGTATATCTTTTTATAAGTTAAGTTTCAGCATCTACTCAAGGTGTTTTGTATTTACAGGCCTTCTCTGGCACCCAGAATGTTTCAAGCCTACAAAAGGATGAAGCATGGAGAGTAAATGTACGAATACAAGGATGTGACCTTGAGCATGGGTATCTATGTGGCACCATGGAAGCTCTTAATGTTCCTATGGCAGACACACCGGTAAACAATTTCTCTATTCTTTGATTTTGAAAATGAGAACAGAAAATCAACTGCTACTTTTCTCCTTTAAAAAATATAAATTTTTATGATTTTTGTTCTTGTTCAATTTGAACTATTGTTTCTTTTTCACAAATTGAATTTGTAGATTTAGGACAGGATTAATCTGCAATACATCTGTGTTATATTTATATAACAAACTGTTCATATACTTGCATTAATGAGGTTTGTTCCACTTCATTTGGTGGCATATGATGGTTTTTGTTAACAGCTGAAGTAACTAACTGGCCTTTGAATTTTTTATATTGTTAACCTACAGCATTCTAGAACTTCTTGGAGCTATTTTACATGGTAATTATCTAATTAATTATCTATTTTCTTAGTTAATAATCACACTTCTCATTTTATATTGCTGCAGGAGTAATCATTATGATCCTTCCAGGAATTAATTTTTAACTTTCTATGCTTTTATCCCTTTTGTGGTAATAATATAGCGCATCTTGTTTCATTACAGGGTATAACATGCTCAATAGGATTTGACTTGGATGCAACTTAAAATTGAATTATCTTGCCATATAAAAAATTACATTTGCTGTGATATATATTTTTCCTGCCTTAAACTATTCTTGAATGGTGTGGTCATGTAGAGCATGTATATTACATAAATCAACTAATTGTCAGTTTTTGACCTGGTTGTCTATTCTGGAAGGTTTCTAGAAAGAAAGAAAAATCACCATGACATTCACCATAATGATTTGTATCAGGTAGTAACATTCTGGGAAGGGGAGATTGTTGACACCAAGAACTATACTTTCTTCACTGGAAAATGGGAGGCAACGTATGTTATTAATCAATAACTCTTAATTCTAGCATGGAGCTTAATTTGATAGTACTGATGATGCCCCACATGTTAGTGTGGATAATATTGTTAAATTGCCTCATGACTCTCCAACCTTGCTTGCTCTTTATGTTTTAATGAACTTTGTTTGCATTTTCTTTTCAATTTTTTCCAGACCAGAGGATGATATAAAGCACTGGATTAAGTTTCCATCCTTTTCTCCCCTAGTGGTAATAACTCAGACTTGTCATGTGAAAGAAGTGTCATATGTACTGTTTCTAATGCACTTCAACTATCCAGGGACAAGTGGAGGTTGATGGTGGCAAGTCTTTGGACCTAAGCAACTATCCTTACATATTTATGGTAAATTGATTTTGACTAATAGAAAATCAAAATGTTGTTTGTATCTGAAGAACATTGACAATTGCACTAAATTCTTTGTTGCAGAGATGGAAGGAGCAGTACTTTGTGAATGTAGGAACTGACTGTGGGTTAACTATAGCTGGCTTTTACTATGTTTGTTTCTCTTGCGGTGATGGATCTATCAGTGGATTCTATTATGATCCCAATAGCAGGTTCTCCTCTTCTATTTCCAATTGGTTTATTTTGGTCCCAATTCTTCATCCTGCACTCTGTATAATTATTAGGCTGAGTTTGGATAAACTTCCTAACAAGTGTTATGCATATTAGATTTTGATGAAGAAAATAAGGAGGTAAAATGAATCAAATTTCTCACATAAGTTAAAATCAAGTTATGCACATTAGCTTTTGAAGAAGTTAGATGAAAAAACTCCAAAATAGTTTGTGTATAAGTTGATTTTAACATGGGAGAAGTTTGATTTATTTTGTTTTCTTATTTGGATTAAATATGTTTTTAATCCTTCTAGAATAATCAAATTTTGATTTTCATCCTTCATTTTTAAAATATTTGGTTTAGGTTTCTCATTTCTTAAAATACCTTAACTATGGATCCTGACGTTAACCTAAGTTAGATTAACCATAGTTAGAGAAAATTTTTATCATTTCCTAAAATGTCTGGATTATGGTCTCTCTAATTATGGTTAATCTAACTTGTACAATGTCAAAGATCATAATCAAGGTAGTTTAGATTTTAGAAAATGAGGGACCTAAAATTTTAATAATGAGGGATGAAAACCAAAATTTGGTTATTTTAGATGGATTAAAAACATATTTAATCCCTCTTATTTTTCTTTTCATACAGGTATTTACGGGGAAGTTTATCCAAATTAGGCCATAGTCTTTACATTTTACACTTGTGCTTATCATTCTGCATTTTTTCGTTGTCATTCATTTGGTTTTTTTAACATCTTTAGAAAGTTTGACATAAACACATGGATCCTTTGCAGCCCTTTTCAGAAGCTTGAGTTGAAATCCACAAATGATGGAAGATCGGGTTTCAGTTTTTCATCATATGAGTTACAATAGATTGTAAGACAAAGTATGCCAAAATCCACCATCTAATTAAACTTTGTTGAAGTGTGCTAACAGTCAATGAAGAACCTGAGTTTATGCCAGAGCTCAAGAATGTTAGTGTTGTGTATGAGTGGAACAATGTGGAAAGTTCAAAATCAATTGTTGTGTTAGAATAAGTTTCAACCATTATGAATGTATGCAAGATCTTGTAAACAGCAGCATATTATGGCTAACATTTAGGCTAGTGTGAGTGTAACTGTCTAAAGGATGGAATTTTTATGTTATTTTATTTTATCTTTATACTATAAAAAATGTTGAGAAGTATGATACAAGTATTGTGGAAGACTTTGGAAAAATATATAATTTATCTTTCTTGATGGTGTTTTGGTTTGCAAAATGAAAATTTCTTTTAGGACTCATGTATGTATCATTTATCCCTATTTTAAATGCACAACTTGTATGCTAATTGTTGAACCCACTTTACTCTTTAGTTTCTCAACCTCATTATGGCTTATGAGAACTGATGCTTCGATAAAAGTTGAAGCGCCCAACCAAAAGCCCAAGTTGATCCAGAGAGTTGGAAGGTTGGCATCCCTCAAGAGTTCTATGTTGAGGTTCAATATTGTAAAACTTGGTTCAGATATTGGCTTTGCTAGGGTATCGAGTCAATAGGTAAATTAAAAATAATTACATCGCATAACTTAATTAAACAAGAAACAATTAAACACAAACACAGTTCAGTTCAGAATATAATTAAAGTTTTAAAATTTTCTTTTTTGGACATGAATTAAAATGCTAATATTTATTTGAACTTCCTTTAATTTCCTATCTTATTATCGGAGTTAAAATATCAAAGAAATACTCTAATATAATAATGAAGTGTAACAGCAACATACATAAAACAAGGTGCTATCCAAAATAAATCCATGTAAGAAAGTATTAAAGAATGTCAGGTCTTTTTCTCTTTTTTGGTGAACTAAAGAATGTGCAGCTTTAGTGTTAAGAAAAATATCACCAGTTTATATAGGCCAATTAAAATATCATCCTTTTTCTTTTTTTCTCTTTTGAATTTTTTTTTAATTTTTAAAAAATTATAATTAATTTTAAATTTTAGTTTTAGAATAATATTAAATATAGTTTTTAATTTTAAAAATTTGTTGTAAAAGTAAATCAACTTATTTGTTTATTGTTTGGCTGTGAATTTAGAATTTACAAACATGGATAAATAAAAAATACTAATTAAAAAATAATAAAAAGTTAAATTATTATTATTATGATAATGATAATTATGGTGATATGATAGGTATAATAATAATTCTTATAATATAAAAATATTATATAATTATATTTTTTATTTTATATATTATTTGATGATTAATAAATAAAATAAATAATTTTATATATTATTATCTTTTTATATTATTTACTATTTATTTTATATAACGTAATACATATTATAATTATATCATAAATAATTATATAATATAAAATTATATTATAATATTATAAATTAAATACATTAATATATTCAATAATATTATCTATTTTATTCTAAACTAAAGAAAGAGATAAATAAAAAGTTATTAATTAAAAATTAAATTATTTTAAATATTAATGAAAACTTTTAAAAATAAAAATGAAAATTATTATTATATTTGTTATAATACAAAGATATAATTTTGTATTTTATATATTATTTAATAATCAATATATAAGATAAATAATTTTATATATTATTATTATAATATTTTTTTATATAATTTAATATTTATTTTATATAAAATAATATATAATAATATCATATTATCAAAAATTAATATAAAATTATTTATAATGTTATGAATTAAATATAATTTATATATCAAATAAATTACTTATTTATTTATAAATTTATAATAATAAATAAATAATTTATTTCAAATTTAGTAAAACTTTTTTTAAAATAATAAAAAGTTAGAATTTTTAAATTTATAAAATTATTATTATTATTATTATTATTATTTTTCTTGATGGTAATAATAATAAGTTATAATAGAATAATGGTGGTGGTCATGATGAAAATAACTATGATTATAATAGTTATATAGTTTGATAGGATTAAAAATAAAATATTTTAAAATTAAAAAATGATAATTAAAATTTTTTTATTTTAAAAATTAAATAAAACTATTTAAAAATATATTAAAAATTAATTTAAATTTTATTTTCCATATTTAATTTTTTAAAATTGTTAAAATTAAACCCTTCACATCATATTTTATCAAATAATTAGCAGTAATATAACAAAAGTGTAACTTAGCTATAATAATAATAATAATAATAATAATAATAATAATAATAATAATGGTAATGATAATAATAATAATAATTTTTTCAATTTTTTAAAACAAGAAAAATGTCTAGTAATACAAAAGGAAACTAACTTGGTAGATGGAAACAATCTCTTTCAATCATAAATTAAAAAGAAAAACTCAAATCTTAATTTTGAATTTTTTTATCATATGGTATATATATTTTTTAAATGAAGAATATAATTTAAGTCATTAAAATTAATCTAATAATAAAAAAAATTAAAAATTAAAGTAATTTAACATGAAAATTTGATGTTGAATTCTCATCAATTACATTATAAAAAAAACTAGACAAATAATTTAAAAATTTATAATATTATAAATTAAAATTCTGATACATAGATTAATTAGCAGAAAGTTATCGAAACTTTAGTGAAATTTGTAGTAATTCATTTTCCATATATGAAATAGAGAAACATTTATGCGCACATGCAGAAGCCACAAGAACAACATCCTCCTCGTGGAATCACACACAAACAAATATGGACTTCAGCATTAACCCCACTTCATAAGGAACGTGTCCTTTTTTTTAATTTCCCTCTTTCTCTATTTAACTTCCTCGCCACTATGTACCAACCGCAACTACCCCACCACCCTCTCCAATCTAGTTTTTATAAATGATAACATTGTTATATAATTCATTCATTCATTCACATCTCTCTCCGCTCTCACTTTCTCTCAATGGAAGGTTAGCTTTTGTTAGTGCACAAATTTCAATCACATTGGATGGAAGGGAACTTCAATATTTTTATTTTTGTTTTCGAGGTTATAACCGTACACAAAATTTAACACTCTTAGTTGTTAAGTTTGCGTTAGTAATCTCTGTATGTATGGATAATTTGTTATGCGATGAGGTGTGGCTTTCAAGCTCTGAAAATTCCCTTGAAGTTTGTGCCCCTATTATTGCACTCAAGAATTATGAAAATGAAGAGTTTCAAGAGGCTTTTGCACTGAGTCTAGAGAAGGAGCTCTCTTACATGCATGAACCTCACTATTCAAACTACCTGCACTCCAACAATTTGATTTTTCCTAGGTGTAAAGTTATTCAATGGTTTATCAAGGTCAGTTCATTTCTTTTTCAACTTTCAATTTTAACACAATCAAATTTTTAAAATGTCTAGTTTGTTTTTGTTTTATTTTTTTGAAAATTTCGTATGGAAACAATAATTTTTATATAAAATTTTATAAATAAAAATAGAAAATGTTTTCCCACAATTAAACAACTCTTTTACTATTTATTTGTTTTTGAGATTTTTTTAAAAAATATTATTTTTTAACGTATGAGTCTTTAAAAAAACAAAAAAGGGTACATTTTTTTAATCATTTGTGTAATCAGGAAATGAAAATGATTTCTGAAACTAAACATGTACTCACCTTGTCCTTTTCTCTTTCCATTTACATTGAGCAAAGTACAGCGTTAATCATCAATTGCCATTTTGCCTTGACCCTTTTCTTCTTTGTTCTCTTATGTTTACACAGTGTGGAAGTCGCTTTAATCTTTCTTTTGGAACAGTCTTTTGGGCTGTTAATTACCTTGATCGCTTTGTGTGCATTTGTCAATGCCATGTAAGGACAATATTTATTTTCAAAAAAATTGTTATTTATACTATAAATTTATATAATATGTATTTTTTTTTATCTCCCTTTAGTGTATTATTCACCAGATTCAATACTTTTATTTATTTTTCTTTCTTTCTCTTTATTATATGGCTTGTTATATGTCTTTATATGATTAAAGTATCATTTCAGCTCACCTATATATAGCTAGGTGCAAATTTCATATATGAAAAAAAATATATTGCTGAGTGAGAATTAAGAAAGAGCGTTGCTTTTACCAGGATTGGAAATACTGGATGCTTGAATTGCTTGCTATTGCATGCTTATCAATTGCCACAAAGTTCAACGAGGTATCAGGGCTTTCCTTGCATGAAATTCAGGTGATTGTTACATTAAATTTATTACTATTTTATATGAATTTAATTTTAATATACCATAATAAAGCAATAAAATATAACTGTTACAAAAGTTAATAATTTTTAATAATATAATAATTCATAATTAGTTAATGCAGTATAGATAATATTTATATTACTAATATATTTCAATTAAATTAATTTTATATTATACTTGATGATTTTGTATATATGAATATTGATTATGTCTTGTGGCTTTGCCTTGATCATGGTTAGATGGAGGACTTGGACTATTCATTCCAATCAAATGTAATTTTGAGAATGGAAATGATACTACTAAAAGCATTGGGGTGGCGCCTTAACTCTGTCACAAGCTATTCTTTTGGAGAAATGCTTGCCTGTAATGTTCAAAACTTGGGACCTCATCTTTATGAGAACCTTATTTCACCAGTCACTGAGCTACTTTTCCAAGCTACTTTAGGTATACATGCAAAATCATCATATTTACTTTTCCAAACATGTTTCTTTCACTTTTTTTACAGTTATTTTACACTTCTTTTAATAAAATGTCATATTACTTAAAAAGAGAGAGAATAGAAGATGCTACTTTACAATGAGTTTTATTATTTATATACTATTTTTTTTATCCTTTTCATAATATTGCATGTTTATTTTTTTTCTATGCTGCATATTTTATTAAAAAAAATTCTCTTTTAAAAGAAAATGTTAGGTGTAACTTAGATGTAAAAGTCACTAAAATGAAAATATTAAAGTTCTTAATTTCCATTCAGTTTGAAAAATGGTGCAAGCTGATATTATAATATAAGATAGAAAATTTAGAGTAATTTGTAGAGATTTCCATTGTAATTGGGTTCTCAATGACGATATCATTTATAGTATTTGGAATATTTTGTGTGGACCATATTAATTCAACGTATCCTTGTAGCTAGGTAGCATAGCAAAGTTATATATGCTGCAGCTTGTGCTTTTCTATTCAAAGAAGCTTTATGTTTTTATAATTTATCCTCCAATTTATAGCTATTATAGTGTATAACCAAATTAAATGAATAAAAGCAAAGCAAATTTCCAAGACTTGCAATGACCGGTTGTTCTTCACTAGGAAGAGATCAATATTTTGCTTAATTATGTTCAAAACTTCATGTTGCACAGATCAGAAAATGCTGGAATTCAGGCCAAGCATTGTTGGTATATCTGCATTATGGTGCACTCTAGACCAGTTATTTCCATCAATATCAAATACTTACATTGCTTATATTATGAGACTCTTGAACCAAAGTCAGAAGGTAATAATAACACATTTATTTTACTTCGATTTTAAATAGTTATGCTTCTATATTTTGTTTCTTTTATTAATTTTACTGTTTGATGGAGGTTTTTTATGTATCATAATTATCATGTTTTAACAGTATTTTTATTTTAATATATTTTTAACATATTATATATCATATCATATTATTTTTTTATTTTGTTTTACTATTTTAAATTTACAATGATAATCTTTCTTTCTCTTTATCAGGATGATATCATCAAATGTCACGAGTTGATGGGGACACAGACTTCATTGTGCAGTGAAAATTACCATTGCGGTCCTTTAAGCCCAACAACAGTTCTATTGAATACTACGCGAATTTATGATAGCTAAATCAATGACTTCATTTTTGTTTCTCAATTTCCAAACATAATTGATCAAACAAAAGGTACAAGAGGTACCTAAAATAATTATCATAACATGTTTCTAAGTAGTTTATGTTTGTGAATCTTTATTTTCTGTAGTCAGAATGTACTGTACTAGGTGCAATAGAATTATCAAGGAAAGATCTAATGTGAGGAAAAGCTTCCATAAAGAGGATCGACATCTTTATAAAAACAGCTTTTTCATTTGGTTTATGACATTTTATATTCTTCTTTTCAGGATAAAAATCGAACTATATTTATATATATTTTTTTATTAACCGTTCACTTAAGCACATCACAACTAATGAAATTAGAATAGTTTAATATAAAATTTTAAATTTAAATTTTATTATTTTTTATATTATAAATAAAAATATACACAGTTATTTGGTTTATGAAAATATTTTTATTTTTAATTTTATAATATTTTTATTTTATTTATTATTTCTAAAAATTATATAAAAATAAATTTGTATATTTTATATGAATATTTTATAATTTAAAATGGAACTTGAAAGCTTAGTAATTTAAGCATGTTAGATATACGATTTTGAATGACTGCAATAAGAGAAATTCAGAGATATTTTGGGACAGTTTTGGCTCTCAAGGTCTACGCTCACGCAGGTTTGTTCAAAGAAATGAATAAGAAGAGAAATAAACTTTGAAATGAATTCCATTAGTAACTATGAGCTATCTTTTATTAATTATTTTAATAGTAAATATTAGAACAAATTTTTATATTGTAAGAAAATTTCATTTACATACTATTTTATTAAATTCAGATACGTATTTTTAATTATAGCATGTAAGAATCATAAAAAATTATGATAAAAAATATTTTAAATATTTTTATGGAGGTTAGAGTGATTCTTGATAATATTTAAGATCACTCAAATAAAAAGACACTTCATAAAATTTAATACAAGTATTTTGTTAAAGCATGCTTGAGAATTTTAATACATGCATTTTTATGGGAACAGTTTACGATAATCCAAATTATTATCAATCAAAACCTTTAACATATTAATCTATCATTTCAAAATTGGTCTACGTATACATAAAATTTCAATAATGTGATTAACAATTAAAAATTCTAAGCTAATAATTTATTATCCTAAAATAAATAATCTTTTAATCTTATTTTGAATAATCTCATTCTAAACTTATCATGCATTCTTTCTCAATAAATAGTAAAAATTGCTTAAGGTTAACTTCAATTGTGCTTGTACTACTCTTGCAAAATAAGATATTATGTATTATTATTATTTTTTATTATTTCTTTACTTGTAGGATGAATGTAACTATATGTTTAAAAAGTAATTTTCTGCTTTATAATAAATTTATAGGTTAAATTGAATTAAACGTTGAATGTTTAGTGTAATTGTTTAAAATTTTTAAGGTATGGATATGCTATATGTTAAAAGTTTTTTTTAGTTAAGATTTAACCTAATTTAAAATTTATAAGGCTTATGATTTTATTTAAAAATTTACATTCTAAAAAGAATTAATAAATAAATTTAAAATTTATATAAATATTGATTAAAAAGGTTTGCAATTTTAAAGCCTACAATATAAAAAGATTATTAAATATGTCTAATATATATATATATATATTATTTAAAATATTCACCAACTTAAAACCTTTTATAAAAATATATTTTAGTATATCTTAAGTTATAGAACATATCAATCCAGCTCTTACTAGTACCATAAAAAATAAATCAAAATTATCTAACAAATAATAAATTAAGTATATTATTTTAAATTTATATAATATTATAACTTACATCACATACACAACAAAATAATTTTGGCATATTATACTACATAAAGTATTATATATAACATACCCTTTTTGGGTTAAATATGTTTTTAGTCCCTCTAAAATATTTAAATTTTGGTTTTGATCCTTCAATTATAAAACCTTTGGTTTAGGTCTCTTATTTTTTAAAATATCATGATTATAATCCTTTATATTAATTTAAGTTACATTAAGTCAAGTAAAATTAATCATTATTAGAGAAAATTTTGACCATTTATAAAATATTTTTGATTATAATTCTCAAATCATGATTAATTTATTTTAATTTAATATAATTTAAGTTAATATAAGGACTATAATCAATGTATTTTAAAAAAATGAGAAACCTAAACCAAAGGTTTTAAATTGAAGGGATCAAAACCAAAATTTGAATATTTTAGAGGGACTAAAAACATATTTAACCCTACATTTTTTGCACCAGATAAAGGTTGAGTCATGATCTCGGAAAGGTAGATGAAAACTTCTATTCTAGCGATAAGTAAAAAAAGTCATCTACAATTTCTTTTATTTAAAATTGAAAATTTTAATTTTTAACAAATTATGTAAATAGATTAATATTATACAAATATAATATATTAAAATAAATATAAATATATAATATATAAAGATAAATAAATTTCTAAATAGGCTAAACAAGTTTTTTTGTAAACCTAAACCTAACCAGCTTATGTAAAAAAAAATTTAACAAATTTAAACCTGTCTATTTATTAAATAAATCGAGTTAAGTTAAGCTTTAAACAAGTCGATTGTAGATTATAGCAAATGACCTTATTCACTTCCACCTTGGATAAAAGCAAATGTGTTTAACAATTTTTTTTATAGAAAGAAAATGTGTTTTATTTTTGGCTAAATATTATGTTCATGAAAAAATCATAAAACCCAATATTATTTTAATCATAAAAATATGTTAAAATAAAATTTGGTGCATGACTTTAAAAATTTCAGGGATGACACAAATTCAAAGTAAAAAAAGAATAATTTTTTCAAATAAATATAATAAACAAAAAGAAAAAGAAAAGAAACATAATATATATCATAAATTTTATATCAATAAGATTATTGTTTAAAATTTTAAGATCTACTTTATGATGTTATTGATTGGTTGATTTAAATAGTATCGCATATGATTTGGTTAAATTTGTTTGTAATTTTGTAATTTAGAAATTAAAAATAACTTTCTTTAGGTTTTTCAAAATCAAATACATGCATAACATGAATGGACATTAATATTTGAAAGAGAACACAAATATAAAAAGATATACTGATAATTTATTTATATAACAAATTCAATATCATGTTGGCTAAAATAGACTTACAATAAAATAAATAAATTCAAATATAAATATAAACATGAAAGGTGCAAAAATCATTAAATGATTATATCATTTAGTTCTGCATATTTGTACTTTGTCGATCTTGGTTGATTTCTTGTGCATTCTAGATTTAAAAAAAAAAAAACTCTCTTCCACATGCCTAGTTGGTATAAATAGCAATAATTTTGCATGATCATTACGCTTGCTGTTGTAACTTTTGCTCGTTATGCTTTACTCAATAACCCATTCACTAGTAAAAAATAGGTTTTTATAACAGGATTTTACATCGGTTGTTTAGAAACCGATATAAAAAAAAACGCGGTGGCATTTTTGTAAATAAATATAAACTTTTTACATCGGTTCATAAAAGAACCGAGGTAGAAAGTACTTTTTACATCGGTTACAAAACAACCGATGTAGAAAGTACTTTCTACATCGGTTCTCTTTTGAACCGATGTAGAAAGTGGATTTTTTTTTAAACTTTCTACATCGGTTACATAACAACCGATGTAAAAAGTATTTTCTATATCGGTTGTTTTGTAACCGATGTAGAAAGTGAATTTTTTTCAAACTTTCTACATTGGTTACAAAACAACCAATGTAGAAAGTACTTTCTACATCGGTTACATAACAACCGATGTAGAAAGTGGATTTTTTTAAACTTTCTACATCGGTTACAGAACAACCGATGTAGAAAGTACTTTTTACATCGGTTCTAAGAAACAACCGATGTAAAATGTCTTCCCTTATCACTTATTTTTCGACGCTAGTCGTCTTTAACCTCATTCTCCAAAACCCTAGTTTCTCGTTTCGGCTTATTCTCTTTATTTTCGTTTACGTCTTAGCCATTGTTGTCGTCCCTGCTGTTCGTCGTTGCACTCCATTCTTACGTACATGGTTGTCGTTGCCGTTGCAACCATTTCCTCCGTTCGAAGTCGTCGTCGCGCACCCTAAGGTTTGAAGTTGTCTTTATTGTTATTTATACATCTCGTTCTGTTATTATAATTGAAACTTACATTCGTTTTGGTTGTATTATATAATTTTCAAGCTTCTTATTTGGCTACCACTGTGCTGTGCTGTTGTTCGACTACCGTTGTACCTCCATTAGGACACCGTTTGGTCACCGCTCAACCATTTTTTCTCTGTTTTCAACAGGTACATGGCTGGTTACGACATTTTTTTTTTCAACTTTCAACACTTGCTTGACGTAATTTTAAGTTATTTCCTTTGTAAATTAAAATTTGATAATAAATAATGATGTATTTAGTTTAAATATATAGATTATGTGAATTCTGTATTATCTGTCCGGTGATTCTGTGAATAAATAATACGGTAACATACCTAAACAAAACGAACATTAAAAAAAATGAACTTTCTACGTCGGTTAAGATTATAACCGATGTAAAAGGTACTCTTTTTACATCGGTTGGGCCTATAACCGATGTAAAAAGTACACTTTCTACATCGGTTATGGCCTTAACCGAGGTAGAAAGTATGACTTTCTACATCGGTTATAAGTCCAACCGATGTAGAAAGTGTACTTTTTACATCGGTTCCAGAACCGATGTAAAAAATCTTATTTTCTATATCGCCCGCTTCAACACCGCCCAAATAACCGATGTAAAAAGTCCATAACAACCGATGTAAATTATCTATCTTTTAATTTATTTCATGACTGTTCTTGTAACCTTTGTAATCGTCTAAACTCCTCACTTGAATCAACTCTATTATACTCAATTATTACTTGGTGTTATTGGTGATACATGCCAACCTGCTTGATCATAAAACTCTATCAACATAGAAAGTCATAAACTTGACTAGGTTCAAAGCTATACATCTGTGCTTTCTCGATCATCCATCGATAATTTACTTTAAACCACAACACTGTGTGAAATAGAGAGTTTTGGTTTAACTAATGCCTCATAAATATGTTTCCTCGAAGAATCTAAAGAGAATATATTCATATTTTAAATGCAATATTTCATAACTACCCGGTGGCAAAAAGGTAGGTTTTGGACTTTAAAGTCTAAGGTAACATGTGCTAAAAAAAATACCTTGAATCTAACGTTGTTTAAATCAACTTGTACATAGAACTATTTTCTTTAATTTGGCCAATCTCCCCTCGGTTTTTCATACTTGCATTTCATCATTCTTGGTTGATCTTTTGTGCATTATAAATTTGAGAAAAGTAACCTCTTTTCCATTTTCCTAGATTGGTATAAATAGCGATAATTTTGCAGGACTGTTGCGCTTGCTATTGTAACTTCCACTCTCTATGTATTACTCCCATGTTATGTAACTTCTTTATCTTTTAAATTATTTTTATAACCATCTAAACTTATCATTTGAATTAGTTTCATTATACTTGACTATTACTGGTGATATTGGTGATACATGTCAACTTTGCTTTTGCCTGGATTAATTTTGATTTTAGTCCAGCGTGGTTTTTCCTTCTTTTTCTTAAATTTTAACCATGATTTTTTCTGGATTATTTCTTGACTTTAATCCAGCGAGTTTCTTTTCTTTTTATTTTTCCTAGTCGGATTTTGTCTTACTTGGATTTTTTCTGGTTTTCAATTCAACGGATCTATTTCGTATCCCTAAATTTTGCCTAGATTTGGACCTTTGATCCAGCGAGACATTTATTACTTTTTGTTAGACAAAAGTATTCCTTAAGAGGAGTTACAATGAAAGGTGATATGGAATCTCTGGTTGCTTATTTTGCTTCCTCATTCAGTTTTTTTTCTCTTTGAGTTTGATTAATAAGACGTTCAAAATTATTTATTACAGCAATGGCATTGTCACCAATAAGTATTTATTGTTTAGGTGTAGGATAAGAAGTGGGTTGAATGATGAAAAGAATGGAACATTTAAGGGAGCAAGCCAATAATGTAAAGCACATGCTCAAGAAACATGAAAAATGTAATTTTTGTATTTCTCATTGAGATTTATTTACAAAAGATTGATTTTGAAAAGTATGAAGATCTTGGATAATCTTCCTTAGTTTTTCAATTTGTACAAGGCACCTCATTGTGCTGCTCCAATTTCCTTTAGCTAGCTGATGAGCTCTCATGATTTGGCAAAGGATTATTTCCTATATTAGGAGCAAGCTTGATAAGCATAAATTTCATAAATAATTATCTCTCACTTTTATCTCATTAAGACTTCTTACACATTCAATTAAGTGGTCTTTGCCATATTTTATGAGTTTGGGTTCATATGAAGTTTAATTGAATTTCTTTGCTTACCCGATTAAAATGACACTATTATAGTATTTTGAGCATAATAGGAGTTTTAGACATCCAAAAATCATGAAATCTGTCTTGAATGAAAGCTTAAAGAAGTGTCCACAGTTACAAAGCAAGATCAGAATCTAAATGGGATGTTTAGGACTCCGAAATTATCTCAAAATATGAGATAGTGTTGCTGACGTGGAATTTGAACAGTGTGCAAAGATCCGGCCATATCTTGAGATACAAAAGTCATATTGAGATGAAATCAAATTTGTTGGACAGCTAAGATCCGGGGCTACAACTTTTGTTCAGAAGTCAAGTTCTAATTCGGACATGTGAACATCCGAAATTGCGGTGCAAGAAAGTCAAAATTGTTGTGCTAAATGGTGACAAAAATTCAAAAGTGTTTTGCATTTTCAACAAAGCCCATGTGAAAGCAATAAAAGGGTGGAAAAGTAATATCCTAGTTGGTGACTTTCTGAAGATGTTGCCTCACAAATCCTCTATAAATAGAATGGTTTACAATAAGAGAAACACACCACTTGGAGATTAACTCCAACACCATTTTCCATCTTTCTTTCTTTCTTCTTAGTTTGCCTCCTTCATGGAAGGCTTAGTTTTTCTTTATTGTTAGTTGCCTCCTTCATGGTAGGTTTAGTTTTTCTTTCTTGTTAGTTTGCCTCCTTCATGGAAGGCTTAGTTTTTCTTTGTTGTTAGTTTGCCTCCTTCATGGAAGGCAAGATTTGTAGTTTCAATTCAAGGATTCAAGCTATTTTCATTTTAACTTTGAGGTCTTGATCTTTATTTACATGCTTATTAAGTGGTTTCTACTCTGCTTCACTATATTCTTCAATTTTATTCTTTAATCAAAGTTTGATCGGTTGACGTATTTTGATTAAAGCATAATTGATTTATAATTGGTTTTTGATTGGTCAATCATTTTCCAAAAGTTTGAAGAGTAGAAATTAAGTAAGTGAATTGAAGGTTTTCAATTTATTACTTACTTCAACTGAATTCTGATTGTGAAATTGGTTTAGATAAAAGATTAAGTGGTTACTAAATCTTGTTGATCATAATCAATTAAATTCTGAGAGGTTTCTCAGTAGAGAATTCAAGGATCATTTTAGGGGTTCCAGATGATCCTAGGTTGATAAACACAATGTATGATTTTAGTGATCAATGATTAGTTAAGAAAATAGGCTCTGAATTCCTTGAGTTGATAATTGTTAAGTGAAATTAATTTCATTCTGTATTTTGCATTTAGAACTTCATATCAAATCTTTCCCAAATCCCCTTATTCTAACTTTCTCCTTATTTGCTTAAGAATCTGAAATGGTCTTTGGGAGATGACCTAGGTTGCACCTTATACTATACCAATAGTTTGGGGGAAATCTAGAAATTATTTTTGCGCGTTTGCGACGAGCGTGTCAAAAATTTTGGCGCCGTTGCCGGGGACCATTTTAGTTTCCTAGGCTTATTTAGGAGTTTGTATATAATTTTTAACCTTTCTAACAATTTTTGAGTTTTGATAACCATAACTTTCGTAAATAATTATCTCTCACTTTTATCTCATTAAGACTTCTTATATGTTCAATTAAGTGGTCTTTGTCATATTTTATGAGTTTGGGTTCATATGAAGTTTAATTGAATTTCTTTGCTTACCCGATTAAAATGACACTATTATAGTCTGTTGAGCATAATAGGAGTTTTAGACATCCAAAAATCATGAAATCTGTCTTGAATGAAAGCTTAAAGAAGTGTCCACAGTTACAAAGCAAGAGCAGACTCTAAATGGGATGTTTAGGACTCCGAAATTATCTCAAAAGATGAGGTAGTGTTGCTGACGTGGAATTTGAACAGTGTGCAAAGATTCGGCCATATCTTGAGATACAGAAGTCATATTGAGATGAAATCAAATCTGTTGGACAGCTAAGATCCGGGGCTACAACTTTTGTTCAGAAGGAAAGCTCTAATTCGGACATATGAATATCCGAAATTGCGGTGCAAGAAAGTCAAAATTGTTGTGCTAATTAGTGACAAAAATTCAAAAGTGTTTTGCATTTTCAACAAAGCCCATGTGAAAGCAATAAAAGGGTGGAAAAGTAATATCCTAGTTGATGACTTTCTGAAGATGATGCCTCACAAATCCTCTATAAATAGAAGGGTTTACAAGAGGAGAAACACACAATTTTGGAGATTAACTCCAATACCATTTTCCATCTTTCTTTCTTTCTTGTTAGTTTGCCTCCTACATGGAAGGCTTAGGTTTTCTTTCTTGTTAGTTTGCCTCCTACATGGAAGGCTTAGGTTTTCTTTATTGTTAGTTGTCTCCTACATGGAAGGCTTAGTTTTTCTTTATTGTTAGTTTGCCTCCTACATGGAAGGCTAGGTTTGTAGTTTCAATTCAAGGATTCAAGCTATTTTCATTTTAACTTTGAGGTCTTGATCTTTATTTACATGCTTATTAAGTGGTTTCTACTCTGTCTCACTATATTCTTCAATTTTATTCTTTAATCAAAGTTTGATCGGTTGACGTATTTTGATTAATGTATAATTGATTTATAATTGGTTTTTGATTGGTAAATCATTTTCCAAAAGTTTGAAGAGTAGAAATTAAGTAATTGAATTGAAGGTTTTCATTTTATTACTTACTTCAACTGAATTCTGATTATGAAATTGGTTTAGACGAAAGATTAAGTGGTTACTAAATCTTGTTGATCATAATCAATTAAATTCTGAGAGGTTTCTCAGTAGAGAATTCAAGGATCATTTTAGGGGTTCCAGATGATCCTAGGTTGATAAACACAATTCATGATTTTAGTGATCAATGATTAGTTAAGAAAATAGCCTCTGAATTCCTTGAGTTGATAATTGTTAAGTCAAATTAATTTCATTCTGTATTTTGTATTTAGCACTTAATATCACATATTTACAAAACACCCTTTTTCTAACTTTCTCCTAATTTGCTTAAGAATATGAAATGGTCTTTGGGAGATGACCTAGGTTGCACCTTATACTATACCAATAGTTTGGGGGAAATCTAGAAATTATTTTTGCGCGTTTGCGACGAGCGTGTCAAAAATTTGGCGCCGTTGCCGGGGACCATTTTAGTTTCCTAGGCTTATTTAGGAGTTTGTATAAAATTTTTAACCTTTCTAACAATTTTTTGAGTTTGTATAAAATTTTTAACGTTTATAACAATTTTTTTTAGGTATACTATTCTTGATTTGTTTGAACTATTGTGAGCACCAATTTTTGTCCGGGTAGAAATTTTCCTTAATTAATTAATTCACTAAATAACTTTAGAGAATAAAAGCTCACATGGTCAAAAAAAAAGAGAAGGAGTTGCAAAAATTAAATAAATGAGCACATAGAGTTAGTTAGTTATAGAGTTGAAGGAAACAAACAAAATTCAGTTAGGAGTTAGTTAGAAAGTTAGTTAGGCTAGGGTTAGAAATTAACTTCCATAGGGTTAGGAGACCATGGTTAAGCTAGGGGTATAAAGGTAATTTTTAGAAAAAAGAAAAAAAAAACTTTTGGTAAAAAAAAAAAAACAGAAAGGCTCGTCTTTTTTTTCTCTGCTTTCGGAACTCGCTCGAAGGATTCAAAAATTCTCTGAAGGTTGGTTGACGGTTGGAGAAGTCTTCTTGGAGCTACTCTGGATTCTCTATTGATTTCGCTCAGTTCCTCTACAAATTATCCTCGGTTTTACTGTTGGAGAAAGAACTTCACTCTTCTCTCGGATTTTTTCCTTGCGTAAAGTTGCTTTAGACTTCTTAGAGCTTGTGAAGGAAGGTCTTTTTTTTTTCGTCACCTATTTCCAGCATCTTCTTCGAGTCTTTTGGTGGAATTGTAAAAGCTTCCTCCATTATTTTGTTGTTCTGCTTCCAGGTAGGCTCACATTTTTGTCTCTCTCATATCTCTACAGTTTTTTATCCTCTCTACACTATGTTTAAGCCTTAAATATGTAGAATTCATAATGAATAAGAGGCCTGAATGATGTGCAATACTTGCTGTGAATTCTGATTCAGTTTGGTTAGCTAGGCTACATGCGTTGGTTGAGATTTAAAATCAAAGCTTATTGATAAATCAATGGATGCTTAATACCTGTATTTGATTGTTATGGTTCAGCCCCTAAATAGCATCAGGAGTGTCTTTTGACTATAAATTTTTGAGTTCTTTAGCATAGCCTATGCTTCCTCTGTATTTTAATTGATGTTCAGACTTAGCTTCAAGTCATTCAAGAGATTCCGATATAGGTAGCAGTCAACCTGTTAGAGTCAAGTGTTTAAGCAAATCAGTTTCATAAACTGGTATAGAACTCAGATAAATTAGAAACTGGTAGGAAAAGAGGTTCTCATCGAGGCAATAAAGAAATCTTTTAAACTTAGGAAGGCTCTGGGTTTGGTCCAAAACATAGGCGCTGCTCAAGATGTTAGGCAGAACCCAAACATCCTCTGTCCCACCTTAGGACATAGCTTACCCCCTGTCAGTCAGAACCAGGTTAGTGCTATTTGCAAGAGTCTCAGTGAGCTAATTCAAGGCTCAACCTCACCCTGAAGTACATCATGATCAAGTCATCGTCTAGATCAGAACCTAATCCTCGTCAAGATAAATAGCTGACTCTAAAAATGAGAAGCTATTGAATCAGAAGTGAATGGCATTTGATAGTTAGGATCCTGGCAGAACTAATCTTTCCTAGTCTGTATGCAATGAATCAAATCCAACAAAGTAGTACAGAACCCTTACTTATCTCAGTCAGGCTTAAGCCAAAAGTAGAGCTATCCAATTGTCTTCTATTATGTCAAATTAGTCTTTGCTAGTGAATACAATGAATGATCCTAGGCTGCACCTAGTGCAAACCAGTGACAAGGACTGAAAAGGAGCCAATTATTCATATCCTCAGAAATTCGGGTAACAGAAATAAAATCAGAATTAGCAGCCAACCTAACTGACCAACCAAGTTCTGATCCTATCCTTATTCAGCTAGGCACCTGCCCAAACTTAGGATCCTTGTTCAAGCCTAGGATAGCAAGCCACTAAGGTTCCAACCTTGGGTTGCTATTAACCAAAACAATGTCAGGTTTAGCCCATTAGATGAAGAAAGAGCCATATATAGGGATTCAAACCAGTATTCTCGATTGGAACTTGGAATCAGACCACTTTTGCCTTTCCAGTCTCTAAAACTGAGGCAGCAACTATGTTGCCTACTGATTCTATATTTCCAATCCAACATACCTGTATTAGAAGCTTGAATTAGGTGGTTAATAGGCCTCAACAGCAGGTCACAGGCTCAGATTTCAGAACATAGTAGGTGTCTGATCACGTTTATGTTTTGATATGCTTATCTTGTGGAAGTTGAGTGATCTGCAAACTGTCACCAATCCCACAAAAGATGGTTGCTCTGGTTTCAGGATCGTATAGAGGGGGGGTTTGTAGTCATATAACCAACCATGATGTAGGAAAGAACTGAACTGCCTCTTGTTTGATAGGCTATTAAGTGTGCTAGCTGCTGTAATATGTTTCAGTTACAGGTATAGGTCATTCTCTTAATCAGCTTTTGTCACAATGGCAGAAATTAGCAAAAGGGATTCAGGATCTCTAAGTGGCACAGGTAGTAGATTGATCTGGTCCTGGCCTTAGTTGCAAAACAAAGACAGATTTGGATTCCTAATACCCTTTTGGCTTGGACTAGCTTTATAATCAACTAGTAGCAGTGACCAGGTATCTGGGTCTGCAATAGGTGCCAGAAGTTCTGTTTCTGGAGCAGACTTCTGATATTGTTTTCATTATGGCACACAGCTATGAACGTAGGGTTCTTGATCACCTCAACTAGACTTAGGGTCAAGCATAAGCTGGTCTGAAACTTCCTATCAGATTCATGTCAATTGGTGCCAATGGCCAGACACCAACTTACCCTGACATAAACCATTGGTGAGGCAAACCATAGAGGGAACCTTCTTCTGAACTAGTGAACTAACATCCATTAATAGAGCTTGGATTGGAATAGAGATCAAATGAGTCCAAGAGATGATAGCTCAAGAACTAAAGATCTGGTTTGCAGTGGCCTTAAGTCCCAAACCTGATTTTAGTTTTGGTCAAGGAGAATAACCAGTAGCTAGAGACCATGTATTCTCCACAAGTCTTTGACAGACCGGGTTGCCTCCTCTGAGTGAGTGACCTATGCAGTAGCTGACTTGGGATATTTAAACTGAAAGTCTAGGGAGATTCTCAGAATTGTAGGTTTTTTTTGAAAATCACAGTTGCAGCAAAACAGACTTTTAATTATAGTCAGTTAAAGTATACACATTTGGCAGGGGTAATAGTATTTGAAACTGAATATTGGGTGCAGTTAGAGATTCAGACCTGATAAGTGGAGTATTTCTGGATCACTTTCAGAGAATCCTAAACTAGGCCTGACTATACATTTCTAAGGTTTTGAATAGAAACCTTGAGCAAAATGAGAACTGAAGTAGAATGGTAGAAATGCCTGGTTTGGTAGGCTAGGAACCAGTTGGAAAGTGTTATAACTGTAAGTACAATACTTGGCCATATACTCTGCTGCTCCAGGGCTAAATAGGCAACAAGTTAACTCAGAAAATTAAAAAGAAGACATCAAGGATTGCACTTGGTGTGTTACTGATTTAAATCTAAAAAAACCAGTAAAGATTTTAGCACAACATGTTGACGAATGTTAGTAAATACAATTTTTAATGAGCCCTAACCCTTCCTATATGTAGATGCATGCATGAGAAAACAGGTGTTGAATAGGGTAGTTATGTGTTGGATATAAGGCCTTTGTGGAGGTTAGCAACCTGCCTATGATTTTAAAAAAACTGGTTTACTAAAGTCCTCAGGTACAGTTGTGAATTTAACATGCTAGGTGAGCCTAGGAGCCTCAAGGCCTAATTCTGGGTTATAATAGGTACTTGAAAGTTTTATTTTCTGCATAAGTTCAGAACACCGTGCGGTCTGTTTCTTAAAGTTATAGTACTGGCGTTTGATATGTTGAGCTTTGAACTTGTATTTGGCAAGAATCTGAAATACACACCAGGCCATGAATGAAATTCTGCTTATGGATACTGTGTTAGGATGGATTCTGGTTCCCTGCACTGAAACCTACCAGCATTAGCTCATAATTTTTTTACTTTTTATTGGTTTCACATTATTTTGTTAAGCGGTTATTAACATTACCTCATCTCAAGGGATTAGCTTCTGTGTTGCTAGCCACTGTATCAGGTCTGGCTACCTGCCTCTGTGATAGCTCGAGTAGTCAATCAGATTTCAATCCAATCAGTAAGTGAGCCTATCCTAGACATTAGTCTGAATCTGAAAATGATTGAACTCCATTTAAGAAGAGTTGTCAGGCATATAAGAGTCTCATTAAGGGTCAATGAAAGAAGTTGAAGGCAACACATAGACAGAACTAGGAATAATACATGATACCATAGTTAATTTCTATTCCTTTGCTTAGATTCATCATAAACATTAGGCTAATCATGGACTGGACATTATCAGACTATGGGTAGCAAGAACAGAAAGACCACAACCATTCATTCTGCCTTGCTTAAGAGTTAAGGAACAGTTTTCTGATAAAATCAGAATCTGTTGCAGCACCTTTGGCCAGCAACAGGTTCCCCTTGCCCAGTTTCACTTCTTAGGTCTTATGAACTTACCTCAATCAGGTTTAGATCAACCTTGGGATGATAGACCTGATTCAGCTTGAAGGCATCTTAATTAGGAATACAGAGTTAAACCCCTAGCCAGCCTAAGACACCATATGGGAATAGCCAATACAGATTTTCATGAGGGGTCTAGTTGGAGCACACAATAGTATCTTGATAAACAGCCTCAGAGTCCAGGACCTCTGATTAGCATGGTTGTGGAGCTCTGGTGGAACCCCAAATCCGAAATTAAGATTTTAGATCCTATTAACATAGTTATTGGAGTGCAACAATGATTAAGGTAAATTTGAAAGTTTCGGTTCAGTACATTAGAAATTCCAGTCCAGGTAGTTAGATCAGCACTAGTAGCAGATCAAGATTTCATTGTATACTTGGCCAGGGCAGGAAAAAATCCATGCGTCTTTCTGGGTCAAGCAAGAACTAGGCTAACCTATAGAAGCCTGACTTTAGGGACTGAAACTGGTAACCCGGAGTTAGCACCTAAGCCTGAGATCATAGGCCCAATCTGATCTCAGGTCCCCTGAACAAGTTTCAATTCTGATATGAGAATTTAGTTGATGGGATTTTTGAACCTAATGGACAACAGAATCATGTTTTAACCCCTGTTGAGTCTTAGATTTGTTGCACATATTTGGTTTTTGAGAAATACCTAGCCAAACTAGGAGCAACTCATGCATATGAGCTTTAGGCCATGTTTGATGCAGGGCTTAAAATAAAACAGGAACTGACCTAAGAGGAGTTTCTGGCCAAGATAAAGTATACCAACATATTACATCATTCTCTAACCTCGTCCCTCTGCATAACCAGATTTTGCTAGCCAAAATTGGTATAACAGCAAACCCCATAAGAGGCAATACAGGTAGCGTACTTTGGTTAACAAAATAGGTCACAGTGCAACAAAGCAGACCTAATTTTGTAGATAATTAAAGCTTACTTTCATAGGCCTCAGTTTACCAAGATTTTAAGCCTTAATTCTGACAGGATTGCTCCAAATCACACTGGTCATTGCAGGAAGCAGGTTTTGTTTAGGCTAGCTATATAGGCTGGTTCATTGCAATATGTTCTTGATTGAGAAACTGGTTCACCACAACCAGCCTTTGATTAACTAAACCATTAGGTATATAAAAAGAAATTTCTATAAGGTATATCTTAGCTAAAAGCAAAATTGGATCTGCCCTATAGACAGGTTAAATAAATTGGCAATGATAAAGTCAAGTGTCAAATCAGGGTTCAAAGACCATTGTGTCTGAGTTTAGAGAATCAATCTCTCCATGCATGTAGTACCAATTCTCGTAGAAGCCAGCCTGTGATTCAACTCAAGTATAGAATTAATCTTGAACAAATTGACTACTGTATAGTCTGTGGAAGAGCATGAATTTGAAAGGCTAACAAAGCCACAGGCCTATATAAAACAAATGATAGAAAATGTATTATTGTTTCACTTTGGTTTTATTATTTTGTTTTTGATTATATATCCAGGTACTGATTTTCACTAAGTATTGGCTTCACCTTGAATTTCGCAAACTATCCCAACATCTACTTTTCTAAAATTCGTTTTTTTTTCAAAACGTCTGTTTTCTATTTTCCTCAGGCTGTGCAAACGGGTTCTAATACGGGCAAGTAGCATTCTCTACTGTTGCGTATTCTAATTCGTGCTAATTCAAATACGGCTTACGACGATTTGGATTATGCAGGCACGTCTGTTTTTTTTTTTTTTTTTTTTTTTTTTTTTTCTAAAATTCTTCTGTTTCCAAAACATCTGTTTTTTTATTATTTTTCTCAGATTGTGCAAACGGGTTCTAATACGGGCAAGTAGCATTCTCTACTGTTGCGTATTTTAATTCGTGCTAATTCAAATACGGCTTACGACGATTTGGATCATGCAAGCACGTCTGTTTCCCTAAATCCAGTATTTCTTTAAGAAACGTTGTTTTAAGGTTTTTTTACCTAAGATTACTCTTTTCTTCTCTAAGAGATCAAGTCTCTTAACCAGAACTACGTAAGCCTTGAATTTCCCATTGCACCGGGGAATATGTAGGAGCAGGATCAAGTCCTGTCAGGCTAACCTCCCTCAACCTATTTATTTCCAAATTAATTAAGGGATCAAACTATTTTCAAATAATCACACACTCAATTTAAGGGTACTGTTCCTTGGAACAGGCGAGTGGGGTGCCTAACACCTTCCCTACTCGTAACCGACTCCCGAACTTCGAATCTCATCCTTGAGTTAGGGTTTTTCCAAATGTTTTCCCTCAAAAATAAAATTTGGTGGCGGCTCCACAATCAAATTAAAATTCATTTCAAAATTTAGCGAGTTCGCCGTCTCGTCGGAATTACGGTTGCGACAGATGGCGACTCCACTTGGGACCGTTTTTAGAGAGTCAAGCCCGTTTATGTTTGAGTGTGTATGCTATATTGATCCTTGTGCTATTTATTTATTCCTGTATTTATTTGATTATCTGTTATCCCACCATAGGATAGATGATTTTTAATTGCTATATATACCTGTTGCAAGTTCCCCAATTGCAGGTAAATCAAAACCACCAACAGTCATAAGAGGTTTGCATGCCCTCCGCACACACCACATATATGCATATGAACATGAGAGGGGCCCTACACCCGGGTCTGAGAGCAACTCAGGAATAGAGGGATCTAGTGGTGTCACTTGGGATGCACGTCCCGTTTGGCTATCACGAAAATCCCAGCTAGAGTGCGTCCTTTCCTAGTACCCTGTAACCAGTAGCATTCTCTACGGTTGCAGCAAGTACTAAGAATTGGAACTTGGCTCTAGTGACCTTTATCCCATAGGCTTATGGCTAACCCTTGGTGAGAAACAAATTAGATATCCTAGATCCATAGGACAGGTAACCTCAAAATAGGACCTGCGGAGGGCACTTTCCTGTTATAATGTTGTTAATTGATTTATGAGAATATTGTTTAGAACGTGCTTTAAGAAAGCAAGTATTAAAAAAAAAAGAAGAAGAAGAAGAAGAAGAAGAAGAAAAAGTAAGGAAAAAGTAAGGAAAAAGAATAAAAGTCCACAAAAGGAAGAGAGAGAAAGAAAAGAGAATAGGAGAGAAGAAAAAACAAAATAAAAATATTAAAAAGTGATCTAGGGAGAAGAGGGATCGGCGCTAAGCTTTTAAGGACCAAAAGTATGAAACAAGATAAAACTTTCAAGGGAACAACATTCCTTCAAATATTTTTGTACCATGCCTCATTTGTTTCTTTATCATGCATAGGTTTATTTATTCATATAACTGACTCATTTTTATTTGTTGTTTTTTTTTTTTTTTCTTTCTTTTCTGTTTTTCTTTAAAGGGGATCAGATTCTGGTTAAATATCCAAAGAGGGTGAAATGGAAATTAATGCGGGATCAGAATTGAGGAAGAAAAGAAGGATTGGGGCCAAGATGACTGACTTGTCCAGTATAGATTCTTTCGTCAGGAAACTACAGACAGTACAAAAGATGGCTTTTGTTAGGAGGTACGAGAACATATTGAAGTTGCTAGAGGTGAAAGTACAAGAGGAAGCTATCACGGCTATGGTACAATATTATGACCCTCCCCTAAGATGCTTTACGTTTGCAGATTTTCAGTTGGCTCCGATGTTGGAAGAATACGAACAGATCATAGGTTTGCCCTTGGAAGGAAGTAAGCCATACAACCACTTGGAGCACAACCCTTCCTTCAAGACGGTAGCGCAATCTATAGGGTTGCTAGAAAACCACTTCATTTCTGACTTCCAAGAAAGAAACCATACTAGGGGTTTTACAAGGGACTTCTTGGAGAACTATCTGCAGTACCTGGTAGATAATAACAGCTGGGATATTTTCATGGATGTGCTTGCCTTGGGCATTTATGGCTTAGTATTGTTTCCTTAAGTCGAGGACTTCATTGACATGCCGGCCATTGGTGCTTTCTTATCTCGGAAAAACAGGTTTGAGAATCCGGTTACCGCTCTGCTAGCAGACACCTACTGTGCTCTAGACTTTTGTTATGAAAAGAAAAAAAGAAAGATAACATGTTGTTTACCAATACTGTACATCTGGATCACTGCACATGTGTTCAAAAGGGAAGTTAAGATCCAGTGTCCAATCTCAGATTTACTGTGTTACCAGATTAAAAGCATGATAGGTAGGGAATGGGCGGAACATTTGGCTGGTCTGACAGAGGGAAAGATTAGATGGCAGCCGTCTTGGCAACAAAGGACAACGATTGTTTATCATTGCAAGGGTTTCCCCAATGTCCCCCTGATGGGAATAAGGGGTTGTATCAGTTATAACCCCATACTGGGGCAACGTCAATTAGCCTATCCTATTAGAAGTCCTCCAGCCCAAGAGTTATTGACTCCTGTCACTATATATTATGAAGGGAACTTCGCAGAACCTCTTCGAAAGGTGCGAGAAGCTTGGGAGGTGGTAACACTAAAAGGAAAAGAGTTAGGAGTCAGAAGTTGTGTAGCAAAGGAAGAATACCGACAATGGGTAAGGGAACGGGTGCAACAAATCAAGTTACCCTTCAAACCACAAGCTGTAGCTTCAGGAAGTCAACCACTGCCTGAAACATTCGAAGATGAGGCCGTCAAAGAATTAAAAGCAAAGTTGGAGGGCATGATTGTCAAAAACAGCAGGTTGGAAGAAGAGTTGTTAAAAGCCCAACAGGAAATTGCCGCGCTTAAGAGAGATGGCCAAGAAAAAGATACCGCCTTGGAGGGAATTCGTCAACAGCAAAAATCTGAGCGAGAGCACGCAGCTAGGGTCCACATGAGCCTTCAAGCTGCTAATAAGGAGCTGGGATTGAGAGCACAAGAAAGAGATGCCGCCCTCCAAGAAAATCAGGCAATGAGGGACGCTATTGAACAAATGAGAAGTCGAATTCGCCAAATCAGACGAGAGAAAGGTCAAGCCCTGGGAGAAAGGGATAGAGAGTTGGCAGAGAAGAATCAACTGATTGACGAAAGAAATGAGTTACGCCAATGGGTAGAGGAGTTAAAACAACAAATAGAGAACTTGTTAGTGGCATGCGAAAATGAAGTGAACGAAGAAAAATGGAATGTCATTGAAGTCATTAGGATGCAACAAAAGGGGATAAGTGATCTGCAAGATGAAATGAAATGGTATCAAGACACAGCGGATCATTGGACTAGATGTTTTGGAAGATTAGCTAGCTTGGCTAACACTGCTATCGCCGAAGTACCTCAGTTACTCAAGAGAGCGGAAGCTTCACTTCATCCACTCCATACGCCCGCTGAAGTTGAAGAATTTATCAACTTTTGTAAAGAGTTAATCATGAGAATGAACCGATATATTGCTCTGGTTGAAAAGGAAGAAAAGGATGTACCATGAATATTATGAATAAAGAATCTACTTCTTTCTACAGTGCTTGATGTCGCATTAATTTCCATTTCATACTTCGTCTCACAAGCACGCTCATCCAATAACAAATTTATCGAGATATCTGATCCCCGATATTTAATTTATGATTTAAAATTCGAGATTGTTTTTTCTTTAATACTAATTAATAAATATTGAATTTCTAGAAAATAAAATAGCGGATTCACGCATTCCTCAGCATCCTTATAGCACACGTTCAAAAACCAGAATGATGAATGAGCTAGAAGCACAAAATGAAGAATTGAGAAATGAGGTGGCTGATCTGAGGGATCAGCTGGCAAAAGTGATGAAGCTGTTAGAGAAGAATGCAGAGGGACCCTCTGGGGCAGAGACGGCAGCTGTGACAGATACATCAGGCCCTGTGCAGGTGGTAATTGATCGTGAGTGGCCTCCTTACGGGATACCACCTGGGTTTGCACCTTCAGCACAGGGTGTTCCGACAAATCCTGCTGAGAATCCTCTCACTCACACCCAACACCCAAATCATCCTACTACCTACCCACCACATATAAATCAACCAGCCACTTACCATACAAATCCTACTACTTACCCACCATATGTAAATCCACCAACCACCTATAACACAAATCCTACTGCTTATCCTCCACATACGGGACCCTCAACTTCTTACCCACAAAACACTAATCCCAACTATACATACATGAACACTACTACCTTCGAGAATCCTACCAATTCCATCCCCATGGCTACCTACCCACTAAACCAACAACAGCCACCTTTACCTCTACCAAACACCTATGGCCAGACCTTTCGAATTGGTGGGCATCATACAACTGGGCCAGCAGTGAATGAACAGTGGTCAAATACCTCTGGTCAAGAGGCACCTCTCAGCGGTAAATGGCAACACCTGGAAGAAAGAGTCAGGGCCATCGAAGGTAGTGGCTATGGACTAGTAGATGCTTCTGACTTGTGTCTAGTCCCTGACATAATAATCCCACCCAAGTTCAAGATGCCTGAGTTTGAAAAATATAAAGGAACAGGGTGCCCACGAAGTCATCTGACAATGTTCTGTAGAAAGATGGCTTCACACGCGCATGATGATAAGCTCCTGATTCACTGTTTCCAAGATAGTCTCACAGGAGCTGCAGCCAACTGGTATACTCAGTTGGAACGCACCCATATCCGATCTTGGAAGGATTTGGCAGATGCATTTCTTAGGAAATACAAGTATAATATAGAGATGGCACCGGATCGGTCTCAGTTGCAAAATATGATTAAGAAAGAGGATGAGACCTTTAAAGAATATGCTCAACGATGGAGAGAACTGGCAGCCCAAGTTCAACCTCCTTTATTTGAAAGAGAGATGATAGGAATGTTTATGGATACTCTCCCTGCACCATTTTATGATAAGATGGTGGGCAGCGTTTCGGCCAATTTCTCCGATATGGTATTAATCGGAGAACGAATTGAAAGCGGCCTGCGTCGCGGAAGGATTGTGCATAATACGGTTGACAATGTAAATATGAAGAAGCCAACCAATAATTCCTGGAAAAAGAGGGAAGGGGAAACCCACCATGTCACGTATGATTCAAATCGCTCCACACCTACACCACCTAATTACCAAACACCTTACCACCCTCAGTATGCACCATATCCTCAGATGGTAGCCGCTTCCCAACCTAACTACCAACCACCTTACACACCCCCCACAGCTTTCCAGCAAACATCCCCACTCATGACACAACCACAACCAACCATACCCCAACCTCCACAAAAAGCCTGGAGTCAAAACCCTGGCCCAAACACTAACCAAACTCAAAGAAGGCCAAATAATGAAAGAAGAATTATACACTTTGACCCTATCCCTATGACCTATACTGAGCTTTTACCCCGCCTAATACAGAACTCTTTAATCGCACCTTGTCCTATGAAGCCATTGGAACCACCATTTCCCAAATGGTATGACCCGGCTGCTAAGTGTGATTATCATGCCGGGGCTGTGGGACACTCCACTGAAAATTGTCAAGGTTTAAAGCATAAAGTCCAGAACTTGATAAACGCCAAGTGGTTAAATTTTGAGAAGGATGCTCCTAATGTAGGCAATAATCCTCTGCCAAATCATGGGGGGCCAACGGTGAACTGCTTAGAGGTGGAGTTTGAGGTAAATATGCTTAATGAGGCCTTCCCTGGTTGTCCCAGGCCTTTAGTTATCAGATACTCCGAAGAGCCAGCTGTCCCAACACCGAACGGCTTGAGACCAATTACTATAAAGGTGCCGGGGCCTTTTCCATATAAAAGCAACAAGGAGGTACCTTGGAAGTATGATGCTGAGGTATCTGGAGGCAAGACAAAGGAAGAAAAAGCCGAAGTCACCACTAGTGCCACTACTGATGTGGTGAATATAGCTGGAATCGGGGGTATGACCCGGAGCGGTCGCATTTATTCCCCCATGGAAGAGAGGAGAGGAAGGCCCTGTGGGGAGGCAATTTTGGCTGGTCCTGAGCCAGAAGCGAATAAAGAAGAAGAAAGAAGAGAACTGAAGAAGCCTGTTTCTGAAGAAGATGCCTGTGAATTTCTAAGGATGATCAGGCAAAGTGAATATTCAGTAATTGAACAATTGAACCGTATGCCAGCAAAAATTTCCCTATTGGCACTAATGATGAATTCTGAGCCTCATCGAAAGGTGCTGCTGAAAATACTCAACGAGGCACATGTGGTGCACAACCTTTCGGTAGAGAAGTTTGAAGGGATTGCGAATAATATAACCGCCAATAACTTCCTCACCTTCACCGACAGCGAAATCCCCGAAGAAGGGGCTGGGCATAACAAGGCGTTGCACATATCTGTAAAGTGTAGGGACCATATCTTAGCCCGGGTTTTGATAGACAATGGTTCCTCCTTAAATGTGATGCCTAAGATGACCCTGTCAAAGTTACCCTATGAAGCATCCCACTTGAGGCCAAGTTCAATAGTGGTTAGGGCCTTTGATGGATCACGAAGGGAAGTTATTGGAGAGATTGATCTGCCAATACAGATTGGTCCGATTATTTTTGAGGTGACTTTCCAGGTGATGGACATTTTGCCTGCATACAGTTGTCTCCTGGGAAGGCCATGGATTCATTCTGCTAGAGCGGTGCCATCCACTCTTCACCAAAGATTGAAATTTATTGTAGATGATAGACTGATAATTGTCTCTGCTGAAGAGGATTTTCTGGTCAGTAAACCCACCGATACTCCCTACATCGAGGCTGCTGAGGAAGCCTTGGAAACTCACTTCCAGGCTCTAGAAATTGCTAATGTTACCACTGTTAAGGAGGGAGAGGTGGTGGACCAGCATCGGCCCCCAAGAGCTCTGTTAATGATGGCTAAAATAATGTTGAAAAATGGATTCCAGCCCGGAGACAAACTGGGGCAAAACAATGGAGGATTAACTCAGCCTTTGCAGTTAATTAAGAACAAGCACAGGTTTGGGTTAGGGTACAAACCCACTGAGGAGGAGAGGAGAAGAATTAGGGAAGAAATGGAAGAAAAGAAACGGGCTAGATTGGAAAAGCGAAAGCCCCAGATAAAGAGGGTCCCTCTGCTCCATATTTCAGAAAGTTTTTGGAGTGCTGGGTTCGAGACCCCGGATATGATAGCGGCAGTTGATAAAGAAGAGCCGCTCAATATGGATGACTTGGTGATAGCTTGTCCACCAGGACATGAGCTAAACAATTGGGAAACCATCGAGCTTCCCGTGATTTTAAATTCAGTCTACATGTAATTTGTAATTGCTGTAAAATTTTGTGAATAAACAATATTTTGAACATATGATTGATCAATAAATACCATTGATTTCTTTCAGAAATACTCTCTTCCTTCCTCCAATACATCCATATATCTTATTCTTTTCACATATTTGCAGATCCGAAAACAACTTGCCTAATGACGATCACGCTAGTATTGTATTGAATAGTTTTGACTGTCTTATTAATCAAGCGGATGAGGAAACAGAATTTGAATATGAACCATCTGGGGAATTATTAAGGCTGGTTGAGCAGGAATCTAGATTGATACAGCCTCACCAAGAGTCTGTTGAATTGATAAATCTGGGGACTGAGGAGGATAAAAAAGAAGTGAAAATAGGCGCGTTCAAAAATCGCTCTCGATTAGTGTCACTATTACAGGAATATAGCGACATTTTCGCTTGGTCGTATCAAGATATGCCGGGATTAGACACGTCGATTGTGGAACATAAATTGCCTTTAAAACCTGACTGCCCACCGGTGAAACAGAAGTTGAGAAGAATGAAGCCTGAGATGTCCTTAAAAATCCGAGAAGAAGTAAAAAAGCAGTTCGATGCGGGTTTCCTGGCCGTAGCAAAATACCCGGAGTGGGTTGCCAATATAGTACCAGTTCCCAAGAAAGATGGAAAGGTACGAATGTGTGTAGATTTCAGGGATCTAAATAGGGCCAGTCCAAAGGATGACTTTCCTTTACCTCATATCGACGTATTGGTTGACAATACTGCCCAGTTCTCTTATTTTTCGTTCATGGACGGTTTCTCTGGATATAATCAGATCAAGATGGCTGAAGAAGATATGGAAAAAACCACCTTTATTACGGCTTGGGGAACCTTTTGTTACAAAGTCATGCCGTTTGGGTTGAAAAACGCTGGGGCAACATATCAGAGAGCTATGGTGACATTATTTCATGACATGATCCACAAGGAGATCGAAGTATATGTGGATGATATGATCGCCAAGTCGAGAACTGAGGAGGATCACCTCGATAACCTGCAAAAACTATTCGAACGGCTTCGAAGGTTCAAGTTGAGAATGAACCCAGCTAAATGCACTTTCGGTGTGAAGTCAGGAAAGCTGCTAGGCTTCATTGTTAGTGAAAGGGGAATTGAGGTTGACCCTGATAAGGTCCGTGCAATCTTGGAGATGCCAGCCCCAAAAACAGAGAAGGAAGTGCGAGGGTTTCTCGGAAGGCTAAACTACATCGCTAGGTTTATTTTCCAGCTGACAGCTACATGCGAACCGATTTTCAAACTCTTGCGCAAAAATCAGCCCATCAGTTGGAATGAGGATTGCCAAGAAGCCTTTGAAAAGATTAAGCTCTACTTACAAGACCCTCCAGTTTTAGTTCCCCCAGTCCCAGGGAGGCCATTAATTCTATACTTGACAGTGACGGGTAACGCCATGGGATGTATGCTCGGTCAACAAGATGTAACTGGAAAGAAAGAACATGCCATTTACTATTTGAGCAAAAAATTTACCGATTACGAGGCAAGATATTCCTTGTTAGAACAAACCTGTTGCGCATTGGCATGGGCCGCTCATCGTTTGAGACAGTACATGTTGAGCCATACCACTTGGTTGATCTCTAGGATGGATCCAATTAAATACATCTTCGAAAAGCCCGCTTTGTCTGGACGGATTGCCAGATGGCAAGTTTTGCTATCAGAATATGATATCCTGTATGTTACACAAAAGGCAATTAAAGGTAGTGCGCTGGCAGATTACTTGGCTCAACATCCTCTAAGTGATTATCAGCCAATGAGACAAGGGTTTCCAGATGAAGATCTAATGGCAGTATTCAGTGAGCCGGTACAAGAAGTAAAAGAAAAGTGGACGATGTTGTTTGATGGGGCGTCCAACATGATGGGTCATGGCATAGGAGCCATATTAATCTCCCCAGAAGGACAGTATGTACCTATTACAGCCAGGTTAGGTTTTGATTGTACTAATAATGTGGCTGAATACGAGGCTTGCATCATGGGAATACAAGCAGCCATCGATGCTAATGTCAAGAGCTTGGAGGTCTATGGTGATTCAGCTCTAGTTATCCATCAGGTTAAAGGTGAATGGGAAACTCGAGATGCAAAGTTGATCCCATACCAAGCTTATATTAAGGAATTGTCGGAGTATTTTGAGGATGTCACTTTTGCACATATACCTCGAGAAGACAATCAACTGGCTGACGCCCTAGCCACTCTCTCGTCCATGTTTAAAATAAGTAAAGAGGAGGATATGCCCCTTATCCAGATTCAACGTCGAGATCGACAAGCCTTTTGCCAATCAATTGAAGAGGAACAAGACGGGCAACTCTGGTATCATGATATCCGGCGCTTTCTGAAAGACAAAGAGTATCCCAATCATGCCTCGGAAAATGACAAAAGAACATTAAGGAGATTAGCTGCCAGTTTCTTTCTCGATGGGGAAGTTTTATATAATAGAAATCATGATATGGTCCTGCTCAGGTGTGTAGATGCGGCAGAGGCTAGAAAGATTGTGAAAGAAGTCCATGAGGGATCTTTTGGTGCCCATGCTAACGGACACGCGATGGCAAGAAAAATCCTCAGAGCAGGATATTACTGGTCGACTATGGAGACTGATTGCTACAAGTATGTTAAGACTTGTCATAAATGCCAGGTATACGCTGACAACATCCACATGCAGCCTACGTCCTTGAATGTATTATCTTCACCGTGGCCATTCGCTATGTGGGGAATGGACGTCATTGGACCAATTGAGCCTAAAGCATCTAACGGGCATCGTTTCATATTGGTTGCCATTGACTATTTCACCAAGTGGGTCGAGGCTGCCTCCTATGTCAGCGTAACTCGAAGCGTGGTCGTAAAATTTGTAAAGAAAGAGTTGATTTGCCGGTATGGGTTGCCCAACAAAATCATCACAGATAATGGTACCAATCTTAACAACAAAATGATGAATGAATTATGTGACCAGTTCAAGATCCAACATCATAATTCCTCCCCATACAGACCAAAGATGAATGGAGCGGTGGAGGCAGCCAATAAAAACATCAAGAAAATTGTCCAAAAGATGGTGCACACATATAAAGATTGGCATGAGATGCTCCCCTATGCCCTCCACGCATATCGTACTTCAGTTCGTACCTCTACTGGAGCAACTCCATTCTCGCTCGTTTATGGAATGGAGGCCGTCCTTCCTATCGAAGTAGAGATCCCCTCATTAAGGGTGTTGATGGACGCAAAGTTGGAAGAGGCAGAGTGGGTTCAAGCCCGGGTTGATCAGTTAAATTTGGTTGATGAAAAAAGATTGGTAGCGTTGTGTCACGGACAGCTATATCAGAAAAGAATGAGGAAAGTATTCGAAAAGAAAGTCCGTCCCCGAGCATTTCAAGAAGGAGATTTGGTTCTCAAAAAGTTATTACCTATGCAAAAAGCGTTACAAGGGAAGTGGGCCCCAAATTATCATGGGCCATATGTAGTCAAGAAGGCTTTCTCGGGAGGAGCGTTGATTTTAACTGATATGGATGGGAATGACCTGGCAAATCCAACCAACGCTGATGCTGTAAAGAAATATTATGCGTAATAAAAGCCCGCTAGGTCAAAAACCCGTAAGGGCGACCTAGGCAAAAGTTAGGGCATCCAAAAAGCCCGCTAGGTCGAAAACCCGCAAGGGCGATCTAGGCAAAAGTTAGGGCATCAATAAAAGCCCGCTAGGTCGAAAACCCGTAAGGGCGATCTAGGCAAAAGTTAGGGCATCCAAAAAGCCCGCTAGGTCGAAAACCCGCAAGGGCGATCTAGGCAAAAGTTAGGGCATCATAAAAGCCCGCTAGGTCGAAAACCCGTAAGGGCGATCTAGGCAAAAGTTAGGGCATCCAAAAAAGCCCGCTAGGTCAAAAACCCACAAGGGCGATCTAGGCAAAAGTTAGGGCATCCAAAAAGCCCGCTAGGTCAAAAACCCGTAAGGGTGACCTAGGCAAAAGTTAGGGCATCCAAAAGCCCGCTAGGTCGAAAACCCGCAAGGGCGATCTAGGCAAAAGTTAGGGCATCCAAAAAGCCCGCTAGGTCGAAAACCCGCAAGGGCGACCTAGGCAAAAGTTAGGGCATCCAAAAAGCCCGCTAGGTCGAAAACCCGCAAGGGCGACCTAGGAAAAAGTTAGGGCATCCAAAAGCCCGCTAGGTCAAAAACCCGCAAGGGCGACCTAGGCAAAAGTTAGGGCATCCAAAAAGCCCGATAGGTCGAAAACCCGCAAGGGCGACCTAGGCAAAAGTTAGGGCATCCAAAAAGCCCGCTAGGTCAAAAACCCGTAAGGGTGACCTAGGCAAAAGTTAGGGCATCCAAAAGCCCGCTAGGTCGAAAACCCGCAAGGGCGACCTAGGCAAAAGTTAGGGCATCCAAAAATCCCGCTAGGTCGAAAACCCGCAAGGGCGACCTAGGCAAAAGTTAGGGCATCCAAAAAGCCCGCTAGGTCAAAAACCCGCAAGGGCGACCTAGGCAAAAGTTAGGGCATCCAAAAAGCCCGCTAGGTCGAAAACCCACAAGGGCGACCTAGGCAAAAGTTAGGGCATCCAAAAAGCCCGCTAGGTCAAAAACCCGTAAGGGTGACCTAGGCAAAAGTTAGGGCATCCAAAAGCCCGCTAGGTCGAAAACCCGCAAGGGCGATCTAGGCAAAAGTTAGGGCATCCAAAAAGATGCGCTAGGTTGAAAACCCACAAGGGCGACCTAGACAAACGTGAGGGAAATTCTTATCGTCGTAAGATGACCCTCAAGAATAGGTGGGAACAAGAATGTGATACTGGGGCAAAGGATAAAAAGCGGATTGATTCAAAAGCAGTCAAGTCAGTATTGGGTAAATACTGGAGCAGATTGATGAAAGGACAGGGAGTGGATAAAAGTGAAATAGGCCAATATTGAAATCAGTTCGGAGCTTATCAGAATAAGGCTGGGCTAATACTGGGGCAAAATTTTGAGTAAGCTGATACTGGGGCAAAATTTTGTTTCCTAATAAGCATGGGTGATAAGACAGGAAAGGTTATGGAAATACAATACTAGCATTGATCGTCTCGAAGGCACAAGACCATCCAAAATTCCATCCCCAAATACATACTCCTCTAATTCCTCGTTCCGTTTACTTTTGAAATTCAGCCATTTTATTGATTCAATTGTATTCATTGATCAAGCATATGTATTGAATTAAGTATATTACAGCAGTTATTAAATACTAAGACTGTTTGAATCATGGTTAGGACGAGAATCTCGCAATTGATAGTCATTTAATAACATTGAATGATTCTTCTCTCCGCAGAATAAGCAGTGTGATGCATAAAGTTAGCCAATAAAATCTGGAAGGGAAGGCCAGTCGCAAGTTCCAGCTCATTCTAAAGGTCATAAGAATCGTGCTATAGGGAAGCTGTGAATTCGAAATCCGCTAAATAAATAAAGATTAAAATCTCTCCAAATCAAGTCTTCTTGCATTTTAATTTCCTGCATTTTGGCCTATCACATCAGGCCCCTCATGTTTAAATTTCTGTTCAAGCCTATCACATCAGGCACTGCATTTTATTTTCCTGCATTTTGGCCTATCACATCAGGCCCCTCATGTTTAAATTTCTGTTCAAGCCTATCACATCAGGCGCTGCATTTTAATTTCCTGCATTTTGGCCTATCACATCAGGCCCCTCATGTTTAAATTTCTGTTCAAGCCTATCACATCAGGCACTGCATTTTAATTTCCTGCATTTTTGCCTATCACATCAGGCCCCTCATGTTTAAATTTCTGTTCAAGCCTATCACATCAGGCGCTGCATTTTATTTTCCTGCATTTTGGCCTATCACATCAGGCCCCTCATGTTTAAATTTCTGTTCAAGCCTATCACATCAGGCACTGCATTTTATTTTCCTGCATTTTGGCCTATCACATCAGGCCCCTCATGTTTAAATTTCTGTTCAAGCCTATCACATCAGGCGCTGCATTTTAATTTCCTGCATTTTGGCCTATCACATCAGGCCCCTCATGTTTAAATTTCTGTTCAAGCCTATCACATCAGGCACTGCATTTTAATTTCCTGCATTTTTGCCTATCACATCAGGCCCCTCATGTTTAAATTTCTGTTCAAGCCTATCACATCAGGCGCTGCATTTTATTTTCCTGCATTTTGGCCTATCACATCAGGCCCCTCATGTTTAAATTTCTGTTCAAGCCTATCACATCAGGCGCTGCATTTTAATTTCCTGCATTTTGGCCTATCACATCAGGCCCCTCATGTTTAAATTTCTGTTCAAGCCTATCACATCAGGCACTGCATTTTAATTTCCTGCATTTTTGCCTATCACATCAGGCCCCTCATGTTTAAATTTCTGTTCAAGCCTATCACATCAGGCGCTGCATTTTATTTTCCTGCATTTTGGCCTATCACATCAGGCCCCTCATGTTTAAATTTCTGTTCAAGCCTATCACATCAGGCACTGCATTTTATTTTCCTGCATTTTGGCCTATCACATCAGGCCCCTCATGTTTAAATTTCTGTTCAAGCCTATCACATCAGGCACTGCATTTTAATTTCCTGCATTTTGGCCTATCACATCAGGCCCCTCATGTTTAAATTTCTGTTCAAGCCTATCACATCAGGCGCTGCATTTTAATTTCCTGCATTTTTGCCTATCACATCAGGCCCCTCATGTTTAAATTTCTGTTCAAGCCTATCACATCAGGCGCTGCATTTTAATTTCCTGCATTTTTGCCTATCACATCAGGCCCCTCATGTTTAAATTTCTGTTCAAGCCTATCACATCAGGCGCTGCATTTTATTTTCCTGCATTTTGGCCTATCACATCAGGCCCCTCATGTTTAAATTTCTGTTCAAGCCTATCACATCAGGCACTGCATTTTATTTTCTTGCATTTTGGCCTATCACATCAGGCCCCTCATGTTTAAATTTCTGTTCAAGCCTATCACATCAGGCGCTGCATTTTAATTTCCTGCATTTTTGCCTATCACATCAGGCCGCTCATGTTCAAATTTCTGTTCAAGCCTATCACATCAGGCACTGCATTTTATTTTCCTGCATTTTGGCCTATCACATCAGGCCCTTCATGTTTAAATTTTTGTTCAAGCCTATCACATCAGGCGCTGCATTTTAGTTTCCTGCATCTTGGCCTATCACATCAGGCCCCTCATGTTTAAATTTCTGTTCAAGCTTATCACATCAGGCACTGCATTTTATTTCCTGCATTTTGGCCTATTACATCAGGCCCCTCATGTTTAAATTTCTGTTCAAGCCTATCACATCAGGCACTGCATTTTAATTTCCTGCACTTTTGCCTATCACATCAGGCCCCTCATGTTTAAATTTCTATCACATCATGCACTGCATTTTATTTTCTTGCATTTTTGGCCTATCACATCAGGCCCCTCATGTCTAAATTTCTGTTCAAGCCTATCACATCAGGCGCTGCATTTTATTTTCCTGCATTTTGGCATATTACATCCAGGCCCCTCATGTTTAAATTTCTTTTCAAGCCTATCACATCAGGCGCTGCATTTTATTCTCCTGCATTTTGGCCTATCACATCAGGCCCCTCATGTTTAAATTTTTGTTCAAAGCCTATCACATCAGGCCCCTCAAATTTAAATTTCTGATTAAAGCCTATCACATCAGGCGCTGCATTTTATTTTATTTCTGCTCAAGGCCTATCACATAGGGCCCTGTATGTTTAGTCACGGGTCTTGATTTCCATTTATTTACTGGGGCCGGACAAAATTGGCTCACGTCTTTACTTATTTCTTACTGCGATAATACAAGAAGCATTCTCGCATTATCTAGTAAAAACTTGGTAAAGTGGGGCAAACTGTGAGCACCAATTTTTGTCCGGGTAGAAATTTTCCTTAATTAATTAATTCACTAAATAACTTTAGAGAATAAAAGCTCACATGGTCAAAAAAAAAGAGAAGGAGTTGCAAAAATTAAATAAATGAGCACATAGAGTTAGTTAGTTATAGAGTTGAAGGAAACAAACAAAATTCAGTTAGGAGTTAGTTAGAAAGTTAGTTAGGCTAGGGTTAGAAATTAACTTCCATAGGGTTAGGAGACCATGGTTAAGCTAGGGGTATAAAGGTAATTTTTAGAAAAAAGAAAAAAAAAACTTTTGGTAAAAAAAAAAAACAGAAAGGCTCGTCTTTTTTTTCTCTGCTTTCGGAACTCGCTCGAAGGATTCAAAAATTCTCTGAAGGTTGGTTGACGGTTGGAGAAGTCTTCTTGGAGCTACTCTGGATTCTCTATTGATTTCGCTCAGTTCCTCTACAAATTATCCTCGGTTTTACTGTTGGAGAAAGAACTTCACTCTTCTCTCGGATTTTTTCCTTGCGTAAAGTTGCTTTAGACTTCTTAGAGCTTGTGAAGGAAGGTCTTTTTTTTTTCGTCACCTATTTCCAGCATCTTCTTCGAGTCTTTTGGTGGAATTGTGAAAGCTTCCTCCATTATTTTGTTGTTCTGCTTCCAGGTAGGCTCACATTTTTGTCTCTCTCATATCTCTACAGTTTTTTATCCTCTCTACACTATGTTTAAGCCTTAAATATGTAGAATTCATAATGAATAAGAGGCCTGAATGATGTGCAATACTTGCTGTGAATTCTGATTCAGTTTGGTTAGCTAGGCTACATGCGTTGGTTGAGATTTAAAATCAAAGCTTATTGATAAATCAATGGATGCTTAATACCTGTATTTGATTGTTATGGTTCAGCCCCTAAATAGCATCAGGAGTGTCTTTTGACTATAAATTTTTGAGTTCTTTAGCATAGCCTATGCTTCCTCTGTATTTTAATTGATGTTCAGACTTAGCTTCAAGTCATTCAAGAGATTCCGATATAGGTAGCAGTCAACCTGTTAGAGTCAAGTGTTTAAGCAAATCAGTTTCATAAACTGGTATAGAACTCAGATAAATTAGAAACTGGTAGGAAAAGAGGTTCTCATCGAGGCAATAAAGAAATCTTTTAAACTTAGGAAGGCTCTGGGTTTGGTCCAAAACATAGGCGCTGCTCAAGATGTTAGGCAGAACCCAAACATCCTCTGTCCCACCTTAGGACATAGCTTACCCCCTGTCAGTCAGAACCAGGTTAGTGCTATTTGCAAGAGTCTCAGTGAGCTAATTCAAGGCTCAACCTCACCCTGAAGTACATCATGATCAAGTCATCGTCTAGATCAGAACCTAATCCTCGTCAAGATAAATAGCTGACTCTAAAAATGAGAAGCTATTGAATCAGAAGTGAATGGCATTTGATAGTTAGGATCCTGGCAGAACTAATCTTTCCTAGTCTGTATGCAATGAATCAAATCCAACAAAGTAGTACAGAACCCTTACTTATCTCAGTCAGGCTTAAGCCAAAAGTAGAGCTATCCAATTGTCTTCTATTATGTCAAATTAGTCTTTGCTAGTGAATACAATGAATGATCCTAGGCTGCACCTAGTGCAAACCAGTGACAAGGACTGAAAAGGAGCCAATTATTCATATCCTCAGAAATTCGGGTAACAGAAATAAAATCAGAATTAGCAGCCAACCTAACTGACCAACCAAGTTCTGATCCTATCCTTATTCAGCTAGGCACCTGCCCAAACTTAGGATCCTTGTTCAAGCCTAGGATAGCAAGCCACTAAGGTTCCAACCTTGGGTTGCTATTAACCAAAACAATGTCAGGTTTAGCCCATTAGATGAAGAAAGAGCCATATATAGGGATTCAAACCAGTATTCTCGATTGGAACTTGGAATCAGACCACTTTTGCCTTTCCAGTCTCTAACATTTAAACTGAGGCCCAAAAGGGATTCAGGATCTCTAAGTGGCACAGGTAGTAGATTGATCTGGTCCTGGCCTTAGTTGCAAAACAAAGACAGATTTGGATTCCTAATACCCTTTTGGCTTGGACTAGCTTTATAATCAACTAGTAGCAGTGACCAGGTATCTGGGTCTGCAATAGGTGCCAGAAGTTCTGTTTCTGGAGCAGACTTCTGATATTGTTTTCATTATGGCACACAGCTATGAACGTAGGGTTCTTGATCACCTCAACTAGACTTAGGGTCAAGCATAAGCTGGTCTGAAACTTCCTATCAGATTCATGTCAATTGGTGCCAATGGCCAGACACCAACTTACCCTGACATAAACCATTGGTGAGGCAAACCATAGAGGGAACCTTCTTCTGAACTAGTGAACTAACATCCATTAATAGAGCTTGGATTGGAATAGAGATCAAATGAGTCCAAGAGATGATAGCTCAAGAACTAAAGATCTGGTTTGCAGTGGCCTTAAGTCCCAAACCTGATTTTAGTTTTGGTCAAGGAGAATAACCAGTAGCTAGAGACCATGTATTCTCCACAAGTCTTTGACAGACCGGGTTGCCTTCTCTGAGTGAGTGACCTATGCAGTAACTGACTTGGGATATTTAAACTGAAAGTCTAGGGAGATTCTCAGAATTGTAGGTTTTTTTTGAAAATCACAGTTGCAGCAAAACAGACTTTTAATTATAGTCAGTTAAAGTATACACATTTGGCAGGGGTAATAGTATTTGAAACTGAATATTGGGTGCAGTTAGAGATTCAGACCTGATAAGTGGAGTATTTCTGGATCACTTTCAGAGAATCCTAAACTAGGCCTGACTATACATTTCTAAGGTTTTGAATAGAAACCTTGAGCAAAATGAGAACTGAAGTAGAATGGTAGAAATGCCTGGTTTGGTAGGCTAGGAACCAGTTGGAAAGTGTTATAACTGTAAGTACAATACTTGGCCATATACTCTGCTGCTCCAGGGCTAAATAGGCAACAAGTTAACTCAGAAAATTAAAAAGAAGACATCAAGGATTGCACTTGATGTGTTACTGATTTAAATCTAAAAAAACCAGTAAAGATTTTAGCACAACATGTTGACGAATGTTAGTAAATACAGTTTTTAATGAGCCCTGACCCTTCCTATGTTGCCAGGAAGGATGTAAATGAAGGGGTCCTGATGTTGCTATGAAGAATGTAAATGAGCTCCTACGGTTGCCAGAAAAAATGCAAATGATGAGGTCCTATTATTGATAGGAAGAATGCAAGCCTCTTAAGACAGGAAAAGTAGAATGAAAATGACCTATTAAGACAGGAAAAACATAAAAGACACCTGTTAAGACAGGTAAGGTAACAAATGAAATGAAAAGAGACATGTTAAGACAGGTAAAGCAAAAATGAAATGAAAAGAGACTTGTTAAGACAGGTAATGTAAAAATGGCCTGTTAAGGCATGCAAACAGAAATGAAAAAAAATACTTGTTAAGACAGGTAATGCAGAAACAGCCTATTAAGGCAAACAAACAAAAATGAAAATACCTGTTAAGACAGGTAAGGCAAAAACAACTGGACCCTTTTTGTTTGCATTTTCTTTTCTTTTTTAACAACCTCCCGTCAACTAATCCTCTTCCTTCTTTCTATTTCCATTTTTTCTTTTTATTTTTCTAACCATCCATTAACTAACTTAACTAAAAAATTCCGTTTTTCTTTTTTTTGTTTTTTTTTCTTTATTTTTTTCATTACTATTTATTTATTTTGTCTTATTATTATTCAACTTTTTATTTTTATTTTTTATTTTCCTTCTTTTTATTTTTGTTATTATTTTTACTCTTTTTATTATCTTCCTTTTTCTCTTTTTTAATTTCTTTCTTTTTCTATTTTTCCTTTTTTCTAACTAATTATTAACCAACATTAATTAATCTAACTAACTTCTTAACTACTTCCTAACTAACAATTTCTTTTTTTTTCTTTTTCTTATTTATTTATTTATTTTCTATTTTCATTATTACTTTTCTATATTTCTTTTTATTTTATATCTCTACTTTTATATTTTTCTTTTGTTTCATTTTTTTATTTTGATTTGTTTGAACCATTTTAGACTAAATCATAATTTATTTTAGACTTTGAATCCTCAAACATAATTTGGTGTTCACACAAGTCACTTAAGACCATCCCTGGCCACGACCAAAGTTGTGGAGTAAGAAAAAATCATGATTGAATCTAAGAAGAAATGATGTACCCAATGCTAGACTTCATGACACAAAGGTCAAGTGGAAAGAAATAAAGAAAAGGACCCTTGTTTTGGTCACCTAGAGCATTCAGCCATCTTGGACATAAATAAGGAAACTTGGGTTTAAAATTTTAATTAAGGTGTAAAGAGAAGTATAATCAAGTATAAGAAAGAAATCATGAATTTGGTAAAGACTTGAAAGTCGGGCCATGTTGATTACAAGTGGTAAAAATACGTTAAAATCATGTTAGAACTTAAGAATGAACCTAAATATGTTTAAGGTCACGATTAGAAATTAAATATGGAGTATAAGGAGGAAAGGGGCATTAGGCCACATTCACAAAGAAAAGAGGAAAAGAAATAAAATTTTTAAGGTTGGTGTGAACTAATAGCTTAAGTCCCAACTAGTGCAAAACACCTTTTAAGGGAAGAAAAATTAAACCAAAATATCTTAGGACTAAGGGATGTAGATTCGGTCAACTAGGAAATAATTATGAAAAGTAGGCTAATTTGAATGTTCACGAATAATTAAATAAGACATGAATAAGAAATTTTAAATTCATAAGCAAGGAGACAAGTAAGAAGGTTCATTAGAGGGTTGAACTTAATTAGCCAAGTTATTAGTCAAAAAGCACAAAACTTCTAACATTTAAACTTGAATTAAATAAGTTGTGCATAAAATATTCAAATTAATAAACACAAAGAGTAAGTAACCAAATAGGTCATTGGACCAACTAGACTAGAAAATTCAGCATTTCATAACCTTACACTAAAAACCTTAAGAAGAACTTAATCTTTGAGAAAAGGAAAGGTTGATAGGTAACCTGGAAGGATGAGTGAACTAGGATCCTATGAGAGATTTATCATAAATCTTATGAATAAGGAAAAATGAACAAGATCTTGGAGGAAGCTTACATGTTGTCCAAGAAAGTAATATCAAGCTTAATTAAGGAATTCTTGATTACAAGATTAGTTTCTAATATGGAAATATCATGCTAACTTGTTATATTGCCTTATGAGTACACAAAGATGAATATAAAGTGTATGGATAATACTTTTGATTGTTTAGAAAGTGAAGTTCTACATGATGCTCATGTGTGGATGATAATGTAAAAGTAGTTTGAAAATAAAGACTATAAGTGCATGACATATTAGTTGGATTGTTTGAGCATGCATGTTATCTAGAAGCTTTTAAAAGGAACCTAATTAACTAAGGGATCACTAAAGAAAGAATTTATATGAAAATTTTAACTACTCTTAATGTTCCTTGTGCATATTCAAAAGGCGAAAGATCCTTCTAAGATGGGGACAAAAGGGTTCTCCAAAAATCCTTTTATTATGAAACATTAAGTCTTCAATGTTTATGATGGTGACGATCATCAAGGAATGAACTCATGTCTAAGAATAGAAGGTAGAGTAAGTAGTATTATATGCCTATGTCTTATATTATCACTAAGACAGTGATAAAGAAATGAGAAGAATTATGCTTAGGCATGAATGAAATAATAGTCAAATGATATCTGTGGTGTGAATTTAAAGATATATGAGACTTATGTAATTTAGACTATGTAACTTGTAGAATTAATTAGAAACTAGTTCTTCTTTATGTAAAAGAAATTCACTTCAATTCAAGTTTTCTAAAATTAAAAATGAACTTGTATGCATATCATGTTTTCTAATAAACTGAAGTGGATAAGTTGAAAGTGTGGTAACTAGCGCTAAAGTAGAATCCAACTAAGAAACTTAGTTTCTCACCCCTCTCCCACCATTTTCTTCCCAGACGCTCCAAGTATCATTCATGACAACAGTGGTCTTCATGGAGCTCAATAACATTAATTGGTCAGCAAACATCCATAGATTGGTCATTACTACTCAGGCCAACGTGTGAGTGTATTTATCTTTGGGCCACTTTATCTTTGGGCCAACTGGTTTACTAAAGTCCTTAGGTACAGTTGTGAATTTAACATGCTAGGTGAGCCTAGGAGCCTCAAGGCCTAATGCTGGGTTATAATAGGTACTTGAAAGTTTTATTTTCTGCATAAGTTCAGAACACCGTGCGGTCTGTTTCTTAAAGTTATAGTACTGGCGTTTGATATGTTGAGCTTTGAACTTGTATTTGGCAAGAATCTGAAATACACACCAGGCCATGAATGAAATTCTGCTTATGGATACTGTGTTAGGATGGATTCTGGTTCCCTGCACTGAAACCTACCAGCATTAGCTCATAATTTTTTTACTTTTTATTGGTTTCACATTATTTTGTTAAGCGGTTATTAACATTACCTCATCTCAAGGGATTAGCTTCTGTGTTGCTAGCCACTGTATCAGGTCTGGCTACCTGCCTCTGTGATAGCTCGAGTAGTCAATCAGATTTCAATCCAATCAGTAAGTGAGCCTATCCTAGACATTAGTCTGAATCTGAAAATGATTGAACTCCATTTAAGAAGAGTTGTCAGGCATATAAGAGTCTCATTAAGGGTCAATGAAAGAAGTTGAAGGCAACACATAGACAGAACTAGGAATAATACATGATACCATAGTTAATTTCTATTCCTTTGCTTAGATTCATCATAAACATTAGGCTAATCATGGATTGGACATTATCAGACTATGGGTAGCAAGAACAGAAAGACCACAACCATTCATTCTGCCTTGCTTAAGAGTTAAGGAACAGTTTTCTGATAAAATCAGAATCTGTTGCAGCACCTTTGGCCAGCAACAGGTTCCCCTTGCCCAGTTTCACTTCTTAGGTCTTATGAACTTACCTCAATCAGGTTTAGATCAACCTTGGGATGATAGACCTGATTCAGCTTGAAGGCATCTTAATTAGGAATACAGAGTTAAACCCCTAGCCAGCCTAAGACACCATATGGGAATAGCCAATACAGATTTTCATGAGGGGTCTAGTTGGAGCACACAATAGTATCTTGATAAACAGCCTCAGAGTCCAGGACCTCTGATTAGCATGGTTGTGGAGCTCTGGTGGAACCCCAAATCCGAAATTAAGATTTTAGATCCTATTAACATAGTTATTGGAGTGCAACAATGATTAAGGTAAATTTGAAAGTTTCGGTTCAGTACATTAGAAATTCCAGTCCAGGTAGTTAGATCAGCACTAGTAGCAGATCAAGATTTCATTGTATACTTGGCCAGGGCAGGAAAAAATCCATGCATCTTTCTGGGTCAAGCAAGAACTAGGCTAACCTATAGAAGCCTGACTTTAGGGACTGAAACTGGTAACCCGGAGTTAGCACCTAAGCCTGAGATCATAGGCCCAATCTGATCTCAGGTCCCCTGAACAAGTTTCAATTCTGATATGAGAATTTAGTTGATGGGATTTTTGAACCTAATGGACAACAGAATCATGTTTTAACCCCTGTTGAGTCTTAGATTTGTTGCACATATTTGGTTTTTGAGAAATACCTAGCCAAACTAGGAGCAACTCATGCATATGAGCTTTAGGCCATGTTTGATGCAGGGCTTAAAATAAAACAGGATTTGACCTAAGAGGAGTTTCTGGCCAAGATAAAGTATACCAACATATTACATCATTCTCTAACCTCGTCCCTCTGCATAACCAGATTTTGCTAGCCAAAATTGGTATAACAGCAAACCCCATAAGAGGCAATACAGGTAGCGTACTTTGGTTAACAAAATAGGTCACAGTGCAACAAAGCAGACCTAATTTTGTAGATAATTAAAGCTTACTTTCATAGGCCTCAGTTTACCAAGATTTTAAGCCTTAATTCTGACAGGATTGCTCCAAATCACACTGGTCATTGCAGGAAGCAGGTTTTGTTTAGGCTAGCTATATAGGCTGGTTCATTGCAATCTGTTCTTGATTGAGAAACTGGTTCACCACAACCAGCCTTTGATTAACTAAACCATTAGGTATATAAAAAGAAATTTCTATAAGGTATATCTTAGCTAAAAGCAAAATTGGATCTGCCCTATAGACAGGTTAAATAAATTGGCAATGATAAAGTCAAGTGTCAAATCAGGGTTCAAAGACCATTGTGTCTGAGTTTAGAGAATCAATCTCTCCATGCATGTAGTACCAATTCTCGTAGAAGCCAGCCTGTGATTCAACTCAAGTATAGAATTAATCTTGAACAAATTGACTACTGTATAGTCTGTGGAAGAGCATGAATTTGAAAGGCTAACAAAGCCACAGGCCTATATAAAACAAATGATAGAAAATGTATTATTGTTTCACTTTGGTTTTATTATTCTGTTTTTGATTATATATCCAGGTACTGATTTTCACTAAGTATTGGCTTCACCTTGAATTTCGCAAACTATCCCAACATCTACTTTTCTAAAATTCGTTTTTTTTTTCAAAACGTCTGTTTTCTATTTTCCTCAGGCTGTGCAAACGGGTTCTAATACGGGCAAGTAGCATTCTCTACTGTTGCGTATTCTAATTCGTGCTAATTCAAATACGGCTTACGACGATTTGGATTATGCAGGCACGTCTTTTTTTTTTTTTTTTTTTTTTTTTTCTAAAATTCTTCTGTTTCCAAAACATCTGTTTTTTTATTATTTTTCTCAGATTGTGCAAACGGGTTCTAATACGGGCAAGTAGCATTCTCTACTGTTGCATATTTTAATTCGTGCTAATTCAAATACGGCTTACGACGATTTGGATCATGCAAGCACGTCTGTTTCCCTAAATCCAGTATTTCTTTAAGAAACGTTGTTTTAAGGTTTTTTACCTAAGATTACTCTTTTCTTCTCTAAGAGATCAAGTCTCTTAACCAGAACTACGTAAGCCTTGAATTTCCCATTGCACCGGGGAATACGTAGGAGCAGGATCAAGTCCTGTCAGGCTAACCTCCCTCAACCTATTTATTTCCAAATTAATTAAGGGATCAAACTATTTTCAAATAATCACACACTCAATTTAAGGGTACTGTTCCTTGGAACAGGCGAGTGGGGTGCCTAACACCTTCCCTACTCGTAACCGACTCCCGAACTTCGAATCTCATCCTTGAGTTAGGGTTTTTCCAAATGTTTTCCCTCAAAAATAAAATTTGGTGGCGGCTCCACAATCAAATTAAAATTCATTTCCAAATTTAGCGAGTTCGCCGTCTCGTCGGAATTACGGTTGCGACAACTATTCCGTAAGGAAAAAGCACGTTATAGTCTTGGGAATCTGACTTTAAAAGACCCTTTGGGTGAGTATTCTTGCCTATCACGCGGGTGACCCGGGTTCGTTCCCCGGCAACGGCGCCAAATTTTTGACTCCCTCGTCGCAAACGCGCAAAAATAATTTCTAGATTTCCCCCAAACTATTGGTATAGTATAAGGTGCAACCTAGGTCATCTCCCAAAGACCATTTCATATTCTTAAGCAAATTAGGAGAAAGTTAGAAAAATGGGGTTTTGTAAAGATGTGATATTAAATGCTAAATACAAAATACAGAATGAAATTTATTTGACGTAAAAATAATCAACTCAAGGAATTCAGAGGCTATTTTTTTAACTAATCATTGATCACTAAAATCATGCATTGTGTTTATCAACCTAGGATCATCTGGAACCCCTAAAATGATCCTTGAATTCTCTACTGAGAAACCTCTCAAGATTCAATTGATTATGATCAACAAGATTTAGTAACCACTTAATCTTTCATCTAAACCAATTTTATAATCAAAATTCAGTTAAAGTAAGTAATAAAATGAAAACCTTCAATTCAATTACTTAATTTCTACTCTTCAAACTTTTGGAAAATGATTTACCAATCAAAAACCAATTATAAATCAATTATGCATTAATCAAAATACGTCAACCGATCAAACTTTGATTAAAGAATAAAATTGAAGAATATAGTGAAGTAGAGTAGAAACCACTTAATAAGCATGTAAATAAAGATCAAGACCTCAAAGTTAAAATGAAAATAGCTTGAATCCTTGAATTGAAACTACAAACCTAGCCTTCCATGTAGGAGGCAAACTAACAACAAAGAAAACCTAAGCCTTCCATGAAGGAGGAAATCTAACAACAAAGAAAACCTAAGCCTTCCATGAAGGAGGCAAACTAACAACAAATAAAACCTAAGCCTTTCATGTAGGAGGCAAACTAACAAGAAAGAAAACCTAAGCCTTCCATGTAGGAGGCAAACTAACAAGAAAGAAAGAAAGATGGAAAATGGTATTGGAGTTAATCTCCAAGTGGTGTGTGTTTCTCCTCTTGTAAACCCTTCTATTTATAGAGGATTTGTGAGGCATCATCTTCAGAAAGTCACCAACTAGGATATTACTTTTCTACCCTTTTATTGCTTTCACATGGGCTTTGTTGAAAATGCAAAACACTTTTGAATTTTTGTCACCAATTAGCACAACAATTTTGACTTTCTTGCACCGCAATTTCGGATGTTCACATGTCCGAATTAGAGCTTGACTTCTGAACAAAATTTGTAGCCCTGGATCTTAGCTGTCCAACAGATTTGATTTCATCTAAATATGACTTCTGTATCTCAAGATATGGCCGGATCTTTGCACACTGTTCAAATTCCACGTCAGCAACACTATCTCATCTTTTGAGATAGTTTCGGAGTCCTAAACATCCCATTTAGAGTCTGCTCTTGGTTTGTAACTGTGGACACTTCTTTAAGCTTTCATTCAAGACAGATTTCATGATTTTTGGATGTCTAAAACTCCTATTATGCTCAAAATACTATAATAGTGTCATTTTAATCGGGTAAGCAAAGAAATTCAATTAAACTTCATATGAACCCAACTCATAAAATATGACAAAGACCACTTAATTGAACATATAAGAAGTCTTAATGAGATAAAAGTGAGAGATAATTATTTATGAAATTTATGCTTATCAAGTTTGTATAAAATTTTTAACCTTTCTAACAATTTTTTTTTAGGTATACTATTCTTGATTTGTTTGAACTATTTCGTAAGGAAAAAGCACGTTATAGTCTTGGGAATCTGACTTTAAAAGACCCTTTTGTCAGTTTACAAGAAAACTGAATGAGAAGCACATCCTCGACTCTTAGAAGGCGTTTCAGCCGTTACTGGACGTAAAACCAGAGGAAGATGTGAGCCACAATCACAACTACTGTTCATTCTCATGCATGTATGTTTGTCATTTACATTTTATTTTCAATTTATTTAAAATTTTCACCATTTTTAGAATATAGTAATGTAGCTGGTGAACCAACCAAATCAGGATGGCAGAGACAAAAGAGAACCAGATACCACTCTTCGGTTATAACTTCTCCTTACTTTGGTGGTTTTCTTACATTTCTTTTCCTGTTATATGAAATTCCATCTAAGACATTGGGGACAATGTCTTGGATAGATTGGGGGGAGGATGGTCCGATATCTAAAAAAAAAAAAAAAAAAAAAAAAAAAAAAACCCAAAAAAAAACCCAAAAAAAAAAAAAATTTAGGTTAGAATCATAAACTTGCTTTGAGTAAGATGGCTGAGTAAGGCGTTACACTTAACTCTTGATACGCATCTTATGATTAAAAAAAAATTGAATGTGGAAGTATGTTTTTCTTTAGATTTCATAAAATAATTGAAGCAAAATGATTTACATTTCGAGATTAATTAGTTTGGCAACACATATTTGAACTGGATAGATTAGATTTGATAAATATATTACCTGTGAGATTTTGAGCCTTATTATTATTTTCTTTCTTGTGTGATTTTCATCCATGGAATATGTTACTTCAGAACTTGCATTGATTCTTTTTTAAGCTACATTTTCACATGAATTGTACAAAAATGATTGAGGCACTGTTTTTCTTGAACAAACCACTTGGCCAAATAACCAAACCATATAATTTTATCCTTTGATCAGCCCTTTGAGCCGATTAGCCTTTTCTTCTTTTTAGCTCACCACAAAAAAACAAAAAAAAAACAAAAAAAAACAACTTTGTTTGACCATAGAAGGTGAGGAATACTGGATTTATCATACCATAAGTGTTTCAATAAGTGTGGGGGAGATTATTGTTGTGTTCATCAATATCATGGTTGAAAAAAAAACTGAAGCAATAAATTAACAAATAAACTATTATATTGAAAAAAAAAGAAAAGGAAAAAAAAAGTATGAAGAAGTGATATCTGTTTCTCACACTTGCACTTAGACTCAGTTCTCAATCCTCACCATTTTCCTTGGTCTAACATTGTATCTCTTCAATATATCATTTCATCTTTCTAATCCCGTTATAACCAAAATAAAGACCTCTTGATTTGTGCATTGCATGTGTACATAGTAGTAGAGAAGTAGAAGATATGCAAGCCTATGATAGTTCATCTTTCATGGATTAAATTTGAGAGAAACACTTACCAAATCAAACACTTGAGAGATTCAGAGTATATCATATGAGGTTTTATCTTTCTCAATCTATGTTTTTCAAATTAAAGTTGCCTTTCTAAGTAATTTCAAAAATGTGATGAAATAATGCTTCATGAAATTTTGTGAATTCTTGAGAAATCAACTCAAAACTTTGATGTTCTTTCAAAAAAAAAAAAATAGTCACCAATCCTTAACTTAAGTTTGCCCGAGACATGCAAAAGATAAGTGTGGGGGAATTTGATAAGCATAAATTTCATAAATAATTATCTCTCACTTTTATCTCATTAAGACTTCTTATACGTTCAATTAAGTGGTCTTTGTCATATTTTATGAGTTTGGGTTCATATGAAGTTTAATTGAATTTCTTTGCTTACCCGATTAAAATGACACTATTATAGTATTTTGAGCATAATAGGAGTTTTAGACATCCAAAAATCATGAAATCTATCTTGAATGAAAGCTTAAAGAAGTGTCCACAGTTACAAAGCAAGATCAGACTCTAAATGGGATGTTTTGGACTCCGAAATTATCTCAAAAGATGAGATAGTGTTGCTGACATGGAATTTGAACAGTGTGCAAAGATCCGGCCATATCTTGAGATACAGAAGTCATATTGAGATGAAATCAAATCTGTTGGACAGCTAAGATCCGGGGCTACAACTTTTGTTCAGAAGTCAAGCTCTAATTCGGACACGTGAACATCTGAAATTGCGGTGCAAGAAAGTCAAAATTGTTGTGCTAAATGGTGACAAAAATTCAAAAGTGTTTTGCATTTTCAACAAAGCCCATGTGAAAGCAATAAAAGGGTGGAAAAGTAATATCCTAGTTGGTGACTTTCTGAAGATGATGCCTCACAAATCCTCTATAAATAGAATGGTTTACAATAGGAGAAACACACCACTTGAAGATTAACTCCAACACCATTTTCCATCTTTCTTTCTTTCTTCTTAGTTTGCCTCCTTCATGGAAGGCTTAATTTTTCTTTATTGTTAGTTGCCTCCTTCATGGTAGGCTTAGTTTTTCTTTCTTGTTAGTTTGCCTCCTTCATGGAAGGCTTAGTTTTTCTTTGTTGTTAGTTTGCCTCCTTCATGGAAGGCTAGATTTGTAGTTTCAATTCAAGGATTCAAGCTATTTTCATTTTAACTTTGAGGTCTTGATCTTTATTTACATGCTTATTAAGTGGTTTCTACTCTGCTTCACTATATTCTTCAATTTTATTCTTTAATCAAAGTTTGATCGGTTGACGTATTTTGATTAAAGCATAATTGATTTATAATTGGTTTTTGATTGGTAAATCATTTTCCAAAAGTTTGAAGAGTAGAAATTAAGTAATTAAATTGAAGGTTTTCATTTTATTACTTACTTCAACTGAATTCTGATTGTGAAATTGGTTTAGATAAAAGATTAAGTGGTTACTAAATCTTGTTGATCATAATCAATTAAATTCTGAGAGGTTTCTCAGTAGAGAATTCAAGGATCATTTTAGGGGTTCCAGATGATCCTAGGTTGATAAACATAATGCATGATTTTAGTGATCAATGATTAGTTAAGAAAATAGCCTCTGAATTCCTTGAGTTGATAATTGTTAAGTGAAATTAATTTCATTCTGTATTTTGCATTTAGAACTTCATATAAAATCTTTACAAAATCCCCTTGTTCTAACTTTCTCCTTATTTGCTTAAGAATCTGAAATGGTCTTTGGGAGATGACCTAGGTTGCACCTTATACTATACCAATAGTTTAGGGGAAATCTAGAAATTATTTTTGCGCGTTTGCGACGAGCGTGTCAAAGCTTCCCAAAATCCTGCAATTTTGCATCAATTAGACTTTGTATCTTACGCTTTAGATCCTGGAAATCCTCTGTGGAATGACCAATGAACCTCGCATGGTAATCACATTCGGTGTTTGCGTCATACCATTTAGGATATGGTGGTTCTTGAGGTTTTAGAGGATAAAGAGCGACCAAATATTTTTGGATTAGGCGAGGTAGCGGCTCAGTGTAGGTCATTGGTATAAGGTCGAATTGGACAAGTTTCTTCTCCTTTTTCTGGCTTTGTTTAGGATTTTGGCTTATGCCTTGTGTTTAGGTCGTGTATGGTGTTAGTGGTCGAATTTGCATAGGATAGTTATAGGTTGGAGGGTAGGGTGTTTGGTAGGTGGTGGTGATGTAAGGATATGGTGTATAAGGTGTATATGGTGATGGTTTGAAACCAACTAGACCATAAGGTTCCATTTAAGGAGTGTATTGGCCTTGACCAGAAGCCACGTTATAGGTCTTCTTCTTTCTAGATCCAGTGGAAGCGTTGATTACCCCTATAGGCTTGTGTGCAATCTTTCCACGACGCATGCCAACTTCAATCCTTTCTTCAATGATGACGACATCAGAAAAGCTAGCAGTCATACTGCCAATCATCTTGTCATAGAAAGGATCTTGGAGTGTGTCTATGAAGAGGCTGACCAATTCTTTTTCAGATAAAAGAGGTTGCACTTGAGCAGTTAACTCCCTCCATCGTTGTGCATACTGTTTGAAGGTCTCATCCCCTTTTTTGGCCATGTTCTGAAGCTGAGTTTGATCAGGAGCCATCTCCAAGTTGTACTTGTATTGTTTTAGGAAGGCATCAGCCAGATCCCTCCATGAACGGACATGTGTCCTTTCCAGCTGGGTATACTAGTTTGCAACTGGCCCAGTTAAGCTGTCTTGGAAAAAGTGGACGAGCAGCTTATCATCGTGAGTACAGGAGGACATCCTCTTGTAGTACATGGTCAAGTGATTCCTTGGGTAGCTAGTTCCTTGATATTTTTCGAATTTAGGAACCTTGAATTTAGAAGGAATGACCACATATGGGACCAGGCACAAATCAGATGCATTTTTTATATCATATGTGTTTCCCTCTATTGCCCGGATCCTTCCTTCCAGGGTTTTCCATTTATCAGCATTTTCATCAGAAGGATGGCTTGAGTATTCTCTCGCCATGTTGTGAGAAGATGGTATGTATATAGGGTGAGGCCCTTGGGTGAACATAGGATTCGTCCTCCAACAGCTGTTTGGTAAGCTTGTGAGGTGGTGTTTGGAACGGTGTAAGGATTTTTGTGGGGTTTGAAGGTGGGTTTTGTGTTTGGATAAATAAGGGTGTATGCCCATGAGGAAACCCATAATGAACTTCTTCGATTTGTGGAGACATGGTTGATGGTGAAGGATTTTGTGGACTGTAGCCAGGAAGGTATAATGGGTTGATTAGTTCTCCTGGAAGGGATTCCCTCACCTCCTTTTGCTTTGACAGTTGGATGGTCTCCATCAGCTTGGCCATTTGTTCCTTCAGAGTTCTGACCTCACTTCTCAATTCCTCATTTTGTCTTTCCAGCTCATCCATGACTCCTGACTGTGAATGAGTCCTATAAGGATGTCGAGGAAGCTGTCTTTCTCCAATTTTTCTGTTAAATTAAAAAATTAATTTTTTGAGAATCGGTGTAATTGCAGAAAACCATGAGTGATAAAAATGTTTGTCCTTCAATGAGTATGAAGATGAAAAAGGTATGGAATGATTTTTGAAATCTCTTTTTTTTATGATAAATTATTTCATGAATGAATGTATGTATGCACAAGTAATTTTTAGAGATTTGAAGTTTGACCATTTTGAAAATAATGGAGTAATTTTTTTTTGTATTTTTGGTTTTGTTTGAAAAATCTTTTAACTTCGCTAAAATTTTCTAAAAATATTCTTTAGCTTTTCTTTCAAATTTCATTTTCTCTCTTTTTGCATCTTTTCATATTTTCAAAAGTATTTTTCTAATTTTTCTCAGACGTTTCTATCTTTCTTCTTCTCTTTTGATTTTTCTTGATTTTTCTTTCTAATTTTTTTTATTTGTATATATATTTTCTTTCTTTTTCCTTGATTTTCTGTATCTCCCCAACTTTTAGATTTCATCTCCTTTCTACCATCTTGGATAATTCTGTTCAAATAAATGTCTGTGAGCAGTATGTGAACCATGTATCATGAAATGGGTGTGTGCCCTCCTTGCATCCTATGTGGGTCACCTGTCCTAAGGACCTATGGCCTTTAATGCATGAACCTCTCAAAGGTGGTCAGTAATCGTGAGGTGTAAGAGGTTACTAGAGCCAAGTTCCTGTTCATAATGCTTGCTACAACAGTAGAAGAAGCTACCAGTTGCAGGGCATATGAATAGGATGCACTCTAGCCGGGGTTTTCATTATAGTTAAACAGGACGTACATCCAAAGTGACGCCACTAGATCCCTCTGTCCTAGGCTGCACTCAGACCCGAGTATAAGGCCCCACTCATGAGATGAAATGCATTAATGTAATGTGTGGAGGGCACAAATTATTGGGATACCTGCAATTGGGGAAATCGCGACAGGTATATATAGCAATTTATTCGTCTACCCTAGGGTTGTGTAGAGAATAAAACAGAGACATAAACAGTGAAATAAATAGATAAATAACAAACAAATAAATAGAAAAGGGATCAATAATGCACACTCAAATGTAAATAGGCTTGACTACCTAAAGTCTCTAGTGGAGTCGTCATCTATCGCAACCATAACTACAACGAGATGATGAACTCGCTAAAAATTTTGAAAGAATTAATTTGATTGATGATTAGTGGAGCCACAACCAAATATTTATTTAAGGGAAAAGCTTTGGAAAAATCCTAACTTGAGGAAGAGATTCGAAGTTCGGGAGTCGGTTACGAATAGGGAAGGTGTTAGGCACCCTACTAGCTTGTTCCAAAGAACGGTGCCCTTAAACTGAGTGTGTGATTTAGTTGAAAACTGTTTGGTCCCTTTAATTAGAATAGAAAATAAATAAGTTGATGAAAAGATAGCCTGACAGGACTTGATCCTGCTCATATGTATTCCCTAGGGCAATGGGAAACTCAAGGCTTACGTAGTTCTGGATTATTAAACAATTCAAATAATGATGTATATGCTCAAGCTGTGGCATAAGTCACTGGTTCAGTTTTACCGGTTAGTGTACTAGAACTGAGCCAGATTGTAAATCTCAATGTGGATTTTAGTAGGGTTGGAAGATTCTTACAATGTCATGGTAGAGACAGTTTAAGAGACTAAAAACATTAAAATCAGATATCATGATCAGAGGAAATGCACACATGACAAATCCAAGGGAAACCATTTAAGACCAAAAGATCTGGAAAATCCTAGGTCATTGGTAGCTTCCATCACAAATAGGGTTGATCAAATGTTGGACAATGTAGAGATTGCTTTCGGCATATCATTAAGATGCTAATCAGTGATGCACACAACTTCAATAGGGGTTATATCTGTAGCAGAGCTTGCCTGGAGGAAATTAAATTCGATGCATGCAAAACCATGTCAAACTCCTCTACGTACAGATAGGAGAACAGGTTCCCCACTGCAATTGTTATCGGTACTATGATCATGTCAACCCCTTTTTTGACAGCCAATGAACGACAAATTTGGATATCAGTTTCCAAGCTACACCTTAACCTCACCACTAGCCCAGAATCTCCCTTTGTACATATGTGTGAAATGGAGGAATTGAGAGAGGTAGAGGAACTCCAAAGATATCAAAGGAAGAAAATGAGTCAGGCCAAGAGAACCCTTTTCACACCGTTTATCTTCTACCAAGAGCTCCGCATGTCTTTTCGGTTATCTTATGCTAATTATATACCACCTCATGCAGTGAATAAGCTATTAGAAATCTGCAGGTAGATTACTGCGAGCTTTCTCCAATTAAGACGGAGGCAGAACCAAGTTTAATGATGCAAGAAAACTGCCTTGGACCCCAAAACACCTTGATCGACGAGGTGTCTTCTTCGAGAGTCAAAAGATGAGAAATTCTAGGGAAGAATTTCCAGTTGCGGAGGAAAATTTAATGACACAAGTTTAATGATGCGAGAAAACTTCTATCTTTGTTTTTATACTTTTCTTATAACTTTTCAATCATCATTGATTGATTCTAAACATTTAGAATGTATTTTAAATTTTATTTTAAATTTTTTACATATTTATTTGCATCATCCTAGTGTAAGAACATTTTTATAATTTGCTAAAAATTATCTAGCTTTATTTTCATTTCTACTTTATTTCTTTCTAAAAGAAATTTATAACTTAGAAAGTCTATCATAAAAAAATTATAAGTGTTGCATTAATCATCAAGATAATTTATCATTATAAACAATTGTTCTTCTCTCTTTCTCTTTCTATATATATTAGCTTCTATTAGTTTAGGATCTGGTTGCAAAATAATTAGATATTTTAAAAGTTTTATATAAATTTCATATAGCAACAAGTATAGATTAAAACATTACACATAATTTTAAAATTTATATTGTGATAAAATGGATAAAAAATACATTTTGAGTGGATTTTTTTTAAAAAAAATTCTCTGAACTAAAGAATTTCATTATAATAAGAAGGTGTTCCACTAATATATTTTTTTATGAAAATATCAATTATTTTTAAGAAATTTCCTTCATTTTACAATTAATTTTAATGTTTCCATAAGTAAAAGCTTGTCATAATCTTTTATTCCATGAATATAAATCTTTTATATTTATCATACAAGATCACAAATATAATATCAAATATTAATTATACCATAGATAAATCATACCATTATAGGCCTAACACTTAAAAAAAATATATTTATATTAATTATAAAGTATACTTAAGTTAGAAATAAGATATCTTCCTAAACTAAAAATATAAACAAAATTAAATTGATAAAAATGTTGAGACGTGAAATAATTCCTATACACTTACTATAAAATTATGTTTACTTACGATCCGTTTATATTAAATTTTATAAAAATAAATTATCCATATTATATTTATCAATCATAATTTTTTGTTATGGTTGCAAATATTGTTCATTTAAAAATCTTAATACCATAAATTAATTGCAAATATTCTAAGCCTAGCTTGTATATATATTAATCATAAATTAATATTGTGAAGATAATGATGTTCCTTTATCTCTAAATTAATAGAGTAAAGCAAATTGTTAATCTATAAAATGGTGATAACATATCCATCATAGTGTTAGTTAAATTTCTAATTAAAATTATATATTTTAAGTATTAGAATTTTCAAGGAGTAGTCACGGATAAAACTTAAAAGTGAGATTTATTAGCATAACTTTCTATATATTAAATAAGTTCAAATTAATAGTCAAGATGCATAATATAAAATATAAATATAAAAATAATTTCACACTCATTGAATATCTCAAAAAGTTGGTCCGCATCGGTGATTGGAAATAATTGTTCATCACATTTTTAATGATCATGATGCCGCTACATTCTTTAACAAGTACATTGGGATCAAGAGGAACATGGCTTCAAACTAAATATAAACATGTTGCTTTTACTTTTTACCCTCAGATTACGTTTCTTGGTTAAGTTTGAGATATATAAAAGAAATTTCCATCTTTCGATATGAAATTTCTCAAAAGCTATGCTAGCAGTTCTTATTATTTTCAAAAAAATTCGCATTAGCATAAACAACTTCACCATTCATAAAAATAGCACAGCTCACAGTTGTTAGACTTTAGGGTCATTTTGATGTCTTCCTATAAACAATTCACACTCTTGCACCAGTATTTAGACTTAGCCTAAGTATGACAAACACAAACAAATAATAGATTAAAACCAAATACAAACATTTATATTCAAAAATAGATTTAAAATGAACAAAATAAAAATATAAAACCAATCTAAGCTTTAAACCTAAAAGTCTAAAACTATACATCAATATCCTTAATACACGTATTTCTCCTTATATTGATTGACCTATCTATTTCTTGAGAAATAAAAAAACATGTAAACACTCAATTCTACAATATATTCTAATCTTTAACTAATTATCATTTTAGTTCGTGGCCAATCATAATATATTTGATCTTTCCTTTTGTTTTGTTCTAGTCTAACACCTCTCCTCCATATTCTTTTGGAAGATGAAGGTTTTAATTATTTGAAATGCATGACTAATTTTATTCCTACTTTTTGAGAAAGATACACTAAAAAAAATGGGTGTTTTGTGATGATAAATTTTTGTGATTGTATAATTGACAAAAATATATTTAAAATATAGGTTTAAACATCTTCATAAAATGAAATAAAGTAGTGTTTATTTTTTTAATTTTATTATACGTTTGTAAAATAGTTAAAAGTCAGTCTAATTACATTAGCATCCTGTCCAACTAAAAAAATTTAGCAGAAACGTAAACCATAAAAAAAAATTTTAAAAATTCACCTCATCTTACAAAGTTCACACTCGCTCGTGCACTACATCAGACATGTAGGTAGGTTCATAATTTCACGTTTCTTCTGTATCCAAATGATTGTGTGTTTCTTCTTCTTCTTTTAGGTTCACTTTTTATCTCTCGTCAATTTGGTTCTCATTTTAGAATTTTCATTTATTGCTTAGATTTTATCTTTTACTTCACCTAATTTGCTTAGATTTTATATTTGTTCTCCATTTTCATCTTCATTGTATGATTCACATTTATTCTCCAATTTGATATTTAATCTCAGATTTCATATTCGCTCTCCAATTTCATATTCTCTTCTATTTTTTTAGCAACACTATCACCTTTGTTCAAAGTAAGCTCTCTCTCCCTCTTATATTTTTCTTTTTTTCAATCATTTTGTTGTTTTTCCTATCTTGAATTCCTATTAATTTTATCCTTTAATTTGTAAATGTATATGCATGAAGTAGAAGTTATAATGATAGATTTTATTAAAATTTACTTTTCTATTTTAAAAAACCAAAATTAGTGATTGGGTTTTGTTGAGATTCTTGTATGAATTCAAGAAAATAATTATGGGTTATTGAAAGTGAAATTTTAGGTGTGGCCATCAAATTCAAAGAAGAGTGGCTTAATCTTAATATTGCAAAGGACATATAAGAAGGATAACTCAAGCTCCCAACACAGGTTTTTTCAATTTTGATATTTAAAGTTGAAGGAAAATGGAAAAGGGAAAATGATTGGTCTGAGAATATAAGTTTTTGTCACATTTCAAGCATAAGGAAGAATTATTTTTTTTCTAAGATAAGTTAGTACAATTGGAGAGCTATTGAGTTTTCGTAGTTACTATTGTTGAATTTAAATTCACAAGTTATAATAGATAGCCTTTAACACAACATATATGCTAATCCAATTTTTAATTATTTTCCTTCTCAACTATTCTATGGAACCCTACTCCAATACCCTTAGAACGTACGTATGTCCCAAACTAGCATAAATTTATAAAGGTAAAGAGAATATTAATTTAGGAGAAAGATCCTCCAACCTTGGAGGTTTAAATAATAAACTTATTAGATCCTTAGAATGATAGTAAAGGTCACCTTTTTTTTTTCTTAAGACTATGAGGAAATTAAAGGAAAGTAATGCTTGCTAGTTGTTACTATCCTGTATCCAAGGTTTAAAATTACCAAAATTTATGTAAGAAAGAATAGGAAGAGAGATGCACCAAATCAAACACCAAGAAATAAGAGAGAAAATAACTAACTACTGAGATGGTAAGAAAAAAGGGAAGGTTAGCGTAGTATGGATGTATGGTGGCTGCTCAAAAGGGTTATATATGGTTAGATGAGGAAAATGTGGAGGATAGGTTGGAATTTAGTTAGAATCTAAGAAAGCATAGACATTCTTGAATTAATTATAATCATTGCTATATTTCTTTTTTACTAGGATAACAAGGCTACTATAAGGGATAATGCTAGGTTTAATTATCCTAGCTTGTAACATTTGTGACAATTTTTTCTAATTCATTTTTTAGCAATATGGGTACCTATATGGTTGTATGTTAGGAATAAAGGCCTCTTCCTTTAAGATAATAGCATGATCTTGTTGTCTCATGGGCCAAAGTCCTTGTGGTTCCAAAAAAACATTTGGAAACATAGCAAGGACATCCTCTATATTCATAATTTCTCCTTCTAACTTCTCCTTTCTTCTTGCCATATGTTGATACGACACATAATACCTTTCTTCTTCATTCAGTATGGCCTTCATCGTTACCTTTCAAGAAGCATGTGCTTTACATAGGGAAGGACCACCTTTCAACACTCTCTTACCTCCCTAATACTAGCCAACCAATCCATTCCCAATACTATATCAATACCTCCTAACTCCATAATAATTTTTTTTTATCAATATCAATTCCTTGAACCTATTTCTTTAGGTGATTTCACATCTTATTTTTCCTTTCTTTAGCTCCATTTACAACTTCCATTATGTACTTTAGGGTATTTTTCATTTGTAACTTCATTTATTTTACTAGATTCTTGGAGATAAAATTACTAGTGGCCCCATACTTTACAAGAACCAACACTTGTCTCTCCCTTAAATGAGCCCGTGTTTTGAAAGATGGATTTGAGGTCAACCCTTTTTTGTTGTTCAGAGATAATTGCAAGGTTTTCTCCTCCAACACTAATTCTTCCTTCTTGAGCTTTAGTTATTCCATTTCATCATTTTCCTCCACCTCTTCTTCCATTAGGAGCAATTGAAAATATTTTATTTTACACACATGTTCATGTCCCCATTGTTCTCCTTATTTGAAACATAGTCCTTTCTTGCTTCTTTCTTGCAACTCTACTCAAGACAAGATCCTTCCCATATTCCATTTTATTTCACCATTACTCACCTCCCTTGGTTTTGGTTTAGAGGGTAAATTATTCCTTTGATTAGAATTTTGGTGTATAATACACCCCTTGTTTATGTCCTCCATGGTGATCGTCTTCATACTTGAACTTCCTTTCTCCTTTCACCCTCTTTTATCCTCATCCCAACTTCTTCCCTTTCTCAATGCCAAACTTTTTCCTCTATGAGGAGCTCAGTCCATTAATTTAGATAAGGTTCCTAAGTGGACCAACTTTATCTCAACTCGGATTTCTTCCTTAAACCCATTGAGAAAAACTATGTCAACATAGCTTGATCCGCTGCCTTCAATGGAGCTGCGACCATCTCAAACTTCTCCCTATACTCTATCATGCCTAGCAAAGGTCCAAATGGGTTTGGTACTAAACCTAGATGAAACCTTCGTATGATAGCATCCTTGAACGATTCCCAAGCTCTAGTTGAAGTTTGTCCTTCACACCATTAAAACTAGTTTAGTGCTCAATCCTCTATGACGACCACCACTAGCTTCAATTTCTTATCCTGGGTCACTCAATTTAATCATAACTATCTTTCTACCTTCACGATCCACCCATATATTTCATCACCATTTAACAAAAGGATGTCAATTTTCCTCCCCATCAACGCTTTTAGATTAAACAAGTCATTGCCTTTGTGTCATGCTAAAGAATGTGATGTTAGAAGATCTAAAGGAACAATTAACTAAAGCACAAAATCATATGAGGCAACAAATGAACAAGCATTAGCAAGATATTCAGTTTGAAGTGGGAGATAAGGTGTATCTCAATATCCAACCTTATAAACTAAAGAGTATAGCAAAAAGGGTTAACGAAAAACTTAGTCCAAAGTTCTATAGACCTTATGAGATTGTAGAAAAACTCAACATTGGGGCTTATAAGCTGACGCTACCAGAAAGGATTCAAGTACATCCAGTGTTCCATATTTCTAAAGATATTTGTGGTAGTAGAAGTGAAAAGCCAGCCGTTGCCTCCTTTTTTTAAATGATGAATTGGAGTTGAAAACTAAGCCTAAAGTAGTTTTAGCAATAAGGACCAATCATTAAGGAATAATTGAGATCTTGGTGAAATGGGAACAATTACCTGACTTTGAGAACTTATGGGAAATAATGGAAAATTTATAGGAGCAATTTCTTGAATTTCACCTTTAAGACAAGGTGAATTTTAATAAAGGAAGAGATGTTATGGGCCTATACCCAAGGCACAAAATTATCAAAGTTCATGTAAGAAATAATAGAAAGAGAGGTGTACCAGATCAAACCACTAGGAATGAGAGAGAAAATAACTATTTGCTAAGATGTCAAGGACAAAGGGGAGGTTAATGTAGTATGAGTGTATGGTTGTTGCACATAAGGGTTATATGGCTGGATGAGGAGAATTTAGAGGATAGGCTAGAATTTGCCTGGAACCTGGGAGAGCATAGGCACTCTCGAATTTCCTATAATAATTGTTATCTTCTTTTTTCTTTACCTGCAAGCATTGTTGTACTGGGTTTGTTGGAATAGTTAGATTCCTCATACATAGATTTTTCCTTCATTACCTTAATAAAATTTTTGGTGCCTAACATTTGGTATTAGAGCTCTTGTCAACATAGGTTGATTTATTTCCCTCAATGGAGTTACTACCATTTCAAAACTTCTCCTTATCATGCTCCCAAACACTTAGCAAAGGTCCAAATAGGTTATATATCAAACCTAGCTGAAACCTCCATATCACAACATCCTTGAATGACTTCCAAGTTTTGAGCAAAGTCTGTCCTTCACTCCATTGAAACTAATTTAATGATCGATCCTCCATGGTGACCCTCACCAGCTCTAATTTCTCATTCTCTACTACTTCATTTAATCAAAAATATCTTTATACCTTCACAAATCACCCACATGCATCATCACCATTGAACACAGGGATGTCAATTTTTCTCCTTGTCAACACTTGTAGATTAAACGAGTCATCATCTTTGTATCTTGCCGAAGAATATGAGTCTCTGTGATTGTTTCCATTCCTTGTTGAAGTCAAGCTTTATGAATAAGGACGTCTCCACAATGACCTTCCCCGAACTCTACATCTATTGCATTCTAGTAAAAGTTATCAGAGCTCGTTAAACTGTGTCTGGCTCTTTATCCTTAATTCCTAAGTATTACTATAACATCTTAATAATGAAGTTTATTTTACACTTAAGTCGTACACATGGTTCTATTATTAGATTGTTACTTCATGGTACAGAATCTTTACAAAATAAATATTAGTGAAAACACAGTAAATTTTTTTTTAGAATCTCTTTATATAAAATGCAAGCCTTGTCAAAATAGTGGTCGTAACAAAATATAAATAAACAAGCATCCTCGTTCACGCTTAATTCGTTAATGCTCTCAGTTATTTCCATTGTTCTTTCTTCTCTAATAAACAATAATGTAGTTCATCACAAATACAAGCATACTAAAATTTATACAACTTATAATTTTACAATCCATAATTATATATACTTAATTAAGTTAAGGCATTAATTCGTTTACATACTTAATAACTTATATAATTAATTCTACCATATTCATATTAATTATAATAAATTAAAAACTATATACTACTTATTTAGTTACAATTATCTATCTATTTACAATTTGTACATTATTAGTATAACAAACTTTCTTCTTCTTCTTCTTTAGAGCGGTCACACAAACGCTTCAAGTATAGGGATCTCGATGTTGTAGCCACAAGCTTTCATCTATCGCCACAAAGGTTCCATTCGACATCTCCTAGAAAGCTTGGAAGGAGAATGGATCAGGGCAAGGCGAGTTACCCTAGGAAAACCAAACATAAGACGTGCTATAGTAATGAGATAGCATCTAAAGATCGCTCTCCCCTTTAGAAGAGGAGGAGTCTACAGCCGATGCAGGTGGAGTTTGGTAGCTTGGTGGTGGTGGAAATACCCCATTAGGATGAAAGGATTCTAAAGGTATGGTGAGTTCTATGGTCAAGAAGTTTGGGCTCATAACAAAAAACATAAATATATGGCTTAAGGAGAAATAAATCCATACATTGGTTCTGGCAATGATGAACAGCCTGTGATCATTTGTTGACCAATTTACACAAGAAAAACTAGTCCTTAATTAAGCATATAAATTACGCAAGTCTCATAAATCTTTGGGATCACATAATAGATATCATTTGACTATCTTCTCATTGATGTCTTATATAATTTCTCTCTTTTCTTTATCATTCTCTTAGTGATAATCTAAGACATAGACATACATTACTACTTAATTAAACAATATCTTCTCATTGGCTCTACTACTCTATCTTGTATTCTTAGGACATGAGCTCATTCCTTCATGGTGTCACCATCATAAATATTGAAGACATGGCATCTCATAATTGAAGGACTTCTGGAGAACCCTTTTGTCTCCATTCTAGAAGGACCTAGTGCCTTTGGAATATGCACAAGATACATTAAGAGTAGTATTAAATTTTCACATAAGTTATTTCTTTAATGATCTCTTAATTAACTAGGTTCCTTTTTAAAGGCTTCCAAATAATATTCATGCTCAAACAATCCAACCAATATGCCATGAACATTTAATCTTTAGTTTTAGATTATTATACATCACTATCCACATATGATTATCATCTAATACATCATTCTCTAGTCAAACATGAGTAATTTCCATACACTTTGCATTCCTCTTTATGTACTCATAAAATAATACAAGTTGGGATGTTATTCTCAAGTAAAGATTTATCTTTAATTCAAGACTTTCTTATTTTGTCTTGATGTTATTATCTTTGGTAGCATGTAAACTTACTCCCATAATTTGTCCAACTTGCTTAATTCTTAAGATTAATGATGAATCACTTATAGGATCTTAGTCCACTTATCCTTCTAAGTTACTTTCCAACCTTTTCTTTTCTTAAAGGTTAAGTTTTTCTTAATATCTTTAATGAAAGATTATGGTGTATAAGATTTTCTTCTCTAATTGGCCAAATGGGCCTTTTTAATTTACTCTTTATGTCCTTACATTGAATGTCTTATGCACAATTTACTTAATTCAAGTTTAAGTGTTATATATGTTTTACGCTTCTTCATAACTTAGTAGTTAGATTTTCTCTATTAGTAAACCTACTTGTTTGCTTCCTTACTCATAAACTTTAAGTTTTTTACTCATGTCTTATTTAATTATCTTTAAATATCTAAAATATCCTACTTGCATATTTATTACCTAGATGTTCGAATTCACCTTGTCTAGTCCTAAGGCCTTGTGGATAATTTTCTCCCCTTAGAAAGGTGATATACACTAATTAGGATTTAGGCTATTAATCAACGCCAACCTTAGAAATTTTTAGGACTTTTCTTCCTTGTCTAGTGAGCCGGATGCTCTTCTTTCTCCCTCTACTCCATAATTAATTTCTAATCTCCTCCTTAAGCTCATTTAGATCCACTCTTAAATTCTAACAAGGTTTTATTTTAACTACTTCTTACCAATTTTGTCCAACATAATCAAATCGTACCCAACCATTACCAAATCTCTTTCAAATTTAAAATTCATTCCTTAAACTTGTTTATGCTCCACTTTACACATTAATAGAAATTTTAACTCAACTTTATCTAATTAATTAGAGACTTGTTGAATTCTCTAGGTGGCCAAAGTAAGGTTTCTTTTTCCTTAGTTTGTTCTCTCTTGGTCTTGGTGTTATGGATTTTAGTATGTTTTCATCCAAATCAACCAAAATGGCCGAATGATCATTTTACCAATTTCAAGTCCCTTTCAAATTTATAATTCCATAGTTATATTTGATTAGGTCCCTCTTTATATCCTAATCAAAATTTTGAACTCAAGTTTCCCTAATTAATTGGGAAGTGACCGAATGTTATAGGTGCTTAAACAAAGGTCTTTTTTTTGTTGCCACTTGACCTTGGTGTCGTGAAGCTTATCACTTGGTTCATCATATGTCCTCAGATTCATCTATAAATTTTCCCTACTTCATAGTTTTGGTCATGGTCATTGAAGGTCTTAAGTGACTTGTGCTACTTTGGTTCCAAAATTCCACCTCTACCCTTAGTAGTGTTTAAGTCCAAGTCTAAGTCAAGTTTATAGATCTTATGGTATAATCTTTCTTAGTATTTTAAGGCTTTTAATATATATGTCCAGATCTGGACTCTTAACAAAAACAACTTCATGATCAAATATTTTAAGAAAAGAAATAACAAAGTTTCTAACTTTGAACATAAAAATCTTAAAGAAAACATCTTTCATGAAAAACAAGTGTAGATCTACTAGATCTACTCCAAGATCTATCCATCCCTTACTTTGAGAACTATAAAAATTTTCTCATAAATACTCAATCTTCCCCAAGGCATCAAATTTGATTTTTAAGAAATTTTAACCGATTAAATTATTCCTAAGGTTGCAAGAAGCACTTTAATCCATCAAAACTTCTCTTTAGCTTCCAAAGATCACTAAAAATTTGTGATCCTAATATTTAACCATCAAGGGAAGTTTTTAGCTCCAAAAATTTCAAACAAAAAAGGATCCATAGATCTTAGAGAGGGATCCACCATAAAGAAGAAAATCAAACCATAAATACAAGATTTAAAGCTTAGAAATATATAAGGTAAAATCATACTTGTTGAAGACTTTTGTGATGGGTTTGGTGGGGCTTTAATGGCTGTTCTTGCTCTTTCTGGGTTGTCCATACAAGATCTCTTAATGGTGGTGGTGGGGTTTTATGGTTTTCTCTTGATTTAACTTAAACCTCAAAGTTGGAAGTTTAAGCTTAGTATAAATTTTGGATTTTAGAATTAGTTTGAGTTTAGAGAGTTTAGAGAGTTTAGAGCATTCTATAAGTGTTTAGAAGATGCAACATGAAGCAAATGAATCCTCCCAAAGCCAAAATAGAATTCAACCACTTAAGGATAATTTGGGAATTGATTTCTTATTTAAGGACATTTTGGTATATTTTCATGTAACTTTTATTTTCTAAAATAAATGTAAATGTAAGGAATTATTCTAGGATTATATTAAACAAGATTAATTTACTTTAACCATGCTTAATTTTATCTCTTATTTATTGTTTTTGTCTTATATGTCATAATTGAAGTGATGGCTCATGGGATGAGTCACCATCTTATTTTTCACATCCAATTTCATGCTCGATGAGTGGGACCCACTCTTGGCTCCTACTTCACATTTTCTTTCCCTCTCGACCTTCCAAGGGTATTTTGGTAATTTTTCTCAGCATTTTCTAGGTGGTTCCCAAATTTTTCGTCCAATGATTCTAACATTTATTGGTTCATCTCAAATCATTATAATATCATTTTTCATTTTCTTGGAAAAAATTTAGCCCTTGGGGAAGACAAAGTTTTCTAAGGGTGTTTCGAGCATTTTTGGAGTTTTCTAATGGCTTTTTCGCCATGTCTTTGTTCATAGTCTTTTCTTATGACTTTTCAATCATCCTTTATGTATTCTAATTTCTTATAATATCTTTTAACCTTTGTTTTAGGTTTTTCCTACATATTATTTGAGTAATCCTAGTGTTGAGGCATTTTTGTTATTTGCTAAAAAAATTTTAATTTCTCTGTCTTTCGATCTTATCTCTATTTTATTTATTATTAAATGGTATTTGTAACCTAGAAAGTCCATTTTAAGAAATTATGGATGCTACAAATACGCTCCAAAGTTTCCACCCTCGACTTCATGATTGTTTTTGTGCTAACTATATAAGCTCCCTGAACTAGGAGCTTTGATGCTGAATGTTAGGTACCAAAAATTTTATCAAGATAATGAAGGAAAAATATATGTATAAGGAATATACTATTTCAGCAAACTTGGTACAACAATGCTTGCAAGTAAAGAAAAAAGAAAGATAATAATGATTATAAGCAATTCGAGATGCTTATGCTCTCCCAACTTCCAGCCAAATTCCAACCTATCCTCTAAATTCTCCTCATCTAGTCATATAACCCCTCCACGCAGCAACCATACACCTACACTACACTGACCTTCCCTTGATCCTTTCCACCTTGGTAATTAATTATTTTCTCTCTCATTCTTTAGGGTTTGATCTAGTGCATATGTCTTATTATTCTTTCTTACATGAACTTTGGTAACTTTGGACCTTGGGTACAAGCTCATAATACTAGGCCACTACAAAACACTTGTCTTGTTCATAAAGATTCTTTAAAGTGAAATAATCAATTAAAAGTGGAATTAATCAATTATAAAAGTTACAGAATGCCTAAGTAATAGATTATCAATGATAGGAATCAATTACCAAGCTTAAGGTTTGAAATTTTTGAAATGTTTCTCAGTTATAAAGGTTTAAAATAACACATTTGAAACTACCGTCTAAGTTTACATATAAAAAGTTATTTCTAACCCATTTTTCAGAAGAGAGAGAAATAAAATCAAAGAGAACAATAAGAGAAAGAATTTTTATAATTTTATTTGTGAGAGATTTGATTTAAAGTATGAAAGTTTTATCATTACTTAGGATTTTTCATTGTATTAAGCTTTAAGGGTATTTGTATTTTGATCTTCTTCTACTCTTCTCAATATTGATTGTTAATTCTTGAGAGGAATGATTCTCTCTCGAACGTGGTTGCGTTTTGTGCAAAGAAGATGATCTTTGCTTGGTCTTGAGACTTTAAGTAAGGGATCTCAAAGTGATTGTTTGTAAAACAATTCTGCATATAGTAAAGAAAATCTCAAGTCGTTCTTAGGGACTGGATGTAGCTCTCTGTGGTTGAGAGTGAACCAAAATGAATTCTCTTGAGTGATCTTCACCTACCCTACACTTTTACATTTCAACACCTATTATATGTTCTGCATTACCTTTAGTTCTTGATCAATCTTTATGGCTTCACTCTGATTTTCTTGAATTTATCATTAAGATTATACTAATGTTTAGTTATTGTGTAATTCATGTATCATAATCAAGTTTTTTGGGTGGCTTAAGTTTTTTGGCCTCACTATTTTTTAATTGGTTGGATAAGTTTGGAAAAAAACTGTCAAATCTAATTCAACCACCTCTTAGGTTTGCGGCTATTAGATAAACAAATATGACAATATAAAATCACTTTAAGCTCAAATAAGGCAAGATTCTTAAGATTTACTCTAACCTCTAATCAACCACCACTTGAGCATCTTCCAAGACTCAAAATTTTTAAAATCTACACAAAAATTTTAAAATATAATTTCAAAAAATTTTAACTGATTAAAATGCTCTAAAAGCATCAAGGAGCATTTTAATCCATCAAAACTTCAACTTATCCTTCAAAATTTATTTAAAACTTAAATATGCTTATTTTAATAGTTTAGGGTAGTTTTAAATAAAATAATACTCAAGGGGGTTAGATCTTGGAGTTTAGAGAAGAGATCCACAACGATGAAGAAGAATAGACAAAAATAATTAACAAAAATATTTCAAAATTTTTAACGGAAGAACATCATACTAGTTGAAGCTTTATAAGGAAAGCATGATACATTTTATGATTGAGAATCACCCTCTTGATGGCCTAGGACGTGAGCTTCATAAGAGGAAAGGAAGAGTTTTTTTTTTTTTTTGTTAATATTTGAGCTTAAGCTTCAACAATGGAAGCTTAAGCTTAAACTTAGGTTTTTTAGTTTAGGGGAAGGTGAAGGATGAAATATTGAAGTCATGAAATGGCTAAGTGTTTTGGGTGAATTTTAGTAAAGTAAAATGATGACTTTTACTCCAAAGTTAAATTCAGCAACCGTGGGTAATTAAGGAATAAATTTCTAATTAGAGGTAAAATACAAATTTCACTTGTAATTTAAATTCTTATAATTAAGTATAAAATGATGCAACCTTCTCTCTAAGACTAACCATGATTTATGTAACCTAACTATGGTTACTTGTAGCTCAACTATAGTTAATGTAATCTAACCATATTTAAAGTAACCTAACCATGCTTACATTCTCTTTCCTTCATTATGACATGATGACTCATGGTTTTGGGATTTGTATCCATTTATGATGAGTCTTATAACCTAAAAGAATGTTTTAGTAGATAAGCACAAGTTGTGGGTCTTTACTAATAGTTTCAATCATGTCCGACCTATCTTTGCATGACTAGGGGTATTTTGGTCATTTTTTGAGGTTCTCTAGGAAAGTGCCCAAACATTCCTCTTAAGATTCTATCATTTGTTTAGTTTTTCAATTTTATTCCTAAGTTGGCCACTGGATTTTAATGGCAGTTTGGTAATTAATAAAAAACTTAGGTTATTTGTGTCATCTTTAAGACTTTACTCTAAGGTTTCACCCCTTATCTGCCTCTGGTTTTATTATAGTAGCATAATTGTAATTACTGAAAGGTTCTAAATCCTTCAAAGATCCTAAACTCCTACCTGAGATTCCTATACTTTATCTACTATTATTTTTATGCTAGGGGTATTTTTATAATTATGGAATAATTCTATTTTTCTTAAAGATTTCATGGATATTTTGATATTTTTGTAAAATCCTATTTCTCTTAGATATTTTAGGGGCATTTGCATAATTTTGGAAAGATTCTAATTTCCTTAGAGATTTCAAAGGGTATTTTCATAATTTCGCATCTCATAAAGATTTCTAATTTTTTAAATTTTTTAGATTTTTAATTTCTACTTTTGTTTTATTCTTAAATATATTAATTCTTAATTTATAAAATTAAGCTTAGATTCTTGGGGTGTTATAGTTTTCTTCTTAAGGAAATTTTATGAAGTCTTTCTTTAAATTTAAAATAGTTAAAGTATTGTACTTATTAGACAATTTGATGAATAAAATTCATGTCTTCAGAAAATATAATTATAATCCATTTTCTATTTTTCTTGTCTTTAAACTAGTAGTAACTGAAATGTCTTATTGGTTGTAAAAATGAATATTAGCGGCAAAAATATTCAAATGGAAAATTATCCAAAATTTGTTGCAAATTTGGTCACATAATCCACTGATGGAGACCAATTTTGTGGCTAGATTTTTAGTAGTAAAATCAATTGCTAAAGATGAGTTGCAAAAATCGATCATTAATACATTTTCTCTAAAACCTATTTTTCAATTTTTGTAACAAATTTGGTGGCCAAATTTTGATTCCAAAGTTGGTCGTTAATATTGTTCCAATTGAGACCAATTTTGTGACTAAATTTGTCATAGTAACTCCTACCCCAAATTTTCTATTTTTACAAAAATTCATTGAAGTAAGTTTGTTTATATTAAGTCTATAGCCAAAAATTATTTATAAAAAATTAGAAACCTTTAACCCTAAACAAATTAACATAAAAATAATATACTCCATACATATGTGAGTTCAAGTAATTACTAATAAATCTAAAAGCATAACATAATTTGGTGGTTACTAAAAAATCATAAAGGTGGATGACCAATGCTAAAAGGTTCATTAGTATCATGATGATCATCAACAAAAGCATTATTATTAAGTTCATCCTTTGTAGGGCTAAAGCATCATTTCTTGCCAAAGAACCTTTTTAGTTTGAGTTAGCTTTGCTAGTTGCCCATCTAGCTTTAATTTTGTCTATTTCAACTCCTCACTTAGGTTGATGATAATATGTTGATAATCGATCCCAACATTAGCATCACTTGAGTACATTTGGAGGATTATGTTATAAACCATGACCTAGATAACACAATCCATACACATTTCTCTTCTTGTTTCGTCTTTAAACAACATCCAAAAAAATGATGTCACAGACCATAAAACTATTAGTAGATCCATGTATATGGTCTTGAAGGGAGTTGGCACAATGACATACAAATTCCACCTATAAAATATACTTAGATGTAAGTGTTTACAATAAAAAGTAATAAAATAGTTCATAGTTAAAGTTGAAAGATACATACAACATTCTTTCTCTTTTCGTTTTCCCATTCTCCAACCTTATTCTTTTTGTCCTTTCCATACTATAAAATGCAATAGGATTCTAGTCAAGGTCCTTACTTTGCATATATAATATTGAGTTAAGTTTTAAATAAATAAAATTAACGAAGATAACTTAAATATATATTTTTTTTAAAAATTCCATTCTATTACAATGCAAAATACTAGATACCATCCTATTATAAGCCACCAATGTATAAAGAGGCTTCACTATCATAAGCCTAATTTTGCTTATCATTTCAATTTCAAATTTCTATCCAACATGATGAACATTCAAGTGTTACCTAAACTTAGGAGTAATTCAAAAGCCCTTATGTTTTTCAATTTATACCTTATTCATTGTATTCTTCATCATTATCAAACTTTTATTTTCAAACGTTACTCTAACTGTAATATTATATTGTGATAATCACTTATAACTTTTATGAATTATAATAAGATATGATGCATAAAATTAATGAAGAGTAGATAAGTATCCTAAAAACAAATTAAAATTTAAATGGAATGTTACCCGAAGTTCTTCAAACCACATGTTTCTAACTTCAGTATTGTCGCAACCGTAACGAGACGATGAACTCGCTAAAATATTAAAATAGAATTTTATTATTGATGTGGAGTCGCCACCAAATTTTATTTAAGGGAAAAAGATTTGGAAAAACCCTAACTCGAGGAAGAGATTTAGGTTCGAGTCGGTTACGAGTGGGGAAGGTGTTAGGCACCCAACTCGCCCGTTCCGAAGAACGGTACCCTTAAACTAAGTGTGTGATTTATTTGAAAACTATTTTCATCCCTTTAATTAGAAAATAAATAACTTGATGGAGGTTAGCCTGACAAGACTTGATCCTGCTCCTATGTATTCCTCGGTGCAATGGGAAATTCAAGGCTTACGTAGTTTTGGTTTGTTTTGAAGGCTTGACCTTCGAATTGCTTGAAAAGGGAAGGAATATTTTGAAAAGGAGTTTCTTGTTTAGAAAGGGCCTTCGGTCCACTCATGCACAAGGTCCGAGGCAGCTAAGGCAGCACAGGGGCTTATACAAACTACCAAATGCCGAACAGCAGGTGGACCGCTAGTTCCCTGTTTAGAGCCCGTCGCGTGAGATCGGAGATCCTAAAACATTTGAAAAAGAACTTTATTTTTTAAAGGACCTTTAGTCCACTCATGCACAGGGTCCGAGGCGGCTAAGGCAGCACGGGGACCCATACGAACTACTAAACGGCGAACAGCAGGTGGACCGTCAATTCCCCGTTTAGAGCCCGTTGCATGAGACCGTAGATCCCAAAGCATTTGAAAAGAATTTTACTTGAACATAATAAAGGTGAGAAAAGAAATGGCTTGATTTGAAAATTAAAGAAAGGAACTATAATTGAAGGAAGAAATTTGATTTTATTCGGCGGAGGGAATTGAATTTGATTTTTTGAAGAAAAAGACCTTATTTGAATTTTGGGAAGAAAAGAATTTAATTTAAATTTTGGGAAGTTTGGGGTTTAAATGGAATTTTGGGAGGCTTAGGGGTCAAATTGTGATTTTGGAAAGTGTAGGGGCATAATTTGAATTTTGAGAAGTGTAGGGGCACATTTGTGATTATGGAAAGCTTGGGGGCTTAATTGCAATATTGGAAGGTTCAGGGGCCACATGTAATACTGTAAAGTTCAGGGACCGGGTTGCAAGGAGGGCGAGCCAGCCTAATTAATTGGGGAACGAAAAAACAGCCAAACGTGGGGTTCGAACTGAAGGTGATGGGATTGCAAGTTGGACGCCCAGCCACTTGAGCCATCTTGCCCTTGTGGTCTATGCTTCATTCAATCATCATATCTATACAAAATGAGGCTCGTGTCTACTTCAAGTGAGTTTCAGTGGGTCCCATGGCTATTTTAGTTAATTTCACCTCTTTATATGCAACTCCAGAGGAGGCTCACCTCCCTTTACGTGATTTCAGGCTAGTGCACCCTTTTATACCCAAGGCCTTTGGCATTCCCGTTTTGGCTACACCATCCTCAGCCCACGGTGTGACACATTTTGAGCTGGGTGTTGGTCAATAGTCCATGACAAAGCTTGACTACTCCTTCCATTCTTCTGGTTGTTTGCACCTCCAGGGAGCTGATGCGATGGAAACTATTACAGGGTAAAGCTCGAGCATTTGACTGATGATCGGTCATGCAAGCATAGGGAACGTCTTAGTCGTACATGCTCTTTGTATGGGCTGATCTTGTATTTGGACCGCATTGATAATCTCTTGTTTCTGTAGCTCAAAACCCGCTTAGTCACTCATATGACCACTCCTTGCTGCGCTAAATATGGATAAGTTATTCGTGAATGCCTCCCTTGGCTCGCGGCCTTCACCTTATCTGAAGGCATTGATATGCCTTTTGTTATGTGCATTGTGCTTTTAGCCTATCAGGAGAAAACACTTTTCACTTATGACCGTGACGGATAGCATCTCAGTATTATGCCACATCACATAGCTCTTCCACTATGAGAATCTTCCATCTTAGTGAAATGGGTTTGCTTATGAAGGATATAGATGTAGGGGTATCGAGTATGGCTTTTGCTCTCCGTTTGAGAGTCTTTCTAGTTCTAGGCTCAAGTGCCCCAAACCTGCCACCTATGACAATACGTGGCCGCTTGTTGCCATAGCAACCGGAGTGGTACCTCTAGCCTCAATACTTGCATAAGGGAAATTCATAAGATGGACGTCCGCATCTCTTAAGTAGGGTTAGAGTGTAGACGTTCTTGTAGTAAGTTTAAGGCATCACGAGCAACTTTAGTATGAGATCTGCTCTCTTCTGTTAATGCACCACATAAAGTATTTAAGCATATTAAAGAATCCAGCTTATTCTGGTCTGAGCAAGCACTAGCCTTTTAGTCTAGGACCCACATAGATATTTCTTGAAAGCGATAAGCTCCCAGAAGTACCATTAGCAGCAACGACACATTATCAACAGAACAAAATTTTCAACCACAAGTCACGTCTTTGTTTCTGCACCTAGGTCAGCCTTTGATACGGGAATAGAGTGAACACATTTCCATCCACCATGCATGCACCCTATTTCACGTAGACGCACAGCGCTGGGTTCCATCTTATGTGGATGATTGGATGAAGTTTCGTTCGCATATATGGCTGGCTATACCCTTCTCACAGGGCTCTTGAGATTGGCCCCGGACCTTCCAAGAGCCAAACGAGGCTGCATGTGCTGTTGTTGGCCATTTATCTACTCATGGCTATTAAAACACAATATTTCTAGACTGAGGAAATACTCGAAACTTTGGTCGAATTTTTGCATATGGCTGCATCTCGTTTTGAAGGCATACGTAAGGTGTGAAGAGATTTCGTATATTCGTACCCAAGTGTGCAGGAGGAGGTTCATTTACCATATATGAACAGAGAACCATTGCCATAACAGAGACCTCCCGAGGACATGAATGTTTCAAAGCACCTCTACTAAACCGACGTCGAACACTATTGAATACACTCAAACGCCCATGAGTACTTCACGCCCGGCTCCAATCAGGATGATTACTACATATTTTATGGCTTTATCTAAGCCATGCATGTGCATCGAGGTTGGGTCCAGATGTTATGTCATAGGAAGCCAAGTCTAGGCACTTATGCGAACTCGACAAAGACCATACGGGGCTACCTTTATTACAAGAAGTGGATGCAGTTACCTCTTCAGCAGATCCTTGCATGAATCCCTTTACTAACCTTCCAAAGATGTTCCTGGTCTCGACCCTTAGGTGGGGTGCTCAACGTGATTAGCATTCTGCATGGTAGAGGTCCATCATCCCATACGCTAGCAATGATTGAGATGTCCAAGAACATTACAAAGTACAGTTTCTTCAACTGTGAACACGTGTTAGTTTCGATGGAGGATTCTCCGTTTCTGGACGAGCAGGGTTCATGGCATCAAAATGAGTACCCACAGTTTCATTGCAACATGCACATTCTGGGTTCCAAGATATGCTATTCCCAAATTAGCACCGAAATAGTTATTAACTTACACAACCATGTATTTGAGAAACGTATTTTCTGAAAGCTCTCCATGCTCACTGTAGGTTAAGGATCGTATCTCAAACAAATCATACTTTTCTATTCTCATAGCATCCATCATACCAGGACTCGATCGCACATCATCCAATGGATCCAACCGAACAAAGGATGGACACACAACAATTAACACATCAAGATTATCAAGCATTCTCATCATTCCAAAGATTATTTCATTCTAGTTTCGAATAGTGAAAGGCTAATGTGAAGAAAAGTAAACCTGGAGTGTCGACCAATGAAGAGTTGTACACAAGCTGCCCTCTTGGAGAGGAACCTTTCAAAGAAAACTCCAGCGAGAGAGCTTGAGAATTCTTTCCAGAACCACCCTCCTTTCTTCTTGCATGCACCTGACCTCTCCTCCTCTTTTTTCTCCTTGCCTCCGTCTCTTTTCTTCATCAAGAATCCTTCCTCCTCTATATTGGTGAGAGCCCACCCAAAAATAGCCAAGACGAGCTTCCTCCCCCATCTTGAACCGAGACGTGCTGTCCTGGAAGAAAAACCCCCGCCTTCGTGCCTTTGGGGAAGAAAAAAATGAAGCCTCCCCTTTTAGAGGATCCGGAAAAAGCCCAAAATCCTACAGAGAGTCCCTTCCCAAAAAACTCTTTACTCCCCCTTTTTCCTTCTTTGATTTCTGTTTAAAATCTATTTTCAATTCTGTTTTTTTTTTTGTTTCTAAAATCTGTTTATTTTCTGTTTTTTGTTTTTTCTCTTTATTAATTCTGTTTTTTTTACTCATATTTTTTCTATTCCTTTTTTTTATATTGTTTATTATTATTTTTTATTTATTATTTTTTATTATTATTTGAATTATTTATATATTTATTATTATTATTTCTTTTTTTATTCGCTTTTCCATTTGTTTCAAATTGTATTTCAAAAATTTTTATTTTTATTTTTATTATTATTTTCCTTTGTTTTATTGTTTCTTTGTTGTTTAGCTATTTATTATTACTTATATATTTTTGTTTTTATTATATTTGTACTTTTTATTTTTCTGTTTTTATTTTTTGTCTATTTGTTTTACTGTTTTATTATTATTATTATTATTATTATTATTATTATTATTATTATTATTTATCTTTTATTTTTTTTATTTTTGTTGTTTTTTCCTTTTCAACCAAAATTTTTACTATTTTCTTTAATTTTTTGCTTCTTTTCCTTTTGCTGTTTTCTGTTTCCTTCCCTCTTGTTGTTTTCTGTTTATTTAATTATTATTTATTGATTTACATATTGGTTTCTTGATTGATTTTAACAATTGGGGGCCTCAGACAGAAATGGGTGGTTACAAGTATGAACAAAACTTCAAGTGAGCCACGAATAATAAAATTTAAACTTAATAATTTTGGTAACATTTGAATGCAAGAAATTGTTAATATGATTATTAATTTTTTATTGACTTCAGTAAACCAACATAAAGTTAATAATCATATGAAGTGTTAAAAAGAATAAAATAGTGGAGCTCTTGGGATAATTCATAACCTCCTGGTAGTAGGATCTCTTATTCCAACTATTGGTAGAACTAGAAGTATTTGATATGCGAAGAATAAAGGATGTAGGAAGGATGATCTAGATCTAATATCCACTCCTTCAAGTACTGAAGTTGACGTAGAAGGCATGCTTTTCCAGATCAGAAAAGCTTACTGCATGTGAGGGAGATGTCCTACCATAAATTCTTCACCTAACCTTTTGGTCGACATCAACCTCTACCTTTAATTATGTTGTTTGCCATATGTATGCATTTTAATGTTAGAAATAATCAATGGAAAAGGTTAAATATATTCAATATACTTCAATTATATATATATATATATATATATATATATACATGTATAGAAAGAGAAATTATATTTTTATCCTATTTTTTCAAACAATTAGAACCCATGTAGTTACAAAACTTCAAATGTATGTATTGAAAAATAATTAAGATCATCCATATAGAGATTTTATCACCATTCCAAAGAGTTCCAATTATTGAGCTTCAACTCTAACATAATTAACTACCACAATCTAATTTTCTATTAACACTATCTGGCCTTAGTTTGCTAATGCTAAGCTTAAAAAATCCTCAAACAAAAATATCATATGTCCGTGTGGAAAGTATTTAAAGATTATGTTATGTTTGTGCTACATCTCTATCACATGGGTATTTTGCTAGAAATAATAATAGGGGTTCTGACACGCTCGTCGCAAACGCGCAAAAATAATTTCTAGATTTCCCCCAAACTATTGGTATAGTATAAGGTGCAACCTTGGTCATCTCCTAAAGACCATTTCATATTCTTAAGCAAATTAGGAGAAAGTTAGAAAAAGGGGGTTTTGTAAATATGTGATATTAAGTGCTAAATACAAAATACAGAATGAAATTAATTTGACTTAACAATTATCAACTCAAGGAATTCAGAGGCTATTTTCTTAACTAATCATTGATCACTACAATCATGCATTGTGTTTATCAACCTAGGATCATCTGGAACCCCTAAAATGATCCTTGAATTCTCTACTGAGAAACCTCTCAGAATTTAATTGATTATGATCAACAAGATTTAGTAACCACTTAATCTTTCATCTAAACCAATTTCATAATCAGAATTCAATTGAAGTAAGTAATAAAATGAAAACCTTCAATTAAATTACTTAATCTCTACTCTTAAAACTTTTGGAAAATGATTTACCAATCAAAAACCAATTATAAATCAATTATACATTAATCAAAATACGTCAACCAATCAAACTTTGATTAAAAGAATAAAATTGAAGAATATAGTAAAGCAGAGTAGAAATCACTCAATAAGCATGTAAATAAAGATCAAGACCTCAAAGTTAAAATGAAAATAGCTTGAATCCTTGAATTGAAACTACAAACCTAGCCTTCCATAAAGGAGGCAAACTAACAACAAAGAAAAACTAAGCCTTCCATGAAGGAGGCAACTAACAATAAAGAAAAACTAAGCCTTCCATGTAGGAGGCAACTAACAATAAAGAAAACCTAAGCCTTCCATGTAGGAGGCAAACTAACAAGAAAGAAAACCTAAGTCTTCCATGTACGAGGCAAACTAACAAGAAAGAAAACCTAAGCCTTCCATGTAGGAGGCAAACTAACAAGAAAGAAAGAAAGATGGAAAATGGTATTGGAGTTAATCTCCAAAATGGTGTGTTTCTCCTCTTGTAAACCCTTTTATTTATAGAGGATTTTTGAGGCATCATCTTCAGAAAGTCACCAACTAGGATATTACTTTTCTACCCTTTTATTGCTTTCACATGGGCTTTGTCGAAAATGCAAAACACTTTTGAATTTTTGCCACCAATGAGCACAACAATTTTGACTTTCTTGCACCGCAATTTCGGATGTTCACATGTCCGAATTAGAGCTTGACTTCTGAACAAAAGTTGTAGCCCCGGATCTTAGCTGTCCAACAAATTTGATTTCATCTCAATATGACTTCTATATCTCAAGATATGGTCGGATCTTTGCACACTATTCAAATTCCACGTCAGCAACACTATCTCATTTTTTGAAATAATTTCGGAGTCCTAAACATCCTATTTAGAGTCTGATCTTGCTTTGTAACTATGGACACTTCTTTAAGCTTTCATTCAAGACAGATTTCATGACTTTTGGATGTCTAAAACTCCTATTATGCTCAAAATACTATAATAGTGTCATTTTAATCGGGTAAGCAAAGAAATTCAATTAAACTTCATATGAACCCAAACTCATAAAATATGACAAAGATCACTTAATTGAACATATAAGAAGTCTTAATGAGATAAAAGTGAGAGATAATTATTTATGAAATCTATGCTTATCAAATTCCCCCCACACTTATCTTTTGCACGTCTCGGGCAAACTTAAGTTAAGGATTGGTGACTATTTTTTTTTTTTTTGAAAGAACATCAAAGTTTTGAGTTGATTTCTCAAGAATTCACAAAATTTCATGAAGCATTATTTCATCACATTTTTGAAATTACTTAGAAAGACAACTTTAATTTGAAAAACATAGATTGAGAAAGATAAAACCTCACATGATATACTCTGAATCTCTCAAGTGTTTGATTTGGTAAGTGTTTCTCTCAAATTCAATCCATGAAAGATGAATTATCATAGGCTTGCATATCTTCTACTTCTCTACTACTATGTACACATGCAATGCACAAATCAAGAGGTCTTTATTTTGGTTATAACTGGATTAGAAAGATGAAATGATATATTGAAAAGATACAATGTTAGACCAAGGAAAATGGTGAGGATCGAGAACTGAGTCTAAGTGCAAGTGTGAGAAACAAATATTACTTCTTCCTTCTTCTTTTTTCTTTTCTTTTTTTTTCAATATAATAGTTTATTTATTAATTTCTTGCTTCAGTTTTTTTTTTCAACCATGATATTGATGAACACAACAATAATCTCCCCCACACTTATTGAAACACTTATGGTATGATAAATCCAGTATTCCTCACCTTCTATGGTCAGACAAAGTTGTTTTTTTTTTTTTGATTTGTAGTAGCTAAAAGGAAGAAAAGGCTAATCGGCTCAAAGGGCTGATCAAAGGATAAAATTATATGGTTTGGTTATTTGGCCAAGTGGTTTGTTCAAGAAAAACAGTGCCTCAATCATTTTTGTACAATTCATGTGAAAATGTAGATTCAAAAAGAATCAATGCAAAAGTTCTGAAGTAACATATTCCATGGATGAAAATCACACAAGAAATAAAATAATAATAATAAGGCTCAAAATCTCACAGGTAATATATTTATCAAATCTAATCTATCCAGTTCAAATATGTGTTGCCAAACTAATTATTCTCGAAATGTAAATCATTTTGTATCAATTATTTTATGAAATCTAAAGAAAAACATACTTCCACATTCAAAATATTTTTTTTTTAATCATAAGATGCGTATCAAGAGTCAAGTGTAACTCCTTACTCAGCCATCTTACTCAAAGCAAGTTTATGATTCTAACCTAATTTTTTTTTTGGGTTTTTTTTTGTTTTTTTTTTTGTTTTTTTTGTTTTAGATATCGGACCATCCTCCCCCCAACCTATCCAAGACATTGTCCCCAATGTCTTAGATAAAAATTATATAACAGGAAAAGAAATGTGAGAAAACCACCAAAGTAAGGAAAAGTTATAACCGAAGAGTGGTATCTGGTTCTCTTTTGTCTCTGCCATCCTGATTTGGTTGGTTCACCAGCTGCATTGCTTGACTGAGCTCAGATGTAGGATTTTGCAAAATCTCAAGTAGCTGTTCAACAGTTGAAGCAGATACTATGATGTTGTGCATGGATTGTGGCATGAACTCCTGCTCTACTGCATAATCTAAAAAGGATATCAAACCATTATAAAAGCCATTAATATTCAATAAGCCCAAAGGTTTTTTATGAAAATTCCGATAGGCCCAAAATATAATGGTAAAAATTTCTTCCATTGTTCCAAGACCACCAGGTAATGCAATAAATGCATTAGAATTAACCAACATGTGTCTCATACGGTCATGCATGGTTGCAACCTTCAATTCAGTACCCAGGGTCAAGTAGGAGGTGCTCCCATTTTTTAAGCCAACACCTAAGACGTTACACCCCTTTGTGAGTGCAGATCCTGCAACACATCCTTTTAAACCCTGAATCCCTCCCCCATAAACAAGATTGATTTTTCTTGCAGCTAATACCTTACCAAGGGTATAAGCTGCATGTTGAAATTCTCCATCCTTTCCAAGGTTAGACCCACCAAAAACACAGATAGTATTGATCCTATCCATATATGGTGTTTCTGTCTTTTTTGAAAAAATATGTCATAGAGGTTGATAATTTATAGGGACTCAATATCAGACAAGGAGATCGCTTGAATAGTGCGGGATCAGGATTTGGTAGCAAAAGTTTGAATTTTTGTTGCAAAAGTTTGAATTTTTGTTGCAAAAGTTTGAATTTTTGTTGCAAAAGTTTGAATTTTTTTGTTCAAGGAAAAGGTGAATGTCAGAGGGGAAAGACTTTAAGCAGGGGTGAAAATTTCAAAAAAAATGGTGGCCCAATAAATTGAAAAGACAATGTAAATGACAAACATACACGCATGAGAATGAACAGTAGTTGTGATTGTGGCTCACATCTTCCTCTGGTTTTACGTCCAATAACGACTGAAACGCCTTCTAAGAGTCGAGGATGTGCTTCCCATTCAGTTTTCTTGTAAACTGACAAGGTCTTTTAAAGTCTGATTCCCAAGACTATAACGTGTTTTTTCCTTACGGAACAGTTCAAACAAATCAAGAAGGACTCCTTGTACATGCCCACTAGGATGCGTCTCAAGAGTCTGAATGATATCATCCAATGACTCCTTACTCAGTCCATCCTTTATGAATTGAATTTTGTCCTCTCGATTTCTTGAAACCATTCCAGGGTTCTTGCATCTTGTGTTACAGGTCCATCTTGCACACCTGTAGCAAACTCCAATTCTTTTTGCCCTTCTCTTCTTTGCATAGGAACTTCTTCCCATACCTGGCATGTTCTTAACAAATGACTCTTGAAATTCACCTGCTAAACGTACCTTAACTTCAATGATCCAACGGACATCTTCTGGAAGGCCTAAGAGTGTTAATGCCCTCAATCGTTCAAGTTTGCCATTGTAAATGTCTTTAAGAAAATTTCTGGGGAGAGTAGGGAACAAAATTTTGATCCTGGTGAGAGCTTTCTACATTTCTTAAACCACTCAAGTTATTATTCCTGCAAGATTAATGTGGTGTAATAGTTGGGATGATTTAAGAGGTGAAGAAGGAAGTTGAGAGATTAGTTGAAACTTATAAGCGAGGAATATGAGAGAGGGAGAGAGAGAAAGAGAGAGAAAGAGAGAAAGAGAGAGAAAGAGAAAGAGAGAGAGAGAGACTTCTCTTGAATTTATTGCAAGTATGTGGCATTGTGCAAATGCACTTCTTCTACCGTGTGCTTTTGAAAACCTTCGAAAAATGGTTTAAGACGATGTCTATTCACCTTGAAGATTTTTGCAGTTACCTCATTTTTTATTTCCACTGCACCATAAGGAAAAACATTAGTAACTACAAATGGTCCTAACCATCTAGAGCGTAGCTTACGAGGCATAAGCTTTAGCCGAGAATTGAAAAGGAGAACTTTTTGTCCAACGGAAAACTCCTTTCTTGCCAACTTTTTGTCATGAAGAGCTTTGACCTTTTCTTTGTAAATTTTGGAGTTTTCGTATGCTTCTAATCGAATTTCTTCAAGTTCCTGCAATTGAAGCTTCCTATGGATTCCTGCTTGGTCTAGATCCATGTTGCATTTCTTTACTGCCCAAAATGCTCTATGCTCTAATTCAACTGGAAGATGACATGATTTACCAAAGACAATCCTATAGGGAGACATGCCAATGGGTGACTTGTAGGCTGTCCTATATGCCCATAACGCATCAACAAGGCGCAAGCTCCAATCCTTCCTGTTAGGCTGAACTGTTTTCTCTAAGATTTTCTTGATCTCTCGATTAGAAACTTCAGCTTGACCATTTGTTTGAGGATGATATGGGGTGGAGACTTTATGCATGACTCCATATTTGCGGAGTAGGGCTTCCATTGTGCGGTTGCAAAAATGAGTGCCTTGGTCACTAATTAGAGCTCTCAGAATGCCAAACCTGCTAAAAATGTTAGACCTAATAAAATCTGCAACAACTCGAGCATCATCAGTACGAGTGGCTTTTGCCTCCACCCATTTTGAAACATAATCAACAGCTAGCAGAATGTAAACAAAGCCAAAAGAGACAGGGAATGGACCCATAAAGTCTATACCCCATACATCAAATACCTCACAGAAGATAAGTGGTTGTTGGGGCGTCTCATTTCTGCGCGAAATACTCCCTATTCTTTGGCACTGCTCACAAGTTATGCATAATCTATGTGCATCATGAAATATTGTAGGCCAATAAAAGCCTGAGTCTAGTACTTTTCTAGCTGTTCGTTGTGGCCCAAAGTGTCCACCACAAGCTAGGGAATGGCAAAAGGTAAGTACAGACTGAACTTCATGATCTGTAACACATCTTCTAATGATTTGATCACTACATGTCTTCCAAAGGTATGGTTCATCCCATATGTAGTGTTTGGCATCACTTTTCAACTTGGCAATTTGCGATTTGGTGAAGTGTTTGGGTATTTCTTTAGCAACCAGATAGTTTACCAAATCTGCATACCAAGGATCCTTCCCGTGCAAATGATAGAGATGCTCTTCTGGGAATGAATCTGCAATTGAAGTTTCTTCACAAGGTTGCTGGATCCGACTTAAATGATCTGCTACAAGGTTCTCTGCACCACTCTTGTCTTTGATCTCTAAATCAAATTCTTGCAACAGAAGAATCCAACGAATTAGTCTTGGCTTAGCATCTGCCTTCTTCAGCAAGTATTTCAGAGCTGCATGGTCAGAGAAGACAATAACTTTAGATCCAAGAAAATAGGAGCGAAATTTATCTAATGCAAACACAATTGCCAAAAGCTCCTTCTCAGTTGTTGTGTAATTGGATTTGGTTGCATCTAGTGTGCGAGAGGCATATGCAATGACATGAGATCTCTTGCTAACTCTTTGAGACAGTACAGCACCAAGGGCATAATTAGATGCATCACATATTAATTCAAATGCAAGCGTCCAATTAGGTGGTTGAATGATGGGAGTGGTTGTCAACCGCTTCTTTAGTTCATCTAATGAATCCTTGCATGCTTGATCAAACACAAATTTTGTATCTTTTTGTAGTAGTTTAGAAAGAGGTTGTGCAATCTTGCTAAAATCCTTGATGAATCTTCTGTAAAAACCTGCATGACCAAGTAAAGAACGTACTTCTCGCACAGAAGTGGGGTAAGGTAGAGAAGTAATAATGTCTATCTTGGCCTTATCAACCTCTAAACCTTTGCTAGATACCAAGTGTCCTAAGACTATACCTTCTGTTACCATGAAATGATATTTTTCAAAATTCAAAATCAGGTTAGTCTCAATGCATCTGTCCAAAACTTTAGAAAGGCTTTCTAAGCATGCATCAAAAGAAGAACCATATACAGTGAAGTCATTGACACGCTCGTCGCAAACGCGCAAAAATAATTTCTAGATTTCCCCCAAACTATTGGTATAGTATAAGGTGCAACCTAGGTCATCTCCCAAAGACCATTTCATATTCTTAAGAAAATTAGGAGAAAGTTAGAAAAAGGGGGTTTTGTAAATATATGATATTAAGTGCTAAATACAAAATACAGAATGAAATTAATTTGACTTAACAATTATCAACTCAAGGAATTCATAGGCTATTTTCATAACTAATCATTGATCACTATCATGCATTGTGTTTATCAACCTAGGATCATCTGGAACCCCTACAATGATCCTTGAATTCTCTACTGAGAAACCTCTCAGAATTCAATTGATTATGATCACCAAGATTTAGTAACCACTTAATCTTTTATCTAAACCAATTTCACAATCAGAATTCAGTTGAAGTAAGTAATAAAATGAAAACCTTCAATTCAATTACTTAATTTCTACTCTTCAAACTTTTGGAAAATGATTTACCAATCAAAAACCAATTATAAATCAATTATGAATTAATCAAAATACGTCAACCGATCAAACTTTGATTAAAGAATAAAATTGAAGAATATAGTGAAGTAGAGTAGAAACCACTTAATAAGCATGTAAATAAAGATCAAGACCTCAAAGTTAAAATGAAAATAGCTTGAATCCTTGAATTGAAACTACAAACCTAGCCTTCCATGAAGGAGGCAAACTAACAACAAAGAAAGAGGCAAACTAACAACAAATAAATCCTAAGTCTTCCATGTAGGAGGCAACTAACAACAAATAAATCCTAAGTCTTCCATGTAGGAGGCAACTAACAATAAAGAAAAACTAAGCCTTCCATGTAGGAGGCAAACTAACAAGAAAGAAAACCTAAGCCTTCCATGAAGGAGGCAAAACTATCAAGAAAGAAAGAAAGAAAGAAAGAAAATGGTATTGGAGTTAATCTCCAAAATGGTGTGTTTCTCCTCTTGTAAACCCTTCTATTTATAGAGGATTTTTGAGGCATCATCTTCAGAAAGTCACCAACTAGGATATTACTTTTCTACCCTTTTTATTGCTTTCACATGGGCTTTGTTGAAAATGCAAAACACTTTTGAATTTTTGTCACCAATGAGCACAACAATTTTGACTTTCTTGCACCGTAATTTCGGATGTTCACATGTCCGAATTAGAGCTTGACTTCTGAACAAAAGTTGTAGCCCCGGATCTTAGCTGTCCAACAAAGTTGATTTCATCTCAATATGACTTCTGTATCTCAAGATATGGCTGGATCTTTGCACACTGTTCAAATTCCACGTCAGCAACACTATCTCATCTTTTGAGATAATTTCGGAGTCCTAAACATCCCATTTCGAGTCTGCTCTTGCTTTGTAACTATGGACCCTTCTTTAAGCTTTCATTCAAGACAGATTTCACGATTTTTGGATGTCTACAACTTCTATTATGCTCAAAATACTATAATAGTGTCATTTTAATCGGGTAAGCAAAGAAATTCAATTAAACTTCATATGAACCCAAACTCATAAAATATGACAAAGATCACTTATTTGATTATATAAGATGTCTTAATGAGATAAAAGTGAGAGATAATTATTTATGAAATCTATGCTTATCAAATTCCCCCACACTTATCTTTTGCACGTCTCGGGCAAACTTAAGTTAAGGATTGGTGACTATTTTTTTCTTTATTTTTTTTTTTGAAAGAACATCAAAGTTTTGAGTTGATTTCTCAAGAATTCACAAAATTTCATGAAGCATTCTTTCATCACATTTTTGAAATTTCTTAGAAAGGCAACTTTAATTTGAAAAACATAGATTGAGAAAGATAAAACCTCACATGATATACTCTGAATCTCTCAAGTGTTTGATTTGGTAAATGTTTCTCTCAAATTCAATCCATGAAAGATGAATTATCATAGGCTTGCATATCTTCTACTTCTCTACTACTATGTACACATGCAATGCACAAATCAAGAGGTCTTTATTTTGGTTATAACTGGATTAGAAAGATGAAATGATATATTGAAAAGATACAATGTTAGACCAAGGAAAATGGTGAGGATCGAGAACTGAGTCTAAGTGCAAGTGTGAGAAACAAATATTACTTCTTCCTTCTTCTTTTTTCTTTTCTTTTTTTTTCAATATAATAGTTTATTTATTAATTTCTTGCTTCAGTTTTTTTTTTTCAACCATGATATTGATGAACACAACAATAATCTCCCCCACACTTATTGAAACACTTATGGTATGATAAATCCAGTATTCCTCACCTTCTATGGTCAGACAAAGTTGTTTTTTTTTTTTGATTTGTAGTAGCTAAAAGGAAGAAAAGGCTAATCGGCTCAAAGGGCTGATCAAAGGATAAAATTATATGGTTTGGTTATTTGGCCAAGTGGTTTGTTCAAGAAAAACAGTGCCTCAATCATTTTTGTACAATTCATGTGAAAATGTAGCTTCAAAAAGAATCAATGCAAGTTCTGAAGTAACATATTCCATGGATGAAAATCACACAAGAAAGAAAGTAATTAATAAGGCTCAAAATCTCACAGGTAATATATTTATCAAATCTAATCTATCCAGTTCAAATATGTGTTGCCAAACTAATTAATCTCGAAATGTAAATCATTTTGCTTCAATTATTTTATGAAATCTAAAGAAAAACAAACTTCCACATTCAAATTTTTTTTTTAATCATAAGATGCGTATCAAGAGTCAAGTGTAACTCCTTACTCAGCCATCTTACTCAAAGCAGGTTTATGATTCTAACCTAATTTTTTTATTTTTTTATTTTTTTTGGTTTTTTTTTATATCGGACCATCCTCCCCCCAACCTATCCAAGACATTGTCCCCAATGTCTTAGATGGAATTTCATATGACAGGAAAACAAATATGAGAAAACCACCAAAGGAAGGAAAAGTTATAACCGAAGAGTGGTATCTGGTTCTCTTTTGTCTCTGCCATCCTGATTTGGTTGGTTCACCAGCTGCATTGCTATATTCTAAAAATGGTGAAAATTTCAAACAAATTGAAAAGAAAATGTAAATGACAAACATACATGCATGAGAATGAACAGTAGTTGTGATTGTGGCTCACATCTTCCTCTGGTTTTACGTCCAGTAACGGCTGAAACGCCTTCTAAGAGTCGAGGATGTGCTTCCGATTCAGTTTTCTTGTAAACTGACAAAAGGGTCTTTTAAAGTCAGATTCCCAAGACTATAACGTGTTTTTTCCTTACGGAATAGTTCAAACAAATCAAGAATAGTATACCTAAAAAAAATTGTTAGAAAGGTTAGAAATTTTATACAAACTCAAAAAATTGTTAGAAAGGTTAAAAATTTTATACAAACTCAAAAAATTGTTAGAAAGGTTAAAAATTTTATACAAACTCCTAAATAAGCCTAGGAAACTAAAATGGTCCCCAGCAACGGCGCCAAATTTTTGACACGCTCGTCGCAAACGCGCAAAAATAATTTCTAGATTTCCCCCAAACTATTGGTATAGTATAAGGTGCAACCTAGGTCATCTCCCAAGGACCATTTCATATTCTTAAGCAAATTAGGAGAAAGTTAGAAAAAGGGGGTTTTGTAAATATATGATATTAAGTGCTAAATACAAAATACAGAATGAAATTAATTTGACTTAACAATTATCAACTCAAGGAATTCAGAGGCTATTTTCATAACTAATCATTGATCACTATCATGCCTTGTGTTTATCAACCTAGGATCATCTGGAACCCCTACAATGATCCTTGAATTCTCTACTAAGAAACCTCTCAGAATTCAATTGATTATGATCAACAAGATTTAGTAACCACTTAATCTTTTATCTAAACCAATTTCACAATCAGAATTCAGTTGAAGTAAGTAATAAAATGAAAACATTTAATTCAATTACTTAATTTCTACTCTTCAAACTTTTGGAAAATGATTTACCAATCAAAAACAAATTATAAATCAATTATGCATTAATCAAAATACGTCAACCGATCAAACTTTGATTAAAGAATAAAATTTAAGAATATAGTGAAGTAGAGTAGAAACCACTTAATAAGCATGTAAATAAAGATCAAGACCTCAAAGTTAAAATGAAAATAGCTTGAATCCTTGAATTGAAACTACAAACCTAGCCTTCCATGAAGGAGGCAAACTAACAACAAAGAAAGAGGCAAACTAACAAAAAATAAATCCTAAGCCTTCCATGTAGGAGGCAAACTAACAAGAAAGAAAACCTAAGCCTTCCATGAAGGAGGCAAAACTAACAAGAAAGAAAGAAAGAAAGAAAGAAAATGGTATTGGAGTTAATCTCCAAAATGGTGTGTTTCTCCTCTTGTAAACCCTTCTATTTATAGAGGATTTTTGAGGCATCATCTTCAGAAATTCACCAACTAGGATATTACTTTTCTACCCTTTTATTGCTTTCACATGGGCTTTGTTGAAAATGCAAAACACTTTTGAATTTTTGTCACCAATGAGCACAACAATTTTGACTTTCTTGCACCGTAATTTCGGATGTTCACATGTCCGAATTAGAGCTTGACTTCTAAACAAAAGTTGTAGCCCCGGATCTTAGCTGTCCAACAAAGTTGATTTCATCTCAATATGACTTCTGTATCTCAAGATATGGCCGGATCTTTGCACACTGTTCAAATTCCACGTCAGCAACATTATCTCATCTTTTGAGATAATTTCGGAGTCCTAAACATCCTATTTAGAGTCTACTCTTGCTTTGTAACTATGGACCCTTCTTTAAGCTTTCATTCAAGACAGATTTCACGATTTTTGGATGTCTACAACTCCTATTATGCTCAAAATACTATAATAGTGTCATTTTAATCGGGTAAGCAAAGAAATTCAATTAAACTTCATATGAACCCAAACTCATAAAATATGACAAAGATCACTTAATTGATTATATAAGAAGTCTTAATGAGATAAAAGTGAGAGATAATTATTTATGAAATCTATGCTTATTAGTCATCCATAAACACTTCCATGCAACTTTCTAAGAGATCAGAGAAAATGCTTACCATGCATCTTTGAAAGGTTCCAGGGGCGTTGCATAGACCAAAGGGCATCATTGGATAGGCAAAAGTACCAAAAGGACAAGTGAAGGTGGTCTTATGCTGGTCTTCTGGGGCTATATGTATTTGAAAATAACCTGAAAAACCATCTAGAAAGCAATAGTGATATTTTCCTGCTAATCTTTCCAAAATTTGGTCTATGAAGGGCAAAGGGAAGTGATCCTTGCGAGTAGCTTGGTTAAGCTTCCTATAATCTATGCACACTCTCCAACTATTTTGTATTCTGGTAGGGATTAGTTCATCATTGTGATTTTTGACTACAGTCATGCCAGTCTTCTTAGGAACTACTTGCACCGGACTTACCCAATCACTGTCTGAGATGGGATAAATGATACCAGCTGCCAAAAGCTTACCTACTTCCTTCTTTACCACATCTAGGATGGTTGGATTCAAACGCCTTTGTGGTTGTCTAACAGGTCTGGTGTTTTCCTCCAGCAGTATCCTATGCATACAAGTAGATGGGCTAATGCCTGGAATATCAGCCAAAGTCCATCCAATTGCTTGTTTATGGCTTTTTAAGGTTTGCAGCAACCTTTCTTCCTGTTGTGGTAGAAGGTTCTTTGCTACAATGACAGGAAGCTTCTCATTTTCCCCCAAATAAGCATACTTTAGATGTTCAGGCAAAGGCTTCAACTCCAAAAGAGGTGGTTGTATTATGGAAGGAAGAGATCTATCTGAGATTGAAATGTCTGCAACACTGGCATCTAACATGTCATCTTTTAACGAAGGTTGGTCTGCAGCATTAATCCTGGAACACACAATACATGGATCAAATTCATCACATGTGCAAGTAAAATTATCTAAGTAATCTAAATCAAAATCAAAAAATTCAAAAAGTAAATTGTCAATAGAATAATCATCCGCAAGAAGGTCTATGGCATCAAGTTGAAAGAGTGAATGGTTCTCTATAGGATGCTTCATGGCTTCAAATATGTTGAATTGGATGATATCATCTCCAAATTCCATAGAGAGAGTCCCCGTATGCACATCTATCTTTGTTTTTGCAGTTTTGAGGAAAGGTCTCCCTAGGATCAAGGTTGCTCTGTTGATGGATGACTCATCTTCCATATCCAAAATGTAGAAGTCAGCTGGAAAGATTAGCTTATTCACTTGAACTAGCACATCTTCAAGTACTCTGGCTGGATGTGCTGTACTTCTGTTGGCTAATTGAATCACCACACCAGTTGGTTTCAGTTCTCCCAGATTCAAAGATTTATAAACTGATAAGGGCATAACATTAATGGAAGCACGTAGATCCAGCAATGCATCACCAAATGTAGAGTTTCCTATTGTGCAAGGAATGGTGAAAGTTCCTGGATCTTTACATTTCTGAGGGAGGCTGTGTTGAATTAAGGCAGAAACATTTCGTCCCACACTAATCTTCTCATCCCCTTTGAGTCTTCTCTTATGCGTGCACAGGTCCTTTAGAAATTTGGCATATTTGGGAATTTGCTTGATAGCATCTAGAAGTGGTATGTTGACTTCCACTTTCCTGAAAGTATCTAGAAGCTCCTTATCCAATTCTGCATGAACATTGGGCTTGGATTGGACCATTCTATTTGGAAAAGGTAAAGATACCTTCTGATCAGCACAATTTGGGGTTTTCGTCTCATCAGATGCTTCAAGTGCAGATCGTTTATGGCAAGTTTCTTTTTGTTGATCATTCGATGTCTTATCGAAGGCTGGTGTACTTTTTTCATCAGACTTTCCCTCTGATTCAGATGGCTTATCAGAGATGTCTCCAGGTGTGGAGATAAATTCTTCTTTTTGGTATGGATTAGTCTGATTGAAGCTTTGTTGCTTTAAAATTGTAGGGTCTGTCTGCACTTTCTTCCCACTTCTCAAGGTCATGGCATTCACACTTTTGGGATTTATGACAGGTTGAGAAGGTAGTTGACCAAAACCTTGAGATTTCAATTGGTTGACAGTGGTAGCCAACTGCCCAATTTGAGTTTGTAAATCCTGAATGGTAGAACTTACATTTTGTTGAAACTGAAGATTACTGGTAGCTAATTGCTTCATCAAATCATCAAGAGAGGGTTCAGAAGCATTAGAAGGTACAAATTGCTGCATATGCTGTTGTTGTTGTCTGAATGGCGGTGGTTGGTATTTATTTTGGGAGTCAGATGTTTGAATCCTTTGTTGTTGTGGAGGACCATATCTCAAGTTAGGATGGTTTCTCCAACTAGGATTATATGATCCAGAAGGTGGTTCAAACTTCTGTTGCTGATAATGTTGAGGAGGCCTGTATTGTTGTCCTGTGCCAAAAATACCATTTACTACAGCCTCAGGTGTCTCACTTTCTTGCAATGTTGGGCATGCATCAGTAGGATGATCTGCAGAAGTACAGATGCCACATGTTTTGGTTTTGTCAACAACATTAAGTTGCTGTTGTTGTCCGATGGCCAACTGTCTTACGATGGAGGTTAGTTCTTCAATTCTGTTCTCCAATCGTGTATGGTTTGTCTTAGTGGTCATTTCATGGACTCCTTTAGACAAGGAATTAATTCGAGAATTGAACTGCTGAGAATTTTCTGCCATGTTGGCAATCAAATCTCGAGCTGCTGTAGGAGTTTTGTCCATAAGTGCTCCACCACTAGCTGCATCAACCATGCTTCTGTCCATTGGCATGAGTCCTTCATAGAAATACTGAATCAGTAATTGATCACTGATTTGATGGTGTGGACAAGTGGCACATAGTTTCTTGAATCTCTCCCAATACTCATAGAGAGTTTCTTGGGAGTTCTGTCTGATGCCGCAAATCTCTTTTCTGATAGCTGTCGTTCTGGATGCAGGGAAGAATTTCTCCAGAAATAATCTCTTCATATCATTCCAGCTTGTAACAGATGTTGGATGTAGATAGTACAACCAGTCCTTAGCTCCATCATTTAAGGAGAAAGGAAATGCCTTCAACTTGATATGATCTTCAGGAATTCCTTATGGCCGCATTGTGGAACACACAATGTGAAATTCCTTCAAATGTTTATGAGGGTCCTTACCTGCAAGGCCATGAAACTTAGGTAGCAAATGTATTAATCCAGACTTCAGTTCAAATGGTGCATCAACATCAGGGTATTGAATACACAACGGTTGATAAGCAACATCAGGTGCAGCTAATTCTTTTAGAGTTCTATCAGCCATGTTCTTAGCAGAATATTTGAAACTATCAAAATTTAAAGATGAAAAATCACTACTGTTATTTTCTTGGTTATTACTGAATGAATGCCTTCTATGTGCTCTTTTCAAATGGTGGAATGTTCTATCAATCTCAGGATCATATGCATATAAATTTTCAGGATTGGATCGGGTCATACATAAAAAGGTGAATTCATAGAGAAAATTCAAGAATGATATACCTAAAGTAAAAAAAAATTGTTAGAAAGATTAAAAATTTTATACAAACTCCTAAATGAGCCTAGGAAATTAAAATGGTCCCCGGCAACGGCGCCAAATTTTTTACGCGCTCGTCGCAAACGCGCAAAAATAATTTCTAGATTTCCCCCAAACTATTGGTATAGTATAAGGTGCAACCTAGGTCATCTCCCAAAGACCATTTCATATTCTTAAGCAAATTAGGAGAAAGTTAGAAAAATGCGGTTTTGTAAATATGTGATATTAAGTGCTAAATACAAAATACAGAATGAAATTAATTTGACTTAACAATTATCAACTCAAGGAATTCAGAGGCTATTTTCTTAACTAATCATTGATCACTAAAATCATGCATTGTGTTTATCAACCTAGGATCATCTGGAACCCCTAAAATGATCCTTGAATTCTCTACTGAGAAACCTCTCAGAATTTAATTGATTATGATCAACAAGATTTAGTAACCACTTAATCTTTCATCTAAACCAATTTCATAATCAAAATTCAGTTGAAGTAAGTAATAAAATGAAAACCTTCAATTAAATTACTTAATTTCTACTCTTCAAACTTTTGGAAAATGATTTACCAATCAAAAACCAATTATAAATCAATTATACATTAATCAAAATACGTCAACCGATCAAACTGTGATTAAAAGAATAAAATTGAGGAATATAGTAAAGCAGAGTAGAAATCACTCAATAAGCATGTAAATAAAGATCAAGACCTCAAAGTTAAAATGAAAATAGCTTGAATCCTTGAATTGAAACTACAAACCTAGCCTTCCATAAAGGAGGCAAACTAACAACAAAGAAAAACTAAGCCTTCCATGAAGGAGGCAACTAACAATAAAGAAAAACTAAGCCTTCCATGTAGGAGGCAACTAACAATAAAGAAAACCTAAGCCTTCCATGTAGGAGGCAAACTAACAAGAAAGAAAACTTAAGCCTTCCATGTAGGAGTGATAAGCATAGATTTCATAAATAATTATCTCTCACTTTTATCTCATTAAGACTTCTTATATAATCAATTAAGTGATCTTTGTCATATTTTATGAGTTTGGGTTCATATGAAGTTTAATTGAATTTCTTTGCTTACCCGATTAAAATGACACTATTATAGTATTTTGAGCATAATATGAGTTGTAGACATCCAAAAATCATGAAATCTGTGTTGAGCTTAAAGAAGTGTCCATAGTTACAAAGCAAGAGCAGACTCTAAATGGGATGTTTAGGACTCCGAAATTATCTCAAAAGATGAGATAGTGTTGCTGACGTGGAATTTGAACAGTGTGCAAAGATCCGGCCATATCTTGAGATACAGAAGTCATATTAAGATGAAATAACCTTTGTTGGATAGCTAAGATCCGGGGCTACAACTTTTGTTTAGAAGTCAAGCTCTAATTCGGACATGTGAACATCCGAAATTGCGGTGCAAGAAAGTCAAAATTATTGTGCTCATTGGTGACAAAAATTCAAAAGTGTTTTGCATTTTCAACAAAGCCCATGTGAAAGCAATAAAAGGGTATAAAAGTAATATCCTAGTTGGTGACTTTCTGAAGATGATGCCTCAAAAATCCTCTATAAATAGAAGGGTTTACAAGAGGAGAAACACATCATTTTGGAGATTAACTCCAATACCATTTTCTTTCTTTCTTTCTCTCTTTCTTTCTTTCTTTCTTTCTTGTTAGTTTTGCCTCCTTCATGGAAGGCTTAGGTTTTCTTTCTTGTTAGTTTGCCTCCTACATGGAAGGCTTAGTTTTTCTTTATTGTTAGTTGCCTCCTACATGGAAGGCTTAGGATTTATTTGTTGTTAGTTGTCTCCTACATGGAAGGCTTAGGATTTATTTGTTGTTAGTTTGCCTCTTTCTTTGTTGTTAGTTTGCCTCCTTCATGGAAGGCTAGGTTTGTAGTTTCAATTCAAGGATTCAAGCTATTTTCATTTTAACTTTGAGGTCTTGATCTTTATTTACATGCTTATTAAGTGGTTTCTACTCTACTTCACTATATTCTTAAATTTTATTCTTTAATCAAAGTTTGATCGGTTGACGTATTTTGATTAATGCATAATTGATTTATAATTGTTTTTTGATTGGTAAATCATTTTCCAAAAGTTTGAAGAGTAGAAATTAAGTAATTTAATTGAAGGTTTTCATTTTATTACTTACTTCAACTGAATTCTGATTATAAAATTGGTTTAGATGAAAGATTAAGTGGTTACTAAGTCTTGTTGATCATAATCAATTGAATTCTGAGAGGTTTCTCAGTAGAGAATTCAAGGATCATTGTAGGGGTTCCAGATGATCCTAGGTTGATAAACACAATGCATGATTTTAGTGATCAATGATTAGTTATGAAAATAGCCTCTGAATTCCTTGAGTTGATAATTGTTAAGTCAAATTAATTTCAGTCTGTATTTTGCATTTCGCACTTAATATCATATATTTACAAAATCCCCTTTTTCTAACTTTCTCCTAATTTGCTTAAGAATATGAAATGGTCTTTGGGAGATGACCTAGGTTGCACCTTATACTATACCAATAGTTTGGGGGAAATCTAGAAATTATTTTTGCGCGTTTGCGACGAGCGTGTCAAGGAGGCAAACTAACAAGAAAGAAAGAAAGATGGAAAATGGTATTGGAGTTAATCTCCAAAATGGTGTGTTTCTCCTCTTGTAAACCCTTCTATTTATAGAGGATTTTTTAGGCATCATCTTCAGAAAGTCACCAACTAGGATATTACTTTTCTACCTTTTTATTGCTTTCACATGGGCTTTGTTGAAAATGCAAAACACTTTTGAATTTTTGCCACCAATGAGCACAACAATTTTGACTTTCTTGCACCGCAATTTCGGATGTTCACATGTCCGAATTAGAGCTTGACTTCTGAACAAAAGTTGTAGCCCCGGATCTTAGCTGTCCAACAAATTTGATTTCATCTCAATATGACTTCTATATCTCAAGATATGGCTGGATCTTTGCACACTGTTCAAATTCCACGTCAGCAACACTATCTCATCTTTTGAGATAATTTCGGAGTCCTAAACATCCCATTTAGAGTCTGATCTTGCTTTGTAACTATGGAGACTTCTTTAAGCTTTCATTCAAGACAGATTTCATGACTTTTGGATGTCTAAAACTCCTATTATGCTCAAAATACTATAATAGTGTCATTTTAATCGGGTAAGCAAAGAAATTCAATTAAACTTCATATGAACCCAAACTCATAAAATATGACAAAGATCACTTAATTGAACATATAAGAAGTCTTAATGAGATAAAAGTGAGAGATAATTATTTATGAAATCTATGCTTATCAGGTTCATGCAAAAAATAGTTTGCTTTTACATGGTTTGTGTGAATCAAACTCTATCATAATTGATTTAAAGGTAAAACAATTATAGGATAAGGAAAAAGCTAGATATGTGTAGAATCTTGAAAGGGAAGTTGTTTCCTAACATTAAAAATAATTTTTGATCACATTACTAAGAAATAAGTGGAAGCTGGAGAGATCACTATTAAGCTAAACATTCATGCTAAAAACATATCAGACCTACAGTTTTAGGAGGAAATGATGGTGCTATGTTAGATAAGGGAATTTGATTTGAGCAATACAAATGTTATGACTTCCTTTTTAGATTAAGAACAAATATGAAAATAGAAAGTAGAGGTCATTAAGTCAACTTGAAACTATTATACAAGGTTAGTATGCCAAATACTTTCAATCACTTATCTGTGCTTCCAAATTAAATATATATATATATATAATGTAATATAGCTAATGTGCAGGAGCATTTTGTTAAGTATTTTACTTTAATTGAGCAACTGAAGAAAGAAACAATCTTTTTCCATGTAGAAACTCAATGCATGCAAAACAAATGCTTAAAAATCATATATCAAGTTTTATCCATGGACAAATATACCTATTAGTATAAAAGGGATTTTTAGACCTCCAGTGTTAATTCCATAAAAACTATCCCAACAATTTATGAAATAAGTTTAAATTTGAACTTTTAAGCTTGTCAAAAAAGAGGTTTGTTGCAACTATAAGGAATAAGAATAGGAAAACAAGTTTAAATAAACATAAAAAGTGGATAGCACAAGTGCGAAGTTATGGATAAGCATAAGACTTTGAATCCTTCTATTACTTTACCTATTTTAACCCTCAAATTACCTTACGAATGATTTAAACATATATTCATTTTAATACTATTACTACCCAATGATCATACAATAGTAATAATCTTTCTGTAAATACTATTACCAATGATCATGCAAGGTAAATAGTTAAGAGCAGTATAAATCACTTTGAATTTGATAAGTTAATAACATGTTAGAACTTCAAAGTTACAACTTCAATATTAATGTACCAAATCATTACCCCAAACTCTGCAATTTCAATATTAATGTACCAAATCTTGGGAAAGGACTAGGAAAAAGAACATGGGTACATAGTGGAATAGGAAATCAGAACCTATTCTATTTTTTTTAGTCAAACTAAACTTGTTCAAAGCTCTGCACAATGAACTTTGGCTTTGTTAAACACAACACTACATACTAGCTAGAGAAAATGAGTTGAACATTAAAAGATATAGAGAAAAATAGAACTTTGATTTAGGGGCACTGTAATTGAACATTAGAAACCAACAGAGAAGAGAAAATGAGTTGCGTGGGACATACCTTAAGTCTGTATAACTTTTCCATATACCTCTCACAATTGCTAAGGAAGAAGATCTGAAATGAGAATTAAGAATAAAAAAGGAAAAAGATAAACCTCCAATTAATAGGTAAACAAATGATAAGGAGAAAGCCTCCAATGAAGTACTTAGTTTTAGGGCTCGTAGAAAGCTTAACTGCAATGTGAAACCCTAACCATGGGGAGATGACAATGAAATTAAAATGCAAACGAGAAGGAGAACGATGTAGAGATAAAGGTATTGAGTAGAAGTTCAATGACCTGAATCCAGAAGGAAAGTTATTTGAGGGGTGATAACTCTAAGTGCTCTATAAAAGGAGGAGGAGGATGCGAAAAAGAGACAGATAAACAAAATTATAATTTTAAAATATTACATATTCTACATCGGTTGCATCAGCAACCAGTATAAATAATTGTTTTTATATCGGTTATAATAGAACCGACATAATAACTTTAAAAATATTTATAAAATTACCACCATACTTTTTTTACATCGGTTACTTAATAACCAATGTAAAAACTCGTTATTGAATCCTTGTTTTAACTTGTGAGATGCACCTTGAGAAATTATGATTTCTCATTTCCTACCTTATGTTTCTCTTCCAAACATTGATTATGTCATTCGTGACAGCAGTAATCTACCTCAAACTGTGTAATGTGGATTGGCTTTATAACACTCATGGGTTGGAATAAACAAGAAGGAGAAGACGTCATTAGTCTATGAGGAGATAACCCATTAACTCGCTAAAGAGGATTTTGTTTTGTTATGGATGTTTGTAACATACAGTGGGCATCGATTCCCTTGTCTTGTTTTGAAAGACTCACTAAGTGCCTTTGACTTGTTTCTTATATGTTGTACTATTTATGTAAATAATAATATATACAATTGTTGTATAAATGAATGTATATTACCTAAATAAATAAATGTGAGTTTTCAAAATTAGCTTGAGTGATAACGTTTTAACATTTATTACCTGCTATGTTTATTATTACGATGAGGCTCGCACTTTCAACAAATATTATTTTAAAAAAATTATACCATAATTTCAATATAAATATGTTATAAAAGAGTTTTTCATCGTGAAGTAACAAATTGATAGTGAATCCGTGATACAATTTAAGCGTATGACAATTGTCATTATTAGAGTGTTACATTATGATATCAGAGCAACTCATCCTTAAGGAACCTGTGGATGGTGGACTACACTTCTAGAGCATACTCTATGTTAGAATTAGATGTCATGTTGCGATTTTCGTTAGAATCTGAATGCATGACTGCCTCTGTTTTTTTAAGATTAGTTACTATCATGCTTAACTAGGTATTGAGCTTGATCACCTTAATGTCTATCTTTGCTGTGTTCAGGAACAAATGGAAAAATCAAGGTGTACTAGGAAAGAACCTAGAAGAGGTGGAGCACTAAATCATTTGAGTGCCACCTTAAAGGAAATGACAAGTATCATGAGTAGAATGATGGATCAATTGGAGCGCTTATAAAAAAACACCAATAGTACTCCTAGTGCAACTATAATGACTCCAAACTATCACATATTCTTTGAGTCCCTAAAGGATAACCTACCAAACTTCCAGGGGACTTTTGATCCAAACATGGTTGAAGAATGGATTAAATCCTTGGAAAGGATGTTTGCAATAGTAGGTTATAATAACGAGCAAAAAATGGCCTATGCCACTTATATGATGAATGAATATGTTGAATTTTGGAGATAAAGTGAGAGGGATTATAGAAGCTAGACGGACTTCAATTAATTTGCCAACATTGAAGCAGAATTTTTATGAGAAGTATCTCCCTCAATTTGTGAGAGATGTTAGGGAAGCGAAGTTCCTGCGCTTGCAATAAGGGAGTATGAGTGTGGTAGAGTACACAACAAACTTTGAAAAGTTATGTAAGTACTTTACTACTTATCAAAAAAAATCCAAATCAAGCATGGAAGTGCATGAGGTATCTGAGAGGTCTTAGAAAGGACCCTCTAGCGGTCATCAGCCTAATAAAAATACGAAATTTTGCTAGCCTGGTGAGCAAGTGCCAAGAGAGTGAGGAATGCAAAAGAAGGATGGTGGCTGCCAAGGCTAGGATATTTTGGAAGAGGTTGGCACCTCAACAGACTAAACTTAAGTCACAACATGGAAAGAAGCCATTTAAACATAAGTGGAATCGAGGAAAGCAGCCTTAGAGAGAAATCGCAAGTGTCACCAAAGTTGTTGGCTATCACCTTTTGTCCAAAGTGTGGGAAGAACCATGTAGATAGACCCTGCTTGCTAAGTCAGGATGTCTATTGTTGATGTGACAAGGTAGGGAATTACATGAAAATTGCTTAGCAAAGTTAAAAACCCTCCAAACAAATCCCAACATCAAGAAAGGGTTTCCATCCTTAGTGTTGAGGATGCAAGTGGCTCCACTCACATTGTAAAAGGTAAGTGTTTTCAAAAAGATGAAACTCTGATTGTACTATTTCATTCTAGTGCCACACATTCTTCTATTTCTCATGACTATGTGAAAAGATTGGATTGTGTGTTTAAACTTTCTTATGACTTGTTAATTTTCACTCTTACCGGTAAAGACTTGTTTATGCTATTTATATTACACATTTTTCTTGCTTAATAGAGTACTTGAATTAGATTTTATTTATTTCCTTTGGTTAGATTAGATTTAATATTAGAAATAGATTAACTTTTTAAAAATAATATTTATGTTGATTGTACTAATAAATCTATAGTATTTTTCCACTATGGATAACTCTACCAAAACTGTTGATCGGTTATTAAATTTAATAAGCCATGGTAGTGGTAAGAGTGAAAAATAAGGGTATGTTCTTTCCTGGTTAGTGAGGTAGGAGCAAAGGAAAGGGCTTAGTATATAACCTCTAAGATATTTAGATAAAGGCTTGAGTAATAAATTAGTCAAATTCTAAAATTTAGAAGATAAGGTAAAATAAAAGATAAAATCTAGGATTTAGGAAGCATATAGTCCATTTGACCAAGAATCTTAAAATGAGCATAAGAGAATTTAAATTTATAACACAGGTAACTAACTCTCTTAAATTATAATTTTAGAAGAAATAGTTTTTGGACTTAAGAAAATTGAATTAAATAGAATAAATAGGCAAATAAGTGTCATTTGGTTATAACCTTGAAATATGGATATGAGTGAAATTCAGTTCATAAGATTAAGGTGTTTTGTTCCTTTAAAATATGATCTTAAAGGGATAGCATTTGGGCTTGAGAAAGATGAATTAAGTAGGATTTGTGGGAAAATAATACCTTTTGACCTAGTCACCTTAGGCAAGTACGGAAGAATTTAAAATTCTTAAAACTTAGAAATTTAGACCACTTAAGTTATAGCTACTTGGACTTGAAAAAAGTGAAAAAGTTTGGCTTGAAGAGGAAAGATATCAATTCAACCATTGATGTGAGCATGGAAATTGGCTTTCAAGAGAAATTTTTAGCTTAAGGATAATAAAACTGAAATTTTTCCTAATTTTAATTTGGTTGTATTTTTCTTTAAGTTGTAAAAGTGGGAATAGCTTATTCTAACTTGGAATAAGAATAAGTTATTTAGAATAGGAATAGGCTTAGGTTAAGAGCTTGGTTGGCTAAGGGCAGCCCAAACCCACAACCAAGCAGCCCCCTTCCTTTTTTCCTATAAATAAGGGCTCAATGTAAGCAAATGACACCTTTGGTCATTTTATGGTATTGGAATCCGAAATTCCCTTGAGAGAGCAGCTTTCTCTTCTCTTTCTTTTCCTCTTGCTTGTTCTTGAGGTTAAGACCCTTTTCCTTATCATTGGAGCCTCCAATGTGGTGGAACTTGGCTTATCTTCCTAGCTTCCTCTAGCTAGTGGAGTGGCGCCTAGCTTAGGAATTATTTTTCTGCAATTTACATTCTGCCATTTACCTTCTTGCAATTTACAATTCTGGTTCTTAGATTATGCTTTAATTTTCAGCCCCTTTCCCCTTTAATTTTGGGTCATTTTCGTTTTGCCCTTTCTTCCATTTCTGCACTTTATTTCCAGCCTTTAATTCTTGCAATCACCTTCCCAAATTCCCTCTTTGTATTCTGCAAATTTATGTTTCCTCTTCTTTTCATTTTTATGCACAATTTTGTGCTACATTGAACACAATTTGAGGAGTTCCCAAAACTGCTCTGAATTTTGAGCTTCAATCCTACCTCCAACTAGGTCCATCCTCCTCCTCCCAAGTGGGTTGTATTAACCATGACCTTGTAAAAGGATTTTAAACACAAAATTTATACATTTACCCTCTTAGGTTATAAGGTTGAAAAAATGATTACTTGGATTAGAGAAGAATGAAAGAAATTTGATTTGTTAAGAAAATACATCATTTGACCTTAACACCTTAAAAGAATAAGAAAGAAGTTAAAAAAAATTATGAGATTTATAAATATACCCTTCTTAAGTTATGATAATAAAGGATGACCATGTAGGTGTAGAAAGATGAATCAAGATTCATATTTGATAAAGAAGGTAACATTAGATCTAATAAAGTTAATTAGGAAAATGAGATTCTAAATTTATAACACATGTATTTACCTTCCCAAAGGAAAAGATATAGAGAAACAACAAATGAGTTTCAGATTAGTTCAACAAAATTCTTACTTATGGAACAAGACACTAGACCTACATAATGAAATTAATGAGAAACACTCCTAAAACTTAAAAGAAAAGAAAATATAAAGAAAGGTGAAACTTAGCGTAATAAACATAGAAAGAGCGATGATATAAAAATATAGGATTTCTCTTAAAAAAAATTAGAGATCTGAAATTAATTCATTAGATTAGATTAGGCCACTTAAAAGAAAGAATATGTTATCCAAAATTCAAACTTGATACTTAAGTAAAAAAAAATCAATAAAAGTGTGAAAGATTCGATGGTAATTACCTACATGGAAAGCCATGAAAATTCAAAAGTTAAGTCTTAGATTCATATGTTCTTCTGAAATCCATAAAAGAGTTGAGTTGCATATTAAGTGGCCTTCAACCAAAATTTGGTAAATTTCTATGATGTTTTTCCTTGTGTCACCATTACATAAATATGATCTCAGTCATCTTAAATTGATTCAGTACAATTAAAGGATGATTCGGCTATGAGTCTTATGTCGTTAAGAACTTTAGATAGAAAGGAGAACCGACTAAAAGGTAAGTTTGTGCCTTTAGTATAGAAAGAGAAAATATGGGAGATAAAGACTAATATATGGTGAGAATGTTCGTATTTATTTTTAGGTAACAAATTTTGAGAAGGTAGGATGTTACTAGTCCATACCTAATATTATATATCTAGATAAAAAGTAAATATTTCAAATTCACTTTAAAGATCCTACTTTCAATGTCAAGTGAACAATTTAAATAAACTTAGGAAGTAATCATAAAAATATTGGTAAAGTTAGAAATAATTAAGTTTAATGATAAGATGATATAAATATTCTTATATTTTCACACATTTATGAGAGATAATTGAATATATTATACTGAAATTATATAATATAAATAAAAAAAATAATTAAATATATTATACTCAAATTATATAATATAAATAAAAAAATAGCATGTATAGAGTATTTAGCTTACATTATCAATGTGACTAACTTCAATACAACTTATGTGACTAACTTCAATACAACTTATGGTTCATATTCTTTCTTAAGTTTAAGATTTTTTTATTTTTCTTTCTTAAGTTTAAGATTTTTTTATTTAAGAATTATTATTTCAATTGTTATTGTATAAATAATATTGTCCTTGACAATTATTATGGTCATAGTTGATTCAAATGTTCGCTTAATTTAAATACATGATAATCATAATTAAATAAAAAAGTAAGTTGTTTATTTTAAATTATTTAATTTGAATATATAAATTTTTAATTTTATAATTTAATTTAATTATTTTTATCATATAAAATATTCATATTTAATAAATAAAAAGTGTAATAATTGAAATAAATTATTTTAATAAAAATGTCTAATTATAAAATATTTTTTTATGGCCTTTATAATTTTAAAATAAAATAAAACGTTTCTACATTGATGCATTCAAGCTTGTTAAAAATTAATTTTTAAATAAAATATTTATTTAAAGTATATTAATATTTATTCATAATTTATTATATTATTAAAATTTATAATTTAAGAATAATATTTATCATTATATTTAATTAATTGATGGTATAATTTTTTTACATTAATAATATATCAAAATTATATTTTAAAATATTTTTTATAATTATATTCAAATACAAAATAACTTTTCTTTATACAATTTAAAAAAAAATCAAATTTTTATATAATTTTATTTTTCTTAAAATCTCGAAGACCAAACCTAAAATATAATTCTAATTAAAAATTAACATTCACAGTATCTATAATTTTGATATCTAAATTTTATTTATTTACAATTAAATAAGACAAGAAGAGTTTGATGAACATTAGAAGGAAAAAGAGACATTGTAATATTTTTTTTGGTCGCTGAGAATAGACATCGGTTAAACCCTACAAAATAGTGTTTGAAAATAGGGGAAGGGTTGTTGGGTTGGAAGGCTGGTGAAAGTGTTATGTTAGAAAGTGAGGGGTTAAGTGGAGAGGCATGTGGGTAGCAGCAACTAAGCCATTCATCAAATTCCAATTTCACAGACACTTCACTCTTCCGCTTCTTCTAATGGCTAATCAAACAACAACTTCTCGTACGTTTTCTGCTTCCTTCTCCTCTCCTTCTGCCTCCCCCGTTCACGCGCCTCTTAAGCGCGTGGGCACGCACAATGGAAGCTTCCACTGCGACGAGGCCCTTGGATGCTTCATGATTCGCCTTACTCGCAAATTCAACAACGCTGAAATCGTTCGCTCCCGAGACCCCCAGGTCAACCCCTCTCTATCTCACTCTATTTTCCTTTCTGTTTTTTTTTTTTACTTGTTTGGTTTCTGAGAAAGTTTTTCCCCTTGTTTGGTTGCTGAGAAGATGTGATTGTTTGGTTTGGTAGGCTGCTGAGAAAGTGTTCTTTTTTCTTGTTTGATTGATGAGAAATTAAGATTTTGTTTTTGGTTGATGAGAAAGTCGTTTGTTTTTTGGGGAGCGGGGTTGGTTAATGAGGAAGTGTGTTTTTTTTGTTTGTATTGATGAGAAAAATATATGATCTTTTTGAGGTTTTGGTTGGGAGAAAATATGGATTTTTTTTTTGGTTGGTGAGAAAACATAATATATATTTTTTGTTTGGTTGCTGAGAAAATGTGATTTTTTGTTGCCGTTAGTTTAATATCTTTAGGAGCGGTGAAGTGGAGATATTGGTTTGTTTAGGAAGTTTTGCATTGCTAGAATGTAGTCAATGACCCGAAAAATGTAATCACTTTTGCGATTTTGTATGTGTCTGGGTATGTGTGTGGGTTGCTGAGAAAATGTGGCCAAGGGTGATGCTTTCCAATTTGCTGAGCTATTGATTTGTTTGGGGATTCTTTTCTTTTTAAATGCTAAACTGTTGTCACTGACCCGAAAATGGGGAGGCAATTGAAATTTGGTAGGAGAGATGTGTAAAACTTTTATCATGTTGTAGGTGTTGCATTTTGGTTGTTGCTGGCAATTGAATTGAGTAAAAGTTTGTGTTATTTTTAATAGCTGTTTGAAATTTTTTTTGTATAAATTAAATTGTGGGTCTGTAGGTATTGGAGGGTCTTGATGCTGTTCTTGATGTTGGGGGAGTATATGATCCAGCCAGAGATCGGTATGATCATCACCAAAAAGGATTTGAGGAAGTTTTTGGACACGGTTTCTCTACTAAATTGAGCAGTGCTGGTCTTGTTTATAAGGTAATTTCTCATCTGAATATTATGGTTATGGTTTTTATCATTTCCAGCCTATGTCAATTACTTCAATTGTATATTCTTCTGTTTTGGTACAATCCTGCTCTGTTTGCAGAGAATTTTATTCTGTACCTTAATACTTATATTTACCTTCTATTTTTTCTGTTGGCAGCATTTTGGAAAGGAGATTATTGCCAAAGAACTTAAAGTAGATGAAGAGCACCAGAATGTGCATTACATATATTTGGCTGTTTACAAGAGCTTCATGGAGGTAATATTTTTGAATTTTACTTTTTTCTACCTGTCTCCAATTTTACGTACTTCATCGGATCTTGCTTGGTTTAATTCTTTTCCATGCACTGGTTCATTTTAATTATGTGCTTTATATTGAGTAAAATCTGGGTTAAGGAAATTTAGGAGAGGTTCACCCAGAAAGTGGATACTGAGAGAAGTCACATTCTGATAGATACCTTTTCAAAGGATAGGAACTAACAGAAGGGGGAAAAATATTGAACAGAATCTTCGTCTAGATTAGGGAAACTCAAAGTGCTGGGAAATAGGGAGCTTACAACAGAAGATTCCAGGGATTTGATAACCTGGTCTCACCTCAAAACTCAAGAACCAACCAATGCCCTTTACATTCTCTGTCTCCATTGACAGCTACCTAAATATTTAACTGATCAGGGCTGGTCCACTGATTCCTTAAGTCCATCCTTATTTCTCCTGGTGTGAACATTTCTAATTGGGGGTTGAGTACTAACACATTCTTCATTTCTTCTTGCACTGGGATAGTGAGTGTTTCCCAACATAATCTATCTTCCATCTATAATTCTGTATAGTTTTTGTACTTGGATGATGGAAATAGAACGAGACATAATATAAGAAACTAGATGAATTAAATATTGCATAATTCATAATTCTATTATATCTAGTTTTTGATGTTGTTTTGTAATGCATGTTTCTATTTTTCTTAGTTGAAATCAATACTCGATAAACACATGAAACCATTTATGTTTACATGCATTACGAGTATGAGAATGCTGTCTGCTTCTCTTTATTCACTGCTGGTATCTAGTTAGTTTATAAGCTGTGCTGACAATAAGTAATATTATCTTTTGTGTATTGGTGTGATACAGAAGACAAAGCTCCAACCTAATTTATTCCAATACTTGAATCTTTGTCCTAATCAAATCAATCAAATAAGAAGACAGATCAGGAAATATAATCAAATATGAAAACCACTCCTAAGACATAATATAAGAAACTCCAAACTAATATAGATACAATCAAGATATTATACGATATTTTCCAGATATTCCAATGTGTGAGATCTGTGGAAATAATTTTGGTTTCATATCTCCCTGTTTTCTTTATCATCAACATCATTGCTGATGAAGTTTGAGTTCTAAATGCTGACATACTAATAAGAATCTTGGGAGAACCACACCACAAAAACTAACTAGTAATTGGAGAGTTCAAAAACTTCACACTAGAATCCCATACTTCCAATGTGCAAGGTTGTCAAAATCGAGATTCGAGTTTGACATGGAAGGGGGTTGGATCGTAGGATTGATGAATCATAACATAGATCATAAATGTTAACCAAAATGCAAAATTATATTTAAACACATATATATGCATAAAAATTGCACATATTAAAAAATAACCCTTAAATCATAACAAACATTTAATTAGACTAAAATTAAAGATCCATAGGGTCTTATACAGCCCATAAGTCATAAGTCAAATAAGTTTTAACAAAACAAAAGCTACACATAAACCTAAAACATAAGAACAGTCCAACTCTAAACATCAAAATCATTCAAGTTTTGATCACAATAATCATCCTCCAAGTTGTCTTCTTCATCTCCATTTATGATCATCCATAACATCTCCATCTTCTCCAAGACCAAGCTCATGTAAACCAAAAATCTTCAAATCATCTGGAGAGGTGTCAAGCCAACATCCCCACAAGCATCTTTTTCCATTGGAAGCAAGTGTTCTTCACTTGGAAGCTCCAAATCCAAATCAGCATTGCCCACAATCTAATCATAATTGAAAGTAAGATCTTCCACATACTCTTGCCTATCTTGTCCAATTTAGAATTGACCATCACAAAGACAACATCATTAATAGTCTTTTGCTTCAAATGGTTTCTTCTCCTACCCATTGTTTGGTTAAGGGAAAATGAGGGGAAAAGAATTTGTTTCCTAGATTTGAATGAATTTTATATCTTTGTTGTCTCTTTTTACTTGCATTTGTCTTATATAGAAAGATGAAATTAAATTTTGTGGGATCTGCAAAAAAAAAATTTCACCCCTTAATAGCCTAAAAAATGGGGGACCAAATTTTTTTGTTTTATTTATTTATTTTTAATTGTTAAAATTATTAAATATTAAAAAATAAAAATAAATAAATAAATATCATATTAATAAAAAATATAGTAAATTTTTTTTTAAAAATTAAATTTTGTTTTTAAATTTATATAAATCAAAATTTATACTATTAATATTTCTTTCCACTCTCTTTTTCATTCATCCAAACAACAAAAGAAAAAATTTCTCTTTTCTTTCTCTCCTATTTCCGTTTGTCCCAACAACTTATTTTTCCATCCTATTTTTCCTCAATTTCTTACCCTCTCATTTCTTTCCCTCCTACTTTTCTATTTTTCAAATCATCCAAATAAAGCACTAATGTAACCAAAACAATCACTAAATCAGTTAACACATAATTGATGCTAAGCAATTTTTTAAGAATGAAATGCATAATAAATCTAAAATTTTGCCATCCCAAATGCACTCCAATTGCGCTCACAACTAGATGAGCTACATTCCAAGCTTAATACATGAATAACAAACTTTTGCAATTCCAAATGCTCAACACCATAGGATTCCCACCATTGGACAAAACTTTTCTTTTCAGGTGCTGCCATGGGACTACCAAAGAACTTTGCTCAACGTTTAAAATCTTCAAGTTCGCTAGCAATCTTGTTTATTTCTTCCATATCTCTAACAATCCTTTGCAAACAATCATAATGTCCTCTTTTAACTTCAAAATCAGCATTGAAGCATCAGCTATAATGCAAAATAGGGTTAAAATAATAACCTGCAGCATGCAATAACCTATGTAATTGGTTGCCTTTCATCAATGATTTCTCAAATTGGCTTATAACTAAAGAATTGGAAAAAAAATTAAATTAGTTTCTAAATAAAACTGAACTTGAATAAATGAAAATACTAATATACCTTCATACCATTAAAGATAATATGTATCTTCTCTATATCCTGGTCCATTTCTTCATATAGATGAATCCCATGTCTAACTTCTCTTCCGAATCCACTAAATGAAGCACTTTGATCAAAGGATTAACACCCCCCAAAAAAGTCACTTTTTTTTCCCAAAACTCCTTATCAATAACAACAATTTCAACAAATTGTCCATCCTTGCTTTTTGTGAATTGACTAGATTGCCATTTCTTAGATGTGAACATCCTTGTCAAAGCTCCTTGTTGTTATTCAAACAACCCTAAGTCGAGTAAGATGTGCAAAACAGGTGGTGGCAGGTCTAACCAAATAATTTCCTGTAATAAAATGATGAACAAAGAGATAAGACCAATCCTTGAATAAATATGCATTTTAATTTTTTTTACCATGTACAATTGTTTCTTTGTGAATTGGAATCTTCTTCTCAAAATCCTCTAGTGCAAGTTCAATGCAATGAGTTGCACAAGGTGTCCAATACAACTTCCTTTTCTCTGTCAACTTCTCTCCTATTGCCTTGTAGTTTATTGCGTTACCTATGACAATTTGGTTGTTTTCTTCATCAACCTACTCAACAATGTTAGTCATCATCCTAAAAGCCTTGTCTGTTGCTTTGGATATGTGAGATGCATCAATAGACTTCAAAAACGCAATTCCCTTAGGACTATTTACCAAGAAGTTTAGAGTAGTTTGCCTCCTCTTGTCAGTCCATCCATCTGTCATTATGGTCAGCCTGTTTTCTTCCTATGCTTTATGATCCTCCAAAGCTTCCTTGGTGGCAGCAAAGCGTTGCTTCAAATATTTGACTCTAATCTCATGATAAGATGGTAGTTTAAGTCTTTGACCATGCCTAGAAACCAATTCAATCATTATCTTAAATTCCTCACCACTACATTGAAAGGGATAGCATTGTTGTAAAAAATGAGGCAATTCCTTGGCATTGATGGTTCCCTCAAATTTTTGAGAATGCTATTGATGGTGGTTAGATTTCTCATTCACCTTCTCTTGAAGAAAGCTGTGAGAGTTTGAGACTCCTCTTGCCTTTTTTCTTTTCCACCCCTACTTAATCATCAACACCACTTGCTCCCCCTTTCATGCTTTTTTAAAATTTTCTTGCAGTAAGGATATGGTTGCCCACATTTCCATTTTGAATTTCATCACTAACAGATATGAAGGGCTTCAACATCTTTGAGTTCCTGCCAAATGATGCTTCAACCAGTAAATACCTCTGTTATCACATTTCACCGTATTTGCACTAGATTTTTTGTATAGCCCCATAATTGAGTCTTCATGTTTTCACCCCACCCTACATCAGCCCTATTTCCAGGAGTATTTTTCAGCATTTTTCTACTACCATCAACCTCAGTAGAACCACTCTCACTAGCACTCTCAACAATTCCACTAACACTTGCCATTTTCTTTAACTGAAAAATAGAGAAGAGAAAAAAGAAGAGAGAGCACACTCCAGTTCCACAACAAGAGAGTGTGCAGCAAGTAAGAACCACACAAAAATATAATCATAAACAAAAGAGAGTTCAGTGTTTGAGAAATGGGAAGAGAGGAGGTTGTCGAGTACCTTCATAGGGAGATAGGGAAGAGAGATATGTTTTAGGGCAAGAGAGAACAAAGAAGAGAGAATGAGGGTATCATGTATGAGAGACTTAAAGTGCCCCTCAAAATAGGGTTTCAATGAAACTGGGTTGTGTTACTCAATTTGCTGTGCACACAGGTTCGACATGTTTTTCAAGTGCCATTTCAACTGATTTGGCATGTTGGAGCAACGATCCACTTGCATCAAGCTGGTTTCCACTCCAAGACAGAACACAACACAAAGGAGGGTGAAAAACTTGTTGAATTGTGATTCAATGCTCTGATGTGTGATTTTAATAACCTTGCCAATGTGGGCCTTAAGTCCCATACTTTTCAATAAGATCCTAACATCCCACCACCCTCTTCAACAATCCACTCTGCATTAAGGTAGTTTTCACTCTAAGTCAGAACATAACATGTAAAGCAGGAAAAACTTGTTGAATTGTGCAATTCAGTGCTATGATATGTGATTTTAACAACGTTGCCAATGTGAAACTCAAGTTTCATATTTTACAATTGGATCCTAACATCCCACCATGTTTTGTGGTCTTGGTGCCCATGGAGGCTGGCTGTACACTAGTTCTGAACGAACATTACAATGCCACCACCCTCTTCAACAATCCACTCTGTATTAAGGTAGTTTTCACTCTAAGTCAGAACATAACATGTAAAGCAGGAAAAACTTGTTGAATTGTGCAATTCAGTGCTATGATATGTGATTTTAACAACCTTGCCAATGTGAAACTCAAGTTTCATATTTTGCAATTGGATCCTAACATCCCACCATGTTTTGTGGTCTTGGTGCCCATGGAGGCTGGCTGTACACTAGTTCTGAACGAACATTACAATGCCAACATCACCACCTACAGCTCTCATTTGCAACTGAAAGACATGGTGAAAAGCTCTGATACCAATCGATAATAACCTTTGGAGAACCACATCACAAAAGCTTGTTATTACATTTGGAGAGCTCAAGGCCTTATAAACTCTACACTAGAATCTCATACTTCCTATAAGAGAAGAATTTCTAACTTCTAAGTGTATTGTGTCTAAAGCAGACCATACAGGTGGTATTTATAATACAATTACAATAATTACAATTAAAGGACCGTTTCTATCTTTCTATATTTTACTGTTACTAAGATTTCCAATATGGGACTCAAGTCCCATACCTTGCAATTGGATCCTAATACATGTTCAATGCTTTTGTGAACTTCTAGGGCTTCTGCTGAGTTTTTGTTTCTTTGGTACGGAGGTATATGTCTGGCTGTTGTGCATTCATACTGTGTATTAGTCCTTCGTTATTTGATATTCATTCTGAATGGCTTGGTTGAAAGAAAACTTTGATTGGCTTATGTTGAGACACTCAACTATGAACTACATGTTCTTGGGTTTAATTTGACAAATGTCTGCAGAATGGCTTATGGGACTAATGGTGCATTTGGGGTTTATTAGTCATTCTAAAGTGACTGATCAGTGAAACAAAGCATGTTTCTAATGGCATAAGTTTATGATATTAGTGTTCTTGTCTAATTATACAGGCAATTGATGCTATAGACAATGGAATCAATCAATATGATACAGACCAGCCTCCAAGATATGTGAATAATACTCATTTATCTTCAAGAGCAGGAAGGCTAAATTTGGATTGGACAGATCCTGATCAATCTCCTGAGAAAGAAAATGAGGCCTTTCAACGTGCCATGGCTCTTGCTGGCAGTGAGTTTCTGGATGTGAGTCTTCTCTCTTCATTCCCTTTCATTTTGAACTTTTAACATGAATATGTGGTTTTAAATTCATTCTTGCCCATTTACCTTTTGCTTTGTTGTTTGAGAAAGCTCTCGTCTTCCCCTGCAGAGTGTTCGATTTCATGTAAATTCATGGTTACCAGCAAGGGCAATCGTAATGGAGACCCTTGTGGCTAGACAGACTGTTGATCCTAGTGGAGAAATTCTAGTTTTGACTAAATTTTGTCCTGTGAGTTGAAAATTCTTGTCTCCCTCTTCTAACATTTTGTATAGCATATGAAGTTCCATTCAAATTACTTCTATTTGACTGTCAGTTAAGAAGTCATGATTTGAAGCTTGGACATTTATGTTGAAACATATTCTAGAGCATTTCTCATACACAACATATTCTAGAGCATTTCTCATACAATTTTCATCTAGAATATTCATCTCAGGGACAATGCTCAATTATATTGGAAATGTCTTTCTGAAAGTTTTCTCCCCTGTACTCCATTCCTCCATTTCATTATTCATCTTGGGTGTTAGCTGCATGGTACTATTAGCATTAACTATGTACTGTATTGTTAGTAGTTAGCAACTTGGTTTTGTTTTCTGCAGTGGAAACTTCACTTATTTGAGCTTGAAGGGGAGATGAAAGTTAACCCTCCAATCAAATATGTTCTTTATCAGGTATGTACTTTGTTTACATTTTCTTTAAATTCCATACTTCCATTTTATGCTTCTAATCCTCAAGGAGTCTCCAAAAAATATGAGGTGATAGAGCACCTTTATGAATGAGTGGTAAATTTAAGTTATGCCTTTACTGACTTTGTTTTTGTCTAATAGAGCTCATAATTTTATCCCTTGTCATTAACATACTTGGTTGGAAGCAGAATTTCATCAAGTCCAGAATGAATAATTAGAAGATGGGCTGTTTAGCTGTTTAGAAAAAGAGCTCCATGCATACCTCTAGCTCGATAATGGAGTACATTTGAAGGTTTAGGTAGGCCAAAAATATGATCCAATTCTTCAATAAATGGAGGAGACCCAAATGATAAAATAAACTCAAAGGACTCCCTGGGTTTAAACTTTAAAGGCCAGAGTTTGAGAAGAACATGACTGCAAATTAGCAATTTGTTAAAACGAGTTGGAATGTTGGATAAGAATTTAAAATGAATAGGAATATTTAGTCATCAGGGTATCATCAATAGTGCTCAATAGTGATTGAGTGGCCGCTGCCTCTACAAGAATCTTGTTATAGGTATTTTTGCAATTTCCTTTTGTTTTATGTCAGAAATGCTTAGGGTTGATTTTGGAGCCAAAACACTTAAATCTCCCCTCCGATTTGAAATAAAAAGCATTATGCCTGATCCATGCTTTGTTTCCAGCCATTAACCACAGCCTTCTGCCATTTATTTCCTGCCAACCCTTCGTTCTTGAGCATCAGTTTCAGCAACCTCTCTGTTCATGATCACAGCATAGATCTTTGGCCTCTGAGTCACTTTTCTGTTCTTGTACAAGGTCTCTGTTCTTTTTTTTTTTCTTTTTCCTGTGTTGTATTCTTTCTTCACACTTCTTTGTATTCCCTTAATTGGGCTCTGTTCTTTTCTTTCTTTCAAACTCCTTTTATTTCTGTTCATGTATCTGGTATTCTGTGTTTTTTTTTATTAATTCTATCTTTTTCACTCCATTCCCATGTTTTTATTCACTAGAATTTGGATTAGAATTACAAGAAAGACACTCTTTATTAATAGGAACTGCAGTACAGTTCAGGTATTTGAGAGACCTGGTTCTATCTTAATGCATAAAGGTCTCAATCGTCTATAGACGTGTTCAGGATTGGTAACTCATGAATGTGTTGAGGCTTGCATGAGTTTTCTGAAGATTTTGGAAACACAGCCAAACACTGCTTTTGGTCAATTTTCAGGCCTAAGATGTATCAGGGCTTGGAGGTAGATACTAAATAATATTTACTGGCTTAGAGAGAGAGAACCCTGTTACTGTACAACACAACATGCTTGTATCGGGGCCTGTACGATATATATACCAGGTAAATGTCATGCCTGCTGGTTGCTGTACCCGTACTGCATAGCTGCCTTTTTATCTTGAGGATTAAGGAGACAAGTTTCAGTAATTTGCATAGAGATAAAAAGAGAAATTCTAAATGAGAGATAGGAAAAGCTCTGGGCTATATTGTAATTTGCACCTGATTATATATATATATATATATATATATATAAGAGAGAGAGAGAGAGAGAGAGGTATCATTTAATTTTTTGGTATTCCGTATATTAAGTATTAACATCCCTAAGTATCAATCTGCTTATTGGATGCCAATAGGGGTTGGTTCTATGAGTAAGGTTCAAAGTAGTTCACTTGAAGGGCACCAGTTAGATTCTTGCTGCTAACAATACCTTGATAGGCAATCTGTAAGTAACACTAAAATCCCTAACTAACGCTTGCAGACCTTGGGTGTGGAAAATACTGGGAGTTTAATCGATGTAAAGTGGATCCAATTTAGTTTTTGTTTAAATTGCGTGAACCTGTACTTAGGCTGTTAGGCCCTCAAATGGGACCCTATTTGGGCTAGAGGTTTGGACATAGTTGAAATGCCAATTTCTAATTATGTTGGGTTTATAACTACTGAAGTTTGGCTGATATTTCGACCAGAAAAAAAAAAAAAGTTCTGATAAAACTAGGAAGTCCCTATATCACCATGACCAAAATCTACTGACTGCCCCAAGGTTGCTTGATGAATGTATCTCTGCTCTACGTTCTTTTAAAATATTAACTGATTTCTCAATGTCACCTTTCTTAATGTTGTTTACAGGATGAGAGAAGCAAACAATGGCGAGTGCAGGCAGTTTCGGTATCTCCTGACAGGTTTGAGAGCCGAAAGGCTCTACCCTTGCAATGGCGAGGTTTAAGAGATGATGAACTTTCAAAGGAGGCTGGCATTCCTGGCTGTGTCTTTGTGCACATGAGTGGATTTATTGGTGGAAACCAAAATTTTGATGGCGCCTTGGCCATGGCAAGAGCTGCTTTGAAGACATAGGTAAAAGATCATACAGTAATTTTGCATAATCATTCACAGAACAGTCTACTGATTGCGTTTAAGAATCAGATGGGGAGACTGAGAACAGTGGCTTAAAAATGGTTCTATATCAGGTTATTAACTTATTTACTATTATAGGTCTCATTCTGGATGCTCCCGGTCCTGATAATTGTCATTAATTTTATTGTTATGAGCATGTGTGTCTATAGGACATGAATTTCCTGTTTCTATTTTGTTCACTTGAGACCACTGGATCATCAGAGTAGGATGAAATTATGCTTCCTGAACGGAATGATTTTTGCAAGCACTTTTGTGCTGCATTGGTGTGAGAGGGTGCAGTTCCTTCATGGAGGTTGTTAGCAGAAGATCCTCTTGAATGCTCCAAATTGTTATCATCACAAGCTTTTTCTACCCTCTGTCATTCTTTGCTTTATTATTTTCCACCACTTAAGCTAAATTTCCTTGGATATAAGAATACGTACAACCGCTATGAGCGAAGAATTAAAACTGAGGTTTTATTAAAAAGTGTTATTAATTTCTAATGTACCAAGTTGCCTGTAGCTTGAGACAAAATTGCTTAGTAAGATGGATCCAGTTGAAGATGATGCTCACCTATTGATGGTAGGTCACCTGGCTTGGATTATTGAATAGTCTGAAGTTTCTGGTCTGATAGAAGAAGAGAAGTAGTGGAACCTACACTTTTTATTTGGGAGTTGGATTTTGGAAGGAGGGAGGGGAAATGCATGATGTTTCTCAAATTAAATAAAAGATTATCACATTAAATATAATCTGTTTTATTTTAAAAAATTATGAAATTAGAGAATATTTATTAAAAATCAAAGATTTATCCTCCTATTTTTTTCTTTTCTAAACTTGTCTTCCAAATATATTTTTAGGGATCACATCATTTAGCAGATATGTTCAGGAATTAAACTAATTTGTTCAAAATTGTGTAATTGAACTAAAAAATTGAAGAAAAAAAAAGTGAAAATGAAAAAAAAATCAGAAGTTTAAAATATTGCAGTTTTTTTTTTTCGGTTTGCAGTTTTTTTATATAAAACAAATTGAACAAAACCGAATGCATATGTTAAGGTAAATTTTAATTTTACCTTTTAGTAATTAATAATATATCTTTATATATATCCTTCAAATTTTGTTTATAATGTTGAAAAAATAAATTATTTGATTCACAATTCATTAATATATTTAAATTATTATTTTATATATTACCTTAATTCTTATAACTTTGTACATGTGAATATTAACTATTTTTTAATGGTCGAATTGAATTTTAGGTGCATCAATTTAATTGATCAATTTTTTAAAATTTGTTTACTTTTTACTCAAATGTGAAATAATTCATTTAAGAAATTATTTTTCATTATAAATCCTGATATATCAACGAGAGAGGAATTTATGCCTAAAATTTATACATTTAGATGATATTTTTCTTTTGTTAGGTATTATATTTTTTTTCCAATTGCCCTTTCTGGAAGCCATGAGAAATTCACATAGGAGATCTTTATGTGGAAACATGCTTAAATATAAATATTATCACTTTTTTATATTATCAGCGTATTTAATGCTCATTATTCACTCAATGTCAATAATATCTCATACATAGAGAGGGTAATGTTTAATCAATGTCACTTTTTAATTTTTAAAGATTTACTACTTCTTTTTGTTGACTAATTTTATTGTTAGATTTTTCTTAAAACAAAGTCAAAAAAATCAAAATAATTAGATTGAATCACACCATAATAGACTAGTTTAGTTTAATTTTCATAATATATTCTAACAAAATCGAAGCAAACTGTAAGTATTTTTTATAATCAATTTGGATAATTTTTTTTTCTAAAATTGAACCAATGAGCTGCATGAAAGCTTCAATCTTTCTGCACAGAAACTAGTTTAAAATAAGAAAATATCTTTGGGCCTTCTGATTTGTACAAAATACATTCTGAGCTTGGCTTCTTGCTTAACCCCAATCTTCCCTTCAATCTTTTTCCTCACTCCCATAGTGGAACTGTATTTGGCCAATTTCACACACACACACACACTTCTTGTAACCCCTTTATCCAGCTCTTTTATACAGCTATTCCATCTCAAGATTCCTTTATATACCATTCCAAAGAACCTCTACGCTATTCCGAATATTTTTGAAGCCTCTAGACTCTAGTTGCTTCTTTGAGTTCCTTATATGTGAAGCATCCCCATTATTGTACCTTACATGTTTTAATTCAAAAGCTTGCTCTGGTAGAACAAGAAAAAAATTGCCAAAAAAAAAAATAGCAAATACAAGGATATGGAGGAGCACAAAGCTCTCAAAGCAACAGGGTTGAATGTTTTTTGCAAATCTTGGTCAAACATGTTTTAGGTTCCTGGACAAGACCATTCTAGTGACATTTGTGTATCAATTTAAAGGTTATATAACCTAAATAATACATTCGGATCCAACTTGTTTTATTACTATACGAGATGCAATGACACAATGCGTGTTAACTTTTTACCCATGTACTCTTGGATTGAATTTTAGAATTCATGTGTGAAAATAAAACTATCATTACAAGAAAAAAAAAATTGTCATCAGCTGATAAGCAAAACTTATCAAGTACCGGTATAATTTTTATTTAACAAAAATTAAATTGTTTATACAAATTTTGAAAGTCTATACTAATGAATAATGCATTCGTATATTAATATTTGATAATGATAAAATTATTTATGAATAATATATTATACTTAGTATTAGTATAAATTCATAATATTTATATTAATAGTTTAATTTTTATTAGAAAAAATTTGAAGTTAATCTAACGTAAGTTGTTAATAAATGACAAACTTTTGCAATATAATGAAGATTTTCATTTTTGAGAATGATGCTATGTGAACTTTGGGGGAGGGTGATCCATGCCAGCTCATTAAGAAAGGAAAAAAAATTCCTTAATCAATATAATGGTGTATGGAATTTTCAACACAAATCTTACATGACATTGTAGAATCTCCCTTTTCTTAACCTTCCATCCATCAATTTATTTATTTAATTTTCTTCTTTGAGTTCTCTTTTTGGTCAAACGTTATGTGTACCTTTAGCACAAAGGCACCTGTTTTATCTTAACAATGTGTTCCAATTGAAGAAGTTATTTTCCTTTGAGGGCATCCAAGCTGAAATATTTTTTCAAAGCAGTCATGCCTAGAAGGTGATATTCTTGATATCAGCCTCATCAATTATATATATATATATATATATATATATATATATATATATATATATATATATATATATATATATAAATTATTTAATAAAGTTTCTATTAAGAAATTGTGCTATGACCAATTGTTCATTATTCAAAGTAAAAGGGGTTGACCTTAATTAATATATTCCCTTCTTCACGGCTTGCCATTTGGAATAAACAATTATAATCAAATATTGTTGTGGTTGCCCAAGAATGGTGGCTACAATAATAACAAGTATTCTACTTGCCCAACTTAGACGTAATTCTTTTGCTTTATTTTTCTCTCTTCTTTCCTTGGAAAGTGGAAGGAACTTTGAGTATTTTCACACATATTTGACTTCAATTAAGTCTTGCTTATTTGACTTAGAGTCATAGTAAATGCCAAAGGAATATTGGGTTACCATCCATTATTTGAAGGGGTTGATGATCTGAAAAAGAAAATGTCACCAAAAAGTTTGTCCATAATATATTAATTCTTTATTATAATTTTTTTTCTTGATTTAATTTTACTTCCATAAATGGAAGACTTTATCAAACAATAGAATTCCCATGGGAGAACTTTAACCCTTAAATAAACTCAACTTGAATAATTCAGAGGAGTTCAACATGACTTTCAAATATATAAAGTGTAAAGAGAAAGACATTTTCATCCTAATATTTACTTGTTCTGTTATAATAAATTTGTATGTATAAAAAATAGTATATTAATCTTTAACATACGCAAAAGATTATTATATTAATTCTGATAATTTTAAAGTTTTAATTAAATTGTTCTTTATGAGGGACTAATATGATAAATTTGTGTTGTATTGGAATGTAATAATATGCTATATTTTAACTGATTTGATGATTTACTCAAAATAATATATGAATTCTTAAATCATTTAAAAAATCTTACATAGTATTCGGCTTGAGAGAGGTGGAATTTGGAAGAGAGTGGAGAATTTTTTTCTAATCTTTTTATGTTTGATTCAAATTTTAAAAAGAAAGGAAGGGGCAGGGAAAAATTTTCTTTCCCATTTAATTTGAACTCTACTCCAAAATTGGAGAAATTTAGAGGGGAGGAAAACTTAAATTAATTAACCAAAAATATTTTTAATTTAATAAATTTTTTTACCATCTTAAATATATAATAATTTATTTACTTATTTTCTTCTGTCTTCCTTTGAATCAAACAAATGTTTCTCCCCTTAATTAAAATCCCCTTCTCCCCTTTCGTGCTCTTTGTTTTTTTTTTTCTATTAAAATCTTTGCCCTCCCTTACTTTGAATTAAATTATCAGTTGCATTCTTGGCTACAATTTCGTTAAAGTTTTGTTAATACATGGATGTTGGAAATTTTCAAAATAGACCTAATCTTTAAACTTAAATTAATGACCTAATCTTTAAACTGTTTTTAATTAGATCTTTATACTTAATGAAACTCCACAGAAAATAGATCATGAACTTAATTAAAAATCATTTATAAGATAGAACTCTAATTTACAAATTTTTAAATTATAGAAACCTATTTAAAAATTTCCAAATAATTTGAAGATTTACAAATTAATTCAACCAAATTTTAAACCCAACTTATTTAAAGAAAAAAAAAAGACTAATATAGGGGGAAAAGGTCAGGGCATAGAATTGCATTATGAATTTGAGTTGGGTTAAAGTACATAGTATTAGAACATGCCAAAGCTGAGGGAAGTAGGTAGGAGGAGGAATAAACAGTTGAACACATTGTTTACCTACTAAATTTGACTATGGACAATTTTCAGCATCATTTAAATATGTTCTTATCCGAGGGCATCAATGGGTATAATTAGCCATCATTTACTGCTGTAAGACTATATAACTTACAAGACTTGTTGTGGGGAACAAAGTTTATGAAGCTTCTCAGATATGAGCAAGTAGTAGTAAGCAAATTGTTTTCTGTGGAAGTGGTTGATACCATAGATTTCAAGACCAACTTTGCTAAAAGAAAGGTTAGAAAATTTATAATATTCAACAAGGGATGAGAATAACAACACATCTGAGAGCCAAAATTTGCATTTTAATTAAGGAGAAATTGTTTCAGCATGCATGGAATACTTTGATCCTTGGACAGAGTTTGGAGGCTGAAATGAGAATATGAGCAGCTTTGAAGGTTGAGGTTATACCAGAGCAAACAAGATTAAATTTTTTTTGCTCTCAGCTCCTAGGAAGCCCTCTTATAAAATATTTGAAGTTTGTCTCAACTAATTCTTTTGGTGTCTTTGTTCTTACAACTTCCGAAAACATATATTAGTAATGTTTAAGAAGGAAAAACAAGTCTATTAATATGCTCTAATTGAGATCAGATTATTCATTTCAAGTCCAATGGTACAAGAGAGAAAACTAGAGCCCTTGAAAGCTTAATGCTTCATCAATTCTTATGCACAAGTAAATACACAAGTAAGCAAAATTGTACATGTAGCTATGTGATGACATTGAGAGGGATATAATGATCCTCAACATGGGTGCTAAAGGGTGAAAGAATTAAAATAGAAGCTTCCTGTTTAGGATTTAATTCATTATGACCAGAACTTTCTCTATTTGGGTTATGAGACATCATGGGATGATAAAATCATAAAATAAACAAATATCTTGAGTATTGAAAGTGTAACTCTAAATACAATGTAGATAATCACCTTGTTTCTGCTCTACCATTGAGAGTAAAAAGAGCTGTATCAGTTAAAGGAAAAGTAGCTTCAATGTCTGTATTTCTAGTATATGAGCTTGTGCTCATATTATCAAAGGAAGAAGGTTCAAGTGAGTGCAAGAATTCATCAAAACCCTCTTGGTAACCTATATTTTCTGCCTTTCTCAATTCATCAGGCAAATCAACTTCTCCATCCAAAAACCTCACCACTTGTCTCATTCCAGGCCTAGCAGTGGGAGCATCATTTGAACACATTAGCCCCAATTTCAAGACCGTGAGAACCTCTCTTTCATTAAATTCACCATTCAGTTTTGGGTCCACCACATCAAGTATTCTCCCTTGTCTGTATTTTCTCCACACCCAATCCACCAAGACCAAATCATCTGGTGATGCTTTGGGCTCAACTGGTCTGAGTCCACATGCCACCTCAAGTAAAAGTGCACCAAATGCAAACACATCAGTGCTAGGAGTGGCTTTCCCTGTCCTAGGCAACTCAGGTGCCAAATAGCCCAAGGTACCCACCACTTTTGTGGTATTTGGGTTAGCACCATGTTCATATAACCTTGCTAATCCAAAATCTCCTAGTCTTCCATTGAGTTCACCATCTAGCAGCACATTACTAGCCTTAACATCTCTGTGTATCACCACCTGCTCATAGCCCTCATGCAGATACAAAAGTGCTGACGCAACATCTTTGATGACCTTAAACCTCTGCTCCCAACTTAGGACTATTTCTGGCTCATCAAACAAGTACTTGTCTAAGCTCCCATTAGCCATGAAATCATACACAAGGAGAAGGTCACCGCGGCGGCGGCACCACCCCAGCAACTGAACCAAATTCCGGTGGCGAAGCCGGCCTATGCTGGCTATTTCTGATACAAATTCTCTCAGGCCTTGTTTTGACTCATGTGAAACCCTCTTAACAGCAACTTCTAAATTGAAATTTGGCAATGTTCCTTTATAAACTCTACCAAATCCACCTTGTCCAAGTAGCTCTTTGTCCTTGAAACCTTTTGTTGCTTTCTTTAGCTCTTGGTAGGAGTACCTATGTGGCCCAATCTCAAGCTCCCAAGCTTCTATAACATCAGCATTTTTGTTTCTTCTGTACATGTAAATGCCAAATAAGATCGCACACAAGGCAAGAACAGCACCAGAGACTGAAACCCCAATTATAAGAGATGTATGTTTCTTTTTTGGCTCTGGAAGCATTGGGAGAGAAGAGAGATCAAGGGGTGGAGCAGGTCCATTGATTTTGAAACTCCAACCCAATATGTAATGGGAGCTAGCAAGCAACCCTGTTGATGCAGAGAACCCAACATACATGGAATCCTTAAGGATTGTTGAGAGATCCACAGGATATGATAGGATTGGCCTTTTGGGTTTGGTAGAAGATGCAGAAAGTGTTACATTGACAACATTTTGAGCAGAATCATAATCAACCCAAGCTAGAATTGGTTTTCCACTTTTGAGATTTAGATCCTTTTTACTTGAACCATCATCCTCAGTGTAGTAACCTGCAGTGGTAGAAGCATTGGAGTCCAAGTTGTTGATGTCAATTCCAACATGGTTGTCATTGATATCCCCAAACTCAAAGTCTTGAACTGTGTCAAACTCAACAGCAAACAGGTGATTGGAGAAGTTCCCAATATCACTTGAGTTAAGAAGACCAAGATATTGGCTTGGAAGAGCTTTAAGATCCTTAGAAGTTGCAATTGTAAAAGCAAGGCCATGCCCTCCTAGCTTTGGATACTCAGGGACAATAACCAAAGCAAAACAGGATGAAAAGGAGAAAGCTTTGCCATCACTTGAGTTCTTTAACTGAAAAGGGGTTGGATAAAAAGCATGACCCATTAATCTACTGGTCTCATTTGTGAGTTTTAGTATTCCATTTTGTTCTATTTCTGCAATACCATTCAAGGTTATGTTCTTGCTATCCACATCCTTGAATCCAGCATAGAGGAGTTGGTTAGGCTGAGATGAAACTGGGATCAGAAGGAACAACAACACATACAAGAGTTGGAGGAGCAGGTTGGCCATGAGGAAAAGCTGTGGAAAATCAAGGACTTCGAATGATACTAATTGGTGTGAATACAATGTGTTGTGAGAAAACAACAAGCATAATAAAGAGGCATATTGTGCTGAATTTGGAATGAAGTTGGTGAAGAATGTGTTGATGATATTGATGGGTGGCTATGTAGGAACTATGAATAGGTTACTTTATTTTTGGTTACTTTATTATTATTTTTAAAAAAATATATATATACGGTTTGAGGATAACTCTAATGAAATTAAGCAAGGTTTGAGGTGTGGCTAAGTATGATTCAGATACTAATTAGATTATTTTCTCCAAAAATGATAATTGTTTAGGTAAATTTAGAAGTTTTTTTTTGTCACTTCATATTTTTATTTTTTTTCATTTAATCAAATCTATTCATCCTTACTAGTGACATCCAAGTTTATTAATTTCTTTCATTACAATTTATATATATATATATATATATTATTTATATTATTGAAAAATTAGAAATGAAGCAAAGACAGGAAGTAGTTGTCCACATGGGTCAGTAGTAAAGTGAAAAAGCTGTGGATTTTGGCTACTGCACCACAACACGTAACTAAGTGGAAGATACCAAAAGTCTAACATTTCTTCAGTAGTCTAAAGGCATATGAATATAATACATCAAAGTGGGGCAGACATATCTCTGTTATCTATCTGAAACTTAAAACAAACCTACTTTGACGTCTACAATTTTGAATTTGGTCATTTTCAATCCCTTTAAGGTTGATTTTGGTAGAAATTATGATGGAAAAATGATTTTGAAAACGTTAAAAACAATCTTGAAAAATGTCATAGATTTCAAACATAAAAATCAAATCAATTTTATTTATAAAAAATATGAAATAAGTATCATATATAAAAAATTTATATTATATCATTTTCATTTTATTTATGACCGTACAATTCTTTTTCATATACTTTTTTAAAAAATATCAATTATTAGATTTGAGATATAAACAAATTGAGATATAAAAGGAATATAAGATAATTTTTGTATATAAGTTAATTATTATTTTAAAAAAATTACTACTTAAAATTAATATTATAAATTTAAAATCTTAACTAAAAACCATCTAAAAATTTAACCAAACACACCAGAATACCATTTAGTTCTTTTATATTTATATTTATATTTTCATTGTAAGTCATATTTATGCTGTTTTTTTAGTAACGAAGTTGTGGCAACAACAAAATAAAAATGTCCTTAAACAAAGATTCTTTTTAATAGGTTGTCAAAGATAAATATTCCTTCTTTTTTTTTTAAATATAACTATGCAGGGGAAACCTAATGAAAGAAAAAAAAGTACCCAGCAATAACTAGTTACAGTGAAAATAGATTCTCATTCTAGACGAATTTTGCTTATAATGTTAGGATTTAAATTTTAAAACTATCATTCTAAAAAGGGTTTTATCTAATTAGCACTTCTGAAATAAAGGTTAATTTCACGGTTTTATCTATAAATTTTCCCAATAAAAGAGAAATAAAAAAGGGTGAATTTTCTGGCTTTCAATGTTCATTCTTTATTCCTTGTGTCATTTTCTTCTGTAGCAAGCTTCTAAAACAAATCTAGGAGATATGCACAACGGGTCAAACATAGTTTTTATTGGTTGATGTGTTAAATGTTCAACGACTTGTTTCTTTTTAAGTCGTTTATTTTAAGCATTATTTTATTAATGTCTGCCATTGGTTTTAAAGCAACATACTCCTCTGGCCAAACTCAGATTGTTAATGTAAAAATGATGGGTTAATTTACCATACTAATCTGAAAGTTATACTTAAATGATTAATTTAGCGATCGACAAGATTGTGATCTGCAATAAACACATGTTATTAGAGATTAAAGTGTGATGTTTATATATATATATATATATAAGCTGATTCAAACACTGCTATCTATTTTAAAAATAAATAAATCTAAAACATTAGATAGAAAGGTACAATTATTTTCACCGATCTTCACGGGATAGAAATAGAATATTAGGATCTACTAAGATCATAATAATAATAAATAAATATAAGATTAGGTGTACCTCATAGAAATTAAGGATTAGTGGTTTGTAGTTTAATTATTTTATTTTTTAGTCTAAGGTGGACAACTGGTTGATGCACCTTTCTTTGATTATATGGTACCCCTGATTTTATAATTGAAAACAATATTGTGATACGATTTGAAGTTTCTTTTTGTCATACTATGTAAATTCTTACGTATTCATTTCATAAATTAATAGATGTTTTTAAACCCATAACAACTTTAATTTTTTAAAAGAAATAATAATAATAATAGTATAATATATTCAAACATATTACCTATTATAAAAATAATTTAAGATTCAATTTCACTATTGAAATTTCTCAAAATAACTGAATTTTAAATTTAATCATAAATTATTTCCCGTTGTATTTTACATCTTTGATTACATCATTAAATATTTTAAGTGTAAATATCACGAAATACATTTTTAATAAAACATATTTGTATATAATTTTATTTTTTAAGTAAATCTTAAATTTTTTTACTCAATACTTTTTTATTTTATTTTCAACTAGTTTAATATGTTCACAATCATGATTTCTTTTTCCTTGAGACAATTATTAGTTAATTATTTTAATAAAAAAAACTTAGCTTTATTATATTCTTTGTCTATAGTGAATTGGGTAACTTTATATATTTCAAGTAATAATAACATTCACACATGCAACATGCTCTCTGAGAACTATGCACATGCCAACTTAAACACACGCACACACACTGTTGTTGTATGAGCCGAAAGTGAAAATTTAAATCCAAGCTCATTATATATAATCTATTGCATAATATAAATGAACTAGCTAATATCTTTTTTTATAATTAATTAAAATATAAATACATATATAAATCTAGCAACTACTTACGCTATATCAATTATATAAAAAAGTCACTACAAAAATTGTATTGGCCTTAAACAAAACTTTATCTTAGTAACTTTTTATTTTAATTAAATTTATTTTTTCTACACTATTTAATAAATTTTACCCATAAAACTGAAAAATAAATAAAAATATTTATTTCTTCTAGCTTAATTAATAAATTTAATTTTATTAAAGTGATTTACTTGATTATTATTTTTGTAACATTTTTTATTTTAGAGAACACATTAGTATTTTCATTTATACATTAGAAAAGAAAGTAATAAAAAAAAATATAACGTAAAGAGAAAATTAAAAAACCATTTAACTTTTGTGCAATTTTTATTTATACTGACAAAATTTACTTGTTCAGAAAAGTTAAATATTTAAAATTTAATTGTATGAATAGATAAATGTAGTTAATAGAATTTTTTTACTTGTTAAACAAACAAGAAAATAAAAAATTTAAGGTCCTGCTTATTTTTTTAATTTTTAAAACTGAAACCAATTTTTATTTCCATTTTTAATTTTAATTTTAAATTTTTAAAAATACTTGTAAAAATAAATTAAATTATTATATTATGTTATTTTATTATGAATTTATAAAAAAATACATAAATATAAATTTTAATTTAAAAAATTAAATTATATAAAAAATAATATAAATTTAAAATTTTTAAAAAATTAAAAATTAATATTATTATGATAATAATTATAATTATAAAAATAGTAATATTAATAATAATCATAATTAAATAAAAATAATGTTTATGAGTTAATAATAGTGATATAATGAATATAATATAAAAAATATTGTAGAATTATATAAATTTTATATTATATATTATTTAATTATTAATATTTAAGATAATTATTATTATATTTTTATATTATTTAATATTTATTTTATATAAAAAATATATATATTATAATATTATATTATAAATCATTATATAGTATAAAATTATATTATAATTTAGTAAATTTAATATGATTTATATGTTAAATAATATTATTTATTTTTTAATATTTAAAAATCAGATAAGTAAAAAATTAACAAAAAAACTAAAAATTTTAAAATAATAAAATAAATTATTATTTATTATTATTATTATATAATATTTATTTTATATAAAGTAATATATATTATGTTATATCATACAATTTATATAGCATAAAATTATATTATAATACTATAAATAATATTATATATATATAAATATTATTTATTTATGAATTTATAAATAAATTTATTTTAAAATAATATAAATAAAAAATTAAAAATAATAATAATAATAATCATAATAATATTATTATTATTATAAAAAAAATAAAAAAATAGTGTTTATAAGATAATGGTAATAATATGATGGTTATAAAGAAAAATATTATATAATCAAAAAAAATTATTTTACATGTTATTTAATTATTAATATTTAAGATAAATAATTTTATATATTATTATAATATATTTATATTAAACATTATTTATACATAAATATATATATTATAATATTATAAATTTAATATAATTTATATATCAAATAATATTATTTATTTTATTTTTAATGTATAAAAAATAGATAAATAAAAAAAATTAAATTTTTTTATAATAATAAAAATAAAAATTATAATAAAAATAATAATAATATTTATAATAATAACAAAGAAGATGACAATAATAATAATTATATTAATTATGATAACGATGATTATAATATGATAACTATGATATTCATGTTGATGGGGATAATGGTTTGGTAATAGATCACGATTATGGTGGTAAAGTTTAATAAATTTAAAAATAAAATTATTAAAATTAAAAATAGTAATCAAGAAATTTTTTTTAAGATTTGAACTAAAATTGTTTTAAAAATATATTAAAAATCAATTCAAAATTATTTTTATTGGACAAATTTTATTTTTAAAATTAATTTAAAAATAAAAAATTAACAATTGGTAATCACCTCAACTAAAATTTAAGTAATTAAAATTTCAAATAAATAAGAAATATTATTTAAAAATTTAAACTAAATTTATCGTTGAATAAAGAATTAAGATTTTTTTTCACATCATTTAAATCATAAAATTATTCAAAGTAAAAAATTAATACCAAATAAATATGGTAAAATAAGTAAATAAATAAATAAATCAACACATTAAAATGAACCAACAAAATTGATAAAATAAATAGTTTAAAATTATGTTATATTTTTATTTTACATGTGACTTGAATTTAAAACTTAAAATGATATGTAATTTTTAAATTTTAATTATATAAAATTATGGTATTATATTTTTAATATATTATATATTGTAAATATTTTAAAAATAATATTTAACTAATTTTATTTTAATTATGATTCAACTACAATTAAATTATTATACTTTAAATTAATATCTTAACTAATTTAGTAATTAGTTTAAATTTTAAAAATTTTGATAAAAAATATATATAAATAAAAGGTGATAATAAATTTGTTTTAATATTAATAGTATTTGAAGAAATCTTATAGAAATAATATCAAATCAAAATTTACCATATAAATTAAAATAAAAATAACAAGTAGGAAACACATAAACATATGTTGGTGTAAAAAATTTTCTATAATTTTTATATTTTATTTTTAATTAAGAGAAATAAAGTATAAACTAAAAAGAAAGGTTGAATGTTTTTAAAATTTTTTACAGAGAAAGTAAGTATTCAAACGAAAAGATAGAAAAATATGATAGATTCACACACACAAAAGTTATATTAGTTTACCTTTACAATCTAAAAATTACGTCTAAATTACACCTCGTCAAGAATTTCATTAAATATAAAAATTATATATGAATTTACATTTGTATAAGAATTCTCAAGTATTCTTTAATAAAAAGTCTCTTTAAACTTAAAGAATCAAGTATTCTATATACAAATCTCTTTAAATCCAAAAAAATATAAACAAACAAGTAAAAAAAATTTAGACTATCAGAGGATATAAATTTATAACTTATGACAGTAAAAATCATTTCTTCACAAAGAAATATTGAATGAATAACGAGATCTTCTCAATTCTTCACAAAGAAATATTGAATGAATAACGAGATCTTCTCTCTTCTACCTTTTCTTTATCGTTTTTCAAAATTTTAAAGTCTTACTTATGTATAAGAATGGAGAAGGAGATTATTGTGAAACTTCATATGAATATTTAATGCATTATGTCGTTGTTAGGTGGTGATATACAAATTTATCAAGCACCAACCGATATGATTCACCCTACCCGAATGAATCGGAATGCAGAAACGATAATGGAACGTCTTGAGAATCAGGGTAAGGTAAGATAAGATAAGATAATATTATGATAAAATGATATAAGATAAGGTAAGATGAGATAAGATAGATAAAATGTGATAAGCTGGGTAAGGTAAGATAAGGTGAGATAAAATAAAGGAGCCCGACACAAACCGCGACCTGCCGGAAAGCACCGCCGAAGTTATCAAGAGGAACGGGATCCTTATCGCGACCTGCCAAAAGAACTAACGTAATCAAAGGTAGTTCTTTGACCAAGAACCAAGGGAATCAACTCACACAAAGATGAAAAACTCTCAAAGAGAAAATATGATTATTTCTCAAAATATGTCTTTTCACTGAATCACTAACCCCTATTTATAGTGAACCTAATCTAGTAAAAAAGATAACAAATTAGAAATTCTAATTAGATTGCAATTTGAATTGCAACCAATTTAAAACGAATAACTTCTAGATAAATATCAAATCCTAATGTAATCTATAGTAAATCATAAACTTTATCACTTAAGATCTTCAATGATATGACTACATAAATTAACCCATGTTGGAATTGGGCTTGGATCCACGTAGTCTTTTCTTTGAACTTCCTTGATAAGACCTTCAAGTGCTTGTTCCATACGTTTGGTCCTATTCCGCGTCATAGGACCTTCCATTCCTTGTAGATAATCTTCGAGATGATCTCTTTTGCTTATTGTGGTGCCCACGTTCACATCATTCCCTCCTTCTCCAAGAGGATTCGTCCTCGAATCTTGATGGTCATCTGCATCAAATAAGGATACATCAGAAACACTGAAAGTGGCACTCACATTACCATAGATACTTGGAAGATCGATTTTATAAGCATTATCGTTGATCCTCTTAGTCACTTGAAATGAACCATCTCCTCTAGGATATAATTTGGAACTTCTTTGATTTGGAAACCGCTCCTTTCGCAAGTGAACCCACACCCAGTCATCAGGGTCAAAGACCACCTTGGTGCGTCCTTTGTTTTCCTGCCGAGCATAATGTTCATTCTTCTTCTCAATATTAGCGCGAACCTTGGCATGTAATTTCTGCACAAATTCAGTCTTTTTCTTTCCATGCAAATTAAGAGAGTCATTAGTAGGAAACGGTAAAACATCTAAAGGTGATAAAAGATTAAATCCATATACAATCTCAAAAGGTGAAAATGAAGTAGATGTGTGAACAACCCTATTATATGCAAATTCAATATGAGGCAAACAATTCTCCCAATCCTTTAATTTTTTTTGAATTATAGTACGTAATAAGGTGCCTAAAGTTCTATTCACAACTTCAGTTTATCCATCTGTTTGCGGATGAGCCACAGTAGAGAATAATAATTTAGTGCCCAATTTACCCCACAAGGTTCTCCAAAAGTAACTAAGAAATTAAACATCTCGATCACTTACAATAGTCTTAGGTAAGCCATGCAAACGTACAATCTCTTTGAAAAATAAGTCAGCAATATGAGTGGCATCATTAGTTTTTGAACAAGCAATAAAATGTGCAATTTTACTAAACCTATCTACAACGACAAAAATACTATCTTTTCCTTTCGAGGTCCTAGGCAGTCCTAATACAAAATCCATAGAAATATCAGTCTAGCGATATTCAGGAACAGGTAAGGGTGTATACAAGCCATGATGCATTACCTTAGATTTTGCTTGTAAGAAAGTAATATATTTTTCACTAATAAGTTTAACATCATGCTTTATTTTTGGCCAAAAATGATGTTCATGTAAAATATGATAAGATTTTTGAATGCCAAAATGTCCAATTAATCCTTTCCCATGAGTCTCTCTAATAAACATTCCCCTTACGCTACACTTAGGTCTATACAATTTATTTTTCTTAAACAAATATTCATCTTGCCTAAAATAGTCATAAAAAAAATGGTCATAACACGTTTTCCACAATTGTCCAAATTTAATATCATCTGCATACATGATTTTTAGTAATTCAAATCCAAGTAATTTGGTTTGTAAAGTCGTAAGTAATACACACAGAGATGAAAAATTCTTAAAGAGAAAATATGATTATTCCTCAAAATCTGTCTTTTCAATGAATCTCTAACCCCTATTTATAGTGAACCTAATATAGTAAAAAAGATAACAAATTAGAAATCTTAATTAGATTGCAATTTGAATTGCAACCAATTTAAAATGAATAACTTCTAGATAAATATCAAATCCTAATGTAATCTATAGTAAATCATAAACTTTATCACTTAAGATCTTCAATGATATGACTACATAAATTAACCCATGTCAGAATTGGGCTTAAATCCACGTAGTCTTTTCCTTGAACTTCCTTGATAAGACCTTCACGTGCTAGTTCCATACATTTGGTCCTACTCCGTGTCATAAGACCTTCCATTCCTTGTAGATAATCTTCGAGATGATCTATTTTGCTTATCGTAGTGCCCACGTTCACATTACCAACTATGTAATCTGACAATTTTTTCTCGTATACTATCTGATATGATTCACCCTTCATGGAATAAATAAAAATGTGAAAATGTTAATTTGAAACATCTTAAGAATCATGATAGGATAGAGTAAAGGAACTTGACACAAATTACTACAACCTACCAAAGAGTATTGAAGTTAGAATATGATCCTTACCCTGTTGGAAGAACCAATGTTATCAAGGATAATTCTTTATCCAAGAATCAAGGAAATCAACTCACACAACGATGAAAACTCTCAAAAAGAAGTATTATTTTTCATCAAATTTAATTTACATTGAATCTCTAAATCAAATTATATATAAAAAACCTAATTGTTCTAAATTGAAAGAAAATATAATAATAAAAATAAATAATAAATCCTAAATAAATTTTAATTAAATTTCAAATCAAATTAAATTGAAATTTTAATTAAATTCTAAATTAAAAATGTTAATTTAATTTGCAAATAACTAAAATAAATCACTCATAAATCAATATCAAATCCTAATATAATTTATAGCAAATCAATCTCAAATCATAATTAGATTTGTATATAATAAATTCAAATATTTAGTTATAAAATTTTAATCACAATAATTTTTTTATGTACATTTTTATTCCGTTTCTTCAGTTGTTTGAAGTTGTACAAGTAACATCAAAATTTTGTTTGTCTCTTCTTAAATTTTACTTTTTACGACCAAAATTGTATACAAGAAATTTTTAGATAGATTAATTGGATCTCTATCATTATGACTTTCTGGAAAATATGTGGGCACAATGATTGAAAGTTCGAAATCAATTTGTAGAATAACCTTTTTCAATAAGTTGTATAAAAAAAATACAAAAAAATGTTACTTTAACTTTTATTAAATCTTGATAGTCATTCTTTTTGGATATCATTTTCCTTGTCTAAATTTTTTATGTGACTTAAGATTATCTTTTTCTTCTTTAAGCATTTGGTAGAAGAAATGATAGTATTCTTAAGACAAGTTCATTAAATACTAATCCTTTTCATTAAAATTTTGAAGTATTAACCATATTGGTTGTAACATTAATAGTTGTTAGTATTATTATTATTATTATTATTTTATTACTACTATTATAATAACTATAACTACCATTATTATTACTTTTATTACTATTATTAGTAGGGATGAAAATAAATAAAGTCGTTTAATAGAAATTTATGACTCGATTTGTTTAAAGTTTAACTTAACTTGTCTTATTTAATAAATAAACAGACTCAAATTTGTTAAAAAAACCTTTTTAAATGAACAAATCAGACTTAAACTTGTTAAAAAGTTCGTTTAGTCAATTTAGAAGTCTATTTATGTTTATATATTACATATTTATATTTATTATATTTATATAATATTAATATATTTACATAATTTATTAAAAATTAAAATTTTTAATTTTTAATTTCAAACAAAAAAAATTATATATTTATGAAACTCTTTAATATTTATTATAAGAGTTGTGTACGTTATTTTAATTTTAAAATAAATATTTTATATTTTACTTTAGTTATTATGTGTATTTAAATTTGCATATATGTACATACGTGTTACATGTGTGCATTATATTTTGTTTATATATGTTATTGTATTTATACATACTTAGTGTTCAGGATGTATGCTCTACAATTATATACTCAATGTTACAAAATTTTATTTTGTTAACTTTAAGATTAAAATCTTGTTGATCAATTATTTATATAAGTTTTAAATTTATGTATTGATTTTTTTTGTATTGTAAGTTTTTAAATATACTTGTAAATTTTGTAAACTTTAAAATAGGGTAAATATTGACAATAAAAAAAAATTCTATGAAAATTAAACTTCAAAATTTTTAAATAAAACAAACTTAAACATTCAAAGTTCAACTTAACTCAACCTTTTTTCATCGATAATTATATTTAAAACATGTAAAAGACATGCATGTCAATGTATATAAGGAAATGTGCCATGTGCCATCATATTCATGCTTAAGAGACAATTCTTGAATATGATCAATTTTAGAACTATATTTAGCAAATGGATGAAAGCTTTTAAATAAAACATTAAAAATAAAATAATTTTTTTTTATTCAAATTTAGATTTGTTTCTACCAATCCAATTATCAAATTATGTATATTTTATTTTAATAATAATAAGATTGAATTAAAAATAAGTAATAATATCAAATAAAAAATATAATTAATCTTTAATTAAAATTATATAAGAATTAATTAATTTGAATCTTAATTAAAAATATTATTTTAATTTTTAAAATTTTTAAATATCGATCTTTTTCACTTTTAAAAATTTTATCAACTAAAGTTATAATTAATATTAAGATATTAAATAAATTTCATTTAATAATTTTAAAAATTAATCATTAAATATTTTATAAAAGTTTTAAAAGAAAGAACTCTTATCTTATCTAAAAAGTAATAAAATAAATTTATTTTAAAAGAAAAAATATCCTATCTAAAACATTTAATTTGTCAAATAAACTCTTAATTTGATCAACTATTTTTTTGACACCTTAGTTTGATGCTTCAGTTTTCACAGAGTAATTGTTTAAATTTTTAACAATTTTATTATATTTTTAGTTATTTATAACCAATTTATCTTTCATTATTTTTATTTTTTCTTATATTTTTTTCACTTAATCTTTAAATTTTCATGTTTTTTTTATAAACTATTTTTTCACACATAAATCTTTGCAATGCAAAATTTTTCAAAATATAATAAACTTAGACGACAAAAGAATAATAATATTATAGCTTTTATTAAACTAAACTGTGAGAATGACTTGTTTCGGTAATACATAGGTTAAAATATTTAACATATAAATTTTTTATTTTAATAAAAAATTTAATTTGTTACCTTTATTTTTAATAATTTTTATTTTATGATCTAATAATAAATTTTTTTTTCTAACCTTTGTTCTAATTGTCTAGAATAAAAAAATTAATCTTTATTACTTTTGATTAAATATCAAATAGATAATCAGATAACATAATTAATAAAATATATTTGGTTAGAATTTATTAATTTTTACTAAATATTTTAATCTTCTACATTATGTGGAAAGTATAATGCAAATAATGTACTCCACGCGTATAATTAATAATTTGTTTATGACCACCGACAACAGAAAAGAAGAGAGAGAAATTTCTTCATTAAAATCTTCGTAGCAAGTGAATAACGTCCTCCATATATATTTATCATTTGAGTACTCTTTGTTTTCCATTAGATGATCAGAAAGAGCAATATTAATTGATTTTTTTATATATATACGTCTAATAATCACTGCATTTAAGAACGATTCTTTTTAAAGAACAAGTAAAAAATATAGAACTGTCATTTGCATGGATAAATAACTTTTTTTATTCTTATTTTTTACATATATGTATAATTTTTTATTATGAAGGATACTATCATTTAATATATATAGATATAAAAAACAAATTAGGTAAGTTTATATTGCAGATTCATCAAATTTAATATATTTTTTAAAAATAAAATAAATGTAAAAAAATTAATATTATATAAATTGTTATATATTTTTAAAAAAATATTCTTAAAACATATAATTAAAGTTAAAAAAAATTTAATAAATGCTAGTCCATTTCATCTATTTTTTCAGACTGAAGTTTAAAAAACATCCTAATAAAAAATTTTATCCTTATCTTCTAAAACTGAGATAACAAACTTCTTTTACTAAATAATAAAATCAATGTAACAAACTTCTTTTACTAAATAATAAAATTAATGTAATTATTGAAATTTAATTTACTAACATTTTATTTTATAATTAATAATCTATCATATGTATTTTATATAAAGAAATATATTAATAAATTTTAAATAAATATTGATATTTTTTATAAAAAAATTTGTTTAATAACTATTTATTATTAATTTTGGTTAATTAATATTTTTTCCACTCAATCATTTTTTTCTTTTGTCTTAGGTTTATTACATATTTTAGATAGGATCTACTTGGCTTTTTTTTTTCGAAATTTAATATACTTCAAGCTTATTTTATCATTTTAATATTTCTAATTCTAATAAAAATTTTCATTGCACATATAAACTGAATGACATGCAAAATTTTTTAATTATTTTTTTTTTCAAATTTCAAAATAGATTTAGAATTACCATGATACTATACCATAGACCTTTTCCTTTTTTCTATGAGATATTTTTCTATGAAAATGCCTTCATTTTTGTAATTATTTCTTATAAAAACTATTCTATTATTTATCATATTTAGATTTATTAAAAAAAATTTAAATAATTAAGTCAAATGTAAATTTATTAAAAAACTTATTTAATCTATTTAAAGATATATTTATCTTTATATATTATATATTTATATTTATTTTAATATATAATATTAATATATTTACTTAATTTATTAAAAATTAAAATTTTAAATTTTAAATAAAAGAAACTTTTTATTTGTAAAATTTTCTAATCTTTATTATAAAAATTATGCATATTAATTTAAATTTAAAATAAATATTTTATATTTATTTTAGATTTTATATATATCTAAATTTATATATATATATATACGTTATATTTTTTTTTATATGCTATTATATTTGTACATAGTTAGTAGTCAATATTTATATTTTAAAATTATATAATTAAGGTTACTAACATTTTATCTTCTTAACTTTAATGTTAAAATTTTTTTAATCATTTATTCATATAATTAAATTTTAAATTTATTTATTAATATTTTTGTATTGTAAAATTAAATACTTAAAATTTAATTTATTTTAACTTTTTTTATCCCTAACTATTAGTATAACTACTATCATAATTACTATTATTATCTTTGGTAGAATTAATATCATTGTATTATAATTATTTCTGCCACTACTAATATTATGGTTACTATTATCATCATTAATACTATAATTATTATTATAATAACTACCATTATCATTATTCTATTATTTTAAAATAAATTTTTTTTAAAAAACATCCAATATAAAATTATCACAATAAAATTCATCTAAAAACTTAAATTAATAAAAAATAATTTTTTTAAGATGCAATACATTTACGTTTTAGGTAAAATTGATTTATTGATATAAAAATACTGCAACCCTAATAACTTTAATTAACAATAATTTTTTTAGTTGAAAATGGTGATAAGATAAATGATTCAAAAGATTAAGATAGTTATAAAATAAAATTATATCTATAATGATGTAATGATTAAGTCTCTTATTTTACATACAAAATTTGCTAGTCATACATTAGCATCTTAACCATTGTTATTTATTTCATGTTATATTTCAATAAATTATACTATGTAATTTCTGGTAATAATTAAAAAAGAAAATTTCCATCTGATTAGAGGACAAGGATGAGTGGAATCCAATGCCGCTGCCATTCTAAAAAGGATTCTTTGACATTAAGAGTGGGTGGTGGTTGCAAAGGGAACCAAGTAATCATAGTTTTGAATAACGTCCCAACTTACAAGCATTATGCCCAATTTGCTCACTTTGCCCGTTAAAGAAATATGGCTTGACTTGGACTTTGGGCTCTATGCCCATAAAATTGGAAGTTTAATTCAGAAACAATTCATTCCTTATAAGTTTTTTTTTTTCTAAATAAAAGTAATAGCCTTGCAAGTTGTAAATGCAAAGAGGTTTACTTGAGTCACTCAAGCCCTCAATTACCTAATGATGAGCTTTTATAGGCTTTTCCTTCCATTGTCAAATTCATGTTGACTAAATGGTAGCTTTGATAAATCATTATGTTTAGGAGATAGACACATGCCAATCTTTGATTTTACACTAACTATCATGAAAAAATGCAGTTGTCTATTAGTTTTGGGTAAATATATCTATAAAATAAAATAAAATAAGCAAAAATATGATGAGGAGCAAGAAAGAAATAAAAAAAAGAAGTTAAAAAGGTTGTATAATAAAGCAAATATGTGGTCACTGTTGAAGTATTGTGAGCATATAATATAGGATTCTATTGCTTGACCCAGGCAAACATAAATAGTCAAAAAAGAAAAAAAAATTTAATATTGTTTTAGATTTAATTTTGTTAATTAAATTATTTATTTATTTATTTTTGATAGATTCATATAAAGAAATATATGATAAACTAAGCTGATTAATTTTTTTTAAAATATAAAATTAAACTTTAAAAATAAAGTTAAAAATAAATTAAATTTTTAAAAATTAAAATATCATCTTGAATAGGGTTTTAAATAAGTAGTTTCCTTTGTTAAAATAAAATAAAATAATTTAAGTTTTATCTTATATTCAAAAATAAAATTATTTCATATTATTAATTATAGTAGTAATTAGTTATAAACATAATCGATTATTAAAATAGTATAATACTGTTTCGGAGAATAGCTTTCCCTCAAAACTAATGTTTCGTCTATTGTTTGTTATAGGCAGCTTTCAACATTGTAACGAGGTGAGCGCAAGTTATACTTATTTTTATTTAATTTTACTTCTTAATTGTGACATTTTTTATTCTTAAATGCGTAGCTAAAATAAAACAAATTAATAATATGAGAGTTTAATTAAAATTAAACAAGGGATAAAATAGGATTAAATTGAGTCAAACTAAGTAATGAATAGTTGATTTAAGTTGTAGATATTTTATTTTTTAATAGTTTAATTTAAATTTTTTGTATAGAAAAAATTATTAAAAAATATTATTATACTGTAGATGTTTCTAATTTAAGTAATATTGATTTATATAAAAAATATTTATAATTTATAAAAAGATAAAAAAATATGTGTAGAATCTCATATATAAAAAAAAGATAGGAAAAAAAATAAAGAGAAAAAAAAAACAAAAAACAATTGTCTTGTTCCAAATGTTTAAGGAACATTAGGATGTTTAAGATTGTAATGAAAATATTTTATATATGTTTATATATTAAAATATAATCAATATAAGGATTCAGTTAATTTAAATAAATATATAAATAAGAAAATAAAAATATACTTATTGTTGAAAATTTTATTTTAGAAGAACCAATTTATTAATATAGATTTTATTTATTAAGACTTATATGGTTTAAACTTATTTTTTTTCTGTATAATTTTATTTCAATTAGTTTTGTTTTGATCCTTATTATTTTATTAGTTTAAGTTTTAGTCATTACAAATTTATTTCATTTTGGTTTTACTTCCTATAATTTAATTTTATTTAAGTTTCGAACCTTCCAAATAAATAAAATGCTAGTTCAAATAATTGTATTTTGCAAGATACATGTTTTCATATAAGAATTAAAAATTAAATTTTTACAATATAAAGATCAAAACTAAAATTAAATTAAATTATAAGGATACATATACTAGTTTATATAATACTATACGTACAAATAATAATAAAATGATAATAAATTACATTAATTTATCATATGAAATCCAATATAACATATCTTTGGGAGCTAAATAATAAACCGAAATGAGTTGGGTCTAATCCAATGTGAGTGAACATTATTATGGGAATATATTATGAGCACCGAATCACAGAAGTGGAATCGAACCAAATTGGCCCATTAGTGCTATGGCACTTAGAATAAGACTTGAAAGTTGCTAGTTTATCACTGCCATGTGTTAGGAGAATCAGAGACATATCTTCCTCATACCTCTGCTACTCTCCATCTTATACTAAAATAACCTTCACTCAACAAACAAAATATGCACTATATTATCCAATTATAGGCTACATACATTGCTTTTACTAAAATTTTAGATGAGGCATATCTAGAGAACAAAAAAATTTTCATAAAATAATTTATAAGTTATTTATCAATAAATTTTTATATTTAAACTCATGATTTTATGAAATATAAATTTAATTTTTACTACTTTTATTAGTTTATTATTTTATTTAATACCTTAAGTTATCTCTATTTTGTTTTTATGTTTTAAAATATTTTTAATTATATATAAAATTTAGTTACAATATGTCAATAATATAATTTTTAATTTATATATTTTTTCTGATATTTTCATAAAAAATATTAAAAATATATTTGATAAAATTAGTAGATAAGTTACTTAAAATTTTAAAAGCTAAAAATTAAAAAATTGACTAATTTAATTAAAAATGTTTATTAAAAATAGTGAATGAGATAAAATAAGATGATAATTAAACATATAATTATTGAACCGTATCTTAAGTATTATAAATTATTTATTAATTATAAATATTATTATTTTATTTAAATTAAATTATTATTAAAAATTAGGATAATAAATTTTGTTAATTTATTTCCATTTATATATATATTTCTATGAAAAAATAAGATAAAATAAATAAATTTATAATTATTTTGATAATATCATATTATACAAAATATGATTTGATAATTTTATTTATATATTTATTTTATTATTTATGATATATTTAATTTTAATATAAATTATATTATTAATTAAATAATTTTTATTTCTTTAAAATTAAAACTATTTATTTTTAAATTTTTATAAATAAATTTTATATAACATTTCTATTTAAAGATGTTTATTTTGTCTTTATAATTTAAAAATTTTATTAAATAATGATCATATATTTTATAATAAAAAGTTTAAATAAATTGTTCAATAACTAATGTAAATATTATGACGTCAGATAATAAGATAAAAATAATATTATATAAAATAAAATAAAATAATTATTGCACATTCCATATTAATGATGTTACAAATCTTTTTTACATAATCTTTTATGCTTCTTAACAAATCTTTTTCATCTAACTAATTTTTATGCATTCTAATAAATTTATAATACATGTGTTTATGAAATATGTAAATATTATATCATCTTTTAAGTTGATTTGATTATAGTTATCCAATGTAAATAAAAAAATATATTATTTACTTATAAAAAAATGACATTTAATTTATTTAAAATTTTATCATAACAAAAAATATAAATAATATTATTTTGTGGTAATTTTGGAAAATTCATATAAAAAAATATGCATGTCATGCATAGATTCTTCTTATTTAACTAATAAAAATGTGAAATATTTATTGAAATTACAAGTAATCATTACCTTAATGGTAAATTTTTTTTTATAATACATTTGATTTGCTTGAGGAATAGATGCAGTTATATGGATGCTATCGGTCCATATAATATAATTCTATCATTAGAAATTATGATAATGGCATCAATTAGAAATGGCACATGAAAAGAGAAAAAAAATATTTTTGTATGTTTATCTTGAAAAAAAACATGTATCATTTATTATTAGCAATTTTAGATGGTATAAAGTTAAGGATGGAATCATTTAGTTTTATGATATTATTAGCAAGATACATATAGTCATTGCTTCTACCATTAATGATTCCAAAATTTTATGAAACACTTTATCAATGGTCTCCCCAAAATGTTGAGATCACTCTCCAACATTCATATTTGAAGAATCAACGCTACAATGTAGACAAATATGCATACTTTCTCTACAATTGTCATCCTTACCTAAAGATCTTTACATAATTTTACAAATAAACTTAGTTTCATTCTCATGGCATTCACATATTGAAGAAAATATCTAATTAATATCGCATTCATCCAATTTTTTTTTCTATTTGAAGTGAAGTCATACATGGTTCTTTTCAAGTATATTTATAGTGATCAATAATTATAGTGTTTGTTGCATATCATAATATAATCCAATAAAATGCATAATTTTTTTTTTACTTTCAATGTTTTTGATATGTCTACTAATAAAAATACATAATTAAAATATTCATAAGCATAACCAAAATACATAATGAAAATATTAAAATTCATAAAAATTATATTTGTATAAGTTAGATACATGTTCATTAACATCATAATAAACTGTAGAAATTGAAACAAGCAAATAAAGTAAGTAATAGTTTCCCTTTTTACTATGCATATACTTTAACCAAGTTGTCCTTGAAGCATAGTTCCCTATGTTTATAAAAAAAAATTGTTATTTTACTTCTTTTCAATTAAATTAACCTTAAATCATCATAATTTACTATTCACATTCATCTACCATACAATTGATAAAAATCATTATTTCCCCAATGATAAAACTAACACTAGTATCATTGTTAACATTACTTTCTAATTTCAATATCTTTATTGTCATACTAGAGTATTATACAAACTAGCACTAGTATCTTTTGCATCCTCCTGATTGTCTCCTTCTACGTTTTCTATCACAAGTTTTTCATTTATGTTTTGGATTTGTGTAGGCATGCTCATTTGATCACCTTGGTTGGGTACTTGGGTACCTCTAACACCTCGGTTATGTACCTAGATGTAGCTTATATATCACACAAAATTAGAAAAAATATGAATGCTTCTCGTTTATAAAATTATCTATACAAAAGAACATATCGATTATGCATAAACATGATTTGAATATATTTTACCATCACTTTCATTTCCTTAACATTCATATCTCATGTTCCTTTTATCAAATATAATTAGGAACATGGTCAACCCAATAATATTTTCACCAACCGCATAAATATCTTCAAATAATTAATGCCTTAATTCTTCAAGTGAAAGATCTATTAATATATTATGAAGGTTGTCTTAAGTTAAAAATAATTAATGAATAAATAAGAGATTTTATAGTAAATAACTTTTATTGTAAAATAATTGTAACAATAAAAAAAAATAAATTAACTTAAATTTTTTTTTCACAACTTATTTAAACAAATAATTCTTTTCAGTAATAAGATCTAATCCTAGATCTCATTCTTTTTTTATAAAATAATATTTATTTTTTTACAAAATTCTATTTCAAGTTTTGCTTGATACTAGTTTCAAAATTATCATTAATCTTCTTCTATTTAAAATATACACAACCATTCTTCCTAATGAACTTGATATAAAATTTACTAAAAATCTTATTCTTTGTTTATCCATTCAACATCAATCCTCTTAAATAGATATAAATTTACGTAAAATTTATTTTATTTTATTTTTATTTTTAAAATATTTTATTTTTATTTTTATATTCTAATTTATTTCATATAAATTCAATCATACTTTATTAATTATTGTTATTTTTATTTATTTTATTGTTATTAGTTGATATAATTACTAATTATTATTATTATTATTATTTTACTGATTAATATTTTTTATTTGTAGTTATGTTTTAATAGTTATGCTTTTTTATTTGTTATTATTATAATTATAATTATTATGTTGATAAAAAAAATTTAATGTTATTATTATTTGTTGTTATTATTATTTTATTATTATCAATGCTATTTATTTATTTTTTATATTTATCATGTTTATCAAAGTATTATATTATTAACTTTTTAATCTATTCTAATTTTCATAGATTAATTTTTTTTCTTAATTTTTTTTAATTTTAAAAATTAATGGTAATTTTATTTTTATACTATCTTAATAAATATTTTTCATTATCACATCACAATCCTGGTGTGATACCTATCATCTTAAAATTGATATTTAAAGTCATTTAAAAAAATAAAATTTATAATCACTAAAACATTAACAAATATATTTTTAAAAGATGAAAACCAAATTTAATTATTTTGCAGGAGTAAAATTTATTTCAGCCATTTCAATATCACCTAGTTTTATACTTTTCGTTGTTGATAATTTCAATATCACCAAGTTTTATACTTTTCGTTGTTGATAATTCTCGCAATTATTAATTTCTAAATTTTAAATATATACTTTCATTCCTATAAGTTACTTCAATTTTATCTTGATTTCGATAAAATTTATTTTTTAACCCTATACTTTCATTTATATAATCTTTCGTAACTAGGTTGTTATGATATCATTATCAATGAGAATTTCCATTGGCAACCATCTAGAATCATGAGTCTCATTTGTACTATTCATTCATTTCATTTCTCTCATTTTCAGTCCTCACTTTATAACAGCTTCAATACATTTTCAAGTGCTGGTAATTTTCACACTTGCTAGTTGATAAAATTTTTTAAACCTAAAGAGATAGTCATCTATGTTTTTTACTTTTGAATGTGTTCATCATTAGCTTTTGGTTTCTTTATGTAAATCAGCTAGCTCTAATGAAGAACACCAATTTGGAAAGATAATCATGCAAACTGAAAAGGGAAGGATATTTCCAAGATTGCTAGCTAGCTATAACTCAAAATCCAGCCAAGGGTTACAGCAGTAATAACACAAAATGTGCATCTTCCAAGTTCAGATTAATGCACCTTACATAAATAAGTGTATACTAATCTGAGAAACATAATGACTAACATTCTTTTACACTACTGTTTCAAATCCCTTTATTTATCTGCTCAAAATTACCTATAAGAATCACCTAAAAGTTGTATGTGCAGCTTCCATCATCACTTCTGGCTGTTGGATCATAGTTTTCTGCAGAAGGGTCAGTGCAACCTTCAGGGACTGGAATATGAACTTGTTGAGCCCCTTGTCCTGCATCCAAAAATTAAGGCAACATTTATTTAGTATCCTAAACCATCATTCCACCATAATCCTAAAGCCAGAAGCAGCTTTCACTTCAAGAGCATTAAGATCAAAGGTCTAACCATAGAAGTTTCCAGTCTTGATAGAATCTTCATTTGCATCTCCAAGAGCTGCCTCATTGAGGTACTTGTCAGACAATTGAACCCTCTTCACATTCTCTTGCTCTTGGACAAGCATGTTTCCATACTCAAGGAGCTTATCAAGTGTCATCTTGGGTTGGTCAAAAGTTGGAGGTCCCTCCTTTGAATTCACAAGCTTTTTCCCAATATTGTCCACCCCAACACCAGAAATCCACTTCCTTACTTCATCATCATACACTCTGGCCCTCAAGGCACCAAAGAAGTCTACACACAATTGTATCAAACATTTGATTATTCACATTCAACCATACAATCTAATACCAATGTCTTAAACTTCAATGATTAATGAAGAAATTAGAAAATAGAAATTTGGCTAAAATATCATTCCTCAAATAAATTTTATCTGTTTTAGTTCTTAACATGTACAAAACCCATCTACTTTTCAATCCTTAGTAGAGTACTAAAAACACACTATTTTTGTTAAATGTAAGGGCTAAAATCGAATAAAACTTAAACAGCAACTAGAACCAAAACAGCATCATATTATCAGGGATCAAAAACATACTTAAGCCTTTAAACTATAGCTAGAAACTTGGATTGAGGTATGGCTTACCAATAGATTGTCCAGGGAAGGTGTCAACAAGCTTGGTAATGTCCTCCTTTGGAACACCATCTGTTCTGAAAATACCTTGGCAGACACCAATCCTGTCATCGCGAGTAGGCGCCCAATAGAACTTCTCCATTCGTCCATCACGAATGAGAGGAGCATACAATGTTGAGAAGTCATTGCCAGTGACTATGATGGGGACACGAGGATTCTCCTCCTTGTTGTACATACCAGGAAGTTGGACATTGGTTGGATTGTCAGCAATGTTCATGAGGGTTGCATTCACCATTTGGTTGTTTACTGTGTATTGAGTGGTTCCTCCAAGCCTACCAGCTCCTGCATCAAGATCATTGATGAAGAGACAGCACATTTTTCCCTTTCTGATAATGTCCGCAGCCTCACGGTACCTCTGCCTGATTAACTTTGCAGGCTCTCCAGCATTTCCACTTTCCAATTCTCCAGCACTCATCATTATTGGGCTGAATTCAAATGCAACAAACCAGAATGTTAGTACATGTTTGGTTCAGCTTATTTTGAAAAAATCATCGCTTATATTTTCCTAAAAATAAACTATTATATGCCTGATAAAAGGTTCATCCAAACTTTATCCATTAGAAGCATGCTTGAAGTGTAGTTTGTATATCCCAAACCATGGTTTGGAGGGTGTAAACTGGCTTCATCCACAAATAACATGTTTAGCAAAATCATGGTTGAGTTGTATTTCAGCAAGATTGTGTTTAGAACCTTGGATTGAGTAGCAGAGGAAAACAAATTCCCTTTTGGTTAGGCCAAATCATGTTATTTCAAACCATAAACTAAACACACCTTGGTAATTGAGTATCAATTTATCTAGGATGAACCTAAGCCTAAACCAAAGTCACCATATTTTTCCATTAAGTTAACAAAATTGGGGTGGAGGGAATGAATACAAACTATAATGGAATTAAACTTACTTGATTCCCATCTTGGCAAAGACAAGCTCACATTGAAATGATTTTCCCTGACCTTTTCCTCCCCAAATACCCAAAATAAGAGGAATCTTAATATTTGGCAAGTTCAAAAAGTTCTTGGTGATGTGAACAACAATCTTGTCCATAAATGCAGGAGCAATATAGAATCCATCCATCACGTTATCTAAATTGTACCTGAAAACAAGTCCATTAACATTCAATAAGTTCACAAAAGAAAAAACAATCAAAAGTTGAGCTTCAAATCATATGTTGGCCAAATGAAGTTCAAAAACAAACTTACTGGCGAAGACCGGTACTGATATAATCATAGGAACTCATGACAGCATAGTGAGTTCCACTTTCCGAAGGAGCTTGGAAGAGAGTGTCCACCATTCCCTTCCCTCTAGTGATATCTTGTTGATCATCTGAAATGTCAGAGGCAAGTCCACCCCATCTATCCTTTGAGGTCTGCTTCTCCTCATCATACTCAATCTGTGCACAAATCTTGAAATTCCCACTCAAACTCCTCTGGCTGGAACTCAAAGAACTGATTCTCTTCAAACTTGTTCCAAAGAATGCTGAGCTTGTCATTCCATTACTAGAGCCATTCAATTTCAACTGCACCAAACACAGCCCCTTATTAGCACTCCCCAATGAACCATTAATTCCAAATTGGTTTGCAAAATCCATGCTCCAGAACAAATCAGAACAGACCCAGATAGAAAAAAAAAATCAAAAATCAAGAAAACCAACATTGTATCATTGTTATGTACAGTATTAAGTCCACAATCTACTCCTTCTCATACAAATATGTGTGAATGCATTATATAAGTTTAGGTAAGTTAGTCTAGCTAAACTACAAACATGAATTAAACCTATAAGTGAAACAAAACATGTTCTAAGTAACAATAAGACCAAAGTTTGAACAATTTAACATGACATGCTATAACAAGGGTGGTAAAAACATGGTACCGGTGGCATGTTAACAGCTCCAAAGGTTGGCACTGAAGCTGCCATTGTGGAAACGAAAAGAAGTTTGGTAGGAATGTAGAAGACAATAAGAAACTGAATTTTTTCAAAGTGTTTTGGATTGAGTAGTTGAGAGAAAAAGAGAGGTGAGAAGGATTCTTTATAGTGTAATTGAGCGACGCAAGAGTAATAGAGAAAGTGGGAAAAAACCTGTGGATTGGCTTAAGAATTTATCAACAGCCACACAAATGGATTTGGCTATACTACGGTATATTTTTCTAATACGTGGCTTTGGGTGAGGTGGACCTTGGTTTTGGAATGTGGTTTTTGAGGACACTCAAGTTTTGTTATTAACAAAATGGAGCCTTCTCGGAACTGTACTTATTTTTTGAGGTTTGAGTTCATCCTTCTCCCTCTACCACTCATATTTGGTAATTTCAGTGCTACCAATATTGTGGAAAAAACAAAAGAGCCCAAAATCAAAACAGTTCCATATGGACAAAATTAGATTTCCATGTGTCTTTTAAAATTTTTTAAAATTAAAATATGTTCTAAAAACTAAAAACTTTCAAATAAAAACATTTTAATTGTTTTCCTACTTTTTTTAGAATATAAACGTAGTAAGCTGTTTTTAAAAAATAAAAAATATTTTATCGTATAACTCTAAAAGAAGCAAAACTAAGCAGACATTTTCAAGCATAATGTTGAATATAGAATCCAAACTTCAACGAAAATGATAAACGCGTATATTCCACAGTATTCTATTCTGTTACATCTTGCAATAAAATATCTCGGTAATTGAATATAAATTTTGTAATTAATTATATTATTATTATTAATGATTAATGATATAAAAAAATATTAATAGTGAATAAAAATAGAATTTATAAATATATATATATATATAATATAATTAATCGATTGTATATTATGATTAATCAATTAATAAATATGATTAATTAATTACTAGCATAGTTAATGATATAAAAAATTGATTAATCAATTGATAATGATGATTAAATAATTTTAAATATGATTAATATATTATGGTTAATCGATTAAAATGCAAAATATAATTGGATATAATTATGTTTAACAATACTAGACGTTCAAACCTAGTTACATTTATTCTATTTTCATACCATATTTTTAGCACATAATTTTTAATTAAATGCACTAACCATACAAATTAAGAGTTCTCCACATTAAAGCATAATTGTCTTTGTTTCGAAGATGCTAAACTCAACCACCATGTCATGCTACAAAAATATCTATGTCGAGAACCTTCACCTATGAGAACGCAGTTTTCTACTTCTATTTGTTTATTAGTCAAAAGCATTTTATTATTATTATTATTATTATTTTTCTGGCTGAGGATGAAGCTGTTACCAGATAAGGCAGAGCCCGTGATAGCTCAAGTTTTTGTCCTATTTTCTTGGGGGTGCTAGTTCTAAAAGTTTCTTATTCTTTTATATTTTAATAATTTTAAATCTTTCTATTTTTTATTTTTACAAATGTTTCTTATATTAAATAAAAAAATTAATATTTTAAATATTTTATAAATAAATATATTTATTATATAAAATAATATAAAAATAAAAAAATATATAAAATGATAGAAAAATATTAATCAGTACCGATAAAACATTGATTAATAAGTTAAAAATAGAAATATAATTAAAAATAATATTAATGCACATTTAATCTAATTTTTAATACATCTCAACATAATTTTTAAAATATTTTTATTTTTGATCTTTTAATCAAAGACACTAATTATTAAAACCCTAAAAAGTAATGAAAAGTTCTTTTTTGGGTCCATAAAAGTTTCCTCTTACTTTTATTTAGTCACTGGAAATTGTTTATTTTTTATTTTATTTAAATTATAAAATATATTTTTTATTTTGTTTCTTATTTTTAGTTTGTATATATTTTTTATTATTTTCTGTTTCTAGGTCACTACGACTTGACGTCCATTGGTTTCAGTTTGAGAATTTTAGGTCCAATATTTTATTTTGTTTTGAGTCAACGGTCCAATCTTGAGAGTAACTGCTTTTGCGCAGCCTGTACAGTGGTGGGCAAGGAAATAATCCGATCGAACTTGTTAAATCTGAAATCACAATTAATTGGTTGGATGGGTCGGATCGAGTTTTGGGTTAATTTAAATTTGTAGAAACGATTTTGATTGAGTTGATATGGTCGAGTTCGGTTTCTGAAATTGGTAACTGTTGGTATCTAAATTTGACTGAAAAAGAATTATCATATACTACTCAAATAGAATTGGACTTGTTGATGTTGGATTGCAACTAGCTTAGTCTCGTTTGATCACAATAAGGGATGATGGGTGTTTGAGGTTCCCTTAATTTCGTTTTCATACTTTCACTGGTTATCGTTGTCCCGGTGCTAGGGTTGGGATGGTAGACACAACAACTCAAAATATTGAACTTTGTCTTCATCTTCTCTCAAACTTTTTTAAGTTTTTTTATGTGTGTGGGTGTTAAATTTTCTTTTAATTTCTTATATTTTAGGTTAGGATTACAAGTTTTTTATCTTCTTTATTTCTTATTTTTTCTATTTTTTCTATTTTTCTTTTCTTGTTTTCTTTGTCTTTTTTTTATTTGTTTTTCTCTTATCCGTTCTTATCTTTTTCATTCTATATTTTTGTATGTTTAATGTGATTTTAAAATAAAAATGTGACCTCTTTTCTCTTTCCTTATATCTTTATGTTGAGTCATTCCATTGTAAATGCATGTGAGGCCTCATAAGATTCAAAGAATGGTGGAGATTTCATCTTTGAAAAAGTTAATGAAGTCATTCAAGTAAACCATAAACCTTTTAATAATTTTTGATAATTTTTTTTTGGTAGTATGATAATTTTCCGTGCCTTCATTCTTACTTCTAATATTTTTATTCTTTACATGTGATTTTAGATTTGAAGCAAAGAATCTATTAATAATTGAAACTGCTAATTTTTTTGCTTTCAAAAAGGTTTGTTGGTATGTTTATCTAGAAGGTATGATGGGTTTAACTATGATTTTTTTTCCTGGTTTTTTTTTAATATGATTATTTTTTTAAAACATTTATTTTGTGGAGGGGTGAAGGTGAAAAAGCATTTGAGAATCTCTTAGTGTTTGGTTAAATTTTTTTTTGTTTTACTTAATAATTTTTATTTTGTTGTTTTTTGTTTATCGTAGTTATATGTGATAGATCATTTTATGATTTATGTTTCATTTTTACATAATAATTTTTGTTCTATTATCTGCTAACTTTTTTAATATGTTTATATTTTTTTGTTTACTTAGCCTTTGAGTTAGATCATTTTATGATCAAATATGTATTATTTACAGATATGGATGTCTCCTAAGCATACCATATCAACCTATTCTTTAGTCTTATTGCTACACATGTATCCTTCCTTTCTCTATAATCATTGTCCACTTTAGCAAAGCACTTGCATGTGTTAAGCTTTTTTGTTGCTGATTTACAAAGAATTTTTGAAGCCTTCATTTAAGGAATATCTAAATATTCAAGTCTAATTGTTTTTTTCTTTATATTAGGGATTTGCAAGGAGTTTGCCTTAATAATGCACTTCAGGGCTAAGTCCAGGCTAGTGAGTTTGTGAAACTATTTTATCATTTTACCTTTACAATTTTTATTTTGGTGTTACAACTAAATTTCGAAGCAATATTTTTATAGTGATTTTTCTCACAGTATTTGGCATCACAAATCATTATACTAAAATTCTTTGTAAATGCAACGTATAACTCATAGAAAGTGAGATAATTTTGTTATATCATTTTTTATGATTCTTAGAAACTCATCTAAATAATGAACTTGTCATTTTTTTAAGCCTTTGCAACTAGCTCTTAATAATTGAAAACATCGTATATATCTTTTCCCTAACTATTAAGATGATGCTTTGATTCATAGTAAGAACATTTTGTCATTTAGTGTTGCAAATCCTCAATGCTATTGACATACTTGCAAGCTTGATATAATCAACCTCTCCCCTGATCAACTCGATTTAATGCAAGGTAAGATGTTGCGTTATCTTAACTTTTTTCATTTTCTCTTAAAAATATAACTTGTCATGTGTTCTATGTGACTTTTGGTTATGAATAGCTAACTTGTCTGCATAAGTTTGTGTAGACACTTGCAAAGATTATAGGAGACAGGTTTTATGAAAGAAGACTTTTCATCAAATAAATTATTCTTAACCTTGCATTTTCATCCATCATAACCATGTTTTTGAACCATAAGACGACTACTTAAGAATATAGATTAAAATAATAAAAATTTAACACATTTTTATCATTTTTATTATAAAATCATACCCACTAATTAATTGATAATTGAATAAAAAAAATTAATTTACAATTATCAAAATAAAGGAATTATCATTGCTGCATTGAAATTGCTTGCTAGGTTCCCTCCATTGTTTAGTGTTATATGAGCTATATTGTTAATAAAATTTAAGTATATTCTATGATGCTATATCTTGATGGATAAACTTTATATATTTTATGAATATTAGAAAATGTCAACATAAAAGCAACATCAAATGCCTTATTTGCCTATTTTTTTAATTAATAATTTTTTTAAAAAAGGTAAAACTTTAATTATTAAATTTGTTTGGACAAAAATAAATTTTTAACTATTTTTTATATCCATATAATCACAATTAAAAAATTTTAAACAAGTTATAAGAAGAAAAAATATTTATATTTTAATTTGGGCCGACTCAGTATTTGACCCAAACTTAATGATTAAGAAAAGTGTCTGACCCAATCTAAATCCAATCCAAACTGAATCCGATCAATTCGACAAAAGAAATAGTTGAAAATGGATCTATATAAATTTCAATTGATTTGCATTGGTTGTTGGGTCGGAGAACTAAACTCGTCCATAACTAACTAATGCTCACCCCTAACCTTTCATGTCTCAACCGAATAAGCTTGTCATGTATTGTAATGAGAACTAGGTATGGTCATAAGAAAAAAAGTGAGAAATAAAATAGAAATAAAATAAAAAATAAGTTATTTGAATAGATATAAATTAGAGAAAAAGAAAATAAAAATTTTTCTTCTTTTATTTAGATAAATAAGAAATAAATAAATTTAATATAATCTTTTTATTTTATATAAATTAAAAAAATAACATATTAATTAAATAAATTTAAATTATTTTTTAAAAAAATTATTATATTATTTATTTATTAATATAATTTTTTTGTTTTTTAAATCATTTAATAATTTAAATATTAAAAAATCAAGTTTTTCCTCCTATTTTTCTCTTACTTTTAAAAGAAATTAATTTTATACTAGATCCCATTCAAAATAATTTCATCCCTTCTATTTCTATGTACATTCAAATGTCGAAAATATTTCTATCTTTCTTATTTCCTTTATCTCTATTTCTATCCAAACAAACAATGCATAAATATATCTTCTTCTTCTTTTTGTAATAATCCCCCCTATAACACCCTAAAAATGAATACTATCTTTAGGCTTAAGTTGTATATTCAGTTCCTTAAATAATTTGTTATCTTATTATACGAAATCTTTAGAAAATAATTGTTAGAGAAAATATAGTAAATTTATTTTCTAAAACATTTTCACATCAAAATGTGAGGCTCGTCGGTATAGCATTCGTAATAGAATGTAAACCATTAGGCACTATTGTGTACATAGAATTTGTTAACATTACGAATTATTTCGTTTGTTTAATTATCTCTAACAAATAGTAAATTAGAGTAATATAACCAAACATACAACATTTACACATCATATAATTATACAATCCTTCAACATTCATACGGTCTTTATTTACATCTACATAACCGGTCTAACGTACTAAAGTCTTACTCACACCTAATTACATATATTAATTAACACACTTTATTTACATGCATATTTATTTCATGCCATTTGTACACTAACTAACCTACAAAATATTTGATAGTTATTAGGATGTATTCATCCACCTATTTACAAAATTTACATTATTGATATGAATTTCTTCTTTTTCCTTCTTCAGAAAACACGGACTTGGGAAAACACCTTAGGAACGATGATGGTAGCGCTCCAGCCACAAGCTTTGATCTAGGGAGACAAATGTTCTGTCAGCCATTTATTGGAATGCTTGAAATGGGTAGGGCATAGGGTACAAAGAGCTGCCTTGAGATGACCAGACATGCGACATGCTATAATAGTGAGATGACGTCTGTGGATCTAATTCTCCTTCAGATGAGGAGGAATCATTTACAAGTGTTGTGGGTGGTTCCTGGCAGCTAGGAGGAGGAGGAAACACGCCTTCTAGATGGAAAGCTTCTAGAAGAATCGCAAACTCCATAGTAAAGAAATCCAAACTCATCACCGCCAACACGAATAGATGTCCCAATATGCATAGTTAGCTTGCATTGTTATCATCAATCCATGAGTGTTTGTTGTCCAGTTTACTTGCTAATCTCCATGTAAACTACCGCGTTCGCAAAAGACATTCTGATCATCTAGGAAGAAAATAGAAAGAAAATGAGTGAGAAATTAAGTTTCTTAGTAGGATTCTACCCTTGGTTTAGTGTCATCACTTTTATCCCAAACACTTCATTTTATTAGAAAAACATGTCATGCATGCAAGTTTAATTTTTAATCTTTCAAAAACTCTTACTGAAGTGGATTTTTTTTATATAGATAAACCATTATTAGTTAAACATATAACTTACTTAAACATCATAAGTCTTTCGGATCACATCTCAGATATTTTTTTACTAACATTTTCTGTATGTATTACATAATTTCTCATTTATTCTCTATTCTACACCTTCGAGAAATTTTTAATTTCTATTCCACACCTTCAAAGAAACTCAGTTAGTATTCCATACCTTTAGGAAATCTTAAGACATAGGCATATAATATAATTAATCAAAAAATATCTTTTCATTGGCTCTACTACTCTACCTTCTATTTTTAGAACATGAGCTCATTCCTAGATGGTCGTCACCATCTTAAATATTGAAGACCTAATGCTTCATAATAGAAGGATTTGTGGAGAATCCTTTTTGTTTCTTAGGAGAGCCTTTTTGTCTTCTCCTTAGTAAGATCGTTTTGCCTTCTAGATTGCACAAGGCACATTAAGAGTAGTTTAACTTTCACATAAGTTATTTTTTAATGATCCCTTAACCAATTAGGTTCATTTTTAAAAGTTTCAAGATAATCATGCATGTTCAATCAATATCCAACCAATATGTCATGCACATATTCACAACATCAATCACACATGATTATCATTCGTAACATCATTCTTTAAAACATTCATGAGTAATCATCATTCATCTCACATTATACTTTATGCATTCATAAAGCAATATACAAGTTGACTTAACATTCTCAAGCATATACTTATTTTCTAAATTAAGACTTACTTATGCTTATCATTTATTCTTAGGAAACATAATCATATATACTTATACATGTCTAACTTGTTTAATTCATAACATTTTATGGTGAATAGCTCATGAAAGTTTATTCCACTCATCCTTCTAAGTTATCTCCCAACCTTTCCTTTTCTCAAAGATCAAGTTGTTTCACTTGATTTCATAATACTTAGAAGTCTTCCTTAGGTGGTTTAATGACACCTCTTAAGTTATTTACTCTTCATCTACTTCAATTTTCATATTTTATGCATAGCCTAATTAAATTAGGTTGAAAAGTTATGTGTTAGTAAGATTTTAACTTACTTGTATACATTTAGTCACACATGGTCGAATAGTACTCATACCATTGTGAAGCTTCGCTTAAACCCTTAATCATTTTCCTTCACATGACAAAGATCTTCAATGTACCTTAACCAAGATTTCAAACTCATTTTTCCTTAATTAATCATGAGGTGGTTGAAGGCTACACCTAGCGTTTAAGGCATCATAGATCACCTTTTCTTAACTTAAATTGATGAGTCCTTTTAGTTAGGGTTTAGGCCATAAATCATCACCAAGTTTGGATAATTTTAAGAATCCTCCTTCACTCTAGAAGGTCATGGTCGAATGGTCAATTTCGACCTCACAACCACATGATTCATTCTTAATTATCAATTTATGCATATTTGAATCAAGCCTAAGTCTTAATCATGGTTTTCACTTGATTTCATAATTTTTAACTACTATGGTCGAATTATCAACCTAGTCATTCCCAAATATTTCTTACACATTTAATTCTTTCCATTTATATAGTAATGGTTCTTAATAAACCATAATGAATAATTTAAACTCATTTTCTCTTAATTACACAAAAGTAGCCAAATGCATATCTCTTGGTTCTAGCTCATTTTAGTTTAAATTCTCTTCTCTTAAGAGTTGATTTACACCAATTAAGACTTAATCTCATAGTTTATGTTATCCCTAGAAATTTTTAGAGATTTTACTCATATTTAACAAAAGTGGCCAAATGCTCCCCCTTGAGCACACAAGGTCATTTTCTCAAAATTCCTTCTCACAAGATCTTTGTTCCATGATTTTGTGCACTTGTAACACCATCAGCACCTAAATCCATCAAGACTTGTCCTTACTCCTTAGCTTGGGTTATGTTTAAGGAAAGTCATAAGTGTCTTATGAAGTTTGTTCCTTTTTTTGTCCAAAAATTCCAACTTACTCTTAGTATATTTTAGATTTATGTCCAAATCAAGCTTATAAGACTTATGATATAATTTTTAATAGTCCTTTAAAAGTCTTAACTTATGAGTTTAAATATGAACTCTTGAGCACATAATTCCATATTATGAAGAAAATCATCAATTTTCTGGCTTTAAGCATATAAATCTCAAAGAAAGCATTTTTCATGGCAAATAAGTGTAGATTCCCTAGATCTACTCCAAGGTCCCTACATCCCACACCATTAATACTTCAAAAATTTTCACATGAACTCTAAAATCTTCCTCAATGTATAAAAATTAATTTTTAAGAACATTTAACCGATTAAATTGCTTCTAAGGTGGCTAAAAGCACTTTAATCCACCAAAACTTTACTTTAACTCTCAAAAATCATTAAAAATGGATGATTCTCATATTTAACCATAAAAAGGAAGTTTTTAGCTCTCATCATTTCAAAAAAAAAATGAGATCCATGGGTCTTAGAGAAAGGATCCACAAAAAGAAGCAAATAAACCATAAAAATCAAGATTTAAAGCTTAAAAACATAAGTAGTAAAATCCTACTTGATGATGGGTTTTTGTGGGGATTTTATGGCTGATCTAGGTCCCCCTTAGTGGTCCACTAATATTTCTTAGTGGTGGTGGTGGTGGTGCTTGGTGATTAAGAGTTGATTTAGCTTAAATTTCAAAGATGAAAGCTTAGGCTTAAGGTGAAATTTTGAGGTTTTTGGATTACATTCAACTTTGGGAGAGTTTATATAAATTGTCTAAGCATTTAGGGGTTAGAAGAATGCTACAAATGAGACTTCCCAAGGCCTTAGTGAATTCGACCACTCCAAGGGTAACTTAGGGATTAATTTCCCACTTAAGGGTATTTTGGTAATTTTTTACATATAATTTTCATTTTATAAAATAATTCAAAATTTAAGAAATTATCCTTTTAGGATTATATTAGTTCTAATCACACTAAGTTTTTCATTAATCAAATTTTACTTATCCTAAGCATGATTAATTTTAATTAAGGAAGATTAATTAACATTAGCCATGATTAAAGGAATCTTTGCATTTATTATTTTTGTCATTTATGCATTTAATTTTGTGATGAATCATAGTGAGTCATCACTGTGTATTTCATATGTTATTTTTGTGCAAGATGTGTGGGGTCCACTTTTTAGCTTTTATTTCGCATTTTCTTTCCATACCAGCCTATAGGGGCACCTTTGTAATTTTTTTGCCGTTCCACAAGAGGTTCAAAATTTATTCCTCTAATATTTTTAACATTTATTAGTTCATTTATGAACTATTTTTATAGCATTTACTATTTTTTTAGCAGTAGTTTAGCCATGGTGAAAGATAGAGGTTTCTAAGGGTGTTTTGGTTGTTTTAAGTTTTTGTTAGTTTTTTCGCCCTTTTCCTTTTCCTATTCTTTTTCCATAACTTTTCAATCATCCTTGGTATATTTTAATCCCTCATAATGTCTTTTAAATTTTATCTTAACTTTCCTGCACAGTTATTATGGTTACCCAAATGTTGGACAATTTTTGTTATTTTTACGAAATTTTCTAATTTCGCTATCTTTTACTCTTGTTTTACTTTATTTTTCACTAAAATTTATTTTTAACCTAAAGGATTTGTTATGGAAAATTGCGGGTGTTACAACTCATACATGTACAAAGGGATGAAACAAATTGACAAAGATGCAAAACTTTTGTAAAGTATAAACTCGAAAATAAATAATCTGTATTGGAAATTTTTGTAGGAGCTTATTGACAAAATTAGTAGAACAATTAAATAATTAGTCTTGGATTATAAATTACATCTTAATAATACATGTAGGTAATAAATTTCATAGAACCAAGTTTTAGGTTAAATAGAATTCATATACATAGTGACTTGTAAACTTAATTTTGCACATTGTACAACTCACTAATGATGTCTTAGTGAATTCAACAAAAATATCTATAGAATTTGACCTTTTATTTGCATAACACACATAAATATAATGTCAACTTTATTATTAGGCATAAAAAATAGAAAATTTAAGAAAATTAATAACATATTGAGTTATAAGTATGACTATTATATGTTGCAAATTCACTTCCTTTATAACAAAATTTTTTGAGTTTGATTATAATAGGTGGTATTAAATATGTAATCAAATCTTAGAAGAATAATGAAAGGCCCACAAATATAAGTTATGGAATAAGCACTTCTACCCGAACAAAAGTAAGGAAAAGTGTTAATCCTCCTTTATCAGTGAGTTGCCTTTTTCATTGTCCAATACTATAAGAATAATAAGATAAATGTATGCTTTCAATGTATAAAATTAGTTAACTTCATTAAAATATTTTCAATATGTTATTTAAGGACTACATAAATTTAAAATTATAGAAATAGAGTTCACTAAACATAATAAATCAATGAGGAAGTGTGGATACTATACTATCTTCAAATTCTTAAATATAGCTAGATTGAACTTGAATCATGTTATGACATGCAGGGGAAGTGACTACTTTGTTATCTAATAGTCTTCAAAATATGTGGACTATGTACCAACCTTTACAGTGAGATTTGTTTTTGTTATATGGTATTTAATTGCACGATTACCTAATTATTTTCAAACTCATTTTATTATTTTATATGAAAGGAAAGTGAATTTCACATTTTCACTCTAGTATTATGCTTTGGGTTGAAAGTGTATCAGTTTTATGGTCTAAACCAACTTATATATGGAACTTAAGCATGTTGATTGATTCCAATAATAACATGATTAATTTCAAAGGTAAGCTAAATAAAAATAAGGAAGACAAAGTTTAATACTATATATGATTTCTTTAGTAAAAAGGTCTCTGTAGAAGGTATAACCATAGACATAAAGTACATGTTTTTCCTTTAACCTTTTCTAGACTTCACAATGGTAAAATTTCTGTACAATAATCATAGAGGTAAGGCTTATGGAAGAATAATAAGGTAATATGAATTTTTCTTCATACTTTTATTTCTTATCAATAAGAGTCTCCTTAAATAATATCAATATTTTCTTTTAAGAAATTATTTGATTTATAATACTTTATTAAAAGAAGTTATCAACAAAATTGAATTGAATGATACTTACGAGATATATATATATATATAATATGATTATATATATATATAATATGACAAGAGTATAAGTATTAATAATTGTATTTTGTTATGGTAATGATTTGTGAGAATTTATTAAATTTCTTTATATTAATAATTTACCAATAATTAAATTTTATATAAAATAATGAAGTTTTATAGCACACCCTTTGATTAGAGACTAATGTAACAATATTCGAAACAAAATATGTGATGGCCTTGAAGACTTTGGGTACTGAAATCATTACATAATTATTCATGAGCAATGATATTGTTACAAAACTGAAACTTATGTTTTAGAAATTGCAACAAGTATGGTTTTTTTTTTTTGCTTAAATCAAAGTAGACAGTTAATGAAGGACAAGACTAGTTACACCATGATCTATAGCTTTTACTGTTTGTGTAAAATTAACATTGCTAGTCAAAGGACGGTTAAAGTTATAATGATTTTAAACTTAAAAATAAAGAAAAAAATATTAAATTAAATAGTCTCCTTATTATATCAATAAATACAAAGAGAAAACTTAATAAGATTTTTATTTTCTTGTTTTGTTTTAAAAAGCAAGAATGTCATAATCGAAATTTCGATGAAAATAACGAACCTGCAAAAATTTAGAGAGAATCAATTATAATTGTGGAGTCGTCACCAAATTTTATTTTAATAGAAAAATATTTGGAAAAAACTCTGACAAAGAAAGAGTTTTAGGTTTAGGAGTTGGTTATGAACAAGAAAGGTATTAGCATCCTACTTGCCCGTACTGAAGAACGGTATCCTTAAACTGAGTGTATAATTTTAATTTTTTTGAAAATTATTTGATCCCTTAAATAAAATAAAAATAATAGGTTATGAAAAATAGTCTGATAGGACTTGATCTTGTTCTATGTATTCCCTGGTGCAATGGGGAATTCAAGGTTATATAGTTCTAGTTAATAGACTTGATCTGTGAAAAACAAAATCTTTTGAAAACTAAAGAATTGTAAAATATTATAGTTTTAAATCCACATATGCACAAGGTCCAATTCAAGCCAAGGTTGCACTTGGACTTATACGATTCTTAAAACACAGAATGATAGGGTATGCTACTCGTTTGTATTAAAAGCTCGTTGGATGAGATTTTAGAAACTTTAAAATATTACGTTTGAACATTGAGATAAATTTAAATGAAACTTTTTACAAAAAATTAAATCTAATATCATATTTAATTAATTTTTCTAAACTCGTATATGCATAGGGTCTAAGCTAAACAAAGGTTCTGTCAGGACATATACGACTCTTCAAACTTGGAACAATAAGGTATGCTACTCGTTTGTATTAAAAGATCCTTGCGTGATATTTAGAAATTTTAAAATATAGGGTTGTCATAAAAAGAAAATTTGGTCTTGAGATAAAATGTTTATTATGAAAGGATGAGGAAAAAGTAATTAAGTTGTACCTTATTATTACTATTTTTAATTTTCTAAGAATAGTTTATTTTAAAATTTATTAGGCTAAAATGGATTAGATTTAAAGAGAATGAGTTCAAATATATTTATATCAATTATTCCATAACTAGACTTTCTTTTTCTATTTATTTTTATTTAAAACTTGGGTTTTTTTCCTTTTGTTCAAGACTTGGCCTTTTTTTTGTTTATTATTTTTTTAGTAGTTCAGTGCCCAATAGTAAGATAAATATTGTTAAAAAGAAAATCTACCCTCTCTAAGATTTTTCAAACTCGGAACGATAAGGTATGCTACTCGTTTGTATTAAACGATCCTTGCGTGACATTTAAAATTTTTAAAATATAGGGTTGTCATAAAAAGAAAATTTGGTCTTGGGATCAAATGTTTATTATGAAAGGATGTGGAAAAATTAATTTAATTTCATGTTGAAATGAATTTGTGTGGATAAACAAGATAAGTACAAGAAAGAGAAGATTATTCATTCGAGTGTATTAATTTGTATCTTATTATTATTATTTTTAATTTTCTAAGAATAGTTTATTTTAAAATTTATTAGGCTAAAAATGGATTAGATTTAAAGAGAATGAGTTCAAATATAATTATATCAATTATTCCATGATTGGACTTTCTTTTTCTATTTCTTTTTGTTTAAAACTTGGGCTTTTTTCTTGTGTTTAAGACTTGACCCTTTTTTATTATTATTCTTTTAGTAGTTCAAGGCCCAATAGTAAGATAAATATTGTTAAAAAGGAAATCTACCCTCCCTAAGATTTGAAGTTGCAACAAAGGGGACTTTCTTCACGATATTAGCCACTCAATCTAGGTTTCAGAATTAAAATAAAAGGTCACAGATTTTAATTAAGATTTTTATTCTAAATATCATGGCCCAAAGTATAGTGCTCACCAACTTGTAACCCATTACATTTCATAAATTTATTTTTATTTTTATGATATTAGTTTAAATCAGAAGATAAAAATGAAAGGTAATTTGGGATTTTGGGGTTTAGGTCTTCTTTTAGATTCAGAGGAATAATTAGGGTTAGGTTTTCTCTAAGTTGAAGTTGGGGATTTAGATAAGTGAGCGGAAACTATCGTAACTGGAGGAGAGTGATGGTTGGGGTTTGGGGATTCCTCGTGACGAGGGAAGCTATTGCCATCCTCAACGGTGGCTCTGGTGAAAGATATGGTTACGACTATGGTGGAGAGCGTGAGAGAGTAGAACAACATCGTCTTTGCTGGGGAAGAGCCTCTGTTCATGGGAAGAGTGACCAGAGAAGAGCAATGCTGCTCATAGTGGTCTTGGGGAAGAACGATGACCTCTGAGAGTCCTAACTTCCGCAGCAGAGTTCGAAGTAACTAGGTTTGGGAGAAGTGATAAGAATAGGAGAACACACTATATTTCGCCAGAGAAGAGGGGGATGAAAGCGTGGCAGTGGTGGAGAGGATATTTTCGAAAAAGGACGGCGGTGATGGGTTTCCGAGAAGGTAAAGCACACTCACTACCTAATTTTTAAAAAATCTTTCTCCCAACATTCTGTTTCTTCATTTCTTCTAAATCTAACTTTGGAATTTGTAGGTGTGTTCTTGGCTGGGACGAGGAGAAAATAGCCATGCATGGCCAAGCCAAATGGCCAGACGATGGGAGAGGATAGGGTTTCCAATGAAAACTCTGACAAGGTGAGAACTAGATTGAGGGAAGTTTTTAGTAATTTTCCATTAACTTTTATAAATTAATTTTAGTTAATTAATTGTTTTAAAATTCTGAATCTATTTTTTTAACCACTATGAGGAAATTATTTCTTATGGTAGTTTTCTGTCTTGGTGGTTTTGTATGTGAGGAAAACAAGAGGAATGGGATATGAATGACAAGAACTGAACTTGAAGGTAGAAGAGAAAATTGCTTCATATAATGGAAGAGGAAAAAGGAATTAGTAAGACTTAGATATTTTTATTTTGAATGTTAATTTACCTTTAATTTAGTTTAAAATGTTAAGTTTCTTTTAACTTATTTTTACCTTAAAGTATATCCTAAGGATGGATTCCTTTCTGAAGTTATGGGTGCATGTATATTGATGGAGAGCTTCAAGCACCAAGTCACCAACTCACCAACGGGAGAAATTGAACCTTCAAGTAGCCATCCTAGGGAGAGCTTCCCACTTTAAATCCAATTTTTTCTTCAAATCCCCCTCCCCAAAATTTTGTCTTTCCTTATTTATAAGTAGAGGGTGGATAACTAACCTGTAACTATTTTAACCAATTGGATAGCTAACTTTTATCTAATTTTAACTAACTTTAGTAACTGCCTTAACTAAATTTTAGAAGAAATTTCTAGAATTCTATTTATCTTTTATTTGTTATTTATTTATTTTATTTTCTTAATAATGATTTTATCTTGGGACAAGGACAGATTTCTAGTAGTTTCAGCTCATTTATCATATTTTATTTTTCTTTGTTTTTTTTTCTTCCTCTTTTTTTGTTAGTTCACTCACTAATTTAGGCTTTGATTCAATTTAATAATTTTGTTAATCTAGATTTTTATCCCAAAGAAAATATTTCTTCTATCTCTTTCTCTTTTAAATTGTCATTATTTATTACTATTAAATAATTAAAATTAAAAATTTTTATCTATTATTTTAACAGGTGTCTCAGATATAATTGGATATTCACACTTTGCATGTTTATTATTTTCATCGAAATTTCAGTTTTGACAGATGTCAGTGCCCCTAGGGAGTATAGAGAGTCAAGCTCTATTTTAAATTGAGTGTATAATGCATGTTAATCGCTTTATATTGATATGTTATTACTTATTTCCTATTGTCATGCTAATATTAATTCAAAATTGTATGTTTCTCATCTTAGGATAGAAAATTTGTATATATCTATTATGTTTCACTTGTAGAATCTAAATTCAAAAATTTACATATCATCCATACCCGATGTGCTCTTGCATGCATAACATGAGTGAGATCCTACACCCGGGTCTGAGTGAAACCTAGGATAGAGAGGTCTAGTTGTATTACTTGGAATACATGTCTTGTTTGACTATTACAAAAGTTTCAGCTAGAGTGCGTCTTTTTTTGTGATGCCCTACAATTGGTAGCATTCTCTAAAGTTGTAGCAAGCACCAAGAATTAGAAATTGACTGTAGTGACCATCATAACTTCCAAGACTACAAGTCACCTTATGTGAGATTCATATGTTAGAAGGACCTTAGATCTATATCACATCACCTGACCTAGGGCACCAAAGGGGCATATTTATTTTAAACATACACAAAGTATTAAGATTTAAAATTGATTTAAATTAGAGAAAGAAAAATATAAAAAATAAAGAAATTTTTTAAAAGAATAATTTTTCACATTAATAAAATTGAGAAAAATTAGTAGAATTTAGAAAGAAAAATGTATACAAATCCAAAAAGAGAGAGAATAAGGAACATTAGAAAAAATTGAAAGAAAATCTTAAAAATAATCTCTTATTTAATATGGAAAATAGAGGAAATTAAAATATTGGATGATTTAAATTTAAAATTAAAAACCTAGGAAAATTTTATTAAAGAAAAATATTTAAAGAAAGTATTAAAAATAAAAATTACTGAAGGAAGAAAAACCAAATTAATGAAACAAAAGATCATTCAATCATGTAAATTTTAAAATGCTTAATATTTGAACTTTTAATTATTTATGCATTTCAACATGACATCCATTCATTCATGAAATTTACTTTAGAGTATCTTTGAAAAAAAGAGATTTTGAAAGTTAACATGGGAAAACAGAACGATAAAAAACTATTCTGAACGATTTAATTGAAATCTTTCATACTAGTTTTATTTTGGTACTCATTAAAGCATTGATATTTTTTTCATTCATGACTTTGCATTCACCTTTTTTCTCAAAATTAGTTTTAAATTTAACAAAAAAAATAAAAATTGAAAAAAGATAATTTTCTCGGCACCTTTACAAAACTCGTTCATAATCAAGAATAATGGATATGTTGGAATGAAAAATTGAGAAATTGAGAAATAAGGTGAAAACATCTAAAGATTAGATAGCCAAATTAATTGAGACCATACGACTATCTGAAAAGAAGGATATGGGGGGATTCTTTTCAGAAGAGCCAATCGGTGCATCATATCCTCTCGACTCCAATCCAGAAGCCTCTTGTCATTAACCATGCCCTCACGAGCTGAACGGACTCATTATAGGTTTCCTCATGGGTATACATCCTCATTCATGAGAACTACACAAATCCAAACACAAAATTCGCCTTCAAGCACCATTGAAATCCCTCAAGTCATTCCAAATGGCACCTCACAAGGACATGTTCAAGATTATCAAACATCTGTTGTGGTGATGAATCCCATTATCACCCAACGCCCTCTTCTTATGTAGATATCATCTTCTCATCCTCATAACATGATAGGAGAATATCAAAACAATCCTTTTGTTGGAAATACTGAGAAATGGAAAATCTTGGAGGAAAGAATACGTGCAATAGAGGGAAGTGGATATGATACCAGAGAAGCCTCTAACTTGTGTTTAGTTCTAGGAATCGTCATTCCTCCCAAATTTAAGGTTTCTGAATTTGAAAAATATGAAGGAACTAGCTATCCTAGGAATCACTTAACCATGTATTGCAGGAGGATGGTTGCATGTGTTCATGATGATAAGTTACTCATCCATTTTTCCAAGATAATTTAATTAGGATAGCAACAAACCGGTATACCCAACTGGAACGAACACATATCCGTGCATGGAGGGGCCTAGCCGACTCATTCCTCAAGCAGTACAAGTATAATATAGAAATAACTCCTGACAGAACATAACTTCAAAATATGACTAAGAAAGAAGATGAAACCTTTCAAGGATATGCACAACGATGGTGGCAATTAGCTACTCAGGTGCAACCCTCATTATCTAAAAACGAAATGGTCAGCATGTTCATTGATACACTCCAAGTCCTTTTTTATGAAAAGATGATTGAAAGTATGACTGTTAATTTCTCTGATTTTGTCATTATAAGAGAAAAAGTTGAAGGTCGCATGCGTAGTGGAAGGATTGTACCTAAGTCTATAGGGACAATTAATGCATCTGCTGGGTTTGGAAAGAAGAAGACAAGAAAAGCTTATAATATGGATTTTGATCAAGGCCAACATATGCCTCATATGACACCTTATGGAGCAAATCGTTTTCAATCACCACCTTATGCTCCTTATACAACATATTCCTACATCGCCACAACCTACCAAACACCTTACTCTCCAGCTCATAACTGTCCTATGAAAATTCAACCATCAACATCATTCTTGGCCCAAATACAAGCCACAAGCCAAAATTAAAATTCCAACCAAAGCAAGAAAAATATACAAGATAAAAAATTTGTTAACTTTAACCCTATCCCAATGACCTACATTGAGTTGTTATCTTGCTTAATCCAGAACTCTTTAGTTGCTCCTTATCCTTTGAAACATCTAGAACCACCATATCCTAAATGGTATAATGCAAATGCCAAATACGATTACCACGCAGTGTTCATTGGCCATTCAATAGAAAATTGACTAGCTTGGAAGCATAAGGTGCAAAATTTAATTGATGTGAAATTGTTAGATTTCAAGAAGATTGCTCCTAATGTAAGAAATAATCCATTGCCAAATTAAGAGGGCCCTTCATCTAACTAAAGAAAAATGAGGCAAGAATTAAATGATGATGAAGATGTGCATTATGAGAGTCGGGTTTAAATATTAAGGTAAAACCATCCAAATCATCTCATTACATCAATCTTGATCATTCCACTTCATAGCTTGGATTAACTCATCCCATAACATTCATTCTATGATATTTGATTAAGTGATCATTTTAGGCATCACCAATCTTTATATTGAAAAAACATAAAACAATACATAAGTTAAAGCATCTCGTCATCTCACATTTCTCAAAGCATGATCACACCATTGCATAACCCATTTCAAAAAAATTAGTTATGTTACTCCATAAAAATTTCTTAGAAAGTTAAAAATTTTAAGCTGATGAGACCATCATCAATTGCTCAAAAATGTTAAAACTAGGATAAATTCTTGCCCAAACCAATCCAACTTGGAGCAATTACTAAGTATCTAAAATATCAAAACTGGAGAAAATTTTTGGTCAAACCAATTCCAAATTGAGGTAATCACCAATCGTACAACAACATTTCAAATCTGGGGCAAATTTTTGTCTGAAAAAGATTCAAATTAAGGCAATCCTCAATTGCTAAAAAAAAATTCAAACTTAGGAAAATTCTTGGCCAATTCATTTCAAATTGACATAGTTGCCAACCACTCAAAAATTGGGGAAAAACTTTGCTCAAACCAATTCCAAATTAAAGCAATCCTCAATTGCTAAAAATTTTAAAATTAGGGAAAAAATTTTCTATCAATGGCAAGATATTTCGACATATTGCACGTATTAACAAGTTTGCAGTTTTTGTCCCGCCAATAATAAGATATCTCTGCGTGTTTCCTATCTTAATAGGTGTGCATCTTTTTTGTCAATAACTAAATATCTCTGCATATTGTCTATCTTAATATGTTTGCATCATTTCTGTCAACAACAGGATATCTTTATATGTTACCTATCTTAACATGTCTACATCTTTCCTATTAGCAACAGGATATCTCTATATATGACCTATCATATAAGGTCCTGCATGTTTAAATTTTATTAGCCTATCACATAAGGTTGTGCATTTTAATTTCTTGCAGTTTGGCCTATTGCATAAGATCCTACATGATTAAATTATGTTAGTCTATGACACAAGGCTTTGCATTTTAGTTTCTCGTATTTTGGCCTATCACATAAGGCCTTGCATGTTTAAATTTTGTCAACCTATCACACAAGACTTTGCATTTTAATTTCCTGCATTTCGATCTATTACATAAGGCCAACCTTTTTCCTTTCCTCAGCTTATCACATAAGATATGCATTTTACTTCTATTTAGTCTATCACACAAGATTCATTTAATTTTCTTTCAAAAGTCCAGTACTTGTCTTGACACCTTTACCTTTTGCATCAAAGACTAGTACCTAATTTGACACCCTTTATCCTATCACACTCAATTATTTTAATCCTCTTTCAAAATCTCATTACATGTCCTAACATCTTTACTTTTGCATCAAAGCCTGGTACTTGACCTGAAACTTTTTGGCCTATCATATTAGGCTTTTCAAAAATTCCCTCTTCTAAATTTCTTTCAAGTCTAGTACCTTCCTGGCACTCTTGAATCAATTTTTAAGTCCAGTAGCTTTCCAACATCTTAAGGACTTCCACATCAAGCTCACATTCACTTCCTCAACTTCTTTGCGATCGATTTGCTTGTCATATCTCCTTATCTAAGACATAATTAGTTCATATCTTTACTCACATCTTACCATGATAATCTAAAAAATTATTTCTTATACTATCTAGTAAGAAAATAAGTAAAAAGAAAAAAACTGTGAACATTAAATTATGTCCGAGATACCTTTTAAAATAATAGATAAATTTTTTTAATTTTTATTATTTAATAGTTATAAATAATGACAATATAAAAAAGAAAGAGAGAAAGAGAAAAAGAGAGAGAGAAGAGAAGAAATATTTTCTTTGGGCTAAAAATCTAGATTAACAAAATTACTAAATTGAACCAAAGTCGAAATTAGTGAACTAACAAAAAAAAGGAGAAAAAGAAAAGAAAGAAAGAAACAATAAAATATGATAAATGAGCTTAAACTACCAGAAATCTATCCTTGATCCAAGATAAAATAATTATTGAGAAAATAAAAATAAATAAAATAACAAATAAAAGATAAATAAAATTCTAGAAATTTCTTCTAAAATTTAGTTAAGGCACTTAAAGTTAGTTAAAATCAGATAAAAGTTAGTTATCAAATTGGTTAAAATAGTTACAGGTTAGTTATCCAACCTTTGCTTATAAATATGGAAAGATAAAAATTTGGGGAGGGGGATTTGACAAAAAAAATTGGAGGAGTTAAAGTGGGAAGCTCTCTCTAAGCTGGCTACTCCGAGGTTCAATTTCTCTTGCTGGTGACTTGGCGCTTAAAGAATTGAGTTCTTCTCTTTCTGTTCAATTCATAATTCCTAAAAAGCTTCCTTTCACTTTCTACAACAAATCTAAAGTTTCATTGGCTTAAACTTGAGTTTTCTATTTTTGGTACGTACTTTAAACCTTTTTATTAAATTATTCTACTTAATATTGATTTCAAGATCTTGATTTCTGCTATTTCAATATATTGTGTAAAAATTGTGATCCGTTTTTTGATTTATTTTAATTGTGATTTTATAACTGTGTAGAGATTATAATTCTATTAAATTTTAGATTACATAAGTCATTCTAATTGTGATTTTATGGTTTTGTCCAATACTACAATTCTATTTAATATCAAATTACCTAATTTATTTCAAATGTGATTTTGTTAAGATTATGATTCCATTTAATTTCAAATCACCTAATTTATTTCAATTGTGATTTTGTTAAGATTATGATTCTATTTAATTTTAAATTATCTAATTTATTTTGATTATGATTTCATTAGAGATTCTGATTTTGTTATTCTATTGTGACTCTAATTTTTCATTATGAAAGAATCCAAAAGCACATAGTAACTTGTTTTTGCTAGTTACCTCTACATTTATTCTCAAACTCATTCACATGTATATTTTTATACCTTTGCTTTTATACTTAGAATATACCACTCATATATCACAAAACAACACTAAACACTAGCACAAACATGGCAATAGAGTTCAAATCACTTATAGTTCATAAAACATATCCTTACTCATAAAGAATTCATAAGTCACACATAGAAAATTATAAAAGGACTAATTAACATTGTAGTTAACCAATATGTAGAAATCAATCTCCACCTATACTTCATCATCAAACCAATTCCATCTTTATCAAGCCCTTATCAAATCAATAAGGTTAACCTTCATCTCCACCGATATACATGCACCCATATCTACACAAAGAAATCCATCCTTAGGATATATACTTCAAGGTAAAATATATTAAAAGAAACTTAACATTTTAAACTAAATCAAAGTTAAATTAACATTTGAAATAAAAATATCTAAGTCTCACCAATTTCTTTTTCCTCTTCCATTGTCCGGAGCATATTTTCTCTTCTACCTTCAAGTCTAGCTCTTGTCATTGGCATCTCATTTCTCTAGTTTCCCTTACCTCTTACACCCACAAACATAAAACCACTAAGATAGAAAACAGATACAAGAAATAGTTTTCTCAAAGTGGCAAAAAAAATAAATTCAAATAATTTTAAAAGAATTAATTAATTAAAATTAATTTATAAATGTTAATGGAAAATTACCAAAACCTTCCCACAATCCAGTTCTCACCTTGCTGGAGTTTTCACTGGAAACCTATCCTTTCCCTTCATCTAGCCATTTGGCTTAGCCATGCATGACCATTCTCTCCTCATCCTAGCCAAGAACAAAACCACAAAGCTCTAAGTTAATTTTAGAAGAAGGGTTGAAGCAGAATATTAGGAGAAAGATTTTTAAAAAAATAGGTAGTGAGTGTGTTTTACTTTCTCGAAAGCCCGTCACCGTCGTCCTTCGCCGAAAATCTCCTCTCCACAAAATATAGTGTGTTCATCTTTTCCCATCGCTTCTAGCCAAACCTAGTTACTTCGATGTCCATCGCGGAGGTTAGGACTCTCAAAGATCATCATTCTTCCCCGAGACCATTGTGAGTAGCACGACGACTCTTCCCTAGTAGAGATGATGTTGTTCTGCTCTCTCACGCTCTCCATCATAATCGCAACCACATCTTTCATCGGAGCCACCGCCGAGGATGGTGATAGCTTCCCCTGTTTTGGGGGGAGGGGGGAATCCCAAACCCCAGTCATCACTCTCCTCCAGTTGTGATGGCTACTGCTCACTTCCCCAAATCCCCAATTTCAACTAAGAGAAAACCTAACTCTAATTTTTTTCCCTGAATCTAAAAGAAGACCTAAACCACAAATCCCAAATTACCTTCCACTTTTATCTTCTAATTTAAACTAATATCATAAAAGTAAAAATAAATTTATGAAACATAATGGGTCACAAGCTAGTGAGCACTATACTTTGGGCCACTGATCTTCAACATAAAAATCTTAATTAAACTTTTCTACCTTTTATTGCAATTTTGTAGCCCACATTGAGTAGCTAATATCCTAAAGAAAGTCCTCTTTGCAAGTGACTTCGAATCTTAGAAAGGGTAGATTTTTTTTTTACAATATTTATCTTACTATTGGATCTCAAACTACCAAAAAAATATTAAAGAAAAAAGGCCCAAGTCTTAAACAAAAAGAAAAAGCTCAAGTTTTTAAAAAAATAGAAAAAGAAAGTTAAGTTATGGAATAATTGATATAATTATATTTAAACTCATTCTCTTTAAAATCTAATCTATTTTTAGCCTAATAAATTTTAAAATAAACTATTCTTAGAAAATTAAAAATAATAATAAGATACAAATTAATATCGAATGAATAATCTTCTCTTTCTCATATTTATCTTATTTATTTATCCACACAAATTCATTTTAAAATAAATTAAATTCTTTTTCTTCATCCTTTCATAATAAACATTTTATCTCAAGATAAATTTTTTTTATGACAATCTTGTATTTAAAAATTTCTAAATCTCACGTAATGAACTTTTAATACAGACGAACAACATACCCTATTGTTCTGTGTTTTAAGAATCGTATAAGTCTTGACAAACCTTCGTTTAATTTGGACCATGTGCATATATGGGTTAGAAAAATTAATTAAATATTATATTAAATTTAATTTTTAATAAAAAGTTTTATTTAAATTTATCTCAATCTTCAAAAGTAATATTTTAAAGTTTATAAAGCTTATGCAACGAGGTTTTAATACAGACGAGTAACATACCCCATCATTCTGTGTTTCAAAAATCATAAAGTTTCGGTACAATCTTTGTTTTGAAGACTTGGATATTGTACATACATGAATTTAAAACTATAATATATTTTCATAAATTTTAAATTCTCTAAAGATTTTATTTTTAGAAACCTTTCTCATTACAGCAGAAAATACGTAAGAAAATGATCAAATCCTGTCAAGCTATTTTCCATAACTTGTTTATTTTTTATTCTATTTGAGGGATCAAATAATTTTTAAAAATATTAAAATTATACAAGGCATTTGTTTTGAAATGTACAAGTAGGTACTAAAATCTTTCTTATTCATAACTTGACTTTGAATCTAAAATCCTTTTTTTATTAAATTTTTTTAAATATTCTTTTAAATAAAATTTAATAACAACTCCACAATTATAATTGATTATTTTTAAATTTTTATAAATTTATTATTTTCATAATAATTTTGATTATAACAAAAAGTTATAAGCAAAACTAATTAAAAAATATATAACATTCTTTTTTATTAACATAAGATGTTTTAATTTTGTTTTATATAACTTTTTTCCTTGTTTCATTTTTAATAAATATATAATAATTTTGATTTATTATTTTTTTAACACGGGCATCTAAAAAATAGTTTTTATTAAAGTAAAAAATAAAAAGTATCTCACTTAATTTATATTTAAAACATTATATTAAAGAAAAATTCAGGCTGGTTTTCTCTACTTCATAATTAAACTATTTTTTAACTAAAACTTAAAAAATAAAATATTTTTTATTTGAATTTCATGAATATAAGAATTATTTTTAATAAAAATATTTTTATTTTAACTATATTTTATCATTTTAATTCATAGAATAAAACTAAATTAGTAAAGAAATAATACTTTATTTTAATTTAAATCAAATTTAATGTAAATTTATATCTAAAATATCACACTAATCATACGATTTTTAGTAATAAAATAAAAAAGTAGCTAAATAATATTTAATATTTAGATAATAATAAATAAATCATCTAAAAATTTCTAGATTCAATATTTTTTAATCTTTAATTAAATTGAAACTGAAATAAAATAATCCAACATCATATATAGTCAAATTTATATTAAAAACGACAAAAATCTATTATTTAAGATTCATTATCTATTATTTTATATAAAAATATAAATTGTCATATAATAATATCATAATAATTTTGTTTTTACATAAAACATTTTCACGTTTTAATAATTTATACAATTTCAAATTCCAATTCTTTAATAAATTAAAATTTTATTATTTCCTTAGATTAGATCGTATTATTAAATTTAAAAATACTAATTATATTTATTATTATCTTAAATCAATCATAACATTAAAGAAATAAATAATTTAATATATAATTTAATTTTTATGCAATCAATAAATTAAATATACAATTTAACTTTCACGTATTAGTTAAATGTTTCTTTTTAAAATCAATTAAATAAGCATTTTAACAATCAACTAATTAAATATATGATTTAATATTTTTATATAACTATTTAATAATTTTGATATTATTTTGTATTAAATATTATTTTTTATATAATTTGAATAATTAAAAATTCTTAAATTTATTAACATATATAATTTTAACCATACATTGATTGAAATGATTGAGATTGGTTTAATAGTTAAATGGCGGAAAATTTTATAAAAAAATTTAACATCACAGCTTATTGTGAAAAAAAACTAAAATTAAATCATGTATACATGATCAAAAGAAGAAAAAAATCACTAGCAGCACACTCCACCCTGATCTGTTCTGTTCTCAATCCATTGATACAATTTCCCTGAACCGAAGAAGGAGGCATTCATAGCACCCACAACACCGTTCCAATTGTTCCATCCTCTTCGCTGCAAATTCTCGCTTTCTAACTGATACACATCGCCGTCTATGTCTTTTATGCTTGTGTTCTTCATTTTCGTAATCAATCCATCATTTCCTCTCCGACACGCGCTGGATTCATTCAACAACCTCAATATATCAAACGTTAGGGTTTGTGGCCAACAATTTTATGTTCTGTTATTCTCCATCACCTATTACCCCACTTTTAATTTTCCGAAACCCTAATGCCCCAATTCGCAAACTATGGTTTTTTCTCACACTTACAACACAGACTCAACAAGACCCTTCCTTTCACCGTTCACCAAATGGGTGTGGCTTCTGTTGCTGATACCCTCTATAGCCATCTGCACAAAAACAATGGCAGTGTTGAGAACTCTTTGTCTAAGTTGAGGCCCAAACTTGACTCTAAATGTGTCACTGAAGTTCTGAATAAGTGCCGTCCCAAGCAACCTCAATTGGGCCTCAGGTTCTTCGTTTGGGCCGGATTTCAATCTGGGTACAGGCACAGTGCTTACATGTATAGAAAAGCTTGCAACCTGCTTGGGATTGATGAGAATCCAAGGATTATTTGTGATGTGGTTGAGACTTATGAGGCTGAAGGTGGTTTAGTCAATGTCAAAATGTTTAGGGAGGTGCTGAAGCTGTGTAAAGAGGCTCAGCTTGCTGATGTGGCTTTGTGGGTGTTGAGGAAGATGGAGAGTTTCAACTTGAATCCTGATACTGTGATGTATAATGTGGTTATAAGACTGTGTTGCAAGAAGGGTGATGTTGAAATGGCTGAGAAGTTGATGGGGGAGATGAGTTTTAATGGTCTTTGTCCTGATTTGATTACTTATGTTGCAATAGTTGAGGGGTTATGTAATGCGGGTCGAGCCGAGGATGCCTGCTCAGTGCTTGAGATTATGAGGGTGCATGGATGTTTGCCCAATGTGGTGGTTTTCTCGGCCATTTTAGATGGGTTGTGTAGGTCTGGATGTATGGATAGGGCATTGGAGTTGTTGGATGAAATGGAGAAAGGTGGGGATTGTAGTCCGAATGTTGTTACTTATACGTCTGTGATTCAAAGTTTCTGTAAGAGAGGCCAGTGGACTGAAGCGTTGGATATTTTGGATAGGATGAGAGGTTTTGGATGCCATGCTAATCATGTTACTGTTTTTACTTTGATTGAGAGCCTTTGTATTGGGGGTCGTGTGGAAGAGGCTTACAGGTTGATTGATAAATTTTTGGTGGAACATGGCGTTTCGTATGGTGATTGCTACAGTTCACTTGTGATTTCTTTAATAAGGATAAAAAGTCTTGAGGAAGCAGAAAAGCTCTTCAGGGAAATGCTTGCTGGTGATGTTAAACCTGATACTTTGGCATCTAGCATTTTGCTAAAGGAGCTATGTATGAAGGATCGAGTATTGGATGGATTTTACCTGCTTGAAGCAATTGATAATATGGGATGCTTGTCTTCCATTGACTCTGATATTTATTCTATTCTTTTAATTGGGCTTTGTCAAAGAACCCACCTGACAGAGGCCACAAAGCTGGCCAAGATAATGCTTAAGAAATCAGTTCCACTAAAACCTCCATACCAAGATGGTGCAATCAATATCCTAATAGAATCTGGAGAAAAAGATCTTGTGAACCAGTTGCTTGGTATGCATAAGGGAATTTGATGATAACTTGCTTTGTGAAAGAGGTCACATCCATTGTTTATCCGCTGCCTCTGTTCATCAGGTTTACGTTTTATAACTGCAACTGTAAGGATTGATTTGATGTAGGCTGACAAAACATGGTTCATTTCTTCCCCTTCTAGGTGACACAGTAATTTTGTTCTGTTTCTTGAGAACCGTATGCTTATGTCTGTATCTTTTGCAAAGCTATTCTCGGTTGTAAAATATTAGATTTTGGTTAATCTTGATAACTTTTTAAACTCATTTTCCTTAACAAATTGATGAAACTGCAGTTCTTTTATGTAATAAACATATGGAGTCAAGAATAATATGGAAGATGTATTTTTGTCACTTTAAGGGTGCTAACTGTGAATATGGAATCTGAATTATATGCAACTTGTGAATTGTAATCGTGTCATCTTGAATTTCACTGATGCATGGGATGCTGTGATCTTGTATTCCATTTATCTCCAAGGTGAGTTTCAACCTAATTGTGGTAGATATATTGTAACCTAGGAAATATGATTTGCATCATTAACTTGTTATTTTTAGTTACTTCTTTCATGTAAATAGCAGCATGTATTGATTTTTCATGTAATTGATTTGTATATATAAATTGTAAGAATGCAATAAAAACAGGGGAAAAATAGTATTGTGGAAGCTGGTGGTCTTGCTGCCTTGCTGATGCTTCTTAGAAAATATGATGATGAAACTGTTCGCAGAGTAGCAGCAGGGGCAATTGCCAATCTTGTCATGAATGGTGATTGTTGATTAGCAGCCATCTTTTCATAAATATTTGAGATAACTGGATTGCACTTCCTACTTTGTTACTATTGCTAGGTACTAAGGTTTTGTGCATTTAGCTGCGGTTAGTTTTGATATTACTTTGCTTCTTTCATGACAATTCAGAAGCCAATCAAGAACTTATAATGACAGAAGGGGTAATCACTCTATTATCCATAACTGCATCTGATGCTGAAGAACCACAAGCTCTTCGAATGATTGCTGGGGCCATAGCTAACCTGTGTGGAAATGGTACATTTACTTATTTTCTAGTCATTCATGTTGCTAGTTCTCTGAAAATTTATATTTTAGCTACCAATTGAAGACCTTTGGAATAAATACTTAAAGAGATGTCAAGTTGGTGATAAATTAATAAGTCCAATCATGATGCCATGATCGCATACTGAGGCTGAATGATTTACATTCCATAATCTGTTAAAGTTTTGTGACCTTGGTAATGTTCTTTCTACTTTGCATTCATACCAGCAGAATCCACCTTATGTAGATGCTGCATCATGTTAGCTGTTTGTCTAGAGTGATTACATGAAAAATTATGAATGCAATAAAAACATGGGGAAAAAAAGAAAAAACGAGGAATATAGTCTGGTGGGCAGGGACCAAGTCAAAAGTTAAGTATGACTGCACTTCAGCAACATTCATCCCTGCTGAGAGACCAGTTATTTATACAGAGCAATAAGATTTTTTCCCCCTAGACAAATAGAATGATGAATCACAACATCAATAGAAGATATTCTGATATGTAGGCACTCATGGACAAAATGGATGAAGGGAAAACTAAAACTTTTAAAACAAAGGTCAAAGTCTACTGTGATAAAATAAGTTTCTTCAGAAGACATATGACAAACTCAAAGGAGTATTACATAAAACAAAATAAAAAAGGCACACTTACTCAACAAGAAGCAGGTCCAGTAAGGATTAATATATGACATTTTCATGAATTCCAGATAAGAAACATGTCAACAACCATTTCATCCTAAAAGATCGATGTCTGTAGGTTCTCGAATACGTTTGATTTATATTTTTAACAAAAAAGAATAACATTTTATATCCATATACTTAATATTGCAAAAGTAATACCCTGGATGATGGTTTTACAAAAGCATAGAGCAGCACTTAGTGACTTGTAAGTCGAGCACTGCAAATTAGTGATATAGACCGGAATAAATGTGCAAAACATAGGAGAAAATTTTCCAGCTAGGATTGTTCGGAATGAAATAATGTTGCACACATGAATTTCACTCCTTCCCAGAGTTAGTATAATATGACACAGACCATTGCAACAAAAACAAGAATAAAAACAAATCAAGTAATTACTCTCTGGAATCCACTACCAACTATCACAAAATTATATTGCCATCACACAATGTGCAATGTGCTTCTCTTTGAAGATTTTGCTAGCCAAGCATCAAGAAACAAATAGTGCAAAGCGGAAGATCAAATAACAGCCTTAAGCATAGGATAGCAACAACCTTCAGTTGCAAGGTTGGCCACCACTTCAACAGCATGAATTCGTATGTTGGCATCATCTGACTCCAGCAATGACAAAATCTTTTGCTATCCAACTGTCAATATGTGTCACACATACATCAACCAACTTGCACCTTGCTCAAAGAGTGCAGCAAAAGATGCATTCTAATCATTCCCCGTGTCTTTGAGTTGAGAATGCCTAACTTGAGACATGGAAGAATCAATGGCAGGGGATGCACTAACAGAGCTTTCACTTTCTAAGCATCTTCTCATCTATGATCATATCCATAACATTGTTTATACTCACAAAAAAGAAATTGAATAACACATGCCAAAGTCATACTAAAAGAACAAGGAAAATGCAGCTAGAGGCTATATAGAAAATGAAATATTGAAGTCACTCAACAATTATTCTGGTTTCAATGTGCCAACCAAACTTTACAACTTAATGCACTTTTCTTAAAGAACTTTACATTGTAAATACTTGTCACAATTGACAATATCTTAAAGAATCTAGCTCCCAATGTTCTATACTGTGTTCCAGTCTTCCAGAAGCCCTAGAATACAGAATGCTGAATCTGAACCATCAAAGCATGTCACGTGAAACACATGAGTGGTTGGTTTTATATATCTCTCTAATACATTCCCCAAAAAAAGCTCTTTGGGCTTCAAGCATGAATAAGGCACAACCCATCTACCTTGTGCAATAATTCAACTTTTTATTAGAAGAAAATGGGATGAGCAATCTAGACCGCTTCATCATAGAGGCTTTGATACAATGTCATAAACCAATTACCCCAATAATTTAAACTTTTAAGTGAAGGAAGTCAGCTTTTCCCATACATTTTTACCACTCCATTTGTGGCTGTGGTTGGTATTATTTCAAGGTAATTTTTCCATTGCTGAGATACAACTATATTGGTGAGCAATGTGAATTTTTGAGTCGATTTTTCATTTTTCAATGTAGAAGGATTTCTTATGCTCTCCCAGTTGTACTTTCACTACTTTTTATTAACTTTTTTTCATGTATTAAAAGAATTGCCTTTTAAACCCAGTAGCTGCTTTGAATTACAATGTATTCAAATGTATGTGAACCTCATAAATTACTAATTTATCAAGCACACTCCAAGCAAGTACTTATAATTCCAGCATATACTGCAAACTGAGTGCTTCAAAGTTCAGTTGCAATATTGACTTCTTAATATGATTATTTCTTCTTCAAGTTTCTTTTTCTGTTTAGACTCATCCTCCAGGATGCTTTGAATCTTTATAATCTCTGCATCCTCTCCTGCCCAGTACACAAAAAGTCCCAATATACAAGAAATGAATGCTTGAAAAATAAAAAACCAGAGAAGTTTTTCATGCAACTGAAATATACATCTGGTTGTTTATATTTCCCCAGCGGACTTCATCTGAAGATGGTGTAGGGCCCCGTGCCAACAAAAACTTTAACATCAGACCTTCGAACACTGAAGTATTAATAAAATATTGAATTTAGCACAAACCATGAAGATTGAAGTGAATAAAAAGGGATGGTTGATAGGGAAATCCTTAAACAGGAGATAGCATAATATAGATATTGGAATATACAAGCAAGCTGAAATAAGTGCTAACTTACCACATTGCACCAAATATTGGTGTGGGTGCCAACTGATATTTTCATACGTCCTACTTAACTTGTACAATGAACTGAAACAAACACACACACACAACAGAAAACAAAATGCTTATGGAGTAAGAGTAGTCTAGCATACCAATGGATAGAATCAAATGAATGCAAAATTACAATTTGTTAGATAAACCATTCATCCTTTGCAAATCTACCTAACTCAAACTTTTGGGATAATTGGTCTTCAAGCCGAAAGGGCTCTTACGTGAGTGAGCATGTTAACCATTGTTACCAAAAAAAGAGATATAAAACCGTTCATAGGATTTACCTAACAGTCTAAGCTTTTAGTAGAATTGGTCTTTGGCACAGATTAGCAACAGCAATAAATTCCTTTTATTCAAAAACAAACTTCTCATATCAACATGTGCTAACGATAATAAGATTAGGTAGACATTGATGAATCCAGAAAAATGGTCACATATAACATATCAATATCCACCAGTAATAAAAAACATGGAAGAAGAATCCCCTTTCAAGATTTCCAGAATGGTTAATATTGTTTGAAATGGAATACTCTTCACAACTGTCCACAAAACAATTGCATGATGGAGGGATGTTATTTTTTTCTGAATGCAATGTCCTTGTGTAATGGTAAGTTAAAACTAATCTAAGCATGTATCCATTTTGTTAGAGTTCTTACAATAAATCATTAGTCTTTTTCTTTATTGCCCGTCCATTTTGTTAGAGTTCTTACAATAAATCATTTGTCTTTTTCTTTATTGCCCTATTTTAAACTTGTTTTTAAATGAAAAAGATGTCAAGATGACATGAGGACAAGCTTGATGCATTTTGAAACAGTTTGCTTTATTACAGTTATGTCTTGTTAATATTTTAGGCCAATTCATTTATTATTTTGATTAACATTTTAGACCATAGAACTATCTGGGACATTGCAAAGGTGGAATCAGGGTCAACTGTTCTGGTTTTGTGTCTTGGTTTTGGGGTTATGTTATGAGGTTCACATTAAGTAGAATAAGAGGCTCAATGTAATATTAAATCCATGTGGCTCTCCCACCTAATGGACTAGTTTGGGTTGGGGTTTCCTTATGTGCTTGAGTTATAACAGTTGGCGTTATTAAGAGTTGAGTTACGACAAAAACGGCTACTTATAGGCTGGATTAAGGTATCATGTACCCTACTAATAGGTGACTGAAGCCATCAAAGAGAAAAGGGTTACCATCAAGCCAGTTTGATATAGTCAAGCTGTTGTGGATGTTGACTCTTAAAGGAACTTGTACTTCAGTCACACATCTCTCCCACCTAATGGACTAGTCTCTTAGGTTGGCCTCTCCTCATGTGCTTAAGTCATCATAGGTTGCTAGTTTCTAAAAAGACAGCAGTAGAGTTTTGCTTGGTTTTGGGGTTCTGTCTATCATGACTCATAATTTGCATTATCCAATCACAAAATAGTAATTTTTTCCCAAATGATTTATTCTTCTTACATGTTCATGGATGCTATAAGATTCCAAAGCTTATGACGAGTGCAGAGGAGATATATCCTCATCGCTGCCTGGATTTTGTACACATTAGTGCATTGGAAGCTTCTCAACACAATAGACCTGTGAACTTGGGAACCAAAATCATGTGAACTTCAGCATAAAACTTGAATTCTGCTAAATTTATCGGTGGAGTTGAATGTGGTTCTGGTTAGTTGGTCCTTGGATATCCTGTAGCCGCCATGATATAGAGTGTTATTATAAGTACTGATGCTACAGAAAATTGGACTTTAGGTACATAATGGGGGCTAAGGGGTATGATACACATATAGAATAGTTCTCTGCTTCGGCAGTTTGGTGCTTCCGAAAGAAATGACAATTTGAACAGCGTGAGCTTCACTAATGCTATATATATGCTATGATTGTATGGACTCTTTGCTGCGATTATAGTATCTGTGCATCGAATATACTAGAAATGGAAATACCAATGGTGCAAAGTCATGAGTGTGACTCCATTTCTGTATAAAGGGGTTGCTTCTACTTCCAGCACTAAATCTACATGTTCTTATAGATTGTCTTTAGCTTCTTGTACTCTATCTAAAGGTATACTCCAATGTGCTTGGAAGCAAGTTGTATGTAGCCGTATCAAGTAATATAGACACAATAGATGATGAGGATTTGGACTATGTGTTCTATTAGAAAATTGAACCTAACTTGCTTCCAAAAGCTACCTTAAGAAAGAAGGATTACCCAAGTTTTACAAGGAGTATTTTGGCTATATTCCTAGCTAACATGGGACATAACACCTCCCTTACATCTAGAATTGAACATCTAGTGCATGAAGTTTGCTGAATATCTGTCCAACATTAAGATTGAATAGGTTCTGATACCATATTAGAAAATTGAACTTAACTCACTCCTAGAAGCTAGTTCAAGAAAGAAAGATGACCTCAAGCTTTATAAGGAATATTTTAGCTATATTCCTAACCCTTTTCAGTTGTACAAGGGCGAGGGCCATGATATTCTTGATTGTAATATGTTGGAAAAATTTTCATTTTGAATTTGCATTAAGCTTTCTGATTAAATGATTTCTATAAGCTTTGTTTCTTGTCTATTTTATTTTCTAAAGATGATTGTGTTTGAGATAAATCTGCACTTTGTAATTTAAAAAAAATATGTTAAAAACAAGCTAATAAGCTTGTCATATTTATCCAATAAAACTTGGGTATTTTTGACTTTACTATATGTAGCAAGAGTTAGAATCTGCTTGATTGTCACTAGCTTTGTTTATTTGGATTGATGAATGTCAAATTTCCTGGGAATTGGCTAGCATAGGATATTTCCTTGTATAGGCATAATTAAATGCCATAATTAGCAAAACAAATTAGTTGTCTGATTTTGTATTTATTGTACAAGAATCATTGACCCTATAATGTAGAAATTAACTGTGTATGCAACAATTTAGGAATTTCCTTTATTAAACCTCATTCTATTTAAGAGCAATTTCTCTTCTAAATGAAAGCATTCGAAATCAGAAAACAATTTCTGACATAGTATTAGAGCTCCAAAATCTTTGGGAGCCTGTGTAATCTGATCTTGTGGCTAACACTGTCGCAAACCTCTTCATTCTTTCTTCCATTGTGTTTCTTTTTTGGCCTGCATTGCTGTTTCTTTTGAAACCCCAAATTTCCTATCCTTGAAGACAAAAAATGTCTGACGCACAAAAGATCCCTGCCCAGTTAGATAGTTTGGATATTGTTGAGTTGTAGAACAGTCAACCCATCCTACGCCTCAATGGAAAAAACTATTTAAAATGGTCTCATTTGTCCGAACTTTTCTTAAAGGGAAAGGCAAATTGGGCCATCTTATTGACATAGCCCCAAAATCATTAGATCCAAGGTTTGCTACATGGGATAAGGAAGATGCCATGGTAATTCTTGGTTATGGAACTCCATTACATTGAAAATTAGTGATGCTTGCATGTTATGAAGACAGCCAAGGAAATATGGGACAATTGTAGAGAAAACTATTCCAAGGTTGGTGATGCGGTCAGATCTATGAGATTAAAACGAGGATTACTGCAATGAAACAGGGTGACCATACAGTCAGTGAGTATGCGCAGACATTACAAAATTTGTGGCAGGAGTTAGATCACTATGAGCAATTTGAAGCAAAATATACTGAAGATGCTGATTTACTCAAACGTTACAAGGAGAATGATAGGATCTATAAGTTCTTGGCAGGATTAAACATTGAGTTTGATCCTGTTTGAATTCTGGTCCTAGGAAAAGACCTATCCCACTCAATGAGACAATGACGGTATTTTGGGCAGAAGAAGCTTGTAGAGGAGTAATGTTATAATCACAACCAATTGAAAGTTCTGTCACGGTTGCTCAAACCAAAGGGAAAAAGGTTGGTCTAGGGCAGTTTATTCAACTTGGAAATGACACAGGAGGGGCAGAGATACCTAAAGGGAAAAATAACGATTCCTTATGGTGTAACTACTGTAAGAAGCATCGGTATACGCAAGACAAATGCTGGAAACTTCATGGGAAACCTCCAAATCCAAGTTGAAATTGGACACTTAAAGGAAATCAAGAAGGATAGACTCATGCTCATGGCACAAACAGGCTTTATAGATGGCAGCTCTTCCAATCCTTCTATAGAATTTAACACGGATGAGATTAAAAAATTGAGGGAGTTAATGGGAATATTAACAAGACCCACTGACCTAGGTAGTTGCTCCTTAACATTTTCTGGTAATAGCTCTAAAACTTATGCACTTGTTATGAATTCCCCTAAAGAAGGAGTATGGATTATTGACTCTGGAGCTACAAACCACATGACTCAATCTTCTACTAGTTTTATCTCCTATAAACCCTGTCCAAGCAATAAAAAAATTGCAATTGCTGATGGAACTTTCATTATAGTAGTTGGAGAAGGAGAGATATTATCATAAACCAGAATCTGATCTTGAAAAATGTCTTACATGTGCCAAAATTGTCTACAAATTTGATTTCAGTTCACAAGCTTATTGCAAATTTACACTGATTAGTGATTTTTTCTCCTACAATATGCAAGTTTCAGGACTAGGAACGGGGAAGATGATTGGACTTCCTAGGGAAGACAATGGCCTTTACCTTCTTGAGGAAGCTAACAAGATGTGTAGCACTAAAACTCAAACTCCTATGTCTTTATTGTCAAATCATCCCTCTTCGGTGAAGAAAAATTTTGGATATACCACCTTTGTTTAGATCACCCTTCATTTAGTACTCTAAAGGTCATGTTTCCCCATTTATTTCAAAAACATGACACTAGTTTATTTCATTGTGATACTTGTGAATTTGCAAAACACAAACGTGTTAACTTTCCCATTAGTAATAAAAGAATGTTAGTTCATTTTCTTTAATACACAGTGAAGTGTGGGGACCTTCTAATATTCCAAACATATTGGGAGCTTGGTGGTTTGTTCTATTCATTGATGATTGTACTCGAGTATTATGGGTATTTCTCTTGAAACAAAAGAATGAGGTCAATCAGGTCTTCAAACATTTCTTCCAACTAATAAAAAATCAATTTGAGGCAACCATTAAGAGATTTTGTTCTGATAATGCCAAGGATTATTTCAACCAAACACTATCTTCCTTCTTCAATGAACAAGGAATCATTCATGAATCCTCTTATGTTAATACCCCACAACAGAATGGGGTGGCAGAACAAAAAATTGGACATCTTCTATCTGTTACTCAAGCCTTTTTACTTCAAAAAAATGTTCCAAAATAGTTCTAGGGGGAAGTTGTCCTTACTTCTACACACTTGATCGATCAGTTATCCTCAAAAACACTGACCAACAACAGCCTTGTTCAGCTACTTTCCAATTTTATCCCCGACTTCAAAATAACAAATCACCTTATTCCTCGAATCTTTAGGTGTTACCTTTGTCCATATTCATTCCAATCATTGAAGAAAACTTGATCCTTGAGCTATTAAGTGCTTCTTTATTGGTTACTCACCTACCCAAAAGGGATACAAATGCTATCATCCTCCAACAAAAATGGGTCTTTGTGTCCCTTGATGTCACATTTGATGAAAAATCATCTTTTTTCTGGCCTGATCTTCAGGGGGTGAGCTCATAAATAGAAGTTAAGATAATTCGTTCTTATGAGAGAAATCCTTTTAAGGACAATATCTCATTACTTGAGTCAAATCTTGATCACATACCATCTATTGCAGATCTAAAGACAACTATGAATCAAACTCAAAGTGTTACTCATCCATTACAGGTATACTCTAGAAGGGACAAGGCTATTATCCAACCACCACAAGTCCCAGATTCTAAACTAATATCTGAAATGCTTGGAAATTTTGAACCGATGCATGAAATGTTAGAAACAAATGCTGCTGGGCAAAGAGAATAGAATATGCCCATTGAAGATGGAGATCTCCCAATTGCAATAATGAAAGGTGTTAGAGCATGTACTCAAAAGCCAAGGTACTCAATATCCCACTTTCTGTCATATGATAAATTATCCAGTAATCACAAAAGCTTCCTCACTCACCTAGGCACTGTCATAAACCCAAAAATTGTTGACAAAGCATTGAATATTAAGGAGTAGAGAGATGCTATGAAGGTTGAGATGGATGCACTAGAAAAGAACAAAACTTGGGAGTTGATAGAACTACCTAAAGGAAAAAAACTTGTTGGATGTAAGTGGGTCTTCACTGTTAAATATAAAGCTGGTGAGACACTAGAAAGATACAAAGTAAGGTTAGTAGCTAAGGGGTACACTCAAACATATGGAGTTGCTTACGTAGAAACTTTTTCACTAGTGGAAAAAATGAATACTGTTAGAATTTTGTTATCTCTAGTAGTAGCTATGGGTGGAATTTATTGCAATTTGATGTTAAGAATGCATTTTTATATGATGATCTTGAAAAGGAAATATATATGGACCTACCCCTTGGGTTTGAATTGGTTAAAGGTAAAGTATGTCAACTTAAAAAGGCTCTCTATGAACTAAAACAGTCACCTAGGACGTGGTTTGGCAGGTTTACAACAGTCATGAAGAATATGGGATACAAGTAAAGTCAAAGTGATCACACCTTATTTATTAAATACTCATCCTCAGGAGGAGTTACTGTACTCATTATATATGTAGATGATATAGTTGTTACAGGAAATGATCTAGAGGGAATGAAGACCTTAAGGAAATGTTTGTTGCGAGAATTTGAAGTCAAAGAGCTGGGCAAACTTAAATACTTTCTGGGCATTGAAGTGGCTCATTCTAGCCACGGAATATTCATTTCTCAACAGAAATGTGTTGGACCTATTGGCAGAAATATGGAAACTTGGTTGTAAACCTGTGGAAACATCGATTAATCAAAATCATAAGCTAAGTGAAGCAACAAGAGGTGTTGCTGTTAACAAAGAATCATATCAAAAATTGGTTGGAAAATTAATCTACTTGTCTCATACAAGACCAGATATAGCCTACATAGTAGGAGTGGCAAGTTAGTTTATACATAATCCTAAGGACACTCATCTTAGAGCTGTTTACTGCATTCTGCAGTACTTGAAAGGAACCCTTGGGAAAGGAATTCTATTTACAAGAGGGAAGGAGATGACATTGGAAGCATACATAGATGCTGACTATGCTGGATCTATAGATGATAGAAGGTCCACATTTGGTTATTGTACCTTTCTTGGAGGAAATTTGGTGACTTGGACGAGTAAGAAACAACATGTTGTTGCAAGATCAAGTGCAAAGGTAGAGTTCAGAGCAATGGCCCTAGGTATATGTGAACTACTATGGATAAATATAATTCTAGAAGATTTGAGGGTTGAGTGGAATAAACCCATGAGACTGTACTGTGATAACAAGTCAACAATAAACATTACACATAATCCAATACAACATGATAGGACCAAACATATTGAAGTAGATAGACACTTCATAAAGGAGAAACTGGATAATGGGACTATTTGTACACCATTTGTATCCTCTGGAAATCAACTTGCAAATGTATTGATGAAAGGATTAAGCGGTACTACATTTCAGTCTATTATTGGCAAGTTGGGAATGGACGATATCCATTCACCAACTTGAGGTGGAGTGTTAGAATCTCTAGAAATTGGCTAGAATAGGATATTTCCTTGTATAGGCAGAATTAAATGCCATAATTACTAGAACAAATTAGCTATCTGATTTTGTATTTATTGTACAGGAATCATTGATCCTATAATGTAAGAATTAACTGTGTATACAACAATTTAGGGATTTCCTTCAGTAAACCTCATGTATTCTATTTAAGAGCAATTGCTCTTCTAAATGAATCAGCATTGTCTCCTGGGCCTTACTGTACTTATATAGTCTAGTTGAAGGTTTAGTTAAGGTGATTTTATAGCTTACTGTACCGATAATGGTTATGCTTGAGAAGTTTGATTAATGAAAATTGTAGTTCCATTAACGCTATTATCATTATGTATCAATTTTGGTATTAACCATTGTTTCTGTGCAGGAAGGTTTTTAGTATAACTACGCAGAACAAAATATTTGTTGCTTGTATATTGGGTTCTTGAAAGTTCAAGTACTATTCCTGCAAATGCCATGCACACGAGGCATTGGTTCATTTCTCATGAATGAAGAATGAGGTTTTTCCTCACTATAAGATTCTATCTGGTTCATTATCTGAATTTTCATTGGAAAAGACTAATGTATCTTTACTCTCACTTGTAAATATTCTTGAGAATTTAGTTTTGTTGGCAGTTAACATTTCAATTTTGTAGTTATTCAATGATCTTATGTCCTAGTTGTTTAAGAAAAGTGGAGAATTTCAGGAACTGGAGTCTGGAAATTCCTACTTGATGTTGTGTTGATCAAGTAAATACGGTGCTGTGTCGAATATCTTTCTCATATAGTATAAGAATGTATGCATTTTTAAAGATAGATGAAATCATGCAATTAATATGCTGGTAGTTCTCAGATAATTTGTATTGAATTAGTACATGTAAGTTCATGTTGTTAATTGTTAATTTATAAGAATGTATCTTTAGCTTCATGCTTATTTGCACTCTCTTTTTTAATTGTTAATTTATAAGTTCTGGTTTTAGGAGTTGTTGCAGTTCTGTTTCCTTTTTCTTCTGTTAAGCACTGACCAAATTATATTACTCGTCTGAAATTGAGTGCATGTTGCAGGACTTCGTTAAGGTTAAAAGTCAACATTCTCATGATAGCCAATCTTAAGGTTACCAAAGCATTTGAAAATGGACTTTGAAACCGGTGTCATATAAAATACTTTGTTGTAATATTAAGATTTATAAGAGTGACATTGATATCCATTATTATTATTAGAAGCATTGATTTATAAGAATGACATTGAATAAAATGTCCTCTTACTTTCATCCTGAAAGGTCTTCACTTTGACAATGGGATTGCTAAAATGATTTGGTTTTGAAATCCAATCCATATATTAGATCTAGAAAAAATTGAATTTAGTTTGGTTTTATGTAAAACCAAATCATGCACACTGGTAACGAATGAGATTAAAAATTGTTTATACTTAATCAATTAATTTGGTTAACTATTGTTCTGGTTGTTAGTTGTAAAGGTTATGTTGGAGGGAAAATAGCTGTCAGCGCAAGCACATGTATCACATTATACATACATATATATATATATATATATATATTGACTGATCAATCCTTGCAAATGCAAATGTATAGCCCTTGATGCATTTGCAAGCTGGAGAGGTCTTCATCATTGTTTCCTCACCATAATATGTTAAGAAGGTAATGCAAACCCATGATGTTGTCTTTGCATCAAGAGCTCACTCTACTTGTAGAAATAATCGGTTACCATTCCTCAAATATACTAAAGGAATTCACGTTTTTCATCTCAAAATTGTTGGCAATTGTGCCCGGACCAAGTTAGTAGAAGAACAACGATTTCTAAATGCTCATGAAAAACAATATTTCAAAGCTTTAAACGAAAACAAAATAAGGGAAGGGTATACCTTAATGTTGCAAACAAGATAATAGTAGTTGTGTTCTAAATGCATATGAACATCTTCCTTAGAATTTCTGTTGTTGCTGTATTAGGTTCTATTCGGGATGTTCGTGAGTTTTTGTTTTTTGATTTTTAAATTAATTTTAAAAATAAAATTTATTTGATAAAAATAGTTTTAAATTAATTTTTAACATATTTTAAAAATAGTTTTGATTTAAATATCAAAATTAAAATAAGAAGTTTTTTAATTGCTGTTTTTAATTTTAAAATATTTTTATTTTTAAATCTATCAAGTCTTACCATCATCATGATCATTTCAACCATCGCTAAATCATTACCATCATCACTACGATTATTATCAAATCATTATCCCTACCTTCATCATTATCATATTTCAACCAATATATCGTCTTTACTATAACTACCATTATTGTCACTTACATTGTTACCACTATAATAATAATAAAGATAATATTATTTTTAATTTTTTTTATTTTAAAGAAATTTAATTAATTATTAATTATCTATCTATTTTTTATGAATTTACAAATAAATATTATTTAATATATAAAAATATATTTAATTTATAATATTATAATATAAATATATAAAATATTATAATAATAATATATAAAATTATTTATCGTATATATTCATTATAAAAAATTATATAAAATATAAAATTGTATGATTATATAATATTTTTTATACTATAATTATTTTTATCATCATAACCAACACCATCACCATAATAATAAAAAAAATATTTTTTATTATTTTAAAAAAATTATTAGTTTTAATTTTTTCTTTATCTAATTTTTGGTATATTAAAAAAATAAATAACATTATTTACTATATAAAGTATATTAAATTTATAATATTATAATTTAATTTATACTTTATAATTATTTATAATATAATATTATAACATATTATTTTTATATAAAATAAATATTGAATAATATAAAAATAATATAATAATAATATATAAAATTATTTATCTTAAATATTAACAATAAAATAATATATAAAATAAAAATTTATATAATTATATAATATTTTTTATATTATAATCACGCACTACTACCAATATTTTATAAAAAGTACTTTTATTTTTAATATTATCATTAACATTGTTGTTGAAATAATAATAATAATAATAATAATAACAATATTTTAATTTTATTATTTTTAAAATTTTAAATTTGTATTATTTTTAATATAATTTTTTTAAATTAATATTTTTATTTATGTATTTTGTTATGAATTCATAATAAAATTATATAATAAATTGACCCGATTTACTTTTACAACAATTTTTAAAAATTAAAAATTAAAATTAAAAATTGAAAATAAAAATTGATTTCAATTTTAAAAATTTTAAAAATTAAAAATTAAAAATCATCTCAAACAAAATCTTAGTAAAACAAGGTAAGAAAATACAAATATATTTTTTAGAGTTCAACATTAATATTATATTTATAAAAAATAAAATTATAATTGCAAATATTAGTGATTGAATTAATTTTTAATAAATTTAAATTTTACCTATTTTAATTTAAAAAATTTAACTTGTTAAAAATTTGTTCTATATGTGATTCTATATGTTTTTCTTATATTTGATTATAATATTAAAATAAATATTTTTTATTTAATATTATAAATAGTAATAAGTTCTATGTAGTAATATATTACTATTACTTAAATATTAAGAATGTTATTAATTTGATATAACCTACTTTGTGATAATATTTTATATTATTAGTTAATTTGTTTAAATATCTAATTAAATATAAGATATGAAATATATAATTTTTGTATAGTTTAATTTATTTTTCTTGATAAATAAGTAAAATTTTAAAAAATAAATGTATCATATTTATTTTTTTAAGCATGATAATGCTTCTTACAGTTTATTTTATAAGAAAGTTTGTAATATCATTTTTATCATCTAAGAAGGACAAATCTTATATAGATTATTCACATTTTTCTATATGATTTACTTTATATCTAATTACTATTTTTTACCACGTTATCACAAGTGACATTATGAGATTTTAATTTTTTTTATAAAGATTATAATAATTTCAAATTTCAACCACATACAAAAGATGGTGAATAAAATAATTTAAAAAATGGATTGAATTGTAAGCTTTGATAAATTTTTCTAATCCCACACTTTTGTCAAACCTTTTGAACCTTTTTTCAAATTTACACTAAATAATGTTCAAAAGTTTAGATAAAAAAAATTGGATAGAAAGAAAAAAAATCCTTCTTAAATGCTTTTTAGGAATAATGTAAACTTTCTTGTTCATCAATTATATATAGAAATCAATTTAATCCTTCTTAATTTTTTTTAGGAATAACAAACTTTTTTTTAGTAATTATACATAGAAATCAAAGAGAAAAAAAATTCCTTCTTAAATATTTGTTTAGAAATAATAAAAACTTTTTTATTTAAAAATTATATATATAAATCACTCTATTTGATACATAGTTAAAAAGAGATTGTTCTTAATATAATGATTCAATTAAGAAAAAGTTATCTTTTTTACTAAAATAAATAAATTCTAAAAATTTCTTCTTAACTTATTAATCAAATGAAGTGAAGATTTATTAAAATTTTTTTTACTCCAACTAAACCAATAATCTATAAAAGTAAAAAAAGGATAAAAAAAAATTATATGTTAAAAATTTACATTTGCTTACTAACAAAGTGAGCTATGTCTAGTCCCCACTCAATTTGATGGTATTTTTCATTAATTCATCATTAAGTATAAGTATTCTTCATACATTCTCTTAATGTCTTTAAACAATAATTTTCTTGCAAGGAGTTTTATACAAATTACTAGTACTAGTCATCATTCACCATGATATTCACTTCACATAACAATTCAATAATAGTTCCTCACACTAGAAATTGAAACAACATCATATAATGTGTTTAAAAAAAAGAAAAATTCTAAATCATCTAGAGTGTATAGATCAGATAGACAAAGTTAATAATCACTCCTTACCATGGTTATTAAAATCGGACCAGACCGGTCGATCCAATTAGTTCAATTGAGAATTAGTTCCGTGAACAGTTTATTTAAACTAGAAAATTAAAAAAGAAAAAATTAGTATAAAACCGATTAAAAATTGAAAAACGAGACAAAATTGGTGGTTTAACAGGTTTAAATGGGTTAAATATAACTACATAAAATGATGTCATTTTTAAATATTTTGAAAAAAAAAATGTAAGTCAAGTTGGGGAGATGAAGTCACAGGACACAACTTCAAATCCCTAAATTTCACATGGTTACCTCTGTCTTTTGGTTGTTGAAGCTTCCAATAGTAGAAGAAACTTCGATCACCATTGGACCAGCTCCGACAACCATTACCCTTAGTATAAATAAGTGATGCTGTCTAAATATGTAAGCATTCTTTTGCTTTTTTCTTTTTAATTTTTTTTATTTGGTTTGTTTCCTTTGAAAACTATGGATGCCTCTAATAAACCGTGAATGTATTGATCTGTAACCATGAATGTATTATGTTACTGAAAATCTATTTAAGTTCCTTTTTGGTTCAAGTAACGGTTGAAGAGAATTGTTTACTTTGTCTTCACACACTTTATTTTTCTCCTTTGTCTTCACACACTTTATTTTTCTCCTTTGTGACACACTCCTTTCTTGCCCTTGTTTACTTTTTGCTTCCTAATGGGACGCCACAACTTTCAAAATCCAAAAAGATTAATTATATTTATACAATAATTTGGACACATAGGAAGAGAAAAAAAAAACATATATAGGATAAGATAAATAATGTAGTGAAAAGAGATGGAGGGAAAAAAATTGGATGCATAGAAATTATTGTAAAAAATTATTTTGTAAATTATATTTTTCAATTAAAATTAGCTTGCCCTTGATTATATTGTAAGGGATGTTGTGACTCATTCCAATTAGAGAGAAGCCACTTTTGAGAGAATGAAAGGAACAAGTGGTTGTTGACTTGTGTCTCTTTTGAACAATTCTCTTTTTGGTTCAAATACTAAGAACCGTGTTGTAAAAATAGTTTTAAGTTGTTATAAATTAATAAATTATAATTAAAAAGAAAGATAAATATTCAAATAATATTAAAAAAATAAAAAAATGAAATAAATAATAGATAAATTCATGCCAAAAGCTAACAATATAAACTTAAAAATTAAAATCTTCATTTGCTTATTTTAAAAAGTGAAAATGAATGTCTTGCTATTTTACTTAGTTATTCTAAAAATGAATACCTTGCTATTTTATTTAATTATTCTGAAAATGAATGCCTTGTTATTTAACCTTAAAGAGTGATTGACTTTAGGTTGTGTTAATTGTGCTATTCATTATCGTTTGTGAGTGAAGTGATATGTTGGAGTCTGAATCATTGGGCGAAAGATGTGACTCAAAATTAAGTCACAAGATATGCATATGAAACTGTTTTTTCTTTGAAAATTGAAGGGCACTCATAAAGTCATTTTGAACAATCCATAATATATATTGTTGGTTTTAATCAATGACTATTTTGATAGTATTCTAAATTATGTTAAAAGTCTTCTTATTCTCTAAAAATTATTTTATGAGAGTTTGGCCATTAATCTGGAGTTTGGACATTGGTTCTTCTAAAGACAATGTCCAAGCAACACCAACAACAAATACAAGATTAATTGAAGCAAAGGGTTCCGCAGAAGTGTCTTCTTTAGCATGTTGTGGAAAAACTAATATTGCATGGAAACATTTTGCATATAAAAAGGAAGGGAAAAATGTGTATACTTGCTTGCATTGTGTATCAATATATAGCGGAGGAGGTATAAATAGAATGAAGCAACATCTTCCAGGACAATCTGGGCAAATATCAAGTTGTAAAAAAGTTTCTCTTGATGTTCGTCATCAAATGCTCGAATCCTTGAAGAAAGCTCAAGAAAAGAAGCAAAGTGAAGATCTTGATTAAGTATATAATGATCAATATTGTGATACTGATAAGGAACTTCATCAAAGTCAAACTTCCCTAACTAATATGAAATTAGTTGAGCAAAAGAGAGGAAAGAGAAAGACTTATATCGAAATTGGCAACTACTTTGCTCTAAGAACAACTCCTGACTCTCAACCAACACTCAAAATTTTATTATCTAAGTAAAGAAGCACTGCATAAAGCTAAGATGACAATTGCTAGATGGTTTTTTTATGCTTGCATTCCATTTAATGCAATACAATCACCATACTTTCAGTGTACTATTGATGCAATTGAAGCCATTGGTCCTGGTTTTAAAGCTCCTACTTATCATGAATTAAGAGTTAACTTATGTGGGGATTGCAAGAAAGAGTGTCAGCTACTTGTTGAAGGATATAGACAAGATTGGAGTAAGATTGGATGCACAATCATGGCTGATGGATGGACTGAGCAGAGATAAAGAACTTTGATAAACTTTCTAGTTTATTGTCCTAAAGATATTTTTTTCTAAATTATGGTAAATTTATTAGTTTATACTTTATTAGTCCACTTACAAATATTACTTAACTCTCTAATTTATTGTTGTATAGGTATTACTTTTTAAAATATTTTGATGTCTCAAATGTTGTGAAATATGTCAAGACATTACATGATCTATTTTTTGAAGTGATTGAATGGGTGGGACTTAAAAATATTTTCCATGTTGTAATTGATAATGCAGCTAATTATGTAGCTGTAGGTAAAATGATACATGAAAAGTATGAAACTATTTTCTGGTCTCCTTACACTGCTCATTATTTGAATCTTCTTTTGAAGGATATAGCTAACATGCCCCATGTAGCAGATCTTGTATCAAAGGGTTCAAATACTGTCTTTGTATATAATCATATTATTTTCTTATCTTGGTTTAGAAGAAGAGAAGGATGAAAGAAATTGTGCATCTAGGGATGACTTGATTTGCTACTACTTTCATTACTTTAAAGAACATTTATGATCATAAGCATGATTTACAAGCTTTGGTTGTGGACAAGCACTTTACCAACCATAGATTAGCAAGGATTCCAATCGGAAAACTTGTAAGTGCAATCATTCTAGATAATAAGTTTTGGAATGATTGTTTTGTTATGGCAAAAGTTGTCGGTCCTATTATTCCATTGTTAAGAATTGTGGATAGGGATGAAAATCCTTCTTTAGATTATGTTTATGAAGGCATGCAAAGGGAAAAGAATGCAATAAAGGTAATGTTTAGGTATAATAGACATTTGTATAAGCTTTATACTAATATTATTTAGGCATGATGGGACAAGCACTTAAAGTGTAATATTCATGTAGTTACCTACTTTTTGAATCCTTATTTCTTTTATGATGAAAACTTTTGTGAGAAGAGTGGGGTTGTACAAGCATTTCTTGATTTTTTTGGAAGTAAAAGCTCTTTGTCCTGACTTATCCGAGGCACTTCAAGAGACGCAAGTGTATCGTGATCGACAAGAAACTGTTAATCGAGAAAGTACCTTAAAAGTGGTAAAGACATCACCACCTGGTAAATATCAAATTATTTAAGTAGTTGTGCATATTCTTAGTTGAGGATAACTAAATAGTGGATAAAATATATTTCTTATAGATGAATGGTGGAGAATGTATAGGCGTAGTGCTCCAATTTTGTAGAAGTTAGCAATTCGTCTTCTTATTCAAACATTCTTTTCTTCAAGATGTGAGATAAATTGGAGTGTCTTTGAACACATACATACGAAGAGAAGAAATAGGCTAGAACATCAAAAACTAAATGATCTTGTTTATGTTACTTATAACTTGCGTTTGAAGAAAAGGTAATACTTTTCTTTAAGTGAAACGTAAAAACATTTTTATTACTTTATTTTTAGCATAACTAAGTTGTTTGTATTTTAATATTATTTTAGGTGGAATTACAAGAAGAGATTTTATGACCCTATTGATTATGATTCTATTGACAATGTTGATTTTTGGTTAACTGAGAATATGGAAGAAATGCCTCCTGAACTTGGTATTGATGATACCATTGATATTGAAAATGTTATATATCAAGAACATGCAATTCTAATAATTGGTGATTCAAGAAACAATATAGGTTATTGCTTAATAATTATGTTGAATATTTAGGTATGAAATTTTCTATTTTGTAAAGTATTATTTTTGAGCTAAAATTATTTTTTTTTCTTTTCTGTTATTTAATTAGGTGATAGAGAAGTTGCAATTTTGGATTAACCAAGTATAGAGTCAAATGATATTGAATTTGGGAATGAATATGACACTGTTAAAAGAAGTAGAAGTTCCTTAAATCCTATTCCTCACATAACAACACTTCACGGAACCAACTTTGATAATTTTTATAATACTTTCTAATTGTTGGTTGATATTGGATATTGTATTTTATTAAACTTCAATTTTATGTTGTATTTTATTTAGCTTTGGATGTATTGTGATTTGAATTTAGAAACTAGAGATGGTGTGTAATTTTTAATTTTTAATCATCTTAACTTATATTATTATAATTTATATTTTTAATTTTTAATATATTATATATTATAACTTTTAAAAATAATATTTAATTAATACCAGTCTAACCATGGTTCAACCACAGTTAAATCATTAAACCTTAAACCGGTAGCTTGACCGATTCAATGATCAGTCTAGTTTTAGAAACCTTGCTCCTTACAATGAAACTAAGTTACAATGAAGTAAGAGTGAAGATTGAAGAGAAATGATTAAGAACAATATGAATAATGAGTTTCAAGGTTTGTTGTATGTATAGATATTCCCTTCTTCTTTGATCTTGAGTTTCATGGAGTTTTTCTATGCATGAATTTCCTAGGAACCAATTCTTATGTGACTATCATAGAATCCTTCAAAAAATTTTCAACAATTACAATTTTGAGTGATCTTTTCTCTTACTAATTGAGTAGTTGTCAAGTATCTTTTTGCTCTTTAGTTTGAGCTTTCATGACTTTCGTAAATCTTGTCTCTATGATTGAAATGATTTAAGAATAATGATCAAGGTTCATGAAAACAATTCTTAATCACAACAAAATACTTGAATATAGATGAGAAGATTAATCCTTCTCATTATCCTTCTAAATATTCTTTTTGTTAGGATTCCTCTCAAGATAGAATATGTAAACTTAAATATATGTGTGTCATAACCGTAATTACAACGAGATGACAAACTTGCTAAAAATTTAAAAAGAATTAGAATTGATTATGGAGCCACCGCCAAATTTTACTTTAAGGAAAAATATTTGGAAAAACCCTGACTTGAGGAAGAAATTCTAGGTTGGGGAGTCGGTTACGAATAAGGAAGGTGTTAAGCACCCTACTCGGGCGTTCCAAAGAACGGTACCCTTAAATTGAGTGTGTGATTTATTTGAAAACTATTTGATCCCTTTAATTAGAATAAAAATAAATAAGTTGCTGGAAAATAGCCTGACAGGACTTGATCCTACTCCTACGTATTCCCTGGTGCAATGGGAAACTCAAGGCTACGTAGTTCTGGTCTTAAGAGACTTGATCTCTTGGAAAATAGCGGGACGATTTTGAGAAAACTTGATTTTGAATGGAGTTGGTTATAATGGGTTGAAATTATGGTTGCAGAATTCGAAAATGTCGTGAGACACATGGGGTTTGCTTGAATTAAACATGAGATGGAAATTTTTAAAGAAAGCAAACATTTATCGAAAATACGTCCGTGCAAAGCTCAAACCATCATAAGCCGCGTGTGAATCCACGTGAATTTGAATACGGAACAATAGACAAGGCTGCCTACTCGTATCTAGAATCCGTTTAGACGAAATTCTAGAAAGGGAACAGAATTTTTGAAGAAAGCAGATGCTTGTCAGAAAGACACTTGTGCAAAGTTCAAACTTTCGTAAGCTGCGTTTGAACTCGCACGAATCCTAATACGGAACAGCAGAGAAGGCAGCCTTTTCGTATTTAAAATACATTAAGACGAATTTCCAAAAAGGGAATAGAAGTTTTGAAGAAAACAGATGTTTGTTGGAAAGATGCCTGTGCAAAGTTCAAACCGTGGTAAGCCGTGTTTGAACTCGCACGAATCCTAATAGGAAATAGCAGAAAAGGATGCCTGTTGATATTCAAAATCCGTTTAGACAAATTTCCAAAAAGGGAATAGAAGTTTTGAAGAAAACAGATGTTTATTGGAAAGACGCCTGTGTAGAGTTCAAATCTTCGTAAGCCGCGTTTAAACCCGCACGAATCGTAATACGAAATAGCAGAGAAGGCTTCCTGTTCGTATTTAAAATCCGTTTAGACAAATTTCCAAAAAGGGAACTGAAGTTTTGAAGAAAACAGATGTTTGTCGGAAAGACACCTATGCAAAGTTCACATCGTCGTAAGCCGCGTTTGAACCCGCACGAATCCTTATACGGAACAGGAAAGAAGGCTGCTTGTTCGTATTTAAAATCCGTTTAGATGAATTTCCAAAAAAGGAACAGATGTTTTAAAGAAAACAGATGTTTGTCGAAAAGGCGCCTATGCAAAGTTCAAACCGTCGTAAACTGTGTGTGAACCCGCACGAATCCTAATACGAAACAACAGAGAAGGCTGCCTGTTCGTATGTAAAATCCATTTAGACTAATTTCCAAAAAGGAACAGAGGTTTTGAAGAAAACAGATGTTTGTTGGAAAGATGTCTGTGCAAAGCTCAAACCGTTGTAAGCCGTGTTTGAACCCGCACAAATCCTAATACGGAACAGTAGAAAAGGTTGTCTGTTCGTATGTAAAATCTGTTTAGACGAATTTCCAAAAAAGGAACAAAGGTTTTGAAGAAATTAGATGTTTGTTGGAAAGACACCTGTGCAAAGCGCAAACCGTCGTAAGTCGCATTTGAACCTACACGAATCCTAATACGGAATAGTAGAGGAGGATGCATGTTTGTATTTAAAATCCATTTAGGCAAATTTCCAAAAAGGAATGTTAAAGGCAACAAGATTCCTTTTACTGAACTTGAGTTCTGTGGCTAGTTTGAAGCCTCTCATCTTATAAATAGGTTACCACACCTAAACCACTAATTTGAGATCAGGGGATGGGTTATATGTCCTGATACTAGGGATAAAAAGCACAAAGATAGGTCTTTCAAACCAAAAATTGATTTATGGTTACTTAACGAAATGGGGAAGGTGCATGCAAGATTTTCACATGTTCAATCAGGCAAGAAACAAACCTTCAATGCATTGGCACCTAATTAATCCTTAAGGAATCAGATTGGGATCGTATCTCCTGGTCTTTGGTTGTTCAACAAATTAGTTGCAGAGATCGAAACTTTTTAACCATAAATCAAGTTTCTGGCAAGGAAAATCTACAATCGAACACCAAGGGTCAGGATAAGGGACAGGAAGTTTCTGGAAGCCTATGGACTAGGGCTGTCATTTTTATATCTAAAGCAAGGACCTAAGGAGCGTACAAGCAGGTCCTAGAAATAAGTTTATAACAATTTATCAAAATAGTGCAGATGGTATCAAACCATGGATCATCTATCGATCAAATTAGAAATAGAACTCACATCTCCAATCTTTCTGCAGCTTCCTATACGTTATGCAGGACATTGAACCGATTTCTAGGCATGCCTCCTTTCTTACCTACATATGTACCGTATCATTAACTCCATCATAAGCAATTTTCTGATATATTTCCCAAAATAGGACTCAGGTTTTCCAGCAAGGGGCTTATGTGTGACTTACTAACAGTTACATGTAAGGAAGTCTAAATTTTCAAATGCCTTTCCTGATTCTGAATAGAGTTGTTGGTCTAAACTTCCTTGCTTAAACCAGGATTCAGATATTGATCTTTCTATTGTAACATTCTTAAAGAAATGTAATTTGTGTAATTATTTGGCTCCATGTATAACTTAATAGGTGTATGCAACCTAGTACTTTGCTAGGTCCTTGGGATACTTACTTTGGGGCCAATTTGTCTTTTGTTGAGCTTGAGGCACAACTTTTGAAGCTAGAATGGAGGTTTAAGACCACCTCCTGTTTATGGTGTATCAAGGATTAGGTATCACAGCTGGTATTACAGGCTATAGTTATAGAACATAACCTGCAACTTACCTGTTTCCCAGACCGATTTTGGGGTATTAGGGACTCTCCTATTCATTATTAAACTAAAGACTGCCAAATGTGCCCTTACCCTGAAAAACCAGGCCCGGAACAGGTCTCAATAACCGAAACCTTTTACTGTGAGTCTAAGAGCTCAACTTGCTGTGACCTAAATGGCTCATGGTCAACTAACAGATCTGGCCCCAGTAATAAATCCTGTCAAGCTTAGAAGTTCTTATACACTTTACAGTTTCTAACCTTGAACCTAATACCCCTGCAGATCCCAAGGCATTCAATCAAACATACTGATACAGATCCTGATCAGATACAAACCTAAAATGAATTTTGGTTACCCATGAACATCTTAATTCTACTCTAACATCCCTCTACATTGGCTAGTCAAGATTGGTTGGATCAACCAATTGACATTTTAAATGGAATAAGCTCCAAGTGACCCTGATTTTGGTTTATCATCTCAAACCCCACCTTATCCTGTCTATGCTCTTAATTCTGAACTTCTAGCTTATTACACATTTCTGTGAAGCCCAGAAACAGCAAATTTCCAGATAGGGTTTACTCTTTAATTCTTGGGTATGAGTCCTGGAACCTGCAACTGTTTTGATCATGATCATCTTCATGTTCTAGCATTTCACCTATTCTGTTACCTAGCATAGGGACCATTAATTGTCATTTGCCTATATTTAAGGCTAGCATCTTGAGTTTTCTAAACCAGTAGTAGTCCATTTGGACTGGCAATTTCCCTCCCCTTGTTAATACTTGTGCCCAGGATCAGTGCTTCCAGTAATTTAACAGTTTTAGATTTATGCAATTTATGGGCATCACTATGACTAATCTCACTGTCTCAACTGTAATTACAACGAGACGACAAACTCGCTAAAATTTTAGAAAAGGAATTTTTAGATAGTGGAGCCGCCACCAAATTTTATTTTAAGGGAAAATATTTGGAAAAATCTTGACTTTAGGAAGATATTCTAGGTTCGGGAGTCGGTTACGAATAGGGAAGGTGTTAGGCACCCTTCTCGCCTCTTCCAAAGAACGGTACCCTTAAACTAAGTGTGTAATTTATTTGAAAACTGTTTGATCCCTTAATAGAATAAAAATAAATAGGTTTGTATGAAAATAGGCTGACAGGACTTGATCCTGCTCCTACATATTTCCTGGTGCAATGGAAAATTCAAGGCTACGTATTTCTGGTTCTGTTTGGCAAACTATAGATTTCCTTGAAGCACAGATATTTGGAATGAAAGCAGAAGTTTCTTTTTAGACGAACGTCTACGCAAAGCTCAAACCGTCATAAGCCACGTATGAACTTGCACAAATCATAATACGAAATAGCAGAGAAGGTTGTCTATTCGTATTATGACCCGTTTAGATGAAATTCCTAAGGGGAAAGCCAAAGCTTTGAAATAAAAACAGAGGTTTGTTAGAAAAGTGTGTGCGCAAAGTTCAAACCATCGTAAGCCATGTATGAACCCGCGTGAATCAAAATATGGAATAACAGGGAAGGCTACCTGTTCGTATTAAGGTTTGTTTAGAAGAAATTCCTAAAAGGAAAACATATGTTTGAAATGAAAACAAAGGTTTGTCGGAAAAGAGTCTGCGCAAAGTTCAAACTATCGTAAGCCGTGTATTAACCCGTACGAATCATAATACAAAACAGGAGAAAAGGTTTCATGTTTGTATTAAGACCCGTTTAGATGAAATTCCTAAACGGAAATGGATGTTTGAAATGAAAATAGAAACGAAGATGAACTCGAAAACCCGAGAAGAAGCAAGAAAATTAAGCAAAATAAAAGTTGGATCTAACCTCCATTGATGTTCCTTGTTCAATTGTCTCCAATCCAGTTTAGGTCATAAGGTCCAAAGGTAAGAATTATGTGTTGTTTTTTCTTTTTAATTTGATTCAAGCATACACTTAACTCTTTAGGTTCAATGACTTAATCATGCATGACCTAGGCTAGACTTAGCATAGAGGATGCATGCACATGGTTATGCACTCTTAGGAATTTTTTCAAAGGAGGGCATACAAACATAAACAAATACATATAAAAGGATCCACACATGAAAAATAATACCTAAACAAGCTTAAAAGAACAAGATCTACACAAGAACTTCAAAAACATTAGAGATTTTGGGGTCAGAATTTGAATTTAAATCTCAATTTTTTCAAAGACATTTTTTGTTAGATCTAAAAAATTAAAACTGACCAATTAAAATATATAGATCATATGAAAATGAAAAACAGAGATTAAGATGAATTCAAAAATCCGAGAAGATGCAAGAAAATTAAGTGGAATAAAAGTTGGATCTCACCTCCATTGATGAGCTCCTAATTCCACTTGATAGCACCTTGGAAGATTATGGAGAACAGGTTCAATGGAGGCCAAGAAGTAGAGAGTATCTTAGGTACTCCCTCTATTAGAAAATTCTAAATTTTTTTTCTCAAAGTGCCCCTCTCCCCTTATATATACCTCTTTTATTTTTTTTAATTTTGATGGGTTCTTTCCTTTTTCCCTTTTCTATTCTTCTCATTTTTCTGTTTATTTTCTTCTTCTTTTTATTTATTTATTTATTTATTTTGTTTTATTTTTTCCATTACTTTTATTTTGATTTTTTTGAACTATTTTAGACTAAATCACCTTTTGGCTAAAAATAAAATAATTTATTTTGGGTTTTGAATTCTCAGACATAATTCGGGTTTCACAGTTTGCCCCTCTTTACTCATTTTCTTACCAAATAATATAAGAAATAAGTTTATAGATTATCACGGTAAGAAATAAGTAAAAACGTGAACAAATTATGTGTGAGGTAAAAGATAAAAACTGGCATGAGTACAATATTTATTGTTAGCAAGGTTTGAAGTTGTGAGGGAGTTGAATGATGCTTCTAGAGTACCGGAAAAGTTCCGAGCTTGACCGAAAACTTAGGAACGCTTGCCCTGATAAATTGGAGGATGGTAGTTCAAATGTGGAAATTTTGGATGAACTTTGGAAACCTTGAGTAATGAGGTGACGGGCTTAAATATGCAGGGCCTGATATGGTAGGCCAAAATGTTGAAATTTGAAATATAGAGCCTGATTAGGCTAACAGAATGGAAAAGAATGGTCTGTTAAGATGGACAAAGTGAACTGAAAAAGACCTGTTAAGACAAGAATGGAGGAGAATAGCCCGTTAAGACAAGCAAAGCAAGATGGAAACTACCCGTTAAGACAGGCTAGGATGCAAAAGTTTAACCATGTTGGGGCCTGAATAGGCCATGATACAGAAAAATAAACGTGTTGGGGCCTGAATAGGCCAGGATGCAGAAAAGTAAACGTGTCAGGGCCTGAATAGGCCAAGATGCAGAAAAGTAAACGTGTTGGGGCCTGAATAGGCCAGGTGCAGAAAAATAAACGTGCAGGGGGCTGAATAGGCCAGGATGCAGAAAAATAAACATGTTGGGGCTTGAATAGGCCAGGGTGCAGAAAAGTAAACGTGTTGGGGCCTGAATAGGCCAAGGTGCAGAAAAGTAAACGTGCTTGATGTCTCGCTGTTGCCAGGAAAAATGCAAGAAAATTAAACATGCTTGATGTCCCGCTGTTTCCGGCAAGAATGCAAATCCCGCTATTGCCGGGAAGAATGCAAGAAAGTAAACGTGCTTGATGTTCCGTTGTTGCTGGGAAGATGCAAGAAATTAACATGTTTGATGTCCTGCTGTTGTCGGGAAAAATGCAAGAAAATTAAACATGTTTGATGTCCCACTGTTGCCGGGAAGAATGCAAATGAGGTCCCGCTGTTGTAGGGAAGAATGCAAAAGAGATCCTACTGTTGCTAGGATGAATGCAAATGATGAAATCTTGTTGTTTCCAGGAGAATGTAAATGAAGTCCTACTGTTTCCAGGAGAATGCAAATGAAATCCTGTTGTTATCAAGATGAATGCAAATGAAATCCTACTGTTGTCAGGATGAATGCAAATAAGGTCCTGTTATTGACAGGGAAGATGCAAGTCTGTTAAGATAGGCAAGGTGAAATGAAAAGAACCTGTTAAGACATGCAAAGTAGAAAAGTCCTGTTGTTGACAGGATAGATGCCAGCCTGTTAAGACAGACAAAGTAGAATGAAGAGAACATGTTAAGAAAGGTAAAGTAGAAATGGCCTATTAAGATAGGTGAAGTGAAATGACAATGACCTGTTGAGATAGGTAAAATGCAGGTAAGGTCCTGTTGTTGACAGGAAAGAAAGATACCTATTAAGACAGGCAATGTAGAAATGGTCTGTTAAGACAGGCGAAGTGAAAAACGACCTCTTAAGACAGGTATTGTAGAAGTGGCCTGTTAAGACAGGTATGGTAAAATGAAACCTATTAATGCAGGTAGTGCAAAGGTGAAATGAGAATGAGACAGGTAAGGCAAAGATGGCCTGTTAAGACAAGCATGGTAAAATGAAAAATACCTATTAAGACAGGTAAGGCAAAAATGAAATGAAAAGAAACCTGTTAAGACAGGCAAAGATGAATGAAAATGACCTGTTAAGACAGGTGATGTAAAAATGAAATGAAGAGAGACCTGTTATGACAGGTAATGCAGAAGTGGCCAGTTAAGACAGGCATGGTAGAATGAAAAGGACCTATTAAGACAGCTGATGTAAATATGAAATGAAGAGAAACCTGTTAGGACAGGTAATGCAGAAGTGGCTTGTTAAGACAAGCAAACCGAAATGAAATGAAAATGACTAACTAGAAAGGATGGCCTGTTAAGATAGGCAAAGTAGAAATGACCTGTTAGGACAGGTATAGAGAACGATATGAGAATATCAACAAATTCCTTGTCGGGATCACAGTGTGTCCCAAAACGCAGGCAAATTGCCTGATGTTTGAACAGGTGAGAAGAATATAAATTTCTTTATCAGATGTTTTGAACAACTTATTTTGAATTAAAATAAATTGCTGATTTCTACCTTGAATTCGAAGATTTTTTAAGCATTTGATAATTACTTTCTCTTGAAGAAACTTTGGCAAACATTTCTCCCCGATTTAGAAGATTTTTGACAATCAAGGAATGCCTCAATTTCAATTTTTCTGGGCAAGTGTTTTCCCCAGTTTGAATTTTCTTCTTGAAATTAAGGATTGCCTCAAGTTGAAATTTTCTGGGCAAATGTTTTCCTCAGTTTGAATCTTGATTTGGAATTGGCCTCAATTTGAATTTTCCTAGGCAAATGTTTGCTCCAGTTTTGAAAATTTCTTTTTGAAATTGAGGATTACCTCAATTTGAATTTTTCTAGGCAAGTGTTTGCCCCAGTTTTAAATTATTTTTTTTTTTTGAAATTGAGGATTGCCTCAATTTGAATTTTTCTGGGCAAACGTTTGCCCCAGTTTTGATATTTTTAAAAATGTTTTTAATTTTAAATGGTTTGGGCAATTTGCCCTGGTCTTGATGCGATGTTCGAATGAGATGCTTATGTGATGCTTGAATGAATGAAAAAATGATGCAATGTCTGAATGACCAGATGTTTATGTGATGCTTGAATGAACGCAGGAGGATAAGATGTTTTAACTTATTTATTGCTTTTTGATACTTCAAATGATTACCTGATGAAATGGATGCTATGGGATGAATGCATGCCATGAGATGGTTTAAAAACTTTTGTTGCTCTTAATTTTTGATTTTTCTTTGACATTTTCGTTTCTTAACAACCTTATAGTTGGTATAAGGGGAATCAAGATTTAGGACAAGCTGGACTGACTTTGTTTCTTGGTTTCTTGGTCAATTTCGGAATTTTCCTTTTCAAGATCTTTGAGACCCAACAATGGTCAGCATTATTGAATAAGACACACTCCTTTGTTTTGATGGCATTATGGCTGGCAGGAGGATGACTTTTTGGAAATAGTCATGCCATGTTGCGATGGTAGAAGATTCATCCGATCGCCATAACTTTTCAAAATTAATCTTTTTATTTTTACATTTTTCACATTTTTTCAGCATGTGCACTATTAGGGTGTGCAATGTGATCTTGAATGGTTAATGGGAGGAAATGAAGAATTCTGCAAGTGATGTTTAAGGTAATGTATTTGAAGGGAAAGGGCGAGGAATGTTGATTTGATTGCCCAAATGGCACCTTTTGATGAAAAATGCCAATGCTGCTTTTCATAATCTTAATTGTCAATTTAACCGAACTTGAGAAACGGAAAAAATTTTGCCCCAGTTTTATAAGACTTGAGGTGCAAAAATGTTAGCTTGTACTTGGATTCTTGATTGACCTTAACTTTTGTCTGGGTTGTTCTTTTGAGTTTTCAACCTAGCAGGTCCTTTGTTCGCCATAACTTTTGCCTAGGTTGCCTTTGCAGGTTTTCGACCTAGCAGGCTTTTTGCTTGTGTGCCCTAACTTTTGTCTAGGCCACCGTTTGAGGGTTTTCGACCTAGCAGGCCTTTATTTGTGTGCCCTAACTTTTTCCTAAGTCGCTCTTTGAGGGTTTTTGACCTAGCGGGCCTTTGTTTGTGTGCCCTAACTTTTTCCTAGGTCGTCTTTGAGAATTTTCGACCTAGCGGGCTTTCTATTTGTGTGCCCTAACTTTTGCCTAGGTTGTCTTTGAGGATTTCCGACCTAGCGGACTTTTTTTTTATCCTATTTTTTCCTGAATTGTTTTTTGAATCCGGCAAGATCTTTTCTGATCATGACTTTGTTGATTTATTTTTTTGAATTTTGACCCTGATTTTTCCTGGATTATTTCTTGATTTTAATCCAGCAAGTTTCTTTTCTTTTTCTTTTTATTTTGCCTAGTCAGATCTTTTATTTTGTCTTACTCAGATTTGTTTTGATTTTCAATTCAACGGACCTATTTTGCATCCCTAAATCTTGATTTGGGATCCTTACTTCAATTTCGATTTTGTTTATTCTGCTTCCTCATTTGATTTTTATCTTTGAGTTTGATTAATAAGTCATTCAAAATTATTTATTACAGCACTAGCATTGTCACCAACAAGTATTTATTATTTGGATATAGGTTGAGTGATGGGTTAAATGATAGAAAGAATGCCAAATTCAAGAAGTGAAGTCAATTTTGTAAGGCACATGCTCAAGAAACATGAAAAATATAATTTTTGTATTTCTCATTGAGATTTATTACAAAAGATTGATTTTGAAAAGTATGAAAATCTTTGATGATTTTCCTCACTATGTGGATTTGTCTTTCACAAGGCACATCATCATGTAATTCTTGCCCCAATTTCTCTTAGCTAGCTGATGGGCTCCCATGATTTAGCAGTGGATTATTTCCTATATTAGGAGCAAACTTGTCAAAATTCAACCATTTAGCATCAATTAGGCTTTGCACCTTACGCTTCAAGGCTTGGCAATCTTCGGTTGAATGACCGATGAACCCCGCATGATAGTCACACCTAGCATTTGGATCATACCATTTAAGGTATGGTGGTTCTTGAGGTTTTAAGGGATAAGGAACGACTAAAGAATTTTGGATTAAGCGAGGTAGGAGCTCAGTATAGGTCATTGGGATATGATCAAATTGGACAGGTTTTTTCCCTTTCTTTGGCTTTGGTTAGGGTTTTGGCTTATGGCTTGTGTTTGGGCCGTGTATGGAGTTGATGGTTGAATTTGCATTAGCTGGTTATAGGTTGGAGGGTAAGGTGTTTAATAGGCTGTGACAATGTAAGGATATGGTGTATAAGGTGTATATGGTGGTGGTTGGAAATTGGTTGGCCTATAAGGTGCCATCTGAGGTGCGTATTGGCCTTGACCAGAAGCCACATAGTGGGTCTCTCCTGTCTTCTTCTTTCCTGATTCAGTGGAAGCGTTGATTGTCCCTGTAGACTTGTGTGCGATCCTTCCACGGTGCATACCACCTTCGATCCTTTCTCCAATGATGATAACATCAAAGAAGCTAGCAGTCATATTGTCAATCATCTTGTCATAGAAAGGATCTTGGAGTGTATCAATAAACATGTTGACCAGTTCTTTCTCGGATAAAAGGGGTTGCACTTGAGCTGCTAACTCTCGCCAGCATTGTGCATACTCTTTCTTGGCCATGCTTTGGAGCTGAGTTCTGTCAGGAGCCATCTCTAGGTTATATTTGTACTGTCTCAGGAATGCATAAGCTAGATCTCTCCATGAATAGATATGTGTCCGTTCCAGCTGAGTATACCAGTTGGCAGTTGCCCCAGTTAGACTGTCTTGAAAGAAATGGATGAGCAGCTTGTCATCATGAGCACAGACGGCCATCCTCCTACAGTACATGGTTAGGTGGTTCCTCGAACAACCAGTTCCTTGATATTTCTCGAATTTAGGAACCTTGAACTTAGGAGGAATGACCACGTCCGGGACCAAACATAAGTCAAATGCATCTCTAACATCATATGTACTCCCCTCAATTGCTCGGATCCTTCTTTCCAAGGTTTTCCATTTTTTGGCCTTTTCATCGAAAGGATGTTTGGGTATCCTCCTGGCATATTGTGAGGATGATAAGATGGTATGTACATAGGATGAGGTCCTTGGGTGAACATAGGATTTTTCCCCCCATCGTTACTTGGTATGTGTGGGTAGGTTGTTGTGTGGTAGTGTTTGGGGTAATATAAGGGATTTCTATAGGGTGTGAAGGTAGGTTTTGTGAAGGCATGGTTAATGGTATAGGTTTTGTGGATTATAGGTAGGAGGATGTGATGGGCCAACCGGTTCCTCTAGAAAGAACCCCCTTATGTCCTTCTGTTTTGACAGTTGGATAGCCTTCATTAGTTTGGCCATTTGATCTTTCAAATTTTTGACCTTATTTCTTAGCTTTTCGTTTTGCCTTTCCAACTCATCCATGATCTTTGAATGTGATTGAGTTCTATAAGGATGCCGAGAAAGTTGTCTATCTTCAATTTTTATTTTTCTGTTAAATTAAAATTTAATTTTTGGAAAACAATGTGAATGCCAAAATCAATGAATGATAAAAATGTTAATGCTTCAGTGAGTATTAAAATGAGTGTGGTATGGGATGATTTTCAAAATCAACGATAAATTTATTTAATGAATGGATGAATGCAATGTTAATTGCTGCTTTACTTATTTGGCCTTGATTTTTAGTAATTTTAGTATTTTTTTAGTTTTGCTAAAAAAATCTTTTGGTTTTACTAAAATTTTCCTAAGTTTTCTTTCAAGCATAAAAGCATTCTTTAGGTTTCCTTCCAAATTTCCTTTTTCTCTTTCTTGGATTTTCCAAAATCTGTTTATTTTAGAAATTTAATTTTTCTATTTCTTTTTCAAATTTTCTAACTCTCCTCTCCTTTTGGATTTGTATATGTCTATTTTCCAAAATCTTAATTTGAATTGGTTTGGGCAAAAATTTGCCCTAGTATAAGAAATTATTTTTATTTTTTTGATTTCATTTGTCAAATTTGTTTATTTCCTTTCTTTTTTAGTTTCAAATTTTCTTTGGCCTTTTCAAATCTAAATTAATTTCGAATTTTAATGTTGTGTGTTTTTTCCAAAATAAATATGCTTTTTTTTGTGTGTCTTAAGTGAGGTGATGTGACACGGATCTAAGGTCTTTATGATGTATGTTTCTCACACAAGGTGGTTTATAATCTTGGAGGTTATGAAGGTCACTAGAGCCAAGTTCTAATTCTTGGTGCTTGCTACAACTGTAAAGAAGGCTACCAGTTGCAGGGCACCAAGAAAAAGATGCACTCTAGCTGGGATTTTCGTGATAGTCAGACGAGACGTGCATCCCAAGTGACACCACTAGACCCCTTTAGTCCTAGGTTTTGCTCAGACCCGGGTGTAGGGCCTTACTCATGTTATGCATGTAGGACTATAATGTGTGGAATAACCTGCAATTGCAATACAATAGATATATACGATTCTTCTACCCTACGGTGAGAAATACAAAAATTTAAATTTAATCATAAATATAAGCATGACATCATGATATAAATAAAGGAAAACAGCAAATAAAAAGGGATCAACATGTTACACACTCAGTTTGAAATAGGGCTTGACTCTCTAAAGTCCCCAGTGGAGTCACCATCTGTTGCAACTGTAATTACAGCGAAATGACGAACTTCCTAAACATTTTAAAAATAAATTTTAATGGATTGTGGAGCCAACACCAAATTTTATTTTAAAGGAAAATATTTGGAAAAATCCTAACTTGAGGAAGAAATTCTAGGTTCGAGAGTCGGTTACGAATAAGGAAGGTGTTAGGCACCCTACTTGCCCGTTCCAAAGGGCAGTACCCTTAAACTGAGTGTGTGATTTATTTGAAAACTGTTTGATCCCTTAATAGAATAAAAATAAATAAGTTAGTATGAAAATAGCCTGATAGGACTTGATCCTGCTCCTACGTATTCCCTGGTGCAATGGGAAATTCAAGGCTACGTAGTTCTAGTTCTATTTGGCAAACTAGAGATTTTCTTGAAGCACAGATATTTGGAATGAAAGCAGAAGTTTTTTTCGGAAGAACATTTGCGCAAAGCTCACCCAGTCATAAGCCGCGTATGAACTTGCACGAATCATAATACGAAACAGTAGAGAAGACTCATGTTCGTATTATGACCCGTTTAGACGAAATTCCTAAAGGGAAAGTTGAAGTTTTGAAATAAAAACAGAGGTTTGTCGAAAAAGCGTCTGCACAAAGTTCAAACCGTCGTAAGCCGTGTATGAACCCATACGAATCAGAATACGAAACAACAGAGAAGGTTGCCTGTTCGTATTAAGGCCCGTTTAGACGAAATTCCTAACAGGAAAACATATGTTTGAAATGAAAACAGAGGTTCGTCGAAAAAACGTCTGCACAAAGTTCAAACTGTCGTAAGCCGCGTACGAATCTGTACGAATCAAAATACGAAACAACAGAGAAGGCTGCATGTTCGTATTAAGACCCGTTGAAATGAAATTCCTAAAAGGAAACAGATGTTTGAAATGAAAACAAAGATTTGTCGGAAAAACGTCTGCGCAAAGTTCAAACCGTCGTAAGCCGTGTATGAACCCGCACGAATCAGAATATGGAATAGCAGAGAAGGTTGTCTGTTTGTATTAAGACCCGTTTAGACGAAATTCCTAAAAGGAAACAGATGTTTGAAATGAAAACAAAGACAAAGATGAACTCGAAAACCCGAGAAGAAGCAAGAAAATTAAGCAAAATAAAAGCTGGATCTAACCTCCATTGATGTTTCTTGTTCAATTGTCTCCAATCCAGCTTAGGTCATAAGGTCTAGAGGTAAGAATTAAGTGTTGTTTTTTTTTTTAATTTGATTCAAGCATACACTTAACTCTTTAGGTTCAATGACTTAATCATGCAGGACCTAAGCTAGACTTAGCATATAGGATACATGCACATGGTCATGCACTCTTAGGAATTCTTTCAAAGGAGGACATAAAAACACAAACAAATCATAAAGAAATACATATAGAAGGATCCACACATGAAAAATAATACCTAAACAAGGTTAAAAGAACAAGATCTACACAAGAACATAAGAGATTCTGGTGCCGAAATTTGAATTCAAATCTCAAAATTTTTTCGGAGACATTTTTTGTTAGATATGAAAAATTAAAAGTGACCAATTAAAAGATATGGATCATAGGAATAAAAAAACAAGTTTGATAAAAATCGGACCAGAAATGATCAAGTTATGCACAAATCAAACAAGCTAGGTTCATTTATGCATCAAGACGGATATGCTTCGGTAATCCAGTGATAGAAATTTAATTTCAGATCTAAATTAGACAAATAATATCATTCCAAAAACTAGAGAGAAATGCAAAGAGAATGAAACAAAAATCACCAAAATCAAAGATCATTTGACTAATCAAAAATGAAAATGAAAAATAGAGATGAAGATGAACATCAAGAACATAAAAGATTTTAGCGCCAAAATTTGAATTCAAATTTCAGAATTTTTTGAAAATATTTTTTGGTAGATCTGAAAAATTAATACCAATAAATTGAAATATTTGGGTCATAGGAATCAAAAAAGACAAGTTTGACAAAAATCAAACCAGAAATAAGCAAGTTATGCACAAATCAATCAAGCTACGTTCATTTTCCCACTAGGACGAACATGCTTCAGTAATCTGGCAATAGAAATTTCATTTCAGATCCAAATTAGAAAAACAATATCATTCCAAAAACTAGAGAGAAATAATAAGAGAACGCAACAAAAATAACCAAAAGTGGAGATCATTTGACCAATCAAAAATGAAAACGAAAAATAGAGACAAAGATGAACCTCAAGAACACAAGAGATTTTGGCGCTAAAATTTGAATTCAAATCTAAGAATTTTTGAAAATATTTTTTTGGTGGATTTGAAAAAAATTCATACTAATCAATTGAAAGATATGGATCGTAGGAATCAAACAAAACAAGTTTGACAAAAATCAAATCAGAAATAAGCAAGTTATGCACAAATCAAACAAGTTAGGTTTATTCGCGCACCAGGAAGAACATGCTTCAGTAATCAGGCGATAGAAATTGAATTTCAGATTTAAATTAAACAAGTAATATCATTCCAGAAACTAGAGAGTAAGAAAAAGAGAATTCAACAAAGATCACCGAAATCAAAAATCATTTGACTGATCAAAAATGAAAATGAAAAAGTAGGGAGTATCTTAGGTGCTACCTCTTTTAGAAAATTCTGAATTTTTTTCTCAAAGTGCCCCTTTCCCCTTATATATACCTCTTTTTTTTTTTTTAATTTTGGTGGGTTTTCTCCTTTTTTTCCTTTTCTATTCTTTTGATTTTTCTGATTCTTTTTTATTTTTTTGTTTTTATTTATTTATTTATTTATTTTGTTTTATTTTTATCATTACTTTTATTTTGATTTTTTTGAACTATTTTAGACTAAATCACCTTTTGGCTAAAAACAAAATAATTTATTTTGAGTTTTGAATCCTCAGACATAATTCAGTGTTCACACTCACCTTTGCGAACAATTCCTTCACTACACAGCCAAAGGAAAATACTAACCTATGCTGACCTCTTGAATTCCTTTCATTTTATGTTCCTTACCAAACTTAATCCCTGAAATTCATAATTCACATAAAGCTAAAGGAGTATCAGGGCTGAGTTCAGAGTTTTATGGGAGGCAGTAAGCAAGAACGTGCTGTCAGCATCTTGGTTTAGATTCACATGGGACTTAGTTTCCTTTGAACAAAACTGATGTAGTTCCTGTCACTTCTGCAGAAATTAAAGCCTATGACAAGTTAATGGTTTGTGAATTGGTCAAGCTTGCAGTAATTTGAATGACTCATGGGTTTGTAACATATCTCCTGATAAAGCCACAGTCCTAGGTTACCTACTGCACCTCTGATCCATCAGTGAGTGTGGTTCAAATATGATTAGGACAATCAACTAATAGGGGTCCCCTAGTTCTTACTGAATTTATATGGGCAGTGAAGGTTTCATTCCATCACACAAATCCCCTTCTCCAACTGAAACAGATATGGTGTCATGGCTTAACTGGCTCATGATTTTATCTTGTTACCTGGTTTCCAGATTCTGTGACTCAGGATAAAAAACCCAAAACACCTGCAACTAGCTAAGGAACTTATTTCTTGGGTTCTGTTTCAGACCTGATAAGAAGCTTATTGTAACTTTTTACTACTATTTAGAATCATAGGATTTGGGACCTATAGCCCCTTTTATAATCAAGCCTGCTTTCAGGCACTTTACTTTTTAGTCAACGGATTCTAATACATAACTTCCTTATGAAGAGGCCAACCCTCAAACCTATGAAATGGATTAACATTTGATTCAAGCTTTAAATTATGAATTTTCTAAAGATTAGCATTTACTTTCAGATTTCTGTTCTGACTCATAGGTCACAGCTACTAAGATTTTGTGAGTACTTAAACGATCACAGCCAGTCTCAATTGGAGGCTTACCTATCACTCCTAAGCCACTCTTTATTTCCAGATTTCTGTTCTGAGTATCAGGGCTTAAAACATGCTCAGGATGACTGGGTCTTTCTCTCGTAAGTTCGAAAGTAAAGGATGCTGAACCCACTAATTCTTTGTTCATCAAAACTGATTTCTCAATGGGTGGGCAAGTATTTGGTCAAAAAGGAGTGATACTAGGATCACTGTAAGCCTTGATTGAGGCATTCATATGGATGAGTTCTCATATCCTGAAACTATACCTAAACTTAGCAGACTAGCAGCTTTAGACTAAGATTCTAACCCCTACTGAATCCAGAGGCTTTGAACTTCTTAGATACATTCAAAATTCTGCAAGGACCCTAAACTTGTCCTTTTTGAGTTGCTTAAACTATCTATCTACTGAGGTAAACCATAGGGATAGACTTGGCTCTCACCTGCCATCATCTTCATGCAAAAATTTGGATTCCGCAATTTATCCTGTCATCCTAATTACTATTGGACTCCCCAGGTTATAATGAGGAAGCTTACCAGACGTTAACCACCAAATAGATCCTATTTACAGACATATAGGTCGTTAATTCTCACTGTTATTGCTCTAGACTATGTTGAGCGTTGTAAATTCAACTTATTCATCGTATTTAGGGCTCTTCTCAAGGACATGACCTGATCGAGTGTGCACTTAACAAGCACATCGAACAAGCGTAGAGAAAAGCACTACCATTACTTTGATGAATTCAATTTACAGTCGCTCATTAATGAATCGAAACTAGATAGAACAACATCATATCATATTCGGCATTCTCCACAAAGATGAGATAACATGCAAATACTAAAACAAGTTAAGCATGCACTTGATGACAATATCAACGAGCAATGAGGAGCAATAGCTTTATCTAAGTAATGGATTAAATCGGCATTGAATCGAGAGTAATCCAATCCATTTAAAGTGAACCAAATCACAAATTAAGCGCGCGAATTGTAATCACTACCTCAAGCCAATACAAAACAATACTCATTTCAAATTTTTTGCCAATCTGAACTATCAAAAGAGGGAAAAATGTGATGATTTAACCACGATTGCAAGTAGAATTAGCCAGGAACACTAACCTGAGTGGCGTTTATCTTCTAGGTTGCTACAATTCTACTGATCAAGGCTAGAATTTACTCTGCGAGAGAAATGCATCCAAAAACCACAAGAAAATGACGAAGGATCCAAGAAAAAAATCCCTAGAGTCTCCGTTCGTCCTCCTTTTATTCTGTCTCTCTAATTTTCCTTCTTTCTCCTTTTTCGGTTCCCCCTCTTTTCCCCTTTTTCTTTTTGATTCTTTTGCCCTAACTCAAAACTACTTCCTAATTGAATCAGTTAACTCCCTTTCTCCCTCTCTTTTTCTTTTCTTTTTTCTTCTTTTTTTTTATTCTACTTTTACTTTTCTATTTATTTATTTTCTTTATTATTATTTTTATTTCTTTTAGCTTGGATAGTTAATTTAGGTGGTTTGGTTCCTTGAGCCCAAAAATATTCTTATTTCTCTTTCTCCCTATTCTTTATCCTCTTTTTTATTATTATTTTTATTTTATTTATCCTTTTACTATTTCTTTTTTCTTTCCTTTTTTTATTATTTTTTTATTTTTATTTTTGTTATGATTTTTTTTATTTATAACTTAAAATTAATCTTAGACATAATTAGATGTTTACAATATGCAATATGCTGTATCAAGCTTGAAAACCATATTTATATTAAATACTATGAAAAAAATAATATAAAATCAAATAATTTCATACTAAAAACAAATAAGGCAATCAAAAATAAATATAACTTTTTAAAATAAAGAGATAAAAAGTAATTTATTACTAAGTATAAAATTTGAAAAAAAAAATATACTATAAAAATAATATTGGATAAAATACTACTACCCTAACCAATAACTTTATGCATTAAGTAAAAATAAAAAATATTTAAAATAGTAAATAAATTTCTCTCTCAAGGTTCAAATTGTGTGTTTGTTAAGACCAAATTTTCATAATAAAATATTTTAATGTTGATAAATTTAATCAAATTTGATAGTCTATTAAATCTTGAGAATAAAAATTTATTGTTAAACTTGTAATTTTAAGACAGGAAATAGATAAATTGAATTATGTAAAATTTTAAAAAGTATGAATATATTTATTAGTAGGATCAACATTTTAAGAATGGATAGAAAATTGCACCTATTTATTTCTACAATATAAGAAAAGTATTTATGCATTATTTAATTAAATATGTTGAAATATAAATAATTTAAATTTAAATTTAAATTATTTTAATCTAAAAAAATATATAATATGGTTCATTTGAGAAGCATCATTGTAATTATACAAATATTATAATAAAAAAATTATTATAAGAATGATTAAGAGAATCACCTTTATTAAATTTTTTTATTAATAATCAAATCATCATTACTTAATAAATATAACATCTCAAATATAATTATAATAATTATAATAAAAAAATTTGATGGAAAAATATAAAAATATATTCATATCATAAATTTATCAATTAGACCAAAATAAATATAATAGATTTATCAAATAAAATGATTTCCTCTTTAACTTATATATATTTTTTTAAAACAGATGTATCACAGTTTTTTTTCTTCTTTTTCTTCTAAAACAATACTTAAAAAATTGATAAAATAAAATAAAATTAATGCATATTTTCTTTTATAACTTACCAAGGGTAACAAACGTAAGAGTCTTTTATATTTAATTAGTAGAAGAAAATAAAAATAATTTTCAAAAAAATATTCTTAAAAATGTTAATTATAAATAAATGGGAATGAAAATTTCTCATATTCTAAAATAGGAACCATTTTTTATATTAAATGACAGTAAAATTACTAAGTTTTTTGTTATAATTGACTATATACATATTAATTTACAAAAGTCAAATAACCATTAAATATATTTATAGAATTTCTGAGGAGCTCTTCAATTATCGGAGAAAAATGATTAGCAAGAAATAAAAGATTCCTTCTATCAAACACCCCCTGAATTGACTTTTATGGCAATCCCAAGTTAGGAAGCACAATAATATACATGAAACACAAATATAATGCCGAAATGTCGACATGGCAATTGCAAAACTTAATTATTAAACAAAATAAAATAATTAAGACACTGCATATAGAATAATAGAATATATTATTAGCATAAAGTCATAAATCCAAATTTAAAATATAAATCATTAATATTTCATAAGTTAGCACTAACTATTGTAGCCATATCTAATTAAAATAATAATATTTATTTAATCATTATTTGTATTGCTAAAATAATTAAAAAATAATAAAAACATATAGGTTAAAAATATTCGAAAAGTATCATATTCGATATATATCAGAAATTCAAGAATTGATATATTATATTATAAGATCCAAAGTCATATAACCATTAAAAATAGGAAATCTATTTCTCACACATCTGCATAGTGTGGTTTTAAATTTTATCATAGTTAAAATTATTATTAAATTTAAAAATTTAGATATATCTAAATATATTTAGCATGTTAAAAATAAATAATCCAACTTGAATATTAGGGTTTGTTTGATTAGGAAAAAAGAAAAAAAAGAAGATGAGGTGAAGAAGGAAAAAGAATATAAATTTTTTTTACTATTTGTTTGTTTTTGAAAACAAAAACGAATGAGCATTTTTTGCGACCCTGCATAAATATTAATTTTCCACAGTGGACAGAAAATAGGGAAAGGGAGAGAGAGACTTTTTATTTTATTTTATTTTAAATTGTTAAAATTATTATATATTTATAAAAAATATAAAAATTAAATATTATATTAATAAAAAATAAATTTTATTTTTATAAATTTATATAAAATTAAATTTATACTATTAATATTTTTTTTATTTATCTAAATAAATTTTTTTTATTATTTTTACCTATTTAAATTTTTAAACTTTTTTTCTTTCTTCCTATTTTTCACCTCATCCAAACATCAGCAAAAGAAGCCGGACCCTGAGTTATGTGGCTGAAAACCGGTATGAAAGAGGTTAAGGATTGTTTCATTATTATATTAAAGTTGTAGAGTCCTTGGTCAATTTTATTTTATTTTCTGATTGGAGTTTGGTTTCTTTCTTCTTTTCCTATGTGGGTTCCTTGTAACATTCATTGGATCTTATTTGGTTGAATATTCTTTCACTAGCTCCATTTTATGCCGCGCATTTAAACGATTACGAGGTCAATGGTATTGGTGCAAGTCTCTTGAAATTTGGGTGTGAAGGTACCACTCAATTTTCTCATTTTTCTTTTCTCTCTTTTTGTCAAATTCAAGTAATTATAGTTCAATGTAACAACACATAATTTTTAGTTTTTATAAAATAAAAAGGAAAAACACACACACACGCAATGGCGGAGAAAAATTGTAAAATCACACTTGACCACATCTTCCGTTTGGGTTAAATTAAAGTAATAAACCGCGTAAGCTTAAGAGTCTCATCCAGAAGCGAAAATAGACAAAATTAAATAAATGTATGGCATGGCGGCTCCTAACTTAAGGATAAATAAAATCATCCTTTTGTTTTACGTTGTTTAAGATAAATTGTATTTATTATAGTAAATTTTTTAAAAAATAATAAACATAAAAGATCCTGTTTTAATATCATTATTATTCTTCCTATAAATTTTAATTTAAGATGAATAATATTATAGATCTTGCTAAATAATTTAATTTGTATCCTAAAAGCCCCCAATATTATTTTTAAGTTAAATTCAAAAAAAAAAGCTTTATTAAATTAAAAAATACCTCATTTTGAACTTCGTTTAGGCTTATAAACTTATTGGGCACAAGAATTGGATCTTTGTACTTAAAACTAAAACACGACTCCAATTAGATTTGAAGTAAGTTTATTATTTGATATAACATTTAAAAAAATCAAAACTAGAAACATATTTCCAAATCAAATAACATGAGTTTTTTTTTTATAATATCAAATTTTTAATTTTATCTCAATTATCAAATTCTAATTTTTATCTTTCAAAATTTTATCTTAATTATTATTTATTTTTTTAAATTTCTCATTGTCAAACTGTCAATTTCAAAATGTAAAATTTAATATTCCTAATTCGTATATGTTTAGTCTCAAAATAGAAGTTCCATGGAAAAACATAACGTTGGACCAAAATCATCATTTTACTATTAAGTTGATTCTTTGTATATGAATTTTATGTTGTTTTAATCATATTTTTTATTTATAAAATTGTGTCTAGTATAGCAAAATTTTAGAATATTATTTATTTTATTATGTTTTAAATTTACATTTTAATTTATATTATAACAAAATTTTAATTTTTATTTGTTTAATTAAATATTTATATGAAAATAATTATGTTCATTTTTAAATTTAAATATTTTAATTTCATAAATAATGTTAATTTATATTTTTAATTTTTTATAAATTTTAATTTATATTGATTCAACTAATTCAATCAATGGCTTATTATCTTATTTGTAACCTATTAACACAATATCATATTCAAATCGATATCCGAGTCAAATTTTATAATATTAAATTAAACAATTTTATAAATATTAAAAATTAATGTAGATAGTGATAACGATGAGTATATATTAAAATTTTGAAATCTTAAATTTTTCTTTTAAAGAAAAATTATTTTTAAAATTTTTATAAAAATATTTATTTTTAATTTTTATATTTAACCAAAATAATATAATACTTTTATCAGAGAAAGAACATAAAAATTGAATATTCTTATAAATTTTCAAAGGTTAAAGATAAATAATGTTTATTAAAATAAAAAATCGCAATTTAAGGGATAAAAAATAGTTATTTCTTTTCTTTCTTCAAAGAAGATATTCAATGATAATATTTTTAAAAATGTTGTAACCTATATAAACTGATAATTATAAGTATAGCTTATCAATATATTTTTAAATGACTTCACTGCTACTTCTAGTTCTAAATAAGTTTATATTGATCAAATATTAGAATAACTTATCTTTTTATATATTACTACGATCTTTAAAATTAAAGTTTGGTTTGGAGGTTAGAAATTTTTATTTTTATTTTAAATTAATTTTAAAAAATATATTTAATAAAAATAATTTTAAAAACATTTTTAAAATAATTTTAATTTAATTTTAAAATTAAAAATAAATTTTTATTTTATTATTTTTAATTTTAAAATATTTTTATATTCAATTCTATAAAACTATCAACATAATTGTTAACACTATTAATATCATGGATCCATCACAACTCCAACAATTATTTCTATTATTATAATTATTATTATAATTAAATTATTATTAATATCATAATATTATTATTATTATTATTATCATTATTATAAATATAATAATAATAATAATATTTTAATATTTTAAAAAATTATTTTTATAATTTTTTTATTTATCTATCACTGTAGATTTATAATAAAATAAATAATATTATTTGATATATAAATTTTTAATTATAATATTATAATATAATTTATTATATAATTATTTATAATATACTATTATGAAATATATTTATTTTATATAAATTAAATATTAAATAATTTAAATAATATAAATAATATATAATTTTTTTTATCTTTTATATTAATTATTAAATAATATATAAAACAAAAATATATTTTTTTATATTATAACTATCATTAAAATAATTATTATTATTATTGTATTATTATTATGAATATCATAATTAATAATAATAATAATAATAATTTTTAAATTTTATTATTTTTAAAATTTTAAGTTTTTACTATTTTAAAATAATTTTTTATATTTTTAATTAATTTTTTATTTATCTATTTTATAAATTTATAAAAAAATAAATAATATTATAATATATAAATTATATTTAATTTATCATATTATAATATAATTATTTATAATATAATATTATAATATATAAAATAAATATTTAATAATATATAAATTTATTTATTTTATATATTATTATTAAATAATATATAAAATAAAAATATATAAATATATAATTTTATAATATTATTTATATTACAAATTATTATAATTAAAATTATCATACCATCTTCATTTTCACTATTATTATTTTTATAATAATTATAATGATCATTATTATAATTATATTATTATTATTATTATTTTAAAATATATTTTTTATTTTTAATTTAATTTTTATTTATCTATTTTTATAAATTTATAATAAAATTAAAATAGAATAAATTAATTTATTTCTACAAATTCTAAAAATTAAAAACTTAAAATTAAATTAAATTTTTTAAAATTTTAAAATTAAAAACTAAAAATCAACCTAAGATTAAAGCAATGGCGTGAAATTAGTTTTTAATAGACAATAAAGGAATAAGGATTTCGAATCTTTCACTTCGCAAATTAATATTTTCTTGAATATAAGATATTGACCTTCATGTGAATGACAATGCCAAAATGTTAAAATCTGAGTATCTAAAAAGTCTTGTATCAAACATTGAATTCTCGCGATCTCATTTAATGAATTTTATAAGAAAAAAAAGAAGAAGCAAGAAACCAAAAATAAAATCCAACACTAGTTAATCCGACACCTATAATTAGGATGGAAGTAAATTGAGTGGAGTTAGATTTGAGTATCCAAGTTTAACTTGTTTAAAAAATTTGAGCCTTGAACCTAGGTTTATTAGATGTTAAAGGTTTTTTTTTTTTTTTTTATCAAAGTCTGATCTGATTTAAAGGTTACAAACCTATTTAAAAGCTTACATTAAAAAAAATCAATAAATAAATTTAAAGTATGTATAAATAAATAATTAAAAAATCTTACAAATTTAAAGTTTATAAGATAAAAAGATCATTAAATAACCTTAAAAAATATATATATTAATATTATGTAAATAAAATATAAAATAAATATTATATAAATATAATATATTAAAATAAATATAAATAGGCATTTGAATAGGTTAAATAAGTTTTTTTTTTAACCTTAGGCCTGACTTATTTATCTAAAAAGAATTTTTAACAAACCTGAATTTATTTATTTATTAAACGAACCAAAACCTAATTAGACTTTAAATGAGTAGAATCGTAGACCCATGTCTTATTCACTTCCATCCCTACCTACAACCTAATTTATACTAGGTTCAAGTTAGGTCAAATAAATTTATGAAAAAAGTTATACTAAAATTTATATTTTAATATTAAATTAAAACTGTTTTAAAATTTATTAAAAATTAGCTTAAATTTTTTTAATAAACATATTCTATTTTTAAAATTTGATTTAAGCATTAAAAAAATATAAAACTCAAAATCATCCGAACGAGACTAAAATAAAATTATAAAACGAATTAAAATAAAAATAAAATTGAAAGATTAACTTAAATAAATAAGTTTATTTTAAATTTAGAAAATAAAAACATTCTATTCTTATTAATATAATATTTTAAAATTATATATTTATTTTATTTAAAAGTTTAAGTTTATTGATTTATATATTAACTTTAATATTAGTATTCCTCTTTTTAATTTATTCCTTATTATTTAGAAAAAATTGAAAATAAAATTTTTAATTTATTTAAATTTTTTATTATAAAATAAAATTTTAAATAGATTAACAGATTAAATTAGACTTTTAAAATGTCAGTTCCGATGTGATGTATATCGTGTCAAGTGTCAACCATATGGACATTAAATTCACAAATAAGATTAGGTTCATATTTTACAAAATCAACTTAACCCAACCTATTTTTTTCCAGTACCCACCGGCACATTGTTAAATAGTTAGATTTTTAAGCATATACATAATAGTTCGATTTCTAACGATATATAAAAAAGCCAAAATTTACTTCAATTATCTTAAAGAATTAATCACCGATTACCTGTAATATACCTTTAATGTGAAACCAAAAAAATAAACAAACAGAGAGGAGTCAAAATTTTTCAAGAAAAATATATTTGATATATATATTTTTTTCTATTTTAACATTAAACTTGTTATATTTTTTAATGTAGAAATATCATGAATTGAGTTGGGTGCGATTTATAGAAAAATCATCTAAGATAAAACAGATGGGATCGAATTAAGTTTACTTAGTTTTGAATATTCAAATTATTTATTAAATAATAACATATTATAATATATCATATTTTTAATATTTAAAAAATATTATAAAATATAAAAAAATGTAATTTTTTAATTTTAATAACATTTTAAAAAATGTTGCATTAATCTATATTGTAAAATATTATTAATAATATTTATATTATAAAATTATAAAAAATATTATCTATTTATTTTATTAATATTTTAAAAAATATTATATCTTATCTATGTTAAAAAAATGTGATACGTTACCGTGATAATAATAATAATAATAATAATAATAATAATAATAATAATAATTTTATTTTAAAACAAATTATTACATAAAAATATCAAGTTTAACAAATATATACTTTTTCAATAAAAATTTGATCATTTATTTTTATACCTCAAATCAATTTTAAAAACTAATAATATAATTCATCGATTAAATCGAAAAATGACACAATTGATATCCAAACCGAATTAATCATTTTTAATATTTGTAAAATCAATTTTACTTGAAAAATTGAATCAAGTCCCAATAATTTAGTGTAGCCCCCATTACATGATTATCTTAAGTTAGAAGAAAATGAGATATACCAACTTTTTGAGTGTGAAAGTCGATGGATTGAGTGAGTTTGAGACGCTACGTTGACAGGCCTTGGGAGTCCACACGACCTTTGACTTGAAATCACACTTGCATGAAAAGACCAACACACAACATAAATAGAGTTAAAGTTTCTTTGAGAGGGTACTACACTCAACCTGCCACCATGACTATTGTTATTTCTCGGTCAATGTCACATATAATTAAGAACAACATTAATAAGTTGCCACTGCGTTGGACTTCTTCTGTTCACACCTTGTTTAGTACGAAGAATCCTTCATGGATCAATATATATATATAAAATTAAATTTTATTAAAAAATATTTTTATAAAATTTTATAAAAATTATCTATATAATATAATTTATTAATTTAACAGTTAAATTAATAAAATTTAATTATTTAATAACTTTAACTAAAATTATTTATAAAATAATTTAATATATATATATATATCACATAATATTTACATTCATATATTTTCGTAACATATTGAACATGTAATTTGACTTAGTTTTTCTATGTCATGTATAACGTTAAATTTTGTAATTTTGAAACTTAAGATTCTAACTAAATTGATTGTATGTTTTTAATTTTTAATCTAAAAAAAATTATGTAAAAAATTAATTTTAATTTAATTAATTATTATATTTATTTAAAATTTTTTAAGGTTGGATCGACACCTTTTAATATTAAATTCTTTTAATTAAATATATTGATAAATAAATAAATAAATAAAAATATAAATAAAACAAGTAATTGAAGCAATATTGTTAAAAAGACTGGATTTATGATCATAAAGATCCTTCAACTACTTAATTTGAAAAAAAATAAGATAAAAATTAATAAAAGAGTTTTATGAGTATAAAAAATAACTCTTTTGTTAAAATTGCTTTAACCATTTTTACAATTAATTATACCTATTTATATGTTTTGCACAAAATAACACCTAACAACTACTTAATTAAAACATAACATAACATATGTGATGTTATCATTTCACACTTTGCACAAGTTTATCACATAGGCTTATTACATAATTGTTAACATGTATTATCAATAATTATCAAATACTGCTAAAATACATCGAAATCTTTTGACTTGCAATAGTATTTTGCTTTTGACCAAATTTTTATACCCTTCTAATTGAGATCATATCATTTTGGTTGAGAAAATTCTCTTTTCCTTACGAATGATTTCTTATATCAACAAATATTTTTTTTAAAAACTATTTAATCTATCATAATTAGTATTTTTTATAAATATCTCCAAAGTTTCATTTCTTAGGAGGGAAAATGAAGTTATTTCCCATCAAATGGTACTTAACTCTTCCATTTTGATCTGACATAATAATCATAATTATCATGGTCATAATTATTATGAGCTGCAAAACATACAACCATTATCAATATCCATAATTAGAAATCTGATGATTAATTTTTACTCCCAACTTATTTTACTCACACATCTTTTAATCATAGTGCACACACCACCTAACTTACTCACATGTCTTTAATCATGGTCCACATGTCATCTAACTTAACGTATTACCTGGGCCTCTGGATACAAGTACAAAAGGTGGTCTTGGTTACTTTTCTTGACTTGAGTCTACTCTTCTTATTCTTGCCTCGTAATAACTTCATCTTTTTCAAAGAACTTTCTCTTCATACTTAAAGCATACATCATGATTCTAACTTCTTCATCCAAAAATTATTTCCACTAATATTCACTAACAATCTTTCTAGGGATGATTAGAATGTATACGTTCTAGACCTAGAGATACCAGAAGAGAAAAAATCCATTTACATGTCTTAGGAATTAGTTCCCTTTTAAGATTAGGGACAAAATTCATATTTTTCTAGACCTTTTACCCACAAGTACATCCCCAATCTTCCCATAATTATATGGAGAAAAGATTTATGATTTGTGGGATAATCTGAACTTGATCTTCTTGGATAATCCAACGAGGATACTTCGAGATACTACTAGTGATGAAGGACTTAATTTTTTATAGCTTGATAGAGTTCAGCAAGAGGAAGGTAAAACTTGGAACAAAATTGGAATTTCTACCTAATCCATCTCTCTCGATACCCTATGAACTATAACCCTCTACCGATTATGAAGTTGTTCTTTTTTAGAATTGAACTACTAATACCTTCCACACACCATACGAAATGATCATTCCAAAAATTTTCAAGGTCTTCGCTATCCTCGACCTTCATTCACTAGGAACGACCTTTAAATTTGATTTTTAATCTTTGAATCCAAAAACTATTCCAAATATTTCAAAGTTGACTAACCATCTTTTTATGTCCTAGAATAATGCTAAGGATGACCTTGTGTCCAATGCTAAACACATTGCATTCTTATAGTGCTGGCTTTCTACCTTTATTTTATGAAGGTATTGCCATTTTTCTTGTGTAACTATTGAAGAACTCTGTGCACTTAAGAAGACTCTAACTAATCATGGAGACCTTTTCTAGCTCCTCCAATTATGGCTTTATGCATTCTTAGAGAAACATCTTGGAGTCTAAGCCCCCTAATGCTCCATGCTAGATAGAAGGTTTTTAGTTATCTCATTTAACAAGGGTAGTAGCCAAGATGAATTCTTTCAACACTTTCTTCCAATATTCCTTTGTTTTTCCAGTTTGTTAGAAAATTCCCACGAAATCCCTTGGAAACAAGCCAAGATTTTAGAAGTTTGGAAGCAAACACTAACATGTCAACTTCTTTTGCTAGTTTTAATGAAAACTTCTTAAATGAGTTTCTTATCTACCCAACTTGGTGGCTCGATTGTTTAATTTGAACCAATGTGTGCCTTGTAGCACGTCCGAGAAGGCGAAACACAAAATTGTTGGAGGGTTCATGCCAAAAATCTCAAGAAGAGATGGAGAAAATAATTTTTTATTGAAAGAAAATAGCTCACCTCACTCCAATCCACTATCATCCTTCCAACTATTACACTAAATCTTTCAAGGAATTTTGGTTGAAGATATTTTCTTTGACCAATCTTGAAAGACACCAGATCAAGTTGTTGAATACTTTATCTTCATTGCAAAAAAGAGATCTAACAAAAATACCAAATGTAAACACATTCGTGAAATACAAGCCTTCGAAGAGTTCTTTCACACACCGTATCTTCCACACAACTTAGTACGAACTATCTATGAAGCAACCACTAATTTACATGAACGTATTTTAAAATTATCACAATGTAAAAAAACCATCTTACCCTTTCAAAACTAAGTTTGAAAACTTTTGTCCATAATGTCCACCTTAGCTGAATTATCTTTTTAGCTTAGCTCTAGGGGTGAGTCCACCAAAATATTTACTATTGAAATCAAGTAGTAAATTAATAATATTTAAGTATTCTCTTATATTTTATTAATGATAAAATATCTATGCAGAATTATATATTTTGATAAGTACAAAAGAAAGACATCTTTAGACGATTTAAACGTCTAAGCATCATATTTTATGAAAAGTACTCAATAAGCTTGACTAGCTAACCTCAACAAAAAACATGTTCTTGTTAGTACTAGTGTGAGACAAAAAGAAGTTATTTTTGTCCTTCTACTTAACAAAAAGGACAATCAAGCATTAAATGAAAAAGTGACCTAAGCTAAAACAAGAAAGAGACTAGCGAAAAGCAAGTGAAAAAGTTCTTTACTATGTGACCTGTGTCTGACTAACAACAGGAAATTTTCTCTTGAACCAAGGTCATGCATTTAATGGATGTACAAAATACATTGCAAAACCCTCTCATCTCAAAAAAAATATTTTGTCTCTCTATATATAAAGAAGCTAATGAATAAAAGATAAGCAACATAAGTGTAATGAACTCTTAACTATCTTCTTATTCACTCATAACTCTCAACTATAATCTTTGCATTCATTTATTTGTAGTCAAGTTTACTTCAAGGAAAAGAGTATAGCTAGATATGAAGTGTCTATTCTTTCTTTTTGGGCATATTTGATCCTAGAGAGGATTGTTCAAAAATATTGGAACTATATTTTTCGAAGATTGTATAGTCTTTTGATAGTGAAATAATCTGTTGTGTGATAACAAGAATTGCACGTAATCTTTGGGTTGATATGAATGAACCAATCTAAATCTTCTATGTACTTTTCTTCATTCTTTTCCTACTGTCTTAAGATTGATAATATCTTATTGTAAATTTATTTTAGAAAAACTTATAATTTTCCTACAACATCACATTCAACTTCTCCTTCTGGATGTAGTCTTTTTTTTTTCTACATTTACCATTGTTATCATCAAGACCATTTTAGAATGAACTGAAACCTCCAAAGGAACAAGTCACTGTTGTCTATTGCAAAGTTTTCTTTAAAAATTGACTATTTTGACATCAATTTGATAACTCGTACATCAAAATTCTTGACATTTTCCTTTTAGAATGACTTATATATATAAAGCTTAAATTTAATCAAAAACCATATGTTTAAAAGTAATTTATTTGATCTTTTGTTAGTGAAATCAACACTAAGCTTAAAAATTGTAGACACCCAAAAAGATTAGGATGAAGACAAAACATCTCCTTAACCACTAAAGATAAGTAAAAAAAATGATCTAACCCTAATATATCACAAATACTTTTCTTATTATTACTTGTTTATTTTGTTTGAACATTCCTGGTTATAATTATATACTTTGAAAGTTCAGTCTTTGAAAAGTCATGCTAACATAACCATCTCACTAATTCACTTGAAAAAAATAAAAAAATCCTAACTCCAATATTACCCAGTGATTAATTTACAACTCTTACTTTATTATTTTGAAATTTATCACTCACTTGGCAATGTTTACCTAAGGAGCCTAAGATCGACCAATGCTTTAAGTTAGAAGAAATTGACATGGGCACTTAAGAGCTCCCTATTTCGATGGTAAGATTATGTCGATATATTATTTTACATATTTACTTTATTTATGTTGATTTATTCTATGTTTTAGCTAGAGGAAACTCTGACGAGATTCAAACCCAAGCCCATTATCCCAAGAATCGAACCTGAACCTGCAACAATGAAGGTTGAAATTGAAACTACCATAGAATAAGCTGCATTGACCCAGGCTTTAGAGATCAAAGTATTACCTTCTTCGAGTGAATATTCCTTTGCTCAAGAAATAGTAAGTTTTTGATATATAATTAAGAGTAAATTTCCCCTTATGAAAATTTACTCTCTCTATATATATATATATATATATATATATATTGTATTGATTGAAATAAACTAGCTCTCGATAAAAAGAAAGGTTATACTCCTAATGTTACTATTGAGGCACCTTTGCTTTCTCGATTCTATTCTTGGCTTCATCACCAGTAGGTGTTATTAGCAAGGGATAAATGGAGGTCAAATCCACCCCTGTTTCCAGCTACTCTCCTCAGAGTGACAGACTTAGAGATTCTTGCTAAAGAAGATCTAATAGCTGCTATTGACATATTATTATTGAGTGTATCGAGTGTATCGAGATTGGACATATATATACAAAACTTTATTTCTATTGGAGTCATTCAACTGATTAGTTCACATATGCATCACTTGAACCATTTATCAAACTTGGCTTCGGAAGAATTCTTCTCTAGAAATTAATTAAGGATATGACTTTGACTGAAGAATTCAAGCAAGCATTACAAGATGTTAAAGAGAAATTAGAGAAGTATACATCAACTCAAAGAATCAAAGATCATGGTTTGAGCCTATTTATTCGAAAAGACTAAAATTGATAGATCAAACGACTTAACTCAACTTGAAGAAGCAATTGGTCAACTTATAAGGGAAAGATTCATGATAAAAACTAATAATTGCTTGAGAAAATATTTCAAACTTAAATAATCTTTTGTTTCCATTGAAAAATAGTCTTCTAAGTTGGACATATGGATCAAGGTCTTAGAACATCAACTTGAGAAGATAAAGAAGGAAAAAGGTGTAATTTAGAAGGCTATCTCATCTTGTGATGAAAAACAGAAAAAGGAACTTAAGGTAGTGAAGAGTGAAAGTTAAGATATAAAGAGCTCCTTCTGCAAAGAAAAAGAGATTAACAAAATCCAAAAAGGTTTAGATACAATATTTGATACATTCGAAACTTCTTACAAGACTCTTCATACCAAACCTTCTTTCTAGGATATTTGTAATTTTTATTTGAAGTTTTTTTTATACTACTATTGTACGAATGAACTTTATATGAATTAAAATTTCTTTGCACCAATGTCCTATTCTTTTTATATGCACACTTTGTCCATATCCATGAGAATTTGATACCGTTGTAGATATTTATCAATTATAGATGAAGTATGAAAATTGATCAAAACACTTGAAATATCTCAAATTGAATATGTATTATTAGATAATACTTTTATTAAAGGTCCTTCCCAACTTTGGAAATCACTTTCCAAAATTTCTAAGTTATTGCGAGGAGGAAAAATAGTCTTTCATACTAAATCTCCTTCAACAAACATCTTAATTCGCACCTTTTTTTTTTTTATAAAATCAACCAATCTTTTTCTTTTTGTTTGATTATATTTTCCAATGTGTCTATTCATTCTTGATTAATCAAATTTAACTCATCAAACATCAAAATATAATAATCGAATGTTGATAATTCACCTTGTATCTGAATTCACATATATGGTAAATTTATATCAATCGAAAAAATTGCATCATAGTTATATGTTAATCAAAATAGTGTTATACCTTTGGTCTCTTAAGGAGAATTATAGTCAGCCCAAAGAATTTGATCTAAGGTTTCATACCAATTTTTTTAAATCATTTTACCTATATATTTTTTAATTAAGCTAGTAATAATTTCATTGATAGCTTTGACTTGACCACTAGTTGGGGCATAATAAGGAGTGAAGTTTATAACTTTAATTTCCAATTTTTCTATAAATCAAAAAAAAATTTGTTTGGTAAAAAAGCCATTTCCTAGCCGATTTTTAAAGTATCCAAAATGCCAAAATAAAAAATATATTTTTCAATAAAGTTAATTACCTTCCTTGATTGATAGTTTTTAAAGTGATGACTTCGATCCATATAGTAAAATAATTAATGGTCACTAAAAGGATACAATATTCTTTAGAAGATTTTGGATGAATTAATCTTATAATATCTAAAATCTGTCCTCTAAATGATCAAGGGTTAATTATTGAATTTAACTTCGATGTTGGTGTATACGATAAAGATAAATGTTCTTTTGACATTATTCACATAATTTTGCATACTCTATATAATCTTTAAAGATTGATAACCAATAAATATTTTTTGAGTTAGAAATCATTTCATTTCATGAGCACTCCGTAAACCTTCATGAGTTTTTGCTAGTGCTATATATGCTTTAGTTCGACCTAGACATCTTAGTAATGTTTCATTAACTCATTTTCTATCTAACTCATCACTTAAAATCACATAATGAGCAATTGAAAATCATATTTTTTTATCAATAAAAACTTTTAGATTTTTTAAATATTTTACAATTAATGTTTCCAATTCTAAGAGTTAAGATTTGTAATTTCAAAAATCTCAGTTTACCCATTAGGCAAGTATTTTTCTATACATGATAATTTGGAAAGAACCTTAAAAGCAATTTTGAATTCTAATGCTAATTGTGTCAATGCATTAGCTTTTAGCATTTTAATCTCTAAGACTCTGTTTAAACGTTATTTGCTCTAATTAAGTTAGTAGCATTATGGATCAACTAAAATGTCCAAGTAAATGTTCACTTATGCATTTATATGTTTCCATTCATTTGTCTAATAATCAACTGAGTCCCCTGGACAATCATATTTTCTACACCTAAGTCAATTAAAATTTTGATACTATTTATTAAAGTTATATATTCAATCTTGTTATTCGAATATGCTACTTTGATTTTTAACATTAGGTATGTATGATAACATTAGGTAAAAACAAATATATGTCTTTCCCATTTTGATGTTTAAAACCATCAATGTATCATTCGTAATGTTTTAATTCGACCATATTTTGTTACTAAAGGAAAGAATTAAGTGGTTGACAATGAAATTGGCTACTCCTTATCCTTTTACTAAATTTAAAGGTGCAAATGATAATATACACTTGGTAGGTGATAAATCCCATTTTCCAATTTGACTAGTTAAAATTGGTTTAGTTAACATGTACTTAATAACATTAAAATGACCCGACATTATAATGTCTAAAGGTTTTATATAATGCTTCAATATTTTATATGAAAAGTATAAGTATAAATAGAAATTTCTAAAGCAGAATATATAACTTCATTGATGAAAAATTAAATTAAATAATAAATATCCCTTTTGAATCCATATTTTCTTTCTTGAAATAACTTGTTTCTAATTATGAATTCTAAAGCTACAATGTACAATTTCATCAACCTATCTTTTATAGATATAACTAGAATAGGCAATTTGCTTAAATAGTCTTTGATTTTATCAAACATCGACTATTGTTCTTTAAGTCATTCTCTCTTTTCAATTACAAGGGTGGAAAGAAAGCATGAGTTTTCCATACATGTTGGGTATAAATATTATTAAATAATAAACCAGGCCTAAGAAAGATTTGATCTCTATAAGTTTATTGACAGTTTTATTTTAATGACAATCTCCGTCTTGTTCATGATAATTTTGATTCCTTGGTTATGGATAATAAATCCTAGGAATTCACCTATCGAAACACCAAAAACACATTTTAAAGGATTGATTTTTATGTTATACTTTCTCATTTTAAAAAAGGCTAGTTGAAAATGATAAAAAATGATCTTCTTTTAACATAGATTAGATGACTATATAAAAAATATAAACTTGTAATATATTTCCAATTAAATCATAAAAAATAGTATTCGTAACTTTTTGATACATAGATCTACCATTTTCTAAATTGAACGGTATTACCTTTCACTCATAAAAACGTATGACTTATTGCATGAAAAATTTGTCTTCAAAATCTCATTTTCGGCTATGAAAATTTGGTTATGCCTAGAATATCCATCAAGTAGGATTAGCATGTCATTTCATGAAGCAAAATCAATTAACATATGTACATAAGGCATTAAGTATTCATCTTTTGGTGTGGTTAAATTCAAATCTCAAAAATTAATACAGATTCGTAATTTGTCATTTTTCTTAATAAATGGAACAATATTTGAAACCCTAAACCCAATCAACATACCTATAGGTCAAATGAATTTAGCCTTCATTAATTTTTCAACTTCCTTCATTTTAATATCAATGCCATGAGTGAATTGTTTATGAGGTTGTTTTACTGGTCGTTTACCTAATCAAAAAGGTAATTAATGCTTGACCAAAGATATGCTTAGTCATGGAATTTGTTCATAATTCCGAAAGAAATAATCTTTGAATTCGTTAAGAACAATTGTAAGATTTTTTTTTAAACTTTCATCCAAGCTACTATTGATATATGTTGACCTTTTTTTGGCTATTTTCTCCTAAATTGATTTCTTCCAAAGGATCTTGCATTTTTCTTACAAGCCCATTTTCTATCTTTTTGAATCTCAATGGAGAGTTATAATAAATGAAAACTATCCTTTGAAGATTTTGATTGCATGAATGTATTATTTTTTAATCAACCAAAGGCTAAATATGAACCCCTTGGCTTTTGTCAACCATGTTCTTATTGATGAAATGTTGTCTACATGGTTATTTCTTAAAATGGATATTGCCACCCATTTTTATCTTGGTTATCTTTAGTTGAAATTGATTTTTGGCTATGTAAGCCAAAATTTGAGTTATCCCTTTGGAATAACTCATCTATAATGTCGAATTATTTTGGCTTCGCTCATCGAATAGTCCACACGTGTAATGAAGCTAATACTTGGTTCAAGTGACATTCTTACAGGTAATGTGCCCTTGAACCTCTTTTTCTATTGATGACATAAGGATCGACTCAAGTCCAAATCTGGTCATACGTTAAGTTGTTGACCTTATTCATCTCAAACATTTTTCAAAGATTTTGCATCATAAGATAATAAACTAATAATGAAACTAAATGAATGACTTTAGCGTAAGATCAGTTTTCATTTTTAAAGTGTTGTACCTATCAGGCCCATCATAAGATCTAGGGCTAGAATGTTGTAAGGAGGGGTAAAGGCTTTACTTAACTTGAGAGAAGACCTATATGAAGCCTCTATTGCTCACTTTGTTCCTATTCTTGTCTGGTTTCAAACACCATAGTATAGGACAAGGAAATTTTGTACTTAGGATTAGAAGACACTTCATGTATAGCTTAAAGGCACCTTTTTGCATAAACCTTTTGGACCCTATCTAGGCCCACTTAATGGGTTGTGTGAGGGTTGCATGCTACATAGGAACTCACTTTTGGGCCACAATCTAATCCCAAAAGTGTCAAAGTTAGAGACAGATTCGAAGTTTTATGTTGTTGTCAAATCTATAATCAGACACATTTGTAACTCTTTTGAATACTTTTGAGTCATCCTTTTATTTTAAAAATTTGAGTGCAAATTCTCTCCCTCAAATATCTTTTTCTTAGCCAAGCTTGCAAGAGAAGAACCTCCTCATCCTTGACCTCCAAGGTGATGGAGAAGAAAAGACTTATCTTCTTAGGAATGGTGCTTCCATTATCACAAAGTTTCATTCAAATTTCATCCACCATTAATGTTGCATCCATGGCCTCCATTTGTCCTGTACTCCATCTCTCCTTAAGAACCACATAAACTTTTGAAATATTGAAATCATATTTCCTTCAACCTATTTTATCTTTATCTTTTTTGTTTTGAGGAGTAAGTGACTTATAGACATATGGAGGATTGTTTTTTTTTTATCTACTATGTTAATATTTGAAACTTCCATATCTACTTCCTTGTTAGTATCGGGTAATGGTATTGTTTCAACCATAGTTATCTTTTCTCGCCAAAATCTCTTTTCCAATATTTTGAACTTTGATTTTTCTAAATCCAAAACTTTTTTCTTCCGATTGGGACATGTACATCATTTGAACATTAACTAACTTTTTTCTTATTCCAAGCTTTAGTCGTGATGCAACCATTTAAACTAATTCATGTTTTGGGATGAACATAAATCATCTTAATTTCATGAGTCTAAACTAGTTCAACTAATCGTTAATACTTTCCCTTTCTATTCTCCTAATATTTATTAAACCCATTAGACTAACCCTGGTCTTGCCTTTAAAGAACTGTTCATGAAATTATCTCTCTTATCAATTCCATGAATGGATCAAATTTAAATGTAGGTTTGTAAACCATGTAAAGACGTTTTTTAGTTAAGGAACTAAGGAATACTTTCATTTTTAAATATTCATTATTGGATAAATTACCACATTCATCATATAACTTATATGTTCGATCGTTGATTTCCTATTTTCTTGAAAAAACTTGTAAACTTAGGGATTTTCCAACCTCTAGAAATTTTTGTATGAAAGACTTTTTGGAAAAGCTGAAATAATAAAGTATGGATGGTTGGCATATCTTGTGTTAAAATTGTGTCTATTTAATACCTCTTAAATCACATTAGTTATATTATTTTGACCCTCGATTATATTTTGCCTAATGTTGTTAAGTACAACATCTACATTTTGATTCCTATTAACCACATGCATAGAGCCTTGATTACCATTTTCTAATCAAGGAATATTGGTTTGTGCAAGATTACTTTCTTGGTTGATGTTTTCTTGGTGACCATTATTTCTCTTATTTTTATTACTAAGTGATGTTCTAGGCATTTTTACATGTTCATAGACGAGCATGCTGAAAATATTAACAATTCGACCCATTTGGATAAAAAAGATCTAATAATTTTGGTTAGTTACTTTTAAGGAGAAGGTTAAAATTTTGGTTCACATACAATGACTTTAATTCATATATCTTCCTCCATTTTTCCTTCTCTTATCTGGCAGGATTTGGTTAAAAATTTTCCCCACATACAAAACTCATTTAGTCAACAATGGTTATACCTAAACCAATGGTGTTAACTATTTCAATACTTTCTCTCTAATGGAAAAACTTACAATTGTATGACTTTTCTTTACACTTGCTACAATTCATAATTAACATATTCATCAACCTTATGTGAATAATGTCTTTATTTATGAAGAATTACAAGAACATGTATATATGCTGATTCATAAAGAAATTAATTTTCTATTTTCTAATAAAGTATGAAAGTTGAATAAATCCTTATATACATTTATGTAAGAAAGTAGAAAGTTATATAAAAAAAATTCTTTTTCTTTCTTTGTTTTTGGATTTGCTTAAGCAATATATGAAGAGTTCTTTTTCTACTCTCCTTGTATATGTTGATGACATAGTATTTTTTACAAATTCTAACATAAATCACCTTTGTTAGAAAACTTTTATACAATCACTTTGGCATCAAGGCTAGGATTTTTCTCAACTAGCATTAGTACCATCTAGGTATACTTACTGAAATAGGTATGCTTGTTTGGAAAGTTGTTGATACTCCTTTAACACCAAGATCTTGATCATGTCAAGATATAAAGATCTTTGTACTTGTCATCTTGTTGGACAATTTCTTTACTTACCATATAACTTAGTATTACTTATGTTGTCCAATAGTTGATTTAATTCATAAGCAACCCCCATTGTTGCTCTTTATTTAACTATTACACAATCTTGATTATCTCAAAATGAATTTAAGTTGGAACCTTTTATTTTTATGTACCTATACTCTTCATTTTGTAAGCTTTAATGATACTGACCACAATGACTTTCTTAACTCTTAATGCTCCATTAATGAATTTATTTTTTTACTTAACAAATTTCTCTTCAACTAGTGGTCCAAAACAACCTACAATAATAGAATAATTTTCTTAAGGGAAAGATAGAGCACCTGCCTCCTCTACTTATGAGTTTCAATGACTCACTTTTCTTTCCAATGCTTTTTATGTTTTTGCTTCTTTCAACAACCTCTCATATATTATGACAATAAAAATTATCCTATACATTACTGATATTCTAATGTATCATAAGCATACTACACACTTAGACATTGATTATTGTATAGTTTACAAAAATATCACAATAGTTTTATGTGTTGATTTCATTTTCTTCTTATGATTAAATTGCCAATATATTTATTATGGATCTACGTCTTAGTTGCTTTTATTCTTTTATCTTTAAGTTAAAATTATTATATTTCTACCCACTTCTAACTCGAGGATGAAAAATTAATTAAAAAAATAAGATTAAAATTACAAAATCAGCTAATATCTATTTATTAGTAATTAATTCTATTACTATGACTATTGAGTTATTATAATTAACTTAGTTAATATTTTATATAATTAATTATAACACTTATATTTCAAGATATTAATAATATATTTTTAAAAAAATTAATGTATATAATAGTTTTTTTTATATATGTTTTTTTACTATAAATAAAAGTTTTATAACTATTTGATGGATGAAAAAATAAAATAAAAAATATAATTTAATAATAATTATTTGAATTTATTAAAATTTAAAAAATAAACTATATATAACATGATTGAGTTTATTTCATTAAAAGAGAACATACTTTTATCTTCTCAATTTGAGATTGAAAATAAAATTATTTTAATGAAGTTATAAGAAAAATGTTAGTCAATATTCAAAGGCAGTATTTAAAAGGATAAAAATAAAAAAAAATGTATTAAAAACTATTATTAATATATGTAAATCATTATAATTTTAATATATTTTAACATTATTTTTAATATAAATTACTTTTATTTTCTTAACAAGTATCTTAAAATATTATCAAATTATAATTATTATAATTCCTCTCACCTTTTCATATAAAAGAGTAAAAATTATGTTTTATATTATCATAAAACATTCAAATAATTGTATGATAATTTATATATCTCTCCCATTAAATATTTAAAGATTTCCCCGAGATAAGTTAGTTGTTACTTTCTTATCAAACTGTTTGATTATATATCGTTGTCATGATTTTACATATAAATTTATTAGCGTTGGCAAATGAATTTAGATTTAGTGGATACTAGTAAATTAAAAATATTAAGGATGAATAGACAAAATTAGTATCTGATAAATATCTTTTTATAGTAAAAGTAATACAATTTAACTCTAAAATTTTATATAAATTAATATAATTTCTCACCGCTAGATAATCTCAGTGACTTACAATTGAAACACTATAAAATTAAATTTGAATCCAAACAAAAATATTTACCGACCAAATTTTAAATTTTATAAAAATAAGTACAAGTATGAGTTATATCCGTTTATTATTAATATATTGATTTTAATATTAGAAACTAATACTACACTTCTAGCCTAAGAACTGAATTAATGTTCTTTTTATGTGAAAATTGAAAACTGTAACTCCTATTATCAACATCTAATTTGTCTTTGAAACTGTATTGAAATGCTATTACGAGGTCATTTTTAAAATTTTCTGGTTAAAATACAGAACTAGTCAATCATCTAGCAGCTTCATCTTTATAATTAAAATATGAAATAATAATTTTAATTAATTAAAATAGATTAATGGATCGGGATATAGTAAAATAGTTATCCATAGAGTACAGGAATCAATTATCTATCAATTCCTTATTTTCTATTAATTTAATATCCATCTTATTAAATATAAAATTTTATAAACAATATTATACTGAATGACAGATATTCGCAAGTTATTAATTTTATATATTAAATAAGAATATTTATTTTATAAATTAATTTAATCTTAACTTAATTTTTCATTAAAAAATCGGAAATGTCATTCTTAACTTGTTATCTTTTTTAAATTTTCAATGTGTACATTATTTTGAATAAATTATACATATGTTCTTTTATAACTTAAAATATTTTCGTAACATATTTTTTATTTATTTCTTTTAAAATTTTCTTGTGTTAAAAATATATCTATAATAGATGAAATACACACCAACAAAGAACACTTTGAGAAAATTTGTTTCGTGGCGGAATCTGACTCAATCAAGCACATGGAATCGTTTATATTCTCCCAAGGTGGCAGTAGTAAGCAAACTCAATCATTTCTGCTTTTACTACTTTTATGCAATTATTATTCGATATGCCTTTGGCTTTTTATGGTTTCCAATTATCCGAATGCGTCCCAAAATCCTCATTCATCTATCGATCATTATTAAGGATATGAAATTAGGATAGTTTGTTCTTTAGGGTATATGATTTATCCTACTTTGCTAAACATTTTTTTAGTTTTTTATTTTAAAAATAGAAATATTTTTTTCAATAATTTACTATTAAAATTTTTATATCATATTTATAATAATATTCTTATTTTTAAAATATTTATAACATTTTCAGTAATTATAATTTATAAAAAATATGATTTCTAAAAATATATATAAAAAAGTATATACTAAACATTCCCTATGAATATATTAATTTTTTTCTCACTAGCAATGATGAGATTGTTATAACTAATAATTCGTGGGGCTATAATTTTGAGTTTTATATCTTCTTCTTTTTATATACATTTTTTGGCTGAATTTTAGTATAATTAACAATTCTTCATACTCAACCTTTAAGTGATTCCTTTTGAAATACTCTAATTAATTATAATTTTGAACATTAGAGTATGGAAGATCGTGTAAATTTGAGTCGTTAGATTTAAGGATTTTTTTTTTTTTGTTAATTTTGCGATCTCATTCTCATATTTTAAATGTTAAAATTATTGGCTGAAATAATATGATATAATTGAAAGTTATTTTCGTCTTTTGAACACTTGGCATGTTTTTAGAAAATTAAAATATAAAATTAATCCCATTTATCCGTCATAAATTTAAATCTTAGCGGCACCATTATTACTAAAATCTGTCGGAATGATTAAAAAAATTAAGTAATTTATATAAATTTTAGAATTAAATATATTTTTAATTTTTAATTTTTTAATTTTAATTTTAATTTTTTATTTTTAAAATGTTTGGTGTGATCTTTCATCTTCTTTTAAGATAGATTGTTTTTAATCTTTAAAATAATTTATATTTGATATGTCTGAAAGATTAAAAATAATTTATTTTAAAATAAGGACAAAAACTAATTATTTTTAAAGTAAGCGATTAAAATTTAAAAATTTAAAAATTAAAAATTTTAAGAAATTAAAAATATATTTAATCATAAATTTTATATTAAATTTTTTTTCTCTTCCATTAAAAAATACAAAAAAAATTATAATAAAAATAATAAAATTTAAAATTTTATACAAGCTTTTTAAACTTATTTCTAAACAATCCTAATGATATCAATCTCTTCATAACCCCAAGACTACTTACCTTTCATTCAAATATTATCAAATTCACAAAAATATTAGAAACCCAAGCTTGACCCTGGTTAATAACCTGCATAGTTAAGATTTGTAAGTTCACATGTGAATAAATAATCCCAAATTAACACTTCGTTATTCCTGGATTCTACACGCAGAAAGGGAACTTAGGTCCTAACGATCTTTGATTAGACCATTGGAGATCATGACTAATTAATCAGTAATGAATTGGAACCCAACAACATAAAACATCCAAAGGAAGATGTAGACTACTTTCGTATTGTTGTTGGAACACTGTAATTAATCAAAAAATAATTAAAAGATTGCACAAGCTATTGGTTAAATCGCAAGTGTTGTCAAATCCCAGATCGTGTTCTCATACTGTGCAGTACGATAGAGCAACTCGCTTTGCTTTTTCATGTCATGCGGCACTAGCGAAGCTTTCCTTGTAGATTCGTTGTTATGCCTTCAATGATCAAGCAAGTTAAATATGGAAAGTCAAGAAATTAGAATTTCGTACTCTTATAATTTTATATTAATATGTCATTGTTTGAATTTGATTGAATGATTACCGACAAAATATAAAAATATTAGTGTTCACATGCGAGTGACGGAACTTTTTAATCTTGGTGAAAAACCTAAATATATTGTTATACATCATCACTAAAAGATAAAAAGTAAACTTTGATGTACTATTTTATTTAAATATTTGTAAATTATCTACTACTAGATCTTCACGTTAATAGTAGGATTTAAACCTATGATATTATAAATTATAAATTTAATTCTTATCAATCTGATCAGTTTTTGTTGGTAATTTTATTTGAGTTTGATATAATTATTATAAACAGTAAAATTATTTTTCAAAATTTTTAATATAGCTGCTTATTTAAAATATAAATTTAATATTTTTTATTTATTAAATTAAATTAATTTATTGCCTATGGATTCAAATATTTATTAAACTTTGATTCTTACTAGTTTGGAAATTTTTTTGGTATTGATTTTATTTTCATTTTCTTTTTTCTTTTTTCTTTCACCCTGGATCCTTCTGCCCCATGACACCGCGTACAGAGCTTCCATTAGGGCAATGAGTTGGCAACTAAATTCTTAGATGTTATCTCAATTCATTTGAATTATCTCTATTTTCCTTTCCATGATAACGTGAATTTCAGGGTCTACAATACCAAACCAATTGTGCCTGTTTTGACTAAGAATTAATTCACAAAGAAACCTTTTCAAAATTATCCATCTGATTTAATACTTTCAAGGAGAAACTGTCACTGAACATGTAAAGGGCAGGGGGAACAAACTCTCAAACTCCTCTTTGAAATTATATAAATTGAACATTTGATTTCTAAAATTTTAAAAATATTTTATTTGTTTCAAATTCCACAAAAAATCATTGATTTCGTACTAAAAACAGTTAAAGTGATTGTCATTTTGTAAAATTAATTACTAACAAATTTTAAATCTCAGTGATTATTGTTATGAGAAAATTAATTCTTCTATCTGCTTTAATTCTTCCTAGATCCGATAAACCCGTGTCCTTCACGTGTAATTTTTAAGCAATAATATTTCCAACCAAAATCACGTAGCATGCTCGTTGAACCCCCAATCCAATAACAATTATACATATTAATTATAATTTGTTTTTTCATGAAAAAATAATTCCATATTCAACTTTCCATTCAAGTATATCTATGACCATGTTGTTCTCTCCTAGGTTACGTGGCCATAACATTAGCATATACATACATCACTTGACGCGTATACACTTCACTTGACTATCTGTAATGTGTAGACATCTTATATTGTTCAACAGAACTAACCAATAAAAAAACCGTTTTAATCCATTCAATAAAAGTAAAAAAAATAAAAATAATAAAGACAGAATATCTGTAACGGAAGAATTGACTTGGGGACAAGAAAGACCTGCAATATATATTATGTCCTCACATTTATTAATAAGCACAATCAAACGATCAAATTACTTCTGGTCAGTAAAACACTGAATAAATATTTTATTTAGTAAAACGCATTCGAATAAAAAGTGAGAAGTTTTAGTTTTAATTTTTTATTTTTATAAGATTGATTTTGTTTTTATATAATTTAAAATAATCTATTTTCAAGTCACTCGTAATTAATCTATTAAATATTAATATATAGCATGCATTAAATATTAAAAATGGTTTATTTAAATAATAAAGATAAAAATTAAATTTTAAAAAAAATAAAAAATTAAAACTAAATGTTTTATGAAGTGTTTCAGAAACAGAAATAAAAAAATAGGATAATATTTTTATAAATAAAACTGAAAATAAAAATAAAAACAGAAAAAATATATTTTTAAACCAAGAAAATGAAAATAGAATGTATATAAATATAAGTTTTTATTTATATGTAAAATTATTAGTCCTTAATTAAAATTAATTATTATTTTTTCTACTATTTTTTATAAAATATTTCTATAATAAAATTTATAAAAAATAAACAATTTTTTCTAATTACAGGTAATTAAAATTTTGAAAATAAAATATATTTAATTTTTTATTCTATAATCTTAAAAAATTAAAATATATTTAATCTTTTAAAATGTGATAGAATAAAAAATAAAATAAAATATCAATTGGATGATAACAGAAAGTGATGTTGTTATGGTCTTTAATTAATTTAATAATAAATCAAATAATTATTGGAAAGAAACCTCACTGTCCAAACGCGTCCTTCCATGGAATATTCAAAACATTCCATCCTTCTCCATGCTCTATAAATAACCCCTTCAAGACAAACCTTATCTTCCAAAGTTCTCAACCTTCAAAACTCAAAACACTATGTATACCCAATTCCACTTCAGTCAATAGTCACACACATAACAAACCACCACCAAAAACAAAAAAAAAAAAAAAGTAAATCTCGAGTGAGAAAATAAATAACAAACAAGTTTAACAAGTAACGAACTCATGGTGATGGTTATTGGCACCATAGCACAGCGTTACAAGGCGATGCCGGAGACAAACACTCTCGGCATCCTCGCCTTCGACGCCGGCAAAACCATGTGCAGTCTTATCTCTCTCTACCACTCTCTCGCCGACGAAGAAATCTCCATACTCCGTAACGAAGTAATCAAATCCAAGGGAGTAGCGTACCTGAATTCTCAACACGAATGCTTCCTCCTCAACCTCGCCGCCGCGGAGCGTCTCGAAGAGCTTGACGCCATCGTAGACACCGTCGCAAGGCTTGGCCGGAAATGCTCCGATCTCAGCCTCGCTCACAAGGATCTCGTCTACAGCGATCTCAAGCTCGGCCTCATCGATCTCCGGAAAGTTAGTTACAATTCTCGGAACACAAAAAAAATCATTGAGAAAATGGAGAAGTTTGTCTCTTCTACTGCGAGTCTCTATTCCGCTATGGAATTCATGGCAGAAATTGAGGCTGCGGAGAGGAAGAGACAACGCTGGAAGATAATAGGAAGTACTAATTTCAACTACCACACACAAAATTTGGATTATTATAGAAAACAAGTGCAGCATTACAAAGAAGTCTCGTTGTGGAACCAATCATTTGATAAAACCGTTGGGATTATGGCTAAGGCCCTTTGCATTGTGTATGCAAGAATATGTTCAGTTTTTGGAGCATACATTTCTAATTGCAATTGCTATAACAACAACATCAAGAAGAAGGATATTCTATATGGCTTTGATTATTGTTGCTGCCTATTGGAGCACCGTGAATTGTATCGGAAGAATCTCTGCCTCCATGAGGAATCGCTTCAAAAGCGTGTCACAAAATCAGGTCCTATTCCCAAGGCTAATAACAAAACCAGTGTGATTCGGTTTTTGAACCATTCTTTGCCGCTTGATTTCAATGAAGATGGTGAAATAGATAAGACTAAAAAGAATAACAATAAGGTTTTGAAGCTTGCGCCGGCGAGGACCACGGGTGGAGCGGGGCTTGCGGTGCGTTACGCGAACGTGATTTTGTTAGCGGAGCGGTTTCTTCACGCGCCAGCGACGGTTGGGGAGGACGCGCGTGAGATGCTGTATGAGATGTTGCCGGCGAGGCTGAGGGAGAAGGTGAGGGCGAAGTTGAGGGGACGGTGGCGGCAGAGGGAGGAGGAGGAGGGAGAGGCGCTGGCGGAGGGGTGGCGGGATGCAGTGGAGGAGCTGATGGAGTGGCTGGCGCCGGTGGCACATGACACCGTGCGGTGGCAGGAGGAGCAGCACATGGAGAAGGCGAGGTTTGAGGTGAAGACAACGACGTTGCTATTACAGACATTGCATTACTCTGACTTGGAGAAGGTGGAGACGGCCATTGTGGAGGTGTTGGTGGGTTTGAGTTGTGTATATTGGTATGAGAGAAGGTGAACTTGTAGCTAGTTAAAAAATGAGTTAGAATGTGTGATAATTACGATTCACTATCTCAATGTGATTATACAGATCAAGTTTAAGGGAAGAAATGATACATGAAAATTATTAGGATTGTTTCTTAGAGTCTTAGAAGTTACCTCCTTTGATATTAGATTTAATTTGATATATATTTTTTAAATTTTTTGTATACTTATCAGTTAGTACTGACAAATTCGTGCTATTGATGGGCAGTAAGAACATTTTTGCCTTTGGAATTAGCATAGAGTGAAATAAACGAATGTCTCCAAGAAATGCTTATGTTCTTTTCTTGAAAGGATATGGGAACGGGAGAAAACAGAGGAATGTTTAGTTAGGTTGGTGCCTTCAGGATTTAAGTTTCGTCACCGTTGTTTGTATTTTATTTGTAGTCAAAATGGTTATTTAGTGACCATTTGATTTCTATTATGGTAACGTTTCTAAGACGTTATTAACCGTTTACATGGTCCATTAAATTCCAAGTGGAGCAAAGTCTTTTCTCCCTTATGCATTTCTGAAAGATTGAGCACAGAAGACCGGTTGTTGATATATAATTAAGTAGTGACAGGTTAATGAAGCAAGGATAAAAGATAAAATGCTATGGCTTTTACTATTCAATGTTATTTGAATTTGTATATTTTTTCTCACTATTTTAGTGACGGTGAGCCACGTGTAATAAAAAGTGGTAAGTGTAATTGATTGTTTGGTTTAGCAATTGTGAAAAGCCATTCACTGGTATTTAAGCAGTGCAAATTTATTATTTTTGTGTGCTACTTAAGTTGGATGTTCTTACCTAAATGAGTATTGGACAAAGACAACAATGAATCTTGCATGATCTGTATATGCTGTCATGTTTTTTAGGTATGTGGAGAATTTGATACTTAATAGTTGTGTAATCGGTATACTGTTTTAATGATTTATTAAACTATGCATCTTTGGAAATTTTAGATATCTCCAAATTAAAATTTCAGTTGGCACGTACTGATTCATGTACTTGTACATGGAAGAGTAGGATGACCTTGATCAGGGAAGTTAAACTTCTCTTGATCATTACTGACCAGGAAATGCCCTGTTAGGTTGGTTGGAAAATTTATCCCTTATGTATAGCTAAGATTGAAAATTGAATCTGAATTTTATGTAACGGGTGAATTGTAATTTTGTCACCTTCGATGTCACTCATCCGTAAATATGCTACTTTATCTTGTTTTGTATTACCTTTATCTGCTTGGCGGATACTCTAAAAGTGTTATAAAAAATTTTCAAATTGCACTGAACTAGCTGGTTGTACGGATTGAACAGAAAATTGAATATTTTTTTTCAAGTTATTTCAATTACAAAATTATTTTTAAAAAAATTGGTATCAAATCCATGAAATTAATAAAATATTGGTAAATTGACAATTTGACAGAATTGATAAAAAAATCGTTTTATATATAAAATGTTATTTTTAAATTTAAAAAAATAAAAACAAAAATATATTATATTTATTTAGTTTTGTATATATAATAAAGTATAAAAATTTAAAAAATATATAATTTTTTATTTGTAATCATATAAAATTATAATATTATAATGTTTTATTAATATATATATTATATTTTTTAATATATTATATATGATAAATATTTTAACAATAATATTTAATTAATTTCAGTTAATTACATTAAGATTATTCAATCTTAAATGAGGACTTTAAACGGTTAAAAATGGGTCCAATTTTAAAATCTCTAATTTTGATTATCATACCATTGTTGAATGCATAGCCCTAAATACATTTGTACCACATCAAATATAATATAACCTAACTTTCTCTGTTTGTCATGCTAGAAAATAGAGCAAAAGGTTGGTAGTGTTAGATGAATAGCAGTGTCTTTTGGAAAATAGGACTGGTAGCATCAGATGGTTAGCAACGTGTGCTGAAAAATAGATCGAGTGATTAGTAACATTAGGCATTTAGTAACTTCTATTCTGTTTCTTAATCTGAAAGTGAATAAACACTACTGAAATGTAATCGTTCTTGGTGCCATAACTTAACGTTTATTTTTGGGTATGTACTTTCAATTATGAGCTGTTTTACTTTTTTTTATTATTTTATTATAGAGCCTAATCAAAACTCTACCAAATCAGTGGTCGTTCTCCATGTGAAATGCTACCTCAACATTTTAATCCACATAAGATATATATATTTGATCAAATTAAATTCTTGAGTGATCAGGTACATTATTTAGGATTATAGAATATATATTTATTAATAAGTTAACCTTTTAACCAATTAAATGAGAAATGTAAATTACATTTCTAAAAAAAATGATTTTTTTAGATTTAATTTGTTAATAGATTAACTTGTCAAAATATAATTGGATGGTTCATAATTTTGCATAATGAATTTAATGCACTTAAAAAAAATTATTTAAATATATTTTAATGTATTATGAAAAAAAAATTATTAAAAAGAAAAGAATATGTCAAAATCAAAATGAGTATTCTGATTATAGATGGGATGTGGGTTAACTCAGGTATATATATAAGTTTGTTTTGCATTGTTCATCATTAAATAAGATAAATCGAGTAGGTTCATAAAATAAATAAATAAATAAATATAATGTACGTTTGATCTATTTTAACTATCACAATCTATTTTGGCCTATAAATTAACAGGAAAAATATTTATAAAAATAAAAAATTTATTTTTTATAAAATAAAAATTGATTTACAAATTAATCCGTTAATTTAGAATCCAACCCATTTAACTTATTAATTAAATAAATTAAATTAAAAAATCTACATTTAAATAAACTAATATTTTTGTTAGTTCTAACCCACTTAATTAGTTGGTTTGAAAACTTTGATCTCTATCCTCAATTTTAATTGCCACTATATTTTGGCATTTTGTAAACCACCCGTGAATATTAATCTTTTCTGTAGGACTGCAAGTGTGTTTGAATTACTTGTTTTCAAAGAAATAAATGTTTGTTTTGCAAATCTGAAGAGAATTTTGAAGAAAAAAAGTGTAATTATTTGCTCAAGTAGTTTATCCCAAACATGTATAGCACCTGTTATAGTAGTTAATGAATGACATGGATCTGTTAATTTATTGTTCTACCATAGACTGTAATCCAATATCACATTTTCCCTCACGCTACTCTCTCGGAAATCAAAAGGTTTATTTCAAACTGTAGTTAGAATGGTAAGAATACATTTAAATTCTTTTATTTTTATAATTTTTTGAATTATTAGAAAAATATTAATACCTTTTATAATACTTATTTTATAAAACAATAGAAAGATATATAAGAAACTACGTAGGAAAATATAGTGCAGATGACACACTATAGGATATAAAGAGTATTTTGGCTACAGCAAATGAGACAGATGCCAAATGCTTTCTTATTGAGGTTGCTAGTTAGTATAATGTTTTTCTCTCAGGAGCAATATAAATATAAACTTAAAAATACAAGTTGCTATTATATTAGATACGTGGAACACAATAAATTTGTGTTTGGTCCTTGCTCTTCTCTTACAACAAAGAAACTTGAATAGGGATGTGATGTAATCTTTTTTCTTTCCGATCTATCTACATATTTTATTTAATACTGATAGTTTTTTAAAATAATAAATAAAAAATAAAATAAATTTAACAATCTGCATCTATTATATAAATTAATTTATACTACTCTTTGTATTTATGGAGAATTTTTTGTTTTTAAAATTGTTATGTTTTTTTTTTCTTATTTCCCCCATACCCTGTTGTTTTTCTCTGCATTACTTTTGTTCTAGAACTGTGATTTCTTGATAAGGGAATAGAAACTTATCTCATTGAAGAACGAGTGGGTCTCATATCTACTCAGTTTTATGATTTTAGAAGATAAATATATTAATTTTAAATAAAATTACAAAGTTAAAATAAAATATTTAAAATTATATTTTATACTTTAAAAATATTAACATTAAAAAATATATTAATATTAAAATATTTAAAATTAGTTACTAATAATAATAAAATTTATAAATAAAATAAAATAATATTAAAAAAGTACATTCATATTAATTTATCACCGTAAAAATGATCATTTATATTGAAAAATTATAAAGTACAACTTAATTTATTTTTATTTTTGAAAAGCATGAATAATATCATATTTAAGGGAAAAAATATGTATTATAAAATAAGAAAAAAAATAGGTTAAGGTGCAGTTAATATAATTTTAATAAAATAAAATTGTAATTTTCTTTTAAATGTTTGAGGTAGCTGGACGGGCCAAGATATCAAGTCAGTGTCCAAATATCAGGGGCCGATGATTTTATTTTCCTAGTTGGGTCAATAGTAAACAAAAAAGAAAATTAGATGTTGGGTTAAGCCATCAAAGGTGGGTATCACAAAACAAGCAAATAATTGAATTAAATTGTGAATTTATGAAAAATAAAAATAGAATGGAGAATTGAAAATATAATAACAAAAATTGAAATTAATTATAAAGTTTCGAAAATAATTTGAGTAATAATATGGAAATTCATATCTTCGGCATGGAATGAAGACTTTAGAAAAGTTTGGTTGTGAAGAAATACAGTCTTAAAGATGGGTTTCTTACAAGTGCCATTCAAGAGTTCATCCATTTGTCTTTTTTAAATTATACTTTATGTTTATTGGTAAAGTTTAATTATTATATGTTTGATAAAATTAATGATTAAATTAGATAAAAATTAAAAAATTAGTTAAAAGTTAAAAGATGAAAATTAAAAATTAAAAAATTAAATAAAAACTAAAAATTAATAAATTATCAATTGCATTAGAAATATTTGGTCAAACTAGTTATTGAAATAATTGATAAATATAAATTAAATAAAAATAGATTTTAATAATAAATTAAAATATGACAAGTATAATATTTTTTTAATAAAAAATATATTCAAATTAATTAAATAATTTTTTTAATTTTTACATAAATAAATTTTAAATAAAAATTTAAAAAGTAATTATTTTTATAATTTAATTTTTTATCAAAAGGTTTAATATTTTTAATAAATAATATAATAATTAAAATATATTAAAATAATTATTTAAAATAAAATATTTTATGATAATATAAAAATAAATATATCAAATTAATAATATTATTTTAAAAAATCAAATAATATTAAAATTATAATAGATAAATAAAAATTCAAATTATAAAAATATATTAAGGATAAAAAAAGAAAAAAATATTTTATCTAGGAGATCGAAAGTATAAAAGCTATTTAAAGTAGTATTTTTAAAAATGTTAATAACCATAAGAAAAAGTTAGTACTTACTAAAATAAATTACTCTCACACACATTTAGGAGGGATTTACGTGATTAAAGACTAAGTTTATTATAACACCTTAATAATGACATATTTTCTATACTTAAATCATATCGCGAATTCATTATTAGTTTATTATTTCATGATTTAGAATCTTTTTATAAATATGGTATAATTTTTTTATATTTGTTGAAAGTACGAGTCTTGTTATAGTAATTAACATAGTAAATAATAAATATTACAATGTTGTCACTCCTAATAACCTTTTTTTTTGTATAATGAAAAGTAATGAGGATCAAATCCTGGATTCGTATGTAAACTACTCTAATCTTCAACCCCTCACCACTATACAATCATAATGGCATACTTCCAACAACTTTAAAAACTAGCATTAATTTACTTATAATAATATACAGTCATTTATTCAACAATATATACGTAATTATATATATGTATCATACGCATTGCAAAGATAATAGGTTAAAGGCTCTCAAAGAGTTCTTTATAACACAACAAGGGCTTTAGTACCCTACTTATATTACAAGAATTCATTACACAACTTACATATATTATATCAAAACAACAGAAAATCTCTTTTCAATGCTTTAACGACGAGGATCTCGAGGCACCAATCATATGTTATCATCTATGGAGTAATATTTCCTCACATCATATCTTTGGTAGACATTGATTGGGGGCATCATATGATGGGGAGAACTCCCCTACGAAGACAACGTGTGTGATGAATTGTGATAATGAGATGAGGTGAGAGGATCACTCTCACTTCCAGTAGATGCCACCTCCTTAATTGGCGAAGCCAGAGGAACTTAAAAACCCAAGGGTGGAGGAAAAGTTGCGTCCACATTAAACACCTCCAAAGGTATGACAAACTCAGTTGTAGAGAACTTCAAGATCAACATAAGAGAAACAAGGATTTGGCCGAATGAGAAGTAAACCTTCACATTGGCCTAGGCCGAGATCATTAGCTCGTGAGCTTTGAAAAGTCAATGGACATTATGTAGCTCTAGATAGATCACTGTTGTGACAAACAAAATTGTTAGAATCTAGGAAAGAAATGATAGTAGGACGTGAGAAATCATAATTTCTCAGTAGGTGCTACCCTATGATTAGCAATATCATTTCTAACCCAATCACTTCAATTTATTGAAAAATGTTGATAAACATATAAATTCAATTATTTTTTTTAAAATAGTACTTATCTGAAGTGAATCCTTTTTAATAATGGCATAAATTAAATGTGATACTAGCACATAATTCATACATATGCTCTGAATCTCTTTTCCATAAAATTGTACATAGACAAAAATCTCATGCATTATTTAGATCACTTTCACATCATAATATAGGTATTATTTGACCTTTATTCATTCTATGCCTTATTCATATTCATTTTTATTCTCTAGATACCCTATCAATGATAGTTTCATTTAAGACATATTATTAACAATTTATTAAAACAACATTTTTTCACTTGTCTACTACTCTACTTTCTATTCTTAAGACATGAGCTCATTCTAGATGATTGTCACCATCATAATTTATGAAGATATATAGGTTCATCATAGAAGGATAGTGAAGACCTACGACTTCACCATAGAGGGACCTACAACCTATTGAGTGTGCACAAATCTAGACTTAGGACACTAAGAGTAGTATCAAGTTTTCACATAAGGTTCTTCTTTAGTGAGCTCTTGATTTATTAGGTTCTATTTTAAGTTTTCATAATAAAATGCATGCTCAATATCCAACAATATAGTATGCAAATATAGCATCCAAATCATTCAATTCTCACATAATTCATCAACATATAAAACCATAAATTCACATCAATTCTTTGCATCATTGAAGAGAGCACATAACACACTTGCACATAAATAAACATTCCCAATAATTATCATGATAAATAGATATAACTACACATAATTTATTATTGATGTTTTTTGATAAGTTTCTCAAAGAAAATCTATACAAATCATTTCTCTTAAGTTCTTGTCGGCCTTTCCTTTTCTTAAGAGTTTGTTTACTAGATCTTGTTTGCTAACCTTAAATCCTCCTTGGAAAAATTTCCTCTTACCAATTTTATCGATTTGTGTTCATCTTACCTAGTCTTTAAGACCAATTTTCTATGTTTAATGCTTAAGGAGAATAATTTAATTACCTTGAAATCTATATTTGACCGGAGAGCCTTAATATCTTTCATAGGTTTATACTTTATATTTCCTTGTTCTTAGAAGTTATGTTCTTGAAATTTTTAGCTTAATTTCTTTAACTAATTAGTCATTAAAGTTTGTAGCTCCAACACACCTTTCTCCATAGCATGGTTGAATGACCAATATGAACTCTAAAGATTAATAAATTTATGTTTCTTACCCTAAAAAATTATTTTTTTAAGAGATTATTTTAGGAATTTTAAATAATTAATTCTATATTTTTTTTTCAACATTTACTGCTCTAATTTTGGAGTTATGGCTGAATAGCTATATCTATTCTCCAACATCTCTTAATTTAATTTTTTCTAACTTCACATGTGGATCTTATATGTTAAAACTTGTAGAGGTTAATAATTATCATGGAGTGTATATTTTAAAACTTTTGTTCTCCATGATAAGGTCATGGTCGAATGGCCTATTTTTAACCAAGATGCCACTTTTACCAACTTTCATCAATATAACTCTTAGATCTATAGTCAAGGAATTTATTAAATTTTGATCTTGGTTAAATTTCATCAAATTATTGCAAGTCTTTGTCCTTAGTCCATGTCTTTTTTCTTACGTGAAATTTGGAGAATTTCCTCACACTTTTAAGTCTTCAAGTCTCTTTCTTCACATTTTATCATAAATGTCAAATCTTTAACTTTTAAAATTTACTTTTGTATTTTACTCTTAAAGTTTTAGGGTTATTTCCATAAAAGTATAGATATAGAATTTTTAAGTTTTAAAGTTCAAAATTTTAACTTAGCATGAGGAAAGTAATAAACTTGAACTTTTGGGAGAGATAAGACACCACATAGACATTTTAAGCTTTAATAGGACAAAAATTTCAAGATCTTCTCAATCTTTGAATCCATCATCATTTGAGCATTTTTACAAGACTTAATAAGAACTTCTAAAATCTATCCAAAACTTATAAAAAATATTTTCAAGAAGATTTAACAAATTAAAATGCTTAAGGAGTTCCAATACGAATTTAAAATGCTTAAGGAGTTCCAAGAAGATTTTGGACTCTTAAAAATTATTTAAAAACCAAAAATCTTGGTTTAAGTACTTAAGGAAATTGGATCTTGAAGTTTAGAGAAAAGATCCACAAACATGAAGATTAGACAAGGATACTTAATAAAAATATTTAGAAAACTTTCAAGGTAAAATATCCTACTTGTTAAAGCCTAGGAAAGGTGCTTGATGCGTTTTATGATGATGCTACACCTATTTGGTTGTCCCAAAACGAAAAATTCTTGAAGAGGAATGAAGGAGTTTTTTCTTTACTTGTTTTCTAGCTTAAGCTTCAAGACTCAAAGTTTGGGTGTTATATCTATCATAATTTACTTCACTCTATCTCTTTTAAACAGTTGAATTTTATCTATGAAAATGTTAAATAAAAAATTTTATTGTATAAATTATGTTTACAAAACTTTTCATAAAATTTAAAAGAGATTTAATATTTTATTAAATAAATTAAAATTAATGTATATTAGAAGAAATATATTATCTATTAAAATAAAGTAATATAATGAAGTATCAAATCTCTTTCAAATTTTATAAAATTTTGTAAATATAATTGTAACGATCTAGATTGCAAGAGAAGGGTAAAAAATTAAACAAGGTTAATTTTGAAAGAAAATAGAGCCATCACCAATTTCATTTAAAATTGGAAAATATTTTATTTTAAACAAATGACAAAAATGATCTACAAAAATCAAGATTAGTTCGGGAGTCGATTTATGCAAAAGAAAGGGTGGAAACTTAATCCCACAGCACCTTAATACATCTAACCTAATTTGGTTACCTTGAATCAATTTGTACAAATTAATGATAATTTTAAATTTTTTTTTACTCCTTTAAAGAAAATACAAATAAATAATTTATTTTGGAACAAATGAATGAATAAAGAATCAAATAAATAAATAAATAGTTGGATAGATAAGTAAATTAATAAATAAAAATTTATTAAATTAATGATTGAAGTAAAAATAAGCGTAAATGTTATAAAAATTAAGTTTAGCTTGATGGTTTAATTTTTACTTTTACATATCCTCCAATGCAATGAGAGATTCAAAGTCACCTAATTCTTTATGAAAATAATTATAGATTAATTAATTTTAATATAATTGTTTTTTATGAATAGAAAATTTGAGAGCACAAAGCTGTGACAACTCATTGTCCTAAATTAAAAATTGGGTTTAACAAAACTTCTTGTCTAAGTTATCCTCTTCAATTTGAAAATTACGTTAAATTAGTCATAAACCAAGCTCTCACAACTCAGGTATGCCTAATTAAAAATGAGATTAACAAAACATTTCGTCTAAAATATATATTTTATAAAGTTAAATTATTTTGTAAAAAGATAAAATTGGAATTGAATTCAATATTTTTTTAATTATATTTCTATTATTTAAAAAAACAAATAATGACTATAATCATTTGAGGGATGAACATGATAATGATAAAAAAATAAATAATAATAATAGTAAATAGCAAAAAGAGATAACTATAATAATAATAATGAAAAATAAATCAATAACTATATAAGATGCAAGATAAAATTGTGATAAGGAAATAATTAAATAAATAAATAAAATCCATACTTAATCACTAGCTGTTAAAACTAGGAGAAAATAACGATTAACAACATAAATCATAGAAGATAAAATAAATAAATGCCCAAATATAAAAAAAAATGATAATGACTAACAATGATAGTGACAAAACAAAAAAAAATTGATAACAATGATAATATTGATAATAAATAGGAAAAAATAATAAATAACAATGATAATATAATAATTAATTAAAGGCTTTTGGTTAAAGGCTTTGACCATTCTATCTTGATACAATTGCCCATGATAGAGAACTACTAATCTCTTTTCCTCAATCATTTTTAGTTGTTCATACCTAACTTCCACCTATTAAAATTATTCCAATTCTGTTTCTATTAATACTTTCAAAAAGGAAATTTCAACCTCTATTAGAGAAACAACTTCCATCTTGTACACCAAAGAGAAAGGTGTTACCTTTGTGCTCGACCATATATTGGTACGATACACATACAACGTATAAGGAAATATTTCATGCGAATCTATATAATTCATCATTATCTTGGCAATAATATTCTTGATGTTCTTTTTGGCTGCTTCAACTGAACCATTCATTTGTAATCGATAAGGAGCTGAGTTGTGGTGCTTAATCTTGAAATGATCACAGAGTTTTTGAACTTCTACGCTGTTGAGAATAGGAGTATTGTTTGTGATTATCCTTTCTCGAATACCATATAAACAAATGATCTCTCTTCTAAAGAACCTGATGAACATCTTTTGAGTAATGTTGGCATATGTGTAAACACCCAATTATGTCTGAGGCCCCCAGTTAGCAAAATTAATAAAAAAAACATAGAAATAGAAACAGAAAACAGAATAAACAGACAAACAGAGAAACAGACAATAATAAAAAAAATCAGAAAGCGAAATGAAAAAAAAAACAGAAAAAGCAAGAAATAGAAAAATTAAGAGAATACCAAAAAGTAATAAAAAAAAACTAATTTTCCTAAAAAAAAAAGAAGAGAGAGAAAAAGGAAAGAATTTAAATTTGGAAATAAAAATGTGAAATTAAAACAAAATAAAGTCATAAATATTTGGAAAATTAGAATAATAATAAACCAAAATCTGAAAATTCATAAAATACAAAAACAGAAATTAAAATTGAATAAAATTTGAAACAAAAATTTTTTACGAAAAGAGAAAAAAATGAATGAAAAAAAATATATATATATAAAAAAAATAGAAAAAAAACGGATTTTAGAAAAAGAAATAGAATTAAAAACAGACTTTTAACAGAAATCAAGCAAAGGGAAAAGGGGAGAAAAAAAGTTTGGCATGCATGCATATGGGGGCAGGAGATTTGTTTTGGCGGGATGGAGCGAAACTTCGGGGAGGACTCTCTGGTCTCACGTCTGGGTCCAGAGAAATTTAACCCCTTGAGGAAGGAATAAAGATTGAGTAGAGAGAGCTGAGCAAGGAAAGGAGGAAGGGATCTTCTTCTCTGCATGTCACAACCCTGTTCTTGGAAGCCGAGGAACAACCAAGAATGAGTATTGGTGCAATTGGGAGAACCTCAAAGAGGAGAAAGGTTTTTGGCCCTGAGCAGCAAAGGAGGGGGATGACCAGTATAAAAAAGAGGGTCACATACATAAAAGGGAGGAGGTCCTGAGTGGAGTTGGGCTTCTCTCGGCTCTCGGTCTTGGAGAGGTTAGAACGCTGCTCAAGTTGTCTCCATTCGTGCACAACTCCTGCAAATGATTTCAGAGTAAGCCAAAGGGAAAGGAAGTTCAAGGTGATACAAGAATAAGCACAGCATCGTTTCGACCCAAGGTTAGTTACTTTCTTTACACCAAAAGATCAAGAAAGAAATTTCCATTGAATATGTGTGCCTGAGATGCAGTGTAAGATTCAGTTCATGAAAGGAATGGAGGAGTTATAATGGGTAAAAGATTGGCTAATTCCTAATAGCAATATGTACGTTTACCCATGCATTTTATAATTCCTAATCAAGTATATGTTGAAGCATTTTTCGCAGCAACATACATGTGTTCGCTTATGCATTTTTGGGGTTTTGATTTGAGCGCGAGAATATGTTAAGGATGTAGCTTCATAATGTTGTAGCAATGAACTTATCCAAGCTTTATAGCTCATAATTAGTAGCTAATTTGGCAAGTTAAAGGTACCCATGGTAATTGACTTTACGTAGAAATTGGAGTCAAGAAATATGTTAAACAATCAAGATCATGTTAGAAAGTAAATCTGCCTTCTTGATAGTGTGTTAAAGTCGCATATTTGAAAGGTCGCAGGGAGTTATCCTGTTTGATCTGCGTCAAGTCAGGGAGAAATTAGTTCTGTATATGGTGTGTGACCTCGATAAATGAGAAGCAATAATAGGCTTGATTAATGACCAGCCTTGTCCAATACCAACGCATGCAGAGTTTCCTCTATAATGTACTAACCCATAATCTATAGCATGCAAATGACAGCTAATAAGGCAAGCTAGGTGCAACCATAGCTGTGATTTCACTAGTAATTGTCATTTCTGAAGTTCAACGTGTATGATGTGTGAAATTCGGTCCAAATTGAGCCCACTGGTGTCGTCTCAATATGCATATCCATTAGCCTTTCTACCCATGACGATGCATCACCCCAATTCCTCACTAGGCACACACTAACCCTCCAGAATGGTGTTGTGAGAATGCACATGCCTAAGGCCAAACTTTGCTACCCCTCCATGGGAAGATACTGTGCCAAAGGATCCACGTCTATAGGAGTAAAGTTAATGGAAGTCGGCACCCCACACCCAGCAAGCCATCTTTTGCATGATGATTAACTGAAGGTGGCAAGTTACTGCAAGAAAGGTGCATGCAGTGCATGCATATTTCAGCCACAGGGGTCCAATAAACCTCATGCAAGCCATTGCTTTAAACCCACGTTGGGGCCCGCTTGTAATTTAGGCTGAAAATAAAGGAAACGGTATAGATATCTCTGTAGCTAAAGTGATACAAATCACAAGGAATGGGACAGCTCAGCGGGTTGAGCACTTTGCTTATTACCTCTACTACCCAAGTTCGAACCCCAGAGGAAGCAATTCTCCATTTTGAAATGCCCAAGCCACAAACCACTATAGTCTTTCCACAAAATGTAATTTACTATTTTACCCTAAAAAGAAAATCAATAAAAAATTTTAAAAATCCAGAAAATTAATAAATAAAATTCCAGAAACCCGTAAAAATCCCAAAATTCAAAGAAATTCATAAAAAATTAAGAAAATTTATAAAATTCTTAAAAATAAATAAAATTACATAAAATTCATAAAAATAAATAAAATTACAGAAAATTCAAAATTCCAGAAAAATAATAAAAATTCAAAATCTTTAGAAATTATTAAAAAATTCATAATTTCCAGAAATTAATAAAAAATTCAAAATTTCCAGAAATTAATAAAAAATTCAAAATTTCCAGAAATTAATAAAAAATTCAAAATTTTCAGAAATTAATAAAAAATTCAAAAATTCCAGAAATTAATAAAAATTCAAAATCTTCAGAAATTATTAAAAAATTCAAAATTTCCAGAAATTAATAAAAAATTCAAAATTTCCAGAAACTAATAAAAATTTCAACAGTTCCAGAAATTAAGAAAATAATAAAAAATTCCAGAATTTAAAAAAAAAATATGCAAAATTCCTAAATAATTCATAAAAATTCTATAATTCCTAAATAAATTCAAGATTATCAAGTATTTTCATAAAATTCCTTAATTGGTAAATTCCCCCAAAATTTCTAATACTTGTGTCGTGCTCATTTTATTCATCATTCTTCAAAAATAAAAATCTTGTTTTGCGATTCTTAATCTCACGTGACGAGCTCTAAGCACGAACTGGTAGCTTTTTCTGCTATTCGTTGTTTAGAGATTCGTATGGGTCCAAGTGCAGCCGTAGTTGTCTTGGACCCTGTGCATATGTGGATGAGGATTGCCCCCCTAAAATAGTTTTCAAAAATAGTCAGGCTATTTTTACTTTCCAAGTAGCTCCGAAGGTCAAGCCTTCGAGCACACTTCAAACACTCTTTCAAACACTTTTGAAAGTCAAGCCTTCAAAACATAACCAGAACTACGTAAGCCTTGAGTTTCTCATTGCACCGGGAATACGTAGGAGCGGGATCAAGTCCTGTCAGGCTAACCTCTATCAATTTATTTATTTTCACATCAATTAAGGGATCAAACAATTTTCAAAAATCACACACTCAGTTTAAGGGTACAGTTCTTCGAAACGGGCGAGTGGGGTTCCTAACACCTTCCCCACTCGTAACCGACTCCCGAACCTGAATCTTTTCCTCAAATCAAGGTTTTTTCCAAGTATTTTCCCTTAAATAAAAATTTGGTGGCGACTCCACATCATTAAAATCAACTTTTTTAAAATTTTAGCGAGTTCGTCGTCTCGTTGGAATTACGGTTGCGACAATATGCACATTCTTCAACCCATTTGGTAAAGTAGTCTATTGCTACCAATATGAAATGATGTCCATTTTAAGCTTTTGGATTGATTGGCCCTATAACATCTATTCCCCATATTGAGAATGGAAAAAGAGACACTAGGTTGTGTAAAGGGAACAGAGGTGCATTGATTTTGTTAGGATATACTTGACGTTTGTGGCATTTATGAACATATCTATGCAATCCATCCATCGTAGACCAATAGTAACCATTTCTTATAATTTTATGTGCCCTTAGATAACCATTATCATGTCATGAATGTTGTTTGTGATCAAACGAGCTTCTCGAGCATCCACACATCTCAAAAGAGTGTCATTATTACTTCTTTTATATAAAACCTCTCTACTTATGAAAAATTCCATAGACAAACGATGAATGGTTTCCCGATAGCCTCAATTGCCCTAGTAGGTATTCTCTCTAGAAAATACTTTTTAATGTCAAAATATCAAGGTTTACCATCTACTTCCTCTTCAACATTAGCACAATATACTGACTTATCTTTTATCCTAACTTGGATAGGTTGAACATCAGTATGAAGACCCAAGCTAGTCATTGTTGCTAACTTGGACAAGGCATCTACGAATTGAATCTTGGCTCGTATCAAGTGTGAAAATATTGCTTCTTCAAATTTACCCATCAATTGAGTCAAATACTTCTGGTATGGGATCAATTTACAATCTTTGGTTTGCGAATCTCCATTTATTTGGTAAATTATAAGGTCCAAATCTCCAAAAACTTTCAATTGCTTCATTCCCAACTCAATTTTTATTAACAAACCACTTGCACAAGCTTTATATTTGGTAATATTATTGGTGCATTCAAAGTTCAACTTGATTGCTATACAATATTGCTTTCCAATTGGTGAGATGACTATTGCTCATATTCCACTACCATAGATATTAACAGCTCCATCAAAATACATTCTCCACTCATCTTCTTCCATCATTAATATATCTCATTTGGATTTTTTGACAAGAGAGGTTTCTCCTCATCGAGAGGGTTTTTAGCTAGATGGTCAACGATTGCATTTTCTTTGATTGACTTGCGAGCTTTCGAAACTCTCAAAGACACATGAGGGCTTTCGAGCACATACTTTAGGGGATCTGTTTGAGAAATCAGTCAAGTAATGTAATACAACATGTACTGTCGTAATATCCTCGCAGGCCACACTAAAGCATACCATGTCTTCTTAATAGTCATCTATCGAGACTCACAATCATTAAATTTCTTACTAAAGTAATAAATTGTTTGCTCTTTCTTCCCAAACTCATTGTGTTGTCCAAGCATTGCCCTCATTGATGTTAGAAAGACTATTAAATATACAATCTATGGTTGTCCTAACATCGGAGGTACTAGGATAGGAGGATTCAACAAATAGGTTTTCATCTTATCAAATTCTTTCTAACATGTTTCATTCCACACAATCGGTCGATTTTTTTTAGCAACTTAAATAAAAGCTCAAGTGCTAATCATGTTAGTAATGAATCTAGCAATGTAATTGAGTCTTCCTAGAAAGCTTCTCATTTCTTGCTGTCTTAGGAGCAAGTATCTCATATTACCTTTACTTTATCAGGATCCACCCTTATCCCTTCTTTGCTAACATTAAAGCCTATCAATTTTCCTAATGATGCACCAAAAACACATTTTCCAGGATTCAACCTTAACTTCTACTTTCGTAACCTTTCGAAAAGTTTATATAGAACCTCTACATGACTTTCTCCTTCTTTAGATTTAGCGACCATATCATCCATATATACCCCAATTTCCTTATTCATCATATCATGGAACAATGCAACCATTACACGTTGATAGGTGGCTCCAACATTTTTTCAATCTACATGGCATCACTTTATAACAAAATATTTCCCAAGAAGTTATGAAAGTGGTCTTCTCTCTATCCTTGATATCCATTGAAATTTTATTATAACTGGAATACCCATCCATGAATGAATACATGTGATTCCTAGCAGTGTTACCAACTAGGACATCAATGTGTGGGAGCGGAAAATCATTTTTCGGGCTTACTTTGTTTAGGCCACTATAGTCCATACACATTCTAACCTTTCCATCCTTCTTAGGTACCAACACAATATTAGCCACTCATTCTAGATTTCTTGATACTTCTATAAATCAAGCCTCTAATTATTTGGTCACATCTTTTTAATCTTTAGAAACATATCTGGGTGAATTCTTCTTAACTTTTTCTTCTTAGGTTCGATGTTGGGGTATAACGGTATTATATGCGAGACTATCTCCTGATCTAATCCCAGCATGTCATGGTAAGACCAGATGAACACATCAAGATATTTTTTGAATAATGCTATCATTTCTGCTTGCTCAAGATTATTCACCATTTTCAATACTTTGTTTTCCTCTTCAGACCCCATATTAATCATCTCTACCATATCATCACTCATCTTGAATTCTTTCTCAGTTTGTTCAAGCAATCTTGTGAGATTTTTAATAACCTCTTTATCATTAGAAAATTTAGAACATCTTTATCGAAGGTTGTAGGAGGATCAATTGGCAAGTTCTCAAAGTTCTTTTCATGAGACAAAATTTTTGTAACCTCTTGGTCACTAAAAAGTAATTGATATATGGTTGGAAATGTAGAATGAACAAATATATGAAAAATGAAATAATAAAAAGTTGATATTAGAAAGAAAAAAGTATAATTAAGATTGTTCAAAAAAAATATGAAGATATATAAAGGAACATGAAAGAAATTTTGAAATTTCATGCAGATTCATTTAATTACTTGTCTCAAGTAAAATAACAAAGTTTTTTAAGCATGAATGGCAAAACCATTGCCCAAAATAATACAACACTAATAAATTACTATGGAACAATCACATCCGATATTGGTTTAACTTCCCAATTTCTCAATGGTGTTTCCTCAATAATAAGATAGATTGCCTTGATTCCTTTCTCTTCTTCACTATCCAGGGAATTGATGATGAGATGATATGGAAGATGAACAATCTTTTCTATCGTGACTACCTTAACAGGTGTAGGAAAGGTTTCTCTCGAGTGAGGGAACGCTTGCCTCTTGTCCTTCTTATGCCATTTTATCAAATTTATGCTTGAAAAATCTTCTTCTAGTGATGACTCATAACCTAAGAAAATTTTCCTAACTTTTCTAGGACATCCACAAGCACTTGTGTGCCTTGCAACTTCAATCTCAAACCCCTTCCTTTTTCATACCCATTTTCAATCATGATTCGTACTACGACTTAGTTCACAGCAGGAATAGGTGTTTTTACTTCACTAGGTCTTGGTTTGACCACTTCAAAGCTATGCCACAAATTTCCTTCAAACTGCTCTACATTTTCCACATATGGTACTGAAACAAGCTTGGAGACCAGGATTTCTCCCTTTTCATGAACTATAATTATTGCCTCACCTTCAATATACCTAACCCTCGATACAGGATAGATGGAACAACACTAGTTGTATGAATCCAAGGTCAACCTAACAACATAGTATATGTTGGTTCGATCTCCATGACTTGGAACAACACTTGAAAAATATTTGGACCAATTTGTTTCGATAGAACCATTTCCCCCAAAATGTCTCCACGGGTCCAATCAAAAGCTCTCACAATCATCACTTGGGGCATAAAATTATCCGTGCTTAGTTGTAATTGAGTAAAGGTTTCCTTGGGTAGAACATTCAATGTTGATCCTCTGTTAATTAAAAATTTTTCCACAATGAAACCTTTTCACCTCCAAGTTATGTGTAGAGTGTGATGATTTTTCTCAAACTAAGGAACAATCTCTTCATTGGACAAAATGATCATATTCACACGCTTCATAAGATCTACCATGTTAATCACATTCTGAGGAGTAACATCAGGCTTGACATATGCAACACTTTTAGGATTACTTTCTTGTGCAGTTCTGACATCGATATGAGAGATAACAAGGAGATTCTAGCAGGTGTCTTTTTTTGTTGATCCATTACATCATACTTGCTTTTCTTAATAATCTTTAGGAACTCATCCTCTTCTTTTTCTTTGTCCTTGTTCTCAACCTCCTCTAGTATTGGTTCCTTATTCTTTTTTTCTTGCCCTCCTTAGAGCTTTAGAACCTTCCACTTCTTTTGATTCCACCCACACATGTTTCATAGGTCATAATCTCTCTCACTTCTTATAGATTTGAGTAATGCATCGAATCACCTCCCACCGCTTCAACTTTGGTCTCATAATTTCATGAAACTACGCGTGTGTGTCTTCATAAGCAAATGGAATTGGATTTTTCATAGTTACGACCACCTTATTAGGAGTAGGTAGCTAGGTTGAAAATGGAACTCTTAGCACAAAGCGTTTAATAACATTAACTTCTTGTAGAAAATCAATTTATGCCTAGCTTCTATAACTCCCATCTTAAGCAACCCTTGGACTTCGGCCTTGAAGTCCCAATAGTTCTCATTGCCATGCCCATTTTCTCTAGAATGATAGTCACAATATTTCTCAGTGTCATCACATCATAACCAGCTCTTTCAACCTATCAAGCATATCCTTTATAGGGGCTTCAACTTCAAAACTTTTTTTTATCAACAATCTCTCTTTCTCGATGGAATTTATAGAACTTCTTTCATGATTTGGGATAGGGTTGTTAATGATGCTAGACCTTTTCTCATCTTGAATATCCAATCTTCCACATGCCATTTTAAACCCTTTACAATCCTCAATTGAATGTCCAACTACCCCCGTGTGATATTTACATGTTAAGTTGGAGTTATACCAAGTTGGGAACGATGGTTGCATTGGGCATATTGGTATTTCTGAAACTAGAACAAGTCAGCAATGGAGATAGTTAATCTTGGAAAAGATGGTAAGTTTTGTGAGCGAGGATGTCCTTGGTTTTAGAAATTTGGTCTAGGAAGATAATTTGAGCAATTGTATGGGGTACATGGGATGTTAGTTAGTATGAACAACACATGTATGGATATATGGTTGTGGTGATGGTATATTCTTGATTTGGAAAGGAACGATGTTTTGGCTTGAAATTTATTGGTGGGGTGGATTTGGAAACATAGGTGTTTGGATAAAGGGATAAAGGTTAGGATTAAAAGGTGGTTCTTGGTATCTAGGAGTTGATGGGTGTATTATGGCACAGTTTCGACTTTGATAGACTTGGTTCACTTTAGACTCTTTTCTTCTTTATTGACGGGCCTTTCTTTGCTTAACTGCCTTCTACATGCTCAATTGATAATTTTTCCGCCTTCACCAAAATCTCAATCCTTTCTCCAATAGTTATCAGATCAGCAAAGCTCTATAAGTCACGCCGACCATCAATCTGATGTATGGTGCTCCCAAAGTCCCGAAAAAATAAGAGCACATCTCTGACAAAGTTAACAACGGTCATACTTGAGTTGCAAGCATCCTCCACCTTTGAGCATTCTGCTTGAAAGTTTCATCACTTCTTTTTTGCAAAACGCCTAATTATTCTCAGGCCGGAGCAATGTTAAGATTAAAACGATACTGGTTCATGAACACATGTGCCAAGTCCTTCCAGTAGGTGATCTTAGAATGGTCTAATTAGATGCACCATTTCAAAGTAGGCCAAGTCAAGCTTTCGTGGAAAAAATTAACCAAAAATCTCTCATTTTTAGACTAAACAATCATCTTGGTGCAATATGTTTTTAAGTGAAATAAAGGATTACCACTACCATCATACTTGTAAAAGTCAAGAACTTTAAAGTCTTTAGGGACAACGACTTCCATAGTTGGGCATAATTCTTCTACTCCTAAGGACCTATATGCACTAGGACCTTAGATGGCCTTAATTTTTTCTTCCATCTTCTCCATCCATACCTCCTTCATCTTATCATGTGGTGTTGGTATAATAGCAGCCCCTTAGATTTCCCATAGGTGAACATATGTGGTCCTTCCCATGTTGGCTTAGCATTGCTATAAAATTGAGCTTTGGAATTTCTCAACGATTGGTATCCTTCTCCAACTGGGATCTCAAATGATATTGTTTGCCTATATATCCATTAGGGATTAGTCATTCATCCCATTGCATCAAATGCTCCTTGAGAAGCACTTATGAATAACGAAATTGTTGTTGAAATGGTGAAGGACGCAAAAGGTAGCACTATCATTGATGAACTAGAAGACGAGACAGTTGAAAAAGGTGGTACTGTCATTGGAACGGTAGCAAATGGGAGTGCCTTGGTTAACTTTGTTTTCACTCCTTACAACTCTTCCCTGATCACCGAAGTGCCATCATTGTCCTCAAGGACCATCGTTGGTGTTTCTTTATCTAAAGGAATGGTAGATTAAAATGATAGTTTGACTTCTAAAGCTCTATTTTGGACCCATACTGGGTAACCTTCTCTAATCCCACAACTTCTTCATCCTGTCTCCTTGCTTATTTAGATGATCCTATCTCATGCCTGTCTTACTTGTCCTAATTGTTAGATTTGAGTATGATCTATGGTATAAAGAACAAATGGTACCAAATTTTCATTGCTTGGGGATTCCTTCATAAGATAAACAAGTTGTCTAAGGGCCAACAAAGGGTTGTAGTTAATGCACCCTTTACTTCCCATGAGTGGAACGTTAAAAAAGTTTCTGCATTGATAAACCACTTCTTCTATTTCCTCCAGCTATGGGTATCATCGAATAGTCTTCTCAATATGACTTGCTAGTAGTTGGCTCCATTCTCGACCATTCTTAGGCTTCAATTACAATTGATGAAAATCAACAAAGGAATTTTACATTTATAGTGCCCCTAACACACATGTGCTATGAGCCAAATATACAACATAGGTAGAAAACATAAAATCCTCCTTCCTTTTTTTCATAGAAAAACTTTAGGGTATAATGCACATCTTCAAGGATTGCTGGCACAGGGTTCTCTCTTTGAAATTTGAAAGGCATAAAAACATCAATGGGTGCCAAGCCAACAAATTGATCACTCTTAGGTGTTGCAACCGATATTACAATAAAATGATGCACTTGTGAAAAATTAGAAAGAATTAATATGCCCATAGGGTCTGTAAACACCCAATTATGTCTGAGGCCCCCAATCATAAAATTAATCAAGAAACTAATACTAATTTAAATAATAAACAGAAAGAAAATAAACAGAAAAACAGAAAACAGAATAAACAGACACACAGAGAAATAGACAATAATAAAAAATATATATATAATAAATAATGAGAAAATAAGAAAATAAAATCGAATAAACAAAATTAAAAAAAAGAAAAATAATAAAAGTAAAAACATTAAAAACTGAAAAATACAAAAAAGAAGTAAATAGAGATAAATGAAGCAAAAAAACAAAACAATAATAAATAAATGAAAAATCAAAAATTAAATAATAACAATAAGAAAAATAATAAAACAAAATAATAAAAATAAATAATATATAAAAGATAAAAACTGAATTGAAAATAGTAAAAAGACAAAAAAAAAATATATATATATATATATAATGAATAAATAAAAAACAGATTTTAAATTGAAATAAAAATAAAAAAATTAACAAAAATAACAAAAAAATAATAAAAAGTATATAGGAATAATAAAAAACAGAAACGAAAAACTGGAACTAAAATGAATTTATGAAATATTATAAAATCAAAAATTAAAGAAAAAAAAATAAAAAAAAAAAAAACATTGAAGAAACAGAAAACGGTTTTTTTTTTTAGAACGAAAAAGAAAAGGCATAGGGCAAAGAAAGAAGGAGGAGAAAAAATAAAAAGTGGGGTTGGCTCTTTGGTCTTCTTCTAAAAATTCTCTTGGAGGCTTTGGGATGATGGCAGGGAATACTTCTTCAATCTTGGCGAGGACAATCTGAGATCCCTGGAAGAAAGGAGAGCATAGTGAGTAAGCGAGAGGATAATCTTTGAAGGAGGAATCAAGAGTTTCAGTCCATTGCTTACAGGAGGTTGAAGATCCTTCTTGAGGACGGGAGATGCGAGAGAACCAGGAGCTCCAGGATCTGGAAACCTACCTACAAGGGGGCAACTAAAGGCCAGCACCTCGTCTTCTCAAGGACCTTGGGAGGGGTCTTCAACAATCAAAGGCTCCAAGGCGATCTATCAGTAAAAGGGGAAGGCATCTTGGACCATTGGGGAACGTCGGCATTAACCTCTCGAGAGCTCCAAATCGACTACTATCAGGTTCTTTTAATTTACATGAATCGCCTTCTCCATATATTATATCCTTGCAATTAGAATGAGTATAAAATGGAGATGAACATTGTATTAACCACTGCAATTCTAAATTGATACACCTGCATTAGGAAGTTCGAACTAACTTACGCCCGATCTTAAATCTGTGCGCAATCGTGAGTTTTCTTTGGGACTATTCTAGTGCTTGAAAGGTACCAGGAGATGTCTTAATTGGCTGTGCAAGGCCTAGTTAGTTCCTGATCCGATCATGATGGCTAAGGTAATCTATAACGAAATGTTAGAATGGGAGCCTCGGAGGCAGATTTGTAAGAAGACTGAGTTATCCTGAGCGGGATTGGTGGGATTTCGTATCCAGAATCTACAGCTACCCTAAATGAAATGGTCCATGCAACAGGTTGTAGCTTCGATCATGGTCAGCCTCGATGGATCTTCAAAGCCCCGTAAACGAGAACGTGGTAGGCTCATTCATGTATAAGAAACTTAGTAGCCATGACTAGTCCTTGAATACTCAAACTATAATAGGGTTCTGTACTACCCTTATAAAAGCGGATTCATGACTCACAAATGCTTGAGTCTCCATGCCCTCAATTCCCATGTACACATGCGTTTGAGTACCTGAACATGGCCAGATGGCGGCACTCAATTTGGTGTGGCTGGTTCTTCACAACCCCAAGAGCTAAATATTCGGGTGGTACACATTTCTCTTGACGATATCATCACCAACTCAGGCATCTCTTCCTCCATATGATGCTGGTTCATGAACCTAATCAGAGGGAGTAAAGATCATACATAGCTCCCACCAAAGATAACGTCGGGTTCATGGGTTTATCAAACCATGACGATAAAGCATGAAATTTTAGCCCTTGTAAATTGGTCAATAAGAATCCCCCAAAACAGAAAGCATGGTGCTAGAGCCGCATTCTGTAGTCAAAGGTAACAAACTCGAAAGTCATGGTGAGCGCCTTGCATGCTTACCACCGTACGTAGCATGGTCAAAACACAAGCGGGGTCAGGGGTCCCTTTAAAAATAAAAGCCAAGCTGTTAATACCCAACTAGCAGCTTGGTTCAATGGGTGGTATGCTGCCAAGGCATCCAAGACCTGTGTTCGAACCCTTGCACCCCCCAATTTTTAATCTAAGGCTTCCTTCACAAAACAGGAAAAGGCAAATGGGACGGGCCCACTGATAAGCCTCAATCAAAATATAGGGTGGCCTGGGCATGGCCTTTATTTCAAATTTGCGACGTCCAAGGCATAAAGATGAGTGAGCTTAAATGGTTGGGCGTGACGCTGCGCTCCTCGAGTCACTGGGTTCGAACCTTGGTGGGAATAAAACTTTGGGTTTTCCTTTCCTTGAGTCTAAAATTCTGTCAAGCCAACCCCCTGACTTACCAAAATTTCAATCCTGCCCTCATATGGTGAAATTACCAATCAGCCCCTGACCTTTCCCACTAATACCAATTCTACCCCCACATGGTGAAGCCTAGGACTAGAGGGATCTAGTGGTGTCACTAATAGAAGGAGAAAATTTCTAGGAAAAATTAGAAAAAATATTTTGAAAATATTAAAAAGATTCCAAAGAAAACTTAAAAAGGACGTTTTAGAAATAGGAAATTAGGAAAATAATCTTTTGAAAATACTGAAAATATAAAAAGATTCAATAGGAGAGAAAATGAAATATTGAAAACCTAAATAATGCTTTCCGGAAAAATTCTAGCAAAACTAAAAAGTTTTTTAAACAACAAAGGTTTTTCTAGCACAATAAATATACCCAAATTCATAAAAATACACAAAATTATCAAGGAATCAAAGACAAATAAATTAAACCACTCAACTCTTCTCAAAATGTTCAAATCCTTAGTTATTTGTGCATAACATGCATGCCTTAAGTAAATTTTATCATGAAAAAGAAGATTTCAAAAAAATCACTCCACACATTTTTCAGCTACATACTCATTTTGCATTAACATCTTTATCATTCATGATTTTTGCATCTAAATTGTTTCTCAAAGAAGTTAATTTAAAACTTTAACAGAAAAATTAGAGAAAGACAACTTCCTCGACATCCTTATAGAACTCGAGCATAATCAAGAATCATGGATGAGCTGGAGAGACAAAACGAGGAACTAAGAAACGAAGTCAAGACGCTGAAGGAACAGATGACCAAGCTAATGGAGGCCATGCAACTATCTAAACAGAAAGAGGCAAGGGAATCTCTACCAGGAGAACCAACGGACCCGTCATATCCTCCTGGGTTCACTCCACAAAACCTTTCGCCATCAACTATGCCTCCGCCAACCGAAGGAGTTTATTATGAGTATCCTCATGGGAATGCACCCTCATACAACCAAACACAAGCCCAAACACATAACCTACCTCCAAACACCATCTCACGAGCTCACCAAACAGCTGTTGGAGGGACGAATCCTATGTTCACCCAAGAGCCTCACCCGGTGTACATACCATTTTCCCAACCTCACCCTATGCTAGAGGAATACCCAAGCCATCCTTCGGATGAGGATACAGGAAAGTGGAAAGTCCTAGAGGATAGAATCAAGGCAATTGAGGGAAATGCTTATGAAGCCATAGACGCATCTGATTTGTGCTTGGTCCTAGATGTGGTCATCCCTCCTAAATTCAAGGTTCCTGAATTCGAGAAATATCAAGGAACCAGTTATCCAAAGAAACACCTGACTATGTACTGTAGGAAGATGTCTGCATGTACTTTCGATGAGAAGCTGCTCATCCATTTCTTTCAAGACAGCTTAACAGGGGCAGCTACAAATTGGTATACTCAACTGGAGCGGACACGCATCCGTTCATGGAGAGACCTTGCTGAGGCTTTCACGAAACAGTATCAGTACAATACAGAGATGGCCCCTGACCGGACTCAGCTCCAGAATATGGTTAAGAAGGGAGAAGAGTCCTTCAAGCAGTACGCCCAACGCTGGCGAGAATTGGCCACTCAAGTACAACCTCCCTTATCCGAAAGGGAATTGGTCAGCATGTTCGTGGACACACTCCAAGATCCTTTCTATGACAAGATGATTGGCAGTGTGACTTCTAGCTTCTCAGATGTCGTCATCATTGGAGAGAGGATCGAAGGTGGCATGCGCCATGGAAAGGTCGCACATAAGCCCGCAGGTGCAGTCAATGCTTCCACCGGATCTGGGAAAAAGAAGGCAGGTGAAACCTACAACGTGGCTTCTGGTCGAGGCCAATACACGCCACAAATGACGCCTTATGGTAATAATAATTAGGATAAAGATAAATAGAGTAAAGTAATTTAGAAGGAAGATTATTTAAAAATAGTATTTATATAATGAAAAAATAAATAAAATAAGACTAAATTGTATTTAAATTTCATATTTTTATTTCAATTTTTGAGATTTTAACTTATTTTGATTTATTTAAGGATAATAATAATATGAACATGAATTAAATTAAAATAAAATATAACAACTAAAGATCAATAAAAATTTAAAATTAAATTAATGATTAAAATTAGTAATTAAAAGAGAAATAATAATAATAATAAATTAAAATTTAATTAATGACTAGAATTACTAGTTGAAAGAAAATTCAAAATAATAATAAAAAATTTAAACAAAATATTTCAAATATAGATTTAAAATTAAATTAGGGGTTAAAATCACTAATAATAAAAATAAGACAAAAATTAAATCAAAATAAAATATGACAAAGATAAATAAATATTTAAAATTAAAATAAATTAATAATATTAATAATAAAGTAAGAATTATGTCAAAACAAATAAAACACAACAAAAGAAAACCAAAAATTTAAATTTAAATTAAGATTAATAATAATAAAATAACAATTAAATAAAAATAATAAAGATTTAAAATTAAATTGATGATTAAAACTTAAAATTAAATAACATAAATAAATAGACTAAAATCAGTCTAGATTGAAAAATATTAAAAAAATATTTACATAATAGAAGAATACTATGTTAGGTAAAATTTAATGTTTTACTTTTCATTTTTTTATCTAAATTTTTAATATTCTAATTTTTATTATGTATAATAATCAAAAGAATAAAAATAAAAATAAAATAATAAAATAATAAAAGTGTTAAAATAATAATAATAATAATAAAATATAGATATATATGAGCAATTTTCTTTTAAGAGGCTATCATATACTACTTGGTGAGTAAGCTATCATGCATTGTTCCATTCAATATCTTTATAAGATTGTTGAATTTTTTTATCAATTCAACTGTTAAATTAATAGATTTTATTGTATAGATCATGTTTACAAAATTTTCCATAAAATTTAAAAGATATTTGATATTTCATTAAATAAATTCAAATTAAAAGTATACTAGAAGAAGTATATTATCAATCAAAAGAAAATAAAATAATAAAATATCAAATTTCTTTTAAATTTTATGAAATTTTGTAAACATGATCTTTACAGTGAAATCTATTAATTTAACGGTTAAATTGATAAAATTCAACTATATTAAAAAGATATTGAATGGAATAATACATGATAGCTTACGAAGTAAATTAATCCTACTTTTTATATGAGTTAGGATCTATTTATATCGGGTGTCAAGTTTTAACACTTAGACCAACTTAATAATCTTATATAGAATATAAAATTCATCAATCCAATCGTTGATTTAAACATTATTATCAAGTAGATCATGTATATAAAATTTGATACAAAAAAAATTGTTGTAGATACTTCATCTCATAATATTATTTTAACAATTCATACGTTATATAAACATATGTAAATATTAATAATTGGATAGCATACCTACAAATTTTCAAATTTCTTAAAATTTGATATACATTATATAAAAATATTACAACATCATTTAATGATTGGATTATTGAATCTTGTATTTTATATAAGATGGTTAAATTGATGTAAGTGTTAAAGTAGGATATTTGATATCAATAGATTTGATTCTTTATATATATATATATATATATATATATATATATATATATATATATATATATATATATATATATATATATATATATATATATATATCACTACAAGAAATTGTACCTGATGTGAATTTGTCACTAAATGTAAAGAAATTGTAGGTATATGTTCAAATACATGGATTGTCAGTCACATTTGTCATCCAGTGTTGGATAGCTATGAAAATTTAGGCATCACTATCGGTTATAGCTCCAATTTTTTATTTTAGCTACATTTATACTGGGACTATAGATAAAGATTATGAACTTTTACCTACAGTTTTATGTGGCTGTAGGTAAAAGTTTATATACACTTTTTCTTTGTGCCTTTACCTGCACTTTCATATAGCCAAAGGTAAAGGTTTACATGTTAACTTTTACCTATAGAGTCATATGTGTATGTAAAAATTTGTGAAACTAACCATAAATTAATGTTGTTATTAAATGATTTTCGGCCAAAATAAATGATTCAATTTTTACAATAACTTGATCAATCTTTCACTACGACATACAAAATTATGTATATCATATTTTTTATTTTTAAATTATTAGATATAATAATTCGATATATATATTATATATATATATATATATAATTTATAGCACTGCAAAATAGTAATAAATGAGAAACAAATTTAAAATATTTTCATATGAGTTTACATAAGCTAGAGCTTAAAATTATTTAATAAGATATGCTTTGATGATGATATGCTTTGATGATGATTAGATAGGTAAAAGGAAATGCTTAAAAGTTTATATATATATATATATATATATATATATATATATATATATATATAAAAGTATCTATCATAATTTAAAAATAACAAATAAAATATTACTAATTTAAAAAGTTAATGTGAATAGAATATTTATTTAAAAAATTTCAATGAAAAAATTAACAACAATGGAAATAACACGGTAATAGCATATTACATACTATCTTCTTAATAATTGCTCCAGCAAATCCATTCTTTTTCTACATCAAATAAATTATATGATAATGATAATTTATATTATAAAGAATTAAGAATTAAAGAAGTGTCAAGTAATTTCAAAAATAAAACATGAAACTTAAGATTTAATATTGACACTTAGAATCAACTATGTACTGTAAATTAAAATAACAATTTTATTATAATTCTAAAATCAAAATAATTGACATTTTATAATTTAAAGAACGATGTAAATACTGAAACAACATTTAATTACAGTTCAAAAATGATTTGATGTTATTCTTCAAGCATCTTTCTTTCCAAACACTTCACATTATTTTTCAGTTTGAGTCTTAACACTAACAAATTCATACTTGCAAAACACAATTATAAAAGTCAATGTAAGTTATATTCAAACATGTCTTGACTTTGCTTCTAATGTCTGATTCTATTGCACAAACATGTGCAAGCCTTAAACTATTACCTATAACTTAAGGGTAAGAAACTTAAAAAAATAAAATAAAGTCAATTAATTTACTTAAAAAAATATAATAATAAAATTAAATCATTAACACCATAAATAAAAAGTTGCACGTTTAGTTTAAAGAGATTAAATAATTAAGCATCTTTTGTCAACACAAAGTTTATATACATGGTCTTATTATTTGAAACATCCACCACCTCTCATTATTTGAAACCTAAAAATAAGATCATAAAATTATTTTATTCTATAAATTTTTAAGGATATCAAATAATTTAAAAAATTTGATATCTTTCAATAGGATAAATCCATCTTTAATAAAATGGACCTTACTAAATATATCATTATAGTAAAAAAAGAGGGAGGAAAAATCTTTCTAATTGACACAATATTTTAGCTATTCAATGCTCAAAATTTTCCAAATTGCTAACATTAAGTACCTTACCACCTATGTCTTTGAAGAAACGACAAAGATCAGTTATAACTAAAACCACTTTATCAGGCAAACACCCTTTTATAGCTACAGGAAGAAATTCTTGTATTAAAAGATAACAATTATAACTTTTCAAACCAAATATCTTGCAATGCTTCACTTGCACACATCTTGAAATATGAGATAGATACTCATTTGGAGATTTTATTGGCCTTGAGCACTTCCAAAAATATTTCTTCTTCTTGAGATGTCATTTGGTAACAAGCTCTAGGAAAATATTTTTTACCTTTACTTTGATGCATCTTTGGATGTAGTTGACTTCTAATGTTCATGACTACAAGGTCATATCATGCCTTATCATTATCCTTTGACTTCCCTTCTAAATGCAACAATGTTCCAATAATATTATCACAAATATTTTTTTCAATATGCATCATATCAAGATTATGATGAAGAACATTAAATTGTCAATAAGGTAAGGTGAACAAAATACTTTTCTTTTTCTATGGTGATTTACTATGAATTTCATAATCTTCAAATTGTCTCAAAATAGAAGTTCCATCTTAGGAGGAGACCTACACTCTTCAGTTTCATCAAAATCTATTTTATTATATCTCCATGGATGGTTAGGTTCTAACCAACGACGATGACACATATAGCACCACTTTCCACTACATTTCAACCACATAGAAGGATCATCAAAACCAAAACATGGATAAAAATATTTCACTTGTACTCCAACTAAATAATTTTGCATATGCCGGGAAATCATTGATAGTCCAAAGAATTGCAGCACGCATTTGGAATGGATATTTTTGGTATGCATTGTAAGTTTTTACCCCACCTTCCCATATTTCTTTTAATTCTTCTATAAGAGGCTGTATATAGACATCAAGGTTATTACTTAGAGCTTTTGAACTAGGAATAAGTAATGAGAGAATAAAATAAGGTTTCTTTATACGCATCCAGGGAGGAAGATTATAGGGAACCAAGATAACAGACCAAGTGCTATGAGAAATTGACATAGTTTTGAAATGATTAAAACCATCAGAGGCCAAACCTAGTTGAACATTACGATGATCATATAAAAAATCAAGATGTTGACTATCAAAATCCTTCTAAGAAAGAGAATTGGTAAGATGTCTCAGGAGTCCATCCTTAGTTCAACCATTTTCATTCCATGTCATAGAAGAAGTTGTTCTTGAAGACAAAAATAATCTTTTTAGTCTAGGTTTAAGAGGAAACCAACAAAGGATATTTGCAGGTATCTTTTTTTTTACCTTCAACATCATCTGAATTCACTTTCCATCTTGAGCAATTACATTTTGGACAAACTTCAATGTTAGCCAAATCCTTCCAAAATAATGTGCAACCTGTAGGACAAGTATAAATTTTTCATATCCTAAACCTAACCCTAAAATAATCTTCTTGGTAGCATAAAATGATTTCGGCAAGGTATTTTCTATAAGTAAAGGATCTCTTAACAAGTCTAACAATATTGAAAAACGTTTTTCAATCTACCCATTTAAACCCTTCAAGTGGTACAAATGTACGATGAAGGATAGTTTTGTAAACTTCTTACAACTAGGATAAAGGTCTTGTTTTGCCTCCTTTAACAATTGATAGAACTTATCTAAATTGATATCCTCTTCATGTTGTTGAACATTATGATCATTTATGAATGCTTCAGAATTATTTTGAGCACTCGTAGCTTCACGTGTATATGCATCATCACTTTCATTAGTTATATTCATCCCAAAAGCATCATGGATTAATGCATCCATGTCATGATCAAACTCCCCTTCTTCATGACACATGCTCGTAGAACCAGAAGAACTAACTTGTTCACCATGAAAGATCCAATTAGTATATCCATTGAGAAATCTATAGTTGATTATATGCTCATAAACATCTACTCGAGAGCACTACTTGTAATTGACACATTTAGTGCAAGGACATAAAATCTTTCCATCCTTAGATAATTTTGCAAATGCTAAGTCAGGAAAACTTAGAATCCTCTAATGTAACTCTTCTTATTTTGAGAGATTTCAAATATCCAACTATTATCCATTAGATAAAATAAACTAAAACCTAAAATAAAAAAATTAATTTCGATAAATTTAACTATTCATAATATCTAAAAAATAAAATAAGTGGTACATAATATTCAATAATATCATTATGTTGAATAAAGATTATATAAAAAAATATTTAATACAAATCCGTAAAAATTTAAATAGACAATAATAAAAAAAATTAATTTACCAGGTTCACAAGAAGATTTTGAACACTAAAATCTTCAATTACATAGGACTATGTACTACATAATACAGTAAAGTTTTAATCAATTAAAATAAATGTCAAGCTACCATTATTTATCAGTATCAATTATTCAATTAATCTCCTATTAAAATCAATCAATATCTTGATTAAGATATTATAATCTTTTGTCTCCTCTATCATACCTGTTAAACATCGAATTAATAAGTTATTAATATTATAAAAAAAATGTAGAACTAACTTGGAAGATAAAACAAACAAGCATTATTTAGATGCATTCAACAATGCAACTAACCACATATAGGCTCCAAGAACATGTGTTCTTATCCATCTTGAAAATAATGATATTTTAAAGTTAAATATGTTTTTAGTTCTTCTAAAATACTTAAATTTTGGTTTTGATCCTTCAATTTTAAAACTTTTGGTTTAGGTCTCTTATTTTTTAAAATATCATGATTATAATTTTCAATATTAATTTAAGTTACATTAAATCAAGTTAGATCAATCATTATTAGAGAAAATTTTGATCATTTATAAATTATTTTGATAATAATCTTCAAATCATGATTAATCTATTTTGATTTAATATAACTTAAATTAATATAGGAACTATAATCAATATATTTTAAAAAATAAGAGACCTAAACTAAAGATTTTAAATTTAAAAAACCAAAACCAAAATTTAAATATTTTAAAGGGACTAAAAATATATTTAACCCGATATTTTAAGACTTTAAAGTTTCAAATCAAGTATTCATTTAGGTTTAGGTTTTAGCACTCTTTTTTATTTATATATATAGATTTTAACATTTTTTTATTTATATATATAGATTTTAACATTCTTTTTTATTTATATATATAATTCCAAAAGATCAACATTTTCTTTTTTTTACCTACAATGATGGAAATATTTTTACCTTTGTATTGCTAAACGAACAAATCTATTGTGTCCTTCAAAACTTTCAAACTGAGCAATAGAATAGTAATGTCTTAGAACATAATACCTGCCATTGCAACAAAATATTTACCTGCCATCACAATTTAGGATTTTAGGAAATAGCTAATTCTGGCAATCTAGCAAACTCATGGAGAATTTTGAATTGTATTTCAAGAAAACTGACGGTGCCAAAATTGTTCGAATACATTACTCTAAAAAGTCCCATCACAAAAAAAATGGTATTTCTACCATAAAAGCATACAATATTTTATTAAAAAGAATATTATAAAAAAAGGGAAAATGTGAAATATGATAAGTTATAATGTAAAAAAAAATATATTAAATGAATTATTATATAAACAAGAAGTAAAAATATCATATCTAAATATATATTAAATTATTATTATTATTATAATATAAATATCATTTTTAAAAAAAAAAGTAGTAAAATTTGGTACAAAATGCCGTTGATAGATTATTAACGAAAAAGAAAATATCGATTTCACTAGCTAAAATTATTATAGCTTCGTAATTAGGCAAGTCACTGATTTCCTTGATTGAATCTATAAATTGGTGGCTTCGTTAACTCATCATAAGTAACATCAAGGAAATTTAAATTGAATCACATACAGAAAATTATTAGAAATACATTAAGTAGAGGTGTCAAATTGATCTTATGCCTATGAGTTGGCCTATTTGATTCTGTATTTTAGTTTTAGGTTATATAACCCATTTAGAAGTAGGGCTTTTTTAAGCCCTAACTCACGTAACCCTTAATTTAAGGAGGCTTAGTGTGGGCTAGCCCATGAGCTAACTCATATAATTCTATTTTATTTTTTTTTATTTTGAACTTATTTAAAAGTAAAATTTTTAAGTCCTAACTCACGTAATTTCTAAGTTAGTGAAATGAATGTGAATTAATTCATATAACCCTATCTACCTCATTTGTTTTATAACTTGTTTAAAAATAATATTTTATATACCTTAATTTATATAATCCTTAAATTAAGTGAAATAAATACGACCTAATTTATTTTATAACCTTCTATTTTGTAGCTAAGTTATAAATAAGACTTTTAAGTCCTAACCTACATAACCTTCAAACTAAGTGGAATGAGTGTGAACTAGCTCATCTATTTTTGTAGCTCGTCTAAAAATAAAATTTTTTAAATTTTGACCTACGTAATTCTCAAACTAAGTAAGAAGCGTGTAAATTAACTTTTACAATACTATCTTATATTTAGCTTTTTTTTTCTAAAATTTTTTTCCTCTCTATTCTTTTCTCTCTTAAAATTTTACCTTTGATATTTTTATTGTACTAAAATATTATTTAATTTATTTATATTTCTTTTTTATATTTTTTATCTTTTTCTAAATATTTTTTCATTTATCTCTAAAATTTTCTTCCCTTCTAAATTCTTTTTATCTCTCAAATTTTCTCAATTTTTTATATATTTTTTTTATTTTTTTGTAAATATATTTATCTTTCCATATCTAAAATTACATTTTCTTTTCATTTTCTCATCATTTCTCTAAATTAGGGATGGAAGTAGACTGAGCCGAGTCAAACTTTAAGTATTTAAGTTTGGCTTGTTTAAAAATTTTAAGGTTAGAGTCCGTGTCTATTAGCTGTTAAAAATGTCTTTTTTTTTATTTTCAAGGTTTAGCAGGATGTAAAACTTACAAGACCTACGAACCTATTTACAAGCTTACATTTTAAAAAAGGCCAATAAATAGGCTTAAAACCTATATAAATAATTGATTAAAAAGGCTTGTAAGCTTAAAACCTACATGTTAAAAAGTCATTAAATAAGTCTAATATATATATATATATATATTAAAATAAATACTTTACAAATATAATACATTAAAATAAATATAATAAATATAAATATATATAATATATAAAGATAAATAGATTTCTCAATAGGTTAATAAGTCTAAATCTATATATTTATTAAACATAAGTCTAGCCAAATTAGACTTTGAACAAGTTCTGTCAGTAACCTTGTTCACTCTTATTCCTATTCTAAATTTTTTTACTAATTTTAATTTTTCATCTCTTTTTCATCTTGAGAGAGAGAAAGAAAAAAGAGAAGAAACAAATTATATAAAAAGATTAAAAAAATTAAAAGAAAAAATTTGAAGAGAAAAATTAAGCTCATTGATTGACCCACTTTTAGCCCTATGAACTTTATAAATGTGAACTTTTATGGGCTTGTGAACCATTTTGACCCTAACCCACATGAACTAGGATTGGGTTGGGTTGGATGAACCAAATTGATACCTATAACATTAAGTATGTATCAAATTTTTCATTTTTTTTATTTTCTAAAAAAATGTAAATTAATATTTTATTTTTTATTTTTCATTTTTCAACCAAAATAAAACATAAATTAAAAATCATATATAATAATAAAAAATTACATAAATATACTTCCAAACCAATATGAAGTCATACTTAATTAAGAAGATATTATTCATGTAGCCCTTGTTTAGTTTAAGAGCTATAAAAGATTAGAATGAAGTCAAGGCAAAGAAAATTAGTTAGATCTAAAAGCAAGAATGTTAATTACCATTCTTATTGTAATCATTTTTTTATTATTTTTTTTTATTTTTATTTATTAAAAATAAAAATAATTTTTATTTATTTTTTATTTAAACATTGAACATAGTATTAATTATTATATATATATATATGTTTATTTCTATTTAATGATTATAAATTATAATAGATTATTACACCTGATAAATAAGAAGATAAAAATAAATCAAAAAAGTAAACAATAATTTTAAGAAGTTAACAATATTTATTAATTTTTTAAAATATATATTTTTTATTTAAATTAATAAAAAGAAAGGAAAATAATAAATTTATTAACAAAGATACATCTGAATATTAATAAAATTTGTTTGTAAAAAGATTGAGTTCTATAATTTTTTTACTTTGAATAAAAAATTAAATTTGTTAAATCCCTATCCAAGAAAAGAAAATCTTTATTATATTTACATATAATTGAATTTTTAGATAAGGTAAATAAAGGAAGGGGTTGATTTACATTTGTATGTATATGGTTTCATTCTGATAAAGCATCCATTGTGCAAAACAAAGTCTCTCTAATCAGACAAAATTTAAAAAAGCAAATTCTATAAAATGTTGGATTTCACACCAATCATCCTTCCAATACAATGCATACAAAAGTATCCTAAACAGTGTTGGCAGCTTGGATTCTTGAGATATCAAGCTAAGTTCATTTTTAATTCTTTACAAAGCTCCATACCATATAAGAGAAGTTTAAGATGCTTGATTTCAAAGAATACCTTGTCCACTTTCATATGGTTTGCAAGAGTTGCACCAGTAGTTGAATCATACCCAAAAACTATATTCAAAACACCAGGTGGAAGACTAGCCTACCAAAAAGGTGTACATTAAGTTAAATCCCATAAAAAGCACAATACAACTGAAGTATTCTTCCATCCCTAAGGAAATTACTCCACAACTTTGGATGTGTTACTTGACATTATAAATTATATATGGCTAGTAAATCTATTGATGGGAAAGCCTAATATTGTGACTAAGCTAAGACTCTAGACGAAGAGAGTATCTAACCAATCATGCCAAGCATCCCTGCAGTAAGCAGGAAGCTAAGTCAAGACCAACATTATGCAGTAAGGCATCAATTTCAGGTCAATTGCCTTCTACAAAGCATCATAAAGACTTATGTCTTATATGGAACTAAATGTGAGCTTTTCATAAAATATTTTTGTAAAAATAATATAATATTTTTGTAAATAGAATATTTTCACAAAATAAACTTCATCTTAACTTTTTAAAAAAAAAATTAGAGTCACAGAGTCAAAAATACTTTGTAGGAAACTCTAACCTGACATAATGGACAATCAAAAATTATTTAGGGAAAACATTTGAATTTTCTAACTTCAACCATACCGGTACAATACATATCTTCAGCTCCAATGCAACTAAAATAGGCATATTGGTGATAATTCCAATTACAACAACATCCAAATGTTTCTTGAAACATGTGTTACATATTGGAAAGTATGAGAATTTATTTTCCAATTTTAAAACAAACAGGTCGTCTATGATAAGAAAAAAGAGTGCAAAAAATATTTCATACAAATTTGCTCAAGGGAAAAATAATATACATTAATTGACCAATTATTTAGACAAGAAGCCCTTAAATCCATATATGGTAGCCTGCATTTAGTTTCAACATCAATCCATCATGTTGGATGAGAAAAAGATCAACATAAATTTGATGGTTGGCTCCACAAAACCAGAACATACATGATATGTGGCACCTTCTGAGGCAATCTTGGCAAGGATATATAACCTTCAATTTGTTCATGACCTTTTAATTGCTATTATACACTTGATCATCACATGACTAATAATATCATTCATACAGAAACCTTTTAAACTCTCAACTTGTTAGGAGTTGAAAATACACTCTGAGTAAATCACCACTTCAATCTTGAAATTATAAATGTTTAGTCACTTTAGTTTTTGATTTTAAAAATGTCACTTTAATCCCTTACTTTTAGTTCTTAATTTTATCAAAGAGTATAGTAATAATGGAGAAAAGTGAATGTGATTTTATGGTATTTTTCAAAATGAAGGACTAAAGAGAATAAGAGTTATAATATCAGGATTAAAGGGGTAATTTACTGAATACACTTTAGTTGGGAAGAACTGACCTGAAGCATAAGGGTGAATCAAAAGCTTCTAAGAGGAGCATTTGGTTTTCTTTGACTGGGACTATACTAATCTTACTCAAAAAGTGTCAAGCAGACGCATAAATAGCAGCAACACACTATTTTCACTATTAATAAGTCGATCTCTTGAATCTCATATATTAAAAGGTATCTAGAGGTTGTCATCCATGTTTGATCTTATCCTAAGAACTATATTTGATAAATCTGCTAAATGGATGATGTGTAAATAAAAAATTACTATTTAGAGAATGGAACCAATTAATTCTACATATGAAGAAATTAAAACCAAATCTCATCTTTTATATGAAATTCAGAAAATCAATCTCCAAGATGAAAATAAACATTCATCAATTTTAAAAAAAATGGAAAGCATTATAAAATTATTATTCACCTTGGTTATCTAAACAAATGTAATGGCACACTATACTGGTGTAGAAGAAAGAAAATGACAAGACCTAATCAACAGAATTTGCTTTGTCTCTTATATCTATCAAAAACTAACTAAGAATAGAGGATAAAGATATTTCATTCACTGGAAAATTAAAAAATATTAGAACTTTAACTTTTTGATTTTCCAATTTTCCAATAATCTAAAAGAATAGCAGCAAAAATATAGAGTCATTGATGTGTGAGCAACCAAACAATTTCAAAATGATGAGACAATTGGTAATGAATAGATATGAATAACTTACTGATACTGAGAATAAGAATTAAGAGCAAAGTTGTTCATCTTACTGAGTTTAAAGAAACTCTTTGTTTCCGTTTGAATTTGAAATCCAATGTGCTAGGTTTTAAGAGGGTTTAAGGAACACAAATGGATGAAAAAATTCCAACGTGTATGGAAAAGATACATGATACTTAAAAACGTATAATGTTCGTAAAAGAATTTTAAAAATTTAAATACTTTTATTTTAAAGATATTTTATTTGAATGTAAAATTTAAGTTTTTATATTTTAAAATTTTATTTAGATGGAAGATTTAAAATATTTTAGATTTTTTTAGTTGGATAAAATAATTTGTTTTATTATATATAAATTTTATCTTTAAATATTGAAATAATTTTCATTTATTAATTATAAATATTAATAATTATGAAAAAATATAATTATTTTAAAATATAATATAAAAGAATAATATTTTATTTATTAATATTTTAATATTAGTAAATAAAATATTTAAAAATTTATGCCTAAATCAACAAAAATATTAACACTATTAATAAGATATTTTGTATGTACCTACAATTATTGATAAAATTAAATTTTTATAAATATATTATACATATATTTGTAGTTTTAAAATTATCATTAAATAATGATAATATTAAATTTTTATAAATATAAAATATTTATACTTATAACTTATTATATATTCATAAGTATAAAATATCTATATCTATAATTTTAATTACTATCATTAGAAATGTTCGTAGGTATAAGACAAATTTTTTGTTTTATATATAAATAAGGTGCACCCATGCAATGCACAGGCTAATTAGTATATATTGTTATGTTTTCTATATTTTCTTCCTACATAATAATAATAAATGGGCCAAATAGCCCAATAGGATTGGCGAACATATATACAAGACTGGGCAATATTATTATTAGAAAGCCTACAGTGTAATTGTTTATTTTTGGTTTCTACTTCCTTCGGTGACTAGTCGTTTGCTTGGCCATGTACTTTAAAAGTCTTACAGCATTGTCCTATTTTCAATCGAGTTTTCCAGAGTTATATACACATTGAGTCACATATACAAATATTTGTATCAATTATATCCGATATAAACTGTTAGATTTTATTTAAAAAACAATTAACAATTTATCTTCAAATATAATTGAATGTAAGCTATTTTTACATATAACTGAACCATTTGGCTAGCCAGAATCCATTGTCTTCCCAAAAGAACTTCCTACGGAGGAGTCAGACTCTCAAAATGATGACAATCTCTGATCTCCACTTGGATCACATTGCTTGCTTCATCTACGCCCTTGATTATGTCGCAACACTGTCTGCGTGGCGCCTGCTCATTCAACCATATTCATCATTAAGAAAATAGAAAAGAAATCCAGTCTACCAATAATCCATTTTATAAAATGTACAATGCAATCTTTAAGATTGTCGATTTTATGTTAACATTTATTAAAATTATTGTGCTTAAATCTTTTGTATTGTTTAATAGAAAATTAAAAAAATTTAAATATTGCATATTGTTTTATTTAAAAAATTAATTACTAATATACTTATATCCTACCTTTCAAAGGATACACTACTTTTTTTTCACCTACAAATATCATCATTTCCTTTCCAGGAGGGAAAGAAGAGTATCCATATCTGGATAACAGTCACATTTTTCAAAGTTAAGTTGGTGATAGAATTAATTCATACTATAAATATGATTCAACTAATGAAAACATTACATATGTGACGTTATGTGTGTAACACTATTTTATAGATTATACCATTTACCTAACATTTTCTCGCAATTTAACTGACCAATAACATCAAAATCATTTTCTCAATCAATTTTAAATAATAAATTGAAGCCAAGCTAAATTTGATGTCTTACATGTACTTGAAAAAACAGTAATTAATGGCACAATCAAATTTATGTGCCGGCAATTATATATATAAAAATCTTGCTTCAAAATTTTCAATGCATATCTTTCTAAAACAAAAAATTGTAAGAAAGGGATTCATAGATGGTGTTAGGAGGCAATAAGTAGGAAGAAAAGTCTAAATATTTTAATCTCTTTACCTTTTTCCACCGTTCAGGCATAAAGTGTGAGGCAGTGACGTTGACGTATTGAACTTCAAAGGCCGGCGCCGAGCAATTAAAGTATTTCAATAAAACGTCGTACCTCTTATACGCTGATCGGGTCCGTTCCTTCTCGCCCACATTATCAACCCGATCCAGAAAAAACCAGAGAGGTCTATTGCACGGGTCGAAATTACCGGTTCGGGTATTGAATGTAAACGGTTCACTGCTCCAAGTCCGCCACGTTTTGAAAGTCTGGAACGGCGTTTGCAGCTCACTTGACGTCTGAATAGAAGGGTAGAGTTGCACGCTGTAACCCCAAGAAACTGAGATTGACCAATTCCTACGCGGGTCATAGCATATACTCTGTTGGAGGGTCCGACCCGGATCCATTTTGTAAGCGGATACTAGCTTCTTTAGGGACACGAGCCGGGTCGTGTTTGGGAACATTGGCTCCACGTAGTCGAGGTGGTGCAGTGATACCAGTGCCGCCACTGGGTGCGCCGCAAGTAGCCCATATGGGTAGCCACGTATATCAATCTAACGGTAATGAATGAGAAAGAAAATTAATTAGAATTGGTGTTATTTTATTTTCGAATTTTTCATTAAATGATGCATTAAAATGGTCATTCAATGGGACTTCAAGTATTCCAAAGGATTTTTTGTCCAATTCAGATTCGGCTCAAAATTTTTCAAAATATCAAATAATATTTGAAAAAAAATTAATTCCTGAACCATTTGTTTGAACTTAATAAAATATTTTTTGTAATTTTTTTAAACTTTTCAAAAATATTTATTTTTAATTTTACGATTTTCTTTTAAACATTAAGAAAATTAAATTCTAATAACATAGATAAATAATATTTATTTTATTTTGTTTCAAAATTAACGCTTGCCAAATTAATAGCATTAACTTGACGTCATTAATTTCTTTGACCCAATGAATTTTTAAAAATCAATGCACTACCAAAATTGAATTTATTTTTTTAAAAATCAATGCACTACCAAAATTGAATTTATTTTATATTTAAATAAAATTTTAGTATCTAAAAAATAATATTTTCGTATCTAAAAATTAATTTTTATATTATCAATTTTTACTATACAATAAATATTTATTAAAACTCATAAAAATTAATGGTAATATAAATACTATAATTTTAATGAAATATATTATTTTTTAATTTTGATATGAAACTATTTTATTTATTTTTAATTTTAATATAAAAATTAATAAATTGATGGTAATTACTATTTTGTTATTACCAAAGTGAAGAGAAACTAATAAATATCAAAATAAGAAATCGACGATAATAATAAAAATAAATTTATAATATATTTTTATTTTATTATTTAAAATAATTAATTCTAAATTTAAAAATTTTTAAATTTATTATTTATTATTATTTTTATTATATTTTTTTATTATTTAAAAATATTAATTGATAAAAACATAAATAATATAATAAAAAAAATTAAATTAATTCAAGAATAATTTTATTTAAAATTATTTGATTAGTAATTCTCATATATAATTATATTTTATCAACTTAACCGTTAAATCAATAAATTATATTATATAGATTATTTTTATAAAATTTTATAAAATTTAAAAAATATTTAATATTTTATTAAATAAATTTAAATTAACGAATATTATAAAAAATATATTATCTGTTAATTTAAATTTATTCTTTAAAATATAAAATATTTTTAAATTTTATAAAAATTTATAAAAATAATTTATATAATATAATTTATTAATTTAACGATTAAATTGATTAAATATAATTATATATAAAAATTATTAAATAACTTTAAACAAAGTTATTCCTAAAATAAATTTATCCTTTTTTAATAAAAAATTATATAATAATTTTGAACATTAAATTATATAATAATTTTGAACATTAATAAAAATATTAAATTTTTTATTTATATAAAATAATTTTAAACGATAAATCAAAAAAATATTAATTAATTTTATTAATTTACATAAACCATAAATCAAAAGAATACTAGTTAACCAAGAAAAGTGCATACCTGATGAAAACCAAGTTCTTTAGTAATGGGAACACCAATCTCATTAACACACGCATGAACCCTCTGATCGGAGCCATATAAACTAGCATAGCGCTCAATGCATCCATCAAAAATCTTCACCAGCGCCGCTGCCAAAGGATAGCTGACGGCAAATCCGCCGCCGCCGTAAGCCAAGCCGTAGGAATGTATGACGTTCTGTTCCACGCTCTCCGAGTTGCCACCAATATAGTACATTTCATTGTGGTCATATTTTTCCAGCACCGTAACCAAGTTCTCCGTGAAGAAAACGGTGTCGTCGTCTCCCATCACAAACCACCTCACATTTTCTAACCCTAGCTCAAAAGTCTCCTTCAAAATTCGTGCTAGGCGAATCGCTGATCGTGATCCGTAATCGCACGTGTACTTGAACGAAGACGTGTTGCCGGAAACCTTATATGACGGTAACGTCTCCGGCCATATCTCGTTGGTCGGAATATCCTCTTCCAGCCAGATGAAGCCTCTAGTGACGTTAGGTCGCCACCAGAATTCAGTGTAATGATAGCGATTTTTCCATGTTTTGGTAGAACCGCCAATACCGAACACGATGTGGGAGATGTTGGTTGGTTTGCTGTTTTGGAAGATGAATGAGTAATGTAATGGTGAGTGATGGTAATTATGATAAGAGAGGGAAAGGTAAAAGAAGAGGAAGAGAAAAAAGAAGCATAGGGCGAGACCCGTTTTGAGGAAGAGTGAAAGGAGGTCATTCAGTTTGACGGTGGGAAAGATAACGGATTTTGAAGCCTTATTGAGAGAGTGTTGGTGAACATTCTGGAAGGAAGAAGAAGAATACATTTTGAAAATGGAAATGATGTGGTTGGTTTTGAATATATAGGGATTAGTGAATGGACTTTGGAGGCTATATAGAAGGAGAAGCCACCATCCTTTCTATTTAATGGAGTTCCAGACAAACAATTTATAATTAGCTTGTGGTGAGACTTAAAAATTCCGTGAGACTTAAAAATTCTAAAATTTCTAAAAAAGATTTTTAAAGTTTTTGAAAAAGAAATAATTTGCAGATGATATTAATCTTTGAATAAAAGAAAACTTGAATTTAATAGAAGGGTTTCATTTTCGAGTTTTGAAGTAATTGGAATTGAAATGAGATTTTAGCGTAATTTGTAATTATTAGGAATTTTGGGATAATTGAGTAATTATTGGAAATTTTGGGGTTTATTTAGTGATTACGGGATTTTTATGAATTATTTTTTATTATTGTGAAATTTTATGAATTATTTTTTATTATGGAATTTTATGAATTATTTTTAATTATGGAATTTTATGAATTGGAAATTTTGGGGTTTATTTAGTGATTACGGGATTTTTATAAATTATTTTTTATTATTGTGAAATTCTATGAATTATTTTTTATTATGGAATTTTATAAATTATTTTTAATTATGGAATTTTATGAATTTGGGGTAAAATGGTAATTTCTGGCCTAGGGGCATTTGGAATTTTCCAGGGGCAGTGTGGGTATTTTGCATAGCAGGGACCTACTGGGAATTTATGGATCTGAGAGGGGCAGTATGGGTATTTTTGAATAATGGAAAAGTGTGGGTAGAATTTATGGATCTGAGAGGGGCAGTATGGGTATTTTTGAATAATGGGAAAGTGTGGGTATTTTGCATAGCAGGGACCTACTGGAAATTTATGGATCTGAGAGGGGCAGTATGGGTATTTTTGAATAATGGGAAAATGTTTCAAAAATGTCTCCCTCAGGATTCGAAGAGGGGATATTGAGGTAAGTTTGGAGGCGCTCCAACCACTAGGATTAGCACTCCTTTGGGATCATGATACCCAAATTTAAATTTAAAGTTACTTTTACGTGGCTTGCATGAAGTTGCATGGCATACATTTATAACAGAAATGAGAACCACTTGTTATGCCATCTTCTTTCACGTAGTAGTCGCGCCTGCGGGTGTTGCAACAACAATGTAACCTTGTCCAGATGAATTAGCATGACCCCTGAATTTGTTAACTCTCTGTTTTGATCATTGTATTCGAGTTTACAGCACCCATAAGAGTAAATTGAATGTTCATTCTTCCTCATAAGGAAAGAGACTAACCCTGTAACTGCGCCTCCCCATTCACTGGTTGTCCCCTTTCACAGTCTGAATGACTTTGATTCTGTCATGGGGTTCCATATGAGTAATAGGTGGTGGAGTTCCTACGCATAATTCGAAGATTCGTTAGCTGAACATGCTGCCTGAACACCATTTATCCTGAGACTAGGCCATTCTCTTGCATGTGGTTCGTTGTTCGACGAGTTCCTTATTTGGAATCCACTCTTTAAAAAGCGTTGCCATTCGCTCCAGGCCTTGGATATTCAAATGCATGTATATGCATAGATTGCATGCATGGAGATATCTCGAGAGATCGTGGGTGTGGGGATTTATTGATCTGGATGGCTGCCTCTACCAGAACATGAAAGCATGGCATCCCTCATTATGCATGAAACGCTTACTGCTGTTTTGGCCCTTGGCCACTTAGCCGTATATTGATCCAATAAGAACGATACTCATTTGTGGAAACAGAGTGCCTATGTTCCCCTTGACCATAGTAGGACTACCGTATCGTTCGATCTTAGAAAAAAAAAAGTGTAACACCACCTCATCCATGATTATGCTCTCTCTCTAATATTTCAGGCAATAGTCTTCTATATACTCTTAGACTTGGAGGCATAGGTGCATACGGCAGTTCATGTAAAACCCCAAAATTCTCGTATTCTCTCGATGGGCACTAATGGTCTCTGGACGTGCGACATTTCTTGGCTATAGTACGAACCCCACTGAGGTCTATATTAGTCCTATTGGATTCAGACCTGGAAAGTGAAAACTAAAGAATCGCTTGGTGCTCTTAATATACGACGCTTGCTTCTACAACCAGCGTGACTCACGAGATGACCAGCTGATGCATGTTTGACATTGGCACCATTGACCTAGCGAATGGGGGAAGTCCTTTAGTTTGGCAGCAAACACGTAGGGTGTGCGTTGACTCAGGACCAACTTGTGGGCTTAGGTATGCATGATACACAAGCCTGCTCAGGATCGAATCACCAGTTTCAGCGACCTAGCCGTTAATACTGAGTGAGGCTTAGTTGGTTGACAACTTGAGATGCCTAGACTGTGGTGTCATCGAACGTCATGCGAACCCTATAGGCTAAACAGGAACTCACTCCTCTTCCCGCAATGGATGAAACCACTCAGGGCACATATTACAACCCACGATAATTCAGTGCTATATACAATATATCTCTACCACATGCCAAGATCAACATTCTGTGATAGAATTATTAGATTATTGGTTTATTATTACTTAGACCAATTCATTATGCACTTAACTTTAGTCGCGGTAGCGCGCTTATCAACTTGCTGAACTCACAAAGGAGGAAATATTATTCGAATTTACAATGAGAAATATCGTCATGCATGGGAGATATGCTAGATTATCTAAGCCACGGTCTTATGCATGTGAAATCTTGAATTGAAAATGTTGATAAGCGACCCTAGATGCATGCAGCTGTGATGGATCTTAGGCGATGGTTAAGAATAGAGGCATTATGCACTGATATTTCTAAAGGCATGTGAAAATCACACCATGAAGATATATCAGAGAATTTGCAACCTAACCTGGACTAGCTGTGACCTTCGATTGGCTAGCCACACTCTAACGCCGAATCTTTGTTGTTTCTACTACTAAGAGGGATGAGGGTTCCAACTTCTTCCGCCAAGACAGCAGATGTGGATCTTTATCTTTCCGCTCCTCGATTCTTTGTAGCATGACGTGCTTTTAACTGGCTAGAGAAGAACCAGAAAATTAATGACGTGAGATAGTTGCCTCCATTTCCAAGATGCCGTGGCTAGGAGACGTCTTCTTCAAGAATCCTGGTGTGTTTGCGGCAAGCTTTAGCGTTCCCCTCCATCTCTGGTGATTAAGAAAAAATGCCACGATCTTCTCACTGCCCAGACTCCAAGAAGCCTCTTCCAGTCGAGTCCCCCCGTTTTCTTTTTCTTTTTTCGTTTTCTTTCTTTTTTGTTAGCAAAACTGTTAAAAAGTTCTGTTAAAAACTATTTTCTTTTTATTATTTTTTTTTTATTTTTATTGAATTTTAATTCCATTCTTGCTTTGTTTTTTCTGTTTTCTTTTATTTGTTTTCAATTTTCTATTTTCTATTTTCCAGATTTTTATTTTTATTTTTTATTTTTAGATTTTTTTTCTTATTCTCTTTTTCAGTTTTTATATTTTTTTCTTTTCTTTAATTTTTGCTTAATCTTTACCTTTTTGTTTTGTAAATTTTCTTATTTTTAATTTGTTCTTTTTTATTTTCTTTTTCTTTCTTTTAATTTTTCAAAAATTTTTTATTTTCTTTTCTTTTTCTAGATTTTAATTTCTTATTTATTTTCTATATTTGTTTTCAATTTTATTTATCTTAAATTCAGATTTTATTTTTATTTTAATAATTTTTTAATTTAATTTTTATTTTTTCATTTTTCTTAGATTCTTTCTTTTTTATTTTTTTTTTAATTAGTTTTTTATTTATTTATTCTTTAAATTAGTATTGATTTTTTGATTAATTTTAATAATTGGAGACCTGATGTTTACATTTAGGGTTGTCTCTGAACCCGCATTCCGTCTCTACGAAACCTTTCCATAAACATTTGGTGTTGGTCTGAGCATAACCCCTACACACCTTTGTCTCCCCTTCTATCTTCAGTATTAGATTTCTCCACAGTAAATCAAGAAGATCTTTGTTAAAAAATATATAATAATAGTTAAATAATTATTCAACTAATTTTATAAAAAAAATCACCATCAAATCCTTTGCTAGTTCTCATCTCCATCACCATAGACTCGTCCATAATCATCGCCAATGCCACCAGCAACCGCTACTAGGAGCCATTATTTTGCTCACCAAAGTCTCGGTTAAGAACAAATTCACAAATCCCCAAGTTAATTTTAGAAGGGTAGAAATAGGATATTGGAAAAATTATTTTTTAAAAAAATAGGTAGTGAGTGTTTTACCTTCTTAGAAGCTTATCATAGCTGTTCCTTCATCAGAAATCTCCTCTCCACCACCACCACCCTTTCACCCCTCTTTTCTCCAACAAAATTGAGTCTGTTCACCTATTCTCATCGCTTTTCCTCAAATCCAATTAGTTCGAGCTCCACCATGGAGGTCAAGACTCTCGAAGGTCACCGTTCTTCTCCAAGATTGCACCATTCTTCTCCGGTCATTCTCTTGCACCATTCTTTTCCGGTCATTCTCTTTGTGAATGGTGGCTATCCCCTAATAGAGAAGATGTCGTTCTACTTTCTCACGTTCTCCATCATAGTCGTGACCACATCTTTCACCAAAGCCACCGCCAAGGATGGCTATAGCTTCCTCCCCTGGGGAAGGAATCCCTAAACCCCTCCAATCAATCTCCTCCAGCTACGATGCCGTTACCAAATCTCACTTAAACCCTAAATTCCTAAATCTCACTCTTTACCCTTTCTTAGACTAAGAAAGCTCATATCCTAACTAAAATGGATGAAATTTGGAAGGATCTATTTTTGTTCAAAAATAAAACAATAACATTTTTGTATGTCTAAATTAAATTGGGTGCAAATTAATGATAACCTTGTGGCTTAGCCCAAATGGTTAACTTAAGCCCAAATGGTTAACTTAAGCCCAAATGGTTAACTTAATGTGACCTAACATGTAGGTAATGACTTTGAAACCTGATAGGTTACATTTCTTATTTTTATTCTTTTTTAATTGGGTCAGGATTAATGAACAAAAATAAACCTTTACAACTCATTTAGATCAAGTCCATTTTTTTCATTTTATATCTTTATAAAATAAAATTAGCCTTTTTTAAGGAGAGTTTGGTTTAAATTTAATAAGATAAATTAAATTTAGAAAATAAAAATTTTAAATAAGAAATATCAATGAAGATAAAATATTATTTTCCAACATACAATTCATTCTTTACAATTTTCTTATGTAGATCCTACCTCAATTCTTTATTTCTTCTACTAAAATGTAAATTTGTTTTATGATTAAATTAAATTTATTTTTCCTCATTATATCATAATAAATATTTTTTTCTTTTCTTTTCTTTTTTAAACTTTATGCAACGAGCTTTTAATACAGACAGATAAGAGACCCTACCGTCTTGTATTTTAAAAATCGTATAAGTTCAGGTACAACCTTTGCTTGGTTTGAACCTTATGCACATGTGGGGTTAGAAAGATTGAGTAAATGTTATATTTGATTTAATAAAAGCCTCATTTAAATATATTTTGATGTTGAAAATTAATTTTTTAATATTTTAAAATTTTAAATCTCATGCAACAAGCTTTTAACGCGGACAAGTAACATATCCTATCATTTTGTTTTTTACGAATTCCAGCGCAACTTTTACTTGACTTGTACCTTGTGCTTACTTGGATTTAAAACCTTAATATATTTTCACAAATTATCAATCCTCTAAATACTGTATTTTTTAAAGATTAAGAACTATGTTGTCTTGAATTTTCCACTGTACCAAGAAAAATGCGTGGGAGCAGAATCAAGTTTTGTCAGACTATTTTCGTAAACTTATTTATTTTTATTCTATTTAAGGACCAGAATATTTTTAAAAGTATTAAAATTACATAGGGTACCATTTTTTGAAATGAGCAAATGAAATGTTAATATCTTTCCTATTCATAATCAACTTTCAAACCTAAAACTCTTCCCCTACCAGTGTTTTTCCAAATATTTTTCTTTAAAATAAAATTTGGAGGTGACTTAATAAATTTTAAAATTTGTCGGATTTGTCATTTCATCATAATTTCGGTTACGACATCTTGTAATTATTTATATTTCATGACCATTCATAATTAATCTCTTTTGGTATAAATCTATGACTTGTAAATTTTGGGTTCATCTTTATCAATAATTTTCTTTTATCTTTTTTTATATAAATATTTAACTTATTCTAGTGATCTTTCTATTTAATATAAATTATTTTATTTATATATAAATATATATATATATATATTTAGTACATTAATTTTAGAGGTTCTTAAAATTAAAATAAATATTTTTTAATTTTTTATTTTAGATCTCACGTAACGGACCTTAAAATATAAATATGCAATCTTCTTCATCATTTGTATTTCTTGAAATTGTAAGGATTTATAGTGCATCAATATGTTCGTCTTAAATCTCGTGCATATATGGATCTAAAATATTTTAGCATAAAAATTATATTTAATTAATTATTAAAATAATTTTTAATTTTGAATCTAACATAATAAGTCTTGAGATATGAATGTGTAGTCTTGTTCATCATTTGTATTTTTTGAAATTGTAAGGGTTTATCATGTATTGGTATGTTTGCTTTAAATCTTATGCATATATAGATTTAAAACATTAATTAAAATATAAAAATTAAATTATATTTTATAATTAAAGATTATCCAAATTCTTTTTCAAAAATTTAATTTTGAACAAAATTTATTCATTATAAATCTCTTTCTCAAATAATAAAAAAATTAAATTTATTTCCAAAATATTTCTTTTACAAAAAAGTTTTCCCAAAATTTATAAAAAAAGATTTCATCAAATTAATCTTTTGTAGAAATATTTCTTTAATAATAAAAAATAAAATTTATTTTCAAGAAAAATCATTGGTTTATAAATTTTGAGAAAATTAACAAATAGAACAACATAAATCTTGAATTTTCCGTCACATGAGATATGTAAAAGCAAGATAAAAAATTGTATTTGGCTATGTTATGTACATATTATATTTTATTAAATTATTTGGCGTATATAAACTATTTAAATATTTAATTTTTATATTAAAAAAATCAATCAATTTTTCTTCAAAATTATTTTAAAATTGCATGTTTAACTTTAGATATCATTCTTTAAAATTGGTGAATAGGACATCTTTTCTATTTATTCTATTTATAACCACTTCTGAATCTAGAGTTCGTAAGAATTTGTTTAAAATTACTAATTTAAACAAATTTTTATTTAAGGATTCACCACCCCTTGATTTATGTTGCGACAAAAAATGTTACAACAAAAAATATGAGAACAATAATGTATAAAAAAGAGAAAAAAATATTAAAAAAGAACATACACAAAAAAGAAAATTTTCTTCTAAAAAATAATATATATATATATATATATATATATATATACATATATATATATAACATTGATTGAAAAATAGAAATATAACATCATGCATAATTTACAAGGAAAGTAAAATAAAAAATTAATTCATAATTTATCATATCTAAAAGTTTATTTCTTTCTATTTATATTAGTTAGTTAGAAAAATAATAAAAGTGTTCGTGTATACAATTTATAATGAAAAATTGATTCAAATTCTTAAATCAACAAATGTACTAAAAACCAAAAATAATTGATTTAATATATATATATATATATATATATATATAAAGTTGAACATTAATTAATGAAGTTCAATAAATATAAAGTCAAATTTATTTATATTTTAAAAAAATATCAAAACTTAATAAAAATAAAGAAAAGTAAAAAATAAAAATAAAAAATAAACTAATGATTTAATTCACCAATAAGAAAGGAAGGATGAGAAGGAATAGCAGCATGACATAGAAACACACATGTAAATAATTTCAGAGAATGAGAGAAAGAAAAGAACGTTGCAGAGGAACGAATATATATATATATATATATATATATATATATATATATATATATATATATATATATATATATATATATATATATATATATATATATATATATAAGTCAGGATGCATTAATATCAAGTATCAAATTTTAATACTTATACTAACTTAATAATCTTATTTAGAATGCAAAATTTATTAATCCAACCGTTAAATCATGTTACAGTGTCTTTATGATCTTGTATATCAAATTTCAAGAATTTAGGAAATGTGTAGGTATGTTATTAAACTATTGATATTTATATATATTTAAATAATATATGAGCCGATAAAATAAAATTATGAAATGATGTATTTATCAATTTTTGTTTTGTATGAAATTTTATATACATGATCTACTTGATAATAAATTTTAAATCAATGGTTAAATTGATAAATTTTGTATTATATATAAAATTATTAAGTTAGTGTAAGTATTAAAGTTTGACACCTAGAGTCAACGGATCTGACTATATATATGTAAAGAGAACTTCAAAAAGCTATAATCATCCAAAATTTTCTTTTGTTAGAATAATTGAACTTAAAACTAACTAATTAAGACAAGGTTAAACTATTAACTTATTAACATTGTTAATAAAAAAATTTAAATAAAATAAAATATTGGATTACCCAAAAAAATTTTAGAATACAACACACGCTACGGTAGGGTTTTTAGATTGCTAAAGATGAAAACAAAAATGTTGAAAAATTTTAAGATCTTTGTTTCATTGTTGTTTATTTCCATTGTTACTATCTTTTGTTATGTTTTATTTTTGTATATGTTCAACATCTAAACTATGATTGTTGGACTATGTTTAGTTTATTTATTATTGTCAAGTAACTTCTAGTATATGATGAATGCATATGAAGTTAGTCACAAAATGATGGATATCTTGATAAGGAAAAAGAGAAAAACTAAATTGGTTAACTACAAAATCTGTAACTAGACTTGACATTTTTTTCTTTTTGTTCTACTTCTATTGCATTCTTCGTTTTCACCAATTTTTTTCCTTACCTCTTTTAATTTTTGTGTTCTTATGATTTTTTAGCAATGAATGCTGAAATCTTTAGCAATGAATGCTGAAATCTTCAATATTTGCATAAAAGATAATAGCGTACCATTTTTTTAAAAACAAAAGCTGTTTTAGATTTAAATAAAAATCTCTAAAAACACTAAAATCGAATTACATTGCCTACAAGGTCTTCAAAAACTCAGAATGAGTCGCAACTCTAGTTATTTACACCAAATAATTATAATGGCTTTAGAAAATCGCTGAAAAGGTAAGGAAATTTTAAAAGGTAATGAAGGAAATCGAGCATTTTGAAACAAACCCTATCAGCATTCAATTCTATCCGATCTTCTCACTTTTCTTAATTAATTTTCTTTAAAGAATATAAATGAAAATAATAATATTAAATATTAATAATAATTTGGAAATCATAAAAATAAAATAAAATAACACTGTTTGCTTGGTCACGTTCTTTCTTTCTCAAACTACAAATAAATCACCGTTAATGATGAGGAACCAAGTTCAAGAGATTTCGATCAGTAAACTTTTTATTTTTTTAATTTCCTTATGGTAAACTATTATACCTGAATAATTGATTTATCATATATCTCTATCTCTTTCCTTAGTGATAGTTATACAAACTATTTCACTTGTACTTTCTTCACCACGTACATCACATTTTCTTCCTATTCATCTTCATCCCCTCAGAATCCCAAATCCCAAGTCCTATTTTTTTTCAATTAAAATTTCTTATGAATTAGTTTTGTTTTATTTAATGAAAAATTATCAGATTTCTTTTTTGAAAAACCAATAACTTTTCACATTACTTATCAGTTTTTAGCTTGGGGTAATCTTAGGCTTTGAGAGGGAATTGCTTTTTGCAACTTTAAATCGTACCCTCTTCCTGTTATCTATAATTTCAAAATTTTCATTTTCAAATATAAAAATTAATTTTTAAAAATTTAATTTTAAAATTATTTTTTACTCAAATTAAAATTTTCGAATAAAATTTTAAATTAATTTTTGAAATAATTTTTAAAAATTCTTTCTAGAAATTTAATTTTAAAATTTATTTTTTATATTTTAAAATTAAAATTTATATTCAAAATACATTTTAATTTTGGCATGTAAAACATATTTTAGAATTTTAATTCAGCGATTTATATTGGGTCCTTTTGGGTTCCTAGGCAGATTGGGCCATCATGGGTCCTTTTGGGTTCCTAGGCAGATTGGGCCATCATGGGTCCTTTCGATTCATCAATTTAATCAGATTTCAAGTCAAGCTCAACATGGGCCCATCTCTTCCACTTCGAGCCCAATGAACCTAGAGCCGGGGTTGCTGGATATTTCCATTAATATTTGGGTTCTAATATGTTTTTTTATTCAGCAGCAGACATTTCCTATATAATAGTTCTAATATAACTGATACTAATTGATAATAACATTTGTAATAATAAATAATGATAGAGAATGTGATTCAATTTTTTTTTATTTTTAAATATGTTACTCAGATCATATTTACTTATTGCTTTATCTTTTTATAAATTTATTTATTTACTTTTTATATAAAAATTATTAAATTTATCTATTTTTGTTTTTTATATTTTATATTTAAATATATTTTTTATTTTTTATTTTTATACGACAGATCTTAAATACATGTGTATAGTATTCTCTATTATCGATGCGTTGTAGGAATTGTAAAGATTTAAAGCGAAATAATTATTTATTTTAAATTGTCTGTATAAATAAATTTAGAATATTATTTAAATAAAATAAAATTATATTTTAAATAAATATTTTAATTAATTATAAATTTTAAATAACAAATGTTAAATATATATATATATATATATTATTTTTTTCTACTATTAAATATTTTTAAAATTATAAATGCTTATAATGTAATAATTATTTATTTTAAATTTTGTCTTTATGAAATTTTAATATTATTTTAATATAAAATAAAATTTATTTTTATATCATAAGTAAATATTTTAATTTTAAATTTTATGTAATAAAATTTAAATGTATATATGAATAGTGCTTTTAACCATCACATGTAATTATGGCTTGAATCCAATTATATCTAAATTAAGAATATTATTTTAATATAGAATAAATTAATATTATATTAAAATAAATTAGATAGTTTAATATTTTAGTTTATAGGTTTAAATTTGGACATATTATCATAAAAGTCCACCATCATAAGAAAATCAACAATTTTCAAGCTTTAAGTATAAAAATATCTTTTTTTTTTTCAAAACAACAAAGTGTAGATGCATAAGATCTACTCCAAGATCCATCTATTTTCTATCATGAACACTTTAAAATTTTTCTCATGACCTCTCAAAACTGCCCAAAGCCTCAAAATAGATTTTAAAAAAAAAATTTACCGATTAAATTATTCCTAAGGTGTTTAGAAGCACTTTAATCCATCCAAATTTCATTTTACCTTTTAAAAATTACTAAAAATGGTGATACTCATTTTGAATCATTCAAAGGTAGCCTTGATCCCTCATGAGTCCAAACAAAAAGAGATCTATGGATTTTAGATAAAGGATCCACAAAAAAAGAAAACCAAACATAAAAAATAAGATTTAAAGCTTAAAAAAATAAAGTAGAAAATTCTACTTGATGGAGACTTGATGTGGGGTTATGGTTGGGATGTGGTGGCTAAATCTAGTCCTCCTTGATGGTACACAAAGAGATTCTTAATTAAAGTGGTGGCCCTTAGTATGTAGAGCTTGATTTTAACTTAAATCTCTAAGATGGAAACTTAAGCTTAAGGTGAAAAGTTAGGATTTTTTGGATTTGGTTTAACTTGGAGAGTTTGGAGAGATTTTATAAGTGTTTAGGGAGTGAAATATGAACTAAATTGGGTCTTCCAAGGGGCTTAATAATTTGGCCAAGTAAGGGAAAGTAGGAATAATTTTTCACTTAAGGGTATTTTGAAAATTCTGCGTGAAATTTCTATTTTCTAAAATAATTCAAAATATGAGAAATTATCCTTTTAGAATTAGATTAATATAAATGAAGCTAAATTTTTTACTAATCAAATTTATTTTACCTTAAGAATGGTTAATTTTAATTAATCAAAATTAATTGATCTTAACTATGATTAAAGAAATCTTTGCATTTATGGTTTATTTTTTTGTATGTACTTAAATTGACTTTATATGTTGACTCATGGCCATGTTTTTCACATATAATTTTCATGCACACTATGAAGTCCACTCTAGAAATTATTTTTTTATTTTTAATTTCTAATCTTACTTAATTTTATTCATTTTTAATTCCTAATCTTACTTAATTTTAATTTAGAAATTATTTATAACTTTAAAAGTTCATCATAAAAATTTATGCATGTTACAAACAAAATTATTTTTATAATAAATTTTGACACATTACACAAAAATCATTTTTGTTTTTAAAAAATCATAGAATTCCTCTTCTATTTTTAAATACATTATAATTAATTCAAAAAATTTAAAATTATTGAATGATTAAAATACAAAAATTTAAGATAATATTAAAAGAATAAGAACAATAAAATAAAATAATATATTAAAATTTTCAATAAAAATTTAATCACCTGAATTATTAAAAGTAGAATAAAATTAATTTATTAAAATAATTTTTTGAATAATTAAAAATAAAAAATAAAAAATAATTCTTGTAATTAACTTTTTTGAATTTCTTATTATATTAAACTTAAGTTAATTATCGTCGTTTTAAATATATGAGATTATAATTTATTTATTTTATGTTACAATAAATTTTTTAAAATTTGTATATTTAAGTATATAATAATTTTAAAAGTTTACTATAGTTGAAGGATTTAATTGTATTGTAGTTATATAATAAAAACGAGTTTGCTTGATGATTAAGATATAGAAAGTTTTCTGCATTGAAACAAAATATATATTAGGAGTAGTTTTGTTAATTTAATAAAAAAAATTGAGATTTTTTATGTAACATATTTATAAAGTATGAACCTTTTAGATTTTGATAATAAAAGAAATTTTGTAAAAGCGATTCAAAGTAGAGGGAAAGTTGGAATAATTTGCTTTTAGAAAAAATATATAATCCTGCATATACGAATACGATATTCTCATGATAAATTTATAAAATTTTAATAAAAAATTATTTTATATAAATAATATAAGTAATTTAAATAAAAATATATTCAGATGACGCAACTTAAAATAAGTTACCTTATCCTATTATCATTATATATTTATATAAGTGATTATATATATATATATATATATATATATATATATATATTAATTTTATTAGGATTCTATCATTGTTAATGAAAATAATTTTATTTTTAATAGTTATTTTATCACATTATTTTTTTAAAAAAATTTAAATTTATTATTTTAATAGTTTAATTAATAAATTTTATTATATAAATTATATTTACAAAATTTTATAAAATTTAAAAGATATTTAATATTTTATTAAATTATTTTACTTTAACAGATAAATTTTTTTTAATATTTTTAATTTAAATTTATTTAATAAAATATTAATTTTTTAAAAATTTTTTATAAAATTTTGTAAGCATATTCTATATTATAAAATTTGTTAATTTAATATTAAATTGATAAAATTTAATTATTTAAAAAAATATTCAATAAAATAGTTTATAATGAATTTACTATTAAAGTAAATTAATCTTTATATATATATATATATATATATATATATATATATATATATATATACAAAAGTTAAAATTCGTTAGCATCAAGTCTAAAATTTTAATACTTATATTAATCTAATAAATTTTTATAAAATACAAAATTTATCAATTTAATTATTAATTTAAAAAATTTTATCAAGTAAATTATGAATATAAAATTTTGTATAAAATAAAATTAATAGATATTTTATCGTAAAATTTTATTTTAAAATCTAATATTTTATTTAAATATATGTAAATATCAATATTTGAATAATATACCTACAAATATTTAAATTACTTAAAATTTAATATATGTAATCATAAAAATATTATAAAGAGAGAAAAAAAAAGAGTTAGGATAGAATCTATTATACCATATTTAAAATTTTAATATTTATATCAACTTAATAACCTTATATAAAATACAAAATTCATCGATCAAACTGTTGAATTAAAATTTATTATCAAGTATATTGTGTATATAAAATTTTATATAAAACAAAAATAAATAGATAGACTTTATTTTAATGATTTATATATTATTTAAATATATGTAAATATCAATAGTAGAATAACATACCTACATATTTTCAAAATATTTAAAGTTTGATACACATGATCATAAATATATTATAACATGATTCAACAATTAGATTGATAAATTTTATATTTTATATAAAATTATTAAATTTGTATAAGTGTCAAAATTTGACATCTAATGTTAACATATATATATATATATATATATATATATATATATATATATATATATATATATATATATATATATATATATATATATATATATACGAGGAATCAAGTTATTTTAAGAGTAAATTTGTTTAGAATTACTCCGTTTAATAATTCTCATATACAATTATATTTTACCAATTCAATCGTTGAATAAATAAATTATATTATATAAATTATTTTTGCAAACTTTTATAAAATTTAAAAAATATTTGATATTTTTAAAAATAAATTTAAATTAACGGATAATATATCTCTTATAATATTTGTTAACTTAAATTTATTTAATAAAATATAAAAAAAATTTAAATTTTATAAAATTTGGCAAAAATGATTTATATAATATAATTTATTAATTCAACGATTGAATTAATAAAATATAATTGTATACAAGAGTTATTAAGTAAAATAACTCTAACCAAAGTTACTTTAAAAATAACTTAATTCCTCCTCTTATATAATATTCATTTTCACAAAATCTATTCCTTATTTGTTATTAGAACACATAGAAATTTAATGTGTTGGTTTTATTACCTTGCTAATAAAAATATAGGTCATCTCTTATCACATTGAAAATATGTTTATACTGTGGATAAAAATTTTCTCATGACTGGGTTACGATCTAGCTGTGCCTGATAAAATAGACGATCAATATGTTTAGCTCGTAGCATTATTTCGGGTAAAGAAGAAAAAATAGGTTGATTTGCTTATCAGACATATAGTGGATTGGCAAATATGGTTAGGTAGGATTTCTATCATATTTAAAATGAAGTCTTGAGTACTTTGAAAATTCTGGACAGCATCAAAGTTTTTTTCCAATCTTGTTTTAACAAAAAAATAATAAAAAATGTAACAATAGTTTTAAGGTATTGTTCCATGACCAGTGCATGTATTGACTTATCGGGCTGTATAAAAATATGTTGCTGTACCTCTGTGCAATGCAATGTATGCGGATTTAAATACCTTGTATACTCTTTAAATAAAAGTTTTATTTACCTATAAAAAAGTACTTATACCCATTTGAAAATTCTAACGGCCTCAAGTCCTATTCATTTCATAATTTGTTTAGAAAGGTTTTTTTAGGTAAATAAAAGAAATTTCTTTGATGAGTACACGAGGTAATTAAATCCTTCTACAAAAGCAATCTTTAGACAAGTTTTGGTAGAAGATTTTTTTGTTGTTGCTGTTTTGTCACATCTTAAATGAATATGTCAAAACGTTTATTATTATTAAAAGAATCATTCTTTACAATACTTGTTTCCAAGTGGTAATCACAACGTATATTAATTTATAAAAAATATATATGTTTCTTCCATAACTTATATATTTTCTATGAGATATCTTAGCCAGTTAATATTAAATTAGTATTAGATTTAGTCAAATCGAGCGTAATAAACATAGCTTTTATAGTAGACTAAGTTATGGAAATTTACTTGAATAACTTCCTAGTAACAATACCTCCACTAAATATAAATATAAATTTACTTGTAAATTTATTCTCATCTTAATTATAATCAATTAATTCCATTGTATCATTCTCTGAGAAATTTATTATATGGAAGAGTATATAATTTATGGCAACTTGTAATTCTAACAAGTGCAATAAAAATATTTTTTTTCAACAAATTTCTAATTAAATTTGTTAAATTCAATAAAATTTTCAGTAATTTACACATTCATATTAGAAAACAAGAATAAGTATATTTATCTTTAGCTGAGTACTAGCTATTCAATGATTTGACTTTAATTTCACGTGTTATATATGTTGATTCACAAAATTGTTCTAGGTTTTATTTATTTTGAATATTTTCAAAATTAAAAAAAGTAATTATATTTGATACATATAATCCACTAAAATTATTTAGGTGTATTCATTCAACAATTATACATTCTTAGTCCAAAAATATTTTATGAATATGTATCTTTGAAAAGATAGAATTAAAAGATTTTGCATCATCCAAAATTTTGATTTATCATAATACAAAATTCTCTATTTTAATAAAAAAAATGGAACATAATTAAAATAATCCAGTGACTATTTACAATTTCATCTACTTTTAGTTAAGAAATTTAGCAAACTAATTAAGGACCATATAATAATATAATATAAATTAAAATTAGTCATAATTAGCACCTTATTTAATCACATTCACAATACAAAGATATAAAAATAAGTGACACATGAGAAAGAAAGAGAGAGTAACAGATATTCTAATTAAATTATATGGAATGTAAGTAAGCTCGTGATTCAAAGAAACTTGCCCCCATGCAAATATACTCCTAGATCTTAGTTGTCACAACAATTATAAAGAATAAAAAATCTGAGACAATACCAACCCCCAATGCACTGGAGTTTCTGTTTGAAATAAAATTCTGATTCTTCAAAATAGTGATTTGCTATTAAATTAACAAAAAAGAAAAAGAAAAACATTGGTGTACAAGGAGAATTCCCACGCAAGATGAAGAGAATAATGATAATAATAATAATAATATCCCATTCCAGTTCCTTAATTCACTGACTCTATAGTCCTATTCTATATAACCCTTCTCAAAATGAACAGAGAAACGACATTTTCTTCCCATGTGCAATTCTGCCACTGCACCCGAAAACTTCACTGATTCCTCTCTGTTTATTTCAGACCCCCCAAAAGAAGACAAATTAAAACCCACCAACTGCCTTTAAGACCTTCCCTCTTACACATATATAGGACCTTATTTCCCTTATATTAATTATACTTATTCCCAATCACATGCAAAATTGAGAAAAACAAACTCTTGAATCGATGAAAGGAAACGCCAAAACCCCCCACTTCAAATCATTAAAGCAATCTTCATTCTTTAGCCTACAAGGGAATTTAAATGTTGGGTGTGCCTTAAGTTCTTCTATATATATTTATGGTTATGTGAAAGCTACGTTTGAATGACCATGCTAGCTACGTACAAATGCTTGTTTAAGTCAAAAGGGTGTTCCATCAAATTCCCATTGAAGGTAACAATCAGAAAGAAGTTCCTACAATGCTTTCCTTCTGTCCTGCAACGATTTATGCACCAAACTTGACTACCTAGTGTTAGAGTTTGTAGGGGAATTCGAGTTTACTTTTCATTCTTTTATAATTCACAACTTGTCATTTAATGTTCCTATAGCCGTATATGTATCAATAATAACCGACACAGTTGATAGATGAGTGAATCTTTTAAGTCTATATATATATATATAATGAAAGTAACCAAATTTTAACTTAAAATCTCATTTAAACTAACCTACCATCTGTCATTAGGCCAATTCTAGAGCTTAATTCTTCTATTTGTGTATATGAAAAGACTTTATTAAAGGAGATTATATCCACTCGGTGATTTCTCTGATTTGAACGAAATTAATATCTATACACTTGTTGCTTGTACACACACGAGTTATATTATATCTATCATAACTTTTTTTCTTTATATTCTTTCTCTTTTTATTTATATAAAAAAATAGGGTACGTGTATACCAAATCCTCACATAGAGAAGAAGAAACCAAAATTTTGCGTATTTAGCGCCTGTGAGTGATGGGAGGGATAATATTCTGTTTGTGATTATTATTAAAATGCAAAAGCATATTATGATAGGCAATTTTTTAAAGGGGTTGATTCGGGAGTAGGTGGCAAAATTTGGAGGCATTTAGAAGAAAGGTAGCGTAGGAAAGAGAGAGAGAGAGAGAGAGAGAGAGAGAGAGAGAGAGAGAAGGGTAGGAAATGGATTTGTGTGTAAGGAGAAAGGAGAGATAGTAGTAAGTAGTAACTGCAACAGATCTGAAATGATGAGAATAATACAAAGGAAAAGGGAATCAATGTTGGGATGTATCTGACTTTATGCGGCTGTGAAAAGGCTCAATCAGTGTGTTTTTATGGGTTAGTTTAGTTCTTTGTCTAATAGAATGTCAGTGATGTACTGAATTGGAAAAAGAGCTCACACTTTTCCATGCACCTCTTATTCACTTCCTTCATCTCTTAAACCCCACACAAATAATGCCCTAATCAAACTTCTTTAAACAGTTTTTACACAGTACATTCTCTCTCTCAAACAGTGATTCCATTCCAACCTATCACAGATATTTGAGTTTCAAATTCTTGTCTTCAAGGATGTTGTCCACATGCAGAATAATGAACTATATTACAAGCAAAGTTAATTTTGCTCCAAAATTAGAAGACACCTTGCTTTAGTTTTTTGGCTTTGAGAATGGAAATAGAGAAAGAATTCTTCTGTAAAGAAACATCAAGATAATTAACAAACTTATATGGGCAACCCTATTTGAAGTTTTCAATGTAAACAAACTAATTATCAATGCAAGAAATATATATATATGTTATATGTAAGAAAGATGAAGCCAGCAATAAGATTATTGTTATATATATATATATATATGTTAAAACTTTCATAAGATCTTGGAAAAAATCGATGGAGGCATCAATTACAAAGTCATGAATCTGAAGTTATTGAAAATAATCCTCCGTTTGGCCACACTATCTACTAAGAGGAAGTTTACAAGTGTGTCAATATATAATGGCAGTATTGTTATCATGACACCTTGCAGATCCAATCTAACATGATGAAAAGCTTCCTTAATTGTAAGGTATTAAAAGAGGTAAAACAAACAAGGAGATGAACATAAAAGAGAAGAAATTTGTATTCATTAACAGTGGGGTGATTTTCTATATATGATACTTATTACTTATTACTAATTACTAATTACTATACCTTGGACCTGTTTCCAAGCCTTAACTCCAGATCTAGCTCTTCAATATTGGAGCTAGGGCTAAATTCAAACATCTTTGGCTGCATATGATGTCTATCAACAGAGCTTGACTTTGGGAAAAATAGAATTGAGGAAGCATCTGTTTTCCTTTTCTTGCAACTGTGATCTACCCTTTTACTATTCTCAAGCTGCACAGATTGTTGAGTTCTATGCATAACCAAATTCAAGCTCATAGCACCATAGCTATCATCATTATCATCATCATCACCCTTATTACCGCTACACCTAGAATCCATTATTACCTTGGATGGTTTCTCGGTATCAACTTGAGGGTGGAACTTACAAGAATATAATCTGTGGTCTTCACCTAAATTAGGCCATGATTCAGAAGAATTATTGATAGGGGAAATCTTGTGGAGAATAGAAGAATCATCATAAAAAGGAAGCAGGGTTTCCTCTCTGTAGTTACCATTAACCGATGGAGCTAATAAGGCCTTGGAAGAAGAGGATGATGATGAAGGTAAAGCAAAAAAATCAGGATCAGAATTAGGGTTAGTTTTTTTATAAGCCAATCCACAAACAGGAGAAGGGTATGGGTAACCACCCAAAGATGCAAAAGGGGTTTGAACTGGCTTGTGAAGTTGATGAGTTTCAAGGTGATCATGACATAGAATTTCAGTGTTGTGAGGACTAGAGGGTTGTTGCTTTAGTCTTGCTCTATCCCTTCTATGAACATTCATGTGGCCACCAAGAGCCTGTGCTGACCTGAACTCTCTTCTGCAAAAGCTACAAGAATATGATCTTGGTGGCCATATGCATGAGCCACCAAGAGAATTAGCTGCATCTTCTGCAAAAGCTTGTTCTTCCCATGAGTCACCACCACCATAGGAAGAAGGGTTTGTTGGAGAGGTGAGATTAGAGACCACAGAGTACTTCCTCTTTGACTGCATCATCCAACATTGATCCTGTTCCATTGGAACACAGATCTACTTTTCAAAGGAAAATAACAATATAAAGAAGAGAAAAAGGTGGATTATATATAAATATATATATATATGGATGAAGAGGGTTATGCAAGGGATCCCATACTATTTAAGCAGGGAATTGAGAGCATAAAATGAAGTGTAATACTATGTTTGGATCTTAGATAGGGATTGCTTAAGGGGAGTGTTTTGAGTGAAAGATGAAGTGGTGGGTACTCAAACCTTTTTGGTGTGTTTGGTTTTCTAACATAGTCAATGAATGAGGAGAGACATGAGAATGAATATACTGCATACAAGTTCCCTTTTTTCTGTACTTACTTTGTGAGGAGAAGCAAATTAGCAGCCATTGGTTTGAAAATTACTGATGTGGGGTCAGATGTGAGATGGGGTGACCACTGTACTACTGAACTCAAAAAATCTGACTGCTATCTCCTCAGACAGATCCACCACTGTGTTGTCTTTTTTATAACCCTTACTTTTCATTCTACACTCACAACATATACACATTGCTCCAATTTGGACCATCCCAATTCATATAGCCTCTTCATTTTTTTTTTAATATTTTTAATCTCTTATTACTACATCAATTTTAATAATTTCTTAATGTGTTTTTTATAATAATTATCCTAACCATTAATTGTTCATTCTGAACCTAAATGAATAATACAATCTGCATAGTATATTCATATATTATACACTTGCATATATGATTGTAGCTAGCAGTCGTAATTTCTCAAATATATACATTTTACCATATGATTTTAATTATTCTCACATTATGTTTCAAACTCATTTTTCTATTATTATTTTAGAGACAGCTAATGTATTTAACACTGAAAACTACCTTCTTTTTTTCCCGAATTTAATATACATTATTAAATTTTCCAGCAGTCCGTGTAATTGCGTAACTTGGTATTCACAAAGCGTCAATCTTGGGGACTTTGGGTAAAATATATGATTTTTATTTATTTATTTTGTTTTTATCTTACAAGGCTTTATATATATATATATATATATATATATATATATATATATATATATATATAAAGGTGAGGCTAATCCTCGCTTTATGGGTTGGGATAATATTTTCATGGTTTGAAACCATTGGTATCATTCGCAACTGGAGTACGATCAAAGGTTGATGTTTGGATAGTTTGTATAAAATTTTATATTTCCATTTTATTATTTTTATTGTAAATTACATATATTTTATTATATTGAAAATAAATCTGTTCAAGCTGTAAAAATATTTCTATTATAATAGAATTAGTTTTCTTAATAAAGATTTTTTTTATATATAAAACTTATATCTGAATTTTATTTAAAGAGAATTAAGCATATACTAGTTAAACCAACAACCGTTGGTTGAGATTATCCTTTCTTGTAATTACCATGTTTAAATATTTTTAATAGCTAAAAATTATGTAATTTCTAGATTTTAATTTTTATTTAAATAGTATATATTTTTCAGTTATTACATTTAATAAAAAATTAATTTTTAGTTCTCCGTCAAAAACTAAAATTACATATCTTCTTTATAATTTTAAAAATATATAAATAAATTATAACAGAAATTATTTTAAAAAATATGAAACAATAAACTTAATTATTCTTTTTTACTAATTTGAACTTCTACGATTACAATTATTTTTTTAACAATTAAGATCGAATGTTTTTACCATTTAAGAATTTATATAATTATTTTAATATAAACATTATAAGGATAGTGATTAAAAATATTCTTTTAGACCTTTCTTTTTCTTTTAAATCACTTGTGTTTTGTTTTTTTTTTCATATAATGTATAATTTTTTAACATATATCGAAAAGTTCATTTTTCTTTTGTTACAGAATTGGATCAAACTCTCAAAAACTTAACTTAAAATATAATAATTATTATAAGTCTTATAAAAAAAATATTTTAAATATATTTTTAATTAATGTAGAATATCTTTTTATTTTTCTTATTCTTCAAGATACCTACGAATTGAATAATTAAAGTATTATATTTTTATATAGCAATGGAAAAAAAAATACTTTTTTTCAATCAATGAAAAACTAACTGTGTAAGCAGAGGAAAATGTCATTTTCATAGATGCAGCAATCATCTTTGTTGCCAAAATTTAACGCCCACAAAAAGTGGAAAATATTCCTTTCTTCAAATAACTGTTTACTCTATCTTTTGCATCAAAAAATAATATCTTCAATCTATCTTTTCCTTCCAAGTTCATATTTTTATGTACTTAAAATATTTAAACAGAAATTTCCTGTTATGTGAAATTCTAATTTCGTAACATATTATGTATTTCCAAATTATATATAATTTGACTTCGTTAGTAGACTGATTTTTTTAGAACTTTATTTAAATACAAAAATGCTTCCGTCTCATCAGTTTCCGTATTTAAATATTAAATAATTGATGCTGTATTTAAAATTGTTTATAATTATATCAAGCTAAATTTTGTTTTAAGTTTTAAATATTTTATTCAAATTAATCTTTTAACATTTAATTTTACGAAAGAATATGTCGTTTATATTTTATTACATTTGCATGTAAGATGTTCGATCATCTTGGATGTGATGGAATATAGGATATTGTTAAGATGTAAATTTATCATGATTCTTATCTTTATTTCATGTTAATTCTTTATAACATCATTAAATTTTATCAAAATTTTATTGGAAGATGAATTTTTCTTTAACAAAGATTTAAATTGGGTGAAAAGTTTATTTATACATAAAATTTTAACTAATATTAAATTTTATTGTGATTTAATTGGTTTAAAAATAAATCGAAGTGTAGATTTTTAAGAATCATTTTTATCAAATTCTGAGTTTGAAACACTTGTCTTTTTTTTTTTTTCTTCTAATAATTATTCAAATTGATTGTGTAGTTTCAATAGAGATTTAGATATTGGTCAATATATTAAATTTTTGTATAATTTTATTGGTTAAAATGAAAAATTAATTTGAATCTTTTATGGCTCGTTTTACTTTAAACATACAATTTCTATAATTTAGAACTAATTGATCCAATTTCTTAAGATTTCTTCTCGTGATGAATACAATTTGAATCATAAAAATTTGTGGTGCTTAATGGATTATAAATAGATAATTAAATGGGTCAAAATTATTCATATAAAAAATTAGATTTTGATAAGAATTTCGATAAGATTTAATAGTATAATAACGAAAGGACTAAGTTAAAATAAAATTAAAAGTTAGACAATTAATTTGAATAAAAAAATTAAAAAAATGAATTTATGTTAGAAAACTAAAAGTATATAATTTTACATTATCTCTATTAATCTCTTTTATTTTTAATATCTTCCAAAAGAAATGGATAAAAAAATTGTTCCACTTAAATTGTGAAAAATAATACATTTTCTTTCTTATTGATGTTTAGTATAGTCATGAATTAATTGAATAAATTTTTGGGTAAATTATAAACTTTCTTCCTATAATTTCATGCACCAAATTTTTAAAATAACATTCTTTTAAACGCAAAACAATTGTTGGGAACCATCTATTTAAATTTAGTTAGTATTTTTAATTTTAAATACTTGATAATGTAACTGTGTTAAAAAATTAATAAAAAAAAAATTATACTTTATAATGGTGTTACTTGGCTTATATTAAATGGACGTCCTATGTAGCCTCCAGCTACATGTAATCGTAAGGGGAAAATTTAAAGATTACCTTCTTAATAAAGAGGGTAGCAATAATCATTATTGAAATTAGTATTTTTTTATTTTTATTTATTATTTAAAGTTATTTTATACATATTAAAAAATAATTTTTTAATGAAAAATCATCAATTCCATTCAATTAGATTAATACCATTTCCTCCTTCCAAGATTATAGAGGGTCATGGTAGCAAAAGAGGTCACAACAAAAAATGATCGGATGTATACTCCTAAAAATTAAAAGAAAAGATATTAAAAAATCCAAAGAAATGAGTCAAATGTGGTGAAAATAAAATTCACAACAATGATAATATAGACTATAAACGTGGAATAAAAGATCGTTGATTTTGTGTATGTTATACTTATAAATACTTGTTGATCTTTATAAAATATATATTTTTAATTAAAAGAAAGATAAAAATATTGAAGTGATTTCTGATTATATTAATTTTGTGATAAAAATATTTATAATAATTTAAAATAAAAAAATTCTTCTTTTCACCATTCTCACCTAAAGAGAAAGATTAAATGTTTGTGAATTATATGAAAAATATTTTTTTTCCTATTTTCTACGTAAATAAAAAATCTTTTTATTCTTCTTTTTTCTTCTTCTAACTCTTTTCACCTTTAATCAAATAAACCATCAAAGATTATTATAGCAAAATTTAACACATGAAAAAAGATAGAAATGTTTATTATTAAAATACTTTTATTTTTTAATATTTATTTTCTATTTAATTATAGTTTATTAGTAATAATTTTCATACTTCTTTCTTATTTTTTATTATCTAATTTTTTATAAAATTTTTATGTTACTAGATATGCAAAATAACCTTATAATATGGATAATAGCATATGTCTAATGAATAGTGGCACAATTTATACAATTTTTTGGAATAAAAAACATTTTATACAATTATTATTAAATAAAATTAATGTAAGATTATTTAACTCTTTAGATATAATTAAAGGCTCTAACAGAATTCATATCATGTTTATAAATAGAAGAAAATTATATATTAATAATGTATTATATTTTAGTATATTCAAAAGAAATTTATCAAATTTTGAATATATAGATGATAATAAATACTATATTGAATTAAAAAATAAAAAATATTTGAAATATTTCTATGTTTAACTCAATCATTTCTAACCGAATATTTAAAATTTTTATTTATATTATATTTTATAAAAATAATTAAAAATAATTGAGTCAAATTATACAGAATATAAATATATAAATTTAAAGATATTAATGATTTATATAAAAATAGTAAAAAATAAATTCATACACAATTTAAAAAAAAAACAAAATAAAAATTATTATAAAATATAATGTAATTTTTATCATAATTAGCTTTTTTACAAGGATTCTTAATCAAATCTTAAATCGTCAGATTAAATTACTCTAATCTCTGAGCTTTCTTCACAAATAAATTTTAATAATTTTAATATAATTTTATTTACATCCTTAAAAAAAATATATGCTTGATTAGATATTATATAACCATAATATTTTTCAGTAATTATTTTTATTAACTCTTATTTATTTTTATAAATATATTTTTTAGAATGAAATAAAATAAAAAAATAATTTTATTATTTTTTATTTTTCTTTTTTTATTAACATTATTTTATAATAGAAATAAAATGATATTTTTAATTAAAAAATACTTATCCAAATCAAACAACCCCTAATAAAGTTAAGTATGCAGGATTTTCAAGATAACACTTGTCTTAAAGTCACATTTTCTTACTGAAGATAACACTTGAAGAACAATGATGTGAATAGAATAAATGGACGGTCAAATTATGTTTAATCTTGTCCACATTTGATCATGAAAAATGTTGATCGTCTAACCCAAGCTTACTCGATACACATTAATGAAGTCAAGCCACAAGTTAACTTGGTTCAAAATTAATTTTGAGCTCTGGCTTGATCGATACTTAAATGTGAATATGACAACAGACACTTATACTATTCTACTAATTATCTCAAGTTCTAAATGACAACTTCAAGCAAAATTAGCTTATTAATGACTTTCCTATAAATCCTAATGATCCAAAACCATATTTTTATATAATAAAAAATTTTAAATGTATATTTTTTTATATTATTCTTTAATTAAAATCAAAGTTTACATCATTAGCTGATGTCAATTTTTAATGTTAACTTTTATTATATGTTGAAACCGGTTACTATGAAGAAAATTTAATTTTAATTAAAAAATAACATCAAAACACATATAATATTACACCTAGTTTTTTTTTATTTATATAAAGACTATACGAAATATTTATTTGCATTAAATGCAGATTTGAATGTTAAAAAAACATTTAGGATTTGAATATTTGTCAAAGGTCGTGTTCGTGCGCAATAGATACATAAAATAAAGGTTTAAATGCCGTTGGTTATGAAAAACCCACACGAAACACTCTTTAACATTTAATTCTTTTATTTTTTTTATATGCATTTTAGGTTTATTGAAAGAACTAGTCTATTATCATTGCACTTCATCTAATATATTGAATGATAACCTAGATATAATCCATTCTTCTTGACTTGGGAGCAAGAATTTTATTTTTCTCAAAATCACTCACTATATATAAATAATGATTTATGATCATCTAAATTTTTATAATTTAAATATTACTTTAAAATTTAAACCATTTGATGTTAATTAAACGTTATAGTTGATTAAACTGGATACCATTGAAAATCTAACCGCAGACGATTCAGATCCATCTTTTCGTATGGTCAAGTCTTATTTTCATTATTTGAATTTCTGCCAGCTTTGAAGAGTATCAATAACGGAAATGATTAGTATTAACAAAAATATACTATATATCTATTGAAAGCTAAAGTATCTGTTCACGAATTTTGTGATATTGAACTTAGGTTGTAAGAAAAGAAATATGATACTCTTGTTGATCACATTATATGGACTTAATTTGAATTGTAATTGCAAAATTTTAAAATAGTTTTGGACGACACATTTACTCACTTCACAATGTAGAACATTAATATACCGAGAAATGTCGGGACGGTTTGTTATTCTGTCTCATTTATATTATTTTCTTTTTTATGCAAAGTAGTGGTAAAGAAAGACAATATTTGTATATTAGCGGGGTTATATATATATATATATATATATATATATATTATTGATGCGATCCTTGTAGGACAAGTAAAAGGACAAAATTATCTAAAAATTATTCAATTCATGATAAGCCAATAATTCGTATGTGGATCAACATTTTTTTTTAAAAAAGGGAAGCCGCTGAATATGAGACACAAGTATAAATTATTATATAAAGCCATTAATTAAATGTATTCTATTTTTGAAATTGCTTTTAAAGGAAACCTTCTTCAATAATTGGGAGGAAGACTATCACAAACTCATTGCTTTCCTCCCCTTTCATGTTCAGATTAACTAATAATTTTCATCACAAGTAAATACCTAAGAAAAGTATCATAGTTATAATTAACTATAGGACAAGATGAATTTCATAAGATAAGTGAACAGAAAACATTGTTAAACATTATAAAATCACCTTTTTGCTGAACACACCCCCCAACTACCAAGTGATGTAACAGCTATTTTGTTGTGTTCACGTTTTTAGTGAGGAAAATCCCAATAAAAAGATTCCAATTGGACTGTGGCTCTTGTATTCCATGTGCCGTCTGATGGATGTAATATGAAGAAATTAAACTTGCAAGAGACACTATGATGAAGATATTAATTGTTCGAGGAATTGAATGAAATAAGAGAATTTGGATCCTCTCATGTTGATCGATAAGTAATATGCTATTGTCATTTTAGAGAATTAAAAAAATTTCTTTTATAAAAAGAACTTATATGTTATCATTGGTTAGTCATACAACTTAATAATTAAATTTGACAAAAATTATATCTTTCTTCTTTTAACATGATTATATATATATATAATATATAATAACAAAGACGAGTCTTTGGTCATCTGCAAATTGATTACGTACGTGGTCATATAAATTAAAAAATGAGTTTGACTGATGCTAGCTACTTTGACTGGTTTCTTACAATTGATTTTCATGCACAACCTTCTTCCTACCCTTTTCTCGAAGGTCAAAGATAGTAGTAACTCACGCCATCCACTTATTGTTCTATTTCAAGTACCAACAAAAAAATCTTGCTATACCTATAAGTTGACAAGCATTTTAGTGGAAAAAAAAAGTCTATCCTCTTATCTATAGAGTTATGACTTTTTTTCCATCAAACTCATGCGTGTGAAATTTATATGTAAAAATTATGTCAAATTTTATTTATATAGATTAGGATATTATTGGTGTAAAAAAATATATTTGATATTCTTAGTATCAATCTAATAAAAATTATACTCACAAAATTGTAAAATAGAATTAATTTTAATTTTTAAATTTATTAAAAATAGATTTTGTTGTAAGTATAAGAAATAAATATATGATAACAAGATTAAAGAAAATATAAAGTAAAAAAATACATGTAAATTTAAGATTTTATCTATTTTTATCTTCTATCTCTTCTATAAATTATTTAAAATATCAATTGCTAATCATTTATTTTGATGTCATTATTATCCAATGATCAGGTAATAATAATAAGTTTTCTTTAAAATATTATTTTCAATGATCATGTAAGGTAAATAAATTAAAAAAATATAAAATATATTCGAATTTATTAAGTTAATAACTGAATAGAAGTTTAAGATTCTAATTGATTTTCCAAAACTCTTAGATTTAGTTACTTTATTGTTTTTTCAATTGAGAAATGGTACAATTGTCCATTTTTCAACTAATTTAGAAATCAACAAGAATAGTTAATTCTTATCAATTGATTAAATGTGATAAACTAAACATAATTGGATAAAGAAAACATGGATCATTCATAAGGAAAATTAAGGTTCAAATAGTTATATCACAAGTTTCACCAAACCTCCATAATTTTTAGGGTGAAACTAGGTAGGATCAGAAGTCAAAAATAAAGAAATTAGAAAGTTTGGTACAAACGACGAAAATGTCCCTGCATATGGGCAACTCAAATAATGAACCAGAGAAATGAAAATATAAGTAAAAGACATCCTAAAAGAATTATAAAACATCATGGATAGTTAAAAGTAGTAAGCAAAACTTAGAAAACCAAGAAGGGATGATAACGCAATAAAAAACCTGAAAATGACCAAAATACCCCTAATTATGAAAACGTTCCTAGAAGGCTAGGAAGGCAAGAAAGTGTGATAAGCAAGCTAAAAGTAGGTCCTACACTTATTTGCACGAAAATAAACATGTAGAAAACCCGGTGATGAGTTACCAATCTCAAGTCAATCAAGTCTTGCACATAAGATAAAAGATGAATAGGAAAAAGATTCTTTTAACCATGGTTAAGACTAATTAACCTTGGTTAATTAAAAGTAAAGCATGCTTAGGCTAAGTTAAACATAATTAGAGGTAAACTCAGCATAATTACATTAATATAAACCTAAAGGGATAATTCCTTATATTATGAATTATTTTGGAAAATAGAAAAATCTAGGCAAAATTACCAAAGTACCTCTAAGTGTAAAAATATCCCAAACTTACCCCTAAGTGGCCGAACCCACTTAGCACCCTTGGTATCCCATTTGCTTTAGTTTTTGCAGCTTAAACACTTACCCAAATTCTCTCCATTCTCTCTAAGTTCATCTTAATCCAAAGTACTCAAATCCCACACTTTAAGCCTAAGTCTCCATCTTTGAGACTTAAGGCAAATCAAGACTCTAAACATCAAAGCTCCACCACCTTCACTTGTCAAATGTGTGGATGAGCCAAGAAGGGACCCAAGGCAGCCATCATAGTCCCACCACCACCTAGTGAAGTCTTCAACAAGTAGGACTTTTCTACTTGTTTTTTTATGGTGTGTTTATTTTTTTTTTATGGATCTTTTCTCTAAAATTTGTACATCTTCTTTTGTTTTCACTTGTGAGGGCTTAAAAATGTATTTGAATAGTTTAAAATTAGCTTCACCAATTTTTAGTGATTTTTAAAAATATAAACAAAGTTTGGTTGGTTTAAAGTGCTTCTAAGACACTTAGAAGAAATTTAATCGGTGAAATTTGTTTAAAAATCATTTATAAAACTTTAATCAGTTTTAAGTACTCATGAGCAAATTTTTTGAAGCATATTTGAAAGGATATATATGGATCTTGGAGTAGATCATGAGAATCTACCCTTTGTTGTATGGAAAACGTGTTATTTTATTTTTTTTTACTTAAGTTTTAAAGTTGTAATTTTTCCACTTGTGGTGAATTTTGTATGATCTTTGGATTAGATCTGAACCTCTAACCATGTATGTTAAAAAGTGAAATAAATTTATGTAATAAGTCCCAAAGGCTCACTTCGGACAAAGATTAAAAAGCTACTAAGTAAAGGTTGGATTTTTAAGCATAAAAATGGCAAAGGTTTTCTATGGCACTCAAGATTCATCATGGTCAAAAATAAGCTCTAGACTTGGATGAAATATGCATGGACCAAGGGCATGAGGTGTTGCAAATGCACAACACCATAGAACCAAGGTTGTGTGAGGTGAAAGTTTGGCAGAAATGATCTTGGCAAGCCAAGGGGGACTTTCCACCATCATACCATAATCAAAGATTAATTTGGATAAAATTTATCCAAGTGACTTAAACTTTGTAATTAGGTTTTAAATGGACTAAATCAACCTTTGAATGAATTTAATTAGACAAAAAATGGTTTAAAAACTTCTAGGTTTGTATTCAGCCATCCTAGAGTGATTTTAACAAAAATGGATTTAAAATTTGATTAAGGATGAATTAAATTTTTTTCATCAAGTAAGGAATTTAATTGAAGATTTAATGAACATTTAAAAATGAAGAATTTCAGAATATTTAACATAGGTAAATTTAAGGTAAAAATACATAATTAGTATATGATAAAAATCCTAAAGAAGCATGAAATGGGTAACTAAAATTAAACCATGACCTAAGTAAAAGTAAAATATAATTTTTGACCATTTCACTTAGTCTAGGTAAAAATGCTTAAAAATCCTTTAGACTAAGTCAAATCTAAAGTCTAAACTCATCCTCAAGCAAAGTTCAACTTAAGTCAACTAGGGTTAAGGAATGGTCAACCTAAGTCAACTACGATTAAGAAAAGGAAACTCTAAACCTAGAAAAATGACATTCGGCCACCTAGTGGATAAATAACTTAGGAGAGGATTTAATTCCTAACTAGATATAATTAAATACCCTTCACGTGTAAACATAATGGATTAAAAGTTTGTTAAAGTCTTAAAATAGGTTGATGGACTAATTGACCTCTTTAGGTAAATGAATCTGGGTTAAGAAGAAAATTGTGGAACCCTAAGTCTAAGGAGTGACATTTGGCCACCATAAGTTTAATTAACTAAGGATTACTTTTAATTCTTAACTAGGTCTAATTAATTATCCTAAACATGTAAGCATAATATGTTAAAAGTGTAAGAAAGATAGGATTTAAGAAAATAGGTCATTCAACCACCTTGGAGCAAATTGACCTAGGAGAAGAATTAATTCCTAATTACCTTAGCTAGACATCCTTTGGTTTAAAAATAAAAGGAATTGCATAGGTTAAAGAGTTATTTAAACCTAATCACTAAAGTAGTAGAGGAAGTTAAAAGTTAACCTACTTCAAAGACTAAATCTAAGCATGTTTAAGAAAGATGATTAAAAATTAAAATATGAAGTTAGAAGGAAGCTAAGTCATTTGGCCATGACATACCAAAATGATGAGGAAGTTCTAAAAGTATGCAAGTTAGATAGCAATTAATGAGTTAGACTCCAAATAACCTAAATCAACGCATAAGACAAGAGAAAATGAACTAAAAGAACTCAGGAACTTAGAGTTCACATTCGGCCACTTTAGGTTAATTAAGAGAAAAAGAGTTTAAAATCTTAGTTTATATAACTTAAGAAGTCTTATAATGTTAAAGGAAGAATTAAAAGTTTGGAAGAAAGTAGATAGAGGCATAAGTTACCATTCGACCATGTTCAATTAAAATATCCTAAACAAGTTAAAAATTTGTAATTACTTAATATTTGAACTTAGTATAATTAGGACTTGCATAAGACTTGAAGTATAATTAGGACTTGCATAAGACTTGAAGTATAATTAGGACTTGCATAAGACTTGAACAAATGAAGATCATAAAGAATAAAAACTTAAAAGGTGTCATTTGGCCACCTAGAGTAAAATTTTAAGATGTAAAAATCTCATAAAACTAATGTAAATTTGAGAAAAGGAAAGAATGGTGAGCAGTTTAGAAGGTTGAGTGAATTGAGTCCCTTGAGTGATTCAACATCAAAAATCGAATTGAGATATTTGGTTGGACATGTATTTGTGATATAATGCTATGTGATTTACCAGTCAACTTGTATCATTAATTGTTATACATATTATTTATGTAAGATTGGATGATGAATGTTTATGAGTAAGAGAGGATGATGTTATTATGAGTATTGTTTATGTTGATGTTGAGATGTAATTTGAGATCTATATGTGCATTCCATATTGGTTGGAAATTTGTTTGAGCATGCATGATTATTTGGAAGCCATTAAAATGAACTAAAAAAGATTAAGTGATCACTAAAACAAACTTTATGTGAAAATGTAAGTCTACTCTCATGTACTTTGTGCACACTAAATTCCAAGGGGTACCTAGAGCTTTAATGAAGAGGAGGAAAAAGGGTTCTCCTAGGAAACGCCAGATTTCTCCAAAATCCTTTTATTGTGAAGATATTGAATCTTCATAACCTTATAAAAAGGTGACAACCATCCCAAAATGAGCTCGTATTCTTAATTTAATAGGAGGTGAGAGTAGAGCTAGTAAGAAGATATTGTTTGACAAATTTTAATGTATATTTGTGTCTAAATATTTCCCTAAAGTTGTGGGATTGGATCCATAATTTTTCCAAAGCATGGGTTAGAGAAATGATAGAGATAAAGAGAAATGGAAATGAATAACATTTAAAGACATAAAATAATGTGTATGTCAAATGATATCTTAATTGTGATCCCAAAGTTGTGAATATTAAGAGGTATGAATAAAATTTACCCACTTCAAAGGAATGTTTTAAAAGATTTAAAAATAATCTTAATTACATGTAATGATTTTCTAAATAAACTGAAGTGGTTGAGATTAAAGTGATAACATTAGAATAGAGTAGAAAGACTACTAAGAAACTTAGTTTCTCACCCTTACTTCTTCCATTTTCTTTCCAAACGATACCAATGTCTTTCATGATAACAGTTGTATTCATTGACAATAGTTATGTCGATTGGACCATGAACCTCCACGACTTACTGAACATGACACAGGCCAACATGCACATTTATTTTTTTCTTTGGTATATGTTCATATCGGAAGTTCTAAACCTGAACTTCTCAACCACCCAATTCGCTATATCCCTAGAGGTTTTTCATCCCACTACCATAGTCTGTCGCATATATGGTCCTATCAAGGAAGCTTTACACAACCGATTCCTTACCCTTTTTAGGCCTACCAAGAGATGTCAGATGGAATATACATGTCGTGGACCCGAACATATGAATGGACCATTTCCATTAGTAGGTCATAGAGGTTCGTGGGTCTCCCAGTTTCACCAAGGAACTAGAAAATTTTGAAGACATACCAATAATGTACATGTTGTATATAGTCGGATGTAAGCATCCTAAGTATATGTATTAGTATTCTTGTAATATGCTATGTAAGTTTATAATGTATAATAGGTTTAATGTTAGTGTTGTAAAATTAAGGGTTGTAATAATTGTATGATAAGCCCACAAGCCTAAGACTTATGTGATGTATGAGATGGTATGTATAATTATATTATGATATGTATGCCATGTTCAAATCATATTAACTATTTACATGTGAATGAAGAATCAAAAAGAATAATGGAAGCAATTTATACACTTAACCTTTTAATTGTGTGCAGAATTCGACTAACGATTTATTTTACCACTACGTATGTTATATCGACAAGGGTCACAATTTATATCAAAAAGTTTTAAAAAAACCATATTTTCATACAAGTATTTACTAAAAAGAATTCTGCATCATGAGATAGCAAACTAGTAATGGAATCGAATGAACAACTTAAGCGTAAAATCGGTATTCATATTTAGGATATTATAACTAAAGGAGATCTCGCCTCCAAGATCTTAGGATAAGATGTCGGAAGAAGAAATAGAAATGGAAATGAGGGCATGAAAAATAAGAAATGAAATGAAGAAGTGTGTCTTTAAGAAGAAGGGATTTTATAAGGTGTGTGACCTTTGGTGTTAGGCGTTTTAGGCATATCTTCTTCCATGACTTAGTCTCCCTTCTTATAGGTGTGAATTTTCTTTGTCGTGAATTAGGTTGACCTAAGTCACCTCTTGAATTGTTGGAGCTACTCTAAATCACCCTTTGTATGGTTAGGGCTGACTAGGATCCTTTTCTACATCATTAGAACTGACTTGGAGCATTTTTAGCATCTCATAGGGTTGACACATTTGTACTTAGATACTTGGTAACTTCAAGATGCTGCTACGTCATGCTCAAGTTTACACGACCATGATCATCATCCAACACAACTATACTAAAGTTTGCACAACCATGTCAAAAAATTTGGCTTGTTGTAAAGGCATAATTCAACCAACACGATTGTGCTAGTGCTCCTTAGGAGAAATTTTGTCTATCCAATGCTTTTTAGCCTTTTTTATATCCTTTTTATCTCTTTTTAACTTAAAATCCACCTAGTTTCTAATTCTTCCCTTACATGACCATTCCTTCAAAATAAAATAAATTAGGTAAAATTATATTTGAATAATCATTAATTGCATAATAATTATAACTAATTTTTCACAAATAAATCAACAAAATGATGGTTTATCACACTCTTAAACTTAACAATTGCTTTTTCCCCCAAGCAATAAACTAAAGAATGAGAATAGAGAAAGTATAAAATCCAATAATCTCATATATCAACATGCAATAGATAGACATAATTACCATATTAGGAATAATTAACAATAATTTAATTAGAATCTTTAGTTCCCTAAAATCAAGTTTCACACATAGAGGAGATTGTTCTTTTTACCATCTCTCACACATATAAGGGTTTAGAACATTACTTTTCTATCCCTCACAACTGTAAGCTACCATAAGATTTCCTATAAACCTCAAATCTCCACTAAAAATTTAAGTCATACACAAGAATCAAAAGGTCTTTATTAGGGTTGAAACATGATCAAGGAAATTCATACAATTAGGAAAGATATAAGAAGGGAATGAAATACAAAAGGGTTTCTTTGTTTGTCTTTAACAACCTTAAACCTTTAGATTTTGAGTTTATTTACTTGGTTTCCTGATGTTAAACTTTTAAATTTCCCAAACTGTTTCATATTTTTCCATATTCTTCCTTCTTCCTTCTTTCTCTTTTTCTTTTCTTTTCCCTTTTTTTGATCAGTTTCTCAGTCCCAAGCATTTACTTCACTTCAATTATAATCTAAGGATGTCTAAGACTTTAGCAATTACATGCATGGTACTAAAGAAAGTTACTTTTAGTCTTTTAAGCTCAAATAGGACATTAAATGATATTTTAGGCTCGTGCTCATTCAACAAAAAACCTAATTTATCTTTATCATTTTCCTGTTATGCTTTAGCCTATGCATGTCTCAACAAGATTACAAGGTAAGTTTTAAAATGTATAAGTTGGAGGAGAATTACTCAACAGAGAAAGATGTTGAGTGCAACCTTAATTAGGTTCAATCTTTTACTAAGGCTACTTTTGTGTGAAATAAGATAACAAAGAATATGGATAATTATCAATTATTTTCATTAAAAATTTTCATATCCTTATTACATTCAATATATGTTTGAAAGAAAAATATTGGAGATCTTTAAACCTAAAACATACCAACAATACAAATAATACAGGGTTATCACAAGGTACAAACACTTTTCAAAAAAAATTACGAAAAGATATTTCTTTTTAAACTTAATCTTTTACCATTCTCTTAATTTATTTGAGAAAAAAAAATATTTACAAAGTAGAAAGCATTACCAACAAGAGGGGGGTTAAGTGATTTTCAAAAAGATGCTTAGATGGGAGAGGATCCCCTTCTCAAACTTAAGCAATTGCATACACACACAAAATACATGTATTATGGAGAGAAAAGTAGGAATTTCTTGAAGTGGTGGTTGAGGAGGGAGAGGGTTTTCCTCCTTAAACTTAGAGGTTAGCAATGCAATCAATGTATTTCTCCATTGGGTGAAAACGGTTGGGAAAAAGTTTTTTATGATTTAAATTATCCTACTCACATTAAATAGGCATATTAGAGTTAGATAATTATATATAATGAGGCAAAAATAATAACAATGCATATAGAGGTAAGTTTTATACAAGTAAGGGAAATACATCAAAATGTCTAATAACCTAACATAATCTAAGTCAAAAGAAAATAAAATTAGAGAAATATAAAAATAAATCAATCATTAAGGTGGTGGAAGGCATCTTGTACCATCCCAAATTTCCCTAATTTATTATATTAATAATAAATTAACATTTCTAAATACAAAACTAAGGTAGAAATAAAAAACTTAGAGATCTAAATTAAATTAGTGATTTTTATAGAAATAACAAAAATACTCCTCAGATAAAAATTGTAATATTCCAAAAATTTTCTTGATTAATTATAAAAATTACAAATTAATATCATTAAGAAGAAAATTCAAAGTAGAAATTTAAAAATGTAAATATTTTATAAAATTAGAAATCTTTTTAAGAATATTACAAAATCCTAAAGTCTCTAAGGAAACTAGGATTTCATCATAATTATGAAAATATCCTTAAAATTTCTAAGAAAGCTAGGATCTATCCAAAATTCCAAGCATTCTCCTAAGATAAAAAAAAAAAATAGTAGATAAAACATAGGAACCTCAAGGTAGGAGTTTAGAGATCTTTGAGAGATTTAAAACTTTCCAGTAATTACAATAATGCCTCTATTATAGTACTACTCAGATAAAGTGTAGAGATTTCAGAAGAAAACTTAAAGATTTCACACATAATCGAAGTCTCCTAATAATTATTAGACTGCCATTAGAACTGAATCTTAAATGAGTAGTTAGAAATAAATCGAGTAAAACTAAACAAAAAGTAAAACCTTTAAGAGAGATGTTTAGAAAATTTTCTAGAGAACTTCTTATAATGACCAACATATCCTTGGTTATGTAGAGATAAACTAGGCATGATAAAAACTGCTAGTATAAGGAACTTGTGTTTATCTGTAAACACATTTTTTTAGATGATGAGACTTATCATAAATAGATACACATTTCAAGGTCATGAGTTACCAAGTCATAAATATAATAAAAGAAAAAAAAACATTAATAGATGAGGGAGAAATTAATCATGGTTAGGTTACATTAACTATGGTTATATTAAAATTAACATGGTTAGATTATATGAGCCATGGTTAGTCTTAAAGATATGGTGTATAATAAGTGAAACTACAAGTGAAATTTTCATTTTACCCTTAGTTAAAAATAAAATACCTAATTACCCAAAGGTGGTCATATGGTATTCATGTTAATAGCCATCATATTCCTTGACAAAAAAATCACCCAAAACACTTAGCCAAATCATACTTTAAGCATTCATCTTTTACCTTTCCATGAACCAAAAATTACTAAGTTTAAGCTTCCAACTTTAAAGCTTAAACAAAAAATCAACCAAGAAAAATCTCTCCTCTCCTCTTATGGAAGTTCACATCCTAGATAATCAAGTGGGTGATTCCTCCATCACAAATCCTCCACAATTTCCTTCTAGGATTCAACAAGTAGGATGTCTTGTCCTTAAAACTTATTTTGGCTTGTTTTTCTTCATTTATGAAAACTTCTCTAAACTTAAAGAACTAACTTTCTTGAGCATTTTTATGTTTAAAAATTCCCTAATATTTTAAAAAATGTATTTTAAAGTTTTAAATGATTTTTTAAGATGTTAAGATGAAGCTTTGATGGATTAAAATGATTATTTGTACTCCTTAAGCATTTTAATCAGTTAAAATTTTCTAAAGGAGGATTTTAGAAGTTTTGGATAGATATGAGAAATTTTATTTAAATTCTTGGAATATGTTTAAGTGGAGGTGGTTTTAGATATTAGAGAGAATCTTGACAATCTTATCTTATTTGAGCTTATAATTGCTTGAAGTTGTCATATTCCTTATCAAAGTGCAATCTAGTTCCTTTCTTCCAAAAAAAAAAAAACCAAGATCTTGAGCTTTTAAAACTTAAAAACCTTAAATTTGGACTATTATGATTATGATCCCAAAAACTTTAAGTGGAAGTTATAACATCTAAACTTGAACCATAAAGGTTGGATCCTTATGAAAAATAGACAAAGTAAAGGACTTATGGACTAATAAAGTAGAAGAAAAACTCCAAAATTACACTAACAACAAAGTGTAGCACCTTAATAATGAATTCTATTTATATGCTTTAGTCATACACACGATTCCATTATTAAACTGTTACTTCATGAAGCAGAATCTTTAGAAAATAAATATTAGTGAAAATGCAGTAATTTTTTTTAACCTTTTAATATAGAATGTAAGCCTCGTTGGAATAGCTATTGTAACAAAATATAAATAAACATGCATCCTCGTTCACACTTAATTCATTAGTGCTCTAAGTTACTTCTACTGTTATATTCTTCTCTAATAAGTAATAATGCAATTCATCACAAATAAAAACATACTAGAATTCATACAACTTATAACTATACAATCCATAATTATATATACTTAATTAAGTTAAGACATTGGTGCCTTTACATACTTAATTACATATATAATTAATTCTACCATATTTACATTAACTATAATAAATTACAAACTACATACTACTTATTTAGTATACAGTTATCCATCTATTTACAACTTGTACATTATTGATATGACAAACTTTCTTCTTCTTCAGACTAGTCACATAAACATTTCAAGTATGGAGATATCGACGTTGTAGCCACAAGCTTTCATCTATCGCTACAAAGGTTCCATCTAGCATCTCCTAGAAAGCTTGGAAAGGGAATGGACTAGGGTAAGATGAGCTTCCCTGGGACGACTAAATGTGAGACATGTTATAGTAATAAGATGATGTTCGAGAGTCATACTCCCCTTCAAAAAAGGAGGAGTCTACAACCAGTATAGGAGGAGCTTGGTAGCTTGGTGGTGGTGGAAATACCCTATTGGGATGAAAGATTTTTAAATGTATGGCAAGTTCTATAGTCAGGAAATCTTGGCTCATAACAGCAGATACAAAGATATGGCCCAAAGAGAAATAAATTTGTACATTGGACTGGGTAGTGATAACCAACCCGTGAGCGCTTGTTGACCAATTCACATTGCTAATCTCTACGAAAACCATTGTAGTTGTAAACGACATTTGGGACGTGATATGAAGGTTCTACCTTAGGTTAGTGACGTCACTTTCATCCTATCCACTTTAGTTTATTAGAAAACATATAATGCATACAACTTTATTTTTAATCTTTGAAAAACTCTTGGTAAAGTGGATTTCTTTTACACAAGAAGAATTAGTCTTTAATTAAGCATATAAATTATGTGAGTCTTATAAATATTTGGGATCATATCATAGATATCATTTGACTATCATCTCATTTATGATTCATCTCTTTTCTATATCACTTTCTTAGTGACAATCTAAGACATAGGCATACATTACTACTTAGTCAAACAATATCTTCTCATTGACTCTGCCACTCTACCTTTGTATTCTTTGGACATGAGTTCATTCCTTGATGGTTTTCATCATCATAAATATTGAACACCTAGCGCTTCATAATAAATGGATTTTTGGAGAATCCTTTTATCTTCACTTTAGAAGGATCTCGAACTTTCTGAATATGCACAACACATTAAGAGTAGTATTAACTTTTCATATAATTTCTTTCTTTAAAAATCCCTTAGTTAATTGGGTTCCTTTATAAAGGCTTATAGATAATATGTATGCTCAAACAATCTGATGCAAAAGTGAAAGGAGGTGATTCTTCTGGATCAATGATTGTTGCACTTTGGAGAAGGATGGAGGAGTAATGGAGTCGGATTTAAGGTTTACTTGGAAATGCCACCTCCAGAGGAGGATGAGCTTCCTCTTCGCCACAATGAGTTGCCATGGATGAGGAGGTTCCTCAATCCTAAGTCTAGTTCTAGAGGAGAGGAAAGGAGAGAAAAACTCTCAAAATTATGAGTGAAAAAAAATCTCAATTCATTCAAATGAACCTTCATATTCAAAATTACACTAGTGATGCCTTTATATAGGCAAAATGAAGGAGGTGAAAAATGGAGGGAAGGAGGGGGTAGATTTGAATTTGAATTGAGCTTGGATTTCAACCCAATAATTGGGTCTTCTTCTTTACTCCTTGATGCGGCCTCAAATTGCACAAGAGAAAGTCCAAAAAATCCTAAGCTAAAATACAAGGAAATTGAGCCAAAACCCTATACTTATTGGGTCTGCTAGTTCTTAGAATACAAAAAAGTACCTAAGTCTTATTCTAATGTATAAGGCCCAATAGACCTAGTTTGTGTGAGGTCCAATAGGCTTAGTGGCTCTGTAGCTGGGATCCTCTGCATCTGGGACCTTTGTGTCATTTTCTCCCCCTTCAAAAGCATTCGTCCTCGAATGTGTAGGCTAAAAAATATTTGCAAAACAAGGACATGAGAAGGTAGAGGATACTTTTATCAAGAAAGTGAAAATAAGACTAATGTCATGATCAAATACTAACCTCTTGAATCTTCCAAAGAATTTTAACAATATGCAATCATGACAAATTAGACACAGGAGGTAGTAGAAAATAAAAAACCCACAACCTCAAAGAGTGAAATAGAAAATCAGGGACTGAAAATAGGTGTATCAGTTTTAGTCCTAGATTGTGTCCATAGATGGTTGGACTACATGCTATAATATTGCCTAAATGACTCATGGACTAGCTTACCATTGGTAGGGCATGATACCCACAAAACTATGAAGGGGTTTATATGTCCCTTCATAAAGTGGCAAAGACTGGTGGTGGAGTAATGTCACTTGTATCCATAATTTAGATGTCTTGCCCATCAAGTTATTGGTAGAATTTTCAATCATCCTATACATAAATAGATAAGATAAGTATTGAAGCATGTTAGAAAGCTTAATAGTTACAATCATATGAGGCATATAAAAAGATGAGAATTTAGTCAATTGAACAACTTTATTCATATCATATCCATCATGCCATATAACAACGGTGTCATAGGTAACCATGGTTGGTTGGGAGGGATAGGCCTTTTTGAGGCCTCGTTCTTTCCTTGCTCTTAAAGGAAATGGTTCCTTTATTAGGGTAAAGAAAATATTAGACCTTATCCCAATTTCCAAGGGGATGTTTCTCACCTCATTATTCCTTAAAAGTCAATTCCGACCCTCTTGTATAAGAGAGATGGAATCCTCACTTACCTCTCCTTTGTCCGTCCTTTGTTTCTTTTTCAAACCTTGTCTCCTAGCCTCTTTTCTTTTTTTGCTCATATGCATCTGGACTCAATAGACTTCACTAGTGGACAAAGACACTAGGGTAGTTTTCGAGGAGTTGAATTGGAAGGAATGTTTATTAATATGTCCATCATGACAGAGATCATTATCACATTGTCATGGTGTTCCTAATAGCACATGGCTGGCCTCCATGGGGATAACATCACAAGTAACATTGTTCTTATACCTCCCAATGGTGCATGTGAGGAGGACTTGCTGATTAACCAACAAGTCTCCATTATCACTAAGTCATTGAAGCTTATATGGCTTAGGATGTAGGGTGGTTGCTAACTCTAGTTTGGTAACTAACCTATTACTAGCTATATTAGTGCAGCTACCCTCATCAATAAGTAAGGAGTAGGTATGCCCATTGATAGAACAAGTAGTATGGAAAATGTTCTCTTTAAGTTTCTTTCTCCTTATTAGCAACACCATCCAATAATATCCTAACCACCAGGAGATTTCCCTCAAGTGCATACTTTAGGAATTCATCATTAGATAAAGAAGAAGAGGAACTAGAGCTAGTGGACTTTAGTGATGAATAGTGACCATTGTCTTTAAGGACCATGGTTTTCTTATTTGGGCATTGGGAAGAAACGTATCCTCTATCCAAACACTTGAAACATTTGACTGATGACTCTTTTCCTAAAGGCAGGTTTAGATTTTTGACCTTAGACTCTTTGGAGTCTTTGATATCTTTAAACTTCCTATGTGTGAAACTAGAATTCCTTTTCTTATTTGTCCAAGTGTCTTATGTAGATGATATGTATGTAGTGTATTTTTCTTTACCCCTCTTATTTATTTAGATTTCTACCTTTATAACTTGGTAGTAAATATCATTAAGGCTTAGATATTGGTGAGTTATATCACATCCCTGATGCCATGCCTAATCCTATTTAGGAACCTAGCCATGGTGACTTTCTAACTTTCTTTCAAGTTAACCTTAATCATTGCCACCTCCATTTTCTTATAATATTCATCTATACTTTTATAACCTTGAGAGAGTATCTCTAGCCTATTATGCACCTCTCTTAAATAATGGAGAGGTACATGTCTTCCTCTCATGTACCATATTAGGGCATAATCACTAAACTCTAAGGTGAATGGCCTCACATTATGTCTTCCCCTAATGGAATGGCTTGAAAATATTTGTTCTACCTTGAGTTCTCAATCTAGGTATGCCTTTGGCTTGTTCCTCCCTTGGAACTTAGACATTTTAATCTTAGGTAGCTTTGGAGACTCTAGGTACTTTCTTTCCCTTGGATCTTTATTTCTAACACTACTCCTATGGCTCTTATCTTGTAGGTTATCCTTAGAAGAGCTTCTACTTCTATTTCTATGGTTCCTAATCCTATGAGTCCTATGCTTAAGGGGTTCTCTATGACTTGAAGGTTCCCTATGCCTATGACCCCTATCTTTATCTCTATCTACTCTTGATGAATGGTCATGAGGTGTTGGTGTTTTTCTTTGTGATGGAGGTATATCCCTTGAAGATAGTTTTTTTCTTTGTGGAGAGTGTCTTCTATTTTTCCGAGGATCTTTGTTTGTCCCAAAGAAATTAATATCATTATTTGATGTCTCCTCCTCATTGTAACGTCCCTCATTTCTATACCTACTTGTTTCAATTTTCCTTGGGTTTCTTTTAGGCCTATTTAAGCCTTCGTTTTGTAAATTTTCTAAGTGATCTTCAAATGCTCTTGTTTGGGTTTAAACTACTTTTTTCTTTATCGTGAAGCATTTTGCTTCATTTGATTCCTAGGTGAATATTCGTGAGCACTCATTTGCAAAGTAGATAATTACCTCTCCACACCTGAATTTCTTGGCTAAGAAATTAGATCACGTAGTTAAAAATACTTAGCACATAATCTAAGCTCTCAGGCACATACAAATACATAAGGGTTAAGTGATTTACCTAACCTCCTTGACATTTCAAAAGAAGATAAAGGTTAGTACTGCACAAAATAGTTATGTAAAATGCAAGTAAAACTAAGAACACAATCTAGGTCTAAAGCACACAAACACACAAAAAGTTATAAATTGACCTTAGGTGAGTATCATATACCAAGGTATGAAAGTACAAGTTCTTATTATAAATAACTTGCAAAGGTAAATCCAAATTACACCACAATTAAATCCCACTTCAAATTGCTAGGATTTATAATTCAAATCAACCTAATTACAAAGGTTCAATCTAAATTTACAATTCAAAAACTGAATGCTACTTACAAAATATCTTCACTTTGGTCTTTGATTCGAGTTTACTCTTAGCTCTTCACTTTGGTCTTAAAGTCAAAGTTTTAATCCTTGGTTTCTTGAGTCCCTTGACTCACCTTTCCTTAATCTTAATCTTCTCCAAATCCCTACAAAATCAAGCACAAACAAACAAGACACTTGCTGCCTCACTTGGTTAATGTTAGAAAAATCAAGTTAAATTTCACTAGTTCTCACCAAATGTTTATGTTTTCCTCCCTCTAATGTCCTCATCATACAACCTGCCCTCCCACATAATTTCACTCACACAAATAGTCTCTCCCAAACCAACTTGAGATCAAGGAATAACTCAACTCAACTTAGGTGTCTTAGTGATGTTTAAGTAATGAAGAAGTGCTTATAAGTGTATGTACAAAGGTCATGAAACTTAGAGGTGTGAATACCCAATTTTGTCCGAGTATTATCAAAAAATAAAAACAAAATGAAAAAGAAATAGAAAAGTACAAAGTCCCACATCGGACAGAATTAAAACTTTAAAAGTCATTTTGGTAGTCCCCACATCGGAAGAGTGAGACTCTTTCAGTCATTCGTCCCACTATATAAGGAGCTGCAAGTCCCACATCAGGTAAGGCAGACTTCAGAAGTCTCTCATTCTCCTATATAAGGAGACGCATTTCCCAAGTAAAAGGAGGAACACCTGAGCTGCAAAGCTCGTGTTTGGGAGTACGCATTAAAGCGTAATCCCATCATTTATAAAATTTTATTCCCTCGTGAATAGTTTAAGTTTGGGAGTACGCAGAAATGCGTAAGCCCATCTAGTCCTCATTTCAAGGAGGGAAGCTTGTGGGGGTCACTTCCTCATTCCAAGGAGGAAAGCTTGTGGGGGTCACTTCCTCATTTCAAGGAGGGAAGCTTATGGGTCACCTTTTTTCAAGTAAGTGCAATTAACCTTTTTTTTTGTTTTTAATATTTATTTTCTTTATTTTTTTAATATTATTTTTAGTTTAGATTTTTTTTAACATTCTTTTTAAAGAGGGAAATTAAAAAATACATTTTAAGTTGTGCAATGACCAAGTGGGATCAATTGAGTGGTCGATCCACCTTTGATACTACTTGGAACATAAGAATTTATTGAGTAGCCATTTGCTACCTTGAATTCTGTGCAAGAGCAAACTTCTTTTTCTTAAATTATTTTTTCTGAAAAATTTAAAAAAATTTCTCTTCTCAAAAATTATAAATAAAATAAAATAAATAATCATTTTTTTCAAATTCAAATTTTAATATTTTCAAAGTTCCAAGAAATAAAAATCACAAAACTAATTTCTCTAATTTTTCAAAAATACTTTTCATGAAAATCAAGCATAATCTTTTCTAAAAAATCCAAAAACATAATCTTTTGCATAAACTTAAATGCATTGAAATTGATTTTTTGAACTACATAGCTTTGATTTCCTCACTGCACCTGAGGATATGTAGGAGCGGGAACCGGACCCGTCAAGCCCAAATAAACTTCCGGATCATTTTTTTTTTCATTTATTTCATGAGAAAAAATAAAAAAAAAACTTTTTAAATAAATCATTAAAAATAATTTTTATTTAGAATGAAATAAATATTTCTAAAAGTTAATTATAATTTTGCACAATTTATTAGAAGGTAACCGTTTTTTAAGGACGTCATAGGGTGCTAATACCTTCCCTATGCGTAAACAACTCCCGAATCCAAACTGGTTTCAAAGATCAAAATTTCAAGTTTTTCCAAAATTTCCTTTAATAAACTTTGGTGGCGACTCCTCTGTTTTTTAATTAAAATTTCCTTATTCGCCGTCCCGTCGTGATTCCGGTTACGACAAGAGGAAATTTAAAAGACAAGAAAGAAAAGCTATCACAAGAATGGTATACTCAATGGAATAGGTAAGACCAAAATTAGAGGTGAATCAAAGATAAATTAGAATTAAAGGCAAGTAAAGGAGGACACATAAAGGAAATACCTAGAAACTTTAAAAAGTGGCATGCACATACTCATGCCATGAGAAGATGCTGTTTGGCCAAGAAATTAAGACATATATAAACTAAGTAATTAAACCTAAAGTGATGTATAACCTATGACCTAAATGAAGCTTGGGCAACTAACATACCACACTTAAGGAAAGCAAAGCAAATGACCTTTATGTAAGCATTTTTCTATATGTTTTTTTTCTTTTCAGTTTTATCAACTTCTTTTTGTCATAATTTTGGTCCAAAGTCCAAGGATTTCAAGTTCTCAATTTTTCCTTGCATAGGCTCTTGTTAAGGTTCTAAGTCCACAAATTCATCCTAGTGCATTTTGCACTTTATCCTTTGCTATGTATAGTATTCTAAGTCATAAGTTCTTGTCCAATTGTCTCCAATCCAACTTAGGTCATAAGGTCCAAGAATAAGAATTAAGTTTCTTTTAATTTGATACAAGCATACACTTAATTCTTTAAGTTTAATGACTTAATCATGCATGACCTAAGCTAGACTTAGCATATAGGATGCATGCACATGATCACACATTCTTAGGAATGGTCATGGAAATGGTCGAATGATATAGGTGACTTAAACAAAATTCCTTTTTTCAATTTTTTTCCACATGACCTTGGTGTCATGGAGCCTAGAACTTAGTTCATCATATGTCCTTAGATCCATCCATAAATTCCTTACTCCATAGCTTTGGTCATGGTCATGGAAGGCTTAAGTGATTTGTGCAACTTCGGTTTCAAAATTCCACCTTGACACTTAGTAGTATTTAAATCCAAGTTAAGTTTATGAATCTTATGGTATAATCTTTCTTAGTCTTTTAAGGATTTTAATATATGAGTATAGATCTAGAATCTTAACAAAGATAGTTTCATGATCAAAGATATTAAGAAAATAAATAACCAAGTTTCAAACTTTGAACATAAAAATCTTAATGAAAGCGTCTTTCATGACAAGTAAATGCAGATCTACTAGATGTACTCCAAGATCTATCCATTCCTAAATTTCAACACTTTAAAACTTTTCTCATAAACACTCAAATCTTCCCCAAGGCATCAAAATTGATTTTTAAGAAATTTTAACTAATTAAATTGCTCTTAAGGTTGTTTCACGCCCTTTAATCCATCAAAACTTCTCTTTAGCTTCCAAAAATCACTAAAAATATGTTATGCTCATATTTAACCATCAAGAAAAAATTTTAAACTTCACCAAGTTCAAATAAAAAAGGATTCGTTGATCTTAAAGAGGGGTCAACTAAAAAAAGAAAATCAAATCATAAATACAAGATTTAAATCTTAGAAAAATATAAGGTAATGTCCTACTTGTTGAAGAATTTTGTGATGAGTTTGATGGGGCTTTTATGGATTCTCTTGATCTTCCTTGTTGGTCCATACAAGATCTCTTAGTGTTGGTGGTGGGGCTTTTATGGTTTTGTCTTGATTTAACTTAAATCTCAAAGTTAGAAATTTAAACTTAGTGTATATTTTGGATTTTAAGATTAGTTTGAGTTTAGAGGATTTCTATAAGTGTTTAGAAGATGAAACATGGAGAAAATGACCCCTAAGGCCTAAATAGAATTTGGCCACTTAAGGATAGATTGGGAATTAATTTCCACTTAGGGCATTTTGGTACATTAATACGTAATTTATATTTTATATAATAAATGTAAATGTAAGAAATTATCCTTTTAGGATTAGATTAATGATAATTATTTTGAATTTGTGACTAATCAAGATTAACCTATCCTAAGCATGGTTAATTTTAATTAAACAAGGTTAATTTTATATCTTCTATTTATTATTTTTGTATTATATGTCATAATTAAAGTGATGACTCATGAAGTGAGTTACCACCTCATTTTTCACATGCAATTTCTTGCTCCATGAGTGGGACCTACTTTCTGGCTTCTACTTTGTATTTTCTTACTCTTTCGGCCTTCCAAGGATATTTTGGTAATTTTTCTTAGAATTTTGAGTGGTTTCCAAATTTTTCCTTCGATATTTCTAACACTTATTGGTTCATTACTGGATTATTCTAATCTCATTTGCCATTTTTTTGGGAACAGTTTATGCCTTGTGGAAGACAACGCTTTCTAAGGATGTTTTAAGCCTTTTTGGAGTTTTGTGATGAGTTTTTCGTCCTTTCTTTATTCCTATTCTTTTATTATGATTTTTCAATCATCCTTGATGTATTCTAATTTCTTATAATTTTTTTTAACCTTTGTTTTAAGTTTTCCTTGCACATTATTTAGGTTATTCTAGTGCGATGATATTTTCACTGTTTACTAAAAAAAATTTAATTCTTTATCTTTTTCCCTTATCTCTACTTTATTCCTTATTAAGGGGTATTTGTAACTTAAAAAGTTCATTATGAAAAATTATGGATGTTACACAAAGACCATGGAATAAGGACAAAAACTTGTAAAGATTTAGTAGTCTTAGAGACAAAACACATTTACTAAATGCCTTGATTCTGGAGCAAGGGTTAAGTGGAAGAAGGTTATGAAAATGACACCATGGCTTTAAAGTAAGCTATTTGGCCAAGGTTTTTATCATGAAAAGGTAATAGCTTAAAACTCATTAAGATATAACAACCAATACCCTTCATAAGTTGTAGCATTAAGGACATGTACATGGAACTAAAGATAATAAATTAAGAGGCCTTTGCAAGCAAGAATGACCATTCGACCAAGACCCTAAGTTTAGGAAAGAAATAGTTAAAAAATTATAATTAACCATTTTATGCTCCTAAGTAAGAAAATCAACTCTTAGAGCTAAATAAAGTAAGACATAGAGCCTTGAAAGTGATAAATTTATCATTTGGCTAAGCCTTTTGGATTAAGGTAAAATAATAGATAAATTGTTAAGATTATTGACTTTAGGTTCCTTAGATAATCAAGGTGATCCAAAGAAAATGAATATAATTTTGGGCCTTAGATAATCAAGGTGATCCAAAGAAAATGAATATAATTTTGGGCTAAGATAGAAGAAAGCAATTTAATAAAGTAGTTAATAAGGATAAGATTAAAAAAATCTTTCTTAATAAGTATTAAACTTAAAGATTGACCATAAAGGATTAGAAATTAAATACCAAGTTCTAATGGAAATGAAGGAGGAAATTCGAACAAAAGAGTAAAACTAGAAAAAATTAAGAATTAAGGATTAAAATTTAATTATCCATATCGCTTGAAAATGAATCTTAAGAAATAAAGTGACTAGATAAGTTAGGTGAATCAAAAGTCCACTTGAAAGACAAAAGATATTTGAACAACATAATCACAAAGTGATCATAATGATTTTGCATTTTTAGAACTGCTAAATCAAGGTAATTTGGGTATAAATTACCTTGTTAGTAGAATTGAAAAAAAGCATAAAAACTAAGCGACCATCAATTAAGACCATATTTGGTAAGTACTTTTTCATAGTTTTGTTTCTTTATCCCTATATAAGTATTACTGCTTTTTTAAAATCTAGTGATTCACTTGACTTTTATATATTATTGTGATACCAAATGGCTTCATCATAAAATTATATATCATTCTAATGGTAAGCACTTTTTCATAGTTTTGTTTCTTTATCCCTAATGGTAAGCACTTTTTCATAGTTTTGTTTCTTTATCCCTATATAAGTATTACTGCTTTTTTAAAATCTAGTGATTCACTTGACTTTTATATATTATTGTGATACCAAATGGCTTCATCATAGAATTATATATCATTCTACATGCTATTATAGTGTAACTTCTCACATCTTTAAAATTTAGAAGACCAAATATCTTATTTGATGATAATTTAAAACATGTATTGATGATAATAAACTAATAGAAAAAATATTTATATAACTATGAGGTTACTTGTACTCACCATGTTGATTATATACTGTTGATTAAATCTCCACTGTTGCTTGGTAAAATCTTGGAATGACGATGCTTTTGTGTTTGAGGATGTTGAGGTTTATATGTTCGCAATGCTCATGGAGAACCCATTAGGGGATGAGAATGAAGGTGTAGCTGTTAGTGTAGGTGGAGAAGTCGATGAGGTCACCGATGCATTGAGAGGGGCTTTTGAGTGAGACGACAGCATCGTAGGGGAATCCATAAGGGAGCTTGTTGCCAAGGTCACATAAGACAATGACGATATCAATTTCAATGTAATATCGTAGGCGTGAGTAACAATTGTGATGGATTTTTGTAAAGAGTTTATTAAAGGAAAAGGAAGAGGGGTTTTGGTGTGGGAATGGAAGAAGAAGTGTGCTAGTGGATTTACATTATGGAGGAAGAGGGAATTCATGCTTCTTTGCTCACTCACTTCACTCATTCATTAGTTCAGGTTGGGAGTTAAGATCCATAAAAAAAGAAGGAACCACTTTTTGTTCATCCTATAAATATTATGCTAATTAAAAGTTAACGTTTAAGAAAAAAAAAATTTCTACATCAAATACATAAAAATTAATAATATTATTTTCTAAATTGATAAAACTTTTAACCGATTTAAAAATATAAAATTTTATTAGTTAAATTAAAATTAATGTAATAAATAAAAAAATTATAAAATTTTCATTGAAATTTTTTTTATATCAAATAAAAACTATATGTAACTAATAATCTTTAAAAAATTTAAATAACTCGTAAACTTTTACACTTAATATAATAATAATTCACTAACAACAATTAATTACAATTACTTCATAAATGTATAACAATTATAACTCTTTATTCCGTATATCTTTCTCATGCAATTTTTCTTTTCTATGTTTACATATCTATTAAAATTAGAAGCATATTTATTAGGAATTTTAAACTCACTCATCCATTTATACAAACTTTTTCTATTTCTTATACAAAGCTAATTTTACTTTAAAATTTACAACTTTCATTAGATAGATCTATCAAGTTTCATTTCTTTTTTCAACTGTATTTTTTAAAATTCTTTCTTTTTTTAACATTATCTTCAATTTTATCTTTAACATCTATCACTATATAGAAAATATTATTAAATATATATATTTTTAATATACATCACATCAAAATAAAATCTTATTAAATTAGAATTTAAATATTAATTTCTAAAAAAAAAATTTACTGTTCAGTTATGAGTTTTACTAAAACTATCATGTACACAAAAATCAACGTTGGTTATTTTTGGAAGATAAAAAATTTCTTCCCACACATCATCCCCGATATAATTTATGTGAAGATTGAGAATTTTCAATTTGACTATTTTTTTTTATATGTATGAATATTTTTATCAAATTTTATTAAATTAAATATTCATAAAATATCATTAAATACTTTTATTTTTATGTTTCAGAAATATATATAACATTAACTTTGATATATAAAAATAATATATCAAATATTTTTGAATTAATCTAAAATTTTATAAATATATTTATATGATACCAACTTTAAATCTAATAATTATTTTTATATTAAAATTATATAATAATTTTTTAAAATAATATAATATTAGTTAATTTATATAAATATAAATTAATCTCTCATATTCATATATATATATATATATATATATATATATATAATATTTTTTATGAAATAATATCAACATTTGTTACAGGATTAAAATTTTACCTGATAAATTCTTTTAATGAATTAAATTATAATTGAGGAATGAACTTTATATGCCAAATATATTAATATTGAACTAATTTATAAAAGTAAATATATATTTCATACAGGAATATAAATTTATATAAAACTATGTTATCAACTAAATCAAATCCATGGGTAAATTGATCTCACTTGCGGATAGAAAAACTTACAAGATATTCGTTCATAAAAGTGATATTTAAAAATATGTTATGATATTCCTTATTAAAATTTTGTTTTAAACATTACGAGGAGTCACTTTTTGTGGGTTTTTATTATTTTTAAGTTGATATTATTTGTGAATACGGGATAAAAAATTCACTTGTAGACTTAAATAATCATAACTACCACTTTAGAATAACTGAATTCAAATATAATAAGAATACTATGGCGGACAGATTTATAAAAAAAAAAATTAAAATTCCAAAACTTAGATATGTGATTTCCTTTTTTTAGCATCTTTAAATTTATTTGTACATGTCATTTTTAATTGACTTATTTCATATAAAATGTTGCACAAAATACAACTTATATACGTTGAATGGTTTATTTCAGAACATCTTTCATATTCAAATAAAAAAAATCGAATGGGTGATAACAATAATACTTAATCAACTGAGGAAAAGTATGAACCTAAACTAAAGGTAAAATAGAAACCTAGCATATTAACAAATCATGCAAGTTCATATTATTTAAATTAGTTTTTACTCAAAAATATCACAAACCGTATTTGTTTGCTACTTGCTATTCCAAATTAATACATCAATTATTCTTTCTCCTTTCTCTTAGACATATTAAAAAGAATACATGTACCTGCTTCATATGTTATACTTATCCTTTCAATCTAGTAGCTCTCTATTTTGTTAATATAATAGTACTATATTGTCCTGTTTTGGCACCGAGATGTTGCTTAATTAAATTTCCTTCATGCTCTTTTTTTAATCTGTTTATTTCAATTTAAGACTCTTATTTCTATTTTGGGGGAGGAGAGTGTGTGTACATCATAATCAATCAAGATTATGTATTGAAGATATAAAAATCAATTTGATTAGATCATAGAGAGGGGAATCACTAAGGAATTATCTCTACAATAAAATAAAAAATAAAAAAATAAAACTAGTGAGATACATATTCTTTGTGATTATAATTATTTTATCGATGTGTGTATCAGATTCAAACATTTTTTTTAATTATTTGCAGTGACATTTCATACAATGTTCTTTTGCTGGAATATTCTTTTATCAACTTTCACCTTAAAATATTGACATGTCCATATTGTATATTCCTACCATCTTAAACGGTAGGAAACAAGCGAATTAAAAAAATATGTCGGTAGGGTCATAATTATCCTAATTAATTAAAACTTATTATTGATTTAATAAAATAATTAAAAGACAAATTTAGGTGCAACTAGAACTTTATTATAATGCAACTTTGTTGTACGTGCGTCTTTGATAGTGTTGCTTTTAATAAACGTTACCAGAAAATAACATACCATGCAAAAAGACAACTTTTACCCACTAGCATTCGAAGAACGAAACATGGCCAACTCTCTTAATATTCTTAACAAGTCTTAGTCATAATTAACAATTCATTAGTTTGAGAATACAATGGGAGAGAGTCAATAGCTTTGAATTTTATTGAAGTTCACATTCTTTTCAAATGATGTGATGTTATCTATAGCTCCGTGTAAACAAAGTGTGTGTTTTTTTAATTTATTTATTTTTAAATAATTATTTACTTTTGATTAAATTTTTACGAATTTTTAAATAAGCAATTATCTATGAGAATTTAAACTATTTAATTTTACTAATATTTATTCAAATAAGTAAATTACACTTAAGTCTCATGTTAAGAAGGACTCATTTATTGTTTAAAATATGATAAAAACGGATAAAATATTAGAGTCAAATAAATCTATACCTTACGTTCGAATAAACAATTTTAGAATTTAAGTGATTTGTAAAAAACTAGTAATCATTTAAAAAAAATATCAATGATAATTAAAAATAAATTAATGCAATAGAAAATTTAAAATTGTTTAAACTTTTTATTTAATATAAAATTTATTCAAAGAAAAGTATATCATATTTTTAAAATGTTTATCTCTCAAATGTATAAAAAGTAATAATTTTAAATTATTCTATCCGAATACAAATAGAAAGTAATAAAATAAAAGTAGGATAATTGTTTATCTGGTGTCTAGGAAGAGCTTACATAGTAAACTAATACACTTAATAAAGCATTAGAGATAGTGTCCTAATTTTGCTACTCCATCTGCGGCACCATTTGCTTCTTGCCACGTGTCCCCACCGAAGATCCAAACCAGTCCTATGCTTGTTAATGTATATTATGTTTGAAATAATAAAATAATAAATTATATTATCAAATATTTAAGATAGAAAAATATTATAATATAAAATAATTATATTAAAAAGTGATATTATATTTTTTACTAAAATTAAATATATTTTTTAAATTAATTGTTTATTTGAATTTTTTATTTTTAATAGAAATATATAAATATTTATCAAAATAAAAAATTAATTATTCTTTTAAGAAATTTTATATATTTTTTCTATGATTAAAATTTAAAATAAAATTATAATAATTTTAAAGTTATGTTTTATAAATTAAGTAAAGTATTTTTGTAAAAAAAGTTTTAAAAATTAAAATTTAATGAAACTTTATAAATATTAAAAATAATTTTAATATGATTTTTTATAAAATAAATATTAACGTAATAATTTATAAATAATTATATTATTTTTATAATTATTAAATAGGGTATGAGATAAGGATAGTTAAAAAAATTTATTCTATTATAATAATTTCTAAAATCTATTAAAATAAAAATTTTAATTATTTAAATGATATAGAATATACTAAAATATATATAACAAAATTATTTGTTAGTAAAATATATCTTATTGCTAGTATAAATTTATGATATTTGTGCTAACAATGTTTTTGTTAGAAAAATTATACTAATATTAAAGTATTAGTAAATAATTTTTTTATAGTGATAGATAAATTGAATAGTCTATAATATTTTATTGAGTCAATAAATACTTGACATAAAATGAAATAGGATATATTATCCTATATACACTATCTTTTATCCCAGCAACTAAATTGTTTTAATATTTAGATTCACAGTTAACCAATCATTAAGAATATGAAAATTAATTTTAAGAATAATTAACACATTGTTTTCAATAAAATTTTATGATTGGATAATAGAAAATTTTAAAAATTTTAAGAATTTAGATTAAGTATATTTTTTTTATCGGTTAATTAAGATGTTTCGTATTGAATAAAATAAAGTCATAATGTTTGGACAAGAAAGCTTCTGAAAGTGAGTTAATTAGTTTTAATATTGAACTCATCCATAAATATTGCGAACTTGATGTACTAAAATTATTTTTTAAAAATAAATTACACCTAATTTTTAAATAACAAAATAAGGAATTTGTAATTCCATCTCATAAATTAGTTGTCATTTTTAAAATCCTCATTCCTTTCTTTTATCATACGAACTCATATTTTCTAATAGCCTTGAAAATGGTGAATGAAGGAGTAGCAACAAGTGTCACTGTATGAAGAGAAGATACTTTATCTCACCGTACAATTTTCCAAATTGAAAAATCAAAGGAAATTTAATTATCATATCCAGACAATATATAAATTTAAAAAACGAAGTGAATATTTTTGGTGGATGGGAAAAAGAGAACAAGCAAAAAGGAATTTGCACCAAACAAAACAAAAACTCACATTCGCTCTAAGAGGAAGGTTCGCCAAATTATCATTAGGTCATACATACATTATTCAGAACACCCCAACTTAGCCAAATCATCTTCATGGGTAAAGAAATTCAAGCTTTTGTTTGGGTATGATGAAACATTAAAGAAATTCAATTGAAGCCTTTGAAATTCCCTTAAATTTCTTAAAATTTTGAAATCATCTATAAACTTACATGGCTAAAAGAAATTAATATCCCTGAAATTAAGCTTCAAGTCCATGTAGGATGGATGGGTTCTTAATGATTATTTGAGAAGCAACTTTTTTATGAAATATTAAAAAAAATTTATTTAGTTTTAAAAAATAAATAATAACAATTTTAATATTTATTAATTTTTAAAAAATTTATATTTGTTAAAAATTATATATTTAAATATATTTTAATAAAAATTTAAATAATATATATAAATATCAGAATTTATCAGTTTAATATATATTTTTAATTTATACATTTGTAAAAAATAACAATAAAAAAATTATTTTTTTGAACGAAAGAAATAAATATTAAGATTCGTTAGCGCGGAGAACGAGGGAGGACTTTGTTGTAATTTTCATGTGCGTACTAACATTCAATTAAATGGATGAATGTAAAGATCGAAGTTTATATGGATTAAATGAATTTTTAAACATTAAACAAAAATATTTTGAACATTATTAAGTAAGCTAGCGACCAAGTAAACATTCATTAAGCATTTATTTGGTAATAAGCTTCACATATATAATTAAAATCGTTTCTATTTATTTTTTAAATTATTATCAAAATAATTTTTTTAAAGTTTAATGCAATTCATTCTTTCAAATCTTATTAACAAACATATTACAACTTTATTTTTAACTTATCAATTTAAATCCGTAATGTGTCAAAATAAACTAAAAGTTACTTACGACAATTTTTTAAATCATTTTAAATTTAAAATAAATCTTTATGAAACATGCGTACAATGTAAATTTACAATACATACAAACCATATTTACTAGTTAATATAGTTACACGGAATTATATAATATACCCAAGTATGTAGTTATTAAATAATAAATAAAAGTAAAAAATATGGAGGTTTGAATTTAAAGGATTTGAGTGTTAAATATAACTTTTATTAGAAAGTGAAAATGGAGGTTGAAAATTGAAAAGAATAAGTTGTGGGTGAGGTTGTTGTTTGATTTTTAAAAATGATGAAAAAATTTCAGATGTTATTATTAATTGTAACAAGCATGCTTTTAAAATGGTGGAAAGATATTTGTCATATAGAAAAAAAAAAGGAGGGATATAGAAGAAGGAGGATGAGAAGATATTGTTGAGAAAAAGGTTGTGATGAGAAAAAAAAAATATGAAGTTTTGAAAATATATATATATATGGTGAAAAGTTAGGTTAAAAGAATATGCAAGGTTATTGTTCATGGGGGCTGAAAATAAAGATGCTTCTATCTAGGAGTTGAGAAGAGTGGTTGAAGGGATCGTAACATGGGAATGGGTAAGGGGAAGAAATTTATATACTTGAAAGGTGGAAAAGCTAAATGAATTCAGAGGAGGGTGCAAGTGTAAAGTTTTATGGGGCAAAGAAGATCCATACGTGGTTGCAGAAAGGAGAGGTTTCATGGTTGTATTTGGTAATATTAGGATATAAAAATATAATATTAGATACTAATATTGAATCACATAATTCCTTTGAAAGTTGAAATTCTGACGTGTAATAAATTTTACAAAGTTGCAAGAAAACTAGAGAGTAAAAAAAAAAGAAAGATGAATAGTGCTTAGAGGAGATAGAAACTCTAAGTCACTTATTTTTCCACTTCAAATAATCATATATATTTGGATGATTTATCTTCAACGGTGTGGGATTCAATTGGCATTGTCACATAGAGATATTCTTTTTTATGAACAATTTATAAGGATGCTACCACATAACCATCATCCCTTCAAGGAAGGCTAGAAACTAAATTTGACTTGCTATTGTGAACATTTTGAAATATTAGAAATATCTGATTTTTAATAGTGAGATAGTGGATGTGATTAGAGTAATAGAATTGATATAATTAAGATCATAGTTTTGATTTTTGGCTAAGATGTGATGGAAGTAATTATTATTTTTTCATTTGAATGTTCAATATTATAGATTATATTAAATGAATCATATAGGTGTTGATCAAATGGAGTATAATTTTACAAAATGTTTGTGTGATATTGTTTATTAGATATAGCAATAACATAAATTTAAACGTTAGCTATATCGGATGATAGAAATGTTCCTTTTAATCATATATGGTGTAATTATTTTTAATTTAATGTATGTATTTTACATACTTTCATACTAACTTTATAATAGGCAAAATTGATAATTTTTTTGTCCTCTAAATCTAGAGTAAAATTTGGTTTTATCTTTTAAGTATTGTTTTATTCAAATTAGTCTTCTAATTTTTTATTTTAAATTAATTCTTTTATCGTAATGACGTTAAATCTCACCATCAACTAGTTGAAAATTTATTTTTTAACAATTAAAAATTATTGACATTTTTTTTTCTATACACTATATTTAATTAATATATCAAAATTTTGTGCAATGTACGTTGGACAAAATGGGAGATAAATATGAGAGTTAAAATCTCTTTTTATCAAAGTTTAATTTTAAACATCAATTTTTTTTCTTTTCTTTCAATTAATGTTGAAATTGATTGAAATATTTTCTAAACTATAGGATACAAACAACATATCTAAATAATTAAAATGAAAAATGAAATTAGATCCTTTCTTTATAACCTTGAACATGAAATGTTTATATTTTAAAATAATTGATCAAATTTTTTTAAAATTTCTTCTTTTTAACATTCATCCTAAAAATTTGTAATATTTTTATGGCTTATAAACATGTAACAAATGTTTATATATACATAAGAAATTAAACAAGTCAAAATGATCTAGTTAATTTTATTTAATTTTCAATAAATTTTTCAGTTAGATTTAATATTTCTTTAGACAAAAGGGCCAATTTAAAAACAAAAAAAAAAAGTAATTTGAATGAAAGAAACTAGAAGATAAAATTAAAATATATCATAAATTTAAAAAATGAAAATACTAATTTTATCTTTATCATATTACACAGTAACAAATAGTAATGATGAATTAAAAAATAAGTATAACATAATAACAAGATTCATAAGTTTTGTGTATAAAAATAATATTAAATTGTTGTTACGCACAACGCGCCAGTAGTAGTTATAACTGGACAAGACGCCGTGCATTATCAACCACTAATTTCGTTTATTCCTTTCTTCAACGTTTTTAGTTTCAAACCATTTGACCATTCATTCATAATACACCAATCAAAATTTGTTTAGATAGCACTATCAATTTGTATTTTCAAAATGGAAGTGTATCAATCTAACAATACAATAATATATGGTATATACATGAAATAGATTTTAAATGTTTAATTAATATATTATCATTGAAAACACCATCCTATTTAGTAGGATTTTGATTGATGGATAATAATATATTAGACAAATTGGTCCATTCTACAACTCACCCATTTGTAAGAAACACGGCAATTGCAAGAAAAAATGAAACAATTTTAACTGTTCAAAGATTAGATATTGGCTAACATGCTATCTACAAAATCTTTGTGGGATAGACTTTGAAAACAACCTCTTCTAACTATTTTATGAATGAAGGATTGGATATATTTAGCTACAAAGACCAAAAAAGATAAATACAGGATTTAGAGACTCTGTTTGTAACAGTTAAAAGCAAGGTTTTAAATTGTAGTTGTAACACGATAATGATTGTGTTTTGATTGTTGCTAATCTGAAAGATATTTCACTAAATAAATGTTCTTTCACACACCAAATAGAAGAACTAATTATTGGTGCAAAATGCATTAATGTTTTAAAAGTTTTAATCATTAAATCGTTGTCTCAATATCAATTATTTCAATATTTTAAATCGTTTTCTCATATCAATTATTTCACGATTTTTGTAATTCAATCAGTTATTTAAGTATTTACTTTATAATTAAATGAGTTTCTTAAATATGTAAAATATTACCATATTATTCCTTATTATATAAATCTGAAGTGGTAACAAAATAATTCTTTAAAAAATTAATTTTGATGATAGATAGAATCGTTTAAAAACTTATGAAATGACAAAATGTTTAGAAAACGGAAATAGTGACAATAACTTTTTGAAAAAAAAAAAATACATAATGTAATGATGTACATAACTTGAGAGTCACATTTCGGATGCTGTTTAGTTGAATGAAAATTAGGAATTTAGGATGAAGCAAATTGAGGAAAAAGAGATAAGAAAAAAAAAAGATTACTTTTACATTATTTAGTTGAATTAAAATATAGAAAGAGGAAAACATGAAGAGATAAGACTCACGTCTATGAAAAAATCTCTCTCCAAAGGCATGAAACGGAGGGAGGGAAAGGAGCTTCTATTTTTCATTGCTAAATTATTTAAGAATAAAACTGTTTTCTATAATAATTTTATATTAAGAAAAATACGTTTGGTTTTAGAAAAAAAAAATTATTTTTTTTTCACTTTTATTTAAGAAGATGTTAGCTTATTTTTATTCTATTTTTTATTTTTAAAATTTTATACCGAAAATAATAAAAATAAAAAATATTTTTTAAAAACCAAATGCCATCTATCCACGTAATCCATTCTTAAAAGGCATTCACTACTATAAAAGAGGTTGGGCAATGGGTTGAGAACCCATTTGAAAGTGACTGAAGTAAGTTATTGTAATTCTCTTCATAAATAGAATTTCCACCATCTGTGGTGTAAATTTGAAAAAGATTTTGCAATTCATATTATGAATTGGATAAAATTAAAAAATACTTTTGTTTGTCATGTAAATTATTATAATTCTACTTTATAGTATAATTTTTTTTTTCTGAACGAGATCACGTGAAGTTTTCCTTTTTATATTGAGGATGTTTTCGTATTAAAAATTATTGCTATAATATTTAATTGATTGATATTTCACAACAAGTGGGTCTGTATACACAAGCTGCTAAAGTAGAAAAAAAAATGCTATATTTTCTTGGTCTAAAGGAACAAGTTTTATTTGAGATAGTAGTGAATCAATAATTAGCATATTTTGTTTGTTCCCTATTTAGCATCTTTGGACTTATTTAGAGACAGAAATCAATGATTGTACGCTTTTCCATTCCTTATTCTCCTTCTCCTTCTCCACACACCTGTTACCGTTACTTTCTCTAATTTCTCCTCTTTCTATAACAAACTTATATTATTCTGAACATTATATTACAGCATTGAAATAAAGAAATTCAATATCTAATAAAAATTATTGAGAAAACTAAGTTAAACAAGGCTTATTTTTAAATTAAAATAAATAATATGTTAAAAAATAATTCAATGATTTGGACAGAACCTAACTTGATAATTTTGTATGGACATGTATAAAGTCCATTAAAATAGATCTCTCAAGTATTTTTGGACTTTTCTATGGCCCAACCGAAAATTGATAGAACCATGGACTTCTATTATTCTGGGTTTAGCCTTTTGGACTTGCGTACTATAGCCTAAAAAAAAGTAGCCTCAACCCAAAGGAAAAAAATTAATTCGTAGATATTGCATATCTACTCCAAATTAAATTAAAAGAATACTTGTTATTCTTATGTTTTACTAAATTAAACTTACACAAAATCAGCAAAGTTGGATCACACTATAAGAAAAACTTGATATTTCTTAAGTTAGATTCGTTTGGAATAATTTTTAATTTTAAAAATTTAAAAATTAAATTTAGTTTTATTTTTGAGTTTTAAATTTTTAAACTTTTAAATTTTTTTGGAAGAATACATCAACTTACTATTTTGTGAATCTATAAAAAATGATAAATCAAATTTATTGATTAAAATAAAAATTAGACTTATCTAAAATAAATAAATTAAACATTAGAATTTATAAAAAATGTTAAATTAAAATTTATTGTTTAAAATAAAATTATAATTATCTAAAAAATAAATTAAACATTAGGTTAAAATTTTATTATGATTATAATTATAAATATTAACATTATTAGAATGGTGATGGTGGTGGAAGAGCCAGAATTACTAGAGTTATGACCTTTATATCCTAAAAGATAAATAGAGTTTAGTAATATTTTATTTTTTAATTTATTTAATTTTTATAAATTTATCCTTAATTTTTAACATATATAAATTAATTTTTAGCTTTTTAAAATCATAAAATTTAATCTTTTTAGTTATTTAAAATAATATAAATTAATTGGTAACAAGAACGAATTTGAAAGATCATGATAAAAGTTTAGGGCTAAAGAATTTTTTTTTAAATAAGGAACTAATTAGTAAAGCCAAATAATTATAGGGAGTAAAATGCCAGTAAACTTAAGATAAATTTAAGATTCGAAATGAAAATTTTTTAAATTAAAAATAATAATAAATATTTTTTATTTTAAAAATTAAATTAAAATTAATTTTAAAGTATGTTAAAATTCAATTCAACTTCTTTTTAATCGAATAGATTTTAGTTTTAAATTTTAATTTAAAAGATAAAAGTCACAAATTTAGTAATATTTGTTATATCCATTAAGATAAATATATATAAATCGGGATCTGTGATATCAAATATCAAACTTTAATACTTATACCAATTTAATAATTTTATAAAGAATATAAAATTTATCAATCCAATTGTTAATTTACAAGTTATTATCTTGTACATCATATATGTAAAATTTCATACAAAACAAAAAAATTGATAGACACGTCATCTTATGACTATATTTTAATGATTCATACGTTATTTAAATATATGTAAATATCAATAATTGAATAATATATTTATACATTTTCAAAATCTTTAAAATTTGATATACATTATCATAAATATATTATAACATGATTCAATGATTGGATTAGTGAATCTTGTATTCTATATAAGATTATTAAATTGATGTAAGTGTTAAAGTTTGGCACCTAATATCAACGGATCCTGACTTTAAATATATATATATATATATATATATATATTATCATGCTAAATTTTATAGTTTTAAAATTTTATTCAACCTAAACTTAATTAAAAACTAACTTAATAAATTTTTACATAATACTAAATCCTACAATAAATTTTCATCAAATTAAGAATTAAGAATAAAAAGAAAATGCTCAAAACCGTCAAACAGAACCTTGTAATTATGTCAACTTTTCTCAAGTGTCCAAAAAATATATTCATACATCATAGACAATGAAAGCATATAAATTGAGTCATATAATATGTAGTGGATATAGAATATATAAATATATAATTAATGAAAGTATGAAACAAAAATATAAGATAATAATTGTCTGGAAGTATGAAATGAAAATATAATTAATGGAAGTATGAGATGAAAATATAAGAAGGTAATGATTGTAGAAAAAACCACAAAAGAAATTGATCAAAATTGTTCAATTATCATTGGAGACACTAATAATATCGGGCTTCTTTGTATAAAAGGAAAATGTGAGAGGGTCGCCTTCATGAAAGTTACATAAACTATAATGTTTTGGTCACCCATCCGCCAAGTAGCCAATGAAATCATTTGTTCTTGGTTTCTGCGTCCAGATCATTTGAACGCTCATCATGGCAACATTGTCACACTGCATGGTGATGTCCTTAGGCATGTGTGGGAGTGCAGCCCTTGTGAAAATAACTGGCAATACCTATTAAATGAATAATAATTTAGGACTAAGTCAATGAAATTGTAAAAGAAATATGTGCAAAATTGCAAATGAGATGAAAAACTTAAATGGTGTACAAATTTATTTTCCATTTGGTATTTTGTAAGTGTCTTGCGACATTGAAAGTCAAATGATATTGGTGTTGGAGAGTAAGGTCCATACATAGATTCAGAACGAAATTCATCCAACATTTGTTTCATTTTCATGCTGGTAGAGGGAAAAGATTTTATTTCTTATGGATACTTGATTTCTTTGAGTTTGAGGTTAAAAACATGGAGGAGAAAGTTGTCACTGCCTATGTATTTTAGTTGAAACCATCCTCCATGCTTCAACTTAGGATATATGTATTTCATGGCCTCCCATCCTCCGTTGATGACAATGCTTCAGAGACTCTTAATTATGTCAATCATAATTTCAGTATTGGCAAGATTTGTAAAGGTGATGATATCTAGGATATCATCCTTGTAGCTTTTGACAAAGAGAGAAGGGAGAGATTCCAACATCTAATAGAATTCAACATAAGGCATAATGTTAAATTTTAAGAATTAGTGATGATAGCCGTGTAGAAAAATATTGAGCATATGCAAACTATATGTAGATTATACTGCATCTAGAATGTTGTGCAATTAGGAACCATGTTGTGCTAGATTGACCCTGTTCCATATTTGCAGTGAATGTAGAATAGGTTGTAATATGGAAATGGTTTATACAATCCATTGGAAATGGAAATAAGTTATGCTTCTTTGACACCAAATATGTTATTATGATGCTGTACATGGGTTATAAAAATATTGTTACAGAAAGTGATTTGCATGGAAAATAGATTTGGTTTTTTAAAAGGAATGTAAATCATTGGAAATATATATATATATATTAGCCCACACAAATAATTGAAAAGGAAAGTAATGTTATTAAGCAAGCATATATGGTGTAATGTTTTGCATTCGGTACACTATAATAACTGGTTCAGAAAAATTTTAAAAGGTTTGGTATGAAGATAGAAATAGTTATTTGTCATAAAGAATAGACCTTCAATAAATTTAACAACATAATGATTGATATAGACAACATATGAAACATAAGGATTGATATAGACAACATATGGCATTATATACATAGCATGCGTGATAATAGAAAAAAAGGGTAGGGTCACTGTCACAAGGAATGTAAATCATCGGGAACATATATATATATATATATATATATATATATATATATATATATATATATATATATATTAGGCCCCATAGATAACTACAAAAGGAAAGCAATGTTATTGAGTAAGCATATATGGTGTAATGTTTTGCATTGAGTACAATATAATAAGTGGTTCAGAGAAATTTTGAAAGGTTTATTATGAAAATATAAATAGTTATTTGTTATAAAGAATAGACGTTCAATAAATTTAACAACATAAGGATGGAAACAGACAACATATGACATGATGTACATAGCAAACATGATAGTAAAAAAAAAAAGAAAGGATAATAGTGAGGAGGAATGTAAATCATTGGGAATATATATATATATATATATATATATATATATATATATATATATATATATATATATATATATATATATATATATATATATATATATATATATATATATATATATATATATATATATTAGGTCGTACAAATAACAGAGAATGAAAGCAATGCTATTTAGCAAGGATATATGCTCTAATGTTTTGCATTCAATACATGAAAGCATGGAAAAACAAAAGATAATTTATGTATTTTTATGGTATGATTTAGTAAAACTTGGGACTTTTTTCTGTTTGATCTGCTAAAAGTGGTCTGGAGGCTACCCTCTACTACAAAATGTGGAGGCTATTGGAATCTGATGTGTTGATGTTTTGTGCTTGTAGAGAAGGCTGAGTTATTAGCTGCTGCTGTTGAGGGAAGTTTTGAATAGCCTTTTGTAACTGTCCCTGGCGATTGTCAAACTAATAATGTGCGAAAACCTAAAGGGTTTTTACATTTATTTTGGCAAATAATTGATTGGATATTTTTTATATTTAAAATATGAAGTAAATCATGATTGGTGGTTTACAATGGCATTTATTGGCCACCCGTATCAGACATTATGCAAAATACAGAAAGGAGATATTATGGGTAATCAAGATCTTTAATTGAATAAATAAATTGAGGCAATTATTGCTGCAGTTGGGATATCTGGGAGATGTGAAAAATTTATTTTTTGGCTACTGCATGTATCTATTTCAGTTTTATAATCATTAAAAGACTTTGTAATCCAGTGTAGTTACAATTGGACCATTCCGTTGCAAAAACAGGGATATGTAGTCATTCGTTTATCAGTACAGGATATTGGATGGTCATTGATATCTAATATGCAAAATTGACTACCCCATAAATTGCATAGATTTGAAAGGTTGTTGACTTTAGTATGAAGAAACATTGATTATCGTGACAATTTTAATGATTGAGGTAGGGGAAAATTAAATTGGTTTGATGGGTACGTGTAAAGAATTTAAAAAAGTATATACATTACCTATTGTAGACAAAGGTTGGTAAATGGTTGGTATTTGAATGGATAAAAATTGAGCATATAAATTTCCTAATGCATGATTTTATCTATTATAAGAAATGGTTGGTTAAAGATATATGTCTTATCATAGTGCATTCTGATAAAATTTCGGTTGTTCTGGAAAGAAGATGAAGAATGCATTCTTGTATTTATGTTTAATAAGAAGTGTGACAGATGTAAAATTTAAAAATAGTCATAGGAAAATTTGCTTTTATAAATACAATATACATATTGTATGATATATAATGTACAATAAATTGTGTCAAGAACATATGCGAAAAATATAATCAATAGCTAACATTTCGGAAAACTTCTTTGTAAATAACATTGGATAATCCTATTATGAAGATTGCCATGTTCATCTATTATTAGTAATTTGAGGCCTTTCTTTTGTGTTACTCTTGATACAGAAACATATAGTTGGCCATGAGAGAAAAGTGATTTTGGAATATAAATTCCAACATGTGTTAGTAACTGACTTTGCCTTTTGTCTATTGTCATTGCAAAAGACAATGCAATGGGAAACTGTCTTCGTTGAAATTTGAATGGAATCCTTGTATTAGATGGGGTAAGTGACAATTTGGGAATAAATAGTTTTTCTCCAACACTGCTTTCCAAGATGACTTTTGCTTCCAGAATGTAGTTATCTAAATGTGTTATTACCTAACGGGTGCCATTACACATTCTTGCAATCTAGTCAATGTTCCATAGAAAAATTATTGGGACCCCAACCTTCAGATTAATTTCATGATTAGGTAAGCCAGAATAATTGATGGTATTGAGGAACTTGGAGGTATGAATGTCATTTGGTTGAACAGATTGTTCGTTCATGTTTGATGGACTGTCAAAATTAAGGTATGTCCTGCACTTTCCTGGTATTAGTTGTAGCATATAATCATTAACCATTTTGACAATCTCATTAGTTGGGGCCAACACTGTACGATTCTAGAAAAAATTTGGATCCCTTACATTGGTTAAGACATTTAGGTATGCCTGGTCAACAATGGCTGTTATTGGATCATCACATCCATGTATAGGGAATTTGTTAGGAATGTTTATGTCCATCGTGTTATCATTCTCCTCGCCAATGGTTCCATCACCAATGCTTAATATCCATTTCGAGAAAGTGTTGAGGTCATTTTTTTTAACATTAGAGCATCCTTCCTGTAATCTCATATTCTTTGTCAAGGTTAAGACTTCATATAATTTCCAAAGATATGATGAGTTAATTGTTACAATGACAACATCTTTCCTTGAATGTTTTGGAATAATCAGAAGAATTTGACTAAAATCATCGCAAAAAACAATGATCTTTCCTCCAAATGGTTTGTGAATGCTGTCAGGATTTGAGAACCTTAATATATTCCTGAATGTTTTATCCATTGCTTCAAAACAATATTTGTGGGTCATAGGGGCTTCATTCCTTATGGTTAGTTTAGCTTTAACAATTAAGTCTGTCAGAGGATTACCTTGCTTTATGTTGTAAATGGAATAATGCACGTAATAATAATGCAACAATTCCACTTGAAGCTACTGTAAAAATGATATCTCCTTTTGACCTGATTGCAGTAGAGATAGACTTTCACATATATGTTATTCTTGTACCTCCATATCCACAGAGAAAAAAAATTTGACCTTTTACAATGGAAACTGCATCCATTATTTTACAATAAATGGTGTGTTTCTCTTCTATCATCATTGATAAATATCTTTCGTTGTCTTTGGCCAACTATTCCTTATCGTACTGCAGCTCATCCAGTATAAGTCTATTATTACACTCAAATATTATAGAGATATCAGGTTGAGACATTGTTGAGTAGTCAGATAAGTTTTTGTTGTTACTCTACAATAGTTTATGGATCTCATATGATGCTAATTTTTCAATGTTTTTCTTTGTGAAATACAAATTTATCCACATAGAAAGATTGTTGAATATATGAAAATGAATAATGTATGTCAATGTCATAAAATTTAAGATAAGAACGACATAATGTGTACCTAGTTGTTGTAATATATGCCTTTGATTGTGTAGTATATCATCAGTCAAATGTGTGCATGTATTCTACCATATAAACTCAGGTCTGTCAAGCTGATTAGATAAAAGTAGTGTAGCAAATAATCTTCTCAGAAAATATGACATCCCCCATTGACTTGCTTGGTTGATAACTCTTATATATTTCTTATCATCATCTAACAAACCCAATGTGTAGCAAGCCTCTTTCAATGTAGGATTTCTTTTTTTTATTAATTGTTTGTATATCTGTATATGATTGGGGACCTTTAACTTTATTTAAGAGAAGCCGTAAGTAATAGAGTTCACCACTGCCAAGAGGAATTAAATGGAGTCTATCGATTGAGAACCTTCTTATTCTTATTGTCCATTCGATATCAGTTTGTTTCTAAACAAATTTAGTAGGAAACTCTGCATATATTAAAAATATTGCTTCTTCAAATTTCTTATTAGCTTCCATCTAGGATAAAAACTTTGTTGTTGAAAATGATGGCCGATCTACTATCTGTTGGAGGCAATCATCATCCTCAAAGACAACAAAATGTTGTTCAAGAAAATGAAAAGATAGTCTACCAACTACTGGCTCACGAAAATGAATGTCAAATGCTAATGTCCTCCAAACCACTTCACATGATGACAAATATCTACAATCATAGTATAACTTGATCTCACCAACAGTATTATTATTGTGGACATTGTCATTACTTTAGTAAAACCCTGTTGTGATCTGATCATTGTCCTTATTGATATACTTAAACAAATACCTGATAGACCTTGATTGATTGCACCACTCAACATTAATGTGTGCATTATACTTTAATAGTATATGCTTATTATATGGAATAATGTATCTAGTGTCAATATGATGTTTATCTTTTTGAATTGTTTGCCTATTGTCTCATCTTTGACAAATTAGATATCCCTCATTATTGATTATTGTTCTTTCAACATATTTTTGGAAAAATATCTTATGCATCTTCCATTTTGTATGCATGGAGAGGTTTTGTTTTGTGGATCACATGGACCATGTACCTTTAATCTTTGAACAATGTTAAAAAGGGCTTTCTCAGTTTTGCTGTCAGGTATTTTTTTGTAGTAATTATATTGTCTATATCATCTGGTCTGACGTACTTGTTTACCGAATGTAGGAATACCAAAATATGAGCATATGGAAGGCCTTGTTTCTAGAATTCAATTGTGTAAAGGACTGTTTCAATGCAAAGTTAAACATTATCAGATAAAAGATGAAGGGTTAGTCTGCATGCAATAACTAATTTTATTTGTTGTGTGAAACATGATGAAGGAATGGTGTACAGAACACCAACAAATTGTGCACTTGAGATAACTTTGCCAAATACATTTACCTACTTTATTTCCATAATAAGGTGATCAAGCTTTATCTTAAAAACACGACAGAGCAAGTCAAGTCTATCTTTTGCCCTTAACCTATGATGCTTTAATGTTCTCAGAATTTCAGGTCATCTCTAATTACATGTAAACAGAATAAATAAATCTAGATAACTTGTCCATCTACATATTGCCATGGCATCTTGATAATTTTGGAACATATACTGAGCACCATCGATAAATGTTAAAGGTAAGACAATTCTTCTACCTAATCTAGCAGGACTATTTTCCCCTCTTAGAATAGCCTCTGATATTCCATTGTACAAGTCTGGCCTCAACTGTTTTTGATGAGTTTTGATATATGAAAGACGTGACGACTCTATCATAGTATAGGTGTCAATAAAAAACTATTGAAAAAGTCTTTTGGAAAGAAAGAGGACAGGACTCTCATTATTTCTTTGTTGTAGCCTAAATGCAAGAAAATTTTGCATAGACATTATTTTCTTCCTCATCTTCATTGTTTTGCAGTATTCATCTCATTCAGGTTTGTTATAGGTGAATGATTGGATAGTGGAATACTTTCCGAATAACCATGTTCACCTCGAGGAAAGAGAAGAGGATATTGAAGAGGAAGATATGCAGCATTCAATATTGATAGACGTTTAAGAGACCGTGTTTGAGTCTTGACTATTACATCTCTGTCAATTTCATTCAAATCAAAATCGTCAACAATAAGTGCTGCAACCTCAAATGCCGTAGGCAAATTATATTTTCTACCATCCTTACATCTTCTACCTATTATTCTGAGTTTCATGTTTTCCATGTAACCCCCATGTAATCGATCTCTAGCCTTTCTATATACTTTGACATATGGGTTGCAATGATCAAACATGTATTTTATATCTTGCACGATGGATGAACTTGGTGAAACATCATCATTCTTCATGCTACATAAAAATATAGTGCAAATTTGACAATAATGATGTGGTTAACTGTCTTGATAAGTAAATAAATTGTACAACTAATGAATAGAACGCCTAATTATTACAAGCTCACCTTATTGCTAACATCCCATTAGCTATTTCATTGTTTGTATCATAAATGCACAACTGTGAAAATTTTGGTGCATCCATTGGCAAGGGTAGAACGTTGCCTAGTTGATGATAATTTTCTCCACATAATACAAACATGGGAGGGCCTTTTCTGTCATTTACTGCTCTATCTATTTTTTCACCCATTGATGTAAAGGAAAACATCATGTTGATTAACCTGATATTCTGAATGAAAAGCCTATTTCGATCATTATCGTTGCATAACAGGCTTAACAAAATGAATGGAGGATTTTTTAGGTATGGTAATTTAACTTTTCATTGTCCACAACATATTCCAAATTTTGGTTGGGGGTTTTGTAACTCTTGTTTAGTCATTCTGAATACCACATTAATGCATGACAGTATTCACATTGATGTGTTTGATCACCAATGTCTCAATAATCTATTAAAATTCAGTTATGTGTAACCATACGTGGTCAATTAGGCCAAAAAATTTATACAATATTAGTATATAAAGTGAAGATTACAACTTAATTATATGGAATAAACTAATACATAACAACATTGTCAGTGATTACAATCATTGATTCGGTTATAGCAAAATGAGGTCCTTCGAAGATGAGGTAGACTGAAACTAACATTTATAAAAATACAGAACAATTTAATGGAAATTTTTATTAAATTGCATGGGATTCATCCTGATAAGCAACGGGGGTATCATGATCTTCAACATTGAATATGACTGGTGGTGTTTTCTGGTGGCAATGAGGTCAATAGCAGACATTTTGTTGGGAATTGAAGATAATGGTTGGTGGATTTAAATGGGTTGAGTGTTGGCAGGTTAAATTATTCCTTGCGTTAAATGTGTTTTAGATTTACTTATTTATGAAGCATTGATTTATTATTATTAAACAGAAAACACCATATTTAACTTACTATAGTTGTTGTGAGTTAATGAAGAGTTATTACCCATACTTTTGGTTAACAAATGTTCAGGCGTAAGAACATTACATGATTCAGTATTTACATCCATATTTGTTTCCAATGCCAACACTAAAACAATATGTAGTACTTGTTAGTCATGGTATGAGTAGATACTTATCCAAATATTGACAATTTTTTTTCCTTCCATTTAATCCTAATTCATAGTAAATGAAATTGTCCCCCAAAATTACCTCCGTCACTTGGAGAGTAACTATCATTTGTTTGGTGATGAATGACTGGTTGTGGTGTTCCATGAGGTGAATCACAATCATATGAAAAATTGGGGAGCAATTCGAATAAAGGCTCAATTCCTATTAATTTCCTATGCCTTTTGTTTGATAAATCCTTTACTGTATTGAATTATAGAAGTGTCAATTATGTTGACATAGTTATGCATAATATTGATTGATACAGAATGTACTGATAAACTTACTATAAACATTATGTGATAAGGGAGAGTTATCATACATCATTTTCTTTGACGTAATATCAGGTGTGACCACATTGAAGGATTGAGTATTGAAATCTAAGAGAAAATTGTTTAAATGTAATGTATGATGTTAATAGTAATGATTGTTAGCATTAACAAACATATTTCCATGATAAATGATAATTAAGATAACAAATAGTTACTTGCATGATTTATAGTAATATCTTGGTTCCTTTCAATATTAATGTTGGCATTTATTGTAGGTGAAGCTGGTTCAATGTCGTCAGAAAGATTGGCATGGGAATTGAAGACATGTTTACCTGGTGTTAAACCTATATTTTTAATGACAAATGATGGACTACATTGAATAGTTTTCATTTTTATTTTTTGTGATAATATAAATAGTATCAAGGAATAGAGAGAGTTATTCAAAGAATAAGGATTATATTTAACATACCATTATTGATATCTAACAATGCCGAACCAGTGGACATGCTCTTCAATGCAGAAACGGAGGACATGTTCTTCTTTGGTTGACATTGCATGCTTAATACAGTGGGAAGACGCTTGTTGATTTTGTTACTTGATTCCATTGTATTCTATCACTATAAACATAATTTGTAAATAATTTGGGGGAATCACAATTTACATTGAATGAGTAAGTATGATAAACATTTTTTTCATTCCGTTACTATGGTTGAAACCTACATGAACTTGTGTAGCTTAGGGTGCAAGTAATGTAGTGTGAATGATTTCCTTACCGAGTACATAGAAATGAATGAAATGTCAACCCCTATGGAGTTAAAAGTTAAAGTTATTTTTGAGCGGATATAGACTTCTTATCTTTTAAGATTGCAATAATAAATGAAAACACAAATTTTAAAGCCAAGTACATGACGTCATGATGGATGGCGCATATTATGAAGTTTGTCTTCATTTACCAATGAGAAAGTCACAAATCTGCTCCAAAAATAATATATTTAATGTTGTACTGGTTTGCAGCATGTCAATATCGATAACTATTAGCAAAAAAAATTTGGTTTTTTTCCTTTATTCTTATGAGAAGTGTAATTTATTTTCACTATTATTGGTTCAAATAGTAAATATATTGACCCTCTATAATCTGTACATGCAGTATTTTGATCATGCATATAATTGTAAGTAATGTAAATATAATCAGAACTAATTTAATACATATGAAGATAGGGCATAGGAAATAAAATAAAGAAATCTTCTCCATTGAATAATGTGTATGAGTTACAAATATGCTTATATTGAAGTAAATAATGTATTGTTACAACTATATTACATAATGCAAAACAAATTTTTGGTATTGCTTTAGGCTGGCTTGGAAATATAGTTTGTTTATGACATATCTGGTATGGTGTCCTTTGTTGCTTCTCATTCACTACTTCATTTTGTGTAGTAGAGTAGTTCCTCCTATAGGTAGAGATTATTCTGCTACTACTCTACCATTTTGAAGAACTCTTATAGATGGCTTCCCTGTCCTTGAAAAAGTTAACATAGGTAACACTTGATTTTAGGACTTGCATAGTAAATCATATAACATTTTGTAGGATTAATTCTCCTTAAGAAAATATTGATAAGACAACTAAATTCCTGCAAATCACATAATTTTAGCACGTATATGTCTCAGGTATAACAAATTTTCCTAACCATAAAGAACAACAACAATAAAATTTAAGATTCAAAACAACAATTCAAACAAAAAGATTAATCAACTCACGTTGCAGAATACACAGCCATATTGTTTGGTTGTCATTATTGTTTTTTAGTCAAGCTGCATGGTATCTTTTCAAAAAAAACAACAAAAGAAAAAAAATTAATCTAAAGTTTTTCCTTCTTCACAATAACCATCTTTCGAGTCTTAGTGTAGGATGTCTCTGCTATTTCTACAAGCATAGGTCCATCCATATCATATGGAGGAGAAAATCCACTCATGCAAACTTTACTTGAAGGTGTTGCAAAGTCACTTTCATTATCTTGTCCCTAGAAATTAAAATGTTTGATTGTTTTTAGGCTATATACATCAATTAAGTTATATATTATGATTCATTAACATATATATATATATATATATATATATATATATATAGTTAAGAAGTTAAGCAAGATACCTTAAAACCATCAAACATTTGTTGTGCCTATAGAACATATTGCATAGAGTTTTTATCCTGGCTTGATAGTTGTAATATATTTACTAAAGAACAACGATTGAATATTGTAAGAAGAATTGGTATTAGATTAATGATTATTAAGAATTGGTATCTCAAGTATGTGAAAAAAAAAATGCATTAACTAAAAAGATACTTAAATTTTTGTATGGATAGGTGTCAAACATTCACTGGATAGGAAAAGATGGTATATTTAGACAAAAATATTGTAAACAGACGTTTCTATTTTATATAATAAAAAATATTAAATTAATAAAAAAGAATAAATAAGAAAAAAAATAAAAAAAAAACTATTCTAAATATGAAACACATAAACAAAAAAAAAGATAATGATAAAATGGTGTGTAAATACAATGATAAGCTTTAGTAATCTCTCATTATTTCTTTTCCAACGTTGCCCTAAATTATTTCACTTCACTATTTAGAGCTACACCCTACAGTAACAAAATCAACCATCAAGACATTCTTACCGTCTAACAAAAATGGAACACCCTTTGGTTCAAAATTAACTTCTTCAAACATGCAAGCTTTTATCATTATTAATTTTTTAATTCATTTTTTTAAATAAATAAATGTAAGTGAGTAAGAACTATCTTTATTTTCATAAACAAGAACCTAGTTGAAACATGGTAGGTTGTTACTAATACAGATATATTATTTTTTTAATAAATTATTACCATACTTCTCATAATTTATTTTTGGCTTAATTTTACTTTTGGTAGTTTCTCTATTTTCAAATTTTAACAAATTTGATTTTCTATATATTTTTTATATTTAAAACTCTATAAATTTTTACAAATTAAATTGATTAAATTTCTTTTGTTCAAAATTTTTATTAAAAATATTAAATTTTATCCAAAATATATAAAATCATATTTTTACATATTATAAACTATTTTAAATTTTATTATTGTTTTAATTTTTTTAAAATTATTTCATATTTCAGTAGCATTACATACTTCTCCAAAAAATTGAATAAAAATAACTAATTTAAGAGTTTTAATTTGAAAAAAAAAATCAATAGAATTTAATTTGTTAAAATTTGAAAGTAAGAAAGACTAAAATTGATAAAAAAATATATAAAAATTAAAATTGTAAATAGATTAAATTAAAAAATTAAAATACAATTAACCTTTATTTTTCTTCATTTTGTTATTAGATCATCTATTTTTGTCCTTTATTTTTATTTTTTTCATATTTCTTTTATTAATTAAAAAATTATACAAAGATGCTGTGAAAATTTAATTTCTCTTACCGATAATAATAGTTGAAAGATTGAAGAGGCCTTCGTTCAAATGATCATATTGGCGCTGGGCTTCCATGTTCTACAGTGGCAGCTTCATATTGTTTGATTTCACTGAAAGTGCATTGATCTCACAATAGTCCTTGTTTGTTTATATACAATTATGGAAGAAAAAATAAAAGAAGAAATTAATTTAAATTATTTATTTAGATAAAATTAAAAAATAATAATAAAAGATGAGATTCAATGAAAAAAAATTTCTTTCAAAAGTTGAAGAAAAGAGGGGAGGGGCATGAGTTCTTTCATTTTTTATTTTCATAATTTTATTTTAAATAATATTTTAGATGATATAAAAAACAAAAATAACTTTTTTAAAAAAAATATTATAATAATTTTTTAAATTTTTTATAAATTTAAATTTGATGATTATTATAAATAATTTTTTTATATTTCACTTATTTTTTATTCTATTTTCTATATTATCCAAATAAGGATAAATAACTTTTTTTTATTTCATTTTCTTCTATTCTATTCAATTAAATCATAATTTTATTGCATCGGATAAATATTGAAGCTGATTATGTCTTTTAGGAGACCATGGTTTTTTATTTCAATGTGATTTTGGGCTATGAGCCTGCGTGGTGTAGTTTACATAACCTGTTCTTTTTGTTTTTGCTGCATACAAAATGTGTTTATTTTTATGTGACATTACAGGTAGAGGATCCAAGTTCAAATTCTTGGTGTGAAGTTTCGTTGGGCTGAAAGCCCAAAAATTGTTTATCATGTCCATGTAGTAATTTACAGCAATAAAAGAAAACTATAAAACGAAACCCAGGTTTTGCTAATGTGAGCCATTTTTTTCCTTTTTTGGTGTACATAAACAAAAGCACATGAGGGTTGGTTATAAATAAACAGGAGCATATCATGGTCAAATATAATTTATTTTCCATTAAAGATGTTAGTGTAATTTATTTTTTCCCAAATCAAATACATATGTATATTATTGTTGGTACAGAAAAGAGGTTTCAATTCAAGATTTTATGTAAATTACTTTAATCTTCAATTTTTTTAGTATTAGACCAATCTTAATAACTTAAATACATATGTATATTTGATTAGGAAGGAATAGACAGTTAATTTTTATTTCTCAAGTGACCAATGTGTACTAAGAAATGAGAATATTTTATAATTTTATCACAAAGGTTAGGTTATGTATGAATTAAGGTGTTTGATTCATCTAATTCTGAAAAAGAAAAAAATTATTTTAAATAAATTTTAAACAAATGAATTTTTCTCATAATTGGTAGCTCGACACCCGCTTATTGTTTTAAAGATTTTTACGGAGAGTTTATTCACAACTATTTGTAGTATGGGATTTAAACCTTTTCTTAAAAAATAAATATGTAAAGTAGAAAATAAAAATATATCTATCATTAATTTTTATTAAAATATTTTATAATTTTAAATAATTTTAAATTAACAGTAAATATATTTTCACTTTCTCACTTTATAAATGTAGTCACATTAAAAAAGTTAAATCATTAATTTAAATCAATAATAAATATATGTTTACTTTTTCGTTTCATACATTAATTCAATTTTAAAAAAATTGTATGACATAACACAAATTATTATAAGCCTTGGAGGTATAATTAAGTACCTTATTAAGAGAGAGAATAAAGTAACAGAGTTGAATCATTCACATCATGATGTTGATTATTGAAGTCATTTTAAAGACTTGAGCTAATGTCTTTTAGTATAAAGGTTTTTATACCTTTCATCAATTATATATATATATATATATATATATATATATATATATATATATATATATATTTGTGTATAAATTGCATTAGGGTTGACCAGTTGAGATAGCTTTAGTATGATTGTTTTTTCACGATGTAACAATTTAAAAGGAAATAAAATGTTGTTAGTATTCCATACATTACGTTTGGAACTGCTTTTAAAAAACTCAATAAAATTTTCAACTTATGTTGTTTTTAACCTTACTTTAATATAGAAATGAAAAATCAAAAGTGACATAAATATCAACATATTGTTACTTCAGATATTACATGTTTGATTTTCTTTGTTAGAAAAATTAATTATGTCATTATGAATATTTTTACTTTGAATAAAATTATCTTTATACTTTTAGGATACAATAGAGATAATGTCTTTGTTATTATTAATAGAAGAAATAAAGTTTAAAAATTTATGATTTTATGCAAATTTTGTTACAAAATTTATCCTAATGGGTTAAAATTCTTTTTATTGAATAAAGAAAAATAATAATTAGATTGATGAATTATGTAAAAAAAAATAGAGATTATCAATGGAAGGAATAATTGCATGGATATAATCAACATCCTATTCTTTGTGGTTGGTGAAATTGATTGAAAGGGAAAAAAAAAATGTATATGGTTGAGCGTTGATGTAGGCGAAAGATAAGAGTGCAAAAGTGCACTTTGTTTAATTTGTTGTTTTGCAAAGGTAAGTTCAAAAAGCCAAATTTACATAGCAGTAGACTTTGACACCACCAAGCCTCTTTCTTCCATATTCACCTAACTCATCCCACAAAACTCTCATCCACTCATTTTGTGGTTTATTTTGCTTAATGATATCAATGGAATTCATCTCTTGTTTGAAGCTAAAGTTTTTATTGCGGAAAGAAAATGACACTGTCTCATCAATAACTCCAATTTTTAAGCCAAAGATTTTCCTAATCATCCTACCCATTACTTATTTTATAGGGTTAAATTACAACCATAATCAAGATATTTTATAATGATTTAAATGAAATATTTAAAAAATAAAAGAAAGAAATTAAAATATAATTATTTTTAAAAAATAAAAAATATATTTAATCTTATTTTATTGTAAGATTGAGACGGTGGAGTTGGTATTTGGATGAAGCAAGCATGGCTTATTCTATTTTTTTTAGGGTTTTTTTTGTTTTGTTTTGTTTAAGCAGTGTGCCTGTCTGTCTAACCTCCTTATATATTTAAATATTATAATAAATATAGTCTAGTAATAGTTCTTGAAATTTTATAGAATGGATATTCTTTTCAAAAATATAATATTTTTGTAATTTCTTAATTTTATAAAATAGTATTTATTTTAATGTTATTTTTGGTATAAAATGATAATAAAGAATAAAATAAAAATGATAGTAAATAATTTTTATACAGTTAATTTTTTTTTTAAAAATCCAAAGAATAAGATGCGTGGCTCTCTACAATCTTGAAGAATAATATAAATATGTATACTTATAATTCTTCCCCTGCTATTGGGTGAAAATAATGAATGATATAATTTATTAAAGTTTATACAGTATTTTGAAAACAAAATCAAACATTGGCTTTTTACAAGGGGGAAAAAGTTACGCTAATAAGATATAATTTTCTTTTCTGTACAGAAAATTGAGGTCCTTAAATAATTCTTTAAAACTACTACAGCTACAAATTGTAAAATGTGACATTATTTATAAGTTAACATTTTAAAAAACTGTTTGATTCGGAGAATACGGGAAAAAGGAAGGAAAGAAAAAGAAATTAACGAATATTTAGTTCACAAAAAGTAAAAGATGATGAGAGGAGAGAGAAAATAAAAAATTATTATTATATACTGTAAATAATTAAATAAAATTATTAAATTAAAGATAATTTTGTTATTTAATTTAAAATTATTTTTCCTTTCAAATCCCTTAAATTTTATTGGGAAGTTAAAAAATTGAATGAAGAGGGGTTGCAGTTCTCTTTTTTTATTTCCTATAATTATTGGTATAATAATAGTTTTAGGAATTAATTTATATTGATAACAAATTGTATTAACTTTCGTACTAAGAGAACTTTAAAAAAATGTTAGTAAATTTTGGAAGAAACTTCTAAGTTTTTGACTTGCTATTTGCTTTTTCAATAAATGTAGCATTCACTCATACAGTTTTATTTTTAACCTTTGTCTTTAATATACAAGAGGGTCTCTAGCACCTTCAAAGAAACAAGTGAAACATCATAGAACAACGTAGCCACCTATTTATAATTTAGATACTGATAAAATATACCTTTTTAAACCGAATTAACAAAATGCCAAAATAAGAAAAAAATTTGAGTCCGTGTATTGCTGTTGAAGCTGCGTAAGAAAAGCTTTGATCAAAAAAGTTAAATATGAGCAGCATGTATAAATAAAAGTACAAAGTCACAAATCTCTATACTGTTTAAACTTTCAAGTATTAGGAAGAAGGTTCATGTTAAATGAAAATGAGCTATTTGAAAATATATAAGTAACAAAAACTCTTATAGTCTTAAGATTTTAGGTTAAATATAATGTTTAATCAATTTGCATGAACCCTATAAAGCCTTTTATTTTAATCTTTCGAAACATAATTTTATTTTCTATTAATAATTATAATTTAATTAACATATAATTTAATAATATAAAAATTATATTATTATCTAATCTTTAATTGTTATATAATTAAAAAATATAACTGATATGATTACTATCTAATCAATAATGTAAACATTGCATCAAAATTAGATTTAATAGTTAATATAATCATATTTTTAATCTCACCTAATCATTACTTCTTTACTTGTTATTAAAAAAATTGAAAATAGAACACATGTGAATTGCACTCATTAAAGAAAAAGAGAGATATATATATGTTGGGTATTTGTTGGATTCATTCAAAAGCATTAGAAAAAAACCCTTTGATTATAAGCATTAGTTGGGAGAAGAACATCACTTAAATAAGCATCATACACACAAATCGGATCTTGTTGCATTGTGCCATTATCATTTTGGCGTCGGCAATGTGCAAATCATGATTCACAAATTCTTATACCCCAACTCGTACACTGTCTTAACATTAATACTAGTTAAAAAATTTAAAAATATTTATTATTAAAAACTATTATTAATACATTTGTGATATGATTTTCATGCATTTTAGTATAATTTATAATAAAATTTATTTTTTATTCCTTAATTGGTCTCCTTAGTGTACCGAATAGTGATATCTAATATTAATTTATCAAATACCATACTTTAAAACAAAATCTGAACCAACAATAGTAACTAAGATAACATTAAAAATACAAAACCAAGTATATAATGAATAATGAAATCAGTGGTCATGGTAAGTCCCTAGTTTTTTGATGAAATCTAAACAAAATGATGGATGAATAAAAAAATCATATTGAACCAACCAATCTTGTTCTAAAAGCTCAAGCCCAGCAGACCAAACCTTAAAAATAATAATAAATAAAAGTGGGATGAACACCAATTGATTCCAATGAGTCTTTGTTTTGTTGTGCCAAAGAATGTGGTTTGCACATAGCTTTCAAGATCTCCTTGTGGGTTTGCGTTGAAATTTCCCTGGCTTAGCGTGAAGAGTTGGACTCCAATACATTTTATTACTCCACGTCATCACACAATCTCACACCTTTAAACCTCTCTATTATCCTCTCACCTTCAATCCAATTCACAAACCAAACCACAAAAACCTTTCACTTTCTCCATCCTCTGTTTTTCCTCTGTTTTATCTCTGTTTTTCTCTGTTTTTCTTTCATTATCATACATAGAAATGGAGGGTCTTATTCCATTTGTGTACAAAGCTATAGTCCAATACAAGAATGGGAATCAAGGGCCTATTGGTTCATGGCTTTGTGAATCACCTTCTTACTCATACATAAGACTTCCGGGGGACTCGGGTAGGTTTCAAACCTCTGCTTCTTCTCTGTTTGGGTCAGATTCTGGGTTCTCTGCTTCTTCACAATCTTCCAAGCCAGCTACTTCTTCAAACCAAATCATGGTTTCTTCTGGTGTTCAATCTCCACGCCATCGCTTGAGTAAACCAAGACATTCAACATGAACATTTAGGCCAACTTGTTATGGTATATGAATTTGGTTATTGTTTGTATTGTTAAGTGTTCAACCTTGTCTCTTAAAAAGGTTCAAGTTTGGGAAGTAGTTCAAACTTGCAAGTGTATGGATAATCAAAGGATTCCTACACTTGCATAGCTGTATTGTGCAATTGTAAATATTGGTTCTGATGCTTATGAAAATGTGTGTATCATGGCCAAAGGGTCATTTATATTATGTGCTTCAGAAAATAAAAAAAGTTGATGAGTGAAATGGATGGGTTTCTTGGCCTAAGGGATCATGGGAACTATGAATTTGTAGAATAACTACACTGCAATTGTTTGTTTGTTTGTTTGTTTTATTTGGGGTATTGATTTTTTATGGGTTTTACTTAGATTTTATTTTATTGTTATTTGGCATTCCAAGTGTGTGGTTCTATGAGAATTGATCATAAAATAAAATAAAACAAAAAGTGGGAATATGACAATTTCTCCGCACGTCACAAGAAGCAAAATAATAGTATATTATTTGAGGAATATTGGAACTATCTTGTCTATCACCTAAATAATATTTTGGTCATCATCATCTAACAAGATTTGCATTAAAAAATTGTTGCAACTAATTAATTATATCCGTTTTGGTGGATGATGGCGTGTACAGAGCAAAATCATCTTCCCAAATTGCCTCACTTGTGCCATGCTTATATACCATTGCTTTGAAGTTTCAACGTGTAAACCTAATCTCATTGGAAAATTTTCCTTGCGCTCATTCGTATCCTTTTTCTTGAAATTGTTCATTCCAATAATCTTTTTTTTTTTTATGAATGAGATCAAAACTCATTTTCCTTCACGTAATTTTCACCATCATTTTAGAAAACAAAATGTTTATTTTTGTTAGTTTTATTATTGTTTTTTTATTAAAATAATTTATTTTATTAAAAACGGATCTAATTTACTTATAAAAATTAACAAAGAAAAGCTATTTAAGCTTTGTAACAAGTATTTGACTTTTAATTTTAGTCGATGTAAAATATTTTAATACTTTTTTTTACATTCAAAGTTTGTAGATTTGAATATTTAATATTAAAATTAGATCTTGCATCATATTAAAAAATTAACTTAATTTATTTTTAAAAAGCTATTTTAAGAAAGAAGGATTAGTAGCTATGTTACTAAATAATCTAAAATATTTTAATACAACCTCTCTTATATCCAACATTGGATATTTATTATTTAAAATGTGTAAGATTGAACATATATATGAAAAATAATCTAACATTTAAATTGAATTCTAATATTATACTATAGTAAAAAATTTAACTTAACTAACTTTAAAAAAATAATAAAAAAAAGTTATTTATATTTAATGTTATACCATATCAAAGTTATTTATAAGGTCTCAACCCAATTTTTATTTGTTAGTGTTCTTTCACTTCTTAATATTTTAATTATATTACTTTTTATTCTTCTTTCATTTTATTTCAAAATTGTTGAGATTTTATGGGAAATAATATGTTGACTATATTTTGTTTTTAATTCCTCTATAATATGTAGTGTTTAATTTTAGTCACTACAAAAATATAAACTATACTAAATTCACATTCTATGAAAATTACCAAAATTAATATCTTGAATTCGGGTGTGTTGAAAAGACTTAACAAAACGTCACAATAGCACTAATACTTACAGAAATTTTTTGACATATGGCATGTTGACCTGTCATAGGAGTCCAACATTTACAAATACGATAGATGGTATGAATATATATATATATATATATATATATATATATATATATATATATATATATTCAATCATCAAAATATCTAGTTTCAATAAATATGTTGGATTATGTATATATATACATACATCACAATTTAATAATAGGAGCATTTATATTTAATAATTATACAATATCAACAACAATCATAAAATCACGCAATGCATTATATAAATTAAATTAAAACTCATCCTATTATTTATTTCATGATGATGGATTTATTATTAACTCAAGATCTATTTCATTTTATATCAAATTATATTTTATCAATCTTAAATTTATTAGAATTTTATATTTTCATAATAAACTTAAAAATATTTCATATTTTAATAATCGATCTTGTAAAGAATCAAGTGCTATGCAGAAAAATTAATGAACTTTTGTTTTCTATTTTTAACCAAATTCAACTTTAATACGTACACATAATTTTATTTATTTATTTAAGTTATCCTAATAATTAAAAAATGAAAATATTTAATCACAGTTCCCAGAAATCAAATTATCTAAATTACATACACTTATTTTTTTTGTTGCTTTTAAATTTTTGGTATTTGGATTTGGAATGTGTAGTTAGTAGTGAGGTTTAGAGGTCGCTTCCTTTGGTGGGAGGGATCTCATGTCCACCAAAATTAGGCCTAAAAAGGAAGGGGACGCGTGTTCTTAAATGCTGCTACTCACGTAGCATGGAAGTCAATGTTTGGATAGAAATTAAAAATAATATATATATATATATATATATATTATATTTATTTAACTTAAAAATTAAACAAAAAATAAAGTTAATTTTTAAAAATAAAATTTATTTATTTTATTTTCTCTTTAATATTAAATTTTAAAATTCTTCTTCTTTCTATCATTTCCTTTTTCATTGAATCAAATATTTAACGGCAAATCAAGATAGTTGTGGAACAGTTTCTTGAGGCTTCCGCATAGGGCAACATAACAATATGTTTGTTAAAATGTAAGGCCTTGACCGTTAAATTTAAGTTTTCACAGAATATAGGCTATTTTCACTCGACTCAATGAAGTTGTAACAAAGTCATTGAATTCATGCCAAACTTGTTAGGTTTGTATTACTTTCATTTCTATTTTTTAAATTTTATTTTATTTTATTTTATATTTTTTTAAGATTTTCTTTCTAGGTAAAAGAATAAATTTATTTTTTCTGCATATCAATTCTTCATTTAAAAAATTTTTAAAAAAAACTTTCAATTTATTATTCTATCATTCAAATTTGTTTATCTATCAAATCTTTCATATAATGATGGTTTAGGTGGAACGTTAAATATTATGTGAGATATCCAATTAGACAAAAAATGATGCCATTATAAGGAATATGCTATGTAAGTTATTACTTGAATCACAAATGATATCGTCTAAATTGGTCAATGAAGGTGGATTAAATTTGATTAAAAAACTAACTAACTGAAAGAAAATTTGTATTTTGTTTGTGTGAGAAGTTAACTACTTGCTTGAAAAATGAAGAACTACTCCTCCAATTGAACAATGTTCCTATAATCTTCTAAGGTTTGAAGATTAAAGCATTGCAATGGCAACTTTTTTAATACTAAATTAAATGTTGGAATTAATTTTCAGTTAGAATTTATCAAAGTGATTTCCATTTGGCTTGTCTTTTTTAGGTAAGTTTTGTAGTGTTGTGCTGTAAAAATGGATATCACTTCTTGAAGGTTAGAATTGGTTTTTGTTTATGGATAATAGGTTGAAACATTGAATATTTTACTATTTTTAGAGGTATTTGTAGTCTCATATTGAATAAAAATTTAATAAAATATTTGTTTAATGAAAAATGATCCTTCAAATGTTGTATTATGTTAGATTATATTTTTCTTTGATCTTTGTTGTCGCATAAAATAATGAGTTAGTTGATTTTGATCTTTTGTATATTAATATATATATATATATATATATATATTTACCATGGTGATAATTTTATAGAGGAAAGTAATGGAAGGATTAGGTATAAGAAAGGTAAAAATGAAGTTTAAAAGGAATATAATGAAAACATTTTGGATGTCTTCAACTTCAAGAAATTTACTAAGCATTTAGGATATATGGACATAAAAAATGTTCTTTTATTGGATACTTCCAACAGGTTTTTTAAGGAGCTTAAGCCATCAGAGTATGATATTGAATTGTTATCCATGGTTGCTATGGCCAAAAAGAAGGCTATTTTCACTCGACCCAATGAAGTTGTAACAAAGTCAATTGAATTCATGCCAACTTGTTAGGTTTGGATTACTTTCACTTCTATTTTTTAAATTTTTTTCTCATATTTTTATTTTATATTTTTTTAAGATTTTATTTTTAGGTAAAAGAATAAATTTATCTTTTCTGTAGATCAGTTCTTAATTTAAAAAAATAAAAAAAAACTTTCAATTTATTATTCTATCATTTAAATTTGTTTATTTAGCAAATCTTCATGTAGTAATTGTTTACGTAGAACGTTAAATATTATATGAGATACCTAATTAGACCAAAAATATATCGTTATGAGGAATATGCTATGTAAGTCATTACTTGAATCGGAAATGATATCGCCCAGGTTGGTCAATGAAGGTGGATTAAATTTGATTAAGAAACTAACTAATTGAAGGAAAAATTATATTTTGTTTGTGTGAGAAGTTAACTGCTTGCTTGAAAAACAAAGAACTACTCTTGCAATTGAACAATGTTCCTATAATCTTCTAAGGTTTGAAGATCAAAGCATTGCAATGGCAACTAAGGTAATGTATGCATTTTTTAATATTAAATTAAATGTTGGAATTAATTTTCAGTTAGAGTTTATTAAAGTAATTTTCATTTGGCTTGTCTTTTTTAGGTAAGTTTTGTGGTGTTATGTTGTAAAAATAGGTATTACTTTTTGAAGGTTAGAATTGATTTTTGTTTATGGGTAATAGATTGAAACATTGAATATTTTACTATTTTTAGAGGTATTTGTAATCTCATATTGAATATAAATTTAATAAAATATTTGTTTAATAAAAAATGGTCCTTCAAATGTTGTATTATGTTAGATTATATTTTTTTTTATCTTTGTTGTCCCATAAAATAATGAGTTAGTTGATTTTGATCTTTCGTATATTAATGTAGATAAAGATATATATATATATATATATATATATATATATATATATTTACCATGGTGATAATTTTATAGAGGAAAGCAATGGAAGGATTAGGTATAAAAGAGGTAAAAATGAAGTTTGAAAGGAATATAATGAAAACATTTTGGATGTCTTCAAGTTCAAGAACTTTGCTAAACATTTAGGATATATGAACATAAAAAATGTTCTTTTGTTGGATACTTCCTACAGGTTTTTTAAGGAGCTTAAGCCATTAGAGTATGATATTGAATTGTTATCCATGGTTGCTATGGTCAAGAAGAAAGATGACCAAATAAATGTTTATTATGACATGGTGTTGATTCTAGTGATATTAATGAGGCTACAAACCAAGGTATAGATGAGGTTGTTGCAATGGGAGTGGGGATTGACAAACCAATAGAGGAAAGTACAAGGGAGGTGAATGAAAGTACTGATGAACCAGTATTAAGGGATGTCTTGAAGGTCATGAGGGAAGATTTGATTGTTGAGAATGAAAAAATATTTTATAGTAGTGCTGTTAGTGAACCAAACTTGGTGGGATTAGGAGGTGATGTTGCTGATGAAGTGGTAGACTTAGAGGGTGATGTTGTTGCTGAAGAGGTGAATTTACGGGGTGATGTTATTTCTCAAAAGATAGATTTAGGGGGTGATGTTGTTGTTAGAGAAGTGAATGTAAGGGGTGATTTTATTGATGAAATGAATCTGGAATAGTAGTAGACCCAACAAACAAAAAGAAGGAAAAAAAAACCAAAGAAGATGCTTAAAAAAATAAAATAGCAAGGGAATGAGTCTCAAAACAAAAAGATGATGCAAATGTAGAAACCTTAGGAGGGGATAGTGGTAGCAGCAAAGGAAAGACAATCATGGTTGAAGAACATTCTTCTTCAAAGGAAGATGATGACATAATTTTCACTGGGCAAAGAAATAGCGGTGATGAAGATTCTGATAGTTTGAGGTTAGAAGAGATGAGGTCTCCTGCAAATTTTGATGAGGAGTCACCATATAATCCCACAATTCAATGAAGGTGCTACATTTAGACATGTTACACTTGAGCAGGGAATGGAGTGAAATATTACACAATTCAGCTTGGGAGAGAAATTTTTGTGGGTCAAGAGTGATAAAATTAGAGTTAGGACCAAATGTAAGAAGGCGTATTATGTTTACAACAATTTTGAACACTGTTTTCAAATCAAAATCCTTCCAATCGAAACATATGGAAAAGTGTTTAAGAACAAACATGAAACACAGTACTGGACAACAAAAAATCTTGTGAAAAAACTCAAAGGAGGAGACTCTGAGGCATGGTGAGATTGTAGATTTGTTCAAACATAAGTTTGGTGTCCAAATGGAGGACACCAAAAGTGCAGAGGGCAATGAAGGAGGCCAAGAATATTCTGCAAGGTAGTGAGAAAGAGAAGTATGCTCAAATCTGGGATTATTGTGCTGAATTTATGATGTGTAACCCTAGGTCAACCTTTAAAATGGAAACAATACCCTAAGCAGAGGGTTCATTATTTTTTCACAAGCTATGTATATCTTTGGAAGGTTATAAAAAAGGTTTCAAAGAGGATTGCAGGCCACATGTTTGCCTTATAGTGATTTTTTGAAAGGTTACTATGGGGAAAAACTACTAAAGAGGAAAACTACTATAAGCATTTGGAAAACATACTAATAACCGCATATGAGTTATATCTTATGTTGTTGTAATATTGAGAATAAGGACAACTGGAGATGATTCCTAGAGTTATTGCATGTAACACTTATAATTTCTTATAATGAACTTTCTAAGCTACAAATAAAGTAGAGATAAGAGCAAAATTTAAAGAAATTAGAGAATTTTTAGTAAATGACGAAAATACCTTTGTACTAGTATAACACAAATAATGTGCAGGAAAACCTAAAACTAGGGTTAAAAAACATTTTAAAGAATTAGAATACATTAGAGATGTTATAAAGTCATAAGTAAAGAATAGAAATAAAGAAAGGATGAAAAAGTTATCAGAAAATTTTGAAAATATCCTATACATTCTTAGAAAGCTTTATCTTTCACAAAAGCTAAACTATTCTCGGAAAAATGAAAAATGACATAAGAATGATCCAGAAACGAACCAATAAATGTTAAAAACATCAAAGGAACAATTTGGGGACCTCCTAGGAAATGCTAAGAAAAATTATCAAAATTCCCTTAGAAGGCTGATAGGGCAAGAAAATGAGAAGCAGAAGTCAGGAAGTGGGTCCCACCCCTTTTGCACGAAAATAGCATGTGAAACGTAAGGTGATGACTCACCATATGAGTCATCACTTCATTAATATCATATAATACAAAAATATTAAATAGGAGAGATAAAATTAATTATGGTTAAAGTAAATTAACCTTATTTAATTAAAATTAACCATACTTAGAATAAATTAATCTTGATTAGTGAAAAATTCATAATAATTAGCATTAAACTATCTTAAAAGGATAATTCCTTACATTTACATTTACTTTAGAAAATGGAAATTACATGCAAACATATCAAAATATCCTTAAGTGAGAAATTAATTCCCAAATTGTCCTTTAAGTAGCCGAATTCTATCTTAGCCATCCGAGGGCTTATTTGCTTCATATTATATCTTCTAAACACTTGTACAAATATTCTAAACTCTATCTAAACCCAAACTACTCCTAAAATCCAAAATTTACATTAAGCTTAAACTTCCATCTTTGAGGTTTAAGTTAAATTAAGACAAATCCATCAAGTCCCATCATCAATTCTAAGAGATATTGTATGGACCATCAAGGAGGAGGAATAGTAGCCATAAAGACCCACCAAAACAATCATAAAAGTCTTCAACAAGTAGGATTTTACCATATGTTTTTCTAAGCTTTTAATCTTATATTTATAGTTTGATTTTCTTCTTTTTGGTGGATCCCTCTCTAAGATCTATGGATCCATTTTTGTTTGAACTTGTTGGAACTCAAGGCTTCCCTTGATGGTTAAATATGAGCATCATAAAATTTTTAATAATTTTTGGAAGTTAAAGAGAAGTTTTGATGGATTAAAATGCTCCTAGAAACCTTTGGAGCAATTTAATCGGTTAAAAATTCCTAAAACTAATTTTTGATACTTTGGGGTAGATTTTAGAGTTTATGAAAAAGTTTTTGGAGTGATAAAAGTAAGAGATGGATAGATCTTGGAGTAGATATAGTATATTTACACTTGTTGCCATAAAAAATACTTTCTTTAAGATCTTTGTGTTCAAAGTTGAAAACTTGTTTATATCGCTTCTTAAAATCTTTAATCATGAAGTTGGCTTTGATAATAGTCCATATCTGGACCTATATGTTAAAAGCCTTAAAATACTAAGAAATTTTATGTAATAAAATTTATAAACTTAACTTGGGTTTGAACTTAAAAACTACTAAGAGTAAAGGTGGAACTTTGGACTAAAAGTTAAACAAATCATTTAAGACTTTTCATGATCATGACCAAATCTTTGGAGTGAGGACAAATCATGATGGACCTAAGGATAAATCATGTACTAAGAACCAAAATCCATAACACCTAAGAAAAAAGAAACATTGCTTTAACCACCTAGAGTATTTGGCCACTTTTCATTTAATTAGGAAAACTTGAGTTTAAAATCTTGACTAAGGTATAAAGAGGACCTTAATCAAGTATAAGGATGGAATTATAAATTTGGAAGGGACTTGGACATGGTGGAATGATCATTCGTCCATTTATTTGCAATAGGTGAAAATATATTAAAATCTTGCTAAAATTTAAGGATGAATTTAAATATGCTTAAGGAGATGATTATAAATTGATTATGGAGTAGGGAAAGAAGGGAGAATGACACGCTCGTCGCAAACGCGCAAAAATAATTTCTAGATTTCCCCCAAACTATTGGTATAGTATAAGGTGCAACCTAGGTCATCTCCCAAAGACCATTTCATATTCTTAAGCAAATTAGGAGAAAGTTAGAAAAATGGGGTTTTGTAAATATATGATATTAAGTGCTAAATACAAAATACAGAATGAAATTAATTTGACTTAACAATTATCAACTCAAGGAATTCAGAGGCTATTTTCATAACTAATCATTGATCACTAAAATCATGCATTGTGTTTATCAACCTAGGATCATCTGGAACCCCTACAATGATCCTTGAATTCTCTACTGAGAAACCTCTCAGAATTCAATTGATTATGATCAACAAGATTTAGTAACCACTTAATCTTTCATCTAAACCAATTTTATAATCAGAATTCAGTTGAAGTAAGTAATAAAATGAAAACCTTCAATTAAATTACTTAATTTCTACTCTTCAAACTTTTGGAAAATGATTTACCAATTAAAAACCAATTATAAATCAATTATGCATTAATAAAAATACGTTAACCGATCAAACTTTGATTAAAGAATAAAATTGAAGAATATAGTGAAGTAGAGTAGAAACCACTTAATAAGCATGTAAATAAAGATCAAGACCTCAAAGTTAAAATGAAAATAGCTTGAATCCTTGAATTGAAACTACAAACCTAGCCTTCCATGAAGGAGGCAAACTAACAACAAAGAAAGAGGCAAACTAACAACAAATAAATCCTAAGCCTTCCATGTAGGAGGCAACTAACAACAAATAAATCCTAAGCCTTCCATGTAGGAGGCAACTAACAATAAAGAAAAACTAAGCCTTCCATGTAGGAGGCAAACTAACAAGAAAGAAAACTTAAGTCTTCCATGAAGGAGGCAAAACTAACAAGAAAGAAAGAAAGAAAGAAAGAAAGAAAGAAAATGGTATTGGAGTTAATCTCCAAAATGGTGTGTTTCTCCTCTTGTAAATCCTTCTATTTATAGAGGATTTTTGAGGCATCATCTTCAGAAAGTCACCAACTAGGATATTACTTTTCTACCCTTTTATTGCTTTCACATGGGCTTTGTTGAAAATGCAAAACACTTTTGAATTTTTGTCACCAATGAGCACAACAATTTTGACTTTCTTGCACTGCAATTTCGGATGTTCACATGTCCGAATTAGAGCTTGACTTCTGAACAAAAGTTGTAGCTCCGGATCTTATCTGTCCAACAAAGTTGATTTCATCTCAATATGACTTCTGTATCTCAAGATATGGCCGGATCTTTGCACACTGTTCAAATTCCACGTCAACAACACTATCTCATCTTTTGAGATAATTTCGGAGTCCTAAACATCCCATTTAGAGTCTGCTCTTGCTTTGTAACTATGGACACTTCTTTAAGCTTTCATTCAAGACAGATTTCATGATTTTTGGATGTCTACAACTCCTATTATGCTCAAAATACTATAATAGTGTCATTTTAATCGGGTAAGCAAAGAAATTCAATTAAACTTCATATGAACCCAAACTCATAAAATATGACAAAGATCACTTAATTGATTATATAAGAAGTCTTAATGAGATAAAAGTGAGAGATAATTATTTATGAAATCTATGCTTATCAGTGAACATTCGACCACTCACACAAAGTAAGGAGAAAAATCCCTAAAAATTTCTAAGGGTGGTATGAACTAATAACCTAAGTCCTATTTAGTGTAAATCAACTTTTAGGAGAGAAAAAAAATTGAATCATAACACCTTAGGATTAAGGCATGTGAATTCGACCACCTTGGTAAGAAATAAGTAAGTAGGCTAGTTTGGATGTTTAAAAATAACTAAATAAGATATAAGTAGGAAACCTTAAATTCATAAGCAAGGAAGCTAGCAAGTAGGTTCTTTAGTGGATCAAATTTAATTAGCCAAGTTATTAGTCAAAAAGCATAAAACTTATAACACTTAAACTTAAATTAAGTAAGTTGTACATAATACTTTCAATTTAAGGAACACCAAGAGTAAACAATTAAAAAGGTCATTCGGTCAATTAGAGAAGAAATTCTATATACCATATCTTACATTAAAAATGTTAAGAAGAACTTAATCTTTGAAAAAAGGAAAGGTTGAGAGGTAACTTAGAAGAATGAGTGAACTAAGATCCTATGAGAGATTCATCATAAATATTATGAATTAATCAAATTGGACAAGCTATTGGATGAAGCTTACAGCTGTCAAAGATAGTAACATCAAGCTTAATTAAGAAAGTCTTAATTAGAAGATTAGTTTCTATTTAGAAATATCATGCCAACTTGTTGTATTATTTTATGAGTACACAAAGATGTATGTAAATTTTGTGGATAATACTCTTGATTGTTTAACAAGTAATGTACTATGTGATGTTCATGTATGAGTGCTAATGTGAAAGTAGTTTAAAAATATAGACTAAATATGCTTGACATATTGGTTGAATTGTTTGAGCATGCATGTTATCTGGAAGCTTTTAAAAGGAACTTAATTAACTAAGGGATCATTAAAGAAAGAACATATGTGAAAAGTTAATATTACTCTTAATATGTCTTGTGCACATTCAAAAGGCGAAAGGTCATTCTAAGATGGAGACAAAAGGTTCTCCAAAAATTTTTATATTATAAAGCTTTAAGTCTTCAATGTTTATGATGGTGATGACTATTAATGAATAAGCTCATATCCTAATAATAGACAGTGAAAAGATATTGTTTGACTAAGAGAGTGATAAGAAAAGAAAAGAATTATGTTAAGACATAGATGAAATGATAATCAAATGATATATATGATGCAATCCCAAAGGTTTATGAGACTGATGTAACTTGTAGCCTAATTAGAAACTAGTTTTTCTTTATGTAAAAGAAATCCACTTCAGCTAAAGTTTTTTAAAGATTAAAAATAAACTTGTATGCATAACATGTTTTCTAATAAATTGAAGTTGTTAGGATGAAAGTGATGTCACTAACCCTAGGGCAGAATTCTACTGAGAAACTTAATTTCTTACCTTTTCTTCTACCATTTTCTTCTCAGACTCTAATAATATCATTCATGGAGGCGATGATGTTCGTAAAGAGTGACAACACAATTTAGGTGGGTGAAGCCTCGAGGCCATCATAGTTAGATCGCTGCTAGGAACTATGTTTCACCAAATAATGTATATTTTGTAATATAGCAAGATGAATGTATGATAATTATTTAGTATATAATTTTTATCATAGTATATGTGAAGTATGTATAAATATGGATTGTATAACTATAAAGTATGTATAGTTTCTAACATATCTATAATTCTGCTCAACAAAAAGAGGTAGAAAACTACTAAAAGAAACACAGACAATTTATTAATTAAACACGAGCAAGGATGTCAACTTATTTATTTTTCGATACGATAGTGTCGTAACCGTAATTAAAACGAAATGACGAACTCATTGAAATTTTTAGAAAGAATTTGATTTGATCGTGAAACCGCCACCAAATTTTATTTTAAGGAAAAATATTTGGAAAAACCCTAACTTGAGGAATAAATCCAGGTTCGGAAGTCGGTTACGAATAGGAAAAGTATTACGCACCCTACTCTCCCATTCTGAAGAACGGTACCCTTAAACTGAGTGTGTGATTTTGATATTTTTGAAAAGTGTTTGATCCCTTTAAATAGAATAGAAATAAATAGGTTTGTGGAAAATAACTTGACAAAACTTGATCTTACTCCTACGTATTCCTTGGTGCAATGGGAAATTCAAGGCTACTTACTTCTAGATAAGAGACTTGATCTCTTGGAAAATAGAAGGGTAATTTTAGGAAAGATTACTTTTTTTTTTTCAAAAAAAAAAAAGAAGTTAGTTAAAACAACTATTTTCTAAACTTACGTGCTTGCAGAATCCAAACCGTTGTAAGCCGTATTTGAATCCGCACGAATTAAAATACGGAATAGTAAAGAATGCTACGTATTCGTATTAGAATTTGTTGCACGAATTTCAAAAAATTTGAAGACAGACGTTTTTAAACGAAGTTAGTTAAAACAATGATTTTTTAAAATTACGTTCTTGCGAAATCCAAACCATCGTAAGCCGCGTTTGAATATGCACGAATTAGAATACGAAACAGTAGAGAACGCTACCTATTCGTATTAGAATCCATTACACGAATTTCATAAAATCTGAAAACAAACGTTTTTAAATGAAGTTGGTTAAAAAATAATTTTCTAAAATTATGTGCTTGCATAATTCAAACTGTCATAAGTCGCGTTTGAACCTAGACGAATTAAAATACGAAACAGTAGAGAACACTACTTGTTCGTATTAGAATCCGTTGCATAAATTTCAGAAAATTTGAAAACAGACGTTTTTTTTAAGGAAGTTAGTTAAAACAGTGATTTTCTAAAATTACATGCTTGCAAAATTCAAATCGTCGTAAGTCGTGTTTGAATTCACACAATTAAAATACAAAATAGTAGAGAATGCTACCTGTTCATATTAGAATCCGTTGCATGAATTTCAGAAAATTTGAAAACAAACTTTTTTTAATGAAGTTAGTTAAAACAATGATTTTCTAAAATTACGTGCTTGCAAAATTCAAACTGTTGTAAACAACGTTTGAATCTGCACGAATTAAAATATGGAACAGTAGAGAATTCTACCTATTCATATTAGAACCCGTTACAAGAATTTTAGAAAATTTGAAAGATATATTTTTCTTTTTCCTTAAAAATTTTCTTTGTATATCAACTTTTAAATCAAATTTACGTCGAAAAATGACTAATTTTGACTTATGTAACATATTGGGTTTGACCCAAATTAGAGATAAAAGAAAATAAAAAATTGAAGGCAATGGGTCCAACCTAAAATCCAAGGCAATGAGTTTGAGCCAAAATCCAAGGTAATGGGTTTGACCCAAATCGATTGCTTGAAAAAAAAGAGTAGTTTATATTTGGAAAAACTATTTCATCTTTATTATTAAATTAATTTTAAAGAAATATTTTTCTTCAATTTATTCTATGAAATTTGAACAAGATTTGCATTAGAGAAGGTGTATTTTATTTATTTCTTTGCCTATTAAACCTTTTTATTATCTTTTAATTATCATTATTTATTTTTTTGATTGATTTATTGATTTATTTATTATATTTATTTATTTTTCTATTTTATTTTATTTTATATATTTTTATTTTTATATATATTTTTTAAAGATTAGATTTTACTTAAAGAAATAATAATAATAATAATGAAAGTGGGCTTGGCCTACATTAACAGTAAAAGAAAAAGGATCAGACTCATGAAAGTTGAGATTACCATTTTCCTTTACACTCTTTGCATGAACTCCACCCACTCCCTCTTTGCTAGTTTTTAATTCTAAAGCTCTCACCTCTTTAATTCCATTGGAAATATTATTAAGGCCCTCCATCTGAACAAAAGCTGAGTTTGAATTTTTGGAAACATGACACTGAGGATACATAAATGGTAATAGTTGTATCATGTTTGGTGTTGGTGGAGGTGACGGATATGCATGGTGAGGAGACGAACACATTGGAGTAACTACAAGTATCACAACATAAAGGGGCTGCCATTGTTTGAAAGGGTACATAGCCAGCAGAAGCCAAATCTTTGGTGTCAAGTCTCCCAATTACACTCAACTTGGATTCTATAGTCTCAGGAATCATTTTTAGCTCCCATTTTGTTACTATGTCACTCCACTTAGTCTCTTTGGATAAAGTCTAAACTTCTGCAGATTAACTTCCATGTCGTCATTCAAGTAATAGAATTCTGGTTAAGCCTATGGTAACTCTGTAGTAGCACTCTTACTGCATGGCTAATCCTTTATAGCCTCATAGGGTCTCCACTAGTCCCTCATCATGAACTCGAACTAGTCTGTTTCCTTTGGTGCTTAAGGGCAATAGAATGCATGACTTGATGGGCACTAGGTGTCTTGACAATTTCTAAAAAAGGAGATACCTGCCCCTACCCAACTAAAGACCCTACTTAGGCTTTGCTAACTGGATTCCCCAATCTACTTGCTACATGATCAAAGTGGACTAGGTACTGAATCCACTACTGTATCAGGCCCTCAAAATTCCTCTCAATTGGAAGCCACTAGATTTCTAACTAGGCCCCAACCAGCAACAGGCATACCTTAAAATCTTGGTGGCATTAGTGTAATTTTGACTAGGTTCTAAAAGGAAGTTATCTGGGCTACCTGGCCTTTCATAGAATTAGGACTCTTGCTTAAGGAGCTTATTCATTCAAACATTTTCTATTATTTTGGTCAAAGTCTGTCGATGCAGTAAAAGTTGGAGCACTATGTCCTTTAGTTTTATCAATACCAGAACACACCTCCATCAAACATGTTAGGATCATTCCTTTGACCAGGTTAGTATCTCAACATCAAGGGCACTAATCTGTAGGGTTATGCAGATCCAAATGGTGTGATGGGTTTAGTAGCAGGCCTTGTAACACTCTCAATGACAGGAACTATAGCCTAAGTAACTAAAACCAAAGGCTTAACTATAGTGGTCTTGGTTGCAGCTATCATTGTCCTTGGGGAAGGAGAAATGGGTGTGAGATGAGTAGTTATGCATTGTGTTGTGGTACTCCTACAGTAATGCAATCCAAGGGGTCTAAGGTATGTTGTTGTCACAAGTAAAGCAGCGGTTGCAACCATGACTCATTAGGTGCAATCATCAAGTACCATCTTATGACTCACTTCCTCCTACTTTAAAACATGCTTTTCTCTCTCTTCCATGACTAAAACGGGACCTATATCGATGATGTAATCCTGCAAGATTATGAAAACTTTCTTCAAGTTTAGGATTTCTGACTGGCTTTACTGTGCATCAGGGGTGCATGGAGCATCAGATTGCTCCTTCACCAACTCATCAGGTCTTCGTGCATATAGCTTGTGCTAGACCAACCTTTTGGTTCTAGATTACTAAGCTCCAAATGGCCAAGTATTGATCTACTGAAAATTAGCCTTCTTTGACTATACTACTCTGTTGATTGAAGACCTGTTTCAGCAGTTACCCAGGCTTGACCATTACTGATTCTGTTGAAGCTAACTACCCTACATCATAGGAAACTTTTCCTATGAGTGGGAAGACTCCTAATCTATCATTCCCCCATTATGACCTATGAGTCTGAGATATCTTAGGAGGAAATCTCGAAAGTAAGGTCACAAGCAAAGAATAAGGAAGTTCCATGAATAGCTTAGCATGTAATTGAAGACAACTGAAACATGTGTGGAAGTCACAACATTCCTAGCTTCTAATATTCGCTGGAGCATTTATATATCCGTCTAACAGACATGGTTAAGAGAAATTTGGACCTTAGGTGAGCTTTCTTGCTCTCAAATTTTTCATCACCTTTAGAAAATTAAATAATATATTAACGATGCTTCTAACTAGAGGATTCATGTTCTCATGCAAATATAACATATTAACCAAGCATAGAGCAGCAATGCAAAGGATAAATTGAATATCGTATCGAGAAATTGAGGTCAGGTATATTATTGATTACTTGTCAAAAGTTCTGTATCAGATGGTTCATATAAGAAATCAAAAGAACGGAAAAAGAAAGAACCGAGGTACGTTCCTACTCTCTCAACGATACTTTCTATTCTTCTTAGAGCTTCATCGTAGAATAAATTTCTCCTCATTCATGCTATATGCAATCATAGAGAAACAAAACAATAATCAAATAAAGAAGGATCATATGCTAAGAATCCACACCAGGGAGTATGGGAACTTCTTCTTCGTTGAGGCGAAGCTAAAGCTGGTTCTGAATGATGACGATTCTGGAAGAATGAAAGACTCTGTAGTAACAATGGTGCAGATTCCTAGAAAAAGGCCAGAGTCAAAAGAGAGAAGATCAAGTAACCAAAAGAAGCAGAGAGAAGGTTCCAATGCTCCAAAGAAAATTCGCAGAAGTGATGAGTTCCCCTTTTATTTATCCTTTCTTTTTTTTCCCTTGTATTGCTGCCTTTTATTTATATTTAGAATCCCCTTCTCACTCTTCAGAAAGTCTTTTTTTCCTTTTCTATTTTTTCTCCCCTTTTCTTTTTTTTCCAACTAATTCTTGTTTAACTAACCTTAACTACCTTAACTGTTTTCCAATTGAAATTTCTTTCTTTCTTCTTTTTTTATTTGTTTTTATTATATATATATATATATTTTTTATATTTTACTTTTATCATTATTTATTTTTTCCATTATTTTTTTCTTTTATTTATTATTTATTTTTTTATTTCATTTTTCATTTATTTTTTTCGAAAAAATTTTGGACTAATTGTTTCAATTTATAAATTTAGCCTTGGACATGATTAAGTTTTCACAAACAGTTATTCTGACGAGTCTTGAATTTTAAATCAAGGTGTTTTAAAAAACAATTACTGTATCTTTACTAATAGTTATTTTCTAAAGATTCTTCATCATAAAGAAACAATCTAATAATGGAACCATGTGTATGACTTAAGTGTAAAAACATACTTCATTTTTAGGGTGTTACATTACATGCTACTTAGGAGATTATAGATAAAATAGATGAAATTTTATCTCAAATATATAGAAGGTACTGTGAGGATGGATCTGTAAGATTTTAACTTTTTGGAGGACTAATTTACATGATTTTAAAGATTTTAAGGATTAACATGCATTTTTAAAATGTTAATTACTGATAGAGTCATTTTCCTTCGAGGGTTTAAACATATCTATATAGGGGGGTCATGCGTGGTACCTCATAGATTTTATGTGTCACATATGACAGAATTTTTCAAAGCAATGGAAGGATAAAGAGTTGAAAATCTTTCTATGTGAATGTGCTAGATCAACTACTCCAAGCAGTTCAATAGGAATCCAAACATATTAAAACTTACAAACTTCAAGGCTTGTTAGTATATGACAAAGAAACCAAAAGAGAGTTGGACAAAGGCCTTTTTTGATGAATGGTGGACAATATTTGTAATAATAATTTTAAGTTAGTCAATGTCAAAATTTTGGATGTAAGGAGAAAAACAATAATAACAATGCTAGAGGAGGTAAGGGTCATGTTTTTAATAAGGTCACCACCAATAAACTAAATCTTGCAAGGCACACCGGACATTTGCTCCCGATTTAAGAGAGAAGGTTAGAGAAAGAAAAAGGAAAGCAACAAGTAGATAACAACACGGTCAGGTAATGTTTAATTATTACATGTTTTTATTTTCATTAAAACTTTTCTTTGGGAATTGGATAAAAATTTACTAACCTTTTTACATTGTAGGGGATGATGATGGACATAAATATGAAGTTCACTGCTGGCCCACAAAGGTTGTTGTCAATCTTAGTATCCAAACTTACACATGTAGGTTTTGGCAACTCATAGGTGGGTCACTTTCCTTCCATCTTCATGTTCTAGGTAAGTTTTGTTATCCAAATAATTGTATTTACTAATATTCCAAATATGATTGGATAGGAATGCCATGCATGGATGCAATTACTGCTATAGCTTTTAAAAATAAATGTCTAGAATATCATTGTCATGCATGGCTTACTAAGTCATCATACCAAGAAACATGTAAACACCATATTGAGGCCTTGTTAAGGAAAAAATATTGGGACAAAACAAGCTAGATACCATTGCTCCTACCTCCATTTAAGAAAAGAATAAGAAGGATAAAGAAGAATAAAAGGAAAGATGGTATTGAAGAGTTTGTTAAAGATGCTCCTATTAAAGGTGGTGCTACTATTTTTGATGAAATAGATTTTACCCAATCACAACCACCACCTGGGAGCCCTCACTTAAAAAGCATGCAATGGTTCTTAGACCTAAAATAAGGATAAGGAAAGGAGTATCAACAACTGCTCAACCACTTGCCTAATTTTCACATTCACCAATAGCTTCTCCTACAGAATCACAAGTAACCACACAAATTTTCTTAACTAAAGGAATCAACCCATCACCTAGCCCAACAGGAAGCTCACCATCTACTTCACCTTCACATGATGATGACTCTAAAAAAATCCTCCTAGTTCATATCAACTCCAAGCTTAAGATACTAATAGAACATACATTTTGTTTAAGTTAGATGTTGTATTTGTTTCGGAACACAAGTGGTGATCAATAATCATGCTTTTTGTTTTTATGAAGTAGTTTTATTTCATAACACAGGTTGAATGTTACTTATTGTTTTTGTTCAAGTGTAATGAACAACTTCTATTATTAATGTTTTAGTTCATCATTATGTTAATGGTTATCTTGATGGTTATTTTCATGTGGATGAATGTTTAAAACCTATTTATTATCTTATATTGACGTGACCAATTTATTCATCATTATTATATTCATCATGATGTTATCTTTGTTTCCGTCATATATTTTATAATAAACAAGTTGCAAATAATTTCATAGAATTTATGTTAAGTCATTCTTGAAAGGAAATTATATTTAACATTAAGTCACCAACATTACATTATACAACCTTCAAATGAAGGTTAATTACAATAAGGCATCTAATTGTTTAAACAAAATCCAAAGAAAAATAATACAATAAAGTTACACAATCCATAAATCTACCTAACAAAAAAAATATTAGATTCAATCTCCTAATTTCACTCTCTAGATTCATTAACTTCATATGAATAATCCTAAAGAGGTCCTCTCCCTCAACATTTCTAGGATTTCCCATAATTGATGTTACTTTGATACTAGCATCAAAATTATCCTTTATTGCAACATTATTTTTATTAAACCACAATAAAAAATCACATCTTTCATCTACATGTGTAATGGTTGTTGAAAATTTCAAAAATTTTGACAACCATAAAACATAATAATGGTAGAAATACTCAAGTTCAAAAGGGATTACCTTCCTTTTGAGGTACCCATAACAGAGTTTACTTGGTATGAGAAACTAGAACTAGTGGTCCAAATACCTTTTCTACCACCGTCTATAGTTAGTCTTCAAGTACCATTTATGTTAGATTACACCCTCACCCACTACCACTCTACCACACAAAAATAACAAAATCCTAAAGTGAAGATTTGGAGCAGATATGATGGGAAAGATGATGACAACGTCGTCGTTTTGGATACAACACCCCATAACTTATATAAGGTTTTAAATGACGTCAATTTTGGTCCAACTAGACACTTCACATGTCACTTAATGTTCCATATTTGCAATCACTTGATAGAGATGGAATGAAAGGATAAATTTGAATGATGAAGTAATATGTTAGAGAATTTTTTTTTTTTTAATTCTTTAAGTCAGGAACTAGTCTGCAAAAACTAAATAAGTTAGGAATTAATTTATCCTTTTACTATTACTTCTTTAAATCTTTTGCATAATTTTTTTTAACTAAATTATAAAGACTAATAAAAATAGTTAAAATTATTTTTTTTAAAACATTATTAGAATGTATCAATTTTATCATTATTTAATATCATTAATTTTAATCTACTATTAAATTTTTTTATTAATTTTCAATAATTTCAACTATTAAGAACAAGTAAAGAAAAAATAATAAATATTTCATAAAGAATTGAAAAATACCTTATAAAAAGGATCATTAGAATCTCTTAAAAATATCCTTATTAAATTTTTAGAGTGATTAATTTTTATATAATAAGATAATAACAAGTGCCAAATTAATGAGATCAATTTTTTAATGCTACAAAAATTATAGTCTGTCCACATAAGTTCATTACCTACATAGAGTCTAACTAGACAACAATTTTAGTGGCGCAAATAATTTTGAACTCTTTTAGTCTGACCTACATCAACACCAAGTTCCATCTAAACTAAGTGGTTTGAATTGATAGCTTTACTTTCATTTGCATTTAATTAATAGAATATTGAGTATTTCGAAATGTTATTTTTTTCGTAACAAATTTTCCTTTATAATAGGAAAAAGTTTTTTTTAGAGTCAAAATATTAACATATAAAATTTTTAGTGATAGTTATAAAAATATTAAAATTCAATAAATTGTCTTATGTACTAACAAGGTTAAATATAACTTTCACTATTTTTTTAGGGAAATTTCTTAAAGTTAAAGTTTGAATTGCAAGTATTGTAGTAAAAATAAGTTCTAGTTAAAGTCACTTTTTATAATATTATTTGAAAAGAGGATTTAACATTTGAAAAGACATTTTAAAAAAATGATTTAAAGTATTCAAAGATTTTGTTAAAACAAAAGAGGAAAGAGCCTCTTGCAAAATAAAAAGGATAAAACAAAGCTCACTTTATACATAAGAGCATGCATTAACGATTTTAAGCATTTGAAAGAATGTAGTACAAGATCATACTAAAATACAACAATCAAAAACATTATGGAGTATAAAAAGTAGTGCATTAAAGAGAACACCCCTATCTACAAACTTGCATTTATAGTGTTTATTCATTATCCATGCTACCACTGTTTTTACTGTATTTATCTTTAAATAGTCTAAAGTTTATTTTTTTTTATATTTTTGGAAAGAATCCAAACTTGCAAAAGCTTGTATAAGAATACTGAATTTTATATTTAAAGAGATTTATATAAAAATATTTAAAAAAACATTTAAATTTATCATCTTCTTATAAAAAGATATTTTACGGAAAAAGTTTAGTTAAAAGTCAACAATTAAATGCAATCTTTGTGTTTTAAGATTGCATTTAATTGTTAACTTAGTTTAGTTAAAAGTCAATAATTAAATGCAATCTTTGAATTTTAAGAGTGATCAATATAAATTCTAGTTTCTTTTTTTTTAACCCTTAATTTTCTTGTTGGTATAATGTTTAATGGTACCTGTACTGAGACATTGTTTTTATCAAATAATTGTTTATAAAAATTCTTTATTAAAGAGGGTTTCAATGTCTCACTTCAATTAGACACTTGTTTTCAAAAAGAAATTGCAAAAATATTTTGAAAAATGATTGAAGAATGAAAATTTCAATTAAATTTCCCTTGTATTTTTTAATTATTTCTATAGTTTTATTTTCCGTTCATTTTGCCTCATTTATTCGAACAGTTACTCTTTGTCGGAGTTTATCCCAATGTTTATCCAAGATTGAATGACGATTCATTAGTATTCCTTCTGTCTCACATTATAAGTCACTTGGTATTTTTTATTTGTAAATTATTTGTCGCTTCCAAATATCAAGAATATATTAATTATTTATTTTTCTATAATATCCATATTTATTAAGAGTAATTAGTATTAACTAACTACTTTCATAACTCTATTTAGTGGGATGCAGAAAAATATTAAACGATATAAAAATAAGTAAAAGATGAAGTAATTAAAATGTGCATTGTTAATTAATATACTCTACATCTTTACTAAGAACTGTTTAGTAAAACTACTTTATTTTATTATAATAATTAGAAAATTATTATTTTCTTATGATACGTGTATTAATACCAATTAACTGAAAATCTGATACGACGGAAGTATTTAGCAATTTCGTTCTTAAAAGACTGCACAACCTAATGCATGTCAAATTAATATAATCAAGTACTGCTCGGAAGAAATAATTTTAGGGATGAAATAAACTCTATCTTGCTCATTGATAAAGATGAGGGTCATAAAGGGCTAATGGAAAAAATACACAAGGAAGTTGTTGAGAATGAAAATCCTAAACACCTTAATTAAGATGCTGTTAAAGAATTTATGAAAAATTTATAAAAATAATTTTTGATTCTTATAAATTTTTTAAAGCTTATTTACATAATTTTTTAATATAATTTATCAAAATAAAACTCTTTTCATCTTATTTCAGTAAAGTTTCATTACCAAGTTATCAGATTTATGTTATAAAGACTCTTACAATAAAAAAAAATATTAAATAAATATTTAATTAAACTATCATTCAAAATGCATCCAATGACACTTCTTGCATGTCATATAAAATGTAAAAATTGGTATTTTATATTAAATTGAGTAACCAAATATATGCGTAATTCTGATTAAAAATCAATTATATGTATTTTATACACGAATTTCTCAATATGTGATGTCCTTCCACATATCCAGAAGCATTGGAGCCTAAATGAATCTCATTTTTAAATTGTCACAGACATTATAATCCCCTATATAAATATACTACAGATGCAGGATTTTACTGAATACTTTCTTAAGTATTAGAAATAACTGCAGCAGTGCACACATTATTACAATAGTTAACCCAGTCAAAGTAAAATATTGTATGCAATTTGTAAATATGATGGATTTTAAATTATAGTAATGTGAAATGTGACAACAGTTTCTTTCCATGTTTTACAAGCAGTAAATTACTAAATATGATATACAACAGGATGCAAGCAGCGCAAGGAGAATAACTTGGCTACAATAAGGAAGTGGGGATTACAGAATCAGGTCCAAGGCTTAGATTAAACAAGAATCTATATCTAGACTCAGGCGTGGAAAGATTGAAAAATGAAAAATCAATCATAGTTTTAAGCAGGGACAATAAGGAAAATTTTGCCCACATGTCATGGCAAGTACTGATACAACAAAATTTACAAGAGCTATCCAAGATACTGTGATATCTATCGAGGTAATTTGTCTAGCAAAGGAAATAAGTCAAGCTAGACAGAGGCCAAGATCCAAAACATCACATGCGATGACATTGCCGTAAGAACCCAGGTGATAAAAGCCATGGCTACAGAAATTTGGTATCTGCTGCAAGTTGCACTCTTATGACTCGTGCATAAATCCAGGTCTCTTGAGTATAATACTACAATTCCTGCTGATGAGCATGCAGCTGCCAGTGACAAAGTAGCTGTTACCTGCATTTCATAAATCACTAAGATCTCACCAACTAAATTTTCATGGGAACATAAATAATGTAGTGCCTAAGAAGCAAAAGTTTGATTCCAATTCCATGGTTCAATATAAAATAAAATTAGGTAATTAAACCTCAGATTCATAAACAATTCCTTGGAGTCTTTTAAGTTTCACCAAGCACCATTGACAAGATAAACAAAGAGATGTACTATTCTGCATTAGCACAAGGGTAATGAAGCAGCAAATGATATTAATTTTAAATTTTGTTTTGACCATTCTATCCAAGCAGATCATGTTTACATACAAAACAGTAACATAAAGTTGTAGTTGTTACTGATTAAATAGTTCATTAGTTGCTGTTCAAGATATAAAAACTCCCAAAAATTGAAGGGACATTCAGGTTTGAGAGGTTGCGGCTGCAATTAAAGCATTTTAACTCCAGAAAATACTTTTGTAATTGTTTCAAGAATTTTTAATAATTACCGACCATAAATTAAGGCCAACTGAATCATGTTCAATTAAGTGACACTTACATTTAAGCATTTTTTTCCCTCTGAGTTTCTTTTGATAAACTTGAATTTACTTTTCCAGTTGAAAATAGGAAAAAGATAAGGAAAGCGGCCTGATTATTACCCAATCACCAACTACAAATAGACTAACAAGAATTGGATTTTGTAGGTCTCTTTTTCTCCTCAAGGCATAGATATCAAGACATGCAAGTCCAAAGCTCCAGAGCACTTGAAGACCCATTGATGCAATTAAATAGCTGAAAAGGCAGGAAAGTACCAGGGAGTTACGATCAAAAGAAAATATGACAATCATTTTAAACCAAACAAAATAAAAGGTGACACTAAGATTAGATAGTAAACATCTAAGTGTATTTTGACCCATACACAATACTACCCGAGAATCCAGTGCAGTGAAGAAATGGCTAAAACACATACATACAAAACCCATGGCAGACATAGAAGGAGATAAGCATTATCATCTTACATGACAAAGTATTATGCTAAATTTAACCAAACTACTCTCAAAGGACAGTAGGAACAAGCAACCAACCCCTATATTCTTGAATCACAAGGATTAAGACTAGAGTATTACACTCAATCATTCCTCAATTTAAAAAATAATCAACTAGAATATAAAATATTTTAAATTGTTACCATACATTTCGATTAAGAACAAAACAATGTAACCAATTTCTAATGCAAATCAGAATTTCAACAAGTCATGAAGGGTAAACATATATTTGGTGACAACACTGTAGTAAACTAGTAATTCAATTGAAAAAGTACAGCACATAATCACAAATGAAGTCAATGTGGGTCAGCCCCAGCCCACCACAGCTCTGGTAGAAGGGATAGGCTTCAGGAAGCCTAAATCTAACAGCCCAAATTGGGTCAAATGGGCAGGCACGTGAGCAAAAGGACTGGTCCATGGGTGGCCATAACTCATTTTGACACCTCTAACTATAATAATCTATCAGAATCTAAAGATACTAAGTTGCTATTAGGCTTAAACAAGTTTCTCATTTTACTATAAGCATGATCAAATCATGCTACTGCTAAAAAATGCTGCACATAATGTAGTGAAAGCTCTTATTGGGACAAAGGATAAGCAAGATGGCAATTTTTGAAACAGCAAAAAAAAAAATCAGATATAGTAGAGTTGAAAAAATCTTGTGCACTTTTAGAGTGTTTGGAATCATTAAATTTGGAATATGATAAGACTTATCAATTCTTGAACTGCAAAATTCAAAAAATACATATTAAATGGTTTCACTGGTAGGATTTCACGGATTCCATTCCTTTTAGTTTAGAAATCCTGCCAAGTTTGGAAGGATTTGATTTGATTCTACAAACTACTTTGCCCTTATTGACACATTAATTTGACTTCTCAGAAGGGAAAAAATGTAAATAATAAAATAAAATCAAGTTTATCCATTTTAAAAAGTTCCAAATATAAGAGCTGATCTTCAAATTAATGTGAATCCCTTTTCTTTAATGAGCTTGAAACATAAACTTAGTTTATATCATATGCACTCAAATTTATCAGCATTCCTTTAATGTTAGTAGCTACTGTCAATGATTTATTCCTATTCAAACTGCACTTTGAAATGGTACAAAGAATACATATCCTTTACTCATTGAGACATTACCGGAATTGGTCATCTGTTTGGGCTCTAATGAGTAATTTACTTCTCCCCATTTTAAGAACAGAAAGATTTTTTTTAAAAAGAAAAGAAGAGTTTAGATAAAATGTATTTGAAAGTTTTGCAATCACATACAGGGCTGTGTACCCTTTGGCTCATATCCAAGCTCAAAAGCTCATATGCTGAGCTTCGACCCTGGGGGTTCCTGTATCATCCAGGCAAATAAAGTCTAGCCCAACACATGCCGAACCTAGACAAGAAAGAGGGTTCACTTATAGAACAACAAACAAGGGCTTAAACACTACTAATTAGGGACACTTGTTATTGTGACCAAACTTTCTTTTAAGGAAGAAGACATCCAAGGCATCTTCACCCTTATTCTCACATTTTCCTTTGGTCTCCAATAGATTTGTGAGAAGAGGTCTGCTACGTGAAGTAGGTGGAAAAAGTGAATGGCGGAAACTTTGGAATGAACTAACATGAGTTTCCTTATTTGGTACAACCCAAAAAAATGTAAAATAAATGTAACTTAGTTTCACTTAAAAGTCATTATGGTACCTCTTTAAAAGTGGAGTAAATCAAATTGAAAAGATGAGTTTTTCAAGCAAATTTTCACACGAAGTTCATCCTTAGCAAGTTCCATTTTTACTTACTCCTCTATTTTGTTGATACCCACACAACACACTTCCAAGTGGCACCATCATCACAAGCCGATTTCCAGATACTACTGACGGCATGATTGGAAGCCAATAATAGAATACAAAAGAGTCTTCATTTTAAGTAAAAATCATCCTAAGTCGCGTATTTTCCAAAAGAAGAGAAACTATGAGTTAACAACATTCCATAGGCCCCTTAAAAACCATCCCCATTTAGAAATGAAAAAATTAACCCTCCCACTCTCATGCATCCAAACACATCCTAAACGGAGAAAAACCAAAAAAAAATCCATAATTTTTTAATTTAATTAATTTCCTTTTAAAGAGAACAGAAAAATGAGAAAATACCAGAAAGCGGTGTAGCTAGAGAAGCCAAAAGCAGTGACCATAAGGGCAATTGAAGCGGCACCAAATGCGCATTGTCCTATCCTCAACAGGAACCCGCTAATAGTTCCTGGCCCACCCAACAACCGCTTCATCATCCTCCTCTTCCTTCTTTTTCTTCTCTCCCTTCTTCAAGAGAAATAAAAGAGGGGAAACTAAACCCTAGATTTCAGAATCGTTCCATTAGCGGAGATTTTCCCTTCCCGTCTCTCTCTCCATGGAAGGGATTTCACTGCGGACTTGAATTGCGAAAGCAACTTTGAGAGAGAGAGAGAGAGAGTGGAATGGGAATCGGAATGGTAGAGTTTGCGGAAGATCACTTTTGAGTAGTAGCACTGCCAGTGAATGGAATCGTTGGGTAAAGTTGGTGTGAGGACTTTGGTTAATGCTTGTTACTGCTACTAACAACTTTTTTTTTTCTTCTATTTTTTCGGTGATTTTTTCTTTTTTTAACTTGTGTTATATTATTCATAGAATAATATTTCTTTACAGGAGAGTTATCATTCAACTTGTTATATTTCTTGCAAACATTTATTGATAAAAATAATTATTTTAAATATAAAAATATAAATATTTTTTAATATATTGAATTTTTATATTTTAATTTTATTATAAGATCTATGTTAACAAGATATTTTTGTATTTTCTATGTTACCAATCTAAACATTTATTATTATAGATGATGTTAAAAGAAAATTTAAATTTATAACATATTAATTGTTTATTATTTTTTATTTATATTAATAAATTATATGTTTATATATATATATATATATATATATTTATTTATTTATTTATCTTAAAACTATACTCTACATTAAAAACTTTTTCAGAACATTGCTTATTCCCTTTTTTTAAGAAAATTTTTAAAATATTTCAAATATATATTAAAAATATAAATTTAAACAAATAATTTACGGTCAAAGTTTATTTAATTTATTTAGTAAAATATATAAAATATAATAAAAAATAAAAATTATATTCTTAAAAACATGAAGGAAATAAATTTTATGATAAATATGGGATGATAAATCATATGATAAAGGTTCAATTAAATGCAAAAGTTAAGAAGCTTTTAATTTTTATTTTGTGTAAAAATAAGTATAACAAAGTCTATAAATGTAAATATAAAAAAGAATATAAGATATTTTATCTTTCATATAAAAAAATTAATCATAATAATAAATCATAAATAGAATGATAAAAAGATTCTAACAATCTTTAATGATCTAAAATTTTTGAGAAAAAAAGTATGACCATGAATATTAAGTTAGGAAGATTTTAAAAAATCTACCTAAACAATGAAGATTCAAATAACACCTATTAAAGAAAATAAAATTTTTAGGAGCTTGAAGCTAGACTAGTTCCTAAAATTTACTAGAGTGCATGAAGCAAAGTTGAATAATTTTAAGCTTGAGAAGAAAGGAAAATTATTATTTTAAAGTCAAAGCACCATGCAAAAAAATCAATCACCTTTTTAAATGATCTGAAGGTAAAAAAATACTTAGAAGAGTTTGAAAAATAAGAGAGCAAGACAAATAGTGAACTGTCTCTCATCATTAGACGTATAAAAAACATGTGGAGAATGAGAAAGAAAAAAGAAGTAAAGTCTTACACATCTTTACATTGTGATGAGAAATATTTTAAAGATGGAAACTTCCAAAAATACAATATTATTTGTTATAAATGTAAGGAGATAAGACATATTAAAGTAGACATCCAAATTTAAAAAAGGACTTAAAAATATTTTCTATAAAGAAAAAAACAAAGAATTTTTAGAAACATCTAAACAATAGCAACTCAAAAATGAACAAAAAATTATAGAATCGGCTCACATATGTCTTATAGAAAAAATGGATGATGATAAGAAAATAAATTCTAAAATATATATAAACTTAAAGAATTTTATGAAATTTTTATTGATGATTTCAACATTCTTATCTCTACATATTATGAACTCAAAAAATAGTTTGACAAAATAAATTCAAAACTAATAAGAAAGGAAAAAAGAGGTTCAAACTATCAAGGAGAACAACTTAGGAACAACTAATGGAGAATTTTTTTTATGACTAAATCTATAGGAAAAATTCAAAGACTGTAGTAAAAGTCAATAGTCAAATAAAATATTTAACTTTAAGATGAAAGTTGATGAGCTTACCATGAGTCTTACCAAATATGTCAATAGAATTACCAACTTAAACATGATATTAAAATAATATGTATCCAAGTAACAAATTTGGAATAGAATTTTATAAGAAGACCACTCATAAGAAGGATGATAACTCCTTAAGAGTTATTATTATTTATTATTTTTTACTATAAATTAGGATTCATTTGTTATTTTCCTCTTTGCATTTTACTTTAGTTTTAGTATGATTTTCTTATATTTCAATTTTTATGTTGTTTTACAAAGGGAAAGTTGTGAGGATCACATTATAGCATGGCACATCCATGTTACAATATGGAATGCAAAAAGGCCAACAAGCCATGTTGTAGTATGGCATATCCATACTACAACGTGGAAGGAAGAGAGGAGCAACCAAGCCAATTATAGTTATTGGAAGCCCACACCTCATTTTGACATACACATGCCACAACATGGAAGGTAGAATGTAAACGTAAAGGTTTTGGGGTCATGTTATAGTATGTTTATGACATGCCACAACGTGGGCTCTAAAGAGCACCAAGAAACATGGATTGTCACGCCACAATATGGCACATCAAGACTACAACATAGTCTCGACACTTGACCTAATTTACCTTGTAAATAAAAGGCTCAAATATATAAGTATGAGTTTCCTTTTGGCTCAAATTTCACTCATCATTAAAGGCTTTACTTGACTTTTCTCAAAATATATTTTTAGTACAACTATAGCCCTAAAACATACATTTTCCAGTCCAACAAAGTCTCACGAGAGGCTAGATGATGAACTCCTTAAAGGAGGAGGAAGATAAAGATTAATGGAGGTCGAATGGAAGAAGCTTCAATGATGCTTAATGGAGATAAAATTTCATTGTAGTTAAAGGCACCACCTTAGGAGGATAAGTCATCTTGCTCTACCACCATGGAGGCCAAGGATGAGGAGGATTTCTTCACTCCTAAAACTCAAAGAAAGAAAAGAAAAGAGATAAGTAAGAGCTCTCAAAATTCACTCAATTAAACTGTTACAAAGCACCTATATATAGGACATGGTGGAAGCACCAAAGTAAGGCTTGGATCTAGATGTAAAATCCGCCTCTAAGAGGAGTATTAGGCCTTGGATTAGGCCCAATAATGTTTCCCTCTTTTCTCTCTCGTGCAGCCTCATAAATGGGCCTAAGTAGGCCTAAACTTAGTTTAAAAGATACACATAAATTGAATCTAAGCCTTTACAAAAATAATTCCACTAAGAATCTAAGTATAGAGAAATTCCTAGATCCTATACTAATTACAGTAGAGCCAAGTAATAATATGGGAGAAAGAATCCTAAACAAGGTCATCATCCTTGAGGCTCAGTAAGGCCTCAACCTCTCCCCAAAGCTTCTTGGATCTAGCTTTGACTTTGGTGATGGACCCAATGGTCTTGCCTAGTGGAGACTTTGCACTAATGCTCCTTGTAGGGATCTTTGCATCACTAGAAATGTAGCTTTTCTATAAGATTTTTCCTAGAATACTACTAACAGAAAAATTATCAATCATTATCCTAGGAAACTAGGAGTCTTAGGCTAGGATTCAACAACCAATGACTAGGAAGAGATTTTGTCAAAAATTGTACTTATTTTCTTCCCTTGATATTCGTTTCTAACGGATTTCTTTCTGCATTTTCCCTAATTGTGTATTCAGATGTGCTTTTCTATTGCAATGTGCTAATTTTATTTGCTAGGCTTTAATTCTAGGATGTTTTCAAGTTTGTATGGATGCTTATAAATTTCATTTCATTTTTTATTAATAATCTATTTTGCTAAATTTCATAATTCCTATTTTTCGAATCATCATTTGGAAATTTTGAGAAATTATAAGGAGTTTGAAAAACCCAACATAATCTAAATAAGTAACGTAACATTGTGGGTTGAGTGAAAACTATAAATAAGCAAATGCGACTCATTTAACCTAATGATTTCCTACTTTTAAAGCTCTAATTGAATGTTGTTTGCATTAAGAAATTAGACAAATGAATTGAAGTTAGAAGTGTTACTTGAACTTGAAAAGGCTTATAGCAAGCAATATTGGTGAAATTTTCACCGATTAACTTTTATAAAAATCAATTGATATTTATCTAGATTTGAAGCATTCAAAGATTAGGTGAAGTGAACATCCTAGCTATCATATTGAAAAGTGAACTTCTATTTATGCTTGCAACTTTGTTTTAGTTTTTATTTTATTTTAAATATCTTAAATTCTTCATATTGGATTTCATTGAACTTATCTTGCAATCAACTAATTTTTTTGGTACTTGATATATTCTTATGGGTCCAACATTTCAAGTATTTAATGCTTTATTACTTGACAACCTAGTGCACTTGCTAGAGAAGGGTTGGAACCACTGCGTTCCAAATAATGCCAAGATTTTGGCATCATCGAGGATATATTCAATATCACCTTTAACTTGGTTACGTATAAGATTGAACATTTATTTTGTATATATTTTCTTTTCCATTTTTTTTTGTAGTTATCAAATTTTTTTCACTAACTTTGTTTTTTTTTTCTTTTCTTCTGGTTTGTTCTATTTCATTTCACTCTTGTAACTTTGTAGTTTATATGTAGGAGAATCTCCTTTTAGTAGATTTCTTTTAATTCAAAAGTTGAAAGATCTCTTTCTAGAAGACTCGGGGAAAGCAAAGAGAGATGAGCAACAGAGCCAATAGAAGAAATGGATAAAAATAAAGAAGCTCATAAGATGAGGGAATACAATATTCCTTTATTAGAAAGGATGCACATCTGATAAGCATAAATTTCATAAATAATTATCTCTCATTTATAACTCATTAAGACTTCTTATATGTTCAATTAAGTGGTCTTTGTCATATTTTATGAGTTTGGATTCATATGGAGTTTAATTGAATTTCTTTGCATAACCGATTAAAATGACACTATTATAGTATTTTGAGCATAATAGGAGTTTTAGACATCCAAAAATCATGAAATCTACCTTGAATGAAAGCTTAAAGAAGTGTCCATAGTTACAAAGCAAGATCAAACTTCAAATGGGATGTATAGGACTCCGAAATTATCTCAAAATATGAGATAGTATTGTTGTCGCTGAACCTGAACAATGCAAAGATCTAGCCATATCATTAGATACAAAAGTCATATTGAGATGAAATCAGATCCATTGAAAAGCTAAAATTCAAGGCTACAACTTTTGTTCAGACCTAAAGCTCTAATTCAGACACATGAATATTCGAAAATGTGCTGCAATCAACGTTAAAATTGGTGGGCTGATTAGTGACAAAAGTCAAAAGTGTTTTTGTATTTTCAAAGTCAATGTTAAAGCAATCAAAGGATTGAAAAAGTCAGAACTGGTTGGTGACCTTTTGAAAATGTTGCATCAAAAATCCTCTATAAATAGAAGGGTTTACAAGAGGAGAACACACACCTTGGATATTAACTCCAATACCAATTTCCATCTTTCTTTCTTTGTTGTTAGTTTGCCTCCTTCATGGAAGGATAAGTTTGTAATTTTAATTCAAGGATTCAAGCTATTTTCATTTTAACTTTGAGTTCTTGATATTTATTTACATGCTTATTAAGTTATTTCTACTCTTCTTTAGTATATTCTTCAATTTTATTTTTTTAATCAAATTTTGTTCGGTTGACGTATTTTGATTAATGCATAATTCATTTCTAATTGGTTTTTGGTTGTTTAATCATTTTCCAAAAGTTTGAAGAGTAGAAATTAAGTAATTGAATTGAAGGTTTTCATTTTATTACTTACTTCAACTGAATTCTAATAATGAAATTGGTTTAGATCTAATGAAAGATTAAGTAGTTACTTAATCTTGTTGATCATAATCAATTGAATCCTGAGAGTTTTCTCAGTAGAGAATTCAAGGATCATTTTAGGGGTTCCAGATGATCCTGGGTTGATAAATATAATGCATGATTTTAGTGATCAATGATTAGTTAAGAAAATAGCCTCTGAATTCCTTGAGTTGATAATCATTAAGTCAAATTAATTTCATTTTGTATTTTGTATTTAGAACTTAATATCACTTCTTTACAAAATCCCCTTGTTCTAACTTTCTCCTAATTTGCTTAAGAATCTGAAATGGTCTTTTGGAGATGACCTAGGTTGTACCTTATACTATACCAATAGTTGGGAAAAATTTAGAAATTATTTTTGAGCGTTTGCAATGAGCGTGTCAACATCCAACCTTTTTTGCGGCCTACAATTGAGGTCAATAATTCAAGTGAAAGATCTCTCATCAATTTTGTGCAACAAAAATGCTAGTTTGGGGATTATCGAGTGAGGACCTTAATGATCATTTGAGGAACTTCCTAGAGGTGTATGACATCATCAAGATAAATGATGCCACTGAAGACACCATTAAACTAAGACTTTTCCCATTTTCACTAAGGAATAAAGCAAAATCTTGGTTGAAGTCACTACCTCAAAGGATCCTAACCATTTGGGAAACCACCACTTGGAAGTTTTTTTGGAGAAATACTTCCCACCTGGAAAGTTGGCAAAAGTGAGAAATGACATCACATCATTTTCATAACTGGATAAAAATCTTTCTATGAGGTTTCAAAGCATTTAAAGGAGAGCTTGGCTAAATTCCCTAATCATGGTATTCCTTTATGGATATAGGTACATACTTTCTACCATGGGATAATTTATAATATCCAAGTCATGGTAAATGTAGAAGTTGGGAGTTCTTTGAATTACAAGACCCTTGAACAATTTATGGACTTATTTGAAATCTTGGTCAGTAAGAATTATCACCCAAGTGAGAGAATGTAGTGGACCAAAGGAGTCATAGAGTTGGACACCACCAACGTCTTGCTAATCCAAATCCAACCCTTAGAGTTCAAAATAAAACCATTCAAAAGCATCTTGGATTGCTCTCTCTTGTCCATCTGCATGGGTCTTGTGTTGTAACTTTTGCCAAGGAAATCACCTTAATGGAGAATGTGTAGTAAAAGAGCATGTGAACTACATAGGAAATACTCCTAGGAATAATCTCTATTCCAACACCTACAATTTGGAGTGGAGGAATCACCCAAAATTTTCATGGAGCAACTAAGGAGCACCAAGATAAGCTCCACCAAATGTTCCAAAAATTCATGAAGAACCAATCAACTTATGTTGAATAAATAGAGATAAAGTTGAAAAACATAGATGTGAGGTTCACAAATCAAAAGATGTCCATAAAAACATCGAGTATCAAGTTGGCCAAATATCTTAGCAACTAGCAAAAATGCCATTGGAACATTTCCTAGCAACAATGTAGAAACCCGAGAGAGAATATGAATTATCTCATCTGCAATGAAGAAGAGAAGGTGAATGAATTGAAAAAGTCATTAGAAGAAAAGCAAGAGAAATGTAAGAGTGATTCAAAGGAAGAGATTATTCCCTTAGAGATAACCACAATAGAGAACAAGATCACTAATGACTTTCCTTCCATACTTAAGGATCCGATGTGTTTAACTTTGTCTTGTAGAATTGGTGATTTTGTTATTAATCATTCACTAATTGATTCTAGTGCTAATGTGAATTTCATGACCCTCTTTCTACTTTTAGGAAGCTTGGTATTAGAGAACTGAAGCCAAGGTGATCTCATTTTAATTTGTGGATAAATTTAGGAAAGAATAAATGAGTATTGTTGAGAATATATTGGTGACTATAGATCAATTGGTTCTTATTGATGACTTCATCATTGTAGAACAGGGTAAAGGAGCATCGCTCATACTAGGGAGACCATTTTCAAGCATTAGAAAGGTCATCCTTGACATGCATGAAGGAAAGTTGAAGTTGTAAGATTAGAAGAAACATGTTACCATTGAAACCTTCAAGGTTAGAGGAGATCAAGCAGAATACTGGAAAGGGAGGATGCCTAAGCTTTGATCCCTCTCTCAGACAAATTCACTTTTCGAGGGATTGAGAATACACCAAGAAGGAGCTCTCATCTTACTCGAATGTGCTCTTTTGGTAGTAAATCTATCTTGATTGTGGCAACACCTATCTAACTTAAGGGTGTTAAACCAAAATGCTCACCAGGGATAACACATCTATCCTCTAGCTCTTTATATTTGTAGAACTCATTTTACTTCAATTCATATCATGTGTTTCTTTTAATTGGTTAATGTGTTACTTAAGACTTCTGTCATCTTCTTAAGCTTTATCTTTATAGGTTTAAGGCATCCAAACATGCACCAGGAGCATTAGGGAGGGAAGCCTATTATGATCCCATATTACAACATGGATAGGAAAGATTTGAACATATTTTAGAACTCACACCATGATGTGTTGCCACAATGTGAGCCCAAGTTTTCAAGATAAATGTATTTTGTGGCTCATATTACAACATAGTTACCTACGCCATAATGTAAGCACAAAATAGGCACACCAGACATGAAACTTTACCTACATAAAATTGGGATAACTTTTTAAATTCCTACCAATATTTTCATATTCTCTCTTCCCAATTCTATTTAACTGCTGCACCATCCATATACCGCATCACTCACTTTTTTCATCTATTTCAATTGTAAGGTTCATAAGATATTATCCATTCTTACTCTTATTCAAATCCTAGGATTTCAATTTTTTCTATCACAACTATGGAAAGGAAAAGAGCCAAAATTCAAGTCAGCTCATCCTCTCAAGTCCCACATCAAATTCCTAAGGAACCCATGTTTAGTAGGAAGAAAATCATCCAAAAGGTAGCTAAGAAGAGAAATCGAATCCTCCACAATAGGTTAGTCATCTAGAAAAAGGATCTTGAAGTGATAATTTTTGTGCTGTCCATGAAGAAATTAGGAAGAAAGAATGGAATTGCTCATTGTCTACAAATTCTATACCAAATCCTTTGTGGAAGTAAGGCATGGACTCCTTTTACTTAAGCATCAAGTAAAATGACATTAATGGCTACCTCTAAGTACCCCCTAACATCTTAATGTGAATTCAAAAGGTTGAAGAGATTATAAGTCAATCAAAACGAGGTACTTAGAGTCATAGGGAAATCTGGACCATGCTAATTGCTTTTTAATGATCTTTCCACTAAACCTCGTCACCTCAAGAACATCTAGTTAAATATAGCAACAAGAATATAAATGCCTCTCATTCTCTTTATTCACTAGCACACAGTGCCTATAGATAAGTTTCTTTTGCTAATTTTCATTCTAACAGAAAGGAACATAGATATTGGACTTTTAATTGCAAGAAACATATAGATATTCCCTTCATCAAGAAATTCTTACGGTACCACTCATTGATCACCATGGTGGTAAGAAACAATGGGGTAAATATTGAATTTGATTAATCGTTACTTTTTCTTCCTTGAATTTGATTGAAACACTTGCTGCATTACACTTGGAGCTCAACATGAGGGGTTAAGGCATACCATGTTGATGCTAGATTTTGGTTAGAAGCAAGTCAATATGTTGGTCGGTTACATTTTAAGAATCAAGTGTAGGAACTAAGTGAGGAGTGTGATTTTAGCCAATATTTGAGAACATAAAAACAAACTTTAGGCCCACCCCTTTCATCATGTCCTAGTCATCCTTTTGAGCCTTAGAGCTTTAATTTTCTATGAAAACCAACATTACAAACTTAGTGTCTATTTCTTGACTCCACATTTTACACCTTTAAATTTACTCTTAAGCCTAAAACTATTTGAATAAATTTGGGATAGAACGTCATTAGTTCCTAATTTGCTAGCACCACATCTCAAAATGAAGTTGCAAAATGAAAAAGTAGAAAATATATGGCACAAAATAAAAAAATTAGTTTAAGAAAACTAAAGAAAAACATTGAGCTAAAAAAGCCACAATAAAAGCAATAATGAAAAAGGGAGTTCAATCTAAATTTGGGGTTTCCTCGCTAAGTTGGGTAAATAGTTAGGGATTTTTAAGTTTAGGATAAGATGTAAAACCCTAAATGACTTCTCATCATACCCCTTACCCTATCCTAAACATTACAAGTTAAAGAAAGCCCTATTAATCCTAAATTTGATTTCTACACTTGGTGTTTAAGATGTAGGGTTTCAGATAGACTTGCTAGTTTGGAAGTGGACCTTTACATTTGCATGATAGAATCAACTTCTTACATTTGTTTCATACACACACGTATTTTTTTGGATTTTGAGAGGGTGGGTAATGGTATCAAAGTCCTAATTGAGAAGGTCAATTAATACCTTGAACACTAGCTTTTTGAGAAAGGGATATGAAAGTTTAAGCCTAAGCATGCTTGGAGTTATTGTTTTTGATATAATTGTACTTATAAAACTAGAATTTTAGTATAAAAAATTTAAATAATTTAAATATATTCATGGTTCATCCATTTTTTGTGATCCTCAAAGTAAATTGGTAAGCCATGATTGGTTGTCCTCCTTTCTTACTTGGTAATTTTTATTATGAGCCCAATTCAATTGGATATAATATACTCATGGTTCATCCATTTTTTTTTATCCTCAAAGTAAATTGGTAAGCCATGATTGGTTGTCCTCCTTTCTTACTTGGTAATTTTTATTATGAGCTCAATTCAATTGGATATAATATACTCATGGTTCATCCACTTTTTTTTATCCTTCAAAATAAATTGGCAACCCATGACTAGTTGTCCTCCTTTTTTACTTGGTATTTTTTATTATAAACCCAATTCAATTGGATAAAATAATATAAACTTAGTTGGATATATCATTATTTGAAAAAAAAATATTGGAGAAATAAAATAGCTGACATTTATATATAAGGAATACATATAATATGTTTTCGTTTTAAAATAAAACAATATACATATGAACATTTTGTATATAACATATTAGTAAATTATTATTATAATATTAATTAAAAATACTAAAATTAATAATATTTTTATATAAAATATTAGTAAAGTATTCTTAGGATATTAATTAAAAATAAAAAATTTATAAAAATTATTATTCATATATTACACTATAATGTTTAAAATCATTTAATTAAAAAATACTTATTAATTATAGCAATACCTTTAATATGTTTTTACACATGGTAATGGATCCTCTTGAAATATTAGTTGTTTTTGTAATAAAGTGTTCTCATTAACTTTATTTTTGGCTGATAACTTGTTTATATTTATATTATATATAATTTTGGTTGATAATTATATATCTATTGTGGATGTTGTGCATGTTCTAAAAATTTGATAGCATTTATTGTTTATTTTATAATTTTTTGTGGTGTACAAAAAATAGTTTTGAAATTTAAACAAAAATCTTATTTTCTATATCAGTTACGGCTTAACTAATGTAGAAAGTTTACTTTCTACCGCAGTTATTTTAGGAATCTGTAAAAAAAAGTAAACTTTCTACACTAATTATTTAGGAATCAGTGTAGAAAATCTACTTTCTACCATAGTTGTTTCAAGAAGTAATATAAAAAAATATACCTTTTACGTTGATTATCTCAAGAACCGATGTAGAAAGTCTACTTTCGACAATGGTTTTTTCAAGAACTGGTATAAAAAATAGATTTTCTACATTGGTTGTTCAATCGATATAAAAAGTTACCACCTACTATATTTGTCGTTTCTACACCACTAAAAGAACCAAAGTAAAAAATGTTCAAAATAACCAATATAAAAAGTATTTTTTCCAGTAATGTTAAGTCTCTCCCAACCCACCTCATCCAAGAACTTCTAAAAATGATCCTTCACCATTTTTTTTTAATTTCACAAAAAATTTTAGCACTTTTCTCATTGATAAAAATACTATAGATTTCACTCACACCATTTTTTGTTGTTATCTTTTCTAGCTTTTCTCTCTGATTTTTCACCATTATTGCTGAAAAGGAAAAAAACTCACATCTCTAAAGGATCTCTAGTGCAAAACTTGCTCTCTATCAGTGAAGGAGAACTGCCATTCTAGTATCATCATCCAGGTCAGATTATTTGCATATTCCCATCTTCCTGCTTTGCTAAGTGTTGCTCATCCCAAGTCCATCTCATTTCTGCTCTGTAACCTGAATAGATCATGAAGAATAAAGATATTTTGTTATGATGAAACTGTTGAGGAGGTAACCTCATTGATTGCTATGTTATGCTTTCATTTTTGTATGTATTTGAACCTTAATTTCGAAGTTCTTAGTCAAATGATAGGAAAATTAGCCAAATTCGGATGTAGCTTTGTCATTGATACAAGCTTGTGTGGAGGAATTTGCTAAAAAAATTATGTAACCTGGCTCTTGATCTGTAAAATTAACTTCTAAAAAACATTAGGCTTACAACATGTAGATATTAAAGAGACATGTCATAAATAAGTGCTACTTAGTGAGGTTCCTATTTCTCTATTTAAGGTTTTGTTAGAATCAGTCTGCCAACAGGTTCCTTGGAGAACTAACATGCAGATATTGCATACTTCTTGTTTAAATAGGAAAAAATAACTTTAAACTTCATTTCGATTCCATTGACCTCTGGCCAAACTCTAGTTTGCCAATCAAGTTTTATTGGATTAACATTCATATCTACTGAGATGAGGCCTCAATCTACAAGGAAATAATGGTCAAGAGTATAGCTTAGTAAAAAGCTCAAGGTCTAGTTTGATGTTTGGCATAGGCATCTTCTTGATCCATAATAGGATAAGCCAAAAATCCAAACCTAAAACTTGGAACTATAAGCTACCCAAGCTGTAGACCCCTTGGCAAGTAGGGATTAGGTTAGTCCATTGGGGCTTAGGCCAAAAAGCTAAAATAACTCTTGCTCAATGAACTAGTGACAGGAGTTTTGAAATATACAAAGGATAAATAGGTACTGGAGTTATACTCCTAAACTTGTCATGATAGCAATGTATAAAAGAATAAAAATCAAACTGAGAAAAGGTAGAGTTTCTGGTTGACCCTTGAACTGAGAGAAAACTCCAAATATCTCCTGCAAATTCCCTGCACTAAATGCTTAGCAAGTTCAGTCTAGGAGTTCATGTATGGAATTCTAAGCCTTATACAATGATAATAGCAACCACAGTATGCTAGCTTGACCTTTTACCTTGTTTTGATACTGATAGGTTATCTATACTCTGGTCCACAGGAAAACCAAATGACAATGATGAATAACAAGCACCTCAAACTCCCTCATTTAGTCCTCCATTGTTTTCCCATGAGGATAGGCTCATTGTTATCCCTGAAATCAAAATCCATTTAGGCTTGGCTGAATTAAACTATGACCTTACCCCTTGTAAGGCCTTGAACTGATGTTATGATATCCTCTCCATGAACATCTGTACCCATAAATCTGATGATAGGCACCCCTATGTTTTTCATTCTAGCTCATTGCTAAATTAGAGGAACATTGTTTGAGGGGCCTTAGCTCGAATAGGAGGAGAATTAGGCTACAAAATTCTTTGGTAAGGTAAGAATTGAATGAACTGGAGAAGACCCTGGCTAGGTTAGTGAAAAGGTTGCTGGTTCAATAAACTAGTAGTATCAATCTGAAGCATAGGCTAAAAATAATCTCAGATCGGCCATAGCATCATTTTCAATTTTAGGTTTTGTACCTTAGGCTAAATAGAAAGTAAACTAGCCCAAAAAGAAAGGACATTTAAGGTTTAAAATCTTTTGGACTACATCTGTTAGATGGAGTATAGGCTCTCAAGTTTCAGTGTCAGTGAAAGATTGTTAATCTGCCTCTTGGGGTCATAGTTCTTGGCTGAGAAAAAAGAAAATGAGGGACCTAGAAAGGGAGAATCAAAATAGGTGGTAAATCAGGTCTCCAAGGACATTATAAGAAAGAGTCCATTTGGAAACTTCCCTGTGTCGGTCAAACCTCAGTCTAGGCTGGATTTCGTACTAGACTTAATATTGCCACTACAAGTTTTGAGTATCACTAGGCTTAAGGAAACAACTAAACTCCTTATCGTTAAAGCCTAGGTTCATAAATCACCAAAGTTAGAGCATAGAAGATCAGGTGCTAATATTGAAGATCGAGTGTCAATGCATATGGAACTGTATTGATCTAGTTAAGAAGGTACGCAAGTCATGGAGGAAATATTAGCCATGGACACCCCCCTCATAGCACCACTATAACTTAAACTAGTTGTGCCATTCATTAATCTATATAATTCTACAAGGTAAGGCTCTGATGCTGAGGCCTTATCTTTAATCAAGGAAAAGGAAAGGAAAGGTATATCAGCCTTCAAGAAATCAACAAAATTTCAACAATAAAATCTTATCATTTTTGTGTGAGTATTGTGTAGGTGTTCTGGGAAAGCTTCTAGATTAAAATCATCTAGGCCAAGGAATTAACCCTTCTCAATCAAGTGGTCCCAATAATGAGCTTTAGATATGATCAGTGCATAGCTGAATAACATGGTGCTCATTAAATATCCTTTGCTGAGTCCTCAAGATAGGAACCTTCTTTAGATCTGATAGAAACTTGGTTTAGTAGTATATAGACATAGAGATAAGTGTTATCTTCATTGGAAAAAATTGTCATCAGCCTTACTTTGTCTGGTTTTGAAAACTCTGATCCTAGACTTTATGGCAAGAATTTTTGCATGGCTCAAATTAAGGAATTGTATGCCAATCTTGGTTCTTCAAGTTACCATAAGTAAATCTAGAATAAGGAAGATGTAGTAAAAGATGAGGTTATGCATAGAAATAGGAGAAGTTTAAGGCTACCGATCATACCTCCATGAGAAGCTTTAATAGCCGTTGATGTGGATGCCTGAACGAGGATAATCTCTGGTCAATGAAGGCATTAATAAGGGAAGGAGAGGAGCAATTCGATTTGGATGAAGAACGACTCAAGGGAGGAAAGAATAAGGAATAGAACCATCACACTAGCTTAGAGAGAAGAGGTAAAAAGGAGATAAAAATCTCAATTCACTCTTAGTGAAATCTAAATTATGATTTCAAGAATTTCTTTTTACACATGGTTAGGCTTAATTATAAGAAAAATGGTGCCTAGGAAGACTAGAAAGGTCATGCAGCTTTGAAGCCATCCATGTGTAGCAAATTGGGCTTGGAGGTCAGGCCCAATATGATGCCTTCCTTTCTCCTTCTATGTAACCTCATATTCAGAAAGCAATACATATAGAAGGACCAAATCATGAAAAATAATACCTAAATAAGGTTTAGAAAAATTAGATCTACATAAGAACTTCAAGAACACATGAGATTTTAGTGCTAAAATTTGAATTCAAATCTCAAAATTTTTCTAAAAACTTTTTTCGAAGATCTGAAAAATTCAGATTTATCAATTTAAAGATATGGATCATAAGAATCAAATAAAACAAGTTTGAAAAATATTATATTATAAATGAGAAAATTATGCACAAATCAAACAAGTTATGTTCATTTTCACACCAAAATACACACTTTAGTAATTAGGCAATAAAATCTTCATTTAAGATCCAACTCACACAAACGATATCTTTCCAAAAACTATAAAGAAAGACAAAGAGAATACAACAAAAATTATCAAAATTAGAGATCATTTTATTAATGAAAAATAAAAACAAAAATAGAGACGAAGATGAACTCAAAATCTAAGAAGTAAACAAATGAATACAAATATAAAAGCGGATCTAACCTTTATTACTAAAGCTTTGATACCAATTGATGCAAAGGTGGAAGGAGGTGATTCTTATGGATCAATGGAGATTAAAACTTGATGGAGAATAGAAGAGGAATGGATTTAGATTAAGCCTTGACTCGGAAGTGCTAGCTCTTTTGGTGGATGAGCTTCTTCTTCGCCACCATAAGAAGTCATGGATGAGGAGGTTTCTCGACCCCAAGTCTGGTTTACAGGAAGAATATGGAGAGAATTTTTGTCAAAAATCTAAGTGAAAACTCACATTTCCTTTAAAATAAACTTCCTATTAAAAGTTATACAAGTGATGCTTTTATATAGGCAAAATGGAGGGAAAGAAAGAGCATATTTGAATCTAAATTGGGCTTGGATTTCATCCCAATAATGGTGTCTTCTTCTATCCTCACTGCAACTCAAATTGGGACAAAGAAAGTCCAAAAATTCTAAGCTAAAATATAGAAAAATTGAACCCAAATATTATACATATTGGATCTTCTAGTTCCTAGAATACAAAAAGTATCTAAATATTACTCTATGTCTCAGGTCTAATAAGCTCAATGGCTCTGTAGTTAGAATCCTTTTGCATTTGGAACCTTTGCATCATTCATCATCAAGGTAATTATTATGTTTTAATCATTCATAAAATCCTCAAGATAAATTAAAATTTAAAATTCTCATAAATACACAAAAATCTTAAAAAGAGAAAAATAGAGATTTTACTTAAGAAGCTTCTATTTGTATAAAACAACTTCTTCTCCCACCCAATAGAAAGAATGAATCTAATCTCTTATTCCTTTATCCATCTATATTTCTCTTCTTCTTCACTCAAAAAACATACCAAATCTCACTTTCCTTAGTTATTTTTTATACTCTATGGCTTAATCATTCCTCAAAGGTTAGTTTTTCTCTTCATTTCTCCTTAGATTTTTTTATCTCCTACACTTTTGGCTTTATGAATAGTAAAGGTACAATAATCATGATCTTTCGCTCCATATTTTGCTTGATTTTTAAAATTTTTTTATCTCTTAGTTGTTATATACTAAATTTTTATGTTCCTAATAACCAATGGTTGAAGTTTTGGAAGTGTAATTGAGAAAAATTCCCTTCGTTGAATTTAGGATAGAATATTTTTTATATAACATGTTAATCATGAGCTCATCTAACTAAATCAAGTTTTTTTATTTGTGTTGTAACTGTAATTACAATAAGACGACGAACTCGCTAAAATTTTAAAAAGAAAATTTTAATGGATAGTGGAGCCGCCACCAAATTTTTATTTAAGGGAAAATATTTGAAAAAATCCTAACTTGAGAAAGAAATTCTAAGTTTAGGAGTCAATTACAAGTAGGGAAGTTGTTAGACGCCCTACTCACCCGTTCCGAAGAACGGTACCCTTAAAATAAGTGTGTGATTTATTTGAAAATTGTTTGATCCCTTTAATTAGAGTGAAAATAAATAGATTGATGGAAGATAGCCTGACAGGACTTGATCCTACTCCTACGTATTCCCCAGTGCAATGGGAAACTCAAGGCTACATAGTTCTGGTTCAAAGAGACTTGATCTCTTGGTAAATAGAGGGGTGATATCTGGAAAAATTGATTTGAATAGATTAAACAAATTCCTAAAATTACATGCCTGCAAAATACAAACCGTCATAAGCCACATATGGATTCGCACGAATTAAAACAAGGAACAACAAAGAAGACTGTCTATTTGTACTAAAATTCATTGCATGAATTTTAGAAAATTAAAATAGATATTTTTGGAACAAACGTTTTTTACCGAAGTTGATAAACAACAATTTTCTAAAATTGCATGCTTGCAAAATCCAAACCGTCGTAAGCCGCATATGGATTCGCGCGAATTAAAACACAGAACAGCAAAGAAGGTTGCCTGTTTGTATCAAAATTCGTTGCATGAATTTTAGAAATTTAAAACAGACATTTCGGGAACAGATGTTTTTACAGAGTTAGAAAACAGTGATTTTCTATAGTGGCATGCTTGCAAAACCCAAATCGTCGTAAGCCGTATTTGGAATTCACACAAATCAAAATACAGAATAGGAGAGAAGGTTGTCCATTCATATTAGAACCCATTGCACGCATTTTAGAAAATTAACATAAACAGACATTTTTTCAAACAGATGTTTTTACGAAGTTAATAAAACAAATAATTTTCTAAAATTACATGCTTGCGAAGTCCAAACCGTCGTAAGCCGCGTATAGAAATCGCACGAATTAAAATACGGAACAACAGAGAAGGCTGCTTGTTCGTATTAGAATCCGTTGCGCGAATTTTAGAAAATTAAAACAGATATTTTAACAAACATTTTTTTTTTCACAAAATTTATAGAAACGACAAGTAGAAAGAAATGTGTTTCAAAACAAAGGTGGATTTGGTCTAGTAAATCGAGAAATGAATTGTATTTGAGTTCATCATCATTTTTTTATTTTTAAAAAGAATTAGGCCCCCACCTAAAAAAAAATAAAAGAATTGATTTTGAATAAAAGAATTGGGCTTGACCTAAATTAAGAAGTGAATTTGATTTCAAATTATAAAAGAATTGAGCTAGATTTCATCTTAAGAGGAGGGGATTAATCTCAAATTCTAGCATTAGACTAGACCCAATTTAAGAAAAATAAATTTGATTTTTAAATAAAAGGTAATTGGGCCTGACCCAATATGCAAAAAGAAAATTTAAATTATTGGTGTTTCTCGCTTAAAAATTTTGATTGAATTTTAGAAAGGCCCAAATGAAAAGGGTATCAGCTTGATTTTGGCCCACTATGACGTACGACCGACCTTGAATTAAATAAGGAAAATCACTTATTTTGAATTAAATTAGCTCATCACGTTACTGGCCTAAATTGACAGCCTAGCCGTACATTATGGCCCAATCGGGCAACCTATTAAAGAGCTGGAAGCGGCCCCATTCGTGATACACAATGTAGCCTAAGTGAATATAAGCGCTTAGGAGAACATTTAAAAGAAGTGGCTGCATCTGAGGATCGAGCTTCGAATGCCTTACTTGACTTGACTCCACCACTTGAGCCATCCAAGCTTATGACTCATTGTCCCATGAATTGATATTAAAATCCTACATGGGATGGAGCCAGTTTTTCATTTAAAATAAAACTTGTTAGCGGGCCCCACACTCATTTAAATTTCATTCACCTTTAGTGTGGGGTCATTGAAAACTTGTACGCATATATAGGGTATGTACCAATTAGGTTGGGCTCATCCTTTCTTGTTATAGGCGTAAGGGCTACCAACGCATACATTAGCTTATGGCCCATCCGCTGGAGGCTACTAATAGCCAATGAGACATCACGAGGTTTCAATTGGAGCGACTGATACAAGGTTTGCACATCTTCTGTTAAGCCTAGTAACAACACATTATGGATTCCATGCATTGACATCAAGCAAAAATGTGAATCACTTATAATCATTCACACATGTGAGCACTTGAAAATCCCAAAGTTTCTAGTGGCTTTGTGTTGTGCAAATTTGCAGTATTTGAGATGAGCCTATTATCTCTTGTTCATTATCCTTAACAGACGCCTATAATCCTGAGTCTTAATTAACGCCTCTAGTGCTTAGTTGTCCTGACCCCTACCATAATCATTGATTCAGCCATATTATTCTAGTGGTTACTGACACGCTCGTTGCAAACGCGCAAAAATAATTTCTAGATTTTCCCCAAAATATTGGTATAGTATAAGGTGCAACCTAAGTCATCTCCCAAAGACCATTTCATATTCTTAAGCAAATTAGGAGAAAGTTAGAACAAGGAGATTTTGTAAAGATTTGATATTAAGTTCTAAACACAAAATACAGAATGAAATTAATTTGACTTAACAATTATCAACTCAAGGAATTCAGAGGCTATTTTCTTAACTAATCATCGATCACTAAAATCATGCATTGTGTTTATCAACCTAGGATCATCTGGAACCCCTAAAATGATCCTTGAATTCTCTACTAAGAAACCTCTCAGGATTCAATTGATTATGATCAACAAGATTTAGTAACCACTTAATCTTTCATCTAAACCAATTTTATAATCAGAATTCAGTTGAAGTAAGTAATAAAACGAAAACCTTCAATTAAATTACTTAATTTCTACTCTTCAAACTTTTGGAAAATGATTTACCAATCAAAAACCAATTATAAATCAATTATGCATTAATCAAAATACGTCAACCGATCAAACTTTGATTAAAGAATAAAATTGAAGAATATAGTGAAGTAGAGTAGAAACCACTTAATAAGCATGTAAATAAAGATCAAGACCTCAAAGTTAAAATGAAAATAGCTTGAATCCTTGAATTGAAACTACAAACCTAGCCTTCCATGTAGGAGGCAACTAACAATAAAGAGAAAACTAAGCCTTCCATGTAGGAGGCAAACTAACAAGAAAGAAAAACTAAGCCTTCCATGTAGGAGGCAAACTAACAAGAAAGAAAACCTAAGCCTTCCATGTAGGAGGAAAACTAACAATAAAGAAAGAAAAATGGAAAATGGTATTGGAGTTAATCTCCAAAATGGTGTTGGAGTTAATCTCCAAGTGGTGTTGGAGTTAATCTCTAAGTGGTGTGTTTCTCCTCTTGTAAACCCTTCTATTTATAGAGGATTTTTGAGGCATCATCTTCAGAAAGTCACCAACTAGGATATTACTTTTCTACCCTTTTATTGCTTTCACATGGGCTTTGTTGAAAATGCAAAACACTTTTGAATTTTTGTCACCAATGAGCACAACAATTTTGACTTTCTTTCAGCGCAATTTCGGATATTCACGTGTCCGAATTAGAGCTTCACATCTGAACAAAAGTTGTAGCCCCGGATCTTAGCTGTCCAACAGATTTGATTTCATCTCAATATGACTTCTGTAACTCAAGATATGGCCGGATCTTTGCACACTGTTCAAATTCCACGTCAGCAACACTATCTCATCTTTTGAGATAATTTCGGAGTCCTAAACATCCCATTTAGAGTCTGCTCTTGTTTTGTAACTGTGGACACTTCTTTAAGCTTTCATTCAAGACAGATTTTATGATTTTTGGATGTCTAAAACTCCTATTATGCTCAAAATACTATAATAGTGTTATTTTAATCGGGTAAGCAAAGAAATTCAATTAAACTTCATATGAACCCAAACTCATAAAATATGACAAAGATCACTTAATTGAACATATAACAAGTCTTAATGAGATAAAAGTGAGAGATAATTATTTATGAAATTTATGCTTATCAAATTCCCCCACACTTATCTTTTGCACGTCTCGGGCAAACTTAAGTTAAGGATTTGTGACTATTTTTTTTTTTTGAAAGAACATCAAAGTTTTGAGTTGATTTCTCAAGAATTCACAAAATTTCATGAAGCATTCTTTCATCACATTTTTGAAATTACTTAGAAAGGCAACTTTAATTTGAAAAACATAGATTGAGAAAGATAAAACCTCACATGATATACTCTGAATCTCTCAAGTATTTGATTTGGTAAGTGTTTCTCTCAAATTCAATCCATGAAAGATGAACTATCATAGGCTTGCATATCTTCTACTTCTCTACTACTATGTACACATGCAATGCACAAATCAAGAGGTCTTTATTTTGGTTATAACGGGATTAAAAAGATAAAATGATATATTGAAAAGATACAATGTTAGACCAAGGAAAATGATGAGGATTGAGAACTGAGTCTAAGTGCAAGTGTGAGAAACAGATATCACTTCTTCATTCTTTTTTTTTTCTTTTTTTCAATATAATAGTTTATTTATTAATTTCTTGCTTCAGTTTTTTTTTTCAACCATGATATTGATGAACACAACAATAATCTCCCTCACACTTATTGAAACACTTATGGTATGATAAATCCAGTATTCCTCACCTTCTATGGTCAAACAAAATTGTTTTTTTTTTTTTATTTGTGGTGAGCTAAAAAGAAGAAAAGGCTAATCGGCTCAAAGGGCTGATCAAAGGATAAAATTATATGGTTTGGTTATTTTGGCCAAGTGGTTTGTTCAAGAAAAACAGTGCCTCAATCATTTTTGTACAATTCATGTGAAAATGTAGCTTCAAAAAGAATTAATGCAAGTTCTGAAGTAACATATTCTATGGATGAAAATCACATAAGAAAGTAAATAATAATAAGGCTCAAAATCTCATAGGTAATATATTTATCAAATCTAATCTATCCAGTTCAAATATGTGTTGCCAACCTAATTAATCTCGAAATGTAAATCATTTTGCTTCAATTATTTTATGAAATCTAAAGAACAACAAACTTCCACATTCAATTTTTTTTTAATCATAAGATGCGTATCAAGAGTCAAGTGTAACTCCTTACTCAGCCATCTTACTCAAAGCAAGTTTATGATTCTAACCTAATTTTTTTTTTTGGTTTTTTTTTTTAATTTTTCTTTTATATCGGACCATCCTCCCCCCAACCTATCCAAGACATTGTCCCCAATGTCTTAGATAGAAATTATATAACAGGAAAATAAATGTGAGAAAACCATCAAAGTAAGGAAAAGTTATAACCGAAGAGTGGTATCTGGTTCTCTTTTGTCTCTGCCTTCCTGATTTGGTTGGTTCACCAGCTGCATTCTATATTATCTTCCTTTGGTTTTACGTCCAGTAACGGCTGAAACGCCTTCTAAGAGTCGAGGATGTGCTTCCCATTCAGTTTTCTTGTAAACTGACAACAGGGTCTTTTAAAGTCAGATTCCCAAGACTATAACGTGTTTTTTCCTTACGGAATAGTTCAAACAAATCAAGAATAGTATACCTAAAAAAAAAATTGTTAGAAAGGTTAAAAATTTTATACAAACTCAAAAAATTGTTAGAAAGGTTAAAAATTTTATACAAACTCCTAAATAAGCCTAGGAAACTAAAATGGTCCTCGGCAACGGCGCCAAATTTTTGACACGCTTGTCGCAAACACGCAAAAATAATTTCTAGATTTTCCCCAAACTATTGATATAGTATAAGATGCAACCTAGGTCATCTCCCAAAGAACATTTCATATTCTTAAGCAAATTAGGAGAAAGTTAGAACAAGGAGATTTTGTAAAGATTTGATATTAAGTTCTAAACACAAAATACAGAATGAAATTAATTTGACTTAACAATTATCAACTCAAGGAATTCAGAGGCTATTTTCTTAACTAATCATCGATCACTAAAATCATGCATTGTGTTTATCAACCTAGGATCATCTAGAACCCCTAAAATGATCCTTGAATTCTCTACTGAGAAACCTCTCAGGATTCAATTGATTATGATCAACAAGATTTAGTAACCACTTAATCTTTCATCTAAACCAATTTTATAATCAGAATTCAGTTGAAGTAAGTAATAAAACGAAAACCTTCAATTAAATTACTTAATTTCTACTCTTCAAACTTTTGGAAAATGATTTACCAATCAAAAACCAATTATAAATCAATTATGCATTAATCAAAATACGTCAACCGATCAAACTTTGATTAAAGAATAAAATTGAAGAATATAGTGAAGTAGAGTAGAAACCACTTAATAAGCATGTAAATAAAGATCAAGACCTCAAAGTTAAAATGAAAATAGCTTGAATCCTTGAATTGAAACTACAAACCTAGCCTTCCATGTAGGAGGCAACTAACAATAAAGAGAAAACTAAGCCTTCCATGTAGGAGGCAAACTAACAAGAAAGAAAAACTAAGCCTTCCATGTAGGAGGCAACTAACAATAAAGAAAAACTAAGCCTTTCATGTAGGAGGCAAACTAACAAGAAAGAAAACCTAAGCCTTCCATGTAGGAGGCAAACTCACAAGAAAGAAAGAAAGATGGAAAATGGTATTGGAGTTAATCTCCAAAATGGTGTTGGAGTTAATCTCCAAGTGGTGTTGGAGTTAATCTCCAAGTGGTGTGTTTCTCCTCTTGGAAACCCTTCTATTTATAGAGGATTTTTGAGGCATCATCTTCAGAAAGTCACCAACTAGGATATTACTTTTCTACCCTTTTATTGCTTTCACATGGGCTTTGTTGAAAATGCAAAACACTTTTGAATTTTTGTCACCAATGAGCACAACAATTTTGACTTGCTTTCAGCGCAATTTCGGATATTCACGTGTCCGAATTAGAGCTTTACGTCTGAACAAAAGTTGTAGCCCCGGATCTTAGCTGTCCAACAAATTTGATTTCATCTCAATATGACTTCTGTATCTCAAGATATGGCCGGATCTTTGCACACTGTTCAAATTCCACGTCAGCAACATTATCTCATCTTTTGAGATAATTTCGGAGTCCTAAACATCCCATTTAGAGTCTGCTCTTGCTTTGTAACTGTGGACACTTCTTTAAGCTTTCATTCAAGACAGATTTTATGATTTTTGGATGTCTAAAACTCCTATTATGCTCAAAATACTATAATAGTGTTATTTTAATCGGGTAAGCAAAGAAATTCAATTAAACTTCATATGAACCCAAACTCATAAAATATGACAAAGACCACTTAATTGAACATATAAGAAGTCTTAATGAGATAAAAGTGAGAGATAATTATTTATGAAATTTATGCTTATCAGTTTCCAAGTCTAGACTTACAAAGAGCAGCCAAACTGCTAGCAACTTCTTCTCTATGAAGGCAATTCATATGGCCATATGAGGCTTGACAAGGTATTTTAAAAGCATGGTTCATTCTATGCGGCTCATGGCTACCTCTACTGGTGTGTGGTTCTAGGCTCGTGATTGGAGACAATTACAAAGCAAGTAAGGAGCTCCTAATACTGAAGGAGCTCAGTCCAGCAACAGGATATTTATTCTTCTTAATAATCTATATTGGAAGCCCATACATGCACCTTATCTTGCTACTGACCATAAGATGATAGGGCTTTTCTCTACATCTTTGGTTCTCTCTTTTTGAATTAACACTTAACAGTGAGCCCCTCACTCACCCTTTGCATGGTGAAGGCCTACCTGCATGCTGCTAAGGGACTTTGATAAGTCACAGGCTTCTGCATATACTATTGTATCCTCTTTAGCTCATCGCTATATGTTTCTTCCTATAGTGCTTTGATTCGAGGCATGGGATTATATGAGAAGTATAGGTTTTGAACGCCCGAATCTCTTCATACAAACCATGGTGTAACAGGTAGCAATGCTCAGTTCTTCACTTGATGTATTTCATCACCCGAAAGACACATACGGGTTACAAGCCAAGCAAGATTCACCCTCTACTGGAACCTGTTTTTGAAGTACACATTTCAGCTTTAAATCTCAACTGTCAAGCCTGATCTTGGCCAAGGACCGAATGACGCAAGGGATGAGGAAGACCTTGCAAAGGCCATATGGATGGAGCCACTATACAGCATGCTATGTCTACTTCTCAAGACCCTTTATGTCTTCGTGTAAGGAGATAGGGACTCTGATCGCTGACTTTGACTGCTAGTGATTACTACTTTCTTCCTCTAGTCAACATCCAGTTACAACATACCATGATCGAATCCAATCTAGTTATCAATATGCATAGTCTAAACTACGATTAGGATTCAGATTTCTCAAGCTATATGGAGTGAAGTCTTGCAATATTTAAGTATCAATCATTATGGAATCCATGTACAGTCCTTGATTCTATTGAAATCAGAGATGTGAAGCTTTTGACAAATAGAATCCCTCTGCCTTTTACTTTAGACCTTGACCTAGGCATATTCAAAGATTGATTCTATGTGGTTCTAGTTGAGCACAAGTTCAGACGTAGCTACATGCATTGTAATTCTCATTTCACATTTTAACTACGCGATCACAGATCTAGGAGATCCCATGCGTGAATTCAATGGATCAATTGCCAAGAATATAGTTACAGATGCAAGATTTTTCATAGATGATCTGGAATGCAAATTGGATCGAATTTCATCATGCATGTTTGTGTTATGAGAATATTGGTAGGATCAATTAGATTCTTAACAAGAACGGAATTAAACATAGAACAAACTCATCATCAACTAATTAGGCATTTCGTCTAATGATTTCAATCAAAGTTTAAGCATGAAATCAGCCTTATCCACACATTTCGATTTGTCTCATCAAAGACTACACTCGTTATAAAATTAACATTCATTACAACCATGAGGTGAGAAGAATCATCTTGTTAGAAGGGATTTTTAGAGAGCTTTGACCTTGATGAAGTGCAGAATTGACTTGCCAAAATCTTTGGGCATTGATTTGCTAGGATCCTTGAGCTACTAAGAGTGCCTAACAGAGTAAGGGAAGTAATGCAGGATTCTCTTCATCAAGGATAGCTTGAGCCAACCTTTGTTGAGGGGGAGAAGCAGAGCAGTTGATGCTTGAATCCGGAATTCCTCAAAACCATTGAGGGAGGAGAAGAAGAGAAAGAGAGGTCTAGTTCTAAAAAAATCCAAGAAATGGCCAAGCCCCTCAAAACGAAATGAAGGTTCTTATTTATAGGAAAGATTTGGTGGGACTTCCACTCCCTTTTTGTTTTATTTCTTTGTTTTCTTTTTTCTTTTTTTATTTTTATTTTTTGAGTTTTGAGTTTTTTGACTAATTAACTAATTATTTTTTATTTTTTGGATTTTTTCTCTTTTTTTTAGTTTCTAGATTTCTTTTATTATTTTTGTATTATTGTTTCTTTTTTCATATATTTTTTTCTCTTTTTCTATTCCTAACTAACCTTAACTAATCTAGCTAGCTAACTACTTCCTAACTAAATTCCTAACTAACAATTTCTTTTTCCCTTTTTTATTCATTCATTTTTTTGTTATTTTTTTACTTTAGGCTAAAAACAAAACGATTTATTTATTTATTTTAATTTTACTCTCAAACATAATTCAGTGTTCACAAGTCGAATTTGGATGATTGGATACGCGTTGTGGATGATTGTGACTTATGTAATGTGTGATGTTGGAACCATGGATAGTATGAATTGCATCCTAACAACTATTGAGGTATGAGGTTCAATGAATTAAATAACTTCAATGAAGAGAGGGTGTTTGCTTAAGAAATAGTAATAGGAAAAAATAAAGAAATTCTAAAATTTTATTTTTAAATGGCTTAACCTAAATATTTTAATGTTGGTGATTTGGTTTGGAAAATTATCTTTTTAATTGATAAAAAAGATTAAAAATTATCCCCAAATTGGAAAGGACTTCCCGATATTAAAAACAATTTTCTAATAATGCTTGTTTGATATAAGGAGGGTATCAAATTTTGTCAATAAATAGAAAATACTTAAAAAAATACAACCCAATAATGAATCGAGGTTTAAATTTCATTAAACGGCTAAAATATTGCTTTGAAAATAGAAAAAAAAACTATAATAATAATAATAAAATATGGTGGATTAGCATACTATGTCTTGCAGTTTTGTTGTAATAAATTTAACTCAACGTCCAACCTTTTTGTACTTCTTTTAAGTCATTTTTTAACTCCCTAATCATACATTCTCAGATGTTAGGACCTTCATCACTTGGATTTCCTTCTTTTTCAAACCTTTCATGATGCAATGAATATGTTTATGATGGATTTTTATTTTCTAGATTTTCAAGTTGTACTTCAAGGTCTTTAATTTCTCTATTGAGTTCCTTCAACATTTTCTGTACAGCTTTGTTCATTCTTTTAATTTGGTAAACTGCATCCTTGAGGACTTTAACTTTTTTATTAAGGTCAACTTTTCACTTTCTAGCTTGAGCCAATTTAGCTAGATACTTTCACTTTTGTCAAGGACCTTTAGTCTTTCATAAAAAAAAATGGTTTGAAACTCTTAACCCCAACCTTTTTCATCTCGATAAATTTAACATGTTTGACTTCTAAAGAGCCAAGACTTTCATGTATTTCTTTCATTGTCACCCAATCCTTTATGATCCTCTTTAGGAGTATTTTTTTTTTTTTTTTTGCTAAATATTATCCCTTTTAGACAAGTATGGTGTTTTTAATTGAATCAAAAGGTTGCATGACCTTTGGATCCAAAAAATATTAGGTCTTGGCAATTAAATTGAAGAAGTTGGTAAGTAATCATTTTATGGATGCTACAAGATCTTCGTTTGCTAGGTTCTCAAGGTTGACATTGCTTAAAAAAGTATAGTTTAGTATCGAAGTAGATATTTTTTTTCTTCTTCTAGTATTTTTTAACTTTAGGTTGGCTTGATGTGACTTGGAAATCCTAAGGGTATAAAAATGAATATTAATAAATCATGAAAATCGAAGTAAAAAGTGTTGGAATAGTTGGTGATTCGTAGACTAAGACATTTGATAACACTACCCTTAAGGATTTGTGTGCCTGTGGTGTGATCTCCCAAGATACAACAACCTTTTCTGAATGATTCAAGAAACAAAACTAGCAAGGAATTTTTATCTCTCAAACTAGCAGAAAATAGTTATATATATATATATATATATATATATATATATATATATATATATATATATATATATATAATTTGGGTGCAACCGACATGGCTAGAAATTAAATTTACAACAGTCAAAAACTAAATCCATAACAGCAAGAAATAAACCCGTAATAATTTCTTAATGATCAAAATTTAAAGTCATAATAAACCTTTAACTGATAAATAAATAAATAATTTATAAATTAAATTTGAAATAATTAGTAATAAATTCTAAGTATCTTAAAATTATAATAATCATTATTTAAATTAATTTAAATATTTAAACTTACATTAATAATATTAATTATCATATTTACGACATTTTTGAAATACCCAAATCTTTTACAACAATCTTCCACATATTTAAAAAGGTTAAAAAAATAAAATAAATTAAAAGAAAGAGATTTTGTTAGATTAACACGAGTGTAAATGCATCAAATCCAATTTCTTTTGCAATATGAACCAAATCCTAAACAAATAAACTTAACCGATAGTGTCTGGGTGTAGCAGAGCTTCTATGAACCAAAAACACCTAAGTGTAAACTAGAGGCTCATGTGTCACATTACATCCCCACAATTCTTGCCAGTTTTGCGCAAATAGATCATGCATGTGCCTAGTTGATTCATGAGTGCTTTGGAGATTATGTCTCAATCTCATACAAGCAACCCTACTTGACACTTGTATAGCGATATCATCAAGTGTATTCTTCATTTCAAACATCAATTATAAGGGATATGATAGTTATTAAAATGTTTAGACTTAACCTCTCGTTCAAGGCAGCCTAACATCTCTCACACCATAAGAATGAATATTAATGATGTTAGAATGATCAACAATAACTTGTTACTCGTATGAACCCTTTTCATGGGTTCTCCCATCACGGATTTCCATCGTTATTGATTTTATTTTGACTAAAATTTTATTCTCCTTGATGTCATTCACTAAGTTTTTGCTTGTGAGAAATATAGTGAAATTAATAATATTTTTTTTACATGATCCCATCATTAATCATTTCATAAAATTTTTAAATGTAAATGTACATATCTCGAGTTATATTTGTGAATGACTTTTCACATTTGCTTCTTAGCAATCACAATGTATACATACAAGAAATATAAGTTTCATTTGTATAAAATGTTTACTAAAAATTTCTTAATCATCATCTTCAAATTCTTTTCCAAGTAGCTAATACTAACATGTTCTCCATAATATACTTTATTATATATTTTGATAATCAAAATCATGATATCTCTTTTAAGACTAAAATAAATCCAATTTTGATTTATTCTCGTACAAATCAATTATATCATCACTATATTATTTAATGTAGTAGAAAATCTTTTCATACCAAGTTAATGGCATCTCTCAAATATTTTCACCATCATAGTTATAATAAAGTATTTTGCAACGAGCTCAAAATATTTTTAATAATAATTACTTTCTTAATAATTTGAATATATTCAACAAAATCACATATATAATTTATTTTATTGAGTGTTAATCATAAAAAATTGTCAATGATATAATTTGAAAGCATTCAAACTTCTCAATATTTTTTTCCAATATTATGATTTTGTGATATTTTTATATTTATCTCTTTTCATAAGATCCAAAATTGTTTGTTACTCCTCTCTTTCAAATATAATTAATCAATAACATCTTCATTTTTTAATAAAAAAAACAACATTCCTATGAAGATCCAATCTTCACCACATACATATAAAATATATGATTAAAAATCATACATAAAATAGAAATACTTATAAAACATATAAACGTAATCTCTGAAAAGGTTATACTTTTAACTTTAAAAAGAGATTAACAAAGCATTCATATAATCATGATGAGTTGCGCAAATATATTAATGATCATCTCTATGTTAGAAAACAAATTAAATAAAATTAGAGACGACACTTACCTCATGTAGAAGTATTTTTTTTTTCAATTAATATATAGAACAATTGTTTTAATTTTGAAGGAAACGTTAAAGTAAAAATACTTCCCTACACATGAAATTATAAAATTTCAACTTCTTAATAAGTTCCAATATTCTGTTGGTTGGACAGTAGACCTATCCCATAATTCACAGTGTAACGTAAATATTTTATTGATAGAGATCATAGGTAGAATCAAGCTTTTAAACAAAATATTTAAAACTTACAAAAAGAAAATTAATGCAACACATAAGAATTGAAAAAATATATGTACTCTGACAAAAAAAATTTCTAATGCATAAAGATAATATTGAACAAATCTTTGAAATGATTGGAATAGTTGGTAACTGAAATGAATAGTTGGTAACTGATACACTGAAACATGTGATCACACTGTCTTTAAGAGTTTGTAGAGTTTGTACACCTATGGTATGATCCATATAATACAATAATCTCTTCTAAATGATTCAAAAAATAAAACTAGTAATATCTCTCAACCCAGAAAAGAGTTATATATATAAATATATATATATATATATATATATATATATAATTTGAATTCAACCAACTTGATTAGAAAATAAATTTATAATGATAAAAAATTAAATACATAATGGTAAAAAATAAAAATATAATAATTTTTTAATGGTTAAAATTTAAAATCATAATAAACATTTAACCGATAAATAAATAAATAATTTATAAATTAAATTTAAAATAATTAGCAATAAATTTTAAATATTAATCATCTTATTTAAAAAAAATTTAAAATACCTAATTTTCTTACAGCAAAAAAAAACAATCTTTTTCTTCCAAATTTTTAAAAATATTAATGATTACAAATTCTTTTAAAAGATTAGTATTTTTAAAAAATATGAGTTGGTGGGACTTGATTTTTTATTAAGTTATGATATGAACTTCAAGAATTCGACTACAAGAGGACCTTGGTTGAAAAGATGTTTAAGAGAAGGTAATTATTACAAAAATGGAATAAGGTTGAAATTGATACAAAATCAATGTATTCAACCCGATTTGATGAAACATAGGTTTGTTGCTAAGGATATGAATCTGAATTAAAAATTTGCTTATCGCTAAGTCCTTGATGTGCCAAAGGAGAAATAAGTAATTAATATTGAAGAGATTATCAGGGGAACAACTTAGAAAGAAATTTGGAAGAATTATAAAGTATTTTGACCTAGGATTGTGAAGTTTTTAGTAGTTATTGTTTTTTTCATTTTTATGCACACATGTAATTGTGAAATACAAAATTTAAGCATATTTGTTTGATTATTAGGATTTTACCGTTGTAAATAAACACTTATAAATATATGATATCTTTTCATTTGAAGATACACAACAAAATGTAAATATTATTTGCTTACTATTAATATCTCTATCTTGTAAGTCAAAAATCTTCCATTTATGATTGAATTAGTTATTTTAAGAAATATTTTGAGTATGTATTCTTGTCTTATTTATTTATTTAACTTCTTCATTTTCCTTTTTTATATTCTGCTGCTTCATTTTTTATTTCATTAATTTTTTAATAAAAATTCAATTAAAGAGTTCATACTTTTTATTTATTTCAAGTAGGTATCTATCCAACTCCATACATTAGATGATTTGGATAATAAAGAATAAAAACACTTCAAACCAACTTTTATCCCAAACAAATGGTCAATCAATACTTAAGCAAAATGATATCAATTATATGATATTTTAGGATCTCGTTTATTTTCCCACATACTTCTTATTAAAAAGTCATTAACAAGGCTAGACTATAAATTGATAGGTAGTTGAAGAAAGAAAACAATTTCAGCCTTAGATTTCTAGGACCATGATATGTGAGGTCACTATTCTCATTCTAACTCAGTTATCATAGAATCTTTTGTAAATAGTTCCATACTCAATTATTTTTTAAAAAAATACACATATAATTAAAAATAAATAAAGTTTATGCTACTATCCCAATTAAGAATAACATAAGAAGAAAAGAACAAGACAAACTAAAAAAGAACACACACACAAACAGAATCTGAATGAAACACTAAGAACTTTCAAAATCCAAATGAGGCACCAACGTTTATTGAACAACTTTCGTTTTTTTTATTATTAAATCAAGGAATGAACTAACACATATTACAATACTTTAGAAAGAAAAAAAAAATAAAGCATATCTTCACGCAGGCATTCATACATGTATTTTATGTGAATATCAATATAAGCACACTCGCACTAGACAAAAAATAAAAAAAGAAATCTTCACACGATAACCAGTTTTGTTGTATACTATACCGTCGTTTAAAGTAGAATAAAACATTATTTTAGTGTTGGAAAAATATAAATTTTAAAAAATAAAATTTCAATTTTAATTTTTAAAAAATATAATTAATTTAATTATTTTTTAAAAATTAAATTAATATTAAAATAAATTTAATATTTTAATAAATAAAAATAAAAATTTTTATATTTTAAAAATTAATATAATTAATTTTAAAAACCAAAACAATAATTTATTCCTTGTAAGTTCCTACTAAATGGAACTAGTTTTCGCAAAATTAATTTTTTTTTTATATTTTTATCTTTTAAAAAGAGAAGTATAAATATTACCCAATACAATTAATATTATCAAGTTTAAAAATCATTTATTTTTAATTTAATTTTTATAAATTTAATTTTTATCTTCATTTATTTATTAAATTCGAAAATTTTTATATAAGATAATAAACATATTTAATATAACAATTTATTATAATTAACAATAAAAAATAATTAATATTTTCAAAATTAAAATAAACATATAAATAAAAATAATATTTTTAAAACTGAAAAAAGAAAGCAACAAAAGGAGTACAATTTAATAAGAGTAATCACGGGGACCATTATATGATTAGTAATTGACAGAGTTGTAATCCATAATGAATAAATAGTCGAAAGTGACAGACTTGTCATCTTCTGCCGGCGCGAAGATGCTACACTTTGCACTTTATGATCATTGCATGTCAACCAGGACTTACTATTTTAGGAGGAATTTTTATTAAAATTATTTTATTTAAATTTTTTAAAAAGTTTAATTATTATCATTAGCAACAAAATAATAATAAAAGGTTGTAAAATGTTTATATTTAAAAACTATATATCTCAACTTTTGTCACTCTAATAACAACATAAATTAAGTATTTTGGAAAAAACTATATTTACTATAAATTATCATATATATATATATATATATATATAACTTTTATTCTTCATTTATATAAAAGATAACACTTAACAAGTATACCACAACAAAAGTAAGTATTTATAAAATAAGATAAAAAAGTAAAATATTAGCAAATATTTTTTTTTTGGTATATATATATATATATATTTAAGTAACTGATAAGAAATAGCAAGCCTTTACTATAAATATAAACATTTACATTAAAAATTTTAAATTATTCAACGTCTATTTTATAAATAATTAAAAAATATATATTATAAAATTATACTATATTTATTTAAATAAAATCATTAAAACTCTCATTTACAAGATATCTAAATAAATAAATAAGCCAATAAATTTATAAATGTTCTCCGCATATAATTAGAGGTTTTTAGCATTTCGAAGTGACTCGCAAAATACCAATTAAAAATTAGTGATATCTATCTTAAGAATTAATTTTAAACATTTAATATAATAAATTTTTATTAAAATACAAGTGTTTCTATATATTTATATTTTAAATATAATAAATATTCAATTTTTTAAAACCTATTACCATTAAATATTTAAAATAAAAATTAAGAGTTGATATTAACAAAATTGATAATAATAATAATAATATATTTTATTTTTATAATATGTACTTAAAAACATTTAATAAAAATCTATATACAATAAATTTTTATTAAAAAATATTATTTAATATACTAATAATCTTAAATATTAAAATTTATAATAAAAAATTATATTTATTAATTTAATAATATACTATCAGACACATTAAAAAATTAGATTATATTTACTTAAAACTTAATGTTAATAATCTTATAGCAAAAAAATTTTAAATTAAGATATATTTAACGAGTTTAATATAGATATACTGACACTGTAATAAAAAATACATTTTAGACTGTAGTTTGGTTTGATTTTAAATTCCAATCATTAAAATCAAACGAATAAATTGAATCACACTCTATTATATTTATATTTATTTTCTTATTATAACCCATATTAAAATAAATTCTTTTCTTAGCCATATTCCTATCTTAACATTAACGCATGGGAGAAATAGGGATGAAAAAAAAAAGAAAAAAGTTACTTATTTTTTTATTTTTAATGTTTAAATTATTAAAAACTTTATAAAATATTTAAAAATTATTATGTTAATAAAAATAACGAATAAATTAATTAAAAGATAAAAATATAGATAAAAATTAAAAAGTTAGATAGAAATTAAAAGTTAAAAAATTTATTGATTAAAAATAAAAATATTTATATAAAATATATGTTAAATTAGTTGATAAAAGTAAAATAAAAAATAAAAACATAATTATTAAACTGAAATATAAATATTATAATTTTTATTAATTATAAATTTTATTATTTAAATTAAATAATATATTAAAAATAAAAATAATATTTTTAAATATTTATTCTTCTTTATATATTTTATTAAAATATATTATATAAATAAACTTATCGTTGTTTGAGGATTATATACTGTATAATTTTTTTTTATAATTTTTTTTTATTTTATTTTATTATTTATGATATATTTTAATAAAATTATATTTTTAAATAAATAATAATTTTTCAAATTAAAAATTTTTATTTTTTATAAATAAAATTTTAAATATTTTCATAAAAAATATTTACTTTATTTTTTAAATTTTATCAATAAAAAATAAATATTTTGTTATAAATTATTTAAATAAAATATTTAATATTTCAATTAAATATTACAATATATAAATAATAATAATATAAAAATTAATATTTCATAATAAATAAGATTACGATAACTTTCAATTAATATATAAAATATTTAAAATTAATAGAAAGTAAGATTATAAAATATTAATTATTTTATCTAATTATTAAAATAAATATTATGATAAATATAATTAAAATCATTTTAAAAAAATTATTATACTGTCAAACATACTTTACGATAAATTTTAGTTTTTTATTTTTATAAAAAGGTCAATAAAATATAGTTACTAGATTTTCCTTAATATCTTTTTACCTATAAAAAAGTAAATAAATAATATAATTAAATAAATTTAAATTTATTCAGTAATATTTAGATTGTTTAATTGAATAATTAGAATATTTTTCTAAATAAATAAAAATAAAAATAATCTTTATAATAAAAAAAAATTTCAACTTTTAGAATTACTGATTACAATATTTTAAATTTATTGATCCATGAAATAAATAATAAATTAATGATTAAATCAATCAAAAAGTGTTTCCACATATTCACTATAATGTTAAAATGACGTGTGCGCACATCTCACCCTTTTTTAGGGTCTTCATGAGAAGGCAAACGGCCTCAGTCTCCTCCTTCCTTTGTGGGTCTCCACCGTCTGCTCCTTCAGTTTTTTTTCCTATAAATAAATAAGTGAAAAATAAAATATTATATATATATACAAATATATGAAAATGGATAAAACACAATAGAAAGAGATAAAAATTAATGTTATAAAATTATAAAATGAAATATATTAAAATAAGAATATTTTAAAATATATTATTCAAGATCTGAAGTAAATCACAAATTTTGAAATATGCCAAGATCCATTTCTAATGTATGATATACTTCTAATTAATTTTTGGTTATTGTTATTGAAAAAAATGAAGGCAATAAATTTCTGAGTTAAACATTGGATATATTACTAAGAATAGATTACTTCTCTTAAATTTGAATATATTACTAACAATAATAGTTCCAAACAATTTATGTAAATACAAGGCAATGCCACTACATTTTCCTAACAAATTGTTTTGTATTCAAAAGTAATAACTATATAACATTGATTTAAAAAGCATTTTCCATATAAAATATATAATTTAGTAAATTATTTCATGATGATTAAAAAAAATTAGTAGACACCTTTACTCAAGGATTGGTTACAGGCAAATACTTCATACATTACTTGATAAATTCATATTTTACCAACTATATCAATATTATTAAAATACAAAGAAAGAATTCATAAATTGGGAAAATATCTTATTTTATTTAGATTTATTAAGAAGAGTTAAAATATGCCTTAAAGAAATTAATCAGTAATAAATTTGTATTAAAAATTGTAACGTTGATAAACTTTATAATTTTAATTAAAATTTATTATATAATCAATTTTATTATGAAACGTTAAATACATATTTAGAAAATATTAAACGTATTGAACGAGAATTATAACTGTATATAATTTATTAAATAAGTAACAAATTAAAGATTAAACTCATCCAGCACGTGGGTCTCAACATATTCACTTTTTGGTTATGATGACGTATGTGCAGATCTCATGCTTTCACTTTCGAGAGTCTTCGTTGGAACTTCGAAGACGAAAACGCATCTGGTCCTCTCTTTCGCCGTCCATTGCTTCTACGGTTTTGCCTATAAATTGCATCAAACACTGAACATAACAGCGAAGAACCATTTACAGTGCTTCTAAGTAGATTTTAATTATCGTTATTATTGAGAAAAAATGGCAAAGGCTATCAATTTCTTTCAGTTGAACACTGGGAAAAAGATTCCTTCTCTTGGATTGGGTACTTGGCAAGCTGACCCTGGTGTTGTAGCCAATGCTGTCACCACTGCTGTTAAGGTATAACCTTTTTGTTTTTGTCCTTTTATCCACATAAACAAAGTTTTTTCTTTTATGTGTAGGATTGTACAACCAATGTGCGGAAAGTTTGTTTTATTTAGTCACATCAAGCTATTAGGTTTTTGGATTGAATTACTTTTATGCTTCTTTTAATTTGTTCCTTTTAAAAAAATTTCACATAAGGAAAATTTCTTGTATGGTGTTTTAGTATTGCATGTAAATAAAATTTATAAGCTTGGTATAATGTTATTTATGTTTGGGCAAATATTTCAAGAGATAACTAACATTAGGGACCGTTTGTTGATGTTCAGGTTGGATACAGGCATATTGACTGTGCTGAAGCCTATAAAAATCAAGCAGAGGTAATAATGATTCGAAGTTAATAACTTTTGTATGATTCAAGGTTTATTTTTGTTTTCTTTTTTAATTATTATTTTTATCATACTGGCCTTTGCAATTGTGAAAAAATTGTTAATTTTGAGGGTTGTTTCAGCTGTGTTATTTTACCTCTGATTTTATTGGAGTTGCTAGTAGTTCAATCTTGTTTTGGAAAAAAGCTAAAAGCTGTATCATTTTTGCAAGCCAATTGACGTTTTGTTTTGTAATATGGTTGGTTTAATAGATTGGTTCTGCTCTTAAGAAGCTTTTTGATGATGGTGTGGTAAAGCGTGAGGATTTATGGATCACTTCCAAATTATGGTTAGCTCTGTTTAAAAATTCTGTTATCTTTTTGAATGTTGGAAAAATGAAGTGTATGTGTTTGGTTGCTGAACAATAATTCCTTTGCTTTCTTGGCTCTATGTGCAGGTGTGCAGATCATGCTCCAGAGGATGTGCCAAAGGCATTGGATAAAACATTGCAGGATTTGCAACTTGACTACCTTGACCTCTACCTGGTAAGCATTATCTTCACTGATATGTCTATTAAAGTTTACTGTAATTTTAGACTTTAACTTATTTAATTTTTACAAATTTATTTTTTACTTTTAAAATAATATAATTTACTTTACAAATTAGTTTTCCAGCAAATGACACAGATGGTAATAGAAGTTGTGGAGTTTTAAATAAGATACTAATTTGTAAAGATTAAATAAGTTAAGAATTAAAATATTAAGAAATTCATTTTTTATTGGCCATTTGGTGGTAGATTAAGCACTGTAAATTCAAGTCACTTTCGCAATTGACTAAAGTGCATTGGTTTTACAAATTCATGGGTTTATTTCATTTGTTGCACTTTTTCCTTCAAACAATTGATTGCTTTTTGGGTTGTAGATCCACTGGCCCGTCCGTATGAAAAAGGGATCAGTTGGATTCAAGAAAGAGTATCTTGAAGAGCCAGACATTCCTAACACATGGAGAGCACTGGAGGCACTCTATGACTCAGGAAAAGCTAGAGCCATTGGAGTGAGCAATTTCTCTTCAAAGAAGCTTCAGGATCTGTTGAATATAGCAAGAGTGCCTCCTGCTGTTAACCAAGTGGAATTGCACCCTGGATGGCAACAGCCAAAGTTGCATGCATTCTGTGAATCCAAAGGAGTTCATTTATCTGTAAGTATGACAGATACATTTCATTTGAAAGAGTTGATATTCCTACAAATAATGCCAGGGACTTGGTGCAAAATCTTGAGGGTTATAATCACTTTCTTGGTGAATTTGTCTGGAGCTAGTTGATAATGATTGATGGTACCTCAATAATGAGTTTTGATTCTTCTAATATTTGTAATGATGAATTTGTGTTCAGGGATATTCTCCACTAGGCTCACCAGGAAATCTCAAAAGTGACATTCTTAAGAATCCTGTTCTGATAGAGGTTGCAGAGAAATTAGGGAAGTCACCAGCACAAGTTGCCCTTAGATGGGGCTTGCAATTAGGTCATAGTGTCCTTCCTAAGAGTACTAACGAGGTCAGAATCAAGGAAAATTTTGATGTTTTTGACTGGTCTATTCCAGAAGATCTGATAGCCAAGCTCTCTCAAGTTGAGCAGGCAAGTAGTTTGTTAAAAATAATTTGGTTGTCTATTTCCTCTGCTTCTTTTACATGTCAGCCTCATAATGCATTGGTGGCGTTTACTCTTGCAGGTTAGGCTAATTAAGGGTGACTTTTTTGTTCACGAGACTTATGGTGCCTATAGGACCATTGAAGACCTTTGGGATGGTGAACTCTGAGCAATCTGCATTATTCAGATGTTGACAAATACACTGCTTCTGTACAAGACTGTTTATTCCGTTTATCTTTTGTTACCATCTTAAAGCCACCAGTGGTAGTGATTCAAGTATATTGAGATTTTGTTACCTAACTTATATTTCAGTTTTTGTTTTGTGTCAATATAATAATATGAGAGCAGTGAATTTGACAGTTCTAGCGGCCAAAATAAGTTGATTTCATATACTGCTTCCTTCTGACCAATGACAGTAATAGGCGAAGTTGTCAAGATCATAAAGTTACACTAATTGGGAATGACTAAATTTTGGTCCTAGTTGGATTGATTTGACGGAAATGAGGATGGATTGGATTCATTTGATATTTTAGTGGGTAATAATAATAAGTTGGAGTTAAAAGTAAATTATCTCAGAGAATATTAATTGTGCTTTTCATGAAATGATATATTAATTTTAAAATTAAAATTGCAATAATATAAACTAAAATTTATTTTACATGTAATTTTTTTAAAAATTGTAAAAATTAAATTATATTATTTTACTTTTAAAGGAATAAATTTATTATTAATAAAATTTTTGAAAGTGAATATTAAACATATATTTAAATAATAATTATATTTATTCATTTATCTTGGCGATAACAAATTATCGTTTCCAATGTTTTTGAAATCTTAAATCCTCAACTTTAAAGAATTATAATGAAAATTTTATTTCAAATGATGTATCAAAACAGTAAATCTATATATTTTGTTTGACTTACTAAAGAAAAATATATTTTGTTTAACTTACTAAAGAAATAAAAATAGAAAAAAAAAATAGTTGTGTAAATGTACTAAAATAAAAAAAATCTATTATTTAAATATATAAAAATAAAAGAAAAAAATTATATTAATAATATAAAATTTAATTTTAAAAAATTTAATTTATTTTATTATAATTTTCTATTAATATATTTTTATATTTTTTATATTTTTATAAATATATAATAATTTTAACAATTTAAAATTAAAAAAAAATTTCTTTTTTTTATTTAAAAAAAATAAATTTTAATAAAATTTACGAAAATTTATTCTTTCTTTCTTATTTTTATGCGCAAACAAGACAAAAAGAAATTCATAATTTTTTTCATTCTCTTTCATCTCATTCAAATAATATATATATATATATATATATATATATAATTTTTAATTTTTTTTTTAAATATTATTTTAATTGAAAACATGTTTAAAAATCAAGTCATCGTAAATTTTGTGTTTTGGTGGAAGTTTACCGACAATTAATAGGTTGGCTTGGTAAAATTTATTGATAGTTTTAGAATATATTTAATAAACTTAGTAGATAAATTAATTAAAAAATAAAAATTAATTAAAATTAAAAAAATTAAAAATTAAAAAGTTAGATGAAATTTAAAATTAAAAAAATTAACTTATTAAAATAATTTTTTTAATAAAACTAATTATTAAAATAAAATAATAAACAATAACATGAACATTACACCAGAATTTAAGTATTATAATTTTATATTTAATTATAAATTTTAATATTTTATTATTTAAGTTAGATTATTATATTAAAAATAAAAATAATAATTTTTTAATTTACTCACATATATATATATACATTAAAATTATGTAAATAAATTTATAATTATTTTGAGGATTATATACTATAAAAAAGAGAGTTTGATTATTTTATTTTTTTATTATTTATGATATATTTTTTTAAAATTTAAATATTTATTTATTATTTATCATATATTATAAATATTTATTTTAAATTTTTATAGTAAATTTAAATAATATTTTTATAAAAGATATTTCTTTTATTTTTAAATTTTTTTACCAAATTAAATAATTTTTTATTATAAATAATTTAAATAAAATATTTAACAATTAAATTAAATATTATAATATTAAATAATAATATAAAAAAATAATATTTTATAATAAATAAAAAATTAATAGATATACCAAGAATAAAATTGGAAGGATAACTTTCGACTAATAATTGATATCTAAAAATTAGTTGAAGTAGCATTTAAAAAAATATTAATTATTTTATCTAGTTATAAAAAAATTACCATATCAAATTGAGCTGAAATTATTTTAAGTAAACAAATTCTTAAAAAAAAACTCATTAGGTGTTGTTAACTTGATTTTTAGCTAATAACGCTATTAGCATCTTAGGTCTGATCATCAATATTTATGATTGGTTGGTTATAAGAAATGATATATATTAAACATAGAGATAGTAATTTTAAATTTATGAAAATGAAAATGTAAAATGTATTATAAATATATTTGAGAAGTAATTATTGATGCCAATGTTTGAATTTTATATACTGAGATTAATGTGGTTAGTGGTTAACCATAATTTCCTAACCAAATTGTAATAATGATAGAATTGAATAATATACCTCGATTAGGAATAAGTAACACAATCTAAAATATATTTGTTTTGTTATTTAAATTTTTGAACAATATATGCAGATATGAATAATTTTTCTTTTGATATAATATTTATGAAGTTGTTTGTAATGAAAATATAAACCTATCATACGACGATAATTCATATCATTTTTCACCATATACATGGGAAAACAATTGGTGATATAGATAAAGGTCATATTTCTTATAAGCATGACCCAGATACATATGATGAAAAATATATAAACAGTTGGAAGAGACAAGTCCAATTTCCTTTGTTGGTCCAAGTGATTCATCTATACTTATAAATCAACCATAGGTAGGGATAGAAATAGGTTGAATTAAGTTAAATTTGAAGTGTTTAATTCTGGTTTGTTTAAAAATTTTGAGACCCAAGCTTGTACATGTTACCTATCATAGATTTCTTTTTTCAAGCTCTGTCCTATTTTAAAGTTTACAAGGCCTACAAGCTCATTTAAAAACCTATAATATAAAAAAAATTCAATAAATAGACTTAAAACTTATACAAATGATTGATTAAAAAGACTTAAATCTTAAAACTTAGTGTGAATACCTTATTTTGTCCGAGAAATAGAAATAGAAGTCCCTATTGGATAGAGTTAAAAGTTTGAAAGTCATTTTGGTAGTTCCACATCGGAAGAGCAAGACTCTTTCAACCATTGATCCTATTGTATAAGAAGTTGCAAGTCTCACATCGGACGAGGTAGGAATCTCTCATTCTCGTATATAAAGAAACGTCTTTCCCAAGAAAATGGAAGAACACTTGAGTTGCAAAGCTCGTATTTGGGAATGCATTAAAGTGTAAACCCTTTAAAAGAGAAATGCGTAAGCCCACGTAGTTCTCGTTTCAATAGGGAAGTTTGTGAGTCGCTTCATGTAAGTGCCAGCTAACCTTTTTCTTCCTTTTTTATTTTTAAAATTTTTAATTTTTATTATTATATTCTCTTCATATTTATTTTTAGTTTAGATTTCTATTTTTTTGTTTATTACTTCATTCTTTTTATATTGTTTTTAATTTTAAATTTATCATTTTTTGTTTTCTTATTATTTTTTTTAATAAGAAAAATTAAAAAATATTTTAAGTTTGTGCAATGGTCAAATGGGATCAATTGAATCGATCCACCTTTGATGTTACTTAAAACATAAGAATTTATTGAGTAGTCATTTACTACTTTAAATTCTGTGCAAGAACAAACTCTTTCTTCTTAAATTATTCTTTCTAAAAAAAAATATTTCTCTTCTAAAAAATTATAAATAAAATAAAATAAATAATCGATTTTTCAAATTCAAGTTTTAATATTTTTAAAGTTCTAAAAAATAAAAATCACACAACTAATTTTCTTTTAATTTTTCAAAAATACTTTTCATGAGAATCAAGCATAATCTTTTCTAAAAAATTCAAAAGCACCATAATCTTTTTCATAAATTTAAAATGCATTGAAACTGTTTTTTAAGAACTACGTAGTTTTAACTTCCTCACTGCACCGGAAGATATCGGAAGATATGTAGGAGCGGGAATCGGACCCATCAAGCCCAAATAAACTTCAAGATCATCTTTCTCCATTCATGAGACAAAAAAAATAAAAAAGACTATTTAAATAAATTATATAAAATAAAATAAATCATTAAAAATAAAAGATATAATGATTACGACAAAAGATAAAAGATTCGTAAACTTAATTATATAATTTTAAAACATATACGGTAAATATTAATTATATACAAATTTAATAACATATAAAAAAAATATAATGCGTATACTAAACACACACGTACATATATTTAAATTTAGATATACATAAAAATTAAAATAAAATTATAAAATATTTAATTATAATTTCATTGACAATAATTTTAAAATATCTTGAAAAGACAAATTGCATGAACTAAAAGTCTAAATGAAAAAACCTATTAACATTTTAAACCGGTGTTGCTAAAGTATCGTATAAAAATTCATACACTGAAGATATAAAATTGAAAATATAAGAAAAAAAAAGGTTAACAAAGATCAAATATAAACAACAAGGCCAAGTAACAAGGCCAAGTAGTAGTCACAAAAACACAAGGATGGCCCTTTTATGCGACATTGAATATGGTTTTTTAATGTTAGCTTAAGGGCTCTAGTAATTATCTTGCGTGACCTTCAATGCATTGAATATGACTTTTTAACTTGTTTTACTTGCGTTTCTTAACTTTCAATTAGCCCATGTGACATTTACACCATTTTTATAGGTATTTCTCCTTTGATTTCTAGTAACTTGTATACACAATACGAGGCATAGAAGTAATTCAATACAACCCACTTGGAAAGAGGAGGATGGACCTAGTTGAAGGTAGGATTGAAACTCAAAATACTGAGCAGTTTTGGGAGCTCTTCAAATTGTGTTCAATGTAACACAAAATTATGCATAGAAATGAAAAGACGAGGAACCATAAATTTGCAGAATGTAAAGAAGGAATTGGGGAAGGTGATTGCAAGAATTAAAGGCTGGAAATAAAGTGCAGAAATGGAAGAAAAGGAAAAACGAAAATGATCAAAATTAAAGGGGCTGAAAATTAAAGCATAAACTAAGAACCAGAATTGTAAATTGAAAGAAGGTAAATGACAGAATGTAAATTGCAGAAAAATAATTCTAGTATAAAATGACCAAAGGTGTCATTTGCTTACAATCGACTGCTTGGTTGTGGGTATGGGCTGCTCCTAGCCAACTAAACCCTTAAGCTAAGCCTATTCCTATTCTAAATACACTATTCTTATTGCATGTTGGAATCAACTATCCCTACTTTTACAAGTTAAGAAAATACAATCAAATTACTAATTTCAGATTTATTCTTCCTAAGCTAAAATTCTAAATTCCACAATTTCCTTGAAGGACAATTCCATGGATGACATTTCTTCATGATATTCCTTCCTTTTGAGAAATAATGCTTCCACCTCTTTAAATTCTCTTAGCCTTGACCTAGTGGTTGATCCTTTAATGATGGTGCTCACATCATAATTGTTCTCCAATACTATCTCCATTTAATTATCTTGTTCAAAGGAGGGGAGGGAATTAAGCTCAATATTTCTTTCTTATTAGTTTTTACATATTACAAGATTTTAAAAAATGAATTTCAGTCAAATGATCATAGCTAAATATGAACCGTTGTATGGAAATTGCTATGGAATTTACCTGAATATGAAACCATATTCAATGTTTAAAGGATTTTTTATAAAAAAAATTATAAATATAACAACAAAGACTTTTAAGTATAATACCCAAACCAAAAACAAAATAATTATTCCATATATAAAATTAGAACAAATATATAAAAAAATTATCATATTACATGAACTAAAAATAAAAGGAACAAACCACATAAAAAACAAAATATAAGAAAAAAATTTAAAAATAAAAAAATATATATCATGAAATATTCAATTTAAAAAGTATATCAACCTATAAAAATAATGAATCAAATTCATTTTTTAATTTCCTAATAATAAATACAAATTTTTTATTGAAGACCAAATAAACTGAATTGATAATATTATATATTAAACTTTATTTGTAATCAACAATAACTGTTACAAATATATTTATCAAAAAAGCTGCTAAAAAGATAGATAATATTTATGGAAAGCTTTACCAAATAATTTTTTTTTATAAAAAATTTACAAACTTAAAAAATCATGCGAAAATTTTTTTTTGTTGAAAAACTTAACAAAAGAGATTAAATGATCATTACAAGAAAATTACAAGAAAATCAAGCGGAATAATGATTTAAAAAATTGAGAAAATTTTTTGCAAAAATGAAAAATCAAGTGAAAAATATTTTTATAGTTTCTAATTTTTTAAACCAAAATTAAAAATTAAAAAAAATATACAGACATAGATGAGAATATGTATGAAGCTCCTAATCTTTAAATCCCTGAAAATATAATAATTGTAAAAAATAGAGTAACGTATTAAATATCATTCATGATATCAACCTAATAATAGCTATTCTAAATTCTTATAGATTCTTATGCTTTGGTAAACTCCTAACAAATTTAGCAAAACTTATTATCAATCTTAATACAAGACTATTACCCTCAATAACCAGTATGAAGTTTAATAGGTTGCAATTTGCATTATTAAGCACTAATCTGAATCTACTAACAATTAAACTTGCACTAAATTATTTAAAAAAAATCCTTTTATCTTATCTCAAATATGCTATGACAAACGGTCTAGCTCAGGGGACCATTCGGTTAAATTTCCATTGTCAGTAATTTTCTACAGTAACAGGCAAATGTGAATAGTTGGTGTTCGTTACACCCTATTTTTGTTATTTTTTTATGGAGTACCAACAAATAAAAACATGAAGCATGGAACTACCTAAATAAAAAGGTAACTTCAACTAAAAGGATCAAATAAAACATACACGAATGGAGAAAGGAAAAGCAACAACTAATGTACTTTACATTGATTGAATATTAAACCCTTGACATACATGCTACTTGTTCTTTTCTCTCCCTTCTATTATTTTTTTGTTTTTGTTATTACTGGTTGTTATTGCTTTTCTTTTTCTTCAACTTAAAAATAATCAAAAAGATAAATTATATCCAATATTAGAAAGTATAATAGTTTTATCTTTCCATCCTTAAATAGCTTTATACCTTTAACACGGATCAACAAAGATTCATCAATGAATATATAAATATGCCAAGATTGAACAAATGAAAACAAAAACAAATTAGTATAATAAAAACATAACTTCGTATCTGAACGGTCGTGAAAACGATGACCAAAATAAGAACAACATAAACTATGAAGGAAGAATGTTGAAAAAATGTGGTTTTAAGAAGAACAATTAAGGATTGATTTGGTAAAAAATAATTATAATATTTAAAGGATTTTAATTAACCATTATGGAAAGAGAGAAAATATTAAAAAAAAATACTTGCAAACGTGAAAAATCAAATTAATATTTTTTTTTGTTGAAAAATCTAGCACGCGTTTATGAAAGAAGAAAAGAAAGGATGAGCACAACCATAATTTTTAAAAGTTAACCACTGTAATTAAAAGTTAATTAAATAAAGTAAAAAAATTAATATAAATAAATTTCATATAATAAATAATTAATTTTTTTAGAAATAAAATTATTTATAAAAAGAATCTATGTGCAAATAAAAATTGTTTTAAATCTTTATTAGCAACAAATACAAATTAAAATTTTTTATTAACCATATTTAATAAGACTAGATACATAACATTCATAGAATAATTAAACTTTAATATTCTTTATTTATAAAGGTATCAAAGCACCATTATTTTATATACAGAGGATCTCAGGAGAATGCCGAGGGGAATGATGGGAGATGTGAAAGCCAAGCTTGGACACACATGACACATCGACAACAACTAAGCATTACTTGCTTTTACTTCACAAATTTTACTTGCTTTTTAATTAATGATTATTATAGCTAGCCTTTTAATTTTCAGATACATTATTCTCTAGTTTTATTACACAAACCCAAAATTACATAAAATCCTTAAAAATCATATTTTAGTAAATCCTATAACCTAATTAAAAAAAATATTCCAACATAATATATTAGTATACTTTTTAACATAAATTAATATTTTTATTAATTAGAACTATTAATTTTGTTCAATTCATCAAAGCATATAACAAAAACTCTAAGCCCTAGACGTTACATAAAATGAAAACTGTAAATACTATTTATAAAACCTATAATAATCATAGTCTGCCATTGTATCACTCATTCTGCTGAACTAATTTGTGGAACCCATGGCTGGAAGGAGGAAAAGTTTGTGTCAAAGAAAGATAAAAAAGAATAATGAAAGCATTGTCAGCGACTCAATATCCTCTCCCACCTTCAGTCCTTTCTTAAATCCAAATGTGAATGAAGGCAAAAAAAATTCTCGAAATTATCGTCCTTTCATCGAGGTAATTACTATGAACATAAATTGATCCTATATTATCATTTAAAAAATTAACGTATATGTTACTTATAAAGAATTAGTTGAAGCACAATTTGTTCAATATTGTCTATCATAATTATATATAATTATTTTTATAAAGTATTTGTAAATTTTTAAATTTTTAGTTATGGCCAAAATGTTGTGCAAAAATTATTCCATAAACCTATGTCTAGTATTTATTCTTTTTTCATTATGAACAATATATCATGTTTAAATTTTAATTTTAAATCTGCAAGTTAAATGATATAAATTTGTTTATCTTCTAATTTTTTATTTTTTAAATATAAATAAGGTAGAAGTATACTCCAATAGAAGAGAAGAGAAAATGAAAAACGAAACTGAAAATGATTAAGCAAAATTAGAGGATCAACAATCATATATGAGGTATAATAATTTCCTTATGTTTTTTAAGTTTTATATGTTACTGTAAAGTTATTTTTTTTTTTTTTTATGCTCTGTCTTTCAAGAAGGCATGTTGGACATGACTTTAGATAGAGAGGTAAAATGAAAGTTATCTCTTATAAATTCATTTTGCCTAAATATTTTAGAGTTAAAAGGATTAATTAAATCATATATTAATTATTGTTATAGACATTATGACAAAGAGATGATGGATTTGTTAAAAATTTTAAAAAAATTTATTAATTATGTGAAATCGTCATTAAATTTTTATTTAAAGAGAAAGATTTGGAAAAACTTAATTTTAAGATGAGATTCTAAGTATTTAAGGAGAAAGATTTGGAAAAACTTAATTTTAGGATGAGATTTAAGTTCGGTAGTCGGTTACGAGTAGGGAAGGTGGTAGACATCCTACTCGGTCGCCCGTTTCGAAGAACGGTATCCTTAAAAAACTGAATGTGTGATTTATTTGAAAACTGTTTGATCCCTTTAATTAGAATAGAAAATAAATAAGTTGATGGAAAGATAGTCTGACAGGACTTGATCCTGCTCCTGCGTATTCTCTAGTACAGTGGGAAACTCAAGGCTTACGTAACTTTGGTTTTGAAGGCTTGACCTTCAGAGGTACTTGAAAAGTAACAGATTATTTTGAAATTTTTTTTAAAGAAAATCCTTAGAGCACGTATGCACAGGATTCAAGGCAAACGAGAGTTGTATTAGGATTCATATGAATCTCTAAATGTCGAACAGCAGTGAAACCGCCAGTTTTTATTTAAAGTCCATCGCGTGAGACTAGGAATTTCAAAATGAAGTTTCTCTTAAAGTTATTTGAAAAGGGGTTCTTAGTCCACGTATGCACAGGGTCCAAGACAACTACGACTGCACTGGAACTCATACGAATCCCTAAACATTGAACAACAGAAAAAGCTACCAATTCGTGCTTAGAGTTCATTGCGTGAGACCTAGGATTAATGAATTTAATTTGAAAATAACAAAGATAGAAAGGGGATAGGGCTTAGGTAGAAAAAGAATTGGGCTTGATTTAAACTAAAAATAAACTTGATTTTGAATTTAAAAAATTAAACTTGACTTGAAATGAACTTGATTTTGAATTTGAGAAATTGAACTTGAAATGAACTTGATTTTGATTTTGAGAAATTGAACTTGACTTGAATTTGAATTCAAGAAATTGAACTTGACTTGGTTTGCACTAAAATAAATTTGATTTAAAACTAGAGGAAAATAATTAAATTTGATTTGAAGCAAAATGAATTTGAATTGAAACTTGAGGTAAAGAATTAAATTTGATTTGAACTAATTTGAATTGAAACTTGAGGAAAATAAATAAATTTGGTTTGAATCAAAATGAATTTGAATTGAAATTTGAGGAAAAGAATTAAATTTGGTTTGAACCAAAATGAATTGAAACTTGAAAAAAAGAATTAAATTTGATTTGAAATAAAATTAACTTGATTTGACATTTAAGGAAAAGATTTGAACTTGATTTTAATTTTGAAAAAATTGAACTTGATTTAAAACTTCAAAGGAAGACTTGATTTTAATCGAAGGAGAGGACTTAAACTTGATTTAAAGTTTAATCTTGAATTGGGCTAAAATAAACTTGATTTAAAATTTGAGAAAAAAGAATTAAATTTGATTTAAAATTTAAGAAAGAATTAATCTTGATTTGAACTAAAATAAACTTGATTTAAAATTTAAAAAAAAAGAATTAATACTTGAAAATTTTTGTTTAATCAACCATTTTATTAGGTAGCATTTGAGTTTATTAAATATTTGGCCTAATATAAGAACAAATCAAATATTAATTTGAACGGAGGTACGGGAATTAGCAACCATTTTTCTTAAAAAATTCTTAGTAGGATTTGAACCTGCGTTCTCCAACTTCTTTTGCTAACCAATTGGGCTGGATCCCTTAACAACTGCACCCAACCTTCATTTCGGTTTTGGGATTGCTTTTTGCGCCCCCATTTTTTCTTTTCGCACCCCCTTCACTTTTTGTAATTTTTTTTTTCAATTATACCCTTTAACAAATACATTCCGTAAATTAATTTGCGGAATGTAAACATTTTACATTCCGTAAATTAATTTGCGGAATGTAAAAATTTACATTCCGCAAATTAGTTTGCGGAATGTAAAAATACATTTTGTAAAATATATTCCGTAAGTTAATTTGCAAAATGTAAAATACATTCCGTAAACTAGTTTACGGAATGTATATTAAAAAACGTAAAGGATAAAATGGGAATATCCAAATGTCCAAAAAAAGTGGGGTGTAAAAAGAAAAAACGGGGGTGCGAAAAGTAAAGCCCTCGGTTTTTAACGCCTTGATTGGTTTTAAAGAATTCTCTTGGAAACTTATAACCATAGCATATGCAGTTATATACATGCATCACGAGGTTTACTTTTCTACATAGTAGTGTCCTATCTGGGCTTTTCATGTGCTGCCAATCATGAGCCAAAAGTTGCATGGCTTATTGTTGTACCTACAAGCCCAAAACCTGCATGGTTTTGCATAGCCTTTCCTAGCTATTGAACGTGAGTGGAGTGGACTCCTCCCCACCAGGTGCATTCAAGTCGTAGCATTTGCTTGTGAAATGCAACGCAGACACGAAGGGACTTCAGAGTCTGCCATTGATAAAAAACCTTCCCTACCACAGTTTCGTTTGACACATCTTCATGCATTGATTCAAAGGAAACAAGCTCAAACTTCAAAACCAGTTGAAGCTCATGTTTGGGATTCTCCTTACGCTCAAATTCCATAATCATTCCAGATATAATATTAGTCATGCTATGCTCAAGGAAGCCAAGATTTAAAATACCGACCCAAAACTCAAGCGTTCATAAGCCAAGACACATTAACTCACCATTTCCTATGATACTAAAGGCTCAAGCGGACCAATAAGGTCACATTCAGGAAGTGCCTTGGGCATGGAATGAAGTAATCATGCATGATTTAGTGGTTTTTCGACTTTTGAACGAACGAATAACATAGGAACTTATTGAGAACCGTGGCTTCATTGCTCAATCACAGAATACAAAATGGCTAAATACTGAGTTACCAAAATGAGGGGCCATTGGATTTGTCCATGAAATTCCTTCAACCCACTACGGTGATGCACAACACCAATCATGACACCATAAATTGACTTTACTACACTATCAATTCAACAGTATATGCAGCTAATACTGACCTTACAGAATATTGACATGGTAAAGTACTAATTTGATGATTGAAAATTATGTATGTTTATATTGAATGGACTAAAAGTTATAAAACATTAGCATTGTATGTTGCAATTGGATAAATTAAATTGATAAATAGAAGATAAGGATCTATTAGTGCATAAATATTATATATTAAACTCTAAAACTTTTAAGAGAAATATATATATATATATATATATATATATATATATATATATATATATATATATATATATATATATATATATATATATATATATATATATGGATTGAAGTATATAAAGTGAGATAATGAAGGAATTGAGGCATCCTACAATGTAGTAATCATTTGAATTTTATTTTGAAAAAAATTGAGTAAAATTTATATGATAAGTAGAAGAGGATAATGAGATCATGACTTTTGAAAAAAAGGTGAGACTTTTTGTTGAGAATGTTAAATGGAATAATTGAATAGATTCTTATGGACCATATGCATAAAAATGTTGTTTGAGAAATATTCAACGCGGAGGATAATTTGCAAGGCTCTTTAAGTGGGACTACTAGAAAATCTAAAGGTCGGCTTACATGAAGAAAGACCATAATTCATGAGAAATGAAAATTTCTGAGCCTAAAGGATGCATGAGCTAGGTTTGAGCCTTTCAATGGACAGGGTTGCTCCGTGTGGCTAAGATTGCTCTAATCAGGCTTAGTCGCCTCTACAAGACCCTGAAGTCTATCATTACTGGTCGAGCAATTTCATATTTTTTAGAAATGTGAAATATGTAATGATGATGTTAATGTTGATGATGGTGATGATGGTGATAGTGTTGTTAAAGGTATACTTTGATTTGAAAAATTGGATCTCAATATCCCGTTATTTTGACAAAGTGATGATAATGATGTATTGGACTCATATGCATATGTATATCATAATGATGATCAACTTCGAAATAGTGAGGATTATTTTGGTATGAGACACAGCAGATCTCAACTTAATCCAAAGTCTATCATCATAGGAACTTGTGAAAAAAAAAATAGAATAATCTTGTTTATACATTGCATATTATAAGAGTCCTTTTGATAGTTCTTTGTGGATGCCAAAGAACTTGTATGTTGTTTATATTTAGGTACAATACAATATACTACTCCTTTCTACTTTTACCTGAATGAAAAGTCTCACTCTCCTATTACTATATTTCTATGTATGATGTTTGACACATTAGTGGAGTTACGCAATATATATGTCTTACCATGATGTAAAGATTGAGGTAAATGAAGAGATGAGGAGTGAGTTCAACACCCATCCAACGTCAAGCAACCATCTCGATGACAAACCCATCATCTTCATTGCATCTTCAACTGTGAGTTCGATGATAGTTCTTGTAAATGTTACGGTACCCCTCCCTCGACAAGTATATTATAGAAGATCAATTTCACTTCATTCTTCTAGTTCGACATCATCAAGGGATACTTCTATGGATCATGTACCCCTTCTTGTTGTAGTGGACACTCCTGATGTTCGTGCTTCACTATCCACACTTACTTTTTAGGAAATACCACATTATGGTCAAACTATAAGAAAGTTAACATTACGAAAACTTTCTTAGATTGTTTATCGACACATTGAAGTAGGTCCTTCTCATGTACATCTGAGCCATCTTGAGAAGGAATACGATGATGGAAGAGAGGATAGAGATGAAGGAAATGATAATCATGATGAGGATGATGCAAATGAAGATTTCTCGGAAGCTTTCAACTTTTCTTGTTATCATTGGAATAATGGATGCCTTCTCACTATTAAGAACGAATATTATATGAAGAGATTGCTTTAAATAAGATAGTTTAATTTCTATTAATTTTTTTTATTCATGTGTTGTATGTTTTATATCATCTCGTTATAGTTTTTTAAATTATCACATTCATAAAAATATTAAATTATGTATCTCAATGGTAAGGTCCACAAAAATAATTTTTACAAATATTTTAATTTTTTCTGGATTCTAATTATTATATATTTTAATAATATTTATTTTAATGTATTTTAGTTTTTTTTTATTTTTTTTATCTAATACATATAAATAATAAAATTTTTAAAATTATTTTATTATATATTTAGATTTAAATTTAATGTTTATATTAAATCTTTAGGATTTTCGAGTGATAAGGGGTAAAATAATTTATATTGCATAAGTTAAAATTTTATTATATAAAAATAAAATCTGAATATTCTTAATTTCCTATTAAACTCACCAATTAATCTATGGAATCGATGTTTACACATTTAATTACATTGGTCAGTTTAAAATATTTTTTATTTAAATTAATCTCAGTTCTCTATGTAATAAAGGTGCTCCTGGGAAGTCCGAATTGCATTTGTCTACTTCCGTTGACCACCTCCTTACGCCGATCTCTTCTGGGTCGGAGGCTCAGCATCACTTTGTTTCCGTACCGTAGAAAATGGCGAAAACTGATGATCGTCGATTCTTCGAGTTGAACACTGGTGCTAAGATACCTTCTGTTGGTTTGGGCACTTGGCTTGCTGAACCCGGTGTTGTTGCTCACGCATTGTCCACTGCTATCAACGTTGCACCCTTTAAACTCACTACTTATTGTTATTCATTCCCTCCAATCATTTCTCTATTTTCTTTTTCTTTTCAAAATCCATACCTACCTTTTTCCTTCTGTTTCTGCTGTGACTATTTACTTTATGGTTTTGTTCTAGACCTAACCAATATGGTTTTGGAACAAAGATGGCTTACAGTGGATCAATGTGACAATGTCGATGCAGGTTGGATATCGGCATATAGATTGCGCGCAAGTTTATGGCAATGAAAAGGAGGTTAGGGATAATTCAAATAAGAATATGCAAAATTTTTCTTTTTTTTACTTACGATGTTATGTAAACTGCTACACAAGAGTTCCTTTACCTTATCTTTGGATGGAAAATTAGAAAGTAACATTAAGAGGTTATTAAAATAAAAGTCAATGAGTTTAGTCATAAACATAATGTAAGAACAGTCAGGAATAAGGGAAGAATTTTGAAATTCTAGAGAAGACCGTTCTTGTTTAAAATTTCTTCTATTTGATGTAAAAAAATTTCCTAGTTGTCCAAACATATGTAATCTAAGAATTTAAAATTATTCCATCCAAATACAACCTATGTCAATTTTCTTTTTGCAAATTACAAGCATAAGATGAAAATCGTTGAGGATATTCAATAGAAATTGGGTTGTTATTGAGCGAACACCTGTTCAAATTTGGTCCTTTCAATTTCCCTCCATCTTTGTGCTAGACAAGATCAAGTCATGACTGTTATTTGTGTTATTACTTGGGATAAAAATTAAAAGCTACGATGTGTTACTTTTGCTGAATTTGTGAGGTCTGCTTAATCAGTTACCTTTGTTAGTGAACAACGAACTTGTAGGAATTTAAAAATAAAGATAATATTTAATAGTTTTGCCTTGTACAAACAATTAGAAAGTTATTTAATAAGTAGTAAGAATGTTATTTGAGATAGAAAATGATATGAAAAATCATAAAGGTACACATATATTACAAGTAAAGTCTATTACATAGAAAAAACCTAAGATAAAAGACGCAGCTTATAAATATTATATTAACTTCAACATAGGAAGAGCAACATAAAACTTTTGTTAAAGCATTGTGAAAGGACACCTTACTGTCCCTCTGAAGGTCTAGCCAGAATGTAGTTCATACCATAATTTTTAGTAAAGGAAGCACTTGCTCTAAGGTTAAGGTCCTTGTTTGGTTTGTACATAACTGAAATTCTGGGTTAAGATCAAAGACATTGTTTTGGTATATACAGTCTTGTGATGTTTGTTTGTGTGAAGTGTTTTTGTGGTCTGTTTGATATAAAAAAATAGGCCTTTTGCCTGTTCTGGAGGAACTGTAGGTATGCCTTGGTACTTGAAGCATTTTTTTTTATTCTCTTAAAAGGTTTTAGAGAAATAAGTTGCGCAAGTCTTGGTGGGGATATTCTGCATGCTGGAATTGGGTGAATTTGGTTAGAGACAATGATAGAGTTTCTAGTAAGAAGGTTATGCAGCAGCATGCCTGCATATTTGTTTCTGATGGATCGACTAATATTTTACTGATTCGAAGACTAATGTTTTACTTTCCATAGCAATATGCTTCTCTTATATAAAAAAAATTATGGAATTCTGACTTTATATTTTGCTTTACATTTTAAGAAATTTCACATAAAACCACTCGGTTTTACACTGACCAAATAAAACCTGAGTAGCATTTATAATAAAACAAAAAAGCAGAGTCTCTGTAGATTAGTATTGATAGCATAAAGCAAACTGCATATATGTTTATGCATGGGAGAAGAAGCAAAATTATAACAAACAAGTACAAGAGTGTAACATTATCTGCCCTTACAAGCTATTAAGGTACTCAATGTCCCCCCTAGTGAAGTCAGTAGTGAGTTGTTACGTGATGCAACAAAAGTTGTTTTATCCCCAAGTGTAAGCATGGATAGTTTCTTTTGAATTGAGCTTAGGCCCAAATTACTACATATAATACGTTAATTCCGGCATGTGAGGAAGAAGAAATCTCTAATCTGTTAACTTTTACTAATCAAAAGTTATGATGTTATTACAAAATTTGGGTGTTGTCCAGATTATGTAAAATTGTGAATAGGGTTGCTAATCTGAGATGGCATCAATATTCTACCAATGTCATGCTATTTATTTTTACATAATCGAATGCGTTTACATCATTTAGAAGCAGAGATAAGCGCATAAGATGATAAGAATCAAGCTGTTGCTTTTCTTCTTTCTATTCACTATAGAGAAGCTACTGAGGGCCATGCTATTGGCTGCTGTTAAGGCACATGGCTCAAAAAAATGTCTAATACAAATTGTAAAATGGAATTTTGAATGCTCATTTTTTATTGCTTATCGAGTTTTCCACCCCCAGATGGAGCTACAGTTGGGAGGTTAATGTGAAAATACTAACAAAGAAATGGAGAAGAGAGTATGCATTATGTATTCCCGATTAATTACATCAATCACACAGAATGTTCATTGTTTAGCTGGAAATGAGATGAGAAAAGTGTTGAGAGCTAAATCCGTCTTAGGACCATGTTCCCTGGCAGTGCTCATGATGCATCTAGTGTCAAGAAGGGAACCTGCCAGGACGGAATGGAGAGAATGCAAGTAAGCTGAGATGTTAAGTTATTCAAATATTATGATCCTTCATTCCTTCTTTTGCCTAAAAGAATGAGAAACTGCAATGTGAGCAATTTAAATGCTTCTGTTAGTAAGTCTGCGTTAGTATCAAACAACTGTAAGCAGGTTTAATCACAGTTCTATATATGCTCAGCTTGTCTAGATTCATGCTCTACTCAAATTGGATTTGTTTATCTTAAGAAAAACAAGTAGTTTCCTCATTTACAAAAATGTTCATTCAGAAGAATAGCTCTGTTACAGCCATAAATGGAGGTGGAATGCATATGTCCGTCTTTCTTCCTCCTCTTTTGGGGCCACCGGAGGCCGTTGCCCTCTTTTCCTCATCCCTTTCCTGCTAACATTCTGTAGAATAAAGAAAGAACTAACAATCAATAACTTTTGAGGCCACAATAACATGCAATTCATCATTAAGTATGTTGGTTGTACTTGTAGAATTAAGTTTTATAGTGTTACAGCTTTTATCCTCTTTTTTTCTACTACACTGTTAGGTGGTACTCTCTCTATCTATTAACTTATTGTAAATATCATGTAGATTGGTGATGCCTTGAAGAAGTTGTTTGCTGATGGTGTTGTTAAGCGTGAAGATATGTTCATTACCTCCAAGCTATGGTTTGTCCATTTTATATTACTTCTCAATATTTGTATAACTATTTTATTGCCAAGGTTATTTATGCAATTACTTATAATACGAGATTTCTTTAGTGTCTTCACTCTTTTTCCTAATTCATACTTAATGGAAACATAAATATGTGAGCTTTCCAATGTATTTTCATGAATTATTTTATTTTAAATTTTAAGGGATTCTTCATTTGAAGCTGTCAAATTTGATTACATGATCTAGGTGTGCAAGATAAATCATTGATCAAGTTATCCTTGTACAGAAAGAGAAGTTCTGAGATTAGAAGCATGGATGATTTTTATCTTTGCAATTTGTTGTTCAATTTTTTGGTGATTTTCAATTTTCGAAGTTTCTACTGGTAGTCCTTTTCTTGAATCTGGACATAACTTTCTCATTATCTTTGTATCCACCAAATAAGCCATCTCATACTATAGCCTACAGTTCTGCCTCTTTTCAACAAAGGAATATTTTGATCATATATATAATATATTATTGGTTAGATGCTTGAACAATTTTTATAAAATGGGAATGACTCTCTCAATAACATCAAATTCTACAGACTTCTAGGGTTTATTCAAACTGTTCTTGATAAATTGTTTTAAAAAATCATTACATATATTATCATTTTGATGTCCATAATTACATTCTTTGCTATCTAATTTTGTTTGCCCATCTTAGGTGTACTGATCACTTGCCAGAAGACGTTCCAAAGGCATTTGATAGAACATTACGGGATTTACAACTGGACTATCTGGATCTATACCTTGTGTGTAAATCATAAATTAATTTCTTCCTGCATCAATTCCTACTATGTTTGGATTCTTATCCAGTATCACTGAAGTCACGTAATTGTATTAGAACTTTCTTTTTCACATGTTTATGTTCTTTTAGATTCACTGGCCAGTCAGCATGAAAAATGGGCGACTTACCAAACCTGACATACCTAGCACATGGAGAGCAATGGAGGCACTCTACAATTCTGGCAAAGCAAGAGCTATAGGGGTCAGCAATTTCTCTGTAAAGAAACTTCAGGATCTGTTGAATGTGGCAGATGTGCCTCCAGCTGTTAACCAAGTGGAATTGCATCCTTCATTACAGCAGCCAGAATTGCATGCCTTCTGTAAATCCAAAGGAGTGCATTTATCTGTGAGTATGCAAATTTAGGGTAGTTCATAATAATTATGTATGTTATATATGTCTGAATATAACGGACTTGTAGCATTATAGATATAGTGGACATTTCGTAACAACTTCAGTGTGACAGAGAACTTTTGCGATTCTAAACTGCAATTCTGCTTAGGACAAAACTTACGTACAATTCTGCTTAGCACAGCTTTTTAGTGCTATTTTTCAATTCAAATTAGAGTTTCACCTCTGAGTAATAAAGGAGCACAGGTTACTATGTTTTAAATTGAAGTTTCACCTTGGTAATCCACACACAATAAAGGATAAAATTTAAGTTAACAATTCTTACTAAGCTGAAACTCCAATTATATAATTAGAGAATAGCACTAAAAAAGCACCTAAGCAACTGCACCAATGTTTTGTCCCTCTGCTTACTACTTACTTTTATCATATGTTCTTATTCAGGGTTATTCACCATTGGGTAAAGGCTACAGTGGGAGTAACATTCTTAAAAGTTCAGTTCTGCACACAACTGCAGACAAGTTAGGGAAAACTTCTGCACAAATAGCTCTTAGATGGGGACTACAAATGGCTCACAGTGTACTTCCCAAGAGCACAAATGCTGCGAGGATCAAGGAAAACATTGATCTATTTGGCTGGTCTATACCTGAAGATTTGCTTGCTAACTTCTCTGAAATTGAGCAGGCAAGTCGTTTCATGCAATATTCTAGTCACTCATGTTTAGGAATAGCTTAATTATGAGAAAGAATCTAATTTTTTCTTCAAAAGCCTTGTCTCATCTCAAGTTAAAAAGTTTTCTTTCTTTGAAATAAGCTAATCCAAACATGAAAATGGATCCTCGCATGTCAAACTTTACCATGAGATGGCCATGTTCAAATCTTGTGTCTATCTCTTTCTCAGTAGACAATAAATAGGTAGGACTCATCTAATATTTACAAGAGAGAGTTGCAATATTTAAACTTGACATATCATGTGCATGAAAGGATCTATTAATTTCCATCTACATGTTTGAGCATATGGGACTCTAAAAGCATTTTTATTTTTCATATATTATTTTAATTGCTATAGAATTATGATATTTAAAACTCAATTTATGTGCTAAGACAACCCAAGTATTTTAAGAAACTTCAGTGACAGCATGCATAGTTGGTCTCACTTCAAGTCTTTCAACTTTCTGATTTTCTGACACAGGAGAGATTAGTTGCTGGAAGTGGTTTTGTTAGCAAGACATCTGCTGGGTACAAAACAACTGAAGAACTTTGGGATGGTGAGTAATGGGCAGGGTTCATGTTGGCCATTGTTTTTCTCAATCTCCAGCTTAATGCAGAATGAGCTTATCTTTATGTTTGTTGTAATAATTTACAGTGTATTTATAGTTTTCGAAGATGTGTTATTGGAGTTTAAATTAATATTTTGACATTTTGAAATTCAGGCGTTTGGATCTTGACATTAGGATATCTTATTCCGAGTTGAAATAATTATTCTATGTTTACTTAAGTTTCGGTTGCATATTCTAATATTAGAAGGATTATCTAAAGCCTTTTAAATGAGGTATAGTTTAGGTCGAAAGTTGTACAAAATTAACCTTGAAAATCTCGTTTCATATCTTGGTAATTATTTTATGATTAGGGTCCATTTGATGAATACGATAGGATATAATATTAGGATCTAAATAAAATAGGGTAAGAACATAATAAGATACCATATAATTTATTGAATTCTATATTGGTTATGCATCATGATAGGATGTAATATGCACTAAAAGAAAGTATATTAAAATTAGATATTATTATTATTAATATTATATTTTATATTTTAATATTATTATTATTATTATTATGTTAAAAAAATATATTATCCTATTATATTAGTTATAATCGAACTTTAAGATAACAATTATATTAAAATAGAATAGATAATAGAACATTTTAATGGTTAAGTAAATATTAAAAATAAGATAGAAAAAGATAAAAAATTATCATATCCAATTAGTTATCACGTTTTTCAAAATGCACTTACTCAAGTTTTTGTTGCACAAAATATTATTAGATGGTGAAACATTGCTACTTGAACCACTTACAAAGTTGGGAGTGTAAGCATATAAACCTCAAAATATCTTAGGTTCTGATACAATCAACTTAATTCTAAAATTTAATAACCATTAATTAACTTAATTTCTAGCATCGCAAATTAATTGATACACATCAAAATCAATTATCAAATGATTTCATAGTTTTCAAAATTATATATCAAATTAATAGATCAGCGTGAGAAAAAAATGAGTCACGGTGTTTAATTTTAACAACGTCAATTATTATATAAGTTGTTATAATATTATTAGATTTTCAATTAAGTTCAAATAGTTTAAAATTTTTGTAGGACTTATTTATGCTTTTATTTTTATTATTTTTATTTTTTATTATAAGATTTTTATAATTTAAAAATTTTATCATTAGAAATTGTGATGTCACATTTTTTTTGTCCTTTTAAAAGAAATTTATTTTCAAAATTTATTATCTTTAAATAATTGCAAATAGATTCTCCTTATTTTTGTTTTCAATTCCTATGTTTGTTCTTCTATATTTTCTCTTCCATAACCATTCATATAAGAGATACTTTTCTATAGACCATTCATATAAGATAGTATCTTGCTTCTTGGCTACTTTTCTTTCTTATATAAAATTTTTATCAACATAATACTTATTGTTAAGTTTTTCTTTAATTGTATTGTACTTGGTTTAATGAGATGATTGGAAGGAGGATTATACTTTCACAACAGATGATTGGAAGGAGTTATACTTTCAAAACTGAGACACATGAAATACATCATAAATGTTTTTGTATTACATGGTATAATGACTTTGGTGACTCATAAGGTGAGTCATCCTCTCATTTATCACATGAGATTTTCTGACTCATGCATATGGTCTTGATAGACTTCATTAGGAGGCATAGAGACATTAGAGTAATTTTTTTGGAGTTAAATTATAAGGAATACCCATTGATGTGCCCATCATGATAGATATTTGTGAACACTTAATTATGTTCGAAGCTAAATTGATGAATAGAAGACTCAAAATTAAAAAATTTCTAACCAAAAAATAATTTAGCCCAAAATCATTCAAAAATAATAATAAAATAATAAAAAAAGAATGAAAGAATAAAAATAATAATAACAAAAAGGAATAAAAGGAATTTCAGTTGAAAAAAATAGTTAAGGTGGTTAAGGTTAGTTAAGCAAGAATTAGTTAGAAGAAAAAAAAGGGAAAGGAAAAGGCAAACAAAAAGGAAAAGAAAGAGATTCCTAGACCCGCAAAAATTTAAAAAGAAAAATGAGAAAGCTAGAACTTCTCCGGAGGGGGAAACTTTTGGGGAGATTATAAAAGCTCTTAGAAAAAGAAGTTCAAAAGAAAAAAGAAGAAGAAGGAGAGTCGCACAGAGGATTAAGAAAGGTTCACCATTCTTGGAGCATTCAGAAGATATTGATCTCCTGTGCTCGCCTTGATGAATCAAGAACGAAGATAAAAGTTCGAAGAATTTTAAATCTTCTTTGTAGAATTTCTAGGTAAATCCTTAAACACCTTAATCCGTAATCTAAAGTTGTGATTGCTATTAAGATGTGAATGTTGAAATAAAGAAGGCTTGTGAATCATAACTTGGATTCTGTTGCCAGTTAGTAATGTTTGTTCATACATTCATACCTTTGTTTAGAGTGTGGGATTCATTGCATTAGAACAAGTTTAAACCAAGTCAAAGATCACTGCATTCGTGCTTTCGTTTTTGCATCATATAAATCTAGAGGTAACCTTGTCATTGGTATGGAATTATGCATGAAATTTATATTGAGAAGTCTTGTAATTTGACTACTTAACTTATCAATATAATTCCTGAAACACTATCTCTTTGAAATCTTGCTAGAATCAGTAATTCTGTCTATGAACTCTAACATTTTAAAACCAAATGCTCTGTGCCATGGATATTCGATCAGACCTTGGCGTTACAACCATATCCTGTAGGACTAACATCCATGTCGTTGGAATGAGGTCTCACTAAGCAGAAGAAGGTAATAAGGAAAGGAATAGTTGGCTGCAATCTAGTGGTTTGATGCATGGTGCCGAGTTTGATAATTCACGAGAGTATCAAGACATAAATTTGTAAAAGAAAAAAAAAAGAAATAAACTGGGAACATTAGGCTTAAGGCAATAACTATACTCCTTATCCTTAAAGCTTAGGTTCAGAAATCACCAAAATTAGAAATTGTGTGGATCAGGTGTTAATGTCAAATGTCAAAGTGTCAATGGAACTGTACTGATTTAGTCAAAAAGGGAGCACCAACAACCCTCAAGTCATACTAAGTCAGGCAGTAGCTTTGTTTTTCGGTTAAGTGAGTAGCAAATTAGAAAGCCAAGCAGACTTTTTGGTTAAGTAGGTGTTGTAACCAAATTCTTCTCAAAACTACCATAACACCAACTCCTATCAGGTACTGCACTCCCTCACTTCTAGTCTTATAAAAAATAAACCAGCACCTGTCATAGGATCCTCGACCACTTGAGCTTTAGAGCCATAAGGATCTTGAAATGGGTTCTGTTTGCACCTAACAGTATAAATCTGTATAATTTTGCATAAACAAAGTAGCACCATCCCCCCAATTTGCATAATTTAGCATATTTGCCCAATGATAGAAGGGGTAGAGGGTGGAGGCTCATTTCATAATCCATTTGATATATTTGAATCATTTTTTGAGGACCAAGCTTTGGTGTTGGCGATAGTTCACGGGGTAGAAGACAGAAGCAAGGTGAAGAAGTGGTTCATTCTTTAAAGGTTTCTTTGGAGGACGTGTATAATGGCACAAACAAAGAAATTATCTCTTTCCAGAAATGTATTATGTCCAAAATGTAAAGGAAAAGGTTCAAAAAGTGGAACAATTGGTAGGTGTTTTGGATGCCAAGGCATAGGCATGAAAATTACAAGAAGGCATATTGGACTAGGCATGATTCAACAAATGCAACATGTTTGTCTTGAATGCAGAGGAATGAGTGAGGTCATTTGTGAGAAAGATAAATGCCTTTAGTGCAAAGGAAACAAGGTCACATAGGAAAAGAAGGTGCTTGAGGTCTCTGTTTAGAAGGGTATGCAACAGAGTCATAAGATTGCTTTAAAGGACAAGCTGATGAAGCTCTTGACATAATCACATGAGACATTGTTTTTGTATTACAAGTAAAGGAGCACCCAAGATTCAGGAGGGAGCATGATGACCTATTCACTTAACACAATCTAAGCTTAACTGAGACATTCTATGGCTTCCAGTTTGTTGTCACGCATCTTGATGGTAGGCAACTTTTGGTCAAATCAAACCCTGGGGAAGTCATCAAGCCATGTCAATATAAAGCAATAAACGATGAGGGAGTGCCACAACACAATAGGCCCTTCATGAAGGGACACCTTTACATCTAGTTTAATGTTGATTTCCTAGACTCAGGTTTTATTTCTCTCAAACAAAGCCATGTTACACCATCACACAATTTTCATAGACCTACTATAACCCCGCCATATCGAGCAAGTAGTGAACAACCACTAAGATTCAGTTATATAGTAAATCGTGGTCTGCATAATGGCGTTCCAATGAATGCATTACCTCATAATTCCCTCCCCTACTCTTTTGAAGTTGGTCTAATGCTAATAAATTATAGTTATCCACATGAGTACTTATTAACGAATAATAACAACAAATAAGGGATTCGGCTAGTGGTTGGCATGTCGCAGGGAGCTTATGGATTAGGGTTTGAACCTTGTTAAGCCTATTTTCCCGTTAAATATCTTATTAGGTGTTAAGCATACTTTGAACTTATAGTTGGTAATACTAATCCCACTTAAGAAATTTGGTCTAGTGGTTAGTGAGCTCTAGGAGCCTTGAGAATAGTGGGTTTGAATCCCATTTGAACCTTTATTTTGATAAATGGCTATTAAACTTTCTATCACTTATAAACCATTTCTTTAATTACTCTTGCACAGACTTTGATTAAACAATAAAGCTTAACCTAGTGGTAGCTTGGTTATTGGGCCAAATACTTAATAGGCTCAAACGCTGCCAAATAAAATGGTTTGTTACACAAAAAAGGGGCCCAATACTGGTTTTTATTTGTTTAAATCATAACCAAATTTTTCCTTTTCACATATAATCTGGGTCAAGCTCATTTCTCCTTTAACTTGGACCAAGCCCAACCTATTCAAACTTACTCAATCTTCCTTTACACTAGTTTTTTTTTAAATAAAAAATAAAATAAAATAAATAAAATGAAAAAACAAGCAAAATATGATAATTAAGAATTAAAATTCTAAATCTTATGTAAGGAGCTCTAAGTTCGAACTAGTAGTATACCCTATTGTTCAATATTTGGAAATCCTATGAATCCTAGTACAACCTTCGTTTGTCTCAGATCTTGTGTATATGTGGATTAATAATTTTCTTTAAAATATTCAAAAGTATTAAATAACACATCATTCCTCTACTACCCTAAAAATCAAATTCTGAAAACATTCCAATATTTTTCAATAATCCTAAATTTCACGCAATGAACTCTAAATATGAACTGGTAGCATATCCTACTGTTCATTATTTAGAAATCATGAGTCTCATTGCAACTTTCATTTGCCTTAGGCTTTGTGCATATGTGGATCCAGGAAAATATTCAAAAATCAAATTTTCAAAACATGGTTTGTAATTTTAAATAATCCTAGATTTCACGCAATGAGTTCTAAATATGAACTAGTAGCATACCCTACTGTTCAGTATTTAGAAATCATATAAGTCTCAATGCAACCCTCGTTTATCTTGGACCTTGTGTATATGTGAATCCAGGAAATCATCTAAAATATCATTTCTTACTACCCTCAAAAGAAGATTTCAAAATATGTTTTCAAGTACTGTAAGATTCTAAGTCCCACACAATGAGCTCTAAATACGAACTGGTACAATACCCTACTGTTCGGTATTTAGAAATCATATGGGTCTCAGTACAACCCTCGTTTGTCTTCGACCTTGTGCATATGTGGATTAAGAGTTTTTCCAAAATTTCAAAAAAAAAAAAACTTTCAAGTTTCTCAATTCGGTATAAATCTTACTTTTTTTAATTACCCCTGAAGATCAAGTCTTCAAACTAGAACTACGTAGCCTTGAATTTCCCATTGCACCAAGAAATACGTAGGAATAAGATCAAGTCCTGTTAGTCTATTTTTCATAAATCTATTTATTTATTTCTATTCTATTTAAAGCGATCAAATAGTTTTCAAAATTATCAAAATCACACACTCAGTTTAAGGGAACTGTTTTTCGAAACAGGTGAGTAGGGTGCCTAATACCTTCCCTACTCGTAACCGACTCCCAAATCTAGAACTTTTTCTCAAGTTAGGATTTTTCCAAATATTTTCCTTTAAAAATAAAATTTGGTGGTGACTCCACAATCGACCTAAATTTCTTTCTAAAATTTTTAACGAGTTCGTAATTTCGTTGTAATTACAATTACGACAACATCCCTATCATATTGTCATGACCTTTCCAATAGCACATTATTGGCCTCTATGGGGACAATATCATAAGTAACTAGCCATTGAAACTTATATGGCTTAGGATATGGGGTGGTTGTTAACCCTAACTTGGTAACTAGCTTAGTACTAGCTACATTAGTGCATCTATCCTGATTAATAATTAAGGAACATGTGTGTCCCTTGATAAAACACCCAGTATGCAAGATGCTCTTTCTCTAAGTTTCTTTCTCCCCATTAGCAACACTACCCAGTAACCTCCTAACTATTAGGAGGTTGTCCTTAAGTGCATACTTTAGGGTTCATCATTAAATGAAGAGTAAAAGGAACTAAAGTTAGTGGACTCTCGTAATGAATAATTTTAAGAACCATGGTCTTTTTATTTAAGCATTGGGAAACAATGTGCCCTTTACCTAGACAATTGAAGCACTTAACAGATGATTTTTTCCCTGAAGGTAAGATTGAGGTTTTGACCTTAGACTCTTTGGAGTCTTTGGCTTATTTACCCTTTTGAAACTAAAATTTATTTTCTTACTTTTCCAAATGTCTTGTGTAGATGACTTGTATGCAGTGTATTTTCCTTTACCCTTCTTATTTATTTGTGCTTTTACCTTTATTGCTTGATGATAAAAATTATTAAGACTTAGATATTGATGGAGTTCTACCACATCCTTGATCTCATGCCTAAGCCCATCTGGGAACGTAGCCATGGTGACTTCCTCACTTTCTTTCAAATTGGCCCTAATACCGCAACTTCCATTGCTTTATAATACTTATATACACTTTTTGAACCTTGAGAGAGCCTTTGTAGCCTATTATGGATATTTTTTAAATAACAAGGAGGTACATGACTTGCCCTTAGTATATGCTTCATTTCCTCTCACTCACTTTAGGGTCTATATCTCTCCTTATTAACCCTATCCCACTATATTAGGGCTTAATCACTAAACTCCAAGGCAGAAACCACACCTTATGCCTTCCCCTAATAAAAAGGCTTGAAAAATTTGTTCTACCTTGAGTTTCCAATCCAGGTATGCCTTTGGATTGTTCCCCCTTGGAACTTAGGCATTTTTACACTAGGTAGTTCTAGGGACTATAGGTACTCTCTTTCTCTTGTGTCTCTATTTCTAACACTACTCCTATGGCTCCTACCTCCTAGGCTATTCCTAGATGAACTTCTACTTCTAACTCTATGACTATGGTTCCTAATCCTATGGGTCCTATTGATGCAAAGATGGAAGGAGGTGGTTCTTCTAGATCAATGAAGGTTGCACTTTAGAAAAGGATGAAGGAGGAATAAAGTCAGTTTCAAGGTTGACTTGGAAGCGCCACCTCTAGAGGAGGATAAGTTTTTTCTCCGCCACCATGAGCTGCCATGAATGAGGAAGTTTCTTAACCCCAAGTTTGGTTCTAGAGGAGAAAAAAGGAGAGAAAAACTATCAATTCATTCAAATGAATCATCATATGCAAAATTACACAAGTGGAGACTTTATATAGGAAAAATGAAGGTGTAAAATGGAAGGAAGGAAAGGCAGATTTGAATCTGAATTAGGCTTGGATTTTAGCCCAATAATGGTGCCTTGTTCACTCCTTAGTGCAACCTCAAATTGGGTTAGAGAAAGCCCAAAAATTCTTAAGCTAAAATACAGAAAAATTGAACTCAAATCTTATACATATTGGGCCTACTAGTTCCTAGAATACAAAAAAGTACCTAAATCCTATTCTAATGTAACTAACTTAAACATCGTAAGTCTTTGAGATCACATTATAGATATTATTTGACCATCATTTTCTCTATGTCTTACATTTCTCATATCTATTCTCTGTCACTCTCTTAGTGATAATTAAGATATAAGCATACATTAACATTAGCCAAACAATATCTTCTTACTGGCTTTGCTACTCTACTTTCTATTATTAGGATATGAGCTCATTCATAGATGGACGTCACCATTTTAAATATTGAAGACCTAGTGTTTCATAATAGAAGGATTTATGGAGAACCTTTTTGTCTCCTTTTCAGTAGGACCTTTTTTCCCTCTGGATGTGCACAAAGCACATTAAGAGTAGTTTAACTTTTCACAAAAGTTATTTCTTTAATAATCTCTTAACTAATTAGGTTCATTTTTAAAAGCATTCAAATAATCATGCATGCTTAATTAATATTCAGCTAATATGACATGCACATTTAGGTCTCAATTTCCATCATATCATCATTCATACATGACCATCATACAAGACATATTTCATAAGAAGTCATCATAAGGTAATATTACAAGTTGACATAGCATTCTCAAGCAAATAATCATCTTCTAAATAAAGACTTATTCATTTTAATCTTGACATAAATTCTTGGGAAACTTAATCATTTATGCCCGTAGCATATTCAACTTTATTAGTTCATAAAATCTTATGAAGAATCACTTATAGGATCCTAAACCACTCGTCCTTCTAAGTTATCTCTCAACCTTTTCTTTTCCTAAAGGTTAAGTTGTTTCACATATTTTCATGAAAATCATGATGCTTAGAAGTTTCTTCTTATGTGGCCGAATGACACCTCTTATCTCATAACCCCATGATTTATTCTTATTCATCAATTTATGCATCTTTGAATCGAGCTTAAATCGTAATTATGGTTTTAACTTGATTTTACAATGTTTAGCTACCATGATATAATTGTCAACCTATCCCTTCCCAAATATTTCTTAACCATTTAATTCTTTCCATTTAAATAGTAATGGTTCTTAATAAACCATAATCAAGAATTTAAACTTATTTTCTCTTAATTACACAAAAGTGGTCGAATGCACATCTTTTGGTTCTAGGGCATTTTCGTTCAATTTTTTTTCTCTTAAGAGTTGATTTACATCAATTAAGACTTAATCTCATAGTTTATTCCATCCTTATATGTTTTTATAGATTTTACCCATATTTAACAAAAGTGGCCAAATGCTCCCCCTTGAGCATACAAGGTCATTTTCTCAAAATTCCTTCTCACATGATCTTTGTTTCATGATTTTGTGCACTTGTAACACCATTAACACTTAAATCCATCAAGGGTTTTCCTTACTTCTTATCTTAGGTCATGGCTAAGGGAATTCATAAGTGTCTTATGAAGTTTGTTCTTTTTTTTATTCCAAAATTCCAACTTACTCTTAGTAGATTTTATATCTATGTTCAAATCAAGCTTATGGGACTTATGGTATAATTTTTCATAGTATTTTAAGAGCCTTAAATTATGTGTTCATATCCAGAATTCTAAAAATGAGGCCTTCGAATTTCCTTAGTGAATTTGGTCAAGCTAGGGTAATTCAGGGATTAATTTTTCCTTAAGGGTATTTTGGTAATTTTGTATGTAATTTCTATTTTTTAAAATAATTCAAAATATGAGAAATTATCTTCTTAGGATTAGATTAGTCTAATCATACCGAGTTTGTCACTAATCAATTTTTACTTACTTTAAGCATGGTTAATTTTAATTAAACAAGGTTAATTAGCCTTAACCATAGTTAAAAGGATCTTTGCATTTATTATTTTTGTCTTCTATGCATTTAATTTGTGATGACTCATATGGTGAGTCACCACCATGTTTCTCACATGTAATTTTCATGCAATATGTGTGGATCCCACCTCTTAGCTTTTGTTCTGTATTTTCTTACCCTACCGACCTTTCAGGAGTATTTTTATAATTTTTTTCATTTCCTGGAAGGTTCAAAATTTATTCCTCTATTGTTTATAACACCTATTGGTTCATTCTAAAACTATTATTATGTCATTTACTATTTTTTTGGAAATATATTAACCACGGTGAAAGACAGAGTTTTTTAAGGGTGTTTTTGAAGTTTTCTGTCAGCTTTTTCACCTTTTTTTTTCTATTCCCTCTTTTTAACTTTTCAATCATCTTTGGTGCATTTTAATCCCTTTACAATATCTTTTAACTTTTATCTTAATTTTGCTACACCTTTATTAGGGTTACCCAAGTATAGAGGTATTTTTGTCATTTGGATGAAATTTTCTAATTTCATTGTCTTTTACTCTTGTCTATACTTTATTACTCATAATAGGTTATTTGTGACCTAAAAGGTTCATTATGAGATATTATAGATATTACACATTACCTAGGATAAATATTCTAATAGATCAATTAAGAGGAGTAACAACATTTTTTAAGATAGATTTGAAGTTAGGATATTATCAAATAAGAGTTAAACTCAAAGATATCTCTAAGACTACTTTTCAATTACGTTATGAACACTATGAGTATTTGGTCATTCCTTTTAGGATGGTCAATGCACTTGTAGTGTTCATTAATTATATGAATAAGATCTTCCATGGTTATTTGGATAAGTTTGTGATCATCTTTATAGATGATGTCTTGATTTATGCTAAAAGTCATGAAAAACATGGAGAGCATATCTGAATCGTGCTATAAGTTTTAAATGACAAGTAGTTACACACGAGGGCTAATAAATGCAAGTTTTGGCTAGGAGAAGTGAAATTCCTTGGACATGTGATCACCAAGGAAGGGATTTATAGGAAAGACCAAAGTCAATTTCCAAAAATACGAAGTTTTCTTACTTTGGTTGGATATTATGTAAGATTCATTGAAAGATTCTTATCATAGCTTTTTCACTCACTTGATTGACATAGAAAGGAAAACCCTTCATATGGATTGCTAATTGTGAATCAAGTCTTCAAGAATTAAAGAATCGACCCATTTCTGCTCCTATTCTAATTCTTCCAAATGTCAAAGAAGACTTCAAGTTATATTGCGATGCATTAAAACAAGGCTTAGGATATGTTTTGATGCAACAAGGATGAGTTTTAGCTTACACTTTGAGATAATTACAAACTTATAAAGAGAACTACCCAACACATGATCTAGATCTAGTTGTTATGGTCTCTACTTTGAAGATTTGGAGACATTTTTTGTCAATGCGAGGTTCAATATATTTAGTGATCATAAGAGTTTGAAAGAATTGAATATAAGGCATCGAAGGTGATTGATAATTTTGAAATATTATCTTTAAAATTATATTCCATCCAAGACAATCTAATGTTGTAGTTGATACTTTAAGTCGTAAATCGCTTCATGTTGTTGTAATGATGTTAAAAAAGTGGAGCTTATTGAGAAATTTTGAGACCTCAATCTAACAACATAGTTTCAATCAATGAGTATCATACTTGTAAGGATGACTATCACAAATGAATTCTTAAGAACAATTCAATAAGAATAATCAAAAGATCAAGATTTTCAAGATCAAATCAACTCATCCAATAAGGAAGAAGAATTTCAAACAAGAAATGATAGAATCATTGGATTTAGAGATAGAATTATGTTCCAAAGAATAAAGAACTGCAAGAGAAAATTCTTAAAGAAGATCACAAAAGAAGAATGATCATTTACTCGGATGCAACCCAGATGTATCAAGACTTGAAGAAACTTTTTGGGTGGCTTGGAATGAAGAAAGAGATAATTGAATATGTGTTAACTTTTCTTGTCTACTAGAAAATGAAGATCGAACATAAAAAATCATCTAGAGAATTACAATCAGTGGACATTCTTAAATGGAAGTGGGATATTATATCCATGGATTTCATAACTGGATTGTAAACGATACTTACAAATAACAATGCGACATGGATAATTATGGACAGATTAACAAAATGTGCTTATTTCTTACCTATTAATATGAAAAGTTCCTCAGAAAAGTTGGCATAATTGTACATCAAAGAAATAGTTTCTTTGCATGAAGTACCTTCTTCCATTATGTCTAATAGTGGTATAAAATTTACATCATGATTTTGGGATAACTTGCATCGAGCATTAGGATCTCAACTCTAAATCAATTTTGTATACCATCCTCAAATAGATGGATAAATGGAGAGAACAATCCAGATCCTAGAATACATATTAAAAGCTTTTGTTATGGAATATTAAGAAAGCTAGGATCAATTTCTACCGATGGTCGAATTCACCTACATCAATAGCTTTCACTCGAGCATAGGGATGACCCCTTATGAAACTTTGTATAGGAGAAAGTGTAGGACACCCTTATATTGGTATGAGATAGGAGAGAATGTGGGATTGGGACTAGAGATGGTATAATAGGCGATGGAATAAATTAAGATGATTTGGAAAAAGATAAAAACATTGCAAGATAAGCAGAAGAGTTGTTTGGATAAACGAAGAAACCTCTTAAATTTTAAGAAGGTGATCAAGCATTTTTGAGAGTTGTACCTCTTAACTAGGATTGGTAAAGTGATGAAATCTTAGAGAATTAGTCCTAGATATATTGGTCTATACCAAATCCTAAAGAAAGTTGGTTTTGTAGCCTATCAAATAGCCTTACCTCCTTTCCTATCAAAACTTCACAATGTGTTTAATATGTCCTAACTTAGAAATTATATTCTTGATCTTTCACACATCATAGAAACTAATTCTATAGTTAAAAAAGAATTTAACTTATAAAGTATTACATGTGAGGATCCTAGAAAATGATACTAAGAAATTATGAGGAAGAATGTTGAAGTTAGCTAAAGTTGTGTGAAATGAAGAAGGTGATATAACTTAGGAACTTGAAGAAAAGATAAGAGAGCTACATCCACATCTTTCCTACTAAAAGAAATTTTAGGAACAAAATTTTTATTTTGGGGGGAAAGATTATAACATCCAGCTTAAAAAATAAAATAAAATTAGGGCATATGTCATTTTCATGAAATTAACACTTGACACCCACTGTAGTGAAGTAGTTAAATTAGTAAAGCCAAATCAAATAAAGTGGGAATGCTAAAAATAAAGGGGAAATCTTTTGTTCATAGGAGTTTGAATAACTTTGGTCAAATTTTAGCCAAATTGATACTCCAGTTGAAAGATTGATCAAGTATGAGCATCCATAAAAATAGAGATTACACCGGTCTTCAATTCAAGGTAAAGGGATGAGACTCAAGCAGAATTAGAAGTAGTTTTAGGATTCTCTTAACTTTAGAATAAAATTTATTTGATCCTAAGAAAATTAAAATTGATATATGATGATGTTTATAATTTAGTTTTGAGTATACTTTGATGTTTGGTGTTGAATTTGGTAGTTAGTAGAAGTATTTAGATGTTCTCAAATATGTTATTTTATTTCTTCATTATAGATCACAACTGTGCTTATAATTAGCACGATCATGCCAATGCTAAATTTGATGAATTTATGGGTTTAAGAATTTAGTACAACTGTGCCAAGAAAAAATATATATGAATTTCTAAGTTCTAGAGTTTAGCTTGGTCGTGTTAAAAGTTAGCACAACCATGCCAAATAAATTATATAAATTCATGGGTGTTGAGTTTAGAATTACAGTGCTAGAAGTTAATATGACCTTACAAAGAAAAATCATAAGAGTTTTTGGATTTTTGAAATTTAGCATGGCCTAAACTAAATTTAGCTCAGTCGTTAAGAAAAAATTTAACATTGTCATGCTGAATTTTAGCACAATCATGCCAAGAACAAATTTAACATAATCATGTTGAAATCTAGCACAGTTGCTGCAAGAATAAAATGAGAAAGGCTTGGCTAAATAAATAAGCAAGCCTTGCTAAATGAATGAACATGCTATGCTCACGCATGCTTTAACCAAGATCTTGCTAAATGATGAAGATAAAGATGAGCAAGAAGAAAGGAACCACATGCATGCTAGAAAGCAACATGGTCTTACCAGAGATCAACACAAATGTGTAAAGCATGAAGAATATAATTGTATGTAAGAATCCACCCAAGCATGCAAGAATAGGAAGATAAGGTTGTGCAGAAAACCTATGGGGCAATATAAGATCATGTATAAGTTAGATACTGAGTACGAACATACAATTCATTTGATGATTGAAAATTATGTATGCTTATACTGAATAGACTAAAAGTTCTAAAACACTAGCAGTGTGTGTTGTACTTAGGTAAATTAAATTTATGAATAGAATATAAGGATCTATTTTAGTGCTTAAAGATTGTATATTAAATTCTAGAACTTCTAAGAGAAACATATATGTGGATTGAAGTATTATAAATGAGATAATGAAGGGAAGATTGAAGCCTCATACCATGTAGTAATAATTTGAATTTCATTTCGAATAAAATTGAGTAAAGTCGACATGATAAGTGGAAGAGGACAATAAAGTCCTAACTTTTGAAAAGAAGGCAAGACCTTCTATTTAAAATGATAAATGGAATAAATTGATTCTCATGTATCATATATATAAAATGTTGTTTTAGAAATATTCAATGTGGGGGATAATCTGCAAGGCCTTTTAAGTGGGACAATTAGAAAATCTAAGGATCAGCTCGCATGGAAATAGACTATAATTCATGAAAAATGAGAAATTTTGAGTCTAAGGAATGGGTGGGCTAGGTTTGAGCCTTTCAATGGAATGAGTTACTCCCTGTAGCCAAGACTGCTCTGATCAGACTTAGCCGTCTCTACAAGATCATGAAGACTATCATTACCAGTCGAATAATAACATGTTTTTTAGAAATGTGAAATGTGAAATATGAAATGATAATGATGTTGATGTTGATGATGATGATGATGATGATGATGATGATGATGATGATGATGATGATGATGATGATGATGATGATGATGATGATGATGATGATGATGATGATGATGATGATGGTGATGGTGATGGTGATGATGGTGATGATGATGATAGTGTTACTGAAGGTACACTTTGATTTAAGAAATTGGATCCTGATACCCCCGTTGTTCTGATAAAGTGATAATGCTTTGGACTCACATGTATATGCATATCATAGGGATAACCAATTCCGAAATAATGAAGATTATTATGGTATGAAACACAATAGACCTCAATTATCATCGTAGAAACTTGTGAAAAAAATGCTAAAATAATCTCGCTCATATATTGCATATTATAAGAGTCTTTCTTATAGTTCTTTCTAGATGCCAAAGAACTTGTATGTTGTTTATATTAAGGTACAGTACAATATACTACTCCTTTGTACTTTTATTTGATTGAAAAGTTTCACTCCCCTACTTTTATGTTTATATGTTTCTATGTATGATGTTCTGACATGTTAGTGAGGCTATACAATGGATATGTCTTTACTACAATGTATTGGGGGTAGATGAAGAGAATAAGGAGTAGGTTCCACACCCACCCAACATTAGGAAACCATCTCGATGACAAATGCATCATCTTCATTTCATCCTCTATCATGAGTTTCAATGATGATTCTTGCAAATGTTACAGTACCCATCCATCAAGAAGTATATTGTAGAAGATTGATTCCAGTTTTTTCTTCTAGTTCAAAATCATTAACGGACACTCCTAGGTATCATGTACCCTCTCTTGTTGTAGTGGACACTCCTGAGGTTCATGTTACACCATCCACGCTTGCTTCTTAGGAAATACCACGTTATGGTCAAACTATAAGAAGGTCGACATTATGACTACTTTTTTAGATTGCTTCTCGACACATTGAGGCAAGTCCTTCTCATGTACGTTCAAGTCATCCAAAGAGGAGGGAATACGATGATAGAAGAAAGGACAGAGATGAAGGAAATGACAATGATGATGATGATAGAGATGAAGACTTATCAGAGGCTTCACACTTTTCTATTAAATTTCTATTATTCTTATATTTTGTATCATCTTATTATAATTCTCTAGATTATCTACATTCATAAAAATATTAAATTATATATCTTAATAATAATGTAGGTAATCTTGAAGTTAGGACAAAATCAGTTTTTAAATATATTTTAATTTTCCATTGAATTCTAATTATTGTATTTTTCAATAATATTTTTATTTTAATATTTTTTTCTATTTTTTGTTGTATGATTTTTTTATCTAATGCATCTAAAACTAAAAATAATTTATCTAAATTAAATAAAAATATAAATATTTTAAAATTATTATTATCTAATGATAAAGAGTAAAATAGTTTATATAGCATAAATTAAAATTTTATATTTTTATTATATAAAAATAAAATATAAATATTTTTAATTTTTTATTAAACTTACATCAATTAATCTATCAAATTGATGTTACACATTTGATTACATGGATCAGTTTAAAATAATTTTTATTTAAATTAATTTTAATTTTTTTTATAATAAATATGTTCCATCGAATTATATCTACCTATTTTGAGTGATATTTTTTTTATATTTTTATAAATTTGAAGATAGCAAACACCGTTTAATAAAGAAATAATAAAAAATTATACATATTTAATGTTGATTAAATGTAATATATTAAAATAAAAAATTTATAATTAAATTTTTTTTTAATTTTTTTAAAATATTTTTATTTATTTTTATTAAAATTAATGTTTACATCCTCATTTAAAAAAAATTATTTAAAATATAATTTTAAAGTATGGAAAAAATATTCATATCCTTTTAAATTCAAAAGTACAGTAAAATTTACTTAAATATAAAAATATCATACAATTTTATTAAATATATTATTAAAAAATAAATTTAATTTATTTTAAAAAATTATAGAATTACGTAAGATTTAAAATTTAATAGTTGTAAAGGATATAATATTAAAATTAAATAAATTTTAATATTATATTAAAAATTAGATATAATTTATTTTTAAAACTTAACTGAAATTTTTTATATTTTTAAAATATTTTAATTATAATTATGATATTAACTTATTAGATTAGAGTTGAACGAAAAGAATAATTATAATTATATGTTAATATCATAATTATAATTATGATATTAACATATAATTATATTTTTATAATTATAAAATATTTTAATTATAATTATGATTAAATGACTAATTTATATTAAGGATAAATTTGAAAACGAAAAGAATAATAAAATCTGCCTACTTCCATTGACCTCCTCCTTACGCCGATCTCTTTTGGGTCCGAGGTTCAGCATCACTTTCTTTCCGTACCGTAGAAAATGGCGAAAACTGATGATCGTCGATTCTTCGAGTTGAACACTGGTGCTAAGATACCTTCTGTTGGTTTGGGCACTTGGCTTGCTGAACCCGGTGTTGTTGCTCACGCATTGTCCACAGCTATCAACGTTGCACCCTTTAAACTCACTACTCATTGTTATTCATTCCCTCCAATCATTTCTCTATTTTCTTTTTCTTTTCAAAATCCATACCTACCTTTTTCCTTCTGTTTCTGCTGTGACTATTTACTTTATGGTTTTGTTCTAGACCTAACCAATATGGTTTTGGAACAAAGATGGCTTATAGTGGATCAATGTGACAATGTCAATGCAGGCTGGATATCGGCATATAGATTGCGCGCAACTCTATGGCAATGAAAAGGAGGTTAGACATCAATGTTCTACTAATGTCATGCTATTTATTTTTACATAATCGAATGTGTTTACATCATTTAGAAGCAGAGATAAGCTCATAAGATGATAAGAATCAAGCTGTTGCTTTTCTTCTTTCTATTCACTATAGAGAAGCTACTGAGGGCCATGCTATTGGCTGCTGTTAAGGCACATGGCTCAAAAAAATGTCTAATACAAATTGTAAAATGGAATTTTGAATGCTCATTTTTATTGCTTATCGAGGTTTCCACCCCCAGATGGAGCTACGGTTGGGAGCTTAATGTGAAAATACTAACAAAGAAATGGAGAAGAGAGTATGCATTATGTATTCCCGATTAATTACATCAATCACACAGAATGTTCATTGTTTAGCTGGAAATGAGATGAGAAAAGTGTTGAGAGCTAAATCCGTCTTAGGACCATGTTCCCTGGCAGTGCTCATGATGCATCTAGTGTCAAGAAGGGAACCTGCCAGGACGGAATGGAGAGAATGCAAGTAAGCTGAGATGTTAAGTTATTCAAATATTATGATCCTTCATTCCTTCTTTTGCCTAAAAGAATGAGAAACTGCAATGTGAGCAATTTAAATGCTTCTGTTAGTAAGTCTGCGTTAGTATCAAACAACTGTGAGCAGGTTTAATCACAGTTCTATATATGCTCAGCTTGTCTAGATTCATGCTCTACTCAAATTGGATTTGTCTATCTTAAGAAAAACAAGTAGTTTCCTCATTTACAAAATGTTCATTCAGAAGAATAGCTCTGTTACACCCATAAATGGAGATGGGATGCATATATCCGTCTTTCTTCCTCCTCTTTTGGGGCCACCGGAGGCCGTTGCCCTCTTTTCCTCATCCCTTTCCTGCTAACATTCTGTAGAATAAAGAAAGAACTAACAATCAACAACTTTTGAGGCCACAATAACATGCAATTCATCATTAAGTATGTTGGTTGTACTTGTAGAATTAAGTTTTATAGTGTTACAGCTTTTATCATCTTTTTTTCTACTACACTGTTAGGTGGTACTCTCTCTATCTATTAACTTATTGTAAATATCATGTAGATTGGTGATGCCTTGAAGAAGTTGTTTGCCGATGGTGTTGTTAAGCGTGAAGATATGTTCATTACCTCCAAGCTATGGTTTGTCCATTTAATATTACTTCTCAATATTTGTATAACTATTTTATTGCCAAGGTTATATATGCAATCACTTATAATACGAGATTTCTTTAGTGTCTTCACTCTTTTTCCTAATTCATACTTAATGGAAACATAAATATGTGAGCTTTCCAATGTATTTCTTGAATTATTTTATTTTAAATTTTAAGGGATTCTTCATTCGAAGCTGTCAAATTTGATTACATGATCTAGGTGTGCAAGATAAATCATTGATCAAGTTATCCTTGTACAGAAAGAGAAGTTCTGAGATTAGAAGCATGGATGATTTTTATCTTTGCAATTTGTTGTTCAATTTTTTCGTGTTTTTAAATTTTCGAAGTTTCTACTGGTAGTCCTTTTCTTGAATCTGGACATAACTTTCTCATTATCTTTGTATCCACCAAATAAGCCATCTCATACTATAGCCTACAGTTCTGCCTCTTTTCAACAAAGGAATATTTTGATCATATATATAATATATTATTGGTTAGATGCTTGAACAATTTTTATAAAATGGGAATGACTCTCTCAATAACATCAAATTCTACAGACTTCTAGGGTTTATTCAAACTGTTCTTGATAAATTGTTTTAAAAAATCATTACGTATATTATCATTTTGATGTCCATAATTACATTCTTTGCTATCTAATTTTATTTTCCCGTCTTAGGTGTACTGATCACTTGCCAGAAGACGTTCCAAAGGCATTTGATAGAACATTACAGGATTTACAACTGGACTATCTGGATCTATACCTTGTGTGTAAATCATAAATTAATTTCTTCCTGCATCAATTCCTACTATGTTTGGATTCTTATCCAGTATCACTGAAGTCACGTAATTGTATTAGAACTTTCTTTTTCACATGTTTATGTTCTTCTAGATTCACTGGCCAGTCAGCATGAAAAATGGGCGACTTACCAAACCTGACATACCTAGCACATGGAGAGCAATGGAGGCACTCTACAATTCTGGCAAAGCAAGAGCTATAGGGGTCAGCAATTTCTCTGTAAAGAAACTTCAGGATCTGTTGAATGTGGCACATGTGCCTCCAGCTGTTAACCAAGTGGAATTGCATCCTTCATTACAGCAGCCAGAATTGCATGCCTTCTGTAAATCCAAAGGAGTGCATTTATCTGTGAGTATGCAAATTTAGGGTAGTTCATAATAATTATGTATGTTATATATGTCTGAATATAAAGGACTTGTAGGATTATAGATATAGTGAACATTTCGTAACAACTTCAGTGTGACAGAGAACTTTTGCGATTCTGAACTGCAATTCTGCTTAGGACAAAACTTACGTACAATTCTGCTTAGCACAGTGTTTTTAGTGCTATTTTTCAATTCAAATTAGAGTTTCACCTCTGAGTAATAAAGGAGCACAGGTTACTAAGTTTTAAATTGACGTTTCACCTTGGTAATCCACACACAATAAAGGATAAAATTTAAGTTAACAATTCTTACTAAGCTGAAACTCCAATTATATAATTAGAGAATAGCACTAAAAAAGCACCTAAGCAACTGCACCAATGTTTTGTCCCTCTGCTTACTACTTACTTTTATCATATGTTCTTATTCAGGGTTATTCACCACTGGGTAAAGGCTACAGTGGGAGTAACATTCTTAAAAGTTCAGTTCTGCACACAACTGCAGACAAGTTAGGGAAAACTTCTGCACAAATAGCTCTTAGATGGGGACTACAAATGGCTCACAGTGTACTTCCCAAGAGCACAAATGCTGCGAGGATCAAGGAAAACATTGATCTATTTGGCTGGTCTATACCTGAAGATTTGCTTGCTAACTTCTCTAAAATTGAGCAGGCAAGTCGTTTCATGCAATATTCTAGTCACTCATGTTTAGGAATAGCTTAATTATGAGAAACAATCTAATTTTTTCTTCAAAAGCCTTGTCTCATCTCAAGTTAAAAGGTTTTCTTTCTTTGAAATAAGCTGATCCAAACATGAAAATGGATCCTCGCATGTCAAACTTTACCATGAGATGGCCATGTTCAAATCTTGTGTCTATCTCTTTCTCAGTAGACAATAAATAGGTAGGACTCATCTAATATTTACAAGAGAGAGTTGCAATATTTAAACTTGACATATCATGTGCATGAAAGGATCTATTAATTTACGTCTACATGTTTGAGCATATGGGACTGAAAGCATTTTTATTTTTCGTATATTATTTTAATTGCTATAGAATTATGATATTTAAAACTCAATTTATGTGCCAAGACAATCCAAGTATTTTAAGAAACTTCAGTGACAGCATGCATAATTGGTCTCACTTCAACTCTTCAACTTTCTGATTTTCTGACGCAGGAGAGATTAGTTGCTGGAAGTGGTTTTGTTAGCAAGACATCTGCTGGGTACAAAACAACTGAAGAACTTTGGGATGGGGAATAATGGGCAGGGTTCATGTTGGCCATTGTTTTATTCAATCCCCAGCTTAATGCAGAATGAGCTTGTCTTTATTATTGTTGTAATAATTTACAATGTACTTATAGTTTTCGAAGATGTGTTATTGGAGTTTACATTAATATTTTGACATTTTGAAATTCAGTCGTTTGGATGTTGACATTAGGATATCGTATTTCGAGTTGAAATAATTATTCTATGTTTACTTAAGTTTCGGTTGCACTTGCATATTATATTAGAAGGATTATCTAAAGCCTTCTAGATGATCACAAAGTTAACCTTCAAATTTTCGTTTCATATCTTGGTAATTATTTTATGATTAGGGTCCATTTGATGAACAGGATACGATATAATATTAGGATAGAAATAGAAAATGGTAAGAATATACTAAGATACCATATCATTTATTGTATTCTATATTGGTTATGTATTATGATAGGATATAATATGCAGTAAAAGCAAATATATTAAAATTAGATGTTATTATTAAAAATATTAATAGTAATAATATATTATAATAAAAATTATCATTATCATTATTATTATTATAATTAATAATAATAAAAATATCATTATTAATTTTATTAATATTATTATTCTATTTTTATTTTAATATTATTATAATATTAATATATTAATATTATTATTAAAACTCACAGTAATAATATTATTATTTTCTAATTTTTCAAAATTAGATATCATTATTATTAACATTATATTAAGTATATTTTAATATTATTAATATTATTACTTTATTAAAAAATATATTATCCTATTATATTAGTTTTAATCGAACTTTAAGATAACAATTATATTAAAATAAATAGATAATAGAACATTTTAATGGTAAAGTAAATATTAAAAATAAGATAATAAAGGATAAAAAATTTATCATATCCAATTAGTTATCCCGTTCTCCAAAATACACTTACTCAAGTTTTTGTTGCACAAAATATTCTTAGATCCTGAAACATTGCTACTTGAAGCACTTATCAAGCTGTGACTGCAAGCATATAAACCTCAAAATATCTTAGGTTCGGTATAAAATCGTAAAAAAAAAAAAAGAGTTAAGGAAAAATTAGCAAAAAATGGGATGAAAATTTACTTTAGTATCTACTGTACTAATTATTTAATTAAAATAATTAAATATTTAATTATTTATGATTACTTATTTAAAATTCAAAATTATTTCTTTCAATTATGAGGAAATTGTGAGGAAATTAAAAATTAATTATTTAATTAAATAGTTAATATTTTGAACATTCGATTGTAAATTATTTAATTAAATAGTTAATATTCTGAACATTCAATTATAAATTATTTCTTTCATCTGAAAATTTAGCAAATTACTTTGTAAGAATTTTATAATTTCAAATAATTTAGCAAAAAATTATATGTTTAACAATTCATAATTTTTCAAAGTATACATAATTTCGAATAATTCTACCTTCTAACGAGATAAGAAATATTTTAGATTTACATATAAATTAAATATAATAACTTATTTTTCAACAGTGTACAAAATAATTAACAAAATCAACAAATAGTAAAAAACTAAAATTTAAGAAACTTATGTTAAACTAAAAATTTCGTAATCAATGATTAATAAAGGGCATATACAGACTCTAACCTATGTGTATCATTTTTTAATTGCGAATGCCGGGACAAGAAACGAAGAAAAAGAGAATCTACTACATCAGGGACGGAAGATTTTGCAGTGTTTGTTTCCGACTTTCTATCATGTTTTCGGTGCCGAACAAAATAAAATTAATTTTTCTGTCAAAAAGTATTTAAATACACTCATTTTTGTTTAAATTTTTTCAACTTAAAAGATAGACAACATATATTACATTAATGTTTATTTTAATTCAAATATTTTAAAATATGTTTTGTAATAATTTTTTATATAATTAATATTCTTTAATTTTTATCTATGTAGATAAAAAAAACACAAAAAAATACAACTAATATTATTAATTTTAAAAAAATTAATTTATTTTTTATAAAATTTAATCTTATTTCTTTTTTATTATAATTTTAACTTATCTCCCATTTATTAATAAGACTATATATAAAAAAAATTAAATTCATACTGTCTTTAAATAACTAAATGGTTATATAAGAATAATCTTTTTACTTTTTATCTAAATATCTGAATAAATAAAAATAAATATAAGTAATAATTAATTTTAAACATTTCAGATCAGTTTTATGAATTTAAAAGATAAAATAAATATTTAAAATTTTAAAATTAATAATAAATATTTAAAATTTTATTATATCTTTTTAAAATACAAAATATATTAATATATTTAGAATTATTTATTTAACACTAGATGTGACAAAAGGCCGGATAGGAGCAGATTTCATGCTAGGCAGGATAGGAACAGATTTCATGTTTTTCAATACCGTAATGGAAAAATTAAACTTCATTACCATCTTCATTTGAGATAGAAAAATAAGTTATACATCTACCTCCATTTTTTTATATTTTTTTAATTATTTCTTAATTTTATAATTTTATAATTTATTATATTTTTAGCTTAATTAATTTTATAATAATAAAATATTTTTGTAATTTAATAATCCGAACGAATTGCGGTCCTAATAAACTCAAATTTTTCGATCGAGATGAACTATTTTATTTAAAATATTTATAAAAAATATTTGATTTTAAAATATTATTTAAGCTTTTTATAAAATTAAAATTAATTTTTTAATTTTAAACAAAAAAATTATTTAAAAAATATAATTTTATTAAATTATATCATAAATAATAAAATAATAAAATAAATAAATTATTAAAATAATTATAAACTTATTCATATATTTTTAAATAAAATATATAAATTAAAATAAAATATACAAATATGATCTTTATATTTAATACAATAAATTAATTTAAATAATAATTATTAAAATTTATAATTAATAAAAATTTTAATATAATAATTATAATCTTATTTATTATTTTATTTTCATCAACTAATATAATAATTAATTTTATTCAACATTTCGGCTTTAATAAAAAGTTTTCAACTTTTAAATGCATGTTAAGTAACGAGAGAAATGTAATTTTAATTTTTTTTTTGAGTAAATACTAAAAAAACGTGATAAAAAGTCAAAAATAAATAGAAGAGATAGAAAAAATAAGTTTATCCAAAATTGATAGAATTGAAGTTTAATAATGAATAAAATCAGGTTAGATTGAAAATAGATTGGTCAGATCTAAATAAATGGATATATAAAAATAAGTGTGATCAAGTTTGGATTGTGGTTTAATTAACCAAATTTAACCAAACCGATCTGTCCTCTATATATATATATATATATATATTATTTTTTATTATTTTTCTATTTTTATTTTTAACTTGGGTTTTGGTATTCTTCTGATGACCTAATCTTATCATCCAATCTAACTTAATGTTTAACCTAATTTTCTTTCTTTCATTTGTAATTTTTAGAGACTCTCAATTACACTTACTTACTTACCTTCTGTTGTCTTTGTGTGTGTCATTGTGTTGTCCTCGACCTAGTGTCTTCATATGATAGGGCTTCTAGTGTTTAGCGTTTGTCTCATTGTCTTCTTTGTTTTTCACTTATTTGAAAGTTTTCTTCATCTTGTACTTCTCCAACAGCATCGCATCGTATATCTCCATTTGTTTTCTCTAATGTCTGGTCTCTACTAGGGTTTTGGAGGTTAAGGACTTAGGGTTTCTTCATTTTTGTAAATGTCCCTTTCATGCATACAACTACCATTAAAGAAGGTAATGAGTCGATTATGTGAAGATAATGTCACTAATTTCTTTATTTTTAATTCTAAGGTTTTATTTTTTACCATAATTTATATACTGATTTATTTACTTGGTTTTGTTTATTGTGTGTAGTGTTTATGTGTGTACTTTTTAGGGTTGAATCCCCTTGATTTGGCCTGATACAATGGATGTTAGTTTGTGACTATTACTACTTAGCCACTGAGATTCGACTCTGAAGGATCCTAAGTCTCTTATCCTGGTTTTCTTTACAAAGGTAAATTAGTCTAAATTTCTTTATAGATAAATTTATTTATCTTATTTGCGCTTAACTGTTTATTATACTTATATTTGTAATTTATCTAAATTATTTTGCATATGCTATATGGTTCAAATTAGATTTATGGATGGTGAACAACTTAAATGAAAAAGTATTGATTCCTCTTTTGTGATATGATATCTTATTTGTATTTTCTATTTTAAGATTATATTTTATTTTATTTTAATTTAATATTTAATAATTTGTATTTGTGATTCTAAGTTTTGAATTGACTAATTTTTTTGTTCTGTTGCATGTGCCTAAAGGGAAATTGGTGAATTTGCCTTTTGAAAATTGAAAGAGCCAAAGTTAGCATTACATCTTGCCATCTTTTATTTTCTTTGTCAGGTTCTATTAATTTATATACTGATATATTTTGATAAATGTATGATAATGATTTGGCTCTTATTCTATTGCTTATTATTGAAATATGCAATGATGACTTGGCTAAGATTGATCTATACTCTTAAGTTACATGTTCCCCAATACTTCTTTGGTGTTTTCTGAGGCCAATGCATGTTTAATGAATAATGTTTGCTGAGATTCTAAGATTCTGATGTATGATCCTTTTTTTCTGGTTTCTGAGATTATATAAATGAAACCGTGTTGTTGAGAATATATCATGTATAATCTTGTGTGATACTATTTCTAGTCTATAATGCTTAAACTAATAAGCTCCCTCTTCCTGATCTCTGATTTTGTGATGTTTATCTGAGAATGTTTTTTAACCTTCCTCTTCCTTTTTAAAGTTATACTCTGATCTCTAATTCTATGATGTTTATCTGAGAATATTTTTAAGCTCCCTCTTTCTCGTTGATGTTATACTCGGATCTCTTAATCTGTGATGCATATCTAAAAACTTTTTAAACTCCATTCCGATCTCTGATTCTATGATGCTTATCTGAGAATTTTTTTAAGCTCCCTCTTCCTCTTTGATGCTACACTCTGATATCTGATTCTATGATGTATGTCTCAGAATATTTTTTAAGCTTCCTCTTCCTTTTCCTCTTTGATGCTATATTTTGATCTCTGATTTTATGATGCCTTTCTGAAAATTTTTTAAACTCTTTCTTCCTAATCTTTGATTAAACTTTTTCTTCCTGATCTTTGATTCTTTTATATCTGATTGTGTATTACTTATCTAAAAAATTTTTAAACTTTCTCTTCTTAGTCTTTGATTTTGTGATTCCTTTCTCAAAATTTTTTGACACTCTCTCTTCCTAATCTCTGATTCTATGATGTTTAACTGAGAATATTTTTAAAGCCTCCTTTTCCTCTTTCATGCTATATTCTCATATATGATTGTGTATTACTTATCTGAAATTTTTTAAACTTTCTCTTCCTGGTCTTTAATTTTGAAATGCCTTTCTAAAATTCTTTTGACACTCTCTCTTCCTAATCTCTGATTCTGTGATGTTTGAATAAAAGTGTTTTAAAAGTTTCCTCTTCCTCTTTCATGCTATATTCTGATATCTGATTGTGTACTTATCTGAAAATTTTTAAACTCTCTCTTTTTGGTCTCTAATTCTATGATGTCTTTTTGAAATTCTTTTGACACTCTCTCTTCTTAATCTTTGATTTTGTGATGTTTAACTGAGAATGTTTTTAAAGTCTCCTTTTCTTTTTTTTCATGCTATATTCTGATATCTGATTATGTATTACTTATCTGAAAAAATTTTAAATTTTCTCTTCCTGATCTCTGATTCTGTGATGCTCTTTTGAATTTTTTTTTACACAATCTCTTCCTAATCTCTAATTTTGTAATGTTTAACTGATAATGTTTTTAAAGCCTTCTCTTCCTCTTTCATGCTATATTCTAATATTAGATTATGTATTACTTATCTGAAAATTTTTAAACTTTCTCTTTCTAGTCTCTGATTCTGTGATGTTTTTTTGAAATTCTTTTGACACTTTTTCTTCTTAATCTTTGATTTTGTAATGTTTAACTGAGAATGTTTTTAAAGCCTCATTTTCCTTTTTTAAGCTATATTTTGATATTTGATTGTGTATTACTTATCTGAAATTTTTTTAAATTTTCTCTTCTTGGTCTCTGATTCTGTGATGCCTTTTGAAAATTTTTTGATACTCTTTCTTCTTAATCTCTAATTCTATGATGTTTAACTGATAATGTTTTTAAAGCCTCTTCTTCCTCTTTCATGTTATATTATGATCTTTGATTTTGTGATACCTTTTTGAAAATTTTTAATCTCTCTTCCTAGTTTCTAATTCTGTGATGCTTATCTGAGAATGTTTTTAAAGTTTCCTCTTCCTCTTTCATGCTATATTATGATCTCTGATTCTATGATACCTTTCTGAATTTTTTTTACTCTCTATTCTTGGTTTTTGATTCTGTGATGCTTACCTTAGAATGTTTTTTAACATTCTCTTCCTCTTTAATGCTACACTTTGATATTTGATTCTGTGATATTTAATTGAGAATGTTTTCTAACTTCCTCTTCCTCTTTAATGCTATACTCTGATCTTTGATTCTGTGATGTTTAATTGAGAATGTTTTTTAACTTCCTTTTCCTTTTTGATGCTACACTTGGATCTTTGATTCTATGATGTTTATCTGAGAATGTTTTTTAACTTCCTCTTCCTCTTGGAATGTTTAAATCTAATCTACATATATGATATTTTTTGATTGAGTATGCATTTGGCCAATGATGATCAACTAATGTTGAATGCTCCTCGCTTATTGTATAATTATTTTGAGATCTAATTCTCATCTATGATAAATGAACTTGATTGGGTAGTGATGTGTGCTTGAGTTAGATGTTAGTCTTAAGCTGAGCTAGAAAGGTGACAAACTTGGTAAGCCAAACATATCGTAGATGGTAGTAATTGACTACGACTTCTTCATTCTAACAGTATAGGACAATCTAGTCAACCTCACCCATCTTTAATATTGAACAACCATCAACTGTGGATGTTGGTGGAAATCCATAAACAACAAATGAAGCTGTTGTTCCTGAACAATCTTAGCCAAACATTAAAAATTCCAGAAAAAGAAAGCTAAATGCAAGTGGAACTAGATTCATTTCACATGTTTGGGACCATTACAACAGGTTTCCTCTAACTGAAAGTGCTACACCTTAAGCTCTTAATAAATATTGTAGCAAAAGTTTTTATTGTCATCCTAAGATTCACGGCTCCTCCTCTATATCTTCCCACCTTCTAAGATGTCCAAAGTATACTCATGTTATTAGTAATGACCCTACTTAAAGAATTTTATCCTTTAGGTCTAATAAGAATGGAGAGTGTTCAAATTTGCAATCTATTAGCCAAAGATTCAATGTAAGAGTTTGTAGGAAGGTTCTTGCCACCTTTGTCATCCTAGATGAACAACCATTTAAAATTATGGATGGTGAGAGTTTTAAACTCCTTTGTAAGCAACTGTAGCCTCAATTTAGCTCACCTTTTAGACACACGCTAGTAAGAGATTACTATCAATTGTATGTGGATGGGAAAATTAGATTGAGGACATTCTTTTGGTCCAACATAGTAGAATTTCTTTAACAACAGATTGTTGGACTTCTGTCTAGAACTTGAATTATTTGATCTTAACTGCTCATTTTATTGATAATGAGTGGAATTATAACAAAAAAATAATATCTTTTTCAATAATTGCTAACCACAAGGGTGACACAATACAAGTAGAAGAAGTGTTGAGAGAATAGGAAATTAAATATGTTTTTTCAATTATAGTTGATAATGCTTCTTCAACTAAAAATTAGCAACCTGCATTTGATAAGTTGGATTTTAAGAACCCTAGTTTTAGGGAATACTTTAGGGCAGCAACTACACCATCTAATTTTGATTGGGAGAATACTAGGATGTTCATCAAGTTTTTAAATTTTTTTTATGATGCCACTAATGTTTTTTCAGCCTCTACTCATATATTAATTCATGCTGCATCCCATCAAATTTCTCTTATTTATTGTGAGTTGACTCGAGCTTCTATGAATCTGAATACTATTTTTGCTACCATGGGATATGAGATGAAAAAAAAATGATAAGTATTGGGGTCAGGTTATTGATACAAATAACCTTCTTTATTTTGGAGTCATGCTTGATCCTAGGTTTAAGTTTAATTATGTTGAGTGGTGTTTTCGTGATATGTATGCAATGAGAGTGAGTTTGTTGTAGAGTTAGCCTTTAGTGTGAAGTTGAATATGTCTAGACTTTGCCGATGGTATGCTACTCTCCATGATCAACAACATAGCCTTATTCAATCTCAACATTCAATTCAGTCTAATTCAGTTGAACCCACCCTTCTTTTAGTTGCTAGCCATACTTCTAGAACTAATGTATTTAGACAACATCTAAGGGGAAAAAACTCAATTGATGCGAAAAATGAACTTAAGAGGTATATGAGTGAATAATGTGTAGATTATGATGAAAATTTTGACATCCTTTTATGGCGAAAACAAAACAACTCCCGCGCCCCCATATTGTCCACCTTAACTAGAGATGTCTTAACTACTCTAGTTTCCACTATGGCTTCAGAGAGTGCTTTCAGCATGGGGGGAGGTAGGATGTTGGACACCTTTAGAAGTTCCCTATCCCCTCAAATGGCTAAGACTCTTATTTGTACTAAAACATGGTTAAAGTCCTCCACTCAACACCTCAAGGAGTGTCTGTTTAGTGAGGACTTGGAACTTTCAGAAAAAGTATTATCAAGTACTTTTTATTGCATCTATCTTTTTGTTAATTCATTTATTTTTTTTACTGTTATTATTCATTTATTTTTTACTTGTATATGTGCCTCACAATTACAGCCAAGGAATCTTGGTTGAAATAGAAGAGTAAAATATTAAAGAATCTTCCTTTCTTAATTATATATTTTACATCAGTTTTAATATTTTTAACTATTGCATTTTTTGTTACTCTTACAGCATTCTAGATCTACCATTTTTTTCTTTTTGAAGTCTAATTTTTGACTCATTTATAATTCATGATTTTTAAATTTGTCCTTTTCATTAGAGTTTATTTTGAAATGAAACTCACAACACAAAGTGAAAAACTCTATTGAACTTAATTGTAAAGTAAGTTGATTTCAAACATTTAATCATCTTTCACTATTTCTATTGATTAAGACTTTGTTACCTATGCTTTATCCAATATTGTCATTTCTGTTTATTTTTGTATAACAATGAAAAAATTTGGATTAATAATGCGTAAGTGATGAATGAATGAATCAATAAATGGTGATACTTATATGCTTCAATAACAACATATGTGGTAATTGAATGACCTTCTTCTTAATTGTTATACACTTAGGTTATAACTCTAATTTCTGTTTATGTATGTCCTTCACAGTGAAAACTATTAATTCAATATTCATGACTTTCTACCGATGTTCATCATTGATTATGCTTCCATTGGTATGCTAATTTCTAATTATAGTGGTTTTTTATTCATTATAATCTTCAATATATATTAACTAATTTTATTTTATCTTTATTTTGTAAATTTTGCAGATAATTTGTGAATGTACCTATACTCCACAAAGATGTTTTATGTAACGGTCAAGTATCAACATTTAGTATTTATTGATAAATTGTAATTGTAAATTAATTTTAAATTTTATATAATTATGTTTTATTCAAAAATGATGTGTAATGTTATGTATTATGTAGATTAAGTTGAATTCAACATTATTTATATATGATATTCTGCCTATAGATAAATGGACAATAGAATTATAGATTTAAGTATATTTTAAGTTGATTCAAAATTATACTCATATACTATAATATATAATTTTAAAAATTGATCAAGTAAAATTTAAAATTAAAATTATATATTATTATATGATATTTTAAAAGTTATTCCGATAAAAAATTTAATTTTATAAGTTTATAAACATTTTAAAATTTATTAAAAAAATTTCAATTTTACAATTTTGTAATTTTTAAATATTAAAATAAAATATAATTAATCACTTATAAACTATTTATAAAAATAAAAAATAATTCAAAAAGTATTAAAATTTAAAATTATAAATTTTTTTTTTGCTTAGCTCATATTGTAAAACCAATATGACTTATCTAAATTTTTTATCTGCTGTCCGCTCAATCCGAAATCTGACAAACTCAAATTTTTTATTGGATAAAATCGGCCCATAGATATATAAAAAATGGTTTTTGGCGGTTCTGATTTTGCTATCCGAACCTGCCGAAACCGGCAGATGCCCACCCGTACTAGAAACAAACACCGCAAAATTCCCGCCCCGAGAAAATTACTGTAGACAGTTTTTCTTCCATTATCATTCGCATTTCACTTTGGCATCCTAATTCTTAAACGTAGCAGAAGAAGCATCTTCTCGTTAGGGTTTTGTTTGGATTGCGAGAAAAAATGTCGAACGAGATTCAATTCTTCGGACTCAACACCGGAGCCAAGATCCCTTCTGTTGGTTTGGGAACTTGGCAGTCCGATCCTGGCCTCGTCGGTGAAGCTGTGGCTGCTGCTATCAAGGTTTCTTTCAGCATTTTTTTTAGCTTATGTATTTCATCATACCAAAGATTTAAATCATGGCTGCGGTTATGTTGCAACCTTTATAAGCCAAGTGAGGTTTATTGCCACAGTTTTGATGCATACTTTGGATGATGAAGTGCGTTTATAACCGTTCATTTGAAAATAATGGTTGAGATTATAAAGTGCTCTTTGAAGGTGTAAAAATCTCAACTGTTGATTCCTTAATTTACTACTATAAATGAAGTTTATCTTCTCACTGAAGAGATGTCAAAATTGATTATAGTGCTTATCACTTTTGAGATAACAACAGCCGCATAACATAACATGATTTACGGTTTAAAACCTTGAATCATACATTTAGTTATATTAGGTTGCGTAATGCTCCTATAACTAAGTTTTAATCTTCACCTCATTGTGCTGTTTCATGGAATTTTCAATTTTGGAAATTTGCATGTTGGGGAATTTTATGAATTACAGTCTTGTTTGGCGTTGCTGGTTTCAATATATCTTTCTTCTAGTCATGACAAGAGGATTTGGTTTCTGGGTACTTGGGTTTATTCTTTGCCAAATTCTGTTTTCGGTGGTTTCACTGTCTCCCAATAATGCTTCTTACCAGTAATTTACTTATAATTTGAAATCTCTAACTGCTTTATACATGCAGATTGTGTTCTGAAACTGGTTCTTGTTTGCTCTTGCATTGCTCGAAAGTTTCCTTTCTCTGGATCAGGAATAACTTGTTTGGTACTTGTAGTGAACATTGGGTTTGCCTCAAGAATCTTTAGTAGCTCCTGTGTGTTAATTTAAAAGGATTTGGCACTAGGACAATTTTAAAGGATTAAGCACTGTCCTAAGTTTGGTTGGAAAGAAATGCTAGAATCTTTAATGGGCAGTGTATTTCTATCGAGTTCTGTTTGGTTGGAGTAGTTTGTCTATCTTCTGTGGTTTTCTACTCATGGTCTTTCTAGGATGGTATCTTTGTTAGATCTACAGAGACTGGCCTGCCTAGTTGCATGTTACTTGTGATTAGTTTCTTAATTTTATTCCTTTAATTTTTGGTCATGGTTTGAGTTAGGATGTCTTATCCTCTTGTGTTTGTACCTTTCTCTACTATCTAAGTAACTCAATAACAAAAGTTATTCTCTGTTTTTTAGTCCATCTAGTTTCAGTTTCCCTCTTTTTACATGCATATATAATCTTTCATCATCTGAATTAATATTAATTTTTGCATTTGTTCAATTTGGAATCCTCTTATTCAATATAATTATGCTTGATTGATCAATTTGATGTAGGTTGGTTACCGCCACATTGATTGTGCTCAAATCTATGGCAATGAGAAGGAGGTAATTTTCCCAACTAGGCGTTTGTGTTGTGTTTGTTTGGTGTTACGTTATCTTGATTCAACAACATAACTAGCTATTTGAAGTAAATGACTGAAAGAAGTATTGGTCATGCCATGTATGAAGGAAATGATTAATACTTTCTGTTGTAGATTGGCTCAGTGTTGAAGAAGCTGTTTGAGGAAGGTATAGTGAAGCGGGAGGATTTGTGGATTACCTCTAAACTCTGGTTTGTTTTTAGATTCTAGATTAATTAGTTTGTTTTTCATTTTTCAGCTATATTAACAATGCTGGAAGATTCATGTGTCTGATTATCTTCACTTCACCGTTTAAAATTCAAGGTTTAAATATGATCTGCAGGAATACTGATCATGCTCCAGAAGATGTACCACTGGCATTGGACAGGACTTTGAGAGACTTGCAACTTGCTTATGTAGATTTGTATCTTGTATGTAATAATATCACTCAATCTCCAACTGTTTGGTGTTAAAAGTTTATGCATAATTGGTGATTTTATTACCCCCCTAATTCCTCTCTGCAATGAACGTTGATTATCTTGTCTGGGTTTAATTGGTTTCAAAATTTGGAGTGAAAATGAAATTGAAAATATGGATTTCCAGGGAGCAGCCTTTCGATGTGGAATTCCTAATTAAACTGTGAACTTTTATTTGATGGAAAATTACTTTCATAGTCATTGCTTGATTTATAATAGAATGCATGATGGTTTGGAAAATGCTGTATGCATAATCCTTTTCTTTTCTAAATTATTCTTGCAGTACTGTAGGGAACTAATTGTTAAACCACACATCTCACAGACTAATCCACCGAATGTATTTTAGTTCAGAGAGTCTAAAATCTAAATTAGCACTTCCTGCATATGCTGCCTGTTAGACAGCTTTTATTTTATTTATTTTTATTTAGTTTTTTCCTGATAATACATGTCGGAATTATTTTTCAAAATTGGTGTATTAATAGTTAATTTATTTATGACATACTCAGTTGTTAACTGATTGTTCTGCCTTTTCAGATCCACTGGCCTGCACCAATGAAGAAAGGATCAGCTGGCTTTAGGTCTGAAAATCTTGTGCAACCAAACATACCTAACACATGGAGGGCAATGGAAGCACTCTATGACTCTGGCAAGGCTCGGGCTATTGGTGTAAGCAATTTCTCCTCCAAGAAGCTGGGGGATTTGCTGGAAATTGCTCGTGTTCCTCCTGCTGTCAACCAGGTGGAGTGCCATCCTTCGTGGCAGCAGGACAAGCTGCAGACTTTCTGCAAATCCAAAGGTGTCCACCTCTCTGTAAGTTCACACAACTCTAAACTCTTGAATAATCTATATTTGGTGTCTGCACATCATGTGGCTATTTTCATAAAGCCAACCTTTTTTGTTGTCATGAAACATTATTTGTGTCTAAATTTTTCTACTTGCAAATGTGATCTTTTAATTGCATTTGTTTAGGGATATTCACCGTTGGGTTCCCCTGGAACAGCCTGGCTTAAAAGTGATGTCCTTAAGCATCCAGTTCTAAATATGATTGCAGAGAAACTAGGCAAGACTCCTGCACAGGTAGCTCTGCGCTGGGGACTGCAAATGGGCCATAGCGTGCTTCCCAAGAGTACAAATGAAGCAAGGATAAAAGAAAATTTTGATGTTTTTGACTGGTCTATACCTGATGACTTATTTGCTAAATTTTCTGAGATTCAACAGGTAAGTATTTGATGGTTACCCGCAGTCTTTCTAGTTAAGACCTGAAGATATTAATTGTATTTATATTAATTCTTGTATATTTGTAATAACTACCTGTGAAGCACTAAAACTCAAACTAATATAGAAAATTCTTTACCATTTAATTCAACATATACAAGAGATGATTTCTGATTCAACTTGCGAACCCTATTTGTTTTTACATACTATATTTTTGGGATGGAGTGTTGGAATTCGTTAAATGAAGCTTGCTGCTTGTCAGTTGATTAGTATGACACTATTAGGTCTTTACTTTTATGGAAGCATGGTCATGTTTTGACACTGGTTGTTGTTTTTGCAGGCAAGATTAATCAGGGGTGACACATTCGTCCATGAAACTTATGGCGTCTACAGATCTCTTGAGGAATTTTGGGATGGTGAAATCTGAGCAGTCCGCTCTGTGAATTTAATAAGTGGATGGACAGTGGAGTTAGAAGGTCTTCCTGTCTTTGAGTGTAGGGTTCTGGAAAACTATGAATTGGTGGACTCCTTTAGTTAAATTCACCAAATACTGGTTGATTGTGGATCAGTTTTTATCAAATGCCTAGTTCGAGACTTTGCATTAGGGGTGTAAATCAATGAGCTATTTGTGAATTATTTGAGCTTGACTTAATAAATATTCAATGAAGTTTGTTTAATTAAACAAACTCAAGTGTGTGTAGATTAAACGAGCAAACTGTTTGTCTCTTCTTTTTTAGGAAATTAGGATTTACTTAAGTGTGTCTAGATTAGATGTTAAAATAGATTATTTTAATAATTGGTTACATGTAAAATATATATTTATTATAACTCACTATATAAGTTAATTGTTACATTCCAAAAAACAACATAAGATTTAAAAAAAGATAATTAGAAATAAATGTACAAAATAAGAAATAAAATTATCATAAATTTTATGCGTTCATAAAAATGCTAATATATCTTAAATGTTAAATTAAAACTCTTAAAAGCACCTTACAATATTGAAAATACAATGCTGTCTTAAAATATAGAATTTTGACGAAAAAGCTACTTTTTAAGGCATTGAAGCAAAATTCATAATTAAATAATTATTTTAAAAATACAGAATATTGAATATATCGATCCAAGATATTTTAGAAATAGAAATGAGCTAGGAAATTTTTTTAATAATAAATTAGAATTTTAAGCAGAAAAAACAGCAATTAGAAAGAAAAATCTAAACCCATTTTAGTGTATCCAAAATAGGATTCAAGAGAAAAATAATAATTTTAAATACTTAATACATTTATTTCAGAATATAATTTAATTTATAGAAATTTTTGGATATTAAGTATACCAAATTATAGAAAATCAGCAGATAAAATAGTATACTTAGCAAGATGTTTAATTTAAATTTTATAAAAATACAATTTATAATTTTACTAATTTATTTCATAAATTATATTATTTTAATAAATGATTTAGGATTATTCAAATATTTTAAATAAATAAATAATAACTTATTTTGTTAAATACAGTACAATATAGTATTTATTATTGGAATTAATTTCGAAATATAAATAACAAAATTTCATGAATTTTTATATTTAAATGAAGTTTAGAAGTATATAAGAATATCACAAATCTTTTGATGAAATTTTAGAGAAAATAAATTTATATAAAAAAAATTTAATAAATTTTTTTACAAAGCTAGTTTTAAATGGCCTAGAAAATTACATATCTTTAATCCGAAATTTATTTTGATAAATTCTCATTAGGCTAAGATGTAAATATATTTTATACTAAATACATATCATTTACTAAATAAATAAATTAAGGAACAAATAAATTCCTAAGCATCAGAAAAGAAATTCAATCATAAACTATTAAAACTAGATAAATTATACTAATCTAATCCTAATAAAGTATTCAACCATTTTTATTTTTTTTTTGCCTTAAACATGGGCGAGACTCTCAGCTAGATCAACCACAAATAGACACCTCATGCTTAGGGAAAAGTCAATGACTGAACTTGCAAGTAACTAAATGTAATAAGTAGATCAAAACTAAGTTACTCTCCTAGTTGAAAGCTAAGCAAGATTCACCACATGTAGCCACCACTAAAGGGAGCTGTCCAGCCTCAAAAGGTAAATCTCTACTGGAACTCTCCTTCAGTTTACACCTCACACGACCAAGATAAAAGGGAAAAATAAAATTTCAATAAAAAGAGAATTACTATGTAAGCTTTGACAATTTTTCGTCGAAAAAATTATAGCATGCCACGAGAGTCTTCTAATCACAAACAAGCCTAAATTTGATGCCAGATTGGGCCTTATCCGATCAAACAAAATCATCAAAGATATAAGTAACACAGTTCTACCAAGATGCTACCAGGTAAAATAAAATCTGGATGAAAGTTACACTAAATATTTCTTTTGAATGAATTTTTTTTTTAAGTATTAGGAACATGATCAAATATATTTGAACGTAACAAAACTTTTAATTATAAAGAAAATACACTAAAACAACCTAGAAAAATGGCAAAGTCATTAAAAGTCCTAAATTCAAACACTTTTTAAGGAGGAGGGGATAGTTTAATTTTATTCTTAGCTCCATAACATAATTAAAAATATTTTTGGCCTTCAAACCCTAAAATTTACTTCTAATAGAGGCTAGACAAATATACAACATATATTTCAAAGCTATCTAAAGATAAATTACATTATATTAAATAGGATAAATTTTCATTTAAATTTGGCTTATAAATATAATTAAAAATACCTAAATTATGATTTATTAAGACGGAAACCAACCATTAGAATGTAGGAAAAAGCTTGAAATAATTCGGATTCCGAGAATTAGAGCACAATATATGCTAAGGACAACCTATTTTCACCCTAGTTGAATAGAAAACTAACCCTTGGTAAAGTCTTGTGTCTTCACGACCAGAACCTCGGTTAACACCTTGAAATTTTACAAGTTTTACATTCTTATTCACCGCAAATAGTGAACCAATCTACTAGGATAACACACAAATACCAAACACCAAATCTACACGTGCTAGCCGAACCTCGAGTGTTGCAAGAGTAAGAAATTTATGGGTTATTATGCCTAAGTTCTTCCAGCCTACTTCAACCGTCCTTGGTCTTCTTAATGTCTTTTCTCAATACTATTGTTCTTATTTTGGCACTAAACTCTTACCTCATGCTTGGCTGAAATTGGTTGCCTTCTGGGTGTTTTGTTTGCAAGAGTAGTTACTTTCTTACCATAGATTTCTTAGAAGCTTTTAAGTGAAGATCGAATTTTTAATGCTCTAAAAAGGAAGTTACTTCTGAAATATTAAGTCTTAGGATATGTAAGAAAGGCAACATTAAGTCTTGGGATATGTAAGGAAGTTACTTTCTTACCTCCTTAGCTGTATTGTTTGAGTCATTGTTACAACCCATAATCAAGATATGAGTCAAGTTCTTAATACACCCAAATAGTGGCTTCTTCATTCTAGGATAAAAAAGACAGTAGTTGGCCAATATTAACAATAGGGAAGTTATATGGTAGGACAGCTAGCACCGGTTATTACATGTGCATGGCCATTGTTCTTTTGATCATCTTGTTATTTTCCCCATTTGGAGGACATTCTAACTTCAAGGTCCGCAATATACCAACGCATCTTTGGCCATGAATTTGGTCATTATGATCAAGATATATAGATGGCCAAAAAATGGGGACCTAGTCTCATTAGTAGTTCACAGTTGATTTAATTGCATCCAATATCTGCATTAAATGAGTGACAGAAGCTTGTATCAGTCAAGAGCTCTTCACCATGACACATACAAATAAAGAAATAAACAAAAAATCAGCTGAACAAACATGTTACCTTATTTTTGGTTGGCATGTAGAAAGGTTCAAAAACCAGAGGAAAAGGAGTGTCCAGACCGCAAATTCTTGCTACAGGGGCTTCTAACTGTACCACAAAAGAGTGACAGGCTAGAGAAACTTAAAGGCATGTATATATAATCACTTCGTTCAAGCTTTCATTAAACAGAAGTATGTGCAGTTTTACACTCTAAAACAACAACCAAGTGTTAATCCCTCTGCGTGGGGGCTACGGAGTTGTGGGGTAATAGTTCATTATGGAGGTTGGAAACTCCAGGGTTTTTTGTTAAGAGGTTTCTTGTCACAGGTTGTAGCTATCGCTGACAATATTTCTTGACTCTGATAAGTTTTCTTTGTTACTTTTCCAGTTTGGCTGTGAATTTTGTCTTTTACTTGAAAGCTTGCTGAAAAGGCTAATGAAAATGAACATAGCCCTTTTGTTGAGAGTAGAAATAGAAAGTGAAAAATCTGCAGATGAGATGAGAGTATTCCTCAATCCTTTGGGCAGGGCTTACAATTGTATGCATAGCCCCACCTATATACAAATATAGACTCTAACTTTCATATTTTCCTATCTTCTCACATGTGAATATATGATGTTATGCTATAAACTCATGGTATACATGAATATATATTTGTCTGTTTAACTATAGGATAGGGGACACTGGTGGAGATAGCAATAAAATCTGTCTCCAAGCCTGCTGGAAACTATGCCCTATTGGCCTAAAGAATTTGTACATTAAGTTACAAACAAAACATTCAAGCATACCCTTGAGAAGCAGCGCTCAACAATGGAAGCCGAGATTTCAGCACCAAAACCTCCAGTTACAGGAGCTTCATGACTAATCTACAAAGTGCATTCAATGCAACATGTAAGGTAATATCCAACCAGGGTGCAGTATTATTCTATAAAATATATACTCACAAGCAATCGTCCTGTCTTCTTAACTGAGGCCTCTACCGTTTCCTTGTCCCAAGGAATTAGTGTCTTTAGATCTATCAATTCACAAGAAATTCCCTCCTGCAGAATCTCATAACAACATTACAATTTCAGAAGAGATAAAAATGTAGATTTTTTTATACAAATTGAATTCCTTAAATACAGGTAATATATTATCATAGAAATGGAAAATTGTAATGATGCTTTTTTACAGAAATAACAAAACTTGTGTTCTAAATGCATAAATTACGAATTGACATCAAGTACTTTAAAAGAATATCTACTTATAAGTCACTTGAAAATTAGACTAGAAAACCAGTGAATGGGATGCTCTTAATGGTTATAGTTAGACTCCCTATATATGTAGTTAATCCTGATGAGTTAGGTCAAGTACAAGTACAATATAAACCGCATCGTAACTAATTTGGTATGCGGCATTGACAATTACATTATGAATTCATACGATTGAAAATGATGATGATTCAAACCCAATCAAAATTAATCAAATCACAATTTCCTCCGGAACAGAGGATGAGTTCCGTGCAGGCTGGAACAGAATTAGTTATTTTCCTACTCCCCATGAAAAATGAAAAATATAGAATACCCCCAATCCAAACTGATGCTACTCGGCTGCATTAGACAGCAATGGCCACCTTGACATATGTCCATTGACTCGACATAAAATAAAGGACCTATCATTTGTTGCCTATTTTCCCCTTATTTTTTCTTGTTCAGTAGTCCCAGATATTTTGGATACGTAATACTAGAATTTGTTTGCACTAATGAAATTCTGCCTAGCCTAGAATTTACGTCATAAATAATTTGCATGCATATACTTTAAGTGTGATAATTTTTTTTATGCTATTTGATCGTATATCTCAATTCTATTTTTGTCCTAATTTCCTATATCAAACATGGGAACTGGACCAGTTTCCTTTCCAACCCCAATGCAATCAGGCATACTAATCATTAAATTCCAATCTAATTTCATTCCTTGGTGGAGAAAGATAGAAACAGTGAAAGAGAAAAAAGAAAAGAATTTTATTGAATGACTGAAATTCGTAGGCTATTCAAGAGAACCTAGACTCTCTTCACACTCAGAGTACTATCCATTCTCCAAATGACAAGATGATCTCTCACCACCTCCCCTCTTATTTGTAGGCAACATGCCTTGCTTAAACTATCTCACCTAACGAACTCACGAGTGGCTAATCAATTGTAACTAACTACTAATTGAGGTTACCTAACAAACTAACAACACATACCAAGTGTGTTAGGTTGCATCAGGAGAAACTCTTCAGCTATGAATTTCCCCCATAACTAAAAGTAAACACAAATATGGTGTAATGCAGAATACATGTTTTAACCGCTTTCAATTGTAATGCAACAGCTGCTTACTTTTTCTGCATCTAGACAAGCTTGTTCCATTATAGATAATTGAGCTCCCCATCCAACGAGCGTAATATCACTTCCTTGCCGAATTACCTGAATACACATTTCAATATTCATCAGCATAAATGTTTCACAAAATAATGTATAAACAGAGTTAAGTAGAACTTCTTTTTCTTCTTTCACTAAGTGCGACTTGTGGTGTACCTCAGCCTCAGATAAAGGCAGCATGTAATCATCCTCTGGTACTTCCTCAACAGCCAAACGATAAAGTAACTGAAATCAACAATCAAATGATTAAAATTGCAAACACATACTAGAAATCGGCTCACATCATTCATTAAGGTTATTCTGGTAGAATACAACCTTTGGTTCAAAAAATACTACAGGATTTGGATCTCGAATGCAAGATAGCAATAACCCCTTTGCTTGTCGTGGACTTCGAGGGATGACCACCTATACAAGAAACTATCTTGAGGCATTTGGGAAAAAACTGAAAGAGAGAAAGTTAAAAGAAATTTGGTTCTCCTAAAAGAAATGAGTGATATGCTATAACTTTCAAAATTGCTAGACAGTCATAAATTTCAGCAGGAATTATCCAAATCTATGCATATGAAAGGGAAGGGATTGGCAAAAAAATGCTTGTTATTCAATAATAAAGAGTACAAAACCATATATATGCCATTGACATGTGGTCTGTTGGGCCTGACCGGATAAAGTATACTATTCAACTACAACATATAAAATTCTAAAAAACCTAGTATAAATATCATGTACATTAATACTCTCCTTTAAGTTAGAGCATACAAATTATATTTACCCTGCTTGTTCCAAATGAACCTAATACGGGGATCCCTAAGGGACATAGTGAAGGTCAGCTAGCCAGTTATTGATTCTGATACAGCTAGTAACAATACAACCGGAAAGCACCTTTTCTCTAATATAATGACAATTCACCTTGATATGTTTGGTCCATTTCAATGTGTATTTATACCTTAACAATTTCCATCTAGTCAGATGTTATAGCAACTTAAGAACTAGTCTACAACCTTTTTGCAATGATTTACAGTCATTACTTTCCCTCCAACTTTAATAATCTTATTTGGATCAGAGTGGTTTTTTATTATGCATGGATTTCAACTCTTGCCATAACACATTGGGGTTAGAATTCAAACATGTCTATAGTCTATTGAACTGCCAAAATATGAAAGCACCATACTTTTATACCAGGAACATGACAAAAGAAAGCTTCAGGGGATTGAGAGTGGTAATGTCCACCATGGCCCACGGCTCCATAAGGGGCTCTGACTGTTAAACCTATAGGAACGTGTGAAAAATTTTAATGCAACAAGTGAAAAGTGAGACAAGCCAAATTTCAACATTAAAGCAGTGAAAGAAATTTACCACCACAATTAAATTGGTTCCCACTCCGGTATCTGAATTTAGAAGCTTCATTGACAATCTGGAAACCAAAATTGGTCAATTACTGATAAAAAGAGGCTTTTACTAAACTAAGCCATGAGGAAGGAAGCATGCCTGGTCAAAAGCAGGAAATATGTAATCTGCAAACTGGATTTCTGCAATGGCTCGATTGCCCTGCCATGTAAAATATATAAATAAGCTTAAACTCATATATGAAACAAAATTAATTATATCAGACTGTGGTGAGGTTTGATGGTAAAACTATAAGTGAATTATTTTAACTTCAGACACACCATGGCTGCTAGACCAATGCCAAAGCCAACAATACCCTGCGAATAGCATTTCAGTGTAAATTTTTAAGTCAATGCTCAGGATATACAAATTACAGAAATAATTAGAAAGATACATTGCATAAAAAAAGAAATACATTGAAATGAGCAATCAAATTTTTTGGGTAAAATTTCCAAGGAAGATTCCATCAAACCATGTTCTAGAAAATGCTCTTTCTTTATTTTTCTTTGCCCCCTTTGAATAGAAGGATCTTTGTCTTCTCTTACGATAAGATGTCTACGCATTGGACAAGAATACAGCCAAAATATTCCTTATATGGTTTAGGTAATTCTCCTCCTTTAAGCTAGCTTTCGGGAATGAGTTAGACCTGGCTTTCTAATATGGTATATCAGAGTCCACCCAGTCTTACTGTTAGGACCATTTGCAGATATTTAGTCCTACAAACTTTACACATTAGATGATGTCATACACTGGTCAGTAGTATGGCCAGAATACTCCTTGTAAGGCTAGGGCACTCCTCTAGGAATATGCCTAAAATGCTCCTTATAAAATTGGAGAATCCCCCTCCCTTAAACTAGCTTTTGAAAGTTAGTTAGGTCTGATTTTCTAATTTCTTGGAATTCTTTCGAAGAATTTACTCATGATTTGCAAGATTTTATAATCATATTTTCACTGTGCTCTTAACTTTAAAAGGATACATGGAAGAATGGGAAGAGAGAAGGAAAAGAGGAAGCAAAGAGGCAATGTGAAATACATAAATAAATACCTGCTCACAGAGAGGAGTATTGAAGACCCTCTTTTTACCAAATCGGTCTGCTAATCCTGTTGTGCAACGAAAGACCCCACCAAAGCTTACATCCTCTCCAAAAACATAAGCACTGGGATGAAATTCACAAGAACATAAGGATGTACACAAGATATTTATGTTATATGAAAAACAACTTATAATAGTGCAACTGATAGAACTTTAAAGTTGGACATGTACCATAGAAACTTCATATCAGTTTCAGTTTGTCAATTGATAAATAATAAAAGAAACAGAATCATACAACTTTTTAAAGATGCTAAGGCATCATACGTATATATAATATATGAATACTTGAATAGAGTAAATAGAGTTTTCCCATTCAGGAGATGAAATACAAAGCTTCCAACAGCAACCTTTGTGAAAAAAGTTTGACATTCATCAGACAACCCACAATTCCATTAAATCTCAAAATAGTGTTATACACAAGGAGTTGAGACTTGGGGGTTATAGCAAGTAGCTACTATTTGTAATCTTCATTATCGAATCCTACAATTCATTTTCTTGGTACCAGCATAGAATAATTGAATGCTTCTTGAAATGAGGTTAGATATCACAGTTTAATGTTTATTTCCCTCTTCTCCCACTCTAACCTTTTTTTCTTACTATGATTTCACGGTTTGAACTTTCTATCTCATTTTAACAAAATAATCTTATGTTTGTTCAATCTTATTTTAAAGAACTGATGGCTTGTTTTTTCCAACTTCCTGGGAGTGTTTTCTTTTCCAAAACAAAAATAATTATTTTCTAAGATTGCTGAACCAAACATGTCATAGAAAGGGGCACAATGCAAATGATACACACCAAAAGAAAGAAAATTGCAAAAACTAAGGGCATTGAAACCATTTCATGGATTGATTTGATTTATTAGTTACAAAACTTTAAAAAGACAATCCAGCTGAGAAGGGAAAAAGCAAAACATAAGACAACAACTCAACACAGTTTGGAACAGCGATTAATCAACACAGATGCAACAAGTACATTGAAGGCTAATAAGCTTCCAAGTTTTATGGTGTACGCGTGTCCACATATATAGTATAAGGTAAAATAAATAAATAAATAAATAAATAATGACACTCACCGAGGATCATTGTCCAAAGCAACGTGGAGAGCCTGATTAATTGCAGAACAGAGATTCAATGGTTTCACACCTTGCTCAGCAGCACCCTTTAGAATGGAGGATGAGGTGGAGGTGGAAAATCCCCTCTTGGAAACCAAAGAGACCCATCTTTCAAACTTCCTCACACATGTAGACATGCCTATTGATTATGAGAGAAACTTGCTTACACCCAAAACCTATTTTAAAAACTTGAACTTGCTCAAAGTTATTCTCTTTTCTCTTCAACTTCTGAATCTTGGCTGTGTAAATTTCGCGCCTTTACAACTTGAAGCACTTGAGTATGCCTAGCGGTTCAAGAATTTCGTAGCTTGCTCCCTGGAGCGTACGTACGGGGAAGATGAAATACAACAAAAATTAAAAAAAAAATTAAGAGATGTATTTGGATTATCTACGGTTCTAAAACAAGGGGATAAATCTCAAACATGAATGAAAATTGTCTTATTCTGTTGTTAAAAAATATAAATAATAAAAATCGCCTAAGCAAAGAGAATCGATCAAGGGTCAACTGTTGCTCGTACAGTTATTTTTTCACCGCCAGTGATGCTTAATACAAATTGGAAACAATGAAGAAGAAGCAATAAGTTGGAGCTGTAATCACAGTAACGTTGTTTGGTTTCATAAATTGGAGTTAAAAAATAATATAAAGCAGATAAGGTCTTATGTGTGTTTGAGTCATCGTCTCTACCCAGCGCGGTAACCTACATATCTAATAATATAATAATAAATAAAGAAAGAAAACACGCTTCTGTTGGTTTCTATACTTTTTTTTTTTTGTTGCCAAATTTATCATTTAAATTTAGTATAATTATTTACTCTCATAAATAATTGAAAAATTATTTAACCATTTACTTTTATTTAAAATAAAAAATATTACGAAAATAAAAATACAAAAACATAGACATCGCAGTACTTATCTTTTCGTCAGTAATAATAATAAGTATATATGCATTTCATGTCTGTTCGGGCCTTCATGGTAGGAATTTATATATATTTTATCTTTTTTATAATATTAGTAATTAAAATATTAAATTTTCATATTATAAAAATTATATTTATATTATATTACATTATAAAATTATTTTTAAAATAAAATATTTGTAAGTATTCAAAATTTGTTACTAATTCAAATATTATAAAATTATGGTATTAAATAAATTATTTAAATAACATTAAAATTTTATTTTAAAAATTAAAAGATCAAAATATGAATTATTTTATATATTTTAATATTTACAAAAAAGTTAAAATCATAGATATTTAGAAGAAAAGCTAAATTATAATACAAATCTTTAAAGAATTAAAAAAATTAAAATATTAAACGATAATTTAGAAACTTATTTATATATTTAGGTATTAAATTTTTTTCTTTATATAATAAATAATTAACAAAAAAAATTATATTTACCTATCATTATAAATAATTAAATAATAAAAAGTATAACCCCTTATTCAGAATTAACTAGTAAAAATAAAACAGTAAATAAAAATATAATTATTAGATTCAAATTTAAATATTATAATTTTTAATTATAAAATTTATAATTTTATTATTTAAATTAAGAAAATTATATAAATTTATTTATATTTATTTTAATGGTTATATATATTAAAATTGAAAATTTGATGATTTTATTTATTTATTTATTCTATTATTTATGATGTAATTTTTAATAAATAATTTTTTAAATTAAAAATATTTATTTTTAGTTTTTATAAATAAATTTGAAATGATATTTTTAAAAATATAGTATTTATTTTATCTTTAAAAATTTTATTAATAGAAATTAAATGTTTTATTATAATTAATTTTAATAATATATTTAATAATAACCATACGTATTTCATATATGTTTGAGGTAGGAATTTATATATATATTTCATTTTTTTTATAATAATATTAGTAATTAAGTATTAAATATTAATATTGGAAAAGTTATATTTATATTATATTATAAAAAATTATTTTAAAAATAAAAATTTATTTCTCACTAATTTAAATATTATAAAATTTTGGTTTTAAAGAAATTTTTTAAATAACATTAAAATAGTATTTGTAAAATTATAAGATCAAAATATGAATTATTTTTATAGATTTTAATATTTACAAAAATTTAAAATCATAAATATTTAGAAGAAATAGTAGTTTATAGTATAAACCTTTAAAGAATTAAAAATAAATTTATATACATATATATTATATTTTTTCTTTCATATATAATAATTATTAAATATATAATAAATAATTAACAAAATAAATTTCTATTTACTTATCATTATAAAATAAATAAATAACAATAAGTATAACTCCTACTCGAAAGGAGAATTTCTAGGTAAATAATTTTCTTTTTATTTATTATGTAAAAAATATTAAATAATCTTTATTCTTTTAAAATAATAAATATATTAATTCTTCATTTATTACTTCTTTTACAAAAATAGAAAAATAATATATAAAAAGATTTATTAAAATACATAATAAATTTTTAATATTAAATTATATAATAATTTAGTATAAATAAGAATATTAATAAATTTTCTTAATTTGTATACAACAGCCACCTTAAAGTGTCAAAAGCAAAAAACATTCAGCATTCATATTTTTACCCGAACTTAAGTAAGAGTCCACAAGTAAAGCATGTATTATTCTTTAATGAAAAGCAAACATCTTAAGATCTTTGAAATTTCGTCTCTTCAAGTGATGCATTAGATGGGCCATCGAACATTTCTTACTTGTCGGCAAAAAAATTACTATTTTTCTGGGAATGGTTAAAGGCGAAAGGCGAAAACTCAAAAACAAAACAGCCTAAAGACAAATTATTATTGACAAGAATATAAGATACAGAAGATTGTTTGTAACCTTAGCCAGTCATATTCTGATTCCGAAGTTTGGAAGTTCTTAAATTACAAGTACATAGTTCCCAGAGAAAATATAATCCTAGTTGATGCTGAACTGCAAACATCATTTGCCTTTTAGCCTATTTTTGGTTTGAGCATGGGGCAAAAAATTAAAGTAGTGTCTTAAATTGAAAGAATAAGACTTTGAAACTTATCCTGTGATTAAGCAAAATTCTGCATAACCGGATTATTTTCCTACTCTTGCTGTTTTCCGAGTTTTGAACCCTCAATTCTTTTATGTTAGAATTTTTTATTTTAATTTAAAATTTTATTTAATAATAATTTTAATTTTATAAAAATAGTTAAATGAATAATTTAATATTTTTTATAAATTTAAATCATTTATTATTAATTTTAAAAATTATTACGTACATATATTTATTAAATTTTAATTTAATTAATAAATAAGAATAGAAATAAGTTATGTTATTGAAAAGAATCTAGGATCTGTTTAAAGTATAGTTTTTTTCAACTTATTTAATAAATAAATATATTTAGATGTATTAAAATTTTTTTTAAAAATAACAAATCATATTGAAATTTGTAAATAAAAATTGTTTAACCTATTTAAATATATAAATTTATTATAATTTATTTTAATATATTATAATATTATATATATTATATAAGATATAATATATATATATATATAATATAAAAATTAATATATAAAATATAAAATATAAATATATATTATATTTATTTTAAAATATTAAATTTATAAACATTTTTAATTGTATCTATACGCAAATTTGTAGGTTTTTTTAATCATTTTTATATATAAATTTTAGATTTATTTATCAACTTTTTTACATTGTAAGTTTTTATGCAAATTCATAAACTTGATTTACTTTAAATGGATCAGACTTTGAAAATGAAAAAACAAATTCATGACAAGTAATAAATTTAGGTTGAGACCTTAAAAGTTTTAATCAAGTTAGACCTGAACATTCAAAGGACATATATTTTTGTATGAGTATGGAAAAAAATAAGATTATATATTTTTTTTTATAAAAGGGCAAGATTCTTATTCATTTCTATACACTCTAACTATTCTTAATTTCATCTAACTATTCTTAATTTTATCAAAGAGAGGGTTATGATAAATGGAGAGTATAAGTGGAAGATTCTATTATTAACATGTACATTTGAATACTAAAAAAGATCATGTGTCTATCGTAACTGGAATTACAACGAAATGACGAACGCTCTCAAAATTTAAAAAGAATTAGTTTTGATTGTGGAGTCACCACCAAATTTTATTTTTAAAAGAAAAAGATTTGGAAAAACCTTAACGTGAGGAAAAACTCTAGGTTCGGGAGTCGGTTACAAATAGGAGAGGTGTTAGGCACTCTACTCCCCTGTTCCAAAGAACGACACCCTTAAACTAAGTGTGTGATTTATTTTAAAACTATTTGATCCCTTTGATTAGAATAAAAATAAACAGGCCTGTGGAAGATAGTCTGACACGACTTGATCGTACCCCTACGTATTTCCTGATGCAATGGGAAATTTAAGGCTATGTAGTTCTGGTTAAGAAACCTGATCTCTTGGGAATAGAAAAAGGATTTTAAGTAAAATCTGAATTTTTGGGAATAAAGTTAATAAAACCACGATTTCCCAAAATCATGTGCTTGCAGAATCCAAACTGCCGTAAGTCATGTTTGAATTTGCAAGAAATAGAATACATTACAGTAGAGAACACTACTTGTCCGCATTAGAAATTGTTGCACGAATCTTGAAAAAGCCAAAAATATATATTTTGGATGGAACTAGTAAAAACAATGATTTTCTAAAATCAACGTGCTTGTAAAATTCAAACCGTTGTAAGTTGTGTTTGAATTTGCACGAATTAGAACATAGAACAGTAGAGAATGCTAGCCTGTATTAGAATTCATTACACAAATTTAGGCAAAACTAAAACAGACATTTGGGGCGTTTTATAATGAAACAACAATTTTCAAACAAATGTACTCGTAAAATTCAAACCATCGTAAGCCGTGTTTGAATTTGCACAAATTAGAATATAGAACAGTAGAGAATGATACTTTCCTACATTAGAATTCGTTGTACAAATTTAGGCAAAACTAACAAACGTTCTTGACGTTTTTTAATAAAACAATAATTTTCAAACAAACATGCTTACAAAATTCAAATCGTCGTAAGCCATGTTTGAATTTCCACAAATTAGAATCTAGAATAGTAGAGAATGCTACTTACTTATTTTAGAAATCATTGCACAAATTTAGGCAAAATTAAAACAGACGTTTTGGACTTTTTTAATAAAATCACAATTTTTAAATAGACATGTTTGCAAAAGTCAAACCGTCGTAAGTCGTGTTTGAATTTTCACGAATTAGAATACAGAACAGTAGAGAATGTTACTTTTCTGTATTAGAATTTGTTGCACAAATTTAGGCAAAATTAAAATAGACGTTTTGGCGTTTTTTTTAATAAAACAATAATTTTTAAACAGACATGCTTGTAAAATTCAAACCATCGTAAACCGTGTTTAAATTTTCACGAATTAGAATACAGAGCAGTAGAGAATGCTACTTGCCTGTATTAGAATTTATTGCACAAATTTAGGCAAAATTAAAATAGACGTTTTGGACGTTTTTTAATAAAACAACAATTTTTAAAGAGATGTGCTTGCAAAATTCAAACCGTCATAAGTCATGTTTGAATTTGCACGAATTAGAATACAGAGCAGTAGAGAATGCTACTTGCCTCTATTAGAATTCGTTGCATAGAATTAAAAAGATTATAAACAGACATTTGGAGTGGTTTGCTAAAAAGGACGTTTGAGATAGATGTTTAACTAAACAAGAACAAAGAACAGAACAAAAAAAAAATAGTATCAAAATGAGAAAAGAAAGGGATAACAATGATATATTTGCCGTCATTTTTGTTTTGTGGTAATATACATGGCCTATGACTCTTCAGTCTTATTCAGTTTCTGATCCATTAGTACCATTGGTATACAAAAAATAAAAAATAAAAAATCCTCCATTTCCCTTTTAGCCTTTCAGGTTTATTCACCCGTGCACACATGTATCACAATCATGCTAATCAAGTAAAATTGAAGTAATTAGAATTTTTCAATTTGTTATCTATCCTAGGGTGTGAATAACCAATTTTGTCCGTATTTATAAAAATTTAAAAAAAAATAAAAAAAAATAAAAGGTAAATTTTTTTAATTAAATAAAATAATAGGATAAAGGGAAGTTATTTTTTTCTGATAGGTAAGGGATATTGGTAGTCAGTTTTGTTTAGGGAGGGTGGTGGAAGAGCATTTAACGGAAAGTGGGAGAGTGATTATGGTGAGTGGGGTAGTGGCAGAGTAAACATATAAATAAGGGGAACGTATCAGAAAAATGGCACCTACGCATACGCACATATACATAGAGTACGTGAAAAAGAGCACTAGACAGAGGACGTCATACATAACAAAGAGAGAGCAACAAGGGAGGACAGATCATATCCAAGCTTCGAAACTAGGTGATATCTTTATCCTGTCTCGTGGCTTGTTTCCCCAATTCCCAATTCTGATATGTAAAATATGCCCCCTAATGTTCATTCATTGTCCTCTGTTTGTTTTGCCTCATGTTTTTTGTTCCTGATGTATAGAATCTATTCCCTGATATGTCATATGTTTCCTTGTTGTTTGATTTTTAATATGACGATACATGTTCCCGATTTCCAAAACTGATACGTGAAATCCCCTAATATCCTAATCATTTTAAAATTAAATTTGTGAATCCTGATTGATTACTCTTTTTATTTCATATGAAGGGTCAAGCAGTGTTAATTGAGTAGTTGATCCACCTTTGACACCATTTGATTTGTAAGGGTTTATTATTGAGTAGCCATTTGCTACCTTGAACCCTATGTATTTCCTTTCAAAAATTTAAAAAGGAAACAAAAAAAGGGTTTTCTAATTTTTCCCTAAATAAACTTTCAAGTCTTCTTTCTCGTTTATTTCATAAAATAAACAAATAACTTTTTTTAACTTACACATTAACAACATAAATCAACAAAAATATTTGTTATTTGAGTGAAATAATTTTTTTTTGAAAGTTAATGATATTCGTGCATAATTAATTAGAAGGTAACCATTTTAATGGACGTCGTAGTGTGCTAGTACCTTCCTTATGCGTAAATAACTCCCGAACCCAAACTGGTTTCAAAGATCATAATTTTTAAGTTTTTCCAAAATTTCCTTTAATAAATTTTGGTGGCGACTCCTCTGTTGTTTTTTTAATTAAAAAATTTTGTTCGTCGTCCCGTCATGATCCGGTTGCGACAGATGGCGACTCCACTGGGAATATTTTCGAGAGTTAAGCCTAATTTGATTAGTTGTGCATATACCCTTTAACTTTATTTTTATTTATTTCACTCTTTTTTATTTTTATGTAAATATTGTTTATTCTTTTTTCTATCTTGTTCGTGGTCATTGTGCTTGTATATATTTAATGTTGTGATTTTTTTATTTTTTTGTTCGTATTCGTTGTTTTCGTATATATTCAATGTGATTTTTTCCTCTCGTGCTCGTTGTGTTTGTATATATTCAATATTGTGAACCATAGGGTGTTTGTATATATTTAATGTTGTGAACCATAGGGTAGAAGATTTCCTGCTGTATATTCTTGGTTGCTTGTTTATGTTGCACGTGGGGTTGGTTAGTTTTAGATTTAAAGGTTTGTATGCTCCCTTTTCACACAATTCAGTCTCACTTACCTCACACACTTTTTGGGCTCTATACCCGAGCCTGTGCGAGCTTAGAATTAGCAGGTGTCTTGATGGTTGCTGTTAAGGGGCTTCATGCTCACTTGGTAATTGTTAAGTCACCACTCAGAGTGTTACTGATATCATGAGTTAGTCATATTGAGAGGGCATTTCTCTACTTATGACTGGTTCAAGAACTGTGTCCTTGTCTATATGACAAGGGCAATCTGAGGGCCATGATAATATGTGAGTTGTCTAGATCTATCCATGAAACCATGCACATAGACAGAACTAAGCAACCTTCCAAAGTTAGGATGTGAACATTAGTAATATCCTCCCTTAGTTTTCCACCTAAAATATGACACATGGGGAGCATGTTTCTTTCTCTTTATCTTGCTATGTTTACATCTCATCATATCATAACATGAGCATAGCCAATCACATCATTATCATCATTTTTGCACCGAAAATAATACTAAATTTTCTAAAATTTGGACATGAATCTCAATCATAAATTTTATTTATTTATTTATTTATTTTTAAAACATTTGTAGGTATATTCAGTTTTTTTGGGACTTTTAGAAAAAATAAAAAAATTCATGCATTTTTTCGACATTTAGAAAAAAAAAAGGAAATAAAAATAACATGTCCATTAATTTTTTTTACATGTTTGGTGCATTCAATTTTGTTTTTTTTGTAAGGTTTTTAGAAAAAATAAAAAATTATCATATAGGTTCAAACATTTTTTTGTAGATTCAGATAAAGAAATCACAAAAATAACGTGTTCATGCATTTTTTATAAATCTTTTTATCACATTTATACATAAAAAATCACATGTTAGGTACATTCAGTTGTTTATTTTAGTTGAGCTTTTGAAAAATAATTTTTTTTTCCGGACATTTAGATAAATAAAAAAAAACAAAAATGACACGTTCATGCGTTTTTTTTAAAACTCATCCTAGGTACATTTAGTTTTTGTTTCAGTATGGGCTTTTAAAAATAAAAATTTCATGTATTTTTCTGTTTGACATTTAGATAAAAAATAAAATAATATGTTCATGCCTTTTTAAATTTTTTTAGTATATTCAGCTTTTTTTAACATTCAGATAAACAAAAAAGGTAAAAATAACATGTTCATACATTTTTTTTAAAAAAATCGCATGTTAGATACATCTAGTTTTCTTTTTCTTTTACTTCGACTTTTAGAAAAATAAAATAGTTTTTTTAGCATTCAGCTAAACAAAAAACAAAAATAACACGTTCATACATTTTTTTTACATAAAAAAAATTACATCCAAGGTATAATTAGTTTTTATTTAGTTGGACTTTTCGAAAAAAAAATTCCAAACATTTAGAAAAAAAAACAAATAACACATTCATGCATTTTTTTTACATAAAAAAAAGATCACATCCAAGGTATAATCAATTTTTATTCAGTTAGGCTTTTCGAAAAAAATTCTAAACATTTAGAAAAAAAAAACAAATAACGCGTTCATGCATTTTTTTTACATAAAAAAAAATCACATCCAAGGTATAATTAATTTTTATTCAGTTAGGCTTTTCAAAAAATAAAAAAATTCGGAACATTTAGAAAAAAACAAATAACACGTTCATGCACTTTTTTTACGTAAAAAAAAATCACATCTTAGGTATATTCAGTTTTTATTTCAGTTGGGTTTTCGAAAAATAAAAAAACTTTTCTGAACGTTTAGAAAAAACATAAATAACACGTTCATGCATTTTTTTAAAAAAAAAAAGATCACATCCTAGGTATATTCAGTTTTTGTTTAAGTGTGCGGTTTTAGAAAAATAAAAATTTCATGTATTTTTTTTAGATAAAAAAAAACAAAATAATATGCTCATGCATTTTTAAACTTTTTTTTAGTATATTTAGTTTTTTTTTCAGATAAAAAAAAAGGAAAAATAACATGTTCATAATTTTTTTTTAAAATTTTATACATATAAAAACAAATCGCATGTTAGATACATTTATTTTTCTTTTACTTTGACTTTTAGAAAAATAAATAATTTTTTTTAACATGTAAATAAACAAAAAACAAAAAAAAAACATCTTTATGCATTTTTTTTTCATAAAAAAGTTCACATGTTTATATATTTTTTTGTATCTTAGTTGGGCTTTTAAAAAATAAAAAAATGATGCATTTTTTTGTATTTGGATAAACAAGAAAAAAACAAAGATAGCATGTTCATGCATTTTTTCACATTTATAAATAAAAAAATCACATGTTTAGATACATTTTTTATGTTTTAGTTGGAGTTTTAGAAAATAAAAAATTTATGCATTTTTTTTAATACTTAGATAAACAAAAAAACAAAAACAACATGTTCATACATTTTTTTTCACGTTTATAAATCACATATTTAGATACATTTTTTGTGTTTAGTTGGGTTTTTAGAAAAAATGTTATACATTTTTTTGATATTTAGATAAACAAAAAATAAAAATAACATGTTCATACAAAAAAAATTATATATTAGGTGCCTTCATTTTTATTTTATTTTTTTATTTTTATTTTTATTTTGACTTTAAAAAAAATCATATAGGTTCATGTATTTTTTTTGTACGTTTTTTAAAAAATACAAAATACAAAAAGAACATATTCATGATTTTTTTTACACAAAAAAAAAATATATAACATCTTAGGTACATTCAGTTTTTATTTTGTTGGCATTTTAGAAAAAAAATTTATATAGGTACACGCATTTCTTTGGACATTTAGACAAATAAAATACAAAAATAACATGTTATATTAGATAAATTTAGTTTTAGTTGGACCCTTTCATATAGGCTCATGCATTGTTTTCTTTTTGGATATTTAAATAAACAAAACACAAAAATAACATGTCCATTCCTCTTTTTTTTTTCACATTTATACACAAAAAATATTAAAAAAATTCACACATATATCATGTTTTGAGTTGGGTTTTTAATAAAATAATTAAAAAAAAAAACTTGTGATATAGGTCCATGCATTCTTTAACATGTTTATATAAGCTCATGCATAATATCTTAGGCATATAGGTTCATGCATATTTTACACATGACATTGCATCATTTATCTATTCCTTCTTATCCTTTCTTACTTAAATATTTTACTTTTTTTTGGGAAAGATTTAATAGCATTCAAATGAAGGAAGTTCAAGGTTGTACTAGCAATGCATATGACCAAATGAGAAGTATCAGAATTACTGCACAAATCAATGATCTTCAAAAAGTGAATGCAGCTTGCAAGAAAATGACCAAAGAAGCTCGTGTAAACTTTAAGAAGAAATATGGTTCGCTTCTGAATTTATTATCCATTACAGTAGAAGCATCTGTGTTGAGTGCCTTGGCTCAGTTCTGGAATTCAAACCTCAAATGTCTGAAATTGCCTGGTTTGGATCTAGTGCCCACTATAGAAGAGTATGAGATGATGTTGAGGATACCATGTAACGAGAAAGCTGGGGTATATCTCTATAAAGGAAATCGTGTAGGAGGGAAGAAAATAGCCAAGATGATTGGCTTGCAGCCAGATCAAGCAGAAATTGAGAAGACCGTCTGGAAGAAATCGCTGCTAGAAGATCACTTGGAAAGACAAGGCAAGCTAGGAAATTGGAAAAATTTCAACAAGACTCTAGCATTATTAATTTATGGGCTGGTTCTATTCCCCTTCAAATTGGGCATGGTTGACCAAGAAGCCATGGATGTGTTTCATCAGTGGGAAACATATGGGGCAAATCCTATTCCAGCCATCTTAGCAGAGACATTTCTTTCCATGGAGGTATGCCGTCACAAGAATGGAGGGACTCTGCGATGTTGTTCGCATCTCCTATATATTTGGATTATGACTCACCTGTATGCGGCCAATCATATGGGTCCTATGCCAGATCCTTTGAAAAGCTTTAGTCGCATCCCGATTAAGAAGCAAGAAGCTCGTGAGTGGAAGGAAGACTTCCTGAAGTTCAGTCCAGAGCACTTTCCGTGGGTATGTCCTTGGTATCACCTTAAAGATACTATCCTCTGTTGTGGGAAATTTTCCAATGTTCCATTAATGGGACCTTGAGGGTGTATAACCTACACTCCGGTTATAGCCCTTAGGCAGCTTAAATGGACTCAGGTCGTCCCCAAAAGTGAATAACTAGATGGGTGGAGTTTTCAGTATGGTGCAGACAACACTAATGAGCTACAAGAGGAAATCAGAACTGCTTGGGAGTGTATAAGAAGAAAAGGAGAAAGAGAACTTGGAAAACCACGTGTAACTGCTTCGACTGAGTATAAGAAGTGGAGGGAGACAAGAAGAGCATGTGATCCAACCTTTAACAAGGTCCTGCACAAGGAGGCATCACCCCAAGAGCCAAGCCCAGAAATCGTTTCCTTAACCTCTCAATTAGAAGTCATGAAAGCACAATTGAGATTGGTGGAAGAAAGAGAGGAACAAGCTAGGGCGGAAGTGGAAGTTCTCAAGAGACAATGTGCAAAGAAAGACATGGAAATAACCCACCTGAAAGAAGAGTGTATTCCCATTCATGATGATCGTGATAGTGCAAAGAAGGCAAGAAAGGGGAAGAAAACAGATATCACCTTAGCTGAATTCGAGAAGATGCATGGTACGATCAAGAAGATGGAAGAGGAGATGACCATGATTTAGATTCAAAAGGAGCAGTGGGAAATAGAAAGATGCATGCAAGAGAAGGAGGTAGAAGTCATGCGGGGTGATCTAATCACAACACGTGATGAAGCAACTAAATGGAGAAATCTAGTGGGTGACCAGCTTGCTGCACTAGCAAAAGCTAACCAGAACCACGAAAAACTGAGGAAGGAGGTTGGGCAATTGACGCAGGAGCGAGAGAAGTTCAAATCTAAAGTTCAAAGGCTTGAATGTGAGGAGAACGAATTAGTGAAAGAATGGAAATCGTTTGTAGCATACTACAAAGAGGAAAGAAACCGATGGAAGAAGAAATGTCAAGATATGACTTATTGTGTCCAACACCATACTGCAAAATTGGCTGGCTATTTTCAAGGTGCAATAGAAGAAATTGGTATAAAGGATCTCCCTCAACGAACCTATGAGTTGATGAAATATTGTGAGAAGCTAACTAGGAGTTATAGGTGAATGAAATCATTGATGTAATGTTGCACGGCAACTCGTTCCTAACTACTTTTGTATTATTCCTCACATTTTCAATCAAATAAAGTGTTATTTTGATGTTCCACTTCGCTTGTTGGCTGCTTTGGTCAAGACCCTATCCATTGAGGAGTGAGTACTCCCTTGGATTAGGCGTTAACCATGTCTTCATCTTGAGACGAGTGGTCCTTGATCGATGATATGGGTCACTTCGCTTGTTGGTTGCTTTGGTCAAGACCCTATCCATTGAGGAGTGAATACTCCCTTGGATTAGGCGTCAACCATGTCTTCATCTCGAGATGAGTGGTCCCTGATCGAAGATATGGGTCACGAACTACATTACTAGTTGACAAAGACCTCACCTATTAAGGAGTGAATACTTCCTTAGGTTGAGTGTCAACCACACTTCCATCTCGAGACGAATGGTCCTTGAATAGAAGTGTGGGGAACTTTCCTAACTTTGAATGATCAAATGAAATTATTCCCTCACTAACCTTTATTTTGTCTCTATATACTAACATCATGTTTCCATTTTAGATAAAAAATAATAATAATAAAGCAAGCAAGCTGTTCCTCCGACATCCCTACAGGACCCGCTCGCAATCCAAGATCAGAGATGAGTTAGAACAACAGAATGAAGAATTGAGGAGTGAGCTCAACCAACTAAAGGAGCAGATGGCACTGGTCCTAGGAGCTTTACGAGCTTTGGAAAAGAAGGACTCTGAACAGACCCCCCAGGCTCAGTCAAAGACACCACTCACTCTGCATTACAACAAACCTATGCAAGAACATGTCGATTCTCAAGAGGACTAATGGCCAGAATATGGCCTCCCCATGGTTATGTAGCTCCGGAAGCTGAGGCTGACCCGCGGGCCACTCAAGCCCATCCAGCTAATCCAAGACTGGCCACAAGAACCCCTGAGGCACCTTCTAAGTTTAACGCACAAGCCACCCTGCAATCTCAGCCTAATCTCCACCAAGACACAGAAGGGTTTAATCAATTTAACCCTTATGAGCAAGGAAAATTACAGATGTTAGAGGCGAGACTACGAGCTGTAGAAGGCAGTAGCTACAACATCGGAGCAGCTGCAGATCTTTGCCTTGTTCCTGATGTAGTTATACCTCTAAAGTTTAAAGTGCCAGAGTTTGATAGGTACAAAGGAACCACCTCTCCAAAAAGTCATCTGACCATGTATTGTAGGAAGATGACATCACATGCTCATCATGACAAGTTGCTGATTGATTTCTTCCAAGACAGTTTAACTGGGGCAACTTCAAGTTGGTACATGCACCTTGAGCGTTCCCACATCCGTTGCTGGAAGGATTTGGCCGATGCTTTCCTCAAACAGTACAAATATAATATCGACATGGCACCAGACCGATGGGAATTGCAAAGCATGTCAAAAAAGGATCAAGAGCCGTTCAAGGAGTATGCTCAAAGATGGAGAGAGTTAGCAGCTCAAGTGGAACCCCCATTGTCTGATAAAGAAATGGTAGCATTGTTTATCGATACACTACGAGCTCCTTTCTATGATAGGATGATTGGAAGCATCTCCTCAAATTTCTCTGACATAGTCATCATCGGAGAAAGAGTCGAGAATGGTTTGAAGAGTGGAAAGATTGCTCACATTCCTTCAGGAACGAACACTGCAAAGAAACCCTCAACCGGATCAGGGAAGAAGAAGGAAAGAGAAGCCAATGCAGTAACATTTCAACCTCCTAGGGGCCTTATCTTTCAACCTCCTTATCTCCAACCAACCTACAACCCCCCTCACATGCCTTACCCACATATCACCACCATCTCACAAAATTCATACCCTCAATCTCACCTTTCAATCTCACCCATTCCATCCAACTCATCCTCTATAAGACCACCTCAATTCAATCAACCATGGAACAAAAATCCAAACCCACAAAGCAACCCTAGCAACCAAGGTAGGAGTCCAGTCCAATTTGACCCAATCCCCATGTCGTACACAGAACTACTACCTCAGCTTATCCAAAATTGCCTAGTAGTACCTCGCCCGATGAGACCAATAGAACCACCTTATCCTAGGGGGTATGATCCAAATGCGAAATGTGATTATCATGCAGGTGCTATCGGTCATTCAACTGAAAATTGCCAAGCATTAAAATTCAAGGTGCAAGAGCTGATTAATGCAAAGTGGTTGAACTTCAAAGCGGACACTCCCAATATTGGAAACAATCCTCTACCAGGGCATGGAGGGTCATCGATTAACTTTATTGAAGACGACAGACCACCCTTGAGAAGTAAGGTAGAAGATGTCAAAACCCCATTAAATTTCATCTTTACTGAGATGCACAAGTTCGGTATGGTCAGGGGAAATTTTGAAGAGAATGATAGCTGTGGATTACACCCGGATGCAGATCACTCAATACAAGAGTGTGATGTCTTCAAGTTGATTCTGCAAGACCTAATGGACAAACAATTGGTTCAAGTGGGTCATCTCAGAGGGGACAACAGTGTGTCGGTAGTTGACGATTCAACTTCAGGCTTACCAAGACCCTTGACTATCTATTATACCAGTACTCCTACCATTCCAACCTCGGGTAGGTCGAAACCTATCACAATTCAAATTCCAACAGCTTTTCCTTGTAAAAGCAACAAAGCAGTACCTTGGAGATATGGGTTCGAGGTGAGTACTGATGATACCGAAGGTGACTTACAAAAAGATACTGATTTAGGGGATTCTGAGATTACCAATATTGCCGAGGTCGACGGTATGACTCGAACTGGTCGAATTTACACTCCCGAAGAGCTTAGAGTCAAACCGATGAATGAGACTGAGAAAGAAAAAGGAAAAGGAAGGCATGTGGTCGACCGGGAAGCTACAGAGAGGAAAGAACAGAAAGGACAACTATCAGAGGAAGAAGTGTATGAGTTTTTAAAGCTCGTGAAACAAAGTGAGTACATAGTGATTGCTCAACTGAACCGAGTTCCAGCTAAAATATCACTTCTATCCCTAATGATGAACTCAGAGCCTCACAGGAAAGCATTGTTAAAAATATTGAATGAGGCTCATGTCATCCATAATATATCAGTGGAAAATTTTGAAGGTATTGTCGGTAATATCACCGCCAATAATTACCTTACTTTTACTGATGATGAGATACCAATAGAAGGAGCAGGACACAATAAGGCTTTACACATATCAGTGAAGTGCATGGACCATATTATGGCCAGAGTTTTAATTGATAATGGTTCCTCACTAAATGTAATGCCAAGAGCAACACTCACAAAACTATCATTTGACATGTCGCATATGAAACCGAGTACCATGGTAGTTCGGGCATTTGATGGATCTCGCAGAGAAGTGATAGGAGAGATAAGCCTACCTGTTCAGATTGGTCCAATTACTTTTGAAGTGACATTCCAAGTAATGGACATTACTCCTGCTTACAGTTGCCTTCTGGGAAGACCATGGATTCATTGTGCACGAGCTGCACCATCCACACTCCACCAGAAGCTGAAGTTTATCATCAATAACAATCTGATCATTGTCTCTGCTGAGGAGGATTTACTAGTGAGTAAACCTTCCTCTACCCCTTATATCGAAGCAGCTGAAGAGACTCTTGAGACCTCGTTTCAGGCACTTGAGATTGCGAATGATAGTTATGTCAAGGAGGGAATGCCCATTACAAAGATCCAACCATCGGGTGCTTCTACAATGGTAGCAAGAGTCATGCTTGAGAACGGGTATCAATATGGACATGGTTTGGGAAAATACGAGCAAGGTTTGAGCAAGCTACCAAGTTTGATAGAAAATAAAGACCGCTTTGGGTTAGGGTACAAATGATAAGCATAGATTTCATAAATAATTATCTCTCACTTTTATCTCATTAAGACTTCTTATATGTTCAATTTAGTGATCTTTGTCATATTTTATGAGTTTGGGTTCATATGAAGTTTAATTGAATTTCTTTGCTTACCCGATTAAAATGACACTATTATAGTATTTTGAGCATAATAGGAGTTGTAGACATCCAAAAATCATGAAATCTGTCTTGAATGAAAGCTTAAAGAAGTGTCCATAGTTACAAAGCAAGAGCAGACTCTAAATGGGATGTTTAGGACTCCGAAAGTATCTCAAAAGATGAGATAGTGTTGCTGACGTGGAATTTGAACAGTGTGCAAAGATCCGGCCATATCTTGAGATATAGAAGTCATATTGAGATGAAATCAACTTTGTTGGACAGATAAGATCCAGGGCTACAACTTTTGTTCAGAAGTCAAGCTCTAATTCGGACATGTGAACATCCGAAATTGCGGTGCAAGAAAGTCAAAATTGTTGTGCTCATTGGTGGAAAAAATTCAAAAGTGTTTTGCAATTTCAACAAAGCCCATGTGAAAGCAATAAAAGGGTAGAAAAGTAATATCCTAGTTGGTGACTTTCTGAAGATGATTCCTCAAAAAATCCTCTATAAATAGAAGGGTTTGCAAGAGGAGACACACACCATTTTGGAGATTAACTCCAATACCATTTTCTTTCTTTCTTTCTCTCTTTGTTTCTTTCTTGTTAGTTTTGCCTCCTTCATGGAAGGCTTATGTTTTCTTTCTTGTTAGTTTGCCTCCTACATGGAAGGCTTATGTTTTCTTTATTGTTAGTTGCCTCCTACATGGAAGGCTTAGGATTTATTTGTTGTTAGTTTGCCTCTTTCTTTGTTGTTAGTTTGCCTCCTTCATGGAAGGCTAGGTTTGTAGTTTCAATTCAAGGATTCAAGCTATTTTCATTTTAACTTTGAGGTCTTGATCTTTTTTTACATGCTTATTGAGTGATTTCTACTCTACTTTACTATATTCTTCAATTTTATTCTTTTAATCAAAGTTTGATCGGTTGACGTATTTTGATTAATGTATAATTGATTTATAATTGGTTTTTGATTGGTAAATCATTTTCCAAAAGTTTGAAGAGTAGAAATTAAGTAATTGAATTGAAGGTTTTCATTTTATTACTTACTTCAACTGAATTCTGATTGTGAAATTGGTTTAGATAAAAGATTAAGTGGTTACTAAATCTTGTTGATCGTAATCAATTAAATTCTGAGAGGTTTCTCAGTAGAGAATTCAAGGATCATTCTAGGGGTTCCAGATGATCCTAGGTTGATAAACACAATGCATGATTTTAGTGATCAATGATTAGTTATGAAAATAGCCTCTGAATTCCTTGAGTTGATAATTGTTAAGTGAAATTAATTTCATTTTGTATTTTGTATTTAGCATTTGATATCACATCTTTACAAAAACCCCCTTGTTCTAATTTTCTCCTTATTTGCTTAAGAATCTGAAATGGTCTTTGGGAGATGACCTAGGTTGCACCTTATACTATACCAATAGTTTGGGGGAAATCTAGAAATTATTTTTGCGCGTTTACGACGAGCGTGTCAAAATTTCGCGCCGTTGCCGGGGACCATTTTAATTTCCTAGGCTCATTTAGGAGTTTGTATAAAAATTTTAATCTTTCTAACAGTTGTTTTTACTTTAGGTATATCATTCTTGAATTTTCTGTATGAATTCACCCTTTTGTGTATGACCCGATCCAATCCTGAAAATTTATATGCATATGATCCTGAGATTGATAGAACATTCCACCATTTGAAAAGAGCACATAGAAGGCATTCATCCAGTAATAACCAAGAAAGTAACAGTAGTGATTTTTCATCTTTAAATTTTGATAGTTTTAAATATTTTCCTAAGAACATGGCTGATAGAACCTTAAAAGAATTAGCTGCACCTGATGTTGTTTATCAACCATTGTGTATTCAATACCTTGATGTTGATGCACCATTTGAACTGAAGTCTGGACTAATACATTTGCTACCTAAGTTTCATGGCCTTGCAGGTGAGGACCCTTATAAACATTTGAAGGAATTTCACATTGTGTGTTCCACAATGCGGCCACAAGGAATTCCAGAAGATCATATCAAGTTGAAGGCATTCCCTTTCTCCTTAAATGATGGAGCTAAGGACTGGTTGTACTATCTACATCCAACATCTGTTACAAGCTGGAATGATATGAAGAGATTATTTCTGGAGAAATTCTTCCCTGCATCCAGAACAGCAGCTATCAGAAAAGAGATTTGCGGCATCAGACAGAACTCCCAAGAAACTCTCTATGAGTATTGGGAGAGATTCAAGAAACTATGCGCCACTTGTCCACACCATCAAATCAGTGATCAATTACTGATTCAGTATTTCTATGAAGGACTCATGCCAATGGACAGAAGCATGGTTGATGCAGCTAGTGGTGGAGCACTTATGGACAAAACTCCTACAGCAGCTCGAGATTTGATTGCCAACATGGCAGAAAATTCTCAGCAATTCAATTCTCGAACTAATTCCTTGTCTAAAGGAGTCCATGAAATGACCACCAAGACAGACCATACACGATTGGAGAATAGAATTGAAGAACTAACCTCCATCGTAAGACAGTTGGCGATCGGACAACAACAGCAACTTAATGTTGTTGACAAAACCAAAACATGTGGCATCTGCACTTCTGCAGATCATCCTACTGATGCATGCCCAACATTGCAAGAAAGTGAGACACCTAAGGCTGCAGTAAATGGTATTTTTGGCACAGGACAACAATACAGGCCTCCTCAACATTATCAGCAACAGAAGTTTGAGCCACCTTCTGGATCATACAATCCTAGTTGGAGAAACCATCCTAACTTGAGATATGGTCCTCCACAACAACAAAGGATTCAAACATCTGACTCCCAAAATAAATACCAACCACCGCCATTCAGACAACAACAACAGCATATGCAGTAATCTGTACCCTCTAATGCTTCTGAACCCTCTCTTGATGATTTGATGAAGCAATTAGCAACCAACAATCTTCAGTTTCAACAAAATGTAAGTTCTACCATTCAGGATTTACAAACTCAAATTGGGCAGTTGGCTACCACTGTCAACCAATTGAAATCTCAAGGTTCTGGTCAACTACCTTCTCAACCTGTCATAAATCCCAAAAGTGTGAATGCCATGACCTTGAGAAGTGGGAAGAAAGTGCAGACAGACCCTACAATTTTAAAGCAACAAAGCTTCAATCAGACTAGTCCACACCAAAAAGAAGCATTTATCTCCACACCTGGAGACATCTCTGATAAGCCATCTGAATCAGAGGGAAAGTCTGATGAAAAAAATACACCAGCCTTCGATAAGACATCGAATGATCAACAAAAAGAAGCTTTCCATAAACGATCTGCACTTGAAGCATCTGATGAGAAGAAAACCCCAAATCGTGCTGATCAGAAGGTATCTTTACCTTTTCCAAATAGAATGGTTCAATCCAAGCCCAATGTTCATGCAAATTGGATAAGGAGCTTCTAGATACTTTCAGGAAAGTGGAAGTCAACATACCACTTCTAGATGCTATCAAGCAAATTCCCAAATATGCCAAATTTCTAAAGGATTTGTGCACGCATAAGAGAAGACTCAAAGGGGATGAGAAGATTAGTGTGGGACGCAATGTTTCAGCCTTAATTCAACCCAGCCTCCCTCAGAAATGTAAAGATCCAGGAACTTTCACCATTCCTTGCACAATAGGAAACTCTACATTTGGTGATGCATTGCTGGATCTAGGTGCTTCCATTAATGTTATGCCCTCATCAGTTTATAAATCTTTGAATCTGGGAGAACTGAAGCCAACTGGTGTGGTGATTCAATTAGCCAACAGAAGTACAGCATATCCAGCCGGAGTACTTGAAGATGTGCTAGTTCAAGTGAATAAGCTGATCTTTCCAGCTGACTTCTACATTTTGGATATGGAAGATGAGTCACCCATCAATAGAGCAACCTTGATCCTAGGGAGACCTTTCCTCAAAACTGCAAAAACAAAGATAGATGTGCATACGGGGACTCTCTCTATGGAATTTGGAGACGATATCATCCAATTCAACATATTTGAAGCCATGAAGCATCCCATAGAGAATCATTCACTCTTTCAACTTGATGCCATAGACCTTCTTGCGGATGATTATTCTATTGACAATCTACTTTTTAAATTTTTTGATTTTGATTTAGATTACTTAGATAATTTTACTTGCACATGTGATGAATTTGATTCATGTATTGTGTGTTCCAGGATTAATGCTGCAGACCAACCTTCGTTGAAAGATGACATGTTAGATGCAAGTGTTGCAGACATTTCAATCTCAGATAGATCTCTTCCTTCCATAATACAACCACCTCCTTTAGAGTTGAAGCCTTTGCCTGAACATCTAAAGTATGCTTATTTGGGGGAAAATGAGAAGCTTCCTGTCATTGTAGCAAAGAACCTTCTACCACAACAGGAAGAAAGGTTACTGCAAACCTTAAAAAGCCATAAACAAGCAATTGGATGGACTTTGGCTGATATTCCAGGTATTAGCCCATCTACTTGTATGCATAGGATACTGCTGGAGGAAAACACCAGACCTGTTAGACAACCACAAAGGCGTTTGAATCCAACCATCCTAGATGTGGTAAAGAAGGAAGTAGGTAAGCTTTTGGCAGCTGGTATCATCTATCCCATCTCAGACAGTGATTGGGTAAGCCCGGTGCAAGTAGTTCCTAAGAAGACTGGCATGACTGTAGTCAAAAATCACAATGATGAACTAATCCCTACCAGAATACAAAACAGTTGGAGAGTGTGCATAGATTATAGGAAGCTTAACCAAGCTACTCGCAAGGATCACTTCCCTTTGCCCTTCATAGACCAAATTTTGGAAAGATTAGCAGGAAAATCTAACTATTGCTTTCTAGATGGTTTTTCAGGTTATTTTCAAATACATATAGCCCCAGAAGACCAGCATAAGACCACCTTCACTTGTCCTTTTGGTACTTTTGCCTATCGAAGGATGCCCTTTGGTCTATGCAATGCCCCTGGAACCTTTCAAAGATGCATGGTAAGCATTTTCTCTGATCTCTTAGAAAGTTGCATGGAAGTGTTTATGGATGACTTCACTGTATATGGTTCTTCTTTTGATGCATGCTTAGAAAGCCTTTCTAAAGTTTTGGACAGATGCATTGAGACTAACCTGGTTTTGAATTTTGAAAAATGTCATTTCATGGTAACAGAAGGTATAGTCTTAGGACACTTGGTATCTAGCAAAGGTTTAGAGGTTGATAAGGCCAAGATAGACATTATTACTTCTCTACCTTACCCCACTTCTGTGCGAGAAGTACGTTCTTTACTTGGTCATGCAGGTTTTTACAGAAGATTCATCAAGGATTTTAGCAAGATTGCACAACCTCTTTCTAAACTACTACAAAAAGATACCAAATTTGTGTTTGATCAAGCATGCAAGGATTCATTTGATGAACTAAAGAAGCGGTTGACAACCACTCCCATCATTCAACCACCTAATTGGATGCTTCCATTTGAATTAATGTGTGATGCATCTAATTATGCCCTTGGTGCTGTACTGTCTCAAAGAGTTAGCAAGAGATCTCATGTCATTGCATATGCCTCTCGCACACTTGATGCAACCCAATCAAATTACACAACTACTGAGAAGGAGCTTTTGGCAATTGTGTTTGCATTAGATAAATTTCGCTCCTATTTGCTTGGATCTAAAGTTATTGTCTTCTCTGACCATGCAGCTTTGAAATACTTGCTGAAGAAGACAGATGCTAAGCCAAGACTGATTCGTTGGATGCTTCTGTTGCAAGAATTTGATTTAGAGATTAAAGACAAGAGTGGTGCAGAGAACCTTGTAGCAGATCATTTAAGTCGGATCCAGCAACCTTGTGAAGAAACTTCAATTGCAGATTCATTCCCAGAAGAGCATCTCTATCATTTGCACGGGAAGGATCCTTGGTATGCAGATTTGGTAAACTATCTGGTTGCTAAAGAAATACCCAAACACTTCACCAAATCGCAACTTGCCAAGTTGAAAAGTGATGCCAAACACTACATATGGGATGAACCATACCTTTGGAAGACATGTAGTGATCAAATCATTAGAAGATGTGTTCCAGATCATGAAGTTCAGTCTGTACTTACCTTTTGCCATTCCCTAGCTTGTGGTGGACACTTTGGGCCACAACGGACAGCTAGAAAAGTACTAGACTCAGGCTTTTATTGGCCTACAATATTTCGTGATGCACACAGATTATGCATAACTTGTGAGCAGTGCCAAAGAATAGGGAGTATTTCGCGCAGAAATGAGATGCCCCAACAACCACTTCTCTTTTGTGAGGTATTTGATGTATGGGGTATAGACTTTATGGGTCCATTCCCTGTCTCTTTTGGCTTTGTTTACATTCTGCTAGCTGTTGATTATGTTTCAAAATGGGTGGAGGCAAAAGCCACCCGTACTGATGATACTCGAGTTGTTGCAGATTTTATCAGGTCTAACATTTTTAGCAGGTTTGGCATTCCTAGAGCTCTAATTAGTGACCGAGGTACTCATTTTTGCAACCGCACAATGGAAGCCCTACTCCGCAAATATGGAGTCATGCATAAAGTCTCCACCCCATATCATCCTCAAACAAATGGTCAAGCTGAAGTTTCTAATCGAGAGATCAAGAAAATCTTAGAGAAAACAGTTCAGCCTAACAGGAAGGATTGGAGCTTGCGCCTTGTTGATGCATTATGGGCATATAGGACAGCTTACAAGTCACCCATTGGCATGTCTCCCTACAGGATTGTCTTTGGTAAAGCATGTCATCTTCCAGTTGAATTAGAGCATAGAGCATTTTGGGCAGTAAAGAAATGCAACATGGATCTAGACCAAGCAGGAATCCATAGGAAGCTTCAATTGTAGGAACTTGAAGAAATTCGATTAGAAGCATACGAAAACTCCAAAATTTACAAAGAAAAGGTCAAAGCTCTTCATGACAAAAAGTTGGCAAGAAAGGAGTTTTCCGTTGGACAAAAAGTTCTCCTTTTCAATTCTCGGCTAAAGCTTATGCCTGGTAAGCTACGCTCTAGATGGTTAGGACCATTTGTAGTTACTAATGTTTTTCCTTATGGTGCAGTGGACTTAAAAAATGAGGTAACTGAAAAAATCTTCAAGGTGAATGGACATCGTCTTAAACCATTTTTCGAAGGTTTTCAAAAGCACACGGTAGAAGAAGTGCATTTGCACAATGCCACATACCTGCAATAAATTCAAGAGAAGTTTCTCTCTTTCTCTCTCTCTCTCTCTTTCTCTCTTTCTCTCTCTCTCTCTTTCTCCCTCTCCCTCTCTCACATTCCTCGCTTATAAGTTTCAACTAATCTCTCAACTTCCTTCTTCACCTCTTAAATCATCCCAACTATTACACCACATTGAGCTTGCAGGAATAATAACTTGAGTGTTTTAAGAAAAAAATGGAGAAAGCTCTCACCAGGATCAAAATTTTGTTCCCTACTCTCCCCAGAAATTTTCTTAAAGACATTTACAATTGCAGACTTGAACGATTGAGAGCATTAACACTCTTAGGCCTTCCAGAAGATGTCCGTTGGATCATTGAAGCTAAGGTACGTTTAGCAGGTGAATTTCAAGAATCATTTGTTAAAAATATGCCAGGTATGGGAAGAAGTTCCTATGCAAAGAAGAGAAGGGCAAAAAGAATTGGAGTTTGCTACAGGTGTGCAAGATGGACCTATAACACAAGATGCAAGAACCCTGGAATGGTTTCAAGAAATCGAGAGGACAAAATTCAATTCATAAAGGATGGACTGAGTAAGGAGTCATTGGATGATATCATTCAGACTCTTGAGACGCATCCTAGTGGGCATGTACAAGGAGCCCTTCTTGATTTGTTTGAACTATTCCGTAAGGAAAAAGCACGTTATAGTCTTGGGAATCTGACTTTAAAAGACCCTGTTGTCAGTTTACAAGAAAACTGAATGGGAAGCACATCCTCGACTCTTAGAAGGCGTTTCAGCCGTTACTGGACGTAAAACCAGAGGAAGATGTGAGCCACAATCACAACTACTGTTCATTCTCATGCGTGTATGTTTGTCATTTACATTGTCTTTTCAATTTATTGGGCCACCATTTTTTTTTTTTGAAATTTTCACCCCTGCTTAAAGTCTTTCCCCTCTGACATTCACTTTTTCCTTGAACCAAAAATTCAAACTTTTGCAACAAAAATTCAAACTTTTGCAACAAAAATTCAAACTTTTGCTACCAAATCCTGATCCCGCACTATTCAAGCGATCTCCTTGTCTGATATTGAGTCCCTATAAATTATCAACCTCTATGACATATTTTTTCAAAAAAAGATAGAAACACCGTATATGGATAAGATCAATACTATCTGTGTTTTTGGTGGGTCTAACCTTGGAAAGGATGGAGAATTTCAACATGCAGCTTATACCCTTGGTAAGGCATTAGCTGCAAGAAAAATCAATCTTGTTTATGGGGGAGGGATTCAGGGTTTAAAAGGATGTGTTGCAGGATCTGCACTCACAAAGGGGTGTAACGTCTTAGGTGTTGGCTTAAAAAATGGGAGCACCTCCTACTTCACCCTGGGTACTGAATTGAAGGTTGCAACCATGCATGACCGTATGAGACACATGTTGGTTAATTCTAATGCATTTATTGCATTACCTGGTGGTCTTGGAACAATGGAAGAAATTTTTACCATTATATTTTGGGCCTATCGGAATTTTCATAAAAAACCTTTGGGCTTATTGAATATTAATGGCTTTTATAATGGTTTGATATCCTTTTTAGATCATGCAGTAGAGCAGGAGTTCATGCCACAATCCATGCGCAACATCATAGTATCTACTTCAACTGTTGAACAGCTACTTGAGATTTTGCAAAATCCTACATCTGAGCTCAGTCAAGCAATGCAGCTGGTGAACCAACCAAATCAGGATGGCAGAGATAAAAGAGAACCAGATACCACTCTTCGGTTATAACTTTTCCTTACTTTGATGGTTTTCTTACATTTCTTTTCTTGTTATATGAAATTCCATCTAAGACATTGGGGACAATGTCTTGGATAGGTTGGGGGAAAGATGGTCCGATATCTATAAAAAAAATTAAAAAAAAAACCCAAAAAAAAAAATTAGGTTAGATTCATAAACTTGCTTTGAGTAAGATGGCTGAGTAAGGAGTTACACTTGACTCTTGATACGCATCTTATAAAAAAAAAAAATTGAATGTGGAAGTTTGTTGTTCTTTAGATTTCATAAAATAATTGAAGCAAAATGATTTACATTTCGAGATTAATTAGTTTGGCAACACATATTTGAACTGGATAGATTAGATTTGATAAATATATTACCTGTGAGATTTTGAGCCTTATTATTATTTTCTTTCTTGTGTGATTTTCATCCATGGAATATGTTACTTCAGAACTTGCATTGATTCTTTTTGAAGCTACATTTTCACATGAATTGTACAAAAATGATTGAGGCACTGTTTTTCTTGAACAAACCACTTGGCCAAATAACCAAACCATATAATTTTATCCTTTGATCAGCCCTTTGAGCCGATTAGCCTTTTCTTCTTTTTAGCTCACCACAAATAAAAAAAAATAAAAAAAAAATAACTTTGTCTGACCATAGAATGTGAGGAATACTGGATTTATCATACCATAAGTGTTTCAATAAGTGTGGGGGAGATTATTGTTGTGTTCATCAATATCATGGTTGAAAAAAAAAAAAAGCTGAAGCAATAAATTAATAAATAAACTATTATATTGAAAAAAAAAATGAAGAAGTGATATCTGTTTCTCACACTTGCACTTACAATCAATTCTCAATCCTCACCATTTTCCTTGGTCTAACATTGTATCTCTTCAATATATCATTTCATCTTTCTAATCCCGTTAGAACCAAAATAAAGACCTCTTGATTTGTGCATTGCATGTGTACATAGTAGTAGAGAAGTAGAAGATATGCAAGCCTATGATAGTTCATCTTTCATGGATTGAATTTGAGAGAAACACTTACCAAATCAAACACTTGAGAGATTCAGAGTATATCATGTGAGGTTTTATCTTTCTCAATCTATGTTTTTCAAATTAAAGTTGCCTTTCTAAGTAATTTCAAAAATGTGATGAAAGGATGCTTCATGAAATTTTGTGAATTCTTGAGAAATCAACTCAAAACTTTGATGTTCTTTCAAAAAATATATATATATATATATATAGTCACCAATCCTTAACTTAAGTTTGCCCGAGACGTGCAAAAGATAAGTGTGGGGGAATTTGATAAGCATAGATTTCATAAATAATTATCTCTCACTTTTATCTCATTAAGACTTCTTATATGTTCAATTAAGTGATCTTTGTCATATTTTATGAGTTTGGGTTCATATGAAGTTTAATTGAATTTCTTTGCTTACCCGATTAAAATGACACTATTATAGTATTTTGAGCATAATAGGAGTTGTAGACATCCAAAAATCATGAAATCTATCTTGAATGAAAGCTTAAAGAAGTGTCCATAGTTACAAAGCAAGAGCAGACTCTAAATGGGATGTTTAGGACTCCGAAAGTATCTCAAAAGATGAGATAGTGTTGCTGACGTGGAATTTGAACCGTGTGCAAAGATCCGGCCATATCTTGAGATATAGAAGTCATATTGAGATGAAATCAACTTTGTTGGACAGCTAAGATCCAGGGCTACAACTTTTGTTCAGAAGTCAAGCTCTAATTCGGACATGTGAACATCCGAAATTGCGGTGCAAGAAAGTCAAAATTGTTGTGCTCATTGGTGGAAAAAATTCAAAAGTGTTTTGCAATTTCAACAAAGCCCATGTGAAAGCAATAAAAGGGTAGAAAAGTAATATCCTAGTTGGTGACTTTCTGAAGATGATTCCTCAAAAAATCCTCTATAAATAGAAGGGTTTGCAAGAGGAGACACACACCATTTTGGAGATTAACTCCAATACCATTTTCTTTCTTTCTTTCTCTCTTTGTTTCTTTCTTGTTAGTTTTGCCTCCTTCATGGAAGGCTTATGTTTTCTTTCTTGTTAGTTTGCCTCCTACATGGAAGGCTTATGTTTTCTTTATTGTTAGTTGCCTCCTACATGGAAGGCTTAGGATTTATTTGTTGTTAGTTTGCCTCTTTCTTTGTTGTTAGTTTGCCTCCTTCATGGAAGGCTAGGTTTGTAGTTTCAATTCAAGGATTCAAGCTATTTTCATTTTAACTTTGAGGTCTTGATCTTTTTTTACATGCTTATTGAGTGATTTCTACTCTACTTTACTATATTCTTCAATTTTATTCTTTTAATCAAAGTTTGATCGGTTGACGTATTTTGATTAATGTATAATTGATTTATAATTGGTTTTTGATTGGTAAATCATTTTCCAAAAGTTTGAAGAGTAGAAATTAAGTAATTGAATTGAAGGTTTTCATTTTATTACTTACTTCAACTGAATTCTGATTGTGAAATTGGTTTAGATAAAAGATTAAGTGGTTACTAAATCTTGTTGATCGTAATCAATTAAATTCTGAGAGGTTTCTTAGTAGAGAATTCAAGGATCATTCTAGGGGTTCCAGATGATCCTAGGTTGATAAACACAATGCATGATTTTAGTGATCAATGATTAGTTATGAAAATAGCCTCTGAATTCCTTGAGTTGATAATTGTTAAGTGAAATTAATTTCATTCTGTATTTTGTATTTAGCATTTGATATCACATCTTTACAAAAACCCCCTTGTTCTAATTTTCTCCTTATTTGCTTAAGAATCTGAAATGGTCTTTGGGAGATGACCTAGGTTGCACCTTATACTATACCAATAGTTTGGGGGAAATCTAGAAATTATTTTTGCGCGTTTACGACGAGCGTGTCAACAAACCTTCAAGAGCAGATAAGAAAAGGATTGCAGAGGAGAAAAGAGAGAAAAGACTGGCCAGGTTGGATGATAGAGAGCCCCAGACTGAGGGGGTCTCCATATATGATCTGAGGAAGACTTTTTAGAGTGCTGGATTTGAGTTTTCAAGCTCAATAGTTATCGTGGAAGAGTACACTCTGGAGGATGAGCATGTCAATTGGGTTCACGCTTGTCCACCAAACACATGGCTTGTCAATTGGGAAATCGTTGAGCTTCCTGTGATTTTTAAGTCAGACATCAAGTAATTTTGTATGCTAATCTTATCGCTCTGCCCAAGGCTTTAAGATTCTTTTTATTATGGTCGTACATGTTTCCTTTCAGTATATCATTAATAAAATGCATTTTGAATTTTCCAAATACTGGCCTCCCTCTTCTACTTGTATTCTTTACCTTGTTAGAATTTTTGTTCATTTCCCTCTTTCCATTCCTAAATGATGTAGATCTAAAAATAGCACGTTTGAAGATGAAAATAATGCTAGTATCACATTAAGTAGCTTTGATCTACCCATTAATCAAGCTAATGAGGAAGATGATAATGATTCAGAACCATCCATTGAACTTTTGCGATTGATGGAGGAAGAGACCAGAGAAATACAACCTCATAAGGAACCGATTGAGATGATTAATTTGGGGACCAATGAGGAGAAAAAAGAAGTCAAAATTGGCACACTCATGAAAGAGGAGGGGCGTTGCAGGTTGATAAAGCTCTTGCATGATTATAAAAATGTCTTTGCATGGTCATATCAGGATATGTCAGGCCTCGACATCAGTATAGTAGAACATAAACTACCGTTAAAGACCGAATATCCCTCAGTTAAGCAGAAGTTAAGGAGAATGAAGCCAGAAATGTCCTTAAAAATCAGAGAGGAGGTTAGAAAACAACTCGAAGCTGGTTTTCTTGCTGTTTCAAAATACCCCCAATGGATTGCCAATGTAGTTCCAGTCCCTTAGAAAGACGGGAAGGTCTGGATGTGTGTTGACTACCGAGACCTAAATAGGGCTAGACCTAAGGATGATTTTCCCTTACCTCACATCGACGTGCTGGTAGACAATACAGCTCAACATTCCTTCTTCTCATTTATGGACGGTTTCTCGGGTTACAATCAGATCAAGATGGCTGAAGAAGACATGGAAAAGACCACATTTATCACACCTTGGGGCACATTTTGCTACAAGGTTATGCCATTTGGATTGAAGAATGTTGGGGCTACTTATCAAAGGGCAATGGTGACCTTATTCCATGACATGATGCATAAGGAGATTGAAGTCTATGTAGATGACATGATTGCCAAGTCAAAAAATGAGGAAGATCATATTGTTCACTTACAGAAATTGTTTGAGCGATTAAGAAAGTTCAAGTTGAGGCTGAACCCAGCTAAATGTACGTTTGGAGTAAAGTCTGGCAAGTTATTGGGATTTATAACTAGCCAAAAGGGGATTGAAGTGGATCCTGAAAAAGTTCGAGATATTCTTGAAATGCCTTCTCCCAGCACAGAAAAGGAAGTTCGAGGATTTCTCGGAAGGCTAAATTATATTGCTCGATTTATATCCCAGTTGACAGCTACATGTGAGCCAATCTTCAAGTTGTTGCGTCAGAATCAACCAATGGAATGGAATGACGATTGCCAGGAAGCCTTTGAGAAGATCAAGCAGTATTTACAAAGTTCCCAAGTCTTAGTACCACCAATCCCTGGAAAGCCTCTCATTATGTACTTGACAGTGCTTGATGAGTCTATGGGTTGCATGTTAGGCCAACGGGACGAGTCTGGAAGAAAGGAACAAGCCATTTACTACTTAAGCAAGAAGTTCACCAATTATGAGGTCAATTACTCATTGTTGGAACGAACTTGTTGTGCTCTCGTCTGGGCCATCCGTCGCTTAAGACAATATATGCTAAGTCACACAACTTGGTTAGTGTCTAAAATTGATCCAATCAAGTACATTTTTGAAAAACCCGCTCTAACAGGAAGGATTGCCCGTTGGCAAGTCCTCTTATCAGAGTATGATATTGTATATGTCACCCAAAAGGCAATCAAAGGAAGTGATTTGACAGATTACTTGGCACATCAACCCGTGGAAGATTATGAGTCAATGCAATGCAGGTTCCTTGACGAAGACATAATGGCATCATTTGGTGAGGAGAAACTGTTAATGAAAGAAAGATGGACGATGTTATTTGATGGTGCTTCCAACATATTGGGGCATGGGATTGGAGCTATACTAATTTCCCCAGAAAAGCAGTACGTCCCAGTCACAGCACAATTATGCTTTGATTGCACAAACAACGTGGCAGAATATGAAGCGTGTGTACTAGGGATCGAAGCGGCCATAGAATCAAAGGTGAAAATCCTCGACATATATGGTGATTCGGCTTTGGTCATTCATCAGCTAAGAGGAGAATGGGAGACTCGAGATTCAAAATTAATTCCTTACCAGTCCTATATTAAGGAATTAATAAAACAGTTAGAAGAAGTAACCTTTGATCATGTCCCCCGAGAGGAAAATACGTTGGCAGATGCACTGGCCACTTTGTCGTCCATGTTCACACTAAGTCAGGAAGAAGACATGCCACTTATAAAGATCCAGCGTCGTGATCATCCGGCTCACTATCATTCCATCGAAGCAGAACTAGATGGAAAACCTTGGTACCATGATATCAATAATTTTATCAAGAAAAAAGAGTATCCGTTGGGTGCTTCGGAGAACGAAAAGAGAACTTTGAGAAGATTGGCAATGAGCTTCTTTCTAAATGGAAAAGTGTTGTATAAAAGAAATCATGATATGGTGCTCCTTAGATGCGTCGATGCTACTCAAGTCATAAAAATCATCAAGGAAGTGCATGAAGGATCTTTTGGAACTCATGCGAATGGACATGCAATGGCAAAAAAGATCTTGAGGGCCGGTTACTACTGGTTGACCATGGAGTCTGACTGCTTTAATCATGTGAAGAAATGTCATAAATGCCAGACATATGCTGATAATATTAATGCTCCACCAACATCATTAAATGTTCTATCATCGCCTTGGCCATTTTCGATGTGGGGAATGGACATCATAGGTCCCATTGAACCTAAGGCATCAAATGGACACCGTTTTATTTTGGTTGCAATTGATTACTTCACTAAATGGGTTGAAGCAGCTTCCTACGCGCATGTAATCCGAAATGTGGTAGTAAGGTTCATAAAAAAGGAGTTAATCTGCCGTTATGGTCTACCAAATCAACTCATCACAGACAATGCGATCAATTTAAACAACAAGATGATGATTGAGTTATGTGAAGAATTCAAGATTAAACATCATAATTCTTCCCCATATCGGCCAAAGATGAACGAGGCAGTTGAAGCAGCCAATAAGAACATTAAGAAAATCATTCAAAAGATGGTGGTGACTTACAAAGACTGGCATGAAATGATTCCATTTGCTTTGCATGGATATCGTACTTCGGTTCGTACCTCAACTGGGGAAACACCATTTTCCTTAGTATATGGGATAGAGGTTGTCTTACTTGTTAAGGTCGAAATACCTTCCTTGAGGGTATTAATGGAAACGAAGTTAAATGAAGCAGAATGGGTCCAAACCCGTTTTGACCAATTAAACCTCATTGAAGGAAACAGACTAAAGGCAATTTGTCATGGCCAGTTATATCAGAGAAGACTAAAGAAATCATTTGAAAAGAAACTGTATCATCGAGAGTTTCAAGAAAGAGATTTAGTACTCAAGAAAATTTTGCCAATTCATAAAGATCATATGGGAAAATGGGCTCCAAATTATGAAGGGCCATATGTAGTCAAGAAAGCTTTTTCAGGAGGAGCCTTGATCCTTACGAAAATGGATGGCAAAGATCTCTTACACCCTGTGAACTCAGATGCAGTAAAAAAATACTATGCATAAAAAAAAGGGAGCTCGCTAGATCGAAAACTTCAAAAAACGATCTAGGCAAAAGTTAGAGCAATTAAAAAAAAGAAGCTCGCTAGATCGAAAATCTCAAAAAACGATCTAGGCAAAAGTTAGAGCAATTAAAAAAAAAAAAAAGAAGCTCACTAGATCGAAAATCTCAAAAAACGATCTAGGCAAAAGTTAGAGCAATTGAAAAAGAGCTCGCTAGATCGAAAACCTCAAAAACGATCTAGGCAAAAGTTAGGACAATCGGAAAAAAAGCTCGCTAGATCGAAAATCTAAAAAAAAACGATCTAGGCAAAAGTTAGATCAATAAAAAAATGTTTGCTAGATTGAAAACCTGTAAGGCAGTCTAGGTAAAAGTTAGAGCGACCCGCTAGATTGAAAACTTGAAAAGAGCGATCTAGGCAAAAATTAGGGTCAAATAAAATGATCACTAGACTAAAAACTTGGATAGGCGGTCTAGAAGATGAACGAGCACAAAGAATGCATCAAACTCTACAAACTGGGGCAATTGAACAGTTACAAACTGGGGCAAGAGTTGCATTGAATGATAGACTGGGGCAATTGAAGAGTTGAATGTGAAAATCGGAACAAGTTAGGGATTGACAGTTACAATCTGAGGGAAACATTGTGACAAACGAATAACTGGGGCAATTTCATCTTTTCTCTGAAGCTTATTAGTGGGTTACTGAGGTTACTGAAGTGTGATACTGGCGTTACTCATTGAAAAAACGGTCCTGAATAAAGTTCTACTACTCATAGCATCCTTCTGTAAATATTTTTCATTTTCTAAACTTCACTCAATATATATACCATTCCTTCCTTGCCAAATATTATTGTCTTCGACAATCACTTTGTTCAATAAAAAACCATGACTTTTCTCTCACCACCTAACCTCACAACATTTAATAGTGATATACCGAAAGGAAATATGTGTTGGTATTAAAATAACAGCATTACAATTATTTGTGTTAAATGTTGCAGTAAGTTTAATGAGGACCCAATAAAAGTTGCGTGTGGTGGAAAGTGAGAACATTGCTCTAACTCGTTGAATTTTCATGGCAGACTAAAAGTAACTCAAACACAGACCAAACAAGGAGACACTTGAATATCAAATAGGGTCAAATTAAATCAAGAAATCTCACTCATTCTTGGATCTGACAAGCAAGCTCACGAGGAACAGTAATCTTATTTTAACATCACAAAAGTCATCTAATAAAATCACAATAGTTTTGACCATCATGCATCATCATTGAATTGTATCATCAAAGCATTTAGTATCATGCACTCTTGCATCATCATCATTAATAAACTATCTCAAGCCTATGTCTAAGGGTCCACGTACCCACCTCATCATAAGGGTCCACGCACCCATTTCATTCCAAGGGTCCACGTACCCACCTCTGCATTCTAAGGGTCCACACACTCATTTCATTCCAAGGGTCCACGCACCCACCTCTGCATTCCAAGGGTCCACGCACCCACCACTTCATTCCAATGGTCCACGCACCCTCTGCATTCTAAGGGTCTACGCACCCATTTCATTCCAAGAGTCCACGTACCCACCTCTGCATTCTAAGGGTCCACGCATCCACCTCTGCATTCCAAGGGTCCACGCACCCACAACTTCAAAGGGTCCACGCACCCACTTCATCACAAGGGTCCACGCACCCATTTCATTCCAAGGGTCCACGTACCCACCTCTGCATTCTAAGGGTCCACGCACATATTTCATTCCAAGGGTCCACGCACCCACCTCTGCATTCCAAGGGTCCACGCACCCATCACTTCATTCCAAGGGTCTATGCACCCTCTGCATTCCAAGGGTCCACGTAACCATTTCACTTCAAGGGTCCACGCACCCACCTCATCACAAGTGTCCACGCATCCTCTGCATTCTAAGGGTCCACGCACCCATTTCATTCCAAGGGTCGACGCACCCATCTCTGCATTCCAAGGGTCCACACACCCACCACTTCATTCCAAGGGTCCATGCACCCACCTCTGCTTTCCAAGGGTCCACGCACCCTCTTCATTCTAAAGGGTCCACGCACCCACTTCATCACAAGGGTCCACGCACCCATTTCATTCCAAGGGTCCACGCACCCTCTTCATTCCAAAGGGTCCACGCACCCACTTCATCACAAGGGTCCACGCACCCATTTCATTCCAAGGGTCCACGAACCCACCTCTGCATTCCAAGGGTCCATGCACCCACCACTTCATTCGAAGGGTCCACGCACCCCCTGCATCCCAAGGGTCAACGCACCCTCTGCATTCCAAGGGTCCACACACCCATTTCATTTCAAGGATCCACGCACTCATTTCATTCCCAGGGTCCATGCACCCACCATTTCATTTCAAGGGTCCACGCATCCATTTCATTTCAAGGGTCCATGCACCCATTTCATTCCAAGGGTCCACGCACCCACCTTTGCATTCCAAGGGTCCACGCACCCACCACTTCATTCCAAGGGTCCACGCACCCTCTTCATTCCAAGGGTCCACGCACCCACTTCATCACAAGGGTCCATGCACCCATTTCATTCCAAGGGTCCACGCACCCATTTCATCACAAAGGTCCACGCACCTATTTCATTCTAAGGGTCCACGCACCCACCTCATTCCAAGGGTCCACGCACCCATCACTACACCTCAGGGGTCCACACACTCATTTCATTCCAAGGGTCCACGCACCCACCACTACACTCCAAGGGTCCACGCACCCACCTCATGCCAAGGGTCCACTCACCCTCTCAATCCCAAGGGTCCACGTACCCACTTCATTCCGAAAATCTATGCACCCACTCCTTTCCAAGGGTCCTTACACCTCTGGATTATCAGTATCCATATATCTTCTAAACCTCAAGATCATCAAAATTTTGCGCTCATGGTGCAAAATATCCCTTTCCAACGTTCATAACTTGCACAAACATTTTTATCAAGAATGGACTCACAGGAATTTTTTATTTTACTTTATTATTATTTATTTTTTACCATAGACAAAATTAATTCACTTCTTTTCAAATTTCTTATAATAATAATATGAAAAATGTTGTTATTCTTATTATTTGATAAGAAACTTGTAAAGAGGGGCAACTGTGAATAACCAATTTTGTCCGTATTTATAAAAATTTTAAAAAAAAATAAAATAAAAATAAAAGGTAAATTTTTTTAATTAAATAAAATAATAGGATAAATGGAAGTTATTTTTTTCTGATAGGTAGGGGATATTGGTAGTCAGTTTTGTTTAGTGGGGTGGTGGAAGAACATTTAACGGGAAGTGGGAGAGTGATTATGGTGAGTGGGGTAGTGGCAGAGTAAGCATATAAATAAGGGGAACGTATCAGAAAAAGGGCACCTACGCATACGCACAGATACATATAGTACGTGAAAAAGAGCACTAGACAGAGGACGTCATACATAGCAAAGAGAGAGCAACAAGGGAGGACAGATCATATCCAAGCTTCGAAACTAGGTAATATCTTTATCCTGTCTCGTGGCTTGTTTCCCCAATTCCCAATTCTGATATGTAAAATATGCCCTCTAATGTTCATTCATTGTCCTCTGTTTTTTTTGCGTCATGTTTTTGTTCCTGATGTATAGAATCTATTCCTTGATATGTCATATGTTTCCTTGTTGTTTGATTTTTAATATGACGATACATGTTCCCGATTTCCAAAACTGATACGTGAAATCCCCTAATATCCTAATCAGTTTAAAATTAAATTTGTGAATCCTGATTGATTACTCTTTTTCTTTCATATGAGGGGTCAAGCAGTGTTAATTGAGTGGTTGATCCACCTTTGACACCATTTGATTTATAAGGGTTTATTGAGTAGCCATTTGCTACCTTGAACCCTATGCATTTTCTTTCAAAAATTTAAAAAGGCAAAAAAAAAGGGTTTTCTAATTTTTCCCTAAATAAACTTTCAAGTCTTCTTTCTCGTTTATTTCATAAAATAAACAAATAATTTTTTTTAACTTACACATTAACAACATAAATCAACAAAAATATTTGTTATTTGAGTGAAATAATTTTTTTTTGAAAGTTAATGATATCCGTGCATAATTAATTAGAAGGTAACCATTTTAATGGACGTCATAGGGTGTTAGTACCTTCTTTATGCGTAAATAACTCCCGAACCCAAACTGGTTTCAAAGATCATAATTTTTAAGTTTTTCCAAAATTTCCTTTAATAAATTTTGGTGGCGACTCCTCTGTTGTTTTTTTAATTAAAAACTTTTGTTCGTTGTCCCGTCGTGATCCCGGTTGCGACATAGGGTTTGATCAAACATGTTAGGATGTGAAAATCATTAAGCACACCTGTGTAGATATCAAAATTAAAAAAATAATAAAGTTAGAGCATGTGGCATACTTGGTGGACAAAAGAAAAAAATAAAGGAAAAAGAAAATCGGATAAAAGTTAGAGAGGGTTAAAGAAAGTCAGGCGTGGTTAAAATGTTTTGATTGAATGATGTGGAGTGTTACCTAAGTTACTATTTACAGCCACTTGGTTCAACATAGTCATGCTGAAATATGGCATAGGCGTGCAACTAATTAAGTAAAGTCGTGCTAAAAGTGGCATGACCTTGAAATGGTAATGCAGTTTCCAACATGGGTGTTTATTACATGGTCCAAACCTAGACTTTTATCAAAGTCTAAGTTCAAGATAAAACTTTTAAGAGAAGACATAAGCAAGCTTATAATTTTAAACATAAAGATCATAAAGAAAATATTTTTCAAGAGAACCAAGTGGAGATCAACTAGATCTACTCCAAGATCCATCCATCTCTTACTTTGATCATCTTAAAGCTTTTCATAAAAATTTTCAAATCTGTCTAAACTTCAAAGAAATCATTTTTAAGAAATTTTAACCGACTAAATTGTCCTAAAGTTTACAAGAAGCAATTTAATCCATTAAAATTCCTTTTTAACTTACAAAAATTACTAAAAACTTAGTGATGTTTATTTTTAACCATAAAGGATAATTTTAAACTCCATCAAACTTAATCAAATGGGATCCATATAACTTAGAAAGAGATCCACCAAAAAGAGAAGAAAAGGAGTTATAGACACATAATTAAAGGCTTAGAAAATGTACACGGTAAAGATCCTACTTATTGAAAAATTTTAATAAAGATTTGGTGGGTCTTTTGAAGTTGGTTTCCTCCTCCTTGGTGGTCCATATGAAATCTCCTAGTGAAGGTGGTGGGGCTTTGTTGATTTGTCTTGTACCTTAAAAGTTCAAACTTAACTCAAAACTTAACTTAACTTGGACCTTAAAAATAGTAAGATCAAAGGTGGACTTATTAATAAACTACCATTTTATTGATTTATTAAAATTAGTTATAGTCATGGTAAAATGCATGACTATTTTATTGTAATTTCACCTACTTTTCTTTATTTATTTCAGGAATGGTCATGCAAGCATAGAATTATAAAATATGTGAATTTTGGGCTAAAAAGGGAATAAAAGATTAAAAAGCATAAGATGAACCAAAATAATCTTGAAGAAAGTTAGTACAGTGGTGATGGATTCAAGCATGCCCTCATAATGGTTGGAGGTTTCCAACATGGTCATGTAGACCTGAACATGACCATGCAAATCTAAACACAGTTGTGCTAGATGATGAACATGGTCGTGTCAATCTAGAGCATAACATTACAGCGCCTTTGCTTTTCTAACACGGTTGTGCCAACCTTGGATGATATAAGAAATGATTCAAGTCATCCCTAATGATCTAGAAACTTATCTAAGTCAGGTTTAGGGATACGATGAATGATTTAGAGCAATCCTAATAGCTTAATAGGTGATTTAGGTTAACTCGGTTCACAACAAAGAAAAATCAAATTCACACCTATAAAAGGAAGGTTAGACCATGGAAAAAGACATGCTTGAGATGCTTTAGCATAGTGTGATACACTTCTTTCCTTTTCATTTCTCATACGAATACCTAATTATGTTCTAGTCATTCCATCCAACTTGTATGCTTCATTATATGCATAAACCAGTTTTCCACATCTAGATTTAATACCACATCCATAACAATTACACACACATGCTCAGATTTCCATGTAAAAGTCCAATCCAGTTTTAGCTACAAAGTAGGATATTAAATAAACTAAATTAACAAAGCTACGCATACACAAACTATCCAACATCATCGCAAATGTACCAATAATGTCTAGATCAATAACAATCCATAATAATAGTCCAAATTATTCATACACACAAAAAAACTTATCATGTTTTGTTAGATTGACATATCTATATTAGGATTAGGGTTATGGATTGTTCTGTTAGATTGACATACTTTTATTTATTTTTATCTATTACGTGTAACTAACTTCTAAATAATTAGACTCTGGTAAAATTTATAATGTAATTATATGAATTCCAATTTTTTCTTATGAATGATTGTATGTTCTCTGTCCAATTGTGTTTAATTTATTACATTTAATTAATTAATAAAAATAGATCCTTTTTATTAATTTAACAAATCCAAATATATTGCACGCTTCTCTTATCTATATGCTTTGTATGAACGGAGGTAATACTTAAAAAAAATATATTATTATTGTATAATTATTGGATAGTAACTAGAATAGATGATTAGCCATTAAAGTTTTCAACTATTTATGGGAAGTTTGGAAATAAAAATGGATAAAGTTATAAGAAAATTCAAAATTTCACATTAATCTATAAATTCATACTTGTATTCTTTGTCTCCGCACTTTTTGTCTTATTCTTATATTCTCATTTTTATACCTTACAAAAAAAATCTCTTTTTAATAAGATCAAAAGTTATGATTCAAACCTCTTTTAAAGATTGTTAATATAGTCTCTTATAAGATCGACATTAAAGGTATAAAATATTTATTTCTACATAGGTATATATGTTTGTGAATAAAACTTAGCAAATACTTTTTACACAAGTTTATATACATCACATATATATTGTTATGCGTAGATGATCCATATCTATAGATTTAAACATATAACATCTCGATTCTATGATTCTTCCCCTTTTTTTTTTATAGCATAAAAACAATAAGGTTCAAATGCAAAATTCAATATAAAACTCTTATAATTTCTAACCGTTCACCATTAAACTAATTCTATAATTCTTTCCTCTAAGTAACTATGACTATATATATATATATATATATATATATATATATATATATGAAAAGATAATTTTATGATATATAACAATATGATGCCTCTTATATTATGTTATAAATTGTGGGATATTTAATTTAACAAATTTTAAAAAAAGAATTATCCTATTTTTTTAACTAAGTATTATGAAAAATTTTACAAATATCATCTTGTGTGTTAATGATATTTTTAATAAAAAAAATATTATATACATCTTATATATATTGGTTAAAATTCTTTTATATATAAATTTTATAGTTTTTAAGGTTAAATATAATTTTAATTTCTTTAAAATTTTGAAATTTTAATATTTATTTTTTATTTTTAAAATAATTGATTTTGATTCTTAATTTTTTAAAATAAATTACTTTTAATTATTTATTATTAATTTATCAAATATTAATATATCATACATTAATCACTTTAATAATTAAAAATAACTTATTTTAAAAATTAAAAATTAAAAATTAAAAATATTTATTTTAAAAATAAAAAATTAAAATTAAAATTTTAAAATAATTTAAAATATATTTAATCCATTATTTTTCTAGATTCTCCTTAAATTTGGAGATAAAATTTTGACACCATCTTAATGACGCAAATAATATCAATGGAGAGATTGATATCATACATGAATGAGAAAATGCACAAAATACAATGAAATAATGTGTTTTAAAATTTATATATTATAAATCAATAGATTTTGATGCAAATAACAAAAATAGTACACGAAGAAGTAAGATGTATATTAGTTCAAACCAAAATGCCACAATAATTCTATAGGTAGAATACATATTTAATATTTGTTGCATTTAATTAGAATATATCATATTAAAAGAAATGAAAAGAAAATAACCTTTCAAAGATATTACAGATAATTATTTATTATTACATTTATAAAGATTTAAGTCATCAAATTAATTCTTCAAAAATTTAAATTGTTATTATATTAGTCCTTCAAAACTCTTGTCATTAAATTTATATCTTTTTTACTTCTTTAGCTCTCTATAAAATTAATTTGTATAATATATAAACTTTTTTCATAAATTTAATTTATTATCAAATTAAGCTCTTAAATATTCTTTTTTTTTTTTTGCCATTTTAATTCATTTTAAGAACAAATTTAATGACAATTTAGATCTTTGAAACACTAGTTTAAAGATAAATTATTTTTTAAAAATTAATTTGGTGAAAAAATATCTTTAAAGGACTAATATGATAATTATTTAAATATTTGAAAGATTAAATTAGTGACCTAAATCTTTTAAAAAAACTTGATGACATTTTTATTTTTGCAGGATCAATTTGTAGATTTTCTCTACCGAAAAATGACTAGAAAATGAGCAAAACATTGATAACCTAGGTTTTGCCAACACAGCAGCCGAGTTACAAAGGCACATTTGCTATCCACCTAGAGAACATGGCGAAACCTTCATCAGGCTTGTACTCGGGAGCTGTATGTCCTGAACCCTGCAATTAATTACAACACAATAATTCAAATTTGGACAACCCAACAAGAGACACATATTTCACCATATTATATACTTTTTTAAAATATTGAGAGAAAGAAGAGCACTTGTGGTTTAAAAATTGAATGCTCTTACCTTCACAGTTGCAAATGTCATTTTATTCGAGTAAGTCCGTGTGTATCTGCATAGAAGGCAAATTATTCACAAAGATTTCGATGCATGCTCTCTTAGGATGCTTCGCGTGAGAAATGTGAAATACAAAAAAGAAATAATGGTAAATAGGACTAAAAGATTTGGATTTTTTATTTATTTATAGTGTTTGAAAAACAGGAATAAGGTGCATCACCTTTTCTAATAATATTTTCCCTGTACTACATACTAGTAAAGATTATTTTCTAGGTATCCCAAATTATACCTTACCCAATGGTATTTTTTTCTGCTTTCTCAATATGCATAAATACTAGGATCAATGCATGGTGAAGTAGGAGTAATGGTCTGATTCTGATGCAAGATCAACTCTTGAGTTTCACATGTAAAACAAGGTGACATTTATCATATCAAGGCTAAAGTTTTATGCCTACCCAGCAACTTGATCATTCAAAAACCATGGCCTCCAATCTTCCACAATGGAGTAGTTCAGAGCCCTTATCCATGCTTGAGTCGACAAGAAAGGAACAACAAGGTCATGATCCCCACTGTAAAAGAAAACACCAATTGCCATGAAAAATTAGCTAGTTGTTAACAGTGTTGAGAAAGCTAAAAGCTAAACATATGTAATCAACTATATTTTTAAAAGAACTAAAATCTAACATAGATGTGAAAATCTTAACCTGTATATTAAGGAACGGTACCCTTTTGCACTGAGATTTACATGAAACTCAAAGCTACTCGAGATTTGATACTCAAAATCAGCTCTGTAACAACGTTCCCATTTGCCTATAGTTCCCTGCAGTACATCGAGCTAAGTACATTAATATGTATAATATACATTACCTGCTAAGCCTTCTTTGGTCCATGTTTGACTCAAATTTAAAACAGAATTATTTGGAACTGAACAATGACTTCAGTATTTGCTGCCAATTGTGATGCAACATTACAAATCCACTAAATAATGAAGTATATATATATATTATATCATACCTCACGAATATGCAGCGACTTGAGAACATTCTCATCATTAGCCCATTGGGTAGCAAGGAAAAAACCCTGACTCTACAATAATATAAAATTGGGAAAAATCAGATTTTTAAGACATTATGCACAAAAAATGTGAGAGAATCTACACAAGGTATGTAAAAGTTACTTGGCAGCGTAAGTCTGGCACCGTGAGATGAGAGTTAAAAGAGGGCATCAACTTCTGATTCAGAGATCTCCTCCACAAAGCTTCATGTTTCTTTCGTGAATCATATTTGCAATAGCGATCCAAAATGAAAAACTCATTAATTCTTGAAAGGCACTGCAGATAAAAAATAATAAATAGTTTACCAATATGATGAATAAACTCAATTGATCATCTGAATGACAAGAGTGAAAGGGATAGACATTACTTGCCTCATCAAAGTTATTGAGATCTCTTAAACACAATTCATTTTCAGGATCTACATCAATATACTCTCCTTTACAATTTCTCTGCAGCGACTGTCCATAGATGGTAGATGATTAAGAATCAATGGCATTTGTTTTTGACATTTTTTAAAAAGAACTGTAAATATATTACTGATGACTCAGCTGAAATATAAATGATACCCAACTATTTTCAAGCAAAATTCGAGTACCAATATATCAACATTATGAACCAACTTGATAAGAAAAATACAATCTTAGTAGCTTTATTATGCAGGAAAAAAATAATACTATTACCGCATAGAGTTCATCAGAAATAAGTGCCATTCCATGAGCAAAGGGGATTCGCTCATTTTTTTCTCTTCGCGTTGTAATGGGGTTCCCTAACAAATATCCCTGAAAATATTAAAACCAATTTAGCTACTTGTTAATATTACATCTTTGAAAGTTGAAAAACTTGCTTGAAAGTTTTGGAGTTTTGAATATTGGACTTGGGTATCAAAACTCACTTTCCATATTTTTCTTTTGTCAGTAAGCAGTAGTATACATAGAGAAATTGATTGCAAACCTGGAGATTTATCCATGGTCGGAGACCTATTTCATTTCCTGTTAACCAGGGAAATTAAAGAATAACAGTTAGCTTTATCATAATTATGTGCATGTTAAACTTTTTATCTCTTAGTTACATATAGATTGATCTAGTCTGTATGCTTCTATGCAGAATCTTGCAAAATCTGTTTAAATTTGTAAATTATATTTAGTGCTTTGTAATAGTAAATATATTTTAAAGGATTTGAAAAGAAATAAAATTTTCAGACAAAATTGATGATTAAGTTCAACAATTAATTTATCCCAACATATAGTTAAGTATGAAAAATTTCTTACCATTTGAAATTTCTTGAACAATAGCAGGGCCAGGAATGCCAGAATATGAATCAGCTCCAATGTACAAGTCATTTGAAAGAAACTCCTGGTGCTCAATCAGCCACTACAAATATTACAGGATAAATATGGCTTCTTAGTAATAAAATATTAGGATCCAATTACAAAGACATGGGACTTGAATCTCACATTAGAAGTCTAGAATCTAGTATGGGGCTTATAAGACCTCGGACTCTCGAACTATCAAGTTAGCTTTAGTGGTTAATTCTTTTGAAGTTCTTACCAATTGGTATCATATCCTTATAACATGTCTTTTAGTTGCAAACGAGCGACAGGGCTGGTGACGCTAGCCAGCCCACGTGGACATAGGGATGCAAAGTGTAGTAAAATATTAGAATCCAATTACAAGGTGCTTTAGTCACACATTGGAAGTATGAGATTCAATTCTGGGCTTTATAAAGCCTTGCACTCTCCAAATACACCAAGCATACATTAGCCTACGTGGGTGCTGGAGTTGCAAAACGTGGTGTTATGTTAGGATTCAGTTGTAAGGTATGGAACTTTAGCTCTACATTAGAAATATGAAATTTTCACATGGGATTTATAAGGTCTTAAGCTCTCTAACTATAACAAGTTAACTTTTGAGAGAACCGATGTGGTTCTCTCAAGATTCTTATGATAAAATGATCTCCTTTCATTAGGAGATTGATTCTCCCAAAATAAATTTATGACCAATTAGAAAACGGAAAACTAGGCATGAAATATGATCACAGTGACATGATTGCGCATAGTGACTGTACCTTCCTAAGAAATTGATGGGCATGGTGAACTAATTTCCAGTCACTTCTTTGAGCAAAGAGGTTTTTTGCAAACGAGAAGCCAGTTCCAAAAGGCAAGTCTACAAAAATAATGCTACATGCCTGACAAAAGAAAACATGAACGTTAGATATTAGTAGCACCACATCGCCCTCCAATAACAAAATAATAAAAATAATCATAGAAAAAGAAAAGTATTACTATTTATACAATTATCCCAACACATATTACAACCGCATGCTTAATATAAATAGTAATTATTATTTATTATAAATTTTGGATTAACTTTAAATCCATGTGAAATTCTTGAGACGCATTCTATGATCAATACCTTTGTCCAAGATTGGGGCCTCAAGACCAAATTTGGCAAGCTCCCATCGTACTCCTCATTTTTAAATGCTAATGGACCTATATGCACCCAATTGATGACAAAGTCATTCTGTGAAAGCTGTTGAGTGAATCATTTTCACTACGAATAGTTTTAGTGAGAACCTAAACCGAACATAGAAAAATAGTAATAGTACAACATTGGCGTCCACATTTCGCTGCACAAAGATTCAGCATGAAACAAATCTATACCAAACTGGCTATAATAAGGTTGAATTTGAGGTTGATAAAAGAAAATTAATAAATTGACTTAGAATTCATATGCTGCCACTGCCATATCTATAATTAAAAAAAAAAAAACAAAAACGGAATTATGTAGATGCTCTGCTCTACTTTTGAAGGTCTGCTTCAACTTAATTTAATTTTTCTTAAAACTGATTTTTAAAGTACTCCATAGTCCATATCATATCATCTTAAACTATCTGATAAGTAAATAAAAGATAGGTTAAAAATAAATGCTATATCATAGAGCAGCGATTGTCTCTTATATGTTGAGCTATGAAAGACCTAGACAGGACTAATGAGAGTAAGGCATGGGAAAAATAATACTGTAATTTACTTCTTAAATTCAATAAACTAAGTGTTGTTCACATCATTTGGTACCAGATCCTTATCCAGATGACTCAAAGGTAAAAAATTAAGAAGGGGCAAGACTAGAAGTGAAATGTTATCAGTTCAAGAGGAGGTTAAGGTGATACATATGTTGCTGGAGGTCAAGAGAGCGATAAAAATTAAATTTAAATTTAAAAAAATGGGATAGGTTTTCCTAAATTTAGAAAAAGATTTATATTAACCTTATTTCCTTTCTTTCTGTTTCTTTCACTGGCGATTCATTCCAAAAGAAAAATGAAACATGGAGATCAACATAAATATTAACATTAATCATCAAAGCTAAATTCCAATTTTGATAGAAGAAAGCACCAAAAATACTTTCCATACTGAACCTAAGTTTTATGCTTTAAAAATTACCCATTTGAAAGGCAAGGGCCGAAAATGAAGAGCAGCCAGGACCACCAGTTAGCCAAAGCATGAGAGGGTCTTTCTGAGGGTTGTTCTCAGATTTAATGAAGTAGTAAAACACTTGCATATCATCATCTGTTTCTCCCAACCCCACGTACCTGTGAAATAAATGAGATACAATAAGGTCTAAGAAGAGGGAAATCTCACAAAACAACCATTTCTTTCTCATGTCTGTACAGTTTCACAAGACAAACAAAAACTGAAGAGTAATTAGTGAAGACCTTTATGTTGACCAATTAAAATTCAATATCTTGGAACAAAAATAGGGGAAAACGATGTTGCTTACCCTGTTTCCAGATCAAAAGGAAGAGGACCTTGAAAGCCAGGAAGCAGTTCTACCTTGGAGCGAGAGCTTTCAAGCTGAGATGGAAAAAGTGAAAGAGCAAGAAGAAGAAAGTGAAAATAGCAGCATAGATTAGAGAACGTGCTCATCATCACCGGAAGCAGAGGTTTCTTCTTCTGCAGTTTGGTTGATAATTGTTGATTTCCAGAAGCTAAAAAGAATGTATTTTAATTACTGAAAAATGGATAAGTCCATCATTCACTTTTTTTAAGAATCTTTAGTCACCTTCGTTGATTTGTCTTGTAAACGGTTTAACTAATTTATATTATTTTAAATAAATTTTAAAATTTTTTAAAAATAAAAAGTTAATTTACATAATTTAAAAATTTAAAAACGAATTTACATGTATATAAAATAAAAAAAATTAATTTGTTACCTAATTCAATTTATATTAGTTGCTTTAGATTTATGTTTAAGATAAACATTTTTAACTTTAATTTCAACAAAAAATAATTTTGGTAATTTAAAGATTTGAAAATCAGATATGCGTTTTGGATGAGTTTCTTTAAGATAAAGAATAACTTGTTTTTTAATTTTTTTTTACTAAAATACACAAAAATAATGACTATTTTTAAAAATTAAATGGAATGGAATCAATGGTGTACCAAGTTTGCTGGAAATATAGCTGGGGAAAAGGAAGTATCATTATTGATTGAACCTGTCAGCTCACTGAGATCGTAATATTGAAGAAGATCACATAGCCATACCAATGAAGCAAATAGGCATGTGCCACGCGTAATAATGTCTTTTTTTTTTATTTAGTTTAAATAAAATTAGTGTAGTTTACTTTTAGATTTTTAATATAATTACATATTTAAAACTTAAACTTGAGTTCGATTCGCTGCACGAATTAATTGCAAATTGACGTATAACGACTAACTAAAAAAAATTGTCCTGTAAGTGCGGTGGGGGTCACTTGCTTTAATTAAAAGTAATACTTTTAACTCTGGATCGCTAATTGAATCAGTTAAAAGTATTGATTATATTTTTATAATTTAACTATGATTAAATGGATGATAATTAAATATATTTTAAATAATAAATTAATACAAAATTATAAATAAATATAAAGGTATCTTATAATATTTACAAAATAAAAATATTATAATAAATAGATAAATATTAGTTCATATATATTTTTTATATACGAATCTTTATTTTTAAAATGAATTTTTTTAAAAAAAGTGAAAAAAGCAATTTTTAAAATAAATTGGTTCAACTAATTTTCTTTACCAAATTTAATTAATTTGATTATTTTTTATTACTTTTAAATCTGATCAATTTTTTAATAATAATAATTTTTTATATATAAATATTATCATCTAATTTTTAACAATTAAAAAAATAAAATAAAATAAATTTAATGATTTATACCTGGAAATAAATAGATTATGTTATTATCTGCTGCGGGAAATTTTTCCTGTTTTTTTAGCTTAAATAACTCAATCAAGAGGTCAGTTTCCAATAAAATCAATCAAACCAATCGATCCTTTTTAATTTTGACAAGGTTAAAAAATAAAATGATCCTGCTAAATGTTGGATGGTTAATATCAACTTGGTTATTTTACAATTCAAATATAAATTATAATTATCAAATTATCTTTAAAATATATTTGAGTATTATTTTTAAATAAATATGTATATAATTTAAACAATAATTTATTTTGAATATTTTAATATAAATACGTTACTTAAAAGTTAATATTTAAAAATTTTAATTGTATAAATAAGTAAAAATAAAATAAAATTTGTGAGCTAACAAACTTAACTGAATAACCCATAACCTGTATAGAACTTTGGTTTGATTGATAACTAATAATCAATTCGTGCCTGACTTGTTTTCTGTATTGAATAATTTTTAAAAGATTTAATTATTATTTACTTTAACAATATTTTTAATTTTATTTTTTATTAAATGTAGAATATTTTTAAAATTTTAAGTAAGCTGATCCGATTTAATACTTCAAAATAGAAAAAAAAAGAAAGAAAGTAAAGTTGACATATTTATGCATGAAAAAAATTAATTAATTAAAACTATAAAAAATTAAATAAAACAATATCAATTATAAAATATTTAAAATACAATCGACCCTAAAAATTTTAATGACATAAATTTTACTTAAATGTCTACATTTTTATATATAGTTATTTTTCAACTTTAGTTTGTAGAATAATCAATACTCAAATGACTATACAAATACAAAATATGATATCTTAAAGATTTAACAACATATTATCTGAAATTATCAAGCATCTCTAAGAAATATTCTTATCATATGAAAATATCATATCTCATACCTACAATTGTTCAAATACCTCTAGTTTGAAACATAATCAACCTCAATTACAACATCCTTTTCTTCAATAAAGCTCATTTTAAATCAAAAATTTTATAACAACTAATAAATTTTCTTTGCAAAAGAAAAGATTTATGCAAAAACAACTTCAAATTTTAATAAAAGCGTGTTTTTTTTTTCAAAAAGAAGAAAGTGAAACTCTTTCAATTTTATTGTTTTAACATTTTATTGTTTTCATTTTCATTGTTTATATTGCTCATGATTTATTGAATAATTAGATAGAATTTTTAAACAAAAATAAGGGAGGAATGAGAAGTTGTTTCTTTATAAAAAAAATGAATAATATATAACTTTTAAAATTTTTCTATTATTAATGCAAGAACTGTGAACTTTGAAAAAGTGTCTATTAGAAGGTCTTATACTAACCTAACCACCTAATATGAAGTAGAATTTTTAAAAAAATAAGGAATAGTTAGAAATTTATTATTCTTATCATAATTTTATTAATTTTTGAGTTTTAATTATAGAAGTGATAGTTTTAAAAATTGTTTGTTAAAGATTTTTTTTAACTACCTAATAACTAGATAAAAAATTTTAGAATAAAAAATAATGGTAATTACCAAGTTATTATTTAGATAAAGTTTTTTAAAATGATTTTATAAATTTTCTATTAATTTTTAATTATAAAACTAATAACTTTTAACAGTACTTGATAAGGACTTTTATTAATTATATTTTAGTTAAATAGAATTTTGAGGAACATAACGAGGAAGATTAAAAGTTTTTCTTTTAGAAAAGTTGATTAGAATAATTTTAATTTTTTTTTTATAATTTTAATTAGAAAACAAAAAACTCCAAAAAATGGTTGTTTAGAATAAGCTTTTTGCATAAGCTTCTCATTTTAAATGAAATAAACATTTTCTCCTTTTCTCTCCCAAAAAACCAAGCACAACAAACTCCTACTCATCTTATTCTCTCCATGGTTTTCTTCTCCTTATTCATAAAAATCACACAAAAAATTCACTTGTGTAATTGTTTTAACTCATGCAGAACTTCATCCTTCAACAAGGTTAGTTTCCTCCTTTGTTTCTTTTTATTTTTGATTCATTTCTCACATTTATGACTAGATGAAAATTGCATAATAGTAAATTTGAAACTCACCCTCCATTTTAAGATAATTTCTTAGCTCTTTTTAGTTCTTATTTGTTGTATACTAAGTGTTTATGCTCACATTAACCTAGAGCTTAAATTTTCCTCTTTGAATCTCATTATTTCTCTTCCATTTTTAATCTTGAACTTGGATGAACAATGCCTAAAAGTTAAATCTCCATTTTTGTATGATTTTTGAGTTCATTTTTTTTCCTATTTTTTTATATCTTGAACAACCAAAGAACCATTGTTGAAAGAGAAAAATTTGGAGAAACCCTCTCGAAAGTGCTAAGGTAGCTGCAATCTCTTTCTTGGTAAGGGGGGGATAACATTGAGTCTTAAAAATATGTAATCAAGCAGTTAAGGATAAGCCTTCATAACTCAATCTAAATTATGGATGTTTGTTCGATGGTTGACTTTTGGATTATGTCTTAATATATGATGAATATACTATTGGTGATGCTTGAAATTTTAATGTTTTGGATTATTCTTGAAGGATGTTGAATTATGCTTGAATTCATTCATAGTGATTGTATATAGAGTATAAATTTTCATGCTCAGCCGCATAGTATTTAGTTGGACCATAAACATTAGTGTTAGTGGGTATTGGTGAAAATTAAATTATGTAAATGTGATGTATTTTGAGTATAATATGGTTCAACAACACTTCAAGTATGCTGTGAAAGATAATGTGATTTGTCTATACTTCATGTGTGTTGTGAATGATGATGTGATTTAATAATATTTTATGGGTTGGTGAAGAATATGATGATGTGAGAAACAATAAAAATGTTAAATTTGATCTCCCAAGGAAGGCTACCTAAAAGAATTAAAGGGAACACATATTTGTACTCTTTAATCATAATTTCTTAAGATACCAACTTTGTCTCATTTTCAAGATTAATAGTATTTTATAGAATTTAATCAAATTTCCAATAATATTTTACTTTTTAGAAGTACTTTTTATTCAAAAGGTACATTATCTTTCTTTATGTTTCATTGGAGAACTCAAAAATAGATAAGTCTTATCCAAAGAGTTTTTTTTTTTCTTTCTAAATTTTCAAGTAAAATAAGTCATGTTCTAATTACTTTTAAATATGGATTTTGGTACAATACTTTTTACCCTTATTTTTATAAGATCTTTTTGAATATTATGGGTATTTCTTGTACTCTAAAAAGGAAAATTGTTCCTATACTCCTAAGACCTAAGACCTGACTTTGTAAAAAAAAATAAGGAATCCCTTTCCTCAAACTTCAAGTTTAATAAGTTATGTTTAACTAACTTTGTAATATGAATCTTTCGCACATGATTTATGATCTCTTTTGTCATTATAAACCCTTCTAAATGTTATGGGCATTTCTTATATTTTGAAAAGGACATTTATCTTCATATATATTCCTAAAATACAATTTTATAGAAGAACTAAAGGTGGGTTAAGGATCCATGTCATGAGAACTTAATAAAATCTTTCTTGAAATGACTTTAGTTTTTATATGTGTTTTGAGATTCTTTGTTAAAACTTACAATTACCTTTAGCTTTTCCTCTTGAATCATTCCTTAAACATATCAATATTTTGAATATCAATATTTTGAATGAGTATTGAACTAAAGATCCTAGTAAACAATTTCTAGTAAGTTTCATTCTATTATAACTTTCTATGAATGCACCTCCTTAATCCAACAATAATCCAAGAAGAAAACTTCACCCTCCCTCTCTTTTCACCAATAGTTTACTTTACTAAAATTTTACAATTTTACTTATATTCTAAGAAGTTATATATAATACGTAATATGTGAAACCATAAATAATATGGTTAGGAGGGAGAATATGAATGTGTTAGGAATAAATCTAAGTAATTAGAGGGATCATATAATAAATGTTGTATGTAAAAATAATGTTACATGCAAATAAGCTATATAGTGTATGAATGATAAATCTATTTGTGAATGATTAGTGTTTTGAACTAATAGTTAATTTTATGAGTTATTCAAAGAGAATATAAAAGAGAATACTCCATGACTCCTTAAATGATTCTTGTAAAGAGGAAATGACATTATACAGAGAATCTGGATATAGAAATGATTCTATTAGAGGATATGCATGTGAGTCCTATGCACATGATAGCCTCATGGAGGCAGGTATGTTTGGGTACAAATAGATGTTTTTCAAAACTTTTACCGGAATCATGGTAAGAAGCGAGAATTTATTGAAGGATTGTGGTTATAGAATATTTGTATATGAAAAAGTGCATGCAGTGACATAAAATGATTGTGTAATCATTTAACATGGGCATGCTTTATTTGCTTGAATGTTATAAGTAGCCTTATCTACTTGATTTGTTTCCAAACATTTTGGGATTGTGCATGCTCTAACTCCTATTATTTTCTTGTTGTCATACACTTTTCTCTAGCAGAAAGACTTGATGAAGAATAGATCTTGCTCATACCTTCATATGGATCTAAGGTTTGATTGTAGAGATCACTAGAAGAAAGATTAGCATCCTAACTTGAAAGCATGCATGGGAACTATTAACTTTTATTATTAAGGATGGGTTAGGTCCTGGAATGTTCACTATTCCATTTCTATATTGTTAGGGTGCTTAGTTACTATCTTAGTGTTTAGTCTCTAATTCTTGTTTTGAGTGGACTGATCCTTTGTTGTCCATTTTATACAAGTGACCCTTGTTGTAATGTTCATTTGATCATGTTTATCTTTCACATCCTTTATGCATGACTAGAATTGTAATAATTAGGAATAAATAGTTAATTATGAACTTGTATCCATATGGTAATGGTAGTATTATATATATGATTCCTTTTACTAAGTTTGGAGTGATGTCAAAAAAAAAAAAATCTTTAGCTCATTTTCAAAAGGATTAACATGTGATATAAATAAAGTTATTCTTACATCTATGAAAAAATAGGTAATAGTAAAGGGTGTCACAAAGCGTTTCTGTCAATGTTCAGAGCTTACAATTTGACAAAGTACACCTACCTTTTAAAAATAGTATTTTATGCTTTAAGACCAAAGGAATGCGTTAAATAAAAAAGGAAAAGATGTTGAAAATCCATTTTTATCTCTCTTAATGTCTTGTTTTACCTCTTCTATATAAATGAAGCCTTTGAAGAACACAAGATAAAAAACCTCAACATCATGTAATAAGCTTTCTATCTTATTCTTGCATATTTGAACTTTATGTTTAGCCTTCCTAGTTCTATTTTGTTTTATATCTTTTTTATCTTGGATTTGATCCTAAAAAGGCTTGTTATAAATAATAATTAGGTTTAAGTGTAGATAAACTTGAACAAAAATATTTGGAATAACTACTATTTTTCTAAGTTTCCATATAATAAATTTCTATTATAATTTGATCAAAGATTAGGTTATCTCTCAAGTTGTGAGAGTCAACTAGTATACGTAATTATGTGCTTGTTCTTTATCTCTTTATATTATCTTATTTATAATTATAATGATTGTAATCTTTTCCTTTATAAAGATTATTTTTCTAAAAGTATTTTAGTAACCCGAAGCTAATTTAGTTGCATCTAAAAAGTAGCTTAGCTATTATTTTTTAAAAGCATTTTCAGTATAACCTTTTGCAGAAATATCTAACCTATAATTTAATCTCTCTTTTCATGTATTTTCTATATTCTTTGAATTGGTATTAGAGCTCAACCTCTTAATTTAAGCATCTTATAGTGTAGAGGAAAGTTCACAATTATGAAATATTTCATCTCTCAACTTATCTTAAGAAAAGCTTCATTTTTCCATTATTCAACTTTCATTGGAGAATATTATCCTTAGTAGAGTGATAGGATAGATATGTTTACCAAGTCAACACAAATCAATCTCTCAAGAGTGATTATCCAAGGAAACCATTTATTCCTTTCTTCATTTAATGAGGAGGACTAGATATTAGATGTAAATTGTATGCAGAAAATTCTAAGGATAAGTATCTGTTAACATATGCTCTATCAAGATTTGAGTATAACAAAGTGTTTAGCTATGAAACAACCAAATAGAAATGGTATACATTAGATATCTCACATGAGGGGCCAACATCATTAGGAGAACTAAAACTAGTCTACTCCCTAGATAGTATGAGATGTTTACCATGAAGAAGAACAAAATCATAAAGGAAATATTTGTAAGATTTCAAACTATTGTCAAAGGTATTCGTGCTCTTGGAAAATAGTATATTGTGGAGAGAATAACCCCAAGTTTATTGTTAGTTTTCCCAAGAAGTAGAGATCAAAGGTAACAATTATAGAGGAATTCAAAGACCTTAACATTTAAGAATGCATGAGATTGTGTTAAGCTATGGAGGGCCAAAAAAATATAAGAAGAATACTCTTCTTTGAAATCTAAGAAGATGTCTACCTTAAAAGAAGAGAAGAGTTTAAAGGAGTCTAAAGAAGAAAGTGATGACTTTAAGGATGAGGACTCTGAAATTGAAGATGAAATCTGGTTGATCATTGGAAGAATTAGAAGGATAATCAATAAGAAAAATAAGGGGAAGCAAGCTAATCATAACACAAATGGAAAGAAGAAAGATGGAAAAGAATAAAATAAATATATCATTTATTTCAAGTTAAAGAATCCAAGATATATCAAGTCAAAATATTCTAACCTCAAAAAAGAAAGAAAGAATCCTTATAAAAAGATGAAAGGGTCAAAGGGTACATGGGATGATCTTGATAGACCTTTAAAGAATGGCGAGGAGATTACTAAAAGAGATAATTTTTACTTGATGGAAGATATTTAAGAATAGAAGGTCAAAACTAAAGTTGATAAATTAAAACATGCCTTTAATATTCCTTTAGAAAAATCGGACATTCTCCTAAATGAGTATAATAAGATAAAGTATGAAAATATTTTCCTATCTCAATAACTTGAGAAAAAGAAAGAGAATTAAAATATACTTTTAAGATAATCAAAATTTAAAAACAAAAGTTCTCAAATAAGCTCATCTAATTGAACTTATCTAGTTTTATTAATGGGAATGCTTATCTAAATTATATCTTAAAAACATAAGGCATCCATGTGATAAATTTGGACTAGGGTTTAAGAAAAATAAGCCTCATAAGAAAGTAAGAAAACCTACATAAGGCATCCATGTGATAAATTTGGACTAGGGTTTAAGAAAAATAAGCCTCATAAGAAAGTAAAAAAACCTTTTATATCATCATCATGTTCTTTTATGAAAAATTTGAACATGCCTCATCCATATGTTTCTACAAGAAAAGACATAAAGTTTTAAGAATTAACCAAAAAGGATCCCTAAAGATTTAAGTATTTAAAGATATTATTCCTATAATTAATATCCTTGATACAAGAAAAAAGACACCAAAGATAATATTTGTTTCAAAAAAGGATAAAAAAGAGGGTTTGACATAGAAAAGACATGCCACTATAAAGTTCATTTCAAACTTTATAAACATGATTTTTTTCAAGGGATTATCCAATGTCTTAATAAAAAAAAAGGCATTCTATGTGATGCATGTTAGAAGAAAAAACAAGTTAAAACATCTTTCAAAAGAAAAAATGATGTATTCATTTCTTAGCCTCTAGATCGTTACATATAGATTTATTCAAATCGATGAGTGCTCAATTTCTTGATGGGAAAATATACATTAGTCATTGTGGATTACTATTCTAAATTGACATGAGTATACTACTTAATCCTCAAGGACGAGTCTTACAAGATCTATAAAATTTTATATAAACTAGTACAAAATAAGAAAGAAATTTGTATCTTTGTCATAAGGAATAACCATGGAAGAGGATTCAAAAATAAAAATCTCAGTAATAAGTTTTGAAAAAAAATGTTATCCCTCACCATTTTGCTACTCTTACCACATCAAAATAGTGTGGTAGCTGTAAACATGCATAATTTCTCATAATGAAATCTCTAATCTACAAACAACCTTTAGTAAGGAATAAAGTAGAGATAAGAGTAAAAGTTAGAAAAATTAATTTTTTTTAACAAATAACGAAAACGTCCCTACACTATGATAATAACGAAAACCTAAAATAAAGGTTAAAAGACATTTTAAGGAATTATAATATATCAAAGATGATTAGAAAGTCATAAGAAAAGAATAGGAACAAAGAGAAAACGAAAAGGTTATAAGAAAACTCTTAAAATGTCCAAATGCTCTTAGAAAGTTGTTTTCCATAAAGGCTAAACTGTTTAAAAAAATGTTAAATTAAATAATAATGATTTAAGAATAAATCATTAAGTGTTAGAAACATCAGAGAAATAATTTGAGAACCTCCCAAGAGATATTAGGAAAAATTATCAAAATACCCCTAGAAGGTTGGTAGGATAAGAAAATGCGAATCAGAAGTCAGGAAGTGGACCTCATCCCTTGTGCATGAAAATAACATGTGAAAAATGAGGTGGTGACTCACCATATGAGTCATCACTTCATTAACACTATATAAGATAAAAACATTAAATAGGAGAAATAAAATTATAATGGTTAAAGTAAATTAACCTTATTTAATTAAAATTAACCATACTTAGAATAAGTTAATCTTGATTAATAAAAAATTCAAAATAATTAGCATTAATCTAATCCTAAAATGATAATTCCTCAAATTTTCATTTAATTTGAAAAATGGAAATTACATGAAAATGGAACAAAATTCCCTTAAGTGGGAATTTAATTCCTATATGCCCTAAAGTGCACGAAATTGATTTAAGGGCTAAGGAGACTCATTTTCTTTATGTTACATCTCTTAAACACTTAGAAAAATTCTCTAAACTCTTTCTAAACTCAAACTACTTCTAAAACCCAAAATTTACACTAAACTTAAACTTCCATCTTTGAGGGTTAAGTTAAATTAAGATAAATCCAATAATACTAAGAAATATTGTGTGGACCACCAAGGAGGAGGAAGAGTAGTTATAAAGATCCACCAAAGTCATCATAAAAGTCTTCAACAAGTAGGATTTTACCATATATTTTTCTAAGCTTTTAATCTTGTATTTATGGTTTTATTTTCTTCTTTTTAGTGGATCTTTCTCCAAGATCTATGGATCCCTTTTGTTTGAACTTGTTGGATCTCAAAGCTTCCCTTGATGGTTAAATATGAGCATCACAAATCTTTTAATGATTTTTGGAAGTTAAAGAGGAGTTTTGATGGATGAAAGTACTCCTAGTAACCTTTGGAGCAATTTAATCGATTAAAATTTTTTAAAAATAATTTTTTATGATTTGGGACAAATTTTTAGAGTTTATGAAAAAAGTTTTGAAATAATGAAAGTAAGGAATGGATAGATCTTGGACTAGATCTAGTAGATCTATACTTGTTTTCCTTGAAAAATTCTTTTCTTAAGATCTTTGTATTCAAAGTTAAAAACTTGTTTATATCTCTTCTTAAAAGCTTTAATCATGAAGTTGTCTTTGATAAGAGTTTATATCTGGGCTCATATGTTAAAAGTCTAAAAAAAACTAAAAAAAAATTGTCTAATAAAATCTATAAACTTATCTAAAATATAGATCTAAAAACTATGAAAAATAAAATTGAAACTTTAAACTAAATTTTGAACAAATCACTTAAGATTTTCTCTGATTATGATCAAAACTTTAAAATGAGGACAAATCATGAAAGACCTAGTAAATTGGTGAAAGAGATTCCAAGTGTATTTCAATACTATGTAATGAGCAGTTATTAAATGAAATATAAGCTTTAATTTGTTAACTTCATATTGAAATAAAGTGAAACAATCTCGTGTTTTGCTCATATATACTGGGCTCATAGATAGACATTGTTTGTATTGCTTCGATTATATATATATATATATATATATATATATATATATATATATATATATATATATATATATATAGTTTTCAAAATTTAAAATATGAGTAGCTAAACTCATAAAAAGGGATAGAGGCGGAGTATTAATTAATTGTAAAGCAACGATGACATCGTTTAGTTTTCTTATTTACATTATGTTACGCCTCCGGTAGGAAACGATGGAAGGCTGTGTTGAGTATAGCTGAAGGGGGAAGAAATATCTGTTTTTTACAGAATGTTATCTATGCATGAAAAAGGGCATAGCTTTACTTCCATGACCCGGCTATATTTCGATCAAAAACATAATTTAAGTAGGGGCCTAAAGAATGGTATCAGAGCTTTGGAATTGATTAATATGAAACCTCTATCCCTTTTGTCTCTCATTCCTTTGTTGCTAGCTTTGCTATATCTATATTTGTTCTTTGCTTGCTATATGCCTAGATCTGCAAAAGTAATTAAAAGAGAAATCAGAACCATAAAACTTACTTTGAAAATATTAAATCGTCCTGAAAATCTTGATTTAGAAGTTATTAGAAAACTAGAAGAATTATTAGAATCTTTAAAAGAAGAATTAAATGAATAATTTAAAAAAGATAGAACCTAGAATATATGGAATCAATAGAAAAGAATTACCCGAAAATTCTTTCTTAGAAAATTCTTTCTTAGAATATAACTCTGAAAATTCAGATTGTTTATTTACACCTTTTATATTAGGAGGAGAAGGTGATAGTACATTTAATCAACTAAATTGGATTAATATGTATTTAATAAACAGTTTGGATGTTATATGGATACTACTATAAAAGAAAAATTAGAGAAATACGACTTAAAGGATATACAGAAAGATTTACCCAAAGAGTTAGAAGAAATAATTAATAACGAACCTCAAAAGACAAAAATTAAACGACTAATTGAATTTTCTAAACCCTTTGAACAAAAAATCTATGAATTAAAAATAGATATAAAAAATAATAATAAAGATTTACAGGTAATAAAAGAAGATTTAAGATTAATAAAAGAAGTTTTAGGTGTAAGCCAAATAGAGCCTATAATTACTAAACCGACTGTAAACATGATTAAAATATTAGAAGAAGCTGAATTAAATGAAAAGAAGATAAGAGAACAAACCATGGATGAAAACGTAAAACAAAATAGAATATTAATAGAAGAAATTAAAAAAGGACAAGAAATTATAAATAAAAATTTATGGACTATTTTTGATGAAATAGAAAAAATAGAAAAGGTTCGATATGAAGATAAATATGGAAAAATAGAAGAAAAGGAAATAAAAGATATAGATCAGATAGAAAATAATAAAGTAGCTGAACTAGCCTGTAACGTAGGATCTGAAATTGATATATTACTAGAAATAATAAAACCTAAAGAGGAAAAAATAGTTACGAATATGATGAGTGTAGATGAAAATTATGATGAAGTAGAAGAATTAATGGGAAAAGAAGAAGAAGAATTAGACAACATTAGGATGAAATTTAAAGATAAAATAAAAATACGAGATTATAGTGAAGCACAAGTGAATATGGACTATGTAAAAGATGAACCAAAAAATAAAGGAGTGGAAGGAACAAGTGGAACCAAAGATGGAACTGTAGTAAATGAAGAAATAAAAGATTATTATCATAAAGAACCTTTAAGGAATTTTAAAACAAAATATGGAATGAATTTCAAAAATTCAAAGTCTCCTACTCCTATGGAACAATATGAAACAAGAAATTTCCTACTACGGGAATCTGGTTAGAAATAGACTGTAATACGGAACTGGAAAGAAGAATTGAAGAATGGAGTAAAAGCCAGCTAATAGCATTAATTAGTAAAGAAATGGAAGTAAGCGTTTCTAGTATGTTAATTGAAGCAAGTTTTACGGGAAATGTACAAAATTGGTGGAAAAGTAAAACTAATGAATTTAGAGAAAATGTTAGACAAGTAGAAGAACCTTATAATAAAAGAAAAGAATTCTATGCACTTTTACTAAGAAGATACGAACAGGTATTAAGAAACGAATTTATGGGTCAAAGTTTATCATTAAATGAAAATACTCAAATAAACAAAGCCAGAGAAAAACTATACCAAATAGAAATTTGTTCTTTAAACCCAGAACCATTAAACGGATATATTTGCGAATTTAAAAGATACTTTTATGAAGCAAGATTTGAAGATTATACAATTCAGAAATTTTATTTAGAAATGTTTTACAGAAAACTCCCTAAACTTATATCTGAAACTATTTTAATAGACTACAATAAAGCATTTGGAGAAAAACCAGAATTAATGCCATATTTGGATACTATGGGAAGAAGAGAATATTATTTAAGAGAATACTTATCTGAAAAATGTAAGCAAGCCTGGAGAAATATAAAATTTTATAAAACAAACAAAACGGTTTTAAAGTGTGGAGAAATAGAAAAACCCACAAGATGGGGATGTAATTATAAAAGTATAAAAGGAAGAACAAAATATAAATTCAAAAAATACCCAAAGAAAAAATATTTGAAAAAATATAAACCAAGAAAGTTTTTCCAGAAAGGAAAAAGAAATATGAACTATAAAAAATATCCAAAACAGTGTAAATGTTATAACTGCGGAAAAATAGGTCATATTAGTACAGAATGTAAAGAAAAGAGAAATGTAAAAAGAATAAATATTTTAGAAGTAGCTCATAAAAATAATTTAGAGCCCAAAGAGTTAGAAAACCCTGAGTTTAGTGATATAGAAGATGATAGAATAGAAATATATAAAATCCAAATCTACTCAGAAGACGAAGAAGAAAACGAAGAAGAAGACGAAGACGAAGAAGGAGAATATATCGAAGATAGAATATATATAAATATGATGAAAAAAATGGATGAACCTTCAACTAGTAACACTGAAGAATTCGAAGAATACGAAGAATTTAGAAATATAAATGAAGGTATAGTTCAAATAAGAATAACGTTCAATGAAAAACAGTATAATAAAATAAAGGATATAAAATTAAATTTAAGGCCAAACGAAATAGAAAATAAAGGATTTATGGAAAGAGTAAGTAGATTATTAAAGTTAAAAAAACAAAGTAAAAGCGCGTGCGTAGTCTTAGAAAGGAAACACCCTATAGAATCATCACTAACAGAAGGAATATTAAGAATACCTTTAATCAGTAAAAATGTTATTGAAAGGAAAATTGAGAAATTATCCTTTAAAGATGAAGTTACAGAAATCTATATAGCAGGAATACAGTTATTAATAAAAGCTTATTTCAAAGAAGGAATAGATTCACCAATAGAATTACTAATAACTGATGGAAGAATAATAAGTAGTGTAAATGATAGTATTTTAGGAATGTTAACAGGAAATTTAATATATCAAAAATTAAAGTTCACTTTAAATACTAACTTTGCAATATCAAGATCCGATGAACATATCGATCAATCTATTTTAATTTATCACAAGTTAGGAGGAATAAAAATGTTAGAAAAAACAAAAACCATTAGTATAGATAGGATTGGTTTTTACCAACGAACATAATATATATAAAAAATCCCAAGGAAGAATAACAATAGAAAAATATTTTACCCCGATATTAAAAGAAATAGCCGTAGAACAAAAGAATATCACACTACCAAAACAATTACAAATTGAATTAGACAAAACAATAAATTACAGAGCAATAATGGAACCTAAAAGAATTATTACAAATGATGAATTGGGACAAAGAATGATAAGGGTAAACACACCCTCAGTGAATATTAATATAACTCCTAGACGAAGCTTTGATCATAGAACCTCCATAAGTAGAACAAGATCTTTTAGTGAAACTGAAAGAAGAAACTTGTTAGCAGAAATACCAATAAGTTCCAACTTAGCTACTATTAAACCAGAAATTTATCAAGAAAAAATATTGATAAAACTAGAAATAAAAAGAGATGCCATTTGGAAAGAAATATTAGCATCAATCAACCCTGAGTTGCCAAAAAGTTATATTGAAGAAGATTTAACAGAAAACAATTTAGAAATAAAAGAAGAAGGAGTAAAAACAACTTCAATAATAAGATTTAATAAAAGAGATATAAAAGAAATAAGATGTTAGATAGAAGAAAATACAGATAAAGAAGTAAAAATAATAATTGGAAATGATACATTGGAAATATTAAAACCATATAGAATACATAAAGATAGAATAATGATAACTATAAATTATCAAGCTCTTGTAATTCCAAGGTATCAATGAGTACACAACTATTTTATATTTTAGTAAAATTTAATTATCAAAAATATAGAGCTAGAAAATACCATGCTTTAATAGACACTGGTGCAAATATAAGTGTAGCCAAATACAATGTATTACCGCCAGAGTTATGGAAAAAGAAAGAAAAATCTTTAAAAATGGAAAGTGTAGGAAAAGAGATTCATATAATAGAACAAGATTCAAGAAATGTAAAGATACAAATAGGAGATTATGAATTAAATATAAAGGAATTAAATTTATAATGAATCTTCATGTGATATAATATTAGGAATAGAATTTTTAAGTCAATATTATCCAATTCATTTTATAGAAAGAGCATTAATTTTAACAACCCCGTGTAAACACGAACCCTGGGGTATAAGAATAACGAATCCTTATAGAAGGAAAGATGCAAAATTTCAAAGAAAAGAGAATAATAATAATAGAGAAGTACAATTTTTACCCAACAACAAACCTGTTGAGATAAAACAAATAATGACAGTATTAAATATACAAACTATAATACCTAAAACAATTGAAGAAAGAATACAAGAAAATTTTAGTGAAAATCCTTTAATACATTGGGAAAAATCAAAGCCTATGGCAAAAATTGAATTAAAAGACTATAATAAGGAAATAAATTGTAAACCTTACCCATGGACAGGAGAAAATAGAAAAGATTTTGAAAAGCATATAAAAGAAATGAAAATGTATAATTTAATTAGGGAAAGTCAATCAAATTATTCCTCACTCGCAATGATTGTTATGAATCATAATGAAGAAAAAAGAGGAAAATCTAGATTGGTAATAAATTATAAAAAATTAAACGATTTAGCTATAAGAAAGAAATAGGTACCCTATACTCAAGATGGATTTGTTGTTTAATTTAATAAAAGGAAAAACCATATTTAGCAAATTCGATTGCAAATATGGATTTTACCAAATAAAACTAGAAGAAAATAGTAAGAAATATACGGCTTTTAGCACATCAGAAGGATTCTATGAATGGAATGTCCTCCCGATGGGATTCCATAATAGCCCAAGTATATTTCAAGAATATGTATCAAAAATATTAATATCTATAAGAAGTTTTGCTGTAATTTATATAGATGACATATTAATATTTTCAAACAATAAAGCAGAACATGAATACCATTTAGAACAATTTGTAAATCTCATTGAAGAAAATGGTTTAAATATATCACCTAAAAAAATGGAATTAAGACAAGAAAAAATAGGATTTTTAGGACAAACTATTACTCCAAATGGAATAGAATTACAAGAACACATTAGTAAAAAAGTTTTAGATTTTAAGAGACTAAAAAATAAAAAGGATTTACAATCATTTTTAGGACTAGTAAATCAAGCTAGAAATTATATTCCGCATTTATCAAAATTAACCTCTAAAATATCAAAATTAGCTGGAGAAACAACTAAATGGGAATGGAATAATGAAAATGAAGAGATAGTGGAAAAAATAAAACTTTTATGTCAAGATTTACCAAAATTAAATATCCCTTCAGATAATGAACAATGGGTAATATATACAGACGCCTCAGAGAATTATTGGGGTGCTGCATTATATTACAAAGATAAAAATAAAAATGAACTTATAACTAGATATGCTAGTGGAAAATTTAATGAATCTCAAACTAAATATCATTCTAATTGGAAAGAATTTTTAGCCATAATAAAAGCAGTGGAAAATTTTGAGTTATTCATAGTGGGAACAAAATTTGTTATAAAAACTGATAATACTCAAGTAAAAACTTGGTTGAGTAAAGGAATAAAAAATCAAAAACTATCAAATAAAATGTTAATTAAATGGCAGACTGATATGTTTTATTATGATTATGAAATTGAATTCATTAAAGGAAAAAATAACCTTGTTGCTGATTTTTTAAGCAGATGGAATCAGATAGCAGTGTAACACAGACCAGTAAAGCTCCACAGGAAAATACCAGTAATCCAATTAATTCATATCTGGAACAAATTGGAATGAAATTCCAACTTATAGAATTAAATATGAATTTATGGACTAAACAAGTAACAGAAAATTTTACTAGAATATTTAACCAATTGGAACATTTACAAGGAAGAATTGAAAAATTAGAATCAGATTCAAAAGAAAAACAAGTAGTCGTTAATATAGAAGAAAAGAAAAGTTTTTCAGAAATAATAAAAAATCAAGAAAAAGAAAAAAGAAATTGAAAAGGGTTCAACTTCAAAAAAAGAAGATCAGTTTAAGATAATAGACAATTTTAGATATTTAAAAAAACTAATTGATAATTTAAATCAATGCAATTTAAATGTTGAGACCTTAAGTTATATTTCCCATTTTGCCATAAATAAAGCTGTAATCTATCCAGGAACACCTCCGAAACTTGTAAAAACTATTTTTCAATTCGGATTAATACAATCAATTTATCCTTCTACAAGTATGGAAAAGATATCTGAATTACCTGAGCCATTAAAAAGAGCTGTAAAAACCTACTTTGGAATAATTAAACAACGTAATCTATTTATCAGATGTTATTCAACTATTGCTCAAATAAACCCTGATAAATTTTATCATCCTATAAATTTAATAAGATTAGGAACCACTAAAAAGCCTTTTGAATATGAAACTGAATTAAAAGAAAAAATAAATGAAGAAGAAGATCTCCTAAGAACTATATCAAGAATTAGAGCACAGGACTATAATATAATATTCCAAGAAATGATAAGAATAATTGCAAACAATGAGGAAACAACTTGGGTATATTTTACAAGCTCAACAACTTTAATTTATTCATCTGGAAGAACTCCAAGGAACTATAATCAATTTAACCAATTTTATGATAAAATCAAAAGTAATAAAATGGATAATCTACCAAATACAAAAAAATGAATCTGCCAAATATTATCTGAGTATCCGGTTCATCAATGTAATTATTGCGAAGACAATAAAGTAGAGAAAACAGCTTTTGAAGACCCCAACATTGAAGTGATTGAAGACCTGTAAAGTTAAAAGCAAGGACAGGAATCTTATCTCCAAGATAAAGAAAGGACGAGAATCTTATCTCCAAGAAAAAGAAGTCGACAATGTAATATGAAATCTTATCTCTTTGAACTGTACATTTAAATCTATTGTAAGGATCCTTGAGTTCCGACCTCTATATAAGAGAACTCATTCATCATTAATAAAACACACCACTTTCATACAATTACTTCTCTGTATCCTGACACCACTCTTTACATTCGGAGGGCGATTGCGAGTACGAGCACCAACACGAAACACGAACAACCTTGTAAGTTTTCAAAATTTAAAATATGAGTAGCTAAACTCATAAAAAGGGATAGAGGCGGAGTATTAATTAATTGTAAAGCAACGATGACATCGTTTAGTTTTCTTATTTACATTATGTTACGCCTCCGGTAGGAAACGATGGAAGGCTGTGTTGAGTATAGCTGAAGGGGGAAGAAATATCTGTTTTTTACAGAATGTTATCTATGCATGAAAAAGGGCATAGCTTTACTTCCATGACCCGGCTATATTTCGATCAAAAACATAATTTAAGTAGGGGCCTAAAGAATGGTATCAGAGCTTTGGAATTGATTAATATGAAACCTCTATCCCTTTTGTCTCTCATTCCTTTGTTGCTAGCTTTGCTATATCTATATTTGTTCTTTGCTTGCTATATGCCTAGATCTGCAAAAGTAATTAAAAGAGAAATCAGAACCATAAAACTTACTTTGAAAATATTAAATCGTCCTGAAAATCTTGATTTAGAAGTTATTAGAAAACTAGAAGAATTATTAGAATCTTTAAAAGAAGAATTAAATGAATAATTTAAAAAAGATAGAACCTAGAATATATGGAATCAATAGAAAAGAATTACCCGAAAATTCTTTCTTAGAAAATTCTTTCTTAGAATATAACTCTGAAAATTCAGATTGTTTATTTACACCTTTTATATTAGGAGGAGAAGGTGGTAGTACATTTAATCAACTAAATTGGATTAATATGTATTTAATAAAACAGTTTGGATGTTATATGGATACTACTATAAAAGAAAAATTAGAGAAATACGACTTAAAGGATATACAGAAAGATTTACCCAAAGAGTTAGAAGAAATAATTAATAACGAACCTCAGAAGACAAAAATTAAACGACTAATTGAATTTTCTAAACCCTTTGAACAAAAAATCTATGAATTAAAAATAGATATAAAAAATAATAATAAAGATTTACAGGTAATAAAAGAAGATTTAAGATTAATAAAAGAAGTTTTAGGTGTAAGCCAAATAGAGCCTATAATTACTAAACCGACTGTAAACATGATTAAAATATTAGAAGAAGCCGAATTAAATGAAAAGAAGATAAGAGAACAAACCATGGATGAAAACGTAAAACAAAATAGAATATTAATAGAAGAAATTAAAAAAGGACAAGAAATTATAAATAAAAATTTATGGACTATTTTTGATAAAATAGAAAAAATAGAAAAGGTTCGATATGAAGATAAATATGGAAAAATAGAAGAAAAGGAAATAAAAGATATAGATCAGATAGAAAATAATAAAGTAGCTGAACTAGCCTGTAACGTAGGATCTAAAATTGATATATTACTAGAAATAATAAAACCTAAAGAGGAAAAAATAGTTATGAATATGATGAGTGTAGATGAAAATTACGATGAAGTAGAAGAATTAATGGGAAAAGAAGAAGAAGAATTAGACAACATTAGGATGGAATTTAAAGATAAAATAAAAATACAAGATTATAGTGAAGGACAAGTGAATATGGACTATGTAAAAGATGAACAAAAAAATAAAGGAGTGGAAGGAACAAGTGGAACCAAAGATGGAACTGTAGTAAATGAAGAAATAAAAGATTATTATCATAAAGAACCTTTAAGGAATTTTAAAACAAAATATGGAATGAATTTCAAAAATTCAAAGTCTCCTACTCCTATGGAACAATATGAAACAAGAAATTTCCTACTACGGTAATCTGGTTAGAAATAGATTGTAATACGGAACTGGAAAGAAGAATTGAAGAATGGAGTAAAAGCCAGCTAATAGCATTAATTAGTAAAGAAATGGAAGTAAGCGTTTCTAGTATGTTAATTGAAGCAAGTTTTACGGGAAATGTACAAAATTGGTGGAAAAGTAAAACTAATGAATTTAGAGAAAATGTTAGACAAGTAGAAGAACCTTATAATACAAGAAAAGAATTCTATGCACTTTTAATAAGAAGATACGAACAGGTATTAAGAAACGAATTTATGGGTCAAAGTTTAACATTAAATGAAAATACTCAAATAAACAAAGACAGAGAAAAACTATACCAAATAGAAATTTGTTCTTTAAACCCAGAACCATTTAACAGATATATATATATATGCGAATTTAAAAAATACTTTTATGAAGCAAGATTTGAAGATTATACAATTCAGAAATTTTATTTAGAAATGTTTTACAGAAAACTCCCTAAACTTATATCTGAAACTATTTTAATAGACTATAATAAAGCATTTGGAGAAAAACCAGAATTAATGCCATATTTGGATACTATGGGAAGAAGAGAATATTATTTAAGAGAATACTTATCTGAAAAATGTAAGCAAGCCAGGAGAAATATAAAATTTTATAAAACAAACAAAACGGTTTTAAAGTGTGGAGAAATAGAAAAACCCACAAAATGGGGATGTAATTATAAAAGTATAAAAGGAAGAACAAAATATAAATTCAAAAAATACCCAAAGAAAAAATATTTGAAAAAATATAAACCAAGAAAGTTTTTCCAGAAAGGAAAAAGAAATATGAACTATAAAAAATATCCAAAACAGTGTAAATGTTATAACTGCGGAAAAATAGGTCATATTAGTACAGAATGTAAAGAAAAGAGAAATGTAAAAAGAATAAATATTTTAGAAGTAGCTCATAAAAATAATTTAGAACCTATAGAGTTAGAAAACCCTGAGTTTAGTGATATAGAAGATGATAGAATAGAAATATATAAAATCCAAATCTACTCAGAAGACGAAGAAGAAAACGAAGAAGAAGACGAAGAAGGAGAATATATCGAAGATAGAATATATATAAATATGATGAAAAAAATGGATGAACCTTCAACTAGTAACACTGAAGAATTCGAAGAATAACGAAGAATTTAGAAATATAAATGAAGGTATAGTTCAAAGAAGAATAACGTTCAATGAAAAACAGTATAATAAAATAAAGGATATAAAATTAAATTTAAGGCCAAACGAAATAGAAAATAAAGGATTTATGGAAAGAGTAAGTAGATTATTAAAGTCAAAAAAACAAAGTAAAAGCGCGTGCGTAGTCTTAGAAAGAAAACACCCTATAGAATCATCACTAACAGAAGGAATATTAAGAATACTATTTAGAACAATTTGTAAATCTCATTGAAGAAAAAGGTTTAAATATATCACCTAAAAAAATGGAATTAAGACAAGAAAAAATAGAATCTGATTGCAACTTTTCAATTCTTCCTTGTAAATGTTCCAATTCTTCCTGTGGAGCTTTACTGGTCTGTGTTACACTGCTATCTGATTCCATCTGCTTAAAAAATCAGCAACAAGGTTATTTTTTCCTTTAATGAATTCAATTTCATAATCATAATAAAACATATCAGTCTGCCATTTAATTAACATTTTATTTGATAGTTTTTGATTTTTTATTCCTTTACTCAACCAAGTTTTTACTTGAGTATTATCAGTTTTTATAACAAATTTTGTTCCCACTATGAATAACTCAAAATTTTCCACTGCTTTTATTATGGCTAAAAATTCTTTCCAATTAGAATGATATTTAGTTTGAGATTCATTAAATTTTCCACTAGCATATCTAGTTATAAGTTCATTTTTATTTTTATCTTTGTAATATAATGCAGCACCCCAATAATTCTCTGAGGCGTCTGTATATATTACCCATTGTTCATTATCTGAAGGGATATTTAATTTTGGTAAATCTTGACATAAAAGTTTTATTTTTTCCACTATCTCTTCGTTTTCATTATTCCATTCCCATTTAGTTGTTTCTCCAGCTAATTTTGATATTTTAGAGGTTAATTTTGATAAATGCGGAATATAATTTCTAGCTTGATTTACTAGTCCTAAAACTGATTGTAAATCCTTTTTATGTTTTAGTCTCTTAAAATCTAAAACTTTTTTACTAATGTGTTCTTGTAATTCTATTCCATTTAGAATAATAGTTTGTCCTAAAAATCCTATTTTTTCTTGTCTTAATTCCATTTTTTTAGGTGATATATTTAAACCTTTTTCTTCAATGAGATTTACAAATTGTTCTAAATAGTATTCTTAATATTACTTCTGTTAGTGATGATTCTATAGGGTGTTTTCTTTCTAAGACTACGCACGCGCTTTTACTTTGTTTTTTTGACTTTAATAATCTACTTACTCTTTCCATAAATCCTGTATTTTCTATTTCGTTTGGCCTTAAATTTAATTTTATATCCTTTATTTTATTATACTGTTTTTCATTGAACGTTATTCTTCTTTGAACTATACCTTCATTTATATTTCTAAATTCTTCGTTATTCTTCGAATTCTTCAGTGTTACTAGTTGAAGGTTCATCCATTTTTTTCATCATATTTATATATATTCTATCTTCGATATATTCTCCTTCTTCGTCTTCTTCTTCGTTTTCTTCTTCGTCTTCTGAGTAGATTTGGATTTTATATATTTCTATTCTATCATCTTCTATATCACTAAACTCAGGGTTTTCTAACTCTATAGGTTCTAAATTATTTTTATGAGCTACTTCTAAAATATTTATTCTTTTTACATTTCTCTTTTCTTTACATTCTGTACTAATATGACCTATTTTTCCGCAGTTATAACATTTACACTGTTTTGGATATTTTTTATAGTTCATATTTCTTTTTCCTTTCTGGAAAAACTTTCTTGGTTTATATTTTTTCAAATATTTTTTCTTTGGGTATTTTTTGAATTTATATTTTGTTCTTCCTTTTATACTTTTATAATTACACCCCCATTTTGTGGGTTTTTCTATTTCTCCACACTTTAAAACCGTTTTGTTTGTTTTATAAAATTTTATATTTCTCCAGGCTTGCTTACATTTTTCAGATAAGTATTCTCTTAAATAATATTCTCTTCTTCCCATAGTATCCAAATATGGCATTAATTCTGGTTTTTCTCCAAATGCTTTATTATAGTCTATTAAAATAGTTTCAGATATAAGTTTAGGGAGTTTTCTGTAAAACATTTCTAAATAAAATTTCTGAATTGTATAATCTTCAAATCTTGCTTCATAAAAGTATTTTTTAAATTCGCAAATATATCTGTTTAATGGTTCTGGGTTTAAAGAACAAATTTCTATTTGGTATAGTTTTTCTCTGGCTTTGTTTATTTGAGTATTTTCATTTAATGTTAAACTTTGACCCATAAATTCGTTTCTTAATACCTGTTCGTATCTTCTTATTAAAAGTGCATAGAATTCTTTTCTTGTATTATAAGGTTCTTCTACTTGTCTAACATTTTCTCTAAATTCATTAGTTTTACTTTTCCACCAATTTTGTACATTTCCCGTAAAACTTGCTTCAATTAACATACTAGAAACGCTTACTTCCATTTCTTTACTAATTAATGCTATTAGCTGGCTTTTACTCCATTCTTCAATTCTTCTTTCCAGTTCCGTATTACAATCTATTTCTAACCAGATTACCGTAGTAGGAAATTTCTTGTTTCATATTGTTCCATAGGAGTAGGAGACTTTGAATTTTTGAAATTCATTCCATATTTTGTTTTAAAATTCCTTAAAGGTTCTTTATGATAATAATCTTTTATTTCTTCATTTACTACAGTTCCATCTTTGGTTCCACTTGTTCCTTCCACTCCTTTATTTTTTTGTTCATCTTTTACATAGTCCATATTCACTTGTCCTTCACTATAATCTTGTATTTTTATTTTATCTTTAAATTCCATCCTAATGTTGTCTAATTCTTCTTCTTCTTTTCCCATTAATTCTTCTACTTCATCGTAATTTTCATCTACACTCATCATATTCATAACTATTTTTTCCTCTTTAGGTTTTATTATTTCTAGTAATATATCAATTTTAGATCCTACGTTACAGGCTAGTTCAGCTACTTTATTATTTTCTATCTGATCTATATCTTTTATTTCCTTTTCTTCTATTTTTCCATATTTATCTTCATATCGAACCTTTTCTATTTTTTCTATTTTATCAAAAATAGTCCATAAATTTTTATTTATAATTTCTTGTCCTTTTTTAATTTCTTCTATTAATATTCTATTTTGTTTTACGTTTTCATCCATGGTTTGTTCTCTTATCTTCTTTTCATTTAATTCGGCTTCTTCTAATATTTTAATCATGTTTACAGTCGGTTTAGTAATTATAGGCTCTATTTGGCTTACACCTAAAACTTCTTTTATTAATCTTAAATCTTCTTTTATTACCTGTAAATCTTTATTATTATTTTTTATATCTATTTTTAATTCATAGATTTTTTGTTCAAAGGGTTTAGAAAATTCAATTAGTCGTTTAATTTTTGTCTTCTGAGGTTCGTTATTAATTATTTCTTCTAACTCTTTGGGTAAATCTTTCTGTATATCCTTTAAGTCGTATTTCTCTAATTTTTCTTTTATAGTAGTATCCATATAACATCCAAACTGTTTTATTAAATACATATTAATCCAATTTAGTTGATTAAATGTACTACCACCTTCTCCTCCTAATATAAAAGGTGTAAATAAACAATCTGAATTTTCAGAGTTATATTCTAAGAAAGATTTTTCTAAGAAAGAATTTTCGGGTAATTCTTTTCTATTGATTCCATATATTCTAGGTTCTATCTTTTTTAAATTATTCATTTAATTCTTCTTTTAAAGATTCTAATAATTCTTCTAGTTTTCTAATAACTTCTAAATCAAGATTTTCAGGACGATTTAATATTTTCAAAGTAAGTTTTATGGTTCTGATTTCTCTTTTAATTACTTTTGCAGATCTAGGCATATAGCAAGCAAAGAACAAATATAGATATAGCAAAGCTAGCAACAAAGGAATGAGAGACAAAAGGAATAGAGGTTTCATATTAATCAATTCCAAAACTCTGATACCATTCTTTAGGACCCTACTTACATTATGTTTTTGATCGAAATATAGCCGGGTCATGGAAGTAAAGCTATGCCCTTTTTCATGCATAGATAACATTCTGTAAAAAACAGATATTTCTTCCCCTTCAGCTGGTTCTTCTACTTGTCTAACATTTTCTCTAAATTCATTAGTTTTACTTTTCCACCAATTTTGTACAAAATATATATATATATATATATATATATATATATATATATATATACACGTGAGAGAAAAACTTATATTTACTCATTTTATTAATCAAGTGAAGTCTTAAATTTTAATTGTAGTCTTTAATTTAAATTACGACTACGATGATATAACAATTTATTATCTATTTGTGTGATAACAGATTGGTGAATTTAAATCTAAGTAAATTCTACATCGAGCTAAATGACACAATTGGGCTTAATATAGTCATATTATTTTTCTTGTGTTAAAAAGAGCTCCACTTATGTTGAGTATATTTGTTTTAAAGTTAGATATAATTAAAATAAATGTCTAAATTAATTTTAATTTTAATTTTTATATTAAAATATATATTATAAATTTTAGTTACAACATGTATTGCAGTATAAGGAATTAATTAACAAAATTGTATATGTATAATAATGTACTACAATTAATTTAAAAATAAATGGCTAACAAAGAAAAAATTATAAATTATGATATATAATATAATAAAAATTAATATAAAAAAAGTAAAGAGAATGGGTAAGGTGGTTTTTAACTCTTATAATGCGTTATTAACAATATTTTATTCAAATAATGTTCTTTCTAAACTAAGCACTTGTCTGAAATTGTAACAATAGTTGTTACATATTTTAATAATACATAACAGGTTGCTGCAGAAGTGATGCCTCTCATCAAAGGACTTCATAAGGCAATGTCTCATTGGAGCAAACTGCCGCGACATCACAAATTGAAGTATTGGATGGTGTAGAAATCTTGACACATGCTGGATCAAAGAAATCATAACTCCATTGTTGAGGTGAAAATATATTCCAAAGATTAGTATAAAATGATTTTCTATTGCTATAATAGTTTGTATTTTAGAATTTTAGTAATATAGTATATAATATTAAGGTTTTTGTAGTTTATTATATATAGGTTAGTGTATAAATTAATTTTAAAAAATTAAATATGTTATATAATAAAAATATTTATATGATAAAAGTTATTAGTTAAAATTTTCTTAATCTTATTATTAGTTAAGGTAAAATTTTTGTATTATAAATAAATTTAAATAGTTGAACATAATTATTTTTTATAAAAGAAATATTTATGACATAAAATAAAATATTTTTTAATTAATAATAAAATATTAATATATTTTACTATTATGTTTACCATTGACAATCTTGAATATTTTATAATTTTATAATTGAATAACACTAACGTAACAATCACCTTTTAGAATTATTTATCAAATTTATTATTTAATAAAATGTTGATATTTTATATTGACAAGTACCTATTAAATTTAAATTTAAGTTTAAAATTATAAATTATTATATCTGTATAATAATATTTCATTATTTATTTTTAAAAAAATTTAACATCAATAATAGTTTTTAAAATATATATTAAGTAATTTATAATTAAGTAGTTATTATTATAGTATTAGATATAATTTGCAAAATTTTAAATCATTTATTGATTTTATAAATTATTATACTAATTTTAAAATAATACTATCATATATTTCATAGTTTAATTTATTAGATATTTTTAAAAAGAAAAGAAAAGTTCAATCAATACTTAAAAAAATCCTTAACATGATAGATTTCTTTGTAACGTTACAGACATGCAATGAAGAATGATATTGTCCAAAGCTCTTCACATCCACACACTTTACACTACTAGAAAATAAGAGTTTTGTGACCGAATTCTGTGACCACCACGTTTCGGTTGCTGTTAGAGACCAGTTTAGAGACCAATTAAGATTGTAACCAAAAATTTAGTATTTTTTATTTAGCTACTGAATTAGTGACCGAATTATCGGTAGCAAATCCAAAAAATATGAATGGTAGCTAAATTCAGTGGCTAATTTGTTTTTAATATATAAAATTATTAATATATTTGGAGACGAAATATTTCGGTCACAAAACATGTTAATTTTTGATTTCGTTGTTGATTTTTGTCTTCCCTCCTTTCAATTTTTACGTTTCCCCCAATTTTAACCCTAAATCAAAATCAATTTCTCACATTGGTAACTCTGTGTTTCATCTGACTCGAGCTCCAACTTCTCCCGTTTACGTTCGCTCCCATTTACAACTCACATCAGTACCTCTTTGTTCCCATTTCTCCTTCCCCGCAATTATTCTCTCTTCCAGTGGTTTCTCGTCCGTGCTCGCTGTGCGGAGTTATTTCATCCTCCCTTCTGGGTTTCTCCTCTATGCTTGCTTTCCCGTGTTCTTGCTTTCTCAAGTTCCGTCAAAGGTTTGTTATCATTATCTTGCATGCTTGTTGATTTGTGTGAGTTAGCTTAAGTTTCCAGAACTGAAATTTGAAAAACTAAACTTCTCCTCTTCAAATAAACTTATTCATTGATTTTTTTAACAATGTACCCGTTTTAGTTTATATTTTAAAAATTATTTCGGTTAACATGTTTATTTTTTTCTAAAATTTAGTAATTATTTTGTCCTTTTAACATAGCCTAAGAATAACTTCATGTTGTTACAACTTGGAAAAGTACTGAGAAAGAAACTCTAGAAGCACATCTAAGAAACATTAAGGTAATACGTAATCCCTTGTTTAGTTATTGGTTGACGCCATGATGTGTGTTGTTATTGCTCATGAAGAAGTACTGTTTATAGTTTTTCTTGTCATTGCAAATTTTGCTTAACTTTGGTGTGTGAGTGTTATCAATGTTGATGAAGAAAATCATAATAAGCAACCTCTAAAACATCAATTACATATTATTCAATCTAACTATTGATATTAAGGATTATGATTTTATTTCAAATTGATTACCTTAATTCTTTGTGATCTCATCTTGTAGTTGGAATTGAACAAGATTCTTCTTTTTCCAATAGTCAAACATAGGTTTAGAAAACTCTGTTGGTTCAAACTTAGAAAATAATTCATGTTCATTTAAAACTACCAGGGGAAGTGAGTAGATTAGTTACCTTTTGGTATACAATAGACAAACTGCTAAATTCATCAAATATGTGATCTTTGATTTCACTGCTCTGAGTATCAGCAAATACTAAAATTGCTTGTTTGGGAGGGTTCACCGCACATTCTGCCACTGATACATTGTATTGCAGAAGCTGGTAATAAAATAAAGCCCTATCTTGAACATCCTGCAATCAACAAAAAGCTCATGTAACAAACTGCTGCAATATAAGCAAATATTCAAATATTTCATTGTTTTAATAGTTAAAATTTGTAAGTAGCAACAACAATTAAAACTTGCTGAAAATCAGAAAGACCAGCCGCCAATGCAACTCCTACTGCTTTTTGAGTTTCAGGTGGTCTCTTAAAGAAACACTTCATAACTGCAGTAAGATGTAAGCAAACCTGCATCATGAGAGTAGTTGTTCAAAATATAACTGAGTAAACATAAAGACAAGCTAATACTATATCCACTGCAATACTTATAATAGATACCACTAAATACATTCTTATCTTTCTCTAATAAAAAATGGTTCAGTGGTTAACATGCAACTTTCAAGAGGAAGTGTCAATGAAGTTAACATTTCTTTATTCATTACAAAGATAGAATTATAGGACAATCAAATTAGAATCTCATTCATATCCAAACCCAATAATGATTCCATGGCAGACATGGGTAATCATAGCATGACTAGGGAGGGATGCAAAAGCTAGTCATTGCCTCTGGCCCTGCTATTTTCGATGGAGATATTTAGATGATAAATAATGTTTTGCATTATACTAGCAGAACAATAGAATAATAATTGGGGCTATGCCACTGCCACAAAATTGGTAAGATATAAGAAAATAAACCTACAAATTTGTTAATGAATCTCTAAAAATAAATATATACTACAAAAATTTTATATTACATATGTTCAGTTTTGTGGTGTATTTTTCTTATAATCTGGTCTAGCTAGTGTGAGCAATAAACTGGATCTCAGCTTGGTTCAACTCAAAGTGGAACAGAACTGTAAATTGAATGGATCAAAGTTGGTCACAATCCACAGGTTTTTGTCAAACCCACTCAACCAGGACAATTTAATAAAACTCAACTTTAAATTCATTGCCAAAATCTCTTAGCACGTGTGCCACTAGATAACATACTCTTCCTTGTCTCTGTACATTATATAAAAATATTGAGAAGCCTACAACTTAATAACTATGCCCATGCTCCTTAACACCTAATGGCTAGCCATAATCATGTCCTCTGTTTATACAAGGGGAACAGCTTCTGGTATACAGGACTTCCTAATATCAACTGTTGGAATCAACCTTAGCTTCTTTCCTTTTTTTTTTATCAAAATGAAACAACTTTACAATAATTAGGATAAATAATATCTGAGTATAACGGGTATTCAAATTGTTGTTTTACAATAATTCTGTTGGTAGATTTTTTCTTATTTTAACAGTAATTTTATTTATAATTAATGTAATTTTACATTTATTCAATTCATCATATAAACTGAACTATGATATAAACAATATTTATGCTTTCCAAATTAATTTTGATAAGACAATAAATTAAATTTTAATTGAGAACATGATTAATTCTTTTTGAAACTAAACTAAAATTTCAAGAACATGAGCTAATTTTATAAATTTTTAAATTGATTCTGATACTATTTATTTTGACAATTATTTAGTTTTCTAAACATTAACAATGATAGTAATTCTTAAAGCATTTCTCTTAGGAGTAATTAAATAAATTAGAGTACAATATTGTTTAATTTATTTTATTAGCATATTTATTTTATAATATATTTATAATTATGATTTATCATGTATGAAAACATTTAGTTTAGGTGACACATTGACCCAATACCTTAATCAGGTTATGTTGATTATATATTAGAAAATAGTAGGTATATTAGAGACTGTTTCTTAGGATTAGTTTACCCATGTACAGTGACGTAAAGGAACTCATACTGGAGGATGACTAGATGATAACAAAGCATTTGAGAGCTGACACTCGTGTTAAAAGATCAAAGATTGATATGCTGAATGAAAAAGTTTAATTCTACCATCAAAGACCATTATGTTCAACAAGGGTAGAACTAAATCTATAAGTAGATTAAATTGCCCCATGTTGGGCCAAAATTGGCATTCAATATGGAAATCTAAATCTCAAATATGGAAATTCCAAGATTGTGAAATGTGAAGCATAAAGAGTTATGTATGCTACCTTGGCAGAATACTCCACATCCCAATTTTCAACAAAACTGGAGAATGGGCTGGACAGGATTTCCAAAAGAGGAGTACCATTGGCAAGCAAAATCGAGCTTGTGACAGTGGAGCCTCCTTATATACTGGTGGTTCTGTATCTGTTGCAGTGCATCGTAATAGGATGGTAATCAAAAATCAAATATTTAAGTTATTTTTGTTAATTTTAGTTATTTAAAAGTTTATTCTAATATTGTCTATGCAGTGTAAGGAGCTTGAACGGGATCCAACTGCATTTGATATTATGGAAAAGACTAAAAGGAATAAAGCTGGAGAATGGGTCAATGATAAAGCAAAAAATGTTGCTGTATATATATTTCAACTATAGCTTCATTTGTATATTCTTGATTCTTTTTTATTCTAAATGTACTTATATATACTTTGTAGGAGGAATTTGTTCGTCGTCGAGCTGAATCCCTTCAAGATAATATACATGGCTCTAATGAACATTCTATAGCCTCTGACAATGCCATTTTTTTGGATGTTGTTGGAGGACGGAACAAAAAGGGACATGTATATGGCTTAGGTCAACTAGGTGATGAATTCTTGTCCTCGTCTACTAACTGTAGTCAGCCTAGTGTTAATGTTGGAACTGACTATCAACAAATCATCAACAACCTTAGTGAAGAGATAGAACAGACAAAAACAAAGCTGGATAGACAAACGACCGAGTTGACTCATACTAGACAAGTTCTTCAACAAGTAGTGCAGCACTTGGGATTACCATCTAGCTCTAATTTTATGAGCTCCACTGATGATGTTGATGTTGATGCTGATGTTGATGATCATGATGATAGTGAACCTCCTAGCACTGGTCATCCACCTGCTTGATTTTTATTTTTTTTTCACTTTGACATTTTTATTTATATTTCAATCATGTAATGATTTTGTATGAACTTATACTTATCTACATTTAATTATGCTTAGACTATGTTATTTATGTTAGTTTTTTTATTTAATGATTTATGATTTTGGAATCCTTATTTTTCTTAGTAATTATTTTGTATATATTTCATATAAACAGGTTTATTCTAATTAATTTTTATATAAATAAATAAATATTCGAAAAATTTTAATATAATAATATTAGAGACCGATTTAGCGACCGATTAATTAGTAGCAAAATTGGCTTTCATTAGCACATTTAGCGACCGATTTTAGTGACCACCTGTTAGCTACCGATGTAGCGACCAATTTATTAGTGGCAAATTTGGTCTCCACTTGCACATTTTAGCGTCTAAATTTGCGACCACAATTTAGCTACCGATTTAGCAACCAATTTACTCGGTAGCAAATTTGGTCTTCATTTTCAAATTTTAGTGACCAATTTCATGACACACATTTAGCGACCGATTTTGCAACAACTTTTTCGGTCACAATATTGGTCCCCTATAAATATTTATGTGACTAAATTTGCAACCGAATTTTAAAATTTTTGTGAACGATAATTTCGGTCGCCAAAATCTCATTTTTTGTGACCGATTAAAATTTCGGTCGCTAACGATTTTGCGACTAGGGTTTTAGCCACCACTTTTAGTCGGTTGCTAAATTGGTCACTAAATTTTTTAGCAACCGATTATTTAATATTGGTGACGGATTTATTCGGTCGCTAAACATTAATTTTTTTGTTGTGTTAATCATATAGTTGGAATTGAAAAACTTAAAAAAAAATGAAGTCTTTAAAGTAAAATGTGGAGATCAGAATTTATTGTTATGGAATGATTAAAATTTAAATATTTTTAATTAATATCGTAAGCATATTAGTTAAAAATTTAAAATATATATTTAAAAGTTTAAAAGATAATACATTAATAATGAATAATTCCATGTAGATATTTGTATACTTTATTAATTCTTGTAGGGTTTCTGTTTATATAATTTTATATATTATAGATTATTTGATATTAGGTAGAACATTTATATTTAAATTATTATACTAATTTATAAAATAAAAATATTTTAATTAATATTAAAATATATTTTATAAGTTAATTCATTAGATATTTTTAAATATAGTATATTAGAAGATTTAAATTTTAAAATTTAATATAATGTATGTAGATATTTGTATACATTATTAATTTTTATAGATTTTATTAGAATTGAAAATTTATTTAAAATAATTAATTCTTTTTATATAATTTTATATGTTATAAATTATTTGATATTAAGTAGAAGATTTATATTTAAATTATTATACTACTTTATAATATAATAATATTTTATTAATATTAAAATATATTTTATAATTTAATTCATTAGAAATTTTAAAATATTATTTAAATTTTAATGTAATGTATGTAGAGATTTGTATACGTTATTACGTATGTTGCATAAAATCTGTTATATAAGACAATTTTTCTATTTATAATCTGTATTGCTTATTAATTTATTTAATATATTAAATAAGGATACATAATTTATTAAATTAATATAATACGTTGACATATTATTCTAGCTCATAAGTTATTTTAGTAATTTTTATTATTTATAATTTTATTTAAATATGTTAAATTATAAAAAATAATTTATTAAATTAGTGTAATATATTTATATATTGTTCTATGTTACAAGTTGCTTTTATTATTTATTATTTTATTTAAATATTTTAAATTAAAATAAATAATTTACTAATCAACATTGTTTTAATTTTAATTTTAATTTTTATTTATGTTTAGTTACGGTAGAGTACACATCATCTTCTACATATGTTTGGAAGTTAATAATTATTAATTTGTTGAGTATATCTTATTTAAAAATAAGTTACATGGAGGTTGTTATGATGTCTTGTTTGGTGCAATATTTTGTAAATGTTGATGATCATCTACAACATGAAGTATAATTTTAAAGATTTGCAATAACTTTTATTTTAAGATTGATTGGAAACGTTGTATTTTGCGATTATTGTTATGGTAGGATACCGCTACTATACATTCCTCTTATTATTGATTTTAAACAATATAAACAATATAGTTGAGGTTTTGGTGTCTTGTCTTACTTATACGGTAAGCTATACATGATCATTAATTATGACAAAAAAAAATTTATAGATTCATATTGTTTTTATAACTATAAACATGAAAGAGATTTTAATCTATTACATCGACATCTTTTAATATTGATTTTGATCATCCACATGTTACGAGGGATATATACAATTTTTAATATTATATTAATTTAATTTTGCTATTAGTATTGCAACATATTTCATTTAATATTATAGATGGATTAGACGTTCTTTTAAGAAAATAAGGCAAGACATACGATTTTATAGAAAATCATTTTAGTGCTTGAAACAATCATATGGAAGTTTATAATAATTTTTATATTTATTTTATTATATTAAAATAAACAGTTTATTAATTAATTTTATTCTTATATATTGACATATTGTGAGGTAGTCTTATTTCAATATGGTGAACTTATTATCTGAAATAGATAAGGACGGGATTGAATGTGGGAGAATTATTATCCCTTTTTATGTTTTCAAATATTTGAATGACATTAATCTAATCGGATAATGAGACAATTTGATATAGCATCCTCCACTTGATCTTGGTATTGGAAGCAACTATGTCACACTGTCTCCATACCATCCATCTATGGTTATTCCACCTCACCTATAGCTTGGGTTCAATCATATAATAATAATGGAGATATGTTTGCTGATTTTCTTAATAGGAGATTGACTTAAATGTCATTTTGTAAGCATCTTTCTATGAGGGATCAACAATTGTGATCATATCTTAGTAGGACATTCATCCAACTAGAAAAAATCTACATTGCCTTGCTAAAGTTCAAAGATGTGGGTGTGTTTTGACATTGTCACACACCATACATGACGATTCTAATTGATCTTTTATGTTATTGGATTAAACTTTTTAAACAAACACTATTTTCATTATGTGATTTAATTGAATAATCATTAGATGGAATTTAAATGTTAATTAACTTCTGCTTGTTGGATATGTTTTTGTTCAGTGACTAATCAATTTAGCATCAAAGTTTAGTTTCATTTATACTTAAATAATGCAATAATGACAACCATAACATCTAATGCATCTCTATTTATTGCCATTAATATTTACATTTTGTTGTAGGATGTTTTTATTTTTGTTATGACCAATCTATCTACATAAACAAAAACTTTGTCTTGGTTTTAACTCAATTCAATCCATTTCATTTTATATACGAGTAGACTTTGGTCAACCCATTCCACAATGTATAGTCATTAGGTACAAGTATCCAATTTGTTATTAAGGAAAGTGAAATATCATTTTCAATTGGCCACCATAGTGTAGAGTATGTGTTCACAACATTTTCCAACCATTAACCAAGATCAAGAAATTGATAGAAATCAATGCTAATCATAGCGCATGCAGCAATAACATGTGAACAAGGATATCTTAATACTTAAAATCTTTCACATTCACAATATCGCTAACTCAAAATGATAAACCACTTATGACCACCTCATTGAGTGATTGGGTTGAATGTATGTCATATTACGAACTTAATGAGAGAAAGCATCATTTTGATTTTTTCTTATGTCATCAACCTACTTAAAATAATATCTTTGACCACTATTAAACTAAGTATTAACTTGTGTACCTCATTTCACAAAGTACTCTACCAATCTACTACACGTGCATTGAATGGTACTAGTGATCGATAGATTAAGTGAACCTTTCAATATTTTATTCACCGCTTCAGACAAGTTCGTCGTCATGTTTATGTATCATTAGTCATGCTCATCAAATGCTAAACTCCATTTTTCTTATAATATACTATCAATCCATCTAGCAACATTTGAGCTAGTTTGATGAAATTCTTCAATTTTTTTGTCATATACATGTTTACATGGTGTGTAACCTACAACAATAAATTACAAACATTAATAGAATCACATCTTTTTATTAGAAGATGATAATCGTCAATCACATATATTAAACTTACCTAATTCAGCAAATGTTGCTTCAAATTTTTTTTTTCTTGAAATGATGGGCATTCGGTGACTGCCACCCCAAATATGGACTGTTAACTGATAATTTGATGTTTTGATGTCAATCAGAAATAAGACAGATACCTTATCCACTAGTAGAAAATGAACTTTTTACATTGATTGTTATGGATTTTCTACATCGGTTATTTGAGTAATATTGAAGCGGGTGATATAGAAAATAAGACTTTCTACATCGATTATACCGATGTAGAAAGTCGGTTGTGGGTAGAACTAATGTACGCCTTTCTATATCGGTTCATGTATCAATCAATGTAGAAAGTATGAGTCTTATTTCTACGTTGGTTAAGGATTCAACCGATGTAGAAAATCATATTTTACATCAGTTATACTCTTAACCAATGTAGAAAATCCAGTTTTTTTTAAACGTTCGTTTTGTTTAGGCATACTACCATATTATTTATTCACAATATCTGCATATACAAATAGAATGACCAAACAGACAATACAGAAATCACAGAATCTATATATTTAAATTAAATATATCATTATTTATTATCAAATCTAAATTTACAAATGAAATAACTTAAAATTACATCAAATGTGTTGTAATTTTAAAAGTTTAAAAATAAGGAGGGTTCTTGGACAGGTCAGCCATGTACCTATTGAATGCAGAGAAAAAATGTTAAAAACTATACTAAATATGAAAGAAGTAATAAACATTTTGAAATAAGTTAAAAATAAACATAGAATGATGATATAATCAAATAAATAACTAACTTGTATCATGTAGTAACATTTTCCCATATTCCTTCGTGATGATCATCTTGAATAGCATGTACATCATCAATTTTATTTTCTTCATTGATACTAGATATCCTTGATGATAAGTGAGTTTGAGAAATATCAATATTTGACAGATCATTAGTGTTATCACTAGCGATTGTCATCTTTCCTTGAAGAATGACTTACCACCTTTTGTTAGAAGGATCTTGAACATAAAATACTTGTTTTGCTTGGTGGGCCATGATAAAAGTGTTATCCGTGTAAGATACTTTTTGAAGGCCAACCAAAGTAAATCTCAATTCATCAACTTGTAGACCACTGTTACTATCAACCCACCTTCATTTGAAAATAGGCACTCTAAATTTGGTGTAATCATTCTCCTAAATCTCTTCAATCACTTCAAAGTAAGATATGAAAGCCATTACAGGATTTTTATATTTGGAACTTGCAAAATGCATCGACTCTACTACAACCATAACCCCACTGTTTTGCATGGTACTTTTATCATCCTAAGACTTTATGTAAAATGAAAAATGATTGATGTTGTATCTAGTCCAACATATGACATCAAAGTTTGGGCCATTTGCTAGCCACTTCAATGTATTAGAGGCACCATTATCCTTCTTAATTATTTCATCAAACTAGTTTAAAAACGTTTTGTTATGCTCAATCAACAATCATTTCTCATTCATTTGAATATTCTCTTCCCTTATAATGGTTTTGTGAGTAGATAAGTAAGGTTCAACCTCATCGGTATTATTCAAAATATACAAATGTGCTTGAAGGACTTTCACACAACCCATGCTTTTCACAGTTATGCCTCATGTAGCTTTACCTCTATGTCTTCCCTCATGACGAGACTTAGGAACTCCTATGGGTTTCACCTCTAACAAATACTCTGTACAAAACTCAATTGCATCTTTTGCAATGTATCTTTCAATCATAGATGCCTTGGGACGGTGTGGATTCATCACATACCCTTTTAATATTTTCATGTATCATTCAATTAGATACATCTACCTTAGATAAACTGGATCGCATAATCTGATCTCCCCCACTATATGAACAACCAAGTGAACCATAATATCAAAAAATGATGGAGGAAAATACATCTCCAATTGGCATAAGCCAGTAAAAGCTTCATGTTCTAACTCATCCAATTTTAGAGGGTCAATGGTTTTGCTACATATTGTATTGAAAAAGAAGCACAAGCTACCAATGGTGTGTCTAACTTTTTTAGGCAAAATGTCACGAATAATCACTGAAAGTAGTTGTTACATCAACTCATGACAATCATGAGACTTTGACCCAACTAACTTTAAATCTTTCTTGGAGACAAGTCTTTTAAAATTTGAAGAATAACCTTGTGGCACTTTAACCCCACGTAGGCACTCACATAAACTTATTTTCTCTTTTTTTTTTTTTTTTGACAATGTATGACATGCCAGGGAAAAATATGTCCGCTTTCCTACAGATTGTGGCGCTAACTAATGTTGTATACCTATCTAAACCAAATCCAATTGAGAATTGACACTATCTTCAGTCTTGTCCTGTATATTGAGAAGTGTTCTAATGACACTATCACACACATTTTTTTCCACATGTATCACATCAAGATTGCACCAGTATGGAAGATAAAAAAATATTGATCTTTTCTTCCATATCCTTGTCTCGATGACCTTATTTTGAGTCTTCCCAAAAATAGTTTTGATGTTTTTAACCCGTTCATAAACTTGTTGTTTAGTTAAGGCTTTTGGAGCAATATCATTTTTTTGGCAACCCATTAAAAGCTTTTCTTAATCTACAATAAGGATGATTAGCCCTGAGAAATTTCCGATGACCAAGATAAAATGTCTTCCTTCCATGATGCAGTTGATGATAACTTATGCCTTCTTCACATATAGGACATGTTTTGTGCCCCTTAACACTATATCCGCATAAATTTTCATATGTTGGAAAGTCATTAATAGTGTAAAAAAGCATTGCTCGCATCTTGAAATTTTCATTACCATACCCATCAAACACATCCACACCTTTTTCCCATAGATTTCGCAAGTCTTATATCAAGGGAGCAAGATAAATGTCTATGTCATTTCCAGGTTATTGTGGACTTGAAATCGTCATAGACAACATGATGTATTTATGTTTCATGCACAACTCTGGAGAAAAGTTGTAAATTGTCAAAAGAATAGGCCATGAACTATGCTTATTACTTAAATTAGCATACAGATTCATTCCATTTGTTGCAAGTCCAAACCTTAGGTTTCTTAGCTCATTTCCAAAATCCAAATATAGTTGATCAACCATCTTCCATTGCAAACCATCACCTGGATAACAAAGTTTTTCATCAATTTGTCTTTCATCTACATTCCATCTAAGGTTATTTGCATCATGTTTATTACAAAACAATCGTTTGAACCTTGGAATTATTGGAAGATACCACAACATTTTGGTTGGAGGCCGCTTTGTGCTTTCATCGCAACTAGAATCACCATTCTTTAGTTTATAACGTGAAACTTGACATACATGGCATTCATGTTCCTTCAAACTCATTTGTGTATAGTATGGAATCATTGAGGTAGGCATGCATTTTCTTATGCTATATATCCATCGGACACAACACCTTCACCTTATAATTACGTTTTGTTAATGTATTACTTTCCGGAAGCATCTCTACCAATAGTTCAAGTAATTTTGTGAAACTTTTATTACTCCACTCATTCCTTGCCTTCAAATTGAATAATCTTAACATTATTGATAATCGTGTAAACGTAGTGCATCCCAGATACAAAGGTTTCTCTGAATTAGTAGACAAGTTACCATTCATATTTGCCCGCTCAAACGATGCATGCCCTATATCGCGAATCATATCCTCTACCTGATCTTCCATATCTATATTAACCTCCACCATCTGTGACATACTTGGCATTCCTAATAATTCACCATGCCTTATCCATCTTGTATAACTTTTGCATAACCCATCGTAAAGAACATGCTCTCTAATTTGATCAAGAACCAAGCATCTCTCATTTAGACAATTAACACACAGACAGTAAAATCGTCCATTACTCTAAGGTAAATTTTTTTGTGCAAAATTCAAAAACTCTTCGACCCTATTCTCAAACTCATCGCTCATCCGTTTAGCATTTATCCAACTACGATCCATACTATACAAGAATCATAGACACATGATTTAGGATTAACCTTATCACTCATAATTGGTAATTTATTTTCCTCACTATTGGTAAGGCACTATCCCATTCGAGAAAAAAGTTTTTTATTCATCGATTAACAGACTTCTAAAATCTTGAATATCATACTTGGTGGAATTTCGGTAGCATATCACATCAGTCTCCAAGTACATAACTTGACTGTGGTTTCATTTACCATAATCAAGCATGTACCTAGAGACAATGCAAAATGAACTAAACCAAAATTTCATCATGTATAATTTATAAGATTTAAGAAGAAATAGTTAACCATTGAATAAAAAACTTTAGTCCCAAACTGTCCAACTTGGACGATTCAAGATTAAATACAATGAATGGTTTACTTATTTAGTAATATGCCCATTGTATTCCACCTTGAATGGGAAACTAAAGGTATGCTCATATTTGAACTCAAGAAAAGAAACCAACTTAACTTAGAAAGATTAACATGCAATTTAGACATATAATTATGATTATTATCATTTTAGTAATCAACAATAAGTCGTTATCAACTACAAGTAACCTATCTCATATTTATTATGACCTTAATAAACTTAGTTATGGATTCTTTATGAATTAAAATATTTCCTTAACAATTTATCTACTGCTGAATTTAGGTCATATTCTTAAGCCATGAACATTGTTCAATGTTTCAAAACCAGGTTCATGCACTCAAGTATTAGCTATATTTAAAACAAAATCAACACTAACATACACATCACCTAACAAAGCAGAGGTGCAGAGGCTTCTTTGTTTAAGATAACATAAGAAAACTCTCACATATGCAATGACAAAGCAGAGGTATAGAGAAAATACCTCATAGTCAACACAACAATGGTAGAGCGATGGTCGATCGGAGGCACAACAATGGCCAAACAAAAATCTTGCAAATTATAGAATACAACCAAAATAAATGTAAATTTCAATTATAATAACAAAAGGAGATGGATAAATAACGACGATGATGACGAAGGTTGCTCATACTTTTGGGTGCGCGACGACGACTTTGAGCGGAGGCAATGGTCATAACGATGATGACGACGACGGACGTAATGATAGAGTGCAATGACAAAGAGCAACGATGGCGACAATAGTTGAGACGTAAATGAGAACAGAGAGAATATGCTGAGACAAGAAACTGGGGATTTAAAGAATGATGTTGAAGACAACCAGGGTCGAAAACAAAGGAAAAATGGACGACATTCTACATCGGCTGTTTCTCAAAACTGATGTAGAAACAACTTACTACATCGGTTAAAGGAATAATTGATGTAGAATTGTTGTCATTTTATTTACAAAAATGCCATCACCAACTTTTTACATCAGTTCCCTAAGAAATGACGTAAAAAATTGTTATAAAAAACCTACTTTTTACATCGGTTGTTTTGTGAACCGATGTGTTGTTTTGTGAACCAATGTAAAAAGCTTCACATTTATTTACAAAAAATACCATCGCGTTTTTATTTACATCAGTTCATGAACACTCGATGTAAATTTCTGTTATAAAATGTTATTTTTCCACTAGTGATCATGTGATGTAACCATCTCGAAAACTTTGCATACAATTCATCCTAGTCATCAAAAACATGAATAATTACTTTTTGTTTATCTTTTCATGCTTTCCCATATGAAACTTTGTATCCATATTGAATTTGAATCCTTTCTTGTATAAGTGATATGGAAACAGACGATTCTTGCTTTAGCATTTCTATACACATGTTATAAAAATCCTCAATATGAACAACATTGTACAAAATAAAATATTTTAATAAAATAATTTATGAATGATAAAAATCAATAAATTTAATGTTATTATTGCCTAATATTCAAGAACATATGAAATCTAAGTCAAGTTTGTTGTGATCTTGTGGAAATCCTGCATTCACACAATTATGTTATCCATCCCATTTAGTAACTATCCCCTTATTTGTTCTTTTCAACAAAATAGCTCTTATTCTCCATAAGCATCTGTTTGCATGATTAGGAAATGTCACATATAGTAACGTTTGATTTGACTCAATCATAATAAATTTTGATGTATTTTGTGTGTATGATGTTTAAAATCCAATTACACTTCATCTTTAGTTTCAACTACAACCTAACATAAAGTTCATCACCAATCTTCCAATTTAGTGACACCTCTAGTTATGACTATGAAAGGGTACTAATGCTTGTACATTAATTTCTAAACATAAGAGTATGTATAAATTATCAAGGTTTGTATAAATAATATGGACTAGTACTATACACATGATTTTTTAAATCAAGTAATCAAAGCAAGTTAAGGTGTGAGTGGTCACACTTGATTATTTATTTCCTGCTATGAAAATTATTACAACGAGACTCATATTTTCAATTAAGGTTTTAAGAAATTTTTTTTTATCATATTTTCAATATCAGTAATTTCTAAAAAGATTCTACATTATGAAATAATAATCTAATAATGAATCTATGAATACGACTTAAGCGTAGAATGGACTTCATTTTTAGGGTGTTAGGAACTTGATCTTTATACTTTCCAATGGAGAAATTAACCATCACTTATCAATTCACCATTATCGCTTAGCCATTAAAGTTTATATGGTCATAGATGTGGTGTAGTATTTAGGTTCAATTTGGTGACCAATCTAGTACTTGTCACCTTAATGCAACTCCCTCCATTAATGATCATAAAGCATACCTTCCTTTAGACAAGACAATGAGTATGGAAAATATTTTTCCATTGGTTCTCCTCATGGTCCTTAGGTTAACTTTCTAATAACCTCCTTACCGCCAATAAATCTCCTTCTTGCACATAGGTTGTACCTTTTTTTCCCTCTTAATTTGGTTAAGATGAGTAAGAATCAAAATCTTCACTAATAATACTTCCATTATCTCCTGTCACTATAATATTCTTATTCTAGTGTTAGAATGCAATATGCTCCTTGCCCAAACACTTGAAGCATTTTATATCCTTACTTTTAGAAGACATGGTGATAGTATGGATAGGCTTCTTGGTACTTACTTCTTCCTTAGGGTTAGAAAAGGAATCCTCCTTCTTCTATTTGTCCTTTTAAGTTGAAAAATAGTTAGAACTAAATGGTTTATTCATAGAATCCTTCCTCTTCAATTGTTTTTCAATCTTCATGGCTTGATAAACTAAGTTTTAAAGCTCCACATAATATTTCAACTCTACAATATCTCCAATGTATCGGTTTAGGCCATGAAGAAATTGAGCTATAGTTTCCTCACTATCCTCCACAATGTCGGCTATAATCAAAACCACTTTCATCTCCTTGTAGTATTCATCCATATTCCTACTCCCTTGTGTGAGTCTTTAAAATTTGTTGTGAAAATCCCTATGATAGTAGGAAGGTACAAATCTTCTTTGCATCATGGTCTTCATTTCATCTCAATGATAGAATGCTCTCTAAATTTTTGTTGTCCTTTTGTACTTGATCCCACCAAATTAAGACATATTTGATGAACTTAAGGGTAACTACCTTTACTTTCTTTTCATCATTGTAGTTGTGGCAAGAAGAAATTTTTTCAATCTTCATCTCCTATTCAAGGTAAGTTTTAGGATCATTCTTCCCTAAGAAGGAAGGTACCTTGAATTTTACACCCCCAAGTTTACCACCTTTTCCATGATCACTCCACCTCTTTCATATCTTCTCCCTCTGTCATGCCTCTTTCTTTCTCTTATTTGTCTAGAAGAATCATAGAAGTTATTGTCTCGTGAGACAAACCTACATGATTAGAATCTCTTCCATGGTTGGAAGTCATACCTTTTTCCAGTTAGTCAATTCTTTAATACAACTTCACGTTTTTCCTTTTGTAACAACCTCTCCAAGTATTGAGTTAAAAATTGCTTTTGTAGTCTTATAATCTCCAATCTTAGTAAAACAAGAGTGTTCTCCCTATTTGTACCATATTCTCTGGATATGGCTATAAGAAATAAAATAAGTTAACAAAAAAAATAAAATAAAAGTCTTATCACTCTACTCATGTGTTTTCACTCTTGAGTTTTAATCCACTTATGTTTTTCTCTCAAATTAGGCTTTTATGTAATATTTACTCTTGTCTTACCATTCAAGTGCTCTTTCAAGTTCTTAAATTAAATCAAAGTGAATCTAGAAAAATGCATACACTCTTGTAAACAAAATCACACACAAAACTTAACACTCAAGAAGCCAAATAAAAGGAAATACTCTGGATAAAATTGAGGAACTTGAAAAGACAAACAATCAAAGTTAAAAAAAAGGGTCATGTGTGCTCAAATAATAAAATGTCAAACAAGATAATTAAGAGAAAAAAAATTAAAGTTTTTAAAACATTTTTTGAAAGAATTAAATGCAAAATTCAAAAAGGTAAACTAATTACTTGTTATAAAATAGAGCATAAATTATTTGTTGCAAATTTTTTTATTTTCAATTTTTTCTTCTATTTTTTTCATTTTTTTTTATAACATGCTCTAATAAAGATGAATACTAAAAGAAAATAAAATATGTAGTAAAACGACAAAGACAGGTTCACTACCAAACTCTAGGATCTAAGCTCTAATTACCACTTGATGTGAATTAAACGAATCTTTTCTTAAGTTGGTTCATTTAGATAAAAAAAATTAGGATTATACAAAAACAAATCATAAATAGGATTTTGATAATTTCAAGAACAAAATATGGGAAAATGGAAGGAATGAGAGAAAGTGTCACACCCTTAATTCTGTGGAAAAATGAAAGTGATAACCTCAGCCTATAGCTGTTACAAAAGTGTGAGAAATATTTGATAAGATTTAAGAAATGGTTCTTTACAATAATTGTAAGAGGCACACAAGCCCTCTTAAGAGGAAAAACCTTAATTGTTATTATCATAAAAATACATCCTTAAAAAGAATTACATGAGTATTTACAATTACTAAGGCCCAACTCACTAATATAATAAAAATAAACAAATCCTGAAAAGGCTTAATAACCATTATAGCCAAGTTCATTAACATAATAAACTAAACCTATGTTATTAATTACTAGAGCAAACATAAAGTTCTAATCCAAGATATAAATGAAACAACAATTGGGCTAAAATAAATTAACTTGGCCTTTCTCTTCTAAATATTCATTTTGAATGCAATGAACTAGCCTTATGTTCTTTTTTTTTTTTTCATATCTTGGGTTGCCTTAAAGATAGTTATGTTATTTGATTTAAGGCTTGTTTGACTTTATTTACTTTTGACCTTGTCATAGGACCTCTAAATCCTTGTAGTAGATTCTTCTTTTTATCTCATTCATTCTTTATTATTATTCCTTCTATCCTTGTAGTAGATTCTTCTTTTTATCTCATTCATTCTTTATTATTATTCCTTCTTGGTTCTCATCAATGTTAGGTAAAATAACCTCCTTCCTGTTGTGGTTGATTTCTAGGTACAGATGAACCACTTCGACCAACAAATGAAATAGGACTTGGCATTTTCAAACTATTTGTATATTCTTCATCATCTATATCTAACTCATTCTTGTAAGAAATTTTACTTTCGTCAATATCATTATCATTGCTTTTCCATGTATGTGGTAAAAAATAATCTACATCATCATCATCTGATAGGTTTACATCATCACCACAGTCATAAACATTGCATCTATTTCTAAAACAATTATCCATGTGTGCATGTATTGTTAAAAAATTAAAACAACAAAATAAATATCTTTTAAATTATTTTATTTACCAAAAGTAGATGTATATTTTTCAATTCTCCTATCACCATAGTTTGTCTCAAGAACTATTGTTGAACCACTAATCGCATCAATTTTAGCAAATAATTCAAGTATTAACATCAATAAATGTTGCTTAGATGTATTTTATATTTTCATCTTCGCAAATTTAAAATTCATTATATTTGTTTCTGTCACTACAAAATAAAAATATGCCTACCAATCTAGAAACGAAATTATTTTATGATATCTTTCATTTTAAATGAATTTTTTCTTTCAATTTATTTAGATTTATTTTTTGCTTAATTTTCATTGCTTTTTTATTCCTTTCAAAAGTTATTCCTTCAAACACTCTATCATTATAATAACCTAGAATAATTATAAGATTCATTTTAATGTATTTAATTATATAGTAACGATAATGTAAAATATTTTTTAAAAAAGTTAACACTAAATAATATCACAAAAAGATAAATTTTAAATATTAATAAATATTTTTACTATGATAAAAACCCTAAACCCTAAATATTTATAAAAAAATTTATATTTAAACCTTATACGTTTCAATTTTCAACAAGAATATAATGCTCAAAGCAGTAAAAATATTTTAGATAATATTTATATTTGTTCGTAGATGGAATATATATAGATGGAATATATAGATAACTAGTGACTCCTTTTTAAAGAATATCATTTTCTTCACATGTTTACAATATTATATCACATGCACAATGAAAAGAATTCATGAGGATTGTGATACCTCTTAATAATAAGTAAAAAGTTGCTTTTGACAATTTTTACATGTATGTTACACCTAATGAGAATGAGTAACACTTTTTCTATACGGTTTTTTTTTATAATTGTGATGCCTAATGGATATAAATAACATATTGTCTATCATTTTTGTATGCATGTGACTCCTCTAAAATATGTGGTTATGGTACTTGATGGAAAAGAATAAAAACTTTAAAAAACATATTTATAACATGAATATAAGAACTTTAAAAAATATATTTATGACATGAATATGAGTAGAAGAATACACATCCATACCATGCATAATAAAAAAAAGTTACAACTTTAAAAAATATTTTTTAATAAATGTGGTGTTCTAAAAAAAATTATACATATGATATCTTTTCATCATCTATTAAACATTATTTCTACCATATCCTAATAATTAATCTCAAAACAACATTTTTTAATAATATCATTATTAGGATAAAAAATCCATTTAAAGTTATCCTTGACCTCACAACTTTAAATTTGTTTTTCATTTTTTGATGATCGTAGCTCTATTTCTTGTTTTTAAACGTACATGAATAGATATATATTGTAAAAGTTTAATAATTTAATATTTAATTTTTAAAATTTTTTTCCTTATTCATTAATTTATTGTTTAGGATTTAGAAGTTAAATTATTTAAAAGTGTCCAAAGCTTGAGAGAATAAAAATAAAAAAGTATTATTATATATTTAAAATAGATAAAATAAGATTATAATATAATATAATATATAATATGATAAAAATATATATTATAAAATAAAATAAAATAAAAATACTATTATTATGTATAATAAATAAAATCAATAAAAAAACATTCTTTCAGCATACAGAAAAATTAACCAGTTTCATGATACAATCCATATTTTTTCAGACCCTAATTTATACACCAATGATACCCCTAATTTATACACCTACTTTGCATCTATTTCAATACATGTATTTCTATTTTATCTCTCTTCCCTCACAAAATATTTGGAAGGATGTGAAAAAAATAATAGAAAAACCTATCTTGTAGTGTAATGAAGAGAAGGCGTGAGAAGGCGAAGGAATGACCATCTCTTAAAACATAATCAAACCCCTAAACGTACACTCTTGTAAATCACATTTAATGTTATTTTCCATTTCAATAGTTTAAAGAACCGTTTCGATACCATGTCCATTCTCTATTGAGCTACACGTCATCATGTAACCGCAAATAGAACACATAGTACAAAGAACATGCGCATGTCGACCTAACCTTAGGAAAGCAAATTTGCGAGTAAAATCATCCATAATTCACACCTCACAACGAAGCAAATGAAGAACAAATTAAAACTGCAGCCTACATATATATAAAAAATAAAATCCAATAGGGTAAAAATAAAATAAAATAATTCAAGAAATGAAATATTACCATGGTCAGAAAATATCAAGAATTTCCAAAATTAAATTATTGCAGAGAGGGCAATTTCCTCTGCTCACCCAAATCTCCCTGGAACACATCCTGCAAAACGTGTGTCCACACGGTATAAATGCCGCACCTTTATGTCTCACCATACACACGCAGCAATTATACTCCGCCACACCACCCTTTTCTTCTTCTCCTTCTTCCTTCTCATACTCTTCAACATCATTGTCGTCGTCGTTGTCGTTATCGTTATCGGTCGCTCTATACAAACCCATTTCCTGCTCCGTTTCCTCTAACAAATCCATCAACGGCACTCCCGCCACCGCCGTCCCGTCGTTATTGTTCTCCTCATCGGAGGAGTCACCACCGGTGATAGGGTTCTCGACCGGAGACTCGTACTGGATTATCAGATCCGAATTGTCACCGTCTTCCTCGACGACGTCGTTTTGTTGTTGTTGTTGTTGGGCCGAGTTATGCTGAGTCAACTCGTCCGAGTTATTATTATCCCTAACGGTAGCGCGCTTGAGACGAAGCTTGTCCTTAAACGCTTTCCACGGCTTGTTACGATCCTTGGCGTTGTTGTGGTTGTTGTTGTTGGGTTCATCTTCGCGGATTATATCTTGGAGAGTTCGGTTTCGGCTCAGCTTGCGGCTTCCTTCGGCTTCGGCTTCAGCTTCAGCTTCGGTATTCCGGCTGTGGAAAACGACGTCGTCGAGCATCAGACTGGCTAATGACTCTCGGCTGCTACTGTTGCCAGCTGTCATTTGATCGTATAGCGTTATCCTCCGGCGACCCTCCATTTTCCGGGAAATTAGAGAATGAAAATCCGGAGAATTTTCTCGGGAAAGTTGGAGGGTTGATTGAGAGGGGGAAGGGAAATAGAAGGTTGGTGAGTTAATTAAGGAATGGATTGTTTCTAATTTGTGGTTTGAAGATGAAAGTGTTGTGTCGGGAAAGTAGCGGGAGGGTAAGCAAGCGAGAAGTGGTAGGTTGCTATAGTAGTTAATGGGATGAAGATAAGCATAGAGTCAACGTTTTTCTTTGGAGAACTTTCTTTTTCTGAAAAAACAAAAGGAAAAGAGGAAAAAGAAAAAGAAAAATAGAAAACGACAAAGAAAGAAGGAGAAATGAATAGTATATTCAGCTAATTTGATTTCGGGTGTCACGCATACTTTTTAACAGTTATTTTAATTTTAAAAATAACAATCAACTGAATATATTTATATAACTTTAGTTTGATAATTCCTGTTTTGTTTAATAAAATTATTATCAAATAGAAAGTTCATGAATGAATCAAAGCATACATAAAATGGATGAAAAAGATTGGGTAAATGGTCAAAAAAAATTTAAATAAATGAGAAAACAATTATAAATATGGGTAAAAAATAGAGAAAAAAAATCGTGTAAATAGACCAAAAGAAGTAATAGAAAAAATATTCGAATGATGGGTAAATAAGCAGGAAAAGTAAAAGAGAAAAATATCATGCGAATGAGCATGAAAATGGGTCAAATAGTGATGCATATATTTGGGTAGAAAAATGAGGGTAATGAAATAATTTGAATTAGAAAAAAATTTAAATTGGTTAAAAATGATTAAATATAAGAAAATTGGAAAAAAATACGAACAATAATAAAATGTTCACAATGAAATGTTAGTATTATTTTAATATTTTTATTTCATAAACTGTAAACGTCGTATATTATTTTATTTCATTATAATATAATTAATTTTCATGTATGATATATATTAATATGTTAATGTATAAATATATCATAATATATCATATAATGATTATTAAAGATAAAGAATAAAGTAATCGATGTGCTTGATAATTTTTAAAACTAAAATTATATTTTTAAAATTTAAAAATCAAATTAATCACACGTCTGATCTTATAAATTGATTTAATGTATTATTTAAAAATTAACTAAACAAATAACAAAAATTGGAAAATCTTTAAAAAAATGAAAGAATCAATGTGGATGATATAATTAATTTTGCAACAAGATTTTTTAATTTATAGAGACATGTATAACAAAGATAAGAAAAAATAATGTCTTAGATCTCTTCAATCCTTAAATAAAACGAGAGAAATTACATATTTAAGATACCTATATGCATAACTTTTATTGAAAAAATTTATTTGTTTCTAACTCAAAATGTTGAGCGAGGTAAACAGCTATTTGAATCCTCATTTAAGACTTAAACAAGGTAAATATATATTTATATAAATCTTTTGGGATAAATATATTTTTTCTTTAATTTTGATTCTAGTCTCTTACTTTTTAAATTAGATTGAATTTAATCATTCATTATTAACTTGTCCAACATTATTACATATCACATATTAAATATTAATTATTTTAAAAACTAAAAACTTATAATTTTAAAAAATAAAAATAAAATTTAAAATGACATATCAAATTGAAAAATTTTAAGAAATTAAAAAAATATTAAATTTAAATATATTTTAGTCCGAAAACTTTTCCTATATCTTAAGAAGGAATGGAATCTCCTTCCTTTAAATTTTTTAAAATATTATTTGTTTATGAAAAAATAATACCAAAAATAGATAATATTCACCAATGAGAACCAAGAGAGTTGAAATCTGCAACAAAACAAGAAAAAGGGAGAATGGAAATCATTGATGAGATATAGAATGATAAGTGGTGGGGTGCTACCCATCATAAAAGGTTATCAAAAGATGCAGCATTGCTGCAGTTAGGTGCCGGGTCTTATGGGCTTGTCACCTTCTGTTCTATCTTTTATTTTCTTCTGTAGTGTTGCGTGTTGCTACGGGTGGTGAGTCATAACTGCTGCACTGGGCTTTTGTATTTTTCTGTTTTATTCATCTCGTTTGACGTTGGATTCGATCAAATTATTATAAGTCACCAAATTTTTCTTATTCAATCTTAAGGGAAATATAATTTTAAAATTGAAATAATTTTATTCCAATTAATTTACATGCTCGAATGGTATGACTTTTATATTTGATAAGACATTTCGAAATTATTTTATGAATTTAATAATAATAATAATATTATTATTATTATAAAAAAATTTATATTATCAATCAATTAAAAATTATAATAGATATAAAGTTTAAAATAATTAATATAAAAAATAATTATTATTAATAATATAATAATTTATAATTAAAAAATTAAAGATTAGAATAGTTCTACATAGAAATTTTTTATTCGAATTTCATATTTTTTATATTGTAAAAACAATTAAATTATAATATGGTTTTTTTATACTGTGCATATAACTAATGGGAGTATTTATTTTTAAGGGTTAAATATATTTTTTTCAGTAAAATTGATGAATTTTAATTTAATCTTTAATTAAATTTTACTTATTTTTAATTTTTACAAAATACAATTAAGACATGTCTCAAGAGTTGAAAAATGTTTAAAAGTATCTATAAACAATCCATTGATAATTTTCTTTTATTAACGATGAAATCTGAAGTCATCTTTTTGTGAGATATAAATGTAATTTACATCACTTAGATCAACAGTCATTACCAATTTCAGTAAAATTGATGAATTTTAATTTAATCTTTAATTAAATTTTACTTATTTTTAATTTTTACAAAATACAATTAAGACATGTCTCAAGAGTTGAAAAATGTTTAAAAGTATCTATAAACAATCCATTGATAATTTTCTTTTATTAACGATGAAATCTGAAGTCATCTTTTTGTGAGATATAAATGTAATTTACATCACTTAGATCAACAGTCATTACCAATCATTTTAAGATTAATTTAATCATTAAAAGAAAAATAAATATAAAAGATATGTGCTGATTGTGAAAAGCCGTAGAAAAAAATACTGAAATATGTTTTTAATTTTTGAAAAATTAATTTGATTTTAATCTTCTATTTTTCTTTTATTCTTATAAAGTTTAAATTTTTAAAAATATTCGTTATTATCATTTAATAATAATTCCTATTGGTCTAATGATACAATGTTAGTGATTACTATGAAATGGTACATAATATGATATGCATAAAGATATATTTTGTCATTGATAAATAGTCATAGAAATTATTTTAAAATTTTAAAATTTATGATGCTCAAAAGTAATAAAAATTAAAATAATTAAAATCAAACTTAATCATATTTAGATAATAAAAATATGTCTCATCCTTAAAAAAAATATTAAGACGTTAGAGCTTACTTTTCGTTGAGTACGGTTCACCCTGTATTTCCCGGCATGGTTAAGTCTCTTAATACTGTTGTGATGGAAGCATTTTAACAAAAGAGTGCCAGTAATTAGAAAATCTTTCTGTGTGATGGTCTAGTGTTCCAATGAAGAACTAGAAAAATATATCCTTGCTTTCACGTAATGCTCCTTCTAGATCAATCTAGAAACACTGGAAGGACATTTAGTTTGTAATTCAACTAATCTTAATATTTTTAGAAAAGATTAGCCTATACGTTCTATATATAGATATATCTCAACGTGAGTTGATAGATGTTATTTTCTTTTTTAAAGATCAACCGTTTAAATAAAAAAATAAAATTACTATTTGTCTAATTGTGAATTGGCATTTTAATTTTTTATTTAATAAAACCAAAAAAATTAAATTTAAATACCTTTTATATAATAAAAATTTAAATTTAAATTTAAATATTTTTAATACGGTAAAAATATTTAAATTTAAAATTGAGAAGATTTAAAGAATATAAGATGGCTACGTGGAAGGATGAAATAGAAGATGTAAAGATTTAGTTAAATGCAAAGTTAAATTAAGGTGCTCGAAATTATGGATTTTTTTAAAGAGGGCAAATTATGGATTATTGAAGTGACTTGTAATGATGTTTTTTTTTCCTATTGTGATGCTTATTGGTACTGTAATCATTGCCTTACCATTAATAAGGAGGTGATATTATGATATGTAAGTCAACTTAAAGAAAATGCAGCTATTTTTCTTTATAATGATTAATTTGAATACGGAATCATAATCCTTTCGATACAAATTTAGGGAATCTATCTTCAATAAAACATATTAATATTTATTAATTGAAAATTAAAAATTAAAATTATGATAAAAATTAAATGTATATTTAATAAATTTTAAAATTTAAATATTAATTTTTTAATTAAAAATATTAATATATTTATTTTTTTAAAATATATATTTTTATTTAGAAAAGTTATATTCATAGCTATTATATATCTTTAATTTATATACAAATAGTAAATTATTATATATATATAATTAAATTAAATTATTTTAAAAATAATTTATATTAAAATTTATTTTATTTATATATTTTTAAATGATTTAATTTATTAATTTTATCGTTAAATTAATATTTTTGTAGATTATGTACACAAAATTTTATAAATTTATTTTAAAAAATTTATACTTTAATAAATAAATTTAAACTAATATATATTAAGAGAAATATATTATCTGTTAAAATAAAGTTATATAATGATTAAATTTTATAAATATAATTTATATAATAAAATTTATTAATTTAACGGTTAGATTAATAAATTTAATCTAAAATATATATGAATAAAATAAATTTTAATATAAATTATTTATAAAATAATTTATCCCTTCTTTTATATATAGTTTGTTAATAAATAATATAAAAGTATTTAAGATCCATATTATTGTTACACAAATTATGTACAGTGGTTACTAAAATTTTTTTACATATTTAATTATCAACATAATTGAATTAATCGGATGGATCCATAAAGTTAATAAGTAAATTAACTAAAAAGTGAAATTTGAAGGTGAAGATTGCTTCTTTCTATTGATTGAGTCTATGTGATATGAAGTGTAATGAAGGTCGTAGTATTGTTCCGTACCTAAGCCTTCTCCTTCATCTAAGGAATAAAGATATTTTAATGGTTAGTAATATCATGTATCATCCACTTTTCAATTCACTTTCTATTTCTATTAGCATAGTGTTATGTGATAAATATAAAATATTTTGTTAGTTAGTTTCTTACTCTTTTTTAGCATGTTAGTAGTTTTTTTTTTCTTTCTATTTTTACTCTTCTTGTATTTATAAAGGCCTCCTTTATAGTATTAATATAATATTTTTTTCATTCAAAATTTTATTATTTGATGTTATGTCATTTTTTGTTTTGTTATTCTATATTCTTTTATGGTATAGTTATTTTTTTTTTGTTATGTTTTCTTTCTGCTATATCTTTTCTATGGATCTCTTTTACTATTTTTGTAAAACATTTTAGATGCATCAAATTTCTTTAACGTTGAATAAAAGTTATTTTATTATTCTTGTTTCTTCTCTCTTATAAAAAACTAACTATCATAATTTGTCTCAAGACATGATGAGGAGTTTTCTTACCAAGAATAAAGTTGGATGTCTTAATGGAATAGTTCCTTCTCCTATGTTGGATCATCCTGTTTTTATTCTTGGCAACAATCAAATACCTTTTTTCTCATTTGGTTGGTAAAATCCATGAATCTTGAACTTATTCAATCTATTTTTTTAGAGAGACAAAGTTGAAGATACGTGAAAATAGTTGTGAGAAAAATATTTTCAAGCTTATTTTTCTCCATCTCAAAACTTTAAGAAGAAATTTGTAGTATAAAGCAAGGTGATTCTTCTGCAACTAAGTGCTATACTATTATTAAAACTCTTTAGGGTGAGTTAGAAATCTTGAAGCTAATTCCAACCTGCACTTGCAATTCTTAGTATACTTGTAATATAATGTCTAAGAGTAAGCCTGGTAGAAACTATGATCTTGTTGTGAGATTTCTGAGAGGTCTTGATGAACACTACTTGAAGATTTCATTATTAGATTATACTTATGGATTCCCTTCCTAATGTTACTTGAGTTTTTTACCTTAATTTACTAGCAAGAATATTAATTTGTTGTTGAACATATTCTTACTCCTAAATGTAACACTTCAAAATTTTTTATGATATACTCTCAACATCATGAATTCATACTAGCAAAAATGAAATCAGAGATAGAAATAAAAATATAGAGAAAGTAGAAAATTTTTGATAAAATTACAAAAATACTCCTACAATAGGACAGCAATGGATAATGTGCTATTAGCTCACATAAAAAGTTAAAAAACATTCTAGAAACTTAAAACTCATCAATTATGGTTAAAATATCACGAAGAAAAATTAGAATCTAAGAAAGAACAAAAACACCACCGAAAACGCTCAAAACATAAGAGCCTTGACTTTTGTAAGAGATAAACTGTTCTCAACTAAATAGTAAATGTCTTAGAAATGAGTCAAGAATGAACCAGTAAACATTAAAACATAAGAAATCAATCGAGAAACTTTTTTGAGAATATTTTCAAAAAATAACTAAAATGCCCTTGAAAATCAAGAAGGCTAGAAACTACCAAGCAGAGATGTATAACTTGCAACTTATCCTTGTGCACAAAATTTCATATGGCTTAAATGTGTGGTTGAATAGCCATCATGAGTCATCAAGTCATAAGGGTAAAAGGAAAAAAATATTTATGAGAAGAGATAAAAGTAACCATGATTAAGTTAAAAACTAACCATGATTAGGTTATCCAACTTATCCAACTATCTTTGGCAGCATGTATACTTACTCCCATAACTTATCCAACTTGCTTAATTCATAAGGTTTATGATGAATCACTCATAAGATCTTGGTATCATTCTTTTAAATTATCTCTCAACCTTTCCTTTTCTCAAAGATTAAGTTCTTAATATTTTTTATATAAGATTATAGAATGTAAAACTTTTTCTCTAGTTAGCTGAATGATCCTTCGTAGTTGTTTACTATGTGTTACTTAAATTGAATGTATTATGCACAATTTACTTAATTCAAGTTTAAATTTTATATGTTTTATGCTTCTTAACTAATAACTTAGCTAGTTAGATTTGCTCCATTAGTAAACCTATTTGCTTTCCTCCTTGCTCATGAATTTAAAGTTTTCTACTCTTGATTTATTTAGTTATCTTTAAACAACCAAAATAACATTCTTTTCTTATTTGTTACCTAGGTGGTCTAATTCACACACCATTGTCCCAAGGTGTTATGATTCATTTTTTTCTTCTCTTAAAAATTAATTTACACTAAATAGGACTTAGGCTACAAGTTCATATCACCCTTAGAAATCTTCAGGGTTTTTCTTTCTTACTTTATGTGAGTGGCCAAAATACTTGTATTTTTCTATCCTATAAATTTTTAATCATCTTTTCAAGCATGTTTAGGTCTATTCTTAAGTTCTAACAAGATTTTAGCATATTTTACCCAAATCAACAAAAATGGTTGAATGTGAACTTTACTAATTTCAAATCCCTTTCAAATTTATAATTTCATAGTTATACTTAATTAGGCTCCTCTTTATATGCTAATCAAAATTTTAAACTCAAGATTCCCTAATTAATTAGGAAGTGGCTAAATGCTCAAGTGACTTAAACAAAGGTCCTTTTCCAACTTTCTTGCCACATGACCTTGATGTCATGAAATTTAACACTTGGTATACCATATGTTCTTAGATTCATTCATAATTTGTCTTTATTCCATCACTTTGATCATGGTCATGAAAGTTCTTAAGTGATTTGTTCAACTTTTGGTCAAAAAATTCCACCTCTACTCTTAGTAGTTTTAAGTCCAAGTTCATATTAAGCTTATGGATCTTATTACATAATCTTTCCTAACCTTTTAAGACATTTAATATATAAGTTCAGATCTGGTATCTTATCAAAGACAACTTTATGATTAAATGTTTTTAAGAAGAGAAATAAACAAGTTTCTAACTTTGAACATAAAGATCTTAAAGAAAATATTTTTCATGGCAAACAAGTGTAGATTTACTAGATTTACTCCAAGATCTATCTATCCCTTACTTTGAACACTTCAAAACTTTTATCATAACTCTCAAATCTACCCTAAGGCATCTAACTTACTCATTTCTATTAGTCAATGTGCTTATTCCATTACAAACTTACTCAATTCTATTTAATTTTTGCTTCAATTGGTGATTATGTAAAAAATTCTCACCTTGTTATGTTCTAATGAGTTACTTTCTCTATCATCCCTTAACTGAAACAAAAAACATGCACACATACTCATTATTTCATCAGTGTGTGGCTAAATTGTTAAATCTATGTTAACAATTATCGTAACACCCTCAAAATGAAGTCAATTTTTACACTTAAGTCGTACACATGATTCCATTATTAGATTGTTATTTCATGATGCAAAATCTTTAGAAAATAAATATTAGTGAAAATACGATAATTTTTTTTTATTAAAATCATATTGATATAAAATGCAAGGCTCGTCAGAATAGTTATCGTAGCGATAAAAATAAATAAATGGACTTCCTTGTTTCCATTTAATTCATTAATAATCTATGTTACTTTTACTGTTCTATACTTCTTTAACAAGTAGTAATGCAACTAATCACAACTGCAAACATGCTTGAAGTCATACAACTTATAATTATATAGTCCACAATTATACATACATAGTCCAGACAATTTGAATAAGAAAAGGCATCTACAACCTTCACACATCTAATCACATGTACAATTATTACTACTATTTACATACATTACATATACTATGATACTACTTACATAGTTAGAATACGTTCATCCAACTATTTACAACATGTACATTATGAGTATGATTTTGACTTCTTCTTCAAACCAAACCATGCAAACACTTCAAGGCTGGTGATGATAACGATCAAACCATAACCTCTTGTCCATGGAAACGAAGGTCCCATTTTCCATCTTTTGAAATGCATGGAATGGGTATGGCCAGGAAAATGGAGAACTACCTTGAGACGACCAGACATGTGAGGTGCTGTAGTAGTGGAATGGTGTTTGTGGATTAGTCTCCCCTTTTGATGAAGATGAATCTTCAGCGACTGCTGCTAGAGGTTTCCTGGTAGCCAAGTGGGGGTGGAAACACCCCATTAGAGTGGAAGGCTTCCATACAAATAATGAACTCGATGGTTGAGAAATTCGAGCTTATCACGACAGATACAAATAAATGGTCCAAAGAAAAATAAACCTGCACATTAGCTTGAGCGGTGATCACTAGTCCATGAGTTTTTGTAGTCCAATTAAGATTACTCAACTTCATGAAGACCATTGTGGTGGCGAAAGACATTGGGAGCGTATGGGAAGAAAATTGTGGAAAAGGGGTGAGAAACCAAGTTTCTCAGTTGGATTCTACCCTAAGGTTAATGACATCACTTTCATCCTACCCATTTCAGTTTATTAGAAAACATGTTATGTACAAAAGTTCATTTTTAATCTTTAGAAAACTTTAGCTGAAGTGGATTTCTGTTACATAGAGAAGAACTAGTTTCTAATTAAGCATACAAATTATATAAGTCTCACAAACCTGATCACATCATAACATTTTGTTATCATTTCATATGTGTCTTAACATAAATTTTTTCTTTTCTTTATCACTCTCTTAGTGATAATCCAAGACATAGACATACAATACTACTTATTCAAACAATATTTTCTCAATGGCTCTGCTACTCTACCTTCTATTCTTAGGACATGAACTCATTCCTTGATGGTCATCACCATCATAAACATTGAATACCTGATACTTCATAATAAATGAATTTTTGAGAGAACCTTTTTGTTTCCACCTTAGAAGGACATTTTGCCTTCTAAATGTGAACAAGACACATAAAGAGTAGTATTAAATTTTCACATAAATTCTAATTTAATGATCCCTTAGATAATTATGTTCATTTTAAAGGCTTGTAGATAACATGCATTCTCAAACAATTCAACCAATTTGCCATACACATTTAGTCTCTATTTTCAGCTACTTTCACATTATCATCCATACATGAACATCATATAATACTTTACTCCTTAAAAATTCAAGAGTGTCATCCATACACTTTACAAACGTTTTTGTGTACCTATAAAACAATACAACAAGTTGGTATGATATTTCTAAATAGCAACTAATCTTCTAATCAAGACTTTCTTAATTAAGCTTGATGTGACTATCTTGGCTAGCATGTAAACTTACTCCCATAACTTGTCCAACTTGCTTAGTTCATATATTTATAATGAATTACTCATAGGATCTTAGTCAACTCATCCTTCTGAGTTACCTCTTAACATTTCTTTTTTTCAAAGATTAAGTTCTTAATATTTTTCTTGTAACATTATGGTATATAAGATTTCTTCTCTAGTTGGCTAAATGACCTTTTTAATTTTTTACTCTGTGTTCCTTAAATTGACAGTTTTATGCACAACTTACTTAATTTGAGTTTAAGTATTATAAGTTTTATGATTATTGACTAATAACTTGGCTAATTAAGTTTGATCCATTAATGAACCTACTTGATAACTTCCTTATTTATGAATTTAAAGTTTCCTACTTATATCTTATTTCGTTATCTTTAAACATCCAAATTAGCCTACTTACCTATTGTGAACATCGAATTATGTCCAAGAGTAAATTTAAAACCACAAATAAACCATTTTGTGTTTTAGCCGAAAATTGATCAAAAATAAAAAATAAAAGAAAAAGAAATAAAAAAAAGAGAGAGGAAAAAATAAAATAAAAGTGAGAAAAAAAAAACAAAAGCAATGGAAAAATAAAAAATAAATAAAGAACAAAATGTAAAATATAATAAATCAAAAGGAAAAAGGAAAAAAAAGGAAAAAAATAATTAAAGTAAAATAAAAAAAAGAAGGTAATAAAAAATAAAAAATATATAATAGAAAGAGAATTGTAAGAATTAAGAAAAAAGAGGGAAAAAAAAATAAAAAATAAAAAAAATAGGATTTGAAAAATATAATAAATAAACTAAAAGGAAGGAAAAAACAAAAATAAAAGAAAGAAAAGGAGAGAAAAATGAAGAAGCAAAATTAGTTAAAGGTGGTTAGTTAGTTATAACGACATTTTGGGAAATAATAAAATAGGATTCAAAAAAAAGGAGAGGAAAAAGTTGGGAAGATTTTCGCACGGAGGCTTAAACTAGGTTTTTGGCTCATTAAAAGGCTTCCTGAAGCTACCTGGGGAGGTGGATTCTTCATTACTCCTCTATGGAAGAGGAACTGAGAAAGGGGCGGCCAATAAAAAGAAGAGAGAAAATATTGGGCTCGGGGGATCTTTTTTCTGCAAAGGTTTTCTTCTTGAAGGCTCTCTGTTCTTCAAAGGATTCTTCTACTTCGGGTTTACCTTCCTAGGCTCAATCCTACTCTTGGAAAAAGCTTGTGAGCTAACTCTCAACTCGATTGTAGTTCTGCACCTTGGAATTTAGCTCCATCTAGGTCAGTCATCTCTTAATCCCTTCCATTATCTCTAAACCTGAAATTTGCATTAATCTGATATAGGATTTGGCCATTTCTCCGCAATGAACCATAACAGTGCTATTGTATGAATGACTGGTTATGAGTGCAAATGTTTTGATTGAAGAAACTCCTAGGAGATTAGGAGTTAATTTGGTTTGCATGCTCATTATGTGAGAATTGCTGGAACTCCTAATAGTTTCTGATCAAGTTTAGCAAAAACACCTTAGTTAAAGTGAAATGCTTTTCTAATATGCCTTCACAAAAATGATCCTGGAATTTTGAAGTAGAATGATTCTGAAAATGTAACCTGATTTTGCTAGCTTTAGTTCATAGGATTTTTAATCAAATCAGCTGGTGTAATCTGAGGTATTACAAAGTCCACAAGGCGGCTGTAGCAGGATCACAGCTTTGTGCCTTGACCTGAAATTTTTCAGCCAAAATATATAGACACTTGACCAGACTACTCATCAGTAATAATATAATCCATTTGTCTTGTCGAGTCTGCTTTTGAATTCTGATATGAGGTGTATCACCAACTGATATGTAGCTTAAGTGAATTGATATATAGTTTTACCATTGGTATGACATTGCATCAAAGAGTTCAATTGCTCACCTGAAAACTTAGTCACTCAAACCTATTAAAAGATCTCCATTCATGTACCTGGAGTTGTGAATTCTGTAACAGCTTATAGCCTAAGGATGCAAACCTGAGGACACAGTTCAAGTATATGTTTAGTGCCCACTAAATCATCTATTCTGCTATCCCTTAGTCAAATAGGAAGTGATTTCAATTTGGAATCTGAGACAAGAAAATCCTTTTTGTCTAAAGGATAAAGAATTAAGGAATAGGGAACCCGATCCAGCAGGTAATCGAAGCAAATCTGGTAAGGCTCGAAGTGCAGCGTTTGAACAGCGCTTACAAATAGTTTATAATTCTCCTTTCAGCCATGTTTTCACCAATCTGCAGATTTTTGCAAATTAATTCCTCTGGTTCAGGCCCTATCTTGACCAAGGAAATGAGAATGGAAAACATATTTTGAGTAATCTTTGATGAAAAGTGTGCTAAGTCGTTGGAAACTGCCGGGGAGTAGGATGACCTGTTCATTGAGCGCAATTTTAGCGTAACTAAGGCAATCTGTGGCTTTCAGTTTGCTGTCATGCATTGGTCAAAATAGACCCTTGTAAAATCGTAAAGGAGGTTTAAATACTGGGATTGTGTTTCTGTTAACCTGCATAATTCTTCATATCCCCCTAGATTCTATTTAAATTAACTACTGAGTATTAGGATCAAATTTGGAGTCTAGCTTGGTGGATTAGCTTGCTACCCCACGACCCCAAGGTCCTAGGTTCGAGTCCAACTTTAAGCATTTTTCTTTTCTCCAAATACAGTAACAACCATTAAGGATATTTTAAGTTCACAATCGGAAACATTAATCCTACTTAGGATGCTCGCTCTAGTGGTTAGAGCATTTAAGCATTTTTTCTCCAAATATAGTAATATCCATCAAGTTCACTTTAAGTTTATAATTGGAAACATTAATCCTACTTAAGATGATCGCTCTAGTGGTTAGAGCGTTCTAGGCGTCTTGAGGATGGAGGTTCGAATCCCACTGGAACCTGTTTTGCTAAAAGAGTTGTTAAGCCTTCCACCAATTATAGCCAGGGTGCTGCCCCAACAATTGGGTCGCCATACCAACTGCTATTTGCCCTTAATTGGGCTTAAACCCATGGTGAAAATAAGTTTTAATTGGGCTTAAACCTATGGTGAAAATAAGTTGTTAAATTTTTTTGTGGGTTAAGCCCACTGTTCAATTCTTTTTAAAAATTAATTTTTTTTTGTGTGGATAAGCCCACTTTTTAATTTTTATTTTAGAAATATAATCTATTTTTTATCTTATGTGTGTCAAGCCCACTTTTCAATTTTTCTTTTGAAAATATACTTCATTTTTTCTTCTTATGTGGGTCCAACCAAATTCTTTTTTAAAATCAAATTTCTTTGGATCAAGCCCAATTTTCGTTTTCTATTTATTTGAAGTCATTTTTTTTTGTTATAAATCGTATCCCTTTTTATTTTTATTTGGGTCAAACTCAATTCCTTTTTAAAATCAAGCTCAATTCTTTTTAATCTGAAATTCATTTCTAAAAAAAATATATCATAACAAAAAGTTAAGTCCATTTGTTTGAAGTCTCCCTAATTTAGTTCAAACCCAATCCTGTTTTTGTTTTGGTCAACCCCAATTTGTTTTTAAAAAATAATCATTGTTTTTTACTAATTCTGTCAAAATGTCTGTTTTCGATTTTCCAAGATTCGTGCAACAAATTCTAATACAAACAGACAGTGTTTTCTGCTATTCCGTATTATAAATCCCACTGGAACCTGTTTTGCTAAAAGAGCTATCAAGCCTTCCACCAATTATAAACCTCCTTATTTAAATAGCTTGGCTAAGTGGCTAGCGCCCTTTGCCCACAACCCCATGTCTTGGGCTTTTTTTTGTCAAATTTCTGTTTCTGATTGTTGAAGCAAAAACAAGCTACCTTTCTAATCTGACCCTGTTCCCCAATTGGGCCAATTCATGAATATTAGGCCAGGGTGCTGCCCCAACAATTGGGCCGCCATACTAACTGCTATTTGCCTTGAATTGGGCCTAAACCCATGGTGAAAATAAGTTGTTAAATTTTGTGGTGGGTTAAGCCCATTGTTCAATTTTTTTAAAAATTAATTTATTTTTTCTTTTTTGTGTGGGTCAAGCCCACTTTTTAATTTTTATTTTGGAAATATAATTTATTTTTCTTCTTATGAGTGTCAAGCCCACTTTTCAATTTTCCTTTTGAAAATATACTTCATTTTTTCTTCTTATGTGGGTCCAACCAAATTCTTGTTTAAAAGCAAATTTCTTTGGATCAAGCCCAATTTTCATTTTCTATTTATTTGACGTCATTTTTTTTTGTTTTAAAGCGAATCCCTTTTTATTTTTATTTGGGTCAAACCCAATTTCTTTTTAAAACCAAGCCTGATTCTTTTTAATCTGAAATTCATTTCTAAAAAAAATATATAATAACAAAAAGTTAAGTCCATTTGTTTGAAGTCTCCCTAATTTAGGTCAAACCCAATCCTGTTTTTTTTTTGTCAAGCCCAATTTGTTTTTTTAAAAAATATCATTGTTTTTTACTAATTCCGCCAAAATGTCTGTTTTCGATTTTGCAAGATTTGTGCAACAAATTCTAATACAAACAGATAGCCTTTTCTGCTATTCTGTATTATAAATCCCACTGGAACCTGTTTTGCTAAAAGAGCTATCAAGCGTTCCACCAATTATAAACCTCCTTATTTAAATAGCTTGGCTTAGTGGCTAGCACTTGCTGCCCACAACCCCATGTCTTGGGATTATTTTATCAAGTTTGTTTCTGATTGTTGAAGCAACAACAAGCTACCTTTCTAATCTCACCCTGTTCCTCAATTGGGCCAATTCATGAATATTAGGCCAGGGTGCTGCCCCAACAACTGGGCCGCCATACTAACTGCTATTTGCCCTTAATTGGGCCTAAACCCATGGTGAAAATAAGTTGTTAATTTTTTTTGTGGGTTAAGCCCACTGTTCAATTTTTTTAAAATATAATTTATTTTTTCTTTTTTCTATGGATCAAGCCCACTTTTTAATTTTTATTTTAAAAATATTATTTATTTTTCATCTTATGTGTGTCAAGCCCACTTTTCAATTTTCCTTTTGAAAATATACTTCATTTTTTCTTCTTGTGTGGGTCCAACCAAATTCTTTTTTTGATCAAATTTCTTTGGATCAAGCCTAATTTTCGTTTTCTATTTATTTGAAGTCATTTTTTTGTTTTAAATCGAATCCCTCTTATTTTTATTCGGGTCAAACCCAATTCCTTTTTAAAATCAAGCCCGATTCTTTTTAATCTGAAATTCATTTCTAAAAAAAAAAATATAATAACAAAAAGTTAAGTCCATTTGTTTGAAGTCTCCCTAATTTAGGTCAAACCCAATCTTGTTTTTTTTGTTGGTCAAGCCCAATTTGTTGTAAAAAAAAATCATTGTTTTTTACTAATTCCGTCAAAATGTCTGTTTTCGATTTTCCAAGATTCGTGCAACAAATTCTAATAAAAACAGACAGTCTTTTCTGCTATTCCGTATTATAAATCCCACTGAACCTGTTTTGCTAAAAGAGCTATCAAGCGTTCCACCAATTATAAACCTCCTTATTTAAATAGCTTGGCTAAGTGGCTAGCGCTTGCTGCCCACAACCCCATGTCTTGGGCTTTTTTTGTCATATTTCTGTTTCTGATTGTTGAAGCAAAAACAAGCTACCTTTCTAATCTGACCTTGTTCCCCAATTGGGCCAATTCATGAATATTAGGCAAGGGTGCTGCCCCAACAATTGGGCCGCCAAACTAACTGCTATTTGCCCTCAATTGGGCTTAAACCCATGGTGAAAATAAGTTGTTAAATTTTTTTGTGGGTTAAGCCCATTGTTCAATTTTTTTAAAAATTAATTTATTTTTTCTTTTTTGTGTGGGTCAAGCCCACTTTTTAATTTTTATTTTGGAAATATAATTTATTTTTCTTCTTATGTGTGTCAAGCCCACTTTTCAATTTTCCTTTTGAAAATATAGTTCATTTTTTCTTCTTATGTGGGTCCAACCAAATTCTTTTTTAAAATCAAATTTCTTTGGATCAAGCCCAATTTTCGTTTTCTATATATTTGAAGTCATTTTTTTTTGTTTTAAATCGAATCCCTTTTTATTTTTATTTGGGTCAAACCCAATTTCTTTTTAAAACCAAGCCTAATTCTTTTTAATCTGAAATTCATTTCTAAAAAAAAATATATAATAACAAGAAGTTAAGTCCATTTGTTTGAAGTCTCCCTAATTTAGGTCAAACCCAATCCTGTTTTTTTTGTTGGTCAAGCCCAATTTGTTTTTTTAAAAAATATCATTCTTTTTTACTAATTCCGTCAAAATGTCTGTTTTCGATTTTCCAAGATTCGTGAAACAAATTCTAATACAAACAGAAATTTCTTTCTGCTATTCCGTACTATAAATCCCACTGGAACCTGTTTGGCTAAAAGAGCTATCAAGCCTTCGACCAATTATAAACCTCCTTATTTAAATGGCTTGACTTAGTGGCTAGCGCTTGCTGCCCACAACCCCATGTCTTGGGTTTTTTTTGTCAAGTTTGTTTCTGATTGTTGAAGCAACAACAAGCTACCTTTCTGATCTGACCCTGTTCCTCAATTGGGCCAATTCATGAATATTAGGCCAGGGTGCTGCCCCAACAATTGGGCCGCCAAACTAACTGCTATTTGCCCTCAATTGGGCTTAAACCCATGGTGAAAATAAGTTGTTAAATTTTTTTGTGGGTTAAGCCCATTGTTTATTTTTTTTTAAAATATAATTTAATTTTTCTTTTCTCTGTGGATCAAGCCCACTTTTTAATTTTTATTTTAGAAATATAATTTATTTTTTTCTTATGTGTGTCAAGCCCACTTTTCAATTTTCCTTTTGAAAATATTCTTCATTTTTTCTTCTTGTGTGGGTCCAACCAAATTCTTTTTTTAAATCAAATTTCTTTGGATCAAGCCCCATTTTTGTTTTCTATTTATTTGAAGTCATTTTTTTTAAATTGAATCCCTTTTTATTTTTATTTGGGTCAAACCCAATTCCTTTTTAAAATCAAGCTCAATTTTTTTTAATCTGAAATTCATTTCTAAAAAAAATATATAATAACTAAAAGTTAAGTCCATTTGTTTGAGGTCTCCCTAATTTAGGTCAAACCCAATCCTGTTTTTTTTGTTGGTCAAGCCCAATTTATTTTTTTAAAAAATATCATTGTTTTTTACTAATTCCGTCAAAGTGTCTGTTTTCGATTTTCCAAGATTTGTGCAACAAATTCTAATACAAACAGACAGCCTTTTTTGCTATTCCGTATTATAAGTCCCACTGGAACCTGTTTTGCTAAAAGAGCTATCAAGCCTTCCACCAATTATAAACCTCCTTATTTAAATAGCTTGGCTTAGTGGCTAGCGCTTGCTGCCCACAACCCCATGTCTTGGCATTTTTTTGTCAAGTTTGTTTCTGATTGTTGAAGCAACAACAAGCTACCTTTCTAATCTCACCCTGTTCCTCAATTGGGCAAATTCATGAATATTAGGCCAGGGTGCTGCCCTAACAATTGGGCCGCCATACTAACTGCTATTTGCCCTCAATTGGGCTTAAACCCATGGTGAAAATAAGTTGTTAAAGTTTTTTGTGGGTTAAGCCCACTGTTGAATTTTTTAAAAATATAATTTATTTTTTCTTTTTTCTGTGGATCAAGCCCACTTTTTAATTTTTATTTTATAAATATTATTCATTTTTCTTCTTATGTGTCAAGCCCACTTTTCAATTTTCCTTTTGAAAATATACTTCATTTTTTCTTCTTATGTGGGTCTAACCAAATTCTTTTTTTGATCAAATTTCTTTGGATCAAGCCTAATTTTCGTTTTCTATTTATTTGAAGTCATTTTTTTTTGTTTTAAATCGAATCCCTTTTTATTTTTATTTGGGTCAAACCCAATTCCTTTTTAAAATCAAGCTCAATTCTTTTTAATCTGAAATTCATTTCTAAAAAAAATATATTATAACTAAAAGTTAAGTCCATTTGTTTGAAGTCTCCCTAATTTAGGTCAAACCCAATCTTGTTTTTTTTGTTGGTCCTGCCCAATTTTTTTTAAAAAAAAAATCATTGTTTTTTACTTATTCCGTCAAAATGTCTGTTTTCGATTTTCCAAGATTCGTGCAACAAATTCTAATACAAACAGACAGTCTTTTCTGCTATTCCGTATTATAAATCCCACTGGAACCTGTTTTGCTAAAAGAGCTATCAAGCCTTCCACCAATTATAAACCTCCTTATTTAAATAGTTTGGCTAAGTGGCTAGCGCTTGCTGCCCACAACCCCATGTCTTGGGCTTTTTTTGTCAAATTTCTGTTTCTGATTGTTGAAGCAAAAACAAGCTACCTTTCTAATCTGACCCTGTTCCCCAATTGGACCAATTCATGAATATTAGGCCAGGGTGCTGCCCCAACAATTGGGCCGCCATACTAACTGCTATTTTCCCTCAATTGGACTTAAACCCATGGTGAACATAAGTTGTTAAATTTTTTTGTGGGTTAAGCCCACTGTTCAATTTTTTTAAAAATTAATTTATTTTTTCTTTTTTGTGTGGGTCAAGCCCACTTTTTAATTTTTATTTTGGAAATATAATTTATTTTTCTTCTTATGTGTGTCAAGCCCACTTTTGAATTTTCCTTTTGAAAATATACTTAATTTTTTCTTCTTATGTGGGTCCAACCAAATTCTTTTTTAAAATCAAATTTCTTTGGATCAAGCCATATTTTCATTTTCTATTTGTTTGAAGTCATTTTTTTTTGTTTTAAATCGAATCCCTTTTTATTTTTATTTGGGTCAAACCCAATTTCTTTTTAAAACCAAGCCTGATTCTTTTTAATCTGAAATTCATTTCTAAAAAAAATATATAATAACAAAAACTTAAGTCCATTTGTTTGAAGTCTCCCTAATTTAGGTCAAACCTAATCCTGTTTTTTTTTTGGTAAACCCCAATTTGTTTTTAAAAAATAATCATTGTTTTCTACTAATTCTGTCAAAATGTCTGTTTTCGATTTTCCAAGATTTGTGAAACAAATTCTAAAACAAACAAAAAAATTTTTCTGCTATTCCGTACTATAAATCCCACCGGAACCTGTTTTGCTAAAAGAGCTATCAAGCGTTCCACCAATTATAAACCTCCTTATTTAAATGGTTTGCTTAGTGGCTAGCGCTTGCTGCCAATAACCCCATGTCTTGGGTTTTTTTTGTCAAGTCTGTTTCTGATTGTTGAAGCAACAACAAGCTACCTTTCTAATCTGACCCTGTTCCTCAATTGGGCCAATTCATGAATATTAGTCCAGGGTGCTGCCCCAAAAATTGGGCCGCCAAACTAACTGCTATTTGCCCTCAATTGGGCTTAAACCCATGGTGAAAATAAGTTGTTAAATTTTTTTGTGGGTTAAGCCCATTGTTTAATTTTTTATAAAATATAATTTATTTTTTCTTTTTTCTGTGGATCAAGCCCACTTTTTCATTTTTATTTTAGAAATATAATTTATTTTTTTCTTATGTGTGTCAAGCCCACTTTCCAATTTTCCTTTTGAAAATATACTTCATTTTTTCTTCTTATGTGGGTCCAACCAAATTCTTTTTTAAAATCAAATTTCTTTGGATCAAGCCCAATTTTCGTTTTCTATTTATTTGAAGTCATTTTTTTTTGTTTTAAATCGAATCCCTTTTTATTTTTATTTGGGTCAAACCCAATTTCTTTTTAAAACCAAGCCTAATTCTTTTTAATCTGAAATTCATTTCTAAAAAAAATATATAATAACAAGAAGTTAAGTCCATTTGTTTGAAGTCTCCCTAATTTAGGTCAAACCCAATCCTGTTTTTTTTGTTGGTCAAGCCCAATTTGTTATTTTAAAAAATATAATTTTTTTTACTAATTCCGTCAAAATGTCTGTTTTCGATTTTCCAAGATTCGTGAAACAAATTCTAATACAAACAAAAATTTCTTTCTGCTATTCCGTCCTATAAATCCCACTGGAACCTGTTTGGCTAAAAGAGCTATCAAGCCTTCGACCAATTATAAACCTCCTTATTTAAATGGCTTGGCTTAGTGGCTAGCGCTTGCTGCCCACAACCCCATGTCTTGGGTTTTGTTTGTTAAGTTTGTTTCTGATTGTTGAAGCGACAACAAGCTACCTTTCTAATCTGACCCTGTTCCTCAATTGGGCCAATTCATGAATATTAGGCTAGGGTGCTGCCCCAACAATTGGGCCGCCAAACTAACTGCTATTTGCCCTCAATTGGGCTTAAACCCATGGTGAAAATAAGTTGTTAAGTTTTTTTGTGGGTTAAGCCCATTGTTTATTTTTTTTTAAAATATAATTTAATTTTTCTTTTTTCTGTGGATCAAGCCCACTTTTTAATTTTTATTTTAGAAATATAATTTATTTTTTTCTTATATGTGTCAAGCCCACTTTTCAATTTTCCTTTTGAAAATATACTTCATTTTTTCTTCTTGTGTGGGTCCAACCAAATTCTTTTTTTAAATCAAATTTCTTTGGATCAAGCCCCATTTCTGTTTTCTATTTATTTGAAGTCATTTTTTTTTAAATCGAATCCCTTTTTATTTTTATTTGGGTCAAACCCAATTCCTTTTTAAAATCAAGCTCAATTTTTTTAATCTGAAATTCATTCCTAAAAAAAATATATAATAACTAAAAGTTAAGTCCATTTGTTTGAAGTCTCCCTAATTTAGGTCAAACCCAATCCTGTTTTTTTTGTTGGTCAAGCCCAATTTATTTTTTTAAAGAATATCATTGTTTTTTACTAATTCCGTCAAAATGTCTGTTTTCGATTTTCCAAGATTTGTGCAACAAATTCTAATACAAACAGACAGCCTTTTTTGCTATTCCGTATTATAAATCCCACTGGAACCTATTTTTCTAAAAGAGCTATCAAGCCTTCCACCAATTATAAACCTCCTTATTTAAATAGCTTGGCTTAGTGGCTAGCGCTTGCTGCCCACAACCCCATGTCTTGGTATTTTTTTGTCAAGTTTGTTTCTGATTGTTGAAGCAACAACAAGCTACCTTTCTAATCTCACCCTGTTCCTCAATTGGGCCAATTCATGAATATTAGGCCAGGGTGCTGCCCCAACAATTGGGCCGCCATACTAACTGCTATTTGCCCTCAATTGGGCTTAAACCCATGGTGAAAATAAGTTGTTAAATTTTTTTGTGGGTTAAGCCCACTATTGAATTTTTTTAAAATATAATTTTTTTTCTTTTTTCTGTGGATCAAGCCCACTTTTTAATTTTTATTTTATAAATATTATTCATTTTTCTTCTTATGTGTCAAGCCCACTTTTCAATTTTCCTTTTGAAAATATACTTCATTTTTTCTTGTTATGTGGGTCCAACCAAATTCTTTTTTTGATCAAATTTCTTTGGATCAAGCCTAATTTTCGTTTTCTATTTATTTGAAGTCATTTTCTTTTGTTTTAAATCGAATCCCTTTTTATTTTTATTTGGGTCAAACCCAATTCCTTTGTAAAATCAAGCTCAATTCTTTTTAATCTGAAATTTCTTTCTAAAAAAAATATATTATAACTAACAGTTAAGTCCATTTGTTTGAAGTCTCCCTAATTTAGGTCAAACCCAATCTTGTTTTTTTTGTTGGTCCAGCCCAATTTTTTTAAAAAAAAAATCATTGTTTTTTACTAATTCCGTCAAAATGTCTGTTTTCGATTTTCCAAGATTCGTGCAACAAATTCTAATACAAACAGACAGTCTTTTCTGCTATTCCGTATTATAAATCCCACTGGAACCTGTTTTGCTAAAAGAGCTATCAAGCCTTCCACCAATTATAAACCTCCTTATTTAAATAGTTTGGCTAAGTGGCTAGCGCTTGCTGCCCACAACCCCATGTCTTGGGCTTTTTTTGTCAAATTTTTGTTTCTCATTGTTGAAGCAAAAACAAGCTACCTTTCTAATCTGACCCTGTTCCCCAATTGGACCAATTCATGAATATTAGGCCAGGGTGCTGCCCTAACAATTGGGCCGCCATACTAACTGCTATTTTCCCTCAATTGGACTTAAACCCATGGTGAACATAAGTTGTTAAATTTTTTTGTGGGTTAAGCCCACTGTTCAATTTTTTTAAAAATTAATTTATTTTTTCTTTTTTGTGTGGGTCAAGCCCACTTTTTAATTTTTATTTTGGATCAAGCCCAATTTTCATTTTCTATTTATTTGAAGTCATTTTTTTTGTTTTAAATCGAATCCCTTTTTATTTTTATTTGGGTCAAACCCAATTTCTTTTTAAAACCAAGCCTGATTCTTTTTAATCTGAAATTCTTTTCTAAAAAAAATATATAATAACAAAAACTTAAGTCCATTTGTTTGAAGTCTCCCTAATTTAGGTCAAACCTAATCCTGTTTTTTTTTTTGGTCAACCCCAATTTGTTTTTAAAAAATAATCATTGTTTTGTACTAATTCTGTCAAAATGTCTGTTTTTGATTTTCCAAGATTTGTGAAACAAATTCTAAAACAAACAGAAATTTTTTTTCTGCTATTCCGTCATATAAATCCCACCGGAACCTGTTTTGCTAAAAGAGCTATCAATCGTTCCACTAATTATAAACCTCCTTATTTAAATGGTTTGCTTAGTGGCTAGCGCTTGCTGCCAATAACCCCATGTCTTGGGTTTTTTTTGTCAAGTTTGTTTCTGATTGTTGAAGCAACAACAAGCTACCTTTCTAATCTGACCTTGTTCCTCAATTGGGCCAATTCATGAATATTAGGCCAGGGTGCTGCCCCAACAATTGGGCCGCCAAACTAACTGCTATTTGCCCTCAATTGGGCTTAAACCCATGGTGAAAATAAGCTGTTAACTTTTTTTGTGGGTTAAGCCCATTGTTTAATTTTTTATAAAATATAATTTATTTTTTCTTTTTTCTGTGGATCAAGCCCACTTTTTAATTTTTATTTTAGAAATATAATTTATTTTTTTCTTATGTGTATCAAGCCCACTTTTCAATTTTCCTTTTGAAAATATACTTCATTTTTTCTTCTTATGTGGGTCCAACCAAATTCTTTTTTAAAATCAAATTTCTTTGGATCAAGCCCAATTTTGGTTTTCTATTTATTTGAAGTCATTTTTTTTTGTTTTAAATCGAATCCCTTTTTATTTTTATTTGGGTCAAACCCAATTTCTTTTTAAAACCAAGCCTAATTCTTTTTAATCTGAAATTCATTTCTAAAAAAAATATATAATAACAAGAAGTTAAGTCCATTTGTTTGAAGTCTCCCTAATTTAGGTCAAACCCAATCCTGTTTTTTTTGTTGGTCAAGCCCAATTTGTTTTTTTAAAAAATATCATTTTTTTTACTAATTCCGTCAAAATGTCTGTTTTCGATTTTCCAAGATTCGTGAAACAAATTCTAATACAAACAGAAATTTCTTTCTGCTATTCCGTACTATAAATCCCACTGGAACCTGTTTGGCTAAAAGAGCTATCAAGCCTTCGACCAATTATAAACCTCCTTATTTAAATGGCTTGGCTTAGTGGCTAGCGCTTGCTGCCCACAACCCCATGTCTTGGGTTTTTTTTGTCAAGTTTGTTTTTGATTGTTGAAGCAACAACAAGCTACCTTTCGAATCTGACCCTGTTCCTCAATTGGGCCAATTCATGAATATTAGGCTAGGGTGCTGCCCCAACAATTGGGCCGCCAAACTAACTGCTATTTGTCCTCAATTGGGCTTAAACCCAGGGTGAAAATAAGTTGTTAAGTTTTTTTGTGGGTTAAGCCCATTGTTTATTTTTTTTAAAATATAATTTAATTTCTTTTTTCTGTGGATCAAGCCCACTTTTTAATTTTTATTTTAGAAATATAATTTATTTTTTTCTTATGTGTGTCAAGCCCACTTTTCAATTTTCCTTTTGAAAATATACTTCATTTTTTCTTCTTGTGTGGGTCCAACCAAATTCTTTTTTTAAATCAAATTTCTTTGGATCAAGCCCCATTTCTGTTTTCTATTTATTTGAAGTCATTTTTTTTTAAATCGAATCCCTTTTTATTTTTATTTGGGTCAAACCCAATTCCTTTTTAAAATCAAGCTCAATTTTTTTAATCTGAAATTCATTCCTAAAAAAAATATATAATAACTAAAAGTTAAGTCCATTTGTTTGAAGTCTCCCTAATTTAGGTCAAACCCAATCCTGTTTTTTTTGTTGGTCAAGCCCAATTTATTTTTTTAAAAAATATCATTGTTTTTTACTAATTCCGTCAAAATGTCTGTTTTCGATTTTCCAAGATTTGTGCAACAAATTCTAATACAAACAGACAGCCTTTTTTGCTATTCCGTATTATAAATCCCACTGGAACCTGTTTTGCTAAAAGAGCTATCAAGCCTTCCACCAATTATAAACCTCCTTATTTAAATAGCTTGGCCTAGTGGCTAGCGCTTGCTGCCCACAACCTCATGTCTTGGCATTTTTTTGTCAAGTTTGTTTCTGATTGTTGAAGCAACAACAAGCTACCTTTCTAATCTCACCCTGTTCCTCAATTGGGCCAATTCATGAATATTAGGCCAGGGTGCTGCCCCAACAATTGGGCCGCCATACTAACTGCTATTTGCCCTCAATTGGGCTTAAACCCATGGTGAAAATAAGTTGTTAAATTTTTTTGTGGGTTAAGCCCACTATTGAATTTTTTAAAAATATAATTTTTTTTTTCTTTTTTCTGTGGATCAAACCCACTTTTTAATTTTTATTTTAGAAATACAATTTAGGTTAAACCCAATCCTATTTTTTTTTGTTGGTGAAGCCGAATTTGTTTTTAAAAAAAAATTATTATTTTTTAGTAATTCCGTCATAATGTCTGTTTTCGATTTACGAAGATTCGTGCAACAAATTCTAATACAAACAGACAGTCTTTTCTGCTATTCCGTATAATAAATCCCATTGGAACCTGTTTTGCTAAAAGACCTATCAAGCCTTCCACCAATTATAAACCTCCTTATTTAAATAGCTTGGCTTAGTGGCAAGCGCTTGCTGCCCATAACCCCATGTCTTGGGCTTTTTTTGTCAAATTTCTGTTTCTGATTGTTGAAGCAACAACAAGCTACCTTTCTAATCTGACCCTGTTCCTCAATTGGGCCAATTCATGAAGATTAGGCCAGGGTGCTTCCCCAACAATTGGGCCGCCATACTAACTACTATTTGCCCTCAATTGGGCTTGAACCCTTGGTGAAAATAAGTTGTTAAATTTTTTTGTGGGTTAAGCCCAGTGTTTAATTTTTTTTTAAAATAAAATTTATTTTTTCTTTTTTCTTTGGATCAAACCCACTTTTTAATTTTTATTTTAGAAATACAATTTATTTTTCTTCTTATGTGTGTCAAGCCCACTTTTGAATTTTTCTTTTGAAAATATACTTCATTTTTTCTTCTTATGTGGGTCCAACCAAATTCTTTTTTTAAATCAAATTTCTTTGGATCAAGCCCAATTTTCCTTTTCTATTTATTTGAAGTCATTTTTTTTGTTTTAAATCGAATCCCTTTTTATTTTTATTTTGGTCAAACCCAATTTCTTTTTAAAATCAAGCCCGATTCTTTTTAATCTGAAATTCATTTCTAAAAAAAATATATAATAACAAAAAGTTAAGTCCATTTGTTTGAAGTCTCCCCAATTTAGGTCAAACCCAATCTTGTTTTTTTTGTTGGTCAAGCCCAATTTGTTTTAAAAAAAAATCATTGTGTTTTACTAATTCCGTCAAAAGGTCTATTTTCGATTTTCCAAGATTCGTGCAACAAATTCTAATACAAACAGACAGTCTTTTCTGCTATTCCGTATTATAAATCCCACTGGAACCTGTTTTGCTAAAAGAGTTATCAAGCCTTCCACCAATTATAAACCTCCTTATTTAAATAGCTTGGCTTAGTGGCTAGCGCTTGCTGCCCTTAACCCCATGGCTTGGGCTTTTTTTGTCAAATTTCTGTTTCTGATTTTTGAAGCAACAACAAGCTACCTTTCTAATCTGACCCTGTTCCTCAATTGGGCCAATTCATGAATATTAGGCCAGGGTGCTGCCCCAACAATTGGGCCGCCATACTAACTGCTATTTTCCCTCAATTGGGCTTGAACCCATGGTGAAAATAAGTTGTTAAATTTTTTTGTGGGTTAAGCCCACTGTTCAATTTTTTTTTAAAATTAATTTATTTTTTCTTTTTTGTGTGGGTCAAGCCCACTATTTAATTTTTATTTTAGAAATATAATTTATTTTTCTTCTTATGTGTGTCAAGCCCACTTTGCAATTTTCCTTTTGAAAATATACTTCATTTTTTCTTCTTATGTGGGTCCAACCAAATTCTTTTTTAAAATCAAATTTCTTTGGATCAAGCCCAATTTTCGTTTTCTATTTATTTGAAGTCATTTTTTTTTGTTTTAAATCGAATCCCTTTATATTTTTATTTGGGTCAAACCCAATTTCTTTTTAAAATCAAGCCCGATTCTTTTTAATCTGAAATTCATTTCTAGAAAAATATATAATAACAAAAAGTTAAGTCCATTTGTTTGAAGTCTCCTTAATTTAGGTCAAACCCAATCTTGTTTTTTTTGTTGGTCCAGCCCAATTTGTTTTAAAAAAAAAATCATTGTTTTTTACTAATTCCGTCAAAATGTCTGTTTTCGATTTTCCAAGATTCGTGCAACAAATTCTAATACAAACAGACAGTCTTTTCTGCTATTCCGTATTATAAATCCCACTGGAACCTGTTTTTCTAAAAGAGCTATCAAGCCTTCCACCAATTATAAACCTCCTTATTTAAATAGTTTGGCTAAGTGGCTAGCGCTTGCTGCCCACAACCCCATGTCTTGGGCTTTTTTTGTCAAATTTCTGTTTCTCATTGTTGAAGCAAAAACAAGCTACCTTTCTAATCTGACTTTGTTCCCCAATTGGACCAATTCATGAATATTAGGCCAGGGTGCTGCCCCAACAATTGGGCCGCCATACTAACTGCTATTTTCCCTCAATTGGACTTAAACCCATGGTGAACATAAGTTGTTAAATTTTTTTGTGGGTTAAGCCCACTGTTCAATTTTTTTAAAAATTAATTTATTTTTTCTTTTTTGTGTGGGTCAAGCCCACTTTTTAATTTTTATTTTGGAAATATAATTTATTTTTCTTCTTATGTGTGTCAAGCCCACTTTTCAATTTTCCTTTTGAAAATATACTTCATTTTTTCTTCTTATGTGGGTCTAACCAAATTCTTTTTTAAAATCAAATTTCTTTGGATCAAGCCCAATTTTCATTTTCTATTTATTTGAAGTCATTTTTTTTTAAATCGAATCCCTTTTTATTTTTATTTGGGTCAAACCCAATTTGTTTTTAAAACCAAGCCTGATTATTTTTAATCTGAAATTCATTTCTAAAAAAAATATATAATAACAAAAACTTAAGTCCATTTGTTTGAAGTCTCCCTAATTTAGGTCAAACCTAATCCTGTTTTTTTTTTGTCAACCCCAATTTGTTTTTAAAAAATAATCATTGTTTTTTACTAATTCTGTAAATATGTCTGTTTTCGATTTTCCAAGATTTGTGAAACAAATTCTAAAACAAACAGAAATTTTTTTCTGCTATTCCGTACTATAAATCCCACCGGAACCTGTTTTGCTAAAAGAGCTATCAAGCGTTCCACCAATTATAAACCTCCTTATTTAAATGGTTTGCTTAGTGGCTAGCGCTTGCTGCCAATAACCCCATGTCTTGGGTTTTTTTTGTCAAGTTTGTTTCTGATTGTTGAAGCAACAACAAGCTACCTTTCTAATCTGACCCTGTTCCTCAATTGGGCCAATTCATGAATATTAGGCCAGGGTGCTGCCCCAACAATTGGGCTGCCAAACTAACTGCTATTTGCCCTCAATTGGGCTTAAACCCATGGTGAAAATAAGTTGTTAAATTTTTTTGTGGGTTAAGCCCATTGTTTAGTTTTTTATAAAATATAATTTATTTTTTCTTTTTTCTGTGGATCAAGCCCACTTTTTAATTTTTATATTAGAAATATAATTTATTTTTTTCTTATGTGTGTCAAGCCCACTTTTCAATTTTCCTTTCGAAAATACACTTCATTTTTTCTTCTTATGTGGGTCCAACCAAATTCTTTTTTTAAATCAAATTTCTTTGGATCAAGCCCAATTTTTGTTTTGTATTTATTTGAAGCCATTTTTTTTGTTTTAAATCGAATCCCTTTTTATTTTTATTTGGGTCAAACCCAATTCCTTTTTAAAATCAAGCTCAATTCTTTTTAATCTGAAATTCATTTCTAAAAAAATATATAATAACTAAAAGTTAAGTGCATTTGTTTGAAGTCTCCCTAATTTAGGTCAAACCCAATCTTGTCTTTTTTGTTTGTCCAGCCCAATTTGTTTTAAAAAAAAAATCATTGTTTTTTACTAATTCCGTCAAAATGTCTGGTTTCGATTTTCCAAGATTCGTGCAACAAATTCTAATTCAAACAGACAATGTTTTCTGCTATTCCGTACTATAAATCCCACTGGAACCTGTTTTGCTAAAAGAGCTATCAAGCCTTCCACCAATTATAAACCTCCTTATTTAAATAGCTTGGCTAAGTGGCTAGCGCTTGCTGCCCACAACCCCATATCTTGGGTTTTTTTGTCAAATTTCTGTTTCTGATTGTTGAAGCAAAAACAAGCTACCTTTCTAATCTGACCCTGTTCCCCAATTGGACCAATTCATGAATATTAGGCCAGGGTGCTGCCCCAACAATTGGGCCGCCATACTAACTGCTATTTTCCCTCAATTGGACTTAAACCCATGGTGAACATAAGTTGTTAAATTTTTTTGTGGGTTAAGCCCACTGTTCAATTTTTTTAAAAATTAATTTATTTTTTCTTTTTTGTGTGGGTCAAGCCCACTTTTTAATTTTTATTTTGGAAATATAATTTATTTTTCTGCTTATGTGTGTCAAGCCCACTTTTCAATTTTCCTTTTGAAAATATACTTCATTTTTTCTTCTTATGTGGGTCTAACCAAATTCTTTTTTAAAATCAAATTTCTTTGGATCAAGCCCAATTTTCATTTTCTATTTATTTGAAGTCATTTTTTTTTAAATCGAATCCCTTTTTATTTTTATTTGGGTCAAACCCAATTTCTTTTTAAAACCAAGCCTGATTATTTTTAATCTGAAATTCATTTCTAAAAAAAATATATAATAACAAAAACTTAAGTCCATTTGTTTGAAGTCTCCCTAATTTAGGTCAAACCTAATCCTGTTTTTTTTTTGTCAACCCCAATTTGTTTTTAAAAAATAATCATTGTTTTTTACTAATTCTGTAAATATGTCTGTTTTCGATTTTCCAAGATTTGTGAAACAAATTCTAAAACAAACAGAAATTTTTTTCTGCTATTCCGTACTATAAATCCCACCGGAACCTGTTTTGCTTAAAGAGCTATCAAGCGTTCCACCAATTATAAACCTCCTTATTTAAATGGTTTGCTTAGTGGCTAGCGCTTGCTGCCAATAACCCCATGTCTTGGGTTTTTTTTGTCAAGTTTGTTTCTGATTGTTGAAGCAACAACAAGCTACCTTTCTAATCTGACCCTGTTCCTCAATTGGGCCAATTCATGAATATTAGGCCAGGGTGCTGCCCCAACAATTGGGCTGCCAAACTAACTGCTATTTGCCCTCAATTGGGCTTAAACCCATGGTGAAAATAAGTTGTTAAATTTTTTTGTGGGTTAAGCCCATTATTTAATTTTTTATAAAATATAATTTATTTTTTCTTTTTTTTGTGGATCAAGCCCACTTTTTAATTTTTATTTTAGAAATATAATTTATTTTTTTCTTATGTGTGTCAAGCCCACTTTTCAATTTTCCTTTCGAAAATATACTTCATTTTTTCTTCTTATGTGGGTCCAACCAAATTCTTTTTTTAAATCAAATTTCTTTGGATCAAGCCCAATTTTTGTTTTCTATTTATTTGAAGCCATTTTTTTTGTTTTAAATCGAATCCCTTTTTATTTTTATTTGGGTCAAACCCAATTCCTTTTTAAAATCAAGCTCAATTCTTTTTAATCTGAAATTCATTTCTAAAAAAAATATATAATAACTAAAAGTTAACTGCATTTGTTTGAAGTCTCCCTAATTTAGGTCAAACCCAATCTTGTCTTTTTTGTTTGTCCAGCCCAATTTGTTTTAAAAAAAAAAATCATTGTTTTTTACTAATTCCGTCAAAATGTCTGTTTTCGATTTTCCAAGATTCGTGCAACAAATTCTATTTCAAACAGACAGTGTTTTCTGCTATTCCGTACTATAAATCCCACTGGAACCTGTTTTGCTAAAAGAGCTATCAAGCCTTCCACCAATTATAAACCTCCTTATTTAAATAGCTTGGCTAAGTGGCTAGCGCTTGCTGCCCACAACCCCATGTCTTGGGCTTTTTTTGTCAAATTTCTGTTTCTGATTGTTGAAGCAAAAACAAGCTACCTTTCTAATCTGACCCTGTTCCTCAATTGGGCCAATTCATGAATATTAGGCCAGGGTGCTGCCCCAACAATTGGGTCGCCAAACTAACTGCTATTTGCCCTCAATTGGGCTTAAACCCATGGTGAAAATAAGTTGTTAAATTTTTTTGTGGGTTAAGCCCACTGTTCAATTTTTTTAAAAATTAATTTATTTTTTATTTTTTGTGTGGGTCAAGCCCACTTTTTAATTTTTATTTTGGAAATATAATTTATTTTTCTTCTTATGTGTGTCAAGCCCACTTTTCAATTTTCCTTTTGAAAATATACTTCATTTTTTCTTCTTATGTGGGTCTAACCAAATTCTTTTTTAAAATCAAATTTCTTTGGATCAAGCCCAATTTTCATTTTCTATTTATTTGAAGTCATTTTTTTTTAAAATCGAATCCCTTTTTATTTTTATTTGGGTCAAACCCAATTTGTTTTTAAAACCAAGCCTGATTATTTTTAATCTGAAATTCATTTCTAAAAAAAATATATAATAACAAAAACTTAAGTCCATTTGTTTGAAGTCTCCCTAATTTAGGTCAAACCTAATCCTGTTTTTTTTTTGTCAACCCCAATTTGTTTTTAAAAAATAATCATTGTTTTTTACTAATTCTGTAAATATGTCTGTTTTCGATTTTCCAAGATTTGTGAAACAAATTCTAAAACAAACAGAAATTTTTTTCTGCTATTCCGTACTATAAATCCCACCGGAACCTGTTTTGCTAAAAGAGCTATCAAGCGTTCCACCAATTATAAACCTCCTTATTTAAATGGTTTGCTTAGTGGCTAGCGCTTGCTGCCAATAACCCCATGTCTTGGGTTTTTTTTTGTCAAGTTTGTTTCTGATTGTTGAAGCAACAACAAGCTACCTTTCTAATCTGACCCTGTTCCTCAATTGGGCCAATTCATGAATATTAGGCCAGGGTGCTGCCCCAACAATTGGGCCGCCAAACTAACTGCTATTTGCCCTCAATTGGGCTTAAACCCATGGTGAAAATAAGTTGTTAAATTTTTTTGTGGGTTAAGCCCATTGTTTAATTTTTTATAAAATATAATTTATTTTTTCTTTTTTCTGTGGATCAAGCCCACTTTTTAATTTTTATTTTAGAAATATAATTTATTTTTTTCTTATGTGTGTCAAGCCCACTTTTCAATTTTCCTTTTGAAAATATACTTCATTTTTTCTTCTGATGTGGGTCCAACCAAATTCTTTTTTTAAATCAAATTTCTTTGGATCAAGCCCAATTTTTGTTTTCTATTTATTTGAAGCCATTTTTTTTGTTTTAAATCGAATCCCTTTTTATTTTTATTTGGGTCAAACCCAATTTCTTTTTAAAATCAAGCCCGATTCTTTTTAATCTGAAATTCATTTCTAAAAAAAATATATAATAACAAAAAGTTAAGTCCATTTGTTTGAAGTCTCCCCAATTTAGGTCAAATCCAATCTTGTTTTTTTTGTTGGTCAAGCCCAATTTGTTTTAAAAAAAAATCATTGTGTTTTACTAATTCCGTCAAAAGGTCTATTTTCGATTTTCCAAGATTTGTGCAACAAATTCTAATACAAACAGACAGTCTTTTCTGCTATTCCGTTTTATAAATCCCACTGGAACCTGTTTTGCTAAAAGAGTTATCAAGCCTTCCACCAATTATAAACCTCCTTATTTAAATAGCTTGGCTTAGTGGCTAGCGCTTGCTGCCCTTAACCCCATGGCTTGGGCTTTTTTTGTCAAATTTCTGTTTCTGATTTTTGAAGCAACAACAAGCTACCTTTCTAATCTGACCCTGTTCCTCAATTGGGCCAATTCATGAATATTAGGCCAGGGTGCTGCCCCAACAATTGGGCCGCCATACTAACTGCTATTTTCCCTCAATTGGGCTTGAACCCATGGTGAAAATAAGTTGTTAAATTTTTTTGTGGGTTAAGCCCACTGTTCAATTTTTTTTAAAATTAATTTATTTTTTCTTTTTTGTGTGGGTCAAGCCCACTTTTTAATTTTTATTTTAGAAATATAATTTATTTTTCTTCTTATGTGTGTCAAGCCCACTTTGCAATTTTGCTTTTGAAAATATACTTCATTTTTTCTTCTTATGTGGGTCCAACCAAATTCTTTTTTTAAATCAAATTTCTTTGGATCAAGCCCAATTTTTGTTTTCTATTTATTTGAAGTCATTTTTTTTTGTTTTAAATCGAATCCCTTTTTATTTTTATTTGGGTCAAACCCAATTTCTTTTTAAAATCAAGCCCGATTCTTTTTAATCTGAAATTCATTTCTAGAAAAATATATAATAACAAAAAGTTAAGTCCATTTGTTTGAAGTCTCCTTAATTTAGGTCAAACCCAATCCTGTTTTTTTTTTGGTCAACCCCAATTTTTTTTAAAAAAAAAATCAATGTTTTTTACTAATTCTATAAAAATGTTTGTTTTCGATTTTCTAAGATTCGTGAAACAAATTCTAATACAAACAGAAATTTTTTTCTGCTATTCCGTACTATAAATCCCACTGGAACCTGTTTTGCTAAAAGAGCTATCAAGCCTTCTACCAATTATAAACCTCCTTATTCAAATAGCTTGGCTTAGTGGCTAGCGCTTGTTGCCCATAACCCCATCTCTTGGGTTTTTTTTGTCAAGTTTGTTTCTGATTGTTGAAGCAACAACAAGCTACCTTTCTAATCTGACCCTGTTCCTCAATTGGGCCAATTCATGAATATTAGGCCAGGGTGCTGCCCCAACAATTGGGCCACCAAACTAACTGCTATTTGCCCTCAATTGGGCTTAAACCCATGGTGAAAATAAGTTGTTAAATTTTTTTGTGGGTTAAGCCCATTGTTCAATTTTTTTTAAAATATAATTTATTTTTTCTTTTTTCTGTGGATCAAGCCCACTTTTTAATTTTTATTTTAGAAATATAATTTATTTTTTTCTTATGTGTGTCAAGCCCACTTTTCAATTTTCCTTTTGAAAATATACTTCATTTTTTCTTCTTATGTGGGTCCAACCAAAATCTTTTTTTAAATCAAATTTCTTTGGATCAAGCCCCATTTTTGTTTTCTATTTATTTGAAGTCATTTTTTTTGTTTTAAATCGAATCCCTTTTTATTTTTATTTGGGTCAAACCCAATTTCTTTTTAAAATCAAGCCCGATTCTTTTTAATCTGAAATTCATTTCTAGAAAAATATATAATAACAAAAAGTTAAGTCCATTTGTTTGAAGTCTCCTTAATTTAGGTCAAACCCAATCCTGTTTTTTTTTTCGTCAACCCCAATTTGTTTTTAAAAAAAAAATCATTGTTTTTTACTAATTCTATCAAAATGTCTGTTTTCGATTTTCTAAGATTCGTGAAACAAATTCTAATACAAACAGAAATTTTTTTCTGCTATTCCGTACTATAAATCCCACTGGAACCTGTTTTGCTAAAAGAGCTATCAAGCCTTCTACCAATTATAAACCTCCTTATTTAAATAGCTTGGCTTAGTGGCTAGCGCTTGTTGCCCATAACCCCATGTCTTGGGTTTTTTTTGTCAAGTTTGTTTCTGATTGTTGAAGCAACAACAAGCTACCTTTCTAATCTGACCCTGTTCCTCAATTGGACCAATTCATGAATATTAGGCCAGGGTGCTGTCGCAACCGTGATTCCGACGAGACGACGGACTCGCTAAAAAATTTCATGATATGAGTTGATTGATGTGGAGTCGCCACCAAATTTTTATTTAAGGGAAAAAGATTTGGAAAAACCCTGAATGAGATTTAGGTTCGGGAGTCGGTTACGAGTGGGGAAGGTGTTAGGCACCCCACTCGCCTGTTCCGAAGAACAGTACCCTTAAATCGAGTGTGTGATTACTTGAAAATAGTTTGATCCCTTTTATTAGAGTGAAAATAAATACTTGATGGAGGTTAGCCTGACAGGACTTGATCCTGCTCCTACGTATTCCCCGGTGCAATGGGAAACTCAAGGCTTACGTAGTTCTGGTTTATGAAGGCTTGACCTTCAAAAGTGCTTGAGAAAAGATTATTTGGTTTGTGAAGGCTTGACCTTCGAAAATGCTCGAGAAAAGATTATTTTAAAGATTTTGTTTTGAGAAAGAAGTTTTATTTTTAGGAGGGGTCTTTGGCCCACTCATGCACAAGGTCCGAGGCGGCTAAGGCAGCACAAGGACCTATACGAACTACTAAATGTTGAACAGCAGGTAAACCACCAGTTCCCCATTTAGAGCCCATTGCGTGACACCTAGAACCCCAAAAAATAAGAGATTTTTAAATTTTTGGAATTAGAACTTCTGCTAATTTTCTTTACTTCTTGAATTTTGTGAAATTTTTTATTAATTTTTAAATTTCTGGAATTTTTTATTAAATTTTGAATTTCTGGAATTTTTTATTAATTTTTTTTTCTGAAATTTTTTATTAATTTTTTTTTCTGAAATTTTTTTGGTTTTCTGGAATTTTTATATTATTTTTTTGATTTTCTGGAATTTTTATATTTTTTATTGATTTTCTGAAAATTTTATATTTTTTATTGATTTTCTGGAAATTTTATACTTTTTATTGATTTTTTGGAAATTTTAGATTTTTAGAAGACTTGGACCTATGTGTTAGTGGAGTCAACCGCATAAACTAAGCTTTGGAATATGATTTATGATTTCCCAAATTTTGTTAATATGCTGATGGGATGTTTGCGACTATTTATAAAGGACCTATAAGAACCAACATGCACACCGCGTCTCTAAGCGTCATATTGCATGGGCAAGAAAACGGTGCGGATGCACGTGTATGTGCAACACTTCACACAGAATCTCAACATGGTTTGTGCCTTATGCATGATATTTTGTTTGCATGCGCTGCTGCCTACCGCTTTGAGCCATCGACTGGATCAAAATATCTCCATGTTTCTGGTCTTCGGGCCTTTATATAGCTGCTCCATAAGCGTCTAAGAGACACCCAAGATAGTAGTAGTGCCATCCCCCTAGGCCTTTTGACAGGATTAATCTCGAATAAACCAAAAAGGAGGAGTGATGACTCCTAAGGTCAAGACTAAATCCAGCCTTCATGTGGCCATGGACTTGGAATAAACCATAGTGTTGGCTTCTATTAGCAGTAAACTCGCTACCTGGGCTAGCACAGTGTAGGCCAGCAAGCTGGAGGATTCAAAGGACCTCTGTATATAATGTTATCGTAGTGTGGGGCTCTAAACTGCTACCACCCCTGAAACCTTTAGCATTCACATGCGTGGCAATACTTACAGCATCACCAAAGAGAACCAGAGAGATGCTAAGTTTTATACCCCTTGAACATCGCACATTATTCAGCATGACTTCCGGAGGCCTAGATATCGGAATTGTACTCGTCTTAGCGACCTGATAGAACCCAAACAGAGTTCCACTTTACTCCTATTCGTTCTACCCATGGATAAATTCACAATTGGCTGGGGGATGATGTTCACATGCCTTGTCAGAGGCATGAATTCGACTACAGATCGGAGATTCGGGTCTACCAACTTGAATGGACCCATATTGGAACGCTAATATTCTGCTTCCGTCCTAATACGCGTCCCGAACTCAGGGGTTTAACTCTGGGGAGCACAAATTCATGCTGATTTTACTTGAATTAGGTGGGTAGTGGTCTAATCTATTTACAGCCAGTTCTACAAGATTCTCATCCTCGCTCTAATCATAAAGAATTAAACCAGCAGAAACAGTTTTTTTTTTCTTTTTACCAAGAACTATGAATCAAGATTTGCAACTGGAATCAGAAACATTTAGGCCTCACTTCTTTTTACGTTTTTAATTCATTCATTTCACGTCTCACCTACAGCGATCTAAGCATATAAATAAGGAATCGTGTTTTAGAAGTCTCATCCCAAATCCTATAATCTTTCTCACGCAATCTCATAAATCATATGATTCAGGGGTGCAGAACCAATTACAACAAGAAATGCGATGATCGAATTACGAACCTTGCTGATTTCATCCTATCATAGAACTCTCATTTCCTTCTAGAATTCAATCCAATCCTAGAGGTGTAATTACATGGAAAAAATATGTGCAGAACACTGACCTCAGAAGTATTGATGCCAAGATTTTTCCTCACTCACCTGGATCTCACAACGCACGATTCAATCGACGATTCGGATTCCAAGGACGATCCCTCCCCACGAACTGAGGATCTTCCCCCTCTTTGCAGGAGGTGTGGAGGTTCTAAGCCAAACCCAAAGAAGCTCCAGAATCACAGAGAAGCCCCTTGGAACCTCCCCCTCTTTTTCCTTTTTCGTTTTCCTTTTTATAGACCTCAGAATGTCACCCCCCGCCCTTTTGCTTTTTTCAATTCGATTTTGTCTTCTTCCGCCTCTTTTTTTTTTCTTTTTTTAACATTGGTTTTTTCAGAAATTTTGTTTTTTTTAATTTGTATTAATTTCTATTTTCCTAACTTTTATTCCGGATTTATTATGTATATTCTTTCTAGATTTTGATTATCATCATATATTTATTTTTTCTTTTTAGTCAATGTTTATTATTATTTTTGATTTAAGTCCAGAATTAAAACAAATTTTATTTTCATTTTTCAGAAATTTGTTATCTGTTTAATTGTTTGTCTGTTTTCTGTTTTCTGTTTTCTGTTTTTGTTGTTATTTTTCATTATTTATTTATTTATCTTGATTAATCTAATGATTGGAGGCCTCGGACATAAATGGGTGTTTACAGTTTGCCCCTCTTTACTCATTTTTCTATCAGATAATATGAGAATTAATTCTTTAAATTATCGGGATAGGAAATGAGTAAAGACGTGAACATTTTATGTCCGAGGCAGGCTTTTTGAAGAAAGTCCTAGAGTAACACTAGAAGCCTTGAGCTTAAAGTGAACTTCATGGATGCCTGGAGGGTGACGGTTAAATGGTGTTGCCGGCTTTATGTGCCGATAGAGTTTAAATATGAAAGGTTTGATTGCATAACCTGACTAGGCTATGAATACTGTTGAAGTACAAGAAAAATGAGGTGAGAAGGGCCTATTTGAGGCAAGAGAGCATGCAAGAACAAAAATGTAAGATATGTACAAGGTGGCCTGACAATATAGGCCGAAGTGCAGAAAAGAAGACTTTAATATGCAGAAAGGGAAACTTGGCCGTGATGCAGAAAGCTAAACTTCATGAGGCCTGACAACATAGGCCATGATGCAGAAATGTAAACTTGATGGTGACCTGACACTATAGGCCTTGATGCAGAAATTTAAACTTGATGGTGGCCTGACAACATAGGCCATAATGCAAAAGTTTAAACTTGATGGAAGTCCCGTTGTTGACGGAAAAATGCAAATGAAATCCTGTTGTTGCCAGGATGAATGCGAACCTGCTTGACAGGTGAACGGAAATTAAACATGTTTGAAGTCCTGTTGTTGACAGGAGAATGCAAATGAGATCCCGCTGTTGCCGGGAAGATGCAAATGAAATCCTGCTGTTACCAGGATAAATGCAAACCTGCTTGACAGGTGGACAAAAAAATAAACGTGCTTGAAGCCCTGTTGTTGACAGGAGAATGCAAATGGGGTCCCGCTGTTGCCGGGAAAATGCAAATGAAATCTTGCTGTTGCCAAGATAAATGCAAACCTGCTTGACAGGTGATAGAAAATTAAACGTGCTTGAAGTCCTGTTGTTGACAGAAGGATGCAAATGAGATCCCGCTGTTGCCGGGAAAATGCAAATGAAATCCTGCTGTTGCCAGGATAAATGCAAACCTGCTTGACAGGTGGACAGAAAATAAACGTGCTTGAAGCCCTGTTGTTGACAGGAGAATGCAAATGGGGTCCCGCTGTTGCCGGGAAAATGCAAATGAAATCTTGCTGTTGCCAAGATAAATGCAAACCTGCTTGACAGGTGATAGAAAATTAAACGTGCTTGAAGTCCTGTTGTTGACAGGAGAATGCAGATGAGGTCCCGCTGTTGCCGGGAAAATGCAAATGAAATCCTGCTGTTGCCAGGATAAATGCAAACCTGCTTGACAGGTGGACAGAAAAATAAACATGCCTGAAGTCCTGTTGTTGACAGGAGAATGCAAATGAGATCCCGCTGTTGCCGGGAAAATGCAAATGAAATCCTGCTGTTGCCAGGATAAATGCAAACCTGCTTGACAGGTGGACAGAAAATAAACGTGCTTGAAGTCCTGTTGTTGACAGGAGAATGCAGATGAGGTCCCGCTGTTGCCGGGAAGATGCAAATGAAATCCTGCTGTTGCCAGGTTAAATGCAAATGGAATCCTGCTTGACAGGATATGTGCAAAAAAAATGATGAGGCCTGACAACATAGGCCATGATGCAGAACATTAAAGGTTGATGGCGGCCTGACAATATAGGCCTGAAAGCAGTAAATCTAAACTATGGCGGCCTGACAATATAGGCCTAAAAGCAGTAAATCTAAACTATGGCGGCCTGACAACATAGGCCTTAAAGCAGCAAATCTAAACTAGGCGGCCTGACACCATAGGCCTTAAAGCAGCAAATCTAAACTAGGGTGGCCTGACAACATAGGCCTGAAAGCAGTAAATCTAAACTATGGCGGCCTGACACCATAGGCCTTAAAGCAGCAAATCTAAACTAGGGTGGCCTGACAACATAGGCCTTAAAGCAGTAAATCTAAACTACATGGCGGCCTGACAACATAGGCCTTAAAACAGTAAATCTAAACTACATGGCGGTCTGAAAACATAGGCCTAAAAGCAGTAAATCTAAACTAGGGTGGCCTGACAACATAGGCCTTAAAGCAGTAAATCTAAACTACATGGCGGCCTGACAACATAGGCCTAAAAGCAGTAAATCTAAACTAGGGTGGCCTGACAACATAGGCCTTAAAGCAGTAAATCTAAACTACATGGCGGCCTGACAACATAGGCCTAAAAGCAGTAAATCTAAACTAGGGTGGCCTGACAACATAGGCCTTAAAGCAGTAAATCTAAACTACATGGCGGCCTGACAACATAGGCCTAAAAGCAGTATGTGAAGATGCAATGCTATGGCCTGACAACATAGGCCAGTGAGCAGGAATGAATGAAACACTTTACCTTGCGCTTATTTGGGCAACCATTTTGCCCTAGTTTGGAAATTTCTTGATAACTGAGAGGCGTCTTGATTTGAAAGAATTTTGGGTCGACGTTTTGCCCCAGTTTGAAGGGTTTCAATAAGCTTGACTTGAATTTTTCTGAGCAACCTTGCCCTATTGAACTCAATTGGAGTTGAGGAATTGAGGATTGCCTCAACTTGGATTTTCTCGGGCAGATGTTTGCCCTAGTTTGAACTTGAATTAAAATCTTTCTTGGGCAAATGTTTGCCCCAGTTTGGACTTGATCCAGAATCTGAGGATGAACTCAAATTGAGTTTTTGTGGGCAAGCGTTTGCCCCAGTTTGAACTTGTTTTTGAGGATGACCCAAATTGAATTGTGTGGGCAAGCATTTGCCCCAGTTTGGAAGTCTTTTAATTATGATCGATTCAGGCAATTTTACCCAGGTTTTAATTAGTTTTTGAAAAATGAGTTATGAAATGCTTAAATGACCATGTTTATTGCGATGTTTGTGATGCTTGAATAGAAATGATGCAACACCTTTTTTGTTGCTTCAAATAATTACTAGATGAAATGGATGTTGTGGGATGAATGTATGTCGTAATGTGGCTATTATTTTGATGCTTGAAATATTTACTTGATGAAACAAATGCTGTGCAAACCATGGAATGGTGTAAAATTTTTGTTTCTCTTGATTTTTTGACACATCCTTCCTCGACAACCCCCTAATTGGTGTGACAAGGATCAAAAATCAGGACGAGCTGGATTGACTTAAGTTCGGTGTTTTGGTCAATCTCTTGGCTTCTTGATCAACTTTAGAGCTTCTTTTCTAGGATCTTCGAGACCCGACAATGGTCAACAGTATTGATTAAGACACACTCCTTCTTTGGTGGCATCATGGCTGGTAGGAAGATGAATCCTTGGGAAACAATCCTACCGTGTTGCAACGGTTAAGGATTCATCCGACTTGTCATAACTTTTCAAAATTAATCCTTTTTATTTTTACATTTTTCACATCTCTTTTAGCATGTGCACTATTGAGGGGTGCGAAGTGATTCTGGATGGTTAATGAAAAAATATAGAGAAGGTTTGCAACGGATGTTTGAGGTAGTGTACTTGAAAGGGAAAGATGACAAAAGATATGAGTTCGATTGTCCAAATGGCACCTTTTGGTGAAAAATGCCAGTGCTGCTTTTCATAATCTTGATTGTCGAATTAATCGAACTCGAGAAAATGGCAAAATTTTGCCCCAGTTTTAGGGATATATGAGGTGCATGATATCATGTTGTCCTGGAATTCCTGGTTTGACCTTAATTTTTGCCTGGGTTGTTCTTTTGAGTTTTCAACCCAGCAGGTCTTTTGTATTGCCCTAAATTTTGCCTAGGTTGCCCTTACGGGTTTTCAACCTAGCGGGCTCTTGATTGTGTGCCCTAACTTTTGCCTAGGTCTTCTTTGAGGGTTTGACCTAGCGGGCCTTCTGCTTGATTGTGCCCTAACTTTTGCCTAGGTCGTTCTTGATTGTTGACCTAGCGGGCTTCTATTTGATTATGCCCTAACTTTTGCCTAGGTCATTCTTGATTGTTGACCTAGCGGGCTTTTGCTTGATTGTGCCCTATCTTTTGCCTAAGTCGTTCTTGATTGTTGACCTAGCGGGCTTTTGCTTGATTGTGCCCTAACTTTTGCCTAGGTCATTCTTGATTGTTGACCTAGCGGGCTTTTGCTTGATTGTGCCCTAACTTTTGCCTAGGTCATTCTTGATTGTTGACCTAGCGGGCTTTTGCTTGATTGTGCCCTAACTTTTGCCTAGGTCGTTCTTGATTGTTGACCTAGCGGGCTTTTGCTTGATCTTAAATTTTGCCTGAATTATTGTTGTAAACCGGCAAGACCTTTTTCTAATCATTATTTTGAACTTTAACCCTATTTTTGCCTGGATTCTTTTAACTTTTAATCCAGCGGGTTTTCTTCTTCTTGAATTTTGTGTTTTGACCTTGATTTTGCCTGGATTATTATTTTTCTTTAATCCAGCAGGTCCTTTTCTTTTCTTTGAATTTTGAATTTTGACATCGACCTTGCCTGGGTCATCTAGGCTTCCAATTCAGTGGATCTTTTCTTCCATCCCTACATTTTGCCTGACTTTAGACTTGATTCCAGCAGGATGTTTTATTTGACAGGACATTTTGAATAGGGATCTAGAATCCCTGGTTGTTATTCTGCTTCCTCATTGGGCTTTTTCTTTGAGCTTGATTAATCCGACGTTCAAGATTACCCATTACAGCACTGGTATTATCACCAATTGGTATTTATTATTTTTTGGATATAGGAAGAAGAAGTGGGCTTGAGTGATGAAAAGGAAGGGTAAAATTTTTTAGAAGTAAAGCCAAAGATGTAAAGCACGTGCTCAAGTGATATGAAAAATGTAATTTTGTATTTATTCATTGTTGTTTATTTACAAAAGATTAACTTTGAAAAGTACGACAATTTCTGGATGAATATCCTCAATTTGTACAAGGCACCCTGTCATGCTATTCCCGTCTCTTTCAGCTGGTTGACGGGCTCTCGTGATTTGGCAACGGATTGTTTTCTGTATTGGGAGCAAGCCTCCCAAAATCCAGCCATTTTGCATCAATCAGGCTTTGTACCTTTCGCTTCAACGCTAGGCAATCTTCAGTAGAATGACCAATAAATCCTGCATGGTAATCACATCTGGCATTTGGATTGTACCAATTAGGATATGGTGGCTCTTGAGGTTTCAAAGGATAAGGCGCGACTAGAGAGTTTTGAATCAACCGAGGTAGCAGCTCGGTATAGGAGATTGGGATAGGGTCAAATTGGACAGGCTCTTTTTCCTTTTTCTGACCTTGGTTGGTATTTTGGCTTATGGCTTGTGTTTGGGCCGTATATGGTGTTGGTGGTCGGACTTGTGTCGGATAGTTGTAAGTAGGATGGTATGGTGTTTGGTATGCAGCGGCGATGTAAGGATATGGTATGTAGGGTGTGTATGGTGTATATGGTGGTGGTCGAAAGCCAGTTGGACCATACTGTGCCATTTGAGGAATGTATTGGCCTTGATTAGAAGCCACATTGTAAGCTTCACCTGTCCTCCTTTTTTCTGTAGAGGCGTCAACTGTCCTTGTGGCGTTGTGCATGATTTTTCCTCGACGCATGCCACCCTCGATCCTTTCTCCAATGATGATGACATCAGAGAAGCTAGAAGTCACACTGCCAATCATCTTGTCATAGAAAGGATCTTGGAGTGTGTCTACGAACGTGCTGACCATCTCTTTTTCAGATAGTGGAGGTTGCACTTGAGCAGCTAGCTCCCTCCATCTTTGAGCATACTGCTTGAAGGTCTCATTCCCCTTCTTGGCCATATTCTGGAGTTGGGTTCGATTGGGAGCCATCTCGGCATTGTACTGGTATTGTTTGAGGAAAGCCTCAGCCAGATCCCTCCATGAACGGATGTGTGTCTGCTCTAGCTGAGTGTACCAGGTTGCAGCTGCCCCTGTTAAGCTGTCTTGAAAGAAATGGATAAGCAGCTTCTCATCGTAAGTACATGCAGACATCTTCCTACAGTACATAGTCAAATGTTTCTTTGGACAGCTGGTTCCTTGGTATTTATCGAATTCAGGAACCTTGAATTTGGGAGGGATGACCACGTCTGGTACCAAGCATAGATCAGATGCATCTTTGGCTTCATAAGTGTTTCCCTCAATTGCCCGGATCCTGTCCTCTAGACCCTTCCATTTTTCTGTATCCTTAGTTGAAGGACGGCTTGGGTATTCCTCAGGCATGTGGTGATGGTGAGAAGATGGTATGTGTATAGGGTGAGGCCCTCGGGTGAACATGGAATGCGTTCCTCCAACGGCTGTTTGGTAAGCTTGTGAAGTGGTATTTGGAGGTAGGTTATGTGTTTGGGTTTGTGTTTGGGCTTGTGTTTGGTTGTATGAAGGTGCATGCCCATGAGGAAACCCATAATGAACTCCTTCGGTTGGCGGAGGCATAGCTGATGGCGAAGGGTTTTGTGGAGTGAACCCAGGAGGATATGACGGGTCTGTGGGTTCTCCCAGAGATTCCTTCTGTTTTGACAATTGGATGGCCTCCATCAGCTTGGCCATCTGCTCCTTTAGAGTCTTGACCTCATTTCTCAGTTCCTCATTTTGTCTCTCCAGCTCATCCATAATTCTTGATTGTGCTCGAGTTCTATAAGGATGTCGAGGAAGCTGTGTTTCTCCAATTTTCTGGTGAAGTTTAAAAATTAATTTTTGAAAAATAGTTTGAATGAAAAAATCATGATTGATAAAGATGTTGGGGTAAAATGAGTATGTGGATGAAAAATGATTTTTGAAATATTGTTGTTTTTTTTTATGATAAATTTATTAATGAATGAATGCATGCCATGTACAAATAATTTTTAGAGACTTTTGAAGTTTGACTATTTTGAAAATAAACCAGAGTTTCTTTATTTGTTTTTAGCAATTTTTGTGTTTTATGAGTTTTGGTGTTTTTTATTTTGCTAAAAACTTTTAGTTTTGTTTAGAAAAACTTTTTAGTTTGGCTAGAATCTTTCTAGAAAGCGTTCTTTAGATTTTCAATATTTCATTTTCTCTCTTCTTGAATCTTTTCATTTTTCAGTATTTTCAAAAGATTGTTTTCCTAATTTCTCTATTTTTAAAACATCTTTTTAAGTTTGTTTTTGTTTTTTCTTTTCAATATTTTCAAAATATTTTTCTAATTTTTCTTAGGAATTTTCTCCTTCTATTTTGGTTTTCTTGATTTTCATCTTGATTTCATTTTTGTATCTCCCCGATTGTAACCTTCAAATCGCTTGTATCTTGAAAGGGGTGTGTGTGCCCTCTTTATTTCTTATGCGGGTCACCTGTCCTAAGGATCTATGGCCTTTTATATGAACCTCTCAAAGGTGGTTAGTGATCCTAAGGGTATAAAGGTCACCAGAGCCAAGTTCCAGTCCATAATGCTTGCCACAACAGTAGAAGTAGCCACTAGTTGTGGGGCATTATGAATAGGACGCACTCTAGCTGGAATTTTCGTGATAGCCACACAGGACGTAGGCCCCAGCGTGACACCACTAGACCCCTCTATCCTAGGCTTCACTCAGACCCGGGTATAGGGCCTCACTCATGATAAATGTATATTCAATGCATGAGGGCACACAAGTAATTGGGATATCTGCAATTGGGGAAATTATACAGATATATATTGCAATTTATAGTTCGTCTACCCTAAGGTTTATATAAAGAATAAACAAACAGATAACAAGCTGATAAAATGAATTAATGCAAATAAATTGAAAAGGGATTGAAACAAAACACACTCAATTGAAACGGGCTTGACTCTCTAAATGTCCCCAGTGGAGTCGCCATCTGTCGCAACCGTGATTCCGACGAGACGACGGACTCGCTAAAAAATTTCATGATATGAGTTGATTGATGTGGAGTCGCCACCAAATTTTTATTTAAGGGAAAAAGATTTGGAAAAACCCTGAATGAGATTTAGGTTCGGGAGTCGGTTACGAGTAGGGAAGGTGTTAGGCACCCCACTCGCCTGTTCCGAAGAACAGTACCCTTAAATTGAGTGTGTGATTACTTGAAAATAGTTTGATCCCTTTTATTAGAGTGAAAATAAATACTTGATGGAGGTTAGCCTGACAGGACTTGATCCTGCTCCTACGTATTCCCCGGTGCAATGGGAAACTCAAGGCTTACGTAGTTCTGGTTTATGAAGGCTTGACCTTCAAAAGTGCTTGAGAAAAGATTATTTGGTTTGTGAAGGCTTGACCTTCGAAAATGCTCGAGAAAAGATTATTTTAAAGATTTTGTTTTGAGAAAGAAGTTTTATTTTTAGGAGGGGTCTTTGGCCCACTCATGCACAAGGTCCGAGGCGGCTAAGGCAGCACAAGGACCTATACGAACTACTAAATGTTGAACAGCAGGTAAACCACCAGTTCCCCATTTAGAGCCCATTGCGTGACACCTAGAACCCCAAAAAATAAGAGATTTTTAAATTTTTGGAATTAGAACTTCTGCTAATTTTCTTTACTTCTTGAATTTTGTGAAATTTTTTATTAATTTTTAAATTTCTGGAATTTTTTATTAAATTTTGAATTTCTGGAATTTTTTATTAATTTTTTTTTCTGAAATTTTTTATTAATTTTTTTTTCTGAAATTTTTTTGGTTTTCTGGAATTTTTATATTATTTTTTTGATTTTCTGGAATTTTTATATTTTTTATTGATTTTCTGAAAATTTTATATTTTTTATTGATTTTCTGGAAATTTTATACTTTTTATTGATTTTTTGGAAATTTTAGATTTTTAGAAGACTTGGACCTATGTGTTAGTGGAGTCAACCGCATAAACTAAGCTTTGGAATATGATTTATGATTTCCCAAATTTTGTTAATATGCTGATGGGATGTTTGCGACTATTTATAAAGGACCTATAAGAACCAACATGCACACCGCGTCTCTAAGCGTCATATTGCATGGGCAAGAAAACGGTGCGGATGCACGTGTATGTGCAACACTTCACACAGAATCTCAACATGGTTTGTGCCTTATGCATGATATTTTGTTTGCATGCGCTGCTGCCTACCGCTTTGAGCCATCGACTGGATCAAAATATCTCCATGTTTCTGGTCTTCGGGCCTTTATATAGCTGCTCCATAAGCGTCTAAGAGACACCCAAGATAGTAGTAGTGCCATCCCCCTAGGCCTTTTGACAGGATTAATCTCGAATAAACCAAAAAGGAGGAGTGATGACTCCTAAGGTCAAGACTAAATCCAGCCTTCATGTGGCCATGGACTTGGAATAAACCATAGTGTTGGCTTCTATTAGCAGTAAACTCGCTACCTGGGCTAGCACAGTGTAGGCCAGCAAGCTGGAGGATTCAAAGGACCTCTGTATATAATGTTATCGTAGTGTGGGGCTCTAAACTGCTACCACCCCTGAAACCTTTAGCATTCACATGCGTGGCAATACTTACAGCATCACCAAAGAGAACCAGAGAGATGCTAAGTTTTATACCCCTTGAACATCGCACATTATTCAGCATGACTTCCGGAGGCCTAGATATCGGAATTGTACTCGTCTTAGCGACCTGATAGAACCCAAACAGAGTTCCACTTTACTCCTATTCGTTCTACCCATGGATAAATTCACAATTGGCTGGGGGATGATGTTCACATGCCTTGTCAGAGGCATGAATTCGACTACAGATCGGAGATTCGGGTCTACCAACTTGAATGGACCCATATTGGAACGCTAATATTCTGCTTCCGTCCTAATACGCGTCCCGAACTCAGGGGTTTAACTCTGGGGAGCACAAATTCATGCTGATTTTACTTGAATTAGGTGGGTAGTGGTCTAATCTATTTACAGCCAGTTCTACAAGATTCTCATCCTCGCTCTAATCATAAAGAATTAAACCAGCAGAAACAGTTTTTTTTTCTTTTTACCAAGAACTATGAATCAAGATTTGCAACTGGAATCAGAAACATTTAGGCCTCACTTCTTTTTACGTTTTTAATTCATTCATTTCACGTCTCACCTACAGCGATCTAAGCATATAAATAAGGAATCGTGTTTTAGAAGTCTCATCCCAAATCCTATAATCTTTCTCACACAATCTCATAAATCATATGATTCAGGGGTGCAGAACCAATTACAACAAGAAATGCGATGATCGAATTACGAACCTTGCTGATTTCATCCTATCATAGAACTCTCATTTCCTTCTAGAATTCAATCCAATCCTAGAGGTGTAATTACATGGAAAAAATATGTGCAGAACACTGACCTCAGAAGTATTGATGCCAAGATTTTTCCTCACTCACCTGGATCTCACAACGCACGATTCAATCGACGATTCGGATTCCAAGGACGATCCCTCCCCACGAACTGAGGATCTTCCCCCTCTTTGCAGGAGGTGTGGAGGTTCTAAGCCAAACCCAAAGAAGCTCCAGAATCACAGAGAAGCCCCTTGGAACCTCCCCCTCTTTTTCCTTTTTCGTTTTCCTTTTTATAGACCTCAGAATGTCACCCCCCGCCCTTTTGCTTTTTTCAATTCGATTTTGTCTTCTTCCGCCTCTTTTTTTTTTTCTTTTTTTAACATTGGTTTTTTCAGAAATTTTGTTTTTTTTAATTTGTATTAATTTCTATTTTCCTAACTTTTATTCCGGATTTATTATGTATATTCTTTCTAGATTTTGATTATCATCATATATTTCTTTTTTCTTTTTAGTCAATGTTTATTATTATTTTTGATTTAAGTCCAGAATTAAAACAAATTTTATTTTCATTTTTCAGAAATTTGTTATCTGTTTAATTGTTTGTCTGTTTTCTGTTTTCTGTTTTCTGTTTTTGTTGTTATTTTTCATTATTTATTTATTTATCTTGATTAATCTAATGATTGGAGGCCTCGGACATAAATGGGTGTTTACAGGTGCTGCCCAACAATTGGGCCACCAAACTAACTGCTATTTGCCCTCAATTGGGCTTAAACCCATGGTGAAAATAAGTTGTTAAATTTTTTTGTGGGTTAAGCCCATTGTTTAATTTTTTTTTAAAATATAATTTATTTTTTCTTTTTTCTGTGGATCAAGCCCACTTTTTAATTTTTATTTTAGAAATATAATTTGTTTTTTTCTTATGTGTGTCAAGCCCACTTTTCAATTTTCCTTTTTAAAATATACTTCATTTTTTCTTCTTATATGGGTCCAACCAAATTCTTTTTTTAAATCAAATTTCTTGGGATCAAGCGCCATTTTTGTTTTCTATTTATTTGAAGTCATTTTTTTTTTGTTTTAAATCGAATCCCTTTTATTTTTATTTGGGTCAAACCTAATTCCTTTTTAAAATCAAGCTCAATTCTTTTTAATCTGAAATTCATTTCATAAAAAATATATAATAACTAAAAGTTAAGTCCATTTGTTTGAAGTCTCCCTAATTTAGGTTAAACCCAATCCTATTTTTTTTTTGTTGGTGAAGCCGAATTTGTTTTTAAAAAAAAATTATTATTTTTTAGTAATTCCGTCATAATGTCTGTTTTCGATTTACGAAGATTCGTGCAACAAATTCTAATACAAACAGACAGTCTTTTCTGCTATTCCGTATAATAAATCCCATTGGAACCTGTTTTGCTAAAAGACCTATCAAGCCTTCCACCAATTATAAACCTCCTTATTTAAATAGCTTGGCTTAGTGGCAAGCGCTTGCTGCCCATAACCCCATGTCTTGGGCTTTTTTTGTCAAATTTCTGTTTCTGATTGTTGAAGCAACAACAAGCTACCTTTCTAATCTGACCCTGTTCCTCAATTGGGCCAATTCATGAAGATTAGGCCAGGGTGCTTCCCCAACAATTGGGCCGCCATACTAACTGCTATTTGCCCTCAATTGGGCTTGAACCCTTGGTGAAAATAAGTTGTTAAATTTTTTTGTGGGTTAAGCCCAGTGTTTAATTTTTTTTTAAAATAAAATTTATTTTTTCTTTTTTCTTTGGATCAAACCCACTTTTTAATTTTTATTTTAGAAATACAATTTATTTTTCTTCTTATGTGTGTCAAGCCCACTTTTGAATTTTTCTTTTGAAAATATACTTCATTTTTTCTTCTTATGTGGGTCCAACCAAATTCTTTTTTTAAATCAAATTTCTTTGGATCAAGCCCAATTTTCCTTTTCTATTTATTTGAAGTCATTTTTTTTGTTTTAAATCGAATCCCTTTTTATTTTTATTTGGGTCAAACCCAATTTCTTTTTAAAATCAAGCCCGATTCTTTTTAATCTGAAATTCATTTCTAAAAAAAATATATAATAACAAAAAGTTAAGTCCATTTGTTTGAAGTCTCCCCAATTTAGGTCAAACCCAATCTTGTTTTTTTTGTTGGTCAAGCCCAATTTGTTTTAAAAAAAAATCATTGTGTTTTACTAATTCCGTCAAAAGGTCTATTTTCGATTTTCCAAGATTTGTGCAACAAATTCTAATACAAACAGACAGTCTTTTCTGCTATTCCGTTTTATAAATCCCACTGGAACCTGTTTTGCTAAAAGAGTTATCAAGCCTTCCACCAATTATAAACCTCCTTATTTAAATAGCTTGGCTTAGTGGCTAGCGCTTGCTGCCCTTAACCCCATGGCTTGGGCTTTTTTTGTCAAATTTCTGTTTCTGATTTTTGAAGCAACAACAAGCTACCTTTCTAATCTGACCCTGTTCCTCAATTGGGCCAATTCATGAATATTAGGCCAGGGTGCTGCCCCAACAATTGGGCCGCCATACTAACTGCTATTTTCCCTCAATTGGGCTTGAACCCATGGTGAAAATAAGTTGTTAAATTTTTTTGTGGGTTAAGCCCACTGTTCAATTTTTTTTAAAATTAATTTATTTTTTCTTTTTTGTGTTGGTCAAGCCCACTTTTTAATTTTTATTTTAGAAATATAATTTATTTTTCTTCTTATGTGTGTCAAGCCCACTTTGCAATTTTCCTTTTGAAAATATACTTCATTTTTTCTTCTTATGTGGGTCCAACCAAATTCTTTTTTTAAATCAAATTTCTTTGGATCAAGCCCAATTTTCGTTTTCTATTTATTTGAAGTCATTTTTTTTTGTTTTAAATCGAATCCCTTTTTATTTTTATTTGGGTCAAACCCAATTTCTTTTTAAAATCAAGCCCGATTCTTTTTAATCTGAAATTCATTTCTAGAAAAATATATAATAACAAAAAGTTAAGTCCATTTGTTTGAAGTCTCCTTAATTTAGGTCAAACCCAATCCTGTTTTTTTTTTGGTCAACCCCAATTTGTTTTTAAAAAAAAAATCATTATTTTTTACTAATTCTATCAAAATGTCTGTTTTCGATTTTCTAAGATTCGTGAAACAAATTCTAATACAAACAGAAATTTTTTTCTGCTATTCCGTACTATAAATCCCACTGGAACCTGTTTTGCTAAAAGAGCTATCAAGCCTTCTACCAATTATAAACCTCCTTATTTAAATAGCTTGGCTTAGTGGCTAGCGCTTGTTGCCCATAACCCCATGTCTTGGGTTTTTTTTGTCAAGTTTGTTTCTGATTGTTGAAGCAACAACAAGCTACCTTTCTAATCTGACCCTGTTCCTCAATTGGGCCAATTCATGAATATTAGGCCAGGGTGCTGCCCCAACAATTGGGCCACCAAACTAACTGCTATTTGCCCTCAATTGGGCTTAAACCCATGGTGAAAATAAGTTGTTAAATTTTTTTGTGGGTTAAGCCCATTGTTCAATTTTTTTTAAAATATAATTTATTTTTTCTTTTTTCTGTGGATCAAGCCCACTTTTTAATTTTTATTTTAGAAATATAATTTATTTTTTTCTTATGTGTGTCAAGCCCACTTTTCAATTTTCCTTTTGAAAATATACTTCATTTTTTCTTCTTATGTGGGTCCAACCAAAATCTTTTTTTAAATCAAATTTCTTTGGATCAAGCCCCATGTTTGTTTTCTATTTATTTGAAGTCATTTTTTTTGTTTTAAATCGAATCCCTTTTTATTTTTATTTGGGTCAAACCCAATTCCTTTTTAAAATCAAGCTCTATTCTTTTTAATCTAGAATTCATTTCTAAAAAAAATATATAATAACTAAAAGTTAAGTCCATTTGTTTGAAGTCTCCCTAATTTAGGTCAAACCCAATCCTGTTTTTTTTGTTGGTCAAGCCCAACTTGTTTTTAAAAAATTATCATTGTTTTATACTAATTCCGTCAAAATGTCTGTTTTCGATTTTCCAAGATTCGTGCAACAAATTCTAATACAAACAGACAGCCTTATCTGCTATTCCGTATTATAAATCCCACTGGAACTTGATTTGCTAAAAGTGCTATAAAGCCTTCGACCAATTATAAACCTCCTTATTTAAATAGCTTGGCTTTGTGGCTAGCGCTTGCTGCCGATAACCCCATGTCTTCGGTTTTTTTTGTCAAGTTTGTTTCTGATTGTTGAAGCAACAACCAGATACATTTCTAATCTGACCCTGTTCCTCAATTGGGCCAATTCATGAATATTAGGCCAGGGTGCTGCCCCAACAATTGGGCCGCCATACTAACTGCTATTTGCACTCAATTGGGCTTAAACCCATGGTGAAAATAAGTTGTTAAATTTTTTTGTGGGTTAAGCCCACTGTTCAATTTTTTTAAAATATAATTTTCTTTTTCTTTTTTCTGTGGATCAAGCCCACTTTTTTATTTTTATTTTAGAAATATAATTTATTTTTCTTCTTGTGTGGCAAGCCCACTTTTCAATTTTCCTTTTGAAAATATACTTCATTTTTTTTCTTATGTGGGTCCAACCAAATTCTTTTTTTGATCAAATTTCTTTGGATCAAGCCTAATTTTCGTTTTCTATTTATTTCAAGTCATTTTTGTTTTGTTTTAAATCGAATCCCTTTTTATTTTTATTTGGGTCAAACCCAAGTCCTTTTTAAAATCAAGCCCGATTCTTTTTAATCCAAAATTCATTTCTAAAAAAAATATATAATAACAAAAAGTTAAGTCCATTTCTTTGAAGTCTCCCTAATTTAGGTCAAACCCAATCCTGTTTTTTTTGTTGGTCAAGCCCAATTTGTTTTAAAAAAAAAATCATTGTATTTTACTAATTCCCTTAAAATGTCTGTTTTCGATTTTCCAAGATTCGTGCAACAAATTCTAATACAAACAGACAGTCTTTTCTGCTATTCCGTATTATAAATCCCACTGGAACCTGTTTTGCTAAAAGAGCTATCAAGCCTTCCACCAATTATAAACCTCCTTATTTAAATAGTTTGGCTTAGTGGCTAGCGCTTGCTGCCCACAACCCCATGTCTTGGGCTTTTTTTGTCAAATTTCTGTTTCTGATTGTTGAAGCAACAACAAGCTACCTTTCTAATCCGACCTTGTTCCTCAATTGGGCCAATTCATGAATATTAGGCCAGGGTGCTACCCCAACTATTGGGCCGCCATACTAACTGCTATTTGCCCTCAATTGGGCTTAAACCCATGGTGAAAATAAGTTGTTAAATTTTTATGTGGGTTAAGCCCACTGTTCAATTTTTTTTAAAATATAATTTATTTTTTCTTTTTTGTGTGGGTCCAGCCCATTTGTAAATTTTTATTTTAGAAATATAATTCTTTTTTCTTCTTATATGGGTCCAACCAAAATTTTTTTAAATCAAATTTCTTTGGATTAAGCCCAATTTTCGTTTTCTATTTATTTGAAGTCATTTTTTTTGTTTTAAATCGAATCCCTTTTTATTTTTATTTGGGTCAAACCCAATTCCTTTTTAAAATCAAGTCCGATTCTTTTTATTCTGAAATTCATTTCTAAAAAAAATATATTATAACAAAAAATCAAGTCCATTTTTTTGAAGTCTTCCTAATTTGAGTCAAACCCAATCAAACCTAATCCTGTTTTTTTTTGTTGGTCAAGCCCAATTTGTTTTTAAAAAAAATTATTTTTTACTAATTCCGTCAAAATGTCTATTTTTTATTTTCCAAGATTCGTGCAACGAATTCTAATACAAATAGGCAGCCTTCTCTGCTATTCCGTATTGTAATTCGTGTGGATTCCAAATGCGGTTTACGACGATTTGAATTTTGCGAACACGCGATTTCAGAAAATTACTGTTTACTAACTTTGTTAAAACGTTTTTTTCAAAATATTTGTTTTAAATTTCTAAGATTCGTGCAACGGATTTTATTTCTAAGATTCGTGCAACGGATTTTAATACGAACAGGCAGCCATCTCTGTTGTTTCGTATTTTAATTTGTGGGGATTCCAAATACAGCTTACGACGATTTGGATTTCGCAAGCATGCAATTTCAGAAAATCACCGTTCACGTTAAAAACTTCTTTTTCAAAATATCTATTTTAATTTTCTAATATTCGTGCAATGAATTCTAATACGAGCAGGCAACATTCTCTGTTGTTCTGTGTTTTAATTCGTGAACACTCACATGCGACTTACGACGGTTTGAGTTATGCAAGCAGGTAATTTCAATCTATTTTAACTGATTGTGTTCAAAATCAATTTTTCTTGATATCACCCTTCTATTTTTCCCCGAGATCAAATCCCCCAAACAGAACTATGTAGCCTTGAATTTTCCATTACACCAGGGAATACGTAAGAGCAAGATCAAGTCCTATCAGGCTATCTTCCACAAACCTATTTATTTTCATTCTAAACCAAAGGGATTAAACAATCTTCAAAAATATTAAAATCACACACTCAGTTTAAAGGGTACCATTCTTCGGAACGGGGGAATAGGGTGCCTAACACCTTCCCTATTCGTAACCGATTCCCGAACCTAGAATCTCATCCTAAGTTCGAATTTTTCTAAATCCTTTTCCCTTGAATAAAAATTTGGTGGTGGCTCCACAAATCGAAATAAAATTCTTTTTTCTAAAATTTAAGAGAGTTCATCGTCTCGTTGTAATTACGATTACGATACCTATTTCTTACCAGGTGGCTGAATCCACTTGCCTTAGTTCTAAGGTGTTATGGTTCATTTTTTTCTCCTAAAAGTTTATTTATAGGACTTAGGCTATTAGTTCTTACCGCACTTAAAATTTTTTTATGATTTTTTCTCCTTACTTTGTGTGAGTGACTGAATGCTCACTTTTCTTTCCCTACTCCATAATTAATTTCTAATCATCTCTTTAAGCATATTTAGGTTCATTCTTAAATTATAGCAAGATTTTAATATGTTTTCACCTAATTTCACCAATATGAATAAATGAGAACTCCACCATATTCAAGTCCCTTACAAATTTATAATTCCATGGTTATAATTGATTAGTCTCCTATTTATACCCTAATCAAAATTTTAAACTCAAGATTCCCTAATTAAATGGGAAGTGGCCAAATGCTCAAAATGGCCAAAGCAAGGTTTCTTTTTCCTTAATTTGTCTTCTCTTGGTCTTGGTGTTATGGATTTTGGTTCTTGGTACAGAAATTGTCCTTAGATCCACCATGATTTTCCCTCACTCCAAAGCTTTGGTCATGGTCATGGAAAGTCTTAAGTGATTTGTTTAACTTTTGATCCAAAATTTCACATTTATTCTTAGTAGTTTTTAAGTCCAAGTTCAAGTTAAGTTTATGGATCTTATTACATAATATTTCTTAGTCTTTTAAGATTTTTAATATATGAGGCCAGATCTAAACTTTATCAAAGACAACTTCATGGTTAAATATTTTAAAAAGAGATATAAAAATGTTTGCAACTTTGAACATCAAGATCTTAAAGAAATCATTTTTCATGGCAAACAAGTGTAGATCTACTAGATCTACTCCAATATATATTCATCTCTTACTTTGATCACTTTAAAACTTTTCTGATAAACTCTCAAATCTGCTCTAAAGCATTAAAAATTAGTTTTAAGAAATTTTAACTAATTAAATTGTTCCTAAGGTTGCTAGAAACACTTTAATCCATCAAAACTTCTCTTTAACTTCCAAAAATTATTAAATTTTTTTATTCTCATATTTAACTATCAAGAGTAATTTTGAGCTCCAACCAACTCAAATAAAAAGAATCCATAGATCTTAGACAGAGATCCATCCAAAAAGAAGAAAATTAAACCATAAATGCAAGATTTGAAGTTTAGAAAAATATATGGTAAGATCCTAATTGCAAAGACTTTTGTGATGAGTTTGGTGGATCTTTGTGGCTACTCTTACTCTTCCTTGATATTCCATACAAGATCTCTTATTGTTGGTGGGACTTTATATATTTGTCTTAATTTAACTTAAATCTCAAAGATGAAAATTTAAGCTCAGTGTAAATTTTGGATTTTAGAAGTAGTTTGAGTTTAGAGGATTTTTCTAGACTTTTAGGAGATGTAACATGAAGCAAACAACCCCTCCCAAGACTAAGATAGAATTCGGCCACTTAAGGGTGATTTGGAAATTAATTTCCTACTTAAGGGTATTTTGATACATTTGCATGTAATTTTTATTTTCTGAAATAAATTAAAATGTAAGAAATTATCCTTTTAATATTAAGTTAATGCTAATTATTCTGAATTTTTCACTAATCAAGATTAACTTATTATAAGTATGGTTAATTTTAATTAAAAAAGATTAATTTACTTTAATTATGATTAATTTTATCTCTCCTATTTATTATTTTTGTCTTATATAATCTTACTAAAGTGATGACTCATATGGTGAGTCACTACTACATTTCTACATGCTATTTTTGTCCATAAAGGGTGAGACTCACTTTCTACCTTCTATTTCATTTTTTCTTATCCTACCGTCCTTTTAAGGATATTTTAGTAATTTATTTCAAAATTTTCCATGAGGTTTCCAAATTGTTCCTTCAATGTTTCTGACACTTATTAGTTCATTCTTGAATTATTCTTATGTCATTTGCTATTTTTTCGAAAAATTTTAGTTATTGTTAAAGATAGAGATTTCTAAGGACGTTTTGGATATTTTTAAAAAAAAAATTTATAATCTTTTTATCTTCTCTTTATTCTTATTCTTTTTTTATTACTTTCTAACATTTTTAATGCATTTTGATTTTTTAAAATATATTTTAATCGTTGTTTTAGATTTTTCGGTACATTATTTATATTATTCAAATGTAGAGATATTTTTATCATTTGTTAAATTTTTTTTAATATTTTAAATTTATTTTTATCTATACTTTATTTTTATTAAAAAATATTTATTACTTAGAAATTTCATTATAAAATTTATAAATATTACAACTGTCACTTAATTTATATTCTTATTGTCAAATCACTGTTGTATGGAGTATGAAATAAGTTTGACTAAGGTAGCAGAACCTCCTAAGAAAAGGATGGGGCAGGCAGGCTCTTTTCAGCCCCTCACTTTCAAAGCAACGGGTGAAATTTGCAGCGCCACACATTGTTGAATCCCATGCTACTAGATTGGTATACAACATGAGTTTTGAGTGCCCTTCATCTTTAGTTTTTTTGGTTAATTTGAGTTGCGAATTTGATATTCTCTTTTATCACAGCTTGATTTTGGATGTGGATCTAGAAGCTTGTTGGAAGCATTGTTAAATTATCCAACATCTTTGAAAAAAATTGCTGGTGTTGATATTTCACAGAAGGACCTTACGCATGCTGCAAAGGTCACTTGCACTTTCACATCACAATGCTTTCACTTTTACCTTGTCTTTTTAGAGTAACTAGAGTTTATGTTTTTATTTGCATTTTTAGATGTACAAGAAATAACTGGATTCTGTTTGAAAAGTATAGTATTGGAGAGGCTTGTCTGCAGAAGCTAAATCTCAAAATACGCTGAAGTGATGAATGCTATTTTTATTTACAAGCTCTTTGAACAATTTAAGAATGTTATCGTTAATAAGTTATTTGTTCATCTCACATACTCAGCAATTGATATCTCTCTAGTTATGGAAATATTTATGCAATGAATTAAAGATTAAAGATTATGTTGGATGCTTAATTAAAGCACACAGTCTTAGATTTTTGATATCTTGATCATTATTAGAGGACCTAGTTCTGTGTGTAGGAAAAAAGTATCATAATTGTATTCTTATTTACAGTTTTGAAAATTTTTTATTAGTAATGGTGCTTGGTTTTGTGTGCATGAATTTTGCAGGTATTTAATTCAAAATTGGTCACAAATTCACAAAACAGATGTTGGTGTGCAGTCGACAAGCATAAAATGTTCTAATTCTTTATGAAGGTTCAATTCCAATTTTGTTTTTTTTGTAATTAACACTAAAATATAGAGTAATGAATGGACAGTCCTTGAATTCGGCACTTGCTACACCCACAGACTCAATTATGTAATCAACATTAGATAAATAATATATATTTTGTAATAATTTTTATGAAAACTAAATAATTTATTTATTAAAATTAAAAAAAATATTTAACATAATAAATATATTATAAATTAAAAATTTATTTTAAAAATATTTATAATATTAAATATTTAAATTAATCGATGGCATAAGAAAAGATGAATATTTTATTGGCATAAAATATACTAGCAACATATTTTCTTAAACATATTTCGTGTGATTTTTAATTTATAAAAAGCTATAACAATTTTTAAAAAGTGATTATAAAAATTTAATTTTTAAAAAATTAATAATGACAAAAAATATGTTAAAAATATATATTCTTAACATTTTAGTATAAATCTTACAATGAAAATTTAAAAGAAACTTAAAATTAATATATTTAAAATAACTATTTTTTTATAATTACAACAAAAAATACTATAGATTCTTTAAAATTAAATAAAGGTTCATGTATTAGCATTGAAAAAAGAAGTGAGGCAATAAATGTACATATTTTTCTGTTGTTGATGGTGTAGAGTTATTAACATTGTTGAGATTGTAGTGAATTTGACAAGGTTGCTGAGATGTGAAGGTATACTACAAATTGCATATGCATGATAAAAAAATTTGATATTTTTATCATGATCTTTAAATGGAAAATTATATTATTAACTACTAAAAATAATATATATATATATATATATATATATATATATATATTGTAGTGAGAAGAAAATTAAATTAAAATTTAGAAGTGTGAGAACAAAACAAAAAGGATTACATGCTAAAAATAATACTCACTTCCGTACTGAAATGGTGTTTTTATATCGCACATTTTTGAAATTATATATTATAAATTGGTAAATAAATTATAAAAAACTATGTATAAATGAATCATAATATTATTAAAAAATAGAAAATATGATATTTAGTACATCAATTATAATAATAATTATATAATTATTATTGTCATAATTACAACTATTGAAAGAAAAAATTGTACAGAAATTCTCCTATATAAAATAGTGCAAATTAAAAGTAGAACAAACATTCAACTCGACTTAACAAATTTGTAACTATGTTATTTATTTTATATAATAATTCTAAATTTATATTTATACTATTGTATTTTCATTTCTTTTATTTGTAGTCGTCAATGTATATTAAATCCTTTTAGTCCAGTTAGAACTTAAGATTAAGAATTAAATTGAGTTTGAGATAAAAATAATGAATATATAACTTCTTTCATTACTTGTAGTTAGGAAAACTATGATCATTATCTGTTCAATAATTTTGTCATAAATAAACTTGAATTAAAGTTTGTAAAAAGAAACTAAGAAATTAATTTGCAAAAAATAACTCAAGAGGAATGCATAATTGGCAAAACAAAAAATCTGTTGAGAGCTAACGTGTTAATGAAAAAGCTATACTTCAACTTTTGTATATTATAATAAATACTTGTGAATATTCAATTCTATTTCAAATATATTAAAATTATAAATAATTATACATAATTAGTGGTTTAATTATTATGATATATTTCATTTTTTTAAGCATTAAGATTTTAATCTAAATCTAAGTTTACTAAAAAAACAAAAATGAAAGGAACAAAGTTAAATATTAAAAAGGAAACAAGTTTGAAAAAAAATACAACGGAAAAATTTTATTAAAATAAAAAATAAAAAATAAAATGTGGATGCTTCACGTATATGCTTGTCAAGTTGAAAATGAGTGAAAAGTTTAATATTAAAAGAGGGAGGTATACAAAAATAGGAAACAAAAGAAAAAAAAAAGTAAAAAAGAAGTGCTAAAAAATACAACACAATAAAATCAATGTGGAGAAGCTTCAAAAGGGGATTGAGCTAAAATGAAAAGGTTAATTTTTGGAATAAATCTTTTGAGACAAAATAAAAGAAGACAACAACATAATATTTGGAAGATCTCTTGAGAGACGAAATAAAAGGAGATGCTAACATGATATATTTGGATGTTGGAAAATGGAGGTAGCTAGGATAGATAATTTTAACGTTATATTATTTGTTTAAATTTTATAAAAACAAAAAAGGAATGAGGGGAATTAAAATCATTTTAAATTTAATTTTGATCTCCTTTAAAAATATATAAAATTAGAAGAGAAATAATTTAGTTAATTAAAATATCCTTCCAAACTTTTTTATTTAGAAAAAAATTAAAATTTTATTAATAGAAAATCAAGAAAATATATCTGATGTTAAGATGTATCTAGGTAATGAGCCCCGTCATGTGTGGTTCTGAAATGAAAAGACATTATCTATAAATAAATGACAACATGTATATGAGTTTCTATTATCTAAGCTAATTGAGAAAAATTGAAACTAGTCTATCAATTGCTAACACTCTTTAATAATTTGTTAAGCTTGTGGATGACATTCGATATCTTGCATAGCTTTATGTAGAGTTTTAAATTTGATCTTGAATCTTCCATGTGAGATGTTCTGGGTTTGGGCCACAATAATGCTCCTTCGAAGTGCAATTGCATCAGCTATTCTTTGTTTAGACAGTGATCAATATAGTATAAGACTGTAATTTGTACTTTTTTATTTAGGTTTAAATAATCATGTCCAGTCTATAACCTTTCTCATCATGCTTGGTTATGCTAAAATTGATCGTTATTATGTTCTTTGAAATTTATTCTTCCACTACATTGTTTATTGTTGTTGGAGGCTAGATACTTTGCTCTAAACTTATCTATTGATTCCATAGTTCTGTAATACAGCCCTTTAAAGAATGAAATTAACGAAAATATGGAAGAGATATGAAAAAAATATAATCCGCACTTGATGAATAATCTATTGAAAATTTACGGAATACAACCAGAGTATATGTTTAACATAGTACAATTAACAAACAAGTGGGAGATATGGACTTAAAGTTTGCAAGAATGAGCAGTATGAGAAAAGAGATTACGATTACAATTTAGGTCCTGTGAATCCTCAACTATATAATGGTACCTTAGACATTATTTCTAAGCATCAGTAGAGAAGGAATGAAAATGGTTTAGTTTCCAAAAGCTTCCAGAAAGTTACCAGCAGGAAAGGAAGAATTACATAGAAGATGAAACGCTCACATAATACACACCCTTTCTGTTGCTTCCCCTGATGTATACTCTTTCAACCATTTTGTCATTGTGCATTTTCTGCTCCCCAACTTCATGTTTCTCGCTTTAAGTTTGTTAAACACCTCTATTTTTGAATCTTTGGCCACGTGTTCATTTTTAACATCAAGGGTCTCAAAATTACTAGGCTCTTTACTTGTATCATTCTGTTGCCACTTCCTTCGTACGTGCTATATTCAATAGTTTATTTTACAAGAGGTATGAGTTTCTTACTTTCTATATTACCCAATATCTCATTATGGTTTCATTCAATCCGTTTTGTTAGTTGTTTTAGTAGAGCATCCACCCATTGTAGATAACTTGTGAAGTGTTTTCGTCCAGTCCCTGGAAGACCGTCTAAAGCTTGTTCACACCATTTACATTTTGGAAGCATGTGTTCTATAGTATCGCTTGCATTTTCTCCACAAAGAGGTTATGAGTCTTCAACTTGAATTCCTCTATAGCTTAAATTGCTACACATAAGTAGAGCAATACATGCTAATCTATAGAAATATGCTTTATTTTGGGTGGAACTTGTGCTCTCCAAATAGATCACCATTTGGAAATTTTAGTACTTGACGATAAGGCTTGATTCTACTAAAACTATGTAAAATAGTTATATTTCGATTTGACTTAAAATCTGTCATCTTTAGTTCATCTCCATAGTGGTTGATCAATGTGTTCTCCTCTTAAAATATGAATGTTTTTTTATAACTTTAACCCCTAGGGGATGAAAGATTTGGTAAACTGCAACTGTGTTTCACATACGTATATTTGAAAGCATTAATTCATTAATTGTGACAATAAAGGGTAGAACTTTTAATTGTAACAACAAGGGGTAGAACTTTTGATGTTGATACTATCATTCCTGAATGTGGACCTAGTAACTATAAATCTTGCCAAATTCTAATAGTTTTCTATCATAAAAATCCATTTAACTCCTGAACTTAAAATTATATTTTAAAAATAATGGTCACATAAATAAATTTATTTAAAAATATTTTTATTTTTATCTTAAATTAAATAAAAATGGTTATTTTTTTTATTTTTGTGCTTTTAACCAAATATAATATATAAAAAGTAGGATATATCTTCTTTACTTCCCTCTCTTCTCTTAAAATTTATTTTTTATTTTTTATTTTTTATTTTTTAACAAAATAATGTGTAAAGAAAGAAATTAAAAATATATTTTCCAAGCTTAAAATAAATAAATTAATTAAAATATTAATATAAATTTAAATAATATTTTGAAATAAAAAAATGATTTTTTAGAATTTTTTTTCTAGTAAATTAAATAAAAATATTTTTTTTATTAAAATTATTTATTTTTTTATTTTTAAATCGAATAATGTGTTGAACATAAAAAATGAAAAGAATAAAAAAAATCAATGATAACCTTGCACGTGTAGGACAAGATCAATTCTGATTTCGATTGCTGTAATTTAGTGAAAAGCTTGGATAAATAATATTAAAACACCATACCATAAAAGGAATCAATGAACTTAGTATGACATAAATTATCATAATTATTTCAAAAGTATCTCGAGCATCACTAAGTTTCCTTTACTTTTGTCTGTTGTTTCTTGTGTCTGTTGTTTCTTGTCCCATGAGGGAGTGGCAAGCTTATTGTGTTTTTAAATATTTGTTATTGACTTTTTCCTTTATTTGCTATCATATTTTTGTTCCTGTTATTTTAGTTTTCCTCGTTTACGAATATCTCGTAATACATATTTTTGTCATTTATATATTTTTGTAATTTACCATATTATTTGTGTTTTTTTTCAAAAGTGCGTAATATGCTTATTTGAACATAAGAAGATATAATAGATTGTATTTTTTTTTAGTTTACTAAAATTTTAAACATAAGATACAATACATTGTATTTTTTTTAGTTTACTAAAATTTTAATATTTTTTGTAACTTTTATAAATTTATCTTTAAATTTAATATAATTTAAATTAGTTTTTTATTTTTGAAAATTATACAAATTTATTTATTTATTTATTTAAAATAATATAAATTACTTTTTTATAAATAATATAAAAAAAAATTTAAAATAAATGATGAAAGTTAGAGATTAATAAAAAAATTAAAAATAAATCATTTTATAAAATATAAAAAACTTAAACTAAAATGTTAATAAATTCTAATTTTTTATTCTTTCTATTATTTTGAACTAAAGAAATATTTAGTTGTGATGAAAACAAAGTTAAAGCTTATGAAAGTATAAGATAAAATTCTACTTATTAAAGAGTTTGTGATGAGTTTCTGGTGGGGTTTTAGAGGTTGATTTTGTTCTTCTTTGGTGGTCCACACAAGATCTTCTAGTGATGGGCATAACCCTAAACTTTAAGGGCATTTCTAACATTTTTGGAGTTTTCTAATGGTTTTTTAACCCATTCTTTATTCCTATTCGTTTATTATGAGTTTTCAATCATCCTTAATGTTCTCTAATCCCTTATAATCCATTTACCTTTTATTTTATATTTTTCTTGCATATGATTTGGGTTATCCTAATGCAGGGATATTTTCATCATTGCATAGAATTTTCTAATTTCTTTGTCTTTAGATCTTATATCTACTTTATTTCTTACTAAATGATATTCTTAACCTAGAAAGTCCACTATGAAAAATTAGGGATGTTATAACTTTTTCAAAAGAAAACCTTTTAGAAAAGATTATGTCCCATGGAATAGGAAGTGAAAGGATCATCTATGATGAAAAAGAATGGTAGGTGCTATAAACCCCAACCTACACCATGATAGCCAAAACATGATTGCTTTGTAATTATAGTATTTTTTGTTGATGAATTTAAATTTGCCTTAAATTGTAAGTCCATACAAAAATGGAATGGAGGACTTACCATCTTGTTGCTTTTTTTTTTATATGAAAATGTATATAACAAAGGAAAAAACAACGGGAGTGAAAACCATCATAATTCAAACATTAATATACGAGAATCAAGCATATAAGGTGGTTGATGACATCTAGTCATTCATAATACATAGTCACACACAGATCCTATTAGTGAGCCAATCACAAGGCTACATAGTCTTCATTCACAACTTAAACATATCAAGCAAGGTTCCTAATACAAAACACAAATGAAATGATTATGATATACATGTGTCGCAACCGTAATTTCGACGAGACGATGAACTCGCTAAAATTTTGAAATAGAATTATTTGTTTAATGTGGATGTGGAGTCGCCACTAAATTTTTATTTAAGAAAAAAAAAGTTGGAAAAACCCTGACTCGAGGAAGAGATTTAGGTTTGGGAGTCGGTTACGAGAGGGGAAGGTGTTAAGCACCCCACTCGCTCGTTCCGAGAAACGGTACCCTTAAACTGAGTGTATGATTTTTTGAAAATGTTTGATCCCTTAATTAATGTGAAAAATAAATAACTTGATGGAGGTTAGCCTGATAGGACTTGATCCTGCTTCTACGTATTCCCTGGTGCAATGAGAAACTCAAGGCTTACGTAGTTCTGGTTTGAAAGCTTGACCTTCGGAAGTGCTTTAGAAAGGGATAGGATGCTTTGAAAAGGTTTTCATTTTTTGGAGGAACCTTTAGTCCACTCGTGCACAAGGTCCGAGGCAACTAAGGCTGCATGGGGGTCTATACGAACTTCTAAACATCGAACAACAGTGAAAACAACCAGTTTCCCATTTAGAGTTCGTTGCGTGAGACTATAGATCCTAAAACATTTTGAAAAGAGTTTTATTCTTGGAGGGATCTTCAGCCCACTCATGCACGAGGTCCAAGGCAACTAAGGCTGCACTAGGGCCTATACGAACCTCTAAACATCGAACAGTAGTAAAAACCACCAGTTTCCCATTTAGAGTTCGTCACGTGAGACTGTAGATCCCAAAATACTTTGAAAGGAGTTTTATTTTGGGAGGAATCTTCAGTCCACTCATGCACAAGGTCCAAGGCAGTTAAGGCTGCACTGGGCCTATACGAACCTCTAAACATCGAACAGTAATGTAGACTACCAGTTTCCCGTTTATAGCTCATTGTGTGAGACTTGTGATTCCCCAAAATGAATTATTTTACAAAGAATAAGGATAAGAAAAGAATTGGGTTGATTTGAATTAAGAAATGAATTTAATTCAAAATTTGAAGAGAAGTAGGAAGCTTGATTTAAATGGAACTTAGTTTAAAATGAACTTGATTCGATTTGACTTGAAATAAGCTTGATTTGAAAGATACTTGATTGAAAATGAACTTGATTTGAAGTGAACTTGATAAAAAAATGCTTGATTGAAGATGAACTTGATTTGAAAATTGATTGAAAATTCGATTTAAGGAAGAAGAATTTGATTTTGACTTGGAGAGATGGGACTCGACTTGAAATGAACTTGATTCGACAAAAAAGAAAGAAGAAAAAAGGAATTTGAATTGGATCTTTAAAAAAGGATTTGATCTCTCCTCTTTAATTGAACGAACTAGATTTAAAATTTGGTTTAACCTTGATTTAAAATTTAAAAGAAAAAAATAGACTTAATCTAATTTAAGATTGATTTTGAATTTGAAGAGAGAGAAGAAGGAAAAAAAACTTGATTGGATTTGAAATTAATTTTGAAAAGGAATTAGATTTAATTTAATTTGAAAAGGGATTGGATTTGAAATTGATTTTGAAAAGGAGTTAGATTCAATTTAATTTGAAAGTGGTTTTGAACTTGAAAAGGATTAACTTCCTTCTTATTTGAAATTAATTTTGAAAACAAGTTGTATTCGATTTACGTTGAAATTAATTTTGAAAACAAGAAAGAATTAAATTAATATGGTGTTTTCAAAAATTAAATTAATATGCTAAAAAAATTTAATTGTAGCGAAATGGTTGGACTTTTGCATGATTTCCTGGATTTATCACGTTGAATTGATTATGGGAGTGATCCTGGAGTGAATGGGCTAAATTTCACCAAGCAGCCATAGTGAATGGCGAGGCCCAGGCCTAATCAAGTCATGCACACTGGTCTGGGCATGAATATTCAAAATTGACGCCTTCAGGATTCGAACCTGATATCTTGTGGGATAAAATTTAAAAGCTGCCACCTAGGGGACTCGAAGAGGGGCCCTTGAACTCACGGATGGCGCGTAAACCATTATGCCAACGCCTGGATGATGTTCTTGAGGCTCTACATTATATTTAAAGCAATACCTTTTTTGGGGCACATGACTAGTATGCAAATTGCATGGGGACGTGCGATCGGGCTGCATGGCGTTTTAATCTTGCCTCAAGATCACCCCTGTTCTAACTAAGTGCATTGACCCTGCATCATACGAATGAGGAAATAGACATGGGTGATTGACCAAACTGTGAGTTAAGGTCCAGGAATAGGTGACAAGAGCTTGCTGCGGGAGTAATGCCAATCATCTATATGCTAGCTCACCAGTTTCACGATCCAATGTGAATGGGGTAGTCTTTTATCCTAAATCTTCCAATGAAATTACATTTGCTTCAACGATAAACTGACGTATACCAACCTTCATTAGGTGGCATAGAATTTGATCAGGGATCATTCTCCTCCTCCATGTGAACATATGGTTTCATAGGAGAGTGCCAGAGGTTGTAGTAAACCTTGGTTAAAGGCTTTGAAATTCCACGAGATCATCTTCAAGCTACATACAGACTCGGACTAGCTTTCATTTAGACTCATTACCCAGGTCTTTGGTGATCTGCTTTTCATATGATTCCGAAAGCAAAATCGCCGCCCATTGTTATGCATGCATGTGTCCATCCCTCGTGAAAACAGTTTTCATTCTCATTCGTTTGTTCTTCAAGCAAATTGCCATGGGTATGAAAGATGCAAGGCTTTATGTGTATGTACTTGGTTTTTGCATGAATACTCACAACCACTAACGTAGATATAACCTTGAGCCATTACGTGGGCAGTGTGCAAGTTCACTTGGCTAGGCTTTCCATTTAGCCAAATACTTTGGGAGATTACCTTAGGGCAGCTAGGGGCAGCGTTCCAAAATAGTATTTCTTGGGACCCGAATACTACAGGGAGGAATTTTTGGTAATAATGCCATGATTTCTTGCCATTAATACGTTAAAAAGTTATACTCGTGGCAGAATCCCATCCACAATGAATATTTTAGGCCTGAATTATTGTAGTTGCAAGGTTAATAGGCACAGACGCATGCTGAATGTAGTTAAAAATCTTTCTAGTTCACAACTTTTACAAGAATATCATTCAAGAATCAACGCCAACCGATTGTGCTTAATTCGTCATACAAATTTGTCTAACGATTCTGAATCTAATCTAAACGCAGGGATCGAAACCTCTCGTGTAATATACTTTCCAATCAACACCCACGTATAGTAATTTAAGCACGTAGCTAGAACTTATATGGAGCAAATAAAGACACACAACCGGTGCAGCAACCGAATTACGACTCTTGTTAACTTTACCTCAACACAAGATTCTCGCCCTTATTGGAAACTCATTATATTCAAGAATGTACATCTAGTGGAGAAAATATGCTAAAAGGACTGACCTGAATAGTCAAATGCGGCTCTTCTTCTTCCCTCACCGTGATCTCACCGCTTCCTTGGATTCAGGTGGCGACTGATTTTGCCCAGTTGTTTCTCTGGAGAAAGAAAATCTCCTCTTTTCCTGGACGTTTACTGGAGTCTCCTACTTTCTTTCAAGAATCCCTATCTTTCCACACTCGATCTTCTCAAATTTTCAGAGTTATCTTTCTTCGTAGGAGCCTCTTCTAGTTTTTCTTCCAGAACCTCCAAGGAGTGTCTCCTTTCTTGCTTTTAACTTCCTTTGTTAGTTAGTTTCCTTCTTTTTTTTTCGTTTTTCTGTTTTTTCTTCCTTTCTTTTAGTTTTTTTTCATTTCTTTTTAGTTTTTTCGGTTACTTCCTTCTCCCCTTTTATAGGTATTTTTTGTTTTTTTATTCTGATTTTTTCTTTTTTGTTATTACATATTATATATTTTTTTATTTTTTTCATTTTTCATTTTGTTTTTTCTTTTATTTTAGATTTTTTATTTTTGTTCATCAGATTTTGTATTATTATTTTTTTATTTTTTATTTTTTTATTTGTTTTACCTTTTTTTTATTATTATTATTTCCAGTTTTTTTCATTTTTATTTTTATTTAGTTTTTTATTTTTATTTTTATTTTTTTAATATTTATTTTTATTTTTCATTTTTAGCGCGCGCACACACATACATATATATATATATATATATATATATATATATATATATATATTCTTGATTTTTCTGGATTTTATGTCTTTAATTCCTTTCTCCTTTTCTTTTGATTATTATTATTTTTAATTTTCAGATTTTTTTTATTATTTATTTCATTTTCTTCTTATTCTTCTTTTTTTTTGTTTACTAATTTTTATTTTTCTTTTTCAAAATTTTTTTATTTATCTTTCTTTTTATTGTTTTTTCTCTTTTATTATTTTCTGTTTTATTTATTTTTTATAGTATTTTTCAGTTTTCAGATTTCTTTTTTTTATTTTTTTTCTTTTATTATTTTCTAATTTTGTTATTCTTGTTATTTATCTATGTATATATTTTATTAATTAATTTCAAAATGGGGTCTCGAACATAATTTGATGTTTACAACATGCATGAAAAATGACAGACCTTTTGATTCTACGATAATTCAAGGCATCCTATGATGCATTGAAATATGTTGAATCTTCAGTCTATCATCAAAAGATGTTATGCATGTGGACTCAAACTTCTAACTCTGGGAGGTTATGAGGATCCTAAATTTCTCGTAACTTTATGTTGCAAACTGTCAAATCGATTCAAATTGTTAAGGTATTTATGCACACAACAACATCTAGAAATCAATTATTTTTACTCAACAATCAATGGAAATCAGCTCACTGATCATGATAAGGCAAGTCAAGAAGGTCAAGTTTTGACTATGATAGTCCTAACACTAGGAGGTCACCTTAAGTCTCTTGTAGGTTGTCACACTTAGCACACCTACCTCGAAGACTCTTAAAGTTGGCCCCTATAATTTCTCGACATTTTTTCTATTACTTCCTAACTCACTACATAGAAATGAATATTAATGCATGTGCGCAATAATAACTTAATAATTATACTTACCATTGCATATACATAAAATACGCATGTATAGCTTAAGGTCATATTCTATTTTCAATCCATATTCTTACGATTATTTTTTATAAAATTCTAGTAGACTTTCATCTATGCATAAATGATAAACCGTCATTCTGTTAATTTATCTGCGGAAAATTTGTTATAATTATAATATAATTTATGATTATTTAATTGTAATTCTAGCTAATTTTCCTTATTTTTGCGGGAATGGTCATGCAAGTAAGAAATATGAAAATAGACAAGTTTTGGATCAAGAAAAGAGGGTAAAAGGGGCATAAAAGGATAGGGCACCTACTACGACAATGTCATGTTTAATGTGACAATACCACGTGTAATGCGACAATGTCATATTTTGGTATGACAATGCCACGTCAGCCCTACAACATTGCAAGATGACTTAGAATAGTCATGACGATTAAGGGAGCTACTAGGTCAAGCCTGATCCACTACATTGAAACCCTAATCCATGCCTATAAAAAGAAGGCTTTACCACATCATTCCACACACCACTTTTAGTATCCCTCGACATCCCTCCATAGGATTTAGAGACAAAAGCTCTTCCACAGTACGAGTTGCAACGTCCTGTTGTTAGCTCTGTTGACATTACAGTTGTATACTTCTCTTTCTAAAATTAGGATTATGGATTGTTTTGTTGGATTATTATGTTTTTGTTTGTCTTTTCTCTCGATGTGTAACTAATCCCCAAATCATGGGGATTTGGTGAAACTTATAATGTAACTAATTTAACCCCTTTTTCCTTTTTATGAATGACTAGATATTTCTATTCAATTGTGTTTTCCTTATTATGCTTAATTAACGGAACTATAAGGTAATCTGAATCTAAGGGTTTTGGAGGATCAATCAGAATCTTTGATTTTTAATAAGTTATTAATTTAACAAATCCGCATGTTCTTTATGCTTCTCTTAATTACATACCTTGCATGATCATTGGGGGTAGTAACTTGAGGGAAAGAATATTGCTATTGCATGATCATTGGGTAATAATAGAATGAGAACAGATGGTTAGCAATTGACTCAAATCATCCATAGGGGAGTTGGGGTGAAATTTGGTAAAATTATAAGGGAGATCAAAGTTATGTCTCTTCATAATTAAACTCGTATTTGTACCCTTTTGTCTTTAAATTGCTTAGTTTCATTTTGTTCCTTTTTACATTCACTCTAAATATTTCTAAACAAACACTTTTCTGGTGAGCTCAAAAATTAGGATTTAATATTTTTAAGATTGTTAAAATAGTCTCTATGTAAACGATATTAAGGGTTTTAAATACCCTTTCTACACGACGGGTGCACTTTCCTGTGGGTAAAACTTTGTACGCACAGTAAATGCACAAGTTTTTGGTGCCGTTGCCGAGGATTATTTCCCAACGATTTTAGAAGTTTGAATCTTAATTGCTTGAGACATATTTTATTAAAAAAATTTAAAACAAAAGAAATTAAAAAAAATTGAAGTTTTTATTATTATTATTATATCTTTGTGTGATCTTTTGTTTGTTTATGCTAACTTGTTCTTGAGCTCCTCAATTGCAGTTTATTCCTGAGATGGAAAAACAACTAGAAGATTGAGACAAGAAACCAAAGCAAGAAATATGGCAGCACAAAGACGAAGAACACTATTGGATTACATGGCCCTAAGTGGTGAGGGCCTACGAAGCATCATATTAATCCCAACACTCGAAGGTGTTCTTAACTTCAAATTGAAGCCTGCTCTTATCAACATGATTTAGAACTCGCTTCAATTTGGAGGGACGGGGTCAGATGACCCACATCTCCACATTAGAAAATTTCTGAGGCTAACAAACACCATCAAAATGAACGGTGTTTCAAGATGTCATTAGATTACAATTGTTTCCCTTTTCCATCACTGAAAAGGTAAACGATTGGCTAAACTCTTTGCCGTAAGCATCCATCACTACCTGGGAACAATTACAACGTCTATTTTTGATGCAATACTTTCCACAATCGATGCAGTCCAGGATCATAGTGGAGATTTCTAGCTTCACTCAATATGAAAATGAGTCCTTGTATGAGGCTTGGGATAGATTTCAGGACCTTCTTCGAAGGTGCCCACATCATGGGTACCAAATACCTCATCTTGTGCATATATTTTATAATAGTCTTTCCTACGCCAATAGAGCTGTTATAGATGCAGCATCTGGTGGAGGTATCCTACATAACCCTCCAGAGGACACATGGACAATCATAGGGAACTTGGCCGCTAACAGCAATCAATGGAGATCTGCTGATAGACATGTAAGGAAGAAAGATACTCAGCCAGCAGGAATGTATCAATTTGACCATACTGCTCTACTCTCCGGTCAGATAGAGGCCTTAAATAAAAAGATGGAGGTACTTATGCAAGCACAGACACGACGTACCTTGCCTATCCAAATTCCAGTGGCATTGTGTAATCCTTGTGGACCCATAAGTCTCGATGATGAAGGATGCATTACTAAAGCTGATATAGCCCAACAAAATAAGAAGGCTAATTATGTGGAAAACACTTATAACCCCACTTGGAAGAATCACCCCAACCTCTCTTGGGGAAGACATCAAGGTAATAATCATACTAACAATGCTTAAAATGTTTACAGGCCCTCTCACACACAGAACCAAGGAGGTTATAGGCAAGAAAGGAAGGAGCAAGCATCTTTAGAATCACGATTTCAGAATATGGAAGCACGATTCCAAAATATAGAAACTCAACTGGGCCAGCTTATTAACCTTTTGACACCGCGAACTCCCGGGACTTTACCTAGCCAGCCTGAGGTGAACCCAAAGTAGCAAGCTAATACAGTTACTCTTAGGAGCGAAAAAGAATTGGAGATGCCAGTGAGAAAAGAAAAGGTAAATGAGACCAAGGATATTGATAACCTTTTTACTCCTACTGATGGGAGTCCAAAAGAAAATAGGGATGATGTTGAGGAGATTATAAAGAAGGATCCTAAGAAACTTCCTATAAATTCTTATCAACCAATTGTACCTTTTCCTCAAAGGTTAAAAGGAAATAAAAATGACCATCAATTTGCCAAATTTTTAGACGTCTTGAGGCAATTAAAAATCAACATCCCCTTTGTGGAGGTCATTTCCCAGATGCCTAAGTATGTCAAATTCTTAAAGGAGATTTTGGGTAATAAAAAGAAGCTTGAGGATTATATGACTATCAAGCTCAATGAGGAGTGCTATGCTATTCTTCTTTGAAAACTACCACCAAAGCTTAAGGATCCAAGGATTTTTACTATACCTTGTACTATTGGTGATTCATATTTTGATAAAGCTTTGTGTGACCTAGGCGCTAGTATTAATCTAATGCAGTTGTCTGTCTTTAGAAGGTTGTGTATGAATGAGCCCAAACCTACCACTATTTCTTTGCAGCTTGCAGATAGGACTATCATACACCCGCGAGGGATAGTGGAGGATGTTTTGGTGAAAGTGAACAAGTTCATCTTCCCTGTTGACTTTATTGTGCTTGACATGGAGGAAGATGAAGAGATTCCACTTATTTTGGGAAGACCTTTCCTGGCCATAGGGAAGACTATTATTGATGTGCAACAAGGAAAACTCACGTTGAGGCTTGATAATGAAGAAGTTGTGTCTAGGGTTTTTGACTCCCTAAAACACCCAAAAACGTTTGAATCTTGTAATATTATAAATTCTTTTGAACCTTTTCCCTCTTTGAGTTTGCCTTTTGTGCAAGATGTATTAATTAAAGATATATTGGAAAAACTATTAGTGTTTGATGTTGATGCCATGAGTGACTTTGAGAAATGTACAGAGGAATTGATAATGTTAGAAGCCGGCATACACAAGAAAATTGGAGATCGAGGTAACAAGTTTGATGTTATAGAAGACCTTGGAACCGCTAAGGCTAAGCCGTCAGTTGAAGAACCTCCGATGCTTGAACTCAAGCCTCTTCCTTCAAATCTTAAGTATGCATTTTTATCTCCTCTATCTTCTCTCGCTGTTATTATCTCTTCTAACCTTACAGGAACAATGGAGGAGACGTTGTTAAGAGTCTTGAGGGAAAATAAAGAAGCTTTTGGATGTTCCATTCATGACATTAAAGGCATAAGCCCTATGATTTTCACCCACAAGATTCACATAGAGGAGGAATTTAAACCTATGGTGCAACCACAAAGGCAGCTCAACCTAAACCTCAAAGAAGAAGTTAATAAGAAGGTTATCAAACTTCTTGATGCAGGTATAATATATCCTATTTCTAACAGTCCTTGGGTGAGTCCTATACAGGTTGTCCCAAAGAAGGGAGGCACTACGGTCATGGAAAATGATAAAAAAGAGCTAATCACAGTAAGGAAGGTAACTAGTTGGCGGGTATGTATTGACTATAGAAAGTTAAATGAGGCTACCCGTAAAGATCATTTCCCTCTTCCTTTTATTGATGAAATGTTAGAAAAATTATCTGGTCGTGACTTTTATTATTGTTTGGATGGTTATTCTGGTTATATGCAAATACCTGTGGCTCTTGAAGATCAAGAAAAAACCACGTTTACATGCCCTTTTGGTACTTTTGCATATAGGAGAATGCCCTTTGGGTTGTGTAATGCTCCCGCTACTTTTCAAAGATGCATGATGTCTATCTTTTCTAATTTACTAGAGGATTGCCTGGAAGTTTTTATGGATGACTTTTCTGTCTATGATCCCTCTTTTGATATATGTTTACAAAATTTAGAGTAGGTATTTATAAGATGCAAGAGAATTAATTTAGTTCTTAACTGGGAAAAATGTAAATTCATGGTAAGTGAATGTATTGTCTTAGGACACAAGATCTCTAAAAAGGGTATTGAGGTTGATCCAACCAAGATTGAGGTAATTTCTAAACTTCCCCCTCCGAAAAATATTAGAGCTATTAGGAGTTTTCTTGGTCATGCAGGCTTTTATAGGAGATTCATAAAAGACTTTTCAAAAAGTGCAAAACCTCTTTCCAATTTATTGATGAAAGATGTCTCCTTTGATTTTAGTGATGCATGTCTCTCTACTTTCGAAACTCTTAAAACCAAACTAATAAATTCTCCTACTGTAATTGTCTCTAATTGGTCTTTACCTTTTGAACTAATGTGTGATGCTAGTGATATAGCTGTAGGAGCGGTCTTGGGAAAAAGAAAGGAGAATGTGTTTCGCGTCATCTATTATGCAAGTAAAACCTTAGATGAGACTAAAAAAAACTACACTACCACAGAGAAAGAGTTGTTAGCGATAGTATTTGCCTTCGATAAGTTTAGAACTTACTTGATTATGTCTAAAGTAATTGTCTATATTGACCATTCTGCTATCAAGTATTTTCTCTCTAAACAGGATTCAAAGCCTAGGCTAATTAGATGGATACTCCTCCTCTAGGAGTTTGATTTGGAAATCAAAGAAAAAAAGGAGCAGAAAACATGGTTGCAGATCACTTATCTAGAGTGGATCCTTCTGTACAACTCCCTGCGCAAGAAGTGATTAAGGAGACGTTTCCAGATGAACACTTGTTAGTTGTTTCACATATCCCCTGGTATGCATATTTGGTCAATTACTTGGAAGGTAATATCCTTCCTCCAGATCTTTCATATGCACAGCGTAAGAAATTTCTTTCTAACGCTAAACATTATCTTTGGGAAGAACCTTTTTTGTTTAAAATATGTGGGGATAAATTGATTAGAAGATGTGTGCTTGAGGAGGAAACTCATGCTATCTTGACTCATTGTCATTCAAGAGAGGCTAGAGGCCATTTTGGTCCCAATAGAACTGCTCAAAAAGTGTTACAATACGGTTTCTTTTGGCCCACTTTATTTAGAGATGCTTTCAATTTTGTAAAATCTTGCGACCGTTGTCAAAAGAGTGGTAATATATCAAGAAAGCATGACATGCCCCTAAATAACATTCATGTGTGTGATATATTTGATGTTTGGGGTATTGATTTTATGGGACCTTTTCCTAAATCCTTAAATAATGCATACATTCTGGTTGTAGTTGACTATGTTTCCAAGTGGGTAGAGGTTGTGACATTACCCACTAATGATGCTAGGGGAGTAATAAGATTTCTAAAGAAAAATACTTTTACAAGATTTGGAACCCCTCGAGCAATCATTAGTGATAATGGCACCCATTTTCTTAACAAACAGTTTGAAAAAGTTTTGAAACACTATGGTGTTACCCACAAGATTGCTACTCCTTATCACTCCCAAACTAATGGTCAAGTAGAGATTTCGAATAGGGAGTTAAAAAGAATTTTAGAAAAAGCTGTTAATACTTCTAGGAAAGATTGGTCATTGAAGTTGGATGATGCCCTTTAGACTTATACAACTGCATATAAAACTTCCATTAGTATGTCCCCATATAGATTAGTTTTTGGAAAAGCTTGCCATCTTCCTGTTGAGTTGGAACACAAGGCCTATTGGGCCACAAAATTCCTTAATCTTGATTTGCAGCATGCAAGGGAGAAGCGTCATTTTCAACTCAATGAGTTAGATGAATTTATATTGGAAGCATATGAGGGCTCAAGGCTATATAAAGAGAAGACAAAAAGATGGCATGACAAACACATTTGGAAGCGTGAATTCTCACCCGGGGAAAAAGGTGTTAGTTTATAACTCACATCTTCGTTTGTTTCCAGGTAAGTTAAAGTCTAGGTGGAGTGCCCATATGAAGTACACAAAATACTCTCCTATGGAGTATTAGAACTCATGAAGGAAAATGGGATGACCTTTAAAGTAAATGGACAGAGGGTCAAACACTCTGAGGAAGGGACATTATTTACTTGCACATTATATAGAAATGTTTAATTTTGATATATTATTAATATAATTTTTTTTATATTTTTAATTATAAATTATAATATTATAAAAAATTATTTTTTAATAATGATTATATTTTATTTTATTTAATATTTAAATTTCTATTACATTGTTTGTTCAGGGTTAGTCAAAACTATAGAGAAATGATATGTAGCAAATTAATTATCAATTATTTTAAGTAAATATGGATAAATCTAATTCAAACTGTTTGGGGTTATTTATAGTTATCAAAATTTCGATTATTTATTTTATATTTTTTAACAATTTAAAATCTTGTTATGTACTAATGACGATAAATTTTTTTTCTAAATTACTAATAATGACAATGGATCTTTGTTAACATTTTTGTATGTACCCATTATTTCACTTTATTAAAATGAATTAAAAAAAGTGTAAAAAACAATACTAAAAAGTGAAATTTATAAAAATAGATATTAATTTTTTTTAAAATTTAAATTATATTGTAAATTGTTAAATAGTATTGAGATCCAACATAATTGTACAAAATAATTGAATACACTGAAGTCCAATATCCATTATCACTAGAGAATAAAAGTTAAAAAAAAAAAATTAGAATTAGGAACTTTGAAATTTATGAAACTCTCACAACATATTTTTGTACATTGCATCTTAAATTAGTATTTTTATAACAGATTTTACTCATAAAAATTTAGTATAAACCAAATTAAAAATATTTAAAAAATACATTAAAAGCTATAAACAAAATGAAGAAATGATAAACATGCAACTAGACTGCAATACATGCAATGCTCGGACAAAATGCAGAAATTTCAATGGAATGAAAAAAAAGATTGAAAAATATAGGATAAAGTGCTTTAGAAAGATAAAATCCAAATTTGAGAAGTGATCATCGCTACAAAATAATTATATAAAATAAAAAAACAATCATAATATTTAGACATTAGTCATTAGGAACTTAAAATAATATCTGAAAGTACGAGTTAAATAGTTTTTAGAGTAACCACTCCACCTTCTTTCCTTGTCCTGTAGTGTTAACACAACATAATAGATAAGTTTTATATAAGAATGGAGCACCTGTTTCGATACAAAAGTGATGACCCTTGACAAAGCTTTCCAAATATTCTAATTAGAAGTAAATTACAAATAATATACTTATATACACAATCTAAGTATAATATCAGTAGGCCATACACTTATAGTAACATTGGATGAATTAGAATCATTCAATAAGATGATCAGGATGGATATCATGTTTGAAGCTTCAACTATATATAACTTACTATTTTTGAAGAAATGCCCAATTAGATATGAACTAACAATAACTTACTGTCGTAACGGCAATTACAACGAGACGACGGACTTGCTAAAAAATTTAAAGAGAATTTTTATGGATTGTGGAGCCGCCACCAAATTTTATTTTAAGGGAAAACATTTGGAAAAATTCTAACTTGAGGAAGAAATCTAAGTTTTGGAGTCGGTTACGAGTAAGGAAGGTATTAGGCACCCTACTCGCCCGTTACAAAGAACGGTACCCTTAAACTGAGTGTGTGATATTTTGAAAACCGTTTGATCCCTTAAATTAGAATAGAAAATAAATAGGTTTATAGAAAATAGCCTGACAATATTTGATCCTGCTCCTATGTATTCCCTGATGCAATGGGAAACTCAAGGCTATGTAGTTCTGGTTAAGAGACTTGATCTCTTGGAAAATAAGAGGGTAACCTTAGGTAAGAAGTGATTTTTTTTGGTCAAATTGGTGAAAACAGTGATTTTTCGGGAAATCTCGTGCTTGCAAAATCTAACTGTCGTAAGCCGTGTTTCAATTTGCACGAATTAGAACATGAAACAGTAGAGAATTCTACTTGTTCGTGTTAGAATCCGTTGCACAATTGAAGAAATATTAAAACAGACGTTTTTTAGGAAAGCAATGATTTTTTGGAAACAGACGTGCTTGCAAAATTCAAACCGTAGTAAGCCGTGTTTGAATTTGCACGAATTAGAACACGAAATAGTAGAGAATGCTACTTGCTTGTATTGGAATTCGTTGCACAGTTTAGAAGGAATTGAAACAGACATTTTTTTAGGAAACAGATGTGTTTGCAAAATTCAAACCGTCGTAAGCTGTGTCTGAATTTGCATGAATTATAACACGAAACAGTAGAGAATGCTACTTGCTCGTGTTAGAATCCGTTACACAATTGAAGAAATATTAAAATAGACGTTTTTAGGAAAGCCATGATATTTTGGAAACAGACGTGTTTGCAAAATTCAAATCGTCGTAAGCCGTGTTTGAATTTGCATGAATTAGAACACGAAACAGTAGAGAATGCTACTTGTTCGTGTTAGAATTCGTTTGCACAATTGAAGAAATATTAAAATAGATGTTTTTAGGAAAACAATGATTTTTTGGAAACAGACATGCTTGCAAAATTCAAATTGTCGTAAGCTGTGTTTGAATTTGCACGAATTAGAACACGAAACAGTAGAGAATGCTACTTACTTGTGTTAGAATTCGTTGCACAGTTTAGGAGGAATTGAAATAGACATTTTTTAGGAAACAGATGTGCTTGCAAAATTCAAACCGTCGTAAGCCGTGTTTGAATTTGCACGAATTAGAATATGAAACAGTAGAGAATGCTACTTGTTCGTGTTAGAATCCGTTTGCACAATTGAAGAAATATTAAAAAAGACATTTTTAGGAAAGCAATGATTTTTTTGGAAACAGACGTGCTTGCAAAATTCAAACCGTTGTAAGCCATGTTTGAATTTGCATGAATCAGAACACGAAACAGTAGAGAATGCTACTTGTTCGTGTTAGAATCCATTGCACAATGTAGGAGAAATTGAAAATAGAGATGAAGATGAACTCGAAAATCCGAGTAAAAGAAAGAAAATTAAGCAGAATAAAAGCTGGATCTAACCTTCATTGATGTTCCTTGTTCAATTGTCTCCAATACAACTTATATCATAAGGTTCAAAGGTAAGAATTAAGTGTTTTTTTATTTGATTCAAGCATACACTTAACTCTTTAGGTTTAATGACTTAATCATGCATCACTTAAGCTAGACTTCACGTATAGGATGCATGCACATGGTTATGCACTCTTAGGGATTTTTTTTCAAAGGAGGACATACAAACACAAACAAATTATAAAGAAATACATATAGAACGATCAACACATGAAAAATAATACCTAAACAAGGTTAAAAGAACAAGATCTACAGAAGAACTTTAAAGACACAAGAGATATTGGCGCCAAAATTTGAATTCAAATCTCAAAATTTTTCAAAAATATTTTTTCAGAGATATAAAAAATTAAAACTGACCAATTGAAATATATGAATCATAGGAATCAAACAAAACAAGTTTGACAAAAATCAAACCAGAAATGAGTAAGGTACGCACAAATCAAGCAAGCTAGGTTCATTTGCACACCAAGACAAACAGGCTTCAGTAATTAGGAAATATAAATTTCATTTCAGATCCAAATTAGACAAATATTATCATTCCAGAAACTAGAGAGAAATACAAAGATAACGCAACAAAAATCACCAAAATCTAAGATTATTTGACTGATCAAAAATGAAAACGAAAAACAGAGACGAAAATGAACTCGAAAATTTGGCGCCAAAATTTGAATTTAAATCTTAGAATTTTTCCAAAATATTTTTTAACATATCTGAAAAATTAAAACCAAAAAATAGAAATATATGGATCATAGGAATGAAAAAAACAAATTTGACAAAAATCAAACCAGAAATGAACAAGTTATGCACAAAACAAACAAGGTAGGTTCATTTGCGCACTAGGACGAACAAACTTCAGTAATCCGGCAATATAAATTTCATTTTAGATCCAAATTAGACAAATAATATCATTCCAGAAACTATATAGAAAGAAGAAGAGAACACAACAAAAAGCACCAAAATCTGAGATCATTTGAGGGATAAAAAATGAAAACGAAAAACAGAGACGAAGATGGACTCGAAAATTTGGTGCCAAAATTTGAATTCAAATCTCAGAATTTTTCGAAAATATTTTTTGGTAGATCTGAAAAATTAAAACAAAAAAATTGAAATATATGGATCATAGGAATCAAGAAAAATAAATTTGACAAAAATCAGACCAGAAATGAGTAAGGTATGCACAAATCAAACAAGCTATGTTCATTTGCGCACCAGATTGAACATCCTTTAGTAATCAGGTCATAGAAATTTCATTTCAGATCCAAATTAAACAAATAATATCATTCCAAAAATTAGAGAGAAATAAAAAGAGAACACAACAAAAATCACCAAAATCAAAGATCATTTGACTGATCAAAAATGAAAATGAAAACAGAGACGAAGAAGAACTCGGAAATCCGAGAAGAAGCAAGAAAATTAAGCAAAATAAAAGCTGGATCTAACCTCCATGTTCTTGAAGGCCACTTGATAGCACTTTGGAAGGTGATGAATAACTAGTTCCATGGAGGCCAAGGAGGTGCTGAATTGGATGTAGAAGTAAAGAGTCTCTTAGGTGCTCCTCTTAGAAAACATCTGAAAATCCCCTTTCAATGACTCAGAGTGCTCCTTTCTCTCTCCCTTCTTAGAAATTCTAAAATTTTTTAGAAGTGAAAAAGCCCCATCTGAACTAAATGAAAGTCCTTATTTATAGATAAAATTTCAAAAAAAAAGAAAGGGAAAAATTTGGCGGGACTTCCGCTTGTTGTTTACTGATTTTTCTTTTTATTATTTTCTTTATTTTTATTTTTCTTTTATTTTATTTTTTCATTTTTTCCTTTTTTATTTTTTCTATAACTAACTCTCAACCGTTATTAACTAATCTAGCTAACTTTCTAATTAAATTCTTTACTAAAAATTTCTTTTTCTTTCTTTTTTTATTTTTTTTGTTATTTTTTTAATTTTAGAATAAAAACAAAATAATTTATTTTGGATTTTAAATTTATCTTCGGACATAATTCAATGTTCACACTTACATATGTAAATTATAAAAAAAAAAGAATTGAAACTCGTAAAATAGTCATATGCATATAAGATGTTCTAGAAAAATATTTTTCCAAATAATAATCATTATAACAAATTTTTATTTAGACCACATGGAACATATCCACACTTAAAAAACCATTGTTAAATTTAGGAAAGGCCACAATTTTATAATAGTTGTTAATGAATTATATATAATATCCAGTTTCATCTATTTTTATACAAAACTATTGCCTATTCTTTTTATGTTACAATTTATTAAATGTTGGCAAACAATGACTACAATTTTATAACTATCTTTAGTTTAGACCACTAATATAGTTATGAGCTTAAATTTAAATATATGTACGTATATAAAATGATACTCTAAAAGTTATAAAAAGTAACACAAAAGGCAAAAAAAAAATCGCAAATTCAGATTTTTTTTATACTTAGAAAAGTAATAAATTAAAACCTTCTTGATATCACATTGTCAAACTCCTTTTTCTCCAAAAATCTTTTCACGCGTTTTATTTTCCTCTCATCACAACTTTCTGCACAATATCATTCTCCCATTATTGTCAAACGAGGAAACGATCTTCATAATCCAATTTGATCGACATGATTTTCCACAACCCATTTTTCTTGTTGCGTACAGTTTTGTTCACACAATTTCGAATATCTATTGTTCAGTTCTATTTCGAACGTACATATTTTCCTATTTTAAATTGTATCTTTCCGTTCTTCTTATTCTCTCTCTTTCCATATATATATATATATATATATATATATATATATATATATATATATATATATATATATATATATTTGTAAATTCTGATAAGCTGAAAGTGATATCGCATGCACCATATTAGCTTTTGATTTCTATTTGACATGATTTTTTCTAAAAATTAACTTACTAAGATTTGAGCAAGTGATCTTTCAAGCCTTTTCAATTTTAAATGGTTCATTCAGTTTTTAAAAAGTATTTAACAAAAAAGAAATATTTAATTAATTTCTTATAATTCAATATTTTGTTTTAAAATCTTCAATTTAATTTGGATATTCTCGGTTTAAATACTATAGAGGTATACCTATATTTTATTTTTTATAAAAAATTTAAATAGATATTTAAAGTTTAATTCAGGTTTTTTAGTTTTAAAATTTTTTAATTATATCTTTATAAATGACAGAGATGACTAAGTCTAATAAAATATTTTGTAAAATAATAAAATTCAATTGTAAATTTTAAATTTCAAGTTTGTTTAATTATTTTAAAAAATATGAAAAAATAATCTAATTTTAATTTAAAATACTCCCTCAAAACTAAAAACTGTGAATTATGAATAAAATATTTAAGAGATTTTATTTATTTTTAATTTTTTTAAAACTCATTTATCAAATAGTTTTAATAATTTTCTACATATACATCATTTTATTAAACTTAGATGATAGTAACAATACTGAAGAACATACTATATATGTTATATATATATATATATATAAATTTAGAAAAATATATACTAATACATAGACAAAAATAGCAGAGTTATAGCAAAGAACTATTTTTAAAGTCAAAACTAATTTTTTAAGTCATTTTTGATGAATATATATATATATATATATATATATTAATACATGCTTACAAATTATCATTTATATTTGTTTAAAGTATATTATTATATTAACTTTTGAAAATTAATTTTTTTTAATAAAAAGGTTATTTTTTGCAAAAATTTATCATTCCTATAAGATAGAGTGAGAGAGTATGTTTTAACTATAATTTGAGTAAAATTATTTATTTTTATTTATACATAATTAATTAAAATGATTAATTTATAACTTCTTTTAAACAAACAATCGAAATCATGAAACATATTTATTAAATTATTACTTTTTAAAATTTATTGATTTAAATGGAAATGATTTTTTTTAAGTAAAAATTTCATAATTAATGAAAGTAATTATTTATGATGTATGATTGTGATAATAAATTAAGTATGGATCAAAATTCTTAAATTTTTATGTTTTTCTGCATACTTTAATTTGTCCTTTAATATAATAGTGATATTGATAATTATTTTTAAGAAGGCTTGTAATCATGTATGTTTAGTTACTATTTTATCCAACTTTTTTTAAATGAAAATAGTCTTAATGTTAATGTATGCGATCCTACAAATTATGTTCTGTCCTAGAAATTATTGAATACTACCATTAACTATATAGAGCTATAATAATCATGTCCTTAGTATGAACCCTCCCTTATAGTTTGTTGGGTTATACATTGCACTATTAATTTATTTTATTTATTTATTCAATAATTAGATTATTAGTGATGGATAAAGAGTGGACCAAACATCCAAAATTTAGTGAAGAGTATATCAATGGTGTTAATTCATTTTCAGAAATTGCCTACACGAAAGGAAAACTTCAAGAAGATGAAATTTTATGTCCTTTCACTAAGTGTAGAAATCTATGTTGGAGACGAAGAAATATGGTTTGGGATCATTTAATAGCCAAAGGTTTTCTAAAAGGATATAATGTTGAGGTCAAGAGAGCAAATACAAATGCATATGGAAATTGATAATGATGTGGAAGATGAAAAGAACTCACATGACAATATTGATGGATTACTATATGACATATTAGAAATATGAAAAAAATAAAAGGAGTTAGTGAGGGTCCCAATAAGGATGTTAAAAAATTCTACAACTTCCAGAATGAGGCAAAATAGGAACTATACCCAGGATGTAAGAGTTTTTCTACTTTGTCATTCATACTTCGATTGTGCCTGTTTAAGTGTTTTCATGGATGGAGTAATGCTTCTTTTTCACTGCTCTTTTATAATTATTGAAAAAAGCTATGCTAAATTTGAAAATTCCTAATTCGTTTTATAAGATAAAGTACATGATTAGAGATTTTGGCCTCGATTACAAAAAGATTCATACATGTCCAAATGATTGCATGCTATATTGGAAGAGCATGAGAATGATGATTCTTACAAAATTTGTAAAGCGTTACGATGGAAAACATTTTGTGAAGTAGATTGTGATTTTGAGCAACAGAAGGATGATCATAAAGTTCCTAAATATTTTTTGAGGCACTTCCCATTGATACCTAAACTTCAAAGGTTATTTATGTGTTCAACAACCGTAGAGTCAATGAGATAGCATGATGAAGAACGTTAAAAGGATGGGAAACTAATACATCCAGTGGATGGCCATGCATGGAAGGACTTTGATAGATTTCATCCTAATTTTGCTTATGAGTCTCATAATTTAAGACTTGGATTAATGAGTGATGGGTTCAATCCATTCAGAACTATGAGCATATCGCATAGTACATGGCTTATTCAAATGATGCTAAACAACACTTCACCCTGCTTGTCTATAAAATTTGAATATACAATATTATCGTTATTGATTCCTCGACCACAATTACCAGGAAAAGAAATTGATGTATATCTTCAACATTGATTGAGGAGCTAAAGGAATTATGGGAATCAAGAGTACAAACAAACATATGATGCTTCACGAAATCAAACATTTGCAATGCATGCATCTCTTTTATGGACAATTAGTGATTATCTTGGCTATGCTATGTTATTTGGTTGAAGCACCAAAGAACATTTGGCTTGTGCATGTTACAATTATAACACCAATTCAGTCTAACTAAGGTATAGTCGTAAGGTGTGTTATATGGATCACCGTGTTTTTTTGACAATGAATCATCCTTGGAGAGATAATAAGAGGTCCTTTAACGATGATAAGGAGATTAGACCTCCACCACTTATGTTAGAAGGAATAGAAATCCTAGAATGTTTAAAAATATTCAACAATGAATTTGGGAAGACCAAAAGAAAAAACAAAATTGCAGGCCCGTGGAAAAAGAGATCAATTTTTTTTTTTAGTAACCTTATTAGGCTCAAAATACCTTACATCATAATCTTGATGTAATGCACATTGAGAAAAATATATTTGACAATATCATTGGGACTCCGTTTGACATACCAGAAAAGATAAAAGATAATATCAATGCTCGCTATATTTTGCAAGCAATGAGGATTAGAAAACAACTTCATCCAAGAGAGATTGGTGGAGGTCATGCAGAGTTTGTAAAGGCATGTTTGTTAATGACTTCGATAGAGAAGTATATTTTTTGTGGTGCTTTAAAGGCTGCTAAACTACCAGATGGGACTGCATTAAACATTTCAAAATGTGTGCATGTTGTTGATAAGAAGATATTTGGTTATAAGAGTCATGATGCACATTTTATGTTACATTATTTAATATAAATAGCAATAAGAAGCACAATGCTTAATGAAGTGGCTGGCCCTCTAATTCGTCTTGGTTCATTTTTTCACTCTCTCTATATAACACCCTAAAAACGAATACTGATTTCACGCTTAAATCGATCATTCGGTTCCATTTTTAGTTTGTTATCTCATGATGTGGAATTCATTTTTGAAAATACCTATATGAAAATATAGTAATTTTTTTTAAAACTGTTTGATATAAAATGTGAGCCTCGTTCATGACACGTGTGTGGCAGAAAATAAATCATTAAGCGGGTTTCTACGTACATTTAAAACCTTAAGAATACTAAGTGTTTATATTATTCTTTTTGTTTATCATTTGCATATAATAAATACACAAGACTCAAGCATATCATAGACATCATAGAATAATTATACATAACATATCATATAGACCATAAGTCTTAGGCCCGTGAGCCTTATCATATGGTTATTACGAACATAGTTAACCTTTCTTATTTACATACATATTTACTATATTCTATCATACACATTATATATGTAAATACATAGCAAATTTCCACTAACTAATATCTAGGATGTTTGCATCATTCTATTCCTTATATTCGTACGATGTAAATCTTCTTCAAATAAAGTGCCTCGCATCCTCTTCAAGTACATGATCTGCTACCGTGATGAATAGCATCCGAAATATCCAGGAAGAAAGTGGGAAGAAGTAGGGGTGAGAAAATAAGTTTCTCAATAGGCTTTCTACTTAGTTATAATGTCATCACTTAAATCCCAGCCACTTCAATTTATTTCAGAAAATCATTTCTTGAATAAAAGGTTACTTTTAATTCTTTGTAAACATCTCTCTGAAGTGGATACATTTTATTATCGAACATACATCTGAGTGCTTAAATATGCATTTCTCTTATCATTCATAAATTGTGGCGTCTCAATATACATTCTCATTAACATTCATAACTTTGGGATCACACATAAGATATCATTTGACATACAATTATTCTATGTCTTAAACTTCATTCTTAGTTACTTATCTTTGTCTTTATCATTCCTTTGTCCAACTTTTGGGACACTTTATGAATCTAGTTTCACCACCTTAGGGAGAAACAATAAGACATAGACTTGTATTAAATTTTTCAAACAATATCTTCTCACTGACTCTACTCCCACCTCCTACTAAAAATTAAGGATATGAGCTCATTCCAAGGTGGTCGCCACCACCTTATAACTTGGTGAAGAAACTTAAGTCTTCACACTAGAAGGATTTCTTAGAGAAACTTAAGTCTCCTAGAAGCAACTTTAGGCTTCTCTTCAGTAGAGCTTTTTAGGGCCCTCTGGATACTAGTGTGCATAAGGCACAAAGAGAGTAGCATTACGTTTTCACATAAAGTTTGCTTTAGTGATCCCTTAATCTTTTTAAGTTCATTTCAGTGGATTCCAAATAATTATGCATGCTCAAACAAATTTCCAACCAATGTGGAATGCACATATAGGTTTCAATTTTCATCTCAATCATCATCATAAACCAATCTCATACATGATCATCATCCTTTCTCATTCATGAGTATCCATCATTTATTCATTCGTAGATAGTGAGCATTCATAACTAATAATGAAATTTGATTGGGAAATCATATAGCATAATGTCACATTTACACAACCAATCTAATGCCTCAATTCAGTTTGATGTTGAAATCACATAAGGGACTTACATCACTCATCCTTCTAAGTTACCTCTCATCCTTTCCTTTTCTAAAATTTATATTTGTTCATTAAGATTTTACGTCATAGCATCTTAATCTAGGTGGCCGAATGACACCTTTTAAGTTCTTTACTTTTTGTGTTCTCTTTTGTTCAAGTCTTATGCATGTCCTAATTATCCTAAGTTCAAGTATTAAGTATTTACAAACTTTTACTTATTTAGGATATTTTAAGTAAACATGGTGAAATGGTAACTTGTACCTTTGTCTACATTCTTTTAAATTTTTAATTCTTCTTATATCATTCTAAGATTTCTTGAGTTATACACATTAAGATTTTTAAACTTCTTTTCTCTTTGTCAACCTAGAATGGTCGAATATAAGCTCTAGGATCCTAATTTCTTCTAATTTATTTCCTTCCTTCAAATAAGTTAATTTAGATTATATGAAGTCTAACTTCTTCATTTGAATCAACTTATATACTTTTAGAACTTCTTTTCACTAAGATAGGCTATGATCAAATTACTTAGTGAACTTTTAACTTCAAGTTTAAGTTATATCCATCCTTCTTAATCATGCCTCTAATAAACCTTTGAAATATATTACCTTATGTTCTCCTTTTTACTATCTTAATAATTAGGTCTAATTGACTCTTAAACCTTTAAAGTCTCTTTTATTCTAAACCAAATAATATCTAAGTAGAAATTAATTAATCTTCTAGGTCAATTTATTCTTAAATGGCCGAATGACCTACTTCCTCAAATTCTACCTTTCATACACCTTAATTATATTTTGCTTACATATTTAGGATCATTATTTGGGCCTAGTTAAGGATTGAAACTTATTCTTAGTTAATTTAAAACATTGTAGCCAAATTCCAACCTTCTAAACTTAGGTTTCCATAATTTTCTTCTTCACCATAAGATTATTTTCCTAAAAAAATCAATAGGTCTCTTTATCCACCTTAAAACTTTTTCATACTTTAAATTCTTCCTATTCACATAAAAATGATCCTTAACTAACCCTAATTGGAAATTAAAACCTCCTTTAAGTTAATTAACTACTAAGTGACTGAATGCCACTCTTTTAGGTTTAGGGTTTCCTTTCTTCCTAACCCTAGTTGACTTAAGTCTTAACCCTAGTTGACCTTTACTTAGAGGCCAAGTTTAAACTTTATAATTGACATATTATAAGTTAATCTTAAGTATTTTTACCCAAAATTCAATGGCATGGCCGAATTTGACATTTACCCTTGCTTAAGCTATGGTAAATTTCCTAGTTACCCATTTTAAGTTTATTTGGAAATTTTACCATTTAGTAATTTTGAGATTTTTCCCTAAGCTTACCTAGGCCATATATTATGAAACTTAATCTTTTAAATATTGATTAAACCTCCAAATAAGTTATTTACTTGTTGAAAATACTTGATTTTTCCTTAATCACATTTTAAGCGTATTTTTTTTTTTGTCAAAATCTCTAGGGTGGCCGAATGTACTCCTAGAGGTTTTTAACTCATTTTTGTTCTGTTTAAATTTGTTTAAAGGTTGATTTAGTTCATTTAAAACCTTATTTCAAAGTTTAAGTTACTTAGAAAAATTTTAACGAAACTAAAACTTGCTGGGAGTTGTGCCCGAAAGCTTTCCTTGGTTAACCAAGGTAATTTCTTCAAATCTTCCATCTCACACCACCTTGGTTCAGTTGTGTTAGGCTTGGGCAGCCCCTTTTTCCTCTGGTCCATGCTTATTTCATCCATGTTTTGATGCTTAAGTGCTGGCCATGATGAGTCTAGGGTTCCATACAAGGATTTTAGCCACTTTTGGCTACAAATTACATCATTTGCTTTGTAGCTCTCTAACTAATGTCCAAAGGAAAATTTTGGAACTTATTACAAAACTTTATTCGACCTCTTAACATGCATACTCAGAGGTGCAGATCCAGCACAAAGGTCATACCAAACTCATCACAAAAGAAAATCACAAGGTTAAAACTTAAGCATAAAATAAGTATGAAAATAACAACATAATATATTTTTCCAAGCCACAAAGAGTAGATTTCCATGATCTACTCCAAGATCCACAAATCCTCTTTCAAATAAGCTTCAAAAATCTTTCTCATGAGAGCATAAAACTGATCAAATATTCAAAAGTAATTTTAAAACAAAATCCACCGATTAAATTTCTTTTAAGTGCCTTAGAAGCACTTTTAACCGAACAAACTTTGTTTTTATTTTCAAAAATCACTAAAAATGGGTGGGGCTGATTTTGAATAGTTAAAATACAGTTTTAAACTCTCACAAGTGAAAACAAAAGAAGACAAACAGATTTTGGAGAAAAGATGCATGAAAGAAAACAAACACACCATAAAAAGGCAACTTAAAAACATAAAAAGACAAGTAGAAAGATCCTAATTGTTGAAGACCTCCTTAGTGTTTTTGTGGGCTTTAAAGGCTGCCTTGGGTCCCCTTTGATCTGCTCTGGACGTGAACAAAGGATGGTGGTGGGGCTTAAGTGTTTATAGCTTTAATATAGCTTAAGTCTTAAAGATGAAGACTTAGGCTTAAAGTGTAAGTTTTGGGTGTTTGGAGTTATGGCAAGCTTGGAGAGAATGGATAGGATTTTGATGAGTTTCTAAGCTGAAAAATATGAAGCAAATGGGGACCCAAGGGTCCCAAAAAATTCGGACTCTTATGGGCTAAGTGGAATTAGTTTTGCACTTAGGGGTATTTTGGTAATTTTTCCTAGATTTTTCCTATTTTCCAAAATAAATCAAAATTTAAGAAATTATCCTTTTATGCTTAGATTAGTGTTAATTAGGCTGATATTTCCTCTAACTATGATTAATTTACCATAAGCATGTTTTACTTTTAATTAACCAAGGTTAGTTAGTCTTAACCATGGGGTAAATAACCCTTTTTACTATTCACTGTTGTCTTTTTGTGGAAGACTTGGTTGATTTCATTTTGGTGACTTATCACCACCTTTCCAACTGTTGCATTTTGTGCACATGGGTGTGGAGCCCACTCTTGGCATGCTTATCACCCTATCTCGCCCTCCCGGCCTTTCAGGGCGTTTTCGTAATTTTTCTCAGCATTATCGAAAAATTTTCCAAAATATTCCTCTGATATTTCTAAGACTTTTTGGTTTTTTCCCAAGTTAATCTAAGACTGTTTTCTATTTTTATGGGAACTAACTAGCTTTGTGCAAAAAGTATAACTCCTAGAGGCATTTTGGTCATTTTTAGGGTTTTCGAAGGGCGTTTTTGTCCCTTCTCAGGTTTCTAAATTTTTCTCATTACTTTTAACCATACATGATGTTTATAATCCATTTAGGATGTCTTATACTTGTACTTCCATTTTTCTAGCTCATTATTTGAGCTGCCCAAGTGTAGGGTATTTTCGTCATTTGCAGCAAACTTCCTAATTTCTCTACTTTTGGTTTCTAATTTCACCTAGTTATATTCTAGAAACTATTAGTAGCCTCAAACATTTATCATAGAAAAATTGGGATGTTACACTCTATGTAAGAAATTTATCGAGGTGAAAGATTTGAATCACTTAAAGGTAGAAATTGTTGAGATACTTTGTCAGTTAGAGATGGTTTTTCCTCCTAGTTTTTTCGATATAATGATGCACTTACCTATTCATTTGGCAAATAAAGTCAGATTAGGTGGTTCGGTTCAAATTTTGATGGATGTATCCTATGGAAAGAAATTTATGTAAATTGAAAACTTATGTTCGTAACAAAGCACATCCAAAAGGTTCTATAGCTGAAGGATATTTGGGTTAAGAAGCTTTAACTTTTTGTTCATGATATTTGCATAATAATGTGAAGACAAGGTTGAATAGAAAGAGTCAAAATGATGATAATAATGATTGGTGTGATGTAAGCATAGCTCATTATTTTGTATCTGTTGGTCAATATTTAGGGGTAGTTAAACTCTTTTCTTTGGATTTAAAGTTGAAAGCCCAAGCCTATCAATATCTCTTATTCAACTGTGATGATATTGAAATATACATAAGGTATCATAATGATTTTTTTGCTCTTGCTTATGTACAAAACATATTCTAAAGTGATACTAATAAGTAGCATTGATTTTTTGTAGGGAGCCTGATAATAGTGTTAATAATAACACTAAAGGACAAAAATGGAGCAAAGCCAAAGCTTAAAGTAAAGACATTAGTGAATGGTTTAAGACCAAAGAATTAAAAGATGATGTATCATTACCATTTAAAGAATTATCTAGAGATCCAAATAATGTTGTAAAGAGGTATCCAGGTTACTTCATTAATGGTTATAGGTTCCATACTATGAAATGAGATGCAAAACGTCGAACTCAGAATTCTGTCATCACATTGGTTTCATTAACTCCAAGTTTTGCAAGCTCTAAGGATGAAAATCCTAAGATTGAATCCATCACATACTATGGAGTAATTGTTGATATAATCAAATTAGACTATTATGGTCATTTCAAATTTGTGTTGTTTAAGTGTGTTTGGCTTGAAGTGGAAGAAGACAAATACAGCCTTATGTGCGTACACTTCAACAAAAAATTTTACCAAGATGATCCTTTTGTGCTACCTAGTCAAGTTCATCAATGATTTTATATCCAAGATCCTTTAGATGCAAATAGGCACTATGTTATAGGAGATGGTTCCAAGAGATTTATTTAACATGAGTGACCAATCAAATTTAGAAGCTCCAGAATGTTATCAAAGCGATCTAAATGCAAATAATGATGATGAACTCAATTGGGTTAGGAAAGACATACCTAAAACACTAGTTGAGAAGCCTTTGCATGTTACTTCAGAAACAGATTATGATCAAGGAAGAGAAGATAATGAGAAAAATTAGAGGACAAGTGGCCAAACAAAACAAGTCACCAACAGAAGTGATCAAATAAAAAAAAAAAGGAAGTGGTCAACAACAATTTCAGTTAGCCAATTTTGCAACGAGTAGCCAACCTAGTGTTCCTACTCAGAGCAAAGCATGTGTCAAAGAAAAATGAATGACTCAAGATAATTTTCCTACTGAAAACTAGCCAAATGGTCAAGAAAAAGGAATGACTAAGTACAAAATCTTTTACTCGAAACCAAGCTAGTAGTCAAGTGAAAAGAACAACTCAACCTAGGGCTTTTATTCTAATTCAGGAAAGTGGTCTTACAAAAGGAATGTCCTAACCTAAGCTCCCTACTCTAAACCAAAATCCATAAGGCAGCAACAACTAATGAAAAGGGTAACAGTTGAAGATAGCATATCAAGGCAAAATCTACAAACAAATAGGTTAGAAGTTCAAGATGATGGATCTATGACAATGCAAGAAAATCATACGAAGAAGGAAAAAATTATCCCAATGTGTGGATCAATGTTAATTAATGAATTTATTAAAGAAAATGAAGAAGATGGTGAAAAAGAAGAGCTAGAAGATGAAACTGCTAATGAGGAAGAAAATATCATGGAAGAAGAAGAAAGTGCATACCAAGAAGATAACCAAACAAATGATAATCTAATTGAAGGTAAAATTTTTATATAGACATATCTAGTGGCTTGTACATGTTTTTCAACTTTTATTTTATCTTACATAAACTTTATGTCAAAATAGAGACAAATAAGAAAAGAACTCGAGGCCCAACACAATGCTTAAAGGTACATGCAGGAGATAAGGAAAATTGTCAAGAAATTATCTTGGATGATGATGGAGAGCCGATTGGACCAAATGATCAAATTTTATATAAGTTGGCTAACTTCATTGGAACCATAGCAAGATATGCAGAAATTTGTCATTTGATTTACACAAACTTCAAAGCTTTAGTGAAAGATAATGGACCACAAATATGGGGATATATTAATGTATGGAAAATGTCATTTCATATTTTATTAAATGCTCAAGTATTTATCAACTCTTGACTACAAAAATTCTTTTGTTTTAGGATAAATATATTATTCCTGAAGAAGGAAGAAAAGGAGTATATTCTCACTTAAATGATGCTTAGAGGCATCACAAGTACAAGATTAAGAAAGAATATTTTTTAAAGTACTCTAACATGAGAGAAAGGTTAAAGCATCATCCCATTACCATATCTGAAGTACATTTCAAGCAATTGATGACTTATTGGAGAAATAATACTATCCAAGTAAGATAATAATTTGTAACTTTAATTTTAGAATTCATACTTTATTATCTAACTTGTTATTTTTCAACAATGCAGAGTATTAACAAAATTAATGTTATGAATAGGACTAAGTAAAAGTATATGCATTATATGGGACCAAAACATTTTGCTAGAATTCGTGCACAATTGGTTCATAGTGTTTATACATTTTATACAGTATTAATGTATTATTTTTGTATATCTTAAAAAAATAACCTTTCTAATAAATTTGTTTTTTTAATGCTCAATTTATAATTAATGTAGTGTGCAAACAAGGAGAATGGTAAGGAATTCATCCAAGTTGAAATGTTCATTGAGACTTGTAAAAGTAAAAAAGGAAAAGAATTTGATAAGGAAACATAAACTACTATTTTAAATTCCTTGTGCATGTTATAATTTGATTTTTATGATTGATTGTTTCTTAACATTGAGTTTTGTTTTAATTAGGTCATACTCCAAGATTCAATTGATAACTCAACTGAAACTGAGACATTCCATTCATTGTTTGGAAATGAAAAACCTGGTAGAGTTCGTTGTTATGGAAGAACTATCATGCCTTCCCTTCTTAGAAAAAAAATAAGAAATTATAACTATCAAGAAAAAACACGTAAGTGAAATGACTAATGTGAAGAAGGAGATGGAAGGATTAAAAGCACGAATGAAGAGTATGTTGAAGCAACAAAACCTAAATTTAAATGAAGAGGAAGTGGATGATATGATGGCAGTTGCATTAAGGGTATGAAAATAGTGCAACAACTCCACGTTCATCTACATCTACTCATATTCTTCAGCAAGAAAAGGTATCCTTTTACAATTTTAGCATGACAATGTTATGCTTCACATAGTGAGATCAGGTTTTATCATTATTGTTATTTAATTATTGGTTGCATTTGATTTAGGTACTTAAGAGGAACTAATCCAACTAATTTGGCTTTCAATATAACTAATGTTATGAATCTCGTGAGGAGTGATATGTTGTGCATTTTGATATATGTTATCCATTTTGATTATTAATTATTATGCATTTTGATTTATTCATTATGTTATCTTAATTATAGCATGGAGAAGAAGAATATTTTTATCAAGTTTTCAAAGAAGTCATGAAAAGGAATATTCTATGTACCTTGGATGATTTGTTTTAAAAGAGACCATGACTATATTTTTTTTTTCAGCTTCTTAATTATCAAAATTTGGTAAAAGACTACTAATATTGAATTTATGAATAACTCTATGTTTTAGATGAGTTGATTAATTGATCTTATTTTTGGAATATTAATTATATTTAATAGGATATTTTGGAGTTAACTAAGTAAAGCAGTTGGTGATAGTTTAAGGTTAATTTGTTCCATTGATATTATGATTACATAATTGTAATGGTCATTACTGAGTTTAATGCCTTAAGCATATTAATAGATGAATGAAAAATATGGTTGTGTAGCGTAGAATTATTATTTATATGTTTCAGAAGATTCTTAAGCATATTAATAGATGAATGAAAAATATGGTTGTGTAGCGTAGAATTATTATTTATATGTTTCAGAAGATTCTCTATTTTAATTTTATTTTATGTAATGATGATTGAGTTAAATGATGTTGATCAAAGAGTTAAAAATTTGTAACATAAATAAAAAAATTAATATATAAAAAATAATTACTTAAATAATATATACACAATAAAAAATTATTAGTTAAATATAAAATCATAATTTTATACTTATAGTTTAAAAATATATTAAAATTATTATTTCTATCTTCTAAAAATTTGTGATCTTAACAAAAGATCACTTGTTAAAAATTATGATTTAAAATATAAAAAAAAAAACTATAGCATATTAATAGGATCATATTGTAGAAATCGTGACTTGTAAAAATATATAAAAACTATAATTTATAAAACTTTAAACCCCATTGTAAAAATTATAATCTTAACTGAAAATTAAAAATTATGATCTATAATTATTTCAAAAAATCATAATTTATGCAATAAAAAAATACAACAATTTTTATCCAAATATAATAGAAAATTAAAAACTGTAATCTATCACAATAAACCAGGATCAATGTGATCATGGTAAAGAAATCATAACCAAACCGTGATCTTAGTTTTGAGCTACAGTTTTTTCATCTAATATTATAATTTTTTTTAATTGTCAAAAATGTTGTAGTGAATGCAATCATAGTCTACCTTATCATTAGCAATCATGGCTAATAACAAAGTAAGAAGCTAAGTTACCAAGATGAAAGTCAAGGTCAGGCCCAGCAAACTTTGGTAAAGCACCTAGAGCATGAGCATTGAAGACATTAGACAGGTACCAAGAAAACTTTTAATTAAGATACAAATCATCTTAGAACAAATGCATCAAAATAGAGAGAGTTACATTAATGAAGGATGAACTAGGTAATATGTTACACTACAAATAAAGAAAGTGCATAACTTTAGTTGAAGACAAAAATTTGTTTAAGGCCATCCTTTAATCTTAATTACCACAATATAACAAAGGTAGACTGGGAAAATTGCAACCTATATATAAATAATCAATAGGAAAATAGTTTTTTAATGACTCTCCTTTTAGTAGATATTTGAACAACGCTGATTAAGAACTATTTAATATATATTATTATATATTTTTAATTATTTTAAAACAAAATTTAATAATTTAATAATTTCAGTATAATAAATCATTTTTTTATTTTCTAAAACTATCGGTCGTATTTATTTTTTTAACTAAAAATGCTTTTAAAAACGAAAGTTTATGCGAATTTTACATTTCTTTTTGTTTTGACGTTGTGAATTTTACTTTCGAATAGTGTCCTATGTAGAAAATTTTTAATATTTGATTCTTATTAAAATTTAAAATTCCTTTTAGGAATAAAGTTCTAATACACACGATCTTTATTAAGACCTTTCTAACAAACTTGATTTTATAAATTATTTATAATTATCTTTTTTAACACCCATAGATTTTAGTAAGGACTTAAATAAACGTAGTGTTAGACATTTATTAAAGAGAGCCATTGTGAAAAGAAAAATAGGAAAAAAATTTATCGTGAACTCAATTACATTACTAGTATTTGAATTAGGATCGGGATAGGATAAAGTGTCTCATAATAAAAAAAAAATGCATTATCTTATATCTATTTAGGATAATGACATTAAAGTATAAGCAATGCAAACAAAACATAAATTTTAATGTTGCTCTCTTTGAGGTTTTGTTCCCATGATAAAAAAAATGTCCATAGCTAATTCGAAAATAATAATACCAATCAACCTCTCAAAAAACGGAATATACGAGCAGGTAATGAATTTTACTTTTTTAATAATATTTTTTTATAAGATGTAAATTTTATAGATAATTATGAAAATAAAATTATTTGTAATTTTCAATTTTATTTTTAAAAAATCATTGTTCTTGTAATTTAAATTTAAATATGTAATTATAGATTAAGATATTTATTTTAAATATAAACCAATTATTTTTAATATCTATATTTAAATTGAATATTTTTACTTAATAACATTTTTAGGTAAATGTTATCCAGAGAAAAAAGTGCTAACCTCCTCAGGATCTGTAATGCTATCCATGTGTTTGTTGTTACTTCAACATTTCAGGTAAAGAATGATTAGCAACAAGAGGGATACATTTGACAAAATTTAAGCATGCCCATTTGTACGTGAACATCTTTTGTATAAACTCCATAAAGTTCCTGTAAAATTTAAAATTGAGAGATAAATAAGCACCATTATAGATCGCAGAGACAACTTGCATGGAATGTGGTAGAAAAAACTTGAAAAATGGTAGAAAAATGAGAGGACCATTAAACCAGGCATGGAATGTGGACAACTGCAAATAACATTTGAATCCTAGGAAGAGGTAGGTGATGAGGATCAAGGTGTAAATAAAGTATCCAAAGCAAGTCATCATGAAATTTTGTTTTCTTTGAGAATAGAAGAATTTGCTCCATTATTTATTAAGACTCAGAGTTAGAAACACAGAAGCCTCGGTAAATTCATTAAACTGCATCTAAATATAGAATTGCTTATAGGAAATACAAAAGAGAAAGAATCTATGGGGAAGTGGATAGGCCAACCAAAATTGGCTCAAAAAGACCAAGAAATGGCCTTCCATTGACTTCTTCTTCAGTAGCTGATGAGACTAGATCCAACAGAAGATGAATTTCATCAGTCACAACTAAACACAAAGCAATGGAAATGTTATAAATAAAAAGTATCCATGCAAACTTCAAATTCAAAACTACAAACTAAGACCAAAAGAAGATCAACACTTGCCAGTCTTCCCTTTCCCCTGGACCATCAGCTTCTCTACTAGGTTGATCTCTCTTTATTGAATGGTTAGAATGGGTATAATCCTGATTAAAGGAACAGCAAAGAATGAACTAACTAAAACTCAGAGGAATGCAGCAAAGAAAGCAGCAGAAATTAAGATGTACCATGTCATTCTCATCATCATACATACATACTTGCTGGAACCTTAATTGGGATTGCTTAGAATTTCCCTGAACTATTATTCTGTTAATTCAGCAAATTGGGAAGGGAGGAGGGAGCAGTTGATGTATTCCCTGAAACAATTTTATACTTCAAATTAAATGCATTGTTTATCAGAAATCTTGGATACGTATAAACGTGACAACAGACAACTTGACTATTTAATAAATGACAATATAAAATATTAACAAAAAAATTAGTTAGGAGTAAGTAGTAATAAGTGCTCCTAGTTCCTTTATTTGGACTCCAAAATAGTTACTAAAGGATCATATTATGAAGAATTACCCATTCTATTACCCGTTGGCACATCAGTGTGAACATACATAGTTCTGTTGGAGATTTTAGAGGATCTATAGAAAAAACAACAGTCCAAGGATTTTACTAAAGGTCGTAGCATTAGCATGACAATTCCCAATAAGCATATGCATATGGATATTGTATTCTCCTAATGTCAACAATATATGATTTTTACTGAACATTACTGAATTCATATGCAAAAACCAAATGGTTAGCTTTGACCAGGCATTGTCGTAAATATATTGCTCAAAAACAAATCATATTAAGAAAGGTGAGAGAGATAGATAATCTGAGCTCCTATTGGAGAGAGAAAAAATTACGATCTTTGGAAGTCAGAATAGCAATAATAGTTAGCAAAAAAATCACAATATTGAAGAAAGAATTTGTAAATTAAATGATTGAATAACTTTTTTATAATTTTCTTTTTCAACATTATGTAACTACTTGTTCATATATAATAATAGCAATATTTTTTGAAGAATTTTACTCTATTATGATATTAATTAAAAATTAAAAAAATAACTTACCTGATAGAAACACAAGAATTTAAGAAAATGTCTTCACATGCTTAGAGATGAAAATATATTAAGGTAGTATAAGTTTTGAGTGTTCAAATCTTATCTGTTATAAGTTGTTTTTGTTATTAAAGTCTAACCTATTTTAAAAATCTTACCAAGCCTACAAGTAGGCATGTAAAGTTAAAATATACAAGATAAAAATGTTAGTAAATAAATCTAAATAAATTCTTTAAAAGGCTCGCAACCTTAAAATCTTTTATAAAAATATATTTTAACATGTTTTAGGTTGTAGAACCTATCAAACTAGTTCTTACTAGTACTACTTGTGAAAATAAAATCAAAATTGTTTAATGAACAATGAATTCAATGTATCATTTTTAAATTTAAATAACACTTTTATTTGACATCACATATACAATAAACTATAGTATACAAAATAAAAATATGCAAACAAATATCATATTACTAGATTATTTGTAATACCATAATAAATTCTATAAAAATTTAAGTCTTCAAATATCAAACAAATTAACAAAAAATACCTAATCTTCTTAAAGCATAAAAATCACCAAAGACAATAGGTAATAAGTCAATAGCCTAAAACAATCTTAAGGATTAGACGCTGAGTGGAAGTAGATTACTTGAACCATACCTTGCTCAAAATTGGTAATGAGTGGAGTGAAACTCTGGACTTGTGTAGATGGACAAAGACAGCAGAGAAGAGTTCTATTTTGAGGATAAAGAAAAATATGTCTAGAGTTTTTTTTATTAAAATAAAAAAAAATATTTTTTACCAAATTATGTAAATATATTTATATTATATATATAATATATTAAAATAAATATAAAGATATAATATATAAAGATAAATAGACTTTTACATAATATAAATAAACTTTTTTATAAATCTAAGTTTGACTTGCTTATCTAAACTTTTTTTTTAATAAGCTCGTATCTATCTATTTATTAAATAAGTTAGGTTAAACAGTATACCTCTGTCAGATGGCCTAACTTATATTTATTCCTGCTCATGCTCTAACAATGGAAACACAAAAACTCTCTCCCTTAGAATGCACACGAAGAAGCTTATTAATTTGAAGATGAAAGCACTAGGGTTTTGAAGGAATAACAGAACTTAAGAAGAATAATTAGAAGATAACGACATGAGAAGAATTCACAATCTATAGAAACTTTAAGAGATTTGAAGGAAGATTTTTTAAAGAAAAAAATTGCGATGTGCATAAAGGATGTGAGCAAGACAAAAAAAAGAAAAAAATAAAATAAACATATTTTAATGGATTGTGAATGGTAGGATGGATGTGGGATGAGTTCAGGTAAAGAATTCCTTAACAGCTGGAAATCGATTCTACGACAATCATGGACCAATTCTGACCATATGCAACATCAAATAAATTAGGTGCAGGTGTTATTAGTTCTCAATTTGTTAAGATGGTTAATGATGATTTAGGGTGGAGTTTGACAATAATAAAATTTTGGAAGCTACTAATAATGACAGCTATAAAATCCTACGAGAGAAAGCTTGCCTACAATACAACCATAACAGAAACAATAACGAACCTTTAAAGCTTAAGCGGGATGAAAAGTTAGTAGTGTACTTTGTTAAATTTGACGTTAAACCAAAAACCAGAAGGAGAAGAAACAATAATGAAATTTGGCGACTAACCATAAAATTCAACCGGAAGATTACGGTGTCGCTTGATTTGGCTTTTGTAGAAATTTTTTTTCAAAACTCATAGCCGACTGACTATCCATTATTGATCGTTTGTCTAAATTTTTCATTACCCAATTTTCTTCTCCTCCTGTCTAAATATACCGATTACCAACAACTTTTAATTACCGATAACCAGTGAATAGTTTGATATAGAATCTTTGTTACTTAACTATAATTAAATTAAATCACTAGTGGAAAATAAGCTTTTTACATCGGTTGTTATGGACTTTTTACATCGGTTATTTGAGCGGTATTGAAGCGGGCGATATAGAAACTTAAACTTTCTACATCGGTTGTAGAACCGATGTAGAAAGTGTACTTTCTACATCGGTTGTAGAACAGATGTAGAAAGTTTAAGTTTCTACATCGGTTATGGTCCCAACCGATGTAGAAAGTCACTTTTTACATCGGTTAAGGTCACAACCGATGTAGTAAGTTTATTTTTTTTTTAAATGTTATTTCTGTTTAGGGAAATTGCCATATTATTTATTCACAATACCCTGTATATATAAACAGAATACCAGGCAGACAATACAGAAATTACAGAGTCCATATATTTAAAGTAAATACATCAATATTTATAATAAAATATAATAAAAACAAACTAAAAATCTAAAAAACCCATGAATTCAACCCAAATTGGCAATGTCTATCAGAAATTCCCCCCAACGTCTTCTGATATCATCAATCTCTTCATCCAACAGAGGTTTTGGATTGTCAAATATCTACAAAATGTTTTTGATTAAAATTAGTGAACATGTCATGTTATGCATTAAAATTAAATAATTAAAAGAGGACAATTGTAATTACCTGGTGCCAAGAGTTAACAATAGAAGCCGAGACAATGAGAAACATATGTCTCATCACATAATATCCACACTCGGTTCCTCCGGGTTGTCTTGGACACTTCAAAAAAATAAAAAGAGTATGAAATATAATTAGAGATGTTGATAAAAGAATATAAAATAATTGAATAACTTTTAATAAAGTACTTACCTTTGGAATGATCCATACAGGCTTTTTAATATTTGATGGATGTGTCCCTTTTAACCGAAGTCGAGCATTCATTGCTCTACAGTAAAATAAAAAGCAAATGAATACCTTTGACAATAACAAGTTATATGAATATAAATACCAAAATCATAAAAACTTACAAATCTATAATGTCCTTTATGTCTTTCTTTGGTTTTTGCCAAGCAGAGCATAGAAATACAACTACATTCCGCTTAGGACAAATAATGATTAATTGCCAATGGGCCTTACAAAATATGGATGACAATGAACAAAAATTAGGAATTTAATTGAATTAATGAAATAAAGCAATTAAGTATTGACTTACGATTGAAAATAGGGGGCTATGTAACAGTCTTTATCAAACTGGAATCTACTCTGAAGATATCCCTGTATCTCAGCTGTCTTGTTCCCAGTTTTCTGCATATGAACTGGGTCCAGGAATCCATATAGGTGTAAGTTACCTCTTTCAGTGCAGATACGATACAGGTACCTAATATTGCGAATAATTTTCATATGTTAGCTTTTGATAATGAAATAATAATTCAAATAAGGTTTAGAAATTTACTTACATCAACCATAATTGTAGAACTGTTACACATAGGAGATCGTTACCCACAACCAACTCCAATATATCCTTCTTAGTAATGTAGAAGGGGATAGGTGTGGGCTTCCTTATGATATCAGGTTCCATTGTTATTTGCAAAGTTTGGTCGCCCAAGTTCATGGCGATACCAAATAGACGTGTGAGCAAATCAACCTCATATTTCTTTGGAGAAGGCTCAGGAAGATCTGCTTTAGCACTTAAATCAATCTTCTTCCCACGATCTTCCTTATAAACCTACGATAAATTCACAAAATAATAAGAAATATATATATATAGACACACACAATATATATATTAAAAAATTAGTAACATAGGCTAAAATTATCTAATACTTGAGGTTGAACTCGCTGCACAAGTCTCCTCGGCCATATAATGAAATGGTTGGGGGCTTGCCCCACGACATGAACCTCCTGAGTAGGGACAGGAACAGGAGCATCTGCATCTTCAACCCGTTCAACCACCACTCTTACATGATCATCATCAATTTGCTGGTGATGGATGGTTGAACCCAAGGTGTAGACTTTCCCAATTGCTACCAGACGATATGGATGATCAACATATAACTCATAATCGTCTGCCGCTGCATCCACATCCTCTTCTCCCTGTTGTTGGTCCTTCGTCGGAGCACAGCTTCCCTTTGTGCTCACGTGCCTAGGAGAAGGTGATGGATGGTGACCCTGTGTCTGTGTTTGGGAAAGTCCCAAAGATGCAAGCTCCTGCCTAAGCTCTTGCCTAAGCTCCTGCCTAAGCTCCTGTCTGAGCTCTTCTCGAAGTTCTTGCCGCAGTGCTTGCCCCATGTCTTCACGCATGGCGTCCAACTCATCTCTAGACACCAAACCTTCTCTGGATGTCTGTCTAGAAGACAATCCAAAGTACTGTCTAAGGCCAATACCTCGGCCAACTGCACGAACACGCCCTGGATGCTCCGGTTGTCCAATAGCAGTACTTAAGATGTCATCCCGGCCAGTTGGAACAAAGACTCCTTGTGAGCTTTGTTCAACCAAAGAATCCTACAAAACAAAAAATGACCGTTATCAATAATGTAAATGTTTGAAGATAAATAAAATGGAAATTTACAAAATTTTGTGATTACTTACAATCTTCTCAGCAACAATGCGAGAAGGCTCTGATGTGTACTCTCCAGTTGCCTTTCGGCGTGCCCTCCTCCATTTCTCATGGCGTGAAGGTGGAGAGGGTGGAGAGAGAAGTGTAGAGGGGTCTGCTTCAGATGATTGCTGACGTTCTTTCGACTTCTGGTCCATCAGCCTCTCCTGAAGCAACTCATAACCCCCACGAGATAATCTGTGGGGGTAAAAGTTCTTAGCAGAAATCTGTTGAGCCTTCTTTCTTTTCTCCTGTTATAAGAAAGCAAATTAATTAATCATAATATTGCTTATATTAGTCAATTAAAAAAATAAAATATTAGCAAGATACATACAACGAATGCAGGATCCATTCGAGACTCAACAAATCTCTGCCAAGTGTCTTGATCAAGGAACTGGTACTCCTCACAAGGAGACACATCCTTGAGTGACCCATATATATATTTGCTGGTGAGATGTGTCTTGAAGCCCCTCCAGCGCTCACCAGCAAATGAAAGCCACTTCCTCTTCAGGAAGTTAGTGTTTGGTACATCATATGTAAGCTACATAAAAGAAGATGTAATTGGTTAGTGAATGATAAATTTATGGAAAACCTTAAAGCTTTAAAGTTAAATACCATGATAGTTTCCCAAATTTGATCCTTCACTCGCATCTCAACATCATCCCAATCCTTCTTCAAAATACTGGCCTTGCTTCGTCCAAGGAGGGCCACATAACTCTTAAACTTTGTCTTGTTTGGCCCTAATGGATTCCCAGTGGCATGATCAAACTCTATGGGAATCCTCTGCTCACCGCTCCGACTAAGGGTTAACTCCCTTAACCGTGTGGCTCGTCTTCCCTTCTTTTGCCGAGAAGAAGGGTTCTCAGACCCACTTTGTGAAGGAGGAACCTCTGAAGGGTCATCCATGTATTTGTTAAAAGCAGAGAAAACAAATATGAAAAAATTATTGAATAGAAACAATAAATACAATTCATATTTATATTGCAAATTTGAACCTTAACAGAAACAGTAACAAACAGAAACAGGCTAAGGGTACAGGCAAAACAGAAACAGGCAAAACAGGCTAAGGCTAAGGCAAAATAGAAACAGGCAAAACAGGCTAAGGCTAAGGCTAAGATTAAGGCAAAATAGAAACAGAAAAAACAAAGACCTAAATAGAAACAGGCTAAGGCTAACAACAACTAATGCAGAAACAGAAACAGAAATAGAGACCTAAACAAGCAAAGGCTAAGGCTATCTACATCATACAAAGTAACAGGCAAAGGCTAAGGCTAAGACTAAGGCAAAACAGAATCAGGCAAAACAGAGACCTAAACAGAAACAGGCTAAGGCTAACAACAACTAATGCAAAAATAGAAACAGAAACAGAGACCTAAACAAGCAAAGACTAAGGCTATTTACCTCATACAAAGTAACAGGAAAAGGCTAAGACTAATGCAGAAATAGAAACAAGAAACAGAGACCTAAGCTTTGAATATTAAACCACTCCTAAGCTTTGAATACCCAAATCTCCTTTATTTTTATTGTCTTGCTAACAGATTCTAACTGACCATATTATCTTCATTTTCCCTCCCCAAAAACTCTTGCTCATATACACATCACCTCTAGTAATCTTCTAAACACCACAATAACCAATTGTAGAGACCTAAGTTGAACTAAACTGCCTCAAGCTTCAACCTATGCCATTCCTTGAATTCCAAAGCTCTTAGCACTATCTTTGCAATGCCAAAACAGTAATATAATCTATTCTGGTTTATGCAATATAATGTAATATGTAGAAACAGAGTATTATCTTTGCAATATAATGTAATAAAAATAAAAATACATTTTATGCAATGCCAAAACAGAGTAACATGTAGAAACAGATAAGGCAAACGAGTAACATGTAGAAATAGAGAAGGCAAACGATAAGCTAACAGAGCAACATAGTGATTTAACAAAACAGAGAACTTAAGGCTAAGCACTAATGCAGAAACAGGAACAGAGACCCTAAGCAGAGAGCCAGAATGCTACATACCGGTATAGACGACGACGACGGTTGTTTCAGAGAACGACGGGGCTCTTCGCGTAGACGACGATGGTGCTTTTCGCGACGACGACGACGACGGCGTGCTTAGGTTTACACTTGTGGAGGCTCAGCGATGAGTTAGGGCAGGAGCTCGTAAATGGAGTGTTTAACTTATGAGGACGACAACGGTCGCATCAGCTAAAGAGGAGGGAAAACAGACTTTCTACGTCGGTTGTTTCAGAGAACCGATGTAAAAAGAACTTTCTACATCGGTTACACTACTCAACCGATGTAGAAAGTCTTACTTTCTACATCGGTTGCTTTATAACCGATGTAGAAAGTTTAATTTTTTTTACAAAAATGCCACCGCCTGTTTTTCTACATCGGTTATAAAGAAACCGATGTAGAAAGTGTCAAATTTATTTACAAAAATGCCACCGCCTTTTTTCTACATCGGTTGGCGAATAACCGACGTAAAATCCTGTTATAAAAAGCTATTTTTCTACCAGTGAATTAAATATAATATAAAATATTAAGAATAGATTTATAAAGATATGATTATTAATGAACTTATTAATAGTTTATTGAATTTTATCCATTAAATTATTGTTAAAAGTAAATTTATTTGTAGTATAATAAATATAATTTTTAAAATAATTATTATAAAAATAACTATTATAATATAATAATATACAATTAAATAATAAAATATTAATATAATTTAATTAAATTTAAAAATAAGAAACTTAACAAAGAGTCAAAATTAGTAAAATTTTATAAAATTATAAATTTAAATTTATATATATATATATATATATATATATATATATATATATATATATATAAGAACTATATTGATGGATGAGTTTGTAAATATTTTTATAAATGCTCTTTAGGCATTTAAATATGCTGGGATCCTTATGTAGGAGTCTAATTAATCTAATTGTTTTTAAAGAACAGATAAATAAATGATCGGATGCGAATTACATTAAAACATTGAGTAAAGAGTTAAATTAGTTCTTAAGTTAGTTATGATATTGTAAATTGGTTTATGATTTAAAAAATGCTTTATTTAGTCCTTCAATTTTTGATCCGTCTTACAAATTTGTCCCTCCGTCAATTTTGATCTGACGATGTGCTGAGTTTAGGGATGGAAGTAGGCCGATCCGAACTAGACTTTGAGTGTTCAAGTCTGGCCTGTTTAAAAATTTTGAGGCCTGAGTTTGGGTCTGTTACCCGTTAAAGGCTTTTTTTTCTGTCAAGGCCTGACCTAATTTAAAGCCTACAAGGCCTGTAAGTCTGTTTAAAAGCCTACATTACAAAAAAATCAATAAATAAACTTAAAGCTTATATAAATAATTAATTAAAAAATCTTGCAAATTTAAAGTTTACAAGATAAAAGAGCCATTAAATAGGTCTATATATATTAATATCATGTAAATAAAATATAAAATAAATATTATATAAATATAATATATTAAAATAAATATAAATATATAATATATAAATATAAATAGGCCCCTGAATAGGTTAAAAAGGCTTTTTTATAAGCCTGGGTCTGGCTTGTTTATCTAAAAAGACTTTTTAACAAGTCTGAGCCTATCTATTTATTAAACAAGCCGAGCTTAACTAGGCTTTAAACGAGCCGAGCCATAGGCCCCTGTCGGACAGCCTTGTTCACTTCCATCCCTAGCTAAGTTGGAACGTTAACTGCTGAGGTGGGTCGTTAAGTGTCACGTAAGTTATTAAAACGATGTCGTTTTTTTTTACAAGTCAATACCTGTTACAAATGCTGAAAAAGACGTCATCTTCTTCACAATGTTCAGAAGTCATTGTTAGGGTTTAGAGAAGGAACATCTTCTTCTTGAAATTGAAACTTCAGAAATTGGTTAAATTGCTTAGTTATTCTTGTCTATTTCTTTGATTACCTGTGGAATGGACAAGGATAAGAAGCCAATTCGGACCTGGAGTTCTGGAACCTTGCAGACTGATAAGAAGGGAAGTGAACATGTAAAATGTTGTTGCAAACTCAAGGCTGTGATAAGGGTTTCTAATTCAGAGAAAAATCCTGGAAAATTATTCTTTGGTTGTCCAAGAATGAAGGTCAGTGGATATTTATTGCAAAATATTTTTTGTTTACCATGATTGTACTTCATCTCTAAAGTTATTAAATAAGTATAAAATGTTTATTTTTAGGTGGAAAAAAGATGTGGATTCTTCCTCTGGTATGATGATGGTGCTGTTCTAGAAAATAATTTTGATGCTGGTTTTGAAGCTACATCTACCATGCAAGTAGGTGTTGATGCAAATGATGAAGAAAATTTGTTGAAGAATCTAGCAAACAAGATTAAGACCTTGGATTTTGAAATTAGGAAACTGAGTATGATAGTCATTTTTTTTTGTGTGGGTTGATTATTTGTCATTTTGGTTGGGATTTTGTAAGAAATTAGGTTGAAAGGTGTATGTGGTGGAGGACCCATTTGCAAGGTGATAACTAAGTGTGTACTAGTTGTAAACACCCAATTAAGTACGAGGCTCCCGGTTGCTAAATTATAAATTAACCCTAATTTAAATAACAAAAAAAATTAAAAAATTAAAAAAATCTAACAAACTCAAAAATTAAAAAGATTAAAAAAATTAAGAATTAAAAAAGATTAAAAATTCAAAATCTGAAAAAATAAAAAATTCAAAATCTGAAAATAATAAAAAATTCAAAATCTGGAAAAATAATAATAAATTAAAATCAAGAAAAAATAATAAAAAATTCAAAATCTGAAATAATTAATTAAAAATTAATATCTGAAATAAAAAAATTAAAATCTGAAAAAATTAACAAAAAAATTAAAATATGGAAATTAAAATAAAAAATTAAAATCTGGGAAAAGAGAAAAAGAAAATAAAAAAATTAAAATAAGGAAAAAGGAAATAAAAAAATTAAAATAAGGAAATAAAAAAAATCTGGAAATTAAAATAAAATAAAATTAAAATCTGGAAAAAGGAAATTAAGAAAAAATTCAAATCTGGAAATTAAAATAAAAATTCAAATCTGGAAATTAAAATAAAAAAATTAAAATCTGGGAAAAGATAAAGAAAATGAAAAAGAAAATTAAAATCTGAAAAGAAAAATTAAAAAGAAAAAGGAAAAATCTGAATAAATGAAAATTAAAAATTTGTAAAAATTGTAAATTAAAATCTAAAAAGAAATTAAAAAAATAATAAAAATCAAAAATCTGAAAAAGAATTGAAGAAAATTAAAAAGAAAGTCTAAAAGATTAAAAAAAGAAGAAGAAAGAAAAATAAAAATCTGAAAAATGAAGAAAAAGTAATAATAATAATAATCCGTAAAAATTAAAAAGAAAAATCAGGAAAATTAAAGAATTAAAAATCTAAAAAACTAAAAAAAATCCAAAAATTAAAAGAAAATAAAAAAGAAAAATTCGAAAGCAAAAGAAAATAGAAAATCTGAAAAAGGAGAGAAAGAAAAGAAAGGTTTGACACATCCCTATGAATAGAGGATTTTTTAAAGGAATTTGGAGAGGGTTCCGAAAAAATTTTCTGAGCGAAGCCACCTCGTAGAATCAGACAAGCAAAGAAGGAAATAGAGAAGAGAAGACTCTTCTGGTGACATTGGAGGGCATTAGGAGAATCGCCGCCGTAGCCGACTGACTTCCCGGCAAGCCAAGCCAAATCCAGCTCCATACAAAGAAAACAACCTCCTGAGCCTGTGAATTTCGCGTCGTCCAGGTTAGTTCTTCTCCTTAACACCACTGGATCGCTACTGGCTTTTGAGCATCCGTAACATAGTCCTCAATATGCACTCGATAATCACGTAGGGACGAAACTTGATTTTTAGTAGTAGCATCTAGAATTTCTGCAATCCAATTGAAAAATTGTCATCAGCCTCCTGTGGCGAGTGAGAAGCATAACTTGAATGCTGAATTAGCTAATAAAATCACCATAATTCGTACGATCCTAACTGAACTAAAGCTCGTAAGAAGCAAATGCTCGAAGGTGCGAGCGAGGTAACCACGGAGACCGCCGCCGATTAACTGAAGAAAGAGATGAGGCCTGAACGACCGGGAATCAGTCGGAGTCTCAGCGTCCTAATCGGCGGGAAGAACGTCTCTGTAAAATAGGACTTCAATTAGCCGTCGGATGCCCTGCTTTGGGACTGAATGGAGCGAGAGAAATGAGGCGAGGAATGACCGGATCGGAGAAGCATAGGAGTTGATCCACGCTTAGAGGTCGCGAAGCCGTTTGCACCACAAGGGAACGTCTCCGGCGGCTATTAATCGAGACCTCCATCGCACTCTGTGTTCGTCCCCCCCTCACAGTCCTTAAGAAAACGGTTGCTGGTTCCCCCCCCCCCCCTCCCCGTGCCGGCGACGCTGATGTTGTCGTCTTCCCTAGACTCGCCATCAACGGATGTTAGATAAGTTAGGGAGGAGGAGGCGAGTGCCCGGGAACGCAGGCACGCATGATCCAGAGCCGAGAAAGATCGTGAGTCGTAGAGGAACGTCGGTCGCAAGAAGGATGGCGAGCTGAGAGACCGTGAAGTCGAGGCTGCCAGGTCGGAGCTTAACAGCGCTCGGTGCCATTCCTGAAACCTCACCATGCCAAAAGCTACGTCGGAGTAGGTCGGAACGCTTCGCTGGAATACCACGCCGGAGCGAGCTTGAACAGAGAAGGTCTGCCTGGTTGAGCCACCCAGGGTCCGTTCCGGTGAGGGGTGGTGCAGCACAGCTACATTGAGGCCAAGCAAATATGGGCAAATTGCAAGTTAGCCGCTCCAATTTCCCGTATTTGCAGATTCACCCCCAGTTTTCCAAATTACAAAATTACCCCTCATCTTTTCCCAAATGACCATTCTGCCCTAGATTTCCAAATTATAGAATTACCCCTCACCTTTTCCCAAATGACCATTCTGCCCCAGATTTCCAAATTACAAAATTACCCCTCACCTTTTCCCAAATGACCATTTTGCCCCAGATTTCCAAATTACAGAATTACCCCTCACCTTTTCCCAAATGACCATTCTGCCCCAGTTTTTCCAAATTACAAAATTACCCTCACCTTTTCCCAAATGACCATTCTGCCCCAGTTTTCCAAATTACAAAATTACCCCTCACCTCTTCCCAAATGACCATTCTGCCCCAATTTTCCAAATTACTAAATTACCCCTCACCCTTTCCCCAAATGACCATTTTGCCCGAAAATTTCAAAATCGCTAATAAATCCCCAAAAATTTCATAATTGATAATAAATCCCTAAAAATTCCATAATTGCTAATAAATCCCCAAAAATTCCATAATTGTTAATAAATCTCCAAAAAATTTCAAAATTGCTAATAAATCCCTAAAAATTCCATAATTGCTAATACTCCCCCGAAGTTCAAACAAAATTTCTTCCTTTTCAAGAATCAAGCTCTTGGTCTAACAGTCGAAATGAATTCTCTCTTTTAACCCTCTTTCAAAAAATAAAATTCCTTTTAAATATTTTGGGATTCTTGATCTCACGCAATGGACTCTAAAGGGGAAACTGGCGGTTCACCTAACGTTTAGTAGTCTGTATAGGCCCCCGTGCTGCCGTAGCCGCCTCGGGTCTTGTGCATGAGTGGACTAAAGGTCTCTTCCAAAAATAAAAACTCCCTATTTCCAATATTTTGGGATTCTTGGTCTCACGCAATGGGCTCTAAAGGGGGAACTGGCGGTTCACCTGCTGTTCAACGTTTAGTAGTCTGTATAGGCCCCCGTGCTGCCATAGCCGCCTCTGGTCTTGTGCATGAGTGGACTAAAGGTCTCTTCCAAAAATGAAAGCTCCCTTTTCAAATATTTTTGGATTCTTGGTCTCACGCGACGGGCTTTAAACGAGGAACTGGCGGTTCACCTGCTTTTCAACGTTTAGTAGTCCGTATAGGTCCCCGTGCTGTCATAGCCGCCTCAGGTCTTGTGCATGAGTGAGCTAAAGGTCCCTCTAAAAAATGAAAATCTTTTCAAAATGTCACCTTTCCTTTAAGCACCTCTGAAGGTCAAGCCTTCAAATAAACCAGAACTACGTAAGCTATGAATTTCCCATTGCACCAGGGAATACGTAGGAGCAGGATCAAGTCCCGTCAGGCTAACCTCCATCAAGTATTTATTTTCACTCTAATTAAAGGGATCAAACCATTTTCAAAATCACACACTCATTTTAAGGGTACCGTTCTTCGGAACGGGCGAGTGGGGTGCCTAACACCTTCCCCACTCGTAACCGACTCCCGAACCTAAATGTCATCCTCGAGTCAGGGTTTTTCCAAATCTTTTCCCTTAAATAAAATTTGGTGGCGACTCCACATTAAATCAATAAATTCTACTTTTTCAAATTTTAGCGAGTTCGTCGTCTCGTCGGAATTACGGTTACGACAGATGGTGACTCCACTGGGGAATTTTAGAGAGTCAAGCCCAACAAAACCGAGTGTGTTTAATTTAGATCCCTCCTTTGTTTATATGCATGTTTTATTTATTGCATGATTTTTTTATCTGTTCTGATTTATTGGTTTGTTTATTATCTGTATAACTCTAGGTTAGACGAACAATAAATTATTGTACATATTTGTGCGATTTCCCCAATTGCAGGTATCCCAAAAATGTACCCTCCATACATTGCATTGCATTTTATCATGAGTGGGGCCCTACACCCGGGTCTGAGTGCTGCCTTGGATTAGAGGGATCTAGTGGTGTCACGCTGGGGCCTACGTCCTGTGTGGCTATCACGAAAATCCCAGCTAGAGTGCGTCCTATTCATAATGCCCAGTAACTAGTGGCTACTTCTACTGTTGTGGCAAGCATTATGGACTGGAACTTGGCTCTAGTGACCTCTACACCTTTAGGATTACAAACCACCTTGGAGAGGTTCATGCATTAAAAGCCCTAGACCTATAGGACAAGTTACCCCTTTAGGACATAAGAAGGGCACACTCTGGTTACTCGACGCCCGTTCTGTAAGCATTTTACTTACCTGCAATAGGGGAAATGGATAGGAATCAAAAAAGGAAAAAAAAAGAAAAGAGAGAAAAAAACTCTAAAAAGAGAAAAAGAGAAAAAGAGAGAAATAAGTAAAAAGCGGGGAAAAGAAAATAATAGGAGAAGAGAGAAGAATGGAAAGAGAAAAAAAGAGAAAAGAAATAGACAAAATAAGGGGAAGGAAGGAAAAGGAGGAAAGAAAAAAGAAGAAAAAAGAGAAAAACTCCAAAAAGATAAAAAAAGAGAAATAAGTGAAAAAGGAAAGAAAAGAGGGCGGTAAAAAGAACCCAACCATATTTATTGCTTTAATTGCATCATGCATTAACTTTATCCATCCCCGAGTCTAACATGCTTGCTTTGTCTTTTTTTGGGGGCCAGATTCTCAGGGACTGTTATAGAAGAGGTGAGATGGAAATTAATATGGAATCCGGGCAGATGAAGAAGAGGAGACGCATCGGGGTCAAGGTGGCAGACCTTGCGAGTTTGGAGGTGCTTGGGAACAAGTTGACAAGTATACAACAGATGTCCTTCTGCAAAAAGTACGACAACATATTGAAGCTATTGAAGGTCCAGGTACAAGAAGTGTCCCTCACAGCCATGGTGCAGTACTACGACCCTCCCCTCTGATGCTTCACATTCCCAGATTTTCAGTTAGCTCCTACCTTGGAGGAGTTCGAACAGATTCTAGATTTACCATTGGAGGGGAGCAGGCCATACCAGCACTTGGAGCATCATTCCACCTTCCGAGTTGCCGCGCAGGCCCTAGGTCTACAGTCCGGCGACCGACTGGCCGATTATCAAACCAAGAGCCTAGTCAAAGGGTTCACCCGGGAGTTCTTGGAGGAATACATGCAACACCTGGCCAACAGTAACCAGTAGGCCGTGTACATGGATGTGCTAGCTCTCACCATTTATAGGCTGGTGCTTTTCCCATATATGGAGGACTTCGTGGATCTAAATGTCGTGGACATATTCTTGGCGAAGAAGAACAAAGCTGAAAACCCCGTCACGGCTTTATTGGAGGACATCTATAGCACACTAAACTTTTGCCATGAGAAGAAGAGAACGAGGTCGATTTGCTTTTTGCCTCTGCTGTACGTGTGGATAATTGCCCACATCTTCAAGAGGAACACAAAGGTACAATGCCCAGTGTCAGATTTGCTATGTTACCAAATAAAGCTCATGGGCAACGATGAATGGTCAGCTCACTTCGCCGGCTTAACTGCGGAGCGGATCAGATGGCAACCCTCATGGCAACAAAGAACCAGCATCATCTATCATTGCAAGGGGTTCCCAAACGTACCTCTCATGGGAGCCAAGGGTTGTATCAACTACAACCCCATACTGGGGCAAAGGCAGCTGGCCTATCCTCTCAAGACACCGTTATCAGACGAGCAAGTGACCTCTTTCTTCTTGAAATATGAACGAGATTTCGCTGATAGTCTCCGGAAAGTTCGAGAAGCTTGGGAGGATGTCACACACAAAGGAAAAGAGCTGGGAGTTCAAAGTTGTGCCGCCAAAGAGGAGTACAAGCAGTGGGTCAGGAACAGGGTACAGCAGATCAAATGCCGTTCAGACCCTCGACCATCCCTTCTGGTAGCCAACCTCCACCCGCGGTGTTCTAAGGCGAGGCTGTAAAGAAGTTGAAAGCACAATTAGAGGCCATGACTAAGAAGAACAGCCAGGTGGAAGAAGAACTCCTAAAGACTCAGCAAGAGTGCGCTGCATTAAAAAGAGAAAAACAGGTGAACAAAACTATCATAGAGAGCGTCCGAGAGCAACAAAAGGGCGAGCGAGAGCACGCCGCCTGGGTTCACTTAAACCTTCAAGCAGCTAATAAGGAGCTTGGGATGAGAGTCTAAGAGAGGGACGTTGCGCTCCAAGAAAACCAGAAGCTGAGAAACGCTGTGCAACAAATGAGGGCTAGACTCCACACGATCAGGGAGGAGAAAAACCAGCTTCTAGCCACAAAGAACAGAATCCAGTTGGAGGCGGATTACGTGATCGAAAAAAGGAACGACCTGCTACAACGAGTGGAAGAGATGAAGAAACAAATCGATGGCTTGTTATAGCATGGCAGAATGAAGTGAACGAAAAAAAGTGGAAGGTCATCGAAGTCATACGAATGCAGCAAAGGGGCATAAGCGATATACAAGATGAGAACAAGTGGTACAAAGATACAACCGACCACTGGACCAAGTGCTTCGACAGGTGGCCAGCCTGGCAAACACCGCAATAGAGGAAGTGCCACAACTGCTCAAGAAGGCTGAAGCGTCGCTACATCCACTCCACATGCCGCCGGAAGTCGACATTTTCATTTAGTTTTGTAAAGATTTAGTCTTAAGAATGAAAAAGTATGTTGTATTAGCGCACCAAGAGGAACAGAGTGTAAAATAAACCCTGTCTCCGATTGAATAAAATGGCTTCGTCTCTGCACATGATTCCATATTAATTTCTATCTCATGCTCGAAGCACAAAGATGCAACCAATTGGCAAGCGATGTTCAAGCGAGATTCTGGTCACCCATATTCATTGTGGACCCAAAATTTATTTTTCTAATTAATTAATTAATTAATTTAACTTTGCGCAGATAACAAAGATTGCGGACTCACGACTTCCCCGACATTCTTATAACACTCGATCAAAGACAAAAATCATGAGTGAGCTAGAGATGCAAAACGAAGAACTGAGAAATGAGGTGGCCGAGCTGAAGGATCAGGTCGTCAAATTGATGAAACTGCTGGAAAAGGGCACAGAGGGGCTTTCGGGGTCTGAGGCACCGGGGGCTGCTACTGCATCGATGCCGCTTCAGGCGGTTGCTGAACAAGAGTAGCCCTATGGGATGCCACCAGGTTACGAACCTTCCTACGGGCTAGGTTCTCAAGGGGTGACTGTTGCTAAAAATCCCAATGCATTTCCGCTCCACATCCCTACCACTCACCAATACCATCCAAATCCCCCTACTGGGCCTCCACACGCAAACCTTACCCCTCACCCTCACCACCTTAATCCACCAACCTACCTTCCTCCTGCCAACACCACCGACTATCCACCACACTCATACCCAACACACATGAACCCGCCACCCTATCCTTACAATACAAACACTTCCTCTGCCTTCCCCCCACATATGAACCCATCATTCCCTCCTCGCATCAATCAGCCAAACATATACCCGCCTCACATCAACCTTGACTACACCCACATGAACACGACTGTCACCAAGGACCTTAATTACTCGGTTCCGATCGCCACCCATCCTGCAAACCCTTACCAACCACACCCCTACGGTCATGCTGCAAGAACCAAGGGACCACACGACGTACCTCACCACACCGGCCAACTGTTAAATGAGCCATTGCCAAGGCCAATCGATCAAGAGGCCCACCACGGAGGGAGATGGAAACACCTGGAGGAGAGAGTCAGGCCATCGAAGGGGGCGGGTATGGAACGGTAGAGGCTTCTGACCTCTGCCTCGTGCCTGATGTCATCATACCTCCCAAATTTAAAACCCCCGAGTTTGAGAAATACAAGGGGACCGGCTGTCCAAAGAGTCACCTGACCATGTATTGCTAGAAGATGGCCTCCCACTCTCACAATGACAAACTGCTCATCCACTGTTTTTAGGATAGTGTGGTTGGAGCAGCGGCCAGCTGGTATACCCAGCTAGAGAGGTCACATATCCGCAGTTGGAAGGATTTGGCTGATGCCTTCCTCAAGCAATATAAGTACAACATGGAGATGGCTCCGGACCAGACTCAGCTGCAGAATATGATGAAGAAGGAAACTGAGCCCTTTAAAGAATACGCCTAGCGGTGGAGGGAACTAGCCACTCAAGTCCAACCACCTCTGTTGGACTGTGAAATGATCAGCACTTTCATTGAGACCCTCCTGGCTCCCTTCTATGGCAAAATGGTGGGCAATGTGTCCGCCAATTTCTCTGACATGGTGCTGATCGGAGAACGCATTGAGAGCAGTTTGCACCGTGGAAAGATTATTCACAACGCCACCGGTGGTCGAACGGGAAGAAACAAGCGAATGACCCGTGGAAAAAGAAAGAGGCTGAAACTCACCATGTCGCAGCAGACCCTAACAGAGCGGCCACAACCCAACCTACCATCATTCCCCAGCTACCAAATGCCATATCAACCACAATTCCAAACATCCCAACATATGGTGGCCGCGGCCCAACCTTCCTATCAACCAACCTACAATCCACCTACTTCATTCCAACCAAACACTCCATTCATGACCCCACCATCACAAACATTTCCTCAACGATCGGCCTTTCCTCCACAACCTACATTCCCTCAACAACCTCCCAGACCGTGGACACCAAACACCAACTCCAACCCACCTCCACAAAAAACAAACAACCAAAGAAAAATGATGCAATTTGATCCAATCCCAATGAGTTACTCAGAGTTGTTTCCCCGTTTGATTCAAAACTCTCTAATTGCACTAGTTTCCATGAATCCACTAGAACCCCCATACCCGAACGGTGGGGCATTCTACTGAGAACTATCTAGCCTTAAAAATTAGGGTCCAGAAGTTAATCAATGCCAAGTGGCTAAACTTTGAAAAAGATGTGCCAAGTGTGGGGAGTAACCCGTTTCCAAACCATGGAGGACTGGGACCATCGATGAATTGCGTCGAGGTGGACGAGGAAGTCTACATGGTCAATGAATCCTCTTTGGGACACATTTCCAAGCCTTGGAAGAGGCGGTGGAAGAGGCGTTGGAAACACATTTCCAAGCCTTGGAAGTCGCTAACGTCACCACCATCAAGGAGGGAGATGTGGTTGACCGGAAGCAGCCCCCCAAGGCCCTCATGATGTGGCCCGGGTGATGTTGAAGAACGGGTTCAAGCCCGGCGATAAACTGGGGCAAAACAACAGCGGCTTATCCCAGCCATTGTCATTGAATAAGAATTGGAGGCGATATGGGCTAGGATATGTGCCCACTGAAGAAGACAGAACGCCAAGGCCCCGGGTCAGGAAGGTCCCTCTGTGCCACATCTCTCAAAGCTTCCGAAGCGCTGGCTTCGAGCATCCCGGCATGATTGCGGCCATCGATGGAAAGAGGCTAATCAATATTGAAGACCTGGTGAGGGCCTGTCCTCCCGGACAAGAACTGAATAATTGGGAAATTTTTGACCTACCTCTGACTTTTACTTCAGTTCAAATGTAATTTTGTAATTATCATATCAAAATTCTGTTTCAAATCATAAAGCATTTTGTATATATTTGTCTGATAAATGATAAATACAGTTGCGTTATTCAAAAATCTTCCCTTACCTCTCCCTAATATGTTCCCCCTGCTAAATATGCGTATCTTATTCTTTCTTTCATACCCCAATTCGCAGATCTGATAAAAAACCGTCTTGCAACGATAGTGCTAGTATTGTATCAGGCGATTTCAATTGTGTTGTCAATCCGGCCGATGACGAGGCAGAGTTTGAATGCGAACCCACCGACGAGATGTTGAGATCGGTGGAACGCGAATCTAAAGTAATCGAACCCCATCAGGAACCTGTGGATCTGATAAATTTGGGGATCGAGGAAAACAGAAGAGAGGTCAAGATAGGCACGCTCATCGTCGGAGACAATCGTGAGTGATTGATCTCGCTCTTACAAGACTATAGAGATATCTTCGCCTTGTCGTATCAAGACATGCTGGGCTTGGATACTTCTATAGTAGAGCACAAGCTGCCTATGAAAGCCGGGTGTGTGCCAGTCAAACAGAAGTTGAGAAGGATGAAATCGGATATGTCCCTGAAAATCCGGGAGGAAGTAAGGAAACAGTTTAACGCCGGCTTCTTGGCCGTTGCAAATTACCCCGAGTGGGTTGCCAATATAGTACCGGTCCCGAAGAAAGATGGAAAGGTCCGGATGTGCGTAGACTACAGAGATCTCAATCGAGCCAGCCCGAAAGATGATTTTCCGCTCCCCCACATCAATGTGCTAGTCGATAACACTGCACAATTCTCCTATTTCTCATTCATGGATGGTTTCTCAGGCTATAATCAGATCAAGATGGCCGAAGAAGATAGAGAAAAGACCACTTTCATTACGACCTGGGGAACCTTTTGCTACAAAGGCATGCCTTTTGGATTGAAAAATGTTGGGGCAACTTATCAAAGGGCCATGGTAACGTTATTCCATGATATGATTTATAAAGAGATAAAAGTCTACGTGGACGACATGATCGCCAAATCTCGGACGGAAGATGATCACCTCACAGACCTCCGAAAGTTGTTTGAGAGGCTGCGAAAGTTCTAGTTGCGGCTGAACCCAGCCAAATGTACCTTCGAGGTCAAATCAGGGAAACTGTTGGACTTGATCGTCAATGAAAGGGGTAGCGAGGTTGATCCCGACAAAGCTCGATCGATCATAGATATGCCAACTCCAAAACTGAAAAGGAGATCCGAGGCTTCTTAGGAAGACTCAATTACATCTCTCGATTTATCTCCCAGTTGACGGCTACATGCGAGCCGATCTTTATGCTTTTGCGCAAGAATCAACCCATTAGTTGGGATGAGGATTGCCAAGAGGCTTTTGAAAAGATCAAATCCTACTTACAGAACCTGCTGGTCGTGGTACCGCCAGTCCTTGGGAGGCCGTTGATATTGTACCTGACGGTGACAAACTAGTCAATGGGTTGTGTGCTCGGTCAACACGATGAATCCGGGAGGAAGGAGCAGGCAATATACTACTTGAGCAAGAAATTTACGAGCTGTGAGACCAAATATTCCCTCTTGGAGCGGACCTGCTGTGCCTTGGCATGGACGGCACACCGCCTAAGACAGTACATGCTGAGTCACACCACGTGGCTAATATCCAGGATGGATCCAATTAAGTACATATTCGAGAAGCCTGCATTGTCGGGGCGGATTGCAAAGTGACAAATGGTGCTTCCGGAATATGATATCTTGTATGTGACCTAGAAATTTGTCAAAGGCAGCGCACTCGTAGAATATTTGGCCCAACAGCCCATAGATGATTACCAGGCTATGCAGCTGGAATTTCCTGACGAGGATTTAATGGCAATCTTTAATGAAGTAGAGAAGGCCGAGGGAGAAAGATGGATGATGTTGTTCGACGACGCGTCCAATATGATGGGCCATGGTATAGGAGTTATACTGATTTCCCCTGAAAGACAATATATACCTATCACCGCCCGACTAGCTTTCGATTGCACCAATAATGTGGCGGAGTATGAAGTTTGTATCTTGGGGATTCAAGATGCGATCGAAGCTAGCGTAAAACACCTAGAGGTCTTTGGTGATTCAGCCTTGGTCATCCACCAGGTCAAAGGAGAGTGGGAGACCAAAGATGCGAAGCTAGTGCCTTATCAGGCTCGCCTCCAAGAATTGCTGGAACACTTCGAGGAGGTCACCTTCTCGCATATACCTCGAGAAGATAATCAGTTGGCTGATGCCCTAGCCACACTATCATCCGCATCCAACATTGCTCTAGACCTACATTTTGTCAAGCATTAAAGGTAGAACCATATGGGAAGCCTTGGTATCACGACATTTGGCAATTCTTGAAAAATAAAGAATACCCCGCCGATGCATCCGAAAATGATAAGAGGACCCTACGAAGACTAGTCGTAGGTTTCTTCCTCAACAAGGAAATTCTGTATAAAAGGAATCACGACATGGTTCTGCTCAGATGTGTAGACACAACAGAGGCCAACAAGATTTTGAAAGAAGTTCATGAAGGGCCCTTCGGTGCTCATGCCAACGGACATGCAATGGCGAGAAAGATTCTCAGAACCGGATATTATTGGTTGACCATGGAGACTGACTATTGCAAACATGTCAAGACCTACCACAAGTGCCAAGTGTGTGCAGATAACGTCCACATGCCGGCCACGTCATTGAATGTACTGTCGTCACCTTGGCCATTTGCTATATGGGGGATGGACGTCATCGGCCTAATCGAGTCCAAAGCATCCAATGGACACCGTTTCATACTGGTGGCCAATGACTACTTTACCAAATGGGTTGAGGCCGCTTCATATGCTAGTGTAACTCGCAATGTAGTGGTCAAATTCATGAAGAGGGAGCTGATATGCCGATACAGACTGCCCAACAAGCTCATCACGGACAATGGCTCCAATCTGAACAATAAGATGATGTCGGAACTATGCGGCCAATTCAAGATCCAACATCATAATTCATCCCCCTATCGACCGAAGATGAACGGAGCGGTCGAGGCAGCCAACAAGAACATCAAAAAGATCATCCAAAAAATGGTGCTCTCGTACAAAGAATGGCATGAAATGCTCCCTTACGCATTACATGCATATCGGACCTCTGTCTACTCCTCTACTAGGGCTACGCCATTCTCACTAGTGTATGGGATGGAAGTCGTACTCCCAATTGAAGTGAAGATCCCTTCGTTGAGAGTTTTGATGGATGCTAAATTGGAAGAAGCCAAATGGGCCCAAACCCGGATGGACCAACTAAACTTAATCGAAGAGAAAAGGTTGGCGGCGATATGCCATGGCCAACTATACCAAAGAAGAATGAAGAAAGCATTCGATAAAAAGGTTCATCCTCAGGAGTTCCAGGAAGGAGATTTGGTGATCAAAAGGTTGTTGCCCGCGCAGAAAGCGTTGCACGGGAAATGGTCTCCAAATTATCACGGACCTTATGTAGTTAAGAAGGCTTTCTCTGGAGGCGCCTTGATCCTGTCCGACATGACGGGAAAGACTTGCCTAACCTTGTCAACTCGGATGCCGTCAAGAGGTATTATGCTTAGAGCAAAAAAGGTCCGCTTGGTCGAAAACCCGAAAGGGTGGCCTAGGCAAAAGTTAGGGCAATTCAAGCATAAAAAGGCCCGCTAGGTTGAAAACTCGTAAGGGCGGCCTAGGCAAAAGTTAGGGAAATTCAAGTATAAAAAGGCCCGTTAGGTCGAAAACCCGCAAGGGCGGCCTAGGCAAAAGTTAGGGCAATTCAAGCAAAAAAGCCCGCTCGGTAGAAAATCCGCAAAGGCGGCCTAGGAAAAAATTAGGGCAATTCAAGCATAAAAAGGCCCGCTAGGTCGAAAACCCGCAAGGGCGGCCTAGGCAAAAGTTAGGGCAATTCAAGCAAAAAAAAAACCCGCTAGGTCGAAAACCCGCAAGGGCGGCCTAGGAAAAAGTTAGGGCGATTCAAGCAGAAAAAAGTCCGCTAGGTCGAGAAACTGTGAAAGCGACCTAGGCAAAAATCAAGGCAAAGCAGCACCGATAAAATGAATAAAGGAGGAGTTGTTGGGAGTCGATCCCTCCAGTTAAGAAAGCTAAAAAAGAGCGACAAGCAGTCTCCGTTCATATTGGGGCAAATCAGCAGTCAAATGACGATCCGATCCTTATGCTGGGGCAAATCAGTGGTCAAACAACGATCTGGTCCTTATACTGGGGAAAAATTGGCAAATATCTGGGGTTCTGAAAAGCGATAAACAGAATTAAGCTCGGTTGCAAGTAAAACAAGGGGTTCAAGACCGGTCTGGGGCAAATCGAATAAACTGGGGCAAAATTTTGCTTCTTCAAAAGCAGGGTTGGCAATACATGAAGACGTCGCCGAAATACAATACTAGCACTAACCGTCTCAAAGGCATCCCGTCGATCAAAATCATACCACCAGACAGTAAAGCATAAAATGACCTGCATCATTTTGGCCATCTTGAGAATTTTCCTACCATATGCAACTGTATTTTGTTTTGTCTAAATGTATATGCAAAATGAAATCATTAAAAATTTTGAATGACAATTACCATTACTGGTGCCGTTCAAAGTCAGAGTATGTTGAAATTTTCTTAATTGCAAGTTCTTACTGATTGAAATCTTATCTTTCAAAAGAATGGCGCTCGCAAAAGATACGCCTGTAAAATCAAGGAAGGAAACAAGCAATTTACGGAGTCTAGCTCACTCTAAAGAATACGATCGGTACTAGAGGAAAGTCGGGACGTCGGAGTCTGCACACAAAGTTGCAAAATTCTCCCCCTCAAGCCTATTAGTAGGCTATCCTTTTGCATTTTAAATTCCGCACTCAGGCCTATGTTGTCAGGCCATTGCATGTTTAAATTTCTGCACCTCCAGCCTATGTTGTCAGGCCATTGCATGTTTAAATTTTTGCACCTCCGACCTATGTTGTCAGACCATTGCATTTTAAATTTCCGCATCCTCGGCCTATGTTGTCAGGCCATTGCATTTTAAATTTCCGCACTCCGGCCTATGTTGTCAGGCCATTGCATGTTTAAATTTCTGCACCTCCGGCCTATGTTGTCAGGCCATTGCATTTTAAATTCCCTCACTCCAGCCTATGTTGTCAGGCCATTGCATGTTTAAATTTCTGCACCTCCGGCCTATGTTGTCAGGCCATTGCATGTTCAAATTTTTGCACCTCCGCCTATGTTGTCAGGTCATTACATGTTTAAATTTCTATACCTCCGGCCTATGTTGTCAGGCCATTGCAGTTTAAATTTCTGCAGCTTCGGCCTATGTTGTCAGGCCATTGCATGTTTAAATTACTGCACCTCCGGCCTATGTTGTCAGGCCATTGCATGTTTGAATTTCTGTAGCTTCGGCCTTTGTTGTCAGGCCATTGCATGTTTAAATTTCTGCACCTCCAGCCTATGTTGTCAGGGCATTGCATGTTTAAATTTCTGCACCTCTGACCTATGTTGTCAGGCCATCGCATGTTTAAATTCCGCACCTTCGGCCTATGTTGTCAAGCCATTGCATGTTTAATTTCCTGCACCCTCGGCCTATGTTGTCAGGCCATTGCATGTCTAAATTTCTGCACCTCCGACCTATGTTGTCAGGCCATTGCATGTTTAAATTCTGCACCCTTGACCTATGTTGTCGGGCCCTTGCATATTTAATTTCCTGCACCCTCGGTTTATGTTGTCAGACCCTTGCATCTTTAATTTTCTACACCCTCGGCCTATGTTGTCAGGTCATTGCATCTTTAATTTCCTGCACCCTTGGCCTATGTTGTCAGGCCACTGCACCTTTAAAACTCAGCACCTCAGCCTATGTCGTCAGGCCCTTGCATCTTTAATTTCCTGCACCCTCGACCTATGTTGTCAGACCATTGCATCTTTAATTCCCTGCACCCTCGGCCTATGTTGTCAGGCCACTGCATCTTTGAAACTTAGCACCTCGGCCTATGTTGTCAGGCCATTGCATCTTTAACTTTCTACACCTTCGGCTTATGTTGTCAGGCCATCACACCTTTAATTTTCCGCACCCTCGGCCTATGTTGTCAGGCCTTTGCATGTTCAAATTTTTGCACCTTCGGCCTATGATGTCAGGCCTCACTCAAATTTACTTCCCTGCATTCCTGGCACCCGTGTCAGGCCGCTGGACTCTCCTCACTTCGCTTTGTCCAAATAAGGTCTACCAAAGCACCCCATCTTTTGCCTATATCACCTCGCTCCGCCTGCACATCAGCAGCGCCCACAACCTAGTTAGACCACGCAAGTAAATCTAGGGCTTCACGAGCCGCCTCAGACATAATGTGTTCACACGTCTTTACTCATTCCCTATCCGGATAATCCAGACAGTCATCTCATATTATTAGGTAGGAAATAAGTAAAGAGGGGCAAACTGTAAACACTCAATTACGTCCGAGGCTCCCAGTCGCTAAATTATCAATTAACCCTAATTTACATAACAAAAAAAATTAACAAATTAAAAAATTAAAAAAATCTAAAAAACTCAAAAATTAAAAAGATTAAAAAAATTAAGAATTCAAAATGATTAAAAATTCAAAATCTGAAAAAATAAAAAATTCAACATCTGAAAATAATAAAAAATTAAAAATCATAAAATAATAAAAAATTGAAAATCTGGAAAATAATAAAAAATTAAAATCAAGAAAAAATAATAAAAAATTCAAAATCTGAAATAATAAAAAATTACAATCTGAAAAAATTAAGAAAAAAATTAAAATCTGGAAATTAAAATAAAAATTCAAATCTGAAATTAAAATAAAAATTCAAGTCTAGAAATTAAAATAAAAAATTAAAATCTGGGAAAAGAGAAAAAGAAAATGAAAAAATTAAAATCTGGAAAAAGGAAATAAAAAAATTTGGAAAAAAGGAAATTTAAGAAAAAATTCAAATCTGGAAATTAAAATAAAAATTCAAATCTGGAAATTAAAATAAAAAAATTAAAATCTAGGAAAAGATAAAGAAATCAAAAAGAAAACTAAAATCTGAAAAGAAAAATTAAAAAGAAAAAGGAAAAATCTGAAAAAAAAATTAAAAATCTATAAAAATTGAAAATTAAAATCTGAAAAGAAATTAAAAAAAAGAATAAAAATTAAAAATCCGAAAAAGAATTAAAGAAAATTAAAAAGAAAGATTGAAAGATTAAAAAAAAAAGAAAGAAAAATAAAAATCTGAAAAATTAAGAAAAAATAATTATAATAAAAATCCGTAAAAATTAAAAAGAAAAATATGGAAAATTAAAGAATTAAAAATCTGAAAAACTAAAAAAAATCCATAAATTAAAAGAAAATAGAAAATAAAAATTTAAAAGAAAAAGAAAATAGAAAATCTTAAAAAGGAGAGAAAGAAAAGAAAGGTTTGACACATCCCTATAAATAGAGGAAAAGGAATTTGGAGAGGGTTCCGAAAAAAATTTGAGCGAAGCCGCCTCGTAGAATCAGACAAGCAAAGAGGGAAATAGAGAAGAGAAGACTAGTCTGGTGACATTAGAGGGCGTTAGGAGAATCGCCGCTGCAGCCGACTGACTTCCCGGCAAGCCAAGCCAAATCCAGCTCCATACAAAGAAAACAACCTCCTGAGCCTGTGAATTTTGCGTCGTCCAGGTTAGTTCTTCTCCTTAACACCACTGGATCACTACTGGCTTTTGAGCATTGGTAACAAAGTCTTCAATATGCACTCGATAATCACATAGGGACGGAACTTGATTTTAGTAGTAGCATCTAGAATTTCTTCAATCCAATTGAAAAATTGTCATCGGCCTCCTGTGGCGAGTGAGAAGCATAACTAGAATGACGAATTAGCCAATAAAATCACCATAATCCGTACGATCCTAACTGAACTAAAGCTCGTAAGAAGAAAATGCTCGAAGGTGCGAGGTAACCACGAAGACCACCACCGATTAACTGAAGAAAGAGATGAGACGTGAACGACCGGGAATCGGTCGGAGTCTCAGCGTCCTAATCCGCAGAAAGAACGTCTTTGTAAAACAGGACTTCAGTTAGCCGTCAGATGCCTTGCTTTGGGACTGAATGAAGCCAGAGAAATGAGGCGAGCAACGACCGGATCGGAGAAGCATAGGAGTTGATCCACGCTTAGAGGTCGCGAAGCCGTTTGCACCACAAGGGAACGTCTCCGGCGACTATTAATTGAGACCTCCATCGCACTCTGTGTTAGTCGCCCCCTCACAGTCCCTAAGAAAGCGATTGCTGGTTCCCCCCCCCCCCCCCCCCCCCCCCGGTGCCGGCGACGCTGACGTCGTCGTCTTCCCTAGACTCGCCATCGACGGATGTTAGGTAAGTTAGGGAGGAGGAGGTGAGCGCCCGGAAACGCAGGCACGCACAATCCAGAGCTGAGGGAGATCGTGAGTCGCAGAGGAACGTCGGTCGCAAGAAGGATGGCGAGCTGACAGACTGCAAAACCGAGGCTGGCCGGTCGGAGCTTAACAGAGCTCTATGCCATTCTTGAAACCTCGCCACGCCGGAAGCTACGTCGGAGCAGGTCGGAACGCTTCGCCGGAGCGAGCTTGAACAGAGAAGGTCTGCCTGGTTGAGCCACCTAGGGTCCGTTCCGGTGAGGGGTGGTGCAGCACAACTACATTGAGGCCAAGCAAATATGGGCAAATTTCAAGTTAGCCCCTCCGATTTCTCATATTTGCAAATTCACCCCCAGTTTTCCAAATTACAAAATTACCCCTCACCTTTTCCCAAATGACCATTCTGCCCCAGATTTCCAAATTACAAAATTACCCCTCACCTTTTCCAAAATGACCATTCTGCCCCAATTTTCCAAATTACAGAATTACCCATCACCTTTTCCAAAATGACCATTCTGTCCCAATTTTCCAAATTACAAAATTACCCCTCACCCTTTTCCCCAAATGACCATTTTGCCCCAAAATTCCAAAATCGCTAATAAATTCCCAAAAAATCCATAAGTGCTAATAAATTCCCAAAAAAATTCAAAATTGCTAATAAATCCCCAAAAATTCCATAATTGCTAATACTCCCCCGAAGTTCAAACAAAATTTCTTCCTTTTCAAGAATCAAGATCTTGCTCTAAGAGTCGAAATGAATTCTCTCTTTTAACCCTCTTTCAAAAAATAAATTCCTTTTAAATATTTTGGGATTCTTGGTCTCACGCAATGAGCTCTAAACGGGGAACTAGCGGTTCACCTGCTGTTCAACGTTTAGTACTCTGTATAGGTCCCTGTGTTGTTATAGCCGCCTCGGGTCTTGTGCATGAGTGGACTAAAGGTCTCTTCCAAAAATAAAAGCTCCCTTTTCAAATATTTTGGGATTCTTGGTCTCACGCGACGAGTTTTAAAAAAGGAACTGGCGGTTCACCTGCTGTTCAACGTTTAGTACTCCGTATAGGCCCCCGTGCTGCCGTAGCCGCCTCGGGTCTTGTGCATGAGTGGGCTAAAGGTCCCTCCAAAAAATGAATATCTTTTCAAAATGTTACCTTTCCTTCAAGCACCTCTGAAGGTCAAGCCTTCAAATAAACCAGAACTAAGTAAGCCTTAAATTTTCCATTGCACCAGGGAATACGTAGGAGCAGGATCAAGTCCCGTCAGGCTCTAAACAAGGAACTGACGGTTCACCTGCTGTTCAACGTTTAGTAGTCCGTATAGGCCCCTCTGCTGCCGTAGCCGCCTCGGGTCTTGTGCATGAGTGGGCTAAAGGTCCCTCCAAAAAATGAAAATCTTTTCAAAATGTCACCTTTCCTTTAAGCACCTCTAAAGGTCAAGCCTTCAAATAAACCAGAACTACGTAAGCCTTAAATTTTCCATTGCACCAGGGAATACGTAGGAGCAGGATCAAGTCCCGTCAGGCTAACCTCCATCAAGTATTTATTTTTACTCTAATTAAAGGGATCAAACCATTTTCAAAATCACACACTCAGTTTAAGGGTACCGTTCTTCGAAACGGGCGAGTGTGGTGCCTAACACCTTCCCCACTCATAACCGACTCCCGAACCTAAATCTCATCCTCGAGTCAGGGTTTTTCCAAATATTTTCCCTTAAATAAAATTTGGTGGCAACTCCACATTAAATCAATAAATTCTACATTTTCAAATTTTAGCGAGTTCTTCGTCTCGCCGGAATTACGGTTGCGACACTAGTTTTCCCTTTTAATTTGTTTAATGTAGAAGTCATTTTATTTCGGATTTTGTTCAAGTTTGGTCAATGTAATGAAGGTACGAGCTTGTACTTGAAAATTATGAAATGAAATGCAATGTAATCCATTTTTTCACATCTTTGTATTATTAGAGTAGAAGAATAGAAAAGAATAATACATTGACTATAGAAGGTAATTGAATTTGATGATAATTGCACACACAAAAGAAGAATAAAAAGTTGTGGCACATTATAATAATGATAGAATTAACATTAAAGGATGAATATACAAGGTAAGCGGGTTTGATCATAATAATCAATCATAATAACCCATAACAAAAATAAACACCATTCATAGGTGACTTACATACAAAAAAAAAAAGATCATAATAATGAGTTCAACTGGTTCTATTACATTAAGAGGTTCAACTCTTTAAATTTAGGGTTGGCATAAAATTTTTAGCCTTAGCATCATCTTCAACATGTGTAGCGGGTTATGTTGCTCGTGGAGATTATCCTTGAATGTCTCTTTGTTCTGCACTTGAGTGTGCTACACTTGATTTTTTGATGGGTAATTTAGGCCTACCAAAGTGTTGATGTTTCTTTGGAGACTCAACTTCAGGTGGTGGTGGTTGTGATTGAGAAATTTCCATCTCATCATGTATAGGCCCTTCACTTTCTCCAGCAGCTCCAGGAAGTACATTAGCAGGCCCAACACTTTGCTCAGCAGGTGTAGAAGGTATATCAGGAGGCCCAACACTTTGCTCAGCAGGTCCAGAAGGAACATGAGTAGGCCCAACTGTTTTTTTAGCAGCTGCAGAAGGTACACCAGCAGGCCCACCTATTGATCCTTCAGTTCCAGAACTAGATCCAGCATATGTAGCAGCATGCCCAACAATTTGCTCTGCAGATCCAGAACCAAGTCCACCATCTATAGCAACATATCCAACAAGGCTTCCACCATGTTATCCAACACCAAGTACAACATCACCAACTGAATGCACTTGTTGGGATTGCAACTGTTCCAGCTTTTGTTGCTTTGCAACAGGACACGTCTGTTTGTTATGGTTAGGTTGTCCACATACCCTGCAATTAAACTCCTTTAACTTTCTTTTTAACTTGTGAGGTTTTCTTGTGGCTTCATTTTGGTTCTTCTTCCTTTTCTTTTTTGGCCTTCCAATTCTCTTTCTTATTTCAGGTGGAATTGGTGGGATCTAGTCAGTAGTATTCCAGTATTCCTTCCCTGGCAATGCCTCAATATGATTTTTATACGTTTCCTGATAAGAAGCCATTGTCAGCCAAGCATGACAATGGTCTTCAAGGCGTTCATTTCTATATACAATTGCAGCAATTGCATGCATACAAGACATACCTGAAATTTATAATAATATGAACATACTTAGCCATGTTACTTGTTGAACATATTAACAAATCAGCACAATGCTTAAGGAATAAACCTGTTAGCGCCTAGAACCTGCAGGTGCATGATTGTGTGCCAAGATTAACAGCAACCTTAGTTGACAACCCCTTACTTCAAATTTATTACCATCATCATCTCCTACAAATATATCATTAACCAAATCCAAGTAAGTTCCAACACTTCAAGTTAAGAAAATAAGTACAAAAAGTAAATTACCTAACCAAGTTTCCCTCCATCTATTACTTTCTTTTTTTTCCTTCTCTAATATACTTTTTTGTACTGGTGGAAGGTGACCAGCATGCCTTGCATGTTTAAGCTTATTTGTAGTAATACTATTGAAAATCACCACCCTGATCTCCTCAAGCATACTTATAATAGGCTTGTCCCTTGGAACCAAAATTTTTGCATTAAATACCTCACAGTTGTTGTTGCATATGTTGTCAACCTTGGACCACGTATCAAAATATGCTTTGGTTCATGAATCTTTGGGTTTTTCAGCCAAATATTCATATGCTTTTGCATTTGTGATCCTTAAGGTATTCATATGCCTTGGGAACTCAATTGGGGTTGTTGCTCTTGCACATTTCCACAATAGAGATCTGAGTTACTTGTCCTTCCACTGCTTAGAAAAGTTCTGCCATGTATGCCATACGCAAGTATTTGTGAGGGGCTCCAAGCATAACCTCCTGTATTGCCTGTTTGATACCCTATGAAACAAATAACGGCAAATTAGTCCCTAACAAATTAAAGATCTTTCAAATTAGTCCTTAATAAATTATCATTTTCCTATTAGTAAACAGATACAAGTCATAAATGCATTTCATGCAAGCCATGCAGATATATTACCTTTTGCATATCAGAAATGAAATTCCATTTATTTTGATTGTAATCACCAATATCCTCATGCAGGTGGGTCAAAAACCAAATCCAATTGTCTTTGTTCTCAATATCAACCACTGCATAAACTATTACTCAAATGTGGTTGTTTTCATCTTGAGCCATAACTGATAATAGTTGGCCACCATAATAACCCTTCAGAAAAGCACCATCTAGACCAATTAAAGGCCTACAACCAACTTTGAAACCCTTTTTACATCCATCAAGACATATATAGAGCCTTCTAAACTCAGGTGGACCCTCAGGTTAGGGTATAGTTTCCATTTTCACTGTTGATCCTGGGTTCTATTTCGAAAGTTCTGCACAGTAATTCCATAATTTAGCATACTGTTCCTTTTCACTTCCCTGGAGAATACCTCCTGCATCTTTCTTAGCTCTCCAAACTTTTGTATCCTCCAGGTGCACACCATATTTTCTTTTAAAGAAGTCAACAATCTCACTGTGTCTCATGTGTTTAACCTTCCTCAACTTTTTAACAAGTTTCCTTGTCACCCAGGCTTGAGTTGCTTGCTTATTTTTGAACACTCTTCCACGACTATGTGTTTCCTTGAATGTTTTTATTTGGAAACAGTGTTGGAATTGTTATAGCTGCAAAATATGGTCCATTCACAAGTCTCCTCTTTACATACATCCCTGACCATTTTCTTATCATTTTTAACCCATCTAATCTCTCTTCCAACTCGTATTGTATACTCTTTAACAGCTTCCTTGAAGGAATATAATGTTGGAAACTCCATCCCAAGTTCTAATTTCACATTACCAAACTTGGCTTCCTCATTAAATTGAGGGTAAACTTCTTTACTGTATGCTTCATCATCAGACTCAAGAGGTGTTCTCAGTTCTTCTGACCTCCAAGATGTTTCTTCCTTAATGTCATCTCTCCCAACTGTTTGTTCTTCACCTTCAGAGGAGTCATCCATTATGATTGTCTTTCCCTTACTTTTCATCTCTTCTCTGGTTTTTGATCCACTACCTTCACCACCCATAACTCTCTTCTTCCTTTTGGCACTCCTAGTCTGGACACCTTCATCACCACTAGGACTAACCTCAACTGTAGATGTCTTTTTCTTTTTACCACTTCTAGTTTGGGTACCTTCATCACCACCACCAGTAACCTCAATTGTACATGTCTTTCTCTTTTTTCGACTCCTAGTTTGGACACCTTCATGACCACCAACAGTATCCTCAATTGTAGACCCTTTCTTCTTTTTTCCACCCCTAATCTGGACAGGTTCAACATCCCTAGCAGTAACCTCTTTTGCAATTTTCTTCTTTTTTTCACTTCTACTCTTCGTACTTTGACTTCCACTAGTACTAACCTTACCCCTGATCCTCTTCCTTGGAGCATTAACCTCAGCATTACTGGTCTTTTTTATATGGACCACTTCCAAATTAGAATCTTCAATAGCAGCCTCACCCAATTTTTCTGTATCCAGATTTGAACCCTCCATATCAACCCTTTCAGCATCACTAAACTCCATATCAGAACCAACCAATTCATCCCCTTCAACATCACCACCCTCACCATCATGCAAATGAGGCCCTTGAACATCAACACCCTCAAACCCAGCCCCTTGTACATCAGCATCCCCCACACCTAAACCTTCCAAATCAGCCCATTCTACATCAGCACCCTTCACATCAGGAAAAACTTCATCAACCTTATCATCACCATCTTCTTCCGGGTGTGAACTTGGTAAAAGCACATGTAGGTCTGCTTCATCGACTTCATCTACGGAATGTTCATAATATATATCAATTGTTCTACCATTTTCCTTTGCTACCTGCACCATTTGTATTAAATCACGATCACATTCCAAACTTCTCAGGCCATCACAAAAACTATGAGAAGGGTCCAACCAGAAAATTTGATTAACATTCCTATAACCCAAAGCTTCAGCAAACTTTCTAAAACTAAATACATCCAGAGTGTCTTCATCGCAATCAGTCCATACTTCAACCTGCCCCCATTTATAACTTCTTCTTTTTCCCATCCTCTTCCACAAAATTTCCGCCATGATGTATACATATTGTTATGTTCTGCATGTACCAATTTCAAAAAACAAACATTACTTTTAAAGAATATGGGACCACATCATATAAACAAACATTTCCACACTTTCATTCACTACCCTCCAAATTTTCCCATTTCCCACAAAACCCTTTTTCCACAAATAAATATAATCTGAATAATGAGGAGGGACCACAAAAAAGCATATCCAAGAAAGTCTATCAATGTAAACCCTAACCATCCCACCAAATTCAAAATATTTGGAAAAGTTTTGTTGTCCAACCTGGTTGTCCATTTTTCTCCAAACGTTCCAGGACGATGCTTCCAGCAATTTAGCCCTAGTTCAGTTGGTTTGTGCAATTCCAGCAATTTCTGCAAACCTGGTTGTCTTGTGAAGGAAGTTCAGTTGGTTTCCTTCTTGAAATCCTTGTTAACGTAACCGTACACGATTTTCCCTCCAATGCTCTTATTTACTAAGTTGCCAAACAAAACGACATCGTTTTATTAACTTAGGTGGCATTTACGTGGTTCTTAACTACCCATCTTAGCACTTCACATTCCAACTCAGCACGTCGTCAGGCCAAAATTGACGGAAGGACTAATTTGCAAGACAGATCAAAAATTGAAGGACTAAATGAAGATTTTTTTTAAATTGAAGACCAATTTGCAATTTCGTAACTAACTTAGAGATTAATTTGACCCTTTACTCTTAAAACATTGGTACATAAATTCGTATACGTAACATGTGACTTTATTAAATTACATTTTTGTTGAATTACTAAGTTTTCTATTCATTTTACAAATTGTTAATAATGAACGAGTATATTTTATTATATTAAACATGATTAAACAAAAAAAATATAATTTTTATAATTAAGAAAAAAGTATTAAAATTAAAATATATAACTTTTATTTATAGAATGTTAAATTTTGAATTTTAAAAATTAAATTTAAATTAAATTATTTAAAATTGTAATAATTTTAAAATTCAATATATTTCTAAAAATAATATTTTTCTATTCCAAAAAATTAAATATATCCAATGCAGAAATAAAAATATAAAAATAAATCTTAAAAATATATTTATTTAAAATAAATATTCAAATTTATATTATAAAAATAAATAAAAGTATGTCCTATCTAAGAAATATTTCAATCTTAAATTATTTTAATATAAAAAAAAGGCTTAATCTATCATATGTTCAAACGAATAAAAGTATTTATGTTCATCTTTAAATTTAAATAGATTTGATTGGACGATAGGAAGTTGCGGTGTTATTTGATTTTCAGTGCCAGTTATTTACTATATATTATATTAGTGACGTGTCTGTCACACTATGTCTAGACTCTTCCATTCAATATTCCAATATCACTGGCACTCTAATTTAGTCACCTCTCTCCTTTCCCTCTCCACAAATTCAATCCCTCCCTCTCTTTCTCCCATTCATTTCTCTTCATCATCATTCTCAGGTACCATTCCTTCTTCCATCTTTTTCTCTCTGTTTCTCTTTCACCCTTGTGTAATTATTTGCCCCAAATGTTTGTTTATTGCTTTTCTTCTTCACAATTCTCTAATTGCTTTATGTTTCTTTTTTCTCTTTTTTTGTTTATTCAGGGCGTTTCGTCTTTTCCTCATCTCCACGTTCCCTTTTGGTTCTTCAAGAATCAAACAACAATGACTCATATCCTTCAATACGGAAAATCTCAATTTTCTATGTTTTTCCTTCTTTTATCTTAATGGATTGTGATGCAACTTAAGTAGTTGCGTTTTGTTTGGAAGATTTTAAATATTCTTCCTTCATTCCAATTGAGAAACTTGCAATTTTCTTTAACTTCCCTTTGTTTCTCTTATTGTGATCCAAATTGAGTGAACACTTACTTTTCTCTTTTGGGGGGTGTTTGGTTTTTTCTTGTTTGTTATTTGTTATTTGTTATGGAGATTCCGTCGTTTGGACTTAACTGAAGCGAACGCGGTAACCAGAGGGAACGAGATCGTGAAAGGGCTCAGGCAAGGGTTGGTGGAAAATCTAAACAATCTAAGGGTGATGGTTTAACCCCTGAACAACGAAGAGAAAGGTGTGCCTTCTTCACTTTCTCTTTTTTGCTATCTCATAATTAGCGTTTTAAATTGAGGTAGCTGTTACAGTGGCGTTATAATCAACCAAAATTGAGAAAATTACTAGCAAATGCCGGCTGTGACTGCTTTATGATTTTAAAAATTGAGAAAATCACCCAAAGTGCCAGTTCCTGGAATAGCTAATGTGATTGTAGTAATTTGAGCTTTGAAGCAGGGTTTTATTTAATTACGGTTGCAGTTATGACACAATCCTTGATACTGCTATAAGTTGTATTTAAATGTGGCTGATACTGCCGCAACTGCAATTGAAGGCTACAATTTAAAACTCTGCTTTGAAGTCCTGATCATAATCTTCATTGTGCCTAACTTTGTGTGTTATTTTCGTGTTCTTCTTTGTGTGCAGGGACGCAAAAGCATTACAGGAGAAAGCGGCGAAAAAAGCAGCTCAGGCTGCTGGAGGGAATAATGCAGGTGGTGGTGGAGGCAAAAAATAGGCAAGAATCATTGACCTGCGGAAGGGGATGTGGACATGAGAAAAATTGTATTGTGTATTCTGATATGGGTTTCAGGTTTAGAGTCATCTGCTTCTGTCATTTAGGTTAAACTAATTGAATAATTGGTGATTCCCGATGTAGGGCATTGTTGTTGGCTTCTGAACCTTTGACCTCTATATAATTTACATTACAATTTATCTGCAGCATGTTGTAATGATCTTTTGATTTCTATCCGATCTTGCTGTCTCTGAATGGATCAAATCTAACTGCATGTTCATTGATTCATATTATAAGTCAAACGTGCTGGAATGAGGAGAGACTTGTTAGATCCTGCATGTTTAATTGGCAGTTAGTTAGAAATGTTAGTTATAGAGATAGGAAGCTGACTGGCTAAGTTAGTTATATAGAACATTCTAAATAATTGGAGGGAAATAATTGTGGGAAGTCTTTCGACTTTGGAATGGAATTTGGGAGGGAGAGTCTAGGTCTCTCAAAACATTTCCAAGAGCTATGTACTATTTTGTATCATAGTACTCGGTAGTGTGCTATTATGGTGTAATGGCCAAGGTTGCAAGTATTGAATGGTGGTGTTTTTGAATAGCAGTTTTTTGGGTGGGTGTTGGGTGGGGTTGGGGGGGGGGGATTGAGATTTCCTTCCCTTTTCAACATTTTGAGAGAAAACTCTGTTTTTCCCTAGCTTTCCACCTTTCATTCTAGTGTCTGATCCCACACCACCCTTCTGTCTGTTTTGTGTGACTCGGCCACTGTTATCCAGCAGGATTTCCAGCATCATCCACCCTGTGTCCTTCTGTTCTGAACTCGAAGCACAACCTTCTCTGTTTTTGTAACATTCTGATTTGTAAGGCCATCAGCCATTGTTCTCATTATCTTGAAGATTCTGATTCTGATTAGGAATTAGGAAATCACTTTTATTGAATGTTTAAGATATAGTGACTTCTGAATTTTGATTACTAAGTATGAAAGGTATTTTAAATTTTTTAGCATGTTTATATGTAATATAATTTTTTTATACCTCATTCATTTACAAGTTCACTATAGCATCCATCCCACTATACGGTATCCATCCCACTGCAGCATTCTTTGGGGCTGGCTACTATGCACCACTATCCAAGATTGATAACTATGTTGTGGATCTTCATTTCCTTATCTAACTGATACAGGTTTAGGAATAAGGTCTTTCAATTTCTTTTACTTAGTCCTATCCTGTTTTATGGATGCCTTAGAAGGGGTCAGCGCCTCCTAATGCCTTTTTGGTTCTAGAGAATCAATGGCAGCAACTAAGAAAGCTCTGAATAACTAGTTGTCACTCTTTTGGATGGTCTAGCGGAAGCTACTTACAAGTTTTGATATTTGAACATGATAATATGTTATTTTTATCCCAAGTTTTATGCTAGAATGTTAATTTATATGGAAAATTAATGCAAATTTGTCTAATATTTTGTCATACTCTATTTTTAAAGTTAGCTGTGTGCTTTTCGGTGCCTCTATCCTCAAGGTTTTTAAGGTGCTTTTCACTTCTGACTAACTATTATGAATTTATGATATTAGAAACCAAATCATTTTAATGAATATTGTTTAACTTTTATAAGTTTATGAATATGTCTTGTAAATGTGGTATGTCCTTCAACTAGGTCTCTGTATAAATTAGGTGTACTCTGGTTTGCCAGATCTCACGAATAGTAGTTTATACTATATCCTTTACCAGTGACTGTGCATATAAGTAAGCATTTTGAAGTATATTGATTTAGGTAGGTGTTTCAAGTTATTAGTTATCATGTTCAATTAGTGATGCTTCTTACAGCATTCACATTTAACGATGTATGTTCGAACAAAGTAATCAAAGGATTTATATGCAGATTTTCTGGATATGTGCCTCAACTTAGCTATTGTTTTATTAAATTAGATACATCAGCTTGCTTGCTTGCTATGGCTGATGTTCATACTATTTTAAGGGATTTGCTAATGAACATGCCCCCGACTGTTGGATTAGCATTTTTAAATAAACTGCTGAGGCAGATGTGTAAAGCTTTATTTTTTGTGTATTAGAGGATGGGATTCTCAGTTTATAATTAAAACATTTCAGAAGTTTGATTGTTCGAGAATTCAAGTCGGTTATACATCACAGGTGTGCGTTTTAAACATAATTTTACTGATTTACTTTACCAATGGTGTGCGGCATACTTTCTTCTCCATATTTTTCGGTTGGGATTGTTTATATTGGCATTTTGAATGGACAAGTCGATATTTTTCGAGCTAGTGGTTGAGTTGTATTACTCGGGTTCTAATCTTCAACAGCCACACATTTGTCTAATTCTTTGATCTATTTAAAAATTTTAAAATATTTAAATTTTTTTTAATATCTAAGTGGTCTAATCTATCCTACACAAATCTCTATTTAAAAATTTAGAATTTAAGATTTACAATATAAATTTTTTTAAAAAATAGATCAAATTTTTTTTATATAAATAATTAATTTTTTTTACTAATTTAATATATTTAAATAAATAATATAGATTTATATTTTATATATTATTTATCTTGTATATTATATTTTATATTTTTATATTATATATTATGATATATAATAAAATAAATAAAATTATAATAAATTTAAATATTTAAATAGATTAAATAAATTTATTTATAAATTTAATTTTAATTATTTATCTAATTTTTTTAAAAAAATTAAATTTATTTATTTATTAAATAAATTAGATTCAATCAAACATTATATAGTTCAGGTCATATTTTTTTCGAACTCATTTTCACTTTTATTAGTGATAGGTTGTATAAAAGAATTCTAATATCTTATATGTGATCTTGTTTATAAAAGAATTATTTATTCTTTTATAATTGTTAATATAAGATAATAAAATTTATTACTTTCTAATATAAAAAAGTTATGTTTGAAAAAGCTAAAAATGCTTCGTTTTAATGCATGGTTGAATTGAAACTTCTCAAATCCAACATAGTATCAACATTTTCTCTTCTGCACACCACTTTGCATGGTCATAATCCTTTGTAAACTATTGGAATCACGATGTGATCCTGCAACTCCAACAATGCTAGTGTTTGTCTTCTCTTGTCACGACAATCTACACTTACACATTTAATTCCACCAAATCCTTACTCTTAGCTATTAGATCAGGTGTGGCCGTACGGTAAGGATATTGTTGGAGGATCCACAACCTTTTTTACTGTTGGAGATGGAGAATCTATTTACTTTTTTTCCATCTTTGTTATTGAAATTTGAAATAAAAGAAATCAACTTCTCTCTATCCCAATAAATGAATAAAATATTGGCTGCTCTATTACTATACTATAACTGCACTTCTGCAATGTCAAAAGGTTGTGATACTTTAATGAGAGAAGTAGTGCACTACACATCATATGCTAACATTGGACATAAACAAATAAATATATTATATAATATTACAATTATATAGTAATGTAATAGATGTAATAATATATATTAACGGTTGGATCAATTATCGATGATTTTTAAATATATAATTCAAATCCAACCGCTTTAACCAACTTTAATTATTTTAATGAATCTGAATTTAGCCAAACCTGGGCCATTTTATTTGTTTAACTAAAATTATAAATTGGGTTCGACGGTTTCAAACAGATAAATTTAAATTGCCTACCCCTAACTGGGTGTTTTGAGGAGTAGAATAGGAAGGTTGCCGGTTGGGCATGTACTAGGGTAGGGGAAACTAAGCAGTCAAGTAATTTGGGTTATTAGGATGAGAATAGATAAGGTTTGAATAAATATTATAATATTTTTATATTTACGTAAAAATTTTGAAGCTCAAATTTATAGTTCTATTGTCAGCCCTTACTATTACATTTTTATGTATTGTTTTAGGGTCAATTTTTTACATCCTATTTTATTATAGAAAATATTATAAGAATTTATTAAATTTGGCAGAAGATTTATTTGATAAGGGACTGACTTTTTTATAGATTTTTTAAGTACTTATGAATCTAGGATTTAACTTTTAACTTTTATGGTTCTTTCTAGGTTAAGGATTCGTAATTACCATCCAATTTTTTACTTTTTTATAAGAATCTTTAGTTAGACATTAAACTTGTATTTTGAACCATATATGTCTACTTTTGAGTAGTCTAATTTAATTTTAATAAATTAAATCTAGATCCCTATTTTTATCCAAGAAAAATCCTATATTTTTCATGTCACTAATTTTACTAGTTTTCTTATGCTAAACTTTATCTTTTTTTATTCAATTGTTTTATTCATGATTCTTAATTTAAGGCCTTACCTTCTTTTCAAAATCTAAGATCTTGTTATCGTCTTCTACCTATCATGTAAGCTTCAATCCTCCCTTCAATATTTCATTATATATATATATATATATATATATATATATATATATTATCACTCTCATAGATACTTGACTTAGAAATTATAGAATTTAATACACAATCTCTGTATAGTAAAGAAATTCCTAATTTCCATACGTTAATTAATTTAATTTAACATCAATATACATTGCCATCATTTTGGACTTATAGTACATTCATAAAAGCTTATATAATCATATTTTCTTGTTTTGCACGCTCTTGTTGATCTTTAGTAAGTTTGTGTTGATCCTTGACATGCTTGTGTTTCTCATCTTTATCATCGTTTAGCAAGGCTATGTTTAAAATGTATGTGGCAATGCTTAACACATGATCCTAAAATTTTACTAAATTTTAGCCTTAACATGACTATCCTAATTCTTGCAAAGAACTAACTCAGAATTTATACAATTTCTTCTTAGCACGGTCTTGCCAAAATCACAAATGTAGAAATTCGTATATTTTTTTCTTGGTCCAACCTTGCTAAAACCAAAAACCTAGAAATTTTTATAATTTGTTTTTAGCACGACCATGCTAAATTTTAGCACAACCTTGTTAAAAAAAATCGCATAAATTCTTATAATTTATTTGTGGCATGGTCATGCTAAATTTCAGCATGGTTATACTAACTTTGAGCACAACTATTCTAAAAGAATGATCCATAAATTCATTTAGTTTTGTTCTTATCATGATCATGTTAACTTTCAGCATGGTCGTTCCTGAGTTCAGCATGACTGTGTTAAATTTTAGCACAGCTGTACTAAAACTTTAGCATACAAAAATGAATAAAATTCACTGAGAAACAACTGTTCTACACTTTGGCACGACAATATTAAATAACACAAGGTCTAAATAATAAATTTGGGGGCATCTAAATACTTCCATTTACTTCTTAACACAATACAAAATATGAAAATACATCAAGAATAAACTTCAGACTATAATAAGCATCAATTCCATTTTTTTTGGAAATTAAATAAAATTCATTTTAGAACCAAGAGAGATCTAGAAATACTTCTAACTTTACTTGAGTCTTAATTCCTTACTTAAAATTATAGTTTGGTATAGTTCTATTTTTTGAATCATATTTGACTTTCAATTTCCTCTTCAAATCGATCAACTTTAACGAGGGTTATTAAGGATTTTCACAAATGAAGTTTTTATTTCTTTTTAAGTGTCTTTCATATATTTTCAATTTTGGAAGGAAAATTTTATTTCTTTCATTCTATTGAAAAATTTTAGAGAAGGGATGTTACATGGGTTGGGGATAGTGGTAGCTTTCATGCTACCCTTTAGCTCCCTCATACTTTGTTTTGAAAAACCTAAATCTTACATTTTTTTCCTAAAAATAATTTTCATCGTTGATATTCTCTTAGTGAAATAAATATTGATATAATCTCTTATCTCATTCTCAAGTTCCTAAGATGCATCTCTTTCTTCATTTAAGGTAACTTTCACTAACTTTAATGTTCTTCCTCATAACTATTTGGTATCCTCTTCTATGATTCACACAAGTCATACTTTCTAAGTTAAATTCTTCTACTATATAGTATCGATTTTTATGATATGTGAAGGATCAAAGAATATACTTTTTAAGTTGGGACATAAGAAATACATTGTAATGATATGATAGAAAAGGAGGTAAGGCTATTTGGTAGGATATTGAACTAACTTTCTTTAGTATTTGATATGAACCAATATATCTAGGACTAAGTTTTTGAGATTTCATCATCCTACAAAGCAAAATTAGAGGTGTAACTCTCAAAAATACATGATCTCCTTCTTGAAATTTAAGAGATTTTTATCATTTGTCAATATAACTTTTCTTCCTATCTTGTGATATCTTCATCTTTTCTTCAATTATCTTGATTTGTTCCATCATCTATTGTACCATCTCTTCTCTTAATATTAAACTCTCTCCTATCTTATACCAATAGGATGGTGTTCTTCACTTTCTCCCATAAAGAGCTTCATAAGGAGTTATACCTATGCTCAAGTGAAAGCTATTAATATAGGTGAATTTGATTAATGGTACGAATTGATCCTAACTTTCATGATATTCCATGATGTAAACCCTCAACTTATTTGTTGGATGAATTGATTTATTCTTGAAGGTCTTGATCATTTGATCGTTCTTCTTGAATTTCTATCAAGGAGTCACTGGTGATTATTAGCTTTCCAAGCATAATAATTGTTGGTTAAAACTCTGTTGCTAGGTTAAGGTGTCGAATTGCTTGGTAAGCTTAATCTCCTTTATCATCATTGCAACGACATGTAATGATTTGAGACTTAATGTTTTAGCTACAATGTTAGGGTGTTGTTTACTTTTAATAAAATATTTTCTATTTTTACTTTTATTTACAAGAGTGCCATCTTTTTTTTATTATTTTTTATTTTCAAAATTTTATACTGAAAAATGAAAATAGAAAATGAAATTAGAAAACAACTATTTTTTAGCTTACATTGTTTTTTGTACAAAATGATAAAAATAGAAAATATAAAATGAAAACAGAAAATGTTTTCTAAAACCAAACACCACCTTACCTTTTTCAGAGTTGTATAAAATTTGAAAATCATAACCCGCGCTAATCTTAACTTATTGACTAACCTAACAAGAGCAATATTTATACAACTATCTCCGTTAATGATGAAAGAAAATGTTTGATTATTGATTGAAACCTTGTGTTGAATATGTTTTCTCCCAGACTTTATTTCCCATATTTGGCTAGACTTCCTAGTAGCATCCTAAGTACTACAAGGTCTCCTTCATATGCATATTCAACCCTGTTATCACTAGATGATGATGAAGATTAGGAATGGTTTGAAAAAGATGATACTAAAGATGAATATTCCTCATTTTTCTTTATGATTGTGGTTTTCTTATTAGAGCATTGAGAGACAGTGTGACTTTTTCCTAAACAGTTAAGACACTTAATAGAGTAAAATGGTTTTGATGCGTGTAAAAAATAAGTGTAAAAATCATATGCCAACTTTTACCCACAAGCAAGTATACCTGTGGGTACATGAAGGAGGTATTTTAGACCCCAGTTTCATTCGTAGAAAGACCATGCTATCAATCTATAGAAGAAGTTCAAATTCCAACTTTTACGCTCACAAAATAAGGGTTTGTGTTTGCAATGTGTAGAAATGAGAATATCAAAGTAAGTTTAAAGGAAAAAAAGAACACGAGTGCGAAGTTATGGATAAACATGAGACTTTAGATACCTTTATGATTCTTTACCTATTTCTACCTCCAAATTTCCTTGTGAATGATTAAACATCAATTTCTAACCATCCATTCTACCATTATTACTATCCAATTATCATGAAATAATAATAATCTTTCCCCTAAGTACTATCTCCAATGATCATGTAAGATAAATAGTTAAGAGGAATAAAAAGTACATTAGATTTGCTAAGTTAATAACTAGTTAGAAGCCTAGAGTTTTTATTGATCTTCTAAAACCTTTAAACTCAACTACCTTATAGTTTCTCCAATTAGGGAATGTTGTAATCACCTAGTTCCCAACCAACTTAGAGATCAACAACAATGGCAAATTCTCATTAATTGATTAAGCATGATAAAGTAATATAATTGGATAAAGAAACATGCAGTCATTTATAATGAAACATCTAATCATTCATAAATAAAATAGGGCTCAGATAGTTCGTCTAGAAGGTTCACCAAAGCCTCATGATTTGGAGGTTAGTCACACGTAGCAATAGAAAACAAATGAGAACAAGATAACCCAATAAAAATATCCATAGACTAATTCTAAGATCAGAAATATAAAAATTGTAGTGCTAACAAGGCTACCAAGAGACTCTGTATGAATTGAAGGATACCATAAAAAGAAATGAAATAAGGATGAAATAATGAGAGAATGAAATGAATTGGATAGAAATGTCTTTGGGGTAGTGTGTGTTTCTTTGAAGGCATATCCTTCCTTTCATAGGAGTGGATTAAGGATGTCTCCTCGTTAACTAGATTGGCCTAAGTTTCTTCTTCAGCGCTCATGGCTACTTTGGATCAACTATAATATCGTTAGGGCTGAAAGGGATCCTTTCCTGGATCAACAGGGATGGCTTGGATCATTTTTTACATCTTTTAAGGTTGGAACGACTGTGCTCAAGTTTGGACGACCATGTTGGCTTCCTTTAAGGGGTATTTTTATCCTTTTGCTTCTCCTTCATCTTTTTATGTCCATTTCCCCTCTTTTTAGCCCAAAATCTACCTAGTTTATGATTCTCTATTTGTGTGACCATTCTTGAAGAAATAAGAAAGTTAGGTAGGGTTACGATTGAATAATCATTAATCGCACAATAATTATAGCTAATTTCATATAGATAAATCAACAAAATGATGGTTTATCAAGTTTCTTTTTCTTTTTCATAGTTTGTGGAACTTGAGGGTTGCATGGATTTTGAGGACCGAGTCCTTGTTCTTTTTTGGTTGGTCAAAAGTGGATTTCCTTTTTAATTCCTTCCAATTGGAGGAGTATCTATTTGAATAGTTTTTCTTCTCCTTTCTTTGGAGTTATTTTTCTATTTATAGGGCTTGGGGGTAGAGCTCATTCAAGTTCCTGTACTGATGTAACTTTATACATCCCTAACTTTTACATTAAGCCCATCAAGGAACCTATTCATTCTAGCCTCTTCATCTTCTTCCACATTGGCTCTTATAACGACTATTTTCTTCTCCTTATAATAACCATCTACACTTTTATTTCCTAGATATAAGCTTTAAACCTTATTGTGTAGTTCTTTAAGATAGTATGGAGGGACATACCTATTCCTTAGGATGGTCTTCATTTTGTCCCAAGAATCTATATGGTGAAACCTTACCCTTTTTTTTAGTCAATTTATCTCACCAAATTAAAGCATAATCCAAGAGTTCCAAGGCAACCAACTTCTCCTTTATTTCCTTCTTAACATTGTAAAATTGAAATAATTGATCCACTTTTAACTCCCACTCCAAGTATACTTTTGGGGTCATTCAACCCTTGAAACTTAAGCATTTTTATCTTGACTAATCTATGTTGGTCATCCATGGATCTTTTATGCTAGTTATTTCGTATATCCCTTGAACCTTCCTTAGACCTTGAGTTTCTATGCCTATTTCTTGAACCATTTCTAATCCTTACAATTAATCCTATGTTTTCTTTTGATTGATTTCTAGTTCTTAAATGGGCCTATGTCTTTTCCTTTCACCACCATGATTCTTATCCCTAGGACAATAATATAAGTTAAGTTCCTCTTGAGATGTTTCTTTCTTAGGTAACTTTTCTCCACAATGATTATCCCTCCATTGGTTAGAACTTCTAGGATCCCTAGTCCTTCTCCTATTAGGTGAAGCTCTATCTTTCTTACGCTCTTATAATTTTTCCTCATATTTTCACCAAATCTTTCAAACATTGAAGTATGTTGGCTAAGGGCTTCCATTTGGATTCTATTTGTTCCTCAGTGGTTAAAGAGTGCTTAATTACTCATTCCTTCTCCACATACGTTTTGAGATTTGAAAGAAAATAATTGCACAACAACTATGTTCACAAAAACTAATCAAACAATCAACTAGCATCCAATATTTATGACTTTAACATACAATAAATCAATCAATTAGAAATTTCATTAACCACCTAAAACCTTTAATAATGTCCAATAGATTCCAAAGTTCAATGTTCAAGAATCAATATTAAAACATTAGCTAGGGATTTTAGAAGTTATCAAGCTCCTTTCAATATCACAATCACAAATCACAAGTTACTAAAATATAATTAATTCAACAAAAAAAAAAAACAAGTAGCATCCCCTTGTTACTCCAAACATGAACAAGATACCCAAATTAGTTAATATCCTTCACCAATTAAGTCCCAAAAGTTCAAAATCCTTATACAAGCATGGTATAAATCAAAATTACAATGAAACTTTAACCTACTAACAGACTAGCCAGATATGGGTCAATATTACAAATAAAAACCTAATACAACGTTTCTACAATCCTTCCAACACTTGATAATATAATGAAAACCTTGAGTTAATAATATAATGAAAAATTAATTGAACATAGTCTACAAGAAATCCTTCCTACACTTGCTTCTTCAAAACTCCAAAATTTGGTCATTTCTTCAAGAATTTCACTCAAGTACTTCCAATTCAAAGTGTTACATAATGAAAAATGTTAGAGGAAACAAAATTCAAATATTATTTAGAAAATCATCTCCACTTTTCTTAGTGTTTGTAGCCCAAGTTTTTCTATCATATTTACTATCAAGTAGACTTTTATGCAAATGTGTCTCTCTTGGCTTTTTCCATTCCTCTTGAGATCCCTATTTTTTTTAGTTCATACAAGATCCAAGAATTCATTTCCTTAAGTAATGATTTCCTTTTGATATTATCATTGCAACCATTGTCAATCTTATTGTTAGAAATTGAGTTTCGACCTAATTCAAATGGCTTATAAGGTAGGATTGTCCATACCTTATATATAATTAGTTGGACATATCTCTAGTTAAGGTGGGAATATAACACATTCCCTCACGCACAAGATTGGATATCTATAACATGAAGTTTGTAGGATTGGACATCTACAGATGTACCAATTGCAGGACTGGACATCTGCATATGTCCCAATCACAGGTCTAGGACTAACTCTGATATCATTTTAGAAATTGGATTTAGGCCTAACTTAACTCCAAAAGATAGCTCATAAGATGAGCATTATCCTAACCTTATATACACTTGGTTGGTCACATTTCTAGTTAATGTGAGACTTTAACATTTATGAAGAAGCCATGAGAAAGAAAAAATCAAGGAAAAAACCTTAGAAAAATCTAAAAGAAAAGCATTTAAGGTTAATTTAGAAAAGCAAAAATGAAATTAGGAGTGAAGTGTGTGATAAAATTTAGGAATCAAAGAAGATAATAAATAATTAAAGAATGATTGGAAATAGTAAAAAGGATAAATAATATCAGAACTTACCAACAAATTTTGAAATCTAGATCTATGCAACACAAGCACCTGAATTAAAGAGAATAGAAAAATAGTAAAGGAGTTTCTTACAATTGAAATGAAATTATTATAAGAGTTATGAAACAAAATTTACGTGAAATTAAAATGGAAAGAATACGTGCATCCTTTTTTTATATTTTATATTCTACTTTTTACTTTTTCTTTCTCCTACTTAGTCCTTCCATTTTGAAAATTGCAACTAAGTTCTTTTAAATTTTCTATCCAACCCTTTTTCCTTTTTAAAAATTTTTGTTTTAATTCTATACTTGATTTTTTATTTTACACATTTCTCATAAAACTTGTAATATCTAGCAAAATTTGCACAAGAAAAACTCATGAATAATTCAAGAACATAATGCATATTTATTGAATTTGCTAGAAATGTTTAAAAAATCATTTGTAGATAATGAAATAGATCCACGTCATCCAATTTTCATAAAAAATATATACATAAGTTAAATAGATCTAAACTTAAAACTAGAGATCTATATTTATTTTTAGTTGAAATTGTCATTCATAACTTATTTATACTAGAAATTACCATATATTTAGCTCAATGACTAATCATCATTTGTAATTTCATTAGTTGAAATTAAATTTAAATAAAGTAACATATTGTTGCAATCATAATTATAACGAGATGACGAACTCACTAAAATTTTTGAAAGAATTTAATTGATTAGTGGAGTCACCACGAAATTTTTATTTGAGGGAAAACTATTTGGAAGAAACCCTAACTTAACGAAGAATCTAGGTTCGGGAGTCGGTTACGAATAGGGAAGGTGTTAGGCACCCTACTCGCTCGTTTTGAAGAACAATACCCTTAAACTAAGTGTGTGATTTGATATTTTGAAAATTGTTTGATCCCTTTGGTTTAAAATAAATAGCTTTGTTTGAAAATAGCCTGACAGGACTTGATCTTACTCCTATGTATTCCCTGGTGCAATGAGAAATTCAAGGCTACGTAGTTCTGGTTTGAAGGCTTGACCTTCGGAGGTAAAAAGAATTTGAAAGATGATTTAAAAGAATTTTCAATATTTTGAAAGAATCTTTAGTCTACATATGCATAGGGTCGAAGACAGCTAAGGCTGCACTAGGACCCATATGGATTTCTAAATATTGAACAACTGAGAAGGCCACCAGTTCGTATTTAGAGCCCATTGCGTTAGACTTGGGATTCCCAAACGATGTTTTTGAAATATTTTATTATTTAAAAGGGATTCTTAGTTTTGGGAAATATTTTATTATTTAAAAGGGATTCTTAGTTCATATATGCACAGGGTCCAAGACAACTAAGCTGCACTGGGACCCATATGAATCTCTAAATATCGAACAGCAAAGTAAGCCACCAGTTCATATTTGAAGTTCATTGCACGAGACTTCGGATTCCCCAAAATATGCTTTTAAATTTATAAAAATTTATTTCGAAGACGATTAAGCTGTTTTGAATGAGTTGAGCTTGGTGCTTGACTCAAATTAGCCAAAAAAATTGGGCTTGACCCAAATTAGAGAAAACTTGATTTCAAATTAAAAGGAATTTAGGCTTGGCCCCATATAAAAAATAAATTAGGTTTTTTAAAAAGAATTAGGCTTAACTCGAAAAAGGATTTGAAAATTAAAACAAAGAATCGGGCTTAACCCATATTAAATTGAAATTAATTGCTTAAGCGCTTGAATTAGAATTATCATTGATTTTGGACTCAATTAGTATGACCCAACTAAAAAGGTGGTTGACCTGATTTTAGATAGGCCCAAAGTACGGCCCATTTGTACTGAGCTTCGCTGCCATATATTGCATGGCAGTAGCGGAGTTTCTCTCATTTATAGTAAGTATGACTCGATGAAAAGTAAGCGTGACCCAATGGTAACCCGATTTATGGCCCATTATAGTTATGTAATTAGGTAGCAACATTTGGCTCAATTGTCATAGCCTAATTGAAGGCATCGACCCATTTGAAAATTTTCCAACGCGGCTTCACGTATCAGGACCTCAATTAGCTTAGCAACCAAATTCATGTGTAACTAGGTAGCAGCATTTGGCTCAATTTTCAAGGAAACTAGGCTAAATCATTAGCACGTGCTTAAAATATGCATGCATGTACTTTTCCTTTTTTATGTTAAAAACTCCAGATTAGTTTCTGCTTTGTATCACTATTAGGCAAGTAATGGCTTGCAACCCCAGGAACATTATACTGGTTGAGGTTATCTACCATATGTGGCGCCTGACAGCCATTTGAGCAACTGGCAGAGAAAGAAGGCCAACAAAGTCTTGAAAGCTACATAGCCTTTTATTCTAGAACATCCAAGTCCTTCTTTAATTTTTTAAATTGTTGCATTCTCCCTTCGTATGATGTCTTTTGATTCAGCAACCCTCTTGCAATTGGCAACCTCATAAGAGTTCAACAGGGTGGCGCTCTAGTGTTTGTGAAGCCACTAACATATTTCAACGTCATTTGTTATTGAATCAGTAATTTTCCAATCACATATCGCTTTCATGCACCAATGGTGATCCTAAGGGACTTGGATGCATACTAGCCATCTCATGAAGTTTCTATGGCATCCCTTTACAGAACATTACCCCATTATTTGGAGGTTTCTTTGCTTGTCCAAAATCTTGGCCATCTGGTTCCATGTAGGGTGGAGCTTAGCAGGTAAATCAATTGCATGGGGCTTAAGCTCTCAACACTCCATCCTGCTGGATTCTTTGTTAGGGACACACAATGCTGCTATCTATATACGTTAACCATCGAGAGTATTGCACCAAAGGGAACACCCGCAGTATTGGCAATGACATGCATGGGACTAAACAAGTAATGGGACCTTTATTCCTAGTGTGAACCGACTAGACAAGTGACAATAGCCATCACTGAAGATCACTTTGGCACTAAAGCCGATTCTGATAGAATTTGATGCAACCGATTAGAAATGACAATACATATATGAAGCATGGATGAAGAATGCAAAGCGATCCAGCCACAACTCATTGATATATAGAAATGCGTTGTGTGGCTACTTCCTTTGCAGTCCCCAACGTCTTAAACCCACTGAACATCATCACTAAAGAGTTCCTATTCCACCTCATCAACACCACGAACTACTTTCTTACCTTTGAACTCTCTTAGGACCTCTTTTAGCTTACCAGATGTGGAAGGAAATAACTTAGGTTCGAGAACGAAGCCATTAGCGGACCAAAAGAATTAACTCTGCAATTGACTAAGTCATTCCTCAGCTTTCCTTGATTTCATCTCACCATTGTCCATACCATGTGCAAACAGACTGCCTTGGTAACCAAGACTTCCATCAATATATTGGTCACAGTATGAATGGGTTGTTCGCAGATAACTTGTTAAAGAATGAACAGAGACCATCAAAATCGGACTTTGAATCAAATCCTGAATTGCCAAGCCAGCAGTATCATCTTCTTGTATAATTCACCGCTTACTTATCGGTGCTCATGACATTTGAACAAACCTTCTTCATCATATTTTATAAACCGACTTTTCTCGATTTACATTGTGAACAGATGTCGCAACCGTAATTCTGACCAGACAGCAAACTCGCTAAGATTTTGAAAATGGAATTTTGATATTAATGTGGAGCCGCCACCAAATTTTTATTTAAGGGAAAAAGATTTGGAAAAACCCTAACTCGAGGATGAGATTTAGGTTCGGGAGTCGGTTACGAGTGGGGAAGGTGTTAGGCACCCCATTTGCCCGTTCCGAAGAATGGTACCCTTAAACTGAGTGTGTGATTATTTGAAAATGGTTTGATCCTTTTAATTAGAGTGAAAATAAATACTTGATGGAGGTTAGCCTGACAGGACTTGATCCTGCTGCTACTTATTCCCCGGTGCAATGCGAAACTCAAAGCTTACGTAGTTCTGGTGTGTGAAGGCTTGACCTTCGAAAAGTGCTTGAGAAAAGAGTATTTTAAAGATTTCATTTTTTCAATAAAGTTTTATCTTTGGGAGGGATCTTTGGTCCACTCATGCACAAGGCCCGAGGCGGCTAAGGCAGCACGGGGACCTATACGAACTACCAAATGTTGAACAACAGGTGAACTGCCAATTCCCTATTTAGAGCCCATTGCGTGAGACCTAGAATCCCAAAATATTAGAAAAAGATTTTTAAAGTTTTTTGAAAATAAATAATTTGCAAATGATATTGATCCTTGAGTAAAAGAAAACTTGAATTTAAGAGAAGAGTTTCATTTTGAGTTTTGAGGTAATTGGAGTTGAAATGGGATTTTGGTGCAATTTTGTAAATATTAGAAATTTTGGGGTAATTATTAGAAATTTTGGAATTTATCTAGCAATTATGAAATTTTTATGAATTTATTTAAAATTATAGGATTTTTATGAATTTTAGGATTTATAGAATTTTTATGACTTTTTATGGATTTGTAGAATTTTTATGAATTATTTATTAATTATAGGATTTTTCCAGGGGAAGAATATGGATTAATCAAATTCCCTAAGGGTAACTTGGTACTGGACTTGGGACAGACTGGACATTGAGGGAATTCTCCAGGGGGGAAAGTTCGAAGGGCAGAATTGTCATTAACACAGCAGGGGCCTGTTGGGAATTTTGGAATTTGACAGGGGCAGTGTAGTAATTAGGCTTTTAAGGCTCGAGTTATTAAAATGGAAGAATTGCCCTCAGGCAGTTTCGAACCCCCTCCTGCGGGTTTAGGTGAAATGCTCACCCACTTGAGCTATTCACTCCATGTTCTATGTTTCACACAACCATTATGAAGACCCATATCCAAGACACCTGCTCCTTTTTATTAATGCTTATTAGAGCCTTCCTTGCAGGAATCGATCCTAGGACTTAGAGAAGGTATATAGGGCACTCAACCATCTGAGCTACCCACCCCCTTTTGACATATACTCCTTACCTTTGAGATTAAACCAGTGACCGGGAATTGAGCCAGTTTTTCATTATAAGAGTTGCATGGGTTTGTCGCATGGGCTCGTATGGTGTCATTATGTGACTTCAAGGTACTGAGGTATATCTCCTAGGCCTTCTGCACAGGCGATCTGGATGAGTGGCGAAGGCTGCCCCAGGGGTCATTCCTTAGAAGTCCTACAGCACCACTTCATTCGTAAACGTCTTAAGGGCTTTGAAGGGAGGTCTTTAAGTATCTTGCTACTGTGAAGGCATATGAGGTAACCCTTAGAGCACCAGTTTTTCTACTTGCTCATACCTGATGGTCCTCGAGTAGAGGCGTTGCTGTACCTAGTAATGGACCAAGGGCGGCCTCACCTATTACTGGGTCCAAATCAGAGGGAGTGTGCCTAGCCCTCCCGAATGGAGAACGAGTGATCTGGCTTGGCTTCAATATAGCTTAATTGCTGTTCCCTAATTACAGCTCGGTCTGCATCGTAAAATAAGCTAAGAGGACCATGCGTGGGGATTGAAACTGGAACATTGTGGTCGCACCCGCTCACATAACTACCAAACTGGGTTAATAGTCTAGGTTAAATAGCCCTGAACATTGACTTAATTAAGCCTGAAGGACCGGCCCAATTTTATGCAAAGGACATGTTCCCATGTGTACGTCAATCTCTAATTCAAGGCCTGATGGTTCTACCCATACTTTATGGTGTTTTTGCATGTCCATGTCTTTAAGGGTAAGGACCTTATTACTATGATGATGGAGCGGCACAAAGAGAGTCATATGCATGTATTTACATTACTCAGAATTCAGCCTTGCTCTTTCACACTTGAAAGGAGTTATTCTTCGATGTTCAGGCCTTGAGAACTTGACTAACTCAGAATTTCTCAGGGGACGAAACTTGCGTATGGCTTGGATGGCTTCAATAAACTGGGTGGACTTTCAAGATATGGGGCAAGGGGCATTAACTGGACGTGGGGGTACGCATGCATGTATTCCTACCCATAGGAATTTCAAATTTTGGGCGATACTCAGGTTGAAGACCCAAACGAAATCTTGGATGCTCTGTTTTTAGTCTCCCTCCAAGTTTCGCTTATTTCTTTGATTGAACTAGAAACTGTAGGGGAAGTTGAAGACGTATTCGACGATTATGGAGGCCCCTGGGGAGTGATTTCTGGGCATGACTAATGGTTAGCATTATCCTAAGGGTTTAACTACCTAAATTCCCTAGATCTTCTACGGGGACGCTTATAGTTCCTCTAATTTGAAGGATTCGGGGTGCTTCTGGAGTGCACTCCATCGGACCAGGGGATCGAGAATTCTTTGCTACACAGGCCGAATTTCATTCACATGGTTCTAAATTACTTCTTTTACATGATTATGCGGCATAGATAGGCGACTATGGGTCCAAGAAATGCAAGAATCAGACGGAAATGAAATGAATTAGATGAATTCTAACCTGGATTGCAGGGACCGCAAGATTATCTTCTTTGTTTAGACGGTGCGATTCAAGAGCTTGCTCCCTTGTTCTTGATTCTTCTCGAGGATTTTCCTTTCTCCTTCCAAAAACCAAAAGGATCGAACCCCAAAACCTTTCTCTGCTGCTTTTTCTCTCAATTTTCCCAAAAGTGAGTAAAAGCCAAAGAACCCCCCAAAACCTCTTTCTACTGAGCTTTTTATAACCATCAGAATCACCTTTTCTGATTTTGATTTTTCCTTCTTTTTTGATTTTGAAAAATACCTTATTTTATTTTATTTTTCTTTTAATTTTTTATTTCTAATTTCTGATTTTAGTTTTTAGATTTTATATTTTTTAATTTTTTCTTTTTATTTAATTTCTTGATTTCTTGGTTTTTACTTTCTCATGGATATTTATTTATTTTTTCCTTTTTCTCTTGCTTACCTTGATTTCCATCTTTTCTCCTATTTTCTGTTTAATTATGTTTCCTTATGTATTTTGAATTTCTTGGAATTTTTAATTTCAGTTTATCGGTTAATTACCTTAAAATGAGCCTCAGACATAATTGAGTGTTTACAATAGAGCATTCCAATTTTGATCCAAAGGCATGAACATTTGGAAAGGGGACCACAGTTGCATGCACCCATGGCCCTAGCTAATAATGGAATCACTAATTTCTCTCTTGCCCACTCCACTGTAGGCATGGAAGCTAGACCATACTTTTCTGATGGATGAAAGGGTGTCACTAGAAGCATGCCAACCTCGGTTGTCTTTAATGTTATAGTCACATATCTGAACTTGAAATTTTGATTCCTCACAAGTTGGAGTTCCAATTCAAAGAGTCAATCCGATGAGTAGAGTTTGGTGAGGACAAATTATGATATTGGAATATTGACTCCTATAGCTGCCAAAAAAGGATGAAAGTGTCATTCTCTCATTGAATAATGTGGAATGGCAGTATGGTCCGATTAGATTAAACTACCCCATTTAGGTTACCCATCCACTCAAATTGCCCTTCAAATACCAAGCTTTGGCATTTACTTTTCACCAGAAAAACAGAAAGCAAGCCAAGCAAGTACTAGAAGTGATTCACATTCTTACATACTTACACCATGGTTAAGTGCATTCCTTATTGCATGGAGACGCTAAAGTCATGAACGTAGGACTAGGCCCCGTGTACCGACATTACTTTACAGGCTTGGACTTGACTAGAATCGCACATAAAGGTAAGCCCCATATGAATTCCAAACCAGTACAAAGAGTCTACCTTGTTGATTCCAATATTCCTCACGGTAGTTAAAGCCAATCACATATTTGGTTTATATCTGCATGAGGCACACCTCAATTGCCTGCCACGTTCGTGAGGGTCAGCCGCCCTATCTCATCGACGTAGCCAAAGGCATGGATATCCCTACAGGGACGATTACTCAATGCCGACAAAGCCTGCTCGGCGCGAACCATTGGTGTTGGCTTTAGCCCCGACCAAGCCCTCGCTTGGGACTTCTTCCCTCCATTCCACAGGTTCGTCATAGTTGCTGTCATTGGTGTTGTCGTTGCATTATCCCGACAAAATCTACAAACATTGAGCCTCAAGAAATCCGTTGAACTAAGGGGCCCGATGTTATCAAGCATGTAGCAGAAGCTCGATAATTTTTGCGATCTGGTTAACAGTTCTATAGAACACTCCACTACCGTAATCAGTGAGCCATTCACCAATGATAGAGAGCTACAATTAAATTAAGCTTTTGACCCAAGAAAATTAAGTTTGTTGACTATCTTAACTCTGCCTAATTTTGAGAGACCTTTTGAGATAGAGTGTAATACCTCCAATGTAGGGATTAGAGAGGTATTGCTCTAAGAAGGGCACCCCATTGCCTACTTTAGTGAAAATATGAAAGAAAGAGCCTAAATTATCTCATTTATGATAAATAGTTTTATGCTCTCATCCGGGCCCTACACACTTAGCAACATTACTTGTTGTCTAAGGAATTTGTCATTGATAGTGACCATGATTTATTAAAATATCATAAGGACCAAGGTAAGTTAAACAAAAGACATGCTAAGTAGGTATAATTCCTTGAACAATTCCCCTATGTCATAAAACATAAGAAGAGAGATAGTAATAAAGTAGAAAATGCCCTCTCAAGGAGGCACACCTTGCTTACCTCCCTAAGTGATAAACTACTAGAGAGCTCTTCAAGGATCTATATGATAGGGATATAGAGTTTGTGAAACTCTATCGGGATTGTGCTCATAAAGTGTATAATGAGTATTTTAGGCACTAGGATCTCGTCTTTAGACATAATCACTTACATGTGCCTAATTGTTCCATGAGATATCTTTTTCTTCAGGAGTTTCATGAAGGAGATTGATGGGATACTTTGGTACCTAGAAATCCCTGGCCATTCTGAAATAAAACTTCTTTTGGCCTTATATTGACAAGGATGTGTAGAAATATCTCCAAAGGTGCATTATCTACAAACAGGCCAAATCTATTGCTAAACCCCATAGCCTGTACACCCTATGCCTATACCTGACTCCCCTTGGGTAGATATTAATATGGAATTTGTCCTAAGGCTACCCAGAACCCCAAGGGGAATGGATTCCATCTTTGTGCTAGTGGACCATTTTAGTAAGATGGCTCATTTCATCCCTTTCCGTAAGGTGGATGATGCTAGTTTTGTAACCAAACTCTTCTTCCAGGAATTAGTAAGGCTACATGGCATTCTTAGGAGTATTGTGTCTGATAGAGACATTAAGTTCCTTAACCACTTTTGGCATACCCTCTGGGGTAAACTTGGGACTAAATTCCTTTTCTTCATCACTTGTCATCCCTAAAATGATGGCCAAACTAAAGTGATGAATAGGACACTTTCCATCCTTCTTAGGGAAATGGTAGGTAAGAATCTCAAAACCTAGGAGGAGTGTTTTCCCTATGTTGAGTTTTCCTACAACAGGGCACCACACTTTACCCTCCAAACACTCCCTTTTTAAGGTAATGTATGGGTTTAACCCCCTCACACCTGTAGATCTATCATCTATCCCTGACCTAGATAGCTATCATAGTAAGGATGGAGCCCAAAATGTTAAGTTTGTTCAATAGCTCCATGCCAAAGTCAAAGCCATTATAGAAAACAAGATGGCACATTATGCTAGGATAACATAACAAAGGTTGAAAGAAAGTTCTCTTTGAACATGGAGATTGAGTTTGGCTGCACGTTTGTAAGAAGAGATTCCCTTCTCTTAGGAAATCTAAATTACAACCATGGGTTGATGGCCCTTTTCCATGTTCTATAGGGACTAGGCCTTAATCCCATCGCCTCGATTTACTTGGAGATTATGGCGTAAGTGATACAATGTGTCTAATCTCTCTCCTGTTGCTGCAAGAACAGATGGATAGGACTCTTATTCGAGGACGAATGCGCTCCAAGAGGGAGGAGTTGATGCAGAGGCATCCTTAGAGATATCTGGACCTACAATAGAGCACTTCTACTCTTTAGGTGGGATCCTTAGGCCTATTACCAGGGCTAGGGCCAAGAAGTTGTAGATAGAACTATAGACCTTCTTGGGCCTCCAAGAGACTCATCCTCAGGCCTAATTCACCTCCCCATTGGCCTTACACATTTTAGGTTAGGTTTAGAATTCTTTTGTATTATAGAAATAGCAAGCCCAACATAGTATATAGGATTCAGCCTTTTTCTTTGTATTTTAGTATAGGATATTTTTGGATCTCTCCTAGCCTATATGTGGAGGAGGCTAGGCACTCTTTGGGCTTGTAATCCAAGACCAAAATCTCATCCTAGAGGTGGATCCATAATTGCACCACCACATAAGGCACCACCCTTGCCTATAAATAGAGGCCTTTTATGTGTAAAATGATGAGATTCATTTGAACGAATTAAGAGTTTTTCACTCAGATTTGTGAGCTTTTCTGTCCCTTTTCTCTCCTCTAGAACCAGAATTGGAGTTAAGGAACTTCCTCATTTGTGGCAGCTCATGGTAGTGGAAAAGAAGCTCATCCTTCTTAAGAGATAGTGATTCCAAGTCAAGCTTTGAATTTGGATCCACTCCTCCTCCCTCTTCACCTAAATGCAACTTACATTAATCCAGAAGAACCACCTCCTTCCACCTCTACATCAACCAAGGATGCCTTTTTCACCAATATATAGGATCCAATCAATCCCTAAGGTAGTTTAGGACATGATTATTCTAAATAGTACCCTAAGGCATGACCATGCTCCTACCACACAACCTAAAATCACACACTCATCGAACGTAATAGAGATCTTGATCTTCTATTTCATACTTCTGGTGATTATAGGTTCTTGGATACTTACAACCTCTTATTTCTATAGCTTCTCAATTACATGTTGTTACAATTATTTGTAAAATTAAAGAGGTTCGTATTTGATATAGGAACTATCTTGATTTTTTAGTTATTAATAACATCTCCTCTACTTATTACGTCCTTGTCTTGCAGATCATGATGAGCATATACATTTGAGGATGAATGCTTTTGAAGAGGGAGGAGATGATGTAGAGGTCCTAGTTGTAACACCCATAATTTCTAATGATAGACTCCCTAAGTTGCATATGCTTTGTAGCGAGAAGTAAAATAGATATAAGAACAAAAGTTGAGAGAAATTAAAGAACTTTTAAGAAATGATGAAAAGGCCTTTGCATTAGGATGACATAAATAAATATGTAAGTAACTCAAAATAAAAGTTAAAATACATTATAAAGGTTTAGAATCCACCAATGATGGTTAGAAAGTCACAAGAAAAGATTAGAAATAAAGAGAGAATGATAACGCCACCAAACATGCCTGAAACGTCTTCGAGAGCTCTATCTCTTGTAAGGGCAAACAATTCTTGAAAAAATGGTAAATGACATAAGAAATATTTAGAAACAAACCAATAAGTGTTAGAAACATCGGGAGAATAGTCTAGGAATTTTCTAGGAAATTCTCATAATATTACCAAAATTTTCTTAGAAGTTTGGGAGGGAAAGAAACTGTGAAGCAAAGGCTTGGAACTTGATGCTTATCCTCATTCATGAAATTCCAATATGATAAATAAGGGGATGATTCACCCCATGGGTCATCAAAACCATTATGGCATGTAAGACAAAAATATTTTATGAGGAGATATAAAATTAACCTTAATAAATCAAAGTAACCTTAATTAATTAAAACTAACCATGCTTAAGATAAATTAATCATGATTAGCATTAAGTTAACCTTGATTACTATTAATTAATCTTAAAGGATAGTTCCTTGAATTTATATTTAATTTTGAAAATAGAAATTATATGTAAATAGACCAAAATTTCCTTAAGTTAGAATTTAATTCCCACGAGTCCCTAAGTGGCTGAATTTGTTATAGGCCAAGGGGAAGCTCATTTGCTTCATCATCATCCTTCTAAAAACTTGAGTAAACTCTCTAAACTCACCCAAAACTATAACTTCTCTTAAAACACAAATATAAACTAAGCTTAAACTTCCATCTTTGAAGTTTAAGTTATAACAATTCAAACAAACAAAGTCTCACCACCATCACTAGAAGCCTTTGTGTAGACCACAAAAGAGAGAGGAATCAACTTTAAAAGATCCACCAAATCCTTATATAAGTCTTCAACAAGTAGAGATTTTACCATACACTTTTCTAAGTTTTTTATTATGTGTTATGACTTTTTTTTTCTTTTTGATGGATCTCTCTCTAATTTCTGTGGATCCCACTTGCTTGAGTTTAAAACTTCCCTTGATTGTTAAAAATGAGCATCTCCAAGTTTTTAGTGATTTTGGAAGTTAAAAGGAATTTTTGATGGATTAAAGTGCTTCTTGTAACCTTTGGAGCATTTTCATCGGTTAAAGCAAAGGACAAATCTTGATGGACCCAAAAGAAAATGATGTAACAAGTGTTAAAATTTATGATACAAAGGTCAAGTGAGAAGAAATTAAGGAAAAAGACCCTTGCTTGGACAGGGTGTAGATTTGGCCACTTTAATTTAATTAAGGGGAATTGGGTTTAAAGTTTTGATTAAGGTGTAATAAGGAGCCTAACCATTTATGAGAAAAGAATTAAAAGATTAAGAGAGACTTAATGAAGGTTTGGGTAACCATTCGACCATATTTAGGAGAATTTAGTGAAAGTAAGTTAAAATCTTGTTAAGACTTAAAAATGAACTCAACCAAGCATAAGGTGGTGACTAAAAATAAATTATAGGGTTGTGGGAGTTTAAAGGTTCATTCCGCCATACCTAGTAAGTAAGAAGGAAAAGTCTTAAAAATTTCTAAGTTGGTTTCGTTTATTAGCCTGAGTCATAACTAGAAAAAATCACCTTATAGATAAAAGAAAAAAATAAATCACGATGTCCTGGGGACACAAGTACAATTCAGCCAGCCCATAAATAAATTCATAAGATGAGTTAAATTGGATGCTTGATGTATTAAAGAGAAAGAGGCAGAAGAGGACTTGAATCCATAAGCAAGGATGCAAAGAAGTAAAATTAAGTTGGTGGCTCAAACTTAATTAATGAAGTTAGTAGTCAAAGAAAACATAAAACTCTATCAATCAAACTTAAATTGATATGGTTGTGCATAAAACATCTAAATTGATGAATACAAATGAGATTAACCTAAACAGGCCACTCGACCAACTATTCTAAAACTCTAACATTTCATAAACTTAGATTAAGAATATAATAGAAACTTAGTTTTGAGAAACGGAAAGGTTGAGAGATAACTTAGAAGGAATGAGTGACTTAGGCTTCCTACATGAAACTTATCATAAAACTCCAAGAATTAGGCTATTAGTATAATTTTAAAATAAGAGAGCATGCTATCCAAAAATTTAGGATCATGCATAAACAAATAATTTTGACGAGGTGAATTCTTGAGTACATATTTATATCTATTTACTATAATAAATTTTGAGTATGTTTACTTGTGTGCAAGTGTATTATGTGCTCTCTTGAATGATGCATGAAAATTGATATGAATTATGGTTCCATGAGTGGATTAATTATATGAGGAATTGGATTATTTGGATGTTATATGTGCATACCATATTGATTGAATATTGAGCATACAAATTATTATGAAGACTTAAAATTAAACCTAATAAGTCAAAGGATCACTAAAGAAAATATTATGTAAAAATTTAAGACACTACTCTTAATGTGTTAAGTCATAGGACTTGTGCACATATGGAGGTTACATGACCTTCCATATAGAAGTCCTATGGCTTCAAGAAATTATGATGGAGATGACCATCTAGAATGAGCTCATATCTTAGAATAGAAGATAGAATATATAGGAAGATAAAGATATTGTTTGCCTAACATTGTTAATGATATGCCTTAAATTAAATTATCACTAAGAGGGTGACTAGAGAATGAGAATGATTTATGGTTAAGGCATAAAGTGAACACTTTTGAGTCATTAAGTAACTTTCAGATTTGAGAGCATATTTTCCCTTTTCTTTTCTTTCCCTTTCTTGGCTGGAATTACAAGTGGGAGCCTCGGAGGTGGCGAAAAAGGAGCTTATCTCCTCTAAGAATGATGCTCCAACCTTATCATTCAAATCTTCTTCACTTCTTCACATCCAAATTCCATAAAGCATACCTTTATTGATCCAGATCTTCATCAGCCATAGAAAGTTGCATCATCTAGGCTCTTAAATAATTGGCCCTTACGATTTATCAACATAAATAACTACGACTTTCTAGTCTTATTACATTTAATATGTATGATGCATGGTAATAATAAGCTCATTACATCCACACAACACATGACCTATTCACATTCCAACTTTCTTCTTAACCTTCAAGTTAACTTCTTTCAATTGTTTGTGGAAATATCATAGCAGGCCTTCATTTGTACCTAAACATTTCTTTACCCCTTAGAGAATATCCTATCACCATAAGAACCATTCAAGTAATTGCAAACAAATAATTCCTACTCTTTTCTGATCATCCTTAACCTCAGCAACTTAGTTTGTATATTTTCTTGTTCTTTAGTCTTAAACCATAACATTCAATTTTATATTAAAATAAATATCTCTATATTTACTGACTATTTTAATTTTATCTTGAAAATGAGATTTAAAATGATAGGATTCATAGGTAAAAATGTGTTCTTAAATTTATTTACTTCAAAATATTGAGAAGATTAAATGAAGGCTTAAGATAATATAGTTTAATTGAAATTGAAAGAATTATGTGTGAACACTTAATTATGTTCGAGATCTTACTTTTTCAAAATGATTCAAAAAAAAATTAATAATTTAAGTAAAAGTAGAACAAATAAATAAATAAGGAAAAAAACAAAAAAAGAAAAAGATTAAATAGAAGAAATGAAGAAAAAAATGATAAATAATAATAATAATAATAATAAATGAATAAATGAAAAATAAAAATAAAATATAACAATAAAAAGAAGTAGAAATAAAAAATATATAAAAAGAAGGAATAGAGGCAAAAAAAAAGGGAAAGGAAAAGAGCGGAACAGAGAGCGAAATCAAGAATGTTGTTATAAAACGGGTGAGAAGCATTCTCATAGGGGACTTTTGGCTTTTTGGAAAAGAGGCCGAAGAAAAGGACTCTAGATTGCTCTTAGTTTTGGACCTGACTTCTCCCACCTTCTTGAAACTTCTCGGAGCTTCTTTCTGCTATTGTCGTCGACTCCATCAACTTCCACGTCCAGGGATTGCTCTTCATCACAATCGGGTTTCAATTCCTCCTCCTCATGGCCATTGATCTGATCTTTCTCTTGCAAATCCATTTATTGCCATAGATTTAGCCATAGTTCATCACATCTGAAGTGGTCAATTCTGTGCTTGTTAGTTTTGCTCGCTGAGGTTAATGCTCAATCTCGTCTAATTCACCTGATTCACTTACTGAAACTGCCATACCTCTATTTGATGCTTGTTGTAATTATGTGTGAATGAACTTGAATCACTAGTTACATTACTGAATCACTTGTTGAAACTGCCACACCTCTATTTAAGGCTTGCTGCAATTGAGTGTGAATGAACTTGAATCACTGGTTACATTACTGATTCACTTGTTGAAATTGCCACACCTCTATTTGACGCTTGCTGTAATTGTATGCGAATAGAATGAAGTTGAATAATAGGATAGAACATTGATCTGTGTGTCAAAATTGTCAACATATTCTCTGGAAATCCATGTTGAGTATCTGTAAAAAGAGATAAAAGTCGATCAGTGACAAAATGAACTAGTTGAGATTCTAGTTCCCGATTACTGATTTGGAATTTCAAGAATGTATATACCTGTCATTGCATCAACGTCTCTATTTTGATTCGAAACATGGAGTCCTCCAGTCGATAATAGGTAATTAGGAAAATCGAAGGAAAAAACAAGTGATTAACAGCTGGAAATGGACTAGATGATTCAATAATTCATGTTTGAAATTTGTACTAGGCGGACAAGTGATGAACGAATCATGGAGTTGATCACCATCTGGAACTTGGTTTTGTTTCCTCTTAACTTGTCAAGATAGGATTGCATTCGAGCTCCATAGCTGTAATCACTGGAGAGTTATGTTAAGTCAATCCCAATAGGCATCTTAGGTTGGTTTTACCAAATTGGTCATGAGTTTATCTAGCTAACTAATCTGTCGTAGCAACGAATAGGTTCAAGTTCTGCACTTTGCTCAAAATAGTCTCGCTTGGATGTTATGCCCTCAACATTATAATTCCAGGCGCTCCTGGTTAAAATCTCGAATAGGTCCAATAGTCCTTCATTCTCAATGACAAAGCTTCTGTTAAAGTCATTCAATCGGAGTGTAAAAAAGTTTAGATTGCTGCATGTTCTCACAGCAAGTCACCATGTTCTGTGTGATGCCAACAGGACTAGGTAGAACCTAGGAGCAAAACCAGCACATAACGCTAGTCGGCTAACCATAAGTGAGATATCCAAACACAGATAAGATAGTAGCATGCCCAACCATAAGAGATAGGACATGATGGGTGAGTTGTCGAGACTCCAAAATCTGCCATAACAGCAATTTATGTTGTTGTAGTGCCCCGTTAGTTAAACAAAAACCAAAAAGAATAGGGCCTGCATTAAGCCATGCCTTACTCAAATTAAGAGAAACTCACGAGGGAACTTGTTTGGAATGTGCTGTCAACTGCTTCTCACATGGTATAAAATTTGGTACATCCAATTCAAGAAGCCATATATCTTGTTTGCTTTATCTTAACTTTGATACCCCTAACGAACCCTTCGGAAGGACATTTGGTAAGTGCTGCTGCCAAACACCTCAGTGGGTTTGGCCCTCTTGGACCCCACGGTCTTTTGCTCTCCCTACAGAAGACAGAAGCTCCTTTCTTGTAGTAAGGGCTCGACAAAAAGCATAATAACGGGTTCCTGGTACCAGCGCAAGTTCCCTTGATGGATCAACAGATGGGAGAGTATGAAATCCAGGTAGGAGTATGGTTCGTTTCGTTAATACTTCCGAACAAGTGCTAGTAGGCCGTAGTGAGACATGTACATCCATGTGATTGTGGGGCTTAAGAGGAGAAAAATAAGGATAAAGGTAGGTCCTTGTACCAAGGCCATGTAGCGTCACGTATTATAGGTTTTTTTAAAAGGAAACAACAGCAATTAGGTTCAGAAGTATTAAATATAGAAGGATTAAAAGTGGGCCCTTATACCTAAGCCATGCAACGTATGTCATATATTATAAGGCTTAAAGGAATATATATATATATATATATATATATATATATATATATATATAAAATAGTAATCAGGTTCAGAAGTTTCAAAGTTTAAACCGAACACCTGGCTGGATAGTTAAGCTATTGACTATGATTTCTGGACTGCCGAATTTATTCGTACATATGATCATAGGTCATGCAAAAGAGGAAAAACTATCCACGCAGTTTAGTCATCCACCAAGTTTCGATACTCTTCGTGGAGATATTTGTGAGGCGTTAGCACTAGGAAACGGACCAAGTGGCAGCAGCGTTTTGTTGAGATAGAACTTGGAGTTTTAAGAAGATCCTCCCTTCCGAAGACTATAATTTGCAAGTTCTAATTTGAATGAACCCTCTTAGAACCACTAGAGTATTAGGGCAAGGACAAGAGTTTTTAGAAGCTCGGAGCGGTATTTGGTTTACCGATGATAGAGAATGGATGGGAAGCAATCTGTTCCAGAACTCGTACATGTCAATTAACAAGGTCCAACTACTATATCCGAATCAAAGCCTTGTAGTATAAATGGGTGATATAAGAACGGGAACCTGAAAATTAAATGAATGAAGGCACTATTGGGAGGAAATGTTTGGCAAAAATAGACCTTGTAAGTGAGGGCACATATAATTGGAAGGGTCAAGCCTTCATCTCCCAGCAATATTGTCTAATATCAAGAAAGGACGAAAGTTGATCTTGAGTTTTACGTAAAATGTAAGACGCACATGCATTCATGCAGAGCTATCTTCTAATTGGGCCAGCTTCCTTTCAAATAGACCATCTACATCGAGTCATGCTAAAATCAAGTTAGCTACTTTTCAAGTAGGCCAAAATCAATAAGCTATTTGTCTTTTAATGGGGCCGAAATCAATGATATAAAAACGTGTTGCTAAATTATTAAACAATGAATCCCTCATTATTTTCTAAGCAAAATAAATAATTTATGTAATATTGATTTTTCCAAGTTAAGTCAATTTCTCCAAACAATTAATTTAGGTCAAACCCTTTGTCTTACAATTATGGACCAAGTCGAGTTCTTTGTTTCAGTTTTAAATCAAGGTCAATTCTTTTCTGCAATTTTAAATCAAGTCCATTCCAGTTGGGTCGAGCCCAACATACTTTCCAAGAACAAAGTTGTATCAAATCAACTCAATCGCTTTAAAAATTTTAAGTCTCACGCAATGAACTCTAAATACGAACTGGTAGCTTTTTCTGTCGTTTGATATTTAGAGATTCATGTGAGTCCCAATGTAGCCGTAGTTGTGTTGGACTCTATGCATATGTGGACTAAGAATTTCTTTTAAAACAATTATTTCTCTAGAAAACATCGTCTTAATAATCCTAAGTCTCACGCGATGAACTCTAAATACGAACTAGTAGCTTTTTCTACTATTCGATATTTAGAAATTCATATGGGTCCCAGTGTAGCCTCAGTTGTCTTGGATCCTGTGCATATATGGACTAAGGACTCTTTCAAAATATCAAAAACGCTTTTAAAATCATCTTTCAATCCCTTTTTTCGAAGATCAAGTCTTCACAAACCAAAACTACGTAGCCTTGAGTTTCCCATTGCACCAAGGAATACGTAGGAGCAGGATCAAGTCCTGTCAGACCATTTTCATACAAATCTATTTATTTATTTTTTCATTCTAATTAAAGGGATCAAATAGTTTTCAAATAAATCACACACTCAGTTTAAATGTACCATTCTCCGGAACGGGCGAGTATGGTGCCTAACACCTTCCTCATTCGTAACCGACTCCCGAACTTAGAATCTCATCCTCAAGTTAGGGTTTTTCCAAATCTTTTACCTTAAATAAAAATTTGGTGGCGGCTCCACACTATTAATATAAATTCTTTTAAAATTTTTTTAAGGGAGTTTGTCATCTCGTTGTAATTACGGTTACGACATTATGTTTCTAAAGTATTACTACTATCTTGAGTGAATCTAAAAGCTCATTTGATCAGGATCTCCTTATCTAAAATTTGAAATCTATAATTTCTTGTTAAGTTATTAAAAATGTTAATTCCTTTTTTCCTTCTTAATATAGTCAAATATTCTTATATCATGAATAATATATTTAAATATATAGTTCACACTCTTATTTATGGTACAAGTATGTTATATAATATTTTATATACTAGAGACATAGTCAAGCACCACATACACAAATCCTTGATAATTACAACTTGTATCTTAGATAACTTCATTCACACAAATTTCTATGGATTTCACACCATAATAGAGATACAAAGACACATTAAACAATATATTAAAATTTCACATAAATTTTTCACTAACTAAGAACATTGTCAATGCTACATATTTGAATCCTTGGTTATTACAAATTCACGTACAATACATAATATTCATGTTTAGAAAATTATCAATTCCACCACTGTTTTCTTATCCTAATGTCTATGGTCTAGCATGGAATATCTCAATTCAGTTTTATGAACACAAATAATTTTTTCTATAATTCAACATCCTAAAAAAATTAAAATAACACAATAGGCAAGATTAAATATGCTCCAAAATTAGAGTTACTCAAAATTGGTTTCAATTACAACACATAGAACTAAATATATGAACCATGTATAGTTCTCATAAATTACCAACACAATTGTATCATTAAAGTCAATTCAAGCATAATTATTATAATTTTTCTCAATTCAAATGATATTCAAATTGTTCTCATAAGCTAATTTTGGCTTCAATTCAATTTTTTAAGGTTAAGTATCTATATTTCACTTAATTCTCTTAGCTCATAAACATCCACATCATAATCAAGGACTATTCTAACATAATTAATTTAACAATTAAATTATAAAATAAAGGGGAAGGAAAATTGCAATCCTAACGTACTTTCCCCTAATATTTTGATCAATTTCAATTGAGTAATGTTAAATTGAGCTAGGAAACTCAAATTCTACATTGAATTTGATAATTAAACATACAAATTATCCTTCCCTTTACTTTTCTTATCAAGTTGAGGTACCCTTAAGGTGTGAAGAGGAAGAAATAAAAAAATCTCACTTCCAAGAGTGTTCCTCAGATAATCCGTAACAAAAACAACTATTATAGGTTAGTATTGAACCAATTAAAGCTAAGAATTGGAGAAAGAAAAATCCCTCCCCCATGCATGGAAACTATATAACCAGAGAGAAAGATATAAAAACATGAAATTTTCAAGCAATATTTGTGCATAAATGTTCCTTCCCAGTAGTAGAAGTAAACCTTGAGTTGAATTTGAAAATGATCAGTTGGGTAGGAACTAATTTAAGTTTGAATTTTAGGCAATGGGGAGGTGAGGTTGCTGAGCTTGAAATGAACATTAGTCCTTGGATAAGATAACCCCCATTTTATATATATATATATATATATATATATATATATATATATATATATATATATATATATATATATATATATATATATATATGTGTGTTATTTGGGTTCGACTTAATCAAATTTGTGTCTTTGAAATAATAGCAAGTTTTGAATCACTTTGAAAGTGCTAAAAAATTATTTACCATCAATAATTTATATAGATATTTATTTGGAAAGCAATTTAGAAGAGAAAACGAAGTATGTGGATTTCGAGTCTAACTAAAGCCTTTATTTTTGGAAAAATAGAATACTTTTATAAAATTTCCAAAAAGAATATTTTAATTAATCTAAGAAAATTTTTAGGCTATACAATTTTCTATCTCTTTTTCTATGAAACCTCCATTAGTAATTATAACTCTTAATCAGCTTTGAATGGATGTCTTCTGAGGTTTTCCCTTCTAGAAATAAAATTTATAAAAAAGAATTCTAAAAATAAATCCACGTAACTTTTTAAAATAAGATACCTCCAATTTTTTCTCCTTTGGTTTATAAAAATTCTACCTTTTTTCATTTTAAACATACGTGAGATCTCCAAACAAGTAACTTTCAAAGATTTCCTTTTTCTGAAATTAAAAATTATATAAAGATATATTACTTAATAATGTATAAAGTTCCTCTCTATTCCTTTCGCTATTAATTTCTATAATTCCATGTTTTTTGCTTGAAAAATAATAAATGACTCATATTATGAGGTCTGAAATAAAAATTTAAAGGTGTTACATATATATAGAGTGAATTTGAAAAGAGCTTGATGAGAGAATTAATTTTTTTGACTACAAATCAAGCATTAAAGAAATGGAATATATGTTCACAAATAAAAGTACACTAATAAACTATTCCAAAATATAAGATGCATGATTCAAAGCCTATGGTAACACTCGTGCATCCTTTGTTATACCTAAAAAGATAATGTAGTAGAGCAAACAAGTTCTCTGCTATATTTGAATGTTAGTATACCTAATATTATATTTTGTCTATGTTCTCATTTTCAAAGTGATCCAAGAGAATCACATCTTAAAAATGTAAAAAAAAAATTGGGATATTTAATTTCCACTATTAATCTTGGCTTTTATTATAAATGCCAACGATTTTAGGTTAGTTGGATACTGTGATTCTTTTTTGTTAGAAATAGAATCGAAAGAAAAATATGAGTGGAGAATGTTACTTTGTTAGATAAAATCTTGTGTAATAGTTAAGCAAGAAGTAAAGAAGCATTGTTCTTTCAACAACAAAAGTTGAATATATTTATATTGCATGATATTGCTTATGATTATTATAGGTAAATTATTAATTGGAGGACTATAATGTCTTTAGCAATTGCATAACCATTCTATGTGACAACACATCTACTATTAATTTGTCTAAGAATCTTATATATTAGTTATGGTAAAATATAGAAGTTATATACCATTTTGTTATAGATTTTATTCAGAGAGGACTATAATATATTTAAGGATTGCATGCCCATTTTGTGATAATACATTTATTATTAATTTGTCTAACAATCTTATACAACATTCATCATGTAAATCATACAAAAGTCAAACATTATTTTTATTAGAATGTATGTTTAGAAAGAAGGATTTGATATACAATTAACTGATATAGATAATCAATCAACTAATATATTAACAAAAATCTTCATTGAAGATAACTTTAAGTTCATTTGAGAACATCTAAAAATGCATAATATTCTTATCTAAGTTTCATAAGTGTTTGATGCATTTGGGTAAAAAATTCCTATTAAGGTGTATAAAGTTCAAATATTTGAACTTTACCTTTTTTATATCATCTAATTTAAATGATCAATTTTATTTTAAAAATTTTCTATCTCTCTCTATATATAAAAAAGTAAATAAATAAGGGACACATGCACCAATTTAAAAGAAGGTTTATTTAAAACATGTAGAAAAATTAGGTTCTTTTAAAATGAATTTAAAGTGATTTTTATCTTTTAATCCTCTATGTTTGCGAAACTGTCTTAATATCTTCCAAAACCATACTTTTTCACCGCTATATATAGTTTTCTTGTTTTTTAAAAACTTTATTTTATTAAAATCCTTTTTAAGATCCTAATCTCTTTTTACTTTCAAAATCTCTAAAACCAAAAGTTTTTCTCTTCAAGATTCATAGATACTAAAAAGACCCAATTAAGCTTGTAAGAAAGAATAATAATTAGGAACAAGGTTATCTATCCCACTATTCTAGATGAAGTAAGTGTTCCCTTTTATGAGTGCATCGATATTGTTGGATGCTTCTCATTCTAAAGCTAAATTTATGATGATTGGTACGATCTTCTCATGAAAGAATTATTGGAAAGAATTTTATTCATAAAAATAAGGAAAAGCCATTGATTTGACAAGATTTCTTAGAAATCTTGTTCCTTTTAATGGAAGGTGTTATGTGCAAAGTACAATTATAAAACTCTTTCTCAAGTTTTACCTATGGATAAGTACACCTGTCAATATAGAAAATAGATATTTTAAACCCTCGGTATCAATCACACAAAGACTATGCCAATAATTTAAAAGAGAATCTTAAATTCTAAATTCTAAGCTCACCAAATGTGTTATGTATGATTATTAGAAATGAAAATAAAATCAATTTGAGGAAAATGAAAATAAAAAGGAAGAACACAAATGCAAGTTATGGGTAAGACATGAGATTTTGGGTACCATTATGACTTTACTTACTTTTATCTCCAATTTTCCCTTTAGAAAGTCAGTTGTTAACTACTCACTATAACAATATTATTACTACCCCTTATCCAACAGTAGTAATAATCTCTCTTTTAAATACTAATCCATTATACTAAAAAATATATTTTAAAATGTTTTTTAATTACTAACTAATGTTGTATATTTAACTGTTGTAATAAATAAATAATATATTAAAAAAATTTTAAAAATGTAGTAAAAATTAATTTTAAAGTGCTTGAATTTAAAAGCACTTTAAAAAGTATTACATATTAAAGTTACTTTTTTAAGCACTTTTCTATAAAAATCTTGTAAAATAATACTTTTTAAAGTGCTTTATTCTAAAACGGTATGAAAGATATTACATCACTATTGTTTTCAAACGCTCCCTTCTAAAAACGTTGTGAAAGATATTACATCACCGTTGTTTTAAAACGCTCCCTTCTAAAAATGTTGTAATTTGTCTTTTCTACACAAGCGTCGTAAAAAAAATATAATTTAATCTTTTTATATAAGTGCTGTAAAATAATTTTTATTTTTTAATTATTTTAGTTTTAGAAGTAGAGTATTAGAATGAACAACTAGTAGCATCTTTTATCCAAATTTTTTTGAAAGAAATTAAATATCTATATCTAACAATGAAATTCTATTATCGTCGAATAAAAATTCTATATTCAAATAGGAATCATAAATTAATTATCTTCAAGATATTTTTTAAACCAATGCGGTTTTATACTTCAGAATATATTCAAAATGTATCAAGTCAAGTCTAAAAAACACAACAACCTGTTTAATATAAACAATTTAAATAAAATTTTTCACCATATAGCAAAACCATTCTTCTTTTACTTCGTCTAGCTGCAAATGAGAGCATGTAGTGCATATGTAACTAGGAAAGTACTACAATGTACATCTAATAAAATCATGTTAGAATGAAACAATATGAAAGTTTTAGTTAAATTAAGAATCATAAAACATATAGAATCAATTGAAAGTTACATACCTTTATTGGGATCACATTTTGATTTTCTAGATGATTTCCTTCATAAATCTCATTACATAATAACCACAATCTGCATTGTTGATTTTACAAGGGTACTCTTAAAACAAAGATGAAAATTTGTTAAATTAGTAATGTCATTTTCTAAATAATAGTGTAGGTTATAAATACCTATCTAGTGATCCAACTAATTGCATTCCATTTAGATTTTGACATCTTTACTCCCTTGACATCCCAATAAATTCGGAAAGCTCTAAAGTAATAAACAAAGATAATATAGGTACATGTTTATGGTTACACAAATCTATTGAAAATAACAATTATTTACCATTTGAACATGTTCTTCATATGTGTTTAATCTCTTGGATTCCCATGCATAGAATCCAAATAATATATTGTTTCCATTTTGACATTGATAAACACCCAAGGTTCCCTATAAAAATAATGTTTATTTAGTAACATTTAAACAAATCACAATTACTTCAATTCATTTCAGAAACTAGGAAAAATTTGCTCATCTATATTATATGGAGCCAAAAATAACTTATCCTTTTCTTGAAATATGTTAAAAACATTAGCTACATATTGGAAAGAATCATTAGCTAATGAACATGTTAGATGAAGGAATAAGAATGAAAACCATAGTCTTTTGAGTTAGGAGCAACAACTCAAAATACAAGTACCTTAAATGAAGATATGCAAATATGAATTATCATAACATCAAGTAGAAATATAAAATTAATATTGAAATATATGAGTGACATACCCTTGTGCACAAAAATGACATGTGAAAAATATGGTGATGACTCACCATATAAGTCATCACTCCATTGATATCATACAAGACAAAAATAATAAATAGGAGAGATAAAATTAATCATGGTTAAAGTAAATTAACCTTGTTTAATTAAAATTAACCATGCTTCGAATAAGTTAATCTTATCAGTGAAAAATTTATAATAATTTGCATTAAACTAATCCTAAAAGGACAACTCCTTACATTTACATTTTTTTTAGAAAATAGAAATTACATGCAAATTTATCAAAATGCCCTTAAGTGGGAATTTAATTCCCACATGCCCTAAAGTACACGAAATTGATCTAAGGGCTTAAGAAGGTTCATTTACTTCATTTTACATCTCTTAAACATAAAAATCCTCTAAATTCTCTCTAAACTCAAAGTACTCTTAAAAAAAAATTTACATTAAGCTTAAACTTTCATCTTTGAAGTTTAAGTTAAATTAAGACAAATCCACCACGCCCCACCATCAACACTAAGAGATCTTGTGTAGACCACCAAGGAGGAGAAAGAGGAACCATAAAAGCCGCACCAAATTCATCACAAAGTCTTCAACAAGTAAGATTTTACCTTATATTTTCTAAGCTTTTAATCTTGTATTTTTTGTTTGATTTTCTTCTTCTTGGTGGATCCCTCTCTAGGATCTATGGATCCTTTTTTGTTTGAACTTATTGGAGCTCAAAACTTCTCTTGATGGTTAAACATGATCATAAAAAATTTTTAGTGATTTTTGGAAGCTAAAAAGAAGTTTTGATGGACTAAAGTGCTTTTAGCAACCTTAGAAGCAATTTAATCAGTTAAAATTTCTTAAAACTTAATTTTTATGCTTTGGGGATGATTTGACTATTTGTGAGAAAATTTTTGAAGTTCTAAAAGTAAGGCATGGATATATCTTGAGGAGATCTAGTATATCTACACTTGTTTGCCATAAAAGGTGTTTTCTTTAAGATTTTTATGTTCAAAGTTAGTAACTTGGTTATGTCTTTTCTTAAAATCTTTGTTTATGAGTTTGTTTTTGTTAAGAGTCCAAATATGGAATCATGTATTAAAAGACTTAAAGGAATAAGAAAAATTATACCATGAGATTCATAAACTTAAATTGGATATGGACATAAAAACTACTAAGTATAAATGTGGAATTTTGGACCCAAAAGTTGAACAAATCATTTAAGATCTTCCATGACGATGACCCAAGCTATAGAGTAAGGATAATTTATGGAAAGATATAAGGACATAAGATGAACCAAGTGTTAAACTTCATGACACCAAGGTCATGTGGCAAGAAAATATAAAAAGGACCATTGATCAAGAAACCTATGGCATTCGGCCACTTTCTAGTAAATTAGGAAATCTTGAGTTTAAAATTTTGATTAAGGTATAAAAAGGAACCTAATCAAATATAACTATAAAATTATAAATTTGGAAGAGACTTGAAAATTGTAAGGTGCTCATTCGTCCCCTTTGGTTAATTTGGGCAAAAACATACTAAAATCCATAACACCAAGACCATGAGAGAAAAAATTAAGGAAAAGGAACTTTGGTTTAGCCACCAAGAGCATTCAACCACTCCCTTATTAATTAGGGAAAACTTGATTTAAAATTTCAATTGAGGTGTAAATTGGAAACCTGAACAAGTTTAAGAAAGGAATTTTAAAGTTGGAAAGATTTGGTAATGGTTAGGTACCACCAGGCCATGTTTCACAAAATTAGTAAGAGATAGCTAAAAACCTTGTTAGAATTTTAGAATGGATGTAGGTGAGCTTAAGGAGGTGATTAGAAATTAATTACAGAGTAGAAGTGGAAACAAGGGCATTCAGCCATGCTCACTAGTCAAAGGAGAAAAACCCTAAAAATTTCTACGGTTGGTGTAATTAATAGCCTAAATCTTAATTAGTGTAAATCACTTTTCTAAGAGGAGAAAAATTGAACTATAATTTCCAAGGACTAGAGAGTGTGCATTCAGCCACCTAGGTAATAAAAGGGAAAATAGGATATTTGTGATACTTAAGAATAATTAAATAAGACATGAGTAGAAAACTTAAAGTTTATGAGCAAGGATGAAAGTAATTAGGTTTACTAATGGAACAAACCTAAATAACTATGTTACTAGTCAAGAAGCATAACACATATAATACTTAAATGGTGCATAAGACATTCAATTTAAGGACACAAAGAGTTAACAAATAAAGAGGCCATTCGGCCAACTAGAAAAGAAAATTTTATATACCATGATCTTTTGTTAAAAGTATTAAGAACTTAACCTTTGAGAAAAGGAAAGATTTAATGGTAACTTAGAAGGATGAATGGACTAAAATCCTAAGAGAGATTTATCCTAAATCTTATGAATAATGCAAGATGGACAAGCTATTGGAGGAAGTTTACATTATGTCCAAGGAATTTACATCAAGCATAATTAGGAAATTCTCGATTAGAAGATTAGTTTCTAATTAGAATAATTATGCCAAGTTGTAGTGTTGACTTATGAATACACAAATATGAATGTAAACTGTATGGAATGTGCTCTTGATTTTTTAGAAAAGTGATGTGTTAGATGATTCTCATATATGGAAGGTAAATGTGAAGAAGAATGAGAACAACTTGCCAATTTTAGAAGAAGTATGCATGCTGTCCAAAATTTAAGGACCATGCTTAAGTGAACTTATTAAGAAAGTGAAACATTGGGTAACTATTAATGCCCTGTTTATCATGGTGATGCTTGAGCATGCCTTTACATGGGTAAATGTGTTATGTCCTCTCCTGAATGATGTGATGAATTATGTGATCTCTTGGATGACAAATGACTTGTGTATGTTTATATGGTTCCATGATTTGATATTAAATGGATATGAATTGGATGTTATATGTACATAGTATTTTGAATGAAAATTGAACAAGCATCCTATCATGAAGACTTAAAATGGAACCTAATAAGTCAAGAGATCACTAAATAAGAACCTTATGTAAAAACTTAACATTACTCCTAGTGTGATAAGATTGTGACTTGTGCATACTCTCAAACGGTGATAGGTACTTCTATGGTAATCAAAAGGTACATAACCTTCTATGGTGAAGCCATAGGACTTCAAATAAATCCTTCTATAGGGAAGCAATAGGTCTTCCAAATTTATGATGGCGACGACCATGCAAAATAAGCTCATGTACGAGATCATAAGGTGGAGTAGTAGACAAGTGGAAGATATTGTTTGGCTAAATTTTTAATGTTATGCCTTAAATGAAACTATCACTGAGAGAGTGACTAGAGAATAAGAATGATTATGATTAAAACATAAAATGAGTAACAATCAAACAATATCTATGTTATTATGAAAAGGTGATCTAAAGAAGGCATGAGATTTATGTCTAAGAGATTTTATATGAAAAAGTAATTTAAAGTATATATGAATTGCATGTTGTATGAGATTGAATTTTTGCTATTATTAAAAAGAATCCACTTGAGATATATAACACCCTAAAAATGAATATCAATTTTATGCCTAATTCGTTCACTCAGTTCCATTAATAGGTTTTTATCTTATGATGCAAAATCTTTGGAAAATACTTATTAGATAAAATACAATAATTTTTTAAAAAAAAAATTGAGATAAAATGTGAACCTCGCCGACATAGCATTCGTAATGAAAATAAAATACTAAGTGTTCTCGCGTGCATATAGGTTATTACCATTACAAATTACTCTTTTTATTTATATATATAGCGTCAGTATTAAAGCAATTTAAAAAATACTCATGTATACACACACACACACACACACACATATATATATATATATATATATATATATATATACAAACCTCATATAATTATACAATACTTATACATACACATAGTCGGTCTTAGGCTCTAAGGTCATTACGCATGCTTAATTATACACCATAATGTACATACCATAGTTACATACTTGTTTATTTCATATTCTAATACATTCACCACTCTACAACTACATACTAATAACTAGGATTCCTCGCATCCAACTATTTATGAAATATACATTATGGGTATGACTTCTTCTTTTGGAAACGACAAAGGGATTAGCAAACCTCCTCAAGTCTAGTGATGGAAACACTCCAGCCACATACTCTGATCTAGAGAAATAAAGGTTCCATCGGGCATTTCCTGATAAGCTTGAAAAGGAGAAGGCATTCGATTTTGAATTGTAAAAGTTAGATTGAACTTTGTAATTAGGTTTTTCCTTGAGTTGTAAACTCTAATGCCTTGTAGTAGGTGTTCTTCTAGCGTAATTTTATTTTTGCAATGCCATTTGTTTGTAAAAAAGACTTGGTATAGGATATTCACCTAAGGTCAATTCATAGCTTGTGGTGTAGTGGGCATGAAGGAAGTATAAGGGGGGTGCTAAGTGTGTTTGCTTCTTTTAGAACTATTTTGTGTAGCACTAACCTTTGTCTTATTTTTGCAAGGTTAAGGGAGCTATGAAAATTACTTAACCCTTGTGTGTTTATGTGTCATAAAACCTAGGTTTCTTGCTAAATGTTTGGATTTGTGTGATTTAAGTTCTTAGTGTGAGCAATCCTGGGGTGGAGAGGTAATTTTCCTATTTGAAAATAATTACTTGCCATTGTCGCAATCGTAATCCCGACGAGACGACGAACTTGCTAAAATTTTAAAATTGAATTTTATTAGATTATGTGGAGTCGCCACCAAATTTTTATTTAAGGGAAAAAAATTGGAAAAAACCCTGACTCGAGGATGAGATTCGAAGTTCGGGAGTCGGTTACGAATGGAGAAGGTGTTAGTGTTAGGCACCCCACTCGCCCGTTCCGAAGAATGGTACCCTTAAACTAAATGTGTTATTTTTGAAATTGTTTGATCCCTTTAATTAGCATGGAAATAAATAACTTGATGGAGGTTAGCCTGACAGGACTTGATCTTGCTTCTACGTATTCCTCGATGTAATGGGAAACTCAAGGCTTACATAGTTCTGGTGTGAGTTGAAGGCTTGACCTTCGAAAGGTATTTGAATTAAAAAGCGAATGCATTGTTGTCTTTTTTCAAAATATTGTAAGGGTGCAATCCCAATCCACCTATGCACGGGGCCCAAGACAACTACAGCTGCACTTGGACCCACATGAATCTCTAAACAGCGAACAGCAGAAAAAGCTACTAGTTCATTTTTAGAGCTCGTCGCGTGAGATTAAGGGATGCAAAATAATATTTTCTTTGTTTGGAAAAGGAGCGGCAATCCCAATCCACATATGCATAGGGCCCAAGACCACTACGGTTGCACTTGGACCCATACAGACCTCTAAACAACGAACAGCAGTAAAAGCTACCAGTTCCTTTTTAGGGCCCGTTTCGTGACATTAAGGAATGCAAAATGAGTTTTTATTTGTTGGAAAAATGAGGGGAAATCCCAATCCACATATGCACAGGGCCCAAGACAACTACGGCTGCACTTGGACCCATACAGACCTCTAAACAACGAACAACAATAAAAGCTACCAGTTCCTTTTTAGGGCCCGTTGCGTGACATTAAGGAATGCAAAATGAGTTTTTATTTGTTGGAAAAATGAGGGGAAATCCCAATCCACATATGCACAGGGCCCAAGACAACTACGGCTGCACTTGGACCTATACAGACCTCTAAACAACAAATAGCAGAAAAAGCTACGAGTTCGTTTTTAGGGCCCGTTGCATGAGATTAAGGAATGCAAAAATAAGATTTTTTTAGAAGGAATTTTCTTCATTGTAACTATTGGAGGCGTGTGGGTTTAATCGGAGTTTTGGGAATTTTAGGGGTCAAATCGTAAATATGAAAAGTATAGGGGTCAAAATGTAAAAATGAAAAGTTTAGGGATAAAAACATAAATATGGGAAATTTAGGGGCCTATCGGCAATTTCTGGAAGTTTAGGGGTCAATTTGTAATTTCTGGGAGTTTGGAAGCCTAAATGGAATTTCTGGAAGCTTGGGGCTTTGCATGGCTTCAATATGGCTTGAGGGAAGCTTGAATGGCTCGCTTGGCTTGAGGGGAGCTTGAATGGCTTGCCTGGTTTTAGAATGGAGCATGGCTCATGGAAGGCTTGGAGGCTAGAGAATAGTTGGCGGCTCAATGGCTTGGGAGAGGCGGCTCGCAGCTTAGCTTTTAAAAAGGGGAGAAATTTCCTTCTGGAGGATTCGAAACCACATCCCAGGGGTCTAGATGAAATGCTCATCCACCTGAGCTATTCACTCTATGCTCTATGTTTTGCAAAGCTAACATTAAAACCACATCAAAGCTACCTGCCCCCTTTTTATTAAGACTTATCAGGACCCCTGCAAGAATCGATCCCAAGGCTTAGAGGATAGGTACGGGGCACTCGACCACTTGAGTTGTTTGCCCTTTCTGACATGTGCTCCGTAATTTTGAGATCAAACTCGTGCCTGGGAGTTGGACCAGTCTTGTATTCTGGACAGTGCCTGAGATTAAACCACCTGGCTCCCACACTCTTCCACCTCCCTTTTCACCGTTCTGCATGAGAGGATTGGGAATTCATGCAGGTGTGCAGGACCATGGGCCTCCTCTTGAGCTTTAGTGCACATTGGTTTAATAGGGGAATACAACCTGAGTAGCTCATGCTGGAATTCCAGGGACCAAAATATGTTTCAATTAGCTACTCGAGGCGTCAGCATTACTGTACATGGCCACATGATTTGAGAACACAACCGGAGAAATTATGGCAAGGGAGGCGACCCTGTCCTTCCCTGTTATGATGCTGCGCCGATCCTTTAGAGTAACTGCAGCAAGGAAAGTACATCCAAGGCAGATGGTAGCAGTTGTTCAAGACAATTGAAGTGCACTCTGATGTTGGGTACAAAACTTGCAGCTATGTAAACTACAAAAATGAGTCTAGTGGTGGTCAGGATTGTGTCACACGTTAGCTAAATACATGTGAAAGCAAAGAACTCATCAAAGCAATCGTTATTTGAAATGAGCATGACATTGGAGCTGGGCATCCAGCGGTGGACAAGGAGCATGATATTGGTGTTAGCCAAGTCTGTGTGACGATGGTGGATTTGTATTTACTGCCAATGTTATCAGGACAAGGGACGGCTTCAACAGTGTCCTCAAGCTGATTCGATTGATATCCTTTCGAACAGGCCATCCAAAGCGACATTTGGTCACCACAGAATCTGGTCAATAGCACATGCACGAAGGAAGGACCTGTTCATATGGTTGGCGTAGCCTTCTACTCTTAGGTTAATAACTATGCATCTCTGTTTTCATTTTGGCCTCGTACCAGCATGCAGTGTCTTCCTATACACTCAAATCTTCACATTTCTCTCTAATTGATTGCTAGGCAAGCCTTTGAGGAACGGCATCATCCCTACCATAAGTCGGTATCCCTCCTTTATTCTATGGTTAAGGTCCAGACCTGGACTAGAGGAATTTTTCTTGAATTTGCAGAAACTGCCGCAGCAAGGAGTGCCTCCAGTTTAGAGAATGACGCTCTGAACAGAGTCCTGTATGCAATACGTTCATAAAAACAATCGAAGGCAAGTTCATGAATACTTTTTTTTTATATTCCAAATCAGGAGGTGCGCCAACGAGAACGGATAGCCTCACACTCCATGGCCATAGAATTCATTGCTATGTGAGGAAATCACAGTGACGACTAAACCAGACCAATGACATCCTCTTCTCGAATAGATTAACACACTTTTGTATGTATCGGCCTCCAATTGGACTTCTACACATAACTCTGGACATTCTTCAATCATATTGTGAACTGAATACTTAGATTTTGATTCAAACGATCTCAAGATCCCATGGTAGTGAACCACGATTCTCAATTTGTATGTCTCTGTTTCTTTAACACTAATTCTTCTTTGAATATTACTAATTTCAGCCAAAACAAAACTAGTAGCAGATCCAGTAAACAATGAAAACAACCGTAAATGATTCTACTCGATCGGTGCAAATTTACTTTGTCATTCGAGAGCCATTGCCAATTCTACTTACGAACGATGAAGATAACCAGCTTTTCACATGAATCAATCGGAGAACATGGGTAAGAATAGATTTGAACTTACCTGAAATTGGAGAATGGAGAGGAAGGTGACTCTGAAACACTTGCTGAGTCTTGCTAGCTTTTCCTTTTTCAAATTTCCGTGGCTCCGGATGAGAAAATGGAGACTTCTTCCCCTCAAGCACTCAAATTTTCCGATCTAGAGAGCTTCTAATTGGAGAGGATTCGTTCAGCTCCTCTCCTTTTCTTCTCTGCTTCTATTTTTCCTTTTTATACTGATTTTTCAAATTTTCCGCTTTTCTTTTTTTCTTTTTCGTTTTTTGTTTTTCTAATTTTATATTTTTGTTTTAAGTTTAGCCATTTTATTTTTCCAGTTTTTATTATTTTTCATTTTCTATTTTTTTTATTTTTATGTATTTATTATAGTTTTTCTTTTCCTTTTTCCCATTCTTTATTTCAGATTTTCATAATTTTTCACTTTTGTATTTATTTCTATTTTCACTTTTTATCTTTAGTTCATTTTGTATTTGTCTTTCCTTTCAATTTTTCTTTGTATATTTTTTCTTTTTGTTTATTATATTTTTTTCATTTTTAATTTGTTTCCTTTCTTCTTAATTTCCTTTTTCTATTTTCCCTTTTTTTTTGCTTTCTGCTTTCTGCTTTTCCTTGTTTCTCTGTTTTCTCTGCTTTTCTTAATAACTTAAATAAATAAAAATGGAAAATGAGGCCTCGGACATAATTGAGTGTTTACAGTTTGCCCCTCTTTACTCGTTTTCCTACCGGATAATATGAGAAATGGTTCTCTGAATTATCGTGGTAGGAAATGAGTAAAGACGTGAACACATTATGTCTAAGGCAAGTTTTTGAAGAGGTCCGAGCACTAGAGGCTTTGGGCTTAAAGTGAACCTCATGGATTCCTGGAGAGTGGTGATTGAATGACCTTACCGGCTTCATGTGCCGATAGAGATTAAATATGCAAGGCTTGATGGTATAGCCTAATTAGGCTGAGTGAAATGAATAAAGGCCTGCTAGGACAAGCGTGGAATGTAATGGGGTTGCTTGTTAGGACAAGCAAGACATGAAATGAAAACGGCCTGTTAAAACAGGCGAAGCGGAAGAGAATGGCCCGTAATGACGGGCTCAGTGGAGTGAAGACGACTTATTTAATGCAAGAATTGAGGTGTAAGGTATGTACAAGGGGGCCTGACAACATAGGCCAAGGTATAGAAAATCTATCTATGCTTGAGACCTGACATCATAGGCCCAACTGTGGGAAAACGAACTTGATGGTGGCCTGACACTATAGGCCAACATGCGAAAAAGAAAATTTGAACATGCCGGAATGTAAGCTTGATGGCGGCTTGACACTATAGGCTAATATGCAGAAAAGAAAGCTTGAAGGAGGCCTGACACCATAGGCCAAAAATGCAGACATGTAAATTTGATGGTGGCCTGACACTATAGGCCAAAATGCAGAAAAGAAAGCTTGAAGGAAATCTTGTTGTTGACAGGGAGGAATGTAAAGGGGGTCCCGCTGTTGCCGGGAAGAATGAAAATGAAATCCTGTTGTTGCCAGGATAAATGCAAGCCTGTTAAGACAGGCGAACAAAAAAAAACATGCTTGAGTTTCTGTTGTTGACAGGATAGATGCAAATGAAGTCCCGTTGTTGCTGGGATAAATGCAAATGAAATCCTGCTGTTTCCATGATAAATGCAAACCTGTTAAGACAGGTGGACAGAAATTAAACATGCTTGAAGTCCTGTTGTTGACATGAGATTGCGAATGAGGTCCCGCTGTTGTCGGGATAGATGCAAATGGAATCCTGTTGTTGCCAGGATAAATGCAAACTTGCTTGGCAGGAAAAGAGAACAGAATTTAAACATGAGGTCCTATGGTTGACAGGAGGATGCAAATGAGATCCCACTGTTGCCGGGAAGATGCAAATAAAATCCTACTGTTGTCAGGATGGATGCAAACCTGCTTGACAGGTGGACAGAATTTAAACATGCTTGAAATCCTGTTGTTGACAGGAAAGTGCAAATGAGGTCCCGCTGTTGCCGGGATAAATGCAAATGAAATCCTGTTGTTGCCAGGATAAATGCAAACCTACTTGATAGGCAAAGAGAATTGAATTTAAACATGAGGTCCTGTGGTTGACAGGAGAATGCAAATGAGATCCCGCTGTCGCTGGGAAGATGCAAATGAAATCCTGCTGTTGCCAGGATAGATGCAAACCTGCTTGACAGGTGGACATAATTTAAACATGTTTGAGGTCCTGTTGTTGACAGGAGAATGCGAATGAGGTCCCGCTGTTGTCGGGAAGATGCAAATGAAATCCTACTGTTGCCAGGATAAATGCAAACCTGCTTGACAAGTAAACAGAAATTAAACATGAGGTCCTGTTGTTGATAGGAAAATGCACATGAGATCCCGCTGTTACCAAGGAGAATGTAAATGAAATCCTACTGTTGCTAGGACAAATGCAAACCTGCTAGATAGGTGGACAGAATTTAAACATGCTTGAGGTCTGTTGTTGACAGGAGAATACAAATGAGGTCTCGCTGTTGCCGGGAAGATACAAATGAAAACTTGCTGTTGCCAGGATAAATACAAACCTGCTTGACAGGCAAAGAAAACAATAAAAGCCTCTTGAGATAGGAAAAACAAAAAGATCCTGTTGTTGACAGGAAAAATGCAAGCCTGCTAGACAAGCAAAGAGAACAATGAAAATGACCTATTACGACAGGAAAAATGTAAAAGTCCTGTTGTTGACAGGAGAAATGCAAGCCTGCTCGACAGGCAAAGAGAACGATGAAATCCTATTAAGATAGGCAAAACAAAAAAAGATCCTGTTGTTGACAGGAAAAATGCAAGCCTGTTCGACAGGCAAGGAAATGATGAAAACCTATTAAGATAGGCAAAACAAAAAGATCCTGTTGTTGACAGGAAAAATGCAAGCTTGCTCGACAGGAAAAGAGACGATGAAAATGGCCTATTAAGACAGGAAAAAATGTAAAAGTCCTATTGTTGACAGGATGGAATAGGACACCTGTTAAGACAGGTAAAATAGAATGATGAAGACCTGTTAAGACAGGTAAGGAATGCTTTTCAAGATAGACAAGCAAATATGGGGATGAAATGTCTTGTTGAGATAGGTGTGGGAAAGAATGGCGGCCTGTTAATGCAGGCGAGGGAATGACCTGTCAGGACAGGCATGAAAGATAATCTAATGTGTCTTGGGAAGGCCCGTAAGGAGGGAATATGGACTTCTTCGTCAGCTACCCTCGGACAATCTTATTTTGAAATGTGTTTTTCTTTAATTAAAATAACTTATTCTCTTGAAGAAACTTGGGCAACCATTTTGCCCCAGTTTAGAAAATTCTTGACAATTGAGGGATATCTTGATTTGGAGGAATTTTGGGCAAGTGTTTGCCCCAGCTTGAATCTCGATGAAAATGGGGTTTGCCTCATCTTGAATTTTTCTGGGCACATGTTTGCCCTATCTTGAATGTTGGGGTTGAGGAATTGAGAATTGCATCAACTTGTATTTTCCGGACAAATGTTTGCCCCAGTTTTGGAATTTTCTAGAATTGAGGATTGCCTCAACTTGAATTTTCTAGGCAAATGCTTGCCCCAGTTTTGTTCTTGGTTCAGAATTTGAGGATGACCTCAAATTGTATTTTTGTGGGCAAGCGTTTGCCCTAGTTTGGACTCGATCCAAGATCTGAGGATGACCTCAAATTGAATTTTGTTGGGCAAGCTTTTACCCCAGTTTGGACTTGATTGAGAATTTGAGGATAACCTCAAATTGAATTTTTGTGAGCAATCATTTGCTCCAGTTTGGACTTGATCCATAATTTGAGGATGATCTCAAATTGTATTTTTGTGTGGACAAGTGTTTACCCCAGTTTGAGCTTGACCCGGTTTTAATTATGATTGATTCGGGCAATTTACCCTAATCTTAATTATTTTGGAAAAGGAGTTGAACAATGCTTCAATGACAAGATGCTTTTATGCTGTTTGAATGAATAAAAAGGATGCAAGTTTTGTCATGCTTGAATATAAAGGATGCAATGTTTTAATCTTATTCACTGATTTTTTTATGCTTGAAATAATTATTTGATGAAACAGATGTTATGGGATGAATGAAATCCATGAAATGGTGTAAAAAATTTTGTTTCTCTTGATTTTTGATTTTTTTTTACATGTCCTTTCTTGACAACCTCATAGTGGGTGTGAAGGGAGTCAAGAAATCAAGACAAGTTGGATTAACTCAATCTCTTGGCCGTCTTGGTCAACTTTGGAACCTTCTTTCCAGGATCTTTGAGACCCAGCAGTGGTCAGTATCATTGAGGAAGACAGACTCCTTTTTTGTAGTGGCATTATGGCTGGTAGGAGGATGGATATTTGGGAAACAATCCTGTCGTGTTGCAATGGTCGAGGATTCATCCAACTTGTCATGACTTTTCAAAATTAATCTTTTTATTTTTTTACATTTTTCACCTTTCTTTTAACATGTGCACTATTGGGATGTGCAAAGTGACTTTGATTGGTTAATGGAAAGGAGTAGAGAAGATTTCCAAAAGATATTTGAGGTAGTGTACTTGAAAGGAAAGGATGACGAAAGGTATGGGTTCGATCGCCTAAATGGCACCTTCTGATGAGAAATGCCAATGCTGCTTTCCATAATCTTGATTATCCAATTAATCAAACTTGAGAAATGGAAAATTTTGCCCCAGTTTTAGGAAGATATGAGGTGAAAAATGTTGTCCTAAGATTCCTGGAATGACCTAAACTTTTTCCTGGGTTTTGAGTTTTTAACCCAGCAGGTCTTTCGTTTTTCCCTAAATTTTGCCTAGGTCGCCCTTACGGGTTTTCAACCTAGCGGGCTCTTGATTGTGGGCCCTAATTTTTTCCTAGGTCGTTAAGGTTGTCGACCAAGCGGGCTTCTTGTTTGATTATGCTCTAACTTTTTCCTAGGCCGCCCTTTGAAGGTTTTCGACCTAGCAGGCTCTTGTTTGATTGTGCCCTAACTTTTGCCTAGGCCGCCCTTTGAGGGTTTGTCGTCCTGGCGGGCTTTTGATTGATCATGCCGTCACTTTGCCTAGGCCGCCCTTTTGAGGGTTTTCGACCTAGCGGGCCTTCTCTTTGATTGCGCCCTAGCTTTTTGCTAGGTCGTCTTTGAGGATTGTCGACCTAGTGGGCTTTTGATTGATCGTTCCCTAACTTTTGCTTAGGCCGCCCTTTGAGGGTTTTCGACCTAGCGGGCTTTTGTCCTGATCCCATTTTTTCCTGAATTATTTTTGGAACCCAACAAGACCCTTTTCTAATCATGCCTTTGTTGATTTAATCTTTTGAACTTGAACTCCACTTTTGCCTGGATTATTTTGGCTTTCAATCCAGCGGGTTTCACTTCTTCTTGTATTTTGGATTTTAACCCTGATTTTTCCTGGATTATTCTTGATTTTAATCCAGCGGGTTTTCTTCTTTTTCTTGAATTTTATGTAGTCAAATATTGATCTTGCAGGGATCATTTTGGCTTCCAATTCAGCGGATCTTGTTTTGCATCCCTAATTTTGCCTGGATTTGAACTTTATTCTAGCAGGATATTTTTCTTGATTTTAGGATCACAATGGACGATCTACTTGGAATCCCCTAATTGGATTTTTCTCATTTTGCTTCCTCATTTGATTTTTTCTTTGAGCTTGATTAATCAAATGTTCAAAATTATTTATTACAGCACTGGCATTGTCACCAACAGGTATTTTTTGTTTAGGAAGAAGCGGGTTGAATGATGAAAAAGGAATGGTAAAATTTTTAAAAAGTAAAGCCAACAATGTGAGGCATGCATTTGATTTTTTCTTTGAGCTTGATTAATCAAATGTTCAAAATTATTTATTACAGCACTGGCATTGTCACCAACAGGTATTTTTTGTTTAGGAAGAAGCGGGTTGAATGATGAAAAAGGAATGGTAAAATTTTTAAAAAGTAAAGCCAACAATGTGAGGCGCATGCCTAAGAAACATGAAAAATGTAATTTTGTATTTATTCCTTGATATTTATTTACAAAATATTGACTTTGAAAAGTACGACAATTTTTGGATGAATATCCTCAGTCTCGCACGAGGCAAGTCGTTGTGCTACTCCCGTCTCTTTCAGCTGGTTGACGGGCTCTCGTGATTCGGCAACGGATTGTTTTCTGTATTGGGAGAAAGTCTCCCAAAATCCAGCCACTTTGCATCGATCAGGCTTTGTACTTTTCATTTCAGCGCTAGGCAATCCTCCGTGGAATGACCAATGAATCCTGCATGGTAATCGCATCTGGCGTTTGTATCATACCATTTAGGATATGATGGTTCTTGCGGTTTCAGAGGATAAGGATCCACCAAAGAGTTTTGAATCAGCCGAGGTAGCAGCTCTGTGTAGGAGATTAATATTGGGTCGAATTGGACAGGCTTCTTTTCTTTTTTCTAGCTTTGGTTAGGGTTTTGGCTCGTGGCTTGTGTTTGGGTTGTATATGGTGTTGGTGGTCAGACTTGTGTCGGATAGTTGTACGTAGGAGGGTATGGTGTTTGGTAGGTGGCGACGATGTAAGGATATGGTATGTAGGATGTGTATGGTGGTGGTCGGTAACCAAATGGACCATAAGGTGCCACATAAGGAGTGTACGGGCCTTGACCAAAAGCCACGTTGTAGGTTTCACCTGCCTTCTTTTTCCCAGATCCATTGGAATTATTGACTGCGCCTGTAGGTTTATGTGTGATCTTTCCACGGCGCATGCCACCTTCGATCCTTTCTCCAATGATGGTGACATCGGAGAAGCTTGCGGTCATACTGCCGATCATCTTGTCATAGAAAGGATCTTGGAGTGTGTCTATAAACATACCAACCAGCTCTTTTTCGAATAGTGGAGGTTGTACTTGAGCAGCTAACTCCCTCCATCATTGAGCGTATTGTTTGAAGGTCTCATCCCCCTTCTTGGCCATATTCTAAAGCTGAGTTCGATCGGGGACCATCTCCATGTTGTACTGGTATTGTTTCATAAAGGCATCAGCTAGGTCCTTCCATGAACGAATGTGGGTCCGTTCTAGCTGAGTGTACCAAGTTGCAGCTGCCCCAATTAAGCTGTCTTGAAAGAAATGGACAAGCAGCTTATCATCATGCATGCAGGGAGACATCTTCCTGCAGTACATGGCCAAGTGGCTCTTTGGGCAGCTAGTTCCTTGATATTTTTCAAATTCAGGAACCTTGAATTTTGGAGGGATGACCACATCTGGGACCAGGCATATATCGGCTGCGTCTCTGGCTTCATAAGCACTTCCCTCGATTTCCCGGATCCTGTCCTCTAGACCCTTCTACTTTTCAGTATCCTCCTTGGAAGGGTGGTTTGGGTATTCCTCAGGCATGTGGTAAGGCTGAGAAGATGGTATGTACACAGGGTGAGACTCTTGGGTGAACATAGGGTGCATTCTCCCAGTGGCTATTTGGTAAGCTTGTTAGATGGTGTTTGGAGGTAGGTTATGTATTTGGGCTTGTGTTTGGATTTGTGAGGGTGCATGCCTGTGAGGAAACCCATAATGAACCCCTTCGACTTGCGGAGGCATGGTTAATGGTAAAGGGTGTTGTGGATTGAAGCCTGGAGGGTATATTGGGTTAGCTGGTTCTCCCGGTATAGATTCCCTTGCCTCTTTCTGTTTAGACATTTGGATGGCCTCCATCAGCTTGGCCATCTGCTCCTTCAGAGACTTGACCTCATTTCTTAACTCCTCATTTTGTCTTTTCAGCTCATCCATAATTCTCGATTGTGATCTGGTTTTATAAGGATGTCGAGGAAGCTGTCTTTCTCCAATTTTTCTGTTAAAGTTAGAAATTAATTTTTTGAGAAACGGCTTGAATGCACAAAATCATGAATGATAAAGTTGTTGGTGCAGAAAATGAAAAAGGAGCAGAATGATTTTTTTGAAATCTCTGTTTTTTGATAAATTTTATGAATGAATGAATGAATGCATGCTATGCACAAATAATTTTTAGAGATTTGAAATTTGATTGTTTTGAAAATAAATCAGTGTTGCTTTATTTATTCATCCTTGATTTTTAACAATTTTATGTTTTTAGGAGTTTTGGTATTTTTTTATTTTGCTAGAAAAACCTTTGGTTTGGTTTGAAGAGGTTTTGCTAAAAAAAATTCTAAAAACATTCTTTAGGTTTTTGAAATTTTGTTTTCTCTCCTTTTGAATCTTTTTGTATTTTCAGTATTTTCAAAAATTAATTTTCTAATTCTTCCTAGGAATCTTCTCCTTTTATTTTGATTTTTCTTGATTTTTATCTTGATTCTTTTTGTATTTGCCCAACTTCAGATTCCGCATCTCCTCTGCTATCTCGGATGATGCCGTTAATTTGAGCATGTGAATAGCACATGAGCCATGTATCATGAAAGGGGTGTGTGCCCTCCTTACTTTCCATGTGGGTTACTTGTCCTATGGGTCTATGGCCTTTTATATGAACCTCTCACAAGGTAGTTTGTAATCCTGAGGTATAAGAGGTTACTAGAGCCAAGTTCCAGTCTGTAATGCTTGCCACAACAGCAGAAAAAGCTACTAGTTGTAAGGCATTACAGATAGGATGCACTCTAGTCAGGATTTTCGTGATAGTCAAAGAGGACGTAAGCCCTAAAGTGACACCACTAGATCCCTCTATTCCTAGGCTACACTCATGATAAATGCATATGCAATGTATGAGGGCACACAAATATTTGGGATACTTGCAATTGGGGAAATCGCACAGATATATATAATTTATTATTCATCTATCCTAGGGTTGTACAATGAATAGACAAACAACAACAGATAGATAAACCAATAAATAAATCGTGCTAATAAACAGGAAAGGGATCGAAACAAAACACACTCAATTGAAATGGGCTTCACTCTCTAATGTCCCCAGTGGAGTCGCCATCTATCACAACCGTAATTCCGACGAGACGACGAACTCGCTAAAATTTTAAAATTGAATTTTATTAGATTATGTGGAGTTGCCACCAAATTTTTATTTAAGGGAAAAAGATTTAGAAAAAACCCTGACTCGAGGATGAGATTCAAAGTTCGGGAGTCGGTTACGAATGGGGAAGGTACTAGGCACCCCACTCGCTCGTTCCGAAGAATGGTACCCTTAAACTGAATGTGTGATTTCTGAAATTGTTTGATCCCTTTAATTAGCATGGAAATAAATAACTTGATGGAGGTTAGCTTGACAGGACTTAATCCTGCTCCTACATATTCCCCGGTGCAATGGGAAACTCAAGGCTTATGTAGTTTTGGTGTGAGTTGAAGGCTTGACCTTCGAAAGGTATTTGAATTAAAAAGCGAATGCATTGTTGTCTTTTTTGAAAATATTGTAAGGGTGCGATCCCAATCCACCTATGCACGGGGCCCAAGACAACTACGGCTACACTTGGACCCATATGAATTTCTAAACAGCGAACAACAGAAAAAGCTACCAGTTCGTTTCTAGAGCTCATCGCGTGAGATTAAGGGATGCAAAATAAGAGTTTATTTGTTTGGAAAAGGAGGGGAAATCCCAATCCACATATGCACAGGGCCCAAGACAACTACGGTTACACTTGGACCCACACAGACCTCCAAACAACGAACAGCAGAAAAAGCTACAAGTTCGTTTTTAGGGCCCGTTGCGTGAGATTAAGGAATGCAAAAATAAGATTTTTTTAGAAGGAATTTTCTTGATTATAACTATTGGAGGCGTGTGAGTTTAATCGGAGTTTTGGGAATTTTAGGGGTCAAATCGTAAATATAGAAAGTATAGGGTCAAAAATGTAAATATGAAAAGTTTAGGGGTCAAAACATAAATATGAGAAATTGAGGGGCCTATCTGCAATTTCTAGAAGTTTGAGGTCAATTTGTAATTTCTGGGAGTTTGGAAGCCTAAATGGAATTTCTGGAAGCTTGGGGGGTTAATTTGTAATTTCAGCGGATTTAAGGGGCCTAAATGGAATTTCTGGAAGCTTGGGGCTTTGCATGGCTTCAATATGGCTTGAGGGAAGCTTGAATGGCTCGCCTGGCTTCAGAATGGAGTATGGCTCATGGAAGGCTTGGAGGCTAGAGAATAGTTGGCGGCTCGGTGGCTTGGGAGAGGCGGCTTGCGGCTTAGCTTTTAAAAAGGGGAGAAATTGCCTCCTGGAGGATTCGAAACCACATCCTAGTGGTCTAGATGAAACGTTCATCCACCTAAGCTATTCACTCTATGCTCTATGTTTTGGAAAGCTAACATGAAAACCACATCAAGGCTACCGGCCCCCTTTTTATTAAGACTTATCAGGGCCCTTGCAAGAATCGATCCCAAGGCTTAGAGGATAAGTATGGGGAGCTCGACCACTTGAGCTGTTCGCCCTTTCCGACATGTGCTCCGTAATTTTGAGATCAAACCCGTGCCTGGGAATTGGACCAGTCTTGTATTCTGGACGGTGCCTGAGAGTAAACCACCTGGCTCCCACACTCTTCCACCTCCCTTTTCACCGTTCTGCACGAGAGGATTGGGAATTCATGCATGTGTGTAGGACCATGGGCCTCATCTTGAGCTTTAGTGAACATTGGTTTAATAGGGGAATACAACCTGAGCAGCTCATGTTGGAATTCCAGGGACCAAAATATGTTTCAATTAGCTACTTGAGGCGTCAGCATTACTGTACATGGCCACATGATTTGAGAACACAATGGGAGAAATCATGGCAAGGGAGGCGATCCTGTCCTTCCCTGTTATGATGCTGTGCCGATCCTTTAGAGTAACTGCAGCAAGGAAAGTACATCCAAGGAAGATGGTAGCAGTTGTTCCAGACAATTGAAGTACACTCTGATGTTGGGTACAAAACTTGCAGCTATATGTCGCAACCGTAAGTTCGACGAGACGACGAACTCGCTAAAAATTTTAAAATCAATTTTATTGATTAATGTGTGGAGTCGCCACCAAATTTTTATTTAAGGGAAAAATATTTGGAAAAAACCCTGACTTAAGGATGAGATTTAGGTTCGGGAGTCAGTTACGAATGGGGAAGGTGTTAGGCACCCCACTCGCCCGTTCCGAAGAACAGTACCCTTAAACTGAGTGTGTGATTATTGAAAAATGTTTGATCCCTTAGTTAATTTGAAAATAAATAACTTCATGGAGGTTAGCCTAACAAGACTTGATCCTGCTCCTACATATTCTCGGGTGCAAATGGGAAACTCAAGGCTTACGTAGTTCTGGTTTGACTTGAAGGCTTGACCTTCAAAGGTATTTGGATAGAGTGTTTGACAATGGATAATGTTCGAAGGCTTGACCTTCGAAACTGCTTGATAAGGGATATTTGAAAATAGCTAGAACGCTTTGAAAGTATTTTAATGAGAATCCTTAGTCCACATATGTACAGGATCCAAGATAACTAGGGCTGCACTGGGATCCATACGAATTCCTAAACCCCGAACAACAAAAAAAGCTACCAGTTCGTGCTTAGGATTCGTCGCGTGAGGCTTAGGAATTCTAAAATCAAGTTTGGTTATTTTACAAAAGGATTCTTAGTCCACATGTGCACAGGGTCCGAGGCGGCTAAGGCAGCACGGGGGCCCATACGAACTACTAAATGTTGAACAGCAGGTGAACCACCAGTTCCCCATTTAGAGCCCATTGCGTGAGACCAAAGATCCCAAAATGTTTTAAAAAGAACTTGATTTGAACATAATAAAGGAAATAAATGGCTTGATTTGGAAAAGGAATTGGTTTTGAAGTGAATTTGACACTTGAGGGGAAGAGGATTTAATTTGGATTTTGGAATTTTGGAGGAAAAGAATTTGATTTGGATTTTGAAGAGAAAAGAATTTTGATTTGAATTTTGAAGAGAAAAGAATTTTGATTTGAAATTGTTTTTTAAAAAAGAATTTGATTTGGATTTTGAGAATGAAATTTGATTTTGATGAGAGAAGAAGTTGATATGAATTTTGAAGAGAAAAGAGTTTTGTTGGATTTTGGGAGGAAAGGGTTTAATTTTAAATTTTTGGGGTTTAATTGTGATTTTGGAAAGAGTAGGGGTTTGAATCAAAATTTGAGAGTTTAAGGGGTAGTTTTGTAATTTTGAGAACTTGAGGGGCAGTTTTGCAATTTTGAGAATTGGGGCATGTTTGGATTTACGGGAGTTCATAGGGGCAGCTAGGTAATTTGGCTTCTGGGGGCATGTTCGAAATTTTGGAAATTGATAGAGGCAGATGGGTAATTTTGCTTTTGGAACATAGGCATGCGTGGCGCGCGTGATAGGGGTTTAAAAATTGGGAAGATTTGGTCTCCAGGGTTCGAACCCTTGTCCAGGAGGTAAGGGCAGTGGGTAATGCGACTGGGCTACGTTCATGATTAGATATTTAACACTCTTGTTTTACATTTAAGGCAAATGAAAGCACCATGGGATTTTAATTTAAATTGGCAAAAGACAAGGGCTGGGGCTCGAACACCAGACCTTGAAGTGTATGCAGCGCATTTAGCCACTCGAGCCACTCCTTCTCCTGTGATATACATTCCATGGTATTTAGATTTTAGATATTGCATGAAGGTGTGGTCAATCTTTATACTGAACCAATGTTGACGGTGGGCCCCTTGTTCGCCTTAATATTACTTACCTGGGTGTGGGACGATTATCAACTCACGTACATGTGCATGACACTCATTGTGGATCTTTAACTTAGGTTGTGATGCTTATTGACTCACCAAAGCAGTTTGGGGTACCATGTGGGCATCTATAGAGTAGGATTGAATGGGTTGATCCAGCATTATGGATATCCTGGCCATCACTTATCGACGATTGCAAGGAGGGTGATCCTCTCCTATATACAGGGAATATCTTGGAGACCTTTCGACCAACTGTTGTAGCATAAGTGGAGACTGGGTGGTGCCGCTCCATCTTCTAAGATACTGGTTTTGTAAACCATTTTTTGCGAACTGAAATTAACAATGTGCGTCAAGAGATCAGGCTGCTTCCTTCATCTTAAACAAGATTTATCAATGGGCCTCTCATTCGTTTTGACTTCATTCGTGTTGCATGAGGTTGCACCCCATGTACGGCAACCAATCTGCCCGAGAGGTATTCTCACGATCCCTTGATTGAGATTAACATTTTCAATGAACACAGAGCTCCATAATCACATTCTAGCTTGGTGAAACTCCCCATATGAATGGGTGTCGACTAGAGGAGTGAGGAAAGGGGATGCTTCGTTTGATAGGGTTGGAAGTCATCAAGACAAGAGCCAACCTTCGAGCTTGAATATTCATGTAAGGTTTTGGATCAATGTGTTCATGCAAAACCAGCCTTTGACTACACTCGACGTTTCTCATGGGGATCTTCAAGAGCAGTATAGTGATGAAGACAATAAAGGCATAACAATGAGCAATCATTTTGGTCAAATTCTTGTTTTTTATTTAAGAGTGAATGCTAAAGCTTGAGAGCGATTGGAATGGATAAGTGACCTGAAGTCTTGGACTTGGGGTTCCAAATTGTATGGCTGGTCAAGGGGTTTAATGATCCCAATGGTTCTTGTCACAATAAGGGCTCACCATTCTGCCATAGTGACCTTTCCCTTGTTATTGAATATCAGGGTTGATAAGGAACTCGAATGCACCACAACCTACACGGTATGTTGGATACCATTGTCACTTGTGACTTGTGACCGAAGCTAGAGAAGGCGAACTGCACCCAGCCCTCGTCTTTGGTTACACAGGCTGCCATTGGTGTTAGCCAAGTCTGTGTGACGATAGTGGATTTGTATTTACTGCAAATGTTATCAGGACAAGGGACGGCTTCAACAGTGTCCTCAAGCTGATTCGATTGATATCCTTTTGAACAGGCCATCCAAAGCGACATTTGGTCACCACAGAATCTGGTCAATAGCACATGCACGAAGGAAGGACCTGTTCATATGGTTGGCGTAGCCTTCTACTCTTAGGTTAATAACTATGCATCTCTGTTTGCATTTTGGCCTCGTACCAGCATGCAGTGTCTTCCTATACACTCAAATCTTCACATTTCTCTCTAATTGATTGCTAGGCAAGCCTTTGAGGAACGGCATGATCCCTACCATAAGTCGGTATCCCTCCTTTATTCTTTGGTTAAGGTCCAGACCTGGACTAGAGGAATTGTTCTTGAATTTGCAGAAATTGCCGCAGCAAGGAGTGCCTCCAGTTTAGAGAATGACGCTCTGAACAGAGTCCTGTATGCAATACGTTCATAAAAACAATCGAAGGCAAGTTCATGAATACTTTTTTTTTTATATTCCAAATCAGGAGGTGCGCCAACGAGAACGGATAGCCTCACACTCCATGGCCACAAAATTCATTGCTATGTGAGGAAATCACAGTGACGACTAAACCAGACCAATGACATCCTCTTCTCGACTAGATTAACACACTTCCGTATGTATCGGCCTCCAATTGGACTTCTACTCATAACTTTGGACCTTCTTCAATCATATTGTGAACTGAATACTTAGATTTTGATTCAAATGATCTCAAGATCCCATGGTAGTGAACCACGATTCTCAATTTGTATGTCTTTGTTTCTTTAACACTAATTCTTCTTTAAACATTACTAATTTCAGCCAAAACAAAACTAGTAGCAGATCCAGTAAACAATGAAAACGACCGTAAATGATTCTACTTGATCGGTGCGGATTTACTTTGTCATTCGAGAGCCATTGCCAATTCTACTTACGAATGATGAAGATAACCAGCTTTTCACATGAATCCATTGGAGAACATAAATAAGAATAGATTTGAACTTACCTGAAATTGGAGAATGGAGAGGAAGATGACTCTGAAACACTTACTGAGTCTTGCTAGCTTTTCCTTTTTCAAATTTCCGTGGCTCCGGATGAGAAAATGGAGACTCCTTCCCCTCGAGCACTCAAAGCTTCCGATCTAGAGAGCTCCCAATTGGAGAGGATTCGTTCAGCTCCTTTCCTCCTCCTCTCCTTTTCTTCTCTGCTTCTATTTTTTCTTTTTATACTCATTTTTCAAATTTCCCGCTTTTCTTTTTTTCTTTTTCGTTTTTTGTTTTTTTGATTTTTGATTTTTGTTTTAAGTTTAGCCATTTTATTTTTCCAGTTTTTATTATTTTTCATTCTCTGCTTTTTTTATTTTTTATTTATTTATTATATTTTTTCTTTTCTTTTTTCCCATTCTTTATTTCAAATTTTCAGAATTTTTAAGTTCTGTATTTATTTCTGTTTTCACTTTTTATCTTTAGTTCATTTTTTATTTGTTGCTTTCCTTTTAATTTTGCTTTGTATATTTTTTCTTTTTGTTTATTATATTTTTTTCATTTTTAATTTGTTGCCTTTCTTCTTAAGAACTAGCGGTTTCACTGCTGTTCGATACTTAGAGATTTATATGGGTCCCAGTACAGCCCTCGTTTGCCTTGGATCCTGTGCATATGTGGACTAAGGATTCTCTTTAAAATATTTTCAAAATACTCTATTCCTTTTTCAAGCATCTCCGAAGGTCAAGCCTTTAAACCAGAACTATGTAAGGCTTGAGTTTCCCATTGCACCAGGGAATACGTAGGAGCAGGATCAAGTCTTGTCAGACTATCTTTCCATAAACTTATTTATTTTCTATTATAATTAAAGGGATCAAATAGTTTTCAAATAAATCACACACTCAGTTTAAGGGTACCGTTCTTTGGAACGGGTGAGTAGGGTGCCTAACACCTTCCCTATTCGTAATCGACTCCCGAATCTAAAATCTCTTCCTCAAGTTAGGGTTTTTCCAAATATTTTTCCCTCAAATAAAAATTTGGTGGTGGCTCCACATTATCAATAAAATAATTCTTTTAAAATTTTAGCGAGTTCGTCGTCTCGTCGGAATTACAGTTGCGACATTGGGTCTGGTAATTCCTATAATACAAAAAAGTACCTATATCCTATTCTAATGAGTGAGACCTAATAGGACTAGTTGATGTGAAGTCCAATAGGCCTAGTGGCTATGTAGGTGGAACCATCTACATCTGGAACATTTGCATCAATAGTGGAGATCTCTAGCTTCACAAAGTTTAAAGATGAGTCCTTATGTGAGGCTTGGGACCGCTTCCTAAACCTTCTCTAGAGGTGCCTGCATCATCGGTACCAATAGCCCCATTTGGTTTAGATCTTCTACAACAGTCTTTCTTATACTAACGGAGTTGCTAATAACGCAGCTTCAGGAATGGGCATTCTACATAGCCTTGAGAGGACACATGGAAAATCATAGGAAGCTTGGTTGCCAATAGAAACCGATGGAAAATTGCAAACAAACATATGAAAATAAGGACTCTCAACTAGGAGGAATGTACCAAGTAGAGGCATTGGCAAAAAAGATGGAGACACTTACGTAGAAAAAGACATAATGTGCCTCGGCGATCCAAACACTGGTTTCACCTTCACTAAGCCCATGTAACTTTTATGATGTAGAGGTCCCCAATTGTAGAGGAAGGTCAACAACAAAGACTTACTGCGCCTATTGGGCCCATCACCAAAGTAAGAGCCAAACAGGTTACAAAAAGAAGTGGAGACCTTCTTAGGCCTTCAAGGGGAGCACCCTCAGGCCCAATCCATCTCTTCCTTGGCCCTTCACATGGTAGAGTAAGATTTAGGTGCTTTTTTTATTTTAGGAACTTGCAAACCCAAATATATATATAGGATTGAGCCTATTTCCTAGTAATTCTGTGCGAAGATTTGTGTACCTGACCTGGCTTACTTATTAGGCTACCTCAAAGAGGGATGAGAGAATCATTTTAGGCTCTATGAGAGGCCTAATTTAGACTCCCAAAGCTTTCCTACGCAATCATGCTCCCAGGCATCACTTAAGGCCTATATAATGCACCTTTGTGTGTATTTTCAACATTTTTGAGTCATAATTGAATTCTATTCAGGATTGTGTGAGAAATTCTCTCTTCTATCTCCATTTTAAGACCATCTTGGGGCTAGTAATCCTCCTTATCCATGCTAGCCATGGTGGTGAAGAAGGATCTTATTCTTCTAAGGAAGATGGCGCTCCTAAGCACTTAAAGATCTACACAAAGTTCATATTCATCTTCCACTTCCTATTCAATCTCCATTGTACAATCCACATCCTCATTCTCTAGCTGCATCAACCTGGTATAAAATCTATAACAATGGAGGTTATATCCACCTCTTAATTCATGTTCATTTTCTTGCTTCTTCACATATTTTTGAATTCATCTTTGTCTTTTTTTTCCTCTTCAATTTTTATTAGTCATGCAATCTCCAATTTTTATGATTTTTGTTTTGTTCTCTTATTATTTCTTTCTAGTTTCATAATTGCTATCATTTGTGTAAATTGGATCTAAAAGGAATGTTTTATCACTTAATTACAGAAGTGTGTTCATCTTAGGGCACAAATGCACCTAACTTGTTTGATTTATGCATAACTTGGTCACTTTTGGTATGATATTTATAAAACTTGTTTTTTTTTTGTTCCTGTGATTCATGTCTTTCAATTTATGGGTCTGAATATTTCAGATCTGCCCAAAAAAAATTTTAAAATTCTAATATTTGAATTCAAAAATTGGCGTAAAAATCTCATCCTGTTCTTCAAGTTCTTAGGTATTATTATACATATTTTTATCCTCCTATATGTCTGCCTTTTTGAGTTTGTGTTTCTAATTTTCTCCTTTCAGAAATTCCTAAGAGTGCATGATCATGTGCATGCATCTTATATGCTAAATCTAACTTAATCATGCATGATTAAGTCATTGAACCTAAATGATTAAGTGAATGTTTGAATCAAATTAAAAGACACTTAATTATTATCCCTAGACCTTATGAATTGATTTGGATTAGAGAAAATTATACAAGGACTTATGATTTAGAATACCATACCTATGCAAAGGATGAAGTGAAAAATGCACTTGGATGAATTTGTGGACTTAGGACCTTAACAAGAGCCTATGAAAGGAACAACTGAGGACTTTAATTTCTTGAAATTTGGACCAAAATTATGAAAAAAAATAAGTTGAGAAAATTGAAAGCAACAGAAGAGAAAAACAAAGAGTAAAAACAAAAGAGAATTTGGAAAGAAAAGAAGAAAAAAACAATAAGAAAAAGGCTTGCATAAAGGTCATTTTCTTTGCTTTCTTTGAGTGTGGTATGCTAGTTGTCCATGATTCATTTAGGTCATAGGTTCTGCATCATATTAGGTTTAATTAATTAGTTTATTCATGCCTTAATTTCTTGACCGAATAGCATCTTCTCATTGCATGAGCATATGCATGCTACTCTTTAAAGTTTCTAGGGATTTCCTTTGTGTGCCTACTTTCTTTACTTGTCTTTAATTTTATTTTGTTTTCGATTGGACTCTAAGTTTTTTCTTTCCTATTCCATTGAGTATAACTTTATTGTGATAGATTTTCTTTCTTTTCCTTCAAATTTCCTCTAAGTTTTTTCACCTTTGCACATACAGTTAGTTATGAGCAGTTCTTCACCACTTACACATCATTAAGGCATGTAAGTTAAGTTGAGTTGGCCATTCATCTCAAATTGGTTTGGGAGGCTATTTATGTGAGTGAAATGGTGTGATAGGGTTGGTTGCATGGTGAGGACATTAAAGGGAGAAAAGCATAAACACTTGGTGAGGACTAGTAAAATTTAACTTGATTTTTCTAACACTAACAAAGTGGGGCAGCAAGTGTCCATTTTGTTTATGCTTGATTTTTTAGGGACTTGGAGAAGCTTTAGGTTAAGAAAATTTGTGCCAAGGGACTCAAGAAACCAAGGCTTGAAACATGGAATTCAAGACCAAATTTAAGAGCTAAGAGCAAACCCGAATTGAAGACTAAAGTGAAGGATAATTGTAACATTAAACATTCGATTTTGAACTTGTAAATTTTAGGTTGAATATGTGTAATTAAGTTTGATTTGAATCTAAATCCTAGTTTCTTGTAGTAGGATTTCCTTTCAATGTAATTTAGTTTACCTTTAAAATTTGTTTGTAATAAGGACTTCGACGTTCGGATATTAGTGTAAAATACCCACCTAAGGTCAAGTTATAGCTTTTGTGTGTTTGTATGATTCTAGATTGTGTGCTAAGTGTTACTTGTATTTTGTAGAACTATCTTGTGTAGCACTAACATTTATCTTCTCTTGCAAGGTCAAAGGGGCTAGGTAGATTACTTAACCCTTGTGTGTTTGTATGTACCTTAGAATCTAAATTGTCTTCTAAGTATTTTAATTTGTGTTATTCAATTTTTTTAGCTGAGAAATCTAGGTGTGGAGAGAAATTTTCTACTTTGCAAATGAGTGGTCACGAATTTTCACTTAAGAATCAAATGGAGCAACTTGCTTCAAGATTAGAAAAAGTAATTCAAACCCAAATAAGAACATTTGAAGATTGCTTACATTTTGTTTGGTTGGAGGTAGAAAGAGGAGGAGGAAGGAAAGAAGGGAGATGGAAAGTTTTTCTTTTGTTGTTTGCGTAAGAAAATAGGAAGGAAGGAAACATTTTTCATAGAGCCCACCAAAATTTTAATCCTCCCTCCTTAGGCAAGAAAGGTGAGGGGGAGATGTTTTTTTTTTTTGTTTTTTGATTTAAAATTGTTAAAATTATTATATATTTTTTAATAATATTAAAAAATTAAAAAAACTAAAAATTATATTTATAAAAAAATAGTAAAAAATTAAATTTTTTTATAAAATAGAATTATAATACTAATATATTTATCTTTCCTCTCTTTTCCATCTATCTAAATAGAAAAAGAGATTTTTTTCCTTTCTTTCCCTTCTTATTTTTACTCATCCAAACAACTCACATTTCCTTCTTAACTCCACTCCTTTTCTTTCCTTTCTCTTTGTTTCCTTTCCCTTTCTGTTCCTTCCCTTTCTTTCCTTCACCTTTCTCCCATGATCCAAAAGAAGTATTAGAAAACTTATAGAAGATACTCATATAGGTCTAAAAGAACTCAAGGATAATTGGAACAAGTAGGTCTAGAAATGGGATATATTACAATGAGAAGGAGACATCAAACGATGATGTCAACTTATTTGGGAATAACATAGATCGTAAGAAAAATATATGACACTCTCCACGAAGAGAGAGGCCATCTTCAAGGGATAGGCCTCCCTCACAAAGAAGAGCACCAACACCTCATAGACATGCACCAAGGATGGATAGAGATATAGATAGAGATAGAGATAGGGGTCATTGGCATAAGGAACCTTCAAGTCATAGAGAACTCCCTAGGCATATGACCCATAGGATTAGGAACCACAGACATAGAATTAGAATCTCTTTTAAGGATAGCCTAGAAGATAGGAATCGTAGAAGTAGTGTTAGAAATAAAGACCTGAGGGAAAGAGAATACCTAGGGTCCCTAGAACTACCTAAGTAAAAATTCCCAAGTTCTAAGGGTGAAACAGTCCAAAGGCATACCTAGATTGGAAACTCAAGGTAGAACAAATTTTTTCAAGCCATTCCATTCTGGGAAGACATAAGGTAAGATTAATTGCCTTAAAGTTTAATGATTATGCCCTAATATGGTGGGATAGACTTAATAAGGAGAGATATAGACCATTGAGTGAGTGGAAGGAAATGAAGCACATAATGAGAGAAAGATATGTATCCCCCATTATTTAAGAAAGATCCATAATAAGTTACAAAGGATCTATCAAGATTCAAAGAGTGGATGAATATTATAAAGATATGGAGGTAGCAGTGATTATGGATAATTTGAAAGAGAGTGAGGAAGAAATCATGCCCTAATCTCTTAGATAGGCTCAAGTATGAAATAAGAGATGTGGTAGAAATCCATCAATACCTAAGCCTGAATGCCCTTTACCACCAAGCCCTAAAGGTAGAAGCCCAACTCACTAGAAATGGTAAAGGAAAATTCACTGCATGCAAGTCATCTACACAAGACACTTGGAAAGATAGGAAAAGGGACCCGAAAGACTCTAACTTTAAACGTAGGGAATCCAAGAGGCCAAAGACTCCAAAAGGTCTAAAGACAAAACTCCAAATTTTTCCTCTAGTAAAGAGTCTTCATTTAAGTGTTTCAAGTGTCTGGGTAGGATGCATATTGCTTCCAATGCCCAAATAAAAAAACCATGGTCCTTGAGGAAAATGGTAATTATTCATCACTAGAGTCCACTAGCTCTACTTCCTCTTTATCTAATGATAAATCCCTAGAGTATGCACTTGAAGATGACCTCTTAGTAATTACGAGGTTACTAGGTAATGTTGCTAATAGGGAGGAAGAAACTCAAAGAGAGAACATCTTCCATACTAGATTTTATATCAAGGGGCACACTTGCTCCTTAATTATTGTTGGAAATAAGTGCACTAATATAGCTAGCACTAGGCTAGTTACCAAGCTAGCGTTAGCAACCACCCCATATCCTAAGCCATATAAGCTTCAATGGCTTAGTGACAATGGAGATGTTATGGTTGCTCAACAATTCCTCCTCATATTGACTATTGGGAGATATGAGGATAATGTTACTTATGATGTTGTCCCTATAGAGGCCAACCATGTGCTATTAGGAAGGACATGGCAATATGATAGGGATATCCATCATCATGGTCATACCAATAGGTATTCCTTCCAATTCAACTCTTATAAAATTACCCTAGTACCTATATCCCCTAATGAAGTCTATTGATACCAAATGCATATGAGCCCGAAAAGGAAAGCTAAGAGATAGGGTTTGAAAAAGAAAAAAATTGAAGAGATAAGAGAAATTGAAAATAATAAAATGAAACAAAGGTAGGTCAAAGAAAGGTAAGTGAAGATTTCACCTCTCTTGTACAAGAGGGTAAAAATCAACTTATAAGGAAGGATGAGGTGGCAAACATCCTCCTAGTTAGGAAACCTTACTCTCTAAATACCATTATCTTGAAACTGGTGGTTGGGTAGGATCTAGTATTTCCTTTATCCTAATAAAGGAACCTTTTCCTCTAGGAGGAAGTCAAGAACAAGGATAAAGGCTCATCCCTCCCAACCAACCATGGTTACTTATGGCACCAATGTTATATTGCATGATATGTATTATATGAATAAAGTCTTTCAATTGATTTAACCCTCATCTTTTTGTATGACTCATATGGTTGTAACTATTAAGTTCCCTAGCATGATTCAATACTTGTCTTATTTATTTATGTCTAGAATGATTGAAAATTACAATACCAATAACTTGATGGGCAAGACATTTGAATTTTGTGATACAAGTGTCAACATTTCACCACTAATCTTTGCCACTTTATGAAGGGAATTCATAATTTTACGAGTATCATTCCCTACTTAGGGTAAGTCAATCCATGAGTCATTTAGGAAATACCCTAGTATGAAGCCCAACCATCTATTATAGACATAATCTAGGACTAAAACTCATATACCTATTTGAAGTCCTTGATCTTTTATTTCACTCTTATGGAGGTTATGGGTTTTTGATTTTCTACCACCTCTTATGTCTAATTTGTCATGATTATATATTGATAAAATTATTTGGAAGATTTAAGAGGTTGGTATTTAATCCTGACATTAGTCTTGTTTTCCCTTTATTAATAAAATTATCCTCTACCTACTTATGTCCTTATTTTCTAGATATTTACGAATGCTTTCGAAGGGGAAGAAATGATGTAAAGGTCCCTAACCGCAAGGAAGGCCAACTGCAAAGACCTATTGAGCCTATCGGGCCCATCACTAGAATAAGAGCCAAGCAATTGTAAGAAGAGGTGGAGACCTTCTTAGACCTTCAGAAGGAGCACCAGCAAGCCCAATCCATCTTTTTCTTAGCCCTTTTCATGGTAGAATAGGATTTGGGTACTTTTTGTATTTTAGGAATTTGCGGGCCCAAATATGTATAGGATTGGGCTTATTTTCCTATAATTCTTTATAGAGCTTTTCGGGCCTGACTTGGCCTATTTCTTAGGCTGCCTCAAAGAAGGATAAGGGACTCATTTTGGGCACCATGAGGGCCCTAATTTAGACTCCCAAAGATGCCTATGCAATCATGATCCTAGGCATCACTTATGGCCTATATAAGGTACCTTTGTGTGTATTTTTCAACACTTTTGAGTCATAATTGAATTCTATGTAGAATTACGAGAGAAATTCTCTTCTATCTCCTTTTTGAGACCATCTTAAGGATGGAAATCCTCCTCATCCATAGTGACCATGGTGGCAAAGAAGGAGCTTATTCTTCCATGGAAGATGGGACTTCTAAGCATTTGAAAAATACATTGAATTCACCTTCATTTTCCACTTCCTCTTCAATCTCAATTGCACAATCTAGATCCTCCTTCCAAGGCTATATCACTTTATGGCTACTTATGCCACACGGATGTGGAATGTGTAGTTGAAGCCTGTGTGGCTCAAAAAAATGAGGAGACCAACTTTGTGGAGAATACATATAACCCAAATTAGAAGAATCACCTCAATCTCTCTTTAAAAGAGCATCAAGGTAATAATTTTCCAAATAATGCTCATAATATTTATAAGCTCACTCATATGTAGAACCAAGGAGATTACAAGTAAGAAAGAAAGGATTCAACCCCAATGGAATCACAGTTCCAAAACATAAATGTATAACTCTAGAACATAGAGACTTAGATGTCCTAGCTTAAGAATATGGAGGACCAAGGGGAAAAATCCTTAACCTCTTGTCACAATAGGCACCTAGGGCTTGCAATAGTTCTAAGGAGCAGGAAGGAGTTAGAGATACTTGTGAAGAAGGAGAAGGAGAAAAAAGATGTGGTTATTGATGGCCACCAAAATGTTACTAATATTACCTTTCAACTCCTACTGAAGGCAAGTTAAAAGAAAAAGTGAAGGAGGTCGACAAGACAATAGAAAGGACTCTAAAGAGACCTCAAATGGAGCCTTATCAACCAACTATACCCTTTCCTCAAAGATTAAAGGGAAATAAGAATTAACCTTAATTTGTCAAATTTTTTGACATCCTGGAAAAGTTGAGGGTCAATCTCCCCTTCATAGAGGTCATTTCTCATATTCTCAAGTACGCAAAATTCATGAAGGATATTTTGGACTTTTGGGCAGTAAAAAGAAGCTTGAGGAATTCATGACCATTGTTGTATACAAAACATAAGTGTAAAACTCATTTCCAAGTTTTATCCACGAGCAACTATACCTATCAGTGTAAAAAGGGATATTTGAGACCTCCAATATTGATCCCACGGAGACAATACCAATAAATTTGTAAGAGAAATCTAAATCTCAACATTTGAGCTCATCAAAAGAGGATTGTGTGCTTACAAGTTTGAAATCAAAATAATTTTTTTAAAAAAGTAGGATGGTAAATAAAAGAACACAGTGCAAGTTATGGAAGAAACATGAGACTTTATATTCTCTTATGATTTTACTTACTTATACTTCTCGATTCTTCACCGATCATCAATTTCTAACCACCTACCCTTATGCAATTACTATCCAGTTACCATGGAATAGCAATAATTTTTCCCTAAATACTACCCTCAATAATCATGCAAGGTAGATAGATAAGAGAAGCATAAACTATAAGAGGGTTTCAACCACTTTTTAAGCAATTAACTAGTTAGAAACCTAGGATTTTTTCAAACCCTTAAATTTAATTATGGTTCATTAATTGAGGTGGTATGATTTTCTGCCCTCAATCAACTCATGGATTAATAAGAATGACCAATTCCTATTAATTGATTAAGCTTAATAAGGAAACTACCATACTACCACCATTCAACAATGTAATGGAAAAATAATTATTTATAAGGAAAAATAGGTTCAAGCAATTACATCTCAAGATTCATCAAAGCTCCATGAATTAAGGATTAGTTACACTTGATAAAGGCTAACTCAAAAACATCCATAACCTATCCTAAGATACGAGATAAAAAACCAAGTTTCCAACAAGGATGGAAATCAACTCTACAAGTGCACCGTGAAGGGATTCCTTCCACCAAGATCCTATAAGAGGACATTGAAGGAGAAATTGGAAATGGAAAGGTTAGAGATGGAGAATGGAGGAAAGGAAGGGTTGTGCCCTGATATGGTGAAAAGAGGTGTATGCTCTTGATGTCTTTAGTATATCCTGTCCAAAGATGGAGCCTCCCTTTTATAGGTGTAGGTTAAAGCTTCAATTGTCATAGACCAAGTTGACATATTTGCTCCTTCAATCATCGTGACCACTCTAGGTTATTTGCAGCACTATTAGGGTTTACTAGAATCTTCTCTGCATTATTAGGGCTGACGTGGTTGTTTATTTAGTGCCTCCCAATCTTGGCATAGCCATGCTCACTATTCTACATGGGCGTGCTGCATCCATTTGGCACAATCATGCTTAGGTTGGCATGGCTATGCTGGAAGCTTGGTCCTATTGTAGGGCACTTTAAGGGACATTTTTGTTCTTTTGTTACTTTTATATCTTTTTATTCCATTTTGCCTTATTTTTGTCCTATAATTCTCCTATTTTCTAATTCTCTACTTATGTGACCATTTTTATAGAAATAAGAAAAATTAGTCAAAATTATCAGTGAATAATGAACCATGCAATAATTATGCCTAAATTTCTACATATAAATTGATAGAATGGCAGTTTATCAATCATCAAGTTTAATGAGGAGTGTTTCGCCATCCTTCTACAGAGACTTCTACCAAAGGTTGACGATCTAGAGAGTTTCATTATATCTTGTATTATTGGTGAATTTTATTTTGATAAATCTTTGTGTGACTTAGGTGCTAGAGTTAATCTAATTCCTTTATATTTTTCTAGAAGGTTGGGTATGAATGAGCCCATCCTACCACTATCTCTTTACAACTTACAAATAGATTTATCATGTATTCAAGAGGGATTGTGGAAGACATTTTGATAAAGGGGGATAGATTTATCTTCCTTGTTGACTTTATTATACTCGATATGGAGGAATGTGAAGAAAATTCCACTTATCTTAGGAAGATCCTTCTTGGGCACTAGGAAAGTTATAATTTAGGTGAAACTAGGAAAGGTTTTTTAAGGCTTAATGATGAGAAAGTGACGTTTAATGTTACAAGCTCATTAAAACACCTAAATATTATTTTACCTTAAAATTTTATTAATTTCCTAGAACACTCTAAATTTTCCTTCTATGTAGGAACAACCTAGAATAAAGACATATAAGAGCTCAAGGCTTTGTAAGGAAAAAAAAAAGAGAGGACACCCCAAACACATTCAGAAACATTGGTTCTAGACATGAGAATGGTTATGTCCCAGTCTGCACAGTTGTATTAACTTATACATTCTGGGCTCTCATACAAAGATTAACACATAGGTTTCAAATGTAGAGGATCCTAGCTGAAGAGCCACAAGGCTTATAGGACCTCACACAAACTAGTCCTATTAGGCCCAATAGGCCTAGTTTGTGTGAAAGCATTCTCTCCCTTATCTTCCCTCTAACACCAGGCTTGGGGCTAAGAAACCTCCCCATCCATGACTACTCCTGAGGTGGTAGAGAAAAAACACATCTTTCACAAGAGGTAGAATTTCCGAGTCTAAGGCAAAACTTTAAGGATTCTTCTTCATTTTCACCCATTCTTCCAGCCTCCACTACACTAGATCAAGTCCTTTTTCATCTTGCCTCAAGGATCATCATTTTATGGGTTTTTAGCATAAGCACCACCTTTTAACACGATCGTTCCAATTATATATTTGACGAGTTCATGTCTAAGCATGATCATACTCCCTGCTTAGCGCAACCATGCATATTTTTGAAATGTATGAAGTTTATATTTCAACACAGCCATGTCCCTATTTTCACAGTTGTGCCATAGTACGGAGGCCTGATTCATTGAGCATGATCATGCAAACTTGAGCATGGTCGATTTAATATATGTTGAACTAATTTTTCCTATTTTATTTTTGCAGAAAAAATTCCTCCTTGCATCCAAAAGAGAAGTCTAACATCTACCTCTGAGACGCTAAACCCCCATAGGTATTAGTATATCACATAGTGACCCAGAGGATTGTAAGCATGCAATTATGACTAAAGAGACTACTAGGCTTTTATTTATTAGAGTAGGAATCCTTACAGTTATTGGGCATATAGAAACGCGTGATGAGATATTCGATAGGATAGGATGGATGAAAACTACCTTCATATAAGAGCCTGCCTACAAGGAGCTAACTCTGGATGTTGTTTCTAGGAGACCCTCACCGAATTTAACATTACGTCCGGGTTCAAGACAGAAAAAGGCATTCTCACCCCTAGATAACCAGAGTTCCTCACACACTTTCCAAATGAGTTCGTTGGGGGTCTTTCTAGTTTGAGATTATGGGGTCTTACAACTATGACCCTCGTGTCTCAAAGTTTATCGCTATCCAAGACCTAGTTCTTTGCATTTTTCATAGATGGCTCTCTTTGGAATCTCCACTAGGAATGATCTTGAACAATTCTTCATCATACTTTGCATAGGATCGAAAAGTGACAATAAACAATGTAGAAGGGCTACATAGGTATTGACTCATATGTTACTTCCATATGCTGCTATCACAAAGTCCTACACCCAATGCCAACATTAGAGCAGTCGATCACGCAGCTCGACATTAATACATGGCGGCATATAAGGGTGATCCAAAAAAGGGCCCATAGTACCTATACTTTTATACCTCGACAACAACCTTAGCCAAAACCACAGTCACCTCCGTAGTAGCACCAGCAAGAGTCGTAGGCGATAGAGGAAGAGATAGAGGGTGACTCACGAGATGAGCACCCCTAGATCCGTTCCCTCTCTGACCACCTTGATCACCTATAGTTACAGGTGGATGGCATCTATGGTCGCTAGATGTGTAAGACACCACACCAGGAACTAGCAAGCTCACAAACACATCCTTTGTAAGTATAGATGCCCAGTTCGAAATGCTTCTTCAATTACTGCAAAGCTAGATAGGCCACTCACCGCCTCAATGACTTGTTTATATTTTCTTCTTTTATTTTATTTTCTATGTCTTAGGATTTTGTTTTAGGATTTTTAGTTAATTTTAATTTTGATGTATTTTTTTTATTTCTCCCTGTGCAAAACTTATCTTTGTATGCACTGATTTTATTTTTGTTTTATTCTATCTATAATTCTTTAACTCTAACACGTGTTTTAGAATGAGTAAGTTGACTTAATGCTTAAGGACTTCATTTGCAATCATCGACATTCAACAGGGAAAATACATTGAGGGCACTACTAACCTCTAAGTTTAAGGAAGGATACCTTATCCCTCTTCAACTACCACTCAGGGAAGTCCTACTTTTCTTTTCTCTCAACTATACTTGAATAATTTGCATGTATGTAAATGTTTATGTTTCAGGAGGAAGGCTCTCTCCCTCCAAACTATCCTTCTAAAAATCACATATCCTTGTTCCTATATAAAATTATTTTTACCTAAAGAAATAATTTTTTCAAATAAATTAAGAGAATGGTATAAAATTAAGTTTGAGGAAGGATACCCCTTAGTAACAACCCTATTTTTTGGATTATTGAAAAGTTGTAAGAAACCTCCCATGTTTTGTGATAGATAATAATTGAACCTAATAAGGATATGATAACTTTTAATAAAAGATTTGATAATTATTCATATTCCTTGTCATCTTGTTTCACACTAGAATATCCTTAATAAAGGATTGAGCCTAACTGAAGTTGCACCCAACCTCTTTCTCTCTTTGTTAACTATTGCATCTCCAGCTTGTACACTCTAGAACTTGCCATGTAATCTTATTGAGTATTGCGTAAGTTAATTGCATTAATAGAACATGCAAATTAGGTTTTGTTGAATGGACACAAAGTTAGAATATCACATAGTGCTCCCTTTTAAGCTTGAAAAGATTAAAGTTATTTTCTTTGGTACCCTTCATATATTTTCTATAATTTTAGGTATCCTTAGATTATAACTATAGAAACATGAAGGATTAGGGATGAAAAAGTGATCAAAAGAAGGAAAAAAAAAGGAAAAAAAAAAGAGAACGAAGGAAAAAAAAAGAAAAATAATGGAAGAAACCTTTGGAAGTTCAAAAAGGAAACAAATTAAAGTTCATAAGACCCCTTAAGTAATTATGTTCACACTCTAAAAGTATAAGGAAATTGAAAATATAAATAAAATACAAACCCAATGGTATTTCCATACCTTCTTATATCTCACCTAAATTGCATGAATTCACTTGGCCCCATTACAACCTTAATAAAATTCTTTTAATTCTTGTATATAATTTAACTTTTAATGGAGACTGAGATTTATGGAAAAATCTATGGTAGTATACAGTTGTAACAGAGAAAAAAATAATAATTTATACGCTCAAACACATGAGAGACAATGAACAGAACGATCTCTTCTATATTTGAGACTTTATTTTAGGGAACTAAAGATTCTAATTGGATTATTGTTAATTATATGATGGTAATTTCCTTTTTCTATTTCATGATTGGAAGTTTTTGATTTGTATACTTGTTACATTCTCATTCCTTGGATTATTACTTGGGGACAAGCAATGGTTAAGTTTGAGGATGTTATAAACCATCATTTTGTTGATTTATCTACAGGAAATTAGTCATAGTTATTATCTAATAAATGATTATTTATCGTAATTTCACCTAATTTTTCTTATTTTTGAAGAAATTAGCACATAATCTTAAAATGAGAAAACAAATGGATTTTGAGCCAAAAAGAGAGTAAAAAGGGCATAAAAGGACGAAGGAATAGAAAAGGACATAAATTTCCCTTCGAGGAAGCTAGCACAACTGTGTTGGTTAAGCATGCCCTCATAATAGATCAAAAATTTTGACATGATTGAGCAGACCTGAGCATGACTATGCCAACCTTTAGAGGCCCTAGAGATGACATAAGCCAGTCCTAAATGATGCAGAAATGACCCCAGTCAGCCTTGACGACACTGGAAATGACCTAAAGAAACCATGATGACTGAGGAGGAAACTTAGGTCAACTCGGTTTGTAACTGAGGCAGCCCTAATTCATGCCTATAAAAGGAAGGTTATTCCTTGGAAGAAGAAAACATTGAAAGACATCTTCTACATGCCTTTTTACCTCCTAACTATGTTTCTCCTACTTGTTTATCTTGCATGATAATTGGATAGTAATCATAAGACAAGTAGTTAACAATTGATGTTTAAATTGTCCGTAAGAGAATCTAGGGGTAAAAATAGGTAAAGTTATAAGGGAATTCAAAGTCTCATACTTATCCTTTACTTTTCTCTTGTGTTCTCTGTTTTATATTTATTTTTTATTTCTATTTTCTTATTCTTATCTCTTACACTCGCACAATAAAATCCCTTTTTTGGTGAGTTTAAAAGTTAGAATACAAACTTCTTCTATAAATTGTTGGCATAGTTTTTGTGGGATTGACACTGGAGATCTTAAATATCTTATTTCTACACTGACGAGTATATTTTTCTATAGGTAAAACTTGATATAGTTTTTACACTCATGTTTGCACGCATCACACATCTTTTCTCATTTGATGTTGTACTTCTATATTCGTTATCTTTTAGGGTTAGTTCAAATTTTTATAAGGTCACACTCACGTTCTTGCAGGCCACAATCAAGTTCCTACAAAGCGACATTTACTCTTGTAAGGTCACACTCAATTTCATACAAGGCCACACTTACCTTGCATTTCATACAAGGCCACACTCACCTTGCATTGTTGTGTTAAAGTCATGGACAATCATTCTTATTTTTCATAGTTATGGTAAAGTGTTGCACACGTAAGAACTAAAATGCTCATAAAAGTAGTTAAAAAGATGCAACACACTCGTGCAAAGTTTAAGCATGACCGTGTCATGTTAAAAACGTAGAAAATATAATTTTGGAAACATTTTTTTTCCATAAATTACTTTATAATATATAAATTATCACAAAATAATTTCAAATTCAAAGTAAGAAAACCTACTTTAATTTTTAAATTATCAAACATTTAATTTATCCTAATTTCGAACCAAGAGAGTAGGGATGGAAGTGAACAAGGTCGTTCGATAAGGGTCCACTGTTCAACTCATTTAAAGCCTAACTTGGCTCGTTTTGTTTAATAAATAGATATGTTCAGGCTTATTAAAAAGTCTTTTTAGATAAACAAGTCAAGTTAGGCTTATAAAAAAGCCTATTTAACCTATTTATATTTATATATTATATCTTTATATTTATATTTATTTTAATATATTATATTTATTTTATATTTTATTTACATAATATATATATATATATATATATATGTTTTAGGCCTATTTAATGGTTTTTTTATCTTGTAGGTTTTAAGTTTGCAAACCTTTTTAATCAATTATTTATATAGACTTTAAGTTTATTTATTGCTTTTTTTATAATGTAGGCTTTTAAATAGGCTTGTAGGCCTTGTAGGCTTTAAATCAGGTCAGACCTTGATAGGAAAAAAGAAACTTTTAACAAGTAACAGCTCGAGGATTATGCCTCAAAATTTTTAAACAGACTAAACTTGAACACTCAAAGTCTAACTCGACTTGGTTTATATCCATTAGAGAAGTTCTAAAATTTCTCATAAAGTAATATTTGCATCTTTTTTTTTTATGTAAAATTCAATATTGATGCAGTGTCTATTTTTTTTTATATTTTTTCACATTAATGTATCCTTTTATTTTAAAATTAATATGATAAAAAATTAATAATTTTTTTTTAAAATTTTTTAAAAAAAATTTCTTTTGTTTTGTTTTTTTATTGTAAGAGAAGAGCTTTTGATTTCACTAAAACAAACAAGTGGCGTGTGCATGCTATCTCAATGTTATTTTTTAATTATTTTTTAAAAAAATTCAATTATTACATATGATTATTATTAATTTATATTTTATATGTCATAATCATTTTATATTAATTTAAAATTTTTATAATTTTGTAATAAATTATTTTTAATATATTATTAATATATATAAAGAAAAATTATATGATATTAAGTATTAAATTTTATAAATGACATTTTCAATAATTATAAATGTAAAATATATATATTAATAAATATTTATTTTTTCTTTTAAAGAATGTATCATACCTTAAAATATAAATGGAAAAAATAAAGTATTATTAAATTTTAAAATGATTTATTTTTATAAAATTAATTTACTAAATAAGATTTTTTAATTTAACGGTTGAAATAATAAATATTTTTAGAAAATAATTAAAAATATGATTTTTTACAAAGTTAAATATTTTATGTCATTTAATTCTAATATATATTTAATAATATGTTAAATAAAAAATTATAAAAAATTATAAGAATTTTAATTTAATAAAAAAGATCTTTATATATAAAATATAAGTTAGGATTAAATATATTTTGTCTTTTTAAAATTTGAAAATTTTAATTTTTGTATCTTATTTTAAAGTTTTTTTTTGGTTTTTTTTAAAATAAATTATTTTTAATATGTAAAGTAACTGATATTTAATATATTAATAATTAAAAATTAAAAAATCAATTTTAAAAATAAGAAACTAGAACCAATAATTTTAAAATGAAAGAGCAAAATTTTAGAAGAATCAACAATATATTTAATCTAAAAATTATTTAATATAAAAAATAATAATAATTTTTTTTATAAAATGAAAAGCTAAATTAAATATTTTAAAATTAAATAATAATAATTAAAATTTGATTATTTTTAAAAATGAAAAACATATTTAATTTCTAAAAATTTAAAAATTTTAAAAGATAAAATTTTAAACTTTTAGAGAGATTAATAACAAATTTAATCTAAAAATTATTTGATATAAAAGATTATAGTTACTTTATTTTATAAAATGAAAAATCTAAATTAAAAATTTTAAAACCAAAGAATGATAATAAAAATTTGATTATTTTAAAAAATTTAAAATATATTTAATTCTAAAATTTTATGATAAATAATTAAATAATAATAATTTATATGTATATATCATTTTAAATTTTCATTTTTAAATATAATAAATTTTTAAAAAATTAATATATTATTATATTTTAAATTTAATATATATGAGAGATATATTATTCCTTAAAATTAAAATTATATAATAAAATGTTAACTATCTTTTAAATTTTATAATTTTTATAAATTTAATATGCAATAAAAAATTTAATTTTAACAGTTAGATTAATTAAATTTGACATTTTAAAAATTATTAAAAACTACTCTTAAATAAGTGAATTACATCGATATCCTGATTTAATCTCGGTCTAATTATAATTAAACAAATAAACCGTAAATTTATATATCTACCAATTCATTTTCCGTTTAATTTAACAATATTGGTTCTATACATAAATCCATGGTAAAATTTCCTAACAAGGACAAACATAAAAGAAGCCAATATGGCTTTCCTAGAGAACAAAGAGGAGTACAGCTTGTTCAATGCGATTTTCGTGCCATCCAAGCGCGTTACGCTTTTCTCGGTAGTCGTCCACATCTTAATGGTCCCCAACTCAATCCCAATACTGTTAAATAGGAAAACCGAAGTTTGACGTAGTACTTCTCCTGTGGTCAGGAACAGAGTATGCCACATCATGCTCCCTCTTTTAAGGTAACTACTCCATCCAGAGGACACACGAAATACGGGCGTTTTATAATAATTAATTCAGGAAAACGTTTACAGGCTATACTTTTATTGTATCTTCTTATTATTAATTAATGTATACGTATAATTCATTAAATAAAATGGGGTTCATTAAATGAGGAGTAAAAATCTTCTTGTTTAGTATTTAAAAATTAGAGTTTATTATATTAATATTTAAAATATAAAAATCATTATTTTTAAAAACCATAAAAATCGATCAATTTAAATTTTTAAAAATAATTTATTTTACTAAAAAGTAAAATTGGGGTCACTTCCTCTAATTTTTTCACAAGTGTTTATTTAATTTATTGTGTATACTGATGAAAATACTGGGTTGAAACTCAAAACCTCACTCCGTGTAAATTAATTGTATACCTAACTCTTTATAGTTAGATAATTCCAAAGATTTAAGTGTTATTTAACTTGAAATTAAGTAAAATTTACTTGTTATAAATTTAAATTTTAACTACTATTAAATGATTCTATGATACATTTTTCAATTAATTTAAATGATATATTTTTATTATAATATATATTTATATTAATTAAAAATAGGACAATTATTTTTTATAAAATAAATAAGCCCTGGAAATCTCTGGTAAACCATTTTGAATCAGGGTTTAAAAGTTTTATATTTTAAAAAATAAAATTTATTATATTTGATATATTTAATTTTTTCTTTTCTATATTTTTATATTTATTTTTTTACTTATAAATATAAATAGTGTAGAGAATCTCAGTCGTTCTAACCTGGCCCACACCAAAAAAGTAAAATCAGCCAGGTAAGCAAGAAACGGGTAAGAGAAGATGACAAGAATAGAAGATGTGGTTTTGCGGAAATGCGCGCGTTTGCATTAACTTTTCTACATGCAGTGAAGCGGTGCAGTGAATAAGGGTCAATTCTGAGGTAAGAAGCGAGCGTTACTGCATACTTTCTCATCCTCACCCCGTTGGTATATTGCGTTTGTTGAACGCTTAGTCTTAATTAGGTCACACTTTGTCTTTAGTCCAAGCTGTCCTAGCTGTCATGTTAGTACACCTCACACTAAATTTCAAATTCAACACGTTATCCTTCACCAACTTTTTTATATTTTTTTAAGTAGGATTTTATAATATAAAAATAAATTTAAATTATTAAATATTATAAAAAATATATTATCAGTTAATTTAAATTTATTTTTTAAAATATTAAATATTTTTTAAATTTTATCAAAAATATTTATATAATATAATTTATTAATTTAACAGTTAATTTTATAAAATTTAATTTTTTATTAAAATTATTAAACAAAATAATTTTAACTAAAATTATTCCTAAATAACTTTATTTTTTTTAATTCATATATATATATATTATATATTATATTATATCAATATTATTATCAAATATTAATATTTTATTTTAAAAAATATTTATTTAAGATTATTTTATAAAAAATTTATTTTAAAAGAATTAAAATATAAAAATAAATTTTATTATTTAAAAAGTTATTTTAATTAAATAAATTTTTAAAATATTTGAAATTATAATTATTTTTAAAATAAAAAATGCATTTTATAATTATAAATAAGTAAAATATAAGTTCTATCTTTTGAAAATCTAAAATATAAATATATTTATATCTATATATATATATATTAAAATCACTTTTTAAAAATATTTAAACAAAAATTATTTACCAATTGTAATCTAATTTGATGGATGAATAACTAATATTTTACCCTTCTGCTAGTTTTCTATTAAATTTATTGTAATATAAAATGAAAAACTATAAATTGAAACTCAACTTTTTGAGATTGTTATGGTGAGAACAATACTTAAAAATGGTGATAAAATGGCATGGTTGGGTTTTGATATCAAGCTAAAACGTGTTCTATAACAAACTAAAATGGATAATTTATTTGACACTAATGAAAATTTAATTAAATTATTGTTTACTCTTAATAGGAAGGAGAAAAAAGAGATAATAATAATAATAATAATAATAATAATAATAATAATAATAATAATAATAATAATAATGATGATAATAATAATAATAATAATAATAATAATATCTTGAGTATTAATTATATTTCAAAATAGTTAAATCAAATAAACTTTTCAACTTTGCATAAGTGTTTGTTCATTTCTTAAAAAACCTTTATTTAAAACCCTTTAGCATTAAATAAGCTTTTTGTTAGAAAAAACTCCTCAACACAGAGACACGCGGAAATTCCTAAAAAATCACCAAAACATGTTTTAATTTTAAAAAAAAAAAGGTTAATAAACGTTACTTAATAACTTTTTTCTATTTTTTTTACATTGATCTCAAGAGGAAAATATATAAAAATAGAGGAACTGAGGAAGTAGCATAGCATATTGCTTGCAAATAGTTGAAAGATTAAATTTATCACCTAACACTTGAAATGAGAAAAATTTGAATCTTTCAGTTTAGCAAAAATAATGAGATAAAAATATTCAAGATTATAAAGAATGAGTACATGAAAATGTAAAACTTAAATAAGAAGCGAAAGGATCATTCTTTTAAAAGACAATAAACTAAGAAATTAAGTCATTCTTAAGAAAATATATTTTTATTTGACTTATAAGAATTGATCAGGGCCCTACCTATTTTTGCCAAAACATAAAATTAAGGCTAGGATTAGTATTTTATATTTTTCCTTTTCTTTATTTAATATTAGATTACGTAATTGCAGCGCAAATTTTCATTTCAATTTTTTAAAGAATAGTAACTTTAAGTTTTAGTTAAAAATTATAAAATAATAAGAAACATAAATTTTATTATATTTTCTAATCCTTTTTTGTCTATACAAGTTAGTGCAGGAAAAATTATTTACTACCAAATAAAAATTTATTTAAGTGTTAGGATACCTTTACTTTGTCGATTTCGAATGTCAACACTAATATATAATCTAACATATTAACATTTAACATATTGACAGTCTATATTAATATTTTATATTAATAAAATTATTTATTAGTATAATATATATATATATATATATATATATATATATATATAAGTTTTGATCTAAAATTATGATATTTATATTAAATTTTTATTTTTTATTATAATAAAATATATTTATAAAAAATAATCTAATATTAAAGTTTTAGTAAATAATTTTATTTTTTATAATAAGTCTTGCTAGTTTCAACTTAAATAATATAATTAGGTCTAAACTGCAAGTCCAGAAAATTGCTGTTTTAATATTTCCCTCATCTCTTAAAAATTATTGAGTGTTTAAATTTTTTAATATTGTCAAATTATCAGAAATTTGATTTATTACTCATGATATTTCTCATACGAACTAAATATTTAAAATCAACATATTTTTTTCTAAGACTCTCGATATTCAGATTCATTCTAATATTGGCATAGGCATTCTGAAATTGTTACCTTTTAAACAGACGTTATATAAATTTATATAAAATATATTAATAATGTAAATTTTATACTATTGTTTAATTATAAATTATTATATAATTAAAAATATTAACTTTCATTTAAATATTTTAAAAGTTATACCTAAAATAATTTTTAAATAATTTATAATATAAATTCTATACACTAATAATGTATTTTAAAACAATATTCTATTATTTTAAAAGGATAGTCATTTAAGCTTAAAAATTTTATTCATTAAATATTAAATCTATGCATTATATATCCTTACTATTTTAATTTTTGTGTATATTTGAAACAAAATTAATAAAAGTTATTTAAAAATTTAATTTTGCTATGTAATCGACATAAATTTTTTATAAATTAACTATTAGAAAATCTATTGTAAATAATGTTTTTAAAATAATTATAATTTTTTTAATGATGTAACAATCCATGATAAAAAATAATATGTTAAAAAATTTACTATTATTTAATTATAAATTATTATATAATTAAAAACATTAACTTTAATTTAAATATTTTAAAAGTTACATTTAAATAATTTATAATAAAATTTTATACACTAATAATGTACTCAAATTATTGAAGAATGAAAATTAAAATAGTTTAACCTAAAGTCTTGGGGTTCAAGTTTTATTATTCTTTTAATACAAAACTAATTCTATCATATTAAAAGGATAAACATTTAAGATTAAAGGTTTTATCATTAAATATTAAATCTATGTATTATATATCTTTACTATTTTAAATTTTGTGTATATTTGAACAATATTAATAAAAATATTTAAAAATTTATTTTTTCTATGTAATTAAATAAATATTTTATAATATTAACTATTAGAAAATATATTGTAAATAATGATCTTAAAATAATTATAAAAATTAAATTTTTTTAATGATATGATAATCTATGATAAAAAATAATGTGTAAAAAATTTTATAATTATACTATACTTTAAATAAATTCATAAAGTACTTATTAAAATATTTTTATCTTCTGAGTAGGTACAATATGAGCAGGTACAAATTTCATATATAAATATAGGTAGATTAGAAAATTTAATTATAATGAATTAAAATTTAAATAATAATTAATAGAAATTTATGATTGACATTTTAATAAATATTGTAATACTTTTTCATGCATTATAAATTACCCCGAATGCTAAAACGTTGAGTATGTTTCACTAAGCTACTTCTAGTGTCTATCTCACTACTAGCCACTTCTATATATCTTTCACCTTTGTTCAACTCCTTCAACAATGGCTGACGAGATCATTGACCTCACAAACTCTCCTCCCCCAACATCTAGGTCACATAGGTCCTCTGGAATTCTCCAACTAAATTCTTATATTTCTGCAAGAAGATTTCAATTCAAGAGTCTTGCTCGGACCACATTCCTAAATCCTAATATGCATTATCAACAAATGGCTCCTTCAGCACCACAACTAGTAACTCAATCAAATGGGGCATCCTTGTTTCCTTTAGGAGCAACACTTGACAAGAATTGGACTCCTAGAGAGCATGCGTTTGTTTCCTTCAACTAAGTTCAATCAAATTTGTTATCATTATTTTAAATCTTAGTCAATTATATCATAATTGTAACAAGTTATACAAATTATAAACAATTGTAAAAATATATGATTGATATGGTTGCAATCGTAACTTTATTATAGTTGCAAAATTTTTCAAAATAACAATATGTTACAATTTTAAATCATATGTGTTGCCATTTAAACTTTGACTTAATTAAATTAATTAATAGTAACATATTTTATATGTTATTAATTTTTAAATTTTATGATAAACATAAATATAAAGAATTTTTTATCTTATTTTTTATGTGGATGATGATATAATTTAATAAAAATTATTTTTTATTTATTTTTTATTAGGATTAAATTTTTACAAATTATATTAATGTGTTCAATGCAGGCTTTTTGAGATGGGGCTGAAAAGATATGGAAGAGGACATTGTGGAAAAATAGCAAAGAAGTATGTGCTAAGTAAATCAGTCGAGGAAGTTCATTATTATACAGAAAGGTTTTTTGCATTTTCACCATCTACAAGCACATATGGTATAAATCTTCCTTCTAGTGTAATTGGTGGAGTAACACTCCCACCATCTGTATACACATACGATAGGAATTTTCCTTCTGCAGTCCCACCATCTACAAACACATATGGCAGGAATCTTCCTTCTGGTGTAATTAGCGGAATAACATCCTCACCATCTACAAACACATATGGCAGGAATCTTCCTTTTGGTGTAATTGGCGGAATAACATCCTCACCATCTACAAACACATATGGTAGGAATCTTCCTTCTAATATAATTGGCGGTATAATTGGCGGAGCAACACCCTCACCATCTACAAACACATATGGTAGGAATCTTCCTTCTAGTATAATTGGCGGTATAATTGGCGGAGCAACACCCTCACCATCTACAAACACATATGGTAGGAATCTTCCTTCTGGTATAATTGGCGGAGTAACACCCCCACCATGTACAAACACATATGGTAGGAATCTTCCTTCTAATGTAATTGGCGGAGTAACACCCTCACCATCTACAAACACATATGGTAGGAATCTTCCTTCTAGTGTAATTGGCGGAGTAACACCCTCACCATCTACAAACACATATGGTAGGAATCTTCCTTCTAATGCAATTGGTGGAGTGGAAAAGAGAAGAAATGATAACTACATGAATAATATGGATGCACGAACTATGTTTCCTAATCCTATGATACCCAATGAGACACCAACAGCTCTCAATCTTTTCCCTGAGAAAGCCCGCTTCTCTTTTGTTACACCTACAACAGAGGCGGATAATAGTATCTATGGATTTCAGAATCAAGCATGCAATGGAAGCACTTCTTTGAATGTTGGTGATGAAGTTGATCTAGAATTACGCTTAGGACAAAAGAAATGAAAATTATGATGTATCTTGTGTTTGTGTGGATAACTTTTCCTTTAGTTTTAAGACTTCTTTAGCTTTGTTTATGGTTTTATTTGGTTATTTTAATGTTGTTTATGCTTGTTTGAATTATGATTTCAATTATCATGATTGCTAATATATCAGTTTGAAATTCATCTTTCAATTATTAGTAAGTTATTTCATTCTCCTATGCAATAAATGGTCATAAATTTCATTTATATGTAACTATTAAAACATTTATTTTTCAATTTTTAGAACTTTTTTTTTATTTGTAAATGAATTAATCTTTAACTTCTAATATTATAAGATAAATATATATGAATGGAATTCGATGTATTAATAATTCAAAAATTAATCATGATTATATTTTTAGTTTAAAATTATTTGACAAGTTATATTCTAAAAATAAGATATAAGTTTTTTTTGTATTTATCCGAGTCTAGTGTGGTTGAAATTGGGTTTCAATTTTCATCTTCGAGTTCTTCAGAGTCACACCCTAACCTTCCTTGATTTTCATCGGATGAGAACATGGGTAGCAAAACATACCTTAACCTTCTTTGTTTCCATACTTAACGTTTACTAATTCATTTGTTTTTACAAATTTAAACCAAACATAATTTACCACATTGTTTGATGGTTGAAATTGATTGGTGGAACTTACGTTATGTTTTTTTATAAGATTAAGATTTTACTTGTGGGTCCACAAAAGAGCACCATTAGATATTTTCATAAGTGACTCAAATATATTAAGATGGAAATGCAGCTTTAAAAATTAAGATAAAAAGCATTTATAGAATTGATTACTTTGAAAGATGTAGGAGATTTAGGTGTTTGTTTTTGTCATTGTGAACACCCAATTATGTCCGAGACCCCAATTCTGAATCAATGGTTAAAATTAACCAAGGAACCGGCTTTAAGTCAAACAATAAACAAATAAACAAGAAGCGAAAAAAAAATAATTGGAAAACAAAAATCGATACGAAAAGGCGGACAAACAGAAACACAAAACAAGGAGAAATAAATAAAGCGAAAGCCCAAATTAAATAAAGAGCCAAAAAACAAAAGAACAAAAAGGGAAAAAGGAAAGAACTGAAATAAAAACAAAAATAAAAAATCTGAAAATAAAATTAAAAGAAATAACAAAGGAAGAAAAATCTGAAATAAAAAATAAAAAGTGAAAATAAAATTTAGAAGGAAAAAATAGAAAAATTCTGAAAATAATAATCATAATAATATAAGGAAAATGGAGGATGAGGAATAAATAATTAGAAAATCAAAATAAAAACATGATAATAATAATAATAATAATGAAAATATATGTAAATAATAGAAAAAACGAAAAAAAAAAACAAAAGAAAAAGGAAAAGGAAACAATAATAAATAACAAATAAAATAATAAATGATAAGTAAAAACTAGTTAACTTAAATGGTTGAGAAAAAGAAAAAGCAAAAAGCAAAAAAAAAGTATAAAACGAAACAAAAACGAAAAGAAAGGAGAATAATAAAAAGGGGGAGTGGGAAAATGGAATAAGAGTAAAAGACAGCAAAAATAAAAAAACCAAAATCGGGAAACGAATTGAATAAATGAAAAGAAAAAGGGAAAAGAAAAAATAAAATAGAATAAGGGAGGGCAGAGGGGTCTTTTGGTGGAGGGGAAAACCCTTATGAAAAGGGAGGAGGAGCTTTTCCCCAGGGGAGCTTTTTCTTTCACCTAGTGCTGCCTCCCAAAGGGTTGGAGAGCCTCTCTACATTTTCTGCAGATTGCTTCCATCTGGTGGCTCTCTCCATTTCCATCCTGAAGAATTCAACCTTCCCCACTCCCTGTAGCATCCAGCATAGGACAAGTACTTGGTGCTTTCGAAAGCAATCAACCTAATACTAAACCGATCTTAGCTCCAACTGAGAAGAAAGGGGGAGCTCGCACTCCTTGAAGTCTGTCTCCGGTCAGGTTAGCATTCATATCCATTTCTTCCTAATCTATGTCATCTGATCATCGCATCCCTTCGTGAAATTTATCATGGCCGTCTTCTAGATGTTGTAGCAAGGTCACAAGAAATGAGATACGCAGAAGATCGTGGCCTCTATTTCAGATCTTGATATGAGAATGTCAATTAAATGAAATCGAGTCGTTCTACTGTAATTGTTGAACATTAGCATTAACTCTGCTCTTGCACAATATGTATTCGAACTATTTGATTAGTGGATCCAATGCGTGGAATAGGCAATGAAGAGAGAGCTCTAGGAAATGCCCAACTAGGCCTTAAGCCAGTAGGAATCCCTGGACTAGTAGGAGTGTCGTATCCTAGTCATACCAGCTTGGTTGTCCTGGGCGAGGGGTTCGTTGTAGTCACTTCCTGACTATCGATCACACCCCGCTGATGACTACATAGAAGCGATTAGGGGAGGAACGAAGGTTCGTACGCCAGCTAAGGCATCTTGGACCGCACCTAAGCCATCTCCAAATAGGTGTGATGAGATGACGGAACGAGAGGGGAGAATTGGCTACGACCAATAGCACTACCATTGGCCACAACATTAGGAGAACCTCAAACTTCACCTGATGGCCGGAAAGGGTTGGGAATGTTGATGACGCTTCACCCTGAACCCTGTTTCTCCCATATTAATTGAACACATGCCATGCTTGAGGAGCCTTGGCTTGTGGATGCCGTTGCACCCTGGGCCTTGTTTCTCCTATATTAGAGAAACCTTGGCTTGAGGGATACCTACAGTGACGAAATCATCTCGACTAGGCATAGGTAAACCACTTTGTCTATCCTCATTTAGTCTTGTTATCAATCTAGCAGCCCCCAAATGATAAGGTACCCTGACGAGCTACCAACCACGAGCCCAACACCATCTTATAGGCCTCTCCTTTCTCTCCTGGTTAATGGAGGTTCGGGCCAAGTTGAGAGTTCAAAACAAGGGTGGGGCTAGGCAAGGGTCGAAGCCCTACTTCCTAGGGAGGCCATAGCAACACACACACACACACACACACACACACACACACACACACACACACACACACACACACACACACACACACACACCAGGTTCTGTAGCCCCATACATGGTGGTCTGAATGCACCAATTGAGAAGAATATAGACAGACGGTGGTGACGTAACCTCTGCCTCATGACTTCACCCTAGGACATGCCTGCTGTACTTAGCCAAACGGAAGCAGATCGGCGAAGGTAACTACCAAGTCCAGGGGAGGGTGTAGCATGCTTGAGTCCACCAGGATAGGGGGTCCTCCACTGGACCATGCATGGGGCTGGATACGCGCGAGGCAGGCCGACTGGGACACGCTCAAGTAAGGAGGTTGAAGGCCGCACCTGGTCTGTTTGCAGAGCGCACTGAGGCTAAGGGGAAGACCTCACTCAGCCCATAAAAGGAAACTAATGCAGCCCCTTTGGAGCTATGAGAGCCATCCAGCACCAATTAGAGAGGCGTGGGCCCCACTGAATAAAAGGAGGGCAGGATAGGCCTCAACACATGGCCCACTACTTGGGCGGGTATTATACTTATACCCCTCTCAACTTATAAAATGTCAGTTAGGTCCCCCAAATTTCCAAAAATGGCAAATCAGCCCTTAAACTTTTCAAAATTACAAATCAGCCCCTCAACTTTTTAAAATTACAAATTAGCCCCTAAATTTTCCAAAATTGCAAATCAACCCCCTCAAGTTTTCAAAATTGTAAGTCAGCCCCTCAAATTTTCATATTTACATTTTGACCTCTCAACTTTTTATATTTACATTTTGACCCCTCAACTTTTTATATTTTCATTTTGACCCTGAAACTTTTCGTATTCATATTTTGACCCCCAAACTTCCCAAAAACCCGCTTAAGCCCTCGCGTCTTCCATAGTTACAAATCAAGAAAATAGTAAAAATAAAAATCTCGTTTTTTGCTTTCCTCAATCTCACGCAATGGGCCCTAAAAACGAACTGGTATCCTTTTTTGCTGTTCGTTGTTTAGAGGTCTGTATGGGTCCAAGTGCAGCCGTTGTTGTCTTGGGCCCTGTGCATATGTGGATTGAGATTGCTCCTCCTTTCCCTCGTTTTCAAACAAATAGAAATCCATTTTGCATTCCTTAATCTCACGCAATGGGCCCTAAAAAAACGAAGTGGTAGCTTTTTCTGCTGTTCGTTGTTTAGAGGCCTGTATGGGTCCAAGTGCAGCCGTTGTTTTCTTGGGCCCTATGCATATGTGGATTGAGATTGCCCCTCCTTTCCTTTGTTTTCAATAAAATAAAAATATCGTTTTTTCTTTCCTTAATCTCACGCAAGGGGCCCTAAAAACGAACTGGTAACTTTTTCTGTTATTCGTTGTTTAGAGGTATGTATGGGTTCAAGTGTAGCTGTAGTTGTCTTAGGCCCTGTGCATATGAGGATTGAGATTGCACCCTCAAGATGTTTTTTTCAAAAAAAAACAACAACAAAACATTTTCTTTTCAATTTAAACTCTATTCGAAGGACAAGCCTTCAAATCAACCAGAACTACGAAAGCCTTGAGTTTCCCATTGCACTGGGAAATACGTAGGAGCAGGATCAAGTCCTGTCAGACTAACCTCCATCAATCTATTTATTTTCACTCTAGTTAAAGGGATCAAGATATTTTCAATAAATCACACACTCAGTTGAAGGGTACCGTTCTTCGGAACGGGCGAGGGGGTGCCTAACACCTTCCCCACTCGTAACCGACTCCCGAACCTAAATCTCATCCTCGAGTTAGGGTTTTTCCAAATCTTTTTCCCTTAAATAAAAAGTTTGGTGACGGCTCCACATTAATCCAAATAAAATTTTACATTTTCAAATTTTAGCGAGTTCGTCGTCTCGTCGGAATTACGGTTGCAATAGATGGCGACTCCACTGGGGACATTAGAGAGTCGAGCCCGTTAACTAAATGTGTGTTTGTTTTGATCCCTTTCTTGTCTATTAGCACGGTTTATTCATTCGCTTACCTATCTATTGTTTGTTTACTCCATGTGTAACCCTAGGGTAGACGAATAATAACTTTTAAATTCTACAACATATCTGTGCAATTTCCCCAATTGCAGGTATCCCAAAATAAAATGCCTTCCGTGCATTGCATATACTTTTCTGTTATGAGTGGGGCCCTGTACCCGTGTCCGAGTGCTGCCTAGGACTAGAGGGATCTAGTGGTGTCACTTTGGGGCTTACGTCCTGTTTGACTATCACGAAAATCCCAGTTAGAGTGCGTCTTATTTGTAATGCCCTACAACTGGTAGCTTTTTCTGCTGTTGTGGCAAGCATTACAGACTGAAACTTGACTCTAGTGACCTTTTGTACCTTAGGATTACTGACCACCTTATGAGAGGTTCATGCATAAAAGGCCATAGATTCGTAGGACAGGTTACTCGAGTAGGATAAAAGGAGGGTACTCGTCACCAATTCTGGTTTATTTTATATTTTTCCGCAATTGGGGTGATAAAGAAAGAAAAAAGAAGGGCCTGAAAAAGCTGAGGAAAGAGAAAATGAAAAACAAAAGAAGAAGAGAGAGAAAATAAAAAAAATAATAAAGAAAAGAGGAGAGAGAAGAAAAAGAAAGGAAAAAGGGGGAAAGCACATGAAAAGCAAAAAATAATAAGCGAGAAAAATGGAAAAGAGAAAGAACAAAAAAGAAGGAAAAGGGAGAAAAAGAGAAAAAATGGGAGAATTTGTAATATTTGTATCATAAAGTCATCTTGTCACTTTTCTATCTTTTTCTTCATGCATTTGTTTCATTTTCGTCAGGTGTCTAACATGTTTATTTTGTCATTTCCCTTTTCTTTTCTTTCCACTTTGAGGGACCAGGTTCTCATTGATTGTTGGAAAAAGGTGAAATGGAAATTAATGCGGAATCCGGGAAGTTGAGAAAAAGAAGACGGGTTGAGATAAAACTGACAGATTTCTCCAGTTTAGAAGCCTTCGAGACTGAGTTGACGAGCATCCATCAGATGTCGTTCGTCAAAAGGTACGATAATGTGTTGAAGCTATTGAAGGTTAGGGTACAAGAGGGGGCCCTCACGACGATGGTACAGTATTACGACCCCCCTCTCCAATACTTCACTTTCTCTTATTTTTAGTTGGCACCCACCCTCGAAGAATTTGAACAGATTATAGACCTGCCCCTGAAGGAGTATAGACTTTACAACCATCTGGAGCACCACGCCTCGTTCCGAGCTACGGGACAGGCTTTGGGGCTACAATCCGGCGACCGGCTAACAGATTACCAAGGGAAGAACCAGGCCAGGGGGTTCATCAGAGCATTCTCAGAGGCCTACATGTAGCATCTGGCTGACAGCCACCGGTGGGACACTTACATGGACGTGCTAGCCTTCACCATTTATGGGCTGGTGCTCTTTCCTGGCATAGAAGACTTCATGGACTTGAACGCTGTTGATATCTTCTTGGCTCGGAAGAATAGGGCTGAAAACCCTGTCACTGCCCTATTAGCCGACGTTTATTATACCCTGAACCTTTGCCATGAATGAAAGGGGAAGAAGTTGATTTGTTGCCTACCGATGTTGTATATATGGGTGACCGCTCACGCTTTCAAGAGAAACATAAAGGTGCAGTGTCCGATATCTGACCTCTTGTGCTACCAGATCAAGCTGATGAACAATGAGGAATGGGTAGCCCACTTCGCCAGTTTGACAGAAGAGCAGGTCAGATGGCAGCCAGCTTGGCAACAAAGAACAGAGCTGATCTACCACTGCAAGGGGTTTCCAAATGTACCGCTAAGGGGAATCCGAGGCTGCATCAGCTACAACCCGATACTGGGGCAAAGGCAACTGGCCTACCCCATCAGGGGACCCCCATCAGATGAGCTATTGACCCCTTTTCTGCTAAAACATGAGGGGGATTTTGCCGAGGGCCTCTGAAGGGTTCGGGAAGCCTGGGAGACTGTCACCCGTAGGGGAAAAGACCTAGGGGTTCGAAGTTGTGCTGCCAAAGAACAATACAAGTAGTGGGTCAGAAATAGGGTACAACGGATCAAGTTGCCATTCCAACCTTCGGCCACCACGTCTGGAAGTCAACCATCCGCAGCGACATTCGAAGATGAGGCTGTTAAGAGCATAAGAGAAAAATTAGAAGCAATGACCAGGAAGAACAACCAGTTGGAGGAGGAGCTACTGAAATCACAGCAGGAATGTGCTACGCTGAAAAGGGAAAAGCAAGAAGGCGAGCCCGCGGTGGAAAACATCCGAGAACAGCAAAAAGGCGAACGTGAGCGCGCCTCTGGAGTTCATCTTAACTTGCAAGCAGCCAACAGAGAGCTTGGGATAAAGGCGCAAGAAAGAGATGCTGCACTCCAAGAAAACCACCAACTGAGAAATGCCCTAGAACAGGTGAGGGTCAAAATCCACGCAATCAGAGAAGAGAAGAATCAGCTCCTCGCTATAAAGGACATGATCCAGATGGAAGAAGACTATGTTATAGAAGAGAGGAATGAGCTGCTGCAACGAGTGGAGGAGATGAAGAAGCAAATTGACGGGATACTAGTGGCATGGCAGAATGAGGTCAACGACGAAAAGTGGAACATCATTGAAGTTATCCGAATGCAACAAAGAGGCATCAGCGATATACAGGATTAAAACAAGTGGTACAAGGACACAGCTGACCACTGGACCAGGTGCTTTGAGAGACTAGCTAGCCTAGCAAACACATCTATCGAAGAAGTACGACAGCTGCTCAGAAAGGCGGAAACCTCACTGCACCCACTCCATACCCCTCCTGAAGTCGAGGAGTTCATTCAGTTTTGTAAAAATTTGATTTTAAGAATGAACAAATATATTATATTGGCTAAACAGGAAGGGTAGGATGTAAACTAAATTTGATTTGCTTGAATGAAGTTAATTCCGCTCCGCATATGATTCTGCATTAATTTCCATTTCACGCTCAAAATGCCGAAAGCGCACCAAATCGATAATAACAGTCAACGAGGAACTGGTCCCTCCATATTTATTTCACGTCTAAATTTTCTTTTATCATAATTAACCACTAATTAATTTGATTCTAACCAATAGATAACAAAATAGCGGACTCACGACTTCCTCAACATTCATATAGCACCAGATCACGAGTAAAAATCATGAGCGAGCTAGAAACTCAGAACGTGGAGCTGAGAAATGAGGTGGCTGAGCTGAAAGGTCAAGTCTCCAAGCTGATGAAACTGCTGGAGAAAGGCACGGAGGGACCCTCGGGGACAGAGGCATCGGGGGCTACTGTCGCATCAATGCCGCTTCAGGCGGTTGCTGAACCAGAGTGGCCATATGGGTTGCCACCGGGCTGTGAGCCTCATTATGGGCAAGGCTCCCAAGGAATCCCAACTGGTGAAAATCCTGCTCCACATCCACTCCACATCAACCCTGCCACTCATCAATACCATCCAAACCCCCTGTTGGGCCACCACATACCAACCCAACCACTCACCCTCATCATACCAACCTGCCGACCTACATTCCTCCCACCTCTGGCTATCCACCTCAAACCTACCCTACACACATGAACCCACCGATCTACCCCTACCATACAAACACATCCTCTGCCATTCCGGCACACATAAATCCATCTCTCCCTCCTCATATTAACCTTTCGACCACATACCCACCTAACGCCAACCCCAACTACACCCATATGAACACCACCATCACCGAAGACCCAACATACTCCATCCCTGCTGCGACCCATCCAACGAACCCACATCAACCACACCTCTATGGTCATGCTGCTAGACCGGGGGGACAACACACCTCACCCCATCATGCTCGCCAACCTTTGAACGGACCTTGGCCAAGGCCAGCTGAGTAAGAAGCCCATCTCAGCGGGAGATGGCAACCCCTGGAGGAAAGGGTGCGGGCGATAGAAGGAAGTGGTTATGGAACGGTCGAGGCTTATGATCTTTGCTTCGTTCCTGACGTTGTCATACCGCCTAAGTTCAAGACCCCTGAGTTTGAAAAATACAGAGGCGTTGGCTGCCCAAAGAGCCATCTTACGATGTACTGCAGAAAGATGGCCTCTTACTCTCACGATGACAAGCTACTCATTCACTGCTTCCAAGACAGCTTGACGGGAGCAGCAGCCAGCTGGTATACCCAGCTGGAGAGGGTGCACATCCACACCTGAAAGGACTTAGCAGATTATTTCCTGAGGCAATACCGATATAATATGGAGATGGCTCCAGACCGCACCCAGTTGCAAAACATGGTGAAGAAGGAGAGAGAATCCTTCAAAGAATACGCGCAGAGGTGGCGGGAGCTGGCCGCCCAAGTTCAACCCCTACTGCTGGAACGAGAGATGATAAGTACGTTCATGGAGACTCTCCCGGCGCCGTTCTATGACAAGATGGTGGGTAGCGTATCCGCCAATTTCTCCAATATGGTGTTGATCGGAGAACGTGTAGAAAATGGCCTCCGCCGAGGCAAGATCATGCATAACACCGTCGGCAGCATCAATGTGAAGAAGCTGACAAATAACTCCTGGAAAAAGAAAGAGGCAGAGGCCCACTATGTCTCGACCAGTCCGAATCATGCCGTCGTCGCACCTCCACCCGCATACGAAGCACCTTACCACCCACAATACCAGGCATACCCACACATGGTTGCCGCAACCCAACCCTTCTATCAGCCAGCCTACAACCCACCTGCTCCATTCCAACCAAACCCTCCATACATGACTCCACCCTCACAAACATTTCCTCAACAATCGATTTTTCCTCCACAATCTACATTCCCTCAACAACCTCCCAGACCATGGGCACCAAACACCAACTCCAACCCGCCTCCATAAAAAACAAATAATCAACGGAAGATAATGCAATTCGACGCTCTTCCGATGAGTTAATTGGAATTGCTACCCCGACTAATTCAGAATTCACTAATTGCATTGTGTCCCATGAAGCCACTGGAACCCCCATACCCCAAATGGTACAATCCAGAGGCTAAGTGCGAATACCACGCTGGGATAGTAGGAAATTCCACCGAGAACTGCTTGGCCTTGAAGCATCGGGTTCAGAAATTAATCAACGCCAAATGGCTAAATTTTGAAAAGGACGCGCCGAGCGTGGGAAATAACCCCTTACCAAACCACGGAGGAGCGGGGCCTTCGATAAACTGTTTCGAGATAGAAGAAGAAGTGAACATGGCCGGTGAGTCCTTCCTCGGTCAGCCCAGGCTCCTAGTCATCCGGTATACTGAGGCGCCGACACTACCAACGCCAAAGGGAATGAGGCCTGATACAATCAAGGTTCCTGGGCCCTTTCCATACCAGAGTAACAAGGAGGTGCCCTGGAAATACGACATAGAGGCGTCCGGTGGCAAGACAGAGGAAGGACAGGAAAAGGAAGCCTCGAAGGACTTGACTCCGAATGTCGTGAATATAGCCGGGATCGGGGGCATGACCAGGAGTGGTCGCATCTAAACCCTAAAACCTAAACCCTAAACCCTAAACTCTAAACCCTCCCCCGCGAAAGAAAAGAGAAAACTGCCTTGCGGCGAGGCAATATTAGTGGGCCCGGAACCTGAGAACAGCCGACGGCAGGAGGAAAGGGAGCTAAAAAGGCCTATCTCTGAGGAAGATGCTTGTGAGTTCCTCAAGATGATCAGACAGAGCGAGTATACAGTGTGATCAGACAGAGCGAGTATACAGTGCTGGAGCAGTTGAACCGTATACTGGCAGGGATATCGTTGCTGACTCTGATGATGAATTCGGAGCCCCGCTGAAAGGTACTACTGAAGGCACTAAATAAGGCTCACGTGGTCCACAACATCTCATTGGAAAAATTTGAAGGAATTTCCAGCAACATCACTGCCAACAAATTCATCACCTTTGCTGATAAGGACATTCCAGATGAGGGAGCTGGACACAATAAGGCATTACACATATCCATAAAGTGCCTGGACCATATTCTAGCCAGAGTTCTGATAGATAATGGTTCCTCATTGAATGTAATGCCTCAACTGACGCTGTCAAAGTTGCCGCACGAGGGGGTCCTCACAAGGTCGAGCTCAATGGTAGGGAGGTCATGGGCGAGGTCGAGTTGCTGGTCCAAATCGGGCCGGTGGTCTTCAATATCACCTTCCAAATTATGGACATTCAACCGGCCTACAGCTGTCTGCTAGGGAGGCCATGGATCCATTCTTCCAAGGCGGTGCCATCGACTCTCCACCAAAAACTAAAATTCATCGCAGACGATAGGCTGATCATCGTCTCTGCGGAGGAGGACTATCTAGTCAGTAAGCCCACCAATCCTCCATACATCGAGGCGGCCGAAGAGGCTTTGGAGACCCACTTCCAAACCTTGGAGGTTGCTAACGTCACCACTATTAAGGCGGGAGACGTGGTTGACTGAAGGCAGCCCCCCAAAGCCCTCATGATGATGGCCCGAGTAATGCTGAGAAACGGGTTTAGGCCCGGCGATAAACTGGAGCAAAACAATGGCGGCTTGTCTCAGCCATTGTCATTGAATAAGAACCAGAGGCGATATGGGTTGGGATATGAGCCCACCGAAGAAGACAGAATGTCGAGGTCCCGGGCAAGAAAGGTCCCTTTGTGCCACATCTCTCAAAGCTTCCGAAGCGCCGACTTCGGGAGTCCGGATTTGATTGCAGCCATAGAGGGGGAAAAGACATGGAGCATCAGAGATCTAGTGATGGCCTGTCCCCCAGGACATGAACTGAACAATTGGGAAACCATTGAACTACCTTTGACTTTTGATTTAGTTCAAATGTAATTGTGTAATTGTCATAGTGAAATTCTTTTCAAATATTTTGTATACACTTTTGATGAATGAAATATAGTTGCAATTACTCTGAAACCTCCACTCTTCTTTCCCTACTATATCTCTGTGCAATATACATGAATCTTATTCTTCCTTTTTACGCCATAATACGCAGATTCAACCAAAACTCGCCTTGCGACGACAGTGCTAATATTGTATCAGGCGATTTCAGCTGTATTGTTAATCAGGCCGATGAGGAGGCAGAATTTGAGTGCGAACCCACTGAAGAGATGTTGAGACTGGTGGAGCATGAATCTAAGATAATTGAGCCTCATCAGGAGCCCACTGACTTGATAAATTTGGGGACCGAGGAGGACAAGAAAGAAGTCAAGATAGGCACGCTGATCATAAGAGACAATCGCAAACGGTTGATCTCACTCTTACAGGACTATAGTGATATCTTCGCCTGGTCTTATTAAGACATGCCAGGCTTGGATACCTCTATAGTAGAGCACAAGCTGCCTATGAAAGCCGAGTGTGTGCCGGTCAAACAGAAGCTGAGGATGCTGAAATCAGAGATGTCCCTGAAAATCCGGGAGGAGGTAAGGAAACAATTTGATGCCGGCTTCTTGGCTGTCGCGAATTACCCCGAGTCAGTCACTAATATAGTACCGGTCCCCAAGAAAAGATGGCAAGGTTCGGATGTGCGTAGACTACAGAGATCTTAATCGAGCCAACCCGAAAGATGATTTCCCGCTCCCTCACATCAATGTGCTGGTCGATAACACTGCACAATTCTCTTATTTTTCATTCATGGATGGATTTTCAGGCTATAATCAGATCAAGATGGCTGAAGAGGATAGAGAAAAGGCCACCTTCATTACAGCCTGGGGAACCTTTTGCTACAAAGTCATGCCTTTCGGATTGAAAAATGTTGGGGCAACTTATCAAAGGGCCATGGTAACACTGTTCCATGACATGATTCACAAAGAGATAGAAGTCTACATGGACGACATGATTGCCAAATCTCAGGCAGAGAAGGACCACATCACAGATCTTCAGAAGTTATTCGAGAGACTCCAGAAATTCAAGCTACGGTTGAACCCGACCAAGTGTACTTTTGGAGTGAAATCAGGAAAATTTTTGGGCTTCATTGTTAGTAAAAAAGGAATCGAGGTCGACCCCGAAAAAGCCCGAGCAATCATAGACATGCTTGCTCCAAAAACTAAAAAGGAGATCCGAGGTTTCTTGGGAAGACTCAATTACATCTCCCAGTTTATGTCCCAGTTGACGGTCACATGCGAGCCGATCTTTAAGCTCTTGCGCAAGAATCAACCCATGAGTTGGGATGAGGATTGCCAAGAGGCTTTTGAGAAGATCAAACTATATCTACAGAACCCGCTGGTCCTGGTACCACCCGTCCCCGGAAGGCCCTTAATCTTGTATCTGACGGTGACAGACCAGTCAATGAGTTGTGTGCTCAGTCAACATGATAAGTCCGGGAGGAAGGAGCAGGCGATATACTACTTGAGCAAAAAGTTCACAAGTTGCCAGGCCAGGTACTCTCTATTGGAGCGAACATGCTGTGCTTTAGCATGGGTAGCGCACCGCTTAAGGCAGTATATGCTGAGTCACACCACGTGGCTGATATCCAGGATGGATCCGATCAAGTATATATTCAAGAAGCCTGCATTGTCGGGGCGGATTGCAAAATGGAAAATGATGCTTTCGGAATATGATATCCTGTATGTGACCCAGAAGTCTGTCAAAGGCAGTGCACTTGTAGAATATTTGGCCCAACAGCCTCTAGAAGATTACCAGGCTATGCAGCTAGAATTTCTTGATGAGGACTTAATGGTAATATTTAATGAAGAAGGGAAGGTCGAGGGAGAAAAATGGATAATGTTGTTTGATGGCGCATCCAATATGATGGGCCATGGTATAGGAGTTATACTGATTTCCCCAGAAAAACGGTATATACCTATCACCGCCTGATTGGCTTTCGATTGCACCAACAATGTGGCAGAATATGAAGCTTGCATTTTAGGGATCCAAGCCACAATCGAAGCTAATGTAAGGCGCCTAAAGGTCTTTGGTGACTCGGCCTTGGTCATTCATCAGGTCAAAGGAGAGTGGGAGAACAAAGACGCAAAGCTAGTGCCCTATCAGGCTCGCCTCCAAGTATTACTGAAACATTTCGAAGTGGTTACCTTCTCGTACATACCTCGAGAAGATAATCAGTTGGCTGACGCCCTAGCCACATTGTCATCTATGTTTGAAATCGGGCGAGAAGAGGATATGCCTCTCATCCGCATCCAACATCGCTCCAGACCAGCATTTTGTCAAGCAGTGGAGGTAGAACCAGACGGGAAGCCCTGGTATCACGATATCCGGCAGTTCTTGAAAAATAAAGAATACCCCACCGATGTGTCCGAGAATGACAAGAAGACTCTACGAAGACTAGCCGCAGGTTTCTTCCTCAACGAAGAAATCTTATACAAAAGGAATCATGACATGGTTTTGCTCAGGTGTGTAGATGCAGCAGAAGCCAACAAAATCCTAAAGGAAGTTCATGACGGGTCCTTCGGGGCTAACGCCAACGGACACGCAATGGCGAGGAAAATCCTTAGAGCCGGATACTATTGGCTAACTTTGGAGACTGACTGTTACAAACATGTCAAGACCTGCCACAAGTGCCAAGTGTACGCGAACAATGTCCACGTACCGGCGATTTTGTTGAACGTGCTGTCATGGCCCTGGCTATTTTCCATGTGGGGGATGGATGTCATCGGCCCGATCGAACCTAAAGCGTCCAATGGACACCGTTTCATATCAGTGGCCATTAACTATTTTACCAAATAGGTCGAAGCCGCCTCATATGCTAGTGTGACCCGCAATGTGGTGGTCAAATTCATGAAGAGAGAACTGATTTATCGATACGGACTGCCCAGCAGACTCATCACGGATAATGGTTCCAATTTGAACAATAAGATGATGTCTGAGCTGTGTGGCCAATTCAAGATCTAGCATCACAACTCATCCCCTTATCGACCGAAGATGAATGGAGGGGTCGAGGTGGCCAACAAGAACATCAAAAAGATCATCCAGAAGATGGTGCTCTCATACAGAGAATGGCACGAAATGCTCCCTTATGCATTACATGCATATCGGACCTCAGTCCGTACTTCTACTGGGGCAACGCCATTCTCCTTGGTGTGTGGGATAGAGGCCGTACTTCCGATCGAGGTGGAGATCCCTTCATTGAGAGTCCTGATGGACGCCAAATTAGAAGAGGCCGAATGGGTCCAAGCCCAGATGGACCAATTGAACTTGATCGATGAGAAAAGGTTGGCGGCAATATGCCACGGCCAACTATACCAAAGGAGAATGAAGAAAACATTCGATAAAAAGGTCCATCCTCGGGAATTCCAGGAGGGAGATCCGGTGATCAAAAGGCTGTTGCCAATGCAAAAAGCGCTGCACGGGAAATGGTCTCCAAATTACTAGGGACCTTATGTAGTTAAGAAGGCTTTCTCTGGAGGCGCCTTAATCCTGGTAGATATGGACAGGAAGGATTTGCTTAATCCTATCAACTCAGATGCTGTCAAGAGGTATTATGCTTAAAAAGAAAAGCCCGCTGGGTTGAAAGCCCGCAAGGGCGGCCTAGGCAAAAGTTAGGGCAACACAAGCAGAAAAAGCCCACTAGGTCGAAAGCCCGCCAGGGCTGCCTAGGTAGAAGTTAGGGCAATTCAAGCAAAGAGGCCCGCTAGGTCGAAAACCCGCAGGGAGGCCTAGGCAAAAGTTAGGGCAACTCAAACAAAGAGGCCCGCTAGGCCGAAAACCTGCAAAGGCGGCCTGGGCAAAAGTTAGGGCAATTCAAGTAGGAAAAAGCTCGCTAGGTCGAAACTCATAAAAGCGGCTTGATTAGGGCAAAACGGCACCGAAAAAACGAGTAGAGGAAGAGTTGTTCTCTCCAGTTAAGAAGACTGAAAAAGAGTGACAGGAAATCCTCGTCCATATTAGGGCAAATCCGTGGTCAAATGACGATCTGGGCCTTATACTGGGGCAAAATTGACAAGTACCCGGGGTCTTGAAAGGCGATGAACGGAATCAAGTCCGGTAGTGATTAAAAAAAAAGGTTCAAGGCAGGTCTGGGGAAAATTGATCAAACCGGGGCAAATCGATTAAACTGAGGCAAATTTTGTTTTTTTAGAGTAGGGTTGACGAGATAGCAGATGTCGCCGAAGTACAATACTAGCACTAATCGTCTCAAAGGCATCCAACCAATCCAAACCAAACCACCAAATGTCCATCCACTAATATCCCAGCATTATTTTTGTTTTACATCCTACGCAACTGTATTCTATTTTGTCAAGATGTATATGAAAAATGCAATCTATCATGTGAATTTTGAATGAAAATTACTGTTACTGATGCTGTTCTGAAGGTCAGGGTCAGTTTGAAATTTTCCTAATTATACATTCTCACTAGATCAAAGCATTTTACCCCTCAAAAGAGTAGCACACGCAGTAAACGCTTCGGTAAAACGAGAGAGCAAACAAGCCGGTCCGAGGATCTAGCTCGTTTCAAAAATCATGATAAGTGCTAAAGAAAGCCAAGAAGTCGAAGTCTGCGAACAAAAACAGACAATTTTTCACTCTCAAGCCCACCAGTAGGCATTTTTGCATTCCGTTAGTTTAATTTTCTGCACCCCGGCCTATGATGTCAGGCCTCTGCATGTTTAATTTTCTGCACTTCGGCCTATGATGTCAGGCCTTGCATGTTTTAATTTTCTGCACCTCGGCCTATGATGTCAGGCCTCTGCATGTTTAATTTTCTGCACCCTCGGCCTATGATGTCAGACATTTGCATGTTTAATTTTCTGCACTTCGGCCTATGATGTCAGGCCTTGCATGTTTTAATTTTCTGCACTTCGGCCTATGATGTCACGTCTTGCATATTTTAATTTTCTGCACCCTCGGCCTATGATGTCAGGCCTCCGCATGTTTACATTTTTTGCACTTCGGCCTATGTTGTCAGGCCTTTGCATGTTTTAATTTTTTGCACTTCGGCCTATAATGTCAGGCCTTGCATGTTTTAATTTTCTGCACCTCACCTTATGATGTCAGGCCTTGCATGTTTTAATTTTCTGCACCTCACCTTATGATGTCAGGCCTTGCATGTTTAATTTTCCGCACTTCGGCCTATGATGTCAGGCCCCTACATGTTTAATTTTCCACACCTTGGCCTATGTTGTCAGGCCTCTGCATGTTTACATTTTCTACACTTCGGCCTATGTTGTCAAGCGTCGCATGTTTTAATTCCTACACTTCGGCCTATGATGTCAGGCTTGACATGTTTACTTCCCTGCATTTCAGCCTATGTCGTCAGGCCTTTGCATGTTTAATTTTCTACACCTTGGCCTACGCTGTCAAGCCCGACCCAAGTTTGTTTCCTTGCATCCTTGGCCTATGTCGTTAGGCCGCCGGTTCTTTTCATGTCACCTCACCCCCAGGCAAGCATCCATCTGCAAGGCTGGAGTTTCTCAAGCTCGCCTCGAACATAATGTGTTCACGTCTTTTCTCACCTCCCCACCACGATAATTTGGAGAATCGCCTCTCATATTATTTGGTAAGAAAGCTAGGAAAGAGGGGCAAACTGTGAACACCCAATTATGTCCGAGACCCCAATTCCGAATCAATGGTTAAAATTAACCAAGGAACCAGCTTTAAGTCGAACAATAAACAAATAAACAAGAAGCGGAAAAAGAAAAATAATTGGAAAAAAAAATCGATACGAACAGGCGGACAAACAGAAAAACAAAACAAGGAGAAATAAATAAAGCAAAAGCCCAAATTAAATAAAGAGTCGAAAAACAAAAGAACAAAACGGGAAAAAGGAAAGAACTGAAATAAAAACAAAAATAAAAAATCTAAAATTAAAATTAAAAGAAACAAAAACGGGCCCAATGTGTGGAATAGGCAATGAAGAGAGAGCTCTAGGAAATGCCCAACTAGGCCTTAAGCCAGTAGGAATCCCTGGACTAGCAGGAGTGTCGTATCCTAGTCATACCAGCTTGGTTGTCCTGGGCGAGGGGTTCGTTGTAGTCACTTCCCGACTATCGATCACACCCCACTGATGACTGCACAGAAGCGATTAGGGGGGAACGAAGGTTCGTACGCCAGCTAGGGTGTCTTGGACGACACCTAAGCCATCTCCAAATAGGTGTGACGAGATGACAGAATGAGAGGGGAGAATTGGCTACGACCAATAGCACTACCATAGGCCACAACATTAGGAGAACCTCAAACTTCACCTGATGGTTGGAAAGGGTTGGGAATGTTGATGACGCTTCACCCTGAACCCCGTTTCTCCCATATTAATTGAACACATGCCATGCTTGAGGAGCCTTGGCTTGTGGATGCCGCTGCACCCTGGGCCTTGTTTCTTCCATATTAGAGAAACCTTGGCTTGAGGGATACCTCCAGTGATGAAATCATCCCGACTAGGCATAGGTAAACCACTTTGTCTATCCCTATTTAGTCTTGCCATCAATCTAGCAGCCCCCTAATGATAAAGTATGCTGACGAGCTACCAACCACGAGCCCAACACGATCTTATAGGCCTCTCCTTTTTCTCCTGGTTAATGGAGGTTCGAGCCAAGTTGAGAGTTCAAAACAAGGGTGGGGCTAGGCAAGGGTCGAAGTCATACTTCCTAGGGAGGCCATAGCAACATACACACACACACACACACACACACACACACACACACACACACACACACACACACACACACCAGGTTTTGTAGCCCTATACTTGGTGGTCTGAATGCACCAATTGAGAAGAATATAGGCAGACGGTGGTGACGTAACCTCGACCTCATGACATCACCATAGGACATGCCTGTTGTACTTAGCCAAACGGAAGCAGATCGGCGAAGGTAACTTCCAAGTCCAGGGGAGGGTGTAGCATGCTTGAGTCCACCAGGATAGGGGTCCTCCACTGGACCATGCATGGGGCTGGATACGCGCGAGGCAGGCCAACTGGGACGCGTTCAGGTAAGGAGGTTGAAGGCCACATCTGGTCTGTTTGCAGGGCGCACTGAGGCTCAGGGGAAGACTTCACTCAGCCCATGAATGAGGAAACTAAATGCAGCCCCTCTGGAGCCATGAGAGCCATCCAGCACCAATTAGAGAGGCGCGGGCCCCACCGAATAAAAGGAGGGCAGGATAGGCCTCAACACATGGCCCACTACCTGGGCGGGTATTATACTTATACCCCTCTCAACTTATAAAATGTCAGTTAGGTCCCCCAAATTTCCAAAAATTGAAAATCAGCCCCTAAATTTTCCAAAATTACAAATCAGCTCCTCAAACTTTTCAAAATTGTAAATCAGCCCATCAATTTTTCAATATTGTAAATCAACCCCTCTACTTTTCATATTTACATTTTGACCCCTCAACTTTTCATATTTGCATTTTGACCCCCCAAACTTTTCGTATTCGTATTTTGACCCCCAAACTTCCCAAAAACCCGCTTAAGCCCCCGCGTCTTCCATAGTCACAAATCAAGAAAACAGTAAAAATAAAAATCTCATTTTTTGCTTTCCTCAATCTCATGCAATGGGCCCAAAAAACGAACTAGTAGCCTTTTCTGCTGTTCGTTGTTTAGAGGTCTGTATGGGTCCAAGTGCAGCCGTTGTTGTCTTGGACCCTGTGCATATATGGATTGAGATTTCTCCTCCTTTCCCTCATTTTCAAACAAATAAAAATCCATTTTGCATTCTTTAATCTCACGCAATGGGCCCTAAAAACGAACGGGTAGCTTTTTATGCTATTCGTTGTTTAGAGGCCTGTGTGGGTCAAAGTGCAGTCGTTGTTGTCTTGGGCCCTGTGCATATGTGGATTGGGATTGCCCTTCCTTTCCTTTGTTTTCAATCAAGTAAAAGTCTCCTTTTTGCTTTCCTTAATCTCACGCAATGGGCCCTAAAAACGAACTGGTATCTTTTTCTGCTGTTCGTTGTTTAGAGGCCTGTATGGGTCCAAGTGCAGCCGTTGTTGTCTTGGGCCCTATGTATATAAGGATTGGGATTGCCCCTCCTTTCCTTTGTTTTCAATAAAATAAAAATCTCGTTTTTTCTTTCCTTAATCTCACGCAATGAACCTTAAAAACAAACTGGTAGCTTTTTCTGTTGTTCGTTGTTTAGAGGTCTGTATGGGTCCAAGTGCAACCGTAGTTGTCTTGGGCCCTGTGCATATGATGATTGAGATTGCACCCTCAAGATTTTTTTTTTCAAAAAAAACAACAACAAAACACTTGCTTTTCAATTTAAACTCTATTCGAAGGACAAGCCTTCAAATCAACCAGAACTACGTAAGCCTTGAGTTTCCCATTGCACCGGGGAATACGTAGGAGCAGGATCAAGTCCTGTCAGGCTAACCTCCATCAATCTATTTATTTTCACTCTAGTTAAAGGGATCAAGATATTTTCCATAAATCACACACTCAGTTGAAGGGTACCGTTCTTCGGAACGGGCGAGGGGGTGCCTAACACCTTCCCCACTCGTAACCGACTCCCGAACCTAAATCTCATCCTCGAGTTAGGGTTTTTCGAAATCTTTTTCCCTTAAATAAAAAGTTTGGTGGCGGCTCCACATTAATCCAAATAAAATTCTACATTTTCAAATTTTAGTGAGTTTGTCGTCTCGTTGGAATTACGGTTACGACAGTCATAACCGACATTTATCATCTATGATTGGTTAGAATTAGAAAAATATTTCTAATTTTAAATCTCATCATTCCATCTTAATTTGTAAGTTAAGTTTACAAACCTTTTACATAATTTTAGTGAATAGAAATTCTTAAAAATAGAAATATTTCACTAAAACCCATAATTATTACAAATATATTATTCAACAAAACAAATACAATGGTTACATATAAAGTGAAGTGTTTTTTTTTGTTTTACTTTATCCTTTCTTCTAAAAAAGATATAAATAAAAAAGGTAAGTCTAACAAAACTCCACCAAATGTTTAAGTATGTTAGATTTTTAGCATGAGTTGACGATATATACTTGTTGAAACTTTAAAAATTTGCAAAACACCTTCTTGGATTTATCAATGCTTTTCCTTTACATTAAAATTGATGATTCAAATCAATCGAAGAAACTTACGTTATATTTAAAGTTGTTTATGTTTTTATAAGATCAAGATCCCATTTGTGGATCCCACTATAATATCCATAATTTTTTATAATGAACTTTAGGTTATAAATAACATATAGAGAAAAACAAAGTAGACATATGAGCAAAAGATAGAAAAATTAAAATATTTGGTATAAATGACGAAAATGCCCCTACGTTAGGATAACTTAAATAATATGCAGGAAACATATAAAACAAAAGGTAAAAGATACTGTAAGGAATTATAAAATATAAAGAATGATTTAAAAGTCATCATAAAATAAAATATCAAATAAAGGGTCAAAAAGCGATAAAAAAAACTTTGAAAATGCCCGAAACATCCTTAAAAAGCTCTATTTTATGCAAAGGACTAAACCCTTCCCAAAAAAATATTAAATGACATTAAAATAGTTCGGAAAAGAACTAACAAGTGTTAGAAATTTTGGAGGAACAATTTGGGAACCTCCTGGGTAATGCTGAGAAAAATTACCAAAATAACCTTGGAAAGCCGATAGGGCAAGAAAATGCGAAGCAAAATCTAGAAATGGAGTCCACATCATGTGCACGAAATTTCCATGTGGAAAATGTGGTGGTGACTCACCATAAGAGTCATTACACTATTAATTACATGTAGGAATAAAATCATAAATAGGAGAGAAAATTAGTCATTGGTTAAAGTAAATTAACCTTGTTTAATTTAAGTTAACCATGCTTAAGATGGATTAGTCTTGATTGGTTTCAAATTTAGAAAAATTAACACTAATATATTTCTAAAAGGATAATTCCTTACATTTAGAATTATTTTAGAAAATAGAAATTGCATGCAAATGTACCAAAATGTCCTTAAGTGGAAAATTAATTCCCACAATATCCCTAAGTGGCTGAATTCAATAATAACCATGGAGTGCCTCATTTGATTCATTATGAACCTTCCAAACACTTAGATAATCTCTCCTAATTCTCTCTAAACTCAATCTACCCCAAAAACCTAAAGTCCTACTCTAAGCTTAAATTTCAAAATTTGAAGTTTTAAGACTAAACCACCAAGTCCCACCACCATCACTAGAAGATCTATGTGGACCACTAAGGGAGGAAAAAATCATCCCTCAAAGCCCCACCAAAATTCCACCACAAATTCTTCAACAAGTAGGATTTTACTTTGTACTTTCATAAGCTTTAACTTTGTTTATGGTATGTTTTTCTTCTTCTTTATAGATCCTTCTCCAAGATCTATGGATATCTTTTGGTTTGAAATTTTGGGAGCTTAAAACTTCCCTTGAATGGTTTAATAGGAGAATCATCAATTTTTAGTGATTTTTGAAAGAAAAAGAGAAACTTTGATGGATTAAAGTGCTTCCAGCAACCTTAGGAGTAATTTAATTGGTTAAAATTTCTTAAAAATCAATTTTGATGCATTGGAGAAGATTTGAGTGGTTATGAGAAAATTTTTAAAGGGCTCAATGTAAGATACTTTTAGATCTTGGAGAAGATCTAGTAGACATGCACTTATTTTCTATGAAAGGTGTTTTCTTTTAAATTTTTCATGTTGAAAGTTAGTATCTTGGTTATGTCTTTACTTAAAGTTTTTATTTGTAAATTTGTTCTTGCTAAGAGTCCAAATCTGGACTTATATAATAAAATACTTAAAGGAACAACAAAAAATTATGTAAAAAGATCCATAAACTTAACTTGAATATGGACTTAAAACTACTATGTGTGAAGGTGAAATTTTGGACCTAAAGTTGCACAAACCACTTAAGACCTTCCATGGATGGATCTAAGGAAAATTTATGGAGGGATCTAAGGTCCTATGATGGACCAAGGGTTAAATTTCATGACATCAAGGTTTCATGACAAGAAAATTTAAAAAGAACCCTTGTTTGAACATATATAACATTCAGCCGCACTCTTAAATAAATTAGGAGATATTGAGTTTAAAATCTTGTTTAGGGTATAAAGTGGAACCTAATTAAGTATAACTAAGGAATTATAAGTTTTAAAGAAACTTGAAATTGTCTAAGGGCGCATTCAGCCACTTTGGTAAAACTAAGTAAAAATGTGCTAAATTCAATAATACCAAAACCATGAGTGGAAAAATTAGGAAAAAGGAAGCTTGTCTTAGCCTTATAGGGAATTCGAACATTCTCCTAATAATTAAGAAAACTTGAGTTAAAATTTTAATTAAGGTGAAAAGTAAAACCTAAACAAGTTTAAGAAATAAATTTTAAAGTTAAGAAAAATTTGGCAATAGTTGGGTACCATATGGACATATGCATACCATTAGTAAGAATTATTTAAGAAAGCTTGCTAGAATTTAAAATTGGATTAAAGGTAGCTTAAGGAGGTAATTAGAAGTAAAAAATGGAGTAGAGAAAGGAGCAAGGATAATTAGTCAGGCTCTCTAAATAAGGAAGAAAAACTTTAAAATTTTCTATAGTTGGTGTAAATGATGGCCAAAATTTTAATTACTGCAAATCACCTTTGTAAGAGAATAAAAATTAAACTATAAGGACTTGGAACTAAGGTGTAAGCTCTCGGCCATCTAGGGAATTAATAGGCATATAGAATAATTTGGAGGTTTAAGCACATGTACATAAGTCATGAGTGGAAAACTTAAAGTTTAAGAGCAAATAAACAAGTAATTAGGTTAATGAATGGAACATACCTAATGAGCTAAGTTATTTGTCAAGAGATATAAAAATGTAACATTTAAACTTGAATTAAGTAAATTATGCATAAGACTTTCAATTAAGGACACTGATTTAAAGAAGTAAGAATGCACCGTAACCATTTATTAAAAGTGTTAAGAAGAACTTGACCTTTGAGAAAAGAAAAGGTTTAGTGATAACTTAGAAGGATGAGCGATGTAGATCCTATAAGTACTTTATCATAAATGGTAAGAATTGAAAAGTTGTACAAGTTATGGAAGTATATAAATATGCTATCCAAGAATTTACATCCAGCTAAAGTAAGTAAGTTTTGAGTTAAAGGTGAATATTTACTTGAGATTATTATGCCAACTTGTTGTAGTACTCTGTGTGTACATACAGAGTAATGTGAAGTGTATGAATATTGCTCATGAATGATTAAAGAATGATGTACTCATGAATGATTAAAGAATGATGTTTTACATGATGATCATGTATGAATAATGATGTGATAGTAGTATGAAAGTATACACTAAATGTGCATGACATATTGGTAGGATTGTTAAGCATGCATAATATCTAGAAGCCTTCAAAAGGAAAATAAGTAATTAAGGAATCATTAAAGACAAAACTTATGTGAAAAGTTAATACTTCTCTTAATATGCCCTGTGCATATTCAGAGGACCCCAGGCTTTTCTAGGGAGGAGACAAAAGGGCTCTCCAAAAATCCTTCTATTATGAAGCGTAAGATCTTCAATATTTATGATGGTGAAAACCATCTAGGAATGAGCTTATGTCCTATGAATAGAAGGTAGCGTAGGAAAACAGTGAAAAAATATTGTTTGACTAATGTTAATGTATGCCTGTGTCTTAATTATCATTAAGAGAGTGATATAGAATAGAAATGAGTTATGAAAGACATAGAGTAAAAGATAATCAAATAATATCTATGATGTGATCCCAAAGATGTATGATGCTTATGTAAGTTTATGCTTAATCAAAGATGGTTTATCTGTACAAAAGAGATCCACTTCAGCATGAGATTTTAAAAGATTAAAATTAGTCTTGTGTGAATGACATGTTTTTCTAATAAACTAAAGTAGTTGAGATGAAAGTGATGATTTTGAACCTAGGGTAGAATCCTATTGAGAAACTTATTTTCTCACACCTTCTCCCTCCATTTCCTTCCCAGACACTTAGGATTTATTTTGCGAATGCAGTAGTCCATACGGAAATTAGTAATGTAAATTGGATTATGAACACTCACTAACAACTCAAGCCAACTTGTGCATACATTTCTCTTTTGGACATTTGTTCGTTTTGGCAGTGATGAGTGTAGATTTCTCCACCATGGAGTTTGGGTTCCTCTAGAAGCCTTCAACCTTGATGAGGTGTTCCCACCTTCTCCCGAATACCAGGAACCAATCGCACACCTACAGAAGATTCCCCATCATTTGAAAGAGAAATAGACCTATAAATGTTGTCCTATTATTACAACACTTTGCACGTTTGGTCATCGTAGGGCAGTTCTTCGTATCCCAAGTCCTACCTATTCCAAGCTTTCCAAGAAATTGCTTATGGGACTTTCATTGCCCTGGATGAAAGCTTGTGATTAAAGTGGTACCATTACCAGTCCTTAAATGTTTTACAAAGTTCTAGTTTTTGGAAGAAAGAGAAAGAAAGTCATGCCAATAATGTGTGTTTTGCAAATAGATGGATGGATGCATCCTATTTATTAGTAGATAGTTTGTTAAATAGTTAATATGTATATGGTAGATAGAAGTATGTATGTAATTAAAGTGTGCAAAGTAATGTATGTAATTAAGAGTGTGAAGGCCCTAGTGGCTTAACCTAACTATGTATGTGTAAATAAAGACTGTACAATTATTAAGGATTGTATAACCATGTTAGGTATGAATGTTGTATGTTTAAGTTGTGTCATATGGTGTATGAATATGATATGTTTAAGTTGTATTGAATTGATTTACTACTTGCTAGAAAAATTTAAAGAAAATAAATAATTTGTAATGTTAACAATTTATACGTGCACAAGAAAGCTTAATCATTTACATTTTACTATGAATGCTAATTCGACAATGCTTGCATTTTACGTCAAAGTGTTTTAAAATTTAGTTTTATCGTATTTTCACTAATAATTATTTTCTAAAGACTCCACATCATAAGGTAACAATCTATTAATGAACTGAGAGTACGACTTAAGCACATAAATGGGTTATTAGAGTGTTATACTCATAGAAGAGCACCATTAGATATTTCCATAACAGGATCAAGTATTTTAAGATGGAGGTGTAGCTTTAAAAATTCAGATGAAGAACATTAATGGAATTGATTACTTTGAAAGATGTAGGAGATTTAGTTATTTGTTTTTGTAATAACTGACATTTAACATCTATGATTGATTACAATTAGAGAAATATTCCTAATTTTGAATCTCGTTATTCCATCTTAATTTTTAAGTTAAGTTTACAAACCTTATACATAGTTTTAGTAAATAGGAACTCTTAAAAAGAAATATTTCACTAAAGCTCATAATTATTCAAAATATATGATTCAACAAAACAAATACAATGTTTACAAATAAGTGAACATTATATAACAAGATTTTGGGCATTATTTTATTTTATTTCATTTTATTCTTTGTTCTAGATAAAAAATATATATATAAATGAAAGGGGTAAGTCTATTGAAACTCAACAAGATGTTTAGGTGTGCTAGATTGTTAGCATGAATTGGCTCGTTTAATAAGTAGATAGGCTCAGACTTGTTAAAAAGCCTTTTTAGATAAACAAGTCATGCCTAGGCTTATAAAAAAACATTTAACTTATTCAGGGGCCTATTTATACTTATATATTATATATTTATATTTATTTTAATATATTATATTTATATAATATTTATTTTATATTTATTTACATAATATTAATATATATATATGTTTTAGGCCTATTTAATGGCCTTTTATCTTGTAGGTTTTAAATTTGCAAGCTTTTTTAATTAATTATTTATATAGACTTTAAGTTTATTTATTGATTTTTTTGTAATGTAGGCTTTTAAACAGGCTTACAGGCCTTGTAGGCTTTAAATCAGGCCAGACCTTGACAGAAAAAAAAAGCCTTTAACAGGTAACAGGCCCAGGCTCAAGCTTCAAAATTTTTGAACAGGCTAGGCTTGAACACTCAAAGCCTAGCTCGGCTCGGCCTACTTCCATCCCTATTAGTAGGTTAGTTAAAGGTAATTAAATGAAAAAATATAATAACGGAAAAAAGGAAGGAAAAGAGAAAAAATGGAAAAGTAAAAAAATATATAAATGAAAAAAATGCAAAAATATATATATAGAAATAAGTAAAAATAAAAATAGAAAGACAATAAAAATCCAAGAATAAAGTTAAGGAAATATATAGAAAACAAAAAAGAGGGAAACGAAAAATAAAAAAAAAAAAAAAAGAGAAGAAAGAAGAAGAAAAAAGGGGCAAAGGAAATCAGGTGCCGCCAAAATTCAAAGAGGGAAGACGGGTATAAATAAAAGAAAAAAAGGGGAGAGAAATCTTGGGCTCGCCTGGGAGAATCAAGAACAAAGAGAGAAGGCTTTGGCTTGTGGAGGAGAATAGAGAACAAAGAGAGTAGCCTCTGGCTTGTTGGGGAGAATCCATAACGAAGATGGAGGTTGGATGAATCTTGGTTGTTCTCTGCAAATTTTCGAACAATCACAAAAGCTCAAAAGGAAAGCTCAACTTCAAAACTTCCAGGTAAGTGCTTGACATTCGAACTTCTCATGTTGTTCGGTTTATGATTCAAAGAAGAATCGATCGAAGTTGATCCTAAATGCATAACTAAGATCATCTTACACATTTATGCTCCTCATTAGAATGCATGATTTGTTCCTTTCATAAAATGAATGTCAAGCGCTCCAAGCCGAGACCATATGCTCATAAGATTTCTGTCGAAACTCTATAACTGCTTGGCGAAATTGTAATTAAGTGAATAATCTCAGCATTTGTACGATACCCTCAGAACTTTGGTCCAATTAACCTTCGATCTTCACTATGTGAACCTTCACAATATCAGTAAAAGAAGTGTTAGAAATAGAAATCCTAAAGCAGACGTTATCCTCTGAATCCTGGTTTAAGATCTTCAATAGCTTAACTCGTCATGGAGGTACTCGTGAATTCTGAATCATTAGACAGTGGAAAGAAATATCTGTGAAGAAGTTCTAGATTGAAGAAACCATTTTCACCATCATAGGCTTCCTGTTTCCATACATGAAAAATAGATTTATTGTAAATACTTTGACAAGATAATAGGATATTTCAAGTCAATGACCATGGGTTCTGCATTAATTTTAAGCTAAAAAAAAAATTGCATGGTTGAAGCTTGTGGGATGTGACTATTTGGCTGAGAATTGCACTTGAATTATGGATCTAAAGTGTCGATTGGAATATGGGAATGTGGATTTGACTACTGCATGAGAAATAGGAAGACGAGCTGGCGGCCATCAGAAATAGGATGAGTCAGGAGGAGCATAGCAAAAATCGCGGCATACACTTCAGATTTTATTCCAACCTCAAGAGGTGAGCATGAATACCTCAAGATAAGATACCTTCATGGAAATAGTGGCTGGTTTTCACAAGGCCAGTACCTTGACTATAGAGGGGCTTCAGACCTTGCCCATGCATGATGAGGATTTGCACCATGGAATAAGCAGCCGCATCTATGGCCAAATCTTGTTCCTTCAAAGCTTCAGTTATCACCACACAGCCTCTGTTACAAATTCGGCATGATGACTCACACACCATGCATGGCATGAAGTGTGTACTGAATTCATGTTGTCCCCTGTCTGTCCCTGTAAAAACAGAGTTAGTGGTATTGAGTCGTTGATGCTTGAGTAAGGTCCATTCGGCCACTATTCCTTGTGCACCCATACACCCAAAACTGAGTCCCGTTTTGTACGTGGGCCATATGTTAAATTCAACTCTTTTGCACATATCATGGCTGCCTTTTGGGTGCCTTAAGAATGAGCCAAAGTTTGAAAATGCACAAGAGAGATAGTCGCGGGGACCTATGTGTGTGTTTAGCTCACCATTAAACCAGCATTTTGATATTGATGTATGCGAGTAAATAGGGACTAGTGGCTTTGTTCGATTAACAATACATGAGGCTAGATGAAGCGTCTCTAAGTATAAGGGTTAGCTCCTGCAAGATCTGGATGTATGTATCGCAACCGTAATTCCGACGAGACGACGAACTCGCTAAAATTTAAAAATTGAATTTATTGTTTATATGGAGTGGCCACCAAATTTTTATTTAAGGGAAAAAATTTTGGAAAAACTCTAACTTGAAGATAAGATTCTAAGTTCGGGAGTCGGTTATGAATGGGGAAGGTGTTAGACATCCCACTCGCCCGTTCCGAAGAACGGTACCCTTAAACCGAGTGTGTGATTATTTGAAGTTTGTTTAATCCCTTTTATTGGCGAGAAGATAAATATTTGAGGGAGGTTGGCCTGACAGGACTTGACCTTGCTCCTACGTATTCCCCGGTGCAATGGGAAATTCAAGGCTTACGTAGTTCTGGTTGATTTGAAGGCTTGACCTTCGAATGAGGTTTAAATTGTAAAGAAAATGTTTTGCTGTTGTTTTTTTTTGAAAACATTTAGAGGGTGCAATCCCAACCCACATATGCACAGGGCCCAAGACAACTACGGCTACACTTGGACTCATACAGACCTCTAAACAACGAATAGCAGAAAAAGCTACCAGTTCGTCTTTAGTGCCCATTGCGTGAGATTAAGGAAAGAAAAAAGAGTTTTTATTTGTTTGGAAACGAGGAAAAAAGGAGCAATCCTAATCCACATATGCACAGGGCCCAAGACAACAACGGCTGCACTTGGACCCATATAGACCTCTAGACAACGAACAGCAAAAAAAGCTACCAGTTCGTTATTAGGGCCCATTGCGTGAGATTAAGGAAAGAAAAAACAGGTTTTTATTTGTTTGAAACCGAGGGAAAGGAGGAGCAATCCTAATCCACATATGCACAGGGCCTTAGACAACAACGACTGCATTTGGACTCATACAGACCTCTAAACAACGAACAACAGGAAAAGCTAGCAGTTCACTTTTAGGGCCCATTGCGTGAGATTAAGGAAAGCAAAATATTTTTATTTAGTCGTTTTCTTGATTTGTAAATATCGGAAGCACGTGGGCCTAATCGGACACCTTTAGAGAAAAGGAATTGGTTGAAAAGAAATAGTTGACTCTAAATTTTATGGAAAATTAAACTTGATTTAGTTAGAGAGAGAATCTAGAAGAAATTGGACTTGATTTGGGAAAAGGGTTTGATGTTTAAAAAAAATGACAAAAAAGAACTTAAAAAAAGTTTGGGGGGGCTCAAAATGTAAATATGGAAAGTTGAGGGGTCAAAATATAAATATGAGAAGTTGAGGGGCTAATTTGAAATTTTGAAAAGTTAATGGGTGATTTGCAATTATAGGTAACTTTAGGGACCTGTTAGCAATTATGGGTAACTTTGGGGACCTGAACACAATTTTGGACAATGTGAAATATTATTTAGTATTTGCCAAAAGGGGTTCTTCCCCCATGGGCTTGTCGCTCTCTGTTGCTCCCGTCGACGTCCATGTGTGCGGACTCTTTCATCTCCTTCAACTTTGGGCTTGATCGCCATTTTCCCTCTGAACTAGAGCTTGTTTGGGCCCCCTTTCGGTCCTGGAGCGGTGGAATCAGCCTCGCCATATCCAGTCCTGCCATTTTCGTCTAAGTTTGCTTGTCGGGGATGCACTTTGGGTTCATCCATGTTTGTCGCCACCGTTCGATTATGGAGCACTCGATGTAGACCACGCTCCCTGGGGACCGACTCGAGTTGGATAGGGGCTTGATTCGTGGAAGGAGGCCCTGTTGTGTGCGTAGGGAGGCCATCAAACCACCGCGGCTTCGCGTTCGCCGGAGAGAGGTCAGCGACCCGCCAACGTTGCATCATCCAGAGGGAGGGGTTGTGCGAACTACTTACGATCCCCACCGTTCCAGGCGCAGGTAGGGAATCCGAGCCTAACCTTGTTGTGACTTTATTCTGGACGATCTTCTCTCATAGAGATGCTCATGCCCCAGCAATTTCTTACTTCGTTCGTTGAAAAAAATAATTGCTCGCTGGTTCGTGTCCTTTTACCGATCTATGCCAACTCGCCAAGGCGGATTCACGCTTCCTGATCTTTATTTTATTATAGTCTTAGTTGCATTATGGTTCGATTCAATGGCTTTTCATCATACAACTTAAATGCCTAAATCAGGCCCTCACTACCCCACCACTCGTCGAACCAAACGAATTGTCATATTAAAGCATTATAGGAATTGCAGCAAACATTCAACAATCTCCTCCCAATCATGCAATTAAAAGAAACGAAGTAATATAGGAATCGTTGGTGATCAGACAAATGGGAAAAGCAACTGACCTTAATGACTCCAAAGCTTGCACTGAATGGATTCTTCTCGTGTGGTGCCAGATCTGGACCTTCAACGTTAACTCCTCGGCTCGTCAGAAATCTAATCTGCTCCCCTAGGGTGAAGGTATCGACGACAAGGGATGATGAACACTGTTGAACTATTCACAATTTTGAGAGCAATCGCTTTAGAATTTCAGAGGAAAAACTCTCTCTCCCCCCTCTAGCAAAACCTCTCAAAACCCTTAAAAACCTCCAGAAGAAAAAGGTCCCCTCCTCTTGTGCCCCTTGGCCTTTTTATATCTCCTCTTATTTATTTTGCTTTTTACTTTTAATTTTTTTAATCATTTCTTTTTCAGATTTTTAACTATTTTATTTCTTTTTTAGATTTCTTATCTTTTATTATTTTTCAGATTTTCAACTTTTTAATTCTTTTTCAGATTTTTTATTTTCGTTTTTCAGATTTTTATTATTTTTCCATTTGTAGTTCTTTTCAGGATTTTTAATTTCTTTTAATTATTTTTAAATCTTTTTCAGATTTTAATTTTTACTTCTTTTTCAGATTTTTTTCATTATTATTATTCTTTTTCAGATTTTTTTTAATTCATTTTTCATTTTTTTTCGATTTTTTCGCTTTTACTCCCTTTTAATATTTAACTTTTTGTCTTTTTTGTAATTTTATTATTTATTTATTACATATTTTTTGTTTTTTATTTATTTATTTATTTACTTATTTTTTGTTTCCCTATTTTCTCTCCTCTTCTTAATTGTTCACATAAATAAAATGACGAATGGGGGCCTCAGACATAATTGGGTGTTTACAGTATGCAATGAAGGAAGCACGTGGAGCGGTATGCCCTGTGTTTGTTAAAAGGCATCAGGTGCTCGTAGTGGTGGTTGATCCGCTTTCACGTTAATGCACCCATCAAAGCATTTAAGATGAATTCAGAGCATTGTACTCAACCACGAGCTTAGTGTAGCAGTTCGCTCGCCGCTCGCCAACTGCCATGTCCCCTGTTCAAATTTCGCACGCTCCAATTTATTTTAATTCTCCCATACCCCAGGGTTCATTTCAAATTTAAAGTGGAGAGCTTGAATATCAAATATGCGCTTGGCATGGTGGCAGGCACGCTTCTTGTGTACTCTAGGTACCAAGGTTCGAGCCCCATCTCAAGCCATTTTCTCTATCTTATGATTATTGAGCCCAAGCCGCGGGAGCCATCAAAGCCACATGAGCCACCAAACTTTTTAAAATCAAAATTCAGCCCTCCACACTTCCCAAAATTCTATTTTAACCCCTGAACTTCGCAAAATTCCAATTCAACCCCTGGACCTTCCCAAATTCCAAATAAATCCCATTAATCCAATCCCATAATTAATAAAACCAAGCCAATTTTATTCCATCTCTTTCTTTCAAATCTTAAATCAAGTTTAAATACTTTTCTTCAAAAATCAAATTCCTTTGCTTCAAAATAAAGTCTAATTCGATTATTCTTCCAATCAAGCCAGATATCCCTTTTTAAATCAAATTCTTTTCCTTAAAAGTTAAACCGTCCCCTTCCAAATCAAAATCCCCTCTCTCATACCAAGTCTAATTTTTTTCATTTCAAGTCAAGTTTTTTTCAATCAAATATTTTTCAAAATCAAGTTCCTACCTCTAGTTCAAATCAGTCAATCCTTTTTCGGCTTAAGCCCATTTATTTCTTTATCTTTATCATTTTCAAATTAAATTCTTTGGTTTTAGGTCTCATGCGATGAACCCTAGGCACGAACTGGTAGCTTTTTCTGTTGTTCAATATTTAGGAATTCATATGGACCCCAAGTGCAGCCGTAGTTGTCTTGGGCCCTGTGCATATGTGTACTTGGAATCCCTTTCAAATAATTTCAAATTAAATTCTTCGGTTCTAGGTCTCACGCGAGGCATGAACTGATAGCTTTTTCTGTTATTCGATGTTTAGGAATTCATATGGGTCCCAAGTGCAGCCGCAGTTGTCTTGGACCCTATGCATATATGGACCAAGAATCCCTTTCAAATAATTTCAAATTAAATTCTTCAGTTGTAGGTCTCATGCGATGAACCCTAGGCACGAACTGGTAGCTTTTTCCGCTGTGCGATGTTTAGGAATTCATATGGGTCCCAAGTGCAGCCGTAGTTGTCTTGGACCCTGTGCATATGTGGACCAAGAATTCCTTTCAAATAAATATCGATAAAAACTCCATGTTAGAATCTCTAAAGTCTCATGCGACGAACCCTAAATACGAACTGGTAGCTTTTTCTGTTGTTCGGTGTTTAAGAATTCGTATAGGTCCCAATGTAGCCGTAGTTGTCTTGGATCCTGTGCATATGTGGACTAAGGATTCTCCTTAAAATATTTTCAAAATACTCTAACCTGCAAGCACCTTTTTAAACACCCCCGAAGGTCAAGCCTTCGAGCACTTTTTTCAAACACTCCCTTTCAAGTTCCTCTGAAGGTCAAGCCTTCGCAACCAGAACTACGTAAGCCTTGAGTTTCCCATTGCACCGGGGAATATGTAGGAGTAGGATCAAGTCCTGTCAAGCTAACCTCCATCAACCTATTTATTTTCACATTCATTAAGGGATCAAACTATTTTCAAATGATCACACACTTAGTTTAAGGGTACTGTTCCTCGGAACAGGCGAGTGGGGTGCCTAACACCTTCCCCACTCATAACCGACTCCCAAACCAAAATCTTTTCCTCGAGTCAGGGTTTTTTCCAAGTATTTTCTCTTAAATAAAAATTTGGTGGCGACTCCATATAAACAAATAAATTCTATTTTTCAAATTTTAGCGAGTTCGTCGTCTTGTCGGAATTACGCTTGTGACAAATGGCGACTCCATTGGGGACATTAGAGAGTCAAGCCCGTTCAATTGAGTGTACATTGTATTGATCCCTTCCCTCTTTATTTTCACGATTTATTTATTGCACGGTTTATTCATCTGCTTATTTAGCTATTGTTGTTTGTTTGTTCTCTGTATAACCTTAGGGTAAACGAACAATAAACTGCTATATATATCTGCGCGATTTCCCCAATTGCAGGTATCCCAAACTTCTATGCCCTCCACACATAACATTAATGCATTTCAATTCATGAGTGGGGCCCTATACTCGGGTCTGAGTGCAACCTAGGTCTAGAGGGATCTAGTGGTGTCACTTTGGGGCTTATGTCCTGTTTGACTATCACGAAAATCCCAGCTAGAGTGCGTCCTATTTGTAATGCCCTACAACTGGTAGCTTTTTCTGCTATTGTGGCAAGCATTGCAGACTGGAACTTGGCTCTAGTGACCTCTTATACTGCAAGAATTACAAACCACCTTGTGAGAGGTTGACATATTAAAGGCCATAGACCCCTAGGACAGGTAACCCGCACAAGAAGTAAGTAGGGCACACACACCACTTTCATGGTACATGGCTCATATGGCTTAAGTTAACAAAATCCTCCAAGATAGCAAAGAAGAGGGGGGATGAAATCTGAAGTTGGGGAAATACAAAAAAAAAAAAATCAAGCAAAAATAAAGAAAAATCAAAACAAATAGAAAATTAAGACAAATCAAGAATGTATAAACCAAAATTTGAAAAAAATCAAGAAAAATAGAAACTCCTAAGAAAAATAAAAATAAAAAATAATTTTTGAAAATACTGAAAATGTAAAAAGATTTAATAGGAGAGAAAATGAAATTTTGGAAACCAAAAGAATGCTTTCTAGAAAAATTTTAGTAAAAACTAAAAAGATTTTCAATCAAAAATAAAAGTTTTTTTCTAGCACAATAAATATACCAAAATTCATAAAAAAACACAAAATTGTTAAGAAATCAAGGACAAATAAATTAAATCACTCAATTCTTCTCAAAATGTTCAAATCTTCAATTATTTGTGCATAGCATGCGTGCATTCATCCACTCGTTCATCCATAAATTTATTATCAAAGAAAAAGATTTCAAAAAATCATTCCACACATTCGTCATTACATCAACATCTATATCATGCATGACCTCTACATTCCCCACTGTTTCTCAAAAATTAATTTTTAACTTTAACAGAAAAATTAGAGAAAGACAACTTCCTCGACATCCTTATAGAACCAGATCACAATCAGGAATCATGAATGAGCTGGAGAGACAAAATGAGGACTTGAGAAATGAGGTCAAGACTTTGAAGGAGCAGATAGCCAAGATAATGGAGGCCATCCAACAATCTAAACAAAAGGAGGCAAGGGAATCCCTTCCGAGAGAACCAACTGACCCGTCATATCCTCCTGGGTTCCCTCCACAAAATCCTTCACCCTTAACCATACCTCCACGAACCGAAGGGGTTCATTATGGGTTTCCTCATGGGCATGCACACACACAAACCCAAAAATAAACCCAAACACATAACTTACCTCCAAACACCACTTCACTAGCTTACCAAACGGTCGTTGGGGGAACGAATCCTATGTTCACCCAAGGGCCTAACCCTATATACATACCATTCTCTCATCCTCATCACATGCCAGAGGAATACCCAAACCATCCTTTTAAGGAGGATACTGAAAAATGGAAGGTTCTTGAGGAAAGGATCAAGGCAATCGAGGGAAATGCTTACGAAGCCAGAGACGCAGCCGATCTGTGCTTAGTTCCAAACATGGTCACCCCTCCCAAATTCAAGGTTCTTGAATTTGAAAAGTATCAAGGAACTAGCTGTCCAAAGAGTCATTTGGCCATGTAGTGTAGGAAGATGTCTCCCTGCATGCATGACGATAAGTTTCCTGTCCATTTCTTTCAAGACAGCTTAACTGGGGCAGCTGCTAACTGGTACACTCAGCTAGAGCAGACACACTTCCGTTCATGGAGGGACCTAGCTGATGCCTTTCTGAAACAATACCAGTACAACATGGAGATGGCCCCCGATCGAACTCAGCTTCAAAATATGGCCAAGAAAGGAGATTAGACCTTCAAGCAGTATGCTCAAAGATGGGGGGAGTTAGCTGCTCAAGTACCACCTCCACTATCTGAAAAGAGCTGGTCATTATGTTCGTTGACACACTCCAAGATCCTTTCTATGACAAGATGATCGGCAGTGTGACCGCTAGCTTCTCCGATGTCGTCATCATTGGAAAAAAGGATCGAAGATGGCATGCATCGTGGAAGGATTGCACAAAAGCCTGCAGGGGCAGTCAATGCTTCCAATAGTTCAGGGAAGAAAAAGACTGGCGAGACCTGCAACATGGCTTCTGGTCAAGGCCCATACATTCCTCAAGTGGCACCTTATGGTCCAGTGGGCTTCCGACTACCAGCATACACACCCTACATCCCATATCCTTACATCGTCGTCGCCTACCAAACACCATACCCTCCTACTTACAGCTATCCTACACAAGTCCGACCACCGACACCATATACGACCCAAACACAAACCATGAGCCAAAATACCAACCAAGGACAGAAAAAGGAGAAGAAACCCGTCCAATTTGACCTTATTCCAATCTCTTACACCGAGCTGCTACCTCAGCTGATTCAAAACACGTTGGTCACTCCTTATCCTCTAAAACCTCAAGAGCCACCATATCCCAAATGGTTTGATGCAAACGCCAGATGCGATTACCATGCAGGATTCTTTGGTCATTCCATGGAGGATTGCTTAGCATTGAAATAAAAGGTACAAAGCCTAATCAATGCAAAGTGGCTGGATTTTGGGAGGCTTGCTCCTAACACAAAACAATTCGTTGCCGAATCATGAGAGCCCATCAGCTAGCTAAGAGATGGGAGCAGCGTAACGGGTTGCCTTGCACAAACTGGAAATTGAGGATACTCAACCAAAAATTTTGATACTTTTGAAAGTCAATCTTTTGTAAATAAACAACAATGAATAATTACAAATTTACAAAATTGCCTCACATTTTGGCTTCACTTTTAAAATCTACCATTCCTTTTCATCATTTAACCCGCTTCTTCCTAAACAAATAAATACTTGTGGGTGACAATGCCAGTGCTGTAATAAATAATTTTGAATGTCTGGTTAATCGAGCTCAAAGAAAAGCCCAATGAGGGAGCAGAATAACAAAAGTCTAACCGGGGATTCCCAAATCACCATGCATTCAATACCCTGTCTAACATTGAATATCCCGCTGGATCAAAATTTAAATTCAGGCAAAATTTAGGGATGCAAAAGAGATCTGTCGAATTTAGAATCAAAGTAATCCAGGCAAGATCAATATCTGACCACGTAAAACTCAAGAAAAAGAAATAGAAACCCCGCTGGATTAAAATCAAGAATAATCCAGAAAAAATCAGGGTTAAAATCCAAAATTCAAGAAGAATTGAAACCCGCTGGATTAAACCCATAAATAATCCAGGGAAAAGCAGAGTTCAAGTTCAAAAGATTAAATCAACAAGGGCATGATCAGAAAAGGTCTTGTTGGATTCCAAAAGTAATTCAGGCAAAGATAGGATCAAAACAAAAGCCCGCTAGGTCGAAAATCCTCAAATGAGACCTAGGAAAAATTTAGGGCGCAATCAAACAGAAGGCCCGCTAGGTCGAAAACCCTCAAAGGGCGGCCTAGGAAAAAGTGAGTGCACATAATCAAGAGCCCGCTAGGTCGACAACCCTAAAAAAACGACCTAGGCAAAAATTAGGGCACACAATAAAGAGCCCGCTAGGTTGAAAACCCGTAAGGGCGACCTAGGCAAAAGTTAGGGAAAAACGAAAGATCTGCTGGGTTGGAAACTCAAAAGAACAATCCAGGCAAAAGTTAAGATCAACCCGGGAATCCCAGGACATGACATTCCGCACCTCATATCTTCCTAAAATTGGGGCAAAATTTTCCATTTCTCGGGTTTGGTTAATTTGACCATCAAGATTATGAAAAACAGCATTGACATTTCTTATCAAAAGGTGCCATTTGGGCAATCAAACCCACATCTTTTGTCATCCTTTCCTTTCAAGTACACTACCTCAAACATCTTTCGCAAAACCCTTTATTTCTTTCCATGAACTAGCCAAAATCATTTTTGACACCTTAATAGTGCACATGCCAAAAGAGGTATGAAGAATGTAAAAATAAAAAGATTAATTTTGAAAAGTCATGACAAAATCGGATGAGTCCTCAACCATCGCAACACGGCACGATTGTTTCCCAAAGAATCATCCTCCTGCCAACCATGATACTACAAAAAAGGAGTGTGTCTTAATCAATGATACTAACCAAAGATCCGGAAAAAAGAAAATTTCGAGATTGACCAAAACACTGAACTTAAGTCAATCTAGTTCGTCCTGATTCTTGAGTCATTTCACACCCACAATGAGGTTGTCGAGAAAAGACATGTCAAGAAAAAATAAATCGAAAATCAAAAGAAACAAAAAAGTTTTTACACCATCTCATGGTTTACATCCATCCCATAGCATCTATTTCATCGAATAATTATTTCAAGCACAAAAATAAGAACATTGCATCCTCTCTATTCAAGCATCACAAACATCGCATCCTGTTCATTCATTCAAACATCATAATAAGTATTTTGTTAGTCAAGCATCTCATGTTTCACTTTCCAAAGTTATTTAAGATTTAGGCAAATTTCCCGAACCAATCATAATTAAAAAACTTCCAAGAATCAAGTCCAAACTGGGGAAAACACTTGCCCACAAAAATTCCTTTTGAGGTTATCCTCAAATTATGAATCAAGTCCAAACTGGGGAAAATTATTGCCCACACAAAAATAAAATTCAAGGTTACCCTCAAATTTTGAATCAAGTTCAAACTGGGGAAAATGTTTGCCCACACAAAAATCCAATTTGAGGTCATCCTCAAATTCTGAGTCAAGCTCAAACTGGGGCAAATGCTTGCCCACACAAAAATACTAGTTGAGATCATCCTTAAATTATGGATCAAGTCCAAACTGGGGCAAATGCTTGCCCATAAAAGTTCAATTTGAGGCTATCCTCAAATCTTGAATCAAGTTCAAACTGGGACAAACGTTTGCCCACAAAAATTCAATTTGAGGCCATCCTCAAATCTTGAATCAAGTTCAAACTGGGGCAAACGTTAGCCCACAAAAATTCAATTTGAGGGTATCCTCAAATTCTCAATCAAGTTCAAACTGGGGCAAATGCTTGCCCACGCAAAAATTCAATTTGAGGGTATCCTCAAATTCTCAATCAAGTCCAAACTGGGGAAAACACTTGCCCATACAAAAATCCAATATGAGGTAATCCTCAAATTCTGAATCAAAATCAAAATTGGGGCAAACGATTGCCCAGAAAATTCAAGTTGAGGCAATCCTCAATCAAAATTCAAACTAGGGCAAAATGTTTGCCCAAAGTTCCTGCAAATCAAGACATCTCTCAATTATCAAGTGTCGCAACCGTAATTCCGATGAGACGAAGAACTTACTTAAATTTTGAAATGAATTTTATTGATAAAGTGGAGTCGCCACCAAATTTTATTTAAGGGAAAAATTTGGAAAAACCCTAACTAGAAAATGAGATTCAAAGTTCGGGAGTCAGTTACGAGTGGGGAAGCTGTTAGGCACCCCACTCGCCCGTTCCGAAGAACGGCACCCTTAAACTGAATGTGCAGTTATTTGAAAATGGTTCGATCCCTTAGTTAGTGTGAAAAATGGATAAATCGCGGGCGGTTAGCCTGACAGGACTTGATCCTGCTCCTACGTATTCCCCGGTGCAATGGGAAACTCAAGGCTTACGTAGTTCTAGTTCGTGAAGGCTTGACCTTCGAAGAGTGTTTTAAAAGAATATTCGAAGATTTTGTTTTGGGAAAGTTTTATCTTTGGGAAGTATTTTGTCCACTCATGCACAAGGCCCGAGGCGGCTAAGGCAGCACGGGGACCTATACGAACTACTAAATGTTGAACAACAGCTAAACCGCCAGTTCCCCATTTAGAGCCCATTGCGTGAGACCTAGAATCCCAAAATATTTGTAAAAAGGATTTTTTAAAATTTTAAAGAGGACCTCAAGTCCACTCATGCACAAGGTCCGAGGCGGCTAAGGCAGCATGGGGACCTATACGAACTATTAAATGTTGAATAGCAGGTAAACCGCCAGCTCACCATTTAGAGTCCATTGCATGAGATTTAAAAATCCCAAAATATTAGAAAAAGATTTGTAAATTTTTCGAAACAGAAATAATTTGCAAATGACATTGATCCTTTGAATAAAAGAAAGCTCGAATTTAATAGAAGAATCTTCATTTTTTGACCTTTGGAGTAATTGGGGTTTTAATGTAATTATTTAGCAATTATGGGATTTTTATGAATTTTCTGGATTTTTTGTATTTTTATGGATTTTCTGTATTTTTATAAATGTTTATGAATTTTCTGAATTTTTATTAATGTTTAGGGATTTTTCTGAATTTTTATTAATTTTTATGGATTTTCTAAATTTTTATTAGTTTTCTTAATTTCTGGAATTTTTTATTAATCTTCTTAATTTCTGGAATTTTGTTTTCTGGAATAAGGGACGGAATAAGCATTGAGGGGATTCCTAGGGGCATGAAGGTAATTTGAGCAGCAGGGGTAGAACAGGCATTAAAATGAGGGAAAAGAAACAAACTGTTGCCTTTGGGGTTCGAAACTTGGACGTGGGAGATGTACCTTAAACGCCCCACCACTGGGCTCGACGTCCCTTTTAGGAGTAGGGTGCCCAAGTTTTAATTTAAACAAACCTATCTGGCTTTTATGCAAATGGAACAAATACTTAAAAGACCCCCTGTATGGTTCGAATACAGGTCTTTATACGCGGGGGGGGGGGGGGGGAGGTATGTTTGCCACTAGGTTGAACGCCTATTTGATTGCATGAGGTTAATCTTTATTCTAATGAGACCCTGGAATTGCATGAATGGGCTCTTATATCGTCCTTTAACCTGCACCCCTAACATTAACTCGACACCTTTGTACTCACGTTTATACTCGGTGCATTTTATTCGTTTTCTAAGCGAGCTATGACTCCCCTTCCCCCCATAGCAGCACCTATCATGGCCCTGCAGGTATGCCATCTCAGTAGCGTTGTTCAAAGGACTGCATTGCATGGAGGTCCTCTTTGTATTTCGCTCCTTAGAGGGGACCAGATGATCTTTCTGTCTAACTTACTTGATACCAACTCTTGACTCACAGGGTTAGCATGTCATGACCGGATACTCGAAGGCCAATCATGCCTACTCTCATTTCTCACCATGTGTGGCTTGCAGGTGTGACTCTTAACATATTCTGATTCACTGGTTATCCTATGGCTCCAACTTTTTTCTCTTATCCTCCTCCAGCTAAGGGGTATCATGTACACCGGGGAATTTACGTAGAATACCCAAAGATATCGGTTTGAGGTGTTCGTCACGCATGAGGGTGCAACTCCAAGCTAAAATTGAAGGTCAACTATTTCAAGGATCTACCTGTGGTAAGGGTTCACAGGCTTTTCTTTATTGTAAGAGTTGGCTCTATTTTTACGAAGGTTCGAGTTGGGCTCAAAGGCATGGCAAGAATAAACAACACTACATGACGTTGAGGTTTTCAATAAGGCTATTCATATCCCTCGTCCTTTCCAGAGTTCACCAAGAACATCGTTTGTATGGTTCATCCCCTACCGTTGACACTGTTATTGGGTTTCCCAATCAGGTTTACTACATGATGAGTGGCCTCTTGATTCATTTGACGTCCACATGAGTCTGCTGGCTTGATGTGGTTATGTTTCCTTTACAGGGAGATAGGCTTGTCCTGCATGGGTCAGGGCTCGGAATAGAGCCTGGATACCAACATCCCCACACTAATAATGGATGGGATTCTACATGTCATTGCCCTTAGACACGTGAAGGGCTCTCAGTGGCATGTGTGCTATCGCTGTTTTTGAGCTCGAGGTCAAATCATGTCAAAACTGAAGTATCATTAATTCTTGTAGTTTAACATAACCTGATCCCCTAGCACCTAAGTCAAGACCGAGGAGGGGACTAGCTATTCTATCCCTGGAGCGTAGGCGGAGACCAGAATGGGATTATCTCTTTCAAGAGCGAACGAAGATTGTGAAAAATGAGGATTGAATGGGCTGTGTTTGATTATAGAAGGGGGAGAGGAGGTCAAGGTGTGGTGGCCCTGCCTGACTCGATTGCTTCTTGGGAGTTTTCCCTTTTTTTTCAATCACCTTGGCTCGCGACTATCGCTCTCAACACCATTACTACATGGACTCCTATACTACATATATACACAGAGCAGGGTGCCAATTATGAATACCTAACACTCTTTCCCTATTATCCTTCATAACACAGAGATCAAATTACAGTATGAAGTGATTCTAGGTAAATCATGAGAAGGAAAAGAACAAGAACGGACTCTCACATATCAATATCTATCATGCAGAATTCTTTGAGCAATCTTATATAAGGAGCTTGCATAGGAATCAAGATAAAATGCATACCTGCAACAGGAGCAGGATTCTTGCAGAAGTTTCTCGACGATGGCGGCTCCGATCAGAAGCTCTGGCGTTGCCTCCGATGATCTCGTTGATCCTCTACGAAGAGTTCTTCGCCTCTGAGCTTTAGAGAGAAAGCCAAGCTTCTTTCTGCCCAGCCCTCTACGGTCTTTTACTTCACAATTTGTTCAACCCCTTTTTTTGAACCCCAGAGACCCTTTTTATATCTCTGTAATTACTTTTTCCCTTCTTTTTTTTTTCCGATCTCTTTTTTTTTTCTTCTTCCGCCCCCCCTTTTTTATATTTTAGGCTTTTGATTTTGATTTTTACTTATTCTATTTTTCTTGTAAATTTTTTTGATTTCATTTCCTTTTAATTTTCTTTCAGAATTTTTATTTGTTCAGAATTTTCCAGGTTTTTGGAATTTTTATTAATTTCATCTTTTAAAAAAATTATATTATTTTCATTTTTCCTATTTTATTATTTCCAGATTTTTATTTTCTGTTTTTTATTATTATTATTATTATTTTTTATTTTCAACCTTTTCTTTCTTTATTTATTTTTCTTTATTCTATTTTAATTTTCTGTTTTTCCTTTATTTTTGTTACATTTTAAATTTTAAATTTTAAATTTTTCATTTTTCATATTTACTTGATTTTTTATATTTGTAAATTTTACTGTTTTTTATTTTATTTTTTTGTGTTTGTTTTCTTTAACCAAATTTTATTATTTTCCAGCATTTTATTTATTTTTCTGTTTTCAAAACTTTATTAATTTTCAGATTTTAATTTTTCTTTCTTTTTTCTCTTTAATTAAATTTTTTTCTTTTTCTTCTTTTTTTTTTAGAAAACAATTTTAATTTCCCCAAATTTTTAATTAACCTTGATTTTTAATTTATATTCATTAATCCTTCAATTTTTATTCCCTTCTGATTTTTGTTCCAGATTTTGAAATCTCTTAATTTTCCACATTTCCCTTTCCTTTTCTATTTTTTTCTTTTCTGTTTATTAATTAATTATAGTTCAATTTGTCTTAAAATGAACCTCGGACATAATTGGGTGTTTACATCAAGAACTTTCCAAACTGGGGCAAAATGGTTGCCCAGGTTTCTTCAAGAGAATAATTATCAAATGCTTAAGAACCTTCGAGTTCAAGGCAGAATAAGCTACTTGTGTTAATGCAAGAAAAACAAATTTCCAAAATAAGTCGTCCGAGGCAGCTGACAAAGAGCCCACATTCCACCCTCACGTGCATTCCTGGGGCACATTATGTCATTTTTCCTTTACCTGTCGTAACAGGCCAATCTTCATCTTGTTTTCACACGACCTGTCTCAACAGGTTTGTGTCATCAATTCCTGCCTGTCTTAACAGGCTCATCTCTTTCTTGTCAACAACAAGATTCTTCTTCTATACCTGTCTTAACAGGTGCCTCATTCCACCCTGTCAACAACAGGGCCATTACATTTAACCTGTCCTAACAAGACATTGCTCACTTTCCTTTGCCTGTCCTAACAGGTTTTCACCTTTTTCTTTTTCGCCTGTCTAACAGGCTTGCATTTTTCCTGTCAATAACAGGAGCTCTTCTACATGGTTTAGTCCTCATCATTCAGTTCGCCTGTCTTCGCAGTTTCTTTTCATTTCCCTTTGCTTGTCTCAACGGGCATCTTGCCTCCATCCTGTCAACAACAGGACTTTTACATTTTAGCTAGTCTAAATAGGTCATTTGTCATTTTCCTTTGCTAGTCTAGCAGGCTCGCATCTTTCTTGTCAACAACAGTACCTCATGTTTAAATTCTGTTCTCTTTGCCCGTCAAGACGGTTTGCATTTATCCTAGCAACAGTAGGATTTCATTTGCATCTTCCCGGCAACAGCGGGATTTCATTTTCATTTTCCTGTCAACAACAGGACTTCATGTTTAAATTCTGTTCTCTTTTCCTATCAAGTAGGTTTGCATTTATCCTGGCAACAGCAGGATTTCATTTGCATCTTCCCAGAAACAGCGGGATTTCATTTGTATTTTCCTGTCAACAACAGGACTTCATGTTTAAATTCTGTTCTCTTTGCGTGTCAAGCAGGTTTTCATTTATCCTGGAAACAGCAGGATTTCATTTGCATCTTCCCGACAATAGCAGGATTTCATTTGCATTGTCCTGCCAACGACAGGACCTCAAGCATGATTAAATTCAGTCCGCCTGTCTAAACAGGCTTGCATTCATCCTGGCAACAGCAGGATTTCATTTGCATCTTTCCCGGCAACAGCGGGACATCAAGCATGTTTGATTTCTGTCCACCTGTCTTAACAAGTTTGCATTTATCCTAGCAACAACAGCATTTCATTCGCATTCTACCCGGCAACACCGGGACCTCATTTGCATTCTCCTGTCAAAAACAAGACGTCAAACATGTTTAATTCTGTTCGCCTGTCAAGCAGGTTTTCTTTTACCCTGGCAACAGTAGGATTTCATTTGCATTTTTCCCGCCAACAGCGGGACCTCATTTATATTTTTTCCTGTCAACAACAGGACTTCTAGCATATTTAAATTCCGTTCGGATATCTTAACAGGCTTTCATTTATCCTGGCAACAGCAAGATTTCATTTGCATATTCCCGACAACAACAGGACCCCCCCCCCACATTTTTGCATTTTGGCTTATGATGTCAGCTCTCCTCAAGTTTTCTTTTCTACATTTTGGCCTATAGTGTCAGGCCACCATCAAATTTACATTTCTTCATTTTCGGCCTATGAAGTCAAGACTCCTTCAAGCTTTCTTTTCTGCATTTTGGCCTATAGTGTCAGGCCACCATTAAATTTACATTTCTGCATTTTCGGCCTATGATGTCAGGCCTCCTTCAAGCTTTCTTTTCTACATTTTGGCCTATAGTGTCAGGCCACCATCAAATTTACATTTATACATTTTTGGCATATGATGTCAGGCCTGCTTCAAGCTTTCTTTTCTGCATTTTGGCCTATAGTGCCAGGCCACCATCAAATTTACATTTCTGCATTTTTGGCCTATGATGTCAGGCCTCCTTCAAATTTTCTTTTCCACATGTTGGCCTATAGTGTCAGGCCACCATCAAATTCATTTTTCCACAGCTGGGCCTATGTTGTCAAGTCTCTAGCTTAGATAGATACCTCGGCCTATGCTGTCAGGCCACCTTGTACATATCTTTCACTTTAGTTCTTGCATGCTTTCTGACCTGGAATAGGTCGTTGTCACTCCGCTGAGCCCATTCGTGACGAACCGTTCTCTTCTGCTTTACCTCTTTTAATAGGCCATTTTCATTTCATTTTGCTTGTCCTAAGAAGCTATCCCACTGCATTCCATTCCTGTCTTAACAGGCCTTTGTTCATTTCACTTAGCCTAATTAGGCTATACAATCAAGCCTTGCATATTTAAACCCTATCGGCACATGAAGCCGGAAATGTCATTCCACCGCCATCCTCTAGGCATCCATGAGGATCACTTTAAGCTCAAGGCTTCCAGTGCTTCTCAGACTTCTTCAAAAGCCTGCCTCGGACATAATATGTTCACGTCTTTACTCATTTCCTACCACGATAATTTAGAGAATCGTTTCTCACATTATCTGGTAGGAGAATGAGTAAAGAAGGGAAAACTGTAACTACCCAATTATGTCTGAGGCCCCCTCCCCTTTTATTCTTAAAAATTAATCAATGAATATTTAAATAAATTAATAAAAGGAAAATGTTAAAAATAATAGATAGAAACAATGAAAATGCAATTAGAGGAAAATATAATTAAAAAAACAAAAAATCTAAAAAATGAATGAAAGAAAATAGGAAAAAGAAAGTTTGAAGCAAAAAGAAATAGAATATATAATCTGAAAAATAATGAAGAAAAAAAACAAAAACAAAAACAAAAAACAGAAAAATAATAAACAAAAGTAAATAATTAAAGTAGAAAATAAAATAAGTAAAAAAACAAAAAATAAAAAGAAATAATAAACAGAAAAGTAATAAAGAAAATTTAATAAAAAGAAAATAAAGAAAAGAAAGAAAAGGCGGGAATGTCAAGTTGGTTCTGGAGAGGGGAACTATAAAAAAGAAACCCTCTGTGAAAATAAGGGGGAAGGATCTTCAAAATTTTGGGGGAGGGGGGTGGAGAATTTGAATAGGAAATTCCCCACCACTCTCTGGATCTGGAGGATAAAAGGAAAGAGGAGGAGAAATCGAATTGGTCTTCCCATAGCGTTCTGATTCAAGATCGATTCCATTCTCGTGGATTTGCCTCGATCAACCGAGTAGTGCTCTGCAGTTTCAGGTTAGCATCACCTACCTTTTAAGCACAAATAATTGAAGAACTGAATTCAAGCTCCTAATCTCGTGGTTAAGACCTGATCTATAACTGTCATGTATGTGTTTGAACTTAGTCATATCAAAGTGTAAACACGCAGAGGAAATGTGTCCTAAGCAAATTCAAGAATCAAATTCACCGTAAGAATGCATGTGTTGGTTAGTGTCAAGGATGCCTGTTGTGTTAATATTCTGAGTCGAACACCTCGCGTAGACTATGGTTAGGGCCATGCATGAATCCTGTGAGCAGAGGATATATGAATGCAAATGATCCCCACTGTGAATCGTAATTCTTGATCATAGATTGCATGTACCTGGTTAATTCATTGCACCTAGGTAAGAACGAAAAACATACAAAATTAGCAATAATGTAATTAGAGCATAGTTATTGCATGGATGAGTGTTTCGATGTTCAAATCGTAATCTAGGAGTGCATGCGTATCGACCTCTTGGCCTTGGATCTCACATTCTTTCTACAAGGATTTGGGGCCGTGCTTTTTCGTGGCCTAAGTGCGAGTCTACTGCCATTCACAGTTAACATGCAACCTATACCTAGTGGCGTTGTTAACGTAGAGGCATGCATGTGTGGTGCGCGTCCTTTTCAACAATAAGAGTCTCATCATCGCATGACAACCAAGCTGTCGTGTCGAGCCAATGATCGAGCCTCTTGAGTGCTCTCGAGACGTCTTACTCCCCCTTGGATTCACTAGTTGCCCAACGTCTACGCTCTGGCAACCCCTGCAACGTCTTGAAGGGCATTTCAGTAGCTTAATAGTGTCGGAATTGGCAGCCATGATCATCTCCGGCTAGATCAGGCATTAATTTTGGATGGAGACCAACATTGTATAGCCTAGCGAGGGCTTATCCTTCAACACTCATTAGCTGCAAGCATGAATTCCAGGTTCATATTTATTTGTTGGTGCTCTAGGGGTACCATCTTCATCCTCGGGAAGTAGGGGAAATGGGCCATCTACGAGCTCGGCCTTGGTACGGTTTCATCCGAATGTTGGCAGTATGACGTTACAGAGAGCATATCAGCCCAACGATCTAACTTTAAGAGCTGGTTAGCCAATTTCACTTCTGAAAAAATGGGTATGAAATGCAGCCTTTAGCATGGGGGTCATGTAGTGCTTCCTGGGGGCTTTGACTGGTCTTAGGCCTTGTCAAAGAAAGACCAAACAGCCCACATACATGTTGTGTTTCCACAGGCCATGAGGCAGCCTCTAAGCAGGAGTTCGCTGGGTTGTGATTGAGATTATTTGGCGTTGTGAATGATCCCAGCTAGAGGCTTTAGTCTAGTGATCCGCTTGCTCATACATCGACTGCCAAGTTTTGTGCCTGAAGTCCTACATGTGGCTTTCTAGTCATCATAGTTCAAGTTGATTAGGCCCTTCCTAAATGGGTCTTTGTAAAGTTCTGCCTTGACCACATAGGAAACAAATCTGAACCATTAGCCAAATTCATCCCCTTAAACCAGACAATCACTGTCTCAAACTTAATTCAACTTCTCCAATCTCAAGTTCAACGTCCATGTGTCAAATACAGTGAATTGGGAGGCCTAACAACACTGTATGGCGAGCCTCGACCCGATTTTTGGGTAAACTGACGTGCCAACAAACTAACCAAGCCTGTTACAGAAACCCCATGCAGTCCTTACGTTCGGAAAGGCATCCTTTTAAGTAAATAAAAGGTGCTAAGGATATAACCACCAGTGTGGCTCAGTGGTGCAGTATGTGGTATGAGATTCCAGGGGCACGTGTTCGAGTCATACAAGAGCCAATTTCTCTTTTGAAGGATTTTAAGCCGCCAAGCCAACCGCAAAATTGAAGCCATGCAAAGCCACCCCACACTTCCAGAAATTACAGATTGGCCCCCGTATTTTCAGTAATTACAAAATGGCGCCTGTACCTCCAGAAATTAGAAATTGGCCCCTGTACTTCCAATAATTACAAATTGACACCTGTACTTCCTGTAATTACAATTCCTTTTTGCCGCTTTCAAATAAAAACTCGTTTGGAATCTCTAGTCTCACGCAATGGACCCTAAGCACGAACTGGTAGCTTTTTCTGTTGTTTGATGCTTAGGAACTCATATGGGTCCCAAGTGCATCCGTAGTTGTCTTAGGCCCTGTGCATACGTGGTCTAAGAATCCCTTTCAAATAAATCTCAAGAAAATTTCATTTTAGAATCTCTAGTCTCATGCAATGAACCCTAAGCACGAACTGGTAGCTTTTTCTGCTTTTTGATACTTAAGGAATCGTATGGATCCCAATGCAGCCGTAGTTGTCTTGGATCCTGTGCATATATGGACTAAAGATTCTCCTTAAAATATTTTTAAAACATTGTAGCCATTGTCAAATATTCCCTTTTCAAGCAGCTTCGAAGGTCAAGCCTTCGAGCACCATCCATTTTCAAACACTCTATTCAAGTACCTCGAAGGTCAAGCCTTCAAATCAAACCAGAACTTCGTAAGCCTTGAGTTTTCCATTGCACCGGGAAATACGTAAGAGCAGGATCAAGTCCTGTCAGGCTAACCTCCATCACTCTATTTATTTTCACTCTAGTTAAAGGGATCAAACTATTTTCAATAAATCACACACTCAGTTTAAGGGTACCGTTCTTCGGAACGGGCGAGTGGGGTGCCTAACACCTTCCCCACTCGTAACCGACTCCTGAACCTAAATCTCATCCTCAAGTTAGGCTTTTTCCAAATCTTTTTCCCTTAAATAAAAATTTGGTGGCCACTCCACACATATCAAAACAAAATTCTATTTTCAAATTTTAGCGAGTTCGTCGTCTCGTCGTAATTACGGTTGCGATAGGATCGTGGGCATAGAGATGCAACTAGGACTAGGAAACCTTATAAGCCTAGGAATCATAGCCATGGATCCATAGGTATAGGGAACATAAGAGTTGGAGTTCCTTTAAGGATAGCTTAGATGATAAAGATTATAGAGTTAGCCATAAGAATAGAGATCAAGGGGTAGACATACCTTAAAAACCATAAAGTTACTAAGATTAAAATACTTAAGTTCCAAGGGATGAACAACCCAGAAAAGTACTCAGACTCAAAGCTTAAGGTAGAAAAAACTCTTTGCAGGCCATACCATTAGGAAAAGACATAACAAAAGGCTAACTTCCCTAGATGAAGCATATTATGAGGAGAAGACATATACCTCCTCATTATTTAAGAGAGGTCCATAAAAGGTTACAAAGGCTCTCTCAAGGTTCAAGAAGTGTAGATGAATATTATAAAGAGATGGAGGTAGTAATGATTAAGGCTAATTTGAAAGAGAGTGAGGAAGCCACCATGGCTAGGTCACTAGATGGGCTTAGGCATGATATCAGAGATGTGGTTGAAATCCACCAATAGTTAAATGACCTTTACCACCAAGCTATAAAGGTGAAGCCCAAATCAATAGGAAGGGTAAAGGAAAATACATTACATACAAGTCATCTACATAAGACACTTGGGTAACCAATAAAAGAGATTTTAGTTTCAAAACTAAAGAGGGAAAAGAAGTCAAAGACTACAAATAGACTAAAGATAAAGCCCCAAACTTACCTTCAAGGAAAAAATAATTTGTTAAGAGCTTCGAGTGTGTGGATAAGGGGCACATTACTTCCTTATAACCAAATAAAAAGATCATGGTCCTTAAGGATAATGGTAATTATTCATCACTTGAGTCCTCTAACTATAGCCCCCTCCCTTCGTCATTTGAGGATGAAGTTCTTAAGTATGCCCTAGAGGGTGACTTTTTAGTGGTTAGAAGGTTGCTAGGGAGTATATTTAAAGGAGAGGAATAAACATAAAGGGATAACATCTTCCATATAACATGTTCAATAAAGGGGCACACCTACTTCTTAATTATTGATAGGGATGGCTATACAAATGTGGCTAGCAATAGGCTTTAGGGCTAGTGACCACCTCCCACTCTAAGCCATACAAACTATAATGGCTTAGTGACAAAGGGGACTTATTGGTCAATTAGCAAGTAATCCTCACCTTTACAATTAGGAGGTATGAGAACAATGTCATCTATTATGTTGTCCCTAGGGAGGCCAACCATGTGCTACTGGAAAGGCCACGACAATATGATAGGGATGTTCATCATGATGGACATACCAACAGGTATTCCTTCCAATTTAACTCCTAGAAAATTACCCTAGTTCCTTTTTCCCCAAGTGAAGTCTATTAAGACCAAATTCACTTGACACAAAAAAAAGAAGGCAAAGAGTCAGGGGTAGAAAAAGGAAAATTTGGAAGAAATAAAAAATTGATAAATAAAAGAAAAGGAAGATAAGTAGGGATTCCATCTCTCTTATAAAAGAAGGTGATATTAGACTTGCAAGGAAGGATGAGGTAAAAGAGATCCTCCTAGCTAGGAAACCTCCTCCTATGTATCCCATTACTTTGAACCTAATTGTTGGGATAGGGGCTAGTACTTCAGTTACTCTTATAGTTAGGAGACCCTTTCCTTTAGGAGGAAGTCAAGAATTGGCCCTCACAAAGGCCCAATCCTCCCATCCAATCCTTGCTACTTATGTCACGTGTTACATGGCATGAGGTGTATGGTATGATTAGAACCATTCATTTGATAACCCCCTAGTATGCATCAATGGTTGTCTTATCCATCTGCATCTAGGCTAATTGAACATCCAATTATCAATGACTTAGTAGGTGAGCCATCTAACTTTTTGGTTAAAATTTCATTACCACACCACCAATCTTGATCACTTTATCAAGGGCTAAGAACATCCCTTTCATAGTTTTGTGGGTATCATGACCTATCTAGGATCATCCAGTCCATGATCCTCTTTGATAATACCTTAGGTGATATCCCAGATACCTATTATAGACATAATCTTAGAAAGGAACTCATAAAACCACCTATAATTCCTAATCCTTTATTTTACTCTAATGTTGGTTATGAGTTTCTAGTTCTCTACTACCTCTTATTTCCACATGTTCTTGCAAAATTAAAGAGTGTTTGACCCTAGTATTCCTATTATTTCCATTCATTAGTAACATTTCATCTACTCAATTATGTCTTTGTTTGCAGATAAAGTTAAGCTTACACATTCGAGGACAAATCCTTTTGAAAGGGTAAGCGATGATGTAGAGGTCCTAGATGCAGAGGATCCTAGCTGCACAACCACAGGGCCTATTGAACCTCACACAAACTAGGTCTATTGGGCCTCACACATTATAATAAGATTTAGGTATTTTTTTTTATATATTTTAGGAGCTAGCAAGCCCAATATTATAGGATTTGAGCCCAATTTTCCTATATTTTACTTTAGGATTTTTGAGCTTTTTCGGGTCCAATTTGTGGCTACATTGAGGAGTGAAGAAGGACCCATTATTGGGATAAAATCCAAGCCTTGGGTTCAAAGCTGCCCTTTCCTTCTCTCCATTTTCACCTCCTCTATTTTGCATATATAGGGCATTCTCATGTGTAATTTTGGTCACTTTGAGTCATTAATGCATTTTACATTGAGAAATTGAGTGAGAGCTCTCTTTTTTCTTCCCTTTAGAATTGAGCTTTGGATTGAGAAACCTCCTCATTCGTGTTTGCTCCCATGGTGGCAAAGAAGGAACTCATCCTCTGCAAGAGGTTGTGCTTCCAAGCATAAGGTAAAGTTTCACTGAATCTTCCACGTCTTCATTCCTCCCTCCAGCGTCCACTGCACCAAATTGGATCCTCCTTCTATCCCTGCATCAACTAGTATCAAAGCTCCAGTAATGGAGGTTAGATTTGAATCATAATTTTCTTGAAATTTCATTTTTATTTTCGTTCTTTCAAGTTTATCTTCTTCTCCTTTTTCCTTTTCACTTTTATCATGCTAAAAAGATTCGATATCTATGATTCATTTTGAGTTGAATTTGTATTTCTTTCTAGTTTCTAGAGTGATATTGTTTGCTTTATTTGGTTGAGAATTGATTCGTGATCATTGATTTACTGGAGTATGTTCGTTCTAGCACCATAACATCCCTAGTTTGAATAAAGTAAGCATAACTTGCTCAATTCTGGTATGACTTGAACGAAATTTGTTTTGGATTACTTAATATTATCCCTTTCCTTAATATAATCAGTATGGATTTCGTAGATCTTTTAAAAAAGTTTCAAAAATAAGTATGAGATTTGAATCCAATTTAGCCAAGAATGCATGTTGTTTAAGTTCAAATTCTTGATCCAAGATTGATAGGATGTGTATAGGCTTGTTTCAGTTCTGTATTGTTCCTTTCTATCATGTCTTGATTTGATTTAATTTCAATTTTTGTTTGTCCAATTAGATTTTCAAGAATTGCATGAGTATGTGCTTCCATTTATTATGTGCTAGCTTTGTTCATACATTCAAATTTAAGTGATTAAGTATCACATTAAGTACAAGTTTGAAGCCATCTTTAAACATCTAAAAGAAACTTAAAAATCTCTCTAGACCTTTGAACTCTTACTAAACTTTGGACAAATTTGGACCTCCTTGAGGTCTTATAGTAACTTATGCAAAGGAAAAAGTGCATAAATTACACTAAATTGGACATAGGAACTAAGTCCTTGAGAGAAAACCTATGAAAATAAGTTTATGAAACTTATTACCTTTGGAAATTTGGATAAGAATTTAAAAGAAAGAAGAATAAAATAAGAAACAAGAGAAAAAAAATGAAGGAAGAAAATAAAAAAAAAGAAAAAGAATATAAGTAAAAGACTTGTGAAGAAAAGGCATGCATAAGACATCATTCTTTTATCTTTTGTTTAAGTATACATTTTATAATTGTAATGTGTAGTATTAGGAGGTAGATTTGTGGACTAAATTGCTTAGTTTATCATATGGAAACTTTCTTTTACCCACTAGCACCATAGTGAGTGAGTGAGTGTGTGTGTGTGTATGTGTATGCATGATTATGTACCTCTTAGTTTCTAGGAATTCTTTTTGAGTGACTACCTTCCTTCTTAAACTTTAATTTTTTGGTTGTCCATATTGTTAGTTTCTAAGTTTGTCTTACTTTAATTTCTTTTGAATGTACTATTATTTTGCTTAGTTTTTATTTCTTGTCTTTAAAGTTCCATAGTATTGTCACCTATCATTTACACTTGAGTGCACACTTCTTCACCACGTAAAGAGAACTAAATCATCTAGGCTTGAGTTGAGTTGCTTCTTGGCCTAAAGTTTGGTTTTGAGGTAGTTTGTTGAAAGTGAAGTGGCGTGAGAGGGCTGGTTGCATAGTGAGAAAACTAAAGAAAGAGAGTAAAAACACTTGGTGAGTTTTTTTGAATTTAGTCTTAATTTTCTAACACCAACCAAGTGGGGCAACAAGTGTCATTCCTTTCTTGAATGATTTTGTAGGTACTTTGGAAAGGTCTAAGCACAAGGAAAGGTTACCAAGGAACTCAAAGAACTAATATTAAATACTTGGACATGAAGATCGAATCGAAGACTCATTTAGCATTTTCTTTTTTTTTGCTATCGATTTTGTGCTTATAATTTTAGGTTTTTAAAACATTGTTTTAGGTATCATTTGACTTGTAAACCTAGAACTTTTTAGTAGTATTTTATATTTGTCTAATTCTATTCTATCTTTTCATTTGGTTGTAAAAGGAAATTGGATTCTACACCTTGGTATAGGATACTTAACTAAGGTCTTTATTATCAAATTAGTAGTTTGTGCATGCAACGGAGCATAAGGAGGATGCTAATGTGATTTTTAGAACTATTTGGTAGCACTAATCTTGTCTTCTTTTGCAATGTCAAGGGGGCTAGGTATACTCACTTAACCCTTCATTGTTGGGTGCCTTAGAACTTAGGTTGCTTGCTAAGTGTTTGAACTTGTGTGATCTAATTTCTTAATCTAGCAAATAAGTTACGGAGAGGTAATTTTCTACTTTGCAAATGAGTTCCCATGAACACTCACCTACAACCCAAATGGAGCAACTTGCTTCAAGATTAGAAAAGTAGTTCAAACCCAAACAAGAGAGTTTGAAGACCACTTAGAAAATTTAGAAAGAAGACGCTCAAATAGGCCTAAAAGGACCCAAATAGTAATTACAACAAATAGGTGTAGAATGGGAGATATTATAATAAGGAGGATACATCAAACGATGATGTCAACTTCTTTAGGACAAGCATGGATCCTAGGGAAAATAGAAGGCACTCTCCACAAAGAGAAATGCCATTTTTAAGGGATAGGCCTCCCTCACAAAAAAAGAGCACCAACACCTAATGGAAATCCACCAAGGATAGATAGAGATAGAGATAGGGGTCATAGGCATAGGGAACTTTCAAGTTATATAGAATCCCCTAGTCATAGGACCCATAGGATTAGGAACCATAGAGATGGAAGCAGAAGCTCTTTTAATAACAGCCTGAAGATAAGAGCCACAAGAGTATTATTAGAAATAGAAATCCAAGGGAAACAAAGCACCTAGAGTCCCTTGAACTACTTAAGTAAATGTCTAAGTTCCAAGAGGGGAACATTGTAGAGGCATATCTAGATTGGGAACACAAGGTGGAGAAAATTTTTGCAAACCATTATATTAAGGAAAGACATAAGGTGAGATTAGTCGTATTGAAGTTTGGTGATAATGCCCTAATATGGTGGGGTAGGCTTAATAAGTAGAGAATAGACCCTTGAGTGAGTGAGAGAGAATGAAACATATAATAAGGACACAACATGTTCCTCCCCACTATTTAAGAGAGATCCAGAATAGACGATAAAGGTTATCTCAAGGATCCAAGAGTGTAGATGAGTACTATAAGGATATGAAGATAACAGTGATAAGGGATAATTGGAATAAGAGCGAGGAACCCACAATGGCTAGATTCCTATATGGACTTAGGCGTGGCATAAGAGATGTGGTAGAAATTCATCACTATTTGAACTTAAATGACCTTTACCATCAAGCCCTAAAGGTAGAAGCCTAATTCACTAGAAAGGATAAAGACAAATTCATTGCATATAAATCATCTATACAAGACACTTGGAAAGATAGAGAAAAGTATTCAAAAGACTCTAACTTGAAACCTATGGAGTCCAAAAAAGTAAAAGACTCCAAAGAGTCTAACAGCAAGGCTCCAAACTTATCCTCTAACAAAGAGTCTTCAATAAAATATTTCAAGTGTATGGGTAGGGGCACATTACTTTCCAATTCCCAAATAAGAAAAACAATGGTCCTTACGGACAATGGTAATTATTCATCACTACAGTCCATAAACTCTAGTTCCTTTTCCTCTTCATCTAATGATGAATCCCTAATGTATGCACTTAAGGGAAACCTTATAATGGCTAGGAGGTTACTGGGTAATGTTGCTAATGGGGAGGAAGAAATTTAGAGAAAGACCATCTTCCACATTGTCGCAACTGTAATTCCAACGAGACGACGAACTCGCTAAAATTTAAAAGTAGATTTATTTGTTTTAATGTGTGGAGTCACCACCAAATTTTTATATAAGGGAAAATACTTGGAAAAAACCCTGACTCGAGGAAGAGATTTAGGTTCGAGAGTCAGTTACGAGTGGGGAAAGTGTTAGGCACCCCACTCGCCCGGAACGGTACCCTTAAACTGAGTGTGTGATTTTTGAAAATAGTTTGATCCCTTAATTAGCATGGAAATAAATAACTTGATGGAGGTTAGCATGACAGGACTTGATCCTGCTCCTACGTATTCCCCGGTGCAATGGGAAACTCAAGGTTTACGTAGTTCTGGTTCGTGAAGGCTTGACCTTCAGAGATGTCTAAAAGAAAGGTGACATTTTGAAAAGATTTTCATTTTTTGGAAGGACCTTTAGTCCACTTATGCACAAGACTCGAGGTGCCTATGGTAGCATGGGGGTCTATACAGACTACTAAACGTTGAACAGCAGGTGAACCGCTAGTTCCCCATTTAGAGCCCGTCGCGTGAGACCAAGAGTCCCAAAATATTTGGGAAAGAGCTTTTTATTTGAAAGGACCTTTAGTCCACTCATGCCCAAGACCCAAGGCGGCTACGACAGCATGGGGGCCTATACAGACTACTAAACATTGGACAGCAGGTGAACCGTCAGTCCCTCATTTAGAGCTCGTCGCGTGAGACCAAGAGTCCCAAAATATTTGGGAAAGAGCTTTCTATTTGAAAGGACCTTTAGTCCACTCATGCACAAGACCCGAGTCGGCTACGGCAGCACGGGAGCCTATACAGACTGTTAAACGCTGAACAGCAGGTGAACCGCCAGTTCCTCGTTTAGAGCCCGTTACGTGAGACTAAGAATCCAAAAATTATTTAAAAGCAATTTTATTTTCTGAAAAAGGGTTAAGAGAGAGAATTCGTTTTGACTCTTATACCAAGAGCTTGATTCTTGAAAAGGAAGAAATTTTGTTTGAACTTCGGGGGAATATGGGAGTACAATTGGAATCGTGGAAAGTTTGAGGTCTTAATTGTCATAAAGGGGAATTTTGGGTTATTTTTGAATAATGGAAGTTTTTGAGGTTATTGTTGAATTATGGAAATTTTGAGTTATTATTTTTATTATGGAAATTTTTGGGTTATTATATAGTTATGGAAATTTTTTTTTGGGGTTATTAATGTACAATTATGGAATTTTCAAGGGTTTATTAGCAATTATGGAATTTTGGGAATTTATTAGCAATTATGGAATTTTTGGGAATTTAATAGCAATTATGGAATTTTGGGGATTTATTAGCAATTATGGAATTTTTGGGAATTTATTAGCAATTATGGAATTTTGGAAATTTATTAGCAATAATGGAGTTTTTGGGAATTTATTAGCAATTATGGAATTTTGGGGATTTATTAGCAATTATGAAAATTTTGGGGATTTATTAGCAATTATATAAATTTTGGGGATTTATTAGCAATTATGGAAATTTTGGGGATTTATTAGCAATTGTGGAATTTTGGGGATTGGTTTTGTGATTATAGAAAATTAGAGGTTGAAATTGTAATTGTGGGAGAGTGAGGGGCAGAATTGTGATTACGGGAAAGGTGAGGGGAAAATTGGTCATTTGGAAGGTAAGGGGCAGATTAGCCATTTTGAGAAAGGTAAAGGGCAGATTAGCCATTTTGAAAAAGGTAAAGGGCAGATTGGTCATTTGGAAGGGTAAGGGATAGATTAGTCTTTTTGAAAAAAGGTAAAGGGCAGATTAGTCTTTTGAAAGGGTAAGGGACAGATTAGTCTTTTTTTAAAAAGGTAAGGGGCTGGGACAGATCAGTCTTTTTGAAAAGGTAAGGGGCAGGTTGGTCTTTTGGACGCTAGGACAGAACGGTCATTGGGAAAAGGATAGGGGTGGTTTAGTAATTTGTGGGCTAAGGGACCTATTGGTAATTTTGGGAAAGTCCAGGGGTTAGTTTGGTAATTTGTGGGCTGAGGGACCTATTGGTAACTTTGGGAAAGTCCAGGGGTTAGTTTGGTAATTTGTGGGCTGAGGGACCTATTGGTGATTTTGGGAAAGTCCAGGGGTTAATTTGGTAATTTGTGGGCTGAAGGATGAATGTTGGAAAAAGGAGGGGAAGAGCAACCCCTGGGACTCAAAGGCGAGACCTGGAACTTGGGGGGCAAAGCATCAACCACTAGGCTGGATTGCTCTTTTGGATATCATAAGACTCAACTCTGGACTTAAAGCAACCCCCTGGGCTGCATGGGCTTGCATGAGGGTGGAGGTTCGTAGTGCTTTGTTCAGCCATACGTTCACAGAATAGAGGAGGGTCTTCAACTCACGGCGCGGTGGAGGCAACTCAAACCTGAGGTTGGAGATCGCCGGACCTTCCTAAAAGGGCTCAAGGTCCCTCTACTTATGAGCGGGTAGGGTCTTCCCTTCTCTCCTACTCCTAATAGTTCGCTTGCCTATCCTCTGCGTCCCTCGCCAACTATCCCCTATTTTTTCTGGTATCCCGCACTCCTCTTAGGTCTACCATGGCAGACCAGGCCAATGGCTCTTAACTGCGTTTGTTCTTCTCCTACCTATCAGCCTTGTACTTTTCTATCCGGAAGCAATCGTTTCTCCAGGCATGTTCTGTGTTTGACAGGGTTCCATTTGCACGTAGAGGCTTGAGTTCAGTTTCACTAGTTTGTGGCTGGGTCTCACAGAGTTTGTTAGTTGAGGGGAGTATTTCCTTATGTGGTTTATGCTTTAATCAAGTTCCGATCATCTAGACTCATGCGAACCTCTGAGAATTTTGCTAACAATTATAGATCGGATCCGAATGCAAAACTAAGTCACCTCAAGGCATACACTACCAATTAAAGGCCAATTTCAAGCACTGCTCATCTTTCAGGCGTGTGAACTAATTCATTACTCAAATTGATTCATACAATTTTTGCTCATATTTAATTAGATCTTAGTTTGAACAAACTCTTAATCGAATTTCTTTCCTATTATCTCAATCAGCGACCAGATGATACGAGATCCATAATGGTTGAAATGTTTTAAGTAGCTGAAGCACTAACCTCGCTTTTGGCCGGTCGAGAAGGCAGCGGGGGGAGGTGGCAGATGCAGGTGTTGGAATGGCGGAACCGAACGGCGACGAGATCTCCTCCTCAATTCGTCTTAGAGCTCCTCTCCTTTGCTTCTTCTGGAAATGCCCTCTTTCTCCCTCCTCTCTTCTTCTGAAGAAACCCCCCCCATCGCTTCTCCCCTATAAATAGGGATTTTTCAGCCTTCCTTTCTCTTTTGCTTTGTTTTTTCTTTTATTTCATTTTTTTAATTTCCATCTTTTTTTCTTTTATTTTTATTTATTTTTAGTTCCAGATTTGTATTTTGTTTTTTATTTTCAGATTTTAATTTTTACTTATTTTCATATTTTTTAAATTTTTCTTTCTTTCTAGATTTTTTTATTTTTTATTTTTTCTTTTTCTTTTTTCCAGATTTTGATTTTGATTTTTATTTCTTTTCAGATTTTGGATTTTTTTTATTTCTAGATTTTAATTAAAAAAAATTTATTATCATTTTCAGATTTTAATTTTTTATTTCTTTTTTCCAGATTTTGAATTTTTCCTTTTTTCAGATTTTAATTTAATTTTTTTATTTTTTATTTTTCAGATTTTAAGAAATTTTTTATTTCTTTATCATTTTTCCAAATTTTAAATTCTTTATTTCTTTTTCTAGATTTATCATTTTTTAGAATTTTTTATTATTTTTCCTAGATTTAAAATTTTTATTATTTTTTCTAGATGTCAAATTTTTATTATTTTTTCTAGATGTCAAATTTTTATTACTTTTCCTTTTATTTTTTCAAATTTTTGTTTCCTATTTTATTTTCCAAAATTTTTTGTATTTTTTGATTCTTTTTTTTTGTTTTCAGATTTTTTTCGTAATATTTTCCTCATTTTTGAGATTTTTATTATTTTTGGATTTTTCATTTTTCCTCAATTTTTATTTTCTGGTTTATTATTATTATTATTATTTATTATTAATTTTTTATTTTTCAGATTTTGATTTTGATTTTATTTTTCAGAATTCTTAATTAATTAATTTTTTGATTTTTTTTTTCGTTATTTAAATTAGGATTAATTAATAAATTTAGCGGTCAGGGGCCTCGGACGTAATTGGGTGTTTACACACACTCGATATTCAATCAAGGGGCACACTTTCTCCTTAATCATTGATGGGGGTAGTTGTATGAACATGGTTAGCACAAGGCTAGTAACCATCCATCATCCTAAGACATACAAACCCCAATGACTTAATGACAAAAGGGACTTGTTGGTCAACCAGCAGGTGCTCCTCACCTTTACCATTTGGAGGTATGAGGATAATGTTCCTTATGATGTTATCCCAATGGAGGCCAGCCATGTGATATTGGGAAAGCCATGTTAATATGATAGGAATGTCCATCATGATGTGCTTACTAATAGGTACCTAATAAGTCATCCTAGTGCCTCTGTTATCCAGTGAAGTTTATCAACACCAAATTCATATGAGACAAAAAAAGGTAGTTGAGAGACAAGGTTTAGGAAAGAAAAAAAATTGAAGAAATAGGAAAAACTAAAAATGATAAAAAGAAGAAGAGGAAAATATAAGGCAAGGTAAGTGGGAATTCCACCTGTCTTGTATTGGAGAGTGAGATTAGACTTGTAAGAAAGGATGAGGTAAGGCAAATCATACAAGTTAGGAAACATCTACCTATAAATCGCATTACCTTTAACCTAATTGATGATATAGGGTCTAATGTTTCTCCTCCCCTTATGGTTAAGGAAGCATCTCCTTTGGGAGGAAACCAAGAGCTAGCCCTTAAAGAGGCCCAACCTTCTCAATTGATCCTTGAGACCATTATCATATTGCATGGAAAAGGCTATATGCTTAAATCAAGCCCATTCATTAGCCCCTCACCTTTGAGTGTGCCTCATAGCGTGTTTACATTTCTTAAGTACCCTGGCATGGATCACTATCTATCTTACCTATTTACATTTAGGATACCTCAATTGATTAAGAGTCCAACACTTGTGACTTGGGATACTGTTGCTTTGGATACTGCTACTAAGATGGCAATGGTGGTGATGCCAGTGATGGTGGTGCTTATGGCTGACACCATGGCTACTTTAATGATGTCTATTGAGGAACAAGGACAAAAATTCTTTGGGACCCTTGTTGAGCTATCCTGATGCATTGCCAAATGTCCATGCCAAGAAGGATGATGGGCTAGACTAACGTGGTTGTGGTTGGGAGTACCTGATGGTCATGGAACAGAGTAGTCACACACAATTCGATGCTAATGCAATTGAGATGCCTTTCCTCACAGTGCTGAGCAATCCCCTAGCAAGACATAATGAAGCAATGTCCCAGGTCAACTCTCCACCCTCTAACAACGGCCTAGAGGAGCAAAAGATGGATCCTCGAAATGCTTTGGTGTTGTCGTTTCTAGCAAAGATTCCAATAAACCATTAGTGGATGATGTGGAGAACTGGATCCCAAATGGCAGTAGACTTTGAGATCCTAGGATTATAGGTGTAGGACCCTATGATCTCGAACCAAAAGGCTCCCGCAACGAACTCCTCTAGAAGGTCCAGTAGTGCCTCCAACTACTTTTGTGTTTAGATGTATTAGGGCATCATGATTTCAAGTAAGATGTTGAAATCCATAGGTATTTCCTCGAAGCGCTAGCCCCCAAGCTAGTATTGGACGACATAAGTAGGAATGTCATCTATCAGAGGGAGAAAAATAACAGAGGAGAGGACATGAATTGTAGGGTTGGCTCTCTATATGCTAGTTCCTGGATGAATGTAGTTGCTCTCCACCTAAATGTTTAAAGGTGATGCAAAGGTGGATCGATGAGAAGTTGTTGGTCAATGGAGGTTGCATGGAATGGAAGAATAAGTAGAGGATCTTAATGCTTCAACTATGAGTTCATCTAACCTAGGTATAGGGTGCCTATACTTGATAATGATTTTGATTATTAATGGAGGCTACACAAAATGGAAGAAGGATAGGAAATTGATGCTTTAACTATGAGTACATCTAACCTAGGTAAGGTGTCTATACTTGATAATGATTTGGTTAATGGCTTTATAGTCAACACACATCCTCTAGCTACCATCCTTTTTGGGGACTAGTAGAACTAGCATAGCACAGGGCTTGAGACTTTCCCATTCCTAGCCCTTAGCTAGGAGGTCCCCTACTTATCTTTATATTTCTTTAGTTTTCTCAGGGTTGCTCCAATAGGCTGGCCTATTGGGAAGAGAGGCTCCAGGAATTAGGTCAATTTGGTATTTTAGGTCTCTCAAAGGTGGGACTCCTATGGGCAATTTTTTGGGAAAATGACTTCAAACTCAAACAATAATGGCTAGATGACCTTAGGAAATTTATCAGTCTCTTGGACAAATATTTTCTCCTTAAACATTATAAGGTAGATAGTCTGCTAGCCACCAAGGCTTGTTTGATCACCCTAGGTCTAATAGCAAAGTACTAATGGTAGGGACTTCTTCCATATGATCCTTAGAATTTTTCCCTTTTAGTTCCAGCTTCTCTTTAACCATTTTCTTTCTCATATAAACCTTGTCCTTGTAGATCTCACTTGGGCTCAAGGGAAATAAAGTTACCTCATGGTAATTAAATTGAAAGAAATACCTATCAGTATGCCTATCATGATGGACATTCCTATCATATTGCCATAGTCTTCCCAAAACCATATGGCTAGCCTCCATTGGGACAATATCACAAATGAAATTGACCTTATACCTCCCAATGGTAAAAGTGAAGAGTACTTGTTGGTTGACTAACAAGTCCTCTTTGTCATTAAGTCATTGCAGTTTATATAGCTTAGGGTGAAGGATGGCTACTAGCCCTAACTTCTCTACTAGTCTAGTGTTGGCTACATTTGTACAACTACCCTTATCAATAATTAAGGAACGGGTGTTCCCCTTGTTTGAACATGTTGTGTGGAAGATGTTCTCCCTCTATGTCTCTTCCTCCCCTTTAACTATGCTACCCAATAACCTCTTAACCACTAGAAGGTCTCCCTCAAGTGTATACTCCAGGGCTTGATCCTCAGTTCAAGATGAAGATGATTTAAAGTCAATGGACTCTAGAGATGAATAATTACCATTTTCCTTAAGGACTATGATTTTCTTATTTGGGCATTGGGAAGCAATCCCTGACTCAGACAATTGAAACATTTAATTGAAAACTCTTTACCAAAGGGCAAATTGGAAGTCTTGCCCTTAGACTCTTTAGAGTCTTTAGCATCCTTTGACCTCCTAGGTTTAAAACTAGTCTTTTGAGTCTCTTTTCTTATCTTTCCAAGTGTTTGGTGTGGATGATTTGTATACAATGAATTTCCTTTTACCTATCCTATTGATTTAAGCTTCTCCCTTTAAGGATTAATGGTAAATGTCATTTATGTTTAAGTAATGATGGAGGTCTACCATATCTCTTAGTCATGTCTAAGCCCATCTAAGAACCTAAACGTTGTGGCTTCCTCACACTCATTCAAATTAGCTTTTATCATTGTTATTTCCATGTGTTTATAGTAATCGTCTACATTCTTAGATCCTTGAGATAGCCTTTGTAGTCTATTGTGGATCTCTCTTAAATAATGGGGAGGAACATATCGTGTCCTCATGATGTTCTTCATCTCCTCCTACTCACTTAAGAGGTGATATCTTTCCTTACTGAGCTTATCCCACCAGATTAAGACATAATGACTAAATTCTAAGGAAGTTAATCTCACCTTATGCTTCTCTCTAATAGAATAGCTACTAAAAAATTGTTCTACCTTGACCTCCCAATCCAAGTATGCCTCTAGATGATTCCTTCCTTGGAACTTAGGCATTTTAACTTTAAGTAACTCTAGGGTCTCTAGGTACTTTCATCCCCTTGGATCTCTAGTCCTAGCAGTACTCCTATGGCTCCTATCTTCTAAGATATCTCTAGAAGAGCTTCTACTTTTATCTCTATAGGTAATATAAGAATAAGTCAAGTCTTATTCTAACGTGTGCAAAATCAAAAAGGAAATGGGTTGGGCCTGAGGATGCTCATCCTGAAGGCCTAAGAAGTTCTCCACCTTTGTCTGTAGTTTCTTGGTCCAGGCCTTGGTGATAGGCCCAATGGGCCTAAGTGTTTTACCTAGAGTAGTGGAGTGCTCTAGTGCATGCTCTAAGGTCTCTAAGGTAGCCTATGCAAAGATCCCTACATCATATCCTCCCCTTGGAGCGTATTCTTCCTCAAATAAGATTCGTCATCATCAGTACATATAGCTTAGAGTGTTCTCTATGACTAGTAGGTTCCCTATGTCTACGACCCCTATTTCTATCTGCCCTTTGTACATGGTTATTGAATATTCATGCTCTTCGTTGTGAGTGAGGTCAATCCCTTATAGACGGTCTCTCTCTTTGTGAAGACTGTCTTCTCCTATCCTTAAAATCTATGTTGCTCCCAAAAAAGTTGACATCATCATTTGATGTCTCCTTTTCACTAATATATTCTTGAATTTTGAACCCATAAGTTTCAATTATATATTGGTTCCTTTTATGGCTAGTCGAGTATCTTCTTTCTAGGTTTTCTAAACGATCTTTAATTTGATTGAGTTTGAATTACTTTTTATAACCTTGAAGCAAGTTTCTCCATTTGGGACCTAGGTGAATATTCATCAGAACTCATTTGCAAAGTAGAAAATTACCTCTCCAAACCTGGATTGCTATACTAAGAAATTAATGCACACAAGTTCAAACACTTAGCATGAAACCTAGGTTATAAGGCACATAACAAGCAAGTATAAGTGAATAAATGTATATCTCTTGACCATGAAAAAGAAGAAAAAGTTAGTGCTACCAAAGATCTCTAAGAAATCACACAACACTTAGCACCCCATTATACTTTTTTGCATTCAAGCCCACCAATTTAAAATGACCTTAAGTGAGTATCCTACACCAAGGCTTATAGTCCAATGTCCTTTTACAACCAAATTAAAAGATAAATTTGAATTACATAATTATGAAATTATACTACAAAGCACTAGAATTACAACTCAAATGATTCCTAAAACAAAATTTTAAAGCCAAAATTTATAGTCAACAAAACTAAATGCAAGAATGTTACACTAGTCTTTAATTCATCCTTCAAATCCATGTTCCAAGTTCTCTAGCTCCTTTGGTCACCTTTTCTTGTGCTTTGGCTCCTCCAAAGTTGAAAAACCCATGCTTTCTCATAAATGGATGTTCTAGGTTACAAATACACTTTAGTAAGAAATGAAGTAGAGATAAGAGGAAAAGACAGAAATTAAAACATTTTGTGCAAATGATGAAAATGTGTAACATCCCAAATTTCTATGATGAACTCTTGAAGCCAAAAATAATTCCTAGAGTAAAACTAAGTAGGATTAGGCACCAAAGATAGAGAAATTAGAATGTTTGGTGAAAATGACGAAAATATCCTTACACTTGGGCAACTCAAATAATGCACCAGGGAAATGTAAAACATAAGTAAAAGATATTCTAAAGGATTATAGAACATCAATGATGACCAAAATTAATGAGAAAAACTTATAAAATAAGGAAGGGACGAAAACGCGCTTAGAAAAACCCAAAAATGCCTAAAACACCCTTGGAAAGCTTTGTTTTCTGCATAGTCAGTTTCCATAAAAATATCAAACAACCTTAGATTAATTTGGAAATGAACCAAAAAGTGTTAGAATTATCAAAGGAATAATTTGAGATTTTTTTGGCAATGATGATAAAAATTATAAAAATGCCCCTAAAAGGTTAAGAAGAAAAGAAAACAAAAGGAAGAAGCCAAGAGTGAGCCCCACATGAGTTGCATGAAATTTTCCATGTCAAAACCATGGTGGTGAGTCACCAAGCCATGTCAACTCAAGTAAACCCATAAAAAACAAAAATAATTAATATTAAGATTCCTTTAACCATGATTAAGACTAATTAACCTTATTAATCAAAAGTTAACCATGCGTAGGGTAAGATAAACATGATTAGTGACCAACTTAGTCTCATAAACAATAATAAAATTCTAAAAGGATAATTCTTTGAATTTTGAATTATTTAGAAAAATAGAAAATCTATGCAAAATTACCAAAATACCCCTAAGTGAAAAATTAATCCAATTTTGCCCATGCTTGGCCGAATTCACTAAGAGCATTTGGGACCTAATTTTGTTCAGTTTTTAATTCCTAAAACACTTATTCAACTCTCCAAATCCATCTAAGTCCAAAATACCCTAACTTTTCACCTTAAGCCTAAGTCTCAATCTTTGAAATTTAAGCTAAAATTAAGCCTTAAACACTAAGCCCCACCATTTTCACTTAGAGATCCTTGTGGACTAGTCAAGAGAGGACAAATATCAGCCACCATAGCCACCATAGCCCCACCATCACCCACACTAAGTCACCATCAAGTAGGATTTTCTACTTTGTCCTTTTAAGCTTTAATCTTACATTTTATGGTTTGTTTTCTTTCTTTTATGGATCATTTCACTAAAATCCATAAATCTTCTTTTGTTCAGACTCATGGGGGAGGGGGTCAAGGCTTCCATTGAATGGTTCAAAATGAGCATCCTCATTTTTTAGTGATTTTTTAGAAATAAAATGAAGTTTGGTTGGTTTAAAGTGCTTCTAAATAACTTAGAAGAAATTTACTTGGTAGAAATTATTTTAAAACCCATTTTGATACTTTGGGCCATTTTGAGAAGTCATAAGAAATTTTTTTGAAGTATTCTTGGTAAGAGATGGATGGATCAAAGAGTAGATCTTGTGAATCTACATTTGTTGCTTGAAAAAAAATGCTATCTTGCATGTTTTAATGTTTAAAGCTTGAAAGTTGTGATTTTTCTTCTTATGGTGTACTTGTGTATTATTATGTCCAAATCTAAACCGATGGACTTAAATACTAAAAAAAGTAAAAGATAATTATTCTCTAAGTCCCAAAAGTTTTCTTTAGGCATAGATCTAAAATTTACTAAGTAAAAGTTGAAACTTTGGACCATAAAATGACATAAGCCTCACAAGACACTCAAGACTCATTTTTTCCATGACCCAATTTATTGACTTTGGACAAGCCTTGTGTGGATCAAGAGCTTAAGGTGCTGCAAGTGCACAAAATCAAGGGACCAAGGTTGTTTGAAAAGGAAATTTGAAAAGGTGACTTTCGCAAGCCAAGGGAGGTATTCGACCATGCAAACATATTAAATGATAAAACATCCTCATAAGTGACACAAATCATGTAACTAGGTTTTAAATGATGTAAAGCAACCTTTGAACGAAGGGAATTTGAGCTAAAATGGCCTAAAATGCACTAGGTGTGCATTTAGCCACCCTAGTGTAACTTAAGGGAAAAATGAGCTTAAAATTGGTTAATGGTGTATTAAGAATTTTAAATAAGTAAATGAATTCATTAAAGGTATAAGTAACACCTAAAAGTGACCAAGTCCATAATAACCAACATAGATAAAATAAGGTGAAGTCCATAATTACTATTTTATCTAGAATTCAAGAAGACATAAAATTGGTGACTAAAAATGAACCATGAAATAAGAGAAGGACGAAGTATCATTTGACCATGACCCCAAAGACTAAGGACGAAGACCTAAAAATTATCTAAACTTGGTCAAGCTTGTAGCCTAAAATCTAACTAGAAGTGTTGGTCAACATAAGTCAACTAGGGATGAAATTTGGTCCCTTAAATATTTGGCCACTAGGTAGTTAATTAACCAAAAATAAGTTTTAATTCTTAGCTTGGGTTTGGTTAAGGATCCTTAGCATGTAAGCATAATGGATTAAAAGTGTAAGAAAGCCTTAAGGTAAGCAAGGGGTCCATTTGGCTACTTTAGGACAAATGAATCTAGGAGGAGGTTTAATTCTTAAATAGCCACAATAAAACAACATCCTTGATCTATGACTAGAATAGATTAAAATTTGGAAGTAAGTCTTAGAAAGGTTAAGAAACCTATTTGGAAATATTCACTAAGTTTGTGAAAAGGAAGTAAAGAATTCATCATAATTCAAGCCTACACCTAAGCATGCATAAGATAAGTGGTTAAGAATAAAACATGAAGTTGGAGGCTAGGTTAAGCCATTTGGCCATGACTTACAAAGATGGAGAAGAAGTCTTAAAAATTCCTAATTTATGTATCAATAAATGGATTAGTCTAAAATTGGAAAAATCAACTCATAAGACAAGGACAAATAAACTAGAAGGCATTAGAAGCTAAGGGTTCACATTCTGCCACTCTAAATTAAATAGAAGAAAAGAGGTTTGAAATCTTGGTTTAGGTAACTTAAGAATCCTTATAATATGAAATGATGAATTAAAAGTTTAAAAGAAGCTTGGAAAATGCATGGAAAATCATTCAACAATGTTAACTTAAATTGACCTAAATGAGCTAAAAACTTGTTAACACTCAACATTTGAAATTAGTACAAGTAGGATATGCATAAGACTTGAAAATTTGAAGATCGCAAATAATAAAAATTTAAAAGGTGCCATTTGGCCACGTTGAGAAAACTTCTAAGTTGTAAAAATCATATGAAACAAATATAACTTTGAGAAAAGGATAGGTTAAGGAGAAACTTAGAAGGTTGAGAGAATTAAGTCTCTTGAGTGATTCAACATAAAAATTTAAAGAGATAAAGAAGTTGGACATGTATTCAAAACATGCAATGATGTTATTCCAAATGTGATTTACCAGTCAACTTGTGATATTCTTATGAATGCACACTATTAATGTGAGTTGAAATATTGAATGCTCATAAGTATAGAAAAGATGATGTTATTTATAAGAAGTGTTTATGATTGATGATATGATAGAACTTGAGACCTACATGTGTATATCATATTGGATGGGTATAGATTAAGCATCCATAATTATCTGGAAGCCATTAAAAATGAACCTAAAGGGTTTAAAGGCTCACTAAAGCAAACTTATGTGAAAAGTTAATCTACTCTTAATGTGCCTTGTGCACATCATATCTAGAGGGCACTTAGAGCACTTCTGAAGAGGAAGAAAATGGGTTCTCCTAGGAAACAAAAAGGTTCTCCAAAAATTCTTCTACAGTGAAGACAAAAGGGTTCTTCACACATTATAAGGTGGTGACGACCACCTAAGAATGAGCTCATATCCTTAGTAATAGAAGGTAAAGTAGTAGACTCACTAAGAGGATATTGTTTGACTATTTTTAATATATGTCTATGTCTAAAAGTTTTCCAAAAGTTGTGGAGTTGATTCTATAAATCCCCAAAGTTGTGAAATATAATGATGTTAGAAATAAAGTTTAAGATATAGAATAACTTATGAGTCAAATAATATCTTTGTTGTGATCCTAGATTTATGAAGTTTAATACAGATATATGCTAATGCATTAAGGTTGTTTCTGTATAAATAACTCACTTCGGTAGAATATTTTTAAAAGACTAAAATCAATCTTGTATGCATGTCATGATTTTTATGATAAACTAAAGTGGATGAGACCAAAGTGATGACAATATAGGTGGAGTAGAAACCTACCGAGAAACTTAGTTTCTTATTCCTTCTCTTTCCACTTTCTTCCCAAACAACAATGATGTCCATTGCGACAATGGTGGTTTATGTCAATACTAGTAATGTTTAATGGTCGGCGAACCCATATGGCCTTCTAATCATGGAAAAAGTCAATGTCAGGATCTACTTCTGATTAGGCCATATGTTCATCACTAAAGTTCTGAGCCCAAACTTTACAACTACCGGATTCATTATTCCTTTGGAGGCGTTCCACCTTGATGGAGTATTTCCATCCCCTCCTAGCTACTGCAGATAGAGGACAACCACTGTTGAAGAATACTCTTCTTTTGAAGGGGAGACTGATCCTCAAACCCCATCACATTACCATAGCTCGTCTCACCTATGGTCCTCCCAAGGAAGCTCGCCACATCTGATGCCCTATCCTTTATAAGCCTACTAAGAGATGCCAGATATAAATTTTATGTTGTTGGATCCAAGCATGTGGATGGAGCGTTTCCACCGTTAGGCTTTTAGAGGGTTACTGATATCCGAGTTCATTTTAAGGAAATAGAAGTTAGGAAGTCATACCAACAATGTACATTTTTGTGAATAGTTGGATGAAAGCATCCTAAATATTAGTAAATAGTAGTATACTATGTATGTATAATATATGTATGATAGTATGTAGTAAATATGTAGGTAAATGTGGTATGTAAATTATGACCTGTAATAAATTGTATGGTAAGGCCTTAGTGCCTAAGACTAATTAAATATGTAAATGGATTGTATAAATATGTGATGTTATGTATTTTCTGGAAAAGTCATGTTTAATTTGTTACTATGAATTAATCGATAAATGGAGCAACATAATTAATACGTATTCATAATATTTTGTATGCGTTCAAGAATATCTAGAAATTTATTTCTCAACACACACGTTATATCGACGAGGCTTAGAATTTATAATAATTTTTTTAAAAAAATTACTGTATTTTATCTAATAAGTATTTTCTAATGAATTACGCATCATGAGATAACAAACTAATAATGGAATCGAATGAATGACTTAAGCGTAAAATTGATATTCATTTTAGGATGTTATAAAATGCCCTGCACTAGGATAACCTAAATAATATGTAGGAAAAACATAAAACAAAGGTTAAAAGACAGTCAAAGAAATTATAATAAATCAAGGATGATTGAAAAGTTATAAGAAAAGATTAGAAACAAAGAAAGGGCAAAAAAGCCATTAGAAAACTCAAAATTGCCCAAAATATCCTTATAAAGCTCTGCTTTCTATAAGGGCTGAATTGTTCCCAGAAAAATGAAAAATGATATTAGGATGAGTTGGAAACGAACCAATAAGTGTTAGAAACTTTGAAGGAACAATTTGGAAACATCCTAGGAAATGGTGAGAAAATTTACCAAAATACCCATAGATGGTTGGTAGGACAAGAAAAATACGAAGCGAAAGTTAAGAAGTGGGTCTCACCCCCTGTGCTCGAAATTACCATGTGGGAAATGTGGTGGTGACTCACGATATGAGTCATCACTCCATTAAATTCATATAAGACAGAAATAACAAATAGGAGAGATAAAATTAACCATAGTTAAAATAAATTAACCTTGTTTAATTAATATTAACCATACTTAGGATAGGTTAATCTTGACTAATGATAAATTTAGAAAAATTAACACTAATATATGTCACAACCGTAACTCCGACGAGACAACGAACTCGCTAAAATTTAAAAATTGAATTTTATTTTGATTAATGTGGAGTCTCCACCAAATTTTTATTTAAGGGAAAAGATTTAGAAAAAACCCTGACTCGAGGATGAGATTCGAAGTTCGGGAGTTGGTTACGAGTAGGGAAGGTGTTAGGCACCTCACTCGCCTGTTCCGAGGAACAGTACCCTTAAACTGAGTGTGTGATTATTTAAAAATAGTTTGATCCCTTAATTAATTTGAAAATCAATAGGTTGATGGAGGTTAGCCTGACAGGACTTGATCCTGCTCCTACGTATTCCCTGGTGCAATAGGAAACTCAAGGCTTACGTAGTTCTGGTTTATGAAGGCTTGACCTTTAGAGGTGTTTAAAGGAAAAATGATATTTTGAAAAGATTTTCATTTTTGGAGGGACCTTTGGCCCACTCATGCACAAGACCTGAGGCGGTTACGGCAGCACGGGGGCCCATACAGACTACTAAATGTTGGATAGCAGGTGAACCGCCAGCGCCCCCATTTAGAGCCCATTACGTGAGACCGAGAATCCCAAAATATCCGAAAAAGAGTTTTTTCTTTTTCGAAAGGACCTTTAATCCACTCATGCACAAGACCTGAGGCGGCTACGATAGCACGGGGGCCTATACAGACTACTAAACGTTGGACAGCAGGTGAACCGCCAGTCCCCCATTTAGAGCCCATTGTGTGAGACCAACGATCCCAAAACATTTAAAAAAGGAGTTTTTTTTTTTTTTGAAAGGACCTTTAGTCCACTCATGCACAGGGCCCGAGGTGGCTATGGCAGCACGGGGGCCTATACAGACTACTAAACGTTGGACAGCAGGTGAACTGCCAGCCCCCTATTTAGAGCCCGTTGCGTGAGACCAAGGATCCCAAAATATTTTGAAAAATTTTATTTTTAAAGAAGAAGAAAGAAAATTATTTTGACTATCAGAAACGTAGAATATTTTTGGGAAGGAAACAAATTTATTGGAAGTTCGGGGGTTTATTAGCAATTTAGGAATTTTTGGGAATTTTATTGACAATTATGGAATTTTTGGAAATTTTATTAACGATTATGGAATTCTGGGAATTTTATTAGTAATTATGGAATTTTCGGGAATTTTGTTAACAATTATGGAATTTTCGGGAATTTTATTAACAATTATGAAATTTTTTGGGAATTATATTAACGATTATGGAATTTTAGGAATTTTATTAACAATTATGGAATTTTTGGGAATGCGCAAGGGTAAAATGGTAATTTAAGGGGCAAGGGACGAATCCGGAATTTCGGGAAAAGTGAAGGGTTAAAATGGTAAATTAAAGGGCAAGGGACGAAACTGGAATTATGTGAAAAGTTCAAGGGCAATTTCGTCTTTTTGCAGGCAGGGACGAAACGGGAATTATACGAAAAGCTCAAGAGCAATTTCGTCTTTTTGCAGGAAGGGACGAAATTGGAATTATGTGAAAAGTTCAAGGGCAACTTCGTAATTACACAGGCAAGGACGAAACATGAATTATACGAAAAGTTCAAGGGCAATTTCGTCTTTTTGCAGGCAGGGATGAAACTGGAATTATGTGAAAAGTTCAAGGGCAATTTTGTAATTACACCGGTGCGAACGAAATGAGAATTATACGAAAAGTTCAAGGGCACTTCCGTAAATGCACGGGCCGGGGCGTCTGTAGGTGGCTGGTTCGATCATCTTCTCTGGCATGGCGGGATGAACCAGGGACGACAGAATCCGGCACGAGGCGATTCTACCGCCCTCGGCCTCGGCGACGGCATTGCGTCCCTGTCCAAACGTTCCCAGGAGTTGGTGGAGTTCCGCCGAAACCGAAGTCTTCGTCGGCGGCACTGCGTCTTCTCCGTCCAACCGCGCGATTTTGGTGGCTTGATCTCCGACGTTCACTGAGCGATGGAGAAGGAAACCGGAACGGAGCGATTCGACCAAGGCTCGCCTGAGCCGAGAGGTTTATTTCTGGCCTCTCCGGGATGGCATACTCCGTCAGCTCGCGCTGGTCCCGAGCGGAACCGCCATGGCGTCGCCGGAAACCGCTCACACGTCTGCACCTGGGTGCACCTCTCCGGAGCTCCGCCACAGCTCTTAGGTCTGGTCTCCCGCCTTTGTTGTCGTACTGATTCCTCTGGAAGCGCAGCGATGTGGCGGCCGATTCATACTTCCACCATAGCTCCACCGTAGCTCCGGCTCGGCGGATTCTCCCTCCGGTCGATCGGTGCCGGATTCCTGAACATCCTCCCACGTGCGGGATTCACCTCACCATTTCTCACCTCTGATTTTAATCATAATCGAGATTCTCTATAGTAATTCCATATTCTTGGTTCAATTTCAATTACAGTGAACTTAAGCGAAGGTTTAGCAAATGCAATTCAGATCGATTGACCGGGCTCACACATTTCGCAGGTAATATTACAGGTAGAATAGCTTTCATTCATAAACAATCATGGTTCTATCAATTTAGTGAGGGGGAACCAACCTGTGTGGTACGAAGAATGCTATCACCGGAGCCGCTTCCTTGCGCGGAATTAGCGAAAAATTCAAATCGTTCTCTCTAGATCGGAAGCACTCTCTTCTCCTCTCTAGAAGCTCCTCTCTTAATCCAATATCCTCTGCTTCCCTTTTGCTCAATTTTCCCAATAATTTGCTAACCCCTAAACCTTCGTTGCCTCCTTTTTTATAGGCTGGTCTTTTTCATTTTCCTTTTCTTTTTCTTTTCCTTTTGATTAAAAAAAATTTTAATTTAATTTTCCAGATTTTCTTTCATTTACTTTACAAACTTTCTTTTTTTCAATTTTCTTTTATTTTCTTTTTAATTTTCAATTTTTTCTGGATTTTTCTAATTTTATTTAAATTTTAATAATTTTTTCCAGATGTTAATAATTTTATTTAAATTTTCCAGATTTTTTAATTTTCAATTTTTTTTTTGGATTTTTCTAATTTTTCATATTTTAATAATTTTTCATATTTTTCTAATTTTATTTAAATTTTCCAGATTTTATTTTTCTTTCAATTTTTTTGGATTTTTCTAGATTTTCTGATTTTAATAATTTTTTCCATATTTTTTCTAATTTTATTTAAATTTTCCAGATTTTATTTTTCTTTCAATTTTTTTTTGGATTTTTCTAGATTTTCTTATTTTAATAACTTTTTCCAGATTTTTCTAATTTTATTTAAATTTTCTAGATTTTATTTCATTTACTTTTTCTCTAATTTTCCTTTTTTCCAGAATTTTTTTTATTTTCTTTTAATTCTTTCTTTATTTCATTTTCTGAATTTTCTTTTTCTTTTAATTTTCCTGAATTTTAATTTTTTCTTTAACCTCTTTTTAATTATTCCTTTAATTTATTTTTAATTCTTTCTTTATTTCATTTTCTTATCTTTTAATTTTTTATTCTTTTTCTGATTTTTTAATTTTTTATTCTTTTTCTGATTTTTTAATTTTTTATTTTATTTTATTTGTTTTCTAATTTTTTCCAAAATTCAATTTTACTTTAGATTTTTCTTTTTTTGTTATTTTTATTAACTTTTCTTTTTCAGATATTGATTTTGCTTTTTTTAGATTTTCTTTATTGCTTACTTTTTTATTTTCCCTCGTTCCTTTTCACTTCCCCCCCCCTTTTTTAATTTTTCTCTTCTTTTTTTTTAAATTTTAATTCTTTTTCTGTTATTTACATTATTTAAATTAGGGTTAATTAACTTTAGTGGCCGGGAACCTCGGACGTAATTGGGTGTTTACAATATAATCCTAAAATATAATTCCTTACATTTAGATTTATTTTAGAAAATGGAAATTACATGCAAATGTACTAACATGCTCTTAAGTGAAAAATTAATTCCTAAACTACCCTTAAGTGGTCAAGTTCCATATTGGCCTTGGAATGGCTCATTTTACTTCATTTCATTCTCCATCTTCAAAACATTTATAGAAACTCTTTAAATCCTATTTAAACTAAATCTACCCCAAAAACCCAAAATCATACACTAAGCTTAAACTTCCAACTTTGAAGTTTAAGTTAAATCAAGACAAAACCACAAAGCCCCACCAAACCATCGTAAAGTCTTCAAAAGGTAAGATTTTACCTTACATTTTTCTAAGCTTTAATCTTGTATTTAGGGTTTAATTTTATTCTTCTTTGTGGATCCTTCTCCAAGATCTATGGATCTCTTTTTGTTTGAGATTATTGGAGCTCAAAACTGCCCTTGATGGTTAAATATAAGTATCACAAATTTTTAGTGATTTTTGAAAGATAAAGAAAAGTTTTGATGGATTAAAGTGCTTCTAGTAACCTTAGAATAAATTTAATTGGTCAAAATTTCTTGAAAATCAATTTTTATGCCTTGGGAAAAATTTAAGTGCTTATGAGAAAATTTTTGAAATGCTCAAAGAAATGGATTGATAGATCTTGGAGTATATCTAGTGGATCTCCACTTTTCTCCATAAAAGGAGCTTTCTTTAAGATTTTTATGTTCAAAGTTTCTTTCTTTCTTATGTCTTTCCTTAAAATATTTGTTTATGAGTTCATTCTTGTTAAGAGTCCAGATTTGGACTCATGTATTAAAATCCTTAAAGGAACAAGAAAAATTATACCATGAGATCCATAAACTTAACTTGGACATGGACTTAAAAACTATTAAGTGTAAAGGTGGAATTTTTGACCCAAAGTTGCACAAATCACTTAAGACCTTCCATGACCATTACCCAAGCTATGGAGTAAGAACAATTTATCGATGGATCTATGGACATAAGATGAATCAAGTGCAAAACTTCATGACACCAAGGTCATGCGGCAAGAAAACTGAAAAAGGACTCTTAATCAAGACTCCTATAGCATTTGGCCTCTTTCTAGTAAATTAGGAAATCTTGAGTTTAAATTTGTGATTGGGGTATAAAGAGTTACCTAATAAAGTATAACTATAGAATTATAAATTTGAAAGGGACTTAAAATTTACAAAGTCCTTATTCGACCACTTTGGTTAATTTTGGCAAAAACATACTAAAATCCATAACACTAAGACCATGAGAGAAAAAATTAAAGGAACCTTACTTTAGCCACCTAGGGCATTCAGCCACTCCCTCATTAATTAGGAAAAAATTGAGTTAAAATTTTTATTAAGGTGTAAAGTGGAGCCTAAACAAGTTTAAGGATAAAATTTTAAAGTAAAAAAAGATTTGGTAATGGTTAGGTACCATTTGGCCATGTTGCACAAAATTGGTAAGAACTAGCTTAGAACCTTGTTAAAATTTAAGAGTGCGCTGAGGTAAGCCTAGGGAGGTGATTGGAATTATTGAGTATAAGTGTGATGTAGGGAATTCGGCCATGCTCAATAGCCAAGGAAGAAAGGCCCTAAAATTTTCCAAAGATGGTTAATTAATAGCTTAAATCTTAATTAGCGTAAACTACCTTTCTTAAAGAAGAAAATTGAATTATAATGCTTATGATTAGAGAGTTTGCATTCTGTCAGTTAGGTAAGAAATACGAAAATAGACTAATTTGGATGTTTAAGGATAATTAAATAAGATATGAGTAGAAAACTTAAAGTTTATGAACAAGGAGGCAAGCAAGTAGGTTTATTAATGGTGCAAACCTAAATAGTTAAGTTACTAATCAAGAAGCATAAAATATATTACACTTAAAATAAAATTAAGTAAATGGTGTGAAAGACTTTCAATTAAGGACACAAAGAGTGAATAATTAAAAAGGTCATTCGAACAATAGGAGAAGATGTTATACACCATAATATTTCACTAAAAGTATTACGAAGAACTTAACCTTTGAGAAAAGGAAAGGTTGAGATGTAACTTAGAAGGATGAGTGGACTAAGATCCCATGAGAGATTCATCATAAATTTTAAAAATTGAGCAAGTTAGACAAGTTATGGGAGTACGTGTATATGTTGCCTAAGAAACAACATCAAGCTAAGATAAAAAAGTCTTGGATTTTTGATGAATCTTGACTTGAGAATATTATGCTAACTGGTTATATTACTTTATGAGTACATAAAGAGTAAAGTGACGTGTATAAATATTAATCGTGGTTGATTAAAGAATGATGTTTTACATGATGATCATTTATGAATAATGTTGTGATAGTAGTATGAAAGTAGAGACTAAATGTGCATGGCATATTGGTTGGATTGTTTGAGCATGCATATTATCTAGAAGTCTCTGAAAAGGAACCTAAGTAAATAATGGATCATTAAAAATAAGAACTTATGTGAAAAGTTAATACTACTCTTAATGTGTCTTGTGCATATTCAGAAGGCGCCAAGTCCTTCTAGAGAAGAGACAAAAGGGTTCTCCAAAAATCTTTCTATTATGAAGTGTCAGGTCTTCAATATTTATGATGGTGACGACCATCAAAGAATAAACTCATGTCCTAACAATAGAGGGTTGAGTAGCAGAGCCAGTGAAAAGATATTATTTGACTAAGTATTAATGTATGCCTATGTACTAATGATCACTAAGAGAGTGATAGAGAATAGATAAGAATTATGTAAGACATAGTGAAGATGATAGTCAAATGATATCTAAGATATGATCCCACAGATTTATGATGCTCAACTAATTTATATGATTAATTAAAAATAGTTCATCTTATGTAAAATAAATCCACTTCAACTATAGTTTTTGGAAGATTAAAAATAAACTTGTATGCATGATATGTTTTCTACTAAACTGAAGTGGTTGGGATAAAAGTGATGTCACTAACCTTAGGGTAGAATCCTATTAAGAAACTTAGTTTCTCACCCCTTTTCCCACAATTTTCTTCCCAAATACCCCTGATGTCTTTCACGAATGTATAGTCTTCATGGAAATCAATAAAATTGGACTATGAACGCTCATGGACTAATGATTACAACTTAAGCCAATGTGAAAATTTACTTCTTGTTGGGACACCTATTTGTTTTTATTATGATGAGTCCAAACTTATCCACCACTAAGTCCGCTATCCCTCTGGATGCCTTCCACCCTAATTAAGTCTTTCCACCTCCACCCGGCTACCAAGCATCTCTCGCAGCACCTACTAAAGACTCTTCTTCTTTAGAAAAGGAAACTAACCTACAAACATCGTCCCGCTACTACAGCATCTAGTATGTCTGGTCGTCCTAGGGCAGTTCCCCGTTCCCCATAACTCATATGGTAGATGGGACCTTCGTAGCCCTAGATGAGAGCTTATGGTTGGAGCGTTATCACCACTAGTCTAAAGTGTTTACAGAGTTCTGTCTCTAAGGAAAGAGAAATCAAGTCATACCAGTAATGTACAACTTATAAATAGATAGATGAATGCATCCTAATTACTAGAAAGTAGATTGTAATATAGTTAATGTGAATATGGTAGGAATAATTATGTAAGTAATTAAGTGTGTAAAGGAACTAGTGTCTTAAACTAACTATGTATAAATAAGGATTGTAAAATTATTAAGCATTCTATAATTATAAGTTGTATGAGTGCTAGTATGTTTGAGCTTGATAGACTGACTTACTGCTTATTAGAGAATAATATAATAGTAGAAGTAATTAATAGTGTTAACAAATTATAGGCATATGAGAATGCCTATTTTTATACATTCTATTATGAACGTTATTTCAACAATGTTGGCATTTTATACCAAAGTGTTTTAAAAAAAAAATTACCATTTTTTCACTAATAACTATTTTCTAAAGATTCTCCATCATGAAATAATAGTCTAATAATGAAACCGTATGTTCGACTAAAGCATAAAACTGAACTTCATTTTTAGGGTGTTATAAAAGTACCTACAAAACCTTACAAACAAAGAGCACTTGCTACCCTCACTTTGTTAGTGTTATGAAAATAGGCCTAAAATATCACACACCTTACCAAGTGTCTCCACTAGTGATCTCCCCACACACAACCAACTGTCTTCACACCACTTCACTCACAAAGAAACAACCCTTAATCCTAGTTTAAGACCAAATATCAATTTCAACTTAATTTAGAATTCTTGGTTATTCCTAGATGGTGAAGAGGTGTTTATATGACTGTAGGTGGCAAGCAGAAAAACTAAAGGAAATTTAAAGATAAACAAGAAAATCTTAACACAAGAAAAAACACTCAAGATAATTGAATTAAGACAAGACTTAGAAGCCAAATAAATTATACAAACTAAAATTAAAAGGATACAAAGAAAGTACTTCCTAGAAACTTTAAGAGAAGCACACACATGTTCCTGCAAAAGGAGAATGATTTTCGTCGAAGCAAAGAATGCATGCACAAATTAAGCAACTAAGACCTATGACCTAACATGATTCATGGATAATCAAGAATGCCATACTTAAGAAAATGGACCTTTATGCATTGCCTTTTTTCTATATGATTTTGTTTTTACTTTCTTTTTATTCTTTTACTCTTTTACATTTTCTTTTGTTTTTATTTTCTATGTTTTCAATTTTTCTCAAGTTCTTTTTTCCAATTCTTGGTCCAATTCTAGAGTTCAATATTCCTCAAATGAGTCTTGCATAGGCTTTTGTTCACGATCCTAAGTCCACATATTCAATCTAGTACATTTACACTCATCCTATGCATAGGTATGGTAATCTAGTCCAATGTGTTTGTCCAACAACTCTAAGTCCATCTTAGGTCATAGAAGGTATATAAGTAGAGTAAGGGTCTTTTAATCATTCTTATAAGTTTAATTAACTTCACACTCAATCACCAAGTCTTAATGACTCAAACCATGCATGGTTCAAGCTTAACTAGAATTATGTATACATGCACATGATCATGCAACTCTTACAAATTTTTCAAAGAGACAAACCAAACATAATTATAAGGATTAAACATAGTGAAATCAAACCTAAACAAGGCTATGAGATTTAGATCAAGAAACTTTAACTCATGAACACATCATATGTGGCATCAAGATTTGAATTCCAATTTCAAATTAATTTTCAAAAAAATTTTGAGGATCTAGGTAATATATACAAATTACTTAAAGTATAGGGATCATATCATGCAAACCCAAAAAAAATGTGACACAAATCAGACCAGGATTGATCAAGTTATGCTAAATTTACTCAACATAGGAGCGCTTTGGTGCTAGGATGCACATAATTCAGTAATCAAGCACATATAAGGACAATTTAAAAACTATAAGCATATATGGATTCAATGCAACAAAAATCATATGAATCAAAGATCATTTGACCAATTAAAAAGCAGAAAAAAATGGAGTAGAAGATGAACTTGGAAGAAGAATTAAAGAATGACATTATAAAAATATTTTTGATTGGATTCACCTCTATTGATGGATCTTTGATACTAGATGATGTAGAGATAGATGGAGTAGAAGTTGTTGGTCAATAGAGGTTGCACGAAATGGAAGAATAAGAAAAGTATCTTAATGCTTCAACTATTCTTGGAAGCACCACCTTTTAAGGAGGATGGGCCTCTTATTCGCCACCATGTATAAGAATAATCTTCAATACTAAGCTCAGTTTAGAGGGAATAAAATGGAGAGGATTCTGTCTAAAATCAGAGTACGATTCTCACGAATGACTAAAAAATGATGAAATTAGACATGGAAGGCCTTTATATAGGAAAAACAGACGTCTAGGAGTGTATGTGCATGGGCTGAATTTTGGGAGCCACATGGGACTTGAAATTGGGCCTCTTATGGAGCCCAAAAGGAGTCTCTCATCTTTCCTTGAGAAAGTCTAGGAAATAGGCCAAGTCAGGCCCAATCCTATATACATTTGGGCCTTTTAATTCCTAAAATAAAAGAATAACCTAAGTCCTACTCTAACATGTGTAGAATTAAAGAGGAAGTGGGTTGGGCCTGAGGATGCTCCTCCTAAAAGCCCAAGAAGGTATCCATCTATGTTTGTAGTTTCTTGGCCATGGCCTTTGTGATAGGCCAATGGGCCTAAGTATCCTTCCTAGAGTAGTTAAGTGCTCTGGTGCATGCTCTAAGGTCTCTAAGGCAACTTCTATAGGGATCCTTGCATCACCAATTACCTTCTCACTCGGTGCTCTACTTTTAGTAACTACAAAGCTTCCCATTCCAAGTTGTGAGTTAAGATTAAGGTAAAATCGAGTAACCTCTACAGATGAGGTTGCATACTAGCAATCCCATGGGTTTTAATGTGGTTGGCCAAGTCCTATAAGGGCTCATCCTTAGGGGAGGTAGAGGATTTACTTCTCTTTTGTGAATGGAGAGGCATTTTTCTACAAAAAATGGAAAGAATTAAAGTTAGATCATTAAATTTTGGCACACCCATGCCAGAATGAGCATGACTATGTAGAATGTATTCCTCTTCATTTTGGCATGGCCAAGCATCAACGGCATAATCATGTCATTCTAAACTTGCTTATTATAACTAGCACGACCATGCATAAAGGAGCACAGTCATGCAGATAAGGGCATGGTCGTGCTGAAATTAAAATGAATGTGATGAGCGTGACCGTGCAAACACGAGTCAATCATGCTAAATACAAATATTCCAACATTTACAAGTGGACGATCATGCAAGAAGGGGAACAACCATGCTGAATAAAGCATGCATAAGAAAAGCATTACCATGCCAAAGTACGATTTCTCCTATCTTAAGTATTCCTGGGTGTGCCAAATTTTAACACACTCGTGTAGGAATTTAGAAATGACAAAGTTTAGGGTATGTAGCATACCTGGTTAGGAGAGAAAACCTGAGTCAACAAATGGAAATTATAGCAGTGAGAATAGTGAATAGTGAATAGTCAAAGTGATGTCTGAATTATTCCTTTGCTTATAGCATTTAGAATTGGTACAACCGTGTCGAATTATGCACGGTTGTGCTTGCTCTCTCCTTTTTTTTAAAAAAAAAAAAGCTTCTTATAAACATGTTGACTCCTGCAAGTGCTTGTTTTATGTCACGAGCCTAATGTACCTAGACCCAATGATTAATTGGAACCACGGGTGACTACCTTAGGATCCAATAGTATATTGGTGCGCTTAAAATGCTTTCCATTCAAGGTTTCCCTGTTATCTTTAACAAGAACCATCACTCCAAATGGATATGCTTTATTTACCTAGTAAGGGTCATTTCCCCTAAACATAAGTTTTCTGAAAACACACGAAGTTGAGTCATAAATTAATAACCTCTTACTTACTTGGGATTAACGCTTCCAGATATGCTTAGGTTGCCTTATTTTTTCCCTTTCTTTATGGGGAATTGAGTTCCCATGCATCTCAATCTTGAGTTCATCTTCACATATTAGGTCAAGCCCTTTATGTGGTTTCACCTTTAGTACAAATTCTTCCTCCTTATGGATCGTATGGGTGTAAAGTGTAGGACTTATGTTTTTTACATCTTGAATGGACCATCCACAAGCTTCCTTATTTTCCTACAAGACCTTCATCGGTTTCTCTTCCATAGTTCTTATGAGGTTAAAAGAGATAATAGGAAAAGAAAAAGGAAAGGACAGAATTGCATACTTAAGGCTTGATAGAAGCGGCTTAAGTTCGAGCACCGAAGGTTCTTCAAATGATGGCTTAGGTTTACAAGTTTCACGACCACCTTTTTATCTTTAATTTCCTTGTTTTTATTTTCTTTCAAGGCCATCAATTCCACTATACAATTCTTGGTGTCACTTATGCTCGCCTTTAATCTCTAAGGAAAGGGTATTCTGGGTTGGTAAGGCTCCACAAAGAATTTCTTAGAAGCCTTTTCTATAGTCTCTTCAACCTTTTTTCTCTTCTTTTTCGGGCTATCCTTCGTAGGGGTTAAGAGATCATTAGTAACCTCTTGGTGGTTGTTAATAACTATATCCTCCTTCTCCTTCACTTTAGTTGGTGCCTCTAGTTCCTTCTTGCTCCGTAGGGTGATTGTCTTAGGTTGCTCTTTAGCATCTATTAGTGGTTGCTCAGATAAGGTTTCAGGCACTTGTTGGTTCAAGAGGGTTGTGATTTTTTTTAATTGTTCCTCCATGTTTTGGAGTCAAGACATATACTTCTCTATGTTTTGGCACTAGCCCTCCACTCCTTGTAGCATGGAACTAGCAAGGGCTGGCTCTTCGTATTACTTTCCTATAAACATTGGGAACACTGCTAGTGAAAGTTTTACCTTGTTATCCTTCCCATGACAAGTTGGGGTGACTCCTCCAGGTGGGATTATAGGTGTCCTCATGTAGTTAACCTCTTCTTCTTATTAAGTCAAGCAAAGTCCAATTGTCTAGCCTCCATCCCCATGGTACAAGGAGCCATAGTAATTGTATGAGTTTTGTCTAGATGCAGCAGGCACTTGAGATAGCTGAGGTTATGCCAATAATGCTAGCTTTCTGCTCATAGACTTCATTTGGTTAACCAGGATGAAGACTTGATCTACTTGGTATATGGTAGGAGGCTAAGAGCTTTTTCACTTTTCATGTTTATTAGTAGTTCTCCACAAGTAGTTGTTAGTGGCTAGATTTCCTATTATCTGCCATGTATCTTCACGGATTTGTGTAAGGTACTCTTTTCAACGGTTGCGTCAATGATGACCCTATTGGCAATAGAAAGACCGTTGTAGAATATTTGTACTAGATGGAGTAGCTGATATCCGTGGTGTAGGCATCCTCGAAGAAGGGTTTAAAACCGATCCTAAGCGTCATACATGGTGTAAACACTCAATTATGTTTGAGGACCCACTTTTAATTAATTAATAAAGATTAAAAATTTAGAATAAAAAACAGAAAAATAAAAATAAAATATAAAACTAAAAAATAACAAAAATCAAAATCAAAATCAAAATCAAAAAATATAAATGAACGAAAAATAACAAAATAAAGGAAAAAAATAAAAATAATAATAATAATATATACAGAAAAACAAAGAAAAATAAAAAAACTGAAAAAATAACAAAAAAATAAAATAGAAAAAAGCTAGAAATAAATAAATAAAAATAGTAAAAATAATAATAAATAAATATAAATAAAAAATAAAATAAATAAAAATAAAACAAAAAGATGAAATAAAATAGAAAATAGAAAGAAAAAACAGAAAAAAAAAACTAAAATTAAAACAGAAAAAACTGAAAATGAAAAAAAGGAAAGAAAATAAAAAAATATATAAAAAAATGCATGCATGGGGGTTACTTGTTTTTTCGGGAGTGTACGGGGGACTCGGCACAAGGAAAATTGCATCCTCTCACTCCATTTGGGGAGGTGGCTTTTTAGATGGGAGAACTCCAACTTCTCTGGAGGCATGAAGGCTCTTCGTAGGGGGAGGAGCTTGGTGCTGCAAAATTGCTCCCTCTAAAGATTGAAATCTGAGAAAGAAGATCGGGGACCCAAAAGAGAAAGAGAGGGAGAGCTTTTCAGGGGGGTTTTTATCTTCTCCAAGGACTGCACATCTAGGTTCACAAAGGAGAAGTTCTTTCTTCGGATCCAAAAGATAAAGAGAGGGAGCAGCAACCTCTATTGATTTCGGACTCAAGCCTCACACAAAGATACTACATTCAAAGTCAGCATGTACATGTTAGTCTTCTTCATTCTTCTTTTTGGCATCTCTTGAAATGGTTATTTCTGGTTGTTTCTTGCGGGAAAAGAGGATGATATTTTCCCTTGGCTACTGAAATTTCCTAGAGGATTAGTGACCAATTCGTTGCATGTTTAAACTCAACTTTCCCCGTTGATTGTATGTGATTGATGTGTTATGATTGAATTGGTGGTACCAATAAGAGATGATTCGCATATCAGGATGAAACTAGAGTTACACTTATGGTGAATGAGTAGATTCTAATTATGTTAGCGTAAATGCATATAATTGTTACTCCTGCAAACCTGGAAGCTCAGCAAATTAGTGTTCAACCCGAAATCCCATACATGCAAACTGGGACACGTTGTAACTAGAATGGATTAGTGGAAATATATCCATTAAGTGGTGTTGATCACATAAGATTCTTGGGTTGTTAGTATATTGTAGCAAATGTCCTTCCGCAGTGTTGTTCATGAGGTAAGGGATGGATTTGGAAGTTTATGAAGGCGAAGTTTTGAGCTAAGGCTTCCTCGGCATCTGCTCCAGATCCTCCGATTGAAGTTCTAGAGGTTTATGTACTCAACTAGGTCACGGAGTGTGCCTCATCATTCGTTTGATCTTAGCAGCAATAAAATCCAAAAGCCGACACTTCTTTCACTAGCTACTTATTTGTTGCGGACAAAGATAAATGTTGAAAAGGAAGTCTGAAATGATGTAGAATGGGGAGAAAACAGCCATGTTCAGCGTATTTTAGTCATTAGAGGCTACGAAAAAGGTAGTGCTTTGTGGTATATTTGCTACAAAATTCATAGGGGCTGGTAATATATAAGCCGTGAGCAGTGATGATGGGCAAACATGTTGGATTCATTAACTAAATGCTTATAGAAAAGATGTAGAGAATCTGGTTATAAATATAGTTGATAGCTATATCCAAGTTCCAATTCAGTTTTTGACCTTCTTGAAAACAACCCACTGTAGCTATCACATGCATGCAAAACGAACGTGAGCCAAAGACCCGTATGCTACTGCCCCCAGTTTTCAACTTTAAATGCCCAATCAACCATGTGACCTTCAAGGGAATCAAAATTGAAATCTAAATCCGAACAGAGTGTGATTCATTGTATCGATGTTGTTACGGTTGTTGATGTGTGAAGGACATGGAGAGTGTGAATGATCTGATCCATGAGGCCAAGCTCCGCACACTCTAGTGGGCCCTATGTATATTCGCCCTATTTCCTGACTCATACAAGAAAATCAATATGAATGAGTGCTGCTTTGGCTACTGTACTGAGGCAACGAAAAGCTCAATGCCCTATGATTCATTCCGTAGCACATGAGGTTTTAATTTTCTTGCTAATGCAGCCTATTATGGATGTAGCAAGCCCGAAGGGAGATATTGCAAAATGGAAAGGATGGTCAAGAGTCAAGCATGTTGCTTTATAGAGTCATGCAGGATGTTGTGATCACTTGTATATGTTGGTGCGGATGTGAAACCATGCAACATACATGTAGCCTTATAGACATACGTCAACTAATGTGTGTTTCCAATATAATCAGGGGGATTAGAAATCCAATTAATAGCTTGGTCTATTGGTTAATCATGCTGCTCAATCCCCCTAGGTCCAGGGTTCGATCCTCGTGTGCCGCAGTTAGGCCATATTCAATTGGGCCAACAACATGCACCTCAAGTCTCACATATTTAGTTAGGCCAAATATTGTTGCCTCCAGCAAATAAATATTGGTGGGTATCATAACGGGCCATGTTGAATCAAGGCAGCCAAGTTCAACATAAATGGGTCATGCTTTGGGCCTTTCTAAAATCAGGCCCATCACCCTTTTAGTTGGGTCATACCAATTGAGCCCAAAATCGATAATAACTTTAACTAAAATGCTTAAGCAAGTAATTTTTACAACCAACCCGGGTCACCCCCAATTCTTTTTGTTTTAAATCAAGCCTAATTCTTTTTTTGGGAATCAAATTAAATTCTTCATTTATGCCAAACCCAATTATTCTTAATTTTAAATCAAGTCTAATTCTTCTTTTGGGAATCAAATTAAATATTTCCTAATTTGGGACAAGCTCAATTCTTTCCTTTAATTTTAAATCGAGTCTAATTCTTTTTTGGGAATCAAATTAAATTTTCTTTACTTGGGCCAAGCCCTATTCTTTCCTTTAATTTTAAATCAATTTCGTTTTATTTTGGGTCAAGCCCAAGTCTTTCCTTTTACTTAAGCCTAATCCCTTTTTATTTTCGATATTCTAAAATTAAGTCCATTTTTCATTAATTCTATGTCTCACTCAATGAACTCTAAATACGAACTGGTAGCTTTTTCTGTTGTTCGATATTTAGAGATTCATATGGGTCCCAGTACAGCCGTAGTTGTCTTGGATCCTGTGCATATGTGGGCTAAGAATTGTTCAAAACATCTAAATTGCTTTTGAAATCTTCTTTCAAAATTCTTTTTCCCTCCGAAGGTCAAGCCTTCAAATCAAAACTACGTAGCCTTGAGTTTCCCATTGCACCAGGAAATACATAGGAGTAGGATCAAGTCCTGTCAGGCTATTTTCATACAAAACTATTTATTTCTATTTTACTTAAAGGGATCAAACAGTTTTTCAAAAACATTAAAATCATATACTCAATTTAAGGGTACCGTTCTTCGGAACGGGCGAGTAGGATGCCTAACACCTTCCCTACTCGTAGCCGACTCCCAAACCTAGATTCTTCCTCAAGTTAGGATTTTTCCAAATATTTTCCCTTAAATAAAAATTTGGTGGCGGCTCCATAAAATAAATCAACTTCTCATTCAATTTTTTAGTGAGTTCGTCGTCTCGTTGTAATTACGGTTACGACAAACATATTTAGAATTTCTTTTCAACATCTCACCTCTATTTATTGTATATTTCTTGATTACTTTCTTTTTGAGTTACTCATAATTATCATTCAAGGTCCAAATTTATTAGCATTAGGTGTCGTAATCCTTAAATATTAATTCTCACTCTTGATCTAAAAAAAAATTAGGGTGTTACTTACTTACATATACCTTCTATTGTGTGTCCAAATTTGCTTCTACCATCCATTTTGCAGACCTTGAAGGAGAGGAAGATGCTAGTTAATGGAGGATGGAATTGGATAGAAGAAGATGGTGTTGAACTCTTGATCTTACACACATGCAAGGGAGGTGCCACCTCTAGGAAGGATAGGCTTCTTCTCTGCCACCTTGGAAGACTCCATGGATAAGGAGACTTCTACAACCTCAAGTTCAGAGAGGGGAGGGAATAAAGAAAGAATTATGATCTCAAAAATCTCACAAAGTGAATAATGATTCAAAAGTTGGAAATTACATGTCGAGGTGCCTTTATATAGGCAAGAAATGGTGTCTAGGAGTATGAATGCATGAGGAAGCTTTATAAGCTACTTGGAGCTTGATTTTAGGTCTCTTATGTAGCCTAAAATGAGTCTCTTATCCCTCTTTGAGGTAACCTAAGAAATTGGTCATGTCAGGCCCAATCCTATACATATTTAGGTTTGTTGGTTCCTAAAATACAATAAGTACCTAAATCCTATTCTAATGTTATGAGGACCAATAAGCTTGGTTGTGTGAGGCCCTAGAGGCCCAATGGCTCTATACCTGGAATCCTCTGTTGTTGGAACCTCTACATCATCTCCTCTCCCTTCAAAAACATTCGTCCTTGAATGTATAAGCTTCAACATTACCTACAAGATAAGGACATATGTAAGTAAAGGAGATGTTATTAATGTTGGGTAAGAAAGATAATACCAGGCTCAAATACTAACCTTTTAATTTTCCAAACAATATGTAAGTACAAGCATTTAGAAGTAAAAAATAGTAAAGAACCAAAAACTCATAACCATCATAAGAAGAGCATAAGGGGTCAGGGATGACAAATAGGTTTGTGAGATTTTTTTCCCAAATTGTGCTCATAGCAGGCATCTAGTATATATCCTAGAGCATTGCTTACAAGACTTATGGACGAACTTATCCTAGGTATGATACTTTCAAAATTGTGAAGGGGTATCATTATGCTACCCAATAACCTTCTATTCACTAAAAGGTCTCCCTCATGGGCATATTTTAAGATGTCATCATTCAAGGATGATTGGGTAGAATTAGAGCTTGTAGATTCAAGAGAGGGGTACTCTTCAATGTCGTTGAAGATTATACTCTTTTGTTGGTACATTGAGAGACTATATGGCCTTTTCCTAGATAGTTGAAACATTGAATGAAGGAGTCTTTTCTTAAGGGTAGGTTAGGTGTTTTTCCCTTGGACTCCTTGGAGTCCTTGGTGTGCCTAATTTTCCTAGGTTTGAAATTTGCTTCTTTCTTCCTATCCTTCCATTCTTCTTCTTGGGATGTGGATTTATATGTAGTGAACTTTCTCTTACTTTTCCTATTCATATTTTTTTTTACACCTTAAGGGCTTGGTGATATAAGTCATTGAGACTTAAATAATAGTGAGGCTTAACTACATCCTTAATTTCAGGTTTAAGGCTATCTATGAACCTAGCCACGGTGGCTTCCTCACTTTCATTCAAACTAACTCTGATGACTGTTATCTCTATTTCTTTGTAGTACTCATCCATACACCTATGTCCCTAAGCTAGCCTTTGAATCCTATTGCGTACTTTCCTAAAATAATAGGGAGACACATATCTTGTTCTCATAATATGCTTCATCTCATCCCAATCCGTAACAGGTTGGTACCTCTCTTTATTTAGTTTATCTCATCAGATGAGGGCATAATCACTAAGCTCAAGGGATGCTAGCTTAACTTTCTCCTCTTCTCTAATAGAGTAACTAGAGAATAGTTTCTCTATCTTGAGTTTCCAATCAAGGTAAGCCTCAAGATCATTCCTCCCATGCAATTTAAGAACTTCAACCTTGACCTCAACCAAATGGTTATAGTGGTAGTTCTAGTCTCTAGGATTTCTATCTTTAGAACTATGGCTACTACTCCTATAGGTCTTATGCCTAGAGCTACTTCTATGGGTCCTAACCTCTACACTATCTCTAGATGAACTCCTATATATCCCTACTCCTATGTGATCTATGTCTTATATTTCCATCTTTTATGATGTCCCTAGAAGAACTTCTATCTCTATCTTTATGGATTCTAGTCCTATGGGTTCTAAGCCTAAAAGGTTCCGTAGTATTTAAAGGTTCCCTATACCTATGATGATCCTTATCTCTATCTACCCTTATATTAGTTCTTTTTAGTGTTGGTGATTTTCTATTTGATGAATGAGGCATATTCCTTGAGGATAGTCTTTCCTTTTGTGGAGGTCTTCTATCATTATTATCCCTTGGACTTTGGTTTTCCCTAAAAAAGTTGATATTATCCTCGGATGTCTCCTTCTCATTATGGTACCCACCTTTTCTTGACCCACCAGTTTCAATTACGCTTTGGTTCCTTTTAGACCTAGTTGAGTGTCTTCTCTCAAGGTTATCTAAGCTTTTTTCAAACACCCGTTTGAAACACTATTTCTAGCCTTGAAGCAAGTTGCTTCATTTGGTTCTAGGTGAATACTCGTGGGAACTCATTTGAAAATTAGAAAACCATCTTCACACCCATATTGCTATACTAGTTGATTAATTCACACAAGTTCAAAATAATTAGTAAGAAATCTTACACCTAAGGCACACAACAAGTAAGGGTTAAGTGAATATACCTAGCCCCCTTGACCTTTTAAAAGAAGACAAAGTTAGTGCTATCAAATATTCTAAGCAAGTCACTCAAACACTTAGCACCCCTTTATCCTTCCTTGCATGCATAAACCATCAACTTAAAAGGGTCTTAGATAAGTATCCTACACCAAGCCTTAGAGTCCAAAGTCCTTGTACAAACAAACTACAAAGTAAAACCGAATTACACACAAAAGGAACACTTATTACAATGCACTAGGATTAAAACATAAATGAACCTAATTACAAAGTTCAAGACTAAAATATACATTAAATCTGAGTTGAAAATTACAAACAATGGATCTTCACTTGATTTCAACTTCAACCCTTCAAATATGAAGTCTTTAAGTTCATTTGGAGCTTCTTTCCATGAGCTTTTCCTCCACCAAAGTAACCTACAAAAGGGCATAGAAAGGAGATGCACTTGCTATCTTCACTTGGTTAATGAAATCAATATTAATGTGGTGGACTCACCTCATTGAGTGTTTCGCTCTTCTCCCTCTATTGATCTCACCACTCAACCAACCTTCTTCACACTAAGACACTCTTGAAACATCCCTACTCCATTCTTGAAATAAAGAACAATCTCAACTTAGACCTAGAATATTTGATGCTCTCGAGTTGATGAAGAAGTGCTTACATAAGAGGTAGGTGACAAATGATAAAACTAGAGGAGAATTTAAATACAAGTAAGAAAAGATAAACAAGGAAAGCATATTCAAAGTATAATTGAAAAACTTTACAAACAAGAGATCAATAAGGAAAAAATAAAATTATAGGTATGAAGAAATAAAGCACTCAAATGGAAACTTAGAGACTAAAGAAGTTGCATGCACATACTTATGCATAATTATGTACTAGCCAAATTGAAGGATTCTACTCATGCCTCAATTAAGCATCTAAAACATGCACTAAGGATCTTACATTCCTAGCATGAACACTATTGACTAAGTATATAAGAAAACAAGCAAGTGACTATACTATGCATGTTTTTTTCTTTATTTTGTTTTCACTTCTTTTACTCTTTTATTTTTCTTTTCTGTTTTCAATTTTTCTCAAGCTATTTTATCTGTCCAGGTATTTTTTTTATCAATCAAGTTCTTGCATAGGCTCTTTCAAGGTCCTAAATTTGTCCCTAAGTTCAACTAGGTCTTTAGTGCATTTTGCACTCCTTCCTTGATTGGGTAAGGTCAAGTATATGTCCTTTTGTCTTAATTTTTCCGTAAGTCCAACATAGATAATGTATGGTCCATAGGTGAGTTAAGTGTTTTGTAGGCTTCATTAAGAGTGGTTTTAAGCATTCAGTTAACTTGCATGTTTTAGTCACTTAATATATGCATGAGTAGGAAATAGTAGCAACATAACATGCATATTCACATACATGCACCTCTTAAGGAGAATCAGAGGCAAACAAGGTGATATGAACCTTGATACCACTTTTCATGATCAAGTCCACCTAGAAAAAGACGTAACTCAAAGAGAAGACTCATTGAAAATAGGAAGGTTAAAGAAGATAAAAGAGATAATTGGAATCTACGTAAATGCACTTTCAAGAAAAATGACACATAACTTCGATGCTCTCCGGTAGGTCACAGTTTGTGTTAGGTTCCTTATTTTATTTTATCCTAATCCTCAAGACATTCCATTATCGTTTTCACTTTCCAATTTATTTAACCTATACCATGAAAATCGAGGCTATCCCATCGATTCACATCACAAGGATTCATGCATAGAAACTTAACTTAGAGGATCAAACGAGTGAAATTAAACCTATTCAAACTTCCTAGAATCATATCACACAAATTTGAAATTCAAAATCATAACAAATTTGGCATTAAGAACTCAATTCAAATTTTAAAAAATATTTCAAAACTTTTTAAGGATATGCATAATTCACATAAATTAAAAGAAGGATAGGGATCATATCTTGTAAATAAAATCAAATTTGACTCAAATTGGATTAAGATATGTTTATTTTATTCGAACTATGCGCATTTTGGCACTAAGAAAAACATACTTTAGTGATAAAATTTTGTGAATGCATTTCTCAACCAAATTAATAAAACTAGGACAATTTTGAAACTAGAAATGTAAAAGAATCCAACTTAACAAGAATCACAATAATAGAAGGTCATTTGACCAATCAAAAAGAATAAATAAAATGCAGTAGAAGATGAATGCAAAGAAGCAAATGAAGTGCAAAAAATAAGGAAGAATTTGGATTGGATCTTACCACCATGGAAGGATCTTTGATACCATTTAATGTAGACCTTGAAGGAGAGGAAGATGATGGTCAATGAAGGAGGGGATTGGATGGAAGAAGATGATGTTGAACTCTTGATCTTACACATGCAAGGGAGGCGTCATCTCTAGGGAGGATAAGTCTCTTCTCCACCACCTTGAAAAACTCCATGGATAAGGAGAGTTCTTCAATGTTAAGCTCAAAGAAGGAAGGAAAGAAATAGAATATTCTTCTCTCAAAAAGTCTCATCAAGTGAATAATGACTCAAAAGTTGAAAATTACATGTGGATATATCTTTATATAGGCAAGAAATTGTGCCTGGGAGTATGAATTCATAGGGCAGCTTTAAGAGATGCTTAGATCTTGATTTTGGACCTCTCATGGACTCCAAAATGAATCTCTCATCTCTCCTTGAGGCGGTCTAAGAAATGGACCAAGTTAGGCACCCTAAACACAAATTATAACCAATCAAAAAGTATTGAAGTTATCAACGAGGAATGTAACCGTTACTCTAACCTATCAAAAGAACCAACATTATCAAAGGATAGTTCTTTATCCAAGAATCAAGGGAAACCTAATACAAACCATGATTTGTCCGAGAGCACTGAAGTTATTAAAAAAAAAATATGATCCTTACTAAAACTTGTTAGAATTATCAACATTACCAAAGATAATTTTTTGTCAAAAATAAAAAAAATCAATTCACAAAAAATGAAAACTTTCAAAAAAAATTATTAATCACAAAACTTATTTTATACTATCTTTCTAAGTCCTATTATATAAAAAACTTAATTGAGACTAAATCCAAAGAAAATCTAATAATACAAACAAATAAAAAATCTTATTTAATTTATAAATAATTAAAATAAATCTTAAAAAATTCTAATTAATAGAAATAAATAACAAATCCTAAAAAAATCTTAATTAATCACAAATCAATATAAAATTTTAATTTAGTTTATAAATAATTAAAATAAATCATTAATTTATCAATTTCAAATTTTAATATAATCTAGATCAATTTAAATTTTAATTTAATTTTCATATAATAAATTTAAATCATTAGCTATAATAATTAGATTATAATAACTTTTTATATTTTATTCTCATTTTAAATCTTTAATTATTTAAACTTGCATAAGTAACATTAAAATATTTTTTTAACCAAAATTGAATAATTTTTTTTTAAAATAATTTATTTGAAAGATTATAAACATGCCTTGGTGTAACATAGGTAGTTTATTCCTAAGAACCTTCATATCGTTAAGTAACCCTACTATGATTTGCAGCACACCTTAAATTCTTCTTTTGTAACTAAAAATCTTAGGCATACACCAACTTACACCCCATTAAGCATCCGTTGATCCTCTTCATACCATTTCTCCTCTACAACATAAAGACTCTATAGGCTTAAATTTTTGCATCACTCCCTCTTTAGACCCTAACCACAAGAAACTCTTGAAGGAAGAAGTAGATGTCTGAAAGTTCTCCATCAGGCTTTCCCATCTTACTTCTTTTATTCTACCTTATGGGACCTTTCGTCCTTTTTTCCTGCCTTCTACATCTGCCAACATTTTCTCTTCACATATTTCATATTTTATGTTACATGTCACGAGATCCGCCTTCTAAATTGAATTGCCAACAGTCATGAAACCTTCATCATTTTCCATCATCTCTCATTTTCGTTTATCTCTTTAGTTGATTTTATTATTCTATTAATTAAAATTAAGATATATATATATATATATATATAAATATTTAATATTGTAAATGTTAAAATAAAATATATCTATAAAATACTCACGGTAAAAATATTAATGATTTACTATGAAAATATTAGTTATATAACATTATTAACAATTTATGCTGTGTTAGTATAAATCTTTTTTAAATTTAAAATTAGATGTTAAAGTTTTGACCGAGATATTTCATAAGAGTGCACTATATCAATTTAGTAATGTATGGTTTGACAAATTAATTAGATTATGTTTAATTGTTTACATTAAAGTATTATAATTTGAATGAATTTTATATTCTTTGATTGACAGGATAGGTCGATTCTCCCTTATTTTAAAGTCGATATGATATACTGATTATAATGTATTATAAAATTTTACAGTGTTAAAATTATTGAGTAAGATAAAATTTATTTTAATATTTTTATTTAAAAAAATTAACTTCAACATTTGAAGAATCAGTACCTTTAGCTATAAAAAAAATGATTGAAAAAATTATTAAGCCTGTGATTGTTAATTTTGCATTGTTTTGATTTTATATTATATATATATATATACACACGGTATTATCTATTTATTTATATTCATTTTTTATTTTTTATAATTATTTATTATAAAAAGTTATTGCGGTCAGTTTAAAAAATAAGAAAGAAATAATACAATTATATTTTTCCAATTTCTCTTTGGAAAAATAAAATAAAATTGGACTAATCAGCCGTAAGAATGGACTGAAATGGGAACCAATTAAGAAGCCCAAATGACGGGACGAAGAACATCAAGTTGAAACTCACCAACCACACTGTTATTTTCACGGGGAAACAAAGACGTGACATGTGAGGTTAGACTTCAAATTTCCACAATATTGGATATGCCACTTGTTGACTATCTATTTTTTTTATTCAATTCTAGAAAACTATTTAAGTTATAACAATTGAACTTATTTATATAAATTTTTCAATATTAATTCGTAATGCAACCTTCAATTTTAAGTCTTTAATAAAAGCTGTTAAGAAAAACATTCAAGATAAACAAAAAATATATAATTTACGGTGAAGTTTAATAGTTTTTTTTTAAAAAAAATTAGATGAATTGCATCCCCACAATAAAGTCACAGAATATCTGAAAATTAGGAGAAAAATAAAATAACTTGAATTTCTAATTAAGTGATAATGTAAAAAAATTTAAATTGTAAATAATTTTTTATTTAATTTTAATAATAATAAATTTACATAATAACGATAATTTGAATTTAATTGAAGTACATTGATAATATAAAGAATGTTTTATATTATTATCCAATTATGGATTGTTAAATTATTAAAAAATATTTATTTTTATCATAATTATTTTAAGAATTATATCAATCATAATTTTTCATTTTTTGATAAAATAAAATTTTTACAATAACAATGTATTAAAATAAAATTTAAATATATTATAATATTTATATTTACTTAAATAAGCTAATTTGGAAGGTCTAAAAAAGCTCTTAGAACACTTGAGTTTTAATTTTTAATTAAATAAATTTTAAAAAATATTAAACCTAATAATCTATTTAATAATTAGGCCTTATATAGATTACGTTATAAATTTTTATGAGTAACTTAATCTGTTTTCATCTCTACTTTTAAAGAAATTTAATAACTTTAAATATTTTGTTAATTAATTCTTAAAAATATTTTTGTTAAAAATTAATAATACAACTTTTAATTAAATTATCTTAAAATACATTAAAAATCATTGTAAAAATTTATTAATGATATTTTTAAAAAATAATTATTTTTAAATTTTAATAAATATCCTAAGAGTATTAATTAACATTTTCTTAGTTTTAATGGTTTCAATATGAAAAGCTTAAATAGTTTTAATACTTTCAATATGATAAATTTAGTGTTAATAAATGAAATCTAATTGCTTATTTTTTAAATCAGAAAAATGATGTACTTAAAACTTCATATAAATTATTCTAATTTTTATCTTTCACTAATTTAAATATTTTTTATAATTAAGAAAGATAAAATTTGAATTCAGGATTTTATATAAAATTATTTTAATATTTAAATTCTCGACCGGATTAATTTTAATAGTTTCACCAATTTAATTGTTTTAAAACATTTATATAATTTTATATTATATAACTTTATAAGAATCAAATAACCTATTATCAAACAACTAACGAGAATTATTTTTTGTTTAGAGGAAGAACGTGAATTAATTTAAAACCTTAAAAAGGTCAAATTAATGTAATAAACCTAGATAAAGTTTTGCACAAAATGTATTGGTCCAAAAGTAAAGCTGAAATAGCATTGGCTAAGAAACACTTCAAATATTATTCTTTATATTAGTACAGATGGTGGTTGCGAGTCTTAATTGATGCTGGCAATTAATTGCTTCTCTCATGAGGCCAATGCCACTGCTAATAATATACATTGGATTCGGATAATTAATTTTTGTAGAGGTAGACACTTACAAAGTATGGACAAGTTGGCTTCCGCATGGAATAGTGCTTTTCACGAATTTTTTTCCTTTCTATATAGCACTCTTAGCACTAAAGTCAACTAATCTTCAACTCGGTGCTTGGGAATCATAAGTCAAAATTTTACATTATCTTGTAATTATTAAAATTTTCTATATTAGTTACACCTAAGAGACTATCCTCCTACGAATCATTACAATTCAACACGAATTATAATATTTGTAGACTCTAAAAAAATGTACTAGGTGGTAAGAAGAAAAAAGATAAAAAAAATGAAATATAAAGTGTAATATAATAAAAAAAAATACATATATATTGGGATACAAAGTGAAAATATATGTTTGTTATTTTTCATTCAACACCAACTTCAACATGGATTTTGGTGGAAACACGGAATGAGCCCAAACCCAAGTACTATTAGCATTGCCAAAGAGAACAAGTGAATAACAAAGCATCCAAAAGCACACTAAGATTCCCACATTTCTACCTCAAAGAAACCAATACATTTATGGGGTTCCCATGTCAAATTAATCACTTGTTGATTGTTCTGCACATATTTTGCAGCTTCTATTTGTGTCTAAGCTCTGTGGATGACACCATCACATCAACCAGACCCATCAGAGACCTTGAGACAATAAGTTCAAATAACAGTGACTTCAAGCTAGGATTCTTCAGTCCTGAAAATTCCACACACCGCTATGTAGCAATCTGGTACCTTTCTGAATCCTATGTTATATGGATAGCCAATAGAGACCAACCACTCAATGATTCATCTGGGGTGCTCAAAATCCACAAGGATGGGAATCTTGTAGTGCTGAATGGTAAAGAAAGTGTGATATGGTCCACGAATGTGTCAATTGGTGCTACCAATACAAGTGCTCAGCTTGATGATTCAGGGAACCTGATCTTGCGTGATGACAAAAGTGGAACAACAATATGGGACAGTTTCACACACCCTACAGATGCTGCAGTGGCTCAGATGAAAATTGCAGCCAATAGGATCACAGGTAAGAAAATTGAGTATGTGTCAAGGAAAAGTAGTTCTGATCCTTCTTCTGGGTACTTCACTGGTAGCCTTGAACGTTTGGATGCCCCAGAAGTGTTTTTTTGGTACAATAAAACAAAGCCATATTGGAGAACTGGTCCATGGAATGGAAGGGTCTTCCTTGGTTCACCAAGGATGTTAACTGAGTACTTATATGGGTGGCGTTTGGATCATGATGATGATGGAACTGTTTATCTAACTTACAGTTTTGCTGACCCTTCTGCCTTTGGAATCTTGTCTTTGACCCCTTATGGCACACTTAAATTGGTGAGGTTTTTGAACAAAAAGGAAGTTTTGACACTTGAAGTAGACCAAAATGAGTGTGACATGTATGGCAAGTGTGGGCCTTTTGGGAGCTGTGATAATTCAACCACACCAATTTGTAGCTGTTTTGAGGGGTTTGAGGCAAGGAATCCAGAGCAATGGAAGAATAAAAATTGGACTAGTGGGTGTATGAGGAAGGTTCCGCTGAATTGTGGGAATATGAAGAATGGAAGCGATGTTGAACATGATGAGTTTTTGGTGTACCATAATATGAAAGTGCCTGATTTTGCTGAGAGATCAGATGGTAACCAAGATAAATGCAGAACAGATTGCTTGGCAAATTGCTCTTGCTTGGGTTATGCATATGATTCTTATGTTGGTTGCATGTATTGGAATAAGGACATGATTGACTTGCAGAAATTTCCATATGGAGGTGTTGATCTCTTCATTCGTGTTCCTTCACAACTTCTTGGTATGTTTATTGTTTTCTCTTCCAATAATTTTTGCTTCCACTTGTTATGGAAATTTTGGTCTAGACCACAGGCAAAAACAATTATGCTCAAGTCATGAACATTCACATCGTGATGGAACTAGTTCTTTCAACAAAGATTTTTTCCATACTCAAAGCTAGAACCCTCATGTTATCAAGTTTACTAAACAGAAATCAAAACTTTTGAAATTGTTTTGGTTGTTTTGCTGATGTATTGAATAATTTGCAGTTACTGGTAAAAAGGGAAGAGAATACAAGGCATTAAGCATTTCCATTATTGGGACAATTGGAACATTAACCATAGCTGTTGGTGGTGCTTATCTTTTGTGGCGGACATGTACTCCTAAGCATACAGGTAATGTTGACTTATTACCATTTCTTAAATTCAACAACATTCTCATTTTGCTTGTGCACATTGAACAGGGGCAGAGGGGAGGGTACCTTTAAAATGAAGAACATTTTTAAAGTATGACACTTAAGTCTAATTTGTTTGAGATTTTGTTATTAAGTTTTCAAATCAAGTAGTGTATATGAATTATTTTTTTAAAAGAAAAATTATGCATCATATTCTTTAGAGAGGCTAATTAATGTTCGAAAAACATTACATGCCATTACTGGAATTGAAAACTTAATAACAAAAATACCATAAATTTTATCTTTTTAAAATTAATATGCTTGCCGACAAGTATTCTGTACATATTTCAGGTAAATTTCAAATTAATTTTTAATTTTTAATTTTTGAAGTATATTAAATTAATTTTTAAAATTTTTAAATAATAAATATTTTTAAATTATTTTTATTACTCATTAATTTTTTAATTTTATTTTTAATTATACTTTTTTAAAAAAATTAATAGATCAATAAAACATTTAAATATTAATTTAATGTAATTTATAAATCACCGAAATTATTTTGAAGATTTCCTAATACATATTCGGAAAGGTGACATTTTTCATGTGCTTAATATTTTTAAAGAATGGAAAAATAGTAAAAAGAACCTCATCCTTTAAAACGCTACAATAAGTCGGAGGTAAAAAATCATTTAAGTAATCGTTGAACGGGCTTTGTCGGGTGATCCATACTCGTTTTTGACATTTTTGAACGTATCATTATCATTAGGAATCTAAGTTAAGATTTTTTCATGAATGGTATGAGATGGGTGAAGAAAAGAGAAATATAAATTATATATATATATATATATATATATATATATATATTAGGAGTGGAATTTGTTAATATTAAATATTAAATTTTAATATTTATATTAATTTAATAATTTTATATAAAATATAAAATTTATTAATATAATTATTGAATTATGTTATAATATTTTTATAATTATATAAAAATATAAAATATATGTATATATAAATAAATAAATAAATAAAAAAAGAAAAATAATTATAAAAATGTAATAAAAAATATAAAAATACGGGACATGATAGAGTGCGACAAATATGGACCATGACTAGGTAGCCGCACGTATTAGTTTACTGTTCTGGCCGTGAATATTGAATTATTGAAAATTTCTTTTTAGGGTTCAAAAGGATAAAATATCACAATAACTATTTATGTAAAAATTAATAGATGAGTATATATTTAATTTTTGTTACAATCTGAGATATTGATTTTGAAATTAATTATTAATGTAATTTATCCTTTAAAATACATCTTTTTATTTTAGAAGACTCAAGTATTTTCTTTTCATCACCTCCTTTTCTTTTAATTGTGTCCTGTTTTTTATTTTTTTTGAAAATTTTTTAAAATTATCCTTTCTATAGTGTGTAAGTATATTCTTAAAATTAGTTTCTAAAAATATTATATTTACATACACTTTTAGAAATTAATTTTAAAAATATATTTATATTATATATAAAAAATAATTTTTAGAAGTAAATAAAACACACTTTTAAAAATTAGCTTACACATCTAAAAATTAATTTTTAAAATATAAGAAAATGAAGGTGCACTGTATTGTTGAAAATCAATTTTTTTAGAAATAAAGACGTTCCGTGGTTAGGAAAAAATGAAGAACGAGAAAACAAGGCATGAATTATTTATTACGTTTATTTTTATATAATGTAAATTTAGTTTTTAAAAAAATAAGAATAAAATATATTAGTTCTTAAAATTAAGAAATCATTATATTTATTAAACATAATCCATATTTATTAAATATTGTTAATTGAATAACAAACATATGGTATATTTAGGGTTTAAATCTTGTTCATAAAAGAGATTTCAATCACCAGGCTTAGCTTCATCACAATCTATATTTTTAATTTAAACAAGATTATTTTATGAAAAATATTGTTGTAATATATATATATATATATATATATATATATATATATATATAAAATATTAATATGATATACTGGCCAGTGGTTTTGGCACTTTATTTAAAGTAATAACTTCTGGCCTCTTTAGAAACATTCTTAAGAGAAATATGACAGATTTGAGTGGAAAGCACAGTCAATTTTATTTTAAAATTTTGTATATTATGAAGTTATTTGGCCCAAACTATATGTTTCCGTTAGTTAAGAAATGACAATTAATACATTCAGGAAATCAGCCTCAAAACTTGATTACGGGAGACCAAAATCAAATTAAACTAGATGAGCTGCCATTATTTGATTTTGAAAAGCTAGCAATTGCTACAAACAATTTTCACTTCGGTAATATGCTTGGCAAGGGAGGTTTTGGCCCGGTGTATAAGGTAATTTTGTCTTAAAGATGTTTATCATATTATATATATATATATATATATATATATATATATATATATATATATATATATATATATATTGCATTAATTATAATATTTTCATTATCTTAGGGACAATTGGAAGATGGTCAAGAAATTGCTGTAAAAAGACTTTCAAAAGCATCTGGGCAAGGATTAGAAGAATTCATGAATGAAGTAGTAGTGGTATCTAAACTTCAACACCGCAATCTTGTAAGACTTCTTGGTTGCTGCGTTGAACGAGACGAACAAATGTTGGTCTATGAATTTATGCCAAATAAAAGTTTGGATTCATTTCTCTTTGGTTAGTTCTTGCCTTACATACTAGTTATATTCAAAACTGTTAACTTACTCAGGAGTAGATTGAAATATATATTCATTTTGGGCAAAACTGAGGTGTTATATCTATTGATACTTTTAGTGTAGTACTTACAATATTAAAAACATTATTTCTAACAATTTTATATACGTTATTTTTTAATGGATAAACGGCCGTTATACTTGTTTTTTCATAAAAAAGAAAAATAGTGCCAAAAGTAGCTATAGAACAATACCTAAGTCTTACCCTTTTATTTTATGCCAATTAAGTTTAATAAAATTTTCATTTTAAGTGTCCCAATTAGGTTCGAGACATGCTACTTTTGTGATTGAAAAATTTATGTTGCTTTTTTTATTCAAGAATTTGTCATCTTTAATGTTTTTTAGATCCACTCCGAAGGAAAGCTGTAGACTGGAAAAAACGCTTCAACATAATTGAAGGAATAGCACGGGGTATACTTTATCTTCATAGAGACTCAAGGCTAAGGATTATACATAGAGATCTTAAAGCAAGTAACATCCTATTGGATGGTGAGATGAATCCAAAAATATCAGACTTTGGTTTAGCTAGAATTGTTAAATGTGATGATGATGAAGCTAACACAAGAAGGGTTGTTGGAACATAGTAAGTAGTCCTTTACCTTTGCACATGATTATCTTAAAATATTGAATGATTTTATTGTTACTTATAATATAGTTTCTAAATGAAGTGGTTATATGCCACCTGAATATGCAATGGAGGGGCTTTTCTCAGAAAAATCAGATGTTTATAGCTTTGGAGTTTTATTGCTAGAGATTGTGAGTGGACGAAGAAACACTAGCTTTTATAACCATGAGCAATCTCTTAGCCTTGTTGGATTTGTAAGTCTACATGTTCCATGTGCCCTCTTTATTTCAAGGAAAATCATTATTATTCTTAATTCTAACGAAAATTGTTGTTCTTTCAAGGCTTGGAAACTATGGAATGAAGGCAACGTTATGTCTTTAATAGATCCAGAGATATGGGATCCAATGTTCGAAAGTAGCATGTTGAGGTGCATCCACATAGGACTTTTATGTGTGGAAGAACTTACAAAAGAAAGACCAACAATATCCACTGTGGTTTTAATGCTCATAAGTGAGATTACACATCTTCCTTCTCCAAGACAAGTTGCATTTGTTCAAAAGCAAAATTGTCGAAGTTCAGAGTCTTCTCAGAAAAGTCAATCTAGTTCAAACAATAATGTAACTATAAGTGAAATCCAAGGCAGATAATAATATGGGATCAACATTGCTATAGTTAGAATTAATTCATCATGGTCAAGCTTTTTTTTCTTTATCATTGTCTATTTGAAAATTTGTCAATAGACAAACTTCAGTTTTATTATCAATCTTGGGTGAAATTCCTTCCTCTTTTGACTCTTAGTGTTTCTATTAGATTAAAACAATAATATAAGAAATACATTTAAAAGTAGAATAGTCAAATGCTGAAATCAATCCACATTAAGAGGGAATTGAAAATGACAATGGCTTCCACATAAAAATAAAAATTATAAAATTAGAATCATAACCATGCTGAAAAAAATTTATTATAGTCTTCTAATTTTAATTTAGGTATATCAAATATATATTTCTATTATAACTGTATTCGATCTTCTTAATAATCCATTAAAACCTTAGTTTCATTGCAGACGTAGGCATATTATGCATATCATTTCATCTTTTAATCTACATGAGAAACTTTGATTGCATCCATTCCTTGCATTTTTATTATAAATTTTCTTCCTTTTAGGAATATGCTACTCTCCTTTCGCTATGTTTTTAGAAATATAAAGAAAGAGCAAAGTTCAAAAATGGTAACAAAATTTAAGAAAGAAGATTGCAAGAAGAGATCACAACCTATCCCTAACATAAGACTTAAGAAGCGTTCACAAATGTGATTCTCTTCGATAGATCAACATTTATCTCTTGAACATCAAGCTCATGTGCGCGAAGACACATCTCTTCTTTACTTGTTTACAACTCCAAGATAAGTCTGAGTATATAAAGATCTCAATAGTCCTAATCTAATCCATGTGAAACTCTCTTCAGTTTGAAATATTAACAACAATTTATAGGGTTTTCCCTATGCTTTCCTTCCCATGAATTTGTTCTGAGATTTATTTACGATTATAAATAATTAAATTTAAATATCTTAGAATTTGGAATTTAATGTAATTTACACCTTACTATTGTGCTTTAATTTTTAATTCTTATTCTTGTGAATTCTTTTATATATATATATATATATATATAATTTTTAAATGCATATAAAATAATGTCTTGTGTTTTAGAAATAGTGTGCTTTATTTCGGGTAGTAGGAGATAGATTGAAATAAAAATTCTAACCTTGGTTATATTTTTCAAAATTAAACTTATGATCTTTATTGCAAAAGTAAATTTTTAACTCTTTTAAAAATAAATTAAATGCTTACAAAAATTTAAAGGGTTTGATTGTTACTAAACACGTTATTAGAATTATTAGAATTTAGAGAAGAACTAAGATAACTTACCTTCAAATTGTGAGAACTAATAGGAATGCATTTGATTAATATTTTAATTCATAAATAACAATAAACCTAAATTTTAAGAGTTTTTATATTTTTTTTTATATTCAATTTACTTGTTTAACTTGTAAACTAAAATTTCTAAAGAAAATTTAAACTATTGAGTTAAATATTTAAATTACAAACATTAATATTTAGAAACACATTTTTTATTAACATAATATTCTTAATTAAACGATAAATTCATACATTTATGATTTATTAAGATGTTAACTCTTTTGTTAAAGATTGTGTACTTGTTGATGTTAATAAATTTGATTAGATTAGGTATTATTTTTTTATTTCCTTTAATATCTTAGCTTTCACCTTGTAAGCACTCGATTATGTTCAAGATCTATCTTTAAAATTAATAAGTAAATAATAATAATTTAAATAATAAACACAAAAATAAATGAAGAAAAAACAGAAAATAGAAAAACAAAATAAATAAAAAAGATCAAAATGCATTAAAATAAAATGAGTAAATAACAAAAGAGACAAAAATAAAATACAAAAAGAAAAAGATTGGATTAAGAATAAAAATAGAAAAATAAAATAAAATAAGGAAAAAACAAAATAAAAATAAAACAAAAATAATAATATATAATAATAATAATAATAATAATAAATAGTAAGAAAAAATAGAAAATAAAAAAAAAAATAAAAACAGAAAATCAAAATAGAAAAAGTATATAAACATAAGAAAAAGAAGGAAATAAAGATAAATGCAAAATAGAAAGAAATAAAAAATAGAAAAAGAAAAGCGGGATAACTAAAATGAAAAAAAGATAAAACAAAAGGAAAGTTAGTTAGTTGGTTAATAGGGAAAAAAGAATTCAAATTGGTGCCTATAAAAAGGATTCTTCTTTGGCGCGAAAGTCTTTTTTTTTTTGGTTGGGAATTTTTGGGGGAGAAGCAGTACCTCTGGAGTTCTCTCTCTTTCGTTGGTCTCAAGGACGGAGCTCCAGGAATTTTTGCTGGCAATTGGAATTTCGGAGAGATTCTCTTAATCTCTTTTACTCTAGAGTTCCCACCTCCCATCCTCCTCTGAAGATAAAAGAAGAAGAAGAAGAACTTCAAAATTATCCTCCTTCGACAGGTTCTTTCCCACCTCTGTTCCTACAATTTAGTTTGAGATTTATTTTAATTAATTACATTTCTATTGAGATAAATTGCAAATAAGAGTGTTGTGTCGTGAAGAGACCTAGGGGAAATCACTAGTTATGTGATTTTGTTTGTGTCTAAATCTTGATCAAAAGCTTAGTCGAAGGATATGAAATTCGAAGAGAAAACTTATTGAATCATTGTGATCATATAATGGAGAAAACCATGATGAGAATGAGTTAATGCTGTTCCAAGAAAGACAGAGAATATCATTGAGAATACGACTTTATCGGGTGCTAGCTCTGTTTCTCTTGTGCATTTCTAGTTGTTTCTGATAAATTGTTGCTTTTAAGTCCCTTTTCATGAGTGAATACCTTGCATCCAAGGTTCAGTCTCTTAACTGAAAGTTTAATTGATGCTCTACCTTTAGTGCAAAAAGTTCATCGGGGGATTACATGAAGCTAGTCGGAATGGTTGAAAGTGAGTGAATTTGGGAATCAGTTTCATTTCCTTTAGACCAGAATTTGTCGCTGTGATGGTAGGATCACCAAATTCCATCCTGGTAGACTATTCAATGAATATGTGTACACAGAAACAGCTTTCACAAGCTCTTATGTTCGCCTGACCCCATTTGAAAAACGTCGACTTGCTGATTGGATAACCTATGGGCCATGCCTAGTGGGAATGGTGACAAAAATGATGCTAGAGTTCAACGACAAGTGGTTGGCCAATGTTTGATTATAGTAACCAGTTCACACATGGAGCAGAATGCATGGAGATCTCTTGAGATCGGATTATGCTTCGAATTGTCAACAAAAAAGAAAGACACTCTCCACGAATGTTGTGGATTTATGGAATGTTGATGCCACATCAAAGATGACAATGATGTTCATGTAAATATAGCCACATCGAGAGGAAGTTCAGCTAGTCATCGCTCAAAGCAACGGATACGCGTGCACGAGGTCTGGATTTGTTGAGTTCACGAGAGTGAAGGTGCTAATTCGGTGGAGACAGAATTGAGCACGTCCGTTGGGCCATGGTGCAACTATACGCCATATCAATCCCTGCATGGCAGATATGCGTGTTAGAAAGCTAGTATTTATGGTAAAAACGCATCCATGAATAGCTTCGTACATAGGAGGGTTCTTGATTCTTCAAAATTTGTAGTGATGACCATCCTTTTGTTAATATCGAATGAAAATTTCATGATCCTGGTGTGAGGTCTAAGTCTAAAATGCCGATTGGCACGAGTGGAAGTTGGCCTGCAAGACAAACCGGGATGCAGGCTGACATGCAGAATGATTTGGTCTCTTCCCAGCCATCGTCATCCCTAGTCAATTCGTCCAAACCAGCTACCAGATCAGAGAACAAATTTCTTCTCTGCACAGAGTTTGACCATCCTCGCCCGCAATTGCGAAAAACTTAATTCCAAGCTGCACCAGGTTCTGCCTCCTAGTTGAGGGGTATAATGCTGGGAATCAAGGGTGCTTTAACTCTGAGAATATCCTCAAAATTCTCCTATGGCTATTCTTTTGGCGAACAATGAATGAAACTGGGAAGTGGAGTTACAGGGTTGATTTATATCTCAAAAAAATCACAAGCATAAATTTGGAAAAAGGCTTCATAGAGGAAATTTTTGGCAGCTTCTCATATTCCTACACACTTGGCTTGTCTTCAAATCTGTTAGCAGGTTATACATTGTAGAGGATTTGGTTGGAGGACATATTCCAGCACCTAAAAGAGCTTGGTACCTGAGACAGTAGGCAAAGTTGCTTCAAAGCAAAGGCTGTGAAGCTTATGACCACGAGTCTGATTGTTTCAAATTTGAAAAACGAGGTTGTATTGCATATCCCTGATACAGTTGGAAGGCAAGGGCCAGGGTGCTTTTCCCTTGACGTACGTGCATGGCTTGGACCGCTTTTATTGCTTCGCAAATTTGTCTCCAATACACCTTAAACTGGTGGTGAGTAGTAAGACTAAACTGAAGGCTCCAGTTCAAATCCCGCGCACGACTTTTTCGTTTTGAAATTTCCTCCCATACCATCCAGCAAGCGTGGGCCACAAATCAGGAGGCCAAATTTCAATTCCTTTTTTGCCCCATATTTAATCAATGCCAATTTTTTTTTTATCAAGTTAATTTTATTTCAGGATTCAAATTAAATTTTTTCTCCTTCAACATTCAAATTAAACTCCTTTTTCTTCAAAATTCAAATTAAATTCTTTTTCCTTCAAATTCAAATTAAACTCCTTTTTCCTCAAAATTCAAATTAAATTCTTTTTCCTTCAAATTCAAATTAAACTCCTTTCTCTTCAAATTTAATTCAAATTCGATTCCGCAAGTTCAAACCAAATCCTTTTTCTTCAAATTCAAATCAAATTCAATTCCGCAAGTTCAAACCAAATTCTTTTTCTTCAAAATTCAAATTGAATTCCTTTTTCTTCAAAATTCAAATTGAATTCCTTTTTCTTCAAAGTTCAAACCAAATTCTTTTTCTTCAAAATTCAAACTAAATTCATTTTTCTTCAAAATTCAAATCAAATTCAATTCTTTCAAAATCAAATCAAGTTTAATTCTTTTTCTCAATTTTCAAATTCAATTTCATTTTGTTTCAAGTCAAGTTTAATTCTTCAAATCAATTTTAATTTTTTAAATCAAGTTCATAAACGCCCTCCAACAAAGTCCCACTTATGCAAAATTTCTAAAGGATATCTTTCTCGACAAAAGGAAGCTAGAAGAAGATAGGACAGTAGTATTTACTAAAGAATGCAGTGTCTTAATTCAAAATAAGTTACATGATAGAAAACATGAGTTTTGATAGGTCCATTTGTGATTTAGGAGCCACTGTGAGTTTGATGCCTTTATTCAAATGTCAAAAGTTAGATCTAGGATAATTAAAGTTTACTATAATATCTCTAAAATTGGTAGATAGGTCAGTTAAGTTTCTTCTAGGCATCTTAAAAGATATACCCATCAGAGTAGGAAATTTTTTCATTCTTAATGATTTTGTGCTTATAGAAATAGGGGAAGATGCTTAAATCCCCATTATTATGGGATACCATTTTTGGCTACAACTAGAGTTGTTATAGATGTGAAAAATAAGGACGTTTTTTAGTAGTCGGGAAAGAAAGATTTGACTTTACTTTATGAAATTCCATCAAATACCTTATTATTAAGAATATTAGTTGTAAGATTGATTTAACTGACAAGATGGTAAAATAAAATGTCCACACACATCTTATTAAGAATCCATTAAAAACCAGTTTGACTTGTGAAGATATAGATGAGATTAAAGATGCAACTCAAAAATATCTGGAAGTGTTGGAAGCTTCACCATATCTTGGACCATGCCCGATGAAGAAGTTGTTTTCCCCAAAGTAAGGAATAGAAGATGTTGAATGCAAGACTCTTAAGCTAGAACTCAAACCTTTTCTTCCCATTTTGTGGTATAAATTTTTAGGCTCTAACTTAACTTATCCAATCATTTTCAATGCTAGTATGAAAAGGAAGAAATTGAAGAGTTGTTGAAATAACTCAGTTTGCATAGAGGAGACATAGGATATTCCGTGGATGATATAAAAGGCATCTCCTTTTTTATTTGCATGTATAAAAAATCCTCCTAAAAAACAAGCCTAAACCTTATGTGGAACAGTAGAAAATAATAAATCCTAATATGAAGGAGTTTGTAAAGAAGGAAGTTCTAAAGTTACTAGATGCAGGGGTCATCTACCTAGTATCTGATAGTGAATGGCTAAGTGAAGTTTAGAGAGTCCTTAAGGAAAGAAGGATGACGGTAGTAAGAAATAAGAATTATAAATTAATTTCAACCTGAACTACCATACGATGGATGTGTGTAGACTATAGGAAGTTAAATAAAACCACAAAAAAGGATAAATTTCCTAGATGGATGCTTCAGTTTTCATTAAATCCCCATATGTCCTAATGACCAAGAAAAAACCATTTTCACCTATCCGTATGGGACCTTTGCTTGTAGGAAAATTCCCTTTCGTTTATGTAACATCCTTGTAACTTTCCAAAGATGTATGCAATATATATTTTCTAATTTTATTAAAAAGATCACGAAAATATTCAAGGATAATTTTTGTTTATGGATTAGACTTTGATAATTTCCTTATTAATCTCCCTAGAGTGTTATATCATTATGAAGAAACAAATTTTGTCCTTTATTGAGAGAAATGTCATTCTATGGTAAAGAAAGGTGTTATGTTGGGACACTTATTTTTGAAAAGGACATAAAGGTATATAGAGCTAAGATCAAAGTCATAGAAAAATTCCCCTAATCATGTTGCAATCAAGTATCTTTTCAATAAAAAGGATGCAAAACCCACATTCATCTGATGGATTCTCCTCCTCTAAGAATTTGACTTGGAAATTAAGGAAAAGAAAGGTATAGAGAATCTAGTAGAAAACCACTTGTCAAGATTATAAATAGAAGAATAAGGAAGCAAAGGTAAAGTCCCCACAGATGACTCATTTCCTAACAAGCACTTATTAGCTTTGACGAGTATACGGACCCTATGGTATGCTGATCTTGTTAATTATCTTGTTTGTGAAATTTCACTCCTTGACCTTTCTTTCCAATAAAGAAAAAAGTTTCTTGTAGATATCAAATATTACTTTTAGGATGAGTTTTTCCTCTAAAAATGTTATGCTACTAAAGATGAATACTAAAAGAAGAGATTGAAATCATTTTGAGGTACTATCACCCATCAACATATGGGGTCATGCAAGTACCTCAAGAGCAATAGTTAAGGTCCTGCAAGTTGGTTTCTACTAGCCGAACCTCTTCAAGGATGGTAGAAGGTTTGTTTTAGCTTATGATGGTTGTTAGAGAATAGGTAATATCTCTAAGAGGTTTAAAATGCCTTAAAACCCTATTTTAAAAAATCAAAATTTTGACTGTTGGGGTATAGATTATAGGGGATCATTCTCCTATCATGTAGAAATGAATATATTCTAATTTCTATAAACTATGTCTCTAAGTGGATATAAGTCATCCCATCCCCTTCTAGTGATGCTAAGATTATGATAAAACTATTTAAGAGGGTGATCTTCGTCAGGTTTAGGGTACTTAGAGTTGTGATAAGTAATACAGGTTGCATTTTTATTGAAAATATTCAAAAACCCTCTTTGAAATTATGATGTCACTCATAAGGTTGCATCACATCATCACCCATAAATTAGTGACCAAGTTGAGGTATCAAATCAAGAAAAAAACAATATTTTAGAAAATTTTGTTTCAAAAACTTGAAAGGATTGGTCTTTGAAACTAGATGACACTTTGTGGGCATAGAAAATAGCATACAAAACCCTAATAAGCATGATCCATTTTAGACTTTTTTATGGAAAATATTGTCATTTACTTTTTGAATTAGAGCATAAAGTATTTTAAGTTATAAAGACACTAAACTTTGACATGCAAGATAGAGTGCTAATAGGAAATTACAAAAAAATAAGCTCAAGGAGATCTGATTGGATGCTTATGAAAATGTAGTGATATATAAGGATAAAACCGAGAGATGGCATGACCAACATATCACTAGAAGGGCCTTTAAAAGAGGAGACTTGGTGCTCTTATTTAAATTAGGATTGAAACTACTTCCTAGAAAATTAAGGTCAAGGTGCTTAGGATCATTCAAGGTAAGATAATCATACCATATGGGGCTATGGAGATCTAGAGTGAAAATTTGACCCCATTCAAAGTTAATAAGAAAAGGTTAAAGCATTACATTCTTGGAAAACCACTTGAAAGATGAGGCACCTTATGTCATTCACAAATCCTGAGCATCACTAAAGGCAATCCAGCACAGTCAAGATAGTGACTTTAAACAAGCATTCTTAGGTGGCAATCGAATAATTCTTTTAATTTACCTTAATGTCATTCATATTTACTCTAAAATATAAAATATATTTTGTTTATCTTTTAATTCCTATTCCTCTCCTTATATGTGTAAAAAAGGAGGCATATAAAATAGAGTCAAAGAAGAATGAAGGACATTTAGTGACCAATAAAAAAGTTGTTAAAAATTATGATCAATAGAGAAAACTATGCTTTGACCATGGAGATGACCATGATTATGGTTAGCACTAGAATAAGAACCTTTAAAAGTGAAGTATCGGAAAACAAACCATGACCTAACCATGATGGTGGCCACAGTCATGGTTCGTATCTATATATAAAGAGGAGGGCTTAATAAAACAAACCATAAACTGACCAAAAAGAAAACCATGCCCATCACTACAACAAAATTAATCTATTACAGAACATAATTTAAATCACTTTATAAATAAAATATTTTAAAAAATATATAAATTATCTTTTAAAATATTTATAAAAAGAATGATGTAAAATAAAATAATTATTACAATATTTTAAATTTAAATGCGTTAAATTATCTTATAAAAAATAATATAGAATATTTTAAAATATTTCTAAGAATTAATATAAAATAAAATAATTACAAATAATTTTAAATTTAAATATTAGTATGAAAAGTAAATAAATAAAATATAATTTTAAATATTTTATAGCATTTTAAATAATAGATATTTTAAAATAATTTAATATTTATTAAAAAAATATTTTTACAGCATTTTTGATAAATAAGTGCTTGAAACAATTTTATTTTAAAATTGTTTGCATTCTCATACGCACAATCTTTTCGTCTCTTAACATTTTTCAGCATCCCAATTCAACTATTTTCTTCATTTTCTCACACCCATACTTAAAGTTTCATCCATTTCCTATAACCTCACCATCTCTATTCATTTTTTTGGCTTGGAGTTGCAAATTCACCATCTCTATTCTAGTGACCTCACCTTTTCTTTCCCAAAATGCTTCATATTATTTTCATTTAAGCTTATTTATGTTAAATTGATTCTTGTTTGCTTGATTCTAAATTGATATTAAATGGTATTTGTGCTTTATTGCAAATGCACAAGTAGAGGCCTCTCACCTCAGATGACCGAACAAAAGGAATGTTGATTCATCCAATCATTACATTTATCTTTCTCTTTCCTAACTGTAACACCCTAAAAATGAAGTTAACTTTTATGCTTAAGTTGTACATACAGTTTCATTATTAGACTATTACTTCATGATGTAGAATCCTTATAAAATTACTATTAGTAAAAATATGGTAATTTTTTTAAAATATTTTAATTAAAAATTCAAGCCTTGTCGGAATAACTATTGTATCAAAAAATAAATAAGCAAACATCCTTGTTCAAGTTTAATTAATATATTGTCTATGTTGTTTTTTTCGTTTTATTGAACAAAAATACAACTTATCACAAATAAAAACATGCGGGAAGTCATGGAAAATTTATAGTTTTACAGTCCATATTTATACATACTTAGTTCAGACAAGTTAATAAGAGGTATCTATGCCTTTACACACCTAAATACATGAACAATTACTACTACTATGTATACATCATATATACTATGATGCAAAACTACATACTAATTAATTAAAAAATAGTCATCCAACTATATTACAAAATATACATTATAGGTATGACTTCAAACATCTTTCTCAAAAATAGCCATGCAAATGCTCTAGGGACAGGAGTTATAATGCTCCAACCAAAAAATTTTATCCAAAGCAATGAAAGTTCCATATGCCATCTCTTGGAATGCTTGGAATGGATATGGCCTAGGGAATGGAGAATTATCTTTTGACGACCAGACATGAGAAGTACTATTGTAATGAGATGGTATCTATAAGCCGTTTTCCCTTCAGATGAGGACGAATTTATTATGCATACAGGTAGAGGCACCTAGTAGCCATATGGTGGTGGAAACACCACATTAGGATGGAAAGCTTCAAGAGAAATTAAAAAATTTGTGGCTGATAAGTTTGGGCTCATAATGGTAGATATGAATAAGTGGCCCAAAGATAAATACACTCACACGTTGGCCTGAGTAGTAATGACCAATCTATGGATGTTTGCTGACCAATTAATGTTATTGAGCTCCATGAAGACCACTGTTGTCATGAATGATACTTGGAGCGTCTGGGAAGAAAATGGTGGGAGAGGGGTGAGAAACTAAGTTTCTTAGTTGGATTCTACTTTAGCGCTAGTTACCACACTTTCAACTTATCCACTTCAGTTTATTAGAAAACATGATATGCATACAAGTTCATTTTTAATTTTAGAAAACTTGAATTGAAGTGAATTTCTTTTACATAAAGAAGAACTAGTTTCTAATTAATTCTACAAGTTACATAGTCTAAATTACATAAGTCTCATATATCTTTAAATTCACACCACAGATATCATTTGACTATTATTTCATTCATGCCTAAGCATAATTCTTCTCATTTCTTTATCACTGTCTTAGTGATAATATAAGACATAGGCATATAATACTACTTACTCTACCTTCTATTCTTAGACATGAGTTCATTCCTTGATGATCGTCACCATCATAAACATTGAAGACTTAATGTTTCATAATAAAAGGATTTTTGGAGAACCCTTTTGTCCCCATCTTAGAAGGATCTTTCGCCTTTTGAATATGCACAAGGAACATTAAGAGTAGTTTAAATTTTCATATAAATTCTTTCTTTAGTGATCCCTTAGTTAATTAGGTTCCTTTTAAAAGCTTCTAGATAACATGCATGCTCAAACAATCCAACTAATATGTCATGCACTTATAGTCTTTATTTTCAAACTACTTTTACATTATCATCCACACATGAGCATCATGTAGAACTTCACTTTCTAAACAATCAAAAGTATTATCCATACACTTTATATTCATCTTTGTGTACTCATAAGGCAATATAACAAGTTAGCATGATATTTCCATATTAGAAACTAATCTTGTAATCAAGAATTCCTTAATTAAGCTTGATATTACTTTCTTGGACAACATGTAAGCTTCCTCCAAGATCTTGTTCATTTTTCCTTATTCATAAGATTTATGATAAATCTCTCATAGGATCCTAGTTCACTCATCCTTCCAGGTTACCTATCAACCTTTCCTTTTCTCAAAGATTAAGTTCTTCTTAAGGTTTTTAGTGTAAGGTTATGAAATGCTGAATTTTCTAGTCTAGTTGGTCCAATGACCTATTTGGTTACTTACTCTTTGTGTTTATTAATTTGAATATTTTATGCACAACTTATTTAATTCAAGTTTAAATGTTAGAAGTTTTGTGCTTTTTGACTAATAACTTGGCTAATTAAGTTCAACCCTCTAATGAACCTTCTTACTTGTCTCCTTGCTTATGAATTTAAAATTTCTTATTCATGTCTTATTTAATTATTCGTGAACATTCAAATTAGCCTACTTTTCATAATTATTTCCTTGTTGACCGAATCTACATCCCTTAGTCCTAAGATATTTTGGTTTAATTTTTCTTCCCTTAAAAGGTGTTTTGCACTAGTTGGGACTTAAGCTATTAGTTCACACCAACCTTAAAAATTTTATTTCTTTTCCTCTTTTCTTTGTGAATGTGGCCTAATGCGCCTTTCCTCCTTATACTCCATATTTAATTTCTAATCGTGACCTTAAACATATTTAGGTTCATTCTTAAGTTCTAACATGATTTTAACGTATTTTTACCACTTGTAATCAACATGGCCCGACTTTCAAGTCTTTACCAAATTCATGATTTCTTTCTTATACTTGATTATACTTCTCTTTACACCTTAATTAAAATTTTAAACCCAAGTTTCCTTATTTATGTCTAAGATGGCTGAATGCTCTAGGTGACCAAAACAAGGGTCCTTTTTCTTTATTTCTTTCCACTTGACCTTTGTGTCATGAAGTCTAGCATTGGGTACATCATTTCTTCTTAGATTCAATCATGATTTTTTCTTACTCCACAACTTTGGTCGTGGCCAGGGATGGTCTTAAGTGACTTGTGTGAACACCAAATTATGTTTGAGGATTCAAAGTCTAAAATAAATTATGATTTAGTCTAAAATGGTTCAAACAAATCAAAATAAAAAAAATGAAACAAAAGAAAAATATAAAAGTAGAGATATAAAATAAAAAGAAATATAGAAAAGTAATAATGAAAATAGAAAATAAATAAATAAATAAGAAAAAGAAAAAAAAAAGAAATTGTTAGTTAGGAAGTAGTTAAGAAGTTAGTTAGATTAGTTAATGTTGGTTAATAATTAGTTAGAAAAAAGGAAAAATAGAAAAAGAAAGAAATTAAAAAAGAGAAAAAGGAAGGTAATAAAAAGAGTAAAAATAATAACAAAAATAAAAAGAAGGAAAATAAAAAATAAAAATAAAAAGTTGAATAATAATAAGACAAAATAAATAAATAGTAATGAAAAAAATAAAGAAACAAAAACAAAAAAAAGAAAAACGGAATTTTTTAGTTAAGTTAGTTAATGGATGGTTAGAAAAATAAAAAGAAAAAATGGAAATAGAAAGAAGGAGGAGGATTAGTTGACGGGAGGTTGTTAAAAAAGAAAAGAAAATGCAAACAAAAAGGGTCCAGTTGTTTTTGCCTTACCTGTCTTAACAGGTATTTTCATTTTTGTTTGTTTGCCTTAATAGGCTGTTTCTGCATTACCTGTCTTAACAAGTATTTTTTTTCATTTCTGTTTGCATGCCTTAACAGGCCATTTTTACATTACCTGTCTTAACAAGTCTCTTTTCATTTCATTTTTGCTTTACCTGTCTTAACATGTCTCTTTTCATTTCATTTGTTACCTTACCTGTCTTAACAGGTGTCTTTTATGTTTTTCCTGTCTTAATAGGTCATTTTCATTCTACTTTTCCTGTCTTAAGAGGCTTGCATTCTTCCTATCAATAATAGGACCTCATCATTTGCATTTTTTCTGGCAACCGTAGGAGCTCATTTACATTCTTCATAGCAACATCAGGACCCCTTCATTTACATCCTTCCTGGCAACAGCAAGAATTCTTCTAGGCAACAGCAGGACCTCATTTGCATTTTTCCTAGCAACAGTAGGATCTCATTTTCATTTTCCTGGCAATAGCAGGACCTCATTTGCATTTTCCTGGCATCAGCAGGACCTCATTTTGCATTATTCCCGGCAACAGCGGGACCTCATTTGCATTTTCTTGTCAACAACAAGACATCAAACATGTTTAAATTCTGTCTGATTATCTTAACATGCTTGCATTTTTCCTAGCAACAGCAGGACACCATTTTCATTTTACTATCAACAATAGGACATCAAGCATGTTTAAATTCTATTTTCCTGTCTTAGCAGGCTTTCATTTTTCCTGGCAACAACAGGACACCATTTTCATTTTTCCTGTCAACAACAGGACATCAAGCACGTTTAATTTCTTGCATTTTTTTCGGCAACAGCGGGACCTCATTTGCATTATTCTCGGCAACAGCAGGACCTCATTTGCATTATTTCTGGCAACAACAGGACCTCATATGCATTCTTCCGGTCAACAACAGGACATCAAGCATGTTTAAATTCTGTCCGCCTATCTTAACAGGCTTGCATTTTTCTTGGCAACAGTGGGACCTCATTTGCATTATTCCCGGCAACAGCGGGACCTCATTTGCACTTTTCCCATCAACAACAGGATATCAAACATGCTTAAAAATTGCCCACCTGTCTTAATAGGCTTGCATTTTTTTCGGCAATAGCGGGACCTCATTTACGTTATTCCCGGCAACAGCGGGATATCATTTGCATTTTTCCTGTCAACAGCAGGACCCCAACATGTTTAATTTCTTGCATTGTTCCTAGCGACAACAGGACATCATTTGCATTTTTCCTGTCAACAAGAGGATCCAAACATGTTTAATTTCTTGCATTGCTCCTGGCAATAGCAGGATCTCATTTGCATTATTTTCGGCAACAACAGGACATCATTTGCGTTTTCCCTGTCAACAATAGGACTCCAGCACGTTTAATTTCTTACATTATTCCTGACTACGGCAGAATCTCATTTTCATTTTTTCTGGCAACAACAGGATCTCATTTTCATTATTTCCGGCAACAGCGAGACCTCATTTGCATCCTAGCCTATACAGGCCCCAACACATTTATTTTTCTGCATCGTGGCCTATACATGCTTCAGCACGTTTATTTTTCTGTATCCTGGCCTATACAGGCCCTAGCACGTTTATTTTTCTGCATCCTAGCCTATACAGGCCCCAACATGTTTATTTTTTTGCATATTGGCCTATACAAGTCCCAACACGTTTAATTTTCTGCATCCTGACCTATACAGGTCCCAACACATTTAAAATTTCTACATCCTTGCCTGTCGTAACAGGCTATCTTTTTCTATTTCACTTTTCTTGTCTTGACAGGCCATTTTTTTCCATTCCTAGTTTAACAGATCCTTTTCATTCCATTCTTGTCTTAGCAGGTCTCTTCCAGTTCACTTTGCCTGTCTTAACAGGCCATTCTTTTTCATTCTATTAGCCTAACTAGGTTCTGCATTTCAATTTATGCGTTCTGGCCTACCATGGTAGGCTCTGCATATTTAAACCCCGTCAACTCATTACACAAGGCTTGCAAAGTTCATTTAAAGTCAACAGTTAAACTGCCATCCTCCAATCTATCATGACCACAGTTTCTACCAAACTTTGGGCCTCCTACGTGCTCTTGAAGCATCATCCCACTCCCATATCTTCCTGACATCTCCAAACCTTCCCCCAGACATAATTATGTTCATGTCTTTACTCATTTCCTACCATGATAATGTAGAAATTTTTCTATGATTATCTGGTAAGAAAATGAGTAAAGAGGGGCAAATTGTGAACACCAAATTATGTCCAAGGATTCAAAGTCCAAAATAAATTATGATTTAGTCTAAAATGGTTCAAAAAAATTAAAATAAAAGAATGAAACAAAAGAAAAATATAAAAGTAGAGATATAAAATAAAAGTAATATAGAAAAGTAATAATGAAAATAATAATAAATAAATAAGCAAGAAAAAGAAAAATCGAAAAAAAGAGAAGAAAAACAAATTGTTAGTTAGGAATTTAGTTAGGAAGTAGTTAAGAACTTAGCTAGAGTAGTTAAAGTTGGTTAATAATAGTTAAAAAAAAGAAAAAAATAAAAAAGAAAGAAATTAAAAAAGAGAAAAAAGGAAGATAATAAAAAGAGTAAAAATAATAACAAAAATAAAAAGAAGGAAAAGAAAAAATAATAAAGAAAGATGAATAATAATAAAGAAAAATAAAAAATAAATAGTAATGAAAAAATAAAATGAAAAAAAAACATAAAGAAATAGACAAAAAAAAAGAAGGGAATTTTTTAGTTAAGTTAATTAATAGGTGGCTAGAAAAATAAAAATAAAAATGAAAATAGAAAGAAGAAGGAGGATTAGTTGGCGGGAGGTTGTTAAAAAAGTAAAGAAAATGCAAACAGAAAGGGTCCACTTTTTTTTGAACTAGTTTTTAGGAGAAATTTTTAGGGGGAAGCTCTCATTGGAATTGAGGAGGGTTTTAGGGAGAAAAGGAATTTCCAGAATCAGAAAAGGCGAAAACAGTGAAGCGAAGTTCACCATTCTCAAACGATCTTGAAGCTACCTTTTGTCTTCTATCAGATTGGCAAAGCGGAGAACACACCATGGAAGTTCACATAACATAGCATCCAACTGTAAAATCTCAAGGTAAACTCTCGAATGTCTCAATTTACTTCTCAATTTGAACTTAAATTTCTTAAATTAAAAGGATTCTCAAACTATGATGTAAATTCTGCATGCATTTATTCGTCTCGGTTCATACCTCTATTTTTTATTAGAATTTAAGATTCATTATAATATGCTTCAAAATTTCTGTGCTCCGAAATGGTGTCATGGCTTCATATCCATGGCCTCAACCTGAAAGGCTATATCTATAAGATAACCGCTAAAGTATTGTATAGAATATCAACCAGTGCTTGATCGGATAATTGGAAGAATAGCTTAGTTCATTTCCTCCCTGAGGTTCCATGACGGAGTTTTATTTCTCTTTGAGATTCTGCGACCAAAGATCCATACAGAGGCTAGTAGATAAATATCAGATCATTACAGTGGGTTAAAGGAGTCCTATTCTTGGTTATGTGACTTTAATTCTGTTTTCATTTGATCCGAATCATTGCATGAATGGTCAAGAAACTTGCTTCGGTCCTTATGGTGGATTTTGGAGCATAACTTGATGTAATTCCTATTCCAACAATTGTCACCAGTTCTGCGATATTGGATGTAGAGAGATTTTTTGGCTATTATTAAATATGTGTAGTAGATCTGAATTACAACGTTTTTCTAAATTCATTACTATATGTTGGTTATTTCTCCTGAAACTTAAACTTATAAAGGAGGCACCGCTACCCAATGAGGTTGAAGACCTAACCTTGATACATTCGGCATCCTCTTAATAATGCTAAAAGACAAATGCAAAAGTTGACCAATTGGTGTTCAGGTTTAAATGATGCAGAGCCCATCAGTGTTTTAAATCATGTCTTTGTACTGAGAAGAAACATAAGAGAATGCATTCTTGGCAACTTTAAAAGGAGTAGGCTCAAGGTTCTGAAAACTGAAAACGGACTCCAACGACCCACCGCTCTGGGATTTTTTTCTTTCACTTTTGAAATCATAAGATCTTGGGTTCCCTCCGAGTCAGCGCTAGAAAGATCCTGAAAAGAGAGAGTGCTCCCTGGCAAGTTCTTGAAACAGGGAAAGAGGCATTTAATTTCCACTAGTTCTTGGCAAGATTTTAGAATGCTTGATACTGCTCAACATAACATGCACGCCACGGTTGGTCTATTGCCATTGGCTTGGATACTACGAAATCCTTTTGTCATATGTGTAAGTTTATACTGCAATTGATATGTTGAGGTGAATGTATTGAGAAGGGGAGGTGGTGGAACATTGATGAGGTCGTGCAGGGAATAATATAGCATTCCTCAGTAGTTAAGATTTTCTTTGCTCACAAGAACCAAATGTGCTATACTTTTGATCTCCAAGAAAATTCAAGCTTCACAGCAGAATCTATTTTCTTTCCTTTGTTTTTCTAGTTCGGTCAAATCATTGAAAGGGTTTGTTTTGATGCTCGATTAGTAGCACGCATACGATCATATCATCAAGGTTTCATGCTATCACTCAAGAATATCAGTAACTTACGATTGATGCTGAAGCCTTGCCTAACTTGTCTATTTGTTAAAGAGGCACAAGACCAGTGGTTTTTCTCAGCCACATATCGATCTTCTAAGGAGAATAGCTAATGCGATAACCGAGCTTGCCCACGAAATACTAGCATCAAGACACTTGGAGGATGGTATTCCTTTTCTTGTTGGATGGCTTGAATTCAATGACACAAAGGTACAGAGGGTAGCCAAGGGACACTTTGATGCTGGGAATCAATTAATTGAATCTTGGAACAAAGAGCTAAGGTCTTGTGCATGTGAATCCTATGTTCAAAAGCCAAGAAGAAATATTTCAAGTTCTGTAATTGACTCTAGTGCCTATTCTGCCATCAGTTTCTCTTCGAAGGCTTATAGGAATCAAATATACTCCTTCTAGCCACGTCCTTCTGAGCGTCATGTTCCCTCATTTATGGACAAGCTCGACTATCAAGCGAAATTATTATGGGTTTCATGGGGAGACCACATGGTGCCCTTGAATAGGCTCCAGCAAGCTAATATGTCTTGGAAAACAATTCTAAGAATCCATTTCCCTTTGCTTCATCTGAAATTCATGACAAGAAAGCTCTCAAGTTATCAAGTCTTTCGGAAGTCAGCTCATCATTACATGAACAGCACTCATTTGCTAGCGGTATTGATGCCATGCGTGTCCCAGCAAACTTCTCAAGTGGTTTAGCATTGGCCAAATCTGGAATCATGCATTTCATGCACCTGAAATGTTGATATATTAGGAGCTTTAGTATCATCTCTTATGATATATGATAATAAGGCAGGACCCTACCAGAATAGCAGATTCTTTGAAGTGCAAGGCAATTGTATAGAAAGCGCTCTCGATACTGAGCAAAGTGAAAGTAGCCACTTGGTCGGACAACTCACTTCCATAGCAATGGCCATCTCCCTATTCCTATTCCCATGCCTTATCAAATATCCCCTTCTTTTCATATTTGGGTGAGGAATATGGCAAACAACAATGATAGCAACCTGACCAAGGAGGAAGAGGTGACCCCATGCATGTAGGTCTTCAACAAGCAGACTCCATGCAAAAAAGGGAATGAAATCCAAATAAGCGTAGGGCCCATCAATAAGTTTTTTCCAGAATAAAATAAATCCCATCTAGTCCTCATGAAAATCATAAGCATGCCTTAAATTTGATGATAAAGGTGAGGAGTACTTGTTGATTGACCAATAAGTTCCCGTTGTCACTAAGCCATTGTAGTTTGTATGACTTAGGATGAGGGTTGTTACTAGCCTAGTGCTAGCCAAATTTGCATAGCTCCATCAATAATTAAGGAGCAGGTATGCCCCTTTATTAAACATCTTGCATGGAAGATATTCTTCCTTTGTGTTTCTTCATCCCCTTAACTATACTCCTTAGCAACCTCTTAACCACTAAAAGATCACCCTCCTAGGCATACTCAAGAACTTTACTATCAGATGAGGATGGAGATGAACTAGAGTTATTGGATTCTAGGAATGAATAGTTACCATTATTCTTAAGGATCATGGTTTTCATATTTGATCATTGGGAAACATATGCCCCCTACCTAGACACTTGAACATTTTTTACTAAAGACTCTTTGTTAAAGGGAAAGTTTGGAGTCTTGCCCTTAGACTCTTTGGCCTCTTTGAACTACCTAGGTTTAAAACTAGTCTTTGGATCCCTTTTTCTATTTTTCCAAGTGTCTTGTATAGATGATTTATATGCAGTAAATTGATGGATTTCTAGCACATCTCTTATTTTATGCCTAAGCCTATCTAAGAATCGAGTCGTGGTGGCTTCCTTACTCTCTTTCAAGTTTTCCCTAATCTCTGCTAGCTTTATATTTTTATAATATTCATCTACATTGTTTAAATCTTAAGTGAGAGCCTTTGTAACTTATTCTAGACCTCTCTTAAATAATGGGAAGGTACATATCTTGTCCTCATTATATGTTTTATTTCCTCTTATTCACTTAAGGGTTTATACCTTTCCTTATTAAGCATATCCTACCATATATATAGGGTCTAATCATTCCCTAGGATAGTTCATAACATGATTACTCTAAATAGCACCCTAAGGCATGATCATGCTCCTGTGTATCCACACGACCTGGATTTACACACTTCATAAACGCAATAGAAACCTTGCTATTTTATTTTATACTTCTTGTGATTATAGGTTTTTAGTACTTATAGGCTCTTATTTCTAACTCTTTTCAACTACATGTTGTTTGGAAAATTCAAGAGGTTTATATTTGATTTGGGTATTATCTTGTTTTCAATCATTAATAATATATCCTTTACTTATTATGTCCATATCTTACATATCATGATGAGCATACACATTTGAGGGTGAATGTTATAAGCAGGGGAGATGATGTGGAGGTCCTAGCTACAACGAAAAAGGCCAACTACAGAGACCTATTGGGCCCATCACCAGAGTTAGAGCCAAGAAGTTGTAAAAGGAGGTCGAAATCTTTTTGGGCCTTCAGGAGGAGCCTCTTCAGTCCTAACACACTTCTCTCATGCTCTTTATACTTTATAATAGGATTTAGATTTTCTTATATCTTAAGTTCTAGTAGGCCTAAATATGTATAGGATTGGGGCCTATTTTCTTTATATTTTAGCTTAGGCTATTGCGCCCTTGCTCTGTCCCAACTTGTGGTTACATAGATGGAGGAAGCCAAGCATCATATTAATCTTGTAATTCAGGCCCAAACCACACCATGGAGGCACTTCCAAAGCTGCATGGACCTTCCTAACTTATGTTCCCACCATTAGCCTATAAATAAGCCACCTTATGTGTAATAGAAACACTTTTGAGTCATTGAGTAAATTTTAGATTTCAGAGCAAATTTTCTATCTTTTCTTCTTTCCCTTTCTTTGCTAGAAAGTAGGAACCTTCCTTTCTTTTCCCTCCAAGATGGTAGAGAAAGAGCTTATTTCCTCCAAGAGCGATACTCCAACCTTATCCTTCAATGCTTCTCCACTTCTCCATCTCCAAACACCACAAAGCATACCTTAATTGATTCAGATCTTCATTTGCCATGGACAGCTGCATCACCAATAGGTACTCATTGTTATTCAATTTTATAAAGATAACTTTTGTTCCCCTTATCCCCAATGAGATTTGTAAGGATCAAATGCATATGAGCAAGAAGAATGTTGAAGAGAGGAAGGAACTAAATGCAAAAAATCCTAAGGGTCCTAAAATGGAGATCTCTACCCTCGGATCATTTTAGTAGAACCAAGGATAGTGAAGCAAGACTTAGTGGCTAGGAAGATCATCTACCTAGTATTTCCTAAATAGAAAATCTTGCTTCAAGAGGTAGAATCTATCCTTAGGGTCATCCAACCACTCTTAGATGAATTTAGAAACATCTTCCTAAAGGAGATGTGAGTAGAGCTTCTTCCTTGAAAGGCATAGAGCACCAAATAGATCTGATATCAGGTGTCTCTTTTCCTAATAGGTTAGCCTATAGGAGTAACCCTAAAGAGACTAGAGATCCAAAAGTAAGGGAACTTTTAACTAAGGGGCAGGTGAGGGAAAGCCTCGACCCTTATTTTATGCCTGTGCTTCTTATCCTAAAAGAAGGATGGTAGCTGGAGAATATGTGTTGATTGCAGGACCATCAACCATATCACCATTGGGTATAGCTTCCCTATACCTAGGTTAGATGACCTCCTAGAAGATCTCCTTGGGTCATGCATCTTTTCAAAGATTATGCTTAGAAGTGGCTATCACCAAGTTTGGATTGTATGAATGGTTAGTTATGCCTTTTGGGCTAACCAATGCTCCTAACATGTTCATGAGACTCGTGAACCATGTGCTATGAAACTTAATAAGAAACTATGTAGTAGTATACTTCGATGATATCTTGGTATAGTCTAAAACCCAAGATGAGCATATTGGGCATGTTAGGTAATTCTCTTGGTCCTAAGGGAAGAAAAACTACTTGAAAATCCAAATAAATATCCCTTTTGCTTGGACCATGTGGTCTTCCTACGCTCTATCATTGGTAAACATGGTGTCAAAGTTAACCAAGAAAAGGTCATGGCCATCATGAACAACCAACGCCTCAAAATACTGGAGAAGTTAGGAGCTTTCATAGACAGGAAAGATTCTATATGTGGTTTGTTAAAGATTTTATCATCATTTCAACTTCACCTAACAAACTTGTAAAGAAAAATACCAATTTTTTTTGGGGAGATAAATAATAGAAAGTATTTAACATTATGAAGCAAAGGCTCATTGAGGTATCAGTTCTTGCTTTATTAAATTTTGAAAAATCTTTGAACTGGAATGTGATGCCTTAAACATAGACATAGGAGAAATCCTTCTCTAAGAAGGACATCCCATTGCATACTTCAATGAGAAATTGAAAGGGGTGCTTTTAATTACTCTATATATGATAAAGAGCTTTATGCTCTTACAAGGACCCTACAAACTTGGCACCACTACTTCTTGTTGAAAGAGTTTGTAATTCACGGTGATCATGAATAACTGAAGTACATCAAGGCCCAAGGTAAACTTAACAATAGACATGCCAAGTAGGTATAGTTTCTTGAACAGTTCCTTTGTGTTATCAAACATAAGAAAGAGAAAGTAATAAGGTAGTACATGCCTTCACTAGTAGGCATACTCTTCTAACCTCCCTAAGTGCCAAACTACTAGGGTTTGAGAACTTTCAAGAATTATGCGTAGATGATGTAGAGCTACAAAGACTGTGAGCATAAAACATGTAATGAATATTTTAGGCACCAAGGACTATCATTTAAACACAACCATGTATGTGTGCCTAAATGTTCCATGAGACATCTTTTCCTTAAAGAGTCACCTGAAAGGGGTTTAATGAGGCACTTTGGAACCTAGAAAACCTTGGCCATCCTTAAAGAAAACTTATTTTGGCCACATATGAATAAAGTAATCCAAAGATATTACTAGAGGTGCATTATCTACAAGCAGGCTAAGTCTACCACTAAGCCCCATATCTTGTATACCCCTTACCTATCCTTGATTTCCCTTTGGTAGACATTAGTATGGACTTTATCTTTAGGCTACCCAGACCCAAAAAAGGAATGGATTTTGTCCTTGTGATGGTGGATCACTTCAAAAGATGGCCTATTTCATTTCCTTCCACAAAGTAGATGATGCCAGTTTGGTGGCCAAACTCTTCTTTAAGAAAGTTGTTAGGTGCATGACATCTCTAGGAGTATAGTATCCAATAGAGACACTAAGTTTCTCAACCACTTTTGGCATAACCTTTAAGGTATATTGGGAAATAAACTCCTATTCTTTACCACTTACCATCCCTAGACTAGTGCCCTAATAGAAATGGTAAATAGGATCCTTTCTACCCTTCTTAGAACCATGGTGGGGTAAAAGTATTATGACTTGAAAGGAGTGTCTACCTCATGTAAGATTTTCATATAATAAGGCACCTCATTCTACTACCCAACACTCACCTTTTGAGGTAGTGTATGGGTTGAACCTTGCCAACCCTGTAGATCTATTACCCATCCCTGACCTAGCCAAATATCATAGTAGGGATGGAGCTAAAAAGGCCAAATTCATTCAAGAGCTCCATGCAATGGTCTGTCGCAACTGTAATTCCGACGAGACGACAAACTCGCTAAATTTTGAAAGGAATTTTTATCGATTAAGTGGAGTCGCCACCAAATTTTATTTGAGGGAAAAAGTTTGGAAAAACCCTAACTAGAAGATGAGATTTAGGTTCGGGAGTCGGTTACGAGTGGGGAAGGTGTTAGGCACCCCACTCGCCCGTTCCGGAGAACGGTACCCTAAAAAATGAGTGTGTGATTATTTGAAAAAGGTGCAATCCCTTAGTTAATGCAAGAAATGAATAAATTGAGGGTGGTTAGCCTGACAGGACTTGATCCTGCTCCTACGTATTACCCGGTACAATGGGAAACTCAAGGCTTATGTAGTTCTAGTTTGTGAAGGCTTGACCTTCAAAAATTGCTTAATAAAAGAGTGCTTAAAGATTTGGTTTTTGAGAAAATCTTGTCTTCGGGAAGGGTCTTTGGCCCACTCATGCACAAGGCCCGAGGCGGCTAAGGCAGTACGGGGACCTATACGAACTACTAAATGTTGAACAACAGGTAAACCGCCAGCTCCCCATTTAGAGTCCATTGCGTGAAACCTAGGATCCCAAAATATTTAGAAAAGAGGCTTTTAAAGTCTTGAGGAGGATCTCAAGTCCACTCATGCACAAGGCCCGAGGCGGCTAAGGCAGCACGGGGACCTATACGAACTACTCAATGTTGAACAGCAGGTAAACCGCCAGCTCCCCATTTAGAGTCCATTACGTGAGACTTAAAGATCCCAAAATATTTAGAAAAAGGTTTTAGAATTTTGAAAAGAAATAAATTGCAAACTATATTGCCTTTGAGTAAAAGAAGACTTGAAATTTTTTAGGTAATTTGGGCGGGGGACCTGTTAGGCATATTGGAAAATGACCAGGAGCAGGATAGTAATTGTTCAAGTAGGGACCACTTTTACCATTAATCATAAAATGTCTCTGATGAGATTCGAAGCAGGCACCTCAGGCTTGTAAACTATGGACTTCACCATCTAAACCATTTATATCTACTGCATGCATTCTGTTTAATTAAACCACATATGGGTAATGCACACTCCCCTCCTTTCGAATCAGCGCTCAGTATAGTGCCCTTTGGTCATGTAAAAGTTTGACTTCCATGCATCAGAGCGTTTCCTATCTGCATGGTTCGTCCTCATATAAATACATTTGCCTAAATGATGAGGTTATTGACTACCTAATCGGATGGATGGGAAGGTAGGAGGGACAACTTTAATACTCCCCCATACTTTACACTGGTATATTCGACCTGCATGGTTACACTGCCCCTTTTGCATCACCTCTGAGGGCAAACTTAAGCTCTGGTTCAACCTAGACTTATGGCTTATTCATGGCTACCAACTTATATTGCACCCAGTATTATCTTCCATGTCCCAAGGCATAGTGAGTTCAAACTTACATTCCTAGGTATCCTCCCTTCGATCGGTTTCTCTAAGTTATCGTTACTTGCTTGCGGTGACAGCAGCTGGTTGGTCTTGGAGGGTCTCAAGGTGAACAGACATATGTAAATTCGCTCAGATGAAGTCTGATTGAATATATGTTAAAGGTTATACCCGAGACTGTTTATTCCTTTTATCTAGGGAAATGAATGCTGGGAGTGGACCAAGGGAGACCTATACTGTTGATCACTAGCACACATCAGCGTAACTTTGAGTGCTAAAAGGCTTCTATTATCGATCCCTTTGTCATTCTTTTGGGTATGGAGCACACCTTGAGCTAAAGAGCAGCTGGTATTGTAGAGTTGAATGAGAGTTGTTGGTAAATTTGTTTCAGCGTTTTCACGAACTCTGTCATCTATATTCAAGATATCACATGCCTTCCTTTTCGGACACTCAATCACGACACTCTCATACAGTTCTTGCCTTCTTGATGGAGTGGGTCACTTGAGCAGAGCCTCCGTAGGATCCTCTCTCTGCCCCCTCCTCCGTTAACCCACAATATCAGACTCGAGTTTAAAATGAGGTGCCACAAATAGAACCCTAATAAGAGAGACAACCATGAATAGGGGATGGGTTTGAAGGGGTTTTTCATCTTCGAATTAATCTCCGTTCACGAGGGGAAGGCTCTGTTTTACAGAGTCGAATTCACGAAACAAGGGGGAGCTATTGTCCATACCTTTACACCACAATCAAATGATCTATAAAGCAAATCACAGTGACAAACCTACAATGTGCTTTCTACCTAAGCTACCTCAAGTTTATTCTATGCATATACAACTCCACCCAGAATGATTCTTGTTTAATCGAACGCTGAGAATTTAAAAGAGGTCTATGCAGAGTAATGCCAAGTCTCTACAATCTCTAATTCATACAAGATTCTATTGATCAATGTAAACACCTATTTATGTCCGAGACCCCCAACCATTAAAATTAAAAAAAAGAAGTCCAAAAAGAAAATAAAAAAAATACATATATCAAAAATATAAATCAAAATCAGAAAATTAAAAATCAAAGATAAAATAATCAAAACAAACGTCAAAAATAAAATAAAGAAAAAAATATGAAAATTAATAAAAATATGAAAAATAGATAAAAACTAAATAAAAAAAAGAAGAGAGAAAATCTGTTTTTAGAAAAAAAAAACAAATAATAAATAATAAACCAAATAAAAAAAACAGAAAACAAATTAAAAAACTTTGGAAAACTATAAAAACAAAAAAAACCAAGGAAAGTTTTTAGTTAGAAAAATGTTTTAAAATCTGAAAAGCTGGAAAATAGGAGAATAATAAATAAAACTCTGAGAAAAGAATATAAATAAAAATCTAATTAAAAAAAAAATATAATAAATAAATCATAAAATTTGAAAATTAAAAACAGTGAAAAATAAGGAAATAAATGAAAAAATAAAACAAAATCAAAGTTAGAAAATAAAAACAGAATTTAAAAGGAAACAAATGAAATTTAAAACGAAAAAAAAAACAGAATGAAAGGGGGGAATATTTTTGAGAGGAGGTTGAAAAAGAGGGGGAGGAGAGAACATGTTTGAGAGGCCTTGATTCTCCTTGTTCGAGGGGGTAGCGACAAAAGGAAAGAAGAAGGTTGATAGGAGATTCGCAGGGAAGGAACAGAGGCAAGGAAGGTTAGGAAGGCTGGTTCTTGATCGGAGACGAAAGAAAGGACGAAGGAGATCTCAAGAAAAGCTCTAATCGTGAGTGATCAAAAGAGGGCATCTGAAGGAGAGCGAAGCCATTGTTAATCCCTTCCAGAGAGGCCTGTTTTGCAAGAAGAGAAGACTACCAGAGAATGTATGGGATGAGAGGCCCACTCCTGCCCTGACCGAGGAATAATTAACGCCATCTTCAAGCCAACTCCACACAGGTAAGATTTCACATACAGGTTTAATCTGTTAGATGAGCTTATCACTTAGGCTAAGAATCAAGAAATCTGTTGCATGATCAAGGTGGTAATAACATTCAGAAAAGGAAGTCCATGATAACTACACACATATAGATAAATCTTGGCCTGAAAATCCGCATGAACAAATCTGGATCTCTAGTTAACTAAGGCGGAATCATTATGGTTATATGTTCGCTTTCGTGGGGAGAGTATTGCATTGGTGAGATTTTGTTAAGTTAGTCAGGGTTAGGTTAGTGAAAGCCCTTAGTTATCCCTGCAGTGACCCAGGATACATCGCTGGAAGTGAAATGACTAAAGATATGTAACCCCGATCCTAACAAAGCAATGCAACCCAAGTGTATGATATGGTTTTGACTGGTATGTACCCTATACAAGATTCATGGCTTTCATCACAAGATTTTCGTACTCCCTATACCGTAACAGCAATCATAATCTAACGCCATCATGCTTGGCTAGCAAGCTTATGCCAAATCAGAACCGCAAGAGTTGCGCTTTTCTGTGTGTATAGGTTCTGTACTAAAGAATCGAAGCATTGGAAACCATGAAGTTCTGCATCAAAGCTAATCCCTTATAGTGGTAGTTAACACGCTCTAACACCACCTAACTTTGGGCCCTCAATCTGATAAACATCGCGCGTAAATGATCCTTCGTATGAGATTCTTAGCCTACATTGTTGCCTCTTGATCTGATCGCGTCATTTTACATCTCTGGTGTTATCAACAAGGTTTGGATAACCCAACCATAGCAGGCCCCATGCAACGTGCATCAGAAATTCAACTTAATAATGCATTGCACGTGGCATACTAAACATATCATAAATTTCAATTTAACATTGTAATTTATGTCAATTCACGGCACGTTGCATATTGTAATTTGATATTCACTATTGTATATCAATTCACTGCATGTCGCATACCTTGCATGCCATGCCACTTAGAAGTTCCTATCTAATATTCACTGTTGAGTCAAACGCTTCTCTATACCTTTTTAAGATCAATTTCAAACTAGTCCAGTGTAGTTTTTTCTCTCTCCGAATTAAGCACCCCAATGTAAATTCAATCCCATACAAAAATGGATACAGTAGTCAAATAGGTGGGGTCGTCCGTTTGATTAAAACCAATCCTGCTCCCTTGTGTCATGTATCCTAAAGTGATACACTAGGATATAAATTGAAGTTTGGTCTAGATGGTAAGTCACTCAGAGGTTATACGAGGGGAGATGGAGTTTGAATCCCAGACCATACAAAATTTTAATTTCAAAATTAATTCTCTTTGATAAATCACCTATTCTACCCCATAACCCGTAATTACCATTTTACCCCTAAAAATTCATAAAAAATAAAATTCCAGAAATTCAAAAAATAATAAAAATATTAAAAAATCCAGAAAATAATAAAAAATTCTAAAAAGTCCAGAAGATTAATAAAATTCTAAAAAATCCAGAAAATTAATAAAAATTCTAAAAGTTCCAGAAAATTAATAAAAACTAATAAAATTTCAGAAAAATTAATAAAAACACAAATTAATCAAAAATTCCAAAAATTAACAAAAATTCCAAAAATCAATAAAAATTAATAAAAACCCAGAAATTCATAAAATTTTAAAAATTTCTAAATGAGTCACAAAAATTATAAAATTCTTAAAAAAATCATAAGACACTTAAAACTCCTAATTAAGTTCAAAACAATCCCTTAATTGTCAAAGAAAATCCCAATTGCCCTAAAAGTCAAAAAATGAAATTTGAGCTTTCTTTTATTCAACAATCTACACCAATTGCAAATTATTCCTTTTTCAAAATTTGAAAATCTTTTTCCAAATATGTTGGGATCTTCAAGTCTCACGCAATGGACTCTAAATAGGGAACTGGCGGTCTACCTGCTGTTCAACATTTAGTAGTTCATATAGGTCCTTGTGCTGCCTTAGCCGCCTCGGGTCTTGCGCATGAGTGGACTTGAGGTCCTCTTCTAATACTTAAAAAACCTCTTTTTCTGATATTTGAGATTCTAGGTCTCACGCAATGGACTCTAAATGGGGAACTGGCGGTCTACCTGCTGTTCAACATTTAGTAGTTCGTATAGGTCCCTGTGCTGCCTTAGCCGCCTCGGGTCTTGTGCATGAGTGGACCAAAGGGCCCTCCCAAAAATAAAACTTCTTTTCAAATAGCAAAATATTCAAACATTCTTCCAAAACACTCTTTGAAGGTCAAGCCTTCACAAACTAGAACTACGTAAGCCTTAAATTTTCCATTGCACCGGGGAATACGTAGGAGCAGGATCAAGTCCTGTCAGGCTAACCTCCGTCAAATTATTTTTCACTTTAAAGGGATCAAACAATTTTCAAAATCACACACTCAGTTTAAGGGTACCGTTCTTCGGAACGGGCGAGTAGGGTGCCTAACACCTTCCCTACTTGTAACCGACTCCCGAACTTAGAAGCTCATTCTCGAGTTAGGGTTTTTCCAAATATTATTCCCTTGAATAAAAAAATTTGGTGGCGGCTCCACATCATATAACTATTCATTTTTCAAATTTTAGCGAGTTCGTCGTCTCGTCGGAATTACAGTTGCGACAATCAACATGTTCTTTATTCAAGATTGAGGCAAATTTAGGAAGACCAACCTGTTAGAAGACCAGCACAAGTCTCACCCTTGAATGTTCTTGGCAAGGTTCGATTCTTTTCTCTTCGCCAACGATCGATGAAGATGGGATTTCCAGAATTGTTCTCCCGCCGATTCGCTTTCAGGGACTCAGAGAACGTCGCCGAATTCTTCCTCTCAATCTTTAATTCTCTATTCTCACCAATTCTCCGTTGTAGTAACCAACCCCCCACAACCTTTCTTGGCTCCTTTATATAAGCCTCAGCAAATCGCCTCTCCCTCCTTCTGCTTATTCTGAATTTTCAATTTTATTTTGGCCCTCTTCTGTAATTTCATCTTTTTTATTTATTTTTCAGAATTCTTTTTAAATTTTTATTTTTAGATTTGTACCATTTTCCTTTAATTTATTTTCAGAATTTTCAAATTTTCTAAAACTGTTTTCGTCCTAAATTTCCATATTTTAATTTGTATTAATTTCTATTTTTATTTATTTTTATGCTTTCTTTTACATTTTTCAGGATTTTATATTTCTAGATTTTTGCTATTTATTCAGAATTTTTCTAAAATCTAAAAAATTTTATTTTTCATTTTCTTTTATTTCCAGATTTTTAAATTTCTTTTAATTCCAGATTTTTGCTTTAATTTGCATTAATTTCTATAACTTCTAATTTTTATATGTTTGACTTTATTTTGATTTTTTTACTATTTTTGTTTTGCGTAATTTTCATATTTTTATGATTTTTACTATTTTTTATTTCTTTTTAATTTTATTCCAGGTTTTCCATTATTTTTATCTAAATTTTATTTTCAAATTTCATTTTTTTTTATTTTTATGCTTTTCTGATTTTCTTTGATTTTTTTATTTATTTTTTTTATTTCTGATTTTATTTTATTTTTTTATTTTTTTTATTTCTGATTTTATTTTGATTCATAACTTTTAAATTTTATTTCATAATTTTTAATTAATCTTTTTTCTTTCTTCTTTGTTTTTAACTTTTTAACCTTTCTTCTGCTTTCGTTGTTTTAGAATTTTGAAGTCTTTAAATTTGTCAAATATTTTTATTTTTAGTTTTTCTGTTTATTGTTTGATTGTGGTTCATTTTGAATTTCTTAGGGTCTGCAACTTAAGTTTATCCACTAGTTGACTTGAAATAAGCCTCGGACATAATTGGGTGTTTACAGTTTGTCCCTTTTTACTCATTTTCTTGTTAGATAATATGAGAAGTAAGTACTCTCCATATTATCGTGGTAAGAAATGGGTAAAGATGTAAACAAATTATGTCCGAGGCAGATGCCGGATAATCTCAGAATCACCATACCCTCGAGATTACAGAGTTTTCAACCTTATGTGTAGAGAAATTTGACCATCGAACGAAGACGAGTCATGCGAGGCTTAACCTCATGTGCTGCGATGCTAAAATTACAGGAGACTAAAGTATGGAGGGCCTGATAACACGGGCCGAGAACAGGAATTATAAAGATGCAGTTGCCTGACAACATAGGCCAAGGTGCAGAAAAGTAAGCTAGAGGAGATGGCGGCCTGACAACATAGGCCTGAAAAGCATGAAATGTAAACTAGATGGCGGCTTGACAACATAGGCCTGAAAAGCATGAAATGTGAAGATGAAATGGCCTGACAACATAGGCTTGAAAGCAGGAAGTCTAAAGCATGCTATGGCCTGACAACATAGGCCAGTGAGAAGGAGATCTAAACTAGATGGTGGCCTGACAACATAGGCCTGAAAACAGTAAGTCTAAAGCATGCTATGGCCTGACAACATAGGCCAGTGAGCAGGAAATGCAAACTAAGCTAGATGGCGGCCTGACAACATAGGCCTGAAAAACATGAAATGTAAAGATGCAATGGCCTGACAACATAGGCCTGAAAAGCATGAAATGTAAAGATGCAATGGCCTGACAACATAAGCCTGAAAAGCATGAAATGTAAACTAGATGGCGGCCTGACAACATAGGCCTGAAAAACATGAAATGTAAAGATGCAATGGCCTGACACATAGGCCTGAAAGCAGGAAGTCTAAAGCATGTTATGGCCTGACAACATAGGCCAGTGAGCAGGAGATCTAAACTAGATGGTGGCCTGACAACATAAGCCTGAAAGCAGTAAATCTAAAGCATGCTATGGCCTGACAACATAGGCCAGTGACCAAGAATGTAAAGATGCAATGCTATGGCCTGACAACATAGGCCAGTGAGTAGGAATATAAAGATGCAATGCTATGGCCTGACAACATAGGCCAGTGAGCAGGAAAGTAAAATGACCTACTAGTAGGCTTGAGCAGAGGAGAAACTTCACGATTTTGTTTGCGGACTCTGACTCCCTGGCTTTCTTCTAGCATTGATCATACCCTTCAGAGTGAGCTAGATCTTATGGATTGCTTAGTGCCTTTCTTGCTTTTACAGACATATCTATTGCGCGTGCCATTATTTATAAGATTTTTGTTCAAAAAGAGCTTGCAATTAGGAAAGCTTCAACGTAATTCTAATTTTAGAACAGCGTCAGTAATCAGCAATTGTCATTCAAAATTTGAGTAATTACATTCTACATATATATTTCGACAGGAGAAAAATGCAGTTGCATATGATAGGGATTTAACAAGATAGTCAAAAGGACATAGGGTGTTTTTGTGACTAGACGTCTAGTGAAATGGTTTTGGTTGTCGGTGATGCCTTTGAGACGATTAGTGCTAGTATTGTACTTTGACGACCTCTTCATGCCTTGCCAACCCAACTTCTGAAAAGCCAAAATTTTGCCCCAGTTTATTTAGCTTTCCCCAGACCGGTCTTGAACCTTTCGCTAGAACCGTGGATGTTTGCCAATTTTGCCCCAGTATAAGACATAGATCGCGATTTATCCATGGATTTGCCCCTGTATGGATGGAGACTACCTGTCACCTTTTTTAACCTTCTTAATCGGAAGGAACAATTTGTATTGTCAATGCCGTTTTTGCCTTGATTTTGTTTAAACTGCCCTTACGGGTTTTCGGTTTATGAGGCCTTTTCACTTGAATTGCCCTAATTTTCCCTAAGTCACTTTGATGATGTTTGACCTAGCGGGCCTTTGCTTTTCGCCCTAACTTTTTCCTAGGTCGCCCTTACGGGTTTTCGACCTAGCGGGCTTTCTTTTCTTGAATTATCCTAACTTTTTCCTGAGTCATTTTGACAATGCTTGACCTAGCGGGCTTTTCCTTCTTGAGTTGCCCTAACTTTTGCCTAGGTCATTCTGATGATGTTTGACCTAGCGGGCCTTTTTTTTTTTTTTTTACTTTCCCTAACTTTTGCCTAGGTCATTTTGACGATGCTTAACCTAGCGGACTTTTCCTTCTTGAATTGCCTTAAGCATAATATCTCTTAACGGCATCTGAATTGACAGGGTTGGGCAGGTCTTTCCCGTCCATGTCGGCCAGGATTAGGGCGCCTCCGGAGAAGGCCTTTTTAACTACGTAGGGTCCATGGTAGTTTGGAGACCATTTTCCTTGCAGCGTTTTTTGCATATTTGATCACCAAATCTCCTTCTTGGAACTCCCGGGGACGAACCTTTTTATCAAAAGCCTTTTTCATTCTTCTTTGGTATAGTTGGCCGTGACATATCGCCGCCAACCTTTTCTCTTCGATTAAGTTCAATTGATCCATCCGAGTCTGGACCCACTTGGCCTCTTTGAAATCAACATCCATCAGAACTCTCAATGAAGGGATCTCCACTTCAATTGGGAGTACGACTTCCATTCCATACACTAGTGAGAATGGCATTGCTCCAATAGATGTGCGGACAAAGGTCCGATACGTGTGTAATGCATAAGGGAGCATTTCATTCCATTCTCTATATGAGAGAACCATCTTTTGAATTATCTTTTTGATATTTTTATTGGCTGCTTCGACCGCTCCATTCATCTTCGGTCGGTAGGGGGAAGAGTTGTGATGTTGTATCTTGAATTGGCCACATAATTCCGACATCATCTTATTGTTGAGGTTTGAGCCATTATCCGTGATGAGCTTGTTGGGTAATCCATATCGGCAGATCAACTCTCTCTTCACGAATCTGACTACCACATTGCAAGTCACACTAGCATATGAGGAAGCCTCAACCCATTTGGTAAAATAGTCAATGGCCACCAGTATGAAATGGTGTCCATTGGATGCTTTAGGCTCAATTGGGCCGATAACATCCATCCCCCACATAGCGAATGGCCAAGGAGATGATAGCACATTCAGCGATGTCGATGGTACATGGATATTGTCCGCATATACCTGGCACTTGTGGCAGGTTTTGACATGTTTGTAGCAGTCGGCTTCCATAGTCAGCCAATAATAGCCAGCCCTGAGGATTTTTCTTGCCATGGCGTATCCATTGGCGTGAGCACCAAAGGACCTTTCATGGACTTCTTTTAGGATCTTGTCTGCTTCTGCTGCGTCTACACGTCTGAGCATAACCATGTCATGATTCCTTTTATACATAATTTTTCCATTGAGGAGGAAGCCGGCGGCTAGCCTCCGTAGGGTTCTTTTGTCATTTTCTGACGCGTTGGCGGGATATTCTTTATTCTTTAAGAACTGCTGGATGTCATGATACCAAGGTTTTCCATCCGATTCCACCTCTACCACATGACAAAATGCCGGTCTGGAGCAATGCTGGATGCGGATGAGAGGCATATCTTCTTCTCGCCCGATTTCGAACATAGATGACAATGTGGCTAGGGCGTCAGCTAGCTGATTGTCTTCCCATGGTATATGCGAGAAGGTGACCTCCTCGAAGTGTTCCAGTAGATCCTTGAGATGGGCCTGGTAGGGCACTAACTTTGCGTCTTTGGTCTCCCACTCTCCTCTAACCTGGTGGATGACCAAGGCTGAATCACCAAAGACCTCTAGGCGCTTTACTTTAGCCTCGATTGCGGCTTGAATCCCTAAGATACAAGCTTCATACTCCGCCATATTATTCGTGCAATCGAAGGCTAGCCGGGCGATAATAGGTATATACTATCTTTCCGGAGAAATCAGTATAACTCTTATACCGTGGCCCATCATGTTGGACGCACCGTCGAACAACATCGTCTATTTCTCTCCCCCTGTCTTTTCTTCTTCACCAAAGATTGCCATCAAATCCTCATCAGGAAACTCTGGTTGCATGGCCTGGTAGTCATCTAGCGGCTGTTGGGCTAAATACTCCGCGAGTGCACTACCTTTGACAGATTTCTGCGTCACATACAGGATATCATATTCCGAAAGCACCATTTACCACTTTCCAATTTGTCCTGACAATGCAGGCTTCTCGAAAATGTACTTGATTGGATCCATCCTGAATATTAGCCACGTGGTGTGACTCAGCATATACTGTCTTAGGCGGTGTGCCGCCCATGCCAGAGCGCAACAGGTTTGTTCTAAAAGAGAATATCTAGCTTCGCAGCCTGTGAATTTCTTGCTCAAGTAATATATAGCCTGCTCCTTTTTCCCGGATTCATCATGTTGACCGAGCACACAACCCATTGACTGGTCTGTTACCGTCAGATACAAGATCAAAGGTCTTCCAGGAATTGGCAGTACCAGGACCGGCGGGTTCTGTAAGTAGGATTTGATCTTTTCAAAAGCTTCTTGGCAATCCTCATCCCAACTCATGGGTTGATTCTTGCGCAATAGCTTGAAGATTGGCTCGCATGTAGCTGTCAACTGGAAGATGAATCGGGAGATGTAGTTGAGTCTTCCTAGGAAGCCTCGGATTTCTTTTCCAGTCCTTGGAGCTGGCATATCTATGATTGCTCGGGCTTTATCAGGGTCAACCTCAATTCCCCTCTCGCTGACAATAAAACCCAACAGCTTCCCCGATTTGACCCCAAAGGTGCATTTAGCCGGGTTTAACCGGAGCTTGAATTTTCTAAGCCTCTCAAATAGCTTTTACAGATCTGTGAGATGGTCATCTTCTATCCGGGATTTGGCGATCATATCATCCACATAGACTTCTATCTCCTTGTGAATCATATCATGGAATAATGTGACCATGGCCCTTTGATAGGTTGCCTCAATATTTTTCAATCCAAAGGGCATGACTTTGTAACAGAAGGTTCCCCAGGCCGTAATAAAGGTGGTCGTTTCTCTATCTTCTTCGGCCATCTTAATCTAATTATAGCCTGAGAAACCATCCATGAATAAGAAAAAGGAGAATTGTGCAGTATTATCGACCAGCACATCAATGTGAGGCAGCGGAAAGTCATCTTTTGGGCTGGCTCGATTGAGATCCCTGTAGTCTACGCACATCCGGACCTTTCCATCTTTCTTGGGGATCGGTACTATGTTAGCGACCCACTCAGGGTCATTTGCAACAGCCAAGAAGCCGACGTCAAACTGTTTTCTTACTTCCTCCCGGATTTTCAGAGACATTTCCGGTTTCATTCTCCTCAGCTTCTGTTTGACTGGCGCACATCCAGCTTTCATAGGCAACTTGTGCTCCACTATAGAAGTATATAGGCCTGGCATGTCTTTATAAGACCAGGAGAAGATATCGCTATAGTCTTGTAGGAGTGAGACTAATCGCTCACGATTGTCTCCCATGATAAGCGTGCCTATCTTAACTTCTCTTTTGTTTTCCTCGGTCCCTAGGTTGATCAGATCCACGGGTTCCTTATGCGGTTCGATTATTTTATATTCGTGTTCCACCAATCTCAACATTTCATCGGTGGGTTCGCATTCAAATTCTGACTCTTCGTCAGCGGGGTCGACAATACAATTGAAATCGCCTAATACAATACTAGCACTGTCGTCACGAGGCGGTTTTGGGTCAGATCTGCGTGTTGGGTATGAGAAGAATGAATAAGATATGTATCTTAACAAGGGGAAATATATTGGGGAATACAAGAGAGAATATTTTGAATAATGCAACTGTATTTATTATTTGTCAAAAATATGTACAAAATGTTTATGTATAAAATTTTGTCATGACAATTACAGAATTACATTTGAACTGAACCAAAAGTCGGAGGTAGATCAAAAATTTCCCAATTGGTCAGTTCTCGTCTGAGGGGACAGGGCGTTACTAGATCTTCAATGGTCAATGTCCCCTTTCCGTCTATGGCCGTGATCATGCCCGAGTCTTCGAAGCCGGCACTTCGAAAACTTTGTGATATGGGGCACAGAGGGACCTTATTATAATGGGGTCTTATTACCTTATCCTCTTCGGTGGGTCGATATCCCAACCCATATCACCGCCTATTCTTGTCTACTGGTAATGGCCGAGATAAGCCGCCCTTATTTTACCCCAGTTTATCACCAGGCTTGAACCCGCCCTTTAGCATTACTCGGGCCATCATCATGAGGGCGTTAGGGGGCCGCTTACGGTCAACCACTTCTCCTTCTTTTATGGTAGTGACATTGGCAACTTCCAAGGCTTGGAATTGAGTCTCTAAAGCCTCTTCTGCTACCTTAATATAGGGAGGATTGGTGGGTTTACTGACCAAGTAATCTTCTTCTACCGAGACGATGATTAGTCTATCGTCTAGGATGAATTTCATCTTTTGATGTAAGGTCGATGGTACTGCTTTAGCAGCGTGGATCCAGGGCCTACCTAAAAGGAAACTGTAAGCCGGCTGGATGCCCATGATCTGGAAGGTGATGTTGAAGACAACTGGGCCAATTCGTACCGGCAGCTCTACTTCGCCCATTACCTCCCTTCTCGACCCGTCGAAGGCCCTAACCACCATGGAATTCGGCTTGAGAGGGACCTGTGGCAGTTTTGACAATGTAAGCTGAGGCATTACATTTAACTACGGAGTCGTTATCTATCAGCACTCTGGCCAAGATATGGTCCATACACTTCACTAAGATATGTAACGCCCTATTGTGTCCTGCCCCTTCGTTCGGGATCTCGCGGTCGGCGAAGGTTATGAAGTTGTTGGCGGTCAGGTTGTTGGCGATTCCCTCGAATTTGTCCATCGAAATATTATGGACTACATGGGCCTCATTCAGGATTTTCAGTAACACCTTCCGATGGGGCTCCGATTCATCATTAAAGCCAGCAATGAGATTTTAGCGGGTATACGGTCCAGCTGCTCTATTACCGTGTACTCGCTTTGCCTTATCAATTTTAGGAACTCGCAGGCTTCTTCATCTGAAACATCCTTCTTTAGTTCTCTCTCTCTTCCTCTTTACTGGCATTTTTGGGCTCTATTCTAGCCAGACTCTCATTTTCTTGGGTAGTCGGCTGCCTCCTCGTATTTTTGGCAGGAGCGTAAATGCGGCCACTCTTGGTCACTCCTCCTATTCCGGCTATGTTGGTCACGTCAGGTGAGGAGTTTTCCAACATAATTTCTTCAGTTCTTCCTCCAAGTACCTCGACGTTATACCTCCAAGGCACCTCTTTGTTACTGTGGTACTGGAAGGGTCCCGACACTTTTATTGTGACAGGTCTCATCCTATTGGGCGTCGACGAGACCGACGGCTCAGTATAACGGATAACCAGGGGTTTAGGGTGCCCTGGGAAGGATTCATTGACTATGTCCACCTCTTCTTCAACTTCAATACAGTTCACCGAGGGCCCTGTTCCCCCATGGTTTGGCAGTGGGTTGCTCCCCACACTCGGAGCATCCTTTTCAAAGTTCAGCCATTTAGCGTTGATCAACTTCTTGACCCTATGTTTCAAGGCCAGACAGTTTTCAATAGAATGTCTCAATGTTCCGGCGTGATAATCACATTTGGCCTCCGGATTATACCATTTTGGGTATGGGGGTTCCAACAGCTTCATGGGAACTAGTGCAATCAAAGAGTTTTGAATCAAACGGGGCAACAACTCCGAGTAACTCATCGGAATTGGATCAAATTGCACAATTTTCCTTGGATTATTGTTGGTTTTTTGTTGAGGTGGGTTAGGGTTGGTGTTTTGGTTCCACGGTCTTGGAGGTTGTTGTTGAGGGAACGTTTGAGGGGGTGGAATCGTAATAGTGTTTGGTTGAAATTGAGTAGGTGGATTGTAGGTTGGCTGGTAGGCAGGTTGAGCGGAGGCTACCATGTGTGGGTGTGTAGGGAATTGTGGCGGATAGGCTATTTGGTAGTTAGGTTGTGTGGTGGTTGGGCGGTTAAGGTCGGTGGAGACATAATGAGTCTCAGTCTCCTTTTTCTTCCATGTATTATTTGTCGGCCTTTTCGTGCTCACATTGCCAACGGCATTATGTACAATCCTTCCTCGGTGCAGACCACTCTCCACGCGTTCTCCTACCAGTACCATATCTGAGAAATTAGCAGAGACATAGCCCACCATCTTGTCATAGTAGGGTGCGGGGAGCGTCTCCATAAATGTGCTAATCATTTCCCGGTCCAGCAGGGATGGCTGGACTTGAGCGGCTAGCTCCCTTCACCGCTGAGCATATTCTTTGAAGGACTCATTTTCTTTCTTGACCATATTTTGCAAATGAGTCCTATCTGGCGTCATCTCAATGTTGTACTTGTATTGCCTTAGGAAGGCGTCTGCCAGATCCTTCCATGAGTGGATATAAGACCTCTCAAGCTGGGTATACCAGCTGGCCGCTGCCCCTGTCAGACTATCTTGGAAACAGTGAATAAGCAGCTTGTCGTTATGTGAGTGCGTGGCCATCTTTCTGCAATACATTGTTAGGTGGCTTCTTGGACAGCCAACCCCTCGGTATTTCTGGAATTCCTGAGTTTTGAACTTCGGAGGTATGATGACATCTGGTACAAGGCAGAGCTCAGAAGCCTCGATTATTCCATATCCACTCCCCTCGATAGCCCTGACCCTCTCCTCTAGATGTAGCCATCTCCCTCCAAGAAGGGCCTCTTGGTCAGTCGTCTCTGGCCATGGCTTGTTTAAGGGCTGGCTGGCATGGTTAGGTAAAGCATACGGTCCTTCAGGCCTCGCAACATGACCATAAGGATGCGGGCGATGGGGGTTTGCTTGATGGACGGCAATTGGGACAGAATATGTAGGGTCTTCTGTGACAATCAAGTTCATGTGGGTATAGTCAGGTGGACATTAAACGGATACATAGTAGATGGGTTAATGTGAGGAGGGAAAGATGGGTTTATATGTGTAAGGAAAGCAGAGGAAGTATTTGTATTGTAAGGGTAGGGAGGCAGGTTCGTGTAGGCTGGGTGTGAGTGTGGTGGATAGCCGGTTGTATTGGTGGGAGGCATGTAAGTTGGTGGGTTGATATGAGGGTTGTGGATGGTAGGGTTCGAGTGCGGAGGTCCAGCTGAAAGGCTTGGATGATACTGGTGGGTGGCAGGGTTTATGTGGAGTGGTAGGGCATTATGGTTTTCGCCAGCCAAGATCCCTTGAGAACCTGACCCATGCAGGGGTTCATAGCCGGGTGGTAGTCCGTACGGCCATTCCTGTTCGGTGATAGCCTGAAGAGGCATAGATGTAGTGGCTGCCCCAGGTGCCTTAGTCCCTGCAGGTCCTTCTGTGCTCTTCTCAAGTAGCTTCATGAGCTTAGCCACTTGGTCTTTTAGCTCGGCGACCTCACTGCGAAGCTCCTCATTCTGCGTTTCCAGTTCACTTATGATTCTGGTTCTTGATCTAGTGCTATAGGAGTGCCGAGGGAGACGTGAGTCCGCTATTTTGTTACCTGTTTAAAAATAAATTCATTAATTGATTAATAATAAAAAAAGGTTTGACTATGTGGTAAATACGGAGGGACCAGAATCTCATGGAGTGCTGATCGTGTGCATCTTTCGTGCTTTGAGTATGAGATGGAAATTAATATGGAATTGCAGAGAAGAGCCTATTTTATTCAAAACAGATGATGTCTATTTTACATTTCGTTCCTCTTGCTTGGCCAGTACAACATATTTTTTCATTCTTAAGACTAAGTCTTTACAAGTTTGAATTAAAATCTCTACTTCAAGCGGGGTGTGGAGTGGATGCAGAGATGCTTCTGCCTTCTTGAGTGATTGCGGTATTTCTTCTATGGCCGTATTTGCTAGGCAGGCCAATCTTTGAAAGCATTTGATCCAGTGCTCAGCTGTATCCTTATACCACCTGTTTTCCTTTTGCATGTCATTTATGCTCTTTTGCTGCATTCTTATGATCTCGAGGACCTTCCATTTTTCCTTATTCACCTCATCCTGCCAGGCTATGAGTAGGCCTTCGATTTGCTATTTCATGTTCTCTATTCGTTTCAGCAATTCATTCCTTTCCTCTGTCACACGGTCCGCTTCTGTTTGGACTCTTCTTTTTGCGGCCAGGATTTGGTTTTTCTCTTCTCGGATAGTGTGAACTTTCGCCTTCATTTGTTCCAAGGCACTCCTCAGCTGGCGGTTCTCTTGGAGTGCAGCGTCCCTTTCTTGTGCTCTCATGCCGAGCTCCTTGTTGACCGCCTGCAGGTTCATGTGCACCTGAGAAGCACGCTCTCGCTCCCCTTTTTTCTGATCTCTAATAGATGCTAAGAGATCTTTGTTCACTTCATCTTCCCTTCTCCACGCAACGCTCTCTTGTCGTTATTTCAGAAGTTCCTCTTCCAGCTGAGCATTCCTCTTGGTCATAGCCTCTAACTTCTCTTTCAGGCTCTTAACGACCTCATCCTTAAACACCGCGGATGCTGGTTGACTTTCGGACGGAAGGGTAGGAGGCCTGAACGGTAGTTTAATGTGTTGCACCCTGTCTCTAACCCACTGCTTGTACTCTTCCTTAGCAGCGCAGCTTCATACTCCCAACTCCTTCCTTTTACGAGTGACACCCTCCCATGCCTCTCGAACCTTACGGAGGATCTCAACAAAGTCTCCTTCATATCTTAGGTAGAAAGGAGTCAGCAAATCATCAGATGGGGGTGCTTTGATAGGGCAAGCTAGCTGTCTTTGCCCTAGTATCGGGTTGTAATTGATACAACCTCTAGCTCCCATGAGGGGTACATTCGGGAACCCCTTGCAGTGATAAATGACCTCCGTTCTCTGTTGCCACGAAGGTTTCCATCTAACCAGGTCTTCCGTTAGGCCGGCAAAATGGGAGGACCATTCGGTGTTGCTCATTGGTCTCAGCTGGAGGCTCAGAAAATCTGATATGGGATATTGTGTCTTTGTATCCCTTTTGAAGGTGTGAGCGGTTATCCACACGAACAGTGCTGGTAGGCAATAGATCAGCCTTGTTCTCTTTTTCTCATGACAGAAGTTCAACGTGAAATAAACATCTGCCGATAAGGCTGTTATAGGATTTTCTGCCCTATCACTCTTGGCCAAGAAGATATAGATTGCGTTCAGATCGACGAAGTCGTCCACATAAGGGAAAAGCACTAACCCATAGATGGTAAGGGCTAGCACGTCCATGTATATGGCCCACTGGTGGCTGTCGGCCAAGTGTTGCATATACTCCTCCAAAAATTCTCTGGTGAACCCCTTGACTTGGCTCCTTGTTTGATAACCTGTGAAACGATCCCCAGACTGCAACCCCAAAGCCTGCGCGGCGGTCCGGAAGGAGGAATGATGCTCTAGGTACTGATACGGCCTAGTCCCCTCTAATGGCAGATCCAGAATCTGCTCGAACTCTTCTAGAGTGGGAGCCAGCTAGAAGTCTGAGAATGTGAAACACCGGAGAGGCAGGTCATAATATTGCACCATAGCAGTGAGGGCCCCTTCCTGCATTTGGACCTTCAGAAGCCTTAGTATGTTGCCGTATCTTTTGGCGAATGCCATCTGTTGGATATTTGATAACTTATTTACAAACACCTCTAAACTGGCCAAGTCTGCCACTTTGACACCGACACGTCTCTTCTTCCTCAACTGTTCAGATTCCATATTAATTTCCATTTCACCCCTTTTACGATAGTCACTGAGAATCTGGTCCCTCGAAAAAAAGAAGAGGATAAAAACAAATATGTTAGACTCAGAATGAATGGTATTAATGTATGGTGCATGCATGAAGATTTAAAAGCGATAAATATGGTTATCTTATGGTTACATCTTTCCTTTCCCTTCTCTTTAGTTTTTATTTCTTTTCCTCTCCTTTCTTTTTTTTGCCTACTCTTTATTTCTTTTTTTGGCCTACTCTTTCTTTCTTTTTTTTCTTCTCTCACCTTTCTTTCCCCCTTTTTTTTTTTGCCCACTCTTTCTTTCCTTTTCTTCTCTCACCTTTCTTTTTTCGGCCTACTCTTTCTTTCCCCCCCCCCCCCTTTTTTTTTAAATTTAGAATTATACAATCGCAGGTAAATAAAATCTTACAAAACCGATGTCGTGTAAATAGGGTGTGCCCTCCTCATGTCCTAGAGAGGTGACCTGTCCTACGGATCTAAGGCTTTTAATGCATGAACCTTTCCAAGGTAGGTTGTAATCCTAGGGGTATAAAGGTCACTAAAGCCAAGTTCTAGTCCATAATGCTTGCCACAACAGTGGAAGTAGCCACTAGTTGCGGGGCATTATGAATAGGATGCACTCTAGCTGGGATTTTCATGATAGCCACACAGGACGTAAGCCCCAGCGTGACACCATTAGATCCCTCTAATCCTAGGCAACACTTAGACCCGGGTATAGGGCTCCACTCATAATAAAATGCTTATGCAATGCTTGGAGGGCACTTTATTTTGGGATACCTGTAATTGGGGAACTTGTACAGATATATAAAAATTTATTGTTTGTCTATCTTAGGGTGTAGAGAGAGTAAACAAAAAATAAAACAAGAATAAATTCACAAATAAATAACATGCAATAATTAAATCATGCACGTAAACAGTGAAGGGATCAAATATAATGCATACTCAAATAAATAGGCTTGACTCTCTAAGTATCCCCAGTGGAGTCGCCATCTGTCGCAACCGTAATTCCGACAAGACGACAAACTCGCTAAATTTTGAAAGGAATTTTTATTCATTAAGTGGAGTCGCCACCAAATTTTATTTGAGGGAAAAATTTTAGAAAAACCCTAACTAGAAGATGAGATTTAGGTTCGGGAGTCGGTTACGAGTGGGGAAGGTGTTAGGCACCCCACTCGCCTGTTTCGGAGAACGGTACCCTAAAAAATGAGTATGTGATTATTTGAAAATGGTGTAATCCCTTAGTTAATGCGAGAAATGAATAAATTAAGGGTGGTTAGCCTGACAGGACTTGATCCTGCTCCTACGTATTTCCCAGTGCAATGGGAAACTCAAGACTTACGTAGTTCTAGTTTGTGAAGGCTTGACCTTCAAAAAGTGCTTAATAAAAGAGTGCTTAAAGATTTGGTTTTTGAGAAAATCTTGTCTTCGGAAGGGGTCTTTGGCCCACTCATGCACAAGGCCCGAGGCGGCTAAGGCAGCACGGGGACCTATACGAACTACTAAATGTTGAACAACAGGTAATCCGTCAACTCCCCATTTAGAGTCCATTGGGTGAGACCTAGGATCCCAAAATATTTAGAAAAGAGGTTTTTAAAGTCTTGAGGAGGATCTCAAGTCCACCCATGCACAAGGCCCGAGGCGGCTAAGGCAACACGGGGACCTATACGAACTACTAAATGTTGAATAGCAGGTAAACCATTAGCTCCCCATTTAGAGTCCATTGCGTGAGACTTAAAGATCCCAAAATATTTAGAAAAAGGTTTTAGAATTTTGAAAAGAAATAAATTGCAAACTATATTGCCTTTGAGTAAAAGAAGACTTGAAATTTTTTAGGTAATCGGAATTAGAAAGGGACCTTGGTGTAATTTTATGATTATTAGAAAATTTGGGGTAATTAGGTAATTATAGCAATTTTGTGAGGTTATTTTGTAATTTTTGTGAATTTTCTTTTAATTATGAATTTTCATGATTTTTTATGAATTTTCTCAAATTTTATGAATTTTCTGTATTTTTATTAATTTTTATGAATTTTCTGTATTTTTATTAATTTTTATCAATTTTCTGTATTTACGGGTAATATGGTAATTTGGGCGGGGGACCTGTTAGGCATATTGGAAAATGACCAGGGGCTAATTGTTCAGGCAGGGACCTGTTGGGCATTTTGGAAAATGACAAGGGGCAGGATAGTAATTGTTCAGGTAGGGACTTGTTGGGCCTGTTGGGCATTTTGGAAAATGACCAGGGGCAGGATAGTAATTGTTCAGGTAGGGACTTGTTGGGCATTTTGGAAAATGACCAGGGGCAAGATAGTAATTGTTCAGGGAGGGACTTGTTGGGCTTTTTGGAAAATGACCAGGGGCAGGATAGTAACTGTTCAGGCAGGGACCTCTTTTACCATTAATCATAAAATGTCTCTGATGAGATTCGAAGCAGGCACCTCAGGCTTGTAAACTATGGACTTCACCATCTAAACCATCTATATCTACTGCATGCATTCTGTTTAATTAAACCACATATGGGTAATGCACACTCCCCTCCTTTCGAATCAGCGCTCAGTATAGTGCCCTTTGGTCATGTAAAAGTTTGACTTCCATGCGTCAGAGCGTTTCCTATCTGCATGGCTCGTCCTCATATAAATACATTTGCCTAAATGATGAGGTTATTAACTACCTAATCGGATGCATGGGAAGGTAGGAGGGACAGCTTCAATACTCCCCTATACTTTACACTGGTATATTCGACCTGCATGGTTACACTGCCCCTTTTGCATCACCTCTTAGGGCATACTTAAGCTCTGGCTCAACCTAGACTTATGGCTTATTCATGGCTACCAACTTATATTGCACCCAGTATTATCTTCGATGTCCCAAGGCATAGTGAGTTCAAACTTACATTCCTAGGTATCCTCCCTTCGATCGGTTTCTCTAAGTTATCGTTACTTGCTTGCGGTGACAGCAGCTGGTTGGTCTTGGAGGGTCTCAAGGTGAACAGACATATGTAAATTCGCTCAGATGAAGTCTGATTGAATATATGTTAAAGGTTATACCCGAGACTGTTTATTCCTTTGATCTAGGGAAATGAATGCTGGGAGTGGACCAAGGGAGACCTATACTACTGATCACCAGCACACATCAGCGTAAATTCGAGTGCTAAAAGGCTTCTATTATTGATCCCTTTGTCAATCTTTTGGGTATGGAGCACACCCTGAGCTAAAGAGCAGCTGGTATTGTAGAGTTGAATGAGAGTTGTTGGTAAATTTGTTTCAGTATTTTCACAAAACTCTGTCATCTATATTCAAGATATGACATGCCTTCCTTTTTGGACACTCAATCACGACACTCTCACACAGTTCTTGCCTTCTTGATGGAGTGGGTCACTTGAGCAGAGCCTCCGCAGGATCCTCTTTCTGCGCCCTCCTCTGTTAACACACAATATCAGACTCGAGTTTAAAATGAGGTGCTACAAACAGAACCCTAATAAGAGAGACAACCATGAATAGGGGATGGGTTTTAAGGGGTTTTTCATCTTCGAATTAATCTCCGTTCATGGGGGGAAGGCTCTGTTTTACAGAGTTGAATTCACGAAACAGGGGAGAGTTATTCTCCATACCTTTACACCACAATCAAATGATCTATAGAGCAAATCACAATGACAAACCTACAATGTGCCTTCTACCTAAGCTACCTCAAGTTTATTCTATGCATATACAACTCCACCCAGAACGATTCTTGTTTAATCGAACGCTGAGAATTGAAAAGAGGTCTATGCAGAGTAATGCCAAGTCTCTATAATCTTTAATTCATACAAGATTCTATTGATCGACATGTTCTTTATTCAAGATTGAGGCAAATTTAGGAAGACCAACCTGTTAGAAGACCAGCACAAGTCTCACCCTCTAATGTTCTTGGCAAGGTTCGATTCTCTTCTCTTCGCCAATGGTCGATGAAGATGGGATTTCCAGAATTGTTCTCCCACCGATTCGCTTTCAGGGACTCAGAGAACGTCGCCAAATTCTTCCTCTCGATCTTTAATTCTCTATCCTCACCAATTCTTCGTTTTAGTAACCAACCCCCCACAACCTTTCTTGGCTCCTTTATATAAGCCTCAGCAAATCGCCTCTCCCTCTTTCTGCTTATTCTGAATTTTCAATTTTATTTTGGCCCTCTTTTGTAATTTCGTTTTTTTTTATGCTTTATTTATTTCAGATTTCTTTTAGAATTTTATTTACTTTAACTTTTAGATTTTTAACTTTTTATTAATTTCTTCAGACTTTAAATTTGTTTTCTTTTGATTTATTTTTCAGAATTCTTTTTAAATGTTTATTTTTAAATTTTTACCATTTTCCTTTAATTTATTTTCACAATTTTCATATTTTCTAAAAATGTTTTCGTCCTAAAATTCCAGATTTTAATTTGTTTTAATTTGTATTAATTTCTATTTTTATTTATTTTTATGCTTTCTTTTACATTTTTCACGATTTTATATTTCTAGATTTTTGCTATTTCTTCAAAATTTTTCTAAAATCTAAAAAATTTTATTTTTCATTTTCTTTTATTTCCAGATTTTTAAATTTCTTTTAATTCCAGATTTTTTTTTAATTTCCATTAATTTCTGTAACTTCTAATTTTTATATGTTTGACTTTATTTTATTTTTTTATTATTTTTGTTTTGCTTAATTTTCAGATTTTTATGATTTTTACTATTTTTTTTCTTTTTAATTTTATTCCAGGTTTTCCATTATTTTTATCTAAATTTTGTTTTCAATTTTCAGTTTTTTTATTTTTATGCTTTTCTGATTTTCTTTGATTTATTTATTTATTTATTTTATTTCTGATTTTATTTTTTATTATTTTTTATTTTTGATTTTATTTTGATTCATAACTTTTTAATTTTATTTCATAATTTTTTAATTAATCTTTTTTCTTTCTTCTTTATTTTTAGCTTTTTAGCCTTTTCTTCTACTTTCGTTGTTTTAGAATTTTGAAGTCTTTAAATTTTTCAAATATTTTTATTTTTAGTTTTTCTGTTTGTTGTTTGATTGTGGTTCATTTTGAATTTCTTGGGGTCTGCAGCTTAGGTTTATCCACTAGTTGACTTGAAATAGGCCTCGGACATAATTGGGTGTTTACGTGGTCAAATCCATTATTGAGAAGAAAATGACTCATTATGTAGGTTAGCCAATAAAGAGAGGTTCTGCAGCTTAGGTTTATCCACTAGTTGACTTGAAATAGGCCTCGGACATAATTGGGTGTTTACGTGGTCAAATCCATTATTAAGAAGAAAATGACTCATTATGTAGGTTAGCCAATAAAGAGATGGTAGAGGTTCTATTTGAACCTAAACATTGGGTATGGTTGTACCTTAGAAAGGAAAGGTTCCTTCTCTTTGGAAATATAAACTCTAACTAATGTAGAATCCCCATCTATATAGGAAGGCTAGTTGTTGAGACCTACTGGGACTATTGGGCCCATCACTAAAATAAGAGTCAAGTCGTTGCAAGAAGAGGTGAAGACCTTTTTAGACCATCAAGAGGAGCACCCTCAGGCACAATCCATCTCTTCCTTGGCCCTTCACATGATAGAATAGGATTTAGGTACCTTTTGTATTTTAGGAACCAGTAGGCCTAAATATGTACAGGGTTAGGCTTATTTCCTTGTAATTATTTGTAAATCCTTTTGGGCTTCCCTTAGCCCAATTATTAGGATGCCTCATGAAAGAATGAGGAACTCATTTTGGGCTCCATGAAAGGCTCAATTCAAACTCCCAAAGCTTTACTATGTAACCATGCTCCTAAGCACCACTTAAGGCCTATATAAGGCACCCTTATGTGTATTATTCATCAATTTTGAGTCATAATTGAATTCTATTTAGAATTGTAGTAAGAAAATCTCTCTTCTATCGCTATTTTGAAACAAGGTTAGTGTTAGGAATCTTCCTTGTCCATAATGGCGAAGGAGCTTATTCTTCCAAGGTAGATGGTGCTTTCAAGCACTTGAAGATCTACACTGATTTCACTTCCATCTTCCACTTCCTCTTCAATCTCCATTGCGTAGTCTAGATCCTCCTTCTAAGGTTGCATCAACCTGATATCATAGCTTTAATAATAGAGGTTAGATCAGTTTCTTAATCCGGGTTCATTTTCTTGCTTCTTCTTGGATTTCTTAGTCCATCTTCTTTGTTGTTTTCCTTTTCATTTTTATCAGGCAAACAATCTCTAATTTTTATGATTCACGTTCATTTATTTTCATATATCTTGTAAGTTTCATAATTAATATTGTTTGTGTGATTTGGTTCTGAATTGAATTTTTTATCACTTGATTACCAAGTGTGTTCATCTTGGTGTGCAAATGCACCTAAACTGATTGATTTATGCATAACTTGGTAATTTATTATATGATCTTTGTCAAAATTATTTTTTTTATTTCTATGATCAATATATTTCAATTTATTCATCTGAATTTTTCATATATACCAAAAAAAAATTTAATTTTGAGATTTAAATTTAAAAAATGACGTCAAAATCTCATATGTCCTTGAAGTTCTTGTGTTAATCCAGTTCCTTTACCATTGTTTAGATAGTATTCTTTATGTTTTGATCCTCTTATATGTATGTCTTTCTGAGTTGTTTGTATTTGTAATTGTCTCCTTTCAAAATTCCTAATAATGCAACATCATGTTTATGCATCCTTATGCCAAATCTAGCTTAAATCATGCATCATTAAGTTATTGAATCTAAAGGATTAAGTATATGCTTGAATCAAATTAAAATATGCTTAATTATTATGCCTAGAATTTATGACTTGAGTTGGATTGGAGATAATTAGACAAGGACTTAGACTTGGAATACCGTATATGTGCAAAGGATGAAGTGCAAAATGCATTAGGATGGATTTGTGGACTTAGGACCTTAACCAGAGCCTATGCAAGGATCAATTGAGGACTTGAACATATAAGAAGTTGAGAAAATTGAAAACAAATGAAGAAAAACAAAAGAAAATTAGTAAAGAAAAAGAAAAGGAAAAAACATAGAAAAGGCTTCCATAAAGGTCATTTTATTTGCTTTCTTTGGGTGTGGTATGCTAGTTATCCATGATTCATTTAGGCTATAGGTTCTGCACAATATTAGGTTTAATTACTTAGTTTATACATGCCTTAATTGCTTGGCTGAATAACATCTTCTCATTGCATGAGCATGGGGCATGCCACTCTTTAAAGTTTCTAAGTATTTCCTTTATGTGCCTACCATTTTTGTTTACCTTTAATTATAGTTTGTCTTCATTGACCTCTAAGTTTTGTCTTGCTTATTCCATTGAGTATACCATTTTTGTGATAGTTGTCCTTACTTGTCTTTTAAATCTCCTCCAAGATTTTTCACCTTTGCACATACACTTATGAGCACTTCTTCACCACTTACACATCACCAAGGCATCTAAGTTAAGTTATTCCTTGATCTCAAGTCAGTTTGGAAGGTTATTTGTGTGAGTGAAATGGTGTGAGAGGGTTGGTTGCATAGTGAGGACATTAGAGGAAGGAGAGCATAAACACTGGGTGTGGACAAGTGAAATGTAACTTAATTTTTGTTAACACTAACCAATTGGAGCAGCAAGTGTCCTTTTTGTTTGTGCTTGACTTTGTAGGTACTTGGAGAAGCTTAAGGCTAAGGAAAGGTGTGTCAAGGGACTCAAGAAACCAATACTTGAAACTTGGACTTCAACACCAAAGTGAAGAGCTAAGAGCAAACTCAAATAAAATACCCAAGTGGAGGCATTTTATAATAAGTAGCATTTGGATTTTGAATTGTAAATTATAGGTTGAATTTTTGTAATTAGGTTTGATTGAAATTGTAAAACCTACTAATATTTTAGTAGGATATTCTTTGAGTGTAATTCAATTTACCTTTGCAATTTTTTTGTAATAAGGACTTGGACTTTCGAATCTTGGTGTAAGATACTCACCTAAAGTCAAGTTATGGCCTTTTATGTGTTTGTTTTCCTTAGAACATAGGTTTTGTGCTAAGTGTTACTTTCATTTTCTAGAATTATCTTATGTAGCACTAACCATTATCTTTTTTTTCAAGGTTAAGGTAAATTACTTAACCCTTGTGTGTTTGTGTGTACCTTACAGTCTAGATGGCGTACTAAGTGTTTTGAGTTGTGTGATTTAATTTCTTAGGATAAGTAATCTGGGTGTTGAAAGGTATTTTCCTACTTTGCAAATGACTGCCCACAAATTATCCCCTAGAATCCAAATGGAACAATTGACCAATAGACTAGAAAGGGTTTTTCAAACCTAGAAAATGGTCATAAAGTAAAGACTAGATCACCTAGAAAGAAAAATAGCTAAAAAGAAACCAAGAAATCATAGAATAATTGAAACTAGTGGGTCTAGGAATGGTGATAACTATCATGAGAAGAAGACATCAAGTGAAGATGTCAACTTCTTTGGGGAATACATAGGTCATAGGGAAAGGAGAAGACAATCTCCCCAAAGGCAAAGGCCTTCCTTAAGGGATAGGTCACATTCACAAAGGAGAACAATACCTTCTAATGACCATGCCCCCAGGGTAGAAAAAATTAGGGGTCATGGGCATAAAGAAGCCAATAGAACTAGGCCCTTTAGGCCCAAGACTCATAGGCATAGATCTCATAGGTCTAGGGAACATAGGAATAGGAGTTATTCTAGGAATAACTTAGAGAATAAAGATTATAGAGTTAGCCATAGGAATAAAGATTCCAAGGTTAGAGATACCTTAGAGCCCATACAACTACCTAACATTAAAATGCTTAAGTTTCAAGAGAGGAATAATCCAGAGGCATACCTAGATTAGGAACTCAAGGTAGAACAGTTTTTTGCAAGACATTCCATGAAGGGAAGACATAAGGAAGGTTAGTCATCTTGGAGTTCAATGATTATGCTTTAATTTGGTAGGATAGGCTAAATAAGTATATGTATAGACCCTTGAGTGAGTGGGAGGAAATGAAGCATATCATGAGGGCAAGACATGTACCTCCCTATTATTTAAGAGAGGTCCACAATAGGATACATAAGGTTACAAAATTGTAGATCAATAATACAAGGAAATGGAGGATGCAGTGCCTAAGGCTAACTTGAAAGAAAGTGAGGAAGCCACCAAGGTTAGGTTCCTAGATGGGCTTAGGCATGACATCAAGGATATGGTAGAACTATACCAATATCTAAGTCTTAGTTATCTTTGCCACCAAGCTATAAAGGTAGAAGCCCAATTAAATAGGAGGGGTAAAGGAAAATACATTACATACAAGTCATCTACATAAGACACTTGGAAAGATAGAAAAAGGGATCCAAAAGACTCTAACTTTAAATCTAGGGAGTGGCTAAAAACTCTAAACAATCTAAAGGAAAGACTGATAAGCATAAATTTCATAAATAATTATCTCTCATTTGTAGCTCATTAAGACTTCTTATATGTTCAATTAAGTGGTCTTTTTCATATTTTATAAGTTTGGGTTCATAGGGAGTTTAATTGAATTTCTTTGCTTAACCGATTAAAATAACACTATTATAGTATTTTGAGCATAATAAGAGTTTTAGACATCCAAAAATCATGAAATCTATCTTGAATGAAAGATTAAAGAAGTTTCCACACTTACAAAGGAAGATCAGATACTAAATGGGATGTATAGGACTCCAAAATTATCTCAAAAAATGAGATAGTGTTGCTGCCGCTAAACTTGAACAGTGTGCAAAGATCTGGCCATATCTTGAGTTACAGAAGTCATATTGAGATGAAATCAGATCCGTTGGAAAGCTAAAATCCAGGTCTAAAACTTTTATTCACCTAAAGATGTAATTCGGACACGTGAATATCCAAAATTGTGCTGCAATCAACGTTAAAATTGTTGTACTGATTGGTGATAAAAAAAGTCAAAAGTGTTTTGCATTTTCAACAAAGCCCATGTGAAAGAAATAAAAGGATGGAAAAGTAAAAAATCTGGTTGGTGACCTTCTGAAGATGATGCCTCAAAAATCCTCTATAAATAGAAGGGTTTACAAGAGGAGAAAAGACACCTTGGATATTAATTCCAATACCATTTTCCATCTTTCTTTCTTTGTTGTTAATTTGCCTCCTTCATGGAAGGCTAAGTTTGTAATTTCAATTCAAGGATTCAAGATATTTTCATTTTAAATTTGAGGTCTTGATCTTTATTTACATGTTGATTGAGTTATTTCTACTCTGTTTTACTATATTCTTCAATTTTATTCTTTTAATCAAAGTTTGTTCGATTGACGTATTTTGATTAATGCATAATTGATTTCTAATTGGTTTTTGATTGGTAAATCATTTTCCAAAAGTTTGAAGAGTAGAAATTAAGTAATTGAATTGAAGGTTTTCATTTTATTACTTATTTCAACTGAACTTTGATTATGAAATTGGTTTAGATCTAACGAAAGATTAAGTGGTTACTAAATCTTGTTGATCATAATCAATTGAATCCTGAGAGTTTTCTCAGTAGAGAATTCAAGGATCATTTTAGGGGTTTCAGATGATCCTGGGTTGATAAACACAATGCATGATTTTAGTAATCAATGATTAGTAAAGAAAATAGCCTCTGGACTCCTTGAGTTGATAATTGTTAAGTCAAATTAATTTCATTCTGTATTTTGTGTTTAGAACTCAATATCGCATCTTTACAAAATCCCCTTGTTCTAACTTTCTCCTAATTTGCTTAAGAATCTTACATGGTCTTTGGGAGATGACCTAGGTTGTACCTTATACTATACTAGTAGTTGGAGAAAATCTAGAAATTATTTTTGGATGTTTGCAACGAGCGTGTCAAAGACTCCAAACTTTTCCTTTGGTATATAGTCTTCAGTTAAGTGTTTCAAGTGTCTTAGTAGGGGCACATTGTTTCTCAATACCTAAATAAGAAAGTCATGGTCCTTAAGGACAATGATAATTATTCATCACTAGAGTCCACTGGCTCTAGCTTCTCTTCCTCTTCATCTAATGATATAGCCCTAGAGTATGCACTTGAGGGTGAAAATTGACTTATAAGGAAGGATGAGGTGAAAAACATCCTCCTAGATAGGAAGCCTTACCCTCTAAATATCATTACCCTGAAAGTAGCGGTTAGGATAGGGCCTAGTATTTCCTTTATCCTAATAAAGGAACCATTTCCTCTATGAGGAAATCAAGAATGGGGCCTCATAAAGGCTCATCCCTCCTAACCAACCATGATTACTTATGGCACCACCGTTACATGGAATGATGGGTATGAAATGAATAAAATCATTCAATTGACTAAACCCTCATCCTTTTATGTCCCTCATATAATTCTGACCATTCATTTCCCTAACATGTTGAATACTTGTCTTTCCATTTATGTCTAGGATGACTAAAAAAATATAATACTAATAACTTGAGGGTCAAGACATCTAAATTTTTATACAAGTACTATCATGCCCTACTTAGGGTAAGTCAATCCATGAGTCATTTAGGAAATATCCTAACTTATAACTCAACCATCTACTATGGACACAATTTAGGACTAAAATTCATACACTTATTTGCAGTCCCTGCTATTCTATTTCACTCTTATAGTGGTTGTGGTTTTTGATTTTCTTCTACCTTTTGTGTCTAATTTGTCATGAATACATATTGTTAAAATTATTTGGAAGATTCAAAAGGTTGGGATTAGATCCTGGTATTAGTCTTGTTTTCCCTTTATTAGTAAAAGTATCCTTTACCTAGTCATATCCTTATTTTGCAAATATTTTTTAGCCTACACATTCGAAAGGGGAGGAGATGACTTAGAGGCCCTAGCTGCAGAGACTTATTGGGCCTATTAGGCCCATCACTAGAATAAGAGCCAAGCAACTATAAGAAGAGGTGGAGACCTTCTTAGGCCTTCAAGAGGAGCACCCTCAGGCGTAATTCATCTCTTCCTTGGCCCTTCACTAGGATTTAGGTACTTTTTGTATTTAGGAACTAGTAGGTCCAAATATGTATAGGATTAGGCTTATTTACTTATAATTATTTGTAGAGATTTTTAGGCTTCCCTTAGACCAATTCTTAGGATGCCTCAAGAAGGGATAAGGAACTCATTTTGGACTCCATGAGAGACCCAATTCAGACTTCCAAAGCTGCCACATGCAGCCATGCTCCTGGGCACCACTTAAGGCCTATATAAGGCACCCTTGTGTGTATTTTTCATCACTTTTGAGTCATAATTGAATTCTATTCAGAATTGTATGAAAAATTCTCTCTTCTATTTCCTTTTTCATACCAGTTTGCAATTAGGAATTCTCCTTATCCATGGTGGCCATGGTAGCAAAGAAGGGGCTTATTCTTCCAGGAAGATCACACTCCTAAGCACTTGAAGATCTACACTAATTTTACCTCCATCTTTTATTTCCTCTTCAATCTCCATTGTATATTTCAAATCCTCCTTCCAAGGCTACATCACTAGCCTAGGGTGATGGACCCTTCCAAGTTCTAGAGTGAATAGGCCCTAATGCTTATCACGCAAATCTTTCTGGAGACTATGTTATCAGTGCTACCTTTAAAGTATCTAGTTAATCTTCTTTCTCTGCAGGAATGGATGAAGAGGATTCATATTTGAGGATAAATTCCCTTCAAAGGGAAGGAGATGATGCAAAAATCATTTTAGAGAGTAACCTTGCAGAGGCACCACCAAGCAGGCTCATTGGGCCCATCACCAGAGCTCGAGCCAAAAAGTTTTAGGGAGAGGTTGAAGCGTTGTTGAGCCTTCAAGATAATAACCCTTCTTAAGCTCCCACCTTTCATATTGCCACATGGTTCCATAGAGCATAACTTAGGACTTATATTTTTCTCTATATTTTAGGTTCTTGTGGGCTCAATTTGTATTGTCTCAAGCCTAATTTTTATGGAATTTTTAGCTTAGGTTTTAGGCCTACCCTAACCCATTTAAAGGTTGAATTGAGGGTAAAAGAGGACATTATTGGGCTTGTATCCAAGCCCCAAAACCCTTTCCATATGCAGATTAGAAGTCACACACTCTCTCCCCATTTTAGTGCCTCATTTTAGCCTATAAATAGGCTATGTGTAGTTCATTTTGTAACTTTGGAACTATAATTCTCTTTTTCCTTTTCTCTTCTCTCCAAGGAAGAGTGTGAAGATTTCTCCTTATCCTTGACTCCTCTAAGATGGCGGAGAAGGTGGCTCATCCATTCCTTGGTGGCACCTCCAACTAAGTCTTATGCAACTGAACCGTCATCCATTCAAAATCTTTTTATTGCTGGCTACATTGTCCGAAATTTCATCCTCAACCAAGCATCCTGTTAGATTCTAACAAATACTTAAATTCAGTTATCTCATGGTTCTCTCAATTAGGGATGGTATGATCACCTATCCCCAACCAATTCATAGATTAACAAGAGTGGTCAATTCCTATTAATGTATTAAGTACAATAGGCAACACGATTGAGTAACCAAAAATACCATCATTCAGCAACGTAATGTCACCTTTCCCCGTGACCTATCAAACATGTCCACATCATCAAAATTGATTTTTAAAAAATTTTAACCAATTAAATTGCTTCTAAGGTGGCTAGAAGCACTTTAATCCACCCAAACTTCACATTAACTTTCAAAAATCACAAAAAAGGGTGATGCTCCTTTATAACCATACAAAGGAAGTCTTGATCTCTCATGAGTTCAAACAAAATGAGATCTATGGATCTTAGAGATTGGATCCATAAAAATTAAGATTCAAAACTTAAAAGACAAAGTAGTAAAATCCTACTTGATGGAGACTTGAGGTGGGGTTTTTGTGGGGTTGTGATTCTTGAACTTGGTCCCCCTTGATGTTCCACAAAGAGCTCTTAATGGTGGTGGTGGGGTTTGGTGATTAAAAGTTAATTTTAGCTTAAACTTCAAAGATGGAAGCTTAGGCTTAAGGTGGAAGTTTAGGATTTTTTGTATTAGCTTTAGCTTTGGGGAGGTTTATAGAAATTATCTAAGTGTTTAGAGGTTAGGAAATGCTAGAAATGAAATCCCCCAAGACCCTTACTAAATTTGACCAAGGGTAGGGTACTTTAGGGATTAATTTCCCACTTTAGGGCATTTTGGTAATTTTGTATGTAATTTCTATTTTCTAAAAAAATTCAAAATGTGAGGAATTATCCTTTTAGAATTATATTATTGCTAATTAGGATTATTTTGTCACTAACCAAGTTTAACTTACCCTAAGCATGATTATTTTAATTAAACAAGGTTAATTAACCTTAACCATGGTTAGAATCTTTTCATTTATGATTTTTTTCCTATATGCCATAAATAAGGTGATGACTCATATGGTGAGTCACCACCACATTTTTCACATGGAATTTTCGTGCAAGCAATGTGGGGCCTACTTCTAGCTTTTGTTTCACATTTTCTTACCCTCCTAGCCCTCTAGGGATATTTTCATAATTTTTCTCAACATTATCCGAGAAGTTTCCAAATTGTTCATCCGGCATTTATAACACTTTTGGTTCTTTCTTGAGTCATTCTAATGCCATTTGACATTTTTATGGGAATATTTTATCCCTTTGCATAAAGAAGAGCTTTCTAAGGGTGTTTTGGGCATTTTTGGAGTTTTTAAGGGATTTTTCGTCCCTTTTTTATTACTAAGATTATCTCATGAAATTTCAATCATCCTTAATATTTTCCAATTCCCTAACATTTCTTTTTACCTTTTTTTTATATTTTTCCTGCCCATTATGTGGGTTACCCAAGTATAGGGGTATTTTCGTTATTTACATTCAATTTTCTAATTTATCTGTCTTTTTCTCTTATTATTTACTTAGTTTCTTACTAAAGGTTATTTATAACCTAAAGAGTTCATTATAAAAAATTATCGGTGTTACACAATCCACCTCCTCATCGGCGCTACAAATTTTAAAAAAGGTTTTAGGACTCTTGTTGTACTTTAGAAGTAGCAGGCTCAATACAATATATAGCACTGGGCCTCTTTCTTTGTATTTTTAGCATAGGACTTTTGGGCCTCTCCTGGCCCAACTTAGGTTACACATGTATAGAAATCTAGATAATCATATGGGCTTGTAATCCAAGCCCAAACTACATCTTAGAGGCGAATCCATAGCCACATGGAGAGTATCCACATAAGGCACCACTTTTGTCTATAAATAAGGCTTTCTATGTGTAAACTCAACAACTAAGTTCATTTTAAATGAAATTATGAGTTTTCACTCATATTTTTTAGAGAAATTCTCTCCTTATCCTTCCTCTAGAACTAGACACAGGGTTAAGAAACCTCCTCATCCGTGACTACTCATGATGGTGGAGAAGAAGCTCATCCTCCACAAGAGGTGGCACTTCAAAGTAAAGGCTTAACTTAGACCCATTACTCTTCCATTCTCCACCAAATTGCCACCTCTATTAATCCAGAAGAACCACTTTCTTTCACCTTTTCATAAACTAGTATTAAAGCTCCAAAAATGGAGGTTAGATCTGCTTCTTGATTCGTATGCATTTTCGTACTTCTTCCTAAATTTTTGAGTCCATCTTTATTTTTGTTTTCATTTTTGATCAATCAAATGGTTTTAGATTTTTATGATTTTTGTTAACTTATCCTTCTATCTCTTTCTAGATTCATAATTGATATTTTTTATATGATTTGGATCTGATATGAATTTTTTATTACCTGATTACTAAAGTGTGTTCATCTTAGCGTGCAAATGCACCAAACTTGTTTCATTTATGCATAATTTTCTCATTTCTTATCTGATCTTTGTCAAACTTGTTTTGTTTTTTCCTATGATCCATTTCTTTCAATTTATCAATATGAATTTTTCATATCTTCAAAAAAAATATAAAAATTCTGAGATTTGAATTCAAAATTTGGCATCAAAATCTCATGTGTTATTAAAGTTCTTGTGTAGATCCGGTTCTTTTAGCCTTCTATAGGTATTATTCTGCATATTTTGATCCTTCTTTATATGTTATTCTAAGTTGAATGTTGGGTAGTTTTTTTCTTTCAATTTCTAAAGAGATACATGGTCATATGCATGTAATCTAATGCTAACTAGGCTTGAATCATGCATTTGCTAAGAAATTAAGGATTAAGTGTAAGCTTATGTAACATCTTAAGCAACACTAAAGACACTTAAACACCTGTAGAACTTCTATAATCTGAGCTAGATTTGGAGACCAATTGGACAAACATACTGGACTAATATTACCCTACCTTAGCAACGAAGAGTGAAAATGCACTAAGTTGGACTATGAGACTTAAGACCTTGAAAAAAAATCCTATGCAAATACCATTGGAGGATTTTGAATTCAAGACTTGAATCAATAACTGGACATAAAAAAACTATAGAGAAAGAAAACAAAAAAATACTAGAAGAAAAAGTAAAGAAAAACCAAAGGAAAGAACAAGTAAAGCATATAGGGAAAAGGCATGTGTATAAGGTCCATTCTTTGAGTGAAGTGTGCTTGTGCATTCATGAATTCATGTTTGGTCATAGGGTTCACAAAGTAGGTTTTAATACTTAGTTTGTGTATGGTTCATATAACTTAACCAAATATGCATTCATCCTTTGCATGGACATGTGCATGCTTCTCTTAGGTTTCTAGGATTCCTTTTTTATGCTTACTTTAATCTTAGCTTTAATTCTATTTTATCTAATTTTTTGGCCTTTAAGTTTAGTCATACTTAAATACTTTTGAATATACTTTTCTTGGTTGTCTTTAAAATTCCTCTAGTTTTGTCACTTATCATCTACACTTATTTGAGCACTCCTTCACCACCTTGTTGACACCAAGTACCATGAGCTTGAGTTAAGTTATTCCTTGGCCTCAAGTTTGGTTTGGGGCTGTTTGATCAGAGTGAAATGATGTGAGAGGGTTTCTTGCATGGTGAGGGAATTAGAGGGAGAGAATGGAAACACTTGGTGAGGTTTAATTGATTTTAGATCTAATTTTCTAACATTAACTAGTGAGGTAGCAAATGTCCTTTGTGTTTGCATAATTTTGTAGGTACTTTAGGAAGGCCTAAGCACAAGGAAAGGTTACCAAAGAGATTAAGGAATAAAATCTTGAAGATTTTAAGACTCAAGGATGAATTGAAGTGAAGGCTAATTGTAACATTAAGCATTTAGTTTTGAACTTGTAAATTTTAGGTTAAATATTTATAAGTAGGTTTAATTTGAATAGTAAATCTAGTGACTTGTAGTAGGATTTATCTTTTAGTGTAATTTAGTTTACCTTTGCCATTTGTTTGTAATAAAAAATTGGACTTTCGGACCTTAGTGTAGGATACTCACCTAAGTCCAAGTTATAACTTTTTGTGTTTGTGTGCCTTAGACCTAGGATGACTGCTAAGTGATACTTGCATATTTTACAACTATCTTGTGTAGCACCAACCTTTATCTTCTTTTGTAAGGTCAAGAAGGCTAGGTAAATTACTTAACCCTTGTGTGTTTGTGTGTTCCTTTGAGCCTAAATTGTGTGCTAAGTGTTTTGACTTGCATGATTTGATTTCTTAGCATAAGCAATCCAGGTGAGGAGAGGTATTTTCCTATTTTGCAAATGAGTACCTACGAATTATCCCCTACAAGTCAAATGGAACAATTGGCCAATAGATTATAAAGGTTTTTCCAAACCCGAACAAGGGCCATAAAGCAAAGACTAGATCACCTAGAAAGAAGAAAGTCTAAAAAGACAACCAAGAAATCAAACAATAATTGAAACTAGTGGGTCTAGAAATGGAGATAATTATCATGAAGAGGAGACATCAGGTGAAGATGTCAACTTTTTTGGGGAACACATGAGTCATGGGGGAAGAAGAAGACACTCCCCCCAAAGGGAAAGACCTTTCTTAAGGAATAGGCCACACTCTCAAAGAAGGACACTATCCTCCAACGATAATGTACCTAGAGGACAAAGAGTTAGGGATCATGGGCATAAAGAAGCAACTAATACTAGGGAACCCTTTAGGCCTATGACTCACATAGATCTCATAGATCTAGGGAGCATAGGAGTAGGAGTTCCTCTAGGGATACATTAGAGTCCACAGAGCTACCTAAGATTAAAATGCGTAAATTCCAAGGAGGGAATAACCTAGAGGCATACTTAGATTGGGAGCTTAAGGTATAATAAATCTTTGCAAGTCATGTCATTAGGCAAAAAGATAAGGTGAGAATAACTGCCTTAGAATTTTGAGACTATGCCCTAATATGGTGGGATAGGCTTAACAAAGATAGGTTTAGACCCTTGAGTGAATGGGAAGAAATGAAACATATCATAAGGGCTAAACATGTGCTTCCCCACCATTTAAAATAGATTCACAATAGGCTACAGAGACTTTCTCAAGGCACCAAGAGTGTAAATAAATATTACAAGGAGATAGAAGTTGTAGTAAGTAGGGCTAATGTGAAAGAAAATGAGGAAGTCATCATGGTTGGGTTCTTAGATAGGCTTAGGCATGACATTAGAGATATGGTACAACTCCACCAGTACTTAATCCTAAATGACCTTTACCCCTAATCCATAAAGGTAGAATCCCAACTCAATAGGAAGGGCAAAGGGAAATATAAAGCATATAGATCATCTACACAAGACACTTGGAAAGATATAAAAAAGGATTCAAAAGATTCTAGCGTCAAACCAAGGGAGTTTAGAGAGGCCAAAGAGTCTAAAGGCAAGGCCCCAAATTTTTCTTCTGGAAAAAAGTCTTTAGTAAAATGTTTCAAGTGTCTCGGTAGGGGATACATTGCTTCCCAGTGTCCAAATAAGAAAATCATGGTCCTTAAGGATAATGGTAACTACTTATCTCTAAAGTCCATTAACTCTAGTTCACCTTCCTCTTCTTCCAAAAGTGAATCCTTTGAGTATGCCTTGGAGGGCAATCTCCTAGTGGTTAGGAGGTTACTAGAGAGTCAAGTAATGGAGGAAAAGGAAAGCCAAAGAGAGATTATCTTCCATACAAGATGTTCATTCAAGGGGCACACTTGCTCCTTAATTATTGATGGAGGCAATTATACAAATGTGGCTAGCACTAGGCTAGTAACCAAGCTAGAGCTAGTAACCATCCCTCACCCTAAGTCACATAAGTTGCAATGGCTCAATAACAGAGGATATTTGTTGGTTAACCAATATGTACTCCTTTCTTTGTTCATTGAAAGGTATGAGGATGATTTCATTTGTGACATCGTCCTAATGGAGGCTAACCATGTATTCTTGGGAAGGTCATGGTAATTTGATCATAATGCCATCATGATGGGCACACCAATAAGTACTCCTTCCAATTTAATTCCTATAAGATAACTTTAGTACCCAAGTGAGGTTTGTAAAGACCAGGTACAGATGAGACACAAAAGGGCTAAAGAAAAAAAGAAACTAAAAGGGAAAAGGCCTACGGTATCTATGGAAACCCTTAACCTTGGCACCTTACTTATAGAACCCAGGGTGGTAAAGTAAGCTTTAGTGAACAAGAAGATCGTATACCTTATCTTGCTTAAAGAGCATACTCTGCTGCAAGAGGCTTCTACATTACCTAGGGTCATTTAGCCACTGCTGAATGAATTTGAGGATATTTTCCCTAAGAAAATGCCCATAGGACTTCCACCCTTAAGGGGCATAGAACATCAAATTAATTTAATTCTAAGAGTCTCTCTTCCTAATAAGCCAGCCTATAGAAGTAACCCTAAGGAAACCAAAGAGATGCATAAATAGGTAGGGGGATCTCCTGGCCAAAGGATGGGTAAGAGAAAGCCTCATCCCTTGTGTTGTGCCTGTCTTGCTGGTCCCCAAGAAATATGGCAGTTAGAGAATCTATGTAGATTGTAGAACCATCAACCAAATCACTATTAGGTATAGTCACCCTATACCTAGGTTAGATGACCTCTTGGAGTACCTTCGTGGGTCTTGTATCTTCTACAAGATTGATTTTAGCTCAGGCTACCATCAAATCAAGATGAGAGAAAGGAATGAGTGGAAGGCAGCCTTTAAAACCAAATTTGAGTTGTGTGAGTGGTTAGTCATACCCTTTGGGCTGACCAATGCTCCAAGTATGTTCATGAGACTTATGAACAATGTACTAAGGGACTTGATTGGAAATTGTGTGGTGGTATATTTTGATGACATCTTGATATACTCCAAGTCTTAGGAGGATCATGAAGAACATGTAAAGGCAGTTCTCTTAGTGCTTAGAGCTGAGAAATTATATGCTAACTTAGTGAAATGTACCTTCTGCTTGGCCCAAGTCATCTTTTGAGGCTTTGTCATTAGTAAACAAGGAGTCTAAGTTGATTTAAAATAAGTTGAAGTCATCCAGGAGTGACCAATTCCCTAAAATGTGGGAGAAGTAAAGAGCTTCCATGGCCTGGCAAGCTTCTATAGGAGGTTTATCAAGGATTTTGGTACCATTGTTTCACTCCTAAATGAGTTAGTTAAGAAGAATGTTCAATTCCACTAGGGGAAAAACAACAACAAGCCCTTTATACTCTTGAACAAAGGCTTGTTGAGGCTCTAATGCTAGCTTTTCCTAATTTTGATAGATCCTTTAAGCTAGAAGGTGATGCCTCCAATGTAGGGATTGTAGTAGTGCTACTTCAAGACAACACCTCATTGCCTACTTCAATGAAAAGTTAAGGGGAGGATCCCTCAATTACCTTATTTATGACAAAGAGCTTTATGCTCTTATCTAGGCCTTACACACTTGGTAACATTATTTTTTGTCCAAAAATTTGTCATGCATAGTGACCATAAGTCACTAAAAACCTTAAGAGCCAAGGTAAGTTAAATAAAAGGCATGCTAAATGGGTAGAATCCTTGAACAATTTCTCTATGTAATGACACATAAAAAAGGAGATAGTAAAAAGGTAGCAGATGCCCTTTCTAGGAGGCATGCCTTCTTAACCGTCATAAGTGCTAAACTGATAAGGTTTAATAATTTCAAAGACCTATATGATAAGGGTGTAGAGTTTGGAACACTCAATAGGGATTGTTCTCATAAAGCACATAATGTGTGTTTAAGACACCAGGACCTTCTCTTTAGACATAATTGCTTATGTGTGTGCCTAATTGTTCCATAAGACATCTTTTTCTTAAAGAGTCTCATGAAGGGAGATTGATGGAACACCTTGGTACCTAGAAAACCCTAGCCATTTTAAAGGAAAATTTCTTCTGGCCTAAAATGGATAAAGATGTGAAATTTTTTTTCCAAAGATGCATCATTTGAAAACAAGCAAAATATATTACTAAACCCTATGGCTTATACACCCTCTACCTATACCTGACTCCCCTTGGATAGATATCAGGATGGACTTTGTCCTAGGGCTACCCAAAACCCAAAAGGAATGGATTCCATCTTTGTGGTAATGGACCATTTTAGTAAAATGGCTCATTCATTCCCTGCCACAAGGTGGATGGTATAGAAAAACTCCAGCAAGTGGTAAGGCTACATGGAATTCCAAGAGTATTGTGTTTGATAGAGACACTAAGTTCCTCAGCCACTTTTGGCGTACCTTTTAGGGTAAACTTGGAACTAAAATTCTTTTCTCCAACAATTGTAATCCCCAGACTAATGGTCACTTTCAAGTGGCTAAGAGGGCGCTTTCCACCCTTCTTAGGGACATGGTGGGTAAGAATCTCAAATCTTGGGAGAAGTGTTTGACCCATGTTGAGTTTTCCTACAACTGAGCACCACACTCCACTGCCCAACACTCCCTTTTTGAGTTAGTGTGTATGTTTAACCCCTTACTCCTACATATCTCTTACTCATCCTTGATCTAGCTAGCTATCAAATTAAGGATGGAGCCCAAAAGGCTAAGTTTGTTCAAGATCTCCATGCCAGGTCAAAGCCCTTATAGAAAAGAAAATGGCACATTATGCTAGGTTAGCCAATAAAGGTAGAAACAGCCTGATGATTGGGTTTGGTTGTACCTCTACAAAAAGAGATTTCCTTCTCTTAGGAAATCTAAACAAAAACCACAGGGTGACGATCCCTTCCAGTTTTTGGAGCGACTAGGCCCTAATGTTTATCGCCTCGATTTACCTGGAGATTATGGCATGAGTGCTACCTTTAATGTTTATGACCTCTCTCCTTTTATTGCAAGTAAAAATGATGATGACTCTCATTCGATGACGAATGCACTCCAAGAGGGAGGACTTGATGTAGACGCACCCTTAGAGACATTTGGACCTACACTAGAGCATTCCCATTCTCCAAGCAGGATCCTCAGGCCCATTGGACCTATTAGCAGGGCTAGGGCCAAGAGGCTGTAGATAGAGGTGAAGACCTTTCTATGCCTTCAAGAGATCCATTCTCAGACCCAATCCACTTTTCCATTGGCCCTACACATTTTAGAATAAGTTTAGGACTCTTTTTGTATTTTAAAAGTAGCAGGCCCAATACAATGTATAGGATTGGGCCTTTTTCTCTATGTTTTTAACATAGGATTTTTAGGCCTCTCCTAGCCCAACTTGGGCCGTATATGTAGAGAAAGCTAGACACTTATTTCGGCTTGTAATCCAAGCCCAAAATACATCTTAGAGGCAAATCAATAGCCACATGGAGAGTATCCATAAAAGGCACCACTCTTACCTATAAATAAGGCCTTTTATGTGTAAAATCGACATATAAGTTTATTTTGAATGAAATTGTGAGTTTTTTCACTTACATTTTTTAAAGAAATTCTCTTCATATTCTTCCTATAGTACTAGACTTGGGGTTGAGAAGCTTCCTCTTTCGTGACTGCTCATGGTGGAAAAGAAGAAGTTCGTCCTCCACAAGAGGTGACGCTTCCAAGTTGAGGCCTAATTCAGATCCATTTTTCACCAAATTGCAACCTCTATTGGTCCAAAATAATCACCTCTTTTTACCTCTATATTAAGCTAGTTAGGGCTGTTTTGAGTTATGAAATAAGAAAGGAAGAGGCTAATGGAATTTTAATAAAATAAGAAGCTTCTTTGAAAAGCTTCTCCCAAATAGAAACTTTTCGAAGTTTTAAATTTTCTATTAAAAAAGACACAATAATTTATAAAATTATTCTAAGAAATTTTTTCTACATAAGTATTTTGTAATTCTTATTAGTACTATTCCTAAAAATTCAATTTAGCTATTAAATAAGTAAAAGAAACTCTCAACATGCACTTTTAAAAGTTATCAATTTTATAATTAAAATTTACAAAAGAATTCATAAAATTATCATAACTAACTCTGTCTAAAGTATAATTTCAAAATTATCATTATTTATATTTCTTAAAATTCAATCTACTTATCAAATAATTATGAAAAGTCTTAAACAAGCACTTTTTGAAATAGTCTCTTTTGTGATTAAAAATTATGAAAATATCCTAAAAATTTTCTAATCAATTTTGACTAAAAGGGTAACATCAAATTCCTTCTTCTTATCTTTTTAAAAATTCTACCATATATCATATAATTAATGAAAAATTCTCTAACATACATTTTAAAGGTTTTCATTTCGTCATTACAACTCAAAAATCGTACAAATTATACTAATCATTTCTTCCAAAGAAGAAACATCTAATTTCTCTTATATCAATTCATAAAAATTCGGTCTAGCTCTTAAATGATTAAATAATATAAAAGTACTAGAATTGAGGATGTTACACATCCTATACAAAGGTCATATCACAGATTCACTACTAGTTTGTTACTTAATGATGCAACATTTCTTTATAAATTACTTTTACTAAAAATACAATATAAGTTTTTCTTAAAACTTATTTTTGATATTGTGAAGCTCGTTGTAAAGAAACAATGTAACAATTATAAGGTATTAAATATCATCGCTAACAATAATTGAAAGATATAGTCAAGTAGTAACCATAATGAGTATGCATTCATTTATATAGGTAGAACTTAGGAAACACAAAGGCATAAGACTTGGAATTTCATATCTAAATCCTAAAACCTTATCTTCCCTAATCAAACTATACGATTTTATGCAATTTTAATGAGAAGAGGATTCTTTTATTTTGACAGCATCTCCTTATACAAATTACATATAAAGCCTCGTTATCGATTGGGGAAATTGCATCTGATAGACAATTTATACATGTGTATATGCTTAACATATATGGTGATGTCCAACAAATTTTTATATCGATATATAACTAATATGAATATGGTTATATATATATATATAATCTAATAATAAAAGTACATATCATATTCAATATAAGGTTCTAGAATGGTTCATATGATAATAATGAAACAAAACCGTACACACACACACACCCACGCATCAGTTTAGAGCTCACATAACATAACTACAAAAACTCTCCTCTCTAATTCTCATCCTTGGTAATGAAGGTATAAAAGGATATAGATCATTCTATAATTAGTCTTTAGATAATGGAATATGTTTAAAAGGGTCTTCCTCCGTAAGAAGGTTGATGGTTAATTCAGTCACCATCATTATCTACTTCTATATCCATTAAAAGATGGCAGCGATCTATTCTATAAATGAACAACATAAAAATACATATATGCAATAACACAAATTGAAGGACTGAGACAAAAATTTTTATTTAATAACATAAGGCAAAGAATTAAAATTTGATATAATTATACAAAAATTTGTCATATTTATGTACATAATTATATCATTCATAATTCATTGTATCCAATAAAATTCAAATACAACTAATAAGAAATAATAAAATATCATGTACTACAAATATGCAGGTTAAATTATTATTTTAATATATTCTTTACATGATGATTGATTCATTATTGTCCCAAACCACACTTTGTTTTTTCAATCTTGACTCTATTATTCCCATATGATATGTTATGCATCTGAGCCCAATTTCTATATCATCCAATTTGACATATTTAAATATGATCATATCAAATGCCACAAATGATCATATCAAGTGCCATTAAACTTATCATAACCAACAAATCAAGTGTGACAAAGATAACCATATCAAGTGCCCCAAATGGTCACATTAAATGTCATTAAAATCATCACAACTAACACAGCAAGTGTGACAAAAGTGGTTACATTAAGTGACACAAGTGGTTACATCAAATGTCATTAATAATTGTCATAATCAACATATTAAGTGTGACGAAAATGGTTATACCAAGTGTCACAAGCGGTCACATCAAGTGACACAGAGTTCCCAAATGCAAAGGACTAAGCCTATTAGATCTCACACAAACTAGGCCTATAGAGCCTCCCACATTCAAACATGATTTAAATATTTTTATTGTATTCTAGAAACTAATGGGTCCAATATGTATACGAGCAGACCTATTTCCCTACATTTCTTTGTTGAGCTTTTTCGACTTACTTTGGCCCATTTTATAAACTACCATAGGATATAAGTAGGGACTCATTCTGGGTTCCATAAGAGGCCTAATTCAGATTTCCAAAGCTGAATTATGCTAGTTAGCTTCTTATACCTATATAAGGCACCATCATGTTAACTTTGCTCATTTTGAGTCATTGTATGAAATTCATTTCTAAATTTTTGAGTGAAACACTCTCTCTTCTCTCCCTTTCAAAACCAGATTAGGATTGGGGAATTCTCCTTATCCATGGTGTCCATAATGGCGAAGAAGGAGTTTATCCTTCCATAGAAGGTGGCGCTCCAAGCAAAGAAGGTTCTAGATCAAGTTCTTCTTCATTTTCTACCTCTGAAGTCATCCCCATTGCACTTTTCAGAACCACCATCCATAGTTTCATCAACCTGATATCAAAGCTCCAGTAATGGAGGTTAGATCCATGTCCTAATTCTCTTGCATTTTCTTGCGTCTTCTTAGTTTTCCAAGTTCATCTTCTTTCTTATTTTCATTTTCCTTTTCTATTAGTCAAATGATGTCTAACTTTGATGATTTTTGTTTCATTATCTTCGTGTCTCTTTCTAGTTTCTTAATTAATATTATTTGTGTGATTTAAATCCTAAATGAATTTTTAATTGTCTGGTTACTAAAGTGTGTCCATATTGGCATGCAAACGCGCCTAACTTGAATGATTTGTTCATAACTTGCTCATTTCTGACTTAATCTTTGTCAAACTTGTTTGGTTTAATTCTTATGATCCATATATTTTAATTTATTTATTTGAATTTTGTAGATTAACCAAAAAAAGTTTCAAAAAAATTCTAAGATTTGAATTCAAAAATTGGTGCAAAAAATTCATGTGTTCTTGAGTGCATCTTGTGTGATCCAAGTTTTATAGCCTTGTTAGGTCTTCTTCTACATGTTTGATCCTAATATACACGATAAATTCTAAGTTTATTGATTTGTATTGTTTCTCTTTAAAAAATTTCAAAGAGAGAATGATCATGTGCATGCATCTTATATGCTAGTCAAACTTAAGTCATGCATGGATTAAGTCATTGAACCTAAGAGATTAAATGTATGCTTGAATAAAATTAAAAGACACTTAAATTTTCCATTGGACCTTATGATGTGAGCTGAATTGGAGACAATTGGACAAGGAGATATGACTTAGAATACCATACCTATGCAAATGATGAGTGCAAAATGCACTAGAATGAACGTGTGGACTTAGGACTTTGATTAAGATCCTATGGAAGGATCACTAGAGGACTTGAACTCCCTGGAATTTGGAGCAAAAATATGATAAAAATAAGTTGATAAAATTGAAAGAAAAAGAAGTAAAACAAAAGAGAAGTAAAAAAGAAACATAAAAAAGAAAAAGCATATAGAAAAAGACTACATAAAGGTCATTTGCTTTATTTTGAGTGTGGTATGCTAATTGTCCATGCTTCATTTAGGCCATAGGTCTTGTACCATATTAGGTTTAATTAATTAGTTTTTTATGCCTTAATTGTTTGGACGAATAACATCTTTCCCTTGCATGAGCATGTGCATGATATTCTTACAGTTTCTATGTATTCTCTTTGTATGCATATCTTATTGCTTGCCTTTCATTTTAGTTTTTCCTTTGTTGACCACTAAGTTTGTCTTGTATATTCCATTTTAGTATACTATTATTTTTCTAGCTTTTATTTCATGTACTTAAAACTTTTTTTTAAGTTTTGTCACCTATCGCACACCTATACATGAGAATTTTGTCACCACTTACACATCACTAAGGCACCTAGGTTTGAGTTGAGTTGTTCCTTGATCTTGAATCGATTTAGAAGGCTATTTGTGTGAGTGAATTGGTGTGAGAAGGTTGGTTTCATGGTGAGAAAATTAGATGAAGAGAGCACAAACACTTGGTGAGGAGTAGTGAAATTTAAACTTGATTTTTCTAACACTAACCAAGTAGGGCAGTCAGTGTTATTTTTGTTTGTGCTTGATTTTGTAATTCTTGGAGAAGATTAAGCATAAAAAAATGGTGTACCAAGGGACTCGGGAGGTCAAGGCTTGAAACTTGGACCTCAAGGCTAAAGTGAAGACCTGGAAACAAACCCAAATTGAAGACCAAAGGTGAAGGCTGTCGCAACCGTAATCACGACGAGACGATGAGCTCGCTAAAATTTTAAAATAAATTTGTTTGATGTGTGTGGAGTCGACACCAAATTTTTATTTAAGGGAAAATACTTGGAAAAAACCCTGACTCGAGGAAGAGATTTAGGTTCGGGAGTCGGTTACGAGTGGGAAAGGTGTTAGGCACCCCACTCGCCCGTTCCGGAGAACGGTACCCTTAAACTGAGTGTGAGATTTTGAAAATAGTTTGATCCCTTAATTAACATGGAAATAAATAACTTGATGCAGGTTAGCCTGACAGTACTTGATCCTGCTCCTACGTATTCCCCAATGCAATGGGAAACTCAAGGCTTACGTAGTTCTGGTTTATTTTGACGGCTTGACCCTTGAAGATACTTGAAAAGGGAAAGGGTATTCTGAAAAGATTTTCATTTTTGGAAAGGACCTTTAGTCCACTCATGCACAAGACCCGAGGCGGGTGCAGCAGCACGAGGGCCTATACAGACTGTTAAACATTGAACAGCAGCTGAACCATCAGTTCCTTATTTAGAGCCCATTGCGTGAGACTAAAGAATCCCCTAAATATTTTGAAAAAGAATTTTATTTTAAAAATAATAAAGGTAAGGAAAGACATGACTTGATATGAAAAAAGAATTTGTTTGAAGTGAATTTGATTTGAAAATAATAATGAAAAGAAATGGCTTGACTTGAAAGGAATTTGTTTTGAAGGGAACTTGATTTTTGAGTTTTGAAAACAAGAATTTAATTTGAATTTTGGAAAAAAGAATTTTAATTTGAATCTTGAGGAAAGGAGAATTTTTTTTAATTTTGAAGAAAAAGACTTTATTCGAATTTTGGGGAGAAGATGATTTAATTTAAATTTTTGGGAAGTATGGGGGTTTAATTGTGATTTTAGAAAGAGTAGGGGTTTAATTATAAATTTGAGAAGTTAAGGGCAGTTTTGGTATTTTGGGAATTCTGGGGGAAGAATTGGTATTTTGGGAATTCTAGGGACAAAATTGGTATTTTGGGAATTCTGGGGACAAATTTGGAATTAAGGGAAAGTCTAGGGGTGGTTTGGTAATTTTGTGGGATGAGGGGCAATTCTGGAATTAAGGGAAAGTCCAGGGGTGGTTTGGTAACTTTGTGGGATGAGGGGCAATTTTGGCATTAAGGGAAAGTCCAGGGGTGAACCTGTAATTTCGGAGGAAGAAGGGTGAATGTTGGAAAAAATGAGGGGGAGAGAAATCCCTAGGACTCGAAGGCACGTCCTGGGACTTTGGATGTTATAAGACTCAATTTTGGAGTTAAGGCAAACCCTCCGATTTGCATGGGATTGCATGAGGTTGGAGACAGCCTCCCTGCGCCATTGTGCCTCCAGCCCTTTGACGTCCACTGTTGGTCTTGTGCGTTCATGTTTCCCCTGCAAGGCATGATGTCTTTGGAGCCATGGTCGAACCACGTCGGAGGGGGAAATTCTTAATGGAATTCTTGACGTCTAGGTGCGCCCGACGCTCGGTCGTCTTCAACCTTGGCTCCCTTGTTTCCTCTTGATCGCCTGGAGAGTCCCGAAGCTATCCCTGCCTCCCTCATGGCTTCCGCTGCGACACTTCCCCTTGAGTCCAGCCACACACGCAAAGAGGTTGTTCGGCTGCCGTATCCTCCGTCGCTGTGGCGAACTGGCATAGGCTTCCATGGCCGACTCTGGCCCGGTCGGACTCCCAGAACAGAGACAGGGTCGTCCCCTGTTTTCCTGGCCTCTCGAGCTCCATCCAGGTCAAGCGCCGTCCACCGGAGCATTGGTGTTTCCATCAACTCCACTTCACCTTTGAGCGGAGACTCTCTCCCTTTCCTAATACTCTTCGAATTCAATCGTCTATCTAGGCGTCATATCTTTGGTGGATTTTGGTTCATCTCATTTGGTGCAGTGTGTGAGTTCAATTCATTAGACTTATGGTTCAATCTTTAATAGTTCCGCTTACATTAATGAAGTTTGAATCGCTACTGAATAAGACAAACATATCCAAGAACCTTGCAATCGATACAAGTCAGATTTGAACGTAAAGATTCAGCATTTCAAGGGATCAATTAAAGACCAATCCCACACTGTTTGTTCAAGCGGCCTCCAGATTCAGATTAATTGTACAATTCAGACTCATAGCAAGGGTTTATAGCACTTAATTTGGAAAAATCTGATCGGGATCTTTCATCGAGCATCAAAGGGAAGCATAAATGTATGGATTGAGTTTTGCAATTAGTCATGTGAACTAACCTTTTGTCGATTGAGAATGGATGGCGAAAGGTGTGGGAGTACAGCTACTAGAGCGACAGGATCGAGCCAAGCGGTGGGATCCAAGCGTTCTCCTGGAGTCTCAATTCTTCCCCTCCACTCCTCTTTCTCTCTTTCAGAAAAATGATTCTCCAACTCCTAGATTTTCCTTCTTTGGCCTTTTTATAGGCCCCTTTTCTCTGCTTTTCACTAATCCGCCCTTTTCCCCCTTTTTCATTTTCTACTCTTTATTTTTTAATTCTTTAATCTTAATTTCCATTTTAGAATTTTTTAGTCTTACTTTTATTATTATTTTTTTACTTTTATTTTATTTTTCAGATTTTAATTTTGATTTGATTTTTTCAGATTTTTTTTATTTCAGATTTTAGTTTTCATTTTATTTTCAGATTTTTTTAATTTTAATTTTTTTTATTTTTCCTTTTAATTAATTCTTCAGATTTTTCAATTTTTATCTTTTATTTTTGATTTCTTAATTTCTTTTACCAAATATTATTTTGAAATTTCATTCAATTTTTTTTATTTTTAAATTTCTTTCTAGATTTTTTATTTATTTATTTATTTTAAATTTTTTTTTATTTTTAAATTTCTTTTCAGATTTTTTAATTTTTGATTCTTTTTTGATTTTTTAATTTTTAATTATTTTTTTATTTTTTAATTTTTAATTCCTTTTCCAGATTTTTTTAATTTTTAATTCTTTTTCCAGATTTTTCAATTTTTAATTATTTTCAGATTTTCATTTTTTATTGTTTTTCAGATTTTTATTTTTTATTATTTTTTAGATTTTTATGTTTTATTATTTTTCAGATTTTTATTTTTTCCTTTATTTTTATTTCCATATTTTTTCTTTATTTTTATTTCCAGATTTTTATTTTTATTTCCTTTTTTCCGATTTTTATTTTTTATTTTCTTTATTTTGATTTTTTCATTCTTTATTTCTTTTTTCCAGATTTTTATTTATTTTTAATTTTTCCAGATTTGATTTTTTATTTTCTTATTTCTTTTTCCATTTTATTTTCTAATTTTTATTTTCCTTTAATTTATCTTATTTATTCCCTCCTACTTCGACATTCTCTTCTGTTTGTCCGCCTTTCTGCATACATATTTTTGTTTTCTTTTTAATATCCATTTATCACTTAAATTAGGGTTAATTAATAGATTTAACGACCAGGAGCCTCAGACAGAATTGAGTGTTTACAAAGGCATATTGTGATAATTAACATTCAGTTTTTGGTTGTAAAATTTATATTGAAATTTTGTAAGTAGGTTTTTTCTTTGAGTTGTGAAATCTAGTACTTTGTAGTAGGTGTTCTTCTTATGTAATTTGGTTTACCTTTTTAATTTTTCTTGTAAAAGGACTTAGAATTTCGAACCTTAGTGTAGGATACTCACCTAAGGTCAAATTTTGGTTTTTTGTGTTATGTGCATGAAAGAAATATAAAGGGGGTGATAAGTGTTGTTTGAGTCTTCTAGAATTATTTTATGTAGCACTTGCCTGTATTTTATTTTGCAAGGTCAATGGGGGTAAGTAAATTACTTAACCCTTGTGTATTTGTGTGTGCCTTAAAATCTAGGTTGTGTGCTAAGTCTTTAAACTTGTGTGATTTAATTTCCTAGCATAAGTAATCCAGGTATGGAGAGATATTTTCCTACTTGCAAATAAGTACCAGCGACTTATCCCCTAGAAGCCAAATGGAAAAATTGGCTACTAGACTAGAAAAGGTTTTCAAAACCAAACAAGGGTCATAGAGCAAAGACTAAATCACCTAGAAAGAAGAAAGTCTTAAAAACAACCAAGAAGTCAAAGAATAATTGAAACTAGTGGATCTAAGAATGTAATAACAATCATGAGAGACATCAAATAAAGATGTCAATTTTTTTGGGGAACACATAGGTAATAGGAAAAGGAGAAGACACTTTTCACAAAGGGAAAGACCTTCCTCAAGGGATAGGCCACACTCATAAAGGAGGATACTACTCACTTATGACCATGCACTAAGAGTAGAAAGAATTAGGAATCATGGATATAAAGAAACCACTAAGCTAAAGAACCTTCTAAGCCTAGGACTCATAGGCATGGATCCCATAGGTCTAGGGAACATAGGAGTAGGAGTTCATCTAGGGATAGTTTAGATGATAGAGATTATAGCATTAGTCATAGGACTAAAGAATCAAGGGATAAAGATGCCTTAGATCCCACAGAGCTACCTAACATTGAAATGCCTAAGTTCCAAACAAGGAACAACCCAGAGGCATACTTAGATTGGGAGCTAATGAAACACATCTTTGCAAGTCATGCCATTAGGGAAAGACATAAGGTAAGGTTAACCGCCTTAGAGTTTAGCGACTATTCCCTAATTTGGTGGGATAGGTTTAACAAAGAAAGGTATAGACCTTTGAGTGAGTGGGAGGAAATGTAGCATATCATGAGGGTAAGACATGTACCTCCCTATTATTTAAGGTTCTCTGAAGGTTACAATAGTATATATGAATATTACAAGGAAATGGAGGTTGTAGTGATTAAGGCTAATTCGAAAGAAAGTGAGGAAGCCATCATGGCTAGGTTCCTAGATGGACTTAGTCATGATATTAGAGATCTGGTAGAATTTCATCAATACTTAAGCCTAAATGACCTTTATCACCAAGCTATAAAAGTGGAAGCCTATATGAATATGAAGGATAAAGGAAAGTACACTGCATACAAATCATCTCCACAAGATACTTGGAAAGATAGAAAAAAAGATCCAAAAGATTCTAGCTTTAAATCTACGGAGTCCAAAGAGGCTAAAGACTCCAAATATTCTAAAGGAAAGACTCCAAATTTTTCCTCTTTCAAAGAGTCTTCGATTAAGTGTTTCAAGTGTCTATAGGGGGTGCATTGCTTCTCAATGCCCAAATTAGAAAATCATGGTCCTTAAGGACAAAGATAATTATTCATCACTAGATACTACTAGCTCTAGTTCCTCTTCCTCTTCATCTAATGATGAAGCCCTAAAGTATGCTCTTGACGGAGACTCTTAGTGGCTAAGAGGTTATTGGGTAGTGTTGCCAATGAGGAGGAAGAAACTCAAAGAGAACATATTCCCTACTAGGTGTTCTATCAAGGGGCACACATATTCCTTAATTATTGATGAGGGTAGCTACACTAATGTATCTAGTACTAGGCTAGTTACCAAGTTAGGGTTAGCAACCACCCCACATCTTGAGCCATATAAGCTTCAATAGCTTAGTGAGCATAGATATTTGTTAATTGATTAGCAAGTTCTCATCACATTCACCATTAGGAGGTATAAGGACAATGTTACTTTTGATGTTATCCCCATGGAGGCTAGCCATGTATTATTTGTAAGGTCATGGAAGGTCATGGCAATATGATAGGAATGTCCATCATGATGGACATACCAATAAGTATTCCTTCCAATTTAACTCCCAAAAAATTACCCAAGTGCCTTTGTCCCTTAGTGAAATCTGTCAAGACCAAATTCACATGAAACAAAAAAAGGAGGTAGAGAGAGAGCCAGGGGTTGAAAAATAAAAAATTAGAAGAAATAAAACAAAATGATGAATAGAAAAAGAGGAAGATAAGAGGAAAGGTAAGTGGGGATTCTACCTCTCTAGTTAGGAAACCTTTCTCCTATGTATCTTATTACTTTGAACCTAATAGTTTGGATAAAGTCTAGTACTTTGATAACCGTTGTCACGTTCGGATCAAAATAAAATAAAAGTATATAAAAAAATGCAGTACAAGGCACAACCTTGGTCGTCTCTCAAGGACCTTGGAAAACAATTTGAATGAATTCAAAGTTAGCAAAAATGAGGGATTTATAATTTACTTTGGGTAAAAGAAAAAAGAAACTTGATAAATTTATAATATTAAAACTCAATTAACTCGTTAGTTCAATTCATAAGTGAGATTATCATAGGTTCAAAAAAATATTTTCTGAAAGCAATTTCTAGTTCTTATTTGGTTTGAATTCAATCAAGCAAGAATTTATTAAACTCATGATTTCCTACTAGAATAACACCTGGAATTTGAATTAATTCATGTTTAGATAATTAAGCATCACCCGAAGTTTCCAAATTAATTTCTAAGAATTGAAATCACCAAATCCTAGTTTTATAATTGCGTCACACAAGATGAAATTAAATTAAGCATCTAATTCTATCATTACAAACATCAATTTCAACGTATAGAAAAGGAAGAAGAATGAACCGCAATAGAAATTTTATTAAGAACAAACCTCAAATCTCTTAATTGTAGAATTAGAACCAACGAGCCAACCAAGAAAATTAGCCTTCCATGAGACTTTTTACAAAAGAAAGAAGAAGGATAGAAATGAGAATAAGAACGAAGAGAAGAATTGTAGAATTGTGAATAGGTTTCAGTGTGTCTACAATGTGTAAGGGCTTCCCCTTTTATAAATCCAGTTTGCCAATTCAAATTCAAAAAATAAAGATAAAATATGAGTTGGTTTCCTTGATCTTCTAAGTTTTCACTTGAATTCATGTTTGACTTTGTTGTTTGAATTCAAAATATGCATGAAATATGGGACCTTATCTTACGTCTATTTTTCCGAATTTTTGAGTGTGTTGACGGCCGAATTAGGATTTTTTTTTTGAACAAATTTTGTATAAAATTGTATCCTTGAGCTTTAGAAATTAACCCCATCTGAAAATGACTTTTGTAGCCCTAGATATTCTCATTTTACTGGAACATGTATGGGTTGTCTAGATAAAAGCTCTGAGTCAGGGTTCAACCCAAATAAGTTTATGATCCATTGAGGTTGGGCCATATAGGGATACATGTTATCTTAGGACTTTGTCTCATCTTTCTAATTCCTCTGGAATCATTTCAATATTAATTTTATAGCCCAAGATATGGCCTGCACAATGAACAAAGGTCAAGAGTCATTAAAATTTGAAAATTAACCAATTTTTTTACTTAAGCCCAATGCAATCCAATAACATAAAAATCACTGAAAATGATAAAATTAGATATCACTTAAACCCAATTAAGCCTAATATAGAATCAAAATAAATGTATAAAATACATTTATCATACTTCATTTACTTTTATAATTAAGGAACTTTTTCCTTTGGGAGGAAGTCAAGACCTAACCTCTATAAATGCCCAATCTTCCCAACCAAGCCTTGTTACTTATGACACTCGTGTTACATGATACAAGGCGTATGGTATAATTAGAACCATTCATTTAATGAAGCCCTCACATTTTTATGTGCCTAATATAGTGGCATTTATTCATCCCCCTAGTATGCATCACTAGTCATCTTATCCATCTGCATCTAGGCTGGTTGAACATTCCATTATCAATGACTTGGTGGGTGAGTCATCCAATTTTTTGGTTAAAACTTTGTTTCACACCACTAATCTTGGTCGCTCTATCAAGAGCCAAGGATACCCCTTTCACAATTTTGTGGGTATCCTGTCCTACCTAGGATTAGCCAGTCCCTGAGCCCCTTTGATAATACCTTAAGTGATATCCCAAATACCTACTATAGACACAATCTAGGAAAATAACTCATTAACCCACCTATAGTTCTTGATCCTTCATTTTACTCTTATGTTGGTTACGAGTTTCTATTATTACCACTTATTTTTAATTATTTGTGCTTACATGTTTCTTGGAAAATTCAAGAGGTTAGTAATTGATCATGGTACTCCTATTGTTTCCATTCATTAATAATATCTTTTTTACTTATTTATGTCCTTATTTGTAGATAAAGTTGAGCTTACACATTTGAGGATGAATGCTTTCGAAGGGGGAGAAGATGACACATAGGTCCTAGATGCAAAGGATCCTAGTTGTAGAGCACTAGGCCTATTGGACCTCACACAAACTAGGCCTATAGGCCCTCCTACATTAAAATTGGATTTAGGTATTTTTCTTGTATTTTAGAAACTAGTAAGCTCAATATGTATAGGAGTAAGTCTATTTTCCTGTAATTTTTTTGCTGAGCTTTTTGGGCCTACTTTGGCCCAATTTATAGGCTACCCTGGGATATAAAGAAGGACCCATTTTAGGCTTCATGAGATATGCAATTTGGATTCTCAAAGCTGCCCCATGCTAGCTAGCTTCCTATGCCTATATAAGGCACCCTCATATGTAACTAGCTCACTTTGAGTCATTTTATGAAATTCATTTCTAAATTTTTAGTGGAACACTCTCTCTTCTGTCCCTCTCATAACCAGCTTGGAGTTGGAAAATTCTCCTTATCCATGATGGCCATGGTGACGGAGAAGGAACTTATCCCTCCATAAAAAGTGGCCTTCCCAAGAAAAAAAGGTTCTCCATCAAGTTCTTCTCCATCTTCCACCTTTGAATCAGCCTCCATTGCATAGTTCAGAATCACCATCCGCAGTTGCATCATCAAGTGTTGTTAACATTATCCTATATCTATATAATTATGATGTATAATGCATAATAAAATTTTTACTCCTTAATTATTTACTTTAGATAATATCATCTATTCATCAATACTATGTTTAATATCATCCATCCAGGTAAAAATGCTTAGAAAATAAGTCTCTTCAGACCTTTAAAGTTAATTAGATGACCAAAAGGCACCTGATCAAAGTTATTGGCCGATTTAAATTTGGCCTTCTTGATCGGAAAAATTTGACTATTTTTTTATCTCTAAAACTTGAAAGGGTGTGGTTTTGTCCTTATCAAATATTGCGCTACAACGAGGGTATAAAATAACTTCCTTATCAATAGATTTTTCCTTAGCCAAATAATTAGTCAAGGCATCATTTGACTTGGAAAATATTTTCCTAAATTGTTTTTTGAAATCTTCAATCACCATATTTAGGGTTGCCTTGAAATCATTGGTCACTAAACATCAACCATGAAAATGTCAAAAGGATTGACCATATTAGCATCAAGATGAAGAGGATGAAAGTTGACTTTCATAATAAGTTAAGTTCTTTTTTCAAACTTAAGTTAGCCTTATTGGATTTCTTTTTGTATCATATTTATAAAACGAATATAGTTGTTAATTCAATGACCAAATTTCTGATGATACCTGCAATATAATCTCCCTTTTTGTTGTTCTTCTTAGAGGATTAGCGATTACCTTTTAAAATTATTTGGTCGTCTTAAAACAAAATATCAAATATGGCATTTGTTTTAGTTATGTCAAAGTCATATTTCTTTCAACCATATTTTTATTTCTTTATCATTTTTTGGTCTTAAAGATCTACACATGTAAGAAGGACTTTCCTTCAATTCAGCAACATTTACATCATCAATTTCAACATCAAATTCTTCATCATTGTTAATAGGCTTAGAGTATCTACTAAATCTATCTTTTCTCATCAAAAATTATTTTTAACCCTTTTGAATTTTCCTTTATCAATCATCAAATCTATTTGTTTCATTTAATCTGTTAGTTGTGATATATCCCTCATATGGAAATTGACTAGTTTCTTTCTAATTGAATAACTAATCCTAGAACAGCTATCTAAACTAATTCATGTTTAGGAATCATAGTAAGATGTATTTCTTTCAACAATCCTTGAAAGAATTTTTGATTTCCAACTTTTAAACTCATCAAAAAAGGATTTTGTCCCAAATGAAATAAGAGTATAAAAGTAAGAATAGAAAATGTAACAAAAAGAGAAAAACATAAGCCTTAGTTTAATTATGAAAAGACATGAGACTTTTGTTACCTAAATTCGTCCCTGAACTCCCCTATGAATGATTGAAGATCAATTGCTAACCATCTGTTACAATTCAATTACTATCCAATGTTCATGCAATAGTAATATTTTCCTCTAAGTACTACATTAAACAATCATGCAAGGTATATAAATATAAGAGAAGGAAAAAAAAATCATTCGAACTCATTAATTTAATAACCAATTAGAAGCCTAAGATTCTAATTGATCCTCCAAAAACCTTAAATTCAATTTACCTTATGGTTTCGTTAATTGGGCAATAGTACGATCACCAATCTCCCAAGCAACTTAGAAATTAATAAGAATGATCAATTTCCATTAATTAATTAAGCACGATAAAGAAAATACAATTAAACAAAAAAGAAAATCATTCATAAAGGAGAAGTGGGGTTCAAATGGTTAATCCTAAGTTTCCATCATTTAGGAATTGGTTATACATAGTAGATAAAAACAGATAAAAATATGCTAAACCAATAAAACAATCCCTAATTTTAATCTTAAGAAAAGAGTATTAAACTATAGTGCTAGCAAGGCAAGGAGATCTGCAACTCGCACTATAAAAGAGCCTACCTCCAAGGTCTTATGAGAGGATGTCGAAAGAAGAAATGGAAGTGAAAATAAGGGAAATGAAAAAAATGAGAAATAGAAGGAAAAAAGTGTATCGAGGTATGCTAAAGCATGTGAGGTGTACTTTCTTCCAAGGTGTAGCCTCCCTTTTTATAAGTTTTAGTTGGATTTTCTCTGTTTTGACCAGGTTGACTTGGGTTACCTCTTGAGTTGTAAGGGTTGCTCTAAGTTATCCACCATGTTGTTAAGGCTGATTGGGACCAGTTTCTACATTATTATGGCTAACTTGGATAATTTTTTGTATCATTTAGAATTGAAATGGTCGTGCTCATCATTTGACATGGTCATGCTCAGGTATGCATGGCCATGTTTGAAAACCATGGATGTTGTGAGCAGGTGGTTAAGTCTAGCATGGTTGTGTTGTCTTCCTCTAAGAGCATTTTGGTCCATCTATTTCTTACCCCTTCTATGACTATGCATCACCATTCCTAAAACCAATATGGAAAACTAGGTGAAATTACAATCAAATAATATAAACTATACCAAAATTATAACTAATTTTTCATAAAGAAATCAACAAAATAATGGTTTATTACATCCTCAAACTTAAAACATTGCTTACTTTTAAGAAATGTCTCAACGAACAAGAATGTAGAAAGAATAGAATTTAGAAACTTCACATATTAAACATGTAACAGATAAGTATAATTACCATCATAGGAACAATAAAAATTAATCCAATTAGGAACTTAGTTCCCAAAAATCATGTTCCATATGTAGAGAGATCACATTTATCATTGTCTCTTAAGTGTATAAGGGTATAGATCATTTACCATTTTTTCCCGTAACTGTCACTACCATAGACTTGCCCGTAAATCTCAAATTTCTATTAAAAGTCAAATCATACACAATAATCAAAAGTTCTTAACTAAGGTTGAACCATAACTAAGGGAATTATATAATTAGGTATGATATAAGAAGAAAAGGAACATAGTTTTATTGTTAACTTTATCTTTAGCAGTCCTAAACCATTAACCTATAAACGCTTTTACTTAGGATTCATGAATTTTCAATTTTTTTTTTATTTTTCCAAGCTTTTTTGTTCTTTTCCTTTTTCTTCCTTCTTTTTCTTTTCTTTTCCCTTTTTGATCACTTATACTTAGAGCCGTCAAATGGGCCAGCCCTACCCTAAAAAGCCCTAACCCTATGGGCTAGGGCCTAAAAAGCCCTTAGGGCCAAAAAGCCCTTAGGGCCAAGTGGGCTAGGGCCAGCCCATGGGCCAGCCCTTACATAAAAAAAAAAACAACACATTATATATGCTTCAAAGATTCTTACAAGACCTTTTATATAAGCATCACAGCTATCACAAATATATAACCCTTCCATAAATAGAAAATTCTTATTACTACTAATATAATTATAAGTATAAAAAAATCTAGTCATATACATACCTTTTCTCTTTAAAAAAAATTAGTGCAGGTTATGACCCCTCCTATGAAGCTTCAAGTTAGGATATCTCTGTAAACCATTGTGGCAGATCTCACACACAAACCTGTTAGTAGCTAAAAGGGTTTTGGGGATAAGGAAATGACTTCAACATCAAGGTCTAAAGCACATAGTTAATTAATTGAACTAATCCTAGTTTAAGGAATCATAGGATAAAAAAAAAGAAACTATACAAAATTAAGCAGAGAAGCATGATCCAAAATGATGTTATATTGATTGTACATTATACTATATTAGAAATAAACTGAGTCAAAAATCAAAGAAGACATCCAAAAAGATCAATATCTAAAATTGACACTAATATGGATCCAAAAAATCAATCTTCATTCTTCAATTTCTCATTATTCTTCAATATCATCATCTTCTAGATGCATGTTTAGCTCCTCTATTCCATGATAAATAGATGTACAATCATCTTCATCTAAAAACATAATCAATAAAATCATAATTAAATAACCAATCCCAATATAAATAATTAAAAGTAAATAAGAATATAAATATTATGTAAATATTACCATTAGAATCTAAAACAAAACCATGTAACCAATTTCTGGTGCAAATAAGCATTTGAACATTCTTTGAGAGTGTAGAACTTCTATATTTAGTAAGCACACGTCCACCAATACTAAATGCAGATTCTGATGGAACTGTAGTGATTGGAATACTTAATACATCACGTGTCATAATAGCAAGTGTGGGAAATCTCTTTTCGTTGATCTCCCAATAACCCAACACATCTAAATCTTCATTATCATCATAGTCAAGGGGTTTATTTTCCAAATAAATGTCTAATTCACTCTTTCCAACATTACATTTAGTTTGATTTTGGAACCTTTTAAACTCCTACAACATATAATACTTTAATTAGCTAAGCAAAAAATAAAATATCAAACTATGACTATAAGTTAAAAAAGTACCTTGAACACCTTTGATCTCTTGTGCCTACTCCCTTCTTCACTTGACTTATCCAAAACATTAAAGTCACCGAATGATTGAGATTCAGAAGGGGATGCTCGGAAACAACGTACATATTCATCATAAAGTTTCTCAAACTTTTCCCTCACATCTTTAACCTTATCTTCAGAGGTTGTTTGCTCAAGTTTGGTATAACAAAAGAGTACAAAATCGAGTTTCAAGCGAGGGTCAAGAATAGCTCCAAAAGCCAATACCACACTATACTCTTTCCAATACTTGTCAAATTTTCTTTTCATACTTATTGACATTTCCTTTATCACCACATCATCATTCAGCAAATTTTCATTTAACATGCATTCAATATTCCACACTTGCAAAAAATACAAGTTAGATGTTGGATATGATGATCCTGATATCATATTTGTGGTATCATAGAAGGGTTCTAAAAATTCACACATTTTCTCTCCCCTTCTCCATTCTTCATCTGATGGACAATTTTATAACTTGTATCTATCACTCTAAGAATATCAAATGCTTTTTCATATTTCAGTGCACTTTCAAGTATCAAATATGTTGAATTCCATCTAGTTGATACATCTAACCTCAATCCAATACTAGCATCAATGTTTGCTTCTTGCACACAAGCTTTAAATTTAATCATCCTCCCATCTGACCCTCTCACATACTTAACACTCTCCATGATTTTATGAAGAGCTTCATTTGCCACTTTCAAACCTTTTTGAACAATTAAATTAAGAATGTGAGCAGAGCATCGAACATGAAAAAAATCACCACCACATAATAAGCCATTTTGCAAACGAATATGAGCTTTCAGAATACTTTGCATACTATCATTAGAAGAAGCATTGTCCAAAGTGATAGAAAACAATTTCTTGTCAATTCCCCAATTCTTCAAACAATCAAATAGGACGGCTTCTAATTCAGATCTAGTATGAGGAGGTTTCATTCGACAAAAATTAAGAGTTTTACTAACTAATTTCCAATTATCATCCACAAAATGTGCAGTCAGACAAATATATCCTTCAGCGGTTGAGGTTGTCCATACACCAGATGTAGTATGAGGAGGTTTCATTCGACAAAAATTAAGAGTTCTACTAACTAATTTCCAATTATCATCCACAAAATGTGCAGTCAGACAAATATATCCTTCAGTGGTTGAGGTTGTCCACACACCAGATGTTAAACATATTCTATTGGGAATAGTAGACAAAACTTGCTTCAGTTTATCCTTCTCTCTAATATAAACTTTCTTAATATCTGATACAACAGTATTCCTAGAATGCATCACAACATCTGGATTTAGATACTTTATCCATTTTCTGACCATGTCATATTCAACAAAATTAAATGGTAGATCATGCTTAATTATAACTTGTGCAAGAAGGTTACAATGCATCTTTTGATCAATTTTTTTGGTGATAGACTTTTGGTTAGACACCATATCATCCATGTTCGGATTTGATTTTGAAAACTCTTTACAACTAGAAATATGAGGATTTAAATGTGAAGTCCTATAATACGTTTTGGTCTTGGGATTTTTACCAACTACAAAATCTTTGCCACAATAATTGCATGCAGCTTTATCACAACCATCCTTATCTTTTCCAATTTTTGAAAAAAATTTCCACACAGATGAAATTTCCCTCTTGGTTGACTCGGTATTTTCAGAAAATGTAGGAGTTTCAGAAACTACTTCATCTTCAAATTTTGATTCGCAGATGCCATTCTAGAAATCTATAAATAAAAATAATTTTTCAAGATTCATCAACTGAAACAAACAATTGACATAAATTGTGATGGTAATAATATTCATATAATTAGCTCTCACTACTTGTGATGGTATGGACAATGATAGTTTGAAAATAGCTTTTATCAACTTCAATTATGATGGTCTCACAACTTGCATATTTTTTTAGAGAAATAAATAAATATTTATGAGAAAGAAAATATAATTAATATATAATCAAAAAATTATTGAATACTCAATGTTTAAAATTTAATGTACGTTATTAATTTATACAACTTTATTTACAAGTGTTGAGAAAGGTCTTTATATTCTTTTTTTTAAATTGTTCAAAAATAGTTAAACCCAACAATTATTAAAACGATAGTACATCTAAAATATATTTACATCTCTAAAATCATATTAACCAAATGTGCAAATGTTTTAATTATTCATATCAACAAACTAAATTTAATAGTCATAGACAAATTAAAAGTTGAAAGCTGCATGGGCTGGTGAGAACAAAACTAACTGCTACTTAAAATATATATACATATATGAAATATATTTACTATAATGATAAAAATATAAGAAAAATATATTTAAATCCTATAGTTATATAATAATGATTAAAATTATAAATTAAAAAAAACTAATTTGAGAATGTGACGGTTTAGTGGACCGTCACATTTTTTTTGGTTTATGATTAATGCTAAAGACCTTACTGAATACAGAACATGAACATGCAAAGTATCATGCACAACCAATAGCTTTTATACATTATTGACTTTGATTTTTTTTTTCATATACAATATAATTGAATTGATGACATGTCCCAGTGGGTTACATGTTGACTTTGACATGGGAAGCAAATAAAACTTAGCAATAAAGGCAAGTAGCTATCTACAATCTACCTTTAACAGATTAGTATTTTATATTTTTGTCTCTAAGTTAAGCAAATAAGGTGTATTTATGGTGTTTATTAAATTGGTTAACTATAGGGGGAATCTCCATAACAAATAAATCGAATAGTTGGTCCAAATTCACGTTTTTGTTCAAGTTCTAGCTCAATTTCTCTGCCAATAAGTTGCACCTAAGCAGCCACAAACCCACATATGATTGCAGCCCAAGGGTCCACAACGGAACACCCTGCAGTGATAGCAGCAAACCCACCAAGCAAACCATTACAAACATCTGTGACATTACAATGTCCAGATTGCAAACGTTTCCCAAATAGTGTAGTCAATGTTGCGAAGCATCCAGCAAGAGTTGTGGTCACTGCAGTCCTCCTAATAGCACTCTATTGTCCATAATAAGAACCATTCTCTCCATAACTCTTCAAAATGTTAACAAATGAACCAGGGTTGTTGAATCCATACCAACCAAACCACAATAAGAATGTCCCCAAAACCACCAATGTACCACTATGTCCTCTCATTGGCACAGTTTTACCTGCATGATCAAACCTTCCCATTCTAGGACCTTCAATAAAAGGACACCAAAATCCAGCAACAACACCAACCAAATGAACAACACTAGAACCGGCAAAATCAATAACCCCAGATCCAAACAACAGATTCTCAACTCTAGAAGCACTACCTGACCCATAAGAAGACCAAAACCAATGTGCCACCATGCATTATGCTCCTATTTAAAATGCAGCAGTGTCTAAGTAAGTGGCTATACTATAAACAAAAAACGGCAGGTCCAAAACAATAGAAAGAAGCAGAGATAATTTTATCAAGAAACAAGCATAAACAACGGAAAAAAATAGAAAGAAAACAAAATTTGCAACAAGGAAGGGCAATCATCAAAACTCCAGCGCAGATTCACGTGACTCAACGGGAATCTAAACATTCCATCCATGCTCACATGTAAAATAAATTCTTACTTACCTCAAAATGGGAAAAGGAAATTGAACATTGGAGAGTTGAGAGAGTTAAAGAGACGTGAGAATTACAGAGGCGTGTAGGATTTAGAATGCTACAAGAGACACCAAAAATCACAAATTATGTAGTTAAGCAAGCAAAATCGAAAGATATTTTTGGCTTCACCTTCTGATTTTGGGATTAGGGTTCTTAATTTCTGGATAATTTTGGCTCATCCTCTATTTTTAATTTTTGAAGGTGTAAACATGAATGTTTGAAAGTGAAATGAAATCCAACGAATGAGATATTACAGGGTCAAGGTTAACCCACGGATAAGCCCCACTGGGTCACTTATTTTCAGGGTTATTTTATCAGGGCTATTTTAATTGTTTTATTATCTCTAGGGAATGGCCAACAAGATATAAAAAAAAACTGGATAGGGCTGGCCCCAAGGTCAAAGCCCATTTTTACAGCTCTACCTATACTTCCCCAAATGTTTACTTTGCCTTAGTTATAATCTGAGGGAACTTAAAATTATATCAATTGTTTAAGGAGTACCAAAGAATATAACTTTTAATCTTTTAAGCTTAAAAGGACACTGAGTGATATTTTAAGTTCAAATTTAATCAAGGAAACCTAAGTTGCCTTTATCATTTTCTTGTTATGAAATCAACTTATACAAGTCTTCATAAGGTTACAAGATAAGTTATAAAATGTACAAGCCAAAGGAGAATCACTTAATAAAGAGAAAAAGGTCAGGTTCAACCTTAATGAAGTTCAATCTTTATCAAAGCTACTTTAATAAAAAATAAGATGATAAGGACCATGAAAAATTATAATTTATTTTCATTCAAAGTTTTGATATATTATTAGATTTAATTAAAGTCTAGTGCAAAATATTTGGGATTACTATATCCTAAACCTACCAATAATCCAACCAGTTAAGCATGCACGATTATCAACTGTAAAAAATTAAGGAGGAAGGTATCCTTTCTCAAACTTAATCTTCTAACATTCCCTTAATTTAACTACAAAAAATTAATTACCAAGGTAGAAGTAATATAAATAAGAGGAAGGATAAGATTTTTGAAAAAAAAAATTAGGAGGGAGAGAATTTTCTTTCTCAAACTTAATTTCTTGTGCATATTCACAAAAAGTATATCTTATAATGGAGAAATGGAAGAAGGACTTTCGTTAAAGGTGATAGAGGAGGGAAAGATGACTCTCATTCCTTAAACTTAGAGGTTAGTAGTATCCTCAATGTATTCTCATTGGATGCTAGCAATTAAGAAATAAGTTATTTTATACTAAGTTGGCCTACTCATACTAAACACTTGTGTTAGAGTCAAAGAATCACATAAAAGAAGATAGAAATGATAACAATGCATAATGAATCAAGTTTTGCTCATCCAAACATGAGAAATATACAAAATTACGTCTAATAGTAGAAAATGAAAAGGGACTTAATATCCTAACAAAAGAAAAATAACACTTAATCCTAACAAATGGGAAACAAAATTGAAAAATGAAGTGTCAATAATTGAGGCGATGGATGGCCCATCTGGTCTCACAATAGTAAAAGAATGAAATCTATTGGGCCTCAATTCGAGTAAGGCACTAAGAAATAAACATTCTACCCAAGACCATTAATCAAGATGCAGGCTTTGCTCCCTTACCTTTGAAGGAACCTCCTGCTAAGATGGCTACTAAGAAGGTTGTGTGGTTAGTTGTTAATACTTTAGTAGGTGGATGATGTGGGAATCATCAGGGCCACATTCCAACAAACCCATCCAAGACCATATCCCTAACAGGATAATGTGATGCATCTATGTGGTAGTGGGATGAAGGATATTATAGAATTGACAAAGCATAGTGATAAAAGAACTAATGCATTTATAACCTTCTATCCATCCTCTAGGGGTTGCCTAGTACTTAGGTGGGATATGAGAAAAAATTTATTAGGATCAATATAGTGGCTACAAACTCAGCCCATAGGAGGAATAAATGAGTTATGGAAATAACTTTTGTGCCCTCTCATCCAACTCATCCCGTGGCCTTAGGGCCAGCCCATTTTCTCCTAAGTTTTACCCCTACATTATGTATCCCACTTAGGAAGGGTTTTTTTAAACCATAACCTATAAAGCCCTCAATTTAAGTGGTCTTAGTGTGGGCTAGCCCTAGGGCCAATCCTAGCTCTATTTTATTTTTTTCTATTTTGTAATTTATCTAAAAGTATAATTTTTAAACCTAAATCCATGCAACCTCCAAATTAAGTAGGATGAGTGTGAGCTAACTCATCTAACCTTATCTTATAACCCTTTATTTTGTAACTCGTTTAAAAGTAAGATTTTTTATATTAATTCATGTAACCTTCAAATTAAGTAGGATGAATATGAGTTAATTCATCTAACTCTATCTTATAACCTTTTGTTTTGTAACTAATTTATAAATAGGACTTTTTAAGCCCTACCCGCATAATTCTCAAATTAAGTGGAAGTGGGCTAACTCATCTATCCCCATCTTATAACCATTTATTTTGTAGCTCATCTAAAAGTAGGACTTTTTAAACTCTAATTTATATAATTATCAAAATAAGTGAGATAGATGTGAACTAACTCATGTAATCCTAGTTTATATTTAACTCTTTTTTTTTTTATAAAATTTCATCATTTCTCCTAGTTTTTTCTCTCATTTCTTTATTTGTCTCCTTAAATATTCTCTTCAATATTTTTTATTATACTAAAATATTATTTAATTTATTTATCTTTCTTATTAGGTTTTCTATTTTTCTCTAAATATTTTTTCATTTGTCTCTAGAATTTTCTCTCTTTCTAATTTTTTCTCTTTCTTTCTCAGTTTTTCTCAACTTTTTTATACTATTATTTTTTATTTATTTTTTCTAATATATTTATCTCTTTATCTCGAAAATTATCTTTTCTTCACATTTTTCCTCTCTCCTCTCTAAATTTTCTTAATCATTTTAATTTTTCATTACTATTTTATTTTAAGAGACGAAAATAAACTAGCGAGGAAAAATTTTTATAGAAAAAATTAAAAAAAATGAAGAAAAAAAACTTTGAAGAGAAAAATAAAGCCAATTGGCTAGCCCTAACCCATAGGATTTTAACCCTATGGGCTTTATAGTGTGGGCTTGTGAGTCATTTTGACCTTAGCCCATGTGGATTAAAGTTGGGTTGGATTGGATGCGCTAAATTGACACTTCTACCACAGTAGGAAAGAAAAAATAACTTCAAGCTGAAACAATCTTTAGTCAAAAATTTTAAAAGCCAAAATTTCTAAATGGATAGGAAGATAGAGTAGGCAATATAATCATATAAGTTTATAAAATTAAACAGATATTACTTAAACTTCCTGATATAACAGAACTTGTTGTTAGAGAGGATCCAAGTGAATGTCCACCTATATTAGATATAACATCTTGGTTGAAGAAAATTATTAAGGATGGATTGATCTTATAACATTGATCATTGCTCCCCTATGACAAACATGTTTTGATCTTTTACATATAATTATGTGAGTAGCGCTCTTTTAAGATTATAAATTATTTTGAATTTGTTGTATATTGCTTATCATTTGTAGTTCTTTGGGGTTTATTTTTCCTAATCTTCATGAAGTGAAGGACATGACATCAACTATAATTTTTTCCACTTAATGCAAATTCTTCTATTTTTCTTGAAGTGCTTTCATTATTAGAACCATCTTTGAAAGTACAAGCGTTTATGATTCCATCTGGTAACCTTTTTATTTCTAAACCAAAATTTGCAATTAGTGGTTTGGGATAGTAATATTTTTTTTATGTAAGGGCGGACTCTAGTCTACTTGGCCCTATGAGCTTTTCGACCCTATGGAATTTTTATATCTAGGGTTCTTTGGTCCAATGGGCTTTTTTGGCCCTAACCTATAGGTATAGGGCTAAATAGGTAAGGCTGGCCTATTTGATAGCTCTAGTTAGTGGGACACTAGATGCACCATATCCACTTTTTTGAAGAACGCAAGGAGGCCTTTTTTTTGTAAATAAAAAAAAATCAAAGTTAGTTCAAAAAGATTGGTAAGATTGTGCAAGGATAAGCAAGACTGTGCTTCGTATAAACACACAAACCTCCATGAATTTGCACAACTATACAAATAGGGTGCAAGACTTGCTAAACAATCAAGCTCATATAAACATATTTTTGGGAATGCTTTCTTCTAGTCGAGGTTATTTATTTTTCAATGAAGAGGGTTGTCCTCTTAATTGGGGTTAGTTGCTTGACAACTACTGTTCTAATAAACCATTTTGGGATTTAGTGAAGTTATTAATATGTTAAAAGGCTTAGTTCTAAGAATACCAAATACATTTTCTATTGAACCTATTTGGGCTACTAGAACATAGTAATATTGATTAGTGGCCTTTATTAATGGATTAAAAATCGTAGTCATTTACTAAGACAACATATTAACCATGTTGTAGTTACTTTCGTCCATTTGTTAATAAAAAAGGTCAAAGAAATTTAATCTCTCAATAAAGTTTAGAATGGTGATGATCTCTAGATAAGGGCATTCATCCTTGGCAAATTTAGATTTGTCAATGGTGAATGTATTGTCATTATAAGATTTATTTGAGTGATTTGTGGTATTATGGCCACATGGGAACATACCCTATTCAAAGACTATAAGAAGGATTATATGGGACTCTTATGGTTAATTCTTGTCTTAGAGTCACAGTTTTGAGTAACAACTGTTGTGATGTCCAACACCATATTTACTCCAAATACATCAACATTAGAGTTCATAGTAATATCATTCATTAGACTCTCTAAATTAGTAGTAAGGGTGCTATTATTGGTTCCTCTTAATTTTGTATCTAAGAATAGGATAATATATTTCTATTTACCATTGACAAACTTTTTTCACTTCTTAATCTCATACAATAATAAATCAATATTTTAAAGTAAATCAAAACCAAATAAAAGTTCCATCAAGTATGCCAATTTGTTTAAAGTAAAACTTATTTTTTTATCTCAACTTATATTCCTAATTATCTAAGAACAATATGGAAGTTGATTGATACCCATCATTTATAATTTATTGTCTTAAGGGAATCATCAATAAAAATAAGATTGAAAAAAAATTAATATGTAAAAAGAATAAAAGAAATTTGAATAGAAATTTAAAATATATAAACAATAAACAAAATATAAAAAATTCATTAAAAAACACCTCATACTTAAAAAGTTGTTTCTGTAAACCATATTTTTCAATTGTAAAGAGATATGTCTTCTAATGAAGTTTGCAAATGCACCAAAGTAAACCAAATAATTTCTTACATCAAAATTGTTCCTTCATATTTCATATATATATATATATATATATATATATATATATATTTATTTATGAGTGAAAAATAGAAATGATTTTACAATGCTAAATTTCTATATACATGACATCTACCGTTCTATAAACTCTACTGTTAATTTACATATTAAAAGAAAATAAGTTATCTTAACAGGTAATTAGAGTCAAAATGTTCATTGTAAGTTTTGCTGATATTTTTTCAAATATTTTATTTTACCTTTTAGCTTGTCTCTATTTTCTATTAATAATAATTTAAATTGCAATTTTTTCTTTTCTTTATTTAAATTAAAATTTCTTCTATTACAAGCTAAGAAATCTAGTTAAAAAAGATTTGATTAACCATTGTATTTTGACTAAAAAAACATTTTATACCAACAATAATCTTACTAATATTTTAATATCTCATATTAGTCATAATATTTTTTTTTTAATTTAACATATGCTTGGTCTATTGTAATTAGCATAACTAATTACTTAAAATTTTAATTATTAATCTATTTAATAAATAATTATTATTTATAATAATTTATAATTTTTTATCTTCTTATTAAAAATCATATAGACGTCGAACTCTTTATTGAATTAATTTAATAATTAACTTCAAATTCTTAACAAACATTTTAGTAATATTTTAATATAACTTATAATTGTAATATCTAATTAATTAACTGATTTGAAGCATAATTATTCACTGTCACCAAAATAAAATTTTATTTTTTAATCTTTTGCTTAATTAAAATTAAAAAAAAATATATTAGACCTTATAGTAAAGTAATAGATTAAAACCTATTCAAATAAATAAATTGTTGGATTTAAATTCTCAATAAAAACATATTTATGCCTTGAAATATATTATTTACTAAAACATTATAATTTTAAAATTAATTTGAATGAATTTAGTTTAAAAACTTAAGAAAATACAATTAACTTCAAACATAAGAAAATTTTTGTCAATTCTAAAAATTTAATCTAAGTTTGAAAAGTCTCCAAAATCTAAATCTATTATCATTTCACTTTACTATTTCAATTTTTGATGAAATTTTTTTTTACTCATTTTGATTTTATAAAATAAATTTATTTAATTAAAATACCTAAGTTTTTTTCAAGAGTTAGTTTTTTTTTTCACGTCTCTTAGGTGTTTTAAATCAAATAGATTTATATAAAATAAAATTGGTAAGAAATTTTTTATTTTTTAATAAGATGGTTAGAGATGAAAATTAACCGAATCAAGTTAAGTTTTAAGTTTTCAAATTTGATCTGTTTAAATAATTTGAAGCCTGAAAATGTTACCTGTCGTAGTCTTTCTTTATTATTAATGTCTACCCTATTTAAAGATTACGATACAAAAAAAAATTAATAAATAGACTTAAAGTCTATATAAATGATTGATTAAAAAAGTTTTCAAGTTTAAAACTTATTAGATAAAAAGATCATTAAATAGGTCTAAAGTTTATATAGATATGTAAATTATTTAAAAAATTCACAAACCTAAAGTTTTTTTTTATGAAAATACATTTTAATATTTTTTTAAATGGTAGAATCCAACTTTTATGAGTACCATTTGTATAAAAAATAAATCAAAATTATTTAACGAACAATAAATTCAATATATCATTTTAAAATTCAGGTAGCACTATAACTTGCATCACATGCGCAATAAAGCACAAAATACAAGATAAAAATATGTAAATAAATATCATATTACTAGATTATTTGTAATATCATAACAAATTTGATAAAAAAACATGCATATATATACAAGTTTAGATATACATAAAAATTAAAGTAATATATAATGAACTTATATAAAGAATTTTATAACTATTTATTTTTGGATATTACACTAGGCGAAGTGTGACATGACATACTTTGTTGCACAAGATCATCTCAAGAACTGAGGCTAAGTCGACATAGATCACATAAATCGTTTCTTGCTCAAAATTGGAAATGAGTAAAGTGGAGTTTTGGAATCGTGAAGGTAGAAGAAGATGACAAAGAAGTATTCTATTTAAAGGACAAGAAGAAAGCCATCTAGAATTCCTTTTCTTTGAAATTAAAAATTTTAATTTTTAACAAATTATGTAAATATATTAATATTATATAAATATAATATATTAAAATATATAATAAAGATAAATAGGTCTCTAAATAAGCTAAACAATTTTTTTTATTAAACCTTACTTGTTTATTTAAAAAAGTTTTTAAATAAGCTTGAATATATCTATTTATTAAACAAATTGAATTAAGTTAAACTTTAAACAAATTAAGTTGTAAGTCTGAGGAAGAACCTAACTCACCATTGTTAAAGATGGCTAAATAATAGTATGTCTCCTAGAGGATATCAAAATTTTTATTAATTTCTCACTCCAATGAATCTCATAATTATCATTTATTAAATTATAAAAATTTAATAATTAGTTATACTGTATCAAGATTAAATAAGTCGAGTCAAGCTAAATTTTAAACAAGTTAAAGCATTAATCTTTGTAAAAAAATCTAACTTATTTTCATTTCTAAAAATAGCTAAATGATAGTATATCTTTTTAAAAATATTAAAATTTTTTATTAATTTTTCATTCCAATAAATCTTATAATTATTGATTTATTAAATTATAAAAATAAACAAATAATTATACCAAATATGATACCACCATATCAATCATGTAAGAAATAATTTTCATCCACTTGCTTTACATATAAGCATATATGCATAACAAATAAAGTATTATAACAAGTTGATTTAAAAATTAAATTAATAACTAAATTAAACTGTATTTATATATAATATTTTAAATTATATATATACATAAAAATATATAAAATATAATTTTATACATTTAATTCACCTAATAATTTATCGACTAAATTAGTTATTTTATAATTATTATCACAATAAATTAATCATTAGGTAAGATTTAAGAATATTTTTTTAAATATAATATTTAAACTTAACCTATATATATATATATATATATATTCAAAATTTGACTTAACTTTTTTTTTTTTAATTTTATCTTATAATAAAATCTGTAAAATAGATTAAAAACCTTACTTTAAATATATTAATAAGTAATTAATTATAAGATGATAATTTTAAATATTTAATATATTAAAAAACATAATTTTAAAATATTATAATGAAAATTTAATAAAATATTATTATGCCTACATAATAATAATATTATTATTATTTTAAATAAGTTAGCCTATTATCATATATATATATATATATATATATTCTTTTTTATAATTTGAGTCTTGCATATAAAAAAATATTAAAAATCTAACATTATCATATTGTGGATATTGTTAATTTAAATTGAATTATTTTTATAAAAAATATTTATGATTGGAACTAAAACTGTATGCTAATCTACTAAACCTAATTTTTTAAACTAATTAAAACTATTTTTAATTAAATAAATTTTTTACAAAATCTTAACTTAAGTTATTTAATAAATAAATTTAACTTAACCTATGCAACTAGATTAGACTATACTCTTAATTTGTACAATTTTTTTAAATCGTAAATATTTTCTAATAGAAACTATTTTGAATCGAGTTAAGAACATTACATTATAATTAGGTTAACTTTTTCAGTGAATATTTTTTTACACAAAAAAAATCTAAAATCTTATTTAAAAAAAAATCTAACATGTGATACATGAACCAACAACCAATTGATCTATCTCTATTTTCTGCTGGTCTATCCCTATTTTAAAATACAAACTAAGAAATAAGTCATTTTTTTAACTCTAAGAAATAAGTCACTCAACCACATAAAATTGAAAGAAGCAATAAATAAAAAGCCCAAAATGGAGGTCCAAAAAATTTTGTTTATTCTCAAAGCCCCCTCGTACGTCGTCGTCTTCGTGCCCAGCCCACGACTCGCATAGTCCCTCTCCACACCCACACGCGCACGAAGAGCAACAACCAACGTGCAGAATATAGCGAGAGAGCGAAATCACCATCACGAATACCCAAATTGGAGACCTTGGATTCCTTACAATTGCTTCCATGGTTGACATTTGCTGTTACATGTTAGGTTTCTTTGCCAATTCGTGATCGAAGTGCCCCCTTTCCGAAACCCTAGGAGAGAGAACCTTCGAGTTGAAACGGCCTCTTGGGCCTCTCAGCTTGTGCCTGCCTTCTAATTCCGTGACCCTTTCGTGAATTAAGGTGTTTCTCTTGCCTCAATTGTTGTGTTTTTGGCATTTTTGTGTGTTCCCATGAAAACCCTAGGATCATGCAAATTGGGGAATTTGTGGAAATGAGTGGTGTTAGGGCTTTAATTTTGTTGGGCGAATTGTGGTGGAATATTTTCTCTTTGCGACTGTGTTATGCATTGTGTTGGAAATGCGTTCAGGTTTGTCTGTTTATGGTTACTTGGCATTAATATGCTATTAAATGCAGGGGATTTGGGTACCCGTATTAGGAAACTAAACAGAATGCATATCTTTGAAGTGGCAGGCTAGTAGTTTAAAGCATAAACATTTGGTTTTTGACGTTGGCTTGAAAATTGAAAGGGGAAAATAATAATTGGCGGCAACGTTCATGCATGCAATAGTTTCTCAATATGTGCATTTATTAGTAACTAGTACTTTAAATATTAAGTACCATACTCTTTTGTTTGTTGCTATTAGTTGGTATATTTGAAGGGTCTGCAACTTTTGTCTGGTTTAGCATTTTCTTTCCTGTTTCAACATTTTAAACCAGAATTGTTTTCGTGCTTTTAACCTGGACATTATTTTGGACGTTCGTCTAGTTTACAAGAAGCTATATGTTGTTCTTATCTTTAAATAATTTATATGATCTGTGGACTTTTGATCATCTGCTCTTTAGTTTCATTCGACTGCAGAGTTGTACTACGACTACTACCTCATTTCAAAATATAAACATGTGACAAATTTCTACTTTCCTGATATGGTAATAATTGCATAACCTATGTTTCCCAGAGTTCTACACTCTACACCCTTCCCCTCTTTACATATAGCCAATAAAGAATGTTACAACCAGGCTACCATTGTTTGGTAGGTGCTCCTTCTGACATCCTAACTTAATAGTTATGCTTTGTATATAGTCCAGTTGACTTAATTGACATGAACCTTTTAGATAGTGAATTAAACCTTGCTGAAAAGCTGGTTGCATATTTCAAACTTTTTAGGGAGTGCCTTTCTTGTTTATGTTTGGCCAAGACTGATGAGTGATGATGGTAGCTGGGGGCTCCAAGTGCAGTGGTTGTGGGTGGTAGGAGGTATACTTGCAAAGACACACCAACACTACAGTATGTGCATTTAAGTTACAAAATTTACTGGAAGGCATAGTCTCCATTATAGTGGTGAGAATGAGATGCTTGAATAACAAGTAACCTAGTGTCATTATGGGATTTAGAGGGATTTTATCCCTTCGAAACAGATTGAGAGAGAATATCAAGGATTTTGATCCTTTACAACTGGTCCTCTGAAGATCTTAAGGAGATATGCGTTAACTAACTGGTGGGACCAAAGTAAGCTAGTCTCTAAATAGCAAGCTTCCATGATTTTGTATTCAGAGCTGAAATTAAGTTTCAGAATAACTTATTTATTCTAGTTCATGTCTAATGTCTTCGTACCCTGTATGTTGCAGTCATATAGACATGATAACATTCTAATATTTGACTGATTGGAGGTTTTGTGTATCCTAATATTTTCATGATTTTTTTATACAGTTCCAAATTGCTTTGTCATTTGATTTATATCTTCTTACCTTCTCAAATTTGGCTGGTTCTTTAATAGATGGGAAGTGAATCTCTAAGATATTAGAGGTTGGGAATGCATGGATATAACTCAGGATCTGCTCTCCTTGTAAATGCCGAGGTTGATTCTATGGGAGGAGTTGTTGACGGCGGAGTTGGTATAGGTCTGAAGATCTCTCCGTGCAGAGCAGCAATTGAGAAGGCTCAAGCAGAGCTCAGGTGATGGGCAACCCTTCATGTGGCTGCATTTGTTGTTTGATTACATTTTTACTGCCAATCCATTCTTATTCATAAAGATCAAAGAATAACTGTTGCATGACAATATCAGAGAGGAGTATGATGCTCGTGAAGAAAGAAGAAGAGAGCTAGAATTTCTTGAAAAAGTATGAAAGTTTTGATCTTTTGCACTTCATATCTCACAGTACTTTGATGCGAATGATGATCATGTGTACTTTGTAAGTGCAGGGTGGGAATCCTCTGGACTTTAAGTCAGGAAATGCTGCTTCAGTTAGTGTCCAGTCTACATCACTCACTGATCAGCATCATGAGCAGTTTGTGACAAGGTTGGCAATTCTTATCTAGTTTTTCCCATTTTTTCCTTGCATGTATGTGTGCTTCTTTTCTATTATTATAATTTGGGTATTAATTTTATTAATGATACACTGCTTCCTTCTCCCATCCTTTCTCTCCTAATTTGATCACAGTGAAGCAAAGGGTAGTTTTGCATTGACTGCCTCCCCTCGTTGTGACTCTGTTGACAGTAGTGCTAGACCAGGGGCTCCTTTAGCTGGTGAGCCTAATACTGCTGATAATCTTCTTCTTTTTGATGGTGAGAATGAGTTGCCAGAAACTGAAAGGAGGTGCTTACATTCAAAAAGAAGGAATAATATTGCTCCCTCAGAACAGTCTTCCCAAATTGATGGAAGTCAAAATGTTAAGGATAAGGAGACTGAAGATTCTGCTATTTTCCGGCCATATGCACGAAGGAACAGATCTAGATCAAATCATGGTCCACGGGGTGCTTCAAGGGAAGTGAAGGGGTTAATGTCTGAAACAAATAACCAAAAGAATCCTAATTTGCCTTCTGTATCTAAGTCAAAGCCTTGCAGTTTAAATGGTGATATCAGAACTAAAAATCTGACAACTAATAATACAGCGAATAAAGAATTGGTTGGGATCCGAGATCATCAATCCACTAGTGGCAGTGCTAGTGTTCCTGAAGATAAATTGGATGTTGCTGTGAATAGAAACTTAAAAGAAAATCATGGAACTCTACCTTCTGAGGATAATGCTGTTCAAAACCCAGATCTCATGGCTTCTGGAGAAGCTAATGCAGTTGAATTAAGGGAGCCAGTAGCTGCTGTCGATCATGAGCCTCCATCTCATGTACCTACCACAAAACCTGAAAATGGGACCTATTATTGTCAACCAAATGGGTTTGTGAATATAGAAGTAGGCAGGAAAAGTGTACCTCATGAAAGCCAAAATAACATTGCTACATTAGGCAAGAAGAATTTCGATTTTGAGTCCTCATGCACACAAACTAGTTTAGGTAGAGATGTAAATAATGATAGTGATATGGGTACTAATACAAGGAATGTTGATGCTAGTGGAAATACCAAGGAACAAACATTTGCATTAGAGAATACCCTGAACTTTACGGGCTGTGAAGTTGTGAAAGATAGGCATAAGACTGAAAGTGAAAATGGTGCTACTGTTAGCAATGAGCATGATGCTGGTTATCAAAATCATTCTGGTAGTGGTAATATCATCAAAGCTGAGGAAGATGTCCATATTAACAGTTCTTGTGTGTCAAATATCAAGGGAGTAGTACATCACAATGTCAGTACCTTATCAAAAGCAAATAAAGATACTGTCTTGTTGGATCATTCTAATTCTGTCCAGGAAACCAGCTGTGAAAGACATCAGGCTCCTGTGGATGTGTCGTTAACAGAACTTCCTCAGACAGCTCCAGCTGAAACGGTTACAAGTGCCACCTCTGATGGTCAACTGTGTTCTCGGTACAATGTGAAGTTAGCAGACAGGGCACTTGAAGATTCTATTTTGGAAGAGGCTCAAATTATAGAGGTCTGCTTTTGTATTTCCATTTGCAGTGATTATTGTGTATGCTTTTTGGTTATGTTTTGGATGCTCAGGAAATTTTATAGGTCTGACATGATGCACTAAACAGGCCAAGCGGAAGAGAATTGCAGAGTTATCTGTTCGCTCGTTACCCAAGCAGAACCACAGAAAGTCACACTGGGGTTTTGTTCTTGAGGAAATGGCATGGTTGGCAAATGATTTTGCACAGGTTTTATTTTTTATACTTCTTAATGATATTATGTCCTCTCATACCTTCTGTGGCTATCTTTTTCGTTTAGAAACTAGCATGATAATGATCCTTATTAAGTTTCTATAAGTGATTATTCAAATGTTTTTTTTCGGTCAAAAATGTATTTGTAGGAGCGTCTTTGGAAGATAGCTGCTGCTGCACAATTGAGTCATCGAGCGGCTTTTACTTGTCGGTTAAGATTTGAAAAACTAAACGAACAACTAGGAATAAAAAAATTGTCTCACAAGATTGCTAAGGCTGTCATGCAGTTTTGGCATTCAGCTGAGCTTCTTCTAGACAATGATGATCCTGGTATTAACTGCATTGCTGGTTGTGCTGAATCTGGGAAAGTTGATGCTAATAAAGCTTCTAGGGACCAGAGAAGAAATTCCAATATGCTGCTGGTTATTTTCTCTGTCCTTTTTTACTCTATTCAGAAAAGATATAGTGCCATAAGAATTTGGCTGGTGTCTTGCTAGATTTCTGTTTTATGATTTTTTTTTTCTAATTTGTTTAATGAGTTGCTGTCAGGAAATCATTCAGTACGAGTTAAATGTTGCTACTTTAAGCAACACAAATGATATCATGTGTTGCATTTATTTATATACAGGCTGTGCAATCATGTAAGCTTGTAATAGTGTTTGGTAATTGAGAAAATGAGAGAAAAAATAAGAGAAGGAGAAAGTTCTAGAGAGAGAATCCAAGAAGAAATTCTTATTTTAACAGTAACAAAAAGTGATTAGAAAAAGTTTTTGGTCTTGTAGGGAAGTCTATATTTATAGAGCTTGCAGCCTATACAACTACTTGCTGAGAGCTGTCATACAACTGTTAGATAGTTAAAGCAGAGGCAAATGTAGCAACTAATTAACTAACTACTGTACAATATAGAAAATGAACTAGGATTAGGTTTATACTCTTAACAACTTGAAAGAGATGGTTAAGGCTGCTAAAAAAATCTGAACCAAAGTGTGTAAACTGGTATGAATTAGCTCAAGGTTTTGAGGATAAGCCGAACCTAATCTTGTTTATTTTGTTATATTTATGCATTTTATATGCAGTGTACTTATATTGTTGTAGTTTCTGACTTGTTCATTTGCTTTTAATTTTACTTCTTGTCTGTTGCCTTTTGATTTCATTACATATTAAAAATATTGCTGTTGGTTACAATTGGAGTTTGTGAGAAGTATTTTTATGACTGCTGTTATTTTACTGTATTGTTATGATTGGTTAACAGCTTTTGAATGCATTCTAATGATATCTTAAGATCTACAGAATGGATTGGTTTATTAAATTTATAAGCTGTAAAATATGGTTTACTTCAAATTGAAATCATGTCAGTGGATTTGGATCATCCCTAGAGCTGGTTTAATGTTATGCTTTGCAGAATTTGGAATATGGTGACTAGAGATTGCTTGTTCAAAATACACTTAAGTGGTGTAGTTATTTGAGCTCTGGCTTTATGTTAATTTCTTTCATAGATTGACATTGGAAAAAATTAATTTGCACTAATGGTTTCACTTTATTTTGCTTGATGAGCTTAGGTATCCTAGTATTTATGTAAACCCTATGACAAAAGATAATGAATTTCACAATGCATTATATCCTCTTGTTTACATTAGAGATGACTGAAATTTTAGCCTTATTTAGAATTGTAGTTTCAGAACTATTCTATATCTGGACAAAGTGTATCGTTTTTAATTATCATTGTTGTCTTTTGTTTGGCCATTGTTTGTCATTGTATGCGATATACTTATTTGAGGGTTGCCTGTCTTTTACACACTAGTTAGATTGGATGCATCAGAGGTTCTGAATAAGAACTCTGCGTTTTCTGCTGTTTGATCTGTGGTTGTGATCTGGGAGATTTGGGATGCTTAAATTTATTACCTTTTTTTGTTTCAATTTTTCTTTCTTAACTGGTTGTTTTATGTACATTTGTTATTTTGAGCCATTTTGTTATTGATACTTAAATGTTGGTGATTTTGGTCAGGAAACAAACCTAGAAGGACAAAATCCTGTAAAGCATGCTGCATTTAAAGTGCATGCATATGCTTTAAGATTTTTAAAGGCTAATAGATCTCATGGAATTTCCTCTCAAGCAGAAGCACCAACAACACCTGAAAAGATATTCGACTCAAGCACTGTAGAAATGTCATGGGATGAGCATCTTAATGAAGTATGGAACAAGTTACCTTATAATTCTGACAAAATATTAATTTTGATGTTAGCTGTGCATCTCTCCACCCTCATCCTGTGCGTGTAACACTGGTATTCGAGATGTAAAAAAAATTCCTAATTCTCCGGTTAGATATCATAGTACCCTTAACTAACCACCACTAACCTCCTAACTAACTCCAACTAACTTTCTGTTACAGTTGGTCTGACTATCAACTAAGTCACTCTTCTGCCCAAAGTAGACCTATTCAATTATTGGTCTGTGAACAGTGTGTGATTGTCGCATATTCTTATGTGCCGACATGTTTTAACTAAATGTATTAGAGTCCAGATCTAAGAGAAGAAAAATAAGGTAACTGAGAGAGAGAGGAGAGAGAATTTTTCTGAAATTAATTTCTGATCTTATTTACTTGGTTTGAATTCAATGAGATTTATACATATAAGGTTTTCTTTTACGGTGTCTAGCTCCTTATGCTTGGCCTTGGCATGCAAAACAGGATTGTGACATTAAGGCTACTGCACATTCATTGTCACAGAATATAGTGGGAGTGTAGGCTGAGATGCCAAGGTCAGTGAGAAGTGACTGAATCCAAACTAATTCAGTGTAGAAGCTATGCTTCTGTATTCTGCTTCTCTGCTAGACTTGGCTATCAGACTGTTTCTTGGAACACCAGGAAATTAGTTTGGGGCCAAGATAAACACATGAACCAAATGTGGACTTCCTATCATTCAGATCTGCTGCCCAATCAGCATCGCAATTAGCCTTGAGAGTGACAGAGGATGAAATTGATGAAGATAGTAGGAGCAAGCCATACTCAATAGTGCCCTTTAGATATCTAAGTTTGCGTTTATCACTTGCCCTACGAGTGGTCAAAGGTTGGCTATAAATTAACAGACCTTATTAACAATTTAACACTAGCTAATTTCAGGTCTGGTAATAGTCACATGCTGCAGAGCCCTTATTATAGATTGATACAGAGATGGATCAAACATAGTCACCTCCATATTTAGAAAGTTTGCTCCCTCCAGGCAGAGGGGTAAAAATTCCCTTGCAATCTGCCGTATAAGCCTGATGAAGCAAATGTCTAATGTATAGGGCTTCTGAAAGAAGCAAGGAAAAATTAGAGAGGGATTTGACTTCAATTCGAAGAAAATAGTCAAGTATACCCTGTTGTTTAAGAGCAAACGCAACATTCAGTTTTGGGGATAAGAGATTGACTTAAGGAGGGCAAAGATCCTATGATGATGATATCATCGACATGGATTGGGAGGTAGATGAGGTGAGTAGCATCCATAGCACCGTTGAAAAGGAGATAAGGATCACATTTACTATGAATGAAACCAAAAACTAAGAAGGATAGAAGTAAGTTTGTCATACCAGGCCCAAGGAGCCTGTTTTAGCCCTTGGATAGCTTTGTGCAGCTTGCAGACCAATTGCTTATTTGGATGTTCAAACCCATTCAAGAATCTGTTGTTAATATCAATTTGTTGAAGAGTCTACCAATTAGCAAGAGCTAGAGTAAAGATAATCTGAGTGGTCACTTGATTAACCAGAAAAGAAAAAAGTTTTTGTTTAGTCATTGCTGGCTGTTTGATGAAATCCCTTGGCTACAAGATGAGCTATGTACTGCAGTATGGAACCATCGATTTTCTCTTTTAACGCAAAAAACCCATTTACAGCCAATGGTTGTTCTATGAGGTGGCAAGGGAACAAGAGACCAAGTGTTATTAGCTGGTAGAGCTACATTCTAGCTGGTGGAAGTCAAGGCTTGCTTGGTAGTGGTTGGTTCCACAGTGGTGAGGAGTAGAATGGAACATAAGTGAAGCTTAAAAATTCCAGATATAAATCTGGTTTGCACAGGAGTTGAAGGAGGGTGAGATGAGAGAACAGGGACAATTTCTTCAGATAAAGAGGAAGCATATTTTCCATGTTGATGGTGGATGAGGCGAAAGCTAGCAAAGTTGAGGAAGATGGAGACAGTGAATAGATGGGATGAGGAGATGATTTTTATGTGACAAAATAAATAGAAGGATGAGTGGGTATAGGGAAATGTAAAAAACTGATAGATTGAATTTTCAAACCTTGGCCTTTCCCAATGCGAACTTGCTCCGTAGTATCAACAGGTACTGGATTGACTAGGTATTGCATATCTAGAGTGACATGTTGAGCGGCTCCAGAATCAATGTACCAATTCTGAGATTGATGAGGAATAAGTGTAGACTACTGAGTGGTCTTATAGACCATGGGAGCACCCTGTGAGTGTGGTCCAGGCCTCCAGGGGTATGATATGCAGCTGCAACATGCTCTATAGCAGTGCAGATGAGAGTGTGAAGGCCAATTGGAATGCACAGAGTTCTGCCATGGCTGAGCAGAGGGTGGAAAGTACTCATGGTATTGTGAATAGCCAGGAGGTTGCGTAAAGGGAAAGGATTGGGGAGCTGGTTCAAAAATGGAATTAAATTGATGCTAGCACTCAGATACATCATGACTGGATTTGCCACAAACTTGTGCAGAGATCCCTGACCACTGCGGCCAGCTCACCCAAAACAACCTCGATGATGACCACAATATGGCAGTTGGAAGGTGAACTGTGCCTAATGCTTAACATACATATTGGACACCTGCTGCAGTTGATTTGGGAAAGACACTGAGGATTCTGCAGAAGAGGTATCAACTTGTTTTTGAGCAACACTGGCAGAAATAGGCTCAAAATTTGCTACATCTTTGGTTTTCTCAAGCCTGGTTTCAAGAGAAAGCAATAGTGATTCAATCTCATTGGTTGTGCAATGATCAATGCAGCTGTTTACAGAGGTAAAAAGGACTCGTTCCTCTGGTAAACCATAGAGGAACATGTCAAAATGGTTGTAGTGAAATTGGAAGGCCAATCAAGGTTTAGCTAATCAACAAGGGCTTTGATTTGCAGCAAGTATTCAGAAATTGTTTTCATGGCCCTTGTGTTTTGCAGTTCTGATTGAAATTGACAAATCTTTACATGAGTTTGGGAGTGAAAATATTTGTGAATTTCATCCCAAAACATGCCATGAGTGAACACAGCCAACCACTTTTGTGAGCAATAAATCAGATAGTGAGGAGAGATGCCATGAGAGATGGGGCTGATCTTGCTGCTCCCAACATAAGTAATCATCAATCCTTCTTTGGGTTTGAATTGATCTGGAATTTCTTGACAGACAACAAATTGATGTGACCTTTGATGATGGCTTCAGTTTGTGGCTGCCAAATCAGAAAATTTTTATCATCCAATTTGACTGAAACTGGATCTGCACAACGGATTGGTGCACTGGTTGCAGTGCTGGCCAAGATTCATGTGAAGCTGCCATGGCAGAATTTAGGTTCTGATACCCTATTAGAGTTCCAGATCTAAGAGAAGAGAAAAAGAAACGAGGAGAGAGAGAGAGAGAAGAGCAAATTTCTCTTAAATGAATTTCTGATCTTATTCACTTGGTTCGAATACCATGAGATCTATATATATAAGGTACAGAAATTTGCTATAAGCTAGCAATTCTATTACAGTGACAGTTGTAACAGAATGGAAGCTAACAATCTGAACTGACTAAGTGACAACTAACAGTAGCTTACCAACACCAAACAACGTTTGTCTATCAAAATGCAATATTCTTTTAGAAGTTTGGATGTGGCTTTTTGTCAAAATCCCTGGAAAATTGGCTAGAATAGGATATTTCCTTGTATAGGCAGAATTAAATGTCATAATTAGCAGAGCAAATTAACTTTCTGATTTTGTATTTATTGTAAATGAATCGTTGACCCTATAATGTAGGAATTAATTGTATATGCAACAATTTAGGAATTTCCTTTATTAAAACTCATGTATTCTATTTAAGAGCAATTGCTCTTCTAAATGAAAGAAGAATATATCAGAAAAACAGTTTTGACATGTGTAGTCTTGATCTTGCGGCCTGCATTGCTGCAAGGCTCTTCATTCTTTCTTCCGCTGTGTTTTCGTTTTCTGGCCTGCATTGCCGTTTCTTTTGAAACCCCAAATTTCCTGCCCTTGAAGACAAAAGTGTCTCATATGGCACAAACAGGTTCTATAGATGGCAGCCCTTCCAATCCTTCTCTAGAATTTAACACAGATGAGATTAAAAAATTGAGGGAGTTACTGGGAACATTAACAAGACCCACTGACCCAGGTAATATCTCCTTAGCATTCTCAGGTAATAACTCTAAAACTTATGCACTTAGTGTTTTAAATTCTCCTAAAGGAGTATGGATTGTTGACTCTGGAGCTACAGACCACATGACTCAATCTTCTACTAGTTTTATCTCCTATAAACCCTGTCCAAGCAATAAAAAAATTGCAATTGCTGATGGAACTTTCATTACAGTGGCTGGAGAAGGAGATATCATCATAAACCAGAATCTGATCTTGAAAAATGTCTTGCATGTGCCAAAATTGTCTGCAAATTTGCTTTCAGTTCACAAGCTTATTGCAGATTTACACTGCTTAGTGACTTTTTCTCCAACAATATGCAAGTTTCAGGACCAGGGAACGGGGAAGATGATTGGACTTGCAAAGAAAGACAATGGTCTTTACCTTCTTGAGGAAGCTAACAAAATGTGTTGCCCTAAGAGTCAAACTCCTATGTCTTTGTTGTCAGAATCATCCCTCTCCAATGAAGAAAAAATCTGGTTATATCACCTTCGTTTAGGTCACCCTTCATTTACTACCCTAAAGGTCATGTTTCCCCATTTATTTAGAAAACATGACACTAGTTTATTTCATTGCGATACTTGTGAATTTGCAAAACACAAACGTGTGAACTTTCCCATTAGTAATAAAAGAATGTCAGTTCCTTTTGCCTTAATACACAGTGATGTGTGGGGACCTTCTAATATTCCAAACATAACAGGAGCTCGGTGGTTTGTTATATTCATTGATGATTGTACTCGAGTAACATGGGTGTTTCTCTTGAAACAGAAGAGTGAGGTTAGTCAGGTCGTCAAACATTTCTTCCAACTAATAAAAAATCAGTTTGAGACAACCATCAAGAGATTTCGTTCTGATAACGCCAAGGATTATTTCAATCAAACACTATCCTCCTTCTTTAATGAACAAGGAATTATTCATGAATCCTCTTGTGTTAATACGCCACAACAGAATGGGGTGGCAGAACGAAAAATTGGACATCTTCTAACTGTGACTCGAGCCTTTCTGCTTCAAAAAAATGTTCCAAAACAATTTTGGGGGGAAGCTGTCCTTACTGCTACACACTTGATCAATCGGTTACCCTCACAAACACTTGCAAACAACAGCCCTGTCCAGCTACTTTCCAATTTTTTCCCTGACTTCAAAACAACAAATCACCTTGTTCCTCGAATCTTTGGGTGTGTCACCTTTGTCCATATTCATTCCAATCATCGAAGAAAACTCGATCCTCGAGCTATTAAGTGCATCTTTATTGGTTACTCACCTACCCAAAAGGGATACAAATGCTATCATCCTCCAACAAAACGAGTCTTTGTGTCCCTTGATGTTACATTTGATGAAAAATCATCTTTTTTCCAGCCTGATCTTCAGGGGGAGAGCTCATACATAGAAGATCAGGATATTTCATTCTTGCGGGAGAATCCTTTTAGGGACAGTATCTCATTATCTGAGTCAAATCTTGATCATATACCATCTACTGCAGGTCCAAAAACAATTGTGAATCAAACTCAAAGTGCTACTCATCCATTACAGGTATACTCCAGAAGGGACAAGGCTGTTATCCAACCACCACAAGTCCCAGATTCTGAACTAATACTTGAAATGCCAGGAAATTCTGAACCAATACATGAAATTTTAGAAACTAATGATGCTGGACAAAGAGAACAGTATATGCCCATTGAAGATGGAGATCTTCCAATTGCAATAAGGAAAGGTGTTAGAGCATGTACTCAAAAGCCAAGGTACCCAATATCCCACTTTGTGTCATATGATAAATTATCCAATAATCACAAAAGCTTCCTCACTCACCTAGGCACTGTCACAATCCCAAAAACTGTTGACAAAGCATTGAGTACTAAGGAGTGGAGAGATGCTATGAAGGTTGAGATGGATGCACTAGAAAAGAACAAAACTTGGGAGTTGGTAGAACTACCTAAAGGAAAAAAACTTGTTGGATGTAAGTGGATCTTCACTGTTAAATATAAAGCTGATGGGACACTAGAACGATAGAAAGCAAGGTTGGTAGCTAAGGGTTACACTCAAACATATGGAGTTGATTACCTAGAAACTTTTTCACCTGTGGCAAAAATGAATACCGTTAGAATTTTGTTATCTTTAGCAGCTAGCTATGGGTGGAATTTATTACAGTTTGATGTCAAGAATGCCTTTTTACATGGCGATCTTGAAGAGGAAATATACATGGAGCTACCCCCTGGGTTTGAATCAGTTAAAGGTAAAGTATGCAAACTTAAAAAGGCTCTTTATGGACTAAAACAGTCACCTAGGGCGTGGTTTGGCAGGTTTTCAATAGTCATGAAGAATATGGGATACAAGCAAAGCCAAGGTGATCACACCTTATTTATCAAATACTCATCCTCAGGGGGAGTTACTGCATTAATTGTATATGTGGATGATATAGTTGTTACAGGAAATGATCCAGAAGGAATGGAGACCTTGAGGAAGTGTTTGTTGCAAGAATTTGAAGTCAAAGAGCTGGGCAAACTTAAATACTTTCTAGGCATTGAAGTGGCCCATTCCAGCCATGGAATATTCATTTCTCAACAGAAATATGTGTTGGACCTATTGGCAGAAACAGGGAAACTTGGTTGTAAACCTGTAGAAACGCCGATTGATCAAAATCATAAGCTAAGTGAAGGAACAGGAGGTGCTGCTGTTAACAAAGAATCATATCAGAAATTGGTAGGAAAATTAATCTACTTGTCTCATACAAGACCGGATATAGCCTATGCAGTAGGAGTGGTAAGTCAGTTTATGCATAATCCTAAGGAAACTCATTTAAGAGCTGTTTACCGCATTCTGCAGTACTTGAAGGGAACACCTGGAAAAGGAATTCTATTTACAAGAGGGAAGGAGATGACATTGGAAGCATACACAGATGCTGACTATGCTGGATCTGTAGATGATCGAAGGTCCACATCCGGTTACTGTACCTTTCTTGGAGGGAATTTGGTGACTTGGAGGAGTAAGAAACAACATGTTGTTGCAAGATCAAGTGCAGAGGCAGAATTCAGAGCAATGGCCCATGGTATATGTGAACTACTATGGATAAAGATAATTCTTGAAGATTTGAGGGTTGAGTGGAATAAACCCATGAGACTGTACTGTGATAACAAGTCAGCAATAAACATTGCACATAATCCAGTACAACATGATAGGACCAAGCATATTGAAGTAGATAGACACTTCATAAAGGAGAAGCTGGATAATGGGACTATTTGTACACCATTTGTATCCTCTGAAAATCAACTTGCAGATGTACTAACGAAAGGATTAAGCGGTACAACATTTCAGTCCATTATTGGCAAGTTGGGAATGCATGATATCCATTCACCAACTTGAGGGGGAGTGTCAAAATTCCTGGAAAATTGGCTAGAATAGGATATTTCCTTGTATAGGCAGAATTAAATGTCATAATTAGCAGAGCAAATTAGCTTTCTGATTTTGTATTTATTGTAAATGAATCGTTGACCCTATAATGTAGGAATTAATTGTATATGCAACAATTTAGGAATTTCCTTTATTAAAACTCATGTATTCTATTTAAGAGCAATTGCTCTTCTAAATGAAAGAAGAATATATCAGAAAAACAGTTTTGACACTTTTTATGATTTAATAGATGACTTTTAGGGGGTACTTTTGCCATTATTTTGTATTAATTGATGTAAACAAATAACTATTTCACTTGAAATTTAAATTTACAGGAAAGTCTTTTCTATGAAGTTCCTCCTTCTGCGATGGAAACCTACAGAAAGTCTATTGAATCTCATTTCCTACAGTTTGAGGTAAATTTGTGAGCAAAGATGCTCAGCTACTTTGTTTATCAGAAAAAAGAAAAGAAAAAGGTGCTCAGTTACTATCTGTTATTCCCTCCTAAATGGCATAGCTGTATCAGAAATGATGCTTCAGTTATATTAGTTGAAATATTTATTTATGTGAACATGTTTGTATTATTTTTTAATTGAACATATTGGGTTAATAAACTAAAAATTTTCAGAAAACTGGGAGTAGCATTCAAGAGGAAGTTGAAACATCTGTATATGATACTGCAGCAGGTACTATTGAAGCTACTTGCATTATTTGGATTTTTTACTACATTATTGATTATTCCGAACTTGTTACCATTTTCTTTTATCAATGGAAATAGAATTTGGGTCTGAAGTGAATGCATATGATGAGGAAGAAGGAGAAACCAGCACTTATTATTTGCCTAGTGTCTATGAGGGAAACAGATCATCAAAATCTGTGCAGAAGAAACATAAAAAGTTGAAGTCTTACACACCTAGGTGTGGTGATGCTGGTACTGACTTGCCTTATGTACACTATACCACTGGGACTCAACATTCGGTGCTGTTCGGAAAAAGACCTCCTAATTTAAATGTTGGGTCAGTACCAACAAAACGTATGCGCACGGCTACCAGACATAGAGTTTTAAGTCCTTTTACTGTCAACCTTGGGACGGTACCAGCTCAAGCTAAGGCAGATGCTTCAAGTGGTGATACGAATTCCTTTCATGATGAGCAGAGTACATTAAATATTGGATCCCTGATCCCGAAAAATATGGATGTGGAGTCAGTTACAGATTTTGAAAAACAATCATCCTATGACTGTGCAGAAACATCAGTTAAGACAAAGAAGAAGAAGAAGGCAAAGACTATGGTAATTATCAATTTGTATATTTGTAACACTTAGGTATACCTATTTTTGAAGATGTAGAAGTATTTTTTTATTTATTTCAAAATATGTATTTCAGCTGTATTTGCTTAACTATTATTTCTGCAGGGATCTACATATGACCAGGGATGGCAGTTGGATTCTGTTGTTTTAAATGAGCAGGTAACCTTTTTTCAACAAAACTTCCTTAATGTAATATTAGCCTTCCTGTTTCAACATTATGAATCAAACTTGAAATTTCTGGCTGTGTAAATATTGGATGAGTATTATTAAGTTTGTGGCATTAGTAAGAATATTTACATTCTTGATATATGCTATGAAGCATTAGTTGAACGGGCATTAGACTTGTATTTAATTTTGCTAACTCAGTTATTGTGAGCTGGGACAAGCAAATACTTCTTGTATCATGCCATCTTAGGCTTGTAGAAGAAAAGGTCTTGTGCTGTGGAGTTCCGACTTCAAAATCTGATGCGGGGTTGATAGATATCCATTAGTTGTTAGTTAGGGTTCTGTTTTACAATCAGTAATTAGTTAGGTTAGTTGCTAATGCTGTTAGTTAGTTGGGTTGAGGTAGAGACAAATGAAGGCAGTTTGCCAAAAAATGCTATGATAATTAAATGACCTTGGTATTTTCTTTTAGATACTGCAGTTTGGCAGTAGGTAATTTGGATAGGCATGCTTTTAATAAAAATTTATTTGATTACAACCCTGTTAGTACTTGTCACTGCAACTTCTCCATGTTCCCTGGAAATATGTTTCTTTGCATTATACTTCTTTTATACAAGTTTAATTGATTTCTTTGGCTTTCGGTGATAATTTGTGTAAGGTGTGGGGAACATTTGGGTATTGAATAGTAATAGTCTTTTTCAAGAGCATGTTCCTTGTGTAATTTTTTTCTTCACATGAACTTCCATTTTGAAATTTCTTATGGTTTTAAATTTAATGCACATGGTCCTTAACTCCATATGTCTTGGAATATTTTCTTCTTTGGAACCTGAGTGATAGAGATACTCGTCACTAGAATCTCAGCTCTTGTAGAGTCTTTCTTTATAGGTACATTTTTTTAAGTAACTGACTCATGTTTTGAGTGGGAGAGTTTCCTTTTCAGCACACTCTCTCTTTCAGAAGTCAAAAGCTCTATTGTCAAATCATTTATTTGAACAGCACTACTCTTATAATAGTTACCCTGACCTGCCTTGAGGTTAGCACTAATTGTACTCCTACACCCTGCTTGATTTAGAAATTACACCTTCTCTTATTTTATATATTATTCTTATACATTGACCTCCATTATTTTTAAAAGCTACATGCACCTCCTTTGCTTTATGTACAAACCATACTCATAGTACCCTTAAAAATAACAAAACAAGGGGTGCACAAGGGAGTCAAGTGTACTTTTTGAATCAAGCAAGGTTTGGAAGTATTTACTTGCTAACCTTAGGGAGGTCAATGTAATTGTCCCTAGAATCAATACTAATGGCATGCTTCAGGATAGATTGTGCACATGTCTATTGTGTATAATTTGTTGTGCTAACTCGTAAAAAGGTTCCCATTTAGTTTTTTTTTTTTGCATTATCTTGAAGCTAATTTCATAAGAAGTAATTGGTCCAGTGTTTTTAGTGAGGATGGGCTTGCCCTTCCAATGTTGAGAAGTTTCTTCAAATGTGTATCAAACTTTTGGAAAGATAAGGTGGCTAAACATTGTGGCCATGTCCACTGTCATTGCACTTGGTGTGTTTTGTTGAAGTAAAATGCATGCATTTTCATGGCCATTTTTGTCCTTACATGTTATAATGTTTGTTTAAGGTCTCTATTTGGTATTAAGTCTGTTAAAAGAATGAAAATATTAAAAACTATCTTATCATATCTTACATTATCATTTAGAAGTAGTTTTTTTTCTCACTATTTCTTAGGATTAGTTACCATATTTTCTTATCTTATCATGATTTATCTTCTTAATTCATACTTTAGGTCTGAAAACACAATAGAGAGCACATCAAAACATTTCATCATATTATTATACATCCTAATTAATTCTCTTTTATACCCTCTTATATCTCTTCTTTTATATTAAAACATCATAAATTTAACATGGTATTAGAGTGGTACCATCCTTGATGACCTATTTGTCACTATTTTGCTGTTGAGTTCCCTAAAATGTGGAGCTCTGTTTGGTTCAGAAGTTGCTACTACTTTTTATGCTTGATCTAAGATCACGATCAGCTGCCATGCTGCTTGTTGAAAACCATTAGGCATTGCCTACCACCACTGTTTTGACAAGAGACCACACCATGAAGATCATTTTCTACTGATCTGTCAGCCATTGAAATCTCTTAGACATTTTTCCTATTGGTCCTGTTAGAACTTGGGTTTTGGGCTTAACTCAACCTCAAAAGCTAGTTCATGAGTTGAGGATTGTCCTCACCATATATACACTTGGTTGGTCATATCTCTAGATAATGTGAAACTCTAACATACCTTTTCACATCCAAGATTGGACATCTGTAGCGTGGACAATTCAGATGGACCAATTGCAGGAATGGACATTTGTATCTCAATAACGAATCTAGGATAGGCGGTGATACCATGTTGGAAATTGGGTTTTGGGCTAATTGAACTCCATAATTGGTCTATCCTAGATCCATTCTTGGTATATTTGTGTTATTCTTGCAATTGGTTCACCTACAATTTGTCCAGGCTCCAAATGTTTAGTCCTAGACGTGAAGGGGTGTGTTAGAGTCCCACATTGTCTAGAGACAAGGTCGACCAAATATATACAAGGTGAGGATAATCCTCACCCTATGAGCTAGCTTTTGGGATTAAGTTAGGTCCAAAATCCAACTCTAACAGTTCTTTCTATCCTCAATCATGTTCTATTCCTCCATCTTGCATTTTTCTGGCATGCTTCAGATAGTGCGACCATTATCGGTCCTCCATTGCTATGTTGTCCTTTAGGCAAATCTGTCCTCTTAGGTTTGAATTATGCATAGTGAGGTTAGGACATCAAACTGGCTCCACAACCTTTTAAGAGATATGAGCTTGGTTTTTCAGCTTTCCTAAAAGATCAGTCTGTTTTCGTGACTTCCCATGAATATGAGCTTGACCTGGCAGCTTTCCTAGAAAAATTAGCCTAGCCCCACAATATTATCAAAAGTATTGATTGACCCCACTATAATCCTTGATAATCATCCTAGTCTCTCCATTTCAGTCTCAAATTGTATTATTAATTTTTAGCATTTATTTATGACAAGCTTAAAGCTGAGTAAACTTTAAGCTTACGTGAGAGTATTAGAATATATGAAAATATTAAAAAATATCTTATCATGTCTTTATATCATCCTGTAGGACTATTTTCTTTATTTTCTTATTATCTCTTAGGCTTACCATATTTCTTTATCTTATGATTTTTTGTTTACTTAATTAATTAGGATTATAAATTATGATTAGTATATAAATAAGGATTAGTACTTTTGGTTTGAGAATACATTAGAGAGCACCTCAGAACATTCCATCATATTGTAATACATCTCAATTCATATTAATTCCCTTTTATTCAACAGTGTCAATGAATTTTTTGAGTTTTCTTGTTTGGTCTAGAAAGAGAATGAAACGATTCACTATATTTTTAGTCCTTTAAGAATGGAAGGGAAAGAATTCCATGCAAACAATCTAGTTGGCAAATAACATCACATGAGTGGTTTCATTATGTTTAAAAGATAAATTTGTTGTGAAATTGACACTTTGTATAGATGCATGCTTTTAACGAGCAAGGCTACACATGTAAGCCATTTTAAGCATGCATGGTTTTGTAATTAAAAAGGAAAACTCAGTTGCAGATGTAGGTTGAAAATTGAAAGCTTTTGTTAGTATCCAATTGCTAGGTATGAAACTTGAGTCCCACTTTGGAAGTATGGGATTCTAGTGTGGGATTTATATGGCCTTGGGCTCTCCAACTGTAATAGCTAGCTTTTGTGGTGTGGATCTTCCAAGGTTCTTCTAAGCTTTCTTGTTCCAATCTATTGTAGGAGGACTGTTGAAGATTATGAGTTTTCATTTCTTTACGAACAAAATAAGGAAGACAATACCTATGTATTCTTTTTGCTTTAGTGTGCATAAGCTGTTTTGGCTGTAAAAGTTGGGTTGATGTTTACATGGAGGGATATATAGGGAGAATAACATAGAAATGAATATGAAATTTAAATTAGAATGGTCAGTAGGAAATTTTTTGATTCTGATTTCTCACTAATGATGCAACTTCTGAAATTTTATAAACAATAAGAATTCTAATATATAACTTGGATAACTTGTATAATGATTTCTGTGACATTTTGATTAAACACGAACAACATAAGTCTTATTCCCCTAGGTGAGATCAGTTGCATGGATTACTCTATGTTATTGGGCTCAATAAAAAATCAGCTTTTCTGAAATATTTACTTTCAATAATTTCTGCCCAAGTTCTTTTTGGCCTCCCTTTTCCCCCTTTTGCAGGACTAAAATCCATCCTATTACACTGATATCTCTTTGTATATAGTCATTGCATATCCTGCTTTTTGTAGTGTGTTCACACATCCATCTTAACATTTTTATTTCTGCTACTCCCACTTTTTTTCTTGTGTTGTTCTTCTCAAATCTAACATTCACTATCATAAAAGATAGCTGGTTGTATAGCGGTTTATAAAACGTCTCTTTGAGCTTGGTAGATAAATTGCGGTTACAAATAATTCCTTATCATTATCTACTTTAACCACTCAACTTGTATTTTGTATGTAACATTTGCATTAATTTCTCCATCTTTTTGTAGAATAGACCCCAAATACTTCAACTATAAAACATGTTGCTTGACCTCATCTCTAGTTTTTACTTCCCAATTACTTTCATCTTGTTTCTTATTTAAATTGCAATGCATATATTGTCTTAATCCTGTTTAGGTGAAAACCTTGAGATTCCAATGTGTCCAAATCTCAAGTTTGGAATTGACCTCTTCCCTTGATATTTCAATTAGAATTATATTGTCCGCAAACATGCATTTAGAGATAATCTTTTGAATGTCCCTGGTAAGCATGTTCTTGACCAGATTAAATAAATAAGGACTCAAGGCTGAACTTTGATGTAAACCTATCCTTGTAGAAACATCTCTAGCCACACCTCCAGAAGTTCTCACACTTTTAGTTACCCCATCATACGTATCTTGTATAGCTCAAATATAAGTCATATGAACACCTTTCTTTTCCATAACCTTCTACAATACTTCTCTTGGCACACGATCATATGCCAAGTCAATAAAATTCATATGCTGAGCTCTTTCTTTTCTTTGGTAGCTTTCCATTAGCCTCCACAGAAGATAGGTAGTTTCTGTTGTAGATCTTTGCATAAAACCAAATTGATTCTCTATATCTCAGTCTCTTTCCTTAGTCTATCCTTAATCACTTTTTCCTGTAATTTCATATTGTGATTCATAAATTTTATCGCTCTGTAGTTACTGCAATTCTGAATATCCCCCTTATTTTTATAACTTTAAAAATAGGAGGGAAGATTGGTAATCCTCCTCAGCCAGAGTACAAAATAGAAAATAACAGAAAATAGGTAAAATCAATAAAACAAGACTGCCCTATCCCTGCACTTACTTACCTATTAGGGAAACTCCATTAGAAAGGCCATGTGTTTTTGCTCTAGATGAAGCCAATTGCCTGATCTTATCCCAAATTAAGTTTAGGGCATCGAATTGGGCACTTGCTAGTAGATTAACTATACTTATATATATCTATCATATACTTAGGATAAGTAGCTCAACTATTAAAAGGTTTTCCACTCCTATCTCAACCATGTAATTTTGTTATAGAACATTGTTATGTTGTTTTCCACAACTTTGTGGGTATTTGCTGTGTGCTGTTGCATGGGTGCTACCTAGTTTTAAGTAAAACTGGTCACTGGTGTTTACTTAAGTATAATTGAAAGACTAACTCTATAGTATTTTTGATACGTCAGAAAGTTGTCTCTATGTCTTCGTTTTTTCTAAGAGCATCAGAAAGTTGTTATCACCATTTGAACCTGGGACCTGCAGGTGTTTCTATATTTACTGCATACACTGTTTATGACTTTTCTTCTTTTTCTTCCAATGGTATTTTCTCAATGCAGAGGGATCTTTCCAGGAAGAGAGTGGATAGTCATCACTTTGAATCTAATGGTAGTAGTGGTAAAACGACTTGTCATTTGTTTTAGATCTAGAAACTGTTTTATTTACAATTACTATTGTCATTCTATTTTCTTCTTGCTTTATAATTTCAACTGTCCTCTTCTGAAGGTTTGTACGGGCAACATAATGTGAAGAAGCCAAAGATAATGAAGCAATCACTTGATAATTCTTTGGACAATATTGTTCTTATGAATAATTCTATTCCTTCCCCAGCTGCTTCGCAAATGAGTAACATGTCCAATCCTAATAAATTTATTAAGATCATTAGTGGGCGAGACAGGGGCCGAAAAGCTAAAGCACTGAAGGTAAATTTTGATGTGAATTTATATGGTAATTTGCTCGTAAGTTTTCCTTCTGTGATGTTGCTTATTTATACTTTTATTGTTTTGCTAATAGATTTCTGCTGGACAGCCTGGTTCAGGAAGTCCTTGGTCACTATTTGAAGATCAGGTTGTTTGGAATCATTTGCTTTATCATTTTTTGTTCTTTTTGATTAAGTGTTTTAGACTTGAATAAAAATGACTTGTGTAAAAAGCTTACTCTTATTGTTCTACCTGTTGCAGGCTCTTGTAGTCCTGGTGCATGATATGGGTCCAAACTGGGAGCTTGTAAGCGATGCTATCAACAGTGCTCTCCAAATCAAGGTAAATGATATGCACATATGCCATGGTTTTAGAAGAAAGGTGTCATTGTTTCAGGACCTGTTTTATTATCCTTGTCACATTCCATTACTGAAAAACATTCATCTTAAAAGATATTGTTATTGACACACCAATTGCATCTCCAGCATACTGGAAAATAGACTATCTTTTATTGCAAGATAGGAAAATAGATTGCATCTTTTGTTGTAATCTACAGACATAAAGGGTGGGGGAATTAGCATACTGGAAAGACACCAGCATTGATAGAATATTTTGTAACCCTTAGGATATTCACTCTTAAGCTGTCTCGCCTATTGCAACTGGCCATACAGTTGTAACCTTCTGTTTAACTTGTATACTTCTATAGGCTACTGCTGATACTCAATTTTAATAATAGTTCATTTGGCTTTTCCAAAAAAAGAACACCAATTGCATCTCCTGCTTCATAGGACACTTCTATTGACAAAATTTTAACAATTGGGAGTCCTTTGATGTACTTTGTACATTTGTCATATCTTTTGAAACTCTGGTGCTGTGTTTATTATGAAGATTTAAATGCTGAAATTTTTTTAATTTATAATTTGGTGTTGGCATTTAATCTATTTTTTTGCTGACAGTGTAATCTTTTTTCAATAATTCCAGTGTATCTTTCGGAAACCAAAAGAATGCAAGGAGCGTCATAAAATTTTAATGGATAGAAGTGCAGGGGATGGGGCAGATAGTGCTGAAGATTCAGGATCTTCACAGTCTTATCCATCTACATTACCTGGAATTCCTAAGGCATGGTTTTTTTTTTTTTTTTTTTTCATTTTTCATTTTATCTTGGATGCATTGGGAAAACTTCACAGTTGAGCCACATTTTGCAGCTTTGATTGGATAATTCTTTTGTATCTTTAACAGGGTAGTGCCAGGCAGCTGTTTCAACGTTTGCAAGGGCCAATGGAGGAGGATACACTGAAGTCTCATTTTGAGAAAATTATAAAGATAGGGCAGAAGCAACTTTACCTTAAGAATCAGGTTTGAATCCAAAGCATTTATATCAGGACATTCTAAAATGTAGTGACATTTAAAATTGGTATTAATTATATCAGGACATATTTTAAGATGCAGTGACATTTAAAAGTGGTATTCATTTTATGTGAACCACTAATATTGGTGGTTTAATTAGATGTTTAATGGTTAATTGGGAAAATAAAATTTAAATGGTTACTTCTGAAGGGATATTGTAAGCATGGAGAAGAAGCTATATAAAATTCAAGTTTGTCCATTTTGTCCTTAGTTTCTGTGACATGATTCTTAATAGAAAGTGTTTTGTTTTAATGCAGACTGACAATCAGGATTCAAAACAATTAGTACCTGTCCATAATTCACATGCGATTTCTCTTTCCCAACTTGGCCCCAACTACCTGAATGGAGGTCTTTTAACGTAAGTTTTATTTATTTTTTTGGGCATTATGGAAATTTTACAACTCTGCACTCTATTGCATTCTCTCTTTATGCTCATCTAACAGTAGTTGCGTTTTACTTATAGTTTAAAATTTTGGTGAACCTGATTAGTATTTAATTAATAATTTGAATCCTTGATGAAGGCCACTTGATCTCTGTGATTCAAATGCATCAAACTCAGATGTCCTAGCCCTTGGGTATCAAACTTCTCATGCTGGTGGTTTGGCATTACCAAATCAAGGTTCTGTCCCATCAATGCTTCCAACATCTGGGGTGAATTCTTCACTACCTGGGTCTTCTGGTATGGTTCTTGGCAATAACATGGCATCATCAGCTGGTCCCATTTCTGCCTCTGTCAGGTTTGCAGTTTTTATTGCTGGAGATTCTTGCTGTGCAATTATACTGTGTATTAACATCTTTTGCTTTTCTACACTCAATTAATGCATTTGTTTCAGGGATAGTAGATATGGGATTCCAAGAAATTCACCTTCAGTCGATGAGCAGCAGAGAATACAATACAATCAAATGTTATCTGGAAGAAACATTCAGCAGAGCATGTCAGTTACAGGGACTCTTTCTGGAAATGATCGTGGTGTTCGCATGCTTCCTGGTGGAAATGGTATGGGCTTAATGAATGCAATTAACAGAAGCATGACAATTTCCAGGCCAGGGTTTCAAGGAATGGCATCTCCATCAATGCTTAATTCTGGAAGCATGCTTTCCTCTAGTATGGTTGGGATGCCAAGCCCAGGAAATATGCACTCTGGAGTTGGTCCTGGACAAGGCAATTCAATGTTAAGACCTCATGAGACTCTACATATGATAAGGGTGAGTAGTATTTTTATTCCAACATTTTAGGATTCAATTGATTCAGTAGAGTGTTATTTTATTTAGTGTTTGGACTAGCTTATTATGTATTCACAAAAGCATATAATCAAAGCCACTAGGATTAGTTTAGTGGTGAGGAGTTGGGATAATTTACTTGAGATTGTGGGTTCAAATCTTGTTGCTTTCATCATTGTACACCAAAAAAAATGTAGAAAGGATGGATATGAAGATTTTAGTCCTTCAGTTTATTTTTATTTTTGGTTGTAGTCCCTGCCATCTTTTATTTTTTAGTTTAATCTCATTTTATTAAAAAAGATGGTTTTGATTCCTATTATTAAAAATTTCTATTAACTGATGGTGTTATTTGAATAAATATATAGTCAAGTCCCAAAAAGTTGATCTTGTGTACCTTTTGTTCCAAAAGGTGTTGATATGTACAATTAGCTATTAGTTTTGTCATATTTTGATTTTCTTTTTCAGCAAAATTGTGAACAATTTATGAATAAAGTTAGCATATTCAGAGACCAAATAATCCTCTAAAAGGTTGAGGTGTGAGTAAATAAAAAAATAAAGGAACTAAATTGTCCATACTAATATTTTTGGGACTAGAAGTATAGAGAATTTTAATAGCAGGGACCAAAATGAACTTCAGTAAACTAAGGGACCAAAACCAAGATTGCATATAAAATGAGGAACTAAAAACTTGATTTAAGCCTCAAATTAATCTAGAATTCACTGAATAAAAATTTTAAATGACAAGAGTGAATTCATGATTTAGTCATTATAGACAAAAAAAGTTAATATCTATGGTGTTTCATTTAAAATCCATCTAGAAGTATTTTGTGTCATGCAGTGTCCTAACACTGATACATAACTGACTCAGTTGTGACATGACACATCTACCATTTAGAAGTGATTGTGCTTCTTAGAATCAAATTGCCAGAGAGAATTTAACTGAAAAGCCATTTCTTTGGTAAAAATTTAGTGACATGCTAAAAGCAGATGTGCTTGGTATTTCACCTTGTGGCCATGAAATTTATTTCCAAACCAATTCTGCATGAAATTTATTTCCCAACAAATTCTATATTTGTTTTCACTATAATTGGAATGGCCTCACTTGAGGTTTTAGGAGATTGGTTTATTTGTTAACATTTGCGGTGATCTTGTTTCATTTCTACTAATGAGTTTTTCCCCCCCATTGCCATTAGCCTGGCCACAATCCAGAACATCAAAGACAAATGATGGTTCCAGAGCTTCAGATGCAGGTCACCCAAGGGAACAGTCAGGGTATCCCTGCTCTATGTGGGCTTAGTTCTTCCTTTAGTAATCAGACAACTCCACCTCCTGTTCAGCCTTACCCAGGACATACCCAGCAGCCACAACAACTCTCCCAGCAGCCGTCCCATCTCAATAATCCTCGTCCTCTTCTTCAAGGTCCGAGTCATGCTACTAGTTCACAGCAACAAGCCTATGCTGTCCGGTTAGCAGCAAAGGAAAGGCAACTGCAGCAACAACAGCGATATCTGCAGCACCAGCAGCAGCTTGCTGCATCGAATGCATTGATGCCACATGTCCAGGCTCAGTCTCAACTTCCCATATCATCATCACCATTGCAGAACAGTTCCCAGGTTCAATCACAAAATTCTTCTCAGCAAGTACCTCTTTCACCTGTAACACCATCATCACCTTTGACTCCCATGTCATCTCAGCACCAACAGCAGAAACTTCACCAGTCACAGCCTGGTTTCAGCAGGAATCCTGCTGCTGGTGGGCTGACTAATCAAGCAGCAAAACAACGACAACGACATCTGCCACAGCAGCAGCAGCAGCAGTATCAGCAGCCTGGTAGGCAACATCCTAATCAACGGCATAATATACAGCCTCAACAGCAGGCAAAACTTCTAAAGGGAATGGGAAGAGGAAACATATTGGTCCATCAGAACCTCTCTGTGGATACTTCTCATCTAAATGGACTCTCTCTGCCTCCAGGGAGCCAGACTGGTGAAAAAGGGGACCAAATCATGCACATGATGCAAGGTCAAAACTTATATCCCGGACCTGGTTTAAACCCAAATCTACCATCAAAACCATTGGGTCATGTCCATTCTTCAACCCATTCACAGTTGCAGCAGAAGCTGCATTCTGGGTCATCATCCACTTCATCAAAGCAAGCTCATATTCCTTCTGATACCAGTGCTCAAGGACAGGTTTCATCAGTTTCATCAGGTCAGTTGTCAGCTCCACAGCCAGCTGTTATTGCTTCTAACCATCATCAGCTGCAGCTACAGACTCAGCCCCAGTCAAAAAGAATTAATCAAACTCAAACAAATGTTCAGAGAATGTTGCCTCAAAACCGTCAGTTGCATTCTGAGTCATCAAGCAAGTCTCAGTCTAATCCAGCTCAAACTGATCAACAGCCTGCAAACATTGCTTCCCAAGTTAGTACATGTGCTACAATGACTCAGGGTTGCATGGATTCTGCTAGTGTCATACCAGTTGTTGCTACTGTGTCTTCTCAGTGGAAAACATTGGATTTGGAACCACCATTTGATTCCACCACAAACAATCAAAGCACTCAAGTGAGCTCGTTACCTGTTGGAAATTCCACCGGAAATGAGCAGCCAACAATTAGTCAAGGGTCAGGGCCAAGATCAGTTAGCTTGATTTCCCAGGCACATAATTCTGATACACAATGGCAACAGCATCAGCCACAACCTCTTCAACAATCATCACCACAACCTATCCTATCTCAGCAGCCATATCTGGCACCAGAGCAGCAGCAGCAACAGGAGCAAGAGCAGCGTTCTCCCAAAGATCTTGCTTTGCAACATAAACCTCAGCTACATATGCAGCACCTACAATCAGGGAAGAGCAGTTTGCTTATCCAGCCTCCTAATTCTAAAGTGGAATGATGCACTCTAATGGATGGAGCAACTAATTGTGCTTGTTCTGTCAGGATTGGAGTCTCTATGCCTTTATGACAGCAGTGTACAGGTATTTCTATATGTTTTTGCTCAGTTTTGGCCCGTATGCATATGCTAATATAGTGAGCATTGAATTATGTTTGTTTGTTCATTTAATTCTTAGGGATGTGGCATGTGATTTTTGCACCACAGACATGTGAAACACGAACGTGTGCATCATATCGTGTGTCCCGAATTGGTGTTGACTTTGGAGGAAGGTTTCATTCCTCAATGGTCATCAGTAATTGATAGTGACTTTGTTTACAATGGCTGCAGATTGTTATTTAAATTTATGGCTTTGCTGTACTTAAAGTCTGTTGAATGGGAACTAGAAAGGAATAAATAGGCTGTAGGCATGCTAGATATCATTTCAGAAACATTATGTAGAATCCACTACATAGAAACTAGAATTTACTGGGAAGCAGGGCAAATCTATTAAATAATGTCAATAAGCAAATAATGTTAGCAGAATCTCTGGAATAATATTTGTTAGTTAGGAGGATACCTTATCCTCTATCAGTTTTAATTTTTTTAATATAATTTCTTCTGTAAAAGAGAAAATTGAAGTTTGTGCCTCACTTTATACCTAACAGGAGGAGGCCCTTTTAGGTAAACTTTCTGTTATTCCTATCCCTACAGTATCCTCATAAAACTTCAATTTCATATTCACCTTGAAATGACCTTAAAAGAAAAGAACCTGGCTAAAACTTAAAAACAATGAAAAAAACGTAGTATAGTTTTCATCCTTATCTTATTTATGTTACCATTCACTTGAAATGAACCTGTCTTCTAGTTTTTCTGATGCTTTAGAAATAATTTACTTGATATAAAACGATATCTTTGATAATTAAAGATCCTGTACTACTTTTATGTTGTGCTCTACATGATCTGTACAATTAGGATTTAGGATCCAGGATTCGGTTTGCATTCATCTTTGAGTGATTTGATTGATCAATTGATTTTTCAATAAAGTTTGAACATAAAAGATCTTTCCCCAGAAAATCATTACTTTGTATTTTCTAATCTGAAAATGTCCTTACAAGTTCATGCATTTCAAAAATCATTGTTGTCCCTTCTGATTCATTCCAATAATCTATTGGGAAATGAATATTTCAGAACCTTTGATCTGGCACATCATCATTGATTTGTGTTGTTTGATGATGATGGCTTGATTGGTGAGCTTAATTTTTTTTTCTTTCCTCACCACAAGTGAAACTCTTCAATTCATAGGTTTACTCTGTCTTTCACAACTGTTGGACATAAGTATTTGCTGATTTGGGTGGTGGCGCTCATTGTTAAGAACCCTGTCCTTTTATTAGAGAATCCAGTAAAGAACTCTCCAAAATTATGAAACAGAACACATACACACAGCAGGCAGATGTCCGAGGGTCTGCACCTCCTAATGTCCAAAGGCCCCAATTTCCTCTCAATCACCTTAGTCTCTTAACCTCCCTTATTTAGGCAACATACCCACCCAACCTAATTATCTCCCTAACGATAAAGATCCAACACCTCGTGGATAAAGTTTCACCTTCTTGTCAAGGTGATGGTGTGGATCAGTCCCTTTTCGTTACCCTGGCTTAAAAAAATAACTTCTCAATGGATCTCTCTGTTTGTGGCCTGAAGCTACTGCAGCCATCTAATAGGTTTGGACCCATATCTTTTGAACCACAGTCCCATTTCTAAAGATTGCACTCCCTTCTGTGGTTGGTAACAAAACACTTGATTGCCTGCTTTTGTTTTTCCAGTATGGACATGGCCAGCAACTTACATCATCCTGTAAGTTCCACCTGGGTCAAATAAGAAACCCTTAAGACCCCTCTTGTTGCCAAATCCCAACAAGTCTCGGGTAACTTGTAGAACCTGCAACATTTGCTTTATCACATCGGAGGTGCTTGAGAGCTGTTAACTTCTGACCACTTGGTTAAGGAGTCTATGATATCATATCATGAACCAACTCTCCTAAAAACTTAAAACTGTTAAGTGAAGGCATGTCAATGGTTATATTAGACATGATTACATCTCTTAACAGAAATGAGTATTTAAATTAATTAATGATATATGATTATATGTATAGAAATTATTCTTTGTAAATTTGTCTTGGTGAACATGTATATTTAGGTCAGATCCCTGTTAATTTTCTCTTGATTGATATTAAGTGATGATAGCCTTTTAACTGTTGCTTAAGCTGCAAAGTTTAATGACAATTGTGCTTCAGATTGGTATTGTATGTGTATCTGGCCTTCTGCTTGTTCTTTTACTGGGTGTACATGTTCACTTTTCATGGTAAATGAAAACAATAAAAAGACCGACCTTATTTATGATGTGGATTTTCTGCAGATGAAGCTGGTTATTCATGGGGACTCTGAATTTGGAAACAGTTATTCATTGTTCCTGCACAGATCCTGTTAAAATATTAACCAAAGTTATATTGGCAAGCTTCTTGTTTTGCTAGTCTTGTATATTACCACTGTTCTTAGAAGGTTGACCCCCCATTTTGGTTTTTCTTGAAAGAGACGAATATAGAGGTATTTGTACAGGGTCGTCTCTTCTTTCCTTTGTACTTTCCCCCTCCTTTTCCTTGTCTTCTATTACCTTCTCATGTGTAGAGGAACAGTTCCTTTTTTGTTTTTACTAGATTAGTTAATGTATTATTACTTTAGATAATTGGGATAGAAATCATTTTTATGGGAAAAAGCCAAATTCAAGGTTTTGTGAATACAAATTTTCTGGTGTTCCAACAACCAGCTGATGATGTCATTTATTATATTACTGCTACCATCTTCACATGTGAAACTTTTCAACGTTGTAACCATTTTAAGATTAGTAAACACTAAATGTCTCGAGCTTTATCTTCAATGTGTATCACCCAGCAGCAGCATCTGTATTATCAGTATAAATTGCTTATGCTTGGAAGCCTTGTCTATTCAATACCGTTATCATGGCACAGATTGTGAAAATGGTTAGAGTAAAGGTGCTTTTTTGTCTTTCAAAAGGTGTCGTTATATTACTGTTTAGTTTTTCTTTTCTTTGGTGAAGCTGATGCTTCGTCTTCTTGTATTATTGATTGTGTTGCATTCTGATAAAATTATTGTAATTTATTAAGTTTGTTTCATTACGGAAAACATTGTTAAGGCGCCGTTTGATTTGTTCTACACCACATATCAGCAAGTGTTTCTTTGTTTTATTAAGGTACACCAGTTGGTCATGTGGTGTATAGGTACAGCACGAAGATTACCTACAATTGTAGGTTTCTCAACTTGTTTTATTTATTAATCAATCCTTTATAAATTGTATAAAATTGGTCCAAAATTGCGCTAAAATTCAATAAAAATCTTAGTTTAATATTTCTTCTTCCTTGTTGGACAAATTGATATTTCCTACCTTAACAAAGCTGATTTGTGGTAACCATCAATGAACCCAAAACAAATTCATCTGTACTAAAACAATTAAGCAGGCGGTATAAATCAATTCATACCACAACCATCTCATGTCATCCTGTTTCTATTATTCCCGGAGCTTTGGTGGATTCCAACATGAAGGAAACAGAGTATAGAGAAGTATCAAGTGATATGGATTCATGTCATCAATAAGGAAATTAGCATTTTCGTTTATACAACTGAGGCTAGTGCTTATAGCATTTTTGTTTATATAGCAGCAGGGCAGTGCTTCATTTTGTAATAGAACATTTGTAGGTTAGTGTCTATCCTTGTGTATGTATATCTCCTGCTCATTGGATCAAGCTAGAGAAATATGTTTTTGCTATCCACCTGTTCTCTCTTTTATCAACTTTATTTTTGTTATGGTATTAGAATTCTAAACTTTAGTGCTCTAGTTGCTGCATTTAGCCAATAATGAGGTTAAACTATTCTAAGATTCTTTTTCATCATACTATCTTCATCCATCTGAAAAATCATCTTTAATTTTTGTTTCTAGCCTTCTTCAAATCATCTCAAACTATCATCAATCCATTTGGATGAGTATTATTTTTAGGAGCAACCCTAACTTCATTGACGAAACTATTGAAGCTCCAACTCAAACTAGCCCTTTATATGAAGCGTGGGAAAGGACAAATACAATGGTTATGTCTTAACTTCTCAGATCATTATCTTCATTCATTGCTCAGAGTGTCATACCTGGATATATTAACATTTGGTCTGATCGTGAGAAGTTTTTTCAAGGTGGTTGTTTCGAATTGTATATATATTATAGAAATGATTTCATCTTTTAGGCAAGGAAATTGAGCGTCACCAATTATTTTAGAGTTAAAAATTGTGGGTTGATGTTTTTCGATCCTTACCTGCTTGTAGTTGTGATATCAAGTGGTCATGTGATACTCCTGTTAAAGTTAAGAAATATAAAGTTCAAGGTCAAGTGATTGAGTTTCTTCGTGGGTTGAATGCTAGTTATTCTTATGTCAAGTCGCAAATCATGTTAGTGAATCCTCTTCTATCTCTTAATCGTGTTTTCTCCTTGGCTGTTCAACAAGAGAGGCAATGCTCAATGATCCAACTGATAATTGTATAAAGGTTTGCTAGCTCTTCAGGAATTGCAGGTCACAAATCATGCTTCTAATCAAGTCTTTGTCCCTCACACTTTGCAGCTTTTGCTAATGCAACTGATCACATTTGTTCGTCTCTCTCTTTTCACTTCTTTCCTTAAGCCTATTCATGTAAAATTACTAAATGGAAGCAGGTTGTTGCTAATCACTCCGGTAGTGTTCTCTTGAGTTCAAATTGCCACATCTTTATTATTCAGGAAACATATTCAAGTTATTATATGATATATATATATATATATATAAAGCACAACAGAAATAATAAAGTCCACACATCTTGAGCATAAGATAGTAACCAAATTAAACCTTGATGAATTATTTAAAGTAATTATGTGGACTGTAATTGCTAATAGTGCTTATAGAAATAGAGAATCATATAACTATTAATGACTTTTCCTTATCCCATAATTAACTCATGACTTTGGAGATTCCACTATTAACTACATGTAACCGTTGGAGAGATATTTTTTGATAGGAAAAATATCTCTATATAAACCATCATCTAGAGTAAGGTTCCTAAGCACAAACACACAAAATATATTTCATCTAAGAGTGAAGTTTCAGTGCTTAGAAGACCGTTCGTAACTCTTGCGTATTCTGCAATTGAGTTCTTGTCTCTTTCTCTACATAACTCTTTTTAGCAACGACGAGAGGTATTTATTTCGATCCTTTTTCGCTGCATTTTTTACTTTGTATAATGTTTAAAATCTAAAATTTGGCATTAGAGCATGATTCTTCGTCTTGTTGTAAGAGTTTTGTGTGATATATACCTAATATGATTCTGCCTATTTTAAATGAGTTTGTTTCTATTTGAAATTTAACTAATACATAATTTCAGTACTTAAATTATGTTAAAACTATATGTATACTTTGAGTATATTATGTGTATAATTATGAGAAAAAATTTTGAGTACATGAAATTAAATCTATTGCATAAGGCAATTCGCAATAGATGTTGTTTTAATACCTTGTGATAAAATAATTTTTTCTAATTATGGTTTAGCCACATCAGCTCTAATTAGATGATATTACTTTTAGAATCACATAAAGAATTATATATACTAAATAATTTATATATTTTAATATCTTGTGATGAGTATAATTTTTAAAGAGTAGCCACAACATCTTTAATTTAAGAAAAAAAAATTTACGTATGTCACTTATGTTTAAAGATATTACTTGCAATTATTTCATTTTTAATATAATAAATTTATCTTGTAGGATCCTTATTATATTATGTTTGATAAATAATTGGGATAAAATACTAAATTCTATTTCTTAATTACCCACAAGAATTAAGGAATAGGAACATAATTTAATAGTTTTCTCAATAAAGATATATGAATTTATTTGAATTAGAAATTTAGCTCACAGGTAATTTCTATGCCACAAAACTTATATTTATTTGTATGTTTTGCATTGGTAAAACATAATTAAGTTGCCTCAAATATATTTCTTTTTATAAGCATGATAAAAGAAAAAAATTTTCTATACAGTTTTTTAACCTGTGAATATATCTAATATGAAATGTGAAATTCCTGAGCTTAAGGGTGATAATTATAAGGTGTGGAAGGAGAGAATTCTTTTTCATTTGGGTTGGATGGACATTCATTATGCTATCCGTAAGGATGAACCGTCTCCGATTACGGAGATTAGTGAGCCCGATGATGTTGATCTTTATGAAAAGTGGGAGCGATCTAATTGTCTTTGTGTTATGTTCATAAAGACCAACATCTTTTCTAGCATTCGGGGTTCTGTTGATCAATATGACAATGTCCAAGTCTTGTTAAAGACAATTGAAGATTAATTTGCAACTTCAAATAAAGCCCTTGCAAGCACCTTAATTATGAAATTCTCTAAAGCAAGACTCATCGATATTAAGGGAGTGCATGAGCATATCATGCATATGAGAGATATAGTGGCTCAACTTAAGACACTTGAGGTTACCATGTCTGAGTCTTTCCTTGTGCACTACATTTTGAACTCTCTACTGCAACAATATGGACCCTTCAAAATCTATTATAACACACATAAAGATAAATGGTTAATCAATGAACCAATGACCATGTGTGTACAAGAGGAAGGAAGGTTGCTTATGGAAGGTAGTGAAAGTGTGCATCTGGCCTCTCAAGGAAAGAATTATATTGACCAAGTCAAGAATAAAGGAAAGGAAAAATTGTCTCCAAAAAGAGGCATAAAGAAATAATCTAAGTGTTTCTTTTGTAAGAGGAAAGGACACATGAAGAAAGATTGTCTCAAATTCGAATCTTGGCTTAAAAAGAAAGGTGACCTATTCTCACTTATTTGTTTTGAATCTATTATGGTTGATGTTTGTTATAACACATGGTGGATTGATTCTGGATCCCGAATCCATGTTACAAATTCCTTACAAGGATTGGAAAATCTGAGGCAACTAGTAAGAGCTGAGCGATGCATCTATTCAGGAAATAAGATGCAATCACATGTGGAGGCTATTGGAACCTGCAAATTAACAGTACAAAGTGGCTTTATTTTAATTTTGGAAAAGACCTTTTATATTCCCAAATTTTTTAGAAATTTAATTTCTATTTCGAGGCTTATACCTCTGGGATATAATTTTAATTTCTTAAACACTGATTTCAGTTTATTTTATAAATCTAAACATGTTGGTGATGGTGCTTTATGTGATGGTCTTTATTCCCTTAATTTGAAAAATAATGCCACTTATGATGTTTTTGATAAACCACCATTCTGTTGATTTATCTGCAAAAAATTAATTATAATTACAATATAATTTATGATTATTTATTGTAATTCTACTTAATTTTCCTTATTTTTCAGAATTGGTCACGCAAGTAAAGAATATGAAAATAGACAAGTTTTGGACCAAAAAGAGGGTAAAAGAAGCATAAAATATAATACATCTAATGCGACAATGACATATCAGCCCTACGGTATTGCAAGATTACCTAAAATGGTCGTGACGACTGAGGAAGCGGTTAGGTCAAGCCTGGTCCATCATATTGAAACCCTAATCCATGTTTATAAAATGGAGGCTCTACTACACCACATGATACCATCCTAGGCTCCAAGGGCCACACCATTCTCATCTCTCTTTTGGTATCCTCCCGTAGGATCTCGGAGCCAAAACTCTTTCACAGTGCGAGTTGCAACATTCTATTGCCAGCTTGGCTGGCACTACGGTTTTGTCATTCTTTTCTAGAATTAGGATTATGGATTGTTTTATGCGATTAGTATATTTTTATTTATCTTAGCTCTCTATGTGTAACTAACCTCCAAATCATGGGGCTTTGGTGAAACTTATAATGTAACCAATTGAATCCGTTTTCCTTTTTATGAATGATTCGGTATTTCTATTCAATTGTGTTTTCCTTATTATTCATAATTAATTAATGAGAATTAATTTCTAAATTAATCGGGGATTGCGATCGTACCATTGTCTAATTAACAGAACTATAAGGTAAACTGAATCTAAGAGTTTTGGAGGATCAATCAGAATTCTTAATTTCTAATTAGTTATTAATTTAACAAGTCCGCATGTGCTTTATGCTTCTCTTGGTTATATACCTTGCATGATCATTGGGGTTGGTAACTTAAGGGAAAGAATATTGTTATTGCATGATCATTGGGCAGTAATAGAATGAAAACAAATGGTTAGCAATTGACTCAAATCATTCGTAAGGGAATTAGGGTGAAATTGGGTAAAGTTATAAGGGAAACCAAAGTCTCATATCTTTCCGTAACTGAACTCGTATTTGTGCTCTTTTGTCTTTAAATCGCTTACTCTCATTTTGTTCCCTTTTTAAATTCACTTAGAATATATTTAAACAAACCATTTTCTGGTGAGCTTAAAAGTTAGGATTGAATCATTCTTTAATATTGTTGAAGTAGTCTCTGTGGGAACGATATTAAAGGTTTTAGATACCCCTTTCTACACTGATGGGTGCACTTGCTCGTGGGTAAAACTTTGTATGCACAGTAAATGCACAACAATTTTGCATGTTAAAATTGGAACTAAACGTTGTGTTATAAATAAAGATTCTTCTACATTATGACATTGGAGATTAAGACATATCTGTATTAAAATAATTAATCGATTAGTAAATGATGGAATACTTAGTACTTTAGATTTTTTAAAACTTGTATGGATTGCATAAAGGGAAAGCAGACTGACAAGTTTAAGAAAGGTGCCAAAAGATGTTCAACCTTATTAGAAATCATTCATTCTGATATTTGTTGTCTAGATATGGATGCTTACGATAAAAAATACTTCATCACCTTGATAGATGATTACTCATGATATATGTATCTCTACATGCTTCATAACAAAAACAAGCTTTAGAAGTCTTTAAGGTTTTCAAGGCTGAAGTAGAGAAACAATGCGATAAGCATATTAAGATTGTGAGAACTGATAGGAGTGGTGAGTATTATGGGAGATACACTAAGGATGGACAAGCACCAGGGCCATTTGTGAAGTTTCTTCAAGAAAATGGAATAGTTGTCCAATACACCATGCCGGGTTCTCCTGATAAAAATGGTATAGCAGAAAGAAGAAACCGAACTCTAATGGACATGATGCGTAGTATGATTAGCAGTTCTAAACTGTCAAAATCCTTATGGGCTGATGCTCTTAAAACAGCTGCGTATATACTAAATCAGGTTCCAACTAAGGTTGTCTCTAAGACACCATTTGAGTTGTTTAAGGGGTGGAAACTGAGTTTGTGACATATGCACGTATGGGGATGCCCTTCTGAGATGAGGATTTACAACCCACAAGAATATAAACTATATCCAAGGATCATTAGTGGGCATTTCATTGGGTAAGCTAAAAGGTCCAAGATTCTATTGTTCATCTCATAGTACTAGGATTATGGAGTCAAGAAATGCCATGTTTCTTGAAGATGACTTGATTAGTAGGAGTATCAAATCATTAAATGAAAGATATGAGTTAGAGTAATCTAATATACAACCTTTCATATTAAGCCACAATCAAACTATAGTTATTCATCATGTTCCTTTGGTTCAAGCGCATGTTGAACAACCAGTTCATGAAACTCCACAAGTTGCTGATAATGAACCGGTAGATCTTGTTCAACAAATATCAGAAATTGATGAACATCTAGTTGAACAATATTTTCCTCAGGAAGATGTTGGTGAAACATTAAGAAGATATACTAGAATGAAGAAATTAGCCATTCCAGATGACTATATAGTGTATTTGTAGAAGTGTGAGTATAATGTTGGAGCCGAGAATGATCCTGAATCTTTTTCACAAACTATGAGTTGCAAGGAATCAGAATTATGGTACAATTCCATGAAAAAGGAGATGAACTCTATGAGAAAAAATAATGTCTGGGATCTTGTCTTGTTGTCTGAAGGTGTAAAAACCATTGGGTGTAAATGGTTCTACAAAACTAAAAGAGACTAAGTAGGCAACATAGAAAGATAGAAAGCTAGACTTTTTGTAAAAGGATTCACTCAACAAGAAGGAATTGACTATATAGAGACTTTTAGTCCTATATCTAAGAAAGATTCCTTACGTACATGTTGGCATTAGTAGCTCATTTTAATCTTGAATTGCAACAAATGGATGTGAAAACGGCTTCCTTAATGGTAATCTAGAGGAGAAGGTTTACATGAAACAACCTGAAGGGTTTTCCTCTATTGATGGTGAGTACTTGGTATGCAAGCTTAAAAAGTCCATATATGAGCTGAAACAAACATCTCGTCAATGGTATTTAAGATTCAATGACGTTATCTCTTCATTTATTTTTATTGAGAACATTATGAATCAATGTATATACCAAAAGGTTAGTGGGAGCAAAATTTGTTTCTTTATTTTGTACGTGGATGATATCTTGCTTGCAAAAAATGACACAGGTATGTTATATGAGGTGAAACAATTCCTTTCTAAAAATTTTGATATGAAAGATGTGGGTGATGCATCTTATGTCATTGGTATTAAGATCCATCATGATAGATATCAAGGTGTTTTAGGTCTATCCAAAGAAACCTATATTAATAAAATTTTAGAAAGATTTTGGATGAAAGATTGTTCGCCAAGTGTAGTGCCTGTGGTGAAGGGTGACTGATTCAATTTGAATCAATTTCCTAAAAATGATCTTGAAAGGGAACAAATGAAAAATATTTCATATGCTTCGGTTGTTGGAAGCCTAATGTATGCCTAAGTCTGCACAAGGCCTGACATTGCATTTGTTGTGGGAATGCTAGGAAGATATCAGAGTAATCCATGTATTAATCACTGGAGGTTATGAGGTACCATCAAGGGACGAAGAACTACATGCTTATATATAAACGTTCAGATAATTTGAAAGTGATTGGATTCTCCGATTCTAATTTTGTTGGCTGTATTGATTCACAAAAATCAACATTCGATTACATATTCATGTTAGTTGGAGGAGCTATTTCATGGAGAAGTTCCAAGCAGACATTAACTGCTACTTTCACTATGGAAACTGAGTTTGTTTCTTGTTTTAAGGCTTGCTCACATGAAATATGGTTGAAGAGTTTCATTTTTAGCTGATTTTTCTTCTTATGGTGGACTTGTGTATTATTTTATCTAGATTTGAACCCATGAACTTAAATATTCAAAAATGAAATAAAAATTAATCTTTAAGTCCTAAGAGCTTGCTTTGGGTATGGATCCAAAAATTACTAAGCAAAAGGAATTTTGAACCATAAAATGACATAAGCTTTACAAGATACTCAAGACTCATTTTGGCCATAACCCAAGCTGTGGACTTTGGACAAACCATGCATGGACCAAGAGCTTAAGGTGCTACAAGTGCACAAAATGAAGGAACCAAGGTTGTATGACAAGGAAATTTGAAAAGGTGATCCTGGCAAGCCAAGGGAGGCACTCACCCATGCAATAAAAGTCAAGGATAAAGCTTGTTAAAATTTTCATAGGTAACACAAATCATGTAACTAGGTCCTAAAATATGTAAAGCAACATTTTAATGAAGAAAATTTGAGCTAAAATGGCCTAAAATTTACTAGGAGTACATTCGGCCACCCTAGTGTAAATCAAAAGAAAAATGAGCTTAAAGTTGGTTAATGGTACATTAAGGGTTCTCATTAAGTAAATGAATTAATTAAAGGTATAAGTAACACCTAATAGTGACCAAGTCCATAATAACCAACATAGATAAAATAAGGTGAAGTCCATAATTAGTAGTTAATCTAGAATCCACGAAGGCATAAAATTGGTAACTAAAAATGAACCATGACTTAGGTGGAGGAAGGAGTGTCAATTCGGCCATGACCCTTAGAATTAGGAGAGAAGACCTACAAATTACCCAAACTTGGTTAAACTTTTAGCTTAGATCCTAACTAGAAGGATTGGTCAACCTAGGTCAACTAGTTGAAAATTTGGTACCCTAAGTCATGGAAGTGGCATTCGGCCACCAAGGGGTTAATTAACCAAAAATGAGTTTTGATTCTTAATTAGATTTAATTAATGGTCCTAGACATGTACGTATAAGAGATTAAAAGTGTAAGAAGGTTATTGTTTTAACTAAAGGACCATTCAACCACTTTCGGATCAATTGATCTAGGAGGAGGTTTAATTCTTAACTAGTCTTAATTAAACATCCTTTGGTCTATAACTAGAAAATATTAAAATTGGGAGCAAGTCTTGCAAAGTTAAGCATGTATAAGATCAGTGTCTGGGAATAAAACAAGAAGTTGGAAGCTAGATTAAGCCATTTGGCCATGACCTTTAAGGATGGAGAAGAATTTTTAAAAACTCCTAAGCTAGATATCAATTAATGAATTAGTCTTCAATTGATAAAAATCAACTCATAATACAAGGAAAAATAAACTAGAAGGCCTTAGAGGCCAATGATTCACATTCAGCCACTTTAGGTTAAATAATAAGAAATATGGGTTTAGATAACTTAAGAAGCCTTATAATATGAAATGAAGAATTAAAAGTTTAAAAGAAGCTTGACAAAAGCATAGACAACCATTTGGCCATGTTAAGTAAAATGTTTTAAACAAGTTAAAAACTTGCTAACACTTAATATTTGAACTTAGTATAAGTTGATTATGCATAAGACTTGAAAAATTGAAGAGCACAAAGAATAAAAACTTAAAAGGTGCTATTCAGCCACCAAAGAGAATTACTTCTAAATTGTAAAAATCATGTTAAACTAATGAAACTTTGAGAAAAGGAAACGTTTTTGAGAAGTAACTTAGGAGGTTGAGAAAATTAAGTCCCTTGAGTGACATCTCATGAAAAGTAAAAGAGATTAACAAGTTGGAACATGTAGTAGGTACATGTAATTATGTTGTTCAAATGAGAGTTATAAGTGGACATATGATGTTTTATGAAGGCACATTGTTTATTGTGAGTTAAATATTGTATGCTCATAAGTATTGAACAGATGATGCTATGTATGATGGATTGATACGATAGAGTTTGAGATCTAAATGTTCATATCATATTGGTTGAATATTGATTGAGCATGCATAGTTATCTGGAAGCCATTAAAATGAACCTAAAGGGTTTAAGGGATCATTAAAGCAAACTTATGTGAAAAGTTAATCTACCCTTAATGTGCCATGTGCACATCATATCCAGAGGGCACCTAGAGCTCTACTGAAAAGGAGGTAAAAGGGTTCTCCTAGAAGACAAAAGGTTCTCCAAAAATCCTTCTACAGTGAAGAAAAAAGGGTTCTTCACACATTATGAGATGATGATGACCATCTAGGAATGAGCTCATATCCTTAGTTGTAGAAGGTAGAGTAGCAAACTTAGTGAGAAGATATTGTTTGACTATTTTTAATGTGTGTCAATGTCTATAAGTTTCCTCGAAGTTGTGGAACTTAATCTATAATTCCCTAAAGTTGTGGAATAGAATCAAGATAGAGATAAAGTTTAAGACATAGAGTAAGTTGGAAGTGAAATAATATTTTATTATGATCCTAGATTTATACTTTAGGATAGATATATGCTTAAACAATGAGTTTCTTTTTGTATAAAATAACCCATTTTAGTGGGATGTTTCAAAAGAATAAAAGAAATCCTATGTGCATGTCATGATTTTTCTAATAAACTGAAGTGGTTGGGATAAAAGTGATGATACGAAAAAGAGTAGAAATCTATTCAAGCTTTAAGCATAAAAACATGCAAGACAACATTTTTTTCAAACAACAAAGTGTAGATCCACAAGATCTATTCTAAGACCCATACAACTCCTACTAAGAACACTTCAAAAATTTTACCCATGAGTTCTCAAACTTCCCAAATCTTCAAAATGGGTTTGAAAATAATTTTCACCAATTAAATTTCTTCTAAGTTACTTAGAAGCACTTTAAACCAAGCAAACTTTATTTTTTTCTTAAAAATTACTAAAAAATAGTGATACTCATTTTGAAATGTCTAAATGAATCCTTCGGGTCTCATGAGTTAAAACAAAAGGAGATCCATGGATTTTAGAAAAAGAATCCATAAAAGAAAGAAAACAAACCATACAAAGTAAGTTTAAAGCTTAAAAAAGACTAAGTAGAAGATCCTACTTGATGGTGAGGCTATGATGGCTGTTCCTTGTCCCATCCTTTCCTGGTACATAAGGTTCTCTAAGTGAAAATGGTGGGGCTTAGTGTTGAAGGTTTAATTTTAACTTAAATCTCAAAAATAGAGACTTAGGCTTAAGGTGAAAGGTTAGGGTTTTTTGGACTTGAATGGATTTGGAGAGATTTTGGAGAGTTGGCTAAGTGTTTTGGGAAGTAAAAACTAAACCAAATGAGGTTCCAAATTAGCCTAGTGAATTTGGCTAAGCATGGGCGAGATTGGATTAATTTTACACTTCGGGGTATTTGATAATTTTGTATAAATTTTCCTATTTTTCAAAATAATTTAAAATTTAAGGAATTATCCTTTTAGACTTTGATTAGTGTTAATGAGGCTGGGTTTTCCACTAATCATGTTTAACTGAGCCTAAGCATGGTTAACTTTTACTTAATTAAGGTTAATTAGCCTTAACCATGGTTAAAGGAATCTTAACATTAATTATTTTTGTCTTTTATGGGTTAACTTTGGTTGACTTAAGTTGGTGACTCACCACCATGGTTTTCACATGGTAAATTTTGTGCTGCCCATGTGGAGTCCACTTATGGCTTTTTCCTCACACTTTCTTGCCCTCTCCGACCTTCCAAGGGCATTTTCATAATTTTTCCTCAACATTGTTAGAAAATTTTCCAAATTATTCCTCTAACAATTCTAACACTATTTGCTTCGTTCCCATATTAATCTAAGATCATTGGCTATTTTTCTAGGAATTAACTAGCTCTATGCAGAAAACATATCTTTTTAGGGGTGTTTTTGAAGTTTTTTGAGGGGCATTTTTGTCTCTTCTTTGTTTTCTAAGTTTTTCTCACTATATTTGGTCATCCATGATGTTTTCTAATCCTTTAGAATATCTTTTACTTATGTTTTAAATTTTTCTAGTACATTATTTAGGTTGTCCTGGTGTTGAGGTATTTTCATTATTTGTACCAAACTTTCTAATTTCTCTGTTTTTGGTTCCTAATCTTACTTGGTTTAACTCTACAAATTATTTATGGCTTCAAGAGTTCATCATGGAAATTTGGGATGTTACAGATCCCGTCTAGATGTGAAACTTGATTTAGAGAACTAAAAGACCCTAATTTGATTATTATTAATTGTTCCTATCATGGTAGTTATGATTGTCTCTTGCATGGTTAAATTTGAGGATTGTGATAAATTGTCATTCTGTCATTTTATCTATGGGAATTTAAGCATCATTACTACATGATTTAACATTATTCACTTGTAATTCAGCTTAACTTCCCTTGTCTTTGTAGGAATGATCATGCAAAAAAAGAATTAGAAAATAAGCAAGTTTCAAGTTAAAAAGAGGACAAAAATGACCTAAAAAGATAAGAAAGCGGAAAAGGAAAAAAATACCCCCTTAGCAGACTAGCATAATCGTGCAAACCTGAGCATGACTATGCTAGTGTAATGTTGCACAATCGTACCAACTGAGCATGCCCATGTTAACTTTGAACGCCCCAGTAAACAGTGTCATGTAAGATCTAATGATGTAAGAAGCGACCCAGTCATCCCTACGATGATGCAGAAAACCTAGAACGGTTGTGACAACTATGAGGTAGTTAGGTCAAGCTCGATCCATGACACTGGAAACCCTAATTTGCACCTATAAAAGGGGGCTCTACCACACCATTCCAAGCCTCAAAGGCTATACCCTTCCAATTAGAGAACAATTGTTTCCATAACAGAGAGCACAACTCCCTCTTAGATTCTTGGCACAACCATACCTTTCACCTATCTATGATTCCTAGCCTCTCCATCTTTATTTTTCCTTTAGGAATCTTCTTGTAGGATCTTGGTGGAAGGAGAATCCTTAACGGTACAAACGTAGAATAATTGCTAGGTTGGCGACAATCCAATCATGTATTTCTTTCATTATTAATTTATTATGGCTATTTTTGGGTTATTTTTCATAATGTTTAACTAATTTCCAATTATAGGACTTCGGAAAACCTTTTTAAGTAAATTACTTGAACTCCCTTTCCTCCTTTTATTTTATGATTGATTATTTGTTTCTCATAATTGTGTTACCTTATTGTACTTAATGCATTAATAGGAAGTAGTTAATCTTATTAATTTGTAAGTTGGTTGGAAGGAGGCGATAGTACCATCCCAATTAACAAAATTGTTAGGTAACTAAACTTAAGGGTTTTGGAGGATCAATTGGGAACCTAAGTTTCTAACCAGTTAATTTCCTGACACGTAGTTAATTGCCTCTTAAGCATTACACCTCTTTTATTATCTATCTTGCATGGTTAATGGAGATAGTAATTAGAAGGAGATTATTACTATTGATAGATCAAGTGGTAATAACACCTTTGGAGTATGTGGTTAGAAATTGATATTTATACATCATTCCTAAAGAAAAATGGGAACTTAAGGGAAAAAGTAGGTAAACTCTAAAAGGGATCCAAAGTTTCATGTTTATCCATAATCTGCACTGTCTTCTTTTGTTTTCCATATTTCTAAAAACTGATTTTATCTTGAAAGAATCCATACAAAACTCTTATTTGGTGAGCTCTAAAGTTAGAATTTAACTTCATATATAAATTTATGGCATAGCGATATGATTCACTCTACGTGAATGAATCAGAATGAGAAAACATTAATTAGAATGTCTTGAGAATCAGGATATGATAAGGTAAAGGAATTCGACACAAACCACAACTTGCCAAAGAGCAACAAAGTTATCAAGAGAAATATAACCCTTACCGCACCTATCGGAAGAATCAACATTATCAAGAGTAGTTCTTTGTCCAAGAACCATCAAATCAATTACAAATCATAAACCTTATCACTTAGGATTCTCAATAATATGACTACATAAACTAACCCATGTTGGATTTAGGTTTGGATCAACGTAGTTCTTTTGTTGGACTTCCTTGATGAAACCTTGAAGTGCTTGTTCTATACGTTTGGTTCTAATTCTCGTCATACGACCTCTCATTCCTTGTAGAGAATCTTTTAAATGATCTCTCTAACTTAATGTGATGCTCACGTTCACATCACATAGTCTCTATGGGATCAATACTTAAGGCCTAAAAAACCTTCTTTCTACCCCAAGGGGTATACTTGTTATGGATAAAACTTTACAAGAGTTTTATACTAATGTTTTTCATGTAACAAGACACTAGGATGATCATAGAAAATTTAGTTTCTAATAACAATCAATCATGATCTACTAACAAACACTTGAAAAAGAGAGACAATCAACCTTGCCGAATGTACCAGGTTGATCATATTGATCTGTTAGCTAGCAAGATGGAGGCTTTGAACATAAAGGTAGAGGAACTTATGCAAGCATAATCATAACATCCAATTGGATTTATGTTTTATTGAGAAGAACCAAAACTGTGAGTTATAATTTAACAACCTCTTACCTACTTGGAACTCACACTTCCAAATGTATTTGTGATGGCTTTTTCTTCATCCTTTCTTTGTAGGGCCTTAAATTCTTATATGCCTTAATCTTGACTTCACCTTTACGGCTTGGGTCAAACCTCCTTTATGGTTGCATCTTCGGATTAAACTGCTCTTTCATATGAATCTTGTGGGTGTACGGTAAAGGGTTAATGCCTTTTTATGTCATCTTACATAGAAGGTAAAATCAAAGGGGATAAGGTTTTGAAGGATTTAATAACATAACAATAGTCAAGTGTCTTTGAGTGTTTTAATGAATGCACAAGTGTAAACGCTACTTCCTCATTATCAAGTCTTAAAATGACTTCCCTTGCTGCCCATTTATCATAACTTTCACAATAGCCAAGAGGGATTTTCCCAAGATTAGTGGAATATACTCATCTTCCTCTATGTCAAGCACAATAATGTTAGCAGGAAAGATGAACTTATCTACCTTTAACAAAACATCCTCCATTGTTCCTCTTGGGTACATGATCGTTCTATCTACAAGCTACAAAGAGATAATGGTAGGTTTGACCTTATTCTTACCCAACCTTATAAACATAGATAAAGAAATTAGATTAATACTAGCGCCTAAGTCACACAAACCTTTATCAAAGTAGGAATCACCACTAGTGCAAGATATAGTAAAACACCTTAGATCCTCAAGTTATAACAAAACACTCCTTATTGAGCTTGATGATCATATACTCCTCAAGTTTCTTTTTATTATCCAAAGTATCCTTTAAGAATTTTGCATACTTGGGCATTTGGGAAATGGCCTCCACAAAAGGGACATTGAACCTTAATTATTATAGAATGTCCAAAAATTTTGTAAATATAGGATCATTTTTATTTAACCTTTGAGGAAAAGATATTCATGGTAGATAAGGTTCCACATGATTTTTTTTAGATCCCTCTTTATTACCTTATTGATCCCCTTCCTCTTTTCTTTTGAAATCTCATCAATAGGAGTTGAGAGGTTGTCAACAACCTCTGAATGGTTATTAGTAACCATATTTTTCTTTTCCTTCTCCTTTATCATAGGCATCTCCAACTCCTTCCCACTCCTTAGAGTTATTCCATTGACCTACTCCTTATGCAATAAAACCTCTCCTAGATAAGTTTATGATCTTTCTTTTTCACATGTCAGTCATCATATTGCCATTGGTTTCTATTAGTAGCTAAATTTCCTATGATTTCCATGTGTCCTCAAGAGGTCTATATAGAATGTCCTTGCCATAAACTACATCAATCAAGACTTTATTAACATTGGAAAGTCTATTGTATAAATCTTCACAAAAAATGACACTTGGTATCCATATGTGGGCACCTTCAAAGAAGATTTTGAAATCTCTTCAAGCTTCATACTGGGATTCATTCCCATACTAGCCACCAATCTCTATTATGGTCTTGAATTGCATCGATGATGAGAAGTATTGTGTCAAAAATAGATGTTTTAACTACTCCCAAGAAGTAATAGGTTCCTATAGAAGATAATTCAACCAATGATTCATCCTTTCAATGATGGATAAGGAGAACAACTATACTCTGATGGCATCCTGTGTAACACTAATCATCTTGAGGGGCTTCGTTAGCCTTAAGAACTTTTTGATGTGAAGGTGTGGGTCCTCTAAGATGGTCCTTTCAAATTGAAGCAAGTTTTGAATCATTTTAATGAGTAAGGGTTTCAACTTAAAGTTATGGACTTCATTAAGTGCTGGAATTGCTATGGTACTTGTTAGACCCTCATCGCTTAGGGCATATAATTTGACAATGTTCTCCGTCCTTTCACTACCATTTTTTCACCTTAGTTTCTCAATCTCCTAGATGATCAAAATAAAATTTAAAGGATTAAGAACAAGTTAGAATAAACAAATAGAAAGACTATGCAAGGTTATTATAAAACTTTTTATTTTCTATTTTCTATTTATTTAAATTAAAATATACACGTCTCAAGAAATTAAGATTCAAACTTCTAAGATTGTTGGGGAAATAGTCACCAACAATAGTGTCAAAATATTGATGCATGCAAAATATGTGTGTAAAAATTATATGCCAAATTTTAACCACGAGCAAGTATATGTGTCAATGTAGAAAGAGGTATTTGAGACCTCTAATGAGAGATTTAAATCCCAACTTTTAATCTCATGAAAAATAGGTTTTGGTTCAACTATAAGAAAGAATAATATGAGAAAAAAAATAAAGAAAATATAAAGAAAAAAAATACAAGTGAGAATTTATGGATAAGCATGGGTCTTCGGATCGTCTTATGACTTTACCTTCTTTTACCCTCAATCTGCCTTCTAATGGTTTAAAACATTAATAACAAACCATTCATTTTGATGCTATTACTATCCAGTAATCATATAATAATAATAATCTTTCCCCTATGTAATATTTCCAATGATCATGTAAGGTAAATAAATAAGAGAAGCATACAAATTATTTGGATTTATTAAGTTAATAACCAGCTAGAAGCTAGGATTTCAATTAGTCCTCCAAAACCCTTAGGCTTTGTTACCTTATAGTTTTTTCAATTAGTAAATCGTACGATTGTCTACTCCCTAAATAAATTTTGAAATCAATAAGAGTAGCTATTTATTATCAATTGATTAATTATAATAAATTAAATATGATGGGATAAAGAAAATATGCAATCGTCCATAGGAAAATTGGGGTTCAAGTAATTACATCATAAGTTTCATTAAAACCCCATGAATTAAGGTTAAGTTACACATTACAAATGAGTTCAAATATGGTAACCTAAAAAAATTATCCATATGCTTAACCCCCAAGATAAAAACACAAAACTATGTTGCCAGCAATGCTAGTAAGAGATTTTACAACTCACACTGTTAAAAGGGGCTCCTTCCTCCAAGATCCTACCGAAGGATGCCAGAAGAGGAAATGGAAATGAGAATGAGAAATAAAATGAAGAAATATATCTCCAAGATAGAAAGGACTTTAGGTATGTTGAAGTATGTGATGCATGTCTTATTCCATGACCTAGCCTTCCTTTTTATAGGGGTGACTTTGGGCTTCCTCTGCTACAAATTGGGTTAACCTAAGTTGCCTCTTGAGCCATGAGGATTACTCTAAATCATCTACTATGCTACCAAGGATGAAGGGGATCATTTCTTGCACCATCCACAATTAGCTCGACCATGCTCAAGTCTGCACAACCATGTTGGAAAACTCTAACCATTTTGAAGGCATAGTTGAATCTGACATGGTTGTGCTGGCTTCCTTCTAGAGTATTTTGGTCCTTCTAATTCTTTTTGGTCTTTTAATTTCCTTTTTCCTTCCTTTTAGCCCAAAATATACATAGTTTCTAATTCTTTACTTACATGACCATTCCTGAAAGAAATAAGAAAAATTAGATGGAATTACAATTAAATAATCATATATTACACTATAGTTATAAATAATTTACCATAAATAAATAAACAAAATGGTAGTTTATCAAAGAAACTATAGAAAAGGCTCCTGATAAACCTCATGTGGAGTCCTATCAACCCAAGATAACCTTTCCTAAGAGATTTTAGGCCAACAAGAGTTACCCTAAACAAACCAAGTTTCTAGATATTCTACGGAAACTATGGATCAATGCTTTATTCATGGAAGCCATCTCTCAAATGCACAAGTATGCAAAGTTCTTGAAGGATATTTTAGATAATGAAAGGAAGCTTGAGGAGTACATGATCATAAATGTCAATAAGGAGTGCTTTGTTATTCTCCTCATAAAACTACCACCAAAACTTAAGGATCTAGTACACTATACCTTATACTATTGGTGATTCTTATTTTGATAATTGTTTATGTGTAGGCGTTAATATTAATCTAATACCTTTATCTATTTCTATAAGGTTGGGTATGAATAAACTCAAACCTACCATTATTTCTTGATAGCTTATAGATAGGACCATTATGTATTCAAGATGAATATTAGAGGATGTTTTAGTGAAAGTTGATAAGTTCGTCTTCCCTACTAGTTTTATTGTACTATATACGAGGAAGATATAGAGATTCCACTTATCTTGGGAATACCTTTCTCAACCACTTGGAAGACTATTATTTATATGCAATAAGGGAAGCTCACTTTGAGGTTAGATAGTGGGGAAGTGATGTTTAGATTTTTTGACTCCTTAAAACACCTAAAAACATTTGATCTTGTAATATTGTTAATTCTTTAGAAACCTCTCCTTCTATGAGTTTGTCTTTTTTTCAATATGAATTGGTTGAAGATAGCTTAGAGAAGCTGTAAGTAACTCTGAGGAATTAAGAGAAGAATTGACGGCTTTGAAAGTAAGCATACCCAAGGGAATTTGGAAAGGAGGAAATAAGTTTGATGTTATACAGGGCCTTGGAACCTCTAAAACTAAGAATTCAATTTAAGAACTTTCAGTACTTGAATTCAAGCCCCTCCCTTTAAATCTTAAGTATGTGTCTCCATCCCTTTACCTTCTCTTCTTGTTATTACTTCCTCTAACCTTATAGGAAGAATAGAAGAGAAATTACTTAGAGTCTTAAGGAAGAATAAAGAAGCCTTTGGTTTGTGCATTCATGACATCAAAGGCATAATCCCTCTAACTTTCACCCATAATATTCATATGGAGGAGTAATTCAAACATAAGGTGAAACCCCAATGCAGGCTCAACCCAAGCCTTAAGGAAGAGATCAATAAGGAGGCTATTAAGCTCCTTGATTGTGGTATAACATATCCTATTTCTGAAAATCCTTATGTTAACCTTGTATAGATTGTTCCTAAAAAGGGAGGTATCACTGCTATGGAGAATGACCAAAAATAGTTAATCACAGTAAGGAAGATAACTAGTTGGTAAGTATATATTGATTATAGAAAATTGAATAAGACTACATATAAGGATCACTTTCTCCTTTCTTTTTTATTAATTAAAAATTAGAAAAATTATCTAGTCATAAATTTTATTATTGTTTATATGGTTATTCTAGCTATATGAAAGTACATGTGGCTTTTAAAGATAAAGAGAAAACTACCTTTGCATGCCCCTTTGACACTTTTTCATATAGAAAAATGAATTTTGGCTTATATGATGTCCTTGCTACTTTCCAAGGATGCATGATATTTATCTTTTCTAACTTATTAGAGAATAACTTAGAAGTATTTATGGATGATTTTCTATTTACAGCTGTTCTTTTATTAGATGTTTGAAAAATATAGTAGGTTTTGATTAGCTATAAAAGAACCATTTTGGTTCTTAATTGGGAAAATGTAAATCCATGGTAAGTGAATGTATTGTGTTGGTACATAAGATCTCAAAGAGGGGAATTAAAGTTGATCCAACTTAGGATAAAGTAGTCTTTAAACTTTCCCTCCTAATAATCTTAAAGCTATTAAGAGTTTTCTTGGACATGTAGATTTTATAGGGGCTTTAAAAAATATTTTTATCAAATTGAAAAACCTCTTTCCAATTTATTAGTGAATGAGATCTCCTTCAATTTTAATGATGCATGTCTCTCTACTTTCAAAACATGTAATGCTAAAATAAGTAACACTCTTGTTGTAATTATTCCTAATTGATGTTTACATTTTGAGATAGTGCGACATCCTAAAAAGGAATGACGCTTAAGTCATATTCACGGTTTCATTATTAGACTACTACTTCTTGATGCAAAATATTTTTAGGAATTACTAATTGTGAAATACGGTAATTTTTTTTAAAAAAATAGTCTTGGTTGAAATTGCAAGTCTCGTCATAGTAATTGTCGTAGCAGAAAATAAATGATTGTGCGTTGTCATCGACGTATTAATTTACTTCGGTTACTTGATGCATAATAGAATAATGCATACAAAATAGGTCCTTATTATTTATACAGACCTTGATAATTTATATTCACTCTTACATTCAAAAATTAGTGTAAGGGCATTAATACTCTTTAACACAATTATTTCTCACACCACATATTATTACACATAAGTACTACTACCGTATTCGATACATGATTATCTATATATCACTTATTTTTATCACAGTCATCCTTGACTATCATACAAAATACACATTATTGGGGTAAGACTAAGTTTCCATCAACACTTCAAACATGAAGTTCCCATCAACACTTTCACAAATTACATTATTAAGGTTTGGGAAAGAAAATGGTGGGAGATGGGTGAGAAACTAAGTTTCTCAGTATGATTCTACCCTAACTATAATGTCAACATTTTCAATCTGACCACTTTAGTTTATTTAGAAACATAACATGCATACATGTTCACTTTTAAATTTTTGTGAAAATCTTTAGCGGAAGTGGATTTTTTTATAGTTGCAGAAACTAACTTCTATCACAAGCATACAAGAACTTATACTAGATTTTAAACATATTTAATTCTCTTGAGATCATATTACATTATATCACAGATATCATTTCACTATCATTTAATTTATGCCTTATTAATAATTCATTCTCATTCTCTAGTCACCCTTTCCGTCACAATTTAATTTTAAGGCACATTATTAACATTCTTAGTCAAACAATATCTTTCACTTTCCACATACTTTACCTTTTATTCTAGGATATGATCTCATTCTAGATGATCGTCACCATCATAATTTCTTGAAGCCCTATGGCTTCTATATGGAAGGTCTTGTGACCTCCATATATGCATAAGCCCTATGACTAGGCATGGCATGAGTAATGTCTTAAATTTTCACATAGAATTTTTTTAGTGATCTCTTGACTTATTAGGTTCCATTTCAAGTCTTTGTGATAATATGCATGCTCAATATTCAATCATTATGGTATGCACAAATAACTTCCAAGTCATCCAATTTCTCATGTAGTTCATCCACTTATGGAACCATAATTCACATAAATTTTCATGCATCATTCACGGGAGACCATATAGCCTCTAATCCAATCTATTTTCTCATTTATCATCCATACATGAGCATTGTATAACACATCACTTTTCTAAACAAGAAAGATTATATTTCGTACACTTTACATTCATATTTGTGTACTCATAAGGAAACACTAAAACTTGGCATAATTATTCTAATTAAAAACTATTCTTCTAATAAAATATTTCTCAATTATGCTTAATAAAACTTTCTTGGACAGCATGCAACTTTCCTCCAAAATTTTATCCCTCTTGCATCATTTCCTAAGATTTATGATAAATCTCTCATAAGATCCTAGTCCACTCATCCTTCTAAGTTACCTCTCAACCTTTCCTTTTCTAAAAGATTAAGTCCTTAATATTTTTATGATTATGATATGTTGGATTTCTGTTCTAGTTGGTCGAATGGCCTATTTGGTTGCTTACTTGTTGTGTTCATGAATTTGAATATTTTATGCACAACTTACTTAATTCAAGTTTAAATGTTAGAAGTTTTATGCTTTTTTACAAAGAACTTGACTAATTAAGTTTGAATCACTAATGAACCTACTTGCTTACCTTCTTGCTCATAAATTTAAAGCTTCTTACTCATGTTAGGTTTAAATATCTTTAAACATCCAAACTATCCTACCTTGCTTATTTATTTCAAAGGTGGCCAAATCCACATCCTATAATCCTAAGGAATTATGGTTCAATTTTCTTCCTTTAAAAGGTGATTTACACCAATTAGGATTTCGGCTAATAATTCATACCTTTCTTAGAAATTTTTGAGACTTTTCCTCCTTGTTTAGTAAGTATGGTCGAATGCTCATCTTCCTTTCTCTACTCCATAATTAATTTCTAATCACCACCTTAAGCATATTTAGGTTCATTCTTAAGTCCGAGCATGGTTTTAACTTGTTTTCACTAATTTTAACCAACATGGTCGAATGGCTACCCAACCATTTCCCAATTTCTTCCAAATTTATAATTCCTTTTTATACTTTATTAGGCTCCTATTTAAACCTTAATTAAAATTTTAAACTCAAGTTTCCTTAATTATGAAGAAGGTGGCCGAAGGCACTAAATTAACAAAACAAGGGTCATTTTCTCAATTTCTCCTCACTTAACCTCTATGTTATGGATTTTAGCACTTGGTACATCACATGTTCTTAGATCCATTGTTACACCCATAAATTCACATAATTAACTCTTTATGTTAAAAATAACCTTTAGTAAGAAACAAAGTTAGGAATAAGAGAAAAAGACGGAGAAATTAAAAAATTGGATGCAAATGATGAAAATGCTTTGGGTAACCTAAATAATATGTAGGAAAAAAGTAAAAAAAGAAGGTAAAAGTTATTATAAAGGATTAGAGACCATTAAGGATGATTGAAAAGTCATGATAAAATATTAGTAAGAAATAAAGGATGAAGAAACCCTTAGAAAACTTTGCCCAAAATGCAATTAGAAAGCTCTGTTTTCTGCAAAGGGTTAAAATTTTCCCAGAAAAATATCAAATGAAATTATATTGACTCAGGAATGAATCAATAAGTGTTAGAAATGTTGGAGGAACAATTTTGGAATTTCCCGGGTAATGCTGAGAAAAATTATAAAAATGCTCCTAGAAAGGTGCGTGGGTAAGAAAATATGAAACAAAAGCCAGAAGTGGACCCCATATTGCTTGCATGAAAATTATAACATCCCATATTTCTTGCATGAAAATTGTAACATTCCAAATTTCCTTCTTGAGTATGAAAATCATATGTGAAAAGATTCTTTTAACCGTGGTTAAGGTTAATTAATCTTGTTTAATTAAAATTAACCATGCTTAGGGAAAGTTAAACTTGATTAGTAACAAACTCAACCTAATTAGAACTAATCTAATTCTAAATGGATAATTCCTTACATTTTGAATTATTTTGAAAAATGGAAATTTCATGCTAAATTACCAAAACTCCCTTAAGTGAGAAATTTACACCTAAAATTTCCTAGCTTGGTTGAATTCACTAAAAGGGCCATGGGGAAGCTCATTTTTCTCAGACTCTCTCAAGGTTAAACCTAATCCAAAAACCCTAACCCTTTAGCTTAAGCTTAAGTTTCCATCTTTGAAATTTAAGCCAAAATCAACCTCCACTCACCCCCACTACCATCACCGAAAGATCTTTATGGACCACCATGGGGGGACCAAGTTCAACCACCACAGCCCCACAAAATCTCCACAACAAGTCTCCATCAAGTAGGATTTTACTACGTTGTCTTTTAAGCTTTAAATTTTAATTTTTATGGTTCCTTTTATTCTTTTTGTGGATCCTTTCTCTAAGATCCATAGATCTCATTTTGTTTGAACTCATGAGAGCACAAGGCTGCCTTTGAATGGTTGAAAATGAGCATCACCCTTTTTAGTGATTTTTAAAAGATAAAATGAAGTTTGGATGGATTAAAGTGCTTCTAGCCACCTTAGAAGCAATTTAATTGGTTTAAATTTTTTAAAAATTAATTTTGATGCTTTGGGCAGTTTTGAGAGATCATGAAGAAAAGTTTTGAAGTGTTCATCATATAAGATGGATGGATGTTTGAGTAAATCTAATGAATCTACATTTATTTCTCTTGAAAAATACTATTTTAAAGATTTTTATGCTTAAAGCTTGAAAGTTGTTGATTTTCTTAATATTATGGACTTGTGTGGAAAAATGTCCAAATTGGAACCCATGGACCAAGTTACTTAAAAGTCTAAAAAAAATTAAATAATGTCCCATAAGCTTGATATGCGCATAAATCTAAAATCTACTAAGAAAAAGTGAAAATTTTGGGACCAAAAATGGAACAAGTTTCATAAGACACCTAATACTTTCCTTGACCATGACCCAAGCTAAGGAGTATGGATAATTGTGATATGGATTCAAGTGCCTAAGGTGTTACAAGTGCATAAGTCATGCAACCTAGGTTATATAATGAGAAATTTTGAAAAGGTGGCCTTAGACACATAGAAGGAGCATTCGACCACTTATGCCAAGTTAAGGGTAAAATCTCTAAAAATTTCTAAACTTGAAGCAAGCTATAATCTTAAGTTCTAAGTGGTGTGAAACAACTCTTAAGGGATGAAAAATTGAACTAAAATGTCTTAGCATTAAGAAGTGAACATTGGGCCACCCTTGACTAATTAAGGGAAAATGGATTTAAATTTTTTATCATGGAGTGTCAAGAACCATTACTAAGTAAATGGGAAATATTAAATGTGTAAGAAAGACTTAGAAGTGGTTGGGTTGATAATTGGGCCATAGTAGCCTAAATTTATGAAATCAAGGGAAAATCATAATTAAAACTTAAGCTAGATTCAAAGATGCATAAGTTGATGATTAAAAATGAACCATGGAGTTGGGAGGAGGAAATTTACCATTCGGCCATGTACCTTTAGGAGTAGAAAAGAAGCTTTAAAATTAACTAGACTTGGTAAAGATTTATGGCCTAAACTCTAACTAGAATGATTCATCAATTTAAGTTAAGTAATGATTAAATATGATGCCTTAAAATCTAGGAGTGGGATTTGACCACTTAGGGTTAATTAAGAAGGAAGGACTTTAAATTCTTGATTAGGATTAATTAAGCATCCTTAGCATATAAATAAAAGGATTAAAAGTATAAGAAACTTTTAGGAATGGAAGGATGTCCATTCGGCCATAATGGCTCAATTAGTGAAAGGAAGTTTAAATTTTTACTATGACTTAACCTAAGACTAGCTATGTATATTTATATGGAATATATGGAATAAGAACTGTATAATTATATGAAGTTTGAATGTGTATGTATGAGTTATGTTTAAATGATTTACTGTTGATTAGAGATAATTAAAATGGAGGAAGTAATTCGTAATGGTAATAACCTATACGTGCACAAGAATGCCTAATCTTTTATATCCTGTTATGAACATTATATCGATGAGGCCACAATTTATATCAATGTGTTTGATTTAAAAATAAATTCTTGTATTTTTGCTAATAATTATTTTCTAAAAGAATCTACATCATGAGATAACAGTTTAATAATGGAACTGAACGTACGACTTAAACATAAAATTGGTATTCATTTTTAGGGTGTTATAAAAATTTCATGTGCAAAATGTGGTGGTGACTCACTATATGACTCATCATCTTATTTATGACAAATAAGAAAAAAACCATAAATGTAAAGATATTAAGGTAAAAATACCTTGTTTAGTTAAAATTAACTATGATTAGGGTAGGTTAAACTTGATTAGTGATAAATTCAGCCTAATTAGCACTAATATAATTCTGAAAGGACAATTCCTCATATTTTGAATTATTTTAGAAAATAGAAATTACATTCAAAATTACCAAAATGCTCTTAAGTGGGAAATTAACCCCTAAACTATCCTAGCCTTGATCAAATTCACTAAGGGTCTTGGCGGACTTTATTTGTAGCATTTCCTAACCTATAAACACTTATAGAATTTCTCTAAACTCTCCCAAAGTTGAACCTAATCCGAAAATCCTAACTTTCCACTTTAAGCCTAACCTTTAATCTTTGAAGTTTAAGCTAAAATTAACCTCTAATCATCAAGCCCCACCACCACCACTAAGAGACCATAGTGGACCACCAAATGGGGGACCAAGATCAGTCATCAAAGCCACAAAAGAACCCCATATCAAGTCTCCATCAAGTAGGATTTTACTACTTTGTCTTTTAAGCTTTAAATTTTAATTTTTTATGGTTCCTTTTTTTCTTTTTGTGGATCCTTTCTCTAAGATCCATAGATCTTATTTTGTTTGAACTCATGAGAGCTCAAGGCTTCCTTTGAATGGTTAAATATGAGCATCACCCTTTTTTAGTGAATTTAAAAGTTAAAGTGAAGTTTGGATAGACTAAAGTGCTTCTAGCCACCTTAAAAGAACCCAATATCAAGTATCCATCAAGTAGGATTTTACTACTTTGTCTTTTAAGCTTTAAATCTTAATTTTATGGTTCCTTTTCTTCTTTTTGTAGATCCTTTCTCTAAGATCCATAGATCTTATTTTGTTTAAACTCGTGAGAGCTCAAGGCTGCCTTCGAATGGTTAAATATGAGCATCACCCTTTTTTAGTGATTTTAAAAGTTAAAGTGAAGTTTGGATAGACTAAAGTGCTTCTAGCCACCTTAAAAGAAATTTAATCAATTAAATTTTTTTGAAAATCAATTTTGATGCTTTGGGATGATTTAAGATGTCATGAGGAAAACATTTGAGGTGTTCATGGTATGATATAGATGGATCTTGGAGTAGATCTAGTGGATTCTACACTTATTTGACTTCAAAAATATTTTCTTGATGATTTTTGTGCTTAAACCTTGAAACTTGATGATTTTATTAATATTATGAAGTGATGTGATATTAAGTCAAGATCTTAACCCTTGGAATAAAATAATGAAAATCCTATAAAAAAAAAATTAAACCAAAAGTTCCATAAGCTTGATTTAGACCTAGATCTAAAATTTAGTGGGAGAATGTTGAAATTTTGGGACCAAAAATGGAACAACTTCACAAGACACCTATGACTTTGCTTAACCATGACCCAATATAAGGAGTATGGATAAGCCTTGAATGGATTCAAGTGTTAAAGGTGCTACAAGTGCATAAAATCATGGAACCAAGGTCCTATGAGAACAAATTTTGAAAATGTGACCTTAGGTGCTCAAAGTGAGCATTCAACCACTTTTGGCTAATTAAGAGTAAAATCTATAAAAAATTTATAATGATGGCACAAATCATAAGATTAAGTCCTATATGGTGTGAAACAACTCTTAAAAGAAGACAAACTTAACTAAAATATCTTAAAACTAAGAGATGTGCATTCTGCCACTTTTGGGAAATTAAGAGGAAGTAAGTTTAAATTTTTTATTATGGTATATTAAGGACCATCACTAGGTAAATAGGAATAATTAAAGATGTAATAAATATTTGAAATTGGCTAGATTGATAATTCAGCCATAGTAGGTAAAATTTTTGAAATCAAGTAAAATCTATAATTAAAACTTAAGCGAGATTCAAGGATGCATTTCAAGGATGCATAAAGTTGATTACTAAGAATGAACCATGGGGTTGTGAGGTGGAAATTAACCATTCAGCCATGACCTTTAGTAGTATAAGAAAAGCCTTAAAATTAGCCAAACTTGGTGAAGATTTAAGGCCTAAATTCTAATTGGAAGGATTCATCTTTAAATTAAGTAAAGATGAAATATGATGCCTTAGAATGTAGGAGTAGCATTCGGCCACATTATGATTACTTAAGGAAGAATGAGTTTAAAATCATGATTAAGGTTAAATAGGAATCCCTGGTAAGTAAATAAGAAGGAAAAAAAGTGTAAAAAAATTTTAAGAATGGAGGCTAAGTCTTAGAAGAATTCTAAGCTTGACAATGTTTGATGGCCTAACCCTTAATTAATAAAAATCATCTTCCAAGTTAAAGAAAAGACTTAGGACTTTTGTGTGGATATGTGGCCACCTTGAGTTAAATTAAAGGGAGATGAGTTTAAAACATTAATAAAGGTGTAATAAGTACGTTCACCATGTAAAACAAATGGATTAAAAGTTTAAAAGAAGCTTAGCAATGACATGCTCACCATTTGGCCATGGGTGATCAAATGGATACAAGAAGTTAAAATATTGCTAATATATAACCCTTAGACCTAATTTACTTATATTATGCATAATATATGTATATTAAAGTACACAAAGAGTAAGTAATTCAATAGGTTCCATTCGGCCATCTAAGGAAAAACTTCTAAGTTTTATAAAAGTTATGTGAAAGAACTTAACCTTGGAGAAAAGGAAAGGCCGAGTGACAACTTAGAAGGTTGAGTGGAATAAGCTCCCATAAGTGATTCATCATAAAATGTTATGAATTAAAAAAGTTGTACATGTATGGGTATATGTGATTATGTTGCCTAATATTGAATGATAAGCATAACTAAGTCTTAACTTAGAAGACAATTATATGCTTGAGAATGTTAAGCCAACTTATGTATTTTTTTATGAATGCATAAAGTATAATATGAGATGAATGATGATTACTCATGAATGTTTATAGTATCATGTTATGTATGATGATCATGTATGATTAATGCTATGAATATGTATATGGCATATTACACCCTAATTATAAATACCAATTTTACACTTAAGTCGTTCATTCGGTTCCATTAGTAGTTTGTTATCTCATGATGCACAATTATTTTTAGAAAATACTTGTATGAAAATACAGTAATTTCTTTTTTTAAAAACTATTTGATATAAACTGTGAGCCTTGTTGATAAAACGTACATAGCGGTAAAATAAATCACTAAACGGAATCTGTGTGCGTTCAAAACAATAAGAGCATAAATTGCTTACATTATTCTTTTTTATTCTTAATTTATATGTAAACAGTTAATATATTTGAACATGGCATATATATCATAACATAATTATACTTACCATTTTATACATCACATAAGTCTTAGGCCCGTAGACTTATCATACAATTATTACAAACCTTAATTTACATAATTATCTTCTACACATCCTAATACAATATATACATAAGTTAGCTTAATACTATATATTTAATAGTTAGGATGCTTGGTTCCAATTATTTTCAATATCAGCACGTTGTAAATCTTCTTCCAAAGAAAGTATCTCACATCCACTTTAAGTACGTGAACTGCTACCATCACGAACAGTGTTCAAGGTGTCTGGGAAGAAATTGGAAGAAGTAAGGATGAGAAACTAAGTTTCTCAGTAGGCTTTCTACTCTATTCTAATATCATCACTTTTATACCAGCCACTTTAGCTTATTTAAGAAATTATTTCAAGGATGTAAAGTTACTTTTAATCCTTTGAAAACATTCTTCTAAAGTGGGTTAATTTTATCTAGAAACATACAACTTAGTGTTTAAACATACATTCCTTTTAACATTCATAAACTTTGGGATCATAAATAAAGATATTACTTGATATACATATTATTCTATGTCTTAAATTTTATTCTCTGTCATTTCTCTTTATCTCTATCATTTCTCTAGCCCACTTTTTGGGAAAATTATGGATTTAGTCCCACAACTTTAGGAAAAATATTTAGACATAGTTATGCATTAAAATTTGTCAAACAATATCTTCTCACTGACTCTACTCCCACTTCCTACTACTAAGTTAAGGATATAAACTCATTCATAAGTGATCGTCACCACCAAAAAAGGTGCGAAGGACTTGATGCCTTCACTGTAGAAGGATTTTGGAGAAACCTAACATCTCTTAGAAGAACCCTTTTGACTCCTTTTCAGTAAAGCTCGAGGTTCCCTCTCGAATTGGTGTGCACAAAGTACACGAGAGTAAACTTATGTTTTCACATAAGGTTTGCTTTAATGATCTCTTAATCTCTTTAAGTTAATTTTAAAGGCTTCTAGATAATTATGCATGCTCAAAAAATTTTCCAACCAATATGGAATGCATAAATAGATCTTGGATTCCTTCTCAACATTAACATAAATAATACGCATACATAACATCATCCTTTCTTACTCATGACATTCATCATTCAATCTTACATAAACAATATGCATTCACAATTAGTGATACAAGTTGGCTGGTAAATCTCATAGTATTATATCACAAATACATGTCCAACCTAATATCTCAATTTGGTTTATGATGCTAAATCACTCAAGGGACTTAATTCACTTAACCTTCTAAGTTTCTCCTCATCCTTTCCTTCTCTCAATTTCACATTAGTTTCATGAGACTTTTACATTTAGATTCTTGCTCTAGGTGGCCTGATGGCACCTTTTAAGTTGTTTATTCTTTGTGCTTTCCATTTGTTCAAGTCTTATGCAAGTACTAATTATAATAAGTTCAAATATTAAGTATTTAAATTTTTTTAACTTGTTTAAGATATTTTAATTGAACATGGTCGAATAGTAACTTATGTCTTTGTCTACTTTCTTTTGAACTTTTAATTACTCCTTTAACATTATAAGACTTCCTAAGTTATATAAATTAAGATTTTAACTCTTTTACTCTTAATTAATCTAAAGTGGCTGAATGTGAACTCTAGGTTCCTAAGTTCTTCTAGTTCATTTCCTCTTTTCTTATGAGTTGATTTAGGTCATTTGGATTCTAATTCATTAATTTCTATCTAACTTAGACACTTTTAGAACTTCCTTATCATTTTGGTATGTCATCCCTAAATGACTTAGCTTCCTTGTAAATTCATATTTGAAGTTCTAATTGCTCTTCTTAAACTTGCTTAGATTTAGTCATTGATGTATGTTAACTTTTTACTTCCTTTTCACTACTTTAGCGATTAGGTTTAAATAACTCTTTAACATTTACAATTCCTTTTAGTTTTAAACCAAATGATGCCTAGTTAAGGTAATTAGGAATTAATTCTTTTCCTGTGTCCATTTACTCCAAGGTGGCCGAATGACCTATTTTCTTAAATCCTAACTTTCTTACATTTTCAATATATTATGCTTACATATTTAAGGTCATTAATTATACCTAGATAAGAGTTAAAACTCATCCTTAGTTAATTAAAATCATGGTGGCTGGATGCCACTCATAAGACTTAGGGTTCCACAATTTTCTTCTTAACCCTAGATTCATTTACCTAAAATGGTCAATTGGTCCCTTTACCTATCTTAAGACTTTATCACACTTTTAATCCATTAGGTTTACATGTGAAGGATCCTTAATTAAACCAAGTTAGGAATTAAAACCTCTCCTAAGGTATTTAACCACTAAGTGGCTAAATGCCACTTCTCCAAGTTTAGGGTTTCCTTTTCTTAACCTTAGTTTACTTAGGTTGACCATTCCTTAACCCTAGTTGACTCAACTTCACCTTTACTTGGGGATAAAATTTATGCTTCAGATTTGACTTATTCTAAAGGATTTTTATGTCTTTTTTCCTAAACTAAGTGAAATGGCCGAAAATCACTTTTACTTTTACCTAGGTCATGGTTAAATTTTAGTTATCGATTTTATGCTTCTTTAAGATTTTTACCAAATACTAATTATGGACTTTACCTTAAATCTATGTTTAATATTCTAAAATTGGTCATTTTTAAATGTTAATTAAACCTTCAATTAAGTTCCTTGCAAAAAATTGTTAATTCATCCTTAATCAAATTTTGAACTTATTTTTGCTAAAATCACTCTAGGGTGGCTGAATGTACACCTAGAGGTTTTTAAACCATTTTTTCTCTAATTAACCTTATGCAAAGGTTGATTTTAGTCCATTTAAAACCTAATTATAGATTTTAAGTCACTTAGATAAATTTTAGCAAAATTAATCTTTGATTATGGTATGGTGGCTGAAAGCCTCCTTGGCTTGCCAAGGTATTTCTTCCAAACTTTCACCTTACACAACCTTGGTTTTATGGTGTTGTGCACTTGTAGCACCTCATGCCCTTAGTCCATGCATATTTCATCCAAGTCCAGAGCTTAGGTTCTGACCAACATGATCTTGAGTTCCATACAAAGCCTTTGACATTTTTATGCTAAAAAAATCCAACCTTTACTTAGTAGCTTTTTAGATTTTGTCCAAAGTGAGCCTTTGTGATTTATTACATAAATTTATTTCAGTTTTTAACATACATGCTCAAAGTTTCAAATCTGGTCTAGAGATCATACAAAAGTTCACCACAAGTGGAAAAATTACAATAAAACTTAAGCATAAAACAAGCAACACTTTTTCCATGCAGCAAAGGGTAGATTCTCATGATCTACTCTAAGATCCACATATCTTCTTTCAAGTATGCTTCAAAAACTTTTCTCATGAGTACTTAAAATTGATCAAAGTTTCAAAAATGATTTTTAAACAAACTTTACCAATTAAATTTCTTCAAAGTGCCTTAAAAGCACTTTAAACCAACCAAACTTTGTTTTTATTTTCAAAAATCACTAAAAATTGGTGAGGCTGATTTTGAATAGTTAAAATACAGTTTTAAGCCCTCATAAGTGAAAAAAAAGGAGATGTACGAATTTCAGAGAAACGATCTATAAAAGAAAACAAACACACCATAAAAAGACAAGGTGGAAGCATAAAAAAAGACAAGTAAAAAGGTCCTACTTGTTGAAGATTTTATTAGATGGTGGTGGGGCTGTGATGGATGCCTTGGGTCCCTTCTTGGCTGGTCCACACGTTTGACAAGTGAAGGTGGTGGGTCATTGGTGCTTAGAGTCTTGATTTGGCTTAAATCTCAAAGATGGAGACTTAGGCTTAAAGATGTGGGATTTGGATTCTTTGGGTTAGGATGAACTTAGAGAGAATTGGGAGATTTTGGCTAAGTTTTTAAGCTGCAAAAATTGAAGAAAATGGGTTCCCAAGGCTTCTTAGTGAGTTCGATTATCTATGGGCAAAGTGAAAATATTTTTACACTTAGGGGTATTTTGGTAATTTTGCATGGATTTTCCTATTTTCTAAAATAAATCAAAATTTAAGAAATTATTCCTTTAAGTTTAGATTAATGTTAATTAGGTGGATTTTATCTCTAATTGTGTTTAAATTAGCCTAAATATGGTTTAATTTTAATTAACCAAGGTTAATTAGTTTTAATCATGGTTAAAAGAATGTTTTTACTATTCATCTTTTGTCTTTTATACATGACTTGGTTGACTTGGATTGGTGACTCACCACCAGGTTTTTCACATGTTAAATTTTGTGCAAGTAAGTGTGGGGCCCACTCTTAGCTTGCTTATCACACTTTCTTGCCCTCTCGACCTTCTAGGGGCGTTTTTATAATTTTTCTCAACATCGTCGAAAAATTTTTCAAATTATTCCTGTAACATTTTTAACAATTTTTGGTTTATTTCCATGTTAATCTAAGGTCATTTACTATTTTTTTTTATGGTAATTGACTAGCTCTATGCAAAAAGTATAGCTTCTAGGGGCATTTTGGTTATTTTTGCCATTTTCTGAGGGCATTTTCATCCCCTCTTGAGTTTCTTAACTTCTATTACTACTTCTAACCATCCATGATATTTTATAATCCTTTTAGGATGTATTTTACTTATATTTTCATTTCTCTAGCTCATTATTTGAGTTTCCCAGGTGTAAGGTCATTATTGTCATTTGTACCTAACTTTCTAATTCCTCTGTTTTTGGCTCCTAATCTTACTTAGTTTCACTCTAAAAATTATTAGCAGCTTCAAACATTCATCTTAGAAAAATTGGAATGTTACATGGCATATTTGTTGGATATTGATCGAGCATACATGATTACTTAGAAGCTTTTAAAATGGACCTAAATAGTCACAGGGTCACTAAAGAAAAACTTATGTGAAAATTTAATCTACTCTTAATGTGCCTTGTGAATATTCAAGAAAACAGAGTCCTACTCAAGAGGAGACAAAATGGGTCTCAACAAATTCTTCTGTTGTGAAGACAAAATGGTTCTTCACTTATTATTGATGGTGACCACCATCAAGGAATGAACTCATATCCTCAAGAACAGAAGGTAGAGTAGCAAAACTAGTGAGAAAACATTGTTTAACTAATATTAATGTATGGCTATGTCTTAATTATCAATAAGAGAGTGATAAAGAATAGATATGAGAAATATAAGACAGAGAAAATGATGGTCAAATAATATCTGTGATGTGATCCTAAAGACTTATGATGTTTAAGTAAGTTACATGTTTGTGTAAAAATGACTTTCCTATATTAAAGTAATCCACTTTAGTAGGAGTTTTGAAAGATTAAAATCAACCTTGTATGCTTGTCATGATTTTTCTAAAGAAGAACTGAAGTAGTTGAGACGAAAGTGATGACACTAAACTAAGAGAAACTTAGTTTCTCACTCCTTCTCTCCCCATTTTCTTCATAGAAAAACAAAATGTCTTTCATGATGGTAGTAATGTTTGTGGACATTAACAATGTCAATTGGATGGCAAACCCTCATGTGTTGTTGATTATAACCCTAGCAAGTGTGTGAATATACTTTTCTTTAAGACATCTATTTGTTTTTGAGGTCATGTGTATGAACTTCTCTATGACAGACTTCACTATTCCATTGGAGGCTTTCAATCTGAATGGGGTTTTCTTGCCTCCTCCTGGCTTTAGGGCCCAAAGAGCTGCAACCATTGAAGATTCCTTGTTATTTGAAGGGGAAATGGACCCACAAAATCTGTCTCACTATCACAATCGTTGCTCATCTGGTCATCACAAGGAAGCTCCCCTTACCCCATGCCTTGTCCTTTTCAAGCATACCAAGAAATGTTAGATGGAAATTTTATCTCTCTTGATCAAAGCATGTGGTTGGAGCGCTTTCATTGCTAGTCTTAAGGTGGCTTGGTAAGTCCTTGTTTCTTGTTTCAAGGAAGAAGAAGAAGAAGAAAGTTATACTAATACTGTAAATTTTGTATATAGTGGATATATGCATCCTGGTTACTAATATGTAGTTGTAGATTAGTTAATGTAATAGGGTATGAACTAAATATGTATGTAAACAAGGTGTGTACATTATTGTATGTAATTAAGTATGTGTAAAGGCCCAAGTGCCTAAGACTGACTATGAATATGTAATAAGGACTGTATAATTATATGAAGTTTGAATATGTATGAATTATGTTTAAATTGCTTTATTTATCGGTACAAACACCATATCAAAAAGGCCCAAAATTTATGTCAAAATGTTTGTTTAAAAAAATTTACTGTATTTTTGCTAATAAGTATTTTCTAAAAGATTTTGTATCATGAGATAACAAAGTATTAATGGAACCAAACGTATAACTTAAGTGCAAAAACAATATTCATTTTTAGGGTGTTATATTCATCATGATTTGTACTTGCTCCATAACTTTGGTCATGATTATGGAATGTCTTAAATGTCCCGTTCATCTTCGGGTCTATAATTTCACTTTTGTTCTTAGTAGTTTTAATGTTCAAGTTTCAAGTTTAGTTTATATATTTTATGACATAAATTTTAGTCTTTTCCAGTCTAGATCTAAAATTTTATCAAAGTCCAACTTCAAGATTCAAGCTTTTAAGAAAAAATATTAACAAACTTACAACTTTGAACATAAAGACTTTAAAGAAAGTATTTTTCAAGACAATCAAGTGTAGGTCTACCAGATATACTCTAAGATCTATCCTACCCTTACTTTGAGAACATCAAAAATTTTCACCAAACCTCTCAAAATTTCCCCAAACAATTAAAAATTATTTTTAAGAAATTTTAACTAATTAAATTGCTCCAAAGGTTACAAGATGCACTTTAATCCATCAAAACATCTTTTTAAATTCCAAAAATCATTAAAAACTTAGTGATGCTCATTTTTAACCATCAAAGGAAGATTTGATCTTCATCAAACTCAAGCAAAAAGGGATTGACAGAACTTGGAGAGAGATCCACCAAAAAAAGAAGAAAAACAAACCATCAACACATAGTTAAAAGCTTATAAAAATATATGGTAAAGACCTTACTTGTTGAATACTTTCATGAAGGTTAGGGTGGGTCTTTGAAGTTGGTATTCTTCCTTCTTGGTGATCCACACAAGATCTCCTAGTGATGATGGTGGGATTATTAGTTTGTTTTGTTTTAACATAAACTTCAAAGATAGAAGTTTAAGCTTAGTGAAGATTTTGGTGTTTTGAGAGAAGTTGAAGTTTTGGGTGAGTTTAGAGAACTTTCACAGGTGTTTAGAAGAGTGTTAATGGAGAAAATGAGCCTTCTTGTTGTTCCTAAGAAAATTCTACCACCTATGGCATATGGGAATTAAATTCCCACCAAAGGGCATTTTGGTTCATTTACATATAATTTTCATTTTCTAATTTAAATATGTAAGGAATTATCCTTTAAGATTATTTTAACACTAATTATTTTGAATTTTTCATTAATCAATGCTAACTTATTCTAAGCATGGTTAATTTTAATTAATCAAGGTTAATTTACTTTAACCATAGTTAATTTTATCTCTCCTCATTAATATTTTTATCCTATATGACATTAATGAAGTGATGATTCAAGGGGTGAGTCACCACCTAATTTTCCACATGTTCAATTTGTGCTCAATGGGTAGGGCCCACTTCCTTGCTTATGTTCCTTGCCCTAATAGTCTTCTAAGGACATTTTGGTAATTTTTGAGAATTTCCCAAAAAGTTCCCAAATTATTCTTCCAATGTTCTTACATTTATTAGTCCTTTACCAAATCATTCTTTTGTCATTTTCCATTTTTTCAGGAACATTTTATCTCTTATAGAAGACAGAGCTTTCTAAGGGTATTTTAGATATTTTCAGATGTTTTTTATGGCGTTTGGTATTTTAGATATTTTTGGACATTTTTTATGGCGTTGTCATCCTCTCTTTTTTTCTATTCTTTAATTATGACTTTCTAACCATCATTGATGGATTCTAATCCTTTAGAATATCTTTTAACATTTATTTTGGGTTTCTTACACATTTATTTGTGTTATCCCAGTGTAGGGGTATTTTTGTCAGTTGTTAAAACTTTCTAATTTCTCTAGATTTTGTTCTTATTTATGCTTTATTTCTTGATAAATGGTATTTATAACCTAGGAAGTCTATAATGATAAATTGTAGGTGTTACAAATCGTGTGTAATGCTAGTGATACAAATATAGAGTAGTTTTGGAACATAGAAAAAAGGTGTTTCAAGCCATCTATTATGCTAATGATACCTTAGATAGGGCATAAAGGAACTACACTACAAAAAAGGAATTGCTAGCTATAGTATTTGCTTTTAATAAGTTCACATCATATTTGATTATGTCTAAAGTAACTGTCTACACTGATCATTCTACTATTAAGTATTAGCTCTCTAAACAGGATACAAAGCCTAGGTTGATCATATGGATACTCCTCCTTTAAGAGTTTGATTTGGATATTAAATACAAGAAAAAAACTGAAGAACTTGGTTGCAAACCTTTTCTTTAGAGTATATCTTCCCATACAACTACCTACATAAAAATGATCAAGGAGATATTATCGAATGAACATCTATTAGTTATTTCATATCTCCCTTGTATGAATATTACCTAGTAGGTAATATCCTTTTAATGTATGTAACATCCTAAATTTCTTTCTTGGGTTGCATGACTAAGAAATAAATTATTATAAAACTTTTCCCTGAAATCTCTAAGAAAATTAGAGAAATTTTAGTAAATGATAAAAATTTCCCTATAGTCGAATAACCCAAATAAGGTGCAAGAAACTTAAGATAAAATTGAAAATACATTCTTTAAGATATTATAGAACATTAAGGATGATTATAAATTTATGAGAAAATATAAGAAATAGGAAGGGACAAAAAAACCCTCAAAACTTTGAAAATGCTCCTAGAAATCTCTGTTTTTTGCATAGGGCTAGTCAATTCCCAAAAACATATAAAAAATGACCTTAGATTAACTTGGAAATTGTCAAAGGAAAAATTTGACAATTTTTCTAATAATGCTAAAAAAAATTATGAAAACACCCTTGCAAGGCCACGAGGACAAAAAAGTGTGAGGAAAATGCCAAAAGTGGCCCCCACATGGTGTGCACGAAATTTTCATGTGAAAATCATGGTGATAAGTCACCATGTTAAGTCCATCCAAAGTAAACTCATAAAAGACAAAAAAAATTAATGCTAAGATTTTTTTAACCATAGTTAAGGTTAATTAACCTTGATTAATTATAAGTTAACCATTTTTAGTTATTTTTGAAAGTTAAAGTGAAGTTTGGATGGATTGAAGTGCTTCTAGCCACCTTAGAAGTAATTTAATCAGTTAAAATTTTTTAAAAATCCATTTTGATGCTTTGGACAGTTTTGAGAGTTCATGAGGAAAGTTTTTTTAAGTGTTCATGTTGTGGGATTTATGGTTCTTGGAGTGGATCTAATGAATCTACACTTAATTGCCATGAAAAATACTATCTTTGAGGATTTTATGCTTAAAGTTTGAAATTTGGAGATTTTATCAATATTATGAGATATTATGCTTAAAGTTCTAGATCTGATCTCATGGGTTAAATGAATTGATGTCTATGAAAAATTTTACCATAAGTCCTAAGAGCTTGATATGGACTTAGACTTAAGATCTACCATGAGCAAAATGAAGTTTTGGGACTAATGAGATAAGCTTCATAAGACACTTAGAACCTTCACTAACCATAATCTAAGCTATGAATAAATGTTAAGTCTTGATGGACTTCAGTGTTGATGGGGCTGCAAGTGCACAAAACCAAGGAACAAAGCTCATATAAGAATGAATTTGAGAAAATGACCTTGAATGCTTAAGGATTTGCATTTGGCCACTTTTGGTAAATTAGGGTAAAAGCTCTGAAAATTTATAAGAATGATCCAAACCATGAGACTAAGTCCTAATGGATATGAATTAACCCTCAAAAGAAGAAGAATTAAACTAAAATGCCCCGAGTTCTAAAGGGGTGCAATTCAGCCACTCCTTCGTTAATTAAGAAGAATTGGGTTTAAATTCTTTATTAGGGTTAATCAAGGACCCTTAACATGTAAATGAAAAAGACTAAAAGTGTAAGAAACATTTGGGAATGGTCAGGATGACCATTTGTCCATAATGACTAAAATGGATGGAATTAAGCTTAAATCAAGGAGGTATAAGTTGATGAGTAAGAATGATTCATGAAATTGTGAAATTGGAATGTGACCATTCAGCCATAGATCTTAATAATGAAGGAGAATTATTAAAATCTTCTTAACTTGGTAATGAGTAATGGTATAAACCTTAGTTAGTAGGAATCATCTTCTAAAATTGAAGAAAAGTGAACCATGATGCCCTATGATTTAAGTGTATGTATTTCCACTTCTCAAGGATTAAGAGAAGTTTGAGTTATAAATCTCAAGTAAGTTGCCAAGGATATCCTAAATAAGTTTAAGGAAGAAAATTGAAAAGTGCTAAAGAAACTAGCCTAAAATTTTATTAAGATTTAAGAATGGATTCAAGGTTGCATAAGTTGGTAATTAAAAATGAACCATGGAGTTGTGAGGAGGAAAATGGACATTCAGCCATGACCTTTAGGAATAGAAGAGAAGCCTTAAAATTAACTAAACTTGGTAAGAATTTAAGGCCTAAGCTCTAACTAGAAGGATTCATCAACTTAGGTAAAAAAAAAGATGAGATTGGATGCTTTAAACACTAGGAGTGGCATTTAGAAACCTTAGGGTTAATTAGGCAAGAAGGAGTTTAAATTCTTAACTAAGGTTAGTTAAGCATCCTTGGCATATAAATATAAATAATTAAAAGTGTAAGAAAGTTTTAGCAATGGTAGGAAGTGAGCGAGATGTCTTAAAAATTTCTACATTAGGTAGTAATTAGTGACCTAAGCTTCAATTAGTAGAAATTCTCTTCTAAGATAAAGAAGAGAGAACTAGAAGGCTTTATAAACCTTGTTCATACATTCGACCACTCCAAGTTAAGTAGGAAATGAGTTTGAAAATTTGGTTTAGGTACCTTAAGAAGCCTTGATGTGTAAAAGTAAAGGATTAAAGTTTAAATGAAGCTTGCCAAAGGCAAGTGCATAATTCAGCCATGCATGAATAATTAAAGAGCACAAAGAATAAAAACTTAAAAGGGTGCCATTCGGCCACTTAGAGAAAAACTTCTAAGTTTGTAAAAATATATGATACTAATAGAACTTTGAGAAAAGGAAAGGTTGCGGAGTAGCTTAGAAGGTTGAGAGAATTAAGTCCCTTGAGTGATTAATCATAAAAAGTTAAGGAGTTAAATAAGTTGGACATATATTGGATACATGTAATTATGTTATCCAAATGTGATTGATAAGTCAACTTATGATGTTTTGTGAATGCACATTATTTAATATGAGTTGAATATTGAATTCTCATAAGTGTTGAAAAGATGATGCTATGGAGGATGAGTTTATATGATTGATGATATGATAGAATTTGAGATTCAAGTGTGGATGACATATTGATTAAGGTGATTAAACATGCATGTTGCTACTCTTGATTTCTTAGAGAGAAATATATCATGCAGTGTGAGTACATAATAAAGAATGTAAATTGTATGGATAACATTCTTGATTTGTTAAGAGAATGATGTAAGACATGGTGAGTATGTGAAAATAAAATTAATAAACACAGACTTCAAAAGTTCCAAGTCAGGGACTTGTGCGTGTGTGAAAAGCTTGGGGCTATCCGTGTTTGTGTTGATGACCATGTGAGCTCATATTCTAATAATAATTGTTGAGTATATGTGTAAAAGAGATAATAACGCTTGATAAACATTTAATAATGTGTAAGAATATAATGGTGTGCCATATATTAATGTGTTAAGTAGTATCTTGACGTTATGTTTGTGTTAGCAAGACTAAGTGTATGGTTGGAGATATTTATGCTTGACACCTTTTCATAAATAAATTGAAATGGTTGGGATGGAAATAAGTAACTTATTTTAGGGTAGGATCCTACTGAGAAACTTAGTTTCTCACTCTTCCTTCCACCATTTTCTTTCTTAAACCCTAATAGTGTCGTTTAAGAAGACGGTGATGTTTGTAGAGACTAGCCACGTAAGCTGGGAGGTTGGAGCCTCGAGGTCTTCATATCTGAAGCAATGGTGGAAGTCTAGACGTATCGAATAATGTATAATATATAACGGTTATAGATGACTGTAAATTGTGAGAGGGTACTGGTGCCTTGTATGTTCTATTTTAAACAACTCATAGAGAGCCATAACTTACTATTTCATAAGAGTTGTACTACATAATTATGAGAAGTATGTATGGGTTATGTTTAGATTTCTTTACTACTGATCAGAGATAATTAAAAAAAAGGAAGTAATTGATAAAGGAAATAACCTATACACGCGCAAGAAAGCTTAGTAATTTATTTACTGACACGTACACTATATCAACAAGCCTCACAATTTATAACCAACAATTTTAAAAAAAATTACCATATTTTCTATAATAAGTATTTTCCAAATATTTTGCATCATGAGATAACAAACTAATAATGAAACCAAATGGACGAAATAAGCGTAAAATCGGTATTTGTTTTTAGGGTGTTATATCATATATTTAATATATACAATGTAAGACATTTCTGCTTGACATTCAACATTATTTGTGGGACAAACCTTATCTGTTTAAAACATATGAGAATAAAATAATTAGAAGATGTGTGCTTGAAGAGGAGACTCATGCTATATTTACCCATTATTATTCAAGAGAGGATGAAGACCAATTTTGTCCTAATAGAACTACCCAAGAAGTACTACAATGCAATTTATTTGACCCATTCTCTTTAGGGATGTTTGTAATTTTGTAAAATCTTGTGACCACTATCAAAGAAGTGGCAATGATTTTAGAAAGTATGACATGCCCCTAAATAATGTTCTTGTGTGTGAAATATTTTATGTATGGGATATTGATTTTATGGGATCCTTCTCTAAATAAGGCATATATTCTAGTTGTAGTTGATTTTGTCTCCAAGTAACTACAGGTTGTGACATTTCCCATTAATGATGTTAAGGAAGTTACAAGATTTTTTAAAATTTCTTTTACAAGGTTTGGAGCTCTTTGAGAAATAATTGATGATGGTGACATCTATTTTATCAATAGACAATTTAAATTTTTTTTAACAATACGGTGCCATCCATAAGGATTGGGCATTGAAATTAAATGATGCCTAATGATCTTATAAATTGCAAATAAAACTCCAATTAGTGCATCCCCTATATATTAATTTTTGGAAAAAGCTTGCCATCTCCTTATTAAATTGGAACACAAGGCTTATTGGACCATGAAGATTCTTAATTTTAACATGAACCATGCAGGGGAAAGGTGCTTCTTTGAACTCACTGAGTTGGATGACCTTAGAATAAAGGCATGTGAGATCTCAAAGTTATACATTGAAAGGAAAAAAGGATGACATGAATAGTACATTCAAAAGTGTGATTTCATCATAGATAAGAAAGTATTGGTTTATAACTCATGACTATGTTTGTTTTCAGGAAAGCTTTAGTCTATATGAAATGAGCCATACAAAGTGCATAGAGTGTTCCCTTGTGCAGTATTGGAGTTCATTAAAAGGAATGAGGAAACCTTCAAGATAAATGGACAAAGGATCAAACATTATGAGGAAGGCACATCTAAGGAATGCACTTTTATTATCGTGATTCAAAACAAACATTGGGTGTAGGCACGTTAGGATCATGATGCAAAACAAACATTTTATAGGAGGTAACTTGTCCTTTAGTAAAGCGAGGCAGGCATTAAGCATGGTCGTGGCCCTGTTTGCACGACTGTGTTGGAAGAAAAGATTGTTCACTACAAGGTCGTGCCACTATAGCACGACTATGTCATGTGATAAATATGATCATGCCACACCCAACACAACTATGTCGAAAAATTCAAGTCTGATGCAAGGTCATGCATTTCAAGCATAACCATGCTTGATAAGTTGTATGGTCGTTCGATATTTCACCATAATCATATTGACCCTTAAGTGAGTTTAAACAGTAAGATGGTAAAATCATAGTCCACATCATTGAGTCAAATTACTTTCACCATACTTTTTGACTCTCTAACTTTTCTCTCTGCCTCACACTTCTCTCCTCTGTTAGGTATGCCACCTACCTTAATGTTGTTATTTTTATAATTTTGGTATCTTCACGGGCATGTTCATGATTTTCATGCCTTAAACATGATTAATATAAACCCTAGGATAGATGATAAATAGAATTTTGTAAATTTTTTGCATTATTCTTAGTTAGCAAAATGGCACCCTTATTTACATGATCATGCTTGCTTAAAATTTCACAAAAAGGGTAAATAAGGTGCATAACTATTTTGATTTATAAATTTTAGATATTACCTTGACCACGACTATGCCACTTGAATGCACAATCACGCAAGATCATAAATGTATGTACTATATTGTTGAGCATAGTCTTGCATCCTATCTACATGGTCGTGCAATGTCGTTGGAGTTTAATAAGCACGATCATGATCTGTTTGTGCACTATCGTGCATTAATGTCTCATAGCAGACATATTAAGTAACATGGTTATGTCAAACTTGCAACCTTTAATTGTTTTGGTTTTACCATTCTGTAGGAAAAATACCTTTTAGGAACCTAAAAAGGATAGAAGGTACCACACCCAATACCAACCTACGAACTACATAAGGAGTTTCATATCACATACCACTCAAGGGATTCTTGGGATTGGATCACAACTCGCAAAACTTGTCTTTTATCGGTTCATCCTTTCGTAGAGCTTTGACCTACTCAACCTCGAATAGTTAGGCATTGAGCATTAAATTATGGGGTATATTCATCAGATGGGATTGTTAGTAGCAACTGTCACCATTGAGCCCTTATATTGGGAACCTACACTAGAGTCCCTAACATCATTTTCCTATATTCCCCTATTCATACTGTTAGCCACTAGCTAAGAGGTGTCACTTTAGGAAAACTTTTTCCACGTTTAACATGATGGCCCTAGAGTTTAAGACCAAAAGTAATATTGATACACCAACTTATATGAATTCTCTTAGAGAAATCCCCTCTAACTTATTGGAGGATCCCTTTTAGTTTGAACTCATCAAGGAAACCACTTCTGATCCCAATCTTACACAATCCACTTCTATCCATGATCCAGTCATACACATCCTGTACCGATGGTTCTCATCAAGTATATTTTTGGAAGACATGACAAAGTGGTCATTTCTTGGATATAACTAGTCCTCTTATAAGGTGTAGTATATGGTCATTGTATCAACCTTGGTAGGCTCCTCATTCTCTCTTACTTGCACCGACATATAACCTCCATAAGATGAACAAAGAGGTTGCATTGGTATAACACCTTAAAAATAAATACTGATTTCACGCTTAAGTCGATCATTTAGTTCCATTTTTAGTTTGTTATCTCATGATGTGAAATTCATTTTAGAAAATACATATATGAAAATACGATAATTTTTTTTTTAAAATTGTTTGATATAAAATGTGAGCCTCGTTAATAGAACGTGCGTAATGGTAAAATAAATTGATAAGTGGATTTCTACATACGTTCAAAACCTTAGGAATACTAAGCGTTCGCATCGTTCTTTTTTTTATCATTTGTATATAATAAATAAACAAGATTCAAGCATAACATACACATCATACAATAATTATACATAACATTTAAACATCATATAAGTCCTAGGCACATGGGCCCTATCATATAACTATTACATATACATAACACACTATTTATTACTAATATTTAGGCTGCCTGCATCCTTCTAATCACAATATTAACAGGACGTGAATTTTCTTTAGACGAGAGTGTCTTGCATCTGCTTCAAGTACATGATCTGCTACCGTGATGAACAACGTCCGGAATGTCTAGGAAGAAAGTGGGAAGAAGTAGGGGTGAGAAACTATGTTTCTCAATAGGATTTCTACTTAGTTCTAATGTCATCACTTAAATCCCAACCAGTTCAGTTTATTTCAGAAAATCATTTCTTGCATAAAAGGTTACTTTTAATTCTTTGTAAACATTTCTCTGAAATGGATACATTTTATTATCAAACATACATCTCAGAGCGTAAATATGCATTTCTCTTATCATTCATAAACTGTGGCGTCTCAACATACATTCTCATTAACATTCATAACTTTGGGATCACACATAAGATATCATTTGATATACAATTATTCTATGCCTTAAACTTTATTCCTTACTACTTATCTTTGTCTTTACCATTCCTTTGTCCAACTTTTGGGACACTTTATGAATCTAGTTTCACCACCTTAGGGAGAAACAATAAGACATAGACTTGTATTAAATTTGTCAAACAATATCTTCTCACTGACTTTATTCCCACCTTCTACTAAAATCAAGGATATGAGCTCATTACAGGATGGTCGTCACCACCTTAGAACTTGGTGAAGAAACTTAAGTCTTCACAATAGAAGGATTTCTTGGAGAAACTTAAGTATCCTAGAAGAAACTTTAGGCTTCTCTTCAGTAGATCTTTTCAGGGCCCTCTGGGTACTAGTGCGCATAAGGCACAAAGAGAGTAGCATTACGTTTTCACATAACGTTTGCTTTAGTGATCCCTTAATCTTTTTAAGTTCATTTTAGTGGCTTCCAAATAATTTATGCATGCTCAAACAAATTTCCAACCAATATGGAATGCATATATAGGTTTCGAATTTTCATCTCAATCATCAATATAAACCAATCTCATACATGGTCATCTTCCTTTCTCATTCATAAGCATCCATCATTTATTCATAGATAGTGAGCATTTATAACCAATAATGAAATTTGATTGGTAAATCACATAGCATAATGTCACATTTAAACAACCAACCTAATGCCTCAATTTGGTTTGATGTTGAAATCACATAAGGGACTTACATCACTTGTCCTTCTAAGTTACCTCTCATCCTTTCCTTTTCTCAAATTACACTTGTTCATTAAGATTTTACGTCTTAGCATCTTAATCTAGGTGGCCAAATGGAACTTTTCAAGTTCTTTACTCTTTGTGTTCTCTTTTGTTCAAGTCTTATGCATGTCCTAATTATTCTAAGTTCAAGTATTAAGTATTTACAAAACTTCTAACTTATTTAGGACATTTTTTATTAAATACGACTGAATGGAAATTTTTATCTTTTTCTATTTTCATTTAAACTTTTAATCCTTAATATTATAATACTTCCTAAGTTATCTAAATTAGGATCTTTAAATTCCTTTTCTCTTTATTATCCTTGTATGGCCAAATATAAAATCTAGAATTCTAACTTCTTCTAATTTCATTTTCCCTTGGTTCCTAAAGTAGTTTAGGTCATTTGGAGTCTAATTAATTAATTGGAATCCATCTTAGACACTTGCAAAACTTCTTTCTCCTTAGGGTATATCATGACCAAAATTACTCAATGTACTTCTAACTTCATATTTAAGTCCTACCATCCTTCTTAATAAATCTTTGAAATATGTTACCTTGTGTTCTCCTTTCTACTACCTTAATAATTAGGTCTAATTTACCCTTAAACCTTTAAAGTCTCTTTTATTCTAAATCAAATAACATCTAAGTAGAGATTAATTAATCTTCTAGGTCAATTTATTCCTACATGGTTGAATGACCTACTTCCTCAAATTCCACCTTTCACACACCTTAATTATATTTGCTTACATATTTAGGATCATTATTTGGGCCTATTTAAGGATTAAAACTCATTCTTAGTTAATTTAAAATATGGTAGCTGAATTCCAACATCCTAGACTTAGGTTTCCACAATTTCCTTCTTCACCATAAGATCATTTGCCTAAAAAAAATCAATAGGTCTCTTTACCCACCTTAGAACTTTTTCATACTTTAATTTCATCCTATTTACATATAAATGGTCCTTAATTAACCCTAATTGGAAATTAAAACCTCCTTTAAGTTACTTAACCAATAAGTGGCCAAATGCCACACTTTTAGGTTTAGGGTTTCTTTCTTCCTAATCCTAGTTGACTTAGGTTGACCATTTCTTAACCCTAGTTGACCTTTACTTGGGGGATAAGTTTAAACTTCATAATTGACATATTGTGAGGTAATATTAAGTCTTTTTACTCAAAATTTAATGGCATGGTCGAATTTTACATTTACCCTTGCTTAAGTTATGGTAAATTTCCTAGTTACCCATTTTAAGCTTATTTGGAAATTTTACCACTTAGTAATTTTGGAATTTTTCCCTAATCTTACCTAGGCCATATATTTTGAAACTTAACCTTTTAAATGTTGATTAAACCTCCAAATAAGTTATTTACTTGCTGAAAATGCTTGATTAATAATTAATCAAATTTTAAGTCCATTTTTGCCAAAAATCTCTCTAGGGTGGCCAAATGAACTCCTTGGGGTTTTTAACTCATTTTTTTGTTTTGTTTAACTTTGTTTAAAGGTTGATTTAGTTCATTTAAAAACTTATTTCAGAGCTTAAGTTACTTGGAAAAATTTTAATGAAACTAAAGCTTTCTTGGGAGTTGTGGCCGAAAGCCTTCCTTGGTTAGCCAAGGTAATTTGTTCAAATCTTTCATCTCACACCACCTTGGTTCAGTTGTGTTAGGCTTGTGCAGCCCCTCTTGCCACTGGTCCATGCTTATTTCATCCATGTTTTTTGATACTTAAGTGCTAGCCATGATGAGTCTAGGGTGCCATACAAGGATTTTAGCCACTTTTGGCTACAAATTACATCATTTGCTTGGTAGCTTTCTAACTAATGTCCAAAGGAAACCTTTGGAACTTATTACAAAACTTTATTCCACCTCTTAACATGCATACTCCGAGGTGCAGATCCAGCACAAAGGTCATACCAAACTCATCACAAAAGAAAATCACAAGGTTAAAACTTAAGCATAAAAATAAGCATGAAAATAACAACATAACATATTTTTCGAAGCCACAAAGAGTAGATTTTCATGATCTACTCCAATATCCACAAATCCTCTTTCAAATAAGCTTCAAAAACCTTTCTCATGAGATCATAAAACTGATCAAAGCTTCAAAAATAATTTTAAAACAAAACCCACCGATTAAATTTCTTCTAAGTGCCTTAGAAGCACTTTTAACCGAACAAACTTTGTTTTCCTTTTAAAAAATCACTAAAAATGGGTGGGGCTGATTTTGAACGGTTAAAATACAATTTTAAACTCTCATAAGTGAGCACAAAAGAAGAAAAACAGATCTTCGAGAAAAGATGCATGAAAGAAAGCAAGCACACTATAAAAAGACAAGTTAAAAGCATAAAAAGACAAGTAGAAAGATCCTACTTGTTGAAGACCTCCTTAGTGTTTTTGTGGGCTTTAAAGACTGCCTTGGGTCCCCTCTGGTCTGCTCTGGACGTGGACAAAGGATGATGGTGGGGCTTAAGTGTTTATAGCTTTAACATAGCTTATGTCTTAAAGATGAAGACTTAGGCTTAAAGTGTAAGTTTTTGGTGTTTGGAGTTATGGCAAGCTTGGAGAGAATGGAGAGGATTTTGATGAGTTTCTAAGCTGAAAAATCTAAAGCAAATGGGGTCCCAAGGGTCCCAAAAAATTCAGACTCTTATGGGCCAAGTGGAATTAATTTTGCACTTAGGGGTATTTTGGTAATTTTTCCTATTTTCCAAAATAAATCAAAATTCAAGGAATTATCCTTTTAGGCTTAGATTAGTGTTAATTAGGCTGATATAACCTCTAATTATGATTAATTTAACCTAAGCACACTTTACTTTTAATTAACCAAGGTTAGTTACTCTTAACCATGGTTAATGTAACCTTTTTACTATTCACTTTTGTCTTTTTGTGGAAGACTTGGTTGACTTCATTTTGGTGACTCACCACCACCTTTTCCAGCTGTTATATTTCGTGCACATGGGTCTGGGGCCTACTGTCGCAACCGTAATTCCGACGAGGCGCCGAACTCACTAAAATTTCAAAAATGAATTTTATTTTATTTTATGTGGAGTCGCCACCAAATTTTTTATTTAAGGGAAAAAGATTTGGAAAAACCCTAACTCGAGGATGAGATTTAGGTTCAGCAGTCGGTTACGAGTGGGGAAGGTGTTAGGCACCCCAGTCGCCCGTTCCGGAGAACGGTACCCTTAAATTGAGTGTGTGATTTTTGAAGATGTTTAATCCCTTAATTAATGTGAAATAAAGAACTTGATAGAGGTTAGCCTGACAGAACTTGATCCTGCTCCTACATATTCCCCGGAGCAATGGGAAACTCAAGGCTTACGTAGTTCTGGTCGATTTGAAAAGCAAATGGAGTTGTTATTTTTTTATGTTGAAAACATTTTGAGGGTGCAATCCCAATCCACCTATGCACAGGGCCTAAGACAACTACGGCTACACTTGGACCCATACAGACCTCTAAACAACGAAAAGCAGAAAAAGCTACCAGTTCGATTTTAGGACCCATTGCGTGAGATTAAGGAATGCAAAATGGGTTTTTATTTGATTGGGAAAAAGGGAAGGCAATCCCAATCCACATATGCACAGGGTCCAAGACAACTACGGCTGCACTTGGACCCATACGGACCTCTAAACAACGAACAACAGAAAAAGCTACCAGTTTATTTTTAGGGCCCATTGTGTGAGATTAAGGAAAGAAAAGTGACGTTTTTATTTAATTGTTTTCTTGACTTGTGACTATTGAAGGCGCGGGGGCTTAAGCAAACTTTCAGGAAATTTGAGGGTTAAAATATGAATATGAAAAGTTTGAAGGTCAAAATATAGATATGAAAAGTTGAGGGGTCAAGATGTAAATATGAAAAGTCTAGGGGCCAAACTGCAATTTGTGGAAGTTGAGGGGCTTAATTATAATTACTGGAAAAGGAGGGGCTTAATTGTAATTTTGGAAGATCTGCGGGCCTATTTGCAATTTTATGGAATCTGTGGGGCTTGATTGTAATTGCTCATGTGTAGAAAAGCCAAAGCTGCACATGGTGGGGCCCACGCTCGCATCCAATCCTTTGCTTCATGCATGGCCCCTTGCTTTCCACATTTGTCTTATATGGTGCCTGCATGTGGGTCCCTCGTTGCTTTGATTAGAGCTGCATGGCTTCGACATGGCTCTCTCCCTCACACCAATCCAAATATCCTTCACATCCAAACATGTGTCATGCTTGGTATCAGGGGTCCCAACAGCACCTTGAAGCGTGTATGCTTGCAATAGTTCTCCAGCTTTATGCACTAATTCGGTGACAAATTTTTTTTACCTAATATGCTTCTAAGTTCAAGAAGACCATAGTCACATTCATCATTGGCTTTTAGACAAGGAGTGCTACCATCACTTTCTGCATGCCACCCAAATCTTGACCAGTCACGAACCTCAAGCTTGGCATCAGCAGTTGATGCATTTTGTTCTATCTTATTTTTATCTTCTACAGCATGCAAGTACCCTCGACTTCGCCAGACAAATTCCAACTCAACTAGATCTGCACTCCCTCGAAGTCGTCCACTTCAGAGTAGTCCACCGTTGCTACATTTAGCTCTGAGGCTCTATTCCCTTGTCTCTTAGCTTCCAGCTCCTTCTCCAGGACACCAGCGCCTGTATTTGGAGCTCACATGCTGGGAGCATCCGCCTTGGGGACATTCAAGCCTTCCTGCCTATGGCTCTCTGCTTATGGTTTCTTCTTTATGGTATTTTGGATGAAGGTGAGAAGAGTCCCACGTTCTCTGGAGCTACAGAGGGTATAGTCAAGGTTCTATGCAAGGGCTTTGGGTTTTCCCTAATTCTGTTTAAGACCAGTGTGGGTAGACCCTTCCTCCTATCATTTTATGAACACCCACAGAGCCATTTATGTGAGGGTGGGTTTGAGCGAATTTCCAGACTTTGGTTTCTTAAGGAGCACCTCCTACCTGAATCTATGCTCCTCTCTTTATTGGCTACGTCCTGGGAAGTTACCTAGTTCTAAACCTAGCAGCGGTTGACTTCGACCCCTGCCTTTAAGGATGAAGCCATGCATACTATGACCTCTTGGTGGTTCCTGCACTGCATCTATGGTGATTAAGGGAACCTGTTCGCGCCCGGATGGGTGTTCTTTCTGGTGCTGGGTGTCGTGTATCTTCGTTGCTTTGTGAAGAGTGACGTCCCCTACATAACATAGCCTGAGTATATGGATCCCTACCTAAGTGTGTGTGTCGTCTATGGTGGTGGTGCCCTCACGCTCTAACCTCCCAAGGTCCGACGTACGCTGCATGATTCTCGTCTATGGCCTTGCCCATTAAACCTTACCTGTTTGACTCATAGAAGCTGGGAAATCCTCAAGTGATGCAATTGCAAGGCCTCAGTACCCCTACCTATCCTGATGGTGTAGGGCATCACAGGTCAGCACTCGTACGTGCATGGCTAGGGGTGACCTTCTATGTTTGGCTCGGGCTTAAAACGACCCCTGCTGCCCTTAGCTTTAGTGCCATTACTCTCTCCAAGGGGCGTTTCATCTTTGGGCCATTGGGGGCCAAGAGGTAGCAACTTTCAAGGTCGTGCATGAAGTTACTAGCAACCTAGTTGTGGCGTGCGTGGGCTCTTATGTATGGCAATATCATGTCAACGCCTCCCACGTGCTGCCAATAACGAACCCAAATTCTACATGGGTGGTTGTATGAGGGAGCATTATGTGCTGGTTTGGCTCCTAGGTTCTACCATTTAGCCCTATTGGCGTCGCACAGAACATAGTGACTCGCTGGGAGAACGTGCAGCGATCTAAGCCCCTCTTTACACTTCGATCAAATGACTTTAGCTGAAGCTTTGTCATTGAGAGTGAAGGGTTATTGGACCTATTCGAGAGTTTAGCCTGGAACACCTAGAATTATAATGTTGAGGGCATAACATCCAGGCGAGACTACTTTGAGCCGAGTGCAGGAACTTGAACTCTTTTGGTGCTACGGCAGATTAGCTAGCCAAGCGAACCTATGACCAGCCTAAGATGTCTATTGGGATTGACTTACCACAACCCTCCAGGGATTACAGTTACAGGGCTCGAATGCTATCTTACCTTGACAGGCTAAGAGGGGACAAAACCAAGTTCCCGATGGTGATCAACTCTGTGATTCGTTCCCAATACAGATTTCGGACATGAATTATGGAATTATCTAGTCCATTCCCACCTGTTAATCACTTGTTTATTCTTTTGATTTACCTAATTACCTATTATCGGGTGGAGGACTCCCTGTTTCGAGCCAAAACAAAGATGCTGATGCAATGACAGTTACACACCCTTTTAAGATTCGAAATCAGTAATCAGGAATTGGAATTTCAGCTAGTTCATTTTTTCATGACAATTCAGCATGCAAATCCATATTCTATTCGGCTATTCAACGTTATTCTATTCACGTATAATTACGGCAAAACGTCAAACAGAGACATGGCGATTTCAGCAAGTGAATGAGTGATATAGCAAGTGATTCAAGTTCATTCACACAAAACTATAGCAACCATCGAATAGGTGATTTCAGCAAGTGGATCAGTGATATAACTAGCGATTCAGGTTCATTCACACACAATTACAAACATAGAGATGTGGCAGTTTCAGTAAGTGAATCAGGTGAGTTATATGAGACTGAGTGCTAACCTTGGCGAGCCAAATTAACAAGCACAGGATTGACCACTTCAGAAGAGATGAACTATGGCTAAATCTGTGCTAACGATCGGATTCGCGATAGAGATCAGATCAGTGACCACCAGGAGGACGAATTGAAGCCTGATTGTGGAAGTTGATGGAATCGGCAATGCTAGCAGAAAAGACTTCAAGAAGTTTCAGGATGGTGGGAGAAGTCAAGTCCCAAAACTGAGAGAAATCTAGAGTCCTTCTCTTCAACCTTTTCTCAACAATCCCCCCCCAAAAAGTCCCTTTCTGATACCTCTAAGCCCTAGTTAGACCTCTTTTCCTTCCCCTTTTTTTCTTTTATTATTTTTGTTACTTATTCCCTCGTTTATTTTAATTTATCTGTTTTATTTTCCTTCCAACATTCATATTCTTTTTCGTTTTGATTTTCTCCCTCCACTTACCTCATTAATTTTCAGGTTTTATTTATTCTTTTATTATTATTTTGTTTATTATATTTTCCTTATTATTACTTTTGTTTTAGATTTTTTAAGTTTTTAATCTTATTTTCAAATTTTAAAGTTTTTATTTACTTCAGATTTTTATTTTTGTTTTTTATTTCATATTTTTATTTCAATTTTATTTTTAGATTTTTAATTTTTTTTTATTTCATATTTTTAATTTTTGTTTTTATTTCAGATTTTTTAGCTTTTTTTTTTATTTTTCCTTATTTTTATTTCATTTATTTCCTCCTACTTTGTCACTTTCTTTTGCTTTCCCGTTTTTCCGTATATACATTTCCATTTATTTTTATTTTTCATTATTATCATTTTAAAAAATGGTTGGTTCACCAGTTAATTTAACGACGAGAGGCCTCGGGCATAATTGGGTGTTTACACCCACTCTTGGCATGCTTATCACTTTATCTTGCCCTCCCGGCCTTCCAGGGGCATTTTCGTAATTTTTCTCAACATTGCCAAAAAATTTCCCAAATTGTTCCTGTGATATTTCTAAGACTTTTTGGTTCATTCCCATGTTAATTTAAGGACTTTTGCTATTTTTATGGGAACTTACTAGCTTTGTGCAAAAAGTATAGCTCCCAAGGGCATTTTGCTCATTTTCAGGGTTTTCGAAGGGCGTTTTCGTCCCTTCTCAGGTTTCTAAATTTTTCTCACTACTTTTAACCATATATGATGTTTATAATCCCTCCAGGATGTCTTATACTTGTATTTCCATTTTTATGGCTCATTATTTGTGCTGCCCAGGTGTAGGGGCATTTTCGTCATTTGCACCAAACTTGCTAATTTCTCTGCTTTTGATTTCTAATTTCACCTAGTTTCATTCTAGAAACTATTTATAGCCTCAAACATTTATCGTAAAAAAAATGGGATGTTACAATTGGCATCAACTCGTACACCACTTCCCTTTGTCGATTTCACAATGTCCTTCATCCTAATGCCCTCAAGTGAATACATTTTCATGTTGGGAAATAGAAATTGGTCCCTGTAAATACCCAATTATGTCTAAGGCCCCATTTTAAAAATTAATTAGTAAATAAATCATAATTTAAATAATAAGTAAATATCAAGATTAAAAATAGAAAAAGAGAAATAAAATTAAAAAATAGAAAAACAGAAATATTAACAGAAAAGCAGACAAATAAACAGATATCAGAATAATTAAAACAGAAGGAAAAAATAAAATATATAAAAGAACTAAAAATGAATTAAAGAAAAAAATAGAAAATAAAAAAGGAAAAGACAAAAATAAAATCTGGAAAATAAAAAAGGAAAAAAACAATAGTAACAAAAAGGAACTAGTAAACAAAAAAAAATAATAAAATAATAATAATAATAAGGAAAAATAAAGCAAAAAAACAGAAAATAAAACTAAAGAAAACAAAAAACAGAAATTAAAAGGGAAAAGGAAAAAAAAGTTAAAACAATAGAAAAGAGAAAATGGAAAGAAAAAAAAAAAAGAGAAAAAGAGGAGATATGTGCATGGAAAGGGACACCAATTTTTAACTGGGAGACCTCTCTCTGAAAGGAGGATACAGGCTGGGGGCACTACCTACAGGGTTCTTGGCCAAGAAAATAGAGAAAAAGTAAGAATTGGCAAGGGGGAGGCAGGAGTTTCTTTTCTAGACGAGCACATTTTCTTGGCTGGAGATAGAGGTTTTCTTCTCCAAGAAGCTCTCGGATTCTCCCATTGTTGATGATCAACGAGTCTAAGAAGATCAACTCCAATTTTCTCCTATGGGTATTCAATCCACTACAAGCTAGAAGGAAGGAAACGTAAGCATGATCACTCCCTCTATCATATAACAGGTTAGTCATCTTTCTTCCATCGATGAATCAAAAGAAAGAAATCTTGCATTGATCTATTTCATTTATGTTTGGATCAAGAATCACATATTATCTTGTTTGGCTTAAGTGATTAGTAAATTTAGATAATAATGTTGTTATGTGAGAAGTTGGGGTCATTAGAATGTTCTAAGACTAGTTAATGTTGCCAAGCACCCTGACTTGGTGCCCTGTTTTCTTCATGTAAGCAGCAGATTCTTCAGGTTCATATTGATTGTATAATGAATCTGTAAATGCTGATACCGAATGTAATTGTTGCCTGAGGGTGTCTACTGTTTCTTGTGGTAATAGCTGAAAGACCCAGGTTCCATGATTTGAGGCAAGTGCATTAGCGCTCCCACTACTTATATGTAAGAGAAGTCTTGTGCCAAAGTGCAAGGAATCTCTGAGAAACACAGATGTCATTATTACTTCACCAAGACCCCTGAAATCTGATCCTGAAAGAATTCTCTGTAAAGTGGAAGCTACAATTGTTATTTTTGCAATGTGTCATTATAAAGGGCCATCACATGTATTCCTTGATCTCTTGTGCGCCTCGAGTCTACATGGGAGAGAAGGTTCGACGAAAAAAAAATAGATCTTACAGTTGAAGGTGTCTATCATCTCATTCATTGGTACATACACAAAAATTTTGATTCAAAAGAATTGGTACATGCAAAAGGAAGCAATGTGGAAAACGAAAGCAGAGTAAATGTTGGGATCAGATTCTACTCCTGGGTAGGTCTTTGAATGAGATAACTATGAGTTGCTACCAATTGGTTTGACTGATCTACAAAATGAGAAGGTTTCGATTATTACCTTGGATTAGTAGAGCCCTTCCTAATCACATATCAGACCAAGTTGTGTTGCTTAAATTGATGACTATAGGACATGAAACCTCTAATTAAGCCAATCAAAGCCAGCCAAGACCATAATGAGAATTCGACGTGTTGACTTCGCTTGGCATGAATTGTCTCCTAATGCTCTAAATAATTATGGGGTAGTTGCTGCATTCTGGACTCCCGTACTTGTGGTTTATTTCAAGGGTGTTCAGATTTGGTACACACTCTTCTCAACACTATACAGGGTTTTAGTTGGAACTTTTGATCATATAAGGAAAATTCGTTCTTCGGGCATGCTACGATCATTGTTTCTAAACATGAGCGCCCTTAACATAGTATCAAGAACAGAGAAGAAATTCCCAAGTCTATTGCAGCTTCTCGAGAAGTTTTCTAAAGTTTTGGAAGCCATGTTTGAAACATCCCAATTTTTCTATGATAAATGTTTGAGGCTACAAATAGTTTCTAGAATAAAACTAGGTGAAATTAGGAGCCAAAAGCAGAGAAATTAGGAAGTTTGGTGCAAATGACGAAAATGCCCTTGCACTTGGGCAGCTCAAATAATGAGCTAGAAAAATGGAAATACAAGTATAATACATCTTGGAGGGATTATAAACATCATGTATGGTTAAAAGTAATGAGAAAAATTTAGAAATCTGAGAAGGGACGAAAACGCCCTTCGAAAACCCCGAAAATGACCAAAATGCCCCTAGGAGCTATACTTTTTGCATAAAGTTAGTCAGTTCCCGTAAAAATAGCAAACGACCTTAGACTAACATGGGAACGAACCAAAAAGTCTTAGAAATATCAGAGGAACAATTTGAGAAATTTTCCGGCAATGCTGAGAAAAATTACGAAAACGCCCCTGGAAGGCTGAGAGGGCAAGATAAGCTGATAAACATGCCAAAAATGGGCCCCACACCCATGTGCACGAAATGCAACAGCTGGAAAGGTGGTGGTGAGTCACCAAAATGAAGTCAACCAAGTCTTCCACACAGACAAAAGTCAATAGTAAAAAGGTTACTTTAACCATGGTTAAGACTAACTAACCTTGGTTAATTAAAAGTAAAGCATGCTTAGGTTAAATTAATCATAATTAGAGGAAATATCAGCCTAATTAACACTAATCTAAGCCTAAAAGGATAATTTCTTGAATTTTGATTTATTTTAAAAAATAGGAAAAATCTAGGCAAAATTACCAAAATACCCCTAAGTGCAAAACTAATTCCACTTGGCCCATAGGAGTCCGAATTTTTTGGGACCCTTGGAACCCCATTTGCTTCAATTTTTTCAGCTTAGAAACTCATCAAAATCCTCTCCATTCTCTCCAAGCTTGTCATAACTCCAAAACACCCAAAACTTACACTTTAAGCCTAAGTCTTCATCTTTAAGACTTAAGCTATATTAAAGCTATAAACACTTAAGCCCCACCACCATCCTTTGTCCACGCCCAGAGCAGACCAAAGGGGACCCAAGGAAACCTTTAAAGGACACAAAAACACTAAGGAGGTCTTTAACAAGTAGGATCTTTCTACTTGTCTTTTTATGCTTTTAACTTGCCTTTTTATGGTGTGTTTGTGTTCTTTCATGCATCTTTTCTCCAAGATTTGTTTGTCTTCTTTTGTTTTCACTTGTGAGAGTTTAAAACTGTATTTTAACCGTTCAAAATCAGCCCCACCCATTTTTAGTGATTTTTGAAAAGAAAAACAAAGTTTGTTCGGTTAAAAGTGCTTCTAAGGCACTTAGAAGAAATTTAATCGGTGGGTTTTGTTTTAAAATTATTTTTGAACCTTTGATCAGTTTTATGCTCTCATGAGAAAGGTTTTTAAAGCTTATTTGAAAGAGGATTTGTGGATCTTGGAGTAGATCATGAAAATCTACTCTTTGTGACTTGGAAAAATATACTATGTTGTTGTTTTCATGCTTATTTTTATGCTTAAGTTTTAACCTTGTGATTTTATTTTGTGATGGGTTTGGTATGACCTTTGTGATGGATCTGCACCTCTGAGTATGCATGTTAAGAGGTGGAATAAATTTTTGTAATAAGTTCCAAAGGTTTCCTTTGGACATTAGTTAAAAAGCTACCATGCAAATAATGTAATTCGTAGCCAAAAGTGGCTAAAATCCATGTATGGCACCCTAGACTCATCATGGCCAACACTTAAGAATCAAAACATGGATGAAATAAGCATGGACCAAAGGCAAGAGGGGCTGCACAAACCTAACACAACTGAACCAAGTTGGTGTGAGATGGAAGATTCGAAGAAATTACCTTGGGTAACCAAGGAAGGCTTTCGGCCACAACTCCCAAGCAAGCTTTACTTTCATTAAAATTTTTATAAGTAACATAAGCTCTGAAATAAGGTTTTAAATGAACTAAATCAACCTTTAAACAAAGTTAAACAAAACAAAAATGAGTTAAAAACCTCTAGGAGTGCATTCGGCCACCCTAGAGAGATTTTGGCAAAAAAATGTGCTTAAAATGTGATTAAGGAAAAATAAAGTATTTTAAACAAGTAAATAACTTATTTGGAGGTTTAATTATTATTTAAAAGGTTAAGTTTCAGAATATATGGCCTGGGTAAGCTTAGGGAAAAAATCTCGAAATTACTAAGTGATAAAATTTCCAAATAAGCTTAAAATGGGTAACTAGGAAATCTACCATGACTTAATTAAGGGTAAATGTCAAATTTGGCCATGCCATTAAATTTTGAGTAAAAAGAATTAAGATTAACTTAAAATATATCAATTCTAAAGTTTAAACTTGGCCCCTAAGTAAAGGTCAACTAGGGTTAAGACTTAAGTCAACTAGGGTTAGGAAGAAGGAAACCCTAAACCTAAAAGAGTGGCATTCGGCCACTTAGTAGTTAATTAACTTAAAGGAGGTTTTAATTTCCAATTAGGGTTAATTAAGGACCATTTTTATATGAATAGGATGAATTTAAAGTATGAAAAAGTTTTAAGGTGGATAAAGAGACGTATTGATTTTTTTTAGGCAAATGATTTTATGATGAAGAAGGAAATTGTGGAAACCTAAGTCTAGGAGGTTGGAATTCGGCTACCATGTTTTAAATTAACTATGAATGAGTTTCAATCCTTAACTAGGCCCAAATAATGATCCTAAATATGTAAGCAAAATATAATTAAGGTGTATAAAAGGTGGAATTTGAGGAAGTAGGTCATTTGTCAATTTAGGAATAAATTGTCCTAGAAGATTAATTGATTTCTACTTAGATTTTATTTGGTTTGGAATGAAAGAGACTTTAAAAGTTTAAGTGTCAATTAGACCTAATTATTAAGGTAGTACAAAGGAGAACATAAGGTAATATATTTCAAAGGTTTATTAGAGGCATGATTAGGAAGGGTGGATATGAGTTAAACTTGAAGTTAGAAGTTCACTAAGTAATTTGATCATAACATACCTTAATGAGAAGAAGTTATAAAAGATTTGTGAATACTTAATACTTGAACTTAGAATAATTAGGATATGCATAAGACTTGAAACAAAAGAGAACACAAAGATAAAAGAACTTGAAAGGTGCCATTTGGTCACCTAGATTAAGATGTTAATACGTAAAATCTTAATGAACAAATATAGAAATGAGAAAAGGAAAGGATGAGAGGTAACTTAGAAGGATGAGTGATGTAAGTCCTTTGTGTGATTTCAACATTATACCGAATTGAAGCATTAGATTGGTGGTGTAAATGTGACATTATGCTATGTGATTTACCAATCAAATTTCATTATTAGTTATGAATTCTCACTATCTATGAATGAATAAATGATGAATACTCATTAATGAGAAAGGATGATGATGATGTATGAGATTGGTTTATGATGATGATTGAGATGAAAATTCGAAACCTATATGTGCATTTCATATTGGTTGGAAATTTGTTTGAGCATGCATAATTATTTGGAAGCCACTAAAATGAACTTAAAAATATTAAGGGATCCCTAAAGCAAACCTTATGTGAAAACATAATGCTACTCTCTTTGTGCATTTTGCGCACTAGTATCCAGAGGGCCCTAAAAAGCTCTACTAAAGAGAAGCCAAAGGTTGCTTCTTGAAGCCAAAGGTTGCTTCTAGGAGCCAAAGGTTGCTCCAAAAATCCTTCCACTGTGAAGGCATTGAGTCCTTCACCCCTTATGTGGTGGTGACGATCACCTAGGAATGAGCTCATATCCTTAATTTTAGTAGAAGGTGGGAGTAGAGTCAGTGAGAAGATATTGTTTGACAAAATTTAATACATGTCTATGTCTAATTGTTTTCTCCCAAAGGTGGTGAAACTAGATTCATAAAGTGTCCCAAAAGTTGGACAAAGAAATGATAAAGACAAAGAAAAGTAGTAAAGAACAAAGTTTAAGACATAGAATAATTGTATGTCGAATGATATCTTATTTGTGATCCCAAAGGTATGAATGTTAAGAAGAATGTATGGTGAGACACTAAGTTGTATGTTTTGAATAAAATTGATCCACTTCAGAGAAATGTTTTCAAAGAATTAAAAGTAACCTTTAATGTAAGAAATGATTTTTGAAATAAACTGAAGTGGCTGGGACTAAAGTGATGACATTAGAACTAAGTAGATAGCCTACTGAGAAACTTAGTTTCTCCTCCCTACTTCTTCCCACTTTCTTCCCAGACACCTTGGATGCTGATCATTATGGTAGCAGTTCATGTACTTGAAGCAAAGGTGAGGCGCTCTCTCTAGGAGGTGTACATCGCACTAATGTCAAAAAAAATAAATAATAATAGGATGTGAGCATCCTAACTACTAATATGTAGTATTAGCCAACTTATCTATAAATATTGTATAATATTTGTAAGTTTATGGTTTGTATTAACTACATGATAAGGCCCACGGGCCTATGACTTATGGTATGTATGAAATGTTATGTATAATTATTGTGTGACATGTGCGTTATGATTTAATCTTGTTTATTTATTATAGGCAAATGATAAACGAAAAGAATAATATAAACGCTTAGTATTCCTAAGGTTTTAAACATATGTAGAAATCCGCTTAATGATTTACTTTACCGCTACGCATATTTTATCGACGAGGCTCGCAGTTTATATCAAATAGTTTTAAAAAAAAAATTTACCGTATTTTCATATAAGTATTTTCTAAAATGAATTCCGCATCATGAGATAACAAACTAAAAATGGAACCGAATGATCGACTTAAGCGTGAATTCGATATTCATTTTTAGGGTGTTATATTATGGTATCAGAGCAGTTCATCCTTAAGGAGCCTGAGGATGGTCTGACTATGCTTCTAGAGCATGCGTAATTTCTCTGTGATAGGACTTGGAAGTCATGCTTCGAAACTAGATAGTCTAGTTAGTGCATGACTACCTTATGTTTTCTAATATTGGTTGCTGACATGCGTGATTTAGGTGTTGAGCCTGATCACCTCAATTTCTGTGCATGTGTGTTCAAGAACCAATGGCAGAAACAAGGCGTTGTAGAGGACGTGCTAGAAATGTAGAGAACCCTAAGGTTGGAGGAAACCTGAGTGCCACCTTGAGGGACATGGCTACCGTCATGTAGGGCATGATAGATAGGATGGATAGGCAGTCAGAGAACCATGAAGGAACTGCCAATACCTCTGTAGCAAACCCTGATCGAGTAAAGTTCACTGAATTCAGAAAGATGAACCTACCGAGTTTCAAAGGAACTCTAAACCATGACAAGGCCGATGACTGGATCAAGGCCATAGAGAAAGTTTTCGGAATTATCGAATGTGATGAGGAGAAAAAGGAAACTTATGTTGCCTACATGTTAGAGGCAGATGCAGAGTTCTGGTGGATGGGTGCCAGACGATTGTTGGAAACTGAAGGAAATCATATCACCTGGGAAGTCTTCAAAGAGGCCTTCTATGAAAAATATGTGCCGCAGTCGGTACGAGATGCAAAGGAAGCAGAGTTTCTGCATTTGCAACAAGGAACAATGTCTGTAGTGGAGTACACAGCTAAGTTTGAGCAGCTTTGTAAATATTCAGAAATTTACCAGAAGTGCCCAGATGAGGCGTGGAAGTGTAGGAGATATCAAGGAGGATTGAGGGAGGATCTCCTTGCAATAGTGGGACCTATGGAGCCGAAGGATTTTGCTCGATTGGTTAATAAAAGTCGGTTGAGCGAAGAATGCAATAGAAAGTTGGCAACTGCCAAGACTGAGGCGTTTAGAAGGAGGATGGCGCCTCAAGGGATCCCATTCAAACCCAAATTTATGAAGAAACCTTTTCATCAGAGAGGATAGAGAGGAGAAAGACCAGTAGGGCATACTTTCAATGCCCCAAAAACACTAACCCATCTGCCATGCAAGAAGTGTGGGAAGAGCCATGGGGATAGACCTTGCTTCATGGGACATAATGTTTGTTTCAAATGCGGTAAGGCAGGCCATTTTGCTAGGAGTTGCACGGAGAAGCTGGCAACCCTACCAACCAGACCCCAACACCAAGGAAGGGTCTTCACTTTGAATGCTGAGGAGGCAAACCCCTCTACTGATCTCGTGAGAGGTAGGTGCATTTTAAATGGTCAATCGTTAAATGTATTGTATGACTCTGGTGCAACACATTCTTTTATTTCTCATTATTGCGCGAAGAGACTGGGATTGTCTGTGTCTGAACTTCCATATGAACTGCTAATTTCTACTTCTACCGATAAACCGGTAAAAACTTGTTTGAGTTGCCTAAACTATACATTCTCCTTGCTTGATAGATTATTTGCATCTGATTTTATCTGTTTGCCTTTGGTTGGACTGGATATAATTCAAGGAATGGATTGGCTCTCTAGGAATCATGTGTATATTGATTGTCTAAATAAAACTATTGTGTTTCCTACTGCTGAGATTGAAACTGTTAAACAGATTGAGCTTGTTTTAAATTCCCTTAGTCTAGATAATGGTAGGAGAGAAATGCAAGGATATGTTCTCCTGTTAACTAGTGAGGTTGAGACAAAACTGAGAGTTGATGAAATTCCTGTGGTAAGAGAGTATCCTGAGGTATTCCCTGATGACATACCCCAATTCCCTCCTGTAAGAGAAACAGAATTCTCAATAGACTTAGTGCCTGGAACTGGACCGATATCAATAGCTCCATATAGAATGTCTCCGATAGAATTGGCTGAGCTGAAAACTCAATTAGAGGACCTTCTGGCTAAGAAGTTCGTACGCCCGAGTGTATCACCTTGGGGAGCTCCGGTGTTGTTTGTTAAGAAGAAGGACAGAAGTATGAGATTGTGTGTGGACTATAGGCAGTTGAATAAAGTGACAACTAAGAACAAATATCCACTGCCTAGGATAGATGACTTGTTGGATCAACTGAGAGGAGCTGTAGTGTTCTCAAAAATTGATTTGAGATTAGGATACCACCAAATCAGGGTGAGAGATGAGGATATCCCTAAGACAGCCTTTAGGACACGATACAGACATTATGAGTTCACTGTCATGTCATTTGGATTAACTAATGACCCTGCAGTCTTTATGGACTATATGAACCGAATTTTTAGATCTTGCCTGGACAAGTTTGTTGTTGTGTTCATTGATGATATCTTAGTTTACTCCTGAACTAGAGAGGAACATGAGGAACACCTTAGGATTGTGTTAGAAATCCTTAAGAGTAAGGAGTTGTATGCAAAATTGTCTAAATGTGAATTTTGGATGGAGGAAGTGAAGTTTCTAGGTCATGTGGTGTCACAAGGAGGAGTGTCTGTAGATCCTAGTAAAATAGAAGCTATCACCAAGTGGGAGAGGCCGACTTCTGTGACAGAGATTCGGAGTTTTCTAGGACTAGCAGGTTACTATCGTAGGTTTATTCAAGGATTTTCCCAGATAGCCCTATCTTTAACCAAACTTACAAGGAAGAATAGCCTTTTCCTTTGGACTCCGGAGTGTGAGAAGAGTTTTCAAAACCCCAAGGAGAGATTAACCACAACCCCAGTGCTAGTGCTGCCAGACCCGAATGGTACGTTTGAAGTGTATTGTGATGCCTCAGGAAGAGGACTAGGTTGTGTGCTCATGCAAGAAAAAAAAAGTAATGGCATATGCTTCTAGACAATTGAAACCGCATGAGACCAATTACCCTACCCACGACCTAGAACTAGCAGCAATAGTATTTGCTCTTAATATTTGGAGACATTACCTCTATGGAGTGAGATTTGAAGTATTTTCTGATCATAAGAGTTTGAAATATTTGTTTGATCAGAAGGAGTTGAACATGAGGCAAAGAAGGTGGATGGAATTTCTGAAGGATTACGATTTTGGATTGAATTACCACCCTGGAAAGGCCAATGTGGTAGCTGATGCATTAAGTAGAAAGTTTTTGCATGTCTCTTGGTTAATGGTAAAAGAAATGGAGTTGATAGGAAAATTTAGAGACATGAATTTAGGGATGAATCTGAGGGAAGGTAGCATCAAATTGAGTCACTTGCAAGTGACTAGTGATTTCAAAAATGAAGTAAAAGTAGCTCAAATAGAAGATGAGGAATTTAAGAAATGGATTTCCACAATGATGGAAGGTGAAGTAGGAAAAATAGTTCTAGACCAAGATGGTTTGTGGAGATACAAGGGACGAATCTATGTGCCTGGAGTAGAAGATTTACGAAAAAGGATTCTAGAAGAAGCCCATAAAAGCCATTTTACTATACACCCTGGCACCACTAAGATGTACCAAGACTTGAAGAGACAATTTTGGTGGATAGGAATGAAGAGAGATGTGGCTGAATTTGTTAATAAATGTTTAGTTTGCCAAAAAGTGAAGATAGAACACCAAAAGCCATCAGGATTACTACAACCTTTAGACATACCTGAGTGGAAATGGGAAGGAATTACAATGGATTTTGTAGTAGGATTTCCCAAAACTCGTGAAGGATTAGACACAATTTGGGTAATAGTAGATAGACTGACCAAATATGCTCATTTTCTACCCATTAAGGTAACATATTCCTTAGAACGTTTAGCACAAATATACATTAAGGAGATTGTGAGGTTGCATGGAGCACCATCATCCATAGTATCTGATAGAGATCCTAGATTTACCTCAAGATTTTGGAAAGCTCTATAGAGTGCATTCGGAACCAAGTTGCACTTAAGTACTGCATATCTCCCTCAAACAGATGGACAGTCTGAAAGGACTATTCAAACCTTGGAAGATATGCTTAGAGCTTGTGCTTTAGATCAACCTAGAAGCTGGGTTAACCAAATACCCCTGATAGAATTTGCATACAACAACAGTTACCATGCTAGCATAGGGATGGCACCCTATGAAGCTTTGTATGGTAGAAAGTGTCAATCGCCATTGTGTTGGCATGAAATAGGGGAGCAAAGCCTGTTAGGTCCAAATTTAGTCAAGCAAACAACAAAACAAATTAGAAAGATCAAAGATAGGATTCTTACCTCTCAAAGCAGACAAAAGAGCTATGCCGATAAGAGAAGAAAACCTCTAGAGTTTGCAGTGGGAGAACATGTGTTCTTGCGGATCTCACCTACAACTGGTATAGGCAGAGCCATGAAGGTTAGGAAGCTAAGTCCTAGGTTTATAGGTCCATACGAAATTCTTAAAAGAGTTGGGCCAATTGCTTATCAAGTGGCTCTTCCGCCAAATTTGGCAAATCTTCATGATGTCTTCCATGTATCTGAGGTACGTAAATATAATCCCGATCCCGATCACGTTATTGAGTCAGATACGATACAATTAAAGGAAGACTTAACAATAAGTCTCGAACCAAGAAAGATTTTGGACAGAAAAGAAAAGAAGCTGAGGAGTAAGACAGTACCCTTGGTACGAGTGGTCTGGGGAAAAGGGAAGATGGAAGAACAAACGTGGGAGCTTGAAGCATAAATGAGGAAAGTCTACCCGCAATTATTTGCAGGTACGGAATTTTGGGGACAAATATCTTTTTAAAAGGGGGGGAGACATGTAACATCCCAATTTTTTTATGATAAATGTTTGAGGCTACAAATAGTTTCTAGAATAAAACTAGGTGAAATTAGGAGCCAAAAGCAGAGAAATTAGGAAGTTTGGTGCAAATGACGAAAATGCCCTTGCACTTGGGCAGCTCAAATAATGAGCCAGAAAAATGGAAATACAAGTATAAGACATCTTGGAGGGATTATAAACATCATGTATGGTTAAAAAGTAGTGAGAAAAATTTAGAAATCTGAGAAGGGACGAAAACGCCCTTCGAAAACCCCGAAAATGACCAAAATGCCCCTAGGAGCTATACTTTTTGCATAAAGTTAGTCAGTTCCCGTAAAAATAGAAAACGACCTTAGACTAACATGGGAACGAACCAAAAAGTCTTAGAAATATCAGAGGAACAATTTGAGAAATTTTCCGGCAATGTTGAGAAAAATTACGAAAACGCCCCTGGAAGGCTGAGAGGGCAAGATAAGCTGATAAACATGCCAAAAATGGGCCCCACACCCATGTGCACGAAATGCAACAGCTGGAAAGGTGGTGGTGAGTCACCAAAATGAAGTCAACCAAGTCTTCCACACAAAGACAAAAGTCAATAGTAAAAAGGTTACTTTAACCATGGTTAAGACTAACTAACCTTGGTTAATTAAAAGTAAAGCATGCTTAGGTCAAATTAATCATAATTAGAGGAAATATCAGCCTAATTAACACTAATCTAAGCCTAAAAGGATAATTTCTTGAATTTTGATTTATTTTAAAAAATAGGAAAAATCTAGGCAAAATTACCAAAATACCCCTAAGTGCAAAACTAATTCCACTTGGCCCATAGGAGTCCGAATTTTTTGGGACCCTTGGAACCCCATTTGCTTCAATTTTTTCAGCTTAGAAACTCATCAAAATCCTCTCCATTCTCTCTAAGCTTGTCATAACTCCAAAACACCCAAAACTTACACTTTAAGCCTAAGTCTTCATCTTTAAGACTTAAGCTATATTAAAGCTATAAACACTTAAGCCCCACCACCATCCTTTGTCCACGCCCAGAGCAGACCAAAGGGGACCCAAGGAAACCTTTAAAGGACACAAAAACACTAAGGAGGTCTTCAACAAGTAGGATCTTTCTACTTGTCTTTTTATGCTTTTAACTTGCCTTTTTATGGTGTGTTTGTGTTCTTTCATGCATCTTTTCTCCAAGATTTGTTTGTCTTCTTTTGTTTTCACTTGTGAGAGTTTAAAACTGTATTTTAACCGTTCAAAATCAGCCCCACCCATTTTTAGTGATTTTTGAAAAGAAAAACAAAGTTTGTTCGGTTAAAAGTGCTTCTAAGGCACTTAGAAGAAATTTAATCGGTGGGTTTTGTTTTAAAATTATTTTTGAACCTTTGATCAGTTTTATGCTCTCATGAGAAAGGTTTTTAAAGCTTATTTGAAAGAGGATTTGTGGATCTTGGAGTAGATCATGAAAATCTACTCTTTGTGGCTTGGAAAAATATACTATGTTGTTGTTTTCATGCTTATTTTTATGCTTAAGTTTTAACCTTGTGATTTTATTTTGTGATGGGTTTGGTATGACCTTTGTGCTGGATCTGCACCTCTGAGTATGCATGTTAAGAGGTGGAATAAATTTTTGTAATAAGTTCCAAAGGTTTGCTTTGGACATTAGTTAGAAAGCTACCACGCAAATGATGTAATTTGTAGCCAAAAGTGGCTAAAATCCTTGTATGGCACCCTAGACTCATCATGGCCAACACTTAAGAATCAAAACATGGATGAAATAAGCATGGACCAGAGGCAAGAGAGGCTGCACAAACCTAACACAACTGAACCAAGTTGGTGTGAGATGGAAGATTCGAAGAAATTACCTTGGCTAACCAAGGAAGGCATTTTTATTATAAGTAACATAAGCTCTGAAATAAGGTTTTAAATGAACTAAATCAACCTTTAAACAAAGTTAAACAAAACAAAAATGAGTTAAAAACCTCTAGGAGTGCATTCGGCCACCCTAGAGAGATTTTGGCAAAAAACTGTGCTTAAAATGTGATTAAGGAAAAATCAAGTATTTTAAACAAGTAAATAACTTATTTGGAGGTTTAATTATTATTTAAAAGGTTAAGTTTCAGAATATATGGCCTGGGTAAGCTTAGGGAAAAAATCTCGAAATTACTAAGTGATAAAATTTCCAAATAAGCTTAAAATGGGTAACTAGGAAATCTACCATAACTTAATTAAGGGTAAATGTCAAATTCGGCCATGCCATTAAATTTTGAGTAAAAAGAATTAAGATTAACTTATAATATGTCAATTCTAAAGTTTAAACTTGGCCCCTAAGTAAAGGTCAACTAGGGTTAAGACTTAAGTCAACTAGGGTTAGGAAGAAGGAAACCCTAAACCTAAAAGAGTGGCATTCGGCCACTTAGTAGTTAATTAACTTAAAGGAGGTTTTAATTTCCAATTAGGGTTAATTAAGGACCATTTTTATGTGAATAGGACGAATTTAAAGTATGAAAAAGGTTTAAGGTGGATAAAGAGACCTATTGATTTTTTTTAGGCAAATGATTTTATGATGAAGAAGGAAATTGTGGAAACCTAAGTCTAGGAGGTTGGAATTCGGCTACCATGTTTTAAATTAACTAAGAATGAGTTTCAATCCTTAACTAGGCCCAAATAATGATCCTAAATATGTAAGCAAAATATAATTAAGGTGTATAAAAGGTGGAATTTGAGGAAGTAGGTCATTTGTCAATTTAGGAATAAATTGTCCTAGAAGATTAATTAATTACTACTTAGATTTTATTTGGTTTGGAATGAAAGAGACTTTAAAATTTTAAGAGTCAATTAGACCTAATTATTAAGGTAGTACAAAGGAGAACATAAGGTAATATATTTCAAAGGTTTATTAGAGGCATGATTAGGAAGGGTGGATATGAGTTAAACTTGAAGTTAGAAGTTCACTAAGTAATTTGATCATAACATACCTTAATGAGAAGAAGTTATAAAAGATTTGTGAATACTTAATACTTGAACTTAGAATAATTAGGATATGCATAAGACTTGAAACAAAAGAGAACACAAAGATAAAAGAACTTGAAAGGTTCCATTTGGCCACCTAGATTAAGATGTTAATACGTAAAATCTTAATGAACAAATATAGAAATGAGAAAAGGAAAGGATGAGAGGTAACTTAGAAGGATGAGTGATGTAAGTCCTTTGTGTGATTTCAACATCATACCGAATTGAAGCATTAGATTGGTGGTGTAAATGTGACATTATGCTATGTAATTTACCAATCAAATTTCATTATTAGTTATGAATGCTCGCTATCTATGAATGAATAAATGATGAATACTCATGAATGAGAAAGGATGATGATGATGTATGAGATTGGTTTATGATGATGATTGAGATGAAAATTCGAAACCTATATGTGCATTTCATATTGGTTGGAAATTTTTTTGAGCATGCATAATTATTTGGAAACCACTAAAATGAACTTAAAAAGATTAAGGGATCCCTAAAGCAAACCTTATGTGAAAACATAATGCTACTCTCTTTGTGCCTTATGCGCACTAGTATCCAGAGGGCCCTAAAAAGCTCTACTGAAGAGAAGCCAAAGGTTGCTTCTTGAAGCCAAAGGTTGCTTCTAGGAGCCAAAGGTTGTTCCAAAAATCCTTCTACTGTGAAAGGAATTGAGTCCTTCACCCCTTATGTGGTGGTGACGATCACCTAGGAATGAGCTCATATCCTTAATTTTAGTAGGAGGTGGGAGTAGAGTCAATGAGAAGATATTGTTTGACAAAATTTAATAAATGTCTATGTCTAATTGTTTTCTCCCAAAGGTGGTGAAACTAGATTCATAAAGTGTCCCAAAAGTTGGACAAAGAAATGATAAAGACAAAGAAAAGTAGTAAAGAACAAAGTTTAAGACATAGAATAATTGTATGTCAAATGATATCTTATTTGTGATCCCAAAGGTATGAATGTTAAGAAGAATGTATGGTGAGACACTAAGTTGTATGTTTTGAATAAAATTGATCCACTTCAGAGTAATGTTTTCAAAGAATTAAAAGTAACCTTTAATGTAAGAAATGATTTTTGAAATAAACTGAAGTGGCTGGGACTAAAGTGATGACATTAGAACTAAGTAGATAGCCTACTGAGAAACTTAGTTTCTCATCCCTACTTCTTCCCACTTTCTTCCCAGACACCTTGGATGCAGATCATTATGGTAGCAGTTCACGTACTTGAAGCAGATGTGAGGCGCTCTCTCTAGGAGGTGTACATCGCACTAATGTAAAAAAAAATAAATAATAATAGGATGCGAGCATCCTAACTACTAATATGTAGTATTAGCTAACTTATGTATAAATATTGTATAATATTTGTTAGTTTATGGTTTGTAATAACTACATGATAAGGCCCACGGGCCTATGACTTATGGTATGTATGAAATGTTATGTATAATTATTGTGTGACATGTGTGTTATGATTTAATCTTGTTTATTTATTATAGGCAAATGATAAACGAAAAGAATAATATAAACGCTTAGTATTCCTAAGGTTTTAAACATATGTAGAAATCCGCTTAATGATTTACTTTACCGCTACGCACATTTTATCGACGAGGCTCGCAGTTTATATCAAACAGTTTTAAAAAAAAATTTACCGTATTTTCATATAAGTATTTTCTAAAATGAATTCCGCATCATGAGATAACAAACTAAAAATGGAACCGAATGATCGACTTAAGCGTGAATTCGATATTCGTTTTTAGGGTGTTATAATGTTCACATCAACTTTTGAGCAAATCAGACCATATAGGAGCCACTATAGTGGCTATCAATTCTACTGCAATAAAATTCAAGGAACCAGCTTTATGCACCTACAAGTACACTTATGATGGAGAATACTGACACAAACCGCATCACACTATCCTTAACCCACAACCTCAATTTGATCCATTCCTAACGAGTAGGGCCAGCAATCATACTCAGTCACTGTAAGATTCTCCACATGCACACCATACATATGAGGGCAGCAGTGTGATTAAAAGTAAGGGAAATGAGAGAACATCGAGGCACCTAAAACCTTGGTGTGGGGCCACAATTGTTTGAGATGAATATAATGGTGCAGTCCTATACAATGTAGAACATGGGTGTTATACTTCCTGAACATCATAACATTAATTTAATTTATTATATTACAAATCATAAGACGCATTTGGCTGAAGTGGTTGCTTAAGATGAATCTCGTCCAAGAGGTCTCAAGGTCGAACCCCACGTAACCACCATTTTGTTGCAAAAATCCTCCCATGTGTCATGCGCGCCCCACGTGCATGATGAATTATACAAGGCCATCCTAAACCCAACCAAAGTTGCCAAAATAATAAGTTCATTATTAATTTAGTTTTAAACCAAATTTACAATTAATTTGCAATTCCTTAAGTCAAGTTTATTTCTTTCTTTTAATTTCAAATCAATTTTATTTTATTTCAAACCAATTTTAATTTTTTTCCCTCAATTTTAAATCTAATCAAGTATAATTCTTTTTTTTTCAAATTTCAAATTAAGTTTATTTTTAAATCAAGTTCATTTCAAATCAAGTTTATTTTAAATCAAGTTCATTTCAAAAAAAGTTTATTTTAAATCAAGTCCAAAATCAACTTCAAATAAAATCAAGTTCATTTTTAATTCTTTTTCCTTAAATTTCAAATGAAGTATTTCATTTTTAAATTAAGTCTTTTTCCTCAAATTCGAATCAGGTTCAATTCCTCAAAATTCAAAATCAGGTTTAATTCTTTTCTTTAAATTTTAAATCAAGTTCATTTCAAATCAAGTTCATTTTTTTTAATCAAGCTCAATTCCTTTTCTACCTAAGCCCACTCCTCTTTTTATCTTTATTATTTTCAAATTAAATTCATTAATTTTAGGTCTCATGCAATGAACCCTAAGCACAAACTAGTAGCTTTTTCTGCTGTTCGGTATTTAGGGATTCATATGGATCCCAGTGCAGCCGTAGTTGTCTTGGACCTTGTGCATATGTGGGCCAAGAATCATTTTTAAATAATCTCATAAAAACCTCGTTTTGGAATCCCAAGTCTCACACGATGGACTCTAAATAAGAATTGGTGGTTTCACTACTGTTCAATGTTAGAGATTCATACAGATCCCAATGCAGCCCTCGTTTTCCTGGGATCCTGTGCATATGTGGACTAAGGATTCTCTCTAGAAAAAATTCAAAAATACTCTGTTTTCTTTAAACACCTCTGAAGGTCAAGCCTTCAAACCAGAACTACGTAGCTTTGAGTTTCCTATTGCACCAGGGAATACATATGAGCAGGATCAAGCCCTGTCAGGCTATTTTCACACAAACATATTTATTTTTCTATTCTTTTTAAAGGGATCAAACAGTTTTCAAAAATACCGAAATCACACACTTAGTTAAAGGGTACTATTCTTCGGAATGGGCGAGTAGGGTACCTAACACCTTCCCTATTCGTACCCGACTCCCGAATCTAGATTCTTCCTCAAGTTAGGGTTTTTACAAATCTTTTCCCTTAAATAAAAATTTGGTGGCGGCTCCACATAATCAAATAAACATTATTTTTTCAAAATTTTAGGGAGTTCGTTGTCTGGTCAGAATTACGGTTGCGACAGTCTCGGATTGGACTACTAGAGCATGGCCCTGACGATTCCCTCACCATTCACCTGATGAAGTAGAAGCAACCATCTTAGCAGGAGATTCCTTTAGAGGCAGGAGAACTTGAACCAAAACTTGATGATCAACCCATTCCTTACCATTGCATTTCTCACGCCTTGATTGAGTAAAGGACAAGCTCTCTATCATGATTCAGTTAATTGCATTTCTCATTCCTTATATTACATTTCTGTTTATTTTATTTTTCTTTTCCTATTAGGACATTAAATATTTTTCATTTTTTATGTAGTTTTATATTTAGTGTATAGAACCTATTTCTAGGTGTATTATTACTATCTTCTACTTCAATTTATTTGGTTCTATAACTCTATCATGTGTGTTTAGTGTGAGTAGGCTAATCTAGTTCAATAGAAATTATTTTCTAATCTTGCAACTAGAAAAATAATGTATTGCATCAAGGATACTACTATCCTCTTAGTTTGAGGAAGGAGGTTACCTACTTCTTAGGTAACTACTCAGGAGTTAGATTAGGAAACTAACAACTAACTTTTCAAGGAAGTCCTCTTTTACTCTTCACTATGACATATATATATATGTGTGTGTGTGTGTGTGTGTGTGTGTGTGTCTGTGTGTCTGTGTGTGCGTGTGTGCGTGCATGCAAAAGCTTACGAGAATTTTCTAATTATTATCGAAGTTTTTCAAAAATATCTCCCTTTTTTAGTTTAGTTTTTAACTTGATGATAAATTTTCTAATTAAATTAAGACAATGGTAGAAAATTAAGTTTGAGGAGGGATATCTCTCCTAATTTTTCTAAAAGATATTTATTCCTTGTGATAATCATACATGAATAATTATTTGGAATGTTAATTGGATTTAGGTATAGAAATCTCTAATAGTGTGTGACAATCATTAATTGAATCTAATAAGAATATGGAAAATCTTAATAAAAATAATCAATAATTAGTCACATTTCTTATTATCTTGTTTCACATTAGAGATAAATTTAGTGAAGATTGATCCTCATTGAGTTTTCTTTCAACCTCTCTTTATTAAGTGATTCTCCTCCATCTTGTACACTTTATAAGTTACCTTGTAACTTTATCAAGACTTGTATAAGTTAATAGTATGACAAGAAAATGATATAGGAAAATTAAGTCTCTTTGATTGAATTCAAACATAGAGTGTCACTTAGTGCTCCCATTAAGCTTAAAAGGTCAAAAGTTACATCTTTGGTACCGTTCAAATAATTGTTATAATTTTAGGTACTATTAGATTATAACTTAGCAAAGTAAATGCTTGAAAATATATAAGTGATAAAAAAAAGGAAAAAAAAAAAGAGAAAAGATGGGAAAGAATGAAGAAAAAGGAAAATTTTGAAAAAGTTTGAAAAAATAAAATATGTTTCTAGTCTAAGGGTTTAGGATTATTAAGCATAAAATTAGTAAAGAAACCTTTTGTGTTTCTCTTCCTTCTTATATCTAATCTAATTGTTTAATTTCCTTGGCCACATTACAACTTTAACGAAGGCATTTTGATTCTTATGTGTGATTTACATCTTCTTAGAGATTTGAGGTTTAAATGTAAGCCTATATAGTGTATGATTATGAGGAGTAGAGCGGTAATGATCTATACCCTCATTCACTTGAGAGATGCTGAGAATAATGACCCCTTTAATTTGTGGAACTTGATTTTAGGAAACTAAGACTCTAATTGAATTATTGTTGATTGTTCCTATGATGAAAATTATACTTGTCTGTTACATGTTTAATATAAGGTTTCTAGATTATATACTTGCTACATTCTCATTTATTAGATTATTGCTTGAGGATGAGAAATGTTTTAGTTTGAGGAGGTTGATTTATCTATGGGATAATCATTACCTATTTGTTAGTATTTTTACCTAATGTTCCTTATTTGTTTCATAAATGGAAACATAAGAAGAGAATTTGAAATATAGGGTAATTTGGGCTATAAGAGGGTAAAAAGGACAAAAATGTCCCTAAAGGAAGCTAGCACATCCTTGTAACAACTATGATTTTCCAACCTAACTGTGCAACACTGATCACGATCATTATAACATTTTAAATTTTTCTTCTTGCTCTAAGTTAGAAATTAATAATCATAAATAGAACTTAGAGACCGTGACAAAAAATCTAAAGATATCAATAAAATTAGGAATTTTTAGTAAATTACGAATACCAATGTGTTAAAATTAATAGTAGATAAAAGGAAGAAACCTCAAGATGAAATTTTATATATCTCACAAGAATTTAGGATTTTTAAGCATGGGGGAGTTAGTATGGCGAATGAACTAGACGAATACGAGTAGAGTCTACCGAATAACCTGAGGTACCCGAAGAGCGGTACCCACTATTTGGAAGAGCGAACAACTAAAGCTTATTCGCATAAAGAGCCTGTAATGTCAGCGGAGCAATCAATATACACGCACGTGTGCGTACGCACAGAGGGCCCTGGAGGGGAGTGTAGCTCCCCGAAAGGAAGAGCGAGGAGGAACAACAAGTGAGCTCCGCCCGGAGAAGACCAGAAGATGGCGAACAAGCTGTTAATATATGAAATATAGCAACAACGCAGTCAAGGATTAGACAATATGAAATATCGTTTAACTACCAAAGCACCAATAGTCGTTTAAAGACAAATTAAGCAGAACAAAAGTTGTTGGCAAAGATTTGCACCTCATAATTATTTGTTAGCATAAAAAAATATGCAAAGTATGCAATATTTATAGTTGGCATATTTTTCTAGGATGATTTAACAAGTGATAGAACTTATTATTAATGTGCTTGCTTTCCTAGAAGAGAAGGTTAATTATGTGCCTGTATTAATGATACTGCATGATGAAAGCCATAAATGCAAGGAGAGAGAATGTGTATTTATGGATAATATCATATGTCTCATGGTTTTACCTTATGGTTAATAGCATGCAACCAAGGTTTATCCAAAGGATATTAATACTAATCCTTTGGAAACCAAGTCTTTATACAAGATATATTAATGTGAAATTACAAAGTTTTTCACCATTAGGTAAAAGCTTGTAGATAATTAAAATTAAGAAAATTGCCCCTTAATTCACTAAGTGTGGCTGAACCACACCTTAGCAACCCCATCCATTCACTTTCTCTATTTTAGTTCTCTAAACACTTGTCTAGAATATCTATCTAAGTCATCATCATCTTCTACTTTCCACCATACGCACACTCACGCGTAAAGCTTTCAACTTTGAAGCTTTAAGTATAAACACTTGGAAGAAAAGCCCTTCACCTCACCTGGACTACCTTATGGCCACACATCAAGAAGAGACCTTCCTCCTCTCCAAAATTTAAGAAACCATCTTCCTTGCTTCATAACAAGTAGGACTTATTTCTGAAATTTTCTAAGTTATTTTTTTTTTTGTAAAGTGTTATCTATTCTTTATTCTTCTATCCTATGTTTGAGATCCTTCTCTAAATTTCAAGAAAAAAATACCTTGAAAATTTTTAAGCTCAAAGCTACCCAAATTTCTCAAAAATATGGATTTGTTATGTTTTAAGTGATTTTAAGAAGCCTTAATGAATTTTGAGGGGTTAAAGCACCTAGTTTAACTTCTAGGGCATTTTATTCGGTTAAAACTTCTCAAATTATTTTTAACCTTTTTAGAAATATTTTAGATGGTCTAGATAAAGTATTGAAAGATGCTCATGTGGAAGTTATTTATAGATTAGAGGTATTCCTTTAAGCTTTGCCTCCTTTAAACCCTAAACCTAAATTGTTGAATAAGTTTCTTTTTTGTTAAAAGTTCATATTTGTCCCTTTTTCCTTAAAATTCAAATATCTTGGATCATAAACTTAAGGAACCTATAAAATGGACCAAAAAAGGCATGATCCTAAAGTCTTATAGAGAAAAATCATAAAGACTTGGCCTTAAAGTCACTAAGTCAACATGAAAGCTTTAAGGACATAAGAAATGGAGTAAAGGTTAAGTATTTACGCCAAGGGAAAGATGATTATGATGTGGACAAAATAATTAGTATAACCTATAGGACACTATACAAAGGCTTGACCAATAAATTAGTCAAACTTTAAATCTAGAAGATAAGCTGACACAAAGAAGAGAAAAATTCATGACTTAGTAGCATAAAACTCCATTCGAACTAGACTCTTAAATTAGGTAAAGAAAAGTTAAAAATTATTAAGCTTGATTAAATGGATTTAATAAGATTAGAGTCAAGAAAAATAAATTAAATGGACTTAACAAGATTAAGTGGAAATTAATTCGGCCTACTCCTTTTAATAAGGAAGAGGTACACTGAAATTAATAAACTTAGGTCCTTGAACCAACTTAGATTATGGAAACTTTAACAAATTAAATGAATGAGGATTAAGTTAGAGCAAAAAAAGGCACATTTGTCCTAGACTGAAGGAAAATAAAAAAGGTTAAATTAGTGAAAGACTTGTAAAATTAATCTCTCTAAGATCCAATCTTAAAAAACATGGTCATTTGGACATAGAAAGATGAGTAATAATTTGTTTGAGACAAGTGACCATTTGGCATAGAGAGGAGAATTGGACAAATAAAAATTTAAATTTTGAAAACTTATGTGTGCATCTTATCTAGGAAAATATCTTGAGATAGTAAATAATGGTCTTGGGATTTAGTTGGATAAAAGTCCCCCTTATGGAATGTAGGTCACATTCAGCTTACATGGGCAAATTATGGGAGATATTCCAAAAATATATGAGAAAAGGAGAGTCTTAGATATATGAAACTTAAAAGAAGAAACCTAGGAAAGATGAAGAATGTAGGTTTTCCTTGAGAAACTTGAAATAGGATCCAAATAATAGAAATAACATGGGAATAAATCACATGTTGTGCAAAATTTAAGAATTATGCCAAAGTAAAGATTTCATAAGAATGTAAGTAAAGATTTCATAAGGATGTGAAAGATTGGATACTAGTCACCGACCTATTTTGTTAAAATGGTCTTTGAACTTTTTTCCCATGCTATTTAGGTGAGAGATCCTTTTTGGTTATTCTCATGCATGGATGATTTAATTGGGATGTATGTGGTTCCTATAAGATCAATGGATGTGTGAAATATATGACATTGTATTTGAGGGTATTATGTTATGTGGATTGGATTTTTAATGAATGTTAAAAGTATGTATAAATAAATATATATATATATATATGGTATATTATGACTGTAAATATTTTGAATAATTTTTTTTTGTAAATTATAATGATATAATTCACCCTACGCGAATGAATCAGAATGCAAAAACGATAATGGAACGTCTTGAGAATCAGGATAAGATAAGGTAAGATTATGATAAGATAAGATGAGATAAGATAAGATAAAATAGGATAAGGTAAGATGAGATAAGATAAGATAAGGTAAGATAAGATAGGATAAGATAAAGGAACCCGACACAAATCGCGATTTGCCAAAGGAACCAACGATATCAAAGGTAGTTCTTTTCCCAAGACCCAAGCGAATCTACTCACATAGAGATGAAAAACTCTTAAAGAGAAAATATGATTATTCCTCAAAATCTATCTTTTCACTGAATCTTAGCACATTATATAGCTAACCTAATCTAGTAAAAAAAGATAACAAACTAGAAATCCTAGTTAGATTGCAATTTGAAGTGCAACCAATTTAAAACAAATAACTTCTAGATAAATATCAAATTCTAATGTAATCTATAACAAATCATAAACTTTATCACTTAAGATCTTCAATGATATGACTATATAAATTAACCCATATTGGAATTGGGCTTGGATCCACGTAGTCTTTTTCTTGAACTTCCTTGATGAGACCTTCAAGTGCTTGTTCTATGCGTTTGGTCCTATTTCTTGTCATAGGACATTCGATTCCTTGTAGATAATCTCTTAGATGATCTCTTTTGCTTATCGTGGTATCCACGTTCACATCATTCCCTCCTTCTCTAAGAGGATTCACCCTCGAATCTTCAAGGTCATCTGCATCAAATAAGGATAAATTAGAAACATTGAAAGTGGTACTTACCTTACCATAGCTACGTGGAAGATCTATTTTATAGGCATTATCGTTGATCTTTTCAATCACTTGAAATGGACCATCTCCTCTAGGATGTAATTTGAAACTTCTTTGACTTGGAAACTGCTCCTTTCGCATGTGAACTCACACCCAACCACCAGCATCAAAGACCACATTGGTGCACCCTTTATTTTGCTACTGAGCATAATGTTCATTCTTCTTCTCAATATTAGTGCAAACCTTGACATTAAATTTCTGCACAAATTCAGCCTTTTTCTTTTCATCCAAATTAAGAGAGTCATTAGTATAAATGGTAAAACATCTAAAGGTGATAAAGGATTAAATCTATATACAATCTCAAAAGGTAAAAAGGAAGTAGATATATGAACAACCCCATTATATGCAAATTCGACATGAGGCAAACAATTCTCTTAATCCTTTAATTTTTTTAAATTATAGTACGTAATAAGGTGCCTAAAGTTCTATTCACAACTTCAGTTTGTCCATCTATTTTTGGATGAGCCACAGTAGAGAATAATAATTTAGTGTCCAACTTACCCCACAAGGTTCTCCAAAAGTGACTAAGAAATTTAACATCTCGATCATTTACAATAGTTTTAGGTAAGTGATGCAAACGTACCATCTTTTTGAAAAATAAATCAGCAATATGAGTGGCATCATTAGTTTTAGAAAAAGCAATAAAATGTGTTATTCTACTACCTCTCTACAATGACAAAAATACTATCTTTTCCTTTTGAGATCCTAGGCAGCCCAAGTACAAATTCCATAGAAATATCAGTCCAAAGATATTCCATACAAGCCATGGTGCATTAACTTAGATTTTGCTTGTAAGAAAGTAGTACATTTTTCACTAATGAGTTTAACATCATGCTCCATTTTTGGGCAAAAAAGATGTTTGTGTAAAATATCATAAGATTTTTGAATGCCAAAGTGTTCCATTAATCCTCCCCCATGAGCCTCTCTAATAAGCATTTCCCTTATGCTATACTTAGGAGACACAATTTATTTTTCTTAAATAAATATCCATCTTGCCTAAAATAGTCATCAAAACCATGGTCAGAACACACTTTCCACAATTGACCAAATTCAACATCATTCGCATACATGGTTTTTAGTAATTCAAATCTAAGTAATTTGGTTTGTAAAGTCATAAGTACTACATACCTTCGTGACAACGCATCCGTTACAATGTTTTCCTTTTCCTTTTTATACTTGATAACATAAGGAAACATCTTATCATATTCTAGCCACTTGCCATGCCTTTTGTTGAGATTACCTTAGGACTTTAAAAACTTCAAGCTGAGTTGATCAGAATGGATGAAAAATTTCCTTGACCAAAGGTAATGTTGTAAGGCGCTCACTAAGGCATAGAGCTCCTTGTCATAGGTTGGATAGTTAAGCATCGCTCCACTAAGTTTCTCACTAAAATATGCCACGAGTTTGGAATGCTGCTTTAAAATAGCTCTTATACCCACTCCAAAGGCATCACATTCAATCTCAAAAACTTTATCAAAAAATTAGGTAAATTTAACACAGGGGCATTGGTTAACTTATCCTTTATCAAATTACAAGCCTCTTCATGTTTCTTATCCCATTTAAAATTAATATTCTTTTTAACAAGTTTATTTAAAGGGCTGCAGAACTAAAATTTTGTACAAACCTCTTATAAAAACTTGCAAAACTATGGAAGCTTCTTCCTTTATTAGCATTAGTAGGTGTGGGCCATCTTCTAATTTCCTTAACTTTTTCTTCATCAACACTAACTCCTGTAATCTTGTTGACGACTCTACAGTCCACGCAGATGTGCCATGTGCCATCCTTCTTTGGTACCAAGATAACATGAACTGTACATGAGCTAAGATTTTCCCTCACAAAGCCTTTATACATCAACTCCTCTACTTGCCTTTGAATCTCCTTGGCCTCTTCAGGAACAGTTTTATAAGCTAGTCGGTTTGGAATCACAGCACAGCACCGAAGATAAAATCAATTTGATGTTTAATACCTCTTATAGGAAGTAAACTTTTTGGTGGTTCTCGAGAAAATACATTATCAAATTCCTGCAACAAAGATTCAACCACACTAGGAAAAGAAGAGTTATGATTGTTAGTAAGATAAATATCCTTGTACATGAGTACAAGAACTTATTCCTTTGCCCTCAAAACACTCTCGACCTCCCCTTTGTGACCAAATACACAAACTTTATTTTCTTTTTCTTTATTTTTTGATTTTTCTTTCTTTTCACTCTCATTATTTTTTTGACTTTTTACTTTTTCTTCACTCTCAATTTTATCTCTCTTTTTTCTTTCTTGATTTTTTAATTCTTTCTCATTCTTTTTTTGACTTTCTACTTTTTCTTCACTCTCAAATTTATCTCTCTTTTCTCTTTCTTGATTTTCTAATTCTTTTTCTCTTATTTTACATTCTTTTGAATTTTTCATTTGGTCAAAATAAGCCTCTTTTGGTTTAGGATATTCCTTCTTATTGGACCAATTAAACTTCAATGATGAACTAGAAGCATATTTGTGATATTTGCGAGTGCTCCTAGATTTGAGTTGTCTTTCCACTTGAATAGATTTATGAAGCAATTCATCCATCTCCACATAATGTTGCTCCACCATATCAGTTATCTCTCTTTTTAGCCCTCCAATAAATCTTACCATAGTGATTTCTCTGTCCTCCTCCACATTGGCTCTTATCATAGTAATTTCTATCCCCTTGTAATAATCTTCAACACCTATGGTGCCTTGAGTAAGACTTTGCAGTTGTTTTCAGTGCAAGTCCCTATGATAGTGACTTGGCACAAATCTTCTTCTCATGGTTACTTTCATCTCTTCCCACGCTTGGATAGCTCTCTCTCCATACCTCCTCTTATTAAGGACAAACTGATCCCACCAAATATTATCATAATCGATAAAACAAAAACTGGTTAGTCTTACCTTTTTCTCCTCCGAGTAATTGTGACAATTAAACACATGCTCCACTTTTCTCTCCCACTCTAGATAAGTTTCAGGTTCATTCTTTCCTTGGAATGGTGGAAGGGATAAATAATACTCCCCAAGTTGTTATCCTTTTCTCGATATTGTCTTCTTTCTCTTAAATTTTCACTGCTTGATTCTAAGTTCTTCCCCCAATCTCCTTCTTCATCACGGAGAAATAATTTTTGGGGACTACTTCGACGAGAAACCCGAGACCTCCTCCTCAAACAACCTTTCATATCATCCAACCTTCTCTTCAACTGTTGGACCTGATCTTGAACTAATTTTATTAATATTTTTAGATCCATTTCATTTTGATGGAGTTCACCACTCATGTTGGCAATGCTGCAAATTGAACAAAATAAATAAGTATAATAAAAACCTCACCAATCACTCACTTAGTGTTTACCCTCAATATTGACGCTATTCACTCGTGTTTACACTCGAATTGGCTTTTTCTATAATGCTTTAACCAACTATTTCCTTTTACCTCTCGATTCTCCTTATAAATCCTTGAACCAAGAACTTCACCAGTTGATTTTCCCATAGATAATGAAAAAGTCATGGATACATAGGATGAATAGGGTAATGAATATTGATCAAAGAAATAAGAACTTAAAAAAATTATATTGAATGAAGACTTTTTTTTTATCAATTGTCTTGAATTTCTTTTTTTTTTTTAATTTCTATCACAACTGCTTCTTCTTTTTTAATTTCTATCACAAGTTTTTTTTCTTCTTTTTTTTGAATTTTTATCACAACTCTTTTTTTTTGGAAACTTTATGCGATAGGTAATAGAAAAAAAAAGTCTAAAGCAAAAAGATGAATGGAAATAAGAAGGATAGTGGAAAACAAGAGACACGAATAAAAGAAAACAAAGGATACATGACATCTAATTCTAAGAGTCGAAGTTCTAATGCCAAATGATATAATTCACCCTACATGAATGAATCAGAATTCGGAAACAATAATGGAACTTCTTGAGAATCAGGATAAGATAAGATAAGGTAAGATTAAGATAGGATAAGATAAGATAAGATAATATGAGAAAAAATAAGATAAGGTAAGATAAGATAAGATAAGATAGGATAAGATAAAGAAACCCGACATAAACCGCGAAGTGTCGGAGAGCACCGAAGTTATAAAGAGGAAAGTGACCCTTACCGCGACCTGTCGCAAGAACCAACGTTATCAAAGATAGTTCTTTTCCCAAGAGCCAAAGGAATCAACTCACACAGAGATGAAAAACTCTCAAAGAGAAAATATGATTACTCCTCAAAATTTTTCTTTTCACTAAATCCCTAACTCCTATTATATAGCTAACCTAATCTAGTAAAAAAAGATAACAAATTAGAAATCCTAATTAGATTGTAATTTGAAGTGAAACCAATTTAAAACAAATAAATTTTAAATAAATATCAAATCCTAATGTAATCTATAGAAAATCTTAAACTTTATCACTTAAGATCTTCAATGATATGACTACATAAATTAACCCATGTTGAAATTGGGCTTGGATCCATGTAGTCTTTTTCTTGAACTTCCTTGATGAGACCTTCAAGTGCTTGTTCCATACGTTTGGTCCTATTTCTCGTCATAGGACCTTCGATTCCTTGTAGATAATCTCTTAGATGATCTCTTTTGCTAATCATGGTGTCCATGTTCACATCGCATAAGACTTAAATAACTAAGCAAAGGTGTTGTTTAAGGCCTCCTGTGAAAAAAAGAGAAAAAAAAAAACCTTACATGTGCCATGTTTAAAAGAACTTAATTTGTGGATCTCCATTCATGTTGAAGAATAGTGCTTCTAAGTTATAAAGGATGACGACAATCATCAAAGTTAAGGGTGATGGTAATCATCAAGGTATGAGTTTATGACATATTATGAATGTAAGGAATGGGTAGTAAAAATAAAAGATAACTTGGTCCATGGTATTATGTTCCTCACGTGGTTGAGTTGTTCACAATTTACATATTTTTATTATAAGAAGAAAAAATTTTGAATGATGGCTCAGTTGAAAGTGAAAATGTCTTTAGATAAGTAATAAACTAAAGGCTAAGACATTTTATTTGAATTTTCATCAAATTATCTAAGGTATGTGAATTATATATTATTTTACAAAAAGATTTTATACACTTCAAATTCATAACTCTATCTTGCTTATATATTACATCCTAAGTTGAGATATAATAAATCAACTTCAACAATATATGTTTATGAAAATAAATTGAACTTGTATGCTTTAAACCTTTCTAAATAAATTGAAGTGGCCAAGAACTTGATGATACCACTTGAATCCTAAGGTAGAAGCCTACTAAAAAACTTGTTTCTCATTTTCATTCGTCCTTAGACTTCAAAGATATCGCTTGCCTTTCAATAGTGTTTATCGACATCCATGACATCAGCTAGCATGATGAGAACCAATAGAGAAAACTAGTGGTCACAGTGTGAGTATTTGTATGCACCTACTATAGCTGGAGAAGGATCTTCAATGCAACTTCCCAACTAAGATCCTTAGGTAGACTTAATGAAGTGGCATTATGAATTGCCTTTCTACCCTACTAGAATCTCTACTATTCTAGTTTATATCAGAATGCGTTATGTGCATTTTTGTTATTTTTTCCGTACTAAACTTTTTCGGTACTTGAAAGGACTTAGTGCCCCAACTTGTATTAACTACAACCTATAATGAACTGATATGTACTATAGATAATATTATTGTATGAATTCATGATTTTTCTTATCTTTATTGATGTTATGGTTTTGCTTATATCTATGAGAGTATCAACATGCATTTATTTCATGTTTAATATCGACAAGGCTTACATTTTTGAGAAATGATTTTATAAGATAAAGTGCACCATATTTTCGATAAAAGTAATTTATGAAGAAGTTTTGCATCATGAAGTACAAAACTAGTAACGAACCTATGATATAACTTAAGCGTAAGACAAGTATTATTATTATAATTTTACAATCATGTCAATACTAGCAACGCAGAAGATAACCTAGGTCAACTTGGTTCATGATATAAAAACACAATTCAATATTACAAAAAGGAAGTTAAGATCTTAGAAGAAATCATCCTACGAACACCATAAAACATGCCTCAACACAACTTTAATACACCCATCTTTCTTTCATAACCCTCTCGTAGGATCTTGAAGCAAAAATATTTTGCACAACATGATTTGCAGCTTCCTATTCATAGCATTTTCAACATATAGTTTTTTTATTCTAGTTCTCTAGAATTACGATTATCGATGCTTTTATTGGATTAGAGTTTTATTGCTTATTATTTTATATCATGTGTAAGTAATCCTTTACCGTACGACTTTAGTGGAACTTATGATGTAACCAATTGAACCTTTTTTCTCTCTTATGAATGCATATGTTCTTCTATTCAATTCTTTTTACCTTATTATGCTTAACTAATTGATGATAATTGATCGCTCTTATGAATTTCTAAGTTGATTAAGGAATAGGCGATTGTACCATTTCTTAATTAACAAAACCACAGGGTAAATTGAATCTATGGTTTTGGAGGATTAATTAGAATCCTTAATTTATAACTTGTTATTCAATTAACAAACTCAAGACTCTTTATACTTTTCTTAATTATTTTCCCTACATGATTAGTAGGGGTGACAAATTAAAGGAATGAATGTTACTATTGCATGATTATTGAGTAGTAGTAGTAGAATTAGATCAAATTATTAGAAATTGACTCCTATCATTCATAAAGGAGATGAAGATGGTATTGGATAAAGTTATAAGGAAAACCAAAGGCCCATACTTTTCCATGATTGAATTCATGCTTGTGCATGTTCTTTTGCCTTTGAATTTCATTTTCTTATTTTTTTCTCTTTTATTTCTATTTTGAGATACTCTTATAAAAATTTCTTGGTAAGCTCAAAAGTCTAGATTCATTCAATCCTAAGGTTGTTGGAATAGTCTCTGCAGAAATGATACTAGAATCTTAAATACCCTTTTCTACTTCGCATGGACAATTTATGCACAAAATTACCTAATAAGATTCAAGGAAAAGAGATAAGTATATGTATAAAAAGTGAATCTTTATATATGGGAATGAATTCAATACATATTGAGTAGTCTAAAAATATCCAAATAAGTAAGATAAAAACACCCACATAATGATTTTGGATATGGATATGAAAAAATATTCATAAAATTTGACAAGTACAAATATCACTATAACAAATTATTTTAGAAATTATTACTTGTTAAGAAGTTCATGTGGAACCACTCTCCAAGTGTCACTTAGAGAATGATTATATATAATTGCACTCTAAGTTATAGATAAAAGAGAGGTTGACATGTGTTAAGCTATCTAAGAGTGAATGGAGTCTATCTGGCTCGTCAGTTGGAAAGCGGTTAAATTGATTCACTATCTTAGTGAGTCGTCTTCCCCAATTCTTAAACTAGAACATGCTGCTCTTTTACATAGAATGCCTAAATCTAAAATAGGAAGATAGGAGACCATCGTTCATGTTATTCTAGTCACTGCAAGTTAATTCTAGCCATCATACATCAATTCTAGCCACTGCAATAAACTATGTAAGTACCATTAACTTTCCAGTGTTTGATTTGTGCATATTTTTTGTATAATGTCAATCCTAGGTTATGAGAAAAAATTGTATTTGTATCGATCCTATTACTTGAAAGTTTTTCTTAACTTTGGATATTTTCTCTTTTATTTTGTATTTTTTGGTGAGCTCATTACTTTAATGTCTAGGATGCATGTGGTTTAGAGCCTAAGTTTGCATTTTGGACTAACAATTGTGTTACTAATATAGAATTTTGATATATACTTTGTTAGGCACATGTAAAAATAATTGTGGTGCGGTTTGATTATAAATTCCTTACATAATTTGTGAAAATAGGTGTAAAATAAAATAAACAATAGAAAGATATATATTCCAAATGAACTTGGATTAACATTTTCTCCTTTTTCATCTTATGCATGATTTTAACTCAACAGGTGACCTTTTCCTCCTTTTAGGAATTTTGAAACTAAAATAAAAAATCAAAACCAAAAAAATCTTTTTTGAAATTATGCTTCAGGAATTATGGATAAAAAGAAATAATTTAATGATAAAAATATTTTTTCTTTAAATAGGAATAAATTTAAAATAGTGTATTAATATTTAAAAATTAATATATTAGGTAAATAGACTATGATTCTAACCTGCCTTTGATGTGGTTTAAAGTTATTTTAGTTTGACTTGTTTTATATTTAATTATATATTATTTTTTAGTGAAGAGTAGAACGTACTAGGATATAACACTACTTGAAAAGCCAATGCTAGAAAAGTATGTTGATAGTTTATTTTATTTTAAAAATTATTCTATGTTCTTAGTTAGTCAAAATGTTAAGATTAAATTTCGGGAAAGTTTATAGGGATGTTGCTAATTTTTTTCAAATTTTAGATTTAACATGTTTTTTAATTTAATTTTAAGTCAAACCTTAATTGCCCTTTTGAAATTCAATGAATTCAATACAAAGTTTATTTTATTGAATCTTGAACAATCCAAGTTGGACAATTTGAGAATAAACATTTTTAATAATTACTTCTTGAATCTTGTCAATTATTATTGACACAATTCTAGTGAAACCATAATTTTCAATTTTGATGAAACCATAGTTTTCAGTTTGGTGAAACCATAGTTTCCAAATTTTAGATCTACCATGTTTCATATCCCAAGCACAATTCGCACCACATTCAACACTATGTAAGTGGTTATCCTACTGGTTGTAATCATGAGAAGTGTCGGGCCAATCTTATTTTGGTGAGAAAATCTTTATTAAGATAAACTTTTGGAAAAATCTATAAAAAAATATGGTGAACAAGCTGCTAACAAATGTCAACTCAACTCTTAATCAGGCATGTTTCTTCTTATACCTTAGGTAAACATGTGGCAATTGAAAATAATACTTGTTTAGATAAAGACATTAATAATTTGTTAGAAGAAGAAAATGTGGGGTATAGCCCACTCTGCATTTGTTCTAATGTAAGAAATATGTGGAGTGGGGAAGACCCATATTTTCTTCTTCTAATAAATCATGAATATCTTCACTTGAACAAGCATTGTTTTCAACTATCATATGTTTATCCTATAAACAAGAAGTAATTATGCTTAATAAAGAGTCGGTATCACATTTCTTAGTATCTCGTTCATCATATTTATTAGGTGTTTGTATAATCACATCAACAAAATAAGAATGACCCAACACTTCTTATGATTACAACCGGTAAGGCAACCACTTACAAAGAGTGTTGCATCTATGAATCGTACTTAAATATTTAAGTGAGCTAGAACTTTATATCCATCCATTTTAACAATATATTTTGCCACCATTTTGACAAATGTTGTAAGATGATGCTAGAATAGGAACAAAAATTGAGGCTCTAATATTGGGTTACTAAAAAATAGGATCATGATCAATACCCTTAAATGAAACAAGACTTATTGTTTATTTGTTTTATTCTTTTATTACATGTAATACATATGATATTTTATGTTTATATAATATAATTGATATATGAGTTAAATATACTTTTAGTTCTTCTAATATAATTGAATTCTGGCTTTCATTCCTCAATTTTAAAATCTTTGATTTACATTCTTCATTTTTTGAAATATCTTGATTATCGATCTTGATATTAACTCAAGTAACATCAAATCAAGTTAGATAAACCATTGATAGAAGAAATTTCAATCATTTTATGAAAGATCTTTATTATAATCCTTTAACCATGCTTAATTTATTTTGATTAATGTAACTAGGGTTAACATTAAGGAACATAATCAATATTTTTCAAAAAAATAAGGGATCTAAATTAAAGGTTTTAACATGGAGGGATCAAAACTAGAATTTAATTATTTTAAAAGGATTAAAAATATATTTAACCTTGATCTATTATGTAAATTTAATTAATTTTATTTATAATTTAACCTAATATATTGCATCTATCAGATAGTTTGAAAGTTGAAAAATTCAAATAAAAAAGGAAAAAATTTTCACCAATATTTAAAATAAAAAAACAATTAAAAAGATTTAAAGAATGGTTCACTAACTGCTTTTCAAGCTTCATTTTGTAGTATGTGGGTATGAATTATATATATATATATATATATATATATATATATATATATCTGTGTGTGTGTGTGTATGTGTGTTTTTAAACTAATAAATATATAATTAAAATTAAAACAAATTATATATTTTTTAATCAAAAGAAATACTTTAAAATTAAATTGATGTTTTAAAATGTAATGATAAAAAATTAGAATTTTGAGATATTATAATTGTATTTATATTTTAGGAAGAATTCCATTAACATTTCTTGAAATTCATTTAAAAATATCTTATACTCTTTCTGTTTTTACCTAGGCATACCTCTCTTAATTTACATAAATATATAACACCACATATTTTTATCAATTATACAACTCTATATCAATCTTCCATAATATTTTTATTATATCATACGTACAAGAAAAGTCAAAGTAAAGTAAAAAATAAGAAATATCAAATACTTTTCCAATAAGTTTTAAGAAATATTAATAAAATTTATCCTCTATTTTATTAGTTTATAAAAAAAAATTATGAAAGATAATAGATGATTATATTTTAGTTAATGTAATTGTGAAAAATGAAAATAGGTATGGGGATATAAGAATAAGAATCAAACTTATTATCCACTCAAATATAAAGATAGAAACAAATAATTACTTAAATGAAAATATAAAAATATTATAATATTCTAGCAAAATTGTATGCATTCCAATCCTATGAAGCTCTAACTTGGATAATAAATATAACATCCTAAAAATAAATATCGATTTTACGTTTAAGTCATTCATCTAGTTTCATTATTAGTTTGTTATTTTATGATGTGGAATTATTTAGAAAATACTTATTAAAAAAAATACGCTAAATTTTTTTTAAATCGTTTATTATAAATTGCAAGTCTCATCGATACAACGTAAGTGTTAATAAATAAATTACTAGACATTCTTGCGCGCATACAAGATATTATAATTATGTATCATTTTCTTACTCCATTTATCTTTAATCTACGGTAAACATTTAACATAACCTATTTATATTAAATATAACATCACATAATTATATAATCCATCTACATGTTCAAACAGTCTTAGGCACAAAAACCTTATTATACACTTTATTACATGCATAATTTACATACCAAATTTACATACTCATTTGCTATATAATATAATACATATATTATACATAACTTAGCACACTACTACACACTAGTAATTGGAATACTTGCATCCAACTATTTACAAAAATTTACATCATCAGTATGACACTTCAACCTCTTCTTTTCCTTGAAAACAAACCGTAGGACCAACAGACCTCCCTAAACCTAGTGGTGAAAATGGTCCGACCACATCCTTTAGTCCAAAGACATAAATGTTTCGTCGAGCATCTCTTGATAGGCTCGGAATGGTTATGGCATCGGATAGGATGATCTCCCTTGCAAGGACCACATATATGATGAACTATGGTAATGGAACGAAATATGGGGATCTGTCTCCCCCTCTAGGAAAGAAGATTCCTCAACAATAGCAATCTACTGCCTCCGATACCTAGGAAGAGGAGGAAAAACTCTGTTGGGGTGAAAGGCCTTTAGGGGAATCGCAAAATTCATTGTGGTGAAGTTTGGGCTTAAGACTTCTGTAAGAAAAAAATGTACTAATAAGAAGTATATCTTAACATTGGCTTGGGCAGTAATTAATAAGCCACTGGGGTTTTTCATCTAGTCCACATTACTAATGTCTACGTAGACTACCATCGTTATGAACAACATGACCTTCGTTTGAGAAGAAAGTGGAAAGAGAAGGAGTGAGAAACTATGTTTCTCAATAGGTTTCTACTTTAGATCTAGTGTCATCATTTTTATCCCAGTCACTTCAGTTTATTAGAACAATCATGACATGTATACAAGATTATTTTTAATCTTTAAAAAACATTCTACTGAACTGGGTTATTTGTATACATAAATAACCTTTTTGCCTAAGTCTATATCTATCTTAAACATCATAAATCTAGAATCACAATATAGATATGATTTGACCCACATTTTGATCCATGTCATAAATATTGTCTCTTTTACTATCTTATTCCACAACTTTGGGAAAACTCTATAGACATAGTCATACATTATAAACAAACTATATCTTTTCACTAGCTCTGCTACTCTAACTTTTATTCTTAAATATATGAGTTCATTCCTAAATGATTGCCACCACCTTATAATAGGTGAAGAACCTTTTTTTTTTCATAATAGAAGAATTTTTTAAGAACCCTTGTCTCCTAGGAGAACCTTTTGTCTCCTCTTCAGTGGGGCTCTAAGTGCCCCCTGGATGTGCACAAGGCACATTAAGAGTAGATTAACTTTTCACATAATTTTACTTTAGTGATCCCTTAAACCTTTTTAGGTTCATTTTAAAGGATTCTAAATAATCATGCATGCTCAAATAATATTCTGTCAATATGTTATGCACATTTTGATCTCAAACTTTATCAAATCATAAGTCATATCAATTCATCATACATAGCATCATCTTTACAACACTTATGAGCATTCACTAATTAACTTACATTAAACAATATGTCTTCATAAAACATCACAAGTCAACTTATAAATCAAATTTGAATAACACAATTACATATGTTTAATACATGTTCCAAGTCATTTAACTCTTTAACATTTTATGAGGTATCACTCAAGGGATTTAATTCTCTCAACCTTCTAAGTTACTCCTCAACCTTACCTTTTTTCAAAGTTTCATTAGTTTCACATGATTTTTATAACTTAGAAGTTTTTTTCTTGGTAGTTGTATGACACTTTTTAAGTTTTTATTCTTTGTGCTTTTTAGTTTTGCAAGTATTATGCATATCCTATTCATACTAAGTTCAAATATTGAGTGTTAGCAAGTTTTTAACTTGTTTAAGTCAATTTAATTTAACATGGTTGAGATTAGCCTATGCTTTTGCCAAACTTCTTTTAAACTTTTAATTCTTTTCTTTTATATAACAAGGCTTCTTAAGGTAATTAAACCGTTTTCAATTTCATTTCTTCCTATTTAACTTGGAGTGGCCGAATGTGAGTTCTTGGTTCCTAAGGCTTTCTAGTTTATTTTTCCTTATCTTATGAGTTGATTTTTACCAATTGAAAACTAATTCAGTTATTGATACCTAACTTAGAAATTATTAAGACTTCTTCTCCATCATTGTAAGTCATGGTCGAATGGCTTAAATTAGTTTTCCAACTTCATGTTTCATTCTTAATCACTTATCTTACACATGCTTAAGTTTAGACTTGAATTATGATGAATTATTAACTTCTTTTCACTAACTTAGTGAATATGTCCAAATGGCTCCTTAACCTTGGTACGACTTACTTCCTATTTTAATCACTTCTAATTATATACCAAGGATGTTTAGTTAATACTAGTCAAGAATTAAATCTTCTTCTAGATCAATTTGTCCTAAAGTGGCCGAATGGATCCTTTGCCTTTTTAAAACTTCCTTACACTTTTAATCCTTTATTCTTATATGCCAAGGATCCTTAATTAAATCTAATTAAAAATTAAAACTCCTTTTTGACTAATTAACTTCATGGTGGCCGAATTCCACTTCTAAGGTTTAGGGTACCAAATTTTCATTCCTAATTGACTTGGGTAGACCAATGATTCTAGTTTAGAAAAATTTAGGCTACAAGTTTAGAAAAATTTAGTTAAGTTTTAGGTCTTTTTATCCAATTCTAAGAGTCATCGCCGAATGCCACTCTTCTCTCCTCAAATCCATGATTCATTTTTTTAATTACTAACTTATGTCTTTTTAAAAACTAGGTTAAGTGATGATTATGGATTTCACCTTAATTTATCTATTTTAGTTATTATAGACTTATCCACTTTTAGACCCTCCTTCCACCTCTAAAATCATCCATTTATCCTAATGAAAATCCTTATGCACCATTAACCAATTTTAAGCTTATTCTTCCTTAAGTTGCACTAGGGTGGTCAAATGCACACCTATTGATTTTTAGGCCATTTTAGCTCAAATTCCCTTCATCCAAAAGTTGTTTCACATCATTTAGAACATAGTTACATGGTTTGTACCACTTTTAAAAATTTTAAGAAGTTTTATCCTTAAGTTTGCATGTATGGTTTAAGGTTTAGGGTTATGTTTCCTTTGGCTTGCTAAGGTCACCTTTTCAAATTTCCTTCTCACACAACCTTGGTTCCTTGATTTTGTGCACTTATAGAACCTTAAGCTCTAGATTCATACAAAACTTTCCAAAATCCACAGCTTGGGATCATAATCAAAATGAATCTTGAGTGTTGTAAACACTTAAATATGTCCGAAATTAATTTTAATTTTTATTATTATTATATAATAAATAAATAATAATTAAATTTATTTTATTAAAAATATGGAAATTAGAAATAAAGAAAAATATATAAAGTTTGCTTACTGGTCCTAATTGATAAAATTGAAAAGCCCAAAAAATAGAGAAAAAAAGAAAAGAAGAAACTACACTTAGAACCAAAGTTATCAAGAAACATTTTTATCCTAAAATTAATTATTCTGAAAAATAAAAATAAAATAAATAAAATTCTAAAATTATTTTTCAAAAGTTAATTGAAAGTTAGTTATGATAATTGTTTAATTTAGTTAAAATTGATGAAGTTGATTAGAATTAGTTGACTTTTGAAATGAGGAAGAGTTAGGAAAAGGTTAACCTTTGAAAACTAAGTTGGTTTTCCCTACTCTACAACAAGAGCACTATATAAGGCTTACATTGAATTTTGAAAAGGGACTTTTGGGGGGCTTTGTTTTTTTTTTTTTTTTACTTTTTGTAAAAAGGAAAATCGTCTCCTCTCTCTCGGAGAAGTTTCAGAATCGGAGAAGGAAATCCCTCTCTCACTTTCTTCCTCCTCAATATTATAGTTTTTATGTTCTTAGAGTGGAATTCAAATTCTCTTTTTCTTTCTTGGATTAAGAAATTAATAAGCAACTCTTTGGCTATTATTACTCTTTCTCGCGACAAGTAATTAAGGTGCTTGGAATTCTAAACTTTGCCTCTGAATTCCCGTTCCAAGTATGTTCATCATTTTCATCACTTTTGTCCCTTAAATTAATAAATTATGGATTGCTAATTGTTGAGGATTATCAACTGAATTATGCTTTAATTTCAACTTGGCTATGTCTTAGATTACAATCACACTCATCAATTGGTTATTAATCAAATTGTAGAATTGTCATTATGTGTTAGATGTTTTCAATTGATTTTTTATGAATTGTATAAGATTTATTATGATAAAATATTGAAATTGTGTTAAGTACATATTGATAGTTAAAAAAAGAAAGGATAATGAATAAATTGATAATGTAAAGCTCATGGCATGAATCTAATTTCTTAACAATATAACGAAGAGATTCTAAGGATCAACATTTTTCATCTTGTTCCTCTTATACTAAAATGCATAAAGTCAAATCTGAATTCAAAAGACAGGTGCATTACCTGTATTAGCCAACAATTACACATGCAGGAGCATTTATTTGTCTATTAAGTTACAGTTGATGTTTGTTACTAGTTCTACTTCATAGGATTACAATACTCTTGAATTCATCATAAACTCCTTTACTATCAAGAAGTAGATTTTATAAAAATTATCAAATCTGGCCACATACACAATATCATACACATCCTCGCACATACATAAACCACTTTACCACATAGATCATTCAAACATTTCAACACCCATCAATTACATATCATTGCCATAAATATGCCCATGAAGCTTAAATTATTGACAATCCGAATAAAATCCAAAATTATCAACAGTCCAGATACAATTTAAAAAAAGTCAAGAGAAGATGAACCCCTAATCCTCCATGACCATTGCTTCTACTTAGTTCCCACATTCCTCCTACTGTTATGACCATGGTCACCATCCCCAAACCCGACTAGTCATTAGTCACCATGCATATTCATTTTCTATACATACAACAATGATAACCATATCCACATAAACCAGAAAAACCTGAAACATGCACATAAGTTAATTTTCACCAATAATTGACATCATACTTCCATACACACAGAGACCATATTGCATCATACTCTACATATCTTACTCAATTATAAATTAATTGATGAATAGAATGGAATAGGTGGGCCTCTAATGGAGGATTTGAGTTGAAAACCTATCTATATTGCTCCTTCGTTTTACCAGAAATCGCTCCCATGGCCACCAGCAACTGTCACGACAACCACACCTTCTTCCACTGGAGCTCCTTTTCCCATCACCATAGTCATTAGTTTCATTTACCACCATTGCTCTGATCACCCAAGCCCCAACTACACACAATACATAGAACCCCCAAATTAATCTCAAAAGGAAGAATAAGGGCAATTTTAAACCGCCGTCATAAAGCATCGCCACCGACGAAGTCCTCTAGGCACCCCCTCTCCCAACTACCCGTAGCACCATTCTCACTTCCTCCGTCAGTATCTCCACCACTGTGGAACACGCATGCATCAATCTCTCCATGAGTATCGACTCACCGTTCTTCGCCAATATAACCACCATGGAAGAGGTGACTTTTCCCCTCCTTTGACAACTAAGTTCTCTTCTCAGATGGCGAGACCCTCCTCAGGCTCCTCTTCTCTCTCGTTGGAGCCCCACGCGGTGGTGCTACTCATACCTCTCCCCAATGTCCTCAAACCTTTCACTCCTTATAATCTCTAGTCATCCCCCTTCCCTCCAGCCATGACGGTCGCTTCCTCACTCTCACCGACCCTGTTAACCCTAAATCCCCAAATTTCTTTCCCATCTTTATTCTCAAAAGAGATCCAAACATGCATATATTTTTTTCTTTTTTTTCTTTAAAATAATCCATTTTTCTATTAAATTATAAAAATGTAAAATCAAAATTATTAAAACAAATACACATTTATAGAGATAGTGCATTATAAGCTAATGAACATTTTCTTTTGAGCCTCAAACTTTAGTTAAATTAATTTTCACGAATGTTAATTCTTAGTTGAAAATCTAATTTAGTGGTTAGCTTATTTCAAGCAATAAATAGGTTTCAGGTTCTAACATGTGGCTCTTTTTCATTTTAATTTTCTTATATGTCAAGCCTGTGATTATTGGGGAAAAGTGGACCACATACAATAAAACACAATGAACAAACACGGGCTGGTTAATGGCCAGAAGCAATAATTCAATATCAGTTAAATACAAATATTTTTAATTATAAATTTTGATACTTATTTAAAATTATTTTTCTTCTACATTTAATTTGGGCCACCCATTTTTTCTTTTACAGGTAATGTGAATTCACTTTCCTTTTTTTTTCATGTATAAGTTTGAGTGAAATTGAAGTATTTCAAAAAAAAAAAAAAGAAATTTTACCTTTTTTGATAAAAATTTTGTTCAAATTGAATAGAATAAATTAAAATAAAATATTTTTTAAAATTAGTTAAATAATAAAGATAAAATAATTTTATAAATTTAAATAATTTATTTTTTAAAAAAATTAATTTAGGTTAACTCTAATTACTTTTCCTTTATATTTGATTTAGATCAAGCTCAACGTATGTTACAAAATAGAATTAATTTTCTTTAAAAGAGTTCAGTCTAAATTTAATAAGGTAAATTATAATTTAAAAAATAAAAATTTTAAATAAAATCAAAATATTATTTTCAAACAAATAACCTAATCTTTAAAAATTTCTTACATATGTCCTAATTTAATTCTTTCTTCTTTTTTACTAAAATATAAATTTGTTTCAGGATGAAATTAAAAAAAAAATTCTTATTGTTTTATAAATATTTTTTTAAAATTTTATGCAACGAGCTCTCAATACAAATGTGTAACATACCCTATTATTTGCGATTTTAAAAATCATATAAATCTTGGTGTAACTTTCGTTTATCTCGAACCTTGTGCATACATAAGTTTAAAAAATTATTTAAATATTATATCCTTTCATTTAAATATTTAAATTAGAATATCATGTAGAACTTACTTTGATTTAAATTTAAAGAATAATGTTTCAAAATTTTAAATCTCATGCAAACAACTCTTAGTATAGACGTATAACATATCGTGTTATCTTTTATTTTGAGAATTGTATTGGTCCTTATGCAACCTTTGTCTGGCTTAAATCTTGTGCATATGTGGATTTAGAAAGATTAATTAAGTATTATATTTAATTTAATTTTTGAAATAAAAGCTTCATTTAAATTTATTTCTATATCCAAGAATAAATTTTTAATATTTTAAAGTTTCCAAAAATCTTGCGTACAAGCTTTCTATACAAATGAGTAGCATATTCTATCGTTCTATGTTTTAAAGATTGTATAGGTCTCGGTGCAACCTTTGCTTGATTTGGACCTTGTGCCTACATGGATTTAAAACTAATATATTTTTACAAATTTTTAATTCTCTAAAGATTTTATATTTTAGAAATCAATCTCTTAACTAGAACTACGTAACCTTAAGTTTTCCACTACATTAAGGAATACGTAGGAGTAGGATTAAATCCTATTAGGTTATTTTGCATAAACCTATTTATTTTTATTCTATTTAAGGGATCAAATAATTTTCAAAAATATTAAAATCACAAATTCAATTTCTTTAGGAACATAAGTCCTAATATATCTAAATATAATGCCCTTCCACTGTAATTTTATCTAGATGGTCCGTTTTGCATGGCGACATGCCTAAGTTACCAAACAAGTTCTATCTCACCATATGAAGAGAATGCATAACACTCTTGCTATAGTGATTTGTTTACACTACAATTTCAGCTCTCTGATAATCCATAAGATCAATGGGCCAAGCTTCCTTAAGATATGGAAGTTGAGCTAGCACTACTGTTTCACACTTATAGGATGGTTTTTGCAAACCCACCAACCAACAACCATAGAGATCTTAAGATTACACCATTTCATTGTTGCTAGAAAGAAACATTGTTAAAGTGCATCCTTATAGATATCACTATAGTCAAACAAAACAAATTGATAAAATGGTCAAAGAAATGGTGGAGGAAAGGATTATTGTGCCTACTAATAGTTCATTCTTTTCTTTTATCATCTTGGTTAGGAAAAAAGATGGAACTTCAAGACTTTGCACAGATTATACATCTTTAAATGTCATTATTGCAAAGGATAGTTTTCCAATTCCTATTATAGGAGAGTTATTGGATGAATTGTTTAGAGTCCAACATTTTTCCAAGTTGAACCTTAGATCTGGATATTATCAAATATTTGTCAATATTAAGGATAGATATAAATTTTCGTTCAAAACTAACCAAGGCCACTATGAATGATTAATTATGTCATTTGGATTAACAAATATTTCAAAAATATTTCAATTTCTGATGAATGGTGTGTTTAAAGAATTGGTGTAAAAAGTAGTCTTATTGTAAACTTCGTTTTCTTTAATGATATATTAGTTTATAATCCTTCTTAGTCTACTCACTTATAGACTGTTCTACAAATATTATAGTATCATTCTTTATTTTCTAAGTTGTATAAATGTTCTTTTGGCCTTATGTAAATTGTTACCTTTGCCATGCAATAACTTGAAAAGATGTAGCTATGGACAAATTCATGGTGTAGATAATTTTGTATTGACCTATTCCTACTTTTGTCAAATAACTTAAAGGATTCTTGGTTCTGAGAGGATACTATAGACAATTCATTAAAGGCTATAAAACCATTGCAAATTTTTTTTGGACAATCAAGCAACTATTGCTTTCCAAGCCTTGCAGTAGGTAATAACTAGTGCTCTAGTTCTCCCAACCCTTTATTCTTGAAATTGATGCTTTGGAGTCTGGTATAGGGATTATCTTAATCCTATAGCCCTTTTTCCTAAGAATTCAAAACCACAATTATAAAAATAATTTCCATATACAAGAGATTTTTGTGCCATCATGGAAGTCATTTTTAAATTTAAGAATTATTTACTAGGCCACAAGTTCATGATTAGATCTGATATAAAGAGTCTTAAGAGTTTTTTTTTTATCAAACATTACAAACTTTGAAATGCAAGCTTGGTTACACAAGTTCTTTGATTATGAATTTAGGAAAGAGAACCTCACAGCTAATGTTTGTCTTATCTAAATCCCTTCTTATGGCTTGGTTCTAACCAAAATTTGAACTCCTCCTTACCACAGAAGGAGTCATTCCTACAAATCTCAAGATTAAAGAGATAGATAATCTCTACATCATGATGAGACCAGCTAATCTCATTACTAGACACATGATAGTTTTTATACCAAAACAAAGATTAATCATTTCACAAGCATTGTTTGTTTAAATAGATATTACACTAGTGGAAAATGAGCTTTTTATATCGGTTGTTTTGAACTTTTTACATCAATTATTCAAGCGGTATTGAAGCGTGTGATGTAGAAAATATGACTTTTTACATCAGTTAGGTAGAACCGATGTAAAAAGTCCTACTTTCTACATCGATTCTGCTTGTAACCGATGTAAAAAGTCCTTTCTACATCGATTCTTCCTGTAATCGATGTAGAAAGTCTTACTTTCTACCAAACTTTCTACAGCGGTTCATGCATCAACCGATGTAGAAAGTCATCAACCGATGTAGAAAGTAAGACTTTCTACATCGGTTAATGTCTCAACTAATGTGGAAAATCACATTTTACATCGGTTATAATCTTAATCGATGTAGAAAGTCCAGTTTTTTTAAATGTTCGTTTTATTTAGGCATACTACCATATTATTTATTCACAATACCTGTATATACAAATAGAATGACCAGACAAATAATACAGAAATCACAAAATCTATATATTTAAACTAAATACATCTTTATTTATTATCAAATCTAAGTTTACAATTGAAATAACTCAAAATTACATCAAATGTGTAATTTTAAAAATTTTAAAATAAGGAGGTTCTTGGACAAGTCATCCATGTACCTATTGAAAACAGAGAAAAAAATGTTAAAAATTGTACTAAATATGAAAAAAGTAATAAACATTTTAAAATAAGTTAAAAAAATAAACATGAATAACTAAATTGTATCGTGTAGTAATACTTTCCCATATTCCTTCATGATGATCTTCTCGAATAGCATGTACATAATCAATTTCATTTTCTTCATTGATACTAGATATCCTTTATGATAAGGGACTTTGAAAAATATCAATAGTTGACAGATCATTGGTATCATCACTAGCGATTGTCATCTTTCCTTGAAGAACGATTGACCACCTTTTGTTAGAAGGATCTTAAACATAAAACACTTGTTTTACTTGGTGGGCCATGATAAAAGGGTCATCACTGTAAGCTACTTTTTGAAGGTCAACCAATGTAAATCCCAATGCATCAACTTGCACACCACTGTTACTATCAACCCACCTACATTTGAAACCAAACACTCTAAATTTGGTGTAATCAATCTCCTAAATCTCTTCAATGATTCCAAAGTAAGATATGGAAGCCATTATAGGATTTTTATCTTTGGAACTTACAAAATGCATCAACTCTGCTACCACTATAACCCCACTGTTTTGCATGGTACTTTTATCATCTTGAGACTTTGTGTAAAATGAAAAATGATTGAATATTGTATCCACTCCAACATATGACATCAAAGTTTGGGTCATTTGCTAGCCACTTCAATGTATTAGAGGCACCATCATCCTTCTTAATTGTTTCATGAAACTAGTTTAAGAACGTTTTGTTATGCTCATTCAACAACCATTTCTCATTCATTCAAACATTCTCTTCCCTTATAATGGTTTTGTGAGTAGATAAGTAAGGTTCAACTTCATCAGTATTATTCAAAATATACAAATGTGCTTGAAGGACTTCCGCACGACCCATGTTTTTCACAGTTATGTCTCGTGTATCTTTTCCTCTGTGTATTCCATCATGACAAGATTTAGGAACTCCTATAGGTTCCACCTCTAATAAATACTCTGCACAAAACTCAATTGCCTCTTCTGCAATGTATCTTTCAAGCATAGATTCTCAGGACGATGTGGATTCTTCACATACCCCTTTGCTATTTTCATGTATCGTTCAATTGGATACATCCACCTAAGATAAATTGGACCACATAATTTGATCTCCTTCACTATTTGAACAACCAAGTGAAACATAATGTTAAAAAATGATGGAGGAAAATACATCTCAAATTGGCATAAGACAGTAAAAGCTTCATGTTCCAACTCATCCAATTTTAGAGGGTCAATGACTTTGCTACATATTGAATTAAAAAAGAAACACAACCTACTTATGATGTGTCTAACTTTTTTAGGCAAAATGTTACGAATAACCACTGGAAGTAGTTATTGCGTCAACACATGACAATCATGAGACTTTAACCCAACTAACTTTAAATCTTTCATGGAGACAAGTCTTTTGAAATTTGAAGAATAACTTTGTGGCACTTTAACCCCATGTAGGCAGTCACATAAACTTATTTTCTCTTTTTTTGACAATGTATGATATGCTGAAGGAAAATATGTCCGCTTTCCTACAAACTGTGGCGCTAACTGATGTTGTATACCCATCTGAACCAAATCCAGTTGAGAATTGACACTATCTTTAGTCTTGCCCTGTATATTGAGGAGTGTTCCAATGATGCTATCATACACATTTTTCTCTGCATGCATCACATCAATACAATGTCTAACATCAAGATTGCACCAGTATGGAAGATCAAAAAATATTGATCTTTTCTTCAATAGTCTTGTCTCGGTCACCTTCTTTTGAGTCTTTCCGAAAATAGTTTTGATGTTTTTAACTCGTTCATAAACTTGTTGTCCAGTTCAGGCTTTTGGAGCAACATCATTTTCTGGCAACCCATTAAAAGGTTTTCTTAATCTACGATAAGAGTGATTAGTCTTGAGAAACTTCCAATTACCAAGGTAAACTATCTTCCTTCCATGATGCAGTTGATGGTAACTTGTGTCTTCTTCATATATAGGACATGTTTTGTGCCCCTTAACACTATATCCGTATAAATTTCTATATGCTTGAAAGTCATTAATAGTGCAAAAAAGAATTGCCCGCATCTTGAAATTTTCATTACCATACCCATCAAACACATTCACACCTTCTTCCCATAGATTTCATAAGTCTTCAATCAAAGGAGCAAGATAAACGTCTATATCATTTCCAGGCTGTTGTGGACCTGAAATCATCATAGATAACATGATGTATTTACGTTTCATGCACAATTCTAGAGAAAGGTTGTAAATTGTCAAAAGCACAGGCCATGAACTATGCTTACTACTTAAATTACCAATTAGATTCATTCCATCTGTTGCAAGTCCAAGCCTTAGGTTTCTTGGCTCATTCCAAAAATTCGGATATAGTTGATCAACCATCTTCCATTGCAAACCATCAGCTGGATGACGAAATTTTCCATCAATTTGTCTTTCATCTGCATGCCATCTAAGGTTCCTTGCATCATGTTTACTACAAAACAATTGTTTGAACATTGGAATTATTGGAAGATACCACAACACTTTGGCTAGAGGCCGTTTTATGCTTTCATCGTAACCAGAATCATCATCCTTCAGTTTATAACGTGAAACTTGACATACAGGGCATTCATGTAATCCTTCAAACTCATTTCTGTATAGTATCCAATCATTGGGGCAGGCATGTATTTTCTTATACTCCATACTCATCAGATACAACATTTTTTTCGCCTCACAATTACACTTTGGTAATGTATTATCTTCCAGAAGCATCTTTACCAACAATTCAAGTAATTCTGTGAAACTTTTATCATTCCACCCATTATTTTCCTTGAAATTGAATAATCTTAACACTGCTGATAATCGTGTAAACGTAGTGCATCTCGGATACAAAGGTTTCTCCAAATCAGTAGACAAGTTACCATACATATTTGCCCGCTCAAACAACACATGCCCCATATCACGAATCATATCCTCTACCTGATCTTCCATATCTATATCAACCTCCACCGTCTGTGACATACTTGGCATGCCTAATAATTCACCATGCCACGTCCATCTTGTATAACTTTTGCAGAATTCATCATAAAGAACATGCTCTCTAATTTTATCAACAGTCAACCGTCTCTCATTTAGACAATTAACACAAGGATAGTAAAATTGTCCATTACTTTGAGGTACATTTGTTTTCACAAAATTCAAAAACTCTTCGACCCCATTCTTGTACTCATCACTGTCGCAACCATAATTTCGACGAGATGACGAACTCGCTAAAATTTAAAAATAGAATTTTATTTGATAATGTGGAGCTGTCACCAAATTTTTTATTTAAGGGGAAAAATATTTGGAAAAAACCCTAACTCGAAGAAGAGATTCGAAGTTCGGGAGTCGGTTACGAGTGGGGAAGGTGTTAGGCACCTCACCACCTGTTCCGAAGAACAGTACCCTTAAAGTGAGTGTGTGATTTTTGAAAATTGTTTAATCCCTTAATTAATGTGAAAATAAACAACTTGATGGAGATTATCCTGACAAGACTTGATCCTGCTCCTACGTATTCCCTAGTGCAATGGGAAACTCAAGGCTTACGTAGTTCTGGTTTGAAGGCTTGACCTTCGGAAGTACTTAGAAGGAATAGGATAATTTTTTAAATAATTGTATTGTTTAAGAGGAAAGTTTAGTCCACTTATGCACAAGGTCCGAGGCAACTAGGGCTGCACTGGGGACTGTATGAACCTCTAAATATCGAACAGCAGTGAAAACTACTAGTTTCCCATTTAGAGTTCATCGTGTGAGACTATTGATTCCCAAAATATTTTGAAAAGAGTTTTATTCTTTTAGGAGCAACCTTTAGTCCCCTCATGCACAAGGTCCAAGGCAACTAGGGCTGCACTGGGGCCTATATGAACCTCTAAATATCGAACAGCAGCGAGAACCGCTAGTTTCCCATTTAGAATTCATCGCGTGAGACTATTGATTCCCAAGATATTTTGAAAAGAGTTTTATTTATTATATTTTTTAGGAGGAAGCTTTAGTCCACTCCAACACAAGGTTCGAGGCAACTAGGGCTACACTGGGACCTATATGAACCTCTAAATATCGAACAACAGTGAAAACTGTCAGTTTCCTATTTAGAGTTCATCGCAATGGACTATTGATTCCCAAAATATTTTGGAAAAAGTTTTATTTTTTAGGAGGAACCTTTAGTCCACTCATGCATAAGGTCCAAGGAAATAGGGCTGCATTGGGACCTATATGAACCTCTAAATATCGAATAGCAATGAAAACTGCCAGTTTCTCATTTAGAGTTCATTGCGTGAGACTATTGATTCCCAAAACATTTTGAAAAGATTTTTATTTTTTAGGAGGAACCTTTAGTCCACTCATGCACAAGGTCCGAGCCAACTAGGGCTGCACTGGGGCCTATATGAACCTCTCAATATCGAACAACAGTGAAAACTGCCAGTTTCTCATTTAGAGTTCATCGCGTGAGACTATTGATTCCCAAAACATTTTGAAAAGAGTTTTATTTTTTAGGAGGAACCTTTAGTCCACTCATGCATAAAGGTCCGAGGTAACTAGGGCTGCACTGGGGCCTATATGAACTTCTAAATATCGAACAATAGTGAAAACCGCCAGTTTCCCAGAGTTCATCGCGTGAGACTATTGATTCCCAAAACATTTTGAAAAGAAGACAATAACGCTAAGAAAAATGGATTGGGATTGATTCTAGAGCGAAGGAAAATACAGGGGTTAAATCGGAATAATAAAGAATATAAGGATTAAATTGAAATAATGGGAAGTCTAGGGGTTAAGTTAGAATAATGAAAAATACAGGGGACTTAATTGGAATTTTGAGAAATACAGGGGGCCGAAGTGGGATTTTGAGAAACACAGGGGCCTAATTTGAGACATGCAGGTGCTTAGTTGGGATTTTGAGAAATGTTCTTTTCCAAATGACCTAATTGGGATTTTGAGAAACACAGGGGCCTAATTGGGATTTTGAGAAATGTTCTTCTCCAAATGAAACAAAAGTGTTGCACCTGGGGTTCGAAGCGGAGGCAGTGGAGTCACAAGCCAGGCCCTTAACCATTAGAACCATTCAAACTTATGAGGACTTGTATTCCATGGGTTTTATATGTCTATACAGGACAAGGCTATTTACTTATTCCTAATAGGCCTTAGTGACGGGTCTCGTACTCATTTGAATTTACCCTTTTGTGTGCTTTTGCTGATGGCTTACGTGCCCAATGTCAAGGCACTGACTAATTGTTTCAACCCAATGGAAACCTTATTCGGGAACACTACCTTTATGCTGTGGTGATCACTCACGACATGCAATAAGGCCGACTAATTTTATGAATACAAAAATGGCATTAACCTCCAATTTGGGATCGACCTGATTTCTCTTGGGAAATGATCAATTTGTGTCTTTTGCTCTACAAGTCCTGGAATGTCGTATACAGCCATATCCGAGTATCACGAAGCTGTGTCGGCTATCACTCAATCATGCACGTACCCAATGCTCCTTTGGGCAATACCATGCGGACCCAACTGGCCCTTTTTAATATGTGCATGGTTAGTTTTGATGTAGAAGGTGGAGGTCTAGGGACATAAGTATTCAAAGACCCTGAACCTAGTTGAATCATTATTGCTCATAGCTATATCCTCTGGGTCTCTCAATGCAGTGGGTAAACTGAAGACCTCATTCGTTGCTTGCATGAGGTACGTTAAGATTTGATTTTCTCTGGCCCTGCTAATTGCATGCATGGGAATAGCCCCCAATCCAGCAGTGCTCGTGTCCACACCACCACCTGGTGCAAGCGCGAATTAGGCACGCTCACGTAATATCCTACATAGCAATTCGAGTTATTTCTGTGTCCTGATTCCACAATGCCCTTAACCAGGTATGCGTGGGAGCTATGATTTGCTCATAAAGGTCAAGTAGGCTACAAGGGAGTCTTATAGTGGGATGATCTTGTCCAGGGGGCCCTAGTTTTATGACTTCCTTCTCTGAGCGACGTCGGTGGCTGGGAACTCATCCTAATTTATCCAATTCGTTGGAGCAGCATGAATTATCGTCGATTAGCTCTTCAGCGCCCGTTCCTTCATGGCAAGCCCAAGCGTTTTGTGGCCAGGGAGATGCTCGGATTCTTATGGCATGCACATGGAGCATCAGATGTTCCATAATTACAGGGCTTGTTCGTACTTCCCTTTAGCACGTTGTTACATTTTTGAACAACCATATTCTTTCGAAGACTTGACCTCTTGCTTTCAGCTAATGGGCCTCATGGTTATTTTAATGGTCTTCGCCTTATCCATGCAATCCCTCCTTCGTCGGATACCCATGCAGCGAGGGTCCATTACTGCCTAAGGTTCTGGTTAAGGTGAGCGGCGCTTTGGGCCCTTTGCTCGACCAACGTGCATATCCAGCACTCTCTTTAGGGCAGTACCATCCGATTCCAGTTTGCCTTTTGAATACTGGCATGTACAAATCAGAGGCCTAGAAACTTAACTATTCGAGGATCCCGAACCCAGTTGATCATTGTCCCCCATAGCTACGTCCTCTGGATCTCATGCAGTAGGCAGGCTAAAGGTTACTTGTATAAGGCATGTTAAAAACTTGAGTTCCTCAGGCCTTGTGGATTGCGTGCATGGGGGAGGACCTTGGCTTGGCATTATTCGAGATCGCACCACCACCTGGTGCGGGAGCCAGCTGATAATCATTACTACATATAGGAGCCATGGCGTGCCCACATGGGCCAAGTGAATCGAAGGAGGTCTTATAACAGAGCGATCCTGTGTGTAACTAAGAACCAAAGCTAGGGAGGCTATGAACCGATCACATGGAAGGCTGCTCCTCCTATCCTCTTTATTGGAGGGAGTCACCAAAGCTACACTGATCCGCCCTACGCCAGCAGCTTTCAACAGTGAACACTTTGTTGTTGAATTCTATTGAAGGCGGAAAGAACTGATCGAGAGGCATACTCTTCCCTCTGCCTTTGGCTCATCATCATACTGATCCTGAAAGCATGTAGCTAGCCTGGGGATTTGGCGCTTCTACGTAGTTCAAGATTACCAAGGGGTCAACGGGATTTTGTTTGCATAACTCCACTGATCACTAAGAATCAGACCCTGTGAATAGGCATCGAGTATCTTCTCTCGGCTTCTCTCCGCGACCGCGAGCTTGTTAATCAGCTCGATCAAAGCCACTCAAATTTGACTCTAATGGACCCGCACCTCAATGGTCGATGTTAGGCTATTCCCTTATTTCTATCAGAATCTACACAGTCCAGGCACAGGTGGTGTGGGAACTCGAAGATAAAGATGCCTCATGATCATGACTAAATGACAATTCGTGACGTGAGATATTACCTAACACAGTCTTTTTCGAGCCCGATAGTAGATCTATAATTGGCCTCTCTTCGCACTTGAATCAAACATTTAAGCATCTAATTGTATCAATTTTAATCCGATTGCAGATTCATCCTAAAATGGGATTCTCATCCAGATCCGTTTCCGCATCGATTCGCATCTCTCCAAACACATTTACCATATAATTCTAGATCTAAACTATATTATTCTATTCGATACTCAATTACAGCATTCTCGATTCAGCCTATATCATTCAAAATAATTATCCTCGATTCGGAAGCATTGGAGAAGAATATAACTAACCTGTGTAGTTTGAATGGAGCTTCTGCATCAGTATTCTATGCTCGAATCGTCGAAGTTTGTAGCACTCTCCTTTCTAACTTGCGCTTGGAATCCTTACAGATGCGTATTTGCAAGCTGAAGCCGAAGGTTTTCTAGAAATTTGTAGAGAAAACAGGGGATTTTTTTTGCTTTCGTCGCTCTTCGATTCTCCTTCTTCAACAATGTGTCCCTAAAAAAAAAAGAACTCCCGCTTTCACCCTTTATATATGCAGTTTAGCATGTAGAAACTAGCACTACTCTGCGTGCTAGTTACCTTGCCGACCCCTCTAAGTTTTTATGTAATTTCCTTATTTATTTTATTATTTTATTTATTTTTTATTATATATTTTTTTCTTTTTCTTTTTCTTTCTTCTTTTCTATTTTCACTTTTGTTTTTGTTTTCATTATCCTTGTTATTTTTATTTTTTTTATTTACTTATTTTTTATTATTTATTTACTTTATATATATACTTCCATTATTATTATTATTTAATATTATATTATTATTATTATTATTTCTTTTTTATTTCTGATTTAGTTTTTATATCCTATTCGCTATTTATTTTTCTTTGATTTTTGTGATTTTTATTTGTTTATTTTTCTATTTTTTCCAACCTTTCTTTTTATTTATTTTTTATTTTTTTGTTTTCTGTTTAATTATTCTCCTGTTTATTTATTTTTCTGCTTTCTGCTTATCTTTTGTTTATTAATATTTAAATTACAGTTTATTCACTAATTAATTTTAAACAAGAGCCTCAAACATAATGGAGTGTTCACAATCACTCGTTCGGTTAGCATTTATCTATGATCCATACTATACAGGAATCATAGACACATGATTTAGGATACCCATTAACCTTGTCACTCATAATTGGTAATTTATTATTTTTCTCACTATTAGTAAGACTTATCCCATTGGAGAAAATTTTTTTTATTCATTGATTAACAGACTTCTTAAATCTTCAATATGATACTTGGTGAAATTTCGGCAGTAATTCGCATCAGTCTCCAAGTACATAACTTGACTATGGTTTCATTTAGCATAATCAAACATGTACCCAGAGACAATTCAAAATGAACTAAACCAAAATTTCATCAAGTACAATTTACAAGATTTAAGAATACATTGTTAACCACTGAATAAAAAACTTTAGTCCCAAATTGTCCAACTTGGACAATTCAAGATTGAATATAATGAATGATTTACTTATTCAGTAATATACTCATTGTATTCAAAATCGAACGGAAAACTAAAGGTATGCTCATATTTTAACTCAAGAAAAGAAACAAACTTAACTTATAAAGATCAACATGCAATTTACACATATAATTATGGTAATTATCATTTTAGTAATAAAAAATAAATCGTGATCAAAGTGCAAGTAACCTATCTCATATCATTTTAGTAATAAAAATAAGTGGTGAAGAGGCTATATTTAAAACCTATCTCATTTTATCTTCAAAACCAGGTTCATACCAAATCAATACTAACATACACATCACCTAACAAAGCAAAGGTGCAAAGGCTTTTTTGTTCATGTTAAGACAATCAAACTCTCACATATGAAATGGCAAAGCAGAGGTGCAAAGAAAATACCTCACAATCAACACACAAATGATAGAGTGGCGGGGGAGCTGTAGCAGAGCGGTGGTCGAGCGAAGGCACAACGGTCACCAAAGATAAAGCTTGCAAATCATATAATACAACCAATATTAACGTAAATTTCAACTATAATAACAAGAAATCAATAAATAACAACGACAGAGGTTGCTCCTACATTAGGATGCGCGATGACGATGATTTCAAGCGGAGGGGAGTGCAACGGCAACGACAACGACAAACAGCAGCGACGGCGGCAATGGCTGAGACGTAAACAAGAAGAGAGAGCAATGGCCAAGACGAGAAATGAGAGATTTACAAAATGAGGTTGAAGATGACTAGGGTCGAAAATAAAGGGAAAGGGAACAACATTCTACATTGGTTGTTTCTCAGAACCGATGTAGAAACGACTTACTACATCAGTTAAACGAATAATCGATGTAGAATCTTTGTCAATTTATTTACAAAAATGTCATCGTCAACTTTTTACATTAGTTCCCGAATAACCAATGTAAAATTTTGTTATAAAAAACCTACTTTCTATATCGGTTCCCCAAACAACCGATGTGGAAAGTACTTTTTACATTGATTGTTTCGAGAACCAATATATAAAATTTTAAATTTATTTATAAAAATGTCATCGCATTTTTATTTACATCAGTTCATAAATAATCAATGTAAATTCTTATTATAAAATACTATTTTTTTATTGGTGTCAGGAGAATATCATAATTCTCCTTAGTGGTGGTCACTCAATCAATGGTATGACATTATCTTGAATTGTAATCTAATTCTTTTAAAAAAAGAATACAGAAAAATATCAAAACCGATGTGAAAGAATTCTTAATATACCCAAAGCAAAAATTATCAATACACTTCAAGTTATTACAACTTTTACATATTTCAATTTAAATTTGAGAAGATCTAATCATGGATTTTATTATTAGTTTGTTATCCTTCAATAATTTTAGTATTATTATGGTTGTGGTTACTAAAATTTTTAAATATGATGATTTTACCTCCATTAAAGCTTGATTATTCTAACAAGTAAGTTGCAAAATTGATTCCAAAAACTATTGTTAAGGAACATGAATTTTCAAAATCAACTATATTTTACAAAGATAAGGTTTTCATAAACTAATTTTGATAACTTATTAAAATTTTATGGTACAATTCTAACTATGAATACATTCTATTATCTTTAGTCTAAAGGACGATTTGAGAATGTTAACAATTATTTATAAATATATCTTGACAACTTTAAAGAAAAATCAAATTATTTTCATAAGCTAAATATTAGTATAATAACTCCTAATGCAACACAAACATGAATACTTTTAAGATAATTTATGATTGAACTCTTCATTTTTTTTAAATATGTTCATAATGATATAAATCATCCTTTATTACAAGAATTGTCATAATAGAGTGATTCAACTCTCTCACATTGAAAGTTTAATTTAATGAAAAGTTCAAGCAACTATGAAAACAAAATTCAAATACTTTCTTATTTTTGTCACAATTAATTGTATGATTTGAATAATAAAAGCTTTTTTAGGAATTACAGGATGGTTATGAAAATTAGGATGTTACACTTTAGTCGTGAAGCCAAGGCAGCAAAGACAATAATAAAGAAGCAAAAGAAATGGGCTCTCTTACAAGCAATTGCACTGTCTTAGTAGTCTGTAACAAGGGCATATTATAAAATTAAAAACACACCTTTTCCGGATCGTATCGTTACAATGTTAGCCTTTTTCATATATGGATTATATTATAGTCACTTTAATATAATCCATATATTTTCTAAATAGTAAAACATCAATGAAATATTAAAAGGCTAACATCAAGTATCCCTCACATTACAAAAATTAGAAGAAACGACTTTAATATTCATAAACATATTTGATTCCTATACAGTATCATCAATCGATTTGAACCTTAGTATTATCAAATTAATCAAATTGATCCTTATCGACTATCGTTATGGACCAAATTGATAAACTAACTAATTGAACCAAATTGACTGAAAGTATTCAAAGACAAATACTAAATTGCTTTCCTATAATGTCAATGAGCCTAATGTCGAATAATTATCAATTTATTGTGTAATAATATCAAGGAATAAATATACTAATAATGTTAATTTCGTGAGCTAAATTGATGTTTCACTCATTTCAAGAAAGGAAGAAATATCTCTTCCACCTATCCAAACCCAAGCAATGGGAGAAACACATACAAATCTAACAATCTTATACAGTGTGGGAACTAACCATCTCGAGCATAAATTTGTTATTCATTCATACAAAAATAGTTAACGACCAAAAATATTTGAAAAGTAAAAAGATTAATATATCATTTTTTCCATCAGTTTTTCATACAATATAAAGTGTTAAATATATTTTTATTTTTTAAAATTTTTAAATTTTGATTTTAGACCTTTATTTTTAAAATGTTTATTTTATTCTTTCAATTTTTTAAAATATATTGATTTTAATTCCTAAAGTAACTCATGTTTAATATATTTTAATTTCTAAAACTAGTTTACTTTAAAAAAAAAAACCAAAACCAAACATTTCAAGAATAAAAGACTAAAATTAAAATTTTAAAATTTTAAAAATTAAAAATATATTTAACCTTAATATAAATGATCAAATATGTAGACTAACCAAATATTATGATAAAGATCATTAAGGTCTAAGAACGGCAGAATAAATCCACCCAATAATCATAGCAAAAGGCAACTCCTAAACTTGAATTAGTACGACAATCACAAATGGTTTTAAAGTGCGAGATTTTGAGATGCCAATAAGTAAATCCCAAACACCCCACCCCATACCTAAAGTTTCTTCTTTTTTAATTTTGTTCAATGACCTTCGAAATATAAATTGCCACATGTTGCACGTCCGGAAAACCTAAATCAAAATCCATTTAGCAGATAGAAACATCAGGGGAGCATGGAATCTTATTCAAGGTAGATTTTATTTACAAAGTTGATCCAACACTAAGTATAACTCGATTATTTTGATAAGCTACTCCGTATGGAATAGCATGGAACTGTATCTAACTAAAGATATCGGTTTCTAACCAAAGCTGTCACTAGAAGTAGTGCACAAGTACATAATTGAATATCTTGAAAAACCTTACCTTATATTTGAATATACTAATTTAGAATTTCTAAATTTTATATATTTAAATAATAATAGAAAGAATTTTAAAAATATTATAGACTTTTATTTATAATTTTTATGTTAAATAAAATAAAATAAATTATTCTTTTTAGATTTTTTTTTTAAATTATTATTTATAAATTTTTTTATACTTCATTTACCCTTCAATAATTACTTATTTTTATTTCAAAATTACTAAAATTTTAAAATTTTCCACCCAAACACAGAATTAATGATTTAAACACATTAGATTTTCAAAACATTTCATAGTGGTCACTTTTAAGTTTTTATCAAGTGAAATCGCAATGCTTTGCTTCTTCCCCCACTTGCGCCAATGACACTAGACCTTAGAAACGACAGGTTTCCTATTAGGAGACAAACACCCCACATCTATTCACTCAAATGCAATACTTGAAAATATGAAATTGTTTAATATTGGCTAAAACAGCTACAGCAATTGTTGCTTTATTCTTGCTTCAAATTCTTCAGTTTCCAGCTTTCTTTAAAATAAGTACACTTGAGGCCCAGCTGGTAAGGTGAAGTAGATGGTTTTCAAGTTTCAATGCTTCTGCAATATATATAGAGCAATCAACATCTCAGATATCGGCTTTTGAAAGTCCTAGTCTTGGCCCATAATTATTTCTGTTTGGAAGCCAAGTATAGTAGTAACAGGACATCAGAAAGCATCTTTCCATGCCAATTTGCTTGAGAAATTTCTTAATAAAAATATTAAAATAGCTATAATTCATAAGAACCCCGGCAGAGTGGCATACACTGAAATGCATCAATTTTAACAAAGATCAGATCTGCTTCGAAAGTCACCAACTTTAGTAACATTTAAGCACCTTTCAACTTCATAATTAAAATGATTCTCTGACAAATAATGATGATCCTTGGAAAACCATACAAGTACTGTTGTAAACTGATTAACTCAATTACATAAAGGGTAAAGAATGACTGTCACCTATTCACTCAAATGCTGCCATAATGGCATTCCAGAAAGAAATCGTAGCGATGAAGAACATGAAATGGGTATACTGTTAGATGACCACTGCTGCATATCAAGGAATGACCTACAAGAGGAAATAACTAGGAAGCTTTACAAAAGACATTCCTCAAGAGGAGCAGATTTTTAGAATTAGCATGATCAAATTATATAGCAAGAGAATGTTGAACAGCTTTCTTTAGAATCTGGATTCTGGAAAGTTTTATCATAGTTGGTACCATATTACAACCAGGTTTAACTATTCAAAAGGAACTCCAAAAAACGCACACAGAATGCCACTCTTGTCATGTCTCTCCAGTTGGCTTGGAACTACAATAACCAGCACGAATGTCCGATACTGAAAAAATTTTAACGAGAAATCTTCACCATTCCTCATTAATAGCACTGATATAAAGATAAATGCAGAATAACGTTCTTTTGGAGGGTTAGTTAGGAGTGCATTACCTGCCATTAAGATAGGAGAGGAGAAAAGGTGGGATAATAGAGGATTGAACCCCGGACAGCATCATATTACAACACCTCAGTTTAAAAAAATGGGACTGAAACCAGTTAAGCTACAAGCTCATTGGCTCGAAAATAACGTTTTCTAGCATAAATGCAGATACATAGAAAAATGACAGATAAACCAACTGCTAATAGCCTCCAGTTCCAGTAAAATATGTTGTTAGAGATAATGAAATATACATCATTCGGCACATGCCCCTAAATACTTCTGTGATGGATTCCTTCTTGACAGACATATTTGCCTTGAAGGTTAGAAACTATCATAGGCTCCTCGAAGGTTAAACACGACTCTTCTTAGTTTTTCTCCATAAAAAAGTGATAATATAAAAGAAAGACTGTATGTAATAAAGGAAAATGCACATATTAGAACTTTAGCAATTAGCAGCAACAAACAACCATCATAGTAAATGACTTACTCGTAGGGCTCAATCGTTAACATAATAGAAAAAAGTAATATTGCAAAAATCAACTAATACCAAAAAATTTACTTACTCTCAAGCGATTAGGTGGGTAGTAAGGACTTCAGATGCAACAATAAATAGAGTAAATAACTCACGGCAATGCATGCAACTGGTTTGGTAGACTTTTCTGTGACAGAAAGCAACCAGAGTTTATTTTGATCACTTATATTTTCCAATCTGCAGGCAAATCCACCATGTAACAGTAAATTCCTAAAACAGGTTACATACAAGCCTTGCAATACAAATGAAATAGAAACGACTCTGCATTCGAGAATAATTCATCAATTGCAAAGTGGGTATCTTTGTTAAAAACCTAAATAAATAACCCTACAACAAGACGATAGCAGCAGCCAGTGGAAGAAACCAAAGTTACCAGTGAACAAAAACAATAGAGAAGTAATTCCTCTGGTTAGTCCTTCAGATTATATAGGTCAAATATTTTAATGTCTGAGATTTTCCTTTTTTAGTATAAAACACTAGCGATAAATAAAGTAAAATAGAACTAAAAATAAATAACATTTTCAAAAGATATAAGCTAAGATATCTCATTCATACAATGTCAGGACCCATACAATGTCAGGATCGACTCGAGAGTTTATTTTAAAAAATAAACTAACATTAAAATTTTAAAAAGGGAAATGAAACCTTCAGATTTGTTGACTAATCTTCACCCTCTTGGAAGAACCAAAAACCCTCCCAATGGAATCAACGATCCTCCGCTGAGATTCAAGAATCATCTGAATCCGCTTCTTCTCCATTTCCAACCTGCACCTCTCCGTCTCCTTCATCATCTCCATCTTCAAATTCTCCATCCCAATAAACCTCTCAGCAAAAGCCCTCATCTCCGCCGTCAACCCTAACACATCATCCTCATCACCATCATCATCACCACCATCACCACCATCATCACCATCATCGTCAGAACCATCATCATAAACACGCTCCCTCGAAAACCCTCTATCCCTGGTTCTCACAGGTCTCTGGTTAAGAATATAATTAATACTCCTTGATTTAATATAATTCTCCCTCTCATCATCATCATCGTTGTTGTCGTTGTAGTCCTGATTGGGGTCGTTTAAGTCATCATCGCTGTTGTTGTCGTTTAGAGGGGCCAAGGCTGAGATAGGTAGGGGGCCGCGTTCGAGTTCGTCCATTAGGGCGGAGTATTGCCACGCGCTGGTGCGGGCGGTGGGGGTGAGGCCGAGGCGGTGTTTTTTCTCTGCGCGATGGCGCTGGCGGAGTTTCTCCATCTTGTGGCGGCACTGGAGGGCGGATTTGGAGGGGTGGTTGAGATCGTATCCGCAGCGGGCAGCGACGACGACGGCGACCTCTTCCCACTGGCTCTGGCGGAGAGGACCGCGCTTGAGGGAGTACCATTTCTCTTGGTAGGCTCTGATGAGGTGGACGGTTTCTTGGTGGGTCCAGGGAATGGGTTGAGGTTTCTTCGCGGGCGATGCGGCGTCGTTTTGGGGTGAGGAGGCCATTGAGAGTTCGATGATGAATGATGAAGGGGATTAGGAGGGTGGGAGTTGTATGTTTTGTTTATTGTTGGAAATTGATATGTGGTTTTATGTTATGGGATTGGTTGACATTTGGTGGCGGTGGTTGGTGTGGTGGCGGTCAGTGTATCGGTGGTGTGCTGTGGAGATGGTGGATAGTGACAGCATACTCAGAAGGGAACATGGTGGGGGCACTGTAAATGCGCCAGCCTGTAACTCTTGTACAAATGGTATTTAGTTACGTTTAAAATTTAATCAAAATATATTTAAGTTTTCATTTAATCATAAGTTATTATATTATTAAAATAATTAGTTTTTATAATAAATATTTTAAATTTCTTTTATTTCATTAATCATTATTTATATGAAAGTTTGAAGATAAAATCAAATGAAGTGGGTTATCAACAATTTACCATGATATGTGGTTTTATGCATTTAAGATTTTACTTATTTAAAATAAATTTATTAAACAATAAAAGGTTATGTAAAAATTTATGTAGACTTAAATAAATTTTAAGGTGAGACATTTTTTATAAAAAATAATTTTTATTTAAATTTATTGTTACGAGGGTTTTAATATATAAGTTTACATACTAAACTATCATATTTATTTTAATTAACAATTTATTTTTATCAATAAAGTTAATTTATTTAAAAAATTTTAGATATTATCAATTTTGTGTTTTTTTATTTTAAAATTTATTTTTATACTAAAATAATTTGATCAAATATAAAATAGAGAATTTATAAACTATCGTAATACATAAAAATAGATAATGATAATCATTATTTTATTAAAAAAAATTTAAAAAAGAAGTTAAACATTAAAGATATTAATAATGATACTCCTCCATTTGTGTCCGTCTTTATCTTGGTATAGTAATAGTATGAGATTATTTATATTTTTGTTTGCTAATTATATTTATGTAAGATAAATGTGTGGTAAGGTTAATGAGAGCGACAATAACTTTTGGTGATATGAATTAAATTGATCTTTTTTTGAATTGATTCATTTAAATCATCAATCAAAGTTATATTTAATAAGATATATTCAAGCTACAAAACTTATAAGTTTTTAAAACAAAATGAAATAAAGAAACACAAATTAGGCTAAAGAATAAAAAAAACATTAAGTAAAATATGAGATGTGAATTTGAGATAAACTAGTTAAAATTAGGATTTTAACAACATGTAAATCAAATATGGAAAAAATAAAAAAATAAAAAAATGAGAGAGTAATAAGTTTAATATAAAATTATTACAAGAATGTGAAAAATTATTGACAAACAATAATTCTTTTCAAGAATATTAAGAGAAATAAAAACTCTATAACATCCTTAATTTCACCATTTTTACCTTCCATTAATTATCCAACAACAAGATAAAATTTTTAAAATTAATATAAGAATAATTAAAAGCTAATCCTAACGTGAATGTGAGCACCATGTTAAGTAAAAGAGATCATTTAAAAGATTCTCTACAAGAAATGAGAGATCCTATGATGAGAAATAGGACCAAACATACAAAATAAGCACTTCAAGATCTCATAAAGGAAATTCAAGAAAAAAACTACGTGAATCCAAACTCAAACATGAGTTAATTTATGTAGTCATATTATTGAAAATATTAAATGATAAGGTTGATGATTTGTAATTGATTTGTTATAGATTGCATTAGAATTTGATATTTATTTATAAGTTATTTGTTTTAAATTATTTGCAAATTAAATTAAAATTCTAGATTGATTTTCAATTTAATTAGGATTTCATATTTGTTTTTTTTATTAGATTTTCTCTATATTTAGATCAATTAGATTATCTATATAATAGGAATTAGGAATTCAGTTAAGAGACAAATTTTAATGAATAATAATATTTTTCTTTGAGAACTTTCATCCCTGTGTAACTTGATTCCTTTGGTTCTTAAGTAAAGAATGACCCTTGATAATGTTGGTTTTTACGGCAAGTCGCTGTAAGGGTCACATTCCTCGTAATAACTTCGGTGCTTTCCAACATGTCGCGATTTTTGCCGGATTCTTTTATCTTATCATATCTTGATTCTCAAGATGTTTCAATTATCATTTCCATATTTCGATTCATTTACATAGAGTGAATCATATCAACTCCTTTGCATAAAAATGACTAGTATAATTTTTAAAAAAAATATTATTTTTAATCCAAAAACAAATTTAAAATATGTCTATTATATGACTTTTCATTAAAAGTCTACCAGATGGGTGGAATTGTAAAAATACAAAAAGGTAGAATTATATGTTTTCCTTTTAAACAAAATTGATTAAAATATTTTCATTAAAAGTCTAATAAATGGGTGAAATTGTAAAAATATAAGGTAGAATTATATGTTTTTCTTTTAGACAAAATTGATGAAAATAATTTTTATGTTTTTTATAATTTTAATGATAAAACTAATAATTTAGAAAAAGTGTATTTGATAACTAAGGATATTAGGAATAAAATAAGGAAAACTATAAATTGATCCTTTAAACAAAGTTGGTTAGAGTAATTTTAGAAATCTTTTTGTGATTTTTAATTAGAAAAACCAAAAGTTTAAACAGTACCCAGATGGGAGAAATCTTTCAAAGAAACTTCTTATTTTAGATAAACACATTTAGTCTCTTCTCTCTCATTTGCATGATGCAAATAACCGTCTATACCAACCATCATTTTTTTCAAGCTCCAAAAATATCAGAAAACTTCATCTTTTTTTGTGATTTCTTATTAAATTTTAGCTTATTTCTTTATCTAGGTTGGTTTTTCTCTTCTTTTCTTCATAGATTTCTCCATTTTTCTTTATATTGTAACATGAACAATACCCATGAGCTACTCATTGTGTTTTGATTATTTTTTTATTTTCTTTTGATTTCTAATTATTATATACTAAATGTTTATACCTTTAAGGACCTAAGAACCAAATTTGGAAGAGAAAATTTGGTTAAAACCCTCTCTTGGAGTGTAGGAAAGCCACAATTCAATGGAGAGATAAGGGGAGAATAATTCCATCTCTTGAATATGGAATAAATAAAGCTAAGGAAAATTCTTCCTAACAATTTATTTTATTGTTTAGTGTTTTGGTTGTTGGTTGAACTTTAATTTATTGATGGTTTTATGATTATTGGTGTTGTGCAGAAATTTGTGAACTCTATTGAATGTTATTGAGGATGTTAATTATGTTAAATTGGTTGAGAATGGTGGAATTATGTATAGGAATTGAATTCTTGGTGATAACTTCTTTAGAAGTTATTAATTTTAGTTGTTTTTCATCTTAATTTAGGTATAATTAGCTTGTATTTTATCACTCTTGTATTTAATTATTCACTTTTATTTGAGTAATTTGAATTCCTAAAACTTAGTAATTTTTTGCTAATTTTCTTTTATTTTTATGTTTGATGCAAGAAATGCAATATTGAGAATCACATGACAACATGGCTAATCCATGCCACAACGTCGGAAGCAAAGAGGAGCAAATATCGTGGATAGCATGGGAAAAAAATGTACATGTTTCATATTGACATTCACACAACAACACGTTCCACTGAGAGCATCTTGAATTATTAATTGTTATGCCACAACATGGGTTAAAAAGCTATAGCGTGGGCTCAATTTTTGACCTAATTTACCCTATAAATATAGGTGTAAAATACGAAATTAGGAGTTCAATTTTTTCTAGAAACATTTTCCCAAGATAAATTGGAGAGCAAAATCATCATCATCCTAGGAGACTCAAAGATAAGGTTGAGATGTTGCAAGCTTGGAAGAAATTCCACTGGAGCTTCTTCTTCTTGTCATAGAGACACCATTTCTGGATCGCATGTACTTTTTTATGTCTTCCATTTCTAAAGTCATGATGTTATTTTTTAATCATGTCTTAATTTTATTTTGTTATAATGTAGATGAATCTTAATTATAGGATGTTTCCACGTTGTGTGTGAATGTTTATGATTTTCTTTCCTATGAGCGTATGTTATATTGAATTTCATGATTCCTAATTTGTTTCATAAACAATTTGAGATAATTTAGGAATTGAAGGTGTTTGAGAAAATAAATATAATAGATGACTTCCACCTTATTGCTAAGCTTAATGCATTAGGATGATACAAGTACATGTACTCCCTTGGTCCATACAATCCCAACTTGATTTTACAATTCTTGTGCAACGCCAAAGAAACCACTATCTAGTTTAATGGTGATTTAAATGGAAAAAATACTTACAAGTCAAGGGCAAGGAAAGAATATGGTGATATCCATCATGGCACTAGTGTAAGCTACCTAGTGCAAAAACCAAGGTGCATCCTACAGAGATGATTTAGGAAGACACTATTATCTTATCCCAGGAAGTCAATTGGATTATCTATGGGATAAAGGCCTTCTAAATATGAAGGAATCAGTATGGTTATGGAAGATTGGATTTTTCATAACTTAATGCTACACATCATCACACCCCATAAACGATCCAAGGACTGAATGTCCAATATGGACAGGTTTTGCATATATCACTTCCTCACAGGAGATGCATGAATCTTTAAAAGATTACGTTGGAACATCTTCTACTATGTTTTCATGATAGGAAAAAGATCCCTTATGGCATGCTCTTCACAAATCTATTTGGCTTGCATGGGATAAGCACATTTGGACATGAAGAATTTCCTATCAGTCATAAGATCACTGTGAGCAACATCTACTAGATGTTGATTCATCTTTTTCATCCCTTACTAGAAGTCAAAAGGGAGATTGGCACCTAGGTCCAACGACGAAGCTCATGCCAATGGTCTAGGGTTTCTATTATTGAACTTGGAGGTGTTAGGAATCAATTATGTACCCCTATTAAGACTCCACCTTCTCCCAAGAGAAAGATGGGTGACCTTATTTGAGGGTATGCTTAGAAGAAGCAATGGGTAGAACATGTGCCCTCCTCTCTACCCTCCAAAAGGTGAAAGATATCTAGAGGGCCTAAGTAAAACCCTTAGAGGAAAATAGAAGAGAAAGGTCAAGATGACCCAGGCTTGATCTTTTATCTACGATCACTAAAGGAGAAGCTTCTAGAAAGATTTCCTTTCGGTAAGAAACTTCAAGGAACTCAACTCAAGATCTTTTTTTCCCTTTTCTCTAACCAACAAACAAATGGCCCTAATCTCTCTCTCATTCTCTATGGACTAGGTCGTCATCTTCTCAACACTTTTTGCCTCCTTATCATCTAAATTTTGTGGAATTCTAACAAACATTGGCAAGGATTATCAAGATAAAGAAAAAACTTTCCCAAATCTCTAACGAACCTAGATATAATTATTTATTTAAGGAACAAGGTCGTTTGTAGCACCTTGACAATGACGAAAAGGCAAGTCATCTAGAGGATTTGTATTAACAATGCAATGGATATATTTTATGACATGTATTTTGATACATTCATAATGAGGATTGTTCTAGTTGTAAGAAAGTAGACTCTCCTCTTTGGGATGAACAACAACAACACCTGTCTTCTCCACAAACTCTTGCATCTCCTTCACCCTCATTTGGCTCTCTATAAATGACACTTTCACTATCTCCAATAAGGTATGTACTTGTATAACCACTATCTCTTGTAGATTTATTGATGTAGAAAATAAGGTTGTCTAGACAATGTTTCAAAGCTTGGTATCTTCCCTTAAGATGAAGCAATTTCACCCCTATCAACATTTTTATGAACCTTTCTGGTTCAATCTTCCTAAGGTTGAAATCCTTATTATTCAACCATTATTTACATCACTCGTTCTACTTTAATAGGATAAAAAGGTCCCTTAGAATTTTGGAGGGACTTCGTTTTAGCCTCATGGATATTTGTATATCTATTAGCACTATACTACTTTGTACCTAGTATCAAAGGTTGTGAGCCAATTGAGTTAGCTACTAAATGCCTCTGAGAAGCAAGCATACTTTTCCTTATCAAAAAGATGTTTCTTGTTTAATAACTCTTTACCTGCCAATATGCTAAAAAAAGTCTGTCGATAGACTTATAGTACACCTTTAGTATTGCATCCTCGTTGCACCAGACCGTTTAATTCCTTGAGTCACAATCTACAATTTTATCAAAGGTAAAGGTGAGTACTTCAAGCTCATCCCATATCTTCCTAACACCTTCCTTGAGCTTGTTTTGCTTAATATGTTTAACTACGAAAGTCTTCTAGCTAAAGAGCATAAGGATAGGTTGACAAAAGATGTATTTAAGACCACATGGCTTGCATGATGATAGAGGCATATTCATCTAGGCTCTTAGTTGATGACAAGGAAATCATCCCCACCATCCATAGTTTCCATATGTTATACTATACCCTTCTTCCACAAATATCAAGGTGGGCCTTTTATTCTTAAACCCCCTCATGTTACCTTTTACCCTTTCTTATGTCCTCTATTTGTGTTTCAATGAGTCTAGAAGCTTGTCTTCCTCCTCAAGACCCTATCATTGACATCCATCTGCATCATTCCTAACACATTATCAAAACTATCCCCTACTACTCCATCTCTACCACAAATCCCTCTTCCTCTTTTTCCTTCTTTATTGTCTACCTCTTCCTTACTACTTTAGGATGAGTTACCATCTTCATCTCCTTGCTAGACCAATTGATGCAATAATTGTATCATCTTACTCCAGAGGTCAAAAGTTTGAAGGCCATTTTGGTTGGTCTCAATGAGCCTCAATAGAAGGATAAGGAGTTGCTCAAGTTGCTTGTGAAAAGGACGCTTGGATAACTAGTTTATTCATTTTTATGATTAGAAGAAAGGGAGAAAACATGTAACATGTATATAGTGTTGTACTAATATATTATTTATTCGTTGTACAAATTTAATTTCTACTCTTAAGAATTCTTTGTTTATTTTTTTACACATAGGTATTATTCTCAAGGGAGTTATCTATTATTTTGCTCATCTAAAATGATTCATGAAATCTTAATACTTTTGTCATCATAAAAAAATGGGGACATTGTTAAAATAAGGATGATTGATTCTCCAAAATTTTGATGATTCTAAAATGGATTCAAATTTAATAAAGTTGTTTTAAGAATACTAATGTTTTATCTACTAAGTGTTTAAAGCAAGAAAATATTATCTTAGGCCACCTAGAGCATCTGATTGAAGGAAGTGATAAGGTATCATCTTCTCAGACAATACTAATAGTCTACAAGGGTTGATCACTTATGTCCAAAGGAAATGACTATCTTATTACCTAATAAAAGTTTAAGTAACTTTTAATTGTACTTCTTGATATAACTTTTAGAAAAAGGTTACCTACAAAATAGATTTTGAACTTTCAATCACTATTCCTACATGTTTTTGGGAAAACTCTAGTATACAAGTAAAAGATGTTAGACTGTACAAGTTGGCACTCGATAAAGTTAAATATTGCAACCTACCATCAGCTTACTGCATTAAATTCCTAGAAAAAACTCTCACAATGGTCTCCTTCTCCATTTTCATATATAAGCAAAAAGTTAAAAAGTTTAAATATATAGGAAAAAAAAGCATTCATTATTTACAAAACATTATCTTTTAGTATAAATCTCTTTACCATTAAGTTGTAAACTTTATACTTTGATAGCCCAAATTTTCATTTACTCTTTCATCTATCCTTTTTTCGATTTTGCTTGCAAAAGCTTGAAGAATACTTAGTTACTTAAGGCTAGAGAGGTTTATCATTAAGGAATACTTAGGAATTCTTCTGTAAGCACAAATTTTCATGTAACTTGTCTACATTTAGTGAAACTCTTGATGACGGTCATGATTTAGATGTTGCCCTTGGGTTACGAGGGTAGAACTAGTATAAAAAATCTATGTGAGTCTTTCTTCTCCTTGCTTTGCCTCACTTTCACGGGCATAGCACTGTTTATAAGGCCAAGTTGTATCATATTAACAATAAATGTTTTTCTAGAAAAAACCAACACGGGAAGAGCTATTGTTTGATATAATTTCTTAAATATATATTTTTTAAATAAATCCCTTTGAATATGCTTATTCCTATTTTGATATTTCATCTCTACTTTAATCTAGGATCCAACCTCAAAAATCTTATTACTACGTCAATTGATTCTTTTGAGGAATAGGATGATGCATCACTCTATAGCCTTTCTTTGTAATTATTTGTTTTCTTTCACTATGTGTTGTGTTAGTGTTATAATTTCTCTCATGTGATTGTAATTATTTAGTATTGACAAGAACTTTTATGATTTGTTTAGTAGAAAGTGGATTTTTTTTTTAATTTCATGTATCTCTTGTGCAAGTCAAGTAGTCTTAGACATCTCTTGCATCTTAAAAGCTTTCATAATAGTAATATTTCATGTATTAAACCATTTGTTTTTGCAAGTGATTGGTGCTCAATTTTTGGGAAAAGGATTCAACCTTTTGCAATCTAGTACAAGTTAAATCTCTTTACATGTAATGATATTCAAATTTGTCAACTTGAAAGGTTCTAGCTTTGGTAAAGAATTTGGGTATTGGTATCTTATGTTAAAATACAAACTAATTATGTTTATTTAAGCTTTGAGGTATATCATACTATTGGATACAATTTTTAGGAGGATATGAGAAGAAGACAAAAATAGTAACATATTCATGCTTCCATCAATTTTAGCATTTGGGAATATTTTTGAGCGGAACTTTGGAGGAAGGGGGATGAATAGAGAGGAGTGGAAACTCTTTTCTTATTAAATTTTAAGGTATAAATTTGGTTTCATTCTTTATTTTTCGCATATGACTTTGGGCATAGGAAAGATTCAAGTTTTGAATTACTCTTGGCTATATTTCTTATCAATATATTGACACTCTCCTAAAAGGAAATAATGTGACAATAAATATAATTCTTCCAAATGAACAACCAAAGTTATTGTTGAGTATATTTCTTGTTATTATATCGAAGTTCTTTTCCTTTTTCATTTACCTTGTGTTTGGATGAGTTATTCTAAGGGGAAAATTAATTTTTGAGAGAATTTAAAATTTTAAGTATTAAAATATATTGTTTGAAATTTTTTTATAAGAAATTTCAAATTTTATGAATTGTAAGAGAGTATTTTAATAAAATAAAATGAGGGAATTTAAAATTCCTCTAAAATAAATGAAATTTAAAATTCCTCAAAGTTTCTCAACTCATTTTCATGAATTATAGTTCTCTCTTCATATTATTTTCTCTTCGTGCTACTTTCTTTCTCATGTTGCTCTCTCACATTTTTCTCTCTCATCTTTCTTTCTGGTATATCTCATCTTTCTCTCTCATATCTCTTATATTCAGATACAATATATTCAATATCAAATGATATAATCATATTTTTTTATCCTTTTAATTACGTAAATTTATTGGATTATTATTCTATTTGAATATTTTACACAATAAAAATATTTGTATATCTAAATTTTTTAAACACAAAAAAAGTAGGAGAAAAATTAATGAAAACCTATAAATATTTAAATGTAAAATTTTGTATAAAGTAAAAAAATTATTTAGTCAAATAAACAATTTAAAATTCAATGAATTTAAAATTCACCATCTAAATAAATAATTTCAAATATAAAAAATTTAAATTCTTTATCCAAACAAAATATTTTTGAAATGAAAGAATTTAAATTTCCATATATTTCAGTTTTTTTAAAATATTAAAATGTTCAATCCAAACACAAGGTTAATGGTATTTGTATGGCTTAGCTTTTGATTGCTATGGATGCCAACTTGACTACTAAGAATGCACATGGGTATGTACTAACATGTATTTGTCACTATTGATGTGTGAAAAATTAGACATTTGAAATATAGTAGGGAATCTTACGTAGATGAAGTATCATGCATAATGCAGATTGACACAAATAATAACAAAAATATGTATAGAAAAAAATAATAATAAAAAAAATTGATTAGACATTAGGTGAAAGTGAGTGTTAGAATAGAAAGTGGAACTTCATCCTTATAATTGCATCAATGCCATCATTTTCATGAATTGAAGGGTGTATGGAGTTACATCTACATGCATTGCATGGAAGAGAGTGCTAAAATATAAAGTTGAATTTGGAGGGTCACTGTTCTATCTTTTCTACTTTTATACTTTGATTTGTATATTCTGTAATATAAGCAACTAATTAAGTAATATTGTTTAATCAAATCATGTATTGTAATTTTTGTTATCTGTTTTTGAAATGTTAGAGGATTCCAATATGACATGCATCGTGTTGCCTACATTTTGAACAAAAATTAGGAATGATGTCAATTTGACATTTTTTTTTCCTAATTCCATTCATTCAATAATTAAAGGAAACAATTCTTCAATATTTATGTGAATTTTTTACACAATTGCATTTTATGACAATTTTCTTGTAGTTTTGAGACTAAAATTTGTGGTTCTAGAAAAGCTCTGTAATTTGTGTTTTTTCTTAACCTCGATGTACATTATTTGTACAAGATTTCTCAACTTCTAATTATGACTACTACTGCTTCAGGTAATTTGATGTGTCAGTGGGAGAGAGCCTATACATTTTGTGAGGTAATTCTTGCTCTAGGTGCTACAAGTTTTCTCAACTAAATGTTAGATTACTAGATGTTCCAAATATTATAGCAAAATGAAAAGTAATCCTAAATATCTATTAAGTATATAAAATTTAATCCAATCAAAATGTTAAAGATAAATATCTTGAATAAACCATAATTATCCAAATAAAGAATCCTTCTTTTATATTGCGAAGAGCCTAGCATATCCATACTAAGATCAAGTCATTAGAATCTACACCTTGATCAAGTGGAATGTGTACATTGGAAAATCCCTTCATTCCAAAAGAAATTTAACACCTGTGAGATAAAAGGTTCTTTGAATGATAATTATCTAATTCATTATTTATCGACATGTTTTTTATAGACAAAATAAAAATATGATATTCAATAATTTATCTTTCTCTTATCTCTTTCTTATTATTTATGAAACAACTACATGATCCCTATTATAAGAAGTTGTGAAACAACCTTATCTCTTTCATATTAATGATATCATAATAACACTATCAACTTCTTATTTGATATTTAGATTTTTAATTTTATTTAAAATAAAATTAAAGCTTATTCAATATCATCACATATTATTTATTCCTAGTGATAGAAAAGAATATAATAATGTTTCAATTGGATTGAAAAAGTATTTAATAAAATTAAATTCTTCAACTTCATTATCAAATAATAATTAAATAATCTTATACCAAAGATTAAAATACTCGTTAGTGTGTAAGCTCATATGTTCAATACTAAGTTGGTAGCAAATTAGTCACACTCATTTCGTAATTAATTTTTGCATCTAGTAACACTGCTTGATGATATAATATGAAAATCATTTACTTTTAAGAATCATAGAAGAGGAAAATAAAATTTTTGCCATCTTTCTAACTTCTGGCCAACCTTAGAGTATGACATAATTGTCAAACTCTAATTAGTTAACTCATGAATAACTCAAAGAAAGCATATTTTTTTATTCATTTAATTCCCTTAAAGAAGGTTTTAGTTATTATAATCATAAAGCTCAAACTTATTACTAAGAGTTAGAGGATTTTTTTTAACTAATTATTAATTCTACAAGTATTCAATTACAATCAATATCCTTTAAAGTAGCATTCTAAGGTATTAAGTGTCCGAAATCAAAGTACAATAAATAAATTTGTTTCTTAATTACTATGAGAGTCTTAAGTTAAAGGAAATTATAATGTAATGTTTTTCATGAAATTATTTGATTGATAAATTAACAGTAATAGTAACCATTAAGATTTTAAATTGAATCAATTCAATGATCATATATCTGTATGTATCATATATATATATATATATATATATATATATAACTTAATAAATAAAATCTATTAATCTTTATCCAATGAATACTATTACACTTATATTGATCTATTTTGATTATTAATGTCCTTTTTAACAATCCAACAACCAAGTACAATTTAGATTAAATCATAAAAAACTTATCTTCCATTATTATGATCTTAATCATAATGTTAAGTTTTTAAATATAATTAAGGACCTTATCATATTTAATTAAATAACCAAATATCAAATATGATAAATAAAATAAAATATTTGACACATTATAGATGAGGTATTGAGTATACCTATTTATTTCCAACAATCTCCCACTTGCATTAGAGTTAATCGGCCATATGTCTCATTCCCAATTCGCACTTGTTCTTATCAAACTTTTTGAAACAAATGCCTTTGTGAATGAATGTTTAACACTTTCCTTGCCACTAACCCTTTTGAATCTTAATATCCCTATGCTTAATTATTTCTCTAATCAAATGATGTCTCTATAGAATATATTTGGCATTTAATGTGATATAAGCTCCTTTGCTTAAGCAATAGATCCATTATTATCGTACAATAATGAGACTGGTTTCTTTCTTTAAGAAATCACATCAAGCTTAGATATGAACTTTTCATGCAGAAAAATTCCTTTAGCAACCTCACTTATTCTTATATATTTCAATTTGATGGTTGACTCAACCATCGTAACTCGTTTTATACTTCGCCAACTTATTATACCATCATTTAAGGTGAATACATAACCTAAAATGGATTTTGTATCATCTTTATTTGATGCAAAACTAGCATCAATATAATTTTTCAGCTTTAGTTCAAAATCTCCACAGATGAGGAATTAATATTTAGTCTATTTTATATTTTAAAAGTTTACTTCTCCAATCTCAAATGTTCCTCACTCAAGTTTTTTCAATATTGACTACATACACCTAGTGAATGTATGGCATCAAGTCATGTATAAATCATTGTATACACGATAACTCTCACTATGCTATCATATGGTATTCTATTCATGTGTTCTTTCTCATCAATGGTTTTAGGACAATCCTCCTTACTAAGAGTAACTTTAATTCTTATTAACAGATAACCTCTTTTGGAGTTTTCATGTTATACCTATTTAAACATCCACTAATGTATTTTTTAGATTAGGAGAGTTCAAACAACCTTTTAGATCAATCTTCATAGATTTTTATTTAGAGACTATAAGTTTCTTCTCCAAAATATTTCATGGAGAACAATTTTCATATCCAAATCTATATCACTCAATGATAGTGTACCATCAACATACAACACTAAAAAAATAAGTGTGCCCTTACTAATCTATTTGTACAACTAAGGTTCATCTTCTTGTCACAAACATTTTATGATCAAAAGGATGGTAGAAATAATGTTTCGTTATTTCTCCAACCAAGGAATCAACACTTGTCAAACCTTATTTTATGTTGATATGTCTTTAATCTCTTTACATAGGTGAGATGTAATACCCTAAAAATAAAGTTTGTTCTTGCGTTCAAGTCATGTTCGTGGTTTCATTATTAGAATGCTACTTCATGATACAATATCCTTTTAGAAATTATTGATATTGAAAATATGATAATTTTTTTTTTAAAAAAAAAACCTTATTTGAAAATGCAAGTCTCGTCGTAGTAATTTCCATAGCAAGAAATATACGATTAAGCATTGTCACTCACGCCTTAACTTGCTTTGATTACTATATATAAAACTTAATCATGCATAGCACTGATCCATCTTATTTATACATACTATTATGTTTAGAAACTAGTGTAAGAGCATTAGTACCCTTTCATACATCACAGACATACACCATACAAATATTTCACACATTACATATTATTACACGTAAATACTACTACCATATCTAAAACATGATTATCTACATATTACTTATTTATATTACAATCATCCTTGACTATCATACAAAATGTACATTATTGGGGTAATATTAAATTTCCATTAATGCTTCAGACATTAGGACCCCAAGGCTCCAACCACCCAGCTTACTTTGTTAATCTCTATGAATACCACCTCTTTCACGAATAATATTGTTGGGGTTTGGGAAAGAAAATTGTGAGAAAGTTATGAGAAATTAAGTTTTTCAGTAGGATTCTACCCTAATTATAGTGTCAACATTTTAACCTAACCACTTCAGTTTATTTAGAAACATGACATGCATACAGGTTCACTTTTAAATTTTTACAAAATCTTTAACTGAAGTGGATTTCTTTTACAATTGACCTCCATATGTGGACAAACCTAATGACTTGACATGGAAAAAGTAGTTTCTTAAATTTTCACATAGAATTCTTGACTTATTAGGATCTATTTTAAGTATTTATGATAATATGCATGCTCAATATCTAATCAATATGGTATGCACAGATAGCATCCGAGTTATCCTATTTCTCATAATTCATCCACTCATGGAACCATAATTTACATCAATCTATCTTCAGATATAGCCTTTGAACCAATCAATCTTCACATTTATCATCTACACATGAGCACCACATCCTATTTCTAAACAATCAAGAGTATATATCATACACTTTACATTCATCTTTAAGTACTCGTAAGGCAACACAACAAGTTGACATAATTATTCAAATTAAAAACCAACTTTCTACTCTCAATTTCTTAATCATGCTTAATGTAGATTTCTTAGACAACATGTAACCTTCCAATAAGAGCTTGTCCATCTTAATTTATTTTATAAGATTTATGATAAATCTCTCATAGGAACTTAGTCCACCCATCCTTCTCAATTACCTTTCAACCTTTCCTTTTCTCAAAGCTTAAGTTTCTCTTAATGTTTTTAATGTAAGATTATGAAATGTTGGATTCCTATTTTAGTTGGTCAAATGGCCATTTTTTTATTCCTTCTTTATATTCATAAATTTGGATGTTTTATACACAACTTACTTAATTCAAGTTTAAATGTTAGAAGTTTTATGGTTTTTGACTAATAACTTTGCTAGTCAACATTGAACCACTAATGAACCTACTTTCTTACCTCCTTGACCAAGAATTTCAATTTTCTTACTTATGTCTTGTTTAAATATCTTTAAGCATCCAAAGTAGCCTACTTTGCCAAGTTAGGTCATATGTGGCTGAATTCTTATCCTAAAGTCCTAAGGCATTATGGTTCAATTTTTCTTCCTTTAAAAGGTGATTTACACTAATTAGGACTTAGGCTATTAATTCACCTAAACCTTAGAAATTTTTAGGGCTTTTCCTCCTTGTCTAATGAGTAATGGCCGAATGCTCATCTTTCTCCTTCTACTTCATAATTAATTTCTAATCACCACCTTAAGCATATTTAGGTTCATCCTTAAGTTCTAGTAATGTTTTAACTTGTTTTCACCAATTTTAACCAACATGGCCAAATGGTTACTCCACCATTTCCAAGTCTCTTCCAAATTTATAATTCCTTCCTTGTACTTTATTAGACTCCTCCTTACACCGTAATTAGAATTTTAAACTCATGTTTCCTTAATTACATAAAAGGTGAATGAATCCATTAGGTGACCAAAACAAGGTCCTTTTCTCAAGCTCTTGCCACTTGACGTTTGTATCATGAAGTTTAGCACCCGGTACATCATATATTCTTAGATCCATTCATGATATCCTTACTCCATAGCTTTGTCTATGGTCATGGAAAGTCTTAAGTGACTTGGTCAACTTTTGGGGCAAAATCGTACCTTTGTTTTTACCCTTTTTTAAGTCCAAGTTCAAGTTAAGTTTATAGTTTTTATGACATAAGTTTTTAGTCTTTTAAGATATTTAACATATGAGTCCAGATCTGGAATTTTATCAGAGTGTAACTTCAATATTAAAGCTTTTTAGGAAAAATAACATCAAGCTTACAAATTTGAACACAAAGACTTTAAAGTAAGCATTTTTTAAGACGAACAAGTGTAGATCTACTATATCTACTAGATCTACTCCAAGATATATCCATTCCTTCCTTTGAGCACTTCAAAGTTTTTCACAGAAACTCTCAAATTTGCCCCAAACTATTAAAAATTATTTTAAAGAAATTTTAACTTATTAAATTGCTCCCAAGATTGCTAGAAGCACTTTAATCCATCAAAAATTTTCTTAAACTTTCAAAAATCACTATAAACTTAGTGATGCTCATTTTTAACTATCAAGGGCAGTTTTGAGCTCCAACAAACTCAAGAAAAAGGGATCAATAAATCTTAGAGGGAGATCCACCAAAAAGGAGAAAATCAAACCATAAACATATGATTAAAAGCTTAGAAAAAGATATGGTAAAGACCCTACTTTTTGAAGAATTTTATGAAGGTTTGGTGCATATTTAAGATTAATCTCCTTCCTCCTTGGTGGCCCACATAATATCTCCTAGCGATGGAGGTGGGGCTTGATGAGTTTATTTTGTTTTAACTTAGACTTCGAAGATGGAAGTTAAGCTTAGTGTAGATTTTGGTGTTTTGAGAGAAGTTGGAGTTTTGAATGAGGTTAGAAAGATGATGCAACTGTTTAGAAGAGTGTTAATAGAGAAAATGAGCCCTCCCTTGGTGTCCCTAACAAAGCTCAGCCCCCTAGGACATGTGTGAACACCTAATTATGTGCGAGGTTAAATTTAAAAATAAAATGCACAAAATAATTATTTGGGTTTGAAATCATTCAAAAAAAATAGAAGATATAATAATAATATTAATAATAAAAAAATTTAAAAATAAAATATACATTAAGGAAAAAACTAAAAAAAAGGAAGAAAAAGCAAAATAAAAATAAAACAAATAACAAAAAAAAAAAGAATAGAAAAAACAAAAAAAGAAATAGAAAAAACAAAAAAAGGAAAAGAAAAAAGAAAAATGGAAAATGGAAAACCCACGAAGTTGGAAAAAAAAAGAGAGCAAAAAACAGAGGGGAGCTTGGTTTTGGGGAGCTCTCATTCTGAAGATCCTCTATCTCTCAAAAATCACGGAAGCTCCAAGAACCCGAGCGGGTTTAGGGATAGATTTGCAAAGGTTCAGCAAAAGTTTATGATTGGGGAAGATTTTGGAAATCTAGCTTCATCCTCTGCTCATGGACCGGTTCCACATTGATCTAGAAGAGAAGGAACCTCCATTGATTCTAGCACAGAGTTCCTGGTACGCATACTCCATCTGATGTTAGCCTCATGTAGGTTAGTGATCTTCAGCACTTCTTCGATCATTTCTGAACCAGGAGCTTGCATTAAATCTGATCAGCTTCTAAGTGATTTTAGTACTTCTTCAATCATTTTGGAACCAGGAGCTTATATTAAATCTGATTAGGTTCTAGTCATTTTTCTGTGACTTGTTTTAAATGCAAGGACATTGATGAAACTCGTAGTTGATTAAGAATATATATGTCATAGTCTAGACTTAATCTCCACCACTTATCATGCTTGATGATTGATCTTATCAGATAAGAATTAGTCAAATTCTAAACGGCTTCAATGGTTATAACCCGTATGCTTTTTAAGAATTACTTATTTTCTTCATTTGACAGATTGTATGAAGATTTGAACCATGTGAAGCAAAATTCTTACACTGAAATGAAGGACCGAGATGGTAGGCCAGGTAAGGAAGCTGCATTGGAGTGTTGAACAGATCATATGGCTTAGAATGATTCACTAATTTTTTATGAATGATAAGATCAATGCAAGTCAACATTGGTGTGTCTAGTATATGACAAAATCCTGCAAACCATAATTCACATGTAGTGCAAGGCCATGCTTCCAAGATTTCAGGAATAAATACTTCACCCTCTCTTTCTGTTCCTAATCAACGTCTTGCTTCTCTCTATGTCTTCCGCGGTCTAACTGTTGCGTTGATGATATTAGTTGATAATGTGGGAAAATTTTTCCCTTCCTTGAATCATTCTCCATGGTTTGGGGTGACACTTGTCGATTTTGTAATGCCGTTTTTTCTCTTTGTTGTTTGTGTTTCAATTGGTCTAGTATTCAAGAAAGTCTCTAGGTCTTGGAAACCAGATGCCACAAAAATGGTTATATTGAGGACAATTAAGTTTTTCCTTTCGAGCCTGTTACTACAAGGTGGGTATTTCCATGGGCGTGGAAATTTAACATAGGGAGTTGGTTTGAGCAAGATACGCTTTGTTTGGTGTATTTTAGAGGATATCTATTGGATATTTCTTGGCCTCAATTGGCTTGTGAATAATAATATTTTGGTTGACTCACTAGCAGCTTTTGTGAGGAAATACTCCATTCAGTGGATGTTCTCTATCTTACTTTGCTCAGTGTACCTTGGCTTGCTCTATGGTCTCTATGTTCCAAATTGGAAGTTTGAACATTCTAATGCTCTTTGGACCAGCCATCTGTCAATTATTCAAAATGTTCATTGTGAAGTGAGGGGCTATCTTGAGCCTCCTTGTAATGTTCTGGGATTTATTGATAGATTAATTTTGGGTGAAGATCATATGTACCAGCATCCTGTGTACAGAAGAAAAAAGGAGTGTAGTATTAACTCTACTGATTATGGACCCTTGCTTCCTAGTTCACCTGGATGGTGCCTTGCGCCTTTTGACCGAGAGGGTATTTTGAGTTCACTGATGGCAGTCATTACTTGTTTTGTGGGGTTGCAATATGGGCATATAATTGTATTTTTGCAGAGCCATAAGCAGAGGGTACTTCTTTGGTCTGTGTTTTCCTTCTCTCTATTGCTAATAGGATACATTATGGAGATTTTAGGAATTCCTTTATCAAAAGTGCTGTATACATTAAGCTACATGTGCATCACCACGGGGGCATCGTGCTTAGCATTAATTTCTATCTATTACATTGTTGACATAGAACATCTCAGAAAGCCTATAATCTTATTCCAATGGATGGGAATGAATGCTCTTGTTGTATATGCCTTGGTTGCTTGTGACATTTTTCCCATAATTATGCCAAAACCAAACCTGCTCTTCAATGGGATGCTCCCCAATTGGGCCATATTGAAGCGAATTGGGCCACATTGGACCATGCTAATAGCTGCCCTCAATTGGGCCAGGCTCTAGTTGCTAGCGGCCTTCAATTGGGTCATGCCCACACAAAATGGGCCAAGCTAAATAATGAATACTAACACCATGTTTTTGAATAAAATAAATAATACCCATTAACTTATTTAACTAACATAAACTCCTTCATTTATTTCCTTTTACCAATTGATTTAGTTCAAACCCATTGCCTCTTGCCATTAATTTTGAGTTTTCGTGGGCCAAGCCCTGTATGCCTCATTGTCGCAATCGTAATTACAATGAGACGATGGACTCGCTAAAAATTTGAAAAGAATTTATTTGATTAGTGGAGTTTCCACCAAATTTTTATTTATTGGAAAAGATTTGGAAAAACCCTAACTTGAGGAAGAATCTAGGTTCGGGAGTCGGTTACAAGTAGGGAAGGTGTTAGGCACCGTACTTGCCCGTTCCGAAGAGTGGCGGTACCTTTAAATTGAGTGTGTGACTTTAATGTTTTTGAAAAATATTTGATCCCTTTAGTTTAGAATAAAAATAAATAGGTTTGGATAAAAATAGCATGATAGGACTTGATCTTACTCTACGTATTTCCTGGTGTAATGGGAAACTCAAGGCTAAGTAGTTCTGGTTGTGAAGACTTGATCTTCGGAAAAAGAGATTGACAGATGATTTTGAAATCAATTTAGATATTTTTGAATAATTCTTAGCCCACATATGCACAAGATCCAAGTCAACTATGGCTGGATTGGGACCATATGAACCTCTAAATATCGAACAGCAGAAAAAGCTACCAGTTCGTATTTAGAGCTCATTGCGTGAGACTTAGAATTATTATAATGGTGTTTTCTAGAATATTTTTGTTTGAAAGGAATTCTTGGTCCACATATGCACAGGGTCCAAGACAACTAAAGCTGCACTAGGACCCATATAAATTTCTAAACATCGAACAACAGAAAAAGCTACCAGTTCATATCTAAAGCTCATTGCGTGGGACTTAGAATTATATAAAAAATGTTTTTCTTCATAAAGTAACCAAATAAATGGGGATTGGGCTTGACCCAAAATTAAAGGGAACGTGATTTCAAAAGGATTAAAAAGAAAATGAAAAATAGGCTAGACCTATATTAAGTCTTGATTTCAAAGATAAAGGGAGAGTTGGGTTTAACCCCAAGATAAAAAGGATTTGTCTAGAATGAAATAAAAATAAGTAATAATAAAAAAAGAGAAAAAAAAACTAATATGTCAACCAAATTCACCATCAAGTAAGATGCCAGTTTGAGGAGCAATTAGACCCAACAAAATAGTCTTACGGTTGAGGCTCATTATGTTGTGCAGCAAAGTCCAATTAAGGGCCAATATGATTTTGGTATGGCCGCCTGGTTGGTTTACTCTTGACAAGGCCCCACATCATGGTCTACATAAAAGGCGACCAATATGTTTTGGTACCAAGCTTACGAAACTTGGGTTGGTCCATTTCGAATCATGGGAGCAGTTTCAATCATGTGGGCAGCGAGCGTGGCCTATTAACATGGTCCATTTGGAGATTGGGGAGCAGCCGATCTGTTTATGAATCTGTAGCAAGGTCCCATGAGAAGATGGGGCAGCAAACGTGGTCTATGAACGCTCCATGACCATTAGGGATGGAAGTAGGCAGAGCCGAGCTAGGCTTTGAGTGTTCAAGTCTGGCCTATTTAAAAATTTTGAGGCCTGAGTCTGGGTCTGTTACTTGTTAAAGGCTTTTTTTTTTTGTCAAGGCCTGGCCTGATTTAAAGCCTACAAGTCTGTTTAAAATCCTACATTACAAAAAAATCAATAAATAAACTTAAAACCTATATAAATAATTAATTAAAAAAGCTTGCAAACTTAAAGCTTACAAGATAAAAAGACCATTAAATAGGCCTAAAACATATATATATTAATATTATATAAAAAATATAAAATAAATATTATATAAATATAAATATATAATATATAAATATAAATAGGCCCCTGAATAAGTTAAATAGGCTTTTTTATAAGCCTAGGCCTGACTTGTTTATCTAAAAAGGCTTTTTAACAAGTCTGGGCCTATCTATTTATTAAACGAGCCAAGCTTAACTAGGCTTTAAACTAGCCGAGCCATAGGTCCCTGTCGGACGGCCTTGTTCACTTCCATCCCTAATGACCATGAATTGGAAAGAGAGCATTAAAATGAATAAATTGCGCGTGGGGATCGAACCAGAGACCAGGTATTTGGGGGCAGCAAGTGAACCACTAAACTGGATGCTCAATTTAGTCTTAACGTTCACATCAATTTAACTTGACCAAGTATAAGGAATCTTAAGAGTTCTCATGTGGATAGAACCAATGCAGAATCTGGTCCCATTAAATAAAATCATATTTGGGCCTACCATGATATGCAATTGTCTCCAAAAGAAAAGGGTTACACGCAGCCATTCGGGGTGGTCTATTGAAGTGGATGGGAGCCTTTTAATTTGATTGGATGTTCAACGGGAGAATGAACAACAGCCCACAAACCAATATCATCAATAAAGGACCAACAGTTATACAATTGCATTCAACAATCAATCTGGCTCCATTATTGGTAGTTATACCAAGCGATCACCATGCATATTCCCAAGGAAATTTGGATCCTTCACGATAAACTCACCAAAGTGCATGCATGAATGCTCCATTTGTTATGATAAAAGCCTGCCATGCACTCCCACCCACGTATACAGACCAACATCAAAATGTTGTAGCTAGTGCCTTTAGAACATAATGACACAGAAGATCGAAACCTCCTCATCCTATGGATCAGCCAAACCAGTAGGTAGCGTCTTATGATCATCTTCCTTAGAAGCATAATCAGGAATAGAACCAGGTTCCCCCATCTGCCCTGCTTCCATTGTTTCTTCTTTCTGCTTATTTATACCTTTGACTAAAGCTTTTACATCTATACGAGTGAACAAGTTGATAGGCAGAATCGTTACTACCCAATCATGGACATGCCTTCAACTACTAGATTTATTTATTTCTTTTTTCTCCCCCCCTTTTTTTAGTAAATCCGATGTGTATAGAAGACCATAGAATGTATGTGATGACCTTCCTTCCATAATGACACACTTTTCATTGCCCTGATGTTCCTTAGTAACAAGCTCTCGTCTCAGTCAATAGCCCTTTTATGGTCCCCACAAGCTAGAATCTGCATGGCTTTTAGCATGGTTTATTGCTATACCCATGAGCCCAAAATCTGCATGGCTTTGCAGGGCCTCCCCTTTGCTCAATTTATTCAAACCCTCTGCATGGGATTACATTTCATGTTGAGATACTTAAATCTGTATGGGTCAATCAGTGCCATATCATGACCCGACGTCGAACTTAATTGCCCTCAAATGAAGGATAGAAGGTGGGAGACGGACAGGCTTGCATGAATGAGCGTGGCCTAATCAAGACCTCGGCGTGAGTATATGTAGTCCTTTTGGTTGATGGCCAAGCGCTATGTCTATGGTTTTTATCAGTACCGGGACACACCTTTGTCAAAATCACTAGCCAGCTTCTCTATGAGTATATGCGTCCATGAGAAATAGGTAGCATCGAGACCCAAAGCCACAAGAAGATTGAAACAGACATTGCTCCCAATGACACAATTGTGAATGATGTTTGTCTCCCTATTAGAAAAACTAATACAAAGACCTGCAATTACATCCTTTAGATACTGCCTGTTGTGTAGGTTTTGATAGCTAGCATCTTCACCAAGGATGGTTGCATTTCCTTTTGATATCATGTACTAGTGATAGACTCATGCAACCGCTGAACATGATACGATTAGTTAATAATCCCCACATCTTTCCCACTTTGGCAACTGGTTTGCAGATACGTGACCTGGATTGCAAACAACAGATCTGCTCAGAACCCGGAGCCAAATGTCTTATGTTTCAGCTTCTCCTTGTATTAATCATTATCCGTATAGTTACCCATGTCAATAACTCTGATAGCTACTCTTTTCATTCCTTTCACAAAATGGAAGAAACCCATCAGAGTGGGTACTTGCGATTGTATGCATGGAGGTGGTTTATTCGCGTAGGTATGTTGCTGTTATTGTAGAAATAATCTAATTTCTGTCCCTATGCTAATCAGAATGTTCCACTTCTGTTCTAAGAAATTCTACAGCTAATATTGACCCTCGGAGACCGTAACATACATCATACTCAGGAAGAACTCCCTAGGAAATTAGTAATTATAGAGATCAACAGGGAACATACAGAACATAGACATAGTCAACTATTACTACACATATTTATACCTGCACCAAGAATCCTCTCTCCAATCATGCTTAGTAATTTGATGAGCATACTTTCCCATAGGAAGGCTGGAAAAGGCCGCGACAACTCGAGATGTGTATTGGCAATACCAGGCCCTGTAACTGAATCTCCTACTAGAGTTGAAGACAACTTGTTTTTTAGTAAACTGACACGTTAACAGGTCTATCCTGCATGTTAAGCAATTGGATCCTGCATTCGACTCTATACATGGAAGGGGGCAGTTCCATAATCGAGAATAAAGTAATCCATGAGACGAGAGGAACAGGTCTGCAACTGACCAACTCACCCCCTGACCTCTCTGGATTTCACTTCAATATCACCCTCAGCAAGTCACTACGCTTTCAATCAATATGCTGTGAATAAGCTACTTCTCGAAAACAATGACTAGAGCTACCTGATGATGTGGCTACATCCTTTAACAGGTAAGGTTTCATGCTCTGTTGATGCCTTTGGTCATGTTCTCTATTGATGGTTTTGATAAGCATAAGCACTGATATGATGGAAAACCAATTGGTGAACTAAGGCCCAAGGAAGCCCAAATGAAGTCAAGGTCGTTATCTCCTGATTTTGACCACGCTTGATTTACCAAACCAAATATCGAGTTGCCTGCTAGCTCCAAGAGCTTAGAACCTTGTTGCTATGTCCTAATAGCCATACCTCAATGGAAAGCATCTTATCACAGAACTGAACCAACTACAAGTACACTTAAGTATCTGTCATTCAGCTAAGGAAGGATTCGAGTGTAGCATAAGAACTCAAAGAGATATCAAGTCTTATTACAGAGTTGTTCCAAGCATAATAGCACAGATAGCTATGGAATCTTATCATACAAATGCACCAAACAACGACCTATCATTCAATCGAGGAACAATGCAAGTCCAACACAAGAACCTAACCACGGCGATTAATGCAAATTCACATTAAGACTCGTGAATCTAGATTAGAGCAGCTTGTAAAGTTATCCACACATCTCAATTTGCTTCGTGATGCTGCATTTACTTTGAGCAATAAATTAAACTAGATCACATGTTGAGAATGACATAAAAGCACATATAAGAAGCAACAGATATGAACATTGACCTGCACGAGCCTTCTCTTATCGTCACCTAAGGCTAACACCAACTTGGATGCACTTGATTCTTGGAGGAGTAAAAGTTTCTTCTCCTTTCTGCAGCAATTAAAGGATCTTTTGGGAGGAGAACCGAAGCCCAGCCCAAGGCCAAGAATCCTCAGGAGAGGTTATTGTGGTTTTCCTCTCGAAGCGGAGAATCCTTTGTTTTTCCCAATAGCTTCCCCCCTTCCTGTTAGAAAAGAAGAGAAAAGTGGCTCGCACCCCCTTTTTTTTATTTTTTGCCTTTTCTTTTCTTTTTACCATTTTTTCTTTTTTGTTTTTAATTTCTGTTTTTTTGTTTATTCAGTTATTTTCTTTTAGTTTTTCAGTTATTTAGTTATATATTTTTTTTTCTTTTATTATTTTTTAGTTTTTTAGTTTTTTTTTCTATATTTTTTCTGGTTTTTCTCCTTTTCTTCTCAAAATTTTTTTTTGTTTATTTTTCAGCTTTTATTGTTTTATTATTTCCGTTAGTTAGTTTTTTTTATTCTTTCTTTCTTTCTCTTTTTTTCAATTATTGTTACTATTATTTTATTTATTTATTTATTATTCTGTTTTTGTTTCTTTTTTCTATTTTTATTGTTTTTTTTGTTTGTTTCAAAATTTTTTTTTCACACTCTTTATTTCTATTTTTAATATTTTAATTTTTTTTCATTTCTTACTCTTTTTATTTTCTTTTTTTATATATTTTTTTATATATGTATTTTTCTTATTTTCTATTGTATTTTATTTTGTTATTATCATTCTTTATTTTTTTGTTTATTATTTAAATTATTGTTTATTATCTAATTAGTTTAAAAATGGGGCCTCGAACATAATTGAGTGTTTACACTCATGAATTGAAATCATCCTTTCTTTCTTAAAGTAAATTTTACTTAAAGTTAATCTACAAAAAATCAAACCAAAATTTTCAAATAATAAATATCAATCAAGTCCACTTTTTATAATTTGGATCAAGCTCAATTCCTTTTAATTTGAAATCAAGTTTTTTAATTTGGGTGAAGCCCAATTTCATCTTTCTTTTTTGGTGAAGCCCAATTTTATTTTTATTTTATTTGAAATGAAGTCCCTTTTTTTATTTGGATGAAGCCAAATTCCTTTCTTTTTTATTTGAAATCAATTTCCTTTTCTAATTTGGGTGAAGCCCATTTTTTTTTAATTTAAAATCAAATCCATTCTTTTCTTAATTTGGGTCAAGCCCAATTCCATTTTTTTATTTATTTGAAATGAAGTCCTTTTTTTTTATTTCAAATCAAAGCCATTTGTTTTTTTTATTACATTTAATGTGGGTCAAGCCCATTGCTTTCAATTTTTTATTTTCTTTTATCTCTAATTTAGGTCGAGCCCAATAGCTTCCATAAGCCAGAATTAGTCATTTCTTGAGATAAGTTTGATTTAAAAGTTGATTTACAAAACGATTTTTTTAAGAAAAAGGAAAAATTATCTTTTAAATTTTCTTAAATTCGTGTAACGGATTCTAATATAGGCAAGTAGCATTTTCTACTGTTCTGTATTTTAATTCGTGCAAATTCAAACGTGGCTTATGACGGTTTAAATTTTGCAAGCACATGGTTTTTAAAAATCACTGTTTTTATTAATTCCATCTAAAAATGTCTGTTTTTGAATTTTTTGAAATTCGTGCAACGTATTCTAATATGGGCAGGTAGCATTTTCTACTGTTCCATATTTTAATTCGTGCAGATTCAAACACAACTTACGACGTTTTGAATTTTGAAATCAATATTTAAAAGGTTAAGTTTCAGAATATATGGCTTAGGTAAGCTTAGGGTAAAATCCAAAAAATTACTAAGTGGTAAAAATTCCAAATAAGCTTAAAATGGATAACTAGAAAATTTACCATAACTTAAGCAAAGGTAAATGTCAAATTTGGCCATTCTAGTAAATTTTGGGAAAAAGACTTGAAATTACTTTAGAATATGTCAATTGTGAAGTCTAAACTTGGCCCCCAAGTAATGATTAACTTAGGTCAACTAGGGTTAAGGAATTGTCAACTTAAGTCAACTAGGGTTAGGAGAAGGAAACCCTAAACCTAGAAGTGACATTCGGCCACTTAGTGGTTCATTAACTTAAAGGAGGTTTTAATTTCCAATTAGGGTTAATTAAGGACCATTTCTATGTGAATAGGATGAATTTAAAGTATTGAAATGTTTTAAGGTGGATAAAGAGAACTATTGATTTTTTTAGGCAAATGATCTTATAATGAAGAAGGAAATTATGGAAACCTAAGTCTAGGAGGTTGGAATTCAGCTACCATGTTTTAAAATAGCTAAGAATAAGTTTCAATCCTTAACTAGGCCCAAATAATGATCCTAAATATGTAAGCAAAATATAATTAAGGTGTATGAAAGGTGGGATTTGAGGAAGTAGGTCATTCGGCCATTTAGGAATAAAGTGACCTAGAATATTAATTAAATTTTACTTAGATATTATTTGGTTTAGAATAAAACATATTTTAAAGGTTTAAGAGTCAATTAGACCTAATTATTCAGGTAGTAAAAAGGAGAACACAAGGTAACATATTTCAAAGGTTTATTAGAGGCATGGTTAAGAAGGATGGATAAGACTTAAACTTGAAGTTAGAAGTTTACTAAGTAATTTTATCGTAGCATACCTTAATGAGAAGGAAGTTCTAAAAGTATCTAAGTTGGATTCAAAGGAAGAAGTTAAACTTCATATAACCTAAATTAGCTTATTTGAAGGGAGGAAATGAATTAGAAATCCTAGAGCTTATATTCGGCTATTCTAGGTTGATAAAGAGAAAAGTAGTTTAAAAATCCTAGTTTATATAACTCAAGAAATCATAGAATGTTATAAGAAGAATTAAAAGCTTAAAAGAATGTAGACAAAGGTACAAGTTACCATTCCACCATGTTTAATAAAAAATATCCTAAATAATTAAAAGTTTGTAAATACTTGAGCTTAGAATAATTAGGACATGCATAAAGATCTTGAAAGGTGCCATTCGACCACCTAGATTAAGATTCTAAGACGAAAAATCTTAATGAACAAATGTAAACTTGAGAAAAGGAAAGGATGAGAGGTAACTTAGAAGGATTGAGTGATGTAAGTCTCTTGTATGATTTCAACATCAGCCGAATTGAGGCATTGGTTTGGTTATGTAAATGTGACATTATGCTATGTGATTTACCAATCAAATTGCATTATTAGTTATGAATGCTCATTATCTATGAATGAATAAATGATAGATGCTCATGAATAAGAAAGGATGATGATCATGTATGAGATTGGTATATGTTGATGATTGAGATGAAAATTCAAAACCTATATGTGCATTCCATATTGGTTGGAAATTTATTTGAGCATGCATAATTATCTGGAAGTTACTAAAATGAGCATAAATAATTTAAGGGGTCACTAAAACAAACTTATGTGAAGACGTAACTTGCTCCCTTTGTGCCATATGCACACAAAGTATCCAGAGGGCCCTAAAAAGCTCTACTGAAGAGAAGCCTAAAGTTGCTTCTAGGAGACTTAAGTTTCTCCAAGAAATCCTTTTACTATGAAGACTTAAGTTTCTTCACCAAGTTATAAGGTGGTGACAACCACCCCGGAATGAGCTCATATCCCTAAGTAAATAGAAGGTAGGGAGCCAAGCCATTGAAAAGATATTGTTTGACAAATTTTAATACATATGTGTGTCTAAATATTTTCCCTTAATGTGTGGGACCAGATTTATGATTTTCCCAAAGAATGGGCTAGAGAATGACAAAGAATAACGTATAAGACATGGAAAAATATGTATGTCAAATAATATCTTGATTGTGATCCCAAAGTTATGAATGTTAAGAAGAATGTATGATGAGACACTAAGTTATATGTTTTGAATAAAATTGATCCACTTCAGATAAATGTTTTCAAAGAATTAAAAGTAACCTTTTATGCAAGAAATGATTTCTAAAATAAACTGAAGTGGCTGGGATTAAAGTGATGACATTAGAACTAAGAGGAAAGAAGTAGGGATGAGAAACTTAGTTTCTCATCCCTACTTCTTCCACTTTCTTCCTAGATGTTCCGAACGTTGTACGTGATGATGGAAACTCACGTTATTGAAGCAAATACAGGACACTCTCATTTAAAGAAAATTCATGTCATATTAATATTGTGATTAGAAGGATGCAAGCATCCTAAATATTAGTAATAAATAATATTTTATGTAAATTTGACAAATGTAAACTAAGGATTGTAATAACTATATGATAAGGCCCACGAGCCTATGACTTATATGATGTTTGAATGTTATGTATAATTATTGTATGATGTGTATGTTATATTTGAATCTTGTTTATTTATTATATACAAATGATAAACGAAAAGGACAATGTGAATGCTTAGTATTCCTAAGGTTTTGAACGTACGTAGAAATCCGCTTAACGATTTATTTTACCACTACGCACATTTTTTCGATGAGGCTCGTATTTTATATCAAATAGTTTTAAAAACAAATTACCGTATTTTCATATTAGTATTTTCTAAAATGAATTCTGCATCATGAGATAACAAACTAAAAATGGAATCAAATGAATGACTTAAGCGTGAAATCAGTATTCCTTTTTAGGGTGTTATATTATGGTATCAGAGCAGTTCATCCTTAAGGAGCCCGAGAATGGTCTAACTATGCTTCTAGAGCATGCGTAAGATCTTTACGATAAAACTTAGAAGTTATGCGTGAAGATTGGAGAGTCTAGTTAGTGCATGACTACCTTATGTTTTCTAATGTTGGTTGCTGACATGCGTGATTTCAGTATTGAGCTTGATCACCTCAATTTTTGTACATGTGTGTTTAGGAACCAATGGCCAAAACAAGGTGTGGTAGAGGACGTGCTAGAAATGTAGAAAACTCTGAGGTTGGATGAAGCCTGAGCGCCACCTTTTGAGGGACATGGCTATCATCATGCAGGGCATGATGGGTAGGATGGATAGGCAGTCAGAGAATCATGAAGGAACTACTAACACCTCTGTAGCAAATCTTGATCGAGTAAAGTTCACTAAATTCAAAAAGATGAATCCACCGAGTTTCAAAGGAACTCTAAACCCTGACAAGGCCGATGATTGGATCAAGGCCATAGAGAAAGTTTTCGAAATTATCGAGTGTGATGAGGAGTAGAAGGCAACGTGTGCTTCCTACATGTTAGAGGCAGATGCTGAGTTCTGGCGGATGGGCGCCAGACGATTGTTAGAAACTAGAGGAAATCCTATCACCTGAGAAGTCTTCAAAGAGGCCTTCTATGAAAAGTACGTACCGCAGTCGGTATGAGATGCAAAGGAAGCGGAATTTTTGCATCTACAACAAGGAACAATGTCTATAGTGAGTAGAAATCACCAAACAACACGCAGTGCAAAAAGTGCAGGAAAAATCATGGAAGTAGACCCTGCTTGCAAGTTCAGAACGTTTGCCATAGATGCGACAAGATAGGCCATTTTGCTAGTAGCTGCATGGAGAAGCCAGCAAATCCCCCAACCAAACCCCAACACCAAGGAAGGGTCTTCACTTTGAACGTTGAGGAGGCAAACTGCTCTACCGATCTCATGAGAAGTAGGTGCATTTTAAATGGTCAATCTTTAAATGTATTGTATGACTCTGATGCAACACATTCTTTTATTTCTCATGATTACGTGAAAAGATTGGGATTATCTATGTCTAAACTTCCATATGAACTATTAATTTCTATTCCTACCGGTAAATTGGTAAAAACTTGTCTGAGTTGCCTAAACTGTACATTCTTCTTACTTGATAGAGTATTTGTATCTGATTTTTATTAAGCTATGTTTATTTTATCTCTTTCCCATTATTCAGAAAACTAACCACAAAATTTTTATCACAAGAAGATGTGTAATAACCTTATCTCTTTTCTATTAACATTATTATAATAACACAATTAATTCCTTATTTTATATATAAAATTTTTAATTTTATTAAAAAAAAATTAAAACTTCTTTAATATCATCACACATTATTTATTCTTAATGCTACTAAAACATTTAATAACATTCTACTTAGATTTAAAAATTATTTAAATTTACTAATTTAATTATTAAATAATCTTATAGTAAAGATTGACATATTTATTAGTGTATGATTCCATAGATTTCATACTAAGCGAATAATAAATAAGTTATACTAATTTCCTAATTAAAATTGATATCTAAGAACATTTTTTATAGTTAAATTAATTTATTTTTAATTAGTTAATTCATAAATGACTCAAAAAAAGATATTTCTTTATTCATTCAATTTCATAGGATATAATCATACAATTCAAATTCATTATAAAAAAATAATGGATTTCTTCCTGACTTATTATTAATTTTATTACTATTTAGTTACATCAAATATTCTTTCCACCATTATGTGTTTAAAATAAAAATATAATAAATATTTTTTTAATTATTATAACAGCTTATATTAAAAAAATTCTAATACTTTATTATCATAAAAATATTTTAATGATAAATTAATGCTAATTATAATTATTAAAATTTTCATTAAATCAATTCAATAATTATACCTTCATATATATATATATATCATTTAAAAAATAAAATTTATTTATCTTCATCTAATGAAAATTTATTACAATAAAGTTATGTACCATTTCTAACCATTAAAAATTATCACAAAACTTATTTCTAAAATTTTCAAAATAAATATATATTTGGCATATATCACAAATGGTTTGTAACGATTTTTTTCTAACCAATAGTAGAGCCACTACAAATAAGAGACGTTTGTACTAACTGTTAAAACCTTCCATAAATGTAGGTAAAGCTGCCAAAATATTTTTAAATTAAATCTCAATATTTTGTGATGCTACTTTTTGTTGTCCCTTTTTTCTACACTACTACCTAGGACCTATCTCTTCCCTCTCTCCCTAAAAACCGGATCTTGTCTCCCTCTAGCTTTCCAATCTTGAAACATTGTTTCTATCAATATTAATTTTATTAGCAAGAAACATTATTATTTTATTAACATTAATTTTAAGACTAATTTTAATTATTTAAAGATTAAAATTAACTTAAAAAATTAATGTTAACATTTTTCATAAAAAAAAACTTCAACTTATAGATCAATTTAATAAATTTAGAATGGAAAAAAAATCATCAAAATTATAACGTTTTTGGAGATTCTTTTAACGGCTGAAGCTTATCTTGATTTTTGAAAATTTATTATACATGTGGAGCTAACGTATCCCTAAACTTATATTGATTAAAGAAATACTTTATTGTTAAGAATTTTAGTTTTTCTTAGTGGAATATTGGAATAATAGTTGTAGTTAAGTATTGCTTGAAGTAAGCCATTTCGAAGTAAAATATTGGGATAATAGTCGTAGGCAAATGTTAGGTCCAAATTAGTAAGATTAGTCCCAGGTCCACCATTGGGACATAGTGCTTGAAGTGATTGTAAGGGAGTTATGTTGAGCGTAGTTGTTAGTGCTGTTGAAATTGTATAATAACCAATAGATATGTTACATTTAATACTTTAAAATGAAATATATTTAATCCTATTATATATATATATATATATATATTCACTAACTAATACTATTTTTTAAGATATATATTCACTAACTAATACTATTTTTTAAGACATACAATTTTGGAAATGTAGAAATTTCATACCAGAGAGTGTAACTAGAAATTTTGGGAATGTAGAAATTTCTTTTTAGATACCTAGCAATGCATATTCATTTATTTGTACAAAAAAAAGTCATTGTACAAGTATCTGGTCTAATTAAGGAATAAGGATTAATATTCGTCCAATAAAAATCACAGCCTTTTCACAAATGTTTAACTGATTACTACTATTCTGCGTTTCTTTCTTCAACTGAACTCGTTGTCCTCCTTCTTTAATTTGTCTATGGCTCCCAACAAACGCCTTTCCAACCCACGCACTAGCCAGGTGTCCCAACCTAATTTGACTCGTGTCGCTATATTATCCTTCTTATTAGAAACAATGCCAAGAAAAGCATTTTCCATCGCTGTCTTGATCTGATTCATAACATACAAAGTCTAACAGTTTCATTTTTAACCAGTATAAATTTAGGATTTGAAATTCAAGAAAAATAATCAAACAACACATCCAAGATATTTAATTTCCCAAAATAATGAATTTTTTTGAGAAACAAAGATGTAAAAAATTCGGTTGGTGCTTATTTTTCTAATATCAACCATGACAAAAATGAAAAATTTCCAAGCAAAGCAACAAGAGAATGCAATATGAAGCAGGTGAAGATGTATTCACATGCCTGAACTTTTAGTTATTACCTTGCACCTTACTGCCATATTGATAGCATGTGAAGGTCGAAGATCAAAACTCACATTTGTCCTCATTTCCAACCTATACCAAATATAACTAAACTGCCATACAATACTTGGGATGAATGTTGTGTGGTTTTGTTCCTGTCTTTTCTGTTGGGGGGAGAGGAATAGTGCAAAGTAAATACCTTGGTAAGATACAACTGAGCAAAATATGCTTCACGAACTGTCCTAGAACTATGACAAGTCTAACCTTTAGAAGTAGGAAATGACATGATTATATCATTGTGAAATCTGATGGAAATATCATAATACAATCAGGATTAGGAGTAAGGGTATCAAGATAAATAGAACCAAACTTCATAATCCATCTTGTCAACCATTTCCTTCACCACTTGATATAAAGTAGGTTTAGCCTTATGCAGCAACCGGATAGTTAGTATCCATGTATCCATATTATGAAAAACTAAAATCTTTCTTGATAAAAACATTTGATTAATTACACATCCTGAAAGAACAAGTAATATAAGTATTTAGATACATATGAGATTAATGCAGTGGAATCCAACTGACAGAGGACATACTGTTGGAACATTTCGTATTGCAACCATTAGTAAGACACTTGGCATCTCCACTGCAAATAAATATATTCCTCCAAAAGCAATACAATAGCTAGGAAGATCAAAGCACATAAGGCGTCATGCTTGATTTAAGAAGAAAATTAACAAAAAGAACAAACAGGCACAAAGTTTCAACCACAAGAGGGGATGCCTCTGAATTAGCTTGTCATACTGAATGGAATTATGCTAGATTAAATGTCTGAAAGTCGACTGGATTTGAATAATAATGAAAAACAGATTAGGTAAAACTCTTTGGAAAATGAAATCATTTTTTCCTTTCCAAATCAAACCAGAGTGTAAAGAATAGGTTAGCTACAACATGACCGCAATAATTGGTATGGATTCAAACAGATCCATTGGTGTATACGGGTGACACCATCCAATAATGGGGTGAGATAGTTTTGGGTGCCAGACCAGATAGGCTCGGTCCAAGGGCATGTTAAACTATTATTATTCATATAATAATCGTATATTTTGCATGAGAAGGACACTTGGAAACGCACCTTTCCTCAACTGTTAATTTTTCTTCTACGTGAAATTGCACCGTGTCTTTATTTTATACTTGGATAATGACATATTGTAAATTCATCAATAAATTTTGGAAAATTCTTCCAACAACTCTCAAGCTTGCTTATGCAAGTACAACTAGCAAGGAAGGAACACTGTGACCAAACTCGTTAACATATGGGAGAAGAGGAAGGTTTCTGTTCAGGGGATCAAGGTCTTAAGGATGAATTGATGGGAAAGAATCCCTTTTCATCCTCTGCAAGCAATGAAAAGAGTTCGAATTCTATCAAGATTGTGAAGAGGATGTCCATTCTGTTAAAATAAAACTAGCTGTGGAATGTTTTAAAAAAACAAAAAGGAAATCTTGCAGCATTTCAATTTGTTCTTGATGAGGAAGCTACCTTAAACAATTGCAATGCTACTATACATCGTGTGGGTAAAACCCTTGAAGATGTTTAAAAGAATATATAAATTGGTTCAAGAACCCAATCACCTTACATGCAAGAATATACTACCAAGTATTGCAATGGGAACCAAGATCACATTGAAGAAATTGAATCAACATATACATACTACATTAAACTTCAAATTAAGATATGGAAAGAGACTCAAATAAATTATAAAAATACTACATTAAACTTCAAATTAAGATATGGAAGAAGACTCAAATAAATTATAGAAGTAATTTTAGAGTATTTTTGATTTTAGAATAAAATTTTATTTATTACTTATAAATTTAGAGTTATATATAATTATTTAATTGAATTAATTTTGTTTGATGATTGATAATTTAGTTGTTTGGAGATATATACACGGTAGTGAAATTAGATTAGAGAGTTATTTAAATTTATGTGGAATAATATACTGAAAAAATAATATAATAAAATTTTAAATTTAAATTGTTTGGATCTTACTTACATGTGAAGCTTTGAATATAAAATTTTAGATGCTCAACAAAATATATTTACAAACTACCTTCACAACGTTTCATAAACAATAGAAATTTGTATATTTTTTTTATAAACTTTAAAAATAATGGCTCTTAAATTTAGAGTTGTAAGAAAAAGTTCCTAAAGAGAATACCGTTTAATTATTTTTAAATTATGTAAATATATTTTTACATAGTAGGTATAAAATGGTATTTAATTGAAAAGTTTAGTAAAAAAAAACTAAATTAATTTCTATTTTATTGAAATCTATTAGGTTAGGAAAGTCATTCCTTTTTCTCCCAATCTTTTTACAATGTTTAAAAAATATATACATATTTGATATTTAATTGGCCTATTTAATAAAAAAAAATTGTTATATTTAAAGCTTGGCATGTAAGATAAAATATGAAAAAGTTGAAGTAATATTATGTTAATATTTATTCTAAATTTTTTATAAATTAATTTTTCAATTGGTCCTGTATAACAATTTAAATTTTATTCATTTTAAATAATTTTTTAAAAATTTTAAAAAATAATAAAATTTCTAAACTAGTGCTTTGAGTACGGTTATGCACACTTTAAACACGACCGTGTAAGATGATAGAGATGAAGACAAGTAAGACTAAGGAAGAACGCGTGTGTTGAAGGTTAACATGAACATGCAAGATCGAGGAAGTATGGGTGTGTCGAAGATCAACACGATTGTAAAAATGTGTGACTGCATCATTCAATGTTGTGTTAGCACAACCATGCAATATATTAAGCATGATCATTCAACTTATTTAATAAGTAGGAATTATCATACTAGTCACTCTAATGAGCGGTATTGGGTATATTTTTGCTAAATAGATTAGAAGTATGAAATACCAACAATGTGTATTACTGTTAATTGATTCAAATTGATGATTGGAGGTTAAGCACCTCAGTAGCTGTGCAAAAATTATATACTAAATTTTATAACTTGAGTGAAATATATGTGTGAATGGTATATGTATGTAAAATGAGATAATGAAGGGGGGATTGATACCTCATATGATGAAGTAGTAAGCTAAATTTCATTTTAACAAAAATTAAGCAAAGCTCACATGATAGGTGGAAGATGAAAATAAGGTCTTAAGATTTGAATAGAATGTGACATCTTTGTTTGAAGAAGAAAGGTTGAAGAAAATTATTGAGTAGATTGGTTGTCATGAAACATATGTATAAAAAGATTGTTTTATAAATCTTCAATGTGGGAGATTGTTTGTGAGCCCTCTGTTAATGGGAAACAAGAAATCTAGCGGTCGACTCACATGGAAATAGATCATAGTTCATGAGAAATAGGAATTTTTGAGCGTAAGAGGTACATGAACTAGGTTTGAGTCTCTCCAATGGCCCAGGGTTACTCCATGTAGTTGAGACTATTCTATCCGGACTTAGCCGCTTTGACGAGACCCTAACGACGATCATTACCGGTTGACAAATTTTGTAAAATTGTGAAATGATGATAAGCACGATGATGATTTGAGCGTTACAAAGGGCATGATGTTATTATGGAAATTGGATCCCTGTAGTCATTCATTGTTTTGATAAAGTGGTGTCAATGTTTTGGACCCTCATACATTTACATATTGTAGGGATGACCAACTCCAAGTTAGTGAGAATTATTATAATATGGAACGTCATAGACCTTAGTCTAATCTTGAGTTTGTCATCATAGAAATGGTTGAAGAAAATGATAGAGTAAATACATACATACATTGCAGATGATGATTGTCTTTGTGAATTGAAGTTTGTGATAGTTCTTTGTAAACAACAAAGAACTTACATGCTGCTTGTTTGGACCTTGAATCAAGTCTATATTTGAGGTAGTAAGACCCGTGTGTTCAGGTGTGGGCTTTATGGATGGATGTGTATGAATTGTAGAGAAAGTGATGGAACAACCTTATGCATACAATGAAAGCTAAGATTGATTTTTGTTATGGTTCCTTAAGATCGTCCAAGGAACTTTTTTCTTTGGTATATTAAATTGTAATATAACACACTACTCCTAATCAAATTTTACTTGAATGATATGTCTCACTCTCCCTCTATTATCTTCTTTATATGTGGCTATGGATTCTATAGTGGAATTGCATCATGGATTGCACTTTTTTTAGTATTAAGATGACCGTCAGCGTAGAAGCTAGATCGTGATTTTCATACTCTGTGATCATGAGCAACAACTACAAGGAAATTGTACCGATGATTGAAGAGAAGTCAAAGAAGTGAACCTAGGTAAATCATATACTTCTATCTCAGTAACATCAATCTAGATCATCACGACTCGGTTATGTAGAAATCTACGGAGGTGATTTAGGGGGTCATTACAATTCAAGGCATTAAGATTGTGAATTTTTTTTTTCTCAAGAGACACTAAGATGGTTCAAATACGCCATCATTGCAATATAGATTTCTTTACATAATATATCTCTTTATTTAAATATAGAACAGTAGTAGTTAGAGAATCAATCCTCAAGAGAGAACTGAATATCTTTTTGGATTTAGAACATACACAACCAAAAACTATATTTCAAACTTCAAATCTTATGTTATCCATTCAATTTTTCAATGGAAGAATTATGGGTGAGAAGAAAGTTATCAAGAAACTATATTTTTAAACCTATTTAATATAATAAGTACAAGAAACTATATTTTTAAACTTATTTAACATAATAATCATGCAAGCAACCTTTCCTTTGAAGGTAATCACCGGATGAATTAAACACTAAAAAAAAAAAAATCAACAAGTACATGTCATCCAAGTACCATAAAAACATTAAACCCTAAATAGTTACTTATCAATATTAATTTCAAAATTAATCTATAACAACAAAACAAAGCTATGGTCCATACCATGCAACAAAGTAGAGACATTTCTCTAACTATGGTAACCACCAATTTCTCATTTCATAATGTTACAAATTTAATTTTTATCTAACTTGTAACAGCTAAACATATCGGCTTCAATCACACTAGAGTTAAAATAATCTTAATCTTTTTCATAGAATTTCTCAATGGTTCTTTTACTATTATTTGAAGACAAGTTGTAACTACAAGGCACCATCGTCTTGCACTTTCGCATGTTTATATGGAAAAGAGAAAATTAGGTTTAGCCTTGGAATCACCAAGACCCCAAAGTTCACTTCTAATGCATTTAATGTTCATTTTCATTGTCTTAATCATAGGAACATTGCAGAACCTTGCTTTGATAGAGGGAGATACAACTGGTACTTGCATATAAAGTATTCTCCAAACCTAAACAACATACACCAAAAGAAAAATAAACCACATGCATTAATTAATTAATTAACTAAATTGATTATCTTAAAATTTCTCGACTAAAATTAGATTAATATAATCATAAAATTAAGAAGATAATACTTATAACTACAAGATTCAACTTGAGATTTTAATGTATTTTTTGTTATACCTATTTTTAGTGACTAAATTAGTGATTATGAACTATTTGATCTACACTTTGTGCAAAAGGTCAACACAATCACATGGAACAATGATTACAATAAGTTTTTCTTGTTATTGTCAATTTGATAGAAATGAGATCAATCGATGGTTTTGGATTTAATTATTTGTAAATAAGATCACGTAAAAAGATGAAAGGAAGGATAAAAAAGAGAATTGAATGGAAATTAGGAAAAAATTGAGGTTGAGATCAAGTTAAGGATGGAAGATAGGAAAGAAGATAAGAAATTCTTTGAGAAAGATGTCAAAGCAAAGAACTAAACATATATAGAGAAAGAGACTAGAGTGAGAGTGTGTGTGTGTATTTGAGCTTACGTGAGCTTGAATCACAATGTAAAGGTACAATTAATCATTATAATGAGTGGTTAGATTGATTTCAAAATCTCTTTGCATTTTTTTAATATTTATAATCGTTTAGTAAAACAAAAAAAGTTAAACCCTACAATTCCTAAAGTTTTTGGTAGGGACCATTACATATATATTGATATATTTGAGTTATTAATATCTTTTTTAATAATCCAATGATCAAGAATAATTTAGATTAAATTATAAAAGATTTATCTCTCATTATTATGATCTCCACCATAATGTTAAGTTTCTAAATCTAATCAAGGATCTTATGATATTTAATTAAATAACTAAATCATAAATATAATAATAACAAAATATTTGATATAGATAAATTTGATGTTGGGTGTGAATCCTTTTCCTATTAATCGAATAAATGGTTATATAGATCACTTATACAAAATTATACGATCGTCATTTTAATACCTATCTGTCATACAATCATCCATAAATTCATATTTAGTGTATACTTCTTCATCGTTATACAGGATATCACATTTTTTTTATCCCATGAGCATAATAAAATACTAACGGTACATACAAATACATATATATACATAAGAGAGTGTTCTATACATTACTTATGCACATAATTTTTAAGTTTTTCAAAAATGGAATAGGGAATCCTAGAAATCTAGCTGGTTACAAAGAGTCACTATATATATATATATATATATATATATATATACAAACAAACTATCTAAATTACCCAAAAAGAGATTTCTTTCCTTCTCAAATATCCTTCGATCCTCAGAACACAAATCCACCTTAGGTTAGAATAGTAGTCAAGTCACATTCCTCGGTATGAGTAGCTACTACATAAAATGTAACGATAACAAAAAAAAGAGAGAAGGAGTGAAAATTCTTAAATATTCATGTGCATAAATGGTAGAAGACAAGCTAGAATACCTATATTTGTAACAACAAAAGTGTTTATCCTAATGTCATTAAAAATAAAGTTAATTTAACACGTAAGACATGCATGAATGCATCATGATGGACCTTCTTCTTCTCAAAGGGATCAAGTTCATAGAAAATTCCTTAAGTCTCTTTTAAACCTTTGATCTATCTTAAACTCAAAATTTCATAAATGAGGGAACATGTCTAACACCCTAGGAAGTTGTTAAGATCCCAAATTTTTACATGGTCTTTCACTCTAATTCATCAAATCGAATGGACTTCTCCTTAGACCATAGATCAACACCCATCTAACAAATCAATGAGAAATCAATTCTTGACCATGATAATCCTTGAGGCAAGTAAGATCGACCAAGTTGCAAAATGTGACAACCTCGATACTGAAGAGTTACCTCAAGTTCCATGTAGATCATCACACTCGATCACAAACCCTCTAGCTCCAATACCATTGGCCCCTATGATTTCTCGGTCTAAACAGTTGTGGTTTCCAAACTTTATTACATTTAATATGCATGACGCATGCTTATAATAAACTAATTACATCCACTCAATACATCACATATTTACATTCCAACTTTCTTCTTGACCTTCAAGTCAATTTCTTTCAATGGTTCCTAGAAAAATTCGAGTAGACATTCGTTTGCAACCAGACACTTCTTATATCTTATAAAATATCATATCACGACAGAAACCATTCAAGAAAATCTGATGAAAATAGTTTATACATTTTTTCCAATCATCCTTAATCTCAAGCAACTTACTTCATATCCTTTCCTTTTTTTGCCTTAGGTCATAGCATTTAATTTTATCTTGAAATAAATATGTTTTTCTCTACTAACTAGTTCACTTTTATCTTGAAAGGGATTTGTAAAAGGATTCGCTTATTTGGTGAAAGTGTTTATGTCAAATTAATTTCTTTCAAAATATTAGTGAAGCTTAAATAAAAGCTTAAGAGAACAAGACTTGGTTGCAAATCAAAAAGATTATATGTCTAAAGCATTGTTATATTAAATGAATCTAGAAAAGTTAATTTAATCAGGATCACCTTCTTTAAAATTCAAAACCTATATTTTATTGTTAAATGATTAAAAATACTAATTTCTCCTTCCCTCCTTACTATTGTCAAATATTATTATATAACACAATATATTAAAGTATGTAGTTCACACTCTCATTTACGATACAAATATATTATATATTTTATTATCAAGGTTGTAGTCAAACTTCACACAAATTTTTCACAAAGTAAGGATATAGTCAATGTTATATATTTAAATCTTTAGTTATCACAAATTTTTATACAATACATAAAACTCCTGTTTAAAAAATTTTTCAATTCCATAGTGATCTCTTATCCTAATGTGTATGACCCAACTAGGTTCTATCCATCCAAGCACACAATGTCTCATTCGAGTTCATCAACATAATTTTTTTATATAATTCAGCATCCTCAAAAAAATTTAAATAATACAACAAATAAGATTAAATACACTCCAAAAATCATAATTACTCTAAATTGCTCTCAATAAGAAACTTTCAATCAATTACAACACATAGCTCTAAATATATGAACCATATATAATCATCATAAATTACCAAAATAATTAATATTGTTATAGTTCCTCCGAACTTAATTATGATAATTTTTTCTTAATTCGAGGTATAGTCAAAGTGTTCTCATAATCCAATTTTTGGCTTAAATTCAACTCTTAAGTCTAAGTATCTATACTTTGTCTAATTCTATTATCTCATAAACATCCATATTATCAAAAGGACTATCTTAACATATTTAATTTAACAATTAAAATGCCAAAATTGTCAGGTTCCATTTCTAAAACCTTATCTTCCATAATTAAATCATATAGTTCAAGAAACTTCAATGAGAAAAAAAGTTTTTTTGTTTTTTTACAACATTTCCCCTATAAATACTGAATATAAAATCATTATCAATTGGAAAGATTGTACCTTATAGACAATTTATACATAGGCATATATGCTCAACACATATGGCGATGTCTAACAAATTCTATATTGATATATAGTCAATATGAATTTGGTCATATATATATATATATATATATATATATATATATATATATATATATATATATATATATATATATATTAATGTATGATCTAATCTCAAAAACACACATTACATCCAAGTAAGGTTTTAGGATTGTTTACTGATAATAGTGCAATAAAACCATACATAGTATGCACTAGTCCAGAAGATATAAAACATAATTACAAAAAGAACTCTCCTCTCTAGGTCTTCATCTTCAATAATGAAGGCATAAAAGGACATAGACCATTTCATAGTCTGCCTTTAGATAATAGAATGCATTCAAAAGGGTCCTTATCTATGAGAGGACTAGTAACGAGTCCAATGATCATCATTGTCTACTTCTATATTCGCTAAAAGATGAGGTGAACTATCTTGTAAATGAACTACACAACGAATGCGCATACAAAAAATAAAAATAGAAGGAGTTATACATAGATTTCATGTAATAATATAGACAAGGAATTAAAATTTAGTATGATTACATCACCCATAACTTAAAGTACTCAATATAAATCAGTCACTAACAATAAATAGTGATACCAGATCATGTAATGTATGTATACAAGATCAATTATAAACTGACTAGAACAACCTTTACGTGATGATTGATTCATGATTATCCCAAAACCTAATGTGTTTCACACCACATTTTGTTTTTCAATATTAAATCTGTCATCCCCACACGATATGCTATGCATATAGGCCTAATTCCTATATCAAAATCCTTTAATCTGACACATCAAGTGTGGTAAATATGGTCACATCAAGTGCTAAGACAGTCATATCAAGTGCCACTAATATCAACATAACCAATACATCAAGTGTGGTAAAGGTTGTCATATCAAGTGCCATAAAAATTAACATAACCAATATATCAAGTGTGGCAAAGATGGTCACGTTAAGTGCTACAAGCAATCACATCAAGTATCATTAACATCATTTTGTATTAAGATGTATATGATGTATGAAGCATAACAAAAAAAATAATTTTTTCATTATTTAATTTTAGTCACTCATATATAGTCATCAAGACTGTTTTTCATCGTCTATTAATCCATATTTTGAGGGATTTAACTTCTTCATATCGTATTGTAACATCCTAATAATGATACTTATCCTATGCTTAAGTCATATTACAGATTCACTATTAGTTTGTTACTTCATAATGCGGAATCCATTTATAAAATTACTGTTATGGAAAATATGATATAATTTTTTTCTTAAAATTTTAGTTGAAAATGAGAGTGTCATCATAGTAATTAACGTAGTATATAATGAACATTCTAACATCATCACTCACATTAATTTTGAAAACTCGCATTCTTCAACTTGTTGCATTATACATTCATTTTCTCAAAAATATTTACATTATTAGTTATATAGGTAATACAACACATAGACAATAATAAGTTAAGACTCTAAGCGAATCTTTTAAACAAACAAAGGCTTCAATGTCCTTCATAAGTTACAATCATTCAAAGAAAAGATGCAAAGTTGGACAAAGCAGTATAAAGTCCTTTATAGCTTTTCCCGCATTCTATTCCATAAACATTCATCTTTACTCTAGGTTATTTGTTTTGCATAGACCTCTATCACCAAAAAGACTATGATTGGAATTTGGGAAAGAAATGGGAGGTAGGGAGTGAGAAACCACAATTTCTTAGTAGGTGTCTATCCTAAGGTTGGAGTCATCATTTCTAACCTAGCCACTTCAGTTTATTAAGAAAATGTGACAAGCATACAAGTTCAATAAGGGTGTTTGACCTTTGTAGGGTGAAAATTAAAAAAATCTTATATAGGTATATTATAAAATAATTTACATGTCTGGGTATGAAACAGTGATGGTTGCGTATTTGGAAAATGCGACACACTTAATGTAAAAGTATAAGGATACGTCACAAACAAAGGAAATATTTTAAAGTGTGTCACAGATTTTGCATTGCAGCTTTTGCGTTAGTGTGCCTCCTCTCCAAGATGCACCACAAGGTGCCCTCAAATCAGTCAACAGATTTTGCAGCTCTTACGCAGTGTGCCTCCTCTCCAAGATGTACCACAAGGTGCTCTCAAGTCAGTTAATAGCTTTTGTAGCATTTGCATCTGTGTGCTCATTTCCAAGATGCACCATATGTAACATCCCAATTTTTCTATGATAAATGTTTGAGGCTACAAATAGTTTCTAGAATAAAACTAGGTGAAACTAGGAGCCAAAAGCAGAGAAATTAGGAAGTTTGGTGCAAATGACGAAAATGCCCTTACACCTGGGCAGCTCAAATAATGAGCCAGAAAAATGGAAATACAATTATAAGACATCTTGGAGGGATTATAAACATCATGTATGGTTAAAATTAGTGAGAAAAAATTTAGAAATCTGAGAAGGGACGAAAACGCCCTTCGAAAACCCTGAAAAGGACCAAAATGCCCCTAGGAGCTATACTTTTTGCACAAAGCTAGTCAGTTCCCATAAAAATAGCAAACGACCTTAGATTAACATGGGAACGAACCAAAAATTCTTAGAAATATCAGAGGAACAATTTGGGAAATTTTCCGGCAATGCTGAGAAAAATTACAAAAACGCCCCTGGAAGGCTGGGAGGGCAGAATAAGGTGATAAACATGCCAAAAGTGGGCCCCACACCCATGTGCACGAAAGGTAACAGCTGGAAAGGTGGTGGTGAGTCACCAAAATGAAGTCAATCAAGTCTTCCACAAAAAGACAAAAGTGAATAGTAAAAAGGTTACATTAACCATGGTTAAGACTAACTAACCTTGGTTAATTAAAAGTAAAGCATGCTTAGGTTAAATTAATCATAATTAGAGGAAATATCAGCCTAATTAACACTAATCTAAGCCTAAAAGGATAATTCCTTGAATTTTGATTTATTTTGAAAAATAGGAAAAATCTAGGCAAAATTACCAAAATACCCCTAAGTGCAAAACTAATTCCACTTGGCCCATAGGAGTCCGAATTTTTTGGGACCCTTGGAACCCCATTTGCTTCATATTTTCAGCTTAGAAACTCATCAAAATCCTCTCCATTCCCTCCAAGCTTGCCATAACTCCAAAACACCAAAAACTTACACTTTAAGCCTAAGTCTTCATCTTTAAGACTTAAGCTATATTAAAGCTATAAACACTTAAGCCCCACCACCATCCTTTGTCCACGTCCAGAGCAGACCAAAGGGGACCCAAGACAGCCTTTAAAGCACACAAAAACACTAAGGAGGTCTTCAACAAGTAGGATCTTTCTACTTGTCTTTCTATGCTTTTAACTTGCCTTTTTATGGTGTGTTTGTGTTCTTTCATGCATCTTTTCTCCAAGATTTGTTTGTTTTCTTTTGTTTTCACTTATGAGAGTTTAAAACTGTATTTTAACCGTTCAAAATCAGCCCCACCCATTTTTAGTGATTTTTGAAAAGAAAAACAAAGTTTGTTCGGTTAAAAGTGCTTCTAAGGCACTTAGAAGAAATTTAATCGGTGGGTTTTGTTTTAAAATTATTTTTGAAGCTTTGATCAGTTTTATGCTCTCAAGAGAAAGGTTTTTAAAGCTTAATTGAAAGAGGATTTGTGGATCTTGGAGTAGATCATGAAAATCTACTCTTTGTGGCTTGGAAAAATATACTATGTTGTTGTTTTCATGCTTATTTTTATGCTTAAGTTTTAACCTTGTGATTTTCTTTTGTGATGAGTTTGGTATGACCTTTGTGCTGGATCTGCACCTCTGAGTATGCATGTTAAGAGGTGGAATAAATTTTTGTAATAAGTTCCAAAGGTCTCCTTTGGACATTAGTTAGAAAGCTACCAAGCAAATGATATAATTTGTAGCCAAAAGTGGCTAAAATCCTTGTATGGCACCCTAGACTCATCATGGCCAGCACTTAAGCATAAAAACATGGATGAAATAAGCATGGACCAGAGGCAAGAGGGACTGCACAAACCTAACACAACTGAACCAAGTTGGTGTGAGATGGAAGATTTGAAGAAATTACCTTGGCTAACCAAGGAAGGCTTTTGGCCACAACTCCCAAGCAAGCTTTACTTTCATTAAAAGTTTTATAAGTAACATAAGCTCTGAAATAAGGTTTTAAATGAACTAAATCAACCTTTAAACAAAGTTAAACAAAACAAAAATGAGTTAAAAACCTCTAGGAGTGCATTCGGCCACCCTAGAGAGATTTTGGAAAAAAAAATGTGCTTAAAATGTGATTAAGGAAAAATCAAGTATTTTAAACAATTAAATAACTTATTTGAAGGTTTAATTATTATTTAAAAGGTTAAGTTTCAGAATATATGGCCTGGGTAAGCTTAGGGAAAAATCTCAAAATTACTAAGTGATAAAATTTCCAAATAAGCTTAAAATGGGTAACTAGGAAATCTACCATAACTTAATTAAGGGTAAATGTCAAATTCGGCCATGCCATTAAATTTTGAGTAAAAATAATTCAGATTAACTTATAATATGTCAATTCTAAAGTTTAAACTTGGCCCCTAAGTAAAGGTCAACTAGGGTTAAGACTTAAGTCAACTAGGGTTAGGAAGAAGGAAACCCTAAACCTAAAAGAGTGGCATTCGGCCACTTAGTAGTTAATTAACTTAAAGGAGGTTTTAATTTCCAATTAGGGTTAATTAAGGACCATTTTTATGTGAATAGGACGAATTTAAAGTATGAAAAAGTTTTAAGGTGGATAAAGAGACCTATTGATTTTTTTTAGGCAAATGATTTTATGATGAAGAAGGAAATTGTGGAAACCTAAGTCTAGGAAGTTGGAATTCGGCTACCATGTTTTAAATTAACTTAGAATGAGTTTCAATCCTTAACTAGGCCCAAATAATGATCCTAAATATGTAAGAAAAATATAATTAAGGTGTATGAAAGGTGGAATTTGAGGAAGTAGGTCATTTGTCCATTTAGGAATAAATTGTCCTAGAAGATTAATTAATTTCTACTTAGATATTATTTGGTTTGGAATGAAAGAGACTTTAAAAGTTTAAGAGTCAATTAAACCTAATTATTAAGGTAGTACAAAGGAGAACATAAGGTAATATATTTCAAAGGTTTATTAGAGGCATGATTAAGAAGGGTGGATATGACTTAAGCTTGAAGTTAAAAGTTCACTAAGTAATTTGATCATAACATACCTTAATGAGAAGAAGTTATAAAAGATTTGTGAATACTTAATACTTGAACTTAGAATAATTAGGATATGCATAAGACTTGAAACAAAAGAGAACACAAAGATAAAAGAACTTGAAAGGTGCCATTCGGCCACCTAGATTAAGATGTTAATACGTAAAATCTTAATGAACAAATATAAATGAGAAAAGGAAAGGATGAGAGGTAACTTAGAAGGATGAGTGATGTAAGTCCTTTGTGCGATTTCAACATCATACCGAATTGAAGCATTAGATTGGTGGTGTAAATGTGACATTATGGTATGTGATTTACCAATCAAATTTCATTATTAATTGTGAATGGTCACTATCTATGAATGAATAAATGATGAATACTCATGAATGAGAAAGGATGATGATGATGTATGAGATTGGTTATTGATGATGATTGAGATGAAAATTCGAAACCTATATGTGCATTTCATATTGGTTGGAAATTTGTTTGAGCATGCATAATTATTTGGAAGCCTCTAAAATGAACTTAAAAAGATTAAGGGATCACTAAAGCAAACCTTATGTGAAAACATAATGCTACTCTCTTTGTGCCTTATGCGTACTAGTATCCAGAGGGCCCTAAAAAGCTCTTTTGAAGAGAAGCCAAAGGTTGCTTCTAGGAGCCAAAGGTTGCTCCAAAAATCCTTCTACTGTGAAGGCATTGAGTCCTTCACCCCTTATGTGGTGGTGACGATCACCTAGGAATGAGCTCATATCCTTAATTTTAGTAGGAGGTGGGAGTAGAGTCAGTGAGAAGATATTGTTTGACAAAATTTAATACATGTCTATGTCTAATTGTTTTCTCCCAAAGGTGGTGAAACTAGATTCATAAAGTGTCCCAAAGGTTGGACAAAGAAATGATAAAGACAAAGAAAAGTAGTAAAGAACAAAGTTTAAGACATAGAATAATTGTATGTCAAATGATATCATATTTGATCCCAAAGGTATGAATGTTAAGAAGAATGTATGGTGAGACACTAAGTTGTATGTTTTGAATAAAATTGATCCACTTCAGAGAAATATTTTCAAAGAATTAAAAGTAACCTTTTATGTAAGAAATGATTTTTGAAATAAACTGAAGTGGTTGGGACTAAAGTGATGACATTAGAACTAAGTAGATAGCCTATTGAGAAACTTAGTTTCTCATCCCTACTTCTTCCCACTTTCTTCCTAGACACCTTGGATGCTGATCATTATGGTAGCAGTTCACGTACTTGAAGCAGACATGAGGCGCTCTCTCTAGGAGGTGTACATCGCACTAATGTCAAATAAAAATAATTGGATGCGAGCATCCTAACTACTAATATGTAGTATTAGCTAACTTATGTATAAATATTGTATAATATTTGTAAGTTTATGGTTTGTAATAACTACATGATAAGGCCCACGGGCCTATGACTTATGGTATATATGAAATGTTATGTATAATTATTGTGTGACATGTACGTTATGATTTAATCTTGTTTATTTATTATAGCCAAATGATAAACGAAAAGAATAATATAAACGCTTAGTATTCCTAAGGTTTTAAACATATGTAGAAATCCGCTTAATGATTTACTTTACCGCTACACACATTTTATCGACGAGGCTCGCAGTTTATATCAAACAGTTTTAAAGAAAAAAAAATTTACCGTATTTTCATATAAGTATTTTCTAAAATGAATTCCACATCATGAGATAACAAACTAAAAATGGAACTGAATGATCGACTTAAGCGTGAATTCGATATTCGTTTTTAGGGTGTTATACCATAAGGTGCTCTCAGATCAATCAACAATCTCTGCAACATTTGTGTCAGTGTGCCTCATTTCCAAGATACACCACAAGGTGCCCTTGAATCAATCAACAATGTTTGCAACTTCTGCATCAGTATGCCCCCTCTCCAAGATGCACCACAAGGTGCCCTCAAATCAATTTCAGTCACTTGCAGCTTTGAGCCAGATGCATGCATATTTGGTTGTTTTCCATGATGTGCCATAAGCTCAGATTATGGTGGTTCAATTGCAAAATGCACAAAGACCATTATATATTGATCCCTTCATGTAAAAATTATGAATATCGAGAGTTGAAATTAATATTAAGTAAAAGGAGAGGAAAGCGAAAAAGAAACCAATAAAAAAAGAGATGTAACAAAGTGTATTTAATTTTGTTAAAGAATATATTTATAATAAATTAAATATGTATTAGTTTAGATTATTCAGTGTGTATAATATAGATAAGTAAATTTTTAATAGTATTTAAAATGATATTTATTAATAATATTTAAATTAATTATAAATTTTGAGGTTAAACTAGTAATTAAATTTTAGTATAATTTATTTATATTTAAATTTAAAAATGATAATTAGTTTTTAAAAATTATATGATATTATAAAATTATAACATTAAAATGAATGATAATGTTTAATCAATTTTGTTAATATAACATTAAACTTATAATATTAAAATAAATGATAATGTTAAATATATTTTATTATAATTTAATAAAATTAAATATATTTAAAATATACAAATTATAACGTTAATATTATTATTGTTATCTAAATTATATTTAATTGGTTAAATATTAAGATTTTGTTAAACATATATAATAATATTTAATCAATATTTTAAATAATTTTTAAAATTTATTATAAATTAATAAATTTTAATAAAAATAAATTTAATATATATATCTATATATATATATATATATTATAAGTTAATACCACTGTTACAAGTTTTAAAAATATATTTCTCTATTAAACAATATATAATTTATTAATACCAGCAAAAAATTATGCATACATACGGTAAATTAATTTTAAAAATGGTATTAAAATTAAGGAAACAAATCACAATATATAAAGTTAGTTTATTACGTTAATTTTTTTATATTTTATTATAAAATTATTATATTAAAATATTATTATATTAAATATAGTGTTTAGACTTATTATATTTTCAATATTAATATTTAAATTATATTTAAAACATAAATGTTTTTAAATTATATTATATTATATTTAATAAATTTTTGATTATATTATATCATATTTAAAATATAAATATTTAAATTATATTATATTTTATTATATTGAAATATCAGTTAAATAATAATATTTAGATTTTATTATAATATACTATAAATAATAATGTTTAAATTATATTATATTATATTTAGAATATTTTATTATTAAGGTTAAAATTTGTTAATTGATTATATATTAAATTAACATTTATATTTTATTATATATTAAATAATATTATTTAAATTATATTAAATTATATATAATGATATTTAAATTATATTATATTTTATATAATAATACTTAAATTATAGTATATTTTAAATTATATTATATTTTGTACAATTCTGCTTAAGTTATATTATACGCTATATAGTTGATTAAATTTGATTATCGATTAAATATTAAGATTTGATATTTTGTAAATTATTATATTTTAAATTAAAATATATTTATTAATTTTAAATTAACAGTTTGATTGTTATTATATTTAATTAAAATATATTTGATAATTATATTTATAATAATGATGTATTTAAAAAAGTTATGATGAGATGATTTAATTAATTATTATTTCTTAATTTATTAATAGTTAACTTATAACTTTTGTATAATTTGTAGGAGAAAATTTAATGACATCTTCATCACAATCTAGTTGTGATACTAGATTGGGATCGGATAATTCATTAATCCTAATGTTGCAAAGCGTTCATATATCTCACCAAATTTAGAACGGAGCATCAAATCGAGATTTAAAGATTTGAAGAGAAAAATTATTTCACAAAAGAGATAATATTCCATAGATTCCGCTATAGGTTATTAAGCATCTAAAGAGAGCTGGCTTTTTAGGGATTGCTCAAATTCAATTCTTCTAAAGTGATCCTCCTTTTGATTGAAGCTTTGGTTAAAAAGTGGAGACCTGAAACACGCACTTTTCATATAACACCAGGGGAATGTACAATCACTCTTCAAGATGTTGCAGTATTAATTGACCTACCTATAAATGGTGTTCTAGTTATTGGAAGTACTTCGACTCGTATGTAGAAGCCTATTGTGATAGAACTTTTGGGAATTTCTCCACCCGAAAATGAAATGCATGGAGCATCTGTGAAGATGACTTGGTTGAATCAACATTTTTACATAATAAAGGATTATTTGGATAATGAATTTCAATTGCACAAATATGTTTGTGCCTATATTCTTCGTTTGATTGGTGGAGTAGTTCTTTGTGATCATTTGAGCAATAGAGTACTGTAAATACTCAATTATGTCTGAGACCGCCTTCTTAAAATTAATTAGCAAATAAATTAAACAATAAAAAATAAAAAATAATAAAAACGAAGAAAAAATAATAATATTTGAAACAAATAGAAAAGAAATCGAAAGCAAAAAAATAGAAAATAGAGAAAACAAATAAGCAGAAATGACAAAAAAAATAAAAAAGAATAGAACATAAAAAAAGAAATTAAAGAGATAAAAACTAAAAAATAATAAATAAATAGAAAAATAATAAACTAAAAAAAATGAAATGTAAAACGGAAAATCTGAATAAAACTGAAAAAGAGAAAAACAACAAACAATAAAAAAGAAACAAAGGAGAAAATCTGAATATATATATAAAAGAATAATTGAAATAATAAATGAATAACTAACTGAAACAAAAAAAAAACAAAAAACAGAATGAAAAACAGAAAAAACGGAAAGATAACAGAAAGGAGAAAACTAAAAAGATGGAAAAGAAGAAACTATAAAAGGGTGCACTGCTTTCTTCATGGGTTTTTTGGCTGGAATTTTGGGGGGGGGTTCATTCTTCAATTTTGAGGAATCTAAGAAACTCGCTCTCTCTTCTCCCTCTCCCTCTCTAGATTCCAAGCTCAAAAAGGCAGTACTCTCTTTTCCCAGTTTTGGTTCTGCAACCTTGATCCCATTCTGATGGAGATTTTCTTCCTCTTGAAAAGGAGGAGTCACATCTAGAGAAAGAGGGGCAAGAATCATCAAGAATTTTGCATGAACAACATTGCATTCAGAAGTCCAGAAAGATGGCAAGAATTCTTCTACGAGTAGTGGATTGAAAGATGGATCGGATCTAGTTTCGGTATAAGGATGTTTTTGACAGTTGTTTGAAATTTGTCTTAACCAGGTTAGTATCATTATTGCATTAATGAATTTTAAACCAGCATGATTCTTGGTGTTAGCTTGCAGGCTTGATGAGTAGATCATTGCTTGAAGTTCACCTTTAATTGAGAAATGTAGAGCATAAAAGATCCCGGTTCTCGTGCCTAAATCAAATTTAGAATGCTAGATGAGTGTTCTTTGAATGTCTATGTGAATATGGTCAGAAATTTTGTTTACAATAAGCACATATAATCTATTTGTTACTCTATAATTGTTGTTGAGTTTTGATCGGCCCCTCAAACAGAGTTGCAAGTTAGGTGAATCAAGCTAGCATCTTATCATAAAAAGTATAGTAAACTCATTCTCCTCCTAAGATTTAATGGAAAGTCACCTCTGTTTAAAGCCATGGTGTAGCGAGGGATCATTACTGAAGGCATGTCTTCCTAAGTGACTACTTGAACGTTGGAAAACCTGGGATCATTTTAAGAGTAAGACCTTGGTCCAATGGTGGAGTAGCATTAGCAAAGACTGAGCATAGCTAAGTGTCATTTAATTGATCCAAAAATTCTAGACCTAGGGCCTCGGAAATCAGGTTAAGAACGGATAAAATTTAAAACAGAAAGGTGCAAGGAAGTCTGAGCATGATTATAGCTGATGGCTACGCCAAGGTACTAGTTTTAATCATTGATGCATAACAGAAGCAGGTGGATGTAGAAAAGACTGGTACTGTTCGTATGGGGTGATATTCGTCTGCCATAGTAATGGATTGCCGAAAAGCAAAGTGGAAAGTGCTTGCATAAATATAGTTATTCCACCTAACATTTGTTGCTCTGTTTTGTACATGGTCAATGTCGTGGATCAAGATCAACTATGGTCACTCAGTTGCTTGTCTACCATCCTCTTTCCCATGTTGAACCTTTGTTGCCACTGAATCCATGCATAAGAGGCTTCAAGTTCATGGTCGATGAACTAGAAATCCATGGCAAAAATGTTGTATCTGTCCTCAGCAAATGTAGCTACAGTAGAAGTCCATTCCACAACAACTTATCTTGCAACTACTAAGTGTTGAAGATCCTTTTTTAAAGATACAGAGATCAAAGTTCCGGTGGGGTTAATCTATTCAAGAAGACGGTATCGCTGGCCTGATAGCTCAGAATTCATGTCCCGTAGATTTGGAAGCAAATTCTGGTCCATGGGAGTTGCTTCCAACTCCTTTCGTAATTGTTAAATAGCCAAGCTATGCAGGTTCCAGCTCGCGAATGCAGCAAGATGGAAGAAGCCCACTCAAAGTTTTACATGAAATAAAAAGGCCCCATGCAACGTACATGTAGATTTATAATCATACGTCCACTGAGGTGTGTTTAAATTTAAATTAGCACAGTGAATATCTCAACCAAAGGCTCAGTACAATGGTTTGCTCGCTTGCCCATAGCCCCCAGGCCTTAAGTTCAATCCTCTGTATGGCCATTTCTTTTTAAAAAAAATGGGGGCATCTCACATATGCCTCTTATGCTAGTTTAGGTGAATTGGGCCATCTCATACTTTCGTTTAGGCCAACCGCATGCGCTTCACATTGCATATATTAGGTTGGGCCAGATGTTGCTACCTCCAGCAGCCAGGCTCAGCCCAAATGGGCCACACCTTGGGCCCTTTTTGAAACCAGGTCAATCCCTTTTTTTAGCACAAATAGGCTACAACTGCTACCCCTCCACATGGGTCCATGCTTCTGAATAGATAATTTAAATTAGAACTTTCAAAGGAGAAACATAAACCAAAACAAAATATCATTTCCCTAAATTTTAATCAAGTTATTTCATCCAATCCTCTTCTCTAAATTCACAACAAGTGCATTTTATTTTAATTCAAACCCAAATTAGTTTTATTTTTATTTCCCTTTTTTTTAGTCAAGTTCAATTCTTCAAATTTAAATCAAGTTCATTTCCTCAAGTTTCAAATCAAATTCATTTTGGTTCAAATCAAATTTAATTCTTTTCCTCATGTTTCAAATCAAATTCATTTTGATTTAAATCAAATTTAATTCTTTTTCAAAATCAATTTCAAATCAAATTTAATTATTTTTCAAAATTAACTTCAAATCAAATAAAATTTAATTCTTTTTCTCAAGTTTCAAATCAAATTTAGTTCATTTCAAATCAAGTTCATTTCAGATCAAGTTCATTTCAAATCAAGTTCATTTCAAGTTCATTTTAAATTAAATTCAAATTCAAGTCAAGTTCAATTTCTCAAATTCAAAATCAAGTTCATTTCAAGTCAAGTTCAATTTCTTAAATTCAAAATCAAGCGCATTTTAAATCAAGTTCGTTTTAATTCAAATCATGTTTAATTCTTTTCTTCAAATTTCAAGTCAAGTTCGTTTTAAATTCAAATCAAGTTTAATTATTTTCGTCAAATTGCGAATCAAGTTCATTCTAATTTAAGTCAAGTTTAATTCTTTTATTCAAATTGCTAATCAAGTTCATTTTAATTTTAATCGAGTTTAATTCTTTTCTTCAAATTTTAAATCAGGTTTACTTTAGTTCAACTCAAGTTTAATTCTTTTCCTCAAATCTCGAATTCAAAATCAAGTTCATTTTATCTTAAATCAAGCCCAATTCTTTTTTTACCTAAGCCCAATCCCCTTTTTATCTTTACTATTTTTAAATTAAATTCATTAATTCTAGGTCTCACATAATGAACCCTAAGCACGAACTGGTAACTTTTTTTGCTGTTCGATGTTTAGGGATTCATATAGGTCCCAGTGCAACCATAGTTGTCTTGTACCTTGTGCATATATGGACTAAGAATCTGTTTTAAATCATTTTAAGAGAAACTTTATTTTGGAATCCCTAGTCTCACGCGATGGACTCTAAATAAGAACTGGCGGTTTCGTTGCTGTTCGATATTTAGAGATTCATATGGGAGATTCATATGGATCCAAGTACAGCCCTCGTTTGCCTTGGATCCTGTGCATATATGGACTAAGGATTTTTTTTAAAGTATTTTCAAAATACTCTTCCTTTTCAAGCACCTCCGAAGGTCAAGCCTTCAAACCAAAACTACGTAAGCCTTGAGTTTCCCATTGCACCAGGGAATACATAGGAGCAGGATCAAGTCTTGTCATGCTGTTTCCATCAACTTATTTATTTTCTATTCTAATTAAAGGGACCAAATAGTTTTCAAATAAATCGCACACTCATTTTAAGGGTATCGTTATTCGGAACGGGCAAGTAGGGTGCCTGACACCTTCCCTATTCGTAATCGACTCTCGAACTTCAAATCTCTTCCTTGAGTTAGGATTTTTCCAAATCTTTTTCCTTAAATAAAAATTTGGTGGCTGCTCCACATAATCAAATTAAAATTCTTTTTTTTAAAAATTTATGCGAATTCATCGTCTCGTCGTAATTACGGTTTCGACAAGTATCGCTTAGGTACCTTCCATTATTGGCTAATTTCGATTAATGTGGGAAATATAGTTGGGGGTCAGCTGCTCTAGTATATTTGTATCGTGAGTTATGCACTTTGACTAACTACTATAAGAAAGAAATATGCGGATTTACATTGTTGCTAAAATTATGAGCTTGTGGTAGATTTCCTCGTATTACTCTAATTGATCCTGGCAAGATTTTACACTTCCATATGGAGTTGGGTATCATAATTGTCAAGTTATTATTTTCAATTCAATATTTAAAATTATTTTCATTTAATACATTTATTTTTATAGGTGGAGAAGACATTCCTTTAAGGTAGTTAGACATGATTTTCAATTTTATATACACAATTTTGAAACCAAAACAAAAAAATGTAAGTAATTTATTTGTATGATGTCTAAAATTATGTGATAAAAATTATAAATTTACATACTTTTGTATTGTTTTCATGTGCAGATAAAATGGCAACTATATGCAAATGTAATTCACCTATTTCCTGAAACATGCAGAGATCGATATATTTTTGGGTAACTGTTATGCCATTATTTTGCTTTCATATTATAGAGTGGCACAAAACAGATCATGTTATGCAATAGTTCAGAATGTATCAACATGTTCCCCATCCTCCAAGCCAATCAGAAAGTATTCATGGGTTGACACTAAAACGGAAGAAAGATGATAACTAGGTTCGGATTTATGCTTCATTTCTAGATTTATGGAATAACAAGCAACAATTTGTGTGCTTAGGATGTATAATGATGGTGTGAAGAGTGTTAATTCAAAATATATGAGATGGTATACACATCATACAAGGGGATGGTTCACAAGGGAATATGCAATCAAAGGTGGAGCAGTAAGTCTAAGAAAAAGATATTTGGAATCTCCACAATTATATAGATATGATTTAGTAATTTATTATTCTCTTATTTTTAGGTCGATCAAGCAAAGTTAATCTATTATATCGCAACAGACATGACTCATTCGGAAAAAGAGTCCTTGCTACTCCCTATGGATCTCATTCGAAAACATGTAAAAAATATGCATATGATGTTCGAAAAGGAGGATCGTGTTGTGACTGCTCGAATGGTTGCACCAGTTGCTCCACAAGATCCATCTTGACAAGAGGTTCATGCAAACATACCAAATAATAGAGTTGAGTGGCAAGGCCTTCAACATCGTTGTAGACGTACCATTCATTTCCTTCCAACTCAACAAGAAGGACAATATTTTGTGTCATTGCAGGATGTACCACCATCACCATTTCTAACTTATGTATTTCCGTCATAACAATTTATTGATGATACATGTCCATCATTTACAGGACCTTCAGGAGAAGGTCCATCTATTGCACCTAGTTGTTATCGACAAGCATCATACGATGATATTGCTTTTGAAGGTGGATTATTATCATTTCAATTAGAAGGTCCTTCGTTTCAGGATGAAGGAGAATCGTCAACATTTGCTCATCATATCACCCGGTCTTCCATCTCCTAGGTTGTGTATGGTGTTCCTCAGACCTCACCTTCGATAGATCTTAGTATCGGTAGAAGTTTTTATATGCCATCTCTATTTTATCCCACGATGATAACGCCACCTTCACCCATGCACACATATATGCATAGTCCAAATATATTTCAATATTTTAGTGGTCAATGAATTGACTTAAATGTAGACTTATCAGTTACATTCCACGATGGTACTCGAATTGGTGATCCTCAGCTTGATGTCACACCGCATTGCTGCTGCAATCCAAGAAGATCTATGAGGGATAAAGGTGTTGATGATGACTAGTTTTTATCTTTGGTTTGTGTTTATGGACTTTTATCTTTACATTTTTAATGCTTTATGTCTTTGACTACTTCATATGTCTAATTGCTTTTTTTGGACTATTATGGTGAAATTTTTATTTGGTTATTAATTGCTTTGTTTGGATTATTATGTTGGACTTTATCAATAAATATGTTATGGTTATTGAATGATTTATTGTGAGAATAACTTGTTATGTCATAATAACATAAGGAATGCTAACAATGGACTAAACTCATCAAAATGGTAATGTAATTTGAACAACCGTGATTAAAATGCAAAATATCGATCATTCATTACATCATCATTAACTATCGTTTTGTCTTTTTCCTTTACCCGGACATCAAGATTGATTAACAATCGTTGTCTTGGTTGTGATTCAACCCAATCCATTTCATTTCTTATACGTGTAGACTTCAGCCGACCTTTTCCCCACAATCTCTCTTCATTTGACACAGGTATCAATGGATGAACAAAGGGAAGTGGCATCTCATTTCCAATTGGCCACCATTCATTTAAATATGCATTAACAACATATTCGACCATATAAACAAAATCCATAAACTGGTAAAATTTCATACTAACAATAGTACATGTAGAGATAAGATGAGAGCATGGATATTTGAACAATTGAGATTTACCACATTGACAACATCCTTGTGACAAACTTAGAGCCCATTTGTTACCACCCGTTGTGTGACAGGATTGAATGCTTCTTCATCCTCAAAACATGAAGATTGTATATCATATCTTCACACCTGATGAGAACATATTTCTTCTTGATTTTTTCTAATGCAATCCATTAGTTTACCACAATATTATTGATTTGAGTTAAGTTTTGCCTTAGCAGCTGCACCCCTTTGCACAAAATATTCAACTAGGATTACGAGCACCTTTCATAATTTTATTAACCAGTTTTGAAAAATTTGTGGTCATGTGCCCATATCGTCTACCATGCTAACCGTAAGCCAGACTCTAGTTTTCCTTTAAGATGCTACCAATCCATCTAGCAATCTCAAGGTTACTTTGTCTAACATTTTCTAGCTTTTTATCAAATATATGTTTACATGGTGTGTAACCTATCAAGGTTTCAAATGTCATTAACAAAATATCCATTGATTGTTATTAATAATGCAAGACATTGTAAACATAAAACATACCAAACTTAAGCAACTTCTGCTTCAATTGTTTATTCTCGAAACAATGATTAAATTTACTTGCAATATGTCGAATACAATACATGTGATAAGCATGTGGAGGTTACCATTCCATGTGTTCATTGTTCCCAATAGATTTGATGCTTTGGTGCTAGTCTGAAATAACACAAATCCCATTGATAAGCATAAATTTCATAAATAATTATCTCTCATTTGTAGCTCATTAAGATTTCTTATATGTTTAATTAAGTGGTCTTTGTCATATTTTATGAGTTTGGGTTCATATGAAGTTTAATTGAATTCCTTTGTTTAACTGACTAAAATGACACTACTATAATGTTTTGAGCATAATAGGATTTTTAAGTATCCAAAAATCATGAAATCTATCTTGAATGAAAGCTTAAAAAAGTATCCACAGTTAAAAATCAAGATCAGAGATCAAATGGGATGTATAGGACTCCAAAATTAGCTCAAAAGATGAGATAGTGTTGCTATCATTGAACCAGAACAGTGTGCAAAGATCCAGCCATATCTTGAGATACAGAAGTCATATTGAGATGAAATTAGATCCGTTGGAAAGTTAAAATCTAGGGCTACAACTTTTGTTCATACCTAAAGCACTAATTAGCATACATGAATATCCGAAAATGTGCTGCAATCAACATCAAAATTGGTGTGCTGATTGCTGACAAAAGTCAAATGTATTTTACATTTCAACAAAGTGCATGTGAAAGAAATAAAAGCATGGATAAATTCAAAAATGATTGGAGACATTCTGAAGATAATGCACTAGAAATCCTATATAAATAGGAGGGTTTATAAGAGGAGAAGATACACCTTGGATATTAATTCCAATACCATTTTCCATCTTTCTTTCTTTGTTGTCAGTTTGCCTCCTTCATGAAAAGCTAAGTTTGTAATTTCAATTCAAGGATTCAAGCTATTTTAATTTTAACTTTGAGGTCTAAATCTTTATTTACATGCTTATTAAGTTATTTCTACTCTGCTTTACTATATTCTTCAAATTTATTCTTTTAATCAAAGTTTGTTCGGTTGACGTATTTTGATCAATGCATAATTAATTTCTAATTGGTTTTTGATTGGTTAATCATTTTCCAAAAGTTTGAAGAGTAGAAATTAAGTAATAAATTGAAGGTTTTTATTTTATTACTTAGTTCAATTGAATTCTGATTATGAAATTGGTTTAAATCTAATGAAAGATTAAGTGGTTACTTAATCTTGTTGATCATAATTAATTGAATCTTGAGAGTTTTCTCAGTAGAGAATTCAAGGATCATTTTAGGGTTCCAGATGATCCTGGGTTGATAAACATAATGCATGATTTTAGTGATCAATGATTATTTAAGAAAATAGCCTCTGAATTCCTTGAGTTAATAATCGTTAAGTCAAATTAGTTTCAGTATGTATTTTGTATTTAGAACTTAATATCACATCTTTGCAAAATCCCTTTGTTATAACTTTATCCTAATTTGCTTAAGAATCTAAAATGGTCTTTGGGAGATGACCTAGGTTGTACCTTATACTATATCAATAGTTGGGGAAAATCTAGAAATTATTTTTTGGCATTTGCGACGAGCGTGTCAAAAATTTGGCACCGTTGCCGAGGACCATTTTTTTTTAGTTTCCTAGGCATATTTAGGAGTTTGTATAAAACTTTTAACCTTTCTAATAATTTTTTTATTTTAGGTATACTACTCTTGGATTTTCTGTATGAATTCACCTTGTTGTGTTTGACCCGATCCAATCATGAAGATTTATATGCATATGATCCTGAGATTGATAGAACATTCCACCATTTGAAAAGAACACATAGAAGGCATTAATTCAGTAATAACCAAGAAAGTAACAGTAGTGGTTTTTCATCTTTAAATTTTGATAGTTTTAAATATTTTGCTAATAACATGGCTGGTAGAACCCTAAAAGAATTAGCTGCACCTGATGTTACTTATCAACCGTTGTTTATTCAATACCCTGATGTTGATGAACCATTAATACATTTGCTACCTAAGTTTCATGGCCTTGCAGGTGAGGACCCTCACAAACATTTGAAAGAATTTCACATCGTGTGTTCCACAATGAGGCCACAAGGAATTCCTAAAAATCATATCAAGTTGAAGGAATTTTCTTTCTCCTTAAATGATGGAGCAAAGGACTAGTTGTACTATATACATCCAACATCTGTTACAAGCTGGAATGATATGAAAAGATTATTTTTGGAGAAATTCTTCCCTGCATCCAGAACAACAACTATCAGAGAAGAGATTTGCAACATCAGACAAAACTCCTAAGAAACTCTCTGTGAGTATTGGGAGAGATTCAAGAAACTATGCGCCACTTGTCCACACCATCAGATTAGTGATCAATTATTGATTCGGTATTTTTATGAAGGACTCATGCCAATGGACAGAAGCATGGTTAATGCGGCTAGTGGTGGAGCACTTATAGACAAAACTCCTACAACAGCTCGAGATTTGATTGCCAACATGGTAGAAAATTCTCAGCAATTCAATTCTCGAATTAATTCATTGTCTAAAGGAGTCCATGAAATGACCACTAAGACAGATCATACACAATTGAAGAACAAAATTGAAGAACTAACCTCCATCGTAAAATAGTTAGCCATCAGACATCAACAGCAACTTAATGTTGTTGATAAAATCAAAACATGTGACATCTGCACTTCTGCAGACCATCCTACTGATGCATGCCCAACCTTGCAAGAAAGCGAGACACCAGATGCTACAATTAATGGTATTTTTGCAACCGGACAACAATACATGCCTCCTCAACATTATCAGCAATAGAAGTTTGAACCACCTTCTGGAACATACAACCCTAGTTGGAGAAACCATCCTAACTTGAGATATGGTCCTCCACAATAACAAAGGATTCAAACATCTGACTCCCAAAATAAATACCAACCATCGCCATTTAAACAGCAAAAACAGCATATGCAGCAAACTGTACCTTCTAATGCTTCTTAACCTTCTCTTGATGATTTGATGAAATAATTAGCTACCAATAATCTTCAGTTTCAACAGAATGTAAGTTCTACCATTCAGGATTTACAAACTCAAATTGGTGTCGCAACCGTAATTCCGACGAGACAACGAACTCGCTAAAATTTAAAAATAGAATTTATTGGATTATGTGGAGTCGCCACCAAATTTTTACTGAAGGGAAAAAGATTTGGAAAAAACCCTGACTCGAGGATGAGATTCGAAGTTCGGGAGTAAGTTACGAATGTGGAAGGTGTTAAGCACCCCACTCGCCTGTTCCGAAGAACGGTACCCTTAAACTGAGTGTGATTATTTGAAACTTGTTTAATCCCTTTAATTAGCATGAAAATAAATACTTGATGGAGTTTATCCTGACAGGACTTGATCCTGCTCCTATGTATTCCCCGATGTAATGAGAAATTCAAGGCTTACGTAGTTCTGGTTTGGTTTGAAGGCTTGACCTTCGAAAACACTTGAAAGAAAAGCATTTGAAAATGAACATGTTGTTTTGGAAAACATTTTTAGAAAGATCCCTAATCCACATATGCACAGGGACCAAGATAACTACGGCTGCACTTGGGCCCGTACAAATCTCTAAACATCGAACAGCAGAAAAAGCTACCAGTTTCTGCATAAAGCTCGTTGCGTGAGATTAAGAATCGCAAAACAAGATTTTTATTTTGTAAAAAGGAAGGGCAATCCCAATCCACATATGAACAAGACCCAAGACAACTACGGCTGCACTTGGATCCATACGAATCTCTAAACAACGAATAGTAGAAAAAGCTACTAGTTCGTGCTTAGAGCTCGTTGCGTGAGATTAAGAATCGCAAAACAAGGTTTTTATTTTGTAAAGAAGGATGAGTGATAGAAAAAGGCATATCCCGGAGTAAAGGGTATACGGGGCTTGATTAAAATTAGTGGAAATATGGGGGCCGAATTGCGATTTTGAGATGTTTTGGGGCTAAATTGTAATTAGTGGAAATTTAGGGACTTAATTTGTAATTAGTATAAGTTTAGGGACTTAATTGGTGATTAGTGGAAATTGAGGAGGCTTAATTTGTAATTAGTGGAAGTTTTTAGGGGCAGATTTGTAATTTGAATGAATAGGGGGTCAAAGTTGACCTTGAGGGATCGCCTTTTCCAATTAAAAGGTGTTTCCTTTGGGGTTCGAACTGATGGCGTTGGAGTCCCGTATCCACTGCTCAACCACTTGAGTTGTTGGTCTTTTATGCCATCATATTTCCCTTAGTCAGCATATACATGCAAGGAAAAGTCGCCCTTCTCTCACCTGAATTTACTGGTGGGCTTCCTTATATGTTTTTCATGGGACGAAGCCCCTTTTTTATGTGTAGGTTCTTCTTTTCTTTTGCATGGTTCATATTCCCTGCATGCAATTGCCTGGTGGTGGTGCTCAACATGGAACTTAAAGAAAACCTTCAATGGCTTGCATAGGGTTGTATGGGGGTTTAGAGCGGGCAATCGATATCTCCCAGGTTTGACCTATTTCGTTCATGTACTTGTAGTGGAGTCCATGATCATTGCAAGGGACGACCTAACGGTGCTACTGGGATTCGAGACCTTAAACATCGTTCACCCTACCTAGGCAACGCCATGGGGCATCTCCAAGCATTCAGATTGGAATCTGCAGAGCATGTACCTAAACATGGTCTTCTTGAGGTTCATGTTTAGCGGAGGCCAGTCAGCCTTGTGATAGTATCCCTGGTGGTCTCGATCGTACGCCTTTGGAACAGATTTCTTCTAGATGAGGGGATGTTATCCAGATGAGGGTTCTCTAGGCTAAGCTGCAAGCCATTTTGGACGAAGGTAGCGATGGTAGACTAAACATATTCTAGCCAGATGAATCGCTTGTCAAGAATACTCTCTAAGTTAGCCCCCTCCCCTCGCGCTACTTCACCTTATCCCAGAATTTGGGCTCCTCTATATATATATCATATGTGCATCAATCATGTTTTGTCTCAACCCTTCTTCCTCTGGTCCAGACCTGGAGACATCCAACTGATCTTTGTGTGCGCGTGCAATCGGCGTACTGATGGTTTGAGGGACAATGTATAGCCGACTTAATCAACAGAGCTGAGTTGGTGTTATTCAGCAATGTGATGGATGCAGATGCAATCAGGATTGTTGGGATGTGAATATGACTTAAGCCATGCATGTACACGTCGAAACCTGATTTCTCTGTATATGTCTGTATGATGGAGACATATGCGTTCATGCTTGTGTCAGAGAGGGGTAGTAGCTGGAGTTCTGTTCGTCAACTGAGTCGGGGTGTGGCTTATTACCTAATTCCAGTCAGCCACTATCTTTTGGCTGAGTCATTTTCATCACAATGGGTCCAGGTCGGACAATCTAACTCTCCTTCATTTCGGCTTGCCATGGTGATCATAAATGCACTCCCTGTGATTGTCAGCCCTTCGAGGGGTTTTCTTAAGACTTAATGGTGAAGCGCTTTCTGTTAGTTGCCATTTATTTTGCCATGGCTAGCCTATTGCTATGTGGTGATTAAGATCCACTTGAGGGACATCTGAACTTCTACCACCACTCGTATTCTTCTCATGATGGCGTCACGAGCCATTAGTCTGTGGACCCTCATCACTAACCCATGCCTCAGCGCGTGTGTACTCCATTTCACCAAAGAAATAGGCCTTGCGCGCTATTAATAGGATAGTATGCTTTGTGACTACATTCCTTGACTTACATGCTCGGTTACAAGACTTTGTGGACATGCTTAAAGATCTAAATTGGGCAGTGATCATCATCCTTCCTTCGACAACCCTTAATAAATGTATCATCACTATGAAACTTGCATGCACGATGATAGAGTCATGTTTATGTATATCTGAGTCAGTGGGTTATCTAAACTGTATGATGGAGTCGAGGGTTCTAATGTGAGAGTCCATGGTATTGCGATCATAGCTTTAAGGCGACGAAGAATATGCAGGTGAGGGCTGGAGAGCTTCCCCTATTTTTCGGTTAGTATATGGGATCAATTTTCTACTCTTAGCTAGGGTTGGATCCCTTTAATCTAAAACTCTCCTAGCAACTCCACGTTATAGTCGTACAAAGGACGTGCTGTTTGAACGGAGGCTAAGAAGGAGGGGTCATGCAGGGGTATTTCCTTTGTTAAAGATACAGGGGGACATGCAGACCTGTGCGACATTCTTGTATAGCCGATCTTGAATTCAAGAATGGAGGAGGCAAAACAGATCAAGAAATGAATAACCGGGGTCCAGTGAACATTAGTTCCTCGCCTTGGATCAAGAATCATCTATTGTTTGCGCTCTTCTTCGTGACGCGAAGGCGAGTGGCGGAGTATTTGTAAAATATATATAAGGTGGTGTTATTTTGAGCATGCCTCAGCGGTTCGGGCTTTCGGTGAGGGTTTGGATAATCATGCATGGACGCGATGAATCGAAGCTCTTAGAGGACTATTATCGAACGCTTGCCTTAACATTCTCATGGCTCTACATGCACACATGGATCTAAAATCTACTCTAATTACTTCTACTCTAGCATTCCTAATAGGTTTCAAATTTAGCATTCATGGTGGGGAGAGTAACTAACCTGTACGTGGCCAACGGACGACGGAATTCGCGAGACTGGATTATCTTCCTTAGGCTGGGGCCGAACGGAGATGTGAAAGGAAATGGCGGACGAGAGGCTGGGGTCACAGTCACCGGTGTCTCCCCCAAAGCTTCTAACTCTTCCTTCTCTTTGTGAGAAATCTTTTTAGGAGAAACAGATAAATCCCTTCCAAAAAAAAAATCGAACCCCCTTTTGATGCTGAATCTCTCTATTTATAAGCCTCCCTGGCCCTCCCTTTTCCGATCCTTTTTTATTTTACTTTTATTGTATATTTTCTTTATTATTATTATTTATTACTTCCCTTTTTTACTTTTTTTATTTTATTTTTTATTATTATTTTTTATTACTTCCCTTTTTTACTTTTATTTTTTTTTTATTATTTTTAGTATTTTGTTTTTTCTCTTTTTTCATTTCTAAATATATAGCCTTTTAATTTCTATTCTTAAAAAAAGATTTTGTTTTTATTTTATTTATATATATTTTATTTATTTCCTTTACTATTTTTTGTTTTGATTTTCTAACTCTTATTTTTTACTTCATATTTTTCTTTTCGATTTTACACCTTTTCTGTTTTCTTTTTAATTCTTTTTTCCAATTTCGTATTTTATTTCAATTTCTCTATTCATTTATTTTCTTTATTGTTTTTAATTCTTATTTACTCCAGATTTTATTTATTTTTTTGGGTTTTTATTTTTGTTGTTTGTTTTGTTTTTTTTTTGTTTTATTTACTTTTATTGTTTTTTTTATTATTTAATTTAATGCGGGTTTAATAGTTGGGAGCCTCAGACATAGATGAGTGTTTACAGTTTGCCCCTCTTTACTCATTCTACCTACCAGAGAATGTGAGAGGCGACTCTCTAAATTATCATGGTAGGGAATGAGTAAAGACGTGAACACACTATGTCTGAGGCGGGCTTTTAAAGAAGTCCGAGAAACACCCGAAGCCTTGAGCCCAGAACGATCCTCGTGGATGCCTGGAGGATGGCAATCGAATGATCTTACCGGCTTTGTGCATCGATAGGGCTTGAATCTACTAGGCTGGATGGCATAGCCTAACTAGGCTAAGTGAACTGAATACTGCTGAAGTGTGGAAAAGACCCACTTAGGGCGGGGAAGCATGCGGGAAATAAAATGTAAAGTAGGTACAAGGTAGCCTAACGTTGTGGGCCGAGGTGCTGAAATTGAACATACAAAGGCCTGACATCATAGGCCAAGGTGCTAAAATTTAAACATGCAGAGGCCTAACAACATAGGCCAAAGCGCTGAAATTTAAAATGCGATGGCCTGACAACATAGGCCGGAATGCAGGAAATTAAACATGCAAGGCCTGACATCATAGGCCAAAGAACCAGAATTCAAAATGCAAGGCCTGACAACATAGGCCGAAATGCAGAAAATTAAACATGCAGGGCCTGCCATCATAGGACGAAGGACAGGAAATTAAACATGCAAAGGCCTAACAACATAGGCCGGAGGTGCCGAATTTAAACATGCAAGGCCTGACATCATAGGCCGAAAAATCGGAGTTCAAAATGCAAAGCCTGACATAGGCCGGAGGTGCCGAATTTAAAACATGCAATGGCCTGACAACATAGGCCGAAGTGCAGAATTTAAACATGTAAAGGCCTGACAACATAGGCCAAGGTGTTGAAATTAAAATGCAAAGGCCTGACAACATAGGCCGAAGTGCAGGAATTTGAACATGCAAAGGCCTGACAACATAGGCCAAGGTGCTGAAATTAAAATGCAAAGGCCTGACAACATAGGCCGGAGTGCAGGAATTTAAACATGCAAAGGCCTGACAACATAGGCCAAGGTGCTGAAATTAAAATGCAAAGGCCGGAGTGCAGGAATCAAAATGCAAGGCCTGACATCATAGGTCGAAGTGCAGGAATCAAAATGCAAGGCCTAACATCATAGGCCGAAGTGCTGAAATTAAAATGCAAAGGCCTGACAACATAGGCCGAAGTGCAGGAATTAAAATATGCAAAGGCCTGACAACATAGGCCAAGGTGCTGAAATCAAAATGCAAGGCCTGACATCATAGGCCGAAGTGCATGAATTTAAACATGCAAAGGCCTGACAACATAGGCCAAGGTGCAAGAAACTAAAATGCAGAAGGGGAGGCCTACTAGTGGGCCTGAATGGGAAAACTTTGCGATTTTGTTCGCAAACTTCAACTTCTCGGCTTTCTTCTAGCACTGACCGTGTTCTTCAGAGTGAGCTAGATTCTGTGAGCCGTTTGCTTCCTTCTTTGCTTTACAGACATATCTTTTATGTGTGCCAATCTTTTAAGAAATAAGACCCTTTGATCAATAAGAACTTGCAATTAGGAAAGTTTCAACATGACCCTGATTTTTTAACAGTGTTAGTAATAGTAATTGTCATTCAAAATTTATCTAATTCGCATTTTGCATATACATTTTGACAGAAGAAAATACAGTTGCATATAGTAGGGGAGTTCACAAGATAGTCAAAGTGATGTGGGGTGTTTTATGATTGTATGTCTGGTGGCATGATTTTGATTAATTGGATGCCTTCGAGACGATTAGTGCTAGCATTGTACTTCAGCGACGTCTGCATGCCTTGCCAACCCAGCTTCTGAAAAAGCAAAATTTTCCCTAGTTTATTTGGCTTGCCTAAGACCGGTCTTGAACCTTTTGCTAGAACCTCGGATATTTGCCAATTTTTGCCCCAGTATAAGGCACAAATCGTAATCTAGTCACTGATTTACCCCAGTATGGACGGAAACCGACTGCCGTTCTTTGGCTATGCCCCCTCTTTATTAAGGGGAATGATTCTTTCCTTTATTCACCCTGTTTGGTGTTGCCCTAGCTAGTTTTTAACTTGCTTTTTGCCTTACCCTACTTTCGCCTAGGCCGCCCTTGCGGGTTCTCGACCTAGCTGGCTTTTTGCTTTAATTGCCCTAACTTTTGCCTAGGCCACCCTTGCAGGTTTTCGACCTAGCGGACTTTTTCTTCTCGAATTGCCCTAACTTTTTCCTAGGCCGCCCTTGCGAGTCTTCGACCTAGAGGGCCTTTTTTTTCCTGAATTGCCCTAACTTTTGCCTAGGCCGCCCTTGCGGGTTTTCGACCCAGCAGGCTTTTCTTATGCATAATATCTTCTCACGGCATCTGAATTAACAGGGTTAGGCAGATCTTTTCCATCCATGTCTGCCAAGATTAAGGCGCCTCCGGAGAAAGCCTTCTTGACTACATAAGGTCCATGATAGTTCAGGGACCATTTCCCATGTAACGCTTTCTGCATAGGCAGCAATCTTTTGATCACCAAATCCCCCTCCTGGAACTCCCGAGGGTGGACCTTTTTATCGAATGCTTTCTTCATTCTCCTTTGATATAGTTGGCCGTGGCATATCTCCACCAGCCTTCTTTCTTCTATTAGGTTCAATTGGTACATTCGGGTTTGGACCCATTCGGCCTCTTCTAATTTGGCATCCATCAGAACTCTTAATGAAGAGATCTCTACTTCGATTGGGAGTACGGCTTCTATCCCATACACCAGTGAGAATGGCGTTGCCCCAGTAGAGGTACGGATGGAGGTCCGATACGCATGTAATGCATAAGGGAGCATTTCATGCCATTCTCTGTATAAGAGCACCATCTTTTGGATGATCTTCTTGATATTTTTATTGGCCACTTCGACCGCTCCATTCATCTTCGGTCGATAGGGGGATGAGTTGTGATGTTGGATCTTGAACTGGCTGCACAAGTCCAACATCATTTTATTGTTCAAATTGGAGCCATTGTCTGTGATGAGTCTGCTGGGTAGTCCATATCAGCATATCAGCTCTCTTCACGAATTTAACTACCACATTACAAGTCACACTAGCATATGAGGCGACTCCGACCCATTTGGTAAAGTAGTCAATGGCAACCAATATGAAACGGTGTCCATTGGACGCTTTGGGTTCAATCGGGCCGATGACATCCATCCCCCACATAGCGAATGGCTAAGGTGATGACAGCACATTCAATGATGTCGACGGTATGTGGACATTGTCCGCATATACCTGGCACTTGTGGCAGGTCTTGACATGTTTGTAGCAGTCGGTCTCCATGGTCAGCCAATAATATCCGGCTCTAAGAAATTTTCTCACCATTGCGTGTCCGTTGGCGTGAGCACCGAATGACCCTTCATGAACTCCTTTCAGAATCTTGTCGGCTTCTGCTGCGTCTACACACCTGACCAGAACCATGTCGTGATTCCTTTTATACAAGATTTCTCCATTGAGGAAGAAACCTGCGGCTAGTCTTCGTAGGGTCCTCCTGTCATTCTGGGATGCATTGACGGGGTATTCTTTATTCTTCAGAAATTTCTGGATGTCATGATATCAGGGTTTTCCATTTGGTTCCGCCTCTACCGCTTGACAAAATGCCGATCTGGAGCGATGTTGGATGCGGATGAGAGGCATGTCCTCTTCCCGACCGATTTCGAACATGGATGACAAGGTGGCTAGGGCATCAACCAACTGATTGTCTTCTCGAGGTATGTGCGAGAAGGTGACCTCCTCAAAATGCTCTAGTAGTTCTTGGAGGCGGGCTTGATAGGGCACTAGTTTCGCGTCTCTGGTCTCCCACTCTCCTTTGACCTGGTGGATGACCAAGGCTGAATTGCCAAAGACCTCTAGGCACTTCACATTGGCTTCAATTGCAGCTTGGATTCCTAAAATGCAAGCTTCATATTCCCCCACATTATTTGTGCAATCGAAAGCTAGTCGGGCGGTGATAGGTATATACTGTCTTTCCGGGGAAATGAGTATAACTCCTATACCGTGGCCCATCATATTGGATGCGCCATCGAACAACATTGTCCATTTCTCTCCCCCTGCCTTCTCTTCTTCGTTAAAGATTGCCATTAAGTCCTCATCAGGAAATTCCGACTGTATAGCCTGGTAGTCTTCCACGGGCTGTTGGGCCAAATATTCTGCAAGTGCACTGCCTTTGACAGACTTCTGGGTCACATACAAGATATCATATTCCGAAAGCATCATTTTCCATTTTTCAATTCGCCCTGACAATGCAGGTTTCTCGAATACGTGCTTGATCGGATCCATCCTGGATATTAGCCAAGTGGTATGACACAGCATGTATTGCCTTAGGCGGTGCGCTGCCCAAGCTAAAGCGCAGCATGTTCGCTCTAAGAGAGAATATCTGGCCTCGTAGCTTGTAAATTTCTTGCTCAAGTAGTATATCGCCTGCTCCTTCCTTCCGGACTCATCATGTTGACCGAGCACACAACCCATCGATTGGTCTGTCACCGTTAAATACAATATTAGAGGTCTCCCGGGGACGGGCGGTACCAGGACTGGCGGGTTTTGTAAATATGATTTGATCTTCTCGAAAGCCTCTTGGCAATCCTCATCCCAACTCATGGGTTGATTCTTGCACAAGAGCTTAAAGATCAACTCGCATGTAGCTATCAACTGGACGATAAACCGGGAGATGTAATTGAGTCTTCCTAAGAAGCCTCGAATCTCCTTTTCCGTCTTTGGAGCTGGCATATCTATGATCGTTCGAGCTTTGTCTGGATCAACCTCGATACCCCTTTTACTAATAATGAAGCCTAGCAGCTTCTCTGATTTGGCCCCGAAGGTACATTTGGCTGGGTTCAGCCGCAGCTGGAACTTCCAGAGTCTCTCGAACAGCTTTCGGAGATTTACGAGGTGGTCGTCTTCCGTCCGGGACTTGGCAATCATGTCGTCCACGTAGACTTATATCTCCTTGTGAATCATGTCATGGAATAGTGTTACTATAGCCCTCTGATAAGTTGCCCCAGCATTTTTCAATCCGAAGGGCATAACTTTGTAACAGAAGGTTCCCCAAGCCGTGATGAAGGTGGTCTTTTCTCTATCTTCTTCAGCCATCTTGATCTGATTATAGCCTGAGAAGCCATCCATGAATGAGAAATAAGAGAATTGTGCGGTGTTATCGACCAGCACATCGATGTAGGGAAGCAGAAAATCATCTTTTGGGCTGGCTCAATTGAGATCTCTGTAGTCTACGCACATCCGGACTTTACCATCCTTCTTGGGGACCGATACTATATTGGCGACCCACTCGGGGTAATTTGCAACAGCCAAGAAACCAGCATCAAATTGTTCCTTCACCTCCTCCCGGATTTTCAGGGACATTTCCGGCTTCATCCTCCATAACTTATGTTTAACCGGTAGACATCTGGCTTTCATAGGCAGCTTGTGCTCTACTATAAAGCTGTCTAAGCCTGGCATGTCTTGATAAGACCAGGCAAAGATATCGCTATAGTCTTGTAAGAGTGAGACTAATCGCTTACGATTGTCTCCCGTGATAAGCGTGCCTATCTTGACCTCTCTTTTGTTTTCCTCGGTCCCCAAGTTTATCAGATCCACGCGTTCCTGATGGGGTTCTATTACTTTGGATTCGTGTTCCACCAATCTCAACATCTCATCAGTGGGTTCACATTCAAATTCTGCCTCTTCATTGGCTGGGTCGACATTACAATTGAAATCTCCTGATACAATACTAACACTGTCGTCACAAGGTGGTTTTTGGTCGGATCTGCGAATTGGGTATGAGAAGAAGAAATAACATATATATATTTAACAGAGGGAAATATATTAGGGAAAGAAGAGGGAATATTTTTGGATAATGCAACTGTACTTATCATTTATCAAAACAAGTATATACAAAATGTTTGTGTTTTGAAAAAGAATTTTTCCATGACAATTACAGAATTACATTTGAACTGAACTAAAAGTCAAGGGTAATTCGATAATTTCCCAGTTGTCCAATTCTTTTCCTGGAGGACAGGCCGTCACTAGATCTTCGACACTGGTCCTCCTCTCTTCACCTACGGCCGCGATTACATCGGGGTCTTCATATCCGTCACTTTTGAAGCTTTGTGAAATATGGCACAGAGGGACCTTGCCGAATCGGGACCTCGTCTTATCCTCTTCAGTGGGCTCATATCCCAACCCATATCGTAGTCTATTCTTGTTCACCGACAATGGCCGAGACAAACCGCCATTATTTTTCCCCAATTTGTCACCTGGCTTGAACTCATTCTTTAGCATCACCCGGGCCATCATCATTAAATCTTTAGGGGGCTATTTTCGGTCAACCACTTCTCCTTCCTTAATGGTAGTGACGTTGGCGACTTCCAAGGCTTGGAAATTAGTTTCCAAGGCCTCTTCAGCAGCCTCGATATAAGGAGGATTGGTGGGTTTGCTGACCAAATAATCCTCTTTCGCCGAGACAATGATCAATCTATCGTCTATAATAAACTTCAACTTCTGATGTAAAATTGAGGGGACTGCTTTGGAAAAATGGATACAGGGCCTTCCTAACAACCAGCTGTACGCCGGATGAATATCCATTATTTGGAAAGTTATGTTGAAGATGATCGGGCCCACTTGGACCGGCAGATCCACTTCGCCGATAACTTCCTGCCTTGACCCATCAAACGCCCTTACCACCATAGAGCTAGGCTTTATTAGGACCCCCTCATGCGGCAGCTTAGACAGCATCAATTGAGGCATCACATTCAGAGAGGAGCCATTGTCTACCAAGACTCTGTCCAGAATATGGTCCATGCATTTTACCGATATATGCAATGCCTGTCCTACCCCTTCATCTGGGATCTCGCGGTCGGTGAAGGTGAGGAAGTTGTTGGCAGTTATATTGCTAGTGATTCCTTCAAATTTATCCATCGAGATTTTGTGGACTACATGGGCCTCATTCAGGATCTTCAGCAACACTCTCCGGTAGGGTTCTGAATTCATCATCAGAGCCAGCACTGATATCTTGGCGGGTATACGGTTTAGCTGCTCAATTATCATATACTCGTTTTGCCTTATCAGCTTCAAGAACTCACAGGCTTCTTCATCCGAAACAGCCTTCTTTATTTCTTTCTCTTCCTCTTTGTTGCCATTCTCGGGTTCTAGTCTAGCCCGATTCTCTTTGTTTTGGGTAGCCGGCTGTCTCCTTATGTCTTCGGCAGGAGCATAAATGTGACCACTCCTGGTCATTCCTCCTATTCCGGCTATATTGGTCACATCAAGCGAGGAATTTTCCATCCTATTCTCTTCAGTTCTCCCTCCCAGTACCTCGACGTTATACTTCCACGATACCTCCTTGTTGCTGTTGTACTAGAAAGGTCCCGGTACCTTTATCGTGACAGGTCTCATCCCATTGGGTGTCAGCAAGGCCAACGACTCAGTATAGTGAATGACCAGGGGCTTAGGAGGCCCTGAGAAGGATTCATTGACCATGTCTACTTCCTCCTCCACTTCGATACAATTCACCGAGGGCCCCGCTCCTCCATGGTTTGGCAGTGGGTTACGCCCCACACTTGGCGCATCTTTTTCAAAGTTTAGCCATTTGGCATTGATCAACTTCTGGACCCTATGTTTCAAGGCCAAACAGTTCTCAGTTGAATGCCCCACTGTTCCAGCATGGTAATCGCATTTAGCCTCTAGATTGTACCACTTCAGGTATGGGGATTCTAGTGGCTTCATGGGAACTAGAGCAATTAAAGATTTTTGAATCAAACGGGGTAATAGCTCCGAATAACTCATTGGGATTGGGTCAAATTGCACAATTTTTCTTTGGTTGTTGTTGGTTTTTTGTTGAGGCGGGTTAGGGTTAGTATTTTGGTTCCATGGCTTTTGTGGTTGTTGTTGAGGAGGTGGGGTCATGAAAGTAGTGTTTGGCTAAAATTGAGTAGGTGGGTTGTAGGTTGATTGGTAAGTAGGTTGGGCGGTGGCCACCATGTGTGGGTGTGCAGGGAATTGTGGTTGATAGGGTGTTTGGTAGCTAGGTGGTGTGGTGGTTGGTTGATATACGGGTTGTGCGGTGGTCGGGTGATTTGGGTCTGCAGAGACATAATGGGTCTCTGCTTCCTTTTTCTTCCACAAATTATTGGTCGGCTTTTTCGCATTTACATTGTAGACGGCATTGTGTACAATCCTTCCTCGGCGCAGACCACTCTCCACGCGTTCTCCGACCAATACCATGTTAGAGAAATTAGTAGAGACACTGCCCACCATTTTGTCATAGAAGGGCGCAGGGAGGGTCTCCATGAATGTACTGATCATCTCTCGGTCTAACGGGGGTGGTTAGACTTGAGCGCCTAGCTCCCTCCACCGCTGAGCATACTCCTTGAAGGACTCATTTTCCCTTTTGACCATATTTTGCAGTTGAGTCCTATCCGGGGCCATCTCGATGTTATACTTGTATTGTTTTAGGAAGGCGTCCGCCAAATCCTTCCATGAGCGAATATAAGTCCTCTCTAGCTGGGTATACCAACTGGCTGTTGTCCCAGTGAAACTGACTTGAAAACAGTGAATAAGCAGTTGTCATTGTATGAGTGGGAGGCCATCTTTCGACAGTACATCGTTAGATGACTTCTCGGGAAGCCGACTCCCTGATACTTCTCAAATTCCAGAATCTTGAACTTGGGAGGTATGACGACATCAGACACGAGGAAAAGCTTAGAAGCCTCCACTATTCCATGTCTGTTCCCCTCGATGGCCCTGACCCTCTCTTCTAAGTGTTGCCATCTCGCTCCGAAATGGGCTTCTTGGTCAGCTGGTTTTGGCCAAGTTTCATTTAAAGGCTGGCTGGCGTGATGGGGCAAGGCATACTGTCCCTCGGGTCTTGTAGTATGACCCTAGGGATGTGGTTGGTGAGGGTTAGCTGGATGAATAGTGACTGGGACAGAGTACGTGGGGTCCTCTGTGACGGTTATATTCATGTAAGTGTAGTCGGGGTTGGCGTTATATCGGTATGTGGTTGGATTGACGTGAGGAGGAAAAGCTATAACTATACTTGGATCCATACGAATCTCTAAACAACGAACAGCAGAAAAAGCTACCAGTTCGTGCTTAGAGCTCGTTGCGTGAGATTAAGAATCGCAAAATAAGATTTTTATTTTGTAAAGAAGGATGAGTGATAGAAAAAGGCATAACCCGGAGTAAAGGGGATAGGGGGGCTTGATTAAAATTAGTGGAAATATGGGGCCGAATTGCAATTTTGGGAAGTTTTGGGGCTAAATTCTAATTAGTGGAAATTTAGGGACTTAATTTGTAATTAGTAGAAGTTTAGGGACTTAATTGGTGATTAGTGGAAACTTAGGAGGCTTAATTTGTAACTAGTGGAATTTTTTAGGGGCAGATTTGTAATTTGAATGAATAGGGGGTCAAAGTTGACTTTGAAGGATCGCCTTTTCCAATTAAAAGGTGTTGCCTTTGGGGTTTGAACTGATGGCGTGGAGTCCCGTACCCACTGCTCAACCACTTGAGTTGTTGGTCTTTTATGCCATCTTATTTCCCTTAGTCAGCATATACTTGCAAGGAAAAGTCACCCTTCTCTCACCTAAATTTACTGGGGGGCCCCTTGGCTTCCTTAAATGTTTTGCATGATACAAAGCCTCTTTTTTACGTCCAGGTTCTTCTTTTCTTTTGCATGGTTCATATTCCCTGCATGCAGTTGCCTGGTGGTGGTGCTCAACATGGAACTTAAAGCAAACCTTCAATGGCTTGCATAGGGCTGTTTGGGGTTTAGAGCAGGCAATCGATATCTCCCAGGTTAGACCTATTTCATTCATGTACTTTTCATGGAGTCCATGATCATTGCAGGGGACGACCTAACGGTGCTACTGGGATTCGAGGCCTTAAACATCGTTCTCCCTACCTAGGCAACGCCAAGGGGCATCTCTAAGCATTTGGATTGGAATCTACAGAGCACGTACCTAAACATGGTCTTCTTGAGGTTCATGTTTGGGAGGTCGGTCAGTCTTGTGATAGTATCCTTAGTGGTCTCGATCGTACGCCTTTGGAATAGAATTCTTCTAGACGAGGGGGTGTTATCCAGATGAGGGTTCTCTGGGCTAAGCTGCAAGCCATTTTGGACGAAGGTGGCGATTATAGACTAAACATAATCTGGCCAGGTGAATCGCTTGTCATGAATACTCTATAAGTTAGCCCCCTCCCCTCGCGCTACTTTACCTTATCCCAGAATTTGGGCTCCTCCATATATATATCAGATGTGCATCAATCATGTTTTGTCTCAACCCTTCTTCCTCTGGTCTAGACCTGGAGACATCCAACTGATCTTTGTGTGCGCGTGTAATCTGCGTACTGATGGTTTGAGGGACAATGTACAGCCGACTTAATCAGCAGAGCCGAGTTGGTGTTATTCAGCAATGTGATGGACGTAGATGCAATCAGGATTGTTGGGATATGAATATAACTAAAGCCATGCATGTACACGTCGAAACCTGATTTCTCTGTATATATCTGTGCGATGGAGACATGTGCGTTCATGCTTGTGTCAGAGAGGGGTAATAGCTGGAGTTCTGTTCGTCAACTGAGTCGGGGTGTGGCGTATTAACTAATTCCAGTCAGCTACTATCTTTTGGCTGAGTCATTTTCATCACAGTGGGTCCAGGTCGGACAATCTAACTCTCCTTCATTTCGGTTTGCCATGGTGATCATGAATGCACTCCCTGTGACCGTCAGCCCTTCGAGGGGTTTTCTTAAGACTTAGTGGTGAAGCACTTTCTGTTAGTTGCCATTTATTTTGCCATGGCTAGCTTATTGCTGTGTGGTGATTAAGACCCACTTGAGGCACGTCCGAACTTCTCCCACCACTCGTATTCTTCTCATGATGGCGTCACGAGCCATTAGTCTTTGGACCCTCATCACCAACCCATGCCTCAGTGCGTGTGTACTCCATTTCACCAAAGAAATAGGCCTTGCGCGCTATTAATCGGATAGTATGCTTTGTGACTACATTCCTTGACTTACATGCTCGGTTACAAGACTTTGTGGACATGCTTAAAGATCTAAATTGGGCAGTGATCATCATCCTTCCTTCGACAACCCTTAATAAATGTATCATTACTATGAAACTTGCATGCGCGACGATAGAGTCATGTTTATGTATATCCGAGTCGGTGGGTTATCTAAACTGTATGATGGAGTCGGGGGTTCTAATGTGAGCGTCCATGGTATTGCGATCATAGCTTTAAGGCGACGAAGAATATGCAGGTGAGGGCTGGAGAGCTTCCCCTATTTTTGGATTAGTATATGGGATCAATTTTCTACTCTTGGCTAGGGTTGGATCCCCTTAATCTAAAACTCTCCTAGCAACTCCACGTTATAGTCGTACAAAGGACGTGCTATTTGAACGGAGGCTTAGAAGAAAGGGTCATGCAGGGGTATCGCCTTTGTTAGAGATACAGGGGGACATGCAGACCTGTGCGATATTCTTGTATAGCCGATCTTGAATTCAAGAATGGAGGAGGAAAAACAGATCAAGAAATGAATAACCGGGGTCCAGTGAACATTAGTTCCTCACCTTGGATCGAGAATCATCTATTGTTTGCGCTCTTCTTCGTGACGCGAAGGCGAGTGGCGCAGTATTTTTAAAATATATATAAGGTGGTGTTATTTTGAGCATGCCTCAGCGGTTCGGGCTTTCAGTGAGGGTTTGGATAATCATGCATGGATGCGACGAACCGAAGCTCTTAGAAGACTATTATCGAACGCTTGCCTTAACATTCTCATGGCTCCGCATGCACACATGGATCTAAAATCTACTCTAATTACTTCTACTCTAGCATTCCTAATAGGTTTCAGATTTAGCATTCATGGTGGGGAGAGTAATTAACCTGTACGTGGCCAACGGACGACGGAATTCGCGAGACTGGATTATCTTCCTTAGGCTGGGACCGAACGGAGATGTGAAAGGAAATGGCAGACGAGAGGCTGGGGTCACAGTCACCGGTGTCTCCCCCAAAGCTTCTAACTCTTCCCTCTTCTTTGTGAGGAATCTTTTTAGGAGAAACAGAGAAATCCGTTCCAAAAAAAAAATTGAACCCCCTCTTGATGCTGAATCTCTCCATTTATAAGCCTTCCAAAGTCTGGCCCTTCCTGTTTCGATCCTTTTTTAATTTACTTTTATTATATATTTTCTTTATTATTATTATTTATTACTTCCCTTTTTTATTTTATTTTATTTTATTTTATTTTTAATTATTATTTTTTATTACTTTTCTTTCTTACTTTTTTTTATTTTATTTTATTTATTTTTTTTAGTATTTTCTTTTTTCTCTTTTTTCATTTCTAAATATATAGCCTTTTAATTTCTATTCTTAAAAGAAGATTTTGTTTTTATTTTATTTATTATTTTATTTATTTCCTTTACTATTTTTTGTTTTGATTTTTTAACTCTTATTATTTTTTATTTCATATTTTTATTTTCGATTTTACACCTTTTCTGTTTTCTTTTTAATTCTTTTTTCCAATTTCGTATTTTATTTCAATTTCTCTATTCATTTATTTTCTTTATTGTTTTTAATTTTTATTTACTCCAGATTTTATTTATTTTTTTTGGTTTTTTTGTTGTTGTTTGTTTTGTTATTTTTTTGGTTTTATTTACTTTTATTATTTTTTTATTTATTATTTAAGTTAATGCGGGTTTAATAGTTGGGAGCCTCGGACATAGATGAGTGTTGACAATTGGGCAGTTGGCTACCACTGTTAACCAATTGAAATCTCAAGATTCTGGTCAATTACCTTCTTAACCCATCATAAATCCCAAAAGCGTGAGTCGGTGAGTGCCATCTCCTTGAGAAGTGGCAAGAAAGTGCAGACAGACCCTACAATTTTAAAGCAACAAAGCTTCAATAAGACTAATCCACACCAAAGAGAATCATTTATCTCTATACCTGGAGACATCTCTGATGAGCCATCTAAATCAGAAGGAAAGTCCAATGAAAAAAGTACACTAGCTTTCGATAAGACATTGAATGATCAACAGAAAGAAGCTTGCCATAGATGATTTACACTTGAAGCATCTAACAAGACAAAACCCCCCAAATTGTGCTAATCAGAAGGTATCTTTACCATTTCTAGATAGAATGGTCCACTCCAAGCCCAATGTTCATGCAGAATTGGATAAGGAGCTTCTAGATACTTTTAGGAAAGTGGAAGTAAACATACCACTTCTAGATGTTATCAAGCAAATTCCTAAATATGCCAAATTTCTAAAGGACTTGTGCACGCATAAGAGAAGACTCAAAGGGGATGAGAAGATTAGTGTGGGACACAATGTTTCTGCCTTAATTCAACCCAACCTCCCTCAAAAATGTAAAGATCTAGGAACTTTCACCATTCCTTGCACAATAGGATACTCTACCTTTGGTGATGCATTGTTGGATCTAGGTGCTTCCATTAATGTTATGCCCCCATCAGTTTATATATCTTTGAATCTTAGAGAACTGAAGCGAACTAGTATGGTGATTCAATTAGCCAACAGAAGTACAACATATCCAGCTGGAGTACTTGAAGATGTGTTAGTTCAAGTGAATAAGCTAATGTTTCCAGCTAACTTCTACATTTTGGATATGGAAGATGAGTCATCCATCAATAGAGCAACCTTGATCCTAGGGAGACCCTTCCTCAAAACTGCAAAAACAAAGATAGATGTGCACACAGGGACTCTCTCTATGGAATTTGGAGATGATATCATCCAATTTAACATATTTGAAGTCATGAAGCATCCTATAGAGAATCATTCACTTTTTCAACTTGATGTCATAGACCTTCTTGCGAATGGTTATTCTATTGATAATCTACTTTTTGAATTTTTTGATTTTTTGATTTAAATTACTTAGATAATTTTAATTGCACATGTGATGAATTTGATCCATGTACTGTGTGTTCCAGGATTAATGCTGCTTTGTAAAATGCTTCAGACCAAACCTCTTGGAAAGATGATATGTTAGATGCAAGTGTTGCAGACATTTCAATATCCTTACCTCATTTGGAGTTGAAGTCTTTACCTGAACATCTAAAGTATGTTTTTTTGGAGGAAAATGAGAAGCTTCCTATCATTGTAGCAAAGAACCTTCTACCACAACAAAAAGAAAGGTTGTTGCAAACCTTGAGAAGCCATAAACAAGCAATTGGATGGACTTTGGATGATATCCAAGCATCAGTCCATCTACTTGTATGCATAGGATATTGTTAGCGGAAAACACCAGACCTGTTAGAAAACCACAAAGGCGTTTGAATCCAACCATCCTAGATGTGGTAAAGAAGGAAGTAGGTAAGCTTTTGGCAACTAGTATCATTTATCCCATCTCAGATAGCAATTGGGTAAGCCTAATGCAAGTAATTCCTAAGAAGACTGGCATGACTGTAGTCAAAAATCACAATGATGAACTAATCCCCACCAGAATATAAAACAGTTGGAGAGTGTGCATAGATTATAGGAAGCTTAACCAAGCTACTTGCAAGGATCATTTCCCTTTACCCTTCATAGACCAAATTTTGGAATGATTAGCAGGAAAATCTCACTATTACTTTCTACATGGTTTTTCAGATTATTTTCAAATACATATAGCCCTAGAAGACCACCTTCACTTGTCATTTTGGTACTTTTTCCTATCGAAGGATGCCTTTTGGTCTGTGCAACGCCCTTGGAACCTTTTAAAGATGCATGGTAAGAATTTTCTCTGATCTCTTAGAAAGTTGCATGGAAGTGTTTATGGACAACTTCGCCGTATATGGTTCTTCTTTTGATGCATGTTTAGAAAGACTCTCTAGAGTTTTGGACAGATGCATTGAGACTAACCGTGTTTTGAATTTTGAAAAATGTCATTTCATGGTAACAGAAGGCATGGTCTTAGGATACTTGGTACCTAGTAAAGGTTTAGAGGTTGATAAGGTCAAGATAGACATTATTACTTCTCTACCTTACCCCACTTCTGTGCGAGAAGTACGTTCTTTACTTGGTCATGCAGGTTTTTATAGAAGATTCATCAAGGATTTTACCAAGATTGCACAACCTCTTTCTAAACTACTACAAAAAGATACCAAATTTTTGTTTGATCAAGCATGCAAGGATTTGTTTGATGAACTAAAGAAGTGGTTGACAACCACTCCCATCATTTAACCACCTAATTGGACACTTCCATTTGAATTAATGTGTGGTGCATCTAATTATGCTTTCTCAAAGAGTTAGCAAGAGATCTCATGTCATTGTATATGTCTTTCACACACTAGATGCAACCCAATCCAATTACACAACTACTGAGAAGGATCTTTTTGGCAATTGTGTTTGCATTAGATAAATTTCACTCCTATTTTTTGGATCTAAAGTTATTGTTTTCTCTGACCATGCAGCTTTGAAGTACTTACTAAAGAAGGCATATGCTAAGCGAAGACTGATTCGTTGGATGCTTCTGTTGCAAGAATTTGATTTAGAGATTAAAGACAAGAGTGGTGCAGAGAACCTTGTAGCAGATCATTTAAGTCGGATCCAGCAACCTTTTGAAGAAACTTCAATTACAGATTCATTCCTAGAAGAACATCTTTATCATTTGCATGGGAAGGATCCTTGGTATGTAGATTTGGTAAACTATCCAGTTGCTAAAGAAATACCCAAACACTTTACCAAATAGCAAATTGCCAAGTTGAAAAGTGATGCCAAACACTACATATGGGACGAACCATATCTTTGGAAGACATGTAGTGATCAAATCATTAGAAGATGTATTCCAGATCATGAAGTTCAGTCTGTACTTAACTTTTTCCATTCCCTAGCTTATGGTGGACACTTTGGACCACAACAAACAGCTAGAAAAGTACTAGACTCAGGTTTTTACTGACCTATAATATTTTGTGATGCACATAGATTATGCATAACTTGTGAGTAGTGCCAAAGAATAGGGAGTATTTGATGCAAAAATGAGATGTCCCAACAACCACTTCTCTTTTGTGAGGTATTTGATGATTGGGGTATAGACTTTATAGGTCCATTCTCTGTCTCTTTTGGCTTTGTTTTCATTTTGCTAGTTGTTGATTATGTTTCAAAATGGGTGGAGGAAAAAGCCACTCGTACTGATGATGCTCGAGTTGTTGCAAATTTTATCAAGTCTAACATTTTAGCAGGTTTGACATTCCTAGAGCTCTAATTAGTGACCAAGGTACTCATTTTTGCAATCGCACAATGGAAGCTCCACTCCGCAAATACAGAGTCATGCATAAAGTATCTACCCCGTATCATCCTTAAACAAATGGTCAAGCTGAAGTTTCTAATCGAAAGATCAAGAAAGTCTTAGAGAAAACAGTTCAGCCCAACAGGAAGGATTGGATCTTGTGCCTTGTTGATGCTTTATGGGCATATAGGATAGCCTACAAGTCATCCATTAGCATGTCTTCCTACAGGATTGTCTTTGGTAAAGCATGTCATCTTCCAATCGAATTAGAGCACAGAGCATTTTGGGCACTAAAAAAATGCAACATGGATCTAGTCCAAGCAGGAATCCATCGAAAGCTTCAATTGCAGGAACTTGAAGAAATTCAATTAGAAGCATATGAAAACTCCAAAATTTACAAAGAAAAGGTCAAAGCCCTTCATGATAAAAAGTTGGCAAGAAAGGAGTTTTTCATTGGATAAAAAGTTCTTCTTTACAATTCTCGGCTGAAGCTTATGCCTGGTAAGCTACGCTCTAGATGGTTAGGACCATTTGTAGTTACTAATGTTTTTCCTTATGATGCAGTGGAAATAAAAAATAAGGTAACTACAAAAACCTTCAAGGTGAATGGACATTATCTTAAACCATTTTTCGAAGGTTTTCAAGAGCACACGGTAGAAGAAGTGCATTTGCACAATGCCACATACTTACAATAAATTTAAGAGAAGTTTTCCTTTCTCATGTCTTTTATTTTACTTGTTCCATAATTATTAATGATGAAAGTCATTTACTTTCTAAAGTTGCTAACTCTTGAATTAGAACAAGTATAATATAAAATATGGGAGAAGGATCTAGGGTTAGGAATTTTACTCTCTCTCTCTCTCTCTCTCTCTCTCTTTTTCTCTTTCTCTCTCTCCCTCTCTCATATTCCTCACTTACAAGTTTTAACTAATCTCTCAACTTCCTCTCTTCACCTCTTAAATCATCCCAACCATTACACCATATTGAGCTTGCAAGAATAATAACTCGAGTGTTTAAAAAAAATGGAGAAAGCTCTCACAAGGATCAAAATTTGGTTCCCTACTCTCCCCAGAAAATTTCTTAAATAAATTTACAATTGTAGACTTGAACGATTGAGAGTATTAACACTCTTAGGCCTTCCAGAAGATGTTCGTTGGATCATTGAAGCTAAGGTACGTTTAACAGGTGAATTTCAAGAATCATTTGTTAAAAACATGCTAGGTATGGGAAGAAGTTCCTATGCAAAGAAGAGAAGGGCAAAAAGAATTGGAGTTTGCTACAAGTGTGAAAGATGGACTTGTAACACAAGATGCAATAACCCTGGAATGGTTTCAAAAAATCGAGAGGACAAAATTCAATTCATATAGGATGGACTGAGTACGGAGTCATTGGATGATATCATTCAGACTCTTAAGACGTATCCTAGTGAGTATGTTCAGGGAGTCCTTCTTGATTTGTTTGAACTATTCTGTAAGGAAAAAGCACGTTATAGTTTTGGGAATCTGACTTTAAAAGACCCTATTGTCAGTTTACAAGAAAATTGAATGGGAAACACATTCTCGACTCTTAGAAGGCGTTTCAGTCGTTACTAGACGTAAAACTAGAGGAAGATGTGAGCCACAATCACAACTACTATTCATTCTCATGCGTGTATGTTTGTCATTTGCATTGTCTTTTCAATTTATTGGGCCACCATTTTTGAAATTTTCGCCCTTGCTTAATGTCTTTCCCTTCTGACATTCACCTTTTCTTTGAACAAAAAATTCAAACTTCTGCTACCAAATCCCAATCTCGTACTATTCAAGCGATCTCCTTGTCCGATATTAACTCTTTATAAATTATCAACCTCAATGATATATTTTTTCCAAAAGAGACAAAACCATAATTTGTGGATAAGATCAATACTATCTGTGTTTTTGGTGGGTCTAACCTTGGAAAGGATGGAGAATTTCAACATGCAACTTATAACCTTGGTAAGACATTAGCTGCAAGAAAAATCAATCTTGTTTATGGGGGAGGGATTCAGGGTTTAAAAGGATGTATTGCAGGATCTACACTCACAAGGGGAAGTAACGTCTTAGGTGTTGTCTTAAAAACTGAGAACACCTCCTATTTCACCCTAGGTACTAAATTGAAGGTTGCAACCATACATGAGCGTATGAGACACATGTTGATTAATTCTAATGCATTTATTACATTACATGGTGGTCTTGGAACAATGGAAGAAAGTTTTACCATCATATTTTCGGTTCATAGGAATTTTCATAAAAAACCTTTGGGCTTATTGAATATTAATGGCTTTTATAATGGTTTGCTATCCTTTTTAGATCATGCAGTAGAGCAGGAGTTTTCATGCCATAATCCATGCGCAACATCATAGTATCTGCTTCAACTGTTGAACAACTACTTGAGAATTTGCAAAATCCTATATCTGAGCTCAGACAAGCAATGTAGCTGGTGAACCAACCAAATCAGGATGGCAGAGACAAAAGAGAACCAGATACCACTCTTCGGTTATAACTTTTCCTTATTTCGGTGGTTTTCTCATATTTCTTTTCCTGTTATATGAAATTCTATCTAAGACATTAGGGATAATGTCTTGGATAGGTTGGGGGGAGAATGGTCCGATAAAAAAAAATTAGGTTAGATTCACAAACTTGTTTTGAGTAAGATGGATGAGTAAAGAGTTACACTTGACTCTTGATACACATCTTATGAATAAAAAAAATTTGAAATATGGAAGTATGTTGCTCTTTAGATTTCATAAAATAATTGAAGCAAAATGATTTACATTTCGAGTTAATTAGTTTGGTAACACATACTTGAACTGGATAGATTAAATTTGATAAATATATTACCTGTGAGATTTTGAGCCTTATTTACTTTCTTTCTTGTGTGATTTTCATCCATGAAATATGTTACTTCAGAACTTATATTGATTCTTTTTGAAGCTACATTTTAATATGAATTGTACAAAAATGATTGAGGCATTGTTATTCTTGAGAAAACCACTTAGCCAAATAACCAACCCATGTAATTTTACCATCTGATTAGCCCCTTGAGCCGATTGACCATTTTTTTAGCTCATTTAAAAAACAAAAAAAAAATCCTTTTTCGACCATAGACGGAGAGGAATATTGGATTTATCATACCATAAGTGCTTCAATAAGCATGGGGGAGATTGCAATTGTATTGATAATCATCAATATCATGGTTGAAGAAAAAAAAAGAAAAAGAATTGAAGAAATAAATAAATAAACTATTGCATTGGAAAATTGATCTTTGTTTCTCACACTTGCACTTAAATTCATTTCTCATTCCTCTCTTATTTTCCTTGGTCTAACATTATATCTCTTTGATATATCATTTCATCTTTCTAATCTTGTTATAACCAAAATAAAGACCTCTTGATTTGTGCATTGAATGTGTACATAGTAGTAGAGAAGTAGAAGATATGCAATCTTATGATAGTTCATCTTTCATAGATTGAATTTGAGAGAAACACTTACCAAATCAAACACTTGAGAGATTCAGAGTATATCATGTGAGGTTTTATCTTTCTCAATCTATGCCTTTCAACTAAAGTTGCCTTTCTAATTAATTTCAAAAATGTGATGAAAGAATATTTCATAAACTTTTGTGAATTCTTGAGAAATCAACTCAAAGCTTTGATGTTCTTTAATATTCAAAAAAAAAATTGAGTCACCAATCCTTAACTTAAGCTTTCCCAAGATGTGCAAAAGATAAGTGTGGGGAAATTTGATAAGAATAAATTTCATAAATAATTATCTCTTATTTGTAGCTCAATAAGACTTCTTATATGCTCAATTGAGGGGTCTTTGTCATATTTTATGAGTTTGGGTTCATATGAAGTTTAATTGAATTTCTTTGTTTAACCGATTAAAATGACACTATTATAGTATTTTGAGCATAATAAAAGTTTTAAGCATCCAAAAATCATGAAATCTATCTTGAATGAAAGCTTAAAGAAGTATCCACAGTTAAAAATCAAGATCAGAGATCAAATGGGATGCATAGGACTCCGAAATTAGCTCAATAGATGAGATAGTGTTGCTGTCGTTGAACCTGAACAGTGTGCAAAGATCTAGCCATATCTTGAGATGCAGGAGTCATATTGAGATGAAATTAGATCCGTTGGAAAGTTAAAATCCAAGGATACAACTTTTTTTAGACCTAAAGCTCTAATTAGGATACATGAATATTCGAAAATGTGCTTCAATGAACATTAAAATTGGTGCGCTAATTGGTGACAAAAGTCAAATATGTTTTACATTTTCAACAAAGTTCTGTAAACACTAAATTATGTCCGAGGTCCTATTTTAAATTAATTAGTAAAAAAAATTTCATTATAATTTAAATGATAAGTAAGATAAGTAAACAAAAGGAAAAGAAAAAGAAGGAAGACAAACCGTAAGAAAAACGAAAAGAAAATAATAAAAAGAGGAAATATTAATGCCAATGATAAAAAGGGAAAGAAAGAGGAGTAGATTAAAGAAATAAAAAAATGAAAAAACAATGAAAAAGAATGATAATAAAACAAAAAATAAAAATAACACAAGAAATATAAAAGGTAAAAAATAAAAAATAATAATAAATAAAATAAAAATAAAAATATATATATAGGTAATAACGCATAAAACAATATAGAAATATAGGATTAAAAGGTTGATAACAGCAGAAAAATTACAAAAATATAAATATAATAAAGAAGAAAATCAGGAAAAGTAGCGCTTTAACGCAGGATTGGATAAGGGGTTGGCGGTTACGTTGGACGGAAAAGGGATGAGGAGAGGGAGAAGAGAGTTGAAAGAGGCTATAAAAAGGGACGCCATAGGCAATAAGGGGGTTGAAAAAAAAGAGAGGAGAAAACGGGGAAGCGATATAGAGCTTTTTCAAAAAGGATTCTCTAAATGAAGGACCACTTGGAGGTGATTGGATATCCAGATCCAACCTCCTTCGCTCGCGTTTTCCCTTGGCTCGGCAAGAAGCATCGGTAGAACTGGTTCCGGCGGAGAGGAGCTTCGACTTCCACTGATCGTACACAGGTCAACCATATCTATTTTCACTGCCTTTAGATCCAAAATTATATACAAGCGTTTGCTCAGGTCATGTATGAAATGAGTTGCATGAATACTGTTATACGTGCTTGACAATATCACTATGAGACGATCTAGCTCTCCATTTTGATATACGTCCACGCGTTATTCAAGTGACTTTCAATCCTTCGCCAAAATTAACGAACTAGAAGAGGTCTTCCTTTAGGTCAAAGATGGATCGATCCAGAACATATCTATAATCTTCTCATAGAGCATTAGGAGTCACGAATCTTAATCCATGATTAGAATCAGAACCTCCAAAGAATTCTTCTATTTTCACTCCCCTGTTTCTTGTTGGATCTATGTCACCTTCATAGCTCACCATAGGATTGAACATGATCACTTAATGATAGTTTGTGATATTAAGCTAAAGAATTCCATCAATGCGTAGCATCCTGACCAGAGTTGTACGCGATACTTATCCAGAACCCGCCTTAGGCCGAAAGTCGTGAAGCCAGACTCACTATTTTGTAATACATACGCTGGAAATGTATGCCTTGGCGCCGACCTAAGCCTAAACTCCGTTCACCACATTTCTCCCAAAATGTCCTTGGTCTAACGGACTCGCCTAAGACCATGCCTACATACCAGAAGAGCAGATATATTTTAACCTCCCGTAGTTTATTCACCCCTCTGGTAGAGTTAGCACGAACAGCACGCGTGTAAGTTCACCAGAATGAAGACTCACAGGCTGTGACTTAAGGACCAACCCTTACCTGAGAGTCAGTCCCATCCCCTCCAAATACGTCCCATGACCTCTTCTATGAGCCCTCTGTCAGCCTCACTTAGTACCACAGATTCTCGCCCACTATCCAAACACATGCATAATATAACATCTGAATGAAAACGGTTGTACCCCTTTTGTACTCATTAATTGCTGGTCAGGTCTCCCAGTCTTGCCCTCACATCCTCTTCATAAAATTTTATCACGTGCAAGTGAATATCATCGAAATACCTATAGTACGATACAAGTGTATGATCGGCCGCTTGCCATGCAAAGATAGTAGTAAGTTTGAAAACAAGAATGGTATAACCACCAAGGCATCTGCTAGCCCACTGAAGGATATCATCCTATTTCACATTCGAAATGATAGTTGATCTTCACGTCTGGATCGCATTCTGGGAACAGTCCTACTCAAACTCCATCTCTTGTGGGGAACGAAAACTATAAGCTGATCAGCACGATGCGCGGGATAGAGTCCAGACATGGAGAACGCAGCCCTTGCTGAATGGGTAGTAAAAAGGAAAGGTGCCAAATGGGGATATAATCATGAACATAATTCAAGAACGCCCTTCCGTCTATTGCACAGAGCCTGAAGTCCAAGTGGTATCACTACTAAAGCTCATATTCAGGCCATTTCACCGTCCCAGGCCCCGCCGATGTTAATACAGGAGGCAGCGAAAATCCATGCGATCAACCCTCTCCTTGAATGAGTGGTTATTATATCAGAGAAGGTGTACGCCTTACTCGGACATGCGAGACGGCCAACGACCCCAGCGAATGTGACGATCGATTGACGGTCGTATCAAGAAGGTCAAACACAATGAACTAGGGGTCCTCTCCGCGGATGGTCCACTCGAGTCCAAGAGTAGGCTATGGGGCCCTGACCATGGGAGCCTAGCAAACCTAAGGTGACCTAAACTAGCAGGCTGTGGGTATGTGTCACTCGGCCATGTCAAGAGGCCATTGAATGGAGTGCATGCCTTCCACTCATATAGAGCTAGGCGCGGCACATGCACGCCTCGCGTGAGTCTACCTAGAAATCCCCAATTTGTGGACTTGGATGTGTCCAAGAGTAGGCGTCTGATTCTGTTGCCCCAGGTACGTAGGGTCCTTCAACGTGAAATGAGGGTCCATACAGAAGGCTGAATTCCAACACATGCACAGGACCCACCAATAAGGATTACTTGAAAGGATAGAGCAACTTTACCTGTACGCACATACAAAACCAATGGAATAATAGGCTATAAAGTCAAAATGGTTCAAGTGTTTAGGCGCGTGGCTAGCAACCCCTTCACCCTCTCTTCGAATCCCAGGCACGAAATTTTCATTTCAATTAAGCCGCATTCCATTTATTTCAATCCAATCCCTGCATTTCCTGTTATTTCAATTCAGCCCCTATACTTCCATTTATCCAAATTTAACCTCTATACTCATCAATATCCCATTTCAGCCCCTATACTTCCATTTATTCAAATTTAACCCCTATACTCCTCAATATCCTGTTTCAGCCCCTATATTTTCCAAATCTTATTCTTTTCATCGTCTCGTCGGAATTACGGTTGCGACAGTATTCACCTCTGTAATATTACATAAGACTCATCTCAATCACCAAAAACACGAATAATCGTTTTTTGTTTGGCAATCTATGCTTTCCTATATGAAATTGTATAGCCATACTAACTTTTTATTCTTTCTTATATCAAAGATATGGATATAGCGAGTTCTTGATTTATCATGCGTAAAGAAAAAAAAATTAAAATTTCATTAGTTTAACATTTTATATTTTATAATAAATATATACTTGATTATATTTCATACCTAAAATGTATGAACATATGAAATCTGAGTCAAGTTTGTTATGATCTTGCGAAAGTGACGCATGTATGTTGTCCGCCCCATTTTGTTTCAAGTCATTTATCTATTCTTTTTTATTTGATTGCCCGCATTCACCATGGACAACCATGCACGTGATTGGGACATTTCACATATAAAAATCTAGGCTTTCATTCAATAACAATAAAAGTATGATGTACCTTTTTTGAATAACGTCTAATTGCCATCTTTACCTCATCTTTTGTCTCAAATTGTAACACAACATATAACTCATCTCCTATACACTAATTGGAGATGCATTAAATCCAAATGAATTGATATCTTCATCACCATGTTCTATACAAATATTTATAATGTGAAGAACTATTCCAAAAAGGTTCACCTCCTGCATAAATTATTTAAACATTTTAATATAAACAATTAATTTACAAGATATGTTACATGTTTACCATTACCTGTTTGTGTTATTTGTTTAGATCCAAATAATGATAAACCAGTTGAAGAAGATATCATACTAGCTCTTATTAGACTAGGAGTAAGACTGGCACGCATTATTAAAATTGTTTGTTTTTCTTCATCTGAATCAGTTAGATTTTCTAATCAACACCTTCACCAATATTATCATCATCCTCACTGCTTGACCATATTGGTGGAAAATCATAATTTAGATCATCACAATCATCATTTGATAAATTTACACCTTCATCAAAAGTTTCTAATAAAAATAACTTCTTAATTAGTAAAAGTCTTAAAATAATTTCAAAATAAAAATTGGCAATGTTTATGCACACACACATCCATTAATTTAACAATTATTAGAGGAAAATCTTCTACAACTTCAGTATTAAAACCATCATGTTGTATCAACATTGTTGAACTACTAATCACATCAATCTTAGCATAAATCTCTAATGTTGACATTAACGACTATTGCTCATAAGCATTAATTCATTTAACATCATCATCTTCACATATTTGGAAACCATTATATTCAATTTTGTGAGTTGAAATATGCTAAAGAAGAAATCACTTGATTTGATGAAAGCTTCAATTTTTTTATAATTTTTTGTTTAAGTTCACTAAGATTTATATCTCTTCTAACATGAATGATTTTTTTAATTCCTTCAAAATTAAGTCCATTTTATCCTTAAAAAATTCTACCATTTTAATATATGATAATAATAATTTCACTCATATTAACATAAATTTTTTAAACTATATACATAACACGATTATTTTTTCAAACCTTTTTTAAAATTAAAACAAATCCGTTAATATTAAAAATAAAAATAAGACAACAAATTATGATTTCATACTTTTGAATCATAACATAAATAAATTCAAACTTGAAGAAAAATGAAAATAATACTATACTTTTGTAAATATAATTTAAAATAAATACAAATCATAATATTTAGAGCACCATCGAACCAAGAATGGTTTAATAAAAAAATTGAAATACACTAAATCATTAAATGCAGAGCAACATAAATCCAACAATGTTTGAGAGAAACTTCGCTCGTCCAAGATAAGAAGTGGTCATTTTATACAAGCAGAAATTTTAATATGACGCATTCCAAAGTAAGGTGACAACAGATGTGACGTGTGATGGACATGGTGCAACATCTCTTGTGGCGCCTCTCCAAATGCTCCTACACAGGGTTGTAATGCATTTTGGTAGTGTTGCACAAGTGGCGCATCTTCAAATAGAACCATATAGAACCGTGATGCCTTTTTATCATTCTCCACACTCATACATATCACACCTTCATTTTAATCCACATGTGTGATGCATCTTTATATTGGTCCACAATTATTGTATATGCCCTAGACATGTTTAATGTATTAAAATAACCCTCTTTTAGTAATTAATTTTAATAATAACCCTAAATAAGTCAAAAAGCCAATTCCATTATTGGTTTTTTAAAAAGTATACTTATCTGAAATAGATTCTTTTTAATAATAGCATAAATTCAATCTTGTACAGCATGCAATTCATACATACTTTGAATCACTTTTTCATATAAAATCTCTAAGACATAAATCTTATGCATTCTTTAGATCACTTTCTCATCATAACATAGATACTGTTTGACTCTTACTCATTTTATGCCTTAATCATAACCATTCTTATTCTTTAGTCACCCTTTTAGTGATAGTTTCATTTAAGACATAACATTTACAATTTATTCAAACAATATCGTCCACTTGTCTACTATTACACCTTTTGATCTTATATATGAGTTAATTTCATATGGTTGTCATCATCATAAATTTTGAAAACCTGTTTCTTTCCTATAGAAGATTTATTTGAAGCCCTATGACTTCATTACCTTCAATTATCATAGAAGGACCTATCACCTTCTGAGTATGCACAAGTCCCAGACTTTGCACACTAGAAGTAGTGTTAAGTTTTCACATAAATTTTTTCTTTAGTGATCTCGTGACTTATTAGGTTCCATTTTAAGTCTTCAACATAGGATGCATGCTCAATATTCACTTAAAGTGTTTTGTACATATAGCACCCAATTCATCCATTTAATATCAAATCATGGAACCATATAGACATACATAAGTCGTCACGTCATCCAAGAGATCACATAAGTCATTACATCACTCAAGAGAGCACATAACACATTTACACCTATAAAGATATGCTCAAGCATCACCATGATAAATAGGACATTAATAGCTACCCAAAAGTTCGCTTTCTTAGTAAAAATATTTACTTGAGCATGGTCCTTAAATTTTGGATAGCATGCACATTTCTTCTAAAATTTCCAAGTTGACCTTATTCGTTATATTTTATGATAAGCTTCTCAAGGGAAACCTACACCACTTATTCTTTACAGGTTTCTCTCAACCTTTCCTTTTCTCAAAAATGTTGAAGTTCTTTTCATGTTTAACTTTATGGTGGCCTAATAGTCATTATGCCTCTTAAGTAGGCATAAATCTTATTTAACTAATTTTAATCCTCCTTGGCCAAATGATCCTCTTCTAATTCATAAAAAATTATATTCATATAAACCTTATATCCACTTTTGTTTCTCAAAATTTATTCCTAGGAAAGATAAACACATAATTTTTTTAGCTAAAATCTTATAATGCCTAATTCTTTCTTCTTTGGTCAAATGTTTTTGTGAGCTTCAAAGAAGTTGTTCATATTTCTATACCCTTGTGGCCAATATGTTAAAATTAAATCTTATTAAGAGTGAACCTTTGGTCCTTTACCTAATGAATTACTTTACTAATATTCTTACAAGTGTATGTCAAATTATGTCTTCTCTCCCTTAACTATGTCCACTTACTCATACTTCTCTTAAATCTCCTTAATATCCATATTAGCTTCTCTTGTAAATTTAACTAAGAATTGGCCAAATTGATCTTTAAGTCCCTAAGGCATTATGATCAATTTTTCTTATACTTGAGAGGTGATTTATGAGAGATTATAACTTATATTACTAGATTAATCCAACTTGGAAATTTTTAAGACTTTTCTTCTTAATTGCTAAATGTTGGTCGAATGACTCTTCAAGCTCCCATAATTCTATAATTGACTTTTAATCACCACCTTGTGCATGATTCAGTTTATTTTTGGGCCTTAACAAAATTTTAACTTACTTTCACTAATTTCACTAAGTATGGCCAAATGGTTACCCAAACCACTACTAAGTCTTTACTAAACTTTTAATTCCTTTCTTGTACATGGTTAGACTCCTTATTATACCTTAACCAAAAATTTTAACTCAAATCTTCTTAATTTACTTGAAATGGCCGAATCACACCCTTAATCACCCAAGGTCATTTTCTCAAAATTCTTCCCATTTGACCTTTGCTCTATGAATTTTGAAACTTATTGCATCATTTGCTCTCAGGTCCATCAAGATTTGTCCTTGATCCATAGCTTGGGTCATGAGTATGGAAGGTTTTAAGAGTCTTGTTCAACTTTGGATCCATAATTCCACCTTTTCTCTTATTAGTTTTAAAGTCCAAGTTTCAAGTTGAGTTTATAGCTTTTATGACATCAATATTTAGTATTTTAGGATATTTACCATATGAGTCCAGATCTGGACTTTTATCAAAGTCCAACTTCAATATTAAAGCTTTTAAGAAAAGATATAAACAAGCTTACAATTTTGAACATAAAGACCTCAAATAAAGCATTTTCCAAGACAACCAAGTGCAGATGTTATAAATCTACTTCAACATATATCCATCCCTTACTTTGATCACTTCAAAACATTTTAAAAAAAACTCTCAAATCTTCCCCAAACCATTAAAAATTATTTTTAAGAAATTTTAACTAATTAAATTGCTCCAAAGATTGATAAAAGCACTTTAATCCATTAATGCTCTTCTTTAAATTCCAAAACTATTAAAAACTTGGTGATGTTCATTTTTAACCATCAATGAAATTTTTGAGCTCCCTAAACTCAAGCAAAAGAGATCCATAGAACTTAGAGAGAGATCCACCAAAAAGAGAAGAAAAATAAACCATAAACACATAATTAAAAACTTAAAAAAAGTGTATGGTAAAAACCCTACTTAGTGAAGACTTATGAAAGGATTTGATGGATCGTTTGAAGTTGATTTTTCTCTCCTTTGTGTCTACAAGAAGGCCTTCAAGGATGCTGATGAGACTTTATTTCTTTGGCTTATAACTTAAACTTCAAAGATGATAGTTCAAACTTAGTGTAGGTTTCGGTGTTTTAAGAGAAGCTTTTTTAGTGAGTTTAGAGAGTTTACACAAGTATTTAGAAGAGTGTTAATAGATAAAATGAGCCCCCTCCCCTTGGTGTTCCTAAGCAAATTCGACCACTTATGGCATGTGGGAATTAAATTCCCACTTAAGGGCATTTTGGTTCATTTACATGTAATTTCTATTTTCCAATTTAAATGTAAATGTAAGAAATTATCCTTTAGGATTAGTTAAAACTAACTATTCTAAATTTTTCACTAGTCAAGGTTAACTTATTCTAAGCATGGTTAATTTTAATTCATCAAGGTTAATTTACTTTAACCATGATTAATTTTATTTCTCCTCATTAATATTTTTGTCTTATATGACATTAATAAAGTGATGACTCATGGGGTGAGTCACCACCTCATTTTTCATATGTACAATTCATGCTCAATGGATAGGTCTCACTTTCTGGCTTCTTCTCCATAATTTCTTGCCCTACTGATCTTCTAAGGATATTTTAGTAATTTTCTGAGAATTTCTCATAAAGTTCTCAAACTATTCTTCCAATGTTTCTAACACTTATAGGTTCATTCCCAAATCATTCTTATGTCATTTACCATTTTCCAAGAACATTCTAGCCCTTATAAGAGACTGAACTTTCTAATGATGTTTCAAGCATTTTTGGGAATTTTTAATGGTACTTTCGTTCTCTCTTTATTTCTATTCTTTTCTTATGACTTTCTAAATATCATGGACGAGTTATAAACCTTTAGAATATCTTTTAACTTTTATTTTGGGTTTTCTGCACCTTTATTTATGTCATCGTAATGCAAGTGAATTTTTATCATTTTATAAACGATCTCTAATTTCTTTAAAAATTTCAAGGGAAATTCTGTAATCATTAATTTTTCAATCATTAACTCAAGGAGATAAATTTGGGGTGTTACACATATAACTAATATAAGTCACCTTGATTAACAAAAGCTTATCTCTCATTTTTATGATCGTATCAAAATTCTTAATAATGGAAAATAACTAAAGTTTTCCTAAATAACATAAAATATTGTCATTTCAAATTGAGTTTAAAAAACACTAATTAATATATATATTTAAAATAAAGATCAAATTTTCTCCATCTTTAAAAATTTCAAGGTTAACTATTAAGGTATTAACATAATTCAAAAACTCAATGTATATAATAAACTATTTGCGAATGAAATCAAACTTTACAAAAATTAACCTTTAAGAGCTTAGAATTAATTACTATTTTTATGAACTTTTTAGAAAATTGTTTAATGGAAAAAAAACTCCAAGCATGTTATTGAAAAGCTCTCTCAACGAAGAGTTCAACGGTGTGTTCACATGTGAATATATGATCACATAACGGTGAGGGGTCATGGTTTCAAGCTCGAAAATGAAGATTAAAACAATATCGTTTTGAAAATATGAAATTGTAGAAGTGAATATGGGATTGAAATGGTGTTGTAAAAAACTGAACATTTCAAAAGACTTTAAAATTTAAAATATAATTATGATTTTGATTGGGCATTTAAATTTTAGCAATGAAACCTTTAATTATATGTTTTTAACCACCCTTTCATTACTACGTACATTGAATCAAATTAATTATTTATTTTAATCACCCATTTAAAATTATGTTTAAATTTAAATTAATTTAATTAAAAGTTCTGAACGATATTTAATTATATTTGTAGACAAATTAATTTTTTGAAAAGCTTCACCCCTATATAAAGGAAACTACTCTTTGTATTTCAAAACACTCGACATACTTAAAAATCTATAATATTGCTGAGTTTCCTAAATTACCATTCTTGCTAATTGTGTTTCCTATTTATTAGGAATGGGTTGTTGAATTCTAGAGGATCACATAATGGCCGTATGAATCCTTGAGGACAATACTATCATACACCTCAGTCTATGAGATGATATCACCAAATGATTCCATCAATATCAAGGATTTGGTTCGATATTATCTCTATAGAGGTGTGTTTGTTCTAATTCTTAAAATATCTATTTATTTATTATTTTTGACTAATACAGATGCTATTAAATCAATATAAATTTAATATTGATTTTACTCAATTGCAGGTTGATTTAAAATAATTAAAATGAATTAATTACCTCCGTAAATATGACCAATATGCTTTGATAAATATTAATTATAACTATGAATTGATTTATCTTTCAATGCTTATTTGTTTAATTAACATCTTTTTTTATTTGGGTTGTCTATATTCTCAATTTTCCTTGAACAAGGGACTAAATTTTTACCATCTATGAAAAAAGTTATAAGATTTCATTAAAAGAATTCAAAAATATTTATATGAAAGAGATAAATGAATAAGTATCATTTTTGTATCCCGCCTATTTTAAGGAAATATTTATAAAAGTGTACATTAAGTATCTCTTACTATGTGTGTCGTAACCGTAATTATAACGAAATGATGAACTCGCTAAATTTTTTTGAAAAAAAATTATTTAGATTGTGAAATCGCCATCAAATTTTATTTTAAAGAAAAATAGTTGGAAAAACCCTAATTTGAGAAAGAAATTTAGGTTTGGGAGTCGGTTATGAATAGAGAAGGTATTAGGCATCCTATTTGTCTGTTTCGAAGAACAGTACCCTTAAACTGAATTGTGATTTTGATATTTTTGAAAACCATTTGATCCCTTCAAATAGAATAGAACTAGATAGATTTGTGAAAAATAGCCTGACAAGACTTAATCCTACTCCTACGTATTTCATGGTGTAATGGAAAATTCAAAAAGCTACGTATTTCTAGTTTGAAAACTTGATCTTTGGAGGTAATTGAAAAAAATAAGGTTTATATTGAATTGAGAGATCAGTTGCAAGTGCTTTTTGGATTTTTTTTGAAACATTTTTAGTCCACATATGCACAAGGTCCGAGACAAACAAAGATTGTATTGGAACCCGTATGACTCTCTGAATGTTGAACAATGAGGTATGTTACCCGTTTGCATTAGAGCTAATTGTGTGAGACTTAGAATTATTAAAACAACATTTTCTAGAAACTTGATTTTTAGCCATTTTCCTGGATCCACATATGCACGAAGCCTGAGGCAAGCGAGGGTTACATTGAAACTCATATGACTTTCTGAATGTCGAACAGTAAGTATGCTACCAGTTCACATTCAAAGCTCATTGCATGATATCTAGGATTATTAAAATAACGTATTTTGAAAACTTGATTTTTAGATGTGTTCTCGGATCCACATATGCATAGAGCCTGAGGTAAGTTAGGGTTGCACTGTGACTCGTACGCTTCTCTGAATGTCAAACAGTAGGGTATGCTATCAGTTCACATTTAGAGTTCATTGTGTGAGATGTAAGATTTATTTAAATATTAGGGCATACTTTAAAATTTTGATTTTGTAGGTGATGGAGAGTGGTACAGTATTTAAATATTTTCCTTGATCCACATATATACAGAGTTTAAAGTAAATGAGGGTTGCATTGAGACTCATACGATTTCTAAATACTAAACAGCAGCATATGTTATCAGTTCGTATTTAGAGCTTATTGCATGAAATTTAAAATTTTTAAAGTGCTTGAAAATATATTTTTAAAAATTAAATTTAATATTTAAACATTTGATATAACAATTTAGAATTTAAAATATTTTGAAGTTTAACTTTTTCATTTGAAAAATAATTTATAATTTTAAAAATTTTAAAATATATTTTTGAAATTTAAATTTTTAATTTAAAATATTTTGATATAATACTTTAATATTTTAAAGTATATTTGTAAAGTTTAAAATTTTAATGTAAAAGAATTTTGATATAATATTTTAATTTGAATAAAATTTAATAGAACAATTTAGAATCTTAAAATGTCTTAAAGTATATTCTTTAAGTTTAAGTAAATCACTTTTAAATTCTAAAATATATAATCTTTAAAATTTAAATATTCGGATAATTGCATGGGAGCTTTATTTATTAATTTCTTTGCTTCCTTTTTCTTGATTATGATGAATATGATCTTATAATACGAACATCCTCTCATAATTTGGTGATCCGCAACAGTGGCGTTAAACTCGTGACTTCCAATGTCCAAGGCTTGTCCTGTTAGTCCAATGCACTCCAATTGATAGTAGTCCTAGAAAATTAATCAAATGCATACGTTCTGTTCTTTGCCATTTGGTCACTTGCCGTATATGGATTTTGAAGATAGCATCAAGTGGGACCTCCATCCTTCTTAAACCTTATTAGGCCAGTATAAATTTTGGAATCTGAATCCTCTGACAAGGTATTATTCGGTTGAGGCTTCTACTTAAATTAGGCAGCCTTTGTTTCGAATTTTTCTATTCGTAGCAGCAGCCTCCTCCACCTACCGCATGGCCATCTACACGGATGCTCAATACCAAGATTTATAAAATTTAAAATTTACGCAGCTATTCTCTGCTAAATGGACCGGGGCTGCGCTGATGATCAGATTTCCTTCTACACAGATTTCCCTCATCACTTGTGGGAAAATGTTTATTGAAGCCTGGGCTTTCCTGTTATTCCTTCAAGGCTTTTTAACGTCTTTACTGATGATTCTGGAGCTAGAAGAGGATTTGCTAAGGCCCCAATAAACCAGCAGAATGAATTGCTTCCAAGCAAGTCTTGAGGGTTTTGGAAGCTCCACCAATCTCAGCCTTCACTTTCAGAAGCTGCTGATTAACTTCCAATCAAAAAACAAAAGTACTGATAAGCAGACAGAGCTGCTTCACCAGGAATAAAACACTATCGCCGGGGGCTTCAACTACCTTGGGCAGTGCCCCTGGTTGAATTTTATTAAGAGCATTACAAAGGACAATACCACTACGCAATGCAATCGTGAAATCTTTCTCACCAGGATCATTAGAAAGAAATGTAGTGAGGGATATATATATATATATAAGTTTTAGGAAGAAAGCATTCAATAGAGGGATAAGGTGAAAAAAAAATTAATAATAATTATGATATATTTATATATTTTAGTTTTATAATATTAGATGTAGAATAATATAGATAGTGAGATGCAGAAAAATTTCTTAAATTACAGAAAAATAATATTTAACGATATAAGATTAATCAAATATTTTAAGTTGATTCGAGGAAAATAAATTGAGAGTCAATTATTTTATAATTATTTAAAAATAGTCAAAATAATATTAGTAATCATCTATTTTATTTAAAAATTAAAGAGAATAAATATAAATATAAATATTTTATCAAAAATTTAATAATATAAAATATTTTTATTATTTAAAAGAGTGTTATCTATTAAAAATAATAAATAAGAGTAAAGATCAATAACAATAAAAATAAAAGGATGCTAAATTTAATATTAAAAATAAAGATAATAATATATTTAATATTAATATAATTTTTTGGTTAACATAATTTGAGAGATGTTAAAAAACAAAGAGGATGGCCAAATTGTCCTCTAAAGTATCTTCTTCTAAGATTTTGTTCAATTGAATATACCTAAATTAAGTTAGGGAAATTTATGTTCTACTTTTAAATTATATAATTATATGAATAAATTATTTTTTTACTTATCTTTCTTCCTAAGACAATGTTCTCTTACGATGTGGTGAGTAAAAAATCTAAAAATCTCATTTCTAAAAATATTTCCTAGATAATTTATAGTAAGAATATTGATATAGATTAGTATTAAACTAATTACAATCAAGAATTGGAGAAAATAGAAATTTTCTCCCCCTTTGCATGCCATTGTCCAATCAAGAGAGAAAGAGAAAAATTTAAAAATTTTAAAAAAAAATTGATGGTTAAATATTCTTTACCAGCAGAAGAAATAAACTACAAGTTAAATTTAAAAATAATCAGATAAATTATAAATAATCAGTTTAAATTTTAAAATTTTTTAAAGTATTTTATTATTATTCTAGATATAAAAAGGAGAATGTGTTTATTCTTTTTTTAAAATTTATATATAATAGAATTTATTATTTTATTATTATTTTAAATTATTCAAATTTGATTTAATCAAATTTATGTGTTTTAGAAAGTATTTTAATAAAATAAATTACCTAAAATTTTCTTTCCTTCTATATTTATAAAAATGAAATATTTCTTTCATGCTAAATGTATGTCAAATTTCTAAAAGTATGGTTTTTGATATTTTTTTAAAAAACTTAAATATTAAAATATTTTATAAAAATATATTAATTAAGTTTGTTTAAAAATATTTTTTCTACTATTAATTTTTTAAATTATTTATTTGTGATTTGAAAATAATAAATAATAGAATTTAAACCAAAAGTAAAAAATAAAATTTAAAGATAACATTAAATATTACCCTCACATTTTCACATCCTTTCAAAGTAATTTTTTAGTAATCAAGTCATGATAATATTATTATTAGTATGAATAACAATATTTTTACATGTTGTTTACTCCAACCCAATGGTTACAATTTTTTAAAATAAATTTTGAACCATGGAATTAAAAATGTGGATGTAGATAGCTGAGCATTCGGTAGGTGTGCGGTAGGAATGGAAGTAGGCCGAGTCGAGTTAGACTTTGAGTGTTCAAGTCTGGCCTGTTTAAAAATTTTGAGGCCTGAGTCTGAGTTGTTACTTGTTAAAGGCTTTTTTTTTTTTTGTCAAGGTCTGGCCTGATTTAAAGCCTACAAACTTGTTTAAAAGCCTACATTACGAAAAAATCAATAAATAAACTTAAAATTTATATAAATATTTAATTAAAAAAGCTTACAAACTTAAAGCCTACAAGATAAAAAAACCATTAAATAGACCTAAAACATATATGTATTAATATTATGTAAATAAAATATAAAATAAATATTATATAAATATAAATATATAATATATAAATATAAATAGGCCCCTGAATAAGTTAGATAGGCTTTTTTATAAACCTATGACTGACTTGTTTATCTAAAAAGGCTTTTTAACAAGTCTGAGCCTATCTATTTATTAAACGAGCAGATCTTAATAGGCTTTAAACGAACCGAGTCGTAGGTCCCTATCGGACGGCCTTGTTCATTTTCATTCCTAGTGTGTGGCCACCATTTTTCTATTAATATAACATGGATGCAACATCTTTCCATTGTGAAAAATAAACGTGATCGGATAGAAACTTAGAACATCTATCATTCGATTCTTTATGTCGCAAATTATATAATTTAAAGAAGGTTATGAATAATGTATCTAAACTATGCATACGTGAGCAACATTGTTAGCTTTTAGCATTGCTTGCTTAGGCTATATAATAGCTGGATTAAAAATTAAATTAAGGAAAAAAAAGACTAAATGTTTGTACGAAAATATATTCAAAATTTGTACAAAATATCATTTTATTATGGTTTTCGTCTTTTCTTTACAATTATTTTATATTTGATCATTTTCATTATTTTATTGTTTACTTTTTTAGAACAATACTAGAAATTTATTATATTATTATGAAAATTTTCATATCATAAATTTACTACTTCTTTAAAATATTATTACTTTTTTTAAGGTTAAAATTAACATAACACAAATATTAAAAGTAAAATGCAAAATTAATTAGCTTCAATTTAATCTTCACAAAAGAAATTTTTAAATAGTAAGTTGATTATGACAATTATAGTGTTCATTGGTTCAAACTTTTATTAAAATACTTTTAGATATATAACATTTAATAAATATAGATAAAAATTAAAATTGTTATTATATATTTTTTAAAATTTCTATTAAAATAAATTTAAATTTATGATTATCACGTATTAGGTCCTACTGACGTGAAATTTATCATATGTAAATGTATTAACATTCAATATTTAAGGTTTTGTAATATTTTGCTTGATTTGTAAGTTTGTAAATTGTTAACTTTTTTTGTTTTATTATTTTTTTGAATGATTTTTTAAAAATATTTTAGGATTTTTCTTTATATATTAAAATGGAAATAGATTAAAATAAATTAATTTTTGAATATTTAAATTTAATCTGTTTAAAAATTATAAGGTTTGAATTTAGATTTTTCACTTAACTGTTATGAGCTCTTTTGTTTGCAAGTTTGTTTTAAAGTTAAAACGGTTAATAATTATATTTAAATTTTATATTAACGATTGATTAAAAAGATATATAAATTTAAAATTTACAAGATAAAGAAAATATAAATAGGTCGAATATATATATATATATATATATAATTTAAAAGACTGGCAAATTTAAAGTATTTTATGAAAATAAATTTTAATATTTTAAAGTTGCAGAACTCTTCAACTAGTCTTTACCATTACTATTTGTATAAGAAAAATCAATAATTTCATTACTTGATTTCATTACTTTTAAAAAGAGAAAATATTTGAAAGATCTATGTCATTACAAATTAAAAAAATTTAGAGTATATATATTCAACCATAACTATATACAAATAAAATAATTTATAAAAAAAATATAACACACGTACGTATAAATAAATTTAGATACACATAAAAATTAAAGTAAAATATAGAGAATTTATTCTAAAATTAAAGTAATATCTTTTAATAAATATTGGACAAATCTACTAACAAAGATAATTTCGTAATTATTTATTTTAAAATATTACATTAGATGATGTATTATATATGATATACCTTTCCTACACAAAATCACCTCAGGGGTTAAAGGTTGAGTAGAAGATAGTTGGAAGACCTCTATCATTATAAATTAAACAATTTTAAAGCATGTATATTGAACATTAACTATATACAAATATAATAATATAAAAAAAATATAACGCACACATAAACATGTTTAGATATACATAGAAATTAAAGTAAGATATAGAGTACTTTTCGAAAATTAAAGTAATGTACACAACACTTATAATAAATATTGGACAAATTTTCTAACAAAGATAATTTTACAACTATCTATTTCAGAATATTATACTAAATAAAGTTTCATATATGGCATACATTCCTTGTACAAAATCACTTCAGAAACTAGGGATTGAGCAGAGGTAAAACCTGAATTATATCTTACCCAAAATTGAAAATGTGTGGAGTGGAGCTCTGAAATTGTGGAGATAGATAACAATAGAAGAGGATTTTATTTTGAGGATTAGGAGAAAGCCGATTAGGATTTCTTTTATTTGAAATTAAAAATTAATTTTTTTAATAAATTATGTAAATACACTTCAAAAAAACTTAGTTAAGTGATGATTTAACCTTCACTGTACTCTTTTCTGACAAACCTATATTCGTCAGAAATTATCTATTAAGAGGTATTTTAGTAACAGTTCAAATGTATAACTATTAGAATTTAATATATTTCGTGTCGATTTAATATATTTTGTGTAAATTTATACAACTATCAAAAAATATTCGTTAAAAAGATGTTTTTTTTAGTAATATACTAATATTATATAAATATAATATATATATATATATATATGTAAATAAGCTTTTAAATATACTAAATATATTTTTTTATAAATTTAAATTTAATTTATTTATCTAAAAATATTTTTAATAAATTCAAACTTATTTATTTATTAAACAAACCAAATCAAATAATACTTTAAACAAAATAGATTGTAAACTTCTACTATACGACCAAACTCATTTTTATTTTCTATTAGGTCAAACTCATTTTCATGATGATATATATATATATATATATATATATATATAAAATGGTTGTTATGTATATCTAAAGTGATAAAATTATTTTATTTAAGCTTTTGAAAAGTTAAGACAAATAAGCAAATTTCAACCTATGCTAGAGGTCATGAATTTCTCGACTCTTTAACATAAGTTCCTCAACCATAATTCAATGAAATTAAATATGGTGTAAGTAGGAGGTTAAAATTTAGCCTTTAAACACTACCCTCTTCTACCAATTTTTAGCATCTAATTCTAGAAAAAAAAATCATATAACATCTTTAAAATAATTTTAATTTTTAAATAAAGAGAGATATATTCTTAAATTTTAAGAGAAAATATAATTATTTCTTCTTATATTTAAAATGAAGATGTAACTTTCTTTCACTTCATATTTTTTTTCTACTCTTGTATATTATGAAATTTTAGTTTTTAGCTTTTTGATTATGAAATTTTAAAAATTCAATTTAATTTTAGTTTTATGTTTTAATTTTAAAAAAATTATAGCAAAATGAGTTAACTCATTCTATTTTATCTTTCTATAAATTTAATAAAATAGATAACAAAAATTATTATTAAAAATTTAAAAAATAATAAATCATTTCAAAATAAATTAAAAATTAAAAATTAAAATTAAAATTATTATTATTATTATTATTGTTATTGTTATAGTAATAGTTTGATGATAATGGTTTGATGGTGATTTGATAATAATAAAAATAATAATTATGATAGTTTAATGATAATGATGGTGAAATAATTTGATGATAATATAATATTTAATAATAATAATGATTAAGATAAATTTAGATTTATAAATAAAAATATTTTATAAATAATAATTAAAAATTTTATTTTCATGTCGTCAAATTTTTATTTATATTTTTATTTAAGTTAGACTATAGTTCAAATAATAATAACTTTTTAAGTATAATTTAAAAATTAATTCCAACTCAATTGCATTTTAAATCACATTTTCTAAGCTCTCTTTACTTGTGTAATAAATTTATTAACCAATTAACACATTTAAGAATATATATATATATATATATATATATATATATATATATATATATATATATATATATATATATATGAGAGAGGGGAGGAATCAGTTACTCCAAAAGTAACTTTGCTTAAAATTACTCCGCTTAATAATTTTTATATACAATTATATTTTATCAATCCAGCTATTGAATGAATAATTTATATTATATAGATTATTCTTACAAATTTTATAAAATTTGAAAAATATTTGATACATTAAAAAATAAATTTAAATTAACGGATAATATATTTTTTATAATATTCACTTTATTTAATAAAATATCAAATATTTTTCAAATTTTGCAAAAATATTCTATAAAATATAATTTATTAATTCATCGGTTGGATTAATGAAATATAATTATATATATAAATTATTAAATAAAGTAATTTTAAGTAAAATTACTTTTAAAATAATTTAATCTCTCCTTTAATATATATATATATATATTTATTTATTGAAGAACATAAATTACCTTAGTAACCAAATTGTATCTAAGTCACCCAATCGTATGCGACAAAATTTTAATAAATTTATGCCTAAATATGCGACCAACGGAGACTTGAAAATGACTCCTATGTTTATCATGTTGCACACACATTTCAACCACTACGCAACGAACTATTGTTACTTAGTGAAAATGTGAAGTGTATAAAACACACAAACAAATTTCACTTTTAAGTTTCTGTTTCATTATTTAACTATGCCGTTCTGACAAAATAATTGTTGTAAATAAAAAAATTTATTATATCTATTTTTATTTTATTTATTTTATATTTTAAAAAATAAAAAATATCAGCCGGATATTTTAAAATATAGATATATATAAAATAATATTCGTATCTAAGTGAATTATTATTCATTATTATTTCCACCTTTTAAAAGAAATCATAACGTCCGTTCCTAAGTCATTAATTAAAGAAAAGCCATAGTTAATGAATCAAGTGTCAGCTTTTCAAATCCAATGACATATCAACCTTTCCACTCATTCAATTAAGATAAAAGTGGTTAGTTTTAATATAATATAAAAATAAAATAAATTCAAAAATAAAAATAACAAAAATACTCCTTCCACATTTTTATCTGTTTAAAAAGAAAATAATTAATTTATTTTATTTATCTTTTCACTTTATTTTTTAAGAAAATATTAATTATTTTTTCATATATCTCTTTATATTTATCTGTAATAAATTATTACACCTAAACTTTTACTGTTTTTATAAAAAAATTGAAATTATAATAAAAGAAAAAAATATAAAAATATAATTTACAAGAGATAAATTCTTTTAAAAAATTAATAATATTATTTGTATTTCTTAATATTTATGTTTACAGATAAAAAGAATGAAAGAAATACTAATCAATATTTTAAAAATACCAGTTATAAAATAAACAACAAAAATTTCAATTACAAATAGTAATACACCTTCCGTAATTTTCAATAAATTCCAATATAACTTTTAATAAAAAAATTTAATGGAATGAAGTCTAAAATAAAGTAAAGGAATGATACCTTGCCATGATTAATCATATTAATACATCTGAGGCCTCGGCCTCTAAATGCATTATGATATTAAACCAGTCATCACTGCATAACACCATTGTCTCCAGAATATAATAATCAATGACTAGTTAATAACCATGGTCTCTATCTTTTATGCCCGTAATCATGCTTCAATTTAAATAACTACAACATAATCTTTTTAAAAGAAAAAGAAGCACAAGCACATAATCATGATTACTACATAAAGAAATGAAAGCAAGAATTACATTCATATCCTGTCCTCTATCCTCTATAGATGTGATACCTCAAGCTACAAGAAAAATGATGAAAAGGGTATATATACAGTTCATCTTCCATAATTTGGTGCCATATCCCTCCAAGGCAGAAACACAGCACAAGGTGGGGTAAGTGACTTTAACTGGCATAGGCTTCAAAACTGTATTTTTAACTACATATTTAGACTAGAGGACTAAGATAATGTTTATTTACATACAGATAAAACATACAACAAAGAAAGAACTGGTAAATCCTAGTAGCCACCAGAGGTGGTTGCCATTTACAAGTTGCCAAAGGATGCTTCATGCTTGGGGCTAAGCGACAAACCTCAAGACACTTCAACAATGTGTTACTTTACATGATTTAGCTGCTTTCAGTTGTCTCCAAAGACACACTTTGGCTGCGTCTTTTCCTTGAGCTCACCTGAAAAGGAAATGGTATAGTTATCGTATTCACTGGTCAATAAGGAACATAACAATGACAAAAATTTACATGATGACCTGTCACTACAAATAATGGTACTTTGTTCTCAGCCTAACAACATTGACAAATATAAACAATATACCAGGAATTTAAGTATCTTAGACAGTTAAATTAGCACATATTTATATGTATAAGAAATTTTGATATACAAGTAAATGTCATTTCAAACAATTTTTTCTCAAAGGAACCAAGGCATTTTGGACCTTGATGACCAAGCTTTTGAGTTTTGATGTTTGCTTTTGTAGAGGGTGAGTGATTAAGGGAAGAACTAGAAGCATTGTGCTTAGTCAGAAGTGAACAATATATACACCGGATGACAAACAGAAATTTAAGAAATAGCTTCAAATGCGAGAGTATTCAATGGAGATATGCAATGGTGGCTGTTAATGAAACAAAATTTAAATCACTAACTTTCTAATCATCTCTCATTAACTCAATTTTATGATGTTCCTACACAATTGGAAAGGTGCTTGGACATCACAATATTGCACAAGGTACAATTCATTGTAACCAGTAAGAGCATGAAATATGATTAAAGCTACATGATAAATTCAATACAACATTGACTTATGTCTCTACTTAAAAAGTAAAACAGAAGTTCTTTCGATTACCAGAATTATGCATGTTTAGATGAATCGTTTAAACTCCTCAAGTTTACATCAAATTTACTCTCCAATCATGTCCTTCATCATCAAATAGGAGAATTTGAAATTTAAATTAAAGACCTCTACAATCAAGATAAAAAGATCTACCTCAACTATAATGATGAGAACAAATTATATTCACATCTCCTAAGGTTTAATAAAATTTTATCTAATACCCTTCCTGTTTTTTATTTCTTTTCTTACCTTCCTTATTTATATAACTGCATAAGAAATTAGGAGTGATATGTATGATAGAGAAGGGTATGCAGTGTTATGTTGTTGAGAGAAATTTCATTAAATTTCAGAGAGGTTTGTGTAAAGTATAGAAAAAGAGGAGGAATATCAGGTGAAATTTCATTAAATTGCAAGGGATGTTAATGTAATCTGTCCTAATAATAATCCACAACCTTGTTCTGTCCATATGCTGAATTTGTATTTGCAGAGTCATGTCAAATTCAAGCAAATCTTTGCCATTTGTCCCAATAAGAGAAGCATAATAAATAAACCATTATATAGCAGAAATATAAAGTTTAATCAACAACAACAAAGGACCATGACTAAGAATTGTTTGTTGCACATACATGCTTCTAAAGATTAATCTTGTTTAAATTCATGTTGCTGTACAGAACACTACCTTAGCTGACAAAGGGGGCAAGGAAGCCCCACGCACAGGGTTTCTCAGCTGCTTAATCTGTTGAAGATGGTTTGCTATCTCCTCCAAAAGCTTCAAGCGACCCTTGTCACCTTCTCCATTCTCTGCAAAGAAAGCCAATTTTTCCTTTTCATGTTTTACCATTCTTAGCCTTTCTCCGAGAATTTCAATCTCATTGCCAATCTTTAACTTTTCATTATGAACTGCACATGAAGAATCACTTCCATAATCATAAGGCAAAGTTTTGCATCTTGAGTTTGAGAACACGGATAACTGACTATTCGGCCCATCAGTGCTATTAGCATTTTTAGTCTTGCCAGTCTTTGGACAGTCACTCACTACATTACTGCCCCGTACTGCTAGATTTCCTAATTCAAGATATCTATTTTTGGATTCATTTGTAACAGTACTAAACAAAGAGCTACTTAACTTTTCATTTTCCTCTTCCCTAAGTTCTATGTTGTCATCAATGACATGAACATCAAGAACATCAAGAACATCAGGTTCAGTATCATAAAAGGAGATATGCAGTTTGTCATGCACTTGATCCTTGCGTTCTTTGTTTTTCGCTACCTCTTCTCCATCTTGTGTATTGATACGAGTCTGAGCAACCATATAACTTGACGAAATATGTGACATTTCATCTTTCTTAGCAGTTGATATTGTGCTTTGATCTTTATATGTTTCAACTGAAATTGGAGGTTTTTGTCCCCATTCATCAAATGGCACCTTTGGCTTGCCATATGATTGGTCACTTCCTTTCAAATCCATCTGCCGATAAGCTTCAAGCTCCTTTTCCAGAAAGTGGTTCTCTCTTTCCCTTCTTATAAGGATCTCTTGCAGAATATTCATCTCTTCTTCATCATAAACAACTCTTTCTTCTATTATCCTCTGGTATTGCCTCATTTCCATTTCCATTAATGCCTTTTCCTCCTGCAGACGTGATATCATTGCCATGGCTTCATCAGCAGCAGTAGCAGCTGCAGCTCTCTCCTTCTCTAGCTCAAGGTAAAGAGCAGCATAGGCAGCTTTCTCTTCTTCAAGTGCATCTTGTAATACTTTGATACGGTCCTCTTCATTTCCAACAATCTGGATGTTGTCTTGCACATTACCCACGTATTTTTCCAAAGACATTGAACATTTGTCCTGTCCCATAGTATCAACCATGGATTCATTAAATTCATAACTATGACATGTTTTCTCATCCAAATCACAGCCAGTTTGAGCATCTTCAGCATCTAAAATGGAAAGACAGCAAAATACAATAAGTTAAAAACCAAGATCTAATATGCATAAAATAATAAAGGGTCTTGCTAACCACTGCCCTTAGGACATTGGCTAAGGAATCAAAGGTGAAATTTTTAACTGAATAACATTGGAATGCATTGGAAATCCGCTTAGAGGTGCATTAATAACAATTTTTAAAGAAAAAATTTCCCATTTTAAATTTCTTAACCAATACCCTTAGCATTTGCCAATAATAAATATAGTGAGAAGTGTTCAATAAGAGTATATGATTCAATTTGTAACACCATCAAATGCCTCGGAAATCATCGTTATCATTCATCATTAGATGCTGAACAAAAATAAAATATGTGCTAACAAATAGGAGCTAGTGTAGCATACATTGGAAGACTACAAATTCAAATTAATTTAAATCACTAAATGAATGATATCTATGTAAGCAATTTCTCACTTACCAAGTGCACTAACTTCTTTCCCTAAACCAAAATCCATGCTTTCTCTGGTTTTATCTCTAATTATACTGCCATCGTAAGGCAAGAAGGAAGTAAGGGCAACATCAGATTGTAGATTATCAGAAGGAACAACCGAAGAGACTTTCCCACAATCATAACCACTCCTCCTCCTGCGCCTAACACCAGACCTTCTCTTCAAACTCATGACCCTCTTCCCCTTAGCATCACACACGTTTTCCCTGTCAACAAAGGAAACCAAACGTGGCCCTGAACATGAACTGCAAGAAGCCTCATCTTCCAACTCACCAACAATCCTATCATCACCATGTGTTCTCTCTAAACCCACTTTGCCATCATTGGCACTGCATGAATGACCCTTCACCCTAATCAAATCAAAAGGGAACCTTTTCGCAGCCATAACTTGGATGGAACATATCTTCCTTGAAGGCCATTCAAATAGCATCTTATGCAAACAGAAACTTTTATTCCTATACCCAAAACTACCTTTACAGGGACAAGGTAAACAAAATCCCAAAAACCGGAACCAGTTGGACACAAAAAAAGCAAAAGCTGATCCACATAGCAAGAAATAAGCTAGAACAAGGTCTACAAAGGCTCCAATGAGCCCTCCTAAAGTCCAGGAGTGAAGTTCCTGCGAAGCCATCTTCCTCCGAAGTGCTGAGAAAGATCATCACAAAAACACAACACACAAAACCTACCAAGAAAATCCAAACTTTTCAGCGACCCAGGTCTCAAAATTCCCAATTAAAATCAAAAGCATCCATGGAAGAATAAAGGGGTGTGTGGTAAAGGGGACTTGGATCAAAGGAGGTGGTAGAACAACTTGAAGAAAAAAGCAAAAACACAAATGAAACCCAAAATCATGGTTGGGAGAAATCACCAACCCACAATTGAAGTTCAACCCTTTTGTTGTTCTTCTTCGTCTTCCTAATTTGGGAGAAGAACAGTTACAAAGGCTTGGGAATTTGAACAAGGTTGGCTTTTCGGTGAGGGTAACAAAGTTGAGACAAAGGTTGGTGTTGTTTTTCTTTTTTCTTTTTCAGGGATGAAATTTAAAAAAAGAAAAAGAAAACCCAGAAAGGAATCGAAGAAGAATAGTGATGAATGATGATTGATTGAGGGAAGAATTCTGAGATCGGCATGTGATGTTTCAGGCTTTGTAGAATAATAGTTTATATTTGCAACCACCAAAGTTCCATCCAATTTCATCATTGCAGTGTACGCGCCCACAGGAATGAAACGACGTCGTTTACTGCCTTTCCCCATTTTGCCACGTGGTGCATACTGTTATATTATTCGTTTAGCCTAAGCCTGCGTGTGCTGCTTCTCTCTCGTGCATATCCAGCGATGCAATGTGCATATGATGGACTTGACATGTGAAGGTTCCAGTATCAAAAAAGTAAAAGCTTAATTTCAACGTTCCAAGTTTTGGAAATTTCAACATATGATTTTTTCTTCTTTTTTTTCATATTAGTTTTTCTATCTGTTAGAAATGGGAAACTGTATTTGAATGAAAGACAAAAAAATGTAAAATAATGACAAAAATAAATTAGTTACAATGCCAAAATCGATGAATGATGGATAAACCTTATCATGTTCGTACTTAGTTCCCGATTGTCCATCTTATGTAAAGTATTATGGTAAATTGTTCCCCCAAAGCCTCGTGGGTTATTGAGTTGGTGTAATCATGAAATTAAGCTACATTTATTATTAGTAACTTTAATGAAATCAAGAAAGTGTCATTCTTACGATTCTACGTGCTGTTCTATTATTTAATATTTTTATAGGCTTTATTATTTAATTTAATTTAATTAATAATTTTTTACTATATAAAGATATATTATAAAATTTTATATTTTATAATTTTTATTAAAAATCACAAAATTTAATATATTAATAATATTAAATGTTAGTTTTAAATAAAAATTATTATTTATTATATTTTCTTTAACATATATTAAACAACTCATTTGTTTAATATAAGAGTTATGGTCAAAATAATATTCATTGCACGATAATTATAATAAATCTGAGAAACCATTACGCCTAATTTGCATGTAAATTCTTGTTCAAGACTTTCTTTTATTATTTTAATTAATACTGGATATCATATCAGTGCAATCTAAATATGTGTAAATTTAAAAATAAATATATTAATAAATAAATTTTTTAATTAATATTTTATTATAATAAATTATTACAAATAATAATTTTAAAATAATATATTTTATTATTATTTTATTGATCTTTCAGATCTATAAATAAGTTAATTATTCATACCATATTAAAATATGAACGTGGTGCTGTTATATTATTATTAATAATAGTTAATTTTTTATTTAATTATTATTTTAATTATATACATATCGATAAAATTAATATTAAAATTTTAGTATATATAGTATGTTATCATATCGGATAAGCTGTACTTATCTATGTATATAGAAAGTTATCTGTGTGTACTTGTTGTTAATTAATTTTTCCTATCAATTTATAATGGTGCATATTTTATTCCTTTTTCTTCTATTCTCTTATTGTGATTTAATAATTTTAGAATGGATCAAATTCAATTTGGGGATAGGTACATATGTTATAACCTACCCGCCATTTATGTTCTAATACGTAATTTATATCTCTGGAAATTATTAAATTATTAAATATTAACCTTATCATTCCACCAATTAATATCAAAACCAATTATAGATACATATATAACGATTTTAAAATTTGTCGTTAATTCAATAACAAGGAAACATAATAAACCTTTAGACTCCAAATTAGAATGTCATAATTTAGTTAATTATTTTTTAAATTGATTGAAGGTTTTGTTTCCCTATCAACTACGAACACTAATAAAATTTTACACAATATCATTGCGTATTGTGATTAAATTTTACATTTTATTTTTCCAATTTTAGATTATCTTTTACAATTTGCATCATCTAAAATAAAAATTGAATAAATAATTGTCTTTTTAAAATTGACTTGGAACTTTTAATAGGTATACATGAACAATTAATATATTCAAAGATTATAATAATTGTTAATTAAATTCATTCAAAATAGTTGTGACCTTTCACTACTTGATTTTTAAATCAATTTTAAAAATAAAATTTGTTTGATAAAAATAATTTTTGACATATTTTAAAAACAGTCTTAATTTAAATTTTAAAATAAAAAAAGGTTTATTAAATACTATTTTTAATTTTAAAATATTTTCATTCTTAAATCTACATAATCCTATCACTATTAAACTATCACCTTATAAAAATAAAAATAAAAATAATATCAATATATTTTTTATTATTTCAAAAAATTAATTTTTTATTTATCTAATTCTTATATAATAAAAATAAAATTAATATATAAATTATATTAAATTTATAATATTATAATATAATTTACATTATATAATTATTTATAATATAATATTCAATTATATTAAGTTTATATAAAATAAATATAAAAAAATATAAAAATATTATAATAATATATAAAATTATTTATCTTAAATATTGATAATCAAATAATATGTAAAAAAAAACTTTATATAATTATATAATATTTTTATATTATAACTATTATACCACTATTATTATTTCATAACATTATTTTTATTTTTATCACTATCACTATCACCGTCATCATTATAATAATAATAATAATAATAATAATAATAATAATAAATTTTATTTTTTAAATTTTTATTTTTATTATTTTTAAAAATTTAATTATTTATATATTTTTTATAAATTTAGAATTGAATGATATTAATTGATATATTAAAATTATATTTAATTTATATATTATAATATAATTTATATTATATAATTTTTTATAATATAGTATATAGTAATAAAATAATTATAATAATAATATGTAAAAATATTTATTTTATATATTGATTATCAAATAATATATAAAATATAAAACTATATAATTATATAATATTTTTTATATTATAATTATTATCATCATCATCATAATTAGTACCATCAATATAATTATCATCATCATATTAATAATGATAATATTTTGCTTTTATTATTTTAAAATAAATTATTTTTAAATTTTTTATTTATCTAATTTTTATATATCAAAAAATAAATAATATTATTTAATATAAAAATTATATAATTATATAATATATATTATTTTTATATAAAATAAATATTGAATAATATAAAATAATTATAATAATAATATATATAAAGTTATTTATTTTAAATATTGATAATCAAATAATATATAAAATGTAAATTTATAATCATATAATATTGTTTATATTATAAGCATCACATCATTATTATTATTTTATAAATATTAATTTATTTTTATTACTATCAAATATCATAATTATTATCATAATAATAATAATATTTAATTATATTATTTTTAAAATTTTAAATTTATATTATTTTGGTATATTTTAATTTTTTAAATTAATAATTTTATTTATATATTTTTTATAAAATTATAATAAAATGATATAACAGAGTATCTTAATTTTTTACAATAATTTCTCAAAACTAAAAATTAAAAATTAAAAACTCAAAATAAACTGATTTTAATTTTTAAAATTAAAAACTAAAAATTATCTAGAATTCTTGTTCGAAAATGAAAGCAAATGAAATTCCTCACAAGCAAATGAACTTTTTTAAATTGATGGAAGGATTTTATAATTCAACATTAGATGATCGTATTTTAAAATTTTTAAAACAAACTCAGCCAATCTTGTGTAATTTTCAGGTCAAAATTGTAGGTCAATGACTTATTTCTAAGGCTTATTTTTTAAAATAATATTTTAAAAAAATTAATTACATAAATAATGTTATTTTTAAAATAGGGTCAAAACAATATCTTTGACGCATTATTAAATACGTCAAATATTTTATGCATATTTTTGTATGATATAACAGTCTATAATTGCTATTTTTATGCATTAAATATTTAAAAATTAAAAAAAAATATGTGACGCCTAATATTATGAGTTATTCGTGTGTCTCATAATAATATGAGTTACATGTATGTGTAACTCATAATATTATGAGTCATATGTTTTAAAATAATTAAAAATTATACGACTCATAATATTCTGTGTTACACATGCATATGACTCATATTATTATGAGTCACGCAGTTTTAAAAAATGTAATAAATATGTATAAATTTTGTCTCCCTGCTATGAATTTTATCAGAATGAGAAAAAATTTTATCTACATGAGAGAAAGATTTATATGTGATTTTAGTAGAATTTGTATTGTGAATTTTTTAAAAAATTTGTCTAGTTAATTTTGTATTTGTGTAGTGTTATTCTTGTTATTATGAAAGAAATTAATATTTATTATTAGTTAATATGAATAAGATTATTTTTGTTATTTTTTATAATGGTAAAATGTTTGAAGGTGAAAAAGATCTCTCTTTTGAAGGAAAACAAAAACCAATTCAAGTAGGTAAGAATATAAGTTATTTTGAACTCAAGGAAAAAATTTCTAAAAAATTAAAATTATTATCAAATGAAGTTATTTCGTCTTTAATAGGTAGATTTTTGGTTTCATCTGAGAAAATAGAATATAATGGATTTTAAATCAATAATAATGAAGATGTTAAATGCATGATCAATGAATTTGAGCAACAACGACTATTGTCTTTACTTGAAGTGTACATTAAAATTGATACTTGTGGTAGTACAAAAACAACAAGAGTCATTGAAGATGATAAAGCTACATTAAGAGGTAAGTAAGAATTTTTTTTTTGAATATATTATTTTATAAATGTATTAGTAGATTTTTTAAATTAAATCAAATAATATTTTGCAGGAGCTATAAATTTATTTAGAGATAATGGTGAAAATTATTATTTATCTACAATATATGAATGTGTTGAAGAGGAAGAAAATGATTTAAACAAGAATGAATTGGATTGGCAAAATTTTGATGATTGTGATGATGGTAATGATGATGAAGAAGAACAAATTGAATTGAGTTTGAGTCCAAGTCCATATCATGTTCCATCTACATCAATGGGTTTATCTATTCAAGAAAGAACTGAATCAGGAAATGGTGTTATAATAAATGTGGTGAAAAGATGATTGTGTGTTTTGTAAAGTAAAAAAATAGTGAGTGACTAATATTTTTATATTGAAAAAAGGTTTGCCATTTTGTAGTAGCAGTTTTCACTACACGAACATTTTGTTAGAATATCTAATGAAGAGATGAACGTTTGCACAACTGATGTATCTTTGAATTGGGTTGTTGGGGATAAATTGTTTGTTGGTTTACAATTTGATAGCAAAGAAGAAGTAAAGTTGGCTTTGAAACATTACTCAATAAAGCTGCACCAAACATTTATTGTTATTGAATCGAACCGGACATGTCTTTCTGTTTGTTATCCTAATCATATCACTGGTTGTCGATGGAGAATGAGAGCGTTAGTATCAAAAAAATTTAATAAATGGTGTATCAAAACATGGGGAGGTCAACATAATTATGTGAATCCTTCTCTCTCACAAGACCATAAAAAATTGGACTCAGACATCATTTGTTCATGCATATTGGGTATGTGTTTTTCCTGCATTTTATTCATATTTTTCTAAGATTTGTTTATAGTGTATCACATGAATTTGAGTTATAATTTAGGTTTTTTTTAGGTATGGTAAATGAAGAACCATCTATTCGTATATCATTAATTCAAGAAAGAATACTCAGTCAATATAGGTACAAGATGTCATATAAGAAAGCATGGATTGCAAAACAAAAAGCAATCATTTGTGTCTTTGGTGATTGGGATGAATCATATGTTTTACTTCCTAGATGGTTACATAAAATGATTCAATATGTACCGGGGTTGAGGTATAAACTAGAGACTAAAGATGTTATAATTGGTGATCAGGTTCAGAACGGAGCTCGCAAGTTTTTTTCTAGTTTTTTGGAGTTTTAGACAATATTGTCATGCATTTAATTATTGCAAACCTGTCATACAAATTGATGAAACTTTTCTGTATGGAAAATACTTGTATTGCAAACCTATCATACTTTACTGATAGCAACAACCCAAGATGGAAATAGTTGTGTCCTACCTATTACTTTTGTGTGGTTGGGGGTGAGACATTGAATGCATGGAGTTGGTTTCTAGCTTTGTTTAGAGAGTGTGTTACTCAAAAGAGTGGAATTTGTCTAATATCATATAGACATCAAAGTATAAAATCAGCGTTACTAACCCGCATTTGGGATGGCAACCCCCTCATGCATACCATGTGTATTGCATACGACATATTGGTAGCAATTTCAATCACCGCTTTAGAAGTCAAAAAATGAAGCAAGAATTGCTTAAACTAGGTAATGTGAACTAATAATTATATACATTATTTGTTTTTAATCATGTTTATTATGATCATTACTTTAAAATCACTTTACAGGTTACATCACATGTAAAGAAGTATTTGATCAGAAACTTGAAAAGTTTAGACAGACTAGTGTTAATGTTGCTAGATGGATTGATAACATTTCAAAAGAGAAGTGGAGTCTAGCATACGATGAAAATGGAAGAAGATATTGTCATATGACAACCAACTTGGCAGAGGCAGTGAATAAAGAATTGAAAGGGGAACGTAATCTTCCAATTACCACTATGCTAAAATATACTTACAATCGTTTGGTTGAATACTTTGTGCAAAGGGGAACAATTACGAAGAATGAGATTGATAATAGTCACCGTTATTGTAAGAAATTAATGGATAAAATTTGCAAATGTCAAGATGAAGCATGTTCTCACCAAGTTAGATAATATGATATTCAATCTTCGCGGTTTGAAATAGAAGAAGCTTTCAATCCAATATCACATAGAGGAGGTAATAGATGGGCTGTTAGGTTGTCTGATCGTTATTATCAATGTGACCGATTTTAACTTTTAAGGTATCCTTGCTCTCATGTCATCTCTACTTGTACTACAGTTAGTATTGATTTTTCTCAATTTGTTGATGACGTCTATACATTACAAAGTATAGAATTTTCTTATTCTGCTGAATGGTGGCCAATTGGTAATGATAATGACTTGCCACATGTCGAAGATTGGATACTTGTCCAGTTAAGGAGAGGATGCGAGGTAAGAGGAGACCCAGGTCAACACGTATAACGAATGAAATGGATTGGGTTGAATCTCAACCAAGGTATAGATGTCGCTTGTGTTCAGAGATAGGTCACAACCAGAGTCAATGTCCACAAAGTTTACAAAATCAGCAATGAGCTTGTTATGTTTGGTTTAGTTTTTAATCATTGGTTATTGTAATACTAATATTTTATTATCATTATTAATCATTGTTAAATATCGTTAATATACTTGAGATTAATAATCTTTAATAAAAACATCATATTAATAAACAGGTTAGGAACGTTAATCAAAATGGTAATAATGGTAATCAAAATAAACATAACTAGTAAGGTTATACATCAACATTAATATGTGTCAAACATGATACAAAATGTTCATACATATCGAAACCTAATAAAAATATGATAAATTTTGCAATCATGCACCCTGTCCCCTAGTAGTCCTCCAAGTCTGTCGATGTAAGATGTCCTCTATGGGCTTAATAGGTTGATTGATCTGAACTCCTTGATGAAATGCAGCAGATAGGTCCACGTTTAGATCAATACCTTGCCCCCTGTACTGATTTAAGATGTCTGGACTTTGCACAAACCTATGCATCGGAGTAGGGGGTGTCACCATCGAGGGGGTGAAAGGGGGATGGTGTGTATAATGCTGACTGAGTATGTGAAGTATATCCCTTATCCGTCCTAACATAGGTCGAACCTACTCTAACATCCACTCCAATGAAGAATACCTACAGAGATGGAAAGTCCGGTGACGGAAATAGGACAAAGGCTGAGTCTGGCCCTGCTCCCTCAAACCCAAACTACAATTCAGTCAACGGACCTGCATGATAAGGCCATTAACCTATTCAAATAATATTAAAAAGATTGAATTATTATTGTGTAAGTTAGGTTACTAACCTCCATCATGATGGTAATGTAAGTATGGCTAAGAATACGTCGGGTAGGATGATGATGCAACCTCCTGTGTGGGGACAAAGTATTGTCCCTCCTACCTCTGAGGTAACTCAGGAATCTCCTTGGTCTGGTGAGTCACCCTCCCCCTCCTCCTCCATTGTAGTCCCTAACGCTCAACTCGTGACTGTGGAATATCAGCTATCGCCTCTGTCTGAGGGGCTTATTGAGTAGGCTCAAGTACATTGAATCTAGCCTCAACAAGCCGATCCCCAATCTTCTTTAGAACCATAACCCACACCGTGTGCTGTTGAATTTGGTCTATAACATCTCCAAGTGGGATGGTTCCCGACCCAGAAACCTCAGTACTTAGGTAGTAACTCATCTCTACCTCATCCGCTTATAATAGAAAAGGTTTAATATATTGAAATATATAAGTTAAATGTTGTATTGAAATATAATATGAAAGGTATTCAATGTTGAATTTACCACTCGTCCTTTAATCGCATATTCTTTCGTAATCCATCGACGTGTATGTTGAGTGTACCACATGTAATCTGTTATAACTTAGTAGCTCTTTAGATGGTAAACCCAAACATACATGTTAATGTCTCTAGTTTCACACGATCAAGAAGGGGGAAAATACTCTCATCTAGTTCTCGTCAGTCTTTCCCTTCAATGTTATGCCATGTACCTCCTACGATTGGGAAGGAAGTTGGGGGATGTGTTGAGCCATTCAGAACTACCTCATGAAACGATTAGGTTGGTGCCGCTCTAATATATTGAAACATATGAGTGGCACCACTATAGTCCACATCTACATCCCTTGCCTACAAGTATCAGGCAAGTCATGCATGACTTCTCTATATGGCTGCCATATGATTTGTAAAATTTTTAAAGCAATCGTTAGTATTATGAACATAAATAATTAATTAACCTTTAAGGATAATGGAAAATTTTAATTATGTAATTACCTGATCTCGATTCATGGACTCAAATACATGCCTGTAGTATGAGATATCCTGTCGAGCAACACTGATCAACCCTCTCTTCCATCTACTTTCAGATGGTCACAATGAGCATTAAAATCTTGACACATTCAAAAAATAATAATTTAAAGTACACTAAGTTGAATTCGTACTTTGCGCCATATGGAATAGTATGATCAGAATAACCAGGATCCACTGGAGTCATCTTGGGAAATCGTTCTCAAACCCATAGCTGTAACAACAATGTGAAACCACATATCTCTTTCTTATCGTAATCTATGCAACTACACAACTCACAATAAAGGTATGCTAATATCGTAGATCCCTAGCTATGTTCACTGCACTAGTCAAAGTCCACAAGAAATGGAAAATACTGCAATTGAACCTTGGAGCTAGAATGGTCGCAAAATAAAATACCTCCAATGAGACATAGAATATAGGCTCTAGTGAACCTATCTAATTGCTTCTCTGTCTCCAAGTGATCAACAATATCACTAACATGTTGCAGTAACTAACTCATCTTGAGGGAACCTCCAACGAGCTCCCTCATTGCAGGTGAGACACCTAATACATCCTGTACTATAGGTTGTCACGTTGTAGAAGATGTTGATCCAATCACTGGAAGGCCATCAATGGGCAACCCCGTTAATACATGAACGTCCTGAAGCGAGATAGTGCTCTCCCCTGGTAGAGTGTGAAATGTGTGTGTCTCTGGCCTCCACCTCTTGACTAAAGCTTCAATTAATGAAGCATCACTATGGATGAATTGTAACTAGGCCACACCTAAAAAATCCGTGAGTTGTAACTGATCCATTATCTGGACTGGTGTCAGTGGAACATCTTTACGCTCATGTAATAACTTGGTCCTTCTAATCTTGAGCTTCCTATTAAGAGCCTCGTTCCATAAGAACTCAGATATATGAACGTGTTGCATTATAAATAGTGATAGATCATCCGGACCCATTCTAGTAGTATGCGCTGACTGAGATGTCATACTATAACACATAATTACAATTTAAATAATTAAATTTTATCACATATACTAACCTAATCAACTTAATTTCATTTTAGAAATATATTTTAATTTTAAATTTTAAAATTTAAAATTTTCTACAACTTAATGTAACTTATAAATTTTTTTAATAATCACTGAATAAATTTAAATAATTAAATTTTATCACATATACTAACCTAATCAACTTGATTTTAAAAGTTTAAGAATTCATTTCAGTTTTAAATTTAAAAATTTAAATTTTTCTACAACTTAACGCAACTTATAATTTTTTTTAGTAATTACTAATAAATTTAAATAATTAAATTTTATCACAAATACTAACATAATTAACTTAAAATTTTATGAATACATTTCAATTTTAAATTTTAAAATTTACATTTTTTTTACAACTTAACGTAACTTATAAATTTATTTAATAATTACTGAATAAATTTAAATAATTAAATTTTATCATACATACTAACCTAATTAACTGAATTTAAAATTTGATAAATACATTTTAATTTTAAATTTTTCTACAACTTAACGTAACTTATAAATTTTTTTAGTAATTACTGAATAAATTTAAATAATTAAATTTTATCACATATACTAACCTAAACAACTTAATTTCAAATTTTAAGAATACATTCAGTTTTAAATTTTAAAATTTAAATTTTCTACAACTTAACGCAACTTATAATTTTTTTAGTAATTATTAAATAAATTTAAATAATTAAATTTTATCATATCTACTAACCTAATTAACTTAATTTAAAATTTTATGAATATATTTTAATTTTAAATTTTAAAATTTAATTTTTCTACAACTTAACATAACTTATAAATTTTTATAGTAATTACTGAATAAATTTAAATAATTAAATTTTATCACATATACTAACTTAATTAACTTAATTTAAAATTTTATAAATACATTTCAATTTTAAATTTTAAAATTTAAATTTTTCTACAACTTAACATAACTTATAAATTTTTTTAGTAATTACTGAATAAATTTAAATAATTAAATTTTATCACATATACTAACCTTATCAACTTAATTTAAAATGTTAGGAATACATTTTAGTTTTAAATTTTAAAATTTAAAGTTTTCTACAACTTAAACATAACTTATAATTTTTTTAATAATTACTGAATAAATTTAAATAATTAAATTTTATCACATATAATAACCTAATTAACTTATTTTAAAATTTTATGAATAACTTTCAGTTTAAAATTTTAAAATTTAAATTTATCTACAATTTAACATAACTTATAGTTTTTTTAATATTCAATAAATTTAAATAATTAAACTTAGTTAAAATTTATAAAATAGCATAACCTAATTAATCCTAATTTAAAATTTTATAAAAACTTTAAAATTTTAACTTTTTAAATTTAAAATTAGTAACACTTTACAATTTTACAGTTTTATGAAATACAAACTAAATAAATTTAGAAAATTTAATTTATTGAAATTAAGTTATATATATGATAATCGATATCACGTTCGGATCAAAATAAAATAAAAATAAATAAAAAATGTAGTACAAGGCACAACCTTGATTGTCTCTAACAATTTGACTGAATTTAAATTTAGCAAAATGGAGATTTATTATTTACTTTGAGTAAAAGAAAAATCAAACTTTATAAATTTATAATATTAAAACGCAATTAACTCGTTAGTTCAATTTATAAGTGAAATTATCATAAGTTCAAAAAGATATTTTTTGAAAGCAATTTTTAATTTTTATTTGGTTTGAATTCAATCAAACAAGCTTTAATTAAATTGGTGATTTCCTACTAGAATAACACCTAGAATTTGAACTAATTCATGTTCAGACAATTAAGCATCACCTGAATTTCCCAAATTAATTTTTAAGAATTGAAATTACCAAATTTATAGGAAACTAATTTTTAAGAATTGAAATTACCAAATTTATAGGAAACCCCATAACCCTTTTTACCTGTAAACTAGAGAATTAAGAAAACCCTAGTTTTAGAATTGTGTCATACAAGATGAAATTAAATTAAGCATCTAACTTTATCATTACAAACATCAATGTCAACGTATAGAAAGAGAAGAAGAATGAAACACAATAGAAATTTTATTAAGAACAAACCTCAAATCTCTTATTTATAGAATTAGAACCAACGAGCCAACCAAGAAGATTAGCCTTCCATGGTACTTTTTACAAAAGAAAGAATAAGAATAGAAATGAGAATAAGAACGAAGACAATTGCAATTTTATTAAGAATTCTGAATAGTTTTAAGCGTGTCTACAATGTGTAAGGGCTTCCCCTTTTATAGATTCAGTTTGTCTATTCAAATTTGAAATTAAAATTCAAAATTTAAAATAAAGATAAAATTTGAGTTGGTTTTCTTGATCTTCTAGGTTTTCACTTGAATTCTTGTTTGACTTTGTCGTTTGAATTCAAGATATGCATGAAATATGAGACTTTATCTTACGTCTGTTTTTCTGAATGTTTGAGTGATTTAACAGCTGAAGTATGGTTTTTATTTTGAACAAATGTCGTAGACAATTGTATCTTTGAGCTTTAGAAATTAACCCCATCTGAAATTGACTTTTGTAGCCTTAGATATGCTCGTTTTACTAGAATATGGCTGGGCTGTTTGGATAAAAGCTCTAAGTCACGGTTCAGCCCAAATAAGTTTATGATCCATTGAGGTTAGGCCATATAGGGATATATGTTATCTTAGGACTTTGTCTCATCTTTCTCATGCCTCTAAAATCACTTTAATATCAATTTTATAACCCAAGATATGACTTGCACAATGAACAAAGGTCAAGAGTCATTAAAATTTAAAAATTAATCAATTTTTTCACTTAAGCTCAATGAAATCCAATACCATACAAATCATTCAAAATGATAAAATTAGATAACACTTAAACCTAATTAAGTCTAATACAGAATTAAAATAAATGTATAAAATACATTTATCAATATACTAACTTAATTATATTAACTTAAAATTTTATGAGATATTAACACTTTTTAACTTTTAAATAAAATTTTACTACAAGTTAACCTAATTTACCTTATTTAATTATTACTACTTAAATTTTTAAAAATAACTTAATAAAGTTTAATCACATATACTAACCTCATTATATTATTTAATATTTTATAGTTTTAAATTACTTAATAAATGTAAAATTTTAATTACTTTATAATTTAATTATGTTTTACTACATTATTTATTATTTTATAAATATATTTTTGATATAATATTATACAAATATAACATAATAAACTAATAAAAAACTAACATATATTATCATGAAATATGTTTTCTAACTTAACCTAAAAATATATATTTAAAAAAATTAAAATTTTAATTACTAACTTTTGTTTGATAGAGGACAATTCAAAAAATCCAACTAATAGATAAATTCTTTCTAAAAACATACAAATTTTGTAAGAGTTAAATGAAGTATGCAGAGGACCACAAATGACCTTACATACTTTTTATACAGTGCTTCTCCAAAAGTACAACGGTAAAAAAAATTAAAAAATTTAACGTATTTAAAAATATGTAATAGAGTGCCAGTAAAGCTAAACTTGAATATTTGTTTTATTAACGTATTAAACAATGCGTATTCTGATCTCTCTCACGCTGCCTTTTCAACGCATTAAACAATGTGTATTGGTGTTTTTTCACGCTACTTTTCCTTCTCTCTTTGTTGGGTAATTTTTTAAACATCAATCTTTCATTTTATCACGTGTTTTATAAAGCGCGGCGTTCCTTGTTTTTTTTTATGCATCTATTGCAGCGTCCTTTTTCTCTATCAGGATCGTATACGGCAACAATTTTATATAATTCTAATTTAATATTAATCCCATTAATAAATATATTATACATTTATGTAGCACAAGCACAAAAGAAGAAATTATATTTATAATTCAATTAATTATACATTAAAACTACTGTTACAATATTATTTAGAAAATTACTTTTAAAATATCATTATTTTTATATTTAAAAATTTTTATAACATTATTTACGAAAAAGAGCTAATTTCTAAAGTTTATGGAAGCTGGACAGCTCTAGCGCCCGTCTCACTCTTGGTCTAGCAAGCATGGGTGCCATGGACTCACATTCAAGGCCAAATTTTGTATTTTTTGAAATTATATTATTAATTTCTGTAATTTAAAAAAAATTATAATTTTTGGATACTCCTTATATTTTATATGAATTAATTTGAGACTAATAACATTATTTAAATAATGTATTTTCATATTTTAGATTTTTTATACACATTCTATATAATATTTATGAATTATAGCATAATTTATTATTTTTAGTAAAATGTTATTATATAAATTTAATTTCTAAGTCTCTATGTATATATTATGAAGTCTGGCCAATTTTTAGATTGAAATTTAAGTCTTTCTACGTGTATACTATTAAATATATTGTGTATAGCTATGCATTACTATATGTCATCGTTATATTTGTATGATTGTGAGTTTTTCTATTATGGAAACTATTATATAAAATTTGTATAAATTTAAATAATATTTATATAAATTTACATAGTTGTATATATTTTACGATTTATTTAATTAATTAATAATATATATATATATATATTACATACTATGTAATTTTTTATTATGATGTTATGATTTTAAAATTAAGTTTAGATTTTTTATATAAATTAAGTTATGAATATTTTATGTTAATTTGTTTTTTTTATTGTGTGACTTACCACATTTGATTAAATATGATTTATAATTTTGCATAATTATGAAAAATTTTGTGTGAATCAAATATTAAATATTCCTCAATTATAATTATATTGCATTTTTATTATTTTAAAAAATTAAAGTTTATTTGATATATAAATTTGTAATGATATTTTGACCTTATTTATGAACCATTTGAAAATAATATATATATATATATATATATATATATATATATATTATATAAAATTTTATTATATCTTCACGGAGATATTGGTTGCATCTATTTGTAAGGATAATAAAACAACTCTCTTCCATGTTAGTTATAAATTTTTTAGTTTCCTCCTTTACTATGTAATTACATATATGGTACATATATGAAGATTAGTTTATAAAATATTATCTTTTTTATATTTAAATCTATTATAAATTATGCAAGTATAATTAAAAGTATAATAGTTTTTCAAAATATTAGTTAAAAAATATAGAATTTTATGATGAATTTATTGGTTATTCATTACAACATTCTTTAATGAATTTATATCACTTGATATAATTATGAATAATTTTTTTAGCTAAACTAAGAAAATTGTGGTTTATCACATTTTCAAACTTAAGCATTACATTTTTTACTCCCCAACAATAAACTAAGGAATTGGAACGTAGAAAATATAAAATTTAGAACCTTCCATATTAACATGTAACAGACAAATACAGTTACCATCATTAGAACAATCAAATAATAATCCAATTACAATTTTTAGTTTGGTGAAATCTAATTTCCTGCATAGAGGAGATTCCTATTCTCGCACACAGAGGAGATCGCTATTCTCATTGTCTCTCACATATATGAGGGCATAGATGATTACCTCTCTACCCTTGTAACTTTACACCATCATAGACTTGCTTATAAAGTCCAAATCTCCACTAAAAGTTAAATCATACACAAGAATCAAAAGGTTTTTATTAAGGATGAAATGCAACCAAAGAAATTCATACAGTTAGGTAAGATATAGGAAAGAAACGAAGTACACATATTTTTTTATTTTTATCTTTAACAATCTTAAACCTTTAGATTATGAGCTTATTTACCTAGATTTCATGAATTTTAACTTTTATTTCTCCAAGCTTTTTCATAATTTTCATCTTTTTTTCTTTTTCCTTTTTAATCATTTTTTCATCCTTAAGTAATCACTTTACTTTAGTTATAATATAAGGGTACATTAAATTATAGTAATTATATGAAGGATACCAAAAAAAGTAACTTTTAAAAATCTTTAAAGCTTAATAAGGATACTAAAATATTCTAAATTCGTGTTTAACTAAAGAAATCTAATTTACTTTTACTATTTTTATGTTATGAAATTAACTTATGCAAGCCTTGACAACATTACAAGGAAATTTCGAAAGTGTATAAGCTTGAGGGGGAATTACTCAACACAGAGAGAAAGAGGTTGGGTGAAACCTCAATTAGGTTCAACCCTTTACTAAAAGTTACTCTAGTGTGAAATAGGATGATAAGGAACATGACTAATTATTAATTATTTTTATTAAAATTTCTCGTGTCCTTATTAAGTTCAATTAATGTCTACCACAAAATATTAGAGGTTCCTTAACTCAAAACTCACTGGCAATCCAGTTAAGCATCCATGGTTATCACAAGGTACAAGGATTTTTCAAAAAATTGAGGAGGGAGGTATTCTTCCTTAAACTTAATTTTCTACCATTTCTTTAATTTATTTGGAAATGATTAATTTTCAAGGTAGAAAGCAATATAAACAGGAGGATGGATAAGTAATTTTTAAAAAAATATTTAGCAAGAAAATTTCCCTCCTTAAATTTATGCCCTTTCACATACACAAAGAGATATAGGTTATACAAGAGAGAAAAATAATGACTTCCTTGAGAAAGGTGGTTGAGGAGGGAAAGGATTTTCCTTTTCAAACTTAGAGGCCAACAATATCCTCATTATATTCCTCATTGGATGCCAATGATTAGGAAAGAAATCTAGATATTATAAGTTATTCTAGTCACGCTAAACACATAAAGTAAGAGAATTATATATAAAATAAGGAAAAAAATAATAACAATGTATAGAGAGATAAGTTTTATACAAGGAGTATACATCAAAATGTCTAATGACCTAACCCAATCCTAATCAAAATAAAATAATGCAAAAAAATAAATAGAGGTCAGTCATTGAGATGGTGGGTTTCCCACCATGCCCTATAGTAACTAAAGAAGTACATTGAACTAGTTGCCATCCATACAAAGATTGTATCTTGTGAAGCTACTAGTGCTTGATAAGCGATAACCTAAACATTCAAGTGATCATAAACCATATCTATCCTAGTTGTAGATGATCAAGGGAAATGGAGAGGGACTGGAATAGTGGATGCTTATCTCCTAAATCATCATCCGGCTTTACCCTTGCTACTTATAGCTCCTATTGTGGTTGTGCCTGCTCTTGGTCCTACTACTACTTCTGTTACTAGGGTGCAACGGTGAAGGTGCCATGAGATCCTCGCTCGGTCACCTTCATGCACAACTATGTAGCAATTCCCAATAACAAGATCTCATATGTTTGGGTCATTGCGGAGCAAGGGATTACATGGTGGCAATAGAGGGCGATGATGTAAGAATCAATACCAATGTAGCCTTTCTTCCCAATATGGTGTTGCTATCCAATCCCCTAATAGGACATGGTAAAGAAACATTATGGATAGATCCTGCAACCTCACACTGTGATCTATAGTATAAATAAGTGAATCCTCAACATAACCCTCTATGTTGTCGTTCCAATAAAATATGCCAAGCATTGATCATTTATACATCATTCGAAGCGTGGGGTTCCTAATGGTTGTGGACTTTGAGACACAGAGGTTATAATAGTATGATGTTGTGATCTTGTGCCAAAAGGCCTCATCAACGAACTCTTCTAGTATTTCTGTGAGGGCATCCAAGTACTCCTTAATGAAGATGCCCCTTTGAAATCTCAAACCCTAAGGCAGTGTTGAAGTTTACTAGGATTTATCGATGCCATTGTCCTCTCAGTTGGTATTGAATGATATGCATGGGTATTGTCTCTGTAGGAGGAAAAAGGATAGGTGCCATCAGGAACTCAGGGGTTAGCTCTCAAATGTATGCGACCCTTGACCATTCTAGTGTATCCAAATATTTCTTCATTTGTACCTCCACTTCTAAAATCTACAGGGATTTCTCCCCAAGATTCTTGGTAATTTTCAAAAAAATCACTTATTTGTTTAGCGGAAATTTCACACACGGATATTTCTTATTTCTTTTCCATTTTGGATTTTTCTATAGGGTTTTCATTTTAAAAATTTGTCATATATTATGTTTGCTTCATCAAACTTACTTGAATTATGTATTGGTTCCCCAATTTTAGATATTTAAATAATTTTATACACACAATATATTTATATATATTATATTATATATATATATTGTTGCTTCTATATAAATAATTGATTAAAAAGACTAACAAGTTTAAAGCCTACAGAATAAAAACATCATTAAATAGACCTAAAACATATATATATATATACATTATAAATATAATATATTAAAATAAATACTATAAAAATATAATATATTAAAATAAATATAGCTAAATAGACTTTTTTGTAAGCCTAAGTCTGACTTGTTTATCTAAAAAAGACTTTTTAACAATGTGAACGCTGAATTATGTCCGAGGATAAATTTAAAACCCAAAATAAATCATTTTGTTTTTTAGTCTAAAATCAAAAAATAACAAAAAAAAGAGAATAGAAAAAGAAAGAAAAACAATTTTTTAGTTAAGAATTTAGTTAGAAAGTTAGTTGGATTAGTTAATGATGGTTAAGAATTAGTTAGAGAAAAAGGAAAAAATACCAAAAAAAAGAATAGAAAAAGAAAGAAGAATAAAAATAAAGGAAATAATAAAAAGAAAACAAAAAAGAGAAAAATTAGAAAACAAAAGGCGGAAGCTTCTTCTCTTCTAAAAAATTTTTTCCTTTCTTTTTTTTTTGTTTTGAAATTTTATCTATAAATAGGGACTTTCATTTAGTTAAAAGGGGATTCTTCATTTCTAAAAAAAATTTCAGAATTTCTAAGGAGGGAGAGAGAGGAGCACTTTGGGGTCATTGAAAGGGGGCTTTTAGATTTTTTTTAAGAGGAGCACCGAAGAGACTTTTGAATTCTACATCCAATTGAGCACCTTCTTGGCCTCCGTAGAACCAGTTATTCATCACCTTCCGAGATGCTATCAGGTGGAATTCAAGAACATCAATGGAGAGGTTAGATCTTGCTTCTATTTCGTTTAATTTTCTTGCGTCTTCTTGGATTTTCGAGTTCATCTTCGTCTCTGTTTTCATTTTCATTTTTGATCGGTCACATGATCTCCGATTTCAGTGATTTTTGTTGCGTTCTCTTCGTCTTTCTTTCTAATTTCTGAAATGATATTATTTGTCTATTTTGGATCTGAAATGAAGTCTCTAGGACCTGATTACTGAAGAATGTTCGTCCTGATGTGCAAATGAACCTAGCTTATTTGATTTGTGCATACCTTGCTCATTTCTGGTCTGATTTTTGTCAAATTTGTTTTGTTTGATTCCTATGGTCTATATCTTTTAACTTTTTGGTTTTAATTTTTCAGATCTACCAAAAAATTTTTTCGAAAAATTCTGAGATTTGAATTCAAATTTTGGCGCCAAAAACTCGGTGTTCTTGAAGTTCATTTTCGTCTCTGTTTTTCGTTTTTGTTTTTGATCAATCAAATCATCTCTGATTTCAGTGATTTTTATTTCTTTATGTTTCTATTTATCTCTAGTTTCAGGAATGATATTATTTGTCTAATTTGGATCTAAAATGAAATTTCTATCACCTGATTACTAAAGTATGTTCATCTTGATGTGTAAATGAACCTAGCTCATTTGATTTGTGCATACTTTTCTCATTTCTGGCCTGATTTTTGTCAAATTTGTTTTGTTTGATTCCTATGATCTATATATTTCAATTTTTTTCTTTTAATTTTTCAATATCAACCAAAAAATATTTTCTAAAAATTCTGAGATTTGAATTCAAATTTTGGCGCCAAAAACTCGATGTTCTTGAAGTTCATTTTCGTCTCTGTTTTTCGTTTTTTTTATCAATCAAATGATCTCCGATTTTAGTGCTTTTTGTTGCGTCCTCTTCATATTTTCCTCTAGTTTCAGGAATGATATTATTTGTCTAATTTGGATATAAAATGAAATTTATATCACCTGATTAGTGAAGTATGTTCATCTCGATGTGTGAATGAACCTAGCTCATTTGATTTGGGCATAACTTGCTCATTTCTTGTTAGATTTGTGTCAAACTTGTTTTGTTTGATTACTATGATCCATATATTTTAATTGGTTGGTTTTAATTTTTAGATATACCCAAAAAATATTTTCTAAAAATTCTGAGAATTGAATTCAAATTTTGGTGCTAAAATCTCTTGTGTTCTTGAAGTTCCTGTGTAGATCTTGTCCTTTTAAACTTGTTTAGGTATTAGTTTCCATGTGTGGATCCTTCTATATGTATTAATTTCTGATTTGTTTATGTTTATATTTCCTCCTTTCTAAATCAAATCTTCAAAAACTCCATTTTCCTAAACAACAACTTTCAAAACTTTAAAAGATCTGAGATCTCATGCAATGAACTCCGAAGTTGAAAGTGCAGCATACCTTGTCTTTCGACGTTTGGAGAATCATATGAATTGTCGTTCAACCTTCGCTTGCCTTCGATTCTGTGCATGTGGATTGAGGATCTTTTTCTTAATCTCCTTTCAAAATTACTCCTTTTCTTACAAAATAATTTCCAAAATTCCTAAAAAACCTTGGTTCTCACGCAATGAGCTCTAGGTGCAAACTGGTAGCATATCCTACTATTTGACATTTAGAGAGTCATATGAGTCCAAGTGCAACCTTCGTTTGTCTTAGACTCTGTGCATATGTGGAACTGAGAAGATTTTTGAAAACTAAAATTATCCAAAACTCTTCTAAAACTTCTTCAAAAACCTTGGTTCTCACGCAATGAGCTCTAAGTGCAAACTGGTAGCATACCCTACTGTTTGACATTTAGAGAGTCATATGAGTCTAAGTGCAACCTTCGTTTGTCTTAGACTCTGTGCATATGTGGAACTGAGAGGATGTTTAAAGGCTAAAATCGTCCAAAACTCTTCTAAAAACTTCTTCCAAAACCTTGGTTCTCACGCAATGAACTCTAGGTGCGAACTGGTAGCATACCCTACTGTTTGACATCTAGAGAGTCATATGAGCCTAAGTACAACCCTCGTTTGCCTTAGACTCTGTGCACATGTGGAACTGAGAGCATATCTAAAAACAAAATCGCTCAAAGCTCTTCTAAAAGTTCTCTAAAACCTTGGTTCTCATGCAATGAACTCTAAGTGCGAACTGGTAGCATACCCTGCTGTTTGACATTTAGAGAGTCATATGAGTCTAAGTGCAACCCTCGTTTGTCTTAGAATCTGTGCATATGTGGAACTGAGAGCATATTTGAAAACCAAATAGCTCAAAATTCTTCTAAAAACTCTTCCAAACACCAGAACTACGTTGCCTTGAATTTCCCATTGCACCGGGTAATACGTAGGAGCAGGATCAAGTCCTGTCAGGCTATTTTCATACAAACCTATTTATTTTTATTATATTTAAGGGATCAAACAAATTGCAAAGAAAATCACACACTCAGTTTAAGGGTACCGTTCTTCGGAACGGACAAATAGGGTGCCTAACACCTTCCCTATTTGTAACCGACTCCCGAACCTAGAATTTCATCCTCAAGTTAGGGTTTTTCCAAATGTTTTACCTTAAAATAAAATTTGGTGGCGGCTCCACATACAATTAAATTCTCTTTTTAAAATTTCTAGCGAGTTCGTCGTCTCGTCGGAATTATGGTTGCGACAGATGGCGACTCCACTGGGGACATTAGAGAGTTAAGCCCGTACAATTGAGCGTGCATTGTATTGATCCCTTCCTTGTTTATTTGCATGATTTATTTATTGCACGGTTTATTCATTTGCTTATCTATCTATTGTTGTTTGTTTATTCATTGTGTAAACCTTAGGGTAGACGAACAATAAATTGCTATATATATATCTGCTGCGATTTCCCCAATTGCAGGCATCCCAAATATTTGTGTGCCCTCCACATTACATTAATGAATTTCATCTCATGAGTGGGGCCTTATACCCGGGTCTGAGTGAAGCCTAGGATAGAAGGGTCTAGTGGTGTCACTTTGGATGCACGTCCTTTTTGACAATCACGAAAACCCCAGCTAGAGTGCGTCCTATTTACAATGCCCTACAACTGGTAGCATTCCCTACTGTTGTAGCAAGCATCGTAAACTGGAACTTGGCTCTAGTGACCTTGATACCTTAAGAATACAAACCACCCTTATGAGAGGTTTATCCATTAAAAGTCATAGACCCTTAGGACAGGTAACCCACATAGGAGGCAAGGAGGGCACGCACCCCTTTCAAGATACAAAGACTCATATACTGCTCACTAGCAGTTGAATAGAGTCACCCAAGGTGGCAGAGAAGAAAAGGAAATCTAAGATTGGGGAGATACAAAATCAAAAAAGGAAATCAAAGGAAAAGAAAGAAAATATTAAAATTAGAAACAAAAAATCAAGAAAAATAAAAACTTCTAGGAAAAATTAGAAAAATAATTTTTGAAAACACTAAAAGTATAAAAGATTCAAAAAAGAGAAAATGAAAATTCGAAAACCTAAAGAATGCTTTTTTTGTTTTTAGAAAAATCTTAGCCAAACTAAAGGATTTTCAAACAAAACCAAAGGTTTTTTCTAACAAAATAAAAAATACCAAATATAAAATTGCTAAAAAAATAAGAAAGAAACACCCAATTATTTTCAAAACCTTTCAATCTCTAAAATTATTTGTGCATTTCAAACATTCATTCATTCATTCATAAAATAAATTTACTTTATCAATGAAAAAGGAGATTTTGAAAATCATCTCATACATTTTTATACTCATAGAAGCATTGGTATTTTTTTTCATTCGTTCGCATTGTTTCTCAAAAAATTAATTTTTAAAATTTAACAGAAAAATTGAAGACAACCTTCTCGGCACCCTTATAGAACTCGTTCCTAATCAAGAATCATGGATGAGTTAGAGAGACAAAATGAGGAACTAAGAAATGAGGTCAAAACTTTGAAAGATCAAATGGCCAAATTAATGGAGGCCATCTAGCTGTCAAAACAGAAGGACAGGACGAGGTCCTTCCAGAAGAATCCGCTGGCCCATTACATCCTCACGGCTATGGTCCGCCAAACTCTCTACCATCAACCATGCCTTCACTAAATGAGTGGGTTCACCATGGATTCCCTCATGGACATACATCTTTATTCAACCAAACACAAACACAAACACAAAACCAACCTTTAAATCCTACAGAAACTCACCAAATCATCCCAAACACTACCACACAACAACCTATCCAAGCCTACCAAACAGCTCTTGGGGGGACAAACCCTATGTTCACTCAAGGGTCTCACCCTATATACATACCATCCTCTCAGCCTCACAACATGCCAGAAGAGTATCCAAGTTGTCCTTCCAACGATAATGCTGAAAAATGGAGAATCTTGGAAGGAAGAATCCGGGCAATTGAGGGAAGTGCATATGATATCAAAGACGCATCTGATCTATGTTTAGTCCCAGACGTGGTTATTCCTCCAAAGTTCAAGGTTCCTGAATTCGAGAAATATCAAGGAACTAGTTGTCCGAGGAACCATTTGACCATGTATTGTAGAAGAATGGCCGTCTGTGCTCGTGATGACAACCTGCTCATCCATTTCTTCCAAGACAGTCTGACCGGGGCAGCTGCAAATTGGTACACTCAGCTGGAACGGACACATATCCGTTCATGGAGGGACCTAGCTGATGCCTTTCTGAAGCAGTACAAGTATAACTTGGAGATGGCTCCTGACAGAACTCGGCTCCAGAATATGACCAAGAAGGGAGAGGAGACCTTCAAGCAATACGCCCAACGATGGAGGGAGTTGGCTGCTCAAGTACAACCTCCCTTGTCTGAGAAAGAGCTGGTCAGTATGTTCATCGACACACTCCAAGATCCTTTCTATGACAAGATGATCGGTAGTATGACTACTAGCTTCTCTGATGTCGTCATCATTGGAGAAAGGATCGAAGGTGGCATGCGCTGTTGAAAGATTGCACATAAGCTTACAGGGGCAGTCAACGCTGCCGTCGGATCTAAGAAGAAGACAGACGAAACCTACAACGTGGCTTCTGGTCAAGGCCAATATACTCCACAAGTGACACCTTATGGCCCAATTGGTTTCCAACCTCCATCTTACACATCCTGCATACCATATCCTTACATTAGCCAATGCATATCAAACACCATATCCTCCAACTTACAACTACTCACCGCAAGTCCGGCCACCAACACCTTATACGGCCCAAACACAAGCCATAAGCCTAAATACCAATCAAGGCCAGAAAAAGGAGAAGAAGCCCGCCCAATTCGACCCAATTCCAATCTCCTACACCGAGTTGCTACCTCGCCTAATTCAAAACTCGTTGGTTGCACCTTATCCTTTAAAACCTTAAGAGCCACCATATCCTAAATGGTATGATGCGAATGCCAGATGCGATTACCATGCAGGATTCATTGGCCATTCCACAGAGGATTGCCTAGCACTAAAGCGTAAAGTAAAAAACTTGATTGATGCAAAATGGCTAGATTTTGGGAGGCTTGCTCCTAACACAAAACAATCTGTTGCCGAATCACGAGAGCCCGTCGACCAGCTGATAAAGATGGGAGCAACATAATGAGTCTCATTGTACAAGTTGAGATACCGAGGGGATCATCCAGGATATTTTGTACTTTTCAAAAGTTAATCTTTTGTAAATAAACAACAATGAATAAATGCAAAATTACATTTTTCACGTTTCTTAAGCATGTGCCTCAAATTTTGGCTTTACTTTTAAAAATTTACCATTCTTTTTCATCATTCCACCCGCTTCTTATCTAAACAAATAAATACCTGTTGGTGACAATGCCAGTGCTGTAATAAATAATCTTGAATGTCTAATTAATCAAGCTCAAAGAAAATCCCAATGAGGGAGCAGAATAACAAAAGTCTAACCAGGGATTCCCAAATCACATGCATTCAATACCCTGTCTAACAATGAATATCCCGCTGGATCGAAATTCAAATCCAGGCAAAATTAGGGATGCAAAATAAGATCCACTGAATTGGAACCCAAACTATTCCAGGCAAAATCAATATCTGACCATGCAAAATTCAAGTAAAAGAAAAAACCTGCTGGATTAAAAGCCAAATAATCCAGGCAAAAGTAGGCTTAAAGTTCAAAATATTAAATCGATGAAGTCATGATCAGAAGAGGTCTTGCTGGATTAAAATTTCAAAAACAATTCAGGCAAAATTAGGATCAAAAGGAGGGCTCACTAGGTCGAGAACCCTCGAAGACGGCCTAGGCAAAAGTTAGGGAACACAAACAAAGGCCCGCTAGGTCGAAAACCCTCAAAGGGCGGCTTAAGCTAAAGTTAGGGCATATAATCAAGAGCCCGCTAGGTCGAAAACCTGCAAAGGCGGCCTAGGCAAAAGTTAGGGCACAAAAGGCCCGCTAGGTCGAGAACCCTCGAAGACGACCTAGGCAAAAGTTAGGGCACACAAACAAAGGTCCGCTAGGTCGAAAACCCTCAAAGGGCGGCTTAGGCAAAAGTTAGGGCATACAATCAAGAGCCCGCTAGGTTGAAAACCCGCAAGGGTGGCCTCAGCAAAAGTTAGGACAAACAAAAGACCTGCTGGGTTGAAAAATCAAAAGAACAACCTAGGAAAAAGTTAAGGTCAACCAAGAATCCCAGTACAATCTGACATTTCTGCATCTCATACTTTCCAAAACTGGGGCAAAATTTTTGCCATTTCTTAAGTTTGGTTAATTTGACAATCAAGATTATGAAAAACAGCATAGGCATTTTTCACCAAAAGGTGCCATTTGGGCAATCAAACCAACATTCTTCGCCCTTTCCTTTCAAAAATACTACCTTAAACATGCAACCTCAGAATTCCCTATCTCCATCCTCTGAACCATCCTGTCACTTCGCACACCCCAATAGTGCGTATGCTCAAAAGAAATGTGGAAAATGTAAAAAAAAATGATAAAAAGATTAATTTTGAAAAGTCATGAAAATCGGATGAATCCTCAACCATCGCAATATGGCATGATTATTCCCAAAAAACCATCCTCTTATCAGCAATGATGCCACCAAAAAGAAAAGGAGTGTGGCTTATTCAATGAGGCTGACCACTGTTGGGTCTCAAAGATCTTGAAAAGGAAAATTCCAAAATTGACCAAGAAGCCAAGAGACAGAGTCAGTCTAGTTCATCCTGAATCTTGATTCCCCTTGTACCAACTATAAGGTTGTCGAGAAAGTAAAATGTCGAAGAAAATCAAAAATCAAGAGAAACAAAAAGTTTTACACCATCGCATGGCATGCATTCACCCCATAGCATCCATTTCATCAAATATTTATTTCAAGCATCAAAAAGTAGTCAATAAGATTAAAACGTCGCATCCTCTCTATTCAAGCATCACAAACATTGCATCCTTTTCATTCATTCAAACATCGCAATAAGTATCTTGTCATTCAAGCATCCCATAATTCATTTTTCCAAACTAATTAAGACCTGGGTAAAAATTACCCGAACCAATGATAATTAAAAAAGGACTCAAGCTCAAACCGGGGCAAACGCTTGCCCACCGAAAATTCAATTTGAGGTCATCCTCAAATTCTGAATCAAGCTCAAACTAGGGCAAACGCTTGCCAACCAAATAATTCAATTTAAGGTCATCCTCAAATTCTGAATCAAATTCAAACTAGGGAAAACACTTGCCCACCAAAATCCAATTTGAGGGCATCCTCAAATGCAAAATCAAGCCAGAACTGGGGCGAAAATTTTTCCAAACAATTCAAATTGAGACAATTGACAATTTCAAGTCAAGGCTCAAACTAGGGAAAACGTTGGCCACAAAAATTCAAGTTGAGATCATCCTCAAATTCCGAGTCAAGCTCAAGCTGGGGCAGATGCTTGCCCACAAAAATCCAATTTGAAGTCATTCTTAAATTTTGAGTCAAGCTCAAACCGGGGTAAACGCTTGCCCACAAAAAAATCCAATTTGAGGCCATCCTCAAATTCTGAGTCAAGCTCCAACTAGGGAAAATTCTTGCCCACAAAAATTCAATTTGAGGCCATCCTCAAATTTGGAATCAAGTTTAAACTAGGGAAAACACTTGCCCACACAAAAGTATAATTTGAGGTCAACCTCAAATTTTGAGTCAAGCCTAAACTGGGGCAAACGTTCGCCCAGAAAATTCAAGTTGAGGCAATCTTCAATTCCTCAACCCCAAAATTCAAGATAGGGCCAACAGGTGCCTAGAAAAATTCAAGACGACGCAATCCTTAATTCCTCAACTCCAATCAAGTTGAAAACTAGAGCAAACACTTGTCCAATATCCCCTCAAGTTAAGGCATTCCTCGATTGCTAAAAATCCTCCAAACTGGGGCAAAATGTTTGCCCAAGGTTCTGTCAAATCAAGACATCTCTTAATTATAAAAAATTTTCCAAACTGGGGCAAAATAGTTGCCCAAATTTCTTCAAGAGAATAATTATCAAATGCTTAAAAAATCTTTGAGTTTAAGGTAGAATAAGCTATTCGTTTTAATCTAAGCAAAACAAACTTCAAAATAAGTTGTCTGAGGCAGTTGACGAAGAAGTCCATATTCCACCCTCCCGTGCATTCCTAAGGCACATCATATTACTTCCCACACTTGTCTCGATGGGTCATTCTTTTACTTGCATTAACAGGCCATTACTTTCATGTTGCCACACCTGTCTCTACAGGTTATTCTGTCCTAGTAAGACATCTCTTTTTCTGTACTTGTCTATCTGTCTTGACAAGCCTCTCTTTTCCATACCTGTCATAACAGGTCATTCCGCGTTTTTTGTCTGGCACGACAAACCAGCTTTGTCGCTTGTCTTAACAGGCTGTCTTTCCTTTACCTGTCTTAACAGGTCAACCATCATTCCACCTTTTTATTTTCCTGTCAACAACATGACATCAAACATGTTTAAATTTTGTCCGCTTGTCTTAACATGTTTGCATTCATCCTGGCAACAGCAGGATTTCATTTGCATTCTTCCCTGCAATAGCGGTACCTCATTTGCATTTTCCTGTCAACAACAGGACATCAAGCATATTTAAATTTTGTCCACCAGTTTTCACAGGCTTGCATTCATCCTGGCAACAGCAGGATTTCATTTACATTCTTCCCGGCAACAGTGGGACCTCATTTTCATTTTCCTTTCAACAACAGGACATCAAGCATGTTTAAATTCTGTTCACCTGTCTTAACAGGTTTGCATCCATCCTGGTAACAGCAGGATTTCATTTACATTCTTCCCGGCAACAACGGGACCTCATTTGCATTTTCCTGTCAACAACAGGACATCAAGCTTGTTTAAATTTTTGTTCAGCCTATCACACGAGGCTCTGCATGTTTAAATTCTGCATTTCAGTCTATCACACGAGGCTCTGCATGTTTAAATTTCTTCACTTCAGCCTATGACACGAGGCTCTGCATGTTTAAATTTCTGCATTTCAGCCTATCACACGACGCTCTGCATGTTTAATTTCTGCATTTTAGCCTATCACACGAGGCTCTGCATGTTTAAATTTCTTCACTTCAGCATGTTTAAATTTCTTCACTCTAGTCTATCACATGAGGCTCTACATGTTTAAATTTCTACATTTCAGCCTATCACATGAGGCTCTGCATGTTTAAATTTCTACACTTCATCCTATCCCACGAGGCTTTACATGTTTAAATTTCTGCATTTCAGCCTATCACACGAGGCTCTGCATGTTTAATTTTCTGCATTTCAGCCTATCACACGAGGCTCTGCATGTTTAAATTTCCGCATTTCAGCCTATCACACGAGGCTCTGCAAGTTTCATTTTCTGCATTTCAGCCTATCACACGAGGCTCTGCACGTTTACATTTCTGCATTGCAGCCTATCACACGAGGCTCTGCATGTTTAAATTTCTTCACTTCAGCCTATCACACGAGGCTCTACATGCTTAAATTTCTGCATTTCAGCCTATCACACGAGGCTCTGCATGTTTAAATTTCTGCACTTCAGCCTATCACACGAGGCTCAGCATGTTTAAATTTCTGCATTTCAGCCTATCACACGAGGCTCTGCATGTTTAAATTTCCGCACTTCAGCCTATCACACGAGGCTCTGCAAGTTTCATTTTCTGCATTTCAGCCTATCACACGAGGCTCTGCATGTTTACATTTCTGCATTTCAACCTATCACACGAGGCTCTGCATGTTTAAATTTCTTCACTTCAGCCTATCACACGAGGCTCTACATGTTTAAATTTCTGCATTTCAGCCTATCACACGAGGCTCTGCATGTTTAAATTTCTGCACTTCAACCTATCACACAAGGCTCTGCATATATAAATTTCTGCATTTCAGCCTATCACACGAGGCTCTGCATGTTTATTTTTCTGCATTTCAGCCTATCACGCGAGGCTCTGCATGTTTAAATTTCCGAACTTCAACCTATCACACGAGGGTCTTCATGTTTCATTTTCTGCATTTCAGCCTATAACACGAGGCTCTGCATGTTTAAATTTCTGCACTTCAGCCTATCACGCGAGGCTCTGCCTGTTTATATTTCTGCATTTCAGCCTATCACACGAGGCTCTGCATGTTTAAATTTCTGCATTTCAGCCTATCACACGAGGCTCTGCATGTTTAATTTGCTGCATTTCAGCCTATCTCACGAAGCTCTTCATGTTTAAATTTCCGCACTTCAGCCTATCATACGAGGCTCTGCATGTTTCATTTTCTGCATTTCAGCCCATCACACGAGGCTCTGCATGTTTACATTTCTGCACTTCAGCCTATCACACGAGGCTTTGCATGTTTAAATTTCTGCATTTCAGCCTATCACACGAGGCTCTGCATGTTTTAATTTATGCATTTTAGCCTATCACACGAGGCTCTGCATGTTTAAATTTCTTCACTTCAGCCTATCACATGAGGCTCTACATGTTTAAATTTTAGCATTTCAGCCTATCACACGAGGCTCTGCATGTTTATATTTCTGCACTTCAACCTATCACACGAGGCTCTGCATATTTAAATTTCTGCATTTCAGCCTATCACACGAGGCTCTGCATGTTTAATTTTCTGCATTTCAGCCTATCACGCGAGGCTCTGCATGTTTAAATTTCCGAACTTCAGCCTATCACACGAGGCTCTGCATGTTTCATTTTCTGCATTTCAGCCTATCACACGAGGCTCTGGATGTTTAAATTTCTGCACTTCAGCCTATCACGCGAGGCTCTGCCTGTTTATATTTCTGCATTTCAGCCTATCACACGAGGCTCTGCATGTTTAAATTTCTGCATTTCAGCCTATCACACGAGGCTCTGCTTGTTTAATTTGCTGCATTTCAGCCTATCACACGAGGCTCTGCATGTTTAAATTTCCGCACTTCAGCCTATCACACGAGGCTCTGCATGTTTCATTTTCTGCATTTCAGCCCATCACACGAGGCTCTGCATGTTTACATTTCTGCACTTCAGCCTATCACACGAGGCTTTGCATGTTTAAATTTCTGCATTTCAGCCTATCACACGAGGCTCTGCATGTTTTAATTTATGCATTTTAGCCTATCACTCGAGGCTCTGCAGGTTTAAATTTCTTCACTTCAGCCTATCACACGAGGTTCTGCATGTTTAAAGTTCTTCACTTCAGCCTATCACACGAGGCTCTACATGTTTAAATTTCTGCATTTCAGCCTATCACACGAGGCTCTGCATGTTTAAATTTCTGCACTTCAGCCTATCACACGAGGCTCTGCTTGTTTAAATTTCTGCATTTCAGCCTATCACACGAGGCTCTTCATGTTTAATTTTCTGCATTTCAGCCTATCACACGAGGCCCTGCATGTTTAAATTTCCGCACTTCAGCCTATCACACGAGACTCTGCATATTTCATTTTCTGCATTTCAGCCTATCACACGAGGCCCCAACACGTTTATTTTTCTGCATCTTGGCCTATCACATAAGGCCCCTGCATGTTTAAATTTTTGCATCTTGGCCTATCACACAAGGCCCCAGCACGTTTATTTTTCTGCATGATGGCCTATCACACAAGGCCCTTGCATGTTTAAATTTCTGCATGTTGGCCTATCACACAAGGCCCCAGCACGTTTATGTTTCTACATCTTGGCCTATCACACAAGACCCTTGCAGGTTTAAATTTCTGCACATTGGCCTATCGCACAAGGCCCTAGCACGTTTATTTTTCTACATCTTGGCCTATCACACAAGGCCCCTGCATGTTTAAATTTCTGCATCTTGGCCTATCACACAAAGCCCCTGCGTGTTTAAATTTCTGCATCTTGGCCTATCACACAAGGCTCCATCATGTTTAAATTTCTGCATCTTGGCCTATCACACAAGGCCCCTGCACGTTTAAATTTCTGCATCTTGGCCTATCACACAAGGCCCCTGCATGCTTAAATTTTTGCATCTTGGCCTATCACACAAGGCCCTTGCATGTTTAAATTTCTTCATCTTGGCCTATAGAGGCCCCAACACATTGGCATTCCGTTAGCCTAATCAGGCTCTATATTCCCAAATTTCCACATTTTAGCCTACCGTATCAGGCCCTGCATATTTAAGCTTGCCACCTCATTACGCAAGGCTTGCAAAACTTATGCAAAATTTCCACATTTGAACTATGATCATCCAACTTATTAGGGGGGGGATTCCTAAGTTTTCGGTCAAGCCTGGAACATTTCTGGTATCCCGGAAGCATCATTCAACTCCCTGACATCTTCAAGACTTGCCAATAAGGCTCGAACCCATGCCAGTTTTTATCTTTTACCTCGGACATAATTTGTTCACTTCTTTACTCATTTTTTACCGTGATAATCTAGAAACTTATTTCTTATATTATCTAGTAAGAAAATGAGTAAAGAGGGGCAAACTGTGAACATTGAATTATGTCCGAGGATAAATTTAAAACCCAAAATAAATCATTTTGTTTTTTAGTCTAAAATCAAAAAATAACAAAAAAAAGAGAATAGAAAAAGAAAGAAAAATAATTTTTTAGTTAAGAATTTAGTTAGAAAGTTAGTTGGATTAGTTAATGATGGTTAAGAATTAGTTAAAGAAAAAGGAAAAAGTACCAAAAAAAAGAATAGAAAAAGAAAGAAGAATAAAAATAAAGGAAATAATAAAAAGAAAACAAAAAAGAGAAAAATTAGAAAACAAAAGGCGGAAACTTCTTCACTTCTAAAAAAAATTTTCCTTTCTTTTTTTTTTTTTGAAATTTTATCTATAAATAGGGACTTTCATTTAGTTAAAAGGGGATTCTTCATTTCTGAAAAAAATTTCAAAATTTCTAAGGAGGGAGAGAGAGGAGCACTTTGCGGTCATTGAAAGGGGGCTTTTAGATTTTTTCTAAGAGGAGCACCGAAGAGACTTTTGAATTCTACATCCAATTGAGCACCTTCTTGGCCTCCATAGAACCAGTTATTCATCACCTTCCAAGATGCTATCAGGTGGCATTCAAGAACATCAATGGAGAGGTTAGATCTTGCTTCTATTTCGTTTAATTTTCTTGCGTCTTCTTGGATTTTCGAGTTCATCTTTGTCTCTGTTTTCATTTTCATTTTTGATCGGTCAAATGATCTCCGATTTCAGTGATTTTTGTTGCGTTCTCTTCGTCTTTCTTTCTAGTTTCTGAAATGATATTATTTGTCTAATTTTGATCTAAAATAAAGTCTATAGGATCTGATTACTGAAGGATGTTCGTCCTGATGTGCAAATGAACCTAGCTTATTTGATTTGTGCATACCTTGCTCATTTCTGGTCTGATTTTTGTCAAATTTGTTTTGTTTGATTCCTATGGTCTATATCTTTTAACTTTTTGGTTTTAATTTTTTAGATCTACCAAAAAATATTTTCGAAAAATTCTGAGATTTGAATTCAAATTTTGGCGCCAAAAACTCGGTGTTCTTGAAGTTCATTTTCGTCTCTGTTTTTCGTTTTTGTTTTTGATCAATTAAATGATCTCCGATTTCAGTGATTTTTATTTCTTTATGTTCCTATTTCTCTCTAGTTTCAGGAATGATATTATTTGTATAATTTGGATCTAAAATGAAATTTCTATCACCTGATTACTGAAGTATGTTCATCTTGATGTGTAAATGAACCTAGCTCATTTGATTTGTGCATACTTTGCTCATTTCTGGCCTGATTTTTGTCAAATTTGTTTCGTTTGATTCCTATGATCTATATATTTCAATTTTTTGCTTTTAATTTTTCAAGATCTACCAAAAAATATTTTCTAAAAATTCTGAGATTTGAATTCAAATTTTGGCGCCAAAAACTCGATGTTCTTGAAGTTCATTTTCGTCTTTGTTTTTCGTTTTTTTTATCACTCAAATGATCTCCGATTTTAGTGATTTTTATTGTGTTCTCTTCATATTTTTCTCTAGTTTCAGGAATGATATTATTTGTCTAATTTGGATATAAAATGAAATTTATATCACCTAATTACTGAAGTATGTTCATCTCGATGTGTGAATGAACCTAGCTCATTTGATTTGGGCATAACTTGTTCATTTCTTGTTAGATTTGTGTAAAACTTGTTTTGTTTGATTACTATGATCCATATATTTCAATTGGTTGGTTTTAATTTTTAGATATACCAAGAAATATTTTCTAAAAATTCTGAGAATTGAATTCAAATTTTGGTGCTAAAATCTCTTGTGTTCTTGAAGTTCTTGTGTAGATCTTGTCCTTTTAAACTTGTTTAGGTATTAGTTTCCATGTGTGGATCCTTCTATATCTATTTATTTCTGATTTGTTTATGTTTATATGTCCTCCTTTCTAAATCAAATCTTCAAAAACTCCATTTTTCTAAAGAACAACTTTCAAAACTTTAAAAGATCTGAGATCTCATACAATGAACTCCGAAGTTGAAAGTGCAGCATACCTTGTCTTTCGACGTTTGGAGAATCATATGAATCGTCGTTCAACCTTCGCTTGCCTTCAATTCTGTGCATGTGGATTGAGGATCTTTTTCTTAATCTCCTTTCAAAATTACTCCTTTTCTTACAAAACAATTTCCAAAATTCCTAAAAAACCTTGGTTTTCACGCAATGAGCTCTAGGTGCAAACTGGTAGCAGATCCTACTGTTTGACATTTAGAGAGTCATATGAGTCTAAGTGCAACCTTCGTTTGTCTTAGACTCTGTGCATATGTGGAACTGAGAAGATTTTTGAAAACTAAAATTATCCAAAACTCTTCTAAAACTTCTTCAAAAACCTTGGTTCTCACGCAATGAGCTCTAAGTGCAAACTGGTAGCATACCCTACTGTTTGACATTTAGAGAGTCATATGAGTCTAAGTGCAACCTTCGTTTGTCTTAGACTCTGTGCATATATGGAACTGAGAGGATGTTTAAAGGCTAAAATCGTCCAAAACTCTTCTAAAAACTTCTTCCAAAACCTTGGTTCTCACGCAATGAACTCTAGGTGCGAACTGGTAGCATACCCTACTGTTTGACATCTAGAGAGTCATATGAGCCTAAGTGCAACCCTCGTTTGCCTTAGACTCTGTGCACATGTGGAACTGAGAGCATATCTAAAAACAAAATCGCTCAAAACTCTTCTAAAAGTTCTCTAAAACCTTGGTTCTCATGCAATGAACTCTAAGTGCGAACTGGTAGCATACCCTGCTGTTTGACATTTAGAGAGTCATATGAGTCTAAGTGCGACCCTCGTTTGTCTTAGACTCTGTGCATATGTGGAACTGAGAGCATATTTGAAAACCAAATAGCTCAAAATTCTTCTAAAAACTCTTGCAAACACCAGAACTACGTAGCCTTGAATTTCCCATTGCACCGGGTAATACATAGGAGCAGGATCAAGTCCTGTCAGGCTATTTTCATACAAACCTATTTATTTTTATTATATTTAAGGGATCAAACAAATTGCAAAGAAAATCACACACTCAGTTTAAGGGTACCGTTCTTCGGAACGGACAAATAGGGTGCCTAACACCTTCCCTGTTTGTAACCGACTCCCGAACCTAGAATTTCATCCTCAAGTTAGGGTTTTTCCAAATGTTTCCCTTAAAATAAAATTTGGTGGCGGCTCCACATACAATTAAATTCTCTTTTTAAAATTTCTAGCGAGTTCGTCGTCTCGTCGGAATTATGGTTGCGACAAACAAATATGAACTTATTTATTTATTAAAGAAGTCAAGCCGCAGGCCTCTATCAAATGACCTTGTTCACTTCTATCCCTACTCACATTACAATGTGATATAATTAATTCACAAAATAATAAATATTAAAGTAGTTAAAATTAAGGTATTACATTTGTAGTAGCACAAAATGGGGCCATTTAACTTTTATCAAATATAGTAATCTAACATAATATTTATGTCTCGAAAGCAATATGAAAATGATACACAACAATCATTGTATCACTTAACAAGATCCAATGAAAATCTATTTTGCAAAAATGTCAGAGGATGATTTTGGTTAAAAAAAGTGACACAAGTATCAATACCTCACACAAAACACAAGTCTTCTACATGTTAAGGTATTTACAAGGGTCAGAAAAGACATAGCACTACAAACAAAGTTAATTTAAAGGAACAATGTGGTGAAAGAACCTATCAAGAAAAATTAAATGTTCAACGATATAGGATGAATATTAAACAAACCTAGATTGGGATGAAATTAATATAAAAGGAGAAATTCTAACATGCAAAGACAAAATGAAAACTTGATTTAGAAATTAGGGTTCTATGGATGTGAAGAGATTATGTTCCTATCAAATTTAAAACTCTCATTTTATCAAGTGAATTATGATCATATTAACAAGATAAAAACATAGTTTTAATTAGAAAAATTATAGAATGATTGTAAAATTCATTAATCATTATAGGAAAATATGCTTTTTACATTAGTTCTTTAAACGATATAGAAAATTAGACTTTTACATAGGTTTGTTAACCAATATAAAAGATCATACTTTCTACATCAACTCTCCCTAGAATCGATGTAAAAATACATATTTTTTTTGCATCGGTTCACGTTAGATCTAATAAGTAAGACTTTCTATATTAGTTTTCACTTTAACTAATGTAGAAAGTAGGGTTTTCTACATTGATTAAGATCATAAGTGATGTAGCAATTACTTTCTACACCAGTTACGATCGCAACCAACATGAAAAATAAGATTTTTCAAGAAAGAGATTTAAATTTGGTACATCACCAAAAAATAAAATTCTATTTATACATTAGAACAACTAAATATTGATACAACCAACCAAATACAACAAATTACATATAATAATATTGCAAAATTTCCTCTAGCAATTGATTCAACATTGAATATAAATATAGATAAAGATATCAAGATCTAAAAACTTGAATTACCTTTACTTAGAAATCAACAATGATGGTTGAAATGTTGAACATATGTTTCATAACATAATATCCATACTTCGTATCCTAAACTTATTTTTGTCACTACAAATAAATACAAAAAGGAAATTATTACATAAAATAATAAAAAATTAAACATTAAAAAAATCTATGGTATATCAAAGAACTTACATGTGGAACAATCCATGTGAAGTTTGTGAAGTTTTTAATAATTGTAGGATGCTTATCTTTTAACAAATAGAATGTATTCATTACTTTATGATAAATAAAATAATTAATGATGCTCATCAACAAAAACATACATAAAAATAATGAATAGAAATAATTAGAGATACATCATAAACCTAATAATATAAAACTTACAAATCAATAAGATCTTTGGTTTCTTTCTTCTATTTAATCTAGGCAGAGCATAAAAGGATGGTAAAATTCTTATTTAGATATATAATTATTAGTTGATAATGAGACTTGCAAAAATTGGTTAAGGATTATTCAAAATAAAAAACTAAAATTAAAATCACTTACAAAATTTAACTTACAAACAAAAATACGGTGCCAAGTAACACTATTTTTTGTCTGTATCATACTCTTAATGTATGTTTGTATCTTAGTAGGCTTATTCTGTTTTGTGGATATGGAGAGGATCAATGAATCTATAGATATGGTTTTTACCTCTTTGGATGCAGAGGTGATGAATGTACTCAAGATTTTGATTAAATATGAGTTTGATACTTGGTTAGAGTGATATAGGTTTAGAAATATACTTACATTATCCTTACTTGTAGCACTAATATGCATAATAGATCATTATCCACCATAGGCTCCAAAATATCCTTCTTATTGATATAGAAGGGCATTAAAGTAGACTTGCCTATGACATCTAGTTTCATAGTTAGTTTCAATGAATGGTTTCTCAAGTTAATGGAAACTATACACAAATGTGTGATTGGATCTAGTTCAAGTTCCTTTGGTTTGGATGAAACATATTCTTTAGCACTAACAACAGGTTCTCAAACAATATTCAAGAAATGTTAGTAACCATGATATTTAAATCAAGTAGTAACCTAAGAGAATAAGTAAATCCTTATGGCAATTTAATATCTTAGGTTCAATGCATTATGCAAGTATTTTGCGCCATAGAATAAAATGATTAAGTGTAACATCCTAATAATAATACCCGTCCTACGCTTAAGTTGTATCGTGAATTAACTATCAATTTTCTACTTCATGATGTAGAACTTTTTTTTTTCTAAAACTACTGGTACTGAAAATATAGTATAATTTTTTTTAAAAAAGAACACTTATTGGAAGTGTGAGCTTAGTTATAGTGATTAACACGGTAGAAGATAAACAATATGATAATGTCACTCACGTTAAATTTGAAAACTTGCATTTATTTACTTAGCATATTAATACATTCATTTCCATCACAATACTTACATAATTAATTACATAAGTAGTACAACATATGAGAAATAGTAAGTCAAGGCTCTTAGTGAATTCTTTAAAATAAGACAAGGTCCTCAATACCCATTATAAGGTATAATTATCCATAACAAGACATATAAAGTGCACATAAACAAAACACAATCCTCTTCAACAAATCATGGGATATCCCTTCACGAACTTATGACATCTTCTCCATCTCGTTTATTCTAGCCCGTGAGCACCATAGAGTCGGTCCACACTATGTAATTCAAGGTAAATTACTATCATCATGACATAATCGGGGTCTAAAAGAGAAATGAAAGGTAGGAAATGAGAAATCGTAATTTCTCAGTAGGTGTCTACCCTAGGATTGGTGACATCATTTCTATTCCAACCACTTCAGTTTATTTATGAAAATGCGTCAATCATACATGTTAATTTCTCAATTTCAAAATATTCCCTTCTCTAAAGAGATTTTATTTTAATTATAAAAGAGTTCATGTTAAACATAATCATAAATATCATTCATTTTGTTATATTGACACATTAACATCTCTTGCCATACTCATAGTCATACTCATTTATTAGTCACCCTTCTAGTGACACTTTAACATATGTCACACCATTATACTCTTAATGACACATTATTAAACATTTGTCAAGCAACATCTTCTCACTTCCACACATACTTCACTTTCATTAAGATAGGAGCTCATTCTTGATGGTTGCCACCATCTTAGCTTGAAGTCTTACAGCTTTTAACATGGATAGTCCCAAACTTCCAAACATGCACAAGTCTTTGACTTGACGCTTTACAAGTATGTGCTTGTTAAGTTTTCATATAGGATTTTCTTTAATGACCCTTGACTTATTAGGTTTCATTTCAAATATTTAAAATAGGATGCATGTTCAATATTCAATCAAAATGGTATCCACAAATAGCATCTAAATCATCCAATTGCTCATACAATTCATCTACTCATGGATTCGCAATTCATATCAATTTTCATACATCATTCAAAAGAATACATATAGTTTCTAATCCAATCTATCTTCACATTCATCATCTACATATGAGCATCACATCATATTTCTAAACAACCAAGAGTATATAACATACACTTTACATACATCTTTGTGTACTCATAAATCCATACAATGAGTTGGTATGATATTTCTAAATAGAAATTAATCTTTTAATCAAGACTTTCTTAATTAAGCTTGATGTTACTATCTTGGGAAGCATGTATACTTACTCCCACAACGTGTCCAACTTGCTTAATTCATAAGATTTATGATGAATCACTCATTGGATCTTAATCTACTCATCCCTCTAAGTTATCTCTCAACCTTTCCTTTTCTCAAAGGTTAAGTTCCTATTAATATTTTTAATGTATGTTTATGGTATATTGAACTTCTTCTCTAATTGGCCAAATGACCTTTCTTAGTTGTTTACTCTTTTGTTCCTTAAATTGAATGTTTTATGCACAATTTACTTAATTTAAGTTTAACTGTTATATGTTTTATGCTTTTTGACTAATAACTTGGCTAGTTAGATTTGATCCATGAATGAACCTACTTGCTTGCCTCCTTGTTCATGAACTTAAAGTTTTTCTACTCATGACTTATTTAGTCATCTTTAAACGTCCAAAATAATCTACTTGCCTATTTCTACCCTAGGTGGCTAAATCCACATACCATAGTCTTAAGGTGTTATGATTCATTTCTTTATTCTCCTAAAAGTAGATTTATACTAATTAGGACTTAGGCTACAAGTTTATACCACCCGAAATTTTTAGGATTTTTGCTCCTTACTTTATGTGAGTATCCAAATGCTCACTTTCCTTTCCCTACCCTATAATTAATTTCTAATCACTTCCTTAAGCATATTTAGGTTCATTCTTAAGTTCTAGCAAGATTTTAGTTTTTTCACCCAATTCACCCAATATAACCAAATGAGTACTTCACTATATTCTAATCCCTTCCAAATTTTTAATTCCATAATTATACTTGATTAGGCTCCTCTTTATATCCTAATCAAAATTTTAAACTCAAGATTCCCTAATTAAGTGTGAAGTGGCTAAATGATATAGGTGACTTAAACAAAGGTCCTTTTACAAATTTCTTGTCGTATAACCTTGGTGTCATGAAGTTTAGAACTTGGTACACCATATGTTCTTAGATCCATTCATAATTTGTCCTTACTTCATAACTTTGGTCACAATCATGGAAGGTCTTCAGTGATTTGTTTAACTTTTGGTCCAAAATTCCACGTTTACTCTTAGAAGTTTTTATGTCCAAGTCCAAGTTAAGCTTATGGATATTTTTACACAATCTTTTTTAACTTTTTAAGACTTTTAATATATGAGTCTAGATCTAGACTCTTATCATATACAACTTCATGATCAAAGATTTTTAAGAAGAGAAATAAACAAGTTTCCAACTTGAACATAAATATCTTAAAGAAAACATTTTTCATGACAAACGAGTGTAGATCTACTAGATCTACTATAAGATCTATCAATCCCTTAATTTTAACACTTCAAAACTTTTCTTATAAACTATCAAATCTTCCCAAGGCATAAAAAATTGGTTTTAATAAATTTTATCCAATTAAATTGCTCCTAAGGTTGCTAGAAGCACTTTAATCTATCAAAACCTCTCTTTAACTTCCAAAAATTACTAAAAAAATTTTTATGCTCATATTTAACCATGAAGGAAAATTTCAAGATCCAACCAACTCAAAGAAAAAGGATCCATAGATCTTAGAGAGAGATCCACCAAAAAGAAGAAAATGAAACCATAAATATAAGATGTAAAACTTAGGAAAACATATGGTAAAATCATACTTGTTGAAGACTTTTGTGATGGTTTTAGTTGGTCTTTATGGTTTCTTTTCCTCCTCCTTGGTGGTCCACACAAGATCTCTTAGTGTTGGTGGCATGGCTTGGTGGATTTGTTTTAATTTAACTAAAACTTCAAAGATGAAAGTTTAAGCTTAGTGTAAATTTTTGGGTTGTAAGAGTAGTTTCAGTTTAGGGAGAGTTTGGAGGATTTTTCCAAGTTTTTAGGAAATGTAATATGAAGAAAACGAACCTTCTTAACCCTTAGATCAATTTTGTGCACTTTAGGGCATGCGAAAGTTAAATTTCCACTTAAGGTTATTTAGGTAAATTTTTATGTAATTTCCATTTTCTAAAAAAATATAAATTTAAGAAATTATTCTTTTAGGATTAGTTTAATACTAATTATTTTGAATTTGTCACTAATCAAGATTAACTTATTCTAAACATGGTTAATGTTAATTAGACAAGGTTAATAATTTACTTCAACTATGGTTAATTTTATCTCTCCTATTTATTATTTTTGTATTATAAATATTAATGGAGTAATGACTCATATGGTAAGTCACCACCATATAATTAACATGCCATTTTCGTGCACAAGGGGTGGCTCCCACTTCTTGGCTTCTGCTTCTCATTTTCTTATCCTACCAGCCTTTCAAGGGCATTTTGGTAATTTTTCTCAACACTTCCCAAAAGGTTCCCAAATTGTTCCTCCAATGTTTCTAACACTTATTGTTTTACAAGGTTAACACAATGACATGCAAGGAACTGTGCACTCAGAACCTACATATGCTGAGTCTCATATAATATTGCCCAAAATTAGGAGGAGAAAAATAGAAAGTGAGTAGAAGAGCTTAGAGATATATGTTGAATACTTAGAAGCATATGATACATATAACATAGATGGGAAAGATGGGAAGTTGCCTCCAACCAAAAAATATTACAGCTTTTAATAGTTTAATGTCCAACAACTAGAAAATAATTGTTTGACAAATAATAAGTACATAATGGCCAAATATTAACTATCTAACATTCCAATAATAATGACATAACAACTAGAAAATAAAGGGTCAATTAAAGGTATAGAACAAATTATTATTGTAGATTATTATCGTAAGTATTGTTGCTTGGCTAGCCATCTACCAACAATCCCCACTAATGACTTTGAAAGTGATAGGAAGGTTTTGGAAAAATAAGGTTACTTTTGTGCTTAAGTGTCAATGCCTTGAAGATTGAATTAACACATAGTAGGGTGAGACAACAACTTTGTCTAATAAGTGAATTAATCTTGAACTTAGTTGAAGTCGAAACCATCACTACATATTGTAACATTGAATTAAAGTCATTCTCAAATTACCTTGGGTTTTATGTGAATATTTTAGATAGATTATCCAACCTTTCACAAAAGGTGACCTTTACCCTTTTACTCACTTGTTTATTCACATGATTATTTTATAAGAATTTAGTGCATCTCAAAAGTACATTTTAGATTTACGAATAAATTTTACTTTATTATTTAATAGTATATCAAGTGCGTTACAAAATCACTAAGACACATCAAGTACATCTCTGAAGCACTATATTATAAATACATCAAGTTCTTCTCAAAAGCACTACCACTAAAGGTTATGTATCATTTTCAAAGGTCTTAAAGATTTATCAAGTGCGTCTCAAGAGCACCACCACTAAGGGTTATATATCTATTTCAAAAGAGCATTACCCCATGCTAGAGGGATAGAATTACAATGCAAAAAAGTAATCATATGTCTTAGTTTGACCAACAATTGGGTATGCACCATACTTTCCTCACGTTCAAGGCTTAAGGCCCATCCCTCTCAATGAATCTAGGACCATTTTCCTATTTAATCCTTTAATAAGAGGATCAACAAGATTTCTTTCACTTTTTATATATTCAAGAGAAATTACACCATTCTTAATCAATTGCCAACAACACTATGCCTAACATGTGTCTTTTCTTTCCATTATCTACTCTGATTGCTTCTTGTGAATCGTAGTGAAGTGATACCATTGGTAAAGGTTTTTCCCATTAAGGTATGTCTGTTAAGACTTCTTGTCCATTCTATTCTTTGACCTGCTAACTCAAGAGCAATAATTTCAAATTCCATAATAGATTTTGTTATTGCGCTATGCAAGTTTGTTGTGCTAATTTCCAAGAGATAACACCTCCACCTTAGGTGAAAACATATTTATTGGTAGAGCTTACCTCATCATTATTTGATACCTCATTAACATCACAAAAATCTTTCTAAAATTGAAGAAAATTTAGAAAAATACAAGCTCAAATTTATAAAGTATTTTAGAAGACGATACAAAGCAACCCAATGTTCATTATTGGGATTATGACTATAACAACTTAATATGCTGAAAAGATATGCAACATCAAATTCGGTATAATTCATTAGAAACATAACATTACCAATAATTTTTGCATAATCAGATTCAAATATACCCTCGTTAGTAATATTCTTTTTCAATCACATACTTGCATCTAGGGAGTTTTAGCATACATTACATAAAAAATATGAAATATCTTTAACAATTTTCCAATATAGTATGATTGATTTAGAGAAAAGCCATCTTTTGTCTTTCTTATTTTAATTTCCAAAATCACATTAGTTTCACCTAGATCTTTCATTTCAATTTGGAACTTAAAATAGACTTTATTTTATTTATCACATTCAAACTAGTTCCAAATATCAACATATCATCTATGTATAAACAAATTATAACACAATCATTTTTAAATATAGACATAGGAACAACAAAATTATCCATAAATATAGGCGAAGAAGTATCCATAGATACAACATTATTTTCTTATAGAAATATATTTTGAAAAAATTCAACATCTCTAGATTCAATAGTAGTATTATTATTCAAGCACATAAATCTATATGCAACATCATCATGAACACAACCAATAAAAACAATATCAATAGTCTTAGCACCAATTTTTGTTCTTTTAAAATTTGGTATTCTAACTTTAGCCAAGCATCCCCATATTTTTAAAAGTTGTAAGCTTAACAAATAACCCTTCCATAATTTATAAGGTGTTTTGTCTAGATGTTTATGAGGTGCTTTGTGTAAAATATAACATGTAGTCAAGATAGTTCCTCCTATATGTAATCTGACATACCAGAACTCAGCAACATGACATTCATCATATCTTTCAATGTTCTATTTTTTCTTTCAGCTATACCATTTTGTTGAGGAGAATAAGGTGTTAGTGAACTCATGTGAAATTCCATTTTTCTCACAAAACTCCTTAAGGCTGGTTGTATTGTAATCATCACCTCTATCTAATCTAATTCCTTTTATTTTACAATATAACTGATTTTCTACCTCAGCCTTATTTTTAAAATGGTTATTTCAGTTTCATCATTCAATCTTAGGAGACAAACCTTAGTGTACCTAGAGTAATCATCTATAAAAGTAATATAATTCTTTTTTTTCCTCCTCTACTAATTGTACTTCTAAAGTCTACTAAGTCTAAATGCACCAATTCTAAAAGTTTAGTTTCTCTATTGTTCACAAATTTAAAAGGTTTTTTTTAGCATGCTTAACTTCCACAGATATAGGAAATTTTGAGTTATTATTTTCATCCATTAGTGGTAACAAGTTCATGTGTTTAAGTCTTTTCATAGAAGATAAATTAAGATATCCTAATCCATCATGCCAAGTATCAATAAACTCCATAATATAAATAGAAGAAGTTGGAGCATTATTAGTTTCTCAATGGTGTTTAAAACAAACAGACCCTTATTCAAATAACATTTTCCCACAAACTCCTTGTTTTTTGTAATGACAACTTTGTCAAATTCTAGCCCAATTTTTATCTTGTTGAGTAATGCCTTAGATACCAAGTTTTTACGCATTGAAGGAACATACAACACATTGATCAAAGCTAAAGTTTTTCTAGAAGTTAATTTTGGTATAACTTTTCCTTTACCATATACTCCAGCAGTTGCAGAGTTTCCCATGTAGACTATTTCTCTATAATGGCTTCTTCAAATTCCTGAAAGAGCTCCTTGGTTTCACAGATGTGTCTAGTTTCTTCCGTAACAAGGATCCATTTAGTTATTTTGTTTACCAAATTTTCTTCCACCACCACTATAGTAATGATTTCTTTGCATTGGTAGGATTTATGTCCATTCTTTTCGCAAACAAAACATGATAATTCCTTTTTATGAATTCCAATATGTTGTGTGTTGCTTTATTTTTTATCCTGCCACTTGTTATGCATAGGTTTTTTTTTAAACCTATTTCTATAGGAACCATCACCAAACTCAACTAAGTTAGAATTTGAAAAATTTTGAGAGTCATCTTTATTCTTATCTTTAAGGTGATTTGCTTCTTCAGTTATTATGTAATTGATGATGTATTCTTATAAGCTGAAGTCTTTCTTCTTGTGCTTAAGATGATTTTTGAAATCACTCTATAAGGGAGGGAATTTTTTAGTTTATTATGTTTGTCATGGATGTCTAGGTCTTTGACAACTTTTTCTATAGTGTCGTCATTGGCTTCATCATCAATTGACGTTTATGGAGGGTTTGTGAATAGCACCTGATCAATCTCAAGTCACTCAAACAAGATGAATAATTTTTGTGACCATTGTTTGTAGTTGGTAAGGATGGAAGTGAACAAGGCCGTTCGACAGGGGCCTACGGCTCGGCTCTTTTAAAGCCTAGCTTGACTCGGCTCGTTTAAAGCCTAGCTTGACTCGGCTCGTATAATAAATAGACAGGCTTAGGCTTTTGAAAAACCTTTTTAAATAAACAAGCCAAGCTCAGGCTTACAAAAACAAGGGCCTATTTATATATATATATATATAATATTTATATTTATTTTAATCAATTATATTTGTATAGTATTTATTTTAATATATTATATTTATATAATATTAATATATTTATATAAATTATTAAAAATTAAAATTTTAAATTTTAAATTTCTAACAAAAGAAACCCTTACTTTCTCCTTATCCTTAAAATAGAACTCTTCCTCTGCCGTTTTCGTCCACTTCTACAAGACTACGACTCAAGTTACTCAACCCTTAATCCTGAGGTGCAAGAAAGGTATGTTAATTTAATTTTAGAACAAGTTCTCTATATTTGCTTTAATTTTTATTTATATCTAAACTTGTATATGTATGCGTATATGCTACGTGTGTGCGTTATACTTTTTTTGTATATATTATTATATTTGTATATAGTTAGTACTCAATATACATGCTCTAAAATTATTTAATATGTAATGACATATAGGTCTTCCAAATGTCTTCTACATTAGAGAGAAATGAAACTATTGATTCTTCTACTCCTACAAATGTCAATGAGATGATTGAAGTTGCGCCAACAGATTCAAGTTAACTTGGACACAGTAGAAAGGGAAGTTAAAAAAATACCAATCAAACACAAAATGATTGGATCATTAAGAGGAAGAGACAGAAAACATCAATAGTTTGGCAAGATTTTGATGAAATTGAATTGACTGGAGGCATAAAGAAAGCTGTTTGCAAGCATTGTAAATGTCTCTTATCTATTGGTGGGAAAGGATCTAGCACTACCCACCTAAAGAGACATTTACAAATTTGTTTACAAAAAAGGATGAATATGAGTTTAGAGAAGAAGCAAGCTGTAATTCCATTTCAATCCTATGGTGGTTCAAATAATCCATTTATGGGTTCTGGTATCAAGTATTATAATGAGAGGATGAGGGAAATAATTGCTACGGCTATCATGGTGCACGAGCATCCCATTGTTGAAGATGATGTTTGGATGTGGGCCTTCCAATATGCTAATTGTGATTTTCAAAAAGTTGGTCGTAAAACTATTAAAAATGATTGTTTGGCAATATATGAGGTGGAGAAGAGGTTATTAAAGGCACAACTTAAGAGTGTGAGTAAGATTAGTTTAACTACTGATATGTGGAAATCAAGTCATCAAGTAGTCGAATACATGGTTATCACCGGACATTTTGTTGATGCAGGGTGGAAGCTTCAAAAGAGAGTTTTGATTTTTGTGAAAGTACCTGCCCCTAGGCGTGGAGTTGATGTAGCTGATGCAATTTTCAAGTGTTTGAAGGCATGGGGATTAAAAATAAAGTGTTCTCAATATCTGTTGATAATGCATCTTATAATGATACTTGCATACGAAATTTCAAGGAAAACATATCATTGAGTAGTAAGTTGTTTCTTGGAGGTGCTTTATTTCATGTTAGGTGTTGTGCACACATATTGAATTTAATGGTGCAAGACGGGCTTGGTAAGATTAAGGATATAATTCATAATATTCGTGAAAGTGTAAAATATATTAACCACAATGATGCAAGATTAAAGGCTTTTTGTGATGTTGTTGAACAAAAACGTCTAAAGGAAAGGAAGTTGGTTATTGATTGTCCAACTAGATGGAATTCCACATTTTACATGTTGTTTATTGCATTAAAATTTAAGAATGCCTTTGCAGCCTATGCAGAAAGAGAGCCACATTATAACTACGCCCCTTTACCTGAAGAATGGGACAAAGTTGAAAAAATTTGTCAACTTTTGGAGGTGTTCAATCTTGCCACTCATGTAATATCAGGAAGTGAGTATCCCACTGCTAATTTGTACCTTGCTGAAGTTTGGAGGGTGAAGCAAGTAATTGATAACGCAATAGAGGATGGTGATTCATTCATGAGAGAAATGGCAACTCCAATGAAAGCAAAGTTTGATAAATATTGGGGAGAATGTAATCTTTTGATGGCTATTGCAAGTGTATTGGATCCTAGGTGTATCACATTGTAGATATATGTTTTCCCTTAATTTACAAACCTCAAGAAGTTGCTCAAGACAATATAAATAAGGTAAAGGTTGCGCTTGAACAATTATATGATGAATATGTGATAAGAAATGAATAGGAGTCATCTTTTAAAGAAGGTGATAATGGTGGATCTAGTGGAAACAATGACTCAACTTCCTGTTCACAAAAAACTTTATTGGTCACTGGATTTGACCAAATAATGAACTTGGTGCGTCAAAAGGAAGCAATTCCTGCAATTAAATCAGAATTGCATGCATATCTTGATGAAGGTGTTCACATTCCTGATGATAATAACTCTTTTACTTCTTTGGAATGGTGGAGGAGTAATAGTTTGAAATACAAGATTTTATCAAAGAAGGCTGTAGATATATTAGCTATTCCAATCACAACTGTGGCATCAGAATCAACATTTAGTGTTGGAGGTAGAGTCATTGATGAATATCGTTCTAGGCTAAATGAGGAGTCAATTGAAGTGCTTATCTGTGGTGGTGATTGGCTTCGTCATAAATATAATATGAAAAGAAAATTGAAGGTTTTTTTAACTTTAAATGGTTATTTATTAGATTGTTTTAAATTTATCTTTTATTTTGATAACCATTTCTTCTATGTTTTGAAGGTGGACGAACAACTTCAAGAAATCAACTTGAATATTTGATACCTTTAATCAAGAGATCACAAACTTATTATAAGTTTTGTAATTTTATTTTAATGTTGAATTTGAAGGATGACTTTAGTTTTATGTTGGAACTTGGATGTTTTAAGATGATTTATTAACTTTAGGGATTTTTATGTTTTAAGAAAATTAAGTATTTTTTGTTAATTTGTTTGGTATTCAAGAATCTATTTAATGATCTTTTTATCTTGTATGTTTTTTTAAACTGATTTATATGTTTTAGGCCTATTTAATAGCCTTTTTATCTTGTAGGCTTTAAGCTTGCAAGCCTTTTTAATTAATCGTTTATATAGGCTTTAAACTTGCTTATTGGCCTTCTTTGTAATGTAGGCTTTTAAACAGGCTCACAGGCCTTGTAGACTTTAAAACAGGCCAGGCCTTGACAAAAAAAAAGCCTTTGACAGGTAACAGGCCCAGGCTCAGGCCTCAAAATTTTTAAACAGGGCAGGCTTGAACACTCAAAGCCTAGCTCGACTCGGCCTACTTCCATCTCTAGTAGTTGGTTCCATCCAAAGGTTCAAGATAGGAGATGCGAGGCAGCGTATTCTTGTTGTATAGCAACATCATAGATGTTTTGCTTTCAAATTTTTAGGAAAAGTAGACACCTCACCATGGAAGATCCAATGTCTTGAAAGCAAAACTCTAGCAAACCTCTAGTGCAACCTGATTCTAGTATTTCTCCCCAAGGTTAACATGTGGAAGAAACTACTGTGCACTCATAACCTACGCGTGCTGAAGTCTCACACAATATTGCCTAGAATTAGGAGGAGAAAAATGGAAAGTGAGTAAAAAAGCTCAAAGATATGCGTTGAATACTTAGAAGCATATGTTATATATAACACCGATGGGAAAGATGAGAAGTTGCATCCTACTAGAAAATACTATAATATTTAGTAGTTCAATGTCCAAGACTAGAAAATAATTGTTTGACGGATAATAAGTACACAATGGCCAAATATTAAATCTTCAACAGTCAAATAATGATGACACAACAAATAGAAAATAAAGGTCAATTAAAGGTATACAACAAATTATTGTCATAAATTATTGTTGCAATCATTGTCGCTTGCTAACCATTTACCAACAAAAGATCCTCTTCCTATGAATCTGAACCCTCTATTTCACAACTCTCCTTTGTGCTCATACATTTGGGAAAACAAGAAGGTTAAACCTATGCATTTTCCTGGAAAAGTCCTAAAGATACCAACTCCTATCTAAACTCATCTCTAAGTTGTTGCCCAATTTCCTATCTAAGTTATTGGCTAAGCTCCTCACTAATCTCTCATCTCATATCTTGTCTAATGGACTCCAAATTATCTCTAGACACAATTCCTTCCTTGTAGCCTTGTCTAACTAAAGGTAAACCAAAATTATGTCATACCCCCACACCATGTCTAATAGAATAGACATGGCCTTGATATGTTCATCGAACATGGTATCTTTTTTGAATCATAATTATGCTTTGGCAATGTATTTCTTTTCAATAACATATCTTTCAACAACTCAAACAATTCGATGAAACTTTTATCACTCCACTTATTTCTTGCCTTTAGATTAAGAAACCTTAACATTACTGATAATTTTATGAAATTATTACACCCAGGATACAAAGGCTTCTCTACATCACTACATAAGTTACCATACATATTTGCTCCTAGAAAAGGATCATGATCTACTTCATGAATCATGTCCTCTAGTTGATCTTCTATATCTACATCAACCTCTTCACTTTAGGATTAACTTGGCGTGTCTAATAATTCATCATGTTAAATTCATCTTGTGTAACTCTTACAAAACTCATCATAAAGAACATTCTCCCTAATTTTTCTAATTCTTAACTATTTTTTATTCAAAAATTAATACAAGGACAACAAAATCTCTCACTAGTATACAAAAAAATGTTTTGTTGTGCAAATTGCAAAAGAAAAATTACCTTATTCTCATTCTTATCACCTGTGTATCCAATATTAATCCATGTATAATCCATACTATATAGGATTTACAAGTGGAGGATGTTACAACTACTCACTAACTTCGTCAAATATCACAAGACAAGTACAAGACAAATTAATTATGGGTAAGATTTAAGACTAAGTTGTACAATCATAGAGTACTCTTCATGGTCGTGGATAACATTATTGATATAGTTATATGGATTTTAAGAGTTACAACTCTAATATAAGAGGCATAATATTTTAATAGAGATAGATAAGGAAGAATTAATCCTCATTTTAGTTTTCTTTTCTAAAAGATAATTCAGGAATAGTATGCTAAATTAAAACTAAGCTTAGTTTCAACACAAGGTTCCTCGTAGTCTTCTCCATTTTTAAACTTCCAACACCAACTTTATTAACTTCTTCTTATAACCAACTTCAATTAACCCAAAACCACCTCAACATGTATTTGTTTCCATCATAAAATGTTTAGAAAAATCAAGCACAATCAACAAAGAAAAAATAAACCTATACTACTTGATAAGGGAGATGTATATAATTTTTTTTAAAAAAAATTATGACAAACTAAAATCATTATAGTTCTTAATTTTTTTGTTTAGCATATGCATCGTATTAAAAAACACAAGCATAAATTAAATCATAAAGGAAAATCCACATGAATCCAATAAGATATATAGGAAACAATGGTATATAGACAACATTGGGCTTAGGTAAAACATATAGGAAACAACATTAGGCTTAAGCAAAACATATAGGAAATAAGGATTATTCAAGATTTGAAATATTAATAATTTCAAGAACCAAACAGAAAGGTACTCAGACATGAACCAAACAATAATGTTAAGAACCAAACAAAAATGATGTTCAATAATAATAACCACAACACCTACACGGTAAACCTTTCTCAATGTACCAATCGTTCTTTCACTCACCTCACCCATAAACACTCTAAATTCATCATAGCAAACCCAAAAAAAATTAAATAGAAAAGGGTCAAATAGAAATGGTTCTCACACATGAAAAACTAATCAAATTTTAACAATAATCTCATATAGATAAAATAAATGAAACACTAATGCAATCAAGCTTAGTGAAGTTAACAAGCTTCTTACTGTGATAGTGAAACACAAATGGTGAATCCATCAATGATTCAAAGATGGTCAAGGTGATAGAAATAATACAAACATTGAAAGAAAAATAGAAAACAATGAACAAAATGGAGAAACTTAGCAAATGATGAATAACAATGGTGAACAACGTTAATAATGAAAATGGTTATGAATGACATTGCACAAGTTAGCCTAGGACGAAAATGAAAATGAAATAACCTTAGAATGATGCCTTGGGATAATGGGGTGAACGAAAAAGCACGGCAATGACGTAAACAAAAATGATGAGAAGCAGAATGATGTAGAGAAGACGATAACCTAATAAAAGATAAACTTTTTTATACCAGTTTAAGGAGATAATCGATATAGAAAGTGCATATTTTACATCAGTTAAAAAGAAATCAATATAAAAAACATTTTTTATATTGGTTACCTCTAAACTGATATAATATGTACCAATTTTATTTAAAAAATACCATTATATATTTTTAATTTAGTTTCACATAATTGATGTAAAAAATAGTTTTAAACTTTCAATTTTTTTACTAGTAAATTCAATTTGATAAAAATTATGTCTTTTTATATTTAATATGGCTACATTATGTTATTTAATAACATGAAAAAATTTTAACTTGATTTTTACGAAAGAATTCATTATAATTGATACTTCTGCTTACGAAGATTCATTAGTCAAATTTGAAAATGAAAATACATTTTTCTCTTTAACATGGAAATATCATGTTATTCATTAATAAAAAGGTTAAAATGGTATGCTATTTTTAGGAGTATTCATGATCGAAGTTAATTTTAATAGATTGGGGTTTCAAAAATTAAATGCAAAATCCTTTCTAAGGATGGGTGTGTTGTACTTTGAGCCATTTCAAGGTGTTTCAATATTTTATATTCTTTTAAAATTTATATTTTAAAATAATTATACATTAATAATAATTTTTTTTAATTTAATAAACAGTATTTTTCATAATATAAATATTATATTTATATTAGTATTATTTTATCCTAAGATATATATTATAAATTATACCTTTATTTTTATTTTATACATTTTAATTTTATTATTTAACTATACGTAATGTAAAGATTAATATATTATGTCAAATAAATCAAGTTGGTCTAATTTTGTTTCATATATTATCAAGATTTGATAGGATTAAATTTAGAGTTAAATAACTAAACCTATCAAAATTTGGAGTAATATAAAAATAAAAATATAAGCCTATTTTAATATGATTGAATAAAAGTATTTAAATAATTAAAATTGATCTAGTGACAAAAAATTAAACATTATAATAATTTTATATAAGATCTTGAATTCGAAATTCATTACTTAAAAGAAAGTAAGAACATTTATTGTATTGTATCCACCCAATTAACTTAACAAATTGAACTAATTAAATGGGTTCAGATTTTTTATATAATCACATCTAATTGGAACTGAGCTAATTAAATATGATCATGGTTGATTTTGGAAATTTTTTCCAAAATCAAACAATTTAATTTATATATTTTTTATTGTTCTAATATTTTAAAAAATTCTTCTCTTATTAAATATATTTTAAGTAGTAATCTAAATTCAATATCCATTATTAATTTTGTATAATATATTTATATATTCTTATATCATATTTATAATTTTTATATTTTAAATTAAAAATTAAAAGTTATATGTAAATTATTAATTTAATGGTTTATATGAAGCCAACCCATTTTCATCTAGTTTGATATTCAAACAAAAAAAAAACTGAAAACATACAAGAAAAAAGGAAGTAGAATTATATGTAAGAGATTTTTCAAATCTTTTTGTTCAAAAATAATTTTTACAAAAAGCTAAATATGAGCTTCTGTTTATGTAAAAAACCAATTTTTGATTCGATTGAGAGTCTTATACATGCAAAATTCATTCTTAACTCTTCTCTAACTTTACATATTTATCCAAAAGTTATCAATGGTTGGATCAATACTTCAAATTGTGGATTTATGTTAAAATAAAAAATATTGAATCTAAACTATCAATAAAATAATTAAAAGTAAACAAGCAAGACTACTCATACTTACAAAGATCTTCTCTGATAATCTTTGGTTCCATTTATGTAATACAATGTTGGTTGTAAGTAATGATCAAACGAAAGATGGATCATCTCAACAACTACGCATATCACTTTTCATATATTTATAAAATGAAATCCAACCTATTTATAGCTTTTGTTTACAACATAACTATCTCAATAGCTCTTTTTCTACACCAGACGCATCTAATAAAAGACGCCTAGAAAATATACAAACAACACATGTTCTCATACTCATACAACTGACTCATGTACGAAGATGATTTATCATAACTATCCATATTCTTACAAAAGAAAAATACATTGGACAACTTTAAGGTACATCAAACTTAATTATAGACCTCTTCATGTTTCTTTGAGTGTTATCGATTGACAACCTCTTTTCCTTCCTCGACTCATCAATCTTTAGCTTTTAGAACACAAACCTGTCTTCTTTGATCTTGAACTCAAATCGAATTTTCTTATACTAACAGAGGCCTCCTAAAAAATACTTAGTACATTTATACTTTGTGGTTTTTTGCTCTAATTCATCATATTCCTTCTCAACTTCCTTTTAAGCGAGAAGATAAACCATTTCCTTCTAATGATTGACAATTAGGCCCATTACCCAATGTTTGTAACGAAAACATTTTTTCTTGGGTCGCAAACCTCAAAGCCATCATAAAAACCCACGACATTATAAGTCAATAATCATTAGGGATATCACTAACTATTTTCACCATGACTTCAATCATGTCTCACACACCGCCTACATGCTTCATCATTATTTAAGGTTGGATTTGTCGCAAAAAACCCACTATAAATACTTCTCCTTCAACATTTTACTCTCCTTTTCCATTCCATACCTTTCAATTTCTTTCCCAATCCTATTTTCTAAGGTTTCTACAAACTACTTCTCTGCAACTTTAATCTCCCATTTTAAGATCCTAACAACCTCCTTCAAATGGATTCATCTTCTACTAAGAAAACTTTTCCTTTTATGTACCATGCAAATCCAATGCAAGATGATGAAGTAACCTATATTCCTGACCTTACCATCATTGAGGAATAAAAGGCTATGTATCAATCAAAGGTACTACTCCCCTTTAAGACAAAAGACAAAAATCATGCATTTTTGGACCCTTCTCACCATCCATGAAGTCTATTCTTCCTATAGTACCAAATGAAGATACTTATGCCCTTTGAATAAGCATAGATATCAACTTCTTGCAGAACACCCAAAGAGTCTTTCGAGAAACACCTTTGGGGTCATGAGAGAGTTGTACTACTCATGGCTCGACCGAGTTAAGTCTAAAAAGGGATACACTTGGAAACACATCAATGTCTTCAATTTGATCCAACTCTCTAGGTGTCCCTTCCACTATAATCCCTTATTATTGATTAGTCTGTTCTTTGTCTAAGATCGAACTACTAGTATTTCTCACACCCCTCACTGGATGATAACTCCTACCCTCTTTGAAGTAGTGACCATTACTAGTCTGTTCCCTATTAGATCAACCTTTAGGCCCGACATTCCCCGAAAAATCCAAAAGTTATTCCCAACCTTCCTAAACTCACCTAGTTCATTAGTCAAACCAAACACTCGCTGGCCCAACTTCGGATGTTGAGCAGGTAGCCTTCTTACAATATTAGCTCTCTGCCTTTGTTTTCTACACTAAATCCCTACAAGTGCCAAAGTCAATACTTCCTTTGGTACAATTACTTCATGAAAGAAACCTTGTGTGCCTAAGGAAGTTATTCTTGGGAGCCTTTTTATGATACCAGTTTTTATGCGGCTGATGAACTAAGATTAATCAACAAGGCTATCAACAACTTGGGCAATCCCATTTAGCTCTTATAGTTATGGTTGAATGTTGTCTTCAAGTCGTACCTTAGTGGATAGGCCCCACCCAATGTTTTTTGGGTGGTCAAAGAATACCGCTTGTCACACCTTACAGGGAGTATGACAAAGAAGAATGTTTTTGATGCATTCTTCCAATACTATTCAATGTTCTTGGAGACCACCAAACACAAATCCAAACTAGCCCCCTTTAATGCCCACACTCATGGCCCATCATGGTTCACCAAATCTTTCTTTTGTGACACTCCAGGGAAACAAGCTTAAAGTCTGGATACATGGAAACAAACCCTCAATTGTCAAGTCTTCTTCGCTAGCTTCAACTGAAAGGGATTTTAGGTTGGTTTCTTACCAACCTAACTTAATGGCAAGGCAATTTGGCTTAAGCTAGTATGCTCTAATTCCATGTTCAATCAGGAGGAAGATGTGATTTTCAAGGAGAGGTCAAATCCAAAATCTTGAAAGAGATCGATGGCCTCTTGTCTTTATACCATAAATGTCAAGCGCATATCACCCTATTCGTTTTCCATCCTTCCACTTACGACACCAAATCCTTTGTGAACTATTGGTCACAAATCTTTCCAATGGCCAACCTTGCCAACCAATGCATGAAAATGTTGAACGCCTTCATTTCTATACAAAAAGAGGTTCCTACAAAGAAATATCGAGGTACATATGACTTGATCTTAAACTTATAATTGTCACTTTTATGCAAAAAAAAAAATAGCTCCAAGCACAAAATTGATTGTCACTAAGGATAAATCAGAAAAAGAGGAAACAACACCTAATACAACCCACCTGGGAGGAGGAGAATGGACCTAGTTGGAGGTGGAATTGAAGCTCAAATTATGGGCAGTTATGGGGCACTCCAATTTATGTTAAATGTAGCACAAAATTACACATGAAAATGAAAAGGAGATGAAACATAAACTTGCACAAAGTAAAGAGGGAATTGGGGAAAGTGATTGCAAGAATTAAAGGTTGGAAATAAAGTGCTGAAATGGAAGAAAAGATAAAATGAAAATGTCCAGAATTAAAGGGGAAAAGGGTTGGAAATTAAAGATATAAACTAAGAACAAGAATTGTAAATTGTAAGAAAGTAAAGGCTGAATGTAAATTACAAAAAAATAATCCCAAACTAGGCGCTACTCCACTATTTAGAGGAAGCTAGAAAGATAAGCCAAATTTCCACCACATTGGAAGCTCCAATGATAAGGAAAGAGTCTTGACCTCAAGAACAAAGCAAGAGGAGAAGAAAAGAGAAGAGAAGGTTGTTCTCTTAAGGGAAAACTCAAATTCGACTAGTGTAAAATGATCAAAGGTGAAATTTGTTTACATTAGGCCCTTATTTATAGAAAAAGGGTACGGGGTGCTTGGTTATGGGTTTGGGCTGCCGCTAGCCATCCAAGCTCTTAAGATAAGCCTACTCCTATTCTAAATAGCCTATTATTATTCCATGATGGAATAATTTATTCCTACTTTTACAACTTAAAGAAAAATACAATCAAATTAAAATTAGGAAAATTTCAATTTTATTATCCTTAAGCTAAAAATGTAAACTCCACATATTTCTCTTGAAAACCAATTTCCATGCTCACATCATCATTGGAACCTTTTAAAATAGTTTGAAAATATCTTCTTCCTTCATCTCTAAAGGTATTTCGAACATTCGTTCAACCTTTTGACATTTCTATATCTTAACAAATTTTCATTAACATTATGAAAAATTTTCATGAAAAAAGGATCAAGAAGGAGCTGCTCCCTCTAAAGATCAGTCGGAAAAACAAAATTCATCGACTTCGATATGTCAAATTACTCATGTGTTGTTATTTCTTATATTGAATCTAACCTTTTATTTCATTCTTTAGTTTATGGAACAATTGGCCTAAGGAAATATTGGCCAAAACCCAATAAAAGTTTAGGCTAAATAGCCTAAGGTATTATTGATATTTAATTTTTGAATGATGTACTTATGTTATTATTAGTATTACTATATGTCGCAATCGTAATTACGACGAGACGACAAACTCGCTAAAATTGAAAAAGAATTTAATTTAGTTATGTGGAGCTGCAACCAAATTTTTATTTAAGGGAAAAAATTGGAAAAACCCTAACTTGAGGAAGAATCTAGGTTTGGGAGTCGGTTACGAGTAGGGAAGGTGTTAGACACCCTACTCGCCTGTTCCAAAGAACGGTACCCTTAAACTGAGTGTGTGATTTTAACGTTTTTTTAAAATTGTTTGATCCCATTATTTTAGAATAAAAATAAATATGTTTGTATGAAAATAGCCTGACAGGACTTGATCCTGCTCCTACGTATTCCCTGGTGCAATGGGAAACTCAAGGCTACGTAGTTTTAGTTTTTGTTTCGAAGACTTGATCTTCGGAGGTTAAAAGAATTTTGAAAGATGATTTTAAAAGCAGTTTTGATATTTTTGCATAATTCTTAGCCCACATATGCACAGAAACCAAGATAACTACGGCTGCACTGGGACCCATATAAATCTCTAAATATCGAACTGCAGAAGAAGCTACCAGTTCGTATTTAGAGCTCATCGCATGAGGCTTAGAATTAAAATGATATTTTCTAGAATATTGTTTTGTTTAAGAGGAATTCTTGGTCCATGTATGCACAAGGTCTAAGATAGCTAAGGCTACACTAGGACCCATATGAATCTCTAAATATCGAACAGTAGAAAAAACTACCAGTTCTTATTTAAAGCTCATTGCGTAAGACCTCAAAATTATTAAAATAACAAGTGTAAAAATAGAATTGGGCTTGACCCAAATTAAAAAATTTTGGATTTGATTTCAAATTGGAAAAAAGAATTGGGCTTGACCCACATTATGAAGAATTGGGTCTAAAAAGATATGCTCCCTCGCCTGATAAACCTGGCCTTGAAGAGCAACCAACTGAACTCTCTGCTCAAAAAATAAAAGGATTACACACGCGGGGGATCGAACCTAGTGACTTGAGGAATACGAGAAATGTGCCCAACCACTTGAGCCATTCAATTTTGTGACTTATGTTCCATGAATTGAGATTAACATTGTATGTCATGGGGCTAGGCCACTTTCTTTATTTTAAACAAGACTTATCAACGGGCCCCACATTCCTTTGAGTTTGCATGGAATCTTACTTCACATTGAGAAACCTTACATACAAGGGGTACCTCTTGTTACTTCATAATTAGGCTTCGGTTTCATGGTGCTTGTCAAGTTCTAAAACGACAACTATACCCAAGGAGAAAAGCACCATTGACGACGTGAATGTTGAGAAGCTAGATGGGGTTGTTGCTGACTCACCAGAGTGCACCCCTAGTAGATGCATAAAGCTAAAAGAGAAGAGGAGGTGTTTTAAGATTTAGAAACTGCTCTGGCTGTTGTGACTGTATCTTCTGAAGGAAACACCTCTTGCTCTAGAATCTGGCCATCTTATTGCATGCCGAATGAAACTTAACGAGTGAACTAAATGTATGCATAATCAGGCCCTTGTTGTCACAATGACGGCCACGTCATTATTGAACCAGGAGCACATGCAATCGTAGATATTGAGAGCATCCGAGCAAATGTTAGCCCATTACCTTTCCTGACCATCCTTCTTCTAGGAAAGACCCAATACCTTCCAACTTTTGTATGGAAGCATAACCAGCCCTTACATGCATGCTCAAAGATTAATGGAATCTGTCGATGCATAAACTATTTTCATGTGGTGGTTTAAGGGGAGCATTGGAGAACCAACCACTAGATTTTGGGCCTAACTACCCCATTATGAGCCATTCGCTGCGTTCCTTGGCGATTGAATCATGATTTATTTCCAGGGCCCTGGCTTCCTTAACTAGCATATCATGGGCTCATCTCGAGACAAATCACAAGCCATACAACCAGCACCTATACCACTAAGCTTGTGATTTGAGAGCGAGGAAACAAGGGTTCATGAAACTAGCTGATGCAGATTACGTAACCATTATTTACTTGTGCACTCCTCAAGTGGTGGTTCTTAAGCTTACTATTATTAACCTCTGATTCTAATAAGAGATTTCCTAGATGAAAACTACCGAGTTAAAGCCAATTATAGGCTGTTGTTCCTTTGTTTGAACTCGATTAAATGTTATCAACTTCAATCAAATAGAACCAGGCCTAAACAGCAGGAAGAAAACTCATAGAAAGTGTGTGATTTAACAAGTCCACACAAGATTCTACTCATCATTCCAACTATTCTCCTATTGATTTCTAATCAGTTTTTTTCTATGGCCTAAGATCCGTATTTCCTAATTAAACATGTAACTCCTTTACTCTATGACTGGAACTTCAACAAAATGTAGAGATGCGCAAATCTTAAATCTGCGGCTGATCACGTTCAGCCAAACATGCAAACGCCTAGCAAACAAACAAGATTGGAAAATAATTGATCCTGATTTCTGGAATTTCACCAAAGGTCATGCATGTCATTCAATAGTATTTTAACCAAAGCTTTATTAGAACATCACTAATGAGTGGAGACACGTGATTCATGATATGGCTAATTATCCACACTGATTTGGCTAAGAATCAGGTGAATCAGCGTTAACAAGATGCAAGGATTTGGCCACATTTCAGAATCATTTTTATTTAGAATTCCAGGATCGTCTTGTGAATACCATATCAACATGTTTATGAACTTACCAGGAGGTGTCTATGCTCTGTACGCCCTCGTAGTTTGTTCTTGGTTCTTACTAAGAGGATTCTCCCTGAATGAAGCTCACTTCCATGGATCCAATTCTTTCCACCAATCTGAAGAAAAAGAACCTAGATGATGCATGTAACGAAGAAACGCTTCAAAGTGCTTCCCCGAGACAGCAGTGAACACTAGAGGATCCTAATGAAGGTGGCAGAAGTTAGGACCAGCTAAGAGAGAGTGGATTCAATCGAGGAAACAAAGAACTCCTCTAGCTTCTTCTTATCAAGAAAGCCTTTACTATGACAAGCCAAAAAAATCCCCCCTTTTCCAATGATGAGCCTTCTTTTTATATCTTTTCCAAAATCGTTCTCCGCACCTAATCTCTTTACTCCAAATCTAACAAAACTAACCAATTGTTTTTAAAATCATTTCCCTCTATTTCTCCCTTTTCTTTCTTCCTGCATGCCCCTTTTTTATGCATGCATTTTTCCTTTTTTGTTTTTTTTTTGTTTTTCTCTTTCTGTTTTATTTGTTTTTTCAGTTTTTACCTTTTCCTTTATTATTTAGTTTTTATTTTCTATTTTTTTGGTTTCCGTTTTTGTTTTCTTTTATTTTATTTTTCGTTTTTTCTTTTTGAAATTATATTTTTTTGTTATTATTATTTTTTTTGGTATTTTGATTTTTGTCCTTTTATTTAATTTTTATTATTATTTCTTACTATTTTTCTCTTTTCATAATCTTTTCTTTCTCTTATTTATTTATCATTTAAATTATTGATTATTTACTAATTAATGGAACGTTAGACATAATTGAATGTTTATAATATATATATACATATATATATATATATATATTAAAAATCATAGGAGACTAAGAAGCCCGAGCTTGACCATCAATCCGAGTTGGAAGAGATTGACATCAAGGTCGATGAACCTTTGGCTATACAGGTAACGAACTTCAAATGATTTCTTTCTTTTTCCTTATATTAACCTATTTTCCTATTTGACTATAGCATGCTAAACCAATTTAAGTCAAACTGTTGATTGAGGTTGTACCAGCAGCTGCAACTTCAAATCCATTTGAGAATAATGTCGAGCCCATAACCCAAGACCTTGTTCCTCGATCTCAATATCCATACCTTTAAGTGATTCCTTTGCATAAGAAATGGTAAAATATTTTAACCATTACATAGTATTAAATTATTTTATATTTTTAGAATTTTAATCAAAGTTATTTGAACAAACCCTTCTGGTTGATCCAACTAATGTTGACCAAGCTCAAAATATGGCTTTCATTGAGGAGAAAGCTTCTGAGAATTCAACCTTTACTTCATCACCATTCAATAGACAACAAACAAGTGCAACTGAAGTAGATTTAACCTCGATCCCAAGCTATTCGTCTCACGGTGATGTAGACTTGAAGACTTTGGTCAAAAAAGACTTGATGGTAGCTATCAATCAAAATTTGTCTGATATTTCAAAGTTTGAGGCAAGCACACAAGGTTCGACTGCAATCGAAGTTGACAAACCCCTTGACTCACCCACTAGATAGCTAAAGCACTTATTTGAGGTAGTTTTTGGCCAAAACTTATTAAAAAGATTAGTCGAAGATTAGGCTTCTACTGTAGGGTTTGAGAATTCATTATAGGAGGTGAAGGATCAATTTGACTAATATATTCCTAATCAATAGGAAGCCATATCCTCACTCAAGCATATCTACATCGAGAGTCTTAAATTAATTGATCAAACTGCTCAACTCATTGTCAAAAGAAGAATGGCAGATGATAAATGGCAAGCATCAAAAGACTAATTGAAAAAGGCTCAAGATCATTTGTCAAGGATAAATCTGTTGCCAAAAAAATATCAATCACCGCTGCTTCGAAGATTGCATAGTTAGAGCAAAAGTTGGAAAAATTAAGAAAGGATCAATTCCTGATCAAAAAGGTTGTAAGCTCGTGCAAGGAAAAGAAGAAAAAGGAAGTCGAGAATGTGAAAGAAGTAACCAAGAACCTAAGAAGTCTTCTCCATGAAGAAAAAGAGATCTTGGAAGAGTGTGAAGGTTGCAATGTACTTTTTCGAGAATATGAGAACAACTTATAGGTAGCTTCGGTCTCAGCCTTCTTTTTAATTTTTATTTATTACTTTTGGGTCAATACTGTAAACTTCTTGTATAGTTGATCATGGAGTTATTTTAAATTATTAGATTCTAATTCTTCCTACATCCATCATTGGTTGATATTGTTTTAACTATCTTCAATATATAGACAAAATTTGAGAATTATTTAATTATCCTAATATCGCTTGAATCAAATATGCATTGTTCAACAAGACTTAGTTATCTCGAATGGTCCTTCCCAATTTTGAGACTATTTTCCAAAATTTCTAAGTTTTTTATCAATAGAAAAAATAGTTTTCCAAACAAGATCTCCTTCACAAATCAACTTCCCTCAAACTTTATTATTATAAAACCTTGCTATCTTTTTATTTTTGTTACATTACATTCCCAAGTGCATCTAACCTTTTTTATCCCATTTATTTAATTAATCAAACATGAGATTTCGATAATCCATAACTAGCAACTCATTTTACCTTTGACTTCGAATAGATTATAGGTTAACATCTAATGGAAAAATTGTATCATGCTCATAAGTTAACTTAAATGAGGTAGTAATTATTGTTTCTAACAAAGAATTTTGATAGGCCCAAATCATTTGTTCAAATGTTTCATGCCAATTCTTTAGTTTTTATCGATATTCTTCTTGATCAAATCGATTATAATTTTGTTGACCACCTCTACCTTACCATTAGCCTGTGCATAATAAGGAGTAGAAGTAAGCATTTTGATACCAAGCTTTTCTGCAAATAGATGTACTTTTTATCTGATAAGCATTGTTTCTTGATTGATTTTTAATGATTCTGGTATCCTGAAACGAAATCTCAAATATTTTTCTATAAATGAATAACTTCTCCTTTATCAACATTTTTTAATGCTTTATTTTGACCCATTTAGTGAAATAGTTAACAACCAACAAAATGAAACATTGATCCTTAGATGAAGGAGGATATATTAATCCTATTATATCCAATGTCCATTTCATAAATGGCCAAAGTTTAATGATTGAATGTAGCTGTGATGCTGGAACATGTTGTAATGGTGAATGTTTGTGGCATTCCTCACAAGATTTTGTGTATTTGACACAATCCTTAACATGGTTGGCTAAAAATTCTTTTTTTGCATTAACACCTACTTTATCTTATGGATGTATTGATGAGCACAACACAATCTTTCATGAATTTCGGCCATAGCAATATAAGATTTTGTTTTACTTAAACATATGCATTTTTCACTTTTAAATTAATTAGAATATCCAATCTATGGATTAAAGTCAAATTCTCTACTTTATTATAAAAAAAGATTAATTTGACCTTTAACATCAAATATGTTGGGTGGTCTTAAGGTGAAATTAAAAATATTTTAATTCCTTTTCCATTACAATGTTTATTGAAATATATTTTCCATGATTTCAATTCCAATAATGCTTAGTTGGTGACAAGACTCGTATGATCGACTAGAAAATCAACCATAACTTGTCCTTTTATTGATTTTAATGAATCAAGTTAATGAAAATTCAATTAAGGCCAAAACCTATTTACCAACTCAATTATGCAAAATAGGCTTAGTTAGCATATATTTTAAGATATTGAAATGAGTTGAAAGTAGAACATCGAAAGGCTTTATATAATGAAGTTTGATACATGAGAAGTACAAACATAATCAAAGTTTTTACAAAAATGAGTATCTAACTTCTACATTTACAAGAAACCTACTGAAATAATAAATAGCCCTCTCGATTTATCTTTACCTTCTTGTACCAACATGCTACCAATAGTAAATTTTGAGGCGGCAATATACAACTTCAATGGTCTTCTTTTCTTTTGGGAGAACTAGTGGACTACTCAGGTAGGTTTTAATTTTTTTAATGCCTTTTAGTGTTCCTGCCCTTGTCAAAATCCATCTTCTCACTTCAATTGAGGCAAAGAAGGGAAGATGTGAGATTTTCTAGCTAAATTTGAAATGAATCTTAGAAGGTAATTAACCTTTCCCAGAAATGACTAGAACTATTTTTAAATTTGATGGTGGTTAAGTCTCTAACACGACCTTTATTTTATTATGGCTAATCTTGATTTGTTTATGTACAATAAAACTAAGGAATTCACATGTAGAAACACCAAAAACACATTTTAATGGATTTATCTTTAAATGGTTAGTCTGCATTTTTTAAAACGCTTATTGAAGATGATCTAAATGATTTAATCTATCATTAGATTGCATAATTATATCATCAATATATATTTGAATAGGTTTACCAATTCGATCATGAAAAATAGTATTCATAGCCCTTCGATAAATTGCCCCATCATTCTTTTAACCCAAAAGGAATTACCTTCCATTCATAAATCTCAATGGCCCCTGGACATCGAAAGCCTTCAACTATGAATATTTGGTTATAGCCAGAATATCCATATAAAAGACTCAATATATCATTACCTGTAGTGGAATCAATTAACATATTGACAAAGGGCATTAGATATTCATCTTTAGGTATAGGAAAATTCAAATCACAAAAATCTATACAAATTTGTAATTTTTCAATTTTCTTGATAATGGGGACAATATTCAAAATCCAATCAATGTGCTTGATAAGCTGAATAAATTTGGCCTTGAGTAGTCGCTCGATTTCCTACTTAATCTTGACATTGATGTCTGGAGAAAATTAACAAGGAGGCTATTTAACTGGTCTTTTACCAATTCTAATCAACAATCGATGATCAACTAAAGATCAACTAAGGCCTGGCATTCCATCATAATCCCAAGAAAAGCAATCTTTTTATTCTTTTAATAAGGTTATTAATTCTACTTTTATATTTTTATCAAGTCTTGAACTTATATAAGTTGGCTAGTGATGGCCATCTATACGTAAATCGACTTCTTCCAAGAGGTCTTGGGCTTACATATGTAACCCATCTTCTATCTTCTAATTTTATGAATACTAACAGAGAATAGTCAAAAACACAATCCAACTTATTATATTTTGAATTTCTTCATCTATTAATCGATCAATTGAAGTCCTACCTCAACAAAACCAACTTTTGTTGGTCATATCAAGGTCATTTTTTGTTGATCGAATTCTTTTTCATTATCTAAATTAGCCATTTTTCGATTGGCTAAACTTTGATGTAGCCAAGTTTTGGTTATGTAAGCCAAAATATTATTTATTACATTGACATAACTCATCTATATCAAAAACAATTTCTAGCTTCGAGTATTGGATAATCAATTTTGGTAACGAAGCTAAGTCTTGGTTTGACTGACATACAAATCGGTATGTTTCCTTTGAAACTATCAACATTATCAATAAGCTAGAGGCCAACTTGGCCCCAAATTTGCTCATAGGTCAGTTCATCAATTTTATTATTTTCAACTTTAAAACAACTTTGGTCACCATCCACATATTTCACTTTTCCATCAGAATTCCAAGAGCAAAGGGTTTGATGAATCGTGATGGTATGGCTAATATTGCATGTATCCATTTTCATCCAAGTAACAAATTGTATTTTTCTCTTGAAGCTATAACCATAAACATGGTCGACCTTACTTTGGTGATGACCAGTATTTTGACTACAAATATCCCTTAAGTTTGGGAAGCTCTTCCTGAGTAGTTGGTAAGGACCATGTCATGAGGAATAAGATCCTTTTGAGTTTTATTACACCTACTTAACATGAAATGTAACATTAGATTGATTTTCGCTCCCTTATTGACAAGTACGTTTTCTACTTCATCCAATACATATAACGGCTTGAGACAACCCACCATATATTGTTGAGGCTGATGAAATATAGCCTCTCTTTGTCATTGGTTGGTCGCATTTGAGATATAATAACATAGAGGATTATCGTCATCCTCATTCTCAATGTAATAGTCCTTCCAATCATTAACTTCATTATAATCTGCAAATTTTGTGAGTAACATTGAAACTACGCCACATATCTGGTGTATTTCGTTAAAGAATCTGAAGTCAAAATCTTTAGTTTTCATTTACTCATCCTCTTAAGTAGCTGAAACAATAGGCTTTTTCTTGGCCTTTTTTTTTATTATCATTAGGTATTATCGATTGAGACTTACTTGGGCTAACCAAATTTTGACTCCACAATACTTGGGCATATGTAGCCCTGAATTGTTTTTCAACTTCTCTTTGAGTTGTCTCATAAACCACTTTGTGATTTCTATGATCAAGCCTTAATTACATATGGGTCAATTGGGGGACAAAACCTCTCCTGGATGTATTTGGCGTGTTTCAATTAGAAAGATGGATAGAAACATCTGTCATGTTGACCATTTGCCACCTGTTGGTTCTAGATCTTGCAATTCTAATCCATTGATTAAAGGCATACCTAAGATGGAAAAAATGTCTTAACAGGTTAACCCTTTATTTCAAAAATGTTAGACTTAGTAAAGTGTTAAGGGCTTGAAGCAGTATGGGTCTTTATTTCATCAACCTTCTCTTTGGTCAGAAAATCAACCTTCTCAAGCTCTTGGATGTCCATGTCGATGGCCTTATTAATGTCATCAAAGGTTATGACATCAACCATGTTTATCTGACCTGGTTTAGCCATATTAGCCTCTGACTGGAGTAGGTATACCAATTTTCATTACTATCTAAATCGTAATCAACCTTCTTGAATAGCCTTCTGAATTAAATCTCTGAAAAGAACGCAACTATTACATGGTATGAAATTTATAGTATTTCTTCCTTATGTTGTTCTTCAAATGGAATCTTATGATCATCTTTCAATAAAATGTTGAAGATGATATAGGCTTTAAATATATCAAAATCATACTTCGTACGCCTTGTGTTATCTTTATCTTTTTCTAAATGAGAAATGAAGAATTTACATACATATAGAGGTCCTTTTTAAGTTCAACTATGTTAACATCAAACATGTCTTTTTCTTCCTCTTCATCAGAATCAGAAAACAAATCAGTTTCTATCATGGCTATTTTTTCCCACAAAAATTCTTATCGAATTTCTTAAATTTTAACTTCTACAAGTTTAACCATTCGATCTGTCTATTCTTTCTAGCTAATTATGACATGTCCCTAATTCGTGCATTGACTAGTTTCTTCTTTACTCAAAACTCTAAGCTTGGTGCTGCCATTTGAACTAATTCATGTTTAGGGATAACCGTAAAGCATCTAGACTTCATAAGCCAGAAATGACTCAAATAGTTATCAACAATTTCTCCTTCCATTCTTTTAATATTTATTAAATCCACGATACTAACTCTAGTTTCTCCTCAAATGAATTGTTCATGAAACTATCTTTCCAACTGATTTCATGAATTAATTGAATTTGGTGGTAAATTTGTAAACCAAGTAAAGGCTTCTTTATTTAAAGAACTTGGAAAATTTTTCATTTTTAATTGTTCATTATTGGATAAATTCTCACATTTGATCATGTATCTAGCAATATGTTCTACAATTGACTCGTCATTTTCTCCAGAAAATTTAGTAAACTTAGGAACCTTACATCCCCTTGGGATTTTGGTTTGGAGGACTGGATTAGGAAAGGCTTATGTAAAATATGGTCGATTAGTATAACCAACATTAAAATCATTTCTATTTAAAATTTCTCCATCAACATTAGTAATGTTATTATATCCTCCTATTGTATTTTATTTAATAATTTTCAACACCGTGTTTGCATTATGGTTTCAATTAACCATATGGAAAGAAAGGTGATTACCTCATTATCAAGTCGAACATTATGATTTTGAGCAACATTACCATCCTGATCTAAGTTATTTTTCTTGTGTGCATTATTTTCTTGATTTGTGTTACTAAGTGATGTTGTCAGCATCCTTATTTGATCAACATGGGATATGTGGCTTTTAAAATAAGGTTGAATATTAAAGTCATTTTTTTGTAAAATCATATTAACCATATCATAATTACATTCATCCATTTGTTGCCTAAAAGATTGTAAGGAATTATTGGTAATGCACATTGTAGGTATTTGATCCCTTGACAAACTTGGAAATTTGATGGTCCCTAACTTGACGATGTTGTCCTAGTGGTAGTAACATTAAGATTGGTTTAGGCTACAGGGATAAACCCAAGTGGCAAATATGGGAGATTTATAGGATTACCAGTTATCATCGGTTCTAGTTTTGACCAGACATGGTAGTTTATGCAACTACCACCGGGAAATTAGAGATAAGATTTGGGTTATGGTTGGCTACTGAAGGATTTGAAATAGGATTTGATCGCTCTATCTCAGTAACCATGTTGCCAATTTGAGGATTTTTTGAATCCGAGTTAGTAGGATTATTTTAGATCCTTCTTGATTTTGCACCAAAAAGAAGAGTTTTTATTTCTATTAGTCATAATTTTCTGTCCACTTCTTAAAAGCATGCACTATTTAGAAATTTATGAATTCAAGACACAATAATCCCATCGGGCATGCCAATTTTTTTTATGTAAAAAATCAATTTCTGATTCGATTAAGAGTCTTATACGTGCAAAATCAATTCTGGACTTTTTTTTGTCTTTACATGTTTATCAAAAAGCTATCAGGTGTTGGATCAATACCCTCGAATTATGGGTTTATGTTAAAGTAAAAAATATCAAATCTAAACTAGAAGTAGAACAATGAAAAGTAAATAAGTAAAATTACTCATACTTACAAAGATCTTTCTTGTTAACCTTTGGTTTGACTTATGTGATGCGAAGTTGGTTGTAAGTAATGATTAGACGAGAGTCAAATAATTTTAACAAGTACGTATATCACCATTTATAGGCTTTATTTACAATATAACTATTCCAATGATTTTTTTTCTATGCCAGACACATGTAATAAAAGACACCTAGAAAATATACAGACGAAATGTGTCTTCATACTCGTACAATTGACTTATGTACTAAGATAATTTATCCATGTTCTGACGAAATGTGTCATAACTATCCATGTTCTGACAAAAGTAAAATATAATGAACAACGTTAAGGTACATCAAACTTAATTATAGACTTTTTTATGTTTCTTCAAGTGTTATTGATTGACAACCTTCTTTCCTTCTTCAACTCATTGTTCTTTAGTTTCCAGAACAAAAACTTATCTTCTTCGATCTCAAACTTCAAATTATCTATATTGAAATCAAATCAAATTTTCTTAAACTAAGAATTTCATTTTAAATAAATATTTTAAATACTCTAGAATCCTTAAAAATCTTTAAAAAAACTATTTAAAAAACATCACAAACAATCTAATTAGCAAATAACAAAATAAGGAGTAAATAAAACTTTAAGCATATAACGTATACTAGTTCATTCTTACAATTTAAAAGTTATGTTCAATCTTTATTTAACATAACAAAAATTTCATTAAGAAATCAAATTTTTACAAATATTCTTATAAAAATCTTTCTAAACTCAAAATCTAAATTTCTTATAGACAAAGTTTTTCAAGTTTAAAACGAAAAAAGTTAAAGAAAACAACTACCAAAAGGTTGAATAAAGAATACAAAGAAGTCTTGTTGTAATTTAGCAAAAATTTCAAAGTATATATACAAATAATAAAATAACTAAGATATTTAAAAAAAATTATTTGATCAAAATTGATGTATAATTACTATTATTGTCTTATTCTTCAATGATTACTCTTTAGATAGAAAGGACAAACTATTCACGGGAAATAAACTTAGAATTTACAACTATCTTTTATTTTTTATTAAATGCATAGTTTTAATAGTAGACCATAGTTTTGCTTTTTAGAAATGTTTTCATTTTATGTTTGTTGTAATGCCGATCCTCTGAACATCGTATTCATAATAGGAATTTTTTTCTCTTTTTATATAAATCACACTTTTAAAAGTTATGAACAATCCTTTTTATATGTACTTGCTTTTGCACAGGATAAATGCTTTGTCCATTTGCTTTTGAATTTTACTTGCTTTCTTAAGAGAAAAAGGTTGCTGAAGTTGAGGTTGGCACACTTCAATCAGCAGATGTCTAAGACATTACAAGCGTGTTAAGTTTTGTATACTTTAAACATGTGTCTAAAATGTTCTTGTATGAGAAAACTTTGAAAACTTCATATAATATATGTTTAAGATGAACTTTAAACATGTTTCTTCAAGTGAATATTTTAGACATTTACTCAACAATCTTAATTTTGTTGGAAAAATTTTTACAAGTTGAATGAGTAAAGAGATACATACAAACTAAATTTATTATTAATTATTTATATCATTATTAAAATTTTTGAAATATAAAAATCTAAAAGTTTTCTAAATTACAATAAAAACCAATTAATTTTGATTAATTGATTTTTTTTAAAATGCCAAATAGTTTTAATAAAAGTAAAAATAAATAAATAAAATATCATTAGTGTACTTATTTATATAATTTTCAATACAATATTTTTAATAAAAAAATTATTTTTAAATTTCTTAAGTAATACTTTTTCCTCCATTTTTATTAAAGTTATTTCTATTTACTTACCTATTTAAATATTTAAAAAATAGTAATTAATTTTTTCATACATATCCTTAAAATAAATTAAAAAGTTAAAATTTAAATAAACAAAAATAAAAATAAACCAAAGTAAATAGTAACTTCTAAAAATCGATAATATTAATTATATTTTTTAACTATATGCATCGTTAGCAAGATTTTTTTTACATATTTCTTAACTATATGCTGAACGTGACAATTTTTGGAGACGTGGAGATGAATGATTGGAAGGGAATGCGGGTACAACTGTGTTAAGCGAGAACGAGCGCTTCTTAGTATTGTCTTATCAGGGCATCTGGGAAAGGAGGGTTAGCAGGTTACACACATCTGACTCGCAGAACCGAACCCACTGAGAAGCAAATCGAAAACCTCTACTGGTATGTCATGCAAAATCACTCCTTTCTGTTTTCCATCTGATATGCCTCTTTTTCTTTTGTTTCTTTTTTGGATGTCACATTTCTCTGCTCTATACTCACATCACAGGGAATAACTCTAAACTTGGAGGCTTTTTCTCTAGGAAATTGATTTTTCTTTTTCTAATTGGTTGATTGAATTTGTTGGCATTCCTCTTTTCGGCCTTGGTCAAACATAAAGTCTTGTCTTGATGAGAATATTTAAACAGAACTATTGCCCCGTTTCATTGTCTAGAACTTCAATAGGTGAAGGACAAAACAAACAATTGGGTTGTCCCTTAAATTTAAAATTTTTGGTTGCAACTAATGTGTTTGGTCAAATGCCTGAATGAACTTTGAGATTCCCTTTTACTAGGTTTCTTCTGATTGTTGATTTCTTATGATCTCTTTTGGTGGAGTGTGTGGCTTTGTTAACTTCGCCAGATGGTGTTATTTCTTTGATGGTGGTCATTTGTCTTGTTTAATGAGATTGCTGGGTATAGGAGTCTCTTTCCGTGGTTTTCTTCTTAAAATTAACACAAGAAATTTTGGTTTAGGCTCATCTTCTATTACTACAAATTTTTATCACAATTAACTTTGAATGCATCCATGATTACTTCTTATACTTTGGGTGCTGAGTTGGAGGCTATTCTGCTATGCTACGGGTATGATATGACACAAAAATATGGGAATTTTTTTTAAAAAAAATTGCGATACTGATATGACAGTATATATTATGTAAATTATTATTGTAATTATATTTTATTAATCTGTTTTTCTTGATTTCTTTTTCTATTCTCAATATTGCTGATATTTATATACCATCATTATGATACTATTGTGAGCCTTTAATCTCTTACAAAATACATTGAAGATGCAATAATTGAAACTAAATTTAGATAAAAAATTTATATTCAACTCATGATTCATTATCTATAGAAAGAAACATAGATAGAGGTTTGAAAGTAAGACAGCCATGTTCTGATGGGGCATCTATATTATGCACACATCAGTATCCAACATGTGTGCGTGAGATTGTTGGACACTATATGAGAAGATGCCAGATTATATATATATATATTGTATGACTTTTAAAATTTGGTTGTACAAAGGACTTTGCATTTTTGGCTGAGATTTTGAAGAAATGTGTCGTTCTGGTTATTCAGTGGTTTTCTGAGTTAGCTTTCAGGTAGGTGGGGTGATTCCCTGCAGAGTTTAAACTTCACCAGTTTCCTTCAAGCCTCTGTTGCATTGTTGCTAAAGTAAAAACTTTTTGTTTGAGGTCCTGGTCAAAATTGTATGCCACCGTTGTTCTTATGCTGACTACCCTAGGCTCTTAAGCAGTTAAGCTTGCTGCTATGTGCTCTAGAGGTCTTTTCTGATTTTCTCTGTTAGTCTATCAACAACTGCTATGAGTTTTAATTAAAAAATCATGCTTTTATCTTCATCAGACTGCTTCTGTTGGTCTTGTATGAAGTCTATGTCTATCAATATCAGGTTATGGAGTCAGTTTTCATCCTTAATCCTTTCAGTTCCCTTTACTTGTAGAGTATATCTTGCAAGTTCCATAAATCTCTTTTTCCAGATGATAAAAGGTTTAGGTATAATAAGGCTTTCTGCTTGTAGTAAGAACTTGGGAGGTTTGCATCTTTTCTTTGGTGATAATTTAGCCTAGGTTTGATTACAGTTGGCAGCTGTATGACATTATTAATTAATTCTTTCTAGAGTTATCAGCTGAATCAACATTCGATAAATTTTTTTCTGGCATTTCTGAGGTGGATTCATTTTGCAGAAATTTCCAAAACAAATAGTTGTTGATGATTTGTCAACATGAATAAGTTGTTAGACTTTGGGAGGAAAGCCCTCTTTTATGTCAGAGTGCTTTCTGGTTATGAAGAGCGAAGAATACGATCTTATAGGCTGCAGCTTGAGCAACGTGTACAACAGGTCTAACATATTCTCTTATGTGAACATTTATATTCTTCTGTTAGTTTCTGTTTTCTTTTAGTGTTTCAAAAGATAATGTTTTTCTTTTTCCTTGTTGCTAAGCTCCTATTCACATGGGAGAAATAAGAATTTAACCTTCTTTTTTCATGATGGCAAAGGCAGATGTGGGATTTCCCCTTTAATGAGCAACTGCTTGACCATGAAGTGTTTCTAATATTTAGTATCTTCTTATCCCCATTCTGATGTGTATGATGTTTTTACATACAAAGGCACAAGCGAGGAAGGCAGCCATAAACAAAGTACCTGAGCAGATTATTTTGTCTGAGGTTCGTCGTATGGTTGAAGAGATGCAAACTTTGAACAAGAAGTTGGAAGAAACAGTACGTTGTATACATATATTTCTTTTCTGGACTATTCATTGAGATTTTCAATTCTGTTCCTTCACTTATAAATATGAACTATGAAGGCACACAGTCTTCTAAACAAGAAGTTTTAATTTATCTTTTATTCCTCATGTTATATTGCCAGAGCACTTGGTGTGAAATGCATTTTTTCTTCTACTTTTGCTGATATTTAAAAGTAGATGATTCATATTCTGTCATTTAGTTTTTTTTTTTTTGGAACAGAAATATACGTATTCTGTCATAATTGTCTTATTTAAGATATTTGACTATTATATGATATGTGGTTTCTTTTCCTTAATGTAATCTGTGATTGTTTCATTTATGGCACCCAAATCTGTTGCATGACAACATGCAATTTTCATGCAGGAGGCAGCCATTGAAGAATATTTCAAGCCTCTTGACCAGGAAGCTGAGATTATAATGAAAATGCAACTACAAAGAGAAGAGAAAACGTCGGAGATGATGATGAAAGCACTGGAGGAACAAGCTTTGCTCCAAAAAGCAGAAGCAGAGAAAATTGCAAGCAAGCATCAAGTTGACAACTCTGAAACTAACCAGCAGGAATCTGAGATGTCAAAAATGGATCTAGAAGAGGAAGAGAAAACTCTGAAGGAGATGCTAAAAGCAATGCAGCAAAATGTTTTGCTTGAGAAAGCTGATGCAGAAAATACTGAAAGTGTGCACGCAACAGACAAGTCTCATATCAACCTGACCCCAGCGTCCGCTACCACTCCTAAATGAAGCTGAGGTTATGCAATTTTGAAACATCGATGATTTCTGATTTTGAGACTTTGAAATGCATTTCAGGTTGGCTGCTGAAATGTTAATCATCCTTGGTGAATTGAACTAACCAAGGCAGGACTATAGTATATTGTAGTTTATTTGTTTTACTTATTTTATTCAATAAAAATTTCATCTTTTGAGGTGTGGTAAAATTAGATATATTTCTTCGAGATGTATGATTAAATAATAAACCTTCCTTCAATTTTTTTAAGACTAAAGTAATGAATTGATTTATCATTTAGATTAAATAGCAGGCAAATGTTTATACCAGTGTAAGTCAAAATCAATCCTAAACCATTTATAATTTTATATAAAATGTGATTTTCATCAATTCAAAATTTGAATTATAAGAATGTGTTTCATAAATTGTGTCAATTATTGTAAAAATTAAATAAAAATAATTTATAAAGATATAATTAGAATATTCTTATTTTTAAATATATAATAACTCATCTTAATATATACCAGGAAAATGCTAAATAATTTAGATGAACATAAAACTTTATAAATATGATGAATATAATATGAACTTTCATCCAATGATGAACTTTGTAAAGCAACCATCCAATAAAAGTTATGTAAGAATGTTTTTGACTTGTATTAGTGTAAATCAATCCTTCCTCCGGATTGAAATATGTAATTTGTCTCTATAATTTTCTTGATTTTGATTTTGGTTCTTATAGTATAAAAATTTTGATAAGTCCCTACACTTCATTACCGAGGATGTGTTGATTTCTCCTTCTAACAGATGTGTTGATTTCTCCTGTTTAGTAGGGTTATATATGGTTAATGGTACTATTATCATAGTAAAAACGATCGTTTTATATGAATGGTAATATTATCCTAAAGTTGCTTAGGTGGTTTACTAGATCACATAAACATCTACTGCCACGGTACACTAGCTCTCTATCTTAGTTGCAACTGTAAACTAATGAACTTACTATATTTAAAGAGTAAAGATTACTTAGCACTATTTTTATTGGTTTGTATTTTATTTCTTTGAAGGTATATTGTTACTTGTAAAAAAAATAGTTATTTTTTCTTTAGTTTAGTTCAAAGATAGAAATAGAAATGAAAAAGGTTGTTGGCCTACTTAACTTATTTAAATCCTTTAACTTAATTCAGTTTATTTAATAAATAGAAAAACTCAATCTAACTTGATTCGATTCGTTTAATAAATAAATAAATTTAAATTTATTAAAAAGTTTTTTTTAGATAAATAAATTAAATTTATACTTAAAAAAAATTGTTTAGCTTATTTAAGTATCTATTTATTTTTATATATTATATATTTATATTTATTTTAATATATTATATTTTTATAATATTTATTTTAATATATTATATTTATATATTTACATAATTTGTTAAAAAAAATTAATTTCAAACCAAAAAAATTTTGAATAATTTTTTTTTATCTCAAAATACAACTCTCCTTATTAATTTTTTTCTTTCTCAACTTGAAGTTTATTTAGTTTTATCAATTCAATTATAAACCGAATAGATATCCTATGCATTCTTAAAATTAATAGATTTTACCATTTATCATATTTAAATATTCTATTATTCATTTTATTACTTACATAATGAATAATTCACTAATTTCAGCTACTAATTATTTCCTATATATTTTTATTTATAATTATTTATATTATATCATTTCTATTTTAAAGGATAGAATAATTTACAATAGATTGAAATTTTATCAAATATTTTAAAGATAATATTTTAAATAAGTATACGTGTTTAATTTAATTTATTTTAAAAATATTTATTTTTTTTATTAATATTATTGAAAAATTTAAAAATTTTCTTAAATTTAAGCTAAAATCAATTATGGGTTAACTTAAAATATTTGACTTAAAATTTTTTGATATTTTATTCAATAATATTGTTGATTATAATTAGATGTTTAAATAGAATGTAAGTAAATATTGGTCATGTGAGTTTGATGCTATATTTTTAGATAAAGTAAATTCATATATATATATATATATATATATATATATATATATATATATATATATATATATATATATATATATATATACTAATAAGAGGATAAAATATTTGAATGTAAACAATAATGTCAAGTCAATATCTACCTAAGTCGATGGTCAATTTACTCAAACAAATTGTTTATAATACTTATCTAAATTTTATGCAAAATGTACAATATTTAAAAGGAAGAATAATATTTACTATAAAAAATATTATTTACTAGCACTATAATATTGCATTAGTCCTTATTAGTATATATTTTTTTAACAAAAATTAAACTATTAATATAGAAAATATAAGTTTATACTAATAGTAAAATATTTTATACTAATCTTTTTTTATTAGTATAGAATATTAATATATATTATCAATATATTAAATATTAATATGTTATATTATTTGTTAGCATAGACAAAATCTGTACTAACAATTTAATTTTTACTAAATTAAATATATTCTAATAAAAGTTATCTTATCTTAATATTTGCTAATTTTTTTGTTGTTAATAAATAGAATTTCTTTCTGTAGTGATTCAATTATTCATAAATAACACTGACAATAAGATCTAATTATATTTTTTTATATAATTGAATTACTACAAAATAGTATAGAAAGTTAAATGAGACGAATAAATAATTGATAACATTAACCAAAATATTTCATGCACAATCATTGATATGTACGTAATATTATAAAAAATACTAAATTTTTTATTTTAATAAAAATTTACTGTTTGTATTTTTAAATAAAAAATATACATATTACACAATATTATTTCCAATAAATTATTTATGATAAAAATATAAATTAATAGTTTATTTTAACATATTTAAATAAATTTGTACACTACACGTATTATATTAATAAAAGTAAGCCAGACAGTATTTTTCATGTATGATATAATGTATTTAATTATATCATTTCATGTTTTTTAATAATTATATTAGTTATTCATCATCATGTTTTTTTTTAAAAAATAAAATAATATTTAAATGTCAAAAATCACAAACTAAACTAGAAAAAACACAACTTCTGTTACTAATACTAAATAAATAATTAACGAGTGAACTATCTCTTTAATCTCTGAACTTGTTACGAAAATTCAGTTTAGTTCCTAAAAGACGTAAATTAACCCGTTAGTCCCTGACTTTGTTAATCATGATTCATGTTAGTCCTTACCCCCAATTATCATTAACGACGTGCTGACCTGTAACGTTAAATGTCACGTAGGAAGCCCATGTGTCATAAAACGACAACGTTTGAATAAATATGACAGTTATAGATATTGTTTTAACATCAATTGGAGGGAAAATATTTTGTCTTGTTAGCCGTTGTCATTATATCTGTTTTATAGTGCACAGAACCATCATCTTCGTCATTTTCTCTGGTTTACAGCGCAAAGAAGCAACCAATTCCAGCAAATGAGATTTGATTATTTTCTGCAACAATGGACCATGTATTTTCCCTATTATTCAACCCTTATATATGTTTTACTGTATATATAAATAGTGGGTAAGTTGAGGTTAGGGTTTTTAGTGGAAAAGGACACTGTTTTGGACGTTTTTTTTTGAAAAAATTGTGGGGCACATTTGACCTTCTTCCAGTTTTGGGTTGAAATTTCATTTTGGGATGTGAGAAATGTGGGTATTCGCATGTGGTCCCTAATCTGTGGGTATGACAAAATGTTAATATTTAATGCATGTGGTCCCTAATCTGAATAGTATTTTAAAATAATGCATTTATTATATGTGGTCCCTCATTGTGAAGTGATTTTGTCTTACTTTATGCAGTATTTGACTTTGTTTATTCATCATGGTGGAAATTTTATTAATGATGGTGGAGTGGTGAAGTATAAATGGGGAAATGTTGAGATATGGGAGGATTGTGATGAGGACACATTGGATGTTTTTAGTTTTAAAAAGTTTGCTGCAAGTCTAGGATATCTAAATGTTAAAAATATATATTGGTTGAATCCGACTTTGAAATTTGGTGATGGTCTTCGCATTTTGGAACTTGATGTTGATTTGCTAGATATGGTACAGGTAGCCAAAAGAAATGGTAGAAAAATGGATATATATTTTGAACATTCAGTCAATGAAGCTGTAGATATGGAAGTATTGTTAAAAAATGCTGAGGAAGGTGAAGAAGGTCCTAAATTGGAAGGACAAGAACATGCTGAATTTGAAGTTGGAGAGGGTGGTAATGGGCATGATCCTGATTTTATACCAGTAGATGATGCCACTAATTTTCACTTTGATGTTGACTTGGAGTGTGGTGAAGGTAGAGAGGAAAAGGATGGAGAGGGTGATGGTGTTGAGGGTGGAGAGGGTGATGATGTTGAGGGTGGAGAGGGTGATGGTGATAAGGGTGGGTAGTCTGAAAGTGAGTGTGAAGAAGTTGATATGTTTGGTGGTGATGAGGCAGATGAGAAAGATGATGGTGGGGCTGGAAATGAGGTTCGTGATAGAGGTGTTGGTGTTATGAAAGAAAGAAAGACCTATATGACTAGGGGGCAAACAAAAAGGGCTACAGAATCTGTGGGTACAATTTCTACAAAGAAGGTAGTACGAAAGCCAAGACAAAAGTATAAAGCAGCACCAAAATTAAAACCAACACCAAGTCCAAAGCCAACAAAAGGAAAACAACAAAAAGTAAAAGGGACACCTAAAAAGAAAGTAGGAGGTCAAAGTAGTAAGAAAGTTGTTGATAAAGGTAAAGGTAAAGCTATAGTTGAAGAAGAGGAAACAAGTGATGAAGAAGAAATTAACTTTGTGCCACATGATACGTCTGATGAGAGTGAAAGTGGATGTTCATGGCAATCAGAAGAAATGAAGACTCCCCACAATAGTGATGATGAAGATGGAGAAAAGGAGACCTATCCACGATGGAATGAAGATTTAGTTTTTGGCCATATTAGATTAGAACTTGGAATGGAATTTACAACCATTGAATCATTTAAGAAAGTTGTAAAGGAGTACACAATTCAACTGGGTAGAGTGGTCTCCTGGGTAAAAAATGACAAAACAAGAGCAAGAGCAAAGTGTGATGAAAAAACCTGTTCATGGGAAATTTACTGCAGCTATAGTAATTCCTTCCACTGTTTTCAAATTAAAACATTTAAATCTGAACATACTTGTGGGAGAGTATTTAAAAATACACAAGCATCACAAAGTTGGGTCATTGGGAAATTGGTGAAAAAACTGAAAAAGGACAAGGATATGAAGGTAAGTCACATTATTGACTACTTCAAGCAAAAATTTGGAGTTCATCTTAATAGGACTAAAATATGGAGGTCTGTTAAGAAAGCCAAAAATATCTTGCAAGGGACTGAGGAGGAGCAGTATGCAAGATTATGGGATTATTGTGCAGAATTTTTAAAGTGGAACTCAGGTTCTACTGTGAAAATGGAAACAATCCCTCAGGTAGATGGTCCTCCAGTATTTCATAGATTTTATATGTCTTGCTGGATGCAAGAAAGGATTTAAAGATGGATGCAGGCCATTGATTGGCCTTGAAGGAGCTTTCCTCAAAGGTTATTATGGTGGGCAGTTGCTGTCTGTTGTTGGTTAGGATGCAAACAATCACATCTGGGTTATTGCCTATGCTGTGGTTGATGTTGAAAACAAGGAGAATTGGAGATGGTTCTTGGAACTATTACATGAAGACCTAGGGGACCATGTTCAGTATGGATGGAACTTCATTTCTAACATGCAGAAGGTACATAAGTTTGTATGCAAATGTTGCACGTAATATAGATTCTGTATATAAAGCCTGTGTAGTAACTGAAATATTAATAAGGATAACTGTGGAACATTTTTAATTACATAGGGACCAATGTGAAACAAACTATTCCATTGAAAAGGTTAATATGTGAGGTACTGATTTGATTTTACATTACAGGGTTTGAAACAAGCTTTACAAGAATTAATGCCTGGAGCCCCCCACAGATATTATGTCTGGCATGTGTGGAAAAATTTCTCCAAGCAATGGAAGGATAAGGAGCTGAGAATGTTACTGTGGGAATGTGCTAGATCAACTGAGCCTCACCAGTTCCATAGGAATATGAACTCATTGCAGATAACAAACCCAAAATCTCATGATTATTTGGATGAAAAGCCAAAAGAGTCTTGGACAAAAGCTTATTTCTCACCATGGCCAAAAGTGGACAACATATGCAATAATAATTGTGAAGTATTTAATGCCAAGATAGTTTCAGTCAGGGAGAAGTCAATCATAAGCATGCTGGAGGAAATAAAAATGTTAATCTTCAACAGCATAACAACAAATAAGCTGAAATTGGCTAGCCACATTAGCCACTTACCACCAATTCAGCAAAGTCGACTTGAAAAACTTAAAAAAGAATCAAATAAATGGACTGCTACATGGTCAGGTAATGTTTAGGATTCAATGGGTCTTTCATATTGTCTACTGTGTTTGCTGTTACATGGGCACATAAGGTTATTTATATCTAATGTGTTTGCTGTTACATGACTTACCTACAATGTAGGAGATGATGATGGACATAAGTTTGAAGTCCAATCCTGGCCAATAAAAGTAGTTGTAAATCTTGGTATCCAAAGTTACACATGTCGTTTTTAGGAACTAACAGGTTAGTGTCTAAACTTGTCACTAATTTTCAAGTGCATTGTGTTTAACTTTCATCCCTACTATGCTCCAGGTATGCCTTGCATGCACGCCATAGCAACTATTGTTTACAAGAATGAGAGACCTGAAGACCATTGTCATGCTTGGCTGACAATGGCCTCATACCAAGCCACCTATGCTAATCATATAGAGGCATTGCCAGGGCAAGACTTCTGGGATCACACAGACCAAATCCCACCTGTTCCTCCCAAAATCAAGAAGAAGGTTGGGAGGCCAAAAAAACAAAGAAGAAAAAAAATTAACAAAGAACCTGTTAACTTAACCAAACTTAAGAGGAAGATAAAAGATGTTAAATGCAGTGTTTGTGGTGATACCAACCATAACAAAAAAACCTGTGTGGTGGCAAAAAGGCAAAGGTTGGCACATTAAAGTGCTGGTTCTACTGGTGCATCAGATGTTGGGACTTCTGCTACTGCATCAGATGCTGGGGCTTCTGCTGGTGCATCAGATGCTGGTGCTTCTGCTGCTGGCCAAGGGGGTGATGTTGGTTCCTCTCATGCTACCTCTCATGTTGCCTCTGATGCTGCTGTCCAAGGGGATGAAGGTAGTGCCTCTGATGCCCAAGCTGGTTCTGCTGATGCTACTGCTATAGTGCAAGATGAAATAGTCTTCTCTGAATCACAACCCCCCTAGAGATGAACAATCACCTATGAAGCTACCAAGACCTAAATTACCTATTAAGAAGAATTATAGCAAACCAATCCCCTCAGGAAAAGAACAGTCATCTTCTGCAGCAGAGGTGAGACCAATTCATGCTGAAAAATCTGCCCAACACAGTCCACCACCAAGTGATCCAAATGCAGCAGTTGGTGATTCCACCAAACCATCAAAGTTTATGCCAACTCCAACTTTGACCAAGCCAAGTACTTAATACATATGTACATTTTTTTTGTGAGACCTATTTGGTCAAATTGGTGATCCTATGTAATGTATTTTGTTGACACTTGTAATGGTTGTTTTGGGGATTATATCACCTAACACTTGTTAATTCAGATTATCACCTTTTATGTATGCAATTCAGGTTTTCATTTACAATGTTTGAGGTTTCAAAATAGTCCTCACCTTCTCTGCACAATATGCTCTTTGTTGTAACTTACCAAAATAGGTTATGACTCCCACAAGGTCACAAGCTGTTTTTTGCTAATTTCAATCAGCTTCTTGCTGTTTTTTGCACAATAAACTCTTTTTTGCTAATAGGTGAGTGTTTATTAGAAAGGAACAAAAAAGGAAAAACAGAAATTTGTACATATGCTTATGTCAAATGTCATATTTGAATCTTATATTAGCTTCTGTAACAATGAGCAGAGTGGTAATTGTCTACATGTGCTTATAGTGTCAACTGTCAAGTAATTTTCTCAGCTTTAACCTTGTTGCAGCAAAGGATCCTAATTGAAAAAGGTTGTCATAGGAACATATTTTGTTTCTTAGTTTCAAATCTTCATTTACAATTACTCATACTTGTTTTTGGTAATTATTCACTAACTGTAATACATTATTTGAGGTTTTAAAATAGTCCTCACCTTCTATGCAGAATAAAGGTTTCAAATCTTAACTTATTCAAGCATGGTTTCCCAAACAATGTGCAGAATAACTTGAATGACATAAAAAAAAAATTGTACTCCAAACAGTCCTCAAATTCATAAATCTCCACTTCAATACATAATACATTAGTATTCCAACACAAAAGGATAACACTAAAATTACATAAACTAAGCTGCTACTTTAGTTATTAAAACTAAAACCCAAACAAAATGCAAGCACAACTATTATAAACCCCAACCCCAAATATACTATTACATGTAATCTCCTAACTTCCATATCTAACTCATCAATCTTCTTTGATATTTTCTTCCATTCTTCATGATTACATTCACCACCATTCATTACTGATGTAACTTCATGCCCCTCCCCTGTAGTATGATTGTACCACATGAAAAACTCACATCTTTCTTCCACCTATATACACCATGAACAATGTTAAAACATCGCTAAAAAATTACACCAACACAAAACTTAAAGTATATTAAATCATATTACCTTCAGTTTTGGACATCCATAGAAAAACTTTCCAGGATTCCTTGCAGAGGTTGAAACCCGTATAACAGCTTTGTATTTGCATAAACATCTCACCTGCTTATTTCTTGAGTCTCCAGTGCGTATAGACATTCTTGATTTTCCTCCAACAATGTTGGGTCTCACTTTAGTTTTCCCAATTGTCCCAATTTTTCAATTACAAAATTAGGGTTTTAGATTAGGAATTTTTTTAAAATTATGAACATTTTAAATGATGAAGATGACGACAACATGTACAAGATACCATTCAGGTCTGTAAACAAGTTCAACGTCGTCGTTTTATGACACATGGGCTTCCTACGTGGCATTTAACGTTACAGATCAGCATGTCGTTAACGATAATTGGAGACAAGAACTAACGTGAATCACAGTTAACAAAGTCAGGGACTAACAGGTTAATTTACGTCTTTCACGGACTAAACTGAACTTTCATAACAAGTTCAAGAACTAAAAATGTAGTTTACTCAATAATTAACTAATCATGGAAAGAAATTATAAAAATAATATATTTGGTAAATTAAGATTATGCAACAAATATTTACTATACATTCGAACTAATCTATCCCATAATTTTGTTTCGGGAAAAACTAACGATATCTCTGACAAAAGTTGAAAACTATTATTTTAAGATGTAATGATAGTGAAAATAAATTTTATTTTTAATAAAAAAAAAATTTATACTTCAACATGTAGAAATTAGTAAAATAAGTTCTTGTTTTTTAATAATTTTTTTTTTCTTTTTACTATACATAATCAGACATTGAAATATGTTAGCATGATGAAGGCACTATTTTTTTAAAAAACAAAAATACTTTCTTACACTATCAAAACGGGTTGCCATAATATATTATGGGTCTGTATATTTAAAAATTAACTAAAATTTATGTTGATAAAATTAATTTTAAACTATTAAATATAATTAAGATATATTTAATTTAATTTTCATTACAAAAGTTATAATTAAACAAACATACAAGGTCTGTTTGTTTCCTGGTCTGCCCAATGGAGTTACAAAGCTGGCTTGAAATGAATAGTTGAAAGTTGACAAATGTTAGTTACTAAGCATGTTTAATTTTCAGTTAAGCATAGTGGGAATTAATTTTTGGATAAATAGAAATAAATTATTTTTATCCAACGTGCATACAAAATTATGTATCACTCATTTTTAATTATTAATTCTTTAATTTTACAACAATTAATTTTACTTAACTTTAAATCAAACGATAAAGATATCATTTTTTTCTTTTGCTTTTTTCAAAATCTGTTCTCATGTGTAGACAAGAAGAAACATAAGAGGAATTGATTTTAAAGATTAGCCAAGTGGACGTTACCAAAGGACTGCAAACATGTTTCCTAAGTCTGCCAACTTTATATAATTTACCATAACGTAAATGGGCTTATAATTCTTCTAATTTTCAGCCCATTTTTACACGAGTGCTGATATTGGCAAGTACAAATTGCTTTTTCCATTTCAATATTTGATAAAAAATATTATACATTACAAATTTAATTAAATGTTATATAAATTCTCTTCCTTTCTTTTGCTTTTTTTTTTTTTGACAATCAACAGTAAGTATTGCTATTGAGAAAGATATATCTGTATGTGATGACAAATAATTTAATTTGATATGTATAATGTGTAACTATATATCAATTCTCACTTTGACAAGATTCAAGGAATCTGAGCTGAATGCTATAGGCTTCCTTTAGCTCTGCTAATACCTCTGCAATTGATGGCCTCTGTGATGCATCCCTTTCCACTGACTTCACAGCAATGAAAGATGCCTTCCTCATGCTCAAGGGATCAAAAGTTCCTCTTATGTCTTCATCCACAATCTCAAATGCACTTGCTTGCAAGTAAGGTTTGGCCTGCAATTTGGAAGTTATGAAAAGGGGAAAAATGTAAACACTTTAGTATTCTATATTTTAGATAAATTTGGAAAAAATTGTGAAAAAGAGGAAACTGAATTGAGTGACTTTTAGGTAGAAAGAATTCTTAACATTGAATGAATTTTCATAATTAATTTTAAATTTAATGATCAAAATTCATCATATTTTTTTTAAAATATTTTGAATACATGATGATATTTTGATTATTAAATTTAAAATTAATGATCAAAAATCATAGAATATAATGAATTTTTCTGTTATTAAATTATCAAATTTAAATTAAAAAGGAGACAATAATAAAAAAAACATATACAGATCAAAATTTTAAAACAAATATATAAGAAAAGAAAAAAATGCTTGTAAAAGTCTTAATGGGTGAAGGAAGGGACCATATATAAAAATGTAATTAACTCTTAGTTGAAAGGGAAAAAAGAAATATAGGAAAATTCATAATTGTTATCTTGATTAATCGGAGATGTATTTAGTAAAAATATTAAATGATGTTGAATAAAAAGAGTAAATATTAACCTTATGATCAAGATTAAAATTATTAATATCTCATGTGATAAATTAAAAATTTATATAATTTTTTAAAAATTTATTTTAATTTTTATTATTTATGATAAGATTTAATTATTAATAGTTAGCCTCTTTACTTTTTTCACTTATTTAGAAAAGCTAAAAAATTGTCAATAACTTTGGAAGATAAAATTAACTAATAAATTATTACTAAGAATGGAGTTATTTTAATCATATTTCATTTATTCAAATTTTGAGTCACAAACTTGCAGCCTCTTTACTCCAGTGATCTGGCTCAGCATGGTTTTAATATAAAGGAAAGAAAGAAAAGATGCATAAAAATTCTAACTTATTCCACGGACTATAGTATAGCAAACAAGTGACAAACACCAAAAATTTTATTTTGACGAAGATAAAGAATGCATGTAGATGAATTCTATTATGACCATTGAAACTACGTTTTCCATTTAACATGTGTGCCTTCATGTTGGATTAGTCTGCAATGACTTGGTGCAAGAGCAATGAATAGAGCTAAAGAGGATATAGGTTACATGGATGTTAATTCCATTCTTCAATAAAAAAATTTAGGAGCGATTTAGTTTGGAAAAATATTTTATTTTATTTTGTTTTTTTTTTAGTTTTTATATTAAAAATAAAAAAATAAAAAAATGTTTTTACTGTCATTTATAAAATTTGAAAACTAAAAATAAAATAAAAACAGAATAATATTTTTAATATAAAAATAAAAATATAAACATTTTCATAAACTAAACAACCTTTTAAATTTTGATATTGTGGAAAATTAACCTATGTATTGTCCGCCTTTCAAGCCCAAAATCTTTTTTAGTATGGAGAAATGTTAGAGAAGCAAAAATTGTGCATATATTTTCACCTAACTGTTTATAAGCTTTTGGGTTGAGTTGATTTGAAAATTTAACAAAAACCATTGTTGCTACTACTTTGTACAAACAATGAAGGAATGCTAAATTACCCATAACACCAAATTGAATGAGTCAGGAGTTCCTGAGTGTGTCAATGGCTCTCTTCCGCAAATGAGTTCCAAAAGAACAACTCCAAAACTATACACATCACTTTTCTCTGTCAACTGCTGAGTGGAATAATACCTGTACATAAAAGTTTGTTGACATATATAAATATAATGTATTTATAAGATAAAAAAGTACTAATTTATTTTTATTTAATTTTGATATACTATTAATATAAAAAACTTTTATACTATCAGTAAATTAATAATTATCTTAAAAATAAACTTTAAATTAATTATTATAGAAATTAATAATTTTTAAAAATATATTTATGATTAGATAATATATAATGTAAAAAAATTATACTGTAAATATAAATATCTTAAATATTATTTTTCAAAATATGTCATTTTTTGTCAAGTCCCTGTGAATAATTTATTCTTACGTTCTTAAATATAATAAAAAATTTGTGCTTTTAGTTCTCAGTAAACTATAAATAAGATTTAAATAGGATTAAATTCAAGATATGTGATATTTTCAGATATTAAAATTATATTAAAGGACTTACTCTGGATCAAGGTAACCAGCAGTGCCCTTGACAACAGTGGTGACATGAGTTGCATCTGGCTGTGTTATTTGCTTAGAGAGACCTAAGTCACAGACCTTGGCATTCATATCCATATCCATAAGGATGTTACTGCACTTCACATCACGGTGTATGATTCGTGGTTCACTCCCATTGTGTAAATAATCCAACCCTTTCCACCAGAGAAAAATAAATTGAGAGATAATTGACATGATGTATTAGACTGTAATATATATATATATATATATATATATATATAATATTCTGTAATTTTCACTAATAATATTACTTTTTTTGGTTTTTTTAGATGGTTACAAAATGCACTTAATTGACTTGAATAAAAAGGAGAAGCACATCTTTATTTCAGTTTGAAAAAATTGTTAACAAACATATACTAATATATATTCATTTATATTAAACCGTTAAATCTATTTTTATTTTTTATTTTTTATTTAAAAAATATCATTCTTTATATAAGAGATATAAATAAATGGATAATATTATTTTTATATAAAAAAAATCATTACTGTTTCAGGTACTGATATTGTATGCATAAGTTATGTTTAATTATCTATAATTTTATTAAAATCTTATTTTAGTTCTTAAGTTTAAAAATATCACATTTTTTAACAAATATTAATTTTTATAAAAATTTTGTAATAATTTTAGTTTCTGTAATCTTTTAAAAGTAACTCATTTTATTCCCCTTATTAAATATTTGGTTCACTATCGATAACTAACTCAACATCATCATATGAATAATAATTATTGTTCAAATGTTTTATTTTATTCTTGTAATCATCTCAAAACTTAAACATACTTTATCCATAGAATATCGAAGTCAAATTTAAACATATTTACAGAAATAAAAAAAAAAAGGTGATGATTAGAATGTACACTTTAATATGTTGAATTACTGTTAGTCAGCACATAACTAATAGTAGGGATCAAATTCATTCAATTTTAAAGGATTAAGGACCCAGATAAAATAAAATATATTCTAAGAATTAAAATTAAAATTAAATTTTAAAATATTTATGTGAAACAAAAATTTATTAAATCCTTTCAATATTTAACGTTCACGAAAAAAAATATTAAAAATATGATCTTTGGTTTACATAAATGTTTTCTATTTTATTTTCTATTTTTATTCTCATTTTTAAAAATACCATCTTATTTTATTTTGTTTTCTATTTTTAAATTTTAGTAAAAAAAAAGTAACAAAAAAAAAATTATTTTCTGTTTTTATTTCTATTTTTAATGTTTTATATATTCAAAATTAAAAAATAAAAAAAATAACAATAATATATTATTTTTATAAATAAAAGTAAAAACAAAATATTTTTCAAATCAAATATCACCTTTTTCAAAATAAGACTAAATATGAAGTTTAAAAAAATAACCCCCTCAGGGTTATTATTTAAAGGAGAAAGAGAGAGATAACTTTACTTTTGATCTGGTCTAATCATATCATTATTCAAGAACTTAATATTGTACCTTTTGCAGCATCAACAGCAATTTTCAACCTCCTAACCCAGCTTAAGGAAGTTTTCTTACTGTTTGTACCTAACAGAAAAAGAGAATTAAGAAATGCAGCATTAACCAGAGAACTCATATGATGATTGCATTGTTATATCTATGTACTAAACATAAATTTGTGTTCAAGGATATATTTAGTACCATAGAGGTAATCAGCCAGGGATCCACCAGGCAAGTACTCATAAACTAATATTTGATGCTTTCTTTCATGACAAAATCCTTCCAAAGACACAAGATTTTGATGCCGGATTTTTGACAAAAGATTAACCTAAGCACAATAGTATTATCAAAGAAAGAATTAGGCAGTAATGGAAAAAAAGAAAATAGCTTTTGTAATATAATCATTTTTTTCAGATACATAAACTTTAAGACACATTTTTTGAATGGTTCGTGATCATGTATTGAAAGGATCGATCTTATTCCATTATAAAAAATGTAAACAATTTCAATATTACTGAGTTATTTTGTTTATAAATTATGGCTATGGCCTGAAAATATATTCTAAGCTGCCAATAGAGGCCAATATGGGTAAAGCAGTTTTAATATGGGAAACAATCCCATAATCTTTATTGTATGAAAACTATATCCATGGTGGTCAAGTATGTATATAACTTGAAGAAGACAAAAATTAATTAATTAAAAAAATGGCTAAATTAAAAATTTCATCTCTAGTTAGATATTATTTTGCATTTTAATTCCTATGTAGACAAAAAGAAAATTAATCTTTACATAAAAAATATTTATAAATTCATTCTTGTCATTCTTAAAGTTATAAGATGTTAGATTTGATTTCTTTACTTGATATAAGTTTTCATTTTAGTTCCTAAATGAAAAAAAAAAAAAAAAAGTAACCAACACAGTTACATCTTTGGTAAGTGGAGAGGTTGGTCTTTGGTGGTTGATCAAGTGGTTAAGAACTGGAAATACAAGAAGAGTAGGAAGGTTCAAATCCTAGCAAAATACTCTCTATCCCCTCTTCCATCCCAAACCAAAAAAAATGGTGTAAACTGATTTATAAACATTTTTTCATATTGAAACCAAAATGTAGAGTTTTTACATGTAAAGGGCTAAAACAAAATTGATGCCAAATGTAGGAATCAAAATTTTAATTTAACCTTTAAAAATCACACTTGAGTTGGTGTTTGCGACCTGGCTCTAAAGAGTCCTCGGAGACAGGGGTCTAGCCCCTGGGAAATGACCCTTTCTCTCAATTTTCATCATGCACATTTTTGGTTTTACTCAGTTTAGATATACTAATGAAGCATGTAATACTGTATGTAAGGGGGAATTCAGTTAATGAACCTCATTGATAAAAGAATCAGCACCCAGTTGAGATTTGTCAAACCGAACTTTAACAGCTACAGATTTTCCATCTGGAAGTTTTCCAAGATAAACTGATCCAAAACTGCCCCTTCCTATAACTTCTTTAAAGTTTCTTGTAGCTGCTTTGATTTCTTTGTAGGAAAAGACTTTTGCAGAACCCCAGTTCCTCATATCTATTTCTGCTCCTATAAGACACAAGGATACCAATGTAACACATGATAAGAGAAATGAATAAAATATGTAGCACATTACATTCACACCATCTGAAATTTAATAAAATTTTATTTGATACTTCTTTTTCTATCCTATACAAATCTTCCTTAGTTTATATAACAGCATAATATCGTACTCTTTTTTTTATTATACAAACCTCTCTTCATTTTTTATACAGTTATATGAATAAAGAGAATCATTTAATGATGTTAAAAACAGGAAGGATATCAGATAAAATTTTGTCAAATCTGCGAGGATGTGGATGGCGATACCTTAAAATATATGTAGTCAAAGAATATACATACTTGTTATGTGGGACACATCATATTGCTGCTTAGTCTTGTATATCAACAATAATGAAAGACACATCAAGAGAAAGGCTAGTGTGGCTCCTCCAACCATGCCTAATATGATGGCTAGATGGTTATGTACACTGTGCTTGTTCTTAGGAACTATAGTAACTTGTGGTGCCTCAATTGGAGGATTGGATGATGCATCATCATCACATGAGGTTGTGGAAAAGGTAAGGCACAAATTGCCAGATGTCCTGCAACAAGAACAAGGAATTAATTAAAATATATGTTTTTTTAAGGATACCAATGATTTAATTCTATACCTGATCTCTAATGTTTCTTTGTTCAAAGACTGTGGAAGTGGACCTTCTAGTCTGTTGTTTTCCAGATTCCTGCAGGTTGGAAAACAATTGTAATATGTCCACTGACAAGGATAGAATAGAAACAGAAAAGAGCATACAAAAAGAATAAATAAAAGATGGATTCTCATTATTTTTTTAGCTACTTTTCTGTTGCTTACTTACAATAAGTGCAGGTCTTCTAACTCTCCCAAGCTATCAGGAACTGCTCCCATTAGACTATTGTTCTGCAAGTCTCTTCACATAGAAGGGAGAAAAAGTAAATGAAAGGGAAAGAAAAGGGAAATGTAAGATTAATATTACTTTTGTTAGACAGTTATATAAATTCAAAGACTAAAGATAGATAAAGGTTCAAGTGTTATTTTGTAAAAATTCAAACTTCAAATTTCTACTAGAGCCATAAACTTCATGAATTCCAAAAGCATGTGGTAAATGTAACTCACAATATTTGAAGGCTAATCATGTTCTCCAGATCTACACCAAAGGATGTTAGTTCATTGAAACTCAAGTTCCTGAAAATTTCAGCAGTTATTGGCACACTGTGCACAAAATCAATTATCAAGTTCATGTTCTTGGGAGGCATTACAGTTTCTCAAGATGTTGCAAGCTATCCAAATTCTGTATTTTACCAGCAAGCGATGTGTTATGCAAATCCCTGATAAATAATAATGCCAAAGATTGATGTAAGAAATTGAATACGAGAAAAACACACAATGAATGTTTAAAAAGCCTAAATTTGGAGAAATAATTGCTTCTTTATATATATATATATATATATATATATATATATTAAAGTTGTATGAGGAAGTTGTGAAAAAAAATTCTCCAAAATAAGCTGAATCAAACACCCACATGGATGATATCCAATCAATCAAAAGAAACTTACAATGATTTAAGGTCTAACAAGTCACCGAATGTAGGACTAATTGATCTCAAATTTATGTCTGAAAGATCCCTGAAAAGGGTCACTTCCATTAGATGTCCAATGAAATAAAAACTACTATAATGAGAAAAGCCAACAAAGGGGGCAAAAAAAAGGATATTGAGAGTTTACACACAATGATGTAACAAGGCTTCCTTCACAATCAATTTTATCCCAAGGAGATGGAAGGCATGGATCATCTTGCCATCCAAGATCTAATCCAGTGGATTGCTGGATAACCTGTAGTGCTGAAACTGGTGTTCAAATTGATCAAAAGAATTAGTATATGAAACAAACTAGTTATTAGTGGAAAATGAGAATGAAATGAATGCTAAGGCAAGGTGAAGACTAAAGCAACCTGTGGTTGAGGAGGCATCAGATGGAATATCAACCATCTTATAAACCTCAAATGCATTGATCTGAGGGTAAAAGCTTATACTCTTCAGTGTTATATTCAAGATTCTGATCCCCTTTCGCGTTACATATAAAGCACTGGTTTCTGAACTGTTTATTGTGTAGTTTGATTTTACTAGTTCTCCATTTATGATAACATCAAATGAGGGGAACACAGGAAGAATTCCAGCAAAGTAGAGGATGATGTAATAGTCCCCTAATGTGTCAAGAGGGAGGTTATATGTTAGCATATTTGTTCTAGCCAAAACTCTCCCAGTTTGAAGAACAGCTGCTGGTGGTTCTTCCACAAGACTAGACTGATTGAAGCTAAGTTGAATCTTTAAGCCACTTGCAACATGAAAGGGTGTGAAACTTCTATCAGAATCCCATATTCTATCAAAAGGATCCAAGGGATACCTGTATTTTATATAGTAAAGTTTCACAATCTTAGTTAATCACATCAAAATATCAAGGGTTAAATATATTTTTACTCGTTATAATTTTACGGCTTTTTTATTACAGTCTTTCCAAACCTTTTTTTTATTGGTCCCTATATTTGTGCAATTTGAGTGTATTGGTCCCTCTTAATGACTATGGTGACAAAAATAATTGACACATGATAGCCCCTTCCTTAGTTATGTCATCATTTAGTAGTCATTAGATACCAAAAATACTTCCTTTAGAAATATCAGAGACAAAATGTATAAAAAAGGTTTAAAGAACTAAATTAAAAAATTTGTAAAAGTCTAAGAACCAAAAACATATTTAAGGCAAATGTCAATATGAAAGAAGGATGCTATGGTTTCTTACCTTATAGAATCATTGGTGTGTCCACAATCAATTCTATAACTCTTCCTTAGCAACTTATCAGAAAAATCTGCCATGCCATGTGTGTAGGCTCCTTGAGGAAGTGGTCTGATTTCAATGGAAGAAATTAGAGGTGAACCACCATGTGGAAAAGCATTTAAACAGAATGGAAGTGTATCCTTATTCACAGTCCATAGAAACTCTTCACTCCATGGATCATCTTCGGCAAGATTTATGGTAGCAGCAATAGCTGTTCCAATAGAGACAGAAAACTTGGGAGGCTTTCCAAGTCCATCATAGTTCTTGTACACAAATTTTGCTCTAACAAGAACCAAAGTTGTGGCATTGTTCACTGGTATTCTGTAACATTTCCGCCTTCTGGAATTTGGGAAGAATCGAGCTGAGATGTTCAATGAGGAGGAACCATCACTATAAGTGATTGTGGTAGTCTTGCCTGTGGTTGTGTAGGTGGTGTCTGGGACCCATGAAATGTTAGATGAATCCCTGAAACTGGTTCTTCCACCACAAGAAAGACTCAAGAAACCTGTTCCATGAAATTCTATGAGAAACATATAGAAACCTTACTGTAAGAAATTTGGTCATGTCTTTGGTATTCAAATAATGGAATCATCAATCATAGTGTAAAACATAAGTACAAAAGTTCTCACTAATTGCAGAAAAAATGCAAAGAAACAGTAACCTTTTTCCCACCGGCGTTGCATTTAGATAAATGCTGCCACAACTAAATCATGCTTCATCACTTTCATTTCTTAAACATGTTTGAAACCAAACCAAAGAAATTTTTTCATGTCTTTGATGTTCAAAATTTATGGGAATGGAATCATTGACCATAGTGTAAAAAAGAATAAAGTTCATCTTAATTGCTGAACAAATGCAAGAAAACAGTAACCTTTTAGTACGAGCATTACATTTAGACAAAATTTAGCAGCTAATGTCCTAATTTAAATACTGTCACAAAGCTAAAATCATTTTCATCACTTTCACTTCTTGAACATGTATGAAACCAAATGAAGAGTATTGTTTATCAAAAGAAGAAAAGAAAAGCTTCAAAAGATTACATGTTGTGAATGATCTCAAAAGACCAACCAAAAATCAAACATGCCAAGGAAATAGGAGACTGAAATTTTTTAGTTAATTTTGCATAATAAAAAAGCAAGGCTCCAAAGATGGTACTATTTTATAGTAAGTACAGACATACCATCCTGTTGGCAGAAAGTGACAAGCCAGAAACTACTAAACAGAAAGAAGCCAACCCTTGCATCCTCCATGTCTATGAAGTCATGAAAACTGATGCTTGCTTTCTCTGAACTATAGAGAATAAGAAAATCATACAATACATAAATAGTGTCAAAATTGTGCAATGAATTGATTCATAATCATTATCATAATCACCTCTAGATGTAAAGAAGAATGATGAAAATAAATTGTGAGAGGCAGGACAAAGCTTGAAGGAAAGGAAAAGAAATGGAAATTCAAAATGGATCTTTGTTTGGTAGAACAAATTATTGATGATAGAAAAATATGTTGAAGTATAAAGAAAGGAGAAAGAAAAGGAGAAAATATGAGTGAGTGTGCAGAGGATGTTATGATTAAAAGTTGCTGAGTCATTGGTGGTTACCGTTATACTTATTTTGTTTCCTCAATGTTAGCACTAACTACTAATTCCAAGCAGGTTTAGTGGAGATTTGATTCCCTTTTGGAAAATGCTGAAAAAGAAAGGCTTTTTCGCAATCCATGTCTATTTTGAATTGTGTTGAAAGGGTTTGTTATTTTTGTACTTGTGAAGATACGTGTTGTCTGGGATCAAATGAAGTGTTATACTGTCAATGCAGTAAATAACAAGCTATGGTGTCTTCAAAAATTATCATAACAGTGTGCTTTATTTTCACTTGTAGGGAAGGTTTGAATTTTTTTTTTTTGAAAATCAAAAAGCACCTTTTCACAATTTTTTAAGGATAAAATATATTTTTAATCTTTATAAATGAAATTTTATCAAAATTTGGTTCTTTGAAGAATTTTTTTATAATTTTATTAGTTCTTGTAAACTTTAATTTTTTTCAAAACAAATCCATCACTATCAAGTAGTGGTATAGGAGGTGTGTAAATAGTTATATCACATCTTTACTAATACGAGGTGCGGGGAGAAATTATTTTAAAAAGTTGTAAAATTTAAAAATAATTAAAATCAACAAAAAAAATTAAGATTCAAAATCAAATGATGAAAAAAATAATAAGGACTAAAATTACACGATTTAAATATATTTTTATTTTTTATAAATATATAATTTTCAATATTTTTTAAAATATTAATTTTGACTCATTAAATTTTAAAAAATTTAATTATTTTTATCACCTTACAAATATAATTATAAATATTATTTTAATGACTATTTTAAGATAACATATGATCTGATATATATATATATATATATATATATATATATATATCACATCATTAATAAAGAATGATAAAAAATTATTTTTAAAAATTATAATTTATAAAAATTAAAAAATAAATTTAGTCATATTTACAAAAATTAAAAACATATTATACACAAAGTATATTTAAACATTTATAATTTAAATTACTTAATATTTAATAACAACTTGACTTTTACTTTTTTTGCTTTGATTTTAAACCATCCCTTCACTCAGCTGTTCAAAAGCAACTTGCAAATTGTGTCAAATCAATGACTTAAGTGATCCTGGGATGTTGTATAACCGGACAAAGGCACAACAATTGCTGCAATGTTGCCATACATTTTGACTTGATAAGCTTACATTTTGATGTGTATTTTGTGATTGTCAAAGAAGAAATTATTACTTGAGACAAGGTGATATTTCCTTTGAATTGCGTTCACTGCATGTAAATTCTCCAAAGTCAATGCTTAGAATGCAAGTTTTGACTAATATGTATTTCATTTAATGATAATAACTCATGCATAGGATGCTTAAGACATGGGCATCCAATCCATTCAATTAATCATAATTCATACTTCTTTTTTTGGCTTTGCTTTCAACTTTCCGCAAAGATATCGAGCGTGTCAATTTATCACCAAGTAATGTAACTTCTCAACAAAGCCACAATCAATGTCTCCGCTCTTCAGATAATAAAATTGATGAATTATTTTTATAAAAATAATTATCTTTATTTATATAATTTAGTTAAAAATACCTTTTTCAAGTGAAGTTGTACTTGTATTTGACCAGCTCATCTAACACCTCTATTATTTTAAACATTGGATTTTGTCTACACTCATTTTTGTAAAAAAAATTAAAAGTCTTAACTCGGGTTAAATTACAGCAAAATTTTAACCAACATAAAATTACCAGTAAATTTAAACACCAAGTCCAAACATTGATATCATGGTTCAACCACATGGTTTGCCAAAGCTTTTAAGAACAAAGATTTAACTAGCAAGATCAATGTTGTATATGACTTATATGTAATGGTTTTTCAAGAATTAATCATATAGCATGCATTTGTGGTAGCTAATCAAAGAACTTGTAACAACCCACTTGCTATAGTTTGTCTATTATATATATATATATATATATATATACACACACACACATGTGTGTGTTGTTCCCTTGGCGCGTCAAATGCACCAAAACATTTGAAAACGGCACCGTAGACTCATGTCATAAGTAAAAGTGGAAATAAGAATCATATTTGTCATTTGTGTAGCTGCCATGAGGATGGTGTGAGAGAAAGGGGCGGTTCTATGTACATCAACGTGTTCATTTGTGAACCAAACTTTTTGGCCCCATTCCCATGTTTCATCGTCAATGCTTTGGGATGAGATGGTTCCATCTAAGATATAAACACTTGGCCCCATGTTGCACACGTTATTTGTACTACACATGTTCACTTTTTTCCTTTCTTCAAAAAAAAAAAAATTGACAAAGAACAAGAACTACCCTTCAGAGCAAAAGTTTGAGATATGTCTCTTCCAAGACCCTCTGAGGGTAAAGCCCCTTCTCAAATGAAAGAAGGATTAGCAACAGCTTCAGCAGCTTCATCCTCTTCTTCATGGAATAGGATAAACAATTTTCCTCCTTTGACTCTACCCAACAAAACAAGCAAACTTGGTATGTATTGTAGAATAGAACATAACACTCATCAATTCCTTATAACTGCATCTTCTTATTCTTATATACTACCGCTTTGCCTCTTTCTTTCATTTTTATTAAAAGGGTTAGGGCATTTGGTTTGAGAAATTTTTTTTCCTTATTTTTAATTATAAAATAGTATTTATATAGAAAAAATAACAAAAAATTATTCTCGCTGCACAAATCATTGAAAATAGAAAATAAAATGATGACACTATAATATTTTGTAATTAAAAATAAAATCAGAAGATGAAATAAAAAAAAATTCTCAAATCGAATGGTTTGGTTTGTATTTAATATTTAAAAAAAAGTAAAGAAATGATTGGATTATTAGAATGTTAGAGAATTTTTTACATTTCATTGATTGATCTAACTTTGTAATAGTTTTTGTGTAGTGAAGAGAATGTTTTATGCACATTAAGCATGGTGAACTAATTAGTGAGCTGTGTTTACTAATTCAGAAGACAGTGATGAAGATATGTTCACAGTTCCAGATGTGGAAGCCACACCGATTAGTGTTCATTCTACAGTGACTCTTCCAAATAGTAACCTTAATCAGAGTAATGTGATTGATCCTCAATTTCAAACTGGCTTTCCTGGAAAGCGCCGCAGGGGAAGAAACCCTGCGGATAAGGAGCATAGACGCCTCAAGAGGTATATATATATAGAGTTATTTGTATATTTTAGGTACCTTATTCCAATGTGTTCAAAATTTGGTGGCTGAAAGGTGTGACACTTCTTTGATTAGTATGTGTGCTTGTTCAAAGTACTGTGTGAAAGTTGTTAAGATGGATCTTGTTTGTAGATTTGAGTAGGTTATATCTGAAATATTTGACAGCCACAATAAAAAAATTGGGGTTATATTCACTAATGAGTGTGATAAAGAAGAAACTCTTATTATTATAGTGTAATAGACCATGCCATTCCAAATACAAATATTCAATATACCCTTAAAAAAAGAATTACATTCATGCCATGTTAATGAATCAATATATCATATCAACATGTGTAAATATGAATAGAAAATATTAAACTTTGTATTTGGATGGAAAATTTTAAAATTTTATTGATTTTTAAGAAAAAAATAAATAATTATTAAAAAAAAGTATGAATAATAATTTAAAAAAACTAACATAATAGAAAATTTTAGAAATCCTTTCTAAATAGGTATCATTTACAATTTTTCCTATGTAATATAAAAATTACTCAAATAAAATCTATAGTAACATTTAAATTCTTTTTCATATCATTTAAATACATAAAATCTAATAATTTTAAATTATTATAAATTCTTTTATCAAGTGATTTTAATCTTGATTTTGAAATTTATGTTATATAAAAAAATAATGAAATTTCTCCATTACCATCTGAGTATAGTCTATAATTATTCATCTCATATTTAGAAAAGGAAGATATTATGAAAAATAAAAAAAAAATATTTTATAACAAGAATAATGAAGTAAATGTGAAAGCTACATTAAGAATTCAAAATAAAAACATTACATAAAAAGTAACACTTTAAAATTATCAATATATAAAATGTTAAATTTTTATAAAATATTTTTAATTCCTTGACAAAATGTTTTTAACACTCGCTGGTGGAGCCATATAATAAAACATGGTCAATCAATTTAGGAATCGCTGAATATTTTTTTGTTTGTTATATATATACCTAATAATACATACATGTATTGTTGTGTGAACGCGCTTATATGCTTATGCCACCACACTTTTTTTAACCTAGACTCATCTTTCATGTGAGAAAATTTTTCATGTATATAAAATCATCATAAACCATAAAATCAACTTTTGATGTTACAAAACAGATTGTTGAGGAACAGGGTCTCTGCTCAACAAGCCCGCGAAAGAAAGAAGGTTTATGTAAATGATTTGGAATCAAGAGCAAAAGAGTTGCATGAGAAAAATGCTATCTTAGAAGAGCGTATCTCAACTTTGATCAATGAGAACACTATGCTGCGGAAGGTAACACATATCTTAAGCCTAATTAACATTTTTTCTTATTAATTCAATTTTAATATATTGTTATGATCTTTTTCTAAAATTGCATCTTTATTTGATATATTATTAATTTAAAAAATTATACAGTTAACTATTAAACATTAAATTTAATTGAAATGCATTGATAATGTAAACAAATTTTATACTATATCATTCAATTATAAATTGTTAAATTATTAGAATTATTGATTTTTGTAATAATTACTTTAGAATTATATCTTGATAATATAAAAAAAATTTACATTGATAATGTATTAAAGTTAAACTTTTAAATATAACTTCTAAAATAATTATTATAAAAATTAATGATTTTTAATTATATGATAATTTGCTATTAAATAATAGTAATAAAAAATTATATTATAAATAATTTTAATTAAAATTTTTAATTATTACATTTTAATATGCAAGGGAGTGTAGTGTTTGTCAGAAGATTGTGGTACATGTATTGAACGTAATTTACTTGCAGGTTCTTATGAACGCAAGGCCAAAGGTTGATGATAGCATTGAAATAAAGCAGGACCAGTTAAGTAAAAGCTAACAAGCAAAGCTAGAGGGTGAAGAATCAAAGTAAGGCTTTCAAGAGATGCATTTATGATTTCTCTTAGACACTAGCCAGAAATGTAAATTCATATGACTACCTTCTTTTGTTACTTGTTATTACAGTTTCCCTCAAGATCGTACATAGGTTTGAACTACATTTATTATTAATGGTAGAAAATTTAATTTAATTTAATTTAATTTAGTCCTTATTCAGGATTAGGTGTCTCCTCACCCGTTTGAAGTTTCACTGTGTTGGAATTAATGGTAGGAATAAGTTAGATGTGTTCACATCTGATTTGTTTTAAAACTTTTGGGCCATTAGAGATATCTTTCACATGTTATAGTTTTTTTTTTATTCAGATCTACGAATTAACTTAAAATTTTATAACATGAAAATATTAATATATAAATTTAAAGTTTCTATATGTATAAATGATAAAAAAATTATAAATCTAAATAAAAGTTTACAATATAATTTTTTTAAATATATTATATAAATTTAATACATTAAAATAAATATAATATATCAAAAAATTATATAATTGTAATAAATTTGTATATATAACCAGATGTTTAAATAGGTGTAACTAATTTTTTTCTGAACTTAAGTTGATTTTATATATTTAAAAAATTCAAAAAATTTAAGTTAATCTATTTTAATACAGGTTAAATTTTAACATAAATCAAACTACAGATCTTTTGGATGGTATGATTCATTCTTATTTCTAGCTAGAAGTAATCTATCATGGAGAGTAGCAATTATCTCTAATCATGAAATATTTTCTTTCTACGCAAATGGTTAATTTATTTTAAAAAAGTAAAATAATAAAAAAGTAAAAATATAATGGAAAGAAAAAGAAAGTTAAAAATATATAAAATGAGTTAAAAAATAAATACATAAAAATTGTTATAGATTTTAGTTTCTTTGAATATTTTTAAAAAATAAGAAAGAGATTAGATGACATTTAAACATGTAATCTAGCTAGTTTATTTATATTAATTAAAATGGAAGTGGTAAGGTTAACGTGTGTCAAGTGTGTCATCAATACAATTTTTGCCCGTCAACATTTTGTTCCACGTATCACGTTTTGGTTCCCCTCGTAATTCATTCATTTTCTTTTTAACTTATTTATTCACAATTGTACAGTGACCAAACAAACGAGTGTCTACAACTTAAATTTTCATAAATGACTTAAATAAATACCAACAGTAACTGTCAACTACGGGTCTTTTTGTTATCCTCACCTTTTATATTAACTTCTTTCTTTTTTGATAAGATCGATTGTATTCCTTCTTCTTCCATGAATAATTTTAACCACACAATCGTTTAATAAAAAAATGTTATAAAAATCTCTTCATTCTAAATCTATATTATTTAGTAATGGAAGAGAAATTTTGCATTGTAAGTTGAGTTATTAATGAAATAATAATTAATATTTTATAAAAATTATTATTTATTATTATTAACAATTATTACTATTATTACATGGAAAGCCAAGACACGGGAATTCATTTAAAGCTGACACTATCACTTCAAACATTAATATCAAACAATGCAAAAGGTAAAACAACATTTTCCTATGAATTAAATTTATACTATATAGAGGCAACCTTAATTAATTAATTTTATATCATAATAAAATATTTTTTCAACGAAGATCTCCTCTAATATTTTGTACACTGCAAAGGATTTGAACGCACAGTTACCTATATTTGATTAAATGGAACGAGAGAGCGAGTTCTTTTTTTGTTTGAACTGAGTTTACATGTTGCTGGAGCGGAAGTAGAGGACTCCGATCACCTGTTATTGGAAAAGATAAAATCACATGCTGCAACCGATAAGAGTTATCAGATCTTAATCGAACCATTTAAATTCAAAATTGATGATGAGAAAGTTACAATTTGAGTTTAGATTGAGCCATCCGATCTCAATAGACGATTCTCATTGGTGACTGCAGGTGACTTTACCCTTGTCCGATTACAGAAAATGTCCATATGTATAACGAGTTGCAAGATCAAAATTGTTGATGTGAAGACAGAGGATTATATTTAAGAAGGAGATTTATTTATGTAAATAATAAGACACGCGTACAAATAATTGTTACATGCGAAACTTTATTTTATTGAAAATATGATTAGATATATTAGAAATTACTGTGGAAGTATATTAATGATATTTTCTTATAAAAAAAATTACTTCAGATTTTTTTAAATAATAGTATTTGTTAAAATTTATCTTTAAAAATAAATATGAAATTACTTTTACATAATAATTTTTAATAAAAATGTTATATTTCTATTTTCATAATTAATGCCTATGTGCATTGTTGGAAAGTCAAATTTTTAAAGTTGTGCTAGCAGTTACAATATTAACGAAAGAATATTTATGCAATAAATTACGTTTAAATGTTCTACATATTATCTAAGCAAGATTCTATTTTCAACGTTCTACATACTATTTAAGCAAGATTCTATTTTCTATATTCTCATAACATATTTGTTCTATATTCTCATAACATATTTGAAAAAGGGTAAAAAATTGACATAAAAGAAAGTATAGATCTCTGTCAGAATTTTTGAATCAAAATAAACTACTTTTATTTAGTTTAATGGTCAAAAAATTAGGATAGATTGTATAAAATTTTAAATTTAAATTTCATTATTTTTATACTTAAAAAATTTAATTTTTTTTTTCAATTTTAAAAAAAAAATTGAATTGTCATCAATAAATTTATTCTTTCTCTTTCTTTTACTTAAACATTTTTTAATTTAAAATTTTCTTTTCAATTATAAAATTTATTCAACTTTTTAAAAAAATTTGAATTATTGTCAATAAAATTATTTTCTCTCTCTTTCTTTATATATATATATATATATATATATATATATATATATATATATATATATATATATCAAAGTTTAGTAATATTAAACATTAAATTTTAATATTTACATTAACTTAATTTTTTTTTTACAAAATATAACATTATCATCAATTTAATAGTTAATTTTAAATTTTTTATTAAATATATATGCTTAAAAAAATTTGTATAAAATAAAAATAATAGATACTTTATTATAAAATTTTATTTTAATTTTAAATATATTATTTTAATATATATAAATATTAATATTTGAATAATATATTTATAAATATATAAATTATTTAAAATTTAATTTAGATGATGATAAAAAAATTATAACATGATTGATGAATGTTATATTTTATAAAAGAAAAGTTAAGTTAATATAAATATTAAAATTTAACATCTCATATCATCAACAAAACTTAATTCTTATTTTTCTTCTTTGTTTCTTTTTATATATATATATATATATATATATATATATATATATATTCTTATATCATAAGTGTATTTTTTTTTTCTTGCATTGGAATTCAACATTACTACCAAAAGACGGTACTTAAAAGATGTTTCTTTAGCTTAGCAACATTACCTTCTCATTTCATAACGTTTTATAAATATTTATATGATTACATTTCTTTAATATTTGGGGCATATTTTTTATTTATTACTATAAAATTATATGCCAATTTTTTTTATTCTTCTTCGTTAAATGTTACAAATTTATAAATTTTTATACTTAGAATCTATTTTTTATCATTGTAAAAACACAAAATATGATAGTTTATCATATTCTAGTTTATTATCATTTGACCTAACAAAATAAAATAGTTTGTTTTGTTAAGTTATTACTAGTTCAAAGTTCTATTTGCAGGTATTAGATTATAAATCATCATGGTAAGATAACATTTTCTTGTTTTAATTTCTTACCTCATATATTTAATATTTTATAAAATTTTATTTATAAAATATGTAACAACCTCTTAAATATATATATAGATTTCTACACAATTGAGTTATAGGCAATCTAGGTTGGTGTTACTAAGATAGAAATATAGGATTTATCTAAGTTCATTTCCTTAACTTTTCTTTTATCATTGATATTCTTACCTCGTAGTCATTGCTCACGGTCGCAGTGTATGAAAACCATGATCCAATCTCGACATCAACAGTCACCTTAATGTCAAACACAGTAGTACAATCCACAATGCAGATCCATTATGTAATCCATAGTCACATACAAAGAAGATAAAATAGAAGGTGAGACATTTCATTCAAGTAAAATTTGACTAGGAGTAGTGATACATTATAATTTAACATACTAAATATAAAAGTTCCTTAGACAATCACAAGGAATTATCACAAAATCAATCTTAGCATACATCTTATACATAAGGTTATTCCATCATCTTCTTTACTAGTCAAATACATCCACAAACCTTGTATCCAACCACTGTCTTACTCTCTTATATACTGACCTGATTCCAAGTATAAACAAACAACATATAAGTTCTTTGATGTTTACAAAGAATTATCATAAAAAAAACTATTGTATGCAATGTATGATTATGTTTACTCTATCATCCTCTTGAAATTTTTTTATAATGATAGACTCAGGATTAAATGGAAGTCTACTACATCCTATACCACAATAATCCTCATTAATCTGGAGTTAGTCATCCCTATAAGATATAGATGTAGATAGGTTGTCCAAAATACTATTACCACTTATCAAAACAATAGAGGGCTATTAGAATCCAATTTTAACAATAACAGTATGGTCACGGCAACGTTCATCATAATAATGTTCATCATCATACTCGTCATTATTTCACAAACTATAAAATTGATCAACTGATAATGATAGTTTTAAGAGTCTCGTTAAAGTGACTAAGTCCAACTAGAACAGTCTCACCTACATGAAGAAATCTCAAATCATTGGAGAAGTTTAAACTTAGCTCACATAACCTTTAGAATCGAAAATTTTCATTTCTCATGGGTGCAAATGCATGTGAGCCCAAAATATTATCATCACTTATCAAAACAATAGGAGGTATTGGAATCCAATTTTTATAATAATAGTATGCTCGCGGAAACACTCATCATCATATTCATCATCATTTCACAAACTACGAAGTTGGCTCACCAATAATGATAGTCTTAAGAGTCTTGTTGAGATGGTTAAGTCCAACCAGAGTTGTCTTAACTAGATAGAGCAACCTTAGACCATTAGAAAGGCTCAAAACTAGCTCATATACCCGCTAGGCTCAAAATTCTTATTTTTTATAAACTATGATCTATTTCCATGTGAGCGGACCCTTAAATTTCCTAGCTGTCCCACTTAAAAGTTCTTATAAACAATCTTCCCACATTGAAGATTTACAAAACAATCTTTTTATGCACATGATGCATGATTGGAAATATGTTTCATAATTTCATTCATTACTCTTAATTGAAGGCCTCACCTTCTTCTAAAAATCTAGGATCTTATTATCCTCTTTCACCTATTCATCATTCTCGACTAAAGGTCTTACCTTCTTCTCAAAATCTAGGACTTCATTGTCCTCTCTCACCTATTATGTCAACTTAACTCAATGACATTTTGGAATTTGGATATATATATATATATATATATATATATATATTCTCATACATCAAATGAGGTTTTCTAACCTCCATTCACAAATCTATCTCATTTAACAACATATTACTAACGCATTACACTTTGAGTCCATTCAATAGAAGTTTATAAGTAAGTTGTACGCATTTGCTTGATATCTTACATAGTTGTATTAGTGCAACATCATATAACCGTATTGGATCCAATGTGTAATCGTATTTTTCATACTTTGCATGTCTGTGTTGATCTTTGGTGAGCTTATGTTGATCTCTGACATGCTTGTATTATCATTTGTTTCGCTCATCTTAGTTTTTATCATTTAGCAAGGTCTCACTTAAAATGTGTATGACCATGCTTATTCATTTAGAAAAGCCAAGCTCATTTATTGAGTAGGACCTCACTCGTTCTTTTAGCAAGACCTTACTCATTAATTGAGTAAGGCCATGTTCTCTGGTCTTACTCATTCTTTTAATCTTTCTTGCATATTTTATTTTTAGCACGATCATGCTATATTTTAGCATAATTATACTAAATTCAAAATTAAGATAGTTTTGCTTTGTCAACTCAAAATCCAAAAATTCATATATTTTTATTTTGGCATGTTTATGCTAACTTTGAGTACAACCAAGCTAAATTTTAAATTAAAAAATTTGTAAAAATTTGATCTTGGCATGACTAATTTAACTATGAGTATAACTGTAATAAATTTTTAACTTATAAATTTACATCAATTTGTTTTTCATACAATCGTACTAATTTTGTACTTGTATTAAATTATTAAATTCAAAAGTTTATACAATTTCACTTTAGCATAACCTACTAACTATAAACACAGTGATATTCTTATAATATAGAGACAAAATAACATATTTACAGATATCTAAATACTTCGTTAACTAATAAAATTAATATAAAGCATAAAATTATATTTAAAATTTAATTTTAAATATAATTATACATTTATTATAATTATTTAAAAATCAAATAAATATCAATCTAAAATTAAAAAAATCTATAATTATTTTCAATTCTATTTGAATCTTTTCATGAAATTAAAGAATAATAAATGTAGATAGTATTGGTTGAACTTTCTCAATTTAGTTTCATACTCCAAAATTGTTCCAGCTCTCTACATACAATATGGTTAAAAATTAAAATTTGAAAATGTAAGGAGATAGAAGGAAGATTGTTCTGGGAGAACCAAAATAGAATCCAATGTTACTAACATTTTCTTAAAGGGAAAAATAAGATTTTTACATGGATAAAGAAGAATGTTGGCAGCGTCATGCATTTGCTGGACATTAGCCACATTTGGTGGCATTTGATGGAGGTATAATTCCATGCTCAAAGCAACATGGAACACCAGGGCAATGCTTTGTGAATTCGAAATGTTCTTCATGTCTACTTTTTTTTTTTAATAATTACAAAAATATAATTTTAATATTTTTTATAAAAAATATTATACATAAATTATTTTTTTACAAATTTTTTTATTAAATAATATTTTTATCTTTTACAAAATTATTTTAAAATTTATATAATTTATTTTTGTTTCAAAATTTTTTTTGAAAATATTTTCAAATTTTAAGATAATTATTATCATTATAATATCAATTTTCAATATTATTGTATAAAAAAAATAATTTTAATATTCTTTTAGATTTTTTAATATTTATGTCTATTTTTTTTAAAATAAAAAGTTAAATTTTAAAAATATTAATTTTAATAAAAAATTAACATTTTCATATAATTTATATCTCATCATCATTTTATTCATTTTAAATATTGGATATAATTACATCATATTTATTATTTATTTTGTTGTACATCAAATATAAAATAGGATAAAAATATATTTTACTCTTATTGTATTATATTTTCATCCAGTTCTTAAAGTATTTACTCCTATCTTACTTTTGTCATATGCTGATACTAAATAAGTTCTTAAAGTATTTACAACTATGAGACTTTCCATCTTTGAATTCTAAAATTCATTTTCTAACCTTAAAGGATCTTAGTTCTTCGAATTGTAATATTCACTCTTTAAAAGTTACTTTAAACACTTTTAAGAGGCTGAGGAAGTAGAGGATCCCTCAAGTGAGATTTAAGGTGAAATACACTCCTATAGAGAAATTGAGAGATAAGGAGATAAGGTATCCACTAAGGTGCATTCACAACAAATGATAGATTCCTTTCTTATGGAGAGAAAAGTAGAAGATGAGACATTTCTGTAAGTCTGAGAAATGGTGAGGTATTCATTTGATAGTGATATTTAGACTTTAAGTGGGAGGGGTGACACGATTTTATAAAAGTATTTCAAACAAATTTAAAGTTTGAAGATCGGTAAAAAAAAAAAAATCACAAGTATTAAGTTTTGAGACCGAATATATGTTATAAGCGATTAATAGATAAAAGTTCAATTATGTAGTTTAATTCTTTCATATATTATATAATAATTGTATTTATTATTGACGTTGCAAACTAATCAAGTAAAGTACTTGAATATCTAGTTTGACTTAAAAAAACAAGATACATATATTAACATAGATTGACTCCTTAAAAAATAATGAAATTTAAGTTTAATTTATTTGATTTGTTTGTACTTTTTTAAAATTTTGTCAAAACTTTTGTTAAGATATTTTAAAATTTACTTAATATTTAAGAAACAATTTCAAATTAGATAATAAAATAAAAATAATTAATTATATGTATGGAGAAGAGGTATATAAATATTGAAGTTAGGTAGTAATAATTTTGTACATAATATTATAGTTTACTAAATATATTTTTTTATGTAAAATACTTTTATATTTATCTACTTATTCATATCTTTTTATGTTTTTTCGTTCATTTACATACGTATTCGATTTACATATATATATATATATAATTCTATTTTAATCTATTTAAAATAAAATTATTTAATTATATGATACAAATTTCTAGTACAATTTAAATTAATTTAAAAATAATATAAAAAATAAACTAATTTAATATAATTATTTATTAATTTTATTAAAATATCATTTGTGTTAATTATGAGTCTTTTATTTTATTTTTAATTTTTAAATTAAATTTTAAAAAAATTTATTTTGTTAAAATAATTTTAATTTTTTAATATATTTTTAAAATAATTTTAATTCAACTCTTAATTGTTATTTTAATTTTAAAAATTTTTATTTTTAAATTTAAATTTATCTCTTTAAATTCATCATCATCATTATTTTTATCATAATTGTTACGATTAATTTCTTCATCCTAACATCATTTTTATCATAATCATTATAATAATAAATAATTACAGTTTTATTATTTTTGTTTTTATAATAATATTTATTTTATTTTTAATTGTTATTAATTTTAATTAATTTAAAAAATAATTTGATTTGTTTATTTTTAAATTAATAATTTTTAAATTTATTTTTAATAGATTCATATTGAAGAGGTAGATAACAACTTTTTAATGACTAAAATTTAAAATTTAAAAATTAAAATTAAAACTAATTTAATTTTAAAAAAATTAAAAAAAAAACTAAAAATCATTCCAAACAAAACTAATTATTAAAGCAATAGCTTAGCACATATACGAACAATCGTATTTATCCCACTGATTATAAACTGCATTCGAAATGCATAACTCATTAATTTTGTTATTATTTTCTGAATTAATTAGTACAAATTTCACAATTACTAACGTCCTATGAGTGTAGATAATAAAAATGATTAGCCCCCCATTTGCACAATACTCATCTTCCACATTTGATAAAATATCTTTTAACGATCAATTAACAGTTTAGAATCGATTACAAAATTAATTATGTTTTAAAGATACAGTAACCACATCTACATCTAGTAAAATATCCTTTAATGATCGATTAACAAAAAACAAAATCATTAATCAAATACCATACATATGTATAATAGACACAAGGCACACGTTCTAAATTCACATTTAAATTGTTGAGGAAGTTACTGTATTATCGGTATTCCCGAAAGAACTTAACCAGTATTTAAGGATTATTTACTACTCTCCCATAATCTATTTTGCGTATTCATATCGCCGCTTAGTACGAGGCTACAACATTTGGTCAAAAAGGTTGTATAGCGTTTCAGAGCAGCAGTACCAAATAAGTTGGCAACCATACAAAACTATAGTCGGCCGAGGCTCCAAACATTTCATTTAATTAATTCCATAATTTGACCAAAACTAATTTGATTCGACAAAATTTTGGCACTCAGTTATATTCAGGGAAATTAAAATAATATACCACGTATTCCATCAAATATTAATCACCATTAAATCATTGATAATTAGGACTGTCTAAATTTCATAATACGAATTATCATTCATTTGTAGTCTAGGTATTGGCAATTGATGCCATCCCGCGGGAAAACGAGCATACTCACTAATGGAGTTCAAGCAAGATCACAGCTATCAAATTTAGATTAAGATACACCCTTTTTTCACTACTTAATCTTGCTTGCAGACGCAACCATGGAAACAAGAGCTCCCTTGGATGTGGGTAAAAGCATCGTGCTTTGTTAGCGTGGCAATGTTCCTCACAACTTAGACAACGTTTATCATTACAAGAAATACTTGCATACAAATAGAAACTTACACTTTACTACAATTCTAATTACGGCTGAACATTTTTTTAAAAAAATCCAACTTAGACTATGATGTAACAGGATGTAAACAACTTGTAGTATGTAGGAGGAACTTTTCCCAAACAAATAAGAGTAACTATGAATTAACTTTTTTGAAAGGCAATGGAAATTATCTGGGCGATATAAAAATTCTACAAAACACATAAATAAAAAGAAGCTTCCAAGATTATCAGATCTATGATCCAATGACAAATACAACCTCCAGCAAAATTGAAAGGGAGTTCAATTGGTATAAGTCACATAAAAAAATTTAAAAACACTAACAAAGACTATCACTCAGTACTTAACTGGAGCAAGGATATCAAGTTGGGAACCAAGTTTCTCATCCGCTACCTTTTCAGCTTTCACTCTCAATTTGCTGAGCTGCTTCTTTCTCTCGTAAACTAATTGTGCCTTCTCCTTTCTCTTCTTCTCCAGCTCCTATAAGCCAACAAAGCAATTACTTATCAGCAAATACAAGTGCTTTTTACTTCCTACACAATTCATAGTACAAAAACAAATTTTCCAACAGTCTTACTTTGATTTCCACTATCAAATTTATAAAATTGAATGAAATTTAAGTACACAAATGAAAATAGGTTTTACTTGTTTAGTAAAACAAATTACACCCATGAATGTACATTCATACAAGGCAGTCATTAGACTAATATTCAAGAATAGCTCAAGAACATCATTACATCCATATCCACAATTGTCTAAAACAGCATCAAATGCATAATTCATCAAAATTGTTTTGACTTTTACAATAACCCAAATAATTGACTCTCCTATGTGAGAATTACCATGATTAACAAGGTAATCATGGTTGCAATGATTAACATTTTGTTATTATTTGTTGAATTGATTTGTATTGGTTCTGGAATTATAAATGTACTATCTAGATAGATGAATTATTCTGTATAAAACAGGTTGACTCGATCATAAAAGATAAATGGCATATAACCAAAAAACATTCGGTCTTTCCAATCAATAGTAGAAGCATGAGAACAGGTGGCAGAAGCGTAGAAAGTGAGAACTTACCCTAATGATATCATAATAGTTCCATCCAACCTCAGATGACAACCTACCCAACAGACAGAATTTGTGTCCTTTCTGAAGCCTCAACACCCTGATTTCATCAATTAGTTCAATATCCATAAGGGAAAACAGATAAAATGATGACTTGTAGAATATTACCATGAAAAGCAAGCTCAGAAATACAGAACTTACTTCAGAGCATCAGGGACAACCATCCGCTTCGTCTTGTCATAAGGAGGAGGGATTCCCTCATAAACCTTCAAGCGAGCAAGAGCAGCCTCCCCACGCTTGGTCTTGTGTGGTATCATTCTGTAAAAGCAGATATTTCAGAACCTACCAACAAGCATAACCAATTCTTTTGCACATTTAAGGAACAGATCTTTCCATCTTAAACATTTACATTAATCCACAGGAATAGTTCACCAACTACAGACCTCCTAACAGAATGTTCTCACAAGATGATGTATTGTTGCACTCAGCATAAAACAGATAGTGTCTGCACTACTTTCCCAAAAGACCCCAGCATATCAATTCAGTTGTTTCATCAAAATTCACAAGAAATCACAAAATAACATCAAACAAATTATAAACATAACTGATCTTGTCTTTTCATCTTAAGATTTACAGTAATCCACAGGAAAAGTTCACCAGCCGTAAAGCTCGAGACAGAAACATACTCAAAATATACATTCATCCATACGGTTATTAAAAAATATAACACAAAATAAAATCGAACAAATTATAAACACAACTTCCATTTCATGCTCCAAAAAGGCCAAAACACTTAACTAACAACAAAATACTAAAATCCATCTCCCATCCGGACGACCAGAGTGAGCACGATACAACATTAAAATAACCAAGTAATTGACCATTCTCCACAACCATCATTCCTTCTAAAGCACAACACATTTTACTAACCAATCGCTTTCCAGCCTCAACCGTATCACGTCGTTGATCCCCAAAATCATATTAATAAGTTGCATTAAAACGATACAATGTCCCATCATCAAAAATTAAACAAAACATACAAAAACGCAATATAATTAAAATAACAAAAAAAATAAGTAAACCCTAAGTCTGACATTTTAAAATCTCTCTCCATATTCCACTTAATGTGAAAAGTCGTTAACCTAAAACAACGAACCTATTCAATTTCGAACCCTAAAAAATCGATCAATTAAAATTTACCAACAAAAACATTAAAATCTGAAAATGAGAGAGCAGTGCATTGAAAGAAAAAGGAACTAACCCACGAACGGTACGCCAGAAGATCTTGGAAGGAGCGCGAAAGTGAATGGGGCCGTGAGAGGGTTTGGTGTTCATGCGTTTGCGGAGGAACCTCATATACTTCATCTTCTGCCTTACGAGGCCACCGGAGATGCAAATCTCTTCGCAGCGAACCACCACAACCTTCTGACCGTTGAGAAGCTCCTTGGCCACAATCGACGCTAAACGACCAAGCATGTGGTGACGCGCATCCACCACCACCCTCTTAGCGCAGATCCCAGAACCGGACACCATCTTCACCACACCGCACAACAAAACCCTTTCGGTTTTTTTTCCTTCTTTGTTGTGCTGCTACCAATGCTACTCTTACTTTTGGAGAATATAAGTAAGGGAGTGCTCCTTAGGGTTTTCAGAGACACGTCCCTGGGTTGGGTTGGGTTGAGTTTTCTGGGCCAAGCCCAACTTATCCAACGCCCACTGTTTTAGTTTCTGACTTTTGTTTATCATATTCCCTTCTTCACTAATTGTATTCATTTCTTTTGATTTTATTTTTAAATTATTCTTTTATAAATATATAAAATATATTTTTAAAATTTAAAGTTTGATGTATAAAAATTAATTTTAAAATATTTACATAAATATAAAAATTTTAAAATTTAAATTCTAAAAATATAAAAATAGATTTTTAAAATTCAATTTAAAAATATAAAAACATGGATTTATAATTTAAATTTTAAAATAATCAAAATATAATTACAAAATATAAATTTTAAATAAAATTTTTAAAAAAATAATGTGTTTAAAAATTAATATGTGGAAAGTAAAAGCTTCGAAAAACGCTGGTACACCAGAGAGAAAACTTTATAACCCGTTTATTGTTTACTCATTCTTATTATTAAGTATTTGATGAGAATTAGGATAACTCAATACTGACCGAAAGAAAATAAAAAGACTTGAGTGGAAATTAGGATATTTTAATAACAAGGAAGGATAGTATATCATGTATTTTATTTAATATTTTTTAAATGATTAAATTTTATTAATTTAACCATTATATTATATAGATTATATTTATAAAATTTAAAAAAATTCAATATTTTATTATATTATATTATTTTAATAGATAAATAATTTAAATTTATTTAATAAAATATTAAAATTTATTTTAAATTTTATAAATATAATTTATATAATAAAATTTAACTATTTAAAAATATATTAAATAATATAACTTGCCATAGATATATTATTAAAATAAATTAATTTTTTATTTTTAAATATTTTAAAAAATAAATTAGTTGTAAGATTCCAACATTAATTTATAGTTTTATTAGTTTAATTATGATTGAATTATAATTGAATTATAATTGAATTGATAATATTTATATTTATTATATATTAATTAAATAATAAATTAAAATAAATTTATAGAAAAAGTAATAATTTTTAAAAAAAGTAATTTATACATAAATTTTAAGTGAGATATCATTTAAAAAAGTTAAATAATAGCAATTTAATTTTTATCCAACTAGTTAATTTATATTTGTTAAAAATCATTTATCAGAAAATATTTTGGTAATAATTCAAACCGTATAATTGTTATATTTTAATATATTTTATATTAATATAATAAATTTATATCAATTTATACAATTATTAAAAAATATTTGTTGAAAAATCTATTTTTTTTAGTATATCATTTATTAAAAAATAATTTTTATTCAAAATTAAAAATAAAGATCAATTAAAATTAAATTTTTACTACTAATTTTGATTGGTCTTTGATTAAATATTTTTATTATTTAATTTTAAAATTATTTTAACTCATTGATAACTTTTTCAACTAGCTAATTTGATTTATTTTTTTCATTTATAACTTTTTATGATTATTTATTTTGTTATTACTATATTTTTTTATGTTTAAGAACGTTACTAACATATTTTTTAGTACATTTATTAAAAAAAATTATATATAAAGTAGAAGTATTTAGGTATTTACTTTCCCGTCCAAATGCACTTACCCTTACCCTTATCCAATTTCAATAATTACTTGTCTAAACAACTGATTTTCAATCGTTTGTTACCCACATTGGTCTTTCTTCCCACCTTGTTTTTAGGTTATTTGCCGGTAAGAGCTTAACCCTTACAAAAGTCAAGATTTTTTAAAGATATTTTTGATGATATTTTTGTTCTTTATCTTTAATTCTTCTTTGTATGCATATTAGCCGCTGTTGTGCACAAGAATATTTTTATTATTTTATTTATAGATGTTTATTTTCTCTAAATTTTTATTTTTATTTTTTTTTTCCTTTTTCAAGTGTGAATTTAAATTGTTAGGAGTTTATTACATAAATTTTAGACGTTATTTTGAACTTTCACACGTAGAATCCTGGTCATGATACTATCGAGAGCAGGGGTTCGCCGATTGAGTACTTCAACTAAAAGACCTGCACCCATAGTTTGTAGTGTTATGGATTAATTTCCAAATCAATTTAACTAGGAGTGAAATATTCATGGGCTAGTTTGAAACCCAAGCCGTCCAGAGATGTGTTAGAGCTGACATGATCCCAATGGCGAGGTGGAGGCCTCGATGTTTGTGCGTGCTCCACAAAAATCGACGCACAACGCTGTCAATTTTGTTACATATCGTCATGCGGAGCTAGAGATTATCCATTATGTATATGGGTATAGAAGTGAAGACAGATTTGACTAGGGAAACTCACCCTGCACGATTGAGGAGATTAGTTTTCCATCCAGCGATCCTGTGGTTGATCTTATCAAGGATGGAATGGAAGTGTCCCTGTTTGGCCCTACCTTGAATCATGGGAAAGCCAAGGTATTGTCCAATGCAATCCGTACGACTGATGTTGGAGATTCTGGCAAATTTTTCTCCCCACAGGTTGGGGATAGCCTGCATACAGAAAAACTTAGATTCCTGAAGGTTGACTTGAAGAATTGATGGTGCGCAGAATTGTTGCATGGTATCCCAAACCAGCCTAACTTGTGGAGTCGTTGATTTGCAAAAGAGGAGGATATCGTCACCAAAGAGAAGCTGCAAAATGGATGGACTATTTGTCGAGCAGACAGTCGGCTTCCATCTGCTGCTATCAACCGTGTGTTGGATGTGAAGCACCAATCACAAAACAAAATGATAGGGGCATAGGATCACCTTGTCTAAGTCCTCGAGTTGGATGATTGCGGGAATCATTTCACCATTCCAAAGCGGGTTCATATGTGTCGATGTGACGTAATGCATGATAAGGGACACATTGGAGGAGGGGAAGCTAAACAACGTTAGAGCTGACTGTAAAATCACTAGTCAATACGATCATATGCTTTCTCAAGATCAAGTTTAAAGCCAATATCACCCTTTTTCCTTTTGGACTTGGACACTGAATAAAGGATCTCCTAAAGGATGATAGCATTATCGGACGAGCAACAGCCATGGATGAAGCTGCTTTGGAAAAGGGATGATGAGGTGGTGTAGGTGGGGTCTGAGTCAGTTCACTAACACCTTGAAAGATTTAGGTTGGGGTGTCTTCCGGATGAGGGAGACAAGACTCTCTGATATCGAAGGGGAGAAGGATCCGAAGGTGAAAGCCTCGCACACTGGTGAGCAAACATCGTCCACGATTGTGTCCCAAAAGGTTTTGTAGAAAATGGCTTGTAGGCCACTTGGGCTAGGAGCCTGGTAAATTTTCATACTTCTTCTCACTAGTTATCTACTTAGTTATCAATTTTTTTCAACAAGCAAATTTGATTTTTTTTTATTTGTAACTTTGATAATTATTTTATTTCTTTATTAATTATTATTATATTTTGTTGACATATTTTTAATATATTGATTCATATATATATATATAATTGTGATAAACATATATCTCAATAATATAAAATATCCACATATATTTAAAATTTTTAATTTTTGTAATAATTTTATCTGTCATAAAAAAGTAAAAATCTCAAATGTAACTAAATATTCAATAAAATACAAATGTGTATTGCATATTAATTATATATAATATATAAATACCTAAATTATCATTTAATAAACCTTGCATAAATTTTAACTGATGATAAGAAAATGTTAAACATGCATTAATAAATATATTCTAAAAATTTTTAAGATTATATTTCGATGATTTTTTTTATTCTACTGTTGATTTGATGTTTAAAATTATTCATCTTACACTAAATATATTGTACGTATTGCGTTTACCGTCGATCTAATTTGATATTAATGTGAATTTTAATTCTAAAAATATATTGTACATGTTACCTTTATGTTATAATCTATTTTTTTATAATTTTTTTGGACAAAATATATCTATTAATTAAAAAGTAATTTTTTAAAAATAAATTAAGACATAATTTTTTTATCTTTTTTAAAAAAATATTCGAATTATATATTTAAGGAATTTATAATAGTCATGCTACTTTTAGAGAAAAACTACAGAAGAATGTATAAATATATTTGACTAATTTTAAAATTACTTAAAAATAATAAATTTTGGAAATAATAGAAATTTTTAAAAATTATATCAAATAATTACTTTTAAAATTTTAAAATTAATTACTTTTAAAAGAATACGTTATTTTCTCTTATATTTTGATCCAAAATTATTTTTTTATCTTTTGAAACTTTAAAATGATTTTTTATATTTAAATGTTTAATTATATTTAGGTTTAAATAATCTAAAATAAAGCGTGTGAATAGTAAATAAGGTTTCAACTATCTTAGTTTTCATTAAATTTTTTTATTTCTTTTCATTAGTTATGTAGTTTGTTTTTAAATTGGTTGTGAGCTTTTAATTTTTTATTTTTAAATTAATTTTATAAATATAACTGCTTGACAAAAATAGTTTTAAATTAATTTTTAATAGATTGATATTTTTTTAAAATGGTTTGATAGAGATTTTTTTTTTCTTATATCTTTGTCCTTTATATGAAGCGCTTGATAATTATGATAAATGATGAACTTATAAATAAAAGATAATGTTTGATCTCTACGGAAAGAAAACAGATCTCAAATATCTCACTTTTTACATACGTAATATTTATTGTATTAAGGAGAAATTTTGTAACGTCTCTACGTTAAAATTAATGTTCATAAATTTAAGATTTTTTTCTTCAAGAATGCGACCTCAAATAATAAGGAAAATTATACCTAAATTACTAGTATTTGTTTTACTATTATTAATATTGGTAAATATTTGGAATTTTTTATTTTTAATGGGCATACGAAAAAAAGAAAATTTTAATTTTATTATGCAAAGACTTCAAAGTTAACTTGTAGAGTAGAAAAAAAGTATGTTTAATATAACTAGAGATTTGCTTTGACTTCTTTAGTGATCTCATTTGTTTCTTATCATGTCATGCAAAATGTTTGGCTTTCATCTTCTATTTATAAAAAAATAGATGTTATTGTTAAATATTTTCTTGAGGCTTCTAGTTCTGGTTGAGGTTTGCATCTTATCAATTGAGATATTGTAACTAGTTCTAAAGATGGTGATGGGTTTAATTTGTAGAAAGTTAGAAATATAAATACTATCTTCCTTAGAACATTATGCATCATCATGACAAGTTATGAGTTGAAATTATTATTCATAAATATGATGTGATAGGTTATATTTTGAACCAATAAAAAAAGGAACTTTTATCTTTGGAATTCTATACAAGTTTCTAGTATGTTAAAAGATGATTTTTGCTTTAGGATTGGTGATGAGAATAAATCATTTTGATTCTCAAAATGGTAAGCCAATGAGTCACTTTATTGTGATAAGGTACCTTATTTTGATGTTCATGATTCTCAACTAACTATCTATGATATATGGAATGATAAAAAATCATTTCAATTAAATATGATTTATACTTATTTTGATGTTCATGATTCTCAACTAATTATCTATGATATATGGAATGATAAAAAATCATTTCAATTAAATATGATTTATACTTCACTTCCATTGGACGTTTAAGAAAAGATTATTAATACTCATCTTTTTATCATAATAATTTACGAAACTTGACTATTTGGGACAATAATCTAAGTGATGTATAGAGAGTAAAGGATAAGTATAATTGGCTAGAGAGTATCACTCTTTTTTGCATGCTAGTTTTGATCCCAAATGAAAGTGAATTTGGCATCTTAATATTCTAGAGAAATTCATTGTTTTCTTCTAGCTTTCTTCCATGATGTCATTCTAACAAATATGCTTTGGCATAATAGAAATATGTTCTATTCTCCTACGTGTTGAATATGTTGCCTTCATTAGGAAAATATTGTGGATTGCCCTATGGATGGTTATGTCTATAAGCTATATATAGTTTGAATTGAAATTTCTTTAGCTTCCTAACTTCCTTACTCTAATAGATCTAACTTCTTGGGTCATACATTTTGTCAAAATTTTTAAGCATATTTTTATTGCATCTATTTGGTAGGTTTGGCTAGAGAAAAATTTTGAATCAAATTTCTCCCATTTTATGCCTAAAAATTTTTATTGCATCTTGGCTAATATTTTGAATCAAATTTCTCATATCTTGCAATCTATTTATGCCTTAATGTGATATATTTTTCTTCTAGAGATTCCTCATTTGAGTTTCTCCCATTTTATGCAGCTGGTTCATTAGATTTGTCCTTCTTATAATGTGGTAGCTCTTAATGTTGATAGAAATATTTAAGATAATCCTAGTATTGGTGAGTTTAGTGGCATGTTGAGAAATTCTAATGGAAATTGGCTTTGTGGAAATTATATTGTTTATTCAAACAACATCTTGTAAAATTACTTGGTGTATTTCATGTATTAAAGATAACTTGGAATAAAATTATAGATACATTCTTTATTGGTCAAATTATTTGAAGATTATTCATCTTATTAGGATAGACATTTTCTTATTTCATAAATACAATGCTATTATCAATTAGATATAAGATTTATTGTCCGATAAACCACTATTTTGTTGATTTATCTACTATAAATTAGATATAATTACAATATAATTAATGAAGGGTGGTTGATTTATCTAATAGAAATTAGTTATAATTATAATATAATTAATGAATAACGGTTGATTTATCTACTAGTAATTTGTTATAATTATGATATAATTAATGTCTATTTGATTATAATTTTACCTAATTTTTTTTATTTCTTTCAAGAATGGTCATACAAATAAAGAATTCAAAACAAGACATATTTTGAAAAAGGGTATAAAAAGGACAAAGGATCGATGGGAGAATAAAAATGTTCCTAAAAAAAGTCAACACAACTATGTTGGAACTAAAGCATATCCTTACAACATTTGTGGATTTCTAACACAGTCAGGTAGACCTAAGTACGATCATGTAAATGATTAGAATGGTTATGTTGAATTTCATCACGACCATGGCAACCCTAGATGGTATGAAAGACAACCTAGGTTAACCTTAACAACACAAAATGACCTAGATCAACCTAATAGTGCAGAAGATGACTTAGGTTGTACCATCCATAATTTCTTATCTTGGATTTTCTAAGTGACAAATATTTTTTAGTAAGAAATAAAGTAGAGATAAAATCAAAAGTCAAAGAAATTAGAAAATTTTTAGCAAATGATGAAAATGTCTTACACTAGAATAATACAAAAAAGGTTCAAGAAAACATAAAACAAAGGTTAAAATATATTCTAAAAAATTAGAGTATATAAATGATAATTATAAAATCATAAGAAAAGAATAGGAACAAACAGAGTACAAAAAAGTCATCAGAAAACTCTAAAAATACTCGAAATGGCCTTAGAAAGCTTTGTTTTCCATAAAGGTTAAACTGTTCCTAGAAAAATGGTAAATAACATAAGAATGATTCAAGAATGAACTAATAAGTGTTGGAAACATTAGAGGTATAATTTGGAAATCTCCTAGAAAATGCTGCGAAAATTACCAAAATACCCCTAGAAAATTGGTAGGGCAAGAAAATGCGAACTAGTCAGGAAGTGGGCCCCATCCCTTGTGCACGAAAATAGCATGTGCAAAATGAGGTAGTGACTCACCATATAAGTCATCACTTCATTAACATCATATAAGACAAACATTAAATAGGGAAGATAAAATTAATCATGGTTAAAGTAAATTAATCTTGTTTAATTAAAATTAATTATGCTTAGAATAAGTTAACATTTATTAATGATAAATTCAAAATAATTAGCATTAATATAATTCTAAAAGGATAATTACTTACATTTACATTTAATTTGGAAAATTGAAATTATATAAAAATGGATCAAAATGCTCTTAAGTGGGAATTTAATTCTCACATACCCTAAATTGCATGAAATTGATCTAAGGGCTAAGGAGACTTATTTGCTTCATAACCAACCTCCTAAACACTTAGAAAAATTTCTCTAAACTCATTCAAACTTCAACTTCTCTGAAAACACCAAAATCTATATAACTTCTATCTTTGAAGTTTAAGTTAAATTAAGATAAATCCACCAAGCTCCACCACCATCATTAAGAGATCTTGTATGGACCATCAAGAAGGAGAAATATCAGTCTTAAAGACCTATCAAAACCATCATAAAATTCCTCAACAAGTAAGGTATTTACGTTATATTTTTCTAAGCTTTTAATCTCGTATTTATGGTTTGATTTTCTTCTATTTTGGTGGATCTCTCTATAAGATCTATGGATACCTTTCGCTTTAGTTTGTTGAATTTAAAAGGATGGTTAAAAATGAGCATCACCAAATTTTTAGTGATTTTTGTTAGTTAAAGAAGAGTTTTGATGGAATGAAGTTCTTTTAGCAACCTTTGGAACAATTTAATCAGTTAAAATTTCTTAAAACTAATTTTTTATGCTTTGACGGAGATTTAAGAGTTTGTGAGAACAGTTTTGAAATTCTCAAAATAAGGGATGGATAGATCATGGATTAGATCTACACTTGTTTGCCTTGAAAAAAGGTTTTCTTTAAGATCTTTGTATTCAAAGTTGAAAGCTTGTTTATACCTCTTATTAAAAGTTTTAATCTTAAAGTTGGTCTTTGATAAAAGTACAGATCTGGACTCATATGCTAAAAGTATTAAAAGACTAAGAAAGTTTATGTAATCAAATCTATAAACTTAATTTGGACTTGGACTTAAAAACTATTAAGAGTAAAGGTGGAATTTTGGACCAAAAGTTGAACAAATCACTTAAGACCTTCCGTGGCCATGACCAAAGCTATGGAGTAAGGACAATTGATGATGGATCTAAGGACATGTGATGTACCAAACACTAAATCTATAACACAAAGGCCAAGTGAGGAAAAATTGAGAAAAGGACCCTTATTTTGGTCTCCTAGTGGATTCAGCCACCTTTTAAGTAATTAGAAAAACATGATTTTAAAATTTTAATTAAGGTGTAAAGAGGAGCCTAGTCAAGTATAAGAAAGAAATTACAAATTGGTAAGATACTTGGAGATGGTGGAGTAACCATTCAACCATATTGGTTAAAATAGGTGAAAACATGTTAAAACTTTGTTAGAACTTAAGAATGAACCTAAACATGCTTAAGATGATGATTAGAAATTAATCATGGTAGAGAGGACGATGGATGATTTGGCCATACTTTTAGACAAGGAAGAAAGGTTAAAAAAATTTCTAAGGTTAAATGAATTAATAGCCTAATTCCTAATTAGAGTATATCACTTTCTAAGGAAAGAAAAATTGAACCATAACACCTTAGGTCTAAGAGATGTAGGTTCGGCCACTTAGGTAATAAATGGGCAAAGTAGGTTGGTTTGAATGTTTAAGGAGATTTAAGAGAAGTATGAGTAAGTAGACATAGTTCAGCCACCTTAAGACATGAACATTTTGACACACACTTGTAAGAATATTACTAAAGTGATTAGCTAAAGGACCAAAGGTTCACTCTTAATAAGATTTAATTTTAATATATTGGCCACAAAGGAATAGAAATATAAGCAACCTCTTTGAAGCTCACAAAGGCATTCGACCAAAGGAGAAAGAATTAGGCATGATAAGATTTTAATGGATAAAACTTATGTGTTTATCTCTCCTAGGAATAAATTTTGAGAAAACAAAATGACTATAAAGTTTAGATGAACATAAATTTTGATGAATTAGAAAATGATCATTTGGCTAAGGAGGATTAAAATTAGTTAAATAAGATTCATGCCTACTTAAGAGGCATAATGGTCATTAGGCCACCATAAAGTTAAACATAAGAATAACATCAACAAAATCTATGAGAAAAGGAAAGGTTGAGAGATAACTTAGAGAGATGAGTGGACTAAGTTCCTATGAGAGGTTTCTCATAAAACAACAGATGAGAATAACTTGTCAATTTTAGAAGAAATATGTATATGTTGTCCAAAATTTAAGGATCATGCTTAAGTGAACATTTTTACCAAGAAATCAAATCTTTGGATAACTATTAATACCCTATTTATCATGGTGATGTTTGAACATGTCTTTATATATGTAAACATGTTATGTGCTCTCTTGAGTGATGTAATGAATTGTGTGATATCTTGGATGACATGATGACTTGTGTATGTTTATATGGTTCTATGATTTGATATTAAATGAATGAATTGGGTTCTATATGTCCATAGCATTTTGAATGAATATTTAGCATGCATCCTATCATGAAGACTTAAAATGAAACCTAATAAGTTAAGAGAACTAAAAAAGAACCTTACGTGAAAACTTAATACTACTCCTAGTATGTTAAGTCTAGGACATGTGTATACTCAGAAGGTGATAGGCCGTTTTATGGTAATCAAAACATACATAACCTTTTATGGTGAAGCCATAGGTCTTCAAATAAATTCTTCTATGGAAAGTCGTAGGTCTTCCAAATTTGTGACGGTGACAATCATCTGGAATGATCTCATATCAAAGATCGAAAAGTGGAGTAATAGACAAGTGAAATGTATTGTTTGACTAAATTGTTAATGTTATGCCTTAAATGAAATTTGTCACTGAGAGGGTAACTAGAAAATAATATGATTATGATTAGGGCATAAAATGAGTAAGAGTCAAATAATATCTATGTTATGATGAGAAAGTGATCTAAAGAATGCATGAGATTTATGTCTAAGAGACTTCATATGAAAAATGATTCAAAGTATGTATGAATTGCATGCTATATGAGATTGAATTTCCACTCTTATTAAAAACAATCCATTTTAAATTAGAATAATTTTTAAAATCAATAATTGAACTTGTATGCTTATCACTTTTTCATAATAAACTTAAGTAGTTGGGTTAGAAATGATGACACCATACTTAGGGTAGATACCTATTGAGAAATTATGATTTCTCACTCCTTACCTCCCATTTCTTTCCTAGAGTTTGATCATACTATTTGCATTGGCAGCATCTATGAAAAACAAATAAATTAGACTAGAGATGAATGTTTATCAAATGGAATGCGGGAAGAGTTATAAAGGATCTTATACTGCTTTTGTCCAACTTTGTATCTGTTCTTTGGATGACTGTAACTTAAGAAGGGCATTGAAACATTTGTTTGTTTAAAGGACTCACTAGGAGTCTTAACTTATTATTGTTTGTGCGCTGTATTACCTGTATTACCTGTATAACTAATAATGTAAATATTGTTGTGGAAATGAATGTATAACACGATAAGTAAGATAATGAGAGTTTTCAAAATTAACGTAAGTGACAATGTTAGAATGTTCATTATACACTACATTGATTATTATGATGAGGCTCATGTTTTCAACAAATGTTTTAAATGAAAAAACTTATATCATATTTTCTAGAACAGTAATTTTATAGATGGATTCTATATCATGAAGTAACAAACAAATAGTGGATCCATGATATGACTTTAAGTGCAGGAATGGTACCTTTATTAGGGTGATACATAGGTCAACCTAGTTTTTTGTAGAAAAAGCTTAATTCAAGCCTATAAAAAAGGAGACTAGGCTGTGTGATGTGAATTAAATGAATCTTTCCTTGAGTTGGTTCACTTAGATTAAGAATTATAGTTATACATAAACAAGTCGAAATTATGATTTCAATGATGTAAAAAAATAGAAGATGAAAGAAAAAAAGAAACAAGGGAAATAGTTCTTTCCAAGAACCCTAATAGGTGCAAAAAAATTTTGAAAGAGAAAGCCTTCAATTCTTATTATCATCAAAGTTGTCTTCTTAAAAAGTTTTACATGAATATTTATAATCAAACTAAAATCCTAAAATGTTTAATAACAACTATGGCTCAACCCACTAGTATAACAAAATAAAAGTAAACAAATCCTAAAAAGACTTAAAAACCATTACAATTAATCCTATTAATATAATAAACTAAACATATATTATTAATTACTAAAATAAACATAAATTTCTAATCCAAATTACAAATGAAATGGAAATTGCGCTAAAATAAGTTAAAATTTGTCTTATTCTTCTAAATCTTCACTTTGAACACAATGAACTAACTTTGTGTTCTTTTCCTCCATATCTTGAATTTTCTTGAACATAGTATGACTATTTGATTTAAGGTTTCTTTAACTTTCTTTGCCTTTGACCTTGTCATAGGGCTTCAATGCCCTTGTAGGAGATTATCCCCTTTATTTTCTTCATTTTTTATCATTTTTCCTTCTTGGTTCTTATCATCCCCTCCCTGTTTGAGTGAATTCATTCTTAAATTAAAATCTTCATCACCTATAAAGTATACAAGTCAGAAATATTAAAAGTTTCTTTCACCAGGTAGATCAATCTTATAAGCATTATCATTGATCTTTTCTAACATTTGATAGGGTCCATCTCCCCTTGATTGGAGTTTTGACTTTCTTTACAAGGAAAACTATTCCTTTCTCAAGTGAATCTAAACACAATCCTTAGCTTCAAACGCAACTTTCATTCGACTTTTGTTTGCATGTTGAGCATAATACTCCATTTTCTTTTCAATATGAGCCTAAACATGTTCATGGAGCTTCTTAACATATATATTCAGCCTTAGATTTTCCATCCTTATGATCAAAAGAAAAAATGTTAGATAAAGACAACAAATCAAAAGGAGTTAAAAAGTTAAATGCATAACGTTGTGTAGTAGCATATACCACCTTATTGTATGAAATTCAACATGTGGCAAACAATCTTATCATTACTTAATATTACTCTTAATGATGGCCCTAAGAAGATTATAAAGGGTTCTGTTGACTACCTAAGTTAACACATCAATTTGAGTGTGACAAATAATGGAGAAAAGTTTTGTACTAAGGATTATTAGGAATAGGTAAAGAAGTATAAAGTCCATAAGGCATTACTTAGATTTTAACATTTTCTATACGATGCATCTTTCAAACAATTTCTACTCACCATACTTCATATGAGGCCAATAAAAATGCTCATGCAATATATCTAAGGTATTTTGAACCCCAAATTGTCCAATTGAACCTTCTTCATGAATTCTCTAATAAGCAAGTTTCGTAAAGAACTTTTAGGCACATACAATCTATTATTTTTTAAAAAATAATCATTATGCAAATGGAATCCTTTTTGAGCCATTTTATTAGATGAAGTATATATATAAGAGAATTCATTATCATGGACATACATTTCTTTAAGATATTAAAAACCAATCAATTTAGTTTCAAGAGTGGTAAGTCATGTATACCTTCTAGAGAGAGCATCCACTATTATATTTACTTTTCCTTTTTTATGCTTGATAACATATGAAAACTAGTTAAGGAACTCAATCTATTTAGCATTCCTCCTATTGAGCTTTCCTTGTCCCTTCAAATACTTTAAGAATTCATGATCAATGTGAATGATAAATTCTATGGAGGAAAAGATAATGTTTCTATGTTTATAATGCTCTAGCAAGTGTATACAATTCTTTATCATAAGTTAGGTAATTAAGAGTAACTTCATTTAATTTTCACTAACATATGCAATGTGATAACCCTCTTAAAGTGAAACGGTCTCAATACCCACATTAGATAAATCGAATTCAATTTCAAATGATTTGAAAAAAAATTAGGTAATGCAATAATGAGTACATATGAGTTTGTCTTTAATTTCTTGAAATGCATTTTCTTATTTTCCCCACTTAGAAATTACATTTTTTTTTAATTTCATTTAAGGGTGCTATCAATGTGCTAATTTTTTTTTTCAAATCTTCTTTAACAATTTGTTAATTCATGAAAACTCCTAACATCATTCCTAAATTTAAGAGTTTATCAATGCCTAACATCCTTAGCATTTTCGTTATCAACCTGTATGCCTTTTGAATTGATCACAAAACCAAGAAAAATCACACAATTAGTGCAAAAAATACATTTATTTGAGTTAGCATACAATTTTTCTTTTTAATAATGATATACAAGACAAATTTGAGATGTTGAACATGTTCTTCAAAACTTCTAGAATGAATTAAATTATCATCAAAGTATTCAATAAATTCTTTTTTAAGAAATTCATGCAGTATTCCTTAAATGTGCTAGGTGAATTAGTTAAACCAAAAGACATTACCAATTACTTATACAATCCATGTTTAATTTTGAAAGTATGTTTCCATTCATCTGCTTCACTTATTTTAATTTGATGTTACCCGCTTTTCAAATCAGTCTTAAAGAAGAAACAAGCACCACACAATTCATCAAGTAAATTATCAAGTCTAGGGATAAGATGTTTGTACTTAACTGTAATGTTGTTGATAACCCTATAATTTATTCACATCCTCCACGATTAGGGATGAAAGTACCCCGAGTCGAGCTAGGCTTTGAGTGTTCAAGCCTGGCCTGTTTAAAAATTTTGAGGCCTGAGCCTGGGTCTGTTACATGTTAAAGGCTTTTTTTTTTTTTCTGTTAGGGCCTAGCCTGATTTAAAGCCTACAAGGCTTGAAAGACCGTTTAAAAACCTACCTTACAAAAAAGATCAATAAATAAACTTAAAGCCTATATAAATAATTAATTAAAAAAGCTTGCAAACTTAAAATCTACAAAATAAAAAGATCATTAAATAGGCCTAAAACATATATATATATATATATTATGTAAATAAAATATAAAATATATTATATAAATATAATATATTAAAATAAATATAAATATATAATATATAAATATAAATAGACCCCTGAATAGGTTAAATAGACTTTTTTATAAGCCTAGACCTGACTTGTTTATGTAAAAAGGCTTTTTAACAAGTTTGAGCCTATTTATTTATTAAACGAGTCGAGACTAACTAGACTTTAAACGAGCCGAGCGGTAGGCCCCTGTCGGACGACCTTGTTCACTTCCATCCCTATCCACGATCCATATTTTTTGGGTACCACAATTACACGTATTTTAGAAGGACTTGAACTCTCTCTGACCATCCTTTTCTAAGAAATTCTCCACTTAATTTTGAATATCCTTTGTCTTATGAGGATTGCTTCTATCCGTGGGTCTATTAGGTAGAGAAACATCAAGATTAAAATGTATTTGATGTTATATTCCGTCATTGGTGGCAAACGATGAAGCATTTCTTTGGAAAAAAAGGTCATTGAATTCCTAAAGAATAGCAATAACATTACTAGACAAAGAATTAGTGTTAGAGTTCAAGTAAAACTTGTCACAACCCTCCAGATTACCTACATTTCCTTTTAACTTACTCATCTATTATCCATTACACAAGTGCACTGTTTAGCAATAATCGTATAATCAGAATGTACTAAGATATAATGAGTCACACCTAGAAAATTAAATAGAAGTTAAACTACTCCATTCACATGCAACCCTCAAGACTATAGAAAATCTTTACATCTAAAGTCTGCCCTCAGTAGCGAGAAGTTATCCATTATGCTACCAATAACGAGAAAAATTTGAAGCCTCAAAGGGGGGTCTTCATCTGCATCATCCTCATCGTCATCATCCTCTCCTCTATCTATATCCTCTATTCCATTATCATACTTTCTTTAGATATCTTAGGTGTGTACAAGAAGGACCTGCTTCACCATGACGAGGTGCAATTTGCGGAAGTTGTTGTAATGTTGATTTTCTTAGAATTTGTTGGAAACATGTATTCCCCTAAAAAAGGGAGTGGGTGGTGTTGCACAAATTCTAGGAATGCCCACTGAAGAGACGTAGACGAAGGAGGTGGAATCGATCTTTTACAATATACCTACTGAGGAATAGGTACAAAAACATTTATAGTCATAACCATAGAAACTTATGGTAGAGGATGTATTGGAGAAGATGTATCGATCACCTTACATCTTTGAATGTACTCATGTAATGGCTCCTAATATTGGATGGATGTTGAACCCATTTCCTGTTCTCCTCGTTGTAAATATCAATTTTTGTCCAAATTTTTTTAATTTAAATTGTAATAATAAACGAAAATAAACATAAAAGATGCAAAGTGTTATGATAAATAAAAAAAATTGGATTAAAGCCCAAATCAATAAAAATATCAATCAAACTAAAAACATAAAAAAATCAAACAAAAAAAAGAAAATATAATAATAGGTAAAATAAAATAAAAGTAAAAATATTAAAAAAATAAAAAATAAAATAAAATTCTATTTTATTAAAATTAGTTACTGGCTAATTAGGTAGTTATAACTAAAGTTAAAAGCTAATTAAAGGTTAGGTTAATAAAATCATAATTAAGTTAATTTAGGCCACGGAATAAATAGGAATTGGAAATGAATTTTAGGGGTCGGTTTTCATTTGGTAGAAGGATTTTTCAAAAAAACACTCTCACTCCCAAATTCCATAAAAGCTCTCTCATTTTTTACTCTCTGTGTCAATGGCGAAAGCTGGTGAACACTCAATCCACTGTTTTTGATCGGAATCTGCAAATAGAACTGATTATAACTTCACCCGTACAGAGAGGAAGCATTGGAGTTTTCCAGTTTTGGCTTCACTCAGGTCAGTTTTCTCGTATATGTTTCTTCTCTTCCTATGTGATTAAAGTTGATTAAATGCTAGATTACTTGCATAGGTTCAGATTCTAGTCATGAATTTATGTTTAGTTCTGCTAGTGCTATATCTGTTTTTGCTTCTTTTTCTTGTTATGTATAAACCTCAATCTAAAGTGTTTGGCTGAGTAGCGAATGATCTTTCTTACTGCTAAGCTTCAAGCTAGTCCAGATTAACTGATATGAGGCTGTAAATAATGATTTGGTATACTCAGGAGTCTACTTCCTTTCCTGCATTGATAGTGTAATAGTTAGCTAGATAGAGAGTTTGAATTCTCTTATTAGAAGTATCGTTGAGGTTTCACCCAAACCTATACGAAATTATGAAAGCCAATAAGGTAGTTTACCAAAAAATGTCGTCGCCTGATCGTACGTTTATGATCCGATTAGATAGTTTCCTTTGAATTCGGAACATCTCTCCCCAAAAGGCTTTCACGGTTTCATTGAAATTCCTTTTGCGACCATATAATTTAACCTGTGAAGCTTGTCTATGTAGCATGTTTGGTTCCTAGTGAGTGGCTGTGTAAAGGACCGAATAGGAGCTAGGAAAGAGAATAGAACTGGATTATCATCATGAGGAAAGGAAACTATGGAAATGAATCAAGGTCATACCTTAGGATTAGACTTTAAGTTAAGAAAACTCTTTGCCTCTTTCGCACTACTTCTTCGGTGTTTCTCAAGCTCTTGTCCTTCATTCCTCTGCTAGATCCACCATGTCAAAATAAACCCCAATTACAGTCGTTAAATTAGGAATCCCGAATATACGAATTCCTCGTCCTTCATCTTCATTGATAAGATAGGACCAATAGCTCTAAAGATGGAGAAGAATCATGGTGAAACTGAGAGGAAGATTGTTTCCCAACTCTTAACCTTCACGCTCTTAAATCACGGGCACAAGTAATGGTTGTTGGAATAACAAATTTGCTCAAGAGCATTGGTCCTACCCTTCAGAGGTTTGGAAAGTTTGACTAGAAAATAGATATCAATGTTCTGGTTGAAATCGGGAGTCTGGAGTTCTTTCTAATTCATACGGAGAACGTAGAGCTTGCTGATGATGTTGATTGACAGAGTAGCAAAGAATGAAGGCCTTGATCTTATGGTTATGCTGGTGTTGATGCATAAGAGAGAAAACCTATATCTTAGACTTGGAAGTGATTCAATTAATAGGGAAATATTGGGCACCATGGCAATGATGAATAAGCATTTTCGAATGGCTCCAGAATCAAGCAATCTTAATGCCCTCCAGGAAGCAGTTGTTGAAGTACCCCAATCTAATCTAAGATGGCATGAAAATGTTTAGAGGATACTTGGAGCTGGGAAACACATGATGTCTTACTGGATACTTGGATTGCCATTATGGCGCCAATCAATACCATCAACGTGAGTGCTTTTCTTCCATTTGAAGAGATAAAAAAATGGTGTGTGCTCCGGTACCCTTGTAAATCTGGGGTACCAAACCCTTTCTCATAAAGGATCAATGAAAAGTTGACATGTGTATATGGTTGTAGACATTTAATGTGGTCAAACATAACATCTTTTAAAGAAAACCTTGCAATTAAGGTCAACTTTTTTTTACATTTTATTAAAAAGTCCCTCTTCTACATTACAAGGATCAATGATTTTAAAAATATTATTTTTATTTAATATATTTTATTTTATTATTTTTATTTAACTTTAATTTACACCTGAACATGATACAAAAATTCTTAAAAAATTTGTTTAGATCATGATTTTTATAAAAATTTGTTTATATCAATTAAAATTTATTATTTTTATAATAATTATTTTAAAAATTATCTTCATTGTAAATTTTAATTGATTAATAATATAAATATTTATATTAACAATTTATCAAAATCTAACTTTTAATATCATATTTTACTATTTTATATTAATAAAATTATTTATTATATGAAAAATACTAATAATATATTTTATATAATTGATTAATTTTTAAAAATTAAAATACTGATTTCATAATTAATTAATTTAAAAATATATTAATTTTTAAAATTTAACAATAAAAAATTATTATTATCATTTCTATAATTGTTAATATAATACATCATCCTATAAAAATAAAATTATAATATTTATGTTAATATTTTAAAATTTATTAAAGGTTAATCTAACATAATATTGGATGTTATTAATTAAATATGAATTAAATATTTTATTTTATTTTTCTAAAAGAATTATTCTTACTTGCATCTTTTAATTTCTAAAGGTTATTAATCAATTAAGATTTATGACGAGAATAATTTTTAAAATATTTTATTATAAAAGTAATAAATTTTAATGATGTAAATAAGTTTTTTAAAACAAGTTATGACTTAAAAAAATTTAAATTTTTTTTACCATGTTCAGATGTAGATCAAGGTTAAATAAAAAAAATACAATAAAATACGTTAAATAAAAATAATTTTTTTAAAATTATAAATAAAGCTTGTTAATTTTTAAAAATTAATATATTTTTTAAATTAATCAATTATGGAATGAGTATTTTAATTTTTAAAAATTAATCAATTATGTAAAAATATATTATTAGTGTTTCTCATATAATAAATAATTTTATTAATATAAAATATTAAAATATGCTATTAAAAATTAGATTTTGATAAATTGTTAATATAAATATTTACATTATTAATCAACTAAAATTTATGATGAGGATGATTTTTGAAATATTTATTGTAAAAATAATAAATTTTAATAATATAAATAAATTTTTTGAAAAAAGCCATGACCTAAATAATTTTTTTTAAGATTTTTTTATTATGTTCACGTGTAAATCAAGGTTAAGTAAAAAATAATAAAATAAAATACGTCAAAATAAAAATAATTATTTTAAAATCATAAATAAAATTTGTTAATTTTTAAAAATTAATATATCTTTTAAATTAATCAATTATGTAATCAGTATTTTAATTTTTAAAAATTAATCAATTGTGTAAAAATATATTATTAGTATTTCTCATATAATAAATAATTTTATTAATATAAAATATTTAAATATGTTATTAAAAGTTAGATTTTAATAAAATGTTAATATAATATTTACAATATTAATCAATTAAGATTGATGATAAGGATGATTTTTAAAATAGTTATTATAAAAATAATAAATTTTAATGATATAAACAAATTTATGAAAAAAAATTATGATCTAAATAATTTTTTTTAAAATTTTTTTATCAAGATGAGATGTAAGGTTAGATAAAAAATAATAAAATAAAATACGTAAAATTAAAATAAATTTTTTAAAATGATAAATAAAATATTTTAAAAAAAGAATGTTTTAATAAAATGTAAAAAATTTCTGATCTTAATTGCAAAATTTTTATTAAAATATATTATATTTAACTACATTAAATATGTACAACCATACTTTACATATATCAGTTCTTCATTAATTCTTTGTGAAGAAGGGTTTGGTACCCTCAGATTTACAAGACCACGGACTAAAAAAATTGCTGCCAATCTCTTTGGTTTCATTATTCAACAAATAGCCTTTCGTCTCCAAGTACATCCAATCTTACTGAAGTGGGCACAATGTATTGGAGATTCTATGCTAAAGAAAAAATAGCCAATGGTCACTGATGTTGAACGCGTGTACAAAAGTTGACAAGCGTAAGCATAAATTATGACACACACGTGACAAATGAGGTTCAGCCTTCAACCTTTAAAAGACAAGCCTAACCATTAATAATAAAAAATTTATAAAACGCAGTAAATAAAGGCCCTTCGGTTTTGCTGTGGGGAAACAATATTATATCCTATATTGCAAGTGAGGCGGGTCCCTTAGTTTTTTAAAGGTCTCGGATATAAACCTTCCAAATGCTATTTTATAACTAAAGGCAAAGACAAGGTAATTTAACCAAATGTTCTTAATTTTTGGAATATAGGAAAATTCCACCAATATCCTAATGGCCACCAAGTGAATGATATTTGGGCTCAATAAAAATTAAGGCTATTCAGCCCATTATTATTTATTTATTTTTTAAAATGAGATTATTCAGTTTTTTTTCTTTTTTAAATAAGACTATTCATGCCAATAATTTGTTTAAAACAAAACTATGCAATCCAATTTATTTTTTTTAAATGAGGCTATTCAACCTATTTCTTTTAAATAAAGTTATTCAGCCTAATAATTTTTTTAACAACACTATGCAGTCTTATTTCATTTTTTTAATGAGGTCAACCCAAAAAAAATTATTTTTTTGCAATAAAATTATTAAGCTAACTTTTTTTTTAAACAAGACTATTCAACTCAATTTCTTTTTCTCTAAAATGAGGCTATAGCCCAATAATTTTTTTTAACAAGACTATTAAGCCCTTTTTTTTGTTGCAAACGAGACTATTCAACCTAAAAGTTTTTTTTGGCAAACAAAGTCATTCAGCCCAATAACTTTTTTTAACAAAGTTGTGTAACCCTATCCTTTTTTTAATTGAGGCTATTCAGTTCAAAAAAGTTTTATTTTATTTTTGCAACAATAATGAGCTTAATTTTTTTTCTCTTTTTTCAAATAAAGCTATGTAGTCCAATCCTTTTTTAAAATGAGGCTATTTAACCTAATTTTTTTTTAACAAGGCTATTAAGTTTAATTTTTTTTTCTTGAAATGAGGCTATTCAACACAAAATTTTTTGTTTGAGCCACTTTGCTGTAAAAAATATAAATAAGACTAAATCCATCCTGCAAATCAGCCAAGTAATAATTAGTCTATTAACATGTCTTTGCTAATTTAATTACAGACAGTGATTATTGTATGATTGGGTTTAGCAAACAAGTTTGATCCGGTAGACTAATATTTTTTTAAAGAACGAAGATCAATTCCACTTAAAAATTATTTCTGCTTTTTTATCGAATTTCCAATTTTCTAAAATTCGAGTGATGAATTCTACTATGAATGAGTAATGTTCTCTACCGTTCTGTATTTTAATTCGTATTGGTTCAGATGCAGCTTACATTTGACTTTAACTCTGTCTACATGTGAGTTTTAGGAAATTATATTTAAATCAATTTCGTCTAAAATCATTTATTCTTTTTTCTCTAATTTCTAATTTTATAAAATTTGCATAACGAATTCTAATACAAATGACTAGTGTTCTTTACTGTTCTGTATTTTAATTCGTATAGGTTCAGGTGCAACTTACGTTTGGCCTGAACCTGGTACATGTGAATTTTAGAAAATTATATTTAAATCAATTTCACATAAAATCATTTCTGCTTTTTCCTCTAATTTCTAATTTTATAAAATTCGCGTGACAAATTCTAATATGAACAAGTATCATTCTCTACCATTCTGTATTTTCATTCATACAGGTTTAGGTGCAGCTTACGTTTGGCTTGAACTATGTCTACATGTGAGTTTTAGGAAATTAGATTTAAATTACGTTTTATTCCACCTAAAAATCATTTCCATTTTTTCCTTTAATTTCTAATTTTTTAAAATTCGTGTGACAAATTCTAATACGAACGAGTAGCATTCGCTACCATTCTACATTTTAAATCATAAAGGTTCAGGTGCAGCTTATGTTTGACTTGAACCCTATTTGTATGTGAATTTTAGGAAATTATATTTAAATTAATCTTTCCTAAAAATCAATTGTGTTTTTTTTTCCTAATTTCTAATTTTCTAAAATTTGCATAACGAATTCTAATACGAACGAGTAATGTTTTCTACCATTCTGTATTTTAATTCATACAGGTTTAGGTGCAACTTACATTTGACTTGAATTCTGTCTACATGTGAATTTCAGGAAATTATATTTAAATTAATTCCACCTAAAATGACTTTCGATTTTTTTTTCACAAAATTCTAAATTTTTGAAAATTCGTGTGACCAATTCTTATAAAAACAAGTAGTGTTCTCTATTGTTCTGTATTTTAATGCGTATGGATTCAGGTGCAGCTTACGTTTGACTTGGATTCTGTGCACATGCAAATTCTAGAAAATTATATTTATATCAATTTGCTTAAAATCAGTTTCACTTTTTTTTCGCAAGATTATAAATTTTTTAAAATTCACGTGATGAACTCTAATATGACGGTAGCATTCTCTACCACTCTGTATTTCAATTTATATAGATTCAAATGTAGCTTACATTTGGCTTGAACTTTGTGCACATGTGAATTTTAGGAAACTATATTTAAATTAATTCTGCTTAAAATTATTCCTGATTTTTCCTCTAAATTCTGGATTTTCTAAAATTTGCGTAATGAATTCAAATACAAACAGGTAGCATTCTCTACAGTTGTATTTTAATTCATACAGATTCTTGTGCAGCTTACGTTTGGCTTGGATTCTATGCACACGTGAGTTTCAGAAGATTTTATTTAACTTCATCTAAAATAATTCTTGTTTTTTTCTCCAAATCTTCGAAAAAATCACACAACAAATTCTAATACGAATGAGTAGCATTCTCTACCATTTTGTATTTTAATTCGTACAGGTTCATGTGCAAGTTATGCTTAGCTTGGATCCTGTAGATATGTAAGTGAGTTTTTCCCAAACTTCTCTATTTTACACAGTTTTGTTACTTTTTTTTGAGAGACCAAGTCTCTTTACCAAAACTATGTACTTTTCAATTTCTCAATGCACTGGAAAATACATAGGAGTAAGATCAACTCTTGTCAGACATTCTTCCACCAACTCACTCATTTCTGTTTAAAGGATCAAATAATTTTCAAAATACTAAAATCACATACTCAATTTAAGGGTACCGTTCTTCGGAATAGAAGAGTAGGGTGCTAATACCTTCCCTATTCATAATTGACTTCCGAACCTAGAACTCTTCCTTTATTAGGATTTTTTCAAGATGTTTTTCTTTGAAAATAAAAATTTGGTGGCAACTCCATAATCTTATAAAATTCTTTCTAATTTTTAAAAAGTTTGTCATTTCGTTATAATTTCAGTTACGACACTCGCCAACCTTAATCTCTATATTGAGATGAGGATGATCCATCATGTAGTCTCACTAGTAGGAAAAAATAACACATATAGAAGTAGAATAATAGGAGAGTGAAACATTCCATTTAAGTAAAAGGAATTAAGGAGTAGTATAATAATGTACATAAGCAATACAATTTTTTAAATAATAACTACAAAGAGCCATCTTGATATGCATTGTAGTAATGTAATTTAGTATCTATCATCCTATTCCAAGTTTCTAAGACAATCAACTCAAGATTAGGCTAAAACTTAATGCATCCGATTCCACATTAAGTCTCACTAATATGGAGTTAATCATCCTTATAATATGTATGATGCATGTAGATCCAAATCATTATTACTTTATTAGAATAATGGAAGGTACCATAATCCAATATCAAATCATCGAATGCCCTTGAAAGCACTCAAATTATCATTATCATCATTTTATAAAATTATGAAATTGCTCAATCGATAACGATAGTCTTCAGGGTCTTGTAGAGGTGGCTAAGTCCGATTGGAGAAATCTTGGATACAAAGAGCAATCCTAAGATGATCTTTGTTTGATATGAGGTGACCCTTAGATTTCCCAACCCACTTTTACAGAAAGGCTTGTAGATGATCTCTATTTGAATTGAAGGCCTTGCCTTCTTCTTCTAATTTAGGACCTAATAGTCCTTACTTTATTATTTCATCATTCAACCCAATATCTTCTTAGAGTTTAATTAAAAAATTTCTAATGTACCAAACGAGGTTTCTAACCTCCAATCAACACTTCATTTTATCTAGGCTAATACACCATAAACAATTTAATAGCATTTTTCGTCCTTCAATAATTTATATGTGTACCTATATCTATTCAATAGAAATTGAATTAAATAAAAAAAAATACCAACAAAACAGAAGATGTAGAAGATGGTGGTTAAATTTTGAAATTTGTAATTAGTTTTCCATTACAATATTAATCTTAAGGTGCTTCACTACAATAATAAAAACGTTGAAGAAAATTTATAAGAAAAAGTAGAAGAAACAAGGAAAATTGAAATCTGGAGATTTTTTCTTTCTAACATTCTTAATAGAATTCTCAATCCATGTAAAATGTAGCAATTGAGAAAAGAGAAAGTCTTGTGCTATTGCTTATGAAATTGAAGGAATCAAGGCCCAACTTTCCTTGGTATGGTGATTTGGTCTTTGTGAATAGGATGCTATGTTGAAGCCAGAGCAGAAGACAGGAAATTGGAATTGAGAAGAGCCATAAAATGAAACATATATTTTTCTTAAATTTTCTTCCATCTATTTCCTTCAATTGCACCTGTGAATATAGCATTCAGTGGCTGATTTTCTTTATGGGAAGCCATTTACCATGGCTTGTACGTGGATGATGCTTACACTTCTTAAAAGGAAGTGGCATGCAATGCCATGTTTTTTTAAATAAAAAAAGCATTCAAAGCGTTACAAGACTCCTTACATAAGAGAAGAAATAAAGGCTGACTAGGAAAATAAACTCTCTTCATCTCACTTTTATTAGTAAATAAACTTTATTTTTCTCTCTCGCTTTTCCGTATTCTCTCTTTTCTTTTCTTTCCTTCTTTTCTTTTGTTTGACCTCAAAATCAAGGGCTTTCTTTTTTCTTTCTCTCCCTTTAAACTCGCTATCCTCTTTCTCTTGTTTTTTTTTTCATTTTTATTTGTTCCTCACAAACTTTCTAAAGATAATGGTACAAGTGTTACTTTGAGAGAATGATGAATTAAAGAGAATTTGTTGGAAAATCTATCATGTTGAGCGTACTTAGGTTCAATTTGGTGATCAATCTAGTCGTTGCCATATTAGTGCAACTTCCTTAGTCAATGATCATAAAGTATACCTTCCCTTGGACAAGGCGAGTATGGAAGATAATTTCTCATTGGTTCTCTTCATGCTCCTTGGGTTGACCTTCCAATAACCTTCTCACCACCAATAAATCTCCATCTTACAGATAGGTCGTACCATCATTTTTCTCTTCACTTTAATAAGACGAGGAATTATTATAATTTTCACTAACACTACTCCTATTATTCAAGCATTCCTATATTTCTCTTCTTATTCAAGCATTGAGATGCAATATGCTTTTTTCCTAAACACTTGAAACATTTCTATATCCTTATTTTCAAAAGATGAAATAATAGTAGCAGGGATAGACTTCTTATTACTTACTACTTTCTTAAGGTTAGAAAAAGAATCCTTCTTTTGTTTATCCTTCCAACTTGAAGAATAATTAGAAGTAGGTAGTTTTTTCATAAAACCTTTCCTCTTCAATTGTTGTTCCACCTTCATGACTTGATGAATTAATTCTTCAAACTGTACATAATCGTGAAACTATACAATATCTTCAATGTCTCAGTTTAGACCATGGAGAAATCGAGCCATGGTTTCCTCCCTATCCTCCACAACTTTGGCCCTAATCAAAGCCACCTCCTTGTAGTATTCACCCACACTTATACTCCCTTATGCGAGTCTTTGCAATTTTTTATGAAAATCCCTATGATAATGGGAAGGCACATATCTTTGTATCATGTTCTTCATTTCATCCCAAGTGTTGATACGATACTCTCTAAATCTTGTCCTGTCCTTTTGTACTTGATGCCACAAAATTAAGGCATATTGAGTGACCTCAAGGGTAACTATCTTTACTTTCTTTCCATCAGTGTAGTTATGGTAAGAGAAAATTTATTCAATCCTTATTTATAATTCAAGGTAGGCTTCAAGATTGTTCTTCCCTTGGAAGGAAGGAACCTTGAATTCACACCCGAAGATCATTTCCTTGCTTAAAATCTCTCCCACCTATGTCATGTCTTCTCTCTTCATCATGCCTCTTTCTTTCTCTTCTTTCTCTTAGGGAATCATAGAAGTTCTTCTCCCCATGAGACAAACCTTCATGATTAAAATTGTTTCTATGGTTGGATATTTTCCATGGTCAGAAATCATATTTATCTCTCCAGTTGGTTAATTCTTTGATGCAACTCTATATTGTACCTTTTCAACAACCTTTCCAAGTGTTGAGTTATGGCTTGGATTTGTAGTTTCATAATAGTCTCCAATCTTGAGGAAACAGTAGTGTGAACATTGAATTATGTACGAGGATTCAAAACCCAAAATAAATTATTTTATTTTTAGCCAAAAGGTGATTTAGTTTAAAATAGTTCAAAAAATTAAAATAAAAGTAATGGAAAAAATAAAACAAAATAAATAAATAAATATAAAATAGAAAAATGAAGAGAAAAAGAAAAGAATCAGAAAAGGTAGAAAAATATAAAAGGGAAAAAGGAAAGAACCCACCAAAATAAAAAAAAAAAAAGAGGTATATATAAGGGGAGGGGCACTTGGAGTGTTCAAAGGAGGAATTCAGAATTTTCTAAGAGAGCACCTAAGAGACTCTCTACTTCTGCATCCAATTAAGCCCTTGGCCTCCATTGAACCATTTCTTCATCATCTTCTAAGGTGCTATCAATTGGCATTCGGATCACAGCAATGGAGTTTAGATCCAACTTTTATTCTGCTTAATTTTCTTGCTTCTTGGATTTCCAAATTCATCTTCGTCTCTGTTTTTCGTTTTCATTTTTTATCAGTCAAATGATCTTGGATTTCGGTGATTTTTCTTGCGTTCTCTTCGTATTTCTCTCTAGTTTCTGGAATGATATTATTTGTATAATTCGGACCTAAAATTAAATTTCTATTGCCTGATTACTGAAGTTTCTTCGTCCTGGTGCGCAAATGAACCTAACTTGTTTGATTTGTGCATAACTTACTCATTTTTGGTTTGATTTTTATTAAACATGTTTTGTTTGATGCCTATGATCCATATCTTTCAATTGGTCATTTTTAATTTTTTATATCTAACAAAAAATATTTTCGACAAATTCTGAGATTTGAATTCAAATTTTGGCGCCAAAATCTCATGTGTTCTTGGGGTTTATCTTCATCTCTGTTTTTCATTTTCATTTTTGATCGGTCAAATGATCTCATATTTCAGTTATTTTTGTTGCTTTCTCTTTTTATTTCTCTCTAGTTTTCTGGAATGATATTATTTGTCTAATTCAGATCTGAAATGATATTTCTATCGTCTGATTACTGAAGCATGTTCGTCTTGGTGTGCAAATGAACCTAACTTGTTTGAGTTGTGCATAACTTGCTCATTGATGGTATGATTTTTGTTAAACTTATTTTGTTTGATGCCTATGATCCATATCTTTCAATTGGTTGGTTTTAATTTTTTAGATCTAACAAAAAAATTTTCAAAAAAATTCTGAGATTTGAATTCAAATTTTGGCGCCAAAATCTCTTGTGTTCTTGAAGTTCTTGTGTAGATTGTTCTTTTAACCTTGTTTATGTATTATTGTTCAAATGTTGATCTTTCACATGTATGTCCTCCTTTGAAAAAATTTCTAAGAGTGCATAAGTATGTGCATGTATCCTATATGCTAAGTCTAACTTAAGTCATGCATGATTAAGTCATTGAACCTAAAGAGTTAAGTGTATGCTTGAATCTAATTAAGAAAAAAAACCCTTAATTCTTATCTCTGGACCTTATGACCTAAGCTGGATTGGAGACAATTAAACAAGGAACATCAATGGAGGTTAGATCCAGTTTCTATTCTACTTAATTTTCTTGCTTCTTCTCGGATTTTCGATTTCATCTTCGTCTATGTTTTCATTTTAAACATCTGTTTTCCTTTTAGCAATTTCGTTTAAATGGGTCTTAATATGAAAAGGTAGCCTTCTCTGCTGTTCCGTATTTTGATTCGTGCGGGTTCATACATGGCTTACGACGGTTTGAACTTTGCGCAGACACGTTTCTGACAAACCTCTGTTTTCATTTCAAACATCTATTTTCCTTTTAGGAATTTCGTCTAAATGGGTCTTAATATGAATAGGAAGCTTTCTCTACTGTTTTGTATTTTGATTTATGCGAGTTCATACACGACTTACGACAATTTGAACTTTACGCAGATGCATTTCCGACAAACCTCTGTTTTCATTTCAAACATCTATTTTCCTTTTAGGAATTTCGTCAAAACGGGTCTTAATACGAACAGGTAGCCTTCTCAGCTGTTCCGTATTCTGATTAATGCGAGTTCATACACGGCTTACGACGATTTGAACTTTGCGCAGACGTTTTTTTGACAAACCTATGTTTTCATTTCAAACATCTATTTTTATTTTAGGAATTTCATCTAAACGGGTCTTAATACGAATAGACAGCCTTTTGCTGTTCCGTATTCTAATTCGTACAGGTTCATACACGACTTATGACGATTTGAGCTTTGCGCAGACATTCTTCCGAAAAAAAACTTCTGCTTTCATTCTAAATATCCGTGCTTCAAGAAAATCTCTAGTTTTCCAAACAGAAACAGAACTACGTAGCCTTGAGTTTCCCATTGCACTAGAGAATATGTAGGAACAGGATAAAGTCTTGTTAGGCTATTTTCCACCAATGTATTTATTTTTATTCTAATTAAAGGGATCAAATAGTTTTCAAATAAATCACACACTTAGTTTAAGGGTACTGTTCTTTGAATGGGTGAGTAGGGTGCGTAAGACCTTCCTTATTCATAACCGACTCCTGAACCTAGAATTTCTTCCTCAAGTTAGGGTTTCTCCAAATGTTTTCCCTTAAAATAAAATTTGGTGGCGGCTCCACAATTAATTAAAATTCTTTTTCAAATGTTTAGTGAGTTTGTCGTCTTGTTGTAATTATGGTTACGACAAGTAGTATCCTCTTAACCTATACCACACTCTTTAAACATGGATATAAGCAGAAAAAAATTAATAAAAATAAAGGTCTCATTACTCTACTCGTTTGTTTTAACTCTTTAAGTTTTAATCCACTCATGTTTTTCTCCCAAATTAGGTTTTTATGTACTATTCACTCTTGCCTTTTATCATTCAAGTGCTTTCAAGTTCTTAAATTTAACTAAAGACAATTAAGAAAAATACATGCACACAAACTTGTAAACAAAACCACGCACAAAACTTAACACTCAAAAAGGGAATAAAAGGAAATACTCTAAATAAAACTAAGGAATTAATAAAGGCAACCAATAATAGATAAAAAGAAGGATTATATAGACTCAAATAATAGAATCTCAAACAAGACAATTACAAGAAAATAATAATTGAGTTTTTTTTTTTCAAACTTTTGTTAGAGAATTAAGTACAAAGTTCAATAAAGTTAAGCACTTGCTATAAAATGAGGCATAAATGAATTATTACAATTTATTTTTTACTTTCAATTTTTTTCTTTTTCCCTAAAGCATGCTCCAATAAAGATAAATAAAAAAAATATAGCAAAACAAAACAGACAAATTCATTACCAAATTCTAGGATCTAATCTTTGATTACCATTTGATGTGAATAAAATGAATCTTTTCTTGAGTTGGTTCACCTAGATTAAGAATTAGAGTTATAATGTAAACAAGTCTAAATTGGAATTTCAATAATGTTGAAAAAATGATGAAAGAAAAAAAAGGGAATGAAGGAAAGCATCATACTCTCAATTGTACGAAGAAAGAAGAATGATAAGATTGGTGTAAAATCATCACAAGAGTGCATGAGAAATCCTTGATAAGATCCAAGCAATGATTCTTTCCAAGAATTCTAAAAGGCATGAAAGCTCTCTCAAAGAGTAAAATTTCAATTCTTATCATCATCAAAATTGTTCCCTTAAGCAGTTTTACACAAGTATTTATAATTAACTACCTAAAATTCTTAGTAGTCACTATGATCCAACCTACTAACATAATAAAATAAAAGTAAACAAATCCTGGAAAGGATCGATAACCATTACAATTAAGCTTGTTAACATAATAAACTAAACCTATGTTATTATTTACTAAAATAAATATAAAGTTTTGACCGAAATTATAAATGAAATAGGGATTAAGCAAAAATAAGTTAAAATTGGTCATATTCTTCTAAATCTTCATTTAAACACAATGAATTAGTCTTGTGTTCTTTTCTTTCATGTTTTGGATTTTATTAAACATAGTTATGACTATTTGGTTTAAGGTTTCTCTTACTTTCTTTGTCTTTGATCTTATCATAAGACCTTCAAGCTCTTATAGGAGATCCTTCCCTTTATTTCCTTCATTTTTTTTATCATTGTTCCTTTTTGGTTCTTATCACTTTGGAATGAAACATGCTAAACTTCACACAACACCTCTTTCCTTTACTACATCTCTACATCTCCATTTTCATATTCATCTTTCTCCTCGGATCTTCCTATAGGATCTTGAAGGCAAAAACTCTTTCACATTGCAAGTTGTAGTTTCCTATTAGCAGCCTTATTGGCATTACAATTTTGTTATTATCTTTCTAGAATTAGGATATGAATTCTTTTGTTAGATTAGTATGTTATTGTTTGTCTCTATTTATTATGTGTAACTAATTCCCATGCATAGGAATTTGGTAGAACTTATGATGTAACCATTTAAACTCCTTTCCTATTTTATGAATAATTATCCTTCTCTATTCAATTATGTTTGTTTTATTATGCTTAATTAATTGATGAGAATTAACTAGTCTTGTTAATTTGTAAGTTAATTGAGAATAGACAATCATACCATAACCTATTTAACAAAACTATAACGTAAACTAAATTTAATAATTTTTTAGGATCAATCAGAATCTTTGACTTCTAATTGGTTACTAAATTAATAAACCCAAACATTCTTATGCTTCTCTTAATTATATATCTTGCATGATAACTGTGGGTAATAACATAGGGAAAAGAATATTATTATTGCATGACCATTAGGTTGTAATAGATTCAGAACGGATAGTTAGAAATTAATTTTCATCATTCATAAGAGAGTTGGTGATATGATTCACCCTACACGAATGAATCAGAATACGGAAACAATAATGGAACGTCTTGAGAATGAGGATAAGATAAGATAAGATAAGGTAAGATTAGGATAAGATAAGATGAAATAAGGTAAGATGAGATGAGATAAGGTAAGATAAGATAGGATAACGTGAGATGAGATAAGATAAGATAAGATGTAACAAGATAAGATAAGGTAAGATAAGGTGAGATAAGATAAAGGAACCCAACACAAACCGCGACCTGCCGGAGAGCACCGAAGTTATCAAGAGGAACGTTACCCTTACCGTGACCTGCCGGAAGAACCAATGTTATCAAAGGTAGTTCTTTGCCCAAGAACCAAGGGAATCAACTCACACAGAGATGAAGACCTCTAAAAAAATGATTATTCCTCAAAAATCTGTTTTTTCACTGAATCCCTAACTCCTATTTATAGCTAACAAAATCTAGTAAAAAAAAGATAACAAATTAGAAATCCTAATTAGATTGCAATTTGAATTACAACCAATTTAAAACAAATAACTTTTAGATAAATATCAAATCCTAATGTAATTTATAGCAAATCATAAACTTTATCACTTAAGATCTTCAATGATATGACTGTAGAAATTAACCCATGTTGGAATTGGGCTTGGATCCATGTAGTGTTTTTCTTGAACTTCCTTGATGAGACCTTCAAGTGCTTGTTCCATACGTTTGGTCCTATTTCTCGTCATAGGACCTTTCATTCCTTGTAGATAATCTCCTAGATGATCTCTTTTGCGTACCGTGGTACCCATATTCACATCATTCCCTCCTTCTCCAAGAGGATTCATCCTCGAATCTTGATGGTCATTTGCTTGAAAGTGGCACTCACATTGCCATAGCTACTTGGAAGATCGATTTTATAAGCATTATCGTTGATCCTTTCAATCATATGAAATGGACCATCTCATCTAGGATGTAATTTGAAACTTCTTTGATTTGGAAACCGCTCCTTTCGCAAGTGAACCCACACCTAGTCACCAGGGTCAAAGACCACCTTAGTGCATCCTTTATTTTCCTGTCGAGCATAATGTTCATTCTTTTTCTCAATATTAGCGTGAATCTTGGCATGTAATTTCTGCATAAATTCAGCCTTTTTCTTTTCATCCAAATTAAGAGAGTCATTAGTAGGAAATGGTAAAACATCTAAAGGTGATAATGGATTGAATCCATATACAATCTCAAAAGGTGAAAATGAAGTAGATGTGTGAACAACCCTATTATATGAAAATTCAACATGAGGCAAACAATTCTCCCAATCATTTAAATTTTTTTGAATTATAGTACGTAATAAGGTGCCTAAAGTTCTATTCACAACTTCAGTTTGTCCATTTGTTTGCGGATGAGCCACGGTAGAGAATAACAATTTAGTGCCCAATTTACCCCCACAAGGTTCTCCAAAAGTGACTAAGAAATTTAATATCTCGATCACTTAAAATAGTTTTATGGAAGCCATGCAAACGTACAATCTCTTTTAAAAATAAGTCAGCAATATGAGTGTCATCATTAGTTATAGAACAAGTAATAAATGTGCCATTTTACTAAACCTATCTACAACGACAAAAATACTATCTTTTCTTTTCGAGGTCCTAGGTAGCCTTAATACAAAATCCATAGAAATATCAGTCCAAGGATATTTAGGAACAGGTAAGGGTGTATATAAGCCATGAGGCATTACTTTAGATTTTGCTTGTAAGCAAGTAATACATTTTTCACAAATGATTTTAACATCATGCTTCATTTTTGGCCAAAAAAAAATGTTCATGTAAAACATCATAAGTTTTTTGAATGCCAAAGTGTCCCATTAATCCTCCCCTATGAGTCTCTCTAATAAGCATTTCTCTTATGCTACATTTAGGTACACAATTTATTTTTCTTAAATAAATATCCATCTTGCCTAAAATAGTCTTTAAAACCATGATCAGAACATGCTGCCCATAATTGTCCAAATTCAACATCATCAGCATACATGGTTTTTAGTAATTCAAATCCAAGTAATTTAGTTTGTAGAGTCGTAAGTAATACATACCTTTGTGACAGAGCATTAGCTACAATGTTTTCCTTTCCCTTTTTATACTTGATAACATAAGGAAACATCTCAATAAATTCTAGCCATTTGGCATGCCTTTTGTTGAGCTTACCTTGGGACTTTAAAAACTTCAAGCTGAGATGATCCGAATGGATGACGAATTCCTTCGACCAAAGGTAATGTTGCCACGTTTGTAAGGCCCTCACCAAGGCATAGAGTTCCTTATCATAGGTTGGATAGTTGAGTGTCGCTCCACTAAGTTTCTCACTAAAATATGTCATAAGTTTGGAATCGTGCATTAAAATAGCTCCTATACCCACTCGAGAGGCATCACATTCAATCTCAAAAACCTTATCGAAAGTGGGTAAATTTAATACAGGGGCATTGGTTAACTTGTCCTTTAGTAAATTAAAAGCTTGTTTATGTTTCTCATCCCATTTAAAATCAACATTCTTTTTAACAAGTTCATTTAATGGGGCAGCTATAGAATTAAAATTCTGTACAAACCTCCTATAAAAACTTGTTAAACCATGGAAACTCCTTACCTCATTAGCATTTGTAAGCGTGGGTCAATCTCTAATTTCCTTGACCTTTTCTTCATCAACACTAACTCCCTGAGAACTTACAATAAACCCTAAGAAGACAACTGATTCTATACCAAAAGTGCACTTTTCAATATTAGCATGCAATCCATGGCTTCGTAAGGCAGTACACATAGCACGTAAGTGATCTAAGTGTTCATGCATTGTCCTACTATAAATTAAAATATCATCAAAATAGACAACAACAAATTTTCCAATAAAAGTTCGTAAGACATGATGCATTAATCTCATGAAGGTACTTGGTGCATTAGAAAGACCAAATGGCATAACAACCCACTCATATAACCTATATTTTGTTTTAAAAGCAGTCTTCCACTCATCACCCTCCTTCATACGAATTTGGTGATATCCACTTTTTAAATCAATTTTAGAGAACAAACAAGAGCCATACAATTCATCTAGTAAATCATCTAACCTCAGAATAGGATATTCATACTTTACCGTAATCTTGTTGATAGCTCCACAGTCCATATTCGCCAAGTTCCATCCTTCTTTGGTACTAAGATAACAGGAACCGTACACGGGCTAAGACTTTTACTCACATAGCCTTTCTGCATCAACTCCTCTACTTGCCTTTAAATCTCTTTGGCCTCTCCAGGACTAGTTCTATAGGCTGGTCAGTTTGGAATCGCAGCGTCGGGAATAAAATCAATTTGGTGTTCAATACCTCTTATAGGAAGTAAACTTTTTGGTGGTTCTCTAGGAAATACATCATCAAATTCCTGCAACGAATACTCAAACCACACTAGGAGTTATGATTGTTAGTAAGATAAATATTCTTGTACATGAGTATAAGAACTTGTTCCTTTGCCCTCAAAACACACTCGACCTCCCCTTTATAAGCAAATACACAAACTTTATTTTCTTTTTCTTTATTTTTTGATTTTTCTTTCCTTTCACTCTCATTCTTTTTTTGACTTTCTACTTTTTCTTCACTCTCATTATATCTCTTTTCTCTTTCTTGATTTTCTAATTTTTTTTTCTCTCATTTTACATTCTTTTGAATTTTTCATTTGGTCAGAATAAGCTTCTTTTGGTTTAGGATTTTCCTTTTCGTTGGACCAATTAAACTTCGATGATAAAATACAAGCATATTTGTGATATTTGCGAGTACTCCTAGATTTTAGTTGTCTTTCCACCTGAATAGCTTTATAAAGAAATTCATCCATCTCCACATAATGTTGTTGCTCCACCACATCAGCTATCTCTCCTTTTAATTCTCCAATGAATCTTGCCATAGTGGCTTCTCTATCCTCCTCCACATTAGCCTTTATCATGGCAATTTCCATCTCCTTATAATAATCTTCAACACCTGTGGCGCCATGAGTAAGACTTTGTAGTTGTTTTCGGTGCAAGTCCCTATGATAGTGACTTGGCATAAATCTTCTTCTCATGGCTACTTTCATCCTTTCCCATGTTCGGATAGGTCTCTCTCCATGTCTCCTCTTATTAAGGATAAACTGATCCCACCAAATATTAACATAATCGATAAAAGAAAAACGGGCTAGTCTTACCTTTTTCTCATCCGAATAATTGTGACAATCAAACACATGCTCCACTTTTCTCTCCCACTCTAGATAAGTTTCAGGTTCGTTCTTTCCTTGGAATAGTGGAAGGGATAATTTAATACTCCCCAAGTTGTTATCCTTTTCTCAATATTGTCTTCTTTCTCTTAAACTTTCACTGTTTGATTCTAAGTTCTTCCTCCAATCTCCTTCTTCATCACGGTGAAATAATCTTTGGGGACTACTTCGACGAGAAACCCAAGGCCTCCTTCTCGAACAATCCTCCATATCCTCCAACCTCCTGTTCAACTGGTAGAATTGATCTTGAACTGATTTTATGAATATTTTTAGATCCATTTCATTTTGATGGAGTTCACCACTTATGTTGGTAATGCTACAAATTGAACAAAATAAATAAATTAGAATAATTAAACCTCACCAATCACTCCCTTAGTGTTTGCCCTCAATATTGACGCTTTTCACTTGTGTTTACACTAGAATTAGCTTTTTCTATAATGCTCTAACTAGCTCTTGCATTTTACCTCTCAATTCTCCTTATAAATCCTTGAACCAAGAACTTCACAAGTTGATTTTTCCACAGATAACGAAAGACTCACAGATACACAAAATGAATAAGGTAAGGAATATTGGTTAAGAAATAAGAACTTAAAAAAAATTATATTGAACGAAGACTTTTTTTCTTCAACTGTCTTGAATTTTTTTTTTAATTTCTATCACAACTTTTTTTTTTAATTTTTATCACAATTTTTTTGCTTCTGTTTTTTTGAATTTTTATCATAACTTTTTTTTTGAAATATTTGGTAGATAGAAACTTTAACACGAGAAAATTAAAACAAATGATAGATGACACCTGATTCCAAGAGCTGAAACTCTGATGCTAAATTATATGATTCACCCTACGCGAATGAATCAGAATGCGAAAACGATAATGGAACATCTTGAGAATCAGATAAGATAAGATAAGATAAGGTAAGATTAGGATAAGATGAGATGAGATGAGATGAGATGAGATAAGGTAAAAGATGAGATGAGATAAGATAAGATGTAGATGTAATAAGATAAGATCAGGTGAGATAAGATAAAGGAATTCGACACAAACCGTGACCTGCGGGAGAGCATCAAAGTTATAAGAGGAACGTGACCCTTACCACGACCTGCCGGAAGAACAAACGTTATCAAAGGTAGTTCTTTGTCCAAGAACCAAGGGAATCAACTCACACAGAGATGAAAAACTCTCAAAGAGAAAATATAATTATTCCTCAAAAATATGTTTTTTCTCTAAATACCTAACTCCTATTTATAGGTAACAAAATCTAGTAAAAAAAAAGATAACAAATTAGAAATCCTAATTAGATTGCAATTTGAATTACAACCAATTTAAAACAAATAACTTCTAGATAAATATCAAATCCTAATGTAATCTATAGCAAATCATAAACTTTATCACTTAAGATCTTCAATGATATGACTGCATAAATTAACCCATGTTGGAATTGGGCTTGGATCCATGTAGTGTTTTTCTTGAACTTCCTTGATGAGACCTTCAAGTGCTTGTTCCATACGTTTGGTCCTATTTCTCGTCATAGGACCTTTCACTCCTTGTAGATAATCTCCTAGATGATCTCTTTTGCTTATCGTGGTGCCCACATTCACATCAGTTGGGGTGAAATTGGATAAAATCATAAGAAAAAACAAAGCCCCATGCACTTTCATAATTGAATTCGTGCATATGTTCTTCTTTTAACTTTGGATTTTTATCTCTATTTTAACATCTCTCAAGTGAAACCCTTTTTTTAGTAAGCTCAAAAGTTATGGTTCATTCATTTTTTTTTGTTTATTGAAATATTCTTTGTGAAAACAATATTGGAGATCTCAAATACCTCATCTCTACATTGAGGAATGCACTTGTTGATAGATAAAATTTGGTACACAATAAATGCACAATATTGCATAAAGATAAATGTTTTTCTATTGCTTATACTTGAGAAAAGAAATTTTTATGTGGATGCTTTACATCTAAGTTAAGAAAGTCTAATTTGGATCTCTTGTGTTTTTTTTACCACTTACCACTATTATGAGCTTTTTGCTATTTTCTACTCATATTTATCTTTTTTGTTAAGTCTTAGTTTTTACTTTTATTTTTTTAAATAATAAAAAAAATATTGAATATGATATATAAACTAATTTGCTAATGAGGGGATAAAGTGTTAACATCAAATCTCGTGCTTTTGATTTCTATATTATTAGATATAAACTATTAAGACTATGACATATTATTTAAATTATATTTTAATAATATAAAAATAAATAGAAAATGATTAGAATTCTTCACCTACTTAATAATGTGATTAAATATAAATTTTATATTTAAATAAAAGTAATTTATAAAATTTAACATTAATTTATAAATAGCTTTACTTTACAAATATGAAATTGCAATTCATAGCACTAAATGTAAAATGTAAAGTAGAGAAAATATCTTTTTGTACATAAAAAAAAATTGTTAGGAAAATAATAGATAAAATTATATGTTGGAGTTGGTGTGAAAATGTTGAATTATTGATGTAAAAATAATAATTAGTAGAATGAATGGTTAATTGTTAATCTTATAATTTTAATATTAAATTAATATTTAATATTTTTATTAGATGATTAAAATTTTATATAAAAATAAAATTACTTTCTTGTAATTAATTATTTGTATTAGATTAGAATAATATTTTAAAAATATTTTTTAACGTATAATTGGTTATTTTTTATTAGCTTTGAAAAATTTTAAAATGTGATCATAAATATTTTAAAATTTTAAAATTTAATAAATCATAAAGAGTAAGTTAAAGATTTAAAAAAAGTATATTCCTAACATCTTTTTTATGAGATTTAATAATTTATTGTTGGGAAGGAATGTTTCTCCTTTTGAAGTCTTTTTTAATAATATTTTTCAAGTGTTAGTAATTTTTAACTTGATATGATCACATTAATTTTAATAATTTGATATTTTAATATTAATATTATTATTTTTTTAATATGTTTTTATAATATAAAATTGTTAAGTCAATAACTAATATATTTTATAAACTTGAATTTGAAAATTATAATTATAAAATCAAAGAAAGTTATAATACTTTTAAGCATTTAGCTGAAGTAGAATGTATGAAAAAGCATCTTAATCATTAAGTATTTCGGATGCCAACCAATGCTTAAATTTTTTGTTTTTTTTTTCCAAAATTTTAAAGAATGAAAATATAATTAAAAACAAAGTCCTTAAAAATCAAATAATCTAAAAGCATAAACAAAAAACCAAGAAGAACTTTTAGAAACTAAAGTATTACTTATTAGAACAAAAAAAGGAAACAATATAACAACTTGATAATGATATTCATCCTACGCTTAAGTTGTATTGCAAATCCATTATCAGTTTACTACTTCATTATGCAAAACTCTTTTATAAAATACTGCTATAAAAAATATAGTATTTATTTTTTAAAACATTTGTTGAACGTGCAAGCCTTCTTGCGGTAAATTAATGTAGCACTAAGACATTGTCACTCACGATAACTTTGAAAACTTGCATTTATTTACTTGATATAATATACATTCATTTATAAAACAGTATATACATTATTATTTATATATATTATACACATACCAAAGACATTAAACTAAAGGCTCTTAGCGAGTCCTTTACAATAAGACAAGGACATCTGTTTCCTTTCATAGTAACAATCATTCATTATAAGGCGTACAAGTTACACTAATAGAATAAGATCCTCTTTACCATTTCTTGCATTCCATCCCGTGAAAACTAAAAATTTTATCCACTTTATTCATTTCTACATAGACCACTATCATTGTGAAGAGCATGGTCAAACTTTGGGAAAAGAAATAGGAGGTAGAAAGTGAGAAATCGTAATTTCTAAATAAGCATCTATCCTAAGGTTGGTGACATTATTTCTTCCCTATTACTTTAGCTTATTTATAAAAAAGGTGACAAACATACAAGTTTAATTATTTCTTTTTAAAATAATATTCATCTAAAATGGATTCATTTTAATTTAACTTAGTATGCAACATATAAGCATCAGAAAAGGCTGTGGGTTTCCAATGTATAAATCATTTATAAAATAATATATAATCCATATACTTTATATAACTTGATGAAAATACTCATAAAATATCTCATCATTCAATTCATTACTTTGACCCAGACACTTTCACTTACGAGTGGGACATCATTTAAAAAAATTCTTCTTATAATGAAAATACATAGATTGTGAAGAGTTCAATCACTTGAGGAATATAATACCATGCACGAAGTTATCTCTTTACTTTACTACCCATCTTTTACATCCGTACTAGGTTATGAGTTCATACTTTGGTGGTTGTCCTTATCCCTTAACTATGGTGACCGTCGTCATCTCTTATAATCTTAGAAGTATCATTATACCTCAACTTGAATGAGGACTCAACCTATTAGTGTTTTCAAATATAGTACATATATGGTTTCTTTTCTCTGATTTTCATAGGAGGCCTTATGCATCACCTATGCTTAGTTATTTAAGTCTTATGCTTCATCAAATAAGAGAATACATTTAAAATATTTGTAGTTATAATATACCATATGTGAACATCACACACACACACACACACACACACACACACACACACATATATATATATATATATAGATATTCATACTTTAATAATTCATTCAATAATCACCTAACACTCAACATTAACACATGGAACAATATATTCATATACACATCATTGTGTCATTCAAGAGATTTCATAACAAATTTACACATAGATAAACATGCTCAAACATCATCATAATAATTAGGGCAATAATCTTTACCCAAAAGCTTACATACTTAATAAAAACCTTTATTTAAGAAAGGTACTTAAATTTTGGATAGCATACATACTTTTTCTAAAATTATCCAAATTGATCTTATTCTTTATATTTTGTGATAAGATTCTCAAGGAAAACCTACACCATTTATTCTTATTAAGTTCCTCTCAATAATTTCTTTTCACAAAATTTTGTCGAGATTTTTCTCATCTTTACTTTTATGATGGCCGAATAACCTTTATACCTTACAAGTAGGCTTTTTTTTTTCCATCTAGACCTCATGGCCACTTTTATTTGTCGCAAGTGTAATTCTGACGAGGCGACGAACTTGCTAAAATTTTGAAAATAGATTTAATGGATGATGTGGAGTCGCCAACAAATTTTTATTTAAGGGAAAATACTTGGAAAAAACCCTAACTTGAGGAAGAGATTTAGGTTCAGGAGTCAATTATGAATGGGGAAGGTGTGTTAGGCACCCCACTCGCCCGTTCCAAGGAACGATACCCTTAAACCGAGTGTGTGATTTTTGAAAATTGTTTGATCCCTTAATTAATCTGAAAATAAATACATTGATGGAGGTTAGCCTGACAGGACTTGATCCTGCTCCTACGTATTCCCCGGTGTAATGGGAAACTCAAGGCTTACGTAGTTCTAGTTTGATTTGAAGGCTTGACCTTCGAAGGTGTTTAAAAAGGGGTATTTGAAAATGAACAATACTCGAAGGCTTGATCTTCGGAGCTGCTTGAAGAAAGGGATATTTGAAAATGGCTAGAGTATTTTGAGAATATTTTAAGGAGAATCCTTAGTCCACCTATGCACAGGATCCAAGACAACTACGGGTGCACTAGGATCCATACGAATTCTTAAGCATCAAACAGCAGAAAAAGCTACCAGTTTGTGCTTAGGATTCATCGCGTGAGACGTAGGGATTCTAAAAAGAAGTTTTTCTTGAAATTATTTACACAAGGATTCTTAGTCGACATATGCACAGGGTCCAAGACAACTACGGCTGCACTTGGAACCCATATGAATTCCTAAACATCGAACAATAGAAAAAGCTACCAGTTCGTGCTTAGGGTTCATCGCGTGAGACCTAAAACCAAAGAATTTAATTTGAAAGTGATAAGGATAGAGAAATAAATGAGCTTAAGTAGAAAATGGATTGACTGATTTAAACTAAAGAAATGAACTTGATTTTGAAAAACATTTGATTGGAATAGACTTGATTTGAAATGAAAAGAATTAGACTTGATACGGATTTGAAAGAGGGGATTTATTTGTTTTGAAGGAAAAGAATTAAAATGAATTTGTGTAAAAGAGGAATTTTTTTGTTTTGAAGGAAAAGAATTAAAATGAATTTATGTAGAAGAGGGATTTAAATTAAATTTGAAGTAAAAGAATTAAATTAACTAGACAAGTAAAAACAATAAAAAAGCATCACCCATTTGCTGCCTGGCCTTCTAAAAGTACCACAATATTCAGGGTGGGAATTGAACCCATGCTCAAACCATGATTTGGGCTTGATAATAGGATGTATGGGTATATTTTTTTACTAGTTGGGAAAATGATGAAAATTAAATAGACAGAATCGCGCCTGGTGGGTCTCGAACCCAAGTCTTGGGGGTGGTCCAGCAGCACCCCAACCACTAGGCCAACACTTTTTTTGATTGAGTATTCAACGCTTAGAATATTTAAAACCTGTTTTTATGGAGGTGGGTTTGTACTCTGCACGTAAATTGCATGGGTCTTTTCTGCCACATTGATCATATTGTTGCCACGGTTTCGTCATAGGTGTTACTCCAAGGATCGATCCTATCTCAGGCCCTTGGCAGACATACTTCTAACTTCATCTTATATGAGCCTCAACATGGAATATGAGCATGTATTGCACTTGCTCAGGTGGGTTGTGGGGTCTGTGTGTACCCATGGCTAAACGAGTGTGGAACACTCATCGATATGAAGCCTTTCGACCAACGTACTAAGCCAGGCACAGGAGGATTAGGATCACCAGATACCTTGGGCATTATGTGGGGAGATAAATTTGTGGAAAGTCTTTCAATTCAACTTGAGAGTTTCCAGTTTTCGTGCTTCTCTGTTGGTATTTTCCAAGCTTAAATTAACAGGACCATCACTTGTAAACTCTCGATCCATGTTTTCCTCCGCAACTCCCTATCAAATGGATCTGATTTTTACGCATGCATGCAAACCGGATGAGTTCCAATCGTAGCAGTATGAGGAGGAAGACCACAGGTACATGACCCTACTGATTGGACTTCTTTATTACACCACACTTTGTAGCTCCATTACTGCACTCCTTAATAGAGCAGAAGAAACTTTATAGCCTCCAAAAATGCAATGCGGCGCAACAATAATCTCCATAGATTCAACTCGATAAGATCAATGACTTCCAACTTTGATGTTATGAAATGCATGGGCCTTTTTCTTTGTTTCGTTCGGACAGTTGTCCCTTGCCCATATGAACTGTAGACTAGAGCTTGCCAACGAACGCTCCATTCACAGAAATCATCAGGAACCGATGTGCATGGCATTGACTAACCTTGATTGACATTTGAACAACATCGTTTGAGAGCATCGAGATCAAGGGTTTGCCATAATCGCTACCCTCAAGTATTCATAACCTCTTGTTAATACTTTTGCAAACAGCCGCATTTCTACTGCTCTCGCCAATAGCCTTATGAAGCTGTATTGGATCAGCCATTGAAACTCACAGACCTCACGCTTGGAGAGTTTAGGCTCTATACGCCTTCATGCTCTGTTCTTCTTGCTAATGCATCCCTCCTTGAGATGGATCCATGTTCTATAAGTTTCCTACGACGGGAGGAGGCTTCCCCAGCGTCCCTTTTTTTTTGGCAGTAACCAAACTATAGGCTCCCCCCCACCAAGCGATCTCCAACCCTCTCCCTATTTCGAGCAATTGCTTGGGGCTCAGATATAGGGAAGGAAGAGAAGGAGTCCTAGAATTACTGGAGAATCCCCCACCTACACTAACCTCCGATCAGGTCCTTCCTCCTCTTTCAAGTGAAACCAACACTATGTGCATCTATCATAACCATTATTCACAAGCTATAGATCCTGGGTGATTGTGTTACTACAGTAAGACGAAGCCACATTCATAGCATCATCTCATGCTTGATGAAAATATATAGAGGTGTGTATGCCTATTGTTACTAAGAAGCAGCCAATCTTTTACCCTATTAAGCATCCATTCTTTTCTCAAACTGCCACTCTACATATCTACTAATCTAGAGCAAGCACTTTCTTGATTCATAGATGAGGAGAAAAGAGACTAACCATGGATGAGGGCACGCTCAGTCTTGGAGACAATACTGCTTCTTTCCCCTCATCTAGCTTGCCATGGAGTCATTTGCAGTGGTTGTTGTAAACACTCAATTATGTCCGAGGCCCCAATCGTTAAAATTAACCAAAAATTAAGTTAATTAAAAATTCAAAAAGATATAAAACAGAAAGCAGAAAATACAGAAAACAGAAAGAAAAAAAGAAAAGAATCAAAATAAAGAAGAGGAAAAAGAAAAAGAGGAAAAAAATAAGAAAAGAAAAAAAAAGAGGAAAGAAAAAAGGAAAAATTCTCCTATGTGGGAAAGAAGTCCCACATTGGATCAGAAGGGATTCTTCAATCCCTCCTCCTTCTATATAAGGAGAGATCCTTCACCAAAATGAGGGAGGACGAGCACTTGAGGGAGGGGATTTTCAAAATTTTTGAAGGGAGGACCTAGGAGACTCTCTACCTCTACCTTCAAACCAGTTCTTCATCACCTTCCAATCGAGGTTAGATCCTACTTTTATTCTGCTTAAGTTTCTTGCTTCTTCTCGGATTTCCGAGCTCATTTTCGTCCCTAGTGTTTGTTTTCACTTTTTATTGATAAAATGATCTCCGATTTTGATGATTTTTATTGCTTTCTCTTCATATTTCTCTCTAGTATCTGGCATGATATTATTTTCTCAATTTGGATCTGAAATGAAATTTTAATCGCTTGATTACCGAAGCATATTCATCCTGGTGCACAAATTAACCTAGCTTTTTGGATTTGTGAATAACTTGCTCATTTCTGATTGGATTTATGTCAAACTTGTTTTTTTTTATTCCTATAATCCATATCTTTAAATTTATTGGTTTTTATTTTTCAGATCTACCAAAAAATATTTTCAAAAAATTCTGAGATTTGGCTTCAAATTTTGGCGCCAAAATCTTGTGTGTTCTTATGGTTGATCTTCGTCTCTGTTTTTTGTTTTGTTTTTAATTGGTCAAATGATCTCCGATTTCCGTGATTTTTGTTTCTTTTTCTTTTTCTTTCTCTCTAGTTTCTGGAATGATACTATTTGTTCAATTTGGATCTGAAATGAAATTTTAATCTCCTGATTTCCGAAGCATGTTCATCTTGGTGCACAAATTAACCTAGCTTGTTTGATTTGTGCATAACTTTCTCATTTCTGGTTGGATTTATGTCAAAATTGTTTTGTTTGATTCCTATAATCCATATATTTTAATTGATCGGTTTTAATTTTTCAGATCTACCAAAAAATATTTCTTAAAAATTCTGAGATTTGAATTCAAATTTTGGCGCCAAAAACTCTTATGTTCTTGAGGTTGATCATCGTCTCTATTTTTCATTTTCGTTTTTAAATGGTCAAGTGATCTCTGATTTTAGTGATTTTAGTGTGTTCTCTTTGTCTTTCTCTCTAGTTTCTGGAATGATATTATTTGTTCAATTTGGATCTGAAATGAAAGTTTAATCGCTTGATTACTGAAGTATGTTCGCAATTCTTTTCCTTAACTTCAAATCAAGTCAAGTTTATGTTAAATCAAGTCCAATTCAAGCCCAATAGCCAAAATAAATTCTCCTTTTGGACCCTTTCTGTAAAATAAAATTCTTTTTCAAATATTTTGGGATCTTTGATCTCACGCAACGGGTTCTAAACGAGGAACTAGCGGTTCACCTGCTGTTTAGCGTTTAACAGTCTGTATAGGCCCCCGTGCTGCCGTAGCCGCCTCAAGTCATGTGCATGAGTGGACTAAAGGTCCTGTCAAAAACAAAAACTCTTTTTTTAAATATTTTGGGATCTTTGGTCTCACGCAATAGACTATAAATGGGGGCTGGCGGTTCACCTGCTGTCCAACGTTTAGTAGCCTGTATAGGCCCTCGTGCTGTCGTAGCCGCCTCAAGCCTTGTGCATGAATGGACTATGGTCCTTCCAAAAAATAAAAAATCCTCTTCAAAATATCATCTCTCTTTTAAGCATCTCTGAAGGTCAAGCCTTCAAACAAACCAAAACTACGTAAGCCTTGAGTTTCCCATTGCATTGGGGAATACGTAGGACCAAGATCAAGTACTGTCAGGCTAACCTTTACGAACCTATTTATTTTCAGTTTAATTAAAGGGATCAAACGATTTTCAAAGAAGTCACACACTCAGTTTAAGGGTACCGTTCTTCGGAACGGGCGAGTGGGGTGCCTAACACCTTCCCCACTCGTAACCGACTCCCGAACCTAAATCTCATCCTTGAGTTAGGGTTTTTCGAAGTCTTTTTCCCTTAAATAAAAATTTGGTGGCAACTCCACATAATCACAATAAGATTCATTTCAAAAAATTTAGTGAGTTCATCGTCTCGTCGGAATTACGGTTGCGACAGATGGAGACTCCACTGGGGACATCAGAGAGTCAAGCCCGTTTGATTAGTGTACATTGTATTTGATCCCTTCCATGTTTATTTGCACTTTCGTTTTATTGATTGCACGATTCATTTATTTGTTTATCTATCTACCGTCGTTTGTCTATTCGTTGCACAACCTTAGGGTAGACGAACGATAAATTGCTATATATATCTTTGCAATTTCCCGAATTGCAGGTATCCCAAATTTGTGTGCCCTCCACACATCATGCATACATTCATCTCATGAGTAAGGCCCTATACCCAGGTCTGAGTGCTGCCTAGGATAGAGGGATCTAGTGGTGTCACGCTGGGGCCTACGTCCTGTGTGGCTATCACGAAAATCCTAGCTAAAGTGCGTCCTATCCATAATGCCTCGCAACTAGTGGCTACTTCTACTGTTGTGGCAAGCATTATGGACTGGAACTTGGCTCTAGTGACCTCTACACCCCAGGATTACTAACCACCTTTGAGAGGTTCATGCATTAAAGGCATTAGACCCTTAGGATAGGTAACCCACATAAGAGGCAGGTAGGGCACACACCCCTTTTGTGATACATGGCTCATATGCTAGTCACGTGCTCGGTAAACCGAATCATCCAAGATGGAAGAAGAGGAATCTCAATTAGGGGAAATACAGAAAATCAAGAAAAAAGAAATATAAACATATAAAAATCAAAATCAAGAGAAATAGAAACTTCTAGGAAACACTAGAAAAATACTTTTGAAAATATTGAAAATATAAAAAGAGTCAAAAGAAAATTTAAAGAATATTTTAGAAATAGGAAAAATTATGAAAAATATTTTTGAAAATATTGAAAATATAAAAAGATGTAAAAAGAGAGAAAACGAAATTCAAAAGAAAATCTGAAGAAAGATTTGTTAGGAACATTTTAGGAAAGCTTTCTTTCCAAACAAAACTAAAGGTCTTTTTAGCAAAAAAAAAAATACAAAATTTATAAAGTTAAAGGCAAATAAAGTAAATCACTCAATTCTTCTCAAAATGTTCAAATCTTAAAATTATTTGTGCATAGCATGCATGCATTCATTCATCCATTCATAAATTTATCATCAAAAGAAAGGTTTCAAAATCATTCCACATATTCTTCATTGCATCAACAACTTTTATCATTCATGATTTTGCATCCAAATTGTTTATCAAGGAAATTAATTTTAACTTTAACAGAAAAATTGGAGAAAGACAGCTTCCTCAATATCCTTATAGGATCTTATCACAGTCAGGAATCATGGATGAGCTAGAAAGAAAAAATGAGGAGTTGAGAAATGAGGTCCAGACTCTGAAGGAGCAGATGGCCAAGTTGATCGAAGCCATCCAATTATCTAAACAAAAGGAGGCAAGGGAATCTTTTCCGAGAGAACCAACTGACCCGTCATATCCTCCTGGGTTCACTCCACAAAACCCTTCGCCATCAACTATGCCTCCGCCAAACGAAGGAGTTCATTATGGGTATCCTCATGGGCATGCACCCTCATACAACCAAACACAAGCCCAAAAACAAACCCAAACGCATAACCTACCTCCAAACACCACTTCACAATCTTACCAAACAGTCGTTGGGGGAATGCATCCTATGTTCACCCACGGGCCACACCCTATATACATACTGTCTTCTCACCATTACCACATGCCAGAGGAAAACCCAAACCATCCTTCCAAGGAGGATACAGAAAAGTGGAAAATCCTAGAGGATAGGATCTGGGCAATCGAGGGGAGCTCTTATGAAGCCAGGGACGCAGCCGATCTGTGCTTGGTTCCAGATGTGGTAATCCCTCCTAAATTCAAAGTTCCTAAATTTGAAAAGTATCAAGGAACTAGCTGTCCGAGGAGCCACTTGGCCATGTACTGTAGGAAGATGTCTCCCTGCATGCACGACAATAAGCTGCTTGTCCATTTCTTTCAAGATAGCTTAACTGGGGCAGCTGCAACTTGGTACACTCAGCTAGAGTGGACCCACATCCGTTCATGGAAGGACCTAGTTGAGGCCTTTCTAAAACAGTACCAATACAACGTAGAGATGGCCCCGGACAGAACTCAACTCTAGAATATGGCCAAGAAGGGAGATAAAACCTTCAAGCAGTACGTACAAGGATGGAGGGAGTTAGCCGCTCAAGTACAACCTCCATTATCTGAAAAAGAACTGGTCAGCATGTTCATACACACTCCAAGATCCTTTCTATGACAAGATGATTGGCAGTGTGACTTCTAGCTTCTCTGATATCGTCATCATCGGAGAAAGGATCGAGGGTGGCATGCGCCAAGGAAGGATCGTGCACAAGTCCACAGGGACAGTTGACGCCTCTGTAGAAAAGAAGAAGACAAGGGAGACTTATAATGTGGCTTCAAGTCAAGGACAGTACATGCCTCAGACGGCACCTTATGGACCAACTGGCTTCCAACCTTCACCATACACACCTTACATACCATATCCTTATATCGCCACCACATACCAAACGCCCTACCATTCAGCTTACAACTATCCAATGCAAATCTGACCACCCACACCATACACGGTCCAAACACAAGCTGTGAGCCCAAATCCTAGTCAAAGCCAAAAAGAGGGAGAAAGATCCTGTCCAGTTTGATCCCATTCCAATGACCTACACTGAGCTGCTACCTTAGCTAATCCAGAATTCCCTGGTGGTCCCCTATCCTCTGAAATCTCAAGAACCACCATACCCTAAATGGTATGATGCAAATGCCATATGTGACTACCATGCGGGGTACATTGGTCATTCTACAGAAAACTGCCAAGTTCTAAAGTGTAAGGTGCAAAGCCTGATTGATGCGAAATGGCTGGATTTTGGGAAGATTGCTCCTAATATGGGAAATAATCCAGTGCCAAATCATGAAAGTACATCTACTGGCTAAGAAATGGGAGCAATACAATGAGTTGCCTTGTACAAATCGAGCTATCGAGGAAAATCATCCAGGATTTGTCATATTTTTCAAAATCAATCTTTTGTAAATAAATCTCAATGAATAATACAAAAATTACATTTTTCATGTTTCTTAAGCATGTGCCTTACATTATTGGCTTTACTTCTATAAATTTACCATTCTTTTTATCCACTCAGCCCGCTTCTTATCCTACACCCAAACAATAAATACCTGTTGATGACAATGTCGATGCTATAATAAATAATCTTGAACGTTTGATTAATCAAGCTCAAAGAAAAACCCAATGAGGAAGCAGAATAAGCAACCGGGGATTCCAGATCACCATACCTCAAGAAACACTCTTGTTTAACAAAAAGGAATGAATATCCCGCTGGACTAAAGTTCAAATCTAGGAAAAATTTAGGGATATAAAACAGATCTGCTAAATTGAAAATCAAAGCAGTCCAAGCAAGGCTCAATGAAAGATCAAGTCCAAAGTCAAGAAAAAGGAAAAAAAACCCACTGGATTAAAAATCAAAGATGATCAAGGCAAAACTAGGGTTAAAAATTTCAAATAAAAAGAGAAAGGAAAAGACTTGTTGGATTACAATCAAAATAATCCAAGCAAAAGTAAGGTCAAAATTAAAAATAATGAGCGACAAAGTCATGATCCAGAAATGGTCTTGCTGGGTTGAATTACGGAAACAATTCAGAAAAAATTAGGATCAACACAAAAAAGCCCACTAGGTCGAAACCCCCAAAGGTTGACTAGGAAAAAGTTAGGGCACACAAACAGAAGCCCGCTAGGTTGAAAACCTCAAAAGTGACCTGGGAAAAAGTTAGGGCACACAAACAAAAGCCCACTAGGTTGGAAACTTCAAAGGTGACCTAGGCAAAAGTTAGGGCACATAAACAAAAGCCCGCTAGGTCGAAATCCTCAAAAGTGACCTAGGCAAAAGTTAGGGCACACAAACAAGAGCCCGCTAGGTCGAAACCCTCAAAGGTGGCCTAGGAAAAAGTTAGGGCACACAAACAAAAGCCCACTAGGTCGGAAACCTCAAAGGTGACCTAGGAAAAAGTTAGGGCACACAAACAAAAGCCCGCTAGGTTGGAAACCTCAATGGTGACCTAGGAAAAAGTTAGGGCACACAAATAGAAGCTCGCTAGGTCAAAATCCTCAAAGGTGACCTAGGAAAAAGTTAAGGCACATAAACAGAAGCCCGCTAGGTCAGAAACCTCAAAGGTGACCTAGGAAAAAGTTAGGGCACACAAACAGAAGCCTGCTAGGTCAAAATCCTCAAAGGCGATCTAGGAAAAAGTTAGGGCACTGAATCAAGAGTTTGCTAGGTTGAAAACCCTTAAGGGCAGTCTAGGCAAAAGTTAGGGCACTGAATCAAGAGCTTGCTAGGTTGAAAACCCGTAAGGGCGGTGTAGGCAAAATCAGGGCAAGCAGAAGGCTTGCTGGGTTGAAAACCCCAAAACTACCTAGGAAAAATTCAAGGTCAATCAAGAATCCGAGCACAATTCAAATGCTTCTGCTCCTCCCAACTCCGAAAACTGGGGCAAAAATTTTGCCATTTCTCAAGTTTTTTTAATTTGGCAATTGAGATTATGAAAAGCAGCATTGGCATGCTTCACCAAAGGTGCCATTTGGGCAATCAGATCTACCTCTCCATCCTTCTAAAATTGGGGCAAAATTTTTCCATTTGTTTGAATTAACATTTTCCATCAAAAAAATGTCATTAGGGCAATCAAACCAACATTCTTCGCCCTTTCAAATATTCTACCTTCTCCCATTAAACCATTCAAAAACACTTTTGCATACCTCAAAGGTGCACATGCTAAAAGAGACGTGAAAACTGTAAAAGATAAAAAGATTAATTTTGAAAAGTCATGACGAGTCGGATGACTCCTCAACCTTTGCAACAGGGCATGATTGCTCTTGTAAAGTCATCCTCATGCAAATCATGATGCCACTCAAGAAAGGAAGAGTGTGTCTCATGCAATAATGCTCACCCGTGTTGGGTCTCAAGGACCTAGAAAGGAAATTCAAAATTGGTCCAAAAGTCAAAAGACAGGGTCAATCTAGCTCATTTTGAATCTTGATTTTCCTTATATCAACTATGAGGTTGTCAAGGAAAGGACATGTCAAAATAATCAATCAAAAATCAAGAGAAACAAAGTTTTTACACCACCTCATGGTCTACATTCATCTCATAGCATCCGTCTCATCAAATAATTATTTCAAGCATAAAAAAGTAATCAATAAATTAAAACATCGCATCCTCTTTATTCAAAGCAACACAAACATTGTATCCTCTTTATTCAAAGCATCACAAACATCGCAACCCTTTTCATTCATTCAAGTATCACAATAAGATTTCATTCATTCAAGCATTTCATAACTCACTTTTCAAAACTAATTAAGACTTGGGTAAAATTGCCCGAATCAATCATAATTAAGACTTCCAAACTAGGGAAAATGTTTGCCCACACAAAAATCCAATTTGAGGTCATCCTCAAATTCTGAGTCAAGCTCAAACTGGGGCAAACGTTTTCCCACAAAAATTCAATTTGAGGTCACCCTCAAATTTTGAGTCAAGCTCAAACTGGGGCAAATGCTCGCCCACAAGAATTCAATTTGAGGTCACCCTCAAATTTTGAGTCAAGCTCAAACTAGGGAAAATGCTCGCCCACAAAAATTCAATTTGAGGTCACCCTCAAATTCTGAGTCAAACTCAAACTGGGGCAAATGCTCGCCCACAAAAATTCAATTTGAGGTCATTCTCAAATTCTGAGTCAAGCTCAAACTGGGGCAAACGTTTGCCCACAAAAATTCAATTTGAGGTCACCCTCAAATTCTGAGTCAAGCTCAAACTGGGGAAAACGTTTGCCCATAAAAATTCAATTTGAGGTCACCCTTAAATTCTGAGTCAAGCTCAAACTGGGGCAAATGCTCACCCACAAAAATTCAATTTGAGGTCACCCTCAAATTCTGAATTAAGCTCAAACTGGGGCAAATGTTTGCTCACAAAAATTCAATTCGAGGTCACCCTCAAATTCTGAGTCAAGTTCAAACTGAAGCAAACGTTTGCCCAAGAAAGATTTAAATTCAAAAAATCAAAATCAAAACAGGGGAAAATGGTTGCCCAAAATCCCCCCAAGTTAAGGCATCCCTCGACTGCCAAAAGATCTTCCAAACTGGGGCAAACACTTGCTCAAAGTTACTTCAAATCAAGACATCCCTCAATTATAAAAAATTTTCTAAACTGGGGCAAAATGGTTGCCCAAGTTTCTTCAAGAGAATAATTATCAAGTGCTTAAAAAACTTCAAGTTCAAGGTAGAATAAGCAATTTATTTTAATTCAAGAAAAACAAATTTCAAAATAGCTTGTCCGAGGCAGCTGACGATGAAGTCCATGTTCCGCCCTCACAAGACACATCACACCATTCTTTACCACACCTGCCTTGACAGGACCTGTACATTTTACCTGTCTTAACAGGTCATTTGTCATTTTCCTTTGCCTGTCTTAACAGGTTTTCACCTTTGCCTGTCTAGCAGGCTTGCATTTCTCCTGTCAACAACAGGAGTCCATCTACATTTATTCTGTCTTAACATGATAGTTTTCGTCATTTAATTTTCCTACCTTAACAAGGCTTGCTTCTTTCCTGTCTTCACAGGTTCTTTTCATTTCGCTTTTCCTGTCTTAACATGTTTTCACCATTCTATTGTGTCTGTCTTAATAGGAGTTTTGCCTCCATCCTGTCAACAACAGGACTTTTACATTTTTGCCTGTCTTAACAGGTCATTTTCACTTTCATTTTCCTGTCTAGTAGGCTTGCATCTTTCTTGTCATCAACAGGACTTTTTTTGCATTTCACCTGTCTTAACAGGTCATTTTTTCATCCTGTCATGTAGGATTTCATGTTTAAATTTCTGCGTACATCTTGTCAAGCAGGATTTCATTTGCATTTACCCTGTCAAGCAAGATTTCATGTTTAAATTTCCGCATACATCCTGTCAAGCAGGATTTCATTTGCATTTACCGTGTTAAGCAGGATTTCATGTTTAAATTTCCACATACATCCTGTCAAGAAGGATTTCGTTTGCATTTACCCTGTCAAGCAGGATTTCATGTTTAAATTTCCGCATACATCCTGTCAAGCAGGATTTCATTTGCATTTATCCTGTCAAGCAGGATTTCATTTACATTTATCATGCCAAGCAGGATTTCATGTTTAAATTTCCGCATACATCTTGTCAAGCAGGATTTCATGTTTAAATTTATGCATTCATCCTATCAAGCAGGATCCCATTTGCATGTTCTTGTCAAGCAGGACGTCAAGCATGTTTAATTTCTGTCCACCTGTCAAGCAGGTTTGCATTTATCCTAGCAACAGCAGGATTTCATTTGCATTCTTCCCAGCAACAGCGGGACCTCATTTGCATTCTCTTGTCAATGACAGGACCTCGAGCATGTTTAAATTCTTTTTTCCTGTCAAGCAGGTTTGCATTCATCCTGGAAACAGTAGGATCTAATTTGCATCTTTCCATCAACAACGGAATTTTCATCAAGTTCACATTTCTGCACCCTTGGCCTATGTTGAGGCCTCCTCAAGTTTACTTTTCTGCACCTTGACCTATGTTGTCAGGCCCTATCAAGTTTACTTTTCGGCATTCATGGCCTATGTTGTCAGGCCTCCTCAAGTTTACTTTTCTACATCTTGGCCTATGTTGTCAGGCCTCCTCAAGTTTACTTTTCCGCACCTTGGCCTATGTTGTTAGGCCTCCTCAAGTTTACTTTTGTTGTGTTTTTAATCGGTCAAATGATCTCCGATTTCCGTGATTTTTGTTTGTTTTCTTTTTCTTTCTCTCTAGTTTCTGGAATGATATTATTTTTTCAATTTGGATCTGAAATGAAATTTTAATCTCCTGATTACCAAAGCATGTTCATCTTGGTGCACAAATTAACCTAGCTTGTTTGATTTATGCATAACTTGCTCATTTCTGGTTAGATTTATGTCAAATTTATTTATTTTGATTCCTATGATCCATATATTTCAATTGATTGTTTTTAATTTTTCAGATCTACCAAAAAATATTTTTTAAAAATTCTAAGATTTGAATTCAAATTTTGGCGCCAAAAACTCTTGTGTTCTTGAGGTTGATCTTCGTCTCTATTTTTCATTTTCGTTTTTAATTGGTCAAATGATCTCTGATTTTAGTGATTATTGTTGTGTTCTCTTTGTCTTTCTCTCTAGTTTCTGGAATGATGTTCAATTTGGATCTGAAATGAAAGTTTATTCGTTTGATTACTGAAGCATGTTCGCAATTCTTTTCCTTAACTTCAAATCAAGTCAAGTTTATGTTAAATCAAGTCCAATTCAAGCCCAATAGCCAAAATAAATTCTCCTTTTAGGCCCTTTTCTATAAAATAAAATTATTTTTCAAATATCTTGGGATCCTTGATCTCACGCAATGGACTCTAAATGAGGAACTAGCGGTTCACCTGCTGTTCAGCGTTTAACAGTCTGTATAGCCCCCCGTGCTGCCGTAGCCGCCTCGGGTCTTGTGCATGAGTGGACTAAAGGTCCTGTCAAAAACAAAAACTCTTTTTTTAAATATTTTGGGATCTTTGGTCTCACGCAATGGACTTTAAATGGGGGCTGGCGGTTCACCTGCTGTCCAACGTTTAGTAGCCTGTATAGGCCTCCATGCTGCCGTAGCCGCCTCAGGCCTTGTGCATGAGTGGACTAAGGTCCTTCCAAAAAATAAAAATCCCTCTTCAAAATGTCATCTCTCTTTTAAGCATCTCTGAAGGTCAAACCTTCAAACAAACCAGAACTACGTTAGCCTTGAGTTTCCCATTGCACCGGGGAATACGTAGGAGCAGGATCAAGTCCTGTTAGGCTAACCTCTACGAATATATTTATTTTCAGTTTAGTTAAAGGGATCAAATGATTTTCAAAGAAGTCACACACTCAGTTTAAGGGTACCGTTCTTCGGAACGGGAGAGTGGGGTGTCTAACACCTTGCCCACTCGTAACCGACTCCCGAACCTAAATCTCATCCTCGAGTTAGGGTTTTTTGAAGTCTTTTTCTCTTAAATAAAAATTTGGTGGCGACTCCACATAATCACAATAAGATTCATTTCAAAAATTTTAGCGAGTTCGTCGTCTCGTCGGAATTACGGTTGCGACAGTTGTGCATGAGTGGGGGGGAGCTTGAGAAGCATCTCCACCTTCCAAAGACAGGGAGCTGAAAGGAACCTCAAGAGGCAGCTTTACAGAAACCTTCCCCTAGCCGGGGTCCTCTCTAGAGAAGCCAAAATGAAGACCAACCCTTAACAAGATTCCCCCCCTCCTTTCTTCTTGCTCATGAACCCTCTTTTGGAGGAGACGTTCCTTCTACCAAGCGCTCTGTCTTCTCCCTTTTTTCCAGAAAAGCTCCCACCTAGAGAACAAAGAATGCCCCCAAAACCAAAGAGAGACCCCAGTGGCAGAAAACTAACCCTTTCAAAAAGGGACTCCCCCCTCATGTGCCCGCATGCCTCTCTTCTTAACCCTTTTTTTTGTCTTTTTCAGTTTTTTTCCCTTCAATTCTATTTTCTGTTTTTAAATAAAAAAAATCATTTTTTCTATTTTAAACAAATCGTTTTCTGTTTTTTTTAATGTTCTATCTTTCTCCTTTTTTTTTGTTTATTCGTTTTAATTATATATTTTCACCTTTTTAATTTCTTAAAATTTTAGATTTTGTTTTTATTTAATTTTTATTTTTTTATTTTTTATTTTTATTATTTTTCTTTTCATTTTTGGGTTTTGTTGTTACTTTTAGTTTAATTCTAGATTTTTGTTTTTACATTTTTCAGTTTATTATCTTTTGATTCTCCATTTATTGTTTTTAATTTTTCCTTACTTTTTCAGAATTTTTAATTTTGTATTTTACTAGTTCATTTTTTTTATTTCACATTTTCTTCTTATTATTTTTATTTATTGTTTATTTATTTTCTGTTTTATTAGTATTTTTTATTTTTATTTTCATTTTTTTCCAGATTTTGTTTTTGTTTAATTTTTATTTAATTTTTTATTTATATTTATTTTTAAATTCTTTTTTTTTCTCCTTTTTCGTACCTTTTTCTATTTATCATTTTCTATTTTTATTATTTATTCATATTTATATTTTTAATCTTTTTAAACGATTTTATATTTTATTATTTTTTATTTGAATGTTTTGAACTATATTTCCTTTTGATTTTCATTTTTTAATTTGTTATTTTTCTTATTTATTTCTTTTCTTTCTTCTTTTCTTTGTTTGTTATGTCTCCTTATTTGTTTTAGCTTTCTATTTATTTATTTTCCTACTTTCTGTTCATTCTGTTTTTTTTCTTTTTGTTTATTATTTCCTCTTCTTGATTAATTATTTATTTTAAGTTATTAATAGTTTCTTGATTAGTTTACTATTTACTTACTTAATTTTAAAAAAGAGGGACCTCAAACATAATTGAGTGTTTACATTATTTTTCAAATTAATTTGTAAGAGAGACGAACATGCAGATTTCATTAACTAAATGTTATTTATCTAATTACAATCTCTGTTGGTTGTATGGCCACTTCCATCTCTAACAAGTTTGGTGTTCATTTTTCTAAACCTTTATGGCCAACAAAGTCTAATGAGAATAATTCTTTAGTGTCTAACAATTAACTTATTTTGCTAGCTTGGTTACTAATTTAGATTAAATTGTTCATATCTATACCTATAAAGTCATATCCATTTATTTGGGATCACCTTTGTATCGTAAAGTACCTAATGACTTTAATCTAGTAAAATTGTTAACCATTTTTACCTATTTTCTCAAGACTTGGCCAAATGGCCAAATTGTCATTTTCAAGCTTTTGTATCATATTTTTCTTGCCTTTAAAAGTGTTTCTTGAAAGTTCATAGTTTATGTGGTTAAATTAATTAATCTTTGTAATTTTTGAGCTTTTCTTTCCCAAACCAAATGGCTTGGTTGAATCGCCATCTTTTCTACTAAGATCTCCTAATTTATCTTTTCTATCTTCTTGTATATATTTGTTATGTTACCAATTATGGAGGAAGTTGATTTCAAAGACTTAGTGAAATTTATTAGGTCCTTGTTTCATCATTATGTGGACCATGTCTGAATAGTCTTCCTTTCCCCCAAGGTGTCATTTTCACAAAATTTTCCTCATTTAACTCTTGGATCTAGGATTAAGGCACTTTGTAATTGTTTTGTCTTAATTTCACCAAGTACTTACCAAATTTTGTCCTTATTCCATGATCTTTTTTATTGGTGTGAAAGTTGTAATTTTCTTTTTACTTTCTAAGTCCATAAGTCTTTTTCTTAGTCTTTTGATCATAAAGATCCAACCATAACCATAACCATAATAGTCTAAATCTAAGATTTTTAAGTTTTAAAGTTCAAGATCTTGGCTTTTTATGAGCAAAGAAACAAACTTTCACTTTTAGAGAGAATATAACAAGAGAAAACCACTTGAAGATCAAATAAGGAAAGATTCTCAAGATCTATTATAATCTATAAAAAAGCCACCACTTGAACATCTTTCAAGACTTAAATAAAAATTTCTAATTTACATAAAAACTTTTAAAACCCATTTTCAAAAAAATTTAACTAATAAAGTGCTCTAAAATCATTAAGGGGCATTTTAACTAACCAAAACTTCAACATGGCCTTAAGAAATATATTTAAACTTAGAGATGATTATTTTAACACTTTAGGAAAGTTTTAAATAAGATAACACCCATGGGAATTTATATATTGGAGATTAGAGAAGAGATTCACAAAGATTAGGGTAAATAAACAAAGATAATTAACATAATCACTTATAAAATTTTAAGGGAAGAACATCCTATTTTTTGGAAAGATAAAAGGGGGAGATTTTTAAGATTTGATAAAGAAGGGATCCTCCTTAAGATGGAGTTGTGAACAAACCCAAGAGAGATGGAGGAGTTTTCTTCTAAGTGTTTATGCTTAAAGCTTCAAAGATGAAAGCCTTGGACTTATGTGTTTTTGTTAGGAGAAAGGTAAAATATGAGATCTTGGATAAGATGATTTGTGCTATGTGTTTTTGGATGTGTTTGTATGAAGCAAGATAATGGATACCCATCAAATGAAGCATTCGGCTACCTTAGGTTAATTAGGGCATGCATTCTCAAGTAAAGGAATTTCACTTGTAATTTTTCCTATTATTAATAAATCCATAAAAAAATGATACATCTTTATCCCTAAATCTAACCATGGTTTACTAGACTTAACTATGATTAATGTAACCTAACCATAATTAAAATAACTTAACCATATTTAATTTTCTCTCTTCTAATTAATATTTTTGTCTTTTATACATTTATGACATGGTGACTCATGACTTTATTTATGACAAGTCTCTTTATTTGTCAAATCACCTAGAAAAGTATGTCTGGGGATAAACACAGGTTGTAGGTCTTTATTTGTAGTTTCTATCTTTTTCTGGCTATCAGGAGCATTTTGGTCATTTTATAGGTTTCTAGAAAAGTCTCTAACTTTCCTTTCAAAGCTTCTACTCTTTGATAAACTTTGTTTGATATATTTCTAAGCTACTCACTTGGTTCTAATGCTAGTTTGATACTTACTCAAAAAATTTGGATTTCTTATGAGACCTTGATGTTTTTATCATAAGGTTTCTTCCCTTAACTTATCATTAAGTTTATCTTAGTGGCCTTATCATAATTATTAGAAGATCATAAATTCCTCAGAGATCTCTAAACTTTTACCTTAAGATTCCTATACTCTATTTGTTATTATCTTTAAATTGGGGTATTTTGTTATTTTAGAGAATCCTAACTTCTTTAGAGATTTCGAAGGCATTTTCATAAATTATAGCAAAATATCAATTTTCTTAGAGATTTTAGGAAAATTCTTGTAATTTCTATTTATAATTATTAATTTCTAACTCACAAAATCAAGTAGAGAAATTCCGAGTGTTATAAACGATGACTTTACAAGTACATTGAACAATATAAAGTTATGCAATTGAAGTACAAAGCTATGCAATAAGTGCATTTCATCAAGGTTATGAATTTAGTGATGAACAAAAGACATCATAAATACTAAATTTATTTCACAAAATTTAAATATGTTTTTACTTGTATAAAGATGGATATTTGAAATAGAAAGGTAAAACCTTTAATTAGGAATAAACAAGTGCTTATATTTATTCTTTATTATTTCATGTTGACGTTGTGTTCAATTTTTTAAATATCTCTCTATAGCTATTTTATCACTATGCTTAAACTTATATTTTCTAATGGCCTAAGTATTTATCTTATCATGTTATTGGGTTAAGCCAAAAAGGCTTTGAATAAAGAAAACTTAGGTTTTGATCCTAGAAATACTTGTGATAATGAATAATTTGAAAAATGTTGTAAGTATGGTTTGTAATAATTTTTTAGCTAAATAGTGAATTTATATTATATGTGACAAGAATTTGATGTGTTCTTAATTTGAAGAACACTTGGGCAGATCTATAGATTGAAGGAAACATAAAAACAAAAATGAAAGATGATAGAAACAAATGTGAAAATTAAAGCATGAAAACATAGAAAATGAAATTAAAATTAGCAAGATGATTAAGAGAAAAATCTATGGAATGAGAGGCACCAAATGTTCCCATGGAAGGAGTATCATATAAACTTTTTTTGTGTGTTTACTATGCGTACAAAGTTTTACCCATAGACAAGTGCACCTGTCGATGTAGAAAGGAGTATTTAAAATCCTAAGTATCGTTCCCACAAAAACTATTTCAACAATCCTTAGAAAATAATTAAATCTTAATTTTTAAACTCGCTAGGAAAAAGTTTTGTTTAAAAATATTTAAAATAGATATAAGAAGAAAAAAAAACAAGAGTAAAAAATGTAATGGCAAAAGAGCATATATAGAAATTTAATTATAAAAAGACATAGGACTTTAGTTTTCCTTATAACTTTACCGAATTTCATCGCAATTCCTTATGAATGATTTGAAAAGTCAGTTGCTAACCATTTGTTCTCATTCTATTACTACCCAACAATCATGCAATAACAATATTCTTTTCCTTAAGTTATTATCTCGATGATCATGCAAGGTATATAATTAAGAGAAGTATAAAAAACATTCAAACTTATTAAATTAATAACCGATTAGAAATCAAGAATTTCGATTGATCCTCTAACATTCTTATATTCAGTTTACCTTTAAATTGTATTAATTAGACAGTGGTATAATCACCTATTTCCCAAATAACATAGAAATTAACATGAGTGGCCAATTTTCACTAATTAATTAAGCATAATTATAAGTTTCGTCAAGGTCTCATGCTTTGGGAATTAGTTACACATGGAGAGATAATACAAACAAGAGCATACTAATCGAACATAACAATCCATAATCCTAATTGTAGAAAAAAGAATGATAAAACCTTAGTACTAACAAATATGGCAATAGGACGTTACAACTCACTATGAAAGAGTTTCTGCCTTTAAGATCCTACGAGAGGATACCAAGAGAGATAACTATGAAATTGGTACTAGAGTAGTGTGTCTCCAGGGTAGTGACAAGCTTGTGCCTTGGAAAATGGTGTGGTAGAGCCTACATTTTATAAGTGTGGATTAGGGTTTCACTATCGTGGACCAAACTTAACCTAGTTGTTTCCTTAGCCATCACAACCATTCTAAGTTATCTTGAAACACCGTAGGATTGACTAGGATGTCTCCTGCGTTATTAGGGCTGATGTGACATTATTGCACTAGATACCTTGTCTTTTTATTCTTCTTAGGGTTGATGTGACATTGTTCCACCAGATACCTTATCTTTTTATGCTCTTTTTATCCTCTTTTTGGTCCAAAACTTGCCTATTTTCAAATTCTATACTTGCATGATCATTCCTGCGAAAATAAGAAAGATTTGGTAGAATTATAATTAAATAATCACAAATTATATCATAATTATAATTAATTTTCTACAAGTAAATCAACAGAATGGTGATTAATCAACCTTCATCTTCATCAAATTTATGTTCATATCTAATGATAATGAGGACATGAGGATTGACTCAAGAATTGAGCTACAAAGTACAGACTAAGAAAAGAAAAAAATACTCTCAAATTTAAGAAATGTAAGAAATGAATTCCAAGGTGCCATTTTACAAGGGGAGATGCCTTTATGTAGGCATTATGGATTCAACCAAGGCTATCCAAATCCCACCCCCTACACATGCTCCCTCTAGGATTCCTAAAGCCCAAAGCTAAAGGTTAGATCTACATGAACAAATCTAAAGAAAATACCAATGAAAAGGGTGTCCTAGGTCCTACAAATCTTAGGGAACCCTAGTCCTAATACAAGAAAATATCTAAGCCTAGTTACAAGAGAGAAAAGAGGACAAGGACAGTGGAAGAGGAATCCTCCATAGGTACTTTAAGCCTAGAAAATAGGGCTTAAATGTAACATCCTAAAAATGAAGTCTATTCTACGCTTAAGTCATAATTGCAATTTCATTATTAGACTATTACTTCATGATGCAGAATTATTTTATAAATTAATGATATTGAAAATACGATAAAATTTTTATTTTTAAAACCTTTGCTAAAAATGGGAGCATCTTTACTTACATGTTAAATTGTTTTGATTAGTTGAAATAAAACTTAATCATACATACAGTACTAGTCAATATTATTTATACATACCTTGATAAATTATGCATACTCTTATTTTCAAAAATTAGTGTAAGGGAATTAGTACCTTTTCATACATCACAAACATATACCATACAATTATGTATCATATTACATACTATTACACATACTTATTATCCATCATACATATTACATGATTATCTACATATTACCTATTTATATTACAATCATTTTTAACTATCATACAAAATATACATTATTAAGGTGAGACTAAATTTCCATCAACGTTTTAGACATGAGGACCTCGAGGCTCCAACCATCAAGCTTACATTGTCAATCTCTATGAATACCATTGTCTTCATAAACAAATTATTGGGGTTTGGGAAAGAAATAATGGGAGATAGGTGAGTAGGATCCTACCCTAATTATAGTGTCAACATTTTCAATCTAGCCACTTTAGTTTATTTAGAAACATGACATACATACAAGTTCACTTTTAAATTTTAGAAAATCTTTAGCTAAAGTGGATTTTCTTTCTACAATTGTAGAAACTATCTTCTATCACACACATACAAGGCACTTATTCTAGATTTCATACATCTTTCAATCTATTAAGATTACATTACATTACATCATATATCATTTCATTCATACCTCAGCCATAATTCTTTCTTATTCTCTAGTCATCCCTTTCAGTGACAATTTAATTTAAGGCATATCCTTAACAATTTTAGTTAAACAATATCTTTCACTTCCCACATATTCTACCTTCTGTTCCAGGATATGAGATCATTTTAGATGGTTGTCACCATCATAATTTCTTGAAGCCTTATGGCTTTTATATGGAAATTCTTGTGACCTCCATACATACATAAGCCTTATGACTAGGCATGATAAGAGTAGTGTCTTAAATTTTCACAGAGGATTTTCTTTAATGATCTCTTAACTTATTATGTTCCATTTTTATGTCGTTGTAATAAATATATGCTTAATATTCAATCAATATGGTATGCACAAATAGCATCCAAGTCATTCAATTTCTCATATAATTTATCCACTTATGGAACCATAATTCACATAAATTTCATGTATCATTCAACAGAGCACATATAACCTCTAATCCAATCTATTTTCTCCTTTATCATCCACATATGAGCATCATGTTAGACATCATTTTTGGGTGTTCAAGAGGCAACATAACAAGTTAGAATAATTATTCTAATTCGAAATCTACCTTTTAATCAAGATTTCTTAATTATACTTGATGTAAATATCTTGAACATCATGCAACCTTCCTCCAAGAGTTTGTCCATCTTACTTTATTTCATAAGATTTAGAAGAAATCTTTCATCGAAACTTAGTCCATTCATGCTTCTAAGTTACCTCTTAACATTTTCTTTTCTCAAAGATTAAGTTTCTCTTAATAATATTTAATGTAAGATTATGGAATGGTAAAATCCTAATTTAGTTGGCCAAATGGCCTCTTTAGGTGTTTCTTTTTTATGTTTATCAATTTGGATGTTTTATGCACAACTTTCTTATTTCAAGTTTAAGTGTTAAAATTTTTACGATTTCTTGACTAATAACTTTACTAATCAAGTTTATGTAAACACTCAATTATATTTGAGACCAATTTTTAAAATCAAGCAGTGAATAAATTAAAATTTAAATAATAAGCAAGCAGAAAAATAAATAAACAAAGAACAACAAAAAATAAATGAAGGAAAGAAAATCAAAAAGCAAAAGAAGGAAATTTAAAAACAGAAATAAAAACAAAAAAATTAAAAATAAACAAGAAAATCAAAATAAATCTAAAATAAGAATAATAACAAATTAAAACAAAAAAAAAGAGAATAAAAAAAATATAAATTAAAGAAGGCGGAAAAATAATAAACAGAAGAAGAAAAGAAGATAAGAGAAAGGAAGGAGGGGTCCTCAGCTTCAAGGGAGGTTCTCTGAAGGTTTCTCTTCATCACGGCGGCGTGGGGAAGAAAATTAGATCCTTATGACTGATGTAGTGTATGATATTGGCAAGGAGGATTGCAACGAGCAAGAAGAAGGGTTAGACTTCACTGGTCTTAGCACGAGATCCGTTTCAATCCCATAACAGGTCAGTTGATCTTTCTCCGATTTCTAAATTAAAAAATTTTGCATAGATAGGCTCGACTGATGTTAGAATTAAGAACTTTGGAATGATCGGTTTGGATGATTAGTGAGCTAAAATGTGACTTTTGATCGATATTCAATCCCGGTTTCTGTTGTTACTCATGAATGTAAGATTGATTCTCATTTTAAATTGATCATAGAACTAGGATTGAGTCTGTTGAATGCATATCATTGGTTGTAAATCTGTGAGGCTCATAAGTCGCACCCTTTAAACTGGAGTATGTCAACATAGCTTCATGGAGCTCCTTTTCCAACCTCATAACAGATCTGTATGGTGGCGTTACTTGGATAACAACCATGAACCCACTCTTCTGTCTAGCATCATATTGGAATTAATACAAGTGAATGAATTCAGCAATAAGGAAGCCAAGGCCCAAAGTTCTCAGAGATGTGGCACTAGTAGACGATGCACTTGATAAGCCGTTAAGGACGACGATATGAACCTAGGGGTTCTCCATACCCATACAAATTTTATGAAGAGCAGTAGTCTCGAGGATTCCCCACTGCAAGGCAGTTCATAGTCCATCATGATGCGATGATCGAAAGGCTTAAGACTGCTATGGTATTGCTCTCACAGCCGCAGCTGTTGTCGCCACTGAAAATGCATGGTAGCACCCTTCCAAAGTGCCATGCGCACGTCTCTTCTATGGGTGAATCCCACGGGAACAAAAGTGGGTGCATCTTATCTCTATATCAGTAGCTATGCTATCAAGTTAAAGACGACCTCGCTTGTGGCAGTGTATAATATTGGGGGCGGAAGGGTGGCTCAGACAAGTTACTTTAGAGAAAGCTAGTGTAGCTACAAAATCCTATTCAAATGGGCAGCATGGTTGCATCTCTTGGAATTCAAGATTCTAGTCATGTGATGGCCAATGATGTTTACTATTCTCCTTTCACAAGTTCCTGAGTTCGCTTATTCTTTGGATTTGGGGATTAGTTGCCTTGCTTGGCATATGATAATGGTGGCTGATACGTCAGTTCTAGGCCTAGGAAAAGGTCCCTCTCAGTATGGAAGCTTGACTCAAGAAGCTATTTATCGCATGGCCAGCTTTGTCATAAACAATAGAGCCTTGTGCACGAGTATGGGTTCTGATCATATTGATTTTAAAGCTACGGCTGTTGTTGGTTTGACTGCGGCATAAATCACAAGAAGCAATGTAGTCTCAGTTATAGAAGGTGAACTCATAAGAATCTTCGTTCTAGTAGGAAACTCCTTGTTAGAGAAGCATCAGGCTATTAGTGGAAGAGAGAGTGTTGCTAGCGTTGCACATAGAGCTTGAGTTCATGACTTTCAAGGTAAGGCAATAGGAGCTGTGGTGCAAGTTTTCCTATGTAAAGATGATCCTATTGGAAGTCCATGTATATGAAAAAGGGTGTGAGCGGGCTCTATATAAAAATACAAACTTCCATGGATTAACCAAGTCCCTAAGTCCTGTATCGAGTTCTCATGGTTCAGTCCTCATGAATCACTTATGCTATAGTAGTCGATTGAAAAGCCTCAAAGGTATTCCCTGGATGCATGAAAGGATTACCCTCTTTGCAAACATTGATATGGGATAACCAAGAAATCCATGATGTAGATTCAGCGTGCTCAACCTAATTCTATAGGCGCTCACATGGTGCTCCTAGTCTGTTGCTGTAAGCTAGTGTAGGAAGGACCAAGTCCAGGTTAGGTCTTATTCTTAGAAGAGTGGAATTAAAACAAACACTTCATGCCATAGAAGCTGGTGGGCAGCCCCTGCCAATGGTCATGAAGAATCCTCAAATCAGGGGCATGATAAAAAAAAACTTAGGCTATATCCTCCAATGGAAGCAACCGCATGGGTTCCTTGGATGGAGTATGGGCAGAATCAGGAACCCCAACTGGATCAGAGGTTGCTTAAGCTTGGTGTCAATGGTGGGGTACCTAAATTGGAGTGAAGTCAACTTGAAAAAATGCTCCCTAAGATAATCTGGAAATGACGAGCAGGTAAATCCTATAAGGACCAAAGAAGGGTGACGCTATGAAGAACCTTGAATTCGATGTGCATGGGCATGGCTTCATCAAATATTAGCCATATAGAAGACACTAAATCAAATCGAAGAGCCTTAAATCTCAACCAAAGAGCTTAGCCCTGTGGTTGAAGGTGCTGCTTGTGACCCGCACGACAGGGGTTCGAATCCTCCTGATCACTTTTTCTCACAAATGGCAGATAAGTCTGGGTCTTTAATGTAATTAGAGGAAAGTAAGAGTAAGACCAACACACAGGCGTGGCCAAGTGGATAGACAGTCGACCTCAAATTCTAGGGCACGGGTTCGAACCCCCTCCTAACCAATTTACCTTTTTAATAATTCCAAAGCAAACCATCCAAGCAAGCCGCGAGGCATCAGGTAAGCTGCAGCCCACTCAAACATGAGCCTCGAGCCATTAGACAAGCCACCGAGCCGCAGGAGCCTCCAAGCCGTCAGATAAGTCGCAAGCCGTCAGGAAGCTCTCCCAAGCTAGTTCATCATAAATAAGCCTCCAAATCATTGGCCATCTAAAGTTGAATAAAAAATTTCCATTCAACCCTCTTAGAATTAATTTATATAGCCCCTATTTAACTTTTTCTTTTAAACTCAAAATTAAGTACTATTTAATTCCTTTCCTCAAAAATTAATTTTGAAATTAAATTCAATTACATCATATCAAAAATCAATTCCGAATAAAATCAAATTCTTTTCAATCTAGATCAAGTTTGATTTTCTTTCCAAATATTAAATCAAGGTAATTTTAGTTTACTTTTCCTTATCCTCTAGTTCAGTTTTACATCAAGCCTAATTCATTTTTCATACAATTTCCGAATTTCTTTTGAGTTGGGTCAAGCCTAATTATTTTCTTCTTTAAAATTTAAATCAAATTCATTTCACTCCAATTCGTTTCCTTAATCTCGAATCAAGTTTTAATTCAATTCTTCAACTTCAAAAATAAATATTTGGCTTCCTTCTATTTTAAATCAAGTTCGAAGTCTCACGCAATGAACCCTAGGCACGAACTAGTATCTTTTTCTGTTGTTCGATGTTTAAGGATTTGTATGGATCCCAGTGCAGCCGTAGTTGTCTTGGATCTTATGCATATGCGGACTAAGGATTCTCTTCAAAATATTTTCAAAACAGTCTACTCATTTTCAAATGTCCAAAGGTCAAGCCTTCACACCAGAACTACGTAAGCCTTGAGTTTCCCATTGAACCAGGGAATACGTAGGAGGAGGATCAAGTCCTGCCAGGCTAACCTCCATCAACCTATTTACTTCCGCATTAATTAAAGGATCAAAAAGTTTTCAAAATCACACACTCAGTTTAAGGGTACCGTTCTTCAGAATGGGCGAGTAGGGTTCCTAACACCTTCTCTATTCATAACCAACTCCTGAACTTTGAATCTCTTCCTCGAGTTAGGGTTTTTCCAAGTGTTTTCCCTTAAATAAAATTTGGTGGCGACTCCACATTAAATCATAAAAATATATTTTCAAAATTTTAGCGAGTTCGTCGTCTCGTTGGAATTGCGGTTGCAATAGATGGCGACTCCACTGGGGAATTTAGAAAGTCAAGCCCACTTAAAATTGAGTGTGTCATATTGATCCCTTCCTTGTTTATTTGCACGATTCGTTTCTTGTTTATTTTGCACGATTTACTTGCTTGTTTATCTATTTTTTTGTTTTTTTGTTTGTTCATTCTCTATATAACCCTAGGGTAGACAAACAATAAACTACTATATATATCTGTGCGATTTCCCCAATTGCAGGTATCCCAAACTTGTGTGCCCTCATACATTCCACACATGCATTTATCATGAGTGGGGCCCTATACCTGGGTCTGAGTGCAGCCTAGGACTAGAGGGATCTAGTTGTGTCACTTTGGGGCCTACGTCCTGTTTGACTATCACGAAAATTCCAGCTAGAGTGCATCTTATTTGTAATGCCCTACAGCTGGTAGCTTTTTCTGTTGTTGTGGCAAGCATTACAGACTGGAACTTGGCTCTAGTAACCTCTTATACCTCAGGATTACAAACCACCTTATGAGAGGTTCATGCATAAAAGGCCATAGACCCTTAGGACAGGTAACCCATAATAGGATGCAAAAAGGGCACACACCCTTTCATGATACATGGTTCATATATATGCACGGACATCTATTTGAACAGAATCATCCAAGATGAAAGAAGAGGAAGCTGAAAATTGGGGGAAATACAGAAAATCAAGAAAGAAAAATCAAGCAAAAGGAAAGAAAATTCAAAACCAATAGAAAATCAAGAATATATAAACCAAAATTTGAAAATCAAGAAAAATAAAATTCCTAGGGAAAATCAGAAAAAGATACTTTTGGAAATACTGAAAATATAAAAAGATTCAAAATTCGAAATCCTAAATATGTTTTTTAGGAAGATTTTAGAAAAACTTTTTCAAACCGAGCTAAAGGTTTTTCTAGTAAAATAAAAAATACCAAAATTCATAAAAACATAAAACTGTAAAAAATCAAGGACGAATAAACAAAGAAAAACTCATTTATTTTCAAAACGATCAAATTTCAAAATTCTTAAAATTATTTGTGCATACATACATACGTTCATTCATTCATGCGTAAACCCATCATTGAAAAAAGGAGATTTCAAAAATCATTCCACACCTTTGCCACGTTCATTTTCATACTCATTTTACATCAACATTTTTATCATTCATGATTTTTCGCATTCAAATTGTTTCTCGAAAATTAATTTTTAACTTTAACAGAAAATCTGGAGAAAGACAACTTCCTCGACATTCTTATAGGACCCGTGCACAATCTAGAATCATGGATAAGTTGGAGAGACAAAATGAGGAATTGAGAAATGAGGTCAAGACACTGAAGGAACAGATGGCCAAGCTAATGGAGGCCGTACAACTGTCAAAGTAAAAGGATGTAAGAGAATCCTCACCGGGAGAACCAATCGACCCATTATATCCTCCTGGCTTCAATCCACAAAATCTTTCACCATTAACTATGCCTCCACTAACCGAAGGAGTTTAGTATGGGTTTCCTCATGGGCATGCACCTTCATTCAATCAAACACAAACCCAAACACATAACCAACCTTCAAATCCCATATCACAAGCTTACCAAATAGTTGTTGGGGGGACAAATCCTATGTTCACCCAATGGCCTCACCCTATATACATACCATCTTCTCATCCTCATCGCATGCCAAAGGAATACCCGAGCCATCCTTCTAAGGATGATACTGAAAAGTGGAAAGTCCTAGAGGAAAGAATCAGGGCAATCGAGGGAAATGCTTATGAAGCCAAAGACGCTTCTGATTTGTGCTTAGTTCCAAATGTGGTAATCCCTCCCAAATTCAAGGTTCCTGAATTTGAAAAATATCAAGGAACTAGCTGTCCAAAGAATCACTTGACCATGTACTGCAGGAGGATGTCTGCTTGTATGCATGATGATAAGCTGCTCGTCCATTTCTTTCAAGACAGCTTAACCGGTACAACTGCTAACTAGTATACTCAGCTAGAGCGGACACATATCCGTTCATGGAGGGATCTAGTTGAGGCCTTTCTGAAACAATACCAGTACAACGTGGAGATGGATCCTAATCGAACTCAGCTTCAAAACATGGCCAAGAAGGGAGACGAGACCTTCAAACAATATGCCCAACGATAGAGGGAGTTAGCTGCTCAAGTACAACCTCCATTATCTGAAAAGGAGTTGGTCAACATGTTCATCGACACACTCCAAAATCCTTTTTATGACAAGATGATAGGCAATGTGACCGCTAGCTTCTCTGATGTTATCATCATTGGAGAAAAGATCAAAGGTAGCATGCACAGTGGAAGGATTGCGTACAAGTCTGCAGAGACAACTAATACCTTTATAGGAGGAAAGAAGGCAGGTGAAGCTTGTAACATGGCTTTCGATCACGGACAATACATACGTCCAATGGCACCTTATGGACCAACTAGCTTCGAACCATCGCCACACACACCTTATAAACCATATCCTTACATCGTCACCGCCTACTAAACACCCTACCATCCAGCTTACAACTATCCAATGCAAATCTGACCGCCTACACCATACACGGTCCAAACACAATCCCTGAGCCCAAATCCTAGCCAAAGCCAAAAGATGGAGAAGAATCCTATCCAGTTTGATCCCATTCCAATGACCTACACTAAGCTGCTACCCCAGCTAATCCAGAATTCCCTGGTGGTTCTCTATCCTCTGAAACCTCAAGACCCACTATACCCTAAATGGTATGATGCAAATGCCATATGTGACTACCATGTGGGGTACATTGGTCATTCTACAAAAAATTGCCAGGTTCTGAGACATAAGGTGCAAAGCCTGATTGACGCTAAACGACTAGATTTTGGGAAGATTGCTCCTAATGTGGGAAATAATCCAGAGCCGAATCATAAGAGCTCATCAACTGGCTAAGAAATGGGAGCAGCACAATGAGTCGCCTTATACAAATCGGGCTATCGAGGAAAATCATCTAAGATTTGTCATATTTTTCAAAATCAATCTTTTGTAAATAAATCTCAAGGAGAAATACAAAAATTACATTTTTCATGTTTCTTGAGCACGTACTTCACATTATTGGCTTTACTTCTTAAAATTTTCCATCTAACCCATCACTTCCTATCCTACACCTAAAACAATAAATACCTATTGGTGATAATGCTAGTGCTGTAATAAATAATCTTGAACGTCGGATTAATCAAACTCAAGAAAAAAAAACAAACAAGCAACCAGGGATTCTAGATCACCATTCATTGTATGTCTTGTAATAAAATATCCCGCTGGATCAAAGTTCAAATCCAGGCAAAATTTAGGGATGAAAAATAAGATTCGCTGAATTGAAGGTCAAAGCAATCCAGGAAAGATCCAGTAGGAAATCTGATCAGTCAAAAATAAAAAGAAAAAGGAAGCCCGCTAGATTAAAATCAAGAAATAGTCTAGGAAAAATTAGGGTCAAAAATTCAAGAAGAAAAAAGAAAAAAAAACCCACTGAATTAAAACCAGAGTAATCCAGGAAAAAGTAGGGTCAAAAGATAAATCAACAGAGTCGCGATTCGGAAAAATCTTGTCAAATTAAAATTCTAGAAACAATTCAGGCAAAATTAGGATCAAAACAAAAGCCCGCTAGGTCGACGATCCTCAGAAATGACCTAGGAAAAAGTTAGGGCATCAAAACAAAGGACCACTAGGTCGAAAAATCCTCGAAAGGCGACCTAGGCAAAAATTAGGGCATGCAAACAAAAGTCTGCTAGGTTGACGATCCTCGGAAACGACCTAGGAAAAAGTTAGGGCATCAAAACAAAAGCCCGCTAGGTTGACAACCCTCAAAAGCGACCTAGGAAAAAGTTAGGGCACGCAAGCAAGAGCCTGCTAGGTCGAAAACCCTTAAAAGACGACCTAGGCAAAAGTCAGGGCATACACACGAAAAGCCCGCTAGGTTGAAAACCTGTAAGGGCGACCTAGGAAAAAATTAAGGCAAAACGAAAGACCTGCTGGGTTGAAAACTCAAAAAAATAACTCAAGCAAAAGTTAAGGGCAATCTAGGAATCCTATGATAACATAACATTTATCACCTCATATCTTCCTAAATCTGGGGCAAAATTTTTCCATTTCTCAATTTTGATTAATTTGACAATCAAGATTACGAAAAGCAACATTGGCATTTTTCATCAAAAGGTGCCATTTTGGGCAATAAAACCAACATTCTTCGCCCTTTCTTTTCAAACACACAACCTCAAAATTCCCTATCTCCTTCCTTTGACTAGCCAAAATCACTTTACACACCTCAAATGGCGCATATGCTGAAAAGAAATGTGAAAAATGTAAAATAAAAAACATTAATTTTGAAAAATCATGAAAGTTGGATGAGTCCTCAACCATTGCAACATGACAGGATTGCTTCCTAAAAAAAATCATCCTTCTACCAGTCGTAACGCCACCAAGACAAAAGGTTCCAACATTGACCAAGAAGCCAAACGATAGAGTCGATCTAACTCGTCCTGATTCTCGCTTCCTTTCACACCAACTATGAGGTTGTCCAGAAAGGACATGTCAAAAATCAAAAGTCTAGAGAAATAAAAAGTTTTACACTATCTCATGGCATGCATTCATTCCATAGCATTCATTAAATAATTATGTCGAGCATCAAAAAGCAACAATTAAGTTAAAACATCGCATCCTTCTGCATTTATTCAAACATCAAACATTACATCTTTTCCATTCATTCAAACAGCACAACGACATTTTGTCATTCGAGCATTGACAACTCGTTTTCAAAATTAATTAAGACTAGGGCAGATTTCTTGGACCAATTAAAAAAGATCAAGTCCAAACTGGGGCAAACGCTTGTTCACAAAAATTCAATTTGAGGTCATCCTCAAATTCCGGATCAAGTCAAAACTGGGACAAACGCTTGCCCGCAAAAAATCAATTTGAGGCCATCCTCAAATTCTGAATCAAAATCTAAACTGGGGCAAATGCTTGCCCGCAAAAATTCAATTTGAGGTCATCCGTGCAAATTCTGAATCAAAATCAAACTGGGGCAAATGCTTACCCATAAAAATTCAAAGTGAGGCAATCCTCAATTTCATCAAGATTCAAATTGGGGAAAAATGTTTGCCCAAACTCCTTTCAAGTCAAGGAATTCCGTAATTGCTAAGAATCTTCTAAATTGGAGCAAAATGCTTACCCAAGTCTCTTCAAGAAAATAATTATCAAGTGCTTAAAAACCTTCGAGTTCAAGATAGAATAAGCAATTTATTCAAGATAAACAGTTCCAAAATAAGTTGTCTGAGGCATCTGGCGAAGAAGTCCACACTCCGTCCTCACGTACATTCCCAGGATACACCATGCTTTTCCATACTTGTCTTAACAGGTCATTCCTACTTTGCCTGTCCTGACAGGCTTTCTTTTCAAGTTAGTATAGGTCCCCTTCCATTCCCTTTACCTGTCATAGCAAGTCATTCCTGCTTTTTCTGTCCTGACAGGCCTTCTTTTCAAGTTAGTATAGGTCACCTTTCATTCCCTTTACCTGTCATAACAAGTCATTCCTGCTTTTCCTGTCCTAATAGGCCTTCTTTTCAAGTTAGTATAGGTCACCTTTCATTCCCTTTACTTGTCACAACAGGTCATTCCTGCTTTGCCTGTCCTGACAAGCCTTATTTTCAAGTTAGTATAGGTCACCTTTCATTCCCTTTACTTGTCATAACAGGTCATTCCTAATTTTCCTATCCTGACAAGCCTTCTTTTCAAGTCAGTATAGGTCACTCTTCGTCTTCCTTTACCTGTCTTAACAGGTCATTTCTGCTTTGTTTGTCCTGTCAAGCCATCTTTTCTAGTTAGTGTAGGTCATGCTCTCACCTGTCTTAACAAGTCGTTTTCATTTCCCTTTACCTGTCTTAACAAGTCCTTTCTTCTCCTTGCCTGTCTTAACAGGCCATATATTCAAGTTAGTATAGGTCCCTCTCATGCCGATTTTCCTATCTTGACAAGCCATTGTGAAGTCGCCTGTCTTAACAGGTCTTCTTCATTCTTTCCCCTTCTTGTCTGAACTGTTCTCTATCAAGTTTACTTTTCTGCATTTTGGCCTATGATGTCAGGCCTCCCTCGAGTTTACTTTTTTGCATTTTGGCCTATAGTGTCAAGCCACCATCAAGTTTACTTTTCTGCATCTCGGCCTATGATGTCAGGCCTCCCTCAAGTTTTCATTCCTGCATTTGGGCCTATAGTGTTAGGCCACCATCAAGTTTATTTTTCCGCATCTCGGCCTATAGTGTCAGACCTCCAGCATGTTCAAGTTTTCTTTTCTACATGTTCAAGTTTTCTTTTCTGCATTTCGGCCTATAGTGTCAGACCATCATCAAGTTTATTTTTCCACATCTTGGCCTATAGTGTCCAACCTCCAGCACGTTCAAGTCTTATTTTCTGCATTTCGGCCTATAATGTCAGGCCATCATCAAGTTTACTTTTCTGCATCTTGGCCTATGATGTCAGGCCTCCCTCAAGTTTTCATTCCTGCATTTGGGCCTATAGTGTCAGGCCGCCATCAAGTTTATTTTTCTGCATCTCGGCCTATAATGTCAGGCCTCCAGCACGTTCAAGTTTTCTTTTCTGCACGTTCAAGTTTTCTTTTCTGCCCAATCAAGTTTACTTTTCTGCATCTGGGCTTATGATGTCAGGCCTCAAGCATGGTTAGATTTCTGTACATCGGCCTATGTTGTCAGGCCACCTTGTACATACCTTACATTTTAGTTCTTGCATGCTTTCTTGCCTTAACCAGGCCTTTTTCACTTCACTTTTCCTGTCATAACAGGTCATTCTTTTTTGCTTTGCCTATTTTAACAGGTCCCTTCTTCCTTTCACTTTGCTTGTCCTAACAGGCCAATCCATCCTTCGCCCACGTCCATCCTAACAGACCTTTTTCACCTCACTTTGCCTGCACTTCAACAATATTCATAGCCTAATTAGGCTATGCAATCAAGCCTTGCATATTTAAACCCTATCGGTTTAGGACATGAAGCTTACAAAGGGCTTTCAGAAACCACCATATTCCAGACATTCATTTCCAAGTTCAAGGCTTCTCATACTTGTCAAACTTCTTCAAAAGCCTGTCTCGGACATAATGTGTTCACGTCTTTACTCATTTCCTATCACGAAAATTCAGAGAATCATTACTCATATTATCTGTTAAGAAAATGAGTAAAGAGGGGCAAATTGTAAACCATCAATTATGTCCGAGACCCCATTTTTAAAATCAAGTAGTGAATAAATTACAAATTAAATAATAAGCAAGCAGAAAAATAAATAAATAAAGAACAACAAAATATAAATGAAAGAAAGAAAATCAAAAAGCAAAAGAAGGAAAATTTAAAAACAAAAATAAAAACAAAAAATTAAAAATAAATAAGAAAAAAAGTAAATCTAAAATAAGAATAATAAATAATTAAAACAAAAAAAAAGAGAATAAATAAATATATATATATATAAGAAGGTGAAAACATAATAAACAGAAGAAGAAAAGAAGATAAGAGAAAGGAAGGAGGGGTCCTCAGCTCCAAGGGAGGTTCTCTGAAGGTTTCTCCTCATCACGACGGCGTGGGGAAGAAAATGGGATCCCTGTGACTGATGTAGTGTATGATATTAGCAAGGAGGATCGCAGCGAGCAAGAAGAACGGTTAGACTTCACTGGTCTTAGCACGAGCTCAATTTCAACCCCATAACAGGTCACTTGATCTTTCTCCCATCTCTAAATTAAAAAATCTTGAATAGATAGGCTCGGATGATGTTAGATTCAAGAACATCGGGTTGATCGATTTGGATGATTAGTGAGCTAAAATGTGACTTTTGATCGATATTCAATCCCGGTTTCTGCTGTTCCTCATGAATGTTAGGTTGATTCTCATTTTAAATTGATCATAGAACTAGGATTGAGTCGGTTGAGTGCATATCATTGGTTGTAAATCTGTGAGGCTCATAAGTCGCACCCTTTAAACTAGAGTATGTCAACATAGCTCCATGAAGATCCTTTTCCCACCTCATAACAGATCTATATGGTGGTGTTACTTGGATAACAACCATGAACCCACTCGTCTGTCTAGCATCATATTGTAATTAATACAAGTGAATGAAGTCAGCAATAAGGAAGTCAGGGCCCAAAGTTCTCAAAGATGTGGCACTAGCAGACGATGCACTTGATAAGCCCTTAAGGACGACAATATGAACCTAGGGGTTCTCCATACCCGCAAACGAGCCGTCGAGTCTCCAAGCCCCGTCAAAGAGCCGTTAACCATCAAGTGAGCCTCCAGCCATCAGACAAGCCACCAAGCCGCAGAAGCCTCCAAGTCGTCAGATAAGTCGCAAGCCATCAGGAAGCTCTCCCAAGCCAGTTCATCATAAATGAGCCTCCAAATCATGGGCCATCTAAAGTTGAATAAAAAATTTCCAATCAACCCTCTTCGAAATAATTTATATAACCCCTATTTAACTTTTTCTTTTAAACTCAAATTTAAGTACTAATTCAATCCAATTTAATTCCTTTCCTCAAAAGTTAATTTCGAAATTAAATTCAATTACATCATATCAAAAATCAATTCCGAATAAAATCAAATTCATTTTTAAATCAAATTCTTTTCAATCTAGATCAAGTTTGATTTTCTTTTCAAATTTTAAATCAAGATAAGTTTAGTTTACTTTTTTTCCTTATCCTCTAGTTCAGTTTTACATCAAGCCTAATTCATTTTTCTTAGAATTACCGAATTTCTTTTGAGTCGGGTCAAGCCCAATGATTTTCTTCTTTAAAATTTAAATCAAATTCATTTCACTCCAATTCGTTTCCTTAATCTCGAATCAAGTTTTAATTCAATTCCTCAACTTCAAAATTAAATATTTCACTTCCTTCTATTTTAAATCAAGTTCTAAGTCTCACGCAAAGAACCCTAGGCACGAACTAGTATCTTTTTCTATTGTTCGATGTTTAAAGATTCGTATGGATCCCAGTGCAACCGTAGTTGTCTTGGATCCTGTGCATATGTGGACTAAGGATTCTCTTCAAAATATTTTCAAAACAGTCTACTCATTTTCAAATGTCCGAAGGTCAAGCCTTCACACCAGAACTACGTAAGCTTTGAGTTTCCCATTGAACCAGGAAATACGTAGGAGGAGGATCAAGTCCTGCCAGGCTAACCTCCATCAACCTATTTACTTCCGCATTAATTAAGGGATCAAAAAGTTTTCAAAATCACACACTCAGTTTAAGGGTACCATTCTTCAGAATGGCCGAGTAGGGTGCCTAACACCTTCCCTATTCGTAACCGACTCCCGAACTTTGAATCTCTTCCTCGAGTTAGGGTTTTTCCAAGTGTTTTCCATTAAATAAAATTTGGTGGCGGCTCCACATTAAATCATAAAACTCTATTTTCAAAATTTTAGCGAGTTTGTCGTCTCGTCGTGATTACGGTTGCGACAGTTTAAACCATTAATTAATTTACTTTTTTACTTCCTTGCCTGTGAATTCAAAGCTTCTTACTCATATTCTATTTAAATGTATTTAAGCATCCATATAAACCTAATTTACCTAATTATCCTATAGGGATTGAACCCACTCTCTAATCTCCTAAACCATTATGGTTCATTTTTCCTTGCATTAAAAGGTGATTTATACTTGTTAGGACTTGGGTTATTAATCCATACCAGCTTAGAGATTTTTAAGACTTTTCCTTCTTGTATAGTAGGTGTGGCCAAATGGTCCATCTCCTTCCCATGACTCCATAATTGATTCCTAATCACCACCTTATGCATACTTGGATTCATTTTTAAGTCTTAACAAAATTTTAACTTACTTTCACCAAATTATCCAAGCATGGCTGAATGGTTACCCAAACCATTACCAAGTCTCTTTTAAACTTATAATTCCTTTCTATACATGGTTAGCCTCATTACACCTTAATGAAAATTTTAAACTCAAGTTTCCTTAATTTAGTGGAAAGTGGTCGAATCCGCCATATGTCCAAGAAAGGGTAATTTTCTCAATTTCTTCTCAATTGACCTTTATGTCATGAATTTTATCACTTATGACATCACATGCTTTTGGATACAGCAAGATTTGTTCTTACTCTATAGATTTGGTCATGATCATGGAGGATCTTAAGTGTCTTGTTCAACTTTAGGTCCATAAGTCCACCTTTGCTCTTACTAGTTTTAAGGTCCAAGTTTTAAGTTAAGTTTGTAACTTTTGTGACTTAACTTTTTTAGTCTTATAGGATATTTATCAAATGGTTCTAGATCTAAACTTTTATTAAAGTCCAAGTTCAAGATTAAATATTTTAAAAGAAAACATAATCAAGCTTACAACTTTGAACATAAAGACAATAAAGAAAATATTTTATAAGACAACCAAGTGGAGATCTACTAGATCTACTTCAAGATCTATCTATCCCTTACTTTGAGCATCTAAACAATTTTTATAAAAACTTTCAAATCTATAAAAACTTCAAAAAAATTATTTTTAAGAAATTTTAACTAATTAAATTACTCCAAAGGTTACTTGAAGCACTTTAATCCATTACAATTTCATTTTAACTTCCAAAAATAACTAAAAACATGTTGACGTTCATTTTTAACCAAAAAGGAAAGCTTTTAACTCCATCAAACTTAAGCAAGTGGGATTCATAGAACTTAAAGAGAGATCCACCAAAAAAAGAAGAAAAACAAGTCAGAAACACATACTTAAAAGCTTAAAAAAAGTGTATGATAAAGACCCTACTTGTTGAAGACTTTTGGTGGTAAGACTTTGTTTGTTTGGCTTTAAGTTAAACTTCAAAGATGGAAGTTCAAGCTTTGTGTAGGTTTTGGTGTTTAAAGAGAACTTGGAGTTTTGGGTGAGTTTGGAGAGCTTGCACAAATGTTTAGAAGAATTTTAATGGAGCAAATGATCCCCCTTGGTCTTCCTAAGAAAGTTCAGCCACCTAGGGTAACGACCTAGGGCACTTGGGAATTAAATTCCCATTTAGGGACATTTTGGTACATTTGCATTAATTTCTATTTTCTAAATTAAATATAAATGTAAGAAATTATCCTTTAATATTTTTTTAATACTAATTAATCTAATTTTAACACTAATCAAGATCAATTTACTTTAACTATGATTAATTTTATCTATCCCCATTAATACTTTTGTCTTACATGCCATAAATGGTGGGGTGAGTCATCACCTCATTTTTCGCATGCTAATTTCGTGCACAATGAATAAGGTCAAGTTTATGGCTTTTACTTTGTATTTTCTTGCCTTTGCAACCTTTTAGGAGTATTTTGGTAATTTTCTAAGAATTTCCCAGAAAGTTTCCAAAACTTTCTCCCAATGTTTCTAACACTAATTAATTCATTCCCAAATTATTCTTATGTCATTTTTCATTTTTCAGCAATAGTTTAGCCCTTATTGAAGATCGAGTTTTCTAAGGATGTTATGGATATTTTTAAGCATTTTCATTCTCTCTTTATTTGATTTTTTCTTGTGACTTTCTAACTATCATTAATAGATTATAAACCTTTATAATGTATTTTATCTTTTATTTTCAATTACCAACACATTTATTTGTATCATCCTACTATAGGGATATTTTCATTATTTGTTAAAAATTTTGTAATTTCTAGCATTTTTTGTTCTTATCTTTGTTTTATTTCTTGGCAAAGAAAATTTGTAACTTAGGAAATCTATCATGAGAAAATGTAGATGTTACATTAAACCTTTGTTTGCAGCTTCCTTGCCTGAAGCCAATAGGTGCTTGTGGAGAGGGATAACCTCTTTGTTAGAATTGGATGCAACTTTCGATGGTTGAAAATAAACTAATATAAATTTTGTTGTGTTTTTATTACTCCTTTTATTTATCTATTTATTATCTAATTTGGTTGTCTATACATTCTTGCAAAATATTTTTATTAACTTATATTTAAAATATACCAAGACATTTAAAGAACGTAAACACTTCTGTTAAAAATTTATATGTTAATACACAATATTTTTACATCATATTTTTGAAATATTTTTAAAAAAAAAATCTAACATATAATTCAATCCTCCTTCTTATGCATTCTTGTGTTATTTTCAATTGGTGTTAGGGCTTAACCTCTTAAATGAGCATATAACAATGCAGGGAAAAGATAAAGAAAGATGGAAGATTTTGTAAATAAAATTATTTTAAAAGAAGCTTAAGCTTTAGACGTTCATTCTTTTTTAGAGAAGATTACCATACAAGAGAGAGAGATTAGAGAATGATTACATATATAGATGGAGTCAACTCAGTCTAAACAATGGAGAATCATTACATATGAAGATTACCCTACAGTTGCATCATATCTTGAAATGGAATGGATACCAATAGAAGTTGGCCAAATGTAAAAAAATGAAAAGTGGAGATATGTTCTCACATGTTCCCTATCATAGTCAAAATATAACAAAGTGTTTAGTTATACCATTGCCAATGAAATATGTGATACTTTGATCATGACTCATGAAGGAAGAACCATTTTCCAAAGTACTAAGACTACTTTATTATCTCAACAGTATAAGCTATTTGAAAAGAAGGACAATGAAACCATTGAGAAAATTTTTGGAAGATTTCAAAATACTATAAATATCCTTTTAATGTTTGGAAAGTAGTATTCCATCAAAGAAAACAACTAAAACTTGCTTGCTAGCCTTCCCAAAGAATTGGAATCCAAATTCACCATCATTTAATAATTCAAAGATCTTAACTCTCAAGATTAATGATTTGATGGGAGCCTTAAGGGTTCATGAACTTGTCTCGAGTTTGAGAAACCTAAGAAGGAAACAAAGTTTATCAATCTTGAGGCTAAAAATGAAAAAACCTTATCATCTAAACCTATATATAGTTTAAAGGAAATTAAGGTATAAGTATCAAAATATTTAGAACAAGACTTCTTAAAGAAAAAATGAGATCTCTTCGATTTTAGAAAAAAATATAAGTAAAATAATGAGTAGAATAAGTTAGGAAAAACAACCTTATGGAAGGTTCAAAACTAAGAAGTTCAACAAAGATGGAAAATATGAGGTTTTCTATTATGAATGCAAGAAGATAGGTCATTTCAAATCTGAATGTCTAGAATTAAAGAAAATGTTGGGTCGAAATAGATACTATTCATCTAAGTTCCACATCAAACAATTTGAAGAAGGAAAAGGAAAAAAGACTCCTATAAGTATGAAGATTTTGTATTAGTTTTATTACCACAACAATATAGTCCTTTGGGTGTACTTGAAACTTGGGTAGTTATGTATCATGGGAGAGTTTTCAATTTTTTTCATGCCAAAATTGCAAGCAATAATAGAATTACTTTTGAGATCTTTTGTGGATGTAAGCAAATGATGCCAAATCATGTTAAATTTGGGCGTTTCTTTCTTTTATTTTTGTTCTTCTTACGTGTTCTTCTAGGAATAAAGAACGTGAAGGATCTTTTGGACCTTTGCACGACTTTGGTAGATACCTTTTATTATTCAACAGAAAGGACCAAAAAAAATTCCAAAAATAAGGAAGAAGTATTTGATGTTGTAATCATCTCTTATGGTTAATATTTAAATTCAAACAATATATGAAGAAGAAGAGGTATGTATTAAACTCAATGAATTAAAACTAGTCTATAAACTTCTTCTTGATAATTTTGACATTCTTTTGAATGAGTATAACAAAATAAAAGCAAAAATAAAGTTCTTTAAAAAAATTAAGCAAGAAAAAGAAATAAAAACAAAAATTATTCAAGAAAATAAAAGTCTAAAAAATAAAATTATTAGTAAAACGTAGATAGATAATAAGGTAGAAGTACATCATAACAAGATGGCTAAGCTTTTTAAAAATTTAAGCAAATTTTGTTAATAAAACTATTAATCTATATAATATTTTGAAAAAATTTAATATTTTAAAAAATTAAAATCATCTGAGTGATAAAATAAACATAAATTTTTAATAAAAGAAGCCTTAACAAAAGGTTAAGACACCTTGTATTTCCTTTCTTACATGTGTTGTTTACACATTTTTATGAAAGGTTTAGACATGCTTCATCTAGATGCTTTCACGGGAAAAGGCATAAGGCCTAAAACTAACCATAAAATATTTTAAAATATTTTAATACTTAAACATATGATTATTTTGTTGTAAAGACCATCAATACAAAAAAATAATATTACAAATGGTACTTAAACAGTGGCTAATTATGACACTTGATAAGAAAAAAATCTATACTTATAAATGTGCACCCATATATGAAGGTAGAAAAGTTATATTTGTTGGTAACCAACGTCATCTTATTATTGCTAGAAATAAGGTGGATAAGTCTTTCTACTTTATATAAATAACATTTGTATATTGAATGACTCAAATGCAAATCTAAGCATGGGTCAACTTTTTAACAAAAGATATAATATTTGTTTCAACAAAAATTAATATATAATAAAAAAAATTGTTGGGTTAAAGCTCCTTAAGAGAATCAAATTTTCTATAAGATTGATTTGGAAGACTTATATTTTGTTTGGATGATGTGAGAAATAGAAATAAAAAAAAAAGTAAAGGAAAAGAAATAGAAGATTAAGAAATAGAATGAAAATAAGAAGGAAAAATGAATTGTTTGGATGAATAAAAATAAGAGGAAAAAGAAAAAAAAAGAAGGAAAAGAAACATATTAGTAATCTAAATTTTATTTTAAATAAATTTTAAAAAATAAAATTTAACTTTAAAAAATTAAATTTTACTCTCTTTTTATTAATATAATATTTATTTTTTAAAAATATGTAATAATTTAAAATAAATAAAAAAGACAAAAAAAGCATCTTCCCTCCATTTTCATGTCTGGTTCAAGGGGGTTTTTTTTTTGTGTGAGCCTGCAGAAATGCTTTCCTTCCTTATGATTTTCACACATAAATAAATGATAAAAAAAATATTTCTATATCTCTTATTTTATTGAACAAGTAAAATATTAGAAAATCAAAATGTAATATGCTTACTTTCTAAAAATGATGAAAAATGGATTTGTCACAAAAAATTTAGACATATTAATATGAAATATATTTAAAAACTTTATACATATTAAAAGGTTACCTAATATTTTTATAAAACATATTTACTTGTAACAAATGTGTCATGAAAGAAAACAAATTAATTATTGTTGAATTGCTTATAAAATTAATATCAACATATACTTTAAGTATTAACATTGATAATTGTTTCTCAAATGCATTTATCATGCACTTAACATCTTTATTATCTTACATATTTAAAAATCAATGTATTTGATTTCATCAATGAAAACTAAAAATCTACCAACTAAACTAAAATGTATTTGGTTTGATTGAATCTTTAATTTTATATATTTTTTTTTTCTTAAGTTGGTTTAAAGTTATATCTCTTCTAATTTAAATAACTTTCTTCTTTCTTTGATATATATGTCCTTGTACTCATTTAAAAATTTTATCATTTGAATAAATAAAAATAATAATATGATTCATTTTTAATACAAAAATAATAACTTTTACTTAAACAAAATAAAATTATATAAGCTATTATGATTGATTTAAGATGCTTGAAATTAGAATAGTTTACATGAGGTTCTGAGTTTGAATCTTACTTATTTTTTTGATTGTATAAAAAAATATTATAATTTTTAATTTATTATTCAAACAAATAATACAATAAAGAAAAAGAAAAATATGAAAAAGAAAAAAAAAAGATTATAAACACAATACTAAACTCTTTGGAGAAATCAAACAAAACTTTATAGGCAAAGAACTAGAATTTTAGATAATGTAAACTTGAGATATCTAAAATTTATATTAGTAAATAGTAATTATCAGAATCACAATATACACAATAATATATGATTTACAACTAAAAGACATAATAAATTTTAATGGTTTAACAGATACTTATATATGAAGTATCATGTAGGGATATCACACAATAAAATATGACAAAATAGAATGTAATATGTAACATATTTTATCATGTAATGTATTTACATGATACTTGATACACTATTATTAGCCAAATTATGAGAATAGAGCATCATTTAAGGGGTGTAATATAGTCGCACCATAAACATGTTATATGACACATTTTGATATGTATCACCATTATATAGTAGTCTATGTATCATGATTTAATTAATACTAACGTGTTGAACATTTTAAAAAAAGGTTTATAACCACACAACAAAATTTGTAGGTAAGACATTGTAATGTGTGACTTTTCTATATGATATTTCATGTATCATAATCAATCAAATCATAATATACGAATCATTATATAAAGTGTGATATATCATAATATAAATTTATTATTATTTTTAAAAATTCTTATAAATTTATTTTTAGAAAGATATTAATTTATATTATTTAAGTAAATAAAAAATTAATTTATAAAATTTTTAAAAATGAAAAATAAATTTGGAATGCACTTGTAAAATGATTAACTTCTTTAGTTTACTCCTTCCAGAAAGCTAAGTCGTCACTCCACTGCTCTGTGCCTCGTCATCTTGCTCGTCACTGTGCCTGTGATGTTTTATGCAAGTCATTATGCCGTTTTGTGCTCGTCGTCAATAAGGCTTCACCAATGTGTGCCGAGTTGTTTTGTGCGCTAGTCATTGTGCCGAATTTTTCTCGCTATACTGTCGAGAGTATCCGAGTCCAAACTGAAACTTTCATTCACCTTCGCCATTGAAGAACTCTCCATACAAGTGCAACCCCGTTCAATTTTCTTTGCAGCTGCGTTTTCCCCCCTAATCCAATAACTTCCTTTGATTCTGATTATACTTAAAATCAAAATCTACCTTTGTTTTTAGTTTTATTGACTAGTTTCCACGACCTTGTTTTTTGGGTGTTTGATTAAATGACCCAAAGGGGCTGGTGGACTTGACCGTGTATATGTAACATGGCAGCATTTAATATATTAACAATGTTTGCACCTTGCAACAATAATTCAAATATGGTTTAGATGCAGGTAGATTTGGTTGGGAGATATTAATATATGGGTCACTTTTATTCAATGGTGAAGAACTCTTAATGTCGTAGTGTAACACGAGAGAGTACTGATCATGCTTTGTTATGACAAAATCTGTTTCTTTTTTTCAACTTTTCTTTGAGTGAAGTGTCTTTATTTTTTTAAAACAAATTTATCTCTATGATAGAAATTCTTTTAGCTTCTTGTTGCCATCTCATTTAATTTAATTAATGGTTCATTTATTTAAGCTTTTTAATGAAAGGAACTTTAAAGACTTAATAAAAAGTTATATATGTTTTAGAGATTTTATGTAGAGGAAAAATAAAGGAAAAAAAGTTGTATAGGAAGTAGCATGACATAATTTGTCAATTGATGCAACTAGTTCTTTGTTGGTCCATTTTTGTGTTTTTTGTTTGAACTGAAATTGTTAAATGCTGTTGAACGAACTAATTATTTCAGTTACATGGTTTGCTCAACAGGAGTTGCTGCTGAAGCTGCAAAAAGTTGCGCTGAATGCATAAATAGAAGAAAATGAATGGGAGATTGAAACCCAGAAGCTGCTGACAAGGGATATTAGTGGCTGAGATTTGAGGGGTAAGATTATTAATTTTCGTAACTTGACAACTAAAATGAACTTTGAAAAGTTATGAAAGTCATTGGTGAATGTACATGAAAAGGAGAAATCTTTTAGTTAAATTAGTGGAAACTTGCTGTAGTAAGATAACAGTTGCACTGTTGAGATATTAGGGGAAGGGAAGGCTTCTAGAATATCGATCCTTGTTTGAGAGATCTAAAAATATGGGGAAAGGGTTTGGGGACTTTCAGATGCCCCCCCTCAAACCCTCCTTTTTTATAATTTTGGAATTCTCCCATTTTAGGGGCTTTCTGAAAAAGGTAAATGAATTGACTAGTTTATCCTTGACAATTTGTATAGTAGTCTCGTTTTGCCATTCTTAGATTCAAAGTTATGTTTTCAAATTCGAAGTTACAAAATCCTAGTTAATTCGTTTTCTTTCTATCATAGTGTCTCTGATTGGTCTCTCTACTAGTTGTGCTTTCTTTCTCTCTCTCCGATTTCAAAATTTCTAACTGTCTTCAAGTATGCTTCTCCTTCTTTTCTATTATTCAATTCCTTCTTCTCCTTGGTTTATAGCTTTATCTTTGCTCAATCTGATGTATCCTCTATTGAATATTTGTTTCATGATTGTGCAAATCGAGCAAAAGCAATTTCTGAATTCAAGGAACCAGAACCTATTTTGTTTTTTGTTACAATATGCGTTGAAAAGGAAAATAGACAATAGACGGTGGCAAGACACTCTTTACTGTACGCTTCGAGGAACCTAAACTAAGAAAAAAAAAAGGTTATTAGAGGGATTTGTTTTGCTGTATCAGTCTGAGAAAGGAAGAGGGAGAGAGAGATTTTAGCAGAAGGAGAAAAATTAGCACTAACAGCCTACTTCACAAAATCTTTCAGGCATGTGCTTGCTAGCCTCTGCCTAGTGCCCCTTCTCAATCTTGCCCTTGTTGGATTTACTACCACGTGTTCTTCATTCATAACTAACTCTTGATTTGGCATATTGTGCATCTTGCTATTCTGTTCCGATTCTGTCCCAGCTGTAATTTGATTTTGCTCAGTACACGTTACAACACCTTCCCCATTTAAAGCAACCTTGTCCCCAATTGAAGGTTGGAAATTCTCTGCCAAACTCCTAAGCATTCTCCTAGGTAGCATCATGTGGTGTTCCTCCTTCCCACTGCACGAGAATTTGAGGTATCAATTGTTGTCCTTGTCGAACTAAGCGGGTGGCAAGGATCATACTAGGCAGAAGTATAAGGCCTTCTTGCGAGGTGGTTAAGGGTAGTGGATAATGTAGTTGATTGTTATCTCCTCTAAATTTTTTTAGGAATGAAATGTGAAAAGTCTAAAGAATCTTGGCAGAGGATAGTAATTCTAGTTTGTATGCAACAGGATTCAATTTAGCTATGATTTTGAATGGGCCAAAATATCCCAAAGCCAACTTTTGATTTTTTCGCATTGCTACTGAACTTTGTCTATAGAGCTGCAATTTAACAAGAACCATGTCACCAATGTGTAGTTCCCAATCCCATCTCTTGTTATCTGCATGATCCTTCATATACTGATAAGCCTTTAACAAGTTCAATTTTAATTAATTAATCAACTTGTCTCTGTCCAAAAGCATTTCTTACAGTGAAGAAGTATCAGAGTGGTTCATTTCATATCTAGTAAGTCTAGGTGGATCTCTACCATACAAAGCCTTGAAAGGAGTCATTCTAATGCTATGGTGGTAAGATGTGTTATACCAATATTGGGCCCAAGGTAGCATGCGAACCCAAGACTTGGGATTGTCATGACAAAAACATCGCAAATATGTTTCCAAAGTTTTATTCAATACCTCACTTTAGTCATCCATTTGAGGGTGATAGGAAGAACTCATAGCTAAAGAAATTCCCTGCAACTTAAAGAGTTGTTGCCAAAAATAACCGATAAATATTTTATCTCTATCGGAGACAATAGACTTGGAAAAACCATGGAGTTTGACAATCTGTGTGATGAAGGCTTCCGCTACCTGTTTACTTGTATAGTCACCTTTGAGTGGTAAGAAATGTACAAATTTTGACAAATGATCCACCACAACCATGATAATTGAATAAGTGTTGGCTTTTGGTAATGATATTATGCAATCCATACAAATTTCCTCCCACACCTACATTGGTATAGGTAATGGTTGTAAGAGACCCGCTAGTAACTTGTTTCCCACCTTTGCTTGTTGACACACAGCACATTGTGATACATACTGGCATATTTGTCGTTGCATTTGGGCCAATAAAACTGGGAGCCAATTCTGTCAATTGTCTTGGCTATCCCTGCATGCCCACCCATTGATGAGTTGTGAAACTCAAGAAGGATTTCTTGAATCAAGGGGTTGTGTTGTGGTATGACTACTTTTTCCTTCCAATACAAAATATCATTCTTTATAACATAATGTGGGTCTTGCTGCTAGTTGGATTGACATTGGTTGATAATATATTGTAACTATTCATCATTTTTTACTCATCATTTTTTACTACATCTTTGAGTGCTTGTAGCCATAATACTTTGGGTTCAAACCATGCTACTATAAGGCTTCTAGAGAGTGCATCTACTGAAAAATTTTCCACACCTGGTTTGTACTGGATTTCAAAATCATAGCCTATAAACTTCGGAAGCCATTGCTGTTGTTTTGGGGTTTTGAGGGATTGGTAGAGCAAGGATTTAAGACTTTTTTGATCTGTCTTGATGATAAACTTCTTTCCTAAAAGATAATGTCAAAATTTAGCTATGCCTTCAGTGATGGCGAACAACTCTCTTGTATATGATGATTGTTTCTACATTCTTAGAGACATTTTTTTTTTAAAATATACAATTGGGTGACCGTTCTGACTTAAAACAGCCCCAACGCCCACCCCAGATGCATCTGTTTCAAGGATGAAAGGCTGCTGAAAATTTGGAAAAGATAGGACAGGAGCTGATGTGACTGCAAACTTCAATGTTTGAAAAGCTTGCATTGTTGTTGACTGTATACTAATATATCATAAAAAAATACTAGTACAAACTTCCTTAAAAAATCTTTGAAAACATCATTCATCAAACTTTGGAATGTTGCAGGTGCATTAGTTAAATCAAAAGGTAAGACAAGCTATTCATAATGTTCTGGTTTTACCAATATTTGATGATATCCAGATTGAAGATCAAGTTTAGCAAAATAGGTAGCACCATATAATTCATCCAACAGTTTGTCCACTGTGGGAATGAGAAATGAGTCCTTAATTGGGATGGCATTCAATGCCCTATAGTTAGTACAAAACCTCCATGTACCATCTTTCTTTTTAAAAAGAATTATATGGGAAGAGAATGGGCTTTTACTAGGCTGAATGATATCTTCTGTCAGCATTTGTTGGACCATACATTCTATTTGCTCCTTTTGGCTGTGAGGGTATATGTAAGGTTTCACTTTGATAGGCCCAGATCCTATTGTCAAGGGAATTTTGTGATCATGAAACCGAGGAGGTGGTAGGCCCACTAGTTTCTGAAATATTTCCTTATAGGTGTGCAACAAAAGTACTAATTCGAGCTCCAAATTCTAAGGCAATTCAAGAATGGCTTTCTCAAAACAATCAACTTGTGTGAGTTGCATGGTGAATACTTCAGCCATAGCACCCATATGTTGAAGACATCTAATGTGATCTAATTGTGCTTGTAGAGAGACCAAATTAGGATCCCCTTGTAAGGTTGAGTTTCCCTTGGTGAAAGAACTGAATCCGCAATGCATCATAATCTGCTATGTGAGCTTTCAAGGTAACTAACCAAGTTGAACCCAATATTAAATTAGCACCAGCAACTTGTAATAAGTACACAGGTAGTTGAAGTGTATGGCCTTGTACACTTATTGACAAATCCTTAACAATTCCCTTAGCCTTCATGATATTTCCATTTCCCACGACTACCTTGAACAAAGGAGCATCTTCAATTTGTAGTTTCAGGAATTTAGCAATTTGTGGTTGCAAAATTTATCAGAACTACCTCCATCAATGAGAACTTGAACATCCAATCCCTGAATTTGAGCTTTAAAATGAATAGTCCCTAGGCCTATCACTCCTTTTAATGCATTGAGTGATAAATGGTGTTCAATATTATTTTTTAGCATGGGTGGTTGTTCTATATCCTGTTCATCCATTACTTGGCTATCTTCCTGAATATGATCATTACTAGTATCAATTTCATCAAGTTGTAATAACAGAAATTGCCTATCAATTTCATCAAGTTGTAGTAACAGAAATTGCCTATTAGGACATTTTTGGTTGAAACTGAATTTTTCATCACACCTGAATTTTTGCCTAACAGGAATTTTTCATGCCGAAATGGTGGATGCTGAAATTTTTGTTGATCTTTGTCTGAGCTCGAACCATTGTTATGAGAGTGTTGTTGGGTTCATCTGAAGGATTCTAATCCAAGTTGAAAAGTCTCCAACCGAATCCGCCCTTCTTCAACCATTCTTTTGCAAACAAGCATTGTTCAGTATTATTAGACTCAACCAAGTCATAGATTTTTCTTATCTCATTTGTTAAATCCTTCAAGCGAGTATTCTCAGCCATGGTGAATGAAAGCACCAATGTAACAATATGGGTTGAAAAGGAAAATAAACGATGGCAGGACACTCTTCAATGTATGCTTCGAGGAACCTAAACCAAGGAAAAAAAGGGTTGTTATCATAGGGATTTGTTTTGCTGTATCAGCATGAGAAAGGAAGAGGGAGAGAGAGATTTTAGCAAAAAGAGAAAAATTACCACTAACAGCCTACTTCACAAAATCCTTCAGGCACGTGCTTTCTAGCCTCTGCTTATTGCCCCTTCTCAATCTTGCCCTTATTGGATCGAATGCCACGTGCCCTTCATTCATAACTAACTCTTGTTCAGGACACACTACATTTTCTAGCATTAAATTATTTTCTGGTTTCATGTAAGTTAGAAATTTCTAGTTTTGGGTCATTGATAACTTCTTTATTCTTCTTGAAAGTTATATAGCTTTTTCCTGAATGAATAGGTAGCTTTATTAGCTTTGTTTCTTGATAGGTTTATGTTGTGCTTCTATTAGGCCCTTTTCCGGGAAGTAGGATTTTGTATTTTTGGGATAGTGATTGTGCTTGAAGAGCTATGGCGCATTGAGGATTTATCAACAGCAGAGGTTTCAAAATTTTAGTATATAAGCTATACACTCCATTGCTGCTATGGTCCAATACTGTTTTTATTAACAGAAATATAGTAATGATGCAACAATAGGGGAACTGACATGAAACCAGATTGGAGGCAAATCACGCCTGAAAGAGAGAGAGAGAGAGAGATTTTCTGAATGTATTGTTTGTCTAAAGCAAATCACGCACATAGTATTTTTAGTGCCTTTAGAATAATTACACATGATTACAAATAATGATAATTAAGGAAATATTATGATTCTTTGATATTCTATTTTTACTAACACTCCCCCTCAAGCTGGAAAATATATATTGTATGCACCAAGCTTGTTATAAATAAATTCAACTCGAGTCCCTTTAAAAGATTTGGTAAATATGTTAGCTAGTTGATTGTTGGAGTTAACAAAATCAGTTGTAATTTCACTGGCAAGGACTTTTTCTCGTATGAAGTGGCAGTCTATTTCTATGTGCTTAGTCCTCTCATGAAAAACTAGATTGGAGGCAATATGAATTGCAGCTTGGTTGTCACAAATCAACTTCATCTCCTTAGTATCTCCGAGTTTTAGTTGTTGAAGCAACTGTTGGAACCAAGTTAGCCTGCAAGCTGTGGCGGCCATTACACAATATTCTGCTTCTGCACTGCTTCGAGCAACTATATTTTGTTTCTTGCTTCTCCATGAAATTAAGTTTCTTCCAAAAAGTATGCAATATCCTGATGTGGATCTCCTATCAAATGGTGAACCAGCCCAATCAGCATCAAAGTAGCTCATAATGCTAGAATCGCCTTTATTTGTATAAAGCAAATCTTTAGCAGGAGAATTTTTAATGAATCTAAGAATGTGTTGCTGCATCCCGATGGGCATCAAACGAAACATTAAGAAACTAACTTACCACATTTACTACAAAGGTAATGTCAGGTTTAGTGACTGTAAGATAGTTAAGTCTACTAGTCAATCTTCGATATCTCTCCAGGTCTTTCAATGCCTCCTCCTAACCCAGGAGTAGTTTTATGTTGGGATCCTTGGGTGTGTCACATGGTTTACAATTGACCATGCCAATTTCTTCTAGAATGTTAAGAGCATATTTCCGTTGATTAAGAACAAAACTCGAAGCAGATTGTGCAACTTCAATCCCCAAAAAATATTTGAGAGGACCCAAATCCTTGGTTGTGAGTCGATTAATGTCGTTATGATCACTACTAGTGATAATAATATCGTCTACATAGACCACCAAATAAAGACAAGTAGTAGGAGATGAGTGGAGAAAAAATAGAGTGATTTGCTTCACATTAAGTCATGTCAAACTCTTTTAATGCAGCGCTGAACCAGCCAAACCAAGCATGAGGAGATTGTGTTAGGCCGTAAATGGATCAACAAAATCTACATACATGATGAGGAGCATCGCGAGCATCAAAACCTGGGGGTTGGGTCATATAAACTTCTTCTTGCAGTTCACCATGTAAGAATGCATTTTTAATGTCAAGCTGGTGTAAAGGCCATCGGTAGATAACAACTAATGCTAGGAAGAGACGAACTGATGTCATTGTTGCTATAAGGGAAAAGGTGTCTGCATAATCCAAATAAAAAATGAGTGTAGCCTTTAGCAACTAGACATGCCTTCAATCGAGCAATGGTACCATTAGGGCCAATTTTGACTGTATAGATCCATCTACAACCAACATGGTCTTCCTTGAAGGTAAAGGAATAAGATCTCAAGTGCTGTTGGAGTTCATAGTAGTCATTTCATCAATCATTGTCTGGCGCCACCCAGGATTAGATAAGGGCTCACTTGGAGTCTTAGGAATTATGATAGAATCCAAGGAGGAAACAAATGCATAATATGAAGGTGATAAACAATGGTAAGAGAAAGTGCAAGCATAGAGAGGTTTAGAGTTTCAAGAGGATCTGGTATCTTTGCATAGAGCAAGTGCTTCAGGAGGAGCTGGAGTAGCTACTGGAGCAAGTGATGAGTTTAGAGGAACTTGTATAATAGGCAGAGACTCAAGAGGTCGAGGACGACACTGATATGTGATCAAAAGAGGTGGTGTCACCAGAGGAATACTAATCGGGGAACTTTTTGGTGGTGAAAAAGTCTTGAAAAAAGGCAACTATAGAGGGCATGCGATTGATGAGATAACAGGCAATGATAATAGCATCGCTCTAGAAAAATTGTGGAAGCTAGTAATAAAGAAGCATTGTTTGAGCTGTCTCAACCAAGTGACAATTTTTGCGTTTGATAACACCATTTTACTATGGTGTATATGGACATGATGTTTGATGGATAATGTCGTGTGAGCTAAGAAAATTTTGAAATGTGCAAGATAGGTATTCGCAAGCATTATAATTGTGAAGAACTTTGATACAAATACCAAATTGATTGCAAATTTGTGTAAAAGTTTTTCTAAACTGAAAATAGTTTAGACCTATTTCGTAGTAGGAATAGCCAAGTGCAATGGGAAAAATCATCTATGAAAGTGACAAAATATTTATAGCCTAAAGTGGACATAATGCGACTAGGATCCCAAATATCAGAATGGACTAACTGAAATGGAGACGCAGCTTATTTATTTTCTCTAATAGAAAATGTGCTTTGAAAGTGTTTACCTAATTAGCAAGACTCACACTCAAGTGTTGAAACTTTGAGATGAGGAACCATAAGTTATAACTTTGGAGACATGGATGACTCAATCGTTGATGAATGACTTTTGGTGACTCGAAGGTGAGGCTCCATTGAACATACTCATTATATTCAGCATTAGAGAGAGTCATCTCATCAGAAGGGACAGAATTTGTGATTGTAGCAAGATTGACAGATTTATTCTAGGCACAAGTTTTTGTACGACATATGTCTTCAGTGTGATCATAGCAGTTATAGTAGGTGCAACATGGACTGGGCCAATTACGATTTCCATCACGGTCTCCTTGAGCAAAGTTGAAAGCAAGAGTAGAGGAGTTAACGATGACAAATGGAGGTGGAGCGAATGTGGAATCAAGCTTAGGTGGGAGACCGGCCAAAGAAAAAGTCATGAAGAATCTACCACGTTGCTCTGCATGAAGAAAATGGTCGTTGGAGGCGCTGCTACTGTTCACAACTACATAACGCGAAAAAAGAAAAGAAAAGAAAAGGAAAGAGACAGCAGATCTGTCCTGCTCAGATACCATGTAAGAGAGAGAGAGAGAGAGAGATTTTCTAAATGTGTTGTGTGTCTAACGCAGATTATACACATAGTATTTATAGTACCTTTAGAATAATTACATATGATTATGAATAATGACAATTAATGGACCGTTATGATTTTTTGATATTCTATGGTTACTAACAATTATCAAACATAGATTAGTGTACCTCTGATTGCATTCATCAGTTCATATCATTCTCTGGTAATGTAAAATAAATTTATTATTCACAACAGCTTTTGATTGCTGCATGTGCTGTGATTGAGTTCACCATATTCTATATTGGTTGTGATATCAATTTTACCAAAGCACTTTTGGTGGACTTTTTTTCTCCCTTGGCATTGATTATGATTGTGTGACTGTGGCATACAGGTTCATTATTGTTACTTGGGTATTTATTCTAGTAGTATATTGTGAATGACCACCAACATTAATGAACCGTTTTTTGTGACATAAATTAACATGTCTTCTCCAGCGAGCTACGTTGGCTTGAAGTTAACATGTTAACCTCCCCAATTAGTTTTGTGCCATTTACTTGGCTCCCTATAAACAAATGAACAATGCATCCCATGCCTGGTGGAACAGAAAAATTTGCCAAACTTGCCTCAGTTGGAAAATGAAAATAAAACATGATAATTAAAAGTGGATGCTATCATTGCCAGTGAGCATAAATCTTTTGATTTATAATTTAAAGGGTTAATCACTGTGCTTTTGTATCTTTATCTGAATGATCACTTAAAAGAGTGTTTACAATGTCATAATATTGTCCTACATGTGTGAAAAGGTTGCCCCTAGCTCATCAAGGCCTATACATACCTATTGTGTCCTTCTCGATATGGAGACTGGCTTCGACTAATCTACTGTGATTTAATTTCTTGAAGGACGATCTTTTTGAGGGCTTGGGAATTTAATGGAAACTAAACAAGTTGTTGTCTATGTACCATCATCAAAAGCTGTTGAAGGAGGAAAAAGTAACTAAAGTTGTTTCTCTTCAAATGATGATTCTTTTATATAAACCTTGAACTATGTGTAGGAAATCCCTTCACTGCTGGCATTTTTGTAAATTTTCTGGTGTTCATACTTAGAAGTTTGTTTCTTTTTACTGTTTCTTTATTATTATTATTTTGCTTTGCTGTACATTCATTGTGCTAAATGATCTTGTACTAATTCACAATGTATAATGGACTGCACATGTTGGGATAACATAAATATTTTGGTGGATTATGTATGCATCCAATTCAATTTGAGTATCCAATGCAAGTTGTTAAGATTGGTTCCAATTTTACTATGCGATTTTAATTTTCGAAATAGCATAGGTCAATTTGTTCTTTTGTCATTTTGTATCAATGAGAATTTCTAATGTTTTGACTTGGTGGTTAATAGATGTGATTTTATTAATTGTTCATTAACTTCAATCTTTTATTGATTGATTGCTGTATATACAAAGTTAATTTGTGAAGAGGCAAAATGGTGGAAGATGAAAGTTTTTCATGTGATAGATCTTAGATTGTTGTATGATACTTGCTTAGTTGATTTTTTTTTAACTTTCTGGTCATGGGTCTAAATTTAGCATTGGTTGTCATATTAGACTTCTTGATGTTATGTAAAGATAATTTGTAGTTCTAAATACTCGAAGTATTATTGGTTTATGTGAAATTATATATTTGTCTCGTTACCTCTTCCTCTTGTGTATTTCTTAAATTTTTAGATTTGTCAGATTGAGTGCACAGTGTAGAATTAATTCCTAATACAGCAATGTTGGCACTTTGCAACACTGATTCATATATGGTTTAGATGCACTTAGATTTGGTTGGGAGAATTAAATACTGGTCACTTTATTCATTGGTGAAGAACACTTAATGTCAGTCTAACAAAAGAGGCTGCTGATTATGCTTTGTTATGAGAAAATCTTTGATTCTTTTTATTTTTCAACTTTGCATTGGTTGAAGTGTCTTTATTTTTTAGAACAAATTAATCTCTGAAGTTTTTGGCGTCTTGTTGCCTTCTCATTTAATTTAACTAAGGGTCAGTTTTTTAAGCTTTTAATGAAAGTAACTTTAAAGATTTAAGAAGTTATTTTTGTTTTAGAGATTTTATATAAAGGAGAAAAGCTGTATCGGAATTAGCATGGCATAATTGATGCAACTAATTCTTTGTTAGTCCATTTTTTCTATGTGTTCCTTGTTTCAACGGAGGACTGTTAAATGCTGCTGAACGAACTAATTATTTCAGTTACATGGTTTGGTCAACAGGACTTGCTGCTGAAGCTGCTAAAAGTAGAGCTGATTGCATAAATAGAAGAAAATGAAGGGGAGATTGAAACCCAGAAGCTGCTGACAAGGGACATTAGTGGTTGACATTTGATAAGTGGCATTATTAATTTTTGTAACTTGACAACTAAAATGAACATTGAGAAGTTATGAAAGTCATTAGTGAATGTACATGAAAAGGAGGAATCTTTTAGTTAAGTTATTGGAAACTTGCTGCAGTAAAATATCGGTTGCACTGTTGCACTCAGAGTGTTTAAAGGTGGGCCTTGACCATGATAGTTTCATTGCGACAAAGCTTAATGTTCTGTATGCTAGATATGCATCAATTTGCCATGCACACAAGCTGTTTGAAGAAACACCTCATAAAACTGTCTATCTGTGGAATGCTCTGCTTAGGAGCTATTGTTTGGAAGGAGAATGGGTAGAGACATTATCTCTATTCCGTCAAATGAATGCTGATTCTGGATCAACTAAGGAAAAACCTGACAATTACACAGTCTCTATTGCTTTGAAAGCATGTGCAGGTTTGCAGAAGCTTGAGGTGGGTAAAATGATTCACGGGTTTCTCATGAAGGAGAAGATAGCCAACGACTTGTATGTGGGGTCTGCCTTGATTGAATTGTATTCAAAATGTGGGCAAATGAATGATGCTGTGAAAGTGTTTATGGAGTACCGAAAACCTGATGTGGTTTTATGGACTTCAATAGTTACTGGTTATGAGCAGAGTGGACGTCCTGATCTTGCCCTTGCATTTTTCTCCCGAATGGTTGTGTTGGAGCATGTGAGTCCTGATCAAGTGACTCTTGTTAGCGCTGCTTCTGCCTGTGCTCAGTTATCTGATTTTAAGCTTGGAAGAAGTGTACATGGATTTGTAAAAAGAAGGGGTTTTGACACTAAGTTGTGTTTGGCCAATTCACTGCTAAATTTATATGGAAAAACTGGTTCCATCAAGAGTGCGGCCAATTTGTTCAGGGAAATACCTAATAAGGATATTGTATCTTGGAGCTCAATGGTTGCTTGTTATGCTGATAATGGAGCTGAAACCAATGCATTACGTCTTTTCAGTGAAATGATTAATAAGAGAATTGAACCCAATAGAGTAACTGTGGTTAGTGTGTTGCGAGCATGTGCTTCCAGTTCAAGTTTGGAAGAAGGTATGAAGATTCATAAATTAGCAGTCAGTTACGGTTTTGAGTTGGATATAACTGTCTCTACGGCTCTGATGGACATGTACATGAAGTGCTTTTCACCTGAAAATGCAGTTGACCTTTTCAACAGAATGCCCAAGAAGGATGTAGTTTCTTGGGCTGTTTTGTGTGGTGGCTATACTGAAATTGGAATGGCACACAAGTCCATGGAGGTTTTCTGCCATATGTTATCTAGTGGAATTCGACCTGATGCTATTGCTGTAGGGAAGATCCTTGCTGCTAGTTCAGAGTTGGGGATTCTTCAACAAGTTTTATGCCTTCATGCTTTTGTAACTAAAACTGGGTTTGACAATAACGAATTCATTGGAGCGTCTCTCATAGAGCTGTATGCTAAATGTAGTAGCATAGATAATGCTAAAAATGTTTTCAAAGGAATGGCACATAAAGATGTAGTTACTTGGAGCTCGATAATTGCAGCTTATGGATTCCATGGGCAAGGAGAAGAGGCTTTAAATTTATTTTATCAGATGGCTAATCACTCCGGTGTTAATCCTAACCATATAACCTTCATCTCAAGTCTATCTGCCTGTAGTCATGCAGGTTTGGTTAAAGAAGGTCTAAAGATGTTTGATATGATGGTGAATGAATACCAATTGATGCCCAACTCAGAGCATTATGGGATAATGGTCGATCTTCTTGGTCGAATGGGAGAGTTGAATAGTGCCTTGGAAATAATCAATGACATGCCCATACAAGCTGGGCCTGATGTATGGGGTGCCTTACTTGGTGCATGTCGTATACATCAAAATACAAAGATGGGGGAGGTTGCAGCTATGAATCTTTTCGCATTAGAGCCTAGTCATGCAGGGTATTATATACTCTTATCAAATATTTATTGTGAGGACAAGAATTGGCATAATGCTGCAAAGCTCAGGACATTGATAAAGAAGAATAGGCTGAAGAAGGTTTCTGGTCGAAGTATGGTTGAACTGAAGAATGAGGTTCATAGTTTCGTTGCCGGTGATAGGTTACATGATGAATATGATCAGATTTATGAAATGCTGAGAAGATTAGATGCAAAAATGAGAGAAAAAGATTATGATTCTACAATACAGAGACAAGAAATTCTTTAAGTTCCAACATTAAATATAATGTGAAAATTTTCCCATTTGAATGGCTTATAGGATGTATAGTTGAATACCGTTATTTTGATGTTGTTTTGGTAGATTATGAAATAATTCTTTTTGTTATAGTATAAGTTGATAAGTTTTGATTAGTGCATGTCAATACTAAGGCTTTGTTTCGGAGTTGAAATTAGGGGGAGGCTTTTAGCAAATCATTGTGTTTGAGAGTTCTAAAATTAGGGGGAAAGGGTTTGAGGAATTTCAGATGCCCCCGCTCCCAAACCCTCCTTTTTCATCATTTTGGAGTTCTCCCATTTTAGGTGTTTTCTGAAAAAGGTAAATAAATTGACTAATTTAACCTTGACAATTTGTGTAGCCCTCTGGGTTTGGCGTTGTCCCTTGTTCGCACATTTTCTCTCTCTCATAGTATCCCTGATTGGTATCTCTACTTTTTGTGCATGTTCTCTCTATGATTTGAAAATCTCCAATCGGTTTCAAGTATGCTTCTCCTTCCATGATTGAACTCCTTTTCCTTGGTTTATAGCTCTATCTTTGCTCAATCTGATGCATCCTCTATCGAATATTTGTTTCGTAATTGTGCAAATCGAGCAAAAGCAATTTCTGACTTCAAGGAACGAGAAATGGTTTTGTTTCTCTTGCGTGAAACTATTTTCTAGTTGCATGTAAGTCAGTAATTTCCAGTTTTAGGCTATTGATAACTTCTTTATTCTTCTTCAAAGTTATTTAGTTTTTTTCCTGAATGATTGGGGAGCTTTATTAACTATATTTCTAGATAGATATACGATGTGCTTCTGTTATGGCCTTTTCTGGGAAGTAGGGTTGAGTTTTTGGGAGTACGATTGTGCTTGAATAGGCTATGGTTACGGTGTATTGAGGATTTATCAACAATTGGGGCTTTAAAATTTTAATATATAAGCTAAACACTACATGGCTGCAATGGTCCAGTAGTGTCTTTATGAAAAATATCAGTAATGATACAACAATAGAGAAACTGAAATTTTAAAATTTTCTAACTGAGCACATAAGTTACGGAGCTTTAAAACCAAATGTTACTGCTGGATGTCCCATATATTTGTTGTCATTTTACTGATAATATCATATTACACAGATTAGTGTACCTCTGGTTGCATTCATAGATTAGTGTACCTCTGATTGCATTCATAGGTTCATACCATACCTCTGTTAATGTAAAATCAATTTATCATTCTCAACAGCTTTTGATTGCTCCATGTGTTGTGATCGAGTTCATCGTATTCTATATTGCTTGTGATATCAATTTACCAAAGCACTTTTGGTCTTGACTCTTTTTTCTCCCTTGACATTGATTATGATTGTGTGACTGACATACAGGTTCATAGTTGTTAGTGTTGCTTGGGTATTTATTCTAGTAGTATATTGTGCATGACTACCAACTGTAATGAATCGGTTTTTTGTGACACAAATTTATGTCTTCTCCAGTTAGAGCCATGTTGGCTTGAAGTTAGCATGTTAACCTCACCAATCAGTTTTTGTGCCATTTACTTGGCTCCCAATAAACAAATGAAGAACAATGCATCCCATGCCTGGTGGAACAGAAAAAGTTGCCAAACTTGCCTCAGTTGGAAAATGAAAATAAAAAAAAATGATAATTAAAAGCGGATGCTATCATTGCCGGTGAGCATAAATGTCTTGATTTATAATTTAACTGGTTAATCACTGTGCTTTTGTATCTTTATCTGAATTGTCACTCAAAAAGAGTTTTACCATGTCATAATGTCCCACATGTGTGAAAATCCCCCTAGCTCATCAAGGCCTATCTGTTGTGACATTCTCTTCAACTCGGTTTGGCTTCGACTAATCTACTGTAATTTAGTTTCTTGAAGTGCTTGAAGAATGGTCATTTTGAGGAGATTTGGGAATTTAATGGAAATTAAACAAGTTGTCTATGTATCATGATCAACAGCTGTTGAAGGAGGAATAAGTAACTAAAGTTGTCTATATACTGTGACATTTTCTGGTGTTCATCCTCAAGTCTGCTTCATTTTACCGTTTCTTTATTCTTTTTTTAGTCACCCAATGATACTATTTGTTCTTTTTCTTTGATTCTTTTACTTAATTGATAATGCCCTTTAAACTATGTTATCGCCATGGTTCTGTTTTTGCGCAAATCAAAAATGTTTTTTTTTACCTGATCTTATGACCTTGGATACTGATATTATGCCTTCATTGAGTTTTTAAGATGGGATGATACCGAGATGTTCAAGATAGCTGTTGGTTGCTTATTAAAATATTTTAATTATAAGCAATATATGAATTTTGGACTAGTGCAATCTTTATGACAATTTTGTTAGTATTGTGCATGTTTGGAAGCCAATCCTTCTTACTATTAAACTTTGATTTGTTGACTGTTGTTATAGCGCTTACAGAGTTTAGATTTTGACTTATACCGGAAATAATTTTATTCTTAACACGGGCATAGTGTTGATTGATTCTCAGGAATTTTTCTCAGCATGCCCCTTGTCAGTATTTTCTTGTAGATACAGTAGTCCAAAAATAAGAAATTTCATTAGTGATTAGTAAACAACTCTTTCTCATCTACCGTTATAAGACAGCTTTAAACTTTTAATAATTCCAATACAAAGTTTTAGATTTATTTAAATTTTAAATATGTTTTTATTCTTCATAAATATAGGAAGTTTTATTTTTAGTTTTTGTAAAATTTTCTTTTATTTTCATCCTTGATTTTTTAAAATTTTTATTTTTGGTTCCTCTTCTTAACTAACAATTAGATATTTGTTGATTTAGCTAATAGATGCTTAACTAAACTTTATGCATATCAGTTCGTGGTATATATTAAAAAAACAACCACACAAACAGTTGATTTGGATGAGATATTGAAATGATTTTATGTAATTCATTGATGAAAATTCTAATTTATGTTATTTGTGTATTTTTTTTAACATATACAATAAATTGGTATCTCTGATAGAGTTTAATTGAAAATTTGTAAGTCAAATTAGCAAACATCAAATAACAAATTAACATAATAAAAGTTTGAAAAAGTTGCGCATAAAAAAATTTAGAAACTAAAAACAAAACTTTATATATATATATATATATATATATATATATATATATATATATATATATATATATATATATATTCATCTTTTTTAAATAATAACTTTTTATTTATTTTAGTATAAATATGTAAATTAATGTAAAATTGATTATTAACAATGAATTATATAACAATTTTAAATATAAAGATACATGAACCTAAAAAAAAAATATACTATTTTATTCTCATAATAAAGAAAAATCAGTAAGGTATAACTTCTAAAAACATATAAAAATAATTTCTAAAATATATATTCATAACTATCGAATAATATATGCTAATAATAGCACAATATTCAATTAATAATATATTGATTTTATCCTTAAATACAGTGTCAAACAAATTTCTTTTTTAATTATAACATCACACTTTTCTTTAAGTTCAAGTTAAATAATGAATATATATTATATCTAATTTGGACTTTAAATTTTTCATAAGTTGCCTTATGAAAAGATTTAGTGAGTATGTTTACAATTTGGTGATATAAAATTGAGTGTTTTAATTCAATAATTTTATTGTTTATTTTTTTATAAAATTTTATATATTTCCACATATTTTATCTTATCATGGAAAGAATTTTTAGTAATGTTAATAGCCATTTTATTGTTAGATAAAATTCTCATTGCATAATATTTGAAAATTTAAATTTTTTAAGCATTCTTTGCAATTAAATTTCCTCACAAATTACATGGATCATTTCTTTAAATTCAACCTTTTAACTACTTATTGTAGTCATTAAATATTTTTTATTTTTTCATGTGACCAAATTTTTTTATACATAAATGTAATATTCATTAGTTGATTTGTGATTAACTAGGAAAACAGTCCAATTTGTATTTATAAAAATTTTCACCCTCTTTGAATTCTTAAACTAAAGGCCTCTTCTTGGTATTGTTTAGAGGTATTAAAGAATTTAGTCAACAACTTTCATATGATCTTTATTTGGATTGTTCATGAATCAACTTACCATATTCTTAGAATAATCAATGTTTGGTCATGTATGAGTTAGATAAATTAATTTTCCAATCAACCTTTGGTATCTTTCTTTGTTGGCAAGGGGTTATTATCCTTTTTTACAAGCTTTACTTTAGGTTTTAAAGATGGGTATGTAGGTTGACACCCCAACATCCTTGTTTCTTCTAAAAGATTCAACATATTTTTTTTGGGATATGAAGATTTCATGTTTGGACCAAGAAACTTTTATTCCAAGCAAATACTTTAGGTGCTCAAGGTCGTTGACTTCAAATTCTTTGGCTAGAACCTTCTTCAACTTTTTTACTTCTTCTTAATTATCCCTTAAAATTATGATGTCATCCACGGAGATAAGGAAAATTATCACTTTTCCTTCTCTAGAGTGTTTGACAAACATCATATGGTCTATTTAGCATTGGCTAAAGTCATGGATCTTAACAAAATGGGTTACTTTATTAAATTATGCCTGTAGGAATGGCTTAAGACCATAAAGGGGGTTTTAAAGTTTGCATATTTTTCTACTTGTCTTGGGAGTTTCAAGTCTAAGGGTATCTTCATGAACACATCTTCAAGTTCTCCAATAAGGAAGACATTTTTTATTTTTAGTTGGTTAAGAGATTAAACTAGGTTTACTATTAGGGAAATGATGACATGTAGAGAATTTAGTTTTTCAAATAGGGAAAATATTTCCTTATAATCCATCCATTTAGATTGTATCAAGTCCTTGGCCACTAAGCAAATTTTATACTTGTTGACACTTCCATTTTTATTATACGTAATTAAGAAGATCCATTTTTCCCTTCTAGCTTTTTTTCTTCTACTAGCTCCATATATTTTTGTGTTTCATTTTTCTCCAAAGATTTAACTTCTTTTTCCACTGCAACCTTCCATTGAGTATGTTAAACAATTTCTTAGACATCTTAGGAAAGATTCATATTGTCCAAATTTGTGATGAATGTCTTGCATTCCTACGATAACTTTTCATAAGATCATGATTGGTAATTGGGTATTGAGTGCATGATCTTACTCTTTTCCTGAAGGCAATTAGCAATTTAAGATTATTCTCATCTAAACTACTATCGTTATTAGTTTGGTAAGTATTAGACTCGGGAGAAAAATTACCTGGTATAATTTTCAAATGTGAATTCTGGTTCATAATTTTGGTTTAGCATTGGATGATTATATTTCTTCCTTTCTTCAAGTTTCCTCTTTTCTTGAATATATTAATACATTTTTTCTTCCTCGATGAGTAGATTTCATTGTTGGTTCTGTGATTGGAGGTTCTACAACTACTAGTTCAGCAACCGCTGGTTCTACAACCTTCTCCCAGAAATGACAACTTTGGGGGTAATAAGATTGATTCTCAAAGAAGGTTACATCCATTGAATGATAGAATCTTTGCATAGTAGAAGGGTAGCATTTATATCTCTTCTTCTTGGATGAGTAACCTAAAAAATGCACGTAAATGATTTTAGTTCTAGTTTTCTTTTATTGGGTTGATGGTCATACACAAATACAATGACAACAAATATATTGGGACAAATAAATGATAGAAGTCTAGTGTTTGGGTAAAAGATGAGAGGATTAAGGCTTTGAAATTTGAAGGGTTTTGAAGGCATTTTTGTGTTTCAAGTAGGTTGTTATGAGGATAGGTTCTCTATAATAAATGATGTGGAATATTTGTTGATAGCATGAGGTACCTTGTAACTTCCATGAGGTGCCTACTTATTCTTTCTACATTTCCATTCTGTTGAGGTGAATTCATACAAGTGATCTTATGCATTATTCCATGTATGAGAAGGTGTGAATTAAAGGATAGATGATAGTATTCATGACCATTATTTGTTCTAAGAACTTGGATTTTGGTTTGAAATTGGTTCCATATCATATTATTATAGTTCCCAAAACAATTTTCCATTTAGGTTTTTCTCTCATTAGAAACTCCCAAGTAATCTAAGTATGGTCATTTATAAAAGTTAGAAATCATTTTGCACAAGTTATATTTTTAACATGAAAGGTCCCCAATCATCACTATGAATTAAGGAGATGGTTTGGATGATTTATAGGTTTATGAAGGGTAATGGCTATGCAAGTGTTTGGCTAACTAACATATTTCACTTTGAAATAACTTTGAACTTTTATTAGAAAGTGAAGGAAACAACTTTTCAATGTCGCAACGAAATGACGAACTTGGTAAGATTTTTAGAAAGAATTTTATAACTCATGGAGCCGCCACTAAATTTTATTTTTGAAGGAAAAACATTTGGAAAAACCCTAACTTGAGGAAAAGTTCTAGGTTTGGGAGTCGGTTACTACTAGGGAAGGTATTAGGCACCCTACACCCGTTTCGAAGAACGATACCCTTAAACTGAGTACGTGATTTTGATATTTTTGAAAACTATTTGATCCCTTTAAATGGAATAGAAATAAATAGGTTTGTGGAAAATTGCCTGACAAGATTTGATCCTACTCCTACATATTCCCTTGTACAATGGGAAATTCAAGGCTACGTAGTTTTGGTTAAGAGACTTGATCTCTTTGAAAATATAAGGGCTTTGTAAGATTGAGAACTTTTTAAGAAGATAAGAGTGATTTCAGGCAAGATTGATTTTTTTTTTTAACGAAATTAGTTAAAACAACGCTTTTCTAAAATCACGTGCTTGCAAAATCCAAACCATTGTAAGTTGCGCTTGAATCTACACAAATTAAAATGAGAAACAGTAGAGAACACTACCTGTCTGTATTAGAGTGCGTACACAAATTTCAGAAAATTCAAAAACTAACGTTTTTTAAACGAAATTAGTTAAAACAGCAATTTTCTAAAATCACGTGCTTGCAAAATTCAAACCGATGTAAGTCGCACTTGAATTTGCACAAATTAAAATACAGAAAGTAGAAAACGCTACCTGTTCATATTAGAACCCGTTACACGAATTTCAAAAAATTTGAAAACAGACATTTTTTAAACAAAGTTATTTAAAACAACGATTTTCTAAAATCACGTGCTTACAAAATTCAAACTGACATAGGCCCCATTGGAATTTGCATGAATTAAAATACGGAACAGTAAAGAATGCTACCTGTTCGTAGAACCCCGCTACACGAATTTCAGAAAATTTGAAAACAAACGTTTTTTAAATGAAGTTAGTTAAAATAGTGATTTTCTTAAATCACGTGCTTGCAAAATTCAAACTGACGTACCCCGCTGGAATTTGCATGCATTAAAATACGAAATAGAGACTTGCTAGCAATGAAGACATGTCTGGATGGGTTTCTTCCATTTGGAGGAGAGAGGGATACCAATGGTGCTCTATCGACAGGTTCATAGAGACTTGCTAAATGCAAGGGTTGTGGACATTCTTGATTACCCTACCAAAAGGTCACATCCAGTTCCAGTGGTTCCATTTGTAGAAGATCGCATGAGCTAATGAGAATGAAGACTCTTGGAGAAAGGCGTGACAAAATGCTTGGGGTGGTGAGACCTGACGTGTTTTAGAGATTGCGCTTGGTATAGAAACGTTCGGCTGCAGCGATCACTAAGCATGGTGTTGTGACAAATCATCATAGGGATCAAGCTAGCAATATAATGGCTGATGTGGAACATTGTTGTTATTGTGTGTGTCGCGAAAGTAGCTATGGTATTTGTTCCATCTATGGTTCAAGGAATCCAGTTTTGGTCAGGAGGCGAAGACAATGCAGGTGCTTCCTATTTATACTTTCACCAGGCGAATATGATGATTGAGTGACGTAGAATATGGGTGCAACCTAGCCAGGTCCACTCTCCTGCACGCATCAAGCCCATGTAGGAAAGCCATGCATGATGGGACCCCTTAGACAATAGCAATTACTCAAGGCCATGTAAAGGCCATGCAACGAACACTAAAATCACAGGCTGGAGAGTCAAATGGTAGACCCAGTCTTTGATTAATTGACAAAAGTAGGCGCACATGATTCGAACTGCATGGAAACGTCCTACTCTTCAGGTATTGGCCAATTTATTTGGTGCGGTCATTGAATGTCAATTGAAGACTTAGCCCAGTGGATGAGCACGTCTCCTGCGACCATGAGCTCCAGGCATCAATCCCCCAAGCGGTAGTATTTTTTAAAACGAACAAACATCTTATGCATCGACTACAGGCAATCGAGCCTAGCTTAGGCAATTGGGCCATGCCTATAATTCTTTAATCCAACCACATCGAGCCTGCTGAAGAGCCACACCAAAGCCATGAATATCATGCATAAAATCGGGCTTTGCATTGCATATTGCACACCCCAAATTAATTGCATACTACATGCTACAAATTGAGTGTTTTGCTTAGCATATCTTTACATAGCATATCCCATCCATGGTAAATTCTTGGTTAACTTTGCATAGCATATCCCATCCATGGTAAATTCTTGGTTAAGGGGCAGCAACCATTTCCTAAATAGGACCACACCATTTGCAATTTATAAATGGGCCTTTTACAATTAATTTGTCTACATTTTCCAACTCAAAATCAAACCCATCCAAATTAATTTTATTTCTTCAGATTTTAATCAAGTTCAAATTCCTCAAATCCAAGTAAAGTTTAATCCTTTTTAAATCAAATCAATTTCAATTCCTTTTCCCCGAAACCAAATCAAGTTTAATTCCCTTTCTCCTCAAATTTTCAAAACAAGCTCAAGTCTTTTCTTCAATCCAAATAAAGTTTAATCTTTTTTTTAAATCAAATCAAATTTCAATTCCCTTTCCTCAAAAACAAATCAAGTTTAATTCTTGTTTTCAAAATCAAGTCTGGTTCAAGTCTTTCCCTCACAACCAAATCAAGTTTATTTTTTCTCTCCAAATCTCGAGTGAAGCTCATTTTTAATCAAGTCAAGTTCAATTTCCACAAACTTTTAAGTCCAGTTCATTTCAAGTTCAAGTCAATTTTAATTCTCTAAATCAAATTCATTTCAAATCAAGTTCAAGTCAAGTTCAACTCCTTTTCTTCAAAAATAAATCGATTTTAATTTTTTTGCTTTAAATCCTAAAATTTCAAATCAAATTCATTTTCAATCGAGTTCATTTTAGTCAAATCATACTCATTTTAATTCAAAGCAAATTCAAGTCAAACTTTCTTTTTCAAGTTCAAGTCAAGTTTAATTCTCTAAATCAATTTCATTTCAAATCAAGTTCATTTCAAAGTCAATTTCATTTCAAATCAAGTTCACTTTATTTTAAATCAAACCCAATTCTTTTTACCTAAACCCTTTTATCCTTATTATTTTCTAAATTAAATTTATTTTTAAATCCCAAGTCTCACGCAATGAACTCTAAATGGGAAACTGGCGGTTTCATTGTTGTTCGATGTTTAGAGATTCATATGGATCCTAGTGCAGCCCTCGTTTGCCTCGGATCCTGTGCATATGTGGACCAAGAATTTTCGTTAAAATACTTTCAAAATCCCTACCCCTTTTTCAATCATCCCCGAAGGTCAAGCCTTCAAACCAGAACTACGTAAGCCTTGAGTTTCCTATTGCACCAGGAAATACGTAGGAGCAGGATCAAGTCCTGTCAGGCTATCTTCCATCAATCTATTTATTTTCACTCTAATTAAAGGGATAAAAAAGTTTTCAAAAAATCACACACTTAGTTTAAGGGTATCGTTCTTCGGAATGGGCAAGTGGGGTGCCTAACACCTTCCCCACTCGTAACCGACTCCCGAACCTAAATCTCTTCCTCAAGTTAGGGTTCTTCCAAATCTTTTTTCCTCAAATAAAAATTTGGTAGCAGCTCCACGTAATCCAAAATTTAAATCATTTTTAAAAATAAGTGAGTTCGTCGTCTCGTCATAATTACGGTTGTGACACTACCTGTTTGTATTAGAAACTGTTACATGAATTTCAGAAAATTCAAAAATAGATGTTTTTAAAACGAAGTTAGTTAAAACAGCTATTTTCTAAAATCACGTGCTTGCAAAATTCAAACCAATGTAAGCCACGCTAGAATTTGCATGCATTAAAATACGAAACAATAGAGAACGCTACCTATTTGTATTAGAACCCGTTAAATGAATTTCAGAAAATTCAAAAATAGACGTTTTTTTTAAGAAGTTAGTTAAAACAACGTATTTCTAAACTTACGTGCTTGCAAAATTTAAATCGGCATAAGTCGCGCTAGAATTTGCATGAATTAAAATACGAAACAGTAGAGAATACTTCCTTTTCATTTTAGAATCCGCTACATAAATTTCAGGAAATTTAAAAATAGACATTTTTTAAACGAAGTTAATTAATAGTGATTTTCTAAAATCACGTGCTTACTAAATTCAAACCTACGTATGCCACGCTAGAATCTGCACGAATTAAAATATAAAACAGTCAAAAATTCTACCTATTCGTATTAGAATTCGTTACACGAATTTCAGAAAATTCGAAAAGTGACGTTTTTATGAAAAACTAGTTAAAACAACGGTTTTCTAAGCTAATTTGATTTAGGAGGCATATTGGGCTTGATCCAAATTAAGGATAAAATAAAACCCAAAATTAAAGGCATATTTATATAAAATTGGGCTTATTATTCAATAATCCAGATTTGTTTTATATTTTTAGTCGCATTTGGGCTTGTCTAGTGCTTGGGCTTATGTTAGAATACCAGGCTTGCAATTGCATTTGCTATCATGACAAGCTTGGAACCAAGCTTCAATCTCATTGGTTTAGCATAAATTTACCATAAGATGGATATGATATAGGCTCAGGTCTTGTTTTGCAAACATTTATTTTTAGTTGAGAAAGCTAGCCACTAGCAAGAAATTGTAAAATCTATGGAGCAAAGCCTGGCACCAGACTAATAGGTGAGCCGAACATGACTCCTGGCCATTGTGCTATTACACTTGCTTCATCCTGATTTATTTCGTATGGAGCTGGAAGTGAGGGAGTGTAGTACTTGATAAGAGTTAGGCACTATGGTGGTTTTAGGGGGCTGCGAATATCTACTAGAGCAGGGAATCTCCTAGACCTCTAATCTGATTTTTCTCCTATTGGTTTATTTTCTAGTTTCCTTAAGAATCCTAGATTGTAGGACCTGAGAGCAAACTTTGCTAATATTACAGAACCTAGTTGGTAAGCTGGAGCTTGATCAGAGATCAACAGAATCATGATGAAATTGAGGCCATCATCCCCTAAAGTTATGAAGCCTCTGATTGGTATTCATCAAGGCTTTTGCAATCAGACTTAACTTTGAAACTTTGCACAGGGAATAGGGGGAAGGAACATGCCTATGTCAAACTATGCAATTAGCCTTGGGGTCGTATCTAAGCTATTAATCTACTCTTCCCTGATTACCTTTTTCTACTAATTGAAATCTGATCTTAACAGATGTAGGTGTTTGGCTTGGAAGATGACTAGTAGACTTGAACCCGACCAAAGACCAATGATGTTGCCATAAAATTTACACCAATTGTTTGGATTAATACCTTACAGTATTTGATTAATGAGTTTCAAAGTAAACCATATTTTACAGAATTTAGGTCAAAAGCTGAGTTTCTTTGATAAAAACCAGACTGCATGTCTTCTTCAAGGGAGTTTGAGCATTTCAAGCCTTGATATCAAGTACTAACCCTTGTTTCATGATTTCTATGCCATTCTTTTGGTGTTATGCAGGTTCAATCCATGGGAATAAGGGTATGACCAAACTAAGGTTTTGCAGAAAAATGAAATTTGGGACTTATGTAATGGCCTTATGCAAGGATAACATCAGCTTCTATCCTAAACCAAACTTCACTGGCACAGTTATGCTTACTAGGCCAACAGGCTTCTCTATCACTATGGATTTAGCATTGTTCTTGATAAAACAATCTAAAACCTTATAATCCTTCTAACTTGGGTTTCCTTGCTAAGTCTATCTATTGAAGGGTGATTTAGTGGCTGCTCCAGATCTCCTAGGCTCTCAGATATTTAGAGACATCAATCTGCATAATTATGCAGATCAATGTGTAGGGGTAGGTTTAAGTTGTGGTGATGAATTGAGGGGTGGTAGATAGAATCCTAGCCTTATGGAAAGTGAAATCCTCTTTTCTCGAAATCCTTGGCAAAGTTAGGCTTATGTTGGGGATATTCATATGATATTTAGCTAAGATCTGGCCTAGTATTAGCTTTGATTTTTGGTTTCAATTTAGCTCATGAGTGATGAAACTCAGAACCTACAACTGGCTTAGCTACCTTGACAGATTTTGGACCCTAAAATTTCATCCCTTTGCTGTCAAGCCAAGGAATATTGGTGCACACATCCTATGGTTAAACTTGTCATTATAACAATTACAACCTTGTGGCTACAATACCCGTTATAGCACCATAGCTTTCCAAAATTAGCATCATTCTTGTAATGACAAGGTCAGCTATCAGCTCTCCTCTAAGTTCCTACAAGTTAATCGGTCCCTAATTAGCTCATGAATCAGAGGATTTAGAACTTGAGGCTAACTTAGCTACCATAATTGGTCCTGGTCCTTGAAGAATAATGGTGCATGCAACCTATGGTTAAGTTTGATACTATAACAGTTGTGACACTATGGCTTCAACGCCTTGTTAGTTCACAAAATTTGCTTTAGTTGCCCAGTGAACAACAGTGACTCATACTCATTTCCCTAAATTTATCTAACTAAATTGCTACTAACAACCTAATATCATGTAGGTTCTATGGCAAATCTTAGGAGTATGACTGAGGCATCTCCATATGATCTGGTGTGAACTAGAGGTTATGACAAATCCTGAGTCAATGTTGATTTTGCTACTATAACAGATTCAGGGAGCCTAGTTAGAAGTCTAAAGCATGCCCAGAAACCAAAGAATTGTAGCGAAACTGCAGCTATCATAGTTATGCAACACCATTTGACAAACATAGTTTGCTTCCTATTCTCCTAGAAAGCTAGAGATTTTAGAACCTAAACCTAAATTTTCTGTTAGGACTAGTCTAAAGACCACTCTTCAACTATCTACTATGTACTAGTTGCCTTATATGATGTTTCTGCGACATGCTTCATAAAGGTAGATTTCTTCTCCTGCTTTTAATTTCTTCAGGTCCATTTCCTACTTTCCTAGGAGCTATTTTGGAAATAAAGTTGAAGGAATTGAGGGTGAGAGATCTAGCATTAGCATTCTGCTAGATTCTTTAGGAAAATACTACCCAGGGCCTTACCAATCCTAAGTTTAAGGTTCAGACTATCATATACAGATTCCGCTGCCTAAAATGGGGCTCAAGTATTTGCATAAATGGACATCAGCCACCTCTGCTCTTCCCTAGTCCATATGAATCCTAATTCTGTTTTTTCTATTGCTGTGATGGTGAATTGATCCCATAAATCTATGCTTCTTGCTTTTATTCTATCTTTCACATATAGAAACTATTAGCTCTAAGAGGTACATTAGTAAAACTTCTACAGGTAGTGAAAGTCTAAAGGTCCACTATCACTCAAATCTTCCCCATTGTTTCTAGAAGCTCACACGATCCATATTAATTAATCATTTCAAAAATAGAGAACAACAGGAGTAATACTTGGATTCCTCCTATCTGAAACATCTTGTTATGGTTTCACCTAATTGTTTTTTACAATCCACTCCATATTTCATAGACATTGTTTACACATTTGGAACAATTTAACTAGGCATTTGACAACAAGACCTGAGCAGGTACAGACTAATGCTCTTAACCAGCTTGTACTTGACCTCTAATCTATACCTTCAACTTAGTTCAGAATTTAAACTTCCTATAATGTTTTATGATGTGATAACCAAAATCGGTGCTTGGTTCAAGAAAAAATGGACATCGGCATGTTAACTGAGACTCACTATTACTATAACCTTTCTAGTGAGTAGAGAGATATGATTCTTGGATCTAACATGACATACTAGATTATACATGCTAATTTGGTAGAGAATCATGTGAACTAGTGCAAGCAACTCATAAAAACCTGGGCTACATTTTCAGAATCATTTCAATTCAAGCTTTCAATTGTATCTACAAAAGATAAAATCATATTCCTATTTGGTCACATCACGACAATTGTATGCAGTTAGATGCAAATGGACAAACTATCAAAGGATAGTCAAATCATCGAACGAAATAAGTCTGAATTAACATTCAATCAAGCAAACTATGGCAGATATATTCCCGTTCTCAATTTCTCTCAAAGCTCTTTCTCATCAAACACTTTTCCATACTTATAATGTATATGAATCATAGAGGAACAAAAACATACATTCAGAGCACCACAAATCAAGCAAAAGAGAAGCAAATGTGAGAAATCGCACCTGCGTGAAGTGAAAAACCAAGAGCAAAGAGATTTTCTCCTCGCTAAGGTGAAGCGAACGCAGGTTTTTGACAAAAATCTCTAAAATCACCAATGCTTCTCCTTCTCCAAGCAGTACCAGAATCAGTTTCGTGCAAGAAAAGGTCCAAGAGAAGAGTGAAGGTTCCTTCTCTAGCAGCAACCGAAGGAAACTCTTGGAGAGAGTGGAAGAGAATGAGAGTATCTTTGAGCAGAAGGGAAAATAGGGAAGAGCCAGGAGAAATCGAGAGGATCCAGAGAGGAATTTCCAAGGTACTCCCAAAGAGTAGAGAAAAAATCTCTAATACTCCAGAGAGAATTTAGAGGGCTCTAATTCTAAACAATTCAAGGATTTTTCTGGTTCAAAAAAATGTAATTGTTCCTTTAAAGAGAAATTTCCATTATACTCCTCCCTCTCACCATGGTTACACTAACTCAGCCCCCTAATTACCTTCTAACCTTGGTTGTAACTGATTAACTAACTGTCCCTAACAAATTCAAATTTAGTTTTTTATTCCCTCTCTTTTCTTTGTTGCTTTTAGATTTTTATCAATTTAAATTTCTGAAACTTCTTCCCCCCCCCCCTCTTTTTTTTAAAAAAATTTGGTGATTTAGGCTTTTGAGCCCAAAAATATATCTCCTCTTTCATTTTCATTTAATTTATTATTGTAATTTAAATTGAAATTTTCATATAATAATTGGTGCTCACATTCAAGATATATGAAGTTTGGATGTTCAAAACGATAATGTCATAGTATAACTTTATCTTCTAAATTTTCACCACTGAATGTTGTAGCATGGGTTATATTGTTTTCTTTCTTCTTACAATCACTAACTTGAAGGAAGTAGAGGCCTACACATTCCTCACATAGCCAATCTTCCTCCCCAAATATAAATCCTGAATTCATACATACGAGGTAAGAATTTAGTGATAAAATTTAGGTCCTTAGTCAATTTATTAATGGATAGAAGGTTATAATCCAAATCTAAATAATAAAGGAGAAAGAAAAAAGTATGTCCTTAAGGATAATTATTGAGCCTTTACCAATCATTTTTATCTTTGTGTTATCAATTATCTGTACAATTAAATTGTTATTATAGGATAAGTATTTATCAAACAAAGAAATAACTCCAATCATGTGGTTTGATGCTCCAAAGTCATAAGTTATTTTTTTTCTTTGAACAAATAAGGAGAACAAGAGATTACCTTTTTGGCCCAAGGTATCAATAGAGTGCATGTTGGTGTTTCGAATGGTTTTTTGAAGCATTATTGCAACATCTCCATTTGTTATTTGCGGAATGGACTTGAATCAAGTGATGGTGTTGTCAACATGTATTCTCCTTTTGATGTGGCAACATGTTTGCAACCATTTTTTTCTCTTTGATCGTTTCTAATTTGCAAGTTTTCCATGAATGACCCAATAGTTGTCCTTTGTATGGTAAGGTTTTTTACAATAACCATACAATCCTTTAGTCTTATTCTAATTTCCTTTCATAACTAAGGCTGAACTTTCATTGATAGAATTTTAAATTTACTACTAATCATGATCTTCCTTTGATTCTCCTCTCTTTCCACCTTTGAAAAATCTTTCCAATGTTATGTAGAGATTTAGTTCCTAGAATTATTCTCATCACTTTATTAAGATTCTTATTTAGGCAAAGAAAGAATGCATAGATGTGATCTTTCTCCATCAATGTTTTGTACAATTTATGTGTTCTGGGCATTTCCACTAAATATCTTCATAAACATTTAATTGTTGCTAATATCGGATAAGGACATGACACTACAAAAAAAGTAATATTTTGCGGCGGTTATTATTACTTTTTACGGCGTTTTAAATCGTCACTAAATTCCTTTCACGATGCTTGCTGAACCGTCACTGTTTGCTCCGTCGTGAGGTATTCTGTGGCGTTTACTAAAAACCACCGCAAACCACCAAAACCATCGGAAAAAACTGAAACCACCATCATTATTTGCAGCAATCACAAATTGTCGTTATTTTTTATTCACCGAGAAAACCGTCGTAAAAGTCATTATTTTTCAATACAAGGAAAATCATTTTAAATTTTTGCGGCGATTACCATTGCCAAATTTGTTGTTTAAAATCATCTAAAACCAAAAAAAATTATGAAGAATTAGAACATCAGTTTAAATTTTCAAATTATAAATACCCATTAAATATGAGAAAGAATATTGAAATTATTACTCACATACATATCATCCCAAATATATTTTTTTGTAAACGTAAATATGAAGACATACTTTAACACCTCGCTGAACCTATTGTCATCCTGTTTCCAACAATTTGAAATATAACAATAATACAAAAAGACTAGTTACAAGTTACAAACATTTTCATAATTGAAGGTTTCTACTTAAAAAATAGTATTTCATTCCTTACCGCTAAGGCTTCTTATCTCAATATTTAACGATAATTTTTGTTCTCCAAAAGAAAATTATGGAATCTTGGAAAAATCTATAATGGATGGTAATAATTTCAAAACAGTTCATCGTGACTTTTGGAAAACATACAAAAATAGCCTCTTCATACAAATGTAAATGTTACCGGCATTTCATTTAATTTTGAAATGTTGATATTCTATACAAATTTGAAATATCAAGACATCCATATTCCTGGACCCGTCAGTTCACGATCTGAAGCAGAACCTTGGTTAGCTAACTTCTGAATATGGAAAGAAAATTCTTCAGCCTGTTGTGGAATGAACAAAATCAAAACAAATTGAATTAAATATGCACTATGCATACTTTTATGGGATGTCCCTATATTTCTAATAATTTGCATGTGGGGTCAGTTCACGAAAAAAACATCTTTACTCGATTAATTTCATAATGAAGATATATTAAAATAGTGAAAAATGCATCTCAATTTTTTTAAAAAACAAAATAGAGTTTGAAGCAAGTTAATCTTAATTCTAAGTGTAGTCCTCTATCAGAAAATAGCTAAAAAATTCCAATATACAAAATAAATAGAACAATGAAAAACACAAACCTTTTCATCAATCCACATCAGAGAAGTTAGTTGATTATTTAGAATTCGAACTACTGTGTCTAATGGAATCATTCCATCAACTGTATCAAGTTCTCCACCCTGAATGAAATACCATTATAAGCAAAATTTCTTATTCTTTGATTGGAATAAAAGCCACTAACCATCGATACTTGGTTTGAATTAAGGGATTAGATAATTCATTTGATCTATTCTGTCATCTGCTCTAATTTCCTTTCTATCAATTCAGATTGCTCGTACCTGCAATTGAAAATGAAAATATTAGGGAAAAAAATCAAAATGACAGAACATCAATAATGAAAATTTTAAATGTAAAGTCTTTTTTATCTATGGACACAGTTTAGATTTGGTAATCATAAATTTTAAAACTTATGAAAACTGTCCCAATTACCCATTGCATGACATGCATAATTTTGTAAATTTTCACCATTAAACCCCACAAAAATTGATGATACTCCAATAACTTTCCAATCACCATCAGTGCTTATCTCCCATGTAAATGAGTCAAATTCACTTTTATCAATTTAACCGTCAAATCTTTTAAATAATACACAAATATAATATATAAGGCATTATGTAGATCCATAGCAAAACATTGAGTTATGTACTACTTACCTACTCCACATGGATCAGTGACTTTGATTTGATCATTGGAAGGAATATATGCTTCGAGTCTACTTCCTAAAGCATGAGGATCTTCCTTCAAGCCTATTGGCCTCTCTAAATTATCCTTAGGTAGCCCTCCCTTCTCTTCCACAGAAAATATTTTGGCTGGGTCAGTGGCTAAGCATTGATCAATTTCAATAGTTGAAGAATCGCTTTCATCTAGTGGCTTATGATGAGGTTCTTCTACCAAAACTGTTGTTCCTCCAAAATCAATTATTGACTTCTCTAAATTTTCAACTTGCTCAGATGTAGGATTAGTAGTTTTAACAATAGTTTCTTGAACTACAGAACATTTAAGAATATAATCAAACAACTCAAATCAGATTTATTACTATATTTTATACTATATTTTATATATCATATTTTTTTCATATATTTCTTTATCACATTTCATACTGTTTTTTTTCCTTTCTCTCCGTTGTATTTTTTATTATTATATAGATGTAATAGGATTTAACATTTGTCTTGTACTTCTTCTTTATATCTTTCTGTTATATAACTTTTTTGTATAAAATTCTTGTTCTAATACAATTTCTATATGGAGAATTACTAATCCTTGTATTCTAGCATATCTAATTGCAGAGGATGTAGAAAAGAACATACTTGGTGTTTCCTGAACTTTTGGGTCTTAAGCCATTTCTTCATCATCATCCAAGTCATGATCATCAAGGATGTGTTGATCTTTGTTGTTATTCCCATTACCACAATCAAGGACTTGATGGTCATGCTTCTTAATAGTGTCTTTAATTTTCTTAGCCTTCGTCTTGACCTTATTTAGAAGCAGAACTAAATTTTTCTCACAGTTAGATTGAGGATCTTCTACACCATTTGTCACTATATCCAAAAATTTAATGTGGAAGAAGAAACAACGAAAAATTACTAAAAAAAGTTAAGATAAAAAAAAACTATAGAGCATGCCATTAAGTATATAATACAACTTGTTTCCAAATTTGATTCATATTTTTCATACCTTGCTGTGAGGCAACATTGTAGGGATATTGTTCATAACTAGAGACATGTGTGACATAGCCGACATGTCACTATCATTTGACACGTGTTGAGTAGTTTTGTATACGTGTACTTGTAGACTAAACTATTCGTATTATCTTGGACATGCTGATTATGATGCCTAGATATGAAAAGTGGTCTTATCCAAGTAAGGAATATATTGGTTCTCCAAATGTGAGTATGTACATACATAAACTGTCCTTTTCAAACATACTATAAGCAATATATAGCTTTGCGTATATAAACAATAGTTAAGGAAATTAAGCAAGCTAGATATATGAGAAATGGTTATGAGACAATGTTATTTATGATTAGAATCATCAAAATAAAGTCTAATATATATTAAAAATGAAACTAAAAGGATGATGATTGTTCATGTGTGATAGGTTCATGACTAGCTAAATATATGAGAAACTATTACGAGATAGGATCGTCCATGTTTAGAAGTATTTAAGTAAAAAATAACATGCATTAAAAATTAAACTAAAAGGAAGGTGGTTGTCCATGTGGGCCAGGTTCATGACTAGCTGAAGAAGATGGTCTTCCTTCTGCTGGTGAAGCTAAATCTGTAGCCTGAAATTATAAACAAACAAGAAAAAATTATATAAATAAAGCTAAATCTTCATTCAATTTACAAGTCTATACTTGATTAAATTGAGGTGGCAACTGGTTACCAATTTGCTGCATAAGAAAAGCTACTTGTCCTTCCAAAGCTTCATACTTTGCAACTTTTTGCTCTAAAATAGCTATTCTTTCTTTACTTTGTTGCAATTCTATTTCAGCTCATCTCTAGCACGGGAAGATACACTAGAATTCCCTTGACTGTGAGTGGTTCCAAAGATTTGGGAGGGACAAACACCAAATCCCATACCTCGCACACGTCCCGGGTGCTCTTTCCCAAATACTCTTATGTAAGCATCCTCCTTAGAAATGGTGTCCTTATTTTGTATATCTAATAACTCCTATAAATAAATTCCAGTAATATATATAATTAATCATCCATATAAATGTAAAGCATGATTTTAATTGTAATTTGGATAAATAAGAAACAAATCACCCCCAGTTGTATACTTTGACTAAAAAAAAGAACAAATTATTAAAATAGATACCAAGTTAAATACACCATCCAATTGAATTATAGGCCTTGTTTATCACTACTTACACAAAATTGGGTTTATCAAATATAATTACAAAGGAAGAAAACAAAGGAAATTATGACTTAAGATTGAAATAAGTAATTTATACTACTCACACTTTTTTCTCGAGCTTCATTATTGACAAAAGAACCATCCTTTCTCTTATGTGCAATAGAATACATTTCTCCTCTACTATATATCCGTCTGGTTTCAATTTCCTAGAATTAGTCATGATGTTAAGCATAACAAAAAAAATTAACTTTAAGAAATTAAATGTGATAAAGATGCTAAACTATACCAGTTCGCGCTTCTTTCTAGCAATTGACCTTGACCCAAGGGTATGAGGTATAGTTTGCTTTTTCCGATTTGCGATGTTTTTTGCACATATTTCCTACATGAAAAGAAACATGGTTAGTCATATGTATATTAAGAACCCTTCCAACAAATGTGTTATTACCTTAGTTTTTTGATTTTGTCGATATTGTAAAAATGAGGCCCATTGGTCTCTTAGGATGCCATCTGGACGTGACTCAAGATTTTCTTCCCAAGTAGCACCTTCAACAAAAAACTCCTTGAATAATCTTGATCGGTTATCTCTCCAACATTTGCTAATCTTAGAAATTATATGATCTTTTTGTGCTCTATCATTGACTTGAAATTTTTCCTATAAAACACAAAGGAAAGAATTAAAATATAGTATATGATGTTTACAAGATAATATATTTATTCAATTATAATTTATACCTTTATAACATTATTCCAAACATGTTCCTTGTATGTTGAAGGAACTTTAAACCATGACTCATAACTAAGAGGAAATTTATTGGGATTAGCTGCAAGCTCTCCTAAATACACTCCCAAAAGGCCACTGCTATCTCCAACTGTTTGACCATCCTCATTCCATTCGAAGATAACTTTTTGACCTGGAGGAAGGTTCAAATTCAAATCTGAAACTTGTAGACGTGTTTCTTTAATTACTCCATCTGCATCTATTTTTTTATAAGTAAAGATAAAAATATTAAAATAAAGAAGACCACAATAATGATAAATACATAACTTAACAAATACTAATAAAATAGATTATCCAACTTAACAATTCAATGAAAACAACTTATCAAAATTATTAAAATGTATTAACCTACTTACCAATCACATTAACTATCCAATATTTATGAGACCTTCTCCTAGTATTGGTTTGTATGCCTTGATGTTGATCCTGTATGGATTCCATATTTTGAAATTTTGTATTTTGTAGAGAACCTTCAGCTATGAGCTCACTTTGTGCTGATAAATGAGATTTGGTTTGACTCATTGATGAACCAATGGTGTGGAATGAGCCTTCTGAGTAAATCTCTTTGTCTTAGGAATTCCTTTAAAATTAAACAGTTAGTTTGTTTTAAGAAACTACAATGAAACATATAAGAAACAAACCATTCATGTCATAAATAACAACCATAATAATAAAGATCAAATAAGACAGTTGGCAAAAAAATAAGTATTAAATTTTACCCATCATTATCATATAATCATATTATCATTATCAACATTTTCATTCATGATAAAAGTTACATGGTCATCATCTATAATATCTCTTGCTAATTGTATACATTCAATATCGTCAAGAAAAATTTGTTCTAAGTTATATGATGGAAATGATCTGTTAGATACCATCATCTCTTCAGCTACACCCATGTCATACAAGTCCCTTAGCATCAAATGAATAGGTATACTTCAACCTCTATCTTTTTCATCATCAACATAATAAACCATCTGAGCTTCAGAAGCTTTAATATATGGTTCATCATCTTCATTTTCTCCAGTGTGTATTAATCTTTCAAAGATAATTCAAGTATAACCTAAATTATCTATTTTTATGCCTCTCAGATTAGTGATGTTTGCCCATTCACATTTAAATAAAGTAACCTTGATTAGTCCATTGTAGCTAATCTCAATTATGTCTACCAATTTTCCATAGTAAGGCACCCCTCCAAATCTCATTTGAGTATCACTATTACTTGAGTAACTTCTAGTGCCAAAAGTACTAAAGACTCCACTATTTTGAGTTTTCAATCCCTGATCTCGTGCCAAAGTTTGAAACTTGTATCCATTAATGTTATTTGAAGTGTATCTTGTAGCTTGCATTTCAGGACCTTCAGCAAGACAAAGAAGAATAGTTTTATCTGCCTCGTTGAGGTTGTTTACAATTTCAAAAATCTACATAAAAAATTTGTAAATTAGTAATATAATTATTAGCAAAGTTCATTTCCTATTGTTTTCAAAAACCTTCATTAAAGTTTTACTTACATGAGTAGAGAACCAGCCAATAAATTCTCTATGAACCTTCTTGTCTATATCATTCGCATTCCTTGTACGCCTTCTTAGCTGCTTTCGCACAATTTCTCTATACTGTCTATATAGATTTAAGGTAATTAGTTGATTTATCGATAAGATATTGGTTAAGAAAAAGAAAGTTAGACACATTTAGACATTATATATACACTTACAGAAGATATTGATCAATAAGAGGACAATTGGTTAACACATGTTGATGTGCTTGTAATCTTTCAATAGAAGTAAGCCTGAAATATGAAGAACCACCAATTGCTTTCCCTACTAGTGGGAACAGTTCAGCTATTCTTTTGTTGGGCTGTATATCATTTGGCTCATCATCTACACGATGAGTTCGATTCCATCTTGTCTCAATATTATCTAAATATCTTGAACAAAAGGTTAGGATTTCCTCCATTAGGTAACCTTCAGCTATAGATCCTTCTGGTTGTGCCCTATTGCATACATAGGACTTTGACAATCCTAAATGCCTATCAAATCATGAAAAATATGTCAAAAATCATTTTAATTGAAATGTGATTGAAAAAAAAAATCAAATTTCTTTACCTTTTTATTGGATACATCCATCGATAGTGTACTGGGCCTCCAAGTTTAGCTTCTTCAACAAGATGAATAGTTAAGTGAACCATGATAATGAAGAATGAAGGGGGGAATAACATTTCCATGTGGCAGGCATAAAGTGATCACAATGTCCTTTTGCAATTGTTCTAAAGTTTCAACATTCAAAACTTTACCACACAATTTTATGAAGAATGAGCAAAACTCATTCAAAACTGATGTCACCTGATTAGGCAATGTTGCCCTCATGGCCAATGGTAGGAGTTGTTCTATCAATATATGACAATCATGACTTTTTAGCATTCCATTTAAGTGAAGACTGTCTACATCAATGCATCTAGAAATGTTGCTTGAATACCCATCTAGTACAATAACCTTTCTTAAAGTTGTTAAGAAAGTCTTCGTTCCATGGTTGGTCAGTGTATAAATAGCTGATGGATATTTTCCATTTTCATCTACCCAAAGGTCATATCTAACACCCATGGTTTGAAGGTCTCGTCGAGCAAAGATATGATCTTTTGACTTTGAACTATCATTTAGCAAGGTGTAGAGAATATTGCCACATACATTCTTCTCAATATGCATAACATCTAGATTATGACGTAGTAAATTACACTCTCAATATGGAAGTTCAAAAAGTATGCTTTTCTTCTTCCATTGTGGAGCATTGTCTTGCAAGGAGAGATTGTTACCACATAATCTTTTACCTCTTCCACTTACTTCAACTCTTTTACCAAATGTGACCTTAATATCTCTTACCTGTTCAAAAATTTCTGAGCTAGATAATTTTTTTGGTGGGTTACGCATATCTTGTTCTCCATTATATCGAACCTTGTTCAATCTAAATCTATGTCCTTGATGAAGAAAGCGGTGATGGCCTATAAAACACCATTTTTTACTATAGTGAAGACGACAAGGACTAGAATCAAAGTTACAAGTTGGACAAGCTAATCCTGTGTACGTGTTCCATCCAGAAAGGTTTCCCATACCAGGAAAGTCACTAATCGTCCACATCAAAGCTGCATGCAATTTGAACATCTCTTTCAATGAAGCATTATATGCATCTATTCCATCATCCCATAACTCCTTCAACTCATTAATTAGAGGTTGTAAGTAAACATCTATATCATTTCCTAGCATTTTCTTACCAAGAATTATCATCGAAAGGATAAATGATGAAGGTTTCATACATACCCATGGAGGGGTATTGTAAGGTATTAGAATAACTGGCCAAATGCTATATGAAGCACTGAGAGCACCAAAGAGATTAAAACCATCAGTAGCTAATGCAAGGCGAACATTTCGTGGCTCTGATGCAAATAAGGCATGAGTTAAGTCAAACATCTTCCAAGCTTCAGAATCTTGTGGATGCCTCATCATGTCATCATTTTTAGGAGACATAACATGCCATCTCATATCATTAGCAGTCTTTGAACACAAGAACAATCTCTTCAACCATGGTTTCAGTGGAAAGTACCGAAGAACTTTTGCAGGTACTTTTTTCTTATTGTTTCCAATATTGGATGCCTTATTATCCCCATCTCTTATCACTGGCTTCCACCTAGACTTCTGACATATTTTGCATATATCCTTATTTTCATCCTCATTCCAATACAACATACAATTATTTGGGCAAGCATGTATCTTTTCATAGTCTAAGCCAAGCTTAGTTATAATTCTCTTTGCCTCATACAATGAACTCGAGATCTTTGCATGTTCAAATGTGTCATGTAGCAGTTCTAATATCATGGTCATAACTTTATCGATCATCCCAGATACGCATTTCATATGATATAACTTTAATATAAACGCAAGTTTTGAATATTTTTTACTTCCTTCATACAAAGGTTGTTCTCCATCCCTTGCTAATTCATAAAACTCCCGATCTTGAAGCCCTTCTTGTGTTACACTTGGCATCCCTCCTTCATCTTGGTCAATGTCTTCATTTGATTCGTTTGCACATTGTCTATTAACTCCAAAAGCATCATTGATCATGTTTTGAATTGGGTCTTCATCAGCAATGGTATCTTGTGGTAGATTTAAATTTTGATTGTCATTGGGCAATGATTCCCCATGCAAAAACCAAAAGATATATCCTTGCGGGAATGCTTTACAAATTAAGTGGTCATACACCTCATCTCTAGTTTGTCGCTTTTTGCAACTACAACGAACACAAGGACAAAATATTTTACTATCCACGACACTATGTTGAAATGCAAAGTTGATAAACTCCTTAACTCCTTGATCATATTCTAGAGAATTTCGTGGCATCCTAATCCATGACTTATCCATTGGTGTACAATTTATTTCTGATTTGAGAAAGTTAAAATAAGTTAGGAAAAACTAATGCAAGTGTGGAAATAACTTTGCATTACAACATGGATTGAATAAAGTATCTACAATAACACTTTTAATGCATGAATAACATATATTCATCACTCAAAATAAACAAAACATTTGTAACTTTAATTTCAGCTTATAAGAAAATTTATTAGTAAAACTTAAAAACAAGATAATGAGAAATCAAAGAGAGTGTAACTTACTAGAGCTTGGTGCAGATTTAAGAAAAGGAAGAAGAAGTAATGGACTGACCTTCAAACTTGGAATGATGTTTGTGTGACACTTGAAGATATTGGTAGCTAGAATATAGTGTGTTGTGACACAACAACAACAACATAAATTAAATACATTAGTTCTATCGCTAGTCAAAATTAGAAGACAAGCAACAATTCAGTATAGAAATTACTTATTGGAATTTCACATAATGGTTACTGCATAAAGTCTACTTCTAATAAGAAAATTACTATCACACAGTATTTCTCATTGAATTTCACTAATTTCAAGGAAAATTCACCCTGAAAATCCAAAGTATTTAAGTACTCAAACTGGCCAAACAGATTTTGAGATAGGAGAAGGAAAAAAATAGATGTCTTACCACTGTATTAACAAAGACAATAATTCTGATTACAAGAGTCCAAATAACCTATAACAGCATACCACTAATCTGCAATGCATTTCACAAGTTGTTACAACACCATGAAAGATAAAAATACCAAAGATTAGAAATTGACATAATGTCCAAAATTATAAATAGTCGGAACATATCCAAATCTATAAAATAAACGAAACATATCCAAATCTATAGAATAAATGAACATTTAGGTTCTAAAAGATTCTAAATAATTTAATTATTTCTTAGTGAAAATCATGTAATGTTAGGAACAATGGTGTCCTAATCAACCCACTTCATGCCATCAATTGCCATCAAATCTTTCACACAACGTGCAAAACCAACTCATGGATATACAAATCAATAAAATTTTCACAATCAAGACTAATAAATATAAGATATAATAGAAAATAAATAAATAAAATATGATTATGTAAATTATAATGCAAATAACATATCTCTTTAAAATTAACAGGGAGTTTCCAGATATAAATTTTCTAGCTCACTTTTGTTGTTGCAATTTCCAGCTCATTTAAAATTAATATTACTTGAAAAAAACGGGGCCATTATCAGGACATACATATATTATTGCACAAAATTGAATTAAAATATAATTAACATTTTGACACACATTAGGTTTTGCACCTGATAATTATTTAGATTTTGAACATTTTTATTTGTCAGTAAATAAGTCATGTGCTATGTATCGCCTTCTTTATACCTGATTTGCTAGTTCAAATGAAATTGCTACAAGATAATATCACTAACCTAAACATTCTCATCTTGTTTACAAATCAAAATGAAATGTTAGAATGAATAGATATCAGGTAAAGAAAAAAAGGACACAACAAATCTGACCTTGGTGAAGAATTCAAAATCGAATGCTCCAAAAATTATAGATTATGTTTTATGTGTATAATAGCTGCTATTACAGCAAATCTTGATAGAGTAAAATAAGATATGACATAATATGTATAAACCATACACAGTAAATACTACACGCATATATCACTAGCTATATCTAATTTAAACATCATATCAGCTAAATTAGAGTTAGGGAAAGCAAATCAAATATAAAATTGAGTTTTCATATATACCCAATTCCAGCTTTCAAGTAGATTAGACAGGAGTCAGAAACAAAACTATCCAATTGCCAAAAAAAAGAAAATTTATAAAGAATATAGAAAATCTAATTCCAGTAGATGGTTAAACTCAATTGTACAAACATCATTCATAGCACAGGATATATATATATATATATATATATATATATATATATATATATATATTAATGTTTTTAAAGACATAATAAGACTTCTTAAATGATATATACATTCCATAATCTTATTAACATAATAAAAAAAAAAATAATATAATATCAAAATAAGTTTTATCATTTAATAATTTAAATTAAAAAAAAAAAGAAATATTATTTAAAATCCATAAATATAAAAAAATTGCTTGAAATCCAATTTTTGAAGACTAAATAATTAAATGCTGAAATGGATAGCTTCATTCACCATAAAAGTAGCAGGGCGTGCCTCCATTATCTTACATTCTTTAATAGATAGGATGTCTGATATATATCGATGACGCTAAGCATATATATATATATATATATATATATATATATATATATGATATAATACTTGATGTATTAATACAATTTTACAAGGATATATATTTGAAGGGAATGATGATAGGTTTGTGTATTGTTCCAATATAAATCTCATTGCATCGTAAGAAGACACAGGAACAGTGGTTCCCATATGCTAAAACTATTTTCCACTACACTCCTTTTTAAACCTCTTCCATCGTCATTGTTTACTTGGAAGCATATCTATGCTAAACACAACGCAACTCAACTATATTGAAAAACAAATAAATTAAAAATAAAGTAGTTGACCAAACACCCATTTCCATATTTCATGTGTAGAAAAAATACATGCTACCTTTTTTTAGTTATTACTATTCTTTTGGCCCTGCCTTATCTCTTTAATGATTCAATTAATCATATCAACTTCGATAATGGCAAGATTATCATTGGCTTTCATTGTACATGATGTGGAATATATATGCAAAAATATAATAGTAGTTATCTATCGAAACCATGCTTAAGATCTTAATAACGTTCAAGCGTGATTAGAAATTAGAATAACATATTTTATATATAAGCTTTGTGATTAGTAGTGTCTTATTAACATATACCATCAATTAATTGAACTTTTCAATATAAGGAATATATATATGTTAGATAAAACAAAAAACTTAATTAATTAATTAATTAATTAATTATCAATCAAGTTGAAGTTAAAGTACCTGGATTGCCAGGGAGGCTTCTCTTTTTCTTGATCTTTTGAGGTTGTTAAGGAGAAATGTTTGTTGAAGCCATCACGTGATCGAGTCCACCTAAGTCCTGAACTTTTGTTCCTAAAGAAACACTTGCATCCTCAGACAAAGAGGTAGTTGAAATTGAAATAACTGTGGGAAACATGTTTTCTTTAGAAGAAAAACTCCAACAAAAGGGGAATGAAAAAAAAACAAGATATTTGGTTATATTCTCTTGTCTTGGTTTGGTTTATTTGTTTGTTTTCTAAATACTTTGGTTATTTTATAAGTAGCCAGTTTTGGTCCTAGTTAACAGGTGCAAAACCAAAACTACTAATTAAGCAAAGGGGCTTGGTAATGAAGTGCAGGCGGCAGAGAGATGTAGAAAGAGAAAGGAATAATTTGATGATTTTAGTTTGTGGTAAAAAGAAAGCTAAATTAATCTCATGAAGAGACGATGTCTGATGATGGTGTGGGTGTGGTGGGTTATTTTCCAAGTCTCTATCTAAGCCATGGATTGCTTCTATGAGCAACTCTGCACAACTATTTCAGACATATTTCTCTTTTCTACTCTCACTCTGTCTACCTATGTGAAATTGATCAAGAGAATCCACCATACAATCAAAGCATGGAACGGAAAAATAGTAGAAGATATTTATTTAATTTCTTTAATATAATCTTAGTTTAGTGATAATGCAAAGAGGACATCAACTTATAGCAGCAATATTTATCTTGTAGAGATCAAATATACAAGGATTAAAGAAAGCTGGAAGCTGGAAGGTGAGACTTTTGAGGAGTTACCTAAGGAAGAATCTAACGCTCCTAAAAGTGTTGGTGTAGAATCTGGGACCCCGCAAGAGAAATAAAGTTACCTCGTGTTTTGGGAACTATATGAACTCTTCTAATTTTCTATGTTCCACCAAAAATCAATCCTCTCTTACTTTAACCTAATCAATATAGAAAGTGTAATAATGCAATAGTGATTTCCAACTACCCTAATCAGTAATCTTAACCTTTTTCTTTATCCTATTTTTGTTACCATCAAAATTTGGTTTGATTGAATATACATTTTCATAACAAAATCTAGCATACCTCGCAGGAACAGAGAATATTTAGAGCACCAAATGGAGCTCGTGCACCACACCTCACAGGATCAAAGAAGGTTTATGGTCGTATATGGAGCTTGTGCAACATATCTCGCAGAACCAAAGAAGGTTCAAAGCAGCAAATGGAGTGAGGAGCGTTGACTGTAGTTTGAAATTTGAATTTGATTTGTTAGGGTTGTTTTATATATTAGGGAGAAAGAGAAAACGAAATCGCCGCTGAATAACAACACACCGCCTTACATTCCTTCAATCTGTGGCAGCTAAGATAACCGCCTTCTAAGCTGTGGAACAACTCCTACGACGGCGATTATTGTTGAAACACCGAGAAATCATCGTCGAAAAAATTTTATTTTCTTGTAGTGTGATAATATTCTGATGCATCTCCTTAACATAGGTCATGAAAAAGAATCTTAATCTCAATCATTGGTGATTTATTCTTCCTTTCTCTTTTTTTAAAGAAAATTCAAATTTACCTATTGGATGTAATTTTGATCATTTAATTTGTAGCCAGTAATGAGTAAAATAAAGTTGTCAACTAGACTAATAGTGCTACTAGTCGCGGTTTTTTCGGATTTAGGTTTATGATTGAGTTTTCATGGAGGAATATTTTTCTTTCTTGGATTAAATCTTTTCTGATAACCTATAATTATTGAGGAGTTGATGATTTGTTTTTTTTATGAGAAATAGTGAGTTTCACAACAAGTTTAAATATAAAGATTCACGAATTTAAAAGGAAAAAATAAAATAAAATCTTATCTCTGTAACAAAGAAAAATTAGCAAGGAATAACACTTAAAAATATATATAAATCATAAAATACATATTTACAACTAGGGGTATTAAGATTTGTTTGATTCTTTGTAGCATTTAACATATTTGATTATGAGATATATAACCATATAAATTATTACTTTATCTTTTTTTATTGGTTTATTTTTTATTCTTTGTTGATTAATTTTTTTTTGAAGAAAATAAAAAAAAATTAAAACAGTGAACTAAATCAAATTGCTAAAAGTTGATTCAATTTGGTTTAACTTTCATAATATATACCAAACCAAATTGTAAGTATTTTTATAATTTACTGCGATGATATTTTTTAAACCAAACTAAACCACATTACCAACATTCCTAATTATAGCTAACTCAAAATATATGCTAAAAATAGCACAATAATTGATCGACTGATTCAATCCACAATTATTCTGTCCTTAATTAACTACAATATCTAACAAATTATCTCCTTAATTACAACATCCAACAAGATATAGATACCTACTCCCATAGATAGCTTGCTTTATATAGAGTTGGTAATAGTCATAACTAAAAATGAGTTTGCATTTCTCATCTTCTTTAAAATTTCTACAATTTTATGTACCCAAGACTTCTCGGTGGTGCCTTTTGAGTGCCTTTAGTTTGTACCTCTTGGCTTTACATAGATCAAAATCTTAAGTAATAATCTTCAGTTTTGGCTAAACCATGCATTTCTGGGTCAGTTAGAAGAGTTTAGGGGCCAATACCAACGTTGTACTTACGAATGGATCTTTAGATATTTCTAAATAGCTGAGAACCTGAGCCTGTATTTGCGAAACCATGAAAGTATATAGATGGAAGTTCTAGTTTAAATTTGTTTACTTCTCTAGATTCGTGTTGTCTAGAATTTGCTGTACGTTGTTAATTATGCTAAATGATCTTGTGCTAATTCACATTGTATAATTGACTGCACCTGTTGGGATAACATATATATTTTGGTAGTTTACGTATGCATCCAATTCAACTTGAGTATCCAATGCATGTTGTTCCGATTGCCTCTAGTTTTTCTATTCAATATTTTTAGTTTACAAATAGCACTCGTTAATTTGTTTTGTCATTTTGCATGTGACGAGGCTTTCTAATGTTTTAACTTGGTGGTTAATAGATGTGATTTTATTATAGTTTTTTAACTTCAATATTTTATTGGTTGATTGCTGTATATACGAAGTTAATTTGTGATAAGGCAAAATTGTGGATCACGAAAGTTTTTCATGTGATAGATCTCAGACTGTGATATCAGACTTGCTTAGTAATTGATTTTTATTCAACCTTCTAGTCGTGGGTCTAAATTTAGCATTTAACGTTGGTTTCCATGTTAAATTTCTTGATGTTATATAGATAAAGTAATTCTAAATATTTGAAGTATTATTGATTTATGTGAAATTACATATTTGTCTCATCACCTCTTCCTTGTGCATATCTTAAATTTTAAAACTTAATTTTTAGACTTGTGAGATTGTGTGCATAGTTTAAAATTAATCCCTACTATATGTATAGAAAAATCTTCAATAAAAAATTAATTCACAACGACTTAATAAGTTAAATAAATTAAATAATTAAAACTTTAAATGATTTTTAAAATTAATTTATAATTGAAGGATGCTTATGTAATGATAACACAAAGATATATTTTTAGAAAGATAAATATAATGATTCAAGTCTTCATTAATACTCACATATATATATATATATATATATATATATATATATATATATATATATATATATAAAACGAAATACAGCAATTCAATAGTTTAAGATGAAATTTCAAGCATTCCAAACACGGATCTTTTAGAAATCATTCATATCTAAAAAAAAAGATGAGGAGAAGATGTGTCAAATTGGTCCTTGGCCTATGAGTTGGTCCATTTAATTTTAAGTTTTGGTTTTAGGTTATATAATTCATTTAAAAGTAGAGCTTTTTTAAGTCCTAACCCGCATAACCCTTAGTTTAAGGAGGCTTAGTGTGGATTAACTTATGCACTAACTCATATAACTTTATTTTATTTTGAACTTATTTCAAAGAAATTTTTAAATCTAACTCACGTAGCCCTCAAATTAAGTGAAATGAACGTAAGTTAACTAATCTAATCCTATCTTACCTCTTTTGGTTTGTAACTCGTTTAAAATTAATATTTTATATACCTTATGGATGTGGACTAACTCATCTATTTTTGTCACTCGTTTAAAAATAAATTTTTTTAAATTTTAACCCACGTAATTTTCAAACCATGTAAGACACGCGTAAATTAACTTTTATGATACTATCTTATATTTAATTATTCTTTTCTAAAATTTATTCCTCTCAATTTTTTTTTCTCTCTTAAAATTTTATCTTTAATATTTTTATTGTACTAAATATTATTTAATTTTTTTATATTTTTTATCTTTCTCTAAATATTTTTTCATTTATCTCTAGAATTTTCTTCCATTCTAGATTTTTTTCTTCATCTCTCAACTTTTCTCAATTGTTTTATATTTTTATCTTTTTCTTTATTTTTTATAGATATATTTATCTCTCCGTCTCTAACATTGTATTTTCTTTCCATTTTCCCATCCTTTACCTAAAATAGGGATGGTAGTAGGCTGAGTCGAGTTAAGTTTTGAATGTTTAAGTTTAACTTGTTTAAAAATCTTAAGGTTTGAGTATGAGCCTAATACCTATTAAAAATGTCTTCTTCTTCTTTTTTTCAAAGTTTAGCCGAATGTAAAACTTACAAGGCTTACGAACCTGTTTACAAGCCTACATTCCAAAAAGGCCAATAAATAGACTTAAAACTTATATAAATAATTGATTAAAAAGGCTTATAAGTTTAAAATCTACAAGTTAAAAAGGTCATTAAGTAAGTCTAATATATATATATATATATATATATATATATATATATTAAAATAAATATTTTACAAATATAATATATTAAAATAAATATAAATATATAATATATAAAGATAAATAGATTCCTCAATCGATTAATAAATCTAAACCTATCTATTTATTAAACAATACTAGTTTCTAGACTTTAAACAAGTCAAATTGTATGTTTTTGTTGGAAAATCTTATTCATTTTTATCCCTATGCTAAACTTTCTTGTTAATTTTAATTTTTCATCTCTATTTTATCTCACGGGAGAAAAAAAAAGTAGAAAGGAAATAAATTATAGAAAAAGATTAAAAAAAATTTTAAAAAAATTAAGCCCATATATTTATTCTAACTATTAGGGTTTAATGAATTTTTAGTTCTATAGAATTTACAAATGTAGATTGAATGAAACAAATTGACACCTATAAAAAAATCTTAAAAGTACAGAGAGGATAAAAAAATTTGAGAAATTTAAGAAAGGAGGATTCAAATTTATACCACCTACCTCCCTTTTCTTCTTGAGAAATTTAAGGAAGGAGGATTCAAATTTATACCACCTACCTCCCTTTTCTTCTAGGGTTTACTTACACTTTCGCTCCACCATCCTTACTTTCCATGTGTTTTAATTGTCATTGTTTTATGTACTACTCCGACATTCTTAGGCCGTTTCATTCTTTGTCCTTTTTTCATTTCATCCTTTTTTACGTGACTCACTTTATTAATTGAATTATTTTTCATATTATTTCAAAATTTGTTATTTTTCATAGCTGCTGAACTTTTTGCTTCACTTGAACTCATTGGATTTATTAGATCTTATTAATGTTAATTTCTTATAATCATAATTAAATCCATTGAATTTTATTCAAAAAACAAAAGACAAAAAAAATTGTCAAAAAATAAATTGTAGAAGAAAAAAGAGAAATTGTAGGAAAAAAATTATTTTCAATGAAAAAATATAAAAAGAATTTTTTAGTAAAAATTATAAAAAGAATTTATTAAGATTTTTTTAAAATAAGTTATAATTTTTTTAAAATTTATTAAAAGATATGAAAGAATGTATTATAATAATTTTAAAAAAAGGAAAAATTATTAATTTTCCAAGTCAATTTTATATTTTATTTTTATTTATAAAGTTTGACATTTAAATAAAGAAAGACTCTTTACTTTTTCTTTTCTTTCCTAAACCTACCTCTTCTTCCTCTCATAATCTTTCCCTCTCTTCTTTTCGTTTTCCCTCCAAGCTTCCAATTAAATTTTTAAGGTCTAAAATTTTATAGAGATAAATGGTTGATATCTAAGTTTAACTCAACCACTACTTCACTAAAAAAATTCACCATTGATCTATGCATATTGAAAAAGTAAATAGTTGTTTTAATTTTCAAAAAATTAAAAATTGATTATATTAGTCTTCAAAATATAAAAATTACCTTAATCATTAAAAGATAAATTAATCATTTTGATTCTTGAAAGATAAAAAAAAACATTTACCATTCATTTTAATTCTTTTAAAATATTAAAATAATTATTTTTTATTTTCAGAAACAGTAAGAGTGATTTTCATCTTTCAAATATTACTACAATTGATTTTTTATCTTCCAGGATCAAAATAATTATTTAGTTTACAGTGAAAACATAAAATTTTTACAAAATAAGCTATCTTAGATCAATCAACTTTAGGTTATCGTTTCTTTTCTTCACAAGTGAACATATGAACTCCCTCCCTCTTTGTATATGTTTGTATGTAAGTATAGATTTCAATATTAGAACTGTATCTTGTGAAAGCAATTGAGTAGAGTAAGAATCATAAATCTAGCTCATGCAACTATACATAGATAAGTTAATATTATAAGTTTGTTAGTGATTATATGATCATTTAAAAAAGTTATTTAGACTTTTGTTAATTTTGATCATTCAAAAAAGTTTAATGATTTATATTAATTATTTTATTTTTCTTATTATAACCAAATATGTTTATAGAAAAGATATTTCTAATTTGAGATAAATGGTCTTCCTAAAAAATAATTGTAATCTAAAAACATTTTTTTTATAAAAGCAGTTAGTTTACAGAGAAATATTGTATACTTCTTATCTTTTAACATAATATTAACAAAAAGTTGTTGCTTTTCAAATTTGTTCATATTTATTTAATTTATATCTATATCTATTATAATATCAAAATTTTTCTTATGACATCTATTTTTTATAAATTTTTATTTTAACCTTTTTAATTTCATTACTTCTTATAATTTATTTAAAATTTTATTTATTTCATATATATATATATATTTATTGACTTTTCATGTTATAAAAATTTTAAATTTTATAATTTTATAATTATTTTTTGTAAGTTTTCAACTAAATACAGATTAAAAGTAAATTAAACTTTAATAAATTAGAAAAGATGTTCTTATATTATAATATTAATATTAAATAATTAAAAATAAAATATATATTCATATAATATTTATTATTTTTTTCTATTATCTTTTGTCACTTATAATATTTGAATTCCTCTATGATTTTTTTCATATTATTAATAATTTTAATTTAATAAATTAACAAAAAAAATATAGCTTCAAAGATTAAGAATATGAAAAAACATATACACATGTTCAATGAAAATTTAATAAAAGGAAAAAAATTATTTATAAGAGAAAAATAATGAAAAAATTTAATGGAACTTTTATAGTATTTATACAGATAGCTATCAATAAATTATGTTTAAAATATTACATTAAAAAATTATAATTTACTCCATACATGGCAATACACAATCCTATAAAGTAATATTTTGTTTTAATTTATCAATTTTACGCTCAATTTTTTACCAAAATTAAAATTTAATTTGTTGATCCTTCTTTTCTAATTTAACTTTCACTTTATCATGTTGCTTTCCGACTCTATAATTAGAGGAATTATCCATCGGGTGCCAGTGAGAACATGGTGCAAACATATTATATATATATATATATATATATGTCGTTACCGTAATTTCGACGAGATGACGAACTTGTTAAAAGTTTTGAAATGAACCTTTTTGATATGTGGAGCCGCCACGAAATTTTTATTTAAGGGAGAAAGATTTGGAAAAACCCTGGATGAGATTTAGGTTCAGGAGTCGATTACGAGTGGGGAAGGTGTTAGGCACCACACTTGCCTGTTCCAAAGAACAGTACCCTTAAACTGAGTGTGTGATTATTTGAAAATAGCTTGATCCATTTGATTAGAATGGAAATAAATAAATTGATGGAGGTTAGCCTGACAGGATTTGATCCTGCTCCTACGTATTCCCCGGTGCAATGGGAAACCCAAGGCTTACGTAGTTCTGGTTTATGAAGGCTTGATCTTCAAAAGTGCTTGAGAAAAGATTATTCGGTTTGTGAAGGCTTGACCTTCGAAAATGCTTGAGAAAAGATTATTTGGTTTGTGAGAAAGTTTTATCTTTGGGAGGGATTTTTGGCCCACTCATGCACAAGACCCGAGGCGGCTAAGGCAGCACAGGTGCCTATACGAACTACTAAATGTTGAACAGCAGGTGAACCGTCAGTTTCCCATTTAGAGCCCATCGCGTGAGACCTAGAATCCCAAAGTATTAGAAAACGATATTTTTAAAGTTTTAAAGGGGACCCTAAGTCCACTCATGCATAAGACCCGAGGCGGCTAAGGCAGCACTGGGGCCTATATGAACTACTAAATGTTGAACAGCAGGTAAACCGTCAATTCCCCATTTAGAGCTCATTGCATGAAACTTAAAAATCCCAAAATATTAGAAAAGAGATTTTAAATTTTTCAAAACAGAAATAATTTGCAAATGACGTTGATCCTTGAATAAAAGAAAGCTCGAACTTAATCGAAGAATCTTATTTTTTGACTTTTGGAATAATTGGGGTATTAATGTAATTATTTAGAAATTTAGAAATTTTTTAATTTTTAGAGCTTTGTATTAATTTTTATGGATTTTCTGAAATTTTTATTAATTTTCTTAATTTCTAGAATTTTTATTAATTTTCTAGATTTTTGGAATTTTTTATTTTTCTTTTTTATTAATTTCTGGAAATTTTAAAATTTTTATTAATTTCTGGAATTTTTGAATTTTTTATTAATTTCTGGAAAATGTTGAATTTTTTATTAATTTTCTTAATTTCTGAAAATTTTTATTGATTTTCTTAATTTTTGGAAATTTTTATTAATTTTCTGAATTATCTATAATTTTTATTAATTTTTTACATTTTTAGAATTTTTTATTCTAAATCAAACCTTTGCCTCCATTCTTAGTGGTACTCTAATAATCATCTTAGGAAAGTTTATATGGTGACAAGAAAGTAGGGTCTGTGAGATACTTGGCTAGGAATCGACACTAAGCAGGGGAGACATAGGCTTTGACTTCGTCTAAAATTTCCCCCGTACCTTGAGTAAAACAGAGGGTGAGTTAAGGTCGATCCATCACATATCTTCTGGTCCCTTGCTCTCAAACAGCTTCATGGATAACTTACCCACTCAATATATTTATAGGGGTTCTAACCAACGGGAGACCATTCTTGCTTAGTACTATGATTTTTCGATATAGGTTTTAAATTGTTAATGTATGAGTATGGGCTCATTGGTGAAGGGTACCTAGCCTAACCCATGCTGGTTTTACGCAACAAGCTGTACCGTTTATGGGTGCATATCTCTCCGGTTATCAAAGGAAGGAAGTCGATTTTTTACCTCAGAACACAGGGGGACTACGTAGAGGACGGAATGGGTCGTGCGTTAGGTAGATGGCAACTAATCTACAGGAATTGAGTGAAGAGGCCATAGCAGGGTGCCTCCGCCTAAGCTAATCACCCCTTGGGAGCTTTTCTATGTTTTGTCTAAGACTCTCATTCTCATCTCAATTACTAAGGGGTTCCTGCACATTATGTGTGAATAACGCAAGGGCATGGAGATATCTTTGGTCCACCAGGTGCTACCTATGACCATGCTTCTCTTGTACGTCAGAAGGTGAATTCCTATCACTTTCACCAAAGTGGTTTGTAGTATTGCGACTAAATGTTCCTCAGACTTACATCGAGCATTTGCAGACGTAGTTAGATTGATTCTTGAACGAACACTCGTTCTTTGAACCACATATCACATGCAGCAGTGGTATGATGTTATTCACTGGAGCTTCGCCTAATTCTTGATTAACATTCGATATTAACATCACATTATCAATTCTTTATTTTCGACGAGGCATGGAGCATTAATATCATGTTATTGAAATTGCATCAATTCTTGATTTCTAGCACAGTATGACAATGTAGCACGAATATCACATTTTCATTGCAATTTCATCAATTCTTAATTCTCCGCATAGCATGCATGATGAATATCATTATTCGCCATTATTCTTTAATGTAATTTACATTGTGTGATATGCAGTTCTTGATTTAGAAGTGGTGTGGCCGAAGACAACTAACCTGGAGATTCAACACTAGTGTTTCTCGCTTGGGATTGATAGAATCGGCAATTTGTGACGCGTTCTGGAGAGTTTTCCTCTTCTTCCCTTCCAATTTCTCTCAAGGATGTCGCTTCCAAAAGAATTTCTTCTCCTCCGTTTTTGAGCCCCTCACCCCTTTATATATGTATTTCTTTTATTTTTGGTTTTCTGTTTCTAATTATTATTATTTTTTTAGAATTTAAAAAATTTTATTTCTTTTTTCCTTTTTAATTTTCCTTTGTTTTTTCAGATTTTAATTTTATTTTTCTTTTCTATTTTTTTGATTTTAATTTTTGCTTTTTATTATTAATTTATGTATTTTCAGATTTTTTCTTTTTCCAATTTTTCAGTTTTTATTATGCCTTATGTTATTATTATTATTATTATTTTATTATTAAAAATGATTTTTTGTTTGAATCTTTATTTTTCTATAAACAAATTTTTCTCTCTCTTTTTTTATTTAGTTTTTTATCTGTTTTTCATATTTTTATTTTGATTTTATTATCTTCTAGTTTAAAAATCTTCTTTTTGTTTTTGTTTTGTTTGTTTATCTATTTTTTTTATTTATTTATCTAAATTAGTATTAGCTTCTTGGTAAATTTAAAAAGGAAATCTCGAACATAAATGAGTGTTTACGATATATATATATATTAAATATTTTAAATTTTTTGAACAAGCAAGTATTAATAACTTTTGAAATTTTTAATATAATAAGTATTGTTTAATAATTATTATCATTGTAAAATTTAGAATATTAGAGTTTTTTTTGCACATACTTCTCCCGGAAAAAAGGGAGGAAGGTCTTTGAACACCCTTCATCCCTTGGTCCTAGTTTACATTTGCTTTTGATCTTAACCATGATTGATATAAAGATAAGCTTATCTTTCTTTATAAATAAATAATACATGCCAACTTTTAAAACCGAGATTTTAGATTAAATGTTTATATTTTCTTGTTCTAATGAAATTACTTTTTTTATACAAAAAAGTATCCATACATTGAGATAGTGTAGTTATAAAAAGTTGAAAGATTTTATTCATTTTATAAGTTAAGATGTATATTAACACATATAAGTATTTATAACATGATTATTAATATATATATATATATATATATTTATAAAATGATTATTAAAGATTTAACCATCACTTTTATAATAAAACAAGAAATAAGACTTATAAAAATGTTTATAGTATATCCATTTTAAAAAAGAAAAACTTCTACACATATAGAAGTATGATTGATAAAAATAATCTTAATAAATATAATTGATTGCATATTTTAAAAATTAATTAAATAAGTTTTATCCAACTTTTAATTTTGATAATCAAATAATAATAAATAATAAATAATAATTATGATGTTATTATGTAATCAATATTGATTAATGTTAAGAATTAATTATAAATATATTAAAATTTTACCAATAAATATAAAATATTAAAACTGTAATCACAATTAAAATAGGTAATTATAATTTAAATTTAATAATGATATTTTTTTAAAATTAATAGTTATTTGATTACAGAAATTATAAATAATTTTAAAATTAAAATAATAAAAATTAATTTTAAGATTTAACTTTTTAAAAATATCTAATTTACAACGAAAAAATACTAAGACGCCCATGTTCAAGTAAGTTAAAAATATGTAAAAGGTAAAATTGGAATGTATAGATGGTCTAAAAATAACCCTCACTATAAACCTTGTCTCCTAAAACATAATATATGATTTGAATTTTTTTCATTAAGCTTGATACCATCAGATTAGTGAAGTTTGAGATTTATCCTAGATTTTTGAGATAAGGTCATTATGTCAAGATTTTTGTGTATTTTTTTTTATATATTTAAGATGTTGATTTTTAAAAATTAGACGTCTATATTTACAATTTAATTCAGGTTTAAATATAAAACACATACAATTAAGTATTAACATTTTTACCATATATTTTTTATTATAAGTATTAATAGTTTTATAAAATCGAACTTTATTATTAAATTTAAAATTATACACAAGTATTTATGACTTTCATTTATTTTATATTTATGGCTTTCATTTATTTTCTTGTTGACTTTATATAAGAATGAAGAATTCTGATCCCCACCTTTATTTTATTTCAATATGTGGGCCACCTCTAAATTCTAGTTTTGATGTGATGTTTTTTTATTTTTACGTGTATAGTTTTCTATTGAATTCGTATCTGAACATTATTAGATGTCATATTCTACTTTATATATAAAAAAATATTTTTTATTTTAAGTGAATTTTTATTATAATTGAGGTAAAATAAAAAAAATATTTTATTTTATAATAAATTAAAAACAAAAATTATTAACAAAAATATATCTATTTATATTTTAAATTTTATTTTAATTAATTAATTAACAAAAATATATATTTAATTAAATAATTAATTATATAAATAAGTTAACCATCATTTTAAAAAATATAACATAATATTTTTATAATTAATTATACATTTATGACCAATTACAAAAATTATTGTGATTTTTTTTATATAAAATAACGGTTAACTTAGTTATTTAATTAATTATATATCCCTATTAATTGATTAATTAAAAAAATTGAGATGTAAATAGATATATTTTTTGTGGTTACTTGAAACAATGATCCAAGACAATTATTAATTCTTCAATAGTAGTGTTTTTAGTATATATATATATAAATCTAATTTAAAATCGTTACGCAATATTCAAGATCATTTTTCTGAACTCATACACGTTTTCGGTAAGTTTTATTATAACCGGTTTGTTTACAAATATGCGTAACCATATTTGTCTATGCTGACGACCATTTCGTGACATTGACATTTTGTAACATTGTTAGATATATAAATCTAATTTAAAATAGTTACGTAATATTCAGGGATCCTTTTCCCGAACCCAAACACGTTTTCGGTAAGTCTTATTATAACTAGTTTGCTTAGAAATATGCGTAACTATATTTTTCTATCCAGACGAACATTTCGTGACATTGTTAGATATATAAATCTAATTTAAAATAGTTACGCAATATTCAGGGATCCTTTTTCTGAACCCACACACGTTTTCCGTAAATCTTGTTGTAACCGGTTTGTTTACAAGCAGTTCGTGACATTCTTAGATATATAAATTTAATTTAAAATAACTACGCAATATTCAGGGATCATTTTCCCGAACCCATATAGGTTTTCGGTAAGTCTTATTGCAATCTGTTTGTTTAGAAATAAGCGCAACCATATTTGTCTATCCTAGCCAGCATTTCGTGACATTGTTCGATATATAAATCTAATTTAAAACAGCTACACAATATTCAGGGATCCTTTTCCCGAACCCATACACATTTTTGGTAAGTCTTGTTGTAACGGGTTTGTTTAGAAATATGCGTAACCATATTTGTCTACACTGACGAGCATTTCGTGAAATTTTTGATATATGAATCTAATTTAAAACAGCTACACAATATTGAACGATCGTTTTCCCGAACCCATACACGTTTTCGGTAAGTCTTACTGTAACCGGTATGTTTAGAAATAAGCGTAACCATATTTGTCTACCCTGACGAGAATTTCGTGACATTGTTTGATATATAAATCTAATTTAAAATAGTTATGCAATATTCAGGGATCCTTTTCCCGAACCCACACACGTTTTCGGTTAGTCTTATGGCAACTGGTTTGTTTAGAAATATGCGTAACCACATTTGTCTATCGTGGCGAGCAATTTGTGACATTGTTAGATATATAAATCTAATTTAAAACATATACGCAATATTCAGGGATCCTTTTCCCAAACCCATACATGTTTTCAGTTAGTGTTATGGCAACAGGTTTGTTTAGAAATATGTGTTACCATATTTGTCTATCCTGGCGATAAATTTGTGACATTGTTAGATATATAAATTTAATTTAAAACAGATACGCAATATTCAGGGATCCTTTTTCCGAACCCATTCACGTTTTCGATAAGTCTTGTTATAACCTTTTTGTTTAGAAACATGCGTAACCATATCTATCTACCCTGGCGAACATTTCGTGACATTGTTAGATATATAAATCTAATTTAAAACAGATACGCAATATTCAGGGATTCTTTTCCGGAACCCATACACATTTTCGGTAAATCTTATTGTAACCAGTTTGTTTAGAAAGATGCGTAACCATATTTGTCTACCCTGGTGAGCATTTCGTGACATTGTTAGATATATAAATCTAATTTAAAACAGACACGCAATATTCAGGAATCCTTTTCCTAAACCCACACACGTTTTCGGTAACTCTGATTGTTACTTGTTTGTTTAGAAATATGTGTAACCATATTTGTTTACGCTGGCGATCATTTCAAGACATTGGTAAATATATAAATCTAATTTAAAACAGATACGCAATATTTAGGGATCCTTTTCCCGAACCCATGCGTGTTTTCGGTAAGTCTTATTGTAACCGGTTTGTTTAAAAATATGCTTAACCATATTTGTCTACCCTAGCGATCATTTTTTGACATTGTTAGATATATAAATCTAATTTACAACAAATACGCAATATTCAGCAATCCTTTTCCCAAACCCATACACGTTTTCTCTAAGTTTTATTGTAACATGTTTGTTTAGAAATATGCGTAACGATATTTGTTTACGCTCGCGAGCATTTAATGACAATGTTAGATAGATAAATCTAATTTAAAACAGATACGCAATAATCAGGGATCATTTTCCCGAACTCATACACGTTTTCGATAAGTCTTATTGTAAACCTTTTGTTTAGAAATATTCGTAACCCTATCTGTCTAACCTGGCTAGCATTTCGTGACATTGTTAAATATATAAATCTAATTTAAAACAGCTACGCAATATTAAGGGATCCTTCCCCCGAACCCATACACATTTTCGATAAGTCTTATGGTAACCAATTTCTTTAGAAATATGCGTAACCATCTATGTATACCTTAGCGAGCATTTCGTGACCTTGTTACATATATATAAATCTAATTTAAAACAGATACGCAATATCCAGGGATCCTTTTCCCGAACCCATACACGTTTTCGGTAAATCTTATTGTAACCTGTTTGTTTAGAAATATGCGTAACCATAATTGTATACCCTGGCGAGCATTTCGTGACATTGTTTGATATATAAATTTAATTTAAAACAGATACGCAATATTCAAGGATCCTTTTCCTGAACCAATACACGTTTTCGGTAAGTCTTATTGTAACCGGTTTGTTTAGATATATGCGTAACCATATTTTTCTACCCTGACGAGAATTTCGTGACAGTGTTAGATATAAAAATCTAATTTAAAATAGTTACGCAATATTCAGGGATCCTTTTCCCGAACCCATACACGTTTTCGGTTAGTCTTATGGCAACTGGTTTGTTTAGATTTGTTTAGATATATGCGTAACCACATTTGTCTATCCTGCCGAGCAATCTGTGACATTGTTAGATATATAGATCTAATTTAAAACAGATAAGCAATATTCAGGGATCCTTTTCCCGAACCCATACACGTTTTCGGTTACTGTTATAGCAACTGGTTTGTTTAGAAATATGCGTTACCATATTTGTCTATCCTAGCGAGCAATTTGTGACATTGTTAGATATATAGATCTAATTTAAAACAGATACACAATATGCAGGGATCCTTTTTTCGAACCCATTCACGTTTTCGATAAGTCTTGTTGTAACCCTTTTGTTTGGAAATATGAGTAACCATATCTATCTACCCTGGCGAACATTTCGTGACATTGTTAGATATATAAATCTAATTTAAAACAAATACGCAATATTCAGGGTTCTTTTTCCCGAACCCATGCACGTTTTCGGTAAATCTAATTTTAACCGGTTTGTTTAGAAATATGCGTAACCATATTTGTTTACCCAGGCGAGCATTTCGTGACATTGTTAGATATATAAATCTAATTTAAAACAGACACGCAATATTCAGGAATCCTTTTCCCGAACCCACACATGTTTTCGGTAACTCTGATTGTAACCTGTTTGTTTAGAAATATGCGTAACCATATTTGTTTACGCTGGCGATCATTTCAAGACATTGCTAGATATATAAATCTAATTTAAAACAGATACGCAATATTTAGGGATCCTTTTCCCGAACCCATACACGTTTTCGGTAAGTCTTATTGTAACCGGTTTGTTTAGAAATATGCTTAACCATATTTGCTATCCTAGCGAGCATTTCTTGACATTGTTAGATATATAAATCTAATTTAAGACAAATACGCAATATTCAAGAATCCTTCTCCAAAACCCATACACGTTTTCGCTAAGTTTTATTGTAACATGTTTGTTTAGAAATATGCCTAACGATATTTGTTTACGCTCGCGAGCATTTCATGACAATGTTAGATAGATAAATCTAATTTAAAATAGATACGCAATATTCAGGGATCCTTTTCCCAAACTCATACACGTTTTCGCTAGGTCTTATTGTAAACCTTTTGTTCAAAAATTTGCGTAACCCTATCTGTCTACCTGGCTAGCATTTCGTGACATTGTTAGATATATAAATCTAATTTAAAACAGCTACGCAATATTAAGGGATCCTTTTTCCGAACTCGTTTTCGATAAGTCTTATGGTAACCAATTTCTTTAGAAATATGCTAACCATCTATGTATACCTTAGCGAGCATTTCGTGACCTTGTTTTATATATAAATATAATTTAAAACAGATACGCAATATCTAGGGATCCTTTTCCCGAACCCATACACGTTTTCGGTAAGTCTTATTGTAACCTGTTTGCTTAGAAATATGCGTAACCATATTTGTATACCCTGGCGAGCATTTCGTGATATTGTTTGATATGTAAATCTAATTTAAAACAGATACGCAATATTCAAGGATCCTTTTCTTGAACCGATACACGTTTTCCGTAAGTCTTATTGTAACCGGTTTGTTTAGAAATATGCGTAACCATATTTTTCTACCCTGACGAGAATTTCGTGACAGTGTTAGATATATAAATCTAATTTAAAATAGTTACGCAATATTCAGGGATCCTTTTCCCGAACCCATACATGTTTTCGGTTAGTCTTATGGCAACTGGTTTGTTTAGAAATATGCGTTACCATATTTGTCTATCCTGGTGAGCAATTTGTGACATTGTTAGATATATAAATTTAATTTAAAACAGATACGCAATATTCAGAGATCCTTTTCCCGAACCCATTCACGTTTTCGATAAGTCTTGTTGTAACCCTTTTGTTTAGAAATATGCGTAACCATATCTATCTACCCTGGCGAACATTTCGTAACATTTCGTAACATTGTTAGATATATAAATCTAATTTAAAACAGATACGCAATATTCAGGGATCCTTTTCCGGAACTCATGCACGTTTTCGGTAAATCTAATTGTAACCGGTTTGTTTAGAAATATGCGTAACCATATTTGTTTAACCTGACGAGCATTTCGTGACATTGTTAGATATATAAATCTAATTTAAAACAGACACGCAATAATAAGGGATCCTTTTCCTAAACCCATACACGTTTTCAACAAGTCTTATGGTAACCAATTTCTTTAGAAATATGCGTAACCATCTATGTATACCTTAGCGAGCATTTCGTGACCTTGTTACATATATAATCTAATTTAAAACTGATACGCAATATCACAGATCCTTTTCCCGAACTCATACACGTTTTTGGTAAGTCTTATTGTAACATGTTTGTTTAGAAATATGCGTAACCATATTTGTATACCCTGGCGAGCATTTCGTGACATTGTTAGATATATAAATCTAATTTAAAAGGAATACGCAATATTCAAGGATCCTTTTCCTGAACCCATACACGTTTTCGGTAAGTCTTATTGTAACCAATCTCTTTAGAAATATGCGTAACCATATATGTATACCTAGGCGAGCATTTCGTGACCTTGTTACATATATAAATCTAATTTAAAACAGTTACGCAATATCCAGGATCCTTTTCCCAAACCCATACACGCTTTTGGTGAGTCATATTGTAATCTGTTTGTTTAGAAATATGCGTAACCATATTTGTATACCCTGACGAGCATTTCGTGACATTGTTTGATATATAAATCTTTTTTTAAACAGCTATGCGATATTCAGGGATCCTTTTCCCGAAGCCATACACGTTTTCGGTAAGTCTTATTTTAACTTGTTTGTTAAGAAATATATGTAACCATTATTGTTTACGCTGGCGAGCATTTAGTGACATTGGTAAATATATAAATCTAATTTAAAATAGATACGGAATATTCAAAGATCCTTTTCCTGAACTCATACATGTTTTCGATAAGTCTTATTGTAACCCTTTTTTTAGAAATATGTGTAACCCTATCTGTCTACCTTGGCCAGAATTTCGAGACATTGTTAAATATATCAATCTAATTTAAAACATCTATGCAGTATTCAAGGATCGTTTTCCCGAACCCATACACGTTTTCAGTAAGTCTTATTGTAACCTTTTTGTTTAGAATTGTGCGTAACCCTATCTGTCTACCCTGGCGAACATTTCTTGACATGGTTAGATATATAAATCTATTTTAAAACAGATACGCAATATTCAGGGATCCTCTCCCGAACCCATACACGTTTTCAGTAAGGCTTATTGTAACCTGTTTGTTTAGAAATATTCGTAATCATATTTGTTTACGCTAGCGAGCATTTCGTGACATTGTTTGAAACATAAATCTAATTTAAAACAGATACGCAATATTCAGGATCCTTTTCCCGAACCCATACACGTTTTGGGTAAGTCTTACGGTAACCTGTTTGTTTAGAAATATGCGTAACCATATTAGTTTACCCTGGCGAGCATTTCGTGACATTGTTAGATATATAAATCTAATTTAAAATAGCTACGCAATATTCAGGGATCCTTTTCCCGAACTCATACACGTTTTCGGTAAGTCTTGTGGTAACCGGTTGGTTTAGAAATATGCGTAACCATATTTGTTTACGTTGGCGAGCATTTCATTACATTGTTAGATTCATAACTCTAGTTTAAAACAGATACACAATATTCAGGGATCCTTTTCCTGAAACCATACACGTTTTCAGTAAGTCTTATTGTAACCTGTTGTTTAGAAATATGTGTAACCCTATCTGTCTACCCTGGCAAACATTTGTTGACATTGTTAGATATATAAATCTAATTTAAAACAGATACGCAATATTGAGGGATCCTCTCCCAAACCCATACACGTTTTCGGTAAGTCTTATTGTAACCTGTTTGTTTAGAAATATGCGTAATCATATTTGTTTACCTTAGCGAGCATTTCATGACATTGTTTGATACATAAATCTAATTTAAAACAGATATGCAATATTCAGTATCCTTTTCCCGAACCCATACACGTTTTCGGTAAGTCTTATGGTAACCTGTTTGTTTAGAAATATGCGAAACCATATTGGTTTACCCTGGCGAGCATTTCGTGACATTGTTAGATATATAAATCTAATTTAAAATAACTATGCAATATTCAGGGATCCTTTTCCTGAACCCATACACGTTTTCGGTATGTCTTGTGGTAACCGGTTGGTTTAGAAATATGCGTAACCATATTTGTTTACGCTGGGGAGCATTTCATTACATTATTAGATAGATAAATCTAATTTAAAACAGATACGCAATATTCAGGGATCCTTTTCCTGAACCCATACACGTTTTCAGTAAGTCTTATTGTAACCTGTTGTTTAGAAATATGCGTAACCCTATCTGTCTACCCTGGCAAACATTTGTTGACATTGTTACATATATAAATCTAATTTAAAATAGATACACAATATTGAGGGATCCTCTCCCGAACCCATACACGTTTTTGATAAGTCTTATTGTAACCTGTTTGTTTAGAAATATGCATAACCATATTTATTTACGCTATCGAGCATTTCGTGACATTGTTAGATACATAAATCTAATTTAAAATAGATACGCAATATTGAGGGATTCTTTTCCCGAAAGCATACACGTTTTCGGGAAGTCTTATTATTTTATCTCGTTTGTTTAAAAATATGCGTAACCATATTTGCCTACCTTGACGAGCAATTCATGACATTGTTAGATATAAAAATCTAATTTAAAAGAGCTACGCAATATTCAAGGATCCTATTCGCGAACCCATACACGTTTTTGGTAAGTTTTATTGTAACCGGTTTGTTTAGAAATATGCGTAAACCATCTTTGTCTATCCTTGCGAGCATTTCGTGACATTGTTAGATTTTTAACTTTAATTTAAAACAACTACGCAATATTTAGGGATCCTATTCCCGAACCCATAATTTGCCTACCTTGACAAGCAATTCATGACATTGTTAGATATAAAAATCTAATTTAAAAGAGCTACGCAATATTCAAGGATCCTATTCGCGAACCCATACACGTTTTTGGTAAGTTTTATTGTAACCGGTTTGTTTAGAAATATGCGTAAACCATATTTGTCTATCCTTGCGAGCATTTTGTTGACATTGTTAGATTTTTAACTTTAATTTAAAATAACTACGCAATATTTAGGGATCCTATTCCCGAACCCATACACGTTTTCGGTAAGTCTGATTGTAATCGGTTTGTTTAGAAATATGCGTAACCATAATTTTCTACCCTGGGGAGCATTTCGTGACATTGTTAGATATATAAATCTAATTTAAAACAGATACGCAATATTGAGGGATCCTCTCCCAAACCCATACACGTTTTTGGTAAGTATTATTGTAACCTGTTTGTTTAGAAATATGCGTAATCATATTTGTTTACGCTAGCGAGCATTTCATGACATTGTTTGATACATAAATCTAATTTAAAACAGATACGCAATATTCAAGATCCTTTTCCCGAACCCACACATGTTTTCGGTACGTCTTATGGTAACCTGTTTTTTTAGAAATATGCGTAATCATATTTGTTTACGCTAGCGAGCATTTCATGACATTGTTTGATACATAAATCTAATTTAAAACAGATACGCAATATTCAGTATCTTTTTCCCGAACCCATACACGTTTTCGGTAAGTCTTATGGTAACTTGTTTGTTTAGAAATATGCGAAACCATGTTGGTTTACCTTGGCGAGCATTACGTGACATTGTTAGATATATAAATCTAATTTAAAACAGCTATGCAATATTAAGGGATCCTTTTCCTGAACCCATACACGTTTTCGGTAAGTCTTGTGGTAACCGGTTGGTTTAGAAATATGCGTAACCATATTTGTTTACGCTGGGGAGCATTTCATTACATTGTTAGATAGATAAATCTAATTTAAAACAGATACGTAATATTTAGGGATCCTTTTCCTGAACCCATACACGTTTTTAGTAAGTCTTATTGTAACCTGTTGTTTAGAAATATGCGTAACCCTATCTGTCTACCCTGACAAACATTTGTTGACATTGTTAGATATATAAATCTACTTTAAAATAGATACGCAATATTGAGGGATCCTCTCCCGAACCCATACACGTTTTCGATAAGTCTTATTGTAACCTGTTTGTTTAGAAATATACGTAACCATATTTGTTTACGCTATCGAGCATTTCGTGACATTGTTAGATACATAAATCTAATTTAAAGTAGATACGCAATATTGGGGGATCCTTTTCCCGAAAGCATACACGTTTTCGGGAAGTCTTATTATTTTATCTCGTTTGTTTAGAAATATGCGTAACCATATTTGCCTACCTTGACGAGCAATTCATGACATTGTTAGATATAAAAATCTAATTTAAAAGAGCTACGCAATATTCAAGGATCCTATTCCCGAACCCATACACGTTTTTGGTAAGTTTTATTGTAACCGGTTTGTTTAGAAATATGCGTAAACCATATTTGTCTATCCTTGCGAGCATTTCGTGACATTGTTAAATTTTTGACTTTAATTTAAAACAACTACGCAATATTTAGGGATCCTATTCCCGAACCCATACACGTTTTTGGTAAGTCTTATTGTAATCGGTTTGTTTAGAAATATGCGTAACCATAGTTTTCTACCCTGCGGAGCATTTCGTGACATTGTTAGATATATAAATCTAATTTAAAACAGATACGCAATATTGAGGGATCCTCTCCCAAACCCATACACGTTTTTGGTAAGTATTACTGTAACCTGTTTGTTTAGAAATATGCGTAATCATACTTGTTTACGCTAGCGAGCATTTCATGACATTGTTTGATACATAAATCTAATTTAAAACAGATACGCAATATTCAGGATCCTTTTCCCGAACCCATACACGTTTTCGGTAACTCTTATGGTAACCTGTTTGTTTAGAAATATGCGTAACCATATTGGTTTACCATGGCGAGCATTTCGTGACATTGTTAGATATATAAATATAATTTGAAACAGCTACGCAGTATTCAGGGATCCTTTTCCCGAACCAATACACGTTTTCGGTAAGTCTTATTGTAACCGGTTGGTTTAGAAATATGCGTAACCATATTTGTTTACGCTGGGGAGCATTTCATTACATTGTTAGATAGATAAATCTAATTTAAAACAGATACGCAATATTCAGGGATCATTTTTCTGAACCCATACACGTTTTCAGTAAGTCTTATTGTAACCTTTTGTTTAGAAATATGCGTAATCCTATCTGTCTACCCTGGCAAACATTTGTTGACATTGTTAGATATATAAATCTAATTTAAAAAAGATAGGCAATATTGAGGGATCCTCTCCCGAACCCATATACGTTTTCGGTAAGTCTTATTGTAACCTGTTTGTTTAGAAATATGCGTAACCATATTTGTTTATGCTATCGAGCATTTCGTGACATTGTTAGATATATAAATCTAATTTAAAACAGATACGCAATATTGAGGGATTCTTTTCCCAAAAGCATACACGTTTTCGGGAAGTCTTATTATTTTATCTTGGTTGTTTAGAAATATGCGTAACCATATTTGCCTACCCCGACGAGCAATTTATAACATTGTTAGATATAAAAATCTAATTTAAAAGAGCTACGCAATATTTAAGGATCCTTTTCCCGAACCCATACACGTTTTTGGTAAGTTTTATTGTAACCGGTTTGTTTAGAAATATGCGTAAACCACATTTGTCTATCCTTGCGAGCATTTCGTGACATTGTTAGATTTTTATCTTTAATTTAAAACAACTACGCAATATTCAGGGATCCTATTCCCGAACCCATACACGTTTTCGGTAAGTCTTATTGTAATCGGTTTGTTTAGAAATATGCGTAACCATAGTTTTCTACTCTGGGGAGCATTTCGTGACATTGTTAGATATGTAAATCTAATTTAAAACAGATACGCAATATTCAGGGATCATTTTCTTGAACCCATACACGTTTTCGGTAAGTATTATTGTAACCGGTTTGTTTAGAAATATGCGTGACCATATTTGTCTACCCTGGTGAGCATTTCGTGACATTGACATGTCGTGAAATTGTTAGCGATTCTATTTCTATTTGTCCAGATGTGATGATTATTATAAATATGATGGTTATGAAAATAGTTGGATGGAAGTAAGCTGACTAAAGCTAGACTTTGAATGCTCATTTAAAGCCTATAAGGCGTACGAGTTTGTTTAAAAGCTTACATTAAAAAAAACAATGAATAAGATTAAAGCATTTGTAAATGATTCATTAGAAAGACTTACAAGTTTAAAATTTACAAGATAAAAATATCAATAAATAGGTCTAATATATATATATATATATATTAAAATAAATATAAATATATAATATATAAAGATAAATAGGCTTTTGAATAGGTTAAACAATATTTTTTTAAGCTCGACTTCTTGTTTATTTAAAAAAACTTTTTAACAAATTTGAATTTATCTATTTATTAAACAAGTTGAGCCAAGTTCAATTTTAAACAAATTGAGTTATATATCCTTTATCGAATGACATTATTCACTTTCATCCTTCCAGATTGTACAAAAATATTGAAAACATAAAATAAAAATATTAAAAATATAAAACAGAGAAAGTAGAAAAATTAAATTCACAATAAATTATAAATTATAAATTAATCAAAGTGTTAATATTCCAATTAAATTTGATAGAGACTAATCTTCAATTAATTTTTTTAATTATATTAATCTTAAAAAAAATATAAATTTATCTAATTCTAAACATACATTTTAAATTTCATTAATTTTAATGTAAAAGCTATACATTATCGATAAGTAATTTTTTTATTATTATTATTCAAAAATTATATTTTATTTCAACTAGCTTAATTTAAATTGAGAAAATTTATTTATTTTTATTATAATAGAGAACATTTATTAAAATTAGAATAAAAAAAAATGAATAAAGCCGTTCGATAGAGATTTACAATTCAATTTGTTTAAAAATTTAGTTTGATCAAACTTGTTTAATAATTAGATACACTCAAATTTATTAAAATTTTTTTTAGATAAATAAGTTAAAATTAAACTTATAAAAAAATTTATTTAACTTATTTAAAAATTTATTTATTTTTATATGTTATATATTTTATTTATTATAATATATTATATTTATATAATATTTATTTTAATATATTTATTTATCTATATAATATTAAATTGATTTAATAACTTTTTTAATTTATAAATATTTTTATTTAATTGTTTATATAATTTTTAAATATATTTATTAATTTTTTAAAAATATAATTTTTTAAAAAAACTTATAAATTTTAAATTAAATTAAATTATATTTTACATCTAATTTATATTAAAAAATAAAAAGCCTCAAACTCTCTATTTACCTTGTCGAAAATCTACATGTTCTTTTTTAAAGGAACAATACTTTTTAATTGTCTGTTTTCTTTTCATTTATTCATTAATGTTAATGTATTATAAAATTATCTAATTAGTAATTTTTGTTTTTAATTTTTATTATTTTAAAAAATTAAAATAACATTTATTATTTATTTTTTATACAGTATTAATTAGTAAAAAAGTTGAAAAAGATTAAAGATATAATAAAAAATTGTATAATAATTTTATTCTATATAAAACATTTTTAAATAACATAAAAAAACAGAAAATATTCAATATGAATATAAATGAGTTTTGCGTTGACATTCAAGCTGATCCGGAATCAGTTTTTAGAAATTCAAGTATAATATTATTCCTAAATCGACCATGTTCTTTTCGAAAAACGTCACTCTACCTAATCTCTTTCAAGGCAATATTGGCTCGGAAGGGCTATGATAAAGATAAATATATGATAAATATTAATAACTAATATTTTGATCCGTAATATATATATATAAATAAATATATATATATATAAATAAATATATATATGATAAATATTTTATTTTATATTATGGTTTCTTCATAATTTAAATACCATTTTTTTATAATTTTTATAGTAAAATAAATTGTAATATAAATTTAAAGATAATATTATAATTATTAAAATTCATGTAAAATTTATTAAATAAAAATAAAATTTACTAATTTTTATCTGTTTAAAAAAGTAAAAAATTATTTTTATTTATCTATTTATTTAAAATATTAATTATTTTTTATATATCTTTATATTTTTATAAATTAAAACATTAATTATATTGTTTAATATTTACTTTTCTATCTTCGTAAAATAATAATAAAAAATTGATAATTGCACTGAAAAACGTGGCTAAAGGGGGGTGTTTGGTAAGGACAAAACCTTCTCCCACCCTTACCAACCCATTACCATCATCGACCAACCAGCCAACCAACCAACCAAATTTTGGTATTCATTTCTCACCAACTACCCCATTTGGCTCTTATTCAAATCCTCTTGAAACTTTTGGATTTGGCGTGACAATTAACAAAGACTGCATTTTTGTGCATAACAATGGGTGGTGAGACTAACAAGGTCTTTACTTTGGCTGAGGTCTCTCAGCACAACAGCTCCAAAGACTGTTGGCTTGTTATCCATGGCAAGGTATTGTTTTTTCTTTCTGGGGTTCTGATTTTTCTCTGCTTCTTTTGAAATTCTTGTGTTTTGAGTTGAGTGGAACACTTGGATTGGAACAATAAGAGAGATTCACGTTGTTTTTATTTTCATTTTTTGTTTATTCTAACTAAGTTGGAGGACTAGGATTAGGTAGATCTATCGAAGGGCTGCGGTGCGGGGTTTGTTTTGATTTGGTTAAGGATTCCACTGTCTTTTTTTTTTTTTGAAAATTGCAGAAAAAATTAGTAGTGTTTTGTTTTGTGTTTCGCAGTTAGCAGTGTTGTTTGAAGCATATAAAATGTTTCTTCCTATGTATTTTTTATTTATTTATTTATTTTAATTTTTTAAAGCTAAAAGAAAACTAAGTTGAACTTGACCCAGTTACTGATTGATGGTTTTTGTTGTCTGAAGGCTATGATGTTTGATTTTTGTTTTTTTTTTTTCTGAAGTGCAGTTTTTGAATTGTTAATCTGACTTGTAGCCATATTTCACATTAGTTTAAGTTTTGAAAGAATTTTGTTTCTTTCTTTCTAATTAAAGTATTGATTCCGTGCTACATTTCATATTCTGAATCAAGATTGAATGATGGAATGTTGAACGTTTTTGGTTATTACCATGAAAAAATTGAATTTGGGTGGGAAATTTGACAAATGGAGTGATGAACATTCTTTTTATTATACTGGAATAAAAAGCTTTGGAATCATGATTGGGATTTACTCACTATTGGCATTGTCTTCCTGCATGTTTTTCTTTATCCATCATTAATGCCTTTCTTCAGTGAAATGCAGTCATAAGATGTATTCATTCTCTTGGATCATAATCATATCTGGTGAGTTTATGCTATGGTGAATATTGAGCCTGAGCCGTGTGCCTGTAAGGTTTAAGAAAATACCATTGTGGCATTTTATAGACCTGAGCTTTTGAGGGAAGTTAGAGATCTAGTGGATGAAATTTAAAAAGTTGTGTATGCATTGATCTTTTAGTTATCCAGAGTCATGATGTGTTGGTGGCCTTTGTTTCTCTACCTTACTGTATAATATTTTGAACAGGTTTATAATGTGACAAAATTCTTGGAGGACCACCCTGGAGGTGATGAGGTCCTGTTGTCTTCAACAGGTATAAAACATTGTCTTTGAATGTGCCTAACCATTGGCATAGCTCATCCTCATGTTCACAACAAAATGAGATTTTTGCAAATGCCTTATGGCAGTCTAAATGACACATGTTTGCAGGGAAAGATGCAAGTAATGATTTTGATGACATCGGTCACAGCACCAGCGCGGTAGCCATGATGGACGAGTTCTATGTTGGAGACATTGACTCATCAACCATCCCCTCTAAGGTTAAGTACACTCCTCCAAAGCAACCTCATTATAATCAGGACAAGACACTAGAGTTCATCATCAAGGTCCTACAATTTCTAGTTCCCTTGTTTGTCTTGGGTTTGGCGGTCGGTATTCGCTTCTACACCAAATCAACATGATCATGATTGAACTGCAAGAGCACATGGATATTGGCATTTGGAATAATGTGCTGGTGTTGGGGTTCCTAGGATATGCCATATGACATTGTTCTTGTGTTTCTTTTGGGTGTAATTTGCTCTTAAATATCAGATTGCCTTTCTCTGTCATTGATTTGCTAAAGGAGCAGTTTTCTGCAGTTTAAACTTCTAAAATTTTTTGTGATTCTCAAATAAACTAATAACCTATCTTTTGAAAGCATATTGTTATTAAGTTTCATTTTCCAGCATCAACTTATGATCCTAATGGTAGTAAGAAACTTCTGGTTTTCTTTTAGTTGTCTCATTTTAGTGAACTTTACATTGACATGCTTTATGAATCTACCTTTTGCCTAATATTAATGGTCAATTTTCTTAAGAATTGCCTAACAAAGGATTTTTTCTTCTCTAAATCTTCGCTTAGTCAATGTTTCGCCATCTCTTCATGAGGTCTTAGAATAACCAAAACAAAGGAACAAAAATAGGTATACCATGCCATTTGTTGACTAAGGAAAAGCAAGATGAGATGTGTGTTTTCCTGGTCCAAGGAGAAGACATTTTTGCAATTATATCTTTTATTCGGTTGCTTAAATATGCCACGGTGTCTTGAAATTTGTTCTTTCTAGTAGATAATCTGATCTGTGAATGATTTTTCTAAAGCGAAGAGATTTGTTGAATTGAAGTACTTTATAAATTTACTTCACGTTAAATCAACTCCAAATATATTCTTATTTTGAGTAATAATTAACGTATATATGCGCAGTAATGGAAATATAACATTTTTAAAATTTTTGATGGTTATTAACTGTTACAAGCAAAGAGATCATATATATATATATATATATATATGATAAAATTTGGTTGGATTAATTGTAGGTAGGCAATTATCTTATAAGACTATTAGGTTGTGTTCGGATGAATTATTAAAAAAAATAATTTAGTAAAAGATTTAAAATTATAAACTTTAAAATATGTTGTTCGAATAATTTTTTATAAAAATTTTAAAAATAAATTATAGCAAATTAAAATAGATGGATTAAAAATAGTGAGAATTTTAAAATCTGTGGTTGTGAGAGGTTGCTCAGTTCGCTCAACAGCGTGATCCCCGTTAACTCCGTGAGCTATAAGGTGTTGTTGTTGCTATAGTTCTGTATAGTGGTGACTTCCATCACCCTTCAAAAACACGGACCCGATCCAATTGTGGAGAGCGAGGGTCTCGACACATATATTGCACTCAAGTTAATTACTAATTTCTTAATCCTCTTTCTCTCTCCCATCTCTCCACTCATACATTTCATGTATTTATAATAATATTAATAAAACAGGCTCTTGGAGATTAAAATTTTATATTTAGATCAACATAAATATTAATAATATTACTAAATATTTTAATTACTTTTTATCTATTAATATTATTTTAATTTTAAATAAATATTTAAAAATATTTTTTTATATAGAAAAAATTTATTTAATATAAATAAAAAAATTAAAATACGAAAATTCAAGTAACAGCATCTTAACCAACATGGATTTTAGCTCATTCAATTTGTAGGTGATATAGGTTGGTGATACTAAAGTAGAAATACATAATTTACCTAAGTTTATTCCTTTAACTTTTCTTTTTTCACTAGTAGTCTTGTAATAGTTGTCTATGATCATATAGTGAGAAGTTCTTTAACCAGTGTTTATGTTGATGGTCACCTTAATGTAAAGGAGATGGTGATCCAGGATATAGTTTCATTATGGAATTCATAGCCTTATATAAAGTAGTAGAGTAAAACGGGAATGAGATTACTCATTAAAGTAAATATTTAGATAAAAGTAGTACACTATAATACAATTTAATATCTCCAACACATAGGTCTTAGTCTCTCATACACTGACTTGATTCCAAGACCAAACAAGCAATATATGATTTCTTTAATATTTACAAAGAACTATTATAAAAATAATCATGGTATCCAATGTATGGATATGTTATCTTTTTATTCGTTTCCAAACATTTCTATAATGACAAACTCAAGTTAAACTAAAGTCTATTACGTCTCATACCATAATAGTCCTCACTAATTTAGAGTTGGCCATCCTTACAATATGCACATGTATATGAGCCCAAAACGTCATTATCGCTATCAAAACTATGGAGGAGTGCCGAGACCCAATGTCCATAACAGCCCGTCTTCGACAGCATTCACAGTGTCATCATCATCATTTTACATTTCACTTTTCTCAACACGAGAAATTGAGATTGGTTGATCGGTAAAGATAATTGTTAGGGTTTCATTGAGGCAGCTAAGTCTAACCAAAATAATCTCAACTATAGGTAGCGATCCCAGGCTAGTGAGGCTCAAACCTAGCTCGTATACGTTCTAAGCTTGAAAATTCTCATTTTTCATAAACTATAGTTTATTTCCATGTGAGTTGGCCCCTAGATTTCCCTACTTCTTTAACATAAGGGCTTGTAAATAATTTCTACATTGAAGATTTTCAAAATAACATTTTTATGCATATGATGCATGACAACCAATCACTTCATACTTCTTGGTCATCTCAATGGAAGACCTCACCTTGTTCACAAACTTAAGACTTTGTAAACACCCAATTATGTCCGAGGTCCCGTTTTAAATTAATTAGTAAATAGATAATAATTTGGAAAAATAAATGAATAAATTAATGAACAACAAGAAAAAAATAAAACTAGAAAATAATAAAAGAAAAAAACAATAAACAGAAAAATAAAATTTTTGGAAAAGAAAGAAAAATAAAAAAATAAAAAAATAAAACAAAAAAAAGAAAAAAAACATAAAATCGTTAATAAAAAAAAGAACAAAAGGAAAATAATAATGAATAAAAAAGATATAGTAAAAAGGAAATAAAAACTGGAAAATAAAAAATATAAAACAAAAATGTAAAATGGAAAACTAGAAAAAGAGGTAACGGTTAAAAGAAAAGAAAGAAAATTGGAAAAATGAACAAAAGAATTAAAGAAAGAAAAGGTTGGAAGGGGCTGGCTTTTGGCTCCTTGAAGGAGTTTGGCCTTTGCAAAGAGGGAAGGGGCTGGCTTTCGGCCTTGAAAAAGCTTGACCCTTGCCAAGAAGAAGGGGGCTTCTGAAAAAGGCTCTCAAAAGATTAAAGGCTCTCGAGGGGACTAAGGGAGAGAACTCCTTGAAGGTGAACCTTTCTCCTCTGAATGAGGGTCTTCTTTTTCTTTCTTTTTTTAGAGGAAAGCGAGGAACCTCTCTCTTTGGGCTCGACATCAGAGAACCTCCACTGAAATTCCATGTGTTCCAGACGTTGCTTCCTTTCTCCGCAAGCTCCATAGACGTTCATCACACCTGAAATTTCCAGGTTCTTTAATCTTATTGTCTTTACTTGGAACGTACATGATGCTAGAGTTAGGATGAACTTGAAAAAAGATGAATCTTCTCTCTAGAATAATAGACGACGCAAATCACTGAAATTCAGTTTCATTTTCTCAAAACTGGATTCAAAATCCGTAAAAGTCAATTATCAAAAGATCATGTGGAATTCTCGTCTTCTCTATGTCAAATCTTGGAAAGAACCTATTTGTACATGATTAAGTGGAGGTTTAGCGACCAAAAACAACAAGACGCCGTTCCAAATGACCTATTGTGAGGCTGTTCTCCGGCTAGATTCAGGTTTGATGGTCATCATTGAGATAAGTCCTCGCTTAGCAAAAACTGTGCGCTTATAAGTGTAGTCTGATTAAGGATGAATTTAGACTCAAATCTCTTACTATCTACGGTGATTTGTACCTTTGCTTTGTCCCCGAGCATGCATCATAGGTCATTTAGGATGAATTCAGATTCAAAACTATTATTTGCATCATCCTGTGATTAGAGTTTCTGCCTAAGAAATTTATTTTGCACAGCATGCTTCTTGTTCTCCCCTATATAAAACTAAAACAAATTTATCATGAGTTCTTTGGCAACAGAATGTCACGAGTCAGGGGCAGGGATTCCTGTTTTAAGCATGGGACTAAAACTTGGATGATTTTATTGGTGTGATTAGCTAGCTGATAACCATATCTAAACTATGGTTCTAGATTGGTGGCTAAATGATGGGCAACATGAGTCCTGATTCAGTTTAAGCATGAGAGAATCCAGCGGTCATGGCGTTAGTCCGATGCTTGCAGAATTCTAATGCAGATCTTGCCTACGCCAATCTCTTGCCCAGCTGCTCAATATTTGGTTGAGAAGTCCCAGTTAACTCCATCTTGTTCCTTCGTATGAATCCTATACTTACAGGACCAAAGTCTTGCCTTCATCACATGGCATAGATAATAACGGTGGTACGACCAAATCCTAAACCAAGTCATTCTCCCTTAAGTTTTGCCTTGAGCATGAGGTGAAAAGCAGAGTCTCAGGTCCATATATTACAAACAAAATGTGTGTTTCTCATCCATGATAAGTCTTGATCAAATTGAGAGAAGTGATGATTCTCCCCTTAAGCACTGGAAATAACCTACCCAAGATCCCTTCTGCACGTAGGTTCAAGGTCAGATCAACGGGGGCCAAACAAAGCAAGTGCATCTTCATCCATATTGGCGGCGAGAGTAGCAAAGCCAGGCAGCAGCACACGTATATTTACGTCCACAAAACTGTGCTTTAGAATTCACATGGACGTTAGAAAATCATAGAACAGCTAGGCCTACACAGCCCCACAGAAATGCTTTGGATGATTCTAAAGAGTGACCCATGAAAAGCAAGAAAGAATCCCATGCAATTCACGTATGGGGTGCAAAATTCACTTCCATGAAGACTGCTTTCTCATTTAATTCAAGGCACACAAAGTGCAACCAGGGGCCCAGTCCAGTGATCAAACATACTGCCCCTGATTTCCAAGAACGCGGGTTTGAATCTTGTCAGCACTTCCTTTTTAATATAAAATACATGTAATGGTTTAGGCATGGTTTAATTCTAGTTGAAGGGATTAGAAAGCTCAACAAGAAACTTGGTCCAGTGGCGTTGTTCATTATCCTTGATGCCCAGACCCCAGGTTCGAGTCTCACGACACATAATTTTGTCAATTTAATATAATACATCTCATGCATGGTTCATATTAAAATAAAAGCACCATAAGTTCAACCATGAGCATGGCCTGGTGGAGCTACTTGTGGTCCTCGACTCCCAGGGCATGGGTTCGAACCCCCTGGAGACCCATTCCCTCTTTTTTTTAAGACAATTCCCTCACGTGCCCAAGCCACCAATGGAGCCGCGAGCCACTGCCAAAGCCTTCAAGCCATCCAAGCCGCATATGAGCCGCCTAAGCCATGGGAGCCACCAAGCCCCTCCTAAGCTCCTCCAAGCCACGTGAGCCATCAAAGCCCTTCCAGCCACCAGAATTTTCCAAAATTACAATTAGGCCCCCAAATTTCTTAAAATCTCAAATGGACCCCCTATACTTCCCAAAATCCCAAATCAGCCCCTATAATCCTCAAAATTCCAAATCAACCCCTATACTTCTCAAAATCCCAAATCAACCCCTATTCTTCCCCTTATCCTAAGGCAATCCCTGTGCTCCTCATAATCCTAACTTGGCCCCCAAATCCCTCATTATTTCGATCAAGTTCCCCATTCCTTTTACTTATTTTCTCTCAATCAAGATCAATCCATTAATGTTCCTTCAAAAATAAAATTCTTTTCAAAAGATTTTAGGATCTATAGTCTCACGCGACGAACTCTAAACAGGAAACTAGCGGTCCACACTGCTGTTCGATGTTTAGTGGTTCGTATAGGCCTTCGTGCTGCCTTAGCCGCCTCTGACCTTATGCATGAGTGGACTAAAGGTCCTTTAAAAAAAAAGTTCTTTTCAAAATGCTTTGGGATCTACGATCTCACGCGATGGACTCTAAACGGGAAATTGGCGATCTACACTACTGTTCGATGTTTAGTGGTTCATATAGGCCCCTGTGCTGCCTTAGCTGCCTCGGACCTTGTGCATGAGTGGACCGAAGGTTCCTCCAAAATATAAAGCCTTTCAAAACGACAAGTTCATCTACGAATCCGTTTCAAGCACTTTCGAAGGTCAAGCCTTCAAACAAACCAGAACTACGTAAGCCTTGAGTTTCCCATTGCACCGGGAAATACGTAGGAGCAGGATCAAGTCCTGTCAGGCTAACCTCCATCAAGTTATTTATTTTGACATTAATTAAGGGATCAAAAAATTTTCAAAATTACACACTCGATTTAAGGGTACTGTTCTTCGGAACGGGCGAGTGGGGTGCCTAACCCTTTCCCCACTCGTAACTGACTCCCGAACCTAAATCTCTTCCTCGAGTCAGGGTTTTTTCCAAATATTTTTTTCTCAAATAAAAATTTGGTGGCGGCTCCACAAATCAAAAATAAAAATTCCATTTAAAAATTTTAGTGAGTTCATCGTCTCGTTGGAATTGTGGCTGCGACAGACTTCCCAATCCTCCTTCATTTAACATATGTATAAAATTCAATTAGGATTAATTTAAATTCAAAACCTCTAAGGCACAACATGAAGTTTTCAACTAAGGATGGAAATAGGATGAGCTAAGCTAGACATTGAATGTTCAAGTTTGGTCTGTTTAAAAATTTCGAGACCTGAGTTTGTGTTTGTTTCTTGTTGTAGTTTTTTTAAGATCCAACCTATTTTAAAATCTATAGGCTTACAAGCCTATGTAAAAGTTACAATACAAAAAGGCCAATAAATAAGTTTAAATCCTATATAAATGATTGATTAAAAATATCTATCATCTTAAACCCTATAAGATAAAAGACCCGTAAATAGGTTTAAACCTATAAGTATAAAAATGATTTAAAAGGCTTGCAAGTTTAAAGTATTTTATTAAAATATATTTTAATAACATCTTTTTAAGTTGTAGAACCTGTCAAACTAGCTCTTAGTAGGTATGACAATGGGGCAGGTTGGGGTAAGTTTCATATTCCAAGTCTTGTCCTTGACCCCTTGTACCCATCCTCATCCTCGCCCCCGTCCTTGTTAAGGGTTAAAATATCAACTCCGATCCTTGTCCTTGAGTAGGTTCAGGGAAACCTACCCCGCACCCATTCTTGTTTTTTTTAATATTTTTATTTTTATTTTTTTTAATAATTTATTCATACTTTTAAAGTTTATACATTTTATACATTTTATACATTTTATAATATTTTTATAAAATTAAGTATATTTTAGTAATTTTATGTTATGATGGATTTAGGGGCAGGGGAAGGGCGGTATTAATATCCCCATATCCCTATCCCTATTTTGAAAATCGTGTTTTACCTAAACCCGTCCTCAACCTTGGTCAACTTGAGTTTTTTCCATCAAAATCGAGTTGGGGCGAGCATGAGTTCTTTTGTCATCTCTAACTCTTACAAGTACCATTTGTATAAAAAAATCAATGAGCATTGTTTATTGAACAATGAATTCATATATCATTTTAAATACATGTAACATTATAACTTGCACCACATACACAACAAAACAAAATAAAAATACGAAAACTTATAGTAATATCTAACATCATCAATGTATAACAAGAAAAAATAACTAACAAGTTTGTGATCTCTTGAACAAAGGTATTAAATTTTCAAGTTGATTTCTTGAAGTTGTTCATCCACTTTAAAAATATAGAAAAAATGATTATTAAAATAAAAAAATTTTAAACAACCACTTCGAGATACTACACTAGGTGATGTGTCGCATATGACATACATTTCTTGCACAAAATCTCCTTTGCGATTAAGGGTTGAGTGGAGGTAGATCACTTGAACCACATCTTGCTCAAAATTAGGAATATGTGGAGTAAAGCTTTGGAACCATGAAGGTAGACAAAAACAGAACTGGAGAGTTCTTTTTGAGAATAAAGAAAAAGCCCTTCAGGATTCCTTTTGCTTGAAATTAAAAATTAAAATTTTAATTTTAATAAATAAGGGTAATATATTAATATTATATAAATATAATATATTAAAAAGGGAGAATAAATATAAATATATAATATATAAAGATAAATAGGATCCTAAATGGAATAAAGATTCACGACCATGCTACTACTATACACATATTAGATAAATGTTAAAGACTATGCAAAGTAGGGATATGGCCGAGGTAAACATGAAAATTGTTAGATGAAGATGGGTACCATTGTGCCAAATATAAATACCTAGAAAAATGATAAATTTACATGACCATGCAGACTAGGACATAAAAAAATCATGCTTATGGCACAAAATGAGAATTCGATGGATTTGCATGGTCGTGTAATATAGGGCATGTTCATACTGAAAGGGACATGGATGTGTTTTTCTCTCTCTCTTCCCTTTTTTTAATCACTGTATATGTATCCATGGGAAAAAAGCTTGTCCCCTATAAATTTTTATTTTGTAGCATCCTAAATTTATCTCATTGAGTTAGTGATTGAGAAATTAATAATTACGAAATTTCTCCTCAAATTTCTAAGAAAATTAAAAAACTTTCATAAAATTACAAAAATTTCTCTACATTAGGATGATGCAAATAAATGTGTAAAAAATCCAAAAAAAAGTTAAAATACATTCTAAAGGTTTGGAACCCATTAATGATGGTTAGAAAGTCACAAGAAAAGGACAAAAATAAAAAAAGAATGAAAACACCATCAGAAATGTCTAAAATGACAAAAGTCATTTGAAAGCTCTTTTTCTATATTTATTAAACTATTCCCAGAAAAATGAAAAACGATATAAAAATATTTTGAGGATGAACAAATAAGTGTTAAAAGCATTGAAAGAACAATTTGGAAACTTTTTGGAAAATTCTTAGAAAAATTACCAAAATGATCCTAGAAGGCTGTAGGGCAAGAAAATGCGAAATAAAAGCGTGGAAGTGGATCCCATCCATTGAGCATGAATTGGACATGTGGAAAATGAGGTGGTGACTCATCCCATGGGTCATCACTTTATTAATGTCATATAGGACAAACATATTAATGAGGAGAGATAAAATTAACCATGGTTAAAATAAATTAACCTTGATTAATTAAAATTAGCCATGCTTAGAATAATTTAACCTTGATTAGTGTTAAACTAATCCTAAAAGATAATTTCTTATGTTTACATTTAATTTAAAAAATAGAAATTATATATAAATGGACCAAAATGCCCTTAAGTGGAAATTTAATTTCCACATGCCCTAGGTAGCCGAATTTTCTTAGGAACACCAAGGGGTCTCATTTTCTCCATTAACACTCTTTAAACACTTGTGAAAGCTCTCTAAACTCACTCAAAACTCCAACTTCTTTCAAAACCCCAAAATCTATACTAAGCTTAAACTTCCATCTTTAAAGTTTAAGTTAGAACAAAACAAACCAATCAAGCCCCACCATCATAACTAGAAGATCTTGTGGACCATAAAGGAGAGGGAAATCAACTTCAAAAGACCCACCAAATCCTTACATAAGTCTTCAACAAGTAGGGTCTTTACCATACATTTTTCTAAGCTTTTAATTATGTATTTGTGATTTTTTTTCTTCTCTTTTTGGTGGATCTCTCTCTAAGTTCTATGGATCCATTTTGATTGAGTTTGATGGATCTCAAATTGGCCCTTGATGGTTAAAAATGAGTATCACCAAGTTTTTAATGATTTTTGGAAGTTAAAGGGGAGTTTTGATGGATTAAAGTACTTCTAGCAACCTTTGGAGCAATTTAATCGGTTAAAATTTCTTAAAAATGATTTCTTTGAAGTTTGGGCAGATTAGAAAGTTTTTATAAAAATTTTTAAGATGCTCAAAGTAAGGGATGGATAGATATTGGAGTTGATCTAGTGTATCTACACTTGGTTATCTTGAAAAATGATTTCTTTCTGGTCTCTATGTTCAAAGTTATGAATTTACTATGTCTTCTCTTAAAAAATTGTAATCTTGGATTTGGACTTGATAAAATCTCAAATATTCCCCCACAATCATAAATCTATAAAACTATAAAAGATAAGACCTAAAAGTTACAAACTTAACTCCAAAAGTGGATCTTAAAGTTAATATGATCAAGAGTGGACTTATGGACAAAATCTTGATTAAGACTCTTAAAATCTTCCATAATCATGATCCAAGCTATGGAGAAAAGACAAGTCTTGATGGACCTAAGAGAAAATAATGTAACAGGTGTCCAAATTTATGGAGAAAAGGTCAAGTGGAAAGAATTTTGAGAAAATGACCTTGGGTGGTCAAGGGTGTGATTTGACCATTTCATGTAAATTAAGGAGAGTTGAGTTAAAAGTTTTGGTTAAGGTGTAATAAGGATCCTAATCAAGTACAAGAAAGGAATTAAAAGTTTAGTAAAGACTTGGTGATGGTTTGGGTAACCATTCGACCATACTTAGTGATATTAGTGAAAGTAAGTTAAAATCTTGTTAAGATCCAAAAATGAACTCAACCATGCATAAGGTGGTGATTAAAAGTCAATTATAGAAATATGGGAGCTTGAAGATCCATTCGGTTAATACCTAGTAATTAAGAAGGAAAAATCTTAAAAATTTCTAAGTTGGATCAATCTAGTAATCTAAGTATAATATCTTATAAATCACCTCTTAAGTATAAGAAAAATTGATCATAATGCCTTAGGGAATTAAAGAATATATGCAGCCAAGTCTTAGTTAAATTTACAAGAGAAGCTAATTTGGGTGTTTGAGGAGAGTTAAGTGGATATAGCTTAGGAAGACAAGACATGAACACTTTGATATACCTTTGTAAGAAAATTAGTAAAGTAGCTCATTAGGTAAATGACCAAAGGTTCACTGACCATAAGGGCATAAAAATAGGAACAACAACCTCTTTGAAGCTCACAAAGACACTTGACCAAAGGTGAAAGAATTAAGCATGATAAGATTTTAATGGGCAAAACTTATGTGTTTATCTTTCCTAGGAATAAATTTTAAGAAAAAAAATGACTACAAGGTTTATATGAACATAAATTTTGATGAATTAGAAAAGGATCTTTCGGCTAAAGAGGATTAGAATTAGTTAAATAAGATTCATGCCTACTTAAGAGGCATAAGAACCATTACGCCACCACAAAGTTAAACATGAGAAGAAGAGGATCAATAAAATCTTTGAGAAAAGGAAACGTTAAGAGGCAAGTTAGAAGAATAAGTGGACTAAGTTCTTATAAAACACAAATAATGAGGACAACTTGACAATTTTAGAAGAAATGTACATGATGTCCAAAATTTAAGGACCATGCTTAAGTAAACATTTTTACTAAAAAAAATTCTGGATAATTATTAATGTCTTATTTATCATGATGATGCTTGAGCATGTCTTTATATGTGTAAATGTGTTATGTGGTCTTTTGAGTAATGTAATGACTTGTGTGATCTATTGGATGACGTGATGACTTATGGATGTATATGTGATTCATGATTTGATATTAAATGGATGAATTGGATGCTATATGTACATAGCATTTTAATTAAATATTGAGCATGCATCCTATATTTAAGACTTAAAATGGAACCGAATAAGTCAAGAGATCATTAAAGAAGAATCTTATGTGAAAACTTATCACTACTCCTAGTTTGCTAAGTCTAGTGTCGCAACCGTAATTCCGACGAGACGACGAACTCGCTAAAATTTTTAAAATGAATTAGTTATATGATGTGGAGTCGCCACCAAATTTTTATTTAAGGGAAAAGATTTGGAAAAACCCTGGATGAGATTTAGGTTCGGGAGTCGGTTACGAGTGGGGAAGGTGTTAGGCACCCCATTTGCCTATTCCAAGGAACAGTACCCTTAAACTGAGTGTGTGATTATTTAAAAATAGTTTGATCCCTTTTATTAGAGTGAAAATAAATACTTGATGGAGGTTAGCCTGACAGGACTTGATCCTGCTCCTACGTATTCCCTGGTGCAATGGGAAACTCAAGGCTTACGTAGTTCTGGTTTGTTTTGAAGGCTTGACCTTCGAAAGTGTTTAAAAGGAATGTTTGAAAAGCTTGAAGGCTTGACCTTCGGGGCTACTTGGAAAGTAATATTTGAAAATGATTTGATTTTTTAAGAATATTTCAGAAAAGCAATCCTCATCCACATATGCACAGGGCCCAAGACAACTACGGCTGCACTTGGACCCATACGAATCTCTAAACAACGAACAGCAGAAAAAGCTACCAGTTCGTGCTTAGAGCTCGTCGCGTGAGATTAAGAATCACAAAACACTATTTTTATTTTTGAGGAACGATGAATTTTTTATTAATTTTCTGGAATTTTTGAATTTTTTATTAATTTTCTTAATTTCTGGAATTTTTTGTTAATTTTTGGAAGGGTGAATTTGTAATTTCTGGCCTATGGGCCTACTGGGGATTTTGGAATCTGACAGGGGCGGTATTGTAATTTCCAGGGTAAGGGCATGTTGGGGATTCTGGAATTTCCCAGGGGCATTGTGGTAAATCATCATAGCAGGGGGATGCTGGGAATTGTGGAATTTCCCAGGGGCAGAGTAGTAATTTCCAGGGTAGCTGTAATTTGTAACAAGAAATTCAAAATGCCTCGGGTGGGATTCGAAACAGGGACCTCAGGTTTGCAGGCGGCTCTCTTAACCATAAGAGCGACTAGACTTTGGTAATTTACATTTCTTTAGTTCAATTATATACATACAAAGGAGGTGGGGACCATTCTGCATGTTTAGACTCTCAGAATCTGTTACTGCTGATACCTATGCTTATGACAAACCAGCATTTTGATGTTTTGCTATGAATTAACTCCATCTCACTGTTCCAATGAGAGGCAGCAACTACTGGATAGGTGAGAAGCGTTCTTTCGATCATGGACAATGCTTAAGATGAACAGGGTAAAGGTGAGAGTATGGATTGATCTGGTCCGCAACTCCTTTGCTGGAATTCACATTTAGAAAAGATGAGGGCAATTGCCTGCATAGTCTTCTTTCTTCAACAAGTATCACACTCCTATTGGAAGATAAGATGTGGTGAGCATTAGTACTAGCAGTGGCCCTAACTTAATGGCTGTGATGACCAGCTGATCCCGGCTAGCAGATTGAGATACATTCCCAAATAGAACCCAAACAGTAAGAGCAATATCTTGCAAGTAACCTCGAATTTCTCTTCCTTATATGGATTAAAATTTTCACAACCGCAGCCAAGGGAGAAGCAAGTATTTTAGACTTTAATAAGTGCAGCATCGTAGGAACTTTTTTCTAAAGTTGCATAGTCTGCTCTGCTAGATAGAAATTTATTCTACAAAGTACCTTTCCAATAGCTAGGTGTATAAACTTGAGTGGTAGGATGTTTTCCTGATAGAAATCTGCAGTGAGCTCAGAATTCATCCACATCAAGTTAACTTTTTAGATGCAGTCGTTCCTCCTTTTGTAGAACCTTTTGGTTGACGACCTTGCAACATATATGAATTATAACTTGAAGTTGCTAGTGACATCAGTAACCTATACAAGGTCAACACTCTGTTAAGACAAGATAGTCAAGGCCAGGATGAGAGATCCTCTTATCAGTGAACCCGTTTAGTCCAGCGAGCTTAGGTTCCAATTTCCATTCATCAGAATTCTGCACAGACAATACCAAATTCAAAGCTCCCTCCCCTAGCTCAGTAGTCATCACAAACATACGCTGCAGAATTTCTCCTTCCTTTTATGCTAGCTGCCATCAATAGGCTACAATGCGGAATATCATATCTTTCACAGAGATTCCCTCAAGCAATAACATAGCAAAATCGGCCACATCCGCGCATCATCACTTCGTACCAATGCCTCTAGAGTTAGAATCTATTTGCTCACTCCTATAACCCTCAAGTGCGTGCATAACCAACAAATTGCAGGTGGTTCAAATCACATGGAATTGTTTAGGACTTCCTAAACTTACTTGACTCGAGAGAGGTTTCAATTTACTCATATACGAGCAAAGAGGTATGATCCTGGCCTGTTGATGCAGGAATCATTTCTGTGTTGTGTTTGATTATTAATCCTCTACTAATTCTTAGGAAAATCAGTTTCTTTCTAGATTTTTATGCAGAGAAACCAACGCTCTTTAGGACCTTTCAACCACCGAATATCACATGTTTGAATCAGATTTTAGCCAAACTGAGCCTAATCTACCTTAATCATATTATTTCATTAATAATGCACAAACTGAATACAATACACAGAGCAAAGGATTTCAAGACTCACTCTAATTCTTGCGATATATATATTCAGATAAAGGCTATGCACAAGCTAAATGAACCTGGTAATGGTTGAAAATCTCCAGGTGCGATGAGTTCCGGGAGGTTTATCTCTTCCTTTTCTTCAGCAGTGAAGATAATCTCCAGAGGAATTCTTGGAGCACTGAATCAAGCCACCCCCTGATGGTGAAGAGAGTTTTTCTTTTTTCAACTATTGACGTTGCTTGCTATTGATTTCCTTCAAGAATGGCAATGCCAGGCGTCCTTCTTTTTCCCACTAAGCTGCCCACGATCTTGATATGCAGAGGAGAAAATCAGATTCCCCAGAATGCTTCTTAGAGGAGAACCAAGCCTAAACAGAAAGCCCACCGAATCCCCAACAGAATGCTTGGCCTTCAAGAAAATCCAAAAGGACCCCCCTTATGCTCTGAGGATTTCCTCTTTATATCTTGTTATTTTTCTTTCTTTCTTGTTGTTTTTGGTTTTTTCTGTTTTTCTTTTAACTAATTCTGTTCTTCTTCTTTTTTTTTTTTCGGTTATTTAGTTAATTTTGTTTCCTAAATTTCTTGATCTCTTTATTATTTGTTTTTTTTATTATTTTCCTTATTTTTATTTTTTGTATATTAATTTTTCTGATTTTTAATTTTATCTTAATTTTCTTATCCAGTTTTTTATTCTTTTATTATTATTTTTAATTCAGAATTTTCAGAATTTTGTTTTAATGGTTTGTTTTTTTCCTTTTTCCTATTTTTTTTAATTTCATTTCTTTTTTAGATTTTAATTTTTTTTGATTTTGTTTATTTCCTATTTATCTATTTTCTGTTTGTCTGTTTGTCTGTTTTCTGTTTTCTGTTTTCTGTTTTCTGTTTTCTGTTTTCTGTTTTCTGTTTTCTGCTTTCTGTTTTTGGTTTGGTTTATTTATTATTTAAATTAGTGAGTTTTTTTTGTGATTAATTTTGGAATCGGGGCCTCGGACATAAATGGGTGTTTACAGTTTGCCCCTCTTTACTCATTTTTCTATCAGATAATATGAGAATTAATTCTCTAAATTATCGGGATAGGAAATGAGTAAAGACGTGAACACTTTATGTCCGAGGCAGGCTTTTTGAAGAAAGTCCGAGAGTAACACTAGAAGCCTTGAGCTTAAATTGAACTTCATGGATGCCTGGAGGGTGGCGGTTAAATGGTGTTGCCGGCTTTATGTGCCGATAGAGTTTAAATATGAAAGGTTTGATTGCATAACCTGATTAGGCTATGAATACTGTTGAAGTACAAGAAAATGAGGTGAGAAGGGCCTATTTGAGGCAGGAGAGTATGCAAGAACAAAAATGTAAGATATGTACAAGGTGGCCTGACAATATAGGCCGAAGTGCAGAAAAGAAAACTTTAATATGCAGAAAGGGAAACTTGATGGTGGCCTGACACTATAGGCCGTGATGCAGAAAACTAAACTTGATGGTGGCCTGACAACATAGGCCATGATGCAGAAATGTAAACTTGATGGTGACCTGACACTATAGGCCTTGAAAAAAGGTAAACTTGATGGTGGCCTGACAACATAGGCCATGATGCAGAAATTAAAACTTGATGGTGGCCTGACAACATAGGCCATGATGCAGAAACTTAAACTTGATGGGGATCCCGTTGTTGACGGGAAGAATGCAAATGTAATCTTGCTGTTGCCAGGATGAATGCAAACCTGCTTGACAGGTGAACGGAAAATTATGTTTGAAGTCCTGTTGTTGACAGGAGAATGCAAATGAGGTCCCGCTGTTGCCGGGAAAATGCAAATGAAATCCTGCTGTTGCCAGGATAAATGCAAACCTGCTTGACAGGTGGACAGAAAATAAACGTGCTTGAAGTCCTGTTGTTGACAGGAGAATGCAAATGGGGTCCCGCTGTTGCCGGGAAAATGCAAATGAAATCCTGCTGTTGCCAGGATAAATGCAAACCTGCTTGACAGCTGGATAGAAAAATAAACGTGCTTGAAGTCCTGTTGTTGACAGGAGAATGCAAATGAGATCCCACTGTTGCCGGGAAGATGCAAATGAAATCCTGCTGTTGCCAGGATAAATGCAAACCTGCTTGACAGGTGGACAGAAAAATAAACGTGCTTGAAGTCCTGTTGTTGACAGGAGAATGCAAATGAGATCCCGCTGTTGTCGGGAAGATGCAAATGAAATCCTGCTGTTGCCAGGATAAATGCAAACCTGCTTGACAGGTGGACAGAAAATAAACGTGCTTGAAGTCCTGTTGTTGACAGGAGAATGCAGATGAGGTCCCGCTGTTGCCGGGAAAATGCAAATGAAATCCTGCTGTTGCCAGGATAAATGCAAACCTGCTTGACAGGTGGACAGAAAAATAAACGTGCTTGAAGTCCTGTTGTTGACAGGAGAATGCAAATGAGATCCCGCTGTTGCCAGGAAGATGCAAATGAAATCCTGCTGTTGCCAGGATAAATGCAAACCTGCTTGACAGGTGGACAGAAAATAAACGTGCTTGAAGTCCTGTTGTTGACAGGAGAATGCAGATGAGGTCCCGCTGTTGCCGGGAAAATGCAAATGAAATCCTACTTGACAGGATATGTGCAGAAAAAATTTGATGAGGCCTGACAACATAGGCCATGATGCAGAAAATTAAAGGTTGATGGCGGCCTGACAACATAGGCCTGAAAGCAGTAAATCTAAACTAGAAGGTGGCCTGACAACATAGGCCTAAAAGCAGTAAATCTAAACTATGGCGGCCTGACAACATAGGCCTAAAAGCAGTAAATCTAAAATATGGCGGCCTGACAACATAGGCCTAAAAGCAGTAAATCCAAAACTATGGCGGCCTGACAACATAGGCCTGAAAGCAGTAAATCTAAAACTATGGCGGCCTGACAACATAGGCCTGAAAGCAGTAAATCTAAACTATGATGGCCTGACAACATAGGCCAGTGAGCAAGAATGGAAAGATGTAATGCTATGGCCTGACAACATAGGCCAGTGAGCAAGAATGCAAAGATGCAATGCTATGGCCGGACAACATAGGCCAGTGAGCAAGAATGGAAAGATGCAATGCTATGGCCTGACAACATAGGCCAGTGAGCAAGAATGCAAAGATGCAATGCTATGGCCTGACAACATAGGCCAGTGAGCAAGAATGGAAAGATGTAATGCTATGGCCTGACAACATAGGCCAGTAAGCAAGAATGCAAAGATGCAATGCTGTAGCCTGACAACATAGGCCAGTGAGCAAGAATGGAAAGATGTAATGCTATGGCCTGACAACATAGGCCAGTGAGCAAGAATGCAAAGATGCAATGCTATGACCTGACAACATAGGCCAGTGAGCAAGAATGGAAAGATGCAATGCTATGGCCTGACAACATAGGCCAGTGAGCAAGAATGCAAAGATGCAATGCTATGGCCTGACAACATAGGCCAGTGAGCAAGAATGGAAAGATGTAATGCTATGGCCTGACAACATAGGCCAGTGAGCAAGAATGCAAAGATGCAATGCTATGGCCTGACAACATAGGCCAGTGAGCAAGAATGGAAAGATGTAATGCTATGGCCTTACAACATAGGCCAGTGAGCAAGAATGCAAAGAAACACTTTACCTTGCGCTTGATAGTTATTTCCCTGAAGAGACTTGGGCAACCATTTTTCCCTAGTTTGGAAATTTCTTGATAACTGAGAGGCGTCTTGATTTGAAAGAATTTTGGGCCGACGTTTTGCCCCAGTTTGAAGGGTTTCAATAAGCTTGACTTGAATTTTCCTGGCCAACCTTGCCCTATTGACTCAATTGGAGTTGAGGAATTGAGGATTGCCTCAACTTGGATTTTCTCGGGCAGATGTTTGCCCCAGTTTGAACTTGAATTTAAATCTTTCTTGGGCAAATGTTTGCCCCAGTTTGGACTTGACTGAGAATTTGAGGATAACCTCAAATTAAATTTTGTGGGCAAGCGTTTGCCTCAGTTTGAACTTGATTTTGATCTCAAACTGTATTTTTGTGTGGGAAAGCATTTGCCCCAGTTTGAGTTGATTCAGAATTTGAGGATGACCTCACATTGACCCCCTTTTCGTGTGGGCAAGTGTTTGCCCCAGTTTGGAAATCTTTTAATTATGATCGATTCAGGCAATTTTACCTAGGTCTTAATTAGTTTTTGAAAAATGAGTTATGAAACACTTAAATGAAAAGATGCTTATGTGTTGTTTGAATGAATGAAGAAAATGTGGTATTTGTGATGCTTGAATGAATGCGGAAATGATGCAGGGTTCTTATTTTAAAGCTTGAAATAATTTTTTTGATGAAACAGATGTTATTGAATGCAAACCATGAAATGGTGTAAAACTTTTTGTTTCTCTTGATTTTTAATTTTTTCTGACACATTCTTCCTCGACAACCCTCTAGTTGGTGTGAAAAGAATCAAAAATCAAGACGAGCTACATTGACTTAAGTCCGGTGTTTTGGTCAATCTTTTGGCTCCTGATCAGCTTTGGAACTTTCTTTTCCAAGATCTTCGAGATCCAACGGTGGTCAATATTATTGAGTAAGACACACTCCTTTTTGTGGCATCATGGCTGGTAGGAAGATGAATCCTTGGGAAACAATCCTATCGTGTTGCGACAGTCAAGGATTCATCCGACTTGTCATAACTTTTCAAAATTAATCCTTTTTATTTTTACATTTTTCACATCTCTTTTGGCATGTGCACTATTGAGGGGTGCGAAGTGATTCTGGATGGTTAATGAAAAAATATAGAGAAGGTTTGCAACGGATGTTTGAGGTAGTGTACTTGAAAGGGAAAGATGACAAAAGATATGAGTTCGATTGCCCAAATGGCACCTTTTGGTGAAAAATGCCAGTGCTGCTTTTCATAATCTTGATTGTTGAATTAATCGAACTCGAGAAAATGGCACAATTTTGCCCCAGTTTTAGGAATATATGAGGTGCAGGATATCATGTTGTCCTGGAATTCCTGGTTTGACCTTAATTTTTGCCTGGGTTGTTCTTTTGAGTTTTCAACCCAGCAGGTCTTTTGTATTGCCCTAAATTTTGCCTAGGTCGTTCTTGATTGTTGACCTAGCGGGTTCTTGATTGTGTGCCCTAACTTTTGCCTAGGTCGTTCTTGATTGTTGACCTAGCGGGTTCTTGCTTGATTGTGCCCTAACTTTTGCCTAGGTCATTCTTGATTGTTGACCTAGCAGGCTTTTGCTTGATTGTGCCCTAACTTTTGCCTAGGTCATTCTTGATTGTTGACCTAGCGGGCTTTTGCTTGATTGTGCCCTAACTTTTGCCTAGGTCGTTATTGATTGTTGACCTAGCGGGCTTTTGCTTGATTGTGCCCTAACTTTTGCCTAGGTCGTTCTTGATTGTTGACCTAGCGGGCTTTTGCTTGATTGTGCCCTAACTTTTGCCTAGGTCGTTATTGATTGTTGACCTAGCGGGCTTTTGCTTGATTGTGCCCTAACTTTTGCCTAGGTCGTTCTTGATTGTTGACCTAGCGGGCTTTTGCTTGATTGTGCCCTAACTTTTGCCTAGGTCGTTCTTGATTGTTGACCTAGCGGGCTCTTTATATGATCCTGACTTTTGCCTGAATTGTTGTTGTAAACCGGCAAGACCTTTTTCTAATCATGACTTTGTCAATCATTATTTTAAACTTTAACCCTACTTTTGCCTGGATTCTTTTAGCTTTTAATCCAGCGGGTTTCTCTTCTTCTTGAATTTCATGTTTTGACCTTAATTTTTCCTGGATTATTATTTTTACTTTAATCCAGCAGGTCCTCTTCTTTTCTTTGAATTTTGAATTTTGACATCGACCTTGCCAGGGTCATCTTGGCTTCCAATTCAGCGGATCTTTATTTTGCATCCCTAAATTTTGCCTGGATTTAGACTTGATTCCAGCGGGATGTTTTATTTGACAAAACACTTTGAATAGGGATTTAAAATCCCTGGTTGTTATTCTGCTTCCTCATTGGGCTTTTTTCTTTGAGCTTGATTAATCTGACGTTCAAGATTACTCATTACAGCACTGGTATTATCACCAATTGATATTTATTTTTTGGATATAGGAAGAAGAAGTGGGCTTGAATGATGAAAAGGAAGGGTAAAAAATTTTAGAAGTAAAGCCAAAGATGTAAAGTACGTGCTCAAGAAACATGAAAAAGTAAATCTTGTATTTATTCATTGATGTTTATTTACAAAAGATTGATTTTGAAAAAATACGACAATTTCTGGATGAGTATCCTTAATTTGTACAAGGTGCCTTGTCGCGCTATTCCCATCTCTTTCAGCTGGTTGACGGGCTCTCGTGATTTGGCAACGGATTGTTTTCTGTATTAGGAGCAAGCCTCCCAAAATCCAGCCATTTCGCATCAATCAGGCTTTGTACCTTTCGCTTCAACGCTAGGCAATCCTCAGTAGAATGACCAATAAATCCTGCATGGTAATCACATTTGGCATTTGGATTGTACCAATTAGGATATGGTGGCTCTTGAGGCTTCAAAGGATAAGGCGCGACCAGAGAGTTTTGAATCAACCGAGGTAGCAGCTCGGTATAGGAGATTGGGATAGGGTCAAATTGGGCAGGCTTCTTCTCCTTTTTCTGACCTTGGTTGGTATTTTGGCTCATGGCTTGTGTTTGGGTCATATATGGTGTTGGTGGTCGGACTTGTGTCGGATAGTTGTAAGTAGGATGGTATGGTGTTTGGTAGTTGGTAGCGATGTAGGGATATGGTGTGTAAGGTGTGTATGGTGTATACGGTGGTGGTCGGAAACCAGTTGGACCATACTGTGCCATTTGAGGTGTATACTGCCCTTGACCAGAAGCTACATTATAAGCGTCACCTGCCCTCTTCTTTTCTGCAGAGGCGTCAACTGTTGCTGTGGCGTTGTGCGTGATTCTTCCTCGACGCATGCCACCCTCGATCCTTTCTCCAATGATGATGACATCAGAGAAGCTAGAAGTCACACTGCCAATCATCTTGTCATAGAAAGGACCTTGGAGTGTGTCTACGAACGTGCTGACCAGCTCTTTTTCAGATAGTGGAGGTTGCACTTGAGCAGCTAGCTCCCTCCATCTTTGAGCATACTGCTTGAAGGTCTCATTCTCCTTCTTGGCCATATTTTGGAGTTGGGTTCGATCGGGAGCCATCTCAGTATTGTACTGATATTGTTTGAGGAAAGCCTCAGCCAGATCCCTCCATGAACGGATGTGTGTCCGCTCTAGCTGAGTGTACCAGGTTGCAGCTGCCCCTGTTAAGCTGTTTTGGAAGAAGTGGATGAGAAGCTTCTCATCGTAAGTACATGCAGACATCTTCCTACAGTACATAGTCAGATGTTTCTTTGGACAACTGGTTCCTTGGTATTTCTCGAATTCAGGAACCTTGAATTTGGGAGGGATGACCACGTTTGGTACCAAGCATAGATCAGATGCATCTTTGGCGTCATAAGCGTTTCCCTCAATTGCCCGGATCCTGTCCTCTAGACCCTTCCATTTTTCTGTATCTTCACTTGAAGGATGGTTTGGGTTTTCCTCTGACATTTGGTGATGGTGAGAAGACGGTATGTATACAGGGCGAGGCCCTTGGGTGAACATAGGGTGCGTTCCCCCAACGGCTGCTTGGTAGACTTGTGAGGTGGTGTTTGGAATGGCATAGGGGATGCTTGTGGTGTTAGAGGGTAGGTTGTGTGTTTGGGTTTGTATTTGGGCTTGTGTTTGGTTGTATGAAGGTGCATGCTCATGAGGAAACCCATAATGAACCCCTTCTGTTTGCGAAGGTATGTTTAATGGTGGAGTGAAGCCAGGAGGGTGTGTTGGGTCGGTTGGTTCTCTTGGTAAGGGTTCCATCACCTCTTTCTGTTTAGACTGCTGGATGGCCTCTATTAGCTTGGCCATCTGTTCCTTCAATGATCTGACCTCATTTCTTAGCTCCTCATTTTGTCTTTCCAGCTCATCCATGATTCTTGATTGTGCTCGAGTTCTATAAGGATGTCGAGGAAGCTGTGTTTCTCCAATTTTCTGGTGAAGTTAAAAATTAATTTTTGTGAAATAATTTGAATGCAACAAAATGTGAATGATAGAGATGTTGATGCACAATGAGTGTGAATGTGTAGAATGATTTTTGAAATCTATTTTTTAGATCTATGAATGAATGAATGAATCAATGCTATGTGCAAATAATTTTAAGAAGTTTGACTATTTGAAAATAAATGAGAGTTTTTTTATTTATTGATTTTTAACAAATTTGTTTTTGGGAGTTTTTTATTTTTGGTATTTTGCTAAAAAACCTTTGATGGTGTTTGAAAAGGGTTTGTTAAAATTTTCCAAAAAGCATTCTTTAGGTTTTCGAAATTTTCCATTCTCTCCTTTTGAACTTTTGATATTTTCAGTATTTTTAGAAATTATTTTCTAATTTTTCTTAGGAATTTCTAGTTTTCCTTGATTTTCCTTGTTTTTTATTTGTTTTGATATTTCTTTTCTTTTTGTTTGACTTTTCTTTCTTGATTTCTGTATTTCCCCAATCTTCAGCTTCCATTTTGGATGATAATTGTCCGTGCGTATATGAACCATATTATGAAGGGGTGTGTGCCCTCTTTGCTTCTTATGTGGGTTACCTGCCCTAGGGATCTATGGCCTTTTATATGAACCTCTCAAATGTGGTTTGTAATCCTGGGGTGTTGAGGTCACTAGAGCCAAGTTCCAGTCTGCAATGCTTGCCACAACAACAGAAAAAGCTACCAGTTGTAGGGCATTACAAATAGGACGCACTCTAGCTGGGATTTTCGTGATAGTCAAACAGGACGTAAGCCCCAAAGTGACACCACTAGATCCCTCTAGTCCTAGGTTGCACTCAGACCCGGGTATAGGGCCCCACTCATGATAAATGCGTATGCAATGTATGAGGGCATACAATTTTGGGATACCTGTAATTGGGGAAATTATACAGATATATATAGCAATTAATGTTCGTCTACCCTAGGGTGGTACAATGAATAGACAAACAAGCAGATAACAGATGGATAAACAAATGAACGAATCGTGCAATAAATAATAAAAGGGATCACGCAAATAAACAAGAAAGGGATCAATAAGATACACACTCAAATGAATGGGCTTGACTCTCTAAAGTCCCCAGTGGAGTCGCCATCTGTCGCAACCGTAATTCCGACGAGACGACGAACTCGCTAAAATTTTTAAAATGAATTAGTTATATGATATGGAGTCGCCACCAAATTTTTATTTAAGGGAAAAAGATTTGGAAAAACCCTGGATGAGATTTAGGTTCGGGAGTCGGTTACGAGTGGGGAAGGTGTTAGGCACCCCACTTGCCTGTTCCAAGGAACAGTACCCTTAAACTGAGTGTGTGATTATTTAAAAATAGTTTGATCCCTTTTATTAGAGTGAAAATAAATACTTGATGGAGGTTAGCCTGACAGGACTTGATCCTGCTCCTACGTATTCCCTGGTGCAATGGGAAACTCAAGGCTTACGTAGTTCTGGTTTGTTTTGAAGGCTTGACCTTCGAAAGTGTTTAAAAGGAATGTTTGAAAAGCTTGAAGGCTTGACCTTCGGGGCTACTTGGAAAGTAATATTTGAAAATGATTTGATTTTTTAAGAATATTTTAGAAAAGCAATCCTCATCCACATATGCACAGGGCCCAAGACAACTACGGCTGCACTTGGACCCATACGAATCTCTAAACAACGAACAGCAGAAAAAGCTACCAGTTCGTGCTTAGAGCTCGTCGCGTGAGATTAAGAATCACAAAACACTATTTTTATTTTTGAGGAACGATGAATTTTTTATTAATTTTCTGGAATTTTTGAAATTTTATTAATTTTCTGGAATTTTTGAATTTTTTATTAATTTTCTTAATTTCTGGAATTTTTTGTTAATTTTTGGAAGGGTGAATTTGTAATTTCTGGCCTATGGGCCTACTGGGGATTTTGGAATCTGACAGGGGCGGTATTGTAATTTCCAGGGTAAGGGCATGTTGGGGATTCTGGAATTTCCCAGGGGCATTGTGGTAAATCATCATAGCAGGGGGATGCTGGGAATTGTGGAATTTCCCAGGGGCAGAGTAGTAATTTCCAGGGTAGCTGTAATTTGTAACAAGAAATTCAAAATGCCTCGGGTGGGATTCGAAACAGGGACCTCAGGTTTGCAGGCGGCTCTCTTAACCATAAGAGCGACTAGACTTTGGTAATTTACATTTCTTTAGTTCAATTATATACATACAAAGGAGGTGGGGACCATTCTGCATGTTTAGACTCTCAGAATCTGTTACTGCTGATACCTATGCTTATGACAAACCAGCATTTTGATGTTTTGCTGTGAATTAACTCCATCTCACTGTTCCAATGAGAGGCAGCAACTACTGGATAGGTGAGAAGCGTTCTTTCGATCATGGACAATGCTTAAGATGAACAGGGTAAAGGTGAGAGTATGGATTGATCTGGTCCGCAACTCCTTTGCTGGAATTCACATTTAGAAAAGATGAGGGCAATTGCCTGCATAGTCTTCTTTCTTCAACAAGTATCACACTCCTATTGGAAGATAAGATGTGGTGAGCATTAGTACTAGCAGTGGCCCTAACTTAATGGCTGTGATGACCAGCTGATCCCGGCTAGCAGATTGAGATACATTCCCAAATAGAACCCAAACAGTAAGAGCAATATCTTGCAAGTAACCTCGAATTTCTCTTCCTTATATGGATTAAAATTTTCACAACCGCAGCCAAGGGAGAAGCAAGTATTTTAGACTTTAATAAGTGCAGCATCGTAGGAACTTTTTTCTAAAGTTGCATAGTCTGCTCTGCTAGATAGAAATTTATTCTACAAAGTACCTTTCCAATAGCTAGGTGTATAAACTTGAGTGGTAGGATGTTTTCCTGATAGAAATCTGCAGTGAGCTCAGAATTCATCCACATCAAGTTAACTTTTTAGATGCAGTCGTTCCTCCTTTTGTAGAACCTTTTGGTTGACGACCTTGCAACATATATGAATTATAACTTGAAGTTGCTAGTGACATCAGTAACCTATACAAGGTCAACACTCTGTTAAGACAAGATAGTCAAGGCCAGGATGAGAGATCCTCTTATCAGTGAACCCGTTTAGTCCAGCGAGCTTAGGTTCCAATTTCCATTCATCAGAATTCTGCACAGACAATACCAAATTCAAAGCTCCCTCCCCTAGCTCAGTAGTCATCACAAACATACGCTGCAGAATTTCTCCTTCCTTTTATGCTAGCTGCCATCAATAGGCTACAATGCGGAATATCATATCTTTCACAGAGATTCCCTCAAGCAATAACATAGCAAAATCGGCCACATCCGCGCATCATCACTTCGTACCAATGCCTCTAGAGTTAGAATCTATTTGCTCACTCCTATAACCCTCAAGTGCGTGCATAACCAACAAATTGCAGGTGGTTCAAATCACATGGAATTGTTTAGGACTTCCTAAACTTACTTGACTCGAGAGAGGTTTCAATTTACTCATATACGAGCAAAGAGGTATGATCCTGGCCTGTTGATGCAGGAATCATTTCTGTGTTGTGTTTGATTATTAATCCTCTACTAATTCTTAGGAAAATCAGTTTCTTTCTAGATTTTTATGCAGAGAAACCAACGCTCTTTAGGACCTTTCAACCACCGAATATCACATGTTTGAATCAGATTTTAGCCAAACTGAGCCTAATCTACCTTAATCATATTATTTCATTAATAATGCACAAACTGAATACAATACACAGAGCAAAGGATTTCAAGACTCACTCTAATTCTTGCGATATATATATTCAGATAAAGGCTATGCACAAGCTAAATGAACCTGGTAATGGTTGAAAATCTCCAGGTGCGATGAGTTCCGGGAGGTTTATCTCTTCCTTTTCTTCAGCAGTGAAGATAATCTCCAGAGGAATTCTTGGAGCACTGAATCAAGCCACCCCCTGATGGTGAAGAGAGTTTTTCTTTTTTCAACTATTGACGTTGCTTGCTATTGATTTCCTTCAAGAATGGCAATGCCAGGCGTCCTTCTTTTTCCCACTAAGCTGCCCACGATCTTGATATGCAGAGGAGAAAATCAGATTCCCCAGAATGCTTCTTAGAGGAGAACCAAGCCTAAACAGAAAGCCCACCGAATCCCCAGCAGAATGCTTGGCCTTCAAGAAAATCCAAAAGGACCCCCCTTATGCTATGAGGATTTCCTCTTTATATCTTGTTATTTTTCTTTCTTTCTTGTTGTTTTTGGTTTTTTCTGTTTTTCTTTTAACTAATTCTGTTCTTCTTCTTTTTTTTTTCGGTTATTTAGTTAATTTTGTTTCCTAAATTTCTTGATCTCTTTATTATTTATTTTTTTTTATTATTTTCCTTATTTTTATTTTTTGTATATTAATTTTTCTGATTTTTAATTTTATCTTAATTTTCTTATCCAGTTTTTTATTCTTTTATTATTATTTTTAATTCAGAATTTTCAGAATTTTGTTTTAATGGTTTGTTTTTTTCCTTTTTCCTCTTTTTTTTTTAATTTCATTTCTTTTTTAGATTTTAATTTTTTTTGATTTTGTTTATTTCCTATTTATCTATTTTCTGTTTGTCTGTTTTCTGTTTTCTGTTTTCTGTTTTCTGTTTTCTGTTTTCTGTTTTCTGTTTTCTGTTTTCTGTTTTCTGCTTTCTGTTTTTGGTTTGGTTTATTTATTATTTAAATTAGTGAGTTTTTTTTGTGATTAATTTTGGAATCGGGGCCTCGGACATAAATGGGTGTTTACATCTAGGACTTGTGCTTATTCAGAAGGAGATAGGTTCTTTTATGATAATCAGAAGGTATATAACTTCAATGGTGAAGCTATAGGGTTTCAAATAAATCCTTCTATGGGAAAGCAATAGATCTTCCAAGTTTATGACGGTGATGACCATCCAGAATGAGTTCATATCCAAGATCAAAAGGTGAAGTATTATAACACCATAATTATGAATACTGATTTTACACTTAAGTCGTTCATTCGAATCCATTATTAGTTTGTTATCTCATGATGCAGAATTCTTTTTAGAGAATACTTGTATGAAAATACGGTAAATTTTTCTAAAGACTGTTTGTATAAATTGCAAGCCTCATCGATAAAACATACATAGAGGTAAAATAAATCACTAGACGAACTCTGCATGCGTTCAAAACGTTAAGAGCATAACTTGCTTATCTTATTATTTTTTATTCTAATTCGCATGTAAACAGTTACACATAACTTGAACACGTCATACATATCATAACATGATTATACATACTATTCATACATCACATAAGTCTTAGGCCTACGAGCTTTATCATACAATTATTGCAAATCTTAATTTACAACATTGATACTATAAACTATTATACATTTACCAAATTTACAGTGCATACTATGTAATACTACTACTTAGGATGCTTGCATCCATCTATATACAACATGTACATTATCGGTATATCTTCAAACTCTTTTGATTTCTTGGTGTAACTAGGAGACCCACGAACCTCTACTGGCCTACTGATGGAAACTGTCCATCCACATGTCCAAGTCTAATGACGTGAACGTTCTATCTGGTATTTATTGATAGGCTTGAAAAGGGTGTGGCATCAGTTGTGAAGAGATTTCCTGTGAAGACCAAATATGAGACATATTGTGGTAGTGAGTCGGGGGTCTATGGATTAGTTTCCCTTTCGGAGGAAGAGGAATCTACAGCAGGAGTCGCCCACTGCCTTTGATTACCATGTGGGGTTGGAAACACTCTGTTAGGGTGAGATGCCTCTAGGGGAATAGTAAATTCGGCTGTCGAGAAGTTTGAGCTTAGAACTTTAGAAATAAACAGATGCCCAAGAGAGAAGTGATGTGAGCGTTGGCCTGTGCCGTTATCAGTAAATTGTGCAGGTTCGCAATTCGGCCGCCATTGCTAATATTGACAAATACTACTGTCGTCACAAAAGACATTGGCATCATCTGGGAAGAAAGTGGAAGAAGTAAGGGTCAGAAACTAAGTTTCTCAGTAGGCTTTCTACTCTATTTTAGTGTCATCACTTTTATCCTAGCCATTTCAGTTTATTTAACAAATCATTTCATGCATATAAGATTACTTTTAATTCTTTGAAAACATTCCATTGAAGTGGGTTAATTTTATTCAAAAATATACAACTTAGAGTTTAAACATATATTCCTCTTAACATTTATAAACTTTGGGATTACATTAAAGATATCATTTGACATACATATATTCTATGTCTTAAACTTTATGATTTGTTACTTCTCTTTTTCTTTATCATTTCTCTAGTCCACTCTTTGGGACACTTATGAATCTGATTCCACCATCTTTGGGGAAAAATAATTAGACATAGACATGCATTAAATTTGTCAAACAATATTTTCTCACTGGCTCTACTCCCACCTCCTACTACTGTCGCAACCGTAATTCCGACGAGACGACGAACTCGCTAAAATTTAAAAAATATGAATTGTTTTGAATTAATGTGGAGTCGCCACCAAATTTTTATTTAAGGGAAAAGATTTGGAAAAACCCTGACTCAAGGAAGAGATTTAGGTTCGGGAGTCGGTTACGAGTGGGGAAGGTGTTAGACACCCCACTCGCCTGTTCCGAAGAACAGTACCCTTAAACTGAATGTGTGATTATTTGAAAATTTTTTGATCCCTTTAATTAGAGTGAAAATATATAGTTGGTGGAGGTTAGCCTGACAGGACTTGATCCTGCTCCTACGTATTCCCCGGTGCAATGGGAAACTCAAGGCTTACGTAGTTCTGGTTGTGAAGGCTTGACCTTCGAAGAGTGTTTTAAAAGAATATTTGAAAATGTTACTGTTTAAAAAAGATTTTATTTTTGGGAGGGATCTTTGGTCCACTCATGCACAAGGCCCGAGGCGGCTAAGGCAGCACAGGGGCCCATACGAACTACTAAATGTTGAACAGCAGGTAAACCACCAGTTCCCCATTTAGAGCTCATTGCGTGAGACCTAGAATCCCAAAATATTTATGAAAAGATGTTTTTTCTTTTAATTTTTTTTAGTATTAGAAGAGGACCTCAAATCCACTCATGCACAAGGCCCGAGGCGGCTAAGGCAGCACAGGGACCTATACGAACCACTAAACGTTGAACAGCAGGTAGACCGCCAGTTTCCCGTGTAGAGTCCATTGCGTGAGACTTGAAGATCCCAACATATTTGGAAAAAGATTTTCAAATCTCAAAAAAGAAATAATTTGTAACAAAAGAAAGCTCAAATTTCAATGTTTGGCTTTTAGGGCAATTGGGATTTTATTTAACAATTAAGGGATTGTAATGAAATTTTTATGAATTTTAGATTTTTTATCTATATGTAATTTTCTGAAAATTTTATTAATTTCTCTGGAATTTTAATTTTTGTGTAATTATCTATTTTTTATTATTTTTCTGAAATTTTATAAATTCTGGAACTTTTTAGAATTTTTATTATTTTTATTAAATCTGTAATTTCTGAAATTTTTTATTAATTTTCTGAATTTTTATTAAGTTTTTGAATTTTTTATTAATTTTCTGAATTTTTATTAATTTATGGAATTTTTATTAATTTTCGGAATTTTTATTAATTTTCTGAATTTTTCTTATTTTTCGGAATTTTTATTAATTTTTGGAATTTTTATTAATTTTTGGAATTTTTATTAATTTTCTGAATTTTTATTAATTTTCTGAATTTTATTAATTTTCTGAATTTTTTTATTAATTTTTGAATTTCTGGAGTTTTTTATGAACTTTTTATTTTTTATATTTTTCTATGAATTTTTAAGAAATTTTCTGAAATTTTTTATTAATTTTTGTAATTTTTTGAATTTCTGGAATTTTAGAGGGGCATAATGGTAATTTAGATTTTATGGAAAATTTGGAGGTATTATGGTAATTTTGTGGTTTAGGGACAGAACGGGTATTAGTGGAATTTTTGGAGGGCAAAATGATATTTTTGTGGCTTTTAAGGGCATTGTGGTAATCTCTGGTTGTGCCTGATTATTTCAAAACAAAGAAATGTTTTTAGGGAGGTTCGAACCTTATGCCCCCTGGGATATGTACTGAAAGCAATACCATTAGGCCGTTCATATGGTTAGCTATTATCCTCCCACTCTAAACTTATATCACGACTTAAGGCTCGCTCATCGTTTATGGAAGAAAAAAACGCCAGTTAGGTTCGAACCCATCCCTTGTACATGGCCTTGGAGCAACTCAGCCATTTGAGCTAAGCTTCGGGTTATGCTATTATCTATAACTAGAAATATATATTATATGAGTGAAGGTTCGATCTCATTAATGAGCAACAAAAATGGAACTAATGAATCTATTCTGCTACATCCAGAGGCCCTTGCATGCATGTTACTGGGTATCATGGGAGACCCACATACATAAGGCAGCTTCTCCCTTCGTGGTTGAGTTTAAAACCATTGTTTATTGCCACGTCCATTGCTAAAACACAAAGGAAAAGGTGTGAGCCTTGCTGTTCGTGGAGACCATTGTTACTCCCTTGTTCCGTCGCCTGGTTGCATGCTAAGAAAACTGAACGTATGACGTTCAAATCTTTGTTGCCATGATAACATAGTTGAGTTCCTGGAGGTGCACCAACATGGTTGTGGGTGCAGGTTATAGTGTCAAACGCACGCTGATCTTCATGGTTTCTTGGTGGCCTTTTGTACGAAGGGCTCGGTGTGAACCCAGAGCTGCACGTTGATTTAATCTCCTTCATACCATTTAGTTCCCACCAAGAGGTGAGCCATCATACGTCCATATGTAGGCTACTGTGAGCCTTCTAGTTAGGACGAAGCCGAAACCAACCCAAACTACGTGGGGACGTTGTCTTCCATCGTTCAAGTTCCCCATCAAACCAAAGGGCGTACAGGGCTCATGACTTGCACATCGTATGATTCAAGTCTACAACCATCCAATGCCCATTGATTTTACAGGGATATGGTTAATCTTTCTCTGCTACGATAGCCTTTTGGTATAGATATATTTTTTGATCCTCACCCTATATTATCTCATGGCTAAACCAAAGGGATAGGTATCTTAAGTCCTAGTAAAGGGGAGCATGCAAGGCTCCAATCGGTTATTGAGGGGTGGAGCTTATAATCGTACCTCACATGGTGATTCCCCATTAAGGCCGGGGAAAGGAATGAACCCACTAGCTCGAGCACTCATGACCCTGTATTATTGGCTTTCAAATGTCTTGAGGAGCTAGATCTCTTCATGAGAATTCTATCATGCAGTTTCTCTCTTCTTTTTTTTTTAAACAACTAACATAAGATTCTTGAGTAAAAATGTGACTAACCTGAGGTATGATCAATGACGGACTCGAGCCTTTGTGTCTATCTTGTGATCGAATATGGCTTCTCCTTCTCCTCGCTAGTGACCAACAGCGCTTGAAGAATATGGTGGGATGAAATGGGGATGATGAGCACTCAGCCCCTGCCAATTAGTTCAGATCGATCCCTTTTTACCCAAGGTTTTTTTTTAACAACCCAGCCAACACCGATACCCCTAGGCTGCGTTGGTTTTCAGTTTAGGACCGTTCTTGGAGGAGTCTTTGTCTCCTCACCTTGCCGCCAGTTCATCAAAGAGACTTCAAGAAAAGGATTTTCTCTCATTGCTTCTATTTTCAAGAAAATCTCTCCCCCTCTCCTCCAGCCTCTATCTTCTTGCCATGGCCTCCCGAGCCTTTTTCTCCTCCCCCCAAAAAAGATGAGACCCCCCTTTTTTATATTCTGTTTTCCTTTTTTTAAAAAACTGTTTTTTTAGTTTTTCTTTCCCGCCTTTTAAATTTTTATTAACTTTTTTATTTTATGTTAGTAAATTCTGATTTTATCCTCTTTTTTTTATATATCTTTTAGGATTTTATATATTTTCTTTTTTCAGATTTAAAATTATTATTATTATTATTATGTATTTTTATTTTTTGATTATTTCCAGAATTTCTTTTATTTCTCTTTTTTATTATTTTTTATTATCATTTTTATTATTATTTTTTTATTATTTTTTTTTGTTGTTAAGTCTAAATTTACAAATTGATTCTATTTTTCAGAAGAAATTTTATTGTCTGTTTTCGTTTGTCTGTTTTCTGTTTTATGTTTGTCTGTTTTCTATTTTCTGTTTTCTGTTTTCTGTTTTTTTTTATTCAGATTTAGATTTTGTATTGGTTTTGAATTCAAATCTTTTTTTTTTAATTATAATTCTAATTCATTTTGAATTTCTTTTATACATTAATCACCTTAAAATGGGTCTCGGACATAATTGGGTGTTTACAGTTTGCCCCTCTTTACTCATTTTCTTATCGGATAATACAAGAAATATTTTCTGTATTATCATGGTAAGAAATGGGTAAAGACGTAAACAGATTATGTCCGAGGTGAGCACCGTGCTAACCTTCTAATCACCATGTCTCTAGTGTTACAGGGCCCATGTGCGAATCATACACGGTTTGACTTTGTGTGTCGTGATGTTGAACTTATAAGAAGCTAGAGTATGAAGGCCTGACAACATTGGCCTAAAAGAAGTAAATCTAACTACAAGGCGGCCTGACAACATAGGCCTGAAAGCAGTAAATCTAAACTATATGGCGGCCTGACAACATAGGCCTGAAAGCGGTAAATCTAAACTATGGTGGCCTGACAACATAGGCCTGAAAGCAGTAAATCCAAACTATGGTGGCCTGACAGCATAGGCCTGAAAGCAGTAAATCTAAACTAGGGTGGCCTGACAACATAGGCCTGAAAGCAGTAAATCTAAACTACGGCGGCCTGACAACATAGGCTTGAAAGCAGTAAATCTAAACTATGGCGGCCTGACAACATAGGCCTGAAAGCAGTAAATCTAAACTATGGCGGCCTGACAACATAGGCCTGAAAGCAGTAAATCTAAACTATGCCAGCCTGACAACATAGGCCTGAAAGCAGTAAATCTAAACTATGACGGCCTGACAACATAGGCCTGAAAGCAGTAAATCTAAGCTATGGCGGCCTAACAAGATAGGCCTGAAAGCAGTAAATCTAAACTATGGCGGCCTGACAGCATAGGCCTGAAAGCAGTAAATCTAAGCTATGGCGGCCTGACAACATAGCCCTAAAAGTAGTAAATCTAAACTAGGGTGGCCTGACAACATAGGCCTGAAAGCAGTAAATCTAAACTATGGCGGCCTGACAACATAGGCCTGAAAGCAGTAAATCTAAACTAGGGTGGCCTGACAACATAGGCCTGAAAGCAGTAAATCTAAACTATGGCGGCCTGACAACATAGGCCTGAAAGCAGTAAATCTAAACTAGGGTGGCCTGACAACATAGGCCTGAAAGCAGTAAATCTAAGCTATGACGGCCTGACAATATAGGCCTGAAAGCAGTAAATCTAAACTATGGCGGCCGGACAACATAGGCCTGAAAGTAGTAAATCTAAACTAAGACGGCCTGACAACATAGGCCTAATAGCAATAAATCTAAACTACAAGGCGGCCTGAAAACATAGGCCTAAAAGCAGTAAATCTAAACTATGGCGGCCTGACAACATAGGCCTGAAAGCAGTAAATTTAAACTATGGCGGCCTGATAACATAGGTCTGAAAGCAGTAAATCTAAACTATGGTGGTCTAACAACATAGGCCTGAAAGCAGTAAATCTAAACTAGGGTGGCCTGACAACATAGGTCTGAAAGCAGTAAATCTAAACTAGGGTGGCCTGACAACATAGGCCTGAAAGCAGTAAATCTAAACTACGGCGGCCTGACAACATAGGCCTGAAAGCAGTAAATCTAAACTATGGCGGCCTGACAACATAGGCCTGAAAGCAGTAAATCTAAGATGCAATGCTTTAGCCTGACAACATAGGCCAGTGAGCAGAAATGAAGGATGCATTGCTTTAGCCTGACAACATAGGCCAGGGAGCAAGAATGTAAAGATGCAATGCTTTAGCTTGACAACATAGGCCAGTGAGCAAGAATGCAAGGATGCAATGCTTTAGCCTGACAACATAGGCCAGTGAGCAAGAATGCAAGGATGTAATGCTATGACCTGACAATATAGGCCAATGAGCAAGTATGTAAAGATGCAATGCTATGGCCTGACAACATAGGCCAATGAGCAAGAATGCAAGGATGTAATGCTATGGCCTGACAACATAGGCCAGTGAGCAAGAATGCAAAGATGTAATGCTATGGCCTGACAACATAGGCCAATGACCAAGAATGTAAAGATGTAATGTTATGGCCTGACAACATAGGCTAGTGAGCAAGAATGCAAAGATGTAATGCTATGGCCTGACAACACAGGCCGGTGAGAAAGGATGTAAAGATGCAATGCTATGGCCTGACAACATAGGCCAGTGAGCAAGAATGTAAAGATATAATGCTATGGCCTGACAACATAGGCCAGTGAGCGGGAATGTATGGATACAATGGCCTGATAACATAGGCCACGAATGAATGATGCATTCTACCTTGCGCTTGAAGGTTTTTGGGCACTTGATGATTATTTTTGAGGCGGCTTGGGCAACCATTTTGCCCCAGTTTGGAAATTTCTTTATAACTGAGAGATGTCTTGCCTTGAAAGATTTTTGGGCCAACGTTTTTCCCTAGTTGGGAAGGTCTTTGGTAGTCGAGGAATGCCTAAACTTGAGGGGATTTTGAGCAAGCGTCTGCCCAACGTTTTGGAATTCTAGAATTGAGGATTGCCTCAACCTGAGTTTCCTTGGGCACCTGTTTGCCTTATCTTGAATTTGGAATTGAGGATTGCCTCAACCTGAGTTTTCTGGGCGCATGTTCGCCCTAGTTTGTTCCATGATCTTAAATTGTGTTTGAGGGTAACCTCAAATTAAATCTTTTGTGGGCAAGCTTTTGCCCCAGCGTGAGCTTGACTCAGAATTTGAGGATAACCCCCAATTGAATTCGTGTGGGCAAGCATTTGCCCCAGTTTGAACTTGTTTTAGAATCCGAGGATGGCCTCAAATTGAATTTTCTGGGCGCATGTTCGCCTTATCTTGAATTTGGAATTTTGGAATTGAGGATTGCCTCAACTTGAATTTTCTGGGCGCATGTTCGCCCTAGTTTGTTCCATGATCTTAAATTGTGTTTGAGAGTGACCTCAAATTGAATTGTGTGGGCAAGCATTTGCCCCAGTTTGGGCTTGACCTAGAGTTTGAGGATGCCCTCAAATTGAATTGTGTGGGCAAGTATTTGCCCCAGTTTGATTTTCTAACGTTGAGGAATTGAGGATAGCCTCAACTTGAATTTTCTAGGCAAGTGTTTTCCCCAATCTTGTTCTTGGTTCATAATTTGAGGATGGCCTCAAATTAAAATTTTTGTGGGCAGGCGTTTGCCCCAGTTTGGACTTGATCCATAATCTCAAACTGTATTTTTGTGTGGGCAAGCATTTTCCCCAGTTTGAACTTGATTTGGTTTCAAATTATGATTGATTCGGAAAATTTAGTTTTGAAAAATGGGCTATGCAATGCTTGAATAAGGATGCTTTTGTGCTGTTTGAGTAAATGACGAGAATGCAATAATGATGTGGGGTTCTTATTTCGATGCTTGAAATATGTAAAATGATGCAGGATTTTTATTTTGATGCTTGAAATCCTTATTTGATGAAACAGATGCTATTGAATGCAAACCATGAAATGGTGTAAAATTTTTGTTTCTCTTGATTTTTGATTTTTCTGACACATCCTTCCTCGACAACTCCATAGTGGGTGTGAAAAGAATCAAGAATTAGGACGAGTTGGATTGACTTGATTTCGGAGTTTTCTTGGTCAATTCTGTAAATTTGCTTTTGTCAGGATCTTTGAGATCCCACAATGGTCAGTAGTATTGAATAAGGCACACTCCTTCTTTGGTGGCATCATGGCTGGTAGGAAGACGAATCTTTGGGAAACAGTCATGTCGTGCCGCGGTGGTCGAGGATTCGTCCGACTTGTCATGACTTTTCAAAATTAATCTTTTTTATTTTTACATTTTTCACATCTCTTTAGGCATGTGCGCTATCAAGGTATGCGAAGTGATTCTGGATGGTTAATGAAAAATATAGAGAAAGTTTGCAAAGGATGTTTGAGGTAGTACTTGAAAGGAAAAATGACAAAAGGTGTAGGTTTGATCGCCCAAATGGCACCTTTGGATGAAGAATGTCAGTGCTGCTTTTCATAATCTTGATTGTCAAATTGACCAAACTTGAGAAATGGCAGAATTTTGCCCCAGTTTTAGGAACATATGAGGTGCAGAAATGTCATGTTGTCTTGGGATTCCTGGATTGACCTTAATTTTTGTCTGGGTTGTTCTTTTGAGTTTTCAACCCAGCAGGTCTTTTGTATTGCCCTAACTTTTGCCTAGGTTGCCCTTACGGGTTTTCGACCTAGCGGGCTTTTGTTTGATTATGCCTTAACTTTTGCCTACGTCTCTTTTGAAGATTGTCAATCTAGGGGGCTTTTTGCTTGATTGCGCCCTAACTTTTGCCTAGGTCGCCCTTACGGGTTTTCGACCTAGCGGGCCTTTTGCTTGGTTGTGCCCTAACTTTTACCTAGGTTGTTCTTGAGGATTGTTGACCTAGCGGGCTCTATTTGCTTGTGCCCTAACTTTAACCTAGGTCATCCTTGAGAGTTTGTCGACCTAGCAGGCTTCTGTTTAATTATGCCCTAACTTTTTCCTAGGCCGTCCTTTGAGGGTTGTTGACCTAGCGGGCTCTATTTGCTTGTGCCCTAACTTTTTCCTAGGTCATCCTTGAGAGTTTGTCGACTTAGCGGGCTTCTGTTTAATTATGCCCTAACTTTTGCCTAGGCCGTCCTTTGAGGGTTTTCGTCCTAGCAGGCTCTTCTGCTTGATTGTGCCCTGACTTTTGCCTAGATCGTTAGGATTGTCGACCTAGCGAGCTTTTGTTTGATCCCAATTTTGTTGTTGAAAACCGGCAAGACCTTTTCTGATCATGACTTTGTCGATTCATTATTTTTGAATTTTAACCCTATTTTTGCCTGGATTATTTTTGGCTTTTAATCCAGCAGGTTTCTCTTCTTCTTGAATTTTATGTAGTCAGACATCGACCTTGCCGGGGTTATTTTGGTTTCTAATTCAGCGGATCCTTTCTTGCATCCCTAATTTTTCCTGGATTTGAACTTGGTTCTAGCGGGATATTTTATTTGATAAGCCACTTTGAATGATGATCTAGAACCCCTCATTGTTTTTTTCTGCTTCCTCATTGGGTTTTTTTGATTAATTCGACGTTCAAGATTACTTATTATAGCACTGGCATCCTCACCAATTGGTATTTATTGTTTTGGTATAGGAATAAGAAGTGGGATGAATGATGAAAAGGATGATAAATTTTAGAAGTAAAGTCAAAATGTAAAGCACGTGCTAAAGTAATATGAAAAATGTAACTTTTGCATTATTTATTGAGATTTATTTACAAAAGATTAAATTTGAAAAGTACGACAATTTATGGATGAATATCCTCAATCTCAAGAAGAGACTTATTGTGTTGTTCCCATCTCGGTTAGCTGGTCGATGGGCTCTCGTGATTTGGCAACAGATTGCTTTCTGTGTTAAGAGCGAGACTCCCAAAATCCAGCCATTTTGCATCAATCAGGCTTTGTACCTTTCGCTTCAACGCTAGGAAATCCTCAGTAGAGTGGCCGATGAACCCTGCATGGTAATCGCATCTATCATTTGCATCATACCATTTAGGATATGGTGGCTCTTAAGGCTTTAGAGGATAAGGTGCAACCAGAGAGTTTTGAATCAGCCGAGGTAGCAGCTAGGTGTAGGAGATTGGAATAGGGTCAAATTGGACGGGCTTCTTCTCCTTTTTCTGGCTTTGGTTGGTATTTTGGCTCATGGCTTGTGTTTGGGCCGTATATGGTGTTGGTGGTCGGACTTGTGTCGGATAGTTGTAAGTAGGAGGGTATGGTGTTTGGTATGTAGCTGCAATGTAAGGGTATGGTGTGTAAGGTGTGTATGGTGTATATGGTGGTGGTCGGAAGCCAGCTGGACCATACTGTGCCATTTGAGGAATGTATTGGCCTTGATTAGAAGCCATACTGCAAGTCTCTCCTATCTTTTTCTTCCCAGGCCCATTGGAAGCATTGACTGTCCCCATAGGCTTTTGTGCGATCTTTCCACGGCGCATGCCACCTTCGATCCTTTCTCCAATGATGACGACATTTGAGAAGCTAGAAGTTATACTGCCGACCATCTTGGAGTGTGTCCATGAACATGCTGACCAATTCCCTTTCGGATAAGGGAGGTTGTACTTGAGCGGCCAACTCTCGCCAGCGTTGGGCATACTGCTTGAAGGACTCTTCTCCCTTTTTGGTCATATTCTAGAGTTGAGTCCGATCAGGGGCCATCTCTGTATTGTACTGATACTGTTTCGTGAAAGCCTCAGCAAGGTCCCTCCATGAACGGATGCGTGTCCGCTTTAGTTGAGTGTACCAGTTTGTAGCTGCCCCTGTTAAGTTGTCTTTAAAAAAATGGATAAGCAGCTTCTCATCGTAGGTACATGCAGACATCTTCCTACAATACATAGTCAGATGTTTCTTTGGACAGCTGGTTCCTTGGTATTTCTCAAATTCAGGAACCTTGAATTTGGGAGGGATGACCACGTCTGGTACTAAGCATAGATCAGATGCATCTTTGGTTTCATAAGCGTTTCCCTCAATTGCCCGGATCCTATCCTCTAGACCCTTCCATTTTTCTATATCTTCACTTGAAGGATGGTTTGGGTTTTCCTCTGGCATGTGGTGATGGTGAGAAGACGGTATATATACAGGGCGAGGCCCTTGGGTGGACATAGGGTGCGTTCCCCCAATGGCTGCTTGGTAGGCTTGTGAGGTGGTGTTTGGAATGGCATAGGGGATGCCTGTGGTGTTAGAGGGTAGGTTGTGTGTTTGGGTTAGTGTGTGTGTATGCCCATGAGGATACCCGTAATGAACTCCTTCGATTGGCCGTGGCATAGTTAATGGTGGAGTGAAGCCAGGAGGATATGTTGGGTCAGTTAATTCTCTCGGTGGGGATTCACTTGCCTCCTTTTGTTTCGATGATTGGATGGCCTCCATCAACTTGGCCATCTGCTCCCTTAGAGTCTTGACCTCACTTCTCAACTCCTCATTCTGCCTCTCTAGCTCATCCATGACTTTTGATTGTGCACGAGTCCTATAAGGATGTCGAGGAAGTTGTCTTTCTCTAATTTTTCTGTTTACGTTAAAATTAATTTTTGAGAAATGGTTTGAATGCAGAAATCATGAATGATAAAGATTTTTGTGCACAATGAGTGTGAATGTGTAGAATGATTTTTGAAGTCTTTTTTTCTTTTGATAGATCTATGAATGAATGAATGAATCAATGCTATGTGCAAATAACCTTAAGATTTTTGAAGTTTGACTATTTGAAAATAAATTAGAGTTGTTTTATTTAATCATCCTTGATTTTTAACAACTTTATGTTTTTAGGAGTTTTGGCATTTTTTATTTTGCTAAAAAACCTTTAGTTTTGTTTAAAGATCTTTTTATTTTTACTGAAATCTTTCTAGAAAGCGTTCTTTAGGTTTTCAAAATTTCGTTTTCTCTCCTATTGAATCCTTTTATATTTTCAGTATTTTCAAAAGATTATTTTCCTAATTTTCCTATTTCTCAAATATTCTTTTTTAAATTTGCTTTGGAGTCTTTTCAATATTTTCAAAATATTTTTTTTTTCTAATTCTTCCTAGGATATTTTGGTTTCCTTGATTTTTTATCTTGATTTGATTTTTGTATCCCCAATTATAGCCTTCAAATCCCTTGTATCTTGAAAGGGGTGTGTGTGTCCTCTTTGCTTCTTATGCGGGTTACCTGTCCTAAGGATTTATGGCCTTTGATATGAACATCTCGAGGGTGGTTTGTAATCCTGGGGTGTAGAGGTCACTAGAGCCAAGTTCCAGTCCATAATGCTTGCCACAACAGTAGAATTAGCCACTAGTTGTGGGACATTATGAATAGGACGCACTCTAGCTGGGAGTTTCATGATAGCCACACAGGACGTAGGCCCCAGCGTGACACCATTAGATCCCTCTATCCTAAGTAGCACTCAGACTTGGGTGTAGGGCCCCACTCATGATGGAATCCATATGCAAAGTGTGGAGGGCACACAATATTATTGGGATACCTGCAATTGGGGAACTTGCACAGATATATAGGAATTTATTGTTTGTCTATCCTAGGGTGTAGAGAGAGTAAACAAACAATAAAACAAGAATAAATCAACAAATAAATAACATGCAATAATTAAATCATGCACATAAACAGTGAAGGGATCAATTATAATGCACACTCAAATAAAATGGGCTTGACTCTCTAGGTTCCCCAGTGGAGTCGCCATCTGTCGCAACAGTAATTCCGACGAGACGACGAACTCGCTAAAATTTAAAAAATATGAATTGTTTTGAATTAATGTGGAGTCGCCACCAAATTTTTATTTAAGGGAAAAGATTTGGAAAAACCCTGACTCAAGGAAGAGATTTAGGTTCAGGAGTCGGTTACGAGTGGGGAAGGTGTTAGGCACCCCACTCGCCTGTTCCGAAGAACAGTACCCTTAAACTGAATGTGTGATTATTTGAAAATTTTTTGATCCCTTTAATTAGAGTGAAAATATATAGTTGGTGGAGGTTAGCCTGACAGGACTTGATCCTGCTCCTACGTATTCCCCGGTGCAATGGGAAACTCAAGGCTTACGTAGTTCTGGTTGTGAAGGCTTGACCTTCGAAGAGTGTTTTAAAAGAATATTTGAAAATGTTACTGTTTAAAAAAGATTTTATTTTTGGGAGGGATCTTTGGTCCACTCATGCACAAGGCCCGAGGCGGCTAAGGCAGCACATGGGCCCATACGAACTACTAAATGTTGAACAGCAGGTAAACCACCAGTTCCCCATTTAGAGCTCATTGCGTGAGACCTAGAATCCCAAAATATTTAGGAAAAGATGTTTTTTCTTTTAATTTTTTTTAGTATTAGAAGAGGACCTCAAATCCACTCATGCACAAGGCCCGAGGCGGCTAAGGCAGCACAGGGACCTATACGAACCACTAAACGTTGAACAACAGGTAGACCGCCAGTTTCCCGTGTAGAGTCCATTGCGTGAGACTTGAAGATCCCAACATATTTGGAAAAAGATTTTCAAATCTCAAAACAGAAATAATTTGTAACAAAAGAAAGCTCAAATTTCAATGTTTGGCTTTTAGGGCAATTGGGATTTTATTTAACAATTAAGGGATTGTTATGAAATTTTTATGAATTTTAGATTTTTTATCTATATGTAATTTTCTGAAAATTTTATTAATTTCTCTGGAATTTTAATTTTTGTGTAATTATCTGTTTTTTATTATTTTTCTGAAATTTTATAAATTCTGGAACTTTTTAGAATTTTTATTATTTTTATTAAATCTGTAATTTCTGAAATTTTTTATTAATTTTCTGAATTTTTATTAATTTTCTGAATTTTTTATTAATTTTCTGAATTTTTATTAATTTTCGGAATTTTTATTAATTTTCGGAATTTTTATTAATTTTCTGAATTTTTCTTATTTTTCGGAATTTTTATTAATTTTTGGAATTTTTATTAATTTTCGGAATTTTTATTAATTTTCTGAATTTTTATTAATTTTCTAAATTTGACTAATTTTCTGAATTTTTTTATTAATTTTTGAATTTCTGGAGTTTTTTATGAACTTTTTATTTTTTATAATTTTCTATGAATTTTAAGAAATTTTCTGAAATTTTTTATTAATTTTTGTAATTTTTTGAATTTCTGGAATTTTAGAGGGGCATAATGGTAATTTAGCACAGCAGGATATATTAGGAATTAGATGAATTCCTAGGGGTATGATGAGTATTCTGTAGTCTGGGACAGAATAGGTATTTTATGGAAAATTTGGGGGTATTATGGTAATTTTGTGGTTTAGGGACAGAACGGGTATTAGTGGAATTTTTGGAGGGCAGAATGATATTTTTGTGGCTTTTAAGGGCATTGTGGTAATCTCTGGTTGTGCCTGATTATTTCAAATCAAAGAAATGTTTTTAGGGAGGTTCGAACCTTATGCCCCCTGGGTTATGTACTGAAAGCAATACCATTAGGCCGTTCATATGGTTAGCTATTATCCTCCCACTCTAAACTTATATCACGACTTAAGGCTCGCTCATCGTTTACGGAAGAAAAAAACGCCAGTTAGGTTCGAACCCATCCCTTGTACATGGCCTTGGAGCAACTCAGCCATTTGAGCTAAGCTTCGGGTTATGCTATTATCTATAACTAGAAATATATATTATATGAGTGAAGGTTCGATCTCATTAATGAGCAACAAAAATGGAACTAATGAATCTATTCTGCTACATCCAGAGGCCCTTGCATGCATGTTACTGGGTATCATGGGAGACCCACATACATGAGGCAGCTTCTCCCTTCGTGGTTGAGTTTAAAACCATTGTTTATTGCCACGTCCATTGCTAAAACACAAAGGAAAAGGTGTGAGCCTTGCTGTTCGTGGAGACCATTGTTACTCCCTCGTTCCGTCGCCTGGTTGCATGCTAAGAAAACTGAACGTATGACGTTCAAATCTTTGTTTCCATGATAACATAGTTGAGTTCCTGGAGGTGCACCAACATGGTTGTGGGTGCAGGTTATAGTGTCAAACGCACGCTGATCTTCATGGTTTCTTGTTGGCCTTTTGTACGAAGGGCTCGGTGTGAACCCAGAGCTGCACGTTGATTTAATCTCCTTCATACCATTTAGTTCCCACCAAGAGGTGAGCCATCATACGTCCATATGTAGGCTACTGTGAGCCTTCTAGTTAGGACGAAGCCGAAACCAACCCAAACTACGTGGGGACGTTGTCTTCCGTCGTTCAAGTTCCCCATCAAACCAAAGGGCGTACAGGGCTCATGACTTGCACATCGTATGATTCAAGTCTACAACCATCCAATGCCCATTGATTTTACAGGGATATGGTTAATCTTTCTCTGCTACGATAGCCTTTTGGTATAGATATATTTTTTGATCCTCACCCTATATTATCTCATGGCTAAACCAAAGGGATAGGTATCTTAAGTCCTAGTAAAGGGGAGCATGCAATGAAGCAAATTCTACTAGGCTCCAATCGGTTATTGAGGGGTGGAGCTTATAATCGTACCTCACATGGTGATTCCCCATTAAGGCCGGGGAAAGGAATGAACCCACTAGCTCGAGCACTCATGACCCTGTATTATTGGCTTTCAAATGTCTTGAGGAGCTAGATCTCTTCATGAGAATTCTATCATGCAGTTTCTCTCTTCTTTTTTTTTTTAAACAACTAACATAAGGTTCTTGAGTAAAAATGTGACTAACCTGAGGTATGATCAATGACGGACTCGAGCCTTTGTGTCTATCTTGTGATCGAATATGGCTTCTCCTTCTCCTCGCTAGTGACCAACAGCGCTTGAAGAATATGGTGGGATGAAATGGGGATGACGAGCACTCAGCCTCTGCCAATTAGTTCAGATCGATCCCTTTTTACCCAAGGTTTTTTTTTTTAACAACCCAGCCAACACCGATACCCCTAGGCTACGTTGGTTTTCAGTTTAGGACCGTTCTTGGAGGAGTCTTTGTCTCCTCACCTTGCCCCCAGTTCATCAAAGAGACTTCAAGAAAAGGATTTTCTCTCATTGCTTCTGTTTTCAAGAAAATCTCTCCCCCTCTCCTCCAGCCTCTATCTTCTTGCCATGGCCTCCCGAGCCTTTTTCTCCTCCCCCCAAAAAAGATGAGACCCCCTTTTTTTATATTCTGTTTTCCTTTTTTTAAAAAACTGTTTTCTTAGTTTTTCTTTCCCGCCTTTTAAATATTTATTAACTTTTTTATTTTATGTTAGTAAATTCTGATTTTATCCTCTTTTTTTTATATATCTTTTAGGATTTTATATATTTTCTTTTTTCAGATTTAAAATTATTATTATTATTATTATGTATTTTTATTTTTTGATTATTTCCAGAATTTCTTTTATTTCTCTTTTATATTATTTTTTGTTATCATTTTTATTATTATTATTTTATTATTATTTTTTTTGTTGTTATGTCTAAATTTACAAATTGATTCTATTTTTCAGAAGAAATTTTATTGTCTGTTTTCGTTTGTCTGTTTTCTGTTTTATGTTTGTCTGTTTTCTATTTTCTGTTTTCTGTTTTCTGTTTTTTTTATTCAGATTTAGATTTTGTATTGGTTTTGAATTCAAATTTTTTTTTTTAATTATAATTCTAATTCATTTTGAATTTCTTTTATACATTAATCACCTTAAAATGGGTCTCGGACATAATTGGGTGTTTACAACTACTAAGGATATGAGCTTATTTCTAGGTGATCGTATAAGGTGTGAAGGATTGGATGCCTTCACTGTAGAAGGATTTTGGAGCAACCTTTGTCTCTTAGGAGCAATCTTTGTCTCCTCTTGAGTAGGGCTCTAGGTGCCTTCTGGATTCTGGTGCACAAGGCACAAGAGAGTAGACTTAGGTTTTCACATAAGGTTTACTTTAGTGATCCCTTAATCTCTTTAAGTTCATTTTAATGGCTTCTAGATAATCATGTATGCTCAAACATATTTCCAAACAATATGGAATGCACATATAGATCTCAGATTTCATTTGATCATCAAACATAAACAATACTCATACATAACATTTTCCTTTTCTTATTTATGAGCACTCATCATTTCAATCTTACATAAACAATGTGCATTCACAAAAGTAATACAAGTTGACTGGTAAATCACATAGCATTGTACATGTCATAAATACATGTCCAATTTATGTTTCAATTCAACTTTGATGTTGAATTACTCAAGAGACTTATTTCTCTCAACCTTCTAAGTTGCTCTTCATCCTTTCCTTTTCTCAAATTCACATTAGTTTCATGAGATTTTTACATCTTAGAATTTTGCTCTAAGTGGCTGAATGGCACCTTTTAAATTTTTATTCTTTGTGCTCTTTATTTGTTTATGTAAATCCTACTTATACTAAGTTCAAAGGTCAAGTATTTAAAAAATTTTCACTTGTTTAGGACATTTTACTTGAACACGGTCAAATGGTGGTTTATGTCTTTGTCTAACTTCTTTTGAACTTTTAATTCTTCCTTTAACATTATAAGGCTTTTTAAGTTACATAAACCAAGATTTAAACTCTTTTATTCTTAATTAACCTAGAGTGGCCAAATGTGAACTCTAGGTTTCTAAGATCTTCTAGTTAATTTTCCCTTGTCTTATGAGTTGATTTGTGTTATTTAGATACTAACTCATTAATTTCTATCTAACTTAGAAATTTTTAGAACTTCCTTTTTATTTTAGTTCTAATCACCCTTCTTAAGCATACTTAGATTTAGTCTTGAAGTATGATAACTTTTGACTTCCTTTTTATTACTTTGGTGATTAGGTCTAAATAACTATTTAACCTTTGCAATTATTTCTAGTTTAAACCAAAGGATGTTTAGTTAAGGTAATTAAAAATTAAATCTTCTCCTAGGTCAATTTAGTCCAAGGTGGTTGAATGACCCATTTTCTTAAGTATATCTTTTTTACACATTTAATACCTTATACTTACATGTCTAGGATCATTAATTGGACCTAGTTAAGAACTAAACTTATCTTTAGTTAATTAAACTCATGGTGGCCAATGCCACTCCCTAGACTTAGGGTTCCACAATTTCCTTCTTAATCCTATATTCATTTACTTAAAGTTGTCAAATGATCCCTTTACCTATCTTAAGACTTTCTTACACTTTTAATCAATTATATTTGCATGTGAAGGATCCTTAATTAAACCTAGTTAGGAATTAAAACCTCTCCTAAGTTATTTAAACATAAAGTGGCTGAATGCCACCTTTCTAGGTTTAGGGTTTCCATTTCTTAACCTAGTTGATTTAGGTTGACCATTCCTTAACCCTAGTTGACTTTGATTGACCTTTACTTGGGGATGAAATTTTGACTTTAGTTTTGACTAAGTCTAAAGGGTTTTTAGGTGTTTTTACCTATACTAAGTGATATGGTCGAAATTACTTTTACCTTTACCTTGGTCACGACTAATTTTTAGTTACCAATTTTAAGCTTCTTTAAGATTTTTACCAAATACTAGTTGTGGACTTTACCTTATTTTACCTATGTTGAATATTCTGAAATTGGTCACTTTTAAATGTTAATTAAGCCTCAAATTAATCCCCTTACTTGTTGAAAATTGTTAATTCACCCTTAATCAAATTTGAAACCCATTTTTACTAAAATCACTCTAAGGTGGCCGAATGCACACCTAGAGGATTTTGAACCATTTTTGCTCCAATTAACTTCATTAAAATGTTGATTTAGTCCATTTAAAACCTAGTTACAATGTTTAAGTCACTTATAGAAATTTTAGCCAATTTTATTTTTGCTTATGGTGTTGTGGCTGAAAGCCTCCCTTGGCTTGCCAAGGTAATTTCTTCCAAACTTTCACCTCACACAACCTTGGTTCTTTGGTGTTGTGCACTTGTAGCACCTTATGCCCTTGATCCATGCCTATTTCATCCAAATTTCAAAGCTTAGGTTCTGACCAACATGAATCTTGAGTGCCATACAAAGCCTTTGCCATTTTTAAGTTAAAAAATCCAACCTTTACTTAGTAGCTTTTTAGCCTTTGTCCAAAGTGAGATTTTGGGACTTGTTACATAAATTTATTTCACTTTTTAAAAATTATGTTTAGAGGTTCAAATTTGGTCTAGATATTACAAAATTTCACCAGAAAAATGACAACTTTAAAACTTAAGCATAAGAACAAGCAACATAACACTTTTTCCATACAACAAAGTGTAGATTCTCATGATCTACTCCAAGATTCACATATCTCATTTCAAGAATGCTTCAAAAAATTTTCTCAAGAGGACTCAAAACTGATCAAGGCTTCAAAAAGGATTTTTAAACAAATTCCTCCGATTAAATTTCTTCTAAGTGCTTCAAAAACACTTTAAACCAACCCAACTTTGTTTTTCTTTTCAAAAATCACTAAAAATTGTTATGGCTGAATTTGAATAGTACAAATACATTTTTTTGCCCTCATAAGTGAAAATAAAAGGAGATGTACAGATTTTAGCGAAAGGATCCATAGAAGAAACAAAACGAACCATAAAAAGATAAGTTGAAAGCTTAAAAAGACAAGTAGAAAAGTCGTGCTTGGTGGAGACTTTGCTAAGTGGTGGTGGGGCTATGTTGGCTGCCTTGGTCCCCTCTTTTGCTGGTCCACATGGTTTGACAAGTGAAGATGGTTGGGCTTGGTGTTTAAGGTCTTGATTTGACTTAAGTGTTAAAGTTGGAGGTTAGGCTTAAAGTGTGGGATTAGGGTTGTTTGGGTTAAGATGGACTTAAATAGAATTGAGAGAGTTTGGCTAATGTTTGCTATGTGAAAATTGAAGTAAATAGTGTCCCAAGGGTGTTTAGTAGGTTTGGCCACTTAAGGGTAAGTTTGGAATATTTTTACACTTGGGGGTATTTTGATAATTTTGCATGATTTTCCTATTTTTCAAAATAATTCAAAATTCAAGAAATTATCCCTTTAGGTTTAGATTAATGTTAATTAGGATGACTTTACCTCTAACTGTGTTTAACTTAGCCTAAGCATGGTTTGTATTCAATTATTCAAAGTTAATTAGTCTTAACCATAGTTAAAAGAATCTTTTTACTATTCATCCTTTGTCTTTTATGCTTGATTTGGTTGACTTGGATAGGTGATTCACCACCAGGTTTTCCAACTGTTTATTTTTGTGCAAGTAAGTGTGTGGCCCATTCTTGGCTTTCTTATCATATTTTCTTGCCCTCCCAACCTTTAGGGGTATTTTCGTAATTTTTTTGAACGTTGCCAGAAAATTTCCTAAATTTCCTTTGACATTTCTAACACTCTTTGATTCATTCCCATGTTAATCTAAGGTCATTAATATTTTTCTGGAAACTAACTAGCTTTGTGCAAAAAGTAAAGCTCCCAGGGGCATTTTAGTCATTTTATGGTTTTCTAAGGGCATTTTCACCCCTTCTTGGTTTTTCTAAGTTTTTCTCACTAATTTTTACCATACATGATTTTCTATAATCCGTTTAAGATTTCATTTACTTATGTTTTCATTTCGTTGGTTCATTATTTGAGTTGCCCAAGTGTAGGGGCACTTTTGTTATTTGTACCAAACTTTCTAATTTCTTTATTTTTGGCTCCTAATCCTACCTAGTTTCACTCTAGGAGTTATTTTTAGCTTCAAATGTTCATCATAGAAAAATTGGGGTGTTACGATAGTGGACAAGGGAAAGATATTGTTTGACTAACTGATTCAAAGTATGTATGAATTCCATGTTGTTTGAGATTGAATTTATGTTATTATTAAAAGAATCCACTTTAGGTAAGTATAATTTTAAAAAATATCAATAATTGAACTTGTATGCTTGCCACCTTTTTTTAATAAACTGAAGTGGCTAGGTTAGAAATGAAGATGCCAAGCTTAGGATTGATACCTACTGAGAAATTACAATTTCTCACATCCTACCTTCCATTTCTTTCCCAAAATTTGATCATACTCTTCGCGACGGTCGCAATCTATGTGAAATGAATAACCCGGACTAGAGATGAATGTTTATGAAATGGAATGTAGGTAGAGCTATAAAGGACCTTAGACTACTTTGTCCAACTTTGTATCTTTTTCTTTGGATGATCGTAACTTATGATGGACATTGAAGCCTTTGTTTTGTTTAAAGAACTCACTAGGAGTCTTAACTTATTATGTTATGTGTGTTGTATTACCTATATAACTAATAATGTAAATATTATTATGGGAATAAATGTATAACACGACAAGTAAAAAAATACGAGTTTTCAAAATTAATGTGAGTGACAATGTTAGAATGTTCATTATATACTACATTGATTGCTACGACAAGGCTTGTATTTTCAACAAATATTTTAAAAGAAAAAATTTATATCATATTTTTCGTAACAGTAATTTTCTAAATGGATTTCGCATCATGAAGTAATAAACTAATAATGAATCCATTATACACTTAAGCATAGGACAAGTATCACTATTAAGGTGTTACATATTTTACATCATGAGCTTGGCATACTTACATCGAGTGGCTAAGCACAGCCATGGTCAATTACCTGAGGTATGTCCAACATCAAAATGATATGCTTTTTGGACATACCTTCCTCATAATTCTTAACCCTTTACCTTTCTTATTAAATGTCTTCACATTCCCCTTCATGAGTTAAAACACACCATAAGGGGTACTTTTTATCCCTTTATGAGGGTCGTTTCCTCTAGAATTAAGTTATCCTAAAAATAACTGAAATTGTGAGTTATAAATCAACATCTCATACCAAATTGGAACTCACACTTTTGAATATGCTTTTGATGTCTTAGTTTAGCATTTTATTTGTAAAGCCTTGAGTTCTCAGTTGTCTTAATCCAGTTCTCATATTTATGGCTTCAATCAATTTTTTTTATGGTTGCACCTTAGGGTTGAATTTGTTCCCCATGTGAATCTTATGGATGCAAAGTGAAGGACTAATGCATTTGACGTAATCTTTCACAACTCTAAGGGGCGAAGTTTCCAAGGACTTAACAATATTGCAAGAGGTAAATGTCTTTGGGTGTTTTAATGAGTGCATGACTCTAAACATTATTTTCTCATCATCAAGTCTCGAATTGAGTTTTCCTTGTTGCACATCAATCATAGCTTTTCTAGTGGCCAAGAAAGTTCTTCCTAAGATTAGTAGGATCTCCTCATCTTCTTCCATGTCAAGCACAATAAAGTTAGTAGGAAAGATCAACTATCCTTTTTTACCAAAACATCCTCCACTATCCATCTTGGGCACGTAATGGTCATATTTGTGAACTTGAAAGAGATATTAGTAGGTTTAGGCTTAGTCATGCCCAACCTTCTAAACATAGATAAAGGATTATATTAATAATAGAATATAAGTCACACAAATCTTTATCAAAATAAAAATGAATAATATTGAAAGGTATAATGAAACTCTCTGGATCCTAAACTTTGGAGGTAGTTTCTAGAGAAAGATAGCGGAATATTTCTCATTGATCTTGAAAATCATGTACTCCTCGAGCTTCTTTTGTTTCCTAAAATTTCCTTCAAGAATTTTGTATATATGGGCATTTGGAAAATGACTTCCACAAAAAGGAGATTGATCCTCAGTTTTTAGGATGTCAAGAAATTCAATGCATTGAAGGTCATTTTTGTTTCCCTTTAACCTTTTATTGAAAGGGTATTCTTGGATGATAAGTCTCCATATGAGGTTTCTTTGGAGGCATCTCTATTTTCTCCTCGACCTCTTTTCCTTTTTCCTTTGAACTCTTATCAATCAGAGTTAAGAGGTTATTAGTAACCTTTGGGGTGCTTATCAATAACCAGGTCCTTCTCTTTCTCACAGGAAACTCCACCTCCTTCCTCCTTCTTAGGATAATTGCATTGACCTATTGCTTTGGGTTTGCTTCGAGTTGGCTGGGAAGTGTCCTAGATGTTTGTTGTCCTAGGAGATTAAGTATTTGTCCTAACTGATCCTCCATGTTTTAAAAATGGGACACTCGTGTCTCTATATTTTGAAGTTACGCTTCTACATTTTGAAATTTGGACTTCGTAGGGGTAAGCTTCATCCTTTCTTACTTGTGACCTTCTTTATTCTGCATATGAAGAGGTTTGTAAAAATTTTAAGCATTGTTAGAAAATTCATTACCTTAACATCCTACCCAAGATAGTTAAGGGTGATTCTTCCATGTTGGATAATAGGTATTCCTCATGTAATTTGCCTCCTTATTTTATTGAACCATGTAGGCTTAAACCATGCATCCTTCATCACCTTGGCTTATGGCGCCACAAAGATTACATGAGCTAGGCTTAGGTACAATTGGAACACAAACAGGCGAAATCAGTTATGCTTATACATGCATAAATGCCTCTATCTGCTTGTTCAAGGCCTTTATTTCCCCAATTATCAGAATCATATGATCCACTAGTACATTCCTTTCAGTTGGGAGTCCTTCTTCACGTACATGTTGTGAATACCAATTTACGTCTTAAACTTTTTTTCAATAACTAAAAATATTAAATAATGGTAATTTAAATAAAAGAGAAAAAGGAAAATTAATCAATGAGTAAAATAGAGATTTTTAACATCCAAATCAAGAAATAATAATATAAAGGAAGGAGGTTGGCGTTCTCTGGGGACCTCTAAGTAGCTAGTCTAAAAAAACAAAAGAAAAAGGGTCCTTTCCAAAATTTGTTACGATTCTGTTAGGATTCAGTTAATTAGTTGTAGGTGGAGTTAAAAAATGGTTGTGATTAGGTAAGTAAAACCATGGTTAAGTCAATTAATTTAAGGGTTATACGTAGCAACGAGTAAAAAGGGACGAACACTTTTTTGAGTATCGGGGGTGGAAAGCAGGAAGAGCAAAAGTAGACAAGGAATAGGGGATTCTCTCTCTTCTCTTCTTAGGAAAATTTTAGAAAGCTCTCCGATCAAGATCTTTCTTTTTCTTTCCCTACAAGCTGTAGGAGTTTTTGGTCTAGCTAATTCAAGTTCTTTCAGTCGCAAGTATGCGTTAAGATCTCGTTAGACCTTCGATTAGCAAATTCGCATTAATTCCTATTGTGTTCCTCAAACATTTTATCAAATTCTCGTTAATGAAATTATGTTCTTCCTATGGCTTGTTCAAAATTTTGTTTACTCAATTTCACGCTTGAAAATTTGTATGCATGCTTTGCTTGGTAAATATAGTTGAGTAATAAAATCTACTGGTTAGTAATCATGATGAGATTAGACCATCCCGAGTTACAAGACTCCCTAATCCTTCCATCCTCTTCCACTAGTTTCATGTAGCTTGAGTTTAGTTTATAAATGTTTGATGGATAATGATAGTAGAGATGGATAAAATGTATGCTCCTTCATTACGGGAGTGTGAATAACGCCTTTATGAGAAGAACCTTGAATTAGAGAATAAGCGTCAGAGATTAGCTTAGGTGCAAGTCCCATCAGATCCAAATGCTTGGCCACAGATGCTCAAGAATTACGAAGCAATAATTCTTAAGGATCATGTTTTTCCTAAGCAGCATAATATTGAGCATGCGTTGTGGCAATTGTAGCGAATTGAGGAATTGAAGGCATACTTTATTGTTGCTTTGGTTTTTGTAAGCTGAATATCATCTCAAGGAGGAAAAAGTCTTGAACGACCAGATCGGATAGCTACTAGATTTTACCATGATCTTATTATGAAAGGCAAAGCAAAGTATAGGCTTCCGCTTGGTTACTTTGAGGACTTGGAATCGAATTGTGATTGAAAAAAATGAAGAAAATCTACTAATATAAAAGAAAAGGTTTAATATCTTGTCATCATTTTTTGATATGCTTGGGTGATCTTGCTCATTACAAAGGCTTATATAATGAAGGTGACTCCAAAGAATGCAAATTTGAAGGCAGCTTCTAGTTACTATTTACAAGCTACATCTATATGGCCTTTAAATGGGAGTTCCCGTCATCAACTTGCTTTATTGGCTTCATAGTCTGGGGATGAGCTGGTTTCCATTTATCGTTATTTTCGAAGTCTAGCCGGAACAAACCATTACATAGGCAAATATGTCTAATTTTTAGAGTCAAAGCAAATAAGCATGCTGTTGATCGAGTCATTGGCGAAGTGGGAAAAACGTTGCGTCTTTTATTTAAGGAATTAGAAATTAAACCTAGCCTCTATTTAACAGCTAGAAGATAAAAGGGGTATTAGGCATTTCATTTTAATATTTTTTCTTAATTTGATCTTTGTGTACATCACTTTCTCATCCGTAGCTTTTCTCTCCCTTTAATTTGTCAGGCATGACTTTGGGGTCCTCATTCTTTAGGGTGGACAGATCCTTTCTTTTCTTCTTTTTTTTAGAAAAAAGAAGAAAAGAAGACTGAGAAGGAAGGTGACAGTTATGCACAATGTTGATGGGTGTAGTTTAGCTATATATTTTTATGTATAAAAGATTGCTAAAGTAATAAATATAAATGTTTGGATTAATGAACCTTAAGTGTTATACATAATTGCAAATAAGGTTTGAGCCATTTTTAATCAAATAGGATCCCAAAAATTAAGTAAGAAGTTGAAAATATTCTTAGGTAAGTTTTTTTTAGTCTCAAAATATTTATTCTTAGATTTCACACGATGAACTTTTTACTCAGACGTATAGCATAGCCTATCGTTTGCTTATTCTAAGGATCATATAGGTTCTAGGGCAACCCTCATTTTCCTCGAACCTTGTACGTATGTGAAACTAGAGAATTGTTTAATACACTCTAAATATTATATCCTTTAAATTAAAATATTTTCAATTGTAATTCCAAAGATAATGTTCCAAAACTCTAGATCCTACGCGACGAACTTTTTACTTAGACATATAGCATACCTTGTCGTGTGCTTGTTCTAAGGATCGTATAGGTTCTAGTGCAACCCTCATTTGCCTCGAATCTTGAGTATATGTGAGTCCAAAGAATTATTTAAATGTACTATAAATATTATATCATTTAAATTAAAATATTTTCAATTTAAATTCTGAAGATAATGTTATAAAACTCTAGACTCTACGTAGAAAACTTTTTGGTTAGACATATAGCATACCCTATCATCTCCATGTTCTAAGGATCATATAGGTTCTAGTGCAATCCTCCTCTGCCTTGAACCTTGCATATACATCTAGAAAGTCATTTAAGTGAGATCCAGATATGAAGTCTCCTCAATTAATGCTTTAAATAAAATATTCTTGATCTAAATCCAGAAATGTACATTTCGATAGAATTTGTTATTTCTTAAAAATCCTACCTCAGATTCTTTGGAGACCAAGTCTCTAACCAAAACTATGTAACCTTGAGTTTTCCACTAGACCAGGAAATATGTAGGAGTAGGATCGAATCCTGTTAGGCTATTGGTCATAAACCTACTTATTTTGATTTATTTTTTTGAGGGATCAGAATGAACTACAAAAATATATTTAAATCACACACTTAATTTAAGGGTACCATTCTTTGAATGAGTGAGTAATAATACCTTCCCTATTTGTAACCGATTCCCGAACCTATAATTCTTCTTTAGTTAGGGTTTTTTTCTAAATATTTTATCTTTAAAATAAAATTTGATGGCAATTCCATAATTTTAAACCATTCTTTTTAAATTTTTTGGATTCTTCATTTCGTCGTAATATTGGTTTCAACACATGTTATCATATCTCCATTGGTTTCTATTGGTAGCCAAGTTTCCTATGATTGCCCACTTTTCCTCAAGGGGATGTGTAGGATACCGTTCCTTGAGGCTGCCAACTAGACTATCATTGTTGCAACCTCAAGCAAGGGTATCCTACACATCTCTTTGCCAAAGAGGAACTCGTTTCCAAACTAAGTGAATTCAATGATCTACACTATGATCCTAGACAGTATTAATTGTAAAAATATTGCATTAGGAACAGACAACATAGCTGCTTCTGGGTAGTAACAGATGCATTTAGCAAATATTTTAAACAATCATTAACCTTTTCTATGATCGAAAAGGGGAACAATTGTAGTCTAACAACATGTTGTGTAACATCACTCATGTTTATGGTGTTCGCTAGCCTTAAATGGGGAGATATATGTGGGTCTTTTGAGACTGTCCCTCTAAATTGAAGTGAGTTGTAGATCATGTTGATAACGAAAGGTTTCATTTTGAATTTCAAAACATGTTCCAGTGATGAGATATATATATGCTCCTCCTTAGGCCCTCATCATTGAGTCCATGTAATCCAACAATATCCTACATTCTTACACTTCCATCTTTCTTCCTTTTGTTTCTCTCCCTAACCTCCTAGTTTGTGTTACCTCAGGATTAAATTGAAAATTAGAAGCTCAAGAGAAAATTAGCATAAGTAAACAAACAAATATGCAAGGATATCACAAAATATATTTTTTGTATTAATTTTTTCTTAAATAATATATTCACATCTCAAATAAGAAAGATTTAAATTTCTAAGATGTTAAGGAATAGTCACTGGTAATGGGGCCAAAAACTTGCTCCGTGAAAAATATGCATGTAAAAATCATATGCCAAGTTTTACTCATGAGCAAGCATATTCGTTGTTGGTGTATAAATAGAGTATTTTAGACTCTAGTGTTGATACCATAGGGACTATGCCAATAATCTGTAACAAAGGTTTAAGCCCTAAGTTTGGAACTCACCAAAAATGGGTTTTAGTGCAAGTATAAGGAATAAGAATATGAAAACAAGTTTAAAAAAAATAAAGAAAAATAACACGGGTGCGAATTTAGGGATAAGCTTGAGACTTTAGATTCCTTTTTTACTGTACCTACTTTTATCTCGAATCTCCCTTATCAATGATTTAAAATATTAATTGCTAACTATTTGTTTGATGTTATTAGTATCCAATGATCATGCAATAGTAATATTATTTCCCCTATGTACTACCTTTAATAATCATGCAAGGTAAATGAATAAGAGAAATATAAAACATATTTGAATTTGTTAAGTTAATAACTAGTTAGAAGCTTAGGATTTGTATTGATCCTCTAAAATCCCTAAACTTAATTACCTTATAGTTTTTCCAATTGGGAAATGGTATATCACATACATCCTAACTAACTTAGAAATCAAGAAGAATAAATAAGTCTTATCAAATGATTAAGCATGATAAAGTAAACACAAAGAAAACATATAATAATTCATAAGGAAAATTGGGATTCAGGTAGTTGCATCTCAAGTTTCACTAAAGTCTCATGATTCGAGAGTTAGTTACACATAGTAAATGAATTCAGATAAAGAAATGTTAACTTAAAAAAATTATTCATTACCCTAATCCTAAAATAGAAATACAAAATTATTATGCCACCAAGGTTGGTTAGAGACTCTACAACTCATACTCTGAAGGAAGGCTGATTCCTCTCAGGTCCTATGGGAGAATGTTGGAAGAATAAACGAAAATGAGAATGGGATAAATGAAAAATGGTGTGGAATGATGTGTAAGTAGTGTAACCAGTGTTAAGGATCCAGCTAGGATGTATCTCTTCTAAGACGTAGCCTCATTTTTCGTAGGTGTGGATTAGGACTTCCTTTGTTGTGAACTAGGTTGACCCAAGTTTCTTATTAAGTTTTTAAGGTTACTCTAGATCATCCATTGTGCCATTAGGATTGACTAGGATCATTTTCTACGACATTATAGCTCACTTGGATCATTTCTAGCGTCTCTTAGGGTTGGTACAACCATGCTTAGCTTTGCATGGTCGTGCTCATCATCCAACACGACTATGCTCAACTATACATGGTTGTGTCAGAAAATTTGGTCCATTGTGAGGGACTGATTCAATTAACATGGTCGTATTAGCTCTCTCCAATGTCATTTTTATCCATTTAACACCCTTTTTTCTCTCCTTTTAACCAAAATCCACATAGTTTCTAATTTTATTCTTACGTAACCATTCCTAAATAAATAAGGGAAATTAGATGGAATTACGAATATATAATCCTTAATCACACCATAATGATAACTAATTTCCCACAAATAAATCAAAAAATGATGGTTTATCAGCAGATCACAACATCCTAACCCATATTGAATTACTTAAGTTTAGATCCTCCAACTTCATTTTCCAAGTAGTGCTAGATTAAAACACCTTATGTCTATCAAGCGCAAGCCCCCCGTGGATCTATTCTTACACAAGCCACACCCTCCCTATAGAAAATACTTGAACATCTTATGAAGTGCCATGATTATGCTAGCTAGAGATTTGAAAAAAAAAAGGAAAAATATAATAACACCAGTGAAGATAAACTATATTTATCAGTATCATCCTACCCTTAATTAATAAAAACTTGGATTTCCACTTAGACAATCATTTTTGTAGTAAGCCTAAGGTTGGGTTCCAAGTGCATATCCTCTTAGGATTGGATCCCAAATGGATGCTGATATATCTAAAAGATGAGTCAATAATCCTACATCTTAGTATACCAACTACTAACTGTAACCATTTCTAAGTTGTGTTGATTCCTATCATTAAACTTTTGTCAACATTCACCTACAAACTTAAGCACATATAAAATATGTACATGGTCAACTTAATAGCTTGTATGTTATCTAACGTAGCATCTCCCATTATGATTGTATCCTTGGCATATTGTAGGTGTGTACCTATAACATTTTGGTTTCCCACCTGAACCCTTAAGAACATGTTTTCCTTTATTGCCTCTTAAATAAATAGACCAAGGCCTTCTAATGCCAAGACAAATAGAAATGGTAAAAAGGGATCTCATTAATGCAAACCCTTCTTAGGTTTGAACTCATGAGTAGACCTTTCATTGATGAGTGTGGAAATAATGATAGACATAAAGCATTAAATAATCCAAGATATCCATTTCATAAGAAATCCCATGCATATCATCATATGTTCTAATAAAGTACAACTTACCATGTCAATCGCCTTTGCAAAGTTAACCTTGAACATGAAACCTTTCTTTCTTCTATGTTTTAGATCCTCTGTCATTTCATTTGTGATGACCAAACTCTCTAACATATTCCTACCATGAATGAATGTGAAAAGGTTGAGAGATAATTGATTTAGCACACTATTTAACCTGTTGGAAAAGAACTTCGATATCACTTTATACATGCACCTTAATAAAGGAGTGAGGAAATATTGGGCTATGATTTGCGCATTATCAACATTAGCATATTTGAAGCTTCTCGTTGCAATGAAACTCCTATATAAAAATAATGATGTCTCCCTTTAATGTCTCCAGAAGTGATTTATAAAATGGAAATTCAATCCATTAGGGTTGGACTTTGACCATAACTTTATTAGACCTTTTCTTTAAATGGCCAAGTCATATAATAATTTAAAAAATAGGTGACCATCCATCATGGATCTCTCTTACACCTTCTTTGATAAAAAAAAAAATCCTAAAAACAATGATAAAAACTTACCTTTAACTTGTTTACACCTTTAATTCTCTTATCGAATACTTGTACAATGTGTACACTATTAATGATTCTTCTTTTATTTGAAAGATAGAAATTAGTGTCTCCTTCCTTTAGCCATTTACATTATTCTAGCTTTCAAAGCATAATTTCTCTTTTGGTTTTTGTCGCAACTATAATTATAAAGAGACGACGAACTCGCTAAAAATTTAAAAAGATCTAATTTGTTTTGATTATGGAGCCGTCACCAAATTTTATTTAAGGGAAAAGATTTGGAAAAACCCTAATTTGAGGAAAAATCTAGGTTTGGGAGTCGGTTACGAGTAGGGAAGGTGTTAGGCACCATACTCGCCCGTTCCGAAGAACAGTACCCCTAAACTGAGTGTGCAGTTTCGATGTTTTCAAAAACTATTTGATCCCTTTAGTTTTAAAATAAAAATAAATAGGTTTGTATGAAAATAGCCTAACAGAACTTTATCCTGCTCCTACGTATTCCCTGGTGCAATGGGAAACTCAAGGCTTTGTAGTTCTGGTTTTGAAGACTTGATCTTCGGAGGTATTTGAAAAAATAGGGTATTTTGAAAAATATTTTTAGAGAAAATCCTTAGCCTATACATGCACAGGATCCAAGGAAAACGAGGGCTGCACTAGGATCCATATGAATCTCTAAACATTGAACAACAGTGAAACCGCCAGTTCTTATTTAGAGCCCATCGCGTGAGACTTGGGATTCCAAGACGAGGTTTCTCTTGAAATTATTTAAAAAGGATTCTTAGTCCACATATGCACAGGGTCCAAGACAACTAAGATTGTACTTGGACCCATATGAATCTCTAAACATTGAACAACAGAAAAAGCTACTAGTTCGTGTTTAGAGTTCATTACGTGAGACCTAGAATTAATGAATGGACTTGATTCAAAATAGCATAAACTTGATTTGAATTTGATGAAAAGGATTGGATTTGATTTAAAACAAACTAAACTTAATTTGAAATTGAGGAAGAGAATTAGGCTTGATCTTAAAATGAAATGAACTTGATTTAAAAATTAAGGAAAAAGATGAGGCTTGGTTTGATTTGAAGTTGAGGAAAAAAATTAAACTTGATTTTGAACTAAAATAAACTTGATTTGAAATTTAAGAAAAAGAAATAAATTTGGTTTGAAATAAAATTAACTTGATTTGAAATTTGAGGAAAGGAAATAAATTTAGTTTGAATAAACTTGATTTGAAATTAAGAAAAAGAGTTAAATTTGATTTGAACTTAAATAAACTTGATTTTTGAAATTTGAGGAAAGAAAATAAATTTGGTTTGAAGTAAAATAAACTTCATAAAAAAAAAGAATGAAGAACAGCCTATTGTAAACATTGAATTGATCTTCGGAGGGACAACAACCTCCAATTGATTTTGAGAGGAGCAATAGCAACGAACAACAGCGATATAGGCGTGGTCCAAGTGACCTAAGGCATAGCCCAATAACCTTAAACTGGCCCAATAATCGCATTGGTAATTAAATTAAAAAGCTACATGTGAGGGATCGAAACTGGGACCTGAAGTTACATGGGCCATCAACTAGCCACCAAGCCACGCTCCCAGTTTGACTTCTAACACCCTTGATTTAATTTAAAGTAAGCATAGTGGTCACGGGATTGCATTCTACATGTAGGTTGCATGGGATAGTTTACATATTAATGTTTTGCAACTCTTGACCCCTGCGTTCGATTTTATCCCTTCTATCATATTTTCTAGAACTACCCAATCCATTAAGAGGCACGACCCCTCCTCTTGACGTCTCATCTGAAACTTTCTTTCATGGAGCTTAATTCAACCTTGAAGCCAATTTGCATGAGGTTCCACAAAGTCCACTGCTTGGACATAGAGCGACCCTGACAGCAGCCATGATGGGGATTTATCAGAATAAGCAAATTCACACCCATTATTCAAGAATGAAACGGTCTTATCCTTGTGTGCACGACCTGGGATTAAATAGTATGCAAGGATGCACCTTGCTTATTTGGTGATGCTTTCAATTGGGTGCCCATTATGTTATTTTCAACACAAAGACCATGTTCGTGATGCATAAAACTCACATCCACTTTGGTGGATTCAAGCTGACCTTTTCAGGAAACATAAAACTGTACTTTGAAAAGGCTGCAAGTGTTTGTTGCTTCTTTGATGGGCTTGACGAATCAGCATGTGACCATGTTATGCTTTCAGAGCTAGAAGAAGACTTTGATGAACACTTTCTTTTCAAAAGCAACTCCTCATTCAAATTCACAATGACCTCTCCGCTGGAAATGTCCACATTTTTAATAACTATACCCATTTCCCTATCATGACCAAATTCACAAGAGACAAAGAACTTTTCACAGATAAACAGGGTAGAAGACCTTTCTAAAGCAGTAATGGATGCCTGGCTAGAAGAGCTGCATCCCCCACCGGTTAAATTAGATAACAGATCATGACTAACCCGTGGATCAACAACAAGAGTAGGTAATACTTGTAGTCTAACTAACAAACTTGACTTTGATCCACCGTCTTTAGATATATCAACATTCAATTCCTTGATTGAAGAGAATTTGATTAAAAATGAATTTGATTTTTGTTTGAAATTGATTATGGGTTTGATTTAACTGGATTGAATCGAAGATTAAATTTGGAGGGAAGGAATTAGACTTGGCTCGAGATAAAATCAACCTGAATTTAAACTTGGAAAGAAGAATTAAATTTGATTTTGAAAAAAAACGAATTGGAATTGAAACTCGAGTAATTGAATTAAACCAAAAGGAGGAATTTTATTTTAAAAAGAAATAAACTTTAAAAAAAGAATTTTGATTTCGTTTGAAAGAAAGCATTTAAACTTGATTTAAAAAAAGAATTTGATTTTATTTGAAAGAAAGAATTTAAAATTGATTTTTTTAAAAGAATTTGTTTTTATTTGAAAGAAAACTGGACAGATTAATTATGAAAGGCCCGTAAAAGAATGCGTTGTGGCCCAAATTCTTCTAGCCAAGGACCCCTCCCAGCTCAATCAAGAGTGATTCATTTGATGGGCCAATTTTGCGATCTGTGGCTATCGCAACCGTAATTTCGACGAGACGGCAGACTTACTAAAAATTTTAAATATATTTTTAATTCTGAGAATGTGGAGTCGCCACAAAATTTTTATTTAAGGGAAAAGATTTGGAAAAACCCTAACTTGAGGATGAGATTCTAAGTTCGGGAGTTGGTTACGAGTAGGGAAGGTGTTAGGCACCCTACTCACTCGTTTCGAAGAACGGTACCCTTAAACTGAGTGTGTGATTTTGAAAAATGTTTGATCCCTTTAATTAACATGGAAATAAATAACTTGATGGAGGTTAGCCTGACAGGACTTGATCCTGCTCCTACGTATTCCCCGGTGCAATGGGAAACTCAAGGCTTACGTAGTTCTTGTTTGAAGGCTTGACCTTCAGAGTGTTAATAAATGAACAGAGTATTTTAAAATATTTGAAAGTAACTTTGATTTATAAGGGATATTCTTAACCCATATATGCACAAGGTTCAAGACAACTATGGCTGCACTGGGACCCATACGAATCCCTAAGCACCGAACAATAGAAAAAGCTACCAGCTCGTGCTTAAGGCTCGTCGCGTGAGATCAAGAATTTGCAAAACGAGTTTTTATTTAAAAAAGGAAGCATTCTCAATCCACATATGCACAGGGTCCAAGACAACTACGGCTGCACTTGGGCCCATATGAATCTCTAAACATCGAACAGTAGAAAAAGCTACCAGTTCATGCTTAGAGCTCGTCGTGTGAGACTAAGAATTGAAAAATGAGTTTTTTTATTTTATTTAAAAAGGGAATTCCCAATCCACATATGCACAGAGTCCGAGACAACTACGGCTGCACTTGGGCCCATACGAATCTCTAAACATCGAACAACAGAAAAAGCTACCAGTCCGTGCTTAGAGCTCGTCGCGTGAGACTAGGAACTGCAAAACGAGTTTTTTTATTTGTTTTAGAAAGGGAATTCCCAATCCACATATGCACAGGGTCCAAGACAACTACGGCTGCACTTGGGTCCATACGAATCTCTAAGCACCGAAAAGCAAAAAAAGCTACCAGTTCGTGCTTAGAGCTCGTCGTGTGAGACTAGGAACTGCAAAACGAGTTTTTTTTTTTGTTTAGAAAGGGCATTCCCAATCCACATATGCACAGGGTCCAAGATAACTACGGCTGTACTTGGGTCCATACGAATCTCTAAGTACCGAACAACAGAAAAAGCTACCAGTTTGTGCTTAGAGCTCGTTGCGTGAGATTAAGAATTTGCAAAACGAGTTTATTTTTTTCTTTCCTTTTTTCAAAAGGGAATCTTGCCTACTGCTTGGTGAAGGATGTTAGACTTGAATTAACCTGAAAGAGCTTAACTTGCAATATGAAAACAAGGTTAGACTTGGTTCCCAAAATGAGGCCGACATACTACAAAATGGGCTTAATTAGTGAGTGTGCCAATAGGTTGATTTTGAATTATCCATTATAAAACGCTAAACCACTATACGATTGGCTTAATGCCAAATGTAAGTCTAACCGTTCCTGACTCGATCCTGATAATACCTCCCTCTTGAATGTGTCATATAGTGAGATTTTTTATATTACCCAATATCACTATAAGAGTTCGCGGGATACAGTCTAGCTTAGGAAACGTTTATGTAGGTGGGCCCTTATGTTTGGTAGGGAGAGAGCTATAGTTGGCCTTCTAAGTGGGGTATACTTAGTGTGTTTCCTTTTGGGTAAGGTGCTATATTGTTTGTGGAATGTTCGATTGTGCAAAACGGATAGTTACACACGGGCGTGCCTTAGGCTTATAAAAGCCGCATCGCTTGCTTGTCGGTCATCAAGGTCTTCACCACCCCTATGTTGCTTCATTTATCTCTTTGCAAACCAAGAAATCTACACACGCTAGGTTTTTATTTTTGGTTGTACGCTTTTACAGACGACCTTGTCCTTGCCACCCATTTTATTCACTATCTAGGCTTGTCGAAGCTGCAGTATCATTTAGTGCAGCGTTAATACTACGGAAGGCCCACCGAATTCCTTCCCACTAGGCGGTGTGGGGTAGCTTTAAGCTCACAAATCACGTATGTACAAGCAACCAATTACAAAAGCGGGTTAAGCTTTCACGGGCTATGGATCTTTTTATCATTTTATTCTAGCCACGGATTCGATGGTCGCCTACACAAACTACCTCACATGTGGTATGTTAGGAACTTGATCTCGCCATGTATAAATGGACGTTGATATCTTGTTCTTGCCTCAGTCAGTGGGGGTGGCCCACTGCTTGAGAAGAATCGGCTTTGGCCTGGCTATAAGCCCAAAAGGACAGTCATGCATGGCTCCCATTATCGCGAGAGGGAGCTGGGTCAGGGTGCCTTTGAACGAGTAAATAAAGTGGTGGCTACCCTTTCCGAATCTACCTTCTGATGTTCTGTTCACCAAAGAGCTGGATGAACACGAAAAACTATGGACTTTCACTCATAATTAGTCCTGGTGGTATGAGAGTATCTTTGATGTACGCACTCTTCCTTGTGCATGGTTGCACAGTGACAGAGTTGGAGTTGATATACTCCCAGTCGAAGACCAAGACGTTTTGGCCTCTACTCTAACAGAGCATCATCTGAATCCATGATCACTCCCCTTCTTTTGAGGAGTATCCCACCATCGGAGCTGATTCATTGATGGCACTACACGTCACAAGGCATTAGGACGCTGTGACCCATAACGAGACCTTTTACTGAGTGTAGAACTCGTATAATCCATCCAAAAAATGTCTAGATGTCTATAGAATAGTTACCGAGTTGATGTGTGCGTCGAGGCCATGGACACTGCCCAGATGTATACACTCCTGACCACATATATAGGGTCCCATTCACCTCACTTGAATCCAAACCTAATTGCCATGATTGACCCGATAGCGAGCCTTCCACTATTTCCTTCAATCCAGCAGCTCAACCGAGTACATGAGGGTTTTCTGTGTTCATTTCAAGCCAAGTTTCGAAGTTGGATCTTCCTTTTCATCTACACCATCGATCCTGGGATGGCATTTGCTTGAAGATCTCGTACCCTGCCATTGCGGTACAGAGGACTGAGCTTAGATTCACTTTCAATGGGAGGCACACAATTCGAGATTAGACAATTCTTCAAAGATCCTCTCGGCCCCAGCCATCGAACTAGTCTATTCACTCTCTGAATATACATGTAAGGATTAAGGGCGACCATGCTATTGCTTTGTTATTTGCATGTTCACGCATACTTCCGCATACGATCGTAAAACAGGGGCGTTCTCATGAGTGTCTTGTGCAATCTACCTAGCATTTCCTTCATCTGTTCCTATTCAATTGGCATCAAAGAACTGAAACTATGTCCATAGATTATTCACCAAAGCTAGGAATCCAATCTGCTCTGTTATAACTAGCAGACGTCAAGACATATTGGTCATGTGAACAGAGGCACGCCGACTCAGTTTTTTGGCCTTCATTAAAAATCCTTATGCTGGCAGAGTCTTCTTACTATTACGCTTGTTAATTATTGATATGTTGGATACCCTCTTACACCTTTCCTTATCATATGTTTCCCCCCCAATCATTTGGTGTTGATGCTTCCATACGGGTTCCCCTGCTTCAGCGTTGGCTGCCGGAATTTTAACGTCCTAATCTTTGTTTTGTTTTCTACTCTTACTGCTAGAACTCATACACCTGAGCGGGTTCGTTCATGCATTCACTTCAGGACGAACGAAAGACTCATCTTTGTTACAGACACTATGCGTGCTACGTTTTTCGTTTGCATCCAGAGATCAATCCCTTCCCCCGAGCTATGCCGAGATTAATTTATTAAGAATACTCTTAATTACTTAAAACGAATAGGTTCTCATGCAATACAATCTTTGGATAAGCAATTTTAACGATGAAATTCTTGGTTCTCATTGTGAATCAGCAAATCTTAGCAGATTTCTTGAGACAAGAATAGATGACTAACCTGTTGTAAACACTCAATTATGTCCGAGACCCCATTCTTAAAATTAATTAAATAATAAAACGTGATTTAAATATTTATAAATCAGAAAAGCAAAAAATAAATAAACAGAAAACAACCAAAAAAAAACAATTAAAGGGAAATGGTAAAAATAAATAAATAAAAATAAAAGCAAAAATAAACACCAAATATAAAAAACAAAATCTGAAAATAAAAAAATAAAAATAAAATCTGAAAGTAAAAATAAAAAAAAATAAAATTTGAAAGTGGAAATAATAATAAAAACAAAACTGAAAAAGAAGAAAGAATATATAAATAAAAATAAGAAAAAATAAAAAGTAATAATAGATATAGAAAACGAAAGTATAAAAAAGAAAAGAATAAAAACAAAAAAGAATATAATCAAAGAAAAATAGAAAAAGAAATAATAATAAAAAAAAAGAAAAATAATAAGAATGAAAAATAAGAAAAAAGAAAATGGAAAAACTGGAAATGAAAAATAAAAAAAGTAATAGGGAATAAACAAAGGGTAAATAAATAAATAAATAAATAAATAATAATAATACAAGAGAGTTAAAACAAAATAAAAAAATGGAAAAAACCGAAAAACTTAATTCAAGGGAAAGTTAAAACTGAAAACTGAAAAGTAACAAAAAAAGAAACAAAAATGAAAAAACAAAGCCAAGGAAGAAATGAAAGCGGGAAAATAGAAAACAAAAAGAAAAAAAAACCCGCCAAGATTTTGGAATTAGCCTATAAAAGGGACTTCCATGCCATTTTTAGGGTTTTTTTTTTTTCCTTTTTTCAAAAGCTGGGGGTAATTAGCTTGAGAAGGAGTTTCTCCCTAAGGAAGCTTTCTCTTTGGCTCTTTCGCTTGGGAGGGGAATCCATCAAAGGCTTGAAGATTTTGGCAGTTGCTTCTCCCTCGCCACAACGTTAAACCTCCTTGCAGAAATGCACAGATTACAGGTATGTCGTCTTGGATAATTGCTAGCTTCTGAGAGGTCGAATCCAATCGCCAAATGAATGTAAAACAATTGCAAAATCTTAGAATGTGCGGTTAATGCTCAATTCTGCATGTGCGGCCTTACAGTTTCTGATCTAGTTGCATGCGAATTTCCCTATTATTGCATTCCTGTTCATGTGTACCTTAATGCTGTGTTGAGAAACTTTAGGTTCAAATTTTCCTAACGCTCGTTCTGTTTTTTTTTTCAAAAGATGCCACTAAACTACCAAAGCTATTAATGATTAAGTTGACGAATGATAAACACAAATCAAAGGGGCAACCTAGTGGCCAAAGAATTTTGAGAACCTTAGGAGCGTGGCTTCAAATCCCAAGTGCAACATTTTTGTTTCATTTGGAGAAGAACATTTCTTAAAATCCCATATAGGTCCCTGCATTTCTAAAAAATCCCAAGCCCCCCCTGCATTTTTCATTATTCTAACTTAACCGCTATACTTCCCATTATTCTAATTTGACCCCTATACTTCCCATTATTCTAATTTGACCCCTATGCTCCTCAATATTCTGATTAAGCCCCTACATTCCTTATTAACTCCAGTCCAAAATCAAAATTCTTTTTCCTAAAATTCAAAACAAATCCTTTTCTTCAAATAACGTCGAGTTTAGTTCTCTTCTTCAAATAAAATAAAATCAAATTCAAGTTTAATTCTTTTTCTCTCAAGTTTCCAAAACAAATTCAATGCCTTTCCTCAAATCAAATTTAGTTCAAAATTCTCAAGTTCAAATCAAGTTCATTTTTAGTCGATTCAAATTCAATTCCTTAATTTCAAAAATAAAATTCCACTTAAATCAAGTTTCATTCTTCTCTTCAAATTTTGAATCAACTTCATTTCTTATTTCAAATCAAGCCCAATTCTTTCTTATTCCTATTCTTTTTAAACTAATTCTTTTTGGGTATCAATGGTCTCACGCAATGAGCTCTGAATGGGAAACTGGTGGTCTACATTGCTATTCGATATTTAGAGATTCATATAGGTCCCAGTGCAGCCCTAGTTGCCTCGGACCTTGTGCATAAGTGGACTAAAAGTTCCTACTCAAAAATAAAACTCTTTTAAAATATTTTTAGGAATCAATAGTCTCACGCAATGAGCTTTGAACGGGAAACTGGCGGTCTACACTGCTGTTCAATATTTAGAGATTCATATGGATCCTAGTGCGGCTTACGTTTGCCTCGGATCCTGTACATATGTGGACTAAGAATTCCTCCCTAAGATATTTTCAAAATACTCATTTCCTTTTCAAGCAACTCGAAGGTCAAGCCTTCACAAACCAGAACTAAGTAAGCCTTGAGTTTCCCATTGCATCGGGGAATACGTAGGAGCAGGATCAAGTCTTGTCAGGCTAACCTCCATCAAGTTATTTATTTTCACATTAATTAAGGGGTCCACTAATTTTCAAAAATCACACACTCAGTCTGGGTACCATTCTTTTGAACGGGTGAATAGGGTGCCTAACACCTTCCCTATTCGTAACCGACTCCCGAACCTAAAATCTCATCCTCGAGTTAAGGTTTTTCTAAATAAAAATTTGGTGGCAACTCCACTTAATCCGATAAAATTCCATTTTTTAGTTTTATCGAGTTCGTCGTCTGGTCGTAATTACGGTTGCGACAAATGGTGACTCCACTGGGGACTTTAAAGAGTCAAGCCCACTTAAATTGAGTGTGTCATATTGATCCCTTTCTTGTTTATTTGCATGGTTTATTTGTTTGTTTATCGATTTGTTGTGTCTGTTTGTTCTCTGAATAACCTTAGGGTAGACGAACGATAAATTGCTATATATATCTGTGCAATTTTCCCAACTGCAGATATCCCAAATATTTGTGTGCCCTTCACACATCATACATACATTCCTCTCAAGAGTAGGGCCCCATACCCAGGTCTGAGTGCAGCCTAGGATAGAGGGATCTAGTGGTGTCACTCTAGGGTCTACGTCCTGATTGGCTATCACGAAAATCCCGGCTAGAGTGCGTCCTATTCATAATGCCCCACAACTAGTGGCTACTTCTACTGTTGTGGCAAGCATTATGGACTAGAACTTGGCTCTAGTGACCTCTACACCCCAGGATTACTAACCACCTTCGAGAGGTTCATACATTAAAGGCCTTAGACCCTTAGGACAGGTAACCCACACAAGAAGCAAGGAGGGCACACACCTCTTTCATGATACATGGCTCATATGCTATTCACATGGCTCAAGTTAACAGAATCATCCAAGATAGCAGAGGGGATGTGAAATATGAAGTTGGGGAAATACGAAAAATCAAGAGAGAAAATCTAAGAAAAAGAAAAATGCATAAACCAAATTTTGAAAAATAAAAATCAAGAAAGAAAACTCAAACAAGAGGAAAGAAAAATCAAAACAAATAGAAAATCAAGAAAAAGAAAAATGCATAAACCAAATTTTGAAAAATAAAAATCAAGAAAAATCAAAATAGAAGGAAAAAATTCCTAGGAAAATTAGAAAAATATCTTTTGAAAATACTAAAGATATAAAAAATTATAAAAGGAAAGAAAATTTCGAAAACCTAAAAGAATGCTTTTTAGAAAAATTGTAGCAAAACTTTTTCAAACAAAACCCAAAGGTTTTTCTAGCAAAATAAAAAACACCAAATTGATAAAACCATAAAATTGCTAAAAATCGAGGGTGAATAAGTAAAGCAACTCTCAATTATTTTCAAAACCCTCAAAATTCTGATCGCTAAAAATTATTTATACATAGCATGGCAGTCATTCATTAATGCGTAAGTTTATCATAAAAAAGGATATTTCAAAAATTTATTCCATACCTTTCTCACCTGCATACTCATTAAAGCACTAACATTTTTCATTCATGATTTTTGCATTCAAGTTGTTTGTCAATTTTTTTTTTAAATTTAACGGAAAGATTGGAGAAAGACAACTTCCTCGACATCCTTATAGGACCTGATCACAATCAAGAATTATGGATGAGCTAGAAAGACAAAAACGAGGAACTGAGAAATGAGGTTAGAACTTTGAAGGAACAAGTGGCTGGACTGATGGAGGTCATCCAACTATCCAAACAAAAGGATGTTCCAGAAAAACCCACTGACCCATCATATCCTCCTAGTTTCAACCCACAAAATCCTTCACCATTAACCATGCCTCCACAAACAGAAGGAGTTCATTATGGGTTTCCTCATGGGTATGCACACACACAAGCCCAAACACAAACCAAACACATATCCTACCTCCAAACCCTATCTCATAGGCCTACCAAGCAGTTGTTGGGGGAACGAACCCTATGTCCACCCAAGGGCCTCACCCTGTGTGCATACCACCTTCTCATCCCCACCACATGCAAGAGAAATACCCAAGCCATCCTTCTAAGGAGGATGCAGAAAATGGAAAATCCTGGAGGAAAGAATCAAGGCAATCGAGGGAAATGCTTATGAAGCTAGAGACGCATCCGATCTGTGCCTAGTCCCCGATGTGGTCATTCCTCCCAAATTCAAGGTTCCTGAGTTTGAAAAGTATCAAGGAACTAGCTGTCCAAGGAACCACCTGGCCATGTACTGCAGGAGGATGTCCCCTTGTATGCACGACAATAAGCTGCTCATCCATTTCTTTCAAGACAGCTTGACTGGGGCAGCTGCAACTTGGTATACTCAGCTAGAGCGAACCCACATCCGTTCATGGAGGGATCTAGCTAAGGCCTTCCTCAAACAGTTCCAGTATAATGTAGAGATGGCTCCCGATCGAACTCAGCTCCAGAACATGGCCAAGAAAGCTGATGAGACCTTGAAGTAGTACGCTCAACGATGGAGAGAGTTAGCTGCCCAAGTACAACCTTCCTCTCCGAGAAGGAGCTGGTCATTATGTTCATCAACACACTTCAAGATCCTTTCTATGACAAGATGATAGGCAGTGTGACTGCTATCTTCTCCAATGTCGTCATCATTGGAGAAAGGATCGAAGGTGGCATACGCTGTGGAAAGATCGAGCAAAAGCTTACAGGGGCAGTTAACGCTTCCAATGGATCTGGGAAGAAGAAGACAGGCGAGACTTGTAACATGGCTTCTGGTCAAGGCCTATACACTCCTCAGGTGGCATATTATGGACCAACCGGTTACCAACCACCACTATATACACCCTATACACCATATCCTTACATCGCCACAACCTACCAGAGGCCATATCCTACTTACGACTACCCAATGCAAGTTCGGCCACCGACACCATACACAGTCTGAACACAAGCCATAAGCCCAAATCCTAGCCAAAGCCAAAATAAGGAGAAAAATCCTGTCCAGTTTGACCCAATTTCGATGACCTACATGAGCTGCTACCTCAGCTAATCTAGAATTCCTTAGTGGTTCCCTATCCGCTAAAACCTCAAGAACCACCGTACCCCAGATGGTATGATGCCAATGCCATATGGGACTACCATGTGGGGTACATTGGTCATTCTACAGAAAACTGCCAGGTCCTGAAGCGAAAAGTACAAAGCTTGATTGATGCGAAATGGCTGGATTTTGGGAGGCTTGCTCCTAACACAGGAAACAATCCATTGCTGAATCATGAGAGCTCATCAACTAGCTGAGAAATAGGAGCAACACAATGAGTTACCTTGTGCAAGTTGAGACATTGAGGATACTCACTCAAAAATTGTCATACTTTTCAAAGTCAATCTTTTGTAAATAAATATCAATGAAAAATACAAAAATTACATTTCTCATGTTTCTTAAGCATGTGCTTCACATTGTTGGCTTTACTTCTTAAAATTTACCATTCCTTTTCATCATTCAACCCGCTTCTTATCCTACACCTAAAATAATAAATACCTGGTGGTGACAATGTCAATGCTATAAGAAATAATCTTGAATGTCTGATTAATCAAGCTCAAAGAAAAAACCAAATGAGGAAGCAGAATAAAGCAGACTCCAAATAGACCATCCATTGTGATCATAAAATCAAGAAAATATCTTGTCAAATAAAAATATCCTGCTAGAACAAAGAAATAATCCAGGAAAAATTAGGGGTGCAAAATAAGATCTGCTGAATTGGAAGCCAAAATGATCCCAGCAAGATCAATATCTGACTACATAAAATTCGAGAAAAAAGAAGAAGAATAAAAACCCCCTGGATTAAAAGTCAAGAAATAATCCAGGCAAAAGTAGGGTCAAAATTCAAAAAATAAATCGACAAAGGCATGATAAAAAAAAAGGTCTTGTTGGATTCCAAAAATAATTCAGGCAAAATGAGATCAAGACAAAAGCCCGCTAGGTCGAAAACTCTCAGAGAACCGCCTAGGCAAAAGTTAGGGCACAATCAAATAGAAAGCCCGCTAGGTCGAAAACCTTCAAAGGGCGGCCTAGGCAAAAGTTAGGGCATAGAAACTAAAGCCTGCTAGGTCGACAACTCTAAAAAATGACCTAGGAGAAAGTTAGGGCATCAAACAGAAGGCCCGCTAGGTCGGAAACCCTCATAAATGACCTAGGCAAAAGTGAGGGCACCAAAGCAAAAGCCCGCTAGGTCGATAACCCTAAAAATGACCTAGGCAAAAGTTAGGGCACACAAACAAAAGCCTGCTAGGTTGAAAACCCTCAAATGGTGACCTAGGCAAAAGTTAGGGCAATATGAAAGACCTGCTGGGTTGAAAACTCAAAGGAATGACCCAGGAAAAAGTTAAGGTCAAACCAAGAATCGCAGGACAATCTAACATTTTTGCACATCATCTTTCCTAAAACTGGGGAAAATTTTTTCCATTTCTCAAGTTGGATTAATTTGACAATCAAGATTATGAAAAGCAACATTGGCATTTTTCACCAAAAGGTGCCATTTGGGCAATCGAACCCACATCTTTCATTCTTTTCCTGCCAAATACACAAAACCTCCCATACAAAACTCTCTATATCCTTCCATTGACCATCCAGAATCACTTTGCACACCTCAATAGTGCACATGCCAAAAGAAATGTGAAAAATGTAAAATAAAAAAGATTAATTTTGAAAAGTCATGACAAAACCAGATGAATCCTCAATAATCGCAACATGGCACGATTATTTAAGAGTCATCCTCTTGCCAGACATAATGCCACCAACACAAAAAAAGAGTGTGTCTTACTTAACAATGTTGACCACTGTTGGGTCTCAAAGATCCTGGAAAGGAAAGTTTCAAAGTTGACCAAGAAGCCAAGAGATAGAGTCAATCCAGCTCGTCCTGATTTTTGGTTCCTTTCACACCAACTATAAGGTTGTCGAGAAAGAATCTGTCGAAAAAAAGTCAAAAAATCAAGAGAAACAAAAAGTTTTTAAACCATCTCATGGTTTGCATTCATCCCATAGCATCCATTTCATCAAATAATTATTTCAAGCATCAAAAAGCAGTCAATAAAATTAAAACATCGCATCCTCTCTATTCAAGCATCATAAATATCACATCCTTTCCATTCAATCAAACAACACAATAAGCATCATGTCATTCGAGCATCATATAATCTATTTTTCAAAATTAATTTAAGACCAGGACAGGCTTCCAGAACCAATTAAAAGGATCAAGTCCAAACTGGGGCAAACGTTTGCCCATATAATCAATTTGAAGTCATCCTCAAGTCCCGGATCGAGTCCAAACTGGGGCAAGCATTTTCCCACAAAAATTCAATTAGAGGTCATCCTCAAATTCTGAATCAAGATCAAACTTGGGCAAACATTTGCCCAAAAAATTCAAGTTAAGGCAATCCTCAATTCCTCAACTCCAATCAAGTTCAAAACTGGAGCAAACGATTTCCCAGAAAATTCAAGTTAAGGCAATCCTCGATGTCATCAAGATTCAAACTGGGACAAAATGGTTGCCCAAGTTTCTTCAAGAAAATAATTATCAAATGCTGAAAAACCTTCGAGTTCAAGGTAGAATAAACTATTTGTTTTAATTTAAGAAAAATAAATTTCAAAATAAGTTGTCCGAGGCAGCTGACAAAGAAGTCCATATTTTAGCCTCCCGTGCACTCCTAAGGCACATAATATTACTTTCCTTTACGTGTCTTAACAGGTCAACCTTCATTACACCTTTGCATTGCCTACACCAACAGATCTCATTCTCGTGCCTACCCTAATAGGCCAATTCTGCTTTACCTGTCTCAACAGGTATCCTGCGTCCATCCTGTCAACAACAAGACTTTTACATTTTCGCCTGCCCTATCGGGTCATTTTCATTTCCTTTTGCCTGTCTAGCAGGCTTGCATTTTTCCTGTCAACAATAGGACCTTATCTGCATTAACATGTCATTTTTCATTCCCCTTTGCTTGTCTCTACAGGTGTTCATCATTCTGCTTTACCTGTCTCAACAGGTATCCTGCGTCCATCCTGCCAACAACAGGACTTTTGCACTTTCGCCTGCCTTATCAGGTCGTTTTCATTTCCCTTTGCCTGTCTAGCAGACTTGCATCTTTCCTGTCAACAATAGGACCTTATCTGCATTTCACCTGTCTTAACAGGTCATTTTATTTCATTTATCCTGGCAACAGCAGGATTTCATTTGCATTCTTCCTGGCAACAGCGGGACCTCATTTGCATTCTTCCTATTCACAACAAGATATCAAGCATGTTTAAATTCTGTCCGCCTGTCAACAACAGGTTTGCATTTATCCTAGCAACATCAGGATTTCATTTGCATCTTTCCCGACAACAGTGGGACCTCATTTACATTTTTCCTGTCAACAACAGGATTTCAAGCATGATTAAATTCCGTCCACCTGTCTTAATAGGCTTGCATTTATCCTGACAATAAGAGGATTTCATTTGCATCTTCCCGGCAACAGCGGGACCCTCTTTACATTCCTTCCCGTCAACAACGGGATTCTCATCAAGTTTACTTTTCTGCATTTTGGCCTATAGTGTCAGGCCTCCTCCAGTTTACATTTCTGCATTCTTGGCCTATGATGTCAGGCCTCCCTCAAGTTTATTTTTCTGCACTTTGGCCTATAGTGTCAGGCCACCCTCAAGTTTACTTTTCTGCAACCTTGGCCTATGATGTCAGGCCCCCTCAAGTTTACATTTCTGCATTCTTGGCCTATGATGTCAGGCCTCCGTCAAGTTTATTTTTCTGCACTTTGGCCTATAGTGTCAGGCCACCCTTCAGTTTACATTTCTGCATTGTTGGCCTATCATGTCAGGCCTCACTTAAGTTTACATTTCTGCATTTTTGGCCTATGATGTCATGCCTCCTTCATGTTTTCTTTTTAACATTTTGGCCTACATTGTTAGGCCCTCTCAAGTTTACATTTCTGCATTCTTGGCCTATGATGTCAGGCTTCCCTCAAGTTCACTTTTCTGCATTTTGGCCTATAGTGTCAGGCCATCCTCAAGTTTACATTTTCTGCATTCTTAGCCTATGATGTCAAGCCTTCCTTAAGTTTATTTTTCTGCATTTTGGCCTATAGTGTGAGGCCACCCTCAAGTTTACATTTTGGCATTTTTGGCCTATGATGTTAGGCCTCCTTCAAGTTTTCTTTTCAGCATTTTGGCTTATAGTGTCAGGCCACCTTCAAGTTTACATTTCTGCATTTTGGCCTATAGTGTCAGGCCACCATCATGTTTTCTTTCCTCCACGTTCAAGTTTTCTTTTCTGCATTTTGGCCTATAGTGTTAGGCCACCATCAAGTTTGATTTTCCGCATCTCGGCCTATGATGTCAGGCCTCCTTCAAGTTTCGTTCCCGCATTTTGGCCTATAGTGTTAGGCCACCATCAAATCTACTTTTCTACATTTTGGCCTATAGTGTCAGGTCACCCTCAAGTTTACATTTTCTGCATTCTTGGCCTATGATGTCAGGCCTCCCTCAGGTTTGTTTTTCTGCACTTTGGCCTATGATGTCAGGCCTCCCTCAACTTTACTTTTTTGCATTCTGGCCTATAGTGTCAGGCCACCCTCAAGTTTTCTTTCCTGCACGTTCAAGTTTTCTTTTCTGCATTTTGGCCTATAGTGTTAGGCCATCATCAAGTTTGCTTTTCCGCATCTCATCCTATGATGTCAGGCCTCCTTCAAGTTTCATTCTTGCATTTTGGCCTATAATGTCAGGCCACCATCAAGTCTACTTTCTGCATTTTGGCCCATAGTGTCAGACCACCCTCAAATTTACATTTTCTGCATTCTTGGCCTATGATGTCAGGCCTCCCTCAGGTTTATTTTTTTTCACTTTGGCCTATGATGTTAGGCCTCCGTCAAGGTTACTTTTCTGCATTTTGGCCTATAGCGTCAGGCCACCCTCAAGTTTACATGTTCTGCATTCTTGGACTATGATGTCAGGCCTCCCTCAAGTTTATTTTTCCGCACTTTGGCCTATAGTGCCAAGCCACCCTCAAGTTTACATTTCTACATTCTTGGCCTATGATGTCAGGCCTCACTCAAGTTTACATTTTTGCATTTTTGGCCTATGATATCAGGCCTCCTTCAACTTTTCTTTTTAGCATTTTGGCCTATAGTGTCAAGCCACCTTCAAGTTTACATTTCTGCATTTTGGCCTATAGTGTCAGGCCACCATCAAGTTTGTTTTTCCGCATCTCGGCCTATGATGTCAGGCCTCCTTCAAGTTTCATTCCCGCATTTTGGCCTATACTGTTAGGCCACCATCAAGTCTACTTTCCTGTATCTCGGCCTATAGGGTCAAGCCTCCAACACGTTCAAGTTTTCTTTCTAGCACGTTCAAGCATCCATCATGTTCAAGTGTTCTTTATAGCACGTTCAAGTTATCTTTCCAGCATGTTTAAGTTTTCTTATCTACATGTTCAAGTTTTCTTTTTTCCACCATCAAGATTATTTTCCCACATCTGGGCCTATGATGTCAGGCCTCAAGCATAGATAGATTTCTGTACCACGGCCTATGTTGTCAGACCACCTTGTACATACTTTACATTTCAGTCCCCGCATACATTCCTACCTCAAATAGGCCTTTTTCACCTCACTTTGCCTGCACTTAAGCATTATTCATAGTCTAAGTAGGTTATGAAATCAAGCCTAGCATATTTAAAGTTCTGTCAATTTAGCACACGAAGCTCACATAACCTTTAAGAAAACCACCACCTTCCAAGCATCGATCTTCATGTTCAAGGTTTCTCATGTTTGTCGGACATCTTCAAAGCTCACTTCGGACATAATGTGTTCACGTCTTTACTTATTTCCTACCATGATAATTCAGAGAATTATTTCTCACATTATCTGGTAGGAAAATGAGTAAAGAGGGGCAAACTGTAAACACTCAATTATGTCTAAGGCCCCATTCTTAAAATTAATTAAAAAATAAAACGTGATTTAAATATTTATAAATCAGAAAACTAGAAAATAAATAAACAGAAAACAACCAAATAACAACAATTAAAGGGAAAGGGTAAAAATAAATAAATAAAAATAAAAACAAAATATAAAAAAAATAAAAAAATAAAAAAATAAATATAAAATCTAAAAGTAAAAATAAAAGTAAAAATAAAATCTGAAAGTGGAAATAATAATAAAAAAATAGAAAAAGAAGAAAGAATAAATAAATAAAAATAAGCAAAAATAAAAAGCAATAATAGATATAGAAAATGAAAGTATAAAAAAGAAAAGAATAAAAACAAAAAACAAAAAAATATAATCAAAGAAAAATAGAAATAATAATAATAATAATAATAAACTAAAGAAAAATAATAAGAATGAAAAATAAGAAAAAAGAAAATGGAAAAACTGGAAATGAAAAATAAAAAAAGTAATAGGGAACAAAGAAAGGGTAAATAAATAAATAATAATAATAAAATTAAAATAACTTCCTTTTTCTTCAAAATTCAAATTCCTTTTTAGTTAGTTCAATTCTTTTTCTCAAGTTTTAAATCCAAAATCTTAATCAATTTCAATTCTTTTCCACAAGTTCTTAAATCAAGTTAATTTCGAGTTCAAGTCAAATTTAATTCTCTCCAATTCAACCCCTTTTCCTGAAAATTAAATCAAATTTAATTTTTTTGTTTTAAATCCTAAAATTTCAAGTCAAGATCATTTTTTAGTCAAGTCAAATCCAATTTCCCCAATTTCAAGATCAAGTTCCATTTAAATCAAGTTTCATTCTTCTCTTCAAATTTTGAATCAAATTCATTTCTTATTTCAAATCAAGCCCAATTCTTTTCTTATTCCTATTCCTTTTAAATTAATTATTTTTGGGATCTATAGTCTCACGCAACGAACCCTAAACGGGAAACTGGCGGTTTTCACTGCTGTTCAATGTTTAGAGGTTCGTATAGACCCCCGTGTAGCCTTAGCTGCCTCGAACCTTGTGCATGAGTGGACTGAAGGTTCCTTCAAAAATAAAATTCTTTCCAAAATGCTTTGGGATCTATAGTCTCACGCAACGAACCCTAAATAGGAAACTGGCGGTTTTCATTGTTGTTCGATGTTTAGAGATTCGTATAGGCCCCCGTGCAGCCTTAGCTGCCTTGAACCTTCTGCATGAGTGGACTGAAGGTTCCTCCAAAAATAAAATTCTTTCCAAAATGCTTTGGGATCTATAGTCTCACGCAATGAACTCTAAACGGGAAACCGACGGTTATCACTGCTGTTCGGTGTTTAGAAGTCGTATAGACCCTCGTGCAACCTTAGTTGCCTCAGACCTTGTGCATTAGCGGACTAAAGATTCCTCCCACAAAAAAATAAAACTCTTTTCAAAATATCCTATTCCTTCTAAAGCACTTCCGAGGGTCAAGCCTTCACACACCAGAACTACGTAAGCCTTGAGTTTACCATTGCACCGGGGAATACGTAGGAGCAAAATCAAATCCTATCAGGCTAACCTCTATCAACCTATTTATTTTCACATTAATAAAGGGATCAAACAATTTCAAAAATCACACACTCAGTTTAAGGGTACCGCTCTTCGGAACGGGCAAGTCGGGTGCCTAACACCTTCCCCATTCGTAACCGACTCCCGAACTTCGAATCTCATCCTCGAGTTAGGGTTTTTTCCAAATCTTTTTTCCTTAAGTAAAAATTTGGTGGCAACTCCACATAATCCAATAAATTCTATTTTAAAATTTTAGCAAGTTCGTTGTCTCATCGTAATTACGGTTGCGATAGATAGCATTCACTATTTGATGATTTAGCAACTCACTTTTTTTATAGATTTAGGCCCAAATAGAATCCTTATGGCCTAATTAAGGTCAAAAAGGGCAGCTAGCTCTTGTCTTAATTTTAGAAGCAATTTAGGCCCAAGTAGAATCCTTATGGCCTAATTGAGGTTAGAAAGGGCAGCTTGCTCTTGGCTTAATTTTAGAGGTCCAATGAAAAGAGTAACCAGTTGGCTCTATTGCTGGCTTGACTTCGAATGAGCAGAATTGGGCTTGCCTGCTGTTTATACCCATGGCCCAATTCATATGGTCTTAGGCAGCCTGCTTTCCATTATTGAACCCATAGCCCAATTCGTATGGTCGTAGGCAGCATGCTTTCCATTATTGAACAAAAGATGATCTATGGCCTATTTCTATTTCAACATGGCCCTTGTGAGGCCCACCTGAGAGGCAGTTGGCCTGATTTTTAGCATGATCTACTCAGCCCATGGCCTAATTTTAGAAAGTGGCTTTTGGATGGTAGCCAGCATGCGTGGCATAACCCAAAGAACTTGTATGTGAGGCCCATTATGCTGAGCAGCTGGTCCCATTAAATCACCTTGCTTGTGGGCCCTGATGTGCGGCATGCGGCGTGGCCCAATTTGAAGGTAAATTGCAGCTGGCCTGATTGATATGTGGGTCAATGGGCATAAGAGAAATCAAAAGGAATCGCTGCATGCGGGACTCGAACACAAGACACCGCAACGACATGCACTAAGCTAACCACTATGCTATGCTACCAATTGAGTTTTCATGCTCCATTTCTTAGTTAAGACAAAGGGGAAGACAACATGAATTAATCCCTGAACATGCATGAAACTTCACGTATGTCCATTGTCTACCATTCTTTCTTATTACATTGCCAAACCGTTTTGAAAAAAAAGGATTTGATACATCCAACTTAGATAACTTAGATGAGTTCTCGTGCTGCTAGGGAATATTCGATTTGTTTTTGATATTGTAGAAATTGGCTTTATGCACGCTAGGAGCAACATGGCTTTGATCAACATTATCACCATCCAAGCTTTGAATAGTTTGTGTATCTTCATAAGCTGATTTAGCTGACTCAAATTCAGATATATTAAGAATATTCGGTGATCTCTCACCGACCGTAGAGTTTGTTGGCATAGTCATATCATCAGAACTTATGCTTATTTGCCCCTGCGAAGAGCTCCCAATTTTAATAGAGATTCTGGCAGACTAATCCTGAGCCAGGAGGCAAGCTAGCAATGGTGTTTTGGGAACTGCATGTATCATCGTAATCATTCTAGTTTTCTCTTTTAGTATTGCAGAAAGTTCTTTAGGGGTACATCTTAGCCAGATCAACTGTGAATCTTAGAAGTGAAGTTGAAGCAGCAACATTTATATTTCCCACTCTAAAATAGGGCTAAAAGGATCTTTTTAGGCATAAAAATCATCTAGATCTCCCTGAGGTCCAACTTAGGAATTCTCATCATCAAATTTTGACAAGAAGTGATCATCAAGACTGGTTTCCTGCATAGATGTAGAGGGAGGCAAAGCAATCTAAGGAGTCTTCGACCTTTTTAGTTTAGAAAAGGAAGCTTCTCATGCAGCAAACTGGCTTACATATAAGTACCTCCCCAGAGACATCCAAGATGTGGAATATCTCCAGTGGGAGAAGCAATAGCTGACATAGGATCAACCAGTTTAAGCCTCGAAAAGCTACTTGAGGATTATACAAATTCAGTAGAAGTTCCATTTCATGCAGAAGTACGTTTCTTTCTTGAAAGCTATAAAGGAAGATTTCTAAGCCTCATACAATCCCACTCCCTTCTGCTTTAAGATCTCCCTGCTTGTAGATAGTATCCAGTCTCCGACCATTAGTAGCTAAGGTCATACCAGTATTCAACGAATCTTATATGGCCATCCCACCAACACCACAAGCCTGGTTAGATACAAATTTGCATCTAAGCGTAAATTCATGATCCCATGCAAGAGATTCGTATAAAAGGTGATCCAGAAACATCACAAGCCGATCCACATTCAATTTAGAATTACATTAGTGAATGCATATACGAATACAGGTTTCTCCACAGTGAAGCAATATCATATGCAGGAATCTCCACTCTTCCGAATCAGTCTGGGTTATCATCATAGATGTTAATTCTAATACAGTGAATTCTACATTTTAGTCAAAGGTATGTACTAACACTACCAACAGAATCTAAATTATGGTTCAAGGATCATTTTCATTCAATAAATCTACCTTATGGATGAACATGGAATCAAAATGTGCAGATTGAGATACTCGTGTGTTTACCTGTGGCGAGAAGTGGGATGAACAAACAGAAAACGACCAAGATTAACTTCTTCTTCCGATGAGATTGCTTCGGATATTTTCCAGAGAACTCCAAATGGAAGCTCCTGGAGATGATGAGGGAGGTCGAGAGAACCTTCCCTCCCCCAATCGTCGGCCAAAGTCTCTGAAGGCCGAGCTAGAATCTTGAGTTCGATCCTTCTTTTTAGGTGACCGAGTGAGAGAAAAAGAGAGCCTCCCCTCTTTTGAAAAAATGAAAAAAAAAAAGCCCTCTATCCATTTTTCCTTTCCTTATTTATACATTCCAGTTCTTTAATTAAGAAACTAACTGATTCCTAACAAACTAACTGAAACCTAACTAATTTTCATGTCTTTTTCTTTTTTTTATTACCTTTATTTAATTACTTTTTTCAAATTTTCCTGTTTCTTTCTGTTTTTTCATTTTCCTCCTATTTTCTAGCTTTTGGGTTTTTATTATTTTTTTGTAATTAACTTTTTCCTTTTTCGTTTTTTCCTTTTTAATTTTGTTATTTACATTTTGTTCTATTTTTGTTTTCTTTCTCCTTTTTTTTATTTATTACTATTATTATCATTTTTATTTTTTTCATTTATTATTATTATTATTATTATTATTATTATTATTATTATTATACTTGTCTTTTTATTTCAGTTTTTTTCAATTTTTAACTAACTAACTATTTATATATTTTTTTCTTTTCATGACTTTTTTGGAATTTCATATTTTTATATTTCCCGTTTTTTATTTTCTGAGTTTTGGATTTTTCTATTCTTTTTATTTCTTTTTTATTTTTATTTTCATCATTTTTGTTTTCGTTATTATTTTTTATTTTAGGCGAAGAAAACAAACAAAATGATTTATTTTGGATTTTATCCTGGGACATAATTCGGTGTTCACACTTAGGTTGTTCTTTTGAGTTTTAAACCCATCAGGTCTTTCGTTTGCCCTAATTTTTGCTTAGGCCGCCCTTACAAGTTTTCAAATTGGCGGGCTTTGGATTGTGTGCCCTAACTTTTGCCTAGGCCGTCCTTTGAGGGTTTTCGACCTCGCAGGCTTTTTATTTGTGACTGCCCTAACTTTTGCGTAGGTCACCTTTAAGGGTTTTTGACCTAGCGGACTATTTGTGCGCCCAAACTTTTTTCTAGGCCGTCTTTGGGGGTTTTTGACCTAGTGGACTTTTTGTTTGTATGCCTAACTTTTTCCTAGGTCACCTTTGGGGGTTTCCGACCTATCGGGCTTTTGTTTTTATCCTAATTTTTCTTGAATTGTTTTCGGAATCTTAATCTAGCAAGACCTTTCCTAATTATGACTTTTTCAATTTATCTTTTGACCCTACTTTTTCCTGGATTATTTTTTATTTTAATCCAATGGGTTTTCTTTCTTCTTCTTTTTCTTGAATTTTGATCCTGATTTTACCTGGATTATTTCTTCCACTCTAATGCTGGCTTCTTTTCGTTTTATTTTTCCTGGTCAGATCTTTCACTTTGTTTTACTTGGATTTTTTTTTGTTTTCAATTCAGTAGATCTATTTTGCATCCCCAAATTTTTCTTGGACTTGAACTTTGGTCCAGCGGGATATTTATTGCTTTTGTGTGTTAGACAAAAGTGTTCCTCGAGAGGAATTACAATGAATGGTGATCTGGAATCCCTGGTTGCTTATTTTTCTTCTTTATTTGATTTTTTCTCTTTGAGTTTGATTAATAAGACATTCAAAATTATTTATTACAGTATTGGCATTGTCACCAACAGGTATTTATTGTTTGGGGGTATGATAAGAAGTGGGTTAAATGATGAGAAGAATGGAAAATTTAAGAAGTAAAGTTAACATGGTAAGGTACATGCTCCAGAAACATGAAAAATGTAATTTTTGTATTTCTCATTGAGATTTATTTACAAAAAATTGATTTTGAAAAGTATGAAGATCTTCGATAATCTTCCTCGATATTTTTGTCTTGGCATTTTACAAGGCATCTTGTTGTACTGCCCCAAACTAGAAGGCGTCGAGTGAGGTCATCCATCTAGAGGCTGCGCGTCGAGTGAGGGCGTGACCTGGCCAAGGGCTCCGCTACACGAAGACGTCTGCATCCTTAATGGCCCAAACTACCTAGCAGCATCAGGGAGGCCTGCCCTTTTCGATCCTTGCTGGACAACCACGCATCAGCGACTAGATACTTGGTCGGCCGTGGTGGGAAAACTCGCCGTAAGTTTGTGGAGAGACGCAATAGTGCCTTACCATGGTTGTTCAATGATTGACCATCTTGTGCTACGTGGTTGGGTGGGGGAGTTACGACCACCTCTCCGCCATCCATCCGTCCAAAAGAGGGAAACAACCTGCCCCTTTTCTCAGCAATTTGAAGTGATCTGGGCTGGCTCCTAGGGATCCTCATTCCGGCATACTTGCAAAGTCAAGCTCAAGTAGTAGGGAAGGAAGATCCCGTAAAAGCCATGCAGCTCATCGTTGGAAGTCAGCGCGCGATCCATATGGGAAGCAGCGTCTCGTGATCCTAGGTCTTCGTGTGGGAAGGGGATAATGCGGGCTGAAGATGGTTTGGCGAAAGCTAAGTCTAGGGTAGTAAGGGACATCGCCTTCCCCCAACCCAGTGTGATGAGCAGAAGGGTGAAGAAAAGACTCGCCATCTAAAGCAAATGCCAAGGCTCCTACAGATCAGCGAGAACAATCCAAATGGCAATGGACTCTTGTAACAGGATGAAAACTTGGATTGGGAGTAAAGTCAGGAGTATGCAGAGGAATTCACATGCACGTACGACCACTCACTCAAATGGGCGCTCAATCCTTGTCTCCATAAAGGGTGGGCCCCATGCCATAGCATTTAATGAAATGATGCCCTAAGCCTCGTTTCTAACTAATATGGGTGGATTTGCACCACAATCGGTCCAGTGAGGTTCCAAAAAGTTGGTCGGGCATACATGGTCTATGAATTCGGGACCGCGTCGAAGCAGAAGGACGAAGCGACAATTAAGTCGCGTCCGCATCAGGGCCACTACAGGGTAGCTCTTCCCCTTCCCAAAGCTAGGCCCAATTTTGTACAACCTTTACTAGAGCTAAACCTCCATTTTATGTGCATCCGTAGGACAACGTACGCCTTTGGATGCCCTCCCCATCCTCACAAGTGGCAACCAGCCACAAAACTCCGTCTAAACCGAACCAAGAAATGCGCACTGCCTCCAAGATGGTAACCTAATTGGGCTCTAGTTGTCCCTTTGGATGGGGTCAGTTAATCGCGACACACCAATCCTCCATGGCTCGTAACAGTGGCTATTCAGATCAGAAATCAGGACCGTTATTCACATGAAATCCAGCCACCTTGACCTTCACACAAGACTCGCAGACTATGCAGAGGGTTGTTAGCCTTGAACCAGCCACATACGCTCAGTTGGGAGCCCCAACGTATGGCGGCGAGGCCTCTTACTGATCATAGTGATACCCATAAACATCCATCATGAATTATAAGGGAGACAAACCAAAATCGCTTGCATAAACCCCCCAAAATCCTCCCTCTCCTCAATCTGGATCCAGCAACTGTATGCTACCCCCTTTGCATCATCGTAAGTCACCATGGCCAAGAGAGCAACCATGCCATTTGTACGCTCAACCCATATCCCGAAGGGTGTAGGGAGGCATAAGCCTTGATGTCCACACACGAGCGGCCAAAGACGTAGAAGCGCATGCTGAAAACAACAAGGCTCATCAAGCCTCGGGGCCTACCAAGATTCAAACAAACACCCTGAATTGCCCTTCAAGTCCCCCATATGGAAATTAAGTCCCTCAACTTCTCAAAATTGCAAGTAAGCCCTTAAATTTCCCAAAATTCCAAGTAAGCCCCTAAATTATCAAAAATTGCAAATATGCCCCAAAATTTCTCAAAATTGCAATTAAGCCCCAAAATTGCCCAAAATTATAAGTAACCCCCTAGAATTCCCAAATTTACACTTAGAACCCAATACTTCCTGAAATCATAATTAGGCCCACGCGCCTCTAGTAACCACAATTAAACCCTTGAACTTCCCCAAATTGCAGTTAAGCCCTCAAACTTCCAAGATCCTAATAAAACCCCAATGTACTCCTCCTAATTCAAATCAAGCCTCTGTATTCGCATCACGATCAATTTTTATCATTCGCTGCCCCAAAATAAAAATCTCGCTTTGCATCTCTTAGTCTCACGCGACGAGCTCTAAGCACGAACAGGTAGCTTTTTCTGCTGTTCGATGTTTAGAGATTCGTATGGGTCCAAGTGCAGCTGTAGTTGTCTTGGGCCCTGTGCATATGTGGATTAAGAATACTCCTTGTTTTAACAAATAAAAACCTCGTTTTGCATCTCTTAATCTCATGCAACGAGCTCTAAGCACAAACTGGTAGCTTTTTCTGCTGTTCGATGGTTAGAGAACCATATGGGTCCAAGTGCAACCGTAGTTGTCTTGGGCCTTGTGCATATGTGGGTTAGGAATGTCCTCATTAATAAATAAAAACTCTGTTTTGCCTTCCTTAGTCTCACGCGACGAGCTCTACGCACGAACTGGTAGCTTTTTCTATTGTTCGCTGCTTAGAGATTCGTATGGGTCCAAGTGCAGTCGTAGTTGTCTTAGGCCCTGTGCATATGTGGACTGAGAATTCCTTCGAGAAAAAAATTCATTTTGGAACCCCTGGTCTCACGCGATGAACCCTAGGCACGAACTGGTAGTTTTTTCTGTTGTTCGATGCTTAGGGATTCATATGGATCCTAGTGCAGCCGTAGTTATCTTGGATCCTGTGCATATGTGGACTAAGGATCCTCTCAAAAATATTTTTTAAAAAAAAAAAACATGTTCACATTTAAATTCAAGCTCCTTCGAAGGTTAAGCCTTCAAATCAAACCAGAACTACGTAAGCCTTGAGTTTCCCATTGCACCGAGGAATACGTAGGAGCAGGATCAAGTCCTGTCAGGCTAACCTCCATCAAGTTATTTATTTTCTCCCTAATAAAAGGGATCAAACGATTTTCAAAATTCACACACTCGATTTAAGGGTACCATTCTTTAGAACGGGTGAATAGGGTGCCTAACACCTTCCCTATTCATAACTGACTCCCGAACATCGAATCTCTTCCTCAAATTAGGGTTTTTCCAAATGTTTTTCCCTTAAATAAAAATTTGATGGCGGCTCCACATAATCAAATAAAATATTATTTTTAAAATTTTAGCGAGTTCGTCGTCTCGATGGTAAGGAATTATGCGGACTGTAGCCAGGAAGGTGTGATGGGTCGATTGTTTCTTCTGGAAGTGACCTTATCTCTTTCTGTTTAGACATTTGGATGGCCTCCATTAGCCTGGCCTTTGGATCCTTTAATGTTTGGACCTCATTTCTCAACTCCTCATTTTGTCTTTCTAGCTCATCTATGAGTCTTGATTGTGCGCGAGTCCTATAAGGATGTCGAGGAAGCTTTTTTTTTTCCAATTTTTCTGTTAAATTAAAAATTAATTCTTGAGAAATAGTGTGAATGCAAAAATCATAAGTGATAAAATGTTAGTGCTTTCATAAAAATGCATGGGATGATTTTCAAAATCTCCTTTTAGTGATAAATTTATTTAATGAATGAATGAATTAATGTAATGTTGAAATGCAAATAATTGAAGATTTGAACATTTTGAAAATAATTGAGCGTTGCTTTATTTATTTTTCCTTTATTTTTTTCAATTTTATTTTTTGGTATTTTTTGAATTTTTCTATAAAAACTTGTGGTTTTGCTATAAATATTTTAATTTTGCTAAAATTTTCTAAAAACATTCTTTAGATTTTCTTTCGAATTTTATTTTTTTCTCTTTTTTCATCTTTTCATATTTTCAATATTTTCAGAATTATTTTTCTAATTTTTCCTTGAAGTTTCTATCTTTCTCCTTCTATTTTGATTTTTCTTGATTGTTTTTATACTTTTTATTTGATTTTTCTTTCTTGATTTTTCGTATCTCCCCAATTTTCAGATTTCAACTTCCCTCTGCCCTCTTGGATGATTCAGGTCAAATAAGTGTCATAGAGCAGTATGTGAACCATGTATCATGAAAAGGGGTGTGTGCCCTCCTTGCCTCTTGTGTGGGTCACCTCTCCTAAGGATCTATGGCCTTAAATGCATGAACCTCTCAAAGGTGGTCAACAGTCCTAAGGTGTAGAAGTCACTAGAGCCAAGTTCCAGTACATAATGCTTACTACAACAGCAGAAGAAGCCACTAGTTGTAGGGCATTACAGATAGGACACACTCTAGCCGTGGTTTTTGTAATAGTCAAACAGGACGTATATCTAAAGTGACACTACTAGACCCCTCTATCCTAGGCTTCAGTTAGACTCGGGTATAGGGCCACACTCATGAGATGAATGCATATATGTGATGTGTGGAGGACACAAATAATTGGGATACCTGCAATTGGGGAAATCGCGACAAATATATATAAAACAATTTATTATTCATCTATCCTAGGGTTGTACAACGAATAAACAAATAAATAAACAGATAAATAGATAAAAGGATCAATAATGCACACTCAATTGTAAATGGGCCTGACTCTCTAAAGTCCCCAGTGGAGTCGTCATCTATTGCAACCGTAATTACAACGAGATGACAAACTCGCTAAAAATTTAAAATGATCTAATTTGTTTTTATTGTGGAGCCGCCACCAAATTTTATTTAAAGAAAAATATTTGGAAAAATCCTAATTTAAGGCAGAATCTAGGTTTGGGAGTCAGTTACGAGTAGGGAAGGTGTTAGGCACCGTACTCGCTCGTTCCGAAGAACGGAGAACGGTACCTTTAAACAGAGTGTGCAGTTTTGATGTTTTCAAAAACTGTTTGATCCCTTTAGTTTTAAAATAACAATAAATAGGTTTATATGAAAATAGTCTGACAGGACTTGATCCTGCTCCTACGTATTCCTTGGTGCAGTGGGAAACTCAAGGCTATGTAATTCTGGTTTTGAAAACTTGATCTTCAGAGGTATTTGAAAAATGTTTTTAAAGAAAATCCTTAGCCTACATATGCACAGGATCCAAGGAAAACGAGGGCTGCACTAGGATGTATATGAATCTCTAAACATCGAACAACAGTGAAACCGCCAGTTCTTATTTAGAGTTCATCGGGTGAGACTTGGGATTCCAAGACGAAGTTTCTCTTGAAATTATTTAAAAAGGATTCTTAGTCCAAATATGTACAGGATCCAGGACAACTAAGGTTGTACTGGGACCTATATGAATCTCTAAACATTGAACAACACAAAAAGCTACCAGTTCGTGTTTAGAGTTCATTGCGTGAGACCTAGAATTAATGAATGGACTTGATTTAAAATAACATAAAATTGATTTAGAGTTCATCGGGTGAGACTTGGGATTCCAAGACGAAGTTTCTCTTGAAATTATTTAAAAAGGATTCTTAGTCCAAATATGTACAGGATCCAGGACAACTAAGGTTGTACTGGGACCTATATGAATCTCTAAACATTGAACAACACAAAAAGCTACCAGTTCGTGTTTAGAGTTCATTGCGTGAGACCTAGAATTAATGAATGGACTTGATTTAAAATAACATAAAATTGATTTGAATTTGATGAAAAGGATTAGATTTGATTTAAAACAAACTAAACTTGATTTGAACTTGAGGAAGAGAATTAGGCTTGATCTTAAAATGAAATGAACTTGATTTAAAAATAGAGGAAAAGGATTAGGCTTGGTTTGATTTGAAGTTGAGGAAAAAAATTAAACTTGATTTTGAACTAAAATAAACTTGATTTAAAATTTGAGAAAAAGAAATAAATTTGGTTCGAAATAAAATTAACTTGATTTGAAATTTGAGGAAAGGAAATAAATTTGGTTTGAAGTAAAATAAACTTGATTTGAAATTGAGAAAAAGAGTTAAAGTTGATTTGAAGTAAAATAAACTTGATAAAAAAAAAGAATGAACAACATCCTCCAATTGTAAACATTGAATTGATCTTGGAAGAGGCGTATTGATCTTGGGAGGGACAGCAGCCTCCAATTGATTTTGAGAGGAGCAACAGCAACGGACAACAGTGATATAAGCGTGGTCCAAGTTACCCAAGGCGTAGCCCAATAACCTTAAAGTGGCCCAATAATCGCATTGGTAATTGAATTAAAAAGTCGCGTGCGGGGGACCAAAGCTGGGACCTGAAGTTACATGCGCCATCAACTAGCGACCAAGCCACACTCCCAATTGGACTTCTAACACCCTTGATTTAATTTAAAGCAAACATAGTGGTTGCGGGATTGCATTTTGCATATAGGTTGCATGGGATAGTTTATATATTAATGTTTTGCAACTCTTAACCCCTGAGTTTGGTTTTATCCCTTCTATCATATTTTCTAGAACTACCCAATCCATTAGAAGGCATGACCCCTCCTCTTGACGTCTCATCCAAAACTTTCATGCATGGAGCTTAATTCAACGTTGAAGCCAATTTGCATGAGGTTCCACAAAGTCCACTGCTTGGACACAGAGCGACCCCAACAACAGCCATGATAGAGATTTATCAAAATAAGCAAAAATTCACACCATTATTCAAGAATGAAATAATCTTATCCTTGTCTGCATGGCCTGGGATTAAAAGGTATGCAAGGATGCGCCTTGCTTATTTGGTGATGCTTTTCAATTGGATGCCATGATGTTGTTTTCAACACAAAGACCATGTTTGTGATGCACAAAACTCACATCCACTTTGGTAGATTGAAGCCGACCTTTTCAGGAAACATATAACTGTACTTCGAAAAGGCTGCAAGTGTTTGTTGCTTCTTTGATGGCCTTTGTGTGCTTGACAAATTAGCATGTGACCATGTTATGTTGTCAGAGCCAGAAGAAGTCTTTGATGGACTCTTTCTTTTCAAAAGCAACTCGTCATTCAAATTCATAGTGACCTCTCTGTTGGAAATGTCCACATTTTTAATAACTATACCCACTTCCCTATCATGACCAAATTCACACAAGACAAAGAACTTTTCACAGATAAACGGGGCAGAAGACCTTTCTAAAGCAGCAATGGATGCCTGGCCAGAAGAGTTGCATCCCCCACCGGTTAAATTAGATAACAGATCACGACTACCCTGTGGCTCACCAACAAGAGTAGGTAATACTTGTAGTCTAACTAACAAACTTGACTTTGATCCACCATCTTTAGATATATCCACATTCAATTCCTTGATCTCAACAATAAATTTTGGTGTCTTTAGAACCTGATCTGTCACACAAACTGACAAATATGTTGCAATATTGCCCACAATCATCCACTTTCCCCTGCATGAAGCACGGTATTTCCGAGTTTTCTTCTTCCTTGGGCTTTTATTTGAAGGCTTTATAACAACTTCTAGGTAACATATTAACACTTACAACTTCGGATCCCGTGATATGAAACCCACACTGAGCTGAACCAGGGACTGACGTAAACAAATTCAACAGTACCCTTTTTAATTTCACTACCTCATCCCTTAAACATTTCCGTCCACCAACATGAAATCCAACAGATGCTCCCGGCTCAAAAACACTTTAAGAACCAAGCTCGAGTTGTTAAAGGATTAAGGATTAACGGATGATGAACCAGACAATAGTGATTTTTAGAATTGGAATGAGATCTTAGTCTAGTATTGCTGCTCAAAATGGTTTGTTTACTGGATACAGAAGTAGACTCTATTTTCAGAACTAACATTCCTACAAGCAACATCACCCCAAAAAACTTAGGCCAAATCTGATCCACAGTTCTTGCGTAAACAACTGCAGTGCCATGAAAGCTGGGAGGCTCACAGAACATAGTGACCCATCCTCCTCATCAATGGCTTTTACATGCTCATTTTAACGTTTTCCCCTGCTCCTTTGTGTTTTGGTGGCAGACAGCAGAACTTCTCAGATCACAAAAAGATTTAAGTGATGAAGCGGAACATAAGGCAACAGGGATTCTATGATTCCTGTTACCTCTCGACTAAACATGGCTACCCTAGTTACCAACAGAATGCCCCATGCATTGGAGACTACTTGATCAGGCTAGAGACTTATTCTTTGAAGAGACTCTGGACCTTTCAAACACCATCATGATCAATCCCGACGGCCAATTATGTTCGAAGGTTCTTTATGTGAAAAAACCACAAGGCACCATGACTCGTACATACCCCTCTCATCGTGGACATGAGTTGCAGCTCACATGGTTCTTTGCATGGTTCTTGCGTGGTTTCTTCTTCTTGTCACCCACATGTTCGCCAAAAGCTAGGTTGTATTCGTGTAAGCCACAACATATAGTGCAGGGAACTTGAACGTATATTGACTAAAACGGTTTGCATGACTTGTGCATTCTATTTCCATAACAACCCGAATATACGGAGCCTTTTAATCTTATGGACATCCATATTCCCTACCTTCGTGCACACTAATATGGCCTTACTGTAGGCAACAATACTCGTGGCGATCAATGCCATGGAAGGAAAGCAACATGAAATCCATGAGAGAATTTTTGGCTCATGTGGGAGCAGGGTAATTCTTATATCATTGTGTGAGCCAAAGTGACAAAACTATCTATGTGTGGGCAACAAAGCGGAATACTCAACTTTCAGATCTATTCCATATGAAGCCAGAATTCTATTTGAGAACCAGATATATATATATATATATATATATATATATATATATGGATCGAAACTAGTAAACAAGTTATGATTCACGGAACTTCATGCATCATTTCATACCATAACAACGTTCAGGATCGATTCAAGAAGAAGAAATCACCAATTGTTTATACAAATCAGAGGAAGATAGATCCAAACACTAACCTGCCTGGAGGAGGAATGGAAGGTCCTAATTCAAGAAGACGTTATCCTTCTTCTCTCTTATGTCGATCTCCAGAGGAAACGATTCACCCAGTCCAACTCCTCCCTCAATGTTTGGGTCTTGAAGTCTTTGAATGACTGGTGATTGAGAGAAAAGATACCTTCCTTTCTCCCTTCCCGAAAAATGAAAATAAAGCCCCCAAAAAGACTCCTTCTCCGTAGCGTCTTTTTCTGTTTTATACTTCTCCTACTTTGTTTTCCTTCCTTTTTTTTTCATTTTCTCTATTTCTTTATTTATCTTCATCTTTTCCTATTTTTATTATCTTATATTTTTCAACTTCTTCTCTTTTATTTTTTTTAATGTTTTTTCTTTTTAGTTAATTAGTTATTAATTCTTAATTTTATTTTTCCGTTATTTAGTTTTCGGTTTTTCCATTTTTATTATTTTTTATTTGTATATTTTTTTTTTCATTTGTTATATTTTTTTTTATTTGTTATTTATTATTTTTCTCTCTTTTTCTTTTTATTTATTTTCTTGTTTTATATATTTTTTCTTATTTTGTGTTTATTGTTTTTTTTTCACTTTTTGTAGAAAAAAAATTATTTTTCTATTACTTTCTTTTATTTTTATCCTTATTTTTTTATTATTACTATTTTCATATTATTTCTCTTTCTGTTTTTGTATTTGTTATTTATTTTCCTTAACTTTGATTTTTCGCTTTCTGTTTAATAACTTTGCTTTTCTGTTTATATTGCTTTCCGTTTATTAACTTTGCTTTTCCTGTTTTCTATTTTCTGTTTATTAACCGTTTTTTCCGTTAGTTTCCTAATATTATTTTTGTTTTATTTTCTGGTTTTTATTTCTTTTTTGTTATTATTTTTTATTCAATCTTATCATTTTTGTTATTTTTATTATTATTAGATTTTATAGTTTGTTTTCATTTATTTATTTATTTACTAATTAATTTAAAATCAGAGGCCTCACACATAATTGAATGTTTACAATTAGTAATAAAACAAATAATAATAAATATTAGTTAGCACTTAAAAGTGGTAATTAGTATGTTATATTTCTTTTTGAAAAGCCAAATAAAAAACTAGATTAAAAACTAAGAGGTTTATGAACACAAGATATATCCATTTCTCTCTATAGTACAATTTATTTTTGTTGTTTATATGTAGTAGGCTAATTCCAAAATTGTAACAACCTACCTCTTCTTAATTAATTACAATAAAAAGTGATAGCTTGTTAATGAGATAAGCCAATTTGCGAGACATAACTTCCTTCTTCCTAGGTGCTTAGTTGGAGTCATATTTTGCTTTATCCTTCCACCTCTGTCAGCATAAAACATCTAGTTACAAGATACCGAGGATATACCATTTTAAGTAGAATATATGGCACAAATTTGTACAACAGCAAAAACTTCACCTCAACAACTACATCATTTGGTACCAATTCACTTGTCCTGTCTTCCCTTGATACTAAAGTTGATGCACCTTCTGGGAAACCTTGATTATTCTTATAAATTATATTTATTTTATAGTTTCTATAAGGAGGATCTAGCCATAATAGGCCTACCTTAATCCCTAGTGATAATTGTTTTTCCTTTTCCTCCAATTAGATAGCTTTAAGGAATACTAGAGGTTCTTGTATTCATGAATGAAAATGATATTGGAAGTTTAGTATGTTTTCTTTCAACCACCACCAGTTTTTCAATTTAGTTCACTCTACTAGACCTTGTTTTTTTCTATTATGTTTCCAAATTGCATGCATTTCTTTGTAGCCATAGAGACCAGGTAGTCTTATGCCACATAAGCTCCTATGCTTGCTTTTAGGGTCGAGTTCCTGGCACCAAGCTTATAAATTATTTAAAGTTCTCATTTCCTTAATTTTGCAAGGCAGAATTAATCCCACCCATCCAAGAACCTCATACCATAATTTTTGCAAATTTGGGCAATCAAAGAAGATGTGTTAGGTGCTCTCCTGATTGTCAGCACATTACTTGCAGATTGCATCTGAATTAGATATAATCCCTCTCCTTTTAAGATTCCTCTTGGATGAAATTCTATCAAGAAACATTTTTGAAGAAAAGGCTATCACTTTGATCGGAGCTCTATTTGACCTAAATTTTATCAAAATACTACTACTTGTCTATCCATATTTTCAGTTGATTTCCTTATATGTGGAATTTACTATTTAGATCACTGAAAGATCTAACTTTTAACTCCATCTATCATAGGTGGTTTCTTTAATACTTCCTGCTTCACCACCTTTTCTATGCACACAATTCTTCCTCCTAAACAAAAAGCTTTCTTCTCCATTCAAATCACTAGTCCCACTTACCATTTTTTCACTCCCCTATCTTAGTCATACTCTTATTTTTCCTTTTTCTATGTTGAAGAGCCTTGGGAAAGTATTTTTAAGTGAATGGCCTTCCACCCAGTTATTGTACCAAAACATTGTATTGTCCTTTGATCCCACTTCCTTTACTAAATTTTGTGAAAACCATTTTTCTATAATTGCTTCTCCTTCAATCATTCACAAGATGTACCACCATGGCAAAAATTTTACTTTTTGTTGTTGGATGTTGTATACTTCCAGCTCTCCATATTTGGAATTCATTATTTTTTTCCACAAATGATCCTTTTCTACTTTGAGTCTCCACCTCCATTTACGTAGTAGGGCTATATTAAAATCTTGTAGGCTCCTTACACCCAACCCTCATTCCTCCTTGCTTTTGAAAACCTTATCTCATGCTACACAATAAACCTTACTACCACTTTCCCTTCCCATAAGAATTTTTTGGAATTAGATTCTAGAAGTGAGATAATAACTTTCGGGGATTCAGAGAGGGAAAGAAATAATGTCAACAGAGAACTCAGGACCGAGTTAAGTAAGATGATGCATGCTCCAAATGATAAAAATCTATTTAACCATGATACCAACTTTTTCTTCACTTTCTTTACCATTGATTTCCAAAACTATAATATCCTATGATCTACCCCATTACCAGGCCTAGATATGGCAAGGGTAGCTTTCCAAGTAAACAGTTTAGAACCTATACTGCATATTCTAGCCAATCATCTTGCATTGACACCTATGAGTTTTTGTTTATAGAAATTCACCTTTAGAGTTGATGCTGCTTCAAATAGCTTAAGGATTCCCTTCCCCGAACTAATATTGTGTGTTGAAGCCTTTCTTAGATCTGTTTCCTTCTTTATTATACCATCCCTCTTAATAACCTAGATCTGCTGCCTTCTCTATCATATTATCCAAACCTTTTGCAACAAAAAGAAACAAGAACGATGATAATGGGTTGCCTTGCCTTAATCATCTATATGGAACAAATTCCTTTCTTGGGCTTCCATTTGCTAAAACTAACAAGATTGCTTATTGAGCATTCCTTAATCCATCTCCTCCATTATTTAGTAAAGCCTATTTTGCTCATCATCTTATCTAAGAACAACGAGTTCGCTGAATCATACGCCTTCTTGAAGTCAAATTTCAACATACTACACATTTTCTTCTTCTTTTTTGCCTCATCCATGAATTCATTTGTAATAATAATTTCATCTAGTATTTGTTTTCTCTCAACGAATGTCGATTCCATTTCCTTTAGTAAGCTGCCCATGACATGTTGCAATATGTTCACCAAAATATTTTCTATCACTTTATACATTCAACCTATAAAAGATATAGGATGATATTGATCTATCTTTTATGATGCAAATCTTGAAGGAGAGGAGGATGCTGGACAATGAAGGCTAAAATTGGAAGGAAGAAGATGGTGTTGAACTCTTGGTCTTCATGCACATGTAAAAGAGGTGCCACCTCTAGGGAGGATAAGCCTCTTCTTCGCTATCTTGAAAGAATCCATGGATAAGGAGAATTCTTCAAAATCTCGCAGTGAATAATGATTTAAACGTTGAAAAAATACACTACATTAGGCCTATATATAGACAAGGGATGAGGTGCTAAATAAGGGAAGTTATGGGGTTGAAATAGATCTACCCAAAGAGAAGAAAATTGGACTTGGATGTAAGCCCAATTAAGGCGCCTTTATCATTCCTCAATGCAATCTCAAGTCTAACCAAAATAGGCCCAAAACCTATACTATAAATACAAGAAAATTGGACTCAAGCCTATACATATTTGGGCTCTCTAAAATCCTAGAGTGCAAAAAAAATATGGCTAAACCCTATTTTAGTGTTGTGAGGCCCAATATGCCTAGTTGTGTGAGGCCCCATAGGTCCAATGGCTCTACAACTAGAATCCTATAAAGCTAGGACCTCTACATCATTCTAGGGGTTGGTATTCTTTAACACTAGCATTATAAAGGAATTAATGCACCCTTTAACCAATTTCCCTTGAGAATAGAACTCGTGGATGAAAGTTGTAAGATCTAATTTAACTATCTCCTAATGATCATTCAAGAATTTGAAATTGATTCCATCTACCCTGGGGAGTTTTGGGCTTCTCTTAGGGGGCGAGATACAAAAACAAAAGGAAGAAAAAAGGGTCTTCTCGGTAACACCCTGTAACAGGTCCAGGGGCTCTTGGACTGAGACTCCGTACAGAACTGATACAAGGAGGCAAAAGAGGAAAAGTACATGAAAAAGGGGACCTTAGGGTCTCTCTCCTGATCTTGGAGATGTTCGAGGAGATAGAAGAGAAGAAGGGAAGGTCACGAGGATTCTTGAAAGGAACAAGACTAGAAGGGATCACGAGGCGGCGTTAGAAGATCGGTTTCTATACAGAATTGAGGGCTCTTCGTCCAGCAGAAACTTGATAGCATCTTCATCCAAGTAAGATTTATATCTGCATCATATGGCCTCTACATGCATCGTTTAGCATTTGATATCCGTCATTACCACATGGCTCTTGAGTCAAGAATGAAGCCTATGTCGCGCTCGATCAGTTGATACTATCAAATCCTTTAGAAACAACGATAGACAGTGATGCTATAAGTCATGGCTTAGTCTTGACACAGCCGCACCCCTTCATCCAGTGCACCTGCTCGCATGCTATCTCAAACATATGCTTACTGGCAATTGTAAACACCCAATTATGTCCGAGGCCCCCAATTAGCAAAATTAATCAAAAAAAACTGAACATAAAAATAAAAACAGAAAACAGAATAAACAGACAAACAGAGAAACAGATAATAATAAAATATAAATCAAAATCAGAAAATGGAAGGAAAGAAAAGAAAAAGATAGGAAAAAGAGAAAAGAGAAAAAGTAAAAACTATTAATTAAAATTAAAAATAAAATCAGAATTTAAAATTAATTAAAAAAATTCTGATTCGAAAAGTTAATAAAAAATTAAAAATATGGAAAACACAATAGAAATCATAAAAATCTGAGAATTAAACAAAGCGTAAAATTTTGAAAATAAAAACATAGGAAATAATCTAAAAACTTTTAAAAAAAAAACACACAGTTTTTTTAAACAGAAAACTTTTTAAAACGGAAATTTCAAAAAGTGAAAAGAAAAAAAAACAGAAAAAGGTTTTAACAGAAAAAAAAAAGGGCAGAAAGATAAAAGGAGGGCAGTGAGAGGTCTTGGGTCCTCTTTGCTTTTGGATACAGAGAGGGTTGGGAGGAAAAAAGCACGAGACTGAGAGAAGGAAGGAGCTTTTGGTCAAGGAGTTTGGTTCTTGCAAGGGGAGCAAGGAGGTTGGCATGTCCAGAGGGGGAAGAAGCCATCTGAGAGCTTCACTGAAAAAGAAGGATCTAAGCAAGATTCAAGAACCATCTTGTATAGGTGCGTCCACGTAAGTCCATGCACATTTTGGTATCGTCTTCATGAAGACGATTCTTGAACTCTGAATATTGATGATCTAATATATGAGTAAATTCGTACATTGTTGCTAACATTGATTCACACGATCCTTAGCCAAATTATCATGAATAATGAATCATATGGTACAGCATGTTAAAGAAGTTCCAATGATGATAGGTTGGCGTTTGATGCACATAACTATTGTGAGTTCGGCGAGAGTGGATCGATTGCCTTTCAATCTTGCTTACTAGATGTTTCAATGTCTGCCTAAATAAGATCCTAGAACCACCTTGTATGGGCACCTCCAGGATCAATGGTTAAGAATTTCTAAAGTAATCTTGCCAAGTCTTTATCCTTGCCAAGCAGAGTAAGTACCCTGTTGCTTGGTCAAACCCTTTTCTTATACCCAAAGCAGCCTTAGAAATCCTTGCTACATTGTGTTTGATTCGGTGTCAAGAACCATATACCAGCAGTGAGGGGTAATCAGGGAGGGCCTGCGAGGAAATGGTTAACTGTTAGGTATAGCATTATGGTTGGTCCTTACAAGTTGAGACTTAACAACCATTAAGAGAATAACATGACTAACCCAATAATCTTGGTAAGGATGAGCTCAGTCCAGTGCCAAAAAGAAATTCAACTCATGCTCTGGGCTATAGGAATTTAATTCATTGTTAACCTGCCCTGCATGTACAAGCATACCCGTTGCTATAAGCCTGGGCATCTTCGGATCCGTAGGTATATTGGCCTCAAGTCTAGTGATGCATATGCCGTTCTAGGAATGTTAACAGTAGAAAAGCCAAATGTTATCATACCGTGGTAGTCAAGTCTAGGTATACTTAGTCCATAACTCTAGGATTAAAGGTCAGCACCTGGTCTCCTTGAAGTTTGGAGGGTCTCCAACAATTAAACATTCCAAGATAATCAATCATAAATCCAAACCAATTACTTTCGGGTTCTTTCAGTTCAAAAGAATCGCCTTCTCCATATAATATATTCTTGCAACTAGAATGAATGTAAAATGGAAATGAACTTTGTGTTAACCACTGCAAATTCTAGATTGATCCACCCGCATTAGGAAGTTCGAATTAATCTACACACGATCTTGAATCTATGTGCAAGTATGAGTTTTTGTGCTTTTTTTTTTCCGAAGTATTATCTGTAAAGTTAGTATTGGAAAAAATTCAAAATTTTCAGAAATTAGTAAGAAAATTCCAGAAATTAAGAAATTAATAAAAAATTCCAAAAATTAAGAAATTAATAAAAAATTCCAAAAATTAAGAAATTAATAAAAAATTCCAGAATTAAGAACATTAATTAAAAATTCCAGAAATTAAGAAATCAATAAAAAATTCCAGAAATTAAGAAATTAATAAAAAATTCCAGAAATTAAGAAATCAATAAAAAAATCCAGAAATTAAGAAATTAATAAAAAATTCAAAAAGAAATTAATAAAAATTATATAATTCCTAAATAATTCATAAAAAAATTTCTATGATTCCTAAATAATTCATAAAAAAAATAATAATAATAAAAAATCCAAAATCCCTAAATAATCCATCAAACATAACATTCTTTGTTTGATAGATTCCTCCAAAATTTCAAATCTTTACTTGTGACTTGCTCCTTTTTTATTCATCGATTTTCAAAATAAGAATCTTGTTTTGCAATTCTTAATCTCTCGCGATGAGCTCTAAGCATGAACTGGTAGCTTTTTCTGTTGTTTGTTGTTTAGAGATTCATATAGGTTCAAGTGCAGCTGTAGTTGTCTTGGGCCTTGTGCATATGTGGATTAGGGTTGCCTTTCCTTTTTACAAGATAAAAACCTTGCTTATTTTTATTCCACGATTTTCAAAATAAAAATCTTGTTTTGCGATTCTTAATCTCACGCGACGAGCTCTAAGGACGAACTGGTAGCTTTTTCTGCTGTTTGTTGTTTAGAGATTCGTATGGGTCCAAGTGCAACCGTAGTTGTCTTGGGCCTTGTGCATATGTGGATGAGGATCGCCCTCCTAAAAATAGTTTTCAAAAATAGTCAAGCTATTTTTACTTTCCAAGTAGCTCCGAAGGTCAAGCCTTCGAGCACATTTCAAACACTCTTTCAAACACTTTTGAAAGTCAAGCTTTCAAAACATAACCAGAACTACGTAAGCCTTGAGTTTCCCATTTCACCAAGGAATACGTAGGAGCAGGATCAAGTCCTGTCAGGCTAACCTCCATCAAGTATTTATTTTCACTCTAATAAAAGGGATCAAACTATTTTCAAAAAATCACACACTCAATTTAAGGGTACTGTTCTTCAGAACAGGCGAGTGGGGTGCCTAACACCTTCCCCACTCGTAACCGACTCCCGAACCTAAATCTCATCCAGGGTTTTTCCAAATCTTTTTCCCTTAAATAAAAATTTTGTGGCGGCTCCACACTTTAATCACAAAAATTCATTTTAAAAATTTTAGCGAGTCCGTCGTCTCGTCGAAATTACGGTTACGACAGCAATGACACATGTGATTATGGCTGGGATTGCGAAAAGAGAGCAAAGGCACACGATGCAGTGCTGTTCTAACCTTGCACACCCCCATTATCATGTGACCTGAACACCCGCTATGGTAGTATTACTCCAAAATTCCATGCATGTGCCTTGCCTATGAATGAATCTTGCATGGCTATGAATGATTTGGTTTGAGAAGAAAATTCTTATTAAGTTATCAGGGACTGTTCGTATACGAAAATAATTTGTACCCTTCATTAAGCGTAGCTTCCATGGCGGCGGGGTTTGGCACATGTTAGAAATAAATATTTGGCTTTAATTGATCAGGATATTCTAACCCAAGCAGTGTACTATTAACCGAAGCAAATTCTATACCCTCACTCAACTCTGTTCCAAGTGAATTCAAGATCCCGATCCAAATTAGTTCTTGGTCTATTATTCTAGGATTGGACAACCCATAATTATCTTCGAACTTAAGGGGTTACCAATATTATGGCCTTCAACCTCCCAGAGTATCTCCTCAATCTCTTAAAAATAGCCAACAACAGCACATGTCGCATCAAGATGAGCGAGGACAGCTCCTCACTGAAACTCTATTTGCACCCATGAACGCATGAAGAATGGTGCAACAGGCGTAGTCATGGAGTAAACGATAGGTCAGACCATGCACCTTTGGGAGTGGTCTTCGTACAGATTTTTGCCAATGGCAAGTTGCTCCGTCTGCTGCTCTAGTGAAGCCAATGGGTCAGACTGCCTACTAGTATCCAGTTTGCCAAATTCTCTTGTTAAGAAAGGGTCTAATTTCTTGAGGGGGAGAGCAGAAGAGCCATGCACTAACATAGGCCTGCCATTGCAAGGCTTGAGCACGTACTTTACATGGTCTGGATACGTACCACTGAGTCCTATGCATGCATACCCTAGTACAAATGTAAGCCCAGGTTGCTGAGTTAAATAAGAGAACACGAATTCACAATTAGAAAAGACCATGCACGCCTTGTCTTAACCTGGACGTCGGAATGGACAAGGGTTTTTTTATTTGTTACTTGATGCGGTAGCGTTTCATCTAAAGGGAATCAGGCGCGAACAAGGAGGAAATCATTGGAGACCCATTACCCCTTTACTCCATTAGCATTCTGTAAACATTGCATGCAAGTCCTATGTCCCCCAAAATGCAAGACCAGTTTATCACAGCCCAGAGATTCTTCTTGCATGAACATGGATAGGTGTAGGTCCCGAGGGAAACTTCCGCTTCTGTGAAAGTGATAATAGGAGAAGCCATCTAGCAAATTCATTGGAAAGCTCAGCGCGATCGTCAACCAGATGGCCTTAAGGAGTTCGAGAATCAACCTTTAAGGAGTCACGTTCGTCCATACAGGCATCATGCATCATTCAACGTGAAGCAGCTGTATGGCCTTCAAATATTAACCAGGTTTATAAACATCTGATCTAAGTTCAACGTCAGCTTAATGGTTGACATATTCATCCCCTGTATAAAGACTATGGGTTCGAATCTAGGGTGCTGCTGTTTATTTATTTTAAAAGTAATAACTTACGATACATGTGTGATTATAATCAATCTGAAGACTAAGGATACAACCTCAAAGCTCAGCTCAAGTGGCTATTCTAATTCAAGCCTATGCAAGGTCCTGGTTTCGATCCCCGTAAGCGACACCTTCCATTTTAAATTTTAACCGTTAGTAACTTGATAAGAAGGCAGTAGTGGAGTCGGCCCTTTTCCTTTAAAAAGGGAGGAAACTAACTAAATTTTCAAATAGTAAATCCTATTTTCTTTTTATGAAAATAAATGACTTCTGTCAACTTTTTTAATTTGGATAGGATTTCAAGCCCAATCGTCCCAAAAGCCAAACCCATTCCTTTTTTCTCTTTTTCAAAAAAAAATCAAATTTAATTTTTTTATCCGAATAAAATCTAGTTTTTTTTAAATAAAATAAAATCTAATTCTTTTAGCAAAAAAATCTAGCTTAATTCTTTCTCAAATAAAATTTGATTCTTTTCTTCAAATAAAATCAGGTTTAATCCTTCAATTTTAAAAAATAAAAATAAAAATAAAATAAATAAATAAATAAATTTGATTCTCTTCTTCGAACCAAGTGTAACTCTTTTCCTCCAAAAGAAGTCTAGCTTAATTATTTCCTTCGTTAAAAATCGAATTTAGTTTTTTCTTATAAATAAAGTCAATTTTAATTTTTTCCTTTATTTTCAAGAAACTCTGCCCTTCAAATTCAAATCAAGTTCATCTCTAACTCACATTCATTTTCAATCAAGTTCATTCTAGTCTGACCAAGCTCTTTTAATTTAAAGCAAATTCAAGTCAAACTCTCTTTTTCAAATTCAACATCAAGTTCTTTTTAAATCAAGTTTAAGTTAGGCTTAATTTCTTAAATTCAAAATCAAATTCAAATTAATTGATTCTGAGTCTCACGCGATGAATCCTAAGCACGAACTGGTAGCTTTTTTTGTTGTTCGATGTTCCGGAATTCATATGGGTTCCAAGTGCAGCCGTAGTTGTCTTAGATCCTATGCATATGTGGACTAAGAATTGTTTTGTAAATAATTTCAAGAAAAGCTTCACTTTAGAATCTCTAAGTCTCACGCGACGAACCCTAAGCACGAACTGGTAGCTTTTTCTGCTGTTTGGGGTTTAGAAATTTGTATGGATCCCAGTGCAGCCGTAGTTGTCTGGGACCCTGTGCATATGTGGACTAAGGATTCTCCTTAAAATATTTTCAAGATACTTTAGCCATTTCTAAATATTCCTTTTCAAGCGGCTTCGAAGGTCAAGCCTTCGAGCGCCATTTACTTCCAAATATTTCTTTTCAAGCACCTCTAAAGGTCAAGCCTTCAAATCAAACCAGAACTACGTAAGCCTTGAATTTGCCATTGCACCAGGGAATACGTAGGAGCAGGATCGAGTCCTGTCAGGCTAACCCCCATCAAGTATTTATTTTCACGCTAATTAAAGGGATCAAACAAATTTCAAATAATCACACACTCGGTTTAAGGGTACCGTTCTTTGGAACGGGCGAGTGGGGTGCCTAACACTTTCCCCATTCGTAACCGACTCCCGAACCTAAATCTCTTCCTTGAGTCAGGGTTTTTCCCAAATCTTTTTCCTTTAAATAAAAATTTGGTGGCGACTCCACATAATCCAAAAAACTATTTTTGAAATTTTAGCGAGTTCGTCGTCTTGTCGGAATTACGGTTGCAACAGATGGCTACCCCACTGGGGAATTCTAGAGAGTCAAGCCCGTTCAAATTGAGTGTGTCATATTTGATCCCTTCCATGTTTATTTGCACGCTTTATTTATAGCACGATATCCATTTGTTATTCGTTTGTTTGTCTATTCTTTGTACAACCCTAGGATAGCTGAATAATAAATTGCTATATATATCTGTGCAATTTCTCCAATTGCAGGTATCCCAATAATTTGTGTACCCTCCACACTTTGCATATGCATTTATCATGAGTGGGGCCCTATACCTGGGTCTGAGCGAAGCCTAGGACTAGAGGGATCTAGTGGTGTCACTTTGGGGCTTACGTCCTGTTTGACTATCACGAAAATCCCGGCTAGGGTGCGTCCTATTTGTAATGCCCTACAACTGGTGGCTTTTTCTGCTGTTGTGGCAAATATTACAGACTGGAACTTGGCTCTGGTAACCTCTTATACCTCATGATTACAAACTACCTTATGAGAGGTTCATATAAGAGGCCATAGATCCTTAGGACAAGTAACCCGCATAAGAAGCAAGGAGGACACACACACCCCTTCCAAGATATGAGGTTCATCGCTCACAAGCACTTATGTGAACCAAACCGTCCAAAGTGGCAAAGGGGAGTTGAAAGCTAAAGTTGGGGAGATACAAAAATTAAAAAAGAAACAAAGATAAAATTGAGATAAAAATCAAGAAAAATCAAAACAGAAGGAGAAAATTCCTCGAAAAAATTAAAAAAATAATTTATGAAAATACTGAAAATAAAAAGATTCAAAATTCAAAACCCAAAGAATGTTTTTTAGAATAGATTTTAGCAAAACTCTTTTGCACAAAACCAAGGTTTTTCCAGCAAAATGAAAACATCAAAATTCATAAAAACATAAAATTGTTAAAGAACAAGGACGAATAAATAAAGAAACTTTCAATTATTTTCAAAGTAGTCAAACTTCAAAAGTCTTTAATTTTATTTGTGAATAGCATGCATTCATGCATTAAATAAATTTATCATCGAAGAAAAGATTTCAAAAAAAATCATTCCACACATTCTTCGTTGCATCAACACTTTTATCACTCATGATTTTTTTATTCAAACTGTTTCTAAAAAATTAATTTTTAACCTTAATAGAAAAATTAGAGAAAGACTTCCTCGAGATCCTTATAGAACCAGATCACAATCAAGAATCACGGATGAGCTGGAAAGGCAAAATGAGGAGTTGAGAAATGAGGTTAAGACTCTAAAGGAGCATATGGCCAAGCTGATGGAGGCCATCCAATCATCGAAACAAAAGGAGGCAAGGGAATCCCTTCCGGGAGAGCCAAATGACTCATCATACCCTCCTGGCTTCACTCCACCATTAACCATACCTCCGCAAACCGAAGGGGTTCACTATGGGTATCCTCATGGGCATGCATACCTACACACCCAAACACAAGCCCAAACACAAACCCAAACATATAACCTACCCTGAAACACCACTTCACAAGCTTACCAAATAGCCATCGGGGGAACGCACCCTATGTTCACCCAAGGGCCTCACCCTGTGTACATACCATCTTCTTATCCCCACCACATGCCTGAGGAATACCCAAGCCATCCTTCGACTGATGATACAGAAAAGTGGAAGGGCCTAGAGGACAGAATCAAGGCAATCGAAGGGAGCACTTATGAAGCTAGGGACGCAACCGATCTGTGTTTGGTCCCAGATGTAGTCATCCCTCCAAAATTCAAAGTTCCAGAATTTGAAAAGTATCAAGGAACTAGCTTCCCAAAGAGCCACTTGGCCATGTACTGTAGGAAGATGTCTCCCTGCATGCACGACGATAAGCTGCTTGTCCATTTCTTTCAAGACAGCTTAACTGGGGCTGCTGCCAACTAGTATACACAGCTAGAACGGACCCACATCCGTTCATGGAGGGACCTAGCTGATGCCTTTATGAAACAATACCAATACAACACGGAGATGGCCCCCGATCGAATCCAACTCCAGAATATGGTCAAGAAAGGAGAAGAATCCTTCAAGCAGTATGCTCAATGATGGAGGGAGTTAGCTGCTCAAGTACAACCTCCACTATCTGAAAAAGAGCTGCTCAACATGTTCGTCGACACACTCCAAGACCCCTTCTATGACAAGATGATTGACAGTGTAACTTCTAGCTTCTCCGATGTCGTCATCATTGGAGAAAGGATCGAGGGTGGCATGCGCCTCGGGAAAATCAGCCACAAGCCTACAGGCACAGTCAACGCCTCCGCTGGATCTAAGAAGAAGACAGGCGAAACCTACAATGTGGCTTCTGGTCAAGGCATATACATTCCACATATGGCACCTTATGGTCTAGTTGGCTTCCGACCACCACTATACACACCTTACATGTCATATCCTTATATCGCCGCCACCTACCAAACATCATACCCTCCAACTTACAACTATCCAACACAAACCCGATCACCAACACCATATACGGCCCAAACATAAGCCACGAGCCGAAATCCTAACAAAGGCCAGAAAAAGGAGAAAAAGCCTGTCCAATTTGATCCTATTCCGATCTCCTATACAGAGTTGCTACCTCGCCTAATCCAAAACTCGCTGATTGCTCTTTCCCCTTTGAAGCCTCAAGAGCCACCATATCCTAATTGGTATAATCCAAATGCTAGATGCAACTACCATTCAGGATTTATTGGTCATTCTACCGAGGATTGCGTAGCACTGAAGCGTAAGGTGCAAAGCTTAATCGATGCGAAATGGCTGGATTTTGAGAAGCTTGCTCCTAATACAGAAAACAATCAATTGCCAAATTATGGGAATCCAGCAGCACAATAGGATGTCCTGTATTGAGGAAATCATCCAAGATTTGTTAAACTTTTCAAAGTCAATCTTTTGTAAATAAATCTCAATAAATACAAAATTTACATTTTTCATACTTCTTAAGCATGTGTTTTACCTTATTGACATGTCTTCTTAAAATTTACCATTCTTTCCATCATTAAACCTATTTCTTATTCTTACCCAAAAAATAAATGCCTATTGGTGAAGATGCCATTGTCGTAATAAATAATTTTGAGCGTCTTATTGATCAGACTCAAAGAGAAAATTAAATGAGGAAGCAGAATAAACAAAATCTAACCAGGGATTCTGAAACACACTGCATTGTGATCCCCAAAGAACACTTCAGTCTAACAAAAAAGCAATAAATATCCCACTGGACTAAAGTTCGAATCCAGGAAAAATTTAGGGATACAAAACAGATCTGCTGAATTGAAAATCAAAGTAGTCCAAGCAAGGCTCGATGAAGGATCAAGTCCAAAATCCAAGAAAAAGAAAAGAAACCCACTGGATTAAAAATCAAAGATGATCCAGGCAAAACCAGGGTCAAAAATTTCAAATAAAAAGAGAAAGGAAAAGACCTGTTGGATTACAATCAAAATAATCCAAGTAAAAGTAAGGTCAAAATTCAAATCGACAAAGTCATGATCTAGAAAAGGTCTTGCTGGGTTGAATGACGGAAATAATTCAGGCGAAATGAGGACCAAAACAAAAAAGCCCGCTAGGTCAAAATCGTCAAAGGAGACCTAGGAAAAAGTTAGGGTGCACAAACAAAAAAAGCCTGCTAGGTAGAAAACCCTCAAAGGAGACCTAGGCAAAAGTTAGGGCACACAAATAGAAGCCCGCTAGGTCGAAATCCTCGAAGACGACCTAAGAAAAAGTTAGGGCATACAAACAGAAGCCCACTAGGTCAAAAACCTTGAAGGTGACCAAGACAAAAGTTAGGACGCTGAATCGAGAGCTCGCTAGGTTGAAAACCTGTAAGGGCGGTCTAGGCAAAATCAGGGCAAACAGAAGGCCTGCTGGGTTGAAAACCCCAAAACTACCCAGACAAAATTTAAGGTCAATCAAGAATCCGAGCACGATCCAAATGCTCCTGCTCCTCACAACTCCTAAAACTGAGGCAAAAATTTTATCATATCTCAAGTTTGGTTAACTTGGCAATCGAAATTATGAAAAGCAGCATTGGCATGCTTCACCAAAGATGCCATTTGGGCAATTAGATCTACTTCTCTATCCTTCTAAAACTGGGGCAAAATTTTGCCATTTGTTTGAATTAACATTTTCTATCAAAAATGCCACTAGGGAAATCAAACCAACATTCTTCTCCCTTTCAAATATACTACCTTCTCCCATTAAACCTTTCAAAAACACTTTTGCATACCTCAAAGGTACACATACTAAAAGAGATGTGAAAATTGTAAAAGATAAAAAGATTGATTTTGAAAAATTATGACGAGTCAGATGACTCCTCAACCTTTGCAACAGGGCATGATCGCTCCCATAAAGTCATCCTCCTGCAAATCACAATGCCACCCAAGAAAGGAAGAGTGCGTCTCATGCAATGATGCTGACCAGTGTTGGGTCTCAAGGACCTAGAAAGGAAATTCAAAATTGGTCCAAAAGTCAAAAGACAGGGTAAATCTAGCTCATCTTGAATCTTGATTTTCCTTATATAAACTATAAGATTGTTGGGGAAGAGGAAGAAGTCGAATCGAAAATCACAAATTAAAAAAAAAAATTCTAATCATCTCATGGAATGCATCACATGGCATCCATTCCATTAAAAAATAAATTCCAAGCATCATTCAAAATATTGTATTCTTTTGCATTCATTTAAGCATTGTACATATCATTTCAAATCTTCTCTGGAAAATGGGTGTCAATCACCCAAACCCATCATAATTTAATCTCTAAACTGGGGCAAACGCTTGCCCAGAAAATTCTAAATTGAGGCAACTCTCACTTCTAGAAAAAGCAAATCAAAATCAAACTGGGGAAAATGCTTGCCCAGAAAATTCAAGTTGAGGCAATCCTCAAGTTAAGAAAACTGGGGCAAACGCTTGCCCAGAAAATTCAAATGGAGGTGATCCTCAGTTACAAGAAGAAATCCAAAACTAGGGCCAACAATTTCCCATTAAATTCAAATTGAGGGAAATTCTCGATTGCCAGAAAATGATCCAAACTGGGGAAAATATTTGCCCATAAAATTCAAATTGAGGGAAATTCTCAATTGCTAGAAAATGATGAAATCAAGAATCAAACTAGGGCAAATGTTTGCCAAGAAAAGACAATTTGGGGCAATCCCGATTTCTAAAAAATCGAATATTAAAACTGGGGGCCAACGTTTGTCACGAATGTTCAACCCAATTCAAAATTCAAACTGGGGCAAGGATCTTTACCCAAAACTCCCCTTCAAACCGAGGCATTCCTCGATGGCCAAAAGTCACTTAAACTGGGGTCCATATTCCTTCAAGAGGAAGCAATCATCAAAAGCTAAAAGAACCCTAGAGTTCACGGCAGAATCAACAAGCTATTCAAGTTTATTCGAAATAAACAATCGTCGAGTAATGTTGTTCAAAACAACTAATTACTCTCTCGCCTGCCTTAATAGGTAGCTTTCATTTTCCTTCACCTGCATTAATAGGTCATCCCGGCTTTGCTTGTCATCAAGTTAGCTTAGATCACTTTCTCATCTGCCTTAACAGGTCCCTTCTCTTCCTATTCTCTCACCTGTCTTCACAGGCCATTCTTTCAAATTAGTTTAGATCACTCACTCACCTGTCCTTACAGGTCGCTTTCATCTTACCTGTCTCAACAAGTTTCTTTTCAGTTCAAAGTGTGTACCTGTCTTCACAGGTCCTTCCAATCAATAACAGGACCAAATCCCATTTACCTTCTACCTGTCTCAACAGGTCATTCCCCCTTTATCGGTCTTCACAACCCATAGCTTCAATTTAATATTTTTCACTTCGTCTGTTTTAAACAAACTCGCATTGTTCCTATCAAGCAGGATTTCATGTTTAGATTTCTGCACTCATCCTGTCAAGCAGGATTTCGTTTGCATTTATCCTGTCAAGCAGGATTTCATGTTTAAATTTCTGCATACATCCTGTCAAGCAGGATTTCGTTTACACTTATCCTGTCAAGCAGGATTTCATGTTTAAATTTCTGCACACATCCTGTCAAGCAGGATTTCGTTTTCATTTATCCTGTCAAGCAGGATTTCATGTTTATATTTCTGCATACATCCTGTCAAGCAGGATTTCATTTGCATTTATCCTGTCAAGCAGGATTTCATGTTTAGATTTCTGCACTCATCCTGTCAAGCAAGATTTCATTTGCATTTATCCTATCAAGCAGGATTTCATGTCTAAATTACCGCACTTATCATGTCTAGCAGGATTTCATTTGCATTCATCCTGTCAAGCAAGATTTCATGTCTAAATTACCGCACTTATCCTGTTCAGCAGGATTTCATTTGCATTCCTGCATTCATCCTGTCAAGCAGGATCCCATTTGCATGTTCCTGTCAAGCGGGACGTCAAACATGTTTAAATTTCTGCATTTATCTTGTCAAGCAGGACCTCATTTGCATTCTCCTGTCAACAACAGGACCTCAAGCATGTTTAAATTCTTTTTTCCTGTCAAGCAGGTTTGCATTTATCCTGGCAACAGCAGGATCTCATTTGCATCTTCCCGTCAACAACGGGATTTTCATCAAATTTACATTTCTACATTTTTGGCCTATAGTGTTAGGCCTCCTTCAAGCTTTCTTTTCTGCATTTTTGGCCTATAGTGTTGGGCCACCATCAAATATTACGCTTCTGCACCTTTTGGCCTATGATGTCAAGCCATCCTCCAGTTTACATTTCTACATTCTTGGCCTATAGAGTCAGGCCACCTTCAAGCTTTTTTTTCTGCATTTTTGGCCTATGATGTCAGGCCTCCTTCAAATTTTATTTTCTGCATGTTGGCCTATAGTGTCAGGCCACCATCAAATTTATTTTTTTACATAGCTGGGCCTATGATGTCAGGCCTCAAGCGTAGATAGATTTCTATACCTCGGCCTATGTTGTCAGGCCACCTTGTACATACCTTACATTCTAGTTTTAGCATGCTTTCTTACCTCAAATAAGTCGCTTTCACTCTACTGAGTTCGTCGTAACAGGTCATTCTCTTCTACTTTTCCTGTTTTAACAGGCCATTTTCATTTCATTTTGCTTATCCTATTAAGCAATCCAATTACATTACACGTCTGTCCTAACAGGCCTCTATTCATTTCATTTATCCTAATTAGGTTATGCCATCAAGCATCGCATATTTAAGCCCTATCGGCACACGAGGGTGGTAAGGTCATTCAATCACTATTCCCCAGGCATCCATGGGGTTCACTTTAAGCTCAAGACTTCTGGTGTTGCTCGTCGGACTTCTTCAAAGCCTGCCTCGGACATAATGTGTTCACGTCTTTACTCATTTCCTACCACGACAATCCAAAGAACCATTTCTCATATTATCTGGTAGGAACATGAGTAAAGAGGGGCAAACTGTAAACACCCATTTATGTCCGAGATCCCATTTTGAAATTAATTAATATGTAAATCAATAAATAATAATTAAATAAACAGAAAACAACAAAAAGAAACGAAGCAGAAAATAGATAAACAAGGAAGAGGCAGAAAATAGATAAGCAGAAAAATAAGAAAAATAAATGGGAAAAACCAAATAAAATAAATAAATATAAAATATAAAATATAAAATAATAAAAAATAGAAAAATAGAAGAATTAAAAGAATACAAAAAGTATTCAAAAAATAAAAAGTGAAAATGAAAATCTGAAAGATAATAAAAAAGAAGAAACTAAAAATAAAATAGTTTTTTTGGAAAGAATGAAAAAAAAAAGAAGAGAAAAGAATTTAAATTTGGAAATAAAAATATGAAATTAAAACAAAATAAAGAATTTTGAAAATCAAATATATATATAAGTAATGAAGACGAAATTTAATTAACAAAAATAAAAAACAAAACTGAAATTAAATAAAAAAACAGAATAACTAAATTGCGAAAAAACAGAAAAAAGAAGTAACAGAAATAACTAAAAATAAACAGAAAAACAGAGAAAGAAAAAAAAAGAAAAAAGAAAATTAAAACAAAAACTAGAGAAAAATAAAAGAAGAGGAATGAAAAATAGAAGAAAAAACAAAAAAGTGAAAATGGGAGAGAGAAAAGTTTGCATGCATGCACATGGGTAGGGGACCCTTCTTGGTAACTTGGCAGCGTGAATACCCTACGGAGTTTTGGGCTTCTCTTAGGGGGCGAGATACAAAAACAAAAGGAAGAAAAATGGGTCTTCTGGGTAACACCCTGCAACAGGTCCAGGGGCTCTTGGACTGAGACTCCGTACAGAACTTATACAAGGAGGAAAAAGAGGAGAAGTACATGAAAAAGGGGACCTTAGGGTCTCTCCCCTAATCTTGGAGATGTTCGAGGAGATAGAAGAGAAGAAGGGAAGGTCACGAGGATTCTTGAAAGGAACAAGACGAGAAGGGATCATGAGGCGGCGTTAGAAGATCAGTTTCCATACAGAATTGGGGGCTCTTCATCCAGCTGAAACTTGATAGCATCTTCATCCAGGTAAGATTTATATCTGCATCATATGGCCTCTACATGCATCGTATAGCATTCGATATCCATCATTACCACATGGCTCTTCAGTCAAGAACGAAGCCTATGTCGTGCTCGATCAGTTGATACTATCAAATCCTTTAGAAACCACGATAGACAGTGATGCTATAAGTCATGGCTTAGTCTTGACACAGCCGCACCCCTTCATCCAGTGCACTTGCTCGCGTGCTATCTCAAACATATGCTTACTGGCAATGATACATGTGATTAAGGCTGGGATTGAGAAAAGAGAGCAAAGGCACACGATGCAGAGCTGTTCTAACCTTGCACACCCCTATTATCACGTGACCTTAACACCCGCTCTGGTAGTATTACTCCAAAATTCCATGCATGTGCCTCGCCTATGAATGAATCTTGCATGGCTATGAATGATTTGGTTTGAGAAGAAAATTCTTATTAAGTTATCAGGGACTGTTCATATACGAAAATAATTTGTACCCTTCATTAAGTGTAGTTTCCATAGCGGCAGGGTTTGGAACATGTTAGAAATAAATATTTGGCTCTAATTGATCAGGGTCTTCTAACCCAAGCAGTATACTGTTAACCGAAGCACAAGGATCACTTGAGGTTCTACCAAAATCTGTGTCCTGGTAGCAAGCAGGCTTGGGCAATGAACTAAATGTCGAGGTTCCAGTATCATTCATAGTTCCCAAGCGAAGCTAGAAACTAGCACCTACATCATAATAGGCATAATCCTTGTACAGAGTGGACAAAACTGAGAGTGAGTAGGAGTCACTAGCTAGTACTTATCCCTAGGCATAGTGAGGTAATGAGAATATAGGGGAAACTCGGAATATAACATTGGAGGTATTCTAAACACCATGCTTGCTTAACTAGCCAGTGAAACAAGTTTTGAGTGCCTGTTGGAGATCAGGAGAGGTCAAATAAATTATGGCACCCAATTTCTCTTAATCTGCCCATTAACCCTTGGCCTTGTGTGAGACAACATCTTGGTCACAATGTGGCTAAATCCTCTATGGAGTTGGAGCATGGGCAAAGTTGTGATCCTGCTCAAGAGAGTCAAGGATCTTGGATCTTTCACTGATCCACTAATGCTGGAAATTGGTAATGTGAAAGGTCTGTCACGTATATACGCCAAGAGGGTCTTGGTTATTGAGCTGAAACACCATCAACTCTAGGGGAGGGAAGTCCAAATCGTTCTGTTAGTATTGGTGAGAGTATGTGAGCTGCTGAATTCCAAATGAAGGCCTGAAACACTTTACAGTTGCATCATAGTAACAGGAATTTCTGGTATCAACTCATTAAGGGGTCACTACCAGGCACCATAACTCTCATAAAACCTTGCCCGTTGATCTGCAAAATTATATGGGTCAATCCCTTCAAATACCATAAGTATAGCTTGGTCAAAAAAGGGAAGTTGAAATGGGCAATAGATTCAGCCATAAGAGGTATACTAGCCTGGGTTAGAGGATAATAAAGTGGCTGTTTAACCTCTGCAATAGGATTTTCACCTAACATTAAGTTGCAACCAATCCCTTATATTCAGCCAACTAGTTTCCAATTCAGCATTTGTAAATCCATCCTGACTCTATACAAGCTGTTATTCCTTGGCCAGAAACCAGTCCTAGTGTAGTTACAACAACAGAGTTCCCCTTCTCCTAATTCACTCCATGTTCTAATCATAATTCCAGGCCACCCCTATTAAGCAACACATACAAAATCTGGATCTACTTTCAGTGGGTAATAGGAATTGTCAACATAAGCCTAAGAATTTGAGGATCTTATGGTCCAGCAGGTGTTTAGTACCATCTGCAGCCAATGTTGTTGATTAAGGATGCAAGATGACACATGATAGGTATAGCTACCCTAAAGGGGAAAATTTGGACGTTCTTATAGACAACAGAAAACTCATCCTTTGCCTTAATACCCTGGCCAAGTCTATAAAGAATTAATGATAGATAACACAGATAGGAACCCTCTTAATGGAACTGTTTTTTTAGCCATTAGCCCATGAACTAAGGATTTTTGGATTGGTCTTAGCATTGGACTCAAGGACTATTTCAGAGCCTGAGCTATCAAATAAGGTAGACATCCAACTACATTGTACAAGAAATGCAGTGTGGCTACAAGTCCTAGGTTCAACTAGCTTCTGGTCTATTTAGGGTAAATTTGAGTCTCCTAGCCAAAACCTATCATAACATGCTGGAACATGTAACTGACCATCCTGAAATACTGCATAAGAATAGTGCATAACCTATTTCTGGTCTTAAAGTCAATAAACTTGCCTATGTGAACACAACCCATCTAGCAGGCCTTCACAACACTAAATCTGAACCTAGACATACTCAAACTGAAGCTGAGGGTACACCCTCACGAAACTCGCCCCTGTCAAAAATAACTAGATATCAGATTAGGCTATATTAATCACATAACGAAGGAATAACAGTTAGACGAGGAATGCTCAAAACTCCACAACTAGCCATCCATTTAGCCTTGTTAAGAAGTTTAAACTCCATAGCTCATTATCATTGAATCAGTCAGCTAAAGTATCAGGTGCAAAACACGAAAATTAGGATGATAAACTCGATCAAATGGAACAGTTTGGACTCAATAAAGGCAAATGATTGAGTGTAAGTTATAGGGCTAACCCAGCAATGTTCTAAGTTATTCCCCTCACTTATAATTGTAATATTTCACTAAAAGATAGAGGGTAATTAGGGGAAACTAGGCTAGTATTCCAAATGCTCCCGAGTCTTGAATATTACAATTGACAAAATAGAATATGAAGTAAACTAATCTACAAGAAGCCCAAGCAAAAAAACCGATAAGAAATTAAAACCAATTAAGTGTCAAAATGGTATTTTCAAAGTAAATCACAAAATCCCAAAATCTATCCTTATGAGGTTTAGCAAGGTCTATTCATCGAAAGACCGTTAAATGCCACCTTTGAAAATTGGGTTTGGTAATTTCAAAAGTTTTAAAATCTTGGTTCTCATGCAATGAGCTCTAAGTGCGAACTAGTAGCACACCCTACTGTTCGAAATTTAGATAGTCATATGAGTCTAAGTGCAGCCCTCGTTTGTCTTAGACTCTGTGCATATATGGAACCGAGAGAATATTTGAAAATCAAATAGTTCAAAATACTTCTAAAATTCCTCCAAAACCCCGGTTCTCACGCATTGAACTCTAACTGCGAACTGGTAGCATACCCTACTGTTCGACATTCAGAAAGTCATACAAGTCTAAGTGCAGCCCTCATTTGTCTTAGACTCTATGCATATATGGAACCGAGAGAATATTTAAAAATCAAATAGTTCAAAACACTTCCAAATTATTCCAAAACCTCAGTTCTCACGCAATGAGCTCTAAGTGCGAACTAGTAGCATCCCCTACTGTTCGACATTTAGAGAGTCATATGAGTCTAAGTGCAGCCCTCGTTTGTCTCGGACTCTGTGCATATGTGGAACCGAGAGAATATTTGAAAATCAAATAATTCAAAACACTTTAAAATTTCTTTCAAACCTTGGTTCTCATGCAATGAACTCTAAGTACGAACTGGTAGCATACCCTACTGTTCGACATTTAAAGAATCATATGAGTCTAAGTGAAACCTTCGTTTATCTTAGACTATGTGCATATGTGGAGCCAAGAGAACGTCTAAGATTCCAAAAATTTTGTGAAATTTCTTTCAAACCTTGGTTCTCACGTAATGGACTCTAAGTGCGAAATGGTAGCTGTCGTAACCGTAATTTCGATTAGACGACGAACTCGCTAAAATTTTTTAAATGAATTTTTTTGATAATGTGGAGTCGCCACAAAATTTTTATTTAAGGGAAAAATATTTGGAAAAAATCCTGACTCGAAGAAGAGATTTAGGTTCGGGAGTCGATTACGAATGGAGAAGGTGTTAGGCACCTCACTCGCCCGTTCTTTGTCACTCGCCTGTTCCAAAGAACGGTACCCTTAAAATTAGTGTGTGGCAAAAAATTTTCTGAAATTTCTTTCAAACCTTGGTTCTCACGTCATGGACTCTAAGTGCGAACTGGTAGCTGTAGTAACCGTAATTTCGACGAGACGACGAACTCGCTAAAATTTTTGAAATGAATTTGTTTGATAATGTGGAGTCGCCACCAAATTTTTATTTAAGGGAAAAAGATTTGGAAAAAATCCTGACTCGAAGAAGAGATTTAGGTTCGGGAGTCGATTACGAATGGGGAAGGTGTTAGGCACCTCACTCGCCCGTTCCAAAGAACGGTACCCTTAAAATTAGTGTGTGATTTTCAAAAATTGTTTGATCCCTTTAGCTAGAGTGAAAATAAATAGCTTGATGGAGGTTAGCCTGACAGGACTTGATCCTGCTCCTACGTATTCCCCGGTGCAATGGAAAACTCAAGGCTTACGTAGTTCTAGTTTATATTGAAGGCTTGACCTTCGAGGGTAATTGAAAAAGAAATTATGTTTTGAAGAAGATTTCATTTTGTGGAGGGATTTCCAGTCCACTCATGCACAAGACCCGAGGCGGCTACGACAGCACGAGGGCTTATACGGGCTATTAAACGCTGAACAACAGGTAAACCGCCAGTCCTTGTTTAGAGCCCATTGTGTGAGACCAAGGATCCCCAAAATATTTTGAAAAAGAGATTTTTATTTTTGGAAGGACCTTTAGCCCACTCATGCGCAAGACCCGAGGCGGCTACGGCAGCACAGGGGCCTATACAAACTGTTAAATGCTGAACAGTAGGTGAACCGTCAATTCCTCGTTTAGAGCCTATTGCGTGAGACCAAGGATCCCAAAATATTTTAAAGAAAAGAATTATATCTTTAGAGAAAGGGGCCAAAAGGAGAATTTATTTTGGTTATGGGAATGAAACAATTTTGTTTGAGATTTGGGGATTTATTAGCAATTAAAGGATTTTGGGGGTTCATTAGCAATTAAGGGGGATTCAGAGCCTTATTAGCAATTAAGGGATCTTTGGAGTGTCGCAACCGTAATTCCGACGAGACGACGAACTCACTAAAATTTTAATATAGAATTTGATTTGTTATTAAGTGGAGTCGCCACCAAATTTTTATTTAAGAGAAAAGATTTGGAAAAACCCTGACTCGAGGAAGAGATTTAGGTCCGGAAGTTGGTTACGAGTGGGGAAGGTGTTAGGCATCCCACTCGCCTGTTCTGGAGAACAGTACCCTTAAACTGAGTGTGTGATGATTTGAAAATTTGCTCGATCCCTTTAATTAGTGTGAAAATAAATACTTGATGGGGGTTAGCCTGACAGGACTTGATCCTGCTTTTACGTATTCCCCGGTGCAATGGGAAATTCAAGGCTTACGTAGTTCTGGTTTATGAAGGCTTGACCTTCAGAGGTGTTTAAAAGAAAGATGATATTTTGAAGGAATTTTCGTTTTTATTTTTGGAAGGACCTTTAGTCCACTCATGCACAAGGCCCGAGGCGGCTACAGCAGCACGAGGGCCTATACAGACTACTAAACGTTGGACAGCAGGTGAACCGTCAACCCCCCATTTAGATCCCATTGCGTGAGACCAAGGATCCCAAAATATTTTGAAAGAGTGTTTTTGTTTTGAAAGGACCTTCAGTCCACTCATGCACAAGACCCAAGGCGGCTACAGCAGCACGAGAGCCTATACAAACTACTAAATGTTGGATAGCAGGTGAACCGCCAGCCCCTCATTTAGAGCTCATTGCATGAGACCAAAGATCCCAAAACATTTGAAAAATAGAATTTTTATTTTTGAAAGGACCTTTAGCCCACTCATGCACTAGACCCGAGGCGGCTACGGCAGCACGGGGGCCTATACAGACTACTAAACGTTGGACAGCAGGTGAACCGCCAACCCCCCATTTAGAGTTCGTTGCGTGAGACCAAGGATCCCAAAATATTTTAAAAACGTGTTTTTATTTTAGGAGAGAAAGGAAAATTTATTTTAACTATCAGAAGCATAGAGTGTTATTGGGAAAGAAGCAATTTTATTGGAAGTTCGGGGGTTCATTAGCAATTTTGGAATTTTTGGAGATTTTATTAACAATTATGGAATTTTGGAAATTTTATTATCAATTATGGGATTTTTGGGAATTTTATGGAATTTTGGGGGCAGAAGAGTCATTTGGGGGGTAAGGGACCCATTCGGAAATTTCTAGAAATCAGCAGGGTAGTTTGGGCTTTTTGATGTGGTAGGGGCAATTTGGGTATTTCTGAAAATAAGAGGGGCATTTTGGTCATTTTGGGTGACAGGGGCAATTTGGGTATTTCTGGAAATCAGAGGGGCATTTTGGTCATTTTGGGTGACAGGGGCAGTTTTGGTATTTTTGGAAATCGAAGGGGTATTTTGGTCATTTTCGATGTCAAGGTCAGTTTGGGTATTTCTGGAAATCAGAGGGGTATTTTGGTCATTTTCGGTGACAGGGGCAGTTTTGGTATTTCTGGAAATCAGAGGGGTATTTTGGTCATTTTGGGTGGCAGGGGCAATTTGGGTATTTTCGAAAAAGGGCAAGGGTAAAAGAGTCATTTTGGTTAGGCTTAGGAAAATGGGCATTTAGTCCAGAAAGGCCTTCACCGGGGTTCAAAGATAAGGACATAGGGGTGGCAAACGAGCGCCTAACCACTAGGCCATGATACTTGGTTGAGTGTTCTAGTGTTTCGAATATGTAAAACTAGTTGCGCTGCCAGAGACGTGGGTGTGCATGAGAAGACTTCATGGGCTCTTTATTACTCTTCGTGTTCGTCAGGGGATGAAGGGGATCGCTCGATTGCACGAAGCCTGGGATGGAGGTGACAATGCTACCGGAGGCCCTCCCTCTCACTGAATATATCCCTGTTGCCATTCCCATAACGGGGTCTGTACATAAATTTCCCTCCCCTTCAAAATCTGGTTCAATGCTCCCTTGGGCTTGTCCAGAAATCCAGGTTCGACCAGTCCTGGTGCAACTCAGAGTACTGGTTGGGCCAATTGCAACAGAAGGGTGTGAAATGCCACTGGCAGAAGGAGACATTGGTGGAGTGAATGGTGAAGGAGAGATGACTAACATGGAGGATGGATAGGCAGGCAACATGTTCATAGTTGTAGAAAAATCCATGGCAGAAGACACATTGGATCGAGGAGAAGGAGTAGCAGAACTAGTAGAAACATATATGGTCGAAGCTCTTTAGCAGTGTGAGTAAAGAACCAAACTCTTCTGGAACAGTTTGTCCCACCCTTGCAGAGTCGTGTTCGATATTGCGCAGGATGCAACCAACACTCGAAAACCCCATGTGCGTATTCACCCATGTCTCCTCGCTTGTAAGCACCATTCCGAAAATCAGGACAAGGGATACAGCTGTAATGATACTTCCTTGGATCCCTTCTTCGAGCACTCTCCCCTGGATGAGAATAAGCACGTGGACAAGGTCGAACCTTGAAAGAATACATTCGGAATTCATCATTTGAATCTATGTTGTTCTTGATGTCTAGAAGGGATGGGTCCACAGGATACTCTTTCTTCCCAAAAGTAGATGAAACAGGGGCATCAATTGACTTCAAATGGAAATCTGGCCCAGAAGGAGACTTGTTCTCTGGTGAAGCTGATAAAGGTGGGGAATATGCACTGGATGAGGTTTCGGTCACCCTAAGATTACGCCCAGCAATAGAGTTATCAGTTTGAAGAAGCTCTTCAAGATTGTTCAAGCTTCCAAGGAAAAACAATAACATCTGCAGGTAGATGCTCATTGGCATCCTCATTATTTGGATCAACTCCTACTTCCAGAAGCAGTTTCACCGCATCAACAGCCTTCTCAGTCCCACCTGATGCTGCATAATGAAGGGCAGTGCTCTTGCCAAAGCTATAAGATCGATTGATGTCAGCTCAGATATAGGAAGCATCAGCTTCATGATATCAATGTTACCGTAGGTAGCAGCAACCATCAAAGGCGTTCTTTGCTCATTGACCATCTGCTTTGATCCCTTATGGTAACCATGTCATAGCCCAATCTCGTCAATCGTTTGAAACCTTCAATATTACGATTGGCTGTAAGCTCAAGTGAGTTTGCAAAAGAATCTTCAGTATCAATAGAAAAGTGATTCGTCTTGTGGCTCTGGGTTGAGATGCATGTATCAAACAGGTAATTGCTTAAGGAGTTGGCCCAACTCATAGCACATACTTTCATTTGCAGGAGATTCAGCACCCCTGTATTCACTGACAGCACAAGCAAACGAAACGACGATGCATCGAAGCTTAGATAATGAGTGACGCGCCCTCAAATATCAAGGGTGAATGAAGGAGCAAGGGGAGCTCAGTGTGTTTGGATTCCAATAAAAACCTAGCGAGAAAAACAGAGAAGATCGTAAGTAACAAAGAGCCAACAAGAGAGCTCTTCTTTCTCCATTTCCTATGTGGTTTCTTTCATTTTATAGCTGGACAAGGTAGCAATTTGGATGCTAAAAGCTCCAACCTGGCGAGGTCCCCTTACAGGCTTGAGATTCGGGACAGAGTTCCCTGCCTTCTAGACATGTCCTCTCATAACAGGTCCAGCATTTCCAAATGGCATCCTTGTTTCATCATGCATGACGAACAGCCTAGGTGCTTTGCAGGGATTAAACAGTCTCATCATAGCTCGAAACGCATCTTCTAAAAGCGGCTTATGACATGTTCATTAACATTAGCACAGGGATAGCCAAAGTGAGTAGAGCACTCTGCTTTTCACGTGTTGTATCAACCTCACCGAACTCTCTTTCATCTGTACCTTCCTAATCTATCGCGAGCACACGAGGTTCCATGCCAATACTCTTGCTCCTCTCTGTTAGCGTCGAGCGCGGCTGGATTTGTGGCAGGGACGACGTTAAGAGGAGGGCGATCATCGTAATCCCTCTCTAAGAATAGTTCCTTGCCAATTGCTCACTCCCTGAAGAACGGGATTCAAAGACAGAGTGCAACAGCACAGATAGCTGCTGAGTGGATTTGGATAATTCCATCGAGGTTTGCAGCGTACTCACCGCGCTAACCTAGATACCGGATGCTTAATGCAGGATCTACCTATGTTTATCTAATGAAAAACTATTTTCGTATGGATCTTACCTCTTACGACTCATGGAGGGCCTAAGAAGCACGTCTATCAGGCCAAACACGTAGGACCAGAAACTGATTCTTCATAAACGTATCATCAACTAAGTTGCTAGCATTTAAACAATCCTAAACATCGCAGTTTGGTGCAAGAATAATCCAGAGCAATTCTCATGCATATTGAACTTTAAATCTTAACTTCATGGATCGGAGATGGCTAACCTGTAATCGTTCGATCGAGGATCCTTGGCGATAGATCTGGTGCTGGTAGAGTCTTCTCGCTTATGGCGGAGGGGGAATGAAGATCTTCGCCTACGTTTCCAATCGTGGAGGAATCTCCGAGAAATCTCTGAAAGGATTTTCTCACCCAAATCTCTTCAGACAATATTGCTAAAAAAAGGGTCCCCAATTTAGGGAAGCTGGGAATTATTTATAGTCTCCCTCACTGCCCTTTTTCAACTTTCATTTCCTTCTCACCTTGATTTTCCATACCTTTTCTAAAATTTCTTTTCCTTTTTCTTTTTCTCTTTCTTTGATTTTTCAGAATTTTTTCTTTTCCTTTAAATTTGATTTTTCAGAATTTACTTTTCTTTTTCTTTTGATTTTAAAAAGTTTTTTTTTATTTTCTTTTCTACTTTTATTTAATTTTCCCGCTTTTCTTTAATTTACTTTTCATATTTTCTTTTATTTGATTTTCAGGATTTCTTTTATCAAACTTTTAAATTTTCCTGATTTTACTTAATTTTTCCAGATTTTTTTTAGTTTTCTAATTTTTCAGATTTTAATAAATTTTTCCAGAATTTTTTTTTCAAATTTTATTTGATTTTTCCAGAATTTTGTTTTTTCTAATTTTATTAGTTTTATTTGATTTTTCCAGAATTTTGTTTTTTCTAATTTTCTTTAATTTTTCGAGAATTTATTTTTTCAATTTTTCTAGTTTTATTTGATTTTTCCATAATTTTCTTTTTTCTAATTTTTCTAGTTTTATTTGATTTTTCCAGAATTTTATTTTTCTAATTTTATTTAATTTTTCCAGAATTTTATTTTTCTTTAATTTTATTTCCCAAAATTCAATTTTGATTTTTTAATTTTTTATTTCTATTATTTGATTTTTCAATTTTCATTTTTTCATTCTTTTTCTGATTTTTTTTTAATCATTTTTTGATTTTTTGATTTTTGATTTTTTTTCTGATTTTTTTTTGTTCTTTTTCTGATTTTTTATTTTTATTATTTTCTATTTTTCTTTTTTAAAATATTTTTAATTAAATTTTTTTTTCTTTTGTAGTTTAGGGTTAATTAACTTTAGTGACCAGGAACGTCGGATGTAATTGGGTGTTTACATGGAGCCTTATTAGCAATTATGGAATTTTGGGGGATCATTAGCAATTATGGAATTTTGGAGCCTTATTAGCAATTTTAACTTTGGGGCATATGTGGAATTAATGGAAAGGTTAGGGGGTAAATTGGGTAATTTGAATTTTGGGGCATATGTGGAATTAATGGAAAGGCTAGGGGCGGATTGGTAATTTGGAGTTTTTTTTCTTTGGTAGTTTAGGGTTAATTAACTTTAGTGACCGGGAACCTCGGACGTAATTGGGTGTTTACATGGAGCCTTATTAGCAATTATGAAATTTTTTGGGGATTTAATAGCAATTTTTACGTTAGGGCATATGTGGAATTAATGGAAAGGTTAGGGGGTAAATTGGGTAATTTGAATTTTGGGGCATATGTGGAAATAATGGAATGGCTAGGGGTAGAGTGCTAATTTGGCTTTTGGGGGTATGCTCGGAATTAATGGAAAGTTTAAGGGCAGATTGGTAATTTGGTTTCTGGGGGGTATGTTTGGAATTAATGGAAAATTTAAGGGCAGATTGGTAATTTGGTTTTTGGGTTAAATGGGAGAGAAAATCAGAATCGCCATACCTGGGATTCGAAGAGGGGACGCAGGGTATGTATGTAGGCGCTCCAACCACTGAGCCCAATGCCCATTTGGGATTATGGCATTCAAGCTTTAATTTTAAGATGAGCCTACCTGATTTGCATGAAATTGCATGGCGCCAGGGTAGTTGGGTAGAAGACGTTCCCCTCCCTTATTACCAGTGGCTTAATGTCTAGGCTTGGCCCTCTCCTAGTCGTAGGCTTTGGATAACTGGCGTCTATGACTTGCTGTGCTAGAATTGAGTGAATTTTGCAGATCATGTTGAATAACATCCTTTGCATCTCTGAGGGCAGTTTTGACTAAAAGGTTATTACCACTAAATGGATCACTCCCATCAACAGGTTCCCATGGACCATCAACAGCCATGAAAGAATGGTCTTTCTTAAGGACTGCAAACCGAAGGAAATTGCAAATATGGGGAATGCGATTATCAGAAATTTTATCAAATGACAGCTCCTCCAATATAGACCTACTGAGTCCATTCATCAAGATTATTTTATCATTCCAAACAATATTGCTTTGTTCCGAACTTGGAGGTTGTCCCTACCAAAAATTGGTTACATGAGTCTCTAGGCTCGAGGGTACTTTTTTTCCAACAAAATTATGCTCAAAACTCACAGGAGAGTTCTTCAACAAGGGGTTCTCATCAAAGGATCTCAGTTTTATGGTTTCCTTACCTGAAGGGCGTCGGCAGCTTAGGACTCCCTCTGATCTATTTGATTCATTGGAATAAGGAGGGCCATCACCAACCACCCTGCCAACTTCCATCCCTTTTATGCAGACCCAAGTGCCTTATATTTCACGCGACATTCGGCCTTTCAAGGCATGTACATGGGGCACCAGGCTTTCCATAGATGCAGGGGATATTCATATCTCTTTCTAGCAAATCTTTGTACTTTTGGGATAGCCACACTCCTCCACTGATTTGACTCTGCATACTGAAATGGTGAAATCTGCATGCCCTTCCTTCAACTGGGAATGATAACAGAGTCATGCCATTTCCTTTGCATGGCATTCGAACCGCGACGTACTCACATCCTAGCTTACCTCATGCAGGGTTTTTTGCACCCTCGCCTATACTCATGGTCCTGAGACAGTTTGAGACCTCTCCTCCTCCATCCTGTTCTTGGTTTTGATGGTACATTCCTTCTCAAAACAGAGCAACCATGGGAGATGTTACCTTCCCTAAAATAGAGCACGCGGTGGCCTCTGCATCTAGTGTTTGGTGTCCCCTCGTCGTACCCTCTGGACAGCGCCTCAAGAATCGACCTCAAGGCTTGCTCATACCCTGTTACAAGGGTAGGGAGAGGATCGTATGCCACCCTTTTTTGTAGGCTTAGCTCCATTCTTTTTAGCCAACGACAAGACCGATCAAAATTTTCATTTTCTTCTCAGCCGAATCCCCTATCCCAAGTTGACCCTACCCTGCTCCTAGTTAATACTCATGGCAAGCGTCATGTTCTTACAATTCTTGGCTATCTTCATTTGATTATAGGGTCAAGGCTTTCCTCGGTTCGTTAATATTCGAAATGCTATAGCTATATGTGATCGGACTTGGTTAGGGACAAATCGGATGTTCTGGTTCTTCTTTACTAGAGGCGAATAAGATTCTCTAAGATATGACTTGATGTTCGCTTTGAAATTACTGGCTACAAATCACACATAATCTATGTAGTTTCCTCAAACAATTTGAGTACAGAAATCAAGATCCCCTAGGTTCTCTAATCTGAAGATAAATCCCAAACCATTCTTTAATTTTATCAAGATTCAGCTATCTTGCATTCCCTCTTGCATTCAATTTATCTTGAAAGTAGTTTCTATATGTGAACCATAGTGATTAAAGCAACTAAACTAGATAGAAATACTAACCTCGACAGAGTCGCGCCTGAAACCGATCTTGATTGGAGCTGGAGAATCGATCGAACGCGACCAAGTAGAAGTGCAGGGTTCCTGAGTCTTGATGCTGTGAAGAAATTTCAGAGTCTTCTCGCTACAGGATCCGGAAAAAGAATTTCTCTCCTAGCCAAAAAAAAGGCCCCATTTTTGCCTTTTCCTCTTTTTATATATCTTTTCTCCCTCACCCTCCTTCTTTTTTGCGGCTTTTTTCGTCTTTTCTTTTCTACCCCTGCCTTTTCTATCTTTTTTTATTCTTTTATGTTATTCTATAGCTTTTATTATTATTTTGTTTGTGTTTTTTTTAAACATGCCTTTGATTTCATTATATATTATATTCTTTTTCTATTATTCCAGATTTTTGTTTTTTGTCTTTATTTTTTTTAGTTATCTTTTCTCTCTTTTTATTATTATATTATTTTATATTATTTTTATTTCCATTTTATTTTTATACTTTGTTATTATTTTTATTACTTTCTACTTTTTATTTTTCACTTTACTTTCTTTTTCATTATTAAACTTATCATTTATTTTGCTAATTGGTTCAATTTGGTTTTCTCTTTTTTAATTACTTATTGGTTTTAGTCTAGTTTTCTTTTCTTTTCTTTTCTTTTTAGTTATTATTTTTTATTTTTATTATTATTATATTGTTTGTTATTATTCTTATTTTTTCTTTTATTGTTATATATTTCTTTCCTCTATTTTACTCTTTATTTATTTTCCTATATGAATCTCGATTTTTTTGGGATTTTTTATTTCGGTTTATTTACTAATTAACTTAAAATGGGCCTCAGACATAATTGAGTGTTTACAGTAGCATACCCTACTGTTCGACATTTAGAGAATCATATGAGTCTAAGTGCAACCTTCATTTGTCTTAGACTCTGTGCATATGTGGAGCTGAGGGAACGTCTAAGATTCCAAAATTTTTTTGAAATTTCTTTCAAACCTTGGTTCTCACGCAATGGACTCTAAGTGCGAACTGGTAGCATACCCTACTGTTCGACATTTAGAGAATCATATGAGTATAAGTGCAACCTTCGTTTGTCTTAGACTCTATTCATATGTGGAGCCAAAGGAACGTCTAAGATTCCAAAATTTTTCTGGAATTTCGTTCAAACCTTGGGTCCCACGTGATGAACTCTAAATGCGAACTGGTAGCATACCCTACTGTTCGATATTTAGAGAATCATACGAGTCGCAATGTAACTCTCGTTTGCCTTCGACTCTATGCACTTGGATCGAAGACCTCCCTTTTTTTTATCCTTCTTCAAATAAAAACAATCCAAGAACCTAAAGCTTTTTTTATCCATTCCATATAAAACTTTCTTAAGAATCGAGTCCTAGAAACCAGGGTTATAGCTACTACTATATCATCTCATTAGAAAACGTTGAACCCCTCCATTTCCAACCAATATAACCTAAAAAATGATATGTTCCCAAAAATCTAAGAATAATGGATCCTCTTATAGAATATTAAGGGGCTATACCTTGACTTTGAATATAATTCAAAATGAGAGAATGCATCAATTTCCTATTTAGCAAAAAATTGAAACAAGTTAAGCAAGAGAAAGTTAAATGGAATGAATGCATGAATCAACACTCTCTATGTTTTATCATGAGATGAGAGACCTTTACCTGTGTGATTTGGAATGCAACTCAAATAAGCTTAAACGAAAATATTTTATGAAGCATTTTGAGAAAGAGATGATGAGGTTACTAGGAATGGAGATGGTGAAATTGAAACTCCAAGTCGAAAAATGAACAGAAATTGTGAGGTTATTGGAAAATAGATAGAACTTTGAGTATGAGTGTGAGAAAATGAAGAGTCGTTGAACAATTTTACAAATATTGCAGAATATGGTGAGGTTAACAAAAAAATGACATTGCAAGGTATGCTAGGGCATACCCTGTAGCTATGTTAATGAGGTTTTTGCTTCTTTATCACAATAATTTACTTTTATGAATACTAAAATTAAAGATAATTTCAAATACTTCGTTGATTCTCTCAAACGACCATAATTAACCATCAAACTTTAAGGTCCTTATGCATTACACATTTGCTCTGCATTTTCTTTTACCTCACACTACAAAAAAAGTATCATATACCTACAAATATTTCTAGTGACACTTTTTAAAATTATAAGTATATTTAACATATACTTATGGATTCATAATTAACTGTAACTATAAATACATTTATAATTATTTATTTTAATGACAAGCTTAAAGTTATAAGCCATAGACATATAAAAAACCGTAGGTATAGATATATATCATATACTTTCATGTGCTTATTTTAATTATTATATATTTTAGAAATATATTTTAATTAAAAAAATAATACATAAAATTACTTAATATATAAATAATATAAATATTAATTTAACTATATTATTAATAATTTTTAAAAATTTAATATTTTATTTAATAGAATAAAAATATTTATTATTAATAAAAAAATATAATTTTATTTAAAAATATTCCAATAGTGAAAAAGAAATTTAAGAGTTAATTTAAATAATATTTTTTTTTATTTTCATTATAAATTTTTTAAAAAATTAATTATAATTTATAATATAAATAAATAATTTATACTTAAGATTAATTATTTTATTTTATTTTATTTTATCATAACATTCAAATTTATCAAAACATCATTTACCATTTTTATCCTTTATGAGAAAGTACAGCTGTTAAAATGCTTTTTATCTTTTTAAAATTTTAATCTTCAATTTTACGCTTTCCTCTTTCACCGTTTTGCTGCAACTTTTCTTTTTGGTGTGTTTTCTCCATTCCCACTTTTACTTTTCTTTTTGGTACGTTGGAACTTTCAACTTCATTTTAATTTGGCCATACACTTCCTTTCAACTTCTTACTATTTCTTTTCTGTTTTTTGATTTATTACCATATCATCTGCAGTAGTTGTTGTTGCATTCATGGCTTGAGGTTTGCATTTGCATAAAGCTACTGGATCTGTGATTCTTGAGATACGGTTAGTTCTAAATGAAAGTATAATGACAAGTTTGAACCTCTATTTTGTTTTATTATTCTACTAATTAGTTGAGTGGTTCTGATTTTTTTCGTTTCTAGCAATCAAAATTACAGTTGTTTCCATTTTTTGTTGAGGTTTATTTTTAAAAAATAACTGATTGTCCGAGGCTAGGTTGGGGCTTTTAAAATTTGGTTTCTATGCAGTTTAATAAGCCTTTTTAGATTCTAGCAACTGCTAATCATCCCTTGAAATTGCATTTAAGTTGCTATGTTGCTTCATTTTTTTACTGGCCGAGTTTATATCAGATTATTTTTTGTCATGTTTCTTTGTTGTAGGATACCCCTTCTAGGTACCCGGGCCATGTTTCTTTGTCATAGGATACCCCTTCTAGGTACCTGGGCAACAAAAAGTTGTACACATTACCATGTAGGAACTGTTTCTAAAACTTGCATAATACTAAATGAAATTTATGGCAGTAAAAAACCTTATGAATGCTCTAAACGGTTAAAATTTGAAAAAAAAAAAAGTTGTATGTTTAACATATAACAAGATTAAGCGAGATTATAAATTAAACATATGAAGAAGTGTTAGCTCCTTTTTTGTGCAAAAGTGCTAATAGTTACAGGAATTAACAAGATATATTTTCAGAAGCTGTGCCAAAAATGAAGGACATAATAACATTAAGCTTAAGTATAGTAGTTGTTTATATAATTAGTTTTGAAGTTGGCATAGAATTTTCCAGTGCTTTAATAGGTTTAATTCCATAACCTCTAGCTGATTCACCTGTCCCAAATTACATCCTTCCTGCAGACTCAACTGGATCACCTGCATCAGACACCTACATAAGATAATAGCCCTTTTGATGGCACAAATAAATTCACTTAAGTCATATTTAACGTCATTTAAATATTTTGATGTAACTCATTATGAAGTAATGGCTGATAAAAGATCAGATAGTAGCTCCATAAGTTTTTGACTTGCTCTAATAACTGATAAAAAATATTTTGATTATCCACTTGTCCCATTTCTAATGAGTCCAACAAGGAATAAGATTCTGTGAATATTCTGAAAGTGAAACAAATCATATCAAGATGTTGGAATAAAAGAACTTGATGTCAAGCTTACTGTCGGATGCCTCTATTGTTCTTATTTTTTATGTGAAAAAGGGAACCTGATTTTTCTCTATTACCTCTAATCATGTTTACTTTGGAAGTTTGAATTCTTTGAAAAAAAAAAACTCTTTGTTTCTAATACAAACTTTTAAAATCTGTATGGATGGATTTATTAGACTCAATATAAGTGCAGAATTATACTTGAAATTATGCATGGTCTTGATTAGGATTTGCATTATATAATAAAATGTGCACAACTATAACAAGTTTTGTTTTCTTCTTTATAATCATAGATAAGAGAGAGAAAAAGAGAGAGAGTCTTATCCTAGGTGATCATAGGAAGATCCATAAATCACTTTTATTTCAGAGAATTAGAAAAATATTATAATTAGAGATATTTTTTCTTTTTCTTTTCTTTTACGTTTTTTAATAAAAGAAAGTATATACCATGCTCCCTAGAAAGCGGTTAAAAGTTGTCAAGGCTTACCCATTAGAACCTTGCCACTTTACGGGTCCCAATATTATGCTATTACATTGAATTGATTACATGTTCTTTAAAATCAAATTGTAAACACCAATTTATGTCCGAGGTCACATTTTAAAATTAATTAACCAAGAAACTAATACTAATTTAAATAATAAACAGAAGAAAATAGGCAGAAAACAAACAGACAAACATAAAAATAAAAATACAAAATAAATCAAAAATCAAAAAATTTCTAAATGAGAAATAATAAAAGCAGAAAAAAAATATAATAGGATAAGAATTTTAAACAAATATGAAATAAAAATGATATAATACTAAAATTAGTTAAGCAAAAACAAAAAATTGTAAAAATTGGAAACTAATAAAAGATTTTTAAAATATGAAAAAGAAATTGAAACAAAAGTAAGTAAGAAATTAAAATCTAAAAAAAAACAGAAATAATAGAAAATAACATTGATAATAATAAAAATTGAAAAATTTTCTTAAAGAGTTTTTGAAAAAAATTAATAAAAATAGTAAAAATCTGAATCAAAATAAAAGAAAAAATCAAAATAAAATCTAAAAGAATAAAATCTGAAATCAAAAATCTGAAATTTAAAAAATAATAAATAAATGAAAAACAGAATAATAATAGAAATAATAAACAAAAAAAATAAAATCAAAAAAATCAAAATTAAACAAAGTCAAAAGTAAAAAAGGAAAAATGAATCAAAAAAGAATAAAAAAGAGAAAACAAAAAAGGGAAAATCTAACGAAATTTAAAAAGGAAAAACTGAAGACAGTTGGAAAAAAAAAGAAGGAGGATTTTTAGGGAACTTCTACACAGCCTTTCTCTGGGGGTTCTCACTTTTTTTCTCCGGGGGAACTTTCTTTGGAAGGTGAGGTTCATAGCATGCATGGTTCAGGGTTCTTCGGAGATTTAATGGAAGGAAGGGGATGAATGGAGAGAAGCTTCGCTAAGACAGGGGCATCTTAGCAAGATTCAAGAAACCTTGTAGGGGCGCGTTCAGGTAAGTCCATAAACACTCTGATATGATTCTCATGAAAATGGTTCTTGAATTCTGAATAGGAATGATCTTGATATGTGACTAGATTTGTACACTTTGCTTGCATCGATTCATATGATCCTTAGTCAAGACAACGTGGATAATGAAGCGTGTGTTTCTGCATGTTAGAGAAGTTCCAATGATGATAGGTTGGGGTGCTGATACATATAACTTCTGTAAATTTATTGAGCTTGGATCAACCATTTTTTGATCTTGCTTGTTTACTGGGTGTCTAGATGATTGGCTAAACGTGATAAGAATTAATTGAACTTAACAAGATTAACGGTTAAGATCGATCCTGCCAAGTCTCTGCTCTCACCAAGCAAAGTAATTACCCTGTTGTTTAGCCGAACACTTTCTTTGTACCCAGAACAGTATTGGAACCCTTACTACATTGTGATTGATTCAAGTCATGTGTTAAAGACTACATACCAGCAATGGGAGGTAGTCATGGAGGCCCTGTGAGGAAATGGTTAACAGTTTGGCGTAGCAATGTGGCAAGTCCTTACAAGTTAAGACTTAACAACCATTAGGAGAATGTGACTAGCCCAATAGCCATGGTAAGGACTATAGGACTCATGGAGGCCCTGTTGATGAAGATGGCTCTGTTAAAGACGCTGCGAGTTCAGCCCATAGACAGTCACACCAACAAGCCCAAGTGATTCTTCTCAATTTACCATCAGCAAGGAGTGCTAAGCATCACAGTCATTCTTCTCTGCATCGGATACCTGGCTCTAATTCATGTAATGTTTCTTTGGAATTAAAGATAACTGCTGGAGTAACAGCTGCTAATTATGGCAGTGTTCCAAACCCATCACTTGCCCTTGCACATACATCCTTTTCCTTGGAATAGAATCACAAATCCTAAGGTGGCCAAATCTTCAATTTCTTATAATTCTGGAGAAAGAGCAGTAAGGGAAGATTTTAATTTGAGAATCTTTCCCTGGCATAGTATTGAGCACCCCACCTTCAGGACATGAACCTACAGGTTAGCATACATCTTCCAGTAATGTGAACAAGTCTGGAGGCGTACCTCCGACATCCTGGATTGGATCGAGTTCAAATATCCACCCATCACCGAATCCCAGCTGAATTTTTTTTAATCATGAAGTCCCCACTGAAAACCTGCAGAGAGTGGTAGAGTTCAGTCCTTGGTCCCCATTTTAATCCCTTAGCTCTGCATCTGGTGTTCATAATAGCCAACAAAGATGATGTGGTAGGATTCTGTGACATTGCTGAGGTTAAAATTGTTAAAGGCCAAAATTAAGAGTGACGCTACCAGGGTCCACAAGAGTAGGAAAGATGGTGCTCTAAGGGATATCTTGTGCGTGCCTAAAAATTCAATGAAGCCCAAGTACCATGCAGTGCCTCTATAATCTAATTTGAAGAAGTTGGAGGCATAACCTCAAGCGTGGCTCAGTGGCAAGGATCGCTGCCTATAGCCTACATGACCTTAGGTTCGAGTCCCACAACATGCAAATTTGTTAATCTAGTCTAACATAAATTGGGGGATGGTTTAAATCTAAACAGAAGCTTTAAAAACACCATTAATAGCTTGGCCCAGTGGTAAACACCACTTGAAAAACCCCAAGACCTAGGTTCGAACCACTCCTCCCACATTTCTCCCTTTTCTGTCAAATATCAGCTTGAGTCAATATCCATACTGCCCTTGGGGAATTTCATAAATTCCCAATAGGTCCCAGGTCCAATTTGCCTAATAGGTCTCCAGAAATTAATAAAAAATTCCAAAAATAAAAAAAAATACAAAATTTATAAATAATTCATAAAAATTCTATAATTCCTAAATAAATTCAAGATTATCAAGTATTTTCATAAAATTCCTTAATTGATAAATTCCCTCCTAAATTTGTAATAATTACTTGTGTCTTGTCTTTTTCATTCATCGTTATTCAAAAATAAAAATCTTGTTTTGTGATTCTTAATCTCACGCGACGAGCTCTAAGCATGAACTGGTAGCTTTTTCTGTTGTTCGTTGTTTAGAGATTCGTATAGGTCCAAGTGCAGCCGTAGTTGTCTTCGGTCTTGTGCATATGTGGATTAAGGTTGTCTTTCCTTTGTACAAAATAAAAACCTTGCTCTTTTTTTTATTCCTCGATTTTCAAAATAAAAAATCTTGTTTTGCGATTCTTAATCTCATGCGACAAGCTCTAAGAACGAACTGGTAGCGTTTTCTGTTGTTCGTTGTTTAAGAGATTCGTATGGGTCCAAGTGCAGCCGTAGTTGTCTTGGGTCCTAGGCATATGTGGATGAGGAGTGCTTTTTCTGAAATATCTTTCAAAATAATCGAGCAGTTTTCGAATATTACTTTTCAAGTAGCTCTGAAGGTCAAGCCTTCGAGCATCTTCCAAACACTCTTTTAAACGTTTTCGAAGGTCAAGCCTTCAAAGCATAACCAGAACTACGTAAGTCTTGAGTTTTCCATTGCACCGGGGAATACGTAGGAGCGGGATCAAGTCCTGTCAGGCTAAGCTCCATCAAGTTATTTATTTTCACATTAATTAAGGGATCAAGCATTTTCAAAAAATCATACACTCAGTTTAAGGGTACTGTTCCTCGGAACGGGCAAGTGGGGTGCCTAACACCTTCCCCACTCGTAACCGACTCTTGGATCTAAATCTCATCCTCGAGTTAGGGTTTTCCCAAATCTTTTCCCTTAAATAAAAATTTGGTGACGACTCCACATTTTCAATCTAAATCCATTTTAAAATTTTAGCGAGTTCGTCGTCTCGTCGGAATCACGGTTGCGACACAAATATATAAACGCATGCCTCTTTTCCTGTGACAAAACTTGATGGGTGTCCCTGGGATAAGAATTTTTTCTTAATTTAAGTCGCTGAAATGAACTGAGGGAAAAAAAGGTAAGGGCCTAGAGAATAAGGAATAGAGAGAAATATCATCTCCGAAAAAGTGAATATTGGTTCTCATCGTGAATCGATAAGACAATAAGTCTTTAATTGAAACCATTAATAAATGAATGAAACTATAACGGTTACCTTTTTAGTTGTGTCATATCATTTGGCTACTGTAGTTTGATGAATCATTTAGGAATCTTTTTAATTCCTTGTAACTTCCTTTGATTGTATCTTGGTAGGATTATGATTTAAGACTAAGAAATTATTTAATTCCAAACTATGCTAATTTATTTTAAATTTTAAATATTAATACATTATGATAAATTTAAAGATATATTATTTTTTAGATAAACTAAATTTAAAAATATTATTTTAATAAATTGAAATTGAAATTTTTACTTTTAAAATTAAAGGTATAAAATTAATTAAAAAATTATTTTATAATTTTAATAATTATCAATTAATTTTTAGAATTTTTATTAATATTTTTATTATTAATAGATATTAATAAATATATTCGTCAATAAAAAACGATAATCTCGGAAACTTTCGATATAAGCTTATGTAATAAATACTTAATTTAAATATTTTATCTAGTGAGATAATAAAAAATCTTTGATTTATTTATCTTTTTATGAATATTACCTTTTAATACTAATTTAAAACAAAAGTTGCAAAAAAAAATGATAATCTTAGAAGCTTTCTTTAAAGATTTTTCAATTGAAATAAATCAAATCTTTTGCATTTTTCTTTTTATGAATTTTTTAAAAAATATTATATACTAGGAATTTTAAATAGTAATATTATGATAAAAGTAGGTTTAACCAATGATTTTGAAATATCAATCCAACTTACTTTAATTTTAGTAATTTATTTTTATTTTTATTAATTATTAGATAAAAATTACAATTGTAAAGAAAATTTTAAAACTGAAACTAAAAAAAATAAGAATGTAAAATAATAACAACATTGTGTTATTTGAAACATAATGTTGTCTCTTTAAAACATATATATAACCCAGCATTAGAAAAAGGGGCAAAAAAATTTGGGGAACAGAGGTTCATAAGGCTTGGATTTTCTTAGGGATTCTAGATTAGAGAGTTCATCTCTCAGTTTTCCTTCTCTCATATTAGATAGGAACTTGGAAATGCTCTTTCCTCTCTCTCTCTCTTTCTCTTGGTTTTCATCCAAAATTTTGTGCTTCAGGAGAACTCTATCTCTAGGTTTGAATTTCAACTCTAAACCTCGAACATTCTTTCCAGACATCATTTTTGAAGAGATTTAAAAAGGTATGTTTTTAATTTATAAATTAGTAACGTTAATTATTTAAATGCTTTTGCTTTCTCAATTACAATCATAAATTTATATCTCATATCTAGTTGGTTGTGATTATTTGTTCAAACCTTTACTTCAATTCAGTGTCATGTATCTTTAATTGTGATTTTATGACTCATTAGTTATCATAACAAGTAGAAGTCTATTATTGTTATATATATTAAATAGATCTATGAGAAGCTTTTTTCTATTTCTTTGTCTCCTTGTGTCTATTATTGATTAATTGAATTTTTATGAGTTTATATTAAATATTTTTTTAAATAACTTTTATTCAGCATATTGATCTTATTAAATATTATATATTGCTTGCTTTATTTTTTAGATATATTATGAATGATTATATTTATTGAAATTAATTTTTTATTTTATTTTTCAGTTTATTTCATCTAATGGATAAAAGTTGGATATTTGAAACCTCTCAAAATAAGGAGAGATATATTAGAGGAGTTCTAAATTTTCTTGACTTAGCATTTGCAAAATCATCTACAGTTGGAAAGATTTTATGCCCTTGCACTAAATGTGTCAATTACAAGTGGTGCTCTCGAGTAGATGTTTATGAGCACATAATCAACTTTGAATTTCTAAAAGGATATGCTAATTGGATCTTTCATGGTGAACAAGTTAATTCTTCTAGTTCTACAAGTATATGTCCTGAAGAAGGGGAATTTGATCATGATATGGATGCATTAATCCATGATGCTTTTGGGATGAATATAATTAATGAAAGTGATGATATAGATACACCTGAAGTTGCGAGTGTTCCAAATCATTCTGAAGCATTAATAAATGATCAAAATGTTCAACAACTTGAGGAGGAAAATAGTTCAGATAAGTTCTATCAATTATTAAGAGAGGCAGAACAAGCAAAATAGTTCAGATTGTACTTGTTGAAGCATGTTTATGCTCATTTATTATTATTTGGTTTGGTAAAACTTGATGATTGCTACTTAGCAAATGTGTGTAATCAGTAATTGGATAGTTGACAGTCTAGGTTATTGTTTTATTTCTAATGTCTTTTGCTTTATACCCCAATCCCAATTTTTCTCCTTAGAATATGTGTGATCAAAACATGAAAGGAGTTTAAAATAACTTTATACTTATTATATAGTAGACTATCATCATGCCATTTAAAATTATCATGAGATGTTCCTAATCTAATTTCTTTAACTTTATACCCCAATCCCAATTTTTCTCCTTATTTCTTAGTAACTCCATCTATGATTACATAATCTTAATTATTCCATGGTTAATTTATGTATTTTGATGTTATTTGCTCTACTTATATGTGCTGAAAAGACAATGGAGCCCATGAACTTGATTCTATTTAGACTTATAGTGATGTTCCTATGTTGTAATCTTGTAGATAGGTTTAAGAAAATTGAGATTTTTGATAGCAACTTCTGTTAAGCTTATTGGGTTTAACTGTTTGATTTCCTAGCACCTAGGTTGATCAACATTTGATTTTGAGTTGTTTTGTGATTAGGAGTCAAAATTGCTTAAGATACTAAGTTATTTTGAGTTACTGCACTAATGTTTAAATGTCTAGGAAATCATTGGTTGTATAATGTTTTATTCAAAACTTTGTTATAGATTAGTAATATATAAAATACATGAAAACAAATTGTAAGTATTAAATAATTAATTTGGTTGTTTAATGTTCAAATTGAATGGTTGTGGTTGTCATGTCCTTACGATATAGGGATGCAAGTAGAAAAGAAATTTCATATGGTACCTTGTGAGCAAATTGAATTAGGATGATTGTTTGGGGAATATTATATTAAATTTGATATAATGTTGTCCACCATGTCTTATGTGGATTTAGCTCCTTTAAAGTGTAGGGTGCACTTTAGTGGTTAAATACAAAGTTACAACTGTTGATTATTGTGATTGTGAAAATATACATGCATATATACACATAACATGTACTTATAATTAAAATGTATAGTCACATTATTAAGAAGCCAAATTTGTACCCTGTGGGTTGTTGAGGTAGTTGGTTTTATTGGCAAGATTATTTATTATAAGTACCTAAATTGATATCTTTATTCTCCATAGTAGCTTGTTTTAATCATAGTTGATTAGTATCTAAATTGTTTGTTTTTAAATTTTATTTTATAGTTTGGAGATTTTATTTGTTACTCAACTTCTGAGTATTATCTCTTCACTCTTTTATATATTGGGCAATTACTAGCTCTTCATTCTATATCTTTTTTAATATAAGAATCAGATTTTAATTTTATTAATTGGGGTAGGGTTCTTGGAGAGGGAGGAAGAAATAGTAGTATGTAAATTGTAATAAAATTATGCATTATAATTCTTGAAATTATAAATTGTAATTATTGTGATTCTTATAAATAAAAATTACTATTAAATTACATAGTTGATTTTAAGTGTCGAATGTCAAGTTTTATGTTTTATCTTTTAAATTATTTGATCCTTTGTTGACTATTTGTCCTCTATAAAAACATATTATCATGTAGTGTTTTTTTTTTGTGCAGAAAAATAATGGAGTTGCAGAAGCAATATTAGGAAGATCCTTGTAAATGCATTAGAGTGAAGAACTTATGCAAAATGCTATAACTGTAACTGTTATCTTCATTGTTGTTAATTTTGTCATTGGAATGTTTTAAATGGGTATCCTATTCACATTAGTCTTTTAGATTAGTAATCTTTTATATGTTTTTTCTAAATTGTGACAATTACTTATACATATATGAACATGTAAACATTTCCTTTTGAATATCTGGTCATCATTGTATAATAGCTTATTAAATGATTTTAAGTTCTTGTTTTAGTAAACTTATATTTCTCCTAAATAAATGTTGATCTAATGAAGTTTGATAGTTATAATATAAAAAATCTTCAAATTTATTTTACATTTGTTAGTAGTTTGTGATGACGTAAATATTATATATATATATATATCCAATTACTCCATTTGATAATTTTAAAATAAAAAATATGATACACGTAATTTTTCATATCTAAGTCAAAGGTTGCTTAAATTATTTTGAAAATTAAATTATTTAATTTTGGTGGAAATTATTTGCAACAACGTTAGGTAAAAGTTGACGTGTAAACCTTTTAGCTACAGTTGCATAAAAGTGTAGGAAAAGACATGCAAAAAAATATGTGTAGACTTTTATCTACACCCATACAAAACCGTAGGTAAAGATTCGCAAGTTTTACCTACAACCACAATGAGCTGTAGGTAAAAGTATAAAAGTGTAAGTATAACTTACAGTGACATTCAAATTTTCATTTTTATTTGACGTATATAATGGACGAAGGTTGCGTCCGACGGTCCTTCTATTTAAACTTATAACTACGGTTGTTTTACATTTAGTAATAGATTTTGTCTGTCACTACAAATACAATTTGTTGCAGTGTCATTTCTCCTGTGTTTCCATTATTGTAATGATGAGGTCTTCAACAATCCTTACCACTATATCAAGTTGGATAATTCCATTTCTATTGAGGTGCTTGTGTGAATAAGTGTGATGATGCACAAGTCTTAAAACTGGTGCTTAATTATGTAAGTGATGATTGAAGTGCAAAAACCCTATGATTGAGGTTTGTTCCATACTAATACGCATTCTACAAATTTTAAATTTTTCTTTTGATATTTCACTTTTAACTATTTTGATTGTTAATTGTTAACTACTTTTATATGAATTAAATAAAGATAGTCATTAGCTTTCAAATATTTGTTGAAATGTGTGTTAGAAAAGTTACAAATTTTTGTTATTACCTTTCATACGAGAAATAACGATTGTATAAATAAACAATGGTTGAATTTGTATGAGTAAATATGGAGACCACTGTCAAATGTATTGATCAATTTTTATATGTTTATATATAATATTGCATAAATCCTTCTAATTTTTTGCAATTTCTTATACTTTAAACCACAGTTTTCATCTTAAGATTGTTGTTGGTTTTATTTTGTAGTTATAATTTTGACTCAAATAATGCACTTTGAGAATTCTTTAAATGCTAAAGAAAAGTGAAAATCTAAATTGAACATGGAACCGTGCTATATTGAAACAACTTTTTTTAGTGAAAGAGAAGAATACATGAATGAAGTCAAAAAACTTACTTCAATGCTTAATGAAAAGGTGATAATTCAATTGGCCAAAGCAAAGTCTTTTAAAGACTTCCTTAATGTGATATTTCAATGTACATGCATTATAAGTGATTGTAATTTTGTGAATACCCATAATTTTTTATTTAATATATTGTGGTTTTTAATCGACTAACTCCCACACGTTAGATACATTGAAATTAATAAAATAATTACTATCCATTCATACAACACATAGTTTTATCCTTCCATCTTTATAAAATTTTGAAACTATTTTTTTAATCATTTTGATCACTAAATTCTTAATTCATTTTCTAGTTTGGCATGGAAGATTTTATGAACTTCGTTTTTAAAATGATGAGCTTCTTTTCTATTTCTTGAGATATAGAAGTGTAACATGATAGTACTTTTTCTTTATAGATTTTTGTGTATGATAATTTATATTTAAAAATATTTGTTCTATCTATCTAAAGTACTTATTTCTTAGTATGAATAGTTGCAATACATGCATATTTGAGTCATTATATAATTTCTTTTCTTTATCTTTAATCTATCTTTTCATTGTCCTTTTAATATAGGAGACTAGTCTTGAGGAGATAAAGATAAAACTTTAAGTAAGGTCAATTAAATGGTTTTATTTCTTCTATTTTGTAGGTGGTTTTATTATTCGTTAAATGTTCCATTTACCATTTAGTGACCTCTCTTGATAGGCATCACCATTTAACTTCTTGTGGGCTACACAGGCAAGTAGTGGGTTATAATTCAATTGAAGCGAAGACCAAAAAATGACTACAAATGAGAAAGAGATGAGTAAGATGAAATCTCTTCTTGATAAGAATCGTTAAATGAAACATGAAATAACATAAATGAAAGTATAAATATGATTTGTTTAGCAATAAAACATCCCATCTTTCCACCCTTAAAAACAAAAGACTAATAAATAATAATGAAAATAATAATAAACTTGTGTAATACTAACCATTTATACAGGATATTTTTAAAATAAAGCAAGATAAATACAAAAGAATTCTTATACTTCATTAGAATATTATTTATATTATGAAATCAATAAAATTTTATGTAGAAGAATATTCTTTAAGATGATCTGGTAGTGTTATTATTTTGCATTTTAAAGTTATTTCTCATTAAAATGCAATTCTACCTTTTTCATATCATACTTTTTGAAAAAACATCATTATTAGAAATATTAAAATATAAAATAGCAAAACTTACTACAAATGTTAATAAACAATAAAAAATGATACAGAAGTTAGAAAATGATACATTGAAGGTTTGGAACTAATATCACCAGCACCTTTGTTACATATCAATCACTTTAAGTAGAATATAAATTGCTTTTGTTTGCTAATTTATGAAATTACAATGAAGTTTTATGCTTTTTATTTATTTAATATACTTAGCTATCCTTTTTACACAGCGATATAGTTTCAATTTAAGAAAGTTACACCTGTTCATACCAAATCCTACTTTAGTTCGTAAGAATCTATTTTCTATTTTCTATTTTCTATATAAAAAAAAAGGATATAAAAGTAATGCAAATTTTGATATTTTACTTTTTAGGCAATCATACTTTTTTCATTCCGTTCCATACTCATTCGCTCACTTAATTAACTATATTTAAATGTATTTTTTTCATTAAATATAAAAGAATTTATATATATATATATATATATATATATATAAAAGGTATATACAAGTTAGAGAGTTTTGAAATTAGAGGAACTTTATATGAAGTTTCCTTTTAATAATATAGGTAAACTATTAAATAATTTATTTTATTTTAAATTTTATTATACCTAAAATAAAAATTTATATATATGATTGTTTAAAAAATAATTTGTTAAAAAAATAAAATTTACTTGTATTAGGATAAAGAATTGTAAATTTGAAGGTTGTAAAATTAATTATGAATAATTTATTTTTTAATTTTTATTAATTTATTAACATTAACTAATAGTTATAATTAATGAATATTCACATTAATATTAATCAATTGATGGTATACCACATGTTTGGTTATATTATTTTTAAGAATTTATTTTTTAAAATATTTTTTAAAATTTGATAAATAATTTTTTTATCCAAATGTAATATTATCATTTTTATATTTGAGTGGTACAAATTGTTTTGTCTTTATAGTACAAATTTTACTTGAATGATTGGACTTCTTGATAATTGGTTATATATATATATATATATATATATATATATATATATATATATATATATATGATATTTTAGATTTTTTTTATCTAAAATGTTGTAAAATATATTTTTTTTAATTATTTTTTGTAGCACTTTAAAATTTAAGTTTTTTAAAAGATATTTTTTAAAATATTTCTTAAATAAAATGTTATAAAATATATAATTTTTAAAATTTTTTACAATATGTTTAAGATAAAATATATTAAAACATATAATTTTAATATATTTATTTACATATTAAACGTTAAAATATATACCACCTTTAAAAATCTGTAAAAAATAAAAATAAATATTATAAAATACTTTTTTTAAAATAATATTTTTATAATTTTAAGGTTCATATTATATTTACCTAATTAAATTATATATATATATATATTTATTTTTTTTTCAATAAAATTTTATAATATTATTATAATATTTTTTAATTAAAACAAAATATGAAAATACATTCCGTGATAACATGCATGCTATTATTTGGTGGGACATTGTCACCACCACACAGTACACAATAAAAGGTAACAATTGTGGTGGGACATTGTCACCACCACACAGAACACAATAAAAAGGTAACAATTGAATTGCAAATTGAAACTGGAGTGGTGAAATCGAACTTTTGGAGGCAGAATTCGTAGATGTGAAATTGACGAAACTTGATGCACAGCCGCAAGGAGGCTTGAGACTTCGTAAGAAAAACTTTGACGAAACTTGATGCACAGCCGCAAGGAGGCTTGAGACTTCGTAAGAAAAACTTAAAGAACAGTGGTTATCGAGAAGATTTTGAGTATAAGAGTAGTTCTAAACCTTTTTACTCTAAAATGAAATTTATTAGTTAGATGTTGGATTTAATTATATTTAAATTTAATTATGAATGAAATTTAATTGTTTACAAAGGTAGTTTTAGAGCTTTCTTATTCTAGAATAAAATTTTATCAATGATAATTTAAAATTTATCTGTTATTATATTTAAAGTTGAATGTAGATAAAATATTATATAATTATAAATTGATGATCGGAGTATTTAAGGATTAAATTGATCAATTTTAGATAGGAGTGTGATATAAAAATTTTAAGTGCTCAAAAATATATACATATATATATTTACGAATTACGTTTATAAAGTTTGTAAAAATTATAAAATTGTATATAAATTAATATAAATTATAAGAGTTATAATATTTATACGTGGAGCCGTTAGAAAAAGTTTTTAAAATAGGATCCTATTTAATAAATTTTAAGTTATATAGATATATTCTCACATAATAATAAAGATACGAAAGTATTCAATTAAAAAGTTGGATGGAAAGAGAGAATTATTTATTATTTTATAAAAATGTTCAAAATCTAATATCTTATAATTGACATTACTTTTTTCTCCAACAAATTTTTACTGTATATAAAAAATATAGTTAGTATTTAATTTGTATATATATATATATATATATATATATATTATTACATTTAAACCTTAATATAAGAAGATAAAATATAAAAATATTGGAAAAGATTATATTAGTAGTTAATTTATTATTGGTCTAAATTTTCAAGAATTTTTATTGAAGGTTGGGAATCTCATTTAATTTGGTAAAAAATATGTAATTAAACATGGAATATATATATATATATATATATATATATATATATATATATATAGTTGAATAATAAAATAATTGATTGAGGACTATGAGGTCCTAACCCTTGAGAAGAAGGCAATGCTTTCAGGTGTGATAGGGATAAAAATTAGTTGACATGTATCATTTAAATAAAAGTGTTTTGTAAATTCTAACGGGATAATCAGCGAGTCCTTCTATAAAAGGTAGCTGGCAAAACTAAGGATCAGCTTACATGAAAGTAGAGTAGAGTTCATGATAATGAGAACTTTCCAGCCTAGGGGTATGTGAGTTGGGTTTGAGCCTTCTAATGGCCTAAGATTGCTCTTGTAGCTAGGACTGCTCTGGTCAGACTTAGCCGCATCGACAGGACTTTGAAGATTATCATTACCAGTTGAACAATTTCGAAATGTTGTGGAATGAGGATGATAATGGTTTTAGTGTTGCTAATAGTACATTGTGAGTTGAAATTGGATTCCAGTATCCATATTGTTTAGATAAAGCTATAAAGATATTTGGACTCACATGCATATGCATGTTGTAAAGATAACTAACTTTAGATTGGTGAAGATTATTGTGGTATATGATGCAATAATCTCAATTTATTCTTGGGTCTATCATCGTAGAAACTTATGGAGGAGAAAATAGAATAATCTTATTCATACATTGGATAGGATGATTTTTTTCTAATAGTTCATTGAGAAGGTCAAAAAACTTATTTGTTCTTTATGTTAAGGTATAATTTAATGCAATACTCATATCCTTACTTTTATTTGAATAAAATGTCTCACTCTCATCTGCTACGACTTCTTAGTGAGCCTGCAACGTGGATCACCTTCCTTTCTACGTTGAGTTTCCTTTCGACACTGAGGAGATCATTTGATATAGAGAGTAGATAAGGAATTCTCACTCCCAGGGCAACGACTATGATACAAAGTATCAATGTAAAAAAAAAGAAGCAGATCTTTATAGTTTTTATTTTAGATAGAATAACATATGTCATACGTACCTATCTTATCACCCCAGTTATAGTATCTTAAACTACTTGTATTTTAAAATTATGCAACTAATGTCATTTGAATAAGGATATATATATATATATATATATATATATATATATATATATATATATATATATATATATATATATATATATATATATATATATATATATATACCAAGAGTTTATTTATTTAAATATATGTATGATTGAAAAATTAGATACATCATAAATGTACGACTATTTTATATAAATATGTATACATAAGAAATGATATGCAAATAAGATTAAAAGAATATATATATATATAATATATATACCAAGAGTTTATTTATTTAAATATATGTATGATTAAAAAATTAAATACATCATAAATGTACGACTATTTTATATAAATATGTATACATAAGAAATGATATGCGAATAAGATTAAAAGAATATAGATAATGTAAAGACTATGACAATTACACTTTCATAATAAAATAAAATATGAAAAATCACTATCCTCACATATACACAATGTATATTAAATTTTTTGTTTTCATAATTTTCATATATAATAATAAAATAAATATTTTTTATTTTTATTAAAAAAACATAATATACATAATATATAAAATTTTAAATTCACTTATATGAAGGTATTTAATTAATTTAATTATTTTTTTAAAAGAATAAATTTCTTATTTAATATCAATATTAAGTTTATATAAATTTAATTACATTGAGATAAAATGTAAATGAATATAATTAATCAATAATAGTTTCGTTTATTTAAAAGAAAAAAATTAGCACGAACATCATGATGAAATCTCCTAAATATATATATATATATATATATATATATATATAATACAAAATATATAATATAAAATTATATATATAATTAAAATTATAAAAATATATTTTAATAATTTATTAATATGTATATCATAAAATATAGTTAATTAAAAATAATAAATAAATAAAATATTTTGACAAATAGAACATGCACATCTATATGAAAATAAATTTAATTTAATTTTTAAATTTATTAAAAAGTTTTATCATTTTTTAAATAGGTTAAAACGTGTGAGAATAGTATTTTTAAAAATTTATATGTTTATAGTATTGATTCAACATAAGAAGGAAATTCATGGATAACCGATTAGAATGTTTCTCTTCCCAAATAGGCAGAGTTGTCTATAAGACATAAAAGTAGGAGTTTGACCCGTAGTATAATATTTATTGAAAAATAATATCTATTTAATGCAATCTAAAAAATAATAAATAAATTATTTTAAATTTATAATTTTAATATTCATAAATATTAATAATACGAAATGATATATAATGAATGATAATTAACATTTATAACCTGTAATAAATAAGTTATAAATATATTAAAATTTATCAACAAATACAAATATTTAAAATTGATGATCACACGTTAAATCTAGAAATAAAAATTTGTTTAAATTTAGTAATTTAAGATTAACTATTATGATTTAAAATTGGTAATTAGTAAAAACTAAATATATTTAAAATTAAAATAATTATAATTAATTATAAAATTTAAAACCTTTTAAAAAATATAACTCTTACAATAAGAATCCAACACTCCTAATAGCTTGCAAAGCTTCTCCATATTAACACGCTTTTGGTGAGGCGCGCAATGACACACCTACAGTACTCTAAAGTTTAAACTATACCCAGCAAGTGGTATAAAGAGAGATAACCGTAATTCATAAAGGAGACTTATACAGTACGGTTGATGGATGCGGTTACCATGATGATGTTGCAAAGCCTCTAATTTCATGCCATAAATGCTTCCAGGGAACCTAGGAGAATTCAGCCACACCAACTCCATATTTTGTCTATTTTACTCTTTTTATTTTTTTATAATTTAATTTTTTTCTTTTCTTTATCTAGTTGAGAAGTCTCCAGAGATAACATCTTTGTTCTTCCCTTCACACGGCCTCTTTCTATCCATCCTACCTCTGTTCATTAAATTAGTTGCTTCCCCGTATCTGCTTTTACTTAACTTGGTTTCCATTTCTTTTGTTTTTCTTTCTTTGCATTTTGATACCGATATGGGTGGAATATTTTGCAATGTCAATCGTAAATAAGAAAATAAGAAAAAGAAAAGGATGGCCAAAAAATGTGATACTTGAAAGAACTAATGGCATAATTATTATTTAATATTTTATTATAATACCGGTAAACAGTGACTAAGAACACTCAATTTTATGCCGAATCGCGTTTCCAACCATTTTAAGTTTTATTATTTAAAAAAAATCAAAAATTAAAAAATATATAATTTTTAAGCTACTTTTACTGTGTTTTGCAGGTTAAGAAAAAGTCCAAAAATTATTAACAATAGAATTTATTTATTTTAATTGTCTTCTTTTAAAAATAAAAGGTTCAAAAAATAATTTAATAACAGAGTATATCTTAAACTTTAATAAAAGTTTCCAAAAAACATGATACAAGTTAAACAATTCAAAAATTTTAATTTTCTTAGTTGTGTTTTAAAAATTAAAAAAAAAAAAAAAAATATTAACAATAAAATTTCAACTTTTTAAAAAAAATAAAAAATAATAATATCCATCATCACTCTTAACAACCGCACAACGTTCAAAAATAGCTAGCTTTTTATCACGCACAAAATGGGAGCAATGGTCTCTTTTTCGTTTTTCCTAACAGAATGCTAACACTCGCCATCAACTTTTCCTCTCTCACAACACATTATAGAACATCTCCATTAACCCTTCAATCGCTCACATAAGACAATAATCTCAATCTCTCTCTTCATCGTAAGATTACAAAAATCACACTCAAATACGGATTCCGACTCTTTTCTAAGGACATAGCACACAAGTTCATTGATTTCTCAAAAACAACCTAACAAACCTTCGCGTAAAGTCAACTGGTCCTTCTCTCATTTTGACATCACAAGACCCTCTAAGTTTAAATATATTTTATTTATTTAAATAAAAAATTAAAAAAAAAGTGTGAAAAGAAAAAAAAATAAAAAAAATAATTTATTTTTAAAAAATAAGAAAGAAAATTATTTTTTAATTTAAGATATTTTTATTTTTTGATTCTCATTGTTATTTATTAGGTTGAGTTATTATATGCACGATTTGTCTTCACACGTGAGATTATCTTGTATGTTTTGTTTGGCATAGCAGAACTATTTCTTTAGTTTAAATGACCTATAATTTTTAATAGTTATCCACGTTAATAATTTTTATATCTATTATTTATTTATATCATTATAGTTGCTGTTTTATATATAATCTGTTAATAAATCATCTATATGAATCTTAATTACAAACTTTTATGTTTAGATATCATTTCAGAATATATTAGAAATCTTATGTTATATAAAGAAAATATTACTCACCAGTTTATATACTAAGAATAAATCTAAACCTATCAACTAATTTTTGAGGTGAAGTCGTAATCTAATTTCAACCGTTATTTCCCAGACACAACACACCTTTCCCATTGGAACACTAATTTTTTTTTCTAACAGAAACAACAATAAAGAGCACCCACGCATAGGAGTTCATTTTCTCCAGAACGCTTCCTCTCTCGTTTACACACCCACTCATGTTACCTTGCACAAGGAGAAGGATATTTTTTCAGTTTCCGTGCTTCACATTCACCATATCCGAACCATCACCAACAATGAATTGCATCACACTCCCTCACAGCATCAACGTCTCCAAGCAAGCACTCGTAGCACAGGGACTTCATCATCTCTTCTCTCGTTGTTGGCGACAATGACATCTAGCTATCTCTCAGCAAAAACACCATAAAATCATATACACCAGCACCCACATGATCATTGCATCTAGCAAAGCACACATAGCTCAGCATCCACAGTGAATTTAATTAGCTTATCCCTTGCATTATTTTGTCTGCTTTTAAATTAAAAATAATTATTACTTGCTGTTAATAATGGCCAATCCGAATTATGTTCAAGGATTTAATAGAGACTTTAAAATTTATTTTTTTAAAAAATTGCTTAAAACCTTTTTAAGTTACTTCCTACGAAAGTATTTATAGAACTATATTATCTTAAATGTTCAATCGTAGAGTAAGATAAACAAAATTATCACGTTACTTCCGGTATAATTTTTATTTTTAAAAGAGATCATTCAAATTCTTCTTTAAAATTAATTTAAATTTTATATTTATTTTTAGATATCATATTTCAAAATAGACAAATAGAATACTAATAATTTTTCTATTCATAATAGACTTTTAAACTTGAATTTTTTGCTTTAAGATTTTATTAAACATTTTTTTGCCAGAAATAAACTTTAATTAGTCACAACTTTCATGTCTTTGAAAATAAAATTACTTTTATATATCATCATAATTTAAACTCTGACAGTAACTATCTTTATTTATATTTCACATTTTCATTTGCATAAACAGAATGACAAAGTACTGATTTATCAAATATGTTTTGGAGAACTATTCCCTCCCATGCAACAACATTGCTTTCCTCGAGGAACACACAATCCCCTTGAATATTGTCGAGCTATACAATAATTGTCACAACCCTTCGGAGTATCTGGACAAAAATTCCCTTCGCGAGTGCAATACATCCAAGCATTCACTCCTACAATCACCAGAATGTCATAAGAAATATTCAAGCACATTCTAGTTTTGTTTTTAACAAATTCATATGAAAATTTAATGGTTGATATCTTGCTGATCGTTCCATGAGTATTAACAGTTATCTCTAGCAAACTTAAAATGGAAAGAATAAATCTAAATTTTGTTATCTATTAATTTTATAAATCCTTTTAATAAATGAAAAATTACTAAATAGTTTTAAGACAATAAATATATATTGTTGAATATTACTTTATAAAATAAAAATAGGAATATGTCTTGGAAGATATAGTAAAGCTGAATTATTTGAGTTTAAGGTAAGTACAGACATGGAGTGATGATATTATTAAATAGGATTGAATCACTGTTTCATCTACCTCTAATAATAATGGAATCATCAAAATATATAAGGAAAAAAAATTAAAAGAATATCAATAGATTCAAAATTTTTAAAAATACAAATTATGAATTATTTGGGAGCCTTCTTATAATAATAAAAAATATTAATTAAAATAAAAATGGTGAATTTAAGAACATATACCAACAATAAGTATGCTGAAACAATTTTTCATGAAAAACAATTTCGGAAATGGACTGGAGTTATCATGTCATGGTTCTGTTTACATGTTAATTTCAAGGCAAAATCAAAATTTTAAAAATATTGCAGCATTTTTTGTTTACTTTCAATACAACTAATTAATTAAGCAATGGAACTAATTTTGTTACCTGAGGTCAAAATGAAAGCCATACACATGATTCCCAAGAGAAAGTTTAGATTGATGATCCTCATTGCCATTCTATGAAGTTCACCTTGGTTTCTCTTTTGCTTTCTGGGATGATAGACTATCAACTCTTTGCTTTAGGCTATTCAAAATATGTGTGTGAAAATTAATGCAATACGATGAAAAGACGACAATCTATTAATTGCTGTGAAGCCCTATTCAAGATATGTGCGTGAAAATTAATGCAATATAATGAAAAGACAAGAATCTATTAATTGCTGTGAAGTTTGCTTATTAAATAAGGTGCTTTCTCTCTACATTTTTAAATTAGAGGTAACCTCACCTTTAAATATGGAACCTGTATTTAATAATATTTATTAGAATTATTAGTAAATTATAATATATAAATTTTGTTAATAAATTTCTTTTAAAAATATTTACGTATAGATTCATTTTATAAATATATATATATTTATTATAATTTTATAGAATTAATGTTTGTTTAATTTATTTTTTAATTTAAATATATAAATATTTAAAAATATATAATAATAATAATTAACTAATTAATAATAATGAAAAATTATTAAATTTAATTATATATTATAAATATTTATTTATATTAAAAACATTTTTATTAAAACATTTAAAATATATATCATATTATGATAAAATATTTAAATTAAAAATAGCACAAATAAAAAAATATATAATATAATTTGAAATTTATATTAATATTTAATTTTAAATTTTTTCCTGCAGTATATATTATAAATATATTTAAATTTATATTAATATATAACAAATACTCATATTAATATATATTTATAAATAATTTATTTATTATACAAAATTTTATTTGCAAGTATTTTTTTTTACTTTAATGGTTTAAATTACATTTAAAATTAGTGTATAATATATAAATAATATATTTTTATTATAATTTTATCAAGTTAATATTTAATTAATTTAGTCTTCAATTTAATAAATAATTAAAATATATGTAATAATATCAATCAATATTCATTCATAATAATAATAATAAATTATTAAATTTAAATTTAATATAAAAGTTAGAGATAATAAAAACTTATAATAAATATTTTAAAAATATTATATTATGATTGAAGAAATTTTAAATTCAAAATATTATGATATAAAAAATTGTATATTATGATTTAAAATGTATATTAATATACTAATTTTAATTTTTTTAATATATTATAAATTGTACAAAATATTTAAATTTATACTAATATTAATTAAACTTTCATTTATAATAATTTTAATATATATATATATATACACTCCCATCCTAATATTATACTATATTATTATTATTTTTATTATATTATAAATAATATTTATTTTGAATTAAAAATTAAATTTATTTATTATAATAAAAATAAAAAATAATTTAACAATAATGATTTAAATTGTTTTTTATAAAAATGAATATATGTATAAATATTTATTAGTAATAAAGTTAAATAAAAATATATTTGACCTTATTAAATGAAAATAGAGACATGTCACTTTCATAATTATAAGAATTTAGTAATCTAATTTAGAAAGATATAAAAAATATTATTAAGTAATTATAAATAATTCTCCCACTGTTTAACAGTAACGCACGTCTCAGAAAACTTGTTCCATTAAATTTTGTGGCAATTTTAACGCTCACGAATATATATTTTAAAACAATATAAAAAATAGTCTCAAAATATAAAAATATGAAATATACTAAGATATATGCCACTATTAAATAGTGAAAAATTTTAGAGTTTTTAAATAGTTTACATTTTAAAAACTGAAGGCACTTATTTTATGATCCTTAAATAAGAACGTTAAGTATGACTTTTATTTCCAGTTTTTAGTTTAATTTTATATTTATTTGTAAGAATATTTTAATTAAATTATATAAATTAAAAAATTTATTAATTAATATAAGTATGATAAAAAAATGAGATATTTATAGTTTTCTAAAGAAATTGTAAAATCTAATTAACGCGCTGACTTTAGAAAAATTGTTACAACATTTTGAATTGTTTTAATTTAAAGTTAAATATTACTCTTATATTATTTATAGATAAATTAAAAAGGTAGAAATTATAAAATTTAATTTAAATAAAGTAATAAATAGTTTTAAATTTTTTAAAAAATATTTATAATAAAAAATAAAAATTCTAAAATAATCTTATTAATAGAACTGGAAATAGTATTTTTTTATCTATATATTTATCTCAAACTTTTTTCGGTGCACTATCTTTAAATATTTATCACCTGGTTTTAAATAATAATAAAATTTTCTCTAGTAATATTATTATTTACAGATATCTCACGTAAATACTAGATTTACAACTATATTTTAACTCTTTAATGAGTTATTTTAGTTAAAATATTTATTTTTTTTGTAAATTTTTATAATAAATATTTTTAAGATGCACTTATTTTATTAAAATACAAATACTATGAGATATAAAATTTAATGGTTGATATCATACTGATCATTCCATGAGGATTAACAGTTATCTATAGGACAGTTGAAATGGAAAGATTATTCTAAATTTTTTAGTTTTTATTTATATAAAACCATTTAACAAATAAACAATTGAATCAGTATATTTTATATTTTTAAGATAATATATATGATTTAATATTACTTTATAAAATTATAATAGAAATATGTATTGGAAGATATAGAAAAGCTGATTATCTGAGTTTAAGGTAAGAATATGCATGGAGTGATGATATTATTGAATAGGATTAAATCATGCTTTCATCGAATTACCTCTAATAATAATGGAATCATAAAAAAATATAAGGGAAAAAATACAAGAATATTAATAGATTAAAATTTCTTTTACAAAAATTATGAATTATTTGGGAACCTTCTTATAATAAGAAAAAATAGTAATTAAAATAAAAATGGTGAATTTAAGAACATACACCAACAAATAAGTAAACAACTTAGGAAAGGGCTTGGGGTTGTATTGTCATAGTTGCTGTTTCCATATGTTACAAGGGAAAATAAAAATTTTAGAAATACTGTAGCAATCTTTTTTACTAATAAATACAACTAATCAATTAAGCTATGGAACTAGTTTTCTTAACTGAGTCTAAAAATAAAGCAACACATTCCCAAGAAAAAGTTTAGATTGATGTTTCTCATTGCCATTCTACGAAGATCACCTTGTTTTGTGTTGCTTTCTGTGATGTTAAGCTATCCTAAGATATGTGGATGGAAACACAAGAATCCATAGTGGTGCACACATAACAGGAAAGTCTGTACTTCTAAATTTTGTGACGATTATACTGTCACAAATGTAAATTCTTTTTAAACTTTGATCTACCCTAAAAAATTAAAAATTAGAATATTTTTATATACAAATTTTAAATTTTAAATTTACTATCTATACATATATTTTAAAAAAATTATAATTAATAAAATTATCATAAAATATAAAAACATATGATTTGTTAAATAATAAAAATTAATTCTTCCACCATTTAAATGATGCATATCTCAAAATATTTTATATTTAAATTTAAATTTTTTTTATTCTTTATATTATAAAAATATTTTTTTAAAAATCTATAATTAATAAAATCGTTACAAAATATTAAAATATGAAATGTGATAAATAATGAAAAAAAAATTCCACCGCTTAAGTGATGCATATCTCAAAACATTTTATACTTTTAAATTTTGTGTCAATTTTAAAAATTCTTTATTAAAATAATATTTCTTACGGTTAAAAGCATCACAAGATTTAAATTAAATATCAAATGTGCTGAAATATGCTTTAAATAGCGAAAATATAGAAGTTTTTAAATAATTTAAATTTTAAAATTAAAGGATCACATACCTTATTTTAGGATAATTACTTAAGTAGTAATGTATAAGTTTAACTTTTTATTCTCACTTTTCAATATATCTTACATTACATAAGTAAGAAAAAAATTATCAATTAATATAAGCATGGTTAAAAGAATGAGTTATTAACAATTTTGTAAAAAATTAGTTAAAACTAATTAATGAGTTGGTCTTAAAAAAATTCTTACCACTTTCAAAATTGTTTCTATTTAAAGTTAAACATTACTCTTTTATATAGTAATATCTTTAAATTTTAATTTTTATTAGTTTTTAGTTCAGATTTTATAGTTAGTATTATTTTTTATTTTTCAAACAACGAATATTATAGTTTTAAAATTAATAGAAAAAAATAGACGGAAGATCATTATATAAATATATTTTATATAACTTTTAATCTCATAATATTTTTCGAAAACTATCTATGTTTAATCCGAAAGAAAGATGATATTTTTATAAGTAAATGGATACGAAAATTGAGATAGTTTATTTTTATAAAATTACTTGAATTAAATTTTAATTTTTTTATAAATTTAATTTTTAAAAAGAAATAATTTAAAGATATTAATTTAAAAATAATAAGAGCTTATAATTTTTTATAGAAATTTCTTAGAAAAAAGTGATAAAAAAAATTTTATAGTCTAAAATAAATTTTAGATTAATTAAAATATATTTTTTAGAATTTTTGTCACAATATTTTTATTTTTTAAAAAATGAAAGATTTAATTGGATTCAAAATCTATAAAGTATATTTTTTTTCTTAATTATCATGTGATCATTCTTAAGATCTATAACGAAATTCTTTTAATCCTTAAAATTTGTTCTTTAAGAAATTATGATTTGTTATAATTTATGTAGTTAAATTATTGAACTTGGTAGTTTTAAGTTTTTTTCTTTTATTAATCACATGTGGATCGAATAATCATTATGTTTTCCTAGTTTTTTGATTGTTACGTCTCTGTATGTGTATTGGTAAGTTTATTCATTGTATAGGAAGTTATTTTTATATTTCGGTAAATTTTAAACTTTTATTTTTTTTATTCTATTCATAATTGAATAGTTATCTTATTTTGATAAAATTTTATAATTAATTTTTTCATATTTAAAAGGTATTTCTTGTGAGATTATATTTTAGATTGTTAAATCAATTTAACTTACAAATTTTAAATTTTTTTTTTAATTAACATAGATCGGTCAAATGATCTTTTTAACTATCTAAAGGTTATTTTCATCAATTTATTCCTTTTTAATTCTTAAATCTACGATTCAAACATTTAGTTAACATCTTTTATTTTTTATCTATCATTGTTCTTATTCCATGATCTTATTCTTAAATGTAAAATTCAGAATGCTTCTTTTATTTTATAAATATAAAAATTCATTTATTTATTATTTTGTTAAAAAATTTATATTTTAACTTATTTAAGATTTTATTTTTTAATTAAAATTATTTAATAATAAAATAATAATATTTATAAAATAACTTAAAAAAATTAATTTAAACATAAAGTCTAAATTAACAAAAAAATAATAATAACTTTTTTGATAAAAAAAAATCTAATGAATCTTAAAAAAACTTGGCTCAAAATAAATAAAAAAAACAAAGTATTTTCTTAAATCTATTAGTATTCAATTGATTAATTAATTATAAATATGTTAATCAGTTGTAAGCCGGATTAAAAAATGGTTATGATTAAGTAAGAAAATCAAAGCTAAATTAACTAAGTTAAAATTTATAAATGGATATTGCATACATCAATGACACTTTTTCTTAAAAAAATTCTATAAAAAACATCGAAAAAGAAAACAAAAGTTGGATTTCTTGAAGCTCTTTCTTTCTATGTCTCAAGAATTTTTGAAAAATTCACCTCTCACTACTTCTCTCTCCTCTCACGAAAGATCAGTTCTATTATTTGTTGTATTCAATCGAAGAAGTTGTTACCATAAAATTTCTGTTTTAAAATCTATCCAAAACTATCATTGAAAAATTTTTGGTTCAAAATTTTTTGATCATAAAATCATCATTCCTTTTCATATTCTGGAATTGTCTTCCATAGATATTTGCAAACAGAACCATATCTATATTGTAATGCCACCAGAACTAAAATTTGAGCCATAAGTTTCATAGTTAATTCGTGTGGTTCAATTATAAATTACACAAATAAAAATATTTAATTATTATTATTGGTGAACCTTTCTATAATCTATTATTTGATGTTAATTCTGAAAGTTACAAATCTTTAGCATTAAATACATATTCTACACTAAAGTTAATAATTCGCCATGTTAAATACAAATTTACATCACAATCCACCGTAATTAAATATAATAAGAGCTTAAAATCTTATATTTAGGTTGTTTTATCTATTTTTCATTTTAAAGAGAAAGAAATCTGGTGTAATTTCATATATATTTTCACTAGATAAGTCATCACATGATGATTATATTTACAAAAGCAATCTTTGCAGATCATCTATTACTAATATTATGGTAACTAACTATTCCTAAAATTAGGCCATAATAATTACAATAATATCTCAACAAATATTTATAAAATAATTTCCCTAAAAATACCAAATCGGATAATAACAAGAAAAAGATCTTCCATATATCTCAATATACTTCCTCAAGTTGAAGCAGATGGATTATAAATGTCCGATTTGGAAAGCATGAATTCAAATTGAATTTTCACTGAAGCCTTGGTCAAGATGTCTGCCAAATGAGCATGTGATGACACATGACATGTAGCAATAGTTCCTTGCAGCAGCTCATCATGAACAAAGTGGAAATCTACTTCAATATGTTTGGTACGCTCATGGAATACTGGATTAGCAGCAATGTGCAAGGTAGCTTGATTATCATAGTAGAGTTTAATAAATTGAGAATGAGCAATGCCAAAACATGATAAAAGTTCCTTTAGCCATTTAAGCTCATAAACAGTAGAAGCCATATAGCAATATTTCGCCTCTGCGGATGAACGGACACTCTAGGTTGCTTCTTAGTTTTCCAAGAAATCACCGAGAAGAATAAACTAGCCGGTCAGAGATATCCTAATCAAAGGACAACCAATCCAATACGAATCACACCAAGTAGATAGTTGCAAATTACAATCTGTTTGCAACACAATTCCTTGGCCAGGATTACCTTTCAATTAACGCACAACATGGAGAGCAGCATCCCAACGTTCTTGTCTTGGTTGCTGCATGAACTGGAAAAGTGTATGTACAACAAGTCTGGCCGTAACAAATAGGTAGATTAATCTACCTACTAACCATCGATAGCGTTCCAAATCTGTAAGGATATCGTTGTTTGCTAGAAACAGACAATGATTAGTATCCATGGGAACACTATTAGGTTTAGCTCCCAACAATCCTACTTCAGATATGATATCTAATGCATATTTGCGTTAACACGAGAATTTCAGCTAAGTTTTGAGCCATCTTAATTCCCAAAAAATATTTCAGCACCCCAAGATCTTTCATATGAAAACATTCACTCAAGTATGATTAGAAGATTCCGATGACATCACTATCATTTCCTGAAATCACAAGATCATCCACATAAACCAACACATGAAGCTCCACATCTACGTGTCATAGGACAAAGAGTGAATGATCGGAGGAGGATTGTGCAAATCCATACTGTTTCAAAGCAGCTGCTAATTTAGCAAAGCAACATCGTGGTACTTGTTTCAATCCATACAATGACTTGCGTAATCTACACACTTTGTCGATTTGTGACCGAAATCCTGGAGGAGGTTTCATATACACATTTTCTTTAAAATCCCCATGCAAAAATGCATTATGAACGTCCATTTGATGAAACTCCCAATTTTTAGTAGCGGCTACAGTAAGAAATGTCCGAACGGTCACAATTTTAGCTACAGGAGCAAAAGTTTCATTGTAATCAACACCTTCAACTTGATGATTTTTCCCAAGATCACAAGTCGAGATTTAAAACGCTCAACAGAACCATTTAGAATTATACTTGATTTGATAAACTCGTTTGCACCCGATACTTTCTTTCCCAGTGACAGTGACTCTAAAGTCCAAGTCCCACTGTTTTCCAACGCCTCTATTTTAGCTTGCATGGCTTGACGTCATCTTTCATCTATCATGGCCTGGGCAAAGGATCGTTGTTCAGTAGTTGCATTAACAGTTGCCAAAAAATACTGGTGTTGCATGGAGAAGTTATCATAATTCACGTAATGTGTTATAGAGTAGGGCGTACCTAAGGAGTGAGAGGCAATAAGAAAACTTGGAGCAGGTTTTATTTTGCAGATGGTGTTCGTCACAAAATCTCTCAGCCAAGTGGATGACTACTTAGCACGATGTCCACGTCCTAAGGGCTCCTTATCAACATCATTCTCCACATGTTCAAAATGACCCATATTTTCAGTGTTGGCTTCACTCTTTGAATCTGATTGTGCAATCTTTATTTCAGGATCATCATCAATACTATCCAAAGACGAAAGATTACTGGAATCCACATGCTTAGGTGCCAACAACCAAGGTTGAGCATAGGGAAATTGATTTTAACAAAACATCACATATCTTGACACCATGAACTTTTCTGATTCCAAATCATATACTCTCCAACCCTTTTTACCATAGGGATATCCCAAGAAAACACATCGTCGACTATGACTTGCAAATTTATCCCCTTTGGTGTCTCAATTGTGATCATAACACAAGCTCTCAAAAACACGAAGATGATTGAGAGGTGGCGACTTGTTGTAGAGCATATCATATGGAGTTTTCCCATTCAACACAGTTGAAGGTGTACGATTGATTAAATATCCAGCAGTTAAGACACATTCCCCACAAAATTCAATAGGCAAACGAGATTCAAAACGCAGTGCACGAGAAACATTAAGAATATGCCTATGTTTCCGCTCTACTCGCCCATTTTGCTGAAGAGTCCCTGTACAAGAAGTTTCATGAACAATCCCATGATTTTGAAAATAGTCACTCATGCATGTGAATTCTGTACCATTGTCACTACATACAACTTTTACTTGTTTCCCAACTTAACGCTCCACCATAGCAAAGAACTGATACATATGTGTGAAAACTTCTTTCTTTTCTTCCAACAAATAAATCCACACAGCTCGTGAATAATCATCAACAATAGTAAAAAATAGCTAGCACCACAGTGAGCCATGGTTCGATAGGTCCCCAAAGGTCACAATGAATTAATTGAAAAATATCCACAGTTTTATTAATGCTAATGATAAATCTTTCTCTACATTATTTAGCTTTAAGACAAACATCGCAGGATTTATTACATAATGCATTATTTTTATTAGAACCAATATTCGGAATCAACTCTACAATCTTAAAAGATAGATGTCCTAGTCGCCTATGCCACAGAGCAAATGTGATTCCATCATCATGTCTCACAGCACCAGCAATGGCCATTCCACCAAGATAGTAGAGTCCCTCTCTTCATTCACCCACTCCAATCACCTTCCTCGAGATATGGTCCTGTACAACACAAAATTTATCAGTGAATAGAACCACGCAATTCAACTCATCAATAAGTTGTGACACTGAAATTAGATTGCATATTAAGCTAGGCACATCGAGAACATTGCTTAGCTCCAGAGCATTACTAAGCACCACCACTCCTTCTTTGGTAGCAAAGACTTGGTTTCCATCAAGAAGCCCCATTGGACATTTCAAGTCATTTTTTATGTCGATCAAACATTTCAACTGTCATATGGTGAAAAGCATCTGAATCTATTATCTATTGAACAAGATTAGGCTTACCAGTCAATTTCTCTGTGACTCCTAATTTGACATTATTCAAGAGATTCACTAGTGTTTTCCACTGCTCATCACTCAGCCCAGTAGCAACAAATTTTTCTTCATCTTTCATCATGTTGGCTAATTCTGATGCTAGTGCAGAGGCTTGCGCCATATTTTCCTTGGCCACTGCACCACATCCTCTAGCATTGGACGCCATCCCTTGTTTTTTGGCTTTGCTGCGCCTAACTTCTCGTCCAGTTTCTCTAGGTCGTTCGCCCCACCACTCTTGGTATTTGATTAATTGAAAACATTCTTCAATGGGATGTCTGGAATGATTGCAATTGCTGCAAATTGTGTTTCAGTCTTTCCCTTCAGTTTTTCCATAAGGTTTCCTTATAGTCTGCACAGCAAAACTCATCACTTCATTACATTCTTCCTTACCATGAGTAACCGTTCTCACACGTTCCTCTTGCACTAAGGTCGAATAAATTTTATTCAAACTTGGCAAGCGATCTTGGGCAAGCAGATTTGATCTCATGATGCCATAGGTAGTGCCATCAAGTCCTATGAGAAACTGATGGATTTTTTCTTTTTCACGTTTCTTCTCCCTCTTGCGTGCTAGATTACAGGTACATCCACCACATGTGCAGGAAGGTGCTTGCTCATGGTTTACTAATTCCTCCCATAAATTTTTCAACCTTCTGTAATAATTGACAATAGTCATACCTTTTTGTTTGCATTCACCCAACTCCGCTTTGAGCTGTTGGATGCATGGCCCGTTTGTAATAGAAAATCATTCCTTGATATCCATCTACAAGTCCTACGCCACCTCCATGTGTGATATGGTTGAACGAAGAGTGAGCTCAATGGTGTTCATTATCAATGACACCAACAACGAGTTATATGTCCACCAATCTTCAAGTTCTGGCGATTTTTTGGTTGGTCGGTGGTTTAGTAATAGAAGATTGACCATGGTCATAGATGGCTGATCAACCCAATCATAGATGTTGGCACACTAAATCACTTTAAGGAACCTAGGTTCCATGTGACAAAAAAATATTGATGTATGCCTATAAACTTAAGAGTTATAATCATACCATGAAGCATATAAAAAGGTGAAGGGATAATTATTTTTTTTTTAATCTAGTGATATAGCCCACATTAGGAAGTATATTAGTGGTTCCCTAAGTATCAAGGGTTGGTTGAAAAAGTTAAGCCTTTATGAGGTTCAATGCTTGACTCCCTCCCAAAGGAGATAGTTCTTTAACCATAAAAGTAGAGGAAACACTAGGCCTTACCTTAGTGAGGTTCAAGATAATGGAAATTATAATAAGAGGTTTCCTAGTTAGGAGGATTTCTCTTATCTCATCTTTTTGTACAAGTATAATCTCACCCTCTCTTATAAGAGAGTTGGAGGTCCCATCCACCTTTTCTCTTACCTTTCTATTTTTCTTTTTATCAGTTTTACTATTTTTAATTTCTTCCAAATTTGTTTTTCAAATCTTGCCTTCCTACTATCTGTTTTCACTAAGTCGTTGAAGCTTATATGACTTAGGATATGGAGTGGTTTCTAAACCTAGCTTGGAAACTAACTGGTGCTAGCCGCTTTTGCAAAACTACCATTATCCATAATTAAGAAATGAATATGGCCTTCAATAGAAATCTTGTGTGGAAGATGTTCTTCCTTGGCCTCTCATCCTCTTCATTAGCCATCCTACTCAATAATCTAACCACTAAGAGGTCTCCTTCATGGACATATTCTAAGATGTCATCGTTCGAGATGATTGGGTAGAACTAGAGCTAGTAGATTCAAGAGAGGTGTACTCTCCAGTGTCTCTTAAGATCATGCTCTTTGTGTTAGGTCATTAAGAGGCTATATCGCCTTTTCCTAGACACTTGAAACATTGGATGGAAGATTCTTTTCCTAAGGGTAGGTTAGGTGCTTTTTTTTGGACTCCTTCGAGTCCATGGTGTCCATAATTTCCTTAGGTTTGAAATTTTATTCTTTCCTCCTATGCTTACATTCTTTCTTGGGATGTGGATTTATATAAGGTGAACTTGCCCTTACTTTTCTTGTTCATTTGTTGTTTCACTTTAAGGGTTTGGTGATATAAGTAATTGAGACTTAAAAAGTGGTGAAGCTAAACTAAATCCCTAATTTCAGGTTTAAGGTTTTCTAGGATCCTTGCCATGTTGGCTTCCTTGCTTTCATTCAGATTAACCCTAATGGTTGTTATCTCTATTACTTTGTAATACTTATCCATACTCTTAGATGCCTGAGAGAGCCTCTACAGCCTATTATGGATCTCTCTTAAATAATGGGGATGAACATATTGTGTTACCATTATGTGCTTCATCACCTCCCAATCACTTCAAGAGTGCTCCTCCTGAAGGCCCAAGAAGGTCTCCACCTCTTGTTGTAGCTATTTAGCTTTCATTATGGTGATGACCCAATAAGCCCAGTAGGTCTTTGCAGTTGGTCTTTCTCTACTGCTAGGACTTCTACATCAACTCCTCCCCCTTCAAAAGCATTCATCCTTGAATGTATAAGCTCAAATTTACCCTCAAACAAGGATATAAGTGAGTAGAGGAGATGTTATTAATGAATGGAAACAATGGGAATGTTTGGGTCAAATAAATACTTCTTGAATCTTTCAAATAATTTCAACAATATGTAATTATAACAAATGAGACATAAGAGGTATATGCATTTCTCTCATTATTTACTTCATTTCTCCCACTCAATCAATGGTATATCTCTCCTTATTAAGCCTATCCCACCATACTATGGCATAATCACTAAAACCTAAATGAACTAACCTTACCTTATGTCTTCCCTTAATGGAATGGCTAGCAAAAATTTGTTCTACCTTAAGTTTGTAATCTAGGTATGCCTTTGGGTTGTTCCCCCCTTGGAACTTAGGCATTTTTACCTTAGGTAGTTCTAAGTACTCTAGGTATTTTCTTTCCCTTGGATCTTTATTTTTAACACTACTCGTATGGCTCCTATCTTCTAAGCTATTCCTAAAAGGGTTTATACTTCTATCTCTATGGTTCCTAATTCTATGGGTCCTATGCCTAGGGGGTTCTCTATGACTTGAAGGTTCCCTATGCCTATGACCTCTATCTGTATCTCTATCTATCCTTGATGCATGATCATGAGGTGTTGGTGTTTTTCTTTGTGAGGGAGGCCTATCCCTTGAAGATGGTCTTTCTCTTTATGGAGAGTGTCTTCTATTTTCCCTAGGATCTATGTTTTTCCCAAAGAAGTTGATATCATCATTTGATGTCTCCTCCTCATTGCAATATCCCCCATTTTTAGACCCACTTGTTTCAATTTCCTTGGGGTTCCTTTTAGGCCTATTTGAGTAAGTTTTCTAAGCGATCTTCAAACACTCTTGTTTGGGTTTGAATTACTTTTTTTTAATCTTGAAGCAAGTTGTTCCATTTGATTACTAGGTGAATATTTGTGAGCACAGATTTGCAAAGTAGAAAATCACCTCTACACTCAAATTGCTAGGTTAATAAATTAGATCACACAAGTCAAAATACTTAGAACACAATCTTAGCTCTGAGGCACTCACAAACACACAAGGGTTAAGTGATTTACCTAGCCCCCTTTACCTTTCAAAAGAAGATAAAGGTTAGTGCTACACAAGCTAGTTATACAATATGCAAGGATCACTTAGTATCCAACCTAGGTCTAAAGCACACAAACACAAAAAAAAGCTATAACTTGACCTTAGGTGAGTATCTTACGCCAAGGTCCGAAAATCGAAGTCCTTATTACACACAACTTGAAAAGGTAATTCAAATTACACCATAAATAAATTCTAGAAAAAGTTACTAGAATTAATAATTCAAATCATTCCTAATTACAAAGGTTCAATCTAAATTTTATAATTTTAAAACTAAATGCATAAATTTACAAAATATCTTCACTTTGATCTTCATTTCGGGTTTGCTCTTAACCCTGCACTTTGGTCTTGGAGTCTAATTTCCAAGTCTTAATTTTCTTGAGTCCCTTGGCATATCATACCTTAGGTTTAAGCTTCTCCAAGTCCCTACAAAATCAAGCATAAACAAAAGGACATTTTCTACCCCACTTGGTTAGTGTTAGAAAAATCAAGTTAAATTTCAGTAGTCCTCACCAAGTGTTTATGCTCTCCTCCCTCTAGTGTTCCCACCAAGAAACCATCCCTCTCACTCTAATTACTTATACAAAATTTATTTCAAACCGAGTTAGAATCAAGGAATGACTTAACTCAACTTAGGTGCTCTAGTGATGCTTAGATGGTAATGAAAAGTGCTAATGCAAGTAGATGAAAGGCGACAAAACTTAGAAATTTTAAAGACAAGCAAGAAAAGCTAGAAATAAGAAAAGTATACTCAAAAGTAACTTAAGTAAGACAGAATTGTAGAAGCCAATAAAGAGACAAACTAGAATTAAAGACAAGCAAAGAAGGTAGGCAGACAAGGGAATACCTAAAAGCATTAAAGAGTGACATGCACATGCTCATGCAATGAGAAGATTCTATTCGGCCAAGAAATTAAGGCATGCATAAAATAAGTAATTAAACTTGATATGATGCAGAACCTATGGCCTAAATAAATCATGGATAACTAACATACCACACTCAATGAAAGCAAAGAAAATGACCTTTATGCAAGCCTTTTTCTATATGCTTTTTGTCTTCTATTTCTTTTCTAATTCTCTTTTGTTTTTTTCTTCTTTTTCTTTTCATTTTTTCAATGTATTTTTATCATAATTTTGGTCCAAATTCCAAGGATTTCATATCCTCAATTGTTCCTTGCATAGGCTCTTATTAAGGTCCTAAGTCCACAAATTAATCCTAGTGCATTTTTTACTTCATCTTTTGCATAGGTATGATATTCTAAATTATAAATCCTTGTTCAATTTTCTCCAATCTAGCTCAAGTCATAAGTTTTTGGGATATTAATTAAGTGTCTTTTAATTTGATTCAAGCCACTTCATCCTTTAGATTCAATGACTTAATCATGCATGACTTAAGCTAGACTTAGCATATAGGATGCATGCACATAATCATGCACTCTTAGGAATTTTTCAAAGGAGGAAATACAAACACAAACAACTCATAAAGACATACATATTGAAGGATCAAAACATGAAAAATAATACCTAAAAAGGTTATGAAAGCCAAATCTATACAAAAAATTCAAGAACACATGGGATTTTGGCACCAAAATTTGAATTCAAATCTCATAATTTTCCTAATTTTTTTTGGTAGATATGAAAAATTCATACTTATCAATTGAAAGATATGGATCATAAGAAGTAAACAAAACAATTTTGACAAAGATTAGATTAGAAATGAGAAAGTTATAAACAAATCAAACATGCTAGATTCATTTGCATGCCAAGACGAACATATTTTAGTAATCAGGTGATAAAAACTTCATTTCAAATCCAAATTACATAAGTGATATCATCCAAGAAACTATAAAAAAAGAAAAAGATAAAGAAATAAAAATAATTAAAATCAAAGATAATTTAATCAATAAAAAATGAAAACAAAATCATAAACTAAGATAAACTTGGAAATCCAAGAAGAAGCAAGAAAATTAATTCATGCAAGTTTAGAAAGACTTGTCTACACCTGTATTGTTGTACTAGTCAATTAATTCACATGATTTTAAAATACTTAGCGAGTAAACTTGGGTCTAAGGCACTTAACAAGTAAGGGTTAAGTGAATATAGCTAGCCTCCTTGACCTTGTAAAATAAGACAAAGTTAGCGCTATCGAATATTCTAAAAAGGGTCACACACGCACTTAGCACCCCCTTATCCTTCTAAGCATGCATAAACCACCAACATAAAATGGCCCTAGGTGAGTGTCCTATATGATGCAGAGGTGGATGGAGGTGGTTCTTTTGCATTAATGCAAGCTGCACTTTGGAGAAGGATGGAGGAGGAATTGAGTTGGATTCAAGCTTGACTTGGAAAGGCCACCTCTAGAGGAGGATGAGATTTTTCTTTGTCACCATGAGCTACCATGGATGGGGAGGTTCCTCAACCCCAAGTCTAGTTCTAAAGAAGAAAAAGGGAGAGAAAATCTTTCAAAATTCTAAGTGAAAAAATTCTCAATTCATTCAAATGAATCTTCATATCCAAAATTACACATAGAAGGTCTTATTTATAGGCAAAGATAGCGTCTAGCATGGGGCAGCCTTTGGAATTCGAATTGGGCTTTTCCATTCAGCCCAAAATGAGTCCCTCCTTGTGTTCCAAGGCAGCCTATAAATTGGCCAAAGTCAGCCCAAAAAGCTCAGCAAAGAAATATACACATTCTATACATGTATTGGGCCTTCTACTTCTAAAATAAAGAAAAGTCCTAAAATCTATTCTAAACTATGTAGGGAAAAGGAAAGGATGGATTAGGCTTGAGGGTGCTCCTCTTGAAGGCCCAAGAAGGTCTCCACCTCTTATTGTAGTTTTTAGCTTTTATTCTGGTGATAGCCCAATAGGCCCAGTAGGTCTCTACAACTGGTCTTTTTCTGTTGCTAGGACCTCTACATCACTACGCTTAGAGTCCAAAGTCCTTTTATAAATAAATTAATAAGGTAAAACTGAATGACACACAAGTATGAAAACCTACTACAATGCATAGGGAAATCTTGGGAATTCGGATGGGCCTCTCTATTCAGCCCAAAAATGAGTCCCTCCTTGTGTTCCAAGACAGCCTATAAATTGGCCAAAGTCATCCTAGAAAGCTTAGCAAAGAAATACACACGTTTTATACATGCATTGGGCCTTCTACTTCTAAAATAAAAAAGTCCTAAAATCTATTCTAAAATGTGTAGGGAAAAGGAAAGGATGGATTGGGCCTAAGGGTTCTCCTCTTGAAGGACCAAGAAAATCTCCATCTCTTATTGTAGTTTTTAGCTTTTATTCTGGTGATGACCCAATAGGCCCAAGAGGTCTCTGCAGCTGATCTTTCTCTGCTGTTGGGACCTCTATATCACTACACCAGGCTTAGAGTCCAAAGTCCTTTTATAAACAAATTATAAGGTAAAACTTAATTACACACAAGTACGAAAACATACTATAATGCACTAGGATTACAACTCAAATATACCTAATTACAAAGCTTTCAAGCCTAAAATTTGCACTAAATTCTAATTGAAAATTACACACAATTAATCTCCATTTGGCTTCAACTTCAAACCTTTAAGTTCCAAGTCTTGAAGTTTGCTTGAAGCTTTTTTCCTTGAGCTTTTCCTCCACCAAAATAAACTACAAAATGGCACAAAAAGGAGGTGCACTTTCTACCCTCAATTGATTAGTGAAATCAAAATTAATGTAGTTGACTCATACCTCATTAAGTGTTTCACTCTAATGACCTCTACACTCAACTAACCTCCTCACACCAAGCCACTCTTAAAAACATCTATACTCCAAGCTTTAAATAAAGAACAATCTCAACTTAGGCCTATACACTTTGGTGTTCTCAAGGTGATGAAGAAGTGTTTATATAAGAGTTAGGTGGCAAATAACAAAACTAGAGGAGAATTTTCAAGACAAGCAAGAAAAGAATACTTAAAATAGAATTTAGAAACTTGAAAATAAGAGATCAATAAGGACAAACTAAAATTAAAGATAATGAAGAAAGGAAGCACTAAAATGGAAACCTAGAGATTAAAGAAGTTGGAAGCACGTGCTTACGCACAATTATGTTACTAGCCAAATTAAGGATCATACTCATGCATCAATTAAGAATCTAAAATATACATTGAGGACCTTACATTCCTATCAAAAACAGTATAGACTAAGTACATAAGCAAATAAGAAAGTTACCATACTATGGATGCCTTTTTCTCTGTTTTTTGTTCACTTTCTTTTTCTTTTTTTACTTTTTTACTTTTGGTTTTGTTTTTCTTCTTTTTGCTTGCAATTTTTTCTCATGTTATTTTTTCCCCAATATCCAGGTCTTGTGTCATCATTCAATTCCTTTCATATTCTCTTTCATGGTCCTAAATTTTTCCCTAAGTTTGAATAGGTCTTGAGTGCATTCTTGCACTCCTTCCTTGCTTAGGTAAATTTTAAGTATATGTCCTTTTGTCCCAATTTGTCCACTAGTCTAGCATAGGTAATGTGTTACCATTAGTGACTTAAGTGTTTTATAAGCTTGATTAGGAGTGCTTTTAAGTGTTCACTTAACTTGTATGTTTTAAGCACTTAATGCATGCTTGAGTAGGCAATACTAGCAACATAGCATGTATATTCACATACATGCACATATTTAAGATAATTGGAGATAAATAAGGGTTCATACATAGAAAGTTAACATAAATTAGAGGATCAAACAAGTTGAATTAGATCTACATAAATTGTCTAGGATTGGATCATACAATTTTGAATTTCACACCACAATTTTGGCGCTAAGAACTCCCTTCAAATTTAAAAAAAAATCAAAATTTTTAAATCATTTGCATAATTTACACCAATTAAATGAAGTATAAGGACTATATACCAAATCAAATTTGAATCAAATCATATTGGAATTGTTTAAGTTATGGTCATTTTATTCAAACTAGGCACACTTTGGTGTCAGGCAGAAGGTACTTTAGTGACTGAGAATTCATTTCTCAACCAAAGTAAACAAACGAGGACAACTTAGAAACTAGAGACATAGACAAATCCAACCCATCAAAAATCATAGCAATTGGAGGTTATCTAACTAACCAAAATAAAGAAAGAAAATGGAGTAGATGATGAATGCGAAGAAGCGAACGGAGTGTAGAAATAGAAGATGAATTTGGATTAGATATTACCTCCATTGATGGATCTTTGATACCAATTTATGCAGATCTTAAAGGAGAAGAGAATGCTAGCCAATTGAGGTTGGAATTGGAAGGAAGAAGATGGTGTTGAACTCTTGATCTTCATGCACATGTAAGGGAGGCGTCACCTCTAGGGAGGATAAGCCTTTTCTTCGTAGACAAGGAGAATTATTTAATCTCAATCTCAGATAGAGGAGACAAGAAGAAGATAATTAAGCTTTCAAAACCCAAAAAGCGAATAATGATTCAAAAGTTTCCCAAATACACTACATGAGACCTATATATAGGCAAGGGAAAAAGGTGATAAATGAAGGAGGCTTTGGGGGTGAAATGGATCCAACCAAAGAGGCAAATTGGGCTTGGATGGAAGTTGAATTAAGGTACCTTTATCATTTCTTAATGAAGTCTCAAGTTGGACCAGGGTAAGCCCAAAACCTATACTAGAAATATAGAAAATTGAGCCTAAACTTATACATATTTGGGTCCTCTAAAATCCTAGAGTACAAAAAATGGCTAAACCCTATTCTAGTATTGTGAAGACCAATAGGCCTAGTTGTGTGACACCCCATAGGCCCAATGGCTTTGAAGATGGATTCCTCTATAGCGAGGACCTTTACATCATTGTGCAATTTTATTTTTCATTGGAGATTGAGGTTTATAGGCAAGCCTATGGTAGTGTATAGTTGCAAGGGATATAGTAATAATAATTTATACCCTCATATATCTGAAAGACAGTGGGTAGAGAAATCTCCTTTGTGTGTTAGACTTAATTTTAGGGAACTAAAAGACCTTACTTTGATTATTGTTGATTACTCCTATAATGGTAATTGTATTTGTCTATTGCAAATTAAAATTTGATGTTTCTAACTTTTATACTTGCTATATTGCCATTCCTTGGGTTATAGCTTGGGGGTAAGAAATGCCTAAGTTTGATAATCTGTTAAATCATCATTCTGTTAATTTCTCTGTAGAAAACTATCTATAATTTCTATACAATTAATGAGTATTTGAATGTTAATAACCTAATTCCATTATTTTTTTAGGAATGGTCAAACAAGAAAATAATAAAAAACTAGATAGATTTTGGACTAAAAGGGCATACAATGATGAAGGAGTGATAAAAGGACAAAATGGTCCTTGTGGAGAGCCAACACGATCATGCTGGTTGGAGCATGCCCTCATAATAAACCATATTTTCCAACACAGCTATCCAAACCTAAGCATGATCATGCAGGATCCTAAAGTTTCCAACATGTTCATGCATACCTAAGCACGATCGTGTCAACCTTTTGAGACACTAGAAACGATCCAAGTCATCCCTAATGATATAAGAGAAGATCTCAATCAACAATGATGATGATGCAAGTGATCCATAATAGACATGAAACTTCAAGTGGCTACTTAGATCAACCCCTGGTTCACAATGGAGGCAACCTTAATCCACACTTATAAAAAGGAAGGTTCGCTACGAATAAAACATATCTCAATACTCTCGACGTTTCAAGACATCCTTTGATGCATCTCTTTCTTTCCATTTTTATTTTCATCTCCCCCAGTCCCATTTCATTTCTTCTTCTTGCATCCTCTCATAGGATCTTAACATATCGAACCCCGATCATAATGTAAGTTAGAAAGTATTTTGTCATCCTTGCTAGCACTACAATTTTGTATTTTAGATCTTAGGATTAAGCTATGTGATAATTTGGTTGACTTAGCTTGTTCTCATTTATTTTCTTTTTCTATGTGTAACTAACCTCAAATCTCGGAACTTTGGTGAACCTTATGATGTAACTATTTAGACCTAATTTTTCTTTATAAATGATTATAAATTTTCATTATGAATGTTGCATGTTTCTTTAACTAGTTATGTTGTTTTATCATGCTTAATCAATTCACGAGAATTAGATACTCTTGTTGATCACTACGTTAGTGTGAGAGTATGTGATTATACCATTGATCAATTGGCAGAACTATAATATAATTGAGTCTAAGGGTTTCGGAGGATCACTGGGGATCTTAGGCTTCTAACTATTTATTAACTTAACAAATCCAAGTATACTTTATGGTTCTCTTATTTATTTACTTTTCATGATCATTGAGGGTAGCACTTAGAGAAAAAATTATCACTATTGCATGATCATTGAGTAGTAATAGCATCTGAATGAATGGTTAACAATTAATGTTTAAATCATTCATACGAAAATTTAAAGATAAAAATAGGTAAAGTTATAAGGGGATCCAAGATCCCATACTTATCCATAACTTCACACTCGTTTTCTTTGTTTTTCATTTTCTTTAACTTGCTTTCATATTTTTATTTTTTACACTTGCAATATAACCAATTTTTTGGTGAGTTCAAAAATCAAGATTTAAATTTTTACAGATTGTTGGCATAGATTTTGTGAGATCAGCATGAGGGTTCTAAAATACCTCTTTTATTCATCAATGGGTATACTTGTTAATGGATAAAATAACATATAGTTTTTACACTCACATTTTTCACACATCAAATGTCTTTTACTATGTCGGGAGTGAAGTAAAAAATATAGGTAGTAGTAAGGGCTTTTAAGAAAACAAAACAATTAAAGGTACTTTTTGTAGATCTAGAAAAAGAAAGGATATTGTGAGTTTTTCGATAAACCTCGGTGGATGTTAATGTAATTTTCCATTTTTAATTGTAGTTTCCAATTTAAATGGGAAAATGAAAATCATAAAGATATTATTGTATTTTTTTCAAAGATATGATACAACTTAATGTAAACTATGGAACTAATTTTGTTACTTGAAAGTGAAAAGAAAGTTATGTATATAATTTTATAAAAAACTGGTATTTTAAAATATTTTAAATATTAAATTTAAGTAATATTATTTTAGTTTTAAAGTGAATTTATTATTATTGATTAGTCATTTTAAATAGTGATAATTAACCTTTTATTATTATTTTTAAATGATTTTTTATTACGAGATTTAAATCATGATTTATTATTGAATTAAAAATGTAACAATTAAACTTTTAATTATAGATGTTGTAACTTTCATTTTATTACCGATTTTAGTTTTTATTCTTTATTTAAACGTGATGTAAATTTGAAATTACTGGTTTACATTATATCAAATGAAATACACATTAAACTAATTAATTACCATATAATTTTTGAATTTAAATTTGAAAAAATATTTCATTAAATATTTTAAATATGTAATTAATTTTAATTATTTGATAATTTAGTTTTTAGAAATCCCTTGACTTTTGTATAAAGGATTCAACATTTTCTATTTTAAATATACTCAAAAATCACTTACACTGTTGAGTTTCCTATTTTATTACTCTTACAAGTTATGTTCATTGTTTTATTGCAAAAAAAAAATTAATATTTTATGTGAGATTAGAACTCATATAGAAGAAAATAGATTTGTGAATGGAATAAAATATGCAGTAGTGGTATGCTTTAGAGTAATCCCTACATCATCTCCTCCCCCATTGAATGCACTGATCCTTGAATGAGAACTCTAATCATCAGAACCCGAAATAAAGGGAGAAAGATCAGAAACGTTAACAGTAGCACTCACACTAAAATTCGTAGGTAAATTTAAGTGATCAACATTAAGACTTATATGCTCAAGAACCTAGAAGGGTCCATCACCCTTGGGCTAGAGTCTAGATTTCCTTAAGGAAGGAAACCTTTCTTTTCATAGGTGCAACCACACCCAATTAACATGTTCAAATAGAATCTTCTTTCAACCCTTGTTGGCTAACCTAGCATAATAAGTCATTTTCTTTTCTATTATGACTTTGACTTTGGTATGGAGCTCATGGATAAATTTGGCTTTTGTAACCCCATGTAACTAGCTAGGTCAAGGATAGATAAGAGATTAACAGGAGTGAGAGGATTAAACTTATACGCTACCTTAAAAAAGGGAGTGTTCGGTGGTAGAGTGAGGTGTTCTATTATAAGAAAACACAACATGGGTAGAAATTTCTTCCAAGTCTTGAGATTCTTAATTACCATAGTCCTAAGATAGGTAGAAAGTTTTTTTTTTTCACCAGTTTAGTTTTCCCATCTCTTTAAGGATGGAAAATGATGGAGGAAAGGAGATTGGTTCCTAGTTTATCCTAGAGGGTATCTCAAAAGTGGATAAGGAACTTAATGTCTCAATTAGGCACAATACTCCTAGGTATACCATAGAGCCTAACTACTTCTCTAAAGAAGAGCTTAGCTATAAAGCTAGCATCATCCATTTTAACGTAGAAAATAAAGTTGGCCATTTTACTGAAGCAATCCATACCATAAAGATGGAGTGCATACCTCTTGGAGTTCTTTGTATCCCTAGGAAAACTTTCATACAAATGTTTATCCAAAGGGACTCAAGAACATTTAGTGAGGTATACAAGCCATACAATTTGGTAGTTGATTTGGCCTGTTTACAAATGATGCATCTTTTGGAAATAATTTTGTGTATCCTTATCCATATGTGGCCAGGAGAAATTTTCCTTCAAGATGGCGATGGTTTTGTAGGTGCCAAAGTGTCCCATTAGTCCCCTTTCATGAGAATCTTTGAGAAAAAGTTTTCTCATGGAACATTTAGGCACATATAAATGGTTATGTCTAAAGAGTAATCATTTGTGCTTAAAGTATTCATTACATGATTTATGAGCATAGTCTTTCTAGAGTTACCCAAAATCTACATCCCTTCATACAAATCCTAAAAGTGCTTAAATACAAGTAGTTTGGCACTAAGGGAGATTAACGAGGTGTGCCTCTTGGAGAGAGAATCATGCATCTTATTACTGTCCCCTTTCTTATGTTTGATAACATAGGGGAATTGCTCTAATAATTCTACCCATTTAGCATGTCTTTTATTTAATTTACCTTGTCTTTTGACGTATTTTAGTGACTCATGGTTATTATGGATCCCAAAACTCCTTGAAAAACAAATAATGATGCTAAGTTTGAGGGCCTTGATAAAAACATACAACTCTTTATCATATATAGGATAGTTGAAGGTGACCCTTTGCAATTTTTTACTAAGTAACTAATGGGATGCCCTTCCCGGAGCAAGATTGCTCTAATCTTATTGGAGACATCACATTCTAGTTCAAATGATTTGTATAAATTAGGTAGAGCAAAAATAAGAGCCTTAACAAGCCTCTCCATCAAAGTATCAAATGCTCGTTATGGTTTTTCGCTCCATTAAAATTTAATGTGTTTCTTAAAAAATTCATTTACAGGACAAACTATGGTACTAAAATCCATCACAAACATCCTATAAAAGCTTTCCAAGCCATGGAAAATTCTAACCTCTTGTGAAAACTGAATTATATCCTAGGATAAATTTAAAATCCAAAATCAATCATTTTGTTTTTTAGTCTAAAATTGCAAAATAAAAAAAAGAATAAAAAAAGAAAGAAAAAGATATTTTTAGTTAAGAATTTAGTTAGAAATTTAGTTGGATCAATTAATGATGGTTAAGAATTAGTTAGAGAAAAAAAAAGAAAAAAGAAAAAAAGAAAAAAAAAATAGAAAATAATAAAAAGAAAACAAAAAAAGAGAAAAATTAGAAAACAAAAAGCGGAAGTCCCGCCAAATTTTTCCCTTTCTTTTTTTGAAATTTTATCTATAAATAGGGACTTTCATTTAGTTCAAAGGGGACTTCCTCACTTCTAAAAAAATTATCAGAATTTCTAAGGAGGGAGAGAGAGGAACACTTTGAGTCATTGAAAGGGGATTTTAAGATTTTTTCTAAGAGGAGCACCTAAGAAACTCTCTACTTCTGCATCCAATATAGCACCTCCTTGGCCTCCATTGAACCAGCTCTTCATCACCTTCCAAGGTGTTATCAAGTGACATTGAGGAACATCAATGGAGGTTACATCCAGCTTTTATTTCGCTTAATTTTCTTGCTTCTCGTATTTTCGAGTTCATCTTCGTCTCTGTTTTTCATGTTCATTTTCGATCAGTTAAATGATCTCTGATTTTGGTTCTTTTTACTACGTTATCTTCGTATTTCTACATAGTTTCTAGAATGATACTATTTGTCCAATTTGGATCTGAAATGAAATTTATATTTCCTATTTACTAAAGCGTGTTTGTCTTGGTGCGCAAGTGAACCTAGCTTGTTTGGTTTATGCCTAACTTACTCATTTCTGGTTTGATTATTGTCAAATTTGTTTTGTTTCATTCTTATGATCCATATCTTTCAATGTTTTGGTTTTAATTTTTCAGATATACCAAAAAATATTTTCTAAAAATTCGGAGATTTGAATTCAAATTTTGGCGCCAAATTTTTGAGTTCATTTTCGTATCTGTTTTTCGTTTTAATTTTTTATCGATCAAATGATCTCCGATTTTGGTGATTTTTGTTGCGTTCTCTTCATATTTCTCTCTAGTTTTTGGAATCATGATGTTTGTATAATTTTTATCTGAAATGAAATTTATATTGCCTAATTACTGAAGCATGTTCGTCCTAGTGTGCAAATGAACCTAGCTTGTTTGATTTGTGCATACCTTGCTCATTTCTGGTCTGATTTTTTGTCAAACTTGTTTTGTTTGATTCCTATGATTCATATCCTTTAATTGGTCAGTTTTAATTTTTTAGATCTACCAAAAAATATTTTTGAAAAATTTTGAGATTTGAATTCAAATTTTGGCGCCAAAATCTCTTATGTCTTTGAAGTTCTTGTGTAGATCTTGTTCTTTTAACGTTCTTTAGGTATTATTTTTCATGTGTTAATCCTTCTATATCTATTTCTTTCTAATTTGTTTGTGTTTGTATGTCCTCCTTTGGAAAATATTTCTAAGAGTGCATGACCATGTGCATGCATCCTATATGCTAAGTCTAGCATAAGTGATGCATGATTAAGTCATTAAACCTAAATAGTTAAGTGTATGCTTGAATCAAATAAAAAAAACACTTAATTCTTACCTTTGAACATCATGACCAAAGCTGGATTGGAGACAATTGAACAATGAACATCAATGGAGGTTAGATCCAGCTTTTATTCCACTTAATTTTCTTGCTTTTTCTTAGATTTTCGACTTCATCTTCGTCTCTCTTTTCGATTTCTTTCAATTTGTGCAACGAATTCGAATACGAGCAAGTAACATTCTCTACTGTTTCGTATTCTAATTACTGCAAAGTCAAACATGAATTACGACGGTTTGAATTTTGCGAGCACATCTATTTCCAAATCGTTGTTTTTTCTAAGAACGTCAAATTTAATTTCTCCTAAATTGTGCAATAAATTCCAATACAAGCAAGTAACATTCTCTACTATTTCGTATTCTAATTTGTGCAAATTCAAACACGGGTTATGACAGTTTGAATTTTGTGAGGACGTTCGTTTCCAAAACCATTATTTTCCTAAAAATGTCTGTTTTAAATTTCCTAAACTGTGCAACGAATTCCAATACGAGAAAGTAGCATTCTCTACTGTTTTGTATTCTAATTCGTGCAAATTCGAACACGGCTTACGACAGTTTGAATTTTGCGAGCACGTACGTTTCCGAAATCATTATTTTCCTAAAAATGTCTGTTTTAATTTTCCTAAACTGTGCAACGAGTTCCAATACGAGCAAGTACCATTCTCGACTACTTCGTGTTCGAATTCGTGCAAATTCAAACACGGCTTACGACGGGTTTGAATTTTGCGAGCACGTCCGTCTCGAAAATCATTATTTTCCTAAAAATGTTTGTTTTAATTTTCCTAAACTATACACCGAGTTCTAATATGAGGAAGTACCATTCTCTACTGTTTCGTGTTCTAATTCGTGCAAATTTAAACATGGCTTACAACGGTTTGAATTTTGCGAGCACGTCTGTCTCCAAAATCCTTATTTTTCTTAAAATGTCTGTTTTAATTTTCCTAAATTGTGCAACGACTACATATACGAGTAAGTAGCATTCTCTACTACTTCGGGTTCTAATTCGTGAAAATTCAAACACGGCTTAAGACGGTTTGAATTTTGCGAGCACGTCCGTTTCCAAAATCATTATTTTCCTAAAAATGTCTATTCTAATTTTCCTAAACTATGCAACAAGTTCTAATACGAGCAACTAGCATTCCCTATTGTTTTGTATTCTAATTCGTGCAATTCGAACACAGCTTACGACAGTTTGAATTTTGTGAGCACGTACGTTTCTGAAATCATTATTCTCCTAAAAATGTCTGTTTTAATTTTCCTAAACTGTGCAACGAGTTCCAATACGAGCTAGTAGGATTCTCTACTACTTCGTGTTCGAATTCATGCAAATTCAAACTCGGGTTACGATGGTTTGAATTTTGCGAGCACGTCCGTCTCGAAAATCATTATTTTCCTAAAAATGTCTGTTTTAATTTTCCTAAACTATGCATCGAGTTCTAATATGAGGAAGTACCATTCTCTACGGTTTCGTGTTCTAATTCGTTCAAATTCAAACATGGCTTACGACGGTTTGAATTTTGTGAGCACGTCTGTCTCCAAAATCCTTATTTTTCTTAAAATGTTTGTTTTAATTTTCCTAAATTGTGCAACGACTACATATACGAGTAAGTAGCATTCTCTACTACTTCAGGTTCTAATTCGTCAAAATTCAAACACGGCTTACGACGGTTTGAATTTTGCGAGCACGTCCGTTTCCAAAATCATTATTTTCCTAAAAATGTCTGTTTTAAATTTCCTAAACTTTGCAACGAGTTCTAATATCATCAAGTAGCATTCTCTACTGCTTCGTGTTCTAATTTGTGCAAATTCAAACACCGCTTATGACGATTTGAATTTTGCGAGCACGTCCGTCTTCAAAATCATTATTTTGCTAACAATGTCTGTTTTAATTTTCCTAAGCTGTGCAATGAGTTTTAATTCGAGCAAGTACCATTCTCTTCTGATTCGTGTTCTAATTGGTGCAAATTCAAACATGGCTTATGATAGTTTGAATTTTGCGAGCACAACCGTTTCCAAAATCAGTATTTTCCAAAAAAATGTCTAATTTAATTTTCCTAAACTGTGGAACGAGTTCTAATACGAGCAAGTAACATTCTCTACTGCTTCGTATTCTAATTCATGCAAATTCAAACATGGCATACGACGATTTAAATTTTGCGAGCACGTCCGTTTCCAAAATCATTATTTTTCTAATAATGTCTGTTTGAATTTTCCTAAGCGAAGCAACGAGTTCCAATACGAGCAAGTATCATTCTCTTCTGTTTCGTATTCTAATTCATACAAATTCAAACATGGTTTACGACGGTTTGAATTTTGCGAGGACATCCGTTTCCAAAATCATTATTTTCCTAAAAATGTCTGTTCTAATTTTCCTAAACTGTGCAACAAGATCCAATACGAAAAAGTAGCATTCTCTACTATTTTGTATTCTAATTCGTGCAAATTTGAACACGGATTACGAGGGTTTGAATTTTGCGAGCACATCTATTTCCAAATCGTTTTTTTTCTAAAAAACGTGTTTTTTAATTTCTCCTAAACTGTGCAACGAATTCCAATATGAGCAAGTAGCATTCTCTACTACTTCGTGTTCGAATTCATGCAAATTCAAACATGGCTTACGACGGTTTGAATTTTGCGAGCACGTCCGTCTCGAAAATCATTATTTTCCTAAAAATGTCTGTTTTAAATTTCCTAAACTGTGCACCAAGTTCTAAATCGAGCAAGTAACATTCTCTACTGCTTCGTGTTCTAATTCGTGCAAATTCAAACACGACCTATGACGGTTTGAATTTTGCGAGCACGTTCGTTTCCAACATCATTATTTTGCTAAGAATGTTTGTTTGAATTTTCCTAAACTGTGCAACGAGTTCTAATATGAGGAAGTACCATTCTTTACTGTTTCGTGTTCTAATTCGTGCAAATTGAAACATGGCTTACGAGGATTGGAATTTTGCGAGCACGTCTGTCTCCAAAATATTTATTTTTCTTATAATGTCTGTTTTAATTTTCGTAAATTGTGCAACGAGTTCTAATACGAGTAAGTAGCATTCTCTACTGCTTCGGGTTCTAATTCGTGAAAATTCAAACACGGCTTACGATGGTTTGAATTTTGCAAACACATCTGTTTTAAAATCTTTATTTTCCTAAATATTTCTGTTTTAAATTTCCTAGACTTTGCAACGAGTTCTAATATCAGCAAGTAGCATTCTCTAATGATTCGTGTTCTAATTTGTGCAAATTCAAACACCGCTTATGACGGTTTGAATTTTGCGAGCACGTCCGTCTTCAAAATCATTATTTTCCTAAAAATGTCTGTTTTAATTTTCCTAAACTGTGCAACAAGTTGTAAAACAAGAAAGTATCATTCTCTACTGCTTCGTGTTCTAATTCGTTCAAATTCAAACACGGCTTACGACAGCTTGAATTTTTCGAGCACGTCCGTTTCCAAAATCATGATTTTCCTAAAAATGTCTATTTTAATTTTCCTAAATTGTGCAACGAGTGCTAATACGAGAAAGTAACATTCTCTACTGCTTCGTGTTCTAATTCGTGCAAATTCAAAGACGGCTTACGACGGTTTGAATTTTGCGAGCACGTTTGTTTCCAAAATCATTATTTTTCTTAGAATGTCTATTTTAATTTTCCTAAACTATGCAACGAGTTCCAATATGAGTAAGTAGCATTCTCTAGTGCTTCGTGTTCTAATGCGTGAAAATTCAAATATGGCTTACGACGGTCTGAGCTTTGCGAGCACGTCCATTTCCAAAAATCATTGTTTTGCGCTAATGTCGTTCAAAACAATCTTTTTTTTACCTAAGATCACTCTCCAAATTTCTAAGAAATCAAGTGTCTTTACCAAAACTACGTAGCCTTGAGTTTCCCATTGCACCAGGGAATACGTAGCAGCAGGATCAAATCCTGTCAGGTTATTTTCTACAAACCTATTAATTTTCTATTCTATTTGAAGGGATCAAACAGTTTTCAAAATGTCACACTGTCAGTTTAAGGGTACTGTTCTTTGGAACGGGTGAGTAGGGTGCCTAATACCTTCCTTACTCGTAACCGACTCCCAAACCTAGATCTCTTCCTCAAGTTAGGGTTTTTCCAAATGTTTTCCCTTAAAATAAAATTTGGTGGCGGCTCCACAATCCATAAATATTTCTTTTAAAATTTTTAGCGAGTCAGTTGTCTTGTTGTAATTGCAGTTACGATACCTCTCCTACATTTTGGGGGATAGGCCATTCCTGGATGGCCTTGACCTTTTTTTGGTCAACTTGGACCCCTTTATTTGTCAATGAAAAATCCTAAAAGAATCACATAGTCCATACAAAAGGAATACTTCTCTAAGTTAGCATATATCTACGGACACTCAATTATATGTGAGACTTCATTTTTTAAACTAATTAGTAAATAAACAATACTTAGGTATATTTAATAAATATAATAAAAATATAAAAAAGAGAAATAGTAAAAAAAATTAGTCAAGGGTTAGCTACATTAGTTATATAAGTTAGTTAGGTAGGTTAGTTAAAGGTTGAAAAGTTGGTTAAAGAAAAATAGAGGGGTTAGTTAATTTAAATCATCTATAAATAAAGGAGAGAAAGAGGTATAGGGATGAATTTTTTCCATTTTTTGAAAAAAAGGAACCAAAAACTTTTCTCTCAGGGGACTTTCGACAAAAAATTTCAAAAAAAAAATCTCTCTCACATTCATGGAAAAGAGCATATGTTGGTCCTTCTCCCACGCCGAATCTTTAGAAGCAAATCAAAAAAGCTCTCAAGAAGCACCTTCCTTAGTTGGATTTCTAGGTAAGATCTTCAATCACCTTTATTCCTAATAGAAATGTTTTGAGTGATGATTCAAATTTCTACTTATGTTTACTGGCATTGGTTTATATTCCTAATTAGAGTTTAGGATAGATTACTTTTTGAATAAGCTTCAATGACTTTCATACTCTACAATGGTGTTGTTATTTGCTTCGATATGAGAATTCGTGCTCATAATACTACCGTTGAGTATGGATTGAATCATGGAATTACTGAGAGAATAGTTTAGCGCTCTTTTCTTCTGAAGTTGGATAAAATTATGAAACTAGCAGAATGCACAGTTGTTTCAACTCTTTCCAATGATTATGTGGATTCTCACGTTCTTTCAGAATCAAGCTTATAGGTTTATCCTTATAAAATTATTATAAGGACATGTGGGATTGCAAAATTGCTTCAGTCCATTCCTATCACTCTCAAGTATGCTAATGTTCTCGACATTGTTGTAAAGTCTGTGAGGTATATTCATGGAAGTTTCATACTCGAAGCCTTTCTCTGCTTCTCTCTTTGCTCTTTGATACTTCCCAAGAGTTGAAGGAAAAGGAACAAACGTTCATACTTTCAAAAGCAACTTCACTGAAATCTTGTGCCAACCTCAATTGAAGGTGAAAAGGATACTCATGCTCCTTAGAGGTAGCATCATCTAGCCATAAACCCGACTGATAAAGTCACTGGTTTGAGGGTTAAGGAAGCAGGTTGGAATTCCTTTCATGCTGATTCAAATGGAGGCATTGGATTTGGATCGTATTCTGATTTTTTCAGGTCAGTTTCAGGATTTTTGTTGAATGCATATGATAATCTAAATGGCAAAAAGAATCCTGGTAATGCAGTTCAGAATAATGGCTTGAATGCCTCAATTAATTATACACAGTATCAAGATGGTCAAGGTTATGGAGCATCTTTAGAAAACCACACAAATGGACAAGATCTAAACAGTAGTTAGTATTAGGAGGATCTTTATCCTAGCTGAAAGTATGATCACAACACGAGGTAATGGTATCAAGTAGAAAGCTATAACGGAGCAACCACTACTAAGCAAAACTCCAAGTTAATGCTACCGTGGGTTGGACTGCTTTTTCTGAAGGGAAAACTGAGATCTCTTACATGCACCAAATTGCTCAATTTTTTGCTGAAACTTTAGCTGGAACTGGCACAACCAAAATGTATCTGGCTTGGGTCAAGTTTCACAAGGGAATGACGGGCATCCAAAACATATGGTTTTCGATATTCAGTATCCTGGTTGGTAATATGACACCATTGCCCAAGAATGGCATTCATTGGAAACTTACAATGCAACCATTCACTCTTCTGTTCATAGACTTGAAAATGGGTATGCTTCGTCTAGTATTTTCTCACCTAATGATGATAGCTTATACGACGAGTATAGCCAAGCTGGCAACTATGGATTATAGGGTGTTGATGGCCAGGTTGTAGATATGCAGATGCACATGAAAAGAAGACACTTGTTAAAGTTATCTACAACTTCATGAAGAATCAATTTCCATATGGCAAGGAATGTTGTTCTGTTACTATCATTCTGCTGCTCTTTCCTTTTAGGGTGCTGGTGGTTTAACTCTTTGTTAACCAGTAGGCTTTTCTCCTAAGTGTGAAAATTGCAGATGTGGAAGAGGTACCATCTCACAAATATTTGGGAAGATTCTGTAAGACTACATACTCCTTGGTAATTCAGAAGACCACAGAGCTAGTTGATAACATAAAAGGAAAAAAACACTGGCTCAGTTGCTAAAACCAAGAACCTGCTACATGATAATCATAGTTCACTCAAGCTTAAGCATAAACATAGTGTCAATTGCAAGGAAGAAATTCCCAAATCTGTTCCAATTTCTGAAGGAACTACCATTGTTGATTCAAGTTCTAAAGTTATGTTTCAAAGCCTATTCTTGATCCTAATCAAAGAAAAGAGAAGGAAGATTTACAAAATTTGCCTTAGCTCAGAAAATTTGGCTATCTCATCCCAAAGTATCTACTACAGGTTCTCCAGTTGAAGCTTTAGAGGTTCATGCATATAACTTGGTCACTAACCATAGGCTTATGAGTCTTTCACCTGATTTTGAGGCAGCCAATACAAGGGTAATAAAGGCAGGATCCCAATTTAGTTATAGCACCTGATTCTACCTTTCATATGGCTACATTAAATAGGAACTTTGATTATGACTGATGCTGCTTGATCTTAATATGCTTGCTATCACATGCTGAATCCATTGTGAGGTCATTTAGGATTGTGAATTGTAAACGCCCATTTATGTCCGAGGCCCCCAATCATTAAATTAATCGAGAAGTCAACGTTAATTTTAAAGAAATAAACAAACAAGAAAAGGAAAATAATAAAGAAAATAAAAAGATAATTAATTAAAATTAGAAAATGAAAATAAAATAAAAATCGAAAAATAATAAACGAAAAAGATAAAAGAAATTGAAAAGGATGTGAAACGAAAAACCAAAAAGGAGGTGAAGAGAAATTGAAAATGAAAGTCAAAATAATAATGCGAAAAGAGGAGGAAAATAAATAAATAATTAAAAAAATGTAAATAAAATTCGGAAATATACATATAAGAATAAAAATAAAGATGAAGGTGAAATAAAAATAAAAATAAAAATAAAAAATAGTAACAAAGAAAATATAACACAAAAAATGAAAAAGGAAAATATATATAACAATAAAATATACATATGTGTGCATATTGAATAAAAAAGAAAAAGGAAAAATAATGTGAAGGAAAGGACCGAAGGGTAACAAAAGGAGAGAGAGAAAAGGAGGGAAAGCCCAAAATTGACTATAAATAGAGGAAGAGTAATTCGGTCAGGGGCTGGTTTTCTTTGGGGGAAGGAAGGAGAGAGAGAAATTGATAGGAAAAGCAATCGGGAGAAGGTGAAAAGAGGCAAGGGTCAAAAATTGGATCTGAAAATCTTCGTTCAATCAAGGGAAGAAGGAGAATCCGATCGGCAGCTACACTTGTTCGACGAGCAGAGTATAGGCTGCAGCAAGGTTAGTCAAATCCTCTTTCTAAATCGAAGATCTCGCAATGAGTTGGTGACTTATATCTGCATTAGAAATGTTGTGGTTGATATCGGAACCTAGAATAAATTCGTTTGAATAGAGTGCGATGATAACATTGTGTGAATGTTTTGTTCTCGACGTAATTCCTAGCTAAGGGAGGGTCACGGTTGAATTGCTATTATAGTAGGATATAGCCCTGTTTCCTGTGATAGAATGTGGTTTGCTCGGATTAATGGGAAAAATAAAGCAGAGATAGTTTCTCGGATGTATGGCCAATGGTCACGAATCCATGGAGTAGGTGGTTCACATCATTTAACGGTGAAGTAAGCCGCAACTCCAAGAGCCTTCCCCTTTCTTCCCGATTCGATTTGTAAAGGGGAAGCGTCACTCCATTTCCGCCATAACCAAGACCTGTCCTCCCTGGAAGGAGGGCCTAGAGCCCCTGGGAATTCATGATCCCTCGAACAAAAGGGCGTGAGCTTCATTAGACTCAGATATGAGGAGGCGAGGTTGTTAAATTACTCTACCAAAAGACCCCGCATATCACAGGTCAGACTGCAGTTGAGGGGTTTGAATCACCCACACGTCACCTCAGACTTTGGGCTCTAGGAAACAGACCAGAACGGACCCCCATCGGCTCCCACATAGGCAGCCGTTATGCTTGTAAAGGAGTAACATCAAAGGAAACCGATTCGTAGTTTCAGCCATCTACGGTGAAGTCGGTGTGCGCGCTGCTAGGTAGGACTAGTTCCCTGATTAACTAACGGGTAAGAGGCGCGGGAGTTCAAACCAAGCCTAGTTGATGGAAGCCAATGCAGTCCCGTCTGCTTCCCCCTGGTGGCGTCCCATTTCAAACCAATAACAACCACACGCCCGCCTCCAGGTGTGACAAATCATGACTTGTCCAAGGGGTGGGTGGACTTCCAAAAAGCACACCATAAGCCCTGCGTGCATCCCGGCTATGCTACTGCTATGGCTTAATAAAATTGAAGAATAATGGTCAGAGGTAAGGGAGTCACACAATCTAGATTGGGTCACATTCGTCCCAATGGGGGGTGGCAGGGAACACCCTGAAGACGCGCCCCAAGGCTCTAACGTGAGTCAAGATACCCGTTCTCCTAGTAACCAGCCCCATATGCAAACAACCCGCACTGCAGAACAGAGCGGTAACATGGCTAGAAAATCCCCCAAAAGCTCGTCCTCAAACTGCATTGACCGAAAGGTAGTCCAAAGCCAAAAAATAAAAGGGGCAGTTCTTGAGCTCAGCAAGGGGCGGGAATGCGCTCCACCCAAACTGGGTAATGCGGGACTCGCAGGGACCGATCTCACATGACTGTGGCGTACGCTCGTGATGAAGACATGGATGCGCACTAGGCAGGCCCCAGGACCACTCCATCCAGAATCGTGAAACAGGCTTAGCAACGTAGGATAGAAGAACCTAATAGGTGAGCCATGTATGGGATTTACAAGGGGTGATAGCGGGGGATATCTTCTAACCTCAACCGAGCGGACCCAAAGATGAGAAGCATAAACAACCATGCAATGAAAGGAGGCCATTGGAGAGGAGATGCACGCACCAAAATGATGCTGGGACTACAAGAAGAAGTGGTTGGAGCCTCCACAGCTGAACCTCCATAGCTACCCCGCTTTCAGAGAAAAGAGGAGATGACGCAGTGTAGTCCTCCGAACACCCCGCCGTCATGGTCGAGCCAAGCCCCATACTTGCGTGGACGTCCTCCCTAGTTAACCTTGACCAGGGGCCGATTGGTTGGGGCACCCCGAACACGACCTTGCCTAGAAGGGGCGCTGACGACGAGCCAGAACGCCCTACAAGACCTATTAGGATCATGGGGCGTCAAGGAAGTGGCCCATATTGAAACGCAAAATCGAAGTTGTGCAAGCCATGCAAAGCCATAAAAAGGAGGGCCCCACCGCGTGCCATGGGGAAGCTTTTGGGGGAGGATTGGGATCAGGCCTTCAAAACTCTCTTAAATTTCATTTATGCCCCTACGCTTTCCTAAAATTACCATTGGATCCTGACACTTTATAAAATTGCAAGTAGGTCCTCCAACTTCCATAATTTGTGATTAGGCCCCTGAACTTTTCATAATTATATTTTGGCCCCTGAAATTTTTATATTTACATTTTGACCCCTCAACTTTTCATATTTATATTTTGACCCACAAACTCTTCATATTTACATTTTGACCCTAATTTATTGTATTCATATTTTGGCCCCAAACTTTCCGAAAGTCTGCTTAAGCCTCTGCTTCTCCAATAGTTACAAATTGAGACAACAATTAAATAAAAAATCTCATTTGCTTTCCTTATTCTCACGCACTGGGCCCTAAAAACGAACTGGCAGTTTTTTTTGTTTTTCGTTGTTTAGAGGTCTGTGTGGGTCCAAGTGCAGCCGTAGTTGTCTTGGGCCCTGTGCATATGTTGATTGGGATTTCCCCTCCTTTCCCTTGTTTTCAATCAAATAAAAATCTCATTTTCTTTCCTTAATCTCACGCAATGGGCCCTAAAAACGAAGTGGTAGCTTTTTCTGTTGTTCGTTGTTTAGAGGTCTGTATGGGTCCAAGTGCAACCGTAGTTGTCTTGGCCCTGTGCATATGTGGATTATGATTTCCCCTCCTTTCCTTTGTTTTCAATCAAATAAAAATCTCATTTTTTCTCCCCTCAATCTCACGCGACGAGCTCTAGAAACGAACTAGTAGCTTTTTCTGTTGTTCGCTGTTTAGAGATTCGTATGGGTCCAAGTGCAGTCGTAGTTGTCTTGAGCCCTGTGCATAGATGGATTGGGATCGCACCCTTAAAATATTTTCAAAAAAGACAACAATGCATTTGCTTTTCAATTTAAACTCCGTTCGAAGGTCAAGCCTTCAAATCGCACCAGAACTACATAAGCCTTGAGTTTCCCATTCCACCGGGGAATACGTAGGAGCAGGATCAAGTCCTGTCAGGCTAACCTCCATCAAGTTATTTATTTTCATATTAATTAAGGGATCAAATGTTTTAAAAAATAACACACTCATTTTAAGGGTACCGTTCTTCGGAACGGGCGAATGGGGTGCCTAACACCTTCCTCACTCGTAACCGACTCCCGAACCTAAATCTCTTCCTCGAGTCAGGGTTTTTCCAAATATTTTTTCCCTTAAATAAAAATTTGGTGGCGACTCCACACATATCAAATAAATTCCATTTTTTTAAAATTTTAGCGAATTCGTCATCTCGTCGGAATTACGGTTGCAACATGAATTCAGTTATTTGTTCATACAGATACTGCACTATCAGGGGGTTGAACAACCAAAAACATCTAACCTAAGTAAATACATTTGAGAATGCAATTGTTGAGGCAAGTGCTATGAGCACATTAGTAAAATTTGATGCTACAGTTAATGTATTACAGCCACAGCAGGTCCTTGGATCTCAATCTGGCAGCTCAATTACAAGCAAGCAAATCCATTATGCAATAAGATCATAGCAACTCCACTACTTGAAAAGTCAAGAAGTTTGCTGGTTGTTCAGCTTCAGTGAGTGTAAAATTGATTCCCAAAGGAAAATTGATGGTACGATCATATTCACAAGGTTTATTGAGAAACATCACCTGCTCTTGAGCATTTTCATTATGCAAAGCCTCAATTTTATTAGGAATCAATTTCCATATTGCTTAAAATACCAAGGGGAATTAAATATGATAACAAGATAGCCTATTCCTATTCGAAAATAAGCCATTAACAGAAACAGTTAGTAAAATTTCAGATCATCTAGTACCATGGGCTGTTTTTGTAGTATGCAGAGCTAGTTGGCCTCTAAACTTAGCATTTCTGAATGCAGATCAAAAGCCTGTATGATGGTGTACTCAACCTTTTAAGGGCACTATAGAGTAAAAGAAGTTCTATGGCTCTAATGTAGTGAACAAATCTTAGGAAGTGATTGTGATCAGCAAAGTCTTCCATAAGCCAACTAAGGTCATGAAGCAGGAAACCAACAAAGTGCAAGAATCATATTGTCGAGGTCAACACAGTAGTAGGCCCAACTATAAGTTAAAGAAGACTTTAAGTCATAAATGTAAACTTGTCAACAGCAACCTGATACATTGAGTAGGAAACTACAGAATTATACATTTCCTTCTTCATGTATAACTTCTACTCTTAATGCTTCTCGCAATGAATCAGACGCCATTTCTAGGTAGCAGCAACCTAATGCAGTGAAACTACAGAATTTTACCTTGCCTTATTTATTCTTATTGTCAAATTTATGCTCTTAGGGCTTCTTACTTCAAATCACATGTTAACACCTGTGACAACTACTGTCTGGATTATACTATGACCAGGAAAGAGGACTAGATAAAAAGTACATGCAAAAGCAACGTGCATAAATTATCACTAAGAACTAAGTTGGATAGGAAGTGTTTAACAACTAAAACAAAAAATAGAAAAAGGAAATTAAGGTCTATTTTTTCCACTGATACAAGTGTGGAAAGGATAGATGAATACCTCTCCACTACCAAACCTATTATAATTGTAAGTTTAGCATCAGTCCATAAGTCTTGTTATCCCTTAGCTAGTAGGGATTTGGACCAGCTTAAAGAAGTTCAAAATAGAAGTCTAAAGAGAGTGTTGAGGTGTTTAAATCCTACTCCTCGAAACTATCATAGTAGCAAAAAGCACACTAAGTTATCCCTCCTATGGCTAGAATTAGCCTGTGGAAAAGACCTGTGTTCCACGGCCTTTAGACTAAGAAAGAAAGTTAAAGAATTTCTCTTAACTTGGTAGGCTACCTGCACACAGTATTGAATTTAGGAGGAGCTTAAGCCATATATCGCCATTCCAGGTTCGATCTTTGGTTAATTGGCAGCGTTATCAATTTGTCAGTGGCTTCCCCTAACTTCCTTTGCCCCTTTTCAGAACCACTAGAAAGCTTGCTTCATGGATTCAAGTGCATAACCTTGAGAGCATTGTGACTAGAACTAAAGTTGTTCTATTCGCTTCCTCCTCTTTTCTACATATCATCATTGATGTGGTCAATGTTATCACATGGGTTGAGGATGCTAACCTATTGGAAGGACCAGTCAATGTCATGTCCATAGACTATGGTCAAACCACATTCCATCCGTCTCATACCAGATTTTGCAGCAAGTTAACCCTGTTGAAATTATACCCATTTAACGCTTAAAATCATTTCCATTTCCTTGAAGTCTGTCCAGAATATACTCCAATGTTTTAAAGAATCCTAGATTTCACGCAATGAGCTCTAAATGTGAACTGGTAGCATACCCTACTGTTTGACATTTAGAAATCATGAGTCTCAGTGAAATCCTCGTTTGCCTCAGACTTTGTGCATTTGTGGATCCGGGAAAATATTTTTAAAATCAAATTTTTAAAACATACTTCGACATTTTAATAATCCTAGATTTCATGCAATGAGCTCTAAATATGAACCGGTAGCATACCCTACTGTTCAGTATTAGAAATCATGAGTCTTAGTGCAACCTTCGTTTGCCTCAAGCTCTGTGCATATGTGGATCTGGGAAAACAGTTAAAAATCAAAATTTTCAGAATACGTCTATTGTTCTTAATAATTATAGATCTCACGCAATGAGCTCCTAATATGAACTGGTAGCATATGCTACTGTTCATCACTTAGAAATCATATGAGTCTCAATGCAACCGTTATTTACCTCAGACTCTGCATAAGTGAATTCGGGAAATAATTTAAAATGTACTTTCCAACCAATCTAAAAAATAAATTTCAAAATACATTTTTAAACACTTAGTCTCATGCAATGAGCTCTAGATAAGAACTGGTAGCATTCCCTACTGTTTAGTATATAGAAATCATATGGGTCTAGTACAACCCTCGCTTGTCTTTGACCTTGTGCATATATGGATTTAAAATTTTTCAAAAATATTCAAACACTTTCAAATCATCTCTTAATTCGATATAAACTTTACTTTTTTCAATTACCTTTGAAAATCAAGTCTTCAAAACCAGAACTATGTAGTCTTGAATTTCCCATTGCACCAGGGAATACATAGGAGCAAGATCAAGTCATGTCAAGCTATTTTCCACAAACCTATTTATTTCTATTTTATTTAAAGGGATCAAACAATTTTCAAAAAATATATCACATACTCAGTTTAAGGGTACCGTTCTTTGGAACGGGCGAATAAGGTGCCTAATACCTTCCTTACTTGTAACCGACTCCCGAACTCAGAACTCTTTCTCAAGTTAGGGTTTTTCCAAATATTTTCCCTTAAAAAATAAAATTTGGTGGCAACTCCACAATCTAATAAAATCTTTCCAAAATTTTTAAAGAGTTTGTCATTTCGTTGTAACTATGGTTACGACAATATCTTTTTAATTCTAAGGATTAAGAGAACTGCCCTCCCATGTCCTGAGTGCTCTTCTTGAGACTTGGAGTATACTAAGATATCATTGAATTATACTATAACTCACTTACCTATCAAGTGTCTTAGCACATGATTCATGAGCCTCATGAATGTGCTTAGAGAAGTGGTCAGCCCGAAGGGCATGACAAGCCACTCATACAACCCCAATTTAGTCTTAAAGGTTGTCTTCCACTCATCCCCCTTTTTTTATGTGAATTTGGTGGTAGCCTAACCTAAGATCTATGTTGGAGAAAATGGAAGACCTATGGAGGTCTTCTAATAGGTCATATAACCTAGATGTAAGGTGTCTATACCAAATAGTGATTTGGTTGATGGCTTAACAATCAACACACATTATCCAACTACCGTGTTTCTTCAGGACTAGAAGGACTGACATAGCACAAAGGCTTACACTTTCTCTTACCCACCTCTTAGTTAAAATTTCCCCTTCTTTTCTATGGATTTTCTTAGTTTCTTCTGGATTACTCTTATAAGCTGGTCTATTTGGGAGAAAGATACCAGGAATTAGATCTATTTGGTGCTCTATGCCTCTTAAGGAAGGAATCCCTATAGGCATCTCCTTTGGGAAGATTTCCTCAAATTCACTCAATAGTGGCTGGATGACATTTGGTAGGATTTTAGATTTTGGAACAAATCTGCTCCTTAGGAAAAATGAGGTAGATGGTTTTCTTGGCCACCAAAGCTTGCTTCACAACCCTAGGTTCTACACGTAAATTACTAAGGGTAAAACCATCTTCCCTATGACCCTTAGACTTATTCTTCTTTATTTCACCTTTCTCTTTAGCCCTTTTCATGTGGACTTGTTCCTTACAGACTTCACTCGGGCTTAAAGGGACTGAATTTATTTTCTGGGAATTGAATTAAAAAAAATATGTATTGGTATGTCCATCATGATGAATATTCTTATCAAATTGACATTATAATGCCCTAATTTTTCCATGATGAACATTTGAAGCTACAAATAATCCCTAGAGTGAAATTAAGTAGGATTATAAACCAAAAACAGAAATTAGAAAGTGTGTTACAAATAATGAAAATGCCCCTAAACCTAGGTAACTTAGATTATGAACAAAACAAATTAAAACATAAGTAAAAGACATCCTAAAACAATTATAAAACATCATGGATGGTCAAAATTAGTGAGGAAAACTTAGAAAACCAAGAAGGGATGAAAATACCCTCAGAAAATTCTAAAAATCACCAAAATGCTCCTAGGAGCTTTGCTTTCTGCGCGGAGCTAGTTAGTTTCCAAATATTCTTAGAGCTTTAGTTCTTGATCAACCCGGAAGCTAGGTTAGCCAATTACACCTAATAGAATTTTCTTACAACAATAGTTGTCATGCTAGCATAGGGATGGGGCCCTATGAAGCCTTGTATGGTAGAAAGTGTCAGCTACCATTATGTTGGCACAAGGTAGGAGAGTGAAACCTATTAGGCCCTGATTTAGTAAAGGAAACCAGAGAAAAATTAGAAATATCAAAGATAGGATTCTTACCTCTCGAATTAGACAAAAGAGCTATGCAGCTAAGAGAAGAAAACCTCTAGAATTTGAAGAGGAAGAACATATGTTCTTGCAAATCTCACCTACCATTAGTATAGGCAGACCCATGAAAGTTAGGAAGCTGAGTCCTAGATTTATAGGTCCATACGAAATTCTTAAAAGAGTTGGGTCAATTGCTTACCAAGTGGCTCTTTCGCCAAATCTGGCAAATCTTCAAGATGTCTTTCATGTATCTCTGTTGCGTAAATACAATCCAGATCCCAATCACTTTATTAAGTCAAATACAATATAGTTAAAGGAAGACATAATAGTAAGTCCTGAACAATTAAAATTATAGAAAGAAAATAAAAGCAATTGAGGAGTAAGACAATACCCTTGGTACAAATGGTCCGAGGAAAAGGGAACATGGAAGAACAAATGTAGGGCTAGAAGGAGAAATGAAGAAGACTTACCCACAATTGTTTGTAGATACGAAATTTTAGGGACAAAATTCTTTTTAAAATGGTGCGAGTATATACATGGGGTGAGCCTAGATTAGGCAGTGTACTTATCATATTTCCGGACATGCAGCAGCTGGTGTAGGTGAAGATATCATGCATGCTCATGTGGTAATTTGATTTGGCCTTCTCTTGATCAAGTAGGTACGAAGTCCATGATCTATACACAAGAGCCGATCGTGGGCCAGTATTGGCTAAGGGGATCTTGGAGTGGCCCCCAGCTAGGCAGCACACACATTGCATCCTCGTACATATTGCAATCGGGTACAGAGACCAAAGTGTAATATATCTCGTTAGGTGACTCTATTTGGTTCTTTTTGATTTCGCAAACTTCTAAATGAAGAGGTACAAGGCCTTACGGTCCTTATGTGAAGACCTAGAGAATTCCGTAGCGGCTTGACCTTATCATAGGAACGTCTTCTTGACACCATGCATGCTTTTCTACATGTAGAGCCAGGGTTTTGAGATTGGTCCGTCTCGTCCCGTTTGTTAGAACGCCATGGGCTTTTAAGGGTTAGCCAATTTGTGCCTACGTTTATACAATATTCCCACGTGCTAGTAGTCGGAGGATGAAATCTTGGAGTTAAAGGGAGAGCCAGGAGGGTACTTTTTGGGCTCCAGGAAACTGCCACGTCCATTTTTGAAGATGCACGCAAAGGAACCCTCGACCCTTTCAGGGCCGTAAGATCGCTCGAGTTCATACTTCCTCCCATCCCCAGCACACGAAAGTTTCTTTTGGGAATGGTCCTGTTCACTTGGAAGCTTGGGCGCTCATGTGTACATGTAGCAAGCTTTCATTCTCTACTTTTCTAAAGGTTCGATTCTAACCGAGGATTCTTGATAAATCATCCTCTCTTAAACGAAATTAACCTCCTAACCTTGCGCAATTTTTTAGCAAGCAATACACCTTCGATTGCGTTAGTCTTATACAGAGTACATAGGGCGACATTAAGCCCTCTTTCTCCTCACCATGGTCTCAGCTTTTATGATCCATAACCACTTCCGAGAACAGAGCACTTACAGAGGATGTGGATTTTCCAAAAAACAAGGCATATAGTATAATTAGACTTTGGTGGAGTATAGTCCTCCATGGATGTTTTTCTTGTCTCGCGGCCCTCCCACATGCAATTTAAAGCAAGGAAAGAACACGTGGTAGCCCCCTATTTTTTAACGGTTTAGATTCATGGGTTGAACTCCAAAGGCTGGGTTCAGTATCTCTTCGAGGAAGGACCCTTTCATACTATTGGGAAGCAATGCCTATCCCTTTGCTTTGATGAAGAAATAAAAAGCCCATGCAAGTGGTGTATTATACAGAGGAAATGTTCAACCTCGCCGGAAGTGATTTTCTTGTTTGAACCAGGAAGAAGCTACTCACTAATGCCCGTATCTATTGCTAATCAAGATTTATCTATAGATATTATCGGCATCTAATATCAATCAAGATTCATCTAGGAACAATAATCGAAAATTAGATAGGATCGGACCTCTGTCAATCAAGATCACATTATAAATCGAATTCTCGATACTTTCTAGATGATTTAATGCCATGAGTTTAGTTCAAGAAAGCTGATCTTGACTAACCTGTATGAAGATGTTCACCGAAATGCTATCGAAAATCGATCGCTCTCTTGGCTTTCACTAAAGCAAGGGACTCTTCTCGCTGGAAAATCCTCACGTCACGGCCAGTGTCTTCCACTGGAGAAGTGCTATGTATCTATCAAAGGAGAAAACTGTCTCTGAACGCGAGGGCAGCTTCTTCTCCAATCCTTTTCAAGGAAAAATGGCTTCGTTCAGCTTCTTCCCCAAAATCTCTCTCCCTTGGCCAAAGTCCTTTTCTCCCAGAAAATATATCTCGAACCCCTTTTTTGTTCCCCTACACTCTTTTTATATCGTCTACTCAAACCCACCTCCTCTTTAAGGCTACTGCTTTTCTTTTTAAATTTCCTTTTTCATTTCCTTTTCTTTTTTCATTTTGTTTTCTTTTTTCATTTCCTTTATTATTTCCCCTTTAATTATTTTGTGCTTTTTATATTATTTATTTTATTTTTTATTTTTATTATTGTTTTTATTGTTCTTTTTCATTTTTCAGATTTCATTATACTTCATCCCTTCCCCTTTTTGATCCTATATTTATTTTCTTATTCTCTCCTTTTTTTTACTTTACTTTTTTGTTTTTATTTATTTTTTCTATTTTTTCTATTTTTTCTTTCCACATATTTTTACTTCATCTAGCCTTTATTTTCCATTCACTCTCCCTTTTCTTTTTTTTGTTTAATTATTTTCTTTATTTATTTGTTATTCTATTATTTATTTGTCTATTTTTGTGTTCCTATTTATCTTTATTTATTATTTAAATTATCGTTGGTTTCTTGATTACTTTAACAGCTGGAGGCCTCGGACATAATTGAGTGTTTACATTCTTCTTCTCGTTTATTCCAACTCGTGAGCACTATAGAGCCAGTCCATACTATGCAATTCGAGGTAAATCACTACCATCGTGAATGATATAATTTGGGTCTTGAAGAGAAACGAAAAGTAAGGAATGAGAAATCATAATTTCTTAGTAGGTATCTACCCTAGGGTTGGTGATATCATATCTATTCTAACCACTTCAATTTATTTTTGAAAATGTGTCAAGCATACAAGTTCATTTTTCAATTTCAAAATATTCTCTTTTCTAAAATGGTCTTATTTTAATTATATAAGAGTTCATGTTAAGCATAATCATACATATCATTCATTTCATGGATCACCTTGTTAATATGTTCCATTAATAGGCCTACTTGCTTGCCTCCTTGCTCATGAATTTAAAGTTTTTTTACTACTGACTTATTTAGTCATCTTTTAAACTTCCAAAATAGCCTACTTTCTTATTTCTAACTTAGGTTGCTGAATCCACATGCCAAAACCCTCAGGTCTTATGGTTCATTTTTCTATTCTCCTAAGAGTTAATTTACACTAAATAGGACCTAGGCTATTAGTTGCCAACTTTAGAAGATTTTAGGGTTTTTCCTCCTTACTTTATGTCAGTGGCCAAATCCTCAGTTTTCTTTTCCTACCTCATAATTAATTCTTCATTAAGATTTTAGTATGTTTTCACCAAATTCACCTAATATGGCCAAATGAGTACTTCACCATATTCATGTCCCTTCCAAACTTGTAATTCCATAATTATAAATGATTAGGCTCCTCTTTATACCCTAATAAAAATTTTAAACTCAAGATTTTCGAATTAAGTATAAAGTGACTGAATGATATAGGTCACTTAAACAAAGGTCCTTTTACAAATTTTGTGATGGTTTTTGGGGGTTTCTATTACTGTTCTTCCTCCTCCTTTGTAGTCCACACAAGATCTCTTAGTATTAGTGGTAGGGCTTGATGGATTTGTCTTAATTTAACTTAAACTTCAAAGATGGAAGTTTAAGCTTAGTGTACATTTTGGTATTTTGAAAGAAGTTGAAGTTTGAATGAGTTTAGAGAATATTTCTAAGTGTTTAGGAGATTGTTTATGAAGAAAATGAGCCTTCTCAACCCTTAGATCAATTTCGTGGACTTTAGGGCATGTGGACCAACTGGTTTTCAACCACCACCTTATGCTCCCTATACATCGTATCCTTATATTGCCACAACCTACCAAACACCTTACCCTCCAGCCCATAACTATCCTACGCAAATCCAACCACCAACACCATTCACAGCCCAAACATAAGTCATAAGCCAAAATTCTAACCAAGACCAAAAGAAAGAGAAAAAATCTGTCAAATTTGATCCTATCCCAATGACCTACACCAAGCTATTACCTCACTTAATCCAAAACTCTCTAGTCGCTCCTTACCCTTTGAAACCTCAAGAACCACCATATCCTAAATGGTATGATGAAAATGCCAAGTGCAACTACCATGCGGGGTTCATTGGTCATTTAACCGAAAATTGCCAAGCTCTGTAGCATAAGGTGCGAAGCCTAATTGATGCAAAATGGTTGGATTTTGAGAGGTTTTCTATGAATATAGGAAATAATTCGTTGCCAAATCATGAAAGTCTATCAACTAGCTGAAAGAAATTGAGGCAGTGTAATGATATGCCTTGTGAGAACCAGGTCTAAATAGTGAGAAAAAATCATCAAATATTTTCATATTTTTCAAAGTCAATCTTTTGTAATAAATCTCAATGAGAAATACAAAATTACACTTTTCATGTTTCTTAGGCATGTACCTTACAATATTGAATTTACTTCTTGAATTTATCATTCCTTCCATCATTTAACCCCATCCTATATCTAAATAATAAATACCTGTTGGTAACAATGTCAGTACTGTAATAAATAATTTTGAATGTCTTATCAATCAAATTCAAAGAGAAAAATTGAATGAGGAAGCAGAATAAACAGGATCGAAATCCAAGTAGGGATTCCAAGTCACAATGGACCATCCATTGTAATTCCTCCCAAGAAATATCTTATCCAAACAAAAATCTCGCTGGATCAAAAGTTTAATCCAGGAAAAATTAAGGATGGAAAAAAGATCCGCTGAATTCAGAATCAAGAATAACCCTAGCAGGACCAAATAGAAAATTTGCCCAGGAAAAAATAAAAGAAAAAGCAAACTTTTTGGATTAAAATCAAAGAAATAATCCACGTAAGATTAGGGTCAAAATCCAAAAGAAAAACCAGACAAAATCATGATAAAAAAGGTCTTGCTAGATTAAAATTCCAAAAAATAATTCAAGCAAAAATTAGGATAAAAACAAAAGACCTGTTAGGTTAAAAAACCCGTAAAGGCAGCCTAGGAAAAGGTTAGGGCCAAAGACGAAAAGCCAGCTAAGTCGAAAACTCGCAAAGGTGGCCTAGGAAAAAGTTAGGGCAAAAAGCCAAAAACAAAAAAGCCCACTAGGTCGAAAACCCACAAAGGTGGCCTAGGAAAAAGTTAGGGCAAAAGATAAAAATCCTGCTAGGTCGAAAACCCACAAGGGCGACCTAAGTAAAAGTTAGGGCAAACAAAAGACCTGCTGGGTTGAAAACTCAAAGGAACAATCCAGGCAAAAGTTAAGGTCAATCAAAAGAGTGATAAGTCAAAAATCCGAGTACAATTCGACATTTTTACACCTCATATTTCCTAAAACTAAGGAAATTTTTTTGGTTATTTCTTAAGTTTGATCAATTTGACAATCAAAGTTATGAAAAGCAGGATTAATATTTCTCATCAAAAGGTGTCATTTGGGCAATCAAACCAACATTCTTCATCTGTCTCCCAAATATATTACCATAAACCTCATTTACAAAACCCACCTAGTTCTTCTCATTAACCTTCCAAAATTACTTCGTACATCTCACAAGTGCACATGCCAAAAAGAAATATGGAAAATGTAAAAATGAAAAGATTAATTTTGAAAAGTCATGATAAATTGGATGAATCATCAACCATTGCAACATGGCATGATTATTTCCAAAGAATCATCCTCCTGCTAGCCATAATGCCACCAAAATAAAAGGAGTGTATCTTATTCGAATATACCAATCATCGTGAGATCTTAAAGATATTGTAAGAAGAAAGTGTTAATGCTGACCAAGAAGCTAAGAAGGAAAGTCATTCCAGCTCATCCTGAATCTTAATTCCGCTTATACCAGTTATAAGGTTGTCGAGAAAAGAAAACTATCAAAAAAAATCAAAAATAAAATATTTTTTGGGAACAAATCATCCCATTGCATATCATTCTAATGCATGACATGGGTTACTGCATCCCATAGCATTCATTCCATCAAGTGATTATTTTATGCCACATCAATTTTTATTGAAAAAGCATTTTGTCATTCATCAAAGTTAAGGCAAATTTTCAATTTCCCAAACCAATCAAAATTCAAATAATTGCAAAAAAGTTAAAACTGGGGAAAATGTTTGCCTAGAAAAAATTCGAATTGAGGCTACCCCCAATTGCTAAAATTGAAATTCAAACTGGGGCAAAGTTCTTCCCCAACTCCAATCCAAATGGAGGTGATTTTCAATCGCCTAAAAATTTTTCAAAATTGGGGCAAAATTTTTGCCCAAACCAATGTAAATAAAAATGATGCTGAAAACCTTGAAGCTGGGGAAAATTTTCACTCAAGCCAATTTCAAATTGAGTTAATCACCAATTGCATAACAACATTTCAAGATTGGGGCAAATATGTGCCCCGAAAAAATTCAAATTGGGCCAATCCCCAAATTTTGAAATAAAAAAACCAAAATCAAAATCCAAATTGGGGAAAATTCTTGCCTGGGTTACTTCAAATTGACATGATTACCAACCGTTACAAATTTCAACACTAGGGAAAAATTCTTGTTCAAAACAAGTCCAAATTAAGGCATTCATTAAATTACTACAAATTTCAACTCTAGGGCAAAATCTTGCCCAAATTACTTTAAAATAGAGGTAGTTGTCAACTGCCTAAAAATCTTCAAAACTGGGGCAAAATTGTTGCCTAAATTACTTCAAATGAAGGTAGTTGTCAACTGCCTAAAAATATTCAAAACTGGGGCAAAATTGTTTCCCAAATTACTTCAAATGGAGGTAGTCGTCAACTGCCTAAAAATCTTCAAAACAGGGACAAAATTGTTGCCCAAATTACTTTAAGTGGAGGAAAGCGTCAATTGCTTAAGAACCCTCAAAACTAGGGCAAATTTTTTGTCTAAAATCACTCAAGCTAAGGAAAAACAACAAATTGCTTAAATTAATTCAAAATGGAAATTTTTTTCCAAAAGAAAGGAACCTGTATTCCTTCCTCACCTGTTCAAGCATCAGGCAATATACCTATATTTTCAAGACACATCATTGTCCCAACAAAGAATTTTTAACACTCTCATATCATTTTCCACTTTGTTACCATGCCTTTTCCAGTTCATCTCACCTGTCTTTACAGGTCATCTCTCTTATTCCTGTCTTAACAAGCCTTTTTCATTATACCTTGTTTGTCTTAACAGGTCATCTCTTTTATACTTTTGTCTGTCTTAACAGGTCATCTTTCTGTCTATCTTAACAAGTTATCCCTTCCAGTTATTATAGGTCCTTTCCATTTCGCTTTGTCTGTCTTAACAGGCCATCCCTTCCAGTTATTGTAGGTCATTTTCATTTAACTTCGCCTGTCTTAACAGGCCATTTCTGTTTTTCCTGTCATAAGAAGTCATTTTTATTTCACTTTATCTGTCTTAGCAAGCCATTTCTGTTTTATCTGTCTTAACAGGTCATTGTTATTCCACTTTGCCTGTCTTAACAAGTAATTTTATTCCGGTTTTCCTATCTGAACAACCATTTTTGCTTTACCTATCGTGATAGGTCTTTTTCTGCATTTTGTCTGTCCTAACAGGTTTACAGTTTTCCTGTCAACAACAAGACATCATCTATAGGCTTTCATTTTTCTGCCAACAATTGGATATCATTTGCATGTTTCAAGTTTTGTCTAACTGTCTTAAAATGTTTACATTTTTCCTATCAACAACAGGACATCATGTGCATTTTTTCTGTCAACAACAAGACATCATTTGCATTTTTCCTTGCTTGTCTTAACAGGTTTATATTTTTCCTGTCAACAACAAGACATCATCTACATGTTTAAATTCTGTCTGCCTGTCTTAACAGGCTTGCATTTTTCTTGTCAACAATAGGATCTCATTTGTACGTTTAAATTTCTTACCTGTCATAACAAGTTTGCATTTTCCTGTCAACAACAGGACATCATCTGCATGTTTAAATTGTGTATGCCTATCTTAACAGGCTTGCATTTTTCCTATCAACAACAGGACCTCATCTGCACATTTTAATTCCGCATGTCTGTCTTAACAGTCTTGCATTTTTTTGTCAACAACAGGACATCATTTGCATTTTTTCTATCTTAACAAGTTTGCATTTTCCTGTCAACCACAAGACATTGTTTTCTTTTTGCCTATCTTAACAGGTTTGCAATTAGGCTGTTCTAAATTTCGTCCAAGCTCAGGACCTTCCAGGTGCTCTTGAGACATCTTTCAAAATTTGGTGTCTTGTTAACATCTTCCAGCCCAGTAGATAAGGTTTGCACCCAATATCCCTGACGGTAATGCCCGTTTTCATCCTTATTTCGAACATAATTAGTTCACATCTTTACTCATTTCCTAGCGTGATAATTTGGAGAATCATTTCTCATATTATCCGGTAGGAAAATGAGTAAAGAGGGGCAAACTATGAACACTTAACTATGTCTGAAATTAAATTAATCAAATTTAGCAAATAAAAATAATGGTAAATAACAATAATAATAATAATAAAACAAATACAGAAAATGAAAAATAAAAATAATATTAGAAAAAAAAAGAAGAAAAATGAAAATTTTTCAGTTAAAAAGTTGTTACAAGTTGGTTAGAAGTTAGTTAGATCAGTTATCTAAGTTAGTTAAATTTAATTAAAAAAATTAAAAAAAAAAGATAAATCTCTTATAAATAAGGAAAAAGCAAATTTGGCAGAGACCTTCATTTTTTTAAAAATTCGAGGAATCCCCATTTTCCCCTTTCTCTGCTCAGCTTCCTTCAGTTTCCTCTAGCTCCTCATGGATTCTCTCGGCTTTTCTCTGCTTCTCCAAAGCACTCCAGAGGTGCATCTCGACTAGTCTTGCTCACCAAGCTTTCTGACAAGCAAAACCACGATGGTAGAAGGAAGAAACTCTCTGCAAAACTTGCTCGAATCTCAATCGGAGGTGCAGTAAAGGCTCGTTGCTTTCGGAACATCTTCAGCGAGTAAGAACTCTGATGCTAGTGGTCATTCTCCTCTCCGGAAGACCATAGAGGCTCAGCGAACTTTGGTGTTCTCTACAAAATCTCCAGGTAACACTACGGACATTACTGCTCATTCATGTGCTTGCAATCGGAGTTATAGTATGGTAATGTAATGTTGAGTCGTTGAAATTGAAAATAATTCTTGGAGTATAGCTAGATTCTTATCATTCTTCATTAGCATTAGTCGTGATTCGGTACTAAATCGGAGTCCGAAATCTGTCACACTAAGATAAGTTCAAAATCGTCATGTTTTCGTCTTCTTCGTTCTACTCACTCTGCAATATTAGCAAAGCCATAACCCCTGTATGGTTTTCATTGCCTCAACTGAATGCTTCTTTCTTATGAAGCCACCAGTAGTCATCGTTTGAACCATCAACAACCTCCTAATCGAAGTGTTGAGATTCGGAATTTCAATTTTCTTTCTTTTTCAAGACCGTTCCTGGTTCCCTCTAGTGCCGCTAAGCTCCACTGCTTCGTCGCAGAAGCAAGAGCATCTTGAAAGTAAAAACGCCTGCCACTGAAATTTTAAAAGTCTATTAAAAGTTAAGATATAAACAACCTTTTTAGCTTGTTGACTTAGCTGATTGCTTCCTTATCATACATTCAGTGGTAGCATATCAGGTCTTGCCCCATAACTTCTAAATTCTAAATATAATGTTCATCTTAATTGTTATATATTTTAAATTTTTTAAATATTACGTTTGAAAAGAAAGTAGTAATTAATTCGAAAATTAGTAATTAATTTAGAAGAACCTTTTCCTTTTTAATTGTAAAATAAAAATTGTTTTGATCTTAATTTCTATATGTTTTATATATCTTTAAATATTCATTAAACCTTGATCGATTTGACTTGATTATAATTTTAAGTATTTAATTTAATAACATCATGCTAAATAATTTAGCTATTTTTTATATTAAGTAATGTTACGAATAAAACAGATTTTCTTAACTATGTTTGGTCCACACAATATATTTATTGGTCTTAAAACTTTTGGAACATTGCTTCACGATAATACAGTGGCAATGATGATTTTGGTTGCAGTGGTCTATTGTAAAAATAGTTAGGAGGTTATAACAAAACATTATTCAAGAATTACAAATCCATAAGTCATTTCATGCTCGTAAGTTGCAAATATGGTCATAATTGTGAATGCATAGTGTCGCAACCGTAATTCCGACGAGACGACGAACTCGCTAATTTTTTTAAAAAGAATTCATTTATTTATGTGGAGTCGCCACCAAATTTTTATTTAAGGGAAAATACTTGGAAAAAACCTTGACTTGAGGAAGAGATTTAGGTTCGGGAGTCGGTTACGAGTGAGGAAGGTGTTAGGCACCCCACTCGCCTGTTCCGAAGAACAGTACCCTTAAACTAAGTGTGTGATTATTTGAAAATTGTTTGATCTCTTTAATTAGTGTGAAAATAAATACTTGATGGGGGTTAGCCTGACAAGACTTGATCCAGCTCCTACGTATTCCCCGGTGCAATGGAAAACTCAAGGCTTACGTAGTTCTGGTTCTAAGAAACTTGATCTCTCAGAGGATGAGAGGATGATTTTAGGTAAAAACTGACTTTTGGAAGAGGTTCAGTCTAAAAAATGATTTTCTAAAATTATGTACTTGTGAAGTCCAAACTGTCGTAAGCCGCGTAAGGATCCGCACGAATTCGAACAAAAAAAAGCAGAGAAGGCTGCCTGTTCGTATTAAAATCCGTTTGCACAAATTTTAGAAAATTAAAACAGACACTACACTTTTGGAAACAGACATTTTTACGGAGTTAGTAAACAATGATTTTCAAAAATCTCATGGTTGCGAAATCCAAACCATCGTAAGCCGCATATGAATCCACTCGAATTAAAACACGGAATAGCAGAGAAGGCTGCCTGTTCGTATTAAAATCCGTTTTCCCAAATTTTAGAAAATTAGAACAGACACTACACTCTTGGAAACAGACATTTTTAAGGAGTTAATAAAATAGTTATTTTAAAGGGAAATCGGGCTTGACCCAAACATAAGATAAAATGGACTTGATTCAGTACTAAAAAAAGGATGGGATTTGACATAGTACTAAAAGAAGAATGGGTTTGATTTCCTTTCAAAGGAAATTAGGCTTCCAAATTAAGAGCGAAGATGGGGCTTGGCCCAAACATAAAATGACTCAGTTCTAAATAAACAGAAATTAGGCTTGACTCAAAAAATAAGAAGAAATAAATGGATTTGATTCAAGAATTAGATAAGAGAATTGGGTTTGACCCAATAGAATTTGATTTGAAAAGATTGAGTTTGATCTTATTTGAAGGTGAATTAAATTTGTTTTAAGAATTTGAGGAAAGAATTGATTTGAATCTTAATGAAAGGAATTTGAATTTTGAAGAAAAAGACTTTATTTGAATTTTAGAAGGAAAGGATTTAATTTAAATTTTTGTGAAGTTTGGGGGTTTTAATTGCAAATTTGAGAAGTTTAGGGGTCAAATTGCAATTTTGGAAAGTTTTGGGGGTAGTTTTGTAACTTGGGAGTTGGAGGAAAGTTTGGGTAATTCTGGAATTGTTGGGGGCAATTTGGTAATTTAGGAGTTGGAGGGCAGTTTGGGTATTTTGGGATTATTGGGGACCATTTGGTAATTTGGGAGTTGGAGGGCAGTTTGGGTAATTCTGGAATTGTAGGGGGCAATTTGGTAATTTGGGAGGTGGAGGGCAGTTTGGGTATTTTGGGATTGTTGGGGGCCATTTGGTAATTTGGGAGTTGGAGGGAAGTTTGGGTAATTTTGGAATTGTAGGGGGCAATTTGGTAATTTGGGAGTTGGAGGGCAGTTTGGGTAATTCTGTAATTGTAAGGGGCAATTTGGGCAATTCTGGAATTATGAGGAGCAATTTGGTAATTTACGAGTTGGAGGGCAGTTGGGGTATTTTGGGATTGTTGGGGGAAACTTGGTAATTTGGGAGTTGGTGTAACATCCCAATTTTTCTATGATTAATGTTTGAGGCTAAAAATGGTTTCTAGAATAAAACTAGGTGAAATTAGGAGCCAAAAACAGAGAACTTAGGAAGTTTGGTGCGAATGACGAAAATGCCCTTGCACCTGGGCAGCTCAAATAATTAGCCAGAAAAATGGAAATACAAGTATAAAGCATCTTGGAGGGATTATAAACATCATGTATGGTTAAAAGTAGTGAGAAAAATTTAGAAATTTGAGAAGGGACGAAAACGCCCTTCGAAAACCCCGAAAATGACCAAAATGCCCCTAGGAGCTGTACTTTTTGCATAAAGCTAGTCATTTCCCGTAAAAATAGCAAACGACCTTAAATTAACATGGGAACGAACCAAAAAGTCATAGAAATATCAGAGGAACAATTTGGGAAATTTTCCGGCAATGCTGAGAAAAATTACGAAAACTCCCTTGAAAGGCCGGGAGGGCAAGATAAGGTGATAAACATGCCAAAAGTGGGCGCCACACCCATGTGCACGAAATGCAACAGCTGGAAAGGTGGTGGTGAGTCACCAAAATGAAGTCAACCAAGTCTTCCACAAAAAGACAAAAGTGAATAGTAAAAAGGTTACTTTAACCATGGTTAAGACTAACTAACCTTAGTTAATTAAAGGTAAAGCATGCTTAGGTTAAATTAATCATAATTAGAGGAAATATCAGCCTAATTAACACTAATCTAAGCCTAAAAGGATAATTCCTTAAATTTTGATTTATTTTGGAAAATAGGAAAAATCTAGGCAAAATTACCAAAATACCCCTAAGTGCAAAACTAATTCCACTTGGCCCATAAGAGTCCGAATTTTTTGGGACCCTTGGGACCCCATTTGCTTCAGATGTTTCAGCTTAGAAACTCATCAAAATCCTCTCCATTCTCTCCAAACTTGCCATAACTCCAAAACACCCAAAACTTACACTTTAAGCCTAAGTCTTCATCTTTAAGACTTAAGCTATATTAAAGCTATAAACACTTAAGCCCCACCACCATCCTTTTTCCACGTCCAGAGCAGACCAAAGGGGACCCAAGGAAGCCTTTAAAGCACACAAAAACACTAAGGAGGTCTTCAACAAGTAGGATCTTTCTACTTGTCTTTTTATGCTTTTAACTTGCCTTTTTATGGTGTGTTTGTTTTCTTTCATGCATCTTTTCTCCAAGATTTGTTTGTCTTCTTTTGTTTTCAATTGTGAGAGTTTAAAACTGTATTTTAACCGTTCAAAATCAGCCCCACCCATTTTTAGTGATTTTTGAAAAGAAAAACAAAGTTTGTTCGGTTAAAAGTGCTTCTATGGCACTTAGAAGAAATTTAATTGGTGGGTTTTGTTTTAAAATTATTTTTGAAGCTTTGATCAGTTTTATGCTCTCATGAGAAAGGTTTTTGAAGCTTATTTGAAAGAGGAGATGTGGATCTTGGAGTAGATCATAGAGATCTACCCTTTTAATGCTTGAGAAAAGTGATGTGTTGCTTGTTTTCATGCTTGTTTTGATGATTACGTTTTAATATTGTGATTTATCTCTTGTGATGATTTATGTTCTGGATCTGCACCTCTGATTATGTAAGTTCAGAGCTGAAATAAAGTTTTGTAATAAGTTCCAAAGGTTTCCTTTGGATATTAGTTAGAAAGCTACCAAGCAAATGATGTAATTTGTAGCCCAAAAGTGGCTAAATCCTTGTATGGCACCCAAGACTCATCATGACCAACACCTAAGCATCACAACATTAAAGAAATAAGCATGGACCAGAGGCTAGAGGGGCTGCAAAAGCACAACACCATTGAACCAAGGAGGTGTGAGGTGAAAGCTTGGAAGAAATCACCTTGGCTAACAAATGAGGGCTTTCGGCCACCACTCCAAAAGCATAGTTTAACTTGGATAAAAAAATTTATAAGCAAATCAAGCACTGAAATTAGGTTTTAAATTAAAAAAATAAACCTTTGAACAAAGTAAATCAAAGCAAAAATAGGTAAAAAACCTCTAGGAGTGCATTCGGCCACTCTAGAGAGATTTTGGCAAAAAAAAAAGCGCTTAAAACGTGATTAAGGAAAAATCAAGTATTTTCAACAAGTAAATAACTTATTTGGAGGTTTAATCATTAATTAAAAGGTTAAGTTTCAAAATATATGGCCTAGGTAAGCTTAGGGAAAAATCTCAAAATTACTAAGTGATAAAATTTCTAAATAAGCTTAAAATGGGTAACTAGGAAATTTACCAGAACTTAAGCAAGGGTAAATGTCAAATTCGGCCATGCAACTAAATTTTGGGTAAAAATACTTAAGATTACCTTATAATATGTCAATTATAAAGTTTAAACTTGGCCCCTAAGTAAAGGTCAACTAGGGTTAAGAAATGGTCAACTTAAGTTAACTAGGGTTAGGAAAAAGGAAACCCTAAACCTAAAAGAGTGGCATTCGGCCACTTAGTAGTTAATTAACTTAAAGGAGGTTTGAATTTCCAATTAGGGTTAATTAAGGACCATTTCTATGTAAATAGGATGAAATTAAAGTATGAAAATTTTTTGAGGAGGGTAAAGAGACCTATTGATTTTTTAGGCAAATGATCCTATGGTGAAGAGGGAAATTATGGAAACCTAAGTGTAGGAGGTTGGAATTCGGCTACCATGTTTTAAATTAACTAAGAATGAGTTTCAATCCTTAACTAGGCCCAAATAATGATCCTAAATATTTAGGCAAAATATAATTAAGGTGTATGAAAGGTGGAATTTGAGGAAGTAGGTCATTCGTCCATTTAGGAATAAATTGTCCTAGAAGATTAATTAATTTCTACTTAGATATTATTTGGTTTGGAATAAAAGAGACTTTAAAATTTTAAGAGTCAATTAGACCTAATTATTAAGGTAGTACAAAGGAGAACATAAGGTAAAATATTTCAAAGGTTTATTAGAGGCTTGATTAAGAAGGATGGATATAACTTAAACTTGAAGTTAGAAGTTCACTAAGTAACTTGATCATAACATACCTTAATGAGAAGAAGTTATAAAAGATTTGTAAATACTTAATACTTGAACGTAGAATAATTAGGACAAGCATAAGACTTGAACAAAAGAGAACACAAAGAGAAAAGAACTTGAAAGGTGCCATTCGGCCACCTAGATTAAGATGCTAAGATGTAAAATCTTAATGAACAAATATAAATTTGAGAAAAGGAAAGGATGAGAGGTAACTTAGAAGGATGAGTGATGTAAGTCCTTTGTGTGATTTCAACATCAAACCAAATTGAAGCATTAGATTGGTGGTGTAAATGTGACGTTATGCTATGTGAATTACCAATCAAATGTCATTATTAGTTATGAATGCTCACTAGCTATGAATGAATAAATGATGGATACTCATTAATGAGAAATGATGATGATGATGTATGAGATTGGTTTATGATGATGATTGAGATGAAAATTCGAAACCTATATGTGCATTTCATATTGGTTGGAAATTTGTTTGAGCATGCATAATTATTTGGAAGCCAATAAAATGAACTTAAAAAGATTAAGGGATCACTAAAGCAAACTTTATGTGAAAAAGTAATGCTACTCTCTTTGTGCCTTATGCGCACTAGTATCCAGAGGGCCCTAAAAAGCTATACTGAAGAGAAGCCAAAGGTTGCTTCTAAGAGCCAAAGGTCGCTCCAAAAATCCTTCTACTGTGAAGGCATTGAGTCCTTCACCCCTTATGTGGTGGTGACGATCACCTAGGAATGAGCTCATATCCTTAATTTTAGTAGGAGGTGGGAGTAGAGTCAGTGAGAAGATATTGTTTGACAAAATTTAATACATGTCTATGTCTAATTATTTCTCCCAAAGATGGTGAAAATAGATTCATAAAGTGTCCCAAAGGTTGGACAAAGAAATGATAAAGACAAAGAAAAGTAGTAAAGAACAAAGTTTAAGACATAAAATAATTGTATGTCAAATGATATCTTATTTGTGATCTAGAAGGTATGAATGTTAAGAAGAATGTATGGTGAGACACTAAGTTGTATGTTTTGAATAAAATTGATCCACTTCAGAGAAATGTTCTCAAAGAATTAAAAGTAACCTTTTATGTAAGAAATGATTTTTGAAATAAACTGAAGTGGTTGGGACTAAAGTGATGACATTAGAACTAAGTAGATAGCCTACTGAGAAACTTAGTTTCTCATCTCTACTTCTTCCCACTTTCTTCCCATACACCTTGGATGCTGATCATTATGGTAGCAATTCACGTACTTGAAGCAGACATGAGGCGCTCTCTCTAGGAGGTGTACATCGCACTAATGTCAAAAAAGTAAAATAAAATAATTGGATGCGAGCATCCTAACTACTAATATGTAGTATTAGCTAACTTATATATAAATATTGTATAATATTTGTAAGTTTATGGTTTGTAATAACTACATGATAAGGCCCACGGGCCTATGACTTATGGTATGTATGAAATGTTATGTATAATTATTGTGAGACATGTGCGTTATGATTTAATCTTGTTTATTTATTATAGGCAAATGATAAACGAAAAGAATAATATAAACGCTTAGTATTCCTAAGGTTTTAAACATATGTAGAAATTCGCTTAATGATTTACTTTACCGCTACGCACATTTTATCGACGAGGCTCGCAGTTTATATCAAACAGTTTTAAAAAAAAAATTACCGTATTTTCATATAAGTATTTTCTAAAATGAATTCTGCATCATGAGATAACAATCTAAAATTGGAACCGAATGATCGACTTAAGCGTGAAATCGATATTCGTTTTTAGGGTGTTATAGTTGGAATCCTAAAAAAGGGGTTATATGGGATCGAACCCAGGCCCCTCAAGTAATTGTGTTGATGAATTTCGCGCAAGTGTGATTAAATGTGTTGACGAATTTAAGTTTTATTGAAAATTCGTGAAATTGAGCTGGAATCCTAAAAAAGGGAGTCACCTGGGATCGAACCCGGGTTCCCTATGCGCTAGCAGCACCTTTGCCGTTGGGCCAAGCGTTAATATGTTGAAAACTTCTAGGCGAGTATAATTAAACTCTCTAGTTAACAGCATCTTTATCATTAAACTCTCTAGAGCGCCCCAACCACTGGACCACGCTTCTCATGCGTGATAATGTTGGTAGCTATTATTTTAAACATGCTTGCTGCCCAACAGAGTATTTATGAGCATAATGAGCTTAACAATTCAGCCATTGTTCGCGGGTTCCAGCTCTTAAATTCTTTGGTATGCCTCAACCCACTGATCCAAACCAATTAATTAGCCTCTATTAATTCTATGCCAACTTGAGAATTTGATATTGTTTGTATAAACGGACCACAAACATTGGCTTAGGCATCCATTTGAGAATATGGAGATCCTGGAAAATTTGAGACCTGAATCATTTATGTTGACAATGCATTTGCACACTCACCTCATGGGATTTCATGCTATTAAAGCCTGATTTCACTAAGCATATATTGCTGGCCTCACAGAAACTGACCATAATCCGAGCAAACTTCTCATGATGTATGTACCACGCACACTTTCATCCTTGACCATAGTGCTGCTAAATTTAACTCACCAGAGGAGCATTGCAGGGGATCCACACCTAGCTACTGTTACCAGCAAGGGAAGGCCAAGTATCTTTGGCTCTAATTGATGCAATAGCTTTTGAAGTTTGGCTTAATGCACTTAATAAACTTATGCTGACGATTGGAGTATGACTCTTGGCATATGTCAAAACAAGAGAAAGAATAACAACATATTCAACAAAACATTCTATTTTTCGGATCCGTTGCAGTGATATGGATTTGTTCAGGTTACATGCAAATTACACCATAATTTTCACTACAGGCTCTAAATCAATATCATGAGGAAGAAGGAGTGCTCAAACCTGGACTGTGTTCATTCTAGCATGTGCCTGGAACAATCCTCTGGAATATCTTAATGAATAGGAGAGAAGATCGATGCCGGAATGTCTTTCAAGGAGGCAAGAGCTACGACGAAAAGCAAAGATGCTGAGAAGAGAATGCTTAGCTTAGAGGTTTCGAAACCACCAAGAGAGGGAGAGCGTTCCCGAATTTGTGAGGGAGAAATCAGAAGAAGAAAGGGAGATCTCATCAGCGCCACCAAGAGATCGAGTTCTCTAGATTTTCACCGAATCCCCCCCAGAAAAAAGCTCCTGTGAAGCTTTCCCCTCTCTTTATATATCAACCTCGCACCCTTTTAAATTTGGTGGCTTTTTATTTTTTTGTGTTTTTTTTCCTTTTTTAATTATTCTTCTTTTCCATTTTCTGTTTTTTTCTATTATTTTTCAATTATCATTCTGTTTTCAGCCCCTTTTTTATTTAGTTATTTATCTTTCTTCTCTTTTCTTTTTTTTAATTCTTTTTTCATTTTTATTTTTTCAATATATATATATATATATATATATATATATATTACTTGTTTTTTTTCTTCTTCTTTTTTCAATTTTCTGTTTTTTCTTATTTCTTTCTAACTAAATCCTAACTACCTTACTAATTTAACCAATTCCTTTAACTAATTGAAACTTCTCCTTTTTTTTTTTTGTTTCCTTTTATTTTGCTGTTATTATTATCTTTTATTTTTGTCATTTATTACTACTATTGTTTCACTTTTCATCACTTTTATTTTTCTTTTTTTTCTTTCTTCTTTTTTTTATTTTTTATTTATCTTTTTAGATCGATTTTGAGCTAAAAACAAAGTGATGATTTATTTTGGATTTTAATTCTTACCCTCGGACATAATTCAGTGTTCACAGTTTTCCCCTCTTTACTCATTTCCTTACCAGATAATATAAGAAATAAATTTCTAGATTATCATGGTAAGCAATGAGTAAAGACGTGAACAAATTATGTCCGAGGTAAAAGATAAAAAAACTGGCATTGATGGGAGTCTGATTAGGAGGTCTTGCAAATGCTAAGGGGATGAAAGTTGCTTCCGTGGTACCGGGAAAGTTCCGTGCTTGACCAAAAATTTAGGCACGCTTGCCTTGATAAAATATGGAAATTCGGGATGACCTTTGCAGGCCTTGTGTAGTAAATTGAAGGGGTTTAAACATACAGGGCCTATGGTAGGCCAAAGTGCAGAATTCGCAATGCAGAGCCTAATTAGGCTAGCAGAACGAAAAAGAATGGGTTGTTCAGATAGGCAAAGTGAACTGGAAGAGACCTGCTAAGACAAGAATGGAAGAATAGTCTGTGAAGACGAACAAAATGAAATGGAAAAGGGGTATGTTAAAACAGATGGAGGTGTAGAAATTTGAACGTGTTAGGCCTGAATGGGCCAGGGTACAGGAAATGTGCTAGGGCTCAAATAGGCTCGAATGCAGAAAGGTAAACATGTTGAGGCCTGAATAAGCCAGGTGCAGAGAAGTAAACATGAGGGCATCCCGTTGTTGACGGGGAAGGAATGTAAAAACGGGGGTCCCGCTATTGCCGGAAAAATGCAAATGAAATCCTGCTGTTGCTAGGATAAATGCAAACCTGTTGTTGACAGGAGAATGAAAATGAAATATGATTGAGATCCTGTTGTTGTCAGGAAAGGTGCAGATGGAGCCCCGCTGTTGCCGGGAAGAAACGCAAATGAAATCCTGCTGTTGCCAGGATGAATGTAGACCTGTTGAGACAAGTGGACAAAAATTAAACATGCTTGAAGTCCTGTTGTTGACAAGAGAATGCAAATGAGGTCTCACTATTGCCAGGAAGAATGCAAATGAAATCCTGTTGTTGCCAGGATGAATGCAGACCTGTTAAGACAGGTGGACAGAAATTAAACATGCTTGAAGTCCTGTTTGTTGACAAGAGAATGCACATGAGGTCCCGCTGTTGCCGGGAAGAATGCAAATGAAATCCTGCTGTTGCCAGGATAAATGCAAGCCTGTTAAGACCGGCGGACTAAAATTAAACATGCTTGAGGTCCTGTTGTTGACAGGAGAATGCAGATGAGATTAAATGTGCTTGACGTCCTTCTTGACAGGAACATGCAAATGGGATCCTGCTTGACGGGATGAATGCAGAAATTTAGACATGAAATCCTGCTTGACAAGATGAATGCAAATGAAATCCTGCTTGACAGGATGTGTGCAGAAATTTAAACATGAAATCCTGCTTGATAGGATAAATGCAAATGAAATCCTGCTTGACAGGATGTGTGCAGAAATTTAAATATGAAATCCTGCTTGATAGGATAGATGCAAATGAAATCTTGCTTGACAGGATGTGTGCAGAAATTTAAACATGAAATCCTGCTTGACAGGATAAATGCAAATGAAATCCTGCTTGACAGGATGTATGCGAAAATTTAAGCATGAAATCCTGCTTGACAGGGTAAATGCAAATGAAATCCTGCTTTGACAGGATGTATGCGGAAATTTAAACATGAAATCCTGCTTGACAGGATAAATGAAAATGACCTGTTAAGACAGGCGAAATGCAGAAAAAGTCCTGTTGATGACAGGAAAGATGCAAGCCTGCTAGAGAAGCAAAGGAAAGTGAAAATGACCTGTTAAGACAGGAAAAATGTAAAAGTCCTATTGTTGACAGGATGGAGGCAAAACGCCTGTTAAGACAGGAAAAGAGAAATGAAAAGGACCTGTGAAGACAGGAAAGAAGCAAGCCTTGTTAAGGCAGGAAAAGTAAATGACGAAAACTATCTTGTTAAGACAGAGTAAATGTAGATGGACTCCTGTTGTTGACAGGAGAAATGTAAGCCTGCTAGACAGGCAAAGGTGAAAACCTGTTAAGATAGGCAAAGGAAAATGACAAATGACCTGTTAAGACAGGTAAAATGTACAGGTCCTGTCAAGGCAGGGGTGTGATGTGTCCTGTGAGGGCAGAACATGGACTTCGTCGTCAGCTGCCTTAGACAAGCTATTATGAAATTTGTTTTTCTTGAATTAAAATAAATTGCTTATTCTACCTTGAACTTGAAGGTTTTTAAGCACTTGATAATTATTCTCTTCAAGAAACTTGGGCAACCATTTTGCCCCAGTTTAGAAAATTCTTGATAATTGAGGGATGTCTTGATTTGAAGGATATTTGGGCAAGTGTTTGCCCCAGTTTGGATGATTTTTGGCAATCAAGGAATGCCTTAACTTGAGGGGATTTTGGACAAGCGTTTTCCCCAGCTTGAATCTCGATGAAATCGAGGATGGTCTCGACTTGAATTTTTATGGGCAAGCGTCTGCCCCTATTTGAGTTTGACCCAGAGTTTGAGGATGACCTCAAATTGAATTTTTGTGGGCAATCGTTTGCCCCAGTTTTAAAATTTTCTAGGATTGAGGATTGCCTCAACTTGAATTTTCTAGGAAAATGCTTGCCCCAGTTTTGTTCCTGAAATCAAATCTTTCTTAGGCAAATGATTGCCCCAGTCTGAACTTGATTTAGAATTTGAGGATGATCGCTGATTGAATTTTTGTGGGCAAGCGTTTGCCCCAGTTTGAGCTTGACTCAGAGTTTGAGGATGACCTCAAATAGAATTTTTGTGGGCAAGTGTTTGCGCTAGTTTTGATCTTAAATTGGAATTTTTCTAGAGACCGCGGACAACCCCCCATTTGAATTTCTGGGCAAACGTTTGCCCCTGTCTTAAATTTTCAAAAATTGGGGACTGTCCCAACTTGCACTTGGTTGGGCACCCTTTTGCCCCAGTTTTGAGATTTTAGAAGTCTTTTAATTATGATTGATTTGGGCAATCTTCCCTGGTCTTAATTAATTTTGGAAAATGGATTATATGATGCTTGAATGACACGATGCTTATTGTGCTGTTTGATTGAATGAAAAGGGTACGATAATTGTGATACTTGAATAAGAAGGATGCCATATTTTACTCTTATTGACTGCTTTTGATGTTTGAAATAATTATTTGATGAAATGGATGCTATGGATGAATGCATGCCATGAGATGGTTTAAAAACCTTTTGTTCCTCTTAATTTTGGATTTTTTTTTTTTTGACGTTTTCCTTTCTTGACAACCGTATAGTTGGTATAAGGGGAATCAAGATTCTGGACGAGCTGGACTGACTCTGTTTCTTGGTTTCTTGGTCAATTTCAGAATTTTCCTTTTCAAGATCTTTGAGATCCAACAGTGGTCAGCATTATTGAATAAGACATACTCCTTTGTTTTGATGGCATTGTGGCTGGTAGGAGGATGACTTTTGGAAATAGTCATGTCATGTTGCGATGGTAGGGGATTCATCCGATCGCCATGACTTTTCAAAATTTAATCTTTCTATTTTTACATTTTTCACATTTTTCGACATGTGCACTATTGGGGTGTGCAATGTGATCTTGGATGGTTAATGGGAGGAAATGAAGAATTTTGCAAGTAATGTTTAAGGTAGTGTATTTGAAAGGAAAGGGCGAAGAATGTTTGTTTGATTGCCCTAATGACATTTTTTGATGGAAAATGTTAATCTAAACAAATGGCGAAATTTTGCCCCAGTTTTAGAAGGATGGAGAGGTAGATCTGATTGCCCAAATGGCACCTTTGGTGAAGCATGCCAATGCTGTTTTTCATAATCTCGATTGCCAAATTAAACAAACTTGAGAAATGGAAAAATTTTGCCCCAGTTTTAGGAAGACATGAGGTGCAAAATGTCATGTTGTCCTGAGATTCCTGGATTGACCTTAACTTTTGCTTGGGTTGTTCTCTTGAGTTTTCAACCCAGCAGGTCCTTCGTTTCCCCTAACTTTTGCCTAGGTCGCCCTTACGAGTTTTCAACCTAGCAGACTTTTGTTTGATTGTGCCCTAATTTTTGCCTAGGTCATTTTTTTTAGGGTTTTCAACCTAGCGGGCTATTGATTATGTGCCCTAATTTTTGCCTAGGTCGTGTTTTGCGGACTGTCGACCTAGCGAGCCTCTATTTGATTGTGCCCTAATTTTTGCCTAGGCCACCCTTTGAGGGTTTTCGACCTAGCAGGCTTTTTCTGATTTGCCCTAACTTTTGTCTAGGCCGCCCTTTGATGGTTTTCGACCTAGCAAGCCTCTATTTGATTGTGCCCTAATTTTTTCCTAGGCCGCCCTTTGAGGGTTTTCGACCTAGCGGGCTCTTGTTTTGATCCTGATTTTTCCTGATTTCTTTTTGGAATCCTGCAAGATCTTTTTTGACCATGCCCATGTCAATTTAATCTTTCGAACTTTAACCCTACTTTTGCCTGGATTATTTGGCTTTTAATCCAGCGGGTTTTTTTCTTTTACTTGAATTTTGCATGGTAAGATATTGATTTTGCCTGGAATATTTTGGCTTCCAATTCAGCGAATCTTTATTTGCATCCCTAATTTTTCCTGGATTCGGATTTCGATCCAGCGGGATATTCATTGTTAGACAGGGTATTGAATGCATGGTGATTTGGGAATCCCTGGTTAGACTTTTGTTATTGTGCTCCCTCATTGGCTTTTCTTTGAGCTTGATTAATCGGACGTTCAAGATTATTTATTACAACACTAGCATTGTCATCAATAGGTATTTATTTGTTTAGATAAAAAGCGGGTTGAATGATGAAAAAGAATGGTAAATTTTTAAAAGTAAAGCCAAAATGTGAGGCACGTGCCTAAGAAACGTGAAAAATGTAATTCTACATTTATTCATTGCTGTTTATTTACAAAAGATTAACTTTTGAAAAGTACGAAAAATCCTGGATGATCCCCTCGGTATCTCAACTTGTACAAGGAGACTTATTATATCGCTCCCATCTCTGTCAGCTAGTCGACGGGCTCTCGTGATTCGGCAACGGATTGTTTTGTGTTAGGAGCAAGCCTCCCAAAATCCAGCAATTTTGCATCAATCAAGTTTTGTACTTTATGCTTTAGTGCTAGGAAATCCTCTGTGGAATGGCCAATGAATCCTGCGTGGTAATTGCATCTGGCATTCGCATCATACCATTTAGGATATGGTGGCTCTTGAAGCTTTAGAGGATAAGGTGCAACCAACGAGTTTTGAATTAGGCGAGGTAGCAGCTCAGTGTAGGAGATTGGAATTGGGTCGAATTGGATGGGCTTCTTCTCCTTTTTCTGGCCTTGATTGGTATTTAGGCTTATGGCTTGTGTTTGGGTTATGTATGGTATTGATGGTTGGATTTGCATTGGCTGGTTATAGGTTGGAGGGTAGGGTGTTTGATAGGTTGTGGCAATGTAGGGATATGGCATATAAGGAGTATAAGGTGACGGTTGGTAACCAGCCGTCCCATAAGAAGCCATTTGAGGTATGTATTGGCCTTGACTAGAAGCCACATTATGAGTCTCTTTTGCCTTCTTTTTTCCAACAGAAGCATCAGTAATCTTATGCGCAATCCTTCCCCTATGCATGCCACCCTCGATTCTTTCCCCTATGATGACAACGTCAGAGAAACTGGCAGTTTCACTGCCAATCATCTTATCATAAAACGAGTCTTGCAATGTATCTACAAAGATGCTAACCAGCTTTTTTTCAGATAATGGCGGTTGCACTTGAGCGGCTAACTCTCGCCATCTTTGAGCATACTGCTTGAAGGTCTCATCTCCCCTCTTGGTCATATTTTGGAGCTGAGTTCTGTCAGGAGCCATCTTTAGGTTATACTTGTATTGTTTTAGGAAGGCATCAGCCAAGTCCCTCCATGAACAGATATGTGTCCGTTCCAGTTGGGTATACCAGTTGGCAGCTGCCCCAATTAAGCTGTCTTGGAAGAAATGGACGAGCAGCTTGTCATCGTGAGCACAAGCAGTCATTCTTCTACAATACATGGTTAGGTGGTTCCTCGGACAACCAGTCCCTTGATATTTCTCAAATTCAGGAACCTTGAACTTTGGAGGGATGACCACACCTGGGACTAGACATAGATCAGATGCGTCCTTGGCCCCATAAGCACTTCCCTCAATTGCCCAGATCCTTCCTTCTAGGATCTTCCATTTATCAGCATTTCCATCGAAAATGTGACCTGGGTGTTCTCCTGGCATATGGTGAGGATATGATGGTGGTATGTATGTAGGGTGAGGCTCTTGAGTGAACATAGGGTTCTTCCCCCCAAGAGCTGTTTGGTAGGCTTGGACGGGTTTTTGTGTGGTAGTGTTTGGGATGATATGAGGGATTTCTCTGGGGTTTGAAGGTAGGTTCTGTGTTTGGATTTGTGTTTGGCTGAAGGACAGAGCATGCCCATGAGGGAACCCATAGTGGACCCACTCAATTTGTGGAGGCATGATCGATGGTAAAGGGTTTTGTGGAGTGAACCCAGGAGGATATGACGGGTCAGTTGGTTCTCTCGGAAGGAATTCTCTTACCTCCTTTTGTTTAGATAATTGGATGGCCTCCATCAGCTTGGCCATCTGCTCCTTCAGAGTCTGGACCTCATTTCTCAACTCCTCATTTTGCCTTTCCAACTCATCCATGATCTTTGATTTATGATCGGGTCCTATAAGGGTGTCGAGAAAGTTGTCTTTCTTCAATTTTTAATCTTTCTGTTAAATTAAAAATTAATTTTTGAGAAACAATGTGAATGCCAAAATCAATGAATGATAAAAATGTTAATGCTTTAGTGAATATTAAAATGAGGGAGGTAGGGCATAATTTTCAAAATCGATGATAAACTTATTTAACGAATGGATGAATGCAATGTTGGATGCACAAATAATTAGAGGTTTGAAAGTTGATCATTTTAAATGATTTGTTGCTTTATTTATTTTCGCTTCTTTTTGGATTTTTAGTAGTTTTGGTATTTTTTAGTTTTGCTAAAATAATCTTTTGGTTTTGCTAAAATTTCCTTAAGTTTTCTTTCAAACATAAAAGCATTTTTTTTATTTTTTTTCAAATTTCCTTTTTCTTTTTTTTTTTGGATTTTCCATAATCTGTTTATTTTAGTAATTTAATTTTTCTATTTCTTTTTCAAATTTTCTAACTCTCCTCTGCTTTTGGATTTGTATATGTTTATTTTCCAAAATCTTAATTTGAATTGGTTTAGGCAAAAATTTTCCCCAGTTTAAATTATTAGTATAAGAAATTATTTTTTGAATTTTCTTTATTTTTATGATTTCATTTGTCAAATCTGTTTATTTTCTTCCTTTTTTAGTTTTAAATTTTCTTTAGCTTTTTCTAATCTAAATCAATTTTAAATCTTAATATTTTGTGTTTTTTTTTCCAAAATAAATATGCTTTTGCTTTTCTTTTCTTTTTTTGGGTGCTTTAAGTGAGCTGATATTACATAGATCTAAGGTCTTTCTGATATATGCTTCTCACACAGGATAGTTTGTAATCATGAAGGTTATGATGGTCACTAGAGCCAAGTTCTAATTCCTGGTGCTTGCTACAACCATAGAGAAGACTACCAGTTGCAGGGCACCAAGAAAAAGACGCACTCTAGTTGGAGTTTTCGTGATAGCCAAACAGGACGTGCATCCCAAGTGACACCACTAGACCCTTCTAGTCCTAGGTTTTCACTCGAACCCGGGTGTAAGGCCCCACTCATGTTATGCATGTAGGACTAGAATGTATAGAATAACCTGCAATTTGAAACACAATAGATATATGTCTTCTACCCTAGTGTGAGAAACATACAACTTGAATTATCATGAATATCATAAACAAATAACAACACGTGAATAAATAGAAAGGGATTAACATGCATTTACACACTCAATTTTGAAATAGGGCTTGACTCTCTAAAGTCCCCAGTGAAGTCGCCATCTGTCGCAACCGTAATTCCGACGAGACGACGAACTCGCTAAAATTTTTAAAAAGAATTTATTTATTTATTTATGTGGAGTCGCCACCAAATTTTTATTCAAGGGAAAATACTTGGAGAAAACCCTGACTCGAGGAAGAGATTTAGGTTCGGGAGTCGGTTATGAGTGAGGAAGGTGTTAGGCACCCCACTTGCCTGTTCCAAAGAAAAGTGCCCTTAAACTGAGTGTGTCATTATTTGAAAATTGTTTGATCCCTTTAATTAGTGTGAAAATAAATACTGGATGGGGGTTAGCTTGACAGGACTTGATCCTGCTCCTACGTATTCCCCGATGCAATGGGAAACTCAAGGCTTACGTAGTTCTGGTTCTAAGAAACTTGATCTCTCAGAGGATGAGAGGATGATTTTAGGTAAAAACTGACTTTTGGAAGAGGTTAAGTGTAAATAATGATTTTCTAAAATTGTGTACTTGCGAAGTCCAAACCGTCGTAAGCCACGTAAGGATCTGCACAAATTCAAACACAAAACAGCAGAGAAGACTGCCTATTCGTATTAAAATTCGTTTGCACAAATTTTAGAAAATTAAAACAGACACTACACTTTTGGAAACAGACATTTTTACGGAGTTAGAAAACAATGATTTTCTAAAATCTCATGCTTGCGAAATCCAAACCGTCGTAAGCTGCGTATGAATCTACATGAATTAAAAAACGAAATAGCAAACAAGGCTGTCTGTTCATATTAAAATCTGTTTGCCCAAATTTTATAAAATTAGAACAGACACTACACTCTTGGAAACAGACACTTTTAAGGAGTTAATAAAACAGTAATTTTAAAGGGAAATCGGGCTTGACCCAAACATAAGATAAAATGGACTTGATTCAGTACTAAAAAAAGGATGGGATTTGACTTAGTACTGAAAGAAGAATGGGTTTGATTTCCTTTCAAAGGAAATTGGGCTTCCAAATTAAGAGGGAAGATGGGGCTTGGCCCAAACATAAAATGACTTAGTTTTAAATAAATAGAAATTAGGCTTGACTCACAAAATAAGAAGAAATAAATGGATTTGATTCAAGAATTAGAGAAGAGAATTGGGTTTGACCCAATAGAATTTGATTTGAAAAGATTGAGTTTGATCTTATTTGAAGGTGAATTAAATTTGTTTTAAGAATTTGAGGAAAGAATTGATTTGAATCTTAATGAAAGGAATTTGAATTTTGAAGAAAAAGACTTTATTTGAATTTTAGAAGGAAAGGATTTAATTTAAATTTTTGTGAAGTTTGGAGGTTTTGATTTCAAATTAGAGAAGTTTAGGGGTCAAATTGCAATTTTGGAAAGTTTTGCGGGTAGTTTTGTAATTTGGGAGTTGGAGGGCAGTTTGGGTAATTCTGGAATCGTTGGGGGTAATTTGGTAATTTAGGAGTTGGAGGGAAGTTTGGGTATTTTGGGATTGTTGGGGGCCATTTGGTAATTTGGGAGTTGGAGGGCAGTTTGGGTAATTCTGTAATTGTAAGGGGCAATTTGGTAATTTAGGAGTTGGAGGACAGTTTGGGTATTTTGGGATTGTTGGGGGCAATTTGGTAATTTGGGAGTTGGAATCTTAAAAAAAGGGTTATATGGGATCGAACCCAGGCCCCTCAAGTGCTGGGAGCACTCTTGCCACTGGGTCCAGCTGTAATGTGTTGATGAATTTCGCGCGAGTGTGGTTAAACCTGTTGACGAATTTAAGTTTTATTGAAAATTCTGGAAATTGAGCTGGAATCCTAAAAAGGTGAGTCACCTAGGATCGAACCCAGGTTCCCTAGGCGCTAGAAGCACCTTTGCTGTTGGGCCAAGCCTTAATATGTTGAAAACTTCTAGGCGTACACTCTCTAGTTAGCAGCATCTTTGTCATTAAATTGAGAAAAACTTAAAGTGGGGCTCGAACCTGGGTCCTCAAGGAGCCTAGAGCGCCCCAACCACTGGACCACGCTTCTCATGCGTGATAATGTTGGTAGCTATTACTTTAAACATGCTTGCTACCTAACAGAGTATTTATGAGCATAATGAGCTTAGCAATTCAGCCATTGTTCACAGGTTCCAGCTCTTAAATTCTTTGGTATGCCTCAACCCACTGATCCAAACCAATTAATTAGCCTCTATTAATTCTATGCCAACTTGAGAATTTGATATTGTTTGTATAAACGGACCACAAACATTGGCTTAGGCATCCACTTGAGAATATGGAGATCCTGGAAAATTTGAGACCTGAATCATTTATGTTGACAATGCATTTGCACACTGACCTCATGGGATTTCAGGGTATTAAAGCCTGATTTCACTAAGCATATGTTGCTAGCCTCACAGAAACTGACCATAATCTGAGCAAACTTCTCATGATGTATGTACCACGCACACTTTCATCCTTGACCATAGTGCTGCTAAATTTAACTCACCATAGGAGCATTGCAGGGGATCCACACCTAGCTACTGGTACCAGCAAGGGAAGGCCAAGTATCTTTGGCTCTAATTGATGCAATAGCTTTTGAAGTTTGGCTTAATGCACTTAATAAACTTATGCTGACGATTGGAGTATGACTCTTGGCATATGTCAGAACAAGAGAAAGAATAACAACATATTCAACAAAACATTCTATTTTTCGGATCCGTTGCAGTGATATGGATTTGTTCAAGTTACATGCAAATTACACCATAATTTTCACTACAGGCTCTAAATCAATATCATGAGGAAGAAGGAGTGCTCAAACCTGGACTGTGTTCATTCTAGGATGCGCCTGGAACAATCCTCTGGACTATCTTAATGAATAGGAGAGAAGATCGATGTCAGAATGTCTTTCAAGGAGGCAAGAGCTACGACGAAAAGCAGAGATGCTGAGAAGAGAATGCTTAGCTGAGAGGTTTCGAAACCACCAAGAGAGGGAGAGTGTTCCCGAATTTGTGAGGGAGAAATCGAAAGAAGAAAGGGAGATCTCATCAGCGCCACCAAGAGATCGAGTTCTCTAGATTTTCACCACATCCCCCCCCAGAAAAAAGCCCCTGTGAAGCTTTCCCATCTCTTTATGTATCAACCCCGCACCCTTTTAAATTTGGTGGCTTTTTATTTTTTGTTTTTTTTTCCTTTTTTATTATTCTTCTTTTCCATTTTCTTTTTTTTTTCTATTATTTTTCAGTTATCTTTCTGTTTTCATCCCCTTTTTTATTTAGTTATTTATCTTTCATCTCTTTTCTTTTTTTAATTCTTTTTCATTTTTATTTTTTCAATATATATATATATATATATATATATATATATATATATATATATATTTTACTTGTTCTTTTTCTTCTTTTTTTCAATTTTCTGTTTTTTCTTATTTCTTACTAACTGAATCCTACCTTACTAATTTAACCAATTCCTTTAATTAATTGAAACTTCTCTTTTTTTTGTTTCCTTTTATTTTGCTGTTATTATTATCTTTTATTTTTGTCATTTATTACTATTATTGTTTCACTTTTCATCACTTTTCTTTTTCTTTTTTTTCTTTCTTTTTTTTATTTTTTTATTTATCTTTTTTGATCGATTTTGAGCTAAAAAAAAGTGATGATTTATTTTGGATTTTAAGTTTTACCCTCAGACATAATTCAGTATTCACACATAGTGATTTCAAAAGCCTAGTTTAGTGGTTAGTTAGTTGCGCATAACCTATAGGTTCCGGTTTCGACTTCCACATGCTACCATTTTATTTTTTTCCTTGCATGCCAATCTGCATTGCTTTGGCAACAGCTGGCCCTTTTATAATTAGACCAGGCCAAAGTCAAATTAGCTGCCCCTTTTATAATGAGCTGCAAAATTATTTTTTTTAGATAAATAACACCTATTTAACTAACATAAATTTTTTTACTTATTTTTTTTAAATAATTAATTTGGGTTAAACTCACTTCCTTTTCTTAATTTGAAATCAAAATCTATTTTTGTTAATTTGTATCAAGCCTAATTTTTTTTTGGATCAAGCTCAATTTTTTTTTATTTGAAATCAAATCCATTTTTTAATTTGGGTCAAGCCCAATTTTCTTTTTTTAATTTGAAATCAAGTTTTCTTTTTGGATCAAACCTAATTCCTTTTTTTTATTTGAAATCAAATCTTTCATTTTTAATTTGGATCAAACCCAATTTTCTTTTTATTTAAAATTAAATCTTTTTTTTAATTTAGGATCAAGCCCAATTTCCTTTTTATCAAGACCATTTGTTTGATCCTCAATTTGAATCAAGTCCAACATACCTTTTAAAACCACATTAATCTTTCAAGATAAACTTAATTTTAACTTCAAGTTTTCTTTTTGGGTCAAGCCCAATATACCTCATAAAACCAAAATAATTTTTCTTAAGGAAAATTAAATTTGGGTTAGGCCCTTATTATCTATTTTCAATTTTTGTTCTACACTCTTTATATTTGCTTCGTAGTTTAGACTCATTATTGCTTGTTTTTAAAATGAACCATTAAAAACCCTAGATCTGACGCAATGACCTTTAAATAATTTTTGTTCCGACATTCAGAGAGTCATATGAGTCTCGGTGCAACCCTCACTTGCCTTAGGCTTTGTGTATATGTGGGTTTAGGAAAACATTTTTTCAAAATATGCATTTTAATAATCCTAGATCTCACACAATGAGCTCTAAATGCGAATTAGTAGCATACCCTGCTGTTAGACATTCCTAGAGTTATATCAGTCTCAGTGCAACCCTCGCTTGTCTTCGCCTATGTGCATATGTGGATCCGGGAACATGTGTAAAAATCAAATTTTTAAAATATATTTTTAATAATTCTATATCTCACGTAATGAGCTCTGGATGCGAATGCGAATTGGTAGCATACCCTACTGTTCGACATTCTAAGAGTCATATGAGTCTCAGTGCAACCCTCGTTTGCCTTCAACTCTATGCATATATGTATTCAGGAACACGTGTAAAAATCAAATTTTTAAAATATGTTTTTAATAATCCTAGATCTCACGCAGTGAACTCTGAATGGAAACTAGTAGCATATCCTACTGTTCGACGCTCAGAAAGTCATATGAGTCTTAGTGCAACCCTTGCTTGCCTTCGACTCTATGTATATGGGGGTCTGGGAGCACATAAAAAATCAAGTTTTCAAAATATGTTTTAAATAATTTTAAGTCTCACGCGATGAGTTCTGAATACGAACTGGTAGCATATCTTGCTGTTCAATATTCAGAAATAATATGGATCCCAGTGCAGCCATCGTCATATGGATCCCAGTGCAGCCATCGTTTACTTCGGATCCTGTACATGTGTGGACTAAGAATTTTTTTCAAAAATATTCAAAATGCTTTCTCGTTTTTTGGCACATCATAAACCCTGTTTTTTTTCAATCGCCTCTGAAGGTCAAGCCTTCAAACCAGAACTATATAGCCTTGAATTTTCCATTGTATCAGTGAATACGTAGGAGTAAGATCAAGTCCTGTCAGGGTATTTTTCACAAACCTATTTATTTATATTCTATTTAAAGGGATCAAACAAACGAATAGGGACCTAATATCTTTCCTATTCATAACCAACTCCCAAACCTAGAACTTTTTCTTAAGTTAAAGTTTTTTCTAAATATTTTCCTTAAAAAATAAAATTAAAATTTGATGACAACTCTACAGCCAATTAAATTCTTTCAAAATTCTTTAGCAACTTCGTCATTATATTATAATTACGGTTACACATAATAATATAAAATTTAAACTATAAAATTATGAATCAGGATCAAATAGTTTCAGGCATTAAACTTTGAACAAAGTAACACTTCTAATATTATTTTTTTATCAATTCAATGATAAAATATAAAGTTTTTATATATAATAGATCAAATTTAAAAAAAATTATACAATTTAAAAAGTACGATAAAGTTATTATCCCTTATCATATTTTATTTTAAAGTGTATATTATTTAAAATATAAAAAATAAATACTATTTGATTAATAATCTACAAATATGTAAATTATATTATTTTATATTCATAATTACTGGGATCATATTACATGAATCAATTATAAAATTTATAAAATTCATTTTTAATAAAAAAAAATTGAATGTATCATTTTATTAACTTTGCATTCTGCTGTGATATAGCTCGAATCGATCCTAAAAATCTGTTCTACAAATCGGTCCCATATAATCCAAAGTTATATAAATTCCTTGTATAATTCATTTCCATATAAATCAATCTGAAAAATTCCTTATAAAGATCAATTCGATATAAATTAGTCTTAAATTTCTCTTTTTATTTATCTAAGTTTCCTCCTAAAAATATCTTTCACATATTATTATTATAATAATAATAGAAATAAACATTCAATAAAAGTAAAAAAAAAAGATAAATTAAATAAATTCTATTATTTCGTTTCTAAAATATAGTAATTAAATTTAATTTTTTTTAAAAGTGAGTGCATAAGCAGAAAGAAAAATGTTTAAATTAAATTAAACAAAAAGGCTTCATATAATAATAATAATAATTACATTCAATAAAAGATTAAAAATAAAATTTTAAAATTTTACAAAAGCTAAAAACATATTTAATCCATTATTTAAAAATTATTACGTTTGCACTATTTAATAATAGCGTATATTTTAACACATCCTATATTTTTTATATTTTATGACGCTTATACTGGTTACAAATATATTTTTTTTTAGAAAATAAATGTATTGGTGACCCTGTAAACTCGTTACAAAATTTAAAACTATAGACTATCCTGATATGTGGACCACTGAAAAGCTGGTGGGAGAATTACTTCTCATCATTTAATAAGGAAGTTTCACAACAATTAATGGATGATTATCTCTCATTATTTAATAAGTAAGCTTCACAACAATGAATGAATTATTTTCTTTTCATCATATTGCATTAATTTCCCTGCACATATATTGAATAGCCTAAAGCAAGGGGTTGATAGTCTATCATCGCAGAAAGCAAACAACAGAAAAGGTGATATTCATAGAATGGCAATGAAGATCAGGAATCTAAACTTTTTCTTGGGAATCATATGTATTGCTTTTCTTTTGCCCTCAGGTAACAAAACTAGTTCCATATCTTAATTACTTAGTTGTATTGTTAATAAAAAAGATTGCTACAATATTTTTAAAATTTTTATTTTCCCTTATAACATGAAAACAACAACTATGACAATACAACTCCTGCACATTTCCTTAGTTGTTTCGGCATACTTATTTGTTGGGATATATATGTTCTTAAATTCACCATTTTTATTTTAATTACTATTTTTTCTTATTTTTAGAAGGTTCCCAAATAATTCAAAATTTGTATTTTTAAAATTTTTGAATCTATTAATATTTTTTTAAATTTTTTCTTATATATTTTGATGATTCTATTATTATTAGAGGTAATTTTAAGGAATAGTTATTTAATCCTATTCAATAATATCATCAATTCATGCGTGTATTTACCCTAAACTCAGATAACTGACTACTGTACCTCCCAATACATATTTCTATTATTATTATAATTTATAAACAAGTATTAAATAATATATATTTATTATCTTAAAAATACAAAAATTATTTAGTAATTTTTCATTTGTTAAAAGGATTTAAAAATAAAAGATAACAAAATTTAGAATTATTCTTTCCATTTTAACTTTGCTGTTGATAACTGCTACTAGTCATGGAATGATCAGCAATATATCAACCATTAAATTTTCGTACGAATTTATTAAAAATATAACTTCAATGTGCATCAATATTTGTGATGACATTCTTGTGATTGTAGGCGAAGTGAGTGGTGTGATGCATTGCAGTGGCTTAGGGGGTTTTTGTCCAAATCATCCGAAAGATTGTTTCTTGATCTGTTATGTATTACGGTATCGAAGGGGTGGATTGTGTGTTCCAGGAAGAGGAAAGCAATGTTGCTGCATTGGACAGCGCGACCCATAGTTGCTAAATCAGTACTTTCTCATTGTGCTTGTGTGAAGGAGAAAGTTGAAATATAAATAAAGAGTTACTGTTTAAAACAAACACAGTCTTCATGATTTTCTTAAAATCAAGTGGGAAAAAAAACTATAGTTTAAAATAATATCATTATATAACTTTTATTTTTTTTAAATAATGAATGTCAATTATAATAATCATCATTTCTTTCATAAAAATTAATTTGAGTAATGTCTGTACGCTATTAGTAATTTAATATGATTGTCTTCATTAAAAACTGCTACGGCACAACAACAAACAAAAATGAAAACCACTACGTTACCAATTTTATTTAATTTAAAAAATTAGAAATCTTAAATTGAACTAAGTTGGGTTGATTACGGTTATGCCGTTGAGTGCGTGCATGTGTATCGTCTGGCTCCATATAAGGATACTAGACTTCGTCCATGTACAACATCTGAATTTATAAAGTAGGCTTAATCAATTTTTTATTTTTATTTTAATCGCTATCAATTTTTGTAGAATTTTAACTTTTTACGGTTGTTATTTTCATTTCTTATTACTCAATTTTTTTATACACATAGAATAAATTAATATGTATAATTTCCTTTTAAATTATTTAGTAACTCATATTTAATCTTTTAAAATATTATTGATTTCTATAAATTATTAGTTTATCAATTTCGATCTCTAAACAGACTGGTTTTGTCGATATAGTATTCATATTTATACAACCGCTGTTACGTATAGTATCTTATGAGGTGGTTTACATCATTAGAACTTCTGCATGTTTATGTTATTTAGAGACAGTTCTTGTTGCATGTTTGTTGCAAAAGTTGGTTATAAAAATTTGTCCGTAAAATTTTCTCATAAAAGTTTATAAAAAATTGAAAATTATAAATTAACATATTTTTTATTTTAAATTTCCTAATTTGTGCCACTTTATTTATTCAAAATTCAGCTAACCAATTTATACGCACAATAAATTATCAAAATCAAAATAACAAAATAATTAATATAAAAATTCATCATTATTTTTTGTACTTCCAATATAAAATAACATTACCAGATTTTTATTGTCAATATAAATATAGAAATAAAAAATCAACTTCATGTGATTAAGTTTAACAACATTACTTCTAAAAACTAAATTGATGATGGTCCATACATTCCAAATTTAAGTTTGGCTAATGAGAATGGTTTTTTAGTTGCTCATAATCCTAAATTTGCAGCTTGAAATCAAGAAAAATAAGAAAAAATTTCAATAATTTTAACCAATAATCTCAACATAATAAAATAATATAGACAAGTCTAAAAAAGTAGTACATTTATATCAATTCAATTAGATTACAAGTATTCAAAAAAATTTATAAATTCAGTCGTTATCTACTTAAATTGAGATAATCACCAGTTACCAAATTACTGTATAAAAAAGTTACTAGTTTCTCTAGGTTACGATTTTTTTTTACTTTATTACAATTATATTTTTAGCTTATTCCATTACGAGAAGATAAAATATAACATTAGTAAAAAAACGATTTTTTACCTTGACTCTTTTAGACTTTTTACATTTAGTTTTTAGTGGAATACAAATATTTAGTATAAAAATAATTTTTTACATCCATTATTTGTAACTTATTAAAAAATTAAATTTTTACATTGATTAGATGCAATAAATATAAAAAAATTATGACTATTTCAACAGCTACTATTTTTAATATATAACATGTATCAAGCATAAAAATATATAAATATAAAATTATTATACTAAATTCAACTTTAATATAATCATAATAAAAGATAGTTCATCATAATATATTTTTTTAATTTTTTAACTAATTATATTTTTTACATTATGCTCATCCTATGATTATCCTAAAATGAGCAACAACATATATAAATATAAATCATTAAAAAAACAAAAATAACATGCCAAAGAACCACTTTATCACCGAAAAGATGGAAACTTTCAGCTATTTTACAAAGCTCATAACTTGCATATAATTATGAGTTGTTGACAACTAAATCATACATAATAATTATATACATGTATGAAAATGGTAAAGAATTGTATAATGTTGATGACGGTCTCTAGATGTTCGCTAACAAGGTACCGGAAGGAACATGTGGATTCTAGGAAATGTTGTGTATGTGCGTGTCCTCAAGAATAAATGACAATACTAATTAGCAAAGGAATGAAAATCAAAACGCTAATTAATTAAAAAAAACTAAAGAAGAATGAAAATTACTATTTTTTTTGTCTACCATCACATGCACATCACGTTGGGCATATGACCATGTTGAATAGCTTGATTTAAGCTAGATATACCCGGCTACAACAATGCTAGGGCTAGTTGGTTGGTCATAAGTACATGTTCAGCAGCATGAGTAATGCTCATAGTAATTGGATAGAGAGCATAAGTCAATGTGATTAAATTTAGCTAAGTCATTTAATCAATCACAATTAGAGATCAAACTAGCAATTTTTTAGGAGTATGACGGAGGATGAATTTTTTTAGAGAATTAGTGATCAGAATTTCGATCTCAACAAAATTTAAAGTTAACTAATTATCAAATCGATCACAAATTTTTTAAAAATAATTTTTATTTTTCTACCAATCAATTGAATGTTTAATAGAAAATCAACTTTATTAATAGTTAGAAATTTAATTTTTTTAACATAAGTCCTAAATTTTATCTGTTTCTCAATTTCAATTTTGTTTTTCTCTTATTTAAATTTTATTTTTAATCTTGTTTTCCAGTTTCTAAATCTAAATTTCATTTTTTTCTCTTGTTTAGCTTTCGTTTTCAATATTGTTTTTCTCTTATTTACTTCTTAATCCTTAATATTGTACTTCAATATTGTTTTTCTCTTATTTACTTCTTAATCCTTAATATTGTACTTCTAATCTTACTGTTACCCCAAATTTTCTTTTTTTATAAACCTTTGAAGTTACTATTTTTCTTATAACTTTATTGTCTCGTTTTTATTTTTTCATTTCGATCAAACTTATAATATACTGAAGAAGACATTGATGTTACTCCTAATTTAGTGAAGAAAACACAAATAATAAAGGTATTTTTTTTCTGATTCTTATTTGTAAGTTATATTCTTTTATTTTTCATTCTTAAATTTGTAGTATTCTTTAACTGTTTGTGTTAAGGTACAAAATTAATGCATATATGTATTTATATTGTATTTATTTTTTCTTTAACTAAGATGGTTTTGGATATGTTAATGTATATAGTAACTGTTTCCTAACAATCAGTTACTATATTTGAGTCTGGGTGCATGCATCTTTAAGTTGAGATAGTAATTAGGCAACAAACATTATGATGACAAACCTTGTTATTATTGATCCTATTTCATCTTTTTTACATCACTAAAACAATATTAGTAGGTGGTAAAAGTTAAGTTTAATATAAAGTTTTAAAATAATAAAAAAATATAATACACTTTAATTAAATTATTATTACTACTATCATAACCATTAATACCATTATCATTATTATAATTACTACTACGATTAAATTTTCTATGAGATTGTTGTCACAAAGTTTAAAAAATATCAACTTCTTTAATTTTGACGTAGACTTCAAAATTTTTCATATTAACCTCATGGTTTAATTATTTATTTATATTTAAAGAAATATTTGTTTATCATACATTCTTTCTAGTTATTTTTATAAACCAATAACTATCAATACATTCAACTAAGCAGGCACATACTCCTCACAGTTATTGAAACTTGCAAAAGCAAATGAGAATTCAAAGTCTTACATGTTTAGTTTTCACTTTCTTGCCTTCAATATTTTAAATGTAAAACAGACACAATCCTTATATCTTATAGTTGGATAATACTTTCTTTCATGTTTAAACCCTTTTTTCACTAACACATGCCCTTCTTTTATTATGTTAAAGAAGATTGAAAGTAAATTAAAAGTAAAGAATTTATTGTTGAACAGATCCAGAGAAAATCAGTATAGTAATTAGTTTTTAGCTTATTTTTTTATATTTAATATAGTTTATTGAAGTTGAATCTATAATTTCATTTATAGCTTGTTTTTGTTTCCTTCTTGAATAGACTATAACTTGTTACAGAAAAATACACCATATAAGATTTCATTCTGTCTCCAGTTATAATTAGTTAAAAAATTGAATTAAATTTTGATTGGATGGTCCATAATATCATGTGATGGACTTGGTCCACTGAATTTGTTCTTGCTATATCTTTCGGAAGAATGGTTACAAAGAGGTACAAACTTATGATCTCCTATAAATTACCAAGATGCCTTATTGTTAATACAATCCCAACTATTTAATGTACAGATCTCTTCCTTTCATCATTTTGTATACCAAAATGCACTAACAAACAATATATAAGATCTAAAAGCTTTATTGAAGAAGATAAATTTTCACAATGATTAGTATACAGAATTGTGATAGAGTGGAACTTTTCTTCCTGAACTGAACAGTAGTCTAGTTACTTCACAAAAGGATTCTCATTAACCCAAGGGATATATTTTAGATAAACAACTGGGATATTCCAACAACTTTGTGATCCAACAGGAAGACAAAGAAAAAGGTATCATTTAACCCTTCCCAAAAAGAAAATATAAAAGTAGCACTTTATGAAATACTATCTTTTTTAAAATTTTATTTGTCACTTCTTTCCCTTCTGTCTAAATACAATCCTTTGGGTAAAAAAATGTTTCTTTCTCTTGAAGTCACCAGCTTCTTCATATGTTGATTTCTTATGGAAGAATAGTACTAATGTTGCTTTCTTTCAAAGCAAGAATCACAATGTTTTTCTCGTGTAAAATTTTGGTTTATTGGGTTTTATTAGAGGCTCATTAGTGCAAAAATAGCTTTTTATAACAGGATTTTACATCGGTTATTCGCCAACCGATGTAGAAAAAAGGTGGTGACATTTTTGTAAATAAATTTGACACTTTCTACATCGGTTTCTTTATAACCGATGTAGAAAAACAGCCGGTGGCATTTTTGTAAAAAAATTTAAACTTTCTACATCGGTTGCTTAATAATTGATGTAGAAAGTCACTTTCTACATCGGTTGCTTTATAACCGATGTAAAAAGTTACTTTCTACATCGGTTATAAATCAACCGATGTAGAAAGTAAGACTTTCTACATCGGTTATTAAGCAACCGATGTAGAAAGTAAGACTTTCTACATCGGTTGGGTAGTGTAACCGATGTAGAAAGTACTTTTTACGTCGGTTCTCTGAAACAACCGACGTAGAAAGTCTGTTATATAGCTGATACGACCGTTGTCGTCCTCATAACTGTAAACACCCGATTCCTGCCCTAACTCATTTCCTCTAAGCTACCAAAGCTTCCGTCGTTCTCAAAGCCGTTGTCGTGCTCAAAGTCGCCGTCTTCGTCTACGCCGTTGTCGTCTTCGTCTGCGCCGTCGTTGTCGTCGTCTACACCGGTACGTCGTTACAGCGTCGTTTAGGTCTCTGTTTCCTGTTTCTGTTTCTGCATTAGTTGTTAGTCATAGCCTTTGCTTAGTCTAGCCTTTGTTTTGCCTGTTAATATATATGAGGTAGATAATTATAGCCTTTGCTTGTTTAGGTCTCTGTTTTTTCCTGTTTCTGTTTTGTCTTAGTCTTAGTCTAGCCTTTGGTTTGCCTATTAATATATATGAGGTAGATAGCTATAGCCTTTGGTTGTTTAGGTCTCTGTTTTGCCTGTTTCTGTTTTGTATTAGTCTTAGTCTAGCCTTTGCTTTGTCTGTTAATATATATGAGGTAGATAGCTATAGCCTTTGCTTGTTTAGGTCTCTGTTTTGCCTGTTTCTGTTTTGTATTAGTCTTAGTCAGGTCTCTGTTTTGCCTGTTTCTGTTTCTGTTACTGCTTCTATTAAGGTTGCAATTTTCAATGTTAATATGAATTGTATTTATTGTTTCTATTCAATAATTTTTTCATATTTGTTTTCTCTGCTTTTAACAGATACATGGCTGATCCTTCATAGATTCCTCCTTCACAAAGTGGGTTTGAGAACCCTTCTTCTCGGCAAAAGAAGGGAAGACGAGCCACACGGTTAAGAGAGTTAACCCTTAGTCGAAGCGGTGAGCAAAGGATTCCCATACAGTTTGATCAGGCCACTGGGAATCCATTAGGGCCAAACAAGACAAAGTTTAAGAGTTATGTGGCCCTCCTTGGACGAAGCAAGGCCAGTATTTTGAAGAAGGATAGGGATGATGTTGAGATGCGGGTCAAGGATAAAATTTGGGAGACTATCATGATATTTAACTTTAAAGCTTTAAGTTTTTCCATAAATTTATCATTCACTAACCAATTACATCTTCTTTTATGTAGCTTACATATGACGTACCAAACACTAACTTCCTGAAGAGGAAGTGGCTTTCATTTGCTGGTGAGCGCTGGAGGGGCTTCAAGACACATCTCACCAGCAAATATATATATATGGGTCACTCAAGGATGTGTCTCCTTGTGAGGAGTACCAGTTCCTTGATGAAGACACTTGACAGAGATTTGTTGAGTCTCGAATGGATCCTGCATTCGTTGTATGTATCTTGCTAATATTTAATTTTTTTAATTGACTAATATAAGCAATATTATGATTAATTGATTTCCTTTCTTATAACAGGAGAAAAGAAAGAAGGCTCAACAGATTTCTGCTAAGAACTTTTACCCCCACAGATTATCTCGTGGGGTTATGAGTTGCTTCGGGAGAGGCTGATGGACCAAAAGTCGAAAGAACGTCAGCAATCATCTGAAATAGACCCCTCTACACTTCTCTCTCCACCCTCTCCACCTTCACGCCATGAGAAATGGAAGAGGGCACGCCAAAAGGCAACTGGAGAGTACACATCAGAGCCTTCTCGCATTGTTGCTGAGAAGATTGTAAGTAATCACAAAATTTTGTAAATTTCCATTTTATTTATCTTCAAACATTTACATTACTGATAACGGTCATTTTTTGTTTTGTAGGATTCTTTGGTTGAACAAAGCTCACAAGGAGTCTTTGTTCCAACTGGCCGGGATGACATCTTAAGTACTGCTATTGGCTAACCGGAGCATCCAGGGCGTGTTCATGCAGTTGGCAGAGGTGTTGGCCTTAGACAGTACTTTGGATTGTCTTCTAGACAGACATCCAGAGAAGGTTTGGTGTCTAGAGATGAGTTGGACGCCATGCGTGAAGACATGAGGCAAGCACTGCGGCAAGAACTTCGAGAAGAGCTCAGACAGGAGCTTAGGCAGGAGCTTAGGCAAGAGCTTAGGCAGGAGCTTGCATCTTTGGGACTTTCCCAAACACAGACACAGGGTCACCATCCATCACCTTCTCCTAGGCGCGTGAGCACAAAGGGAAGCTGTGCTCCGACGGAGGAACAACTACAGGGAGAAGAGGATGTGGATGCAGCGGCAGACGATTATGAGTTATATGTTGATGATCCATATCGTCTGGTAGCAATTGGGAAAGTCTACACCTTGGGTTCAACCATCCATCACCAGCAAATTGATGATGATCATGTTAGAGTGGTGGTTGAACGGGTTGAAGATGCAGATGCTCCTGTTCCTGTCCCTACTCAGGAGGTTCATGTCGTGGGGCAAGCCCCCAACCATTTCATTATATGGCCGAGGAGACTTGTGCAGCGAGTTCAACCTCAGGTATTAGATAATTTTAGCCTATGTTACTAATTTTTTAATATATATATATTGTGTGTGTCTATATATATATATTTCTTATTATTTTGTGAATTTATCGTAGGTTTATAAGGAAGATCGTGGGAAGAAGATTGATTTAAGTGCTAAAGCAGATCTTCCTGAGCCTTCTCCAAAGAAATATGAGGTTGATTTGCTCACACGTCTATTTGGTATCGCCATGAACTTGGGCATACCAAACTTTGCAAATAACAATGGAACCGGATATCATAGGGAAACCCACACCTATCCCCTTCTTCATTACTAAGAAGGATATATTGGAGTTGGTTGTGGGTAACGATCTCCTATGTGTAACAGTTCTACAATTATGGTTGATGTAAGTAAATTTCTAAACCTTACTTGAATTATTATTTCATTATCAAAAGCTAACATATGAAAATTATTCGCAATATTAGGTACCTGTATCGTATCTGCACTGAAAGAGGTAACTTACACCTATATGGATTCCTGGACCCAGTTTATATGCAGAAAACTGGGAACAAGCCAGCTGAGATACAGGGATATCTTCAGAGGAGATTGCAGTCTGATAAAGACTGTTACCTAGCCCCCTACTTTCAATCGTAAGTCAATACTTAATTGCTTTATTTCATGAATTCAATTAAATTCCTAATTTTTGTTCATTGTCATCTTTATTTTGTAGGGCCCATTGACAATTAATCATTATTTGTCCCAAGCGGAATGTAGTTGTATTTCTATGCTCTGCTTGGCAAAAACCAAAGAAAGACATAAAGGACATTATAGATTTGTAAGTTTTTATGATTTTGGTATTTATATTCATATAACTTGTTATTGTTAAAGGTATTCATTTGCTTTTTATTTGACTGTAGAGCAATGAATGCTCGACTTCGGTTAAAAGGGACACATCCATCAAATATTAAAAAGCCTGTATGGATCATTCCAAAGGTAAGTACTTTATTAAAAGTTATTCAATTATTTTATATTCTTTTATCAACATCTCTAATTATATTTCATACTCTTTTTATTTTTTGAAGTGTCCAAGACAACCCGGAGGAACCGAGTGTGGATATTATGTGATGAGACATATGTTTCTCATTGTCTCGGCTTCTATTGTTAACTCTTGACACCAGGTAATTACAATTGTCTTCAATTAATTATTTAATTTTAATGCATAACATGACATGTTCACTAATTTTAATCAAAAACATCTTGTAGATATTTGACAATCTTCAACCTCTGTTAGATGAAGAAATTGATGATATCAGGAGACGTTGGGGGGAATTTCTTATTGAGGTTGCCAATTTGGGTTGAATTCATGGGATTTTTAGATTTTTAGTTTGTTTTTATTATATTTTATAATAAACATTGATGTATTTACTTTAATTATATAGACTGTAATTTCTGTATTGTCTGCCTGGTATTCTGTTTATATACACAGGTATTGTGAATAAACAATATGGCAATTTCCTTAAACGAAAATAATATTTTAAAAAGAATATAAACTTTCTACCTCGGTTGTGACCATAACCGATGTAAAAAGTTACTTTCTACATCGGTTGTGACCACAACCGATGTAAAAAGTCAGACTTTCTACATCGGTTGTCGTTTAACCGATGTAGAAAGTTCACTTTTTACATCGGTTAAAACTTCAACCGATGTAGAAAGTTGACTTTCTACATCGGTTATGGTCACAACCGATGTAGAAAGTATGACTTTCTACATCGGTTGAAGTTTTAACCGATGTAGAAAGTGTATTTTCTACATCGGTTGTGGAACCGATGTAGAAAGTCTAAGTTTCTATATCGCCCGCTTCAATACCGCATTTATAACCGATGTAAAAAGTCCATAACAACCGATGTAAAAAACTTATTTTCCACTAGTGGCTTCTTCAAGATTTAACAAATAGCCTAGCTTGCACTTATCAATCAATTGACTATTAACCATGAAATTTGAGAAATAAAATATATAAATAAAAATATAAATACCAAAGATTAATGCATAATGAAGGGGTTGGATGACATTGCTTCATTTTGGTAACATTTTTTCTTCTCTTTCCCCCCTCTTGCTATGACTGCATGTGTATATTTAAATTGTTTGATTTTTCTACATATGATTGCACATGTTCAAAAGCTTCTTCCTTCCTTCTATTATTTTATCAAAAAAATTATAACAACCATAAATTTTTATATTGAACTATTTAGATTATAAATAACTTTTATTAAAAAATAAAATAAAAATAAAAAAATACAGAAAAATTAGTATAAATAACAAAAATATTTCTACATTAAAATAACACAAATAATGTATAAAAAAATATAAAACAAAAAAATATTTAAAAAGATTAAAAAGCATAAAAAATTATTGAAAAATTATAAAAAAAATAAAAATAAAAAAAGGAGAAAAAACCTTTAAAAAATTCTAAAATACTTGAAACATCCTTAAACAACTCTATTTTCTACAAAAAGAACTAAACTGTTTCTGAAAAAATATTAAATAACATTAAAATAATCTAGATACAAACTAATAAGATTATTTTAGAATTTTTTAATTTTTAATATAAATATTTTTATAAAATTTTAAAACTCTTTATTACTTTATTTAATTAAATTTTATAATTTCAACCTTTTTAATTTATCTATAACTAATATAAGAGTAATATCTAACTTTAAATTGAAACAATTTAAAATTTTGTAACAATTTTTTCTAAAGTCATTAATATCTCATTTTTTTAGAAAACTATTAATATCTCAATTTTTTTATCATACTTATATTAATTAATAAATTTTTTAATTTATATAATTTAATTAAAAAATTTATTACAAATAAATATGAAGATAATTTAAAAACTGGACATAAAAGGTCATACTTAACGTTCTTCTTTTAAGATCATAATAAGTTACGTGAGCCTTCAGTTTTTAAAATGTAAATTATTTAAAAAATGACATTGTTTTCACTCTTTAATAGTGGCATATATCTCAGTATATTTCCTATTTTTATATTTTGACCCTATTTTTTATATTGTTTTAAAATTGCCACAAAATTTAATGATAGAGTTTTCTAAAATGTCCATTACTGTTAAACAGTAGGAGATTATTTATAATTATTTAATAAGCAAGCTTCACAGCAATTAATGGATTCTTGTCTTTTCATCACATTGCATTAATATTTACGCACATATCTTGAATATCCTAAAGCAAGGAGTTGATAGTCTATCATCCCAGAAAGCAAAGAGAAAACAAGGTGGACTTCCTAGAATGACAATGAGGATCATCAATCTAAACTTTTTCTTGGGAATCATGTGTATGGCTTTCATTTTGATCTCAGGTAACAAAATTAGTTCCATAGCTTAATTTATTAATTGTATGGAAGTAAAAAAAAATGCTGTAATATTTTTAAAATTTTTTATTTTGCCTTGAAATTAACATGTAAACAGAACCATGACATGATAACTCCAGCCCATTTCCGAAGTTGTTTTTCATGAAAATTGCTTCAGCATACTTATTGTTGGTATTTGTTCTTAAATTCACCATTTTTATTTTTATTATTATAAGAAGGTTCCCAAATAATTCATAATTTGTATTTTTAAAATTTTTGAATCTATTGATATTCTTTTAATTTTTTCCTTATATATTTTGATGATTCCACTATTATTAGAGGTAGATGAAACAGTGATTCAATTCTATTCAATAATATCATCAATCCATGTCTGTACTTACCTTAAAATCAAATAATTCAGCTTTCCTATATCTTCCAACACATATTCCTATTTTTATTTTATAAAGTAATATTAAATAACATATATTTATTGTCTTAAAAATATTTAGTAATTTTTCATTTATTAAAAGGATTTATAAAATTAATAGATAACAAAATTTAGATTTATTATTTTCCCTTTGAACTTTGCTAAAGATAACTATTAATACTTATGGAATGATCAGCACATATCAACCATTAAATTTTCATATGAATTTGTTAAAAAAAACTAGAATGTGCATGAATATTTCTGATGGCATTCTAGTGATTGTAGGAGGAGCGAATGCTTGGATGTATTGCACTGGCAAAGGGAATTTTTGTCCAGATAATCCGACGGGTTGTCACCGTTACTGTCAAGAAGTGGTGGGATGGTTTCCAAAGGGATTGTGTGTTCCTAAAGGAAAGCAATGTTGCTGCGTGGGACGACAGTGGGATCCTTCTACAAAACATAATTGATAATCAATACTTTGTCATTCTGTTTGTGCAGATGAAAATGTAGAAATATAAATAAAGATAGTTAGTGTCAGAGTTTCAGTTATGATGAGATATAAAAAGTAATTTTGTTTTGAAAGACATGAAAGTGAAGTTGTGAGTAAAGTTTATTTCTGACAAAAAAATGTTTGATGAAATATTAAAACACAAAAATCAGGTTCAAAAATTTGTTATGAATAGAAAAATTATTAGTATATCTGTTTTGAGGTATGAGTGAAGTTTTAAAATAATTTTTAAAAAAATTTAAATGACCTCTTTTAAAAAAAATAAAATATTTACATAATATTAATATGTTTGGAAAGGATAAAATATGTATGGGAAGTAAATTGATAAAAAACTTTATCTTACTTCACAATAGAAAATTTAAGATAATGTAATTCTATAAATAATTTTGTAAGAAAGCAATTTAAAAGGTCTTAATAAAATTTGTTTAAAAATAAATTTTAAAGTCTCTATTAAATGCTTGAATATAATCCGCCATTATTAACAGAAAGTAATAATTTTAAAGTCTCACCATTGATGGTCACTCACCATAAATAACGTGTTTATAAGGAGGTCATGGCAACGCTGTTTATAAGTCTCCGTTATGAATTACAGTTACCAATATCAAACACCAGGATAGTTTAGATTTAGAGTATTGTATTGTATACACATAAAGAATTCAGTCAGATTACCATGGTATGTTGTTGTGCCTAACCGAGAATGTGTTAATTAGTGTTACCAGTGTTACGAGATAAGCATGTGTCTATGAGAAAGAAAGAGAGTATTCATTTATAAAACGTAAAAGGAAAATTATTTTTTAAAAAGGATATTTTCCAAAATATTCATGTTTTCTCACATAATATCAACTATAAAATCATCTTTACTTTTATTATTTTTTTTTCTATTTAATTTAACCATTCATTATTACATTTAACCGGACTGAGACATGTTAATTTTTTTAATCTATACCATCTATTATTATAATAATAAATCTGTAATTAAAAATTAAAAGGACTATAAATAATTACAAAATTCAGTCACCATTTAAGAAAAAATGAGGAGAAAAAATGAGGAACAGTGGACAAGAAATACAGGCAAGGAGTTTGAAAAAAATAAAATAAAATAAACTTGCAGAAGCATATGGGAGACTTTAAGCACAAGAGGCGAAAAGCGGGTAAGATAAGCAAGCTATTGGGGGTGTTGATTCTGGCAAAACTTTTCAAAAGGTATTAAATTTTATAATTTATTATTATTTTAATTTTAAACATATTTACTATTTAATAATCTCCAATTTTAAATCATAATAATTAACTTTGAATTACTAAATTTAAACATCTATTTATTTTTTGAATTTAATGTGTGATTATTGATTTTAAACGTTTATATTTATTGAAAATTTTTAATATATTTATGACTTATTTATTACTGATTTTAAATGTCAATTAGAATTTATTTCATATTATTACTTATTATTAATATTTATTAGTATTAAAATTTTAAATTTAAATAATTTATTTATTATTTTTAAAGTGTGCAATTAGATTGCATTAAATAGACAATTGCTTTTCAATAAAGTTTATATTATAGTATCAAACTTTTACTTCTACATAGGTAACTCTTTTTATTTGAGAATACACACATTCAAAGTTATTTATTATTTTTTACTTTCTTTTTCTAGGTTTCGTTTTTTATTTTTTTACAGATCATATTATAAATATATAAATTCTAAAGAATAATATTATTACATTTCGCAACTTATCTATAAAATATCAAAAAATTTTAATAATTTTAAAAATTTACTAAAAATTATCTTCATATAGATACATGTTTTATTTATCAAAATATTTTATTTATTTATTATTTTTATTAATATCATGTTTTATATACATTAATAAATGATTTAAATATACTTTTGGATAATATAAACTTTATTATATATATATATAATTTATAATTTTATATTATATAATTTATATTATATATATATATATATTAAATACTTCATTATGATGATGCTAATTTTTTTATTCAAATAGATAAAGTTATTATTGACTAATTATTTTCATTTATATTTCAATGAATGTAATTAAATATATATAAATTTAATATTAATATTATTAAATTAGATATTAATTTCTTTAAAAATAAACAATAGTTTAATTAATTAATTCTCTTATACACGTGAATCCAAAATTTCATATATTACGTATATTATATTTGTTTCATAAAAATTAAAAAAATATTAGTTATATAAAAAATTGTACAAAAACTTTTTATCTGTATATTTTATATATATATATATATATATATATATATATATATATATAATATTTGAGTAAGTAAATAAAACATGAATTTTAAAATTATAAGAAGGATAATAATTATCATAATAATATTATTTTCAAAAATTTATAAAAATAAATTTATATTTTTTGAAATAAAAATTCTTAAAAATATCTAATAGTATGAATATTTAATTAAAAAAATTAAAATTAGTAATATTATTATAAAAATTAATTTGTAAACAAATGTTTTACTTACTACAAATTAAAAAGTGTTAATAAAATTTTATAAACATGTTTATTTAATTATGATGTTGGATATACATATTTTAAATTTTTTAAAAAATTATGCATAATAAAATTTTGAAAAAAAAATGTAACAAAGTATAATTTAAAATGTTAAAATTATAAAAAAAATATAAAATATTGTTTGCATAAAATTATAATATTGTAATTTTTTCTTAAGTTTACATATTTTAGAGTTATATTATTGAAGATCGTATATGATGCTAGCGTTCAACAAAATAAAATAAAAAATATAAGTAATTTTGATGAATATGTCTAAATTATTTAAAAATTTATTATTAATAATGAATATTATGAGTTTATTGTAATATTTTTGTATGTTTTTCATATTTAAAATATTTGAGATACCATCAATTAGGATATTAAAGAATTTTTCACTATGTTAAAATAATATAGTGATGTTAATTAAATTTAATTTATACAAAAATAAATTAAATATAGATTTAATTTTAATCTTAAAAGAGATAATGTGAATTAGACTATAAAATTAAATGAGTCTAAGTTATTATTTTATATTTGAAAAAATTTTAAAAAAGTACTAAGATATTTTAGTAAATATTTTATAGACAAGAAACTTATGTTTTTCTTATAAATATATTATGATAGTTAATCATCAATAAATAAATTTTGATTAAAATATGTATATATATATTAAAATTTTGTGAAATAATTTTTAAATAATTATAGGATTGTAATGATGTTAAAAAATAATTTAACAATATTTTTCTATAACAAAAGCTTAGTAAATAACATCGTAAGAAATATCATTTGTTTGAAAATAAAATCAACAATGACGAGAACATAACTTTTATGATTGGATCTCATAAAAATATTTATATGAATAATAACAAATTATTATTGATCCTTTTAGCATTATTGTTTTCTCATTAATTTAATGTGAGGAGTGTTAAGTTGCATGAGAGGTTAGACTTGATCCTTATAATAACTATCATATTTCTTATGAATAGTATATAAAATAATTATATGTTTAATGAAATCACATAAATGAGTGTTAAGTATGGTCATTTAAATGAGATGAAACAGTAAAATCAACAAAAAAAAATGGAAAGAATTAACATGATAAAAGAGTCTAAACTCATAAAAAAGTATTCTTTATTCATAAAAACTTTATTTTTTCAAAATATAATATTAAACTTATTTATTAAGGTCTAACTTATTGTCTAAAAGATACCATATTTAGTGCATTTATACCTGTGATACAAACATAGTAAAATTTCTTTTTTTATTAACATTTGTATATAAATTTATTTTAAAATATGTTAGGAAATAAGTGTAAAAATTTTCTATTTCAATTTTTTTAAATATTATAATTAATTATTATTATTTAAAATTTAAATTTATTTATTATTTATTGATTGTCAAATTTAACATATGATAATTAACGTTTATTTACTAATAATAAAGACTTTTTTATTGTTGGATTTAATGTATGATCATATGTTTTAAATGTTATTTAAATATGTGTGATCATATCTTTTAAATAAATGTGATTTGAATTGATTATTCGTGTTAAAATTTTATATTTATTAATCAATCTTAATATATTTATAATTTATTGATTAGTAATGTTCATTGTTAATTATTATTTATTATTTTTTATTATTAATATTTAAATTTCATATTTAATTAAATAAATTTATTTAAATATATAATTAAATATAAGACTATATTAAAAAAATAATATTTTTTCAATCAAATTTATGTTATACGATCAAACTACTACTTCTATCTATATTATACACGATTCTTTTCGTTTTCTTAATAGAAACATTCCCAACACTTATATGTTGGGTTAGTTAAATTTTCTTCTTACAATTAGTTTGTTATTTTATTTTAAAAGAAATTATTGAATCATGAAAAATTATACCATAAACACATAAAATTTTAAAGATAATGTTATCACATATCTTAGCATATCTACAAAATATTAACAGTTTCTAATAAATTCAAGGATTTAATCAATTTTATCTATATAAAAATATGCATGTTCTAATTTTTAAAATATTTTTTTATATATTATTTTGTATTAATATCATATTTTTATCATATATATTAACTATTGAAATATATTCTTGAATGATGTCAATTTTAATTATATATATATATATATATATATATATGATTTTATATTATATATTTTATATGTATATGTTAAAGATTGAATTATTATATTAAGATTAATTTATTTTTATTAAAATAAATAAATATGTTATGAATTCATTATTTTCATTTATATTTAATATCAATGTTATTAAATAAATAAATTTAATATTTATGCTATTAAATTAGAAGTGAATTTTTTTAAAAAAATAATAATTAAATTGGTATTACTTTCATATGTGAATTCAAATTATGTGTATTATATATATATATATATATTATGTTTTGTATAATAAAAAAATAAAAAAATAAAATATATTTTATTATATATATATATATATATAAATTGTAAAAAAGTTTTTTGATATGTGTATATGTGAATAGGATAATTTGTCATATTTTATTTTTAGTGTAAAAATTTAATGTTGAGAGATTTTATTCAAATAAAATTATATATATAAATTGTGAAAAAAAATTCTTAATACGTGTATTTGTGAATAAGATAATTTGTTATATTTTATTTTATTAGAAAAATTTAATATTATGAGATTTTATTGAAATAAAATTATATATATATATATATATATATATATATATAAAAGATATGAATGAATAAGTGTAACATGAATATTTAAATTATAAAAAAATGTGATAATAGTATAATTATCATAATAATATTATTTTAAAATATATATAAAAATAATTTAAAATTTTTAAATAATATTAGTATTTAATTTAAAAAGTTAGATATAATTATATTATCATAAAGATTAGTGTCTGAACTTATATTTTATTTGTTGCAAATTATGGAGGGTTATAAAACTTATAAAACATGTTGTTTATTGAATTAAGATGTTGAATATGAATATTTAATTTTTTTTTTAAAAAATAGCTTGACACTTATCATATTCTAAAAATAAATACTTTTCACTTAAGTCTTACGTTTGGTTTCATTAATAGATTGTTATCTCATGATATAAATTTTTTAGAAAATAATTATTAGTAAAAATGAAAAATTTCTTTCTTTCTTTCTTTCTAAAACCTCTTTATATAAATTGGAAGTCTTGTCAATGTAGCGTTTGAGACAATAAATAAATTATTATGTGTTCTTGCTGATATATAGGTTATTTTCATTACCAATTTCTTCCTCTATTTTAATTATCTCTAATTAACAATAAAACAATCTAAACCTAACTCATATACTTCTTATAATTATTTACATAAGTAGTACAACTCTTATGAAATAGTAAGTTATGACTATATGCGACTCATTTAAAATAGAATATACAAAGGTACTAGTACCATCTCACAATTTACAGTCATCTATAACAGTCATATATTATACATTATTCAGTACATCCAGACTTCCACCATTGCTTCAGATATGAAGACTCCGAGGCTCTAACCTCCCAACTTACATGATCAATCTCTACGAACATCACGACCTTCTTAAACGACACTATCAGGGTATGAGAAAGTAAATGGTAGAAGGGGAAGTGATAAACTATGTTTCTTAGTAGGATCTTATCCTAAAGTGAGTGACATCATTTTAATCTTAGCCACTTTAGTTTAATTATGAAAAAGGTATCAAGCATACAAATTTCTTCTTCATTTTAGAAATATTCTATTTTTTTAAGTTGTTTCATCTTAACTATGAAAAGGTTCATAACAAACATAATTGCAAACATTATTCTTAACATGCTTCGCCTTATCAATATGTTGTAGCATAACATCAAGACACTACCTGATACATTAACATCTCTTGTCATTCACATAGTCATGCTCATATAAAATATAATACCAAGATATTACATGACATATTAATATCTCTTGCCTTAAACTTAGACATGCTCACATGAACATAACGTCAAGATACTACTTGACACATTAATATATGACATACCATTATACTCTTAATGACATATTATTAAATGTTTCTCAATTGTTATTGTCTCTTTCACATACATACTCAAAAATTATTATTAGAATATGAGCTTACATGGTCATCACCAAAAACATGGATAGCCCCCGAATTTCTACACACCCACAAGTCCCTAACTTTAACACTTTTTTTCAAGTATGTTCTTATCAAGTTTATTTTAGTTCTAAACCCCATGACTTTTAACATCGATAGTCCCAAACTTTTCACACATGCACAAGTTCCTGGAGTGGAAATTTTCACATCATTCTCTTAATAAATCAAGAACATTATTCATACAATTTACATTCTTCATTATATACTCATCATATAATACATTATTCTCTAAAAAATCAAGAGCAACAACATGTATGTTTAATAATCTCAATCAATATGCCATACATATTAAGTCACTAATCACAACTACTTTCACGATATCATTCACACATGATCATTATGTAAAACATCATTTATACATGATCAACATACAAGGCATCTTTCATGAGTAGTCATTATACATCTCATATTTCTCTTATGTACTCATAAATCAATACAACAAGTTGATATATCATTCTCAAGCGAGTAATCATTTTCTAAATCAAGACTTACTTAAGCTTATAATTAATTCTTAGGCAACATAATCACGCATGTCCATAACATGTCCAACTTGTTTAATTCATAATATTTTATGATGAATCACTCATTAGAGTTTATTTCACTCATCATTCTAAGTTATCTCTCAACCTTTCCTTTTTTTCAAAGTTTAATTTGTTTCACATAATTCCATGAAAATCATGATACATTGAATTTCTCCTTAGGTGGCCAAATTATACCTCTTGATTTATTTACTCTATGTATGCTTCAATTTGTATGTCTTATGCATAACCTACTTAAATTAGGTTTAAGGGTTACGTGTTGGCAAGATTTTAACTCACTTGAATACATTTAATCTCACATGACCAAATGGTACCTATACTATTGCCAAACTTCTCTTAAACCCTTATTTCATTTATTTTTCATGATGAGCATCCTTATTACATCTTAATTAAGATTTTAAACTTATTCTCCCTTAATTAAACTCAAGGAGGTTTAATTCTCTAAGTTTACTTTTATCCCATAATTTATTTCCAATCATTTTCTTAAACCCTCCTAGAATCCATTCTTAAATATTAATAAGATTTTAGGCTAGTTTCTTTAGCACTTTTCAATTTTCTTCCTTAAACTTACTTAGGATTTCCTTGGAAACTTAATTGAGATTTTAACTCAAGCTTTTCTTAATCCTTGAGAAGTGGTCGAAGACATACACTTAAATCCTAGGGCATCGTGGTTCACTTTTCTTTAATTTTAGTAGATGATTCCTACCAATTAAGGTTTAAGCCATTACTTATAACCAAGTTTAGAAGTTTTTAAAACTTCTTCTTCATTATTAAGAGTTATGAATGAATGGTCATATTTCAATTTCACAACATCATGAATCATTCTTACCTATCAAGTTATACCTTCTTGATTCAAGTTTAAGTTTTAATTAAAGTTTTAACTTAATTCCACCCATTTTAGTCATTGTGGTCGAATGTTCATCCTAACCATTCTTAAACTTTTATTATATAATTTTAGTCCGTTTCATGTATATGGTAAGGGTTCTTGATTAATCCTAATCAAGAATTTAACTCAATTCTCCTTAATTAACCAAGAAGCAGCCAAATTGCACCCCTTTATAATGTAGGACATTTTAGTCCAATTCTTCTTCTTTTAAGGGTTAATTCACATCCGTTAGGACTTAGTCATGATTTAGATCATTCTTATAAATCTTTAGAGCTTTTACCATAATTAACCAAAAGTGGTCAAATGCTCCTTCTTGAGAATTCAAGGTCTTTTTGTCAGAATTCACTCTTGTATGAGCTTTGTTCCATGGTTTTGTGCACTTGCAGCCCCATTAACACTTAATTCCATCAAGACATAACATTTATTTATAGCTTAGATTATGGTTACTGAAGGTTCTAAGTGTCTTATGAAGCTTATCTTATTTTTGGTTCCAAAAATTCATTTTGCTCATGGTAGATCTTAAGTCTAAGCTCATATCAAACTCTTAGGACTTGTGGTAAAAATTTTCATAGTATTTCAATTTATTTAACCCATGAGACCAGATCTGTAATTTTAAGTGTAATATCTCATAATATTGAGAAAATTTCTAAATTTAAAGCTTTAAGCATAAAATCTCAAAGATAGTATTTTTCATGGAAAATAAGGGTAGATCCATTAGATCCACTCTAAGATCCATAAATCCCACAACATGAACACTTAAAAAACTTTTCTAATAAACTATCAAAATTTTCTAAAGTATCAAAATGTATTTTTAAATAATTCTAACTCATTAAATTGCTTCTAAGGTGGCTAGAAGCACTTTAATCCATCCAAACTTCACTTTAACTTTAAAAAATCACTAAAAATGAGTGATGCTCATTTTCAACCATTCATAGGTAGACTTGAGCACTCATGAATTCAAACAAAAGAAGATATATAGATTTTAGAGAAAGGACCCACAAAAAGAAGAAATAAATTATGGAAATCAAGATTTAAAACTTAAAACATAGGTATAAGAATCCTACTTGATGAAGACTTAATGATTAGTTTTTGGTAGGGATTCTTAGGCTAATTTTTCCCTCCTTATATGGTCCACTAAATTGCTCCCAAGTGTGATCGTGTGACTTGGCAATTAGATGTTAATTTAGCTTAAACCTTAAAGATGAAAGTTTAGGCTTAAGGTATAATCTTTGAGTTTTTGGATGAATTAAGCTTTGAGAAAATTTTTAAGAGATTCTTCAAGTGTTTAGAAGATTGTAATTATAGCAAATGAGCCCCTTCCTTGGTGCTCCTAAGCAATTTCGTCCACTTAGGACATGTAAAAATTAAATTTCCATTTAAGAGCATTTTGACAATTTTGCATGTAGTTTCTATTTTCTAAAATAAATCTAAAAGTAAATAATTATCCTTTTAGGATTAGATTATTACTAATGATACTGATTTTGTTACTAATCAAGTTTAAATTATCCTAAGCATGGTCTATTTTAATTAATCAAAGTTAATTAATATTAACCATGGTTAAAAGAATCTTTACATTTATTACTTGTCTTTGCATTTACTTTGGTGTTGACTCATATGGCGAGTCATCACCATGTTCTCCACATGGACTTTTCGTGCAAACCATGTGGGGTCTATTTTTTTTTCTTCTTCCTCACACTTTTTTCCCTCCTGGTTCTTTAGGGGTATTTTTCAAATTTTTTTCAGCATTACCCAAAAAGTTCCCAAAGTGTTCCTCTAAAAATTCTAACACTTATTGATTCATTCTTGAATTAATCTAATGTCATTTGATATTTTATAGGAACAAATTATTCCTTTAGAAAAAGCAAAGCTTTTTAAAAGCATTTTCGAAGTTTTCTAAGAGCTTTTTCGTCCCTTCTTGTTTCTAATATTTTCTCATGACTTTTTAATCATCTTTAATGTTCTATAATCTCTTATAATATATTTTAACTTTTATATTGAGTTTCCTACACCTTATTTGAGTTATTCAAGTGTAAGGCTATTTTTTTATTGAAAATTTTCTAATTTTCTGAGATTTTAAAGAAAAATTTTATAATTATTTATTTCTTAGTCATGCAACCCAAGCAATAAATTTGGGTTGTTACAACTGTTGAAATGATTTTGGTGCAATTAAGATATTTTCATGTGATGAAATATTTGAATATTTTGACATGTTATTCTTATAAAATATATAATGGTTGAAAGAAAAATTATATTATTATACTGCAAATTTGAATAAGATCACATATGTAGTATCCACATGGTAATAAGATATAGTTCTTAGAGAATGATTATTACATAATATGATTCATGTTTTGTGTAGTGAAGATGAATTTCTTTTTAAAATGAACTGTCACATTCTTCCTTTACTTTGTTAACACGTTTTATTTTTTTTCTTGATTTAAAAGAATTAGGTTGTTAATCGTTCATTTTTTCATGAGCCTGAAACGTTTGAACCACCACCATCATTTTTGTTTAGTTTGTAGTTTTTAAGACACGTTAGATATTATTTAGATGAATTTTATTTAGGTTTCTACTACATGTAAATTGCTTATTATGCTTACAAGTGATACAAAAGTTTCTCTTTCTCTAATATACCTCATGTCTGTCTGTCTCTCTCATAATTAAAGCAATGATTTATGATTTTTGTCATTTTCTTATGTACTAATTTTATGTTTGTTAAATTTTATTATTGTGTGCCATATCAACTAATTTGTGACTGAGTTATAGAAATTTAAATCACAACCTAATTTTTTTCTTTTTCACTACTTTTGATTTATTTTGATGGGATCTTATGTCAATTTCTTTCCTTTGATGCAAAGATAGAAAGTTAGATAAATATTTTTGTATTTGACAACCTGTAACATAATGCATATGCTTCTTTATCTTTTATGCATCTATGATTCCGGTGTTACTATATCTGATTGATTTTATTCTAATTCAAACAAGGTTGCTTATGTTCAAAAACTAGATGGGAACATGAAAAAAAAATTTGATTTACTTATGTTACGTAAGAGACTTTCTTGTAAAATAATAATGATTAATTTTAGTCATTCATATGAAGCTCAATTTTTCTAATTGAATCCAAATTTATTATTATTTTTGTATTTTTTGTGAAGATTTATTAACAAGATTATTGGCCGATATACTAAATCAAATTTTTTTGGAAGGGTTTGTTTAAATGTTGAGACTTAAGAGATGGAAACAATCATGACTTTTACCTTTTCTAAATTATCAATGTTGAACTATTCATTTGTACATCATTTATAAGGTAATAGTGATCTAAGTAATGTTTGGAATTTGAAGTACTTGTTTGAGGTTTTAAAAATTATTTATGTCATCAAACTATGCAATCTATCATGGTAGTTATATAAGAAATGGAAAGATTGCTTAAAAGAGAATTAACAATTAGATAGTCTTTCAGCATTTTATGACAGTTTTGACAACCATTACGGTGGTTTTGCAAGCATTACGTGGTTGCTATCCACGCATTCTGCGGTGAAATTTGTGGCGGTATTTTGTAAGCGCAGCAGAATACTTCTCGACAATGGAATCCGTGACGGGTTTTAAACCACCGCATACGTGTTTTGGTGGCAAATTTAACTGTCACTAAATGTGAAAAAAGCTGTCATAAAATTTTATTTTTCTTGTGGTTGTTGTTGGTTGAAGATGAGAATTTATAATCATAAATTAAGTATAAAGAATTGTGCTTTGATCCTATTATAGTAAAAATTGAGAAGAAATAGAAAAGAATAAATGAGTGAAAAAAAAGTGAAAATTGGAAATAGGAAAATATTTATTTTTTAATAAAAAAGATTAACATGACACAATTAAAATATATCAAAATTTATATCATAACATTTAACATGAAAATTAATCTTAGGAATTAACGTTAAAGATATATGATAAATTGATAAATTGAATAACAACTAAATTTTTTAAATTAGAAATTAAAATAAAATCTGTTAATAAAATAAAAAACAAAAGTTACAGTTGATTCAAAAAATATTAATAGTATAAATTTTAATTTATATATTTTAAAAATATAAAATTTAATTTTAAAAAATTTAATTTTTTAATATTTTTTATTAATATAATTTTTTTATTTTTAAAAATTAGTTAATAATTTAAAATAAAAAATTAACCCTTCTTATTTGTCTTCTTTTAAAAGAAAATATTTTTGCTGATACTACAAAAATTAATATTTTAATAAAAAATAAATAAAAATAAAAATAAAATAAAATTCATCTAATTTTAAAAATTGATTTTTTTAATTTTTCTTCTATCCATACAATGCATTAACCAGGATAATGGCACGTACAAGAGAAGCATTGAGATGCATCCGATATAAAGTGAAATCCTACAGCTACAACAAGGGAAAGTGAAATCTGATAGACATGTTTCATTTCTCATCTTATATAAAATATTATAATTATTAAAACTATTCTCATCACTAGTATTTTATCTGAAGATAAATCCTAGTAGATTAGACTGTGTTTTAAACGGTAACTATCTTTATTTATATTTCAACCTTGTCTTTTGCACAAACATAACGAGAAAGTACTGATTTAGCAACTATCCTGGGATGTGCCGTCCTCTGCAGCAACACAACTTTCCTATTCCTACGGGAACACACAATCCACCAACTGGATACCGATGTGCAATACAGTTCAAGAAACACTCTTCCTCATGATCTGGACAAAAATTCTCACTGCAATGCAGAACTTCCTCAAATTGACCTACAATCACAAGAATGTCATCACAAATAATATTGATGCACATTGTAGTTTTGTTTTTAATAAATTCGCACCATGAAAATTTAATGGCTGATATTTTACTGATTATTCCGTGACTAGTAACAGTTATCTATAGCAAAGTTAAAATGGAAAGAATAATTTTAAGTTTTATTTATTTTTTTAAATCCTTTTAGCAAATGAAAAAATTACTAAATAATTTTATATTTTTAAGATAATAAATATATATTGTTTAATATTCTTTCTAAATAATAATAATAATAATAATAATAATAATAATAATAATAATAATAATAATAATAATAGAAATATGTATAGGAAGGTATAGTAAATCTGAATTATCAGAGTTTAGGATAAGTACACACGCATGGATTGATGATATTATTGAATAGGATTAAAGAACTCTTTCTTAAAATTACCTCTGATAATAATAGAAAATCATCAAAATATACAAGTAAAAAATTAAAAGATTATCAATATATTCAAAAATTTTAAAAATACAAATTTTGAATTATTTGGGAACCTTCTTATTATAATAAAAAATAGTGATTAAAATAAAAATGGTGAATTTAAGAACATATATATCCCTACAAATAAGTATGCTGAAATTTTCATGAAAACAATTTAGGAAATGGGCTGGAGTTGTATTGTAATAGTTGTTTTTTTCATGTTACAAGGAAAAATAAAAATTTTGGAAATAATATTGTAGCAATCTTTTTTATTAGCAATACAACTAATTAATTAAGCTATGGAACAAATTTTGTTACCTGAGATCAAAATGAAAGTCATACACATGATTCCCAAGAAAATGTTTAGATTGATGATTCTCATTGCCATTCTATGAAGTTCACCTTGTTTTCTCTTTGCTTTCTGGGATGATAGACTATCAACTCCTTGCTTTAGCTATTCAAGATATATGCAGGGAAATTAATGCAATATGATGAAAAGAAAAGAATTCATTAATTGCTGTTAAGCTTCCTTATTAAATAATAGAAATAATCATCCATTACTTTTTGTGAAACTTCCTAATTAAATAATGAGAAATAATCATCCCACTAACTTCACAGTGGTCCACATATCAGGAAAGTCTGTCGTTTTAAATTCTGTAACGGGGTTACAGGGTCACCAATATATTTATGTTCTAGAAAAAATACTTGTAACTAGTATAAGCGTCACAAAATATAAAAATATAGGATGTGTTAAAATATCCGCTAGTATTAAATAGTTCAAATATAAGAGTTTTTAAATAATGGGTTAAATATATTTTGTATCTGTAAAATTTTTTATTTTTTATTTTTTATTTTGAATTTTTAAAATAGATTAGTTTTAATTTTTAAAATAACTTATGTTTAAGTTATGATATATATTGATATTTAATATGTGATATATATTTAATAATAAAAGGTTAAAAATAATTTATTTTAAAAAATAAAGATAAAAATAAAAAATATTAAAATAAAAAATTTTAAAAGAACAAAATATATTTATCTCTTAAATAATTTACATTTAAAAATTGAAGGATCACATGACTTATTTTGTGATCTTACTTAAATAAGAATGCTAAGTTTGACTTTTTATTTTTACTTTTATATATATCTTAATATTTATTTATAAGGCTTTTTAAAAATAAATTACATAAAATAAGAAAATATTTTTCAATCAATTAATATAAATATAATTAAAAGGATGAGTTATTAGCATTTTTTAAAGGAATTTTTAAAATTAATTATCAATTAAAAAGTTTGTGTATGTTAAAATATTTGTCACTTAAATTTTTTAAAAGAATATCAATTGATTTTTCTGCAATAATATTATTATTTATAGATATCTCATGAAAATACTAAAAGTAGAACTATATTTATATATATCTCACGTAAATACTAAGTTATGTTGTTTTCGTAAATTTTTATGATAAATAATTTCTTTAAGATGTATGTATTTTATTAAAATACAGGTAATGTAAGATATAAAATTTACTTAATAAATATTTTTAAGATATTTTTTAAGGAAATAAGAAAAATTGAATAGAATAATAAAGTATATATTTTAGAATTTAATTAGAATATATAATTGATAGTATATATTTATGATATTATCATTCAATTATAAATTATTGTATAATTACTGGTTTTGGTAATAATTATTTTAAATTCATATCTGGGATAATTTTTAATTTGTTGATAATATAAAAAATTTTAAACTAATAAATTATTTATCACTATATGTAAAATAAAGTTTTATAAAAAGAATGAGATAATTAAAAATTAAATTTTAGATGTGATTTAATATAAAAAAATTATTTGATTTTTTATTGGATTGATTTATATAAGAAAATTTTAAACTGATTTAAAAAAGATTAATTTATATAAAATATATAATATGATTTTGAAGTATATAAAAATGAGTATTGTAATAAATTTTTTATATTTTTATATGAAACCTTTTTGTTTAATTTAATTTAAAAAAATTTCTTTCTGCTTATGCAGGAGATGTACTAACTTTTAAAACAATGAAATTTAATTACTGGGCTATAGTTTAGAAACTCAATAATAGAATTTTTTAATTTATCTTTTTCTTTTTACTTTTATTGAATTATTATTATTATTATTATTATTATTATTATTATTATTATTATTATTATTATTATTATTATTATTATTATACGTTTATGGGAAACCTTTTTGTTTAATTTAATTTAAACATTTTTTCTTGCTTACACAGGAGATGCACTAACTTTTAAAACAATAAAATATAATTATTGGATTATATTTTAGAAACGCAATAATAAAATTTCTTTAATTTATCTTTTATTTTTTACTTTTATTAAATTATTATTATTATTATTTTATTTTTGAAACTTTTTTATTTAAGTTAATTTAAACATTTTTCTGTGCTTATACAGGAGATGCACTAACTTTTAAAATAAATTAAATTTAATTACTGGGCTATATTTTAGAAACTCTATAATATAATTTATTTAATTTATATTTTCTTTTTTACTTGTATTGAATGTTAAAATTACTATATGTTTATATGCGCAACCTTTTTGTTTAATTTAATTTAAACATTTTTTTTTTCTTTATACATAAAATACACTAAATTTTAAAATAAAATAAATTTAATTATTGGGCTATATTTTAGAAACGAAATAATAGAATTTATTTAATTTATCTTTTGTTTTCTTTTATTGAATATTTGTTATTATTATATGAAAAAAGTGTTTAGGAAAAAATAACGATGGAAGTGAAAAAGACCATATGATAGGGATGTACGATTCGACTTTTTTAAAGTCTATTTTAACTCGACTTCTTTAATAAATAGATAGATTCAGACTTGTTAAAAAATTTTTTTAGATGGTCTAGACTTGTAAAAAAATCTATTTAACCTATTCAGGAACCTATTTATATATTATATATTTATATTTATTTTAATATATTATATTTGTATAATATTTATTTTATATTTTATTTACATGATATTAATATATATATATATATATTTAAGCATATTTAATGATCTTTTTATCTTATAGATTTTAAATTTGCAAGCATTTTTAATCAATTATTTATATAGACTTTAAGTTTATTTATTGATATTTTTATATTGTAAATTTTTAAATAGATTTATAGACTTTAATTTAAGTTAAACTTTGACAAAAAAATAAAAACTTTTAACAAGTAATGAGCCCAGATTTAGATCTCAAAATTTTTAAACAGGTCAAACTTAAACAATCAAAGCCTAACTTAGTTTATGTCCATTTTAGAAAGAAACTTAGATAAATAAAAAGAGAAATTTAAAACTAATTTATATCGAATTTATTTTTATAGAAAACTTTTTTGATTAATTTATATAAAAATAAATTATATAAGGAATTTATAAAACTTTGAGACCGATTTGTATAAGATCTTTTAGGGTTGATTTGAACTATATCACAGCAGATTACAAAGTTAATAAAAGGATACGTTCAAATTTTTTTATTAAAAATGAATTTTATAAATTAAATAATTAATTCATATGATATGATCATAATAATAATTATGTATGTAAAACATAATTTAGATATTTGTATATTATTAATCTAATAGTATTTATTTTTATATTTTAAATAATATATCATATTTTAAAATAAAGTAAGATAAGAGATAATAATTTTATCGTACTTTTTTAAATTGTATAATTTTTTTTAAATTTGATCTATTATATAATAATTTTATATTTAATATAATAAAAAATTATTAAAAAGTATTACTTTACAAATTTTAATACTGAAGTTATTTAACCCTGATTTATAATTTTATAATTTAAATTTTATATTATTGATACATATTTGGTATTTTATATAAGATTTATATATAGGAAAAGTTAAGTTTTTTGCATTTTTTTTTTATGGTTATAAGAAACCTCTTAAAAAAATATAATGTTTTGTAATTTATTTAAATGTAATAAAAATTATCTTTTATTTTTTTACTTTATATTATGCTTTTTTTTTCTTCAATTTTTAACTTACACTTTTCATTTTTTTTTACATTTTAGCTCACATTCTTTTCTTTTGAACTTTTCACTCCTTTAATTCTAGATGTCCTATATACAATCTACATGCATCGTCAAATACAATCTACATGCATCGTCAAATTTGGATTTAGCATGATGGAGAGAGAAAAATGCATTTGTTCTAACTCGATGTTGTTGCATAAATGATAACGGTGATATGAGAAGAAGAATATACAGATGAGAAGAAATCTTGTGAAAAGAAATTGAAGATGAGCACAAGGTTCCTTTTGTTTTTTCTTAACTCTACACATTCGTGGATAATTTGAACAAATTCTCTATGCTCGAATCAAGGCGCTCACAATAACTATCCTTATGAGTCATTCTGCAATTTGCATGTCACATATCTTCATGCATACCAACTCAAATGTGATGTGGTTGTGCTTTTTTTATGTTCTCCTTACAAATTTTGATTCTTATTCATTACTTCATTCAACTTCCATTCTAAATTTTTAGTTATGTTTAATTACAATATTTTGTTCTAATTTTGTGTGAATCTTTTTTATGTTTTTTTATCATTATGATATGATTATCTTTGGTATGTGATTCTCTTTGCTTCAATGCAATATTTGTTTATCATATTCGTATATATTATGTAGATAACATGTTTTTTTAGCTTGATTTTTTTTTATTTTTTTAATTAAAGACGCCTTCTTAAAGAAGAATGATGATGCACCTTCTAAAAATAGGAGTTTCATAGCGTACCTAGTTACGTTATCTTTAGACTTTCTAGTCATTTTTATTTTGATGTTCTTATTTTTCATTGTAACTTTTTCAGTAAAGCACCAATTTTTTGCTAACAAATAAAAAATGCAGAGCTTAAAAATAGCTTGTTTGATGATAAGAATTTATTAAGTTTAAGTTATTACTATTTTGTATTTATTACAATGATCGTGGTATAGGTACTTGCAGACTAGATTTGTATCTTAACAAGTTTGTTCGTAATCTTAACATTACTTTATATTATAGCCAAGAGATAATGTCTATCATTGGAAATTAAGAAGATATTTTTCTCTTATTTTTCTTTTTTAAAAAAGAAATTAGCATTCTTTTGTTCTTGTTCTGCTAAATGTTTTGTTTTCTTTGAACTAGATACTTCGAATAGAAATCATCATCTTGACACTTTAACAAATAGAGATTCCTTAGACGTAAGTATGTTAATCTATAAATATCATGATGATTCCTATGATGAATTAGAGTTTCATATTGAAGAATTAAATTTATGCATAGGCTGCACTTTTATTGTTGGAAATGTTAACTAATCTAGTTGGAAAAAAGATGGAAACAAAACGATTCTATATGCTATTATTATCATCCTCTCTTTACAAGTATGGTTTTTTAATTAGTTCCCTTATGTTAATTTCTATTTGAAGATGTACTTAGATGCAACTCTTACATATTTTATTTAACCACAAAGTAATAATGGTGATTTCCTTGCTTGGGATCCCAAAGAACATACCATTGGTTAAAGGTAAGAAAATACATGAACACTCTAATTAACAAAAGACAAATTGTGTATTTAATTTAACTTATTTAAAAATAATAATAGCTTGTTTTCATCATTTTATGAGGAAAATAAGTTAATTAAATCATGTTCTAAGCTTTGTCTTAGTTAACTGAGAACTTATATGTGTATTGTAGAACTTCAATCCAACTGAATTCTTTGAAGACATTTTCATGGAGATGGAGAAAGATTACTTATTAATACACTCACCATATATACTGACTTACTCTTATACTTACTGCGTTCCATGTTATGAAATAGGTGTATGGAGTGCACTAGATCAGCGAGGCAAAGATTGTCTCTTTTGAGAAAGGTATACCTAAAGTACAAAAGAAAGGAAATAAATTATTGTACTTCCAATCTATTATATTGAAAACACACAAAATGATAATGGTTCATGGTATTTTGTACTTTTTTTTTTCTCTTCTACATTGCTAATGACGGTATGCTATGTACTACTCTCTAATCTACTAAAAAGTTTTAGGTTCCAACTTTAACAATGTCTAATTGATGCATATCTTTATTACTATCTAAGTCTATGACACACTAGACAAGTTGCAATTGCTACATTTAACTTATCGAATCTATATTTGATTAAGAAAAAGATGGAAATCATAATTTACTATAGATAAGCACTTAAATAAGTATGGTTATTGGAAATTTTTTTATACCTATGGTACCTGGTTTGTTGTTGAGGGACTAACAGCATGTGAAAAGAACTACCATAACAATCTTTCATTATGCAAAACTTGTAAGTTCTTTCTATCAAAGTAGCTTCCTAACGATGGGTGGGGATGAGTTACTTGTAAACAAGGTATAGTCTTTTCATTTTGTTTGAATATTTTTTCCAGACCTTGACTTCAAAGGTGAAATGAACAAACTATATATTCACATACTTTCCCATTTTAAATAGATTTATTCAAACTTAGAAGGCGACCATGCAAACTTAGTTCAAACATCATGGCCATGTAAAATTCATATATCATAAATTTTAACCTATCAAGCTATATGTAAACTATCTAGTTAATAAAATACAATATATTTATATTTTTTATTAGAAATAAAATTATCACTTAAATTTTTAAGATAAATAAACTTGAAAATCTTTAATTAATTATGACTTAATTTTTAGATAATCATAACTTATTTTTAGATAATAATATTTTATTTATAACCAAAAATATAAATAATATAATAAATAAAAATACCAGTAAAATATATGCCCGTTTATATTTCAAAAAATAATAATATAAATCTTAGCTAACAATACCAATTATTTCTATACTTGATTAATATATTATAATGTAACATATGTGCTTATAAATTACTAGGATTAACTATAACAATCTACAAAGTACATGCACCTTTATTTTTATGATTTAGAACCTCTAAAATAAACAAAGTGAAAAGTAAGGATACATTCATTATTAATTTGAAGTTAGTTTTAATTATAAAATATTTTAATTAGATCTAACACATTCATATTTTTTTATTTTACAAATTTAATCATTTTAAAAAAGTTAAAAACTTTTTTTTTAAAGCGTTACTTTATATTTTTATTGAAGTATATTTTTTCTTGTATATATATTTTTTCTTCTTATCACTTTCTTTTTCTTATTTTTCATTTGAATTTCAATTCTTATCACTTTTTTTCTCTTATTTTTTATTTGAATTTCAATGAAGACTATAGGATTGGTTAGAGATGCCAAACAAAAGTGAAGTTTATCCCACTAACCAAGAACTAATAGAACATCTTGAAACTAAAATAGAGGCAGAGAACATGAAATCACAGCTTTGATACAGGAGTTCATTCCCATTATTGAAAAGGAAGGTGAAATTTATTATACCCATCCCGAGAAACTTCCAAGTGTGAGAAAAATATATATACTAAAAAAAAATTCAAATGACCTCTCTTTAAAAAATATATAATTTTAAAATTTTTAAAATTAAAAATTTTTAAAATTTACTTTAAAAAAATTATATTTTTAAAAATAATGAACATATTTGATTCTGCTGAAAGTGTATGTTGCAACCGTAATTCCGACGAGATGACGAACTCGCTAAAATTTTTAAAATGAATTTTTGTGATTAAAGTGTGGAGCCGCCACCAAATTTTTATTTAAGGGAAAAAGATTTGGAAAAACCCTGGATGAGATTTAGGTTCAGGAGTCGGTTACGAGTGGGAAAGGTGTTAGGCACCCCACTCGCCTGTTCCGAAGAACAGTACCCTTAAATTGAGTGTGTGATTATTTGAAAATAGTTTGATCCCTTTTATTAGAGTGAAAATAAATACTTGATGGAGGTTAGCCTGACAGGACTTGATCCTGCTCCTACGTATTCCCTGGTGCAATGGGAAACTCAAGGCTTACGTAGTTCTGGTTGATTTGAAGGCTTGACCTTCGAATGGGGTTTAAATTGAAGTTAAATGTTTTGTTGTTATTGTTTTTTGAAGACATTTAGAGGGTGCAATCCTAATCCACATATGCACAAAGCCCAAGACAACAACGCTTGCACTTGGACCCATACTGACCTCTAAACAACGAACAGCAGAAAAAGCTACCAGTTCGTCTTTAGTGCCCATTGCGTGAGATTGAGGAAAGCAAAAAATATTTTTATTCGTTTGGAAACGAGGGAAAAGAGGAGCAACCCTAATCCACATGTGCACAGGGCCCAAGACAACGACGGCTGCACTTGGACCCATACAGACCTCTAAACAACAAACAACAGAAAAAGCTACCAGTTCGTCTTTAGTGCCCATTGCGTGAGATTAAGGAAAGAAAAAAAATATTTTTATTCGTTTGGAAACGAGGGAAAAGAGGAGCAACCCTAATCCACATGTGCACAGGGCCCAAGACAACAACGGCTGCACTTGGACCCATACAGACCTCTAAACAACGAACAACAGAAAAAGCTACCAGTTCGTCTTTAGTACCCATTGCGTGAGATTAAGGAAAGCAAAAAGATTTTTATTCATTTGGAAACGAGGGAAAAAAGGAGCAACCCTAATCCACATGTGCACAGGGACCAAGACAACAACGGCTGCACTTGGACCCATACAGACCGCTAAACAACGAACAGCAGATAAAGCTGCCAGTTCATTTTTAGGGCCCATTGTGTGAGATTGAGGAAAGCAAAATGGGTTTTTATCTAATCATTTTCGTGATTTGTAAATATCGGAAGTGCGTGGGCTTAATCGGATATTGTTAGGGAAAAGGAATTGGTCGGAAGGAAATAGTTGACTTGAAATTCTGTGGAAAGTTACACTTGATGAGTTAGAGAAATAGAATTTAAAAGAAATTGGGCTTGATTTGGGAAAATGGTTTGATGTTATTTGAGAGAAAAGAGCAAAGAAAAGAAAAGAAAAAAATGTGACCAAAAAAGAACTTAAAAAAAAGAAGAAGAGTTTGGGGGTCAAAATGACAATATGGAAAATCGAGGGGATAAAATGCAAATATGAGAAGTTGAGGGGATAATTTGCAATTTTGAAGAATCGAGGGACTGTTTTGCAAATATGGGAAATTTTATGAACCTAATAGCAAATTCTCAAAGTTGAAGGACCTATCCGCAATTTTAAAACTTTGAAAAAAAAATGACTATTTGCAGATTGGGGTTCTTCCCCATTGGTACCCCCGTGAACATCTTCTTGTTATGGCTTTCTCATGGCGAAACTCCTTCACTGCCTTCTGTCCCAGCAGACACGAATCGTTCCCATGTTCGCGTTCGGCCAGCTCCCCATATTTAGAGTCCTTGGTAGTGGTCGGAGACGCGCCTCGAACGGCGACGGAGGTCATGCTTGAGCAGGGCACCCGGATGTCACAAGGTCCAGTGGTTCTTGGGAGTCCATGACATGGTGTCTGTGTCCCCTTAGGAAAGTGTAGATTACTCGCGCGAGGCTCGTTAGCATTCGGGCGCCTTGAGCCTGAGGAACCGCTGGTGCAGAGGGTTCTTGCCTTGCACAGATCTGGGTCTTCTCCACTGACTAGTGCTGAAGCGAGCAGGGGTTGTGCCGCCTGTATGTGAAGGTCACTGGTTCCTCAAACACCATAGCAGCAGGGTTGTTCGGAGGTTGTCACTCGTGCATGATACGCCTTCTTGGAGAGCACGCGAACGATGAGGATCCGAGGCCCAATCAGCACCTGGTGGACGTCCCCTGTTTCTGTAGCAATGGCTAGCCAAGCATAATGAACTACTCGGGGTACAACATTTAGAATCTCCCTCACTGGGTTTTCACACTATTCAATGGCCTCCCGATTGGCTTCCTAGATTACATGTGCGTAGTGAAGGAGTATGGTGCTTATGGGACGATTGTGAGCCGATCGCCCTAGTTCGTGAATTAATTGGTCAGTTTAATTTCATGGGTTTGTGGAGAGGTCGGCGGCGGTCTTGGGGGCCTAGGGAGCTCACGGATTTTCACATCTTCATTCAAATCGGGAATGGGGAATGTTATAAGTCAGTGTGTGTGGCTCCTAACGCGGCCTTACTATATGTAAGAAGCAAATCAGCAAACGCCAAATAGGACCACAATAAGAACACTAGCTGGAATCACTTGTGCTCATCTAACATAATCAATAGGTCAAAACAACTCCATCGCATACGCATAAATCAAAAACAGTAAGCAATGTGCACAAATTATCGCAAAAATTTTCTAGAACTGAAGGCAATCAGGAGGGGTTGGCTAACCTTGGCAAGCTAAATGTTTGAGTGCGAGCGAGTTCCAAGCGCAACGCGCCCTGTCACAAACCGGATGGGCGACCATGTCTCTGGGGAGTCCCTTATGGGTTTCTAAAGGAAGCCTTCTCCAAAACCTCCTGCCTCACCCTAATCTCCTCGAGAAAAAAGCAAAAAAATCCTCCCCAAAACCTTTTTTCCTTACCTTTTTATAGGGTTTTTCTCTCTTTTCTTTTTATTTATTTTCTTTTTCATATTTTAATCAGTATTTATTATCATTTAATTATTTTCTTCAATTTACTTTTCATATTTTATTTATTTTATTATATTTCCAGATATTTAATTTCTATTTTTTCTTTTCAGCTTTTTAATTTTTATTCTTATTTTTAGATTTTTAATTAAATCTTCTTTTTTCAGATTTTAATTTTAAACTTTTTTCAGATTTTTAATTTTTATTTTATTTTCATATTTTTTTTATTTTTATTTTATTTTCAGATTTTCATTTTGTTTTTAATTCTTTTTAAATTTATTATTATTTATTTATTTTTATTATTTTATATTTATTTTTATTTTTTAAATTTCTATTTTCTATTTTCTATCTTTTGATATATTTTCCTCTTTTTCTTTTTTTTTTCCTTTAATTCATTATTCTTATTCATTCTTTTTCTTTTTATTCTTTATTTTTCAGATTTGTTTATCATTATTTTACTTCTTTTTATTCCCTTTTTTTTTGTTTTTATGCTTTATGCTTCTATCTGTTTATTTTGTTTTCTGTTTTCATTTTTTCGTTTCTCGTCCGTTTATTTTTATTTTAAATTAGCGTTGATTTCTTAATTAATTTTATGATCGAGGGCTCAGACATAATTGGGTGTTTACAGTGTAAAAGTTTAAATATTTTAATTTTAGAAAATTATAATTTTAAAGATAATGAATATATTTAAATTTTTATTTTAGTCTTTATTTACACTTTATTTATTTATTATTAGGGACTAAAATATATAATTTTAAAAATTAAAAATTAAAAAAATTTAAATTTTAGATAGCTAGTTGTTTCTTGCATATAGATTTTATATCTTTTATCTTATGTTATTTTTACTTTTAGAATTACATCAATTGCTTCTTTTATTCCTATGTTCTATCCTAAAAAGAAAAAAATAAAGAATGTAACTAAGAATGTTAATAGTGATATAGAATAAAATAATTATAAAAAATAGAAAAATAAAAAAATGTGTTTTAGAATAAAAAAGCATAAGTCATGCGTGATAGTGCTTGTATTGTACTCTGGGTCAGAACTATTTTTCTATCTATCTTAACTCTGTTTTTGTGTGTAAACGTATCGAGTGTAAGCTGGAAACCATGTTCAATATTTTTAACTAAATAACCAATATGTTGATTTATTAATTACATAATATGAAAAAGTTTAAAATATATAGATAAGTCAACAACTTATATTATTTATAAATAAGTTAAATTTTGAAAAATTTAATTATGATAAGCTACTAAATTTTTAGATTTAAACAAAAAAATCTCATAATAAAATGATCTAAATGATGTATATGAATAATAAATGTAAGTTCACTACTAAAAAATATATTTTAATTAATGATTTATTAGTTGGGATTTAGAAAAATGTAGTCAAATTTAATAATATTCACAGTTTTTTAAACTCATGGTAAATATTTAAAATTACCTATATTTTAAATTAACTATGGGTAAATAAATACATAGCAAATTTCTCTTTTTAAAATGTTTACTTTTTTACCCATTTTCTTTTCTTTTCTACCCGTGTGAGCTTTTCCTCTTTCATGCTTCTCCAAATTTTGTTTCCTCTCTCATATGTCCCAAATTGTTACTCTCATATAAAAATTTCTTATATCTCTTCTACTCTTGAAAAATCTCCAAAGTAAGTAATATTACCGTTCTTAAGAGTACGCAAGTAAACTTTCATTTGATTCTTCTCAAAGTAAAAGATCTCATTCATCTTGTGTGTTTTTTTAGGTAAGTTGGAATTGTTCATTTCTCTTCTTAATTTTTAATTAACTTGTGTGAAATTTTTTGTTTAACTTCATGGATTTACATTATGGTTTGATGTTTAATGTTATTTTTTACATTAAATATAGAAACTATTGGATTGACTACAAGGTGTTTGATAAAATGATTAAAAGAAACTTGATGATATAAATAAAAATATAAGTTTAGTTGTTACTGAATAGAAATTAAGAAGAATGGATTAACAAAATTTATTGAATACTTAGCGTCAACAGTAAGGGTTTAGGGTATCCTAATTAGCGTCAACGGTAAATAAAATAACCATTACGAAAGATTCTTATAGAATATCATACAAAAAAAAGTTGAGGTGTGATAGAGGTTGTGAATCGAGACTCTACAGAAAAAGTGAAACAGCTAGCTTGACTGAAAATTTAGATAGAAGGACTATTATAATAATATTATATTCCATCTTATGTATCTGTTTAAAAATAAAAATTATATAATTTTAATTAGGATGTTGTAATTATTATATAAATTTTTATCTTCTATTTATTTAAGTATATTATTTATTTATTTATTTTATAAAAATAATAATTCTATATTATCTTTAAATTGTACATAAATAGTAAAATAAAAATAAAATTTAATCTTCAATTTTTTATTTGAATATATAATTTATGGAATAATTGGTGATAAAAGTTAAATGCATAGGGAATTAGTTTGCTTTGAGGAAATTAGGTGTGCGTATCAATAATTGCTGCTTATCTACGTTGAGCGGAGGGAAATAGCAATCATAATATTTGAACATAAAGTTAGATCAAGTATCAATTAAAATATTATAAATTATTCATGGTACAAATTTCAACATGTATAGATATACTCTTCGGTAATAAGGATTGTATATGCAAGATAGTAATCTACCTAGATATAAGAGTTTTAATTCTGATAACTTTTAAAGGCATATATGAACATAGTTTTAAATTCAAGTGTCAGTTTTAGACGAGACAACTAATTTAAGTATAAATTAATCAAGCATTCAGCACCAAAATTGTAGGTCAAATAAACTGAATGAAGCATTCGTTAATTAATAGACGCATAAAATCTTTGTTGTTTTTTTTTTCCTTTCTCTCGAGAGGGGATGAGTTAATTCTTGTAACATTTGGATCCCAAAAATCTGAAACAAATTGTGTTGATGGTACAGAGACAGATTTATGATTTCTAAATTTTCCCTTCCCTTTTTATATCCTAACAACATTTCTGTAAAAGCTAGAAAATTCTAAAATGTAAACAGTGATTCTTTAAATGTCAGAGCACATTAAAAAGCATCATATAACATGACATGAAATATTCATTAAACTTGTCTTTTTGTTTATTGAGATTCAAATGCATGTAACTAAGCTTTACATGTTTTGAGCTTGCACTAACTTTTCTTCTGTTTGTCTAATTAATTATTTAGTTTTTTATATTGAAGTTTTTATCAGTTGAGAGATAAGACATGAGAATTAACTGGAACTAACAGGGTTGCTTAATAATGAACAAAATAATTTTTAGATAATTTCTTCATAGTTCGGTGCTAGTTAGCTTACCTGCATTTTTACCTTGATTTTTTTATCTATTAATTTATTATTTTTGAATACTAATATTCTACATTTTTTTACTTTGATAAATCAGGACAATTTTTATCTAGAACAACCACTTCTTTAGAAGATGTCTTCAAGTCACTTTTATGGTAAAAATATTTAGTAAATTCCTATCCCATCCTTTCTTCCCATGTATTTAGATTGTCTCAATGTTTAAGATATTAAAGACCAATTTTACTAAGTCAATTGAGTTTTAGTAAAGAGCTAATAGTGGTGAAGATATTCAAGTATGCACTATTATATCTTACAATGCCTTGATGTTCTGACAACTTACCTATTATATTTTTTTTCTTCTAACATATGCTTATCTTTAGGGATATAATTTCTCACATTCTTATAGGTTTGAATAATTCTCAAAATAAAAAAACAAGTGGAGTGGTCTATCCAAGGTATTTATTAGTGACACCTTCTATGTAGATAGGTATTTATTAATAATTTTAATAATATTATTAGGAATAATTATTAATAGTTAGTTTTTTTAATATTATTCAGTTATCTCATAGTTAAACTTCTTTATATTTTTTTCTATTCAATTGTAACTAGATTTTCATATAATATTTTAACTAAATTAGTGTGCATTTTTTATTTTCAGAAATAATGGATAAATCTTGGATTAACATGTCTCGAAATACTCCTCAATATGCTGAAGGATTGAATAAATTCTTAGACTTTGCATTTGATAATCAGAGTGTAGAGGGTAGGATAATCTGCCCATGTGTTATGCAAGTTTAAGAAATGGGAAACTCGAGAAGTAGTGTATGATCATTTGATTCTTAAACCTTTTCCTAAAGGGTATACTGTTTGGCTAAGACATGGAGAGACAAGTTGTCGAAGTACTATAGCTGAAATGTCTTCAGTTTCACAAGAGATTCAACATAGAAATCTTGTTAATGATCCTATATGTGATATGATTAATGAAGCATTTGGGAATCATTCCAATTACGAGGATGTGGTAGAAGATGAGACAATATTTCCACAATCAAACCAAAGGTTATTTGATGACAATGCAGATTTTTTGGAGTTAATTAGGGATGGACAAGAGAGTTTGCATGAAGGATGTGATAAATATTCAAAACTTTCTTTCTTGGTCAAGCTGTATCACATCAAGTGTTTGTGCAAAATAAGCGACAAAGCAATGTCGATGATACTAGAGTTGTTGGCAGATGCTTTTGAACATGCTAAAATTCCACCTTCATTTTATGAAGCCAAGAAAATCATTACTAAACTTGGCCTTAATTACACCAAAATTCATGCATGTCCAAGTGATTGCATGTTATACTTTGGAGAGGATGCAGATAGAGATACATGTAAGACATGTAACAGATCTAGATGGAAATCAAAAGAGAAGGGAGTAACTAGTAATGCTACAACTAATAAACGGAAGAAGGTGCCTGCAAAAGTTCTAAGGTATTTTCCTTTAAAACCTCGTTTGCAAAGATTGTTTATGTCTTCTAAAACAGCTGAGCATATGCGATGGCATGCATCAAAAAGTACAAATGAAGACATGTTAAGGAATCCAAGAGATGCTGAAGCATGAAAGATATTTGACTCATTATACCCTGAGTTTGCTTTAGACCCTTGAAATGTATGACTTGCATTAGCTACTGATGGGTTCAATCCATTTTCTAATTTAAGCACAAGTTATAGTATTTGGCCGGTTGTACTCATACCTTACAACCTTCCTCCTTGGATGTGCATGAAGCAGAGCTCATTCATTCTTTCCATGATCATTCCTAGAAAGAAAGCACCTGCAAATGATATTGATATATATATCTGCAACCATTAATAGAAGAGTTAAAAGAATTATGGAATATTGGTGTTAAAACTTTTGATTCATACAATAATGAAGTGTTTAACATGCATGCAGCTGTATTATGGACTATTAGTGATTTTCTTGGTCTTGGAAACTTATCTGGATGGAACACATATACTGGGTTAGCTTGTCCTACTTGTAACTTTGACTCTACTCCTAAACGTCTTACTTATAGTTGAAAGTGGTGTTTCATGGGTCACCGTCGCTTTTTAAATACAGGGCATAAATTTAGATTGGCTTGAAGTTTATTTGATGGAAATGTGGAAAATAGAAATCGACCCATGGTAATGACAGGTGCAGATATATGGAAACAAATTGAGAATATTAATGTTGTACTTGGAAAAGAACTAGAAGATGAAAGACAAGCAAAAAGACCACGTGGAGCTAATGGTATTGAGTCAGAACCTTCCCAATGGAGAAAAAAAAGTATATTTTTTCAACTTCCTTATTGGTTTAACAATCTCTTGTGCCATAATCTTGATGTCATGCACATTGAAAAAAATGTATGTGATAATGTGATATTTACTTTGTTGAATGAAACTGGAAGATCAAAAGATCATTTGAATGCAAGAAGAGACTTACAAGAATGGGGCATTAGATCTGATCTTTGGGCAGATGAAAATGGTAAATATCTTCCTACTATATTTACATTGACTAATATGAACAAGGATATATTTCTCAAGACTTTAAAGAATATTACTGTTCCAGATGGGTACTCAAGTAACATCAGTAGATGCGTTGGTATTAAGCAACGTAAGCTTGGAGGATTAAAAAGTCATGACTCACATATCTTGATGGGGCAACTTCTACCTTTAGCAATGAGAAATACACTTCCACCCCTAACTTTCGCAATACTCAGCGTCCTCTTACACATGTACCTAAGTCTAATATGATGCCTCCATATGCACCTCAACCAAGTATGATGCCTCCACATGCACCACAACCAAATACAACGCCTCTACATGTACCACAATCAAGCAGGATGCCTCCATATGTACCACAGTCAAGCATGATGCCTCCACATGTACCACAACCAAGTGAAGATGATGATGGATATGATAATGAAGGTGATGAGGAATCTGAAACACCACTACAACATACAACACACAAGGCTTGGCTTGTTGATGTAGTTGGTGAGCATTTCAATTACAAGATTATATAATTTTTTGAATTTTACACTTTTGTATGTTCATGCAATATTTGTCTTATAGATGAACATGGCATAAAAAAGATCAAACAACTTGCTGCTAATGATGTTTGGTCACTTCCTTATGGTGAAAGAATTGTCTTGCAATGGAGTAATGAAGGTCCAGCTATTGCTAATAATGGAGCATTATTAAATAGGTTCTTAGGTCTTGTTGGGAGAGATCTTAAACTGTTCCCTATTTGCTATACTAGCTGGAGAAAAGTGCCTAAAGGTTATAAGGAATATGTAATGAAGAATACTATTCAAGTAAGATTTTTCTTTCATTTGTACTCTTATTTCAATTATATCGTAGGTGTTAACTAACTATTATATTCTAATTTGAAGGTTAAGTTTGATGTTGAGTTGGACCTTCATAAAAGTTACATCCTAAAAGTACTTAATGCAAGATGGAGAAAGGGTAGACAAGAGTTATGGCAAAAAAGAGATGATAAAACACGTACTAGAGATGAACTTATTGCAATTATCCCAAAAGGAGTAAATAGAGACCATTGGGGTGCCTTTGTTGATTACCGTTGTAATGCAAAAACTCAGGTAAATCTAATTTGTGATTTTGAATGTCTTTCAATTAAAATTGTAATTTTTTTTAATATTTTTCAATGATTAGCAAATTGCTCAAAAAAATAAAGGTAATAGGAAGAAGCAAAAAATTCCTCACACAGGTGGATCTAAGAGCCTTGCACGTAAGAGAACAGAGATGGTAATCTCAAACTTTGAATAATGAATGTGTACTTTTGCTATTAGCAAATATGTCATACTATTATTGGATTTTGTAGGAACTAGAGTGTGGTCGCAAAGTTAGTAGGGGAGAAGTTTGGATAGCCACACATAAGCATAAAAATGAAACATATGTGAATGATGAGGCTAGAGAAATTAGTGTAAGTTGAACTTGTATTGTGAAGCATAACCTGTGATAATATGGATCCTTGTTGGCTAAGTGTTTATGATCATTATGTTTGGTTTACGATATTTTTTCAGGAAAAAATTCAAGAATACAAATCAAGTTCCATATGTCTTTCACAAGATATATCAACACAAGATTCATTTTCTCATGTTCTAGGAAGTCAAGAACATTGTGGTCGTGTGCGGAGGTTGGAATTGGGTCCTTGTCTATCCTAAGTTTTTGGAAGTTTCTCTCGTTCATATAGTGGGATGACCTCATGTGCACCTTCTTACAAGGAGTTAGAAAACCAAGTTTTTGCATTGAAGTCACAACTAAATGAACAGAATGAAAAACTTGATAAGCTTGATGAGCAGAATCAAAAGCTTCTTGAACAGAATGAAAAGTTTGTTGATCAAAATAAAAAGTTTGATGCAATAATGAACTTTTTTATGCATAACTTCCAGGGTCCAGTTCCTTCAGACTTAGCTATGTTTCACACTTCACCGGTAATATTGATAGGTTGGATTAGATTTAAATTTTGTAATATATAATTTTAATGTTTCTAACTGAAACTTACTTTGTATTTTAGGCATCAGATCAAACAATAGTACATCCAACTAAATTGACTGGTGACTCTCCAACAAATTCTGAATCTAAGAAGTAGTTCATTTGTCAATTTTGGTAAAATTACTTTAAAATCATAGTTCATGTTTATCTTTGTTGGAAAATGTGTAAGTTAAGTTGGTTTATATTGAGTTGAAATATTAAGTTTAAATAAATTCTTATCTAACTTTGACTAAAATGCTGATTATATTTTCTATTACAGGATGCTAGAAGAGGTTTTTGTTGAATGTGGATTAGGATATAATAACATATGGTGGTGTAATACCACATAGATAGGATGTGATTTCTTTTGTGTTGTTTTATATGGTAATGTAATAGCATACAGATAATGTTGTTTCATATGGTAGTGTAATACCACACAGACAGGATCTGATTTCTTTTGTGTTATTTCATATTATGTTAAGTGGATATTGAGTTTAGGTACTTTTTGTAATAATCTTTTTGTGGATTAGAATATAATAACATGTTGTAGTGTAATACCAAATAGAAAGGATCTGATTTCTTTTATATTCTTTCATATTATGTTTAGTGGATGTTGAGTATAATTTCTTTTAATATTTAATTATATTTATAATGTTGATGTTAGATATTATAATCTTAGTTTAAATAATTACATTATGATTTGAGATTTTAAAAAGTATTAATACATATTTTGAGATACTTTTTTCAATTTTTAGTGTTATTTTTTTTATCGTTGCACTATGTTTTTGTCATTTGTTTCTATAAAAATAAAAATAAATAAATAAATAAACCAAACTTAGGACCGTTGAGAAAATAAAAAATATTAGTAAAGGTTAACGCAATTATTGATAATTTAGCAAAGGTTTTCCAAATCATGAACAAATAATGGAGGTTTAAATTGTTGGAAAATATGAAACAAGTAATAGGGGTTTTACATGAAGCATGGGTAATTAACAAAGGTTTAAACCTTTGGAAATTATTTAAAATTTAACAAAGGTTATAAAAAACCATTGATAAATACCAACGGTTTAAGTAGTATTTACCCAAACTTGTTTAAAAGTGTTGGTAATTCATTTGCCACACATGATTTTCCAACTGTTTGAATAACCGTGGGTAAACAATATAGTAAGGATTTAAACCCTTAATAAAATAAAAAATAACCTTGATTAAAAATAATTTTTTGTAGTGATTTAAATTAAACTTGTCAAACTATATTATAATTATTATAATTTTATAGTTGATGATTATTAATTAGAATGTACTTTTAACCATTCAGGATCATATTCATAAATATGGTTGATTTTAGGTGTTTAAATTATGTTGGTGGAAATGTTAGTTATAATAACTTATATGATATGTTTTTTTTATTAATTTTAAAATAATTATGATAATTTTTAATCATTAATAAATACGTTTATTTTTTCTTACATTTTATCTGTTATTAAAAAAATTGTTATAAATTATTTATAACTATTTGTAGCTACTAAAAATATTATTTTTAACTGTTAGAAATGTCATAATTTTTTTTAGTGTATATAGATTATATACATACATATGATGAAAACTATTCATATAAAATTAAAACGAACAACAAAAATTGCGTTAAAATTATTGTGAAAGCATTTTCCTAATGATGAGAAAATAACTAAAGTTTTAAAACTAGTTTTGAAAATATAGACTAAATTCAGTATTAACAATAAATAAAAATTGAGATGGAAAAATTATTTAACATAACATATAAAAATAATATAAAAAAATCATAAAATTAAAAGATAATTAAACAGATCTCTCCTAAAATACGTGATAATTAATTAACAATACTTAGCTATTTCTTGTATTAGGATTTTCAGTAATTTTCATTATATTTATACATTACACTTTGCTTCTTTTTTTTTCCTAGACGCCACTGCATGGAATGGAAAACTTGAAAATAATTTAGTATAATTTTACTTTTAATTAAAAATATTATATTATATATATATATATACTTACCTCATAATATACCTTATTTTAAAACATTTGTATTTTTTATGAACTGTTTTGTTTTGCACAAATACTATTGAAATTGAAAATTTAAGTGTAAAATTCGGTATAATTTTTTTCTTAATGAAAAATATATTAACTTACCTCTTATATACCCAACATTAAAACCTTTATATTTATATTTTATTTTTTATAGAAATAAAAAATAAAAATAATAAAAATATGTTTTCTTGTTTTAAAAATATTTTTTGAGACTTACAAAATATAATCTCTCGATATCAGTGAAATTGGAAAAGAAATTAGCCATTTTTTTTTAATTTTAAATGTTTAACTTGGTAAATATTTTTATAAAAATATTATATTAATAAAAATAATTTTAAATTTAATTTTAAATTTTAATTATTATAAAATACAACTTATATTTTTCAATTCTCTTTCTCATTCATTTTAATATTTTTTTATTTGTTTAAATAACTTTATTTTATAATTGATACAAATGTTTATCAATTATAAAAATAGGATAGAAAAAATTATTATTTGATGATATGGTTGATAGAAAAAATTCCTAAATAATAAATAATTAGAAGGAAAATTATTTCATTTTTTATTTAATTTTTTAATTTTTTAAAATTGTTATATTAATAAATGAAGTTCAAATTTTGAAATTAAATTATTTTCAAATTCATAATAATAAATTTTTTACTAATAATATATTTATTTTCACTCTACTGTTCTATTTATATAAATATGAAAAGAGAAATTTTTTATTTTTATCTTTTTCTTATTTTATACAGAGTTAAACAAAGCATAAATATTATAAAATAATTTACATGACCCTTTCAATTTTTAAACATAAATTGATTTTGATAAAAAAATTTAAAAACGTAATAGGAGAACATATTTTAATAAATTTTTACGTCTTATTTTATTTCAAAGTTTATTTAATTAGCAGAATAGAATGAGTCTATTCTATTATTCCATCATATTCTATTATCTAGTTTAAATTTTACTTTACAAAAAATATTAAATTAAAAATAATAAAATAAGATAATATATTTGTTTTTTTATTCTTATATTGATAATTATTATTATTATTGGAATTAAATTATATAATAATACTTATTTAATTTTTTTTAATATTTTAATTGATAACAAAAAAATACATGCAGAATTATATATTTAGATATATATAAAAGATAAGCATTTTAAGATGATTCAAACATTTTAGTGTCTTAAAAAAAAAAGGAGTACATTGCAAGGTTGTTGAATTAGTTACTCACAAACAAAATCTATTTTAGTGTCTTAAAAAAAAAAAAAGAAGTACATTGCAAGGTTGTTGAATTAGTTACTCACAAACAAAATCTATTTTTAAACTATTGTTTAATAAAAAGAATAATTAGACTTTAAACAAAAAGAAGACCTAAGCTTAAATAAAAAAAGACTGTTTCGTTAAAAAAGTAAAAAGGAAATGAGAAAGTCATTTACTACATTACCCATAACTTACTAACAACAACTAGCTTTCTCTTAAATTAAAGTCATTCATTTAATATACATGTAAAAGATGTTGCAAAATCCTCTCATTTCACAAAAACTATTTTGTCTCTATCTATATAAAGAAGAAAATTATGAATAAAAGACAAAAGAAATAACTAAGTAAAATTGTTACTATCTTATCTACTTATAACTTATGCTGTAAATCTTGCATTTATTTTCTTTATATTTTGGATGTTGTTTTAGAAAAATAATATAACTAGATAAGAGGTGTTTAATTTGTATTCTTAGGAATATTTGAGCCTGAAGAGGTTTGTACAAAAATATTAGAAATTGTATTGTCTTTCAATAGTGAAAGAACCTATTGTGTGATAATAGAAACTAGATGTAACTCTTAGATTGATAAGTGTGAACCAGTATAAATCTTTATGTGATTCTCTGCATTCTCCTTCTACTGTCTTAAGACTATTACTATCTTACTGATAAGCTAAGTTTAAGAAAAATACAAAGTTTTCTTACAACATTACATTAAACCTCCCTTTTGTCTGTTGTCTCTTCTACATTTGATATCAGATCTTATCATCTTAGGTTGAGCATTCTAACAAGTGAAGAGGGCTAACGATCCACGGTAGAATCCAAAAAATAGCTTACCCCTGAAGGAGCTTCCGTTACTCACCCCTAGCTTTTCATGGGGAAGATTATCCTTATTGGAGAGATAGAATAAAGATGTTCACTAAGTCCACTCAGTACAATCTCTAAAGTGTCATCACAAAGGGTGTCTACATACCTCTGGATGAATATGGCATGGAAATACTTGATGATCTATAGACTGTAGATCAAACCATGAAAATGTAGAACAATGCTAAGGTCAGAGTTCTTTTAACATGTGCCTTATGCAAAAGCGAGTACAACAAAATCTTTGGATGTAAGATTGCAAAGGAAATAGGGGATAGCCTTGTTACTATCCATGAAGGAACAAATCAATTAAAGAGATCTAAGATCAATAGTCTTGTGTTTTAGTATGACATCTTTAAGATGAAAGAAGGAGAAACTATCAACGAGATGATTCGAAGACTCCAAATGGTAATAAATACTCTTAAATCTTTTGGAAAAAATTACAATCATGAGGACACCAAGATGAAGATTATCAAGAGTCTTCCACCTTGATGGAGATCAAAGAAAACTATTATAGAAGAATCAAAAGACTTGATCAAACTCAAGTTAGATAAACTTCTAAGATCTTTCAAGATCTATGAATTCGAGTTAAATGAAGAAGAACCTGATAATAAAAGAAAAGGTCACACCTTAAGATCCAAGCTTCATGACTAAGGAACTTTTGCCAAGGCCATGAACACTGAAGAAGTTTTTAGCTTAAAAGAAATAAATTATGGTGAAGGAACTAATGAAGAATTGATACTTATATCCAAAAGGCTGAACAGTATTATGAACAAGAAGCTGAAAGGAGTAAAATCTTATAAAGCAAGTAGAAGTAAAAGATTTTATTCTTATACTAAATTTTTTTAGACATAATCTTTTATGAATCCAAGAAGCTAGGACACATGAAAGTGAAGTGTCCTAACCTCAAGAAAGATAAGAAGTTTACCAAATCAATAAGAAAAAAAGGTCTTGTCTCAACATAGAATGATGAAGACAATAGTAGTTTAGAAAATGAAGCTGCAGAATCAGCAAAAATATGCTTCATGGTAGATACTGACCCAAAGATAATAACTAAACTTCAAGACTTAGAAAGTATGAAAATATTTTAAGTGAACTTAATACTCTCTTAACAAAATATTTTGTCTTGTAAAAGAGCTTAAAGAAACTTTGGATGAAAATAAAATTATTTTAGAAATAAACCACAAGTTGTCTACCAAAATCAATGAAATTCATAAAAAAGATGGAAGAGTTAAAAAGGGACATATCTCAATTCACTGAAAGCTCAAACAAATTAAACTTAATTATAAAAAGGAGGTAGACACCCTACAGACAAAACTGGCATTAGTATTAAAAAATTATCACAAAATAATAACATATTTTACTTTTTGGTTACAATCTTTCTGCTCCCTATATATAAGTCTGGAAATGCCTCAATGGTATGTTGCTACAAACACTTGCAAAATAATGCAAAAAGACCCAAAAAGATTATGATTACCTAAAAATATGATCATTCGTATTACATATATCATTAGTGGGAAGAAAAAAAGTCTATGTTCCTAGATCTGAAATTGTATGATGGAGGAAATGTTGCCATTGGAGGAAATCAACAAGGAAAAGTGAAAGGAAAAGGTAGAATTGATAAAGACAATCAACCATCCATTAAAAATGTCTATTTATTGAGAACTTGAAACATAATCTACCGAGCATCAGTCAATGCGATAGTGGATATATTGTTTCCTCAAAAAAGTTAGTGTATTATAAAATATGATGATGTATCTATACTATTTACCACCAAAATACATTACAATTTGTATAAGATAAATCTAGAAGAACTATATGATCAAAAAGTAACTTGTCTTTTCTCAAATGAGGATGAAAGGTGGATCTAGCATAGAAAACTAAGACATATAAATATAAAATATATTTCAAAACTTCATAAGTATTATCTAGTCAAAGGATTGCCAAATGTATCTTTAAAAAGGGACATATTGTGTGAAGTGTGTCAAAAGGTAAACAAGTTAGAACCTCTTTTAAAAACAAAAATCCTATTTTTACTTTTAGATCACTAGAGTTACTTCATATGAATATTTTTGGACCTACAAATATACAAAGTCTAGGAGGTGATAAGTATGGAATAGAAATTAAAAATTTCTCAAAGGTGTGGAATAGAGGATAAATGAGAAATTATGTATGATAGAGAAAATGTTAGTCAAATAATATCTATAATGTGATCTCAAAGATTTATGATGCTTAAGTAAGTTACATGTTTATCTAGTAATGGTTTTACTATATAAAAGTAACCTACTTCAGTGAGAGTTTTTTTGAAAGATTAAAATCAATTTTATGTGCATGACATGATTTTTAAATAAATTGAAGTGGTTGGGATGAAAGTGATGACACTAAATCTAAGGTAGAATCATATTAAGAAACTTAATTTCTCACTCTTTCTCTCCATTTTCTTCTTAGATGATCAAATTGTCTTCTGCAATGATAGTAGTGTTCATAGACATTAGCAACTTCGATTGGATAACAGACTCTCATGGGCTATTGATTACAGCTTAGGTGAACGTGTGAATATACTTTTATTTAGGAAATTTATTTGTCTTTGTGATCATGAGCCTAAACTTCTCTATAATGGACTTCACCATTCCTTTGGAGGATATTCACCTGAATGAAGTTTTCCTGCCTCCATCTAGCTTTAGGGGACAAAAACTCTAACTCTTGAAGAATCCTCTTCTTCTGAAAAGGAAACTGACCCGTAGACTTTGTCTCGCTATCTAAAAATCTTGTTCAACATTCTAAGGAAAAAATATTAAACTTAGACATCATTTTATTGGAGACTATGTGCAAATTAATTGGCATAGTAATTTTCTCTCTTTTGGTAGTGGTTGTACATCTGTGCACCCACTAACTTCCTCTCTCTTGGATGTTTCAAATTCTATACACAATCCCTTCCTCTCCCTTCTCTTTCTTCACCTTCCTTCTTGCATACAATCCCTCATCATCATATATCTCTCTCTCTCTCTATCAAACTCTTTGTCCCCTTTCTCTTGCCCTAATCAATAACACCCAAAAAGTATCCTTCTCACCAAGCCAATGGCAAGGTCATTCCTTGCAAATCTATAGCTCTTTCCTTCCCTAAGGATGATGACATCCTTATAAGCAACTATATCATTACTGTTGGATGGGTGACATTTTTCCATATTGTTGAGGTAGGATGGTATGATGACATGACCTTGGAGTTTGGTTGATTAAGACTTCCTTAGCAAAATCTTCAAGTGCAAGGCGGAAGATGTCATCTATCACTATATTTTGTAATAAGATATTAGCACCTTCGTCGACGCCACTCTTTACATCAACCTTTCTAGCATCTCCTGAGACACCTCCAAGATGAATGACCTGACTCATGTCATTCATGCCCTCCTCCTAAGTGTGATACTACCCAAGGTATGCTTCTAGAACCAAGTCAATGTAGTAGAACACTTTTGTGTGTTCCATTTATTGCAAAAACACAAAATGAACCTCCTTGCTCTCATCTTGACCCATTTTCGCAAGATTGTGGATGAACGTATCAGGAACATTCCCTATGGGAACCTGATCACTAGAATCATGGAACGGTTATTGATGAATCATTTTGAATATTTGTATGGTAAGAAGAATCTTAGCATAACCTTCTTTGAGCTGAGACAGGTTAGGCAAATAAGGATTACTTTTCCTCAACCAGCCTCCTTAGATGACACTATTTCTTGAGAAGTTAGAGGAAAGTTTAGCATGTATAGATTTTCTTATAACTCTTTCTTGTCATTTTCAAGCTCCTCTACTGCCTCCCCATCATATTCATCTTTATCATCATTGTCATCGTCCATGTCTAACTCTTATGATGACACTCCCACCACCTTTGCAAAACACCATGCTTTTACTCATGGGAGCCCTATGAGTAAGGGTGGATTGAAAAAATAGGCATGCTCAAAATCAATAAAATCGAAGCCCAATTATGGATAAAAGGTGAGTTGGGTTGAATATGGGTTGGGTCAAGTTTAAGTGAACGGATATGCACGAATAAGTATAAGTAGGTTTGGGTTGCGGTTTAACTAACCAAACTTAACCGAACCGATCTGCCCAATATACATATACTATTTTTTATTATTTTCCTAGCCCTTTTTCAACTTGGACCTTAGTATTCTGATGATCCAATCACCCAACCTAATGTTTAACCCTAATTTCCTTTCCTTCATTCGTCAGAGACTCTCACTTACACTTAGTCACTTACCTTGTGCCATCTTTATGTTTGTGTCCTCCTGTGTGTGTCACTGTGTTATCCTCAACCTTGTGTCTTTGTCTGTTAGGGCTTCAAGTGTTTAAGGCTTGTCGTGTTGTCTTCTTCATTTTCCCCTTATCCAGTGTTCTCTTCATCTTATACTTCTCTAATAATGTCTCACATCTCCATTCGTCTTCTCTAATGTTTGGTCTCTACTAGGGTTTTGGGGTTTAAGGTTTTTTCATTATTGTAAATGTCCCTTGCATGCATCCAACTACCATTAAAGAAGAGAATAGGTTGATTATATGAAGGTAATGTCATTAATTTCTTTATTTTTAATTTTAGCGTTTTATTTCCTACAATAATTTATATATTGATTTACTTACTTGGTTTTATATTATTGTGTGTAGTGTTTACTGTGTGTACTCTTAAGGGTTGAATCCCTTTGATTTGGCCTTATACAATTAGTGTTAGTCTATGTCTATTACTACTTATTCACTAAGGTTTGACTTTGAAGGGTCTTGAATCTCTTGGTTCCCTTCACAAGGTAAATTAGTCTAAATTTCATTATAGGTAAATTTCTTTATCTTATTCATGTTTAACTATTTATTATACTTATATTTGTAATTTGTCTAAATTGTTTTGCATATGGTTCGAATTGGATTTGTGAATGGTGAACGACCTAAATGAAAAGGTATTGGTTCCTTTTTTGTGATATCTTATCTGTGTTTCCTATTTTCACATTATATTTTACTTTATTTTAATTTAATATTTAATGATTTGTATTTGTGATTCTATGTTTTTAGTTGATTAATTTTTTTGTTCTGTTGCATGTGCCTAAAGGAAAATTAGGGAAATTATCTCTTGAAGAGCTGAATCTTCACCATTGCATCTTGTCATCTTTGATTGCCTCTATCAGGTTCTATTAATTTATATACTAATATATTTTGATGAATGTATAATGATAACTTGACTCCTATTCTATTAGTTATTATTGAAATATGCAATGATGACTTGGCTAAGATTGATTTATGCTCTTGTGTTACATGTTCCCTAATACTTTGGTGCTTTTTAAGGCCAATGCATGCTTAATGAATAATGTTTACTGAGATTCTAAGATTTTGAGATTTTGATGTATGACCCTTTTGTTCTGGTTGCTAAGATTATATAAGTAGAACTGTGTTGTTGAGATTATATTATGTATGATCCTATGTGATACCGTTTCTAATCTATGATGTTTAAATTGATTCTACATCTCTGATTCTGTGATGTTTATTTGAGAATATTTTTTAAGCTTCCTCTTCCTCTTTGATGCTATACTCTGATCTCTGATTCTATGATGTTTCTTTGAGAATATTTTTTAAGCTCCCTCTTCCTCCTCTTTGATGCTATACTTTGATCTCTTATTCTATGAAGCTTATCTGAGAATATTTTTAAATTACTTCTTCCTCTTTGATGCCACACTTTGATCTCTAATTCTATGATGCTTATCTAAGAATATGTTTTAAGATCCCTCTTCCTATTTGATGCTACACTATGATCTCTGATTCTATGATGCTTATCTCAGAATGCATTTTAAGCTCTTTCTTCCTCTTTGATGCAATACTTTGATCTCTGATTCTGTGATGCCTATTTGAGAATGTTTTAAATTGCTTCTTCCTCTTTGATTCTACACTCTAATCATTGATTTTGTGATGCTTATCTAAGAATATTTTGAAGCTTTTGGTTCCTCTTTAATGCCATATTCTTATCTTTGATTGTGTATTACTTATCTAAAAAATTTTAAACTTTCTCTTGCTGGTCTCTAATTTGCTAATGCTTATCTTAAAAGTTTTTAAACTCCCTCTCCCTAGTCTATGATTCTGTGATGCTTATCTAAGAATATTTTTAAATTGCCTATTCCTCTTTGATGCTACACTTTGATCTCTAATTCTATAAGGCTTATCTGATAATGTTTTTTTAAGCTCCCTCTTCATCTTTGATGCTACACTTTGATCTTTGATTCTATGATGTTTATGCGAGAATAATTTCATAGCTACCTCTTCCTCTTTAATTTTATACTTTGATCTCTGATCTCAAATGTTTCTAAACTTCCTCTTCTTGGTCTTTGACTTTGTGATGCTTATCTGAGAATATTTTTAAATTGCATCTTCCTCTTTGATGCTACACTCTAATATCTGATTCTATGATGCTTATCTGAGAATGTCTTTTATGCTCTCTCTTCCTTTTTGATGTTACACTTTGATCTCTAATTCTATGATGCTTATCTGAGAATATATTTTAAGCTTTCTCTTCCACTTTGATGCTATACTTTGATTTCTTATTCCATGATGCTTATTTGAGAATATTTTTAAATTGCTTCTTCTACACTTTGATCTTTGACTTTATGATGCTTATCTAAGAATGTTTTTTAAGCTCCCTTTTCCTCTTTGATGCTACACTTTGATCTCTGATTTTATGATGCTTATGCGAGAATGCTTTTATAGCTACCTCTTACTCTTTGATGTTATACTCTGATCTTTGATTCTGTGATGCTTATCTGAGAATATTTTCAATTGTATCTTCCTCTTTGATGCTACACTCTAATCTTTAATTATATGATGCTTATCTTAGAATAATTTTTATGCTCCCTCTTCCTCTTTGATGTTACACTTTTATCTCTAATTCTATGATGCTTATCCTAGAATATATTTTAAGCTCTCTCTTCCTTTTTGATGCTATACTTTCATTTCTACTTCCGTTATGCTTATTTTAGAATATTTTTAAATTGCTTCTTCCTCTTCGATGCTACACTCTGATGTTTTATTCTGTGATGCTTATTTGAGAATGCTTCTTAAGCTCCCTCTTCCTCTTTGATGCTACACTCTAATCTCTGATTCTGTTATGCTTATGCGAGAATGTTTTTATAGTTGCCTCTTCCTCTTTGATGCTATACTCTAATCTCCGATTCTGTGATTCTTATCTCAAATATTTTTTTAAACTTTGTCTCCCTGGTCTTTCATTTTGTGATGCTTATGTGAGAATATTTTTAAATTGCATCTTCGTCTTTGATGCTATACTTTGATCTCTGATCGTATGATGCTTATCTTAGAATATTTTTTATGCTTTCTCTTCCTCTTTGATGTTACACTCTGATCTCTAATTCTATGATGCTTATCTGAGAATATATTTTAAGCTCTCTCTTTCTCTTTGAAGCTATACTTTGATCTCTTATTCTGTGATGCTTATTTGAGAATATTTTTAAATTGCTTCTTCCTCTTCGATGCTACTTTCTGATCTCTGATTCTATGATGCTTTTGTGAAAATAATTTTTAAGCTCGCTCTTCCTCTTTGATGCTACACTCTGATCTTTGATTCTCTTATGTTATGCAAAAATGTTTTTATAGCTACCTCTTCCTCGTTGATGCTATACTCTGATCTCTAATTCTGTGATCCTTATCTCAAATGTTTTTAAACTTCCTCTCCTTGGTCTTTGATTTTGTGATGCTTATCTGAGGATATTTTCAATTGCATCTTCCTCTTTGATGCTACACTTTGATCTTTGATTGTATGATGCTTATCTAAGAATGTTTTTTTATGTTCCCTCTTCCTTTTTGATGTTACATTCTGATGCCCAATTCTATGATACTTATCTGAGAATATATTTTAAGCTCTCTCTTCCTCTATGATGTTATACTTTGATCTCTCATTCTGTGATGCTTATTTGAGAATATTTTTAAATTGCTCCCTCCCCTTCAATGCTACACTCTGATCTCTAATTCTATGATGATTATCTGAGAATGTTTTTTAAGCTCCTTCTTCCTCTTTCATGCTACACTCTCACTGGATTTTGATTCTATGATGCTATTCTGAAATTTTTTTAAACTTTTTCTTCTTCAATGATGCTACACTTTCCTCTTCCTTTTTGATATTACACTCTCATCTCTGATTCTATTATGTTTATGTGAGAATGTTTTTTAAACTTCATTTTCCTGGTTTATGGTTCTGTGATGCTTATTTAAAATTTTTAACTCTTTCTTCTTCTATCATGCTACATTTTCGTCTTCCTCTTTGATGCTACACTTTCCTCTTCCTTGTTGATGCTACACTCCCATCTCTGAATCTGTGATGTTTATCTAAGAATTTTTTTAAAACTTCCTCTCCCTAGTTTTGATTCTGTGATGCTTATATAAAATTCTTTTAAACTTTTTCTTCTTTTATGACGCTACACTTTCCTCTTCTATTTTGATGCTACCTTCTCATTTTGATTCTGTGATGCTTATCTGAAAATATTTTTAAACTTCCTCTTTCTCTTTGATGCATGTCGCAACCATAATTATGATGAGATGACGAACTCGCTAAATTTTTTGAAAGAAATCTATTTGTATGTGTGGAGTCGCCACCAAATTTTTATTTAAGGGAAAAGATTTGGAAAAACCCTAACTTGAGGAAGAATCTAGGTTTGGGAATCGGTTACGAGTAGGGAAGGTGTTAGGCACCCTACTCGTCCGTTCCGAAGTACGGTACCCTTAAACTGGGTGTGTGATTTTGATATTTTTGAAAACTGTTTGATCCCTTTAGTTTAGAAAAAATATGTATGAAAATAGCCTGACAGGACTTGATCCTGCTCCTACGTATTCCCTGGTGCAATGGGAAACTCAAGGCTACGTAGTTCTGGTGTGAAGGCTTGACCTTCGGAGTAAAAAGAATTTGGAAGATGATTTTAAAAGTATTTTTGATATTTTTTGCATAATTCTTAGCCCATATATGCACAGGATCGAAGACAACTATGGCTGCACCGGGATCCATATGAATCTCTAAACATGAAATGGAAATTATTACAAAATTATACGTGGAGAGAAACCAGCTTTATTCAAGCAGATAAAGTTCATTTTACATCTTTCTCTTCATTTTTGGCTAATACAATGTACTTGTTCATTCTTAGGATCAGAGTTTTACAATAAAATTTTCAACTTCAGGAGGGGTGTGGAGTGGGTGCAACGATGCTTCTGCCTTCTTAAGTAGCTGTGGCACTTCCTAGATTATCGTATTTGCTAAGTTAGCCAACCTCTCAAAACATCTGGTCCAGTGGTCGGCTGTGTCCTTGTACCATTTATTCTCATCTTGTATCTCGTTGATACCCTTTGCTGCATCCGTATTACCTTGATAACATTCCATTTTTCTTCGTTTACTTCATTTTTCCATGCTACCAATAAACCTTCAATTTGCTTCCTTCATATCTTCTACCCATTTTAGTGGGTCATTTCTTTCATCTATTACATAGTCCACCTCTACTCGAACCCTATTCTTTGCAGCTAGGATCTGATTTTTTTCCTTTCTAATCGTATGAATCTTAGCCTTCATTTGCTCCAGAGCATTTCTCAGCTGGCGATTTTCTTGGAGGCAGTATCCCTTTCCTGTACTCTCATTCCGAACTCTTTATTGGTTGCTTATAGGTTTAGATGAACTTAGAAGGCATGCTCACGCTCATTTTTCTGCTGGTCCCGAATACTTTATGTGATAGCTTCATTCACTTGATTTTCTCTTTTCAGTACAACACACTCCTGTTGTGCTTTTAACAACTCCTCTTCTGAGCTACTATTCTTCTTGGTCATGGCTTCCAGCTTCTCCTTCAGATTTTTAACAGCTTCATCCTCCAATACCACCCTATCTTTGACCCACCGCTTATACTCCTTTTTGGCGGCAAAACTTTGGACCCTTAGCTCTTTTCCTTTGCGGGTGACATTCTCCCATGCTTCCCGAACCTTTCTAAGACCTTTACTAAATTCCCCTTCATATTTTAGAAGGAAAGGGGTTAGCAGCTCATCTGATAGGGGTCCCTTGATAGGATAAGCAAGCTGCCTTTTCCCTAGTATTGGGTTATAGTTAATGCAGCCTCTGACTTCTATGAGTGGTACATTCAGAAAACCTTTGCAATGATAGATCGGATTCGTTTTCTATTGCCAAGCGGGTTGCCATCTGACCTGTTCTTTTGTCAAGCTGGCGAAATGAGTTGCCCATTCTTCGTTGTTCATCGGTTTTATCTGATAGCACAATAAATCAGATACTGGACACTGTGTTTTTACGTTTCTTTTGAAGACATGAGAAGTTATCCATATGTACAATACCGGCAAGCAACAGATCAACTTCTTTCCTCTATTTTTGTGGCAGAGGTTCAATATGTAGTAGACATCGGCTAATAAAGCTGTAGTAGGGTTTTCTGCTGTGTTCCTCCAGACTAAGAATATGTCAACTGCATTCTGTCGCAACCGTAATTCCGACGAGACGACGGACTCGCTAAAATTAAAAAGAATTTTATGTATGATGTGGACCCGCCACCAAATTTTAATTTAAGGGAAAATATTTGGAAAAGCCCTAACTTGAGGATGAGATGCTAAGTTCGGGAGTCGGTTACAAGTAGGGAAGGTGTTAGACACCCTACTCGCCCATTCCGAAGAATGGTACCCTTAAACTGAGTGTGATTTTGAAAATTGTTTGATCCTTTAATTAATGTGAAATAAATAACTTGATGGAGAATAGCCTGACAGGACTTGATCCTGCTCCTACATATTCCTCGGTGCAATGGGAAACTCAAGGCTTACGTAGTTGTAGTTTGTGAAGGCTTGACCTTCAAAAGTGCTTGAGAAAATTTTCTGGATTTTTGTATTTTTATGGATTTTTTGTATTTTTATTAAATTTTTTATTTTTCTGTAATTTTTTATTTCTGGAATTTTTTTTATTAATTTTCTTAATTTCTGAAATTTTTTATTAACTTTCTTAATTTCTGGAATTTTTTATGAATTTTTAACTTCTGGAAAAAAATTTTAATTAATTTTTGAATTTTTGGAATTTTTTAATTAATTTTTGAATTTCTGGAATTTTTTAATTAATTTTTGAATTTCTGGAATTTTTTAATTAATTTTTGAATTTCTGGAAATTTTTATTAGTTTTTGAATTTCTGAAATTTTTTATTAATTTTTGAATTTCTGGAATTTTTTAATTAATTTTTGAATTTCTGGAATTTTTTTATTAATTTTTGAATTTGTAGGGTAAAATGGTAAATACTGGTCATGAGGTAGAATAGGAATTTTCCTAGGGGTATTAGGATAATTGAGGCAATTTGGTATGTTGTGATTTTGGGGGCATAATTAGATATAGTGACACTGAGGAGGGTAGGATGGTAATTTTGGCCATATGGCTTGTTAGATTAGACCCCACGCTTAAAGTCCAGCCACCTTCTAAATTGCAATGTTCGATTTTTATACTCATGGATGGAATTGAAAGCAGGCTAAGACACGAGTATGCTGACCCCTGCTTTCAATTCCGTCAAGGTTTGATTGTGTTCTTGTGAGTATAGGGATCGCTATTCTACTATTGTTGTTCATGCATGCTTGATGCAGTTTCACAGAGAACTCATGTATCGCTTTAATTCGAGATACAACCTTCAATTAAACCAATAACTTGAGACCCCGCAGTCTCGGAATTCTGGAGTCTGATATTGCTCGGATTTGTGAACCCTCTTCTATCATACATGCACCATGATTAGCGAGAAGGTGCAGGACAATACATGGGAATCTGCCAAAACAGAACTTCCAATTTGGGAGTTTTGCAAAATTCGAATCCTCCTGCGAGCTTCCTAATGCGTTAATATCAACCAAGGTCTCAAAAGGTTTTGATTTTGGACATCAATCCTGGCCCCGATTGTGAAACTCCAGGCCTGGATTTGCCAAACTTGTGGCACCAAATTTAAATTCCATGATTCTAGTAGTGTCTATTAACGATTTTCAAGTTCTTTCCTGTCTCATTCTAACCTAATAAAGCTCTAAATTTCAATCATGCAAGTGAATATGCGAACATGGGCTGCTTAACTGAATGCTAACAGGGGCATGCATGGTTCAAGAACCATCATAATAATGGTGAATCTGGATGCTAAGGAGTATATGCAACGATCAGATTATAGAGATGCAAGTGGAGGTTCAAGATCTCACCTGGAACTTCTGCACTGAAATCGGTCTTCACGTCGTGTTTCTTGAGCCAGAAAGAAGTTTTGAGGGATTCTTGGAGCCTTATCCAGTGATCAATGCTTCAGCTATCGCCTGTTGTGGAGTTGGTGCTGGGGTGCAATTTTCGGTTCTTGCAAGCTTTCTTGCTCTTCTTTTCCTCCTCTCTCCTCTTTTTTTCTTGCGCCTCCCGTTGGAAGAAAGCCCTCAGAGTTCCTCCAAAAAATCTTCCAAAAAAGAAACCTCTTCAGCCCCCGGAAAACCCCGCCTTTTTCTCCTTTTACAAGTTCCTTTTTTTTTTTTACAAGTTAGTTTTCTGTTTATTTAATTTTTAATCAGATTTTATTTTTCTTCTTTTCTTTAGAACTTCTATTTTTTATTTCTTTTTTTGTTTTTGATTTTATTTTTACCTTTTTATTTTTATTTCACGCTTTATTTTAACTTTTATCTTTTTATATATATTTTGATTTTTATTCTTTTTTCATTTTTCGTTTTATTTATTTATTTTTTATTATTTTTCCAGATTTTGTTTCTATTTTATTTTTCCAGATTTTATTGTTTTTAATTTCAAGATTTTATTTTTTTTCTTTTCTTTAGAAAAACTATATTTTTTATTTATTTATTTTTTTGATTTTAAAATCTGTTTTTATTATTTTATTATTTTTTATTTTTATTTTATTATTATTTTTATTTTAGTTTATTTTAGTTAGATTTTTCAGTTTTATCTCTTTTATTATTTTTATTTCTATATTTATTTTTTTTAAAAACAGATTTTATTTTTTGTTTAATTTTTGTTTGTTTTTTTAGACTTTGTTTCTATTTTTCTATTATCTGTTTTATTTGTTTAAATTTCTAATTTCTAAAACCAAATTTTGTTTTTATGCAATTTTATTGTATTTTTTATTATTATATTATTATTATTTTTATTTTATTTCTATGTTTATTATATATATTTTTTATCATCGTCTGTTTCTCTTTTTGTCTGTTCATTTCTTTCTGTTTATTATTTTAACTTAGTATTAGTTTCTTGATTAATTTTATAATTGGGGTGACCAGACAACATAGGCTGGAAATCAGTAAATCTAAATTAGAGGGTGGCCTGACAACACAGGCCGGAAAGCAGTAAATCTAAACTAGAGGGTGGCCTGACAACATAGGCCGGAAAGCAGTAAATCTAAACTAGAGGGTGGCCTGACAACATAGGCCGGAAAGCAGTAAATCTAAACTAGATGGTGGCCTGACAACATAGGCCAGAAAGCAATAAACTAAACTGACTTGATGGTGGCCTGACAACATAGGCCTCGGCGCAGAGAAGTAAACTAGGGGAGGCTTGACAACATAGGCCAAGGTGCAGAAATTTAAACTTGAGGGGAACCCCGTTGTTGACGGGAAGAATGCAAATGAAATCCTGCTGTTGCCAGGATAAATGCAAACCTGCTTGACAGGTGGACAGAAAATTAAACATGCTTGAAGTCCTGTTGCTGACAGAAGAATGCAAATGAGGTCCCGCTGTTGCCGGGAAGATGCAAATGAAATCCTGCTGCTGCCGGGAAGATGCAAATGAAATCTTGTTGTTGCCAAGATGAATGCAAACCTGCTTCAAGGGTGGAAGAAAATTAAACATGATTGAGATCCTGTTGTTGATAGAAGAATGCAAATGAGGTCCCGCTGTTGCCGGGAAGATACAAATGAAATCCTGCTGTTTCCAGGATGAATGCAAACCTGCTTGACAGGTGGACAGAAAATTAAACATGCCTGAAATCCTGTTGTTGATAGAAGAATGTAAATGAGGTCCCGTTGTTGCCGGAAAGATGCAAATGAAATCCTGCTGTTGCCAGGATGAATGCAAACCTGCTTGACAGGTGGACAGAAAAATTAAACGTGCTTGAAGTCCTGTTGTTGACAGGAGAATGCAAATGAGGTCCCGCTGTTGCCGGGAAGATACAAAAGAAATCCTGCTGTTGCCAGGATAAATGCGAACCTGCTTGACAGGTGGACAGGAAAATTAAACGTGCTTGAAATCCTGTTGTTGACAGGAGAATGCAAATGAGGTCCCACTGTTGCTGGAAAGATGCAAATGAAATCCTGCTGTTGCCAGGATAAATGCGAATGGAATCCTGCTTGACAGGATGTATGCGGAGAATAAAATTTGACGAGGCCTGACAATATAGGCCATGATGCAGAAATCTAAACTTGATGATGACTATTTGAATAGCAAAAAAGGACCTGTTAAGACAGGTGACTTTGAAGTGGGAGGTGAAAAGAACCTGTGAAAACAAGATGAAGATTGGCCTGTTATGACTGGTAAAAGAAAAATGACATAATGTGCCCTATGAATGCACGTGAAGGTGGAATGTGGGCTCTTTGTCAACTACCTCGGACGACTTATTTTTTGAATTTTTTTTTCTTGCATTAAAACAAGCTGCTTATTCTACCTCGAACTTGAAGGTTTTTTAGGCACTTGACAATTATTTTGTTGGAGAGACTTGGGCAACCATTTTGCCCCAGTTTTAAGATTCTTGATAATTGATGTATGTCTCGATTTGAAGGGAGTTTAGGCCAGTGTTTGTCCCAGTTTAGGCCTTGATGAGATTGAAGATAAGCTTGACTTGAATTTTTCCGGGCAACTTTGCCCTATTGAACTTGATTTGGAGTTGAGGAATTGAGGATTGCCTCAACTTGGATTTTCTTGGACAAATGTTTGCCCCGGTTTTGTTCTTGAATCATAATTTGAGGATGGCCTCAAATTAAATTTTTGTGGGCAAGCGTTTGCCCCAATTTGGACTCGATCCAGAATCTGAGGATGACCTCAAATTGAACTTTCGTGGGCAAGTGTTTGCCCCAGTTTGGACTTGATTTTGAGGATGACCTCAAATTGGATTTTGTTGGGCAAGCTTTTGCCCCATTTTGGACTTGATTCATTTTTAATTATGACTGATTCAGGCAATTTTACCTGGGTCTTAATTACTTTTGAAAAATGAGTCGTTCGCTGCTTGAATAAAAACACGCTTGTGTGTTGTTTGAATGAGTGAAAAGAATGCAGTGTTAATGATCCTTGAATAAATGCAGAAATGATGTGGGGTTCTTATTTTGATGTTTGAAATAATTATTTGATTAAACAGATGCTATTGAATGCAAACCATGAAACGGTGTAAAATTTTTGTTTCTCTTGATTTTTTTTGTTTTTCTGACGTCCCCTTCCTCGACAACCCCGTAGTTGGTGTGAAAGGGATCAAGAATCAAGGCGAGCTGGATTGAGTCAGTCTTTTGGCTTATTGGTCAATTTTGAAATCTTCTTTCCGGAATTTTCGAAACCCAACGGTGGTCAGTATTATTGAGTAAGACACACTCCTTGTTTGGTGGCATCATGGCTGGTAGGAAGATGAATCCTTGGGAAACAATCCTGTTGCGTTGCAATGGTCGAGGATTCATCTGACTTGTCAATACTTTTCAAAATTAATCCCTTTTCAATTCTTTTTACATTTTTCATGTTTCCTTGTGGCACGTGCATTTTGAGGTGTGCAAAGCGATGCTGGATGGTCAAAAGAAGGAGATAGAGAATTTTGAGGTTGTATGTTTTAAGGTGGTGTACTTGAAAGGAAAAGGATGATGAAGGGGTGGGTTCGATTGCCCAAATGGCACCTTTTGATGAAAAATGCCAATGCTGCTTTTCATAATCTTGATTGTCAAATTAGCCAAACTTTGAGAAATGGAAAAATTTTGCCCTAGTTTTAGGAATATGTGAGGTGCAGAAAGGCCATGTTGTCGTGGAATTCCTGGTTTGACCTTAATTTTTTCCTGGATTGTTCTTTTGAGTTTTCAACCTAGCAGGTCTTTCATTTTGCCCTAACTTTTGCCTAGGTCACCCTTTAAGGGTTTGTCGACCTAGCGGGCCTTTTATTTGATCGTGTCCTAACTTTTGCCTAGGTCTTCTTTGCGAGTTTGTTGACCTAGCGGGCTCTTTATTTTTGTTGTGCCCTAACTTTTACCTAGGTCGTTTTTGAGTGTTGACCTAGAGGGCTTCTGTTTGATTGTGCCCTAACTTTTGCCTAGGCCGCCTTTTAAGGGTTTTCGACCTAGCGGGCTCTTGATTTTGGTTGTGCCCTAACTTTTGCCTCGGTGGTTTTTGATTGTTGACCTAGCGGGCTTTTATATGATCCTGATTTTTGCCTGAATTGCTTTTGGAACCCAGCAAGACCTTTTCTGACCATGACTTTGTCGATTCATCTTTTGAATTTTAACCCTACTTTTGCCTGGATTATTTTTGGCTTTTAATCCAGCGGGCTTCTCTTCTTCTTGAATTTTATGTTTTGACCTTACCTGGGATCATTTTGGGCTTCCAATTTAGCAGATCTTTTCTTGCATCCCTAATTTTTCCTGGATTTAAACTTGGTTCCAACGGGATATTTTTACTTTGAACGATGAGCTAGAATCCCTGGTTGTTTATTCTGCTTCCTCATTGGGTTTTCCTCTTTTGAGTTTGATTAATCCGACGTTCAAGATTACTTATTACAACACTGACATCTTCACCAATTGGTATTTATTGTTTTGGTATAGGAATAAGAAGTGGGCTGAGTAACGAAAAGGATGATAAATTTTAGAAATAAAGTCAAAATGTAAAGCACGTGCTCAAGTAATATGAAAAATGTAACTTTTGCATTATTTATTGAGATTTATTTACAAAAGATTAACTTTGAAAAGTATGACAATTTCTAGATGAATATCCTCAATTTGTACACAGCACCCTGTTATGCTGCTCTCGTCTCTTTCAGCTGGTTGACGGGCTCTCGTGATTTGGAAATAGATTGTTTTCTGTACTAGGAGCAAGCCTCCCAAAATCCAGCCACTTTGCATCAATCAAGTTTTGTACTTTACGCTTCAGTGCTAGGCAGTCCTCAGTAGAATGACCAATAAATCCTGCATGGTAATGACATCTGGCATTTGGATTGTACCAATTAGGATATGGTGGCTCCTGAGGCTTCAAAGGATAAGACGCAACCAGAGAATTTTGAATCAACCGAGGTAGCAACTCGGTATAGGAGATTGGGATAGGGTCAAATTGGACGGGCTTCTTCTCCTTTTTCTGGCTTTGGTTGGTATTTTGGCTTATGGCTTGTGTTTGGGTCGGGTATGATGTTGGTTGTCGGACTTGTGTCGGATAATTGTAAGTAGGATGATAGGGTGCTTGGTAAGCAGTAGCGATGTAAGGACATGGTAAGTTAGGTGTGTATGGTGTATATAGTGGTGGTTGAAAGCCAACTGGACCATACTGTGCCATTTGAGGAATGTATCGGCCTTGATTAGAAGCCATACTGCAAGTCTCTCTTGTCTTTTTCTTCCTAAACCCATTGGAAGCATTGATTGTGCCTGCGGGATTATGTGCGACCTTTCCACGGCGCATGCCACCTTCGATCCTTTCTCCAATGATGACGACATCGGAGAAACTATAAGTTACACCGCCAATCATCTTATCATAGAAAGGATCTTGGAGTGTGTCAAGAAACAAGCTGACTAATTCCCTTTCGGATAAGGGAGGTTGTACTTGAGCGGCCAACTCTCGCCAGCGTTGGGCGTACTGCTTGAAGGGCTCATATTCCTTCTTGGCCATATTCTGGAGCTGAGTCCGATCAGGGGCCATCTCTGTATTGTATTGGTATTTCTTTGTGAAAGCCTCGGCAAGGTCTCTCCATGAATGGATGTGTGTCCGCTCCAGTTGAGTGTACCAGCTTGCAGCTGCCCCTGTCAAGTTGTCTTGAAAGAAATGGATGAGCAGCTTCTCATCGGAGGTACATGCAGACATCTTCCTGCAGTACATAGTCAGGTGTTTCTTTGGACAACTGGTTCCTTGATATTTCTTGAATTCAGGAACCTTGAATTTGGGAGGGATGACCACATCCGGGACCAAGCATAGATCAGCTGCATCTTCGGCTTCATAAGCGTTTCCCTCACTTTCCGGATCTTGTCCTCTAGACCCTTCCATTTTTCTGTATCCTCAGTTGAAAGATGGCTTGGGTATTCCTCAGGCATATGGTAGGGATGCGAAGATGGTATGTATATAGGGCGAGGCCTTTGGGTGAACATAGGGTGCGTTCCCCCAACGGCGGTTTGGTAGCTTTTGAAGTGGTGTATGGAGGTAGGTTATGTGTTTGGGTTTGTGTTTGGGCTTGTGTTTGGTTGTATGTGGGTGCATGCCCATGAGGATACCCATAATGAACTCCTCCGATTGGCGGAGACATGGTTGATGGTGGAGGGTTTTGCGGAGTGAACCCAGGAGGATATGACAGGTCAGTTGGCTCTCTGGGAAGGGACTCCGTTGCCTCTTTCTGTTTAGATTGTTGGATGACCTCCATCAGCTTGGCCATCTTCTCTTTTAGTGACTTGACCTCATTCCTTAGTTCCTCATTTTGTCTCTCCAGCTCATCCATGATTCTTGATTGTGCTCGAGTTCTATAAGGATGTTGAGGAAGCTGTGTTTCTCTAATTTTCTGTTAAAGTTAAAAATTAATTTTTGAAAAATAATTTGAATGCGACAAATCGTGACTGATTAAAATGTTGATGCACAATGAGTATGAATGTGTGGAATGATTTTTGAAATCCCTTTTTTGATAATAAATTTATGAACAAAGGCATGCATGCTATGCACCAATAATCTTTTAGAGACTTTTGAAGTTTTACTGTGTTGACAATAAATCAAAGTTGCTTTATTTATTCATCTTTGATTTTTAACAAATTTGTTTTTTGGACTTTTGGTATTTTTTATTTTGCTAGAAAAACATTTAGTTTTGTTTAGAAAAACTTTTTATTTTTGCTAGAATCTTTCTAGAAAGCATTCTTTAGGTTTTCGAAATTTCATTTTCTCTCTTTTGAATCTTTTCATTTTTTCAGTATTTTCAAAAGATTGTTTTCCTAATTTTTCTATTTCTAAGACATCCATTTAAGTTTTCTGTGGAATCTTTTCAATATTTTCAAAATATTTTTCTAATTTTTCCTAGGAGTCTTCTCCTTCTATTTTGGTTTTCTTGATTTTTATCTTGATTTGATTGTTGTATCTCCCCGATTTTAGCTTTCAACTCCCTTTTTCCACTTCGGATGGTTCGGTTCAACTAAGTGCTTGTGAGCGGTGAACCTTGTATCTTGAAAGGGATGTGTGTGCCCTCTTTGCTTCTTATGCGGGTTACCTATCCTAAGGATCTATGGCTTTTTATATGAACCTCTCAAAGATGGTTAATAATCCTGGGGTGTAGAGGTTATTAGAGCCAAGTTCCAATCCACAATGCTTGCCACAACAGTAGAAGTAGCCACTAGTTGTGGGGCATTATGAATAAGACGCACTCTAGCTGGGATTTTCGTGATAGCCACACAGGACGTAGGCCCCAGCGTGACACCACTAGATCCCTCTAATCCTAGGCAGCACTCAGACCCGGGTATAGGGCCCCACTCATGATAAATGCATATGCAATGTATGAGGGCACATTTATTTTGGGATGCCTGCAATTGGGGAAATTGTACAGATATATATAGCAATATATAGTTTATCTATCCTAGGGTTATACAAAGAATAGACAAATAAACAACAGATAAATAAACATGTAAATAGATAAAGAAACCGTGCAATAAATAATGAAAGGGATCGTGCAAACAAACAAGAAAAGGATCAATTATGACACACTCAACTTGAACGGGCTTGACTCTCTAAATTCCCCAGTGGAGTCGCCATCTGCCGCAACCGTAATTCCGACGAGACGACGGACTCGCTAAAATTAAAAAGAATTTTATGTATGATGTGGAGCTGCCACCAAATTTTTATTTAAGGGAAAATATTTGGAAAAGCCCTAACTTGAGGATGAGATGCTAAGTTCGGGAGTCGGTTACAAGTAGGGAAGGTGTTAGGCACCCTACTCGCCCATTCCGAAGAACGGTACCCTTAAACTGAGTGTGTGATTTTGAGAATTATTTGATCCCTTAATTAATGTGAAATAAATAACTTGATGGAGGTTAGCCTGACAGGACTTGATCCTGCTCCTACGTATTCCCTGGTGCAATGGAAAACTCAAGGCTTACGTAGTTCTGGTTTGTGAAGGCTTGACCTTCAAAAGTGCTTGAGAAAAGATTATTTGGTTTGCGAAGGCTTGACCTTCGAAAGTGCTTGAGAAAAGATTATTTTAAGGATCTTGTCTTGAGAAAGCTTTATCCTTGGGAGGGATTTTTGGCCCAATGCACAAGGCCCGAGGCGACTAAGGCAGCACGGGGACTTATACGAACTACTAAATGTTGAACAACAGGTAAATCGTCAGTTCCCTATTTAGAGCCCATTGCGTGAGACCTAGAATTCCAAAATATTTAGGAAGAGAGGTTTTAGAGTCTTGAAGAGGACCTCAAGTCCACTCATGCACAAGGCCCGAGGCGGCTAAGGCAGCACGGGGACCTATACGAACTACTAAATGTGGAGCAACAGGTAAACCGCCAGCTCCCTATTTAGAGTTCATTGCGTGAGACTTAAAAATCCCAAAACATTTGGAAAAAGATTTTCAGAATTTTGAAAAGAAATAAATTGCAAACTATATTGTCCTTGAGTAAAAGAAAACTTGAATTTAATAGAAGAATTTTCATTTTTTGACTTTTGGGGTAATTGAGTTTTTAATGTAATTGTTTAGATATTATGGGACTTTTATGAATTTTCTGGATTTTTGTATTTTTATGGATTTTTTGTATTTTTATTAAATTTTTTATTTTTCTGTAATTTTTTATGAAATTTTTTATTTTTGGAATTTTTTTTATTAATTTTCTTAATTTCTGAAATTTTTTATTAACTTTCTTAATTTCTGGAATTTTTTATCAATTTTGAACTTCTGGAAATATTTTTTATTAATTTTTGAATTTTTGGAATTTTTTAATTAATTTTTGAATTTCTGGAATTTTTTAATTAATTTTTGAATTTCTGGAATTTTTTAATTAATTTTTGAATTTCTGGAAATTTTTATTAATTTTTGAATTTCTGAAATTTTTTATTAATTGTTGAATTTCTGGAATTTTTTAATTAATTTTTGAATTTCTGGAATTTTTTAATTACTTGTTGAATTTCTGGAATTTTTTATTAATTTTTGAATTTCTGGAATTTTTCATTAATTTTTCAATTTCTGAAAATTTTTAATTAATTTTTGAATTTCTGGAATTTTTTATTAATTTTTGAATTTCTGAAAATTTTTAATTAATTTTTGAATTTTTGGAATTTTTTTATTAATTTTTGAATTTGTAGGGTAAAATGGTAAATACTGGTCATGGGGTAGAATAGGAATTTTCCTAGGGGTATTAGGGTAATTGAGGCAATTTGGTATGTTGTGATTTTGGGGGCATAATTGGATATAGTGACACTGAGGAGGGTAGGATGGTAATTTTGGCCATATGGCTTGTTAGATCAGACCCCACGCTTAAAGTCCAACCACCTTCTAAATTGCAATGTTCGATTTTTATACTCATGGATGGAATTGAAAGCAGGCTAAGACACGAGTATGCTAACCCCTGGATTCCGTCAAGGTTTGCTTGTGTTCTTGTGAGTATAGGGATCACTATTCTACTACTGTTGTTCACGCATGCTTGATGCAGTTTCACAGAGAACTCATGTATCGCTTTAATTCGAGATACAACGTTCAATTAAGCCAATAACTTGAGACCCCGCGGTCACGGAATTCTGGAGTCTGATATTGCTCGGATTTGTGAACCCTCTTCTATCATTCATGCACCATGATTAGCGAGAAGGTGCAGGACAATACATGGGAATCTGCCAAAACAGAACTTCCAATTTGGGAGTTTTGCAAAATTCGAATCCGCCTGCGAGCTTCCTATTGCGTTAATATTAACCAAGGTCTCAAAAGGTTCTGATTTTGGACATCAATCCTGGCCCCGATTGTGAAACTCCAGGCCTGGATTTGCCAAACTTGTGGCACAAAATTTAAATTCCATGATTCTAATAGTGTCTATTAACGATTTTCAAGCTCTTTGCTGTCTCATTCTAACCTAATAAAGCTCTAAATTTCAATCATGCAAGTGAATATGCGAACATGGGCTGCTTAACTGAATGCTAACAGGGGCATGCATGGTTCAAGAACCATCATAATAATGGTGAATCTGGATGCTAAGGAGTATATGCAACGATCAGATTATAGAGATGCAAGTGGAGGTTCAAGATCTCACCTGGAACTTCCACACTAAAATCGGTCTTCACGTCGTGTTTCTTGAGCCAGAACAGAGTTTTAAGGGATTCTTGGAGCCTTATCTAGTGATCAATGCTTCAGCTATCGCCTGTTGTGGAGTTGGTGTTGGGGTGTAATTTTTGGTTCTTGCAAGCTTTCTTTCTCTTCTTTTCCTCCTCTCTCCTCTTTTTTTCTCGCGCCTCCCGTTGGAAGAAAGCCCTCAGAGTTCCTCCAAAAAATCTTCCAGAAAAGAACCCCCTTCAGCCCTTGGAAAACCCCGCCTTTTTCTCTTTTTACAAGTTCCTTTTTTTTTTGTTTTTTTACAAGTTAGTTTTCTGTTTATTTAATTTTTAATCAGATTTTATTTTTCTTCTTTTCTTTAGAACTTCTATTTTTTATTTCTTTTTTTGTTTTTGATTTTATTTTTACCTTTTTATTTTTGTTTCACGCTTTATTTTAACTTTTATCTTTTTATATATATATTTTGATTTTTATTCTTTTTTCATTTTTCGTTTTATTTATTTATTTTTTATTATTTTTCTAGATTTTGTTTCTATTTTATTTTTCAAGATTTTATTGTTTTTAATTTCCAGTTTTTATTTTTTTTTCTTTAGAAAAAATATATTATTTATTTATTTTTTTGTTTTTGATTTTAAAATCTGTTTTTATTATTTTATTATTTTTTATTTTTTTTATTTTTTTTTTATTTTAGTTTATTTTAGTTAGATTTTTCAGTTTTATCTCTTTTATTATTTTTATTTCTTTATTTACTTTTTTAAAAAAACAGATTTTATTTTTTGTTTGTTTTTTTAGACTTTGTTTCTATTTTTCTATTATCTGTTTTATTTGTTTAAATTTCTAATTTCTAAAAACAAATTTTGTTTTTATGCAATTTGATTGTATTTTTTATTATTATATTATTATTTTTTTATTTTATTTCTATGTTTATTATATTTATTTTTTATCATCGTCTGTTTCTCTGTTTGTCTGTTCATTTCTTTCTATTTATTATTTTAACTTAGTATTAGTTTCTTGATTAATTTTATAATTGGGGGCCTCAGACATAATTGGATGTTTACAGTTTGCCCCTTCTTTACTCATTTTCCTTCCCGGTAATAAGAGAAGTGACTCTCTGAATTATCGAGATAGGAAATGAGTAAAGATGTGAACACTTTATGTCCGAGGCGGGCTCTTTCGAGGCGATCTGAAAGCAATACTAGAAGCCTTGAGCTTAAAGTGATGCCCATCAGATGGCGATTGAAGGATCTTACTGGTTTCATGCACCGATAGGGTTTAAACATGAAAGGCTTGAGGGTATGGACTAATTAGGAAAAGTGAAATGAGTAAAGGCCTGTTAGGACAGGTGCAGAAGGTCATGTTATGACAAGCAAGGGCGAAATGAAAGTGGCCTGCTAAAACAGTCAACGCAGAAAAGAAATGGCCCGTTGCGACGAGCTCAACTGAGTGAAAGTGACTTATTTGAGATAGGCAGGCATGCAAGAACTAAAATGTGAAATATGTACAGGTTGGCCTAACAACATAGGCTGTGGGTTCAGAATTTTAAAACTTGCAATGGCCTGACAACATAGGCCGGGGTGCAGAATTTTAAAACATGCAATGGCCTGCCATCATAGGCCAGAAAGCAGGAAACTAAACTAAGGGTGGCCTGACAACATAAGCTGGAAAGCAGTAAATCTAAACTAGAGGGTGACCTGACAACACAGGCCGGAAAGCAGTAAATCTAAACTAGAGGGTGGCCTGACAACATAGGCCGGAAAGCAGTAAATCTAAACTAGAGGGTGGCCTGACAACATAGGTCGGAAAGCAGTAAATCTAAACTAGAGGGTGGCCTGACAACATAGGCCGGAAAGCAATAAACTAAACTGACTTGATGGTGGCCTGACAACATAGGCCTAGGTGCAGAGAAGTAAACTAGGGGAGGCTTGACAACATAGGCCAAGGTGCAGAAATTTAAACTTGAGGGGAACCCCGTTGTTGACGGGAAGAATGCAAATGAAATCCTGCTGTTGCCAGGATAAATGCAAACCTGCTTGACAGGTGGACAGAAAATTAAACATGCTTGAAGTCCTGTTGTTGACAGGAGAATGCAAATGAGGTCCCGCTGTTGCCGGGAAGATGCAAATGAAATCCTGCTGCTGCCGGGAAGATGCAATTGAAATCCTGCTGTTGCCAGGATGAATGCAAACCTGCTTGACAGGTGGACAGAAAATTAAACATGCTTGAAATCCTGTTGCTGACAGGAGAATGCAAATGAGGTCCCGCTGTTGCCGGGAAGATACAAATGAAGTCCTGTTGTTGCCAGGATGAATGCAAACCTGCTTGACATGTGGACAAAAAATTAAACATGCCTGAAATCCTGTTGTTGATAGGAGAATGTAAATGAGGTCCCGCTGTTTCCGGAAAGATGCAAATGAAATCCTGCTGTTGCTAGGATGAATGCAAACCTGTTTGACAGGTGGACAGAAAAATTAAACGTGCTTGAAGTCTTGTTGTTGACAGGAGAATGCAAATGAGGTCCCGCTGTTGCCGGGAAGATACAAATGAAATCCTGCTGTTGCCAGGATAAATGCGAACCTGCTTGACAGGTGGCAGAAAAATTAAACGTGCTTGAAGTCCTGTTGTTGACAGGAGAATGCAAATGAGGTCCCGCTGTTGCCGGGAAGATGCAAATGAAATCCTGTTGTTGCCAGGATAAATGCGAATGAAATCCTGCTTGACAGGATGTATGCAGAGAATAAAATTTGACGAGGCCTGACAATATAGGCCATGATGCAGAAATCTAAACTTGATGATGACTATTTGAATAGCAAAAAAGGACCTGTTAAGACAGGTGACTTTGAAGTGGGAGGGGAAAAGAACCTGTGAAGACAGGCAAAATGAGTGACAATGACTAAACTGTGTAGACGAGCTCCTGTTGCTGACAGGAAAAATGCAAGCCTGTTGTTGAGACGACTCATGTGAAAACAAGATGAAGATTGGCCTGTTATGACTGGTAAAAGAAAAATGACATAATGTGCCCTAGGAATGCACGTGAAGGTGGAATGTGGGCTCTTTGTCAACTGCCTCGGACGACTTATTTTTTGAATTTTTTTTTCTTGCATTAAAACAAGATGCTTATTCTACCTCGAAGTTGAAGGTTTTTTAGGCACTTGACAATTATTTTCTTGAAGAGACTTGGGCAACCATTTTGCCCCAGTTTTAAGATTCTTGATAATTGATGTATGTCTCGATTTGAAGGGAGTTTAGGCCAGTGTTTGCCCCAGTTTAGGCCTTGATGAGATTGAAGATAAGCTTGACTTGAATTTTTCCGGGCAACTTTGCCCTATTGAACTTGATTTGGAGTTGAGGAATTGAGGATTGCCTCAACTTGGATTTTCTTGGGCAAATGTTTGCCCCGGTTTTGTTCTTGAATCATAATTTGAGGATGTCCTCAAATTAAATTTTTGTGGGCAAGCGTTTGCCCCAATTTGGACTCGATCCAGAATCTGAGGATGACCTCAAATTGAACTTTCGTGGGCAAGTGTTTTCCCCAGTTTGGACTTGATTTTGAGGATGACCTCAAATTGGATTTTGTTGGGCAAGCTTTTGCCCCAGTTTGGACTTGATTCATTTTTAATTATGACTGAGTCGGGCAATTTTACCTGGGTCTTAATTACTTTTGAAAAATGAGTCGTGCGCTGCTTGAATAAAAACACGCTTGTGTGTTATTTGAATGAGTGAAAAGAATGCGGTGTTAATGATCCTTGAATAAATGCAGAAATGATGTGGGGTTCTTATTTTGATGTTTGAAATAATTATTTGATTAAACAGATGCTATTGAATGCAAACCATGAAACGGTGTAAAATTTTTGTTTCTCTTGATTTTTTTGTTTTTCTGACGCCCCCTTCCTCGACAACCCTATAGTTGGTGTGAAAGGGATCAAGAATCAAGGCGAGCTGAATTGAGTCAGTCTTTTGGCTTATTGGTCAATTTTGAAATCTTCTTGCCGGAATTTTCGAAACCCAACGGTTGTCAGTATTATTGAGTAAGACACACTCCTTGTTTGGTGGCATCATGGCTGGTAAGAAGATGAATCATTGGGAAACAATCCTGTCGCGTTGTAACGGTCGAGGATTCATCCGACTTGTCAATACTTTTCAAAATTAATCCCTTTTCAATTCTTTTTACATTTTTCATGTTTCCTTGTGGCACGTGCATTTTGAGGTGTGCAAAGCGATGCTGGATGGTCAAAAGAAGGAGATAGAGAATTTTGAGGTTGTATGTTTTAAGGTGGTGTACTTGAAAGGAAAAGGATGATGAAGGGGTGGGTTCGTTGCCCAAATGGCACCTTTTGATGAAAAATGCCAATGCTGCTTTTCATAATCTTGATTGTCAAATTAGCCAAACTTTGAGAAATGGCAAAATTTTGCCCCAGTTTTAGGAATATATGAGGTGCAGAAAGGTCATGTTGTCGTGGAATTCCTGGTTTGACCTTAATTTTTGCCTGGATTGTTCTTTTGAGTTTTCAACCTAGCAGGTCTTTCATTTTGCCCTAACTTTTGTCTAGGTCGCCCCTTAAGGGTTTGTCGACCTAGCGGGCCTTTTGTTTGATCGTGCCCTAACTTTTCCCTAGGTCTTCTTCGCGAGTTTGTTGACCTAGCGGGCTCTTTATTTTTATTGTGCCCTAACTTTTACCTAGGTTGTTTTTGATTGTTGACCTAGCGGGCTTCTGTTTGATTGTGGCCTAACTTTTGCCTAGGCCGCCCTTTGAGGGTTTTCGACCTAGCGGGCTCTTGATTTTGGTTGTGCCCTAACTTTTGCCTAGGTCGTTTTTGATTGTTGACCTAGCGAGCTTTTATATGATCCATATTTTTGCCTGAATTGCTTTTGGAACCCAACAAGACCTTTTCTGACCATGACTTTGTCGATTCATCTTTTGAATTTTAACCCTACTTTTGCCTGGATTACTTTTGGCTTTTAATCCAGCGGGCTTCTCTTCTTCTTGAATTTTATGTTTTGACCTTACCTGGGATCATTTTGGGCTTCCAATTCAGCGGATCTTTTCTTGCATCCCTAATCTTGCCTGGATTTAAACTTGGTTCCAACGGGATATTTTTACTTTGAACGACGATCTAGAATCCCTGGTTGTTTATTCTGCTTCCTCATTGGGTTTTCCTCTTTTGAGTTTGATTAATCCGACGTTCAAGATTACTTATTACAACACTGGCATCTTCACCAATTGGTATTTATTGTTTTGGTATAGGAATAAGAAGTGGGCTGAGTGACGAAAAGGATGATAAATTTTAGAAATAAAGTCAAAATGTAAAGCACGCGCTTAAGTAATATGAAAAATGTAACTTTTTCATTATTTATTGAGATTTATTTACAAAAGATTAACTTTGAAAAGTATGACAATTTCTAGATGAATATCCTCAATTTGTACACGGCACCCTGTTGTGCTGCTCTCGTCTCTTTCAGTTGGTTGACGGGCTCTCGTGATTTGGCAACGGATTGTTTTTTGTACTAGGAGCAAGCCTCCCGAAATCCAGCCACTTTGCATCAATCAAGTTTTGTACTTTATGCTTCAGTGCTAGGTAGTCCTTAGTAGAATGACCAATAAATCCTGCATCGTAATGACATCTGGCATTTGGATTGTACCAATTAGGATATGGTGGCTCCGGAGGCTTCAAAGGATAAGGCGCAACCAAAGAGTTTTGAATCAACCGAGGTAGCAACTCGGTATAGGAGATTGGGATAGGGTCAAATTGGACGGGCTTCTTCTCCTTTTTCTTGCTTTGGTCGGTATTTTGGCTTATGACTTGTGTTTGGGCCGGGTATGGTGTTGGTTGTTGGACTTGTGTCGGATAATTGTAAGTAGGATGATAGGGTGCTTGGTAAGCGGTAGCGATGTAAGGACATGGTAAGTAAGGTGTGTATGGTGTATATAGTGATGGTTGAAAGCCAGCTGGACCATACTGTGCCATTTGAGGAATGTATCGGCCTTGATTAGAAGCCATATTGCAAGTCTCTCCTGTCTTTTTCTTCCCAGACCCATTGGAAGCATTGACTGTGCCTGCGGGCTTATGTGCGACCTTACCACGGCGCATGCCACCTTCGATCCTTTCTCCAATGATGACGACATCGGAGAAACTAGAAGTTAAACTACCAATCATCTTATCATAGAAAGGATCTTGGAGTGTGTCAAGAAACAAGCTGACTAATTCCCTTTCGGATAAGGGAGGTTGTACTTGAGCGGCCAACTCTCGCCAGCGTTGGGCGTACTGCTTGAAAGGCTCATATTCCTTCTTGGCCATATTCTGGAGCTGAGTCCGATCAGGGGCCATCTCTGTATTGTATTGGTATTGCTTTGTGAAAGCCTCGGCAAGGTCTCTCCATGAACGGATGTGTGTCCGCTCCAGTTGAGTGTACCAGCTTGCAGCTGCCCCTGTCAAGCTGTCTTGAAAGAAATGGATGAGCAGCTTCTCATCGGAGGTACATGCAGACATCTTCCTGCAGTACATAGTCAGGTGTTTCTTTGGACAACTGGTTCCTTGATATTTCTTGAATTCAGGAACCTTGAATTTGGGAGGGATGACCACATCCGGGACCAAGCATAGATCAGCTGCATCTTTGGCTTCATAAGCGTTTCCCTCAATTGCCTGGATCCTGTCCTCTAGACCTTTCCATTTTTCTGTATCCTCAGTTGAAAGATGGCTTGGGTATTCCTCAGGCATATGGTAGGGATGCGAAGATGGTATGTATATGAGGCGAGGCCTTTGGGTGAACATAGGGTGCGTTCCCCTAACGACGGTTTGGTAGGCTTTTGAAGTGGTGTATGGAGGTAGGTTATGTGTTTGGGTTTGTGTTTGGGCTTGTGTTTGGTTGTATGTGGGTGCATGCCCATGAGGATACCCATAATGAACTCCTCCGATTGGCGGAGACATGGTTGATGGTGGAGGGTTTTGCGGAGTGAACCCAGGTGGATATGACAGGTCAGTTGGTTCTCTGGGAAGGGACTCCGTTGCCTCTTTCTGTTTAGATTGTTGGATGGCCTCCATCAGCTTGGCCATCTGCTCTTTTAGTGACTTGACCTTATTCCTTAGTTCCTCATTTTGTCTCTCCAGCTCATCCATGATTCTTGATTGTGCTCGAGTTCTATAAGGATGTTGAGGAAGCTGTGTTTCTCTAATTTTCTGTTAAAGTTAAAAATTAATTTTTGAAAAATAATTTGAATGCGAAAAATCGTGACTGATTAAAATGTTGATGCATAATGAGTATGAATGTGTGGAATGATTTTTGAAATCCCTTTTTTGATGATAAATTTATGAACAAAGGCATGCATGCTATGCACCAATAATCTTTTAAAGACTTTTGAAGTTTTACTATGTTGACAATAAATCAAAGTTGCTTTATTTATTCATATTTGATTTTTAACAAATTTGTTTTTGGAGTTTTGGTATTTTTTATTTTGCTAGAAAAACATTTAGTTTTGTTTAGAAAAACTTTTTAGTTTTGCAAGAATCTTTCTAGAAAGCATTCTTTAGGTTTTCGAAATTTCATTTTCTCTCTTTTGAATCTTTTCATTTTGTCAGTATTTTCAAAAGATTGTTTTCCTAATTTTTCTATTTCTAAGACATCCATTTAAGTTTTCTTTGGAATCTTTTCAATATTTTCAAAATATTTTTCCATTTAAGTGCTTGTGAGCGATGAACCTTGTATCTTGAAAGGGATGTGTGTGCCCTCTTTGCTTCTTATGCGGGTTACCTATCCTAAGGATCTATGGCCTTTTATATGAACCTCTCAAAGGTGGTTAATAATCCTGGGGTGTAGAGGTTACTAGAGCCAAGTTCCAATCCACAATGCTTGCCACAACAGTAGAAGTAGCCACTAGTTGTGGGGCATTATGAATAAGACGCACTCTAGCTGGGATTTTCGTGATAGCCACACAGGACGTAGGCCCCAGCGTGACACCACTAGATCCCTCTAATCCTAGGCAGCACTCAGACCCGGGTATAGGGCCCCACTCATGATAGATGCATATGCAATGTATGAGGGCACATTTATTTTGGGATGCCTGCAATTGGGGAAATTGTACAGATATATATAGCAATATATAGTTTATCTATCCTAGGGTTATACAAAGAATAGACAAACAAACAATAGATAAATAAACATGTAAATAGATAAAGAAACCGTGCAATAAATAATGAAAGGGATCGTGCAAACAAACAAGAAAAGGATCAATTATGACACACTCAACTTGAACGGGCTTGACTCTCTAAAGTCCCCAGTGGAGTCGCCATCTGCCGCAACCGTAATTCTGACGAGACGACGGACTCGCTAAAATTAAAAACAATTTTATGTATGATGTGGAGCCGCCACCAAATTTTTATTTAAGGGAAAATATTTGGAAAAGCCCTAACTTGAGGATGAGATGCTAAGTTCGGGAGTCGGTTACAAATATGGAAGGTGTTAGGCACCCTACTCGCCCATTCCGAAGAACGGTACCCTTAAACTGAGTGTGTGATTTTGAGAATTGTTTGATCCCTTAATTAATGTGAAATAAATAACTTGATGGAGGTTAGCCTGACAGGACTTGATCCTGCTCCTACGTATTCCCCGGTGCAATGGGAAACTCAAGGCTTACGTAGTTCTGGTTTGTGAAGGCTTGACCTTCAAAAGTGCTTGAGAAAAGATTATTTGGTTTGTGAAGGCTTGACCTTAGAAAGTGCTTGAGAAAAGATAATTTGGTTTGTGAAGGCTTGACCTTTGAAAGTGCTTGAGAAAAGATGATTTTAAAGATCTTGTCTTGAGAAAGCTTTATCCTTGGGAGGGATTTTTGGCCCAATGCACAAGGCCCGAGGCGACTAAGGCAGCACGGGGATCTATACGAACTACTAAATGTTGAACAGCAGGTAAATCGTCAGTTCCCCATTTAGAGCCCATTGCGTGAGACCTAGAATCCCAAAATATTTAGGAAGAGAGGTTTTAGAGTCTTGAAGAGGACCTCAAGTCCACTCATGCACAAGGCCCGAGGCAGCTAAGGCAGCACGGGGACCTATACGAACTACTAAATGTGGAGCAGCAGGTAAACCGCCAGCTCCCCATTTAGAGTTCATTGCGTGAGACTTAAAAATCCCAAAACATTTGGAAAATTTTTTTCAGAATTTTGAAAAGAAATAAATTGCAAACTATATTGTCGTTGAGTAAAAGAAAACTTGAATTTAATAGAAGAATTTTCATTTTTTGACTTTTGGGGTAATTGAGTTTTTAATGTAATTGTTTAGATATTATGGGATTTTTATGAATTTTCTGGATTTTTGTATTTTTATGGATTTTTTGTATTTTTATTTAATTTTTTATTTTTCTGTAATTTTTTATTAAATTTTTTATTTCTAGAATTTTTTTTATTAATTTTCTTAATTTCTGAAATTTTTTATTAACTTTCTTAATTTCTGGAATTTTTTATCAATTTTGAACTTCTGGAAATTTTTTTTATTAATTTTTGAATTTTTGGAATTTTTTAATTAATTTTTGAATTTCTGGAATTTTTTAATTAATTTTTGTATTTCTGAAATTTTTTAATTAATTTTTGAATTTCTGGAAATTTTTATTAATTTTTGAATTTCTGGAAATTTTTATTAATTTTTAAATTTCTGGAATTTTTTAATTACTTTTTGAATTTCTGGAAATTTTTATTAATTTTTGAATTTCTGGAATTTTTTATTAATTTTTGAATTTCTGAAAATTTTTGAATTTCTAGAAATTTTTAAATTTCTGGAAATTTTTAAATTTCTGGAAATTTTTAATTAATTTTTAATTAATTTTTAAATTTTTGGAATTTTTTTATTAATTTTTGAATTTGTAGGGTAAAATGGTAAATACTGGTCATGGGGTAGAATAGGAATTTTCCTAGGGGTATTAGGGTAATTGAGGCAATTTGGTATGTTGTGATTTTGGGGGCATAATTGGATATAGTGACACTGAGGAGGGTAGGATGGTAATTTTGGCCATATGGCTTGTTAGATCAGACCCCACGCTTAAAGTCCAGCCACCTTCTAAATTGCAATGTTCGATTTTTATACTCATGGCTGAAATTGAAAGCAGGCTAAGACACGAGTATGCTAACCCCTGGATTCCGTCAAGGTTTGCTTGTGTTCTTGTGAGTATAGGGATCACTATTCTACTACTGTTGTTCATGCATGCTTGATGCAGTTTCACAGAGAACTCATGTATCGCTTTAATTCGAGATACAACCTTCAATTAAGCCAATAACTTGAGACCCCACGGTCTCGGAATTCTAGAGTCTGATATTGCTCGGATTTGTGAACCCTCTTCTATCATACATGCACCATGATTAACGAGAAGATGCAGGACAATACATGGGAATCTGCCAAAACAGAACTTCCAATTTGGAAGTTTTGCAAAATTCGAATCCGCCTGCGAGCTTCCTAATGCGTTAATATCAACCAAGGTCTCAAAAGGTTCTGATTTTGGACATCAATCCTGGCCCCGATTGTGAAACTCTAGGCCTGAATTTGCCAAACTTGTGGCACCAAATTTAAATTCCATGATTCTAATAGTGTCTATTAACGATTATCAAGCTCTTTGCTGTCTCATTCTAACCTAATAAAGCTCTAAATTTCAATCATGCAAGTGAATATGCGAACATGGGCTGCTTAACTGAATGCAAACAGGGGCATGCATGGTTCAAGAACCATCATAATAATGGTGAATCTGGATGCTAAGGAGTATATGCAACGATCAGATTATAGAGATGCAAGTGGAGGTTCAAGATCTCACCTGGAACATCCGCACTGAAATCGGTCTTCACGTCGTGTTTCTTGAGCCAAAACAGAGTTTTGAGGGATTCTTGGAGCCTTATCCAGTGATCAATGCTTCAGCTATCGCCTGCTGTGGAGTTGGTGCTGGGGTACAATTTTTGGTTCTTGCAAGCTTTCTTGCTCTTCTTTTCCTCCTCTCTCCTCTTTTTTTCTCGCGCCTCCCGTTGGAAGAAAGCCCTCAGAGTTCCTCCAAAAAATCTTCTAGAAAAGAACCCCCTTCAGCCCCCGGAAAACCCCGCCTTTTTCTCCTTTTACAAGTTCCTTTTTTTTTGTTTTTTTACAAGTTAGTTTTCTGTTTATTTAATTTTTAATCAGATTTTATTTTTCTTCTTTTCTTTAGAACTTCTATTTTTTATTTCTTTTTTTGTTTTTGATTTTATTTTTACCTTTTTATTTTTGTTTCGTGCTTTATTTTAACTTTTATCTTATTATATATATTTTGATTTTTATTCTTTTTTCATTTTTCGTTTCTTTTATTTATTTTTTATTATTTTTCCAGATTTTGTTCTATTTTATTTTTCCAGATTTTATTGTTTTTAATTTCCAGATTTTATTTTTTTTCTTTTCTTTAGAACTTCTATTTTTTATTTATTTTTTTGTTTTTGATTGTAAAATTTGTTTTTATTATTTTTTATTTTTATTTTATTATTATTTTTATTTTAGTTTATTTTAGTTAGATTTTTCAGTTTTATCTCTTTTATTATTTTTATATCTTTATTTTTTTTTTAAAAACAGATTTTATTTTTTGTTTAATTTTTGTTTGTTTTTTTTAGACTTTGTTTCTATTTTTCTATTATCTGTTTTATTTGTTTAAATTTCTAATTTCTAAAAACAAATTTTGTTTTTATGCAATTTTATTGTATTTTTTATTATTATATTATTATTATTTTTATTTTATTTCTATGTTTATTATATATATTTTTTATCATCGTCTATTTCTCTGTTTCTCAATTCATTTCTTTCTGTTTATTATTTTAAGTTAGTATTAGTTTCTTGATTAATTTTATAATTGGGGGCCTCAGACATAATTGGGTGTTTACACATTCAAGTCAACAAAATCTTCTATGCTGGGAAAAAGGACGAACCCGTAGATGGTAAGAGCTAACACATCCATATAAATGATCCATTGGTTGCTGTCGGCCAGATGTTGCATATATGCTTCTAAGAACCCTCTGGTGAACTCCTTGGCTTGATTTTGGCCTTGATAGTCTGTTATTCGATCACCTGACTGTAGACCTAGGGCCTCTGCGGCGGCTCAGAATGAAGAATGGTGTTCCAAGTGGTTATATGGTCTGCATCGTTCCAAGGGTAGGTCTAGAATCTGTTCGAACTCCTCCAAAGTAGGTGCCAGCTGGACATCTGAAAAAGTGAAACATCTGAGAGGAGGATCATAATACTGCACCATCACCATGAGGGCTCCTTCTTGTACCTTAACTTTCAATAGCTTCAATATATTCCCATATTTCTTGGTAAACAACATCTGTTGAATGCTCGAGAACTTGTTTCCGAATGTTTCCAGGATAGCAAGGTCCATCAGTTTGACTCCAACCTGCTCTCTCTTCCTTAACTGCCCGGATTCTGCATTAATTTCTATTTCACCTCTCTTGAAAGTCCTCGAGAATCTGGTCCCTCAAGTGAAAAAAGAAAAAATTAAAACAAAATAAACATGTTAGACACTTCATGAAATGAATTAATGCATGATGGACCACAAACTAAAAATGATAAATATGATTTCATTGTGGAATTTTTTTTATTTAGACGAACTTTTTCTTTTTTTCTCTTTCTTTTTTCCCTATTTCACTTTTTCTCTTTCTTTTTCTTTCATTTTCCTATTTTTATCTCTTTTTTCTTTTCACTCTTTCTCTCTTTCTTTTTCTTTTTCACAATCCCCTCGTTACAGATAAATGATAAAATTAGACGAATGCCTGGGATAGGTGCCCTCCTTGCATCTTATTTGGGTAACTTGTCCTAAGGGTTTATGACCTTTAATGCATGAACCTCTCATATGGTGGTTTGTAATCCTGGGGTATAATAGGTCACTAGAGCCAAGTTCCAGTCTGTAATTCTTGCTACAACAGCAGAAAAAGCTACTAGTTGTAGGGCATTACGAATAGGACGCACTCTAACTGGGATTTTCGTGAAAGTCAAACAAGACGTACATCCGAAGTGACACCACTAGATCCCTCTAATCCTAGGCTTTACTCAGACCTGAGTATAGGGCCCCACTCATGTTTTATGCATGAACATGTAATATAGAGGGCACATAAAGAATTAGGATACCTGCAATTGGGGAAATCACAACAAGTATGTCGCAACCATAATTAAAATGAGATGACAAACTCGCTAAAAATTTTAGAAAAGAATTTAAATTGGTTTATGGAGCCGCCACTAAATTTTATTTTAAGGGAAAACATTTGGAAAAACCCTAACTTGAGGAAGAAATTTTGGGTTTGGGAGTCGGTTACGAATATGGAAGGTGTTAGGCACCCTACTCACCCGTTCCAAAGAACGGTACCCATAATCTGAGTGTGCGATTTATTTGAAAACTGTTTGATCCATTTAATTAGAATAAAAATAAATAAGTTGGTGGAAAATAGCCTGACAGGACTTGATCTTGCTCCTACGTATTCGTTGCACACATAACTCAAGGAAATGGGAAACTCAAGGCTACATAGTTCTGGTGTAAGAGACTCGATCTCTTGGAGAATAGAAGAAGCGATTTTTAAGTAAAATTGATTTTGAATGGATTAAAAATTTGTGCTTACATAACTCACACTGTTGTAAGCCGCGTGTGAGTTTGCATGAATTAAAACGTGAAACAATATAGAAAGTTTCCTAATCATATTAGAATTCGTTGCACACATTTTGAAAGGAAAAACGGAGATTTTAAATGAAACAGAAAGTTGTGGGAAAAACGTCCGTGCAAAGTTTAAACTATCATAAGTTACATATGAACCCACACGAATTCGAATACAGAGCAACAGAGGAGGCTACCTACTCGTATTGAATCCGTTTAGACGAAATTCCAAAAAGGAAAGCGGGAGTTTTAAATAAAACAGAAATTTGTCGAAAAAAACGTTCGTGCGAAGTTCAAACCATCGTAAGCTGCGTTTGAACCCGCACGAATTCAAATATGGAGCAACAGAGAAGGCTTCCTACTCGTATTAGAACCCGTTTAGACGAAATTCCAAAAAGGGGAGCGGAAGTTTTAAATAAAATCAAAATTGGTCGGAAAAACGTCTATCCAAAATTCAAATTGTCGTAAGCCACATTTGAACCCTTAAGAATTTGAATACGGAGCAGCAAAGAAGGCTGCCTGCTCGTATTAGAACCCGTTTAGACGAAATTCCAAAAAGGATGAGCGGACGTTTTATATAAAATCGAAATTTGTCGAAAAAGCGTCCGTGCAAGGTTCAAACCGTCGTAAGCCGTGTTTGAACCTGTACGAATTTGAATACGAAGCAGCAAAGAAGGTTGCCTGCTTGTATTAGAAGCCGTTTAGACGAAATTCCAAAAAAAGGAGTGGAAGGTTTAAATAAAATCGAAATTTTTTGGAAAACGTTCGTTCAAAGTTCAAACTATCGTAAGCCCCTTTTGAACCCATGCGAATTCGGATACGGAACAGCAGAGAAGGCTGCCTGCTTGTATTAGAATCCGTTTAGACGAAATTCCAAAAAGAGAAGCGGAAGTTTTAAATAAAGCAGAAATTTGTCGGAAAAACTTCCGTGCAAAGTTCAAGTCATTGTAAGTCGCGTTTGAACCCGCACGAATTCGAATACGGAGCAGCAGAGAAAGCTGCCTGCTCATATTAGAACCCGTTTAGAAGAAATTCGAAAAAGGGGAGCGAAAGTTTTAAATAAAATTGAAATTTGTCAGAAAACGTCCGTGCAAAGTTCAAATCGTGGTAAGTCACGTTCGAACCCGCACAAATTCAGATACGGAGCAGCAGAGAAGGCTTCCTACTCGTATTAGAATCCGTTTAGATGAAATTCCAAAACGAGAAGCGAAAGTTTTAAATAAAACAGAAATTTGTCGGAAAAAACATCCATGCTGAGTTCAAACTGTTGTAAGCCACGTTTGAACCTGCACGAATTCGAATACGGAGCAGCAGAGAAGGCTGCCTGCTTGTATTAGAATCTGTTTAGACGAAATTCCAGAAAGGAAAACAATGGTTTTGAAAATATCCTTGAGAAATCACTAAGTCAACGTATCCAACCTCGCTTATTTCGTCTTACTCAAATCATGGATGTAGGATGCAGTATTCAAGGTAACCTCCCAGAACTATCTTTTGTCAAACAGGGGAAGCAAATTGAGCCTAGTAAATTTTTAGCTTTCCAATATTCTGGATTCTCTTGATCCATGTAATCCACTATTTTCAGTTTCCCCACGGTGAGAAATGAATTAGGTTCAAATTTCTAGGGTCCTAGCCCCAGAAGCGAGGCTGATCTAGTTCTTGAAATTTCACATGAATAAGAGGCTATGATAGGTCTTAATCAGTTAATCTCATTATGCCTTCCCCTTTCTCTTTTATTGGTGACCTGTCAATTCTCATCTTTAATTCCAAATCTACACCTTAGTGGCAGATCAGTTTTTTGTTACGATCTTAGATTATGGAAATTAGCACCTGCACCCACCTCTTGATTAGGCCAGGGTCGTATTTCAGCTCTTAATGCTAGCATGGGCTTCACCTTTCAATCTTGGGTTTTTACATGTGGTCTTGGCCTTCACTCAATTAAGACTGGACCGTGACTCAATATTACGATGAAAAACCATATAATCATCTTGATATCATCCCGGATATTTAACTAGCTCTAGATCGGCCAGATTTATTTCATGGCTTCCTTTTGCATTTTAGTTCATTAAGGATAAACTGTTGTGGGCCTGGATGGGGACCTACTACTAGTTTGCATTATTTGTTAAGGCAAGTTGTGGATTGTGTAACTAGTGTTTTGCTCAATTCTGATTTTTTTTAATGGGCCGAGGAAAATCCTGAAAACTTGCTACAGGCCTATAATTCTAGTTCAGGTTTCAAAGGGTCTTTATGAAACCAAATGCTATTTGAGTATCAATTCTAGGTTCATTCACCTCCATTCATGAAAGGCTATGATGCATCAAGCTTAATGCTTAAACTGGTTCCTGTAGATGCTTGAGGATGTGGTTGAGGTTACTAGCTTATTAAATTAATAGTTCCTATGGCAGTCCATCTAGAGTCTTTCCCCTTTGGTTCTCCTTTTTCCCCAAGGGTTTTTCTTAGGCATTTCCTTAGCCTGTGACTTTGCCTCCCTTTTTCTGCATCTAGCCTGGTGATTTGGAACTAGTGTGAACCACCCAACATTTCAGTAGGTACTAGTTGATTCATTCCTTGACAGTTCTAATAGTTATAGGATACAAACAGAACGCAAGATTAAATGAGGCTTTGCTGTTTTTGCTGGATACTAGTCCCTAATTTCTGATAAGTCACCTGACCAGAGATGTTTAGCTAATCTTAATTTGCTTTAAAGCTAGTTTACAATACTGCAAAACCAGATTCACACCAAACCTGAGAAAGAACTGGTTTCTATGCGTTCGCAAGCTCGCACCGCCATTTCTTTAGTGTTTTGGCTTTGATGTCCTTGGATGGCTCATTGTCAGGGCTCTTTATTTCTCATACTTGGACCAGTTACAGGCTAGGATAGGGTTCGATAAACAACTAGCTTGCCACAGGTATGAGTTTTCCCTTCATATCAGGGCTTGAGTCCTGACTCTATCTAGCTTTTACTTGGGCTAATTTGATTCTTCTATTTCTGATCTATGTTTAATTTTATGGATGCATTCTAATCCCCTCCTCGTTCGGTTCTTGCTGGACAATATGGTATGGATAATATGACTGCTGACTATTTCAGGGTTTGTCTTAAGATCCTAACTGGTTTACAAGTTAGCCATGATGCTATTAAGTATGCTGTTATGTGGAAGGTACAGACCAGACTGTTTATGACTTTCTAGACCTATATCCATGACTTATGAATATGAGGTAGGCTCTCATCTTTAATAACCTCCACATGAGTTTTGACTTGACTCCTAATTCAATGGATAGATTTCAGTTCTTATAATTTCACAGGCTAAGTTGTTCGGGAGGGGGCTAAAAATGGGCCACAAATCAAGTTTTTGACTAATTTGTATTTGGCCTGCTAGTGGCTCTACTACAATGATACTCGACTCCTTCACCTGTTCGCCTGGTACCCTTAAACCTGGCAATTTTCAGTGCTGATATCAGAATACATATCACCCTTTTTAGGGGGACAATAGGATTTCCTAAAACAACTGACACGTCACTAATTGTTTCAGGCCTGACTTGCCTTATCCTACCCCCCCCCCCCACAGACCCATATCATCCAGGAAACTGTGTGCTAAATGCAACTACTGCAACAACAACGATATCCAACCTTGCCATATTTATAGATTTTTCAATCATCTATTCTTCTCCACACTCCTTTTTCATCAAATACATACCCATCATCTGACGAAACAATATTTTGTTGAGTAACAAGTATGATCAAGGTTGCAAGCTAGCTGACATCCCTTCCTAATAGTTACTACCCCTGGACCCGTGAGTATAACATCCTCAGACAACCCATATTGGCCAAAATCCTCACAGAGAGGGGATAATCTTGACTGCAGCCTAAAGCTATGGCCTGGTAGGGGCATTCACCGCCTATTAGGTTCAGCATTTGACTTAAGTTTACTCCTCATTCTCATGTGTCCGGAGTGCTAGCTTGTGCAATTCTAATTGATAGGCAATGCGTTTAGTTAGAAACCATGGGACCAAAGTGAAATTGGATCTGCTATTACCTAGTACCAGACCAGGGACCTTCACCTAGTTGGATTCCCTCCTTTTAATTTAACTTAACAGACCTATTCCTACTAAGATAGATCTAAGAACTCAAACTCATGATCTGTCAGTAGTTGGAGTCGCGTTTGCCTAATCTATTGACCTATCGATCACTTTTAAACTAAACCAGGTCTCCTTTAGCTAATTCGACTCTGATTTTACAAGTTCGAGTAAGAAATCCCCTAGGAAAAGATGGTTTCCTGAATACTAGGTGCAAAACTGGCTAACTTAATAAGGATTCCTAGGACTAAACTGAGTTGAAACTCCTCTGTATTCTACATAGCTATCCAGCAGCAAGTAGAGTACAATTGAGTTAGGTCTATATCTGGCACGAGTGTTTATCAAATAATAAAGAGAATAATTCAGATTATGGCAGTATTTCGTAGATACGCTCATTTCGTTTGTACTTTCCATAGAAATCCACCCATTGAAAAAATCGAGCAAATCAGCCATGCATTTGAGAGAAACCAGTATTATTTGACAAGTTCAATTCAGTTTCATGCTACCTAGATGGAAATATGCAGATCTAGGAAATCGAACGAGCAATTAATATAAGTATTTCCAGCCATTGATATGATGAATTTGAGAAAAACTAACCTGGATGCGGTTGATTTCAACTTCTAAGAGTCTTCTCTTCTCTCTTGATGATGGCTAAAGGAGCGCGATGAGGATGCAAATTTGTTTTGCATGGGAATCTCTCAACAGAGAGCTCATCAATGCACATAAGCTAAATGAAATTTCAATCGGAGAGTCTCAAAGTATGATCCCGAACGAAGATTGGATCCCATAATTGATGGAAACTGGAAGCACAAGGAATGGGTCCGAAGAAATCTTCTCCAAAGAGTAGAGAAATTTATCAAGAGATCTCTATGAATTCCGATTCTCCCCCTTTGCTAGCCCCCTTTATTCTCTCTAATTTTTCCGCTCTTTTCCCTTTTTTTTTTCTTTAATCCTTTTACCACTCTTTTAACCAAAAACTAATTCCTAACGGAATCGGTTAGCTCCCCCTCTTTTTTTTTTAATTTTCTTTTAAGATTTCTTTTCCTTCTTTTTATTTAATTTTTATTTTTATTTATTTTCATTTTCTTTATTTTTAGGTTTTATTATTATTTTTTTTTATTTTATTTTTTAACTTGGGTATTTAATTTTGGTAGTTCGGGCCCTTGATCCTAAAAGTATTTTTTTATTTCTCTTTCTCCCTTTTCTTTATCTTTTTCTTCTTTTTCTCTCTTTTTTTATTATTTTTATTTTATTCGTCCTTTATTATCTCTTTCTCCTCCCCTTTTTGTTTTTATTTTATTGTTATTATTATTTCTCCTTGTTTGTAATTTAAAATCAGCCTCGGACATAATTGAGTGTTCACAAAGTATATATAGCAATTTATCATTCGACTATCCTAGGGTTGTATAGTGAATAAACAGACAAAAAATAGATAGATAAACAAACAAATAAGTCATGCAAAAAACAGGAAAGGGATCAATACAACACACTCAAATGATGAGGGCTTGACTCTCTAATGTCCTGAGTGGAGTCGCCACCTGTCGCAAGCATAATTATGACGAGACGACAAACTCGCTAAAATTTTTGAAAGAAATCTATTCGTATGTGTGTGGTCGCCACCAAATTTTTATTTAAGGGAAAATATTTGGAAAAATCCTTACTTGAGAAAGAATCTAGGTTCGGGAGTCGGTTACGAGGTGTTAGGCACCCTACTCGCTTGTTTCGAAGAATGGTACCCTTAAACTGAGTGTGTGATTTTGATATTTTTGAAAATTATTTAATCCCTTTAGTTTAGAAAAAATAAACAGGTTTGTATGAAAATAGTCTGATAGGACTTGATCCTGCTCCTACGTATTCCTTGGTGCAATGGGAAGCTCAAGGCTACGTAGTTCTGGTGTGAAGGCTTGACCTTCGGAGTAAAAAGAATTTGGAAGATGATTTTAAAAGTACTTTTGATATTTTTTGCATAATTTTTAGCCCACATATAAACAAGATCCAAGACAACTATAGCTGCACCGAGATCCATATGAACTTCTAAACATCGAACAGTAGAAAAAGCTACAGTTTGCGTCTAAAGCCCATTGCGTGAGACTTAAAATCATATGTGAAAACGAGTTTCCTAGAATATTTTTGTTTAAAAAAGAATTCATAGTCCACATATGCACAAGGTCCAAGGCAACTATGGCTGCACTGGGATCCATATGAATCTCTAAACATCGAATAGTAGAAAAAGCTACCGATTCGTGTTTAGAGTTCATTGCGTGAGACTTAGAATTAAAATGATGTTTTCTAGAATATTTTGTTTAAAAGGAATTCTTAGTCCACATATACACAGGATCCAAGGCAACTACGGCTCCACTGGGATCCATATGAATCTCTTAATATTGAACAGCAGGAAAAGCTACCAATTCATATTTAGAGCTCATTCCGTGAGACTTAAAATTAAAATGATGTTTTCTAGAATATTTTGTTTAAAAGGAATTCTCAGCCCATATATGCATAGGATCTCAAGCAACTATGGCTGCATTGGGATCCATATGAATCTCTAAATATCGAACAGCAGAAAAAGCTACTAGTTTGTATTTAGAGCTCATTGCGTGAGACTTAGAACTTATTTTTTTTTTAAAAAAGCATTTCTTTGTAAAATAACAAGAAATGTGGAGATTGAGTTTAACCCAAAAGAGACTTGATTTTGATTTGATTAAAAAGAGAATTAAAAGGCTAGACTCAGATTAGGATTTAATTTTGAAAGTAGAAAAAAAAATAAAATCGACTTGGATTAAAAATTTGAAAGATTAAAAATTTGAAAGATTAAAAATTTGAAAGATTAAAAATTTGAAAGAAGGAAATGGGTTTGCCTTATTTCCAAAGAATCTGAATTTAATTAAAATTTAGAGGAGACTAAGCTTTACTTTATTTAAAATAAATTTGACATTCAATAGGTCGGGAAAATTAGGAAGAAATAAATTTAGATTATTAATATACTTTTGTTTGGAGGATTTTGCTTGATCTCTGAATAACCCGATCTAAGGGGATCCGAATTGAGAAGATGGCTAACGTGGCCCGATATGACTGTAAGCAACCTATCGAGAAAATAAATAAAAAAAATGGCAGCCTCTGAGGTTCGAACCCGCAACTAAGGAGTTATGCACCTTCGGCTTACCATTGAACCAGATTTCTAATTGATGATTGGAGGCCTTGTTTTAAATTCAAGGTATACTTTATGGACGTTGGCATGCACCCTATATGTGAGCTGCAAGGGCTTGGTTCCCATGCCATTACTTGGCCCCACCAAACCAATCATACTTTAGCCATGCATTCTATTCTTTATAGTTTCTAAGGAATGAATACCCCTACATTCCCAGCAACCTTTGTAGCCTCTAAGAAATGAGTAGCATCATTGGCACGGGCATTGAAAGTACGGTTTCGGTTGAAGACCATGGTATGCCATTGCTTTTGAACAGAGGTCACAAATAATGCACCTAACCAACAACTTTTACGTGTGAATTACTATCGTAATGCTGCTGCGACTCCAATTTTGTTAAAAGGGAAACTATTCACGCATGCTGCTTATGGTGACCTTTGTTTGGCATAGAGGTGGAAATTGTTGACAAGGGTGGCAGTATCAACCTATTCAAGCAGGGGTTGGGATCGCCATTTTTGTAACAGATGTTGATGTATAACCCCGCGTCTTGAATGGAGATAAGGTGCTTGAACTTAACACTATCTAAAGGTGTGATGTCATCACCATATTCGAATAATTGTTGAATTCCAACATACATTCATGTAGGAAATACATGCAATGAAGCTTATAGAAAGTTGGTAGGCAATGGACCTTCGAGTCCTGAGACTGAGCCACGAGGGACCTCTCTCTACTACACCTTATATAATGGCTTAGTTTTAGCATAATGGTTTGAGTGTATCATTCGAATCCCCAGCGGTTGTCTGATCATCCTGCTATCCTACCTCAAGGTGTTTAATAAAGTGAGTGAACATGGCTACACACATGGCAGCAAGGATCTTACGCCTTTTTCCCAGATTCATCATGTTGATCGAGCACGCAACCCATCGACTGGTCTAACACCGTTAGGTACAGAATTAGGGGCCTCCCAAGGACCGGAGGTACCAAAATCGACAGGTTCTGCAGGTACAACTTAATCTTTTCAAAAGCTTCTTGGCAATCCTTATCCCAACCTGTGGGTTGATTCTTGCGCAAGAGCTTAAACATCGGCTCGCAGGTAGCGGTGAACTGGAAGATAAATCGAGCAATGTAATTCAACCTTCCCAAGAACCCTCAGATCTCCTTCTCTATTTTTGGGGCTGACATATCTATAATGGCCTGAACTTTTTCAGGATCAACCTCAATTCCCCTTTCGCTAACAATGAAGCCCAACAGCTTCCCTGATTTTACCCCGGAGGTGCATTTAGCCGAATTCAGCCTCAATTTGAACTCTCGAAGTCTTTCAAATAACTTTTGCAGATCCCTGAGATGGTCATCCTTAATTCTGGATTTGTTAATCATATCATCTACGTAGACTCTGATTTTCTTATGAATCATATCATGGAATAATGTCACCATGGCCTTTTCATAAGTCGTTCCAGCATTCTTCAATCCGAAAGGCATACCTTTGTAGAAAAAAGTTCCCCAGGTCATAATAAAAGTGGTCTTTTCTTTATCTTCTTCGGCCATCCAGATATGATTATAACCCAAGAAACCATCCATGAATGAAAAATAGGAGAATTGAGTCGTATTGTTAACCAGTACATCAATATGGGGCAGCAGAAAATCATCCTTCGGACTGGCCCTATTGAGGTCCTGGTAATCTACGCACATTTGGACCTTTCCATTTTTCTTGGGGACTAGTACTATGTTTTCAACCCATTCCAGGTAATTCGCTACAACTAAGAAACTAGCATCAAATTGCTTCTTCACTTCTTCCTTGATCTTCAGAGACATCTCTGGCTTCATCCTTCTTAATTTTTGTTTAATTGGAGGGCATCTAGTTTTCATAGGTAGCTTGTGCTCTACGATAGAAGTGTCCAATCCTGGCATGCCTTGGTAGGACCAGGAAAAGATATCACTTTAATCGTGTAAGAGTGACATCAATCTAGAGTTATTATCTCCTGCGATAAGCGTGCCTATTTTCATTTCCATCTTACTTTCGTCAGACCCCAGGTTTATCAATTCAATGGACTTCTGATGAGGTTCTATTATTTTAGTTTCCTGCTCTACCAATCTAAGCATTTCCTCTGTCAGTTCCTACTCGAATTTTGCCTCTTCATCAGTTTGATTAACAAGACAATTGGAATCGTATAATACAATAATAGCACTATTGTCCATAGGTGGGTTTTTTATCGAGTCTGCATTTTGGTGGATGTGAAAAGAGAATAAGGCATTTTGTAATGTAAATATATTGGGAAAGAAAAAGGGATGTATTCTGAATAGTTCAATTGTATTTATCAATTATCTAAAATATGTACAAAATATTATTTTGAAAAAGAATTTCGTTATGACAATTACAAAATTACATTGGAACTAAATTAAAAGTCATGGGTAATTCAATAATCTCCCAGTTGTTCAGTTCTCTCCCTGGGGGGCAAATGGTCACTAGATCCTCGATGCTTGGAGCCCTTTCTCCATCTATAGCCAGCTATTAAATTTGGAGCCTCGAACCCAACACTCCAGAAACTTTGGGAGATGTGACACAGAGGGACCTTTTCAGCTCGAGGCCTTCTCTTCTTATCTTCATTAGTGGGCTTATATCCCAGCCCAAATCGACGTCTATTTTTGCTCAAATGCAGCGGTTGAGACAAACCTCCATCATTTTTCCCTAGTTTATCCCCAGGCTTGAACCCATTCCTTAGCATCACCAGTGCCATCATTATCAATGCTCTAGGGGGCCAATTTTGATCAACCACTTCTCCCTCCCTGATAGTAGTGACATTGGCGACCTCCAAGGCTTGGAAATGTGTTTCCAAGACCTCTTTAGCAGCCTCAATATATGGAGGGTTGGTGGGTTGGTGGGTTTCTTCTGATTAGGAAGTTTTCCTCCGTTGAGATGATAATTAGCTTATCGTCCATGATAAATTTCAACTTCTGGTGCAAAGTTGAAGGTACTGCCCTGGCATAATGGATCCAAGGACTTCCCAATAAGTAGTTGTAGGTAGGCTGGATGTCAATTATCTGGAAAGTCACATAAAAAATAACCGGACCAATTTGGACCGGTAGATCAATCTCACTGACGACCTCCCTTCTTGACCTGTCAAAAGCCCTCACCACCATGGAACTTGGCCACATACGGGTTCCTTCATATGATAATTTGGACAATTTTATTTGAGGCATCACATTCAATGATGAATCAGTATCTATTAACACCCTGGCTAGAATGTGGTCCATGCACTTTACCGATATGTGCAATTCCTTATTATGCCCAGTTCCCTCCTCCGAAATTTCATGATCAGTGAAAGTGAGGAAGTTGTTAGCAGTTATATTATTGGCGATCCCCTCAAATTTCTCCCCCGATATGTTGTTCACCACGTGGGCCTCATTCAATATTTTCAGCAGCACTTTTCTGTGAGGCTCTAAATTCATCATTAGAGCTAGCAACGAGATCTTGGCAGGTATACGGTTTAACTGCTCAATCACCGTATACTCACTCTGCCTGATCAACTTTAAGAACTCACAGACCACCTCATCAGAAACGACCTTTTTCACTTCTTTTTCTCCTTCTTTGCTGCCATTTTTAGGTTCCAGACTGGCCGAAATCTCTTTATCCCTGACAGCTGGTTGTCTCCTTATATCCTCCGCAAGGGTGTAAATGCGACCACTCCTGGTCATTCCCTCTACTCCGGTTATATTTGTCATGTCAAGGGTGGAATCGCAAGTATTTTCCAACCTATTTTCTTGAAATTTTCCCCCGAGTACCTCGATACCATACTTCCAAGGTACTTCTTTGTTGCTTTTATATTGGAATGGCCCTGAAACCTTAATCGTTACAGGCTTCATCCCACTTGGTGTTGGTAGTGCTAGTGTATCGGTATATCGAATCACCAGAGGCCTTGGATGCCCTGGAAAGGTTTTATTGATCATTTTCACTTCCAATCTTAGCCTCAATAAAGTTTACAGATGGCCCTGGACCTCCGTGGTTTGGTAGCGAGTTACTCCCTACACTAGGAGCGTTTTTCTCGAAATTTAACCATTTGGCACTGATCAGGCTTTGGACCTTATGCTTCAAGGCCTCGCAATTCTCAATGGAATGTCCTACGGCCCCAGCATGATACCCGCACTTGGCCTCGGGATTGTACCATTTGGGGTGTGCGGGTTCCAATGGTTCCGCGGGATATAGTTCTATTAGGGAGTTCTGAATTAAACGGGGTAATAACTCCGAATAACTCATCGGGATAGGATCAAACTGAACTACTTTTCTCTGGTTATTGTTTGATTTTTGTTGGGATTGGTTAGGGTTTGTGTTTTGGTTATAAGGTTTTGGTGATTGTTGGGGAAATTTATGTGGTAGTGGGGGCACAAAGGAAGTATTCAGCTAGAAAGGTGCTGGGGGGTTGTTGGTTGGTTGGTAGGTAGGTATCATGTGTGGATGTGTTGGGTGATATGGTGTTTTACAGTTGGGTGGTGCAATTACTAAGCGATTTGGGTCGACTGAGATCCCAACCAACATACCAACCATCCTACAACCCCCCAGCACTTTTCTAACCGAATACTCCCTTTATAGCTCAACCACCACAAACACTTCCCCAACAACCACCAAAACCTTGGAACCAAAATGCCAACCCTAACCAACCTCAACAAAAATCGAATAACTATAGAAAAGTAGTTCAGTTCGATCCCATCCCGATGAGTTATTCGGAGTTATTACCCCGTCTAATTCAAAACTCATTAATAGCATTATGTCCCATGAAGCCATTGGAACCCCCATACCCCAAGTGGTACAATCCTGAGGCTAAGTGCGAGTATCATGCAAGAGTCGTAAGACACTGCATAGAGAACAGTTTGGCCTTAAAACATAGAGTCTAGAAGTTGATTAATTCCAAGTGGCTAAATTTTAAGAAGGATGCTCTAAGTGTGGGGAGCAACCCATTGCCGAATGATGGAGGACCAGGGCCATCCGTGAATTGCATTGAAGTTGAGGGAGAGGTGAATATGGTCAATGAAACCTTTCTCGGGCATCCCAGGCCTGTTGTTATTCGATATACCGAGGCACCAACTCTGCTAACACCAAGTGGGATGAGACCTGTTATGATTAAGGTTCAAGGACCATTCCAATTTAAAAGCAACAAAGAAGTACCTTAGAAGTATGACATCGAGGTACTCGGGGGAAAAAGTGAAGAAAATAGGCTGGAAAATACTTGCAATTCTGCCCCTGACGTAACGAACATAGCCGAAGTAACGAGAATGACCAAGAGTGGTTGCATTTACACCCCCACAGAGGATATAAGGAGACAACCGGCCGTCAGGGACAAAGAGATTCTGGTTAGGCTAGAGCTTGAAAGCAACAACAAGGAAGAAGAAAAAAAGTGAAAAAGGCCGTTTCTGATGAGGAGGCATATGAATTCTTAAAACTGATTAAGCAGAGTAAGTATACGGTAATCGAGCAGTTAAACCGTATACCTGCTAAGATCTCACTTTTGGCTCTCATGATGAATTCAGAGCCTCATAGAAAAGTGCTTTTGAAGATACTAAATGAGGCTCATGTGGTGCACAACATATCAGTGGAAAAATTTGAAGGGATTGCCAACAATATTACCGCTAACAACTTCCTCACTTTCACTGATCATGAAATTCTGGAGGAGGGGACCGGACATAAAAAGGCATTGCTGCACATATTGGTGAAGTGCATGGTCCACATTCTAGCTAGGGTGTTGATAGACAATGGTTCATCTATAAATGTGATGCCTCAATTAACATTGTCCAAATTGCCACATGAAGGGGTCCATATAAGATTGAGTTCCATGGTGGTTAGGGCTTTTGATGGATCAAGAAGGGAGGTCATTAGTGAGGTTGATCTGCCAGTCCAAATTGGTCCGATTGTTTTCAATGTGACTTTCCAACTAATGGACATTCATTCCGCTTACAGTTTCTTGCTAGGGAGGCCTTGGATACATTCTGCTAGGGTGGTGCCTTTAACTTTGCATCAGAAGTTGAATTTTATCACGGGCGATAGGCTGATAATCGTCTTGGCAGAAGAAAACTTCCTAGTCAGCAAACCCACCAACCCTCCATACATTGAGGTTGCTAAAGATGCCCTGGAAACACATTTCCAAGCCTTGGAGGTCGCCAATGTCACTACCATCAGAGAGGGAGAAGCGGTTGACCAAAATCGGCCCCCTCGAGCGTTGATGATGATGCCTCGGGTAATGTTAAGGAATGGGTTTAGGCCTGGAGATAAACTGGGGCAAAACGATGGAGATTTGTCTCAACCGTTGCTGCTGAGCAAAAATAGACGTCAATTTGGGCTTGGATATAAGCCCACCAAGGAAGATAAGAAGACAAGGTCCCGAGCTAAAAATGTCCCTCTATGTCATATCTCCCAGAGTTTTTGGAGTGTTGGGTTCGAGGCTCCAGATTTAATCGCTGCCATAGACAGAGAAAGGACTACCAGCATCGAGGATCTAGTGACCGCTTGTCCTCCAGGGAGAGAATTGAACAACTGGGATTGAATTACCCATAACTTTTAATTAAGTTCCAATGTAATTTTGTAATTGTCATAACGAAATTCTTTTTCAAAATAACATTTTGTACATATTTTTTGATAAATGATAAATACAATTGGACTATTCACAACTCATCCCTCTTTCTTTCCCAATATATTTACATTTCAAAATGCCTTATTCTCTTTTCACATCCCCAATATGCAGATCCGATAGAAAACTGCCTAATGACGATAGTGCTTGTATTGTATCAGGCGATTTCCATTGTCCTGTCAATCATGCCGATGAAGAGGCAGAATTTGAGTGTGAACCCATGGAATAAATGCTTAGATTGGTGGAATGGGAGTCCAAAATAATAGAACCTCATCAAGAGTCCATCGAGTTGATAAACTTGTGGACCAAGGAAAATAAGAAGGAATTGAAGATAGGCACGCTTATCACGGGAGACAATCGTATTCGATTGGTCTCGCTTTTACAAGACTATAATGATGTCTTCGCCTGGTCTTATCAAGACATGCCAGGTTTAGATACCTCTATCGTAAAGCACAAACTGCCTATGAAAGTCGGATGTCATCCGGTTAAGGAGAAGTTAAGAAGGATGAAGCCTGAAATGTCCCTGAAGATTAGGGAGGAAGTGAAGAAGCAATTTGACGCTGGGTTCTTGGTTGTCGGAAATTACCCGGAATGGGTTGCAAACATAGTACTGGTCCCCAAGAGAGACGGAAAGGTTCAGATGTGTGTAGATTATCAGGATCTCAATCGAGCCAGTCCGAAGGATGACTTTCCACTCCCTCACATCAATGTGCTGGTTGATAATACTGCCAAATTCTCCTATTTTTCATTCATGGATGGTTTCTCGGGTTACAATAAGATCAAGATGGCCGAAAAGGATAGAGAAAAAAGCACTTTCATTACATCTTGGGGAATGTTTTGCTATAAGGTCATGCCCTTCTGTTTGAAAAATGCTGGGGCAACTTATCAAGGGGCCATGGTGACATTGTTCCATGGCATGATTCATAAAAGGATAGAAGTCTACGTAGATCATATGATTGCCAAATCCAGAACTGAGGATGATCACCTCACGAATCTGTAAAAGTTGTTTGAAAGACTTCGGATGTTCAAGTTAAGGTTGAATCTGGCTAAATGTACCTTCGCGGTAAAGTCATGGAAGTTGTTTGGCTTCATTGTTAGTGAAAAGGGAAATGAAAATTCTGGGCCATCCTGGATAGGCTAGCCCCGAAAACAAAGAAGGAGATTCGAGGGTTCTTAGGAAGGCTGAATTATATCTCCTGGTTCATCTTCCAGTTGACGGCTACATGCGAGCCAATCTTCAAGCTCTTGCGCAAAAATCAACCTATGAGTTAGGATAAGGATTGTCAAGAAGCTTTCAAAAAAAATCAATTATATTTACAGAACCCACCAATCCTGGTGCCTCCAGTCCCAAGAAGACCCTTAATTCTATATCTAACAATGACATACTACTCGACGGGTTGCGTTCTCGGTCAACATGATGAATCTGGGAAAAAGGAGCAAGCGATATACTATTTGAGCAAGAAATTTACAAACTACGAAGCCAAGTATTCCCTCTTAGAGCGAACATGTTGCACTTTAGCATGGGCGGCACACCGCTTGAGGCAGTACATGCTGAGTCACACCACCTGGCTAATATCCAAGATGGATCCGATTAAGTACATTTTTGACAAGCCTGCGTTGTTCGGGAGAATTGCAAGATGGCAAGTTCTTCTTTTAGAATATGACATCTTCTATGTGACGTAGAAGGCTATTAAAGGTAGCATCTCACCGATTATTTGGCCCAGCAACCCTTGGATGATTACTAGACCATGCAACCAAAATTTCCTGATGAGAGTTTGATGGTGATATTCAGTGAAGAAGAGCAAACAAAGGAGGAGAAATGGACGATGTTGTTCAACGGAGCCTCCAACATGATGGGCCATGGCATAGGAGTTATACTGATTTCCCCAGAAGAGCAGTATATACCCATTACTGCCAGACTGGCCTTCGATTACACTAATAATGTGGCAGAGTATGAAGCTTGAATCTTGGGATCCAAGCTGCAATTGAGGCTAATGTCAAGTATTTGGAAGTCTATGGTGATTCAGCCTTGGTCATTCATCAGATCAAAGGAGAGTGGGAAACCAGAGATGAAAAATTAATTCCATACCAAGCCCATCTCAAGGAATTATTAGAACACTTCGAAGAGGTTACCTTTTCCCACATACCTCGAGAAGATAATCAGTTGGCCGACTCCTTGACTACCTTGTCATCTATGTTCAAAATTGGACGAGAATAGGACATGCCTCTCATCCACATACAACATCGCCCTCGACTGGAATTTTGTCAATCAGTGGAAGTAGAACCAGATGGGAAACCTTGTGTAAACACTCAATTATGTCCAAGGCCCCCAATTATTAAAATAATAAAGAAACCAACGCTAAATTAAATAATAAACAGAAAAGCAGGGAATGAAATAAGAAAAAAGGAAAAGAAAAATAAATATAAATGAACAAAACAACAAATAAAATAGAAAAAAAGAATTAAAATGAAAAAATGAATAAATAAATAATTAGAAAAATAAAAATAGAAACAAAATTTGAAAATTAAAGAGGAAAAAATATATAAAAATGAAAACATAGCAAAAGAAAGATGAAAAATAAATAATAATTAATAATAAAAGAAAGAAAAAAATAGAATATAAAATTAGAAACAAAAACAGAAAAATATTAAAACAGAAAATGAAAAAATGAAAAATTGAATTATTAAAAAGAAGAAAGAAAAAAAGAGTTTGAAAAAAGAGAATAATAAATTCAGAAATTAAAAATAAAATAATAAGAAATAAATAAAAAATAATAAAAACAAAACTGAAAATAAAAAATATATAATAATAAAAAAAAACTGAAAAGAAAAAATAAAAATAAATAAATAAATAAAAATAAAAAAGAAAAGAATTTAAATTTGGAAATAAAAATAGGTATAAATATGTATAAGTAATTTAATTAAGAAAAAAAAACAAAACAGAAATTAAATAAAAAACATAATAACTAAATTAAAAAATAGAAAAAATACAACAAAATGAAAAAATAGAAAAGGAAAAAAAGAATTAGCAAGAGCGGGTCTAAAGCATTCGGGGAGAAGGGGTTTTCCCGGAAGAAGGAGCTGAGCAAGAAGAAATAGAGGAGATCGCCGCAGAAGATCGGTGGTGTGAATACCAATTCCTGTCCGGGTGAAAATCTTTTCTTATTAATTAAATTATTAATGAACTAAACACACTTGGGTACCAAAAGCCCAACATTATCAAAGGAAAAGGGGAAGGAACACACTAAACAGTTAGGTAATCCTCAAAATTAAAAATAACAAATAAGAATAAAAAATAATAAAATTCAGTTAGGTTAGCTAGAGGTTTAGTTAAAGGCAGTTAGGTTTGTTACAATTGGGGTTAAAAAGCTAAACCTAAGTGAGGGTTAAGGAACTATGGTTAAGTAGGGGTATAAGAGGAATTAAAAGAGAGGGGAAACGGTTACTGGATTTTGGAGAGGCAACCAAAAAAACAGAAAAGGAAAGGAAATGAGAGTTTTTTTGGGGGAGAGCAAGAAGTTTTTTGGGATTTTTCTCATTGATTCCTGGAATTTGGGAAAAAAAAAGCTCCTTTTTCAACCATTGGTAACCTTCGGAATTCTAGGACGTCCACAGGGATTAGCTACTGGTAGCTGATTCTTGGAGTTTTTGAACAAAGTGGTTCGAAGTCTTCTTATTTTCTGAACAATCTTCCGAGGGTAAGTTTGTTTCTCTTCTGAATTTGACGATTTGTATGATTTCATTGCCCATTCTACGTTTATGCTTAAGGTTTTGCATGTATAAAATCTGCCATGGATGGAATAAATGGATGCTTAAGACTATTATGTTGATTTGCATTATCTTGGATTTCTGGCTTCGAACAAAGCCAGGTTTTTTTCTTTTTTTCTCTTTGATTAAATTGAACATCGGTTAAGGGTGAAGTATTTGGTTTTTTGTTCATTTGGAAATTGAGGTTTATAGAATGCTAGAGAACATCCATCTAGGCTGAATCAGTGAAAGAGATTGCAAATTCTGATATGATCCAACTTTAGGGAAGGATATTGGCTGGTTCATTGTGTATTATGGCCAAAACTGATAAGATCTTAGTTACTGAGCTCTGCTATGTTAACAACTATAATAGAAGACTCATTATCTTTCAAGATAGAGGAATAGGAAGTTTGGTAAATCTAATGCCAAATTGAAACAATAAGCTCTGCATCTAGTTAAGATTGCTTCGTTCTGATTTAAGAAGGGTCAGCTCTTGAGTATTGGACTGCTAGTCACTAATCTTTCCCTAAATCAATACTCTGTAGATAAATTACAAACTCTATCTTGTAACTGCAATCTTGTGGCTTTAATGTCAAGTACCTAAAGAACCAAACTCCAGTGGTTTCTGTTCAGAAAACTAGTTGCTAGTATACAACTAGCCTAGGATTCGGTTCCTGGTATTAGCAGCGAGATTAGCTAGCAGAAAGTCTTGAGTTGTTGCTGAGAGTTAATTGTTAAAGGTTTGGTACTTTCCTTCTCATTAAACCAATCTCTAGCTAATGAAGGATAAGTGAATGATGTTGACTGTCTAACTGAAACCTATGGCCAAACCAGATTTGGAAGAAACATAAAATCAGTACCCTTTTAGGATTGAGAAAAGGCTTGTCTGGTGCTGGGTACAAATCATAGGCCTCTGGGTAAAGTCTGGTCTATAAGACAAAGTCTAGCATGCCTGATAGTTAGGTCTGCATCACATCCACCTTAGAACTTACGTTAGTTTACTAAGATTAAGAATCAATTAGGCATATGTTCAGAGGTTTAGGTAATGGGAACCAAATCAAAATCAGCAGGTAGCATGGTTGACCAATCAGGTTCTTTTTTTTAAAAAAAACCTGCCCTTATTCAGCTAGGCATTGATCAGAGTCTGAATTTTTGTAGTGTAACTTGGTCTCTGCCTCTTAGGCTTGGCATAACAGTAAAAGCCCTGATGGAGCTCTAGGCCAGGCAACTTTTACCTTTCAATTTTCTGAAACTGTGGCAGCAACCTTGCTGCATAATGATATCATATTCTCAGACCTGCATACCTGTAGTAGAAGCCTAAACCGGACAATAGGTCAATGGCTCAAGCTTCATAGCATGGCAGGGGTAGGAGCCGTGCATTAAAGTTTATAAGGGATACTAAGGGCTTAGCTGTTAGGACAGACCTTAGATGCTTGGTCTCATCCTGGTACCTAGTCATGAACAGATCCTTGATCACCTTAACAAAACTTAAGACTGCACATAGAACCAGAAATCAGGTTGGCCGTTCCTATCACTAAGGAGATTAGACTTGAGTAAGTAGGGATCAACTGGAACAAAATTGATCCTATCTTGTTGAGCAGCTTGGGCCCTATTCTCTTTTAAGTTCCAGGTTTGTTTGTACAGGTTCAGGTATGGTCTCCCAGTTTCTTTTCTTTTCTTCATTACCCTGTAGGACTTGAACCTTTATTATCATAGAGACCCGAACTTGGAGTTGGAATCCTGATTGGAGGGTTAAGAAAAGGCTTAGAATGTAATAAGGGTCAAAGTGAATTTGATAATCAGGAGATGTAATTCATCATCCATCCCTGGTCAAATAAAGACTAGATCAGCCTATAGAAGCTTGACTTTAGGAACGAAAACTGTTAGCACTGAGTTGGCACCTAGGCTTGGGATTTGAGGTCCAGTTTGGTCTCAGATTCCCCAAGTTGGTTTCAGTTTTGATCAAAGAAGTTAGATGATGAATCTTGAGCCTATAGGGCAGCAAACCATGTTTTAATTTCTTTTGAGTCTTAGGTTTGTTGCATATATTCTGTCCTTGGGAAATACATAATAAAGTTAGGAACAGCTCATTCATTTGAGTTTTAGGCTATGTTTGATGTAGAACCTAAGTAAAGCAGAAATTGATCTAAAAGGGAATTATGGTCAAGATAAAGCCTAGATGTGATAGTGACATTTGGCTTGGGGTAGACATGGGTGTTATCCTTACACAGGGTCATTGTATCAGTCCCTAATTCTCATCCCTCTACACAACCAAATTTGGCTAGCCCAAAATTGGTATAGCAGCAAACCCCACATGAGGCACTACAGGTAGCGTCCTTTGGTTAACAAAATAGGCCATAGGTCAGCAATAAACACAGACTTGGGGCATTATGGGCAGTGGCTTTAAAATTGCAGATACTAATCGGACTCCTCAGGACATCCTTGGCTATTAAGGTTCAGGCTTAGTAATTTGGCCTCAATACTCTTGAACCCCGGATAGCTGCTGACTTGTCTGGTTGGCCTGTAGGGAATATGGTGAGTTAGGGCCAGTATGAACTTATAGGTGCCTCATGTCTTGTTGCCTCTTGACTTAGCATTGCTGTGGCAGGTTCTAGGCCAAGCCCATTTCATTAACAGGAATTTTCATGATCAGTTAGCTCAAATAGCAGGTTAGATCTAGACCAATATAAGGATGTTGAGCCCAGTCACCGCCTTGTCAGGGTCCCCTCATACTATTTTCCTAAAAGCTGTCAGTGATTGGTCTTAGCAGCCATGAATTAAGTCTAAAGTTGTGTTCCTGGTCTCTCTGCATAATAGGAGGTAGTGAGGTGTTGAGCTTGAAATTCTGCTTGTGGTTTTAAAGGATTCCAGGGGAACTTAATACCATGCTTATTTTTGTACTGGATGTCTAACAAGCCCTGTTTCTGGGAGTCATGTAATAGATCCTAAGCCTCATGCAGTGGTGAGGAATTGTAAAGTCTTTTTCCTGAACTATAGGTAGGTGTCGTGATTTAATCTAGCTATAAACTGGTGAAAACCTTATGCTCCATATGTTTTAACACCTGGCAGCAGAAGTCTAGAACTTATATTGGGTTCAAATCTAGCTTTTCCCTAACCTTATGGCCAGGGAAGAAAACTTTTGGGCAGTTAAAAGGCCAGGGTCCTGAATCCTAGGGGAGCAGGATATTAGGAGAGGTATTGAAACGGAATCTTTCAAAACTGTACAACATTGGTTTAAAGATTTAAATAGGAGGGTTGGTAGAGTTTTGATCAGAATTATATCCAGCAGGTAAATCTCATGGAACTGATCTCTGTGTTTATGAGAATTGAGTCCAGAATTGGGAGTATGATCCGCAAGTCATAAGTTCCGTGGACCAGATTGAATACATGACCTTAGCTTGAACTGGGTTCTATCAATTAGGGTAGGACAGAAGCTTGAGACAATAAGCTGGTAGAGTTAGGCTAGGCTGAGACTGTAAATAGAGGAATGCAGGTTGGCTGTAGTAACACCGGATGCAGTTCCAGTTCCGAGTCTGTTATTTTGAGCCAAAAGGGTCAAATGAATTGGTAAAACCTGAAGCTTGATAATTTGCAAAGACAGGATCTAGTTATCAGGAACCCAGTCTTGATTCTATTAAGACTAGTTCATCATATAGTCAGCGGCAGTAGGCTCAGGCTAAAAATCTATTGTCAGTCATCTTTGCATGAGAGCCACTAGTCAGTAAACCCGTCTCAGCAGCAGATTCAATGCAAAATTAAATTTCCTAAGAAAACAGAAATTACGCTATGTTGAATGAGTGATGAAAACTACGGATCTCTGTCACCCTATACATTCTTAGGCAAGTGAAGGATATTTAGTCACAAGTTCCAGTATGCTATTCCTTAGCCAGCACAGAAAATGGATTACTCTTAGGATAGCCACAGAAACTGGTCCATTACAACCCGCCCTTGATTTGATTAAGTCCTTAGGTACATGGGAAGGTCTGTCTAGCTTTCGAACCTAATATGCTAAGGAAGATTCTTGTGAAAGAGTGATGCAACTTAAACATTGAATGAATCAAGAGTAAATTGGTCACCACTTGACTTAAAAAATGAAAGAATAAGCAACAGGTTTTAAGCATCATTTTACAGGTACAATGGCATTTTGGATAAAACTTGAAAGGCTAAGAAGAGACACGGATCCTATACAAAACAAATAATGGAGAATGTATTATTGTTATACTTTGTCTTTCTCATTTCAATCTGCTGATCCAAGTCCTGATTTTACTAAGCCTTTGTCTCAAACCTTTTTTTTAATTCACTCTTTAATTCAAAATTTTCTGTTTTTTTTTAATTTTTTTCAAAATTCATGCAAACCGGTTCTAACGCGAACGAGTAACGTTCTCTACCATGTCGTGTTTTATTTCGTGTGGGATCGAAATACGGCTTACGACGATTTAGGATCTCGCCAGCATGAATTTCTGAAAACCATTACTTTCAAGAAAATCTTATAAAAAACATCTGTTTTTTATTTTCAAAAATTCATGCAAACGGGTTCTAACGCGAACGAGTAGCGTTCTCTACCGTGTCGTGTTTTAATTCATGTGGGATCCAAATACGGCTTACGACGATTTAGGATCTCGCAAGCATGAATTTCTGAAAACCATTACTTTCAACAAAATCTTATAAAAAACGTCTGTTTTTTATTTTTCGAAATTCATGCAAACGGGTTCTAACGCGAACAAGTAGCGTTCTCTACCGTGTCGTGTTTTAATTCGTGTGGGATCCAAATACGACTTACGACGATTTAGGATCTTGCAAGCATGAATTTCTGAAAACCATTACTTTCAACAAAATCTTATAAAAAACATCTATTTTTTATTTTTCGAAATTCATGCAAACGGGTTCTAACGCGAACGAGTAGCGTTCTCTACCGTGTCGTGTTTTTAATTCTTCTGGGATCCAAATACGGCTTGCGACGATTTAGGATCTCGCAAGCATGAATTTCTTAAAACCATTACTTTCAACAAAATCTTATAAAAAAGATCTGTTTTTTTTATTTTCCGAAAATCATGCAAACGGGTTCTAACGCGAACGAGTAGCGTTCTCTACCGTGTCGTATTTTAATTCGTGTGAGATCCAAATACGGCTTAGGACGATTTAGGATCTCGCAAGCATGAATTTCTGAAAACCATCACTTTCAATAAATTCCTATTAAAGCGTCTGTTTTTTTATCTAAAATAACCTCGTATTCTTTTAGAGATCAAGTCTCTTAACCAGAACTACGTAGCCTTGAGTTTCCCATTGCACCCGGGAATACGTAGGAGCAGAATCAAGTCCTGTCAGGCTATTTTCCATGAACCTATTTATTTTCTATTCTATTTTAAGGGATCAAATAGTTTTCAAAATATCACACACTCAGTTTAAGGGTACCGTTCCTTGGAACGGGCGAGTAGGGTGCCTAATACCTTCCTTAGTCGTAACCGACTCCCGAACCTAGATTTCTTCCACAAGTTAGGGTTTTTCCAAATGTTTTCCCTTAAAATAAAATTTGGTGGTGGCTCCACTATCAAAATTAAAATTCTTTTCAAAATTTAGCGAGTCCGTCGTCTCGTCGTAATTACGGTTATGACAGGTGGCAATCTGAAGGGAAGAACCGATGTGGAAGAAGGACTAGGATTCATCTTGGGAGGTTTTGGATTAGAAAGGTGACTCTGGTGGTTTTTGATGGAAGAGGCATCCATGCAAGTAATTCTTCTCACTTGGAGAAAAGGGGAGCTCTGTTGATCAAGAGAAGACGTACGGATCAAGACGCACCAACGATCCTAAGTCAGGTTAGCCAAGCTCTTCCTATGTTTGAACTAAAAACCTTATGATGAGTCAATGGAGTTATACATGAACCAAGACAAGTCGTATCAATTTTAGCTTAGATCAAGAACCTTGTGGTAATTGGCTTCAATGCGAGGGAATTCTCGTCGTAAGTTCATATTCGTCGCCTTGACTCTGCCACCTCTTACTATAGGACCATGGATCTAGTTTGATGAAATATGCAATAAGGTCAATGAGTTGCATGTTTTGGCACAAACAGGGGGTAGAGTGCCGTAACCACCTTTCCCCATTCCCCAAAATTTGTGCAAATTTGTTGAACCCCTCGAGATTAAACAGAGAATAATTTGAAGTCATTACGGGGTTAACAAAAGTTGGAGTAGAAACAGTAGCAAATTATCTAGATAAGAAAAATTCTTGCTGTTCCAGCTATAAGAGACGAGTTGAGAGGAAGGAGAAGGCGTTCAAACATGGCGTTCATTGGTCACGTTGATGATGACCGACAACATGTAAAAATAGATGTGACTTCCTACATGGAAGAACAAGAGAGGAATTTGCATGTATTGTTCCATTTCTTTACGTCAGTTTTTGCATGACAGTATTAGTCCTTGCATGAACCTCTCCCTCAATCCTGGCTTCGATTGTTGCCATGTTGCTCGAGGATCTACATCAGGGGAAACTGAATCTATGAGGCATACCAAAGCTCATGAGCCGGTTCTAAGCGGACTTGCACCCCATATGTTTGCTCCCAAACTTCACTCGTTGGCCAATAGTGTGGATGTCAAACGTGCACCCAGTTGGTCATCTCAATAGGCCACAGTCGTCGCACGAGCAAGCAGGACCCCATGTTGGCTCTGCCGATATCGCTGACTCCATGCAAAAGGAAGGAAAATAATGTCTCGAAGATGTGAACCAATCTGAACGCATCAAAATGACCCTCTCTGTTTGGTACGGGGAGTGTAGAATGACTTAGGCAAGTCGGGCTCAGTGAAAGCCATTATTAAGGCCTAAAGCGGGTAGCATATGCAATATAATTTCGGCCTATTATCATGAATTACAAAGAGGGCCAAGTTTCGGTAATGGCCTGAGAAAGGAAGATCATGCAGGGGCATGTAGATATTATGGCCTTCAACCCCCAGAATATGCCCCCAATATTTAAAAAGAAATGGCCAACAACAGCACCTCCTTCTTGATAGGAGTTAATATCCTGCACTAGGAGCTGTCTGGTAGAAAGGGTTTGGGGATGGTTGTTCATAATCCTTTAAGCTCAAATCACATATAATGTAAGTCCTTGCTTTAAGGGGTGTGGAATAACCCAGGGCTTTGATGGGAAGGTAATCGACTCTCAGCCTCTGCCCCTGTTTAAACGCCATTTTGACTATAAGAAAATACCATGTTAAAAAGTGATGGTGAGAGGTCCGGCAAGCACAATCATAAGAATGTTCATAGAAGACCCGTTTCGACCCTTTTAAGCTTGAAGCTTTTTGATGTTAAGTGGTTTTCACGAGCGAAAATAATTGGGCTTTACATTAATGAGCTTGACTCGAAGAGCGGCCTTTGGAGGCACCCTGTTCCATTCATATTCGATCCAGATCCCATGCAGCCTACGTGCAAGGCCAATCTCGTATCTACAGAAACATGGTTCAAATGAATTTGGAAGCTTTAAGATCACAATTCAAGGCTTAGTCTAGTGGGTGAGGTCGCTCCTCCCAACTCCTTGGTCTCAGGTTCGAGCCTTGCTAGGCCCTTTTTCTCAACAAATAACCATTAGCCTCCTTATTACGTCTTTACTCATAATTGGAATGGAATTGGTTTAAACGTGGGAGCTTGGCTCTGGTGGTTGGCTAAGGAGAATTCTCTCTTGAGGCCTCAAGTTCGAATCCTTTAAACACCATTTTGCTGTGAAAAATCTTTCATAGGCCATGTGTGCCTCACGTGACTAATGACTAGAAATGAAGCGAGACAGGCTGCCCCACCCTTCAATTTGAACCTAGGCTATCAACTCAATTCATTAGCAATAGGGTCATGCCTAATAGGCCATTTAAAATTAAATCCAACTCCATCGTAAAATTTAAATTAAATCCAACTCCAACGTAAAATTTATATCAAATTTAACTCTTTCAAATAAAATTTATTTTAGTTCAAATCAAATCAAATTCTTTTCTCCAAATTTTAAAATCAAGAAAACTTTAATTATTTTACCAAACTTTCTAATAAAAACTTATTTTGGTTCAAATCCATAAGATCCTTTCTATTCAAACCCATTTTAATCTTTTTCATCAAGCTTCAAATAAAATCCATTTTAAATCCTCCCTCAAATTCATAATCAAATTCAAATCAAATCCTGCTTTTTTTACTTATTAAGTTTTTCCTTGCAAATAAAAGCCAAGTCTCTCGTTTTCAAATCAACTCAAATCCTTAAATTCAAATAAAAATCAAATCCTTCTTTAAACCAATTTAATTCTTCCTTTCAAAATCCAATGCTTTTTCCAAATCTATTCAAATCCTTTCTTCCGCATAATATCAAATTCCGTTTTTCAAATCAAGTTAAAATCCTCCCTTTCAAGCCAAGGTCCCAAAAGTTCACAATAAGCTTATCTCAAGTCAATTCAAATCAAATTCATTTTAAATCAAATATTTTTCAAAATCAAGTTCATGTTTCTAGTTTAAATCAGTCAACCCTTTTTCTACTTAAGCTCAATTCTTTTCTTTATCTTTATCATTTTCAAATTAAAATTTTTTGGTTCTAGGTCTCACGCAATGAACCCTAAGCACAAACTGGTAGTTTTTTCTATTGTTCGATGCTGAGGAATTCGTATGGGTCACAAGTGCAGCCGTAGTTGTCTTGGACCCTGTGCATATGTGGACTGAGAATCCTTTTGTAAAATTTCAATAAAAACTTCATTTTAGAGTCCCTAAGGTCTCACGCGACGAACCCTAAGCACAAACTGGTAGTTTTTTTTGCTGTTCGGGGTTTAGGAATTCGTATGGATCATAGTGCAGCCGTAGTTGTCTTGGATCCTATGTATATATGGACTAAGGATTCTCCTTAAGATATTGTCAAAACACTCTAAGCGTTTTCAAATATTGCTTTTAAAACTCCTCTGAAGGTCAAGCCTTCAAACGCGTTTTTCAAACACTACTTTTCAAGTTTCTTTGAAGGTCAAGCCTTCATAAACCAGAACTACGTAAGCCTTGAGTTTCCCATTGCACCGGGGAATACGTAGGAGCAGGATCAAGTCCTGTCAGGCTACCTCCCTCAAGTTATTTATTTCCATTCTAATTAAAGGGATCGAGCTATTTTCAAATAATCACACACTCATTTTAAGGGTACTGTTCTTCGGAACAGGCGAGTGGGGTGCCTAACACCTTCCCTGCTCGTAACCGACTCCCGAACATCGAATCTCATCCTCGAGTCAGGGTTTTTTTCAAATCCTTTTCCCTTAAATAAAATTTGGTGGGGACTCCACATAATCAGATAATTCTATTTTTAAAATTTTAGCGAGTTCGTCGTCTCGTCGGAATCACGGTTGCGACACCTTGGTATCATGATATCCGATGCTTTCTAAAGAGTAAAGAATACCCCGCTAACCCGTCAAAGAATGATAAAAGGACCTTGCGAAGATTGGCTATGAATTTCTTCCTCAATGGAGAAATATTGTATAAAAGGAATCATGACATGGTTCTGCTCAGGTGTGTAGATGCAGCAGAAGCCAGCAAGATTCTGGAAGAAGTCAATGAAGGGTCTTTCAGCACTCATACTAACGGACACGCGACGACAATGAAGATTCTTAGAGCTAGGTATTATTGGTTGACTATGGAAACCGATTGTTACAAGCATGCCAAGACGTGTCATAAATGTCAAGTGTACACTAAAAATATTAACACGCCATCGACATCACTGAATGTATTATCGTCACCATGACCATTCGCTATGTGGGGGATGGATGTCGTTGGACCAATTGAGCCTAAAACGTCCAATGGGCACCGTTTCATGTTGGTAGCCATTGACTACTTTACTAAATGGGTTGAAGTTGCTTCATATACCAGCATGACTTGAAATGTAGTGGTCAAGTTTGTGAAGAGAGAATTGATTTTTCGGTATGGGTTGCCCAACAAACTCATCACAGATAACGACACCAATCTGAATAATAAAATGATGAAGGAATTGTGTGATCAGTTCAAAATCAAGCATAATAATTCATCTTCGTATCAGCCAAAGATGAACGAAGCAGTTGAAGCAGCTAATAAAAACATCAAAAGAATCCTTCAAAAGATGGTACTCTCGTATAGAGAGTGGCATGAAATGCTTCCCTATGCATTACACGCATAGCAATCTTCTGTTTTCACTTCTACTAGGGCAACCCTTTTTTCCCTCGTATATAGAATGGAGGTCGTACTCCCAGTCGAAGTAGAAATCCCTTCACTGAGAATATTGATGGACGTAGAATTGGAGGAAACTGAATGGGTTTAAGCCCGAATGGACCAGTTGAACCTAATTGACGAAAAAAGGTTGGTTGCAATGTGTCACGGTCAACTATACCAAAGGAGAATGAAGAAAGCATTTGAGAAGAAAGTACATCCTCAAGAGTTTCGAGAGGGTGATCTAGTAATCAAAAGACTATTACCTATATAGAAAGCACTACACAAAATGGGCACTTAATTATCAGGGACCTTATTTAGTTAAGAAGGCTTTCTTTAGGGGCACCTTAATCTTAGCAAACATGGATGGGAAGGACTTACCTAATCCGGTCAACTCAGATGCTGTAAAAAAGTACTATGCTTGACTAAGACAAAAAAAAAGTCCGCTAGATCGATAACCCGCAGGGCGGCCTAAGAAAAAGTTAGGGCAATTCAGATAAAAAGTTCGCTAGGTCAAAAACCTACAAGGGCGGCCTAGGAAAAAGTTAGGGCATTTCAGAAAAAAAAAAAGCCCACTAGGTCGAAAACCTACAAGGGCGGCCTAGGCAAAAATTAGGACAATTCAAACAAAAAGGCCCGCTAGGTCAAAAACCAGCAAGGGCAGCTTAGGCAAAAGTTAGGGCAATTCAAACAAAAAAGCCTGCTAGGTCGAAAACCCACAAGGGTGGCCTAGGCAAAAGTTAGGGTAATTCAAACAAAAAAGTCCGCTAGGTCAAAAACCCACAGGGGCGGCCTAGGCAAACGTCAGGGCAATTCAAACAAAAAGGCCCGCCAGGTCGAAAATTCGCAAGGACAGCCTAGGGTAATTCGGACAAAGGCCCTGTCATAACCGTAATTACGACGAGACGACGGACTCGCTAAATTTTGAAATGAATTTTAATTTGATTGTGGAGCCGCCACCAAATTTTTTGTTTTAAGGGAAAAGATTTGGAAAAACCCTAACTCAAGGATGAGATTCGAAGTTCGGGAGTCGGTTACGAGTAAGGAAGGTATTAGGCACCCTACTCGCCCGTTCCAAAGAACGGTACCCTTAAACTGAGTGTGTGATATCTTGAAAACAATTTGATCCCTTAAAATAGAATAGAAAATAAATAGGTTTATAGAAAATAACCTGACAGGACTTGATCCTGCTCCTACGTATTCCCTGGTGCAATGGGAAACTCAAGGCTTACGTAGTTCTGGTGTTTGGAAGAGTTTTTTAGAAGAATTGTGAGCTATTTGGTTTTCAAATATGCTTTTAGTTCCACATATGCACAGAGTCTAAGACAAACGAGGGTTTCACTTAGACTCATATGACTCTCTAAATGTCAAACAGCAGGGTATGCTACCAGTTCGCACTTAGAGTTCATTGCGTGAGAACCAAGGTTTTAGAGAACTTTTAGAAGAGCTTTGAGCGATTTTGTTTTTAGATATGCCCTCAGTTCCACATGTGCACAGAGTCTAAGGCAAACGAGGGTTGCACTTAGGCTCATATGACTCTCTAGATGTCAAACAGTAGGGTGTGCTACCAGTTCGCACCTAGAGTTCATTGCGTGAGAACCAAGATTTTGGAAGAAGTTTTTAGAAGAGTTTTGGACGATTTCAGCCTTTAAACACCCTCTCAGTTCCACATATGCACAGAGTCTAAGACAAACGAAGGTTGCACTTAGACTCATATGACTCTCTAAATGTCAAACAGTAGGGTATGCTACCAGTTTGCACTTAGAGCTCATTGCGTGAGAACCAAGGTTTTTGAAGGAGATTTAGAAGAGTTTTGGATGATTTTAGCCTTTAAACATCCTCTCAGTTCCACATATGCACAGAGTCTAAGACAAACGAAGGTTGCACTTAGACTCCTATGACTCTCTAAATGTCAAACAGTAGGGTATGCTACCAGTTTGCACTTAGAGCTCATTGCGTGAGAACCAAGGTTTTTGAAGAAGTTTTAGAAGAGTTTTGGATGATTTTGTTTTTAAATGTGCTCTCAGTTCCACATGTGCACGGAGTCTAAGACAAACGAAGGTTGCACCTAGACTCATATGACTCTCTAAATGTCAAACAGTAGGGTATGCTACCAGTTTGCACTTAGAGCTCATTGTGTGAGAACCAAGGTTTTTGAAGAAGTTTTAGAAGAGCTTTGAACGATTTTGTTTTTAGAAGTCTTCTCTACTTTCGACTTTGACGTTCATCGCATGAGATTTAGGATCAATTAGGGTTTTGAAATTTCTTTAAAGACTGAATTTAACAACGATGTGCATCAACACTTTCAATGCTATCGGCGGTGGAATTTGTGTGCTAGTACATTCATATATATATGGATCCAAGTTGTCTCCATTCTCCACTCTTGAGCCTGGTGAGCCTAAGATTAAACAGGGTCCTTATTCTAATGAACCTGCTGCCCTAAGATTAAAGAATAGTGGTCCTTTGCTTAAACCTTAGATGTTGTATTCCAGGTTTTAATACCTCACATCGTTATTTTGATTCATCTGGGCTAATTGTGAGGGAATTGTACAGCACCTGAATTAATCTTCCTAGCAACTTCCCCAACAGTCAGTCCTTCCCCTGGATGAGTGGTTGGTGCCTACTTCAAAACCTAACCTGCAGTGACTATGGGGGAGCTAGGGGGTGTAACTTGGGATGTAACACTTAAATTGTTAACTCACCAATCCTGTTTATTCTTTAAGTCACTTTAATCAGCTACTAAATGTATCGGGATGTGTTGCCCAAACTGTTCCTCCAGCAAGGCCTACCAAGATTTAAATTGGCTATGATCCTTTGCTGAATTTTATCTATTAGAGCCAACCATGTTCAGAGTTCTAAAACTGATTTAATAACTTTAAATTCTCTTAAACAAATAACTTTTACCCGCGGTTTTTTTTAAGTCTTTCTTACATAATACAGCATAGCCTGATACTTAATTTGGTTGTTGCTATAACTGCTACTAATGCAACAGGACCTGGACTAAGCCCTTATAGACCCTAGATTGAATTCTGGGTTGCCAGGAGCTGTAGTGGGGTTGACAGCTACTGTGAACCCAATTAAATGGTTGCAATTTGTGCAGATAAAGTATAGCCCTATGGCATTCTCTGCTGCTATAAGGTCCTGAGAATGTGAATCAAAGCATGATCTTGTGGAACTAACCTAGGATTAACTGCTCAGGTCTCTAGCACTAAAATTATTGATGATGATTAAATTAAAAAGCTTTTATTCCGAGACAACTCTGATTACATGTCTCATGGTTAAATTTTCTGGTGTTGGCCTAAATGACATTTCGCAGCATTTGCTCAGAATTGCCAGCCAAGGTTGCTATGCTGAAACATCTATAAGGGAAAAGGCTAATTATGCCCTGCCTATAAGATGGTTTCTGGTCAATTGTATATGTCATGAAGAATAGGATATTAGGGGTTTATCGTTTCCACACCCAATAGGTCTTATTCTTCAAAAGAAAATCCCCTGTTTGGTCTCCTTTTGGGCAATTAAAATTCTGCCACCTAGAATCAGGGCTCATATCAGTGACAGACCAAGCTAAATGACCAGTCTCAAAATTAATTTGGGCTAGGATGCCCACAGGTGCATGACCTAATAGGGCTTGTTGTTATGACAGGCTTGGAATAGGGACCAGTTTTTTTGGGTTTTTTATAGTTTTACTGTAGTTTATAAGATGCTAGTCCTAAACTGAGAAAAGAAAACTGTGAAACTATATACCAGAATCTTACCAAAACATAGCTTGTAACTGTCATGACATGGCTCCTGCCCAACCTTTATGAGACTCGGATCCTATGCGGCTAGTATAAACCCTGCTGATACAACCTCACCATAATTCCCAGAACCCATCTTGATTCTCAACCATGCAAAGTGATTCCAATTCCTGATTAAAGCTCATTCTGGTTCTTCCTAGCTCTGGCCAATTGGCTCTTGACTTGTATGTGATCCATGATTCTCTGTCGGCCAATTTTGATTAGGCCTGTTATAACTCCCAGAGCACATCATAATCTCCCAGAGCACATCACAACCTGGTTTCACTTTTTAGAACTAAAAAACTCTCTTTCTAGGGTGAGTATAGATTCCTAGCTTGGACTTCTCACATAGATGTATAACTCGATGTTAAATTTGTGACTTAGCCCTCCCTAAGCCATTTTCACTTAAACCACCGTATCCTCCTATTCTAAGCTGAGCACTGGTGAAAGCTTACTATAGGTTATTCTCAGGTAGACTTCTAGTTGGTACAGGTATTGATCCTAACTAGTTTGCATCTAACCAAATAATGACATCATCCGCACCTTAGTCATGACCACTAAGTCTAAGAAAAACATATCCTTTTTCTCAAAGCCACTCGTGGCTGTTATTCATATCCAAGATGGTTGATGTGCAACCAGATATAGCTTAAAGACTCTAATACCCAGTGCAGCATCTGATACTGCTACAGGTACTGTCTAAGAGGCTGGAGATATTGGGCAGGAGTAATCTGGTGCAGATTCCAAGTACTGCTAAATACCAATTCAAAAGGCAACCTAAAACCACAACCAAACCTTAAGGTTTTTCCCTGGAACTTGTGAGGAAAGAAAGGCAAGCTTTTGGATATCTGTTACAGGCTAGGGACAGACTTTGGCACTCAAGGCTACAAGTCAGCTATTTTATGGACCACTCATTCAGAGACAACCAATTAGCTTATCAAAAAAAATTCATGAAAAGTGCATGGTTTTTAGGCATACTTTGCAGACCAGACTGAGTTCATCATACTTGGCTTATGTCGAAACATGAGTTTAGCCAGAAAGTGGGAACTTCCTAGAGGCATGTCATTGGCCAGACCTCTAAAGCAAACTTATTAGTATCCTATACAATGAGGTAGAAGATTTCTAAGTAAACTTTATGATCGAAACCAGACTTAAGTTTGAACCTCAAAGATCCTGTAGTAATATCCAACACAGCAGTGGCGATACTTTATACAGTAACCTAATCCATCACAGCATTATGAGACTCAGAATCGGTCATTGACTACCAGTTCTGTCATGCCTATAAAGATAACTCCTGATCAGACATGCATAATCTGAAGGAAAGGCTATCAGAAACTCATCACTCCTATATGCTACTGATAGTGAACTAATCAAAGCCTATATATCTCATCATCCACCTGAAAATTTCCTACTCGATCCCTAGAATTCTGTCACCTGATGTACCAGGCTTAGGAAACTGACCTATTTCTCAAACTGTTTCTAGATAGATATACATTTAAACAGAGCAGATATGGTTTATAGGATTACAATATCTAGAGAATGAATTGATGTTTGATATGAGATCAATTACAGCACAGTGAAACACCGGTTCTCCTTTCTTAAATTCTGACTATACTTATGTAAGCAAATTAATTTTCAAATTAGCAGATATAAGTAGCTTCTTAAAATTTTAGTAACTGGAACTTTCAGGTAAAAAGACACTAATGCAGTTGACGCAGAAATCAATCCTCATTGATTTTAAAGAATCTAGACCTCATTTGAGCCTAGGAACCTTAGCTAGCGCATACACCTGAACTATCAATTTTGAATCAAGAATTAACAGGTACTGTAATCATCGAAGTATATGAATTCTACACATTCAAAGTTCAATCATGATGTGGAGAAGAGGAAACAGCGAATTTGCGCAGATTCGAGAAAGAGAGAAAGATGAAAGAAGCAAGTCTAACCTGTGAGTATCGAATCAAACGAGAGAACCTTCGTGGTTATGCAGTAGAAGTTGAACAATAGCAGGAATGGCCAAGAACCAGAACCAATTCAGCTTTCCGCACAAAAAATCTAACCGAAGAGTCCAAGCTCCTTCTTTGAATTGTGCACCCAAACACTTCCAATCCTCAGCCCCTTCGATTCTCCTCTCCTTTTGTTCTCCTCTTCTTCTCCCCTTCGCTCTGTTCCTTCTGTTTTTCCTTTTTCCTTTGCTCTGTTCCTCCTCCTTTCTCTCTTCCGAAAAGCCCCTTCAAATTCTTTTGAAAAGCCTCTTATACCCCTCCCTTGCTAATGTCATTAACCCAACAAAAATAACCATCCTAACTAACCTCTAACTACCCTAGCTAATTCTTAACTAACCCTAGCCTATTAGGATGGGGACCAATCTCCTCTCTACTTTCTCCTCTTCCCCCTTTTTATTTATTATGGTTATTATTATTATTATTATTATTATTATTATTATTATTATTATTATTATTATTATTTTGTATTTCTTCTTATTGGCCCTCTTCTCTTTGCCATTGATTTAGCCTTGGTGATTCAAATAGAATTCCCCGGACGGAAATTGGTATTCACAGGCCCGCTAAGTTAAAAATCTGCAAGTGCGGCATAGACGAAAGATAGGGCAAATGAGAAAGAAGTTTGACCCTCCAAGGGAACATGGCCAAGTTGGGAGTAAAAAGGATCAGAAATCGGTTTTAAAGAGATTTGAACTCTGTCTATACTAGGGCAAATTAGTCACCCAATGATGGTCTGGGACACAATACTAGGGCAAAAATGGGGAAGTATTTGGAGTTCCAAAAGAGTGGAGAATGGAATCAGGCTTAGAATCAAAGAAAAGGATTCAAGACCAGTGAAGGGCAATTCAGAAAAACTGGGGCAACTTTTGTCTTTTCAGATGTTTGGTTGATGAGGCAGAAGGCATCTCCGAAATATAATACTAGCACTAATCATCTCAAGGGCGCTAGACCAATCAAGATCATACCATTAGACATCCACCTACATATCCTATACCATTTTGACTATTTCGGATCATGATCCAACTATTCCATGTAAAACTATATTTTCTTTTGCCTAAATATACGCACAAAATGCAATTATACAAGTTTTGAATGGCAATTACTTTTACTAATACTGTTCAAAAGTCATGGCTAGTTCAGAAACTCCATAATTGGAAGTTCTTTACTAATTAAGATGATCCTACCCCGTACAGAATAACATGCGTGAAGGATGAATCCGTACACAAAGAAAAAGGGGGAAGGAGAAGAAAACAGACCACAGGGTCTAGCTCACTCTAAAGGTCACGGTCAGTGCTATAAGGGATCCATGAAGTCGAAGGCTGCAAATAAAAGACACACACCTTCAGATTTTCCTCCGAGCCTATCATTAGGCCTTCCACATAATTTTTTGCTCCGGCCTATGCTATTAGGCCTTGCATGTTTAATTTTCAGCATTTCGACCTATAATGTCAGGCCCTGCATTTTTAACTATTTCGCATCCTGGCCTATGTTTTCGGGCCTTGCATCGTAATTTTCAGCATTCCAGCCTATGTTGTCAAGTCTTGCATCTTAATTTTAAGCATTTCGGCCTATGTTGTCAGGCCTTGCATTTTAATTTTCAACATTTTGGCCTATGTTGTCAAGTCTTGCATTCTAATTTTCAGCATTCTGGCCTATGTTGTCAGGCCTTGCATTTTAATTTTCAGCATTCCGGCCTATGATGTCAGGCCTTACATGTTTAAATTTTCCGCATCTCCGGCCTATGATGTCAGGTCTTGCATGTTTAATTTTCCGCATTTCAGCCTATGATGTCAGGCCTTGCATTTTAATTTTCAACATTTCGGCCTATGTTGTCATGTCTTGCATTCTAATTTTCAGCATTCCGGCCTATGTTGTCAGGCCTTGCATTTTAATTTTCAGCATTCCGGTCTATGATGTCAGGCCTTGCATGTTTAAATTTTTCGCATCTCTGGCCTATGATGTCAAGCCTTGCATGTTTAATTTTCCAAATTTCGACCTATGATGTCAGGCCTTACATGTTTAATTTTCATCATCCTCGGCTTATGTTATTAAGCCTTGCATGTTTAATTTTTTCGCATTGCGGCCTATGTTTTCAGGCCCTGCATGTTTAATTTTTTCGCTTGTCTACACTTCTGGCCTATGTTGTCAGGCCCTACATTTTTCCATATTCCGGCCTATGATGTCAGGTCTTGCATGTTAATTTTCCGCACTTCTGGCCTATGTTTCCAGGCCTTTCATTTTAATTTTCCGCATCTCCGGCCTCTGTTGTCAGGCCCTGCATTTTAATTTTCTGCATCCCCAGCCTATGTTGTCAGGCCTTGTATTCTAATTTTTGGCAATTCGGCCTATGATGTCAGGCCTTACACTATAATTTTTCGCATTTCGGCCTATGTTGTCAGGCCCTTTAGTTTTTAATTTTTTGTACTTCCGGCCTATGATGTCAGGTCTTGCATATTATTTTTCTGCACTTTCGGCCTATGTTGTCAAGCCTTCATGTTTAATTTTTCAAATTTTGGCCTATGTTGTCAGGCTTTGAGTGTTTAATTTTCAATATTCTTGCCTATAATGTCAGGCCTTGCATGTTAATCTTTGCGCTTCTAGCCTATGTTGTCAGGCCTTGTACTTCAATCTTCCACATTCTAGCCTATGTTGTCAAGGCTTGCATGTTTAATTTTTACACTTTGGCCCATGTTGTCAGGCCTCGCGTTTTAATTTCCTCACTTAGACCTATGTTGATAGGCCTTGCAAGTTCAACTTTCTACATCTTCATATTTCTCATAGATTATCCTAACAGGCCCAGTAGGTAAGCTTCGCAGGGTGATCGTCAAAATGCATTAATTGGGCCTACAAAATCGGTGGTTTGTTGTTTGTATATATTCATGACCTTGGACTAAGTAGGTTCACGATCTTTATTCACCTTCTATTCTAGATAATAGAGGAATGCATTTCATATATTATCTGATAGAAGATGAATAAAGAGGGGAAAACTGTAAAGACTACTTTAATCCGAGGTCCGAGGTTTATTTTGTTTGTTAATTTAAAAATACTAGTAATAATAAATGATGATTAATTAATAATAGTGAATGATAAAATAATAAATGATGAAAAAGATGAAAAAGAAATCATAAAGTAGTGATAACAATAAGAAATAAAAAAGTAGCAAAAATGATAAAAGAAAAAAAAGAGAAAAAATGAAAAATGAAATAATAAAAATGATAATGAGACAAAAATGGTAATGAATTAACTAAGAAAATAATAAAATAAGAATAAATAAATGATAATGATGAAAATAATAATAAAAAATTTATAAATAAAAATATATAGTACGAAAAGAAAAGAATAAAAAGAAAAGAAGAAAAGAAATGAAAAGCGATAGACTAGGACAACTCGATTAAAAAATCGGTTAATTTGTTAAATGAGCGGTTAAGCAATGTGATTAGTAGGCCAAGCCAAGGAGAGCACAGGAAAATAAGGTATAAATAGAAGGAGTGGGGTTCTTGAGAGAGGGTTGGAAATTTCTAGAGAAAAGAGAGAAGGAGATCCCTCAAGTCTCTTTAGGTACCATCTCCTAAGAATTCTTTGATTCATCGCAGCCTCTTGGACCTTCTATTCAGTCTTTTCGGTATTGGCCATCCTCAAGAAGCACTCAGAAGGCCTCTGAACGCTCCATCGCAACCATTCCGATTCTTCAATTTCGATCGAAAAAGACCTCGTGCATGGTTCTGTGAAGGTTAGCACTTTTACCTAATATTAATACTCTAATTGGTGCACTTAACTTTTGTTTTTCTTATTCGGTGATTAGATATGGTTAGATGATAAGAAAGGTTGAGATGCATAGGTGGTTTCAATATTCATGTTAAAAACTTGATTCAAAACCTCAGGTAAAACTTACACAAATTTGAATCGAATTGAATGTAAATAAAGAAAAAACACGCCAGATGAGTAGACATTGTTTGAAGTTCATCTTTAATTAGGAAGTATAAAGCATGAGAAGCTCGGATTCTTATGTTTAATTCAAGTTAGAATTTACTAGACATATTTTGCTTCAAATGTTTACATGAATCTGTATAGAAATGAGCTCTCGCAATCTATGCGTTCTGTAAAATGCTGTTGAATCCTGATTGTCGATACAAACCGAGTCACAGCTTAAGTGAATCAAACCAGAGTTTTATGAGAAATAGAGAAAATTCATTCTCCCCTAAAGATTTGATAGGAAGTCACCCCTATCTAAAGTCATAGTCTAGGGAGATACCATAATAGAAGGTACATTTTCCCGAATGACCATTTAAAAGTTGGGAACCCCAAATCATCTTGAGAGCAACCAAGGTCCTAGAAGGCCTCGGTCTTAGTGACCAAGTAGCATTAGCAAAGGCAGAATGCGGTGTAGTCGATCCAAATAGTTCTAGACTCAGAACTCCCGGGGTCATAGGCTAAAAACAGAGGAGAGTCAGGGTAAGAAGAATGCATGGCGCATGTAGTTTGGTAATAAACTGACAGGAGCGTCACTCTCCACTATCTTTCATGAGAGTAGGAATCTCATGGCTAAACTGCAAAATGCGAAGGGAAGAAAGTCTGGCTCATCAATCACAAACAAGATAGGTGGTCTTCATTCTGGATGATGGTAGCTATCAAAGCTTCTGTGACAACTGATCTACCCCTTGGATATTCTTGGATCGACAATGATCGAAACTTTAAGGGCTAACAGCGCTTGAATTCCAGTGCATGCTTTACTTCAAAAAGTCTTTTAATCTCTAGTTGAACCTATCTCACTACTCCATCCAGGTCTAGGAGAATGAATAAGTTCTCACGTGATCCCCTGCTCCTAACAGTAGCCTCTACAGAACTAAGGGAGAGAATTATATCAGCGACATGGGGCTCTATCATATCATCGAGTCTATGGCTAACGTCAATTTTGTGAGCTATTATGGATCAAACTCCATCTGTTAATGGCTCAGCCTTGATTAATGGGAAGGGGTGGATGTATAAAAATGGTAGACTACTTGAGTATTCCCATTGCCTAGATCTTGCATTTTAAAATTTCTCGTGAGAATGATGTTGCTGGTTTGGAGAGTGGTCAGTGGTAACGGCTCCATACCTACGCACAACACAGATGGATGATCATTCTTCCATCCTACAAAGGATGTAAAGAATCATGGTTGAGTATATACTGCAGAACAACTTCGTGTTTTTAATGCTACCTCCACACCAAGGTCTCCACCAGAGTTGGAATGATCCTTTTGACGTCTTGGGACATCTTTTGACGTCTTGGAATGATCCTTTTGACATCTACAAAAGGTACTGGAATCACAACCTCCGACTCTTGACAAGCGGATTGGAAGTTTCATTAAATATGAAGGCTCCCTCCCAAGAAAGTTAAGGCAACATCTGAGTTCTTTAGAAGGGGCCAAATCTGTTTTTTATCCCTAATTGTTAGCTGGGTTGAAGCCATCGTTAGATAAAGGTGCAATACATATTAACCACTATTATGAAGAACTACTGCCTGCATTTTCCTAGCCTAAGACTGAAGCTTCACCAACTCTGAATGGCAACACCAGCTCACTATTTAAGGGGATGGGACTCTCCCGCCACATCAATGAAGGGCAGACTTCTTCCTTCCAGCAAAGAGAAATAAACACCTTCATAATTAAAGACAACCACAGATGTGGGAGACATCCAGGAGAAGGTCAAAAGGAGTCTTCATATCGAAGCCATGCAATAGAAGCACGTACTATGAAGTGACCCCTTTAAATAGTAATCAGCAGTTGTTTAAAAAAGGGGGAGAGAGATAATTCTCATGAATTAGTTAAAATCGAGGTTAATTATTCCATGCTTGGTTTGTGGTACAAAAAGGGGCTACAGGATCAGGGGATAAGACCGAAAGCAAGTTAATCACTATTTCTTACCTTTAGGCCCGGTCCAAGATTTAAAATGGCCCTCGAAAGATGTTCCTTAAAACGGGATCATGCCAAGTCACCACCCTAGGAGAAGGAAAATTAATAAATTATTTGTTTCTCTATTACTATTTTCTAAATATGGTAAATGATTCAATGAATATAGCCTATTTGAATGATTTGAAATAAACCCAACGTAATTTCTAGGGAAAAATAATTTCTTAAAACCGAAGTTTCTCTTGGAGAGAAATTTGATCTGCATTAAGCTCTTTTTGGTTAATTTGGGCCCAAAATATCAACTCTTGCCCATTCATGCTAAATCGACTTAACTATCATACCCAAAATAATTTTATTTATTTTATTTTATTTTTCAGAAAATGGCACTTTAATAAATTTGGGGTCTCACGTAATGAGCTCTAAATACGAACTGGTGGTTTTTACTGTTGTTCGATATTTAGAGAGTCATATGGATCTTAGTGCAGCCTTAGTTGTCTAACACCTTGTGTATTTGTGGGCCTCGGAAAGCTTTCAACAATAAAATATTTTTAAAAAAATATCGTTTTGGGAATCCCAAGTCTCATGCAATGAACTCCCAATACGAACTAGTGGCTTCCTCTGCAGTTTGATATTTAGAGATCCATATGGATCCCAGTGCAGCCTTAGTTGTCTTGGACCCTGTGCATATGTGGACTAAGAATCCCTTTTAAATAATAAAATATTTCAGAAAACATCGTTTTGGGAGTCCCAAGTCTCACACGATGGGTTCTAAATACGAACTAGTGGCTTTCTCTGTTGTTCGATATTTAGAGATCTATATGGGTCCTAGTGCAGCCTTAGTTGTCTTGGACCCTGTGCATATGTCGACTAAGAATTCCTTTTAAATAATAAAATATTTTAGAAAACATCGTTTTGGGAATCCTAAGTCTCACGCGATGGGCTCTAAATATGAACTGGTGGCTTTCTCTGCTGTTCGATATTTAGAGATCCATATGGGTTCCAGTGTATCCTTAGTTGTCTTGGGTCCTGTGCATTTATGGATTAAGAATCTCTTTTAAATAAGAAAATATTTCAGAAAGCATCATTTTGGGAGTCTTAAGTCTCACGCGATGAGCTCTAAATACGAACTGGTGGCTTTTTTTGCTATTCAATATTTAGAGATCCATATGGGTCCAGTGCAACCTTAGTTGTTTTGAACCATGTGCATATGTCGACTAAGAATCCCTTTTAAATAATAAAATAGTTTAGAAAACATCGTTTTGGGAATCTCAAGTCTCACGCAATGGGCTCTAAATATGAACTGGTGGCTTCCTCTGTTGTTCTATATTTAGAGATCTATATGGGTCCTAGTGCAGTCTTTATTGTCTTAGACTCTGTGCATATGTGGACTGAGGATCCTTCTGAAATATCGAAAATGCTTTTAAAATCATCTTTCAAATTCTTTCTACCTCCGAAGGTCAAACCTTTAAACTAGAATTACGTAAGCCTTGAGTTTCCCATTGCACCAGGGGAATACATAGGAGCAGGATCAAGTCCTGTCAAGTTATTTTCATACAAACCTATTTACTTCCACTTTACTTAAAGGGATCACACAGTTTTTTCAAACATATAAAAAATCTCACACTCAGAGTAAGGATACCGTTCTTCGAAATGGGAAAGTGGGGTGCCTAACACCTTCCCTACTCGTAATCTATTCCCGAACCTAGATTCTTCCTCAAGTTAGGATCTTTCCAAATATTTTCCCTTAAATAAAAATTTGGTGGCAGCTCCTCAATTCAAATATTATTTTTAAAATTTTTAGCGAGTTCGTCGTTTTGTAAAAATTACGGTTACAACAAATTTTCTTGGGAAGATTATTTTAAGAGGTATGTTGGCTTTAACCCAAGTTATTTGCTTGATCTAAAAACTCTGCTAGATGAAGTATTTATTTTATTTTGTTGAGGAAACAATGATTAAGAGGTAATTAACTTATTTATATTTGTCATCATGTATTTTTACCCACTAACAAATTAGCTAATTTGACCTTAACGAAGCCCAATTAAAAAGGAGGCCTCAAGACTCATTTCAAACTAGATTTCATCCCGCAATTAACCCAGTTTTGGCCTATTCAATCCAAAAGAAAGCATGGATTCCCTAAGATACAATTCACCCGAGTTTAGCCCATGGAGCTATCGGTCCCTTGCATTGCAGTCCAATGGTTATGTATAGGCTCATGAGAAATTTAACAAAAAGGTCACTTGTAAAAATTAAACGCAAGATCCGGAATCCATAGGCAGTGTGCTAACCACTGAGTTGGGCATCTGACTTAGAATTAGCATTCCTAAAAATTAAATTAAACCAAGCTTTAGCAGGAATTATACGAATTTCATGTGACTGCAGCAAGGGCAATAAGTCACCAAGGAAAATAACTAACATAAACACTAATCTAATGCCCTTAAGTCTGCCTTTTCTGCTGTAGTGATGTTCATGATAGGAGATTCCCTCACCCTTACCAATAGAATTTAACTACCTTACACATTGATGATTTCTTAGCTCTTTACAACCGTGGCTGGAATAATGACGTGACCAGTAAGCCACTTGACCCATGTGTATCAACATAAACGCAAGGTATATCAGCAAGGTAAATGAAATTTGGATTATTGTAGGTGGGGAATGACCAAGATCATAGCTTCTGAACCTGTTATGCATTGCATTGTTCATCCAAATATTTCCATCCACTCTCCCACGTAGTTTACTACCTTAATTTAACATGCAAAAACAAGGTGCCGGTACTTTGTTGTGAGCATCTTAGAAACTTTCTTTGCAAGAGGAATATTATCAACAACCAGGATACCTTCATAGATACTACAGAGCCTATCCCGCAGTTTTGATTGCTAAGAAACACATCCATGTTCGGCTATGAATCAAAAGTACCCTAGGTTTCTTTCTTTGCCCTCTGTTTCACAGTTACCTACTTATTATTTGTTAAGCATTGTCAAGGTAGCTCAACCTGGGAGTGGATGCTGAGTACATCCCATATGCACGTTTTTAGGGGCACCAGGTATCATGACCATTTCTAAAAAGGAAGATATTTGTTCCTATCCAATTAAAGACACCATTTGGATTTCACCAAATAGGCTTCCTAGTCTATTTGCTTACTGATCAGGACATGCCAGACATGAGACATACCCCTGCTTAGAGTCTCTAAACTCCTTCTCAAGTGGTTGCCACTCATCTTAATTCTGTCTCACAAATCAGGATTTTCAGAATCGCAATTGACTCATATATTAGCAGTATATCAAGGTAGTACCAGTGTTTTATGAGATGTTGGAATACTTTCCTGGGACCTGGCTGCCGAAAATTTAGGGCAATATTCTGTCTAATTGTGCATCACCTGCTTGGACTTAGTATTTGGTAGGCCTTATTCGTGGGCACCAGTCTTAACTGGGCACGGTCGATTACAGCGTACAATTAGGATCATAAGGATCGATGACATGAAACTATACCAGTAAATGAGCAGAACACAATCCCTGGCCCCTCTATCATAGAATTTGTTGTGACCTTTATATAGCCTATACCCAATGTCTAGGACTGACATATTCCCTATGAGACTAGCAGTGAAGGAGTTCAGTGCATGCCTTCCTATTTGACTAATATGGCAAGCACCAATCGATCCAACTGAAATGTAAGTTTCTAGCCCCTATACACCTCTTGGTTGGAATTCTCTAAAAGCTTAATGTTAGGGAGAGAGAACTTAGGGGAGCCGAAGGCCCGAAAGATAGAATTCTCTGTATGAATTGTAGAATTGATCGGCAATAAGCATGAGGATAACACTTGAATAAGGGGAAAAGATCAACTACTCCCGCATAATGCAGCCTTTGTTCTAGAGAACACTATATGGTGGCAAGAGGCATAGCCATGAATCTAGGAGACGGTTTTGCATGAGGTAAACCTGAGAGAAGTATCATTTCCTCTATAGCTTTAGAGCAAATAGAATTGGTCAAATAGGTAAGAAGTTTCCCAACCATACCAATATCCTTCTTACTTTTCAGATTACATCGATAATAGGCCATGACCACAGACTCATATTGATAATGATAGCTCCTAAAAAAAACTGGAACAGATTTGGAAGCATCTCCATAACAGATACCTAGTTCATGATCCTACCTTTGCGGTTTCGGATTCGTGATATATAAATCACAAATATGTCCCCAACCTAATACTAACCTTTGAGCTAAGCCATGGATAATAACTTCTTTTCTGGCGATACTTCTCTACAGGTAAGGGCCTAATTTCATAGGTATTTGTCCTATTGAATCTAACTGTAATAGGATTTCATGCAAAAAAAAAAAAAAAACAGAAACGCATCCTACAGTATCCTTGAAGTTGAGTTTATCAAGTAAGATTTAAATCATGATCCAGTGCTAATTACAGAATTGAATGTGGATTCACCTAAACGACTAGTCATCCATTAAGAATATTCAATCCTTATACAGATGCAGATGCAGTAATTGATATTAGAAGCTTTCTATTCTCATTCAAGATTCATTCCGATAATAGGAAATACGTAGAGCAATCTAACTTGATTTATTAATATGCATGAAGTACATGAGAGAAGAGAACAGACCTGAAAGCAGCTAAGACAAGATTCTCTTCCTCTTCTAGTCACAGCGCAGCAATGAAGAATCGATGAACACTTTCTCGGTCTCTTACTGGGATTGGAACCAGCTTGGTGAGATTCCTTCTTCCTTCGAGAGAGTAGAGAGAAATTTCGAAGAGTGGAGAGGATCTTCTTTTCTTTTTTAGCTAGAATCTTGGAAGAACTGAAAAAACCTAGAGCAATCTCAGAGGTTTAGCTTTATCCAGTAGGAGCTAGAACATACTACCAGAAGATTCAAGAAACCTCCAGGGAGATGAGAGAGAATTTCCGAAAAATGGTGATCTCGTAGTTTTTTTTTTTTTGACAACCTTCTCATAAACTTTTTTCCTCCTTTTATATCTTTCCTTACTCTGTATATTTTAATCAGCCATTAACCTCCCTAATTTACAAACTAACTGACCCTAAACAGAATTAACCAATTTTACTTCCTTTTTTTTATATATCTTATCTACTTTTATTATTTATTATTTCCATTATTACCATTTTACTTTTGTTTTATTTTCATTATTTTTAATATACTTAACACTTTTCTTTTATTTGTCATTACTTTCTTATTTATTATTATTATTATTATTTCTTGTTTATGATTTTCATCCCCTCATTTTGATTTGTACTATACTTTATTATATTTGGTCTGTCATTTTATTATTTTTGCTATTATTCACGATTATTAATTAATAAATAAATAAAAGGGCTTCGAACTAAATGTAGTGTTTACAATAGCCAAGTTTCTAGCTTTGAACATAAAAATCTTTAGAAAAGCACCTTTTATGACAAACAAGTATAAATCTATTCATTCCTTAATTTGAACACTTCAAAAATTCTTGTAAACACTTTTAAATTAGCCCCAAGGCATAAAAAATGATTTTTTAAAAAAATTTAATCAAGTAAATTGCTCGTAAAGTTGATAGAAGTATTTTAATCCATCAAAACTTCTCTTTACCTTTCAAAAATTACTAACACTTTGTGATGCTCATATTTAACCATTAAGAGCAGTTTTGAGCTCCCAAGAGTTCAAATAAAAAAAGATCCATTGATCTTAGAAAAGGATCCACAAAGAAGGAGAAAAATAAACCATAAATACAAGATTAAAATTTATTTTTACAAATACAAGGTAAAATCTTACATGTTAAATACTTTGCGATGAGTTTTTGGTGGGGCTTTTATGGATGATTTTTTCCTCCTTTGGTAGTCTACACAAGATCCTCAAGTGATGGTAGTGGAGCTTAGTGGTTTTGTCTTGATTTAACTTAAACTTCAAAGTTGAAAGTTTAATTTTAGTGTATGATTTTAGATTTTGGGGATGGATTAAGTTTAGATAGAATTTGAAGAGTTTCTCAAAGTGTTTAGAATATGAAGAATAAAGCAAATAAGCCCTTTTATAGCCAACATGAAATTTGGCCACTTAAGGATAGCATAAGAATTAATTTCCACTTAAAAGAATTTTGGTACATTTGCATGTAATTTTTATTTTATAAAATAAATCTAAATGTAAGAAATTATCCTTTTAGAATTAGATTAATGTTAACTTTTCTAAATTTGTCACTAATCAATATTAACCTATTCTAAGTATGGTTAATTTTAATTAAAACAGGTTAATTTATTTTAATCATGGTTAATTTTATATCTCTTATTTATTATAATATCATTTAAATTTTATTTTGAATTTTCTACACATTTATATGTGTTATATTAGTGTAGGAATATTTTTTTCATTTGGTAAAATTTTTTTAATTTTTTTTATCTTTTATTCTTAATTCTATTTTATTTTTTATTAGACATAACTTAAAAATTTATTTCAAGAAATTATAGACATTACAAAAAAACATAAAAATAAGATCAAATTAATCCAAATGTATTACGTATCATTCTTATGTTAAATGTTTATCCATCAACTTTTAGGTTTCATGTTTGAAATGATGCAAGAAAAATTATATATAATGTAAATAATAATATAAAATGATAATACATTATTTTTATTTTGGATTTTTTTCTTAAGAGTGGTTTTTGAAATTGTGAAAGGTATCGATGTTAAACTTTAATTTGTTAGTATAACAATGCTACTTGTTATATACATCCTTCATGAATTTGTAATTCTTTTTTATAAATTTATAATTTTTAATATAATTTTTTTAATTGATTTCATTGTAAGATTAGCCATTAAAGATGAGTGTATTTCTCTCTTTTAAAAGTATTATATCATGCTTTTTTAATATATATACTAGTATTTATGTTAAAAATTAGATATAGATATAACTTAATTTTAAAAATTAGCTTATAAAATAAGAGATATTCTTAAAATATATATATATATATAGTTATTTTTTTTATTCACTATAATAGATATATAATATGAAAGTAATTTTTTTTTATAAATTAGCTTTTAAAATTAACTTAACTTTTAAAATTCAGTTTTAATATAAGAAGAAAAATATGAAATTGCTGAAAAATTGTAGAGTAAGTATGGTTAGACTAGAATAGTATATATAACAATTTAAGTTACAAATGACATAGGGAAATAATTTTTTAAAACTTTCTATTTAGAATACATCAGAATAAGTGTAAAAATTTTTTTAAAGAAGATCAGAAAATATTTTAGTAAGTTTATATTTGTTTAACTCTTTAAAATAATCATTTATTATGTTTATACTGATTTAATAAAAAATAAATTAATGCTAACATTATAATAATTAATAAATAAATTTATTTTATAAAATTTGTCAATAAAAAATAAAACTGAATGTGCATGAATTTTAATAGAGATATATAATTTGTATTAATGATACGTGGTTGAAAAAATTTATAAAGAAGGGTTAAAGTAGAATAGTGTATATAACTCTTTTGAGTTACAAATGGTATGTAAAAATAATTTTTTTAAAATTTTCTGTATAGAATACATTGAAATAAGTGTAAAAAAGATTTTAAAGGTCAAAAAATATTTTAGTAAATTTATATTTGTTTAACTCTTCCAAATAATCATTTATTATGTTTATATTTGTTTAATAAAAAATAAATTAATGCTAACATCATAATTTATTAATAAATTAATTTATTTTATAAAATTTGTGAGTAAAAAATATAACTGAATGTGCATGAATTCTCTAGAGATATATGATTTGTATTAATAATACATGGTTGAAACATCACTAAATCATTTAAATGAATTTAATATATATTTAAAATATAATGACGGTTTAAATTGTATAAATTTTTTTTATTTTTTAAATTAGTTGTTTTATGTCCAATAAAAAATTATATTTTTTATATTGGTTAAAATTATAATTGATATAATAATAATTTTTTATATCAATTTAATAATAATGTAGAAAGGCAATAAAATTTACTTGTCTATTTTTTATACCAATTAAATAAAAAAAAATATTTTTTGCACGTATCCTATTCATTAAATCTACTAATCCCAGCAAATACTCGGTCATGTATTTCATCCAACACAGAAAGCAATGATAGATTAAAAGAAAAAGAAAGAAAATGCTCACTTTGTTATCTCAGCTAAGCCGGAGGAGCTGCTATCATATCGACTACAATAAACACTCCATCTTCAAGTAGTTGTTTGCAGTGGCTGAGATGTTGAACAACCACATAACAAAATTTGGTGGGGATGGAGTGAATAGTTATGGCAAATGCTCAAAAGAAGAAGTGTGAGAATGCATGAATTTGTGTTGCAATTTTTGTTGGCTGAAAGTGACAACCAGCATGAATTTCTGGTGAGGTTTGACACCAGAGGGTGGGTGAGAAGAAGTTAGGATGTGTGGCAAGAAGCAACGATATATGAGTGACTCAAATCAAATGAACTAAAGCTTCACACAACAAGTGGAATATGAAAAGATTACTTAACATAACTATTAAAAAGTTTTAACTTCAATTATTATTTTAGCTGAATTAAAATGTCGATATAAAATGTTATTAGACATTAGTTAAGTAACAAACACTTTAAAATACTAGACCTTTAAATTTTAGAAATGCTCTTGTTCCATTTTTTACATAATTATCTAAAATGTTAACATAAATCTATAATAGATAAAATGTAGCGATCTAAATTTAGACAGTTTATAAATGGTCCATGTTAAAAAAGCATATTTTTTTATTATATTTCTATTTTGGATGTAAGTAAATATTTTGTTTCGTGATTTTTTAAAAGTTTGTTGGATATTTTTGAATAAAAGAAATTTAATCAATTCAATTTTATAAATTTTAAATTGAAAATTTAAATTTATTTCTCCGTTGAAAAATAAAGACTAATGAATAAATTTGTTTAATTTTAAAATTAAAAAAAATTTTGGTGTTACCAAGTGGTCTAAAATCTCAAGTGGGAAGATGAGTTGACTTTTAAAGATTTTTGCAATTTTTTTTATAATTAACTTGTAAAATAGTTATGTGGTGTTTAAAAAGAATTTTGTTCCTCAATTCGAATGAATAAATGATGTAAAATAGATGTAAAAACATTTTACAGTTAATCAACCGCAACAATTATAAAATAAATTGCGGAAAATAAAGAGTAAATGGTAGAGAAATAAAAACTCAATTTATCCTGATTCAGCCATCAACTAGATCTACATTCAATCTCGGAGCATTGCATGTGTTTTCTTCATTATAATCAAATAATTACAATATTCGTTTACGACCTTTAGAATACCATCCAAGAAAATTCTTCACTCAAGGGTTTCCCACCTTTGCAATAACAGTATTTTTCAACCTTCTTACCAGAAATAACATCGTGAATTAAGATGAAATTTTCACAAAAATAAATGATTACAGCTTGAAGCATTATGTTAAAAGATGTAGAAAGATATTAATTTTTTTTAAATAAATAGAACAGAGAATCAAGTTGATTTAAAAAATAAATTATAGATATTAAAAAGTAGATCGTTTTAAATAAACCTTGTCACTAATCAATTATCAAAAATCACAAATCAATTAGGAATATTTTTGTTTAAAAGTCACATCTAAGGATTAATAATCAATTATCAAGGTCAACAATCGATTACTACCATTTTGATCTAAAAGGATTTCACAAAAGCTATCAAACATAAACTTGATAATCAACTACCCACTCCTAATAATCAACTATTAACACTTTGGTTCCATATATGCTTAGCAAAAATATTTCTTTCTAGAAAATATAATAGATTAGACAAATTTTAATTTAATTTTTTAAAATTACCGAGTCTCCAATTGAATTAATTCAAAAGCCATTATGCATAATTTAAAAATATATCTTGATAAATAAAATGTGTAAAAATAAGTAATTTTAAGTTATAAAATTATTTTGTAACTTCATCGATGGAATACTTTATTACCTTTACAACAATTTTAATTTAATATTTTGTAACTTCATTGATGAAATACTTTATTACCTTTACAACTTTTAATCCTAAGGTTTGAAGTATATATTTTTTACATTTTCTTACTTAAATCATAATAAAAAAAATTTCCTTAAATCATTCATAATTTATGCATTAATCCATTGACTTATATTACATTTCTTATTAAGAGTTGTCAACATTTTGAAACATAAATTACAAAAGTAAATTGATTTGAAAATAATTGAAAGATTAGTGTAGATAAAAAATAAATTAAATTATAATTGTCAAATTTTAAAATATTCAATATATTTACGTTGATAAAAAATAAAAAAAATTAATTGATAATAATAAAAATATAAAAGATTAATAAGTCTACAATGACAAAAGTAAAAGATAGAAATCTTTATTAAATATTTATAATACTTTTTCATAACGAAAATGTGCATACGCCCCCAAACCTACATATCTTTCAATGATGGCATCCGTCAAGACATAGCAAAAATATACAAAATATAAAATGTAGGAATAGGGTGGAATAATTAATGTTAAAAAGAAGACCTCTTGTTTTATTACAAGAAACTAACATTACATAATAATAATAAAAAAAAGTAACAAAAGGTTTACAACAACATCCATACCAAGAAAGCAGATACCATATTATATATATATATGGATTATTGAACTTCTTCCACATGTTGAGTGAAGAGAAACAAGATCATATATTGATGCACAGATAATCACGTGTTATGCTCTGAGAATAGGTTCAAATTTAACCACTGATCTCAATGGTCTTGACTTCGGGCTTTTTCTCTGGCACTTTGGGAACAGTAACAGTAAGCACCCCATTCTCCATAGAGGCTTTCACTTGTTCAATTTTGGCGTTCTCTGGCAACCGAAACATTCTCTGGAACTTTCCATGACCCCTCTCAACGCGGTGCCACTTTTCGTTCTTGTCCTCCTTCTCCACGCTCCTCTCTCCGCTGATGTGCAACACGCGCCCCTCTTCAACCTCCACCTTCACCTCCTCCTTCTTCAGCCCTGGCAAATCCGCTTTGAACACGTGCGCTTCCGGCGTTTCCTTCCAGTCAACTCTTGCGTTCGCGAAGTTCGAAACCTCGTTGTTGGAACCGAAGATGTCGGAGGAGAACGGGTCCAGGATGTTCCTGTTGCCCATGAATGAAGGAATCAGAGACATCTCTGAAGAAGAAAGAAAAAGATTTAAGGGAAAACTGAGTTGCTAATTTTAGAAAGTTTGTCTGTTTTATAAAATTCTTTGAACATGGATTGAAGAGAAGTTTTCAGTGGATATTTATAAGAGTCGGGTATGGGGTCGTGAAGTTTCGGGTTTGTTCCAGGGTACTACTGTCCATCTCTTGATGTATAATTATTGAGTTCCGAATTTCCATCCAAGACATTCTACTAGTTTCTATATATTACGTGGCAAGGCTTTTCTAGAATGAAAAAAATAAATAAAATCTTTCGATAAGATAATATCAAAATTCTTTCTGGAAAGAAAACGTACAGTTACTTCGTATTCCTCACTTTTATTCTTTTGGCAGCAGCGGAGATAGATCTTTGCTGAGAGATGATTTTATATTATTATTTTATACAAAAATTTATATAATAAATAAATATGAAATATAGTGATAATGTGACTGAAAAATAAATATAATATAGAATAAATTAATTATATGAATAATGTATCTTTCTGCCGAATGGTATGGGTCTTTCCAGTGATGGACTTTTTATTTCAGCACTCGGTTTTTTGGGTATTCAAGTATTGCGTTTAAATGTAACGTGTTTCGGTCACAAGATTGATTTGGTTGTAAATCATTTATAGAGATGTAGCTATAAGTATTTTCATTGTTCTTTTTTATCTATTAAATGAAAAGAATAATATACAAATTAAAAAATATAAATTTTTTATTTGTTTACAATTGTTTAAAAATTTTAATGTTTTTATTATTTATATAAATTATTTAAGAATTCAATAAAAATTTAAATTTGACTAAATAAAAAATAGAGATTAATATTATTTCAAACATTTAAATGGACAAATAATAGAAGCAAAATCATTTTTCCTGAAATCGATAGATAACCAAAATTGAAGAGAATATATATATATATATATATATATATATAATATAATATAATATAATATAATATAATATAATATAATATAATAATATTACATATTATATAAATAAATATATTATATTTTAATCATTAAAAATAGTAATGACAATTAAAAACTTATATATAGATATCGATTTTTTTTATGTTTAAGGTTTATATTTTTTATCATCTGAAAATCAATATAAATGTTTGTAAAGTTTTTATTTAATTACATTTGTGATTCCCTCAGCTATTATCAACAGTACTATTTTAATGTCTTAATAAGATTTTTTTTTCGATTTCAATTTCTTAAGTTTTAATTAATTATATTAGGTCCTTGTATCAATTTTTCTTCATATATAACTTTAATTTTTTATTTTCTATTTAAGTATAATTTAAAGTTAAGAACAAATTGAGGTGATTAAGGAATGATTTAAGAGGGGTGGAAATTAGAAATTATTAAATTTAAAAGATTTTGTGACATATGAGGTTAGGGTGAGTAAGAAAATTAGAAATTTTCCTCTTCTAAGTGAAGTATAATGTCTCATTTGTGGGTTTGAATTGGAAAAGGGTTTATAATATTTTATTTAGTTTACCTTAAAGAAATTTTCGGTAAAAAGTAAACCTGTAAATTCTTTAAACATTTAATTATGTTCGAAACTCAATTTTAAAATTAATCAAAAAAGTAAGAATTTAAATAAAATTAAAAATGGAAAAGAAGATAAATAAATTAATATAATAATAAGAGAAAAGTAAGAAGTACAAATTTAAATAATAAAACAAAATTTGAAAAAATAAAAAATATAATAAAAAAACTAAAAACTGAAAATACAATAATTTAAATAATAAAACAGAAAAATAAATAAAAGCAAAAATAAATAAATAACAAAAAAAACTAACTAAATAATAAAAGGAAAATTAACGAATAAATAAAATAGGAATAAAAAAAATATATACAATAATAAGTAAATCAAAACTCATTAAAAATAAAAAAAATAATAAATAAAAAATAAGAAAAATAGAAAAAAGAAAAATTAAAATGAAGAAGCAACAAATAAAAAAATAATAACAAAATTAAAGACAAAATAAATAAACCAAATAAAATAAAAATACAGAAAAGTTAAAAATATAAAAAACTAAATAACTGAAAATTAACAAAAAAACGGAAAAAGACAAAAAGCAGAATATAAAATAAAGACAGAGAAAGAAAAATGGGGGCTCCAGAAACTCTTTTGGATTTTTCTCCTTGATTGTGCGTCGTCGGAGGAGAAGAAGAGAGAGGGAAGGGTTCTGGAAATCAAGAAGGAGGAAGGCTAAAGATTTTTCCCCCTCATCTTTGGCCAAAAGGAGGATTCCCTGGTTCTGGGTGGCGAGTCTAGTTCTCTCGGTTGGAGATCTTCAAAAGAATCCTACCACCTCGATCTAAAGGCATCAACAGACGAGATCAACGAAGAAGCAAAGGAAGGTTCAGTTTTCGGCGAGAATCTTCAGTCTTCAATCACCACCATCAGGTAAGGTTTCTGAAATATATAAGCTTGGCTTGGCTCGTTCGAAATTAGGGTATCATTGCTACCTTGTCATTATGCTTGAGCAGAACAAGTAGGGTATATGATTAACCCTACAAATCCTTGACTTTGGTTAAGATTAATTGTTTGAATTTAAATTCATGCATGGTTTCTTAGTAAAATCTTTGGTTGTTAATATTCACGTAAGTGTAAAGGAGGAACCGATATGTAAAATTCTGATTACAAGTTATGCCCCTGCCCTCAAATTTGGGACTATTTGGATTAATCAAAATGTTCAATTCACGATACGAATTGAGAGGTCCAGATTGTAAAGGAACTGTGAAACGAAATTTAATAGAGAGACGCGCATCATGTCAGAATTTTTGGTTCCTGGCTCTTCGTCCATCAAAGGCAAAGCAGAGAATTTAGTTAAGTTGATAGGCAACCAGGTCCAAGTGTGATTAAAACTAGAAAAACAAATAATGAATTGATGGGGCAGTTCCTGAGCAAAGGATTATCTAAGAATCTGGTAAGGACGAGCTCGTTCAAGGTGGCAACCTGTATTTGTTTAAGTCCGGCTCCCAGATACTTCGACATTGAATATGGAAGCATGGGACCCTCCTAGAGTTGCATGGCCATGCCATTAGCGCATGCCAAATTGGTATGAGATCTTGTGACTCAGTCAAGGCAATTGCATCAAGTCTATACGTAGGCTAGCCTATCAGTGGATCCTTCCCTCGGACAAACCTTTTGGCCTATTTGAAGAGGAATATTCCTCAGAATTCAAGTTGGCCCACTGTACTCCTCAAAATTCAACCCCCTATACTCCCCAAATTTCCGACCCAATTATTTCAGTTTAGCCCCTACATTCCCAATTATTTCAGTTTAGCCCCTACATTCCCAATTATTCCAATTTAACCCCTGTATTCCCCAATATTATGTTTAAGTCTCCACATTCCTTATTAGTCCAATCCAACCCTAGTGTGTTCCTTCGCTCTAGAATCAATCTCAATGATTTTTATTAGCGTTATTGCCTTCAACAAAGAATATCTTTGGGAACCAATAGTCTCACGCAATGAACTCTAAATGAGAAACTGGTCGTTTTCACTGTTGTTCGATGTTTAAAGGTTCATATAGGCCCCCGTGCAACGCTAGTTGCCTCGGACCTTGTGCATGAGTGGACTAAAGGTTCCTCTAAAACATAAAACCATTTTCAAAAGGTCTTAGGATCTATAGTCTCATGCGATGAACTCTAAACAAGAAACTGGCGGTTTTCACTGCTGTTCGAGGTTTAAAGGTTCGTATAGGGCCCCGTGCAGCCTTAGTTGCCTCGGACCTCATGCATGAGTGGACTGAAGATTCCTCTAACAAATAAAAATCTTTTTAAAGCATCCTATTCCTTTTAAAGCACTTCCGAAGGTCAAGCCTTCAAACCAGAACTACGTAAGCCTTGAGTTTCCCATTGCACCGAGGAATGCATAGGAGCAAGATCAAGTCCTGTCAGGCTAACCTCCATCAATCTATTTATTTTTACATTAATTAAGGAATCAAACAATTTTCAAAAATCACACATTTAGTTTAAGGGTACCGTTCTTCGGAACGGGCGAGTGGGGTGCCTAACACCTTCCCCACTCGTAACCGACTCCCGAACCTAAATCTATTCCTCAAGTCAGGGTTTTTTCCAAGTATTTTCCCTTAAATAAAAATTTGGTGGCAGCTCCACATAACCCAATTAAAATTTATTCTCAAAATTTTAGCGAGTTCGTCGTCTCATCGGAATCACGGTTGCGACAAATACCAATGATCCCCTCTAAGTTGATGAATATGACACCTAACCCCATTTTCTTTTGCATATTACACACCAACAGAATCACACCATCCATTTTCTTTATTGTTGACCAACTTTTCCACAGGAAGGGGAGTTGCTAGAAATTTAATATGCATCAAAATTTATTTAGTCCCATTTCTGAATCACCTATTTGTCATACAAGAGCATTGGTACATGGAAATTCCAATATTGTAATTAAATAACGTGTATCTTCAAGAAATATTGTGATTAACTACCATTGCTTGGTTGATCTTCCTTTTTTCCAAAATTTGTTCATCAAACTATATGAAGTCAGTTCATCAAGATGTCAACTTTCAGCTCTGGGATCTCATTTAGCTATGACACCGGAGATAAATTCTCGAATCATTAATGCAAAATTTGAATGGTATTTTAAGCTTTTCCATCAGTTAGGTAAGAACAAATTTACAGAAAAGTCGATGATATTTTTATATTAAAAATATTACATTGGTTACTATTTAAAATAATTTAAATTTTTTTTATATCAGTTGTTAATTTAACCGATATGTTTACATGGATTTATATAAAAATTGATATAAAAAATATTTTTTATATTGGATTTAGTTTTAACCAATGTAGAAAAGTAAAATATTTTTAGTTTACTTTTTCTCCTATCATTTTCATCATCGTTCTCTAGTTTAGAGTGTTCTTCCTCATCATTTGTTTGATGCCTAAATTCTCGAAGTACTCATCCACTACATTGTTATTTTGATAAATTTGACCATTCCATCACTATCCTAAGCTATTTCTTGTTATTATTGATTTTGAGAAAAAATTATCACATGGAACTTTTGACATTATAGGTTTCTTTGTTGTTGCTGCCTGGAAGAATAACAAAAAAAACTGTTCCATTCGCATTTATATTCATATTCCTACCCACCACTGTTCTTCATTTGCCACTAGGACAAATACCATAGTTGACAATTATATTTCTCTGCTCACACCTCTGAGTAAGCATTTGCATTTACATTATTCATATAAGCTCTGGTTGAATGGGTGATATTATGGATATCTTGTGTGGGATATATGATGAGGATTATTCAAATTTTGCAGACTTGTGTATGACCTATTTGACAAAATGCCTAAAATAATAAGTGTCACAAAAACATTGTCTGACATTTTTCCTTGATATTTATTTTGGTTTTACTTTGTAATAATTGAAGACTCATGATACCCTTAGTGACGATTAGATTATGTTAGTCCATAAGATATTTTTAGGTTTAAGTCCATGAACATTTAATTAGGTTATACTAGTTATGTTATTGCATGATACAATAATTTCATAGCTTGTTGGACACCCTTGTAGCTGCTTACGCTATAGATGAAATGACCCTTGATGTTTCATTAGAGCATACTAACCAAGTACCACTATTTATTGTTTGGTTTTTTTATCTTAAGGTGGTATTGATCGGTGGGATACCTTTATTACACCCTAATAAAAGAAGTGCAAACCTACATGGGAGGAATGACAAGTGGTTTAACCTGACATTAGGTGATATATGTCCTGTAATTCATACCTTATGACATGGGAAATTGATGGATCCAATAAGAATTGTGATTATGCTAGTTTACCAACCGGATGGTTCTTTGTAAGGAACCAAATCAAAATTACAAAAAAAACTCTTTATTAATAGAAAAGAGTAGTACAGTCCAGGTATTCGAGAGACTTGGTTCTCTCCCAATGCCTAAAGGCCCTAAACCTCTCCAAATTCACCCCCATTTCCCTGCTCCCTGCCTCTATTTATACACTTTACATCCTTCTAACAGTTTAACTACCTCAACCTAATTAGTTAATTCTAACTAACAAGTAAAGAGGAGCTAACTAATTAACTATTTTCTAACAATACCTAACAATACTCCCCCCTAAAACATTCACCTTGTCTTCAAGGTGAAGGTTTGACTCAAACAGCCGATGACAAAATTCTACCAGGATCCCACTTCTCTTCTCCTTCCTCATCAATGTCTTTATTGATGATTAGAAATTGAAGTTGATTATTTTTGCAGACATGACCTGGTCCAAATTTTTCGTCATATCGATAGCACAATCCTTTTCTTGATCTTTCCTGAAATTCTTCATTTTTAACTTCTTGAATCCCTTGTGTAAAGACCCAATTATGTCTGAGGCCCCAATTCCGAATCCATGGTTAAAATTATCCAAGAAATTGACATTAAGTTAAACAATAAATAAATAGACAAGAAGCAAAAAAAAAGGAAAAAAAAAACAAAAACAGATGCGAAAAGAGGACAAACAGAAAAAATAAAAAGAAGGAGAAATAAACAAAGCGAAAGTTCAAATTAAATAAAGAGCATAAGAACGAAAGAACAAAAGGGGAGAGGAATGAAAAAAAAAAGAGAAAATCTGAAACAAAAACAAAAATTAAATAAAATAGAGGGACCGGAAACGGAGTCGAAAAAGAGAAAATAATAATAATTGAAACAAATAAAAAGGTTAAATGACAAAAAGGAAAAAATATTAAAAATAAAGAACAAATTAAATAAAAAAAAACAGAAATGGAAATGGTAGATAAAGGAATAAACACAGAAAAAATAATAAAGAGACATATAAAAGTAAACACAAAAATAATAATAAATAAAGAATATAAAAAATATTAATAAAATAAATAAATAAAATAGAAAATCCAAAAACAAGAAAATGAAAAAAACATATGAAATAACAATAAAAAAGGTGGAAAAAGGAATTAATAATAGTAAGACAAAAGCAAAATTAAAGAGAACCGGGAAATAGACAAAAAGAGAGAAAAGGGGATAAAGAAATAAAATAGAGAAAGGGAAACAGAAAATAGAAAAAGGCAAAAGGAAAATGATAATAATTAAAAATAATAATAAAATAACCAAAATAAATAAAAATATAATAATAAATAAAAATAATAATAATAATAAATAAAATAATTATAATAATAATAATAATAATAATAATAATAATAATAATAATAATAATAATAATAATAATAATAATAATAACAATGTAATAATAAAAACAAAAGGAGCGGGGGTAAAAAGCGGAGAAAGGGGGAGTCTATAAGAAGGGCTGTCTAAAGCCATTGGGGGAGAGTTGGAAAAAAAATTATGAAGGAGGGGTCTAAATTCCCGTGCTAAACTTCCTCTGGGGCTTCTTGAAAGGTCCTTTCACGATCGCTTCCGCTTCCCATCAAATCTGCCTCTCATCCCGTCGAGTGACCACTGTTCTTCCCTCTCGTCGTTTCAATCTCTCACAAAGTTGATCACCGCCATAGACGCATTCATGGTTCGGAGCCTACGCTCGACAATGTCACCCACTGAGGTTAGCACTTGATCTCCCTTTTACTGGTCCGATCCATTCACCGAAGTCTTTGTATAATTGTTAGCCATCCATTAGCTGTTGTCGAATTGTACATGAATAAACTCGAATCGCTAGCCATATTGAATTCATTTACATTTGCATTTCCATGTATCAGCAACTATAATTTTGTACGAACGAGTGAAGTCAAGTAGGTAACTAGAATAGTGACGTATGCGATGCGATTTTCTCTGTAAATCCATGTCGAATGTCTAAAAACAAGGAGATAAGATTGGCTAAGAACTAAAATAAACCAATCGGGGCCCTAATTCCCGTCGACAAAGTCGGACTTCCATAATACACACATGCGGTCTCGGTTCGAGCCATAGAGGAGTAAACCGAGTGTTATCGGCTCGAAGCCAGGCCAACAATTTGGATAGTCGTGATGGAACCACCCTCTGGAACTCAGCTTCATGTCCCCTTAGCCGACCAGGCTAGGATCGCACTCAAGCCCCGTGGCGGTAGCTGAAGGAAAGTCGTGCTGAGATGAGCCATGCATGACCAGCTAATTGGCCTGGTGTGAAGACCAGGGAGATCCAAACCCCTGTTGCATCCAGCTCTAAACTACCACGCTCACATGCTACGCCCTCAACAGTCTGGTTGGTCACCCTCTAGGTCCATGCCCCTGCCACAATCAGCGTAAATGCAAAAAGATAAGGCCGGGTAAGGGTACGACATAGGGTGAAACGATGCATCCCGGGAGGGATCGGTTGAGCGAAAGGAAACTTAGGTAGGATAGTTCGCCTTGCAGATGCATCTAGGTAACCAGTCACAGCCCACGAGCGGATACCAGATTCAACGATAATAGAGTTTGAGCGGGGTAAAACAGGGGTGGAAGATTGTTCCTCTGCTCATGTGGCGTTGCACCATGCCCCGAAGGTTAAGAGGCGGAAATGGTCGGGTGCATGACTGCTAACCAAGGGAAGACCAAACTGAGTACCCCGTTGATAAGTGTCCAATAAGACACTTATTTGGAACATAATTCAATGTAATTGCAAGTAATTGAAGCATAAAACACCATTAAAATATGAGAAAATGACATAAAACTGAATAACCCATGCACAATCTGGAAATACAGTTTTAGAGTCTTTTGGGTGATAAATTATCATAAATCTGATATGTTTTAATTTCTGCTATCTGTTACAGGGTTCCGCGTTGGCAACGTAGTTGGGCCGTGTTGGTCATGCGACGCTACAGACCAGTAGCTATAAAAAGCCCAGAACAGAACGAAAACAAGGCATCATTCACTCGATCATCTGATCATTCACTCTATCCACTAATATACCTCCAGAGCGCAAACCTAGAGGATAGAGCCGTCGTTCCCCATACGCTGGTTCTATTCTGGGTGAAGGAGGAACCCTAGGACGGAAGAGGAAGTGCATCTGCAGCGTGCTGCCATGATCATGACTTTCTTTTCTTCCCGTGTTTTCTTCTTCTTCATGATGTGCAACTGAACCCCTGTTGGGGAAGGATGAATCCTTAACTGATCTTATGTAACCTAGATTTTGCATTTATTTAAGATTGTTTTCCTTTAACGTTGATTATTCATCTCTTTGCTTAATGCTTTTATGAATTGGCCGCTTATAAATTGAATCTAAATTCTTCTTCGCAATTGGGAAATTGGTTTAAGAATTGGAACTGGGATTGAATAACACAATTGTGAAGGCTCTAGGGATAGAGGTTTGCAATTGTGAGATCGTTTGAATTCTTGAACTTAAGGCTCACGTCAAATTAGGAATTGCTAAAGGATTAAGATTCCTAATTTGAGTGAAGAATTGATGAGTCAAGGGATTGACCTTCAATCAATAATTGTGAATTCGATCTTCAACCATATTTTATCTTGAATATACGTAATGATCAAAGGTTACATAAGGGAAGTTTTGGTGAAATCCAACCCTAACATCTTCTATAATTTGAATTCTTACACATTTATATCAGTTGTTGAGTGTTTGATAGTTTAGATATTATTTTGAAATATTCTTTACGTACTGGATAGAGTTCCTGATTTGTGATAGATTTTGTGAATTATGAAAAAAAAACTATACGTGTATATATTTCATATGATAGAAACATTAGCGAATATTCTATGCTTAGGTAATTATGAAAACAATCATGTTCAAAGGTCTTTCACATGAAGACAATGTTATAGTATATTCTCAAGAAAAATTGAAAAAAGATAGGTAACTTAATTAGAGATGATTTAAACTTGTAGTTTATGGTCATACTATGTTAATATAGACTTAGAAATGAAAGCATTTTCTTCATTGTACTAAACAAACCAAAGCATATTATGTATACACTAAGTATAGGAATGCTTTTAATTTGATAAACAAAACCTATAGGTTAGTTAGTTTGAGAAGGATAAACTAAAATTAACAAACTAGATTAGTCTAATCCCAAATTAGATTTTTAATTTTTTTCATATTTTTTGGATAGAAAAAAGATAGAGGTACATTAGAGCATAAAAAATAATATGATATCTCTGTTTAATATGAGCCTCAAAGGAAGATTTTTTAATCAATGCTATATATGTCATTTTTTAAAATTACATTCCTATAAATTTTGTCAATTTTCCGGCCTAACTCCTACAAGACCTATAGCTAGCTACTATGCACAAGGGAGAAATCCTTTTGAAGGAATTTGCAAAAACAAATAATTGGATCATAATCGCTATGCACGTATTCTAAGCTGCATTTCCTAGAAACGGCATCTTTTTCAGTTTTCCAACAAAGACCAAGTGATAATTCAATAGATAACTCCAAATATAAGGGAAAGTGCAACAAGAAACAAGCTTGAAAATTTCCAATAATCATTGAATAATCATATCAATTAAACTATTATGATGAGAGAAAAAAGAAAAGAAATTTCTATATATATATATATAAATTCCTTTATTTACCTCTTAGAAATCCAAGGGTAGGGAAGAGCTAATGTCCAAAAACACTAAGGTCAATCATTTTCTAATTTCAACGACTAAAATAATGAACTACAAATAGGGTGGTTAAGGTTCCTTTCCGTTTTCTTTTTCTTTTATTTTCCTCTCTATCTCCATTTTCTTTGAACATTATGAATGCATCTCAAATAGTAGTCAAATAGGGAAGAGGCAATGCAAGAGGAAAAAACCACTATATGTTAAAAAAAAAACTTTATGCTATAAGAGTTTTGAAGATAAGTGTTGAGTTTTGATACCTGTTTTTCTATTGAGTTTGAATCCATGAATATTAAAAGGTAAGACTATGTGATAGAGTTATAATTAGGCTAGTCAAACACTTAGGCAATGTCATGATTGTACTGCTTGTAGTTTCTTCATTCTTTAGTTTAATGAAATGAAAAATTCCTAGGTTATTTAAGAACATATGCTAATGATCCAATATTAGGAGTGCAATTGCAGAAAATTCCTTCTATCTTTGGTGAAATACAATATTTGATTTCTAATATTTTAACCCGTAACTGGACCAATCTAGGCCATTTAATAAGAAACTTAAAAATTGAATTTGAAACTGAACTGAAAACAGTTAGTAGCGTTAAGCACCAAAATGTAGTTTTGATCTTTTTATTTTGATTTTATAATACTGCTAAGCTTGTTAATTGCCTTTGCACAAATTTCATGGCTTGCACTAGCTTGATTGAAGAGACAGTGAAGGTGGTATAGGCATGTTACATTATATTGACTTGAATTATATGTTGAGATACATTATTATTTATATATTTTAGTTTTGGCACTTATTGCATATATTATTATATATGTATATGTATTTTTTTTATTTTCATTCTTGATTTGTATTTTCAAGAAATTTATTTTTAATTGAATCTTGTATTAAATTTTTACTAAAATTTTATCTATTGTTAGGTACAAATTTTTTACTCTACCTAATTCATAGGTAGATTAAAATTGCAGCTTTGTTTACAATGCTGCCTTCTTTGGATGTTTATTAGCATCAAACACTTTAATTCATGTTAGTTTATTAAAATATTTATGTTAATTTTGAAGATTGCTTATCCTGAGTTAGTTTAGTAAAAAAAAATTATTTTTGTTAATGAAAAGATGGATTATCACATTATGTGACATACGTTCAAAATGATATTGTTTACCTTGTAAAAAAAATTAATTTGTCCAATCTATCAAATCTTAGTGTCGCAACCGTAATTCCGACGAGATAATGAACTCGCTAAAATTTTAAAATAGAATTTATTTGGATTTATGTGGAGTCGCCACCAAATTTTTATTTAAGGAAAAAAGATTTGGAAAAACCTTGACTCGAGGAAGAGATTTAGGTTCGGGAGTCGGTTACGAGTGGGGAAGGTGTTAGGCACCCCACTCGCCCGTTCCGAAGAACGGTACCCTTAAACTGAGTGTGTGATTTTTGAAAACGTTTGATCCCTTAATTAATGTGAAAATAAATAACTCGATGGAGGTTAGCCTGACAGGACTTGATCCTGCTCCTACGTATTCCCCGGTTCAATGGGAAACTCAAGGCTTACGTAGTTTTGGTTTGATTGAAGGCTTGACCTTCATAAGTACTTGAATAGAGTGTGTGAAAATGGATGGTGCTCGAAGGCTTGACCTTGGAAGCTGTTTGAAAAGGGAATATTCGACAATGGCTACAATGTTTTAAAAAATATTTTAAGGAGAATCCTTAGTCCACATATGCACAGGATCCAAGACAACTACGGCTACACTGGGATCCATATGATTCCCTAAGCATCGAACAGCAGAAAAAGCTACCAGTTTGTGCTTAAGGTTCATTGCGTGAGACTAGAGATTCAAAAATGAATGTTTCTTGAGATTTATTTGAAAGGGATTCTTAGTCCACATATGCACAAGGTCCAAGATAACTACGGCTGCACTTGGGACCTATATGAATTCCTAAACATCGAACAACAGAAAAAGCTAGTAGTTCATGCTTAGGGTTTATTGCGTGAGACTTAGAACCAAAGAATTGTATTTGAAAGTGATAAAGATAAAGAAATGAATGAGCTTAAGTAGAAAAAGATTGACTGATTTAAACTAAAGAAATGAATTTGATTTTGAAAAACATTTGATTGGAAATGAACTCGGTTTGATTGAAATTTGGTGAAAAGATTTAAACTCGATTTGAAAATTTTTGAGAAATGGAAACTTAAACTTGATTTTAGTTGGAGAAAGAATTAAACTTGATTCTATTTTTCTTGAATTAGTCTTGATTTAAAAATTTTGGAGAAAAGGAATTGGTTGAAATGAAATAGTTGACTTGGAAAGATTAAACTTGATTTTAACTAGAGAAGGAGAATAAAAAAAAGATTGAACTTGATTTAGAAAAAGGTTTGAGGTTATTTGAAAGAATGGGAAGAATTTGATTTAAAACAAAAGAAAAAAAATTAATTTTTGTTGAGGCTAATTCGGAATAATGAAGAGTATAGGGGCCAAAGTGGAATATTGGGAAGTGTAGGGGGTTTAATTATAATTACTAGAAGTGCAGGGGCCTAGTTGGGATTACTGGAAGAGCAGGGGCCCAATTGCAATTACTGGAAATGCAGTGGCTCGATGGCTTTCTTGGCTTGGAGAGGCTTGGGATGGCTTCGTGGCTCAATCGGCTTGGACAGGCTTGACTTGGCTCGTTCGGCTTGGATATTTGAAAAAGAAAATCTGCCTCCAGGGGGTTCGAACCTGGGTCTTGAGAGTTAAGGGCAGTAGGCAATGCCACTGAGCCACACTCATACTTTGGTCCTTAGTATTTCTGTTTTGTACTTAAGGCAAATGAATGGGAGGTGGGTTTTAATTTAAACTAACAAAAGAGGCATGATGGGAATCAAAAGCTGACCTGGGGGGTTGCAAGCGAATGGGCAGACCACTGAACCGAGCCCTTATTTGTGTGAGAAAACTGGGTTTGTACATAGTTGACTCTTAAGCTAGCACCACAACCATACCAGCAAGAAAATCAAAATAGCGTTCGAGGAGGTTCGAACTTTGGATCCTGTGGGTCTTCAAGCAATATACTCACCACCAAACCAAACTACTAGTTGGGTAAAAATAATCCTGCCTTAAACTAATACACACCTTGGGGAGCTGAGGCACGTGGAACCGCATGCAATGCATGGAGTTCTCCTGCTGTGGTTATGAGATAAGGTTTACGTGGTTTTCAACATGGCTTCGTATCCACTTCATCATGTACACGATCCCGCATGATTCCATGAAGCTACATGCCTCCCATACGATTCACTAACTCCTAGCAACCCTTGTGTAGAGCAGAAAGTCCTGAATAAAGCATACCAATGCAGCAGTCCAGGAAATGGTGAAGTGTGAATGAGAGAGAGAACTTATATCACATCAATGAGAGTCACGTCGTTCCTGTAGCCTTGTAGGGTCATGACAATATTGATGGTTTTCAGAATCTCCACAACTACCAGCACTCTTGTTGCACCCACCTGGAGAATAATCTGTTGCATGTCAATCCAAGTTTCATTGCGTGTATCATGGAGTTCATGACCCCTGGAAGTTCCACCTCTGCTATTTCTGGACCTAACTAATACATTGAGCCTTTTTATTCCCATCCCCACTTTACATTTTCACTGAATCCTTCTCTAAGCTTAGGCTGGAGGTGCCCTTATAGCAACAGGGCTGCACATGTGGAACTAGTATAGTCCTGGCTTGGAGGATTTGCTAACTTTATGGGGGAATCAAACAAAGCCCATATTTAAAACTTTCATTGAATTCACATGTTAAGGGGGGGATGACCTATGATTATGATAATTCTTCTTTCCTTTGACTGCTGATCATGTCTACAGGGTATCTTAGGCATGAATTCAGTGGACCAAAAGCCAAAATATTGGCAGCCAATGAAGGATTTTGCAATCGAGATGGGTGGAATGGCTTGGGTCCAATTTCAACGTACAAAATCGATCAGATTTACTAAATATTTCAACAACTTATCAAGTGACAAGAGTGAATAAATTTCTGTTTCTGGTGATGGTTTTTTTATGGCTAGAGTCCTGATTTCATAGGCATTGGTTCTATTAATCTTGATTTTAATAAGATTTCATGCAGATAATACCTTACACTATCTTTGAAACTGGTTTCATCCATTAAACTCACGTCATGAGAACGCTGATGATGCAATTACCTACGTATTCATCTTAATGATTCATCATTCATTGGGAATCTTGACGTCACGAGTTTGATGCATGAAAGAATCTCACCTAATTTGTTACTTTGAATGAAATATGTGGAGAAAGGGATCAAACCTGGCTTATGGTTTTTTAGACATATGCACCAAGAAAACTTCGCGGATCATTGAGGAATCAGTGAATTTCTTTTTCTACTCTGTTGCATGGGTTGCTTTTAGCGTTAAAAATGGGCACCTGATGAGCTTGGTCTTCGTCTTGGTCTTCGCATTTCTTGTTATTGAAGATTTCAAGAACTTTGCCATGATCGACGTGTAACCGGATCAAAACCCTGGGTGTACACGAGCCCGTGCACTTAAATGTGATCAGGCCATGCATATGGTGATGAACCAGACTTCTGAATTCTTCCCTTTTTCTTATCAAGGTTTTGGTTCTTCCTCTCCTCCAAGTAAGAAGAATTATTTGCAGAGATTTTTCCAGAATCTCCCAAAAGGATGCCCAAATCTCTTTCTTCTACGTTGGTTTCCTTTCTCCCTCCTTTTCAGGGTCTTTTCCTTTTCTGTATGCGATCCTCTTTTTCATGCTAGGGTCATCTCCCTCCTTTGCTGCTAGCCTTGAGAGCATGAGACAAGCCAAAGTTGAGCCCCTCCCGAAGTTTGAATTCCCGAAAAAAGTCCTTTCCCCTATTGTTCCTTTCTCCTCATATTTTGTTTTTTTTTCTTTCTTTCCTTTCCTTTTTCAAAACCGTTTTCAGTTTTTTCTTGTTATTTTTTTTCGTTTCTAATTTCCTTCTTTCTGTTAACCTTTTCTGTTTTATTAACATTTTCATTTTTAAATTTTTTTTTTACTTTTCGAATTTTTATTATTGTATTTTTATTTATTTATTATTTTTGTTTTTATTTTCTTTTTTGTTTTATTAGTTCCCTTTTTATATGTTTTTCTTTATATGATTTTGTTTTTATTAAATTTTTTTTATTTTTACTTCATATTTTTTCATTTATACTAATCTTCCTTTTATTATATTTTTAAATTACTTTTTGTATTTCTTAATTGCTGCAACCGTAATTCCGACGAGACGACAAACTCGCTAAAATTTTGAAATGAATTTTATTTGATTAATGTGGAGCCGCCACCAAATTTTATTTGAGGTAAAAAGATTTGGAAAAAACCTGACTCGAGGAAGAGATTTAGGTTCGGGAGTCGGTTGCGAGTGGGGAAGGTGTTAGGCACCCCACTCGCCCGTTCCGAGGAACGGTACCCTTAAATCGAGTGTGTGATTTTTGAAAATATTTGATCCCTTTAATTAGAGTGAAAATACATAATTTGATGGAGTTTAGCCTGACAGGATTTGACCCCGCTCCTACGTATTCCCCGGTGCAATGGGAAACTCAAGGTTTACGTAGTTCTGGTTTGTGAAGGCTTGACCTTCAGAGAAACTTGAAAAAAAGGCTTGACTTTCAGGGGTGTTCGAAAAGGAATATTAAAAGGAATTTTATTTCTTGAAAGGAACTTTAGTCTACTCATGCACAAGGTCCGAGGCAGCTACGACAGCACGGGGGTCTATACAGACTGTTAAACGTTGAACAGCAGGTGAACCGCCAGTTCCTCGTTTAGAGCCCGTTGCGTGAGATCAGGATCCCAAAATGTTTGAAAAAGAGCTTTTTATTTTTGAAAGGATCTTTAGTCCACTCATGCATAAGACCCGAGGCGGCTACGACAGCACAGGGGCCTATACAAACTGTTAAACGTTGAACAGCAGGTGAACCGCCAGTTCCTCGTTTAGAGCCTGTTGCGTGAGACTGAAGATCCAAAAATTTTTGAAGAAGAACTTTATTTTTGAAATAAGAAATGAATTTGATTCAACATCGGAGAAAGGAATAAAACTTGATTGGAATGGAACTAGATTTTGAATGCTAGAAGTTGGACTTTGAAAAACATACTTGATTTGGTTTTCGAATTTTGAAGTTTTGCACAAAACTTGAATAAAATGAACTTTATTTGAAAACAGAAGAGAGGAATTGTAATTGAAGGAAGAACTGAACTCGATTTAATTTTGTGGAAAAAGAATTACACTTAATTTTTATTCGAAGGAAAGAAGAACTTTTATTTTTTGTTGAGTTTGATTTTACTTAAAGGTGAATTAAATTTGTTTTAAGAATTTTGAGGAAAGAATTGATTTGAATTTTAATGAAAGGAATTTGAATTTTGAAGACTTTATTTGAATTTTAGAAGGAAAGGATTTAATTTAAATTTTTGGGAAGTTTGAGGGTTTAATTGTAAATTTGAGAAGTTTAGGGGTCAAATTGTAATTGGCAGTTGGAGGGGCAAATCTGTAAATTTTGGGAACTTTGGGGCTGGCTCATGTGGCTGGCTAGCATGGCTTGGGTGCTTCTGTGGCTTAAACATCTGAAAAGGAAAACTGCTTCCAGGGGGTCTCGCACTTGCGCCCTTGGATATGTGATGCATCAACCTTGACCACTAGGCTAAGCCAATTGGTTATGGTTTAATGCTCTTGTATTTTTATTTGAGGCCAATTTCTGTGGATGGGATTTGTTTGAAAATAAAAGGTAGCGCAGGGGATTGAACCGTGAACTCAAAACTTGGAGCATGGAGAACCAACCATTTGGGTTACACTGTGTCTTTGTCTAGATCTCATTTTCTTGCATTTATATTATTTGTGAAATAACGCATGAACGTTCTCACTCCTTGGCTGGACATTCTGCTTGATGTTAGCTTTCATGCACCTGGGCACCCACAGAATCAAATGCCTTCTGTTAACTCTTCAAGTGTTTGAGCGCGTCCCCTTACGAAGAGCTGCGGGCTATGTGTCTTCTCTGCTGGATCCAACTGAGAGCCAGAGGCTGCATGGCTCTTTCATGGCCTCCTCTGCATGTACCTGCATGGTGTTCCTATGCAAGAGCTGTCTCTGCTTTTTTTTCCAGGGTCTCTTTTAATAGGAGACGCTCACTATGCCTAGTGACCCTTAACTCAGAGCCTTGGTTTAGTGCCTACCGCAAACGACGCGCAGAGTCTGTCATTGCCAACAGTAGTGGACCTCTTGCTATCATACTGTAGCCAACTTCCTGGAGAGCCATCTCATATTCTTTGGAGAAAGCAGAGCCTCTCCTAAAGTCAACATAATTACAACGAGATCGAGCGCGGCCTCGGGTAGCCTCCTGATATTCATATGATGATTCAACAGCTAGGTGAAACGATTTCAAAATGTCTTCAGAGATGGCAGGCCATACTGAGCCCAGAGCATTTCGTTCTCATCATTCTCCATTAAACCAAAAGAAATAGAGGCGTATATGTGATCCACTAGAGTCTAACAGAGTCCTTGTGGTCTGCATCAAATCAATTCATTTGTCATGTTAATCCTTAGACCCACCGCCTAGCCACCCCTGATAACTACCCCTCACCGAATTTATCCTCTGCTCCAAGACTCAAGGCCGAGCATGCTAGTAACAGAACCAAGGCCTGCTGTTTATCTATGGCTTTCTGAACATAGCTTCTTCTCACCAATCTTAAAGCTTAGTGGTAACTTTTGTTATTTTCTCAAGACGAAGCATGCAACCTAAATCGAACGTACGAAGTGCTACATGGAGCAGCTCATGATAACAACTATATTTAACCAACAAAACAGACGCGATGGAACCATTCACCTTTGGTTATCAACTCATAACAAGAACATTATGATCTGTTTAACATATTCTAGATGATTCGATCTTAGCCTAGCATTGTAGGAATATAGAATTGTGATCCGGCATGGAGATCAATAATTTTCACAGATCAAGAATCATGAGAGCATACATATAGGATCACGCATTAATCCTCATGCAGATAAATCAAGAGTCAATGTATTTCACGCAATCTTGGATATAATTTGAACTCTTACCAAGCCCTACGCTGTACTCATGGTGATTTGAAAATAATCTTAAGGAGTGGGATAGCGTACCTGGAGTTTTGCGAAGAGTATGTAGGAATTAGAAGCCTCTTTCTCCGCTTCCAAACTCGTGAGGGAGTGCCTTTTTCCTTCTTGTACATCAAAATTACCCTCTCTTTTCTTGCTCATGGATTTCTTTCAGAAGAGCTCAAAATCCTTCCAGCTTGATTCCAAGACTCGAATGCGGAGAATGGATTGTGGAGGTCCAGTCCTGAGAACTCCTTTTTCTTCCTCCCCTCCTCCGAAAAAAATCAAGAACCCCCCTCCTTCTCATACCTCTCCCTTTTTATACTCTCTCCTCTTTGATCTTTTTTTCAGCTTTTTCCATAAGCCACCCCCTCTTCTTGGCAAGAGCCAAACTCTTCCAGCAACCAAAAGCCAACCTTCTCTTCTTGGCAAGGGCTAAGCCTCCCTCTTTCTTTTTTTCATTTTTCTTTTCCTTTTCCTTTTTCAGAACTTTTATTTTTTGTGTTTTCTTTTTTTCTATTCACCCCTTTTTCATTTCAGATTATTTTCATTTATTTTATATTATCTTGATTTTGCGTTTTATTAATTTTCCTTATTAATATTTTCCATTTTTACCTTTCATTTTGTCTTTTTTTTATTTTATTTTTTATATTTTCCATTTTCCATTTTTAATTTTATTTTTTTTTATTTTAATTTTTATTATTATCAAATTTTTTAATTCTGATTATTATTTACTGTTTTTTCTGTTTTACACTTTAATTATTATTTTTTAAAATTTTTTTTGGTCTTATTTTCCTATTATTTGTTTTAATTCCAGATTTTGTTTTAAACGATTTATTTATTATTATTCTTCATTTTTAATTTTTCTTCTTTTTTCTATTTTTCTTTGTTTTCATTGTTCTTTGTTTTTATTTTTTTTTATTTTTTCCTTTTATAAATTTATTTAAATATTCGCTGATTAATTTTAAAACTAAAGGGGAGGAGGCCTCGGACATAAATGGATGTTTACATTAATTTTTCTATGTTCTTGTATTTATTGCTTTTTTGTTTTTATTTGCTGTTTAATTTATTTTTTCAAATTTTATCTCGTTTTCTTTTTTTTTTCTTTTAATTTTCAGTTTTGTTTGTATTATTTTTGCTTTACTAATATTATTATTATTTTTAATTATTTCAGATTTCTTTATTATTTATTATTTATTTTTGATTTTTTCAAATTTATATTTTTTTTCCAAAAAAACTCTGTTCTGATTTTTTTATTTATTATTGTTTTTTGTGTTTATTCCTTTTTTTTATTATTTCTATTTTTAGTTTATTATTATTGTTTGTTTTGGTATTTATTTATTCTTTGGTCGTTTATTTTGCTATTGATTCTCTATTCTATTATCGCTTTCTGCTTTTTGTTTCTGTGTTTCCTGCTCCTTAATTATTCAAATAAATTTAAAAAGGGGGTCTCGAACATAATTGAGTGTTTACACTTAGAGAGATTAAAATCTTAAAAGTAATACGAGATTTCTCTTTATTGGCATAGAAGAGTCTATCTGCACCTCACCATACCATATCATCTAATAATTTTATTGAAGCTTAATCAATTATTGTCTTAATAGCAAATTTCTTTTCCTAAAAATTTGTATAGAATAGGTAGCATGACACTTCTTATGCAAATTTTATATTTAAATATGAAGTCTATAACCCTTAGTTCACTTTTTGATTAGCTCTTAGTATATATTTCTACCTATAATTTAACTTAATAAAACCTCCAAGTATTGCCCATCATAATTATAAATGATAAGGAAGGAATTATCCTATGAGAAAGTGACTAGCTTTTGAACTCTAAATTTTATCCATCTATATCTAAAACAATGGCTTCATAATGCTTAGTTCTTCCCTTAAAGGCTATGTTAGCCTCCAACATACTTCTTTTTAAATCATCAAAATTAGTCTTTATCTTCAAGGTCTTCAACTTATAATAAATTTAAGAAGCTTAGGCAGCCCTTAGAACACAACACTAGCCATTCCCATTGTGGCCAACCACATCTCTCATTCTCAACTCGCAAACCCTTTCTTTTTTCATATAGTACATAACCTTCATTGTTACATGATAAAAACATCAACCTACCTCTCTCCACTCTCTCTATCTTATTCATCATCTCCTTATATTTTTGAAGCCTTTTGTTCATACCTTAAGAGTAATATTGAACGAACATTTTAAAACCTTAAAACTACCTAGTTTTAGAAAGTATAGTCTCCAATATTTTAAATAATTTTAAGGAGCCTAGATGAGATTTTAAGGGCTTAAGTATTAGGTCTTGGGCATATTTGGGTTATTTAGTTAAAATTCTTTGAAAGATGTTCCTGAAGGTGTGATTTTAGAGTTAGAGATCTTTCACATACCATGACCTAATGTTTTATATCATAATACTTAAAACACTTAAGAATAGTGTTATATATCATAATACTTAAGAGATGGGTTATTTTCACTTGATCACCTCTCATTGTATTTTTTCCAACTATTGTTGATCTTTCCCATTTAAGTTTTTTTTTTTTTTAATTCAAATTTGAGTGTACCTTTAGTTTCCCATTCGAGATTGATTACAATGAGTTTATTGCTTAATAAGTAAACCACTCATTACATTTAATATTGAATTGTCCAAGTTGGACATTTTGGGACTAAAGTTTTTTTTTAGTAGTTAATTTCTTCTTAAATCTTGCAAATTGTACTTGATAAAATTTTAGTTTATTTCATTTTGGATTGTCTCTAGGTACATTCTTGATCATGATAAATGACACACAATCAAGTTGTGTACTTGGAAACGAATGGAAAATGCTTCTGAAATTTCATCAAGTATGATATTCAAGATTTAAGAAGTCTATTAATCGATGAATAAAAATATTTTTTCTCAAATGGGATAAAGCCTTACCAATAATGAGAAAAATAAATTATGATTATGAGTAACCAAGTTAGTAGGAATCCTAATTCATGTGTTTGTGATTCTTGTATAGTAGGGATCATAGTTGGATAAATGTTAAATGAATGAGTGATTAGTATGAGAATAGGGTGGAAGAGTTTTTGAAATTTGTGAAAATAAATCTTCCTCATAGTAATGGATGATTTTACTATCCTTGTGTTAATTGTCTGAATGAGATGCGGTTGAATGTTGAGGAAATCAGATAGCAAGTTTTTTATGATGGGTTTTGCAAAAGTTACACAAGATGGACATAGCATTGTGAATTATTAGACAAGCCAAGTGTGTCCCAAACAAGGGAGGTTGATTTAGATATGGAAGATCAGGTAGAGGACATGGGCCATGATATGGGGCATGAGTCTTTTCAGGGAGAAAATATATATGGTGACTTGTGTAGTAATGCAGAGAAACCTTTATATCCAGGATACACTGATTTTACATGATTATCAACAATGTTAAAATTATTCAATTTGAAGGCGAGAAATGAGTGGAATGATAAAATTTTATAATTGTTTGATTTGTTGGTAGAGATTCTTCTAGAAGGTAATACATTACCAAAGTGTAATTATGAGGCAAAGAAGGTCTTGTATCCGATGGGTATGGAGTATAAGAAAATACACACCTACCATAATGATTGCATATTATATAGAAATAAGTTTGAAGGGTTACATGAATGCCATGTATGTCAAGTTTCACATTATAAACAAAAGGATGATGATTCTAGTTGCGATGAAAGCACAAAGTGACCTCCAACCAAAGTGTTGTGGTATCTTCCAATAATTCTAAGGTTCAAGCAGTTGTTTTGTAGTAAACATGATGCAAAGATCCTTAGATGGTATGCAGCTGAAAGACAAATTGATGGAAAACTTCATTATCCCCCTCATGGTTTGTAATGGAAAATGATTGATCAACTGTTTCAAAATTTTGGAAATGACCCAAGAAACCTAAGGCTTGGACGTGTAATAAATGGAATGAATCTGTATTGTAATTTAAGTAGTAAGCATAATTCATGGCCTATTATTATGGAAATTTACAACATTCCTCCAAAGTTGTGCTTGAAGCATAAATACAACATGTTGTCTATGATGATTTCAGACCCATTATAGCTGGGAAATGACATGGATGTTTATCTTGCTCCCTTGATTAAAGATTTGGGAAATCTATGGGAAGGTATCGATGTATTTGATGGATATGGTAATGAATAATTGTGTGGATATAGTGTTAAGGGGCACAAAGCATGTCCTATATGTGAAGAAGGCACAAGTTACCATCAATTACATCATGGAAAGAAGACAACTTACCTTGGTCATAAAAAATTTTGTAGGTATAATAATCTGTATCGTAGATTAAGGAAAGCTTTTAATGGGTTTCTAGAAAATGGGATTGCTCCAAAGGCCTTAACAGGACAAGAATTTTATGAACGGGTTAAAAGCATCAACATTATTTTTAGGAAGACTCAAAAGAAGCCCACTAAGACAAAGATATGGAATAAAAGATCCATATTTTTTTATCTTCTATATTGGTGCAATCTCGATGTTAGACATTGTATTGATGTGATGCATATGGAGAAAAATGTGTGTGATAGTGTTATCAGAACACTCCTAAATATACAAGGGAAGAAAAAGTATGGTGTGAATTCTCGACTAGATTTGGTTCAAATGGCTATACAACAGTAATTAGCACCACAGTCTATCGATAAGTAAACATATTTTCTAGCAAAATGTCATACATTGTCAAAAAAAGAGAAAATAAGTTTATGTTAGTTCCCACACGGAGTTAAAGTACCATATGGTTATTCTTCAAATTTTAAAAGGTTTGTCTCCATGAAAGATATAAAGTTAGTTGGTTTAAAGTCTCATGTTTTCCATGTGTTGATTCAACAGCTACCATAACTAGGTTGTGCTTCTTTTTTTCAATTCCATATATAGAAAAGCCATTAACCCTTTGAAATTGGATGAGTTGGAAAATGAAGCTTTTACTATCTTGTGATAATTGGAGATGTATTTTCCTCCATCATTTTTTGACATTATGATTTACTTAGTTGTTCATATAGTGAGGGAGATCACGTTATGTGGTCCAATTTATCTATAATAGATGTATCCAATTGAATGATATATGAAAATATTAAAAGGGTATGTTAAGAATCCACACCATCCTAAGGCATCTATGATTAAATGATACATTGCAGAAGAGGCTATTGAATTTTGTAAAAAGTATTTGTCAGAGATGGAACCCATAGGACTTTCTAACTCTTGTCACGAGGGAAGACATAGAGGTAAAGGTACACGAGGCATAACTGTGAAAAGCATGGGTTAGGAGAAAGTCCTTCAAGCACATTATAGTTTGAATAATATCGATGAGGTTCAAGCTTACTTATCTACTCACAGTTCCATTATAAGGGGGAAAATTGAATGAATGAGAAGTGGTTGTTGAATGAGCATAATAAAATGTTCTTAACATGGTTTGATGAAACTATTAAGAAGGATGATGATGCCTCTCATACATTGAAGTGGCTAGCTAATGGCCCAAACTTTGATGTTATATGTTGGAGTGGATATGATATCAATCATTTTTTCTTTTACACAAAGTCTCAGGATGATAAAAGTACCATGGAAAATAGTGGGGGTTGTGGTGGTAGTTAAGTGGATGCATTTTTCAAATTTCAAAGGTAAAAACTTATTATGGATGAATTAGGATTTACATTAAATTTAGAGTATCTATTTTCAAATACAAGTGGGTTAATAGTAACAGTGGCTTGTAAATTGATGAATTAGGATTTACATTGGTTGACCTTCATAAAATATTTTATATGGATGACCATTTTATTATAGCCCACCAAGAAAAATAAGTTTTTTATGTTAAAGATTCTTCTAACAAAAGGTGGTCAATTGTTCTTCAAGGAAAGACCACAATTGGTAGTGATGACACTTATGATTTGGAAAATACTGATATTTTTCAAACTCCCTTCTCATCAAGGACAACTACTGTAAATGAAGAAAATGAGATTGATGATGCACATGCTATTTGAGATGATTATCATGAAGGGATATAGGAAAATGTTACTACATGATACAACTTAGATATTTATTTTATTATATCATCAATCCATGTTTATTATTACTTATTTTAAAATGCTTATTTCTTATTTTAAAACATTAAACTTCTCCATATATTTATGATTTATTAACTACTTACATCTCTTGTTTCATTTAGCTTAAATACAATGTGTCAAATACTAGCCTGTTGAAGAGGAAATGACTTTCTTTTGCTGGTGAACGTTGGAGTGGATTCAAGACACATCTCACCAGTAAATATATATATGGGTCACTAAAGGATGTATCTTATTGTGAGCAGTACCAATTCATTGATGATGAGACATGACAGAGATTTATTGAGACCCAAAAAGACATAAGATATAGGTAAAATATCATCAACCAAATCATCAAGTTATCAATCATCTATTTCTATCCTTTCTTGTGATTCATTTTCATGCTTTCTCATATTTACTTATATGTTACTTTAGAATTACAAATACTTCACTCTATATTATAAATTATCGTACATGTTTTTTAACATTAGTAGTTAATGTCGCAACCGTTATTTCGACGAGACGAAGACTTTGCTAAAATTTAAAAGATTTTAATTTATTTTGATTATGTTATGTGGAGCCACCATCAAATTTTAGTTTTAGGGAAAAGATTTGGAAAAAACCCTAACCCAAGGAAGAGATTTAGGTTCGGGAGTCGGTTACGGGTAGGGAAGGTGTTAGGCACCCTATTCACCCGTTCCGAAGAAAGGTACCCTTAAATTGAGTGTGTGATTTTGATATTTTTGAAAGTTGTTTGATCCCTTAATTAGAGTGAAAATAAATAGATTGATAGAAGATAGCCTGACAGGATTTGATCCTGCTCCTACGTATTCCCTGGTGTAATGAGAAACTCAAGACTTACGTAATTCTGGTTTGAAGGCTTGACCTTCGGAGGTGTTTGAAAATGAGCAAAGTATTTTGAAAAATATTTTTAAAGAAATCCGTAGTCCACATATGCATAGGATCCAAGACAACTACGACTGCATTGGGATCTATACGAATTTCGAAACACCGAACTACAGAAAAAGCTACAAGTTCGTGCTTAGGGTTCATCGCTGAGACTAGAGATTCCAAAATGAAGTTTTTCTTGAAATTATTTACAAAAGGATTCTTAGTCCACATATCCACAGGGTCCAAGACAACTACGACTGCACTGGGACCCATATGAATTCCTAAACATCGAATAACAGAAAAAAATACCAATTCATGCTTAGGGTTCATTGCGTGAGACTAGGGATTCCAAAATGAATTTGATTTAAAACATAAATAAGTAAATAATTGGGCTTGACCCAACTCAAAAAGAATTTCCAAAATTGGGGAAATGAATTAGGCTTGATTTAAAAGTGAACTTGATTTTGAAAAAAGAGAAGAAGAAATGGAAAAACAAAATTGATTTGGACTAAAGTGATACTTGAGGAAATTTTAAGAAAGGAATTAAACTTGGTTTTAAGTAAAATGAACTCGATAAAGAATTTGGGCTTGTTATTGACTTTGAGGAAAATGATCCAACTTGATTTTGAGTTTTGAAGAATTGAACTAAACTCGAATAGAACGAACTTGATTTGAAAGCTAATGAAACGAACTGAATTTGAGAGAAGAATTAAACTTGATTTGATTTTGAGGAAGAAGAATTTGATTTAAAGATGAAATTCTTAACTTATAAGGAAGAAGAATTAAACTTGATTTTATTTGAAGAAAAAGAATTTGATTTAAAAATGGAATACCTGGCTTGAAAGGAGAAGAATTAAACTTGATTTTATTTGAAGAAGTATTTGATTTAAAAATTAAATACTTGGCTTGAAAGGAAGAAGAATTAAACTTGATTTTATTTGGAGAAGAATTGAACTAGTTTGAATTGAAATGAATTTGATTTAAAATTTGAAAAAAGAATTAAACTTGATTTAGATTGGAAAGAACTTGATTTAAAAATGAACTTGATTTGAAATGAACTTGATTTGAAATGAACTTGATTTGAAATGAACTTGATTTTATTAATTTTGGACTTGGGTTAATTGGATTTAATTTGAAATTAATTTTTGGTCAAAAGAAATTAAATTGGTGGCTCGCGGCTTGATGGCTCGTTTAGTGTGAGCTGGCTTAGGAGAATTCTTCTGGTGGCTCGTGGCTTGACGACTCGTTTGGGTGGCTTATAGCTCGTCTAATGTAAGCTGGCTTGGGAGCTTGTTCACGTGGCTCGCGGCTTATTTAGGTGGCTTGATTAACTTGCGGCTTGTTTGGTGGATTTATTGGCTTGCGGCTTGATAGCTCATTAGGACGGGTTGATTGGCTTGCGGCTTGACGGCTTATTTGGATGGCTTGATTGTTTAAAAGAAAAATCAGTCCCCAAGGGACTCGAACCCGCGCCCTTGGGGTCTTGGGTCACAAGCAGTACCACTAGACCATGCTTATGGTTAAGTCTTTAACGCCTTTGTTTTAATTTAGACCATGCATAGTGGACGTGGGGTTTGCATGAGTAGCAGAGGACTAGAATCTCATGCTATAACATCATGGTTGACATGGGAGCCTCCTATGATTCAAGTATATCCTATTGATGGCTGGTCCCCTGATTCAAACTGTCGTAACCGTAATTCCGACGAGACGACAAACACGTTAAAACTTGAAAATGGAATTTATTGGTAATGTGGAGTCGCCACCAAATTTTTATTTAAGGGAAAATATTTGGAAAAAACCCTGACTCGAGGAAGAGATTTAGGTTCGGGAGTCGGTTACGAGTTGGGAAGGTGTTAGGCACCTCACTCGCCCGTTCCGAAGAATAGTACCCTTAAATCGAGTGTGTAATTTTGAAAATTGTTTGATCCTTTAATTAATGGAAAATAAACAACTTGATGGAGGTTAGCCTAACAGGACTTGATCCTGCTCCTACGTATTCTCCGGTGTAATGCGAAACTCAAGGCTTACCTAGTTCTAGTTTGCAATAATGGAAAATGTAGGGGATGGTTTGCAATAATGGAAAGTTTAGGGGCTGGCTTGCAATAATGGAAAATGTAGGGGTTGGTTTGCAATAATGGAAAATGTAGGGGTTGGTTTGTAATAATGGAAAATGTAGGGGCTGGTTTGCAATAATGAAAAGTGTAGGGGTTGGTTTGCAATAATGGAAAATGTAGGGGCTGGTTTGCAATAATGGAAAGTGTAGTGACTGGACTAATACTCAAGGCGATCAGATCCGCATATCCTAAGTGGCAATGTGTGGCCTATAATTCTTGAGTGACAATGCACGGCCCTTAATTCTAATTGACAATGCTTGAACCTTTTTGACTTAAGGAGTAATTAACCAAAGATCCTTAATTCACTGGAACGCAGATTTTGTGGCACCTGATGAGAGTAATTGGCCCACGCACGTATAGAAGGAAGTAGAAAAACGAATTCAACCCACTCGGGGATCGGGTTGTGCTCTTGGAAGCTGTTGGCCAGCTCGTTTACCACTTGACCAGAACGTTGGTCGAGTTCCTATTTTCACCAATCTGATTTGAAGCTGCCAAAGGGAACATGAATCAGATTAATGTTGAACAGAAATCCTGAGGGTCTTGTTGGGGCCTGAAGCATGATTAAGGTAGACAATGAGATGGGATCCTCACGTTGCATGACTCCATGCAGAGAGGTCATGTCTTAGTAGAAGAGAGTAGGCTTGGCAGCATGCTTTGTTTCTACTTCCAAAACTCGAATTAAACACATTCTGGAGAGGCTTCTTATATGGAAATTCAGATGCAAGCAATGCCAAAAGGTACCCTGCTTTTGCCACCCCAGATTCGCCTACGATGTCCCTTATACATGATGTAGTGACGACGTGAGATAGACACTGGTCTCCATTTTGAGTTTCATGGCTATTTCTAACGTCTCCGAGTTCAAACGAAAATTCCATTCACGTGGTTGTGTGACTTGATCCTTTAGATGGTGCTGAGACAGCCTTAACGTATTTAAGCCAACATATGCGAGTATAACATAATGCAGGTTCCTTCAATCCTATGATAAAGCTCCCTTTTTTGAAGGTCCCCATCAGCAGGAAACAATTATTGGAATTCAATGGCTTGGATCAACATCAAGCAGGCTGGGTCAGGTGCCCCTGCATGCCGTGTAACCCTGCAGAATCCTGACCGATATCACTATGCCCAATCCTATCTCGATGCTTGTTCGATCTCATTTTGAACATCTTTGCTTGATTTCATCATTGTCCAAGTCCCCTTCAATGATGGTGACCACGTCTTCGACTTTAGCTTCTCTCAACACTGCTTGTGACGTCCCTTTGGCCGGTCGGCATGCACCCTTCCAAGACTTCAGGTATTGCCCATCCTTTTGACGTACCATGGGTCGTAAGTCCTTCAAAGAAAGTATCTATCATGTAAGGCTCATATGAGAGAACATAGCTGGACCTTTTGGCCATTCCCTAAACGCCCGCATGCGCGGCTTTGCATAACTTCATCAATTGAGCTGGACGAAATCTAACAAATTTCTGTTCCGTTTTGTGGTCGAGTCGTTGTAGGGGTAGTCTTTTGCATGGTTTCGCTGCCCTTATCATTATATCGAGATGGGAGAAGCCTCCCCGAGTTGAAGCTTGTATGGCATTTATCATGACGCCGTGATTACAGTCACTGCATGCGACGTAGATTCTCACTAGGCCAAGTCGTGGTTCGTATTAATGGCCTCTCCCCAACGTCGCTCACGCTTTATGTGTCCCTATGTCCTTATTGTTCACTCACGTGCAGAGTAAATATTTGGGGGCATGAATTGATCTCTATCAACACACCCGATTCTCACTTCCTACTACATTTAAGATTTTATGTGCCTTCTTAAGCCAGGCCACATAATCGAATGCCATAGGTGCAGTAGGGGTAGATAAATCCTTGCTGATGTAGGTGAATATGTGGTTGACCAGGAGTGCTCTTTTCCACTTCTGTTCTTGTTCTTCAACATATCTCTTGGACTTCTTCACATGTTTATCTACACCACGGCCTTAAGGGCGAACTCCTATGCATGAAAGGTTCCTACAGGGAATAATTGGTAGAGACTCCCATTGTAAGAGCTTGACAAGGATGCCTTTGAACTGCACAATATCTTAAGAATTACACTCACAGTGACTCGTTTTGGGTCCACCGTTGCAGCCTATCCACTTCATAAGTTTGGCCAATCCGTGCATAGATATAGCCTCTTTATAGGCTTCATAAAGGATGACGAAACAAGGTATATATGGAAGGAACAGGGCGAAGCTGGGACTGGTGTTCACTCGTGGGATATGTCTCATATTCCCACTGCCTTGGGCGGTCGGGAGCGTGCACCATTAGTAGCGTTTTTAGCAACATAGGTTTGTAGAACTTGTGAGGATACAGAGCCTCCATGTAAATGGCGCATCGGGCGCGCCATTAGAAGATAGGTTGGGATTCTTGCAATGATTTACATCTTATTCGGATCTAGAACATGTGGATCGACTAATGCATACCAAAATCGTGGTAAAATTCCTGACCAATCTACTGTTAACTATTCAAGAAGTAACCAAAACTTAAGGATTTAAACGCCTTTGGAATCGATTAATCCTAGTCGTAATAAGCATCAATTTTCTTCCTAGTAATATCATCAAATACTTATGCTAGAATTCCTAGAAATTAATATCTATTAGCACAGAAAATATAGCATACCTGTCAAATTATCGATCTTGACTTAGGGTGAGGAACAAGACTAACCTGCACGCGATAATCGAACGGCTTGGGCTGGGAGTTCTTGTAGAGAACCAGCTAGTTCAATCCTTATTTTGTGATCCAATGCAGAGTGTGAATGGAAGGAGACAAAGAGAAATTTATGATTCAAGAAGAAATCCCCGAGCGATTTTCACCAGAGCTTTCCTTTTCTCTCCAGATCCCTTTCGCGAATCCTTCGCTATAAACTTTTCAAATTGAGAATTATGGCCTCCAAAAGCAGAACTCCTCTCCGAAGCCTGTCGCAACCGAAATTTCGACGAGACAATGAACTTGCTAAAATTTGAGAATAAAATGTTTTTGATGTGGAGTTGCCACCAAATTTTTATGTAAGGGAAAAAGATTTGGAAAAAACTCTGACTGAGAGAAGAGATTTAGGTTTGGGAGTCGGTTATGAGTGGGGAAGGTGTTAGGCACCCCACTCGCCTGTTCCGAAGAACAGTACCCTTAAACTGAGTGTGTGGTTATTTGAAAGTTGTTTGATCCCTTTAATTAGAGTGAAAATAAATACTTGATGGAGGTTAGCCTAACAGGACTTGATCCTGCTCCTACGTATTCCCCGGTGCAATGGGAAACTCAAGGCTTACGTAGTTCTGGTTTGTTTTTGAAGACTTGACCTTCGAAAGTGCTTGAAAAGGAGTATTTTTGTTTTGAAAAGATTTCAAAAATTTTTTTTTGGAGGGACTTCAGTTCACTCATGCACAAGGTCCGAGGCGGCTAAGGCAGCACGGGGGCCTATACGAACCACTAAACATCGAACAGTAGTGTAAACCGTCAGTTTCCCGTTTAGAGTCCGTCGCGTGAGACTATAGATCCCAAAGCATTTGAAACAAAATATATTTTTGAAAGGACCTTCAGTCCACTCATGCACAAGGTTCAAGGCGGCTGAGGCAACACGGGGGCCTATACAAACCACTATACATTGAACAACAGTGTAGACCGCTAGCTTCCCGTCTAGGGTTCATCGCGTGAGATTGTAGATCCCAAAGCGTTTTGCAAAGAATTTTTATTTTTGAAGGAGTTTTGGTCCACTCATGCACAAGGTCCGAGGCGGCTTAGGCAGCACGGGGGCCGATACAAACCACTAGACATCGAACAACAATGTAGACCGCCAGTTTCCCATCTAGGGTTCGTCGCGTGAGACTGTAGATCCCAAAGCGTTTTGCAAAGAATTTTTATTTTTGAAGGACTTTCGGTCCACTCATGCACAAGGTCCGAGGCAGCTAAGGCAGCACAGGGGCCTATACAAACCACTAGACGTCGAACAACAATGTAGACCGCCAGTTTCCCATATAGCATTCGTCGCGTGAGACTGTAGATCCCAAAGTGTTTTGCAAAGAATTTTTATTTTTGAAGGACTTTCGGTCCACTCATGCACAAGGTCCGAGGTAGCAAAGGCAGCACAAGGGCCCATACAAACTACTAGACATCGAACTACAGTGTAGACCGCTAGTTTCCCGTCTAGGGTTTGTCGCAATCGTAATTCCGACGGGACAACGAAATTGCTAAAACAAATTTGAAAATTGGATTTATTTGGATAGTGGAGTCACCACCAAATTTTATTTAAGGAAAAAGATTTGGAAAAACCCTGACTCGAGAAAGAGATTTAGGTTCGGGATTCAGTTACGAGTGGGGAAGGTGTTAGGCACCCCACTCGCCCGTTCTGAAGAACGGTACCCTTAAACTGAGTATGTGATTTTGAAAATATTTAATCCCTTAATTAATGTCAAAATAAATACCTTGATGGAGGTTAGCCTGACAGGACTTGATCCTGCTCCTACGCATTCCCCGGTGCAATGGGAAACTCAAGGCTTACGTAGTTCTGGTTTGATTTTAAGGTTCGACCTTCGAAAGTGTTCAGAAAGGGGTGTTTGAAAAAGTGCTCAAAGGCTTGACCTTCGAAGTTGCTTGAAAAGGAATATTTGAAGATGGCTAGAGTATTTTGAAAATATTTTAAGGAGAATCCTTAGTCCACATATGCACAGGATCCAAGACAACTACGGCTGCACTGAGATCCATACGAATTCCTAAACCCCGAACAGTAGAAAAAGATACCACTTCGTGCTTAGGGTTCATTGCGTGAGACTTAGAGATTCTAAAGTAGAGTTTTTGTTAAAATTATTTACAGGAGGATTCTTAGTCCATATATGCATAAGGTCCAAGACAACTACGACTGTACTGAGACCTATATGAATTCCTAAACATCGAACAACAGAAAAAGTTACCAGTTCGAGCTTAGGATCCATTGCGTGAGATCTAGAATCAAAATGACTTTAATTTGAAAATAATCGAAAAGAAGATTAGTTTTGGTTTAAAACAAACTGGGCTTGATTTTCAAATTTCTGGAGAAAAGGAATTGGTTGAGGTGAGATAGTTGACTTGAAATTTTATAGAAAATTTAACTTGATTTTAGTTGGAGAAAGAGAATCTAATCTTGTTTTATTCAAAAAAAAAAAAAGAATCAAAACTTGAAACTTAGAAAAAAAGGAATTAATTTTGTTTTTTTTTTTTTGAAAAAAAGAATTGATTAAAACGAATTGAATTAAATAAATTTTGTTGAAAAAACAACCACCTAGCCAAGTGGTGAATTGCTTGGAGCCTAGACTCATATATGGGAGGAGTCTTAACAAAAACTAGGCATGGGGCTTGAACACCAGTCTTGGACCCTGTGGGAGATGCGTCAACCACCAGGCCAGGTCCTTGACTTGGTATTAGGACGTATAGGCATATTTTTACATAGTTGGGCACTAATGGTTTAATAATAAAAATAAAATGAACTAAATGCCCCCGGTGGGTATCGAACCCGAGCCTGAGGGGGTGGTCAACACGCTCGACCACTTGAGCTGCCTTAGTCATGACTTTGGTCGACGCATGGATATTGGAACTTCACTATTTACTATTTACCCTGGGCGTCTGCCCTATTATGATGAATATTTGCAGCCTACTGGCTTGAACGCTGCTCCAGGCTTGCTTACTGACCCATATGCATAGTTCAAATATACTTTAGCAATAATGTGAGCATCTGGGTGCCTCATCGTCGATGTGTAATCGAAGTGAAAACATGGGTGTATGCGATCCTCTTTATCGAGCCTATGTAAGCATGTTAAACATCCAAGGACGTTATTGATATGAACCAGACCTGCATGAGCCCACATGGTCTTCACAAGGAACATGTTTAGCACTTGTATGATCTTTGCATACGCTTCTCGACGAGAACCAGAAATTACATGACATGGTGCATGGGAATATGGGGGGTATCTTGCAGCCTTAACTTTACCCCTAACATTATTAGCCATTTTAGTTCTTGAAGGAATTGATTACTCCATACAACCAGATTGAATTTGGCGTACAATATATTGGCGGATGATCCCAGAAATAGGTAAACCAAAAAACGGACTTGCTGGGTTGTAAACTAGAAAACTCGAAGCTACTACAAGGATCCACACCATAGCATGTTCAGGTTTCGGTTTGCATGAATACGATGTCAGAATCGAAATGTATTCATGTTGAGGGATCTAGACGTGTGCATGCCGAACATTTTCTTTCTTAACACCATGCTTCTGCAAGATCTTGCGCTCCCATCAACAAATTCCACACACCTTATATCATTGGCCCAAGCTTCATTCTCTTTCTTGAGAATTTTTGCTTGGGTGACGGTCACGAGAACTGAAACAAGGCTGTCTCACAACCATTTATTCATTCACCCCTGCTCACGAAATCCTTAAGTATATTGCTCGTATTTTGGCAGGACGTTGGCCAAGTAGACCTTTTTATATAAAGACCTTCCCATCGTGAATGAATATTGAAGTGTACGTCGATGCATACGCTGAATACCATAGCTGTATGATAGGTCATGATTTCACGTCGCTTAATTTCTTTTGCACCATGGATATCATCTTCATCAACCAACGATCTTGAAAACGGGATTCTCACTCAAACATCATCGGGATAGCCAATAACCCTGGTAACCTCCTACTTCCAATTCAGAACCACTCTTATTTTGAACCACCATGGATTTCACGTCGTGCTCAGAATCTCTTGAGAGCTCATGGAGCCTTGATGTTTTGTTGGGTTCCACTCCTCCGTTTTATGGAAAGACGTGGAATGTTCTCCAGCATCAACCCAACTTCATGGGAGACCTACCAAGCCATGTATGTTCGACATTGTCCACTACCGTGTTGATTGGTTGCTACCAATTTTTGCCCGGGTGATCATCGAGTCGTATTCTTTGATAGCAAATCATGACTCGCATTCCATTAAGAAAAAGGAAGCCACTAACCCTTCAAGGTGCACCTCAACGAACAACACATGAGCCTGTACTAGTCATCATGCCAATTTGTAGGACTGGACCTACCTGATCCGATCACTAGGGACCAATTGACTCCAACATATCTTTCTTTGTACCCACATGATGCGAAGCTCATAGCCCTCCCATGGATCATAGTTTATGGAGACACAGCTAGCGTCTACATAGATTCATGCTTTGAGTCTAACAAAGCATAATAATCTTGTTAATCTAGAGATGAAAACTCAAACAACTAACCTGACTTGTAGCTATTCACCGATATGAATCACGAACTGAGCCCACTTCTCCACTCTCGACCGGTGCATATGTTGGGGATCATAGTTTGGGCATTATGACATTCGAACAGGCAGAGAACATTCCTTCCATGAACGTCCTTGCCTCCTACTTCCTCGAGACTGCCCCCTCTATCTTCGATTCTTGCTTTTCTTTTCTTCCTTATGTTTGTCTAAACTGCATCAAGAAGATGAGCATGCAAATACTTGTTCCTACCTGAAGGGTTGCCAGAAATGTCAAGGTTTTGTCCTATAGTCTTGGCCCAAAACCTCCACTTTTTGAGAGTCTTGGCGCTGCGAGCTTAAAAGAAGTCAGCCCTTATTCCCAAGAACCTCCTCTCTCCATGAACCCTTTTTCTTTTTCCCCTTGCTCCTCGTGAGAATCCTCCATCAATCTTCCCCACTGGAATCCGGAAAAAAATCAATCCCCCCAGAGAGCCTTCTCCCCTCTCCTTTTGTTTAATTCTGTTTTTCCATTAAAAACCGTTTTTCCCGCCCTTTTCAATTTCTATTTTTAAATTTCCCTTTTTTTTATTTTTCTGATTTTATTAATCTTTTGCTTTTCTTTATTCTATATTTTATTTAGTATTTTTCTATTTTTTCCTTATTTTATTTTTATTCTACATTCATTTTTTTTTAAGTTTGAGTTTTTTTTTCTTTATTTTAATTCTATTATTTTATTCCTAATTTTAAAATTTGTTTCTTTCTTTTTATTATTGATTGTTAAAGCTCCTTTTTTATTTTTCTATTTTCAATTTATTATTATTTTTATTTATTGTTTTCATTTTATATATTTTTTTATTACTATTATTATTTATTTTTTATTCCGTTTTTTTTCTCTCTTTTTTTCCATCATTTTTTCCACTTCCTACTTCTGTCTGTTTTCTATTTTTAATTTTATCTTTTCTGTTCTTGTCTATTTATTCTACTTCTTTGTTTGTTTATTAAATTATTGTTAGTTCCTTGATTAATTACTAATTGGAGGCCTCACAAAAAGTTTATTTAATTATTAATATTGGATTTTTTGTTTTATTACTTATTATTTTCTTTAACCCCCCGCCTCTTTTTTTCTTATTTTCTATATTTTTCACTTATTATCTTTATTTGGTTTTTGCCTTCTGTTTTTATTTCTCTTTTGCTAGTTGAATTAAATTATTTTTGGTTTCTTGCTTAATTTTAGCCATCGGGGGCCTCAAACATAAATGAGTGTTTACAGTTTGGCCCTCTTTACTCGTTTTCCTACTAGATAATGTGAGAACTGATTCTCTGAATTATCGTGGTAGGAAATGAGTAAAGACGTGAACACATTATGTCTGAGGCAGGCTTTCGAAGAAATCCAAAAAGCGTGAGAAGCCTTGGGCTTGAAGATTGATGCCTGGAAGATGGTGGGTTCTGAGCGACCTTGCCGGCTTGATAGCCTAATTAGGCTGTGAGTTAAACCAACAGGGTTTGCAATACTTGATTATAGGCTACGAATACTACTAATGTCCAGGCAAAGTGAGGTTAAAAAGGTCTGTTAGGACGGACGTGGACAAAGAATGGGATGGCCTGTTTGAGGCAGGAGAGTATGTGGGAACTAAAATGTAAGGTATGTACAAGGTGGCCCAACAACATAGACCTTGGTATAGAAATCTATCTATGCTTGAGGCCTGACATCATAGGCCTTGATATAGAAAAGTAAATTTGATGATGTATGAAGGAAAACTTGAATGTGCAGAAAAGAAAACTTGAGTATGCAGAAAAGAAAGCTTGGACGTGCAGAAAAGAAAACTTGAGTATGCAGAAAAGAAAGCTTGAACGAGCAGAAAAGAAAACTTGAGTATGCAGAAAAGAAAGTTTGAACGTGCAGAAAGGGAATACTTGAACGTGCTGGAAGAAAACTTGAACGGGCCGAAAAGGAAAGTTGTACGTGCAGAAAAAGCAAACTTGAACGTGCTGGAAAAGCTTGAACGTGCTGGAGGCCAGACACTATAGGCCGAGATGCAGAAAGGTAAACTTGACGAGGCCTGACACTATAGGCTGTGATGCAGAAAATGTAAACTTGATGAGGCCATGATGCAGAAATTAAAACTTGATGAGGCCTGACTACATAGGCCATTATGCAGAAATTAAAACTTGATGAGGCCTGACAACATAGGTCATTATGCAGAAAATAAAACTTGATGAGGCTTGACACTATAGGCCATGAATGGGAAAGAATGAAGCAGGTCTGTTAAGACAGACGAGTTTGAAACGGGAGGGACCTATACTAACTTGAAAGTTGACCTATACTAACTTGAAAGGCTGAACAGGTGAAGCATGGATGTCCTGTTAAGGCAGGCAGAGGGAAAATGACACGATGTACCCTAGGAATGCTCATAAGGGTGGAATGTGGACGTCTTCTTCAGCTTCCTCGGACGACTTATCTCGAAATTTGTTTTTCTCTTGAATCCAAATAAACTTCTTATTTGACCTTGAACTTGAAGGTTCTTTTCTTTTAGGAACTTTATAATTACTTTCTTGAAGGGACTTGGGCAACCATTTTGCCCCAGTTTGAACTTGATTCTGAATTATTCAACTATCTCAACTTGAATTATCTAGGCGAGTGTCACCCCCTGTTTTGAAATTTTTTGGAATTTAGGATTGCCTCAACTTGACTTTTCTAGGCAAAAGCTTGCCCTAATTTTGTTCTTGAATTTAAACCTTTCTTGGGCAAACGTTTGGCCCAGTTTGAACTCGATTCGGATTTTGAGGATAACCTCAGATTGAATTTTGTGGGCAAGTGTTTGCCCCAGTTTCGAGTTGATCCAGAATTTGAGGATGCCCTCAAATTAAATTTTTCTAGACAGGCGTTTGCCCCAGTTTAGGAAATTCTTGATGATTGAAGGATGTCTTGATTTGAAGCAACCTTGGGCAAACATTTTGCCCCAGTTTGGAGGACTTTTGGAAATCGAGGAATGCCTTAACTTGAGGGGATGTTGCGCAAGCGTTTGCTTTAGTTTTGATCTTGATTTGAGGTTTGCCTCATCTCAAATTTTTTTTGTGGGCAAGCATTTGCCCTAGTTTGAGTTTGACTCAGACTTTGAGGATGATCTCGAATTGAATTTTTATGGGCAAACGTTTTCCCCAGTTTGAACTTCATTCAAAATTTGAGGATGACCTCAAATTGGATTTTTGTGTGGGCAAGCATTTGCCCCAGTTTGAGCTTGACTCAGAATTTGAGGATGACCTCAAATTTAAATTTTATGTGGACAAGCATTTGTCCCAGTTTGAACTTGATTTTGAGGATGACCTCAAAGTGAACTTTGTGGGTGTTTGCCCAAGTTTGAACTTGTCTTGGAGTTCGAGGATGAACTCAAATTGAATTTTTGTGGGCGTTTTCCCCAATTTGAACTTGATTGACAAATCGAGAGGATGACCTCAGATCGAATTTTTGTGGGCAAACGTTTGCCCCAGTTTGAACTTGATTTTGAGGATGACCTCAAAGTGAACTTTGTGGGCAAGCGTTTGCCCCAGATTGATTTTTCTAACATTGAGGAATTGAGGATGGCCTCAAATTGGATTTTTGTGGGTAAGCATTTTCCCTAGTTTGAGTTTCTCGAAAATCTCTTATTTCTGATTGGTTAGAGCAATTTGCCTTAATCTTAATTGGTTTTGTAAAGGAGTTATGCAATGCTTGAATAAAAAAGTGCTTCTGTGCTGTTTGAATGAGTGAAAATAATGCGGTATTTGTGATGCTTGCAGAAATGATGTGGGGTTCTTGTTTTGATGCTTGAAATAATTATTTGATGAAACAGATGCTATGGGATGAATGCAAACCATGAAATGGTGTAAAAGTTTTTATTTCTCTTGATTTTTTTTTGACACATCCTTCCTCGATAACCGCATAGTTGGTGTGGAGGGAATCAAGAATCAGGACGAGCTAGATTGACTTAAGCTCGGTGTTTTGGTCAACCTCGAAATTCTCTTTTGTCAGGATCCTTAAGACCAAACAGTGGTCAGTATTATTGAGTAAGACACACTCCTTTTTTGTAGTGGCATTATGGCTGGTAGGGGGATGAATCATTGGGAAATAATCCTGTCGTGTTGCAACGATCGAGGATTCATCTAACTTGTCATGACTTTTCAAAATTAATCTTTTTTTTTATTTTAGAATTTTCACATTTCCTTTTAGCACGTGCATTTTTGAAGTGTGCAAAGTGATTTTGGATGGTCAAAAGAAGGAGATAGAGAGTTTTGAGGTGGTGTAATTTAAGGTAGTGTATTTGAAAGGAAAGGATGACAAGAGATGTGGGTTCAATTGCCCAAATGGCACCTTTTGGTGAAAAAATGTCAATGCTGCTTTTTATAATCTTGATTGTCTAATTAGCCAAACTTGAGAAATGGCAAAATTTTGCCCCAGTTTTAGGAAGCTATGAGGTGCAGAAATGTCATGTTGTCACTGGGATTCCTGGGTTGACCTTAACTTTTTCCTGGGTTGTTCTTTTGAGGATTGTAACCCAGCAGGTCTTTCATTTTGCCCTAACTTTTTTGCCTAAGTCGTTTTGGAGAGTTTGTTGACCTAGCGGTCTTTCTGTTTGATTATGCCCTAATTTTTTCCTAGGTCGTCTTGGAGGGTTTATCGACCTAGCGGGCTTTTTGTTTGGTTATGCCCTAACTTTTTCCTTGGTCGCCCTTTGAGGGTTTTCGACCTAGCGGGCCTTTTGTTTTATTACGCCCTAACTTTTTCCTAGGTCGTCTTTTGAGGGTTTTCGACCTAGCGGGCTTTCTGTTTGATTATGCGCTAACTTTTGCCTAGGTCTCCCTTTGAGGGTTTTCGACCTAGCGGGCTTTTTTGTTTGATTGTCCCCTAACTTTGCCTAAGTCGTCTTTGAGATTTTGTCGACCTAGCGGGCTTTTTTGTTTGATTGTGCCCTAACTTTTGCCTAGGTCACCCTTTCAGGGTTTTCGACCTAGCGGGCCTTCTGTTTGATTATGCCCTAATTTTTGCCTAGATCGTCTTTGAGAGTTTGTCGACCTAGCGGGCTCCTGTTTGATTATGTCCTAACTTTTGCCTAGGTCGTCTTTGAGAGTTTGTTGACCTAGCGGGCTCGTGTTTGATTATACCCTAATTTTTCCTAGGTCGTCTTTGAGAGTTGTTGACCTAGCGGGCTTTTGTTTGATCCTAATTTTGCCTGAATTATTGTTGGAAACCGGCAAGACCTTTTCTGATCATGACTTTGTCGATTTATTTTTAAACCTTAACCCTACTTTTGCCTGGATTTTTTTTTTTACTTTTAATCCAGCAGGTTTCTCTTCTTCTTGAATTTTATGTTTTGACCTTGATTTTGCCTGGATTATTTTTGACTTTAATCCAGCGGGTCTTCTCCTTTTTCTTGAATTTTATGTAGTCAGATATTGACCTTATCGGGATCAGTTTGGGCTTCCAATTCAGCGGATCCTTTCTTGCATCCCTAATTTTTCCTGGGTTTGAACTTGGTTCCAGCGGGATATTTACAAGGCATTCTATTACAACGAGTGGTGATCTAGAATCCTTGGTTGCTTACTTTGCTTCCTCATTTGGTTTTTCTTTGAGCTTGATTAATTAGACGTTCAAGATTATTTATTACAGCACTGACATTATCCTCACCAATTGGTATTTATTGTTTGGGTATAGGAAAGAGAAGTGGGCTGAAGGTATAAAAAGAATGATAAATTTTTTTTTTAAGGGTAAAGCCAACAATGTAAAGCACGTGCTTAAGAAGCATGAAAAATGTAAATTTTGTATTCTTCATTGAGATTTATTTACAAAAGATTAATTTTGAAAAATATGACAAATCCTGGATGATTTTCCTTGATAGCTCGATTTGTACAAAGCAACTTGTCGTGCTGCTCCCATTTCTTAACCAGCAGATAAGCTCTCATGATTCGGCATTTGGATTAGGGGCGATCTTCCCAAAATCTAGCGTTTAGCATCAATCAAGCTCTGCCCTTTATGCTTCAGAACCTGGCAGTTTTCTGTAGAATGATCAATGTACCCCGCATGGTAGCCACATATGGCATTTGCATCATACCATTTAGGGTATGGTGGTTCTTGAGGTTTCAGAGGGTAAGGAACCACTAGAGAGTTCTCGATTAGCCGAGGTAGTAGCTCAGTGTAGGTCATTGGAATGGGATCAAACTGGACAGGGTCCTTCTCCTTCTTTTGGCTTTGGCTGGGATTCGGGCTCATCGCTAGTGTTTGGACCGTGTACGGTATGGGCGGTTGGATTTGCATTGGATAGTTGTAGGTTGGATGGTAGGGTGTTTGGTAGGTCGTGGCGATGTAAGGATATGGTATATAAGGTGTGTATGGTGAAGGTTGGAAACCAGTTGGTCTATAAGGTGCCGTCTGAAGCATGTACTGTCCTTGACTTGAAGCCACTTTAAAAGTCTCTGTTGTCTTCTTTTCTACAGAGGCATCGACTGTCCCTGTGGGTTTGTGCGTGATCCTTCCTCGGCGCATGCCACCCTCGATCCTTTCACCAATGATGACTACATCAGAGAAGCTGGAAGTTACACTGTCAATCATCTTGTCATAGAAAGGATCTTGGAGTGTGTCTACGAACATGCTGACCAATTCTTTCTCAGACAAAGGAGGTTGTACTTGAGCAGCTAACTCTCGCCATCTTTGAGCGTATTGCTTGTAGGTCTCATCTCCTTTCTTGGCCATGTTTTGGAGTTGGGTTCGATCAGGAGCCATCTCCGCATTATACTGGTACTGTTTGAGGAAGGCCTCCGCTAGGTCCCTCCACGAACGGATGTGTGTCCGCTCTAGCTGAGTGTACCAAGTTGCAGCTGCCCCAGTCAGGCTGTCTTGAAAGAAATGTATGAGCAACTTATCTTCATGCCTATAGGGAGACATCTTCCTGTAGTACATGCCCAAATGATTCTTTGGACAGCTAGTTCCTTGATACTTTTCAAATTTAGGAACCTTGAATTTAGGAGGGATGACCATGTCGGGAACCAGGCACAGATCAGCTGCGTCTGTGGCTTCGTAAGCACTCCCCTCGATTGCCTTGATCCTTTCCTCTAGGCCCTTCCACTTTTCTATATCCCCATTCGAAGGATGGCTTGGGTATTCCTCAAGCATATGGTGAGTTTGAGAAGATGGTATGTATACAGGGTGAGGCCCTTGGGTGAACATAGGATGCATTCCCCCAACAGCTGTTTGGTGAGCTTGTGAGATGGTGTTCGGAGGTAGGTTATGTGTTTGGGTTTGTGTTTGGTTGTATAAGGGTGCGTGCCTATGAGGATACCCACAACGAACTCCCTCGGTTGGTGGAGGCATGGTTGATGGCGAAGGGTTTTGTGGGGTGAACCCAGGAGGATTCCCTTGCCTCCTTTTGTTTAGATAGTTGGATGGCCTCTATCAGCTTGGCCATCTGCTCCTTCAGAGTCTGGACCTCGTTTCTCAACTCTTCATTTTGTCTCTCCAGCTCATCCATGATTCTCGATTGTGCATGAGTCCTATAAGGATGTCGAGGAAGTTGTCTTTCTCCAATCTTTCTGTTAAAGTTAAAAATTAATTTTTTTACGAAACCGTTTGAATGCAAAAAATCATGAATGATGAAGATGTTGATGCAAAATGAGTATGAATGTGTGGAACGATTTTCGAAATCTTTTATTTTTGATGATAAATTTCTGAATGCATGCATGTTATGCACAAATAATTTTTAGATACTTGAGGGTTTTGAAAATAAGGGAGTGTTTCTTCATTTATTTGCCCTTGATTTCTTAGCATTTTTGTGTTTTTTATGAATTTTGATATATATATATATATATATATATATATATATATATATATATTTATTCTGCTAGAAAAACCTTTGGTTTTGTTGAATATCTTTTTAGTTTTGCTAAAATTTCTAAAAGTCATTTTTAGGTTTTCAAAATTTTGTTTTCTCTTCTTTTGAATCTTTTTATATTTTTAGTATTTTTGAAAATCATTTTTCTAGTTTTTTCCTAGGAATTTTCCTTCTATTTCGACTTTTTTTTTATTTTTATCTTGATTTGGTTTTTGTTTTTCAACTTTCGTTTATACAATTTTCCTTGATTTTCTTTTTGATTTTCTGCATTTCCCCAATTTCAGATCTCGACTCCCCTTTGCCACTTTGGATAATTTTGTTGGCTTGAGCCATGTGCCATGAAAGGGGTGTGTGCCCTCCTTACCTCGTATGTGGGTTACTTGTCCTAAGGGTCTGTGGCCTTTAATGCATGAATCTTTCAAAGGTGGTTAGTAATCCTAGGGTGTAGAAGTCATTAGAGCCAAGTTCTAGTCTGTAATGCTTGCCACAACAACAGAAAAAACTACCAGTTGTAGGGCATTTACAAATAGGACGCACTCTAGTCGGGATTTTCGTGATAGCCAATAAGGACGTAGGACCCAGAGTGACACCACTAGATCCCTTTATCCTAGGTAGCACTCAAACCCGGGTATAGGGCCCCACTCATGAGATGAATGTATGCATGATGTGTGGGCACACAAATTTGGGATACCTACAATTGGGGAAATTGTACAGATATATAGCAATTTGTTGTTTGTCTATCCTAGGGTTATACAGAGAATAAATAAGCATATAGATAAGCAAACAAAAAAGTGACTCGTGCAATAAATCGCGCAAATAAACAGAGAAGAGATTGATTATAATGCACACTCAATTAAAATGGGCTTGACTCTCTAAAGTCCCAGTGGAGTCGCCATCTATCGCAACCGTAATTTCGACGAGACGACGAACTAGTTAAAAAAAATTTGAAAATTGGATTTATTTGGATAAAGTGGAGTCGCCACCAAATTTTATTTAAGGAAAAAGATTTGGAAAAATCCTGACTCGAGAAAGAGATTTAGGTTCGGGAGTCGGTTACGAGTGGGGAAGGTGTTAGGCACCCCACTCACCCATTCTGAAAAACGGTACCCTTAAACTGAGTGTGTGATTTTGAAAATGTTTGATCCCTTAATTAATGTGAAAATAAATAACTTGATGGAGGTTAGCCTGACAGGACTTGATCCTGCTCCTACGTATTCCCCGGTGCAATGGGAAACTCAAGGCTTACATAGTTCTGGTTTGATTTGAAGGCTCGACCTTCGGAACTGTTCAAAAAGGGGTGTTTGAAAAAGTGCTCGAAGGCTTGACTTTCGGAGTTGCTTGAAAAGGAATATTTGAAGATGGCTAGAGTATTTTGAAAATATTTTAAGGAGAATTCTTAGTCCACATATGCACAGGATCCAAGACAACTACGGCTGCACTGGGATCCATACGAATTCCTAAACCCCGAACAGCAGAAAAAGCTACCAGTTTGTGCTTAGGGTTCGTCGCGTGAGACTTAGAAATTCTAAAGCGGAGTTTTTGTTAAAATTATTTACAGGAGGATTCTTAGTCCACATATGCACAGGGTCGAAGACAACTAAGGCTGTACTGAGACCTATATGAATTCCTAAACATCGAACAACAGAAAAAGTTACCAGTTCGTGCTTAGGATCCATTGCGTGAGATCTAGAATCAAAATGACTTTAATTTGAAAATAATCGAGAAGAGGATTAGTGTTGGTTTAAAACAAACTGGGCTTGATTTTCAAATTTCTGGAGAAAAGGAATTGGTTGAGGTGAGATAGTTGACTTGAAATTTTATAGAAAATTAAACTTGATTTTAGTTGGAGAAAGGAATTAATTTTTTTTTTTTGAAAAAAAGAATTGATTAAAACGGATTGAATTAAATAAATTTTGTTGAAAAAACAACCACCTAGCCCAAGTGGAGGAGTCTCAACAAAAACTAGGCATGGGGCTCGAACACCAGTCTCGGACCCTGTGGGAGATGCGTCAACCACCAGGCCAAGTCCTTGACTTGGTATTAGGACGTATAGGCATATTTTTACATAGTTGGGCACTAATGGTTTAATAATAAAAATAAAATGAACTAAATGCGCTCGGTGGGTATCGAACCCGAGCCTGAGGGGGTGGTCAACACGCTCGACCACTTGAGCTGCCTTAGTCATGACTTTGGTTGACATTAGGAACGCATGTATACATCGGAGTTTGGCTATAGCTCTTGTTTAACAAATATTGGTGGGGCCCCCCTGTTTGTTAAACATATCTCTTTTTGCATGGGTTGTCGACATGCATGGGTTGAAATTGGATTGCAGGGGAAGATTAGACCCTACAATCACCGAGTTGGGTCTTTAATTCGAGTTAAAATTCTAAGGATTAATTCAACAAAACCCAAAGGGCTGGGAGGACTGTATCGTTTTGAGTCAATGTTTGTTTAGTGGTCCCTACACACTTATTATTTTTGCAGCCTTGCATAGGATAGTGCCCCACTTGAACTCCATTTATGAGTGCCTCTGTTAGTTCGACGCATGGATATTGGAACTTCACTATTTACTATTTACCCTGGGCGTCTTCCCTATTATGATGAATATTTGCAGCTGGCTTCAACGCTGCTCCAGACTTGCTTACTGACCCATATGCATAGTTCAAATATACTTTAGCAACAATGTGAGCATCTGGGTGCCTCATTGTCGATGTGTAATCGAAGCGAAAACATGGGTGTATACGATCCTCTTTATCGAGCCTATGTAAGCATGTTAAACGTCCAAGGACGTTATTGATATGAACCAGACCTGCATGAGCCCACATGGTCTTCACAAGGAACGTGTTTAGCACTTGTATGATCTTTGCATACGCTTCTCGACGAGAACCAGAAATTACATGACATGGGGCATGGGAATATGGGGGCTATCTTGCAGCCTTAAGTTTACCCCTAACGTTATTAGCCATTTTAGTTCTTGAAGGAATTGATTACTCCATACAACCAGATTGAATTTGGCGTGCAATATATTGGCGGATGATCCCAGAAATAGGTAAACCAAAAAACAGACTTGCTGGATTGTCAACTAGAAAACTCGAAGCTACTACAAGGATCCACACCATAGCATGTTCAGGTTTCGGTTTGCATGAATACGATGTTAGAATCGGAATGTGTTCATCTTGAGGGATCCGGACGTGTGCATGTCGAACATTTTCTTTCTTAACACCATGCTTTTGCAAGATCTTGCGCTCCCATCAACAAATTCCACATACCTTATATCATTGGCCCAAGCTTCGTTCTCTTTCATGAGAATTTTTGCTTGGGTGACGGTCACGAGAACTGAAACAAGGCTGTCTCACAACCATTTATTCATTCACCCCTGTTCACGAAATCCTTAAGTATATTGCCCGTATTTTGGCAGGACGTTGGCCAAGTAGACCTTTTTATATAAAGACCTTCCCATCGTGAATGAATATTGAAGTGTACGTCGATGCATACGCTGAATACCATAGCTGTATGATAGGTCATGATTTCACGTCGCTTAATTTCTTTTGCACCATGGATATCATCTTCATCAACCAGCGATCTTGAAAACGGGATTCTCACTCAAACATCATCGGGATAGCCAATAACCCTGGTAACCTCCTACTTCCAATTCAGAACCACTCTTATTTCGAACCACCATGGATTTCACGTCGTGCTCAGAATCTCTTGAGAGCTCATGGAGCCTTGATGTTTTGTTGGGTTCCACTCCTCCGTTTTATGGAAGGACGTGGAATGTTCTCCAGCATCAACCCAACTTCATGGGAGACCTACCAAGCCATGTATATTCGACATTGTCCACTACCGGGTTGATTGGTTGCTACCAATTTTTGCCCGGGTGATCATCGAGTCGTATTCTTTGATAGCAAATCATGACTCGCATTCCATTAAGAAAAAGGAAGCCACTAACCCTTCAAGGTGCACCTCAACGAACAACACATGAGCCTGTACTGGTCATCATGCCAATTTGTAGGACTGGACCTACCTGATCCGATCACTAGGGACCAATTGACTCCAACATATCTTTCTTTGTACCCACATGATGCGAAGCTCATAGCCCTCCCATGGATCATAGTTTAGTTGTAAAATAGTCAAAGAACCCAGAACCTGATTATTTAGGTTCCCCACATTCAAACCGAATGTGAAAGGATCAGTCGCTAAGTAAGCCATTACCAGACTTTTCCTTAATATATTGCATCAACTCACAACGTCAACCACGACGGATTATGCTAGCTATCGCTACCAACGAGTCTTAACCAAACATCATCATTTATAAGGGTTATGGAGACACAGCTAGCGTCTACATAGATTCATGCTTTGAGTCTAACAGAGCATAATAATCTTGTTAATCTAGAGATGAAAACTCAAACAACTAACCTGACTCGTAGCTATTGACCGATATGAATCACGAACTGAGCCCACTTCTCCACTCTCAACCGGTGCACATGCTGGGGATCATAGTTTGGGCACTATGACATTCGAACAGGCAGAGAACATTCCTTCCATGAACGTCCTTGCCTCCTACTTCCTCGAGACTGCCCCCTCTATCTTCGATTCTTGCTTTTCTTTTCTTCCTTATGTTTTTCTAAACTGCATCAAGAAGATGAGCATGCGAATACTTGTTCCTACCTGAAGGATTGCCAGAAATGTCAAGGTTTTGTCCTATAGTCTTGGCCCAAAACCTCCACTTTTTGAGAGTCTTGGCGCTGCGAGCTTAAAAGAAGTCAGCCCTTATTCCCAAGAACCTCCTCTCTCCATGAACCCTTTTTCTTTTTCCCCTTGCTCCTCGTGAGAATCCTCCATCAATCTTCCCCACTAGAATCCGGAAAAAAATCAATCCCCCCAGAGAGCCTTCTCCCCTCTCCTTTTGTTTAATTCTGTTTTTCCATTAAAAACCGTTTTTCCCGCCCTTTTCAATTTCTATTTTTAAATTTCCCTTTTTTTTTCTGATTTTATTAATCTTTTGCTTTTCTTTATTCTATCTTTTATTTAGTATTTTTCTATTTTTTCCTTATTTTATTTTTATTCTACATTCATTTTTTTTTAAGTTTCAGTTTTTTTTTCTTTATGTTAATTCTATTATTTTTATTCCTAATTTTAAAATTTGTTTCTTTCTGTTTATTATTGATTGTTAAAGCTCCTTTTTTATTTTTATATTTTCAATTTATTATTATTTTTATTTATTGTTTTCATTTTATATATTTTTTTATTACTATTATTATTTATTTTTTATTCCGTTTTTATTTCTCTTTTTTTTTTTCCATCAGTTTTTCCGCTTGCTGCTTCTGTCTGTTTTCTGTTATTAATTTTCTCTTTTCTGTTCTCGTCTATTTATTCTACTTCTTTGTTTGTTTATTAAATTATTGTTAGTTCCTTGATTAATTACTAATTGGAGGCCTCACAAAAAGTTGATTTAATTATTAATTTTGGATTTTTTATTTTGTTATTTATTATTTTCTTTAACCCTCCCTTTTTTTTTTCTTATTTTCTGTATTTTTCTCTTATTATCTTTATTTGGTTTTTGCATTCTGTTTTTATTTCTCTTTGGCTATTTGAATTAAATTATTTTTGGTTTCTTGTTTAATTTTAGCCATCGGGCGCCTCGGACATAAATGAGTGTTTACAGGGTTCATCGCGTGAGACCGTGGATCCCAAAACGTTTTGCAAAGAATTTTTATTTTTGAAGGACTTTCGGTCCACTCATGCACAAGGTTCGAGGCGGTTAAGGCAGCATGGGGGCCAATACAAACCACTAGACATCGAACAGCAGTGTAGAATGTCAGTTTCCCGTCTAGGGTTTGTCGCGTGAGACCGTAGATCCCAAAACATTTGGAAATAATTTTATTTTAAACAACCGCGGTAATAAACAAAGTGAATTAGCCATATTTTGAAGAAATCGCGAATGCGAGGATTAAACTTGCATTATGAGAAATTTGGGGGTTAATTTACAATTATGAGAAGTTTGGGGGTCAATTTGCAATTATGAGAAGTTTGGGGTCAATTTGCAATTTGGAGAATTTTGAGGATTAAATTACAATTATGGAAAGTGGAAGGGTGGATCTGCAAATAGGGGAAATGGGAGGACCTGATTGGGATGATTTGGGGTCAGATTTGAATTATGGAAAGTTTTGGGGCAAATCGTAATTACTAGGAACTGTAGGGGTCAAATTGTAATTGCATGGAAATATTCTTCTTCAAAGTGAAAATGCCACACACGGGGCGCGAACGGGAGCTTTGGAGATTGTAAGCGAAGCCTTTCAACCATTTGGGACCTTTTTATTTTCGTATTCAATGCTTAATTCAGTCCATCCACATGCATATAGGGTGAAATCGGTGTTTGCTTTAAAGGTAATCACCTGTGGGCCCCGCACAAATTGGACATTAGCCTTTTTCCTAGGATTTAGATTCTTTTTTGAGGATTTCCACGAACGCCCCAAGGGAAACAGATGCCTACTCCCAGACGTTTTCGAAGTTGCGATTCATGACTCCCCATGCAGACTTGGTAGGATATGCATGTATGGTCTTCCACTTTCATAGGCAATTGGTTGTACTTCGCTCCTAAGTACCCAGAGTATCTCCCTGGCTCGGAATAGGTTCTAGGAAACTTAGAGGAGATGTTGTTTTAGCCCAGGGCAGTGAACTCCTCTGTGAACTTAGTTATATGAACCACTTCTCCCACCTCTGCCCCCTTTGAAACTTTTCTGCCTGGATCTCCTTCTCTCCTTGGGTGACGCCAACCTACTCCTCATGCCTCTATATCTTCAGTGTTTTATCTTTGCGGCTGCATTCCTTGATGTACTGAAGCTCCAAGCCCGATATTAATTCCATTTCAAGTTTTGCGATACCCTTCAACGTTCTCGAGCTAACGTAGAACGCCACCCGCTTGGTCGTGCGGCCCCTGGCTCTATGACGGTGTCGAGACGGCCTCTATTCATCCGGAGTAGTGAACAATGGAGTGTAGGGTTCTTCGATCCTGCCCCAGCCTTTCTCTCTATGACTACTCCATGCACACTGCGCGACGATGGTACGTGGTTTAGCCTGCCTGCATGCGCCTAGGGGCACTCGACCAAGACCATTTTTGCATGCGGCTAGAGTCATTGTAACTCCTAGTTTTAGGTAGAAGGGGACAGGACCAGTGATTTATATTGAGGTTTAGTTGCCTGCTCCCTATGTTCAGTTCAGCTGCGTGTCGCCTACTTTCGTGCGTGACCCGAATAACTCACGTTAATTGGAATCGTCTTCACGTTGATTCGACTACTATGATGCAAGCTTTGATCAAACTGGGGGACTATTTTACGGCACTTTGTGGGGTCTAGTCCTTGGGTTTTTGGGTGTTTCTCAGCTGCAAATTGCCATGAGGCTCTTGCTCAAGTCTCCTTTCTTATTATTGGGTTCAAGCGGAAAGGAGTTATTGTTAATGCTCATGCTTTTTGCATGCCTAACTGCTGGTTCGTTTGCTTCGTCGGATCCTATCTGCTTAGCCCCCCTCTAGGATGGATTGTTCTCCATGATCGGCATCCTGTCCCTGGAGGATATCCCTCTTGCTGGAATTAGTCTAAGGCTAGGGGTACATCATGCTCGTGGTTACCTTCGAAGGAAGTCATCGGTATCGACTCTCATTTGCTAACAGCATAGACCGACGCACACCACACCCCAGGCACCTATTCGATGGTGGTCTAGAAGGTCTCCCAACAGTATCGCAAATGTTGCCTATGTCCTACCCCACCTAACTGTAGCGGATGCCCTAGGCCTTTGCCTCGTACTTCGGTTATACTGAAAACCCTCGTTTACTCATGAAAGGACTTCCCGGGGGGACGTAGAGGCGTGACCGATCGATGCAGGATAGACATGCAGGAGTGTGAGGGTACTTACCATTCGAGACTGCATTGCGTGCGTGGTAGGAGGATAAGCAGGGATTCATGGTCAGCTGGAGGGGTTGGAAGGTGTGATCCAGTGGGTGACTACTAACCCAAACCAGGGTCTACCTCGTGATCGTTCATGGCTCTCAAGGAGGAGTAATTAGAGGTCCTTGCAAGTTCCGGAACAATGGACGTGGGGGCGTTATGGGCACTCAATATCTTGGTCATGCCTAACTACGAGTTCTCGTACGGCATTAGCAGTTTCTAAAGATGAATACACTACTCTATAGTTAGGTTCCATCGGAGACAAAAAGGACCGATGAGAGGCATTCCTCTCCCCCTACCCTTGGCTTCTCGTTATGCCTCCGATGGACTTAGTCATCCCACTGTTGGCCAGGGAGATAGGATATGTTCACCCTAAGGTGGTGCCTCTGTTATCGCACGTGACGCACTCAAGCGGTTCGAATCTCCTACACTATATTCCCTCTCAACCCCGGGGCGAGGAGCAGCAAAACTCACTCAATGTTTGGAAAGGTTCGGCCACCCACACTTCTCAAATTTTCTTCGAGGCTATGAATTTATTAACCAATTCGATCAAGAGCCATTACAGATCTAACTCTGATAGAACCGCACATTAGTGCTTAACGTTGAGTTGCTTTCTTTAACGCGATCAAGCCCGACGATGGATCTACGACTCGTCTCACTTCGCGCTTGCATCGAACATTTGATCAACTTTGATCCGATTACAGATTCATCCTAAGGAGCGTCTCTCATCAAGCTTTATTACTACATCGACTCACACCTATCTGAACGCGCTCGACATGCAATTCTAGGTCTCAACTACATTATTCAATCTGCTATTTGCATACATCATTTGCAATTCAACCTATATCATTCAGCATGATCATCTTCAATTTGAAAGTATTGTGGAAGAGAACGACTAACTTGTGTGTGGTCAGTGGATGACGAACTTCTCAAGATCGGCTTGTCCTCTTGAAGCTATGGTCGAGTAGAGGAGTAAACGGAAATGGTTGCAGCGAGGCGGGAATCATAGTCTCCGGCGTCTTCTCCCGAAGAGATTTCTCCTTTTACGAGCGAGAGCTTTTCACAGGGAAGAAACAGGAAAAGATCAAAAGAACCCCCCTATCTTCATTACAACTCCTATTTATAAGCCTCGCCCCCAATCGGACCTCCCCTTTTCGTCTTTTCTTTCAGCTTTTCCCATTATTATTTCATACATTATTTATTTTATTATTATATTATTATTTTTTATATTTATTTATTATTTATTTTATATTTTTATTTTGTTTTCGTTTTTTGTTATCTATGGTTTTGGGTTTATGTGATTTTTGTTTCTTTATTCATATTTTTTTATTCTATTTTATTACTATTTTTTATTTTTATTATTTTCCTCTTTTTTCTTTTTTCTTTATTTTTCTTCTCTTGTTTCCTTATTTTTATTATTCTATTTTCGTTTTCTTAGGATCTTCTGACCCTTTTTTGTTTTATGTTTTTATATATATTTTTTATTTTTCCATATTTTAACAGTTTTCTATTTTTTACTTTCTCTGTTTTTTTTGTTGTATCTGCTTTCTATTTTTCTGTTTATTTATTTCAATAGTCACTTTATTATTAATTTTAACAATAGGAGGCCTCAGACATAATTGGGTGTTTACAGAGCTTGCCTATCTCTTTTTATATCATTTTTTTTAGTGTTACTTTGTCCCCAATTTTCAACAAACTTTCCCTTAACTAACTTAACCACCCTATTATTATTACTGTTTATTTATGCTAAGTTTAATTTATTTTTCTTTTTGTTTCTTTTTCCAATTTTATCATGATATATTTTCCTGCTTTCCTCTATTAATTTTCTTTTTTGATTTCATTATTTATCATCATTAATATTGTCTATTTATCTTATTTGTTTATTTATTATTTTATATTTTTGTTTTATTTTTTTGTTGTTATTTTTTATTTTGATGGATTTTTCTTTTTCTTCTTTATTCCCTCTTTTATTTTTATTTTCTTATTGTTCTCATTATTCTTTTTCATTTTTCAGAAATTCATGATTTTTGATCTTGATTTTTTTCTTCTTTGTTTTTCTTATTATTTATTCATTATTTTAAATTATTGTTGCTTATTGATTACTTTAACAGCTGAGGGTCTCAGACATAATTAAGTGTTTACAGTTTTTCCCTCTTTAGTCATTTTTCTACCAGATAATATGAGAAGGAATTCTCTGGATTATCATGGTAGGAAATGAGTAAAGACATGAACACATTATGTCTGAGGCGAGCTTTGAAATGTCCGATGAGCGTGAGTAGCATTGATCTTGAAGATGAATGCCTGAAAGATGGTGGTTTCAGAAAGTCATTACCAGCTTCATGCGCTGAACCGACAGGGTTTGACTATGCGAGGCTTGATTGCATATCCTAATTTGGCTATGAATACTGCTGAAGTGCAAGCAAAGTGAGGTGAAAAAGGCCGGTTTAAGGCAAGAAAGCATGCAGGAACTAAAATGTAAGGTATGTACAAGGTGGCCTAACAACATAGGTCCTGATGCAAAAAGGTAAACTTCATGGTGTAGAAAAGAAAATTTGAACATGTAGAAAAGAAAGCTTGAACGAGCAGAAATGAAAACTCGAACGTGCTAGAGGCCTGACACTATAGGCCGAGAGGTAGAAAGTAAACTTAAGGAGGCCTGACAACATAGGCCAACATGCCGAAAAGTAAACTTGATGGTGCAGAAAAGGAAACTTAAGGAAGGCCTGACATCATAGGCCGAGATGCAGAAAAGTAAACTTGATGGTGGTCTGACACTGTAGGCCAAAATACATAAAAGAAAACTTGAGGAAGGCCTGACATCATAGGCCGAGATGCAAAAAGTAAACTTGAGGAGGCCTGACAACATAGGCCAAGATGCAGAAAAGTAAACTTGATGGTGGCCTGGCAACATAGGCCAAGGTGCAGAAAATTAAACTTGATGGTGGCCTGACAACGTAGGCCAACATGCAGAAAAGTAAACTTGATGGTGGCCTGACAACATAGGCCAAGGTGCAGAAAATGAAACTAGACGAGGCCTGACAACATAGGCCAAGAGTGCAGGAATTTAAACATGCTAGGCCTAACAACATAGGTCGGAGTGCACAAATTTAAACGTGCAAAGGCCTGACAACATAGGCCGGAGTGCAGAAATTGTAAATGCATGGCCTGACATCATAGGCCGGAGTGCAGAAATTTAAACATGCAAGGCCTGACATCATAGGCCGGAGTGCAGAAATTTAAAATGAAAGGCTTGACAACATAGGCCGAAGTGCAGAAATTTAAACATGCAAGGCCTGACATCATAGGCCAGAACGCGGAAATGTAAAATGCAAGGCCTGACAACATAGGTCGAAGTGCTGGAATTTAAACATGCAAGGCCTGACATCATAGGCTGAAATGCAAAAATTTAAACATCCAAGGCCTGACAACATAGGCCGAAATGCAGAAATTTAAACATTCAAGGCCTGGCAACATAGGCCAGAGTGCGGAAATGTAAAATGCAAGGCCAGACAACATAGGCCGAAGTGGTGGAATTTAAACATGCAAGGCCTAACATCATAGGATGAAATGCAGAAATTTAAACATGCAAGGCCTGACAACATAGGCCGGAGTGTGGAAATGTAAAAATGAAAGGCTTGACAACATAGGCTGAAGTGCTTGAAATTTAAAATGCAAGGCCTGATAACATAGGCTGGAGTGCTGGAATTTAAACATGCAAGGCCTAACATTATAGGCTGAAATGCAGAAATTTAAACGTGCAAGGCCTGACATCATAGGCCGGAGTGCAGAAATGTAAAATGCAAGGCCTGACAACATAGGCCAGGGTGCTGAACTATATGATTTTACTTGCAGACTTCGACCTTCCGACTTTCTTTTAGAACTGACCGTGATCTTCAGAGTGAGCTAGCTTGTAAGATCTGCTTGTTCCCTTCTTTGCTTTGCAGAAGTGTCCTTTGCGCGTGCCATTCTTTTGAGAGATAACATTTTTTTATTAGTAAGAACTTGTAGTTAGGGAGGTTTCGAACTAACCTTGACTTTCAGACAATGTTAGTAGAAGCAATTATCATTCAAAATTCCCATGATTGTATTTTGCATATATATTTTGACAAAAGAAAATACAGTTGCAAACAGTATAGAATTCAAAAGATGTTCAGAATGATATAGGATGTTTTATGACTAGATATTTGGTGGTTTGACTTTGGTTGGTTGGATGCCTTTGAGACGATTAGTGCTAGTATTATGTTTCGGCGACATCTACTGTCTTGTCAACCCTGCTTCTGAAAAAGAAAAATTTTTCCCCAATTTATTCGACTCGCCCCAGACCGATCTTGAACCTTTCGTTTTGACCATAACCAAACTTGATTCTGTTCTTCGCTTTTTCAGAGCCCCGGATATTTGCCAATTTTGCCCCAGTATAAGGCCCAGATTGTCATCTAGTCACTGATTTTCCCCAGTATGGATGGAAGCCGATTGTCATTCTTTTTCAATCTTCGGCTATGCTCTCTCTTTATTAAGAGGGACGATTCTGTCCTTGTCCACCCTATTGGTGTCGCCTTAACAAGTTTCTGACCGCCTTGCCCTACTTTCTGCCTAGGCCATCCTTGAAAGTTTTCAACCTAGCGGGCCTTTTTGTCTGAATCGCCCTATCTTTTGCCTAGGCCGCCCTTGCGGCTTTTCGACCTAGCGGGGCTTTTTTCCTGGATTGCCCTAACTTTTGCGTAGGTCGCCCTTTCGTGTTTTCGACCTAGCGGGCCTTTTTGTCTGAATTGCCCTAACTTTTGCCTAGGCCGCCTTTGCTGGTTTTCGACCTAGCGGGCCTTCTTGTTTGGATTGCCCTAACTTTTGCCTAGGCCGCCCTTGCGGGTTTTCGACCTAGCGAGTTTTTTTTCTAAATTGCCTTAACTTTTTCCTAGGACGCCCTTATGGGTTTTCGACCTAGCAGGCCTTTTTGTCTGGATTGCGCTAACTTTTTCCTAGGCCGCCCTTGCGGGTTTTTGACCTAGCGTGCTTTTTGTCGGAATTGCCCTATCTTTTGCCTAGGCCTCCCTTGCGTGTTTTCGACCTAGCGGATCTTTTTGCCTGGATTGCCCTAACTTTTGCCTAGGGTGCCCTTGCGGGTTTTTGACCTAGCGGGCCTTTTTGTCTGAATTGCCCTAACTTTTGCCTAGGCCGCCTTTGCGGGTTTTCGACCTAGCGGGCTTTTCCTCAAGCGTAATATCTTTTCACAGCATCTGAATTGATAGGGTTAGGCAAGTCCCTCCCATCCATGTCTGCCAAGTTCAAAGAACCTCCAGAGAAAACTTTCTTAACTACCTAAGGTCCCTGGTAATTTGGAGCTCATTTCCCATGCAGCGCTTTTTCCATTGGCAATAATCTTTTAATAATCAAATCACCCTGTTGGAACTCCCGAGGATGCACCTTTTTATCGAATGCTTTCTTCATTATCGTTTGGTATAGTTGGCTGTGACATATTGCCGCTAGCCTTTTCTCGTCGATCAGGTTCAATTGGTCCATCCAGGCTTGGACTCATTCGGCCTCTTCTAATTTGACATCCATCAGGACTCTCAATGAAGGGATCTCTACTTCGACCGGGAGTACGACTTCCATCCCATACACGAGGGAGAAGGGAGTTGCCCCAAGTAGAAGTGCAAATAGAGGTCCGATATGCATATAATGCGTAAGGGAGCATTTCATGCCATTCTCTGTATGAGAGCACCATATTTTGGATGATCTTTTTGATATTCTTATTGGCCGCTTCGACCGCTCTGTTCATCTTTGACCGATATGGGGAGGAATTATGATGTTGGATCTTGAACTGGCCACACAACTCTTTCATCATTTTATTATTCAGATTAGAGCCATTATTTGTGATAAACTTATTGGGCAATCCGTACCAGCAGATCAATTCCCTCTTCATGAACTTGACCACCATATTGTGAGTCACGCTGACATATGAGGCGGCCTCGACCCATTTAGTAAAGTAGCCGATGCATACTAATATGAAACGATGTCCATTGGACGCTTTAGGCTCGATTGGACCAATAACATCCATCCCCCACATAACGAATGGCTAGGGTGACGACAGTACATTCAATGAAGTTGCCGGCACATTGATGTTGTCCGTGTATACTTGGCATTTATGGAAAGTATTAACATGTTTATAACAATCGAATTTCATGGTTAACCAATAATATCCGGCTTTAAGAATCTTCCTTGCCATTGCGTGTCCGTTGGCATGAGCGTCGAAAGACCCTTCATGAACTTCCTTCAAGATTTTGTTGGCTTCTGCTGCGTCTACACACCTGAGCAGAACCGTACCGTAATTCCTATTATACAAGATTTCTCCATTGAGGAATAAATTCATAGCTAATCTTCGTAGACTCCTTTTATCATTTTCGGACGCATTGGCAGGATATTCTTTATTTTTCAAGAATTGGCGGATATCATGATACCACGGTTTCCCGTTTGGTTCTATTTCCATCGATTGACAGAATGCAGGTCTAGGGCATTGTTGAGTAGGGATGAGAGGCATATCCTCTTCTCGTCCAATTTCGAACATAGATGACAAGGCGGTTAGGGAATCAACCAATTGATTGTCTTCTCGAGGTATATGAGAAAAGGTAACCTCCTCAAAATGCTCTAGTAATTCTTTGAGGTGGGCCTGATAGGGCATTAGTTTGGCATCTCTGGTCTCCCACTCTCCTTTGACCTGGTGGATGACCAAGGCTGAATCACTGAAGACCTCCAAACGCTTTGCACCAGTTTCAATTGTGGCTTGAATCCTAAGATACAAGCTTCATACTTTGCCACGTTGTTAGTGCAGTCGAAAGCTAGTCGGGCGGTAATAGGTATATACTGTTTTTCTGGGGAAATCAATATAACTCCTATATTGTGGCCCATCATATTGGATGCACTGTCAAATAACATTGTCCATTTTTCTCCCTCTGTCCTCCTTCCTTCACTGAATATAGCCATCAATCCCTCGTCAGTAAATTCTGGTTGCATAGCCTGGTAATCCTCTAAGGGCTGTTGAGCCAAATATTCGGCGAGCGCACTGTCTTTAACAGACTTCTGCGTCACGTACAGGATATCATATTCCAAAAGTATTACTTGCCATTTTGCGATTCATCCTGACAATGCAGGCTTCTCGAAGATATACTTGATTGGATCCATCCTAGATATCAACCAAGTGGTGTGACTCAGCATATACTGTCGTAAGCGGTGCGCCGCCCATGCCAAAGCGCAAAATGTTCACTCCAAGGGAGAATATCTGGCCTCGCAAATCATGAATTTCTTGCTTAAATAATATATTGCATGCTCCTTCCTCCCAGATTCATCATGTTGATCGAGCACACAACCCATCGACTGGTCTGTCACTGTTATGTACAGGATTAAAGGCCTTCCAGGGACTGGCGGTACCAGGACCGGTGGGTTCTGTAAGTATAATTTGATCTTTTCGAAAGCTTCTTGGCAACCCTCGTCCCAACTCATGGATTGATTCTTGCGCAAGATCTTGAAGATCTGCTCGCAAGTAGCTATCAATTGGAAAATGAATTGGGAGATATAGTTGAGTCTTACCAAGAAGCCTTGGATCTCCTTTTCAGTTTTTGGAGCTGGCATGTCTATGATGGCTCAAGCTTTATCAGGATCGACCTCGATTCCCTTTTCATTGACGACGAAACCCAAAAGTTTTCCTAATTTAAACCCGAAAGTGCATTTAGCTGGGTTCAACCGCAGCTTAAACTTCTGAAGCCTCTCGAACAACTTTTGGAGGTCTGTGAGATGGTCATCCTCCGTCCTGGATTTGGCAATCATATCATCTAAGTAGACTTCTATCTCTTTATGAATCATGTCATGGAATAGTGTTACCATAGCCCTTTGATAGGTTGCCCCAGCATTTTTCAATCCAAAGGGCATAACTTTGTAACAGAAGGTTCCCCAGGCTATGATGAAAGCGATCTTTTCCCTATCTTCTTCAGCCATTTTGATATGATTATAGCCTGAGAAGCCATCCATGAATGAAAAATAAGAGAACTGTGCAGTGTTGTCGACCAGCACATCGATGCGGGGGAGCGGAAAATCATCTTTCGGGCTGGCTCGATTGAGATCCCTATAGTCTACGCACATCCGGACCTTACCATCCTTCTTGGGGACCAGTACTATATTCGCGACCCACTCTGGGTAATTTGCAACAGCCAAGAAGCCGGCGTCAAACTGCTTTTTCACCTGCTCCCTAATTTTCAAGGACATTTCGGGCTTCATCCTCCTTAACTTCTGTTTGACCGGTAAACACCCGACTTTCATAGGCAACTTGTGCTCTACTATAGAAGTATCTAAGCCTGGCATGTCATGATAAGACTAGGCGAATATGTCACTATAGTCTTGTGGGAGAGAGATCAATCGCTCACGATTGTCTCCTGTGATAAGCGTGCCTATGTTGACTTCTCTTTTATTTCCCTCGATCCCTAAGTTTATCAAATCAACAGGCTCCTGATGAGGTTCAATTATTTTAGATTCACGTTCCACCAATCTCAACATCTCTTCAATTATTTTAAATTAAATTCATATAATTTTTATTATTTTTGTATAAAATAGATAAAATATGTGACTTGAGTTAACGAGCTAGTGAGTCGGACCAAGTCGTTCAACTTAGCTTTACCAATGAAAACATTTCATGCAAAATAAAAGAATTTGTATTAAGTGGAAAAAATGTAATTGATGTCATGTACTTCACTTCATGAAGATTAAGAAAGTAAACTCCAAAAGAACTACAAATGATAAGTAATATACAATAAGTTCAAAACAATTTACAATCTTAAAAGAACATTACTCACACAATTATTTGTGAAGAATCAAAACAAGTTTGTCACATGGGAACAATGACCAATGTTATAAGATCAATTCATCTTTAACAATTTTCTTCAACCAAGATGTTATATCTAATATAGGTGGTCATTTACTTGGGTTTTCTTTAACAACCGGTTTTGATATATCAGTAAGCTTAGGTAAAGTTTGTTTAACTTTATAAACTTATATAATTATATTTCCTATTTTATGAAATTTTTGACTAGAAATCGCTTCAGTTTGGAGTTATTTTTTCTTTATTATTATGATAAAAAGTGTTCCTGTTGATAGAGGTGTCAATTTGACCCATCCAATCTAACTCAACTTTAACCCATGTGGGCTAAGGTCAAAATGGCTCACAAGCATACAAAGCCCACACTATAAAACCCATTAAATCCTATGGGTCAGGGTTACCTATGAACTTCATTTTTTTTTCTTCAAATATTTTTATTTTTTCTATAAAAATTTTTTTCCCCTCTAGTTTTTTTTCCTCTCTTAAAATAAAGTAGTAATGAAAAATTAAAATAAATAAGAAAATTTGGAGATAGGAGAAAGGAAAAATATGGAGAAAGGATAATTTTAGAGATAGACAGATAAATATATAAGAAAAAATAAATTAAAAAAAAGATAAAGGTATAAAAAAGTTGAGAAAAATTCTAGAGACAAATGAAAAAATAGATAAAGAAAAATAAATAATATAAAAAATAAAGATAAATAAATTAAATAATATTTTAGTATAATAAAAAAAATATGGAAGATTATTTAAAGAGAGAAATAAAGAAATGAAAGAAAAAATTAAGAGAAAGGATGAAATTTGAAGGTTATATGAATTTAGATTTAAAAATTATATTTTAAAACAAATTACAAAATAGAAAAAAAAAGGGGGGGCTAGGGTGATGCCTAGCATGGGCCAACCTTGGGAATTCGAATTGGACCTCTCCATTGATCCCAAAAAGAGTCCCTCTTTGTGTTCTAGGATAGCTTATAAATTTTCCAAAGCAAGGCCAAAAAGCTTAGTAAAGAACTATAGGAAAATTGGCTCGTTCTATACATGTCTTGTGTCTTCTAGTTCTAAAATACAAAAGTAGTCCTAAAACATATTCTAAAAAAGTGTTCAAGAAAAAGGAAGGGATGGATTGGGCCTAAGGGTGATCTTCTTGAAGGCCCAAGAAGGTCTCTACCTCTTCTTGTAGTTTCTTAAATTTTATTTTGATGATGACCTAATAGGCCTAGTAGGTCTCTCTATCTGGTCTTTGTTTACCGTTGGGATCTCTACATCAATGCTGGTTTGAAAAACATTTGCTTGAGTTGTAGTGATGCAGAGGATCCCAGCTATGGGCCTATTGGACCTTACACAAACTAGGCCTATTGGGCCTCACACCTTAACATAGTATTTAGGTAATTTTTTTTATTCTAAGAACTAGCTGACCCAATATGTATAGGATTTGGGCCTAATTTATGACACCCTAATAATGAATACTGATTTTATACTTAAGTCATTCATCCAGTTCCATTATTAGTTTGTTATCTCATGATGCAAAAAATATCGTTCATCCAGTTCCATTATTAGTTTGTTATCTCATGATGCAAAATTATTTTTTGACTTGTATGAAAAATACAGTAATTTTTTTTAAAACTATTTGATATAAATTGTGAGTCTCATCGATTGAAACGTATGTAGGAGTAATTTAAATAACTAGATTATTTTGCATGCATTCAAAATGTTAAGATCACTAAATGCTTATGTTATTCTATTTAATTCTTAATTCGCATGTAAATAATTAAACATAATTGGAACATGACATACATATCATAACATAATCATACATACCATCCATATATTATATAAGTCTTAGGCTCATGGACCTTATCATACAAATATTACAAACCTTAATTTACAGCATTGACACTACAAACAATTATACAAATATAAAATTTACATTACATACTATATATTTCTAATACTTAGGTTGCTTGCATCTAACTATATACAAATATATACATTATTGGTATGATAACTCAAAATCCTTTTTCCTTCATGTAGCAACGGGAACCTCAACCTCCCTTAACCTACTGGTGAAACTGCCCAGATCACAAGTTCGAGTCTAGTGACATGAACGTTTCGTTAGACATCTCCAGATAAGCCGGAAAAGGATACGACATAGAGAATAGGGAAATCCCTTGGGACGACCACACGTGCGAGGTACTGTATTAGTGCGATGAAGTTTGGGGGTCGATCTTACTCTCTAAGGAAGCAAATTCGTGACAGGGTTCTGCTGCTATTGGTACATAAGAGGTGGTGGGAAAAATCCATCTGGATGGAAAGCTTCTAATGGAATCACGAACCCAATAGTACTAAAGTTTGATAAAGACTTCAGAGATAAAGAGATGTTATAGGGAAAAATATATTCGGATGCTTGTCTAGCAGGCTTGCATTTTTTCTGTCAACAACAGGAATCCATCTACATTTACCCTATCCTAACAGGTTAGTTTTCTTCACTCATTTGACCTCTCTTAACATGTTTCCTTCATTTTACTTTGCCTGTCTTCACGGTTTCTTTTCATTCCCCTTTGCCTGTCTCAACAGGTTTTCACCATTCTGTTGCACCTGTTTTAACAGGCGTCTTGCTTCCATCCATTCAACAACAGGACTTCTACATTTTTGCCTGTCTGAACAGGTCATTTTCGCTTTCCTTTGCCTATCTAGCAGGCTCGCATCTTTCCTATCAATAACAGGACCTTATCTGCATTTCACCTATCTTAACACGTCATTTTATTTCATGTATCCTGGCAACAACAGGATTTCATCATTTGCATTTATCTTGGCAACAGCAGGATTTCCTTTGCATTCTTCCCGGCAATAGCGGGACCTCATTTGCATTTGCCTGTCAACAACAGGACCTCAAGCATGTTTAAATTCAATCCGCCTGTCTTAATAGGTTTGCATTCATCCTGGCAACAGCATGATTTCATTTGCATTCTTCCCGGCAACTACGGGACCTCATTGTCATTTTCCTGTCAACGACAGGACATCAAGCATGTTTAAATTTTGTCCGTCTGTCTTAACAACTTTGCATTTATCCTAGCAACAACAAGATTTCATTTGCATTCTTCCCGGCAACAGTGGGACCTCATTTTTATTTTCTTGTCAACAATAGGACATCAAGCATGTTTAAATTCTGTCCACCTGTCTTAACAGGTTTGTATTCATCTTGGCAATAGCAGGATTGCATTTGCATTCTTCCTAGCAATAGCGGGACCTCATTAGCATTTTCCTGTCAACAACAGGACCCCAAGCTTGTTTAAATTAAGTCCACTTGTCTTAACAGTTTTGCATCCATCCTAGCAACAGCAGGATCTCATTTGCATTCTTCCCGACAACAGCGGGACCTCATCAGTATTTTCCTGTCAACAACAGGACTTCAAGCACGTTTAAATTCAGTCCGCCTGTCCTAACAAGCTTACATTCACCCTGGCAATAGCAGGATTTCATTTGCATTCTTTCCGGCAATACCAAGACTTCATTTGCATTTTCCTGTCAACAACAGGACCTCAAGCATATTTCATTTACATCCTCCTGTTAACAACAGGTTTGCATTTATCCTGACAACAGCAGGATTTCATTTTCATCTTTCCTGGAAACAGCGGGACCCCCTTTTTGCACTCTTTCCCATCAATAACAGGATTCTCATTAAGTTTATTTTTTTGCATTATGGCCTATAGTGTCAGGCCACCCTCAAGTTTACATTTTTGCATTTTTGCCTATTGATGTGAACGTGGGCCCCATGATAAGCAAAAGAGATCATCTAGGAGATTATCTACAAGGAATGGAAGATCCTATGACGAGAAATAGGACCAAACGTATGAAACAAGCACTTGAAGGTCTTATGAAGGAAGTTCAAGGAAAAGACTACGTGGATCCAAGCCCAATTCCAACATGGGTTAATTTATGTAGTCATATCATTGAAGATCTTAAGTGATAAAGTTTATGATTTACTATAGATTACATTAGGATTTACTTTAGATTACATTAGGATTTGATATTTATCTAGAAGTTATTCGTTTTAAATTGGTTGTAATTCAAATTGCAATCTAATTAGGATTTCTAATTTATTAGCTTTTTTTACTAGATTAGGTTCACTATAAATAGGGGTTAGGGATTCAGTGAAAAGACAGATTTTCAGTATTAATCCTATTTTCTCTTTGAGAGATTTTCATCTCTATGTGAGTTGATTCCCTTGGTTCTTGGGCAAAGAACTACCTTTGATAACGTTGGTTCTTCCGGAAGGTCGCGGTAAGGGTCACGTTCCTCTTGATAACTTCGGTGCTCTCCGGCAGGTCGCGGTTTGTGTCGGGTTCCTTTACCTTATCTCACCTTATCTTACCTTACCCTTTCTTATCTTATCCTGATTCTCAAGATGTTCCGTTATCGTTTCCGCATTTCGATTCATTCGCGTGGGGTGAATCATATCATTTGGCATCAGAGCTTCGACTCTTGGAATCAGGTGTCATTTATCCTTTGTTTTATTTTCTTGTGTTAAAGTTGTTACCTACCAAATATTCCAAAAAAAAAGGAGTTTTGATAAAAAAACTTCAAAAAAAAAGAAGCAAAATAAAAAAATTGTGATAAAAGAAAAAGAAAAAAGAAGTTGTGATAGAAAAAAAAAGGAAATTCAAGTCAATTGAAAAAAAAAAAACAAATCAGTCTTCATTTAATATAATTTCTTTAAGTTCTTAATTCTTGACCAATATTCCTTACCTTATTCATCTTGTGTATCTGTGACTCTTTCGTTATCTGTGGGAAGATCAACTTGTGAAGTTCTTAGTCCAAGGATTTATAAGGAGAATTGAGAGGTAAAAGGCAAGAGTTGGTTAGAGCATTATAGAAAAGCCAATTCGAGTGTAAACACGAGTGAAGAGCGTCAATATTGAGGGAAAACACTAAGGGAGTGACTTGTGAGGCCTTATTATTCTAATTTATTTATTTTGTTCAATTTGCAGCATTGCCAACATGAGTAGTGAACTCCATCAAAATGAGATGGATCTAAAAGTATTCATGAAATCCATTCAAGATCAATTCCAACAGTTGAACAGGAGGTTGGAGGACATGGAGGATTGTTCGAGAAGGAGATCTCGGGTGTCTCGTAGAAGTAGTCCTCAAAGATCACTTCATGGTGATGAAGAAAGAGATTGGAGGAAGAATTTAGAATCAAACACTGAAAGTTTAAGAGAAAGAAGATAATATCGAGAAAAGGAGAACAACTTGGGGAGTACTAAATTATCCCTTCCACTATTCCAAGGAAAGAACGAACCAGAAACTTATCTAGAGTGGGAGAGAAAAGTGGAGCATGTGTTTAATTGTCACAATTACTCGAAGGAGAAAAAGGTAAGACTAGCCAGTTTTTCTTTTATCGATTATGCTAATATTTGGTGGGATCAATTTATCCTTAATAGGAGGAGATACGGAGAGACACCTATCCGAATGTGGGAAGAGATGAAAGTAGCCATGAGAAGAAGATTTGTGCCAAGTCACTATCATAGGGACTTGCATCGGAAACAACTACAAATTCTTACTCAAGGCGCCATGGGTGTTGAAGATTATTATAAGGAGATGGAAACTGCTATGATAAGAGCCAATGTAGAGGAGGACAGAGAAATCACTATGACAAGATTTATTAGAGGGCTAAAAAGAGAGATAGCTGATGTGGTGGAGGAACAACATTATGTGGAGATGGATGAATTGCTTCATAAAGCTATTCAAGTGGAAAGACAACTCAAATCTAGGAGCACTTGCAAATATCCTAAGTATGCTTCTAGTTCATCATCGAAGTTTAATTGGTCTAATGAGAAGGGAGATCCTAGACCAAAGGAGGTTTATTACGACCAAATGAAAAATTAAAAAGAATGTAGAATGAGAGAAAAAGAATTAGAAAATCAAGAAAGAGAAAAGAGAGATAAAATTGAAAGTGAAGAAAAAGTAGAAAGTCAAAAAAAGAATGAGAAAGAATTAGAAAATCAAGAAAGAAAAAAGAGAGATAAAATAGAGAGTAAAGAAAAAGTAGAGAGTCAAAAAAAGAATGAAAGTGAAAAGAAAGAAAAATCAAAAAATCAAGACGAAGAAAATAAAGTTTGTGTATTTGCTCACAAAGAGGAGGTTGAGAGTGTTTTGAGGGAAAAGGAACAAGTTCTTACACTCATGTACAAGGATATTTATCTTACTAACAATCATAACTCTTCTTTTCCTAGTGTGGTTGAATATTTGTTGCAGGAATTTGATGATGTATTTCTTAGAGAACCACCAAGAAGTTTACTTCTTATAAAAGAGGCTAAGGAGATTCAAAGACAAGTAGAGGAGTTGATGCAGAAAGGCTTTGTGAGGAAAAGTCTTAGTTCATGTACAGTTCATGTTATCTTAGTACCAAAGAAGGATGGAACATGGCGCATGTGCGTCGACTGTAGAGTCATCAACAAGATTACGAGAGTTAGTGTTGATGAAGAAAAGGTTAATGAAACTAGAGGATGGCCTATGCCTACAAATGCTAATGAAGGAAGAAGCTTCCATGGTTTAGCAAGTCTTTATGGGAGGTTTGTACAAAATTTTATTTCTATAACTACCTCTTTAAATAAACTTGTTAAAAAGAATGTTAATTTTAAATGGAATAACAAACATGAACAAGCTTGTAATTTGCTAAAGGATAAGTTCACTAATGACCCTGTGGTAATTTTACCGAATTTTGATAAAGTTTTTGAGATTGGATGTGATGCCTCTAGAGTGGGTATAGGAGTTGTTTTAATGCAAGATTCCAAACCTGTGGCATATTTTAGTGAGAAACTTAATGGAGCAATGCTTAAATATCCAATCTATGACAAAGAGGTCTATGCCTTGGTAAGCGCTTTACAAACTTGGCAACATTACCTTTGGTCGAGAGAATTTGTCATCCAGTTTGATCAATTCAGCTTGAAGTTTTTAAAGTCTCATGGTAAGCTTAACAAAGGGCATGGCAAGTGGCTTGAATTTGATGAGATGTTTCCTTATGTTATCAAGTATAAAAATGGAAAGGAAAATATTTTAGCGGATGCGTTGTCTCGAAGGTATGTATTACTTACGACTTTACAGACCAAATTACTTGGATTTGAATTACTAAAACTCATGTATGCAGATGATATTGAATTTGGACAATTATGGAAAGCATGTTCTGACCATGGTTTTGATTACTATTTTAGGCAAGACGAATATTTGTTTAATAAAAATAAATTGTATGTACCTAAGTGTAGCGTAAGGGGAATGTTTATTAAAGAGACTCATGGGAGAAGATTAATTGGGCATTTTGGTATTAAAAAATCTTATCATATTTTACATGAACATCTTTTTTGGCCAAAAATAAAGCATGATGTTAAACTTATTACTGAAAAATATATTACTTTCTTACAAGCAAAATCTAAGGTAATGTATCATGGCTTGTATACACCCTTACCTGTTCCTGAATATCCTTGGATTGATATTTCTGTGGATTTTTTACCAAGGCTATCTAGAACCTCAAAAGGAAAAGATAGTAATTTTATCGTTGTAGATAGGTTTAGCAAAATGGTACATTTTATTGCCTGTTCTAAAACTAATGATGTCACTCATATTGTTAGTTTATTTTTCAAAGAGATTGTATATTTGCATGGCTTACCTAAAACTATTATAGGTGAACGAGATGTTAAATTTCTTAGTCACTTTTCGAAAATCTTGTGTGGTAAGTTGGGCACTAAATTATTATTCTCTATTATGGCCCATCCACAAATAGATGGACAAGCTGAAGTTGTGAATAGAACTTTAGGAACCTTATTACGTGCTATAGTCCGAAAGAATTTAAAGGATTGGGAGAATTGTTTGCCTTATGTTGAATTTTCATATAATAGGGTTGTTCATACATCTACTTCCTTTTCACCTTTTGAGATTGTATATGGATTTTTAGATGTTTTACCATTTTATACTAATGACTCTCTTAATGTTGATAGAAAGAAAAAGGCTGAATTTGTGCAGAAATTACATGCCAAGGTTCACGCAAATATTGAGAAGAAGAATGAACATTATGCTCGGCAGGCAAACAAAGGACGCACCAATGTGGTCTTGGACCTTGGTGACTGGGTGTGCGTTCACTTGCGAAAAGAGCGGTTTCCAAATCAAAGAAGTTCCAAATTACATCCTAGAGGAGATGGTCCATTTCAAATGATTGAAAGGATCAACGATAATGCTTATAAAATCGATCTTCCAAGTAGCTATGGTAATGTGAGTGCCACTTTCAATGTTTCTGATTTATCCTTATTTGATGCAGATGACCATCAAGATTCGAGGACGAATCCTCTTGGAGAAGGAGGGAATGATGTGAACGTGGGTCCCATGATAAGCAAAAGAGATCATCTAGGAGATTATCTACAAGGAATGGAAGATCCTATGACGAGAAATAGGACCAAACGTATGAAATGCACAGGGGAATACGTAGGAGCAGGATCAAGTCCTGTCAAGCTAACCTCCATCAAGTTATTTAATTCATTCTAATTAAAGGGATCAAACGATTTACAAAAATCACACATTCAGTTTAAGGGTACCGTTCTCCAGAACGGGGAAGTGGGGTGCCTAACACCTTCCCCACTCGTAACCGACTCCCGAACTTAAATCTCTTCCTCGAGTCAGGGTTTCTTCCAAGTATTTTCACTTAAATAAAAATTTGGTGGCGACTCCACCACAATCAATAAAAATTCATTTTAAAATTTTAGCGAGTTCGTCGTCTCATCGGAATTACGGTTGCGACACATATAAGATTGTTTTTAATCCTTTGAAAACATTTTACTAAAGTGAGTTAATTTTATTTAGAAACATACAACTCTATTTAAACATACATTCTTATTAACATTCATAAGCTTTGGGATCATAAAAAGATATCATTTGACATACATATTAATCTGTCTTAAACTTTATTCCCTGGCATTTCTCTTTGTCTTCATCATTTCTCTAGCCCACTATTTAGGACAATTATAAATCTGATCCCACCATCTTTTGGGAAATTAATTAGACATAGACATGCATTAAATTTGTCAAGCAATATCTTCTCATTGACTCTACTCCCACCCCTTACTACTAAGGATATGAGCTTAACTTGGGTGATTGTCACTACTACATAAGGTATGAAGAAACCTTTGTCTCCTCTTTAGTACAGCTCTAGGTTCCCTCTGGATTCTGGGTGCAGAAGGAACAAGAGAGTAGACTTACGTTTTCACATAAACTTTTCTTTAGTGATTCCTCAATCTCTTTAAGTTCATTCTAATGGCTTCTAGATAATTATGCATGCTGAAACAATTTCCCAGCCAATATGGAACACATATATAGATCTCAAATTTCATCTCATCATCAAACAATATGCATTCACAAAAGTAATACAAGTTGAATGGTAAATCACATAGCATCATTACATGTCATAAATAAATGTCCAATTATGTTTCAATTCAGCCTTTAATGTTGAATCACTCAAGGGACTTAATTCTCTGACCTTCTAAGTTGTTCCTCATGCTTTCCTTTTCCTAAAATCACATTAATTTCATGAGATTTTTACATCTCAGAATTTTTCTCTAGGTGGCCAAATGGCACCTTTGAGTTTTTATTCTTTGTGCTCTTCAATTGTTCAAGTCTTATGCAATTCCTACTTATACTAAATTCAAATGTTAAGCATTTACAAATATTTAACTTGTTTAGGATATTTTACTTGAACATGGTTGAATGGTGGTTTATGTCTTTGTCTAACTTCTTTGGAACTTTTAATTCTTCATTTAACATTACGAGGCTTCTTAGTTTACCTAAACCAAGATTTTAAACTCTTTTCTTCTTAATTAACCTAGAGTGGCCAATGTGAACTCTAGGTCTCTAAGACCTTCTAGTTCATTTTCTCTTGTCTTATGAGTTGATTTATGTCAATTAGAGAATAACTCATTAATTGCTATCTAACTTAAGAATTTTTAGAAATTCATTTTCATCGTGGTAAGTCATGGTCAAATGGCTTAAACTATCTTCTAACTTCATGTTTTAATTTCTAATCACCTTTCTTAAGAATACTTAGATTTAGGCTTGAAGTATGTTAACCTTTGACTTCCTTTTTGATACCTTAGTGATTAGGTATAAATGAGCCTTTAACCTTTGTAATTCTTCCTAGTTATAGACCAAAGGATGTCTAGTTAATGTAATTAGGAATTAAATATTCTCCTAAGTTAATTTACTCCAAAGTGGTCGAATGACCTATTATATTAAGTCATATCTTTCTTAAACCTTTAATACACTATACTTACATGTTTAGGATCATTAATTAGATCTAGTTAAGAATGAAAACTCATTGTAAACACCCAATTATGTCTGAGGCCCCATTTTAAAATTAATTTAAATAATTAAGAAATAATATAAATAATAAACAGAAACAAAGAAAACAGAAAGGAAGCAGAAAACAGATAAACAAGGAAGAAGCAGAAAATAGATAAGCAGAAAAATAGAAAAAACAAATGGAAAATAACCAAATAAGAACAAATAAAGAAAAAGGTTGATAAAAATGAAATAAATAAAATCTGGAAATAATAAAAAATATAATATATATATATATATAAATGAAATATTAAATAAAAATAAATTAGTTATTAGACCAAAATCAACAAAACTGAAAAAAGAAGAAAGAAATAAAATATGAAAAATAAACAAATAAAGAAAATAAATGAAAAAAGGAAAGAAAAAAGAAAAAGAGAAAATAAGAATATAAATAAATAAAACAACAAATAAAATAGAAAAACAATTAAAACAAAAAAGATAAATAATAAATAATAATAAAAATAAAAATAGTAATAAGAAAAATCTGAAATTGAAAAATAATAAAACAAAAACAAATTTTGAAAACTGAAAAAAAAAACAAACAAAACAGAATTTAAAAATTAAATAAAAAAATATAGAAAAAGTAGCAAAATAAAAAACATAAAACTGAAAACAAATATAGAAAATAAATAAAACGGAAATAATAAGGAAAAAACGTGAAACAGAAATAAAAAGGTAAAAATTAAAAAAAACGAATAAAAAAGAATATTAAAAATAGAAAACATTTTTGAAAATAGAAAAAACAGATTTTAAAAACTGAAAATAGTTTGAAAAAAAAGTGAAAAAGGAAAAGGGGAGGGGGTTAAAGAGAAGGAGGGATGTACGTGAGGGTTTTTTTTTCTTGGTTTTCTTCTTTTGGCGGGGAGCTCTAGTTTTCCTAGTTTGGGGGGAAGGAGGATCAATCCATGAGAGGGGCATTGAAACAATTTAGTATCAGGAAGCAGTAGGAGGCGTTTTCAAAGAAATTTCATCAAGCAAGAGAGAAACGCTCACAGCCTGGGTTCTAAAATTTCCTTGGAAGAGAGAAGGAATTGGTGCTGGCCCGGTGACTCCACCACTTCTTCACAGGTTAGTGATCTTCTTCCTTCAATCATTTTCATTAATGGAGGGGGAAACTTAAATCAGGGGGCATACATTATTGTTTAAAGATGGACAAGCATCCGTGACAATAGTTCCACAGGGGGAATTAATCAAGATCGAAATTTCAATCCATTTTTAGTTTCAATATGCATTGACAATGCACATCCGACAAGCAGCCATGCATATACACTAATTCTGGTTCCAATGATGGTAGACCCTGTAATGGGGGAATCGAAGTTAGGGGAGTCGCAACCATCCTTGTAGGTATTTAAGCGTAAGAAAATTTTCCATGCACGTCCCTGTACCCTAAAGGATGTTTTAAAAATTAATTAAGGGTGCTAAACACTCAGACAGAAGCTCAGCTAGTTGGTAAGCACAGTGCCCATTTACTTAAGGAACGACGGGTTCCAATTCTATCGGTGGATTTTTCCATAAATAAGCCATTAAATGTTGGTTCCCTCTATGAATATAGAGAGACAGAATTATGCACAACCAAGGGCGTTGGTTTAGTGGTAGGGGCGCTCGGGGACCTCCAAGACCTTAGGTTCGAATCCTGCCTGGTGCATTTGTTTTTTAATATATATTTATTGGTTGAGCATGCTTTAAAATTAATCCAGGGCGTTAAACACTCAACCAGGTGCTTGGCGTAGTGGCTAGCGTGCCGCCTGGACCTCCAAGACCTTAGGTTCGAATCCTGCCAGGCACATTTTGTTTTTTTATGCTCAGCCTGACGACGGTTTCCTCGCCGCGCGTCAATTACCACATCCACAAGTTCGAGTCCCCTTGGATGCAAAGCCAACCATATTTCCAAAAATTGCAAATTGGTCCCTGTACTTCCAGAAATTACAAATTTGCCCCAACCAAAAATAATTTTCTCTTTTGTTTTGTTTTAAATCAAATTCTTTTTTAAACTGTTTTTAATTCTTTCTTTTAAATAAATCAAATTCCTTTTCCGAACCAATTTTAATTTTTTCATTCAAATAACCTCAAAACCTTTTTCCAAATCAAGTTCAATTTCTTTTAGATTCTCCAAGCTAAAATCAAGATTAATTTTGCATGTCAAGTCTACTATTTCATTTCAACCAATTCCTTCTCTCAAAAATTTGCAAGTCAAGTTTAAATCTTTTCGCCAAATTTCAATCAAATTGAATTCATTTCCAATCAAGACCAGTATGTTCTCAATCAAACCCAATCCTCTTCTCAATCATTTTCAAATTAAATTCTTTGGTTCTAGGTCTCACGCAATGAACCCTAAGCACGAACTGGTAGCTTTTTCTACTGTTCGATGCTTAGGAATTCATATGGGTCCCAAGTGCAGCCGTAGTCATCTTGGACCCTATGTATATGTGGACTGAGAATCCTCTTATAAATAATTTCAATAAAAACTCCACTTTAGAATCTTTAAGTCTCACACGACGAACCCTAAGCACGAACTGGTAGCTTTTCTGCTGTTCGGTGTTTAGAAATTCGATCCCAGTGCAGCCGTAGTTGTCTTGGATCCTGTGCATATGTGGACTAAGGATTCTCCCTAAAATATTTTAAAATACTCTAGCCATTTTCAAATACCCCCTTTTCAAGCAAGCTTCGAAGGTCAAACCTTCAGGCACTATTCGTTTTCAAACACTCCTTTTTAAAAACTTTCGAAGGTCAAGCCTTCAAATCGAACCAGAACTACGTAAGCCTTGAGTTTCCCATTACACCGGGGAATACATAGGAGCATAATCAAGTCCTATCAAGCTAACCTCCATCAAGTTATTTATTTTCACATTAATTAAGGGATCAAACTATTTTCAAATAATCACACACTCAGTTTAAGGGTACTGTTCTTCGGAACAGGCAAGTGGGGTGCCTAACACCTTCCCCACTTGTAACCGACTCCCAAACCTAAATCTTATCCTTGAGTTAGGGTTTTTCCAAATCTTTTTCCCTTAAATAAAAATTTGGTGGCGACTCCACATCAACAAATAAATTTTATTTTCAAAATTTTAGCGAGTTCGTCATCTTGTCGGAATTACGGTTGGGACACTCATGTTTAGTTAATTAAACTCATGGTGGCCGAATTCCACTCCTTAGACTTAGGGTTCCATAATTTCCTTCTTAACCCTTGTTTCATTTACCTAAAGTGGTCAAATGCTTACCTATCTTAAAGCTTCCTGACCATTTTCAAAAATCACTAAAACTTGATGGTGAAGATTTTGAATGGTTCAAATAAATTTTTCCCTCATAATTGAAAACAAAATGAAATGCACAGATTTTAGAGAAAGGATTCATAAAACAAGAAGATCAAACCATAAAAACACAAGTTGAAAGTTTAAAATGATAAGTAGAAAGGTCCTACTTGATGGTGACTTTGCTAAGTGGTGGTGGGGCTATGATGGCTGTCTTTGGTCCCCTATTTGGCTTGTCCACACAATTTCACAAGTGAAGATGGTGGGGCTTAGTGTTTAAGGCCTTGATTTGGTTTAAGTCTCAATGTTGGAGACTTAGGCTTAACGGGTAAGATTAGGATTTTTTGAGTTAAGATAAACTTAGAGAGAATTGAGAGAGTTTATTAAGTGTTTTTATTTGTAAGAATTGAAGAAAATTGGGTCCCAAGGGTGTTTAATGGGTTCAGCCACTTAAGGGCAAGTCTAAAATATTTTTACACTTAGGGGTATTTGTGTAATTTTGATGAATTTTCCTAGTTTTCAAAATAATTCAAAATTTAAGGAATTGTCCCTTTAGATTTAGATTAATGTTAATTCGGCTGGGCTTACCTCTAATTATGTTTAACTTATCCTAAGCATGCTTTACTTTTAATTAACCAAGGTTAATTAGGCTTAACCATGGTTAAAAGAATCTTTTTACTATTCATCTTTAGTCATTTTAACTTGACTTCGTTGACTTGGATTGGTGACTCACAATGATGTTTTCCACATGTTAATTTTCAAGCAAGTGTGGGGTGCACTCTTGGCTTGTTTAGCACACTTTCTTACTCTCCCAACATTCCAAGGGCATTTTTGTAATTTTTTTTAGCATTACTGAAAAATTTTCCAAACTATTTCTCTAACATTTCTAACACATTTTGAATCATTCTCATGTTAATCTAAGGTCATTTACTATTTTTTGGGAACTGACTAGCTTTGTGCAAAAAACAGAGCTCTTAGGGGTGTTTGGTCATATTTAGGGTTTTACAAGGGCATTTTCGTCTCTTCTTGTTTTCTAAGTTTTTCTCACTACTTATGACCATCCATGATGTTTTATAATCCTTTTAGAATGTATTTTATTTATTTTTTTCATTTATTTGGTTCATTATTTGAGTTGCCCAGGTGTAGGGCATTTTCGTCATTTGTATCAAACTTTCTAATTTCTTTATTTTTGGCTTCTAATCATACTTAGTTTCACTCTAGGAATTATTTGTAGCTTCAAACTTTCATCATAAAAAAATTGGGGTGTTACACAATTTCCCTATATTTTAGCTTAAGCTTTTTTTGGATTTTCCTAACCCATTTTGAGGCTACATTGAGGAGTGAGGAAGGAATAGTTCTTGGGATAAAATCGAAGCTTAATTTAGATTCAAATCTGCCTCCTCCTTCCTTCAAATTTTCACCCCCTCCATTTTTCCTATATAAAGGCATCACATGTGTAACTATTCACTTAGATTTTTTAGAGCAATTATCTCCCTATCTTTCCTATAAAACCATACTGGGGGTTAAGAAACCTACTCATTTGTGGCTGCTCATGGTAGTAGAGAAGTAGCTATTCCTCCACAAGAGGTGGTGCTTCCAAGTCTAGGCCTAGTTAAGCTCAATTCCTATTCCATTCTCAAGCAAATTGAAACCTCTATTGATCCATAAGCACCACATTCTTCCACCTTTGCATCAACTTGTATCAAAGCTCCATTAATGGAGGTGAGATCTAGTCTTTAATTAGTTTATATTTTAATGTTCTCTTCATTTTATCCAGGTCATCTTCTATTTTTTTATTCATATTTTTATTGAAAAAAAGAGCTTTATTTTCCGTGATTCTTTATTCTTTAGATTCTTCTTTCTCTCTAATTTCTATAATGATATCTTTTTACTTAATTGGTTCAATATTGAAGTCTCAATCATTGATTATCTAAAGTATGTTCTATCGCAACCGTAATTCCGACGAGACGATGAACTCGCTAAAATTTAAGAGAGATTTATTGATTATGTGTGGAGTCACCACCAAATTTTTATTTAAGGGAAAAGATTTGGAAAAACCATAACTCGAGGATGAGATTTAGGTTCGGGAGTCGGTTACGAGTGGGGAAGGTGTTAGGCACCCCACTCGCCCGTTCCGGAGAACGGTACCCTTAAACCGAGTGTGTGATTTTTGAAAATAGCTTGATCCCTTAATTAGCATGGAAATAAATAACTTGATGGAGGTTAGCCTGATAGGACTTGATCCTGCTCCTACGTATTCCCCGGTGCAATGGGAAACTCAAGGCTTACGTAGTTATGGTTTGTGAAGGCTTGACCTTCAGAGGTGTTTAAAGGAAAAAAGACATTTGAATAGATTTTCATTTTTGGAAGGACCTTTAGCCCACTCATGCACAAGACCCGAGGCGGCTACGGCAGCACGGGGGCCTATACAGACTACTAAACGTTGGACAACAGGTGAACCGCCAGCCCCCCCATTTAGAGCCCGTTGCGTGAGACCAAGGATCTCAAAAATATTTAAAAAGAGCTTTCATTTTTGGAAGGATCTTTAGCCCACTCATGCACAAGACCCGAGGCGGCTACGGCAGTACAGAGGCCTATACAGACTACTAAACGTTGGATAGCAGGTGAACCACCAGTCCCCCATTTAGAGCCCATTGCGTGAGACCAAGAATCCAAAAATATTTAAAAGGATCTTTTATTTTTTTGAATGAGGGTTGAAAGAGAGAATTCATTTTAACTCTTAGACCAAGAGCCTAATTCTCGAAAAGGAAGAAAATTTGTTTGAACTTTGGAGATTCATTAGCAATTATGGAATTTTGGGTTATTATTTTTATTTTTTGAAATTTTGGGTGATTATTTTTATTTTTGGAAATTTTTGGGGTTATTAGTAATTCTAGAATTTTGAGGGGCTTAGGTGTAATTATGGAAGTGTAGAGGGCTAAGGTGTAAATTAGGAGAATTGGGGAGTAATTCTACAATTTTGAAATTTTGAGGGGCAATTTGGGAATTTGGAAGCTGAAGGGGCAATTCTGGAATTTTGGAAACATGGAGGGGTATTTTGGTAATTTTGGAGGTTGAGGGCAAATCTGTAATTTGGAAGCTTTGGGGGTATTTTGGTAATTTGGAGGTTGAGGGAAAATCTGTAATTTGGAAGTTTTTAGCATGGCTTATGTGGCTGAGTCATGTGAGGTGCATGTGAGGGGCTTTTTAAATTAAAATTGTGGTGTGTGGGCATCAAACCTGGTATGTTGAGGATGTGGAGCGTGTCCCTTGCCATTGAGCCAAGCTCATGGTTGTCCCATTTAACACCCCAATTAGATTATATGGTGCCTTCATGAATATAAGGGAGTTTATTTCTTAAAATGGTCACGACTAGGACTCGAACCCCTCACACTTTGCATGTGCGTTGGTTAAGCTAACCACCTGAGCCAAGCGGCTCGTTGAGTTATCCTTGTCCTGATTAATTTTAAAGTGAAATTTCCTAGAAGTAAATGCATGGCTTTGCATGGGTTCCACATGGGGCTCTTTCCCCTCACTCCACTTAACCATATGGCTACAGAGTGCATAGGAAAGCCAGGCTGCTGGGGCCAAAGTCTATCTCACCCAAACAATTGATCCAACGATCATTTGGTGGTAGAGCCAAGAGGTATCCACTTGTTAGACATGGTGCCCCATACTGATCCCGATAAAGAGGTATATGACTCGTGCTGGGTTCCTCTTCATTACACTGCTCCTGCTGCTACCCGACCCCGACGCCACTCCAGGCTTGCCAACATATCTGCAAGGCGTTGCTTGGTTGTCTTCTGGTAATGATGTGGGTAGCTGGGTGTGTCTCCACCACTACTGCACTTCATCGAGCGTACGGGAAAACTGCTTGCCAAGAGCATGAGGATGCACCAAGTGCATAGGAGTGCATAGGAAAGCCAGGCTCTGTGTTGGTCTTCCTCCGATCTGTTAGCGTGCTAGGGTCTAGAACCAAGTGGCTTGCTAACAATTGAAAGGGATTTAACGTTATCTCAAGCTCTCCTCCCCTTCTCCTCTGTTCCCCTCCTTTCTTCCTTGCCTTATCCATCGAGATTCCTCCCTAACACTACTATCCTTTGGTCGTGATCTTATTGAAGTTCAGCTAGCGTTCTGTTCAACGAAACCTCTGTTCATTGCAATGTGAGTCCCTCTGTTTTGGCGAAGCACGAGTTACTCTGTGCGAGGATAGAGTGCAAAGTCCTATTAGGTTTTCAATTATGTCTACGAACTAAAATCGCCTCCCTGCTCGCAGTAACCGTAGATACACACCAATCATCAAAGAACCACGAGACAGTTCTAATTCACTTACTCGACTTTAATCGCGAAGCGGAGTTTTATTTTCGATCAAGAACATCTTGTGCTCTGTCCAATATCAGTGGTGAAATCCGATTCTCATGCTTATCATTCTTTAGATTAATTGATATTATGAGGCCTAGAATATTATCATAAAGATCCGTATAGAATTGAATCTATATTCACAAAGCATCACAAACAACAGAGCATGAAATTTTCTTGAAGATCTAATCTTATATGCAAGCGATTTCAGGATTTGCGTTCGGCAAATGGAGATCAGAAAGAAACGAATGGATCTATCTTCCTTGGAGATTCATCCAAGCTAAAAAGGATTAACTAGAATGTGTTCCTCTCAAACCTGTATATCACCAAGCCAATTGCATCGCAAAGAAAGTAAGCCAAGAAGCCTAACCTGGACAACGTTCATGCCTCAGAAGTATGGAAGCTACCCTCCCCCAAACACCGATCGCCTCTGCCTCGTGATCCCTTTCTTCAGAAGCTCCCCTTCAAAACAAAATGAAAAAGGAAAGAAAAAAAAAAGCCCCCCATTTCTTGCGCCCCTTTTTCTTTTTATACTTTCCCCGCCTTTTCCTTTTTTCGTTTTTCTTTCTTTTCTTTTCTTTTTGTTATATTCTTTTTCTGTTAAATTTTTCTTTAGATTTTTTTATTATTTTTTTATTTTTCCTTTATTTTTTTTTATTTTCATTATTTACTCTTAATTATATATTTTTATTATTTCTCTTTAATTTTCTATTTTTAATATTATTTTTAGTTTCAGATTTTATTATTTTCAATTTTTGTTTTTTTGTATTTTTTTATTATTTTTAGATTTTAATTTTTCTTTAGAACTTTTATTTTTTCTTTTTTTTGATTTTAAAATTTTTTATTTCTTTTTTTTATTTTAAATTTTTCCTCCTTTCTTCTTTTTCTTTTTCCATTTATTTTCTTTTGTTTTTAATTTTTATTTACCCTAGATTTCGTTTATTTTTGGGTTTTTATTATTTTTGTTATTTTTTATTTTTGTTTTGTTTTTGTTGTATTTCGAGTTTTTTAGATTTTTGTTGTTTTTTTTTACTATGTATATTCCTTTTTATTTTTTTTATTTTTTTTATTAATTAATTTTCTGTTAGTATTTTTGGTTCCTCTCTTGTTTTTCCTTTTTCCAAATTCATATTTTTATTTCTTATTATTAATTTTAGGTTTTCCTTTCCTCTTCCATTCTTTATTATATTTTTTCATTTTTAAATTTGTTTTTTACTTCTCTTTTTCACCCTCTTTTTTATTTCAAATTTTTTTTCTTTCTTTTGTTTGAATATTTATTGTTTCAGCATCTATTTATTTTTTCCTTACTATTTTATTTTTCTATCTTTATTTCTCTTTTTCTATATTAATTAATTTATTTTTAATTTTCTGTTTTATGTTTCATTTTCGTGATTAAATTTAACGGTTGGGGGCCTCGGACATAATTGAGTGTTTACATGTTCATACTGGTGTGCAAATGCACCTAGCTTGAGTAAAGTGAGCATAACTTGCTCAATTATGGTCTGATTTGGACCAAATTTGTTTTGGATTTCTTCATTTGATCTCTTTCCTTTAGTTAATTAGTGTGGATTTCACAGATATTTAAAAAAGTTTCAAAAAATTGATTTTAAATTTGAATTCAGTTTTGGCGCCAAAAACTAAGTGATCTTGAGTTCATCCTTTCGATCTAAATTTCGTTTTTAAAATTTTCTAGGTTTGATTCATTATGTTTTGATCCTTCTCTATATGCTTTTCTATGTTGAATTTTGTATGGTTTGTCTATTTCAATTTCTAATTAGATGCATTATCATGTGCATGCAATCTAATGGTAGTTAGGCTTGAATCGTGCATGTTCTAAGCAATTAAGGATATGTGCTAAATGAAAGTGTGAATACCAAATTATGTTCGAGGACCTAAAACCTAAGATAAGTTATTCTATCCACAGCCAAAAGAAGATTTAGTTTTAATATATATATATATATATATATATATATATATAATGATAATAATGATAAAATATGCATATAAATGAATAGATAAACAAATAAACAAATAAATAAATATACCTAAACAAAAAAAGGGGGTCCCTTGAATAAAAAGTAATAAAAAGAGAAGGAAGAAAAATTTTAATAAGAAAAGGGAGAGGCTAGTGAATAAAAAATAGAAATGATTAAGTAAAAAAAATATTGAAAAAAAAAATAATAAATAAATGAACAACTGAAAAATTAAAGAAAGAAAAAATAAAGGTAATGAAAAAATAACAACAAAAATAACAACAAAAAAATAAACTAAATAAAAAAAAAGAGAAAAAAAAACTACCTGAAAATTAAAAAAAGAAAAGAAAAATTTGTTAAGAGTAAGTTATTTCAGTTATGACTAAGGTTGAAAAACAACCATGGTTAGAGACGGGTAACCATGATTAAGGGTAGGTAAAAACCAAAAAAGGAAAAATAGGGCTCGGTGGCCTAGGTGAGGGGAGGACTCAAAATTCTCACTAATTTTCTATTGGCTCTAGTAGAAACCTTGGGTTGATCTCTGTCTTGCTGAAATTCTTTAGGAGTGAAGAAGGAATTTGATTTTTCTCGCTTTGGTTAGATTCCGATCCCAAAACTGAAAAGTTGCTTCCTACGACAATCTCCGCTCTACTCATTTCACTTCGGTGAGGAAATCTCACTGTCACTATTTGCGTTCTCCGTTCAGGTATGATTTCTCACAAATTCTCTTCCTAACTTGATTATTCATACATGCAGTACTGAGGAAAATCAGGAGCAAGATATGCTTATTGATGCTTAAATTCATAATGTTAACTCGTGCTGATTCATGATACTAATTCATTCTGTCCAAATTGCGTTCTGGTTGCTTCTTGATTTGGTTTAAGTAGTGAGCACTTGTTGTTGCCTACTTAGCTAACAAATCTTCTTACTCGAGTGATATTCTGATAATTGAATCACGATTTCGATCTATACGAGTATTAATGTCTGCATATTTGATAAAATCAATGCATTATGATTCCCTCCTGGTTACCTATGAATAGAGCTGTAAAGAGACCTTAATTTTCTTTGACTCCCGTAAAGAGTGATTTAAAATGAATGAAACCTAGGCTTGTGAGGAAATATTGTGCCTGTAAGTGAGACAAAAAGAAAAAGCTATAAAGCCTAGGCATGTAGCCAAATGCTTGCATCCGGTTTGTACAACACTTGAGTGAGATTAAGTATGGGTGTAAATGATCATATTAGTTCAGAATATCGACAGATTTTGAAGGATCTAGATAAGCTGAGAATATAAAGTCTCACCGTACCTGTATTTCCCTCTGACTGAGTAAGCAAAAGAATGTGTTACCCAATCTATAGGTACCTAGCATACAAACTTGACACAGGTATAATCATAATTGATTCAAGCATGTATTCCTAGCCTAGGCCTTGATGATTGAAATAGGTACGACATGTGGTTTAAGGTGTAGTCCGACAGCTTATCATGCAGTTTCGAAACTAGAAGGCCAGCAGTGTTATGGCCTAACAGTCTGTGAATAATAGAAAAGCAAAATCATTAGCATCTGTCTAATCTGTGAAGCGAAACTTGTAGTTGCCTGATCCCTTGCTGGAACACAGACGATGATTTAGTCAAACGGGGTATTGATTCAATTAAAACCTGAGGGGGGGTTTAGGCTGGGACTTGATAATGGTCCTGTATCTTAAGGATCTGAGGCATATGTAAGCTGAACACAAGGGATAAAATACCTCAGGTTCACCATTGTAGCATAGGGAAGGTAAGTGATCGGAGCAATTTAGGGTGAGCAAGGAGTGATCAGGTCTTGCAAATCAAGGTCGATCCCTAAGCTTAGTTGGGGAGAACGATTAGTGCAGGAGCGTAAGACTAATAAGCAGAACTGATATTAGCCTAAGACTAATAAAGCCTATTTGGGAAAGCAAATGGCAACCACTAAACAGCAATAACAAAGCCCAAATTACCTCATTCCAACCATGTATTTAGGCTGATCTGAGCTGACACCAAGACCCGCATATTAGAATCTATAACAGATAGAGTAAGAATCAAAAGATTACCTAAGTAGGGAATCAACTTTATTGACACTAGTCGAGAAGTTTGGACTAAAAGAAGACCACGATTAGGAGGACGTAGGTAGCTTCTCGTCTACTGAAACTGACCATGTTAGCATCCATGTCGGACCAATTGTGGCTAGTAGATTTGACCCGAGAGGTGTTTTTAGAATAGAGACTGGAGGTGTCTATTGTTATACCGAAGCACCAATAGGACCACAGTGACTTAGTGAAAAAAAGAATATCAACCAGTCTCAGGTCCTAATTAACTGAGCAATCAAGCCTCAGCAAGTCTGGTGTTTATTCGTGTCTTGGCTCAAGCCCATCAATTCCTGTACATATGATTGGAGTCAACCCTGAAACTGATAGGCTAGGTAAAGAATAAGCAGATCTGAAATTTGGTCTCAAACCTAAGAGCTGAAGGTGTCCCTATACAAAGGCTGGTCTCCTTTGTTCATTAGGTCTAGGATACTATGATGGACAAGGTCTAAAGCTACAATGATAGGTGCTGCTGCTAAACCCATAAAGTCCTGATCATTAGTATCAGTTTGTAGGTTCCTTCAGCTCACTCCTATAATTAATAGGAATCTGAGGCTGCATCGGATAACAATAGTTCAGTGCTGGTTTTAAACATGTCACATATGCAATAATAGGATGCTACAGATCCTAAGTCAAACTAGGGAATGGGTGGGTTTAGATCTAAAGTAAATATTAGGAGAACTGAACTAATCTAGGCCAGAGAGACACCAGCAATTTTCAGGCCATATCAGAGCAAGTAATAACCTAGTTTTGCCTTTTTGGGTTAAAAGAACAACAAAATAGTGAGAGCTGAGTTGATCTTATGCTTTGGTTTACATCATGACTCAAGTTAGTCATATGTCTAGGGAATAGACACCTGTCATATATGAAATTAGTGATTGAGATCAGTCACGCTCAGTGACACGCTCGTCGCAAACGTGCAAAAATAATTTCCAGATTTCCCCCAAACTATTGGTATAGTATAAGGTGCAACCTAGGTCATCTCCCAAAGACCATTTCAGATTCTTAAGCAAATAAGGAGAAAGTTTAGAACAAGGGGATTTTGTAAAGATTTGATATTGAGTTCTAAACACAAAATACAGAATGAAATTAATTTACTTAACAATTATCAACTCAAGGAATTCAGAGGCTATTTTCTTAACTAATCATTGATCACTAAAATCATGCATTGTGTTTATCAACCTAGGATCATCTGGAACCCCTACAATGATCCTTGAATTCTCTACTGAGAAACCTCTAAGAATTCAATTGATTATGATCAACAAGATTTAGTAACCACTTAATTTTTCATCTAAACCAATTTTATAATCAGAATTCAGTTGAAGTAAGTAATAAAATGAAAACCTTCAATTAAATTACTTAATTTCTACTCTTCAAACTTTTGGAAAATGATTTACCAATCAAAAACCAATTATAAATCAATTATGCATTAATCAAAATACGTCAACCGATCAAACTTTGATTAAAGAATAAAATTGAAGAATATGGTGAAGGAGAGTAGAAACCACTTAATAAGCATGTAAATAAAGATCAAGACCTCAAAGTTAAAATGAAAATAGCTTGAATCCTTGAATTGAAACTACAAACCTAGCCTTCCATGAATGAGGCAAACTAACAACAAAGAAAGAGGCAAACTAACAACAAATAAATCCTAAGCCTTCCATGTAGGAGGCAACTAACAACAAATAAATCCTAAGCCTTCCATGTAGGAGGCAACTAACAATAAAGAAAAACTAAGCCTTCCATGTAGGAGGCAAACTAACAAGAAAGAAAACATAAGCCTTCCATGAAGGAGGCAAAACTAACAAGAAAGAAAGAAAGAAAGAAAGAAAGAAAGAAAATGGTATTGGAGTTAATCTCCAAAATGGTGTGTGTCTCCTCTTGCAAACCCTTCTATTTATAGAGGATTTTTGAGGCATCATATTCAGAAAGTCACCAACTAGGATATTACTTTTCTACCCTTTTCTTGCTTTCACATGGGCTTTGTTGAAATTGCAAAACACTTTTGAATTTTTGCCACCAATGAGCACAACAATTTTGACTTTCTTGCACCGCAATTTCGGATGTTCACATGTCCGAATTAGAGCTTGACTTCTGAACAAAAGTTGTATCCCTGGATCTTAGCTGTCCAACAAAGTTGATTTCATCTCAATATGACTTCTATATCTCAAGATATGGCCGGATCTTTGCACACTGTTCAAATTCCACGTCAGCAACACTATCTCATCTTTTGAGATAATTTCGGAGTCCTAAACATCCTATTTAGAATCTGCTCTTGCTTTGTAACTATGGACACGTCTTTAAGCTTTCATTCAAGACAGATTTCATGATTTTTGGATGTCTACAACTCCTATTATGCTCAAAATACTATAATAGTGTCATTTTAATCGGGTAAGCAAAGAAATTCAATTAAACTTCATATGAACCCAAACTCATAAAATATGACAAAGATCACTTAATTGAACATATAAGAAGTCTTAATGAGATAAAAGTGAGAGATAATTATTTATGAAATCTATGCTTATCAAATTCTCCCACACTTATCTTTTGCACGTCTCGGGCAAACTTAAGTTAATGATTGGTGACTTTTTTTTTTTTTTTTTTGAAAGAACAACAAAGTTTTGAGTTGATTTCTCAAGAATTCACAAAATTTCATGAAGCATTCTTTCATCACATTTTTGAAATTACTTAGAAAGGAAACTTTAATTTGAAAAATATAGATTGAGAAAGATAAAACCTCACATGATATACTCTGAATCTCTCAAGTGTTTGATTTGGTAAGTGTTTCTCTCAAATTCAATCCATGAAAGATGAACTATTATAGGCTTGCATATCTTCTACTTCTCTACTACTATGTACACATGCAATGCACAAATCAAGAGGTCTTTATTTTGGTTCTAACGGGATTAGAAAGATGAAATGATATATTGAAGAGATATAATGTTAGACCAAGGAAAATGGTGAGGATTGAGAATTGATTGTAAGTGCAAGTGTGAGAAACAGATATCACTTCTTCATTTTTTTTTTCAATATAATAGTTTATTTAATAATTTATTGCTTCAGCTTTTTTTTTTTCAACCATGATATTGATGAACACAACAATAATCTCCCCCACACTTATTGAAACACTTATGGTATGATAAATCCAGTATTCCTCACCTTCTATGGTCAGACAAAGTTGTTTTTTTTTTTTTTATTTGTGGTGAGCTAAAAAGAAGAAAAGGCTAATCGGCTCAAAGGGCTGATCAAAGGATAAAATTATATGGTTTGGTTATTTGGCCAAGTGGTTTGTTCAAGAAAAACAGTGCCTCAATCATTTTTGTACAATTCATGTGAAAATGTAGCTTCAAAAAGAATCAATGCAAGTTCTGAAGTAACATATTCCATGGATGAAAATCACACAAGAAAGAAAATAATAATAAGGCTCGAAATCTCACAGGTAATATATTTATCAAATCTAATCTATCCAGTTCAAATATGTGTTGCCAAACTAATTAATCTCGAAATGTAAATCATTTTGCTTCAATTATTTTATGAAATCTAAAGAACAACAAACTTCCACATTCAATTTTTTTTTTATTTTTTTTTTCATAGGATGCGTATCAAGAGTCAAGTGTAACTCCTTACTCAGCCATCTTACTCAAAGCAAGTTTATGAATCTAACCTAATTTTTTTTGTTTTTTTTTTGTTTTTTTGTTTTTTTTTTTTTTTAATTTTTTTTTTTAGATATCGGACCATCTTCCCCCCAACCTATCCAAGACATTGTCCCCAATGTCTTAGATGGAATTTCATATAACAGGAAAAGAAATGTAAGAAAACCATCAAAGTAAGGAAAAGTTATAACCGAAGACTGGTATCTGGTTCTCTTTTATCTCTGCCATCCTGATTTGGTTGGTTCACCAGCTGCATTGCTTTATTCTAAAAATGGTGAAAATTTCAAATAAATTGAAAAAACAATGTAAATGACAAACATACTCGCATGAGAATGAACAGTAGTTGTGATTGTGGCTCACATCTTCCTCTGGTTTTACTTCCAGTAACGGCTGAAACGCCTTCTAAGAGTCGAGGATGTGCTTCCCATTCAGTTTTCTTGTAAACTGACAAAAGGGTCTTTTAAAGTCAGATTCCCAAGACTATAACATGCTTTTTCCTTATGGAATAGTTTAAACAAATCAAGAATAGTATGCCTAAAAAAAAAATTGTTAGAAAGGTTAAAAATTTTATACAAACTCAAAAAATTGTTAGAAAGGGAAAAAAATTTTATACAAACTCAAAAAAATTGTTAGAAATGTTAAAAATTTTATACAAACTCCTAAATAAGCCTAGGAAACTAAAATGGTCCCCGGCAACGGCGCCAAATTTTGACACGCTCGTCGCAAACGTGCAAAAATAATTTCCAGATTTCCCCCAAACTATTGGTATAGTATAAGGTGCAACCTAGGTCATCTCCCAAAGACCATTTCAGATTCTTAAGCAAATAAGGAGAAAGTTTAGAACAAGGGGATTTTGTAAAGATTTGATATTGAGTTCTAAACACAAAATACAGAATGAAATTAATTTACTTAACAATTATCAACTCAAGGAATTCAGAGGCTATTTTCTTAACTAATCATTGATCACTAAAATCATGCATTGTGTTTATCAACCTAGGATCATCTGGAACCCCTACAATGATCCTTGAATTCTCTACTGAGAAACCTCTCAGAATTCAATTGATTATGATCAACAAGATTTAGTAACCACTTAATTTTTCATCTAAACCAATTTTATAATCAGAATTCAGTTGAAGTAAGTAATAAAATGAAAACCTTCAATTAAATTACTTAATTTCTACTCTTCAAACTTTTGGAAAATGATTTACCAATCAAAAACCAATTATAAATCAATTATGCATTAATCAAAATACGTCAACCGATCAAACTTTGATTAAAGAATAAAATTGAAGAATATGGTGGAGAGTAGAAACCACTTAATAAGCATGTAAATAAAGATCAAGACCTCAAAGTTAAAATGAAAATAGCTTGAATCCTTGAATTGAAACTACAAACCTAGCCTTCCATGAATGAGGCAAACTAACAACAAAGAAAGAGGCAAACTAACAACAAATAAATCCTAAGCCTTCCATGTAGGAGGCAACTAACAACAAATAAATCCTAACCCTTCCATGTAGGAGGCAACTAACAATAAAGAAAAACTAAGCCTTCCATGTAGGAGGCAAACTAACAAGAAAGAAAACATAAGCCTTCCATGAAGGAGGCAAAACTAACAAGAAAGAAAGAAAGAAAGAAAGAAAGAAAATGGTATTGGAGTTAATCTCCAAAATGGTGTGTGTCTCCTCTTGCAAACCCTTCTATTTATAGAGGATTTTTGAGGCATCATCTTCAGAAAGTCACCAACTAGGATATTACTTTTCTACCCTTTTCTTGCTTTCACATGGGCTTTGTTGAAATTGCAAAACACTTTTGAATTTTTGCCACCAATGAGCACAACAATTTTGACTTTCTTGCACTGCAATTTCGGATGTTCACATGTCTGAATTAGAGCTTGACTTCTGAACAAAAGTTGTATCCCTGGATCTTAGCTGTCCAACAAAGTTGATTTCATCTCAATATGACTTCTATATCTCAAGATATGGCCGGATCTTTGCACACTGTTCAAATTCTACGTCAGCAACACTATCTCATCTTTTGAGATAATTTCGGAGTCCTAAAAATCCCATTTAGAATCTGCTCTTGCTTTGTAACTATGTACACGTCTTTAATCTTTCATTCAAGACAGATTTCATGATTTTTGGATGTCTACAACTCCTATTATGCTCAAAATACTATAATAGTGTCATTTTAATCGGGTAAGCAAAGAAATTCAATTAAACTTCATATGAACCCAAACTCATAAAATATGACAAAGATCACTTAATTGAACATATAAGAAGTCTTAATGAGATAAAAGTGAGAGATAATTATTTATGAAATCTATGCTTATCACTCAGTATCAGTCTAAAATGAGACTAAATTGTGACACCAGCCAACACTATCCCATGATTTTATAATTTTCCTGTTCCCTGCTACGACAGTATTCATACCAGCCGGGACTGACTGAATGTTTATGTGTTAGGGTCATGTAACGATGTTGTGAATACCCTTTAGTTACCATCAACCTGGAAATATGCAGGAGGTAGGGGTTATAACTGTTCCTCTTGGGTTGAGGATTTAATATCACTAGTTTGGACCAGGTTTTGGGCTGGCTAGCTACATTAACCCCTAAGTTTAGTAAGGTTCAGTGTCCATTAGTTTAGCAATAAGGGGACATATTATTATTCAGAAATTAGGTACACTTATCTGATAGAAATGACTATATCAATACCTAAGCCATAAAAACTGCTATATCAGTACCTAAGCCATAGGATCTGCTATAATGGCTTATTCTTATTAAACGTATATGGGTTTGCATTATAACCTAAGATAACCACTCAAAAATTCTTGGCCTATGTAGAAGCTAACTGGTCATAGGTTAATCAGAGCATTAGCTTGGTTTCCTGTAAAAGCTCACCATACAAATGCTGCTATATTAGAGTTAGTTTTTTCGTTTTGGTCATAACCGATACAATGCTTTGACAAAAGGATTCAACACCCACAAATTTTGGTGTTAGGTGAGTCCTAGGTCATTGAATCTGACGTAGTAACAACCATGTGATAAAAAACTAGATGGAAACTCTGAATTAAGCTAGGCTTGCTACTACAGATAATAAGTTTCAAACTAATTTGATAGTCTGGATCACCAGTAAGTGAATACAGACCATTGGCAATAGCTAATGTGGGAAGGCTGATTAGGATCCCTTCGCAAAGGAGCTTTCATAGTGGCCAGTGTAGTAACAAGCACCTAGAAGGTTCTTTTACTCTCTTTTGCCCAGACTACTAACCTATTGATTTCAACCCTAGGACTTTAGCCAAAATCAGGTTCTTAGGCTAAGACCCATTAAAACTGAGGATCGGGTACCAACAGCTATGGTATGAAATGTTAAGACTCATACCCAACCTAAATACACATGAATCGGTGAGAGGAGGGATAAAATAGGTAGGAAAGAATGTAGATCAGTTTCTACCTGCTGGTAGGAAAAGTCTTACAAAACTTGGCTACCTAGGAGTGTATTGCGAAATTTTGCACCAAACAAGAGTTAGCAATCAAGTATTGCCGGCTTAGACCAGCTGCCTAGGCTTAGGGAGGGAACCTGAAAATCAAAACTCTATAGGATCGACATCCGTTGTAATTCCAGGTCATAGCAGACTATTCCTCTATGCCAAGCAAAGGTCAAATTATTCTGTAAAATCTAGACATGACAAGTTGAAGGTTACTAGATAAACAGAAAGAGAGTTTCAAGGTAACCCTGAATAACTAACGGAAGATTCTGATGCTGCCCCTGTAATAACTTTTTAATCATCCCGTCAAAAGTGTCCCTTGGTCACACCTTCTCAAAATTCTAAAACAGAAACCTAGAATATGAAGGCTACATTGAAAAATCGTAGTCTTATAAATCCGTATAAAACGTCGGTTTTTTGAATTTTCTGAAATCCGTGCAATGGGTTCTAATGCAAACGAGTAGCGTTCTCTACCGTTTCGTGTTTTAATTCGTGCAAATCCAAATACGACTTATGACGATTTAGATTTTGCAAGCACGTGATTTCTAAAATCATAGTTTTCAACAAATTAGTATAAACTATCTTGTTTGCAATATTTTCGAAATTTGTGCAATGGACTCTGATGCGAACGAATAACGTTCTCTATCGTCTCGTGTTTTGATTTGTGCCTATCCAAATATGGCTTACAACAATATGGATTTTGCAAGCAGGTGATTTTTGAAATCGCAGTTTCAACAAAATTGTATAAAAATGTCTATTTTGAGATTTTCTCAAAATTCGTGCAACAGATTCTAATGCGAACGAGTAGGGTTCTCTACCATTTCATGTTCTAATTCGTGCGGATCCAAATACGGCTTATGACGATTTGGATTTTGCAAGCATGTGATTTCTGAAAATCATTGTTTTCAAATAATTTTGTATAAAAATGTTTGTTTTTGAATTTTTTGAAATTCATGCAACGGGTTCTAATACGAATGAGTAGCGTTCTATACCATTTCGTATTTTAATTAGTGTGGATTCAAGCACGGCTTACGATGACTCAGATTCTGCAAGCACATGATTTTAGAAAATCAGTTTTCACTAACTTCGTCCAAAATGTCAATTGTTACCTAAAATCATCCTTCAATTTTTCAAGAGATCAAGTCTCTTTACTAGAACTGCGTAGCCTTGAATTTTCCATTGCACCAGGGAATACGTCGGTGCAGGATCAAGTCCTGTTAGGATATTTTCATACAAACCTATTTTTTTTTTATTCTAAACTAAAGGGATTAAGCAGTTTGCAAAAACATCAAAATCACACACTCAATTTAAGGGTACCATTCCTCGGAACAGGCGAGTGGGGTGCCTAACACCTTCCCTACTCGTAATCAACTCTTGAACCTAGATTTTTCCTCAAGTTAGGATTTTTCCATATCTTTTTTCCCTTAAAATAAAATTTGATGGCGGCTCCACTTTTCAAATTAAATTCTTTTCAAAATTTTAGCGAGTCCGTCGTCTCGTTGTTATTACGGTTACGACAGTAAGCTTACTTAACATCTTAAGAAACATTAAAGAAACTTAAATACCTCTGAAACTTCTATGACCTGAGCTGGATTAGGAAACAAATTGGACAAATATACTTGACTTAGAATTACCTTACCCTTGCAAGGAAGAGTGTAAATGCACTAGTTGGACTATGGGACTTAGGATCGTGAAAGACAAAGCCTATGAAAAGAGCATTTAAGGATTATAAATTTTGTAATTGAATCAAGAACTAGACAAAAAAATCAAAACAAAAGAGAAAGAAAATACAAAAAGACTTGAAGAAAAAGTCAAAAATAACTAAAGGAAAGAACAAGTAAAGCATATAGGAAAAGGCATATGCATAAGGTCCATTATTTTAGTGAAGTATGATTATGTATTTATGAATTTATGTTTGGTCATAGGGTTCTCAAATTAGGTCTTAATACTTAGTTTGGATATGATTCATAAAGCTTGTCTGAATAGCATTATTCCTTTGCATGAGCATGTGTATGTTTCTCTTAGGCTTCTAGGATTCCTTTTGTGTACTTTCCTTTAATATTAGATTTAATTCTAGTTTGTATAAATTCTTGATTGCTAAATCATGTGTTACTTAAATTTCTTTTGAGTACTATCCTTGTGCTTATGTTTTTTTATTGTCTTTAAAATTCCTCTAGTTTTGTCACTTACACTTACATGAGCACTCCTTCATAACCTTGTTGACACCAAAAATCGTGAACTTAAGTTGAGTTATTCCTTATCCTCAAGTTTGGTTTGAAGGTTGTTTGTTCAGAGTGAAGTGGTGTGAGAGGACTAGTTGCATGGTGAGGAGATTAGAGGGAGAAAGTGGAAACAGTTAGTGAGGTTTAATTGATTTTAAGCTTAATTTTCTAATACTAACCAAGTGGGGATGCAAGTGCCTTTTTGGTGCCTAATTTTGTAGGTACTTTGGGGAGACCTAAGCAAAAGGAAAGATTATCAAGGAGCTTAAGTAATAAAGGCTTAAAAACTTGGAATTTGAGGCTAAATTGAATACTTAGACAAGGTCGAATTGAAGACTAAAGTGAAGGCTAATTATAACATTAAGAATTCAGTTTTGTAGGATACTTTCCTAAGGTCAATTTCTAAAATTTTTTGGTGGTTTATGCATGCAAGAAGTATAAAGGGGTGTTCATTGTTATGTGACTTTTCTTAGAACTATTTGATAACACTAACGCTATCTTATTTTGCAAGGTGAAGGGGGTAGATATATTACTTAACCCTTGATTGTTGTGTGCCTTAGAACCTAGGCTGCTTGCTAAGTGTTTGAACTTGTGTGATCTAATTTCTTAGTCTATTCGGATGTGGAGAGGTAATTTTCTACTTTGTAAATGATTGCTCAAGAATATTCACTTAACAATCAAATGGAGCAACTTGCTTCAAGATTAGAAAAAGTAATTGAAACCTAAACAAGAGTGTTTGAAGATTGCTTACAAAACTTCAAGTAGGCCTAAAAGGAACCTAAGGGAAATTGAAACAAGTAGGGTTAGAAATCGAGGATATTAATATAAGGAGGAGACATCAAAAGATGATGTCAACTTCTTTAGGAATAATGTAGATCCTAGGAAAAATAGAAGACACCCTCCATAAAGAAAGAGGCCATCTTCAAGGGATAGGCCTCCCTCACAAAGAAGAGCACCAACACCTCATGATCATCCACCAAGGATAGATAGAGATAAAGATAGAGGTCAAAAGCATAAGGAACCTTCAAATCATAGAGAATCCTCTAGGCATAGGACCCATGGGATTAGGAACCATAAAGATAGAAGTAGAAGTTCTTCTAGGGATAGCCTAGAAGATAGGAGGAATAGAAGTAGTGATAAAAATAGAGATCCAAAGGAAAGAGAATACCTAGAGTCCCTAGAACAACCTAAGGTAAAAAGGCCTAAGTCAAAGGAGGGAATAATCTAGAGTCCCTAGAAATCAAGGCAAAAAAAAGTTTTGCAAGCCATTCGATTAGGGGAAGACATAAGGTGAGGTTATCCACCTTAGAGTTTAGTGATTATGCCTTGATATTGTGGCATAAGCTTAATAAGGAAAGATATAGACCCTTGAGTGAGTTGGAGAAAATGAAGCATATCATAAAGGCAAGACATGAACCTCCCCATTATTTAAGAGAGGCCAATTGGCTAGACAGACTCTCTTTAGGTTACAAAATTGTAGAAGAATATTACAAGGAAATAAAGGTTGTAGTGATTAGGGCTAACTTGAAAGAAAGTGAGGAAGCCACCATGACTAGGTCCATAGATGGGCTTAGGCGTGACATTAGAGATGTGGAAAAACTCCACTAATACCTAAGTTTAAATGACCTTTACCACCAAACACCGAAGATAGAAGCCCAAATCCATACAAAAGGTAGAGGTAAGTTCATTGCATACGAATCATCTATACAAGATACTCCAAAAATAGAAAAAGGGATTCACAAAAAAAGACTCTAGCTTTAAACATAAGAAGTTCAAAGGGGCCAAAGACTCCAAAGAGTCTAAAGGCAAGACTCCAACTTTGCCCTCTAGCAAAGAGTCTTTAGTTAAATGTTTCAAATGTTTGGGTAGAGGGCACGTTGCTTCCCGATTCCCAAATAAGAAACCATGGTCCTTAAAGACAATGGTAATTAATCATCACTAGAGTCCATTGGTTCTAGTTCCTCTTCATCTAATGATGAAGCCTTAGAATATGCACTTAAGGGAGACCTCCTAGTGGTTAGGAGGTTATTGGGTAGTGTTGCTATGGGAAGGAAGAAACTCAAAGAAATAACATCTTCCATACTAGTTTATATCAAGGGGCACACCCACTCCTTTATTATTGATGGGGGTAATTATACTAATGTAGCTAGTATTAGGCTAGTTTCTAAGCTAAGGTTACAAACCACCCTATATCCTAAGCCATTTAAGCTTCAATGGCTTAGTGATAATGAAGACTTGTTGGTTGATCAAAAGTCCTTCTTATATTGACCATCGGGAGGTATGGGGGCAATGTTACTTGGATGTTGTCCCCATGGAGACTAGTTATGTGCTATTGGAAAAGCTATGACAATATGATAGAGATGTCCATCATGATGGGTATTCCTTCGAATGCAACTCTCAAAAAATTACCCTAATGCCTTTTTCCTCTAGTGAAGTCTATAAACACCAAATGCATGTGAGCTAGAAAAGGGAGGCTAAGAGATAGGGTTTGAAAAAGAAAAAAAAATTAAGAGCTAAAAGAAATTAAAAATATTAAAAAGAAACAAAGGTAGATCAAAAGAAAGGTAAGTGAGGATTTCATCTCTCTTATACAAGAGGGTGAAAATCAACTTACAAGGAAGGATGAGGTGAGAAATATCCTCCTACTTAGAAAACCTTGCCTTCTAATTTCCATTACCTTGAAACTAGTGGTTGGGATAAGGTCTAGTATTTCCATTACCCTAATAAAGGAACCCTTTCCTCTAGGGGGAAGTCAAGAATGAGGCCTCATAAAGGATCGACCCTCCCAACCAATGGTTATTTATAGCACCTTTGTTACATGGCATGATGGGTATGATATGAATAAAGTCATTCAATTGACTATACACTCATATTTTATTATGCCTCATATGGTTGTAACTATTCATTTCCCTAGCTTTCTTCAACACTTGTCTTATCCATCAACATCTAGGCTAATTGAACATTCCTTTATAAATGACTTGGTGGGTAAACAATCTAATTTCTTGGTTAAAACTCCATTATTACATTACCAATGTTTTCCACTTTATGAAAAGGCAAGGAGACCTCCTTCAAAGCTTTGTGGTTATCATGCCCTACCTAGGGTAAGTCAGACCATGAGTCATTTAGGTAATTCCTTAGTGTATATCCTAGATATCTACTATATACACAAGCTAGGAATGAAACTCATAAACCAAGTTATAGTTCCTAACCTTCTATTTTACTCTTATGATGGTTGTGAGCTTTTGGATCTTTATTTCCCTTTATTTTTTAATTCTTGTGTTTACATGTGATTTGAAAAATTCTAAAGGTTGGTATTTGATTATGGTATTATCATGTTTGACCAACAATAATAATATCTCCTCTTCTTATGTACGTCCTTATGTTGTAGGTAATTATGATGCTTATACATTCAAGGACAAATGCTTTTGAAGCAAGAAGAGATGATGCAGAGATCCCAGATGTAGCAACAGAGCCATTGCGTCTATTAGACCTCACACGAACTAGGCTTATTGGGTCTCACACATTACAATAGGATTTAGGCATTTTTTTTTCTATTTTAGGAACTAGCAGATCCAATATGTATAGGATTTGGGCCTAATTTCCATATTTTAGCTTAGGATTTTTTGGGCTTTCTCTAGCCCAATTTGAGGTTGCATTGAGGAGTAAAAAGGCCCCATTCTTGGGTTGAAAATCCAAGCCCAATTTAGATTCAAATCTACCCCTTCTTTCCTTCCATTTTGTACCTCCTAATTTTGCCTATATAAAGGTATCTCTTATGTAATTTTCAATACTAAGATAATTTTGAATGAAATTATGAGTTTTCACTCAAATGTTTTTGAATAATTTTCTCCTTATCCTTCCTCTAAAACCAGACTTGGGGTTAGGGAACCTCCTCATCTGTGGCTGCTCATGGTGATAGAGAAAAAGCTGATGCTCTACAAAAGGTGGAGTTTCCAAGTCAAGGCATAGTTAAACTCAATTCCTATTCAATTCTCCACAAAATTGAAACCTCCGTTGATCTAGAAGAACCATCTTTGCATCACGTAGCATTGACCTTCCTTATTTTTGTGATAGTTATATGTTAAACCTTTCTTCTTCCATTTTTTACTATTTTTCGTATTGTATTTTTTCTCTAAATGGTGCAATTGATTCCAAAACAAATCATTTAGTACCACTATTATATATCTAAGTTGTTAAATAAGTAGGCACAAAAGAAAGAAATTAAAAGATGAAAGTGCATATACCATTCATTAAGGGAAAGAAAGACTACATATTAAACAACTTGATATATATATATATATATATATATATATATATATATATATATATATATATATATTGCCTCCAGAGGCTACGAATCTATCATAACTGATTTTCCATATTCTTAAAATGGGATATTTATGTCTATATTTTAAATTTGTGCCTCCATACTCTAGAATCATGAATTTGTAACGGGTGCCTCCTTCCTTTCCAATCTGTATACTCTTTTGATTTTGCACATGAAGAGGCTTGTAAATATTTTGAGCATTGTTAATTTGATTATTACCTTGATGTTATTTTCAAGAAATATTGGGGTGATTCTTCCAAGTAGGGCAATAGGTATTCCTTACATAGTTCGCCTTCTCATTTTGTTAAGTCATAGGGCTTCTATTATGCATCCTTCAACACCGTGACTTATAGAGCCATAAAGGTTACAAGTACCAGGTTTAGGTGTAACTGGAGTTTGGATAGGTGTAATAAGTTGTGAATGTACTTACATAAGTGCCTCCTTCATTTTATTCAAATCCTCCATCTGACCAACTAACAAAGTGGTATAATTAATTTCGTACATATCGATAGGTTGATGGTATTTTTTTTTCACATGTTTGTCAACAGATTTCCATTAGTTGTTATTGGTAGCTAAATTTTCTATGCTTGTCCATGTATCCCACGAGGCTATGTAGAAAACCCTGCCAACAGCTTCATGATTACCACTCTAGTATAGGCAATTTGTTATAAAAAATATACACAAGGTGGGTGTCGAAATTGAAATTACGATGGAATGAAGAATAAAAAAAATTAGAAAGAAAGTTTTAAAATTGTGGAGTTGCCACCAAATTTTATTAAAAAGGAAAAACATTTGGAATAACCCCAATAAAGAAAGAGTTCTAGGTTCAGGAGCTTATTATGAATAAGGAAGGTATTAGCACCTTACTTGGCCATTTCGAAGAATGGCACCCTTAAATTGAGTGTGAAATTTTAATATTTTTGAAAATTATTTGATACATTAAATGGAATAAAATAAATAGGTTTATTGAAAATAACCTGATAGAATTTGATCCTCCTCCTACGTATTCCCTACTGTAGTGGGAAACTCAAAGCTACATAGTTTTGGTTAAAGGCTTGATCTTGGAAAATGTTGTAAATGTAATACTTTTAGAGAATTGGGGGAATTGTTTGAGAGTATCTTAAATAATTAAATAAATATTATTAATTCATATATGCACAAGGCTTGAGACAAACGAGGGTTGCACTACAACACATACGATTTTCAAAATAAAAGACGATAAGGTATGATATACGTTTATATTAAGAGTTCATTGCAAGAAATTTAGAATTTTGAAATTTTAAAACATTATTGTTAAATTTAAATCAAAATAAAATAAAATGATAGTTTAATTAAAATATTGATTGAAAGGATGTAATTTTTAATTAATATAATAATTTAAATCCATATATGCACAAGGTCCAAGACAAGTGAGAGTTGTACTAGCATCTATATGATTCTTAAAATAGCAAACAATAGAGTATGTTACACATCTGTATTAAGAGATCATTGCATGAGATTTAGAAATCTTAAAATATTAAAATTTTATAAAGAAACCAATTTTAAAAGAAGAGAATAAGTATGAACTATTATTATTATTATTATTATTTTGATATACTATTTTTTTATTTTCTTTTATTGAAAATCTAATTTCAAAGATAATTTATTTATTTTAAATTATTCCACTAAATTCAAAAATATTCTTATTAAGAAAGGTTTCTTTTAGTTAGATGTGTTGGGGACCAAACTTGACATAAAAGATAAATAGACTTGATCCAATTTAGACAATAAGAGAAATGAGTTTGACCCAATTTAGAAAGGAATGAACCTGTGTGAATGAGTATATATAAATATATATATATATATATATATATATATATATATATATATATATATATATATATATATATTACTTGTCAAGCTCAATTTTTTTTTTGTTTGGAAGCAATTAGGCTTTGTTTTTATGTTTTCCCACTTTTGAATAAATTTTGGATCGTGATAAAATATAAAAAAAAATGAAGTACGTCAGCTAAGCTCTAGACTTGGTGCATAAGAATTCACCAAATTTAATTTAAGGGTTATGAAGTTGATAGTGATTTTTTCAAAAGAAGATCATAGCAAGTATCAAACTTGAGACCTATTGCACGAGAGACAACAAGCATACCATTAGACTAGGCCACTGGTTTAGGATTAATCCTCATAAATTTTGGTTAAGAGGATATGGAAATAGATGGATTAAAATGAGCTTGACTCTTTTAATTTGAACAGAAGCCTTCCAATTTTAAGAGAAACAAGAGAATGTTGGTTCTTCTAAGAGAAGGAAAAGGGGCTAGGTTTAGGAATTTTTGGTGAGAGTGAGAATGGAATGAGGGGAGAGGATGCTACCGTTGAGAGTCGAGAGGGCGAACTAAGAGTGAACGTTAGTGAAGAAGGTTGTAGGGATCATTGTCGTCGTACAAAAATTCTTTTCCGTGGTATTTGGTTCGAAAGGCCACCACCATTAATGATAGGGAAAACGACAATGATTTTCTCTTTATAAAAGGGTCGAGAGGCACGTTTAGGTGGAAAAGGTATTAACTTGGCTTAGGGAAAGGGATTTAGAACAAATAGAGAGGTACCTCCATCATCGATGGTGGAGGAGATGGTGGCAATGATGAGTTTTGTGATTAAGGAAACAATTCCGTTGGTGACTTCATTAGCTATTATGATGCCCAGTGATGAAGAAAATAGCCATGCATGGTCGAGCCAAGTAGCAAGATGATGGGAGGCTTGAAGAGCCAACACTTTTGTTGACGGTGGTGGCAGCGGAAGGTGTGACAACAGTTGAGGACCATGGAGGTTGAAGGAAGGTGTAACAAAGATATAGGGATGAGGAACAAAACCTCTGCTTTTCAAAGGAGTTCCAATCAAGTGACTGTTTTCATGGATGATGTCTCTGAAAAAACAAGGAGCTTGGAGAAGAAGGGAAGCCCATGGTAATTAAATTATAATTTAGAATGTTTTTAATTAAATATTTACCCTTTAATTTCTTAAATTCTCTTCCAAATGCATGTGGATTGGAGGTAAAGAATTATGGTGGCCAACAAGTTGTAAATTTAGGAAAGACATCCATGGTCATGAGTGATGGCTTTGAAGAGATGCCTTTCTATTATGGATTTTTAATTTATTTTAATTTTGGTGTTTTATTTCATCATAATTGTATTTGGACTAGACCATTAATAGTGAAATTTAATATTTGTGTGCTGGTGGTGGGTGAACAGAAATAATGATAAACGTGATTGGGATGCTAGTGTTACTGTGAGAATGCTTAACCTGATAAATAAGGAAACCAAAATCAATGCACAAGTAAGCTAAAATACATTATTTTGAGCGATGTTGTTTGTGTATATATATGAAGAAAATAAGGAAAAGATGGTACTATGATTTTCATATTAAGATTTTAATTTCGTTCTATATCAATTTTATTAAATAATATCATAAAGAAAATAGTAAATTGTATCATAATCTACTAATTATGGTAATAAAAATAATCACTAATAATAATGACAAATCAGATAATATCCAAGAATACATAATTAGGAAATGCAATTATAATGACAAGTATGTATTATGCATAGTTTTAGAAATGTGAAGATGAAATTATGCACAAATTAGAAATTAATTTACATAAAAGTAGGCAAGCCTTCAATTTGAATTAATTAAGAGAAAATTGCTAATAAAATTACTTGATTATATGAAAAGAATAATTGTGGATATAAAACCTAAAGCCAAACAATGAAGACCAAACAAGAATCTTGAAGCATGGCATTAATGTTTTTCCATGAAAATAAATACATTGATGTCTGACTAAAATAAAGTGAGCAAAAGTAAATTTAAAAGGAATGCATTGATTTAACAGAGATTTGATGAATAAATTAATAGATCTAAAATTAAAATGAATAAATTTAGAAGCATGGCATTAATGTTTTTCCCTGAAAATAAATACATTGATGTCTAACTAAAATAAAGTGAGCAAACGTAAATTTAAAAGGAATGCATTGATTTAACAGAGATTTGATGAATAAATTAATAGATCTAAAATTAAAATGAATAAATTTAAAAGGCTCAGAACTAAAATGTACCTTAAGAGCTATTTCTTAACATTGAAAGAGAAAAAGTTGATTTTGAAGGCTACCTTTGGATTTAGAGATTATCACCATGTATGTGCAAATTTGCTTCAAGAGAAAACTAATCAACTCCAAAAGCTTCCTCCAACTCCAAATTTGAGAAAAATGAAGATCCTTCAGCTAAAGTTTTCCTAGAGTTAAGAGAGAAACTCTGAACTTCCCATCATTGACCCTCCAAATTTTAGAAAAGGTAAAAAATCCTTGCACAAACTTTTGTTTTTCCTTATTTATAAGAAAATATTAAATAACTAACCTCTAACTGATTTAACCAATTTGATAACTAACTTTATCTAATTTTAACTAACTCGAGTAATTATCTTAACTAACTTTTAGAAAAGATCTCTAGAATTTTATTTGTCTTTTTTATTTTCATTTTCTCAATAATTATTTTTGTTTTGGCCAAGAACATATTTATGGTAGTTTAAGCCTATTTATCAGATTTATTGTTTTTTTCTTTTCGTTTCTTTTTTTTTAGTTTACTAATTTGGGATTTGGTTTAATATAGTAATTTTTGTTAATATAGTTTTTAGCTCAAAATGAATATGTATTATTATGGTATTTCCTGGGCACTGATTATGGTATAATGAATCCATTGAGAAGTAAAAGCTTAAGTCGTTCTTGTCCTATACCAACTGCCTTTGGACGTTCAAAGTTCTTGGATGTGTAGGAACTCTTCTTGCAGGGTAGTCCTATCCTAGAGGTTCCTTGCAAATACGGCTTCTGGGAGTTAATCTGGTGGCATATCTATGTACTGGAGAATGACGAGCCCAGCCCCTATGGCTATATACGTCGCACCACTTCAACTGGCATGCGATCATTGGTGCAAACCATGGACCAAATATGCTCAAGGGTCTCACAGGGCATATTTGACAAAATTCTTAGGGTTCTCGTGCATCCCTTCTACGCGTCTTTGGCCTTGCCCTGCTGTTGTTATATTGGAGACTTATGGATGAAGCTTCAGAGAAGCCATGCACAGCCATGCAACTTGGCTTTATGGCGAACATGTTGGCAACAAGAGTGAGCCATGCAAGATTATAGTTCGCGTCGAGAAGACAACCATGTAAGTTCTGGCCCACATCTACGAAAGGAGAATCCCATACGCCTTCTCCTCTTCCTTCTGACTTCCTCTACGAGTGTAGCTTCCCTTGGTCTCTCACTTTCATTCACAGCAGCTCTAGACCTTGTCTTATCTTGCTGATGTTGTAATGCCCACTCTGGTAGTGCCCTTTCAAAGTGCGATGCCCATGCAGTCCGTTTCGTACTGGTATTATCCAAATTGGATGACATTAATCCTATCCAGTTGAATGATATTGAGGCCCCTGTTTAAGTTCTTCGAGAAGCTCTATCCTAATACCAGCAAGTGTGAGGTCTCGGTCCACGTTACTGGGTCAACTTCTATGGAGTTTAATGTTGGCGCCGCATTACATCTTTGGAGGCTATGAAGTTCTTTTGTCCCATTAAAGAGTGCAGTCATGGAGCTACAGTGGGTGGTGCAATGAAGAAGTTCATGCAATGGCACGAAAACTGGAAGCTCTTGGGCTGAGTGAGTGATTCTCCATTTATCTTCGTACGTGATGCCAAGGATCTTTGGTCTTGATCTTCATTAGCCTGGTTCAGTACGTCGATCGAAAGGCCTTATACCGATGGGTGCTCCACGTCCATTTAATCATGGGTATACACAGACGCTGCCATCTATCTAAGCAAGTGTAATACATGCTCATGTTCCATGCTATGGCTCGTATAGATGTGACTAGGCGTACATCCTCTAAGGGTCTAGGTTAGATTTGATTACTTGGGTAACAGGTGCAACGAGATATAGGCAACGAGGTGACCAATGCAGGGGAAAAGAAAGGACCCATGCAATTCATATGCAGGGCACAGGCTCACATCCATGAGAATGTCTTTTTAAATATTCAAAGCAATAAATAGACAACGAAGAAGCGTTAGCTCAGTGGTCAGGGCGCTTCTGGACCCTCCATAGCCTGGGTTTGAACCTTCTCGCACACTATTATTTTGCTGCAAAATTCCTTCCCCTTGTCACGCGCACCGCACGTGTCAGCGCCTATGCACAGGCCAAGTGAAATTCATACATAGGTCCACCTCCTCAAATCTGCCGCCCCAAAATCAAGAGCATGGTTAATCTTTTTTTTCTCATTCCAAATCAAAATTTAATTATTCCTTCTTTTTATTATTTCATCAAAATTCAATTATTTCTTTTTTTTTCATTTCATTTCAAATTAAAATGTAACTCTTTCTTTTTCCTCATTTCATTTTAAAGCAAAATTCAATTCCTCATTTTATTTCAAAACAAAATTCAATTCCATTCACCAAGTTTCAAACAAATTTATTTTGGTTCAAAAATCAACTAATCCTTTTCATCAAGTTCCAAATAAATTTTATTCAAAATAAATTTAATTCTTTTATTTGAAATTCAATTCAAATGCATTTTTATGCAAATCAAATTTAGTTTTCTTTTTCAATTCCAACTTAAGTTTATTCTTCTCCTTGAAGTTCATTTTCAAATTTATTTTTATTCGAATCAAGTTTAATTCTTTTTCTCAAATTTCAAACTTAATTCTTTTTTTTTTCAAATCCAAATCAAGTTTAATTACTTTCTTCAAATCTCAAATCAAGTTGACTTTTTTTTTTTGAAATCAAGTTTAATTCTTTGCTTCACAATTTTGAATCAAGTTTAATTTTTTGCTTCAAAACCTTAAATCAATTTCAATTCTTTGCATCAAAATTTTAAATCAATTTCAATTCTTTGCATCAAAATTTTAAATCAATTTCAATTCTTTTCCCCAAAATTTTAAATCAAGATCATTTCAAGTTCAAGTTCATCTCAAATCAAGTGCACTTTAAATCAAGTTTATTTCAAATCAAGTTCATTTCAAGCTCATTTCAAGATTCAAGCCAAGTTTAACTCTCTAAATCAAGTCCATTTCAAGTTAAGTTCATTAGAAATCAAGCTCATCCCAAATCAAGTTTCATTCCTTTCTTCAAATTTTGAGTCAAATGTGTTTTAAATTGAATTTATCTTTTCAAATCAAACCCTTTATTATTGTCCCAAGAAAATTCATTTTGGGAATCACCAGTCTCACGCGATGAGCTCTAAATGGAAAACTGACAGTTTCACTGTTATCCAATATTTAGAGATTCATATAAGCCCCAATGCAGCCTTAGTTACCTTTGACTGTGTGCATATGTGGACTAAAAGGTTCCTTTTAAAAAATAAAGTATTTCAAAATATTGTCTTTCAAATTCTTTATCTCCGAAGGTCAAGCCTTCACACTAGAACTACGTAAGCCTTGAGTTTCCCATTTCAACGGGGAATACGTAGGAGCAGGATCTAGTCCTATCAGGCTAACCTCCATCAATCTATTTATTTTCATATTAATTAAGGGATCAAACAATTTTCAAAAATCACACATTCAGTTTAAGGGTACCGTTCTTCAGAACGGGCAAGTGGGGTGCCTAACACCTTCCCCACACGTAACTGACTCCCAAACTTAAATCTCTTCCTCGAGTCAGGGTTTTTTCCAAATATTTTTCCCTTAAATAAAATTTTGGTGGCGACTCCACATATCACATCATAATTCATTTTAAAATTTTAGTGAGTTCTTCATCTCGTCGTGATTACGGTCGCAACAAATACCTATCACCTCGATTTACCTGGAGATTATGGCGTGAGTGATCCATTTAATGTGTTTGATCTCTCTTCTTTTGATATAAGATGAGATAACGAGGAATTTTATTTGAGGATAAATACCCTCCAAGGGGGAGGATTTGATGCAGAGGCATTTGGACCTAGAGCAAAGCTCTCCCATTCTCCAAGCAAGATCCTCAGGCCTATTGGGCATATTACCAGGGCTAAGGCTAGGGCTAAGAAGTTATAAACAGAAATGGAGACCTTCTTAGGCCTCCAAGAGACTCACCCTCAGACCCAATCCACCTTGCCATTGGCCTTACATATTTTAGACTAGGTTTTAAAACTCTTTTGTATTTTATAAGTAAAAGGCCAAGACATGTATGGAATGGACTCATTTTCCTATATTTCTTTGCTGCGCTTTTGGGGCTTGCTTTGGGCTACCTTGAAACAAAAGGAGGGACTCATTTTCAATTCAATGGAAAGCCTCAATTTGAATTACCAAGGCTACTTATGCTAGGCACCACCCTTTCCTATAAATAAGGTCTTCTGTGTGTAATTATGCATGTTAAAATCCATTTAAATGAATTGAGAGTTTTTCACTAAGAATTTTGAAAGATTTTCTCTCCCTTTTTCTCCTATAAAACCAGACCTGGGGTTGAGGAACCTCCTCATCTGTTCCAGCTCATGGTGGTGGAGAAGAAACTCATCCTTCTTAGAGCTGGCACTTCCAAGTCAAGCTTGAATCTAGCCTCATTCCTTCTCCACCCTTCCCCAGAGTGAAAGGTCCACTAATCCAAAACAACTAACTCTGTCCACCTTTGCATCATAACCTTATATGGTGAATCCATAGGGCTTCAAATAAATCCTTTTATGGGAAAGTCGTAGATCTTCCAAATTTACGGTGGTGACAACCATCGGGAATGAGTTCATATCCAAGATCAAAAGATTGAGTAGTAGATGTAGCACCCACAAATTTTCATAATGAATTCTTAAAGATGCAAATAGTCTCTAGAATGAAACTAAGTATGATTAGGAACCAAAAATAGAGAAATTACAAAGTTTATTACAAATGAAAAAAATACCCTTTCACCTAGACAACTAAAATAATGCGTAAGAGAAATGTAAAACAAGAGTAAAAGACATTCTAAGGAATTAGATAACATAAAAAAAAAAAGCAAAGGTAATGATAAAAAAAACTTAGAAAACAAAGAAGGGATGAAAATGCTATAAAAAAGCTCTGAAAACACCTAGAACACCCTTATAAAGCTTTGCTTTCTGCATAGAGCTAATTAGTTCCAATAAAAATATCAAATTACCTTAAATTAACTTGGGAATGAACAAAAAAATGCTAGAATTGTTAGAGGAATAATTTGAGAATTTTTCTAGTAATATTGAGAAAAATTACAAAAACGTCCCTAGAATATTGGAAATGCAAGAAAGTATGAGGAAGAAGCCAAGAGTGAGATCCACATGGGGTGCACGAAATTTCTCATGTAGAAACCATGATGATGAGTCACCAAATTAAGTCAACTCAAGTAAACCCGTAAAATACAAAATAATTAATGCTAAGATTCCTTTTAACCATCATTAAGGCTAATTAACCTTGATTAATTAAATGCTAATCATGCTTAAGATAAAATAAACATAATTAGTGAAAAGCACATACTCATTAAAACTAATAAAATTCAAAAGGGTAATTATGTGAATTTTGAATTATTTTAAAAAATTAGAAATTTATGCAAAATTACAAAAATACCCTTCAGTGAAAAATTAATCCAACTTTACCCTTAATTGGTCGAATATACTAAGCTTCATGGGGAACCTAATTTGGTCCAGATCTTAATCCCTAAACACTTAGCAAACCTCTCCAAGTTGAACTATGTCCAAAAAACCTTAACCTTTCACTTTAAGTAGGGATGGAAGTAGGTAGAGTCGAGTTAAGCTTTGAGTGTTCAAGCCTAACCTGTTTAAAAATTTTGAGTCTTGATCTTGGGCTGTTACCTGTTAAAGGCTTTTTTTTTCTATCAAGATCTGGCCTGATTTAAAGCCTACAAGTTTTATGAGCCTGTTTAAAATTCTACATTCCAAAAATGGTTAATAAATAGTAAAACCTATATAAATAATTAATTAAAAAGGCTTGCAAACTTAAAACCTACAAGTAAAAAGACCATTAAATAAGTCTAATACACATACATATATATATATATATATTATGTAAATAAAATATATTAAAACAAATACTATACAAATAAAATATATTAAAATAAATATAAATATATAATATATGAAGATAAATAGGTTCCTGAATAGGTTAAATAGGATTTTTTATAAGCCTAATCGTGACTTATTTATTTGGAAAGGATTTTAACAAGCTTGAGCCTATCTATTTATCAAACAAGCCATACCAAGCTAGGCTTTAAACGAGCTGAGTCATAGGCCCTTGTTGGACGGTGTTGTTCACTTCCATCCCTAACTTTAAGCCTAAGTCTCTATCTTTAAGATTTCAGATAAAATCAAACCTTAAACACTAAGTCGCACCATTTTCACTAAGATATTATTGTGGACCAGCTAGGGGAGGACCCAGATTAGCTATCAGAGCCCTACCACCACCCCACACTGAGTTACCATCAAGTAGGATTTTCTACTTTGTATTTTAAAGCTTTAATCTTACTTTTTATGGTTGGTTTTCTTTCTATTGTGGATCCTTTCTCTAAAATTCATAGATCTCCTTTTGTTTTGACACATGATTACTTAAGGATGCCTTTGAATGGTTCAAATTGAACATCACAATTTTTTTATGATTTTTGAGAAATAAAATAAAGATTAGTCGGTTTAAAGTGCTTCTAAGTAACTTAAAAGGAATTTAATCGGTGAAAATTCTTTTAAAATCCATTTTGAAGCTTTGGAAAGTTTCTAGAATCCATTAGAAAATTTTCTGAAGTGTCCTTGGTAGGGGATGGATGGATCTTAGAGTAGATCTTGTGGATCTACACTTAGTTGTTTTGAAAAAATGCTATCTTGCATGATTTTATGCTTAAAGCTTGAAAGTTGTTGTCGCAACCGTAATCACGATGAGACAACGAACTCGCTAAAAATTTAAAAAATAATTTCAATTGATTATTTGGAGCCGCCACCAAATTTTTATTTAAGGGAAAAAGATTTGGAAAACCCCTAACTTGAGGAAGAATCTAGGTTCGGGAGTCGGTTACGAGTAGTGAAGGTGTTAGGCACCCTAGTCGCCCGTTCCAAAGAGCAGTATCCTTAAACTGAGTGTGCGATTTTGATGTTTTGGAAAATTGTTTGACCCCTTTAAGTAAAATAGAAATAAATTGGTTTGTATGAAAATAGCCTGACAGGACTTGATACTACTCCTACGTATTCCCTGGTGCAATGGGAAACTTAAGACTATGTAGTTCTGGTTTAAGGGCTTGACACTTAAGGGTGCTTGAAAAGCAGAGAGTATTTTTAATATTTTAGAGAAAATCCTTAATCCACATATGCACAGGGTCCAAGGCAAACAAGGGCTGCACTGGGACCCATATAAATCTCTAAATATTGAACAGCAGTGAAACCGCCAGTTCTTATTTAGAGCCTATTGCATGAGACTTGGGATTCCAAAATGAGGTTTTTCTGAAATTATTTAAAAAGAATTCTTAGTTCACATATGCACACAGTCCAAGACAACTAAGGCTGCACTGGGACCCATATGAATCCCTAAACATTGAACAACAGAAAAAGCTACCAGTTCGTGTTTAGAGTTCATTGCGTGAGACCTAGAATTAATGAATTTAATTTGAAAATAAAAAAAAATATAAAAGGGGGATTGGGCTTAGGTAGAAAAATAATTGGGTTTGACCCTAAAAAGAATGGATTTTAATTTCAAAATTAAGAGAAAGAATTAAGCTTGATTTAAAATAAAATGAACTTGATTTGAATTTAAGGAAAAGAATTGAACTTGATTTGAATTTGAGGAAAAGAATTAAACTTGATTTGATTTGGAATTGAGAAAAAGAATTTGAATTAAGAAATTGAAATTAATTATAAACTTGGTTTAATATTAAATTAATCATGAACTTAATATTTTGAGAACTATGGTTGGAGTTTGGGATGGCCCATTTTGAAAACCCAGCTGGCCCCACCTTAAGTAACAAAGGCCTGTAGATGCCTTCGTCTAAGGGGTCAAATGGGCCTGCAAGAAACCAACGTTGCTACTGCCCAAATAATTAAAATGAAATGATGACATACGGGAATCAAACCTGTAACCATATAGTTAAATGCCACTATGTAACCACTGAACCAGATTTGAGTTTAATTTGGCAAAGCACAAGTGCCACCAACGAATCAAATAACTAGCAAAACCCAATTGCAAATTAGGACCAGATTTCACTCATATCTAGCTAAGGCAGAAGCTAGCTGGGCCCAATTACAAGTGGGATGGTCTGATCTGAGTGCAAGTTTGATTGGATATGAAAGAATTTAAAAGGAATTGTTGCATACAGGAATTGAACCCGCGACCAGAGGGCTGTGTGCAGCTAACAAACCATTGGACCATGCTTCTGTTTTGGCCATAAACTTCACAACGTTCACTTTGACGAAACTCTAAAAAAATTACGTTAATGAAAATCACGTGAACCATGTTGCTTTGAGGTGGTGGAATATGACTCCCAACCAAATCCTCTACAATGTACAACCTTCTAACAGATTTGGGGGCAAGCCAAGCATGCATAGGAATTCGAGAAGCTGCCAAAAATTTTCTCCATGAAGCTTTACGTGCTCAACCATCATATATCAGTCAATGATCTGTAATGGGATTTGCCAAGTTTGACCAATAGACAACCCATGGCTCTGGAGTCTGCATAGTCAACCAAAGTGTTGGATTTCTGTTTTATCGAGTTTGGTCGCAAAGCTATTGCACCTCATTGAGAAACAAATACAGTAGGCATAATAGATTCAGGAAGCTTTGCATTGAATTTCTGGATGTAAGAATTGTGTGCATGTGTCATACCTCTTTACTTGTTTCCAATGGTTCTTCCACATCTGAAAATATTGACCTTAGTAGTTCTAGATCATTACACAATTCAAATAATGATGTATATGCTCAAACTGTTGCATGAGTCACTGGTTCAGTTTTACCAGTTAGTGTACTCGAACTGAACCAGGTTGCTGATCCCACTGTGTATTTTAACAAGGTTGATCAAGTACTGGACGAAGTAGAGGTTGCTTTCAACATGATGAACTCCAGAAGCACTATACTACATTTGAGCTAACGTTGATTCCCAACATGAACCTCTAATATGCTTAGAATTACTAGCAGATGAAGGGATTTCAAAATGTTCCTGACTTCTTCCTTAGGTTCCGTGGAAAGTGAAGTTCAATTTCTCCAAATCAAAGGTTTAAGTGCATTAGAATCTTGTGCCTTGACCTTGTCTTATATGCCACTGAATATACTTTACTCATGGTTTGTATAAACCAGTGATCACTTAGTGTAACTTGTTCTGCAAGTTTTATCATTGAGATGCTAATCAGTGATGTACACAACGTCGACAACGACTGTATCTACAGCAGAGTTAGCATGGAAGAAATTAGAGCCGCTGCATGTAGAAACTACTTCTTCATATCGACTCTTTCACATACAAATATGAGACCAGGTCCCCCACTGCCATTGCTACTGGTACTATGGTCATGTCAACCCCTTTTTTGACGGCCAATGAACGGGATTCTGGAAGTCAGTTTCCACATATCCGAGCTACACCTTAACCCCACCACTGGTGCAAGGTCTCCCTTTATACATATGTGTGAAGTGGAGGAATCAGGAGAGGCAAAGGAACTCCAAGAAGATTAGAGGAAGAAAATGAGCCAGGCTAAGAGAATCCCCTTCACACAGTTTATTTTCTACCAAGAGACTCGCATGTTCCTTTGATTATATATGACCTCATGCAGTGAATAAGCTACCAGAAATCTCCATGTAGGTTGCTGTAAGTTTTCTTCAATTAAGGCAGAGGTAGAGACAAAGCCACAGCACCTATCGTCGATATTTCCATAACAGGGATAGTTACCAACATCGAAATGGATTCTACACAAAGCACACATGCCACCATGATTTCTCCAACAGTTACATGTAGTAACAGAGGACGTGTTTAATGTCTCCTCTACATGAACGTAAATCTTGGCTTACTATCCACCGATCACATGCATTTCTATTGTTTTAGCCATTTACGAACGCTAATAAGGTAGCCTTACGCACATGCTTTTAGCATTTAGAACCATGCTGCCACAAACCAGATATTCTGAGGTCATCACTAATTGAGAAAAAATCTTTCCAATTTGCCAAACAGAAAGTGCACCAATTCAGGAGAACCGTGTGATAGATCATCATCCTTTGAAGCGGATTTTCTTAGATAAAGTTCAACTCATAATACACTAAAATTGAAAAATCTAAATGGCTCATCATTCATTGAGATGCATAGATCAGGACACTAATTTCATTAATTTGAGATTGAGATGCATAAATCAGGATACTGACTTCATTAATTTGAGTGGAGCATGTAATTAACCAGAAAGGTTTGAAACTCATTCCAAATACAAGAAGTACATGCAGTTACATGAAGCCAAATTTAACCTATCTTGACTTCATTAACTTGAATGAAGCATGTGAATGAAAAGAACTTGAAAGAAGTTGTAGCGAAAAAAAATCTCTCACCGATGCTTCTTGCTTGTACTAGAAATTGTCTCCGAGATCTCTATCAATGGGGTTTCTCATTCGCGAGACTTGTTCTCAAACAAGAGAAAATGAGGCGAGTGTCCTCCACCAAGAGAAAGAATTTTCCTTTTCCCTTTTTTTTCTCCTTTTCCCTGTTTCGAGCCCCCGATTCCTGAAAATGCAAAGAGGCCGCAAGGAAAAGGACGTCCTCCTACTATCTCCATGCATGCATGCCTCCCAGAATCCTCATTTTTTTTATTTTTTATTTCTTTTCTTTTTACCTTTTTCAGTTTTTTTTCGTTAGTTTTTTTTTCCTTACTGTTTTTTCAGTTTTTTTGTTATTTTTTTATTTTCATTTATATATATTTATTACTTTTTCATTACTTTGTTTTATTTTGTATTTATTTTTTTTTATTTTTTTTTTATTTTATTCTTCTTTTCTTCTATTTTTTGTTTTCTTCTTTTGTTTTCTTTTTTTTGTTTTTATTCTTTTTTTATTAGTTTTTATTCTACTTTTTTTATTTTGCTATTTTTTTTCTTTTTTTTTTCTCTTTTTCATTATTGTATTTTTTCTGTCATTCTGCTTATTCGTTTTCTCTATTTTGTTTTTTTTTCTGCTTTTTGTTTATTAATCTTAATATTTATTTATTATATCAATCTAAAAATGGAGTCTCGGACATAATTGAATGTTTACAGTTGTGATTTTTCTTCTTATGGTAGACTTGTGTATTAATATGTCTAGATCTGAACCAATGGACTTAAATATTAAAAATTGAAATAAAAATTGATTTATAAGTCCCACAAGCTTACTTTGGGCATAGATCTAAAAATTACTAAGTAAAAGTTGAAACTTTGGATTCATAAATGGCACAAGCCTCATAAGACACTTAAGACTCATTTTGACCATGACACAAGTTGTGGAGTTTGGACTAGCCTAATATGGATCAAGTGCTTACGGTGCTACAAGTGCACAAAATGAAGGAACCAAGTTTGTATGTTAAAGAGATTTGAAAAGGTGACATTGCCAAGTCAAATGAGACATTTGGCCATTCTTAAAAAATTAAGGATAAAAATTCTTAAAAATTTTAAAAGTGATAAAAATCTTGTAACTAGGTTCTAAATGATGTGGAACAACTTTTGGATGAAGAGAATTTGAGCTAAAATGGCCTAACAACCACTAGGTATGCATTCAACCACCCTAGTGCAACTTAAGGAAAAAATAAGCTTAAAATTGGTTAATAGTGTATTAAACATTTTAATTAGGTAATTGCATTACTTAGAGGTGTAAGTAAAGCCTAAAAGTTACTAAGTCTATAATAACCAAAATAGATCCAATAAGGTGAAGTCCAAAATTAATACTTAATCTAGATTTTAAAAAGCCATAAATTGGTAACTAAAAATGAACCATGGATTTAGATGGAGAAGGGTGTCATTCCACCATGACTCTTAGGATTGGAGAAGAAGAAATAAAAATGAACTAAACATGGTTAAACTTGTAACCTAAACTTTAACTATAAGAATTGGTCAACTTAGGTCAACTAGAGATGAAATTTGAAACCCTAGACTTAGAAGTGGCATTCGGTCACTATGATGTTAATTAGGAAAGGAGTAGCTTTAAGTATTAACTAATTTTAATTAAGGATCCTTGCCATGTAAGTATAAGGTATTAAAAGTATAAGGAGGTTGTGACAATAATTAAGGAACCATTTTGCCACCTTAGGGAAAATTGATTCAAGAAGAAGATTTATTTCTTAACTAATATTAAATAAACATCCTTGACATATAAGTAGAAGGGATTATCATTTAGGGTAAGTTTAAAAAGGGTTAAAGAACTCATTTGGACATATTAGCTAAGTTAGTAAAAGGAAGTTAAGAATTCACCATGATTCAAGATTAAACCTAGGCATGCATAAATTGAGTGATTAGGAATGATCTATGAAGTTGGAAAACTAATCTAAACCATTCGGCCATGACTTTCAAGAGTGGAGAAGAAGTCTTAAAAATTTATAAGTTAGGTATCAATAAATGAATTAGTCTTCAATTGGTAAAAATAAACTCATAGGACAAGGAAAGACCTTAGAAAGCAATGACTCATATTCAGACACTCCAAGTTAAATAAGAAAAAATAAGTTTGAAAACTTGGTTTATGTACTTTAAAAATCCTTGTAATGTAAAAGTAAAGAATTAAAAAGTTTAAAAGAAGGTTGACAAGGGCATGAGCATCACTTGATCATGTTTAAGTAAATTATCTTAAATAAGTTAAAATCTTACTAACACTTAATATTGAACTTAGTATGAATTGGACATGCATAAGACTTGCAAAATTGAAGAGTATAAAGAATAAAAACTTAAAATGAAACATTCAACTACCTAAAGAAAAACTTCTAAGTTGTAAAAATTATTTGAAACCAATGACATATTGAGAAAAGGAAAGGTTGAGAAGTACTTAGAATGTTGAGTGCCTTGAGTGACACCTCAGAAAAATTTTAAGAGTTAAATAAGTTGGAATATCTATTAGGTACCTTTAATTATGTTATTCAAATATGATCTATAAGTTAACTTGTGATGTTTTATGAAGGCACATTGTTTAATGTGAGTTAAATATTGAATGCTCATAAGTATTGAAAAGACGATGCTATGATGCTATGTATGATGAATTGATATGATTGATGATCTAATAGAGTTTGAGATATAAATGTGCATAGCATATTGGTTAAATATCATTTGAGAATGCATAATTATTTGGAAGCTATTAAAATGAACCTAAAAGGTTTAAGGGATCACTAAAGTAAACTTATGTGAAAAGTTAAACTACTATTAATGTGTCTTGTGCATATTTAGGGGACACCTAAAGTCCTACTAAAGAGGAGACAAAAAGGTTCTCCTAGGAGACAAAAGAATTCTCCAAAAATCCTTCTACTATGTTGACAAAATGGTTCTTCACCTATTATGAGGTGGTGATGACCATCTAGGAATGAGCTCATATCCTTAAGAATAGAAGGTAGAATAGCAGAGCCAGTGAGAAGATATTTTTTGACTATTTATAACGTATGTCTATGCCTAGAGGGTTTCCCCAAAATTGTGGAACATAAATTAAAATTCTTCGAAGTTGTGGAATAAGACAATGAAAGAAATAATGTGTATGACATAAACAAAATGTGAGTCAAATAATATCTTTATTGTGATCCCATATTTATGAAGTTTAAGACATATTATGATTTTGTAATATGGTTGTTATTGTATAAAAACAAATCACTTTAGTAGAATTCTTTTTAAAAGATTAAAAGCAACCTTGTATACATGTAATGAGTTTTTTGAATAAACTGAAGTGGCTAAGATAAAAGTGATGACACTAGTTGTAGAGTAGAAACCTACTGAGAAACCTAGTTCTCACTCTTTCTCTCCCTATTTTCTTCCCAGGCGAAGACCATGTCTTTTGTGATAGCGGTAGTATATGTAGATATTAACAATGTGGACCGGATGGCAAACCCTCATGGCCTACTAATTATAGCCCAAGCCAATGTTAGAATATACTTCTCTTTAGGACATCTCTTTCTTACGGAAGTCTTGAGCTCAAACTTCACCACCTTGGGTTTTGTAATTCTCTTAGGGGCCTTCTATCCCAACAGATTTTTTCCACCTCCACCGGCTATCAAAGACAATAAATTGCCATGGTGGAGGAAACCTCTTCCTCAAAGGAAGAGACCAACCCTCATACTCCATCTCACTACCATAGTTCACCATATTTATATTCCTCACAAAGGAATTCTCCATATTTAATGTCATACCCATTTCAAGTTTACCAAGAGATGCCTAACGAGACGTCCATGTCTTTGGACCAAAGCATGTGGCTAGAATGTTTCCACCACTAGGCTTAGGAAGGTTTGTTGGTCCTACCATTTGTTGCAAGAATAAGTTGAAGAGTCGTATCAAGAAGTAAGTAGTATGCTAAATTATGTATAATATATGTATTGTAATGTATAGCAAATAAGTATGTAAATTATGGTGTATGATAAAGTGTATGTAGAGGCCTTAGTGCCTAAGGCTGTTTAAACATGTAAATGGGTTGTATAATTTTGTGATGCATTATGTGATGTGAATAAGTTATGTTTAATTGCTTACTGTGGATTAAAGATAAATGGAATAAATAAAATGATACGTAATTATAATATTTTGTATGCACGTAAGAACGTCTAGTAATCTATTTACTGACACGTATGTTGACGAGGCTCGTAATTTATAACAAATGATTTTTAAGAAAAAAATTATCGTATTTTATATAATAAGTATTTTCTAAAAAATTCTTCATCGTGAAATAATAAACTAATAATGAAACCAAATGAATGATTTAAATGTAAAATCCGTATTCACTTTTAGGGTATTATAGTAGACAAGTGCAAGATATTGTTTTAATAAATTATTAATGTCATGTCTTAAATGAAACTATTATTGAGAGAGTGATTAGAGAATAAGAATGATTATGATTAAGGTATAAAATAAGTAAGAGTCTGGAAATATCTATGTTATGATGAGAAAGTGATCTAAAGAATGCATGACATTTATGTTTAGGAGATTTTATATGAAAAAGTAATTCAGAGTATGTATGAGTTGCATGTTGTATAAGATTGAATTTTCTGGTATTATTAAAAAGAATACACTTCAGATAAGTATAATTTTAAAAAGTAATAATTGAAATTGTATGTTTTGTCACATTTTCTTAATAAACTGAAGTAGTTAGGTTAGAAATGATGAAGCTAACCTTAAGGTAGACACTTAGTGAAAAATTACGATTTCTCACTATCTACCTCTCATTTTTTTCCCAAGATCTGATCATATTTGCTATAATAAAATAATATATGTGGTTGAATTTAAATAAATCAATAAATATTTTACATTGAATTAATGATAAAGATAAAAAATAAAAATAATTTTTTATAAAAGTAAAAACAATTTTTTTATAATAACTAAATATGTAAACTTAAAAAATTATTATATTTTTTTAGGAGATAAAGTATTTATGATCTTTATTTTTATTATCATTCAAAATTATCTTAAAACACACAACTAAAATATGACATCATCAAGGATATTTTGACAATGTCACAATCCAAAAGGTATACTCCATTGTATCTAACTTAATCAGTTGAGCAACTTTCTTTGTGAATCGTGAGAACAACTCGTCCATAATATCTTTACCAAACTCAGCCGATATGAGAGGTTCAAAACCAGCCCTCATATATTTAGATACAAAATCTCCTCTTATTTTATAATCAAGAACAAAGTCATCAACATCTTCTTGAATGTTTCCATCCCAATCTATTTTAATACTCTTCAAGGTTTCCAGGATAAAAGATCCTTCTACTTCAATCACTTGCTTAATTTCCTCTGCTGTTGGATTATATATTGGTATATCAAAGAAGTCTACTTTTTTCTCTTCAACCAAACCCTACAAATTACAAGCAATCTATTTATTAGACAAATAAAAAGTGTAATAAAAGTAATTTATATTTTTATTAATATTTGGTATCAAATATCTCATAGCATTTTTTTCTTTAAGTCAAAATCTTCTATAATATTTTTTATTATAAGTAAAGAAATTCAATAAAAAAGAAAAAGATTTGAATACAAATATAAAGACATAAATAAAAAAAAAATGTCAAGAAACATGTTACTTCAAACCTTCTATCAACTATACGTTAGATCCTAAACTCTTACCTATCAATATTCAAAGAACACATTTCTATTCAAAATTTTTAAAATTAGACGGATCATTGAACTGATAAAGATACTAATTTAAGTTTAGTAGTTTAATTATGCTTCAACCAATATTAATTAAATATTATTTTTAAAATATTTATAATATATTATATTTTATATATATAAAAATAAAATATATTAATATCATAATTTTATATAATTAAAAATTTAAATTATATATTTTAATTTTTAAATTTAAATTATACATACATAATTAAAGAAAACATCAAATTATTTTTTTTTATTTTAAAAATATCAAAATAATATTATTTTATATATAAATTAGATTTTTACCAATTTTGTTGGCTCAACGTCAGTTTATCAATTTTTAACCAGTTTTATAAATTTATCAATTTTTTTAAATAGTTTTATAATTTAATTAATTAAAAAAATAAATAATTTTCAATTCAACTAGTTACTAGTTCAATTAATTGATTCATTTCGATTTTTATAACCGAAAATCTAATCCAACATATATTAAACAAAACAACTCTTATCATTTCATTAAATCGCCTTAGTAGAAAGCACAAATACTATAAGGATATACAAATGAAACAATTAACATCTTCGTGAGATAAACTTTTTACATGGTTATAGTACCTAACTAAAATTAATAGAATGAATTAGTTATATATATATATATATACATATATATATATATATATATATATAAATATATATATATATATATATATACATATATATATATATATACATATATATATATATATACATATATATATATATATATATATATATATATATATATCCAAAGCTTTATGAATACTACTTTAAATTTAAGTGTTTAAACGTTCTTGAACTGATTAGATATCAAACCTCATTTCTTACCTCTTGGACCATGTCGTTGAGTACCTTGCCAAATACTACACCGGGATAACATATTTCATATTCTTTTAATTTTTCTCTACCCATGAGAGTTAGTACCATAATACCACCCGGTGATAGTTCCTTAGAGCGTGATTTTAGAAAAACTTTGAAATCCTTTGCAAATTGCTTAGAGTATGCTTCATATACTGATGGCGGACTTGTATTTGACAAGTAAATATCTCCCTTGTTGAGTGGTTCTGCTATGTTAGTTGCATTTTTTGGTGCCTGGTATCATAAAAGTAGGAACCAAGAGAAATGTTGAATTAAAACCCTGAACATAATATTTGTGAGCCTTACTTACAATATAGAGTGCTAGGAGACGTTAATTCATTGAAATGCTTCAGTATTTTATTTGTTAACTTGTAAAAAATTTAAAAGAAACAACTATGTTAATTAAAAAAAACATCCAAAGACTGAAAAAATTCAATAATGGAATTTCCATAACAAAATCCAAATCATAATATGATTTGAAATTAGGTTTGGCGCAACTTACCTGAGATAGCCAATGGATGCTACATGAGGAATGAAAGAAGTGGATGTAATCATTAGGGAAAAGCCTTCCATAAAAGTTTCCTGGTGTTGCACGAACAAAGCATGCTTCAGCTCCTCTTTCTTGGCAACTTTGGTTGAAATCAGGAAGTAACTTCATAATGGTATTAAAATCGTTTCCATATAGATCATTGAGATAAATTTGAAATACTGGTATCTCATGCTTTAAGCTCAAGTTGTATTTGTCAATGATGCTATTCAAGATATTAGACACAGCTAGAAGTGCATTTGGACCTGAAGAGCAACCCAAATCTACTACTTTCCAACAGCTTTGAAAGCCTGTGTTAGTTATCATCCGTTTCACACTTTCTTCAAGTATGGGCTTCACTTTCATTATCACTTTTCTCTGCATATTAATTGAATCAATATCATGCAATATTAATTAAATCAGCATGATAATTAAAAGGAAATTATTATTGATAAAATATGAGTCACACATTGACATGTTAATTTTGTGTCACTAGCATGTTTTTATTTTAAATATAAAACAAAAAGATAGCCAAAGGATATTGTTAACTAATCAACCTCCATCATTTATTTTTCAACACTTTAAAAAATGACACAATGTGTATGATGTTACTCTCCTCATTATAAATTATACAAATTTTGATTTTTCCAGTTTATTTGGTGATTTTAGTTTTTTCAATTTTTTGAGATTTTACAGTTTGGTTAAATAACCATTTTTTTCATCAAATAATGAATAAATTAATAAAATTTCATAAAGAATTGTATTAAATTAATAATTTTTAGTCTAAAATTAAGTTAAATTAATAGTTATTTAGTAAAATTAGAGGAAAAATTAAATAAAATGTATTAGTTGGATAAAAAAAATTAACAGAAGGGCCAAATTGTGAAATTCTAAAAATAAGAAAGGCAGAAAATTAAAATTGTTAAAAATTATCTAGAGGAATCAAAATTGTCAAATCTAAAAGTTGAGAAAATTAAAAATACAATTAAATAAACTGGTATCGTGAGAATAGCTATTTTATATATGTTGAGAGATAAATTTTGATAAAATTTTTTACCATATAATAGTATAGTTAGGTTTTTAAGATTATAACTATGTAATATAGCTAAATTTTTAGAATTATATGTTTTTATGGATAATTTTCATATTTTCATCAAGTTATCTAAAATAGTTTTTGAAGAAAAAATTTAATAAGATAAAAAATGAAAGATTTTAAATTAAAATTCTATTTTAAAAAGATTACATAAAATTTAAATATTTCGAATTATGAAAATTTTGACTTTTTTTAATATGGATGTGAAATCAATCATATTAAATTTGAGTTAAACAAATATTACACATATTTAACCAAGATTTTGAATTAAGTTAACCATATTAATTTTGAGTCAACCATCTCTTACAATCTTGTAATTGATAGCAGCATAGAGGATTCGATTACTAAAATTTATTTTAATCATCAAAACATACAAAATACTGATTTAATTGAATAACAATTAATTCTAAAAATAAAATAATTGTTTAAAAGTGGAATTGATCTATTACCAAATTACTCTAAAGTTAGAATAATTAATTAAAAATAAAATTAATCGATTACAAGAGTTACAAAATATTTTAATAATCGATTATCAATTATAATAATCAATTATCAAGCTTAAGTTTTAAAAGTTTCTGAGATATTTCAAAGTAATATCGGTTTAAAACTAATTCATTCAAAATTACTATCTAAGTTTGCATATAAATATTTGTCTTAATCTATTTTTTATTAGAAAAGGAAAAAAATTAATGAAAGAGAATAATAAAAAAGAAAATTTTTAAAATTCTTTTTGTTAGAGTTTTGATTCAAAGAATAAAATTTTTTTCATTACTTTTAATTAATTGATGATGTTTGGAGAAAAATCTATTCAAATCTTATTCACCTGCATCTTAGATTTGTGTTAATTAACAAATACATAATAAAAATTAAACATATCTGTTTTATTTATAATTTTATTTATTTTAAATATTAATTAAATTTATTTTTTAAATATTGATATATAATAAAAAGTAGACATATTTTTTACATAAAATAAATTTATAAATTATTATAATTATAATTTTAATAAATCTTAATATTAATTTAATTTTAAATTTAAATTTTAATATATCAAATTAACAATATCTATGTTATATAATTTTAATATTTTATCTTCAATTTTTAAAATTTTATCTTTTTAATTTTTATTAATATAATGTGATATAATATTTTCATTTGATAATATAAATATTTATTACTTACAATTTTCGATTTATATATTTTCTAAATAATTTTAAGGAAACCTTACAATGCACCCATATGCTAGGATAATTAAAGAGCATACACTTCCCGATATTTTGCCCTAAATTAATTTTAATTTTCTCCTCATCTATCTATAGTTATTTTACCCAACCGATCAATGAGTTTGAATTTCGTCAATTTTATTATCTAAAATTTGTACTAAATGGAAAAAGTCAATAAAAAATAAAATCAAAAAGAAAAATTGCAATAAATATTTGAAATGTAAAACTAATAATAAAATAAAAATAATTTTTTGGCATCTTAAAATTCAAAAAGCACTTACCATATTTAACAAGATAGTAGCATATTGATTGTGAATTGTATGGGTATTTTTTATTTTAAATAAAGAATATAAATAAAAATAAATTAAAAATAGTAAATATTTATATTATTAATAATAAATATTTTATTATATAAATAACATTTAATTAAATATAAGTTTCTAAAATTTAAAATAAAATAAAAAATTATTATTAAAATAAAGATACATCATCTTTATTTATATTATATACTAAAATTTAAAATTTAAAATTTAAATTAAGATTAATTCATACTATGATAATTCTAAAATTTTTTATTTTAAAAATATTTTTAATTTAATATAATATATCAAAATTTAAATTAAATTAAAATTTGGAAATAAATTTAAGAGAATAATATATAAATAAAAAATAAAAATAAATATTCAGTCTTAGGAAATTTGAAATATAGCAAGAAACTTTTAAAATAATCATCATATGGTACAAAAGTTTTCAAAAATAAATATTGGGTGAATAGTTTTTAGTGATTAAATGATGTTAATAAATTAGATCACACATCGGATTTTCAACGGACATCAAATACAATATAAAAATATTTCACTTAACTCTATTTTTCTTCCTTTTTCTTATTTTTCTTGTTTCTTATTTTTTGATTTTTATTTCTTCACATTTTTGTTCTTCTATTTTCTTTATCTGGTTTTTTATTTTTATCTATCTCCTTCTTTTTTATTTTATATTTTTTTTCTCAAACCCTTCTCCTTTCTTGTTTCCTCTTGTTTTATCTTTTCATTCCTTCTGTTTTATATTTTTTTAAATTTTTTTGTCTGTTTTCCTCTTCCAATCCCTACGAACAACACCATATTTTATATTTTTCTTTTAATGATTGAAAAATAAATCAACTGCAGAACTTTGAAACAATAAAAAAATTTAGGAATAACCAAAAAATATACGAAAAAATTGGAAAAAAAATTTGATAGATTAAATTACTAATATAATTACGAAAAAACATTAATTGCATCATTATTTAAGCAATATATGCGATTATTCTCGACGAACATTTTTTCTCCAACACCCAAAAACTAACAAATTAAAACTTATCTTTTTATTAAATCGGAGCATTCTTTTATTAAAAAATCACAGTTCTTTTGTAATGGTTATAAATAGACTGGGAAGATAATGAAGTAATACCTGAAATGAAGAGTTGTTTGCATAGCTTGTTTCTCCTGTACCACCCATCATGTGAGGGACTCGCACGGTTGCCATATTATCTGAATATGAATGTTACAAATGATTCTATTACATCAGGTTAGAATAGACGTCAATATTTATAAAGTGAAAAAATGTATTTATTAAATTTTTTATATAACAAAGTAAATGAAAAGAACAATACTTTATAAAATCAAAACACTATTACATAAAGTTATTATATGAATAATATTACTTACATAAAATCTACAATTTCAAGTTTTATCATGAAAAGTTATATATGCATTTCAGAGGGATACTCATGAACAAAAACAAATAATATATTATAAATAGATAAATTATTATAAAGATTTATGTATTATTTCACCCGTAAATGAACTACAATATTATTAAGAATTGGAAAAGTATGTTATATATATATATATATATATATATATATATATATATATATATATATATATATTCTAATAATGGAAATACTATTTCTTTTTTTTTTGCTTGTAGGTAAGGAAACAATTAATGTTAGTACCATCCTGCTATGTTAGAAAGAGTCATAGGTAAGAGTTTATCCCAATCAAGGCTCTGGCCTATGCTGCAGACAATGACAGCTAGCTCTTCTTCAATTTTATAATTCAATATTACTCCTCTAGAAATGAAGTTAATGAGCAGATTCCAACTTTATTTAATTTTTACTATTTATTTTTTCATATTTTTTAACTTTCGGATCTTTTTTAGTTTTTCTTTCAATTTTTTATATTTTTAATTTTATCAAATTTTTAATAAATTTATTTTTAAACTTTTCATTTTTTTGGATTTTATATTTTTTTTTACATTTTCAATTAATTATAAAATTTCAAAAATTAATTAAATTAAAAATAAAATTGAAACGAGACAGTAAAATAATTAAAATAAAAATTGAAACTTAAATGAAACAGCAACACAGCTGAAATAGACATTTCAAATAATTAAAGTTAATTATTATTATTATTATTATACCCTTTTTATTGTCAAAACCTACTCGGAGAATGCCACAATGAGAGGCAACCAAAGATTTGACGAAAGAACGAAAAAATTTATATTTTAACATAAAAAATTAAATCATTTAATTTATGATAATTTCATCTTTAAATGCGAGTTTAAATTCAATATTTGATTATATCTTAAAAACAGTAGATCCTAAATTTTACAATGTTTTTAATATATTTAATTTTTAAAATTATTTACTTTTAATTAATTATTTAAAATTTTATCTCTTTGAAAGTATTAATTTTACCCCAAAAATTATTTTTTATATTTGGTTATTTTTATTTCCTGAGAGAAATAAATTTATTTACCAAATTTGATAAACTTTCTATTTTTTTATACAAGGTAAAAAAATAATAATGTTTAAATTCAAGATTTTTGCTGAAAACTACTCTAACTTTTACATATTTACAGGTTTTTATAATTTTTGTTTTTAAAATATAATAAAAATAAAGAGAAAATAAAAAAATTATTTTAAGATCAATGAATCTAAATTTTACTCCTATTCACATAAAAAGTTAAAATTCACATAATTTTTTTAAAATAAATTGTAAATTAACTAATTTTAATAAAATATTGTATAAAAAAATATTTTTTGCAATGACGTGTTTGCTTCTGATTTATTTCTTACTGCAAATGTATAAAATAACCTCCCTATAAGTATAACCTAACAACAACATAAACAAATTTGGATGGTCAAAGAAGACTGGCTACACATCCACAAACCAAGTTGTTTCACGAGTTTACTTTTAAAATATTGAAAACAACAGAAAATATTTAAAAAAACAATTTATTCACAAAAAATTTAAAATAATATAACAACTGTATATAATTTTTTATAATTTTTTAATTTAAATTATGACAAGATGAAAAATAAATAAAAAATTATTTTTAAAAGATATAACAGTGAATTTATCATCAAAATAAAATATTTAATCCATTTATATAATATATTTATTTATATATATAAAATAAAATAAAATATATAAAAACAAACCTTATAAAGTATTTGATCTTATTTTTATATATTTTTAATTAATAAAAAATTATCAACTTATTTATTTAAAAAGACAAATTTTATCATAGATCAATTTAAAAAGATATTGAAATTTTTTTTATGTGAAAGTTAATTGGTAAAAAAAATTTATAATCATTATAGCAGATATTTTTTAATTTTTTTGATTTTCAACATTCCTAATCTTTGTATATGTTTATAGAATAAGATAAATGTTGGTTGTTTTGTAAATTTTTATAATTTTAGATAAATATAAAATTTAAATAATTATTTAAATTTATATAATTAATTATAAATTTAAAAACTAAAATAGTATTTTAAACTTAAATGGAATGAAATAAAAAATAGAAAAAAAAATGAATGAGGATTAAAATAAAAATAAAATAGAAAAGTAAGTTCTTTGAATAGAGTAAAAAAAATATAAAAAAACAAATATCAGTAGTATACTTTTTTATTTATATAAATTTTTTAAAAATAAATTTTAATTTTAAAAATTTAATTTTATTATTATATTTTTTATTAATATACTATTTTTTAATTTTTAAAATATTATTTGATAATTTAAAATAAATAAAAAATAAAAAAATTCCTTCTTATTTTTTCTTTTTTTAGGAAGGAAATAATTTTTAAAATTTTAATTCTTATATTACATATAAAATAAATGCAAACAAACAAAAATAAAAAAATGAAATCTATTTATATTCTAGACTAAATTTATTTCATAATGAGAATAGAAAATGGGTAATACTTTATAAAAAATTATGGAAGATCTTATTTATATTAAAAAAATAAATGGTAAGATTCTAAAAGAAAACTTATAATAAAAAAAAAACAATTAAGTACGAGATATGAATGTTACACTTTGCAGTACCTATATTTTCTATTATTCAGGTTGCTTCCAAGTGCTAATTCTCTCACGTCATAGTAATTAATTTGTATTTTTTAAACAATTATAAAATTATTTGAATTCCATATCTTATAAAGATAAAATGGAGCTTACCGTACACGAAAAGTAGGCTGACACATTTATAAGACTTTTAAGGTTATTAAGGCTTTCTTTAATTATCAATTATGGTAAGGATTTATTTAAAAAATGGGATCAAATTAATTTGACCGGTCAAAGAGGAAATAAGTTGTCTCTGCCTTTTTGTTTTTGGTTTTTTTAGCTACCTCTGTTTATTTGAATCAAAACTCGTTATACAACAAATTTAATAACAAATTCATAAAATTGGTAAACAAGGGAAAAATCAGCGTCGTAGAAACGGTAAAAAATTAATTTATATATAAAATAATATATTTTTATTTTTTAAAAAATAAAAATTATATTATATTTTTAATTATATATAAATTAAATTTTAAAATTTAAAATAACATATTTTTAAATTTTTAGTTATATAAAATTATAATATTATTATATATATTATTTTTAATATATTATGTTATAAATATTTAATTAATATCAAGTATATTATATTTTAACCGTGGGATTAGATTATTATACTTTAATAAGTAAATATTTTAATGACAGATTTAATTTTTAAAATTTTGTTAGTAATTCTTACGTTATTTATATTTTAATTAAAGATGAAAGTAAATAATAAAGGTTTCTATTTTGATTTGTTTAAATTTTAATTTAATTTAACTTGTTTAATAAATAGATAAATTTATATTTTTTAAATAAATAAATAAAATTTAGATTTATTAAAATATCTGTTTAGCTTAATTAAAATCTTATTTATCTTTATATATTTATATTTATTATAATATATTATATTTATATAATTAATATGTTTACTTGTTAAAAATTAAAATTTTTAATTTTTTAAACAAAAAAATTATATTTATAAAATTTTTTAATATTTATTATAAAAATTATATATATTATTTTAATTTTAAAATTAATATTTTATATTTTATTTTAATTTTTATATATATTTAAATTTGTATATACATATACGTGTGTGCATGATATATGTATATGTTATAGATATTTTTTATATATTATTGTGTTTGTATATAATTAATGTTTAATATATATATTTTAAATTTATATAATTAAGCTTATAAAATTTTTATTTTATTAGATTTAAGATTTATATTTTTTAATTAATTATTTATATAAATTTTAAATTTATTTATTGATTTGTTTGTATTATGAACTTTAAATTTTAAAATAGTTTAAATTTTTTTTAAAAAAATTATAATAAATAATAATTAAAATTTAGATGTCAAAATTTTTAACCAAACAAACTTCATCATTCAAACTTTATTTCAGTCTATTTCTATTTTTAATTTCAATTAAATCTGTGCATGCTTCGTTTGATGAAGCAGTGAAGATAGATATCATGTAAACATTTTAAGAGGTATAGTAACAAAAGATTTCAAATATTATGATAACAATCAAATAAGGAATAAGAGCTGAATTTTAAGTATAGACTGCAGCTGTGGATGTTATGATGCCAAAAGAATTTATATTTTCGTAATTATAGAACTAAAAAATAGAAAGGTGACGCAATTATTGATATGAACTCATATCAATATTATAATTGAGATTGAAAATGAAAATTTATCTTATTTATCAATTTGAACTAGAATAGATCACCTTTAAGAGAGAGAATCTCCGATCGTCATGCATGTGTGGGAGCAACTTATGAGAAGAGAAAAGGATGCAGTGTTCATAGGAGAAAGAGTGTTGGTGTGTAAAAAAATAAATAACTAGATGAAGATGATGTAAGGTTTTTGTATGAATTTTTTCATGTTTCTATCTTGTTGTTTTGTTGTTTGTGTTCCTTGTGATATGGAACAATATGGTATGGGCTCAAATGATATGTGTCGATGTTGTGATAGGAAAAGAGGCCTCGTGATGTCGACTAGTATATCCACGTGTGGTTCAAAATTTTGGAGTGGAGATCACTAATAAATGAATTATATTATTATTAAGAGATTATAAAATATGTTATATATATTAATAATGATATAATTATAATTATTATTAAATATAATAAATTAAAAAATTTATATGTATTTATAAAGGTTGTAAAAAAATATAAACAACTCAATTTTTTAATATAAACTAATATAATTAATTATATACAATCATGCGATAGTATTTTATTTTTTCTTTGTTTTGATTTAATTTTTATTTACTTTAAAATATAACAAGTATCCAACCTTAATCTAACAGATTTGTACTGTAATTATTTTTTGTAATAATTAGAATTTATATTTAATTTTTTATCTATAATAAAAAAAAACAGTTATAGAAACTTGTCAGAAACTTGCTGTATACATTTAGTGGCAGTTTCAAACTCCCACAAAATACCAAAAACGGGTTCCAACAATTATTATTTAAGCCATCGCGAAATGAAAGAAAATTGCTGCAAAATATTTGTTAAATTGATATTGGAATTGGGGAGAAATATAGTGCAGATTAATTGATATGAAAATCTGTTGCAAAATATTGAAGATAGTTGCTAACTTGAATTTGTAAATAACAAGATAATATGAATATTATCAAAGTAAATGATGAATGTAATTTTAAAATGATTATAACATTACCCTTAAATACAAAAGTAATATGAAATCAAAATTATTAATAAATCTTAAAATCAAATATAAAATCTTAAAATAACATTTAAAATAAAATAAAATAAAATTTATGTAAAGAATATTTAACATATTTTAAAATTTTAAAATTAAATTAAAATAATGATGATAGTTTAGATGTTTCAAGTTTATGATTAGATAAAAAATATGATCTCCTTCTTATGGGATCTAAATTTGTAACCTATAATAATTAAAAATAACAAAGATTAACTTATACGTAGAGAATTAACATCAATAAATTATCTTAACTAGAAATATTTACCTAATTATATTGAGGAGGTGGTTGATTACTAATTTATTGCACAAGAAATGTTATCTATTTTTTCAAAGTTTCTATTTTTTTTTTTTTACTTTGCTCTAGTTCTATTTTCGTCTTATATCCGGATGAGAAGATACACTACAATTCCTTAAATGTAGGTGCTTCCAAAAATTTTGGTAGGGTAAATAAAAAATTCATACCTCACACACATCTTAGATATTCTTTTCTAGAGATCTTGCCATAAGCATCCTCTTTAGAAGTGGTATCATTATTTTGCATATCTAATAACGCCTACAAATAGAATTTAACATACAATCAATCATGATAACAATTATATCTCAAAGCATGAGGAAAATATTAAAGAAGATAACTATATGCTTTTAAGGTCATATACATGCCAACAATGAAAGTTTAAGAAGTAGACACTAGTTGTAGATAAAATTATTACAATCCATCAAGTACAGCAACAACAGTATATTCATACTCATGTATTATGTGCATCACAATCTATACTTAGTAAATGATATGAGTACAACAACAACAGTATTATCACATTCATGTATTATGACATCACAATCTATACTTAGTAAATGATATGATAACAAGGATTAGACAATGAAAATATCTTCATATTAAACAAAACAAAAGTATTAATCAATGTAGATGCTGGGAAATCAAGATGTTCAACCAAACAATATAGATCTCACATGAATTTCACTTGATTGTATATAACGTATTGAATATAACATGTTAAATAGTGCATTTCAAACATTCTTATATTAGAAAATTACCAAGTAAATAAATAAACTATCACTTCACATTCAAATAAGTAATTTATAGTATGCATTCTTGTCTCTAGCTTTATCATTAACAAAAAAAACCATCCTTTCTCTTATATGTAATAGAATATATTTCTCCTCTAATGTATGTTTTTCCAGTTTGAATTTCTTGATATTAAGCATGATATTAGTTATATGATTAAAATATAACTTGTGATTTAAGAATATAAATGTGATAAAAAAGGATAAAACCTATACTAGCTTTTGCTTCTTTCTTGAAATTGACTTTGACTTAAGTGTATGGGGTATCATCTGCTTCGGCTGATTTGCGTTAATTTTTGCACATATTTTCTATATTAAACATAATATAGTTAACCATACATACATTGAGAACTTTTTCAACAAATTTACTATTACCTTAATTTTTTTGACTTTGTCAATATTGTATAAATGAGGCACATTGATCCATTGGGATACCATTTGGATGTGAATCAAGATTGTGTTCCTAAGTAGCACTTTCAACAACAAACTCCTTATATAATTTGCATTGGCGATCTCTTCAACATTTGCTAATTTTGGACATTGTCTAATATTTATGTTCCCCATCATTGACTTGAAATATTTTCTCAAAAGACAAATTTAAAAATTAAAAATTAGTATGCCTGGTTCACAAGAAAACATATTTATTCAATTAAAATTCATTCCCTTATAGCATTATTCCAAATATGTTCTTTGAATGTTGAAGGAACCTTATGTCAAGAGTCATAACCAATGGGAACCTTATTTTGATTAGAAGCAAGCTCTCCTAAATATACTCCTAAAAGGTCACTACTATTTTCAATAGTTTAACCATTCTTATTCCATTCAAACCCTACTCTATAATCTAAGGAAGGTTCAAAGTTAAATTTGTAACTCGTAGATGAATTTATTTAATTATCCTGTTTGCTATTCGTTTTACAAATAAAAAAGAGTTATATTAGAAAAATTACTAGAGTAATAATAAAATCAAACATACATAAGATTTATTAACCTACTTACCAATCAAATGAAGTATCTCGTATTTATGTGACTTTCTCCTTGCAATGGTTTGAGAAATTTGGTCTTGAGGTTGATCTTATGCAGGTTCCATATTTTGAACTTTAATATTAAAATTTTGTAAGGAATCTTGAGCTATAATTTCACTCTATGCTAATAAGCGAGATGTAGACTTACTCATAGATGAACTAATAGCTGGTGTATAACGAGCCTTATGAGTAAACCTTTTGTCTTAGGCAAACCTGTAAAACCAAAATGTTAGTGTTATGTAATGAAATAACAATCAATAAAAAAACATAAGTTATCATTACCATAACAAATAACAATTATAAAAAATATCATATAAAAGGTTTGCAATTGTAAACACTCAATTATGTCCGAGACCCATTTTAAGGTATTTAACGGATAAACTGAAATTAAAAATTTCAAGAAATTCAAAATAAACATAATTAAACAAAAATAAAATTAAAAAAATCTGAAAAATAAAGGTTATTAACGAAAATAAATAAAATCTGAAAGAAAATAAAAAAAATTCTAAAAACTAAAAGGGTTTGAAAAATTTAAAATCTGGAAAAATGATAAAAATGTTAAAATTTCAATATAAAAAAATCAAAATCTGAAAAAAATAAAAAAAACCAAATAAAAAAGGAAAAACTAACTAAAAGAACAAAAATCTGAAAAAAGAAAAATGTTAAATTCTGAAATAAAAAAAGAAAAATAAAAAATGAAAAGATCAGAACAAAATAAACAATAAATAAAAATAATAAAAACCAAAATTAAAAACGAAAAAAAAAGGAAAAAAAAATTAAGGAACAACTAAAAGTGGTAAAACAAATAAAAAGAATGAAAATTAAAGATAGGAATGAATAAAAACAAAATTAGGAGATAATGAATTAATCTAAAATTAAAATCAAAATAAAAATTAAACAAAAAGGAAATCTGATTTTAAATAAGACTAACCGAATTACGAAAACAGAAATTTTCTTTTTCTTTTCTAAAAACAGAAAAAACGGTTTTTTTAAAACAGGAAGTAGACAAAAAGGGGAACCGAAAAAAAAAGAGAGGCGTCAAGGAGAGTTTGGGAGGAAAATTCTCTGAAAATTTTCTTTCGCTGCGAGGAGTTCTCTTCAAGAAAGAACCACTGGCTCCTTTCTGTTCGGTTCTTGGTTGAAATTTTGACAAAAGAAGCATTCTGGATTGAGCTTCATTCTCGAAGGGGATCTTTTCTCTGCGCTGTGAAGAAAGTTATTCCCTTTTCTGAACCATTCCAGCAAGAACAAGTTCCATACAGGAAGAAACATTCGTGTTCTTCAGTGTTAGCTTCGCTCAACTTCACCTTCGTGAAGAAGAAACTCTCACACGTTCCAGTTAACGTCATCCAGGAATGAAAATCCGAGAGCAATCACAGCGAAACTTCTAAATCTCACAAGTTTCAGGTAAGAAGCTTCTAACCGGCATAATTGCATTGGAAATTCCAGATAAAGATAGCTATCAATTTAAATTCGAGCCAAAAAGCTTTGCATAGAGTTTATTAATGAATAGTGTTCAATTCGATAGAAATGCTGCAATGAAATTCTTGATTTAGTTATGTTCTAATTCACCAGAGTACTTATCGATTGCGAGTCTTTGAGGTTGCTCATTGTTCATACACTAAATTGAAATTGAACCACCTCCATAGGATAAGAATCGATATGGTTAACTAGGTCGAACTATCTGAATCAGCAGCTGTAGTACCATTGAAACAACTATAACCATTGCAAAGACTGCGACGATCGTTGCATCACATTCAATCCCATAACCAGAGCATGGGCATGTTAGGGTATTATAAAACAGATGGAATATAGGAAATGATTTGTTTGAGAGTCTCGTTCACAATTTAGCTCACATCGAGTTTGATCTCGACTCCAATGGTAGAATTCCCTGTCCCTAGTCGACGACGTTTTGAACTCTAAGTTATAGCATTCTTGATCCCTAACCCTTCAATTTCAAGTCACAGTATCCCCCATCCTTAACCTCTCGAGCATCAAGGTCCACCTATGATGCAACCTATGCGCCTTGGTTTGAGTCTCTATGATTTCCTTTGGCAGCTCCTAAGAACAAGACTCGCGTGCTTTCTCCAGGCCTTTGCTAATTCTCTACCATTCATGGCATTGTGACTAATCCTCCATGGTGGCTCAAATCCATCCCAACTTGATGTTCTGGTAAATTTTGCACAACTTCATCTTGGGCCACCTTTGCTGGTTTTGAGCTAACTGTTTCCACTTTTAATCTGGAGCTTATTTTCCTCCATTCCCACTACGACCACCTTTCCCTTGGGACAAAGCTCAATCCCAAAGAAATCTGATCACGAAAAAGAGGTTACAATTTTTAGATCAAGACATTTGGGCCTTTAGGATTGCTAAAGCCACTACTACAACCTAAATCAGTCAGGATTCATAGTTTCCCTTTGGCATTTAGGATGTAGGTGAATCAGCAAATCATTCAAGAAGACTAAAAAAAAAATAGACATAAAATATAAGATAAAGCAAATTTTGTTAGCTTGTCTGAAGGGTAGATATCTGAATAATCCCACTTAAATAAGAAAAGCAAAAGTGAGGCTAACATATATATATACATCTTAATGATTAGTAAATCAACACGAGATGGGCCTTAACTTTTAAAGTTTTAGGGACTAAAGATTTTAAATATTATTTTAATCAAAGGCAAAGTTAAAATAACTTTATAAGGATGCTTTTAATCATACGAAGGTAGCAGATTTGGCAAGTAATAATAAAAATTAGGTCGGTCCCTTAACCTTCAAAAAGTCTCAGTACCAAGCTTTTAAGTATTATTTTAATCAAAGACAAAGTTAAGTGACTTAATGCTTTTAATCTTTAGAGTGTGTACAAATCTAGTCAATATTTTATTGGGTCCAAATGGGGCTGCCCCGTTACATAACCATAATGGTTAAAATGTTGCTTTTCAATTAGGCTTTGGCCATTTAAAATGGGTAAATGGCAAGCTGGTTGTCTTATCATTTGAGCCATGCAATAAACTGTTTTCTAATTAAGTTATTATAAAATTAAATTAAAATTTCTAAACAATAAATATCAAGCTAAAATATCAAGCCGTTCAATTTTTCAAATTCTGATTTTAACAACTATGCCTAACAGGGGTAATTTGGTCTGCCAATCGGGTGCTGTTGCTATTTGAAGAAACAAATTGATTCTTTTTCCTTTAAAAATTCAAATTAAATTTCCTTATTTTTTTCAAGATTCAAATTAATTCTTTTTCGTAAAAAATTCAAATTTAATCCCTTTATTCTTCAAAATTCGCACTGACTTCTTTTTCTTCCATTTTCAAAGAAAAGTTCGTCTTCCTCAAGTTTTCTAATCAAGTTCATATTCCTCAAATCAAGTTCATTTCAATATCAAAATCAAAACCAATTCCTTTTCCAAACCAAGTCATTTCTTTCCTTTGTTATATTCAAATTAAATTCTTTTCAAAACATTTTGGAATCTTTGGTCTCACGCAATGAGTTTTAAATAGGGAACTGGTGGTTCACCTGCTATTCAACGTTTAGTAGTTCGTATGGGCCCCCGTGTTGCCTTAGCCGCCTCGGACCTTGTGCATATGTGGACTAAGAATCCTTTTGTAAAAACAATAAAATTCGTTTTAGAATTCCTAAAGTCTCACGCGACGAACCTTAAGCACGAATTGGTAGCTTTTTCTGCTGTTCGGGGTTTAGGAATTCGTATGGATCCCAGTGCAGCCGTAGTTGTCTCGGACCCTGTGCATATGTGGACTAAAGATTCTCCTGAAAATTTTTTTTCAAAACAATCAAGCCATTTTCAAATGTTACTTCTCAAGTAGTTTCGAAGGTCGAGTCTTCAAGCACTTTTTAAACATTCCTTTAAACACTTTCGAAGGTCAAGCTTTCGAATCAAACTAGAACTACGTAAGCCTTGAGTTTCCCATTGCACCGGGGAATACGTAGGAGCATGATCAAGTCCTGCCAGGCTAATCTCCATCAAGCTTTTTACTTTCTCATTGATTAAGGGATCAAACATTTTTTAAAAACCACACACTCAGTTTAAGGGTACCGTTCTTCGGAACGGGTGAGTAGGGTGCCTAACACCTTCCCCATTCGTAACCAACTCCCGAACTTAGCATCTCATCCCCGAGTTAGGGTTTTTCCAAGTCTTTTTCCCTTAAATAAAAATTTGGTGGCGGCTCCACACATATCAAATCATTCTTTCTAAAATTTTAGCGAGTTCGTCATCTCGTCGAAATTACGGTTGCGACAGATGGCGACTCCAATGGGGAATATTAGAGAGTCTAGCCTGTTTGATTGAGTGTGCATTATATTGATCCCTTTTCCATTTATTTGCACGATTTGTTTATCTATTATCTATCTATTGTTTGTATGTTTATTCTCTGTACAACCCTAGGATAGACAGACAATAAATTGCTATATATATATATATCTGTACAAATTCCCCAATTGTAGGTATCTCAAAATTGTGTGCCCTCATACATTGCATATGCATTTATCATGAGTGGGACCCTATACCCGGGTCTGAGTGCTACCTAGGATAGAGGGATCTAGTGGTGTCACTTTGGGGCTTATGTCCTGTTTGACTATCGCCAAAATCCCGGCTAGAGTGCGTCCTATTCATAATGCCCCGCAACTAGTGGCTACTTCTACTGTTGTGGCAAGCATTGTGAACTAGAACTTGGCTCTAGTGACCTCTACATCTTAGGATTACTAACCACCTCTGAGAGGTTCATATTAAAAGCCATAGATCCTTAGGACAGGTAACCCACATAAAAAGCAAGAAGGGCACACACCCCTTTCAAGATACAAGAATCACTGCCTCTAGGCATTTATTTTAACAGAATCATCCAAGATAGCAGAGGGGAGATGAGATCTGAACTTGGGGAGATAAAAATCAAGGAAGGAAAATCAAGTATAAGAAAATAGAAACAAATAAAAGTCAAAGAAAAATCAAGATAAAAATCAAGAAAACCAGAATAGAAGAAGAAAATTCCTAAGAAAAATTAGAAAAAATATTTTGAAAATATTGAAAAGACTCGAAAAAAAACTTAAAAGGATGTTCTAGAAATAGGAAAATTAGGAAAAATAATCTTTTGAAAATACTAAAAAAATAAAAATGTTTCAATAGGATAGAAAGTGAAATATTGAAAACCTAAAGAACGCTTTCTAGAAAAATTTTAGAAAAACTATAAAGTTTTTCTAAAGAAAACTAAAGGTTTTTTCTAGCAAAATAAATATACCAAAATTCATAAAAAACACAAAATTGTTAAGAAATCAAGGACAAATAAATTAAATCACTCAATTCTTCTCAAAATGTTCAAATCTTCAGTTATTTGTGCATAGCATGCATGCATTCATGCATTAAATAAATTTATCATCAAAAAGAAGGATTTTAAAAGAACTTCAAAATTGATGTCATATGTTACTTCTACATATTATGAGAAAAGAACTTTAAAAGCATTTTAAAAAAAGCAGCAACAACACATTTTCTCCTCCACCTCATTACTCATTAAAAGCACTTCTCTTAACTAAGGACAAACTTTTTGTTGAAACTATAAAGCAGTTACAAAAGTATCTTAACTCTTCATCTGTCACTAACTAATAATGAGATAAAATTTTAAACTCATAACGTGGATTACCTACTGTATGCATGTAAAAGATAACTTGAAGCAAACTGACATTGATGTTATTATTAATATAAAGCTTTAGAAATATGAAAATGAGTGCTCACTGTACACATACAGAGTAGCTAGAATCCCAACATGCCAACATCTTATTGAAATAATTTCTACTCTTTTAATATAGTTCTGAAACATAGGTTCATTAAATTTAATTTGTGACAACTCCCTATCAAAGCATATGATGAGTTATAAAATTGAGGAAAACTACTATTCTTTTTATTTCTTGATTTTCTATTAGATTTTAAGAATTAATGTGAAGGGAACTAAAATTTTTAAAGGAAATTGAAATTCATAAATTAATATGAAGACAGTCAATCAAATGGTGATTACGAGCTAGGATTTCATATGTTAATCCATAAAAAATGCTTATGAAGATTATGCCCAATTAGAACTTCCCAATGATTTTATCAAAGTTGGACATTTAGGATTCAAAATTTAATTTTAGGTTGGAACAAATTCGATTTGAATGTAGAAATATTCCACTATAATCTATCATTCATAAACTATCAATATCATATCAACATAAGGAAAGAACCATCTTTGGATTTTATTGCACAAAAAAAGACAAACAAAGACTTACACAAAAGTTTTACAATCATTTTTATAACTTTTACAATGTTGAGCATTAAGATTCTTGAAGGAATAAGTAATGGTTATTTAAATGGAAATACTAATCTGGAATTTATTAATACTTTTTAATTAAAAGAGAATTTAAAGCAAGATTATCATGACAAAGTTCCTGCTTTAGTGTCATATGGGAAGAGACCACTCTTTTGACTAATGTGAAAACATCATGAGTTATATAATTGAATTACTGAAATGTTTCATTACTTTCAACAGTTCTTGTTACTTAGTATTAAAATTTTTCTTTTCCACATGTATGCCAACAACTTGTAAGATAAAACCAAGTGGACCCATCTAATAACAAGGTCAAAAGAATGTGGAAAGTGATGACAGAATGTCATCAGACATAGAAGATAACTTTACATGAAGCCAAGACTAATAACAAGCACATCTAATACATAGAAGATAACTTTACATGAAGCCAAGACTAATAACAAGCACATCTAATCTATGACTCTATGTTTATAGCTATGTGAAGTATATACAAAAAAGTAACTTAATATGTGCAACTATAGCATAACCATTCTTGGAAAAAGAACCTACTCAAAAATTAGTTCATATATGTGAATACCAATTTTTGTTCGAGGCCCGATAAACTAACTTAAGCTATAATGAAACTGAAAAAGTAATAGTAAAATGTCACAAATAATAAAAAAAAAGAAAAAAAAGAAAATAATAATAATAATAATAAAATAAATAAATAAATAAAACAAAATAAAAGATAAAAAGGAGGAATAGCGAAAGAAAGGGTAAATAAATGAGAGGTATTGATGAACGTACAACTAAAAAGAAAATAATAATAAGAAGAGGGGAAATAGATAATAATAATAATAATGAGACAAACTTTTCGAAAAAGGGAGGGAAAGTAAAAAACAGTTAAAAGTAGTTAGTGGTTAGGACTAGGGTTAGAAGATGACTTGAGGATGGAGTTAGAGTAACCTTAGTCAGGGAAAAGGTATAAAAAAAAGAAAGAGAAAGAAAGGTAGGGTTTTTTTTTTGGTTTCGCGGATTTTGGGAGAAAAAGAAAACTCGGAGAAAGGGATTCTGGTGAAAGAGCTCTCTCTCTCGTCGGAAATTTGAGTAGCTTCCTTGGATTCAGGTTCTCTCGCACATCGCTAGAAGAGTTCAGAAACGGCCTTGCATCAATCTCATCACCTTGATTCGCCAAGAACTGGCTTCACAAGAATCTGCTCCTAACCTGAATCGAACGAAATCCTGTATTCCTCAAGCTTGAGTTCTGTCAGGTCAGTGTTCTGGCTCATTTCCTTTGATCCAAATGGTTGAATCACTAAGAAGCTTGTTCGAAGGAAATCATGTGCGATTCTGTTTATTAGTTTAGATTTTAATCTGAGGTTCCTTGACAGAGATCCTAAACGATCGATTAAAATCAGCATAATAACATGTGTTAGATAGAATCTGTATGAAGTGAACTCAGAATAGTCACTGCGAATGTTTACTTCCATCGTGATTGAATTGCAATTCAAATCCCCTTGTCATTGATTGAAGGAAAGTTAAGAAATAGAATATTGTATCTCTTATAAGTTCTTACTTCAATGTGAGTTGATTCAGGACGGATATAGTTATGCCATAAATAAGAATTAGTGGCTCATTGTGAGTTCGGTCAGCTGAGAAATGATAAAAAATGAACCATCCCCTTTGCGCAAGCATGTATAACACAACTTTGAAGTAGTAACATAACCTATGGTGCAGGAATAAGGGAAATTCTATAAGGATTAATCCAGAATAAGAGTCATCAAGTGAACCTGCAGTCAGTAATCCCATGTCAGTCTAGCTATGCAGATGCAACATTATACTGTAAAAGGCCTTGGAGTACTCCTCGCTGATCTAATTCCCTAAATACCTATTCAATAACTAACTTCAACTTAGCTCTAGGATATCCTAGCTGTAGCTACCCTATAACACCCTAAAAACGAATACTGATTTCACACTTAAGTCGATCATTCAGTTCCATTTTTAGTTTGTTATCTCATGATGCAGAATTCATTTTAGAAAATACTTATAAGAAAATATGATAATTTTTTTTAAAACTGTTTGATATAAACTGCGAGCCTCGTCGATAAAACGTGCGTAGCGGTAAAATAAATCGTTAAGCGGATTTCTACATACGTTTAAAGCCTTAGGAATACTAAGCGTTTAAGTTGTTCTTTCTGTTTATCATTTGCATATATTGGATACACAAGACTCAAGCATATCATACATATCATAGAATAATTATACATAACATATCATATAGACCATAAGTCTTAGGCCCATGAGCCTTATCATATAGTTATTACAAACATAGTTAACCTTCCTTATTTACATACATATTTACTATATTCTATCATACACATTATATATATAAATACATAACAAATTTCCACTGACTAATATCTAGGATGTTTGCATCCTTCTATTACTAATATTCGTACGATGTAAACCTTCTTCAAAACAAAGTGCCTCGCATCCTCTTCAAGTACGTGATCTGCTACCGTGACGAACAACGTTCAAAATTTCTAGGAAGAAAGTGGGAAGAAGTAGGGGTGAAAAACTAAGTTTCTCAGTAGGCTTTCTACTTAGTTCTAATGTCATCACTTAAATCCTAGCCACTTCAGTTTATTTCAGAAAATCATGTCGTGCATAAAAGGTTACTTTTAATTCTTTGTGAACATTTCTCTGAAGTGGATACATTTTATTATTAAACATACATCTGAGTGCTTAAATATGCATTTCTCTTATCATTCATAAACTGTAGCGTCTCAACATACATTCTCATTGACATTCATAACTTTGGGATCACACATAAGATATCATTTGACATACAATTATTCTATGTCTTAAACTTTGTTCTTTACTACTTTTCTTTGTCTTTATCATTTCTTTGTCCAACCTTTGGGACACTTTATGAATCTAGTTTCACCACCTTTGGGAGAAAACAATTAGACATAGACATGTATTAAATTTTGTCAAACAATATCTTCTCACTGACTCTACTCCCACCTCCTACTAAAAATTAAGGATATGAGCTTATTCCTAGGTGATCGTCACCACCACATAAGGGGTGAAGGACTCAATGCCTTCACAGTAGAAGGATTTTCGGAGCGCCTTTGGCTCCTAGAAGCAACCTTTGGCTTTAAGAAGCAACCTTTTCCTTCTCTTTAGTAGAGCCTTTTAGGGCCCTCTGGATACTAGTGCACATAAGGCACAAAGAGAGTAGCATTACTGATAAGTGTCCAATAAGACACTTATTTGGAACATAATTCAATGTAATTGCAAGTAATTGAAGCATAAAACACCATTAAAACATGAGAAAATGACATAAAACTGAATAACCCATGCACAATCTGGAAAATACAGTTTTAGAGTCTTTTGGGTGATAAATTATCATAAATCTGATGTGTTTTAATTTTTGCAATCTGTTACAGGGTTCCGCGTTGGCAATGCAGTTGGGCCGCGTTAGAAATGCGATGCTACAGACCAGTAGCTATAAAAAGCCCAGAACAGAATGAAAACAGGGCATCATTCACTCGATCATCTGATCATTCACTCTATCCACTAATCTATCTCCAGAGCGCAGACCTAGAGGATAGAGCCGTCGTTTCCCCATACGCTGGTTCTATTCTGGGTGAAGGAGGAACCCTAGGACGGAAGACGAAGTGCATCAGCAGCGTGCTACCATGATCATGACTTTCTCTTCTTCCTCTGTTTTCTTCTTCTTCATTATGTGTAACTGAGCCCCTGTTGGGGAAGGATGAATCTTTAATTGATCTTATGTAACCTAGATTTTGCATTTATTTAAGATTGTTTTCCTTTAACGTTGATTATTCATCCCTTTGCTTAACGCTTTTATGACTTGGCCACTTATAAATTGAATCTAAATTCTTCTTCGCAATTGGGAAATTGGTTTAAGAATTAGAACTGGGATTGAATAACACAATTGTGAAGGCTCTAGGGATAGAGGTTTGCAATTGTGAGATCGTTTGAATTCTTGAACTTAAGGCTCACGTCAAATTAGGAATTGCTAAGGGATTAGGATTCCTAATTTTAGTGAAGAATTGATGAGTCAAGGGATTGACCTTCAATCAATACATGTGAATTCGATCTTCAACCACATTTTTTCTTGAATATATGTAATGATCAAAGGTTACATAGGGGAAGTTTTGGTGAAATCCAACCTTAACATCTTCCATAATTTGAATTCTTATACATTTATATCAGTTGTTCAGTGTTTGATAGTGTAGATATTATTTTGAAGTATTCTTTGCATACTGGATAGAGTTCCAGATTTGTGACAGATTCTGTGAATTCTTGTTGATTTTTATTTGCGTTGCCTACGTGACCCCATAACTGAGTTCAATTAGTGGACTAGTAGGAATTCAGTATTTGAACCAAATCCCTGTGGAGACGATACTCTTACTCATTCTTTACTTCATAAAACGATAAGGTGCACTTGCCTTCATACAGTTTTACACCAACAAGTTTTTGGCGCCGTTGCCGGGGATTTGTTTTTCAATATTGAAGAATACTATGATTGCCACTAGATTCAGCAATTCTGTTTGATATTTCTAACTCTGTTTGCACATTGATTCTTTCTTTAGTTTAATCTCGTTTAACTTGTTTATGCGAGGTGAACAAGAACAGGAATTGATCTTTGAACCTGAGATTGAAAAGCTCGCAAGAAGAAACCGAAGGGAAACAAGATTACGAAAGGTGAAACAAGAGCAACAGAGACTGCAAAGGACCAGCGAAGAAAACCCTGTGCATCACTCTATCATGGAGGAACATCCGTAACAGGAGAATTACGTTGGGAGAATATGCAATCCCAAATTCTGCAGGTTGCAGCGCTAGCATTGTGAGACCACTAGTCGCTGCCAACAACTTTGAAATTAAACCGACACTACTCCATCTAGTGCAACAGGACCAGTTCGGAGGAAGTGAAGTAGAAGACCCGAATCTCCATCTTTCAAGCTTTCTCCAAATATGTGACACAATCAAGATGAATGGCGTTTCTGAAGAAGCAATCAGATTGAGGCTATTCCCGTTCTCTTTAAGAGACCGCGCTAAGTATTGGTTGCAAACCCAAACAAGAGGAAGTATCACCACCTGGGAGGAATTGGTATCCATATTCCTCATGAAGTACTTCCCACCCTCTAAATACAACAAGCTGAGAGGGGAGATCTCCTGTTTCGGTCAGAAGGAAGGAGAATCACTCTGTGAGGCTTGGGAGCGGTTCAAGGAGCTTTTACGGAAGTGTCCACATCATGGCTTCTCCGATGTTCATCAAGTTCATATTTTCTATAATGGAGTCAAGCCCGCCATGAGACTCATCATAGATGCCTCAGCAGGAGGATCTCTGAATACTAAAACTGCAGAGGATGCCATGGAACTGATTGAAATAATGGCTTCCAACGAGTACCAATCACCAATTGACAGAAGTGCCCCCAAGAGGGGTGTTCTGGAGTTGGACATGCAAACTGCAATACTTGCTCAGAACAAGTTCATATCACAGCAGCTGGAGGCTTTGACAAAACAGCTACAGGTCTTTAACGTAGGAACCCCTCAACCAGCACAAGTCCTGAAATGTGACTTTTGTGGGGATGAACATAAAAACGAATGTTGTGACATAGACGTAACAGGAACCTACATCCAGGAGCAAGTGCACTATATGGGCCAGCCACAAAGGCCTAAGTATCCTCCTTATTCCAACTCTTATAATTCTAATTTCAGGAACCAGAACAACCCTAGGAGGAACGGACAGTATGCGCAGCAAGAACCTACTCAACAACAGACAAACCAACCACGGGACAACTCTGCAGACTTAGGGAATATACTTAGCCAGTTCATGCAATCCACTCAAGCATCCATCAAGAATTTGGAGAATCAAGTGGAACAGCTGTCCAAACAACTCATAGAAAGAAATACTGGGAGTTTTCCTAATGACACCACAGTGAACCCCAAGGAGCAGTGCAATGCCATCACAACAAGGAGTGGAAAGATGATAGAACCAAGGCTGCCCACAATACCAGAGACAACAGAGGACGTGGCTATACCAGCCAATGAGGTTGCTGACCCAGCAGACCAACCATCCAGAACTGAAACAGAAATGCAACCTGGAGGAGAACCAGCAGTCAACCCACGATCAGTAGCAAGGGAAATGCAGAAGAAGGACTTCCATGATAGGCTAGTGAGAAAAAGCAAAAGGCAGCTATTTGAGGAGGCCGTGGCCAACGGGGAAAAGGCTACGTCGGCAACGCCAAATGTCCCATTTCCTTAAAGGCTGAAGAAACAACAAGAAGAGAGAAAGTTTTCTAGATTCCTGGATATATTCAGGAAACTGCAGATCAACATACCACTAGCAGAAGCACTAGAAGAGATGTCCTCATACGCAAAATTCATGAAGGAGCTGTTGTCCAAGAAGAGGAGGCTTAAGGAAGATGAAACCGTAGCTCTTACAGAAGAATGCAGTGCTATCATCCAAAGGAAGCTTCCTCAGAAGCTAAAAGATCTAGGATCCTTTGCAATTCCTTGCACCATTGGGAATTTGCAGATTGGAAAGACATTATGTGACTTAGGAGCTAGCATCAACTTGATACCCATTTCCATAATGAAGAAACTGAAAATTGAGGAGGTGAAGCCTACCATGATGTGTCTCCAACTGGCTGATCGATCGATTAAACATCCATATGGTGTTGTGTAAGACCTCTTGGTCAAGGTAGACAGATTCATATTCCTAGTTGACTTTGTAGTGTTGGACATGGAGGAAGATGCTGAAATTCCTTTGATCCTAGGAAGACCATTCCTTGCTACAGGGAGAGCACTTATTGATGTGCAGCAAGGGCAACTGATGCTGAGGGTGCAAGATGAAAAGATGATGTTCAACGTGTTTGAAGTCATGAAACACCCTGCTGAACAACCATATTGCATGAGAATGGATGCGTTGGCAACACTGCCAATAACCGTGTTGGCAACGCCACTGTCAGACCCTCTTGAAAAACATGACAGTGAGTCTATTCTAGAAGGGGTACTCTGGCAATCTAAAGGCCTAAGCCAGGAGAGAGAAAATGAGAGCCAAGGTGTGGAGGAATGCATAGCCACACTTGAAGCTAATCCTCCCATAAAATCAAGTTCACAATCCTCTGAAGGATTACCAAAAGAAGAAGGAAAAGTGGACAACCCACAAGCAGAATTGAAGCAGCTCCCACCTCACCTCCGTTATGCATTCTTGGGGGAAAAGCACACATTCCCAGTAATTGTGAACAACTCCCTCAATGAGCAAGAAGAGGAGAAATTGTTGAGGATCTTAAGAGCTCACAAGTCTGCCATTGGGTGGACTATTTCAGATCTGAAAGGAATAAGTCCTTCCTTCTGCATGCACAAGATCTTAATGGAGGAAGATTTTAAACCTGTAGTACAGCCCCAACGAAGACTCAATCCAACCATGAAAGAGGTTGTGAAGAAAGAGGTCCTTAAGCTATTGGATGCAGGGATTATCTACCCAATATCTGATAGCTCTTGGGTCAGCCGAGTTCAGGTTGTACCTAAGAAAGGAGGGATAACAGTGATCCCTAATGAGAAGAACGAACTTATTCCTACAAGAACAGTAACTGGTTGGCGTACATGCATAGATTACAGGAGACTCAATGAGTCCACCAGAAAAGATCACTTCCTTCTTCCATTCATGGAACAGATGCTAGAAAGACTGGCTGGACATGCCTACTACTGTTTTCTGGATGGATACTCTGGTTACAATTAGATTGTGGTGGATCCTAAGGACCAAGAGAAAACCGCCTTCACTTGCCCGTATGGAATCTTTGCTTATCGTCGGATGCCTTTCGAATTGTGTAATGCACCTGCCACATTTCAAAGGTGCATGTTAGCCATCTTCTCTAACATGGTGGAGGACTTTATTGAAGTCTTCATGGATGACTTCTCAGTGTTTGGCTCTGATTATGACAATTGCCTGAGTAACCTGTGTTGTGTGCTAAAACGATGCGAAGAATTCAACCTAGTGCTCAATTGGGAAAAATGTCACTTCATGGTGCAAGAAGGCATCGTGCTAGGACACAAGGTCTCGTCAAGGGGGTAGAAGTTGATAAAGCCAAGGTGGAAGCCATTGAGAGACTTCCTCCTCCTGTAAATGAGAAAGGAGTGAGAAGTTTCCTTGGGCATGCTGGATTCTATAGGAGATTCATCAAAGACTTCTCCAAGATCTCCAAACAATTATGCGACCTCTTGGTGAAGGACGCTAAATTCAATTTCAATAAAGTATGTCTGAAGGCATTCAATACACTTAAGGAACAATTAATTACAACACCTATACTTGCAGCACCAGATTGGAGTCTCCCGTTTGAGCTCATGTGCGATGCAAGTGATTTTGTTGTGGGTGAAGTGCTGGGACAACGGAAGGACAAGAGGATACACGTCATATACTATGCTAGCAAGGTGCTGAATAGTGCACTTTTGAACTACACAACAACTGAAAATGAGCTACTGGCTGTTGTCTACGCTTTTGACAAGTTCAGGTCATATTTAATTGGTGCCAAAGTGATTGTGTATACTGACCATGCTGCTTTGAAACATTTGTTGTCAAAACAGGAGGCAAAACCGAGGCTGATCAGGTGGATCCTACTCCTCTAAGAATTCAATTTTGAAATCCAAGACCGAAAAGGAAAGGACAATGGTGCACCTGACCACCTGTCCAGATTGCCTACACAAATCATGGAAGGTGAGAAGGTTTTGATCAACGAGGAATTTCCAAATGAGAAGCTGTTGGCCATTGCTGTTACACCATGGTACGCAGATATGGCAAATTTCAAAGCTGCACAAATTATCCCAGTTGGATGGTCCTGGCAGCAAAGGAAGAAGTTGTATCATGACAGTAAGTTCTACCTATGGGACGAACCCTTTCTGTACAAACGAGGGGTGGATGGATTACTCTGAAGGTGTATCCCATATGAAGAGCAAAGGGATATCTTGTGGCACTGCCATAGCTCAGCCTATGGAGGCCACTTCAATGGAAGAAGGACAGCAGCTAAGGTGATGCAAAGCGGATTCTTTTGGTCTACACTATTCAAGGATGCCAAAGATTTTACCGTTGCGTGCGATGCCTGCCAACGTAGCGGAAATATTTCAAGAAGAGATGAAATGTCCCTCACTAACATCTTAGAAGTAGAGTTGTTTGACGTGTGGGGCATAGATTTCATGGGACCATTCCCTGCCTCATACTTTAATGAGTATATACTACTCGTTGTAGACTATGTGTCAAAATGGGTAGAAGCTATTCCTACACACACATGTGATGCTAAATCTGTGATAAGATTTCTGAGAAAGCACATTCTGTCCAGATTTGGTGTCCCACACATTCTGGTTAGTGATGGAGGGACACACTTCTGTAACAAGCAGCTAGAAGCAGTCCTGAGCAAATATGACGTTAGGCACATAATTACCACAGCATATCACCCACAGAGTAACGGTCAAGCTGAGGTTTCCAATAGAGAAATCAAGAGGATCCTGGAGAAGACTGTGAACAGTTCCAGGACAGACTGGGCAAACAGGTTAGATGACGCACTCTGGGCCTATAGAACAACTTTCAAAACACCGATTGGTATGTCTTCATACTAGCTGGTTTTTGGGAAAGCTTACCACTTACCTGTGGAACTTGAGCATAAGGCGTACTGGGAAACCAGACTTCTCAATTTTAATTCCAACGCAGCCAGAGAGAATAGACTATTACAGCTGCATGAACTAGAGGAATTTCGCCTCAATGCCTACGAAAACGCAAAGATCTACAAGGCAAAGACCAAACAATGGCATGACAAACTGATCAAACATAGAGTCTTTGAACCTGGACAGCTAGTGTTGCTGTTCAACTCCAGGTTTGAACTATTTCCAGGAAAGTTGAAGTCCAAGTGGTCAGGTCCTTTTGTGATTAAAGAAGTTTCAGACTATGGTGCCATCACCCTCGAAGATATACAGTCCCAAAGAAGCTTCAAAGTCAATGGTCAACGTGTCAAGCAATATCATGGAGGTGAAATCAGCAGGGAGAAGACTACCTGCACCCTTCAGTCACTTGACTGAATCTCAAACTGTCAAGCTAGGGACATTAAACAAGCGTTGCAAGGGAAGCAACCCTTGAAAAACTAGTTTTTCCCTTTCATTTTAATTTAAATTGAGAAAAGTATATGTAAATACTAAGTAGAATAAATAAAAGCAGTGCAGTTGACTATTCATGCATGTCTGGACCAGCAGGAGCAATAGAAATGACAAGTTACATGCCCAGAATTTCACAGCTTGACACACATGTTCCACACCAAGGACCTTAGCTAACCTAACCACTTGGTGAGATCTTTCCAAATAGTTTTAAATAGTGAATTGTGCATTAGATCAATGAGTGAAATCTAACTGAAACTATTACAGTGTTGTTTGAATGATGATACCTTAATTATGCAGAATTTAAAATGAATTCACATGAATCTGCATTCTGCCCAGTTGCGTTGCCAACGCAACTAACCTTTGCGTGCCCAATGCGTCTGGGCTAGTGAAGCACCACATTGCTACTTTCACTCATCTTATCGCCAGAGCACACTCATGCATAGTTCACCCACAGAATAAGCACAGTGTAGGGATTTTTTCAACCCCAACACTCAAATCAACCTTTAACATCATTCCTCTTCCCTCTCCAATGAGCATCAATTGTAATAGAACTTCATTCTCCACAGCATGGAGAGATTGCACAGTCCCTAAATGTTCAATTGCATGATGCAGAATGTAGCATGATTGAATGAGAATTACTTTGTTGTTCTGTTATGGTTTGCAACAATTAATTTGTAATGCATGTTCTAGGCTTGCACAAATTGCTTGTGAGCGGTTGGACCTCAACACTTATTTCTTTTGTGTGTGTATGGTCACAAATTGAGTTTCATTCTAGAACTTGCCTTGTTTCTTAGTTGAAATCCAGTATCCCATGCTTGCATAAACAGGATTAAGGCACTTCTTTGATATGCACCTACTTGACCAAATGACCCACCTTGCATTCTTGTCCATTGTTTAGCCCCTTGATCCTTATACCCAATTCTTTGTGTTTGATTAGCTCATTTCCAACCAAGACTGTGAAAAACCATGAATATGCCTAGCCAAAGGAACTAGGAGAAGGTTGCTTGTATCTGAGGTTGAGTTTTACACTAAGTTTGGAATTTCTTGAGGACAAACAACAATTCTATGTTTTGGGTTACTTGAGGACAAGCAATATTTCTAAGTTTGGGGTTAAGGGTGTCAGTAGCAATATAAGTGGCAATGGGTTTCCAAAAAAAAAAACACGAAAAAAAGAAGAAAAAAAAAAGGGGATTCGAATACCTAAATAGGGCAAAGAAAAATTGAAAACAGGAACACACTTCTATGGGGCGATCTTGCATCTCCAAACTAATGGAAATTTAATTCTCCAACCCTCTCATAGTTTCTTTGGCTTAAATAAACCCACTTTCCAAATTCCACCCACCTTTCACCTAAGCCACGTTACAACACATTACAAGACCTTTTAATTTATGTAAGCATGCGACTCATTGGTAGAGATAGAGAATAGGGGCAAGCCTATGGTAATGGAATTTTGATTTGGAGGCATAGAGAGAAACACCTAACCCAAACACTTGAGAGAAAGAGTGAAACACTTAACCTTATGGGAGTTTGCAAGTCTAGGCCATGTTTCCTTAATAGCAAATTGCTGTAACCATAATATAAACACTTTTTTACTCACAACTTAATGCTATATTTTGAATCTGCAATTATTTTTCATGTATTCCCAATGCTTGATGGAGTGTCTTTGAAATAAATCTGAAAATTTTGATTTATGCAAGTTGGAGTGAAGAAGGGGAGTGAAATACATTTGAGGGAAATCATATGCATGCTGTGAGTTATCCAGAATTAATTATGTTCCTGTAGTTTAATGCTTGCTTGAGGACAATCAAGAGTTCAAGTTTGGGGTTGTGATAAGTGTCCAATAAGACACTTATTTGGAACATAATTCAATGTAATTGCAAGTAATTGAAGCATAAAACACCATTAAAACATGAGAAAATGACATAAAACTGAATAACCCATGCACAATCTGGAAAATACAGTTTTAGAGTCTTTTGGGTGATAAATTATCATAAATATGATGTGTTTTAATTTCTGCAATCTGTTACAGGGTTCCGCGTTAGCAACGTAGTTGGACCGCGTTGGACATGCGACGCTATAGACCAATAGCTATAAAAAGCCCAGAACAGAACGAAAACAGGGCATCATTCACTCGATCATCTGATCATTCACTCGATCATCTGATCATTCACTCTATCCACTAATCTATCTCCAGAGCGCAGACCTAGAGGATAGAGCCGCCATTTCCCTATACGCTGGTTCTATTCTGGGTGAAGGAGGAACCCTAGGACGGAAGACGAAGTGCATCTGCAGCGTGCTGCCATGATCATGACTTTCTCTTCTTCCTCTGTTTTCTTCTTTTTCATTATGTGTAACTGAGCCCCTGTTGGGGAAGGATGAGTCCTTAACTGATCTTACGTAACCTAGATTTTGCATTTATTTAAGATTGTTTTCCTTTAACGTTGATTATTCATCCATTTGCTTAATGCTTTTATGACTTGGCCACTTATAAATTGAATCTAAATTCTTCTTCGCCATTGGGAAATTGGTTTAAGAATTGGAACTGAGATTGAATAACACAATTGTGAAGGCTCTAGGGATAGAGGTTTGAAATTGTGAGATCGTTTGAATTCTTGAACTTAAGGATCACGTCAAATTAGGAATTGCTAATGGATTAGGATTCCTAATTTGAGTGAAGAATTGATGAGTCAAGGGATTGACCTTCAATCAATAATTGTGAATTCGATCTTCAACCACATTTTATCTTGAATATATGTAATGATCAAAGGTTACATAGGGGAAGTTTTGGTGAAATCCAACCCTAACATCTTCCATAATTTGAATTCTTACACATTTATATCAGTTGTTGAGTGTTTGATAGTTTAGATATTATTTTGAAGTATTCTTTGCGTACTGGATAGAGTTCCAGATTTGTGACAGATTCTGTGAATTCTTGTTGATTTTTATTTGCGTTGCCTACGCACTTAAATTTGCGTTGCCTACGTGACCCCATAACTGAGTTCAATTAGTGGACTAGTAGGAATTCAGTATTTAAACCAAATCCCTATGGAGACGATACTCTTACTCATTCTTTACTTCATAAAACAATAAGGTGCAGTTGCCTTCATACGGTTTTACACCAACAATTACATTTTCACATAAAGTTTCCTTTAGTGATCCCTTAATCTTTTTTAGTTTATTTTAGTGGCTTCCAAATAATTATGCATGCTCAAACAAATTTCCAACCAATATGAAATGCACATATAGGTTTCGAATTTTCATCTCAATCATCATCATAAACCAATCTCATACATCATCATCATCCTTTCTCATTCATGAGTATCCATCATTTATTCATTCATATATAGTGAGCATTCATAACTAATAATGAAATTTGATTGGTAAATCATATAGCATAATGTCACTTTTACACCACCAATCTAATGCTTCAATTCGGTTTGATGTTGAAATCACACAAAGGACTTACATCACTCATCCTTCTAAGTTACCTCTCATCCTTTCCTTTTCTCAATTTTACATTTGTTCATTAAGATTTTATGTCTTAGCATCTTAATCTAGGTGGCCGAATGGCACCTTTCAAGTTCTTTTCTCTTTGTGTTCTCTTTTGTTCAAGTCTTATGCATGTCCTAATTATTCTAAGTTCAAGTATTAAGTATTTACAAATCTTTTATAACTTCTTCTCATTAAGGTATGTTATGATCAAATTACTTAGTGAACTTCTAACTTCAAGTTTAAGTCATATCCACCCTTCTTAATCATGCCTCTAATAAACCTTTGAAATATATTACCTTATGTTCTCCTTTGTACTAACTTAATAATTAGGTCTAATTGACTCTTAAACTTTTAAAGTCTCTTTTATTCCAAACCAAATAATATCTAAGTAGAAATTAATTAATCTTATAGGACAATTTATTCCTAAATGGACGAATGACCTACTTCCTCAAATTCCCCTTCCATACACCTTAATTATATTTTTCCTACATATTTAGGATCATTATTTGGGCCTAGTTAAGGATTGAAACTCATAGTTAAGGATTGAAACTCATTCTTAGTTAAGTTAAAACATGGTAGCCGAATTCCAACCTCCTAGACTTAGGTTTCCATAATTTCCTTCTTCACCATAGGATCATTTGCCTAAAAAAAATCAATAGGTCTCTTTATCCACCTTAAAACTTTTTCATACTTTAAATTCATCTTATTCGCATAGAAATGGTCCTTAATTAACCCTAATTGGAAATTAAAACCTCCTTTAAGTTAATTAACTACTAAGTGGTTGAATGCCACTCTTTTAGGTTTAGGGTTTCCTTCTTCCTAACCCTAGTTAACTTAAGTTGACCATTTCTTAACCCTAGTTGACCTTTATTTAGAGGCCAAGTTTAAAATTTAGAATTGACATATTATAAGATAGTCTTAAGTATTTTTACCCAAAATTTAGTGGCATGGCCGAATTTGACATTTACCCTTGCTTAAGTTATGGTAAATTTCCTAGTTACCCATTTTAAGCTAATTTGGGAATTTTACCACTTAGTAATTTTTGGATTTTTCCCTAATTTCACCTAGGCCATATATTCTGAAAATTGACCTTTTAAATGGTGATTAAACCTCCAATTAAATTATTTACTTGCTAAAAATGGTAGATTTATCCTTAACCACATTTTTAACCCATTTTTGCAAAAATCTCTCTAGGATGGTCGAATGCACTCCTAGAGGTTTTTTACCCATTTTTTCTTTGATTTACTTTGTTCAAAGGTTGATTTTTTTTAATTTAAAACGTAATTGCTTTGCTTGATTTGCTTGTAAAAATTTTAGCCAAGTTATACTTATGCTTTTGGAGTGGTGGCCGAAAGCCCTCCTTTGTTAGCCAAGGTGATTTCTTCCAAACTTTCACCTCACACCACCTTGATTCAGTGGTGTTGTGCTTTTGCAGCCTCTCTTGTCTCTGGCCCATACTTGTTTCATCCAGATTGTGATGCTTAGGTGCTGGTCATGATGAGTCTTGGGTGCCATACGAGGATTTAGCCACTTTTGGGCTACAAATTACATCTTTTGTGTGGTAACTTTCTAACCAATGTCCAAAGGAAACCTTTGGAACTTATTACATAACTTTATTCCATCTCTTAACATACATAATCAGAGGTGCATATCCAGCACAGAAATCATCACAAACTCATCAGAAGAGATAAATCACGATATTAAAACTTAATCATCAAAACAAGCAACATATCACTTTTCTCAAGCATTAAAAGGGTAGATCTTCATGATCTACTCCAAAATCCACATCTCCTCTTTCAAATAAGCTTCAAAAACCTTTCTCATGAGAGCATAAAACTGATCAAAGCTTCAAAATAATTTTAAAACAAAACCCATCGATTAAATTTCTTCTAAGTGCCATAGAAGGACTTTTAACCGAACAAACTTTGTTTTTCTTTTCAAAAATCACTAAAAATGGGTGGGATAATTTTGAACAGTTAAAATATAGTTTTAAACTCTCATAAGTGAAAACAAAAGAAGACAAACAAATCTTGGAGAAAAGATGCATGAAAGAAAACAAACACATCATAAAAATGCAAGTTAAAAGAATAAAAACACAAGTAGAAAGATCCTACTTGTTGAAGACCTCCTTAGTGTTTTTGTGTGCTTTAAAGGCTGCCTTGGGTCCCCTTTGGTCTGCTCTGGACGTGGACAAAGGATGGTGGTGGGGCTTAAGTGTTTATAGCTTTAATATAGCTTAAGTCTTAAAGATGATGACTTAGGCTTAAAGTGTAAGTTTTGGGTGCTTGGAGTTATGGCAAGATTGGAGAGAATGGAGAGGATTTTGATGAGTGTCTAAGCTGAAAAATATGAATCAAATGGGGTCCCAAGGGTCCCAAAAAATTCGGACTCTTATGTGCCAAGTGGAATTAGTTTTGTACTTAGGGGTATTTTGGTAATTTTGCCTAGATATTTCTATTTTTCAAAATAAATCAAAATTCAAGGAATTATCCTTTTAGGCTTAGATTAGTGTTAATTAAGCTGATATTTCCTCTAATTATGATTACTTTCACCTAAGCATGCTTTACTTTTAATTAACCAAGGTTAGTTACTCTTAACCATGGTTAAAGTAACCTTTTTACTATTCACTTTTGTCTTTTTGTGAAAGACTTGATTGACTTCATTTTGGTGACTCACCACCGCCTTTTCAGCTGTTGCATTTCGTGCACATGGGTTGGGGCCCACTCTTGGCATGCTTATCACCTTATCTTGCCCTCCCGGCCTTCCAGGGGAGTTTTCGTAATTTTTCTCAGTATTGCCGGAAAATTTCCCAAATTATTCCCCTGACGATTCTAAGACTTTTGGTTTGTTCCCATGTTAATCTAAGACCGTTTTCTATTTTTATGGGAACTGACTAGCTTTGTGCAAAAAGTACAGCTCCTAGGGGCATTTTGGTCATTTTCGGGGTTTTCGAAGGGCATTTTCGTCCCTTCTCAGGTTTCTAAATTTTTCTCACTACTTTTAACTATACATGATGTTTATAATCCCTCCAAGATGTCTTATACTTGTATTTCCATTTTTCTGGCTCATTATTTGAGCTGCCCAGGTGTAAGGACATTTTCTTCATTTGCACCAAACTTCCTAATTTCTCTGCTTTTGCCTCCTAATTTCACCTAGTTTTATTCTAGAAACTATTTGTAGCCTCAAACATTTATCATAGAAAAATTGGGATGTTACATTTCTCCCCCCTTATAAAAAGAATTTTGTTTCCAAAATTCCGTACCTGCAAATAACTACGGGTAGAGTTTCCTCATTTCTGCTTCAAGCTCCCACGTTTGTTCTTTCATCTTCCCTTTTCCCTAGACCACTTGTACCAAGGGTACTATCTAACTCCTCAGCTGCTTTTCTTTTCTATCCAAAATCTTTCTTGGTTCGAGACTTATTGTTAAGTCTTCCTTTAATTATATCGTATCTGACTCAATAACGTGACCGGGATCGGGATTATATTTACGCAACTGAGATACATGGAAGACATCATGAAGATTTGCCAAATTTGGCGGAAGAGCCACTTAATAAGCAACTGGCCCAACTCTTTTAAGAATTTCATATGGACTTATAAACCTAGGAATTAGCTTCCTAACTTTCATGCCTCTGCCTATACCAATTGTAGGTGAGATCTGCAAGAACACATGTTCTCCCACTGCAAACTCTAGAGGTTTTCTTCTCTTATTGGCATAGCTCTTTTGTCTGCTTTGAGAGGTAAGAATCCTATCTTTGATCTTTCTAATTTGTTCTGTGGTTTTCTTGACTAAATCCGGACCTAACAGGCTTTGCTCCCCTATTTCATGCCAACACAATGGCGATTGACACTTTCTACCATACAAAGCTTCATAGGGTGCCATCCCTATGCTAGCATGGTAACTGTTGTTATAAGAAAATTCTATCAGAGGTAACTGGCTAACCCAACTTCCAGGTTGATCTAAAACACAAGCTTTGAGCATATCTTCCAAGGTTTGAATAGTCCTTTCAGACTGTCCATCTGTTTGAGGTTGATATCCAGTACTTAAGTGCAACTTGGTTCCAAATGTACTCTGTAGAGCTTTCCAAAATCTTGAGGTAAATCTAGGATCTCTATCAGATACTATGGATGATGGTGTTCCGTGCAACCTCACAATCTCCTTAATGTATATTTGTGCTAAACGTTTTAAGGAATAGGTTACCTTAATTGGTAGAAAATGAGCAGATTTGGTCAGTCTATCTACTATTACCCAAATTGTGTCTAATCCTTCACGATTTTTGGGCAACCTACTACAAAATCCATTATAATTCCTTCCCATTTCCACTCAAGTGTGTCTAAAGGTTGTAGTAATCCTGATGGCTTTTGGTGTTCTATCTTTACTTTTTGGCAAACTAAACATTTATTAACAAATTCAGCCACATCTTTCTTCATTCCGATCCACCAAAATTGTCTTTTCAAGTCTTGGTACATCTTAGTGGTTGCGAGGTGTATAGTAAAATGGCTCTTGTGGGCTTATTCTAGAATCCTTTTTCATAGATCCTCTACTCTAGGCACACAGATTCGTCCCTTGTATCTCCACAAACCATCTTGGTCTAGAACTATTTTTCCTACTTCACCTTCCATCATTGTGGAAATCCACTTCTTAAATTCCTCATCTTCTATTTGAGCTACTTTTACTTCACTTTCGAAATCACTAGTCACCTGCAAGTGACTCAATCTGATGCTACCTTCCCTCAAATTCATCCCTAAATTCATGTCTCTAAATTTTCCTATAAACTCCATTTCTTTTACCATTAACCAAGAGACATGCAAAGACTTTCTACTCAATGCATCAGCTACCACATTGGCCTTTCCAGGGTGGTAATTCAATCCAAAATCATAATCCTTCAGAAATTTCATCCACCTTCTTTGCCTCATGTTCAACTCCTTCAGATCAAACAAATATTTCAAACTCTTATGATCACAAAATACTTCAAATCTCACTCCATAGAGGTAATGTCTCCAAATCTTGAGAGAAAATATTACTGCTGCTAGTTCTAGGTCGTGGGTAGGGTAATTGGTCTCATGCGATTTCAATTGTCTAGAAGCATATGCCACTACTTTTCTTTCTTGCATGAGCACACAACCTAGTCCTCTTCCTGAGGCATCACAATATACTTCAAACATACCATTCGGGTCTGGCAGCACTAGCATTGGGGTTGTGGTTAATCTCTCCTTGAGTTTTCGAAAACTCTCCTCACACTTTGGAGTCCAAAGGAAAGGGCTATTCTTTCTTGTAAGTTTGGTTAAAGGTAGGGCTATCTTGGAAAATCCTTGGATAAACCTATGATAGTAACCTGCTAGTCCTACAAAACTCCGAATCTCTATCACAGAAGTCGGTCTCTCCCACTTGGTGATGGCTTCTATTTTACTAGGATCTACAGACACTCCTCCTTATGACACCACATTGTCGCAATCGAAATCTCGACGAGACGATGGACATGCTAAAATTAAAAATAGAATTTTATTTATTTATATGGAGTCGCCACCAAATTTTTATTTAAGGGAAAAAGATTTGGAAAAAAAACCCTGACTCGAGGATGAGATTCGAAGTTCGGAAGTCAGTTATGAATGGGGAAGGTGTTAGGCACCCCACTTGCCCGTTTCGAAGAACGGTACCCTTAAATTGAGTGTGTGATTATTTGAAACTTGTTTGATCCCTTTAATTAGCGTGGAAATAAATACTTGATGGAGGTTAGCCTGAGAGGACTTGATCCTGCTCCTATGTATTCCCCGGTGCAATGGGAAATTCAAGGCTTACGTAGTTTTGGTTTTGATTTGATGGCTTGACCTTCGAAGGTGTTTGAATTTAAATGCAAACAGGTCTTATTTGAAGATATTTTGAGGGTGCAATCTCAATCCACATATGCACAGGGCCCAAGACAACTACGGCTGCACTTGGACCCATACGGACCACTAAACAACGAACAACAGAAAAAGCTACCAGTTCGTTTTTAGGGCCCATTGCGTGAGATTGAGGAAAGCAAAAACAAGATTTTTATTTTACCAAAAACAAAGGAAAGGAGGGGCAGTCCCAATCCACATATGCACGGGGCTCAAGAAAACTACAGCTGCACTTGGACCCATACGGACTACCAAACAACGAACAGCAGAAAAAGCTACCAGTTCGTTTTTAGGGCCAATTGCGTGAGATTAAGGAATGCAAAAAGATTTTTATTTAACCGAAAACAAAGGAAAGGAGAGGCAATCCCAATCCACATAAGCACAGGGCCCAAGACAACTACGACTGCACTTGGACACATACAGACTGCTAAACAACGAACAGCAGAAAAAGCTACCAGTTCGTTTTTAGGGCCCATTGCGTGAGATTAAGGACTTCAAAAAGATTTTTATTTAATCATTTTCTTGATTTGTGAACATTGGAGGCGCGTAGGTTTAATCAGACTTTTGGGATTTTTAGGGGTCAAATTGTAAATATCAAAAATTTCAGGGGTCAAGATGTAAATACGGAAAGTTGAGGCGTTAAAATATAAATATGAAAAGTTGAGGGACTGATTTGCAATTTTGAAAAGTTGAGGGGCTGATTTGCAATTACAAAGAACTTCGGTGACCTATTAGTAATTATGGGGAATTTCGGGGGACCTATTTGCAAATTTAAAAAGATGGGGGAACTAATGGTATTTGCTGAAAAGGGTTCTTCCCCAATTGACTCCCCCTGGCCATCGTCGCGCGTCGGGTTCCGCTCACCGCCTCCCTCGGCTCCGATGGGTATGGGGTGGCCGGGAAGGTCCCTCCGAGTTGTGACACTGCCTGCTCCTGGAGCCCCTGGCTGTTACCAGCAAATTAAATGGCCTTAATTGCATTTCGTAGAAAAATCTCTGAATAAGAAGGATCTGATGAGCGGAGTGCCTGGATGAAGCAGCTAGTGCCGCCGCAGTTTCACCGGCAACATCTTAAGCTGGGTTTGGCGCATCAGCAGCATACACTTTCCTGCTTGTGTCCATGTCCCCTGGCCTTTCACAGCAGCTGTGATCAGAGATTGGATCACTCACCTGAACGAAAACGCGTTTAGGCCGAGAAACTGCTTTGAGCAAATAATCAATGGCCCGACGGATTGCAACCAACGCGTTTCTGAGTTCATTGGGAGGCATCGTGTCTCCGAACTCAATCATGTTCCAGGTCATGTTGTGGTCGTGAATGCCGTCGGAAATCCGAATCTAATGTTATCGTCGGCGTCGTAGCGCCTGCTGGTGAGGTCGACGTTGTAGGGGGGACCGTCACTGAGACCTGAATTGGCCCGTCAGTTAAGTTTCTGATCCCGCGGCAAGAACCTGGCGCGTTGCCCCTCGAAGAATAAGATTGCCTCCGATAATGCCTCCTCAGAATTATGAGCGTCTCCTGAACTGGCCATGGTTTCCTTGGGAAGAACGTTGAACGTTCATCGGCGATCATTCATCGATCGGCCAAATGGGACGGGGAGAAGGGTGAACTTCTCGAGCGTCTCTCTTCTCTCTTTGGTTAAGTTATCGAGTTATGTTATGGCCAAAACCAGCGTATGATTTGTTTTCAATTCCTGGGATGAATTCAGTTTGTATATGGCTCAAACACCTTACGTTCATTATGCCAATTGGCTCAATTTACTGTCAGGATGCGGTTGCATCGAATACAATTATTTCCAATTCTTAGGTCCAGGTTATTCGAATCCGGTTATATAATTTCTGTTTTCTACATTATCCTTCAAGCCTAGACTCGAATCGGAATGCTCAGAGAGAGAGAGTACTACTAACCTGTACGCTGATACTCAGTGCCTCATAATTTGTGGCGGCCTTATCTATGAGCTGCAACCAGGATTTTAGCACATGAATGCCTTCCTCCTTCACTCAAGTTCCCATCATAGAGAGGAATGGATGAACCTTTTTACCTAGAAACTTTTTCACTCACCCTTCTCCCTCCTTTCTTTGCTTTTTGGCCCCGCAGCGCTATTTTTCGTCTCCCCTTTTCCTCTTGACCTACCTCAATTTTCTTTTTCGCTTTATTTATTGGATTTCTCCTTTTTTTTAGTGCCATCCTTGTTATCCATACCCCTACCCTTTTTATTATTTCCTTTCATTGCTCTTAATATTTATTTTTAGTATTTTCCTTTCCTTTTTGTTATTTTTTGTTGCTTTTCCTTTTAACTTTACTTTGTATATTTTTTGACTTTTTGTTTACTATTATTATTATTATTATTATTATTATTTTCCATTTACCTTTTCTATGTACCTTTTCGTTTTCTGTTTTTTGCCTTTTCTTGTTTCTCTATTTTCTCTATTTTTCTTAATTATTCACATAAATAAAAATGAAAAATGGAGCCTCGGACATAATTGGGTGTTTACACACATGACCTAGAAACTTCACTTCCTCCATCCAAAATTCACACTTAGACAATTTTGCATACAACTCCTTACTCTTAAGGATTTCTAACATAATCCTAAGGTGTTCCTCATGTTCCTCTCTGGTTCAGGAGTAGACTAAGATATCATCAATGAACACAACAACTAACTTGTCCAGGCAGGATCTAAAAATTCAATTCATGTAGTCCATAAAGACTGCAGGGGCATTAGTCAGTCCAAATGACATGACAGTGAACTCATAGTGTCTGTATCGTGTCCTAAAGGCTATCTTAGGGATATCCTCATCTCTTACCCTAATTTGGTGGTATCCTGATCTCAAATCAATTTTTGAGAACACTACAGCTCCTCTCAGTTGATCCAACAAGTCATCTATCCTAGGCAGTGGGTATTTGTTCTTAATGGTCACTTTATTCAACTGCCTATAGTCCACACACAGTCTCATACTTCTGTCCTTCTTCTTAACAAACAACATCAGGGCTCCCCAAGGTGATACACTTGGGTGTACGAACTTCTTAGCTAGAAGGTCCTCTAATTGAGTTTTCAGCTCACCCAGTTCTACCGGAGACATTATAAACGGAGCTATTGATATCGGTCTAGTTCTAGGCACTAAGTCTATTGAGAATTTTGTTTCTCTTACAGGAGGGAATTGGGGTATGTCATCAAGGAATACCTCAGGATACTCTCTTACCACAGGGATTTCATCAACTCTCAGTTTTGTCTCAACCTCACTAGTTAACAGGAGAATATATCCTTGCATTTCTCTCCTACCACTATCTAGACTAAGGGAATTTAAAACAAGCTCAATATGTTTAACAGTTTCAATCTCAGCAGCAGGAAACACAATAGTTTCATTTAGAAAATTAATATACACATGATTCCTAGAGAGCCAATCCATTCCTAGAATTATATTCAGTCCAGCCAAAGGCAAACAGATAAAATCATATGCAAATACTCTATCAAGCAAGGAAAATGTACAGTTTAGGCAACTCAAACAAGTTTTTACCAGTTTACTAGTAGGAGTAGAAATTAGCAGTTCATATGGAAGTTCAGACACAGACAATCCCAGTCTCTTCACACAATCATGAGAAGTAAAAGAATGCGTTGCACCAGAGTAATACAATACATTTAAAGATTGACCATTTAAAATGCACCTACCTCTCACAAGATCGGTATAGCGGTTTTCCTCCCCAACGTTCAGAGTGAAGACCCTTCCTTAATCCATTCATTGGCCTTATTGGGGTTTAGAGTTCCTTTGAAAATTGGCAGGTTCATATTTCTAAATTCAGTGCACCTTACTCGGTTAGCGGGAGTGGACGATGCGGCGGAGAGATGTAATTGGGACTATGACGCTCAGAGAGGTTCCTTCACGATCGTCATGTCATGGCATGTTCATCTGGCTCAGGCTACGCGTCTGCCATTAAAGCCGTCGAGAGCTTCCCACACGCCTACGTAGTCAGTGTGCCTCGCCGGAAACATGTGAGGCCCCTTCACGCGAAGGACTTCTCGACCTCCGGCCACCGATTGCCACCTTATTGAGCCACTTTCCGCGACTTGGCCCAACGTTCTCTGGTTTAGCCTTCCGCCTTCATGCGCACCTTGTCTCGTCTGGAAACAGAGCCTTCCCTGCTGTAGAAGGTTCGCGCTCCGGAGTAATTCTGATTCCTCCGATCTTTCTCTCCTCACTCAATCGGCGTCAGATCCCAGAATCTCTCATCGTCAACGTTCTACACGTCGCTGTTATTTTTGCTTTTGATTCAATTCTCAATCGCAGCGATTTATAATTTTGAAATTTCAATCGAATTAAAGAGATTTAAAGTTTCAACACTGTTGCTTAATCTGTTAATTCCGTTTATACGCAATCGTCGATGGCATCACACAATGGAGTGGATCTACTTATAAGCTACTTAATGCCACAACGGAGAGGGAAAAAGGCTAACCTAGACGACACGAGAATCGCTACCACCAGAGCTATTCCCTTTGTCTGAAGCTTGTAAACACCCAATTTTGTTCGAGGCTCCCGAACGCTAACTTTATTAATTAACTATAATGTAAATAAGAGACGACTATTAAATTTAACATAAAATAAAATGAATAATAAAAAATGTTGAAAAAGAATTAGAAAAAATAATAATTAAAAATATAAAAAAATAATAAAAAAAAAATATAATAATAAAAAATCTGAAATAATAATTTAAAAAATTAATTAAAAAAAATCTGAAAAAAGAAGAAAAATAAAAATCTGATAAATAAATTAAATAAAAAAAATCTAAAAAGAAATTTTAAAATTAAAATAATTAAAAATACTAACTAAAAATCTGAAAAATAAATTTTAAAATTAAAATCTGAAAAGAATTAAAAACTAATTAAAATCTGAAAATAAAATTAAAGAAAACCAAAAACTTGAAAATAAAATTAAAAAATAAAAATGAATAAATCAAAAAAGACAGAAATATTTAAAATAAAGGAAAATGATAAAGAGGGGAATGACAAATAAACAAGAGATGGATAATAGGAAAAGGAAGGAAAGGAGAAATTGAACAAAAAAGTAAAAAAGGAGAAAATTGGGGTAGGTTAAGAGAAAAAGGGAGAGGATAAATAGCGCTGCGAGGGCCGAAAAGAGGAGGAGGGGAAAGGAAAAGGAAAAGGCGAGAGGAAGAGTCTGAAGAGATAAAGGGGCATCCATTCCTCTCTGAGACAGGAACTCGAGGGAAGGAGGAAGGCGTTCATTTGCTAAAATCCTAGCTGCGGCTCGTAGATAAGGCCGTCACAAAGTGCGGGACACTGAGTATCGGTGTACAGGTTAGTAGTGCACACTCCCTCTCCCTCTGAGCTTTCCAATTTGAGTCTAGGCTTGAAGGATAATGTAAACAACAGAAATTATGTAATTGGATTTTGAATAACTTGGGCCTGAAAATTGGAAATGATGGTATTAGATGCAATCACATCCTGACAAGTAAATCGAGCCAATAATTGGTGTAATGAACGTAATGTGTTTGAGCCATACACGAACCGAATTCATCCAAAGAATTAAAGACAAAATCGCACACTGGCTTTGGCCATAATATAACCCAATAATTTAACCAAAGGGAGACGAGAGGCGCTCGAGAAGTTGGGAATGTGATGGAGCTTGGAAATACGATGTCTCCCAAGGAACTCAGAAACGCGCTGGTTGCAATCTGTTGGGCCACTGACTATTTGCTCGAATCGGTTTCTCGGCCTAACCGCATTTCCATTTAGGCAAGCGATCTAACCACTGCTCACAGCTACTGCGAAAGGCCAAGGAACAGGGACGCAAGCAGGGAAGCATATGATGTCGACGCACCAAACCCAGCTTCAGGTGTTGCCAGTGAAGTGGCAGCGGCGCTAGCTTTTTCGTCCGAGCACTCCGCTTACCTGAACCTTCTCATTCAGAGATTTCGCTACGAAATGCAAAGGCCATCTGATTTGCCGGTGACGGCTAGAGGCTCCGGGAACAGGCAGTGGCATAGATTAGAGGAATCTTCCTGGCCGCCCTATACCCACCGGAGCTGAGGGAGGTGACGAACAGAAGGCGGAGCGCACTGAAAGGCCCAGGACGTCTCAACGAAGAAGAGACCCTTTCTGTAATTTCCCTTAATTCACCTAATTTCCTATAATTGCAAATCAGTCCCTCAATTTGTCCTATTTGCTAATGAGTCCCTGACTTCCCCATATTTGCAAAACAGTCCCTGAAACTTTTCAGAACTGCTAATAAGCCCCTCAACTTTCCATATTTTCATTTTAGCCCCTCAACTTCCCATATTTACATTTTGACCCAAAAATTTTTTTTTAAGTTCTTTTTTGGTCATTATTTTTTCTTCTTTTTCAAATAACATCTAACCCTTTTCCCAAATCAAACCCCTTTTCTTTTAGGTTCTTTTTCTCTAACTAAATCGATTTTAATTTTCCATAAAAGTGTCCGATTAAGCCACCCACACGCTTCCGATACTTATAAATCAAGAAAACGATTAAATAAAATCTTTTTGCTTTCCTTAATCTCACGCAATGGGCACTAAAGACGAACTGGTAGCTTTTTCTGTTGTTCGTTGTTTAGAGGTCTATATGGGTCCAAGTGCAGCCGTTTTTGTCTTGGGCCCTGTGCATATGTGGATTAGGGTTGCTCCTCCTTCTCCTCGTTTTCAAACAAATAAAAACCCATTTTTCTTTCCTTAATCTCACGCAATGGGCACTAAAGACGAACTGGTAGCTTTTTCTGCTGTTCGTTGTTTAGAGGTCTATATGGGTCCAAGTGCAGCCGTTGTTGTCTTGGGCCCTGTGCATATGTGGATTGAGATTCCCCTCCTTTACTTTGTTTTTCAGTTAAATAAAAATCTCGTCTTTGCTTTCTTAATCTCACGCAATGGGCCCTAAAAACGAACTGGTAGATTTTTCTGTTGTTCGTTGTTTAGAGGTCTGTATGGGTCCAAGTGTAGTCATAGTTGTCTTGGGCCCTGTGCATATGTGGATTAGGATTGCACACTCAAAATGTTTCCAAACAAATAACAACAACAACAACATGTTTGCCTTTCAATTTAAACTCTATTCGAAGGTCAAGCCTTCGAACCAACCAGAACTACGTAAGCCTTGAATTTCCCATTGCACCGGGGAATACGTAGGAGCAGGGTCAAGTCCTGTCAGGCTAACCTCTCTCAATATTTTTTATTTTTTTTTACACTAATAGAAGGGATCAAATAAATTTGAAATAATCACACACTCGGTTTAAGGGTGCCGTTCTTCGGGACGGGCGAGTGGGGTGCCTAACACCTTCCCTATTCGTAATCGGCTCCCGAACTTGGAATCTTATCTTCAAGTTAGGGTTTTCCAAACTTTTTCCCTTGAATAAAAATTTGGTGGCGACTCCACACAAATAAAATAAAGAAATTGTAAAATTTCAGCGAGTTCGTCATCTCGTCGGAATCGCAGTTGCGACAAAGCTGACATCGATTCACAGTGGCGAGCTTCTTGACGCTCTCTAGGGATCACGATCAAGAATGGACGACTTTAAGGCGCTCTCTGGGAAACTCCTCGAAAGAACCCTTTCTCCACCTCGTTTCTCTCTTCTCCGACCCTTCCCAAAATACCCCAAGAAAAAAGCCCCTAAATCTTCATCTCCTCTCCTTTTATAGGCCATTTCAATTTTTGCCCTTCCTTTTCCTCTTGAATTTTTCTCTTTTTTCGATTTTGTTTATTTTCTCTGATTTTAATCTTTTTATTATTTTTGATTTTAAATATTTATTGTTGATTTTAAAATTTTTATTATTTTTCGTTTTCAATTTTTTAATTTTTTATTTTCATTTTCCAGTTTTTATTTTTATTTGATTTTTCATATTTTAATTTTGATTTTATTTTTCGTTTTGAATTTTTATACTTTTTCTAGATTTTTAATTTTTCCTTTTTCTCCTTTTCTCGGATTTTTTATTTTTAATTCCTATTCTAGATTTTTATTTTTTAATTTTTCATATTTTTCTTTATTTTTATATTTATTTGGAGATTTTTAATTATTTTTATTATTTTTCCATATTTTAATTTTTGTTAATTTTACGAGATTCTGAAATTTTTATTACTTTTGCCAGATTTTTATTTTTTATTTTTTCAGATTTTTGTTTCCTATTTTATTTTCCAAAATTTTGTATTTTTTTATTCTTTTTGTTTTCATATTTTTTGTAATATTTTGCTCATTTTCAAGATTTTTATTATTTTAGGATTTTTCATTTTTCCTCAATTTTGATTTTCAGATTTTAATTTAAATTTGATTTTCAGATTTTGATTTTGATTTTGATTTTATTTTCTTTTTTATTTTTATTTTTCAGAATTTAATCTTGATTTTATTTTTCAGATTTCTAATCTTTAACCTTTTTAATTTTTTAATTTTTTATATTTTTTTAATTAACTTGAATTTTTGTTATTTAAATTAGGGTTAATTGATAATTTTAGCTACTGGAAGCCTCAGACGTAATTGGGTGTTTACAGTTTTCCCCTCTTTACTTATTCCCTACCTGATAACATGAGAGATGACTCTTTGAATTATCAGGATAGGGAATGAGTAAAGACGTGAACACATTATGTCCGAGGCAGCTCGTGAATCCCTGAATTTGCCTGCGTGGCCTAATTAGGCAGGGGACGCTGCTGATGTGCAGGTGGAGCGAGGTGATATGGGCAAAGGATGGGGTGTTTCGACAGACCTTATTTGGGCAAAGCGAAATACGGAGAGTCCAACGGGCCTGACATGGGTGCCAGGAATGCAGGAAAGTAGGTTTAAGTGAGGCCTGACATCGCAGGTCGTAGTTGCAGAAATTTAAACGTGCAATGGCCTGTTAACATAGGTCGGAGTACCGAATTTAAAATGAAATGGCCTGACAATATAGGCCGGTAGTGCAGGAATTTACACATGCAACGGCCTGAACATAGGCCGAAATGCGGAATTAAAAAGGAAATGGCCTGACAACATAGGCCGAGTGTGCAAAGATTTAAACATACAATGGCCTGGCAACATAGGCCGAGGGTGCAGGAAATTAAAGATGCAATGGCCTGACAACATAGGTTGAGGGTGCAGGAAATTAAAGATGCAATGGCCTGACAATATAGGCTGAGGGAGCCGAATTTAAAGATACAATGGCCTGACAACATAGGCCGGAGGTGCAGAAATTTAAACATGTAATGGCCTGACAACATAGGCAGAGGGTGCTGAATTTAAAACATGCAATGGCCTGACAACATAGGCCGAAGGTGCAGAAATTTAAACATGCAATGGCCTGACAACATAGGCCGAAAGTGCAGGAATTTAAACATGCAATGGCCTGACAACATAGGCTGAAGGTGCAGAAATTTAAACATGCGATGACCTAACAACATAGGCCGGAGGTGCAGAAATTTAAACATACAATGGCCTGATAACATAAGCCGGAGGTGCAGAAATTTAAACATGCAATGGCCTGACAACATAGGCCGAAGGTGCAGGAATTTAAACATGCAATGGCCTGACATCATAGGCCGAAGTGCGGAATTTTAGACATGCAATGGCCTGACAACATAGGCCGAGGGTGCAGAATTTTAAACATGCAATGGCCTGATAACATAGGCCGAAGGTGCAGGAATTTAAAATGCAATGGCCTGACAACATAGGCCTGAGTGCGGAATTTAAAATGCAAAGGGATGGCCTACTAGTAGGCTTGAGGGGGAGAACTTTGCGACTTTGTGTGCAGACTCCAACTTCCCGAATTTCCTCTAGCACTGATCGTGTTCTTCAGAGTGAGCTAGACTCCGTAAATTGCTTATTTCCTTCCTCTCTTTTACAGGCATATCTTTTGAGCGTGCCATTCTTTTAAGAGATAAGATTTCAATCAGTAAGAACTTGCAATTAAGAAAGTTTCAACATACTCCGACTTTGAACAGCACCAGTAATGGTAATTGTCATTCAAAAAAAAAATTTAGTGATTGCATTTTGCATATACATTTAGACAAAATAAAATACAGTTGCATATGGTAGGGAAATCTCAAAATGGTCAAAATGATGCAGGTCATTTTATGGTTTACTGTCTGATGGCCTGGTTTTGGTCGGTGAGATTCCTTTAAGACGGTTAGCGCTAGTATTGTATTTCGACGGCGTCTTCATGTCTTGCCAACCCAACTTCTGAAGAATCAAAACTTTGCCCCAGTTTATTCGATTTGCCCCAGACCAGTCTTGAACCTCTCGTTTTACTCGCAACCGAGCTTGATTCTGTTTATCGCTTTTTCAGAACCCCAGATTTTTGGCAATTTTGCCCCGGTATAAGGACCAGATCGTCATTTGACTGCTGATTTTCCCCAATATGAACAGAAACTATCTGTTGCTCTTTTTTAGCTTTCTTAACTGGAGGGGTCGACTCCCAACGACTCCTACTTTATTCATTTTATCGGTGCCGCTTTGCCCTGATTTTTTTTGCCTAGGTCGCTTTCACAAATTCTCGACCTAGCGGGCCTTTTTCTGCTTGATTTGCCCTAACTTTTGCCTAGGCCACCATTGTGGGTTTTCAACCTAGCAGGCTTTTTTGCTTGCTTGAATTACCCTAATTTTTGCCTAGGCCGCCGTTGCGGGTTTTCGACCTAACGGGCTTTTTGCTTGAATTGCCTTAACTTTTGCCTAGGCCGCCCTTGCAGGTTTTCGACCTAGCAGGCTTTTTTTCTTGATTTGCCCTAACTTTTGCCTAGGCCGCCCTTGCGGGTTTTCGACCTAACGGGCTTTTTTGCTTGATTTGCCCTAACTTTTGCCTAGGCTGCCCTTGCGAGTTTTCGACCTAGCGTGCTTTTTTGCTTGATTTGCCCTAACTTTTTCCTAGGCTGCCCTTGCGAGTTTTCGACCTAGCGTGTTTTTTTGCTTGATTTGCCCTAATTTTTGCCTAGGCCGCCCTTGCGGGTTTTCGACCTAGCAGGCCCTCTTTTATGCATAATATCTCTTTACCACATCTGAGTTAATAGGGTTAGGCAAGTCCTTCTCGTCCATGTTGGCCAGGATCAAGGCGCCTCCGGAGAAATCCTTTTTAACTACACAAGGTCCGTGGTAATTTGGAGACCATTTCCCTTGCAGCGCTTTCTGCATAGGCAACAACCTTTTGATCACCAAATCACCTTCTTGGAACTTCCGAGGATGAACCTTTTTATCGAATGCTTTCTTCATTCTTCTTTGGTAGAGTTGGCCATGACATATCTCCGCCAACCTTTTCTCTTCGATTAAGTTCAATTGGTCCATCCAGGCTTGGACCCATCTGGCTTCTTCCAGCTTAGCATCCATCAAGACTCTCAACGAAGGGATCTCGACTTCGATTGGGAGCACGGCTTCCATCCCATACACCAATGAGAATGGCGTTGCCCGAGTAGAGGTGCGGACAAAGGTCCGATATGCATGTAATGCGTAAGGGAGAATTTCATGCCATTCTTTGTACGAGAGCACCATTTTTCGGATGATCTTTTCTATGTTCTTGTTGGCCGCTTCGACCGCTCCGTTCATCTTCGGCCAATAGGGGGATGAGTTATGATGTTGGATCTTGAATTGGCCGCATAGCTCCGACATCATATTGTTGTTCAAATTAGAGCCATTGTCTATGATGAGCTTGCTAGGCAGTCCGTATCGGCATATCAGCTCCCTCTTCACAAATTTGACCACTACATTACGAGTTATGCTAGCATATGAAGCGGCTTCAACCCATTTGGTGAAGTAGTCAATGGCCATCAGTATGAAACGGTGTCCATTTGAGGCTTTGGGCTCGATTGGGCCGATGACGTCCATCCCCCACACAGCAAATGACCAGGGTGACGACAGTACATTCAATGATGTGGCCGGCATGTGGACGTTATCTACATACACCTGCCATTTGTGACAGGTCTTGACATGTTTGTAACAGTCAGTCTCCATGGTCAGCCAATAATATCTGACTCTAAGAATTTTTCTCGCCATTGCGTATCCGTTGGTGTGAGCACCGAAGGACCCTTCATGAACTTCTTTGAGAATCTTGTTAGCTTCTGCTGCATCTACACACCTGAGCAAAACCATGTCGTGATTCCTTTTGTACAAGATTTCTCCGTTGAGGAAGAAACCTACGGCCAGTCTCCGTAGGATCCTCTTGTCTTTTTCGGACGCGTTGGCAGGGTACTCTTTATTTTTCAAGAATTGGCGGATGTCATGATACCAGGGCTTCCCGTCTAGTTCTACCTCCACTGCTTGACAAAATGCCGGTCTGGAGCGATGCTAGATGCGGATGAGAGGCATATCTTCTTCTCGTCCGATTTCAAACATATATGACAAAGTGGCTAGGGCATCAGCCAACTGATTGTCTTCTCGTGGTATGTGTGAGAAGGTGGCCTCCTCAAAATGTTCTAGCAATTCCTAGAGGCGAGCTTGATAGGGCACTAGCTTTGCATCTCTGGTCTCCCACTCCCCTTTGACCTGGTGGATGACTAGGGCCGAATCACCGAAGACCTCTAGGCGCTTCACGTTGGCTTCGATTGCGGCTTGAATCCCTAAAATACAAGCTTCATACTCTGCCACATTATTTGTGCAATCAAAAGCTAGTCGGGCGGTGATAGGTATATACTGCTTTTCTGGGGAAATCAGTATTACTCCTATACCATGGCCCATCATGTTGGACGCGCCATCAAACAACATTGTCCATCTCTCTCCCTTTATCTTTTCTTCTTCATTAAATACCGCCATCAGATCCTCATCAGGGAATTCCGGCTGCATGGCCTGGTAATCATCTATGGGCTGTTGGGCCAAATATTCTGCGAGTGCGCTGCCTTTGACAGATTTCTGGGTCACATACATGATATCATATTCCGAAAGCACCATTTGCCATTTTGCAATCCACCCCGACAATGCAGGCTTCTCGAATATGTACTTAATCGGATCCATCCTGGATATTAGCCACGTAGTGTGACTCAGCATGTACTGCCTCAGGCGGTGTGCCGCCCATGCCAAGGCGCAACAGGTTCGCTCTAATAAGGAGTATCTGGCCTCGCAACTTGTGAACGTTTTTGCTCAAGTAGTATATTTCCTGCTCCTTCCTCCCGGATTCATCGTGTTGACCGAGCATGCAACCCATTGACTGGTCCGTCACCGTCAGATACAAGATTAGCGGTCTCCCAGGGACTGGCGGTACCTGGACCGGCGGGTTTTGTAAATATGATTTGATCTTCTCGAAAGCTTCTTAGCAATCCTCATCCCAACTCATGGATTGATTCTTGCGCAAGAGCTTAAAGATCGGCTCGCATGTGGCCATCAACTGGAAGATATATCAGGAGATGTAATTGAGTCTTCCTAAGAAGCCTCGGATCTCCTTTTCAGTTTTTGGAGCTGCCATATCTATGATCGCTCGAGCCTTGTCGGGATCAACCTCGATACCCTTTTTGCTGACGATGAAGCCCAGCAGCTTCCCTGATTTGACCCCGAAGGTACATTTGGTTGGGTTCAGCCGCAGCTGGAACTTTCGAAGCCTCTCAAACAGCTTTTGGAGGTCTGTGGGGGTGGTCCTCTTCCATCCAGGATTTAGCAATCATATCATCCACGTAGACTTCTATCTCTTTATGAATCATATCATGGAATAATGTTACAATGGCCCTTTGATAAGTTTCCCCAGCATTTTTCAATCCGAAGGGCATGACTTTGTAGCAAAAGGTTCCCCAGGCCGTAATGAAGGTGGTCTTTTCTCTATCTTCCTCGGCCATCTTGATCTGATTATAGCCTAAGAAACCATTCATGAACGAGAAATAGGAGAATTGTGCGGTGTTATCGACCAGCACATCGATGTGGGGGAGCGAGAAATCATCTTTTGGGCTGGCTCGATTGAGATCTTTGTAGTCTACGCACATCCGGACCTTTCCATCCTTCTTGGGGACCAGTACTATATTGGCAACCCACTCGGGGTAATTTGCAACAGCCAAGAAGCCAGCGTCAAATTGTTTCCTTACTTCCTCCCGAATTTTCAGGGACATATCCTGTTTCATCCTCCTCAACTTCTGTTTGAGTGGCACGTACCCGACTTTCATAGGCAACTTCTGCTCTGCTATAGTAGTATCCAAGCCCGGCAAGTCTTGATACGACCAGGTGAAGATATCGCTATAGTCTTGTAAGAGCGAGACCAATCACTCATGATTGTCTCTAGTGATGAGCATGCCTATCTTGACCTCTCTTTTGTTTTCCTCGGTCCCTAAATTTATCAGATCCATGGGTTCCTGATGGAGTTCGATTACTTTAAATTCGCGTTCCACTAATCTCAACATCTCGTTGGTGGGTTCGCATTCTAACTCTGCCTCCTCATCGACCGGATTGACAATACAGTTGAAATTGCCTGATACAATACTAGCACTGTCATCGCAAGGAGGTTTTTTGTCAGATCTGCGAGTTGAGGTATGAAAGAAAGAATAAGACACGAATATTTAGCAGGGGGAGCATATTAGGGAGAGGCAAGGAAAGATTTTTGGAGAATGCAACTGTATTTATCATTTATCAAAACAAGTATACACAAAATGTTTTATGATTTGAAACAGAATTTTGATATGACAATTACAAAATTAAATTTGAATTGAACTAAAAGTAAGAGGTAGGTCAAAAATTTCCCAATTATTCAGTTCTTTTCCGGGAGGACAAGCCGTCACTAGGTCTTCAATATCGATTGGCCTCTTTCCGTCGATGGCCGCAATCATGCCGGGATGCTCGAAGCCAGCGCTTCGGAAACTTTATGAGATATGGCACAAAGGGACCTTCCTGACCCGGGGCCTTGGTGTTTTGTCTTCTTCAATGGGCATATATCCTAGCCTATATCGCCTCCGATTCTTATTCAATGACAACGGCTGAGACAAGCCACCATTGTTTTGCCCCAGTTTATCACCGGGCTTAAACCCGTTCTTTAACATCACCCGGGCCATCATCATGAGGGCTTTGGGGGGCTGCTTTCGGCCAACCACATCTCCCTCCTTAATAGTGATGACATTAGCAACTTCCAAGGCTTAGAAGTGTGTTTCCAAAGCCTCTTCCGCCACCTTGATGTATGGAGGGTTGGTGGGTTTACTGACCAGGTAATCTTCCTCTGTCGAGACGATGATCAGCTTATCGTCTATGATAAATTTCAGCCTCTGGTGCAGAGTCGAAGGGACTGCCTTGGCGACATGGATCCAGGGCCTACCTAGCAAGCAACTGTAGGCCGGTTGAATATCCATTATCTAGAAGGTTATATTGAAGATGACTGGGCCAATTTGGACAGGAAGTTCCACTTTGCCGATTACCTCCCTCCTTAACCCATCCAAAGCCCTTACTACCATGGAACTGGGCTTGAGGTGTACCTTCTCGTGTGGCAGTTTTGACAGCGTCAACTGAGGCATTACATTTAAAGAAGAACCATTGTCCACCAGAACTCTGGCCAGGATATGGTCCATGAACTTCACAGAGATATGCAATGCCTTGTTATGTCCTACTCCTTCATCTGGTATTTCACGGTCGACGAAAGTAAGGAAATTATTGGCAGTAATGTTGCTGGCAATCCCTTCAAACTTGTCCACCGATATATTGTGGACTACGTGAGCCTCGTTAAGTACCTTCAGTAGTACCTTCCAGTGGGGCTCATAATTCATCATTAGGGCCAGCAGTGATATTTTGGCACGTATGCGGTTGAGCTGCTCGATCACCGCGTACTCGCTTTGCCTGATTATCTTCAAGAATTCGCAGGCATCTTCTTCAGAGACGGGCTTCTTTAGCCCTTTTTCCGCCTGTCGTTTACTAGTTTCAGGCTCTGGGCCTGCCAATATCGTCTCGCCACAAGGCGGTTTTCCTCTTTCCTCGGTAGGGGAATAGATACGACCGCTTCTGGTCATACCCCCGATCCCGGCTATGTTCACCACATCCGGGGTTGAGCTCGTCGCAGCCTCCGACCTTAGTCCTTCTTCTATTTTCCCGCCAGATACCTCCACGTCATACTTCCACGGCACCGCTTGGTTTCTTTGGTATGGGAAAGGGCCAGGAACCTTTATTACTACAGGTCTCATCTATTTTAGTATTTCCTGGGCTGGCGCTTCGGTGTACCGAATGACCAGAGGCCTAGGGTGTCCCAAAGGGAATTCATTGACCATGTAGACTTCCTCATCCACCTCGATGCAATTCACCGATGGTCCCGGTCCCCCATGGTATGGCAACGGATTATTCCCCACGCTCGGTGCATCCTTTTCGAAATTGAGCCACTTGGCTTTGATCAACTTTTGGACCCTATGCTTCAAGGCCAGACAGTTCTCAGTAGAATGTCCTATCGTTCCAGCATGATCATCGCATTTAGCCTTTGGATTATATCACTTCGAGTATGGGGGTTCTAGGGGCTTCATGGGAACTAGTGCAATTAAAGAGTTTTGAATCAAACGGGGCAACAACTCCGAGAAACTCATTGGGATTGGGTCAAATTGCACCATTTTTCTTTGGTTGTTTGTTTTTTGTGGAGGTGGATTGGAGTTGGTGTTTGGTGTCATCAGTTTGGGAGGTTGTTGAAGGAATGTAGGTTGTGGAGGAAAGGTCGATTGTTGAGGAAATGTTTGTGGTGGTGGAGTTATGAATGGAGGGTTTGGTTGGAATGGAGCGGGTGGGTTGTAGGTTGGTTGGTAGGAAGGTTGGGCTGCGGCCACCATATGCGGAGATGTTTGGAATTGTGGTTGATATGGCATTTGGTAGCTGGGGGTGTGACGGTTGATTGGTATGTGGGTTGGGCGATGGCCGCCCTGTTAGGGTCAGCTGAAACATGGTGGGTTTCAGCATCTTTCTTCTTCCATGGGCCATTCGCCGGTCTCTTCCCGTTCGTACTACCGGTGGCGTTGTGCACAATTTTCCCTCGGCGTAGGCCGTTCTCGATTCGTTCTCCAATCATCACCATGTCGGAGAAATTGGCGGACACACTGCCCACCATTTTGTCGTAAAAAGGAGCCGGGAGGGTCTCCAGAAAGGTACTGATCCTTTCGCGGTCCAATAGAGGTGGTTGGACTTGAGCGGTCAGTTCCCTCCACCGCTGGGCGTACTCCTTGAAGGACTCATTTTCCCTCTTCATCATATTCTGCAGCTGAGTCCGGTCCAGAGCCATCTCCATGTTGTACTTATATTGCTTGAGGAAGGCGTCACCTAGATCCTTCCAGGTGCGAATATGGGACCTCTCTAGCTGGGTATACTAGCTGGCCGCTGCTCCAACCAAACTGTCCTGAAAACAGTGGATGAGCAGTTTGTCATTGTGAGAGTGGGAGGCCATCTTCCGGCAGTACATGGTCAGATGACTCTTTGGGCAACCGGTCCCCTTGTATTTCTTGAACTCGGGGGTTTTGAACTTAGGGGGGATGATGACGTCTGGCACGAGGCAGAGATCAGAGGCCTTTACCATTCCATACCCGCCCCCTTCGATGGCTCGGACCCTCTCTTCCAGGTGTGGCCATCTCCCTCCGAAGTGGGCCTCTTGATTGACCGGCCTTGGCCATGGCTCATTCAGCAGTTGGCCGGTATGGTGGGGTACTGCATGTGGTCCCTCGGTTCTTGCAGCATGACCGTAGGGATGTGGCTGGTGAGGATTTGCGGGGTGGGTGGCAACCGGAACCGAGTATGTAGGGTCCTCGGTGACGGTCGTATTCATGTGGGTGTAGTCAGGGTTGGTGTGAGGCGTACATGTGTTTAGCTGATTGACGTGAGGAAGGAATGATGGGTTCATGTGTGGGGGGAAGGCAGAGGAAGTGTTTGTATTGTAAGGATAAGGTGGTGGATTCATGTGTGTTAGGTATGAGTGTGGTGGATAGCCGGTGGTGTTGGCAGGGGGGAGATATGTTGGTGGATTAAGGTGGTGAGGGTGAGTGGTAGGGTTTGTGTGCGGAGGCCAAGTAGGGGGGTTTAGCTGGTATTGGTGAGAGGTGGGAATGTGGAGCGGAAGTGCATTGGGATTTTCAGCAGCAGTCACCCCTTGAGAACCTAGCCCGTAGGAAGGTTCGTAACCTGGTGGCATCCCATAGGGCCACTCTTGTTCAGCAACCGCCTAAAGCGGCATTGATGCAGCAGCAGCCCCCGGTGCCTCGGTCCTCGAAGGCCCCTCTGTGCCTTTTTCCAGCAACTTCATTAGTTTGGCTACCTGATCTTTCAGCTCGGCCACCTCGTTCCTCAGTTCTTCGTTTTGCATCTCTAGCTCACTCATGATTTTTGTCTTTGATCGAGTGCTGTAGGAATGTCGGGGAAGTCGTGAGTCCGCAACTTTTGTTATCTGCACAAAGTTAAATTAACTAATTAATTTGATTAGAAAAACAAATTTGGGTCCACAATAAATATGGGGGACCAGAATTCCGCTTGAACATCGTTTTCCAATTGGTTGCATCTTTTGTGCTTCGAGCATGAGATGGAAATTAATATGGAATCATGTGCAGAGATGAAGTCGTTTTATTCAATCTGAGACAGGGTTTATTTTACACTTTGTTCCTCTTGCTGTGCTAATACAACATACTTTTTCATTCTTAAGATTAAATCTTTACAAAACTGAATGAAAATGTCAACTTCAGGCGGCGTGTGGAGTGGATGTAGCGACGCTTCAACCTTCTTGAGCAGTTGTGGTACCTCCTCTATTGCGGTGTTTGCCAGACTGGCCAACCTGTCAAAGAACTTGGTCCAGTGGTCGACTGTGTCTTTGTACCACTTGTTCTCATCTTGTATATCGCTTATTCCCCTTTGCAGCATTCGTATGACTTTGATGACCTTCCACTTTTCTTTGTTCACTTCATTCTGCCATGCTAAAAGTAGGCCATCGATTTGTTTTTTCATCTCTTCCACCCGTTGCAGCAGGTCGTTCCTTTCTTCGATCTCGTAATCTACCTCCAACTGGATTCTGTTCTTTGTGGCTAGAAGCTGATTTTTCTCCTCCCTGATCATGTGGAGTCTAGCCCTCATTTGTTGCACAGCGCCTCTTAGCTGTTGGTTTTCTCGGAGCGCGGCGTCCCTCTCTTGGACTCTCATCCCAAGCTCCTTGTTAGCTGCTTGGAGGTTTAAGTGAACCCGGGCGGCATACTCACTCTCACCCTTTTGTTTCTCTCGAACGTTCTCTATGATAGTTTCGTTCTCCTGTTTTTCTCTTTTTAGGGAAGCGCACTCTTGCTGAGTTTTCAGGAGTTCTTCTTCCAGCTGGCTGTTCTTCTTAGTCATGGCCTCTAATTGTTCTTTTAACTTCTTCACAACCTCATCTTCGAATACTGCGGGTGGAGGTTGGCTACCAGAAGGGATGGTCGGAGGTCTGAACGGCAATTTGATCTGTTGTACCCTGTTCCTGACCCACTGCTTATACTCTTCTTTGGCGGCACAGCTCCGAACTCCTAGTTCCTTTCCCTTGCATGTGACATCCTCCCAAGCTTCTCGAACTTTCTGGAGACTATCGGCGAAATCTCCTTCATACTTCAAGAAAAAAGGGGTCACTTGCTCATCTGATGACGGGGTCCTGAGAGGATAAGTCAGCTGCCTTTGCCCCAGTATTGGGTTGTAGTTGATACAACCCTTGGCTCCTATGAACGGTACGTTCGGGAACCCCTTTCAATGGTAGATGATGCTTGTTCTTTGTTGCCATGAAGGTTGCCATCTGATCCGCTCCTCGGTTAGGCCGGCAAAGTGAGCTGACCATTCATCGTTGCTCATGGGATTTATCTGGTAACACAGCAAATCTGACACTGGGCATTTTATCTTTGTGTTCCTCTTGAAGATGTGGGTTGTTATCCACACATATAACAGAGGCAAACAGCAGATCAACCTCGTTCTTTTCTTCTCGTGGCAAAAGTTCAGCGTGCTGTAGACGTCTGCCAATAAAGCGGTGACAGGGTTTTCAGCTTTGTTCTTCCTTGCCAAGAATATGTCCACAACATTTAAATCCACGAAGTCCTCCATATAGGGAAAGAGCACCAGCCCATAAATGGTGAGAGCTAGCACATCCATGTACATGGCCCACTAGTTACTGCTGCCCAAGTGTTGCATATATTCCTCCAAGAACTCTCTAGTGAACCCTTTGACTAAGCTCTTAGTTTGGTAATCAGCCAGCCGATCTCCAGACTGTAGACCTAGAGCCTATGCGGCAACTCGGAAGGTGGAATGATGCTCCAAGTGCTGGTATGGCCTACTCCCTTCCAACAGCAAATGTAGAATCTGTTCAAACTCCTTCAAGGTAGGAGCTACCTGGAAATCTGGGAACGTAAAACATCGGAGGGGAGGGTCATAGTACTGCACCATGGCTGTGAGAGCCCCTTCCTGTACCTGGACCTTCAGTAACTTCAGTATGTTGCCATATTTTCTGCAGAAGGACATCTGTTGTATGCTTGTCAACTTGTTCCCAAGCATTTCTAAACTCGCCAGGTCTACCACCTTGACCTCGATGCATCTCCTCTTCTTCAACTGCCCGGATTCCATATTAATTTCCATCTCACCTCTTTCATAATAGTCCCTGAGAATCTGCCCCCCCAAAAAAGAAAAAAGAGACAAAGCAAACATGTTAGACTCGGGGATGGGTGAAGTTAATGCATGATGCAATTAAAGAAATAAATATGGTTGGGTTCTTTTTACCACCCTCTTTTCTTTCCTTCTTTTCACTTATTTCTCTCTTTTTTCTCTTTTTGGAGTTTTTCTCTTTTTTCTTCTTTTTTCATTTCTCTTTTTCCTTCTTTCCCCTTATTTTGTCTATTTTTTTTCTCTCTTTTTCTCTTTCCATTCTCCTCTCTTCTCCTATCATTTTCTTTCCCCACTTTTCACTTATTTCTCTCTTTTTCTCTTTTTGGATTTTTTCTCTTTTTTCTTCTTTTTCCTTTTCTCTCTTTTTTTCCTTTCTATCGATTTTCCCTATTACAGCTAAGTAAAAAGCTTACAGAACGAGTGTCGAGTAACCGAAGTGTGCCCTCCTTATGTCCTAGAGGGGTAACTTGTCTTATGGGTCTAGGGCTTTTAATGCATGAACCTCTCTAAGGTGGTTTGTAATCCTAAAGGTATAAAGGTCACTAGAGCCAAGTTCCAGTCCATAATGCTTGCCACAACAGTAGAAGTAGCCACTAGTAGCGGGGCATTATGGATAGAACGCACTCCAGCTGGGATTTTCATGATAGCCACACAGGACGTAGGCCCCAGCGTGACACCACTAGATCCCTCTAATCCTAGGCAGCACTCAGACCCGGGTATAGGGCCCCACTCATGATAAAATACAATGCAATGTATGGAGGGCACATTTTTTGGGATACCTGCAATTGGGAAAATCGCGCAAACATGTACAATAATTTATTATTTGTCTAACCTAGGGTTATACATATAATAAACAAACCAATAAATCGAAGCAGATAAACAAATCATGCAATAAATAAACATGCACATAAATAAAGGAGGGATCTAAATTAAACACACTCAATTTTGTTAGGCTTAACTCTCTAAATTTCCTCAGTGGAGTCGCCATCTGTCACAACCGTAATTCTGACGAGATGACGAACTCGCTAAAATTTTAAAATAGAATTAATTTTGATATGGAGTCGTCACCAAATTTTTATTTAAGGGAAAAAGATTTGGAAAAAACCGTGACTCGAGGATGAGATTTAGGTTCGGGAGTCGGTTACGAGTGGGGAAGGTGTTAGGCACCCCACTCGTCCGTTCCGAAGAACGGTACCCTTAAACTGAGTGTGTGATTTTTGAAAATTATTTGATCCCTTAATTAATGTGAAAATAAATAGATTGATGGACGTTAGCCTGACAGGACTTGATCCTGCCCCTACGTATTCCCTGGTGCAATGGGAAACTCAAGGCTTACGTAGTTTTGGTTTGTGAAGGCTTGACCTTCAGAGGTGTTAAAAAGGAATATGATACTTTGAAAAGACTTTCATTTTTGGGAGGAACCTTCAGTCCACTCATGCATAATACCCGAGGCGGCTACGGCAGCATGGGGGCCTATACAGAATACTAAACGTCGAACAGCAGGTGAACCGCCAGTTCCCCATTTAGAGCCCATCGCGTGAGACCAAGAGTCCCAAAACATTTGGAAAAGGAGCTTTTGTTTTTGGAAGGACCTTTTAGCCCACTCATGCACAAGATCCGAGGCGGCTACGACAGCACAGGAACCTATACAGACTACTAAACGTTAAACAGCAGGTGAACCGCCAGTTACCCATTTAGAGCCTGTAGCGTGAGACCAAGAGTCCCAAAACATTTGAAAAAGGAGCTTTTGTTTATGGAATGACCTTTAGTCCACTCATGCATAAGACCCGAGGCGGCTACGGCAGCACGAGGGCCTATACAGACTACTAAACGTTGAACAGCAGGTGAACCGCCAGTTTCCCGTTTAGAGCCCATTACGTGAGACCAAGAGTCCCAAAATTGTTGAAAAGAATTTTATTTTAAAGAAGAGGGTCAAAAAGGAAAATTTATTGTAATTATCAGGAGTAGAGCGTGCTTTTGGAAGGGAAGCAATTTTATTTGAGGTTTGGGGATTTATTAGCAATTATGAAATTTTTGGGGATTTATTAACAATTATGGAATTTTTGGGGATTTATTAGCAATTGTGGGATTTTTGGGGTTACTTTGCAATTATGAAGAATTAAGGGGTAATTCTGGAATTTGGGGATTTGAGGACGGTTTGGATATTTTGGGATTGTTGGGGGAAATTTAGGAATTTGGGGATTTGAGGACAGTTTGGATATTTTGGGATTATTGGGGGTTTATGAACAATTATGGGATTTTAGGGATTTTTATTGGCCATTATGGAATTTTTTGGGTCAATTTGCAAATAAAGAAAGTTCATGGGTCAATTTGCAAATAAGAAAAGTTCATGGGTCAATTTTCAAATAATGAAGGTTCGTGGATCAATTTCCAAATAGGGAAAGTTCATGGGTGAATTTGCAAATAATGAAAGTTCATGGATCAATTTGCAAATAGGGGAAGTTCATGGATCAATTTGCAAATAATGAAGGTTCATGATCAGTTTGCAGCCTCTGATGGGATACGTCTGTGCATGGCTGGGCATCTCTCCAACCTAATTGGGAACTTTGGGGGACGTTCGACTCTACCGATTAGGTGCTCGGCGGCGACACCTCTTCCATTCGGCTGCTCTCGCGAGTAAATGAAGCCACGCCAGAAATTGGGTTTCCTGTCCCTCCAGTAGCCGGATTCCCGTCTCGATCCAGTGAGGGCAAATCGGTCTCCTCGCACGTCGGGGTTCCATTTCCTGTGATCACTGCCCTCCCTCGAATCGTCAACAAGGAAATGACCCGCTCTGCGTCGGAGGCTTCGGTACAGTGAATGGAGGATGACGCGTTCGACTCTCGTCCTTGAGATCGTGAAGCGGTAGTGAGCGTCGGCCACGCCGGCGAGTTTCTCCGGGATCGCCGAGCAGCGGGAGTGGACAATGAGGCAGAGAGATGTAATTGGGACTATGGCGCTCAGAGAGGTTCCTTCACGATCCCTACGTCATGGCGCGTTCATCTGGCTAAAGCTACGCGTCTGCCACTAAAGCCGTTGAGAGCTTCCCGCACGCCTACGTAGTCAGTGTGCCTCGCCGGAAACATGTGAGGCCCCTTCACGCGAAGGACATCTCGACCTCCGGCCACCGATTGCCACCTTATTGAGCCACTTTCTGCGACTTGGCCCAACGTTCTCTGGTTTAGCCTTCCGCCTTCATGCGCACCCTGTCTCGTCCGGAAACAGAGCCTTCCCTACTGTAGAAGGTTCGCGCTCCGGAGTAATTCCGATTCCTCCAATCTTTCTCTCCTCACTCAATCGGCGTCAGATCCCAGAATCTCTCATCATCAGCGTTCTACACGTCGCTTTTCTTTTTGCTTTTGATTAAATTCTCAATCGCAGCGATTTATAATTTTGCAATTTCAATCGAATTAAAGAGATTTAAAGTTTCAACACTGCTGCTTAATCTGTTAATTCCGTTTATACGCAATCGCCGATGGCATCACACAATGGAGTGGATCTACTTATGAGCTACTTAATGCCACAACGGAGAGGGAAAGAGGCTAACCTTGACGACGTGAGAATCGCTACCACCGGAGCTATTCCCTTTGTCTGAAGCTGACGTCAATTCACAGTGGTGAGCTTCTTGACGCTCTGTGGGGATCACGACCAAGAATGGACGACTTTAAGGCGCTCTCTGGGAAACTCCTCGAAAGAACCCTTTCTCAACCTCTTTTCTCTCTTCTCTGACCCTTCCCAAAATACCGCGAAAAAAAACCCCTAAATCTTCGTCTCCTCTCCTTTTATAGGCCATTTCAATTTTTGCCCTTCCTTTTCCTCTTGAATTTTTCTCTTTTTTTCGATTTTGTTTATTTTCTCTGATTTTAATCTTTTTATTATTTTTTATTTTAAATCTTTATTTCTGATTTTAAATTTTTTATTATTTTTCGTTTTCAAACTTTTAATTTTTTATTTTCATTTTCGAGTTTTTATTTTTATTTGATTTTTCATATTTTAATTTTGATTTTATTTTTCGTTTTGAAATTTTAAACTTTTTCCAGATTTTTAATTTTTCCTTTTTCTCCTTTTTTTGGATTTTTTATTTTTAATTCCTATTCTAGAATTTTCTTTTTTAATTTTTCATATTTTTTTCATTATTTTTATATTTATTTGCAAATTTTTAATTATTTTTATTATTTTACCAGATTTTAATTTTAATTTTAATTTTTGTTATTTTTCCCAGAGAACAATATTGGTAATTTGCTGGGAAACATAACAGGCTAGTGTAAAATCAGCTAACAAAACCCTTAGTCTCATATTAGTTAAGAATTCATTAGTTAAAAACCAGGTCAAGGTTAATACATAAATATACAGGATACGTAATCCTAGGCCCAAAAAATGGAATACTACTGATCCTAAACTTGGCCTGCGTCTGAATTGGATTGTTGGAAGTCTGTACGAATAAACCAGCACAGACCTTTATCTTTGTAAACATGTCGGGGCAACGAATTCACTTCAACAATGAGTCTGCCAAGAATCATTGTAGCAATTACTGCAATGAGTTTAGCCTTAGGTAATCCCAGGTAGACCCTACATAAGGAGTACGAGGCCTGAAAGGAGTTAGATACAGGAGAAGTTCTGGGTGTAAAGACCACTCCCATTAAAAGACTGGGCAAGCTATATCAAGCTTATCTTAACTGCACCTAAACTTCAGTCCCTTGTATATTGCCCCTCACTAATTCTTGTTTTACTCAAGACCTACTTCATTTCTGTTTCTTTCAAACCCTCCATTTTCCTGATTGGGGATTCGCCCAAGCAGACTCTAATACGAGCAGGCAGTCTTCTCTGCTGCTCTGGGTTAGAATTCGCACAAGTTCAAGCGCGACTGACGACGGTTTGAACTTTGCATGGACATTCTTCCGACAAACCTCTGTTTTATTTCAAACCTCCACTCCCATCTTATGAATAGAGATTCGTCTAAGCGAATTCTAACATGCGCAGGCAGCCTCCTCTGCTGTTCGTGTTGGAATTCGTGCAAGTTCAAACCCGGCTTACGACAGTTTGAGCTTTGCATGGACGTTTTTCCGCTAAAACCTCAGTTTTATTCAAAATTCCAATTTCATGTTTGGAATTTCGTCTAAAGCAGATTCCAATACGAACAGGCAGCCTTCTCTGCTGTTCCGCATTCGAATTCGTGCGGGTTCAAACGCGGCTTACGACGGTTAAAGCCCCACACAGACGTTTTTCCGATAAAATTCCTGCTTTATCCAAAACCCTTATTTCCTTGATTGGAGATCTGTCCAAGCAGACTCTAATGTGGGCAGGCAGCCTTCAGTGCTGTTCTACGTTAGAATTCGTGCAAACTCAAACGCGGCCTACGACGGTTTGAGCCTCTCACGAACATCTCTTCAATAAAACTCCTATTTGTCTAGGCTGTACGAATACACGAGCCTAATTCATTCGAAATCTTTTCTATATACCACCCTCATATGTTTTTTTTTTCTCCCTCAAGTCTCTCAAAAACTAGAACTACGTAAGTCTTGAGTTTCCCATTGCACCGGGGAATACGTAGGAGCAGGATCAAGTCCTATCAGGCTAACCTCCATCAACCTATTTATTTTCACGTCAACTAAGGGATCAAACAATTTTCAAAAATCACACTCAGTTTAAGGGTACTGTTCTTCGGAACGGGCGAGTGGGGTGCCTAACACCTTCCCCATTCGTAACCGACTCCTGAACTTAAATCTCTTCCTCGAGTCAAGGTTTTTTCCAAATCTTTTCCCTCAAAATAAAAATTTGGTGGCGACTCCACATCTAAAATAATTTTATTTTCAAATTTTAGCGAGTTAGTCGTCTCGTCAGAATTACGGTTGCGACAATATGGTAACACAATTACATAGAAAGTACAACTTATGTCAAGTATAACATTGTATATAAATCACTACATTTAATTTCCAATGCTAAGGAAGTGTAAACAAATGTTTTTTAAAATTAGAAGAAAATATAATTAAATTTGGGTTTTTGGTTAATGTAGGTTGCCTTTTAAGCATTCTAATTCGACACTTAAAGATTGTAAACCCAAATATTTTGTTCTCTAGCCAAAAACTCACAACCTACAATAAAGTAAAAATCAAATAAAATATTTGAATTATAATCCTTAAACTTACAAGAAAAACCAATTAAAAAATATAACATTAGAGACAATAATAAATGTCATCATGAACATAATTAAACTAAAATGAAATTGGAAGAATTTCAAAATAAAAATAAATCCAAGTATAAGATGAACATGCATCCTTGAAGAATACAAAAAAGAAATTTTTTCTACAAATGCATCCTTTACGACTAATCACCTTTTGGATTCAAATAATAGCCTGGAAAATTGACAATTAATAAACAGTACAGGAGAAAGATAACAATACCAAGAAAATTGGTGTTGTATTCTAATTACAGAGTATATTGTTTAATTGTATAAAAAACCAAGAAAATCATTAGAGCTGAGAATTTGTTCAATGTAGCACAAAGATACAATGCCAACAATTCCATGTTAAAATTTTTTAAAAAAATTGCACAAATAAAAGAAAATTTAGGGAAGGTGATGGAATGTTGAAGCTTATCAAAATATCAATGCAGAGGAGGAGAAATGCTAAAGCTTAAGAATTTGAATATTCACTCTAAATGCAGATGAGCAACGTAAGAGGAACAACTATTCTAAAAAAGATGAATTTTGTGGAAACGATGACGAGATCAATACAAGAAAGACTAATCTAAAACACATTCAAATTGTCTACATCAATAAAATTTAAAGCTGGTGTAAAAAATTAGATTTTCTACATCGATTAAATTATCAATCAATGTAAAAAATATTTTTTACATCAGTTCAGTTATCAATCGGTGTAGTATATTCATTCATTAATTTCAAAAATGCCACTGCCATTTTTTAAAATCGGTTCCCACACATTGACATAAAATCTTGATATAGAATCCCATAGTTACTAATTCTTCACACAACTGATGTAGAAAGTATTTTCTACATTAATTTTAAAGCAATCGATGTAAAAAGTACTTTCTACATCATTTATATGGAGAACCGAGGTAGAAAGTTTCAATTTTATTTACAAAATATCATTACATTTTTTCTACATCAATTTAAAAATATTTGATATAAAATTTTATTATAAAATATTATTTTTTCACTAATGAACAATAAAGATACTTTTAGGTTCTATTAAAAGAACAAAATAATTAATAAATTTTAATAAAAAAATAAACATATTAGTTTTAACAATTTTTAAAATATTATTTACAAAGAGTACATTGTAATTAAAATCAAATGAGTAAATTTATTTAAAGAAAAAGGTTAAATTCTTAAATTTTTAATTTAAAAAGTTTAAATTAATTTACACACATCAACAAATATTGATGAACTTAAACTAATTAAAAAGATGATGATTGTAAATTGCAAATAGTGATATATTGTTTACTCTATTTGAATATTTTGTACTGGTCCCAAAAATAAAAAATATGAATTAAGGTAATTAGTTTTAAAATTTTCTAAATCAATTAAATTTTAATTAAACCACACCCTAACAATTAGTTTTGTTTTATTTTAAAAATGGAATCAAACTTAGATTGGTTTTGTATTTAAATTTTTAAATATAAAAGTTCTTATGGTTTATACGTTGTTAACATAAGAAATAAAATAATAAGAAAAAATTAGAACGAAACTTTTCAAAAAATGTAAATAAAATAAATATAGTATAATGGGTCAATTATAAACCTTCTGTGCTATATATTTGACAGGTGTTTGAAATTGAATATATAAAGCTTAATAACCCAGCCTTGAGTAGTGTACCAAATTGTAGTCCTTCCAACAGCCATATAAACCTATAGTTTTACATGATTTTAATAATTACAATGCAACCAAAATTTAAAATTGTGATCAAGATAAATTCTAAGCATTCCTTTTCATTTAATGTTTAGAAGGACACACCAAAATCTATCAGAGTGTTCATAATACATATTCAACAATATAATTTTAGACACTAAAAACTATCACACAATAATTTCAAGCCATAAAAGAATATTATTAAAAATCATCCTCACGTATCCTTTTGTTGCATATATGTCTTGCATGCACATAATTTTTCTTCTTTTCCGTTTAATATTATTATTATTATTATTATTATTATTATTATTATATATGGTTAAATGATAATTTTTTTATTAATTATAACTTGAAATGACTTTAATAATCTGAAATTGCAGTCACATGAGTCGTCTATCTTATTTGCTTCAAATTTAGAAGTTTAGCAATATCTAAATTATAAAGTCAAGAAAATCAAAAATCATGATGGATTGGATAAACCTTTAAATTTAACAATTTAGAATGCATAAACCTATAATTATAAATAATTTTGATGAAAAATAAGGTGTAAATGAACATCAATCCAATAAATAATAATATCTACTATAGTGTCATATTTTGATTTTTATTTTAACTTATAAGTTATATACATTATATTTATTTTCAATTATCATAGTTGAATCTATTTAACATTTATAATGTTTTTTCATGTAACCAAAATTATATGTAACAGAAGTCCTTCCAAAATTTTATTAACACTACATGCCCACTAGGTGATACTGTGTACTATTACCATAAGTAAGTACGTGAAAGGACAACTTAAATTCTACAAGCATCTTTCTAAACTTTTAAAAATAATTAGTTATGATGTAAGTTTAAAAAGGTGATGATAGAAAGTCACGTAGATTGTAAGGCGATACTGTGTACTATTACCATAACTAAGTAGGTGAAAGGACAACTTAAATTCTACAAGCATCTTTTTAAACTTTTAAAAATAATTAGTTATGATGTAAGTTTAAAAAGGTGATGATAGAAAGTCATGTAGATTGTAAATAATGATCTCTTATTCACTCTATTTGAATATTGTGAGTCGTAAGTATAATTATAATGAGACGATAAATTTGTTAAAATTTTTTTGAAAAGAATTTATTAATTAGTAAAGCTGCTTAAATTTTATTTTAAGAGAAAATATTTTTAAAAACCTTAACTTGAGGAAAAAGTTCTAAGTTTGAGAGTCGGTTACGAAGAGGAAGGTGTTAAGCACTCTACTCGCCCGTTCCGAAGAACGGTACCCCTAAACTAAGTGTGATTTTGATATTTTGAAAACTATTCGATCCCTTTAAATAGAATAGAAATAAATAGGTTTATATGAAAATAGGCTAACAGAAGTTGATCCTGCTCCTACGTATTTGCTGGTGCAATGAGAAATTTAAGGTTGCATAGTTCTGGTTTGGAAGACTTGATCTTCGAAGAAAGAAATTGAAGGACAATTTTAAAAGCATTTTAGGTATTTTTGAATAATTCTTTAGTCCACATGTGCATAGGATCCAAGACAACGAAGGCTACACTGGGACTCATATGAATCTTTAAATGTCGAACGGTAGAAAAAGCCACCAATTCATATTTAGGGTTAATCGCGTGAGACTTTAGAATTATTAAAATGTGGTTTTCTGAAATCCTTTATTTCTTAAATGCTTTTGAGGTCCACATATGCATAGGGTCCAAGATAACTAAAGTTGCAATAGGATTCATATGAATTTCTAAATATCGAATAGTAGAAAAAGACCAATTCGTACATAGAGCTCGTTGCGTGAGATGTAGAAATTTTTTAGAGAAAACAGGCTTAATGACAAAAATAAAAGGGAATTGGGCTTGAGTAAAAAAAGAATTGGAGCTTTACCCAAATTAGGAAAATGGAATTGATTTCAAATTAAAAAAAGAAAATGGGCTCGCTTTAAATTAAGAAAATAAATTTGATTTTAAAAAGCATTGGATTTGCCCAAAAAAATAAAAATGAACTTGATTTCTAAAAAGGAATTGGGTTTGACCCACATAAACAAGAAAAAAATAATTAAATTTTTAAAAGAAAAAATAAAAAATAAAAAGAAAAATTGGCTTGACCCACATAAAAAGAAAAAAAGAATTAGATTTTTAAAAGAAAAAAATTAAAAAATAGGTTTGATCTAAAATAAAAAATAGATTTAATTTAACAATTAGAGAAAAGAATTGAACTTGACCTAAATTAAAATGAATTTGATTTAAAATTAAAAAAAATTAAGATTAATCCACATTTAAAAATGGATTTGATTTTAATTTAAAAAAAAAGTGAAAATTAAACTTGACCAAATTTAAAAAATATAAATTTAATTTTACTTTAAAAACAAGTTAGACTTGAAAAAAAAATAACAAAAGAATTTGTGTTAGCTGAATTTATCTTATAAAAAAAATAGTATTAATATTTATTATTTTATAAATTAGCAGCCCACTTAACAAGTTTGAATCATCATGGCCTAGTGAAAGAAGAAGTCAGCATGATCCAAGTGAAAGAGTAGCTGACGTGACCCAATATTCACGTGCAGCATGGCATAAATTTGGGGTAGCTGGCAGAATTCCAGAAAAAGGCCACAGCAGGATCGAATCCAACCTGGTGGTTACATGCAACTAACTAACCACTACATTAAACTTTATTGTATGATCATGATCTTGTGAAAGTGTAATTAGATGAAGGGTCAAAGTTTAATGGTCATTTATAAAAGTTTGAACCTGTAACATGGGAGTTATGGGCAGCAACCTTGACCAGGTTCTGGTTGTGTTTTTAAAGCATATTCTTGTGGACAAAGCATCACAAATAGGTTGACTGTGCGATAACAGATAGTGCATAGTATATGTACGGCAATCAATTAAACTACGCCAGCTCATAAGTTCAGCCAAAATCTCCACTTTGCTCAACACTTTAGTATTGAAAGCACCAGATTCAGTAGCAATTGCCTTTGCAAGCATTGTTTTACCAGTTTCAGGGAGTTAAATAATAGGATACCTTTGCATGGCTTAGTTAATTGCCCTTTGCAAAACAACTCAGGCCTCTACAAAGGAAGCATCACCAACTCCTTCAAAGTATCCTTGACATTTTCCAGAGCTCCAATATCATCAAAAGTAACATCAATGACACTAGGTGGAATAACATCAGCCAAAAGCCTCTTTTCAAATTCGTTTTCTATTACAACATCCTTAAGAGATTTTTTCTGGCTCTTGTACTCATTCTGGATAGACTGCAAGATCCCAATTCCATACTGGACGCTCTCACATGACAATATAAGCTTTGAATCAGGATCAGCTTCAGAATTCTGCATGAGGTGGTGGCTTAAGCCCAACCAACTATCTTCTCTGCATTTTTATTCGTAAGTGTCTGATCCTTAATGCACAAAGTCTCAACTCCTTCTCATTCCATTCCACAACGGCCCAAAACTATGCACAAGTAATGTAAATTTCCTTTAATTTTAAGAGTCTCAACATCTCGATCCAGTTGCTGCTTACAAGATGCTAGAAGAGCCTCACCCTATAGCTTGTAAATTATAATTTTATTCAGGAAAACCTTAGTCAATGTTTTGTTTGGCTTTAGGACTTCCTTCCCCCTGTCATGCAATCGTCCAAAACTTTCTAGGAATGCCAAGTCAAGAAGGGCAGTCTGCTTGCTACCAAATTTTGTAAAAGGCAAACCACCAGGATGTGACTTTTCCTTGCGACTGTCAGTTTCAGTGTGTGAACCTATTACAACCACATTGTTTGGAAGATTTTCAAGCTTACTTTTAAATGAATATGGATCTCCATTTCCTACAATAGACTTCTCAGCATCTTCCATGAACAAAATGAATGGTGCACTTCTGCTCTCACTAAAAATAACCTCAAACAAAGAATTGATAAGTAATTTTTTCCAGCTCTTCCACACCATTGTTTTCCAGACGAAGATTAGTGACATTGCAGAAAAATCCTTGACCTCACTCGCATGCCCCACCAAGATTAACTCCATCAGGTATTGATTTATCAAATCTCATACCAATTTTAGACAAGGGATTATCATCCAATATTAAGACAACCTTCCCCCGACTTCCATTAGTTGGACCCCTTGAAGATGTCTGATATAAGCCATAGGAAGATGAACAGTTAAACTTCACCCTATCACCTAATTTAAACAAGCAAGTTTTAGCTGTCCCAGTGGCAGTTGGCATTTTATCAGTGTACCCATTGGAAATCTCGATCCTCATTGGAAATCTCGATCCGAACGCGCGGATGAAGGAGGTGTGGAGAAGAAGTGGAGACCATGCCATTATTCATTCTTGGGAGCTCGAAGCGAAGGTGCACTTCTCATCCGAATTCTCTTTTGACTTAACAGACTAAAGCCTGAGAAGATTTAGCTATCTGGAGCTAACACTCAGTGCAGTAACCGTGCCTGGGGCTCTATGCTAGCATCAATATAGGTTTCTTTTCTTATGGATCAATGAAGAATCCGTTCGTGAGTAGAGGATGAAGTGGGATTCCCAAAATCTTTGAGAAAGAACCCAGGGAGAGAGAGAATCCCCTTGCTGCCTCGGTGTTTTTTTCCAGCCTGAACGCTCCTTTTTTTTGTTTTTCTCTCTTCTGTTTTTTCTTTTTTAAATTTTTTCTGTTTTATTTTTATTTTATTTTTTATTTATTTATTATTTATTATTATTATTATTATTATTATTATTATTATTATATTCTATTTATCATTTTTTTTGTTGAAATTCTTTTTTTTCTTCTTATTTTTTTTTCTCTCTTTTTGCTTAGATTATTTTTCTTTCTTATTTTTTTTTATTTTTTATTTTCATTATTTTTATTCATCTTAAATATATATATTTATATTTTTTATTTTTTTTATTTATTATATTTTAATTTTAAATATTAATTTAAGAAATAGAATTTTAAACATAATTGAATGTTTACATTAAATCCAAAATTAAAAAATATAAATTAAGACTATTAATTTTAAAAATGAAAACACATCCTAATAATTAATTTTGTTTTATTTTAAAAATAGAAACTAAAAATACATCTAAACCAATAAAGTTTTATTAAAAGTATAATAAAATCAAACTTGATTGGTTTTGTATTTTAATTTTTCAATACAAAAGTTCTTGGTTTATACGTTGTTTACATAAGGAATAAAAAAAAAATTAGAATGAAACTTTTTCAAAAAATGTAAATAAAATAAATATAGTATTATGGATCAATTATAAACATTCTGTCCTATATACTTGACAGGTGTTTGAAATTGAATATATAAAGCTTAATAACTCAGCCTTGAGTAGTGTACCAAATTATAGTCCTTACAACAGCCATATATAAACCTATAGTTTTACATAATTTCAATAATAACAATGCAACCAAAATTTAAAGTTGTGATCAAGATAAACTCAAAGCATTCCTTTCCATTTAAAGTTTAGAAAGACACACTAAAAAACTATCAGTGTTGATAATACATATTCAACAATATAATTTTAGACACTAAAAACTATCCCACAATAATTTCAAGTCATAAAAAAATATTATTAAAAATCATCCTTACGTATCTTTTTGTTGCATATATATCATGCATGTACATAATTTTTCTTCTTTTTCATTTAACAATATTACTATGAATATATATATATATATATATATGGTTAAATGACAATTTTTTTATTAATTATAACTTGAAATGGCTTTTATAATTTAAAATTGCAGACACATGAACCCTTGATCCTATTTCCTTGAAATTTAAAAGTTTAGCTACATCTAAATTATACCGTCAAGAATTATGATAGATTGGATAAACCTTCAAGTTTAACAATTTAGAATGTATAAACCTATAATTATGAATAATAAAAGTGTCTCATTCAAATTAAAAAAAATTAAAATAAGCATTCCATAAAAGAAAGATTTTATTTAAGAACCTTTCCTAATTCAATATATTTCTCTTAAGATATAAAAGAGGAAATATGGAACCTTTAGATCAATTCTATGAAGATAAACATTATAATGTTTTCACAGCTTTAAACTCTAAATAAAAAGGAAGGATTATAATAAAAAAAAAATTTCAAATTATATATGAATGATTTGATACATAAGTTGTTATGCATTTTAGATATACATAAATACAAATTAGACCTATGAGTTTATATATGTATGTTTATGTTATACATATGAAATCATCTTTCATAAATATAATACGCATTAGTGGAAAATGAACTTTTTACATTGGTTATTATGAATTTTTTACATCAGTTATTTGAGCGGTATTGAAGCGGATGATATAGAAAATAAGAATTTTTACATCGGTTGTAGTTTCTACATTGGTTAAGGTCACAACCGATGTAGAAAATCACATTTTACATCGGTTGTAGTCTTAACCAATGTAGAAGGTCCAGTTTTTTTTTAAATGTTTGTTTTGTTTAGGCATACTACTATATTATTTATTCATAATACCTGCATATACAAACAGAATGATCCGGGAGACAATACAGAAATCACAGAATCTATATATTTAAACTAAATACATCATTATTTATTATCAAATCTAAATTTACAAATGAAATAACTTAAAATTACATCAAATGTGTTGTAATTTTAAAAGGTTTAAAATAAAGAGGGTTCTCACACAGGTCAACCATATACTTGTTGAAAGTAGAGAAAAAAAATGTTAAAAACTATACTAAATATGAAAAAAGTAATAAGCATTTTGAAATAAGTTAAAAAGTAAACATAGAATGATGATATAATCAAATAAATAACTAACTTGTATCATGTAGTAACATTTTTCAATATTCATTCATGATGATCTTCTTTAATAGCATGTACATCATCAATTTCATTTTCTTCATCGATACTATATATCATTGATGATAAGGAAGTTTGAGAAATATCAATATTTGACAGATCATTGGTATCATCACTTCTCAATGTCGTCTTTCCTTGAAGAATGACTGACCACCTTTTGTTAGAAGGATCTTGAACATAAAACACTTGTTTTTCTTGGTGGGCCATGATAAAAGGGTCATCCCTGTTAGCTACTTTTTGAAGGTCAACCAATGTAAATCCTAATTCATCAAATTGCACACCACTATTACTATCAACCCACTTGCATTTGAAAACAGGCACTCTAAATTTGGTATAATCAATCTCCCAAATCTCTTCAATCACTCCAAAGTAAGATATGGAAGCCATAACAGGATTTTTGTCTTTGGAACTTGCAAAAAGCATCGACTCTACTATCACCATAACCCCACTGTTTTGCATGGTACTTTTATCATCCTAAGACTTTGTATAAAATGAAAAATGATTGATATCGTATCTAGTCCAACATATGACATCAATGTTTGGGTCATTTGCTGGCCACTTCAATGTATCAGAGGCACCATCATCCTTCTTAATTGTTTCATCAAACTAGTTTAAGAACGTTTTGTTATACTCATTCAACAACCATTTCTCATTCATTCGAACATTTTCATCCCTTATAATGGTTTTGTGAGTAGATAAGTAAGGTTAAACCTCATCGGTATTATTCAAAATATACAAATGTTCTTGAAAGACTTCCACACGACCCATGCTTTTCACAGTTATGCCTCGTGTACCTTTACCTCCATGTTTTCCCTCATGACGAGCCTTAGGAACTTCTATGAGTTCCACCTCTGACAAATACTCTGTACAAAACTTAATTGTCTCTTTTGCAATGTATCTTTCAATCATAGATACCTCGAGACAATTTGGATTCTTCACATACCCTTTTAATATTTCATGTATCGTTCAATTGGATATATCCACCTTAGATAAACTGGACCACATAATCTGATCTCCCTCACTATATGAACAACCAAGTGAACCATAATGTCAAAAAATAATGGAGGAAAATACATCACCAACTGGCATAAGATAGTAAAGTTTCATGTTCCAACTCATCCAATTTTAGATGTTCAATGGCCTTGCTACATATTGTATTGAAAAAGAAGCAAAACTTACTTATGGTGGGTCTAACTTTTTTAGGTAAAATGTCACGATTAACCATTGGAAGTATTTATTGCATCAACACATGACAATCATGAGACTTTAACCCAACTAACTTTAAATCTTTCATGGAGACAAGTCTTTTAAAATTTGAAGAATAACCTTATGGCACTTTAACCCCATGTAGGCACTCACATAAACATATTTATTTTTTTTTACAATGTATGACATGTCGAGGGCACATATGTTCGCTTTCTTGCAGACTATGGCGCTAACTGATGTCGTATACCCATCTGAACCAAATCCAGTCAAGAATTGACACCATCTTAACTCTTGCTCTGTATATTGAGAAGTGTTCCAATGATGCTATCACACACATTGTTTTCCATATGCATCACATCAATACAATGTCTAACATCAAGATTGCACTAGAATGGAAGATAAAAAAATATTGATCTTTTCTTCCATATCCTGGTCTCGGTGACGTTCTTTTGAGTCTTTCCAAAAATAGTTTTGATGTTTTTAACCCATTCATAAACTTGGTGTCCAGTTAAGGCTTTCGGAGCAACATCATTTTATGGCAACCCATTAAATGATTTCCTTAATATACGATAAGAGTGATTAGTCCTGAGAAATTTTTGATGAACAAGATAAACTGTTTTCCTTCCATGATGCAGTTGATAGTAACTTGTGTCTTTTCCACATATAGGACATGATTTGTGCCCTTTAACACTATATCCGCATAAATTTTCATATGCTCGAAAGTCATTAATAGTGTCAAAAAACATTGCCCGCATCTTGAAATTTTCATTACCATACCCATCAAATACATCCACACCTTCTTCCCATAGATTTTGCAAGTCTTCAATCAAGGAAGCAAGATAAACGTTTATGTCATTTCTAGGTTATTGTGGACTAGAAATCATCATAGACAACATGATATATTTACATTTCATGCACAACTCCAGAGAAAGGTTATAAATTGTCAAAAGAACAGGCAATGAATTATGCTTACTACTTAAATTACCATACAGATTCTTTCCATCTGTTGCAAGTCCAAGCCTTAGGTTTCTTGGCTCATTTTCAAAATCCGAATATAGTTGATTAACCATCTTCCATTGCAAACCATCAGTTGGATGATGAAGTTTTTCATCAATTTGTCTTTCATCTCCATGCCATCTAAGGTTCTTTGCATCATGTTTATTACAAAACAATCGTTTGAACCTTAGAATTATTGGAAGATACCATAACACTTTGGTTGGAGGTCGCTTTGTGCTTTCATCGCAACTAGAATCACCATCCTTCAGTTTATAACGTGAAACTTGACATAAAGGGCATTCATGTAATCCTTCGAACTCCTTTCTGTATAGTATGCAATTATAGGGGTAGACATGTATTTTCTTATATTGCATACCTATCAAACATAACACCTTCTTCGTCTCATAATTACACTTTGGTAATGTACTTCCTTCTGAAAGCATCTCTACCAACAATTCAAGTAATTCTGTGAAACTTTTATCACTTCATCCATTCCTTACCTTCAAATTGAATAATCTTAACACAAAAATTTCCATTACTCTGAGGTAGATGTGTTTGCATTAAATTCAAAAACTCTTCGATCCCATTCTCGTACTCATCACTTGTCCGTTTAGCATTTATCCAACTACGATCCATACTATACAAGAATCATAGACAAATGATTTAGGATTAACCTTGTCACTCATAAGTGGTAATTTATTCTCCTCACTATTGGTAAGGCCTTATCCCATTTGAGAAAAAAGTTTTTTATTCATCAATTAACAGATCTCTAAAATCTTGAATATCATACTTGGTGAAATTTTGACAACATTTCACATCAGTCTCCTAGTACATAACTTGAGTGTGGTTTCATTTTTCATAATCAAGCATGTACCCAGATACAATGAAAAATGAAATAAACAAAAATTTCATCATGTATGATTTACAAGATTTAAGAAGACATTGTTAACCACTAAATAAAAAACTTTAGTCTCAAACTATCCAACTTGGGCAATTCAAGATTGAATACAATGAATGGTTTAATTATTCAGTAATATACTCATTGTATTCAACCTTGAACAAGAAACTAACGGTATGCTCATATTTGAACTCAAGAAAAGAAACCAACTTAACTTACAAAGATCAACATGCAATTTAGACATATAATTATGGTAATTATCATTTTAGTAATCAACAATAAGTCATGATCAACTGCAAGTAACCTATCTCACATCTATTATGACCTTAATAAACTTAGTTATGGATTCTTTATGAATTAAAAATATTCCCTTAACAATTTACCTACAGAGGTTGAATTTAGGTCATATTCTTAAGTCATGAAGATTGTTCAATGTTTCAAAACCAGGTTCATGCACTCAAGTATTAGCTATTTTTAAAATGAAATCAATACTATAACATACATATCACCTAACAAAGCAAAGGTGCAGAGGCTTCTTTGTTCAAGATAACACAAGAAAACTCTCACATATGCAATGACAAAGTAGAGGAGTAGAGAAAATACCTCACAGTTAACACAACAATGGTAGAGTGGTGGTAGAGCGGTGGTCGAGTAATGGCCAAGCGGAGGCACAACGGTGGGCAAATAAAAAACTTACAAATTGTAGAATACAACAAAAATGAACGTAAATTTTAATTATAATAACAAAAGGAGATGGATAAATAATTGTCGCAACCGTAATTCCGACGAGACGACGAACTCGCTAAAATTTTGAAATGGATTTTGATTTGATTAACGTGGAGTCGCCACCAAGTTTTATTTAAGGGAAAAGTTTGGAAAAACCTTTACTAGGAAATGAGACTCGAAGTTCGGGAGTCAGTTACAAGTGGGGAAGGTGTTAGGCACCCCACTCGCCCGTTCCAAACAACGACACCCTTAACTGAGTGTATGATTTTGAAAATTGTTTGATCCCTTTAATTAGTGTGAAAAATAAATTTTTGATGGAAGTTAGCCTGACAGGACTTGCTCCTGCTCCTACGTATTCCCCGATGCAACGGGAAACTCAAGGCTTACGTAGTTCTAGCTTGTGAAGGCTTGACCTTCAAAGAGTGTTTTGAAAGAATGTTTGAAGATTTTGCTATTCGAAAAGAAGTTTTATTTTTAGGAGGGGTCTTTGGCCCACCCATGTACAAGGCCCGAGGCGGCTAAGGCAGCACAGGGACCTATACGAACTACTAAATGTTGAACAGCAGGTAAACCGCTAGTTCCCATTTAAAGTTCATTGCGTGAGACCTAGAATCCCAAAATATTTAGGAAAAGATGTTTTCTTTTAATTTTTTGAAAAAGACCTCAAGTCCACTCATGCACAAGGCCCGAGGCGGCTAAGGCAGCACAGGGACCTATACGAACCACTAAATGTTGAACAGTAGGTGAACCGCCAATTCCCCATTTAGAGCCCATTGCGTGAGACTCGAAAATCCTAAAATACTTAAGATTTTTTTTTTGAAAAAGAAATATTTCGTAATAGATGTAGGTCAAAGAAAACTAGATTTTGAGGCAATTAGGATTTAATGCGATTTTTAGCAATTATGGGATTTTTATGAATTTTCGGGTTTTTAATTTTTTTGTAATTTTCCGGAAATTTTAATAATTTTCTGTTTTTTATTAATTTTTTTATGATTTTTTTGAAATTTTATTATTTTTTGTAATTTTTTTATTATTTTTATTAAATTATTAATTCTGGAAATTTTATTACAATTTTTTTATTAATTTTTCTATTTCCTGTAATTTTTTTATTAATTTTCCTATTTTCTGTGGTTTTTTTGTTATTAACTTTCCTATTTTCTGTAATTTTATTAATGAATTTTTAATTCTGGAAAAATATTTTAATTCTGGAATTTTTATTTATTTTTGAATTTCTGGAATTTTATTATTAAAGTTTTTAATTCTGGAAAAATCTTTTAATTCTGGAATTTTTATTTAGTTTTGAATTTCTGGAATTTTATTATTAAATTTTTTAATTCTGGAAAAATGTTTTAATTCTGGAATTTTTTATTTATTTTTGAATTTCTGGAATTTTATTATTAAATTTTTTAATTCTGGAAAAATCTTTTAATTCTGTAATTTTTTATTTATTTTTGAATTTCTGGAATTTTATTATTAAATTTTTAATTCTGGAAAAATCTTTTAATTCTGGAATTATTTATTTATTTTTGAATTTCTAGAATTTTATTATTAAATTTTTAATTTTGAAATTTTTTATTTATTTTTGGAGGGGTAAAATGGTAAATTGGCATGAGGGGCATATTTGGAACTTCTAAAATGTCAAGGGCAGTTTGGTAAACCGGCATGTAGGGACAGATTTGGCATGAGGGGCATATTTGGAACTTCCTGAAATGTTATAATAATTGCCTTGGACGCCTCTTGTATCATAAAAATACAGAATGCCCCTGGTGAGATTCGATACAGAGACCTCGGGTTTACTGGATGCTCCCTTAACCATTGGAGCTACTAGACTTTAGTATTTAACGTTTCCTTAATTCACTCATATACATACGAAGGAGGCAGGGACTATTTTTCCTGCTTAGTCTTTCAAAATCCGTTGTTGGTAAGACCTGCCCAGTTGGCAAATCTCCATTCGTCACAATATCTATTTAATACTCGTGCATGACAACAGTGGCATGAATCAGGATTCACAAGACCCTCGACTGATGTGGTTAATAGGCAGGTCACAACAATGGTTCAACTTGTGCTCTGAAAGTAATTCTTCACATGTCCTTTTAGGCTGCTAGTATGCTTCCTATATTCATACTCAGTACCAAAATACAGGGTCATTCTGATCTAACATTTGTTCCACATTTCCCTTGCCAACGCTTATGATAAATCAGCATTTTGAGCTTTGCTGTGAATTAACTCGACTTCACTATTCCATCGAGAAGCAACATCTATTGGATAGGTGAGAAGTGTTCATTCAATCACAAGCAATGCTTTAGATGAACAGGGTAAAGGTAAGGGTATGGATTGGTTTGGTCCACAACTCCTTTGCTGGGATTCACGTATAGAAAGTGTAAGGGCAGCTTCTTTCATAGTCCTCTTTGCAGCAAGTATTACACTTCTATTGGAAAGTAAGGTGTGGTGAGCATTAGTATTGGCAGTGGCTCTAACTTGATGGCTGCGATGGTTGTAATGTTTGAGCGCATGCTGAGTGTGGCAAAATTCCAGCAAATTCTTCAAGGATCTGAGGAGATAACAGTAGTACACCATGGCATGGAAGGATTTTACCTCCCGAAGCTTTATCTAGTTTCATGCAGACGTGGCTCTTGCGGTCCAAGGAAGCAGACACTGAGTGGATGGGAGCAACATGCAGGCTGCAGGGCCAAGAGGTGGAAGCATAGTGTGAAAGCAAAAAGCTCAATGCTACCACTTAAAAATAGGTTGCAGAACATGTTCCACGAGATGGAATTTTCCCAATAGTTAGATCAATAACAGGGGCTTGCCTCTTCGTTAAAGAAGTAAAAACCAGTTTATACAAGATGGACAACAGAAAGACGTGCTGTTTGCAGATGGGTTGAAGGTTGGGAAGATAATAAGATTATCATCTATTATAGCTGCCAAATAGCAGTCCACTAAGAACGCTATAGAGCGAAGAATGTTCAGGATTTTACTCCTTGAGTATGTGGAGTATATGCAACTCCTGATGATGAGAGAATGTGTCGCTTATGTCTAGTAAAAGGCCTTATGTATGTAAACTAACCACTGTGACTACCATGAAGAATAGCCTTACGAGTTGAAAATGGAGTAAGGATTAGTTCGCTCGTTTACAAATTAAAGCCAATCTTCTATCATCTGAGACAGAGGAGGTCTTTAACCAATAATGGTGCCTTTGATGAGGGTTTGCCTATGCTGATAGAATTAGATTATACCTAGCCTATCAATGAATTCGTGATAAGGATTCAATGGCATATTTTATCTAATCTTTCTATACAGAATTTATTGACCAAGATCGATCGTGCAAATCTTGATCGACATTTTCAGGTTTAAGACTTTAGATCATGATCGCTGCCTCTACTTTCCTAGGCATACAACTGATTTAATCCAGACAATTCAAACCAAGATTTAGCCCAAAAAAACAGAGACACTTGCATTCATATCTATCACCTATTATTAATCTCCATGCAGCATTTATCCTAATTCCTAGCCTCACATATAAATGCGATGTTGAGAATTATAATTTGATGATCAATCTGACCTGAATATGAGGCTGAATCCAAGAATTGCTGGCTTGGCTTGGTGTAGTGCAGTTTCCTGGATTAAGCTAGATTCTCGGTGCACAGAGTTTCCTCCAATTTGACAAGATCGGATACAAGATTTCTCTGGCCACTGGGTCGAGGGATGAAGAAACCTCTCCGTCGAGAAGAGAATTTGGCGATCCTCTTCTTGATTCCTCTTCGTGATTTCGTTTTTGGTGAGCAGTTCCACAGTTTCTCCTTTAGCTTGATGTCTTCCTTTCAGGCCAAAAAAAAATCCAACCCCCGCCTCTACCTTCGCTCTCCTTTTTATAACCCCCACCTCTTCTTTATTTTCTCTTTTTTCATTTTGATTCATTTTTCATACATTAAAAAAATTTAGTTTTTTTATTATTATTTTTTGATTTACCATTTTTTTAAAAAAAAATTCAGAATGTTTAAGATTTTCCAAACAATTCTAAAATTCCAGATTTTTGATTTGTTTTAATTGTCTATTATTTATGTTTTTAAAATTTTATGATTTTGAAACTTTGTTTATTATCATTTGATTTTTATTATTATTATATCTCTTTTTTAGAATTTTACTCTTTGTTTTAGTTGGGTTTTTTTTATATATATATATTTTTTGTTTTCAGTCTAATTTTAAAAAAAAAATTTCATTTTCCAGAATTTTGTATCTTTATTATTGTCTGTTTCCTGTTTTCTGTTTTCTGTTTTGTGTTTATCTGTTTTCTGTTTTTTTTTTCAAATTTTAACTTTGTATTAGTTTTGAATTTGAATCTTTTCTTTAATTATAATTCTAATTCATTTTGAATTTCTATTATACATTGATCACCTTAAAATGGGTCTCGGATATAATTGGGTGTTTACAATAATGACAACGACGACGGAGGTTTCTCATACCTTGGGGTGCCCAACGACGACTTCGAGCGAAGGCAATGGTCACAACGGTAATGACGACCATGGACGTAATGACAGAGTGCAACGACGAGGAATAGTGACGACGACAATGTCTAAGACGTAAATGAAAATAGAGAGAACAGGCCGAGACGAGAAATTGGAAATTTAAAGAAGGAGGTTGAAGACGACCAGGGTCGAAAAAAAAAGGAAAGGGGACGACATTCTACATTGGTTCTTTCTTAGAACTGATGTAGAAACGACTTACTACATCGGTTAAACGAATAACCAATGTAGAATCATTGTCATTTTATTTACAAAAATGTCATCGCTAACTTTTTACATCTGTTCCCTAAGAATGATGTAAAAAATTGTTATAAGAAACCTACTTTCTACATCGATTTTCAAAACAACCGATGTATAAAGTACTTTCTACATTGATTTTCTAAGAAACAATGTAAAAAATTGTTATAAAAAACTTATTAAAATATCGGTTCTCAAAACAACCAATGTAGAAAGTACTTTTTACAACGGTTATAGAATAACCGTTGTAGAAAGTACTTTCTACATCGGTTGTTTTGAGAACCGATGTAAAATGTTTTACATTTATTTACAAAAATATCACCGTACTTTTATTTACATCAGTTCATGAACAACCGATGTAAACTCTTGTTATAAAATGCTATTTTTTCATTAGTGACACATTAACCAGTCAGGGACAACCAAGTTAGCACTCACTTGATAGAGATATTTTTCAATTGAATTATACTTCAACCATCCATTGAGATAACATCAACCAGTCTAGAAAATGTAGTATTGAGGACTTAACAAATAGTGAAATGTAACAACCTAGACAAATCTACCATACTAAAAAGAATGATAAAATTTTGATGAAAGAAAATAAAAAACTATGCAAAAGAAGAAAAAAATTATATATAATAAGAGAGATGAGAGAAGATTGAGAAAGAATAATGATATACAAACCTTTCGAAGAACCTGAGAGAATGAGCACTAGAAGAGAGATTGATTATCGAAGAGGAGAAGCACAAATCAATTTTCTGAAATGGAGGAAACATAAACCAAAAGCATAGGAGGCAAGTCTGATGAAACAAAATCAATGATGGGGGAAAATGATTTTGAGTTAGGATTCAAATTGAGGGAAACACAAAAGTTGAAAAGAGAAAAGAGAAAATTGAGTAAAAAAAACCTAAACTTTATGTTATTTTGTGATCAAAACACTCTATCTCCAAATAAATTAATAATGTCATATTATTAAAAAGAAATTGACAATCAAATTTAACTACCATTTCTATGTTACAGCTTTGTCATCGAAAATTCTATCATTAATTCAATAGTTAAAGAAAAAATATTAATTTCTTAATTTTAATCTTTATTAATCTCTAAATTAATCTCTAATAGCAACCGAAATTTAGAGATTACAAAAGTTAATTGCAAAATCTTTATCTTTTAGTAGTGTAAGTAGTGTAAACATCCAGTTATATACGAGGTTCCTTTTTTAAACTAATCAATAAATGAACAGTAAGCAGACAAATAAACAGATAACAAAATAAAAAATAAAAAAAAACATAAAACATAAAAAGAAGAAAACAAAAATGAATGACGGATATTTTGAATAAAAATAAATAATAATAAAAAACACAAAACGAAATTAAATATATAAAGGAAGAGAGAAAAATAAAAAAAACAGAAAACTAAATAATAAAAATAATCCTAGAATAAAATAAACAAATAAGAGAAAACAAAAAAATAATAATAATTAATTAAATAAAAGAAAGGTAAATATAATAAAAGCATAAACAAAAGAATATATATAAATAAGCATAAACAAAAAAAAATTGAAAAATTGGAACAATAAAAAAATAAAAAAAGGGGAGAAAAAAAAATAAAAATAATGATAATAATAATAAAAAAAAGTAAAGAAAATAAAAACAAAAAGAAATTAAAGAAACTAGAAACAGAAAAACTAAACTAAAAAAACTAAAACTAAATAGAATGAAAACAGAATTTAAAGAAAGCTGAAAAAAGGAGAAAAAAACAGAAAAGAAAAAAGAGAAGAAAATATAAAAAAGAATGCATGCATGCAAGAAGGGGGTGGGGCTTTTTTTTTTTTTTTCTCGAAAACTTTCAGGACTTTGACTTCCTCTCCCACACATTCTACTTTTGAAGACTTTGGGGGAGGCCATACCAATTTTGGATTGGATCTCCAAAGAATTTTCGCCGGGACTTGGACCACAACTACCCATAAGTGGAGAAGGAGAAACAAAGGAGGCTCTAGATTTGATTTAGCATCCCAAAAGTCCTTCGCTTTGAAGATCCAGTGGAGAGACCGCGAAAGCTCTTTTAGCAGGATCGCGAGGTAAGGATTTGAACGTTTCTAATGCGTTTATGCACAATTATAATGGTATTCGAATCATGACTTCTGCATGCATTTGTCAGCATTGATCTGCATGTCTTAAATGGCTTAGAAATATTTTCTTTAATCTAATACCTTACGATCATAATGTCATGGCTTGATCAAATTATTGCGAGAAAGGTTTAGTGTTCTTTATTCCAAATTCGTTAGACTCTGAAGAGAATAGACTCTATAATCTTTGGGCTCTTCTTGACGATGATATATGTGCGGAGCCAATAAAAATGCTACCGTCCGCTCCTATCGCTTGCGAGATGGATGAGGATCTCAATATAGGTGTGAGATCTCTAAGATGCACTTCACTGGCTGGCAATCTGTCACAGTGTAAAGAAGGCCGAAAACGATCTGTCATTTGCTAATAAGGTTCATATGCACTAGTTGTGCGTGAGGTCTCACCAAGTTCTTGCTGCAACAGAAGTTGGATCCACAATACGAGGAAGCTTTAGAGATCAATACCCGCAAGGATGATCGCTAATGATTCAGCGCCACGGAGAATCGGGGCTCAGAGATGAAAGCTGTGAATGAAATATTCAATTGCATGCATGTCACTACTGGTACTATATGCATCCAAATTGGTGCAATTTTCTCCATAACTGAGCCCTGCGAATATGGTTGTACAATTAACGTTGTGGCCTAAACTCATGCACCAGACAACCTTGCTGCTTCTATCATCAGGGACAATTTCCATGGTCTGATCTCTAAAGCTTCATTAATTTGCATAACATAGAAATTGAAGCTGGTATCCGCCGCTGGCCTGATAAGTTGTGTTCAAAAGATCGTTCTCTTCTTCTAGTTGAACCTCAGCTAAAGAACGTGAAGAGGGAATAATCTCCGCTGGCTTACTCAATTCTTGGAGCGTCTTGTAAGTAAGTAAGGTCAGAGATGGTGTACTATAATGATCCGTCGTTTGATCGACGTGCGTAGGCAATATTTTGTGGTGCACATCCTGCAGCGTCCATAGGACTAGAGCCATAAATAGAACAATCAAAGTGAAGGAAAAGATTCCATCTTGAAAGCCCCATGGACCAGATTATAGTTAGGGGCAAGTTAAGGGTGTGAAGCTAATGCAGGCCAGTCAAACAAAGCATGGAATATTGACCCAAACACTATGACAGGGTCACAATTCTATGCATGTAACTACTGAAGCAACTTATCTTCGTTCAGTATATAGAATCAAGCCTCCATGCATGCATGCATTGGCTGGTCATCAGGGTAGAGTAAACACCATAAACTATGGATAACCAGTCCCGCGGGCCTCTGTTGCTCATAAAAGGTTCTCTTGATGTTTCGTTAAGGAATGTGGAGTGGTAGCTCTTGGAGCAACAACTATATCAATTGTTATTGAAACTGGAGCCTCAAAATTAGAGGTCAATGAGCTTATGTCTTAAGGCTTTTACTTTTCATGTATAATAATAGTTATTCTGCTCGGTCATAAGAAAACCAAAATAACATCGATGAAGATGGACGTAAACAGTGGTGATGAATTGGCTGAACAACCTCAAAGTGGGACCGTAAGGCTTTTGTTTTCAAGGCTAAATCCATGCTACCCTGGTTGGAATATGAAGTGCAATAGTGTAAGAAAATCACAGAGGGTGAATATTATCATGGCTGTTATAAGCAAAGTCCTCACAGTTTCTAAAATCGAGCTCCAGCCAAGAACCCCATTTGACCCTTGCCAGTCAACATTATATTACTTTTGACTTGCGGTTGCCTAGGAATACATTTATAGAGATATTGGGACGTACATGCCATAACATGCGATTTCAACTACTGCTCCATCATTAACAACAGAGGCTTCGGCACAAAGTCTAGACTTTTGCTATTATCAAAGAATTATCACAAACCATCTAATCACTGCAGTTCAACTTCATGCAATAAAATTATGTGGCACCACTAACCTACCCCTCTTTAACGTGATTCTCCGAATTTGGGCTAAAATTAATTATAATAGATGTTAAGACTAAGCAGGCACCTCAGCCTAATGGTTCATCTGCTGCCTTCCAAGTGCCAAGTCCCCGTTTCGACTCCTACATGTTGCACCTACGTCTCATTTCACTACTCCTTTTAATTAACCCAATTGAATGCCGTTTCGACTCCTACACGTTGCACCTACGTCTCATTTCACTACTCCTTTTAATTAACCCAATTGAATAATTCAAATCAAGTAACATTTTCTTTCAAGTTCATTTTTTTATTTTCATTAAATCAAATTTAATCCTTTTTTTTTTCAAATTCAAATTAAGTTCATTTTTATTCAAATCAAGTTCATTTTTATTAAATCAAATTTAACTCTTTTTTTTTCAAATTCAAATCGAGTTTATTTTATTCAAATCAACATCATTTAAATTAAAATCAACAATTTTTTTTTCCAAGTTTTGAATAAAATTTATAGCAGTAAATCATAGTAAATTCTTTCCCTCAAGTCAAATCAAGTTCATTTCTCAAGATCATGTCAAGCTCATTTTAATCAAATCAAGTTTAATTTCTTTCTCAAAGTGAAGTTAAGTTTAATTTTTTTTTTGCAAATCCCAAATCAAGTGCATTCTAAACCAAGTTTATTTCAAAATTAAGTTCATTTCTTTAGCTTAAATGATGCCCAATCCTTTTTCTATCTAAGCTCATTCGTCTTTTTATCTTTATCATTTTTTCAAATTAAATTCTTTGATTGTAGGTCTCACGCAATGAATCCTAAGCACGAATTGGTAGCTTTTTCTGCTATTCGATGTTTAGGAATTCATATGGGTCTCAGTGCAGCTGTAGTTGTCTTGGACCTGTGCATTTGTGGACTAAGAATCCTTTTGTAAATAATTTCAAGAAAAATTTCAGTTTGGAATCCCTAATCTCATACGATGAACCTTAAGCACGAACTGATAGCTTTTTCTGTTCTCCTATGTTTAGGAATTCGTATGGATCCCAGTGTAGCCGTAGTTGTCTTGGATTATGTGCATATGTGGACTAAGGATTTTCTTTAAGATATTTTCAAGATGCTCTGTTCATTTTCAACCACTTTGAAGGTCAAGTCTTCAAAGCAGAACTACGTAAGCTTTGAGTTTCTCATTGAACCAGGAAATACGTAGGAGTAGGATCGAGTCCTGTCAGACTATCTTCCATCAATCTATTTATTTTCACTCTAATTAAAGGGATCAAACAGTTTAAAAAAATCACACTCAATTTAAAGCTACCGTTTTTCGAAACGAACGAATGGGGTGCCTAACACCTTACGCATTCGTAACCGACTTCCGAACCTAAATCTCTTTCTTAGGTTAGGATTTTTTTAAATATTTTTTCTTAAATAAAAATTTGATAGCGACTCCACATAATATAATAAAATTCTATTTTTAAATCTTAACGAATTCGTTGTTTTATCTAATTATATTTCGACAAATAGTAGTTTTTTATACTGAAAACTTCTTAGGCCATCAATCCTAATCAGGATTTGACTTTCGGAAACTATTGATGCTTCTCGTATCTCACTTTATCATATATGGTGTTTGGATTATATTGTGATTACTATAAATGCTTAATATAATTAAAATGTACATAATATTTTGAAAAGTTTATCTATGGAATCATCATTCTTTTTTATTTAATGTATGGTTTTTGCTGTAAGAAAAGTTAAACTATGTATCATGTACGGTTGATGAGTATATAATTTCTTTTATATATTTAAGTATGTTACGGTTAAAGCTATCACAATATTTTTTTAAAATAATTTTTTCAACTTACTTGGTTATAAGTTTAATCGATATAAAAAAAAATTATATCGATTATTATATATATTAAAATAAAAAAAATTTACATTAATTCATCAGCAAATATAAAAGGTCATCATAATTTATATTAAATGTTTTTGTATCGATATATAGAATTAATATAAAAAATTCATAACAATTGTATAAAAAACATATTTTTTATTGGTAATATTTTACCATCGTCATTAAAAAAAATTTTCTGTGGTAGTGAACGATGATTTATATTTGATAAATATTTGTTATTGTATTCGTTTAACAGAATATAGGAGTGTGTCAATTTGTGATCATGCATGAATTTCAAATTTAGTCGATTATCTAATGATCAAAGGTAGCATTGATAGATGAGAGCATCAAAAGTGTGTGGAAGCTAATAATAATTATAAATCACATATTATTATTTATTTAAATGTAATCTTAACATTTGTGCATAACATGCATAACGTCATAATTAATTATTAGACAAGGTAATTTTAATATCCAGTCTCGTACAAAACACATTAAAATACCCAAGAGCATTGAAAACATGAACTCCCACGTTGAGTAATAGATAGGAAATTTTATTGGAAAAAAACGGTAGAGGAAGAGTAGGAAAAGACATGAAATAGCATCCTGAGACATTATTTTTCTACGAAATTCATTGTGCCCATTATACTATTTCCTTGCTTTCATTGTGCTTATATCTTTAATCAAATTCTCTAAACTAAGATAAGAAGAACCATTCTCTTTAACACTGTCACGAGCTTTTTGTGCAATTTTAGTCGCGGATCTCTTAATCTCTTCTGTATGATTCTCCAACACATGCCTCACCATCTTCTCCACTATCAACCTATCACAGGCCCCACTCAAATCAAGCCCAATCTTCCATTGTTCAGTCACACACCTACGATTTACCGGTTGATCAGCTACCATTGGCCAACAAAGCATAGGCACACCAACAGTAATGCATTCCAATGTAGAGTTCCAACCACTGTGGGTTAAAAATCCACCTATAGCATGATGGGCCAGAACCTCTTCTTGAGGTACCCAATTCACAATGAGCCCCCTCTCTTTAGTACCCAACTCAAGCTCAGTAGGCACATTGTGACCCAAACCACCTTCTCCAACGATCAAGTCCTTTCGAATAACCCACAAGAAAGGCTTCAAACTATTTACCAAACCATGCCAAAACTCTAATAATTGCTCATGTGACAAATTCACTATAGTGCCAAAGCTAACATACAAAACTGACTTTGGCTTTTGTTTGTCAAGCCAAGTCATGCAGCTACTGTCTTCTTTTCTAAAATAAATATTTTTGTGGTGTGATGAACTATTTTTTGGGATTATTGTCTTGAGGAGACTATGGAGAGGACCAATAGTGTAGACTTTGGGAAATACAGTAGCAAGCTTAGTGATAGCAGAGACTTCTAGCTGTTCAAAGGTATTAACTATAAGAGCTGAAGCTTGAGTCATGGCTAAGGTTTCTTTTATGAAGAAATCCTGCATGTAGCATTCATTTGTGAATATTCTGAAATAGACTGGAAGATCAGTGTTCCTCAATAAATTCCCTATTCCTGGAATTCTTGTGAGCAGCTTGTCCCTATCTTCTGCATTTTAAGTTAAACATGAAATCGTCAAAACAGAAAAATTAAAAAAAATAAAAACTGATTAAATTTTTCTATTATTACTAACCTTGATTCTGGCGAAGCAGCACTCCGTCCTGAATAAGTTTGCTGACATGGACTGTGACCCACGTGCAAGTAGCATTGTAGGTTCGGAAAGCGATGAACGGAAGTTGGAACTCTTTTGCAACATCTATCACAATGGTTGACATAACCCCATCGACTATTATGCATGATGGTGGCTGCCACTGATCACTATTATTCTCCATCAATCTCAAGAACAATTCTCGGAACTCTTTAGCTACCACAGCCCTGCATGTAGGAGATATTTGCTTTAAAAAGTCGTTAAAGCCCCCAACTCGATGATAATCATCGGGTATGCCATCAGTGATGGATACAAAGTGGAAATTGGGGAAGTGGGTGTGAAAGGATTCTAAGTCTGTGAAGTGGTGGAGGCTATTGTGATAGTGATGTGTGTTGACGAATGTTATTCTGTGGCCTCTTTGGGAAAGAATCTTCGCTAAATTAAACATTGGTTTTATGTGGCCTTCTGCTGGAAGGGGTAAAACTAATATGTGAGGTGCTTTTGAGTTCTCCATATCTCTGCTCTTTAGGAGAAATTCCGCAATCGGATTCAAACTAGATGTGCATCCACACTTCACATCTCAACTTAAATAAAAACTGAAGATTTCTTACAACATAATAATTATACATCTGTAATGTGTATATGGTCGGTGAAATAAAATAATAGTCAAAATAAAATTGAAAATTGAAATTTATTATAAAAATATAATAAAAAAAATTACATCTTAAGAAACACGTGGGATCGTAATACCGATATATGCATTTTAAGAACTAGGTAAGATTATAAATACTGTCTCGATTATCTCATATATATATTTATATATATATATATATATATATATATATATATATATATTTAAAATATCGTCCATCTACTTATATTTAATTTTTTTTTAATTTCTAGACAATTTATTAATCGTGGAAAATAGTTATTATTAATTTAAGGATAATCGGCAGAAATTATTTCACTTTGTAACTGCCAAAAAAACACAAATTGAAACAGGTGTGCGATATATCTTTCCTTATAAATTAATACTTTTTTGAAAATGTAAATAAGATGAAAATAATAGATATAGATTCATTTGTAGAAGTTAATGTTCACGGAAAGATATTATTAAAAATAAATATTTAATTTTTAGAATAAATCAGCTATTAAAATAACATAAAATAAGTTATTATTCAATGTTGGGTAACTTGGGTTCCAGATCTTAACTTTTCTTTTATTCATTCAAAACGAACATGTAAATGAAGTAAAAAATAGGATGGGTATGCTAAAAAATTCAAAGTTAAAAAATATGAATATGTAAAAGAAGTATATGAATTGGGTGCTAAAAATAGATTAGTTAATTGATTGAATGAAAAATATTTAATAAAAATAACTATTAAGCTAGTTGATCTTGAATAGAAAATATATATAAAAATATAATTAATTAGTAAGTTTTGAAATTTAAGAATTTTATATTTTTAATTAAGTATATTTTAATTTCTTTTAAAATTATTTTTTAAAAATCAAGATAATAAATTTATAACTTTATTTTTATTTATAAATATTTTTATTAAATGAAATAAGATAATATTAATAAATTTGTATTATTTCTTTAAGGAAAAAATTTAATTGAAAAAATTTAAAATTTTAAATATTGAAATATTTTGTTTGAATATATTTTGTAAAAAGTTTAAAATTATAAAAATATTAAGATAGTATTTTAATAAAATAATTTAAAATTTTAAAATAAATAAAATAATTTTTTTAAAATTTTTCCTAACTTACTTTCATAAATAACAACTCATTCATGTTATTTCTTTTTCAGTATTTTTCTCTTTTGTTGTTTTTTTTATTTTTTCTCTCTCTTTTATTATTTTATCTTATATTATACTCTCTAGCATCTCATTCATGTTTTATATTTTTTTCTCATCTTAATTTAAATAAATTATTTTTAATGTATAAATAATTTTATATTTTTTTTATCTTTTATATTCTGTATAATTTCTAGGTTATTATTAATAAAAATATTTTTGTATTTAAAATTTTCAGTAAAAAATATGAACAAAATAATAAATAATAAATATTTAAAAATAAAATTTTATATATATACAAAATTTAATTATTTTATTTAAAAAATTTAAAATTTATTATCTAGACTAAATATTTAAATTGTTTTATTTAAATAAAATATTTTTAAAATAAAACTATTTAATTTTTTTAAATCTTTTAAATATTAAAATAATCTATCTAAACATAAAGTTAATGATGAAAATTCTGATCCATAGAATGGGCACAAAAGTATGCTTCACAATGTTTAACAAGTAAAAGTAGATGTGAATGATCATTGTTTTAAAAAAAGTATTTTATAGATAAAAGAATCCAAAATTTACATTTACATACTATATATGTCCTTTTTTATTTGGTCATATTCCATATAGATTCTCCGATGCTAAATTATTGCCATCGTTAAAGTACAATGTATAATCTCATGCATCAAGGTCAGGGACCACTTTTAGGTAGTCTATGCTAATTGCATCGTTAAACGCAAGCTTTGGCAACCGTGCGAGTCCCTCACTTCAAGTATTACTCACTTCGATATTCTTTTAATAAAAAATCAAATAATTGATTCATTAAAAATAAAAAATAATTAAGAATAATCAATATATTGTGAAGCATATGCCTACGATGCTATTCGCAATCGAATAAGTCCTTATGAACGGGTGGTGTGGAAAAAAAGCAAACAACTTCATACATTTAATATTTTAATAAGTATTTTTATTTTTATTATTGACTAACCAGTAAAAAATAGATTTTTATAACAGAATATACCCCGATTGTTCAAAAATCAATATAAATAAAAATGTGATAATATTTTTTAAATAAATATAAACTTTTTATATCGGTTCTTTTCTAAATCGATGTAGAAAGTGGATTTTTTTTCAAACTTTCTACATCGGTTGTACTGTAACTAATGTAGAAAGTGGATTTTTTTTAACTTTCTACATCGGTTATGGAAACAATCGTTGTAGAAAATACTTTCTATATCGGTTTTGAGAAAAACCGATGTAGAATGTGTTCCCGTGTCACTTATTTTTCGACGCTGTTCGTCTTTAACCTCATTCTCCAAAACCCCAATTTCTCGTTTCGGCTAGTTCTCTCTATTTTCGTTTACATCTTAGCCATTTTCGTCGTCCCTGTTGTTTGTCGTTGCACTCCGTCCTTACGTTCGTGGTCGTCATCGTCGTTGCAACTATTTCCTCCGTTCGAAGTCGTCGTCGCACACCCTAAGGTTCGAAGTCGTCTTTGCCGTTATTTATGCATCTCATTCTATTATTATAGTTGAAATTTACATTCATTTTGGTTGTATTATATAATTTTCAATTTTCTTATTTGGCTACCGTGTTATGCCGTCGTTCGACTACCGTTGTGCCTCTGTTTGGACACCGATTGGCCACCACTCAACCATGGTTGTGTTGACTGTGAGATATCTTCTATGCAGCACTACTTTGTCATTGTATTCAATCTTGAATTGTCTAAGTTGGACAGTTTGGGACTAAAGTTTTTTATTCAGTAATTAACAATTTCTTCTTAAATCTTGTAAATTGTGCTTGATGAAATTTTGGTTTAGTTCATTTTGCATTGTTCTTTGTACATTCTTGATTATAGTAAATGAAACCACAGTCAAGTTATGTACTTGGAGACTGATGCAAAATGCTGCTGAAATTTCACCAAGTATGATAATCAAGATTTTAGAAGTCTATTAATCGATGAATAAAAAACTTTTTTCTCAAATGGGATAGGACCTTACCAATAGTAAGGACAATAAATGAACAATTATGAGTGACAAGGTTAATCCTAAATCATGTGTCCATGATTCTTGTATAGTATGGATCGTAGTTGGATAAATGCTACATGGATGAGTGATGAGTACAAGAATGGGATCGAAGAGTTCTTGAATTTTGCATAGACAAATCTACCTCAGAGTAATTGACAGTTTTATTGTCTGTGTGTTAATTGTCTAAATGAGAGACATTTAGGTGTTGATCAAATTAGAGAGCATGTTCTTGTGATGGTTTTTGCAAAAGTTATACAAAATAGACATGGTATAGTGAGTTATTAGGCATGCCAAGTGTGTCACAAATGGTGGAGGTAGATATAGATATGGAAGATTGGGTAGAGGATATGATTCGTGATATAGGGCATGCGTTGTTTGAGCAGGCAAATATGCATGGTAACTTGTCCACTAATTCGGAGAAACCTTTGTATTCGAGATGCACCACGTTTACATGACTGTTAGCAGTGTTAAGATTATTCTCTCCGAAGGCAAGGAATGGGTAGAGTGATAAAAGATTCACAGAATTACTTGAACTTTTGGTAAAGATGCTTTTGGAAGGTAACACATTACCAAAGCGTAATTGTGAGGCGAAGAAGGTGTTGTATCTGATGGGTATGCAGTATAAGAAAATACATGTCTACCCCAATGATTGCATACTATACAGAAATGAGTTTGAAGGATTATATGAATGCCCTATATGTTAAGTTTCACGTTATAAACTGAAGGATGGTGATTCTAGTTGCAATGAGAGCACAAAACGGCCTCCAACCAAAGTGTTGTGGTATCTTCCAATAATTCCAAGGTTCCAACGATTGTTTTATAATAAAGATGAAGCAAATAACCTTAGATGGCATATAGATGAAAGACTGATTGATGGAAAACTTCGTCATCCAGCTGATCCCACAATATTAAGGCATAGTCACTAAATTCTAAAGCGGCTAATCTCACCTTATGTCTTTCCCTAATGGCACGATTTGCAAAGACTTGTTTTACCTTAAGCTCCTAATATAAGTATGCCTTTGGGTTGTTTCCCCCTTGGAACTTAGACATTTTAATCTTAAGTAGCTCTATGTCTCTAAGGTATCCCTACCTTTTGGACCTCTATTCCTATGGAAAACTTTACAATCTCTATCTTCTAATCTATCCCTAAAGGAAATTCTACTCCTAAGTTTCCTAGTACTAGTGGCTTCTTTATGCCCATGATCCCTAGTTTTTTCTACTCTTGGTGCATACACTAGTGGAAAATGGGATTTTTACATCGGTTGTTAAGCACTTTTTACATCGGTTATTCAGGTGGTGTTGAAGCGGGCGATATAGAAAATAATACTTTTTACATCGGTTTTGGAACCGATGTAAAAAGTATGACTTTCTACATCGGTTGGGAAAAGAACTGATGTAGAAAGTACACTTTTTACATCGGTTGTGGGCAGAACCGATGTAAAAAGTATACTTTCTACATCGGTTATATCTTTAATCGATGTAAAAAGTCATACTTTTTACATCGGTTCTGCCCACAACTGATGTAAAAAATGTACTTTTTACATCGGTTATGGTCGTAACCGATGTAGAAAGTCCTTTTTTTTAATGTTCATTTTGTTTAGGCATACTACCGTATTATTTATTCACATACCTGCATATACACACAGAATCCAAGCAGATAATAAAGAATCACCAGACAGATAATACAGAATTCACATAATCTATATATTTAAACTAAATACATCATTATTTATTATCAAACTTTAATTTACAAATGAAATAACTTAAAATTACATCAAACAAGTATTGAAAGTTGAAAGGAAATGTAGTAATCAGACATGTACCTGTTGAAAGCAAAGAGAAAAGATGTTAAAAACTCTACTAAACATAAAAACATAATAAACATTTTAAAATAAGTTAAAAATAAACATACAATGATGAAATAATTAAATAAATAACTAACTTGTATCATGTAGTAACATTTTCCCATATTCCTTCATGATGATCATCTCGAATAGCATGTACATCATCTATTTCATTTTCTTCATTAATACTAGATATCCTTGATGGTAAGGGAGTTTGAGAAATATCAATATTTGAAAGATCATTGGTGTCATCACTAGCGATTGTTGTCTTTCCTTGAAGAACAACTAACCACCTTTTGGAGCAAGGATCTTGAACATAAAACACTTGTTTTACTTGGTGGGCCATGATAAAAGGGTCATCCTTGTAAGCTACTTTTTGAAGGTCAATCAATGTAAATCCCAATTCATCGACTTGCACACCACTGTTACTATCAACCCATCTGCATTTGAAAACAGGAACTCTAAATTTGTTGTAATCAATCTCCCAAATCTCTTCAATCACTCCAAGGTAAGATATGGAAGCCTTTACAGGATTTTTATCTTTAAAACTTGCAAAATGCATCGACTCTGCCACCACCATAACCCCACTATTTTGCATGGTACTTTTATCATCCTGAGACTTTGTGTAAAATGAAAAATGATTAATATCGTATCCAGTCCAACATATGACATCAAAGTTTGGGCCATTTGCTAGACACTTCAATGTATCAGAGGCACCATCATCCTTCTTAATTGTTTCATCAAACCAGTTTAAGAACGTTTTGTTATGCTCATTCAACAACCATTTCTCGTTCATTCGAACATTCTCCCCCCTTATCATAGTTTTGTGAGTAGATAAGTAAGGTTGAACCTCATCGATATTATTCAAAATATACAAATGTGCTTGAAGGACTTCTGCACGACCCATGCTTTTCACAATTATGCCTCGTGTACCTTTACCTCCGTGTCTTCCCTTATGACGAGACTTAGGAACTCCTATAGGTTCCACCTCTGACAAATACTCTGTACAAAACTCAATGGCCTCTTCTGCAATGTATCTTTCAATCATAGATGCATCGGGACGGTGTGGATTCTTCACATACCCTTTTAATATTTTCATGTATCGTTCTATTGGATACATCCACAACAGATAAACTGGACCACATAATCTGATCTCCGTCACTATATGAACAACCAAGTGAACCATAATGTCAAAAAATGATGGAGGAAAATACATCTCCAATTGGCATAAGATAGTAAAAGCTTCATTTTCCAACTCATCCAATTTTAGAGGATCAATGGCTTTGCTACATATTTTATTGAAAAATAAGCATAACCTACTTATTGTATATCTAACTTTTTTAGGTAAAATGTCATGAATAACCACTGGAAGTAGTTGTTGCATCAACACATGACAATCATGAAACTTTAACCCAACTAACTTTAAATCTTTCATCGAGACAAGTCTTTTAAAATTTGAAGAATACCCTTGTGGCACTTTAACCCCACATAGGCTCTCACAAAAAGAAATTTTCTCTTTTTTTGATAATGTATGACATGCCGGGGTAAAATATGTTCACTTTCCTACAGACTGTGGAGCTAACTGATGTCGTATACCCATGAGAACCAAATCCAGTCGAGAATTGACTCTATCTTTAGTCTTGCCCTATATATTGAGAAGTGTTCCAATGATGCTATCACACACATTTTTTTCCACATGCATCACATCAATACAATGTCTAACATAAAGTTTGCACCAATATGGAAGATAAAAAAATATTGATCTTTTCTTCCATATCCTTGTCTCAATGACCTTTTTTTGAGTCTTTCAAAAAACAGTTTTGATGTTTTTAACCCGATTGTAGACTTGTTGCCCAGTTAAGGCCTTTGGAGCAACATCATTTTCTGGCAACCCATTAAAAGCTTTCCTTAATCTACGATTAGGGTGATTAGTCCTGAGAAATTTTCAATGACCAAGATACACTATCTTCCTTCCATGATGCAGTTGATGGTAACTTGTGCCTTCTTCACATATGGGACATGCTTTGTGCCCTTTAACGCTGTATCCACATAAATTTCCATATGCTGGAAAGTCATTAATAGGGAAAAAAACATTGCCTGCATCTTGAAATTTTCATTACCATACGCTTCAAACACCTCCACACCTTCTTCCCGTAGATTTTGCAAGTCTTCAATTAAAGGAGCAAGATAAACGTCTATGTCATTTCCAGGTTGTTGTGGACCTGAAATCATCATGGACAACATGATGTATTTACATTTCATGCACAACTCCGAAGAAAGGTTGTAAATTGTCAAAAGTACAGGCCATGAACTATGTTTACTACTTAAATTACCGTACGGATTCATTCCATCTGTTGCAAGTCCAAGCCATAGGTTTCTTGGCTCATTTCCAAAATAGGGATATAGTTGATCAACCATCTTCCATTGCAAACCATCAGCTGGTTGATGAAGTTTTCCATCAATCAGTCTTTCATCTACATGCCATCTAAGGTTCTTTGCTTCATCTTTATTACAAAACAATCGTTTGAACCTTGGAATTATTGGAAGATACCACAACACTTTGGATGGAGGCCGCTTTGTGCTGTCATTGCAAATAGAATCACCATCCTTCAGTTTATAATGTGAAACTTGACACACAGGGCATTCATGTAATCCTTCAAACTCATTTCTGTATAGTATGCAATCATTGTGGCAGACATGTATTTTCTTATACTGCATACCCATCGGACACAACACCTTCTTCGCCTCATAATTACGCTTTGGTAATGTGTTACCTTCAGGAAGCATCTCTACCAACAATTCAAGTAATTTGGTAAAACTTTTATCACTCCACCCATTCCTTGCCTTCAAAGTGAATAATCTTAACACTGCTGACAATCGTGTAAAGGTAGTACATCCCGGATACAAAGGTTTCTCTGAATTAGTAGACAAGTTACCATACATATTTGTCCGCTCAAATGACGCATGCCCTACATCACGAATCATATCCTCTACCCAATCTTCCATATTTAGATCAACCTCCACCGTCTGTGACACACTTGGCATGCCTAATAACTCACCATGCCATGTCCATTTTGTATAATTTTTGCAAAATCCATCACAAAGAATATGCTGTCTAATTCGACAAACACCCAAACGTCTCTCATTTAGACAATTAACACACAGACAGTAAAATTGTCCATTACTCTGAGGTAGATTTGTCTCCGCAAAATTCAAAAACTCTTCGACCCCATTCTCGTACTCATTGCTCACTCGTTTAGCATTTATCCAACTACGATCCATACTATACAAGAATCATCAACACATGATTTAGAATTAACCTTGTCACTCATTGTTGTTAATTTATTATCCTCACTATTAGTAAGACCCTATCCCATTCGAGAAAAAAAAATTTTATTCATCGATTAACATACTTCTAAAATCTTGAATATCATACTTGGTGAAATTTCGGCAGCATTTCGCATCAGTCTCCAAGTACATAACTTGATTATGGTTTCATTTACCATAATGAAGCATGTACCCAGAGACAATGCAAAATGAACTAAACCAAAATTTCATCAAGTACAATTTACAAGATTTATGAAGAAATTGTTAACCACTGAATAAAAAACTTTAGTCCCAAACTGTCGAACTTGGACAATTCAAGATTTAATATAATGAATGATTTACTTATTTAGTAATTTACTCATTATATTCAACCTTGAATGGGAAACTAAGGGTATGCTCATATTTTAACTCAAGAAAACAAACCAACATATTTAAACACAAATCAATACTATAACATACATAAACCCTAAGAAAACTTTCACATCTGCAATCACAAAGTAGAGGTGCATAGAACATACTTCACAGTCAACACAAAATGGTTGAGCGGTGGCCAAGCGGTGTCCAAACAGAGGCACAACGGTGCTTGAACGACGACACAACATGGTAGCCAAATAAGAAGCTTAAAAATTACAGAATACAACCAAAATAAATGTAAATTTCAACCATAATAATAGAATGAGATGCATAAATAACAACAAAGATGACTTCGAACCTTACGGTGCGCGACGACGAGTTCGAACGAACGAAATCGTTCCAACGGCGACGACGACCACGAACGTAAGCACGGAGTGAAACGACGAACAACAAGGATGTAAACAATGGCTAAGACTTAAAAGAAAATAGATAGAACAAGCCGAAACGAGAAACCGGGGTTTTGAAAAATGAGGTTAAACACGAACAGCGTCGAAAAATAAGGGACAGGGGAAGACATTCTACATCAGTTTTTTCTCAGAACCGATGTAGAAAGTACCTTTTACATCGGTTATTTTCTCAACCGATGTAGAAAGTACTTTCAACATCTCTTGTTTCATAACCGATGTAGAAAGTTTGAAAAAAAACTCACTTTCTACATCAGTTGGGAAAAGAACCGATGTATTCCCAACCGATGTAGAAAGTTTACATTTATTTACAAAAATGCCACCGTGTTTTTATTTATATCGATTTTTGAAGAACCGATGTAAAATCCTGTTATAATATCGTATTTTTGAACTAGTGATAGTCATTGGAGGGTATTGTCCTGTCTTTGTGTATGTCACCTATTTTCATTTTCAAGAGAGTGTCTTCTCCTTTTTCCTATGACTCATGTTTTCCCCCAAAGAATTTTAAATCTTCACTTAATGTCTCCCTCTCATGATATTTATCCTCAATCCTAGACCTATTAGTTTCAATTATATTTTGATTTCTTGGTTGCCTTTTAGTCATCTTTCTTTCTAAGTGATTTAGTGTTTGCTCTATTGTCCTTGTTTGGATTTGAAAAAACATTTCTAATCTATTAGCCAATTGTTTCATTTGTCTTCTAGGGGATAATTTTCAGGTACTCATTTTCGAACTAGGAAAATACCTCTTCACACCCAGATTGCTTATGCCAATAAATCAAATCACTTAAGTCAAAACACTTAGCATACAATCTAAGCTCTAAGGTATACACAAAAATACAAGGGTTAAGTAATTTACCAAGCCCCCTTGTCCTTGAAAAATAAGATAAAGGTTAGTACTACACAAGATAGTTCTACAAAATGCAAATAACACTTAGCACACAACCTAAGTTATAAGGCCCGGAAAAAACTATAGTTTGACAATAGGTGAGTATCCTACACCAAAATTCGAAAGTCAAAGACTTTATTACAAGAAAATTACAAAGGTAAACCAAATTACACTAAAAAAATCCTACTACAAAGTCACTAAGTTTTACAATTTCAACCAAACCTAATAAAAAAAATTCAAACTATGATTTAGAATTCAAAATCCGAATGCTACTTATTGTAAAATGCCTCCACTTTAGTCTACAATTTGGGTTTTGTTTTAGCCCTTCACTTTGATCTTGAAATACAAGTTTCAAGCCTTGATTTCTTGAGTCCCTTAGCACACATTTCCTTAGGCTTAAGCTTCTCCAAGTCTATACAAAATCAAGCATAAACAAAAAGTACACTCGCTGCCCTAGTGTTAGAACATTCAAGTTAAATCTACTCGTTTAGGCGTGTTCCCTGTTCATAAGACATCGTAAATTTCATATTTGTTTGTTCTATTCAAGTTGTGTTTTGAAAATCAAAACAGCTAAATCGAAAGTGTCTAGTTTGTATTCATTGGATATATTAAGCCTAGAAAGGCTTATACAAAAATACTAGAGATTGTACTTTTGGAAGTCTCTACTGTCTTATAACAGTGGAAATACTTGTTATATGATAACAAGGACTGGACGTAGCCCTTGGGTTGATAAGAGGTGAAAAAGTATAATATTTAGTGTGAAACAAGCTTGCACTTTTTGAAGAGATATAGGTGACACATAATTATCTTAACCTTAACTAAGATAAAACTTTCAAGATCTTCTCAAATTTATAAATCCACCATCACTTGATCTTATTTAAAGACTTAGTTAAAACTTCTCAAATCTACCAAAACTTCTGAAAATTATTTTCAAAAATAGTTAATAGATTAAAATGCTTAAGGAGTTTCAGAAAGCACTTTAAACCATTAAAACTTCATTTTGGACTCTTAAAAGTAATTAAAAATTAGAAATAATTATTTTAAAATATTAGGACATTATTAAAAATAATAATGCAAAAGAAAGTTGGATCTTTGAGTTTAGAGAACAGATCCACAAAGAAGAAGAAGAAGAAGAAGAAGAAGAAGAAGAAGAAGAAGAATAGACAAAATAATTAACAAAAACACTTAAAAAATTGAAGGAAACAACTTCCTACTTGTTGAAGCTCAAGGAGTGAAACTTGATGGATTTAGTGATGGAGAACCATCTCCTTGATGGTCCTAAACCAAATTTTCACATGAGAAAAGGAAGACTCTTTCTTACTTAGTGTTTGGGCTTAACCATCAAATATAGAAGCCTTAAACTTGGTTATCTTTTGATTTAGAGAAAAGTTGAAGGTGAAAGCTTACTGTTAGGGATTTGGCTAAGTGTTTTAGGTGAGTTTTTTTCAGGTAAAAAGATGGCTTTTACGCCATATAAAATTCAGCCACTTTCGGGTATCTAGGAATTAAATTTCTAACTAAGTGTAAAATGGTAATTTTAATTATAATTTCATCTTTTAAAAATAATTCTAAAAAGGTGCATATTTATATTGTAAGACTAATCATGGTTTAGTTAACCTAACCATGATTTAATTTAACCTTATCGTAGTTTAATTTAACCTAACAATGGTTAAAGTAACTTAACCATGTTTAATTTTCTCTCTTCTCATTAATGTCTTTGTCTTTTAGTGAGTTAAATGCTTGGATGACTCAGTTATACTAATGGAATGTCTATCTTCTTGTAAAATTACCTAGAAACACATGCCTAAAGATAAGCACGGGCTACGAGCCTCTGCCGACTATTTCTATCCTGCTTGGCCTATCAGAGGTATTTTGATCATTTTCAAATATTCTCCAAAATAATATCTAAACTTTATCCTTAATCTACCTTTTGATTAGATCTTTTCGATGTATTCTTGAGCTGCTCACTTGGTAATTACACAGTTACCCTTTAAAATTATTATTTTAAAAATAGTAATAATGATAATAATAGTGGATAGAATAATGATATTAATAAATTGACAACACTCTTATGGTGATAATAAGAATGTGGTGGTGGTTGTAAAAATGACAATGGAAGTGATGATATTGATAGTAATAGAGATGGTAATGATTAAAGAGAATCCCAACTTTATATTTTAAGAGAATATAAAATTTTTTTAATTAAAAATAATAATAATTTTTTAAAAAATTGAGTTTAAAATATATTAAAATCTAACTAAACATTTTTTAACTAAATAAATATAATTTTTAAATTTAATTTAAAAATTAAAAATAAAAACTAATAATGGAAAATTTTAGAAATGGCTCTGATAATAATTTTGACGATGTATCACACAAATAATCATCTCTTAATTTAATTAGTTAGGATGAAACTACAAAGAGTGGATAACATGGAAAAATATTATATTTAAGTCAAAGATAAAAATTAAAAAAGAAGAAGAGAGATACTTAATATAGTTTGCAAAGTTTGTTTCTTTCACACCACCGTTCAAACGAATATTTTCATAAGGGTCGAAGACAAATGATGCACAATATGTATAATGAAACCATTATTTTCATATGTAGTGAAAATGGATGTGATTGTTGTATCTAAAATATGAGCATAAAATTATGCCAAATTTTATCTATGGGTAAGTATATCTGTCAATATCGAAATGGGATATTTAAGATTCAAGTATCAATCTAACAGAAACTATATTAACAATCTATAGAAGTTTAAATCCTAACTTTTGAGCTTACATAAAAGAGTTGTATTTGTAGATTTTAAAATGAAAAATAAGTTTTAAAAGATGAAAAATAAAAAAAATATGGTACAGGTCATGGAAGAACATGAAACTTTGGATTTCCTTGAAACTTTATTTGAGTTTACCTCTAACTTCTCCTATGAATAAGTTAGAACATCAATTACTAATCACCTATACTAAGACTATTATGATGCAATGATCATATGCAATAATAATAATCTTTCTCCTAAATACTATTCCTAATTATCATGTAAGAAAGATAGATAAGAGAAGGATAAAGTAAAGGAGGCTGTCAACTACTGCTTAGGTAATTAATTGATTAAAGTTCTAGGATTTCAATTTGTTCTCCAAAACCCTTAGACTCGGTTGCTAAGAGTGGTCAATTTCTATCAATGGATCAAGCATAATAAGACAACACAACTTAATAAGAAAATATCGTCATTCATAATATTGGTACATAATTATTCATAGGAAAAAACTATGGTTCAAACAATTATATCATAACATTTACCAAAGTTTCATGAATTGATGATTAGTCAAACATGATAAAAATTAACCCAAAAATATCTACAACTTAGTCATAACATAAGAGATACAAAATTGGGTTATTAGCAAGGCTAATAATCAATTCTGTGAATGCACTGTGATAGAATTTATCGCACCAAGATCTTATAGGAGGATACTTGAAGAGGAACCAAAAAATAGAGAGGCTAAAGATGGAGAATGGGGGAAAGGTAGGGTTGTACTCAAAATGTGGATATATAGGATAAGAGCTTTGGTGTAAAGCATTCCAAAAGTCAAAGGTTGAGAGAGATGTTTCTTCCAAGTTGGCGTCTCCTTTTTATAGACATAAATTAGGGTTTTATTTATTGTAGAGTGGGTTGGCCTAACTACTTCCTCAACTATCAAGGACATTCTAGGTCATTTGTATCATTGTTAGGGCTAACTAGAATCTCATGTGTTACTAAAGTTGACCTGACTTATTTGTATTGCATCCTAGTTTTGGCCAAACCATGCTCACTATCTTGCATAAGTATGCTACCTTCCATTGGCCCAACTATATTATGATTTGCCCAACTATATTATGATTTGCACAAATGTGTTGGAAATTCTAATCTACAATGAAAGCATGTTTAAATGTATTTTTTATCTTTTTATATTATTTTTATTTTTTATAAAAAATTAAAAAAATATATAAATAAATAATTATAAATTATACAAAAGTTATATTTAAATTCTCATAAATAAAATGAATTAAATGAGTTTACTATTACGCTATTGCTAGGTATAGATGGTAAACCCAACACGTAGAAATCTTATCATTGTTAAGAGTTTTGCTCACCAAAGCTTGTCTGATTATGCAATTAGTACAGAGTACGGACTACTAGAAGTGGTCCACCTACTCTTGATGCATGAGATTATATTTTAGTAACGGAGAATCTTTATGGGAACATGGAAAAAAAAGTAAATTTACCATTTGTAAATGTTAAATTTATAAATTGTTATATAATAAAAATACTTTTTAAAAAATAATGATTATCCATATTTACTTTTACATATTGCACATGGGGAAACACATTCCTATGCCCATTCTAGGGCATCAAGGTACCTCATTCGTTAAAAAGAAAAAATTTATTTGAAGAAAAAAATAAAAATATATATATTTATCATTTAAGATAAATGTAGAATATATATATATAAATACAAAAATAAAAAACTAAAAATAAAAATAAATTTTACTCATGAAAAGGTAAAAAAAATAATAGATTTAGATGGTGTAGAATTATTTTGAATCATAAAAGTCCATTCTACATCTTTTCCTGTGCCGATGTTACTGATGGCAAACTCCATAAACACTCAATTAGTCATGATGCTAATATTAGAGTATAAAATAATTTTTAATTGGTTAAAATAAATTTTTTAACATTGATTGTTTAATCAATTTAGAAATAAATAATATAGATTCTAATAATTTTTTATAGTAATTATTAAAATGATGTAATAAGTTATTTATTATATCACTTATAATTTTAATAAATTGTATAAAAAAAAATTTTATATTCATTTTAATTATAATTTATTTAAAATGTCAATTTTTTATATTAATTTTGGTAATGACCAATTCAATAAATTAAAAATTTTTCATTTGTATAGATAATAACTTAAAATAGATATTAAATTTAAATAAAATAAAAAATTTAATAAAAAATTCTATTTTTAAAATAATCTTATTTTAATAATACTTAATTATTATTATAGATATAGGATGCCCATAGGATTGATATCTTAATTTTTAAATTGAAACGTACTTATGTTACAGATCAAATACGAGTTTCAAGAAGATTCTTTTTGAAAAGTTCAATTAAGTAAGTCTTTCCCGTCAAAATCGAAAAACATTGACGGATATGGAGATGCTAAGTTTTATTACGATTTCTACCTATAACTTAAATAAACAGAGACCATCACTTCCAGAACAGAATAGTGAAATAAAAAAATTCTAATAGTAGAAACAGCTAATAAATAAAACATTAAATATTATGTCTAATAAAAAATAAAATCAAGCAAGAACAAAAACTATTCCCAAGTTCACAACTACAGAAAAACTTAAATATACAAATATAATATATATATATATATATGCAAAGAAAATTTACAAAATCTTATAAATTGACAACTTCAAGTAAATAATTTTTTGAGCATATCTAAATGTTGTTAATTTTCTATTGAAAGAATAGATGTAGATTTTTAAATCTATAAAAGTTGAAATTGTATAAAAAAAATATTAGCCCGTCAACTCAAAAAATATAATTAATCTAAATTTAAAAAAATTTAAGTTTTTCAGTCTATGAAATAACATGCTTTGTTAGCCTCATGAGATAATATACATATTTTTGCACTCTCTTTAACACCACAAATAAATATAAAAATTAAATATAATCAAAAAAATTGAAGATAGTTTGTTAATTTATTTTTGTAAGTTTCTTGAAGATGAAGGTTTTATATATTTTTTTTTGTTTTATGTGTTTAGTTCATGTTTAATTTTATGATAAGATTTTGATCAATCAATTCAATGCTTTCCGTTGATGTTTTTTATATTTTGAAACTTGATTTTGATGTTTTACATATTTCAAAATTTTAGTTTGTAATTTAATATTTTTCAAAATATAATTTATAATAAATTAATGATAAATTAAAATAATTACGTTTCAAATTTACATTAGCTAATCAATATAAGGAGATTCATTTTGTACTTAGGTTCCATAATTTCATTTATTCGATTAGAAACTAACATGAGTCAATTAAGTTATACTTACTTAATTTCTAGAATCTTGTTGAAATATTTAATCAATTATCTGAAGTTTAATAGAGTTTTGTTTTTAAAAAAAATCAATCATTTGCGGATGGTGTAGGTAGTTGTATTTTCATGTTTCTATGTAAAAATATTGAAACTGTTTAATTAAGACATATTTTTAACGGACTAAATTAGTTTGTTTTCGCAATGATCTTCACACATTGTCTCTCTATGTTCTTAATAAGATTGTTATTAAGTAATTGTTTATGTTTAAAAAAGGTTATTATTTTTCTATATTTTTTAAAAGAGTTGTTTTCAGAAAAAATATCATATCATTACATGTAAAAAATATATTGTTGTTAGACATGATTTATTTACTATCTTTCTTCATATCGGAACTACTATTTGAATTAACCAATGTATAAACAACTTCCACTCTTACACTTAGACAATTACAAATAAATCAATGTACAATCGTTACCTAGAACCTAAGTTAGGATCCCTCCTAACAAAATCTCTAATGCCAAAGGGTTACTTACAGAGATTATGGTGGAAAAAATAATTTAATATGAACTTGACCAAGTAATAAGCAGAAGAAAAATAAAGGAATGTAGTAGTATAACAATGTAACAAATTGTGAAGATAAAACAACATAGAACAAGATAATAAAAGTAGTTCATAGTATGTAATTTATATTAATAATAGAAATGATGACTTACAAATAGATCTTCAGAAATTACTTGTAAGGACTTGCATCAGTCTAAATTATTACAAGCAAAATGGAAAAAAATAAACAGAAAATTTTTTTGGTTCTGCAATTTCTTGTGGTGCCTTCTAATGGCTCTTACTTATTCTTTTATAATGAATGATTTTTCCTGTAAATCTTTTTCCCATGATTATTTATAATGGAGTGAAAGTATTGAGGTCTGCAGGTTCTGCTTGGTTGTAGTACTAAGGTGTGCTTGTGATTGTTATGGGAATATTAGTCTGCTGGTTTTATTTTTCGGGAAAGCAGAACACAGGTGTCAATAAACTTTTACTTATATATGGCGGTGGGTTCTATCTTTCTTTCCCTTTTTGATTTTTTTCTCTCTTTTTTTAGGTTTTTTTTTAATCTACATTCTCGTATTGATCTTCTAAATCTTCCTAATAGTTTCCTGGATTGGATCCTATTTCTTCATCTTCATCTGATTTACTAGAGATTGCTTTTAATTGTTGCTGGAGCTCTTCTTTAGATGTTGTTGCTACTAATGCTGCTATTATTTTTCTTTTTCTAATATAAATTGGGATTCTCGTTCAACCTCTTTTCTTGTTGTTGAAGTATAGCTGGCAGCTGGGCTAATCTTCTTTGTTTGTGAACATCTTAGCCAGCCATCAATTGCTTTTTTAATAATTTTATTGAGGTCAAAGTTACTCCACCATTTTACTTTTATAACTCTCACCAGAAATTGTATGCTTGCATTTTCTGATAGCTATTCCGAATCATAATCCCAGTACTTGATCCAACAAATACCCATAGTTGCTATATAAGCCATAAATTGATATTCTTTTAAAAGTGCTATTTTTCTTTTAAAGTATTCAAAGCTTAAAGAGGCTTGTTTTGGAAGAATGTTGATTATTGGACTGACATCTACAAACCACTTGAAAAACCACTTGGGAAATTGTAATGAGATTCCACAATAGAATTAGAAAAACCATAAGTGTGGGCTGGGGGATAAATATAATACATGATGCCATGCATCTATGTAATCATAGTAATTATAGTTCTGAGGTAAAAATTGTCGACTAAAGGATTTGGTTTCGTACATGTTTTGATTCTATTCTTTAAGAGTAATTACTTTCATAATCTTGATTTTTGAGAATGATATTTCATGGGTAATTAGATCCTCGTGATGGTGAAGTTCTGTGGATTCTGTGTCTACTAATATATATTCATAAAAGATTTGGGTTTTCTATAGATGTATAGGGATGTAATGGAAAGGTTTTGGAAAGATCTTTTTATACATAATTTTCTTATCAATATTGAACCATTCTTTTTCTATGGTACAGATTGGTTAGGATTCTGTTTTTTCATGATATTTTTTGTCTTCTCTTAATGGTGTGCTTGTAAATAAATAAGAAGGTTTTAACGGTTGCAATGCAGAAAACTTGTTTTGGGTTGGTATGATTGATTTTGATGGTTCTCTTGTATTTGTTGTTGGATTGTTTTGAATCACCTGTGACATGGTAAAGGGCTTAGAGGTTGATGGAGAAGCTTTTACAGATGATCCAACTTTTACATGGTCGTCTTTTACGTGGTTTATTGGTAGACCATAATGTTCACTTGTAATGGGCTTCTTGCTCATATGGGATGGTTCCCTGCAAAAATTCTCGAGTGATAAAGTTAGGTAAAGCATTCTTTTCTCCTTTTATATGGAAAATATAAAAATCAAAACAAGAGAGAATAGCTTGCCACCTTGCAAACATATGTTTTGATACTAAATTTTTAACATCATTTTGGAGGACATTTGGTGCTTCCTTACAATCTGTTCTTAATAAGAATTTTTTATTAAATCAGTCATCTTGAAATTTAGAGATGCATAGTTCTATTGATAAGATTTCCTTTTAAATTGTTGAGTATTTTTGTTGGGCAAGATGCCAGGTGCCTGAGTGGTACTTGAAAACATGTTCCTTTGTAGATTGAGGAAGGATTTGTTTGAGAATGCCTCCATATCCAAGGTCAAAGGCATCCTTTTCTTCTACTAATGATGTTGATAGGTCAGAGATTTAAAGGCATGGAAGGCTTTTAACTATGGTTTTGAATTTATTATTATTTGGGTCATTTCTTCAGTCCATGAGGGAGAATTTTTCCTAAGACGTTTGTATAATGGAGTGCATATATTTCTAATATTAGGAATAAAGTCTGTAATAATTTAAACATCCTATAAATATTTGTAATTGGGCTTTATCTTTAATTTCATTTGGAAACTTTTTTGTAAATTCTAATGATCTTTTAATTGGAGTTATTGTTCCTTTGTATATTTCATATCCTAGAAATCTTACTTTTGTTTGGAATATGCTCAATTTTCTCGCTGATACTACTAGTCCATTGGTTTTTATAATTTCTATAAATTTTTCTAGATGTAATATATGTTGATTAATCCATTTGGAGAATACTAATACATCATCAAGATATACAATAGTAAAATCCATATATGGGGTAGAAAATGTTATTCATAATTTCTTGGAATTCACTAGGAGCATTTTTTAATACTTGCAGCATTACATTCCACTCATAATGTCTGAAGGGGACTACAAAATTTGTTTTGTATCTATCTTCTTCTTTGATAGATATTTAGTAATACCCATATTTCATATCAAATTTAGAGAATATTGTGGCATGTATTAATCTTTTAATTAAATCGTTTTTATTAGGTAGGGGGTATCGTATCCATTTGAGTATTTTATTTAGTGGCTTATAATTAATTACTAGTCTCCGGGCTCCTTGTTCTAATTCGGAGGCTTTCATAACTTAAAACCCTGAGCAACTCCAAGGAGACATTGAGGGTTTAATAAGTCCTTTGTCCAAATATTCTTGAATTTCCTCATGATTCATTTGAATTAGCTTAGCTTTTGTTGATATATTTTTTTCATTAAATCTGTCTTCATATGGTAAAGTTACTTCATACATTTTCCTATGATGAAATGCAATAAGGTTGGTATCGCATATTTCTTTTATCATTTTTTCTTGTAAGGATTTTACTTTATCTTGAACTTTTGCGGCTTGTAATTGTTCCCTATTCTTTTATATTAGATTTCTTTGTTTAGCATTTTTATTTTTTCTCATTTCTTGTTAATTAAATTTATTTTAGTTATTAAAGCTTCCTGTAGGAGATTTAATTCTTTTATTGTAGGTGGTTGTAGGAATTCAAAGCAGATAGGGTTTTCAGATATTAGGCTGGTGATTATTCCTTTTTCTATTATCTCTAATGGGTATAAGAGGGACAGGAAGGGAGTTCCTAATATTATTTGGTTGGAGATAGTTTTTACTAATACGAACGAGGTGGTAAAGCATATCTTATTTTTTCATATTTTTCCATTTGTTAGTTTGTAGTTTATTAGCATCTTTGACTTGTTTGCACTAGTAAGTTTTTCTGCAATTTTTTTTATAATATACAGTGTCGCAACCGTAATTCCGACGAGACGATGAACTCGCTAAAATTTTAAAAATAAATCCTTTGATTAATGTTTATTTGATAATATGGAGTCGCCACCAAATTTTTATTTAAGGGAAAAAAGTTTGGAAAAACCCTAACTTGAGAATGAGATTCGAAGTTCGGGAGTCGGTTATGAGTAGGGAAGGTGTTAGACACCCTACTTGCTCATTCCGAAGAACGGTACCCTTAAGCTGAGTGTGTGATTTTTGAAAATTGTATTATCCCTTTAATTAGAGTAAAAATAAATAAATTGATGGAATTTAGCCTGACAGGACTTGATCTTGCTCCTATGTATTCCCTGGTGCAATGGGAAACTCAAGGCTTACATAGTTTTGGTGTTGAAGGCTTGACCTTTGGAGAGGCTTGAAAAGGCACAGAGTATTTTGAAAATATTTTGAATAAAATTCTTAGTCCACATATGCACAGGATCCAAGACAACTACGACTGCACTGAGACCTATACGAATCTCTAAACATCGAACAGCAGAAAAAGCTACCAGTTCGTGCTTAGAGCTCATTGCGTAATATTAAGAATTACAAAACGAATTTTTTCTTGAAATTATTTACAAAAGAATTTTTAGTCCACATATGAACAGGGTCCAAGACAACTACGGTTGCACTTGGACCCATATGAATCCCTAAACATCGAACAACAAAACAAGCTACCAGTTCTTGTTTAGGGTCCATTTCATAAGACCTAAAATCATAAACGGATTTGATTTAGAACAGGAAGAAGAAAGTAATTGGGCTTGACCCAACTCAAAGAGAAATTATAAAATTGAGAAAAAGAATTAGGTTTGATTTAAAAAATGAACTTGATTTTGAAAAATGGGAAAGATAAAATAAACTTGATTTGAAAATTTAAAATGAACTTGATGAAATTTGAGGAAAACTGGAATGATAGTTGACGAAGTTTGAGGAAAACTTGATTTGAACTAAAATGATACTTGAGGAATTTTGAGGAAAAATATTTGGATTTGAATTTGAAGAAAGAGAATTAAATTTGATTTAATGAAGATGAACTTGATCTGAATTTGAAACTTGATTTGAATTTGAAGAAAAAGAATTAAATTTGATTTAATACAAAGAACTTGATTTGAATTTGAAACTTGAGTAAAAGGATTAAATTTTGATTTGAATTTGAGGAAAAGAATTAAATTGATTTAAATGAAACGAATAAAGGATTAAATTAAATTTAGAAGGGCTGTTTGGGAATTTTCATTCAATTTTATGAAGCCTAATTGAAAATTTGCAAATGTTGTGGCCCATGGGTTTTTCAGGAGGTGGTCCAATTAGATGGATAATTTTGTGAGGCGCAAGGTTCAAATGCAGTTAGCCCTGTTGACGTGGTACTTGGCCGCTTGCATGGCCCATTAACAGAGTCTATTTAGCTGGGTTAGGCGAGGCCCAAGGGAATTAATCATGAGAATTTTGGTCGGGGCCCAAGTTGAGGAGCAGCCCAAGGTACTTCCTTTTAAGCTTTCCCAAAGAGCAGCAAGCTGGGTTTTTTTTTTAAAAACATAATAGTTGCACGTGGGAATAATCATGTGTCCTGGAGTTCCCTGACCTGCCAACGAGCCACTGTACCAAGCTTTTGGTTTGAGTCTCTAGCACCCATTATTTTATTTAACTTCATGAACGCACTATTGTTTTGTACTGCCAAGTAGGATATTACCCATTGGGTACAAATGCTTTTGGATCTCGAGCCAATCAAATATTTAGAAATTATGACCCATCTTTTTTTAGGCCTTCAGTTGAGCTGATTGGTCCCGGCTTTTTACGCACCATTTGGTTCTTAGGACATGGCTTATCACTGTACCTGTAGGCTTAAAATCTGCATGGTTTTGCATGGCCTTTTGAAACCAAATCTCATGACAGTGTTGTAGCATTCCAAGGTGCAAGAACAGATTTAGAGTTGGTTAGGAAGGTCCCTGTGGCCATTTGCAAACTCATAACCATTAACCTGAGAGGGGAGATGAGTAAATCCAACAACACAGACTAACCAAACTTCTCACTGCACCACCCACTAGTGTGAACTGAATGCATGGTACAAACGTTTTCCCCAGTTTGAATTTTTGATTTCAGAGATCGGGGATTACCCAAATTTAATTTTTCTTGACAAACATTTGCCCCAGTTTGAATTTTTTGATTTTAGAGATTGGGGATTACCTAAATTTTAATTATTTTGGGAAAACGTTTGCCCTAATTTGAATTTTTGATTTGAGAGATAGGGGATTACCCCAATTTTAATTTTTCTGGGAAAACGTTTGCCCTAGTTTCAATTTTTGATTTTAGAGATTAGGAATTACCCTAATTTTAATTTTTTTGGGCAAACGTTTGCCCCAGTTTTGAGATTTTTCAATTCTTTAATTATGATTGGTTTGGATAATTGACAATTTGCCCCAGTTTTAACAATTTTGGAAAAAGTTTGAAAATGATTTATGCAATGCTTTAATGAATGTGAGATGACAAGATGCTTTAACTTATTTAAATCTTTATTTAATAAAAATCTGATGATGCATGAAATGATTGTTTGATCAAATGTCATGGAATGAATGCTAAGGGATGAAGTGGTCCATGAATGCATGCCATGAGATGATTTAGGAAAAGCTCTGGGGTTCCATTTTTATTTTTTATTTTTTTCCTCTTTTTTTTTTGATTTTTTTGCTTGATATTTTCCTTTTCTCGACAACCTTATAGCATGTGTCAGTGTAACCAAGATGCAGGATGAGTTGGTCTAACTTTCCTCTTTAACTTCTTGATCAACTTTGAAATTTCCTTTTTCAATATCTTTGAGATCCAACAGTGGTCAGCATCATTGAATAAGACACATTCCTTTTGTATTGGCAGTATTATGGCTGGCAGGAGGAGGCCTCTTTGGACATTATCATACCATGTTGCGATGGTTGAGGATTCATCCAATTTATCATGACTTTTCAAGATTAATCTTTTTATTTTTACATTTTTTCACATTTCTTTCGACATGTGCACCATTGGGATATGCAAAATGATCCTGGATAGTCAATAGGAGGAGATAGAGAGTTCTGCATTTGAGGTTTAGGGTAATACATTTGAGGGAAAGATGAAGAATGTTGGTTTGATTGCCCAAATGACACCTTTTGATGAGAAATGTCAATGCTGCTTTTCATAACTTTGATTGTTAAATTAATCAAATTTGAGAAATGACAAAATTTTGCCCCAGTTTTGAAATATGAGGTGCAGGAATGTCGAATTGTACTCAGATTTTTTATTGACCTTAACTTTTTCCTGGATTGTTCCTTTGAGATTTCAACCCAGAAGGTATTTTGTTTGCCCTAACTTTTGCCTAGGCCATCTTTACAGGTTTTCGACCTAGCGGGCTTTTTATTTGTTTGCCCTAACTTTTTCCTAGGTCACTTTTAAGGGTTTCCGACCTAGCGACTTTTGTCTTTGGCCTTAACTTTTTCCTAGGCCACCCTTGCAGGTTTTTGACTTAGCGAGCTTTTTGCTTGTGTGCCCTAACTTTTGTCTAGGTCACCTTTAAGGGTTTTCGACCTAGCGGGCTTTTGTTTTGATCCTAATTTTTTCCTGAATTGTTTTTGGAGTTCAATCCAGCAGGACCCCTTTTGATTATGACTTTGTTTGGCTTTCTTTCTTCTTTCTTTTCTTCTTTTTTTGATTTTGACTCAATGTTACCTGGAATATCTTTTAGTTTTTAATCCAGCGAGTTTTCCTTTTTCTCTTTGTTTTTGCTAGAATTATTCTTTAACTTTAATCTTTCCTGGATTATTTTCTAGATTTTAATCCAACAATATTTTTCTCTTTTTTTTATTTTTATTTTTGACTGGTCGGAACTTCTATTGGGTCTTGCTAGGATTATTTTGATTCTCAATTTAGCGGATCTATTTTGCATCCCTAAATTTTTCCTGGATTTGAACTTTTGATCCAACGAGATTTCTATTTGGACAAGATATTTCTTGATTTGAATTTCGATCATGTTTATTCTGCTTTCTCATTTGATTTTTCTCTTTGAGTTTGATCAATAAGACATTCAAAATTATTTATTACAATACTGACATTATCACCAATAGGTATTTATTATTTAGATATAGGATGAGTGATGGGTTCAATAATGGAAAGAATGAAAAATTTAAGAGAGAAAGTCAATAATGTAAAGCACATGCCCAAGCAACATGAAAAATGTAATTTTTGTATTTCTCATTGAGATTTATTGCAAAAGATTGATTTTGAAAAGTATGAAAATCTTGAATGATTTTCCTGGCTCTCACAGGGCATCATCTTAGCCCACTTGCTTTCATCTAGTTGATGAACTCTCGTGATTTGGCAACAGATTATTTCCCAAATTAAGAGCAAACTTCCCAAAATCCAACCATTTTGCATCAATTAGGCTCTACACCTTATGCTTCAGAACCTGGTAATTTTCTGTGGAATGACCAATGAACCTCGCATGGTAGTTGCATTTGGCATTTGCATCATACCCTTTAGGATATGGTGGTCCTTGAGGTTTCAAAGATAAAGAGCCACTAGAGAATTCTGGATCAAGTGAGGCAGCAACTTAGTATAGGTCATCGAAATGGGATCAAATTTGATAGGTTTTTTCTCTTTCTTCTAGCCTTGGTTAGGATTTTGGTTTATGGCTTGTGTTTGGATTGTGAATGGTGTTGGTGGTTGGATTTGTATAGGATAGTTATGGGTTGGAGGGTAGGGTGTTTGGTAGGTGGTGGCGATGGAAGGATATGGTGTAAAAGGTGGATAAGGTGATGGTTGAAAATCGGCTGGACCATAAGGTGCTATGTGAGGTGTGTATTGGCCTTGACTAGAAGTCACATTATAAGTTCTCCTGTCTTCTTTCCAATAGAAGCATTAATTATCCCTGCAGACTTATGCGCCATCTTTCCACTGCATATGCCACCTTCAATCCTTTCTCCAATTATGACAGCATCAGAGAAACTGGCGGTCATACTTCCAATCATCTTGTCATAGAAGGGATCTTGGAGTGTGTCAATGAACATGTTGACCAGTTCTTTTTAAAATAATAGGGGTTGCACCTGAGCTGCCAACTCCCACCATTATTGTGCATATTGTTTGAAGGTCTCATCTCCTTTCTTAGCCATATTCTGAAGTTGTGTTCTATCAGGAGCCATCTCCAGGTTATATCTGTATTGCTTCAGAAATGCATCAGCCAGATCCCTCCATGAACGGATATGAATCTATTCCAGTTGAGTATACCAGTCGGCAGCTACCCCAATTAAGTTGTCTTGGAAGAAGTGGATGAGCATCTTATCGTCATGGGCACACGCAACCATCCTTCTACAATATATGATTAGGTGGTTACTAGGACAACCAGTTCCCTGATATTTCTCAAATTCAGGAACCTTGAATTTTGGAGGAATGACCACGTCCGTAACTAGACATAAATTATATGCATCTTTGATATCATAAGCACTTCCCTCGATTTCCCGGATTCTTCCTTCCAAGACTTTCCACTTTTCATCACCCTCAAAAGGATGTTCTCTTGTCATGTTATGAGGATGAGAAGGTGATATGTGTATAGGATGAGGTCCTTGGGTGCACATATGATTCATCCCCCTAGTGTTTATTTGGTGAGCTTGGATAGGTTCTTGTGTGGTGGTGTTTGGAATGGTATAAGGGATTTCTATGGGGTTTAAAGGTTGGTTGTGTGTTTAGGTTTGTGTATGTCTGATGAAGGAGGGTGCATGCCCATGAGGAAACCCATAGTGAACCTGTTTAGTTTGTGGAAGCATGGTTGATGGTAAAGAGTTTTGCGAAATGTAGCCCAGAGGATATAATAGGCCAGCTGGTTCTTCTGGAAGGGATCCCGTCTTGTCTTTTTTTTTTAAAAGTTGTATAGCCTCCATTAATTTGGCCATCTGTTCCTTTAATGTTTTCACCTCATTTTTCAATTCCTAGTTTTGTCGTTCCAACTCATCCACGATTCTTGATTGTGAACGAGTCCTATAAAGATGCCGAGAAAGCTGTCTTTCTTCAATTTTTTTGTTAATTTAAAAAAAAACAATGTGTATGCGAAAATCATGAATGATAAGGCTGTTAATGCTCCAATAAGTATCAAACTAAAAAAGGTACGAGATGATTTTCAAAATATCTCTTTTTTCAATGATAAATGAATGAATGTAGCATAAATAATTAAAGATTTGGAAATTGAATGATCTGTTGCTTTATTTATTTGGCCTTAATTTTTAGCAATTTTTATCTTTTACTATTTTAGTTTTGATAAAAATCTTTTAGTTTTGCTAAAATTTTCCTAGCTTTTCAATAAAAATATTCTTTAGATTTTCTTTCAAATTTTCTTCTCTCTCTTCTTTGAATTTTTTTTATATTTTCTATATTTTCAAAATTATTTTCATATTTTCTCCCTAGAAATTTTTTCTTTCTTCTTCTATTCTTTTTAAGATTTTTGATTTTTGATTTATATTTTTTTTCTTTCTTTTTCCCTCTCGATTTCCTTTATCTCCCCAACTTTCAAATTTTATCTCCTCTGTTTCCCTTGGATGATTCTGTTCAAATAAGTGCTTGTGAACAACGTATATGACAAGTATCATAATAGGGATGTGTGCCCTCCTTGTGTCCTGTGTGGCTAACCTGTCCTATCGATCTATGGCCTTTAACAAATGAATCTCTCTGAAGGTGGTCAATAGTCCTGAGGTGTAAGAGGTCACTAGAGCCAAGTTCCAGTTCATAATGTTTGCTACAATAGTAGGGAATGTTACCAATTGCCGGGCACCTGAATAGGACGCATTCTAGCTGGGGTTTTCGTGGTAGTCAAATAGGACATCCGTCCAAAGTGACACCACTAGACCCTTCTATCCTAGGCTTCACTCAAACTTGGGTACAGGGCCCCACTCATGAGATGAATGCTTTAGTGTAGTGTGTGGTGGGCACACAAATAATTAGGCTACCTACAATTGGGGAAATCGTAATAAGTATATAGAGAACAAATTTTAAATTCATCTATCCTAGGGTTGTACAATGAATAAACAGATAAACAGATAAATAAACACAAAAGGGATCAATACAATACACACTCAATTGTAAACGAGCTTGACTCTCTAAAGTCCCTAGTGGAGTCACCATTTGTCGTAACCGTAATTACAACGAAATGATGAACTCTCAAAAATTTATAAATTTTGTTTTGATTTGTGGAGCCGCCACCAAATTTTATTTTAAGGAAAAACATTTGTAAAAACCCTAACTTGAGGAAGAAATTCTAGGTTCGGGAGTCGGTTACGAATAGGGAAGGTATTAAGCACCCTATTCGCCCGTTCTGAAAAAATGGTACCCTTAAACTGAGCGTGTGATTTTGATCTTTTTGAAAATCGTTTGATCCCTTTAGTTTAGAATAAAAATAAATAGGTTGGTGGAAAATAACCTGAAAGGACTTGATCCTGCTCCTACGTATCCCTGGTGCAATGGGAAACTGAAGGCTACGTAGTTTTGGTTTTGAAACTTGATCATCAAAGGTAATTAAAGGAGTAATATTTACACAGGATCCAAGGCAAACAGAGACTGCACTAGAACTCATATGATTTCTAAATATCGAATAGTAGAGTATGCCACTAGTTCGTATCTAGAACTCGTCGCGTGAGACTAAGCGTTAAAAAAAACATTTTTTGAAAATTTGATTTTCACACATGTTCCTGGATCCACAGATGCACAGAGCCGAAGGAAAGTGAGGATTGCACTGAGACTCATATGACTCTCCGAATATTGAAAGATAGGGTATGTTGCACTCTCAAATTCAAAAGCTCATTGCGTGAGATCTAGGATCATTTAAAATTTTGAAAAGAAGGATTGAGAAACGAAGATCTTTGACCCACATGCATAGAGTCGGAGGCAAGCGAGGGTTGCACTACGACTCATATGACTCTCCAAATATTGAAAGACAGGGTATGCTGCACTTTCAAATTCAAAGCTCATTGCTGAGATCTAGGATCTTTAAAGAAAATGGGCTTTATTTTAAAATAACACAAATAAAGGGGAATTGGGTTTTACCTAGATAAAATAAAAAGTATATTTAATTTTAAAAAAGGAAATTAGGCTTGACCCAAATAAAAAAGGATGTGATTTCAAATTGAAAAAGAATTGGGCTTGACCTAAATTAAAAAGAGTATTTGGTTTCAAATAAAAAGAGAATTGGGCTTGTCTCAAAATTAAAAAAAGAGGACTTGATTTCAAATTTAAAATAAATTGAATTTGACTCAAATTGATTATTTTTTTAAAAAGGATAGAGGAATTTAGGTGGGTTAAATAAATTGGCATATAATATTTATCTTGTTCAAGAAGTGATGTTAGTATTATTATTCTATAATTTAGTAGCCCATTTTTTATTATGGGTTTAGGCCCAAATAGAATTGCCCAATTGAAATTAGAGGGGTAGCTTACTCCTAGGCCATTTTGAATTGGCAGTAAGGCATTTTGGAGTGGGCCAATTGATACGCATGACCCAAATTGAACTTGCAGTAGGCCTATTATGCATACTTTGGCTTGTGAGGTTATTTAAAAGAAAATTGCTATTATGCATACTTTGGCTTGTGAGGTTATTTAATAGAAAATTGCCACTTATGAGGGTCGAACCAAGGGCCTAGCATTTTAGGGGCAACAAGCAAACCACCAGGCCAGTCTTCTCACCTTAGTCAATATTTAATTTGACAACAATCTAAGGGAATTGCATTAATAAGGAGTAGGTGAATTGTGCTACATAATTCTATTGCATTCTTCAGTAGAATATGCATCATGTAGCACATGAGCAAGGCCTTCTCCAAAAACCACCACTGGAGTTTGGCAGTTGACCTTATAATCGAACATGGTTGGGCCTCACATCGCCACACTGAATGATCCTCTTAGTCTTGATAGTGGCCACAACAGCATATGTATCTTTGAGGTCCAATATCCCTTTTCACCTTGTTAATTCAACTGATTTGATCAGTATCCAACCACGAGATGATGCCATCTGGGTGCATAATTCTAAGCTTTGTAGATTTTGAGCCTTATTCTTTGTCAAGTAGCTAAGGTGGTAAAAGATGTGTGATAACAAATAGATACCGCAACCACCCCTTAAGGTACAATTAAGGATGTATTACTTGAAGGCCTTGTCAACTGGAATATAAGATGCCCTTTGACCAATTTTTCAATTTCCCCAGCGTATGACAGCTGTTACCTCATTATCATAATGGCTTTTAGCTCGTTACTGAGGCACTATGGAATCAAGAAGAGGAGACCAGTTTCTTCGCCTGGTGAAGAACAAGATGTGAACACAACCACCACCCCCTTCTTACCTAGACTTGTTGAAGCCTACAATTATTACTCTGCTGTGCTTGAATAACTAGATGTTACTCTTCCAAGAGGGAGTCAAGGCAGGACTACTGTTGCAAGGCAATGCTTAGCAAGGGACTAAATGTTGTAGAATGTCTAACTCAGGTCCAGGTGGATTAATATGATAAATGCAGAAACTGTGGAGCCAAAGGTAATATGACTCAGGATTAAGCAAGAGCTACAATTTAAAACCAAATCAGGATATGTAATATGAGCTGGTGTCTACATCAGCAACAAACAAAACAAGGAGCCCACTGACAGGCCAAAAGAAGGACCGTTTACCCCAACATTTCAACTATAATTTGGGTTCTAAACTAGTAGCTGCTAGCCTAACCTTCTTAGTTGTATTACTAAGTTTAATGCAAGACTAAACCCAACCTCACTGTAATTACATGACTAACTGAACCATCATTCTAGTGGGTGCTAAGCATTGGTCTATATAAGACAAGGTTGGAGTTGAACTGCTATACTAGGCCATTGGTAATTAGCTTTTTCTGTAGAAGCATCATGCACAGAACTAGTGGATAGTGCATTCTTCACGACAATCACTGCTGTTACAACCTTGGCCTTATTTATTGAAACCTTCTTCCAACAGTTATTAAAAACCTCCCTAGTGCTAATTCCACTGAACCTGATTGGCCTATATCAAAGGGAGTTTCTTCACTAAAAGGTGGGAGGTTGATATGCACTTGAACCTAATCAAAGATCACAAGGAGGCTACTGAAAGCAATAAGAGGGAAAGGTCAATATTATGTGCAATTTCTTGTTGTATGTAGCAGTACTAACTTCCTGATATTGATGTTTCATTTACATTTACTGTAGCATTTACTAAAAATTCACTCAAGATTTCATGCTTGGCATCCCTTGATGTTGTGTTTCCAATGCTAAGTATGACACTATGCTTACTAATATGATAGGCTTGGAGGTATGAATCAAGCACCTACCTAGTTTTGAGAACCTATACCAGTAGCATACCGAGTTAAGAACAATCTCCATCTCTCTCTCTCTTAAGCTTCTTCAGGTTGATTTGTTTCCTATTTGTCCAAGGAGCAACAAAGTTCATAACCTAATGCTGTGTTTACTATTATGACAAGTCTGAGAATATAACTCCAGCACCTATCCAGTTTTATGTGCTTCAGAGCTTATGCTATTAGCTCATTGAACAAGAGCCATCTTTAGCTCTGTGGCTTGAGCTTCTACAGCTGATTTAGGTCCAATTTGGCCAAGGAGCAACAGAGTGCATAACCTAAGACTGAGTTTACTGCTATAATAGTGCTGAGATTGTAACTCGAGCACTTACCTTGCTTTTATGTGTTTCAGTGCATAGCCTAAGCGAGTTTTATAGACCAAACAACCCATAAGCATTTCTAGTTTTATTCTGATATTTATCAAAATACCTACCTATCATCTAATAATCAAAGAAAGTTGAATGAACAGCTCACAACATTGGAACCCGTAAGCAAATTTTCAGGTTCTTGATTGTATCCACATAGTTTCTAAACAAAAGATTCACATTCCTATTTGGTCACATCATGCTAGCTATACGTAGTTTAATACAAATGGACAAGTTACTATTTGCAAAAGAAATCAAATCACTGAAGAAACCAGATCTGAACTAACATTCAAGCGAGCACTACATATTGTGGTTAGCATGCCAAAGTGAGGATATAGTGAATGTATTTACATTTTAATTTCTCTAAAAGTTCCTCCTCACAGAATAAACTTCTTCTCACTCATGCTATATATAATCATAAAGAAAACCAAAACATATACTCAAAACGTAGCAATGAGCATGTGTAAGGAATCTAACCTGAATGATGCTATCTTTAAGAAACGTAACTACTTTTCCTCCTCCAAATGAAGTTGAATCAAACTCGGAATGAAATTGATTCTTGAAGTTGTGAAGTTTTCTCTGGGCTTTGGGAAACACCAAGAGAAAAGAGATACAACAAAGAGTAACCTTTTTTGAAAAATTTCTCCCAAAATGAACCTATCTCATCCACCACACACAGACCAAGGATTCTTAGAATATCCAGTAGCAGTTCCAAAAAATGAAAAGCCCCGCGCCCAATTTTTTTCCCCTTATTATAGGCCAAATTAAAGGTAACCATCTTCAGCCAATTTTTAACTATCCCAACTAACTTTTGAAACAGCTTTCTTTTTTATTTCCTATTTTCCCCCTTTTCTTCCCTATCAGTCTTCTTTTTTATTTTTATTTGTTTGTTTTTTTTTTTCTTTTTTTTTCTTTATTTATTTCTTATTTTTCCTAACTACTTCTCCACTAACATTAACTAACCTAACTAATTTCCTAAAATATTTTTTTTCTTTCTTCCTTTTTTTTGTTATTTTAATTTGTTTTAATCTATTATTTCTTACTCTTTTTCTCTTTCTAACTTCTTTTTTTACTTTTTGCTATTATTATCATCCTTGTTTTTGTTATTTATTATTATTATTATTATTTATAATCATTGTTTTTTTATTTTATTCTCTCTATTATTTTTCTATTTTACTCTTACCTACTATACTTTAAAAGATTTTGAAGCAAAAACTTGTTTTGTGCATTATAATTTTAGTCTCGGACATAATTAGATGTTCACACCATACTACCTATAGACACATTTATTTATCAGTTTATAGTAGATAGGGTACCACACATAATTGATTCCTTTTTTGGAGGGATCTTCTAATTCTAAATTGTATAATTTGGAAGAGAAAAATAAGCATTCATGCATAGTTTTTCAACTCAATCAAGCTAAATTTGGAATCCATTTATTTTTATCAATCAAAATAGTTTTATTTCTTATTTGCTTACATCTTATATATTACAGTCGGGTACGTGTCTTTATCACACTCACTATGGAATGCAAAGAGAAAAAGGACTATATGGACTAATTCATGTTGCACCCCTTGACTGTGAACCATTTTCTTATGATCTTCACCAAAGAATCATTCTTAATGATTGGTACCATCAGAGCATGTATGAACAAGCTGTTGAATTATCCTCAATTCCTTTTCAATGGGTGAATGAACCTCAAGTAAATAATTCAATTCAAAACCTACCATCTCTTTTTGTTTATTTTTTAAATTTTCTAGCGGTTGATTTTATTCTTTCTATGTATTTGATTCCGGTAGTCACTTCTAATCTATGGAAAAGGAAGATTCAACCCTCTACATCCACAAGTTTAAACATTGCTATTTGTAACTATCTCTTACTTTGTATAAACTGTGATCCTGGGCAAAACATATCGACTCAGAATTGCTAGTTTTACTGCTTTATCACCATTTAGTTTCCAAATAGAGGTAACCTAACATTCACAATTGTCAAAATAGGGGTAGTTTCTATTGTTCCAAATGGTATTCAGAAACTCGATACAACCAAAAGCTAGGACTTTATTGGCATCAATCATTCCTCCTCAAAAACTTCTTTCATTGATAGCAAACTAGGTAAAGGAACCATTATAGATGTTATAAACTTAGGTAGTATTAATAATTAATCTCTAACAAAAATAACTAAGCAAGCATTGGGAAATGGCTATGTAACCAATGAAAAATATGATTTCTTAAAAGTATTTGGTTAAAGTCTGCAAGTTTCAATGATAAAGCAATAGGACAAATCCCATCAAGGAGGAAAGGGGTTTGCTAAGTGGGAGCACACATCAACTCCTCCAATTGCAACAAGAAAATAATAGGTGTTAGGTGCTTCATGAAGGATTAACTGATTAAACTAAGAAGCCCCTCCAAGGAAACAACACTAAGGAATATCTCTTAGTAAGAGATGTTGTTGGCCATGGCACTCACGCAACTTCCATAACAGCTGGGTACTTTGTAGGAAATGCAAATTATAAAGGACTTGGTTCTGTTTTGGCCAAAGGAGGAACACCTTTGGCTCACTTAGCTATCTACAAGGCTTGTTGGAACTTTCCTATTGGAGACTGTACTAATGCTGATATCTTTAAAGCTTTTGACAAGGTTATACATGATGGAGTAGATGTGTTAACTATTTCTATTGGCTTTACCATTCCTTTTTTCTCCTATGTTGATCAACGTGACACGATAGCAATTAGTTCCTTTCATGAAACTGCTAAGGGAATCATGTACAATTTTCTCACATCTCACCTATAGAAATACTCATTCTCTCCATTCCTGACCCTCAGGTTCCCTCTCTTATCCCTCTCCCTTCCATTTTTATATTTTCTTCTTTACTTATATATAATTATGTTCTAATTTCACTTCTAATTGACTAGTTTGATATATGGAAACCAGAACAAAAACAAGGATAAAGCAACTCAACAGGAGGATTAACATGTAAGTTATTTCCCCTTACTTTTATTTTTCTCCTTGCCACTCCCATTTAACATTGCCAAGAGTTAACCGAGATACATTTATGATATTATTGGCAGTAATCAAAATGGAACCAATTAACAACATATTATACATCATGTTTGGACTTAGGTCCGTTTCAAATCACTGTTGCTCTCCCTTAGTTCATCTCACCTAAATATTACTGCCTATTATATTAATGTTGTGTCCAACATTTCGTATGACCATATAAAAAAATTGGTTGTCTATTCTACATAGCAACATTGCTTAGGTGTGACAAAAAATTAATAGCTTCTATGGTGCATTTTATCAAACAACTCATACATAAGGTCCACAACATCACCAGTCAACTACAACTTAGGTGTGAGCATGAATGTAAATAAGAGAAGAAAGAAAGACTTACTCTAAGGTGTCTTTAAGGTGCGAAAACGCTAATGGAGAAGAGTGAAAATGAACGTCAAGACGCTAATGGTTATTCTTGTGCGAAAACAAGCATAGGGCGAATACGAACGTGAACACAACCAAAGGAAAATGTGAATGTGATGGGGCGAGCATACTGTGGGAGGTTATTCTTCAAACCATAAGGAAAATGCAATGGAGAACAGTAAAAAGAAAAATGCTATTTTTTTCATTGCAACAGGATAGAGACATCATCATTGACGGACAACATTTCAAAACTACTTTCTACATCAGTTCCATTAAAACTAATGTAGAAAGTGGACTTTCTACATCAGGTAATACTGAATTTATGTAGAAACTACTTTTTACACCGGTTATAAAATAACCGATGTAATAACTTTTATTTTATTTATAAAAGTGCCACCATCCTATTTTCTACATCGGGTGTCCTACAACTGCTGTAAAAAGATGTTATAAAATGCATATTTTATACTAGTGAATATAAAAGCAAACAATCACAAGATCCTTGAAACAGAAAAGCAATCAGGTGCCATTGAATATAAAAGCAAGTAGGAAAAAAGGGACTTGGAATATAAAAGCAAACAAGCATGAGGGCCTTGAAACATAAACGCATGCAGGTACGAAGGCGTTGAAAAATAAAAGCACACAGGCACAAGGGCCTTGAAACTAAAAAGGAGACAGATGTCATGGAACATAAAAGCAAGTAGACACAAGGGCCTTGAAACATAAAAGCAAGCATGCAAACATAAGGGACTTGATATATAAAAGCATACAAGCACGAGGGCCATGAAACAAGGCAAAAAGGCCTTGAAATATAAAAGCAATAAGAGATGACAACCGCGAAACATAAAAGAAAGAAGGCATGAGGGCCTTGAATTATAAAAGCAATACGACATGACAACCATGAAACATAAAAGAAAGAAGCCATGAGGGCCTTGAAATATATATGAAAGCACGAGGGCTATAACATCCAAAATTTCTCATTACAGACTCCCTAAGCTACAAATTACCTTACGCAAGAAATAAAGCAGAAATAAGAACAAAATCTAGGAATGCTGGGAGATATTTTAGCAAATGAAAAAAATTCCCCTACACTAGATGACACAAATAAATGTGTTGGAAACCTAAAAAAAAATTAAAATACATTCTAAAGGTTTATAAAATATCAATGATGGTTAGAAATTCATAATAAAATAATAGAAACAAACAGAGAACAAAAATGCCATTTGAAATGCCCAAAATGCCCTTAGAAAGATTTATATTCTACAAGGGCTAAATTGTTCCCGAAAAAATGCTAAATGACATTAGAATGATTTAGTAACGAATCAATAAGTGTTATAAACATTGGAGGACAAATTTGAGAACTTTCTTGGAAGTTCTCATAAAATTACCAAAATGCCCCTAAAAGGCTAGAGAGGCAAGAAAATATGAAGTACAAGCTAGGAATTGGACCCTATCTATTAAGCACGAATTTGATATGTGGAGAATGAGGTGATGACTCACCCCATGAGTCATCACTTCATTAATGTCATGTAGGAAAAAAATATTAATGAGGAGAGATAAAATTTATCATGGTTAAAGTAAATTAACCTTCACCAATTAAAATTAACCACGATTAGAATAAGTTAACTTGGAATAGTGATAAATTTATATTGATTAGTGTTAAAATAATTTCTTACATTTACATTTAATTTAGAAAATGGAAATTACATGTAAATGGACTAAATTGCCCTTAAGTGGGAAGTTAATTCCCAAACTACCCTAAGTGGCCGAATGACATCTTAAGCCATGGAGAGCTCATTTTAATCATAAAAAACCTTCTAAAAACTCAAAAATTATCTAAAATCACTCAAAACTGTAACATCTCTCAAAACACCCAAATATACACTAATTAAGCTTAAACCTCCATCTTTGAAGTTTAAGTTAAAACAAAACAAACCAACCAAGCCCCACCACCATCACTAGGATATTTTGTGTGAACCACCAAGGAGGAAGGAGATCAACTTCAAAATATCCATGGAATCCTTTCATAAGTTTTCAACAAGTAAGTCTTTACCATACATTTTTTCTAGGCTTTTAATTATGTGTTTATGGCTTATTTTTATTTCTCTTTTTCATTGATATCTCTCTAAGTTCTATGAATCCCATTTGCTTGATTTTGATGGTTAAAAATGAGCATCATTAAGTTTTTAGTGATTTTTGGAAGTTAAAAGAAAATTTTGATAGATTAAAGTGCTTCTAGTAACCTTTCGAGAAATTTAATCAATTAAAATTTCTTTAAAATGATTTCTTTCAAGTTTGGCAAGATTTGAAAGTTTTTATGAAAATTTTTAAAATGCTCAAAGTAAGGGATGGATAGATCTAGGAGTAGATCTAGTAGATCTACACTTGGTTGTCTTGAAAAATTCTTTCTTTATGGTATTTATATTCAAAATTGTAATCTTGCTTATGTTTTGTCTTAAAATATTTAATCTTGAATTTGGAGTGTGATAAAAGTTCAGATTTTGACCTATATGAAAAATATGCTAAAAGACTATAAAGGTTAAGTCACAAAAGTTACAAACTTAATATAAAACGTGGATCTTAAAACTAGTAAGAGCAAAGGTGGACTTATGGATCCAAAGATGAACAAGATACATAAGACCCTCCATGACCATGACCAAAGCTAAGGAATAATAATATGGTGGATCCAAAGGCATGTGAGGTACCAAGTGCTAAGATTCATGACACAAAGGTAGAGTGAGAAGAAATTGAGAAAAAGACCCTTGTTTGGACACATAGTGGTTTCGGCCACTTCTCACTAAATTAAGAAAACTTGAGTTTAAAATTTTGATTAAGGTATAAAGATGAGCCTAACCATGTATAATAAAGGAATTATAAGTTTGAAAAAGACTCGTTAATGGTTTAGATAACCATTCATCCATGCTTGGGTAAATAGGTGAAAGTAAGTTAAAATCCCGTTAAGACTTAAAAATGAATTCAAATATGTATGAGGTGGTGATTAGGAATTAATTATAGAATTATGGAAGCGAGATGGACCATTCAGCCATGCCTACTAAACAAGAAGAAAAATTCTTAAAAATTTTTAAGTTGGTTTGGATTAATAGCCTAAGTCCTAACCAGTGTAAATCACCTTCTAATGTATGAAAAAAATAAACCATAATGCTTTAGAACCTTAGGGAGTATATTCGACCACCTATAGGATAATTAGGTAAAGTAGGTTGATTTGGATGTTTAAAGACATATAAATAAAACATGAGTAAGAAGCTTTGAATTCATAGACAAGGAGGTAAAGAAGTAGGTGAAATAATGGTTCAGGTTTGATTAGTAAAGTTATTAGTCAAGAAAAGATAAAACTTCAAACACTTAAATTGAAATAATAAAATTGTACATAAAACATCCAAATTAATGAACACAAATAACAAATAACAAAAGAGGCCATTCGGCCAACCAAATTAAGATTCTAACATTTCATAATCTTACCTTAAAAATATTAAGAGAAACTTAATCTTTGAGAAAAGGAAAGGTTGAAAGGTAATATGGAAGGATGAGACGACTAAGTTCCTATGAGAGATTTATCATAAAACTTATGAAATAAAGTAAGATGAACAAGCACTTGGAGGAAGGTTGCATGTTTTCCAAGAAAGTATCATCAAGCATAATTAACTCATGAGTGAATGATACATGAAAATTGATGTGAACTATGGCTCCATGAGTGGATGAATTATATGAGAAATTGTATGACTTAGATGAAATTTGTGCATACCATATTGATTGAATATGGAGCATGAATATTATCATAAAGACCTAAAATAAAAGCTAATAAGTTAAGAGATCACTAAAGAAAATTTTATGTAACAGTTTAAGACACCACTCTTACCATGCCAAGTCATTGGACTTGTACACATATGGTGGTCACAAGACATTCCATATAGAAGCCATAAGGCTTCAAGAAATTATGATAGTGACAACCATCCTAAATGAGCTCATATCCTTGAATAGAAGGTAGAGTATATAGGAAGTGGAAAATATTATTTGACTAAAAATGTTAATGATATGCCTTAAATTGTCACAGAAGGGATGATTGGAGAATGAAAATGAATTATGATTAAGACATAAAAAGAAATGATAGTCAAATGATATTTGTGATATAATGTAATATGATCTCAAGAGAATGAAAGATGTATGAAATCTAGAATAAGTGCTTGTATGCTTGTGATAGAAGTTAGTTCTGCAACTATAAAAAGAAATCTACTTCAGCTAAAGACTTTTTGAAAATTTAATAGTGAACCTATATGCATTTTATGTTTCTTAAAAAACTGAAGTGGTTGGGTTGAAAATGTTAACACTATAGTTAGGGTAGAATCGTACTAATAAACTTAGTTTCTCACCTTTCTCCCACCATTTTCTTTCCCAGACCCCAATAATATCATTCGTGAAAGCAATGGTATCCATATAGATTGACAGCGTAAGATGGGTGATTGGGGTCTCATGATCTCTATGTTTGAAGCGTTAATGGAAATTTGGTCTCACCCAAATAATGTATAATTTGTATGATAGTCAAGAATGATTGTAATAAAAATAAGTGATATGTAGATAATCATGTATTTAATATGGAAGTAGTAGTTATGTGTAATAATATGTAGTATAAGAAATAATTGTATGGTATGTATTTGTGTTTGTGATGTATGAAAGGGTATTAATTCCCTTACACTAATTTCTGAACGTAAGAGTGTGTATAAATTATCAAGCTCTATATAAACAATAAGGACTGATTCTATATGCATTATTCTGTTATGTATCAAGTAATCAAAGTAAATTAAGACGTCAGTGACAACACTCAATTACTTATTTTTTGTTACGATGAGACTTGCCTTTTCAACCAAGGTTTTTTTAAAAAACAATTACTGTATTTTCACTATTATTAATTTCTAAAAAGATTCTGCATCATGAGGTAGCAATCTAATAATGAAACCCCGAATACGTTTTAATCATAAAACAGGCTTCACTTTTAAGGTGTTACAAGGCCCTTCAAATATAAAAGTAGAGAGGCGCGAGGGTTAAGCAACACAAAATCAAGTAGACACGAGGACCTTGAAATATAAAAGTTGGCAGGCACAAGAGTCTTAAAATATAAAAGCAGGCATACACAATGGCCTTGAAATATAAAAGTAGGCATGAGGTCCTTGAAATTTAAAAGTGAGTAGGCATAGAGGCCTTAAAATATAAAAGTATGCAAGGACGAGGGCCTTGGAACATATAGGTAGATAAACGTGAAGGCCATGATACATAAAAGTAGGCCCGCATGAAGGACTTGAAATATAAAAGAAGACAAGCATGAGGGCCTTGAAACATAAAAGAAAACAGGCTTGAGGGCCATGAAATATAAAAGCAAGTAGGCACGAGGGCTTTGAAATATAAAACAGGCTCGCATGGGGGCCTTATAATATAAAAGCAGGCAAGCCTAAGGGCTTTGAAACGTAAAAACAGACAAACACGAGGGCCTTGAAATATAAAAGCAGGGAGGCATAGGGGCCTTAAAAATATAAAAGCAGGTAGACACAAGGGCCTTCAAATATGAAAAGGAGCGAGGGCCTTAAAATTTAAAAGCAAGCAAGCATGAGAAACAAGGGCCTTAAAACATAAAATCAAACTGACATGAGGGCCCTGAGATATGAAAGTAGATAGGCACAAGGGTCTTGAGAGATGAAAAGCTAATGCAAGTATACAGTATAATGCATGGTGTGAAAATGTATACATGATATATGCATGTGGTTTTGTATGAGGAAAGGGAAAATATATTATAATGAAAAGTATGCAAGATGATCTGCAACAAACATATTATATAATGTCAAATGATAATTCCCCATGATATTGGACAATGAGGGAAAGTGATCTTAGACATTAAACAATGATGCATATTATGGAATGCCTAAACATAATTTCGAAAAACAAAGTTTTTGAAAACCAACTAAAATCAAAATGGTTGATCATATCATCTTTGTGCATTGAATCCAATCCTCATATATTGCATATGTTTCAATATCTTACTAGTATTCCTTAGGTGGTTGTTGAAATTTTGCAACCTATAATTTCTGATGACTACTTTTCCATTATGCTCGAATAATGCATGATTTTCAAATCCAACCAAAAATTTTAATTTTTTTTCAAGTGGTAACATAGTTTTTTTTCAAAATTGCTGTTGAAATGAAAAATGAATCAACAAAAGGGGGTGACCAAAAAATTAAGAGAGAAAGATATGTCTATAGAGATGGTATTTGTATGGGAAAATGAGATGATGCGTAGCATATTCATGGTGTAACAGGAATAAAAGGTTTATAAAATTGTAGTGTTTACAAAGGTGTATTTTCATTTGGCTGATCGTATAGGTAAATAGTGCTAGTATCACATATGCATAACCTGAACTTCCCCATCAATAAGCTTCAATGAAATTGAATAAACCCTAAATCTTCAATCCTTAAAGTACATTATTTTCCCTGGTTTGGTCTTCCAGCATGTTGATTTCTCAAGTTTGAAATAACAAGTAATTGTGTAACACCCTAAATATGAAAACTGTCTTACGCGTAAGTGGTATTTGTGGTTTCATTATTTGATTATTACTTTATGATGCAGAATCCTTTTAGAAATTACTAATATGGAAAATACGATATAAATTTTTCCTTGTAAAACCTTTCCTAAAAATGCGAGCCTCGCCGTAGTAATCAACATAATAGAAAATGAATGTGAAGACATTGTCACTCACGTTAATTTTAAAAGCACACATTCATTTACTTGTTGTACCATGTAAACAATTCCATCATAATATTTACATTATTAGTTATATAGGTAAAATATAACATGTAGATGATATTAAGTTAAAGGCTTCTAGTGAATCCTTTAAACAAAACAAAGGTTTCAATGCCTTCATAAATTTTAGTCATCCAAAGCAAAAGGTACAAAGTTGGAGAAAATAGTATAAGATCCTTTATAGCTCTTCTCGTATTTTATTCCTATATAACCCTTAAACTTTATTGAAAATGGGAGCCTTGTCGTGGTAACCAACGTAGTAGATAATGAACGTTAAGACATTGTCACTCACATTAATTTTAAAAACACGCATTCATTTCCTTGTTGTATTATGTAATCAATCTCATCATATTATTTACGTTATTAGTTATACAGGTAAAATATAACACGTAGATGACAATAAATTAAAGGCTTCTAGCGAGTCCTTTAAACAAAACAAAAGCTCCAATGCTCCTCACAAATTACAATCATCCAAAGCAAATGGTATAAAATTGAACAAAATAGTATAAGGTCCTTTATAGCCCTTCCCTTATTCCATTCCTTTATAGCTCTAAACTTTTACTTAAAATGCAAGCCTCATCGTAGTAATCAACATAGTAGATAATGAATGTGAAGACATTGTCACTCACGTCAATTTTAAAAGCACACATTCATTTACTTATTGTATTATATAATTAGTTCCATCATAATATTGACTTTATTAGTTATATAGGTAAAATACAGCACGCAGATGACAATAAGTTAAAGGCTTCTAGTGAGTCCTTTAAACAAAATAAAGGCTCCAATGTCCTCCACAAATTACAATCATCCAAAGCAAAAGATACAAAATTGTACAAAATAGTATAAGGTCCTTTATAGCCCTTCCCCTATTCAATTCCTTTATAGCTCTAAACCTTTCTTGAAAATGCGAGCCTCGTCGTAGTAACCAATGTAGTAGATAGTGAACGTTAGGACATTGTCACTCAAGTTTATTTTGAAGACACGCTATAAACACTCAATTATGTTTGAGGCCCCATTTTAAAGAAGCCAACGATAATTTAAATAACAAATGAATATTAAGATTAACAGAAAATAACGAAACAAAAATAAATAAAGAAAAAATCAATTTCGAACTAAACAGAAAGGAGAAAAAATAATAATAAAAAAAGAGTCAAAAAATAAAAATAAACAAAAAATATAATAACAAAAAACAACTAAATAAAAAATATATAATAAATAAATAAAGGAGAGAAAAAACATATTAATTAATAAATAAATGGAAATTAATAAATAAATATTAAAACAAAATAAATAAATGATGAATGCAAAATAATAAAAGAAATGAGAAAATAAATAAAAAATGAAAAAAAACAGAATTAAAAAAAATCATAAAAATAGAAAACGAGTGAAAAGAAACTAAAAACTGAAAAAAATGAACTAACAAGTAAAAAAAAGAAAAAAAATTAAAAAACAGAAAAGTAAAGGAATAGAATATAAAAAAGGAAGGAGTTTCAGAATTCGGGGTCTCCTTGACAGTCTCTCTTTGATTTTTCTTGAGGGCTTCCTCGAAGTAGTTTTCTGGGTAGTATTCTTCTGGGGGGTCGGGAAGCTTGTCCCAACAGGATTCAACTTTTGATTCTCCTCCGAGACCCTTGAAAAAAGACGATCAAGATCTTCCAAATGGGCTTTCTATTCTTGTTAACGCTGAGATGTCAAGAAGTCATTTATGAGCTGCAAATTGAGAGACTGATCCAACTCGCTTTCAATAAAAGGAGGGTTCTTACATTAGTTTGAAATTTTCCTTGAACAAGTTAGTATCATTGTTTGAGTAGTGTGTCTGAATTAGATGATTTTAGATGTTTATTTTGCATGCTTGACGAGTAGACGTCGCTAGAAGTTCATCAATACAAAGCATAGAAGGTCTTGATCTTTGGGACCAAAGGGGGTGTAGATTCTACTAGATAACTTGCCTAGATGTAAATCAGATGTTTATGTGAACGCGTCCCTCACGTTAGTTCTGTTCTAATTCCACCTTAAGTTCTTTATATAAAATAAGAGAAATGCATACATGCATGATCCTTCTGTCTCTGCATGGACGCCTTCGAGTTCTGGGCCTTCCGCATCAAAAAGAAGAAGGACCAAGCGAAAGAGATTACTAAGACTTGGAAAGCGAGCCTGGAGGAGCGTGGTGGAGTTGAGAACATGAAGACCCTGGATGTGCACGCTTTCTTGCAGCATCTTGTTACCTTTGGGATTGTCAAGAACGAGGATCTGGATTTGTATAGGAAGCTTGTCATTGCCTTTTCCTGGAGGAAACAGATGCCAAAGCTTACACTTTCACTTGGCCTTGCTCATCAAATACCCGATATGATTGAAGAATTAATCAACAGGGGGTAGCCGCTTGATGCAATTCACTTTACATATGAAGTGGGCCTTGTGGACAATTCCCTCCTGTTCCCCTGCTCAAATCTTTTGTCAAGGATGGCAAGAAAGTTGCTGCCTCTATATTGGAAGATCCTAATAATATAGGCTGAGCTGCGTACCTTGCTGCAAGAAAAGAGCAGTATGCACTCAGGGCAGTGATTAAATGCATTGAAGAGTACAAACTTGAGGTTGAGTTCCCTCCAGAAAATCTGAAGAAGTGACTTGAACAGTTGGAGAAGGTAAAGACCGAGAAAAAGAAACGCAGCCATCCCTGTTAGGTCTTTGTATAATTTTTTTAAAGGAGACAAGCAGTATGCACAACCATGGCATTGGGAGCAATGTCTGTTTTGATCTTCTTGTGACCTCAGTTTTTGGTTGCATGCTTTTCATGGGCGCACATACTCACAAAGAAGGGGTGAGAAAATGGAGTATAAATGACTCTGTGCAGAATTACCAAGAGTTAGGCCGATTGGGTATCTAAGCATAAGAAATATTTCCCATGCAACCCACATGCAAAGCACGTACCTATAGCCCTAAAGGATGTCTTAAAATTAATCAAAGGTGCTAAACTCTCAGGCAAAGGCTCAGCCCAGTTGGTAGGAACAGCGCCAATTCACTTAAAGAGACGTTGGGTTCGAACCTCGTTGTTGACTTTTTCTCATAAATAGCCTTTAAGTGTTGGTTCCCTATATGAGTATAGCGAGGAAAAATTATGCCCAACATGCAGGTGTGGCTGAGCGATTAGTCAGCTGACCCAAACCCCCAGGGCACAAGTTCGAGTTCCCCCTGGAGGCAGATTTTCCATTTAAATAGTCAAGCTGCCAAATGAGCCATCAAGCCCCCAAGCCGTCAGACTAGCCATGAGCCATCATAGGAGCCACCAAGCTGCAAACTTGCCGCAAGCCGCCAAATGAGTCGTCAAACTGCAAGCCACCAAAGAGGCTCTCCCAAGCCAGTTCGTCCTAAACGAGCCTCCAAGCCAAGAGCCACTAAAAAAGTTCTTCCAAGCCATTTGCATTTTTGGGCCATATAAAGTTGAATGAAAATTTTCAATCAACCCTCTTATGATTAATTTATCTAACCCCAATCTAACTTCCTCTTTCCAAATTCAAAGTATCAATCTAAATCGGATTCAATTATTTTTAAATTCAATTAAACCACATCAGAAATCAATTTCAAATAAGATCAAGTTCATTTTTAAATCAAATTCCCTTCAATCTAGATCAAGCTTAATTCTTCTCTTCAAAGTATTAAATCAAATTTTGTTCTTCAAATTCAAATCAAGCTCCCTGTTATTTTAAATCATGTTCAACCCTTTCCTCAAATTCAAGCCAAGTCTATTTTACCAAGCCTATTTCTTTTTCTGAAAGGTTGAAATCAAAATCCATTATTTTCTGCCTAAGCCGAATACCCTTTTCATCATTATTATCTTCAAATCAAATTCATTGATTCTAGGTTTCACGCAATGAACCCTAAAAACGAACTGGTAGCTTTTTCTGCAATTCGATGTTTAGGGATTCGTAAGCATCCAAGTGCAGTCGTAGGTTTCTTGGACCCCCTGCATATGTGGGCTAAGAATCCTTTTGTAAACAATTTCAAGAAAAACTTCATTTTGGAATCCCTAGTCTCACGCGATGAACCCTAAGAACGAATTGGTAGCTTTTTCTGCTGTTCAATGTTTAGGGATTCGTATGGGTCCCAGTGCAGCCTTAGTTGTCTTGGACCTTGTGCATATGTGGACTAAGGATTTTCTTCAAAATACTCTACTCATCTTCAAACATCCTAAAGGTCAAGCCTTCAAACTAGAACTACGTAAGCCTTGAGTTTCCCATTGCACCAAGGAATACGTAGGAGCAGGATCAAGTCCTGTTAGGCTATCTTCCATCAACTTATTTATTTTTATTCTAGTTAAAGGGATCAAGAAATTTTCAAATAAATCACTGTCGTAACCATAATTACGACGAGACGACGAACTCGCTAAAATTTTAAAAATGATTTATTTTTATATTGGATTAATGTGGAGTTGCCACCAAATTTTTATTTAAGGGAAAATACTTGGAAAAACCCTAACTTGAGAATGAGATTCTAAGTTTGGGAGTCGATTACGAGTAGGGAAGGTGTTAGGCACCCTACTCGCCTGTTCCGAAGATTGGTACCCTTAAACTGAGTGTGTGATTTTGAAAATTGTCTGATCCCTCTAGTTAGCTTGGAAATAAATAATTTGATGGAGGTTAGCCTGACAGGACTTGATCCTGCTCCTACGTATTCCCCGGTGCAATGGGAAACTCAAGGCTTATGTAGTTCTGGTTTGTTAAGGCTTGACCTTCAGAGGTGCTTGAAAATAAGTATTTCAAAATGAATGGTGCTCGAAGGCTTGACCTTCGAAACTACTTGAAAAGGAATATTTGAAAATGGCTAGAGTGTCTTGAAAATAATTTAAGGAGAATCCTCAGTCCACATATGCACAGGATCCAAGACAACTACTGCTTCACTGGGATCTATACGAATCCCTAAGCATCGAACAGTAGAAAAAACTACCAGTTCGTGCTTAGGGTTCATCGTGTGAGACTAGGGATTCCAAAATGAATTTTTCCTTGTAGTTATTTAAAAGGAATTCTCAGTCCACATATGCATAGGGTCCAAGATAACTGCAACTGCACTTGGGACCCATATGAATTCCTAAACATCAAACAGCAAAAAAAGCTACCAGTTCGTGCTTAGGGTTCATTGCGTGAGACCTAGAATTAAAGAAAATAACAAAGATAAAAGAATTTGGCTTTATTTAAAATGAGATGAACTTGATTTAAAATTTAAAAAAAGGAATTAAGCTTGATTAAAATAAATTTCCTTTGCACTTTGAAGAAATAGACCTTGACTAAAATGGATTTGACTTGAATTTGAGAACTTGAATTAAAATGCTTCGAATTAAGATGAGTTTGATTTAAAATGAACTTGAAACGAAAAGAACTTGATTCAAAGAATTGAACTTGCCTTGAACTTGATTAAAATGCACTAGATTTAAAATTTGAGAGTAAAAAAAAGAATTGGATTTGAACTAAAATGAATTTTATTTGAAACTTGAAGGAGTGAATTAATTTTGACTTGAAAGAAATGAATTTTATTGGTCTTTGAGGAAGAATTAAATTGAATTTGAAAAAACAAAAGAGTTTTATTTGTCTTGAAGGAAAAGAATTAAAGGAATTTGAGTAAAACTTTGAAAAAAAAAGAATTTGATTTAAAATAACATAAACCTGATTTGTGTTTTAATGAACGGAATTTTGCTTTGATTTAAAACTTTGAGGGAAAATGAATTTGATTTAAATAAAATGAATAAAGAATTAAATTAGAACTAAAAAAAATTATCATAGGTTTATTGAAAGAGGAGTACTGGGCCTGTTTCTGGACCACTCCAATGGCCATCCACCCCTAACAGCGCGCGATCGGCTTGGGCCTATAGGGAGTGGACTGGGAGTGCGACTCACTTAATGCAAAGGGCCCGCTGGGTACAACTTATGTATTTAAAATAAATATTGGCATGGAGGGATTCGAACCCCTGCTCCTGGGGCGGCTACAACGTGCCTACCACCAGGCCAAGGCCATCGTTTAGTATCAACGCTGCCAATTATATCCTTGAGTTATATTCAACGAATCGAACCCATGGCCAACACTTAAGTCTGAGAGGAGGTTACCATGGGAGCCACGGTCGGGTTTCTTAACTCATGATCGACTTTGGTTGATATTAAGCCGTTCTGGACGCACACGTCTTTTGCATGCATGGGCTGCATGGCGCTTAGACTCTAACCCTGCTATCCAAATGCCCTAGACTCGAATATATATATATATATATTATGGCATGCTGTTTGCCAGTGTTTGCACATACTTTTTGCTCAAGCCAACTGTTCTTGCAGGGCCTGGATCCGTGAGTAGAGGTTGCGCCAAGACATGCACACTACTGTACATCCCATAACGATTTTGTTAAACCAATGGTGATGAGATTTGAGCAAGTGCAATTCAGTGCAGTATGCTCTGGGCCGGTTTAATCTAATGCCTCAATTACCTACCCTTTCTTAATGGTCCTTGATTATTGTAGAACAATGAGTTTTGCATTGAGTGCACCAATTGCGTCCTTGTTGATTATCTTACTCTTTGTGTTCTTGAATTTTGGCAAACTTGACGATCCTTTTGGACTAACCATGCAGTGTTGATCATGGAGCTCAAGTCATTGAGCTAAAACTCCCTATTTGCTCTCAAGTAGTGCGTGGGACGTGAAATAAAGCAAGCATGTGTGCCTTAATGGTCTTTCAACTTTTAAGCGAATGGATGGCGCAGATATTTACTGAGAACCATGGCTTCATTACTCAATCACGGGATATAAATTGGCCAAATATTGGGCTACCCAAAATGAGGGGGTCATTGGGTTCATCCACAAGGTTCTTTCGACCTACTATGGTGACGTGCAACACTAATCATGACATCACTCATAGACGCTACTACATTATTGATTCAATGGATACGCAATTAATACTGCCTTGATAGGATATTGACACAGCAATGTACCATCACACAAATTTGTACATGCATCAAGGATTTTTTTTCTAAAACTTAACCACATCCACTAGAGGTTCTCGAAACCTTTACCTGAACGTTAATAACTCGTGAGAGGCACATCTACAGACCCATGATTAATTTACCCTTTGGTAGATGCTCGTTGATATCTTGTTGTGAAATGTAACAACATCCAAGCATAGATACCTCACATGAGCAACTCTCAACTAGTTTCCTAGGGTATTCGAAATCAGGTTTTTAATACAATGACATTATTTCATATCCGAACAGATTACTCAAGGTTCTTGGTTTAAAGATCGTTTACGCCTACTAGTGTGGAATTCTTGGTTAGGAAATAATGCAAGACTATGACTAACCTGTGTGGAATTAGTGGAACATTGGTGTTAGCACGCAAGGTTAGAATCGACGGAAATGATCCTTGCTTTCAGCTTTCAGCAGAATCTCCTACCATAGTCCGACGTGCACCCTGCAGCTAGAATCTAGCCCGTAACTCCTCTCCAAGTTTCCTCTCAAGGGACGAAGACCAATGTAGAGCGTGTGAGGAAGAGCTAGGATCTTCCAAAATCTCCTCCGAGCCAAGAAAACTCTCCCCTCCGCCTTTGCCTGATGAGAGTTTTTCCTCTTATTCAAAAATTCTGTTTTCTCTCCCCTTTCCAATTTCTCTTTTTTGCTTTTTTTTCTTCCAATTCTTGTTTATTTCTTTTTATATTCCAATTCTTTTTTTTTGTTTTTTTTCGATTCTTGTTTTATGCTTTTCATATTCCAATTTTTGTTTTCTGTTTTTTGTTAGTTATTTTTCGGTATTCCGTTTTTAATATTATGTTTATATATTTTAATTTCTGTTTTTATAATGTTTTATAAATTATATTATTTTCATAATGTTGTATAAATTCTATTTTTCATTGTATATATACTTTTTAGTTATTTATTTTTTCAATTTCTATTTTCACTTTATTATTTTTCTTTATTTATATTTTTGTTTATATGCTATTTTATTTTTTTCAGTTTTTAATTTCTACTTGAAAAAAATTCAGATTTCGTTTTTTTTATTTAATAATATTTTTAATTTTAGGTTTAGCTTTTATTTTTATTTTTGTGTTTATTTATTTTTTATCTTTCTTTCTTTTTTCTTTTTATTTCTTTTATTTTCATTTATTGTATTTTCAGTTTCATATTTTACTTTTTTTTTCCAACTTTTTTTTTCTTTTTTTTGTTAATTTATTTATTTATTTTTGTTTTCAGGTTTTACTCTTTTTTTGTTTTTATTTTCAATTTTTAGTTTTTTCTTATTCATTTCTTTGATTCTGTGTATTATTCATTTTGTTGTCTATTTTTATGCTTTTTTCTATTTTCTGTTTATTTAATTATCATTTAGTATTGATTTCTTGATTAATTTTAACAATTAGAGGCCTCAGACATAATTGGGTGTTTACAATCACACACTCAGTTTAAGGGTACCATTCTTTAGAACGGGCGAATAGGGTGCCTGACACCTTCCCTATTCGTAACCGACTCCCAAACCTAAAATCTCTTCCTCGAGTTAGGGTTTTTCCAAATCTTTTCCCTCAAATAAAAATTTGGTGGTGGCTCCACTTAATCCAAATAAATTCTATCTGTCTATTTTCAAATTTTAACGAGTTCTTCGTCTCGTCGTAATTACGGTTGCGACAGATGGCGACTCCACTGGGGACCTTAGAGAGTCAAGCTCGTTTGATTGAGTGTGCATTGTATGGATCTCTTCCTTGTTTATTTGCACGATTTATTCATTTGTTTATATATATCTGTTGTTTGTTTGTTTATTCACTGTATAACCTTAGGGTAGAGGAACAATAAATTGCTATATATATCTGTGCGATTTCCCCAATTGCAGGTATTCCAAATATTTATGTGCCCTCTACACATTACACATATGCATTCATCATGAGTGGGGCCTTACACCCGGGTCCGAGTGAAGCGTAGGACTAGAGGGATCTAGTGGTGTCACTTTGGAGCTTACGTCCTGTTTGACTATCACGAAAATCCCAGCTAGAGTGTGTCCTATTTGTAATGCCCTACGACTAGTAGCTTTTTCTGCTATTGTGGCAAGCATTGTCGCAACCGTAATTCCGACGAGATGACAAACTCGCTAAAAATTTTAAATAGAATATTTATTTGGTTTATGTGGAGTCACCACCAAATTTTTATTTAAGGGAAAAAGATTTGGAAAAAACCTTGACTCAAGGAAGAGATTCAGGTTCAGGAGTCGGTTACGAGTGGGGAAGGTATTGGACACCCTACTCGCCCGTTCAGAAGAACGGTACCTTTAAACTGAGTGTGTGATTTGTTTGAAAATTATTCGATCCCTTTAATCAGCATGGAAATAAATAACTTGATGGAGGTTAGCCTGATAGGACTTGATCCTGCTCCTACGTATTCCCCGGTGCAATGGGAAACTCAAGGCTTACGTAGTTCTGGTTTTGAAGGCTTGACCTTCGAAAATGCTTGAATAGGAGTATTTGAAAATGAATAGAGTGTTTTGAAAATATTTTAGGGAGAATCCTTAGTCCACATATGCATAGGATCCAAGACAACTACGGCTGCACTGGGATCCATACGAATCCCTAAACATCGAACAGCAGAAAAAACCCAGTTCGTGCTTAGGGTTCATCAGGTGAGACTTAGAGATTCTAAAATGAAGTTTTTATTGAAATTATTTAAAAGGAATTCTTAGTCCACATATGCACAGGGTCCAAGACAACTACGGCTGCACTTGGGACCTATATGAATTCCTAAACATCGAACAACAGAAAAAGCTACCAGTTCGTGCCTAGGGTTCATTGCGTGAGACCTAGAACCAAAGAATTTAATTTGATTTGAATGGAAGAAGAAAAAAAATTAATTTCTGAAATTAAGGAAAAAATTAGGCTTGATTTAAAATAAAATGAACTTGATAAAAAGAATTAAACTTGATTTATTTTTGAATAAAAGGAACTTGATTTATTTTTGAATAAAAGGAACTTGATTTATTTTTGAAGAAAATAATTTAAACTTTATTTAAAATTTAAAAGAAAAGAATTTTAACTTGATTTAAAAATTGAAAGAAAGAATTGGAATAAATCAAGTTAAGAGAAAGTAAGTTGATGGCTCGTGGCTTGATGGCTTATTTGGGTGGCTCATGACTCACCTAGGGTAAGCTGGCTTGGGAATTTGTTTAGGTGGCTCGCGGCTTGCTTGGGTGGCTTGGTAGCTAATTCAAATGGCTTGTAGTTTGACGGCTCGTATGCAGCTTGGGAGCTTGCCCGAATGGCTCACGGCTTAACGGCTCACTCGCGGCTCGAGTATTTAAAAGGAAAATCAGCTTTCAGGGGTTTCGAACCCATGTCCTGGTAGATGAAGGTAGCATCCCTAACCACTCAACTATGACTGAGTATTGGTTACAATCTCGTGTCATTATGCTTATATAGGGAGTCCAAGTTTTAATTATCCCTTTATAGAAAAAGGGTCGTAGGGGCGGCTCGAACTTGGGTCCTGTGGTTCTTGAGCAACGAGCTTCCCATTTGAACTAGGCTACCAATTGATAATAGAACTCCTTAACTTAATTAAGAATGGGCAAAGACAGAATTAGCTAGAGAACGACCACGTGATTCGTCTGGAGGGCACGAGAGTATCTGGCTCACTATTCGAGTATTTCACTTCTCTGCCAATTCAAATAAACACTATATGCATGCATTTGATTTCACGTGAGGGTTTCAATTATGAAGCTTATTCCCATATGCCTTCCTTGGCACCATCCCAAGCTCCCATTCACATAACCCTTTCCATGGTCTTTGGTGTATGCTTTTGAGCCATTCTTCTTAGGGCTATTCACGGGTCGCATGCTGAACCCTTGGAGGGTATCCTGAGTCGCGTTCGTACTTCATAAATACAGGGTGGCAGAAGCCGTCGGGCAAGCTTAACCAAATAACCACAAGCTTTCCATCCTCGACCTTTTGATATCAAAACAGGTTGGGGTGTGGCCATCTCGTACGAGCTTGCTTGACGTAAACACGTCGGTGGGAAAAGCTTACAACATATTTAGTGGTTTCATCCTTCACTCAGGGTCCCTCATCTCGAGTCCACAACTCCTGGCAGTCTCCATTACCAGGTGCATGGCATTTGTATATAACATCTCTTCCACTTTTTATGTATGAGTGTTCACGGCCACTACATGGAACTCAATCATGCCCCCTGGGTTGCTAGTTGTTCTTTCTTGGCGCGAGGAGTACAAGCACGTATTGGACCACTGACCAAGAGAAGGAGCTAGCTGTCACATAGCATGAAATCATCGAGCCAACAAACATTCATTGCTCCTGGAGCCCTCATTGCTTTGTTTCCATTCAGTTGATAATCTCTATATTCCTTCCATTGTTGAGACTTCAGTCAACGTTATCATACCTATTGTATTTCACAATTTCTGGTCCTTGCTTGTCTGCATCGTTTACAAAAGATATGGACAACACCTCGGATGTCGAAGAAACCATTACTGGCACCCATAAGGATTTTTTCTTTTACTTCTTCTCGATATACTTGGTAACCGGCAGAAACACCAAACAACTGGCCCCTGTAATTTATCAGTTCTATTCATGATGAGGGGTTGGGAATACTTAATGCAGAACAGGAGTCATATCTACCAGGCTGCTCTACTTTATTTCGTCATCCATAAGACCATCAAGGTCAATAACTGGTCAATATGAAAGCCAAATATCCTTGACTATCTGCTAATAAATGAAAAGGCATTTAACGGGAGCAGTGGCAATGCACATTCAGAGCACATGATGTTGATGCCTTATCTGCATAGCCAATCTTTAAGTTGGAGCACCTTTAGTCTAGAGTGCATCTGCAGGAATCTTTGCCATGGCCGATTATAAGATATTAACAGGTTTTATCCCAGCCATCTTGCCTAAATGTTACTGGCTTACTGTCCTCTGCTTTACAGCAACAACAAATCAACTCATTCCCTCAAATGGCATTGGTAGCGTGGACTTGTAGCCGCTTGGTTTGAGTAAGCAAACTCAGGGACCTAGGGAAAGAGAGCCTGATTAGTAGACATCGTCAGCCCTCCCATAAACCGGATTTTGAGCCTCATGAGATGTAGCCATGCCGCCTTATAGTGGTACGCATTTTCTCTGGGATAGCTTGCTTGACGACTAGGCATTGATGTCCTTGCTGAAATTACGGTCAACCATGAAAGCATGCTTGAGTTCCACCATAGATCCCATGCAGGTGCCCTTCTCAAACATTTACATACTCCCTAAAAATGTGGGGGTAAACACTAGATGGGACTGTGACTGCCTTTAAGCCAGTGATGAACGCCTAGAGTTCTCAACTTCTGTACGTCTTCACTTTTCAGGTGCCAAACCGAAGCAGCATAAAGTTTGGCTGACTTTGTCGTATTCATTATTTCAGCAAGGAACCCTTGCATGTGAAGCCTGAATTGCTCATTATCGGACTTGAACACAACACCCAGAATATCATATAGCCATATTAGTAGATCCCATAACTTCCTTTTCTTTCATCGCATGGAGAGGACCTGCTGGTATTTAAACAATGGTGTAAAGCAGCATGAACACCAAGTACAAGAACATCAATCGATTAATACATCTTGGCTCATTTTCAAGGGATCCGGGTTGGACCACCGATTTCAGTGTGAACTTAAGTGAACAAGCATGCATGCTTGTGCCTTTTTTTTTTTCTCCTGTAAAAACTCAAGACAATACAACAGCTTGCAACCCCTAGGTCTTCTCCTAAACATTGTACCAGCTAAGGCAACTCTTATACCCATACCACACTCTGAGACAGTCGCAAGTATCTAAATGATCAACTCCCACAGTTTGCTGAGTGATGCAGCTTCACCATCATAGCATCATCATTGAGCTCCCTTGAAGAACAGAATTAACAACTCACGAAGGGCCCAACAGTAACGTTCCAGACTTCGAGTGCGATAGAATGTAGCTGCTCTACCAGGTTCGGGTCATGGAGATCCCACACAGAGAGTCCAGATTTGTTCCCTTCCGCTGAACGTGGCATGACAAGTTTTGGCCATTGCCATTATGTATAGGTCGTGGAACGGGATCTTGAATCAACGTTTGTTCTTCTAGAGGAAGAACCACCTCCTTGGACTTTCTTCTATTCAGCAGGAATCGAAGTCAATTCTACAATAGATTGTCTTCTTGATCAGCTTCCGCAAAGAAGGATCCCTCCCCTGCTTTTCTTTTGCCAAGCTTCCTCCCTTTCCTTGACGTCCTCTCAATTGCACAAATCTTGATGGAAGTTGGTTGTTCCCCGCCACCCAGAGAATTCCGAACCCCCTTTTTTTGAGTCAAGTTGTGAGAAGCTTTTTTCTCTCCACTCTGTCCAAAGAGAAAATCTGATCCCCTCCTCCAACCCCCTCCTTTTCTTTTTGTTTCTTTCGTTATTTTGTTATTCTGTTTGTTAATTCGTTAGTCTTTTTCCATTTTTTCTGTTTTCAAATCCGTTTTCTATTTTTTCTTTTCTTTCTTTAATTTTCTATTTTTGTTTATTTTTGCTTTTATTTTTTTATTTTTTTAATTTCATATTTTGTCTTTTATTATTTATTTGTTTATGTTATTTTGTTTTTCTTCCTTTAATTTTCTGTTTTTGTTTATTTTTGCTTTTATTTTTCTGTTTTTGATTTATTATTTTTTTTTTTTTTGGTTTTTATTATTTTTAGTTAATTTTCGGTTATTTAATTTTCCTTTAGTTTGTCTTCCTCTTTTCTCTTTATTTATTTATTTATTATTTTTCCTAAATTGTTATTCATTTTTCTACTTTTATTTATTTTTGTTTAATTTTATCTTTTTCTTTTTCCTTCTTGTATTTTGTTGCTTTTGGCTTATTTATTTTTCTGCTTCCTGCTTATTGAATATATAAATTTTTTAGATTTTCAGATTTTATGTTTTTGATTTCATTATATTTTATTCTTATTTATTTAAATTATTATTATTTACTAATTAATTTTAAAAATGGTGCCTTGGACATAATTGAGTGTTTACAAGCATTACGGATTGGAACTTGGCTCTAGTACCCTCTTAGACCTCAGGATTACAAACCATCTTATGAGAGGTTCATACATTGAAGGTCATAGATCCTTAGGACCAATGACCCACATAGGAGGCAAGGAGGGCACACACCCCTTTCTTGATACAAGACTCATATGCTGCTCACAGTGTTAGCTGAACCACCCAAGATGGCACAGAAGAAAAGGAAATCTGAAACTAGGAAAATACAGAAAATCAAAAAAAGAAACTCAAGGAAAATTGTATGAACGAAAATTAAAAACAAAAATCAAATAAAAAGTATAAAATCAAGAAAAATCAAAATAGAGGGAGAAATATAAAAAATTCTAGGAAAATTAGAAAAATACTTTAGAAAATACTGAAAATATAAAAAGATTCAAAAGGAGAGAAAACAAAATTTCAAAAACCTAAAGAATGCTTTTGTAGAAAAATTTTAGCAAAACTTTTTCGAACAAAACTAAAGGTTTTCTTGCAAAATAAAAAAGCACCAAAATTCATAAAATTATAAAATTGCTGAAAAAAAGAAAGCAACACTTGATTATTTTTGAAACAGTCAAATTTCAAAATTCTTAAAGTTATTTGTGCACAACATGACATTCATTTATTCATTCATAAATTTATCATCGAAAAAAAAAGATTTCAAAAAATCATTCCTTACCTTTTTCATTTACATACTCATTAAAGCATTAACATTATATCATTCATGATTCTTGCATTCAAATTGTTTTTCAAAAATTAATTTTTAACTTTAATAGAAAAATTGGAGAAAGAAAGCTTCCTCGACAACCTTATAGAACCCGATCATAATTAGGAATCTTGGATGAGCTGGAGAGAAAAAAATGAGAAATTGAGAAATGAAGTCAAGACACTGAAGGAACAGATGGCCAAGCTAATGGAGGTCATCCAATTGTCAAACCATGCGTCCACCAACCGAAGAAGTTCATTTTGGGTTTCCTCATGGGCATGCACCCTTATTCAGCCAAACACAAACCCAAACACATAACCCACCTTCAAACCCCATAGAAATTCCTTACACCATTCCAGACACCACTTCACGAGCTTACCAAGCAGCTGTCGGGGGGACGAATCCTATGTTCATCCAAAGGCCTCACCCTATATACATATCATCTTCTCATCCTCACAACATGCCAGGAGAATACCAAAACCATCCTTTTAAGGAGGATACAGAAAAGAAGAGAACCCTGGAGCAAAGAATCAAGGCAATTGAAGGAAGAACATCTGATGCCAGAGAAGCATCCGATTTATGCCTGGTTCTAGATGTGGTTATTCCTCCCAAATTCAAGGTTCCTGAATTTGAAAAGTATAAAGGAACTAGCTGTCCAAGGAACCATTTGACCATGTACTATAGGAGGATGTCCGCCTGCACTCATGATGATAAGTTGCTTGTTCATTTCTTTCAAGATAGCTTGACTGGGGCAGCTGCAAACTGGTAAATTCAGCTAAAGCGGACACACATCCGTTCATGGAGGGATCTGGCTGAGGCCTTCTTGAAACAGTACCAATATAATATGGAGATGGCTCCTAATAGAACTTAGCTCCAGAACAAGGCCAAGAAAGGAGATGAGACCTTCAAGCAATATGCACAACGATAGAGGGAGTTGGCTGCTCAAGTACAACCTCCATTATCCGAGAAAGAGCTGGTCAGTATGTTCATAGACACACTCCAAGATCCCTTTTATGACACGATAATCGGCAGTATGAATGCCAGCTTCTCTGATGTCGTCATCATTGGAGAAAGGATCGAAGATGGCATGTGTCGTGGAAAGATTGCGCATAAGCCTACAGGGGCAGTCAACGCTCCCAATGGATCTGGGAAAAAGAAGGCAAGAGAGACATATAATGCAGCCTCTGGTCAAGGCCAATACCCTCCTCAAGTGGCACCTTATGGTCTAGTTGGCTTCCAACCATCCCCATATACACCTTACACACCATATCCTTACATCGCCACCACATACCAAACACCATACCCTCTTACTTACAATTATCCAATACAAGTTTGGCCACCAACACCATACACGGCCGAAACACAAGCCACGAGCCAAAATCCTAACCAAAGCCAAAAAAAAGGAGAAGAAACCTGTCCAATTCGACCCTATTCCAATCTCCTACATTGAGTTGTTACCTCTCCTAATCCAAAACCTCAAGAAGCACCATATCCTAAATAGTATGACACAAACACCAGATGCGATTACCATACAAGGTTTATTGGTCAGTCCACAGAGGATTTCCTAGAATTGAAGAGTAAAGTACAAAACTTGATTGATGCAAAATGACTGGAATTTGGGAAGCTCGTTCCTAATACAGAAAATAATCCATTTCCGAATATGAGAGCTCATCAGCTAGTTGAGGGAAATAGGAGTAACGCAATGAGATACCTTATACTGAGGAAATCATCCAGGATTTTTCATACTTTTCAAAATCAATCTTTTGTATATAAATCTCAACTAATAATACAAAAAATACATTTTTCATGTTCCTTGGGTGTGTGCTTTACATTATTGGCTTAACTTCTTAAATCTTCCATTCTTTTCATCATTCAACCTGTTTCTTATTCTATACCTAAACAACAAATACCTGTTGGTGACAATGTCATTGCTATAATAAATAATTTTGAACGTCTTATTAATCAAGCTTAAAGAGAAAATTAAAAATAAGGAAGTAGAATAAAAAAAATCCAACTAGGGATTCCGAATCACTATGCATTATAGGAACATTTGTGTCTAACGAAAAAGCAGTAAATATCCCACTGGACCAAAGGCCAAATCCAAGCAAAATTTATGGATGCAAAATAGATTTGCTGAATTGAAAGACAAAACAGTCCAAGCAAGGCCCAATGAATGTTCTAACCAGGTAAAAGAAAAAAAGAAAAAACCCGCTGGATTAAAATCAAGAAATGATCCAGGCCAAATCAGGGTCAAAATTCAAGAAAAGGGAGAAAAATTCGCTGGATTAAAATCAAGAAATAATCCAGGCAGGAGGAAAACCCGCTGGGTTAAAATCAAAGATAATCCCGGAAAAAATGGGGTAAAAAATAAATCAACCTTGTTATGATCAGAAAAGGTCTTGCTAGATTAAGATTCCAAAAACAATTCATGCAAAAATAGAATCAAAACCAAAGCCCGCTAGGTTGACATTTCCCAAAGGCGGCCTAGGCAAAAGTTAGGGCATACAATCAAAGGCCTGCTAAGTCGAAAACCCTCAAAGGCGGCCTAGGCAAAAGTTAGGGCTCAAAGATCTTGAAGAGGAAAATTATGAAATCGACCCAAAAGTCCTGATTCATGATTCCCTTCACACCAACTATGAGGTTGTCGAGAAAGGACATGTCGGAAAAAATCAAGAGAAACAAAAGCTTTTACACCATCTCGTGGTTTGCATTCATCCCACAACATCCATTTTATCAAGTAATCAGTTCAATCATCAAAAGCAGTGAATAAGTTGAAACATCCTATCCTGTGGCATTTATTCAAGCATCACATTTGATTATTAAAGCATCGCAATAAGCATCTTGTCATTCAAGCATCGCATAACTCATTTTTTAAAACTAATTACGATCAGGGAAAATTACCTAAATCAATCATAATTAAAAAAGACTTCTAGAACTCAAGTTCAAACTGGCGCAAACATTGGCCACGGAAAAAGTCAAATTGGGGCAATCCCCGATTTTTGAAGTCAGGATTTAAACTAGGGCAAACATTTTCCCACAAGAATTTAAATTGAGGCAATCCTCAATTCCAAACCAAGATCCAAGTTGGGGAAATGCTTTCCCAGAAAAATTCAAGTTGAGGCAATCCTCAATTCCTCAACTCCAGAAAATTTCAAAACTGGAGTGTAAACACTCAATTAGGTCTGAGGCCCCCAATCATTAAAATTAACCAAAAGTTAAGTTAATTAAAATTTTGAAAAGATGTAAAACAGAAAACAGAAAGAACAGAAAACAAAAAATACAGAAAACAGAAAGCAAAAAATAAAAAATAATAAAATAATAAAAATAAAAGGGAAATTAAAGAATAAGTAAAAATGATAGATAAATAGAAAAAAAAATAAAAAAAAATGAAAAGGTAAAAAAATGAAAATTGAAAAAAAGAAAAAGCTGAAAAATCAAAATAGGGAACAAAAATTTTGAAATCAAACGGGTTGGCTTTTGGCTCCTAGGAAGGGGGTGGCTTTTGGCCCTTTGAAAGGACTTGGCCCTTGCTAAGAGAGAGGAAGTTGGCTTTTGGCTCTTTGAAAGAGCTTCACCCTTGCCAAGAAGGGATGTGTCTATAAATACCTACAAACAAGAAAATAATGTGTGCAATTGGATTTTCACATGTGTTTTAATTTTCAAAATATCTATTTTAAATCTCTAAATATATCTGTTTTAATTTTCTAAAATGTGTGCAATCGGATTTTAACACGAACAGACAGCCTTCTCTGCTGTTGTGTTTTAAATTCGTGTGGATTCCAAATACGTCTTACGACGATTTGGATTTTGCAAGCATAAATTTTAGAAAATCTCTATTTACTAACTCTGTTAGAAAACGTCTATTTCAAATATCTATTTTAAATCTCTAAGATTCGTACAACGGATTCTAATACGAACAGGCAGCCTTCTCTGCTGTTCCGCGTTATAATTCGTGCAAACTCACTCACGGCCTACAATGGTTTGAGTTATGCAAGTACGCAATTTTAGTCTATTCAAAAATCAATCCTATCCTCAAATCACCCCTCTACTTTTTCAAAAGATCAAGTCTCTTAAAACCAGAACTACGTAAGCCTTGAATTTCCCATTGCACCGGGGAATACGTAGGAGCAGGATCAAGTCCTGTCAGGCTAACCTCCATCAACCTATTTATTTTCAAATTAATTAAGGGATCAAACTATTTTCAAATAATCACACACTCAGTTTAAGGGTAGTGTTCCTTGGAACAGGCAAGTGGGGTGTCTAACACCTTCCCTACTCGTAACCGACTCCCAAACTTCGAATCTCATCCTTGAGTCAGGGTTTTTCCAAATCTTTTTCCCTTAAACAAATATTTGGTGGCGACTCCACAATGATACCAAATTATTTTCAAAATTTTAGCGAGTTCGTCGTCTCGTCGTAATTACGGTTGCGACAGATGGCGACTCCACTCGGGACTTTTAGAGAGTCAAACCCTGTTTCAACTTGAGTGTGTAAATTCATGTTGATCCCTTTTCTATTTATTCACATGTTGTTATTTATTTCTTATATTCATGATAATTCAAGTTTGTATGTTTCTCACCCTAGGGTAGAAGACATATATCTATTGTGTTTCAAATTGCAGGTTATTTTATACATTCTAGTCCTACATGCATAACATGAGTGGGGCCTTACACCCGGGTCCGAGTGAAAACCTAGGACTAGAGGGGTCTAGTGGTGTCACTTGGGATGCACGTCCCGTTTGGCTATCACGAAAACTCTAGCTAGAGTGCGTCTTTTTCTTGGTGGCCTGCAACTGGTAGCCTTCTTTACGGTTGTAGCAAGCACTAGCAATTAGAACTTGGCTCTAGTGACCATCATAACCTCCAGGATTACAAACTACCATGTGTGAGAAGCATATATCAAAAAGACCTTAGATCTATGTCACATCACCTCACATAAGACACAAAAAAAAGGGGCAAAAACATATTTATTTTGGGAAAAAACACAAAATATTAAGATTTGAAATTGATTTAGATTAGAAGAAGCCAAAGAAAATTTAAAACTAAAAAAAGAAGAAAATAAATAGATTTGACAAATGAAATCATAAAAATAAAGAAAATTCAAAAAATAATTTCTTATACTAATAATTTAAACTAGGGAAAATTTTTGCCTAAACCAATTCAAATTAAGATTTTGGAAAATAAACATGTACAAACCCAAAAGCAGAGGAGAGTTAGAAAATTTGAAAAAAAAATAGAAAATTAAATTACTAAAATAAACAGATTATGGAAAATAAAAAAAAAAGAAAAAGGAAATTTGAAAAAAAATCAAAAAAATGCTTTTATGTTTGAAAGGAAACTTAGGGAAATTTTAGCAAAACCAAAATGTGATTCTTTTTAGAAAAACAAAAAAAATATCAAAACTACTAAAAATCCAAAAAGAAGCCAAAATAAATAAAGCAACAGATCATTCAAAATGATCAACTTTCAAACCTCTAATTATTTGTGCATCCAACATTGCATTCATCCATTTGTTAAATAAGTTTATCATCGATTTTGAAAATTATCTCCACCTCCCTCATTTTAATATTCACTGAAGCATTAACATTTTTATCATTCATTGATTTTGGCATTCACATTGTTTCTCAAAAATTAATTTTTAATTTAACAGAAAGATTAAAAATTGAAGACAGACAACTTTCTTAGCATCCTTATAGAACCCGTTCCAAATCAAGAATCATGGATGAGTTGGAGAGACAAAACGAGGAACTGAAAAATGAGGTCAAATCTCTAAAGGAACAGATGGCCAAGCTGATGGAGGCCATCCAATCATCCAAACAAAAAGAGGCAAGGGAATCTCTACCGGGAGAACCAAACGACCCGTCATATCCTCCTGGGTTCACTCCACAAAACCCTTCAGCATTAACCATGCCTCCACCAACCGAAGGGGTTTATTTTGGGTTTCCTCACCACCATACACATACACTACCCCAAACACAAGCTCAAACACAAACCCAAACGCATAACCTACCGCCAAACACCATTCCACAAGCATACCAAACGGCTGTTGGGGGAACGAATCCTATGTTCACCCAAGGGCCTCACCCTATGTACATACCATTTTCTCAAGCTCACCATATGCTAGAGGAACACCCAAGCCATCCTTCAAATGAGGATACTGAAAAGTGGAGAATCCTAGAAGATAGAATCTGGGCGATCGAGGGAAGCGCTTATGAAGCCAAAAATGCAGCTGATCTGTGCTTGGTTCCAGACGTGGTCATCCCTCCAAAATTTAAGGTTCCTGAATTCGAGAAATATCAAGGAACCAGCTGTCCAAAGAAACACCTGACTATGTACTGCAGGAAGATTTCTGCATGTACCTACGATGAGAAGCTGCTCATCCATTTCTTTCAAGACAGCTTAACAGGGGCAGCTGCAAACTGGTACACTCAACTGGAGTAGACACGCATCCGTTCATGGAGAGACCTTGTCGAGGCTTTCACAAAGCAGTATCAGTACAATACGGAGATGGCCCCTGATCAGACTCAGCTCCAGAATATGGCCAAGAAAGAAGAAGAAACCTTCAAGCAGTACGCTCAAAGATGGAGGGAGTTAGCTGCTCAGGTACAACCTCCTTTATCCGAAAAAGAGATGGTCAGCATGTTTGTGGACACACTCCAAAATCCTTTCTATGACAAGATGATTGGAAGTGTGACTTCTAGCTTCTCCGATGTCGTCATCATTGGAGAAAGGATTGAAGGAGGCATGCGCCATGGAAAGATCATGCAAAGGTCCGCAGGCGTAGTCAACGCTTCCAGTGGATCTGAGAAGAAAAAGGTAGGTGAAACCTACAATGTGGCTTCTGGACAAGGCCAATACATTCCTCAAATGGCACAGTATGGCCCAACTGGCTTTCAACCACCACCATATACACCATACACACCTTACTTACCATATCCTTACATTGCAGCTACATACCAAACACCATACCCTCCTACTTACAACCATCCGACACAAGTTTGACCTCCAACACCATATACGACCCAAACACAAGCCATGAGCCAAAATGCCAACCAAAGCCAGAAAAAGGAGAGGAAGCCCGTCCAATTTAACCCTATCCCAATCTCTTACACTGAGCTACTACCTAGGCTGATCCAAAACTCGCTGGTTGCGCCTTATCCTCTGAAACCTCAAGAGCCACCATATCCTAAATGGTACGATGCTAACGCCAGATGCGATTACCATGCAGGGTTCATCGGCCATTCTACAGAAGATTGCCTAGCTTCGAAACAAAAGGTACAAAGCCTAATCGATGCGAAATGGCTGGATTTCGGGAGGCTTGCTCCTAATACAGAAAATAATTTGTTGCCAAATCACGAGAGCCCATCGACCAGCTGAAAAGATGGGAGAAGCACGACAAGTTGCATTGTACAAATCAAGCTATCGAGGATACTCATCCAAAATTGTCGTACTTTTCAAAATCAATCTTTTGTGAACAAATCTCAATGAATAATATAAAAGTTACATTTTCATGTTTCTTGAGCACGTGCTTTACATTTTGACTTTACTTCTAAAATTTATCATCATTTTCATCACTCAACCTATTTCTTATTCCTACACCAAAACAATAAATACCAATTGGTGAGGATGCCAGTGCTGTAATAAGTAATCTTGAACGTCGAATTAATCAAGCTAAAAGAGAAAAACCCAATGAGGAAGCAGAATAAACAACCAGGGATTCTACATCGCCACTCAAAGTAAAAATATCCCGCTGGAACCAAGTTTAAATCCAGGAAAAATTAGGGATCCAAGAAAAGATTCGCTAAATTGGAAGCCTTAAATAATCCAGGCAAAATTAAGGTCAAAACATAAAATTCAAGAAGAAGAGAAGCTCGCTGGGTTAAAAGCCAAAAATAATCCTGGCAAAAGTAGGGTTAAAGTCCAAAATAATGATCGACAAATTCATGATCAGAAAAGGTCTTGCTGGGTTCCAAAAGCAATTCAGGCAAAAATCAGGATCATATAAAAGCTTGTTAGGTCAACAATCAAAAACGACCCAGGAAAAAGTTAGGGCACAACCAAAATCAAGAGCCTGCTAGGTCGAAAACCCTCAAAGGGAGGCCTAGGCAAAAGTTAGGGCACAATTAAATAGAAGCCCGCTAGGTCGAAAACCCTCAAAGGGCGGCCTAGGAAAAAGTTAGGGCACAATCAAACGGAAGCCCGCTAGGTCAAACAATAAAAGACGACCTAGGCAAGAGTTAGGGTATAATCAAACAGAAGCCCGCTAGGTCAACCATCAAAGAAGACCTAGGCAAAAGTTAGGGCACAATCAAGCAGAAGGCCCGCTAGGGCGAAAACCCTGAAAGGACGGCCAGGCAAAAGCTAGGGCACAATCAAGCAGAAGCCCGCTAGGTCGACAACCCTAAAAAACGGCCTAGGAAAAAGTTAGGGCACAATTGAGTTAAAAAGCCCGCTAGGTCGACAATCCTCAAGAACGACCTAGGCAAAAGTTAGGGCACAATCAAGAGCGCGCTAGGTCAAAAACCCGTAAGGGCAACCTAGGCAAAAGTTAGGGCAATACAAAAGACCTGCTGGGTTGAAAAATCAAAAGAACAACCCAGGCAAAAATTAAGGTCAAACTAGGAATTCCAAGACAACATGATATTCTGCACCTTATATCTTCTTAAAACTGGGGCAAAATTTTGCCATTTCTCAAAAGTTTGGCTAATTTGACAATCAAGATTATGAAAAGCAGCATTGGCATTTTTCATCAAAAGGTGCCATTTGGGCAATCGAACCCACCCCTTTCATCATCCTTTTCCTTTCAAGTACACCACCTTAAAACATACAACCTCAAAATTCTCTATCTCCTTCTTCTGACCATCCAGCATCGCTTTGCACACCTCAAAATGCACGTGCCACAAGGAAACATGAAAAATGTAAAAGAATTAAAAAGGGATTAATTTTGAAAAGTCATGACAAGTCGGATGAATCCTCGACTTTTGCAACGCGACATGATTGTTTCCCAAGGATTCATCTTCTTACCAACCAGGATGCCACCAAAGAAGGAACGTGTCTTACTCAATAATACTGACCACCGCTGGGTATCAAAAATCCTGGAAAGAAGATTTCAAAATTGACCAATAAGCCAAAAGATTGAGTCGATCTAGCTCGCCTTGATTCTTGATCCCTTTCATACCAACTATGGGGTTGTCGAGGAAGGAGGCGTCAGAAAAAACAAAAAAATCAAGAGAAACAAAAAATTTTTTTACACCATTTCATGGTTTGCATTCAATAGCATATGTCTAATCAAATAATTATTTCAAGCATCAAAATAAGAACCCCACATCATTTCTGCATTTATTCAAGCATCATTAACACCGCATTCTTTTCACTCATTCAAACAGCACATAAGCATCTTTTTATTCAAGCATCGCATAACCCATTTTTCAAAAGTAATTAAGACCTAGGTAAAATTGCCCAAATCAGTCATAATTAAAACTGAATCAAGTCCAAACTAGGGCAAACGCTTGCCCACAAAAAAGTTCAATTTGAGGTCATCCTCAGATTCTGGATCAAGTCCAAACTGGGGCAAACATTTTTCCAAGAAAGATTTGAATTCAAGAACAAAGTTGGGGCAAGCTTTTGCCTAGAAATTCAAGTTGATGCGATCCTCAATTCCGAAAATTTCATAACAGAGGGAGACATTCGCCCAGATAATTCAAATCGAGACAGTCGAAAAATTTTGAATCAAGTTCAAATAAGGGCAAACACTGGCCCACCAAATTTCAAACTGAGGTCATCCTTAAATTTTCAGTCAAGTTCAAACTGGGGCAAACATTTGCCCAAGAAAATCCAAGTTGAGGCAATCCTCAATTCCTCAACTCCAATCAAGTTCAACAGGGCAAAGTTGCATAGAAAAACTCAAGTCAAGCTCATCTTCAATCTCATCGAGGCTTAAACTAGGGCAAACACTTGCCTAAACTCCCTTCAAATCAAGACATCCATCAATTATCAAGAATCCTCTAAACTGGGGAAAAATGGTTGCTAAAGTATTTTCAAGAATATAATTATCAAGTATCTATCTTCATTCCATCCTGTCAACAACAGGACCTCCGCATGATTCCAACCTGTCTTAACAGGCTCATTTCTGTCCTGTCAACAACAGGGCTTTCCTTCGATACCTATCTTAATAGATTCTTGTCTTTTTTCCTTTGCCTCTATTAACAGGTCATTCATGCTTTGCCTGCCCCAACAGGCCATTCTTTCAAGTTAGTATAGATCACTTTACTTTTCCTTTGCCTGTCTAGCAGGCTCGCATCTTTCCTGTCAACAACAGGATCTTTTTGTTTTTTCCTGTCTTAACAGGCTTTTATCTTTCCTTTTTCCTGTCTAGTAGGCTTATTTTTTTTATCAAGAGTCCATCTACATTCATCCTGTCTTAGCAAGATAGTTTTCGTCATTCATTTTACCTATCTTAACAGGCTTCTTTCATTCCCCTTTGCCTCTCTACCAGGCTTGCATCTTTCCTTTCAACAACAGGATCCTTTCTTTGTTGCCTGTCTTAACGGGCCTCTTTCATCTTTCATTTCCTTTGCCTGTCAAGCAGGCTTGCATCCTCTTGTCAATAACAGGACTTCAAGCATATTTAATCTTCTGTCACCTGTCAAGCAGGTTTGCATTTATCCTGGCAACAGCAGGATGTCATCATTTGCATCTTCCCGGACAGCGGGACCCCATGTCTATTTTCCTGTCAACAACAGGACCTCAAGCATGTCTATTTTTCTGTCACCTGTCAAGCAGGTTTGCATTTATCCTGGCAACAGCAGGATGTCATCATTTTCATCTTCCCGGCAACAGCGGGACCTCATGTCTATTTTCCTGTCCACAACAGGACCTCAAGCATGTCTATTTTTCTATCACCTGTCAAGCAGGTTTGCATTTATCCTGGCAACAGCAGGATGTCATCATTTGCATCTTCCCGGCAACAGCGGGACCTCATGTCTATTTTCCTGTCAACAACAGGACATCAAGCATGTTTAATTTCTTGCGTCTTTTCCGGCAACAGCAGGACCTCATTTGCATTTTCCTGGCAACAGCGGGATATCAAGCATGTTTAATTTCTTGCATTTTCCCGACAACAACAGGATATCAAGCATGTTTAATTTTCCTGCATTTTTCCCGGCAACAGCGGGACCCCCTTTTTACATTCCTTCCCGTCAACAACGGGATGCCCTCATATTTACTTTCTGCATCCTGGCCTATTTAGGCTACAACACGTTTACTTTTCTGCATCCTGGCCTATTCAGGCCTCTGCACGTTTATTTTTTTGCACCCTGGCCTATTCAGGCCCCAGCACGTTTACTTTTCTGTACAGTGGCCTATTCAGGCCCAAGCGCATTTACTTTCTGCATCCTGGCCTATTTAGGCCCCAGCACGTTTACTTTTCTGCATCCCGACCTATTCAGGCCCTAGCACTTTTACTTTTCCGCACCGTGGCCTATTCAGGCCCAAGCACATTTACTTTCTGCATCCTGGCCTATTTAGGCCCCAACACGTTTACTTTTCTGCATCCTGGCCTATTCAGGCCCTCCTCAAGTTTACTTTTCTGCCCCCTGGCCTATTCAAGCCCCTGCACGTTTATTTTTCTGCACCCTGGCCTATTCAGGCCCCAGCACGTTTACTTTTCTACATCCTGGCCTATTCAGGCCCTAGCACGTTTACTTTTCTGCACCGTGGCCTATTCAGGCCCAAGCACATTTACTTTCTGCATCCTGGCCTATTTAGGCCCCAGCACGTTTACTTTTCTGCATCCTGGCCTATTTAGGCCCTCCTCAAGTTTGCTTTTCTTCACCTTGGCCTATGTTGTCAGGCCTCATCAAGTTTACTTTTCTACATCCTTGGCCTATGTTGTCAGGCCTCCTCAAGTTTACTTTTCTGCTTTTGGGCCTACGATGTCAGGCCTCACCAAGTTCGTTTTTCCACAGCTGGGCCTATGATGTCAGGCCTCCAACTTAGATAGATACCTCGGCCTATGCTGTCAGGCCACCTTGTACATATCTTTCATTTTAGTTCTTGCATGCTTTCCCGTCTTAAAACAGGTCGTTTTCACTCTACTGAGCCCGTCGTAACAGGCCATTTCTCTTCTGCTTTTCCTGTTTTAACAAGCCATTTTCATTTCATTTTGCTTGTCCTAACAAGCCATCCCATTGAATTCCACGCCAGTCCTAACAGACATTCATTCATTCCACTTAGCTTAGTTAGGTTATACAGCTAAGCCTCGCATATTTAAACCCTATCAATACATTAAGTCGATAAGGTCATTCAATCATCCTTCTCCAGGCATCCATGAGGTTTAATTTCAAGTTCAAGGCTCCTTCTGTTTGTCAGACTTCTTCAAGGCTTGCCTCGGACATAATGTGTTCACATCTTTACTCATTTTCTATTACGATAATTCAAAGAATCATTTCTCACATTATCTGGTAGGAAAATGAGTAAAGAGGGGCAAACTGTAAACACTCAATTATGTCTGAGGCCCCCAATCATTAAAATTAACCAAAAGTTAAGTTAATTAAAAATTTGAAAAGATGTAAAACAGAAAACAGAAAGAACAGAAATCAGAAAATATAGAAAACAGAAAGCAAAAAATAAAAAATAATAAAAATAATAAAAATAAAAGGGAAATTAAAGAATAAGAAAAAATGATAAATAAATAGAAAAAAAAATAAAATAAAAAATGAAAAGGTAAAAAAAATGAAAATTGAAAAAAAGAAAAAGCTGAAAAATCAAAATAGGGAACAAAAATTTTGAAATCAAAGGGGTTGGCTTTTGGCTCCTAGGAAGGGGGTGGCTTTTGGCCCTTTGAAAGGACTTGGCCCTTGCTAAGAGAGAGGAAGCTGGCTTTTGGCTCCTTGAAAGAGCTTCACCCTTGCCAAGAAGGGATGTGTCTATATATACCTACAAACAAGAAAAGAAAGGGGCTTTCTCTCATTTTTTGAAATTCTTGGAAGGAGGAGAACTTGGAGTCTTAGAGGAGGGATTTTCAGAACCTTTGAAGGGAGGACCTAGGAGACTCTCTGGCCTTGAATTTAGCCCTTGGCCTCCATAGAATCATCTCTTCATCACCTTCCAATGGAGGTTAGGTCCGAATTTTATCCCTCTTAAGTTTCTTGCTTCTTCTTGGATTTCCGAGTTCATTTTCGTGTCTGTTTTCGTTTTAACTTTTAATCGGTCAAATGATCTCCGATTTTGGTGATTTTTGTTGCGTTTTCTTTGTATTTCTCTCTAGTTTCTTGAATGATATTATTTGTCCAATTTTGATCTGAAATTAAATTTTTATCACTTGATTACCGAAGCATGTTCATCCTGGTGCTCGAATTGACCTAGCTTGTTTGATTTGTGCATATCTTGCTCATTTCTGATTGGATTGATGTAAAACTTGTTTTTTTTTTATTCCTATGATCCATATCTTTCAATTGATCAGTTTTGATTTTTCATATCTACCAAAAATATTTTCTAAAAATTCTGAGATTTGAATTTAAATTTTGGCGCCAAAAACTTGTGTATTCTTGAGGTTCATTTTCGTGTCTGCTTTCGTTTTAATTTTTAATCGGTCAAATGATCTCCGATTTTGGTGATTTTCATTGATTTTTCTTTTTATTTCTCTCTAGTTTCTGGAATGATATTAGTTTTCCAATTTGGATCTGAAATGAAATTTTTATCACTTTATTACCGAAGCATGTTCATCCTGGTGCTCGAATTGACCTAGCTTGTTTGATTTGTACATATCTTGCTCATTTATGATTGGATTGATGTAAAAATTGTTTTGTTCGATTATTATGATCCATATCTTTCAATTTATCATTTTTTATTTTTCATATCTACCAAAAATATTTTCTAAAAATTTTGAGATTTGAATCCAAATTTTGGCGCCAAAAACTTGTGTGTTCTTAAGGTTCATTTTTTTGTCTATTTTCGTTTTAATTTTTAATCAGTCAAATGATCTTTGGTTTTGGTGATTTTTGTTGCGTTTTCTATGTATTTCTCTGTAGTTTCTAGAATGATATTATTTGTCCAATTTGGATCTGAAATGAAATTTTTATCACTTGATTACTGAAGCATGTTCATCTTGGTGCGCGAATTAACCTAGCTTGTTTGATTTGTGCATATCTTGCTCATTTCTGATTGGATTGATGTAAAACTTATTTTGTTTGATTCCTATAATCAATATCTTTCAATTTATCATTTTTTATTTTTCAGATCTACCAAAAATATTTTCTAAAAATTCTGAGATTTGAATTCAAATTTTGGCGCCAAAAACTTATTTTTCTTGAGGTTGATTTTCGTCTCTGTTTTTTGTTTTAATTTTTAATCAATCAAATGATCTCAGATTTTCATTATTTTTGTTACGTTTTCTTCGTCTTCCTCTCTAGTTTCCAGAATGATATTATTTATCTAATTTGGATTTGAAATGAAATTTCTATCACTTGATTACTAAAGGATGTTCACAATTCCTTTCCTTAACTTCAAATCAAGTCAAGTTTATGTTAAATCAAGTCCAATTCTTTTAACACGAACAGGCAGCCTTCTCTACTGTTCTGTGTTTTAATTCATGCAGATTCAAATGCGGCTTACGACGATTTGAATTTTGCAAGCACGCAATTTTAGAAAATCACTGTTCACTAACTTTGTAAAAACATCTATTTTCAAAATATCTGTTTTAATTTTCTAAAATGTGTGCAAGCGGATTTTAACACGAATAGGCAGCCTTCTCTGTTGTTCTGTGTTTTGATTCGTGTGGATTCAAATGCGGCTTACGACGATTTGGATTTTTGCAAGCACGCAACTTTAGAAAATCACTGTTCACTAACTCCACCAAAAAATGTCTATTTCAAAATATCTGTTTTAATTTTCTAAAATGTGTGCAATCGGATTTTAACACGAACAGGCAGCCTTCTCTGTTGTTCTGTGTTTTAAATTCGTGTGGATTCCAAATACGGCTTACGACGATTTGGATTTTGCAAGCATAAATTTTAGAAAATCTCTATTTACTAACTCTGTTAGAAAACGTCTATTTCAAATATCTATTTTAAATCTCTAAGATTCGTACAACGGATTCTAATACGAACAGGCAGCCTTCTCTGCTGTTCCACGTTATAATTCGTGCAAACTCACTCACGGCCTACGATGGTTTGGGTTATGCAAGTACGCAATTTTAGTCTATTCAAAAATCAATCCTATCCTCAAATCACCCCTCTACTTTTTCAAAAGATCAAGTCTCTTAAAACCAAAACTACGTAAGCCTTGAATTTCCCATTGCACCGGGGAATACGTAGGAGCAGGATCAAGTCCTGTCAGGCTAACCTCCATCAACCTATTTATTTTCAAATTAATTAAGGGATCAAACTATTTTCAAATAATCACACACTCAGTTTAAGGGTACTGTTCCTTGGAACAGGCGAGTGGGGTGCCTAACACCTTCCCTACTCGTAACCGACTCCCGAACTTCGAATCTCATCCTTGAGTCAGAGTTTTTCCAAATCTTTTTCCCTTAAACAAAAATTTGGTGGCGACTCCACAATCAAATCAAATTATTTCAAATTTTAGAAAGTTCGTCGTCTCGTCGGAGTTACGGTTGCGACATGGAGAAAACGATTGCTCAGGAAAACTCAAATTGAGGCAATCCTAAATTTCATCAAGATTCAAACTGGGGTAGACGTTTGGCCAGAAAAATTCAAATTGAGACAATCCTCAATTTCAAAATCACTAAAAATTTCCAAAACTGGGCAAATGCTTACTCAAAAAAATTTAAGTTGAGGAAACCCTCAATTCCTTAACTCCATATCAAGACTTAAAACTGGGATAAACACTTTCCCAAAAAAGAAAAATTGGGGCAGCTCCCGATTTCTAAAGAATCAAGGTCAAAACTGGGGCAAACTCTTGCCCAAAAACTTCAAATTGGGGCAATCTCCATTTTCAAAAAATCACGATCAAAACTGGGGTAAATGCATGCCTAGAAAATTCAAATTAAGGTTATCCTCAATTCCAAATCAAGATTTAAATCAAGGAAAACATCAGCCCAGAGGAATTCGAATTGAGAGCACCCTCAATTTCATTAAGATTTAAATCAAGGAAAATGTTGGCCCATAAAAATTCAAGTTGAGGCATTCCTCGATTGCCAAAAATATTCTAAACTGGGGCAAAATGCTTGCCCAAGTTTTCTTCAAGAGTAATTATCAAATGTTTAAAAACCTTCGAGTTCAAGGTAGTTTCAAGATAAACAAATTTCAAAATAAGTTGCCCCAGGCCTTTGAAGAAGAAGTCAGCATTTCGTCCTCATGTGTCTCCCTAGGACACATCATTTTCACACCTGTCTTAACAAGTCGTTCTCTTGCCTGCCCTAACAGGCTATCATTTTATATCTCCATACATGTCTTCACAGGTCATTCAATTCTTGCCTGTCTTAACAAGACGTCTCATTTATACTTGTTTACCTGACTTAACGGGCTATTTCATACCTGTCCTAACAGGTCATTCTATGATTTCTATCTGTCAGGACACATCATTTTCTTTGCCTATCTTAACAGGCCACTGCTGCTTTTTTCTTGTCTTGACAGGTTGTTTTCCCTTTACTTGTCTTAACAAGTCAATCTTCATTTCGTTTTCACGTGGCTTGTCTTAACAGGTATGTATCATTCTTTCCTTTCCTGCCTTAACAGGCCATCTCTGCTTAGCCTATCTTAACAGGTCGTTTCGACTTGGCTTGCCTTATCAGGTATCTTGCTTCTTTCCTGTCAACAACAAGACTCCACCTACATTTTACCTGTCTTAATAGGTCATTTTTCATTTCCTTTACTTGTCTTAACAAGTCATTTTTCATCACTCCTTTTTGCCTGTCTTAACAGGTATCTTGTTGCTTTCTTGTCAACAACAGGGCTTCCCTTCATTACTTATTTTAACAGGTCATTTCACGTCCCTTTCGCCTGTCTTAACAGACTCTCTTCATTTTACCTTGCCTGTCTTAACAGGCTTGCATCTTTCTCGTCAATGACCTTATCTATATTTTACCTATCTTAACAGGTCATTTTAATTCATCTTTTCCTGTCAACAGCAGGATCCCATTTGCATTCATCCTGGCAACAGCAGAATTTCATTTGCATTCATCCTGGTAACAATAGGATCCCATTTGCATTCATCCTGGTAACAGCAGGATTTCATTTACATTACCCTGGCAACAACAGGATTTCATTTGCATTCTCCTAGCAATAGCAGGACTTCATTTACATTCTCCCATCAACAACATGACATCATTTGCATTTATCCTAGCAACAGCAGGATCCCATTTACATTCTCCTATCAACAACAAGACATCATTTGCATTCATCCTGGCAATAACAGGATTTCATCATTTGTATTCTTCCTGGAAAAAGCACGATTTCATTTACATTCACCCTGGCAATAGCAAGGCCTTATTTACATTCTCCTGTTAACAACAGGGCATCAAGCATGTTTAAATTTTGTCTACCTATCCTAACAGGCTTGCATTTATCCTGGAAATAGTAGGATTTCATCATTTGCATTCATCCTGGCAACAGCAGGATTTCATTTGCATCTTTCCCAGCAACAGCGGGACCTCATTTGCATTTTTCTTGTCAACAACAGGACATCAAGCATGTTTAAATTATGTCCGCCTGTCTTAATAGGCTTGCATTCACCCTAGCAACAACAGGGTTCCATTTACATTCTCTTGTCAACAACAGGACATCATTTGCATTTATCCTGGTAACAACAGGATTTCATCATTTGCATTCATCCTGGCAACAACAGGATTTCATTTGCATCATTCCCGGCAACAGCAGGACCTCATATGCATTTTCCTGTCAACAACGAGACTTTATTCACATTTTCCTTTGCGTTCTTCCTGGAAACAGCAGGACCTCATTTGCATTCCTTCCTGTTAACAACAGGATCCTCATCAAGTTTAATTTTTTGCATCTTGACCTATGTTGTCAGGCCACCATCAAGTTTACCCTTCTGCATCTTGGCCTATAGTGTCAGGCCTCATCAAGTTTAATTTTTTGCATTTTGGCCTATGATGTCAGGCCACCATCAAGTTTACCTTTCTGCATTTTGGCCTATGATGTCAGGCCACCATCAAGTTTACATGTTCTGCATCTTGGCCTTTGGTGTCAGACCACCATCAAATTTACTCTTTTGCATTTTTGGCCTATAGTGTCAAGCCTTCAGCACGTTCAAGTTTACTTTTCTGCATCTGGGCCTATAGTGTCAGGCCACCAACATGTTCAAGTTTACTTTTCTGCATCTGGGCCTATGATGTCAGGCCCCAAAAATGGTTAGATTTCTACACCTTGGCTTATGTTGTCAGGCCACCTTGTACATACTTAGGCCTATGCTGTTAGGCCTTACATTTTTAGTTTTTGCATCCCTACCTTTTTCACTTCACTTTTCCTATCATAACAGGCCATTCTTTTCTGCTTTTCCTGCTATATCAAGTCTTCCTCATTTCACCTTGTCTGTCATAACAGGCCATCCTTTTCTTCTTTACTTTTTCTAACAGGCTTTCTTCATTTCACCTTTCCTAGCCAAGCAAGCCATTCCATTCTTTGCCCATGTCCATCCTAACGGATCTTATTCATTTCACTTCGCCTATACAGACCATACTATTACCCCAATCATTACATTTCGGCCTACCACATCAGGCCTTGCATATTTGAGCCCTGTCGGTTTAGCATATAAAGCTCGCAAAAGGCATTCAAAAATTGCCACCTTCTAGGCATTCGCGTGATTCCTTTCAAACTCAAGGCTCTTCATGCTTTTCGGACATCTTCAAAGCTTGTCTCAGACATAATATGTTCACGTCTTTACTCATTTCATACCATGATAATCTAGAAAATTATTTCTCATATTATCTAGTAGGAAAATGAGTAAAAAGGGGAAAACTATAAACACTCAATTATGTCCGAGGCCCCATTTTAAAGAAGCTATAAATAACAGATGAATATTAAGACTAATAGAAAACAACGAAAAATACATAAATAAAGAAAAAATCAATTTCGAACTAAACAGAAAGGAGACAAAATAATAATAAAAACATAGTCAAAAAATAAAAGGAAACAAAAAATATAATAACAAAAAACAACTAAATAAAAAATATGTAATAAATAAATAAAGGAGAGAAAATATATTAATTAATAAATAAATGGAAAATAATGATTAAATATTAAAAAATGATGAATGCAAAATAATAAAAGAAATGAGAAAATAAATAAAAAAATGAAAAAACAAAAACAAAATTAAAAAAACAAAAAATCATAAAAGCAGAAAACAAGTGAAAAGAAACTAAAAACTGAAAAAAAACGAACTAACAAGTAAAAAAAAAAGAAAAATAAACAAATTAAAAATGGAAAACTAAAGAAACAAAATATAAAAAAGGAAGTTTCAGAATTCGGGGTCTCCTTAATAGTCTCTCTCTAATTTTTCTTGAGAGCTTCCTTGAAGTAGTTCTCTGGGTGGTATTCTCCTGGGGGATCGGGAAGCTCGTCCCAACAGGACTCAACTTTTGATTCTCCTCTGAGACCCTTGAAAAAAGACGATCAAGATCTTCCAAATGGGCTTTCTGTTCTTGTTAACGCTGAGATGTCAAGAAGTCAATTATGAGCGGCAAATTGAGAGACTGATCCGACTCGCTTTCAGTGAAAGGAGGGTTCTTACATTAGTTTGAAATTTTCCTTGAGCAGGTTAGTATCATTGTTTGAGTAATGTGTCTGAATTAGATGATTTTATATGTTTATTTTGTATGCTTGACGAGTAGACATCACTAGAAGTTCATCAATACAAAGCATAGAAGGTCTTGATCTTTGGACCAAAGGGGGTTTAGAATCTTCTAGATAACTTGCCTAGATGTAAATCGGATGTCTATGTGAACGCATTCCTCACGTTAGTTCTGTTCTAATTCCACCTTAAGTTCTTTATATGAAATAAGAGAAATGCATACATGCATGATCCTTCTGTCTCTGCATGGACGCCTTTGGATTCTGGGCCTTCCACGTTAGAAAGAAGAAGGAGCAAGCGAATGAGATTGCTAAGACTTGGAAAGTGAGCCTGGAAGAGCGTGGTGGAGTTGAGAACGTGAAGACCCTCGATGTGCACACTTTCTTGCAGCATCTTGTTACCTTTAGGATTGTCAAGAACGAGGATCTAGATTTGTATAGGAAGCTTTTCATTGCCTTTGCCTAGAGGAAACAGATGCCCAAGCTTACACTTTCACTTGGCCTTGCTCATCAAATACCCGATATGATTGAAGAATTGATCAACAGGGGGCAGCAGCTTGATGCAATTCACTTTACATTTGAAGTGGGTCTTGTGGACAAATTCCCTCCTGTTCGGCTGCTCAAATCTTTTCTCAAGGATGCCAAGAAAGTTGTTGCCTCTATATTGGAAGATCCTAATAATACAGGCCGAGCTGCGTACCTTGCTACCAGAAAAGAGCAGTCTGCACTCAAGGCAGCGATTAAATTCATTGAAGAGTACAAACTTGAGGTTGCGTTCCCTCCAGAAAATCTAAAGAAGTGACTTGAACAGTTGGAGAAGGTAAAGACCGAGAAAAAGAAATGCAGACATCAGTGTTAGGTCTTTGTATAATTGTTTTAAAGGAGACAAGCAGTATGCAAAGCCATGGCATTGGGAGCAATGTCTGTTTCGATCTTTTTGTAACCTTAGTTTTCGGTTGCATGCTTCTCATGGGTGCACATACTCACAAAGATGGGGGGGTGAGAAAATGGAGTATAAATGACTCTGCAGAATTACCAAGAGTTAGGCCAATTAGGTATCTAAGCATAAGAAAGATTTCCCATGAAACCCACATGCAAAGCACATACCTATA